>CM044059.1:0-5000000 GCA_024086825.1 Abrus pulchellus subsp. cantoniensis | reverse complement strand
AGATTAATTTTCAATTAATAAAAATTTCTTAATTCAATTGTTTGAGCCTAAAAGATGTAAAATTAACTAAGAACAGGAATTTAATTATAAAATTAATTATACATAAAAGGAAATAACATAACACACATCTTGGTTGAACTTATAAGAAAGGAACTTATGGCATATGAGTTTTCTCATTCAATCTTTTATGTATTTTTTTGTTTAACTCTAAATTTATTGTCTTATGATCACTAATTATTCATACAAATACTATTAATATCTAATGATTATGCAATACTAATATTCTTTTCTCTAAATTAATATCCTCAATGATCACACAAGACATCAATTAAAGAAAGTATAAAACACCTATGAACTTGTTAATTTAATAATGATTGGAAGAGAAAGATTAATTTGGTCCATCTAATCCTTTGTCTCGTTTTATCTTATAAATCCATTAACTAATCGAATTACGATTACCTGACGATATAATTAATTTGGATTATAATTATGCACAATAGGATAAAAGTTAATCATGAACCAAAACTAAATATAGATTCAAACTTTAAAATTTCATAAATCCATGAACAATAGTTCTCATAACCCTAACTATGAACTTAGTTACTCATGCTAAAAAGAAGAACTAAAATAATCGTAAACAAATCCATAGAGAAAAGCAAACTAGAAAGAAATGATTTTTCAGTCTTTAAGTACGGTCGCTCAAAGCTCAAAGCTCCACTAAGAGTATGTCAATGATCCTGTGCAAGAGAAATAAGATGAAAAGTGTATCGAAAAGCAAAAGGCAAGATGTAGAACAAGATGCCTAAGCTCTCTCTTTAATAGGGTTTAAAAATCCTAAAAGTTCTCCATTAATTAGACTTGTCGCAGATGAGCACGGTCGTGCAAGGTCGTAAGCACGGCCGTGCATGGGCTCGAAGTACTCCAAATGATAGAGTCTAGACTTGCTGATTGCTGCAAAGCTCTATTTTGCAACCAATTTGAGGCCAAAACATGTCTTAAACTTAGTTGAGGCCTTTTTATGTTAAACTGTACAATATATAAATAAATTAGTGTAAAATCCAAATAAAATAAAGGTCAAACATCAATATAAGCTATAAAAGAGGGCCTAATTGTAACATTCTGATTCTTACTCTCTTCGTTCATGTATGTTGGCATAATTTAATCTTTTTCAAAGGTAATTCAATATATTTTGCAAAATTTTACGATGTTGATTAAATAAGTTTTGAGATAAAAGTACTTATTTTTATTTTGTTAAAATAATTCGTCTTTAAATAGATGTTTGATTTATTTTTGAAAGAAAAATTTTCTAATACTTTGAATTATTTACAATTCCTCAAGTATAATTGTGCTTTTCAATACACCAACGAAGATGGTATAGTGGTGGAATTACTAGTCCCTCACTCACTCACTCACAATCTTTCTCTCATCTTTTCCCATCTTTCTCTCATTTTCCAGCAAGCTTAGGGCCAAAAACCACTGTCCTCCATAGCCAAAAACCTTGAGCAATCCCCCCTCCATGCTTTACTTGAAATCGTAACCTCCATTGCACCAAGGAAAATCATTTTTTGCCCTTGCATGTTCAAAGGAGTGTGTTGATTGCTCTTTGAACATCCAAGCAAGGTAAAAACACTCTTTCATCTTTCTTTCTTAATGTTTTCACCAATCAAAGCAAGGAGATGAAGTTTTTGCACCTCCTTCATGAAAAAACATGGAGCTTTCTACGTCCAGCCACTGTGTGAGTCAATCTTGACCATCTAAACTTATTTTGTTTGTCCTAACCTCTACATGTGCAGTGAAAAATCTTTCAAATGCAAGTGGTTTCACTCAAAATGGACATCAAAATCACAAGTTATAGTGAAAATGGTGAGACCACTCCTTGTTTTGCGTTTTCAGTGTTTCAGCAGCAAAGGAGACTATTTTTCTCACTTTTGTGATCTCCAAAATCTGACATGCAACATCCCTATGTATTCTTTGCAGAATTATCTTTCCAACGGTGTATCTTGAGCTCAAATGCGACATCGTTTACCCCCTCAATCACATAGGATACATGAGCACCTTCATTTTTACGTTTTCTACAGAAATAGTATATAGAAATAATTTTTACACCCTCTGTACAGTGTTGTTTCAACCAAAATTTTTTTCATAGACTACATGAAAATAGCTTTCCAACGCATATTTTTACGTTAATTTTGGACTTCGTTTGAATACCTTACGAAATGAATTATAAAAATGGTGCAAAGCTGAAAAACCTGTGTGAACAGCAGTAAAGTTTGATTTTTCTGCACTTTTTTGTGCGTGAAAACTTAATTTTTAAAATTTTATTTTGACCGTTAGGATCATAGCTTTCTAACAAAATTTGCGGACCATGATTTGGACTTCGTTTGAATTCGTTACACTTAATTTTACAAAGATTGTGTAAATCTAAAGTTTTCTGTATGGCTGTTTTTGAATTTTTAAAAATGCTAGCTCTTGGTCATTTTGGCTCAAAGATTTTGATAGACTCCTCTCTAAACAAGGAACACACCAAACCAAGAAACTGCAAATTCTGACACTGGAAAGTCCAAGAAAAAGAACCTGCGGACCACCTTACTCACAAAGGTAAAGGGGAGGAGGTATTTTAAGTAAACAATAAGAAAGAAAATGAATCAAAGAAGGTTGTCCCTTGACCCTGTGGTCTAGAATACATGTATTAGGAGATATGTGGTGTTTAAATTATATGTTGGTATTTTTGAGCCTTTGCTTGAGAACTTCTATGTTTGAAATGAAATTGTGTATGTTTGTTTAAATGTGATGACTCTTAATTTTGATTGAGGATTTATTTTCACTTAACGTTTGAGTAAATATTGTATTATAAAAACTTGTGAATTATTTAAAGTGAACTATTTACTCAGAAGTTTGTTGAAAACCAAAAGTTGATTTAATGAAATGTTTTCTTGAAATGCCCAATATGAGTATGTATGCCCGATGTATTTGAACAAGTTATCTTATGTGTTGTGCTCTTTGAAAATATATGGTTTGGCGCATGTGTTGATTGTGTAAAGCAATAAAAGTATGCATATAGGTATATAAAGGCTGAGTGGGCACCATTTGTGAACTTGACCTCTTTGAGGATGGGAAATGCATGATGATACACTAAGAGGAAATTGGTATGTAAGTATATGTACTCTAAGGATTTTGGCCATGGTTTCAGCTTCGACCTTGAATTCAATAATTGAATCTAATGACTAAAAGTAAACCTTTGTGAAAACTTTGTTTTCTTTCTTTTTGAAAATAAATGAGTAGTGTAACTCTAGTCGGGTAATGGTTGGAACTCAAGGAAAGAGATGAAGCTAATGAGCTTGGAACACTTATAGAAAGTGCATTGAGGCAAGAGTATAAGTACTTGCTGATACTTTACATATATATGATTCTGAATAGCTGATGAAATGATGTGAAATCTTAAACTTGGCCAGCGCCTATGGAGTGAAACTTCAAAAATGTGCATGATTATTCAGAAGGAAAATGTGTGTGAAATCTCACTCCTCTGTGAAAGAAGTCACGAGGTTATTTTATAACTGTTGTTGGTGAAAGATAGGGAGAACATCGACGTCTAGGAAATTTAATAAAGTTTGATGACTTACCAATAGCTCTATGAGTGTCCTAGGCCCCAGAACTTTGGCTGGGAGTCTCCACGCAATGTTCCTTTACTTGAAAATATATCTCATTCATTCTTTTCTTGGTTGAAATATTGTGGTGTTAAACATTTTTTTTAGTTGTCACAGATCTTGAGGATGACCTTTCTCTGTCTTATTCTCTATGTTGAGCTTAATTTGAAGAGGATCCTTCAGATACACAAGCGATAGAGAAAGACCCTTCCAAGGAGTCATGACTACTAAACAGTCATTTCCTTTGTAGTCCGCTGCTAGAGGACTCCACTTGTTATATGGTGGAGAATTTGATACTTTATATTTTATTTTGGTAGCTTGGGTGTAATGTACTTTTTTTTAGTACTCTAATGGTCGTGGATTGTGTTTTAAGATTCTTGGATAATTTGTGGTTACTTTGGATAATTATGAAATTATTTATATGACTAGATTTATGTTATCAGTTATCTTCTGATTTTTATTTGAATGGAATTACATAGGCAGAAAATTGATTCTTTAATGCATGCAGGTAATAAATGTGAGCTTTGTGGGTTCTTCCCCTAAGAGAGTTCTAGTTGAAGTGATAAACCACATGTTGTATCTCATATTATTAGTAATTGGCTCATGAGCAAGTGAAAAAGATTGGAGTCCACTTGTATAGTTATGCCAATACATAGTATAGCTATATTATTCAAGTGGTACTTACTAATATTACGATTTTATAAAGGTTCTAACTATGAGTAAATGAAGAAAACAAAATCTGATGAGTAATTATTAATAATAAGAGTATGACATAAATCTTTATAAACTGTTGCTTATCAGGTGCATGAAGAATCAAGATCCATGCCGTGACCGAGTGTCACTTTAAAATATATTAAAAACAAGTCTCTCAATACTCAAGAATGATAGTGGCATCCATAAACCAAGTTGAATAATCCTATGCACTCATGTTTAAAAATAAAAAATAAAAAAAATTACATTTGGTCCAAGACTCTTAATAGCAATCTGTATACATTACACGTCAAATTATCTAAAAGTAGTAGGATTGTCCAGTCTCGGTCTTGGTCATCACCGTTACACTAATCATAGACTTATCAATCATCCTTTCAATTATGCAGCAAACACAATTATTTCATATCAAAAATATTGTGTAATTTATGCAAAACAATTCCAATCATTCTTTTTTTTTTTTTTTGCTTTCATTCACTAATTTCTTTTCATTACTTTCATTAATTTTCTTTTTCTAACAACACTTTGCTGAATATTTTTCTTTTGAACTCATAACTTTGCTATTCATTTATTTCCTTTTGAAGCCATAACTCATATAGCTTTGCTATTCTCTGCCCCAAACTTAGAACTTTGCTTGTCCTCAAGCAATTGAAATATGGATGTCACTCTAAACTTAGTTGTAAACTCATCCTTGATTAGACTCAATTTTCCTCTATTCCTTTGGATGGTTGTAATGGTTTTTCATCATGGCTTGTAGTGAGGGAAAATCAAGAAAGAGATATTAAGCTCAAAGGGGTGAACTAGGACATTCAAGCACAAATGGAGGTTTATTTAGGCCAACTAGGCACAATCAAAGAAGGCCTCTATCATATATGTGAGAACTATAAAATTGCATATTCAATCAAGAAACAAAGCAAGTTCTAGAGGGTGCAACAAAATTATGATCAATCATACATGAAAGAATATAGTCTGCAAACTCAAATTCTTACCATTGGAATAAAGGTGATAATATCAGTTAATCATGTTCACAATTCTTCTTACAAATCCTTATGCATAAAATGGTAAGAACCTCCTTATTTCTAAAATAAAGTGTGACCATCATATGAAGAATTTCACAAACAATTCATTTACTCAGAAATCAAAAACACCAAAGGTGGAAAAGGAACCCAATTTATTATCACAAAATGGAAAAAAGAACCTAATACACAAATAATTATGGACATATAGATATTTTTATGGTTTCTTAATCTAATTAAGCAAGAAATATGATACAATTTAACAAATGAATCAAGAGATAAAGAAAGAAATAACTCTTTTTTTTTCATGAAAAGTGTTCACAGTAAATGTTCCAACAAAACTCTCTTTTCAAAATTGCTAAGTATAGCCTTTGTGTAACCACTTTTGATGCTAAGAGTGAAAGTTTCAACAAACTACAGCAAGTTACATAAAAAAACTCCCTTGTATATTGATACTTCTACTGCCAAAAGTAATTACCTACAACTAGAAACTTAAATTATGCAAAAAAATACAATTAAAAACTAGAAATTGAAAAGAAATGAAAGGAAAAGAAGTATGAGTTATCTCTCACAAAATGCTCTTTTAACATCACTAGTTTGATGTCTAATAATCTTTAACTCTAGAAGATAATTTTGATGATAACATTTTTTGCTCTATCTTATACGTTTATCTTTTTTCTCACTAATTTGTAACTTTTCATTTAATTGAGAACTTAAAAGAAATAAATGTGGAGAGACTTTCGGTTGCTTCATAGTAAGTAAGGATGTTTCCTAAGTCAAATACAAAGAACTGATTAGTGGCCATAAAATCAACTATATTAAATTGATTTTTTATTCATAAAAATAATATATTTTTTTTATTTTACTTTGCAACACATATTTCATAAGCTTTTACGTTAAATTAATATTTATTTTCTTTTAATTCATTATCTCATCAAATTTGATATTCATTTTTTATTATTATAATTAATACTTAAATTTATTCAATTAATAACGAAATACTTACATATCATCGTTAAAACTAATATTTAAAGTTAACATTTTTACTGTGTGTACTATTTTAAGCCAGTATCTTACAGGACATAAATGCACTGTTTTTCTGAATAATTACAGCACTCTACAGACTTAATGTACAGGACATTTAAAAACATGAAACTTTATTGTAAAAAGTATATGAAAGTTGGAGTTGCTATTGGGTACAATCAGTGGGGTATATTTAGGGAGTAAAAACTATTAACTATAAGGTCTCATGTGGTTACTCTTGTCACCACCCACAGGTCAGAGGACAAGGAAAAACAAAATTCAAAACACAACCAAAACGAAAACGAAAACGAAATGCAGGGCTTATTAATAGTAAGCGTTATCTTTCTGTCTAGTAATTTCATAGTAATTGTGAATAATTCTCCTGTGTTTTAGGATTAATGGGAAATGAAATTTAAACAGTTTCGAAAAATAGGAAAGTTAATCATAACTTGTTTAAGACATAGCAAATTATTGCATAGGCTCCGCGTCATTATCTATCAACTCTTGGTAAATTAAATTGGTACTAAAAATAACAATAATTAGCTACACGATTAATGATAAATTAGGATAGAATTGATCATTAAAACAAGAAACTCAATTGCTTCACCTCATAGAAAATTATTGCACAGACAGAAAATTTTATATGATAAAAATGATATTAAGTTATTCCAAGATTATCATCTAAACCTTTATAGATTTATTTTTGGATATCATTCAAAAGGCTAGCTACTAAAGAAAATTTACCATACTTATATGCCTTCAATCCTTCCTAATTCTAATTAATGTGAGACTTTGTTTGCACAATTCAACGATCTATTCATCCCAACAAAATTATTATTCTGTATGGGTCATACAGCGACCATATTAATTTATTATACATTAAACACACACAGTACTCCAATATTTTCAATTTTTAGGATGTATGGCGAACCAGGTTTGGATAAAAGTGAGAAGCAAAGCAAGTGATGCAGCTAAAAAGGCAATCATGGCCCATGGAGTATGGAAATGAGTATTGTAAACTTGAGCCAACCATGTCCTCCATTTATTTCTGTAATGCTTTTCAATTTGATCCTTCACGAAAATATATTTCTTGCTGTAGGCCACTGCACAAGTGTAGAGTTGGTCGCAGTACATTTTAGTTGGCAAATCATCACCCAATTCGTTAAAGAGCTTGGCCAAATCTTCGTCGGTTCCCAGCAAGTTTTGAAACACACCAGCTAATCTAAGCTCCTTCACATCCTCAGCAGTGTCAATCAATGAATCCATGAAAGAAAAGAATGAACAACATTCATAGTTATAACGAACATCTGGACACATCTCATATGCTATGAAGTTCCAAAATATATAAGGCGTGACATCGTTGAACACAAACACTGGGAGCCTCAATTCGCCACTAAACCACTTAGGAGTGAAAGACACGTTATTCCATCTCCATGCATCATCGTCTGACTCATCTGCCATTGGCATCGCTCGAATCCCTGCTGTTTTAAGATCTCGTATGTTCTTATAAGTATGCCAACCTGAAATGGGATCGATTTGAATATTGCATTCATCAGCATAATGTTGTTGTTGGTTTAGGATTATATTTATATCCTCCGTCTCACTGTATTTGTCGGTGGGAAACCCCTTCATGGTTGTGTGAGGTCCAGCACATTTTTCGGTGCCCCCCTTTTTGACTTTATTCATTTTTCGGTGCCCCTTTTTTGACTTTATAAAAAGATTAATAATATTTTAATAAATGAATAGTAACTTCATTTGGCTATAAATAGCCGTGAAATGAAATTGAAGGATGCACAAGCAACAAAACACACACAAGATTTCATCAAGCATTGTGAGTGTTTGTGAGAGAAAAATAGAGTGTTGAGTAAATCCTAAGAGTGTGAGAAAAATACACTGGGGTGGGTATCATCTCTATTTCTTCTTGGTATTACAAAATTTGTAATATTTGAATAGGAGTGGGTCTCACTGGGTACACTATATTTTACATCTCTTGTGTGATAGAGTGTTGAAAGGATATTGTAAATATCCCGAGATATAATGGAATATTTTTTTCGGAGTTTGTCCCGTGGTTTTTCCTTCCACATTGGAGGTTTTTTCACGTTAAATATTGGTGTTCTTTATCTGCTTATTTTATTCAGTTGGAATAATTCTTAGTATGCTCTGTGGTTGCAGTTTAGTCTGATCTTCCACATCAGAAAAGAATTATTTTTGTTATCCTTCCGTGGCTGATTGTTGGATTGCTGGAGAAGTGTGTATTTGTATTAGTGTTGTAACTGGAAAGGTTCGCTAAGGAAAGACTTGGTATTTAAGTGATCCGTTGTGATCTACCTCTCTTTCTGGGAAGTATTTCAAAGGCACACTTTACAAGTTACACCGATGCGCTGCTAGATCTATTTATTAGGTCTGAATTATTGCTCACCAGTTTACGTCAGAATTTTAATTTACACGTCCAAGTTATTCCGCATTTGAGCTCAACAAGTGGTATCAGAGCTTAGGTTGGGCTCTGTATCACCGAGTGTAAATTAAATGGAGGAGAACGTAGGTACCATGGTGAAGCTAACAGCAACAAACTACTCTATTTGGAAGCCGAAAATGGAGGACATACTTTTCTACAAGGACCTGTATGATCCTGTGGAAAAGGGAGATAAAAAGCCAGAAGACGTGAAGGATGAGGATTGGAAAAAGATACACCGGAAGGCCGTCAGTTTAATTAGGCTGTGGGTGGATATCAGCATATTCCACCATGTTGCCACAGAGACGAATGCCCGGACTGTGGAACAAAATTGAACAAATGTATCGAGGAAGACCGCACAAAACAAAGCTTTTGTTATTCTAAGTGGTGAATCTAAAATATCGGGATGGAAGATCGGTTGCGAGAACACTTGAATGATTTCCAACACATGGTAAACCAAATAGTTACCATGGAGATAAAACTTGATGAAGAATTGCAGCGCTGTTACTTTTGAGTTCTTTACCACATACCGGGAGACTCTGGTGGTGTCATTAAGCAACTCTGCTCCTGAAGGAAAACTGACTTTGTCTCAAGTCAAAGACAAGCATGTTTAATGAAGAAACAAGGAGAAAAGACTGGGCAAGCGGTTCCCATGCTCTTGTCACGAGAAACGAAGGAGAAGTAAGAGCAGAGGACGAAGTAACAAATCCAGAGATAAGTCACAGCCTCAAATTTCGTAAGAAAATTCAAGTGTTACCACCGCGGTGAAGAAGGGCACATAAAAAGAAACTGTAAAGCCTGGAAGAACAGAGAGAAGAAAGACCGACGAAACTCTAGATCGGATGACGATGAAAATACTACATCCTCTCGTGACAACCGGGGATGTGGTAGTACTCTGTTGAAGAAGAAGAAGAGTGTCAAGTTACGAGACTCATGTGATGAATGGGTCATTAACTCAAGAAAGATCTTATCATGCAACTTCTCACAAGGAATTCTTTACGTGTACAAAGCAGGAGACTTTGGTAAAGTAAAGATGGGCAATAGCAAGATCACGTATATTGTGGGAATTGGTGATGTGTGCATTCAAACCAATACGGGATGCACAATAACACTAAAAGATGTGCGTCATGTGCCGGATCTACGTCTCAATTTGATCTCTGTGCATGCTCGATCTAGCCGATTACGACGACCATTTTGGTAACGGCAAGTGGAGGCTTACCAAAGGATCGTTGTTGGTTGCTAGAGGCACAAAGAATTCAACGTTGTATAAAACTCAAGTAAAGCTGATCAAGGGCGGATTGAATGCAGTCGAGGATGATGCTTCGCCAAATTTGTGGCACAAAAGATTGGCTCATATAAGTGAAAAAGGATTGCAGATTTTGGCAAGAAAGTCCCTTATCCCGTTTGCCAAAAATACAAAGTTGAATCATTGTGATAACTGTTTATTAGGCAATCATCATAGAGTGTCTTTCAAAGAAACGTCAAAGCTGAAAGAGAATATTTTGGAGATGGTTCATTCTGATGTATGTGGACCCATGGAAGTGGAGAGTCTTGGTGGTAGCAGATATTACGTGACGTTTATTGATGATGCTTCACGAAAATTGTGGGTGTATTTCTTAAGAACGAAGGACCAGGTTTTTCAATGCTTTAAAAGGTTTCATGCAATGGTGGAGAGACAGGCTGATAAACCTTTGAAGTGTCTTCGCACGGATAATGGGGGTGAATATACTTCCCATGAATTCAAGAATTATTGTGCTGAGTATGGCATCAGGCATGAGAAGACGGCACTGAACCCCACAACATAATGGTGTGGCCGAACGAATCAACAGAACCATTATGGAGAAAGTAAGATGCATGTTAAGAATGGCAAAACTGCCTAAGCCATTCTGGGGTGAAGCTGTTCTAACGGCAAGCTACCTAATTAATCGATCTCCATCTGTTCCTTTGGGCTTTGATATCCCTGAGAGAGTATGGTCCAGACATGATGTTAAATACTCTCATTTGAAAGTGTTTGGATGCAAAGCTTTTGCTCATGTGAATAAGAAACAGAGACAAAAACTTGATAATAGAGCCATTCCTTGCATATTTACGGGTTATGGAGATGAGGAATTTGGCTACGAGGTTATGGGATCCGTAAAATAGGAAAGTTATTAGAAGCAGAGATGTAGTGTTCCATGAGCAAGAAACTATGTCGGATTCTCGCTTCACCAAAAATCAGAGAACTAGGTGGTAAGGTTGATCTTACACCAGTTGTTCCTCCTAAAAATGCCACAGTAGGGGGAGAGTGTAATGAAGAACTTAGGGTTGATAATGAGCCAGCAATAGAAGATGGTGATGATGAAGGTGTTGAGCAAGAAAACCCCGAAGCTCCACCTCGGCCTCTAAATCAAGAAGACCACACCACCCATCTACAAAGTACCCTAGTTCGACGTATATTACCATCACCGAAGAGGGAGCCGTAAAACTTTGAAGAAGTTCAGACTCATAAGGATAAATCCCAGTGGATGAAAGCCATGCAAGAAGAAATGGATTCTCTGGTGAAGAATGATACTTATGAGTTGGTTAAGCTCCCTAAAGGTAGAAAAGCCTTGAAAAATAAGTTGGTGTTCAAGCTTAAGAAAGATGGTGACAAGCTGTTGAAGTACAAGGCTCGCTTAGTTGTAAAAGGTTTTGGACAAAAGCGAGGAATAGATTTTGATGAAATTTTCTCTCCAGTTGTGAAGATGAGCTCTATTCGAGTTATACTCGGATTGGTGGCTAGCTTGGATCTGGAGCTTGAACAACTAGATGTGATGACTGAGTTTCTTCATGGAGATCTTGATTATGAAATCTACTTGGAGCAACCAGTAGGTTTTGAGGAGTCTGGAAAGTAGCACATTGTTTGCTGATTGAAGAAGATCTTGTATGGATTGAAACAGGCTCCAAGACAGTGGTATAAGAAATTTGACTCGTTCATGACGAGTCATGGATATGCCAAGACTGATGCAGATCATTGTGTATTTGTCAAGACATGTCTAGGTGATAAATTCATTATCCTTCTTGTATGTAGATGATATGTTGATAGTGGGACGGGATGTGAAGCTGATTGGTGATTTGAAGAAAGAATTGTCAAAGTTTTTTGATATGAAAGATCCGGGCCCCGCAAAACAGATTTTGGGCATGCAGATCATGCGAGACCGAAAATCCGAGAGGTTGTGGTTATCGCAGAACGGTATGTGAATCGGATTCTCGACAGATTCAACATGAAGACGGCTAAACCAGTTAGTACACCGTTGGCCAATCACTTCAAACTCAAGAAAAGAAGTTGTCCCACAAGTCAAGAAGAAAAAGAAGCTATGGCGGGTATTCCATACTTCTCGGAATGAGTTTGATGTATGCCATGGTTTGTACGAGGCGGGATATAGCTCATGCGGTCGGAGTTGTTAGCAGTATCTTTCCAATCCCGGAAAAGAGCATTGGGAAGCAAAGAAGTGGATCTTGAGATATCCGAAAGGTAGTTCTAATATGTGCTTGAGCTTTGGAATACCTAACCCGATTCTTGAAGGATACACGGATGCAGATATGGCGGTGATCCTGGATAGTAGAAAATCTACTACAGGACTTGTGTTTACCTTTGCAGGGGAGCTATATCTTGGCAATCCAAATTGCAGAAATGTGTGGCCTTGTCAACTACCGAAGCCGAGTATGTTGCCATGGTGAAGCAGAAAGGAAATGCTTTGGTTGAAGAGGTTTCTTCAACAACCGGGAATTGAGCGTAAAAGGTACGTTATCCATTGTGATAGCCAAAGCGCATTGGATTTAAGTAAGAATGCGATGTATCACTCTCGTACGAAGCACATTGATGTCAGATATCATTGGCTGCGTCAAGCAGTGGAAGAACAAGAGTTCAAGTTAGATAAGATTCATACGGATAAAAATCCTGCTGATATGATGACGAAAGTTGTTGCACGAGAAAAACATCAACAGTGTGCCAAGCTGATTGGCATGGATCGCATGTGAAGATTCCAAGAGTGCACCTTTGTGCTGGAGGGGGAGAATTGTGAGGTCCAAAGACATTTTTCTGCCCCCTTTTTGACTTTATTCATTTTTCGGTGCCCCTTTTTTGACTTTATAAAAAGATTAATAATATTTTAATAAATGAATAGTAACTTCATTTGGCTATAAATAGCCGTGAAATGAAATTGAAGGATGCACAAGCAACAAAACACACACAAGATTTCATCAAGCATTGTGAGTGTTTGTGAGAGAAAAATAGAGTGTTGAGTAAATCCTAAGAGTGTGAGAAAAATACACTGGGGTGGGTATCATCTCTATTTCTTCTTGGTATTACAAAATTTGTAATATTTGAATAGGAGTGGGTCTCACTGGGTACACTATATTTTACATCTCTTGTGTGATAGAGTGTTGAAAGGATATTGTAAATATCCCGAGATATAATGGAATATTTTTTTCGGAGTTTGTCCCGTGGTTTTTCCTTCCACATTGGAGGTTTTTTCACGTTAAATATTGGTGTTCTTTATCTGCTTATTTTATTCAGTTGGAATAATTCTTAGTATGCTCTGTGGTTGCAGTTTAGTCTGATCTTCCACATCAGAAAAGAATTATTTTTGTTATCCTTCCGTGGCTGATTGTTGGATTCTTTGGAGAAGTGTGTATTTGTATTAGTGTTGTAACTGGAAAGGTTCTGGCTAAGGAAAGACTTGGTATTTAAGTGATCCGTTGTGATCTACCTCTCTTTCCTGGGAAGTATTTCAGTGCACACTTTACAAGTTACACCGATGCGCTGCTAGATCTATTTATTAGGTCTGAATTATTGCTCACCAGTTTACGTCAGAATTTTAATTTACACGTCCAAGTTATTCCGCATTTGAGCTCAACAGGTTGACAGGTACAATGAACGACTATAATCGAGTAAATGAATTGGTTTAGAATTTTGAATTGAGATCATTGTCATTCCACATAGTTTGGTTTTACCAGCGTCCCAGTAATTGCTCATGAAATATTCCACGTTCTTATGGCTTAGCATCTCAAGTAATCTCCTTGGAAGTTGGTTCTCCAACAACAACATATCTCTCCACATATACATTAGTTGGTCAAACTTCAGGTTTAGTGATTCAGGACGGTGTTCGTCAAAATTTTCCATGAAATGGAGCAAAGAACATCCATCAACAAACAAAATCCAAACCAGGTCATTGTCCTTGTAACCTTCGATTGCATCTTCAGTAAACAACGTCTTCAATTCTTCCATATCTTCTAACCTTTTGAGCAAAAGTTTAGCTGCTACGTCTTTATCTTGATTGATTTTTTCACTATTTTCGGCAACAAATTTCGATGTCCATAGAAGCTTGTAACGCTCTCCTTGCTTGAGACTTTGACTGCCGTGATGAATGGGACCGAATGAGATAATCTTTGGGGAGAAATATTTAGCACACTTGTCATTTTGTCGCAGAAACGTAGGTGCCCTTTGGATCTTGGGACTCAGAATTTTATTATCTTTATCAAAGCTTTGTTCTGCATCATTTAGTTGGGCAAGTCTTTTATCCACGATGGCTTCTAATGTCTCCGTCATTATCCAATGATTGAGGAGTTCGCCGTTCTCTTAATTCTTCATTGAAGATCCATTATACTATAATTAAGTTTATTTATTCACAAGAATTAATTAAAAATAAGAGTTTTAAAGAAATATTTATTATATTTTTATAATTTTAACACAATAACTATATATTTTTTTATAAGAATTTTTTATTTATGAATACTTAATCTCAGCCCAAAATTAACAAAAGCTAAAAAAAAAACAAAAAACCAGCAGTTCTGGCTTCCGTGTGACCGTGCACTGGTTAATCCTAATCTCTAACTTCCCTTTCTTCCATCCCAAGTTCTGAAAAGATTGACACACACAAAAAAAGAGAGTAAAAGATCGATCAATACACTCCTTCACGGCAAAGTCATTTAGTGGGAAAAAACTCATCTCCAAATGAAATGAGCTCCCTTCAAATGTGCCAGATCAAAGGTGGTGGAATTTGGAACTAATTGAGAGTATATATATATATATTCAAAGGAATGTACCTGGATTCGACCATTATGACTTGCATCTGCTGCTTGTGTGTGAAAGAATGATTGATGTGAAGTCCTCAGTCCTCACTCTCCCCAGTAAATGTTGGTATAATATGCTGAAGAATTTGGCACAGTATTTGTAACAAGGAGGAGCCAAGTTTGGTGATTGGCATGAATGATTGGAGCGGATGGATCCCTTCATTTCAAAATAAATGGATGACTTTGGTAGTGTCCAGCTATGAAATGGGGTATGGCCGTGGGGGTCATGTTCACATGAAAGCGCACTCAGCAACCTAATAAAGGTAACAAACGACAAGGACAAGACAGCTTTTTGACAAAGAAAACAAACACGTGAAAAATCCTACTATTGGGAAAGATTTCTTGCCCCGGAAATTTTCAGTTCATTAATTTTTTTTTATATTAAAGTAATCCATTTTTTAACTTTTTATTTTATTTTTTTATTTCATAAGTATTTTTATTTTAGATAATTCTATTTGATAGAATTAATATAAAACACAAAAAAAAAATTAAATATTTAACGCTGAAACTTGAACTCAAGGTTACAAATTAAATACAAATAAGTCTTACCAGTTAATTCATGTAAAAATTATAAGTTAAGTTAGAATGATAATTAATTCATGTATTTGGAGATGACCTTTTAATTTAATTTTTATTTTATTTCTCTTATTTTTTAAATTATTTTAAATAAATTTTTCATAAAAATATTAATTTTATTAAATATTTACTATTTATCTTCTTATTCTTATAAATCTGTAAAAAAATTACATATTTATAATAAATATTCTAGTTAAATTTCAGGTTTATAATAAGAAAATTAAGATATTCATAGTGACATTTATACTGTCTCCAAAATATATATATATATATATATATTTTGCATTTACTAGTGTTACCTTCTTAATAATTATCCTAATTATTTTATTGAGCTCATATTTTATAGTTTTGTTATTGCCTTCTCTTGTGATTTCGAAGTTGCTATCAATAAGCTTCTCTTACTTAGGATGTTGCATTCTTTGAGAAAATTGAAATTTCTTGTATTTATCATCATCTATTGGCTTAGATACATCTTCAAATAGTTTATTTTTATTCTTTTTTCAGATTGTGTCTTTCTGTTGTTCTTTAGTTGCTTTCTCTTACCTTCTCTTCTTAAAAGAGTTAACTGTTCTTCCTTACAATTCTCTTGTTGCTTATCTTGGTCACTATTGTCTTTAAATTTATCTAATGCTTTCTTTTGCTCAATAGCTTTAGGACTTGAAATTTTCATCCCACTCCTTGTGAAGACAACTTAGCTTTGATCTATTGGGTTTACAATGGTGTTGCTAGGCAATTTCTCATTATTCCTATTTAACAATTATTCTGAAAGTTGTTCTATTTGCATCTCCATCTTCTTCATGGATGCCTCTTGATCTTTTAAACTTGATTGAGTAACTTCCATGAATTGGAGCAAAGTTTCTTTAAATTCATTCATTTTTTTGAAAAAGTCTTTAAAGGTTGTTGTCCTCTTTGAGGTTAAAAATATGATGCTTGAAAGTAAGGCTATAAAAACTAAGTACCGGAGAATAATGTTGCATTAATATATTTACAACAGGCATTTGTTGATTCCAATTATAATATAGTTGACTCATGTTAGCTTGATACAGGAGGAAAGGTAGGGTGAGGTCTTTGAAAATATCCTCTCTAATTGATTTGTTCTTGAAATTCTAGTGTAGCCACATCATATGTTCCATTCACATAGTTTTCATTGTAAAAATCACACATTAAGGGGTTTGTTTGGGCAACTCCAACTTGAAAACTATTAATTAAAGCTTCAAAAGCATCTACTTCATAAGCTTCTATTCTTACAACTTGGCTCTGATAGAAATTCTTATACATGTTGGTTGCCATAAAAAAATAGAGTAACTTTATTGTTGGTTTTTTCTTGTATACAAAAAGAAAGTAAACAAAATTCAAATCAAATTCATAGTTAAGCAAAACAAAAATATGAAATTATTTAGAAAATTACAAAACAGAACATGCAGAAAACACAGGAAATTATGCATAATGAAATTTACAATTATGCAAAAAACTTCAAAACACAATTATGCAAAAAAATGCAGAAGAATATAGAAACTTTATGCAAAACACTTATACCACAAACAACAGAAAATAAATGCTAAATCTAGCTATCTTTTTGTTATTAATGATATTGAAAGTAAACAATCTCTAGCAACAGTGCCAAAAACTTATCCAATCTCAGAGAACACTAACTAGTAAGTGTACTAGTATAGTTGTACTAAGTTATAAAATTTAGAATTTGTTTTAGTCCTAAGTATTGTCCTCAGGAAATTATGCATAATGAAATTTACAATTATGCAGAAAACTTCAAGACAGAATTGTGCAAAAAAAATGCAAAGAATATAGAAAATTTATGCAGAATAATTATAACACAAACAACAAAAAATAAATACTAAATCTAGCTATCTTTTTGTTATTAATGATATTGAAAGAAAACAATATCTAGTAACAACGCCAAAAACTTGTCACAAGCTTAAAGAGCATTAATTAGCAAGTGTACTAGTGTAGTTATACCAAGTTATAAAATTTAGAATTCGTTTGAGTCCCAAATATCGTCTTTAGGGATTAGTTCTTTCTATTACCATTTGCTCAACCGAGAGCACAGGAGAAATTAGGGGTATTTAAGGGATTCTATCCCAGAAACTTGTATTACAATCCAAGAAACACTTTTTAGCTCTTTTTCTTTAAACTCTCTCTTCCTTTCTCCCAAAGAAAAACCTCTAAACTTTGAAGTTACTTCAAATCTAAGCTTGAACCTCGACTCTACGGAATCGTTGGTGAGTATCTCAAAGCTTGACTCTTCATTCTCACCTCTATTTTCTCTGTTTTCTCTCTTCTCAAAGAGTACTCTTTTTTATAATATGTAGGAAGATCTTAGCTTGTTGGACCACTTTTTCCACTACCTTCACCACTAAACTTATCCAGTGAGGTAATGAGAGCTCTATTTTATTATTGATAACATGTTATGTAGTGTTATGTGGATGTGATTGTGTGTTTCTTGGTTATGAATAGATGTTTGAATGAACTCGCTAATAATATGAGTTTTCTTATTCTTAAATGAATAGATGTTTGAATGAACTCGCTAATAATATGAGTTTTCTTATTCTTAATGACTTGAAATGGTACGTGTATTGAAAATATATGTATGTATATTGTGGATTGAGTCTGAAGACACCAATCTCTGGCAATAAGTGATTGATATATGTATGATAATGAACTTGAATAAAATAAAAAGATGAATAACATGTAATATAAAAGTGATAAGTTCAGGCTATAATGATTAATGAAAAGAGTAGAGTCATAACAAGAAATATAAAAAGGGAAATGGAATGAGAAAGGAAATGCGATGAGAGAGGAAAAAGATAAGGACAAGTGTGGTGATGAATCCACAATTTATAGATATTTTGTCTAGCTTTTTATAGAATTTTAATATGAAAAATAGACTTAGAAATTGTAAATAACATAAAAACCTCATTTAGGTCAAATATTATAGCTTTCTTAATTTTTGTCTTATTTCCACTGATTTTTGTGAATATATTTTACAATTTTGATCATTTAAATAATTATGCAGGAAATTTTAGACAAATTTTATGAATTTTTGGCTCTTGAGAAAAATATGAACTGAGAGTAATCACTCTTAGGTTCCATATTGATCACTTCAGGAAGCTGATTCCAAAGGATAGGCCAGAGTCACCACTTTCAGAAGCAGCAATGATTACTCCAGAAAGCTCTAGAATCACAGTGCCTGCGCGTAAACACTCTCAAGTGAGAGTGATCACTCCAGAGAGCTTCAGGATGAAGAGTCCTGCGCATAAACACTCTAAGAAGTGAGAGTGATCACTCCAGAAAGGGAAAAATCTGAAGTTGCTGCGCGTAATCAGACTTGGTATATATAGATTTTTAGAAATTAGGGTATGGATCTTTTCATAATTTTAGATTCTTTGCCACTTTGGGAGCATTTTTGCAAAGCTTAGGATCCTTGCACTACTAAAAAGTCTGTTTATACAGACGGATTTACATACGGATTTTTAGAGTATTACAGACAGTTTTTTCTATTACAGACGAATTTACAGACGGACATAAACCGTCTGTAATATCCTCGTCGGTAAAGAATTACAGACGGATTTTTCCGTCTGTAGTTACAGACGGATTTTTAGAGTATTACAGACGGTTTTTTCTATTACAGACGAATTTACAGACGGACATAAACCGTCTGTAATATCCTCGTCGGTAAAGAATTACAGACGAATTTTTCCATCTGTAGTTACAGACGGATTTTTCTGTCTGTAAGTTATATTTTACTATTATTGATATTTTTTTATTTATATAGAAAGTTATTTCCTGCTGTTCTTGATTATTACAATTTATAAATAAAATAGAAACTATAGATTCGGCATCTAAACATTCCAAAATGATTTATAAAATTTAAATGTTATTACAAAGGAAGACAAAAAAGCATCTAAATAAATACATTTAAATATAAAATACAAGTCTTCATCAATTATAATCTGTGAAGTCATAATCCGAAGGAGTATCATCATCAGTAGAAGAGGAGTCAGTAGAGGAATGATGCATGGAGGTGAAAACCGGTGGTGCTGGAGCTGGTGGAGGAGGAGGAAGAGGTGTGGAGCTGCTTACTCTCATGAGCTCAAAATAAGCATGCATCTGCTGCATTTGCATATGCTGTTGCGTCATCTGCTGCTGGACCTCCCTTTGCATTCTCGACGTCACCTTCTTCTCTATCTTCTTCTCCATTTTCTTTGCCCACTTCTTCTTCCATGCACTTTCTTTACTCTTCTACATCTCCCCATTCTGCTTTTGGAGTTCTTCAGTAAGGGCATGGACCTGAGTGCGGACCATGTCCTCCACATCCTCAGGTGCAAGAGAAGAGGCATCTCCAGTGACAGATGCAGGGGACATGGAGTCTGCAAAGCGGCCCCCCATGCCATAAATGCGACCTTTATAAAGGCCACCCACCGTCTCAGGACCACATAGCATCCTTATCTACCGACTCGGATTCGAGAAGATGCTTCCTCAAGCCTTTGAATATAGTCATCCTACGATTCGGTTCGTATAATTAGATATTAGTTTGGAGAACTATTTAATAAGTCGCTAATAATAACATATATTATCAATAACAATGACTTACATATGTGGCCTGAGATCGTGTATCAACCCACATGTTTTTGTCCTGCCTGCAAGTGTGTGTCTCCTTAAACAACTCTCCAGTAGTAGCTGGCCTCTTCAACGACTTCTCCTGCAATTAGAAATAAATCACAATCTCAAATATGAAATTATAGATAGAGTCAACTGAATTTTAAAATCACATACCAAGTTTGCCTTAGTGCCAGCCAAAGTCGTAGACCCACCAGTATGCAGTGACCCCTTTTATTAGATGCCCTATTTGTCTTGTTCTTTACAGAGAGATTTTTAAACTCATCTGTACCCCAATACTCCTGCAAGGCATGAAGAAAGTTGGGTGCTATCCAATCAGCAGTAGAAGGGTCCCGGCGAGCCTCAGTGTACATCTGTCTTAGTCGCTTTGCAGTGCGACTCTTCCAGGCCTTGAAAATCATCTTTTCGTCTTGGGGGGGAATGGAAAAGTTGCTCTACAGAAACACAATTTCATTAGAAGAGGTACAAACAGTCATATGTAATTACACTTAGTTAAAATTAATACACTATTATTACCTTCCAATCTTTGAACCATTCTATCTTTGTATCATTTGGCACCTTTGCAAAAATTTTGTAAGGCGCATCAAACATCTTCTTAATCGTATCTGTGACCTGATGGAGACCTTTCTGTGGTGGTATCCAACTAATAACACAATATAAAGTGGATTATAACTACTAACATTCACATAAAATACGCAATGTTAGGCATATTAGATTGAATTACTTACCAAGTGGACCCATCCCATCTCAAAGTTACTAACGATCTCACTGATGTCTGGGTCTGTGATGACTGCTGCCCGCTTAAAGATGGGACAGCAGTGGATCCATCTCCTGTGCCCTGTGTAGCAGGTGACTGTGTGGCCTGTGTAGTAGGGGGTGCAGAGTGTGAAACTCGCTGTACTGGAGGGGGAGGAGCAATATACCCAGGATTGGGTACCATGATAAATTGCTCCTGTCCCCTAACCTGGGAGGTCTGCACTATTACTGGTGTCGACGTGGAAGTCGGAGCGGTAGGTGAAGAAGTGTTGCCACGATCAGTTTGCTGAGTATTACCCTTCTTACCTTTACCTTTACTTGCCATATCTGAATCAAACCATATATATATTTAGAGACAAATACTATAATTTGTTTAAAATATGAATAATATTGGTGATAACTCAAATTAAATAATCATGGCAACATAGTAAATTGACAAACCTACTTACTTTACCTCATTTACTCTGATAGTTCAAGACTACCTTCATCATCATTCGATGAAAGTTCATCCATAATTCCTTCATCCTCGTCTTCTATGATGTCATCCATTTCATTATATCTCATAACTTGGGTAGGAGGGTCAATTATTTCAATCTCATTCAAAGGAGAAGATAAAATTGGAGGGACAACAGTGTCTATTACTACACGTGAAGGAATTGAGTCATCAATTTGATATGCATCTTCATCATCTACTTCATCACTTTCAATTCGACCCCTTGGTTTAGTTTTAATTACAATCCTCCAACTTTTATTACATTTTCCAGGGTAAGATAAGAAATATACTTGTCTTGCATTTTGTGCAATGATGAAGGGGTCAAAGCCTCTATATCTTTTGGTATGGTTAATCTCAATTATATTGTAATGGTTATGTTTACGTGTACCTGTTGGGCGTGTTGGATCAAACCATTCACACTTGAATAAGACAATCCTTTTTATGGTTTCACCAGCATATTCAAGCTCAACAATTTCATGAAGTTTTCCATACCAATCACAGTCACCATCACTTGAATTTCCTCTTACACTAACTCCACTATTATCTGTTTTTCTCCCTTGACATGATTCAATAGTTTAAAATTTATACCCATTAACAAAGTAAATTGGCCAACAATATGCTTTATTTTTTGGACCTCTGGACAAGTTATATAGGTCAGGATCTTTGATACCATTACTAGGATCACGCACCTACACATACCATAAATCAATGTTAATTGATTGAATACAGAATAATATTAACAAGTCGATTAACTAACATGTTAGGGAAATGTCATGACTTACATAACTTTTGAACCATGATGAAAATTGATTAAGGGATTCGTGACCATATAATTGTTCAAAATATCTGTAAATATTGCAACATCATTAACTAGATTTGAATGACCATGATCAGAAAAAATCATTAAAGCAATCATAAGTCACTTACGTTCTGAATGGTTGAACTTCATCACAATTTAATAAGATGTGCAAGCAGGCGGCCTCTGATTCATCACCTAAGATCCATCGTTCTTCGCATTTTCCAGATACACGACCTGGTTGGTTGAATATAGATAGACTTGGCTCATTACTACTTTCTCCCCCATCATCATTTCGACCAACTCGAGTTCTCCTAGATTGAACATGAGGTTCAAAATAGTATGTGCAAAAATTTAATGTCTCCTTTGATATATATGCCTGGCATATGGATCCTTCCACTTGAGCTCTATTTTTCACAGTCCTTTTGAACCCTCCAATTTCTCGTTCAAACGGATACATCCACCTGTATTGTATTGGTCCACATACACGTGCTTCATACGCTAAGTGTATAGGCAAGTGCTCCATGGAGTCAAAGAAACCAGGGGGAAGTATTCTCTCTAATTTGCACAAAATGACAGGAATATTTTTCTCCATAACTAATAGATCTTCAACCCTTAGAGTAGGTGAACACAGGTCCCTAAAGTACTCACTTAACTCGATCAATGGCTTCCAAACATGGTCCGGTAGTTCCCTAAATGCAACAGTAGAAGACACTCCATGAATATGTGGCAATCATGACTTTTCATCCCAAAAAATCTTCCTTGTTCAACATTCACACAACGACCGAGGTTTGAAGCGTAAGCTGTCGGGCATTTTTAACTCCTTCACCCACTTACACACATCTTGTCTTTGTGGTAAAGTCAGAGTGTAACTTGCCTTTGGCTTTGACCATCGACCATCTGCAAGTTGTTGTAACCTCAATTCATGACACCTACAATATTCTTCTAAATCTTGCCTTGCCTTGACATTATCTTTAGTTCGATCAGTGTCCATTACAGTATTCATGATATTGTCAAATACATTTTTTTCCACATGCATCACATCTAAACAATGACGAACTAAGTTATCCTTCCAATATGGGAGCTCCCAGAATATACTTTGTTTCGTCCAATTATGTGTCATCCCATAACCAGGAAACCTAATGGATTTTCCTACTTCTGTGATTTTTGGCAAGTGTTTAACTCTATCCCATACTTGATGACCATTTAAACGGGCGGGAGGGTCCTCATTCTCAACAGTTGCTTTCTTAAATTTGTACGCTTGATGCCTATAAGGATGTTCCATATCTAAAAATCTCCTATGGCAATCAAACCATGAATTTTTTCCTCCATGTTTTAAAGTAAATGCCTTTGTATCCTCCATACAAATTGGACATGCTAATTTCCCTTGAGTCATCCATCCAGACAACATTCCATAAGCAGGAAAATCATTTATTGTCCACATCAGTGCTGCCTTCATGATAAAATTTTGCTTCCTTGATACGTCATAAGTTAATACACCCTCACACCATAACTCTTTCAACTCATCAATCAAAGGTTGAAGGTATACATCAATTTTTGCCTTTGGATTTTCTGGACCAGGAATTATTACAGTCAAGAATAAATATGGATTTTTCATGCTCATTTCAGGAGGAAGATTAAAAGGTGTAACCACAATAGGCCAACAAGAATATGGTTTATTAAATTGATTGTTTGGAGCGAACCCATCAGCACATAACCCTAACCTTACATTTCTAGGATCGGATGCAAACTCAGGATACACTTGATCAAAATGTTGCCAAGCCTGACCATGAGATGAATGAGTCATTATCTCATCACTCCTTTTATTTTCAGCATGCCACGTCATGTAAGGAGCTGAACTCATAGACGCATACAACCTTTTTAGCCTAGGAATCAAAGGCAAATAATGCATTCTACTTTACGGTACATCTTTATGTTTACCACTTCTACCACCTCTTCTTGGTTTAAACCTAAGCTCTCCACAGAATTTGCAATTGGTCAAAACAGCATCATCTTTGTAATACAGCATGCAGCCTTTCAAACAACAATCAATTTTGACTTCTTTTAATCCAAGTTTGGAAACTAATTTTTTGGCTTGGTAAAAGTCCTTTGGTATGGAATCAGGTTCGGGACTAAGCTCACTAATTAATGTAGCCCATTGATCAAATGAACTCTGACTTTGATTGCCTTCTGACTTTATGCTTAACATTCTTATTGCTAAAGATAACTCTGAATGCACACACCCATCCCATAAAGGCTTGTTTGCTGCTTCTAAAACATTATAAAACTTTGCAGCCTCTCCATTAGGTTCTTCTTCAGCTTCGAAATCATGAAAAATTCCAAATTGAGGACCAACAAGATCATAAACCATTTCTTGATAACGACTATTACTTTCTTCCCAACTTACATGACCTACATGACTACCTGATTGTAATATATTTGAATTACCTACTTGATTTTCTAAATTAACTTCTTCCCCATGCTCAGTCCATATCCAATAATCATGTTTAAATCCAAACTTATATAAATCATATCTAATTGAATCAATATCCAAGAACTTTCTACACTTGCACTTAGAACATGGACACCTAACGACCTGATTGGTGATGAATTGCTGCGAATTACAACAGACGTGTATAAATTCCTCTACACCCTCAAAGAATTCAGGTTTTATTCCCCCTCAACTTGGGTGCAACCTATCATACATCCACTGACGATTTCTGAGAAACATCTTCCTCAACAACTATATAAACCTAATACAAATATACAATATTGTATTAACCTTCTAAAATACACTACAGAAAATTTTAATATAAATTTTGGCAGAATCTCCCCTAATACATGTTAATTTCCTTACATTTGTTTACCATTTTTTTACAACAATGAAAATTTCACCTAAAATCAACTAATAAATTATATAACAATAAATTATTCGATACATCAAACAAAAACACATCATAATCCTAAATCGTTCTAGAGCACATCCCCTTGTAACTCCACAACATGCATATTCTACAAACTCCACAAACACAAACAATCCCACAGCACACAATAATCAGGTTCGGAGAAGGACCTCTACGCCCTTCCCCCCAGTCATACAATCTCCAATCCTACACTCTATCTTAGAAATTTTAAGTCTCTAAAAATCATAAAAAATTAAAAAACTAAACCGATTAAAAGTTAGAGTATCGTACTAGGAATATAATGATGCAAAAAAACTTTCAAATGGTTGCTCCAATCACTTGCAATGGCCAAAACACTGAGCTCTTTGAGAGAGAGAGAGAGAGAGGGGGGGGAGCTAGAGAGAGAAACCGATGTGATAATGGGGGAGGGGAAGAGGAGGCGAGATTTTATGGGTTTCAGCCATTACAGACGGGAAAATTCGTCTGTAACTGGTTAAATGAAACGGTGCGTTTTTTATTTCCACATTACAGACGGTTTTTTCCGTCTGTAATGCGTCAATTCAATTTACAGACGGAAAAATCCATCTGTAATTAAGCCGCCACATTTACAGACGAATTTTTTTCTCTGTAATTTCCCGCTTAAATATTCCCTCATATTTTCAAATTACAGACGGAAAAATCCGTCTGTATTTGCTGTCTATAACGTTTGGCGCCAAAAGGCAGGCGAAATACAGACGGATTAAAATCCATCTGTATTACAGACGGATTTACAGACGGATTTTTCAGAAAAAAATTAAAAAAAAAATTCACAAATTCGTCTGTAAATCCGTCTGTAATCAGACGGATTAAAATCCGTCTGTAAAATTCGTCTGTATTTAGCACTTTTCTAGTAGTGTTGGTTGACAACCAAGGTCAATTTTAGGGTTTGATTTACAATTTCTCTTCACTTTCCTTTAATTCTTACATTGATGTCATTGAATTCCTTTTGCTTTCATCTTAAATTTGTAAGACTCATCCTCATGGAGGGCTAAACTTTCTTGTAATCCTTAGTGAGTTCATGGATTCTTGAATTCCTGAGTATGAATATCAATATAATTCTCTTTTCTTTATGAATTTATATCTCACAACTCTTTGAATTGAATTAATGTTTGAATGAGGAGGACATTGCTTAATTAACCTTAATTCATTTTAATGAAATTCTTACCTTACTTAATCCTAAGTTAGTTTCTAAGGTTGCGTAATCTTAGGAAAAAGGGTTGGAGCCCATGTAAATTGCTTAATTCGTATGAGACTTTAAGGTTAATTCTTGCATTTTGAGTTACCCTAATTCAGAGGAAGAGGAAAAGTATTAAATCTTGAGAGGGATAGGGATAAAATTACATGAACAAACTAAGGATTGCATATTTCATTGATTAGATTCATTAATTTCATCACTTGCCTTTACATTAAAATTGGAATCACACAAAACTCCCTTGTTTTAATTGCTTTCATAGTAAATGTTTACAACATGTTCAGTGTATGTTACAAACCAAAGTCATTGGAGACAACCTAGGCTTGCATCCTAGACTACATAAATTTTTTTGCATATTTTGATGAAGGTTGACGACAAATCTTTTATGCAAAACGAAAATATTCCGTTCATTATGTGGATAGTTTAGAGATACACTGAGAGTATAGAAGATGGAGGTGATTCTAGGAATCTTGGAAAAATGAGGGTAGCATATGCTCTTCTTGAATTGCACATAACTAATGAGAGTAAGAGCACCATAGGCCTCACACTCATTCCTAACATAAACTCCTGATCATGCTTTTGCTAAAAGAGGTTGGGTCAACATACGTTGTATCCATGTAGCTGCGACTATCTAGCAACTATCTATGCTAAGGAAGATCTCGCAGGATCTTAGGGGCAGTGAAAGTTTGAAATGAAAAATCTAAGGAATAGTAAAAAGAAAATATGATAAAGTTGAATTTTAATAATTATTGTATGCATATGAACATGATTTGTATTATATGATTGATTAATGTATCATCCTTGCTTGTATTGCTTGATTTTATTGTGAATTTATGTTTGGTAATGAGGAGAGAGACTTATCCTTACAAAACCTTTTAGGGAATAAAGATGACAGACCCCCTAGAAACTTATTGGTTTGTTAGAGTTTCTTATTAGCAATAGAGTTTCCAAATTTAATTCTTGATTTCCATATTATGATAAATTTGCAAATTTATAATTTAAAAAAAATAATAAAATGTTCACGTGAATCGATTTGTGAGATCGGTGAAAAAAAATCCAATAGTAAGTTATACATATATGTATAACAGTGTCTCAAATTTATAACCATAATTATTTTTCAAAAAGATTAAGAAGTTACTGTCCTTAGCAAAAAGATCATAAAAATTATTAGTTACATCACCGCAGAAAAGCATATAGAGTGTAAAAAATTTTCCATTCCAACATATACAGCAAAAGGAAATATCCTATACTCAAAGCAGTCTACCCAAAAAGAAAGGGAATACAATTGTGCCTTAATAATGGTCATCCTCAGATAAATTGGTAAGATCATCCAGAGATAAGTCATCAAGGTCAAAGTTCCCCTTATCAGCATACATTTGTACTGTAATATTCCTCTCAAAAGTTTTCCTATTAGGCCTACCTAATGCATCATGGTCGTAAAGCTACTAGAGAAACCTCACAAGATTAGCTGGTCTTTGAGCGTCACAGTAAATATAGTAGCACTGGGTGCCCTCTCTGTCTTCAATCAAAAAGGACCATATAAGATACATTAATCTCTATGGTGATATAAGGCAAAGGTTGTCCTTCTATAGTGATTATTTAGAACGTATAACTACTTACATGTACATAAAGCCTAGCTTCCTGCTCTACAACAAAATAGTAGTGATACTCAGTCAATCAGATGTTTCTTTATAGGGATATCGTAAAACCTGAAATGGGGTTGTAAGGGTGAACCTTTTCTTTTCCTTAACACTCTAAACAATGTACTCAAACAAGTTCACAACAACATACATAACACAAATAAGCAAGCACCTAGCCACTATTAGTGGTTATCTAACAACTCGCTCTCAAATGTTCCTACATGGGTTTCTATTACACTTAATCATATTCTTTGCCCCATTTACTGCCACCAAACTTCCTTGGTAATAGTAGTCTTATGCCATATGTGAATGATCGTCAATGGATCAATGCTTCCTATAGATATACTGTGAGCGAATATGAACCTCTTTAGCTAAAAAGTACAACATCAAATTAACATAAAAAATGGAATGTGAGGTTTGTGATTACTCCCGCGTCAAATGAGTGCACCAAATGTCGGGTAGCTCACCACTCTCCAACTCCCCCAGGTCCCGACCTTCTTTCAATTGTACTTTAGGGTATTTCTAGAACTATTCATCTCATGTTTATCATTTACCTCACACTAAACATTGTTAAAATCATAATTCATTCCTTTCTAATTTCATCCATATTTCCCTTGTGGCATAAGCAACCTTACAATCAATATAAAACATTTCTAGCATTATATCACTCATATGCAATTTCAAATATAACTTCCGATGATTGCACAACAGCCATGACAACAAACATACGGGATAACGATTGAAATTAAAACATTTCAAAAATTTAACAATCAAATTTCACATCAATAACATAATAATATCCAATCAAACACCTTAACTAGAGATGTAAACAGGACATGTTAGGTCAGATTTTACTCTAAATAAGCCTATCTTGTAACATAATTATTAGATTTGAGTCTGATCTGTTACCTGTTAAAGTTTTTATTTTAATCTGATCTGTCTTATTTAAGTGGCTTGAAGCCTGTTAAAAAATCTGCTAAAAAAAATCTTAATATTAATAAAAATATAATTATTTTATTATCAAATTAGTTTACATATTTTCAAATTTTTATGTGTTATTGATAATTATTAAATAATTGTAATAATTTTTATATAATTTTTAAAATATTATTTGAGCATTAACTATAAATATTTTCATAATATAAATTTTTTATATTTTTATTTTTCTTAATTTAATTTTATAAAATTATTAAAATATTAAATATTTAATTATTTTTTTATAATAATTATATTTTATTTGTGTAAAGACATCTTATATTTAATAAATAAAATCACAGTAAACACATAAAATTAATAACAAAAAATAACACTAAAAAAATTTATTGAATCAACTTAAAAAATTAGTATATTTAAAAAAAGTAAATAAATATCATTATTATAAAATTTTGTAAATAAAAAAATAACATGACATAATAAGAATTAATAAAATTTATATTTAAATTAAAATAACTTATATTTCTAAACTTTTATCTTAATAAAAAAATATGTGATAAAACTTAATATAAAAATTTAAACTTAATGCACTATATATATATATATATATATAATGACAATTATAAAATATTTAATTTTATTTGTTTTATTAATTTTTTATTTTAAATTAAAAAATATACTTAAAATTGACTATACTATAACATTAATATAATATAAAAAATATTACTGATACAATACATTAAAACATATATTTATATATTATATATAAATTGATAAATTAATTAATAAAAATAATTCTTTATTTATATTTTTTTATGTAAATATTTATTAATTATTAAATTTTAAATGTATATTAATAATTATATTTTTTTAAGAAAAATCTATCTACATTTATGTCAAATTTATTAAAAATAATTATTTAAAATTTGACATATTTATATTTAGGTGTGTGACTATGTGATGTGGACTTGGTTTCTAAAATTTTTTTTTATAGGTATCTTACTCAAAAAATTTATACCAATAAAAATAAAACACGTAGTAAGTTACATAAAGTATATATTATTATATATAATTTATTTAAAATTATATTATTTATATTATTTACTAAATGATGCTTTTATATATATACATATATATATATATTGTATATTAAATTTTTTATTTTATTTTTCTATCATTGTTTTATAAAATTTTAGTTTCAAATAAAATATAACTCATATTTAAATAATTTTTATTTATTACAAAGAAAAAATAAACATAATATATTAATATATTAATAAAATAATAAAATAATTAAATATTAATAATAATAAAATTAAGAATATAAAAAATATATTAATATAATATTATTCTTTCATTTTTAAATTTTATGTTGTTTAGTTTTGATTGCATCATGTTGCTGTTCAAAGACTTAACTACTCTTTAACTTATTTAAAAGTAACAAATATGATTGTCTAGTAACGGAGCAACATCATAATCTTCTTTCACAACATCTTTAAAATCTAATGCCTCTAGGTAGGATTCCATTCTCATAGCCCAAAGGTCATAGTTTTCATCAAAGATGAGAGCAACATGTGAAAATCTTGTTCAATGTCCATTTCACATATCTTGTAAGAAGATAGCTTAAATACTAATTTTTAAGTTATTTTGAAAAATATAGAGAAGGTTGGAACAAAGAAAATAACAGAAAGTTTGATTTGTAGAAAACATATCTTTTATTCAGCTATAGAACATGAATTTATATAACAATAACTAAAATAAGACTGCAAAAATCAATAACTAATTAACATAACAAATTCGTAAAAATCAAAGAATAAAAAATTATGATCATATCAACTATTTGACTCATTGATTAAACATTAGAAAAATTAGAAAAAAAAAAGATTTGATATCTTCATGGGTCAATTCATTCAACAAAAATGATCCATAAGCATGGAACTTAGGTTCTTGAAAACAAACCAATTAAAAAGAATTTTGTTGGCATTAAATGGATTTATAGTACAAAATGAAATGTTGATGACACAATAAAATTTGCTAAGAGTTCTTAGATATCTAAAATGTCCACAAATCTTGGATGATATATGAGAAATTGCATGATAGCAAATTAAATGACTATTGTGACAGTGACTAGGGAGTCTATTTGGGTGCTATGAAAAACACTTCCAATTATATATTTTAGCTTGACAAATGTGTGGTTAGTCGGAGTTAAAAAATAAAAAATTGTTGTTCAATCATTAGTAAAACAAAATATGTTTCTTACTTAGCAATTGCAAATCAAGTTATATGGATGAGAAAAGTATTAAGTGACATGATAAGATTCAGGAAGAGCTTTACCATCATTTGGTGTGATAATTAATCTTTTATTTCTATGTAAATCAAGTTATTTCTTGAGACATATAATAAATTATTCTTCATAAAATAGTTTCTTTATACTCTCTTTTAAAAATAAAAAAAAAATAAACTTAAGGCTATCTTGAGATAAGCTTTTAAGATCAACGATAGATAAAATAAAATATACATATAATATTTTAAACCTAAACTACTTTAACTTGTTAAATTGATCATTTTGCACTACTTTCTAAGTTTTTCAAATAAACATTAAAAGCATAATCATTTAGATGTATACATGTCACCTTTAATAATGCAATTTTTACAATATATTTATTTTCCATGCAACTCATGCAAAAATCTTTGATTTTTATAAAGTCTTTTCTTAACATATATTTTAATTATAAGTTTTTTTTTTTAGACAAACATTCTTTTATAAGATAAAATCTAAATTGATGGCTACAATTTAAGTCTTTAAGAAGATTTTAATAATTTCTACTCGAATATAATAATATATATATATATATATATTTGTATGATATTTAAATAATCTTTTAGATTTATATAGTTTACTAAAATGGATTATATTAGACATAGATAGTATTTTATATATAAATATTATGTACTAATTAAAAAAATTTATGACATTCTTTAAATAATATTGTTTTTAACTCATCAAAGATGTGATGTGTATCTAATAGCAAAAAGGTTTAATTACATTTTTAGTCCTTATATTTTAATGTATTTACAATTTTGATTCATTTAGTTTAATTACTCACACTTAATCCTTCTAACATTTTAAACATATAATTTTAGTTTTTCTAATTTTAATTGCTTACATCTAATCTTTTTAATTTTTTAAATGTGGAATTTTTTATGCCTTTAGTTTTAATTGCTCATATTTATTTCCTATAATTTTTCAAATGTGAAATTTTTATTTTTTAATATTAATTGCTCATATTTAATCCTTCTAGTTTTTTTAAATGTTTAAATTAAATCTTCTATTTAAAAAAATTTATTCAATAATTAATACAAATATAATACAAATATAATACAAATATGATATTTTATTAATTTATACAAATAAGTAAAAAATATAAAATATTTAAATAAAAATTTATAAAATATAATAAAAGTGTTAATGAAGAACTTAATTTAAATATTTAAAAACCTTGGGGGACTAAATTATACGTATCAATTAAAATTAGGGAAATGACACTTAATTAAAATTAGATAAACCAAAATTATATATATAAAAAAAATAAAATTATTAAATCTAAGCAATTAAAATTAGAAAGATCAAAATCGTATATTTAAAAAATTAAGAAAACTAAATGTGAGTGATTCAAATTAAAAAAATAAAAATTACATATTTAAAAAACTAAAAATACTAAATATAAATAATTAAAATATAAGGAGCAAAATCACAACAAGACTGATATTTTAGAAATGTGAAAAAATTTATGAAAAATAAAAATATGTAAAGATCAAATAATAATTTTGAAAATTAATCTCAAACCTTGAAATTTTAAAATGTCTAATCAACAAACGAAAATAACTAAACCAAGGATGCAATTGTCCACCAAACCAAACCAAACCCGCTAAAGAAACACCAAAAAATTTACCCGCTGTGCTGACCCGAATCCAATGCACGCGGGTTACACCGTTAACCGTTTGGATCAGCTTACGGAGTCTTGAGACAGAACAGAGTCTCACACACGGTGACGGCGCCTCTATGCCATACAATATTAATAAATGTTAAGGCCTCGTTCAAACGCGGAAATAGTAGTAAAAGCCTTCACAACAACAGAATTCAAGTATTGAACTAAGTCCTCTGTATCTCTCTACCTTCTCTCTCCCAATCAAACCTTCAAGTCAACTCAACACAACCCACAATTTCAATCAAAACTATCTTCAATGGGATCCAGATTTGGGTTTCTCATTCTTCTTCCCATGTTCTTCTTCATCATGTTATTGTTGTTTTTCTCACTTCCTTTCACAGTGGAATCCAAGTGCACAGAGGGTTGTCCACTGGCTCTAGCCTCCTACTTCCTATGGCGAGGCTCAAACCTCACCTACGTTTCACAGATCATGGCGTCGAACGTTCTGACGAGACCCGAAGACATAGTCAGTTACAACAAAGACACGGTTCCAAACAAAGACAGTATCCAAGCCTTGTCGAGAGTCAACGTTCCCTTCCCATGCGACTGCATAAACGGCGAGTTTCTGGGTTACACGTTTAAGTACGATGTTCAGACAGGGGACACGTACGAGACTGTTGCGGGGACCAACTACGCGAACCTCACCAACGTTGCGTGGTTGAGGAGGTTCAACAGTTATCCACCAAATAACATTCCCGACACTGGAACGCTCAACGTTACTGTTAATTGTTCTTGTGGGATGAGTGAGGTTTCGAATTATGGGTTGTTCATTACGTACCCTCTTAGGCCCGGGGAGACTTTAGGGACCGTGGCTTCTTCTGTGGGGCTTGATTCGGCGTTGCTGCAGAGCTACAATCCTAGTGTCAATTTCAATCAAGGGAGTGGCCTCGTTTTCATTCCGGGGAAAGGTGCGTTTTTTGTTTCTTTTTGTTTTTAAAAACTCTCTCACGTTTATGGCTGCAAATGCTTCTGATTATTAAACGAAGAAGATATTTTAAATATTTTTTATGCTTTCAAGATAGTAAATCGTTGGATTTTTTAATTTAATACTTACTTGGAAGATTATTGAAAGATATTTAGGAAGGTATAGCAAAACTCTATAATTAAACATTAGTCATAGCTTTAAACATCTTAAATTGGTAAATTTTTATTTGAAAAGAAAATATTTATTATATCAAAACTGTATATGTAATATGTATTTTCATGATAAAATTTTTCTTCTTTTCGTTTCTAATTTTGCTAATCATATATATATATATATATATTGGTAATAATGTTTGTCATATAGCTCATTTTTTGGCGTGTATGGAATAGAGAGAAGAGAAAGAGAGCGAAATAATGTGATAGATGATGTGATACTATAGAAAGAGAGAGTGAGAAAAATAAGATGAAAATATGGTAAGTTCAGAAACCATCTTAAATTTGGGCTTAAGCCTAATTGAACCTCAAAAATCGATTTGAAAGATGTTAAATGCTTTAGCTTTTACAAAGTCTTATTTGACTATGTTTGTAGTCGATGTGGACTTCCATGTGTTAAAGGGTGTTTGGGAGCTTGGTTTTGGGTTTTTGAATGTGGAACTTGTTTATGTGCTGGATTGGATGATTTGTTGTGTTTGCTCCGATGGTTTTGGTGGAGTTCTGTACTTGGTTATTGAATTAGTTTTCTGTTTGTTAAAGGGTGTTGGTAACATGGCTCGAGGGCTGGGAATGTTGAACGTGTTTGTGTGCTAGTTTAGATGCTTAATTAAATATCGTGTTTACTCTGAATGTGGAACTTGTTTGGTGGCTTGATTTAATTTCCCAGCAAAATTTTTTTTTTCCTCTTTTTATATGATGATTTATTTTAGTGTCTAGATATGAATTCAATGGTTTTCTGTAAAAGGCAAAGTTTTAAGTTGCAGTTATTGAAATTGCACAAAATTGCTAATAAATGCAGCTTTAGTTGTTGACACAATTATGGTTGCAGAAACCTTCAACACCATGAATTAGTTTTCTAACTTGCTTAGTAATTGAATTAGTTTTCCACCTGTGCAAAAGGTATAGGCAACTTGGTTTTAACTTTGTGTTTATCCAAGGGTTTGAATATTTGTGTGATAGTTTGGATGCTTTATTATTTCATGTACTGTTTTATGTATTCTCAATGGATTGTGATTGTGACTGAATGATGTTGAAGGGGTTGATAATGATATGCTCCTTGGTTATACTTGAAAAAATGTTGCCTAATCATGATTCACCAAGGGTTTAGGAACAGGCCATGATGTTGTTGACGTTCTTTCTTTTTAATTTTCCTTGGAAGTTGGAAATTGAAACAAAATTAGATGTCTTCTAACTTGCTGTATAATTAAGGCTTGTACCTTTGATTTCGTCTGGCAACTTGAAAGAAGCATCTATTACTGAAATTGTAACTTTTTCTACCGTATTATGTGGTTAAAATTCATTGAAACCCATGGATTGCTTACAAACATCATGTGTATAGCTGTACTTTGAACATTTACCATGTACTACAAATTCCAAATGTGCTTCTAACTTCCCTCTTTCAATTTTTTTTCCAGATCAAAATGGTAGCTATGTGTTTTTATCATCCAGGTAGGCTTCTATTTTTGCAATCTGCTCATATGGTTGCTTTATTTTTCAATCTCCAATAAATTGACTAAATCCAATGACTGTAATTTCATTTTCTTATGCAGTTCAGGAGGTTTGAGCTTCTTCTCAAAAAATTGGTTACACCACGTTTTCTTCGATATTCGTATTAAACACATGGTCAGCATATACTAAAAGTAGAAGGATGATGCTACTTTGAGCTCATATTTTTACTTCTATTTAAGCAGGTCTTGCTGGTGGGGCTGTTGCAGGAATAGCTGTTGGAGTTGTGGTAGGCCTTTTGTTCTTGGGAGTTTGTATATATGTTGGATATTTCCGGAAGAAGAAGATACAAAAGGAGGAACTTCTTCCACAAGAGTCCAGTGCACTTTTTGCTCAAAATGGGAAGGGTATTGTTTTTTAACTTATACTCCTTCCAACACCTTCCTTTACCCAGCCCTTTCGATTGGGTGATTAATACAGTGCTAAGAAGTATACCTAATTTAATAGTTCTCTTGTAGAACTATTACATATAAGATCTAACTCAAATAACCTCATTTGCCCTTTTAATTGTAGATTACATATCTTAGTTCCAATAAAAAGATAGCCATTGTACTTAGAGAGTCCAAGACGTTATAAACTCCACATTAGAATTCCATACTTCCAATGTGGGACTTAAGTTTCATACCTTACAATTGGATCCTAACATTCCACCATGCTCTGCAGCCCCAATGTCCATGGTTGTGCACTAACTCCTTGGACAAGTGTTGGGCAGACACTGCAATGCCAGTGTCACCACCCGCACCGCTCATATGCAGCTAGAAGACGTGGCTAGAGGTTTTGATACCAACTGATAAAAACCTTGGGAGAACCACACCACAAAAGATGGCTATTATAGATGGAAAGCCCATGACTTTATAAACATGACCACATTAGAATCCTTTACTTTCAATGTGATATTCGAATTTCATACTTTGCAATTGTATCCTACACACTACCACTTTTAGTTGGACTATCTTCCATTTGAATTACTTTTCTCATTGTAGCATCTTTTGGTCTTCTCCCACAAATGAACCACATCTTGGAGTCTATATAAGATTTTTCTCAATAGGTGGTACTTTGACTTTCTCCCAAGTACATTTGTTATTAATCTCATATTTTCACATTCCAATCTTCAGCACAACAATCTGATCTGGATCTTTACTACTTTTTGGCTCTTGTTGGAACCCTGCCCAACTTTCACTGCCTCTAGCTCTTAAATGTTTCAAAATGTTAAAGTTCATGATTTGGTGCTTTATTTTTCAGATGAAACTTCTCGTAGTTCTGGAAATGAAACTTCAGGAGCTGGTGGTCCTGCTGCTATGACAGGCATAGCAGTGGAAAAATCATTGGAGTTCTCATATGAAGAACTGGCAACTGCCACAAATAACTTTAATATGGCTAATAAAATTGGTCAAGGTGGTTTTGGCGCTGTCTATTATGCAGAGCTGAGAGGAGAGGTTAGTAATCACATTTATAACTGCCTGTTATTATAAACTTTTCTGAAGAAAAAATTGTTTTAGGAGTTTATCGTCGTTGATTCATTAAGGTTCTGTATTTTTGGCTTATTGTAAGTTGAATGAAGAAAAATTAGAATAGAAGATTATAGAATAACTTTTATGAATACTATGTGAAATTCTATCAAATATGAAAAGCTATTTGGCAATATAATTGAAACACTACATGGAAAGAAAACAGGTTAGGCTGAAAACCTTGATATTTCATGATTGATCATGTTGGGATCAGTAAATTATTTTTGCCATATTGGGAGGGACTGGAGATGATAATATTTTCACCATGATATGTATGGTTGGATGGGCTAAAAGAATATCATTGTTCTATATGTTATTATCATAACATCATTTCTTGGTTGTTTGAGATATATTATTTTTTAAGCTGAGCTAGAAAATTCTTGAGAGGAAGGGTTGAAAGCTGGTTCAAAATGGTTTTATAATGATGTTTTAGGAGATTTGATCAACTAAACTGGAAGGGAAAATGAAGGAAATATCAAAACAATTTGATCAACCGAAAATCCTTGCCTGAAAGTTGAGATTATTGTAAAACAGATTTCCTTTGTTTTGAATTACAGCAGAATGCATTTTGGTTGTTGAACAAATCTATATTCTCACATTACATAATGCTGGATAATGCCATAATGATGGATTGGAGTATGTCTGTTCTTAAGAGTCATTTATCTTGTTTTTAGAATCAATATCAATATAATTATATAAGCCAATAATTTTGCCCATGCAGAAAGCTGCAATCAAGAAGATGGATATGCAAGCATCTAAAGAATTTCTTGCCGAATTGAAAGTCTTGACACGTGTTCATCATCTTAACCTGGTACTAATTCTTTAAAACTTAAAGCATATTTAAAAATTAATGTTTTGCTCCTATTGAATTACAAGTCTGTACGTGCAGATTTATGCTGAGAGCATTTTTTGTAATTAGCTTGGACACAAAGTTGGGGTTTGTAATTTTGAGATAAGCATAGCATCTGGAGTTTATTAGATTTGAAAATAGTAGTTAACTGTTTGAGAATTGTTACTTGTCAGTGGTGGTGAATGCTTTCTATTATCTTTTGTTTCTATTTGTTATTGGATCCATCTAGAAATCTGATTTAGTTCAAGTTGCTTCAATTTCAATTTTTATTCTTTAGCCTTAATTTTATTTCTCTATTGATATTATGTCATAATAGCAATACAAGATAGTTTTATGTGCTTGATAAAAGCTTTTAACAGTACTTCTGCGGTTCTGCCAGGAATCCAGATAATATTGCCTCTGCTTCTTTACATTTTCCTTCTAAGCTTTCTCTGTCCTTGCAAATATTTTATTCCTATTGCTTAAATTTTGATCTCGGGCCTAATTCAACTCCAAAACTTAGCTTGCACGGTGAAGATTGCTCAAGAATAGACATCTAGAACATGGAAATTATAGGATTGATTTTGTTATTTTTTTTGTATTGGGAAAGCCATGGGATCATGTAGGTTGCATTGGGAAAGCTGAGGGACAAGATAGATTACACTAGAAAATCCACAAAATCAGGTTCATTACACTGAACAAATTTGTCAGACATTTTTTTTATTTTTTTTTTCAGCTAAGGGTGGCATAATATTAGCTAACCTAACTCTACCCCAAAAGTTAACTTATAAGGTGAGGATTGTTGTAACCTATATAAGTTTAATCATAGTCATATGACTCATATCAATAGTCAATATAGAACTTCAGCACACTTTCTCACGCTCAATATTAGACATTTGTAGTGTGAAAGCCACAAAACCAGGTAGGTTGCCTCGGCAAATCTAGAGGGTCAGGTTAATTGCACTAGAAAAATCCGCGAGGCCTTTTGTTTTAGTCAAGGGTAGTATAATATTAGATCTACAATAGGCTTTGATACCATCTTCAATTTTAAGTTTTGGCCTAATGCAACTCTAAAAGTTAGCTTGTAAGTTGAGTATTGGTTTATTGGTTTAACCTTTATTAGTTCTTATTTGGCTATACCTGTAATCAATGTGGGACTTGAACACTGTCCAATTTTATATGAATTTAATTTAATGCATACCCTTTGTTTGTTTCCGTTACCTGAAAAAGTTCTTTGTAGATATCAGTCTCAGACTTGAATAGCATAATGATTCTTGAATATTAGTAATACTGATAAAGGCACTAGTAGCTTGTTTTCAAATTTAAATGTATTTTGTTATATTCGTTTATTCAATGGAAGAAACCGACTGTTATTATCTTGCAAAGCTAATTATTAGGATTAAGGATTCAACTAGCTTTATGATAGATACTGGTTCAGTTAGTTAGGGAATTAATTAGCAGGCTTAAAAAGCTTATGTTAGAGATAATAAGAAGTTAGAAAAATTGTCATTAGTTACGAGTTAGTTAAAATTAATTAGAAATACCTTTCTTATATAAACCTTTAGATAAACACATTTGTAATCACTTCATCTTCTATAGAAAAATACAATTTACTTGATTTTCTTCCAGATTCTCCCTTTTCTTGGGCTCTACCATATTTTTCAACTGTTTAAGCAAGGCATGTTGCCCAATAAGAGGGGAGGTGGAAGAGAGATAATTGTCAATTGTACGAGTGAGGCCTTTGGCTTGGGAGGTGCAGTGGCAGTCCCTCAAAGAACTGGTGAATGTGTGTGTTCTATTTTGTAAATTGGAGTGTTCAATGAGCAAGTGTACCTGTCGAAAAGTAATAAAAGATTCTTAAATTAAGTTACTAAATTATCGTCCTATAAGGATTGTTTTCCAATTACTAAAAATTTTCTGATTCAATTGTTTGAAATTTAAAGATGAGATTAAAATAAGAATTTATAAAATCAATTATAAAACTAAGAACACGGAATACAATGCACATCTTGATTAAACTTATCGGAGAGGAACTTAGGGCATATGTATTTCTCATTCAATCCTTTATATTATTTTTCCATTCAATTCTAAATTCAATTTCTTTGTAATTACCAATCATTCATACAATTATTATTAATATTCAATGTTCATGCAATATTAATATTTTTTTTTTTTAAATTAACATCTCTAATGGTTATGCAAAACGTCAAAGAAAGCATAAAGCACCTATGAACTTGTTAATTTAATAACAATTAAAAGAGAAAAATTAGTTTGTTCCACCTAATTCTTTATCCCATTTTATCCTATAAATCCATTAACTAATCGAAATAGGTCGCCTGACGATATAATTAATTAAAATTATACAATCATGCGCAATAAGATAAACACTAGTCACTTACGAAAATCAAACAAATTCAAACTTTAAAATCCCATAAATTCATGAACAATAGTTCCCATAGCCCTAGTTATGGACTTAATTACTCATGTTAAACGAAAGAAATAAAATAATCATGAACAAAGCCATAGAGAAAAGCAAACTAGAATGAGATAAGTTTCCGATCTTCAAGTACGGTCGCTCAAAGCTTCTAGTTCTGTTAAGAGTATGTCAGAGATCCCGTGTAAGAGAGGTGAGATGAGAGGTGTATTAAGAAACAAAAGACAAGATGATCAATGAGATGCTTGAAGTCTCTCTTTTATAGAGTTTGAAAACTTTAAAAGTTTTTCATAATTGGACTTGCCTCAGATGAACACAGCTGGCCATAAGCACAGTTGTGCATGGCTCGAAGCACTCCCATGCTTGTTGAAAGAGTTTGAACATGTTGACTGTTGCGAAACTTTGATTTTTCATCAATTTGGGTCCAAAACGCACCCAAAATCCACTTGTACTCTCTTTATACTAAACTGCACAATTAACATATAAATTAGTATGAAACTCAAATAAAATAAAGGTCAAACATAAATATATGGCCAGTAAATGAGGGTCTAAATGCAGACTTATCAAGGAGTTTTTCCTTGTCTTTCCTAATAAAGATACCAGATTTCTATCTTTCAAAAATGGGGAGAACATCCAATCTTTATTACTGATAAAATGCCCATTGACCAGCATAATGGTGATATGAAGCCAGAGATCATGAATGTACAATAGAAATGAATCCCATCCCTACAGTCCAACACTTCTGCTATTCAAGAGACCTACTTTCCATTCTCAAACCAAAATCTCCTCTTTTATTTCCTTCCCACTATTATTTATGCCGTGTCACCTCTTCCTTTCTAGCTAACTATCTACGTATTACGGCCAACTAACATGTCATTTAAAGATATTGCTGAAATTCACCACATGATCAAGCCATAGCCCATCTATCTCATTCTGTCTTTCAGACAAAAGAGAAGCATGCACCTACATTTTGTTTAAATTGTATCAATGGATTGGTATTGGAATCTAAAATTTCAATTAAAGCTTATGCGCACAAGATGTTGCAACCAATATATAGTGCTTGGCAGTTTTCTCTGTTTACAATTAAATTTTTGAGCAACTAGCTCTTGATATATATTGCTGGGAGAACTTCTGTCACATTCTTGTTTATTACTTTTGTATGTTATCTGTTTATAAAGTGCATAAAGACGCTGGACATCCTTCATTATATTTAAATTCTTACATCTTAGTTTGTGTATGCCTTAAACTGTTGAACATACAGGTGCGCTTGATCGGATATAGTATCGAGGGTTCTCTTTTCCTTGTCTATGAATACATTGAGAATGGAAACTTAAGTCAACATCTACGTGGTTCAGGTTATATTAGCCCATAGTTCAGTTTTTATTTACCTATGATGTGATGTGATTGTCCTGAGTTGACAGTGAAGTGATAATGGTGCCAGGTAGAGATCCACTGCCATGGGCTACTCGGGTGCAGATTGCTTTGGATTCTGCCAGAGGTCTTGAATATATTCATGAGCATACAGTGCCTGTATATATTCATCGTGACATAAAGTCAGCAAATATATTGATAGACAGAAACTTCCGGGGAAAGGTTGAATATATTTTTATATCTAATCTTTACTTTTATTATATGAATTACTATGAGAGCTCATAAATAGCTCTTACACACAGGTTGCAGATTTTGGATTGACCAAACTCACAGAAGTTGGAAGCTCATCACTTCCCACCGGTCGTCTTGTTGGAACATTTGGATACATGCCACCAGAGTATGAATTTTATTTTTATTATATAGAATGTTACTATTCATATTTCACCTTTAATAAAATTTATTTCCAAGTTCACTAGTTACTTTTTTTATGATAATAAAAATGATTGCAGCCATTGCAGTTAGCAACTATGTTATTAGGACTCCCAAAAGAAGGAAAACATTATCCCCTGTGGCTGACTTTGCTACCAAACTTAAACATGTAGTAGTTGTTCTGGAAACTTTTACTGGATAATATAATAAAACTAGTAAGGTTAACTGATGTCATATGTTCCTAACAGTCTTGAAATTGGTGAATGCATATTATACTACAAAACATGCACTTAACATGACCAAGAAGACCCGCCTTAGATAGAATAAAATTAAACTAAAATCATTAATTTGATGTTTTGGTGCATATCATATATAGTGATGATAAAATCTCTTGGCCTCTTCCATTGGGGGATTGTGTTTTAAGTGCACACAGTTCTGTTTATTTGTTTTCTTTAAGTTGTAATCTAAGATTTTCTTGCATTGGAATTCTGTTAAGAAATAAGTTCACTTTTGTTTATATGTGGATTTATTTGTTGATTTCCACGGTTCTGACTGTAGGTATGCTCAATATGGAGATGTTTCTCCCAAAGTTGATGTGTATGCTTTTGGAGTTGTTCTTTATGAACTTATTTCAGCTAAGGAAGCAATTGTCAAGACAAGTGAATCTGATGCTGACTCAAAGGGGCTCGTAGCTTTGGTCAATCCTGATTTCTCTACTCTAGAATTTTTATTATTCTAGTCATTGTTAATATTTTCAAATCATCCATCATCATGCTTCTTCATCAATCCAAATCATAGTATTAATTTCTTCTGTTTTCATTATATGGCAGTTTGAAGGAGTTCTCAGTCAGCCTGATCCCACAGAAGGCCTTTGCAAACTAGTGGATCTGAGGCTTGGTGATAATTACCCTATTGATTCAGTACGCAAGGTGAGAAAATTTGTTAAGAGTAACTCTTTGAACATTTGCTTTTATGATTGCAACATTAATCAACCTATGCATGCTCACTGTTTTGGCTGGCAGATGGCACAACTGGCCAAAGCATGTACACAGGACAATCCTCAACTGCGTCCAAGTATGAGATCCATTGTGGTCGCTCTTATGACATTGTCTTCAACTACTGATGACTGGGATGTTGGATCCTTCTACGAAAATCAAAATCTTGTGAATCTTATGTCAGGAAGATAGGATGATAATGAAAGAATTATTTCGCATTCACAAATATACGTTTTGGACCAATTTCAGGGAACACAGCAATTGTTGAAGCAAATTATGTGTAAAATGGATGTAGCAATGACGGATTTGTACATTTTACTAGTCAGGAATCACTAGAAAGGGGGGAGAGTTAACATTTTTATGATAATTCACAACCACTGTACACAGTATGCTACTGTTTGAGAGATGCATCTTTTTCTTCCCAGGTATATATATTCTTGTAAGTTTGTATAATAAGCTCTATTCCAGGCCTCTTTGATTATTTTTAATGTTTTATGGGTGTTATCCTTGCAAATGAAGTACTTTTGGTTACATACTATGCATTTCATAATTGATCACATTTGTATAGAAATCAGAACCTAATTTGAGAAACAAATTTGATGGAGAGCAGTTTAACTTAAATACAGCACCTGAGTTTTACTGTTCTGTAAATAAGGCAATTTGCAAGAGTACTGATGCATCAAGAAGGGATAGTATTAAGGTTATTCTGTGGGTAGTATTAAGGCTATCCTTGAAGTAGGTTGACCAAGCAAAATGAATTGTCAACAAAATAGAGCTACTTAGGGTGCATTGCAATAATATTGAACGTTTTGAACAAGGCCTTAGAGTGTTAAATTCTTCTGTGAATATCTTCATCTATTTATGCAATTATGAGAAGTGTCGGTGAAAATTTTTATCTCTCTATCTTCTTATTACGTCAAATCACTTGTTATATATATAAGAGTGCTAATAATATATTTTTTAATATACTTTTTTTAATACACTCTTAATTATCGGCCAAAGTTTATTGAATATTACAAAAATATGAGTAAAGATTATTAAATTAGAAGTAGAATTATTAAATTAACATTAAAGTCCTCATATTCTTTGTATTTTTTATAAATTTTTGCCAATAATTTAAAGTCTGTTAGAGAGTTTGTAGTTAACAATTTTCATAGGAAGCTTAGTTAGATATATGCAATTTACTAATCAAAATTAGTTTTACCTTAGTAATATTCGATAACATTAAATATAAATTATTTATTAAAATATAATTTTAATTTTGATTAATAAACAACACTTATAAAACAATATAATGTTTTTTAATTGTTGGTAAAGAATTTTTGTCTTCCTACACACTTTTCTTATCATTTTTCTTTCGTCAAAAAGATGTCCATGAACATTTTCCCTATCTATCTATAACATAATAAATTTCTTTCATAAGAATTATTACATGTCATTTTTATAATTTTGAATTTTAAATCTTTCTTTATTACTTCATTTTTTATCAACTTTTTATTTAGTTCATCGATATATTTCTTAACCTTTTATATCCCTAATCCTTTAATTTTGATTGTTTTGATATTTGTATAGTTATTTCTTTTTTCAACAAGTAAGAATAATAAATAGTTATATATATATATATATATGTATATATATATATATATAGACACACGTTAATAGTTTGCTCTAATGTGTATCAAGGGCACACAATAAAAACTTGTTTTTAGTATTCTCTCTATCTCATATATAGTTGTTATTTGAGTTATTTTATTTGTCTCAAAATATGTCACTTTAAAATGTCCAGAAATCATTTATTACTTTTTTTTTCAATAATACTCTTATTTATTACGAATAATTTTTGAGAACTAATAACTAAAATAACTTCAAGATTAATTATCAGTTAACTACTGCAATAACTTCATTGCTTTTTTATGATGTGTACGTTAGTATTAAGTGACAACTAATATGAGATATAGAACAAATTTTTATTGAAAATCACATGATATCCTTTAATTCAATGAATTAATAACATTAAATGTATAATTTTTAATAAAAAAACATTATTTATATATTGATTTCTTATCATGTGTCATTGAGCACATGTTATATAAATTGTTTATAAAAATATAATATTTTATGAACTTTCTATTTTGTTTAAGTTTTTTAATATATATAAAATGAATTAATACTTCATTGTATTGCTTTATTTTAATATATCAAAATATAAATAGATATTAAACATTGGATACACACATAAAATATTTAAATTATATGAAATTTGATTAAAAAAAATTGACTGTGAAAGTAAAATTATATGATTCAACAATTGAATTAATAAATCTTGTGTTTTATATAAAATCATTAAATGATGTAAATGTGTAAATGTGTAAATTTAACACCTAATGTCAATAGATCTTGACTTTATTTATTTGTTTAATTACTATTTAATAAAATTTGAGAAATATAAATAATAATGTAAACAAATCAATTTATTTAAGTCCAATTAGTTATAAAGTCCAATCATCAAGTGAAAAATAATTTAATTTTAAAGGATAATGATCCAAAAAGATGATAAAATTTGTCATGGTAGGATAAAAATAATAATATGTTTTGTTGCAATGCCCCAAATTTTGTAATAATATCTTAATTATTAATATGAATGTGTGGATTGTTATATGTTTATGTATTTGATTTATATGATGATGATGTGAATATAAGTATATATACCTGTGATATTGTGTCTAGATATATGAATATGGGTATATGAGCATGAGTGTGAATGTTGATTTTGTATTGAGAATATCTGACTTGTGGTGGTTAGGATTCAGTGAGGAGAATAGGCTAAGTGTGAACTACAAAGGCATTCTCGCTGTAGCGAGAGTGTCCTGGGCGAAAAGGGTGTATCTGTCGCGTTCTAGTTGTAGTAGAGGGCAACAGAGAGAGGGTATTTTTTGGGTGCAATCTCACTGTAACGAGAGAGGGTGTCGTTGCAGCGAGGTCACAACCAGAAGAGTATTTGAGGGGTTTAGGGTTTGGAAAATTCATTTTCCACTTCTCCCTTCGAGCTCTCTCTTTGTTCTCTCGATTTCCAAATCATTCTTACCAATTAAATTGCCTCCAAAGCCGTTTGAAAACTAGATTGAAGGTTGGAATCACGTTTGGAGTATTTGGAGGTAAGTTTGAAAGTTAGGGTTTATGTTTTTCCATCCTTTGTCAATTCTTTCCGATTTCTCATGGAATTCCTCCATGTATTTAGGCCAAAATACTGCGTGAGAGACGTTTTTCTACCAATAAATTATGTTGGGTCTTCGATGCGAGGTAAAGGGGACTCTAACCTATCTTATTTTGCTTGGAAATCCATTTAATTGCTATATGTTATAATGTGGTTGAGATAGGACATAAGAACGTGTGTTTTGATGGATTTTCGTGCTGGATATGACGTATTAAACGTCAGTTGATATTATGTGTGAGAAAATGGTTTGATTGTGATTGAGTTATAATAGGAACCTTGTGTAGAATGTAAATATGATTGATGTTGCGTATGAGGCATGATGAACTGACTTGATAGTGGTGAAATTAAGATAGAAATGGTGTGGTTGGATACCATGTGGTTGAACATGGGTTGACATGCCTCGATTGTGAAAGTGAGTGAATGTGTGTGTTAGCATGTCATCGATTGATGCTGAATAATTTGAATGGTTAGAAATGTGTGTGAATAGCATATTAGATGTGATTGTGATGATGTTTAAAATGACTGAAAATTATGAATGGTTCAGCGATATACTGGAGGTGTGAAAGATGGAGGCGGTAGAAATACCTTGGGGAAGAGAGGGCGGTAGTGACACTAACAGTAAGCGTGGATGCACCACAGGCCACACACTCTTCTCATGACTCGACCTCTGAATAACACATTTGCCTGAGGGCCAAGTACCGCAGACGTTGTATTCGTGGAGCGGGGGCTATTCGACAACCATCTATAGTGTGAAACTGAGTAAGTCCCTGATGTTTAGGGTATCAAGAATCTGTGATCATAGTGTCACAGTGAACGTGACTACTTGCAGTGAGTGCACATGTGGGTGAATTGATTGATGGTACAATGAGCACACCTGTTTGTGAATTGAAATGGAATGTTGAATATATATTATTTTACATTTGTTTGATATGTGATTTAAATAATGTTAGAAAAGTGTATAGTGCGTGAGGTGAGTCTGCTTGTGTGTGATAGTATAGAGTATTTACCTTTACATTTATTTTTTAAATGACCAAGACGATTAGTATTAAGCTCAATGAAAAGATAGATGAAACTGGTATAGGACTTAGAAACTTTATTTTGAAAACTCTGATGTATTTGAATTAGTCCTATAGCAATTACTTGATCCAAATTGTAATCTATCTTTATTTTGAAAGATTTTATTAAACTATGTATTAGAAACCATTTGAATGAAAAATTTATTATTTTTATTTTTATGAAATTTATTAAATTGAAAATTTAAATTAAGGTGTTATATTTGTTTTTTTTTTTTTGTCGTGATATAAAAAATGTGTCAAAATTTAAACATTTATACCAAATTTTAGAATTTGCTCGAATCTAATTTAAAGCCTAAAAGAATAGCCCAGACTGCAGAATTTATTTTTTCCTTTCGAGGCCGAGGACCTGTTGGTTTGCCTACACCCACGGGGCTTTGCTTTTTCCACTTAGCTTTTTTATGTTTGTACCCGTATATATGTTTTTTTTTCCTTCATAATTTATATTTTTACAAAGGTACTTGTTAATTTATATTTTTTTAAATTAATAATTTTGAATTTTTTAAAAATTAAAAAATATTAATATTTTTTTAACTAAATTACTAATTTTATTATTTATTAATATAAAATTAACAGTAATAAATTATTTCAGGTAAAGAATACCAAACTTTCTTGATTATAAAGAAAATAATAGATTTTACCTTCTAAAAATATCTTTATTGCGAAGGTAAAAGTTACAGTATCCAATTGAGAAAGTTTGATATTTTTTTACATATAAAATAATTTTGATCATTAATTTCATATTGATAGATAATAAAATTAGTGATTTAGTTTAAAAAATATTAATACCTTTTTATTTTTAAGATATAAAAAAAAATATAACTGGAGATACCTTCTTGAGTTTACGAGTATGATTGACACTTATTACACATTTAAATTATCTCTCCTTCGGTTCCTTGTTCGGTTTTATTCCAAAAACATCTCCATCGGCAAACTATTCTTAATTTTTCACCAATATTTTTAAGTGATCCTTCAATTTAGTTTAGATATTTATCAATTTCATATAGTTTCTTGTTACCTCTGCTGAAAAAATGGGTTTGAATAGGCGAGAGTCTTGCCATCAATGACTTCTGGAAATTAATTTTCAGAAATATATTTAATAAGTTTTTGAAAACTAAATTTTGGAATTAGGAATATAGGATACTTTCCGAAGTTAAATTCCAAAAGCTTTGAAACCAAACTTTTAGAATTTAAATTTCGAAAGCCTAATATACGTGATTTCTTAAATTAAATTTTGAAAATTTATTTTAAAAATTTTGTTAATCTCAACTTTTAAGATTGAGTTTAAACATCTACAAATAAAAAAATACACAATTATTATATTGAAGTTATAAAAATATAATAAAATTCTTTTTTTAATAAAATAATAATATTATTAATTATTTTTTTAACTCTAAGAGCTGAAGTTAACACAATTCTTATTTTAAACTAAATTCTAAAACTTAAATTTTGAAAATTACTTTATTTTAGCTTCTAAAATTTAATTTTTGAAAGTTACTTTTGTTTACACTTCCAAAATTTCTCTAATTTTATTTAAAAGAAACTTCTAGAAATATAATATTTCTTGTATTGACCATTACCACATGTAGAATTTGATTTTCTAGCCATGTAGTCAATCTCTTCCATACAAAGCCAAATCCCATAGAAAATGATCCCAGTAAACACATTTGATAGGTTTGAGATAAACCAAATGACATAGTTAATTAATCTAAGCTAATCTTATCACTCAAAGCTTAAAGTTGATTACTATGAAATGATCAAGAGATAATGATATGTTTAACAAGGTAAAAAGCCTCAGTTCCTTCATATCCAAACCATATCAGAGTTTTGTAATTTTCAATCATTTTTAACTTTATCATGCTTATCCAAAATTTGATATGGAGCTAAAACTGAGGAAGTAACTAAAGGTAACCTCTTCAACAAGCTTTTATTTGCATGTTGTGCTTGCATAATTGGTTGTTGGGTATTTAATAATATGAATTTTCCATAGTGATTTGTTTTGAGGGTCTTTTTTTTTTCCCAAGACCATTTTTAAATTAATTTGAAAGACAACTATATTCTTTAGTGTAATTTTTAATTTTATAATTCATGTATAAGCAATTTTAAGAGTAAAATTACTACCAAAAGAAGAAAATAAACTAGCTATGTTATATCTATGTGAGAACTTAATATCTCATATTACATTTATAACGTTTAATTTAAAATCTTATACGCATAATTATTAATAAAATATTGTTACAAGTTAAAAGAATATTGTTTCATACTTTAATTTTATGAGGATAGTGTTTATTTAGGAAGCAATAATCAATGAATAGAAGAAAATTAGTTAAAGAAAAATACATTTTAATTAAAATTTATTAAATGCAGTTTTAAATTTATGAATAAAAAATATTTTAATTTCATACATTTAATTTTCTTTAATTGAGATTAAAATCAACTTGTATATATAATTTGTGAATATAATGTTTTAGGAGTTTGGTCAAATGAGAGTAATTTTAGAAGTTAGTTCCTTACTCATCTTGTTTAGAGATTTTATCTTCATTAAATTTTTTAATTTTATAAATTATTTTTAATTTAAAATTTATCTCTTTATTTAATTTTAATTAACATAATAAAATATTATTTTTTATAATATTTAATTTTTTAAAATTGATAAAAGTTATTGAATTTTAAAATATTGTGTAACAGAATATTTGTTACAGTAGTTTATTCTTTGATTATGAGATTTAAAATAAAGAAAAATGCAAAATATAAAAGCTTTGCTAAAAATATAATTTTATATATATTTATGATAAAATTTTATTTTTTAAAAATTATTTTAATGTATTTTCTTCCTTTTAAGGAAAATAAAATGGCTCAAACTCTATGAAAATCTAGTATATACTTAAGGTATGCTAACTCAAAATGATCAACCAACAAGAATGTAATTCTAAAAGAAATAATTGATAATTGTTTGGGTCACTTTGTTATAAATAACAAACTATAGTGATTAGAAGGAAAAAATTTGGATCTAATTTAATTAAAGAAAAATTATATTCAAACTTAATAAAAAGTTAATTTATTTAAAAATTTTATAGCATATATTTATGAGTTTAATTTACATCTGATTTATTTTGATCTAACTATAATAAATGAGTTTCTTATGTAAATAAAATAAACAATATTAGATATTACATAAATGTCCTAAGTTAAAAGGTTTTACAAAAATATTTTATTTTAGATTATATAGAAGTTAATTATAATTAACTTTATTACAATCACTTTAAATAATACAAAAGTTTATTATAATGAACCTTCTTTCAAATTTTAAAATACATTTACATAAAAATCGATTATAATAAACTTTCTTTCAATTTTTAAAAAACTCTTACACATAAGTTGATTATAATTGACTTTCCTTCAATTTTTAAAAACTCTTACACAGAAGTCAGTTATAATAGATTTCTATATATTCTGACGCAATTTGAAAATGGTTTATTAAGGAACACATGCTACACTTAGGCGGCATGAATATCATGTAAGTGACCCATAATGCTTTACAATATTTGGTGTTTGGATGAGACAACATAGGAAGTAATAATCAACGAGAAATCAAAGTACATTTAACATAACTATGGTGTGATGGTAGAAAATTCTAAAAATTGTACTATCCATATCATCATATACTCATTGCGTGTTTGGATACTTGACGAGAGTAGACCTCTTTTGTGGATGACGTTTATACCATGGAGTCTGTGTTCAATGCATACAAATTTGAATTCTCTTCCATTCTTAATAAAAACATGTGGTCGTTAGGGGTTACAGTCAAATCCTACACTCAAGCAAACTCTTAAGAGTTGTCTAGTTTCTATGAAGATTTACAATGAAATGGATGAGACTCATTCGAGTAAAAAAAAATTATGAATTATGTAAATATGCGGGTCACATTAGATAGACATGCCCTTTGTCCTCCATTCTCTAACAAACATATTTGATTGACTATGTTTTGTTGTAAAAATAATATTGTGAAGTTGAATTTGTAACAGTGCATTTGATATAGTAAATATATTAACATAAAATAAATATATTAATATACATTTATGAATTTATATCACCATTTTTATATGAAAATTTTATTTATTTTTTAATTATGTTCCATTTTTCAACACATATAACTATACTAAGCTTAAGTACACAAAAATTAAATATCTAAAATATATAATAATTAAAAGTTTTAGCCCACCATATTATAATAACTAAAAGGCTTGCACAACCACATATCCATAATAAAAATAAATTATAATTTATTTTCAAAATAATGTATTAAAATTTATTAAAAATGACTTCTATGTGAGAGCTTTTCTAAAATTAAAAAAAAGTTAATTATAATCGACTTCTATATAAAAAAATTTTAAAAATTAAAAAAATTCAATTATAACCTTAATTTTTATGCAAATATATTTTAAAAATAAAAAAAAAGTTAATTATAATCGATTTCAATGTTTTGTTTTGTACTGTGACGGTAATAAAGTTAATTATAATTTATTTTATAATAACCTGAAATAGGATATTTTTCAAAAACTTTTCAATTCAGAATATTTAAGTAATATATAATTTTATATATTTTATTTACGTAAAAAAAAACTCATGACAAATTGTTCAGCAAAATATATTCGGAAACTACTTAATTATCAGTAGTTTAGTATTATATGGAAAAAAATTGATTCGAACATCTATGGTTCAACATTCACTGGAGTATCTTAGACAAATAAAAGCACGAAGTGAAAGATACCTTTCAGGTCAATGGACTTGATGCCACACCCAACGTTACTGTACACGAAAAATATATATTAATCGAATTGAATTTATTATTCTTGTAGTTTGAATTCTATAAAATTTTATTTTTTAATTTTATTCTTTAAAAGTTAATTAGGTGTTTTTATTTTTAATTTAACATATTCATTTTTCCTATAATTTATAAGTTTATTTTTACTCCAAATCTTTATTGATTGAATGTCGTTAACTCAAAATTCATTAACTAAAATATTAAATTTCACCTAAAAAAAAATTCACTTCAAAACCTAATCTCATATCTTATAAAATACTTCAGATTATTATCAAGGTTTTACTAAAATTCTCTCTTGTAAAATTTGTTTAATTAAAAAATTTAAAAGTAGAATAAAAATTAAAGCAAGATTAAATTTGCTTAATTTTAAAAATAAAATACCTAATTGACTAGAAAATTTAGAAGACTAAAACTATGTATACTATTAATAAAAAAAACTAAAAATATAATTAAATAAAAATCATTACATTTTCTCACAAAAGTCCAATTCTTGCACAGACACACACAATGGTAGAAACATAAAGTTTGGATATCTATATTTTAACTGGAAAAAGCTAAATTGCACGAATTTGGTCATTTCCATTTTTTTTTCTTTCCCTACGTGTACTCAATAGTCATTGATTATATTGACAAAAACAATTAATAAGTTTGTTCAAAATTAATAAAAATATATTCTTAATTAAAAGTTGTTAAATTGTTAAATATAAAAGAGCTTGATAAAATAATCATCAATTAAATTAATTTAACATGAAAAAAATATGTTTTATTTTTTAATAGATTTTTTGTTTTATAAAAAAATACATTTTTAGGTAATTATTTTTAAATATTCTGTTAATTTTGAGCTCTTATCATTTTTCATTTTAAAATTCAATTTGAATTTATTAAAATTAAACATAAATAGTACATAATTAAAATAGATCACGTTAGATTAGAGAATAAATCAACTTGTCTATTATAAATAAGAGTATTTTATTTGGGATCTAAACATTAAGTCAAATTACTCTCTTTTACAATTTGTTAAATGTACTTTTTAATATTAAAATTATTTAAAAATGATATGTGAATTATATTTTTTCTGTAATAATTTTACCTTTCACTTATTTTTTAATTAATTATGTTCTAAATTTTAGAGATAAAAATTATTACTTAATTTTTTCTAATTATCTTATGTAACTTTCAAAATTTTCATGAATTTCTATGTTTATATTTGTAAAATTTTTATCAAACCCTTATATAAACTTTTAAAATTTTCACAAATATCTCCATTTATGTATAAAATCCAAAATACATAATATATTATTTTTATATTAAAATAAATTATATTTTAAAATTATTACAATTTTATTAAATTTTATTATTTTGATACTTACTATTTGTGATTACAAAATTAAGTTAAATTATTTATTTAAACAAATATTTACAAAATATTTTTCTTTAATTATTAAATTATATATATTTATTTTAAAGTAAAATATATATACATTTCACAAACTACTAATTAATTTTATTAAAACAAATGGTATAATTTTAAAGGAAGCGGTGGATGAGAATTTTTTTAAAATATTAAGAGTTAACATAAAAAATAATAATATAAAATATTAATTCAAACGTTACAAATAACGTTTTTAAAAAAATTACTATAAACTAATAAAATTAATTTATTTATATCTTTATTTTTATCAACCGTCTTACTAATTAAATGAAAACAAGCAATATAGCAAAGTAAAATAAATCGCCAAACATACTTATTAGCTCAAAACTGGCTGTATCCATGTGTTTTCGTTCGGATGCTAATTCTTTCTACATATTAGTCATCGTGTGATCTTTGATATAAAATGTTGATAAATTCATGTACGCAAATTTTAAATGATTTTTTTAAATATATGTAATAAAAATTTAATAAACAAACAAGTAAGATAAAATTAGTAAGTGACAATATCTGCATTTAAATATAAATACTGAAGTAAAAAAGAAAGTCATAAGAACAAGAATTTAAATATAACATATTTTAAAGAATAAAACATATTTTTAATACTAACAGAAGTGGGTCTGAATGGTAAGAATATTAGTATCACTTAAGCAAGATCTCAGGTTCAAGTCTTTCATTATTGATCATATGTATAGAATAAACTTTGTCATATACTCATCATCAATACATTGCAAGATTCATTATAACAGGAACGTTTGCTCACAAAGCTATATTTTTTTATTAGAGATCAGAATGAAGACAATGTCTTGGCAAGAATGTTAGACTATAAAAAAGCTATCATATCCCACTTAAGTTGGGCTATCCACTTATGGGAAACCTAGCCTAACTACTTTCATACCAATGTGCCAAATCGTTCTCTATTGAATTGTATAGTCTAGAGCCAAAGACCCGCATTCAAGCCATAAGATGGAAAGAAAGCCTAGGGAATAAAAAATGACACTTCATCAATCAAAACAATTGCTAGATCGAGCACGCGACACGCATAGTCTTAAGTTCAAGAGTGGGTTATCTCCTCTTCAACATTTGTACTACTTCCTTGCCTCCCCCTTTCAGAGATCTCCTTATTCTCTTCCCATATTATCTAGCCTTTTTAAAAGCCTAATTAATTAAATAGGTCAAACTTAAGCTTGAGAAAAAGCCTATTAGGCCTATTAGAATGACCTATTTAAAATTTATAATAATATATTAAATCAATTAAATTTTAAAATAATAAAATCTTAAATTAAAAACCCTAATCCTTTTCGTTAGAGTTGAATAAGGTCTCTACTACATACCCTCTAAGAGAGAGAGCTCTACTTATTAGAGTCTTTTGCATATCTTATACGCATAACGCTGATTTACATTGCCTTTTTTTATTACGTCTATGTGATTTGAAAGTGATAAATAGGAATATGTAATTTTATGATATATATTCAAGGTGTTAAATTATTTTTTTAATAGTTTATTTAGATATAAGTCTCATGACTTTTAAAAAGACATATCTATTTAGATGATTTAATAGCTTATTTACAAAAAAACTTAATGACCTATTGAATGTCTCAATACGAAGTAGGCTATTAAAGATGCTAATAAGCTAAATTCAGACTTTTAAAAATGTCAAACGATGCTTAATAAAAAGTATATAATAGGTAATAGGCCAGACTTAAGTTTCAAAATTATTAAACAGATCAGACTTATTTATACAAAGTCTAATCTAACCTATCTCTATCCCTACTCACCCACCACATCTAGGTATATAACAGGATGAAAAATAATAAGAAATATATATATATATATATATACACGCTTAATTTTTTATTATACTTTTAATCATATATTAAAGTATTCAAATTTAAAAATAGAGGAGGAAAAGTAGTATAATCATTATACTGAAAGGAAATCTTGGTACGTTGGAAGAATATTTATCATGTTGAATTATTATTATACACGCATGATGTTTGTGTCAAGTACTTCTTAATTATCCTTTCTTTGAATATTTGAACCAATTTTATTCATTAAGTTGCTGAAACTTATTTAAATTATTGAATTCAAAATATGGTTCTACTATTTATTATTATGCATAGCGTTGTAGCTGATAAGACTTTGCTGAATTCGCACGCCTTTTGAGAATCTTTTATATTACATATACTTTCATTTTCCCAATATATCAAACAACTTTTATTTTGTGAAATTTCAGTGACCATTAAATGAATTTATGTGAACCAATATTCACGTTCTATGTGATTAATTTAATATAAAGTGATTTTATCGTTCAGTCATAAACAAATACTAATATCTAGGATATGTAATAATGTGATTAATTAGTTAATTAATTAATCTGAAATCAAATTATGTAATAGAAGTTAACTGATCTATTTACAAAATCAATGAGAAAGCTTTATTATTTGGTCAATGTTAAATATTCATTGACCAAATATTCATCCATGTAATGATGCCCGACAAAGACAAACATGAGATGAAATTAAAGGGTGTGTTTGTATAATTAAGTATTTATTTAAAAATTATTTTAAATTTGATTATAAAATTTTTGAAATTAACTTAAAAGCTTATGAAAATTATAGCTTATTTTTATAAATTTATTAAGTTTTATAAATTATTTCGAACACCCTTATATTCTTTAATTATAAGATGTCTTGGGTTTACAAAGTGTTATGTGTATTTATAATTGCAGATTACTTGATTTTGACGGTAAATCTCAAAGGCGACATAAGCATAGTCAACGATATACTTGATGGCCATTAAGATCTTAATTTAGATTGAACTTTCAACGTGACAGCTATGGAAGTAATACATTGAATAAGTATGAAACCAACCATTTGCAGCATAACAGCGACCATAAAAATAAAATCCAAGGACTTATTCATATTAGCAATAATATAAAAAAAATAAAATTTAAGGCTTTTGTTTGAGAGTTTAGAGGGAGAGAAAGGGGAAAGATTTGAAGAGAGAAGGAGAGAAAGAGAAGGGAAGGGGAAAGAGATTAAACTTCTCTTTTATTTAAATGTTTAATACTGAGAAAGAAGGATGACATGGAGTTTAATTATATAAATAATTTTAAAATTAATATCTTTTTAAAAAAAAGTAAAAAAAAATTATTTATGAAATAATATGAAAGAGTGGGAGAGAGAAAACTTCTAAAATGAGGGAACTCAAAAAATAAACTTTTAGAGAGTTTTGGAGGATTTAGAAAAACTTTCAAAACCTTCTACTATTAATTAAACAACTCCTAAACAAGATTAAATCTCTTTTAATCCTTTTCCTCCTCTCTTAAACTTAACTTCCAAACAAAGCTTAAAGTACTTTTTATTACGGAGACTTTACTTTTTATTATTGAGAGGATTTGATATTCTCTTATATGTAAAAAATCTTTGTCGTTAATTTTATATTAATAATAAAATTAATGATTTAACTAAAAAATATTAATATTTTTTAATTTTTAAAATATTAAAAAAATTACATTAATTTAAGAATGATATAGAATACTCTTTTAAATTTACAGTATTATAAAATAAATGATAAATATACCTTATTTATATGCAAAATTTTATTAACACGTGACTTGCTTTGTTTATAAGTTGATGAAAACAAATGGTATGAGAAAAATACATTTAAAAATTAGTTTTTAATTATGGTAGGACCATAAATCTTTTAAGTAAAAATTAAATTTTAAACCAACAAATAGTTCACTCAAATTATACATGCTTAATTTACTTAAAATAACTAAAACTTTAGACTTAATTTTATGTATAAAAAAAATCTTTATTATACGAAATAATCTTACTATATTATAATTTTTTTAAATATGATTACCTCTCATAAAAATTTTATATAGTCCAGAAAAAAAGTTGACATTTCTAAACTCTTCTTTGATAATCCTAACATATTGACTTGGCATAAATGAGCATGTTATCAGCGACTAAACCTACAGTTACAACTTTAAATTCTAATCATGTCAATGATTTAACAGTTTTGCTGATCTTAATTTTTAAAATTAAATTTAAATATCTAAAATATGATATTTTTATTAAAAATAATAATTGTTACACGGTTTTATTTTTAATATAATAATTTTTAATAAAAAAATTACTATTTTTATTCACTTATATTCAATTCTAAGAGTTGAAATTAACAATTTTTCGTAATTTAAAGTTAGGTCAGAAATAATGTTTAAAGTAATACAGCATGGATATATAATGAATTTGTATATGACACGAAACATAAATTACAATATGCATGCGATATATAGCTAATCTTTAACCAATAAAATCCTTGTTTGATGTGATGAGAAAGCCATATCCTTGAAGCTATATACGTTTACAACAATGTTTTACTTTTAATCTTCAACTTCAATTATATTTGACCTTTCTTCTGTCCTTAGAATCTATAAAACCATATATTGCCACGTGGGAACATTGCTAAATATAATGAACAAAATTTACCTTTCCGTTTATTAGGTGTTAATTGTCAAAGTGGTTTTGTGCTTAGTATTCTAAGGGGTCCACCCAAAGGCTAAAATAAAATAAGGGTTTTCACTTATAAAAAATAATGACTTTTGAATCCGATTTCTCTCTAGGATTATACATCTAGTTTTATTTTTGTCTAAGTTATGTTTAAAATTTATATTTAGAAAGAGAAAAAAAAAGAAAGAAAAGAAAAAGATTAATCTATATTTAAGAGTTACTTATTTAAGAGAAAAATAGTTTTAGAGTTTTTTTTAAACTCTTCAAAATTCATAGAATCCCACTTTTTTGAGTTTCTCTAACATTTTTTTCCTTCTCATTTTCTTGTACTCTTGTAATATTAGTATTTTAATTTTTTTTAATATTAGACTTTTCAAGTGAAAATATTTTAAAAAATTATAAACAATAAAAATTAATTTTAAAAATATTTATTTTTTTTATTTTTAAAAATATAAAATATAAAATATAAAATACACTAATATTATTTATATAATTAAACCTTCCTTCACTCTCTCCTCTTAATATTAAACATCTAAATAAGAATGAGTTTAACTTCTTTCACTCTCCTTTCTCTTTTTTTTTTCATATATTTTCTTTCTTTATTTTTTTAAACTCTCAAATAAAATTTTAAATAAAATGGATTCATTTAATAAAAAATAAAAAATAATAAAAATTTTACACAAAATTAGTTTTAAAAAAAGAACGCCATTATTATCATGAATAATTTTAAAGAGGTTTGAATTGGGTGACAACATAACATGTATTATATATATGATGGGAACTATAGTACATGAAAATCGTCGGATCGTGGAAATCCACGCGTTAGCTTAGACCCACCAAACTCGGATCTGTTTGACCAAAACCATATGGGTGTGCACAGCTCTACACTTACAACACTATTCATTTAATAACTTAAACTCTCCATATAATTATTTATTAGCACTATAACTTTCACATGCTCATTCATTACAATTTCAATTGAATTTGTTGACCATATCTATTCTTATGACCAAAATGCCCCTACTATGCTTTGTATAAAATAGAAAAACTTTAAGATTAAATTTCCTTATATTTTCTTGCTCTTGTATTCTCAAATTAAGAAACTCATCTGGCATATTATTCAATTTGAGATTTCAAATACAAAGTTATAAATATGAATCTTTATTCTTTTTTCTTTTCTTTTCTTGTCAAGTGTTTCAAATAGATTTTGTAAATTTAATTTTGTAATAGTAAATTTTTCAAATTTTTAGTGAAACATTTTTAAAAATTTAATCTTGTTAAAATATTAATGAATATCTCATTCAATGATTTAATTTATTCACAAAGAAAGTTTAATTTTAACATAAAAAATTTAATGCTGACGTTAAATTAAAAGATTACCTTAGTTATAATTTTTGAAGTATTTATTATAAAATTCAATGATTTTTAATTATTTGATATCAAGTCTATGATTACATGATAAAATACATAAATTTTACACTGCCAAGCATTTTGACTAGATTCCTATAAGAAAATACAAGAAAACTAAGATAAAAATATTATATAGAATTAATGTACTTGATAAATAATTATTTTAATGATAAAAAATATAAATAATTTATTAAATTAAATTAATTTTTTAAATATAAAAGATTAATTTAATGAATCATGATCATACTAATATTTTATTATAACTCTGTTGATTATCAATAAATTTAAATATTAATTAATAAAAATAAAATATTTTTATTTAAATAACTATTTAAAAATAAATATTAATTTAGATTATTTAACTTGATTTCAAAATTCATAATACATGTCACAATATAAAATATAAAAATGTAAAATAAAATTTTAAATTATATATATATATAGGGAAATTTTTTCACATTAGTATAAATTTAAAATTTTTATATTTAATCTAAACTTTTTATTTAACTTATATCTAATGGTCAGTACAGTAATAAATTATAACTCATTAGATGTAAGTTAAATAAAAAATTTAAATCTAATATAAAAATTTTTAAATTTACACATGTATGAAAAAAATTTTCTTTTCTAGATATATTGCAGGGGTATTTTGGTCCTCCCAGAAAGTGAAAAGTCATAGCAAAACCACGTCCTATATCTCCGGCTCGATGTTTGTTCCAAGTTTTCACATTTACGTGTGTCACTCTCTTATTAAACACAAGATCCCCACCAACACGCTACCAATAGAGATTGAATCAAACCAATCAGTCACCGTCTGATCTAAATGAGAGGGCGGAGAGGCCAAACATCACCACATTTGGCATACAAAAATAAAACTGAACCAACCCATGTCTCTCATGTCTTTATCTATATAAACAACAAGCTTAGCTCACATCAAATTTGCATTCCCATCCTTTTGTCCCTCAGTCTTTTGAGACATATTGGTAAATTATAAACATGAAGCACTTCCACTTGCTCTTTCTCTTCACCATTCTTCTCGTCTTCACACCTTCATCTCATGCCACTAGGACCAAGTTCTCTTCAGGCCCTTCTTCCACTTCTAGCCAACAAGATTTTCATCCATGTCCTGGAGAATTTGAGTCTCAGAAGAGAAGGATCCCAACAGGATCCAACCCTTTACACAATAAGAGATAGGTTTTGGGTGGTAATACTAATACCCATTTTTCAGACTAGTATACAAGATGTTTCTTTCAATATTTATTTGTCATATACAGGTACATATGTATATACACTTTATTTATATGCTAGCAAATCAAATTGAAGTTGAAGTTGCATTTGTATCTGATATTAGGAAGAGTGGCTGGTTAGCAAGAGTTTTGGAGTTATTGTACAGAAATTTAAATGTAAAGAGAATTTTGTGTTTCTGAGGTTTGAAACCGTACATGGATTATATATTAGAAACGACAAGTGTTTAGTTCTATACATTTTCTTTGCCTTGAATGAAGATTCCTGTTCCATTGGAACTTGCAGCAGAATTAATTGAAGTATGATTTATAGCATCAATTAGCTTCTTCAATGGACTTGGTATGTGACTCAATGCCAAAGATGGGTCTCCTCCAGAATTCAGATGATATAAACATGATTTTCATAGCTATGACTTCTGTTCTGATTGTTTGGTTGCTGGGAAAAGCAGCAACCTTGCAGATTCTTTAATGTCATCATTCCCTCTCTGTGCTTCTTAATTACATATCTATATATCTGGCTTCTACCCGATGCAACCTTAATCGTTTTATAACAGCTCGCTTTCTTTATTTTAATCAGAATTAAACTATATATATATAGGTTGACTAATATACTCACATTTTTTTTAATGAGTATCTTAGTAAATTATAAATTTTAATTTAGGATATAATCTGTTATAGTGCTTAATTATGTGGTTAAATTTAGTTTGTTTAATTTAGTATTCAAGCTCTACCAAATTGTGGAATGAAAAAGGAAGGGCTGAACTTCTGAGTTCTTAGTATGTGAAAATGAAATAGCATGAACCTACTCATTAATTATTCATCACAGTTCACTTATTAATCATCATACTTCCACTGGTACCATAGGCCCCAGACATTGAATGCAGTGTGTTAAATACCAATTACTTCACACAACAACCACGCAATTCTTCTGAATGGAAATTAAATTACCTTAATTTGTACACTTAGAAATATCAACATGAACAAGTAACATGTCATAGTACCTATTAAGATGTACAAGGAAGTGATAGGAAGCACACTATTGTTGTATTTAAGTAAGTGTATTGCGATTTATGATAGAAAATAAAAGAATTTTCTTTTAGAGTCATTTGGGTCCCAATAAAATAAACTTTTATTTTATATAAATATAATATAATTTGATTTTATTCATCTGATCTCTCTTCATTAATAACATGAAATATATGTTGCATTTTATACGTTATGTTATAGTCGTGTTATCATGTAACTCTTAAAACTTGTATTTTTTATGTTTATGTTATATTATATTTGTGTATCATATCATACTCCTGATTTCCAAATTATTAAGCAGTGACAGAGATAATTTTAAAAATTACAAGAATTACAATTACTAAAAACTTGAAATATATTAAATATTTTTTATGGTAGTTATAGAATAAATTTTCTCTAAAATGAAAGGGTACAGTAATTAATATAAAAAAAAGGTACTAATGTGGTGTACAAAATTATTTAATAACACTAAATACACAAGAAAGAAGTATCTTATTTTATGTTTGAATAATATTAGTAATACGTTCTTTGTAACACATTTTTTAAATAGAACATAATTTTTTTATGTATAAATTTAAAAATTTTTACACTCGATTTAAGTTTAAAATTTGAAAGTAAAGAAAGTAAGAAAATGTTTGTTCAAACTCCAAGCTCAACTAAACGAAGGAAATGTAATTGAAGAAAAGATATTATAATTTTAGAAAGGCCTTATAGCATGAAAAATGGAGGAAGAAAGGCATATGGTTTTAGAAAAGATTATCCAAAGTTGGAAGAATGCAAGAAGACACCAAAGACCCACATTTCCAAATACCATGACAATAATTTGATTTCAAAACTTTAAATTCAAATTTTCATATTTGAATTGTTTGATTTGTTAATTATGTCTAGCAATATTTGACATGTTAATAATTTATTATATATAATAATATACAAATCCAACTACAAAATAACACACATTCATATTATTTAATTAATATACTCACGAATCCCATGCATGGCACGGGTTACACACCTGCATTTAACATAAATTGGAACAGCACACACCGGAAACTTCAATGAAATAGGCGAAATCAAGACAAACAAAGGCTGAGCCAGGATGGCCTTATTAACATTAAGCCAACTACAGTTGGGTCTTACTATAAAGCAAGAGAAACTGACGAAATCAAGAGACTTGGAAAATGACAAGAAGCTTTGATGGTCTTTATAGAGTATCATAAAGATCCTTCAAGGAAGCAATCAACGAACACCGTTTATTCTATAGTCGGAGGAAGACTTTGCTCCACGACGTCATATTTGAAATAAGTGTTGACCCCAGTAAACAAGCCATCATCAAATTGTGTGGTTATAATTTTTCCACTGAAAAGAGTGTCACGTTGAGTGTATGAGAAGGGGACGTCTATGGCTCCTCTTGTTACTATCAGAGTAACTTTTGTCCTGGTCATGGGCGGAAGTTTTACGGTAACATTTGTACTGGTTTCGGTTGATTGTTCCATAGTTTCTCCCCACGAATATTCTCCTGAATATGAGGAACTAATTGAAATTGCTCCTTCTGCAAGAATTGGAATACCTGTTTTTATGGTAGTGGAAACATCCACGGACCAAGCATGAGATGCATTCCAAGTACTGCTCTTAGTTTCTTTGTACGAGAAACTCACTGTTCCTTGTTCTTCGTTTTGCGTCTTATTGTCTACCTCTTTAGTCACGGTAGTTCCACCTGATACATTATAGATCCTGGCATTTTCTGTGTGGAATATTACGTCATAGATTTCCCTTTTGCTTACAACCTCATACATTTGAAGATGAGACCATTTATCAACCTCAACCACTTGGGCATTAAGGCAGTTAGTCTTGCCCTCTGTGGTTAGGGCCTTGCAAAACCGGTTGTTGCCTAAATTTTTTAGAACAATAACGTTGTCTTTAATCTTGATTGGCGAAAACACTGTGTCACTATTGCTCGTAGTAGTGTCATTACTGTCAGCCCATATCCAGTTGGGGCTGCGCCGCCAAAACTTGCCAAAGTAATTGGACTTTATGCGGACATTTCCGTGGCTTACTCTGACGACCTCGTACCTAAGGAAATTTTAATAATTAATACATAATATAAATATTAATAATTTTAAATAAATTATACATGATAAATTTTTTTATTTTTTTTAATTACGTTTTTAGAGTACGACACCCCTAATCTTTTAAGGGTTCCACATAATTTACCTAAAAAACTTACAACAATTTTTATAAAATTAAAAAGAAATAATTTATAAATTGTTTAATTTTGATTATATTTTGCTGCTATTTAAAGTCTTGTCTGTTATTTAGCTTATTTAAATGAAATAAATATAATAATTTATTATTAAATAAATTTATTACTTAAATATGTATTTAAATATTATTAGTTAAAATTTTGTTTAAATATTATTGATTAAAATTTGTTTATGTACACTACTCTAAAAATTTTTAAGTTAGCACAGAATTTATCAAATATATATCTCCGTACCTAACGGTTGTATCATAAATGTCGTCGGATGCAAACTGATGATATGGATGGCTTTCGATCACCCGTGCACTAAGGTATAAGTCATTATAACCTTTGAATGTAACATATTGAGGCAGTATCACCGAGGACTCCATGTTTAGCACTTTGAAGCTTTGCGCACTCGCAATATCTACTTGCCTAATGCACAAGCAATTCAGATCAGCATCTATGTCCAAATAGCCTCCATGTTGGACATGCAAGAACCTGAAGGAACTCCCATCAGCATCGGTGACACAAGGTTGGAACAATGTGCATGACCATTTGGATTTGTCTTCCTCGGGTTCATCAGCTGCCACAACAATCCAATTATCCTCGGAGGAGGATCTCACCAAGTACTTGTTGTTGTAACAGCATTTTATGTGCACCAAGTTCTCATCACTCTTAGATCTCTCTGTTTCAAACTTAGTGTATGGACTCACAATATCATCTCCAGAGTTCTGTAAGAAACCCTGCAACTTTTTATCTTTATGAACTAAGCGCAAGCATTTATCATCTGTACCCTTTCTCTGGAGGGCTATTAACCGTGGCAAAGCCAACACCGTAGCCATCTCTCTTTTTCTCAGTATATCTCAAAGTACAAAATTTCTATTTGATATTTGCTCGCTTGGTGCAAGTCTTGCCTCAACCTTCTCTTCTATTTATAGCCAAAAAAACTTATGATAATAAGCTTTGCAGAAACTATATCTGTGATTCATAAACGAATGATGCAAGAATTTTAAATATAAAATTAAAGATAATGTAATTATATATAATACACATCATAATATCTCAATACAGTTTCAACTATATGTAATTAAATAATTGCGTTAAACGCGTATCTGATGAAAACCTACTAGTCATAAACAATCTTAATGAAAACCTATATGTCCCAAGCAATCTTTCTAATGGGGCAACAGTTATATAAACCTAATCAGATGAGAGTAGGAATCTTTCACTGGGCACATAGAATAGTCCAACCATCACAGACTATTCACACTAAGAGCTCAATTATAAAATCTATATAATAATAATAATATAACCATAATAATTTAATAATGCTAATTCACAAATTAATATAAATATTAATATTAATTTAAAAAAAATCTAGCATTCTTCCACTTGGATAGCATTATTAAATTGCTAAGTCCATAAACTATGTCGTTGTAACAAGTTATTAATTATCACCAAAGAAATAATAAGCTCTCGATAGTATACAATATATCCGATAGGGATATACATTACATACTACAAGCAACTTATATTTCAATCACAATATAGATAAAGAAAACATAAATATCATTTCCACAAAAATCCAAGTATAAAAAAATTGTCATAAAAGATATGTCAATAAAAGTGACGTCAACAAAATATATATCTCATAAAGAAATTAGATAATAATGTCAACAAACAAATACAAAATTTAACTCCCACTAATCCAAAATATCAAAAGACTTGACCAGACTCATATGAGCTACATGATTCTATGGTTAAGCCTTTAGTTAGTGGATATGCTAACATGTTCTTTGTAGCAATGTACACAATTTGAGTCTAAAACTCAAGTACTTTCTCTCACACAAACAAATACTTTAGATCAAAGTATTGCAAACTAGTAGAACTCTTATTATTCTAAGAGAGAAGTACAACAGCAGTATTGTCGCAATAAATCACAAGTGAACTAGATATACTCTTAATAATGCCAAAGCTAGAAATCAAATTCGTTGGTCACATAGCCTAGCGGGTAGCCTTATAACAACGACATACTTTGTTTTCATAGTAGAAGTAGCTATAACTATCTATTTGACACTTTTTCAAGATACAGCTCCTCCCGCCATCATAAAAACAAATCCTGGAGTAGACTTACAGTCGTCAGGGCAACCTATAAAATTAGAGTATCCAATGACCTGAAGTTGATCAGACTTCGCATAGGTCAATATATAATCTTTGGTTCCCTGCAAATATTTCAAGACCTTCTTCACATCTTTCCAATGACCCAAACATGGTTTGCTTAAGTATTTGCACAAAGCATTAACAGCATGAGCAATATCGGGACGAGTGCATACTTAAGCATACATCAAACTCCTAACTGCGGAAGCATATGGAACTTTCCTCATTTTAAATAACTCTCTATTATCATGAGGACACTAAAATTAGAGAGTTTCTTATCCCTTTGAACAGGCACAACACATGGAGAGTAAGAATACATGTTAAACCACTTGAGGATCCTATCAATGTATCCTTTTTGAGACAATCTAAGAGTAACACGAGACCTATTACAACATATCTAGATGCCTAGAATAATATAAGCATCATCAAGGTCTTTCATATCAAAATGGCTACTCAACATATTCTTTGTCTCATTCAAAGATATCATCAACATGTACGACAAAGATAATAAAATTGCTCGCACTCATCTTCAAGTAAATGCACAGATCTCAAGCATTTTCCTTGAAGCCAATAAAAGTGACCACTTGGTCAAACTTCAAGTACCACTGCCTAGAAACTTACTTCAAACCATAAATGAATTTTATTATTCTAGAATTAAATTCAAGTTATAACAAAATTTGATTTATGTTAGTCCACGCAAAATATTCAACAATTTATCTTCCACTTGGACAACATAAATCAGAACATCTTATTATTCCAGACAGCACGATTAAACAACATGGTTTAATATTTTGACATCTAATTAATCTAGAATTAAATTCAAGTTATAACAAAATTTTAATTTATGTTAATCCACATAAAATATTCAACAATTTATCTCCCACTTGGACAACATAAATCAAAACATCTTATTATTCTAGATTAATCAACAATATGTGGCCATAACAAGATGTCAAAATAAACTAACACGAACTATAAACATCTTAACAACGCAGAAAATTATACTAAAAGAAGTAGTGATATCATACATTATAAGATACTTATATCATGTGACTCAACAAGTCTAGTGGTATAAGTAGGATAATAAAATCTAGAACCCCTAGAGTCTATACAATATCCTACAAAGAAACTACTAATTAATTTTTATGAACAATAAAAAATAGTAAGCTTTCTCCGTCTTATCAAATTCTTTAAGTTTGTTGCCCAAAGATACTATTAAAATTTTACTATTTTGCGATAAATTTTTGCTAAAGAATTTGTCACTAATCTATTAGCGACGAATTTTATGACTAAACTTACTTCTTAATACTACTCATTTTAAGAATATTGTTTATAGTGAACTTTATAATTACTAGACATATTTTATTAGAATGAGTCCATTTAACATGTTTTAATATAACCGCAGCGGAAGATTCAGGTGTGGAAACTTTAGACTTATTTTCAATAAGGGCAACATTCACATTAGAAAATGGCAAGGAACAATTTAACAGAGTAAACTCAGTCCTCATAATTAGTCATGTTCAAAGTTTTCACCAAAGTGGGCATAGACACTGATGTGGAAAACAACAAAATTTAATATGCGCAATTAGCTTAAGTGCAATAATAATATGCCCATCACAAAATTTCTTACTTACTATGATCTCGCCTAAGAGTCCCAGATTACAATAAATAAGAAAGACAAATACATGCACAAAACTTCATGTCATAAGAATTCTAACACCGAGAGGGTATCAGTACAAAATTGACATAAGTAAAACACAATTGCATGGTATTTTCAAATCACATTAATAACAATACATCGATAGGATATAATTATTACTAATGCAATATAGAATTATATAATTTACACAAGTCATGTATAAATGGTCTCACGATAGGTGGGATGATATTTATACAGAATATTCATGTATTCAAAATTAATTTAAATATGTATATTATGCATGAAATCATAATTATACCACAATTACATCAAATAACTTATATAAAACAAAAATAAAAATTAACATATATGACATTCAAAAAGAGAGTGAATAGTATAAAAAAATGTCATAAATATCAAATATTGGTATAATCATATACATAAAAAAATTGGATCATATTCCATCAATACATTACAACAATAGAGAATTCGAAGTGAGAATTCGAGCAACCTAAACAACTTCTTTTAATGAGTAGAGTCCACTATGTTCTTTGTGACATGTACAACAAAGGCCCTATGGCTATTTGTTGAAAAAGGTTTTTGTTTGAGGGATTTGAATCAAAACAAAAATAGGACAATGACGAACGCAAAAGGAAATAAAGAACAAATTCTCAATCTAAATTGAACGAAATAATGAATTAATTATTATGTTATGTCTGTGTTCAGTTTATTAACAAAAGTCCTTAATCTATTTTCAAAAAAAATTTGCCCCTTTGAGAGAATTTGAAAGAAAAGGATTTAGGGTTCATAGTTTCAAAAATTAAGAAACTGTAAAATTCTCTTAACATACCCAATGAAAATTAATAATTTTTGAATATGATATTTATGAATATAAGAGAAATAAAAAATTCTAAATTATTTTCTAAATCCATACATAAAATTATAGCATTTTAGTTGCTCAAAGTTAGAAAATTACAATGTGTATTAAGTTTGCTCTGATAGCAAGAATTTTAGATATAAAATTAAAGATAACGTAATTATATATAATACAAATCATAACATGAAGAAAGGGTTCTCTATTGATTCAAACGCTATACTTACGAGAAGTTTTTTAACAGCGGTGAGGACAAAGAAATTGTTGAAGTTACTGTTTTTTTATCCAGTACCAACATATTTGTTGTTATGAAAAAATCTTTTACAGGAGGGTTGGCTAGAGATTTGTTGTAAAAAAAAACACTAGCTCTGCTCAGTTGATAATGAGAATAGAATAATTTAATCTTTTTTTTTTATTATATGTATTTTTCTCATTATACACATAAGGGAGGAGCCGTATGAGATGAAAATCTCACGTACGGTTCTGGAACGGAGATTCTAACTATATATAATTGAATAATTGCGTTAAACGCGTAGCTGATGATAACCCAGAGTCATAAGCAATCTTGATGAGAACCCATATATCACAAGCAATCCTTATTTTCGAGTGAGCGTGTACTACTCTCTTATCTGATTACTATTATCTCACTCTAGTAATTGTCTATTATCTCACTCTAGTAATTGTCTAATAGTGTCTAATGAGGTAACAGTTATATAAGCCTAATCACATGAGAGCATAAATCTCTCACTAGACACATAGAATAGTGAAATCTATCTCAGACTATTCACTCTAAGACCCAATTAAAAAATTTATATTATTATTATAATATTTATTTTACGTCATAATTAATAATAATATAACTATAATAATTTAATAATATTAATTCATAAATTAATATAAATATTAATATTAATGTTAAAAAATCTAACAAATGTGGACCTGATATAGAAAGTTACAGTGATGCACACGTATACGGAGTCTGATAGCAAAGTGATATAATTTATATACATATATAATAGGTAAATTATGTGATCCTTAGAAAAGTTTTGGGATAATGTACCCTACAAAAGTAAATAAATAAAAAATAATAATAAACGTGATTCATGAGCATAAAAAAAAAACGTGATTGCCCAATGGTGCCCCAGACAAAAGACTATGAACACGTCTTCATTCGTCCAAATTTGAGGCATGGGACCCAGGAATAATGTCTCCTCATAATCAAACAAGAAACGGAGTAAATTAGTATCAATGTCACACTCAACCAGAATTCGAGTTTCTAGTTGTGTGAACTTTCCAATAGGTTGAGCGTTTTAAGAGGATATGATTAGTTAAAATTCATTAGTTTGTGACAAGGGAAGGGCGGAACCCCTCGTTATTTTGTAGTTTTAGTGGTGGAATGTGTTACATGGTCCACAGTTTCAGTGTAAAGGAAAAATATAGTCATTCTGGTTACTGGATGCCCCACAATGGCAACACCAGCTCCAGCCAGCAAAAGCCTTTACGTGTGTGTGTGTGTGTGTTGATTTTTGAAACTCATGGGTTGTGCAAAATAATTATGTACTTTGAAAATAAAATAAAAGTGGCATAACAATGAGATATATATGGCATGCAGGCACCAACACCATGGATTGAACATTGAATATACAACTAAAATGTTTTCTGTGTACTCTTGCTGGATTCTACTCCAATGAACACCTATCATATTTCTTTTGCTATATTCTTAAATCAATCTTCAAAATTATTTCGACTAAATGTTTTCGCTTTTTGACATTTTGAAAGGTCCTACGTCACGTTATTTCTTGATTTTAAAAATTGATATTCATTTTTAATAAAATGGTGAATCAGTCTCACGGTTCAATAAAAATTTTTAAGCATATTGATTTTTTAATGTTTTTAATAACTAATTACTAAAATAAATTAAAATTTAAACTATTTCTCTTTGGTTTTTTTGGCCATGTGAACTTAGACTTTGTATTTTCTAAATACAAAACTTTTTTTTTATAAATTTTGTCCTAGCAAAAGACAAAACAAAACTAAAACACATTAATTTTTAAAAAAATTGAATTTAAATTTTGACGATTATAGACTTTATAATATGTGGCCTAATTAAATGAGTTTCATCACTATTCATCTATGTTAAGAACGAAACTCATCTAATTAGGTCACATGTCATGACGAGTAGGGATGGAAACAGGTTAGACCAGGCCAGACTTTACTCTAAACAGGCTTGGCCTATTACATAATTATTAGACCTGAGCCTGTTAAAGGTTTTATTTTAGACTTGGTCTGGCCTAGCTTGAAGCCTGTTATAAAAAAAAATAATATTAATAAAAATATAAATATTTTATTATCAAATTAGTTTATATATTTTTTTAATTTCTATCTATGTTATTAATAATTATTAAATAATTATAATAATATTAATATAATTTTATAAATAATTTTTAAAATATTATTTAAGTATTAATTATAAATATTTTATATTAATAAAATTTATATTTATATTTTTCTTGATTTATTTTTTAAAAATTATATAAATAGTAAATATTTTAGTTTTATTTTAGGAACATATTTTGTTTGTTTAAAGATATCTTATATTCAACAAATAAAGCTACAGTAAACATATAAAATTGATAAAAAAAAATAACATTCACACAATTTCTTGAATCAATTAAAAGAAAATTACTATGTTTTAAAAAATACATAAATTTAAACTTAATGCAATATATATATATATAATAACAATAATAATAACTATTAAATTAAAAAACTAATTACAAAATATTTAATTTTATTTGTTTTATTAATTTGTTATTTTAAATTAACAAATAAACATAAAATTAACTACATTATAACATTAATATAATATAAAAAATATTACTGATACAATAAATTAAAACATATACTTATATATTACATATAAATTGATAAATTAACTAATAATTTAATTAAAACACGTACAAATTACAAAAATATATATTATTATATAATTTATTTATAATTATATTATTTATATTATTTGTTACATGGTCTGATTATATATATATATATATTATAACAAATTTTTTATTTTATTTTCTTATCATTTTTTATAAATTTTTTCTTTCAAATAAAATATAATTTATATTTAAGCAAATTTTATTTATTATAAATATAAAAATTATAACATAATATATTAATATAATAATTAAATATTAATAATAATAAAATTAAAAATATAAAAAATTTATTAAAAAAATATTAATATTTTATTTTTAAATTTTAATTCGTTTAATTTTGATCGTGTCTTGTTCTTCTTTAGCTTGTTTAAATATAACAAATATAATAATTTATAATTAAATAAATTTATTTTTTAAACACTTGTAATCATGTATAAATATTTTTAGTTTTGAATATAATATAATATTTATTTATTATAAATAAAAAATTATAACATAATATATTAATATAATAATTAAATGTTAATAATAATAAAATTAAGAATATAAAAAATAAATTAATATAATATTTTTTTAAAATATTAGTTTCTTTAATTTTGACTGATTCAAAGACTTTGCTGCTCTTTAGCTTGTTCAAACAAATATAATAATTTACCTTATATTTATATTCAAGGTAACTATAGATAATAATAAAACAAGAATAAAAAGTAAGTGCGATAGCAATTTTGACTCATAGGCATGTAGTTGTGTCATGTTTGTGATTTGTTGTGATGTAGTAAATACAATCAATAAAAATTTTTATTATAAATTTTATAGCAATAAAATTGCTTAAAAAAAGATAAAAAAATAAAATAAAATTTGTATAATATTAAAAATTTATAATGATTGTTGTTATTAAATATTTAAGAAAAGATTTACTAGAATTGCCCATGTTAGTTTCTACTAGTTTTCCCATTGATCATTGTACTAGTGGAGAGATGGAGGCTAGACACCCATACATTTTGCCTGCCTTTTGGAAAGTGTATGATGACTTTGCAAGACATTTTCATTCTTTCAAGTTAAAAGAATGTCAAATGCACTTTAAGATATAATGAAAACAAGATGGTGCATTGTATATTGAATGAAGTTTATACAATTACAATAGAGATATTTATAACAAAGGAAATGGCAAAAACTAACAGAATCCTACCATGGACATTTCATCTTAACACTTTTCCTTAAACTTAGGTTTGATATTGAAAAATTCTAAGTTTAGATCGAAAATAAGAGAATTTGGTGCTAGAGAGAGAGCCTTTGTAAGATCATCAACAATCTAATAAATGATAAACTAAAATTTGTTTGCTAACAACTTTTTCTCAAATAAAATATAAATCCAATTTAAAATGCTTTATTCTATTATGTATTATTGGATTGGTGAAGAACAAATAGTGGGACTAGTTTGTAGTTCAAGATTGAATGTTGTTAGTAGAGATTCAATCTATAAAATATCTATAATTGTTGAAGAAAGACTCCTATATTCAACTTCAATGTGACTCGCATGTTATTTCTTTGAAAACCAATTTATAAGGTTGTCACTAAAGTAAATTGGTATTTATCACCTGGTGGAGACCCTTCTGTGGTGGAATCCAACTTAACACAATAAAATAATATAATTAGTATAACTTGTTTAAAATAAATAGAGTTATATTCATATTTTAAATTTAACATACTAAATAGACTCATCTCATCTTAAAGTTGGAAGCAATCTAGATGATGTCTGGGTCTGTGATGATTGCTGCCCACTTACAGCTGGGACAGCAGTGGATCCCTCACTTGTGCCTTGTGTAGAAGGAGGTTGTGTGGCATGTATAGTCGGCAGTGAAGAGGGAGGAGCAATATACCCAGGATTGGGCACTATAATAAACTGTTCCTGTCCCCTATCCTGCGAGGTCTGCATAGTAGCTGGTGTGTAAGTGGAAGTGGGAGCGGTGAGTGAAGCAGTGTTGCCACGATTAGGACCCTAAGTAACACCTTTTTTACCTTTACATGCCATATCTGAAACAAATATAATACATGTTTAGAGACCAAATACACAAATACACAATATTGTATCAACTTTTTATTTTATATTACACAAATTTCTAATGTAAATTTTGGCAGAATCTCATCTAATATATGAATATTTTATTATATTTGTTTGCACTTAATACAACAAATTTCTAATGTAAATTTTGGCAGCATCTCCTCTAATATAAGAATATTTTCTTATATTTGTTTACACTTAATACAACAAATTTTTAATGTAAATTTTGGTAGAATCTCCCCTAATATATGAATATTTTCTTATATTTGTTTACACTTAATACAACAAATTTCTAATATAAATTTTGGCGGAATCTTCCCTAATATATTAATATTTCCTTATATTTGTATACACGTACTTAATACAAAAATTTAAATTTTCTTTACACATAATCTATATATTATGTAACAATCTATTAATCAATGCATCAAAAACATACATATTACAATCCTAAACTGTTCTAGAACACATCCTCCTTATAACTCCACAACATGCATATTCTACAAACTCCGCAAACACAAACAATCCAATAGCACACAATAATAAGGTTCGGAGAAGGACCTCTACGCCCTTCCCCCAGTCATACAATCTTCAATCCTACAACTCTATCTTAGAAATTTTAAGTCTCTAAAATACATCAAAAATAAAAAAAAATTAAATCGATTAAAAGTTAGAGTATTGTACCAGGAACACAATGATGCAAATTATCTTTCAAATGGATGCTTCAATCACTCGCAAAGACCAAAAAACTGAAGCTCCTTGAGAGAGAGACAGAGAAAGGCGAGAGAGAGAGATTTATGAAAAATGAGGAAGGGGAAAGGGGAGGCACAAATTTATGAGTTTCAAATATTACAGAGAGGAAAATTTGTCTATAAATGATTTAATGAAATGGTGTATTTTAAAGGTTTAATTACATACGAATTTTTTCGTCTGTAAATTTGTCAAGTCCATTTACAGACGAAAAAATTCGTCTGTAAATTGTCACATGAAAAGTCAGTTACTCTCGCTCCAAAATTTCCTTCCTTTTTCAAATTACAGATAAAAATTCATCTGTAATTCCTGTCTATATTGTTTTGCGCCAAATAGCAGGCAAACTACAGACGGTTTATCCATCTAAATACAGATGAATTTTTTTTAAAAAAAAAAAACTACAAATTTGTCTATAAATCTATTCTATAATCAGCGCTTTTTTAATAGTGAATACAAAATCTTGATGTTGAAAAGTGAAAGTTTGAGGATATTTTAAATTGTAAACTAAGAATGCATTTGACTGTCTTTCAATGAGTGTCCAAAGGATTATGCAAATTCAACTGCCTTTCAATGAGTTTCCAAAGAATTGTGCATGAATTGGCAGACCATGTTGACATAAAAGGTGGCTTCTAGTCGTATTACGGTGGTACATTGTAGTGCTCCTACTATCGATTTGTGCTGGTGAGGATCATAAAAGCAAGTTCCTTGATATGTACAAAGTTTAAGATTAGAAATCATAGGTGTAGGGCATTAGTTTGCATGATTCCATAGTAACTCTCTTTAAGAGATCAATAATACATAATGCTTGAATGTCTAGAAAATGCTGGAGTTAACCAAGACAAAGTAACTTATGAAAATTAATTTCTAGAAGGCAAAACCAAAGTATCTTCTATAAATTAAATTACAAAATTCAAAATAAACTTTAGAAATTAATTTTTTGGAAGTCAAAACAAAAGTAACTTTTTGAAGCATGTATAATAGATTTTCAAAATTTAATTTCTGGTTTCAAAGCTTTTGGAATTGAACTTCCGAAAGTATCCTATGTTCTTAATTTTGAAATTCAGTTTCCGGAAACCTACACAACATGCTTCCAGAAATTAAAAAATTAAAAATAAAATTATCCAATCCAAACTACTTTTTTTTTTAATTGGATTGATTTTTTTTTTTAAACCCATTTAAACCAAACTTTTTGTCCCAAAAACGACCAACAATAGCACCAGTAACTTGGCTACAAGCAAATGAATAACTGGCACGTTGTATCATTGGAATTTATGCAACTGATTCTCTCCACACGTCATTTTACAAGAACTCAAAACTTGGCTATAAACAAATTAGAACTCACTCAGTTTTGGTCCATTCGAGAGCATCCAAACTTGGATCCTTCGAGAATTTATCTTGAAACTAGCTTCAGAATCTTCTTTTGAAATTAATTATTAATAAATAATTTTTATTTAACCATTCATTTTATATTATTTTCATGATAAAAATGTGACGAGGTCCCAACGCTCCATTGTGACATTGATGATCGTTGAAGTCCTTCACTGCATTTTGTTGAGTTTGCATAGAAAGCATTCAGTTTTGGAGAGGAATAATTTCCTTCTCCAGAATTCCAACTCTTCTCTTTACCCATTTGTGTAGCTCTTTTTCTTTCTCCTTCCTATGCTCAGATTCTTGTTGATGCCTCCATTGTTATTGTTCTATCAACCACTGTTCCAAAACTCACATCTCCAGTTTTAGTGACAGAAACTTAGCCATCATGCTTCTGCTTCTTTATTCTTGACCCAAATTGTTGTCTGATTTTTTCTCTTCTTCGGCCCTCGTATCAATAAAGGCTTGGTTCTTGGTGTTAACAATTTCATCTTTGCTTCTAATTTTTAACTCCCTTTCATGTTTCAAGATTCTTGATTCCACACTTGTTGTTCCTTGTTCAACTCTTCTGATACTTTCATGATTTCTCTATTAAGGCGATCATCCTCAATCTCCCTTCCCCAATCTGCAATCTCTTCATTTCTTCAAGAATTTCTTCATTCTTGTCAAATCTAAACAGTGAATTAATTCACAATTATGCACTAACCCCAGCTTTAAGATTAGAGCTCTGATACCAATTGATATGAATCTGATATCTTATTACAAAGAAATAGGGATAAACCCCAATTACTAAGCTAGTAATTTCCTCTCAAAATGACAAGATGCCCTCCTTTCCTCCTCTCTTGTATTTAAACAAATGATACCCTTTTATTATTGTCACTAACTACTAATTTGAACCAACTAATTAAATAATGTAAAAAACTAATGGGTATCTATCAAGAAAGTTAAGAAACCACAATCTAATAATAAAGGAAAAACCATACCAAAATCTGCTGAGAGAAGCCCTCTTAGATTCATCTCACATAAAATTTGATACAATATAGTGTTCCTCTTTACAGGATATTTCCCAATTAAACTTACGCTTCTACGACAGTGTTTCGTCCGAATTAAATATCAAACATTCTCGAACAAGAAAACTGAATATCATCATAATTAAACCATCTCAAATGTTTACACTAACGGCTTAATTACCTACCCAATAAAACTTAAGACCCTAATATGTTCTTCCTGTTTTTAGATGGAATAGGAGGACAATCTAAAAGAAAATAAAATCCCTAAATAGCAAATAACAATTAATAATCCCAAACTAAAAACTCTAACTATGAAATTATAACTCTACATTAAATATTATTTGATCTGAAGAGCCGAAAAGGTTATTAGATAATACAAACGAACAAAGCCAACAAAAGCAGCAAAGGCAGACATGCCATGACCGCTCTTAAAAAAAATCCGCCAGCATGCTCAGAAATATAAGACAAGAAGCAACTCACAGAAGGAAGTACATTTATCATCGTGGCTTGAGATCTTTTGCTGCTAAAAGCTGGAAATAGTAGAACTTACAAATGTTAAAAGTACAGGAAGAAGAAAGATTGCAAACAGAAAAAAGCTTTTGTAATACTGCACAATCTCAGCCGTTAGAAATCTAAACAAGCATTGCCCATTAAAAATTAGATCCCTTAGATCACATGGTTGGAGAGCCCCATTGCTGAAGGACAAGACAGCCCAGAAACCAGGAGCAACCATATGTCCACAAAACCCCACTCATTCCCTGAAATAAGTTTAAGCATGCTATACCTCCAACTGGATGCGTTTACTTTAGTTCCAAGTCATGGGGTCTGGACTTACCATTGAGATATTTGATAGTTCTCAACCACCTGTAGTTGGTAGTTGATTTGATCTGACAGTGATGGCAACTGAGGATGCAAAACTTGAGGCAAGGACTGCCTCATTGCTTACAGCCTTAGATGCAGCCACATCTTCCAATCTCTTCCAGGTGGATTGCCGCTTCTCCTGCTTGTCTCGCTCCTTGATTTCATCTTCCTGGAATCTCATCAAGCAGTCATCAAAGAGTGCCGGATCTGCATCAGAGAATATTTTTCTCACATTCAGGGTCAAACTCTGAACAGCCTGGTTCCAGTGGCCTCGTGTATTTTTCTCCAAAGCAGGGAAGATTATAGGTAATATCACTTTGCAGTTTTGGATGATCAAATTTCTAATATGATCATTGTTCCACAGAAACAATGCCCGTTCAGCTACCTGTAGACAGAACCAAGTCTACACTAAAATTTCATTATGTAAAATTTAATTTTGCCAAAATACTTCCACTTAAGATATTTTCCTCTGAATATATTTTCTTCCATTGACTCTTCCAGTTTAACTCCAGAGAAATAATTTAGTTAATTATGTATAGCAAATTAAAGCAGCTAGTAATATACACACAAACCTAACAAATTTTGGTTTTATCATAAATACAAGTTTCAACTGAAAAGCAACTATATATAAAAGGAACAGTAGTCCAACTTTGAACAAAGTCGAAGGATTATTTTACAATAATAAGACAGTTATCATGTTAATTTGAATCTTTAATTCATAAAAAGGCCCACCATAATAAGATATGTTGAGGTTATCATTAAAAATAAAAATCTCAACTTTAAGATCATAGTCACAAGCCCACAACAAAGAGGGCCCTAGTTCATGCAACTTGCAATTCATTGAGGATAAATTGAAACTTTGAATGTTCTAACATATTATTAACCAATAACATAGTCCATTCAATGTACATTAATATGTATCTCCCTTAATGTTAAAATTCACAGAATTTTTATATTTTCAAATTTCAAATAATTAAATAATGGGGTTGCTAACTTTGTCCCACAGTGAGTTACAGGGACCTACTTAAAATTATAAGAACAACAACAATCAAGCCTTATCCCACTAGGTGAGGTCAGCTATAAGGATTACACAACACCATTAAACTCAGTCAAGAACCAAATTTTCATAACTATTATTAATCAAAAGATCTTTTTTAATAACCTCCTCTAAAGTTTTTTCAGGTTTCCCTCTACCTCTAAAAAGGGGTAGAGGTAGACTGTAGTAAGCTATTTGACAATTTCAAACAATTATACTCAATTGTTGAAGTAGTGAATTAGGATTGCATTATTTTATTGGAAAATGAAGGTTATTAAATTGTTTATTTAGATTTTCTACATGGGCAAACAAGTTTCACAATTTAAGAAATTACAAGTCATGTCCATTACAACTAGAGCTAAAAAATATTCTCCAATTTGCAATGTAACTTCTTATCTCCAAAATACAAAACAGTGTCCAAACCCAAAAGTGGCCTAGTATTTTTATCAGCTGTGCACAAACAACATTGCTGATAAGCTAGCTGAAATATGAAAAGTTAAAAGTGTTTGACTTATTAAATTAGAAGTGTTTGACATAGTTTTCAATCTCGGATAGCAGGGTGGGCATAGCAGACACTATAGCCATATAGCACATAGGAGGATACTTGGTATTGTGATATTTTTAAACAGATTATCTAATTTATTTATGCAACACATCAAATACTCAAAAATTTAAAATACTATTGGAATGTGGCCAGAAAAAAAAAACATTGTCAAAGAGACAGTTGGAATGTGGCCAGAAAAAAAAAAAAAGATGCAGCCAGTAACAAAAGAGACAGTTGCAGTTGCTGTAAAATTGTCAAAGGAGGTATCCAATGACAGTGGCGGGTTGGCATCCTTCTGACTTCAGAAAGTGTAGATGATTTTAAACAAAGGATGGCAAACTAGTAAAAGCCCTGGCTTTAACTTAAGGTCTGAAAAGGAGGTAAGAATCTCATTTTTACAAAAAAAAAAAAAAAAAGAAAAAAAAAAGAAGGGAACAAGGGAAGAATGGTTTTCATTCTCTTTGCACATCACTCCACTCTAGCTTGTCAATGGCAGTCAACAGCCACTCCAAGCTGCAACAGTGCTATTAATAGCTTCAGTGTTAGGCAAAACTATTTTTTGAACAAACTGATAAATGTAAAATGATATGTTTATGTAGATTTTATATACATAAAAAATAACATTAATTAGCAGTGTGGTCAACGGCACCCCATTTTTGTGTGTCTCTTTGATATTTCTACTTACATCATAATGTGCTATTTGTAATTAAATTATTATTGATAAGACCTGATCTTTTCATGTTGTTTAGGTCATTCTAATAATATTTTACAGTTGTGTTGAGAACTGTATTGTTTTATAGAAGGCTTTGCCTAATCACTAACCAATTAGTCACATTCCCATTGTTAGGCTGTGAAATTAAACTTTTTCAACTCAAGCTGGACAAAATTGATAGCATACCATTAATAAAGCAAGTGTATGTTAAAAAGACTAAGAGGGGTAGGGGGTCATAACCCAACTAACTAAATTAGTTGGAGGTGGTTAGTAAGAGATTGTATATAAAAGGAAATATGATAGGACACAATGCAGGAAGGGAACAGGATCATTATAAGGTTGGGGAGAGTTCAGGGTCTCTCTAATGCACTGTGAACAGTGTAACATCTTTGTCTGTTTCTTGATCACCTTGATCAGGGGGCATTCTTGTGAATAAATACAATCTGTTGTCTTGTTTTCCATCTATATCAAACCAGTTCTAACACATTGCATCTCAAATTGGTGATGTAATTGGAAGTTACAAGATGATAGTCTTGTTCATGGTGATTTTTTATATAAATAAGATTCTTTCTTCTGTATAAAGGTATCACACATCACTAGAGGATGTTCTCTGTTGTGAAAGTCATGTAGCAGAATCTATATTTGAATAAACCATAATAGGTAAGTCATTTTGTGTGATATCCTTCACAAAAAATTTGAATGAAATTCAGTAGGGATTTGCTTTATTGGAAATGCACTATTGCATAATTTTTTCTAGCTTTGCTTTTGTGTGCAGCGGACAGGCAACGTTAATTTTCTTGGAGGCAGATGGGTACTGTGAACGTGAGGGTTTTTCCTGGATTATATTGGATTTACTGATTTAGAAGAGGGTAAAAGAGGTATTTTATCAAAATATTAAAGATAAACAAAGGACAAAACGTAATAAGATAAAAACTTATACACTACTCAAAGTAACATCTTAGAAAACGTTATAAGCCAATGAAATAAGCTTCTAAGTTATCAAATAAGCAACATACTATAGCTCAAATGACCAGCCCCAAACACACTCTAACTCTGGAGGAATTCATTATTTAGAATTGAAGAAGAATAATGATCAAGAGGGTAGACTAACATAGAAACAGAAAAAATAAAATAAAATAAATCACAAAAGCAAAAGGGGGAAGACAAGGAATAAATGTTATTTTAGAGAAATTTTCCATTTCCTTTCCAAGTTCAATATAGGCCTAAATTAGAGAAAGGGTTAAGGCCATTATGGGAAGTGAAACAGAAAATAAGTTAGGGTAGTTAGGCGGAGAATAAATAGGGAGTAGGATGTGGATAAGGCAATTTTGGGAAGTTGTTGGAATCATGAAAGAGGGGCAGGGCTCTCGAATTCCTTGTTATAATTTTGTAATTATTTCCTTCTTGTTGACCTGTTGTTCAAAAAAGATTTTAGAGCAATAAAGATTCTTTTCATCCTATCTTTTAAGAAAGCTCAATGATGTTTTGTTATCCACATAGCCGACCTCATTTAGTGGGATAAGTCTAGTTTGTTGTTGCATCCTAGCTTGTGGTACCAGATTGGAAACACACTCCCCCAAAGCAAGGTGTTCCTTCACAGATACACACTGTCTAAGCTAACTAACTGAATGCTCTCATGTCCCCCATTAGGATAAGGCAATTCCAGCACACTAATTCTACAATCTACATCAACAACTAAAACCCCCTATGCTGATCCACAAGACTTCCTTTCCAAACTTCCACTAATTCCATTAACTGCTTCCCGTCAATTGAGCCACCCTGATAGGTACCAGGAAATAACAGAATGTGTATACCATAATATATTAATGCAAAATCCAGGCCTGTATCAAGGTGATGACAGGTTCTGAGTGCTAAAGAAACTGAAAGAACAAGTGTTCTAGGCAATTTAACACTGCTCAGTCTCTCTCAAAAGTCCCAACTAATTTTTTTGCTGAACAGAATTCTCAAACTCCCCACCCTTCTTGCCAGCTAATGGTTAGCTACATAGGAATTGATATTACTAATTACATCCTCTCTCTAGTAGCAATGATTTCCTATGTCACTATCCTTTTCACCCTTCCGTACACACATCTTATTCTTGGGGTCCTATCACACTTTTCTTCCTCCTTGAATATGCCTTCCAACCTGGGGTAAATCTGAATCAGGTCCAAAGCCTGACCCACTTGAGCCCTCTCCACATCATCTACAGCCCTCAGTTTAAGCTCAAGTCTATCATATGAAGCATGGACACTGCTATCCATGGAGTTGTCATGGTGTCAGACACGTTTCTGACACCAACACCTCATTGACACCCACCCAACATGTGTCCAATACCTGTACGGAAGTGTCTAAATAAAAAACAAAAAAAATTCAAGCTTCAACACAGCTTAACTACTCAGCTGACACCTCAAAATGGTTTATTTTCAGAAATTTCAAATTTTAAAATTCATTTTTTAAATGTTTTAAAAATATTTAGAACTAAAAGATTTTGTTTACTCAACTTCTTTGATACGCTTCTTTTTTCATTCTCACTGCACTTCTTTCATGCCTCTTACTCTTGGTTTTTTTCTTTTTTTCGTGAGGCTCATTATCATATAAATATCGTAAAGTTAAATAACTTGTTTGAATATATTGATCTTAATTTTCAATATAAATTTTATCATGTTGATCATATTTAATTTTTAATATATATAATAATGATAGAAACTCAGTGTATTATGTGATGAACAGAAACAACACAAGGAATAACCCTGGACTCACAACAGGAATTGAAATAACACAATATCAGAAATGATAACACTCCTATGGCTTCAGCCACCCCTCCCAAATCTCCTCCCTAGATTCTTCCTGCCTCCCTTTGTCATCCGCTCCTCCATTTAAAATCCATCCTCCTTGCCACCTATGCTAATTTGTTAATTAGTTAGAATCTCGCATAACGGCTTCTTGGTCCATCTTTCCCATTTTACCCTTCCTCCTTCTATATGTCTTGAGTGGAGGGCCAATTGGCCTAGACCCAACAATACCCCCTCCATTAAGGAAAACCTTGTCCTCAAGGTTGAAATTGGGAAATACAGCTTGAAGCATATCAACTTCCTCCCAAGTGCTTTCTTCCTTAGGTAAACTCCTCCATTTAATTAAGACCTCCCAGTGTCCATTCAACAATTTGTGTGCTTCTAGCACCTCTTCCGGCTCCACTTGCAGTTTCAGTTCTTCGGTCAGAAACAGTGGCAATGCTTGGCTAGCTGGACTGGTAGGGGGGGCTCTCTTGAGCTGTGACACATGAAAAATGGGGTGCAGACGCGCGGATACTGGCAGCAGCAATTTGTAAGCAACAGCTCCTATTCTTTCTTCTACTCGGAATGGACCATAAAACCTTGGACTAAGCTTCTCATTGATCTTTTTGGCCAATGTCTTTAATTTGTAAGGACGGGCCTTTAGATAGACCATATCCCCAATCTGGAATTCCACTTCTCGGCGTCTTTTATCTGCTTGCTCCTTCATCCTCAGCTGAGCGTTAAGTAAGTGTTGTTTGAGCTCGTCTATAATATTGTCCCGATATTGTAGCAACTGGTCTACTTCAGCCACAATTGTGCTGTCTCTACAGTAGGGAATAATCAGAGGAGGATCCCACCCATACAATGCCTTAAAGGGGGTCATTTTAATGGATGCATCAAAGGAGGAATTAAACTAAAACTCCCCCCATGGCAGCCACTTCACCCATTGACGAGGGTGATCATTAACAAAACACCTCAAGTAGGCTTCGATGGTGCGGTTCATCACTTCAGTTTGGCCATCCGTTTGGGCATGGTATGCAGAGCTGAGTTTTAGCCTTGTGCCCGAGAGACGGAAAAGCTCCTTCCAAAATGAACTAATGAAAATTTTGTCCCTATCTGACACAATGGAGTTGGGGAATCCATGTAGGAGCACGACCTCCTTCACAAAAACAGCAGCTACGTCCTTAGAGGAGTAGCGATGAAGTAAAGGAATGAAATGAGCATATTTGCTCAACTTGTCCACCACCACCATGATGCTGTCTGCTGCCCTAGTCTTGGGTAATCCCCCAATGAAATCCATTGAAATGTCTTACCATAATTGCTCTGGAATCGGCAGAGGTTGCAGGAGTCCTGCTGGTTTCACTCCGGAATGGCCACCCCAAGGCAAAGCATGAAATTCTGCCAACAGTAAAGGAATTCAGGTAGAGCCCCTGGGTAGAACCAACCTCTGCTTATATAATAAACACCCTTGCAACACTGCATACTGGGGATGGGAACTAGGATTTGCCACCACTTGCTGCATGATTCCCCTTAACTGCTCATCTCCCGCAGCCACTTCTGCCAACTCTACTAAATCAGAATTGATGACCATTGATATGGCGTTACAAGTCACGACTCGGGACAGTGCATCTGCAGCTCTATTTTCCAGCCCTGGTTTGTACTGGATCTCGAAGTCAAAGCCCATTAATTTGGTAACCCACTTTAGCTGCTCTCCCGCCAACACCCGTTGCTCCAACAAGAACTTGAGACTCTTTTGATCGGTCCGAATAATGAAGCGGTGACCCATCAGGTATTGTCGCCACTTCTGGACTGCAAAAACAATCGCCATTAATTCTCGTTCATACACCGATTTCACCCTATTTCGTTCGGATAAGGCTTGACTAATGAAGGCTAAAGGTCTGCCTTGTTGCATTAAAACCACACCTAAACCATATCCCAAAGCATCTGTTTCCACCACAAATGGTAATTCAAAATTTGGCATTGCCAGAGTAGGTAAGACCTCCATTTCCCTTTTGAGTTTCTTGAATGCCTCTTGTGCTTCCCTTGACCATTTAAAATTGTTTTTCTTCAATAATTGTGTTAGGGGCCGCACAATAATTCCATAATTGCGTACGAACCGACGGTAGTACCCTATTAAACCCAAAAAACCCCTCAAACTCTGCAGGTCTTTGGGTTCGGGCCACTGTCTCATGGCAAAGACCTTTTTCCGAGTCAGCAGAAATTCCAAAAGAGGAGATGACATGACCCAGGTACTATAACCTTGATTCTCCAAAGCTGCACTTCTTTCCATTAACCCACAGCTCCTGGCTTCTTAATTGTTGAAGAACCAAGCACAAGTGACCAACATGGGAAGCGTAGTCTGCGCTATACACCAAAATGTCATCAAAAAACACTAATACAAATTTACGTAAATACAGTTTAAAAACCTGATTCATTAGTGCTTGGAAGGTTGAAGGAGCATTGGTTAACCCGAAGGACATTACTACATATTCGTAGTGCCCTTCATGTGTACGGAATGCGGTTTTGGGGATGTCTGCTGGTCTCATTCGTATCTGATGATAACCGGATTTCAGATTGAGTTTGGAGAAAACGGTGGCCCCTCCCAATTCATCCAAGAGTTCCTCAATAACAGGAATGGGAAACTTGTTTGGGATGGTAACGCTATTGAGGGCGCGATAGTCCACACAAAAACGCCAACTCTCGTCCTTCTTCTTCACTAAAATCAGAGGGCTAGAATAAGGACTGGTGCTTGGTCGGATCAGCCCTGCTGAAAGCATGTCCATCACAAATTTTTCAATCTCCTCCTTGTGATGATGCGGGTGTCTATAAAGTCGAATATTAGGGATCGAAGCTCCTTCCTTCAAGACTATCACATGGTCACACTCCCTCACTGGTGGGAGGGAGGTTCCTTCCTTGAACACCTCTCCGAATTCTCTTAATAGCTCCCTCAAGGTCTCAGGTGCAGCATCCAAAATCGGAGTGGGCATTCCCGTGCAACCTACGTTCATCATGCCCAGTTCAACGTAGTAGGCCTCTGCTTCTCCTCTCAACTCCTTTCGAATGGCCTTAAGTGAGGCCACGGTTCTAGACAACCCCACATCCCCTTGATCTCAATAATCCTTCCATCCTTCTGAACTTCGATCAAGTGTTGTCGCAAGTCAGCACGAAATTTTCCCAAGCTTTTAAGCCATTCATACCCCAAAATTACATCGACTCCCACCAAATCAAACAGAAAAAAATCTTGGATCACTTGCAGATTTGGTAGTTCTCGTACGACGCCCCTGCAAACTCCTTGACTCCCCAATCTTTGGCCATCTCCGACCTCAACGAAATATCCCCTTGTTGCCTCAATTTGTATCTTTAGTTCCTCCACCAAGCCCAGAGACAAGAAATTATGGGAAGCACCAGAGTCCACCATTACTATGACCTTCTTTCCCAGAATAGTGCCCCAAAGCTTCAAAGAATTTTTGGAAGTCATTCCCGCTATGCTGCTTGCATTCAACTGGAGGTTCACCTCCTCATCGTCGCCCTCCTCGTCGCCGTTCTCCCCTGGGTCCCCCTCGTATTCCCCTAATAAGATTACATGGAGCTGCTTGTTGCGACATATATAGCCAGAGAAAACCGTTTGTAGCACCGGAAACACAGCCCCTTCCTTTTCTGCTCGAACAACCTGTAGAGCAGTTTCAAAACGCGTTGTCATGACTGACAGCATTTCATCCATTTGCCTCCTAAACTCCTCTTGAATGGAGGCTTGCAAGTCCTCCAATCTCCGCTCAAAGCTCTCCAATCGATTTTCCATTCGCGTGGTTACCATCAGGCGCTCCTTGGATCGGGAGCTCTGATACCAACTTGATAGAAACTCAGTGTATTTTGTGATGAAAAGAAACAACACAAGGAATAACCCTGGACTCACAACAGGAATTGAAATAACACAATATCAGAAATGATAACACTCCTATGGCTTCAGCCACCCCTCCCAAATCTCCTCCCTAGATTCTTCCTGCCTCCCTTTGTCATCTGCTCCTCCATTTAAAATCCATCCTCCTTGCCACCTATGCTAATTTGTTAATCAGTTAGAATCTCACATAACGGCTTCTTGGTCCATCTTTCCCATTTTACCCTTCCGCCTTCTATATGTCTTGAGTGGAGGGCCAATTGGCCTAGACCCAACAAATAATTATATAAAATATGCATGTAGTGTCCCAGTGTCCGTGTCGTGTTCAGAGTGTGTCAAAGTCGGTCCTTCATAATAGATTTTATCAGGTTCTTTCATGTTCTGGAAGAAATTTGTCCAAATGGAGGAGTCAGAGGAATCAAAGGATAACTCTTTTATCAGCAAAGTAAGACAAATGGAAAGAATTAATGTTTCTCCCCAAATCCAAAGTTGTGGTGAAGCACAGTAACATGTGTTTTCTTTTAAATAATGTAATACTGGAACAGAAATAGAATAAAAAATGTTTTGTAGAATCTACCCTTGATTCCACACCAAAGTGAGATGGTATAAAGTCAGATGAAGGATGTGCAGTAGGAATTCTTTTCCTCAGTTCCTCTCTCTAATTTCAACATATCCAAGAGACTCAATTCTCTCCCTTTTCTCAATCTTCAAAAAAGCCCCACACCATTCTTCCAACTGTTTTATAACTGCCACCCCCTATATTTGTTATTAATATTAAGGTTTAATTATAAATTTTGTCCCTACATTTGACACCACTTTTCTTTGTCTCTCTGCATGAAAAAATTACACATTTTTATCCTTATATGAAAATTTATTTATGGATCAATCTGATAAACCTTTAATTACATATCAACAGAAAAGGGCACATGGGTCAAACCATAAGAGCACCTGATTTTCAGTATTTATCTGCAGAAGTTATTCTTTCAAGCATTGTGTCATTTCTTCCTGTTAAGTAGGGTTTATGGACTATGTCCCGTAGTGGTCAAGCTTAGTGCTTTGTTGCATTTATTTTTAAATTAAAGTAATTATGACCAGGCTCATTACTCCTGGTTTTCAGAGTCAGCTAAAAGTTTTTAGGAAGTCAAGTTGTAACTTTTCATCTATATATGTTCCTTATTCAGTTTAAGTAAACATGAGAAAAATTTCAGAAAAGCTTTTATTCCTTGCAGATTCACCATTGGCTATTAATTTCTCTAGGAGTGAGATTCTTTCTCTGGGAAAATTATTAGATTAGAGCAATACTTTGATTTCTGTATTTTAGCTGTCTAATCACAACCTCTGCCATTTATTGAAGTTAGAATGGAGTTAAATTTAGTCCCTATACTTGCATCATTTTTTGTTTCAATCCCTATAATTGCACTTCATTTTGGTCCCTCTCTATAAGTCTATATGAAAGCTCTGCAGTTTGGCCCTTACACATAACATAACGTATCATTTTTCATTTTGGTCCCTATTTCAAAAACATGCAAACACTGTTATAACTTCAATGAATGTTGAGGAGCAGTTTATACAAAAAATTTCATACATGGACCAAACTGTAGAGCTTTTTCATATAGGGACTAAAACAAAAAGTAAGCTAGGTATAGGGTCTAAAATTATAATTTAACCTAATATTAATAACTACCATTAAGGTTCTAATGCTCCACTTCCGATCCTGTTCATCCTGGCTAGACTTTGATAATAAGAGTTCTGCTATCATAATGAATTAAACTGCTAATTGAAGAGTTTATGAAACTTTTTTCCTCTTCAGATTGTGATAATATTGTTCACAAAGGTGTGATGTCAAATGAACCCTAAGTATTTTTTGCTCAAACAATGAGCATCCTCTGCATAATGCATAAATTATATGATATATTTCAAGCTATTTTTCACTGTGTTTATGAATCTTGCCGCATATGATTTATAATTCACAATTCCAATTGTAATTTGATAACTTTGGTCAATATAGCCATGAGAAGCAAATGGCAAGGTAAATGAACGACAGAAATAGAGAAGCATGGATCACTGGTATTGGCAAATGCTAACACAGATATCACATAAGGAAAAAGGAGGCAAATTTTGTAAGTACCTGAAAGTGTAAGCTGTTGAGGCATCTACCAATTTGACGAAATAATGGGACCACACAACGCTGAAATTCTGCTGCTTGAGTGGCTTCTAAAACTTCCTCCAGTTCACCAAGGAACATTACCTCCTTTGAACTATTAGTTATGGGCCAATATTTCAAAAGGCCTCTAATCACAGTATCAGCTAGTTTGACATCTTTCTCAACAAACTGTGTAATGCAATATGAAAGCTGTTGATGATACATAGAGACACACTTTGGTTTGTGAAGGGGGATCAGTGCTCGGACAAGGAACAGCTTATGTTCTTCCTTCAAAGGCAAAGCAAATCCATTAATTATGCTGCCCAATATCTCCAGCAACTCTGCAATTCCATTGTGTTTCTCTGTCTCAAATATGAACCGGTAAAATATATTATTGATAGCTTTTCTAATGAATGGCCGATGTACCATGAACTTCCCATAAATTCGGTGGAGAATGGTCTTCAAGTATTCCCTCTCCCTTTGGTCCTCAGAGTCAAAGAGGTCAAGCAATCTCAACACAAATGAATGATCAATGTATCTTTTAGCAAGCTTTGCATCTGTCTCTGATGAAGCCACAAACCTATAGAGAATTTCATACACAATCTGCAGATGACTCCATGCTGGCTCCAAAGTGGGTTCCTCTTCTTCAAGCTCATATGTTTCTGCAACCTTACCATCATGATTAGAAGAAGGTAGAGTTCGAAACAAATTTGCTGCCACCATCTTCTTGATTTCCTGCATTGTTACTTCATTGAACTTTGAATTCACAGATGAAACATAATCAACAAGCTCAAGCAAAGTTTGCCTCTTGATGTCCTTCTCCTTAAGATGCTTAGCTGGATCATTAAAATCAAATACAATACAACACATATGCAACTTCCTGATAAAAAGATTTGGCTTTTCCGAGCTAGACACGTCCCGGAAACTCGGTAAAGCCTCATAAACTCCTGGAGTCATTATGGGGCCAACTTGTGATGCAATTGCAGAAGCTAATTTCTTAGCTTGGTTCATTGTATTTGAACTCGTCAAGTGTGGCCCAAGAGTCCCATTCCCCGACTGCGACCCCCCTGAACCAGTATTCGCAGATTTTGAATTGGATTTCAAGGTACCATTGGAACTGTGCCCATGAGATGAGTTTAATGATGAACCACCATTGACTACCCTTCCATCACCGTTCAAATCACTATGTGATGATGATTTTGAAGGCTTGCGTGGTATTTTACCAAGTATCTGTTTTATCATATCTAGAACACCCAAAACCAGAAAAATCCCAACCCCGATTTTTCTACAGCCGAATCAAAATTTCAACCTTGAAACTGCATGCAATTAATAACACGACCACAATTAACGAATAACACACATAGCAGGGTCATATACACAAGTTTGCAACCATACCCATATTAGAAAACACACATCACAAAACTATCATTGAAAATCATATTCACTAATCCCATTGCATGAAGCAGGAATCAATAAATTGACAGGAAAAATGTACTTACACTGGGAGTAAGACTGAGAGTACCTCAGGTTGGGGCAAGAAAATGGGAGAAAACGCAAGAAAAGTGAAGTGGAAATGTTGGGCACTTAACACATTAACCCTAGTGTGAATAATAAAAACAAAAAGAACAAAGGTGTTGATGAGCCAATTTGATTTTGTGCGTTTCTTCGTGTAAAGATGGAACAAGAGAAGAAGGAAAGAAGGGTATGCAGAAGGTTGTGTTTGTGTTTTGTATTTCACACAAAATGTCTTTTTGAGTTTGAATTTCAGGTCCACGCTCCAGAGAGAGAGAGAGGAAAGGAGCTTAATGACATCTGTGTCCCACTTTTTATTATTTATTTTTATTAACACTTTTTGAAGTTGTAATGAATGAAAGGATACGTCAAAAAAAAGAAATGATAAGAGTTTTTTTTAGGTAAATTTTACTGTATTGTAAAAAATGAAAAAGTATTCTGTACTTTTATATATGTAAAATAATATTAATTTTAATGATAAAGTTAGTGATGTATTTAAAAAAAATATAAATAATATTTAATATCTTAGAAAGAGAATTTAATATACCTTTAAGTTTAGGAGCATTTAGCAAGTATTTTTTTTATTGTGTCTATAATAGACACATGTAAAATATTTTACATAAATCATAACATTAATATTTTTAAATTATTAAAAATTACTAAACAATTTCTGTATGACAGAGGATAATTTGCGTTTAGAAATTAAAAATATTTTTTTATTTAAAATTTTTTATTATTTTTATTTTGTATATTAAATGTGACTCCTTATTTTTAAACAAGAATTTTTTTGGATGTAACTTAAATTAGATTAGTTTTAAAAATATATATATTTTTCATTGTTATATTATCTTACATTAATAAAATAATATTTATTATTTATTAAATTTTAAATTAATTATGTAATTATTTCCAAATTTAAAAATATTTTAATTTAATAATATCCGTGTAATGCATTAAAAAGTACTAATATATCTTATGTAATTATCTTGCATTTATATTAGTAAATATTATTTTAATAAGCAATTCTTTTATTAACAAACTGTAGGGTTATTTTAAACGCTAAATGTTGTTAAATTTAAAGTATATATATTTAGTGTATTTTCATTTTTTTCTTATGATATAAGCACTATTTATAAAATCTTACTTTTATATCTTTAAAATCAACCTTAATAATAATGTATGATAATAACTTTCTTCAATATAAATGAAAATTCAAACAAGTGAACAGCTTTGTACCAAAATACAAAAAAGAAATGGACAACTGTTAGAAATTACTAATTAAAAAAATAGAAATAATAAGTTTTAATAAGAAAGTAATATTACTAACGCACCTTCGTCGTAATATTTAGTATAATTCACCAAAAACTCTAATAAAAAGGTTATTCATTAATTTATAAAATAATATTTTTAAAATATTCATTAACAAACATTAATATAAAAATAATATATATTTTTGAAGCCACCATAGAAAAATTCAAATAAAAAATTATTATTGTTTTATTTGAGAAGCAAAGCAAGACCAAGTATTTTTGGGTGGTAATTGGGACCCGAATATCATAATCCATAAATGTCCCAAAGAGGGACCATTCATGGGTCATTGTGTGATTCTTGTGGAGTGGGTTGCATTGTCTACTTAATGAAGGCCATTCCCATCATTTTAGACTCACTCAATCTAATCAATTGTGTTGTTCAACCACAAGGACATACTTGTCATTTTCAATATATTTTTTTTGTGCTATTCTAATCTTGGGTTGAAAGTGAAATGGGTTGGATAACACTAGGGGTGCCCAGCCCCTCGCTCCACCCTACCAAAAGTTTACCTAAAAACAGGTTAGCTCGAGTTTGCAAGTTTAAAAAATAGGTCAAATTTTTTAGGCTTAAATATGTTTTTCATTCTTATAAATGTATGTCGTTTTGTGATAATTCCCTATAAAAGTTTTTAAAAAGATGTAGTTCCTGAAAAATTAGAAATTTTGAATTTAGTCTCTATAGTTAACAAAGAGCCAACTTAGAACTCCACGTGATCATCTTAAGGCCTAATTATTAGCTATGTGGCATGCCACGTCATTTTTAAATTTTTTTATTATTTAAAATTAATATTTATAAATAAACCCCTAGTTATATTTCTATATTTACAAATAAATCCCTTTCTTTTTTCTCTTTTTTCTCTTATACCCCTCCTTTCCCTTCTCCTTTTTTTGCTTTCCTCAACGAGGAGAGAGTCCTTGTCAGTTTTGATATTGCCCATTTGTTCTTCTTCGTAACGCTCCGAATTTTTGTGATATTGATTATTAATATATATATATATATATATATATATATATATGTGTGTGTGTGTGTGTGTGTGTGTGATTAGATGAGTATAATGTGAATATGATAGTGTAGATGCATATGTATATATATAATAAATGTGGATACTGATTGTGCATTGAGATTAGGTGTGCTGGACTGATTGCAATTTTGGCTAAGTGTAGGTGTTGCAGGGTGTTCTCATTGTACCTAGAAGGCCTTGGGCGAAGAGCATGAAATTGTGCTGTTCTTGCTATAGTGAGAGGATTCTCGCTATACCGAGAAGGTACTGGGAGAAGTGGGCAAAATTGTTGCGTTCTTCCTGTAACGAGAGAGCGACAATGAAGGGTGCATTTTTAGGTGTAGTCTTGCTGTAACGAGATTCTGCAAAAACCAGAGTGCAATTTTCTCTGAGATTTTCGCTGTGGCAAGAGAGGTGTCGCTGTAGCAAGGTCCCCTCGCTGCAGTGAGAATGTCGCGACTAGAGGGGTATTTGAAGGGTCTAGGGTTTAGGAAATGCATTTCTCTTTTCTCTTCATTTTCTTTTTGATTCTCTCAGTTCCCAAGCCATTCGTACCGATTAAATTGCCTCCACAATGTTTGAGAGCAAGATTGAAGGTTGAAAATGAGTTTGGAGTGTTTGGAGGCAAGTTTTGATGGTTAGAGTTTCAATTTCTCATCCTCATTCTTTGTTTTATCACTTTCCCTTGGTTCTCATGAGATTTTTTCATGTATTTAGGATGAAATTTGTGTAAAAAGCCTCTGCATTGTTGATTTCGTGTGTAGGTCTTCAATCTGAGGTAAATGGGACTATACTCTATCTCTTTTGTCCTTAAATCCGTTATTTTGCTATGTATTATAATGCAGATGGTTTGGAATGTGAGTGTTTTTAATGGAATTGATTGATTGTAGTGATATTATGTAAAGTATGGCGTATGATGAATATGGATTGTGTTGGAAATGTTGTGTGTATGGAATGTGAAATGGGTCAATGTGGGCATATATGCCGTGTGTGGACATGAATACTATATGTAATTGAAAATGTGGCTGAAATGTATGTAAATGCGATTGTGAATATGTTGGAAGTTATGAATGATTTAGCGATACACTGGGGGTGTAAAAAATAGGGTTGATAGAAATACCTTGGGGAAGAGAAGGTGGTGGTGACACCAACAGTGAGCGTAGATGCACTACAAGCTCCACACACTCTCCTCCTGACTCGGTCTCTGACTAACACCTTTGTCGAGCAACTTGTGACCACACACATTGTATCCGTGAGGTGAGGGTAACCGACAACCATCCATGGTGTAAAACTGTGATTATAGTGCCATAGTGAGTGTGACTACGTGCAGTGAGCGTACGTGTGTGTAAAATGTTGTTGGTGTAGTGAGTGCATCGTTTTGTAAATTGAAATGGAATGTTTAAAAAGTGTTGTTTGCAATTTATTATCCTTGAGTAGAATATGTTAGAAAACCTGTAGAGCGTACATGGTGAGTCTATATGTTTTTGTGTGTTAGATAGTGTAGAGTACTCATCTTTACTTTTATTTTTTAGGTGACTAAGACGATCAATACCGGGTTCAGTGAAGGGATGGATGAGACTACTATAGGGTTAGAAAATTATTTTAAGAACTCTGATGTAATTGAATTAGTCCTGTAGCAGTTGTTTGATATAAATTTGTAAACCTTTCTTATTTTGAAACACGTTGATAAAACTATGTGTTGAGAAATTATATTTAGACGAAAATTTTATTATTCTCATTTTGTTAAGTTTATTATTTTAAAAGTAAATTTAAGGTGTTACATTCTTTGCCATTTCCCTTTTCCTTCTGTAACTCCACACACCACATATACACAAAACCACTACCACAGCTATTGAGCCAGAGGATACTCCCACAATCATGCTTTTTGTTTTGCATTTTGACTTTTTCTTTGCCTTTTGTTTCTCTCTCTGCTTCACGTGAATGGGTTTTGGGTTTTTGCTTGAACTAATTTTTGGTGTGTTGGATGCGTTGTAGTTGTAGTTGAAGTTGTTGCCAACGTGGATGAATGCAAATTTGCCAAATTTTTTGAACTTGTATAAGGTAAACGATGCTTTGAAATATGTTGAAGAATTTATTTGTCTAAAGTGAAATGGGTTGGATAATGCTAGGGGTGCCAAAACAGGCCACCTAGCCTCGATCTGTCTTACCAAAAATCTGTCTAAAAATGGGTTAGCTTGAGTTTATCTCGTTTAAAAAATAGGTCAAATTTTTTAACCTGATCTATTTAAGAGTTGACTAACAGGCTAATGGGTTAGTATGGAAGAGGAAAGATTCTCTAAAAGCCAACGATTTTTTTTTCCTTATACAGATGACTCCCCTATTTTTTGGCAGGTGAATACGGGATATGATCCACTCTGGCAGCTGAGCTTCTTTACTCTCTCTTGTGTTGGTTGTTTAATACTCCCATCAATCAACGAAACGTAATGTGGTAGCTCTGCTATCCGCAGCTTTGGAAGGATAAGAGCAATCGGCCGAATGATTTTATTCCACTTACAGTGCCTCTATGGAAGCAGAAAAAGAAAAATACTCCAAACCTGGTTTCAAGTATTTCATTTTGATCCAAACTTGCTAGCTCTTTTTTCTTTCTAATATGAAATAAGTTTGACCTATTTTTTTCAAACTCAATACTCATCTCGATGATAAATATAACCAGTTTACGATTAGAGCCCTAGCAGGTTGGATTCGGATCGCCTGTAGTTCCCGCCAGAACTGCAGGCTGCAGTTTCCCGTTTGCTTAAGCGAAATTTTTTCGCTTAAGCAAATTTTGGTAAAAAGTGATTTTGGCTTAAGTTAAAACAAATTAGCTTAAGCCAATTTTCGCTTAAGGAAAAAAAATTTGCTTAAGCAAATTTAGAAAGAGTAGCAAAAAAACCAGAAGAAGAGAGAAAATGAGGCTAAGAGGGAGATCAGAGATGGGGGCAAGAGCATAAGGGACCGGGAGAAGGCTAATAGGGAGAAGGAAAAAGGGCTAGATGAGGAAAGAGGGAGAGGGAGATAAGTGGGGGTGAAGGGGAGGGGAGGGAAGGAGAGCTAGATGAGGAGAGAGGGGGAAGAAGATTGGGTGAGGTTGAAGGAAGAAGAGATGGGGAAGGGGAGGAAAGAAAGAGACTGAGTGAAAGAGAGGGAAGAAGAGGGTGGCTAGATTGGAAGGAGAGGAGAAGTAATGGAAAGAAGGAAGCATCTTCTTCTTCCTGCATATTTTCGCTTAAGCGAATATGATTCGCTTAAGCAAAAATACGCAGGAAGAAGAAGATATTGTAGTGTATTTTCACTTTCGCTTAAGAGAATTTTTTTTGGCTTAAGCAAAAATTGACTTAAGCGAATTTGTTTTAGCTTAAGCCAAAATCACTTTTTACCAAAATTCGCTTAAGCGAAAATTTTTCGCTTAAGCGAACGAAAAACTACAGCCTCCAGTTCCTGCCAGAATTGCAGGCGATCCGGATCCCTAGCGGGTTACCTAGCTTGTTTGGGGTCTTTGGGCTAGACTTTCTACAACGACATCCAGGCCTTGCTCTATTATCACAACATGGACTCGAGGACATTTTATTCAATGCCAAGGTGATGTATTTCTTTTTGGGGGAAAAAGAGTGATAGCTAGAAAGGAAAGGCAGCGAGACTAAGCCACTGGTAAGATGGCACTATGCAGCTGGGAATGAGTTTAAACCTATGTAAGGGCACCCCTCTTAAAGCATTTCCTAAATGCGAGAGGTTGGATAATGCTAGGGGTGGCAAAACGGGCCACCTAGCCTCGCCTTATCTTACTAAAAATTCGTCTAAAAACATGTTAGCTTGGGTTTATCTTGTTTAGAAAATAGCTCAGATTTTTTAACTTGATCTATTTAAGAGTGAACTAATAGGCTAATGGATTAGTTTGTCAAAAACTGAAAAAAATAAAAATTAGTAGACCATTGAATTAATGAATTATTCTAAAAAAATAAAAAAAATTTCAATATATAATAAAAATTAATATTTAATCATTTTTATTTTTAAAAATAATTTTTAAGCCTGATCATTGACTCACATTTTAGCGAGTTAAAACAAGATAGGCTAAATAAGCTGATGAATCCATAGTATTTACTTGCTATAGTTATTTTGATTAATTATTTATTTAATAACAATATATAACTAAAAGCAAAATTTTAATATTGGCAGATTAGATGAATCAAGTTGATTTTAACACCCCTAGATAATGTAACTGATATATAATATTTATTGGTTATAGTTATTTTGATTAATTATTTATTTAATAACAATATATAATTAGAAACAAATTAGTTTAATTAAAAAATAAATAACTTATTCTATTATTAGAACTCTTTATTTCAATTTTTCTAAAACAATTAAAGGATTCAATCTACAACTCATGTAAGATCCTGTTATATTCACTTGATCAATTTCTTCAAATTAGATTATTTTAGTTTAAATTCTAAAATGTTTTACACTACAATAATTTTAAATAAAATTTAAATTTTACAGATTTTATATTAAATTATAATTTAAAATTAATGTTTTTTAATTTTTTAAAATTAAATTAAATTTTTATATTTTTATACATATTATTCGTAGTTATAGAATTAAGTCAAAATAATGTTTAGAATAAATTATTATTTTAACTAATTTTATTATTATTATTTTCTATAAAATTATAAAATTGTGTTTTTTAATTATTATATATATATATATATACATATATATTAAATAAAATATTTATGCATTACAAAGATTACTAAACTAGTATATATATGTATGTCTGTGTGTGAGTGCTTCAGATATGAAATAATTTTAAGTTAATATAAAATATTAAAATATAATTTATATGATAAATATTTTATTTTTCTACTAATAAATTTTAAATAAAATTATTTAATAAAAATATTAAATGATATGAAAATAGAAGTAATTCATACCAATAAAAATCAATTCCTCCATCACTTAATTACTTATTTTTTATAATAATTTCAACCACAATCATGTTAAAATAATATAGTCAATTTATTACATAAGTTTATTAATTGACTAACTAACATAATACTTGGTGAGTTAACTGATCTAACATAAGATGTATATGTTTTTCAAATAGAATTTTCTTAACTTTAAAATTATGTCTATCTTTTTTAAAGCTTCTCTACGACCTTTTTATTTATATCTTTATTAAAGAAAAACTACCATCCATCAAATTAGTTTAAATTGACATATTTTAATTAAAAAAATATTTTACTATAAAGTGTATAGCACCAAATGTTACTTTCTACACTAAGTCACTAACATCATCTTCTTCCTCTCCCAAATCTAAAAATTTAGCATTTCGTTCTCCATTTTCAAGGGTGTGAAGAAAATAAATACGTCAAATAACACATATGCTGCACAGATATAAATAGATCAAAATTACAGGTTCAATATACTAAAATATTTTGCCATCTTTATATACGCATGCCTAAATTTAAAATTTAAGATAAATGAAATTGATATTTATTATTTTTAATAATTTTTTTTAATCCATTTGCTGCGGTCACTCAACCCCTCAACATTATATTTAATTTATTTTGGTGTTATTTTTGTTATCAATTAATCATCTACAATACAAATGAAACAAGCAAATTGGTAAGTACACAACTAGTTTTAAATAAGTATAAAAAGATATCATTTTCATTAGAACTGAACCAATTAATCAATAACATTTTAAAATCTTTTATTAAGTATTAGAAAATCTTTACATGAAATTTTCAAAAATTATTTAAAGGTATTTACATTATTGTCAGTCGATATGAATTATTTTTAGAATTTTATATAAAAATATTAATATTAATGCAAATACATTAATGCATAATAATACAAAACAAACATAAAATAAAATATAAAATAACACAAAAAATATGTATAAAATTTCTTTTAAACATCACTTTATGTATAATATAAATGTTTATTCTAAATTCACATAAGCATAGTATAACCTTTGATTATAGATAAAATTTAAGGTGCCTTTAGAATAGAAGGGGCATGCAATTCCCTCCTTTATCTGTAGTATAAATAATTTTATATTTAAAAGCTTATAAAAAATTTATTTACTCATTAACCTTTAAAAATATCTTGTAACTTTTATTACTAAATAATCCTTTATTTAAAAAATTGAAAGTTGATATTATATATAACCCCTTGTTTCCAAATCCTAAATTATTTTTTTATTCCAAATCATTGATTCATCTTGTAATGTTCTCTTTTTAATATTGCGTAATTATTTTAGTTATTGCTGTACTTCCTTTGAATTGAAAAATAATTTAGAATGGTGGAAGTTGTAAAGGGCCTCGCATAAGGGAGACTAAGTTTTCTAAACCAGACATTCTAGAGTATTTTCGCTCAAACGAATTGAATCTTGCTTAAGCGAGGAGGAATAATATTGCCTCAACTGCCCTTTTGCCCAAATAAGATGGTCTTGCTTAGGTGAGAAGGCAGAGGGTGAATGCGGAACTCTCTATACCCTATTAGATTGATGTATTTACATTATTCATTATTCTATTTGAATTGTGTTGTGTATGCTTAAAGTGTATTAATTACTCATATGTTGGAATATGAATGTAAAAATTGTATGATTGCTGGATAATGAGTACTATATTCTCGAATACTGTATTGCGATGTTGTCGAGTATGATGTGGAGAACGGGTTAAAAATTAGTTGTTAAGTATGTTGTACATGAGATAAGCTAGGGAGTATGATTGTTAACCAATATAATCTCATCCGAGAGAGAGAGATTAAGAGTTCTGGGTGCAGGGTGTCTCGCTCAAGTGAGAAGTTGTCGTGTAGAATTAGGCACTCTGGAGTATTTTCGCTCAAGCGAGATTAGTCTCGCTCAAGTGAGAACAGATAGGATCACCCCAACTGTCTCCTTACCCAGGCAAGAAGGGATCTCGCTCAAGTGAGAGGTACTTACTCAAGTGAGGAGTCGCAGGAAAAATGGATAGCTCTCTAGACCCAAGCTCGCTCAGGTGAGATTTAGCTCGCTTAAGTGAGGTGTTTCTTGCTCAAGCAAGAATAGCAGAATCTAAGAGGTTCCACTGTGCTGTGCTGCCAGATATTAGGATGGGCCGCTCCTAGATCAGATAACAGTTCCTCTGAATTGCTTAGGCTGTAAAACCAGATGAAACTGAATCGCTGCATTTGCATTAGTTGGATTAGGAATGGGCTAAACATGTTGCATCAATTGATTGAAGCTGTATATTAGTTGTTTAAAACATTTTACTTATTCATATTTTATGTTATGATTGTTAATTATATAAGCTTACCCTTGTGTTTTTGTCTTGTGTTAACATGTGTGCTGCAATGATAATATATTGGTATGTGAGCAGAAGTGATAGGAAATGTATCTACTTCTCAAGCTAGACGGTCTGGCTGAGAGTCATTAGAATTGGCATGTTGGGAGATCATAGTGTTAATGATATTGTTAGTCTAAATTCTAGTATTGTTCCTAGACTGTTGGTTCACAAATCCTTCGAGGAATGTAATTTATGTTTTGAACACTTGTATTTTGACTTTCCCACATAATTAGCTAATGTAAGTGGGTAAATTTGTGTAAATTTTTGGTATTGTATAAAAATGCCCTTGAGGCTTGTTATTTTGTTTAATTGGATGTTGAAGTTCAATTTTTTTGAAAATTTATACTCTTTTACACACACACACACACACACACACACACACACACACATATATATATATAACCTCATAAATGAATTAGGAAAATTATTGTGGAAATGTCATTGATTATTTATAAAAAGGGACTGTGACATTTTAGTGGTATCAGAGTAATGGTCTAGGTAACCTATAGGGTGAGGTTACTAGGCTTCGGTTGTGTATTCTGAGCAGAGAATTGTAGCTGTGAATCATAAGCCAAAGTTTTTTAATTGATAATTATGTGGAAATGTCATTGATTATTTATAAAAAGGGATTATGACATTTTAGTGGTATCAGAGCAATGGTCTAGGTAACCTACAGGGTGAGGTTACTAGGCTTCGGTTGTGTATTCTAAGCAGAGAGTCGTAGCTGTGAATCATAAGCCAAAGTTTTCTAATCGGCTAATTATGTGGGACAATGAACTTGATCACCTCTGTTCCTTAGCATGATATGTAAGAAATTTTGGCGTATGAGACTTGGGAGAGTTATAGGGGGTTGGGTGGTTGAGCAAGATGTTGTCAAGCGGAACTATGAGAAATTGTCAAGAAAGTTGTATTTTGTTATTTATATTAATTGTAAATGATAATATGATGTTGTGCTGAATGAGTTGAAATGTTATGATAAGTTTGTTTTAACTTGATGTATATGTTGAGCTTATGCATGTGCTATGTTGATATGTAATGAAATATATCTTGTTGTAAGTGTGTTTGTTGAAGTAGATTAGCTGGATGGCTGAATAGTTAATTTAAGATGTAGTTTGCTATAAATATTCTAAGTTGGCTTTGTTTTATTTTAAGATGGCAAAGCTACCTAGGAGACCTGCTTCAAATCCTCCTCCACCTGATGTGAACCAGATGGCTCACGCTATGGAGACTATGGCAGCTGCCGTGCGGCAGAGTTTAGATGTGGTCCAACAGTAGTAAGCTACAAGTCAAGCAGCCACTGCAGCTTAGGCAGCAGCAACAACTTTTGCCACAACAGTACCACTACTTGAGTATCAGGAGATGTCAGAGTTTAGGAAAAGTGAACCCCTTCAGTTCACTGGAATTGATGGACCAGATGCAATTGAGCTTTGGATCCGAGAGATTAAGAAAATATTTCTCACCGCGGGTGTGATGAGGATAAAAAAGTTGTTTACGCTGCATATATGCTGGTAGGAGATGCAGAGATATGGTGGCAAGGAACCCATACTATGTTAGAGGCTCGAGGTGAGGCCATTACGTGGGAGGTATTTAAGAATAGCTTTTTGGAAAAGTTCTTTCCACCTCACGTTCGTGTTGTAAAGAGAGGGTGTTCCTAAGTTTGGTGTAAAGGAATTCATCTGTATATGAATATGTTATTCAATTTGAGCGGCTCTACTAATTTTATTCGTATCCAACCTTTAAAGAATGGAGATGCTAGAAATTTTTTGATGGGTTGAGAACAGATACTAAGAGAACTTTAATTTCGTTGAGAATTATAGAATTTACTGATTTGGTGGATTCAAGCCACCATCATTAAGAACCTCAATTTAGAGGATGTTGGGGAAATAGGGTAAGCTTAGCAGACAAGCTAGTAGTTATGGTGGAAATAAGAGTGTCAGGAAGTGCCTTTATAGCAAATCATATTGCCAACAATAGTTTTGACCTTCCCAGTCTAAGGGAGCGATGTCGTCAGCTCCTAGACCAGTGGGAACGGCCAACTCTAGTCTTCAGCCTAGGGGAGCATGTGCACCATCTTTAGGGCTCTAGCCCTTATGACAATGAGATTCTTTAGGAGTAGAGGACTACACTATCTGAATCAATGCCAGCAGGCTGACACTAAGGTCTGTTTTTCATGCCAACAGTCGGGACATCTTGCAAAGGATTACCTTACTTCTCGAAGTAGAGCAGCATTATCCACAGCTAGCGCTTCATATGCCGTGAGACCTAGAGCAGTCAAGGCCCTATAGATGACTAGGCCTAAAGCTGAGGCCCGTGTAATTACTACTTCTAGGATAGAGGTTGCTCAGGCTACAAACCTTGTTCAGGGGACAAGAATTGTGGCAGGTACATCCCTTTCCATGCTTTTTGATTATGGAACCACACACTCTTTTATTGCGGATGCTTGTGTGAAATACCTAGGATTCCCTGTAAGTGATTTAAGATGTAATTTGGTGGTAGTGACACCCACTTTGAATTTGATAACAACTTTAATAGTCTATATTGAATGCCTTATAGTAGTTGAGGGACGGGAGTATAGGGTTAATCTTATTAATATCCTATGTTGGGCTTGGATGTAATTTTGGACATGGATTGGTTAACTACCAATCAGATTGTAATCGATTGCACCCAACGACGTTTAATTTTTCCTAAGCAACAAGACTTACCAGAAATGATTCCTATAAGCCAAGTGGAGGCAACTCTTGGTGAAGGGGCTTCATGCTTTGTTCTTTTAGCTGTTATGGATGTAAAGATGGAGCAGGAACTTTAGTCAATACTGGTTGTGCAGGATTTTTCTGAAATTTTTCTTGATGATGTTCCTAGAATACCTTCGTACAAGGAGATAGATTTTGGTATAAACTTAGTTCCTAGGGCTGAGCCAGTATCTATAGTACCTTACAGGATGACCCCAAGAGAGTTGATGGAGTTGAAAGGCCAAATTAAGGATTTATTACAGAAAAAGATGATTAGGCCGAGTGTGTTGCCTTGGGGAGCACCGGTTCTTCTAGTGAAAAAGAAATATAGAAGTTATAGACTTTGCGTGGATTACCGTCAGTTGAGCAAGTTAACCATTAAGAATAAATATCCATTGTTGCAGATTGATGATCTGATGGACCAGTTAAAAGGTGTTAAGGTATTCTCCAAGATTGATTTAAAGTCCAGATATCATCAAATCCGAGTTAAGGATGAGGACATTCCAAAGACAGTTTTCTGTACTTGATATGGGTATTATGAGTATGTGTTAATGCCTTTTGGAGTTACCAATACCCTAGCAATATTTATGGACTACATGAATTGTATTTTTAGACCTTTTCTAGATCGATTGTGGTAGTGTTCATTGATGATATCCTTATCTATTCCAGTTCAAAAGTTGAATATGTTGAACATTTGAAGATTGTTTTGAAAATTTTGAGAGAGGAACAATTGTGTGCCAAATTGTCCAAATGTGAATTTTGTCTTGAGAAAGTGAAATTTGTTGGTCATGTGATCTCAGCTGAAAGTATTGCAATTGATCCTTCAAATGTGAAGTCGGTATTGAAAAGGGAAAGGCCCAATACAGCCACAGAGATTCATAGCTTTGTGGGCTTGGCATGTTACTACCGAAGGTTTATAAAGGGATTCACAAAGATTGCCTCACCTTTAACGCGACTAACTTGCCAATATCAACCCTTCATTTGGACAAAGGAATGTGAATGGAGTTTTAATGAGCTGAAGCAGAGGTTAATGTCCTCTTTGGTGTTGATCCTTTCTAATACCAGTCGACCTTTTGAAGTGTACTATGACGCATCGCATCAAGGGCTGGGATGTGTATTGATGCAAGACAAGAGAGTGGTGGCGTATGCATCGCCCAATTAAGAACCCATGAGCAGAATTATCTCACATATGACTTTGAGTTAGCTATAGTGGTTTTTGTTTTAAAGATTTGGAGGCATTACTTGTATGAGGCTCAATTTAATGTGTATGATGATCACAAAAGCCTTAAATATTTGTTTGATTAGTGAGAGTTGAATATGAGGCAGAGGCGTTGGATGAAATTTCTTAAAAACTATGAGTTTCAACTTAAATACCATCCAGGCAAGGCTAATGTAGTAGTAGATGCTTTGAGTAGGAGTGTAGTTCAGACTTTTTCACTGAGAGTTAGTGAATCTCTTTTAGTAAAGCAATTTCAAAACCTGAACTTACACATGGATATATTACCTGGAAAGATCAATTGTGACAGGATTGTGGTGACCAATGAATTCCTACAAAAGATTAAGGACAAACAGTTATGAGATCTTAGATTATGCCAAATTGTATTTCTTTTGGGCACAGATCGTGCAATTGGCTTCAATCGAGGTACTGATGGTATCCTCCAATACCAAAATTGAGTTTGTATCCCTAGAGGAGTTGAGTAAGGAGAAAAATTTTAGAGGAAAGACATAAGGGCAGCTTAAATCTCCACCCTGAAGTGACGAAAATGTATCAAGATTTGAAGCGGATGTTTTGGTGGCCGGGTATGAGAGGTGAAATAGCCAGATTTGTCAAAGCCTGTTTGACTTGTCAAAAGGCAAAACCAGAACGCCATTGTCCACCTAGAGAATTGCAAACCATGGAGATTCCTGAGTGGAAATGGGACTATGTGACCATGGATTTTGTATCCCAATTACCAAAAATGGTGAGAAACCATCATGCTTTATGGGTCATAGTTGATCGATAAATGTGCTCACTTTCTGCCAGTTAACATGACCTATGCCATGAAAAGATTTACTAAGCTGTATATCAGGGAGATTATTAAGTTGCATGGTGTACCTTCTAGCATCATCTCTGATAGGGACCCTCACTTTGCTTCTCAATTCTGGCAAAGTTTTCAAGAAGCTTTGGGTACCCAGCTGAGATTGAGTTCAGCATATCACCCTTAAACTGATGGTCAGTCGGAACGAACTATTCAGACTTTAGAAGATTTACTGCGTGCTTGTGTTATTGATCAGAAGGGTGATTGGGAGAACATACTTCTTCTTGTGGAATTTACTTACAATAACAGCTATCATTCAAGCATCAGCATAAAACCTTTCTAAGCTTTGTATGATAGAAGATGCCGAACTCTAGTTTGTTGGTTTCAAGATGGAGTACATTTGATGGTTGGACCAGAAATGCTTCAGAAAATGATGGAGCAAGTTGATCTTATTCAGAAAAGATTAAAGGCGACTCATAGCCATCAAAAGTCTTATGTTGATCCGTGTCGGAGACCTTTGGAGTTTGAGGTAGGTGACCACGTATTTTTGAAAGTATCACGAACCACTGGTGTGGGACGAGCTCTAAAGGCAAAGAAGTTAACACCTAAGTTCATTAGACTTATCACATACTACATCGCAGAGGACCAGTGGCTTATAAACTAGCATTACCACCTCAGTTTGCGAGATTGCACAATGTTTTTCATGTATCACAGTTAAGAAAGTACATTCTGGATCCAACTCATGTGATCGAACTAAATGTTGTACAAATACAAGATGACTTATTGATTGAGCTTCTAGCTGCACATATTGAAGACACTAAAGTTAAGGAACTCATAGGCAAGTCAATTTGACTAGTGAAAATCGTTTGGGATCCAGTTACTAGTGATACCACGTGGGAATTAGAGGATCGAATGAGAGAGCAATACCCCCATCTTTTCTCTCAAGAGTAAATTTTTTAGGATGAAAATTTATTTTCAATGGGAGAATTGTTAGATCGGTGTATTCATTATTCCATTTGAATTGTGCTGTGTATGCTTAAAGTGTATGAATTACTCATATGTTGGAATGTGAATGTAAAAGTTGTATAATTGTCGGATAATGAGCAAGATATTCTCGAATGTTGTATTGTGCTGTTGTCGAGTGTAATGTGCAAAACAGGTTAGAAATTAGTTGTTAAGTATGTTATACATGAGATAAGCTAGAGAGTATGATTGTGAACCAATATAATCTCATCTGAGAGAGAGAGATTGAGAGTTTTGGGTGCAGGGTGTGTCGCTCAAGCAAGAAGTTATTGTGCAGAATTAGGCATTCTAGAGTGTTCTCGCTCAAGCGAGAACAAATAGGATCACCCTGGTTGTTCCCTCACCTAGGCGAGAAAGGATCTTGCTCAGGCGAGAGGTGATCTCACTCAAGCGAGGAGTTACAGGAAAGATGAGTAGCTCTTTGGACCCAATCTCGCTCAGACAAGAATGTTGCTCGCCTAGGCGAGATTCAACTTGCTCAATCGAGGTCTTTCTCGTTCAAGCGAGAATAGCAAAAATCTAAAAGGTTCCACTATCTGATTTTCTCACCCACGCGAGAGCAGATCTCACCCACGCGAGCGCAGACTAAAGGAGTATTTAAGGGGGCCTTAGTGCCCAAAAACCTTATTTCTCACCAGATAACTTTTCTCTCTCATTTTCTCTCTGTTTTCTCACTTCTTATTCTTAGAGAAAATTTTCTTGATGCCAAATTCCTTCCCAAACAAAGTGAGATAATCTATCTCATCATGATCTAGGTGAGTTCTCAGAACTCAGTTTTCGGTCTTTACTCACTTTCTTTTTTTTCTCTTTTTTCAAGAGATTTATACCATGATGTTATGAGTATATTTCATACCCCAAACGCTTGATCTAACCATTCAGGACTCACTAGGAGTTTGATATAAGGAAAACTCATTCTAGGTAACGGGGAGCTTATTTGAGCTGGCTTATTCGTCTAATAAATACAGAGTTGTTTGTGAACTTAAGGCTGTTATAATCGAGAATAAGTAGTAGAATGGTAAATTCTAGATTAAAACCCAGAGTAGATTTCTCCGTTGTTTAATGAGCACTTAGAATGCTATATGGAGACATGATATGTCGAAATATGGTGATATATATGTTGAGAATGTTAAAGTATGTTGAAAAGTTTTATTTAAAGTTGTGCGCTGTTTAATTAGTTTGGAAATGCTTAATTGATACTGTGAGTTGCTTGATTTTGTTGTATAAATGCATAAAGTTATGTTGCCGAGGCTGTTAAAATATACAAATTTGGCTGTGATGTTGAAGCTGGTTGAAATTATATGCATTGTTGTATTGTCGAGACTAAAAATAAATTTAATTGTGCCTTATTTAATTGATTTCACTGTGATGCATTACATTCATTATCATCATTCTAGAGTTGATTAAGATGCTTAGTTGTGCTGTGTCTGGATCCAGATATCGGGATGTGTCGCTCTTAGACTGGATAACAGTTCCTCTGGATTAATTAGGCTATGAAATCAAATGGAACTGAATCACTGCATTTGCATTAGTTGGGTTAGGAATGGGTTGAACATGCTGCATTAATTTATTGAAGCTGTTGTGCTAAATGGTGTGAAATATATATCAGCTTTTTAAGACATTTTACCTATTCATATTCTATATTATGATTGTTAATTATATAAGCTCACCCTTGCATTTTTGTCTTGTGTTAATATGTGTGTTGCAATGATCGTACGTTGGTACGTGAACAGAAGTGACAGACAATGTATCTACTTCTCAAGTTGGACGGTCTGGCTGAGAGTTATCAAAGTTGGCATATTAAGAGATTGTAGTGTTAATGGTGTTGTTAGTCTAGATTTTAGTATTAGTCCTAGACTGTTGGGTTACAAATCCTTCAAGGAATGTAATTTATGTTTTGAACACTTGTATTTTGACTTACCTGCAGAATTATCTGATGTAAATGTGTAAATTTATGTAAATTTTTGGTGTTGTATAAAAATGCCGTTGAGGCTTGTTATTTTGTTTAATTGGATGTTGAAGTTCAATTTTTTTTGAAAATGTATACTCTTTTACATATATATATATATATATATATATATATATATATATATAAAATCTCATAAATGAATAAATGAATTAAGAAAGGTAATGTGGAAATGTCATTGATTATTTATAAAAAGGGGTTGTGACATACCCATTCTTGCTCAAACAAGAATGTCTCTCGATTAGGCAAGAATATCAGAAAAAGTTTGGAAAATCATTGTCTAGTGTTTTCACTCAAGCAAAAATGCGTCTTGCTCAAGTGATAGTTCGCTCACTTAAGCAAGAATTAGCGAGCCAAAAAGAGTATTTAAGGAAACTTCTGTTTTTAAAACTTGTATTGTAAGCCAAGCAACCTTTCACTCACTTTTCTCTCTGTTCTCTCATTTCCTTCCTTAGAGAACTCTTTCCTAAACTCCAAACTTTTCCTAAACTCTAAACTACTTCCAAATCTGTTCTTGAACTTCCTTTTCACTCGATCACAAGTAAGTTCCTCTAAGCTCAATTCTTCGAACTTGTCCTTATTTCTCTAATTTTCTCCTTTCTCAAAGGTGTTCTATTTTGTAACATATGTAAGAAGAGTTTGATTCTTTAAATAGTATCTTCCTCAAAACTTCTAGTAAATATCCTCTTTGAGGTCAGGAGAGTTCTATCGTGCAATCATGTGAGTGTAATATTGTGTATATTTGTCTTATGAATATGTGTTTAAATGTGTTGTCTATTGTGGTTGGTAATATATGTTTGGTTGCAGATGTTGAATGATTTAAATGTATCTTTCTTTGTAATATCTATTTTGAACCAAGTTTGGATGTATTTGACTTTAGGCACAATATATTTAGTTGAGTGATGAGAATGGATAGAGGAAAGTATATTATAAGTGGTGGTAATGAAAGAGATTGGTATAAATGGTTACATAGATATACTAGAGGTATAGAGCGGAAGCATCATAGGCCTTGCACTCATTTTTCGACTAGACTCCTGAATATACTTTTGCTAAGAGGATCATTATTGTATATATTGTATTCATGTGCATGGGCTAACTAACGACCATTTATCTAAGTATGTAAGACCTCATGAAATATCTAAGCATGTGCATGGGCTAACTCACATAGCAATTAACTGTGTGCATGAGCGAGTGTAGATATGAGAAAGAGATAGATTTTGTTATAGTTATAGTGCATGAGCTATGATATTCTTTATATGTGTTGTGTTGTATTTGTTGCTATGAGATTTTCTACTGTGATGTTTCATATTGTATGTTTGTTATGTTTTAATAGTGGGGATTCCCTCGAGACTCACTATGCTATCAAAGTTTAGCATAGAGAGTAGATTAAATTATATATTTAGAGAATGACAAAGAGTTTGCCATTGTAAGTTTATTGTACCTAATGGAAATGAACTTGGTGATGTTTATACAGTAGAATTCATCGTAGGATATAATGTTCTTTTTAATTTTTCTGCTAGTGGTAGAATACACCACACATGGACGCCCGATGCCGTGAATCTTGTGTACACTTTTCACAACCATGAGTAGATGGGAAGACCATCCACTTTCACCCGAAAGCAAATTACTAGCACAAAAGTTGTCATCGATACTAGAGACTTTTACAATGAAGACCTAATTTTGGAAGATTTAGAAGAAATAGAGAGTTTGTATGACGATGATGACTAGGATCATTTTCTCTGTGTTTTTTTTTTTTTTGATGAATCCATACTGCTCATTAGGACTTTAGATTATTTTAATAATGTAATTATATAATTTTGAGTTCTAATGTATTATGAAAAATAACTTTTACATATTAAACATTTAATGCGAAAGAAATCTAATATATGTTATATATATTTCTATTGCTAATGTATAGTCTTACTTAGTAAAGTGTAATACAATTATAATTAACTATTTTTTTTCATCTCAAAGGCTTTCGTATATTCTTAAATTAATTAAGAAAATGAAAGTTTTAAAATCTTTTCATACTATAATTATAATAAACTCATCCTAATTCTTCTTATCTCAATCAAAATTATTATATTTTAAGGAAAAAAAAACTAAGGATTTTACACATCGCCATGTTCCATCTAGCTACCAATAGCCGTCAAAAAGTCCATTTGCCTCAGCCTTAACTCTAGTCTATGTGTGTTAGGGCCAAAAAGCCCACAGGATTAGGGCTAGGGCCAAGACTTTGTGAGCCAATTTTTTTTTTTATATTTTTAGAAAATTTAGATTTGAGGAAACTGGATATGTATTCTAATAATTATTAAAATATCTAGTGAAAATATTTATTTTATATAATATTTTTTATTATAAACTTGTAATTCAATAAAATTGCTTAAAAAAAAAAGAAAAATAGAATTTATATAATATTAAATATTTAGAATAATTATTGCTATTAAATAAAATTAATAAAAATAATAATTATTATATAATTTTAATAATTTTTTATATAATATTTATCTGTATTATTGGCAATTATTAAATAATTATAATAATATTTTTATATAATTTTATAAATAAATTTTAAAATATTATTTAAATATTAATTATAAATTTTTTTCATATTATAAAATTTTTATACTATTATTTTTCTGAATTTTTTTATAAAATTATTAAAAATATTATAGATTTTAGTTTTTTTCTAAGAATTATATTTTATTTATTTAAAAACATCTTATATTCAATAAATAAAGTTACAGTAAACATATAAAATTAACAACAAAAAATAACACAGATAAAATTTGTTAAATCAACTAAATAAAAGTTAATACATTAAAAAATATAAATAAACATTTTTATTATAGAAATTATAGACTTAAAATATTTTAATTATAAAATTTATCAATACAAAAAATTAACATGTGAATATAGTAAAAATAATAAATATTTACAAATTTAATTTTTGATTCATTTTAATTTAATAGAATTTATATTTAAATTAAAATAATTTGTGTTTCTAAATTTTTATCTTAATAAAAAAATTGTGATAAAACTTAATATAAAATTTTAAATTAAATGTGATATATATATGACAATAATACTAATTATTAAACTAAAAAAATAATTATAAAATATTTAATTTTATTTTTAATTTATTATTTTGAACTAATAAATATATGTAAAATTAATCACACGATACTATTAATGTAATATAAAAAAATAATAAATTAAAACACATACTTATTATATATTACATAGAAATTGATAAATTAACTAATAATTTATTTGTATGTTAATATATGTAAATATTTATTAATTATTAAATTTTAAGTATATATTAACAATTATATTTTTTAATAAAAAAAATAATAAATCTATAATTATTAAAAATTATTACAAAATATTTAAATATATTAGAATTGATTAAATTTATTAAAATAATTATTAAATAATATTTTATAAAATACTATTTTATCATTTAATTATTGTTTAGTTAAAAATATTTATTACTAATTCTTAATTAAAATCCTAAATTATTAACATATTATATTAAATTTAATTAATAAAATTAAACAAATACAAAAACTAAATTTAATTTAATTTTATAATATAATTATATTTGATATTATTTTTTATGATAAAATTTTAATATATTAAATAAATATTTTTTATATTTTAAATATATTTTTTTAATTTTTTTAGATAAAATAATTTAATAAATATTATAAAAAATAATATAATAATAATTATTTATTTTATAAAATAAGTGGACTAGCTCACTCCTAACCCTAGTCCATTGTTTTCTTTATTTTGAGGCTTAGGCCAATGTAAACCTACAAACTATAGGTTTTTAAAAAAATAGAGCTATTTAGGAATCTAGCAGGGAAGGCCTCGCTTTTTAATAGCTTGTAAATTATGCTGGAGTAGGTTAGCAATAACTTGAAATTGTCCATACACAGTGACAATGCAAAATGCAAAATTCTTATGATTGGTGATAACAAGCTTTACCTTTTTCTCATGTAAACTGAAATATCGTAATCTTTCATGGTGGTTTGTATAATTAAGAGAAGTGCTTGATCAATTTTTGTACTCATATCTTAGCCTTGATATTTAATAAATTGGTGTTTAGTCTGGCTTATATCTTGGTAGCACAAATACATGTTGATTATGTAACAGGTACTTTACAATTTTTAATTTAAGAATTATGCAATTGAGTTGACAATCTTGAACCATTTTGCAACTCTTGTTCGAAATAATAAATCCACATCTCCAATTTGTTTCCAAAGTATTGTCCTTTGTTATCTTATATTTCAGTCACGTTATTTAATTCATGTTTTATAACAGTTCCCCTATAAGAGTGTTGTTTTTTCCCTCAAATGTCTTTTTTGTCATCCTCAAATTTGTTTTGAATGAAGCATGATCATAAACATTAGAGGCATGCTTATTTCACTTCTTTTTTTACGTGATACATGATCCTAGACATCTTACAGCCAAGATTAAAATAGACATATTTAGGGTTGTTTAGAGAAAGCCAATTTTTTTAGTTGTTTGCATTAATAGTAACTACCAACAACTTTTAACTATCAACCAAGTCAATAATTAATTTGAATTATACACCAACACAACTCTTAATTTGAATAAGCTAAAGACATTCTCAGCTTGTTTTTAAGCTCATTAAATCTACCAATCTTCAAAAGTTTAGTCAGTATATGAACAATCTACTCTTCTGACTTGCAGTACTCCAATTTAAGCTTACATTTGTTGACTTGATATTGTACAAAATGGAACCTTATTTCAATATGCTTTCTTTTGCTATGACTAACAGGATGCTTAGCCAAGTTAATTGTTGATGTATTGTTAATTAGTAACTTCATAGGTGGTGAGCTCCTTACTTAGATTCATCTCCTAAAGCAATACTTCAAGCCATAAAGCCTGGTATGCTCCCAAAGATACAAAAATAGATTATGCTTCACAAGAGGATAATGCTACCACACTTTGTTTCTTAGAACTCCATGAGATTGGTGTTTTATCAACATGAAAATATAACTTGCAGTGCTCTTGTGGTTGTCTTTGTCTTCACACCAATCTGAATCCGAAAAGCCTATAATTTCTGCTTTGTACATTTTTTAATATTAGGGAACATAACATCAAAATCCGAAAATCCAATGTATACCATAGAATCCAATGTCCCTTAATATATACCTTAGAATCCTCTGGACAACAATGAGATGAGGCTTCAAAGAATATGCTCACCAGGTCAACACTATTGGCCAAATCAAATTTAGAATTGCATAGGAACCTTAATGATCCCATGATCTATTTGTACAATGTATCATCAACTAGTTGTTTACTTCCTTCCTTTTCTAGTGAGAGCGCCTTTTATCATGTGAGGAAGAGGAACAAAATTTAATTATTATATCTCGTCATGAATAATCAAGATTGAAACATACAAGTCATGTAAAATCATTAAAAAGTCACTATCTTTTAAAGTGATTATGTAACTTCTCCAATCTTATAACATCCGTGTATGGTTTTACAATTCAAATTTATATCTCTCTCTTATTTCCTCTTATTAAAAATGATAATTGGGGTGTATGTTTTCTCAAATTATCATTTTTTAAAGAGGAAATGACGAAATGTTAATTAAAAAAATATATTATACGTTACATTGTACATAAAGTGATGAAATGTTAATTAACTTTTGACTTGTATGAAATGTTAATATGTTACATTAAGTCACTTGATGAAATGTTAATTAACTTTTGACTTGGATGAGTTTTTTAATCTACTGAATAAAATCTTTTAATTCAGCAATTGTATAGACAAAATTTATTATTTATAAAGAACAAGTTACCGTTGATAATGAGTTTTTTTGATCAAGTTAATCTTAATAACATGATCCCCCCCCCCCCCTCTCTCTCTCTCTCTCTGAATAAAATCTTTTAATTCAGCAATTGTATAGACAAAATTTATTATTTATAAAGAATAAGTTACCGTTGATAATGAGTTTTTTTTATCAAGTTAATCTTAATAACATGATCCCCCCCCTCTCTCTCTCTCTCGCTCTCTCTCTCTCTCTCTCTCTCTCTCTATATATATATATATATATATATATATACACACACACACACACATCAACAAATTTATCTTATAAAGTATTTATTTAAGTTTATGCTTCTTTACTTAATAAAAGATATCTGTTAACTCAAATTTTATACAAAATAAAATCTAACCGAATACATTTAAATCAAATATCACCAAATTCTAGTAAATTGATGGGGAATAACCAGTACTGTACACTATAAAATTAATATTAATGCATCTAACATCCATTTCTCAAACGTCTACCTACAGCAGCATCAAAATTGTGAGAAAAGTAATCTCTAGAAACTAGATAATGATACAAAATCAGCACCTTAAGGGGATGTCAACTCATCATTATTTTACCAGCTTTCTATGGAAAATGTGTTCTACTTCAACACGAAGACTTTCCACATCCATCACATAGTCTTTCTGATACTCATCCACCATCAAATCATGCAACGACAGCTTCATTCTATTCAGTGCATCACCTAAGGCACAGAAGTCCCTAAAGATCCGGGCTTCAGTGGTCCTTAGTTGCAAGAGATTCTTAATCGCAACAAGGGCCTGCTAGACACATGCCAGAAGCAATACCGTAAGCCAAACCAAAAGCTCAACATGAACCACATAAAGGGTCATTTTGTGCATGAAAGATTTATAGAAGGCATGCACAAACATAATCTGCACAGCTTACCAAATTGAAATAAAGGACTTAAAATGACTAGTTTAAACGAATCCCCCACTTTCATTCTACTGAACATACTCCATTGTTTCAAATATAACTTTAAAATATTTTTTCTATTTATTTGGACAAGTGTGCTTATCATCTCCCAGAAATGTGACAAATTGTTGGCATATTGAAAGCATAGATTGAAATACGGAAATAAAGGTATCAAACAACCTCATTAGATCAAACTTTACATGCACACATACAATAACGGAACAATCATATATTCAGATGGAAGAGGTATGGTTCAAAATGATTGTTTTTAAGAGGTGACAACTGGACCAAGGACATTTTCATTGCACAGATATGGTAAGTGACAGAATGAACAGATCTTTTGACAATGGTTTAGCTAAAATATCAGGTTCCATGTCAACAATCACCTTTTCCTGGAGATCAAGGTCGGTTGATGCAGTTAAATCAACCACAGACTTCAATAGATCCTGGTCATTAAAAAATGGCGGTTCGTCACTGTCTACATTTTCTAATTGATACTCTGCTAGATCAGCCAATAAAAGTACAGCTTTCCTCCGTAGTCTGATATTGAGAGTTGCATTGCTCAAAATATCCTAAAAATTTATGAGTGTCGTTACTATTTCTGCAGAGTAATTTCAAAATAAAATTAATAATATTAAACCTGAGGTAGGTCACCTGAAGCATCCATCCTCCAGCTTCAGCATAGAACAAATCCTGACTAGCTAAATTATTCCGAATCAAAGCTGAAACAGCATACAGTGCTTTATTGGCTTCTTCAATAGAATGAGATTTTACCATTTTGATCAGCCTAGAGAGTACACCAAGTTCCAATATCTGGGACAGTTGATATTTGGCAGCATTACTATAATATTTAGCTCCCATCAATGCTTAACAACTTCCTAAAGCTCCTTAATCATCAAAGAAACAGCATACCTGCTGCTGAACAATTGGATTATTTTGACAAGCTTTTCCAAGAACCCATGCAGCAACTGTCCTTATACCTGGATCAGAGTGATTAAGTTCTTGTGCAACAGCAAAAAGGCCCCCAAGTTTGTTTAAATCTGACAGACATGGAATATCTATCAGAAACACACCATTACACAGGAAAGAACAATAATAAGTTTATAGAACATGGAAACAAAGGCAGACAAAGATTCTTAACTACTGATCTTTTGTAATGTATATAAAGAATTTTGCTATTATATTATAGAACTGCATGAGCAAGTGATGCATGAAAAGAAAGAACACATACTATTTATCTGCTTTTGAAATATCATTCAGTAGATAGAAAAATGTGTAACGTTGGGTTCTTCCACTCTTTGTCCTTTCGTTAATATGAAAGTAGGTACAGCTTGATTTTCTTTTCAATTTGTTTCCAAAGTTCAGCTAAAAAATATAAAAAAGCAAACCATATTGACACAATTTCAGGTAAAGCAAGTATTAAAAAACTTAAAGCACATAATAAATGAGAAATGCTAGTAATACGTTCCTTTGAGCACACTCTTTAACACACTTCCTTTGATTGGTTGGATTTTTAAAAAGTCAAAGAACTTTTCTCATAAAAATTGGTTTGACTTTTTCAAAAATTAACCACTTATACAGAATATAATGCTAGCATTCCTCAATATAAAAAATAGATTTTGAGGCTTCCAAATTACAAAGCATCTTGGTAAATGGTTAAGAATAACTGTTCAGGGTATGTATCAAATCCTTCAAAATTAGGAAAAACAAAATCCTTACAGCATTTCTATATTAGCAGCCAGTTCAACCAAAATGACATATGAACACTATATTAGCATTCAACACTACAACAACAACAAAGGCTTATTCTACTAGGTGAGGTCGGCTTTATAGGGATCATACAACGTCACTTGGCTTGGCCAAACTCTGCTTATAGTCTCAAAGCTGGTCCCACACCCGAGTAACTATGTTGTATGAGTACAGGCATGGAATATGGCAATTTTTAAAATTTATAGGTATGGTACGTTAGTAGATTGCTGTAAAATATCTATGATAAAAGAATATAACAAACTCATATCACACATTTTATAAGTAAGGATGAATGCTTTAATTAAATAAAGAAAATATATGAGAAAATGAAGAGAAAAGTATTAAAATCTATAAATTTACAAGAAAAAATGTTATTGTTTTCAGAAGAAAAATGGTCTAACTAGCACTTAAGGTATAATTAGCTATATCTTTAGTCATATTTAGTTTCTTTAAGGTCATATTTATGTTGCATATAATTATTAAAAAAAATAAATAAATTTTATGGGTACATTTAACAAATTGAAGTACCCGTGATTCAAACCCGAGCAAAAGAGGCAACTAACATAAAATTTGTTGAAACTCATACATTGGCATTCAACACTACAGGGTTTTAATTGTGGTTAGCAACCACAATTGCAGCCACAGTATCGCAGCTTTGGTGGTCTCCATGACCACATCGCAACTGCAATTGCAGCTGTATCAGTCACATTTGCCCACAATTTTTCGTAATATCAGTAACAGCACATGACCTCACTTTAAAACTTTGTTCAGCAATCACAAGTGAGTAAACATAATGGTATACGAAAACATTTATATACACCTACCATTTGCATTATCTATTGGCTCAACAAGCTCAAGAAGCTCCTGTAAAGCACGTAACCTATCTTCCAAAGACGTAGTCACATTATTCAAATCACTTATTGCGATTTTCATCAATTCAGCATCCGAAGGCATCTTTATCTTCTCCATTATTTCCTATTTAATCGCCACCAACAATGCATCGCAGAAGTGAATAATAAACACATATAGCACCGCGCGCGCACACACACACACACACAAAAAAAAAAACCACTTTAATTGAATTAGTTTCAGTGAAAGTGATACGCACCTTGATTTCCAATTGACGTTTTTGTAGCTCACTCGGTGAAAGCTGTTGCTGAGCTTCTGCTGATTCCTTTAACTTTTCGGGATCAGAATGACCTATGCAAAGATTAAAAATTAAAAATAAGGAAAGAAAAAAAGATTATCTATAGCAATGAATGTTCCAATTAACCAAATGGTTCTTAAAAATACAATTTCGATTATTTCACTATTTAAGAAAATGATAAAAAAATAGCTCACCATGTTAGTCCTGAGGGATGAAAAAATTGGCTTAAGACTCTAGAACTTATTTCTTCCACCAAATTAATTTTCATGTCACGAATTTTAGAAGAATAATTTGATAAATGAAATACATATTGAGGGGCTACTATAAGAATTAAATGAACATTTAATGACTACATACACAATTTCTACTATTATTTAAAACTAACATAAATGACCTTATATATTTTTAAAATCTATATATATAGAGAGAAACACTAGAAAACTAGCATGATATGCATACTTATAGCCCACTGCAACATGCCGTCGAGTGAAGAAAACCCGCCGTCGGAGTTTGAATCTTCCGGCGGGGCCAGATCGGATTCTTCCGTGGCAGTGGACCATAACAGCCCGCCGGAAGTGAAGTTGTTTTCTGTGGCGGCGATCGACGTCGCCACCGCCGCCATGAAGAGTAGTAGAGAGAGGCAGAGTGTTTGGGCCATTCAGAAAACGCGAAGCCACGAGCACTTTCAGTTCCCTCCTTCGTGTTCCTTCTTCCACTTCGCCCCAGAACACTAGTATTTGTACCTTCATTATTTCCTTCCGAGAGACACGTCATGGGGATGAATAACCACCGTCGATTTAAGATCCAACGGTTTGGAAAATTTCATTGCGTTGGAACGCAAAAAAATTTCGAGAAAAATGCAATTATGTATTAAACTGTTAATATCGAGACACTAAAATTTAACTAGTGCAATTCGGTATTATCATATTACAATTTTAATTAAGATTTAAATATATGTTATATTATTAATTTTAATTTAAAAATATTTTTTATCATTTATAATAAATATTTTGCTGTTTTAAACAATTACAAATGAAAAATAAATTTTTAAGATAAAAAAATGAAAAAATTAAATTTAAAATTAAATTTTTAATAAAAAAATATATATGATATAATATCCAGTAAAAAAAAATTTCTTAAAATATTCATATTTATAATATTAAAAATGTTCTTCATTAAAAATAAAAACTTAAATTTAACCTTTAATTTATATAATTGACACATATTTACAAATTAGTCTCTTTAGTTTTTAATCTTTAATTCGTATCATTGTAACATGTTAACCATGAAAGAAAGTAAATCATAAAAAAAAATATTCATATAAAAACTAAAATATTAGTTATTTTAAGTATAGGAATTGAAGTGTAAGTTTTTTTTAAGTATATGAATTAACTCATAAACATGTTAAATATCAAACTAAATATGTATTTTAACAAATTATAATTTTAAAGAAGTTGTATAATTTGAACTTAAGTATCATATTTAGGTGTTTATATAACTTTTATAGAGATCAAATACTTAATAAGCCTATTCTTTTATTCGATATTTGAAAAATATTTTTTTTCATATAAAAATAAAATATTTATTATATTTGAAATGTGAAATTTACAATATTACCCAAAATTTTAGAAAATCAACTTTATTATATGAATAAAATTTATAAATTTTTTTATCATGATATAACCAAAATAATTTTTATATATCAATTCAAATTTCATTAGTTGGTATTTGTGCTATTTTCTCTATTAATTAGATAAAAAAAATCTAAACTATCCTATTATATCAACTCAAAAAGATTAATATGCTTAAATATTTCTTCAACTATGATAATTTTTTTTGTCATATGTGAATTATTTTTAGTATTTTATTAAATATAATTATTTTTTAATTGATTTATACATTTATTAAATCAATAAGTTTTATCAATATATATATATATATATAATCCTAAACTATCAGTGATATTTGATTTAAATATATGAATTTTTAGTATTTTTAAAATTTATAATTCTTTTATTTGGTAGCTTATTTTTAATTCTTTTAGATAAATTCACTAAAAATCTTTTCTTTTAATTTTTAGTTAAAATATATTTTAATCCCTATATTTAATATTTATTTATAAATTAGTCCTACACTTAAAAATATTTGTATTTTAGTCCCTATATATGTACTTCTCTATATGTACTTCTCTGCCATTATAATATTGTTAGCACTAAGTAGCTATAAGAATCAAAATATAACAAAATATGTATGTGGAAAGTAAAAGGTAACTTTTTGAAGTACATGAATTATATTATAAACGAATATTAACTATAAGGACTAAATATATAATTTAATATTTAAAATCAAAAGTATATGAGTGATATTTTATATAATATAGAAAGATATTACATTGATATTAATATTATTTATTTTAATTTTATATTATACTTTTTTTAATTATATAACATTAATATTAATATATTTAATAAAAATTAAATTAATAAGTTAATATTTTTTTATTAAATTATGTTTAGCTCCAAATATACTTTATTTACTTTAAAAACAAAAAATTTTCTCAAATACTTGAATTAGATAACAAAAATTATTCTTTCATAGGTGGAAGAACACAAAAATTCGAAGTTGAGGGAATAGGAAAGAAGAAATCAAAGGAAAAGGAAAGTAAATCTATCTTTCTCTTTTCTTCCTCTCCTTTTTTAATAGGTTCAAAATTAAAAAATTGAAAAAATAATCAAAATCTAAAAAATTCTAAAATTGAGTAATCTTAATAAAAATTTAAAAAATCATATTGTACTAAATTTGAAATTTGAAAAGATATCATAATAAGGAAAGTTATATCCTAAATAATAATAACCTAATCTCTTAGAAGGAATCGTAGTTTGTTCCTTAATTTTGGTTTAGGATTTTTATCTGTTTAGCGTTACAGTCTGAAAGTGAATTAAATTCTTAAATTTTAGCTTTCAAATTCTACTAGAATGAGTCTAATTGGATAATTGTCGATTAAGATATGACTCATACACATATGTGTATGTCTCTTTTCTCTTCCAGTTTAGGCCTAATTATATCTTTGTATGTTAAGATTCAACCTTTGATCTTTTCATGAGAGTCATAGGTCTATGTCTTAACTTTCTTACAAAACAAGAATCATATTAAAATGAAGTCTAGAACTCAAGTTATAACCAAAATATTAAACAATGTCATAATATGTGTTATGCTAACAAAATTGAATTAAGGCTTAACTAAGCCTCAAATAGCAAAAGTGGTCAAAATAAATTCAATTATGCACAAAAGAAGGTTAATGTACCAAGAATAAAAGAATATATATATATATATATATATATATATATATATATATAAAATTTGTGACTTGAACAATAATCCATGAGAATTTTTCATTGTTCCAAACTTCTTTTTTGCTTTTAACATATTGATCATTTGATAAAATTTTGATAAAAAAAATTTGTACATTAGTTGCAGAAATGAGATAGAACCATGGAAAATTAAAAATAATAAGCAATAAGCACTAGACAGTCATAAGGAGTGAGGATTATATTAGAAACAACAATAGGTAAACTCATCAGAGGATTTTTTGGTGGTAAAGGTGCTGGCATCAAACCTCATCATGGATGCACCCTTACTCTGTCACTAGCAACAAGAAAAAGGAAAGATAAATGACACAAGTGTTCCAACAATGATTGTAAACTCATATAAATAACTTAAACGTTAAAATAAATGTAGCAATTTTGTTTTAAACCCAATACCAACCTTGTTCACACAATTCATCTCCCTCTCTATTCACAAATTTTTTATGCTATCAAGCTCTTTTTATATGTTGACTTATAAGAGTAATAAAGATCAAAATATGAGAAATATATTTCTCTCTATTAGAAAAGAAATAATTTGGTGCCCATTAAATAGGCCATTACGTAAGAGATACATCATAAAATAAGGAGCATTACACATAATTTGAAAACTGAAATTAAACTCCTAAAATTTTGAAACAAAAACAACTAAACTACTTGGAACAAAATTCTCCCTAAGACTCGGCCAACAAAAATCAAATATTATTTTCTTAACATTATAAAAACTTTGTTGTGTATTTATCTTCCAAATGGATTAATATTCATATTCAATTCAAGATACTTAAAATGCATCCAATCCTTTCTACATTTATCGAAATGAAAGTTCCTTTTTGGTTCTTGTCACACCTCCATTATCAGACACCAATTACCATATCTAAGCAAGGGCAATAAAGATGAGTCTACTAAGAACAAATTTGAGTTCTTTGACAACACAATTCCATAACAAGAAATCAGACATCCAGTATACCCATTTTGGCAAAGATGCAATACCCTTGTTCTCAATTGGCTCATCAAATCCATGAATGCTGAAATTGCTCAATCTATTTTATGGAGGAATAAAGCTACAGATGGATGGAAAAAACTAAATGAAAGGTATTTGGAGACAAATTTGTTCAAAATCTCATAACTCCAAGAAGAAATTTACAACCTAAAGCAAGGAGATACTAAAATCACAAAATATTAACCATGAAGACCTTTTGAGATGGGTTAGACATTTTAAAACTCATTCCAATATGCACCTGCAATGCTCAATGTACATGTAGTGTACTAACCAAGATCAAGGCAGAACAAACTTTTGACTTTATGGTAGGATTCTTGAGAAGTTTAAATGAACAATACTCTGGGGTAAGGTCACAAATCATGTTAATGGATCCACTACCCAATGTAAATAGAGTCTTTGCATTGATTGCGTAACAAGAATGACAATTTGCTGTTGAACATGTCTTCAATTCTAGAGTCATGTTTTCTGCTACTGATACAATGGGTGATTTCAAGAAAGGACAATTTCATATGATGCATTGGAATAAGAAAACCTCTTTACATTGTGAAAGAATTGGACACACCATTGATGTTTGCTATCAGAAACATAGTTTTCCACCATGGTTCAAGTTTAAGAACCCAAAGTATGCTAGCAGAAATGATAATTTGGTTGTGACAAGGAAAGAACATCAACTTAAGAACAACAAAGAAGGAAAATTTGGGTTCACAACAGAGCAATATAATAGTTTGTTGGCCTTACTCCCACAACAAAGCAATAGGATGAGCGAAAGTGAAGTAAGAGTTAACTCTTGCATAATCACAATCAATAATGGTAAATCTCCTCTAACCGATTGGATCCTGGCTATAGGTACCATAGATCATATAACAAAATTTCTCCAATTAAAGTAAGGTTGCCAAATGGTAGTTACTTGTATGCATTTTATTCTAGAATCATACATTTTTCTTCAACATATTTATCAAATTTTCATTTTAACCTCATATCTGTCACAAAATCAACTAAAAATATTCCATGTAAATTAATTTTCACAAATGATGTTTTCCTGATTCACAGTACAATTGTTTATAAGATAATTATTGTATCTAAGGTTAAAGAAGGATTGTACATACTCTAGAAGCCAATAACACTTAGTCCGATAATTCAAAAGCTTCCTATTTTAATTTTAAATTGTAATTCTATCTATGTTGATTCAAATATATGGCATTATAGGCTAAGACACCCTTTATTTGATAGAATTCTTCTTTTAAAACAGTATTTTCCTTTCATTATTTTTAACAAAGACCACATTTGTGATGTGTTATTTAGCAAAGCAAAGGATAATTCCTTTTTAAATAAGTGAAAATATTACTTCTGAAAATTTTGAATTGATTCATACTAATATTTGGGGACCCCTTTCCATTCCTTCTATCAATCCTTCTATCAATGGTCATTCCTATTTTCTAATAATTATGAATGATCATTCTAGGTATACATGGATATATTCATTAAAAACTAAAGTTGAGGTAAGACTTGTCTTGTAAAATTTTATATATATATATATATATATATATATATATATATATATATATTAGTTAAGACACAATTTAAGACTAACACTACTAGAAAAGTGCTTAATATAGACGGATTTTACAGACGGATTTGTGGAATAATTTTTTTTTATTTTCTGAAACATCCGTCTGTAAATCCGTCTGTATTTAGCCCGTCTTTTGGCGCCAAACGTTATAGACAGCAATTACAGACGGCTTTTTCCATCTGTAATTTGAAAATAGGAGGAAATATTATAGCAATCCGTCTGTAATTTGAAAATAGGAGGAAATATTATAGCGAGAAATTACAGACGGATTTTTCTGTCTATAAATGTGGCGGTTTTAGCCTACCTTTCAGGTGACAAATTACAAACGAATTTTTCCGTCTATAAATGGGATTGACTGAAACCCATAAAAACCCATTACAGACGAATTTTCTCGTTTGTAATGACTGAAACCCATAAAAACCGCGTCTCCTCTTCCCCTCCCCCATTATCAGAACCCTCTCTCTCTCGCTCCCCCTCTCTCTCTCTCTAAGAGCTCAGTGTTTTGACCATTGCGAGTGATTGGAGCAACCATTTGAAAGTTTTTTTGCATCATTGTATTCCTGGTATGATACTCTAACTTTTAATCGGTTTAGTTTTTTAATTTTTTATGTTTTTTAGAGACTTAAAATTTCTAAGATAGAGTTGTAGGATTGGAGATTGTATGACTGGGGGGAAGGGCGTAGAGGTCCTTCTCCGAACCTGATTATTGTGTGCTGTGGGATTGTTTGTGTTTGTGGAGTTTGTAGAATATGCATGTTGTGGAGTTACAAGGGGATGTGCTCTAGAACGGTTTAGGATTGTGATGTATTTTTGTTTGATGTATCGAATAATTTATTGTTATATAATTTATTAGTTGATTTTAGGTGAAATTTTCATTTTTGTAAAAAAATGGTAAACAAATGTAAGGAAATTAACATGTATTAGGGGAGATTCTGCCAAAATTTATATTAAAATTTTCTGTAATGTATTTTAGAAGGTTGATACCACATTGTATATTTGTATTAGGTTTATATAGTTCTTGAGGAAGATGTTTCTCAGAAATCGTCAGTGGATGTATGATAGGTTGCACCCAAGTCAGGAGGAATAAAACCTGAATTCTTTGAGGGTGTAGAGGAATTTATACGCATCTGTTGTAATTCGCAGCAATTCATCACCAATCAGGTCGTTAGGTGTCCATGTTCTAAGTGCAAGTGTAGAAAGTTTTTGGATATTGATTCAATTAGATATGATTTGTATAAGTTTGGATTTAAACATGATTATTGGATATGGACTGAACATGGGGAAGAAGTTAATTTAGAAAATCAAGTAGGTAATTCAAATATTTTACAATCAGGTGGTCATGTAGGTAATGTAAGTTAGGAAGAAAGCAATAGTCATTATCAAGAAATGGTTTATGATGCTGTTGGTCCTCAATTTGGAATTTTTCATGATTTTGAAGTTGAAGAAAAACCTAATGGAGAGGCTGCAAAGTTTTATAATGTTGTAGAAGCAGCAAACAAGCCTTTATGGGATGAGTGTGTGCATTCAGAGTTATCTTTAACAATAAGAATATTAAGCATAAAGTTAGAAGGCAATCAAAGTCAGAGTTCATTTGATCAATGGGCTACATTAATTAGTGAGCTTAGTCCCGAACCTGACTCCATCCCAAAGGACTTTTACCAAGCCAAAAAATTAGTTTCCAAACTTAGATTAAAAGAAGTCAAAATTGATTGTTGTTTGAAAGGCTGCATGCTGTATTACAAAGATGATGCTGTTTTGACCAATTGCAAATTCTGTGGAGAGCCTAGGTTTAAACCAAGAAGAGGTGGTAGAAGTGGTAAACATAAAGATGTACCGCAAAGTAGAATGCATTATTTGCCTTTGATTCCTAGGCTAAAAAGGTTGTATGCGTCAACGAGTTCAGCTCCTTACATGACGTGGCATGCTGAAAATAAAAGGAGTGATGGGATAATGACTCATCCATCTCATGGTCAGGCTTGGCAACATTTTGATCAAGTGTATCCTGAGTTTGCATCCGATCTTAGAAATGTAAGGTTAGGGTTATGTACTGATGGGTTCGCTCCAAACAATCAATTTAATAAACCATATTCTTGTTGGCCTATTGTGGTTACACCTTTTAATCTTCCTCCTGAAATGAGCATGAAAAATCCATATTTATTCTTGACTGTAATAATTCCTGGTCCAGAAAATCCAAAGGCTAAAATTGATGTATACCTTCAACCTTTGATTGATGAGTTGAAAGAGTTATGGTATGAGGGCGTAGTAACTTATGACGTATCAAGGAAGCAAAATTTTATCATGAAGGTAGCACTGATGTGGACGATAAATGATTTTTCTGCTTATGGAATGTTGTCTGGATGGATGACTCAAGGGAAATTAGCATGTCCAATTTGTATGGAGGATACAAAGGCATTTACTTTAAAACATGGAGGAAAAAATTCATGGTTTGATTGCCATAGGAGATTTTTAGATATGGAACATCCTTATAGGCGTCAAGCGTACAAATTTAAGAAAGCAACTGTTGAGAATGAGGACCCTCCCGCCCGTTTAAATGGTTATCAAGTATGGGATAGAGTTAAACACTTGCCAAAAATAACAGAAGTAGGAAAATCCATTAGGTTTCCTGGTTATGGGATGACACATAATTGGACCAAACAAAGTATATTCTGGGAGCTCCCATATTGGAAGGATAACTTAGTTCGTCATTGTTTAGATGTGATGCATGTGAAAAAAAATGTATTTGACAATATCATGAATACTGTAATGGACACTGATCGAACTAAAGATAATGTCAAGGCAAGGCAAGATTTAGAATAATATTGTATGCGTGATGAATTGAGGTTACAACAACTTGCAGATGGTCGATGGTTAAAGCCAAAGGCAAGTTACACTCTGACTTTACCACAAAGACAAGATGTGTGTAAGCGGGTGAAGGAGTTAAAAATGCCTGACAGTTACGCTTCAAACCTCAGTCGTTGTGTGAATGTTGAACAAGGAAGATTTTTTGGGATGAAAAATCATGATTGCCACATATTCATGGAGTGTCTTCTACCTGCTGCATTTAGGGAACTACCAGACTATGTTTGGAAGCCATTGACTGAGTTAAGTGAGTACTTTAGGGACTTGTGTTCACCTACTCTAAGGGTTGAAGATCTATTAGTTATGGAGAAAAATATTCCTGTCATTTTGTGCAAATTAGAGAGAATACTTCCATTGGTTTCTTTGACTCCATGGAGCACTTGCCTATACACTTAGTGTATGAAGCACGTGTATGTGGACCAGTACAATACAGGTGGATGTATCCGTTTGAACGAGAAATTGGAGGGTTCAAAAGGACTGTGAAAAATAGAGCTCAAGTGGAAGGATCCATATGCCAGGCATATATATCAAAGGAGACATCAAATTTTTGCATATACTATTTTGAACCTCATGTTCAATCTAGGAGAACTAGAGTTGGTCGAAATGATGATGGGAGAGAAAGTAGTAATGAGCCAAGTCTATCTATATTGAACCAACCAGGTCGTGTATCTGGAAAATGCGAAGAACGATGGATCTTAGGTGATGAATCAGAGGCCGCCCACTTGCACATCTTATTAAATTGTGATGAAGTTTAACCATTCAGAACGTAAGTGACTTATGATTGCTTTAATGATTTTTTCTGATCATGGTCATTCAAATCTAGTTAATGATGTTGCAATGTTTACAGATATTTTGAACAATTATATGGTCACGAATCTCTTAATCAATTTCCATCATGGTTCAAAAGTTTTGTAAGTCATGACATTTCCCTAACATGTTAGTTAATCGACTTTTTAATATTATTCTGTATTCAATTAATTGACATCGATTTATGGTATGTGTAGGTGCGTGATCCTAGTAATGGTATCACAGATCCTAACCTATATAACTTGCCCAGAGGTCCAAAAAATAAAGCATATTATTGGCCAATTTACTTTGTTAATGGGTATAAATTTCAAACTATTGAATCATGTCAAGGGAGAAAAACAGATAATAATGGAGTTAGTGTAAGAGGAAATTCAAGTGATGGTGACTGTGATTGGTATGGAAAACTTCATGAAATTGTTGAGCTTGAATATGCTTGTGAAACCATAAAAAGGATTGTCTTATTCAAGTGTGAATGGTTTGATCCAACACGCCCAACAGGTACACGTAAATATAACCATTACAATATAATTGAGATTAACCATACCAAAAGATATAGAGGCTTTGACCACTTCATCATTGCACAAAATGCAAGACAAGTATATTTCTTATCTTATCCTGGAAAATGTAATAAAAGTTGGAGGATTGTAATTAAAACTAAACCAAGGGGTCGAATTGAAAGTGATGAAGTAGATGATGAAGATGCATATCAAATTGATGACTCAATTCCTTCACGTGTAGTAATAGACACTGTTGTCCCTCCTTTTATCTTCTCCTTTGAATGAAATTGAAATAATTGACCCTCCTACCCAAGTTATGAGATATAATGAAATGGATGACATCATAGAAGACGAGGATGAAGGAATTATGGATGAACTTTCATCGAATGATGATGAAGGTAGTCTTGAACTATCAGAGTAAATGAGGTAAAGTAAGTAGGTTTGTCAATTTACTATGTTGCCATGATTATTTAATTTGAGTTATCACCAATATTATTCATATTTTAAACAAATTATAGTATTTGTCTCTAAACATATATATGGTTTGATTCAAATATGACAGGTAAAGGTAAAGGTAAGAAGGGTATTACTCAGCAAACTGATCGTGACAACACTTCTTCACCTACCGCTCCGACTTTGACGTCTACACCAGCAATAGTTCACACCTCCTAGGTTAGGGGACATGAGCAATTTATCAAGGTGCCCAATCTTAGGTATATTGCTCCTCCCCCTCCAGTACAGCAAGTTTCACACTCTGCACCCCCTACTACACAGGCCACACAGTCACCTGCTACACAAGGCACAGGAGATGGATCCACTGCTGTCCCATCTGTAAGCGGGCAGCAGTCATCACAGACCCAGGCATCATCAAGATCGTTAGAAACTTTGAGATGGGATGGGTCCACTTGGTAAGTAATTCAATCAAATATGCCTAACATTGCGTATTTTATGTGAATGTTAGTAGTTATGTTTTATTTTATTATGTTATCAGTTGGATACCACCACAGAAAGGTCTCCATCAGGTCATAGATACGATTAAGAAGATGTTTGATACGCCTTATAGAAGTTTTGCAAAGGTGTCAAATGATACAAAGATGGAATGGTTCAAAGATTGGAAGGTAATAATAGTGTATTAATTTTAACTAAGTGTAATTACATATGACTGTTTGTACCTCTTCTAATAAAATTGTGTTTCTGTAGAGCAACTTCTCCATTCTCCCCTAGGATGAAAAGATGATTTTCAAGGCCTGGAAGAGTTGCACTGCAAAGCGACTAAGACAGATGTACACTGAGGCTCGCCAGGACCCTTCTACTGCTGATTGGATAGCACCCAACTTTCTTCATGCCTTGCAGGAGTATTGGGGTACAGATGAGTTTAAAAATTTCTCTGTAAAGAACAAGACAAACAGGGCATCTAATAAAGGGGGGTCACTGCATACTGGTGGGTCTACGACTTTGGCTGGCACTAAGGCAAACTTGGTATGTGATTTTGAAATTCAATTTACTCTATCTATAATTTCATATTTGAGATTGTGATTTATTTCCAATTGCAGGAGAAGTCGTTGAAGAGGCCACCTACTACTGGAGAGTTGTTTAAGGAGACATACACTCGCAGGCAGGACAAAAACCTGTTGGTTGATACACGATCTCAGGCCACATATGTAAGTCATAGTTATTGATAATATATGTTATTATTAGTGACTTATTAAATAGTTTTCCAAACTAATATCTAATTATTTGAATTGAACTGTAAGATGACTATATTCAAAGGCTTGAGGAAGCATCTTCTTAGAATCCAGAGTCAGTAGATGAGGATGCTATGTGGTCACAGACAGTGGGTGGCCTTTATAAAGGTCGCATTTATGGCATGGGGGGCCGCTTTGCAGACTCCATGTCCCCTGCATCTGTCATTGGAGATGCCCCTTCTCTTGCACCTGAGGATGTGAAGGACATGGTCCGCACTCAGGTCCATGCCCTCAATGAAGAACTCCAGAAGCAGAATGAGGAGATGTGGAAGAGCAAAGAAAGTGCATGGAAAAAGAAGTGGGCAAAGAAAATGGAGAAGAAGATAGAGAAGAAGGTGGCGTCGAGAATGCAAAGGGAGGTCCAGTAGCAAATGACGCAACAACATATGCAAATGCAGCAGATGCATGCTTATTTTGAGCTCATGAGAGCAAGCAGCTCCACACCTCTTCCTCCTCCTCCACCAGCTCTAGCACCACCGGTTTTCACCTCCATGCATCATTCCTCTACTGACTCCTCTTCTACTGATGATGATGCTCCTTTAGATTATGACCACACAGATTATTCCTAATGAAGACTTGTATTTTATATTTAAAGGTATTTATTTAGATGCTTTTTTGTCTTCCTTTGTAATAACATTTAAATTTTATAAATCATTTTGGAATGTTTAGATGCCGAATCTATAGTTTCTATTTTGTTTATAAATTGTGATAATCAAGAACAGCAGGAAATAACTATCTATATAAATAAAAAAATATCAATAATAGTAAAATATATCACCGACGGATTACAGACGGATTTTTTCGTCTGTAACTTACAAACAAAAAAATTTGTCTGTAACTTACAGACAGAAAAATCCGTCTGTAACTCACAGACGGAAAAATCTGTCTGTAACTTACAGATGAATTTGAAAATTCGTCTGTAATTCTTTACCGACGAGGATATTACAGACGGTTTATGTCCGTTTGTAAATCTGTCTATAATAGAAAAAATCGTCTATAATGCTCTAAAAATCCGTCTGTAAATCCGTCTGTATAAATAAACTTTTTAATAGTGTAAGATTAGAACTATTAGAACAAATAATGAAAAAGAATTTGATAGGGAACAATTTTATAATGTCAAAGGAGTAATACATCAAACTAGTTGTATAGAAACAATTCAACAAAACTCCATTATTACAACATCCTTAATTGTTTAGGCAAATCTTCCAAAATCACTTTGGTCTTTCGCTGTAGCACATTTGGTTCACATTATCAATAGAATGCCTATACAAATACTTAAAAACAAAACTCTCCATGAGATTTAATATGAAAATATACTAAGGTTGGATCATTATGTTATGCTTTGACATTACAAGGTTGAAGGTCTAAGTTAGATTCAAAAGCAAAGAAATGTGTTTTCCTTGGTTTTAAAAATGAAAAAAAAATATTTTTATGAACACATCCTTTTCATAGTGTATTACAAACCATTGATGGTTCTAGCACCAAAGATATTCCCTTACTTAGTTTCACTCAAGATCATTTCCTAGATAACATAAATAAACACTAATACTTTAACAAACATAGGAAATTTGTTCTAATTGGTTTGCCTGCGTGTACAAATAATCAAATGCAATCAAATAGACTGAGGAAGGTTCCTTCCTATTTAAAAGACTATCATTGTAGTCTCCTTTCAACCTCTGCTTTATCAAATTATCATGATGAAAATGGTAAACACTATCCTTTATCTTCTATCATATGTTATGATAATATTTCTAATAAGCACAAGTATTTTACATTCAATATAACTATTAAGAATGAATCTAAAATTTCCTCTTAAGCTATTAAATATGATTGTTGGAAAATAACTATGCAGAATGAGCTTGATGCACTAGAAAAGAACTAGAGATGGGAAATAGTTAAGCTACCTCCAAATAAGAAACTCAATGGTGAATTAGTGTATAAAATTAAACACATACCAGATGAAATTGTGGACAGATGTAAAACTAAACTTGTTGTTAATACACTTAAGTAGAAGGCAAAGACTATCTAAACAAATTTTCTCTTGTGGCAAAGATGACAACACTCATAATGCTTATTTTGTTAGTAGGTGCTTAAACTGGTACTTGCACCGACTTGATGTAAACAATGCTTTTCTCTATGAAAATTTGAAATGAAGAAGTATGCATAATACCTCAAGGAGTGATCATTACTACTAAATCAAACCAAGTATGACAAGGCAAGCTTGTGTAGCTTAAATACTATCTGCATCACTATAATCCTTGGGATACAAACAAAGTCCTGTTGATTTTTCCTGTTAGTTTCTACAATACTTCATCTCAACATGTTCCCTTATACTATGATAACAAATAAGCTATTCACATAACTCAAAATCCTTCATTCCATGAAAGAACCAGACACATTGAGCTATATTTCCATATTGTTCGAGACAAAAACAAAGCTAAATTTATTCATCTTCTACCCATATGAACAAAAGTATAACTTGCAAACATATTGACCAAAGCACTCAACATGCCATTCTTCCTCAACCTTTGAACAAACTTTGAATGTATGATATACACTCACTAGCTTGCAAAGGGCTAACACATAATGTTGATCGTTAAAAGTTGTTAAATTGGTTAGTTTTTTTTTTTTTCAAGTTTATAACCATTAGTAATAGTGATTTTAAACTCATAAATAGCTTAAGAGTTAAAGAAAATGTATCAATTTTGTTTTGCATCTAATATTAGTCCTTTGTTCACTCAATTCCTCTTTCTCTCTATTCACAAAGTTGTTACCTAATGATGACTTCTCAAATCTCAATCTCTTGCAATTTCTTCTCTTTCAAGGCTTTGACAAAAACTCCAATCTCATTCTCCATATCGTTGGTAAGTACTTTCCTAAGATAGGGTTTATGTACTCTACTTTGGAGCATAAACCACTCATATATTATGGCATTGAACTAGACCCCTTTCACTTGACTAAAATGTCTTTGATTATGTTATCATCTAGAATATGAGCTATTGTTCAGAGTAGCTCTGATATCCTATTTATATTTCTTATACTTATTTTTGAGTTTCTTTATTATTCTATTAAACTTGACTACATTTGCTATAAGTAGATTAGTATATTCTCATTTAGTCATTAATTCTGTTATTTGTATGGTAGGTTAGGAGGATAAGTGTAATTAGGAAGCATTGTAACGCAAGAATTGTCCTTAGAAGTACAAAAATAGCATATAAATAATCATCTTGTAATTGGAAAACAACATTTTTTGAATACTACAGTGTTTGCTTCCTCATTAAAGCCCAGTGTAATAATTTTTTGTGAGGGAATTAGTGTAAGCGTGTGTGGTGATCTAGTTAGGAGAAAAGTGAGAAGATTTCGTCCTAACAATTTGTATATGTAGTCTGCAACGATAGGGAGGCTATATCACCAATAAAGATTTGGAAGCAAGAATTGAAGGATTGGAGAAAATCATGGCAGAATTAGAGCTAAATAATAAACACGCAATGGATAATATGCATAAGTTCATAGATCAAATCTTGAACAACATTACGATAACAACTTCAGTAGGTAATACAAATAATTTGAAACCAAAAAGTATGCATAATCCACCTTGGATTCCAACAAGATTGTCAAATGTGCATATATTCTTTTCCCAACAATTAATGGAATAAGTTATAAAGAATGGCAAGTGAAGGCACAACAATTCTTTGAATTGGAGGAAACACCTAAGGATCAAAGAGGGAAGTTGCTACTATTATCTATAGATCGAAAGGCATTCATTTGACAACAACATTATATAACACATAATAGTTCAAAAGGAAAGTCTTGGCAATAAATTTTTCAGGACGTGGGACACTGCTTTGATGACCCAATTGCAGAATTATAAAAAGTTGAAGCAAGATGGATTGTTAGAAGAGTACATGGAATGATTTGATAAGTTGTTGGCACGTGTGGAAGTTAGTGAGAAGATGAGAATTAGTTTCTTCTTAAGAGGTTTGTAGTTGTTGCTAGAAAATTAGTACGTGTTCATAATCTTAGAAACGTTTAAGATGTTATGCGTTTCGCTCAATTACAGGAAAATTTTTTACAAGAATTGGAGAAAAAGTTTCTTTCTCCAAAGTCTTCTTCCACAAAAGCCTTTAGTTGCCAGTATAAGAGATGGTTTTCAATGGGGTCACAATAGCGAAGCACCCCTATCACAAAATTACAGCAAAGCTCTTTGATCATCCAAGACTTCAAGGAGAAAGAGGTGAAGGGCACACTTCCGTTTGTGCTTCTGTTTGTGGTAAAACAAAAGGAAATGAATGAAATAATCACAAAAAGTCTATGCAAATTTTGAGGAGATTCTTAGAAACGTAACCACAAGCAAAAATGCAAAGTCTGAGGAAAATTAGATGCCAATTTTAATCCTCAGAAGGTGGATGAAGATCATCCTAAAAGAGCTTAATTATGTGAAGGTGAAATGGCTTTGGCATGGCAATATGAGAACATCTTTTGGATGAAGAAGACATCCACATATCCTTACAATCTTTACATGGGATAGCAAGGGGTCAGACCTTACAGCTAAGAGGCATCATCAAGAAGTAAGAAGTTCCTTTTTTTATGGACAGTAGCAGCACTCACAACTTTTTGAGTGAAAAATGGGCTAAGTCATTAGGGTTAAGGACTTTATTCATCAAATAATTTATTATCTTGATTGCTAGTGACAAATATATATATTGATAATTAATAAGTGCGGGCAATTCCAGTAGAGATTCAAGGATAATTATTTTATGGGAGAGTTTTTTTGTCTTATTAGGTTCTAATTATGGGGCTATACTAGATATGCAATAGTTAAAAACGTCAGAAAAAATCTAATATAATTGTGCTTATTTGACTATGCAATTTGAGCATAAGCGCAGGACAATCATAACTAATGCTGAAGGGTGACAAAAAAAACTAAAAAATTTAGACAACATAATGAAAGTTGAAGTCTATAACTTGGGATGCGATGGTGGGTTTGGTTTCAGCTCCATACTCAATCTATTTAAATCCTGCAGATGATCAAGATCACAATGGCCTTATGGTTGAACAACAACAACAACAATTAACTCTTCTCTCAAGCGATTTTGAGGATTTGTTTCAAGAACCTCGTAGCCTTCCCTCTAAATGACAATATAATCATAAGATTACACTTGTAGATGACAAACTAGTATGCTCATAAATTAAAAAATGGTTAAGGACATGATGGCTATAGGATTCATCAGAGAAAGCAACAACGCATTTGCTTCTCCAATTGTTCTCATCAAGAAAAATAAGGGTATTCTACACCGATTATAGGAGGTTAAATGCTGTCATGATAAAAAAAAAATAAGTTTCTTATTCCACTGAATGATGATTTTTTAGATGAATTGTGTAGGTCTACATACTTTTCCAAATTGGACATACGTAGTGGCTACAACCAAATTTAAATGGTATAGAAGATATTCATAAAACTACTTTTATAACTCATAGTGGACACTATGAGTAGGTTGTTTTACCTTTTGGCCTCACCAATGCCCCTGCAACCTTTCAAAATCACATGAACAATATTTTTTTGTCCATTCTGGCGAAGGTTCATTTTGGTATTCTTCAACGATTTTTTAATTTACAACAATGACTAGGAGGAATACTTGGTATGTTCGTAGAAAACTCTACAAATCTTATGGAATAATACATTAGTGTTGAATCATAAGAAGTGTAGCTTTGGGAAACATCATGTGGATTACTTGGGACATATTTTCTCAATTAGGGGAGTAGAACCAAACCCTAACAAGGTGGTAGCAGTACAACGTTGGCCTACCCCTAAACCAATAAAGGAATTGTGTGGTTTACTTGGACTATCTAGGTATTATAGGCATTTCATCACTAATTATGATAAGATAGTTGTTCCTTTAATGGCTCTTTTAAAAAAGAATGTTGAATTTAGTTGGAGACTCCAAACTAAAAAGGCCTTCTAGAGTTTGAAATTAGCATTAGTTTCAACATAGTGTTGGTATTGCCAAACTTTGATGAAGAATTCACAATTGAGACAGATACTTTTGTCTAAGGAATTGAGCAATGCTATTACAAAAGGGTCATCATGTGGCCTATGTAAGAAGGGTAATGGGAAAAAAGTATAAGTTGCTATTAATATATGGGAAGGAATTTTATGCCATACTCTTTACTGTTAAGAAGTGACAACATTTTTTTCTGGGCAATCATTTTGTTATCAAGACATATTAGAAAGCTTTGGAACATTTTTTAGAATAGTCACCCACAACTTTGATGCACAATTAGGGGTTGAAAAAATTTATGGGTTTAGAAAAGAGAAATTGAGAGACATTAGACAAATATGTGTGTCTTCAGTCACAACAGAACTATTGAATATTATAAGGAAGAGTGTAACACTCTTTTTTTTCATTTATTGAATAAATTGATGAATTGTTTGATATTACATAGTGTTAGAATGTGTTTAGAAATAATTCTATGTGTTTTGGTAGAAGTCTAGTATAGGGTATCTCGCTCAAGCGAGACAAATCTCGCTCAAGCAAGACTGGGTGTCCAGAGCCACATGTTTTCAGGGTAATCTCGCTCAAGCAAGATGATTGTTGCTCAAGTGAGATAAGATAAATTCAGCTCAATTGTTACTTCACTCGGGCGAGAGGTAATCTTGCTCAGTCCCATTAATCAGTGGCAGGAAACCTAAAAGAAGCGTCTTTTCCGACTAAAGATTCCCGATTCGCAGCATTGGATAGGGTTAGCTGTGTGTGTTATGTTAGCTGCGCCACAACTCAATTGCATCTAGCCTTCCCTTTTCTATTGATCTTTCCCCTTTCCTGCTATGCTTCCCTCTATAGCCCGTTTGGGCCAAGACTTTGGTCTTGTCTTTACATTACCAGAACATTCACTGGCTTTGTTTTACTATAATAAGAATTTCCCATTGAGAGCGAACTAAAGGAATGGGCAGGATCAGGATGCGATCGACCTTTACCTTATCAGTGATAGCATAGCTGTAGACGGGGCGGGGCTACCGGAGAGGGGATCGATATCGATCCCACAACCGCTTAAATGCGTTTTGAATGAGAGAACCCGACAAATAAAGGTCTCCCCGGGCGCAAGGTAGCAAAATTCCTTGTCGGGTAGCGTTCATTCGAAACGTTGACCCGGTGAAAGTTCAAGTTCCACCGAGAGACTCGAGTCGTGAGATGAGAATCTTTTTCTTATCTCCTCTCTTTCTACCTGTTCTTTCTCTCTAAAGGAAGGAAAAACCTCTGGTCGTGGATTAGCTAGCCGCCTTACTTAGTGAAAGTGTCTCCGACTCAACCCATACGGGGTCTTCTTCGATCCGCTTGGAAAGCTATATTATATCTCAAGCGCTTGACTGAAAAAGGAATGCTAGAAATGGTGGAGTCGAAAGAAAGGTAGCTTGCTTACTATGTGCAAGGCTATATAAGTGCAAGGGAAAGAAAAAAGGATCCCGGTATCTCCCTCCTTACTCGAGTTCTAGCTTTCTTCAACGACGAAAGGATCTTCACCTACGGGACCGGCTGCGAGACCATTTCGGACTACACAGAGCTCTATTGGTCTCACTTCCTCTCCCAGCAATCAAACGGATGCGAGTTAGCCTTTCTCTAACGGCTTTCGCACTAGTGCGCCCTATCCTGTTTAAGGCTCGATCTTAGTAGTCACTATTGACTAAGGAAAGAAGGAGAAGACGGTCTTCCTTTCGTACTTAACTCTCCTCCTTGCTTCTTTTTCACTTCACCGAGCTGAAAGTCAAAATACTCCGCCACCTCTATAGCGATAGTCGTAGAAGACTCATACCTACTAATATATATAGACCTCTTTAGTAATCAACACTCTCAATACACACTAAAACTATAACTATAACTTTCCGTCATGAATCTTTGCCTTCGTTGCCCCTTTAGTCTATAAAGGGCGATGCGAGGGGTTTTTGGGAGTGCACCCCCATCGTTTGTAGGATAATATATTAATATATGGAAGTGACCTTATTTTGGGTATTCTTTCGTCCAAGGAAAGATGAAGGAAGCAGGCAAATAGCATATAAGGCCTTAGAACTAATAGGGCGAGATGTCTTTCTTCTTTCTTAACCCGTAGGGTAGGCCTTAAACGAGTCAGTTCAATTAATAGCAGATATTCCGTAATCCCTTGACGGAATAGCTCGTAGGGAAGAAAGAACATCAAAATCGAGAAGTCGCAGAGTCAAGTCACGGAGTCGCAGGGATGTCAAAACAGGAAATGCGTGATCGCATCGCCTTAATAGTTTAGTCTAGGGCGAAGCGGAATCCCCGAAGGCTGCAGAACAAGCCGAAGAAGAAACGAAGTTCCTAAATCCATTTCCGTTGCAGTTGTAGTTTCAGTTCCTTAATAAGAATAAGAATAAGAATAAGAAGAAGCCAAGCCCTTACCTTAGTTGCTGTCTTAGTATCCCCGAGGTATCAGTCCCAAGGACCGAAGGAAGGGACGAAACAGAGGAAAGACAGGCCTAAAGATAAGCGGCGTTGGATCCCCGTAGTGCGCTTACGTACGCCCATAAAAAAGTCGTATCCATCGTGTCCCAATCGGCCACGGAGCGGGGAGGAATTGCCATATACCATTCAAGCGCATTTCCTTTCAGAGACAGAGGAAACTGCTTTAGAAGCAAGGCTTGATTGGTCGCCGAGTTTCCACAACGGGCCGTAAAATGGGCACCCCTTCCTAGTCCGCTTAGTCGGTTGAGTAAAGAAAGCCTTATTATAATTATAATATGGGTCGAGTAGTTAGTTCCACTTTCTCTTCCGCAGCAAGCCTAGTCTACTTTCGTCAAGTCAACAAGGCCTTACGTTTACCGTTGTTCCCAGACCATGGCGTATACCACCATAGCAATAGCATAAGAAGAATTCGCATATTAGTAGGAAAGAGCCTAACTCCTAGCCTCTAGACGGAAACTTCACCTGAAAGCAAGGCTTGAGAGCAAAGGAACCCGCGCATTACACTACCAATCCTTGGGCTTTACTTATTCTTATTTACTCTCAAGGAAAAGCCCAGCCAAGTTCTTCTAAAGTCATTCTTTCTTCCAAGGAGCTATTGCTTGTTGGGAAGCGAGCTCAACCTTAAGTTCTGAAAGAGGAGCCTAAGGTTAAGCTCACGAGACAAAGCGAGTGCTCTTTACATAATGTACGTAATGAGAGCGTCTTTGCCCCCGAAGTTTGACTTCTTTTCTTCGATCGTATTGGGACGAAGACCAAGACTTCATATTGAGACAAGATAAGGGGAAGCTTAAGCTATAACTTCGCAGATGGGAATCGCTGCCCCTAGGCTCATGAAAGAAGAGGTTCCTGTTGCTGGGGATAGAAGATGATTCCGAAAGCGATTAAAGGAGAGAAAGATGCTTCTATAAAGGTAAATCGGTTTAGCCTAGGGCTTGAAAATCACTCCATTAAGAGCTAAGAGCGGCTGATTCTGTAAGAGCTTCTTCTTCCTCCACTGACCACTCCCTTTGGGAAAGAAGAACCGAGGACCTATTCACAGCTTATTTGAAGCCTCTATATAAAAGTTCATTTCTGATTCAACAAAGCGTATTCGTCACTTCAAGCTTTTAAGCGGCGGCAAAGACCTAGACCTCTTGCCTTCGCCCCTTTCTTTCATCCCTGCTCATCAACCTCGCGCCGCCGGCGCTTTCGACCCGGGTTTTCAGACAAATCCATCATGGAAGGGCTAGAAGCCGGATCGCTCACTCATCCATTTCTGCTTCTCGGGAGCCTTTACTAGACTAGTAAGGGCGGGGAGGCGGATGGGGAAGCAGCAATTCTAAGATGGAAATGGAAGCTGGGGTCCTATTGAGCTGCTACATAAGATCATCTTTTATGGGTGAGGAGGCTGCCTAGCAATCCTCTCCCGCCCCTCCGGAGATATTCAAGAAGTTTCTTGCTTGCGTCCAAGGTCCAACCGCCTGCGGAACTTGAACAGGCCCTACACGACTCGGAGAAAGAAAGATGCACATTTAGAGAGCACTCACCGAGTTACTTACGGAATCTCCAATCTCTTATCTCTCCAAATTTACATGAGGGACTACCTTTCTGCCTATAATGGTGAAATGGAATTACCTTTAGTTAGATAGGGTGAAGCCCCTATTTCATTTTAATATTTAATCAATAAACTTTTATCTAAAAGATAAGTGGTCTTCTTTCCGCTCTTCTTGTAAAAAAGAAAGAGACATCGATACATAGACCCCAAAGCCCAAAAGGCCTACGAACGAGGAGGTCGGTAACCGGTGTAGGCTAAGATCCTTTACGAACCGGAAGAGCAAAGCTGCACTTCCCGCGCTATTCCGTGGTTCGGTAAGAGAAGGCGATCCCTTCTCAATACCTTACCGGGGATTCCCCTTGAAGTTGAAGAGGATTCATGGCTCGAATGCGCTCTTTTCATAGTAGAAGATATCCACGCACGAGACTAGGCTACACATGAAAAGGAAAGGGCATTTATCCCAAAGAGAGGTTTTTGATAAAATAGCGAGACAAGCTTGCATCTAAGGCGAGGAGTGAGATGAATCTCTTTCTTTTCGTCTCGTTAAGTGGCCTTGAGCCTGAATTACAGCACAAGAGATAGCTTAAAGGGAGACTGGCTCTTCTCTTCTAAGGTGGGGGATTTGGAAAGAATCGCTTTTTAGCCACCCCCGACTTAATTCTCGTATTTGAATATAGGTATGTGAATAAAGCGATGTGAGGTCAACCTCGAGGGGAAATCGACGGAAGTCTTGTTAATAAGCGAAAGAGTGTACTATCGAATAAGGAAGTGACTATTGGAATCTTGTTTTTGTGATATTTGTCTATGATCGGCTTCGCCTTAGATCGAGTGGTCGTAGATCGTTGATGAAAGTCGGTTTGGAAGAACTTATTCCACTCTTTCTTTATTTGGTTTGAAACCTGTGCCTTTAGATAAGAACGACTATCTACTTAATGATGCTCATAAACCTTAGGTGGCTACTTATGCCCGTACGTACTACCCGGGCAGTCATAGTCATCCCCTTTGACTACCTTTAACGACGAGATACCGTTAGAGCGAGCGGTAGATCGAAGAGACCCGAATTTCTAGTCATAGCCCTAAATTGAAACGTTAATCCAGTAGCACGACGATCAATTCCGGGAGCAGCGATCGTTGAAGCGGCATAGGCGAGGAAAGGGATGGGCCAATCGATTCGGTTTTCGGCGGCAAGCATAGCCCGATAGCCGAGAGAGCAAGCCAAGCGGCAGACAACGAGATGGTGCGGCGAGAGCGACAAGGGGTCTTGTGCAGGGTAGTTCAATAAGAGTTTTAAGGTCGGGAATCCCGGTCTTTGAATGGATCAGCTAGCATGTAATAGCCACGCCACGTAGATAATAGGGATACCATGTGGATCAAAGTATAATGTATAGCCCTAATAGATCTACCTTATTATAATGGTTTAAGAGGTATACGGTGTATAAAAGTCCCTGGGGCTACTAGTAATACCTGTCCTTCCCATGAAATTACCGAGTTTCCTGAGGTTAACGATTGGAGGGGCTTTCATTGATTCCAATACAATTCATTCCCGGCCTGTCCCTTTCTTTTAGGCATCTCTTCTCGGGCAGCTCGCAAACCAGACTTTAAAGAGTCAACGAGTATAGAAGAGAAAGTTTATCTTTATCTATTGAATGACTCATCTGCGTATCAAGCATCAAAAAAGATCCTATCAAAGGCATACAATTGATAAGAAAGTGAGTAAGCCAACGGCGTCCCTTTATGGTTGCTTTTACGTGAGCCAGTCAAAGTTTCGGTTAGAGTTGAATAGGAGGTTTCCCCTAGGCACTTTTGATACAAGCGAATACTCATTTTCTATAGGAGGTATAATAGGCGAGGTATAAGGTGCGTTTCCCTCGTAGGGGCTTCTAGTCGCCATAGTCCGAAGGCTGGTTCAACGAGCTCTATGCCAACAAGATCAGTCATATTGGTAACCGAAATGATGGACTTCATGGTTGTGGAGCCAAAGAAAGAACTCATGAAGCACCACTCCGGCAGAGTGTCCATCATTGTTGGTCAAAGAGCTGATCCGGCCTTTGGCAAGGCTTCTCCCAATCGTGCTTCTCTTTCCATGCAATGGGTTGGTTAACGAAGAAAACCTCTCTTTCTAAGACTCACTTCTTGCCGGGATGACGCCTCACGTCGACTAGCTTGAAGTTTGATAGAATCCGTAATCTGGGTGAGTTCGAATTGGGGTAGTTCTCTTCTTTGTCGGTTTATTCGCGCTCTCTTCTAATGCCTATTGAAGTTGATCCGGACATCTCGTATGAGAATAACTGCCTTTACTCGTTCGAATGCCGATGGCTTTGTTCCCGGTCCCCTCAAAAGAAAAAATGAATGCAAGACTCCGCTCACCGGCGGTTGGTTGTTTTTTCATAACTCGATGTTGGGGTCTAAGGGTTTGTTTTGTTTGTTTAGAAAAGCAGGTATCGCCTATATACGTGGCATACTCACGGGCCTAACATCCAGATACTCCGTTCTGACTTCTATACTTTCCGATCTGTCTTCTTTTGAATGCCCCTTGGGGCGAGGGTCACGGGTAGGGAATCTTCCCAATCCTATGAATAGACTAATCGAAGATGAATTGCAAGAATGAGAGATAGGATTGAATCCTTATCTACGTCATTCGACTAAGCGAAAAAGCATCTTGAAATGCCGATGCCAATGGGTTGGTTAAAGAAGAATGTTACATGGTAGTTCTTATAAGAGTAGCTATCTTCTCTCTAAGAATCCGTAGCCCGCCCTTAGGTTAGGCTTAGGCTGGACAAGGATGCTTACACGACCCTCTATCTCCGGTTCGATAACAAAAACTAGGTTTCAAAGTCCGGATCGGTTCCCTATATTGCCAAATAGCTTCCTTTTTCCGATGCCTGATTCCCATTATTCTATATCTTAAGGGTCGAAGCGTCGCCTTAGGGCGGGATCTAGAAAGAAGGGTGTTGTTATCACGCACGATGGAAGACATGACCCTTTCCTTCCGAGATAGTACGAGTCTCTCCGCTCATCGAGAGGGACATTTTCCCACTCCATCACCACACCAAGCATGAGACAGAAAGCAAGAGAAAGAGCAGAGTCTTGCCGAGCAATTGACCGGTCGATTAAACTAACTCCCACTCCCTACGTTCCTTTGGTTCATCAAAAGACCGAACAGTGTATCTTGTAGTGAAAATCGAGTACTTTCTTCTAAAGGGGAACAACCTTCCTCTAAAGGACCTTCGATTGTAATGCACTATAATATGTATTCTCTGTCCTATGGGTATTCTAATAAGAAAACCAGAGTGAGCTGCCCTTCTTGTTAGATGTCTCGCGAGCTAGCCTCTTTTATAGGAGTTGTCCCGTGGGAAGGTCTTCATTTGCTAGCATCGGTTGAAAGACTTGTTCCTTCTTCAATGACCTACGGGCACTCGCTGCCTTTGGTTCGATCTTTCAATTGCCCATGAGCTACTCGGCCAGTTGCTTTCGTTCCTTTCTGCTAGTTCGAAATGCCGATGATGGTGTGGCATTACCAAGTTCTTAGGGACTTTGCATTGAGCATTGAAAGAGGCTAATTTGCAGACAGTGGGACGAAGAATTGACAACGATGTTAGCTGCCCTGCCCATTTTTTGAGTGACCCCTGGTCTTGAGAACAAATGGACATCTTCCGGGCTTAGCCCAACAACTCCTCATCCGTAGTCCCCCATACTTTGAAAAGAAGATAGATTGACCACGCTTCTCTGGATTCCCTAGCTAGCAATAGAAAAAGAGAACTTGGCTTGGGCCAGTGAGTTGGATGGCACCAAGTCTGCAACTACCTCAGCCAATTCAATGCATCCCAATCTAAGGAGACTTTGTTGTCTTTGGGTCCCTCGCATCAGATTTTCTTTCCGATGAGGCTTATTATGCCCTATATCGATAGTTTATGTCTTTTATGGGTAACAGGGGTGTGGAACTTTGCTTTCTAAATAGAACAAAGAAGCTAATGGGCGAGGGATGGGACCCTCTGATCACAGAGGTTTGCGACAGCATTCCGCTTCCACCTATAGTCATTGAAGACTGGTTGTTCCCAGGGATGGATTAGTAGAAGCATCCATTCTTTATGAGCTGTTAAAGACTTCGTTCGGTGCGGACTCTTTCTTCTTATATGTCTTTTTTGAGTGACACGAGCGGCGAGCTCGCTTCGTTCGCTACCTTCTCTCCCGCCATTTCCCTCGCCCCGAGCCATAGCTTCTCTGTTCTCTGAGTCTGGCTCTAGTGAGTCTGTTCCAATGGAGTACAATTCTATTGAAATAGCCCTTCTTAGCTATAATAGCACTAGCAAGTCCGAAACCACCGATCGAAATTACATGAATAAAGATGTCTCTACCGCTTTCGAGTAGCCCGCATGAGAGATCCCGACCAAGGGCAAGGGAGTGTTCCTTGGCTTTTCCATAGCGGATCTAGCCCCACCAATGCCATCATCGGCCAATCAAGAATAAGAGGAAGGCGCCACAATAGCGATGAACTCATTGTTCCGTGTAAGTGAGCTCGATTACGATTCTTTCTTTTCGACGACTTTGCGGCTAACCGGCCTTCTTCTTTTAGGCCGTGGGATGGGAACCTCTAATTGAAAAGGAAGAGGCCGGTGTTACGCCTCGGCCAATGAACTCTTTCGGGCTGCGTTTCCTGATTCTATCTCTAAACAGCTCTTCCTCTTCTCTAATGCCATTCAAAAGAAGTACTCCGTGGATCGATCAACAAGACCAAACTGTTCGGTTGAAACTGCGAGCTAGGTAGCGAGTCCTTTTTGATTACTCCTTTGTTGTGCTGTTGGGAGATTCCATGGTTGGGTACTCCGTAGAGCGAGTGTTCAAATTCAATCTAATATGACTGTGGCGTGGTAAGGTAGAACTATTCGAGTTCCACTTTTTCTACCGGGCGAGCAAGTGGCTTCACCCTCTTTGCCCACCCTAAACAGATCTTCGAGAGGCGTGAACCGGGAGGATTTCTGGTATTTCTATCTATCCATCCGAAAAGAGGAAGGAGGCAGCCGAGACCAACTCCTTTTCATCCCGATAGGGCATCTATTCCATTCGATCTAGAGCAACTATTCGAGGAAGAACAACCGTCCATGGGTTGTTATGGGTCACTACCTAGTGGTGCAGAGGTGGAGTCCTTCCTTTGATCCTATGAAAAAGACACAAGGCAAGACTACAATTTGGGTTCGGGTTCCAAACCTTCCCATTCATTGTTATAATGAAGAGTTTTTATGGAACTTGGGGAACATAATAGGCAAATCTCTGAAAGTAGATTGAAATACTCTCGCCTATGAACAGAGTGACAAGTCTATTATTGAGCGTGGCAGATTCGCGCGTGGAAATTGATCTTCAAAACCTGCTCTCTTCTAGAGTGATTGTTAGAGACATGGCTACGAACGTCGAGTATGAGAGCCTGAATCTGATATGCTTCTAATGCGGGCGATATGGACATCGGAAAGAAGAGTGCCCATGGACCATCAGGGAGAAGGATAGTCTGGAAGAAAATAACCAGATGGCAATGGAAGAAGACCAAGTTCAAAATGAAAATCCGGAAAAAACAGAGCGGACCGAAGCCATCGAAGAATTCGGTCCATGGATGCTCGTGCGAAAGACGACTAAAAGCCGTACTCCTCAATCTGAAGTCAACGGTAGGGTGAAGGGGACAAAAGCGGGAAAGATCGAACAGAGGGATGCGTCTAATGCTCCTCGACAAAGTCGAGATTTGCGGCACTATCGAAAGCGAAGCCGACCTTTTGACAACGACGCCAACCGTAGTTGAAACCGACAATCTTCAACACAGGGAAAGCGGAAAGGGGTCCGACGAAATTCTACGGATCGGGCAAAAGTGTCGAAAGATAAAGCGGTGATTAGAAAGGAGACGAGATAGGGCTTCCTCGAGTAGAGGCGAGAAGGAAAATAGAGTCCTGCTACAAACGGTCCCATTGAATCGGTTGGGCCAACGAATAGCCCAAGGATAAATTCCACGAGAAGAGGAAAGAGCAGAATTGAACAGCCATCACGGTGTGGTCACCGTGAGTGTGATTCGGAAATGATCGTGGAGAATGCTCGGGCGATTTGCCGTTTCCTTACTCGACCGTTAGGGAACAAGCACCGCCGGAGCGCGGTGTACAAACATGAGGCGAACTCTGCTCAACGCACATCCTACCACTATTTGGTATAGTAGTGCGGTGAGTCGAAGAGAAGTAAGTGATCGGTTGTCACAAATAACAAACGATCACCTGTTCCCTCATCTGTTAATATGTAATAATAGGTTCATAGAGAGGAATACGAATGTATAGCAAACTCCAATACGCCAAGGAGGACCTATTTGCCTCCGAAGGTGCATTGGGGTTGGTCGTGCACTCATAGACTTCAATGTGAGCCTATACACCAAAACAGACTTATCCCTGGTTAGGGGCGAAGCCTGTATGGTGAGATAAACCAGCGGATAACATAGTTATGTGCGGTTGATCTAATACAGATTAACGAGAACAATTGATAGCACACGGTGCCTTATGAGGATATCCTACGCATTCAAACAATAAAGCGCAGCAAGATATCAACATAGGGTGCCTTATGCATCAAAAGCGACCTAGAACAGTGTGTGGCTACGGCCACCCTCTTGGTCGACCACCTGTGAGTGAGCGATAGGGAATATCGGCTACTCGAGTGCCTTCCAAGGCACTCTGCCGGGACAAAGACGGGACGGTCGCAGCGTAAGTTCGGTGTATTATGTGACAAAGTCACATGATATCCTTAGCCGACGCCGATATCTGCACCGCGTCTAATGACGCACCCTTTGCCCACTCGCCGTGATGACTCAATTTTATGAGCCAATGGCTGGCACCGGTCGTGTCGTAACCAGGTCGGTGTACTACTCAACCAGGGTAGCACTGCGCGGGTAGCGATGACAATGAGTAGGATTTCTCCTAAACCTGTTATCGTGCCCACTAGGTCAAGAGAATGTTTGATTCTCATCTCGCACTCCGGGTTAACAACCCACATCAGAGGTCTCCCTCTTGACGCCTTAAAGATAGGGGGACGGAAGGTGTACTAATGAGTGTTAATCCTACTCGAAGAGGATTGAGCTAGCGGGATAGCTGGATAGAGGAAAATACGGGATAAGCAATAGCAATAGTTCGAGATAGCAATAGCTCGACTGGTGTACTTATAAAATACCCCCTCCCTACCGAGATAGGACGGACAAGGCCAACGACTAATAAAATAAGGGTTATGATTTCAAAATTAGATTATGATTTGATATTGATTTCAGCGAGTTTGATTATATGTATGATATCGGGAGGTACTTTTAGATCTGTTCGTTCTCTCTCTCTTGGGATTATATTAGGATGTACTTATAGATCTCCCAGTGTGCCGTTCGATCTAAGACTAATTGATTGAATTCAAGGGGTATAAAGATTTTTAAAAGAAAGAAAAGATCTTCCTGGATAGCAGTTCCGAGGATCGGTATTCAATGAAATCCCGAACACGTGATATATCTTTTTCTTGCAGGCCCCTAGACTAATAAAGCGACGCTCGCCCTAATGAATAAACGGGGAGAGGAAGAAGGTAAGCCCCTTTTCCCCGGATCTGTACGTGTCCGGTCAAAAAGAAGATGTTCTTAGCTCGACCAACCGGAGAGCAGGAGCAAGAAGAGCTAAGCTTTAGGCACAAGGTTCGAGAGAAGCGAGAAGAAGCGAGACCGCTAGGGAATGATTGGGCTCGACCAACTAGAGAGGAAAGCGTACGGTACGAGAGAGGAGCGTACAGCGGCTATCCCGTCTAAGTCCCTAAGTCCCGGAGACCCTTCAACACACTCACCGTAATAACACGGTAGACTTAGTAAAGCGCGACGACCATTGAAAACCGGAAAGCGCGGTAGCCGTCACTTTCAATGTCTCACCGAGCACATAATGCTACGATGGCTGAACACGGCTGATTAATTAGACGCGTCCAACCACCGGAGACCCCCTTAGCGGGAGTCTCGATCGATCGAAGAGACCGGAAACGTATGAGTGGAGGCTCCCTCGCCTTAGCGTTTCTCCCGACCCGGAATAGCTAATAGGCGATAAGACAGAACCGACGGAGACATTTTGAGTGCGGGGCTTAAAGTGCTTTGGAATGAATATAAATATAGTAGCAAGAGCAAGCCTAAGCGCTTACGGCTAACGGCTATATATGTAATTATTCTTGTTCTCGTATCGCCGGGCGCGAACGGAATTAAGATTTCCATCGGTCTAATTTCAATCTAATAAGAAAATCAATAAATATCCTCTCGGCAAGTCGGCAAGCGAAGCGACCCGGACCATACTAGTTTTATCTCCCGGCGGGACTATGATTTCTTCGAGCCAATTCGAGCCAACCTAACTCAACCTTTCCCTCACTATACTTTCTCAGCCCACCGGGTATTCTTCTCTTCCTACCCTAAAAAAAAGGTACTACGTCGCTCGACCAACGAGAGAGGAGCTAGAAGCAGTGAGAGCAAGAGGGTTTCTTTCGGCTAACGTGCTAAGGTATGTATATCAAGCTAGCTACAGCAGCGAAGGAATTGATTACTACTAAGCGTCTTCAAACCAGCAATCAAACGGATGCGAGTTAGCCTTTCTTAGGGGCTTTCGCGCTAGCCCCTTATCCTGTTGTTGGCCGGTGCTTCTTTCCTTTCTTTATTAGTATGCGAGAGCTTCACGACCGACTGAAAGGCCCTACACTAAAAAGAATTCAGTCGCCCTCCTATATTCTATCTTCTATTAGAAAAAGGGGCCTCCTGGTTGTCCAAGAAGCCTTTATTCTATTCTACGTTTCTGTTGTTTGAGTTATCCTTTAATTATGTGCCCACTCAAGCTCAAGAATGCGAGTTAAAACTGCGCGTATTCTGCCTCTATGTCAATTTTCTCTTAAATAGATTACCTCACTTCTCGCTCGAGACGAGATAAAGTAGGCTAAAAACGTGAGATGTAAAAGTCAAATATGGTGTATTCTAGGGCCAGGTGATGTAAAATATAGGGATTTCGTTTCACAGTCCCCACAGCCTACACGCGAAACTTTCCCCTTCCTTTTGATCAAAGCAAAGAGGGGGCATCTCGTGACTTGGGTCGTTCTTATATTATGTTATGCCCCCGTATCCCGTTATCAGGTGTAATGTGATGAATACATTCATCTACATTCTTAGTTTTCTCCAGATCACTTGATGGATACTCAGGCAGTCATCTCGCATGACAATAATGGAATGGAATAAACTTCTTGGCTCGAGTAGGCGGTCTTTCTACTCTCGCCCATCTCTGCCTTCGGTTGAAAAAAGGGCTAACTGTCGAAGGTGAGAGCCCCATGTCTTAATCGCCACTGATTGCTTTCTTTTTCTCGTTAAAACGCCACCCTTTCTAGGTGTCACGACCCCTTTTTATAAAGGACCGAGAACATTATTTCTACACCACATACTTATTTAAAAATAGGTAAATAATAGAGAATATAAGTATAAAAATTCACTTCTCATTCAAAGTAAAAAAATGAAGTTCCTTACAACAAATATCCAACAGATCAACATAATATTACATTTAGTTTATAATATTCAAAATACCAAAAAATTATAATACGTGACTCCCTCGACATGAGGTCTCATATATAAAGAAAAAGGACTCTGATGCATTATTACTCAACTCCAGCTTCTAACTTTTCTTCACTGGCCCCTCAGCCTGTGAAGTAGATGCAACACCTGCTACATCTGCTCACGTACCACCGTACGATCATCGCAGTACACACGCACACAACGACATAGAAAGAAATGCAAGGGTGAGCTTACCAAACATAAAATAAAATTATATATATATAGAGCAAAATATTTCTCACAGTAATAACCCCATGCATTTCCAGCCCATCTAATGCACAGCATGAAAACGGCTTCCAACTGGTTTCACAGCCTAATTAATCCAGAAGGAACCGAGCCGGTCCGGAGCGACCCATTCCGGTATCTGGATCCGAACAAAGACAAGACGGCTCTCAAAGATGAACTTACCGTTACATGTCTACCCACCTAAACATGTAACTCGGCTCTATAATGATGCAAAACATATATCTCAGCATGATGCACACCACCAAAATTATTTTAACAGCTCAACTACGGCAAGTTTATAATAGATCAGCCAAAATCTCAGCATTTTAAACTAATTAACAACAGTTACATCTTAGAAAATAGCTTTTATTCAATAGATCTAACAAAATCATATCAAAATATCTTGAAATAGTATATTAAACCGTTCAAAACATAGTTCATAGGTTAAAGTAAACTCCCCTTACCTCAGAAAGATGATTCACACTAGATCTACCGAATATTACTTGATTATAACAAAATTCACCGAAGATTCAGCTTTAGAACAGAGTTTCTCCTAAGAACACCATGAATTTCTATAAGAAAGAGAAGGAGAAGAGAAACGAACGGTAAATCTAGCTTCAAACTTAAAGAAACTTACTTCCAATACTTCAGAATAGATGTAGAATCTCAGATCTGGCGAGAAATCTAAGTTTAGGAAGGTTTAGTATGAGAGAAATGGTGGTTTACGGCCTTAGAACCTTTGAGAACCTTGGATAGAGGTGAAGAAATGAAAATTTCGTGTGAAGCCCCCTTTTTATAGAAAATTTTCGAAATTTACTGTTCACGCGAATTACTGTTCACCGCCTTACTGTTCATGCCGGAAAATACTGTTCAGGGAACTATTCATGCCGGAAAACACTGTACACGCGTACTGTACACGCACTGTACGCGTATGTGACGTCACCGATGACGTCGGTACATCCTTGTACATACGCGGTTTGTACTGTTCATACACGGTTTGTACGCAGTTTACCTTTGCATTCATTGCACTGTTCATACACGGTTTGTACTTGTACATACGCGGTTGCACCTTGTTCATTGCACTGTTCATACGCATCTTCACTTTTTTTTTTTTTAATTTCAAACTCCATCTAAATATATTCCAATACCAAATAATCCTTCAATTAACATTGAACAAGTATAAAATATTATAGATTACTCAATAATAAATTAGAAGCCTGACAATTCTCCCCCCGAAAATAAATTTTCGTCCTCGAAAATTTCATTCCCCAGAGAAAAGATGAGGGTACAACTCTCTCATTCTTTCTTCTAACTCCCATGTGGCATCACCAGTTATTTGGTCCCAAACAACCTTTACTAACCGAATAGACTTACCTCTAAGTTTCTTAACTCTAGTTTCCTCGATACGAGCAGCTGGGACCCACAGACAAGTCATCTCGTAACTCCACAACATCAGGCTCAATTACATGAGACAAATCTGGAACATACTTCTTTAGCTGCGACACATGGAAAACATTATGTATTCCAGACAACTGAGGTGGTAACGCTAATTCATAGGCTACTGGTCCTCGACGATGTAATATCTGATACGGTCCTATGAACTTAGGTGTTAACTTCTTGGCTCTTAAGGCTCGCCCTACACCTGTAGTGCGTGATACTCTTAAGAATACATGATCACCAACCTCAAATTCTAGGGATCTTCTGCGTCGGTCAGCATAAGATTTTTGTCGACTTTGGGTAGCTCTTAGCTTTTCTCTAATAAGTTCAACTTTCTCCTTAGTTTCTTGCAGCATTTCAGGTCCAACCATCAAATGTACTCCATCTTGGAACCAACAGATAGGGGTTCTACACCTTCTACCATATAGAGCTTCAAATGGTGCCATATCTATACTCGAATGATAGCTATTATTATAAGTGAATTCTACCAAAGGAAGCATATCCTCCCAATTACTCCTCTCGTTCTACAATGCAAGTCCGCAATAAGTCTTCTAAGGTCTGAATAGTACGCTCGGATTGACCATCTGTTTTGCGGATGGTATGCGAACTCAACCTCAACCGTGTGCCCATAGATTCTTGGAAACTCGCCAAACCGGGAAGTGAATCGAGGATCCCTATCGTAGATAATACTAGAAGGTACTCCATGCAACCTGACAATCTCTCTAATGTACAATTCTGCTAATTTCTCCAAGCTAAAGGTCATGTTAATTGGCAAGAAATGTGCACTCTTGGTTAGCCTATCAACTATGACCCACACTGCATCATGATTCCTAACTGTTCTAGGTAGATGGGACACAAAGTCCATAGTCACATGGTCCCACTTCCACTCTGGAATTTCCATCGTTTGTAACTCTCCTGGAGGGCTTTGGTGCTCCGTTTTTGCCTTTTGACAAGTCAAGCAGGCTTTAACAAACTCAGCTATCTCTCGCTTCATGCCTGGCCACCAAAACATCTGCTTTAAATCTTGATACATCTTGATAACACCAGGATGAATGTTGAGACTACCCTTATGTCCTTCTTCTAGAATTGCTCTCTTTAATTCAGTATCTCTAGGGACACAAACTCGACCTTGACATCTGAGAATACCATCAACACCTTTACTGAAACCCTTTGTCTTATTTGTCCCTAAGAGAAATACAATCCGACATAACATTGGATCCCACAATTGTTTATCTTTAATTTCCTGTAAGAAATTATTAGTCACCACAATTCGGCTACAACTAATCTTTTCGGGTGATAAGTTCACATGTATGTTCAGGTCTCAGAATTGTTCTACCAAAAGGGTTTCACTGACTCTTAGGGAGAATGCCTGAACCACATTCCTACTTAATGCATCGGCCACCACGTTAGCTTTTCCTGGATGGTATTGGAGCTGAAAATCATAATCCTTAAGGAATTCCACCCATCGTCTCTGCCTCATATTTAACTCTCGCTGATCAAATAAATACTTCAGACTCTTATGATCACTATATACATCGAACTGAGCTCCATAAAGATAGTGTCGCCACACCTTCAGAGCAAAGACTACGGCGCTAACTCAAGGTCATGAATCGGGTAATTTCGCTCATGAGTTCGCAATTGACGAGATGCATAAGCTACCACTCTCTTATCTTGCATCAACACACATCCCAATCCCGATGAGAAGCATCACAAGACACCTCAAACGGTCGACTAGTATCGGGGAGAATCAACACCGCGAAGAAGTTAGTCTCTGTTTTAACTCATTAAAGCTTTGCTCACATTCCTCAGTCCACACAAAGGGTTGATCACGGCGAGTTAACCGTGTTAATGGTGCAGCTATCTTCGCGAATCTCTCTATAAATCTCCGGTAGTAACTTGCTAGGCCCACAAAACTACGAATCTCTGAGGCTGTCTTCGGCCTTTCCCATTGCAACACCGCTTCAACTTTGGAAGGATCAACTGCAATTCCTTTAGCTGAAATAACATGACCAAGGAACTTCACTTCCTCTAGCCAAAACTCACACTTAGACAGTTTAGCATACAACTGTTTTTCCCTTAAAACATTAAGTACAGTCCTCAAATGCTCTTCATGTTCCTCTGACGAACTAGAATAAATTAAAATATCATCAATAAAGACTACCACAAATTGATCCAGGAAAGGTCTAAAGATCCGATTCATGTAGTCCATAAACACAGCTGGAGCATTTGTAACTCCAAAAGGCATCACTATATACTCATAATGACCATATCTAGTGCGAAAAGCAGTCTTAGGAATATCTTCATCCTTCACTCGGATCTGATGGTACCCAAACTTCAAATCAATCTTAGAGAATACCTTAGCACCTCTCAGCTGGTCCATCAAATCATCGATTCGCGGCAATGGGTACTTGTTCTTAATTGTCAACTTATTCAACTTGCGATAATCCACACATAATCTAGAACTTCCGTCTTTCTTTTTCACCAAGAGAACTGGGGCTCCCCAAGGTGATACACTTGGTCTAATCATCTGTTTACGCATTAGATCCTCGATCTGCTCCTTAAGCTCAATTAACTCTTTTGGCGCCATTCTATACGGTACTACGAGACAACGCTCGGCTCCAGGAATCAAATCTATAGCAAACTCTACCTCTCTACGTGGAGGTATTCCAGGAATATCCTCTGGAAAAATCTCAGGGAATTCTCGTACTACTGGTATTGACTGAAGGCTTTGCTCCACTTCTGCATTCATAACTCCCAACAAAACAAAACAAGATACTCCCTCAGCTAAGGATGTTTCTACTTGGCTAGTAGAAATCAATTCTACACAATCATGCTGCTCAGGAAAGATTAAACACCTCTGGCCACAATCAATTAGCACACGATTGGCAGTTAGCCAATCCATACCCAGGATTACATCTAACCCCGACATCGGGATACAAATAAGATTTACTTTGTATTTTCGTCCCTCAATTGCTATGGGACACCTAACACAAACCGTCGAAGTCTTAATTAAACTTAAAGTAGGTGTCGATACTACTAAGTCACATCCTAGATCGCCCACCGGTAATCCTAAGTTTCTCACACAATTGTCCGCAATAAAAGAGTGTGTGGCTCCAGAATCAAATAATACAGAAAGAAAAGTACACCGCCACTACCGCTGTTCCTTGAACAAGATCTGTCGCTGGTCGCCTCGATGCAGAAGTAGTGAATACACGTCCCTCTGCTCTCGATCTGGTTGTTGTTGGAGCCCTAGTTGCTTTAGGCCTAATAGCGTGCAAGGCGCTAGCAGAAGACGAAACTGCCCTACTAGGCGTAGGACAGTCCCTTGCAAGGTGCCCTGGCTGGCGGCACGAGAAGCAAACTCTTACATCGGTCACGTGGGCAGCTCGGATAGTGTGGTCCACCACACCTAAAACATCCGACAATCTGCGGACCGAGACTCTAGGAGAAGAAGAAATTACTCCCCTAGGCTGAAATGTAGAAGTAGCAGTCCTACCGGCACCGGGGCCGATGCCGCCGATCCTCTTGGCGATATGATCGAGGCTATTTGTTGGCGTAGCGACCATTTGTAGGGGCCCTTCTTAGCGCCCTTACTTCCATTACCATAATCGCTAGCAGCTCTACTAGATGGAGCCTTCCCAACTCCACCAACATCCTCCGCATTGAGACTCTCTATAATGGTGGCTTGATCCACCAAGTCGGCAAACTACGTGATCCCGAGTGGGATCAAAATCCTCTTTATGTCGGTTCTCGGCCGTCTGAAAACCTCGACATCTCCACTCCTCTGAAGTCGGGTGAGAATAAAATCGGTAGAGCCGCTCAAACTGTATTGCATACTCATAGACTGATGAGTTTCCTTGCACCAAGTTTAGAAACTCTCGTTCTTTGGCGACACGAACATGAGAAGGGAAAAACTTTCCCGTAAAACTACTTCTAAATACAGCCCAAGTAATGACTTCACCTCGGGCCTCTAGCATAGTACGAGCTCCGTGCCACCACATCTCTGCATCCCCTATCGGCATATACGTAGCATATATCACCTTTCTCTCCTCGGCGCAACCCGTGGTTAGGAAGATCTTCTCAATCTCCACGATCCGAGTTCGGCGGCATCTGGTCCATCCACTCCTGTGAATTGAGGAGGATCATTCTTTCGAACTACGACAACCCATGGTATTCGGGAAGAGGTGCGGTGAGGCGATGGCTGCTGCTTGCTGTCTTTGCGACGGCTTGATTTGCGGCTTGCTTCTTCGAATCATATCTAGACTACTGCCTAACAATGGCTGCCATGGCCTCCATGGCATGAGCCATTTGGTTCACATCGGGGAGGAGGATTTGCAGCAGACCTTCTTGGTCTAGCCATCCTAATATATAGACTAGCTTAAAATTACTAACGTTTAACACATTCAGCAATACCACCACATAGCTATATTCACAGATTCAGCTTACGGTGATATATTCATATTTAGTATATCATAAAAATTTAATCAATTTAGTACTCAAGATAACAACATATCAACATTCACATAGCATAGCAAACACACTCATTTCAGCAATCATTTACAAACTTAGCTTAACAGTCTCTTATTCACACAGTACGACTCACCTATAGCTCACCCAAGTATCATATACCAAGTTTCCTACATCAATCATGTCTGAGAATCGAGGTGATCAAGCTCGTTCCCTCACAACTTGATGGATAGAAATCATGATATATGATTCACAGCTAAAACTCACATGTTTAATATGCACAACTGACGCCTAACAACCTCACCCTGTAGGTTTACCTAGACCATGCTCTGATACCACTAAAGTGTCACGACCCCTTTTTATAAAGGACCGAGAACATTATTTCTACACCACATACTTATTTAAAAATAGGTAAATAATAGAGAATATAAGTATAAAAATTCACTTCTCATTCAAAGTAAAAAAATGAAGTTCCTTACAACAAATATCCAACAGATCAACATAATATTACATTTAGTTTATAATATTCAAAATACCAAAAAATTATAATACGTGACTCCCTCGACATGAGGTCTCATATATAAAGAAAAAGGACTCTGATGCATTATTACTCAACTCCGACTTCTAACTTTTCTTCACCGGCCCTCACTGTGAAGTAGATGCAACACCTGCTACATCTGCTCACGTACCACCGTACGATCATCGCAGTACACACGCACACAACGACATAGAAAGAAATGCAAGGGTGAGCTTACCAAACATAAAATAAAATTATATATATATAGAGCAAAATATTTCTCACAGCAATAACCCCATGCATTTCTAGCCCATCTAATGCACAGCATACTGTTCACCGCCTTACTGTTCATGCCGGAAAATACTGTTCAAGGAACTATTCATGCCAGAAAACACTGTACACGCGTACTGTACACGCACTGTACGCATATGTGACGTCACCGATGACGTTAGGCATCCTTGTACATACGCGGTTTGTACTGTTCATACACGGTTTGTACGCGGTTTGCACTGTTCATTGCACTGTTCATACACGGTTTGTACTGTACATACGCGGTTGCACTGTTCATTGCACTGTTCATACACGGTTTGTACTATACATACGCGGTTACACTGTTCATTGCACTGTTCATTGCACTGTTCATACGGTACTGTTCAAACTCCATCTAAATATATTCCAATACCAAATAATCCTTCAATTAACATTGAACAAGTATAAAATATTATAGATTACTCAATAATAAATTAGAAGCCTGACACTAGGGGCGAAATCATCCTACTTATTCTCTGGTTGAAGATCCCTACGCCTATGTTACAAAGAAAGCCAGGAGCTCTAGTTTTTTCGGGGTCGAAGAAAGATATAGGAATCATAGAATCAAAGGTGTGGAATATTTGGTTTATTGGTATGCTGATCTAGGCCGGTTAGGCCAGTTGCGAACACGAATTCCTCGACTCGCCACAAATAGAGAGACTTGCCCCCCGCGTCCCGCCTACAAAGAGAGCCATTGGTAAGCTAAGATCTTGAAATAAAGCTTTCAACCGGCTTGGTTTGATATTGTTTAAAAGAAAGAAGGGATTCGCTCGAGAGGAACCAATTAGACTAGAAAAAAGAACTTTGAGCGTAGCTAAGAGTCCACTCTTTTGTATTCCTATTCCGGTTTCCATAGGTTCTAGTCTTTACTTTTGATTTTGTTACGAAAGACAGATATTGGGGACCTAACTCCAGCCCTTACAGAGTATTCTATCAGACTGATTGGATCGCATCAAGAAAAGAAAAAATAGATGGGATTCGGGCAGTCATCTTGCCCAGGCAAACTAAGTTGCTCAGGCAAAGACATACAGAAAAATGTCCAACTCTCTGGACGTTATCTCGCTCAGGCGAGCTTGTCCTTGCTCAAGTGAGAATATTAGAAAATACTTGGTGAGGCCACTATTTGGTGTTCTCGCTTAGGCGAGATATACCTTGCTGAGGCAAAAATTACGTTACTTGTAATGCCCCGAGAAATGTAATATTGTTTGAGTATATATTTATATATGTATATATATTTATATTTTTTTTTAGTTTGTGGTGTGATGATTGATTTGATAGTGATGTGAATGTATGTATATGTGTGTGTGGTTGGAATTTGGATTGAAAAAGAGATAGGTTAGATCCTGGTGCAGGGCATTCTCGCTGTAGCGAGATAATTATCACTGTAGCGAGATAATTCCCGCTGTAGCGAGAGGTTCCTAAAAAGAAGGCATGCGACAGTCACCTTCTCGTTGTAGCGAGAGATGTCTCAATGTAGCGACAGAGCGACAATTTAAGATGCATTTTTGGGTGCAGTCTCGCTGCAACGAAAGAATCTCGTTGTAGCAAGATTCTGCATAAACCAGAATGCAGTTTTCTCTGGTTTTTTGTTGTAGTAAGAGGGCGTGTCGCTACAGCGTAGTGAAAGTGTCGCGACCAAAGGAGTATTTGAAGAGTTATGGCTTGAGGAAGGGGGCCATTTTTCACGATTTCTTCTCCCTCTTCCACGATTCTATCTACCTAAGCCTATTCCGACCGTTTGGGACCCCTCCAAGACCAATTGGAGGCTAGATTAAAGATTGGGGAAGTGTTTGGAGCTCTTGGAGGTGAGTTTTATGGCTAGGGTTTCAGTTTTCGTCCCTCTCCTTTAATTTTTATGTTTCGCTTGAGTTCTCATGGGATTCTCGTGTGCCTTAGGGACAAAATCTGAGTGGGAAAGCTGTTTCTACCTTTGCACCGAGTTGGAGTTTCATTTTAAGGTAAGAGGAGGACTTTACTCTAGTTATTCTTGTTAGAAATTAGTTTATTTGATTGAGTATGGTAATATATTAGAAGTAGAGAATAGAAAATGTGTATATTGATGGTTTGAACGCACTGGGCTGAGTCCAGAGGTGCCCGACCTCTGGCATGTTGTATGTTTTGTGTGGAATGGCATGGTAGAAGTGTGAATGGGTAGATTGTGGTGTAGAATAATTGAATACTAGGTGGATTGTATTGGAATCTTGTGTGAAATGAAATGTGTGTGATTGTAAGTATGATGTATGGTGGAATGGTTAAGTACTATGTGGATGTGAAGATGTTACGTGCTATGGGTAGTTAATTGAATAATGATGTGTTTAAGTGTGTTAGAACTATGAATGGTTCAGAGATACACTGGAGGTGTGGAAGATGGGGGTAGTAGTAATACCTTGGGGAAGAGAGGGTGGTGGTGACACCAACAGTGAGCGTGGGTGCACCACAAGCTACACACTTTCCTCCTAACTCGACCTTTGACTAACACCTTTGCCTGGGGGGCTCAATCCCGCACATGTTGTATCTGTGGAGCGGGAGCTATTCGAGCGACCATCCATAACATAACTGAGTAAGTCCCTGAGGTTGAGGGCATCAGGAATCCGTGATCACAGTACCACAGTGAGCGTGGCTATGTGCAGTGAGCGCACGTGTATTTGTGTAAATGCATGTATTTGTAATTAGTTGTCGGTGCAGTGAGTGCACCTGTTTGTGATTGTTGTTATGTGCCTTGAGTGAGATAGTTCAGGTAAGTCTTATGCTTGTTTATGTGCTTATGCTAGAGTAGAGGACTCACCCCTACGCTTATATTTTCAGGTAACCAAGACGATCAGCACCGGGCTCCCTAAAGGAAGGATAGATGACACTGCTATAAGACTTAGAAGTTTATTTTGGAAGTTTTAATGTATATTTGAGTCCTGTAGCAAGCTATGAAACAAACTTGTAATCATTTTCTTTAAAGAACCACTTATGAAATTGTGTTTTTGAACTACTGTTTGAATGAAGACCTCTATTTTGTTAACATTTTTACAAAATTTATTTTATTTGAAAATTATAATTATAAGGTGTTACATCGCTCAAGCGAAAGCGCGCAAGTCTGAGAGGTGTTTAAGAGATTTTTAGGATAAAAATTTTATTTCATTCCAAACCTCATGTTCCCTCCTCATTTTCTCTGAACTATTGCTTCCTTCTCTCAGATAAAACTTCTTCAAACTCTGATCACTCCTCAAATTCAAGCTTTGGCATCAAATTTAAATGAATCCAAGTAAGTTTCTCTAGGTTCAACTATAGTTTCTCTGTTCGTTTCTCATGTTTTTCATTTCTCAAGAATATCTCTTGATACCTAATAGAACTTTCGTTATTGAACCATAAATCTTCATTAATCTTTCTCTAAATACTCATCTCGAGGTAAGGAGAACTCTATTTTGTCAATTATTAAAGTGTATATTTTGTGCTCATTGGAGCACTATTACATAAGGATTTTGTGAAAATATGTATTTGAATGATAATATTATTGAGTAAAAGCTGAGAATATGCATGTTTGATTATTTGGCTTGGATGGTCATGTTATGTTCCTATGAAATTTATGATGAGTACTCAATGTTAAGTGTTATAGAAATATGCTAATGTATGTTGAATGTGAGGTTGTATCTATTCATTAAAATGTTTAGATGGTATGGATAGTATATGAATGACCTAATTGTGAAATTCGTACGTTGAGGTTATGAGTGAGGTAAACTTAATCCGAAAGTGCTTGACTAAGCACTATCATATGAGTGGATGAAATGATTCTTGCGATGAGCATAAGTGCCGAATATGAAATAAATCTAGTGTGAATAGTTATAGAGATACACTGGAGGTATAAAGTTCAGAGACGATAGGAAATATGGGAGAAACATAGGGTGATGAGCGACATTCGCGTATGTGTACGCACTTTTTCTGAGAGCAAATGTGTCACATGGCCTCACACTCATTTCCTGACTAGACTCTTGACTTTACCTTTGCTAAGAGGCCTATCATTGTACATGTTGTATTCGTATATATAGGCTAACTGACGACTATTTATCTAGTTGAGTAAGACCTCAGAAAGTATGGGAGGCATCGTATATTTGTGATCACAATACACTGGAAGTGCATGTTTGAATGAGAGAACTGAATAATTTATGATATATATATATATATGTGTGTGTGTGTGTGTGTGTGTGTGTGTGTGTGTGTGTTATGACTATATGATTAGTGCTATTTTGTAAGTTAGATGTCAAAATGATTATGTTTTCTTTATGTCACAACTATGATTTCTCTGTGTTATGATGATTCATAAAATGGTAGAATAAATGGTCATCCTTATTGAAATTTTCAGGTAACCAAAATGATAACACATCAAGAAAGAATTAGACTGATGGATAATTATGTACATTATAGACTAAATTATATATTTAATGAGTACCAAAGAACATGTTATTTTAAGTTGGCTGTACATGTTGATGACACGCCTAGTCATATTATTGTGTTGGAAATGGAATTATATTATAGTGTTCCTTTTGATTTTCTTATAAATAATAGAATCCACCATACATTGTGTGTGTGTGTGTATATAAAGAGATACATTTAAGACTCCGGCAGCTATAACTAATTTGTCTACCTACCATGATCATAACTATGTCAGAAGACTAACATGAGGTTGCAGCTGATTCGGGAAATCTCTATCTCGAACCAGATAAGGATCTTGATTCTAAAGATTTAGTAGAGATAGAAAGATGGCATGATGATGACTAGGACTGGGTCTTCAACGTTTTGGATATGTTTTAGGACTACTCTGGGACTTAGATTATTTTGGTTGAGTAGTATTTTAAGTCCCATATACTTTAATAAATAGTTTGTAAATTATTGAATTTATTACATTTAAATGTAGGTTCACTATCCATATTTTGTAAATCTTTTCAAGTTTATTATCATCTCTAAATTTACGATTTATTTATTTAATATCGTTATGTTGGCAAAAATTAGTAAATAATCTCATTTATGAAAATATTTTAATTTACTTGTGTTTTACATTGTCTGTCACATATGAAAATTGTAATTTTATCCCAACTTTATATAAATAAATTGTGTAATTTGAGAATAAAATCTTTAGAATGTTACAAAGAGTACATAATTACTAATATACAATTACTATTTACAAGATTCTAACACTTTTCCTCAATCTGGAGCATATAGGTAATTTGCATCAAGCTTGTTACATACGAATTTAATTTGAGGACCTCTTAGTGACTTAGTAAATATATCTGCTAGTTAATCATCGTAATTGACAAAACTAGTAGATATTTCTCTGAACATGACTTTTTATCTAATAAAGTGACAATCAACTTCAATATATTTTGTCCTTTTATGGAATACTAGATTTGAGACAATATGTATAGCGTCCTGGTTATAACATATAAGTGACATATGTGTAACCTCTCCATATGAGTCGTATAAGCTTTGGACTGGCTATAGCCATAACTCAATACTCTGCCTCTGCACTGGACCTGATTATAACATTCTACTTCTCACTTTTCCAAGAGACAAGGTTATCTTTGACAAATATTCAAAACCTAAAAGTGGACCTTTTAGCAATGAGAGATCATGCCCAATCTACATTAGAATACCCCACAACTCAAGTATGTCCTTTATTTTCATACACAAGACCTTTTCTTAGAGGTTTTTTGATGTATTGAACAATGCAAGTCATTGCGTTCCAATGTTCCTTACATGAAAAGTTGATGAATTGACTTACTATACTTACCACAAATAAGATATCTGGATGGGTAAAAATGAGGTAGTTCAACTTCCTTACTAATCATCTGTACGTTTTAGGATCTAGAAGAGGCTCCTTATGATTTGACAAGAGCTTAACATTGGGATCCATAGGGGTGTCGACTGTCTTGAAATTTAAGATTCATGTTTATTCCAAAATATTCATTGCATATTTCCTTTGGGATATGATGATCCCATTTTTGGATTGTGCTACTTCTATTTCCAAGAAATATTTGAGTTTGCCAAGATCCTTCATCTGAAAATGTTTAAAGAGGTGTTGCTTCACCTGTGCAATGCTGAGAAGATCACTACCCATGATGACAATGTCATTAACATAAACAACCAGGTAGATGTAGCCAGTAGGTGAGTGACGATAGAAGATAGAATGGTTAGCCTTGCTCTGAGACATGCCAAACTATTTAATCACATTACTAATTCTATTGAACCATGCTCTGGGTGACTGCTTGAGGTCATATAAAGACTTTCAAAGTTGACATACAAGGCTAGAAGACTCCCCCTAAGCAACAAGGTAAGGAGGTTGCTCCATGTAGACTTCCTTGAGCAGATCTCCATGTAAAAAGGCATTCTTTATGTCCAACTAATAGAGAGGCCAATGACAAATGAAAACAATGGATAGGAATAGTCATATAGATTTACTGTATACACCTATCAACAACCAACAACTAACTTCCCTATTGATAAAGGAACGATGTCCCAAGTCTCACTGTTCTATAATGCATACATCTTGTCTAGCATAGCTTGTTACCATCTAGGATGGGCAAATGCATCACCTGCATTCTTAGGAACAGAAACAAAGGATAAGGAAGAAAGACAAAAATAATAGGAAGGAGAAAGAAACTCAAAAATATAAGAAGAAGTATTATGAGTAGAATGTATACTTTTTAAAAGAAAAATGAGAATGTCAAATTCACGAGGGGAGAGCTTGTCAATTTTGGGGCCAAGAGCATGAGCAAAACATATAGAACCAAATGCTTGAGGTGGTAAAGAATGAAGAGATTGGTGAGGATATAGAACTTGATAAGGGATTTTACCTTTTAGAATGAAGGAAGGCATGTGATTGATGAGATAACACACAATAAGCATTGCATCACCCCAAAACTGATGAGGAACACAAGAGCAGAGAAGAAAAGTTCAAGTGGTCTCAAAAAGATGTCTATTTTTTGCATTTGGCAACCCCATTCTGTTGGGTGTACAAGGACAAGAGATGTAACACACTATAAGATGCCATAAAGGTCTGAAATTGAGTAGACAGATACTCACGTGCATTATCACTTTGTAAAGTGCGAATAGAGATACCAAATTGATATTTTGATTTCATGAAAAAGAATTGAAAAATAGAAAATAATTTTGAACGTCCTTTCATTACATATGACCAAGTATAATCAGAAAAATCATCTACAAAGGTAACAAAATATCTTGACCCTAATGTAGAGGAAATACGACTTGGACCCCAAACATTTGAATGAACTAAAATAAAAAGGGACAAAGCTTTGACTTATAGTGCGAATAGAAAAAAGACTATAATATATTTTTCTAATTGACATGACTCACAGGACAAAGATTCTAACTTAGAAAGACAAGGGCATAACTAAAAAAACTTATCAAGACCTGGATGTCCTAGTTAAGCATGAACCTGAAGTGGAGATATTACTATTAAACCAACAAAAGAAGACTGTTGAGCTAATAGAGGCTATGGGACTCACATCTAGAGTCAATCGTCCTCCCTGTTCTTCGGTCATACAAGGAAACAGAATTTTTGGTAAAAGAAATGACACAATCAAAAGACTGAGTAAGTTGATTGGTAGACAGTAAATTAAAGGGAGCCTAGGGGACATAAAGGACATAATGAATAGAATGAGAAGGAAGAGAATGAATAATACCAACACCTTGGGGCTGAGTTTGAGAACTATTTGTCATGGTAATAGAAGGTAAAAACTAGAAGTAGAAAGAGGAAAAAAAATGGATTTATTACTAGTTATATGACTGGTGGCCCCAGAATCAAGGAACTAAGGGTCCAAAGAGTGAGAGATGCCAATAAAGAAATTAGCTATTGTTCTGCACGATACGTGTTAGAAGATACAAAACTTTAGGATAGACAATTTTATTAAGACTACGAAAGTGTGTATATTAAATTGTATGTCTGGGTTAAGTCCAAAGGTGTTCAACCTTCAGCACATTGTATTGATTTGTATGATGTCAAATTGATTGATAATTATTTGTATTATAATGACATGGTTTGATGACCTTGGATTTTTGTTTGAAAGTTAATGTTTGTTTTAAAAGGCTAAATTAAAGTAAACGAATGATGAAAAAATGTACTTTATTACCTGTATGTGATTCAAACTAAGTCAGAATATGTGAAATCTTAAACATATTTTATTTAATCAAATGATGAGGAAGAAAAATGTATTATTAGAGAATGTTATGATAAATGTTGAGAAAAGAATGGCATGAGAAATATTGAGAAAATAATATTATAAGAAATGTTGAGAATATGTATAGATAGTTACAGAGATACACTAGGGATGTAGAAGACAGAAATGATTTTGAAAATTTGAAAAAAATGAGAGTGGTGGATGCTTTCTTTGATTGCATATAATTAATGAGATTAAAAGCATCATAAGGCACACACTTATATTTCTGACCTAAACTCCTGACCACACTTTTGCTAAAAAAGGTCAGGTTGACACACGTTGTATTCGTGTTGTAGCGGCTATCCAGCAACTATTTATACCTATGGAAGACCTCAAGGGATCCTAGGAGCAATGATTGTAAAATTATGATGGATGTGATAAGTGTTGATCCTATGTAAAAACTGTATTAGATAGAGATACTTTTTACAGTTGATTGTATGTATTAAAGCCCTAATTCTCTTAATTGTAAGTAATTATAGTCATATACATGCGTTAAGAGTTGAACATGAGTTTAATGAGATTTGATTTGAAAAATCTTATTTAACAGGTGAATTAAAATAAATAAAACAAATAGCAAGGCAGGAAGTAAGAAATAGTAAAAATGTTAGGCAATCAATTCCTCGCTTAAGCTAGTTTATGCTCGCTTGAGCGAGCCTCTCCTACTTGAGTAGGAGACTCACTAGAAGCATAAAACTTCTGTTGCCATGTGTTGCTTGAGCGAGAATGATGACAGAGGAGAAATTTACTGCTTCTATATATATATATATATATATATATATATATATATATATATATATATATATATATATATATATATATATATATATATAAATAATATTTGGTGTTACAGACCTTGGTTTTCTTATTCTACTCTTAATGCTTGACTCTATCTTATCAATATATTTTTTATGTTAAAATTTGAGTTATAATTGGAAATTATTTCTTAGATTTAGATATGAATAAGTTACTTGATGTGTTCAGTCTAGAAATAGATATCAATATGTTAATTGCCTCAAAACACTTAAACTTAATTTTGAATGGTTTATTGTAGTCCTGAGGGATTAGGGTATGATGGATTTATCTTAGAACTCTATATTTGAGGAATCAATATAGATAAAAAAAATTTTGTGTGTAGCAGTAAGATTTATGAATTGGATTGTTATATATCAATGAACCAATAGAATATAATTAAAGGAGATTGATGAAGTTCAATCCCAACTTTTTAATTCTAAATTAAATTCTATTTTGTAGAATCCCAACTACAAGATTTTCTGAAGAAAACCCACTTCAAAACCACCCTTGCTGTCAATTACTTAAAGAGTGAAATACTTGAGAGAATTTAAATATGTTGTTACTTGTGGATACGACACTCACTCATCACTTTATTACAAGTTGGTTCTAGTATTTACACTAGAAAACCAATAAGATCTGATATAATATATTAATTGTATGATTATAATATATGTGTTGTAACATATCAATTGATGTTATGGTATATGTATTGTAATATATTGACGAGTGCGATAAGGATATATGCATTGTGACATATTGATTGATGTGATATAATATATGTATCATGACATGCAAATCAGTGTAGAAATATACGTTATGAATACTACAAATTGATTGATTTAGTTTGTGCTTTCTATTGTGATAATTGTTTATATAATTTGTGAGTTATTATTAACTACATATACATATATTAAAATATGTTAAATAATATTTTGAGTATTATTCAATTATTCTGTCAAATAAAATTTAGTAGGGTAGAGAATACTCGTTTTTACTAATTATTTTTAAGAAACAAAATCGAAGAAAATTAAAATTATGAAGAAGGATTGCTCTATAGAATTTGAATTATTTGAAGTTTGTAATATTTTATTAAATTTCCAGTTTAAATTAATAAAGTTATATAATTGTTTTAATGTCAAATCTAGAATTTGTAACACTTTGGTAAATTTTGTTGTAGCCATCAATTTGAAGTGTTTGTAATATTAATAGTTAATTTTATTTTAGTTTACATTCAAATATTAGATAGAAAGTTACTTTGTAAGAAATAGTGTTGTTTATGTTTTAAGTCTGCATGTATATATACTATATGAAGTAAATGAATTATTAAGATGAAAATATTGGTTTTTACCCTATTGATAAATTAAAAATTTTAAAACTATTTCATTTTAAAGGCTTTAAACATCTTTGAGTTTTAATGAATCTAATAATAAGAATATCAATTTTACTCTTTTTAAATTATTTGAGCTATACATATAATAAGAAACTCATTTAATCTTTATTCCTTGTTATAAATTATTATTTATATTAGATAATAAATAAGAATGTTGTAGTTTAGATTGTTCAAGTTTCACTTGTACCTGTTACTGTAAATATATTAATGTAATCCCATCATGAAGAATATATAATGCAATTCATTCTTTTTCTAAAATCTCTTTACATATTCTTTTGCTTGATATCTTACATAGTATCAAGAGCCCTTTGATTCATAGCTGTTGTTGCACAACAATTTCCTGTACAAATCAATGTTCATACTTCCTTAAACCTAGTATCATTCTAACTTAATAAAGACAACTATCTTCCTTAGAAGCATTAGGCATTAGCTACAATAAAAGAATCAATCTTTATAATTACATTATTGATGAAGGTATACCCTCCACGAATGCATTAGATGAAACTAACAACATAATAGAAGATGTTACTGAAGAATCTTCTTTATGGTAACAAGAAGATCAACTAATTCTTTTATGGCTACATGATCAATTGTTTAACCTCTCAACAATTGTGGTAGAAATTTGAAACCTTTTTTTTATATCAAGAACTCGTGCAAGAATAAAGCAACTGAAGATTTAACTCAAATCCATAAGGATTCATTGTCAACTAATGATTATTTTCTAGAGATTCAAAAAATTATTGATTCTTTTAAAGCTACAAGACATTCCATCTCCAAAGAGGATCACATTGATGTCATTCTTGATGGCATAAGAGAAAACTATGACTCCTTTGTCACATCTATCATTTTAAGAACTAACCTTTTGTTCGTTGATAAGTGTACTAGTCAAAAAGTAAAAAGTAGTAAAAAGAGTTCTTAAATTGAGTTGTTAAATTGGAGATTTGCCCCTACTACATAATTGTTCTTTTTTCTTTTTCTTGTTTTTCCTAAACATTAACATTTTATTGAGGACAAATTTAGAGTACAAGGGTACTCTAACCCGTTACAAATTTAAAAGGAATTAACAATACATATCAAGGGATCATTAATCTAATTTACATATATAATCAATCTTCCCAAAGGCCCTATTACAAGCCACTTCAAAGATACATATTCCAAACATTTGGCCTAAGCTTTGATCTCTTCATAGAATTATTTTTCATAAATTTAGATCAACCCCGTAACATAGAATTAGAGCCGTGCTTCTTCCTCTTCACCTTGCGAAGTGCACTTCTAACATGAATTCTTTCATGCATTACCATCTCAACAACAATATTGGATTGAAGGGAAACTAGTCCTTGACTCAATACATGATTAGCCTCGTTTGACCCATGAGAAGGCCCAATAATTAGGTCATCAAATTTGCCAATAAACTCTTTTTGTGCCACATTCTTGCCTCTTGTCAGTTCCTTATCAACAACACCCAATTGACATAATCCTTCATTAACTCCTATGTCCCACCAATTCCCTTTCTTATAAGTTTTGACCAACAAAAGCCCACTTCGGTTAGCCTCATTTTCAAATGCATCCTCACCCAATCACAAAACATCTACATTATTATTGAAAATCATGTCATTATTGATCTTCACTTCATAATTTGAATTCTCTCTCATTCGCACATTTTTTACGTTCTCCATGTACTTTCAAACTCTTCCTGATATTGTGAAATATCTAACATGAAATCACATAAATTTTGTCTCCAATAATCCATCCCTATGTTACCCCTCCTCCGTGCTTTTCACACCATCTTTGGTCATGATTTTTTTTTGTTGTGCTTCTTGCCGTTAGATCATGGCTCTTCTGACCATCATCTAAACTTTCATCCTCCAAAGTGTCCAAATCCAATGAAGCATCGTCATAAATCTCTAATGATGAAGTATTTAAATCATGATACCACCATCTTCCTTGAAAGAATTCTCTCCCATATTCCTCGACCACATAAATTGACAACACGAGATCATTAACATGAATCTTTAGATTTTTATTAATTAGCGCATATATTTGAGATAGTAGGTGAACTCTTGCAAAATTCATACATCTTCGGGAATTCGTATCATTATCCATGACACAAAATCTCCCAGCAGTAACAGTTCGGAGGGCAAGTGTACCCATCGAGAAGTAATAAAGGGTTCTTTAAATTAAGTTCCTGAATTATCGTTCCACAAGGATTGTTTACCAATTACTAAAAATTTTCTAATTTAATTGTTTGAGCTTCAAATATACGAAAATAATCAACACAAGAATTTAGAAAATCAATTATAAAACTAAGAGCAAGAAACACAAAGCACGTCTTGGCTACATTTATCAGAGAAAAACCTAGGGCATATGGGTGTTCTCATTCAATCCTTTATATTAATTTTCTAATCAGATCTAAATCTGATTTTCTTGTGATTACTAATCATTCATACGAATACTATTAATATTCAATGGTCATGCAATATTAATATTCTTTTCTCTAAATTAACATCCCCAATGGTCATGCAAGACATCAATTTAAGAAAGCCTAGGGAGCCTATGAACTTGTTAATTCAATAACAATTAGAAGAAGAAGATTGGTTTGGTCTACCTAATCTTTCATCTTATTTTATACTATAGATCTATTAATTAATCAAGATACGATCGCCTGATGATGTAATTAATTAGGATTAAGAGTAAGAAGCAATAAAATAAATTCTAATCACGAAACAAAAATCAAATTTAGATTCAATTATCAAAATTCTATAAATTCATAAATAATAATCCCCATAGCCCTAACTATAGATTTAGTTACTCATGTAGAAAGAAAACGCTAAAACAGTCAATAACATGTCCATAATGAAGAGATATAGCAAACTAGAATATGAGATGAATCGTCGGTCTTCAAGTATGGTCACTTGAAGCTCCAGTCCTGCCAAGAGTGTGCTGACGATCCGTACAAGAGGAGTGGAAATTATCCAAGATCTCGAAGGGAAAGTTATGTATAAATTCGTGCTCAGCCAAAAAATGGAGCTTTTTCACGATGCCTTCCTATCCTTATTTATAGAAGAACTCCTTTAAAATTGCTAAGAGTCCGTGCATTACAACGAAGCACCCCCGTGCTTCACTGGGCGTGCTTATTGCTGTGAGGTTTTTAAGCCCATTCATTTGGGCCCAAAATGCACCTGAAATCTACTTGTGGCCTCTTTATATCAAACTGTATAATTAATAAATAAATTAGTGTAAAACTCAATTAAAATAAAATATGAATAAATAGACTGTAAAATAAGGCCTAATTACAGACTTATCAACACCATCTTCTAAAAGAATACCTCTGACCAAGCATGATATGGCACACCATATAAATGAACTCATGTTCCTTTATTAATAACTACCATATGAGGATGCCACCAATCAATGGTATAAAACAGCTTAGACAAGTCATCTTTATACCTAACTATAACCTTCCTCAGATCCTCCAAAGCCTCCAATTCTAATAGAACCATATTGTCACCCATAGTAATGGCCTTGACATTTAGTATGGATTCCTGTAAAATGAAGTCAGACACACTATTGAGCTTTTCTGGCCAGTGTAACATTTCCACCACTACCTTGCAGCACCTCTCAATCGTATCATGATCAACATGCAACTCGCTGTGACATCATTATTTTTTCTTAGGTACCTACATTGCATTCTTGTTTGACCCTCCAACAGCACCCTTCCCCTTCACCATATCTACATAGCTTCACCTACCAACACTACCTCTTCCTTCTACCTTGGTCCCAACGCTGGTTAATGGTTTCGACACCTTCTCACACACAACATCTTAAGTTTGTCTCGTGATTACCTGTTTATTGACAGTTCTATTATATCTAGACACATTCACTGTCATCTGCATGTTCTCTATCGTTATGAAACTCAGTCTCCTTTTCATGTCATGGATATCCCCGACCTCTGCAAACCGCATAAATCCAAATCTGCATCCATCCTTGTCCCTTTCTTCAAAATAAACAAATCTTCAACCTTCGCATACCTCTAGAATATGTCCCACAGCGTTGACACTCCATGATTATCTGAAAAATTTGTAAAGAAAAATATGGGTAATGTTTGTACACAACCAACATAAATGTTAAAATTTTGTTTGAGATTTTTTCCGTTAAGCCGTCACAAGCGTCCATCCACAGTGAACCTCCACACCCTTCTCACACCCTCTCACTCTCATTTGATAGTACAATGCAAACCGCTTTTCTTCAGCATCCTTCCTTCTCCTTCTGTCTCAACACTCCTCAAGATGATTCACTCCACTCTAATTTTTCTGCACCCAAACATCTTCGAATAAGGATTGTCCCTACTACATACCTTATTTTGATGCTATGTATGTTATTTTTTTATTTTTAAAATATTAAAAAATATTTATCTATATATTATACTATTTTTATATTTTTATATATTTTATTTATATAAATTAATAAATAAATTTAAAAAATTCATATTTATACTCTCTTTTTTTTATTATTATTACACTTATATTTTCTATTTAAAAATTATTATATATTTATATTTTAATAATAAATTTTGGAATATAGAGTACACATGCATTATTAGAATATTCATAATTAAATAAGACAAAATTGAGAAGAGTATACACTTTTTAATTTTTCTTAAACCTATTTTTATTAAAATTAATGAATATATACAAGATTAAAAATTTATATTAAAAAAACTTGTGCATTACACAGGGTCTTATTATTATGTTTTTATTATTTTTGAATCTTAAGATGCAATATATAGTGATAGTATTTAAACTTGTTAAATAAACTGTGGAATAAAATTAGTATTCGTAAAGGTATATATTGTAAAATTTTTATAAAAATCACTTATTAATAAAATATTAATAGTTAATTTTAAACTAAATGAATTATTATAAAAAATAGTTAAACCAAACACATTTTTAATATCTTTTGTTTTTAAAAAACAGAAAATAAAAATTAAACTAAACACGTGAAAACTATTTTTAAAAAGTAAAAATAGAAAATGACACGAACCAAACGGACATACTTTGAAAACTCTTCATGCAAGTTTTATTTCCTGTGAGCATCTTCACCAACTGCATTCAAAGTAACCTTTAATCTCTTAGCTTTTACTGTTATAATCGAACCACCGTGAATATGCAAACAAAAACAATTATTCGAAATTAACCAACAAGCCACTCGGTGAACCAGCATCCACGCAAAGGATCTTTAAATGTACAAGAATGCATACTACTCTCTCCTATAAAAAAAATTAATAAGTTTTAAAAACTAACTGGTAGACTTTTAAATTAATAAGTTAATTTATTAAAAACTAACTAAAAAATAAAAAACTACAATAAATAATAAAAAGTATTTAAAAAATATTTTTATATTAATAAAAATTAATATTTAATTAATAAATAAATATTTTTAAATTTTAAAAACAAAAAAATAAGTCTAACGGACTAATTTCTCCGATCTGTATTTTGACATAACAAACCAGGGTGAGTTAAGCAAATCATTAAATCTAAATCACTCAATTCAATCACCAATTTTGATTAATTATATAAATAGACCCGTCAGATCAATTCTATTTTAACAACTTAACTGTAATATTATAGATTGATTATAATAATTAGCAATTAAATGTATATCATCTTAGATATACAATTTTATTAAAATTTAAACTAGTCCTTTCTTTTGAAATTTATTGTCCCTAACCCACCAAGAGATGTGATTGGTCCAAACCACCAAAGTAGACTAGAAAGCTTTGCCATGGCAGTGTTTCATTTTAGGCCACATATGTTACTATTTGATGGAAAAATTGGGGATTCAGTGAATTCATGACTATGTATAATGCCATACACACTTTTAGATAGTAAATAAGTTTGTTCATAATACTTTTTGCCAGTAATGTCCTGACAAACAAATCAATTCCTAAGACCCTTACAATATGCATTAATTACCTTATTTTGATGCTTTGGGCCAAACATCTTTCTTCATCCCACTTTTAATTCTTATCTTCTTTCCATAAATCGAAATTGTTTTTTTCATCTTTACAAATATTGTTCTTTTTAATTAATTTTATTAAAAATTGACAATATTTATCTTTAAATATTTTAAAAGGTATAGGTCAGTAACAAAAGAACCAATAATAGGGACTAATTTTTTATATTTTAAAAATATTAAAGACTGAATATTAATTATTATTTTTTTGTATAAAAACTAATTTAAAATACAGTGATTTGGAAAGGTAAAGAATCTGATTAGTTGACAATTGGTAGCTTGGAGGCTCGATATGGATCCCGTGAAAGCAGAACAGGTAAGGACGTTGCTGGGTTTTATTTGAGAAAAATATTAGTATATATATATATATATATATATATTAAAAAATTTAATTATTTAAATTTTATTCGTAATTTAAAGATTTTTAGTAATTTTTAATGTGTAATAACAAAAGTTGGTTAAAAATATTATATTAGAGAATATGTTGTAAATTCGTTAACTTTTACTTTTTAAACATTTAAAATAGTAATTTTTATAAAAATAACGTATTTATTATATTAAAATATATATATAATAAAATATCGTTATTATTGACCATTTAAATTATTAAAAAACTGAAATTAACATCTTTTAATTTAATATTAACAGTACGAGAGATGGTTTGATTGAAAATTTTATTTTTATCTTACTTTTATTTTAATCTTTAGTTCAAAAAATTATATAAAAATAATAAAAATGAAAAATTAAATGACATTTTTAATTAAAAATAAAAATTAAACGAGGCAATCCTTTACAAAAAATGTGATAACATGTTCATTTAATTACCAAAATATACGATGCACCACTTGATAAAGTTGTATATTCTACAATTACTTGTATTCTTTATTTATTGACATACACTTTTAGATAAAAAAAAAAAAAGAAAAGAAAAGAAGATGATATTTAATTTTAAAAGATACTTATAAAAAATTATATTTATTTATTTTAAAAAGACAAATGAGAATCGTGAGACTATGATTTCTTTCCCGCAACTAACCTTCTGAAATTGTTTGTTTTTTACATTTTACTTAATTTCATCTTAATTAAAAAAAAAAACCCCTTCATCCGATTACAGGACTCTTTTTCTTATATATGATTTTTTTTAAAAATTATCGAAATATCAAATTTTTGACAAAATTAGAGAATATGACTTATTTTTTTCAAAAATCACTTATGATAACTTTTTCCTCTTTTATTTTTTTAAATATTTTATTATTATTTGAAAAATCACTATTAACATTTTTAAATTTTTTATTATTTTAATAATTTTTGAAGGATTTTTATTAGCAATTTTTAATTTTTTTTATTTTTTATCTCTAATTTTTATAATTACATAAAAATTATTATTGATGATTTTTAAATTCTATATTTTTGTAATTTTTAAAAAAATTATATTTTAATATATATAATTTTAAATATTATATATAAAAAATATTTATCATAATCTTTATATCTATAATTAAAAATGTGTAATGATTAAAAATATAAATAATAGTAATAATGTTAAAAAAGAATGTTTAAAGATTGAAATGGTGAATTTGTGAGTTGAATCCAGAGTCAAAGATAGCAGAGAAGATGGGTCCTACTTCTGACAGAAGCTAGACTTGGGAGGATGGATAGGTATGGTGCCGTAGCCAACTTTATAGACTCACTCTTTCCCACTAACATTCACAAAAGTTTGAAAGTGACTTTTGCGTTAATCTCATCCATCAGCTTCCTTCAACACTTCTTCTTTCTATTTTCATTACTATTCTCTTGCTTTCTTGTCTTCTTTTTTTTCGTTTTCTAGCTACTCGAATTATATCACTTATTTATTAACTCCAATCAATTACCCTAAGTATTGACTATTCAATAAGTTTAGTATAAATTAATTTTATTTAAAAGGAAGTTTAAAGTGATTGATTTATTTTTCAATACTTTTATTTAATTGTAAGTTTGTAGCATATTTCGTATAATTTCTTTTAATTTAATATAAAAATTATAACTTATATCAAATGTACATTTATTTGTTATAATAAATATAAATTTTTTATTATATTTTTATATTAGTATGATATTATTTACTTTAAATTTATAAAATAATAAAGATCTATTATACTTATATGCTCTTAATTATTTTTAATTTTAGTTAATGTGAGACTTTATTTATATATCGTAATAAATTATAATTAGTTGTATTATATGTTAACATAAATTTTAAATTACATTTAAATATTTTATATGTATTTTTTATTTTTATTTATAGTAGTTCTTATTTATTTATATATTTATATAAAATTGAAACAAAATTCCCTTATTTGTATTTGATTTCTGCCATTCAAATCTAAAATACAATAATAAAAGATGATAAAACTATAAATTATTTTTTTATTATCAATAATTAATAATGTAAAATAAATAAGAGTTTTCATGTTAATATAATTATATTAAATACTCAAAGACAATTTAATTGTCCAAAATGGTTTTATTCCATTTGAACATATTCTATCCAATAAAAAATACATGTAATTAAAAAAAATTGTTATATGTATTTACAACATAATAAATTATTTTTTTTCTTCTTATAGAATTTTTTAAGTAGTGTTGATTTTGAAAATTCGTGAAGTCACTTTAAATTAGTATAAAAGTGAATATACTTTTTCTTTTCTATTTTAGAAAGAGTATACCTTTCATATTATTTGTCTGGAAAAATGACAATAAAAATATTAGCTTAAAAAGATAGAAACTAACATTCTAATTTTAGTAAATTATGAAAACCAGTTAAATTCGTCAACTTTTCCATACTAATATATCCGAAGGCTAAAGATTAATTTGAGTGAAATTTATAATATTAAGAATTAAGATAAATTTTATATTTATAAAAGTATTTAACAAACATAGATTTTTGAGGAAATAATGTGAAGGTTTGTTTATTCCTTTTAAGAATTATGCATATAAAATCTATCTTTAATAATAATTCAAAACTGTTCAAACTCTAAACTTTATATTTATTTTACACCCTCTCTCTCTCTCTCTCTCTCTCTCTCTCTCTTGTTTTTAAGGACAGTACACTCTTTTCAGGCGTAGAAAAATCCTTTTTGTTGGAAGAAAACGTGCAAAAGCATGTGGGAAAATGAAAACATGAGCTAGCATTAGCATTGTAGCAGTCTTAGAAATTGGTTTTGCTAAAGCTGATTTCCGCAGATTCACCTACCACATGCATTGATGCCAGCGAGAAAAAGAATGTGAAAGCACACAAGTTATTCATGGAATAACCCGCTATCACTCTGTTTTCTTCATCCCAAATGTCTCCACATTTGCACACACTATATTTTTTGGATCTTCTGCTTTTGATATGATTTAATCGTATACAAGATTACAACAACATAAAAGCATATAATATAAAATATAAATTTATAAGGATTTTATGTTGTTAATATATTAAGTATGAGTGAAAAAAGTTAAGTTGAATGTAGTATGATTAACTCATTACAACAATTTGCTTGATAATTCTATGGAAAAGATAAGAAAGAAACAAATATATGAAGATCCATATTATTGGTTTTGTTCTTTTCAAAATCAACTTTTTCTTTGATAGACATAATATAAATTGGAATATACAAGGAAAACTAAAACTAAAGATCCATATTAAGGTAGGAATTATCTGAATCTTCTATGATTTTTGTCCAAGCAATTGCAAAATCCATAGCCTTTAATGACCATAAAAGATAAATGTCATTTTAATCAGGACTTATTCGTAACAAAGCAATTTTCAATTAGATGTCAATTTCGAACTCAATGTAGTATATTGCTTTTGAATGATCCATGCAATCTATTACAGGGTAGGGGATTGATCAACTGAAAAGAAATTGCAGAACTCATTAATACTAAAGAAACTTGGCTCTTCCATTCTCATAAAGTGAGTCTGAAACGTTTTATCTGGGGACCCTCTTGAATCAGAGTCAGAGTAGTGAAGCCAGTTCATCAATGAACTTGAACTGGGCAAAGATCCATTGACACACAAAAGAGAATCATCATTGATCTCTTCCTTAACCACGCCATTTGAATTGCTCTCTGATGCTCCTCTGTCTCTAACCTCTGAAATGGGATATTCTTCTTTCACTAACTCATTGCTTTCAGCTCCACCTCTCAACAATTTTTCTTTCAACTCTCTTAGCTGCAGGTCACACACCAAAGATCACAAGAAAGAACCCAAAAGCTGCACACTAAAAAGACTAAGATCAAAATTAGAAAAAAGTCTAAATAAATTAGACAGATCAATTTTGTCACATTAACTTCTCTTAAATATACATTTATCTAACTTTTTCAGAAATAGATATCTATACCTTAATTTTAACTTATGAAAAAAAAAGTTTAATTTACCTTATTCATTTTTTTCATATAAATATTCATTGAAAAATTTATCCAAATTAAATTTAACATATTAATGTAAAAAAATTCAACTGGGTTATGCTACAAAAGTGATTAAAAAACTGTAACATTATCTGATTATCTGTATAGCCGACTCAACAATAAAAGGCTTGATTGTTGTTACATATGATCAAAAGAAAGTGATTTGTGATACCTTAATAGTAAGAGCCTCATTCTCTTGCTCAAGATTATGGTACTCAACCTTGAGAACATCATAATTGGACTTGAGAACGCCATAGTCTCTCTCCAATTGCTTGGATTTCCAACGAGCTCTACGATTTTGGAACCAAATAGCAACCTGTCTTGGTTGCAAGCCCAGTTCTTCTGCTAGCTTTGTCTTGCGCTCTGGCTCTAGCTTGTTGTCAACCTCAAAGCTCCTCTCTAAGGCTTTCACCTGATCAAAACTGAGTCTCCTTTTCTTTTCCAACACTGAGCTACCATCTTCATAGCTGTCTTCTTGGTCTAACCTATCTAACATTGCCTGAAATTCATCACTGTAACCCTGTGTTTCTTTCCTTTGATTCACACCTGCATGCACCAAGAGTGGAAAAGAATTAGCCATTGAATAAAACTTGGGCGTAATTCATTAAGTGATTTCAGTGACGTTTTCCAAAGAAAATTAGAGTTTCTTCTTAGTGATCTGTAACAACATTAAACGCTTACCTTTTACTGAGAAAATACTCTAATTTTGACCGAAAACCACAAAAATTACTTAAAGAATTGTACTTTAGTTTTAAGCCAAATATTTGTTACCAAAACTGAATCCAAACAACAACAAACAGTGGAAAGGTAGAAAGAAGTTTTATTTGATGGGTTTTGCTTCATTATGCTTCATTGAAGCGGTTGAATGAGAATGTGAGAGAAGGGTATCTGAAGAGTGAATGATGCAGTTGAAGGAACCAATTAGTGAGAAAGGTTCTTAACTTTACCTGATGGGCATATGGAAAGTGAAGTAGCCATAGTATGTGAGTTATTGAGCCTCTTCATTGATAAGAACAAAGGCCAAAAGCTGATCCTGCGCTCTGGGCTTTGTACGTGGCAAAGCGAAGTTTATGGGCAAAGAGACCAGAATACTAAGATTTAAAATAGAACCAGGTTGAGGTAACAGATGAGTAGATGATGAAAAGAAAAGAAAAAATGTTTTAATGCTGTGTTGTTGATGCTTTCAAGACCCACAAACAGTTACTTTTATATTCACATTTTTTTCCACAAGGTGAATTCCTGTGTAACCAAATCATAGCCAAAGGTGAATCCAGCAAAATAAGCAAGATAGGACAAAAGTGAAAAGCAATCAAAAACCTCTACCTAGCTAATCATTATCTAATCAAAAGACACTCACACACTCAAAAGAGACACTAGATCACAGGATCATGGCTAGATATCTTCACTGTGAGTGATGAATTCAGATACACAGCAATTTCATAGGGGATTTGTAAATTTATAGTGAATTATACGACATTTGGGAAAAGGGGTTAATTAATGTACTAACCTATCACTGTGAATAAGAATTTGCATACCATAGTAGGAAAGCACAGTAATATTTTACATTTTTTTGTTTTAACGATAAATTCCAATAACTGTAGCACTGTTTTTAGTTATTTAAATTTTCTGAATTTAAAATTAAAATAAAAAATAAACTTTTTTTTGTAGTTTTATCTCATCCACATTTCATTTTAGCGTTGCGAATAATTATATAACGCTTGGATTGTTAGAACTGTGGTGTGTAGGCAGTGTAGCGTGAATTTGGTGGATGCAAAACTAATTTTTACTGATGAGGTTAGAGATATTATAAAAATGCTTAATTGAACGAATTCGTGTCTATACAAAAACTATGAATGCAATGATCGCCTTTGATTTCGTTCAAACATCTTATATATATATATATTTATTTTTTTTAATTTAATATTATCCAATTACTGATAAAAACATGCGTTCATACCCTATTCGTGAAAAATAATTTAGTACTACATTGCATTGCTCGATATGAAAAGAAGGATATTCCTACTCAAAAGTACATACCTTGTACAATAGGGGATCAGGATCAAACACAATGGCAAAAGCAGAACTTGAACCTTCCTCTCAAGACAATGACGAACACCGAAAAAGAGAAGAATTAGCCAGCCCATTAGCATCTCGATTAGTACAAGCAAGATTCTTATCGAAAAATCATGTAATGTCTATATGGTCAAGGGCAAGTTATTTTCTTAATTGCTTTGTTAATCATATATACACACTATACTAGAAACGATTTTTTAAAGTACTAACTTAGATAGCAGTTAATAAAAACTGCTAGTGTTGAACCACTCTCATATCTATACTTCTAAGAATAGTTCTCTGTTGACCGCTCTCTAAAAGTCACTTTTAGAGAGCAGTTATCTCCAAAGTCTTTAACTTTTATAAATAAAGCTCCCTCTCAACTCATGAATCTCTTTGCTCTTCGTCTTACTAACAAATTTGATCTCTTTTATTTCTATAAGTTTTTTTCGTCTCTTTTTCGTATGTAGGTTCTCTTTGTCTTCTATACTCTCTTTATCTCCTCTGCGCTAATAAATTGTTATTTTTTCACATCTACAGGTACCTTTTTCACATATCTCTTCATTTCTTTTTTTCTTTATTAATGGTGAATAATCTATTCTCTCTTTCTTTCTTTTTCTCTTTATTAACGATGAATCTTCCTACTAGTTTGTTCTCTTTTTCTCTGCTTACTTGTGTTTAGTTCATGCAGATGTGAATTGTTTAGTTAACACACCGTATAAACTCAAGATTCAATTTTAGTTTATAATAAAAATAAAGCAATTTTAAATGTCAGACCTATAAATTAAAATTTAAATGTAATAATAAATTAATTTTAGTTTGCAACATATCTAGAAAACTGATGTAGGAATTGCCTGATTCCTTTGAATATGTAAATCATTCTTAGAGAAACTTCATTCACCGATCCTTAATTCCTTGAAGAACAATGCAATCAAACAAGAATTTTAATGAAAAAATGGAAGAAGAATAAGATGGATATTGGTGCTACTCTCAAAGGGAGATAAGCCATAAGATCTTCACCATGATGGAAGGATCCACCAATAAGAAGTAAACTCAAGGTCTTTACCTAGATCACTTGACAGAAAAGGAGTTTATCAAAACTCACTAGATTTCATCAAATCTGAAAAATGAACCAAAGTTATCAAAATACAAAGAAAAAAAGCCTTATATAGGCAATAAGCTATACTAGCTATTGGACTAGACCCAACTACACAAGAAGGCAAAAGTCCAAAGTCTAAAGTTTCAAAATACACTATGAGAAATAAGAATAGATCTTCAAAGTGTGGCCTTGTATGGGCTTAGCCTAAGGTGACTCACGAGGCCCATAAGTTTGCCTATGACTTCTTTGGTCTTCTTAACCCTTGACTTAGTCATAGGGCCTTAAAGTCCCTCCAAAGCATCCTCCACTTGGCTCAAGCTCTCCAAGCTAGTGAGGTCCTCATCATTCCCTCCATCTTCAAGAGGATTTGCCCTTAAATCCAAATCATCATCATCCTCACAGTCATTTTTGATTTGGCCTATTTACATGCAATACATCTAGAACAATCCTACAAAGCAAAAGAAACAATATAAGTCTCAAGAAATGTGAAGGATAGGGATCAAGTATATAGTTATGGAAAGGAACCCACCTAGATCAAAGATTAGTCTCTTGACTTTTAGCATTTTATTACAAAAGTTCATACAAAAATTAATGAAATATACCCATAAGAAAGCACATACAAAACTATGAAAGACATAGTTATTAGTAAATAACATGAAGTGTCTTAACAAAGTTAGACTACAAGAAAGGTGAGATACATGCATTCTATTTTGTGGTATGAACTCATCATTATGAATAATGTCATGTATTAATATGATTGCATTATTACCTAATGAGAAAATACTTGACATATTGCTTATCATGCCTAATGAATTGGACCTTAAATGTGGCATATCATAACTAAATGGAAATTGGATCATGCTCAAACACAACATATGTGTTCCTAAATGCCTAGTTAGTTTCTAGAAAGAAATAAAACAAATAGAAGGAGGAAGAAGAAGGTGTGAAATTTTACTTCACAACCCAAAAATAAAACCTAAGCTAGCTTGCATACCTTACTCGGTCTTGTAAGCAAGTAAAGCAATTCATGCAATATCAGATCCTAGCTAAGCATACTAGTTGTTGTGCATGAAATAAACTAGCAACCTATGCACAATTACCCTAAATAACTAGATCAAATAGAGCCAAAAGTCTAATGTCCAATGTATAATTACAAGGAATTCAAAACCTACTACAAAGTTCTACAAAAATCAAAAATTCTAGCCCCAATAATAAAAGAAAAAGTCTCCAAATACAAGGAGATTTTAAATGCACAAAATGAAAATCCCAAGCTAATGTATTATAAGGCTTTGCTTCCAATACAAAAGCTTTCCAAGAAGTGCAGCTCCAAGTCACCAAGTATCAAAAGAAAAGAAATGGGTAGTGGAAATCAACAATTAATATGTGAATTTTGGACCAAGGACTTCACCACTCTTCTCACATGTTTCACTCAAATTTCAACTAATGTTTACTCTTTTTTTTTTTTTAACTTTTTCAATAGTGTGCACACTTGTCTTTTCCGTTTCTACTTCTTAACTAACAAGAAAATTAAGATAGAAAGTCAAGCTACTCTTAATTTGATCACCTAAAATGCTACCACCATAGTGAGTCTTATGTTTATTTTAAAGAAGACAAAAAAAGATATCAGACTCTAAGATAAACCTAGAGAAATTTGAAAGACAAACTAGAAAAGCACAATTAAAATTAAGCACACTCAAAGAGAATATTTATGTATGACAAACTTGAATAAGAAAGAAATAAGCTAGAATTAAGGACTTTTGAAACCAAGCACTCAAAAGAAACCTAGAACTCTAGATTACACAAATTAGATTCAAGTTAACACACAAATTTAGCTTTTGGTTTCACTTCAAAAGACTTAATTCAACACATAACATTTGCACATATCATGATATTCAAAATCATTCTTTAACCTTTGTTTTCACTACTTTTTTTAAAAAAAAATTTTCAGCAAACCATTTTTTCTTGTATTTGCTCTTTTCTTTCTTTCTTTTCTTTTTTCTTGTTGTTTTAACTTTTTCTATGTCACTAATTTTTAAGATTTGTAATGGATCTTTAATTTTACACAAGAATCCACACTAACAATTCTATTTTCAGCAACAACACATTTAATCCACACTAACAATTCTATTTTCAGCAACAACACATTTAATTCACCCTTGCAAGTTATCACAATTAACAAAAACAACAACTATAGCAAGATGATGGAATAGCAAAATAAGAAAAAGCAAGTAGAAAGAAGTGGTTGGAACAAAAAAAAATACCACACAATAGAACTAGAAAGTAAGAAAACAATGTACAAGTGCTAAAAAGATTCACGGATTAACACCAAGAACGTAAACACAAAACTGTTCAACACATGTAATTTCAAAATAATTCAAGATTTAAGATTGAGAAACAAGTGTATAGCAACAATTCTGCATTTACAATTGCAAAATATATGGATCTAACAAAAAATTTCATCAAGAACATGAAGAACACAAGAGGTAATGATACAAAGACTTGTAACATAAGATTTACAAATTAGAACAATCTAATAATGATTTTATGAAATCTAAACTGATTAAAACACTTGTCTAATACTAGGAAACAAAACAATTAGATCAGATTTGACAAATAAGCAAGAACACAAAATCTAAAAATTTGAATTTGAATGAACGAATTTGTCTCCAAAAATTGAAACTCAACCGATCTAAAATATGATGGCAATGTTTTGATCGAAATTGAATGTAGATCAAGGATTTATAATCAGATTTTCAAAATTCCTGATAGATCAAAGTAGATCTAATAAATTAATTCAAATGAATTTTGGCTTGAAAATTTGAAAGTTGTCCGATCATGAAAATGATTACAAGGTTTTGATTGGAATACAATGTAGATCAAGGATCTACAATCGGATTTTCAAAATTCAAAATAGATATAAGTAGATCTAAGTTTTAAGTTTTGGCGCTAAAATAAAAATTCACAAAAAAAAAGATGATCAACTAATGGATCTATTTGAAGGAGAAGGTGTAGATGAAGAATATGGAATCGAATTTCAAAAAAGATCAAGAAAATAAAGTAGGTCTAGAAGTTCTGTTACCTCTAGGAGCAAGCTCTAGATACCAAATGATGTAGGAATTGTTGGATTCCTTTGAATGTGCATATCGTTCTTAGAGCAACTTCATTCACCAATCCTTGATTCCTTGAAGAACAATGCAATCGGACAAGCTTTTTAATGAAAAAGTGGAAAAAGAATAAGATGGATATTGGCGCCACTCTCAAAGGGAGATAAGCCACAAGATCTTCACCACGATGGAAGGATGCATCAATAAGAAGTAAACTCAAGGTCTCTACCTAGATCACTTGAGAGAAAATGAATTTATCAAAACTCACTAGATTTCATCAAATCTGAAAAATAAACCAAAGTTATCAAAATACAAAGGAAAAATGTCTTATATAGGCAACAAGCTACACTAACTATTGGGCTAGTCCCAACTACACAAGAAGACAAAACTCTAAAATTTCAAAATACACTATGAGACATAAGAATCATGAATGATACAAGAAAAATAGGAATAGGTCTTCAAAGTGTGGCCTTCTATGGGCTTAGGCCTAAGGTGACTCACTAGGCCCATAAGTTTGTCTAAGGCTTCTTTGATCTTGTTAACCCTTGACCTAGTCAGAGGGCCTTGAAGTCCCTCCAAAGTATCCTCCACTTGGCTCAAACTCTCCAAGCTCGTGAGGTCCTCATCAAAAACTAACAGAGAAATAAATTTCAATTTTCAAATTTGCAGTTTACACCCATACTTTAGAGAGCGGTTCTGCATAGAACCACTCTCTAATCTTAACATTTGAGAGTGGTTTAAACAATCGATCTCTTAAATGCAACATATTGGATAACACGAGATTTTAGAGCAGTTTTAAACGCTCTCTAATTCAAAATGGAACTACTCTCACAACTCCTTTTTGGCATACTTATATATATCAAGGTCCTTATTTGGAAAGAGAGTGACCTGCAAAATGGGCGTAGTTTAAGAAATTCACAACTAATTGTATATGTGAGTGTAAGTAGCATATCTAATGGGAGGATATTTTAAAAATGAGAAGTGAGAAAGTAAATTTTAATCATATAATCGTATAAAGATAGTCATCTATAAAAATTTTTAAATAATCATATAATCACTTTAAAATGATTTGATTTGATGTTTTAATCTTAACTAATAAAACTCCTCTTTTTTATACATAATATATATATATATATATATATATATATATATATAACTTTCAAATAAGTCTCTAAAATTGTGAGCATTAATAGTTTAGTTCTTAATATTTTTAAATAGTCTCGATAATCTTTAACTTTATCTAATGCTGAACATTTTAGTTTAACTAATAATTTTTATTATAATTTTATTAAATTTTTCTAAAATATCTTGTTAACTTGAAAATAGAAATTTTGGTTCAAGGTATCTCGCTCAACCGAGATATGTCTCGCTTAAGCAAGACAAGTTTTTCTGAACCAGACATTTCAAGGCACTCTCGCTCAAGTGAGATGAGTCTCACCCAAGTAAATGTGAATAATGTTGCTCTAACTATTCTCTTGCTTAAGCGAGAGTGGCTCGCTCAAGCGAGAAGGCACAAGGGAAATTCTCTGGACCAGGTCTCGCTTAGATGAGGTTATTAGAAAGGGTGAAGATATTTTTGTCTAGTATTCTCGTCCAGACGAGAAAGATCTTGCTTAGGTAAGAATGTATCATGTTCAAACGAGAATCTGCTTGTTCAAACAAAAATGCATGAGTTTAGAGGGGTATTTAAAGAACTGTCATCCTTAAAACTTACATTAGAAGCCAAACAATGTCTCCTTTTCATTTGTCTCTATTTTTTCCTCCTTCCTTCCCAGAATAACTTCCCCAAACTCTGAACCTCTTCTAGATATTAACTTGAACACCTATTCCATCCGATTTTAGGTAGGTTTCTTGGAGCTTAGTTCTCCAACTTCACTCATTTTCCTTTATTTTCTCCTTCACAAAGGTTTTCTACTTTGTAAATACTTAGGGAGATCTTGGTCTTTTGGACAATATCTTCCATAAAAAATGGTGTACCTCTTTTAGATCTCAAGAAAAGCGTGATCTTAGCACCCTATTTGCAAGTAAGGGGAATTGATCCTAAATCCTAACTTCTATCCATGTGTTTTGGCTTAAGAATCCCAATTTTTTCTATTTTAAATTATAGAAACCTAATGTTTCTTAAAACATTAATATTAAGAATAGAATTTTTGGGCATGAAAAACCTATGATTGTTTCTAGAACTACCTAAATAAAATCTCATAGTAAAAGTTCTATATAAAACCATTCTTAAGGAGTTCCACGATTTTCCTATTGATCACTATGTATGTAGAATTAACGTTAAAATTATCATTTTGAATAATATATGTACTGAGAATGATGCTAAGTGATCTCTAGCAATGTATCTTTATATAGTACGATTGGTTTCAGTCCAAAAGTGTCCAATCTCCAGCACATTTCATTGATTTCTATGATGTGAAATTGATTAATTGGTGATTTAATTGTATTTGAATGATATGTTACAGTAATTGTAAATCTTGGTTTAAAAGCTTATGCATGTTAGAAAATGGTTAATTTATGTCATAATGAAAGAAAATTATAGAAACAGAATTGATGTAAATGGTATTGAATAGGAATTTAAAGTTGTTTATGTTATTAAAGTAGAAAGAGAAGTATTGAGGTGTGTCATGAAAAACTGACTAAAATATGTATAGATAGTTGTAGAGATATATTGGAAGTATAAAATATAGAGTTGAATGTGGAAATTTGGGAGAATTGTAGGGTGGTGAATGATATTCGCTTGTTTTAACACAATTTATTAAGTGCGAATGCATCACATGACCTCACACTTATTTCTCAATTAATACTCATAACTATACTTTTGCTAAAAGTCCCTATTTTTTTCTATATTGTATACGTTGTATCTGTATACAAGAGCTAACTGATGACTATCTATACTTATGAAATACTTCAAGAAATACCAAGGGCAATGATTGTGAAATTATGAGATGTGTAATTATAATACATGAGTCAAAATAGATTGATTGATGTGATTATAATACAGGTATTATAATATATTGATAGGTGTAACTATAATACATATATTGTAATGCATTGATTAATATGATAATCACACACATATTATGACATGTTGATTTATGAAGAATCTATGAAATGGTATAATTGGATCTAGTTAAGTGTAAAGTATTGTCGTAATCGAGTGGTCACAACGGCACGACAAAAACGTGTTAAAGAAAAATAGCTTTTAAGAATTAAAAAAAATATTTTCTACAAAAATCAGAGGAGTTGCCACCAAAGTTTATTAAATAAAACATTAAAAAAAATGAAAAATGATCTTTGAAACAAAAAATGAGTTCCAAAATCGTTTATGTGTAAGGAAGGTATTAACACCCTACAACATCTGTTTAAATAACGGTTACTTTCAATTAGTTGTGCAAAATTATTTTAATTTTAAAAATATTTATTTAACTCCTAAACAATAATTATTGTTATTTTTATTTTGAAAGAAGACAAATTATTTATTAAAATTTTAATTGATATTTTAAAAAAAGAAAAATTATTTTGACTTGATAGGTTAGGTTCCTGCTTCTACATATTCTCAAGTACAATAGAAAACTCAATGTCATGTAATTCTATCAAAAAAAAATTTGAAGCTGGTTGATTAATATTAAATTAGTAAAAGAACATTTATTTGGAAACTAAATTATTTTTCTTAAGATTATAATATTTACGATAAAATATAATGCGGTTATACATGTATCTTATGAGAAATAATACGAAAGGTGAAAGAAGATTACACAACTATATTGCAAATTATTAATTAATATTTTTATTTGTAAATAAAATATTTAAATTATAATTCATGTTGAAAGAGAATTTAAGATAGTATAAGTTATACATAAATTTCTTATAATTTATTAAACAAGCAAAGGCAATGTAAATTACACATCAATATTGTAAAAATGTATAATAAAATGAATAAATTTTGGTTATTTAATCTATCAATATTAGAAATATGGCTTAAGAGAAATTAAAATATGAAATTAATTTCAATTAACAAAAGAAATAAATATATTTAAATTAATTAAAGAAGATAATTATTTAATAAAAAGATTAAAATTTTATTGATAAATTTATATTACATAGGACCTAAAGTAACATTGGTACATAAAAGTCTTAATGATTTAAAGCATATAAAAGTAGAGATGCTATACAATAACACTATAAATTGTTTCATTAATATGATGAAAATATTTTAGATGATAGATTTTAATTAAATAAAAATATAATTAATTAATTTTAAAAATCAGATACAATTTATAATGCATAAAGGTAGAGTTACTACATATTAGCATTATAAATTGTTACATTAATAAAATAATTTTAATTTAAAATGATCAATTAATAAGTTAGTAATTAGGATGGGAACACATCTTGATTAATTATTAAAATAATTATTTAATTAATTAAAGCAACATATGATAAATTAATATTATGTAAAGCCAAAGTAACGTAGGTATACTTAAGCTTTATCAATTTATAATACATGACAATAGAGAAAATATACATTAATATTATAAATTGATACAATTATATTATTATTTATTTATTAATTATATAAAAGAATTTATATTATAAAAAAATATAAATCATAAATGTAAAATTAAATCACTATCTACGTTCTAAAAATATACAAAAAATAAAGAGATAACAATTCTAAATGGTAAATAACCAACATAATAATTAAGACATAAAGAATGAGATAATATAAAAAAATTAGAGAGAATTTATTACTAATGTTAGAATGAGGTAAATTTTACAAGTAACAATACAATTCAAATATAATAAAAATAAATAAAAATGTTGTGTTTAAATTATCTCTTATTTTTATTATTATTTGAAAAATAAATAAATAAAATTAGGACTAAATTTAAAATACAAGAGATTTTATTTAAGAAAAACTAAAATAAATAAAATAAGATATAGGACAAAAATAACCAAAACAATAGATTGAATAAATAAAATTATAAAACTGGAAAAAAAATGGAGAGGGGAGATTGACAAAAAAAAAAGTAGTTAAACTTAACCTATCAAAAACAACAAAAAGAAAAAGAAAAAAAAAACAAATACGCTAATAACAGAAAAAGGGTAAAATAATTAACAATGTGTGAAATAATTTAGATGAATCCGGATTCCATGCAGTCTGTGCGGGAACTGCACCGTACATTTAGGCAAAATTTTATATTTTCGCTTAAGTGAAAATGCAAGGGCTTAAGCGAAAATAAAAAATCACGTAACGGGACGGTGCAGTTACTGCACTGAATCCAGATCCAATTTAGATGCAGGAGTGTAGTAAGGATAAAACTCGAGTAACACACTTCCTAATTGTCAAATCAAATCATATTTAATAAAATAATATTAAATATAATTATTATATTAAAAAAAAAGTAAAAAGTGATTCATGCTAATTTGCTTTAGCTTTACACATTCATCAAATCAAATTGAATAAGTTAATAAAATAATATTAAACAATAATATTTTGTTAAGATCTCGACTAACAAAATAACTAAAACTACAAATCTTTAAAAAAGTATGATGACTCTAAATGTACCTTAGCTAGATCTTCCAGCATGAGGAATAGATGCATCACCTATTACACCTTGTTTAAGTACCACCGTACAGTCATCATAGCACACACACACCAGTACAAACAAATGCAGTGATGAACTTATATAACCAACAGTCATAGTCATAAAGTATGAAAATATATTAGAAATATCTATACAACTTTTATAATTCTTAGTAAGCAACATAGCAATCTCAACCAATTGATGCAGCATGTTCAACCCATTCCCAGTCCATCTAATGCAAATGCAACAATTCAGTTCCAATTGGTTTCACAGCTCAAGTATTTCAAAAGGAACTGTTTCCAATCTAGGAGTGACCCATCTCGATATCTAGATCCAAACACAGCACAACATTTCTATCATTGCATGTCTAATCACCTAAACATGTAACTCGACTTTAGAATAATGAAAATCAGGATGATGCAGCACAACTATATATCCTTGTTCAACAAGTCTCAGCACTTCAAACTTTTATCACAACTATATCTAGCATAAAGTATCAACATTTCCCAGCTAATTTTGGCACATATATTACAACATTCCAATCATAAGTAATTTCACAAAATAGCAAAGAACCCATTACACACATCGAGCTCATTACATTCACCAACAACAATCAATTCACTCAGCCATGCTTACCCTGGGTTCTACCCTAAAGTTTATTAATATATTAACTTATTCTTAGCTAAAATGAGATTATACACATGAATATCTTAGATTCTAGTAAATCAATAAGATAAGCTCAGATAAGCTTCCCTTCCTTAGAATGGATTTTCTTAGTTCGAAGGCTGTGTAAATTTCAATGAGAGAAATGAAGTTCAAGGATCTTAGCTCTCCTTGTTATCACAAAATAGGAAACTTTTGAGAAGAAAAATCAAGAAACAAGATGAGATTAGGAGAACCAAGTCTCAGGAATTCACCTAGATCCACACTAAGTAAATGTTTTCACTTGGATAGGAAAGAAGTTCAGTTTCGAGAAGATTTTCTCTAAGGGAAGAAAGAGAGAGAATGGAGAAAAAATGAGAGGGAAAGGCTATCGGGTGAAAAATGAACATTTTTTTATGTTAAGATCCCTTAAATACTCTTCTAGGTTTGCGCACTCTCGCTTGAGTAAGTCGACTCTCACTTGAGCTCTGCTCTCACCTGGACTAGCTGCATCTTAGGAATGAATTGTAAATCTACAAAATAACTGAATTTATCTCTAAAGAAACATTGTTACTATATTTTAATTGAATGTTCTTATAAAATTTTTAAAAAGCATTAAAACTTTTATTTCAATCTAAAAATTTTTCAATAATCATATAGTTAGAATATGAAATATTAATAATTAAATATAATTTCATATGCTATTATTAAAAAAAATTTATAACATTTTAAAGACTAACATGTATCTTTTCTTTTACTATGGGTTTTTCTCTTGTTATGAAGATTTAGATTTAGGTTTTGGACATAAAAATTTAAAAAAAAAAATGCATAAAGAGAAATATTTGAATATAAAGAAAAGATTAAAAGGTTAAAAAACTCTAATTAACTTTTGAAATAAATGATATATATAGAAATTAAATATATGAATCAAACTTAATTCAAATTTAAAATATTATATATTATTTAACTATTTATTTATTAGGATATAAAAATATTAAATATGCAAATCAAATTATTACTTTAAAAATTTAATAACAAATTATATTATTTTCAGTATGAATTGTCATTTTATTATGATATGAAATAATATTTAATTATTATAATTAATTATTATAATATTTAATAACAAATAAAATGCTGCATCATAATTATAATATAAAATATAAATAAAATATTGTCTACATTAATATGTTATACATAATTATGATATATCAATTCTTATTAATTTATTTGTAAAAATATTAAAATGATAGAAAATAAGAAGAAGAAAAAAAAATAAAGTAGTTAAAAAAAATTAATTAAAAAATAGGTAAAAACTAATTAAAAAATAACTTTATTTAATATAAAAAATTACTTTTTATATTAATTAAAATGACAACTAACATAATATAAAATTTATGAATCACATATAAAATATAAATAAATATTTTGTTAAGAATAAAGTCAATATTGAAGTGATAATATTTATAATAATAAAGTAGTAATGATATATATAATAAGTTAATAATTTTAAACTCAAGTTTAAATTTCATCATATTAGCATAATTATTTTTCTTTTTTTTTAACTTTTTTAAATTTTATATCTAAATTGTCTTATCTTATCTTTTATATATATATATATATATATATATATATATATATATATATATTTTAATTTTGTGTGTATGTATTTCACAATCTGAACAATAAAAATTAATTCTAACCAAAAGATTTAAAATATGAATGAAAGAAAAAAAAGGGAATTTAGAGTAAGAAGAAACAAAATTATAGAAACAACTAAAAGGTATATTACCTAATATTAGGGTTGAAGCTCTAATAACTAGATGATATTAACCCAACCAAATGTTGAACCTATCAACCTTTAGCCATTTAGTTATACTCTCTAAGAAAGCTAAAAATTAAGTTTTGTAATCTACTTAAATCCTCAAGTATAAGAAATACGGACCTAAATATCGAGGACATGACAAGGTTAATCAAGCATTGATAAATCAATAAAATTTGAAGAAGAATCAAAGAAGAAACTCTTCACAATTTTGTATTTGTGTTTACGTTAAATTTTATTTTCAATAAATATATAAATTTAAAAGCAATTTGAAATTAAATTTTAAATCTTTTTAACTAATTCTTATTAGTATGTTTTTAATGAAATTAATAACAATAAATGAATAACATTTAAATGAAAAAATAGAAATGAAGAAAAAGAAGAATAATTGTAAAGAATACCAAAGAACAGATAAAAAAAATACTAAAAAACAATTATAATGAAATAAATTAAAATCAAAAGAAAATACAATTTCAATTAATGAACATACTTGTTAATGTTTTTTTCTTTAGGATCTAACTTGTGCATAGAAAGTTTAACCCTTTTTGAGATACAAAATACAAATGTCTAACATAGGAAAGAGTTCATATCCTAACATCTAAAGACTGGCTTATAAACAAACACTAAAGTAATTATCTAGGAACATGTGTTTGAACCTTATTGCTTATTTTATATGATACACTAAAGTAATTATTTAGGGACATGTGTTTAACTTTATTGCTTATTTTACATGATTTTCCCACATATTTTAATTTACAAGTGCAAATAATTGCTTCTAACATATCAAATTAATTAATATTTATATACAAAGAACATTCTTTTCAACAAATTCTTATACCATCACTGAATTTTTTTATTTAGAAACTCCAACTTCAAAGATAGCTTGAACCAATCTCTTGACAAAAATTCTTTAATATAATCTTGACCCAAAATTGTCAACACTTCAAAATATATTTTTAACAAACATAGTAATTCATTTCAATACATTACAACTTTAAAATGAGCTTGATCCCAATGCTTTGATGAACTTTCAACTTTATAGAGCTACCCTTACCAACTTGCACAAAAACTCATCGAAATGTCATATTTTGACAAAAACTCAATGTTTATTTGGTCAAACTTTATACAAGAAACTTGTCAAAATATCATTTTTTTTATTAAAATCTTATTATGGTCGTGCTATGCAAAATTTTATTGAAATGTCTACTCAGACTAAAGATTAAGGTCATAAAACCCATTAACTTAACATAAAATTTTTCAAGAAGAAATTGTAAACATTAACCCAAAAGATTATTTTTTTTATGAAAAAAAAAATGAACCTTAAATAAGGTAAAATTTATTTTGATAAACTCTATCATATTTCTTTTCACTCTCTTTTCTAGCAAAAATAAAGACTTTATAACTTAACAAATTTTGATTTCTTTTAAATAACTTGTCCAATAAATAAATTTTTTATTCAATTGAACACAAATAGTTTAGAAATAAATAAGAACTATTTTAGCTTAGGAATTTTACTAGATTTTAATCAACTTAATTATTTATGTAACAACTAAATATTTTTATTGATTAAGTCTAAAATTTGTTATTTGTTTGAGAGTTTAGAGAAAAAAAAAGTTTAAAGGATAAACGGAGGAAATGATAAAAGAGGAGGAAAGAGGTTAATAAAAAATATTTCAAATTAGGAGAATTTAAGAACTTGCACTTAGAAAAGTTTTAAATGACTTTATAAATTATCTCCTTTAATCTAAAAAACTTCGAAAAAAAAATTATGGTTAAATAAGTTTTCCCTCTCACTTCTTTGCCCTCACAACCCCAAAAGAAAATATGGATACTATTAACCTAAATGTGTTTGTAACAAGTTCATTCAAGATTTATAAATATCATTTTAAAAGCTTAAATTAGTTTACTTAATTTTTTATTTGCATAAAAAATATAATGATAATATTTCAATTATATTTGATCTATTTTTAAAATATTTTTGTTATTTGGTAATTAAATTAATAATTTTTTTATTATATTAAATTAATCAATAAAAATTAATTAAAAATTAGCCAAAAGTTTGGTTTAAGATTTATATTTTTTTATAATGTTTCATATTCAACAACAATAATAATCAAACTTTATTTCATTAGGTGAAGTCTATTACATGAATTGTATCACTATTAAACTTGGTCAAAAATTAAAATTTTAAATTTTTTCTAAAGCTTTGTTTGTGATTTTAGAGAGAAGGAAGAAAAGAGTTTGAAGAGGGAGGAGAGAAGAAGAGAATAGAGGAGAAAGAAGAATTAATAAAAAACCTTTCAATTTAGAAGTGCTTAAAATAATAAACTCACAAAAATTTATAAAAGCTCTCTCTTACTCTAACAGCTTCCAAACAAGGTCTATCATTAAATAAGTTTTTCTCTTTATTCTAAAAATTAACTTTGAAATAAAGTATAGCATTTTCATGAGGCTTTATCTACTTTTTTTTTATTGAATAAAAGTAATATCGTTCACCCTTCTCACTTGTGATCTTCTTTGCTAATGTTCAAATTACTTTAATTAATATTTTATTATTTTTTTTTTTACTCTCAATGCTATTTCAAAATTTTTATGTATAATTATTTTTTTTGTGTGACCACTCATCTATTTTAACATTTTTACTTTTGCAATTCTCATTTTTTTTATTGTTACTATAAATATTATTATTTATTACCATATAAAATAGCTGATAATATAAAAACACTCTAAAACTTTCTTTCAATTTTAATAGATTTTATAATGACAAATAATTTTCGTTACCAATTTTTACTTTAATAATAAAAAATTAATTTAAAAAGTTTATTATAAGAACTATATATTTTTACAAAAATTGATAAAGAAATACACTACAGAAAGAAATTAGTATATAATTATTTTAAACAATTATAAGTTTTTTGATAAATTTATTTTCCAATATAATTTTACTTTTTCTATCCGAGTCAAATAATTCTGTTTTTTTTATTTTTTTAAATACAAATTAATTCTTTTGAAAATGATACCAAAACCGCGTTATTTTGCACAAAACCCGAACAGATTGTCCGAAACGGGTAGGAGAAATAAACCAACGGAATTGATGCCACCACCGCCATAATGGAAACCACTATCTTTCACAATTCTCACTTTCCGCCAAATCTCTCTCTCTCTGTCTAGTGCTTAACCTTCCGAAGAAGCACGAACACAACATTGTCTGTGAATTCCGATTCCGAAACCCTAGCTAAACGAACTCGACCCAAACGAATGAGGATCTGATCAGTGGATTCACAGCTGAGGATTTTCTTTGGCTTTCTCAGTAAACGTGCTTAGTTGTTCTGGATCCTGCTTGATCTTTTTCATTTTTTGATTTTGCCAGTTGGTTTCGATTTTGAAGTTTCGATTGAGTGTGTTTTGTTGACTTGTGTGGTGTGTGATTTTCGATTGCAGGAAGTGGCTGTTCAGGTGTTTGGTGAGTGAGAAATGCAGCGTGCTCCGGTGACAGTTGAGGATCAGTTGTTGCAAAAAGCGATTAAGGAAGAGTGTTCGTGGGAGAACCTTCCCAAGCGGATTCAAGCAACACTTTCTACCAAAGAAGAATGGCACAGAAGGTTAGAGTGACTTCCTGTGTTCTATAGCAAAATCTTCTATTTTGTTTGCTGGTATCTTGTAATTGTTGATCCTTAGTAGTTATAGTACTTGAGTAAAGTCTTCAGGAGTGAACCGTGTGCTCCAGAAGTTGTTGCGAAAAAATGAAGTTATGGACTTATGGCCTATTGGGCTGTTTCTGTTATTAATTATTGATTGATATTCAAAAATTTGGGGGAAGTTTTTGCATTGATTTTTTTTTCCTTGTCTTATATTGCCTCCTTTTCTCTCTCTGTTAATAAAGTATGTTATTATACTGAAAAAGGAAAAAAACTAACAATGCATAGTGATCATGGAAGCTAAATTGTACAGTTTATGTGATGAATAATAATTGTGCACTTGTATTATACTGTTAATTTCTGCAAGATATTTAAATAGAGACATGATCCAAACTGTTCTACTTTTGATTGGATTCTTTTTGTCCTGTGTGTGTGCATGTATGTTAGGAGGTGGGACTACACATAAATTTACGAGTTGCATCAATGCAACGAAGGGACATAGGAGGCCACTCAGTACACTTTTCATGTGTATAACAAGCAACATGGTTTTGGGGGGCTTTGAAAGAACCTATAAGAATAGCTTATGACTTCCATAAATACTTTTTAGCTTATTTCAACAAGCTTAATTAATGGTATAGTTCATTAAAATAAGCTTTTTTCTATTAGTTTTATGTTTAAATTAGTAACATAAACCCTTGAATAATAAGAACTTAATGAATAAGTGCTTAATTTAATAGCTTACTGAAATGCACCCTTACTATGCTATGTTTGACCCTTTGATCTCCAAATATTTGTTCTTCTGCTCTTTGAGGTGAAAACATAGTTATTTGAGGTGGATAGGCAATCTAGCGAAGGACCTTTGACATCATCATCTTAACCCAGTCTTAGAGACTGGAATGGGGTTCTAGAGTGCTAGTAGAGTTTCTAATTTGTTGGAAAACATATTTCTTAAATAACTGTAGAATAAAATAAATAAAATTTCACTGGAGCAGGGATTTTTTATTTTAAAAAGCAATACCTTCAGCAATAAAACTAAAATCTCTCCTTGGGAAAACAATAAAACCAAGAGAGTATTATTCATACTGAAAGTAAATAAAAGGATTTATTGTTACCCGATTTTCTAATTATTGCCTCTTCTTTTTATTGGCAATGGGAATTTTATGCAGGATAATTGAAAGTTGCATAAAGAAGAGACTCCAATGGAATAGTTGTTTTGCTCGTAAAGTTTGTAAGGAAAGTGAATATTATGAAGAGATGATGCGTTACTTGCGGAAGAATCTTGCTGTATGTGCTGGACAGAATACTATTTGTTTCTGAAACTATACATCAAGTACTTATTACATTATTTACATGATCATGGACACTGATAAGAAAACTTTGTCGCTAGAAATTTATTTGGAAGTAAATTGATGTTCAAATGCTTCAAAATCAAAATTGCAATATTTAACATGTACTTTTTCTCAATTGCAGCTATTTCCTTATCATCTGGCAGAGTATGTTTGCCGTGTGATGAGAGTATCGCCTTTTAGATACTATTGTGATATGATCTTTGAAGTAATGAGAAATGGTAATTTTTTTCTTGCTTGTTGCAATTCTCTAAGTCGTTATCTCTTGGTCTCTCCAGTATGGGATCTATTAATCTTTGCTGTATATAGCTTGCAATTGAGTGATTTTTCCATATAAAATCATGCCATGCCATCCAAACCAATTGTTGAATACCAAATGAGTTATGTTTGTAGAATATTTTTCACTGAGTTCATCTGTAACTTGAATGTTGGGAACTGCAAGAGTTGGTCATTAATGTTCAACTTGAATTCAAAACTGTTTTCATTATACAGATTTATTGTGAGACATATTCAGTATAGAGTTGGATTTGTATCAATAAGTTCTTGCTAAGCCCTTGAAGTGAGGAAATTTGTTTCTGAAATAGTAAAGCTCTTTTCTGATTTTCTCCCCCCTGTTTTTGGGTGATGCTACATAGTCTAACTTGAGGGTGTAGACTAGTACAACAAGATGAAATGTGATTAGTTGTGACTTGTGAGTATGCATGGTGCAGTAGTGATAGGTTCTCAGTTTATATAAAACAAAAATAACAAGAATCTGAACAAAAAGAAAGATAGAGAATTGAGAAAGGAAAGGATTCTTTATTTAGATGAATGGAAAAGAAACTCAAGTGGCAGAACCTTCTTACAAGGGAAAATCCCCTTATCACTGAGAATGACTCAGTTTGTATTATTTTCTTTCCTCGCCCTTTCCTTTACAATTTCCCCCTATTTTACTCCAAAAGGAACCTCTTGTAACTGACTCATCCACCACATATTGACTCCAAATAAAACCATTTGTAAAATTGTAACTGCTGCTGACATTTTAAACTCCTAATAAAACTCTTGTAACTTACTGATAACATATTAACCATCTATTATTACTGTTTATTCCTCCTAGAATAAACCCTCCAAACTTATTCTTCTCTTTAATTATTGGCATGGGCTCATGTCTAACAAGTAGATTGAAAGCTAAGTCATATGTTTGTGAACTCGGGTATTAAAAGTGTATGTGCAATATTTTTTGAACCTGATGTGGATTTAAGACCATAGTAAGGGCATTGGGATTCCAGATTTGTGGTCTTGCTGGGTATTTTCTTGAAAATAATTATTTCTGTCTGAAGAAAGATAGGGAAAGGGTGTCAGAAGAACATGAAAAGAGGGATGACTAATCAGAAGAAAGAAAATAATCGTGGAAATGGTCAAGGTTTTGCGCAACTTGGCATGGAATAGTTATGCTATAGGCAAGAGTGTGATAGCACTTTGATATCATATTGAGTATTTTGAAATTGATATTGATTTGGCTTGATGTAAAGTTATGTGATATAAAGTTCAAAGCACCATCCATTGTTTACAATTATAGTAGAATACCTAATTAAATAAGGAAAGAAATCATGAAATATGACAAAATATGAAAACCAATCAAGAGATCATCTAAGATACCCTATTAGATATTCTGATACATCAATAATATTATAAGATATTTTGTAGATATTCTTAGTGCTTATGCCTATTTTTTTGATTTAATTTTTAAATCTCATATTTACGTCATAAAAACTATGTAATCTATAGGAATATATATTTTTGACCAAGGAACTTCATATAGTGCTTGCAGTGTCATCTCCTTCACTGTTTGATTGTGTTCTGTAGGTTAACTAATATGTAGAATAATAAATGTTTGCTTGTGGATGAGCTGGCATAAAAATTTCATGTGTGTTTTAATTATTTGCAGAGCAACCTTATGACAGCATCCCAAATTTTAGTGCAGCAGATGCTCTAAGACTTACAGGAATTGGGAGAAATGAATTTATTGATATAATGAACAAGTGCAGATCTAAGGTACTGGATTGATTTGCGTATATGGTATACAGAAATATATTTTTGATTCTTTGATTTCAGGTATCATTATGATATTGTATGCATGTCTGTGTTTTTTTCATTACCAACAGCTATCATAGTGCCAATATTACCTTGTAAGACTTACTTTCATATAAGCAAGGAAAGGCAATTGGTTCTAGAGATGCTAAACTGAATATACTTTAATGACTATCTTCATCATTTGACCCTTAACACTTTTAATCACAAGTCTTTGAACAGACTTTCATTTTGTTTCTCATAGATTTGAATTTAGTGTCAATAACTTACTGCCCTTTGTTTGAAACTGACAATGATTTTATAGCATTCTTTTCTTACCTATCATTTCTGCTTTTGGAGTATCCAGAAAATCATGTGGAAACTGAACAAGTCAATTGCTAAAGAACTTTTACCCACACAACCTGTGGATTTTCCTATTGAACCTTGGTGGGGAGTTTGTCTGGTGAACTTTACTTTGGAAGAATTTAAGGTGAGGTCTTCATTTCACACTTATTGATAGAGGAGGGTTCATTTACAAATGACAATAATATTCTTCATTATGTTAATTTCTCAAAAAGAAGTAATTTACTAATTTAGGTATTCATTTGACTTGGTTTTTTCTTGCATTGTTTTCTGCCTTTACAGAAACTTTCAGAAGAAGAAATGGCCACAATAGATAGAGTATGTAAGGAGGAGGCAAATTCATTTATCCTGTTTGATCCTGATGTTGTGAAGGGTCTTTATAGACGGGGATTGATCTATTTTGATGTTCCTGTATTTCCTGAGGATCGGTTTAAAGGTGTGTTTTACGAGTAGAAGTTGGTTCTATATTTTTTCTTACTAGTTTTTACTTTCCAAACATCATTTTCAGAGCTATACTTCTGAAGCATTTAAATATTAAATTTCATAATTAGAATATTCCTTGTCTCTGATAAATTCTAATCTGAAGGAATGCCTGTATTCTGACTAACCCAACTAACATAAAATTGAAACTGAACAGTTATTTTTTTATGGTTTCGCAACTGAATGATTCCAAATGTAATTGAATATTAGTTCCTATGTAGTATTGTTGGAAATTGTAATTATAGCAATGCTGTAACTGGGCTCCTCTAGTTTTTGGATTTCCACCCTCTTTGGTCACTCTTTGCTGCTGCTGGTTACTGTTCTGGCAACCTTTTCCTGCAAGCACCCTCTGATCAGGTGTACCACCCACAAATCTACTTATCCCCAAAGCATTGTAGCAAATAGGGCCCTCATGCGTGCAGCTATTGTTTCATGTTTCTCTCTCCTCACCATGCCGTCGTTGGTGCATGGCAGCACGTTTGGCACTGTTTTCAACTGCTTCTTGGTCATTCTGATTCATCAAGATCTACCCTACTTAGATCTATCCTTGTTGGTTTGTTTCATGTTGCGTGACACTTGTGTTTTTGGATATTTGGCATGTTCTGCACTGTTCAATACCGTATGGTACTGGCCCATGACACCCTTCCCCCTCTGAAGACATATACTTCCACTTTTCCACTGCTATAGCGTCTGTGAGAGCTGCAATACTGAAATGCAATGCAACGAGCTCGAAATAGCAGCTGACCACTGCGACGCGATGTGATACTGTTGTATCCAACCCAAAAATGAAGATCGAATCTAATTGTAGATCCTACGATGATTCAGTACGATCCTGTTTAGACTCAACAGTTTTGATGGGTAGATTAAATGGTGTCTTAACCAAACTTTGAAACTGTTTGAACACACTAAGTGTTTTTGACATGGATTTCAATAGTAAAGCGAGTGTGGGCATCCACAAACGTAACATAATACTTGTGTCCACATTTTGAAACATAGGGAGTTGGACCCCAAAGATCAGTGTATCTACATTGTAGGGTAAACATAATTAGAGGGGAAAGGATGGCAGTTTATGGGATTAACGAAGACAACAGTATGAAGAAAAATCAAGTTCAAATTTATTAATGGAAGAAACATTACACAATTTTAGAACAATTTTAAGCACTTCAGCACTAGGATGATATAGTTTGGAAGGCCAAATAGAGTATGAATCACTACTATTAGATGCAACATTTACAACTGAGGAATGTGAAATAGAATAAAAAACAACAGGATTAACAGTGTTATGCACAAAGGCAGATGTTGAAGTAGACTTTTTGGAAGGCTGAAGCAGGTTAGGAAAGTGATAAAGACCATTGTGCCCCACTGTGCTTTGAAGAAGCACATCTTTAGAAGCCTGAGATTTGACAATACAGAAAGATGAAATTAAAAAACACAGTTATCTTTGAAAAATTGGCTGACACTTACCATGTTCTTGGTAATGGAAGGACCAAACAACAAATTCTTAAGACAGAGAGAAACAAATTTATTAAAAGAGGAAGAAAAATGGCACCTGGAGATTTAATGTCTAGACCTTTACCATTACCAATGCTGATTTGATCAAGGCCTTCGAAGTGAGTGACTTGGTGAATGTTCTGAGAGGCATTGGTTACATGGTGAGATGCACTAGAATCGAGGTACCAGTTAGGCAGAGGAAGCACTTGCAACATGGGCCAAGGGACTGGGTGAAGGATGTTGAAACTGAGAAGATGAGAGGTAGTAATAAGATGACATAAAGGAAGGAAGAAATGGGTAATAAAGGTAGACTTGAGATGATGGAGGAAACAAAAAATTGGGAAATAGGGAAGCGGGAGGGTTGGTTGAGTGTGAGGGATGCTGGGAAAGGCGGGGTGAATGATTCTATTTGGGCCGAGACGAAACAATACTATCATCATGATGGTGATAGTAGAAAGAAGCCTCATGACCATACTTGTGACAAATTTGACACTGAACATCAGCATAACGTCTACAACCACTACCACTTCCTTCGTCACCACTACTAAAATGATGACCACTACTGCGATTGTGTCAGTATTAGACACATTTCCATAACCAGACCTAGAAAAATGAGCTCGAGGAAGCATGTTTAAATTAGCATGAGCGGTAGAATCTTGGGAAGAAAATGGGGTACCTTTAGCTACATGCACAGCACCAAGTGTGTTCTTTCTAGACTTTTCAAGATGCAATTCTTGTGCAAGAAGCAGCGAAAAAACGTAATCAAAAGTGAGAGGTTCTATTTTCGAACCAAGAACTGTAACCACCTTGTCATATTCATCCGGCAACCCATCAAGAATAATATCAATGTTCAGTCAGTGAAACAAAATCACCAATGGATAGCAAAGAATCAAGTATAGTCTGAATATGAAGGAGATATACAGTAATTGGGCGATCATTAAGTGAAATTGTATGAAGCTCACCACAAATTTGTTTCTTCTTTGCACGAGCAATGGAAGAAAATGCTCATGAAGCTTGTCCCAAACATGCCATAATGTGGAGCAATGTATAAACTGTGGAAGAACCGCTTCAGAGATTGTTAACTGAAGCCATGATAGGAGCAATTGATCTTGTTGCTCCCCAAACTGATATTTAGGTGAAAGTATTGCGATCCCAATCTTGGTATGAAGCAAATTTCTGAAGAATTTGTGGAGCAAGAATATAATTGAGTAGGCCATGGCCTTTGATGACTAGCTGAACCTGCAATCACCAAAGAAGGTAATTTGAATTAGTGAGCTTAGCAGTGACAATATGGGAAAACGTCATTGGAGTAGGCAACAGAGCTTTTGGTGTTTGTGGCGGGAGAGGCGATGGGCAAGTGCCATCAATGTCATCATTAGTTGTGGAAGCTATGAGAAAATAGATGAATTGAAACTAAGCTCTTGATACCATAAAAGAATGTAAGGAAGAAAATAATGAGAGAAAAGAAAAGAAACTCAGTCTCTATTTCTCTTGCTTATTCTTACTTGAGGCTTGATGGCTTTTTAGTTTGTGTTGACCTTATGGTTTTGGACTTATGCTACTAATATATTATGGCCGCCATGCTTCCACCATAAGCTGCCATGGCATTCACCATTATTTTATGGCAGTTTTTAGCTTTCTATCATAACCTGCCATCTGTCATTGATAACATTAACTCCTGTTACACAAGAGAGAGAAATTTCATATAGATCACTCACATTTCTTTGCATGATTTATTCTATGTTTAATTTTTAACTGTATGATAACCTTGTTGTGGATGATATTTGATGGGTTTAAAACCTAAAGTTCTTCATGTATGAATTGTAATGACTTTAGGTCAAAGATCACATATAACACTACCACAATTACAAATTGTTTATGATACTAATGCAACAATTCATATGACATTTCATAGTTGGTTAGTTTAATATATTGTTACTTCTAATGTGTATTTGAGCAATGACTTGATATATCACATCTATGATTTGTTACACTAAATTATCAATCTACTTGCTCGCTAGTCTAAATATATTACATTGTTTTAGTGTTAATACTTGATCCGGGATATTTTAAAAATATCATTAAGTAAGAACTCATGATCAAATAACTTGATATTATACAATATTGTATTTATTATTATAACATTATATTCTTTTAGAAAGAGAAATTTTATTATAACATTATATTCTTTTAGAAAGAAAGAAATTTGAAATGTATCAATTTAAGGAAATAAATAATTGTGATACAAAGGGTATATTCATAATATAAAAGCTTTTGTTGCATATACTAAAAAAGGTATGATATATAGGCAAAAATAAAGCAAAAAATAGAAACAAAAAATTGGGTGATCCCCATAATTATTTGGAAATCCTTCTAAACTCAAAATATGGACTAAAAATAAGTAATTGACTATGGCTAAATAGTAGATTGGTGCCTTAAATTTTGGTTTTGTTTCCATTTGGTTCTCTAATTTATTTCCTCGTTTTGGTCCCTTAATGTAAAAGTGATTTAAATAAATCATATCTAATAAAATACTTCAACTCTGTCAAAAATCACTATTCATTTTCTTTCTCCTTATGAAGTTCGGCGAAAACATAATATATTTTGGCAAAATTTTTGGTTCTCTTTCTCTCTCTTTTTCTATTTTTTTCCTCCTTTTACCTTTTGTTCATGCCTTCGAGACCCATTTTGCTCATTTTTTAAATTTTAACAAAAAATTTCTCTTTTCTCTTTCTTGTTCTTCATCCTCTTATCCCTTATCCATACCTCTTCCCTTTTGAACCTCAAAAATCTTCTTTTTTTCTTCTAGGCTAGTATCTTAGTTACCCTTGATGACCGTCATTATCTCGTTTTTTGGCTTCTTCTAAGACACTAAGACCCAAATAAAAAATTCACCTGATAAAAAGAGAACATTTTTGAAGTTTGAAAGGGGTGGGAATGGGTTGTGAAGACATAAATGAGGTAAGATGAGGAGAAAAGATTTTTTTTCTGACAGAGTTCAAAGAGGGAGGAAAATGGGTCATAGAGGCGTGGATGAGAGGTAAAATGAAAAAGTAAAAGAGAGAGGAAAAAAATAAAAAAAGGAGTCTATTGGAAAATTTGCCGGAATTGTCTTTGTTGGAGTTCATAAGTAGGAAGATGAACAATGATTTTTTAACGGAGTTAATGTTTTTGACGAAAAATGACTTATTTGAATCATTTTGTAAGTTATGGGATCAAAATGAGAAAAAAAAAGTTAAGAGGACCAAACTGAAACAAAACCAAGAAATAAGGGACCAATCTACTAATGTAGCCAATTGACTAAACTCCCTATAATTATATGGTGCTTTATATCTCATGATTTTGGGGATGTTTTTCCCCAACAGTATAACATGTACCACATTCATTTAAAAAACTGTCTGTCTAATTTACCTAATTTTTATATGTATGGCGGTTCAGTTTCTAGGCTCGAAGGTTTTGTTTCCAACAGAGAGCAGTCTTATGAAGACCCTATTGAAGAGTAATGCATTTAGTTCAGTCTGTTTCCATCCTTTTCTTTTCAAATGTTGTTTTCATAAAGTGAGGCTCTAAGTAACATTGTATCTTTTTCTTCCAGGTTATTGTATGCAGTTTTTGTTGTTTCAAATGAAAATGCATCTGTTGCTGAATTGGCAGCAACTCTACAGGCTGAGTTGTCACAACTGCAGGCTGCTGCATCTTTTGCTTGTCGATTGGGATGGGCAACAAAAGTAATTGATCCAGCATCTATTCTTCAAGATACAAACATACCTGGGTCTCCAAGAAGTGTAGTGAGTGACGAAGATGGTTCCATTGCTAGTCGTGGTTTTGACAGTATGCCTGTTGATAATGATTCTAATCAAGGCGATGCTTCAAGTTCTGCCTATACTCGTGTTGCTTTCGTAGTTGATGCTAATATAACATCATATCTTATGATGGGTTCTGTTTCACCAGGTCTATACCTTTCACTTCCCCTACTTCCTGAAGCTTAAATTTATCTACCACAGTTTTTTTGAATTATGTTTTTTAATGCTGTAATGTCTGATATTCTGACATAAACGGTTATAGGAAACTGATGTTAAGGTTTCTTTGGATCTCATATTGATTGTTTGGTTGAGTAATCTAACATTATTAATTATCTTTGATGTATATGTTTGCAATTACTAACACACATCTATAGGTATTGTAAAATGTTTAATTTATCTTTGGGTGGTGTTTTCCTACATTCTCATTTTTCGGTTCAGTCTAATGTATGATGCTATAGTTCAATGGTTTTTTTTTTTTTTTTTGCTTCCAACATTTCTCAGTTGCTATGTTTAGTTTGTTATGTAAAATGTGCTGTAGTTTATTATGCTACCTAAACTTTTTCTTTTTGAGCCTTGCTTTTTTAGAAAACTATTCGACAATGATCTGATGAATTGTTTTGAAATTCTAGAATACTACAGGCTGGTAGTGTCTGAAACAGATTCTGTTATCACTTTTTGCATGGGACTAGAATGGAAAAGCTTCTCTTTTGATTTAACCTTTTGTTTTTGGGTTTAAAGAAAATTTAGCCTAAGGAAAAGAGGGAATGTACAACTTAATGGAGAATATGAAATCCTGCAAACATAATGCTCAGAATGAAGGAATTGATTCGAGAAAAAAGTATAAAATACAGAAAAGCTGTCCAATACATCTCTAAAATTTAAACTGCATTGTAACATCAGTAGGTGAATAGTCTCCATTGAAACAAGCATTAGCTGAACACCAGAATAACCCTTAAAATTTGAAACAACTGTATCATTAGATTTATAGAGCAGAGAGGCATCCCTAAACCCTTCTCGAAACAAATGCTTCATTTGAAGCTAGAGAACAGAGGGAGAGATTGAATATTTCTTATTGTTGTTGACTTAATTCAAAGTTTTGAGAGTTACATGTATAAATAGATACAAGGATCAAGAATAAAAGGAAAGAATGATCCTAAAATCTAAAAGGTATACTCCTGATTTACTATGATACAGCAAACATTCCTAAAATACAAAATATAAATAATAATATCAAATAAAAACAGAACACAATCTATGAAATCATCCATAATGACGAAAATCTCAACACTCCCCCTCAAGCTGGTCTATATAAATCATATGCATCAAGCTTGTTGCATATTTAGTCTATCCTCAGTCCTTGAAAAGACTTGGTGAGGATGTCTACTAGTTGATCATTAGATCCCACAAAAGATGTTGTAATTTCTATGGATAGAATTTTTCACTCTAATGAAATGACAGTCTCAATATAAACAACTCACGGAAATGTTTTAACTTTTGATGTTGTAGCCATATGAACTCACGCAAAGTGAGAGCCATAGCTTGATACAAAGTGATTCTCCTTCGATTCCTTCAGCACACAAGTTAGATGGTGAATGTGGTAGGCCAATTACTGCTATATATCAAAGTATTATTGGAAAAAACTGATAGGAACCTGGCATTTCACCTTGCTGTGTGTCGCTCCCATGTATGACAAAACTTGCTGTGTGATATTGGAAAACTCCCTTCTTGACCCATTCTTGACACCAATAGAATTTGCATAGCCGCCTCCTTAAACAGCCCAATTTCATGACTGCCCGTGCTTGCCTCCACCCCCCAACTTTGCGTCAACTCCTCTTGCAATCCTCATAGCTTGCCTTCATGTCACTGGATTTCACTTATGGGTAATTTGGGGACATTGAGATGCCAAAATCTCAAAGGCCTCAATGTACACTTCTACCAAATCCTCCTGTTTTCAACAAAGACAACTATTCAAATGGATTGTGAAGACATACTATCCTAAACTTGACAATCAAAGCCTGCTTGAGATTGTCCCACGTAGGTTCTTCCTCATCTCTCCACAAATTGAACCAGTGTATAATGGTTCCTTCCATGCATAACTTGGCCAACTTCACCTTCATCGCTTCTGTGGTCTCAGGCACCTTGAAATACATCTTGACCTTGCAAATCCATCTTGTGGAATCAATGCCATCAAATTTTGAAAGTTTCACCTTCTTGATTGGAGAACAGAATTCCTCAAAACTATCAAGACCCCAATTGATCATTCTGCGAGGCTCAACTATTCTGATTTTGATCTCTAATTCTGCTAAATTTCTGAAATTCTCTAAGTAACATTTATTGTGTCACCTGCATTTCCCACATTTGTTTGTTAAATGCTGCTTGTTGCTCACTTGTTCACGATAATAAGTCTGTAGAACACCAATAACTGATTCCACTTGCTCAACCCTAGATTTGAGGATTAGGTGTTTCCACATATAAAAGGAATATAGCACTGAAAATGCCAAGTTGCTGCCTAAGTAGTTAAAATTGGTAATTTACCTTGAATCATAAATGGGAATGAAAAATTCTAAATGGAATTGTAAGATTTTACAAAATTCATATATATACACACATAAATTCATATATATCTATATAAATTGACAAATTGAAAAAAAAAAAAAACATTAAATCACTAAAAACTCTAAAATAAAGTAGCACTCATAAATCATAATTTATACAACAATAACCAAGTCTTATCCCACTAGGTCTGCTCATAAATCATAATCTATAAAGTGTTGAAAAACTTAGCAACTCAAAATACAAATTATCAATCTTTTAACAAATTACAAGGCATAAAATTTAAACACCAAAGCAAAATAGTGAATAAGAATTGGAGCTTTCAACCCTAATTGGGCTGGGCCCAGACCCAGTACCAGCAGCACTAGCACCTTCTTTTGAAGCCGTTTACACTCAAACTCAGAACAAAGCAGAGAAGATGCAAGCAAGGTGAGAACAACAGTACTACACTTGAGCAAGAGCTGAAGATGAGAAGAAAGCAGAAATGATCATGTCTTAGACCAAGTTGCACACAGCTGGCCCAGGTGCAGACCAGGTTGCACACACTGAGGCTGTTGGAGGTAAAAAAATGGTGTCTAGGTTTGACCAAGAACAGAGAGGAAGGAGCGTGACTCAATAAGTGATATAGGGTTTGAACGAAATTGTTTTTTGGAGACCAACCAGGTCAAATCTGAGTCATACTATAAACTGGGATTTTGAGTCAAAGTAAAATTGTAAGATTATGGGGATTATACAATTTAAATCCTGATTTTACAACAATTTCTCTAAGGAGTATTTTTCCAGCAACTTGAATTGTTCAAGCCTGCCAAATCATAAAATCGAGGGATTTTATTATTCAAATCCTGAATTTAGTTACCGTGGTTGCTGCAAATGAGGTACCTAGCAATCAAGCTGTTTTAAAACAAAGCAAGCAGTTACCATTGAGGAGAAAGGGACAGATAGTGAAGTAGGCGGAGACTAGGAAGGTGGGATGTGAGACTTGTGCTGGTGAGGTCTTGAGAAAAAAAAGGTGGGTGGCAGTGCATGAAGAACAGGAACCAGGATGCAATGGCTCTTGGGGGAGCAGCTGATCTGACCATGCTCACAATTATGGGACAAGTGCCGGAGCTCCTAGGTTGCCAGAATAGGACTGGATGGCAGAAAAGCTAAGGTTTGTCAACTTTCATCAGGCCCACTGAATGTGGGCTCTGATACCTACTAGAAGCTTGAGAAGAACAAGGAGAAAGGCTGTCTAAATGACATAAGCCTGATTTACTATGATCCACTGAACATTCCTAAAATACAAAATATACAGTAATAGTATCAAATGAAAACAGGACACAATCTACTGAAATCACCGATAATCATGTCATAATTTCAGCAGCTCCTATATATGCACATTACCGCAAGGTTCTGACCTCCCTTTGATGAAATCTTTCCAGCATAACCATCTAAAGACTTTCCAAAAAAGGAGGCAGATAAGAACCTTGGGAGAATCATACCACAAAAACTAGCAGTATAGTTGGAAAGTTCAGGGCCTTATAAACTCCACACTAGAATCGCATACTTCCAACTCAAGTCCCATACATTGCAATAGGATTCTAACAGAGGCAAACATTAGAGGTCACTGAGGGCAATAAACAGCTTGCTCTGTTACAAAAGGTAAACAGCTTGTTCTGTGAAAAAAAAGGGTAGCCACCTTTAAAGTAAAATCAAAATTATACTGTTATGTATACATGTGATAACTGTTTATTATTATTCTTAGGCCTATTTGATTGTGTTTTATTTTTTTCATAATGTATTTTATAAAGCAATTTTTATAAATTTTTTTCTGAAAAAAAGAGAAGAAAAAAGAAAGTATCTGCTTGGGTAAAACATTCTTGAAAATAAATTTATGTCACCTACTTTGTCTCCTTTCCATACCAAGTGACCTCTGTCAGCCACACCTTAGCAGGCCACCTTGAGAGCCCAAGATTCTTCCCCCATTAGCTACCTACCTCCCCAATCACTGTCTATGACCATGTCCCTCAACCAAAGCTGCCACTAACCCATTCAACTGCTATTGCTAGTGGAAAGATCAAGTACAAGCATCTGAACCACAGCCAAGAAGGACATGGAAGCTTTTGGAAGTGTACAGAGTTTTAAGCTGGAAGTACCCAATTTCATTTTTTATTCATGGGGCAAGTGGTAAAATCTTTAGAATTTGTTGAAGTGGCATGTGATTCTTGCAATATAAGATGGTAGCTTGCAATTCATAGGTTGGGGTCTTTGACCCAAGGTTTCCTCCTCCCTTGTGAATGAAAATGGTAGAATTGGTTTCCTTGTCCAGCCACAAATTAGATGGATTGTTGTCTCACACCAAAGAACTTAGAAAGATGACAGGAATTGAAAGTCTTATTTCAAAATTGCTGCCAAAAAAAGAAAACATTTTGAAAACAACAAAAATGGTGGAAATGGTTTTTGTGTCCAGCTATGAATTAGATGGATTGGTGTCTGACACCAAAGAACTAAGAAGGAATATGGCAGGAATTGGAAGTCTTATTACTAGTTGCCACCAAAAAGAGAAAACATTTTGGAAACAGTGAAAATGGTGGAATTGGTTTCCATGCCCTGCAAGGAATTAGATGGATTGTTGTCTCACACCAAAGAACTAAGAAGAAAGATGTAAGGAATTGGAAATCTTACTACAAAATCACCACTGAAGAAAAAGAAAACATTTTCAAAACATCTCATAGCTGTTCCTGTTCTCTGTTTTATAAGACAGTATTTTAGAACTTGTTTTCAAAACTTTGAATGAGAACACAAGCATAATCAAATAAGTTCTTTTGCTATTTATCTTTTGAAAATAATAAAGTATTTTGAAAAACAGTATTCAAACAGGCTCTTAGCCTCCAATTTCATAGCAAATAGAGAATCTTATTGAGCTGGGAGATGACATCTAAATTTGTGGGTTTGCAATTTGTAGAATTAAGAGAGAGAGAGAGCATAGAGAGAGATAGATTAGTGTGCTGAAATTGGATGCTCTACAATGTGTAAAGACCCTTATATTTATAAAGATACATATGTAACCCTACTGGGCCAAGCCCGTTATTGTAATACTAACATAAACCCTAATCCTAATATGTCTATTATAACTATTCATAACACAATTACATTGATTATTGATTAATAAATCCACGTGTGTTTTAATTCTATTTCAAAGGAGCAAAATTTTCCTTTTGATCTTTTCATTATAACTGTGTTAATCTTCTATTGTTTGTCTTCGTAAGTCTATATCTGTCCATAGTCTAACCGAAATTATTTTTCCTGATGAACTTTGTCAGGCTTGAAATCTCATGCTGTTACACTCTATGAAGCGGGGAAATTGGGTCATGCCAGCATTTCTGATCTTTGCAAGGATCTTAGCACTCTTGAAGGTGCCAAATTTGAGGGAGAACTGCAGGAATTTGCAAATCATGCATTTAGCCTGCGTTGTGTATTAGAATGTTTACAGTCTGGTGGAGTTGCTTCCAATGCAAAAGTGGATGAAGGTTCTGATAAGATACACATGACTATTGCAAGCAATGATGAGTCCAGTTCTCTAATAGCTGAAATCTCTTTGACTGACAAATCAGGAGACCCTGGTATTGCAGAAGCTGGAATGAATAATTATGATTTATTAAATTCAGATTTAGAGAAGTCTGTAGCTGCTTCTGCTTCCTCTGAGGCTGTTCGTAATGACATTGTGGGTGGAACCTGTTCTATTCCTTTGGAAGGTGATGGTAGTATCATACAGAAATTTAATGAAGACGGGAATCTCCAGAATGATGAGCAACTAATGGTTGAAGGTTCAGATGTTGGAACAGACATGTTGAAGAGAATAAAGAAATATCGTGTCGACATTCTCCGCTGTGAAAGCTTGGCTTCTCTTGCACCAGCAACCCTTGATCGTTTGTTTGTTCGTGATTATGATATAATTGTGTCTATAGTGCCTCTTCCTCATTCATCAGTTCTTCCTGGACCCACAGGTCTGGTACATTTTGGTCCCCCCTCATATACTTTTATGACTCCTTGGATGAAATTGGTATTATATTCAACTGTAGTTAGTGGGCCTCTATCAGTTGTTCTGATGAAAGGACAGTGTCTGCGCTTGCTTCCTGCTCCATTGGCTGGTTGTGAGAAAGCTCTCATATGGTCTTGGGATGGTGCTGCAGTAGGAGGGTTGGGAGGGAAGCTTGAAGGAAATTTAGTGAAGGGAAGTATACTCCTGCATTGTTTAAATTCACTTCTTAAACATTCAGCCGTGCTGGTGCAGCCTCTCAGTAGGTTTGACCTTGACGAATCTGGAAAGGTGATCACAATGGATATCCCTTTGCCCTTAAAGAACTCTGATGGATCAATTATCTCTGTTGGAAAAGAATTAGGAATATGTGAAGAGGAAAGTTCAAAGCTGAATTCTCTCTTGACTGATTTGGCAAACAAGATGGAACTGTGGACAGTTGGGTATATTCGCCTACTGAAATTATATAATGGAAGGGAATCAGATCAGTTCTCACCTAAAGAAGAGAAATATGAATGGGTTCCATTGAGTGTTGAATTTGGGATGCCCCTGTTCAGTCCAAAGTTGTGTAATAATATATGTGAAAGGGTGATTTCATCTGAATTACTTCAATCTCAATCATTTGAAGAACACCATCATGCAATGCAAAGCTTAAGGAAAAATTTGCGTGACATTTGTGCTGAGTACCAAGCATTAGGTCCTACTGCGAAGGTTCTTTACCAAAAGAAGTCAGCTAAAGAATCCCCACGAAAACTTATGAATTATGCTAGTGGGAAGTGGAATCCACTTATAGATCCTTCTTCTCCCATTTCAGGGGCATCAAGTGAGTATCAAAGGTTAAAACTTGCTCATCGACACCGCTGCGGAACTGAAGTTTTAAGCTTTGATGGCAGCATTCTTAGGTTTGTTAAATTCTAAATGTTCAATTATTGAAGATTGCATAATTTTCACTTCATATAAATCAATGGATACTTTAAGATTGTTTGAACCAAGATAGTTAAAATTGGAATTTTACTTTAAATAGTAAAGGATAGTGAAAATCGTAAATTGAATCACAAGATTTTACAAAATTCTTATATATCTTTATAAATTCATATTATGCATATAAATATTCTGTAAGAATGTCATCCATTGGCATGAGTTAAAAATATAGTAGAACAAAAAAGATGAAAGAACAGGAGCACTAGACTCGAACTTAGGGTTTAGCCGCAGACCAGGCTCACATTGGGAGGACTGTTGAATTGACCACGACTTTAGGGTTCAAAGCTGCTGGAGGTAAATTGGGTTCAATAAAAAAGAGATATGAAAGAGGTTTCAACTACATTAGGGTTCAACAAATGAGACTTTTCAAGGAATTTTCAGAATCAAAGTGAAATCATAAAATCCCTCAAATCAAGGGGTTTTATGATTTAAATCAGGATTTTACAATGATTTTATGCAACTAAGATTTACATTGGTAAGGCTTCCAAAATCATAAAATCGTAGAATTTTATAATTTAAATTGAGATTTTAACTACCATCGTAGAATACCTTAGATGTTTATGGTAGCATATCATGTATACTTTGTGGAATTTATTAGAAGCAATCTAAGGAACTAATATAGGATTATATATCTGTATAATTAGGATTAAGTCATTGTAATTAATACTAACAATAACATAGTGACCATATGGTGACTGTCTGAAAACAATTTTATCCCTGATTTTATTGTAATTTGTTCTTGTAATTCTGAAGTTAGTATAGGAGTGTTTATCAACCCCTCTCTCCTGAAACCCTAAATTTTCTGTGCCCACTGCTCCATGGCAAACCCTTCCCCTTTGTTTGTCAATACTGCTAGTGACTCCACCCTTTTGTGAATATTTTTGGAGATTTTTCACTGCAGATAAGTTTTCCAGTGACCTCAAACCTTTCAGATCTAGTCTGGCAATCCCTGGGATCATAACTGCTTACTCTTGAGTCTTGACACCAGACTTGAAGTTGTGCTGCTGTCATCTTATACATGCGCTACCATGCATCACCAGCTTCACACTTCTAAAAACTTGCAACCCTGCATGAGAGATCCCGAGCACTTTTGCTACTTATCCTGGTCACTTCAAGGGTGTTTCAGATCATGGGTCCTGTAATTTTGACATGCATTGCATGTATTATCAACACAGACCTGCCCCCTCCTTTCAACATGCTCCAAATATTTCTGTTATTTTTGGTAATTTCCCTTTGATTTAAGGCAATTTTAGATGTTTCCGTTGTCTCTGGTTTCTGAGACTAGGACTGTTCCCTCTTATTCCACTAACTAAAACTCTGCTGTGCTGACCAATATATGTGCCAACATTGACATCCATTGCTTTTTTTTCTTTATTTTTTTTCATTGTTTTTTTATTAATGTTGTTGTGTGAGTGATGATCATAGTAGTTTAAAATTAAAATGGCAATAATTTTTACTAAGACATTGAAATATTAAGAAACCTGGTATAATTCCTTCCATCTATTCGTTATAGGCAACAAATTTGGTTGTTTAATCACACTAATTCTCAGAAACATTGCTTTTGGATGGTCATACAGATCTTATGTCTTAACTCCTGTTTACGAAGCTGACGTCACTCAAGCCAACGCAATTAAACCTGAACCAGATGAAATTGATAGTAAAGAAGTAATCCATCCTGGAGTAAATCTTCTTTTTGATGGTTCTGAGTTGCACCCATTTGATATAGGTGCCTGCCTGCAGGCACGTCAACCTATTTCCTTAATAGCAGAAGCAGCAGCTGCCTCAGCATCGTTAACCATCAAATAGTTCTGCAGTTAATACTGATTACACCACTTTCATGTGCATGAATTGAAATGCTAGCGAGTCACGTGCCAATGCTATTGCTACTGTTTGGTTTGTTACCATCCTCGAGATTGTTGGTTGCACAAAGTTGGATTCTGGTTGAAGGTAACTTTCATCCTTTTGCTGGTCTGTATTTTACAAGTTGTGACGTTGTTTCAGTTGTTAAAAGCTACTCCCAATGCTGAACCTCTTAAAGTATTCTTTTTACTCCCAGCAGCTTTTAGGCTTACTGACTCTAATTTTTAATTTGAAACAAGGATGTGGATAAAATGATGCCCAAACAGATTTGTGGAACTTGCAGATAAAATCTCTTTTAATTTTCTCTATGCGTTTTTTATTCCTCCCTTGTCTGTCTGTCATATTTTTGGGAATACCTTTCTATCTCTGCTTTCTACATTTTAATTCTATTTTTTTATGCTTGTGTCAATTTTCTTCGTTAAATTGGACTGGTGCAATCCTGTTAATAAATGCAGGTTTCATTTGTTTTGGGTTTCGCTAGATCCAGAAATTCACGTCTGTTAGGGCTGTGAAAAGAGGAAAAGTGTAATATTTGTTACTTAATTTCATTGATGTACGACATGACATTATGCTCCTGTCATCTATTTGCAGCAAAACGGACATTGAGCCAACTTATTCAAATTAGAGGAAATATGGCCAGTCTTAAAAATTATTGCGTTCAATTTACATATTCTAAAATGTGAATATAGTGTTACTTTAGTTACGCGGCGCCCTCCATTATTTCCAATGTTTTTGTGTTTTTTTAATTCGAATGTTAATTTAAGCAGTGTCGAATCACGTCTGGTGCGGATGCTTTTGAAGATACAAACTTTTTGCCGGCCGTTGGTGAGACCGTCGACCTTATTCAAGATTAAAATTCACAGAAGGGCCTGCCAAGTATTAAGTGATTCTTCAGTTGTGACACCTGACATAGATCGAACATGATGCTGGTTTTTAAAAAATGTTAGGAATCCAGTTAGTCCTACTATGTTTAAAATAATTATTATTGTCACGTCATCACTGAAGATTTAAGGATTTAAAGTGTTGACTTTTTAAGAAAATTATGGACTAAAACTATGAAAAATTTGACGAACTAAAATTAAAATTATATAAAACTACAGGGATTAGAAGATATTTAAATTTATAAAAGGATGCAGAAAATAATACAAATATAATGTTTAAATCATGCAGGTGTTAGACAATATGTAAAATATTCGAGTGAATATGACTAATGATGGGTGTTTTTAAAGTTTTAGAATGTCGTGCATTCAGGACGATAATTCAATTTTTAATTTTTTTTTATAAAACCAAAGCCAAATGAAGATGTTACAAATTTTTGAAATAAATTATTATTATTATTATTATTTGGTTTGGTAAAGTTTTATTATTTGAATTATTATTGATTGCAATCTTCGCAATGTTTTTTATTAACAGAATGGATTGGGCCGGCTATTAATGATTGATGAGGGGGTAGAAACAGAGCAACTTTGCATTAAAGTGATAAATTTGAAACCCCCCCCCCCCCCCCCCACACACACACACAAAAAAGTGATTAAAGTGATAAATCATCTGTTGAAAATACTCTTTCAATTTCTCTTTTTTTTTCTTAGCTCTTCTGAAACTTTTATAGTCAGCCAACCTATGATTTGACCTAGTTTTTTTTATCTTTTATTCGATTAGTCCCTTCTTTATCTTACATTTTCATTTATCTTTCTTTCCTGTGATTTTTTTCTAATGCAATATCAATCATTGTAGTTCTTTACCCGTTCTCTCTGTTTCCATTCTAATCATGAATTATGGGATTGTATGGATTGCCCGCTTCCATCGTCGTTATTTGCATTCATGGATTACATTTTCTATGAACTCAGAACTTGGGAGACTCCTAATTGAAATTTGTCGAGATTAGATCTTCTAGAATACCATTACAGTATTGGAGTAGATAAAAGATGACATATTAAAGGAGGATATTTCCATTTGTTGAATGTTTCCTCATTACTATTTTCAGTTCAATTGTATATAGGGGGCTGTGCTAATGCTTTGAGTGTTGTTTATACATTTTGATATAGAGATCATTGGCTTCACTCGTTACATTTGTAATGTCTTTCCATCAAAAGTGGATCGAGTGTGCCTTTCCAGATGATCGTGATTGTGAAAAGTATATACATAATTTATCGTACTTGGCGGTCAGACTGTTCCTCGGTATATGTACAAACTGAGAGAATGGTAAATTCTTCCATAAAAAGGAATACTATATTCTACGTTCATTTCCATAGTATATACATTACTAGGTTCATTACTAATATCTACTATGAAATTATAGTGACAATGCTGTTGCCACTCTCTAAATACAAAATTTAACTTATTATACATCATTACTTATAGACTAAACATTATCGGTGTAGTGATCATCCTGCTTTCCTAAAATATTTTAGTAAGGATTACTAAACATGATTGGCAGTAATATCAAGTCAGACATACATGAATAACAAATACATTCTAGAGTAATTTCATATACATACAATGATCCTGAATATTATGATTTCCTTCCATCATTCTTTTTAATATTCCTAAATTCCTTATTTCAATCATTCAATGCCCTTGGGATCCTTTGAAATCTCCCTTAGTATAAATGGTTGCTGGATAGCCGCAGCACACAAATACAACGTATACTGACTCAATCCTTTTTAGCAAAAGTATGGTTAGGAGTTTAGGTCAGGAAATGACTGTGAGGTCTGTGGTGCTTTTACTCTCATTAGTTATGTGCAAATTAAAGAAAAACATCCACTACCCTCCTTTTTTCATGATTTTTAAAATTGCCTTTATCTTCCACATTTCTAGTATATCTTTGAACTATCCACACTTATCTTTATGATCTTTCCTTTCTCATCATCATTTCACTTTTTCATTTTTCTAATTATAGTTTCTATCTTTTTCATTTCTCATCATATCATAAGTTTATCACTTTTAGGGTAACATATTTTTCATCTTTTTTCTATTTCTATTTTATTCAATTCTACTTTTACATCATATATCAATCATTTATTAGACCTATCAAAAAGGGTTAAGGCCCTGGGGCTAACCCTACCTAACTTTAAAATAACCCATCCAGCCCTAAATATTATAATTAATTAAAAATAATAATTTGGCCCTAAGTTATTTAGCCAATAATATATAGGTTAGGGCAGAGTTATCCATGGGTTAACCCTGACTTAGAAATTTTACCCAAAATCTCAAAATTTACCCGAATTGTAGGAATCCTATCTCTCCATCGGCTCTCCAAGCTTCATGTTCATTTTGCTCCTCTTTGCTTTGCTTCTCTTCCACTGCTCCTCTTTCACTGCTGCGTTTCTCTTCCACCAGCCACTTCCACAAAAAGGTATGTCATAACTCAACAATTTATTCTACATTTATGCATTTGTATTGTCGGGCATGTGTGTCTTGAAAACGGTGGTGTTGGTGTTGGTTGTGACTTTGGAAGTGAAGGGTTCAATGGGGAAGTAACTATAGAGGTTGATAGATTTGTGTCTTTGAAGCATAGAAGGGGATCTATCTGGGAGTGTTCATGTTCATGTTCATAGGTTTGAGTTTGAAATTGTGGAGTGTTGTGAAAATGGGGGTTTTGGATTTGTGGGTCATGGGATTTTTAAGGGTAAGAGTAGAAGTTGATGGATTTGAGTCTTTGCAACATGGATTTGTGGGTCATAGGATTTGTTGTTGTGGGTGTGGAAAGTCATGTACTTAAGGATCTTGTTGTTTGTGGGTAATGTTGGCAAGTTTTGAAATGATGAAAATGGTTCCAATTACTAGTTGGAGGTGGAGAAAGAAGACAGTGGGAGTGAACCAGGTGAAGAGGGTGCCCTAGAATGTCAGTGTGGATGAGATTGATTCCTCAAGCATGGTTTAGATTTGAAAGTGAAGATTGGAGAAGTTTAGGAATGGAAAGGAAAAGGATTTTGAATGTTTATATATTTACCTTAGCTTTAAGGTTGTAATTACATGTACGATGAAGGGTTGGTGTTGTTGGCACAATTCATTTGCTTTATTATTATTGACAAGATTAATGCTTTGTACTAGTTGTGCAACTCTTGGGATTGAAAAAGAGTTCCATCCTCGGGCTTTTTGACATGAACAATGTAAGTCAACAAGTTGTTGCCATGCTCTTCAGTAGTTGAAGTTGGATTGACACTAAGCATGAAAATGATGAGGCCAAGAAGGATTACAAGCTCCACAACATGCTTGCATTTTTCCATGGTTGGAAGTTACAAAAGAAATAGAAAGTTGTAATTGCTATGGCTTATGCTTGGTCTTGTGACATGTATATGTATATATACATATACATAGTGTGTACAATAACAAAAAATAGATGTGATTAACTATGTCTAGTTGGCCATACTACTTAAAAAACAAGGACTTGCCATTTGTTAGCCTTGGACGGCTTGTTAATTGTCCATGTACAACTAGGTGTGCAGCAATATCACAAGATCAAGACAAAAGCTTGTGCAATAAATTTGTATAATTCTTATACAACAAAGTAAGAAATAGTAAAAAGAAAGATATAAAATAAGATGATTGTTGTAACAAAAAGAGATAAAAAGAAATGTTAATTTTAAGATAATAGGTAATTAAATTAAGCCACAGACATGGTAATGTTCATCTAATTTTTCTTTCTTTTCTTTTTATTTTAGTTATATTGTTTGTACAAAAAATTTTTATAACTTTCTATAATAATATTATTTGTTGTGCTTTGCTTGCAGTCTTACTCTTGTTGTATTTCCTTTTACTGCCTTTATAGTGGGAAAGTTGGCACAACAAAAATATATTTTTGAATATGTAAGTGATTCGGCTGAATGAGTTTTTTATTAGATTGCTCAAGGAAAAAGGGTTCTATAATAGCATTAAAGCCTTGTTTATTGCATAACCTAAAATAGTTTTGGAATATGGTCAATTGTGGTGTGCAATTTGCTCAACCATATAATCTTCAATATTTACATAATGATAATATTATATTGACTTTAATATTGCAGGTTATTGTTCTACTTCATATAATTATTACCTTTGCTGCAATTTGCTATTTGGTTTTAGTGTTTTTGTATATATTCTTCAAATTTTATACCAGAGCCTTAATTAAGATATCTTTTTGTTTTGACTTTTGTGGTTACTCATGTGTCCATTTTAGAAGAACTTGCTAATAGAATATTACTTTAAATGGCTAATAGATTTAGCAAAATTTAGTAATTTCATAAAATAATAATATACTGATATAGCTTTTATAATAGATTTTGCTTTAATACATTTATCAAACAATACTTAAATGTATTTGTTCTAATTTTTTATCTTATGTTTGTTTTAATGAATAAGACTGTGAATATAGATAATGAAGTTGTTTCTGAAACTCCTCATGTATTATTTGAAAGTGTCAAGACACCTAAGAAATAATTTTCAAATGTTTAAAAATATTTTACTAAAATTGGTGTAGATAAGGATGGAGTTGAAAGAGTTGTGTGCAAATATTGTGGCCATGATTATACTATTGGAAAAAATTTCAAGACAAAAAATTATTATGGAACGTCACATTTAAGTCGATATGTTTCAGTTTGTAAAAACATTCATAGTTCAAGTGTAGATGTAATTCCTACTCAAGATATAAATTTTGGTGCAAGAAAGATTAACCAAAAGACTCAATGTAACATTCTTGCACAAGCCATAATCAAACATGATCTTTTTTTCAACTTTGCAGAGTATGATATAATCAAATAGTGGATCAATTATGTGAATCCTAATGTTATAATGCCTTCTAGGAATATTGTTGTGTCATATGTTAAAAAAATTTACATGAGAGAGAAGGAAAAACTCCAAGAAGTCACGTGTAATATTCCTAACAGAGTATGTCTCACCTTTGATGTTTGGACATCAGCTACGAGTGAGGGTTATATTTGCTTAACTGTTCATTTTGTTGATGAGAATTGAAGATTAGTAAGTAAGATTCTTAATTTTTGTCAAATGAAACCACCTCACACTAGAGTTGAGTTAGAAGCCACTTTATTTGATTGCTTAAAGCAATGGGGAATTGATAAAAAAGTTTTTTCTATTACCTTAGATAATGCTTCTGTCAATGACAATATGCAAGATATTTTAAAAAATCATCTTTATGTGCAGAATAATTTGTTGCGTGATGGAGAATTTTTTCATGTCGATTGTTCTATTCATATATTCAATTTGATTGTACAAGAGGGTCTAAAAGTAGCTAATGAAACACTCTTTAAAATTAGACAGAGTGTTAAGTATGTGAGAGGATCCAATGGAAGGATGGTTAAATTTTAAGATTGTGTACAAGATGCTAGAATAGACACAACAATTAGGTTAAGATTAGATGTTTCTACTAGGTGAAATTGGACATACTTAATGCTTGAGAGTGCAATCAAGTATGAAAAAGCTTTTGATATTTATAACATCCTCAAATTCTTATTCCATATAGATAATAATTTATAATAAAGAAGAGAAATGAAGTAAATTTCTTTTGTATTTATAGCTTAAAGAATTGAGGAAAATATATAACCTACATTTCTTTTATTTAATTTATGAAAACTTAAAGGTATTCAAACTACTACAAGAAATAATTTCAAATTTTTAAATTTATAAATAGAATAAAAACTAAAAATTTACATCCTGGTGATTTATTTAATTTGTATTACATGCTTATGAGTAAAAAATAAATGAACACTACCTTTCGGTAGAGTAAATTTCTCTCTAAAATTGAATGGAAACAAAATTAAAAGTAGCTAACTTATTAAAATTATGTTTATACTTCAAATTATTATTTAAAACAAAACTTATCAAAGTATTATAAATCCAGAATAATTAACATGAAAATGGTTACATATTCTTATCAACTTTGAATGGAAACTAAATTAGAATTATTAAAATTTTTAAAATTAATCAAAGTCCTAACAAAGCGGTCTTCTCTATAACTCCACTAAGAATATGATCCTAGAATGGATCAACCTTCATTTATTCTTCAATTTCATTTCTTGGAAAATAATTTGTAAAGGTGAGTATCTTTTATCCCACTAAATCATTTATTTTATAAGTGAATCGAGTAATACATAAAACATTATTTAATATTGAATGCATATTGAAATGGTACTCGCTCATGTATTATATTAATTTACCTACAACAAGTCAAACATTATTACAATCACATCAATACACGACATTTCACACACAACCAAATTCATCATTCCATCCTTGACTTATACCACTTTACTCATTTCATAGTTCAACATGTCATAATAAATGTGTTATAACCATATTAATCAAAGGATTACGATACATGCATTATAATTATACCCGTCGATGTATTACAATACCTGTATTATAATCACACTAATCAATCTGTCATGACTCAGTTATTATAATCACACATCTCATAATTCATACTCATTGCATGTAGGATCTTTTGAGGTCTTTCATAAGTATAAATAGTTGCGTGTTAGCCCTTGCATATGGATACAATGTATACAATAAAAGAGCCCCTTAGCAAAAGTATAGTAAGGAGTGTTAGTTAGGAAATGAGTGTGTGACCATATGATGCATTTCTATTTTTTATAAATTGTGCACACTAAATCAAATGTCATCTATCATCCTACATTTTTCCTAGATTTTTCATGAATCATCTTCATATTCTATACTTCCAGTGTATCTTTGTAACTATCTATACACATTTTATTTAGTTTTTCATGACACATATTTCCTTAATATTCCTCAAATATTCATATTCATTTTTTTCCATCACTTTTCTCATTATAATACAATTTCCACTCTTTTTCTTTCTCTTCATAATAAAAATTTACTGTACTATGCCATTCATGTACAATTAAATCATCAATCAATCATTTACATAAATTCTCTTTCATAATTTTCTTTCACAAGTAATCAATTTCACACTAATTCTTTTTATTACCCTTTAATAATAATAGATTTCATCATTCAAAAACAGTCAAACAATTTTCATCAATCAATTTCACATCAAACAAATCAATACAATGTGCCGAAGGTCAGACACCTTTAGACTCAACCTAATTGTATAGTTTAGAAAATGCGTTGCCGAAGATCACACACTCTCGGTCTTTATGAAAATTGTCTATCCTAAGGTTTATCCCTTTTTCCCAACACATATACATATATGTAGAATAACATCTTTATGAAAATCTTCTTAAAAAGTCATTCTTAAAACATATTATGAGTTTTCCATACTCAAAAATCCATTTTTACAATGTATTTGTTAAGAAAATATTAGGGATCTACCATCCTAAGCAATAGAATATGAATTTTAAGCTAAAAATATGTACATAAGAGTTAGGGTTTGGGATCAACTCCCCTTACCTAGAAATGAGTCTCTAAGACTATGTTCTTCGCGAGATCTAGAGAAAACACAACGTTTCAACGAAGGTATCATCCAAAGACTAAGTTCTTCCTATATATTACAAAGAAAAGTACTTTTAAGAAAGGAGAGAACAGAGAAATAAAAGTGAGATTAAAAGATTAAGTTTCAAGGAACTTACTTAGGATAAAGAGGAAAGGATGTTAGAGCTTAGATTCAGAAGAAATTTAGGGTTTATGGGAGTTTTCTCTGAGAAAAGAAATTGAGAGAATAGAGAAAGAGATGAGAAGAGTTTCCTACTTAGAGAAATGGGGTTTTAGAAATCCAAAATCACTTAAATACTCATTTTTCTTGCAAATTCTCATTTGAATGAGAAAACCAAACAAAAATTACTACTTTTTGCTGATATTTTTGCTTGAGCGATAACATTTTTGCTTGAGAGCTACCCTTTTATGTTGTAAATTTTCGCTTGAGCGAGATATTTCTCACTTGAGCGAAAATACAGTTGAAAAAATCTAATTCATTCTCGCTTGAGCGAAAAATTTTTGCTTCAAGTAAAATGAATATTCTTCTAGGCTAAAAGAAATATTCTCTCTAGATTTTTTTTTTTTGCAAACTCTTCATTTTGATAACAAGAAATATGCAATTGAAAATCTAGGATGTAACAATATTCTTCAGGTGGTTGATGGGAATTATAAATATTATCCATCATATGAGAAATGGAGGAAATTGAAAAATTATGTGAATTTTTAGAGCCATTTTATGAGACTACAAATATGGTTTCTAGTTCTTGTTATCCGACTTCAAACTTATATTTCATGCAAGTTTGGAAGATTGAATGATTGTTGAATGAATATTTATTGAACAAGGATGATGTTATAAAGGATATGGCTGCAAGAACAAAAGGAAAATTTGAAAAATATAGGAAGAATTATTGTGTTGTTAACTTTTGAAGCTATTCTTAACCTTCATTTAAAGCTTGATTTTTTAAAATTCTGCTACACCAAACTTGATCTTTTAACCTCTCATTAGAAGGTCAACAATGTGAAAGATAAGTTTGATAAACTTTTTGGATAATATGTAAACAATTTTAATGCTACAAGTGACTCTCAACCTTCCAATGAATCCAATTTGTTGCCAAAGTCACATGGAGATGGAAATAGGTTAAAGAAATCAAGATTGTTCAATATGTGTTCTTTTATGTCATTTTAATTATAGTGTGTTTCTTATTTTCATTTTGTTTAAATGGTTATTATGTTATATTTTGCAGGAGTTTAAAATGTTTCAAAATAAAACTTTGTTTGCCATTGGTAAGAGTTGTTAGGCCAACATATTTAAGAAGGTGTTATTCCTATTAAGTTATGTTGAATATACTTGGACTGTATGAAATTCCATATGCTGGAATGTGAGTGGGTAAGCTGGCAGTTACTGGATGGAAGTTGTGAGTTGCAGTGCTGTTTGGTTGAGTGTTGAGTAAGACTAGTAGTGAGCAATTTGATTAGATATCAAATATTTTATATATAAGTATTACTCCTTTTAAATGGTGCTATATATACTTAGGTTATATAAAAGCTGTATACTTGTTGACTAGGAAGCATTGTATTTACAGTGATGCAGGATGGTGTTGTTGAAAGTTGTTAGCAGTGTGGGTTAGCAATTGAGTAATTAAGTGTGTTGTAATTATGATAACCTAAGAATTATAGTCAAGGACTTATGTTGTTTTATTTTAGGAAGAAGTAAGAGTTTTGGGTGCTGAGTGTCTCGCTTAAGCGAGGTATTTCTCCCTCAAGTTGAGGCTAAGTTATGCAGAATTGAACATTTTGGAGTGTTTTTGCTCAAGTGAGATCATTCTCGCTTATGCGAGACAAGATAAGACATTTCTAACTGTCTCCTTACCCAAGCGAGAAGGAATCTCGCTCAGGCGAGAGGCGGCTTCGCTCAAGCGAGAGAAACTCGCTCAGGTGAGGAGTCGTAGGAAAGCAAAGTAGCTCTTTGGACCCGACCTCGCTCAGTCGAGAACGCTGCTCACTCAGGCGATATGCATCTCGGTCAAGCTAGGTGTTTCTCGCTCAAGCGAGAATAACATAAATTTGAGAGGTTCCATTATTTGGTTTTCTCACCCATGTGAGAGAAGAGCTTGCTCAAGTGAGTGCGTTCAGATCTAAAGGGATATTTAAGGAGCCTCAGTGCCAGAAACGTTCAATTACTCACCAGATAACTTTCCTCTCTCATTTTCTCTCTGTTCTCTCACTTCTTCTCCTTAGAGAAAACCTTCTCGAAGCTGAATTTCTTCCCGATCAAAGTGAGATCATTTATCTCATCAAGATCTAGGTGAGTTTTCGGAGCTTATTTTCAAGTCTTTACTCTTGATTCTTTCTCTCTGTTTCTTAAGAGACTTATACCATGTCGTTCTGAGTAGATCTGAGCCGTTCGAGCCATATTTCATACTCAAATACTTGATCTATCTCTTTGAGATTCACTAGAAGCAAGCCCTTAGAATCGTTCCAGGTAAGGAGAGGTTAACTGAGCTGATTTGGTTTATACGATAGATAATCTCGTTTTAGTTGAGGATTAATTGTTGTATGAACAAGCCTTAGGGTATAAACTAAAGTATGTATGGTTGAGTGTATTTCTCTGCTATATGATAATTGTTTGGAAAGCTGTGGTAGAACATGATGTGCTGTAATGCTGTGTTATATATGTCGAGGATGTTAATATACGCAAAAATACTTAAATAATGTTTTAAGCGGCTTAGTTTCATTATGTAATATGTAATGAAATGTTTAATTAATATTGCGAAATGCATGGTTTTTTTGTGAATATATGTATGGCTGTGTTATTGAGGCTGGATGAAAGTGTATGCATTGCTGTATTGCTGAAGTTGAGAATGAAAACTTGTTATGCTGTAATATGTTGATTTAGCTGTGCTGCATCACATTCATCTTCATCATCCTAGAGTTGCCTCGAACATTGAGCTGTACTTGTTTGGATCTAGATATCGAGATGGGTCACTCCTAGAACATAACAATTCCTTTGAATTTCTTAAGCTATGAAACCAGCTGGAACTAAATTGCTGCATTTGCATTAGATGAGCTGGGAATGGGCTAACCATGCTGCATAAATTGATTGAAGCTGTTGTGCTAATTGTTGTAAATTAAATGAATTGTACCAATGATTTTTAACATTTTCATACTCTGTAGTTATGATTCTTTTTTATATAAGCTCACCTTTGCGTTTGTTTGTGTTGTTGTGTGTGTGCTGCAATAATTGTTCAGTGGTACGTGAGTAGGAGTGACAGGTGGAGTGTCTAATTTACCTGCTGGGAAATCTGGCTAAAGAGTAGTCCGAACCGAAGATTTTGGAATATGTATCTTAGTTTTAGTAGTTTAGGTTTTAGTGTGAACCTAAGCCACTTGGTTACAAATATAAGGTTTTCATGTAACTATTATGCAAAGATTTTATATTATGAGCTCCATTTGGAGCTACTGTTATAATTATATACATACTCTTATATTATCTTTATAATATGTAAAATATCTTTGAGGCTTTATTAATCTGTTGATTTGGACGTTAAAGTCAAAGTTTCTTTAAAAAATTATATTATTTGTAATATATCTGTATTAACTCATAAATGAAACTAAATTGGGAATAGTAATTCAGAATGTCATTAATCTTTATAAAAAAAGGTCGTGACAAGAGTGAATTGAATTTGTATTTGGATGAGTTACAAGTTGATTATGATGATATTGAATAATTTGATGTGCTTCATTATTAGAAGAATAATGAAAAGAGATTTCCAACACTCTCTATATTAGCACGAGGCATACTTAGTATTCCAATCACTGCAGTAGCATCAAAATATGCTTTTAGCATTGGTGGACGTGTTCTCACTAAATATAGAAGCTCTGCACTTTCAGGAAATGTACAAATGTTAATTTATACTAGGAATTGGTTGTATGGCTTTGTTGAAAGTCCAACTAGTAATATTTATTGTAATAACCTTTTATGATTATTATATAATTTGTACAAATATAATTTTATTTAATATTATTTTTATTGCTTTTGAGTTTTAGATAATGATGAGACAAAGACAATAGAGTCTAGTATGCAACAAGATGTTGAAGATTAACAAGCAGGTGAAGTATGAATCTATTAAGAATTAATGTGTCGAGTTTTCTTTTTTACCAATTGCTTTATCACCTTTTTCCTATTTCTTTCAAAGAGAAAATGACAGAGGTGAATTACTATGGACAATTTTAATGTGTTTAACATTGCTGTACAATGGACAATGATAAGTCTTGCACATTGACTTTGTCTATTTTGTTGTTATCTACTTCTTACTTGCGCTAAAAAGACAAAGGAGTGGTTTTGTTTGTAGTTGGACTGATGTTCTTTTGTTATAGATAGATTTATGTAAATCTAGATTGTTTATAGAAATTATGTTATTGCAATAACATTGGAAATTGAATTTGCTTGAATTTTGCTATTAACTTATTCTACAATTGTTTATAAATAGACTGATGTTCTATTTTGCTGTTATTGCACTAGTGATTAATAGTTAATTATGAAATTAAATTTGCGTTAGAAACTTACAATTGTTAGAATTTTTTGGCCTTTGAAGCCCTGACCCTAACCTTGACCCAATGGGCTTTTTGGCCCACAGGGCTTTTTGGCTCTAACCTAGCCAATTAGGCTTTTTGACAGCTCTATCAATCATGCCAAAGGTCAAATATCTCTGGGCTTAGTGTAAAACAAACATACATATGTATACAATACAACGTCTCATTTCAGTCATCAAGGGCAAAGAAAACGTATTCTAGTCAAACATATTTACAAACAACAAACACACAATAACATTTTCGTGAGCACAAAATATATAATGTTCTTAGTAATGAAATAGAAATCTCCTTACCTCAAATAGATATTTTTGTGAATACCTTAGGAGAAAGTAGAGAAAAATAGAGATGAGATTGAAGAGTCAGGCTCCGAGAAACATACTAATGACTCAGTAGAATCAGGATTCAAGCTTAGATTTGGAGTAAGTTCAGAGCTCAGAGGCGTTTGTCTAGGAGGAAAGAAGAAAGAGTTCAAAGAAGGGAAAGTTTCTTAGATTGTAATACAAGTTTTTTAAGTTGAAAGCCCTTAAATACTCAAATCTCGCGCACTCTTGCTTAAGCAAGCATATTCTCACTTGTGTGAGGTCATCCTCTCTTGGGTGAAAAAACCATATATTCCTCAAACTTTTTCTAATATTCTCGCTTGAGCGAGAAGGGGTCCAGAAAGTTGGCCATTTTTCCTGTGAGTCCTCACTTGAGCTACTTATCTCACCCGGGTGAGATCACTTCTCGCTTGAATGAGAGGACAGTTAAGTGAAGTTTATGCTGTCTCACTTGAGTGAAAATGTTCTGAAATCACGTGGTTCCTGAATTAAAGAAGGTGGGATATAATTGAATTTAAAGAAGACGTAATAGCAAACTTTCATGCAATGTGACAAGAGTCAAGGGAAAGACTTCATGGTCAAGAGGTTATAGTCATGGGTATAATATTTTAAATTTGCATTGGACTTGGAAGCTCAATCTTGTGTTTAACCGATTATTGATAAGGATAATAGCCTAAACTTAGAAAGTGGGACTTTCTTTTTTTGCGTGAAGATGATATCAATGCTGTGATTATGTGTAAATATGATATATAGCAAAATTATTTTATTCAAATGTCATAAAAATATAAAAAACATTTAAAAATACAAATTCTGAAATTTCATTGTTCATAAAGCTAATTTTATTTAAATAAAATAATTTAGTGATCCACTGGATTAGTCACTAGATAAACCTATTTGTTATGAAGGATACCTAGTTATCAAAGACCCTTACATATATCATCCCACCATATATTCCAAATGTATTAGTAAGTGTGCTACTTGTGCTAAATATTAGTGATATAAAACTATTTAGAACAAAATTTAAATTATTGAGAATGATGATAAGAATTATAGGAATGATAACTTTAAGAAATTAGTTGAAAAATAATTGCATTATTAATACTTAAATTTTTGTGGTATGATCATAATGTGTGATCGCATGATCTTGTGCAAATGTTTCTCAACTTTTATGTAGTTTAGAGAGGATGAAGATGAAGTTTTAAAAATTGTTTGTAATTTTAACTTAAGCGAAAATAACTTTTTTACTAAATTTGTTTAAGTAAATTTTATTGACTTAAGCGAAAATCACTTTTTGCCAATTTTGCTTAAGCAAATTTAAACTGCAGACTACAGTTCTCTCCAAAATTGCAGATGATCTATATCGGATTCTAATTAGTTGCTAAATTTAATCGCTAATAAAAATAAAATATTTAAATATCACAATTTAAATATAAATTATATAGCAAAGGATGTTTAGTAAAAAATATAAAAATTTAGTTACTAATTCAGTTTAAAAAATTGTTAAAATAATCGGTAGGGAAAATTCATATATAATTTATTTTTGGCACCAAATAATCAATTACTAATTCAATCATTAAATCATTTTTAACATTTTAGTAATTAAATTTGTAACTAAATTCCTTCTTTTTGTGAAATTAATCACTAATTACGATCAATTATGATTAATTGTTAAATTTAGTTATTAATTAATAATTTTCTTGCAGCGAGAGTGAAACTATAAAATGTCATATAATAATATTCAGTAAGATAAATATCTTTGTTTAAAAAGATTCAGGTATCAATGAAATAATTTAAACTCTGCTTGGTGATCACACATTTCATGATTTACGTTAACTAAATATTCGAAGAAAATAATTATTTATATAATATATTATCACATAAATTGCTTACGTTAAATTAATTACATTTGGTATTATTTTGCTGTATAAAAAGTTTTATATTTAATATTATGTAACTAAATCTTAAAAGTGATTATATAATCACATAACAAAAATCCTATTTGAAAAGTTAATTATAGTTATAATATAAATATTACATAAATAAACTAAATTCGTACAGAATTAATTAGTCAAATCATCAATTGATGCTCATTATGAATTCTTTTGTTGTTGTAATAGATATAAGCTAAAATTTAGAGTGTGTTAAAATCTTCGTTGATATGTTACCATGTTTGTGTGCATGATCTGATCAAAACATTTATTGATGAATTTGAATTTGTCTTAGGAAGTCAAAGCTCGTCTCATAGATTGAGACAATGAGTGATTGTTTTACTTGTAAGTATTGGATTCATCAAAGCCATTGAAGGATTTCTATTAGAATGGCGTTAACACCAAAATTAGAAACGTTGAAAGATAGGGTAACTTAAATCATACAATTTAGCCGAATCAAAAGAAGTTAAACGGGTGACTCAAGTGCTAAAATAACAGTTGTTAATTTAAGTTTGAGTGGCTTATTTGACTAGAATGCATTAAGCAATCTTGGACACGAAACTTTCTTGCTTATATTAGTCTTTATATTTTAATACTCTCACTCAAGTCCAATTAACTTTGGGCTAGCTATAACTTGTATGTTAAATATTTTCTTAGTATGACTTACAACTCAAGTTTTATGTTTCTACTTGTGGTCCTATGCTCTTTTTCTTAAATCTTAATTTGTCCACACGATCTGTGCTACTTTTTTTGAAAAAAAATTTATTCCATATGTCTAACTTTTATGCTTGACCCTTTTTATCTTTAGCCTTCATTATTATTTTTTTCTTAAATCTAGGCTCTAATATCGTATAAAGATTTTAACGTGACTCTGTACAAGACAGAAATAGAATGTCTGGGTTTAAATTTAAGTGATTTATTTGTCTACTTTAAAATACATTAGACAATTTTAGAAATGAAACTCTTATCTGCGGTGGAATTGGCAGAGGAACATTGTATGAAAACTGACTCTCTAGATTTTAGGGATGATCATTTTAGAGGAGAAACAACTATTATAACTATTGTTAACGTAGAATGAGCTACACAAGCTTCAGCTCTACTTGAAATCCTAGGAGTGTGATAACTTCTTCAGAAGATGCAGTCAAATAATCAACTAACTTGAAAAAGGAAACCATAATTGTTGAAATTAGCTGACATGACTTAATGCTGCGACCAAGCTGATCTAACAGATTGTAGTTGATAGGTTAAGGAGTAGGTAATTACTTGTATAGGTAACACTTCACCGATGATTTAGGCCCGTATAACTGAGAGTGCTATATGTAGAACACTGCAAACATTTATTACATTGAATGCTACAACTATTTATAATTACCTATTAATTATTCAATTAACTCCGCTCTTTAGTGGGCTTCTTCTATGTTATCTAACAATCGAATTTAACTCTACTTGTAGGAAAGGGTGGTAGGGTTGTGTCTGCTTGGTGGTACATGCTTGTAGCCATCTTCTGCACAATGACATGGATCTTGCTCTGAGTGCCTTTTTTGATAGCGAGTGCAGCAACAATAATAAGCATTAATGACAGTTTTATTCACAACACCACAACCATTTTCGTTACCATAGAAAGAACCACTGTAACTAGATCCTTGGCCTCGTTGAGGTGTCACACGTTGCTTTGTTTGATTGTGGGTACCTTCAAGACTTTGGTCTATCTTAGGGTGATGTTGAGTACCTTTATCATCGCAGAAAACATTATTAACGTTAACGCTACGGTCACCGTTTATCACTTGGAGTTGAGTTTGAGAGTTTGGGGTTCTTTCAACACAGTGACGACACAAATTTGGCGTCCAACGTTGAGTCTGTGAGACTTGATTGAACATCTCAAACAAATCAGAAGCAGGGTGAAAGATTGGCCCTTCCACTTGCAAACAATTAGGGCCATCTTCACCACGAATCTTTACCACCATAGACACTCCCAATTTTGTTTTACTCGAAGCCACCAAATAGTGTGAGACAATTACCAAGAAAGGGTTTTCACTACCTTTCTTTTTTTTCTTGCACTCAATAACCACCATACCCCTTTGCTTTTCACGCCCTCGAACCATGTAAGGGTTGATCGATATTTCCGAAACGGTGCCGTCTTCATTCGTGAAAGTTTTCATGTTGTCGTTAGCATTCTCATCGTATAGAATCTTGGGTCGAACTTTCATTGTGGTTGGCGGTGCTGCCAACCATAAAATGTCGTAGTCTTGAACGACATCTGTTTTGGCGTAACGCACGTCTACATGTTCACCTTCTCTTCTTTCTACCATCATTTCGAATCTGTATGGCCAAACACGCCATGATAAGAAGTTCATTTTGTCACTGTCTGTGATTGAGATGTAGAACTTCTTCACGCGATTGCTGCCTGGTTGCCTCGTTGTCTTGATCGAAGCTTTGCAGGTTCTGTCGTCTATGCAAAACGACACACATTGTTCCTCATAATTGTAAGAGCCTTCTCCATCTTTGGTTGAAGTTCCCTCAACTCTACTGGTTTCCATGGATGCACTTTCTCCGAAACTTAGTTTCTTAGTACAACGGGGTGGGGTGTTTCCCATTTTGGGTGTGACAAGTTTGGTTTACATTAATTATGTTATATGCATATTTATTGCACTTGAGGGGAATCAAAGGTGGGCCACCTACTACATTGGCGTTGTTCTTCCGCAACCTACAAATTTCAATCATTTTTATTAATATTTATAGTTTTTTAGATGATAAATATTTCATTTTTAATAAAAAAAATTATCATTTTAATCATTTATTTTTTACTTCAACGATCAAGGTTAACAATTTTCCAATAAAAAATATTAACTTAATATTTTATATTCTTTTTTGTTTATATTAAATGTTATTTAATTTATTTATTAATTATTTTAAAATATTAAGAGTATTTTTTATTTTCTTTCAATAAAATTCTTTATATTGAAAATATGTCTATCAACAAACCATAAAATATAAGAACTCTTATCTCACTTTAAAAGCAAGAAAAGTATTTTAAATAATACTTGGTTAATATATTTTATTACTTTTAGTAAAGCAATTTCAGTAAAAATAAATTACTTTATAATACTTTTTTAATAAAGTTAATTATTTACTTAACATATATATATATATATATAAAGTAATATTTAAAATAAGAAGAAAATAAATAATTTTATGCAATTAGACAATTATTGTATGTCTATTATATTTGTAATTTTTTATTTTTTTCTACTTTGGTTTCGCATGAAATGAAGACGTCAGAAAATATCGTCACTCGTCATATTCTTTTATATGGTTCATTTCTTCCATGCATAAAGCATATGCTATCTTGTGCTTATCCATTCTTTTAAAATTTCTATTTCAGAAATAAAAATGATCAATAATTTTTCATAAGAAAGTGATAAAACTGTGCATTGAATTTTCACCCCACTTTTACATGTGTTTTCTTTATTGGTCAATTTGAATTTGCAGCAAACTTAACCATTAAACATCATGTGAAGAAAACATTTTCAAAGGCTGGTGTAAATAAAAAAGAAAGGTTCATTCTACTAAAATAAATAAATAGAAAAAGAACTTAGGAAAATCAAGGTGACACAAACTTAATGGACTATGCTGTAGTTTTGCTTTCGCAAATGCTCGTCGGAGTTGCATCAATTTTGTTTTGTGTCTTATAGAGAGTGTAAATGTTCAATAAGTGAATTTTCATTTATAAACATGGAAATAATACACTTACAATATAATCGATCGGGTCAATTATGTGGTCAAAGAATAAAAAAGGACACGTCTTATCTCAGATAAAGTAACCAAATCCCTTTTGCATTAATCTTCAACCAATGAGATAAAGCAAAGAATCTATTTTGAACGACGCCAATTAATTAGCTCACCTAAAGTGTAAAGATAGATAGATAGATCTCTTCAAAAATTCAATTCACTTGGCGTATCACTTAATACTACTCTAAAAAGAAATATGTGAGAGTAGTTGCGCTTTAATTTATTTAGTATTTAGAATTATTTTAAATGTTGTACTATACAAGTTATTGTATTTAAAAGTGCAGTTAAATAACCATTTTCAGAAATAAAAATTGAAAAGAAACTTCACGTACAATCCTTCTCAAAAGTTTACTTTAAAGATTGGTTCAATTATGCATTAATTGCTCTTAATCTTTACTTTTGATCACTCTCCAAAAAAGATATTTCTGAAAGCGGCACGTGTATCATTTCTTAATCTCTACTTTTAAGAGTTATTATTTATGAACCATTCTTCAAGATTAAATTTTGAGAATTGATTATACGTGAACTGCTCTCCAAAAGTTAAGTTTTGAGAGGAATTTTTTAAACTGCTCTTTAAAGTTCTAAAAAATTTTAGCAGATTTTTAATAATTTGACATTATTATAACTTTCCTTATACTTGATAGACCATGATCAATAATTTAAAAATAGTGGAAACATTTCAACATCCAAATATAGTTGATATTTCAAAATTTCAAATTACTTGAAAAGTACATGTGACAATCAATTATTAAATCAAATTGAAAACAATTGAATATCCTAAAATAACAATGAGATAAAGCAAATAATCTATTTTGATGCCAATCAATTAGCTCACATAAGTTGTTGTAGCCGTGGTCGCAACAAGATGATAAAAATATTTTAAAAAAGATATCTTTTATGAATAAAAAATATTTTTTAAGAAAATCATAGTTACTACAAAAGTTTATTTTGAGACAACCTTAGAAAAACTTCAAAAATAATATGATCCTTGAGACTTAAAAGGGGAATCTTCTTCCATGTTATATGAAGTCAACTATGAAATAATAAACTTAGTTACCAATAAATAATGATATAGAATGTAAAATAATGTCATTTAAAATAATAAAGTCAAATTATTGATGTTTAGGTGCACATTTTTCTTTTCTTAGAAACTTTACTATCTTTCTTATGACCTTTAATGGTATAAAAGGATAAATTTAACTAAATATCCTCTTCATGATCATGTCTTGCATAAAAGTCTCCATCATCTAACACTGAATCACTATTTGGCATGTGTTCTACAACTACGAAAGTATCATCCTGTAACACCCTTTTTTTTATTGTTTATTTGTTATTAATTATTATTGGATTGTGTTTTAATTTAAAATTCTTTGAATGAAGTTTGTTGTAGGGGGTCTCGCTCAAGTGAGATTAAATGTTCTTAACCAGGTGATTCCAGAGTACTCTCACTCAAAAGATATGAGTCTCACTCAGGCGAAATAGGATAAAGTTGTCCCAATTTTCATCTTGCACAGGTGAGGAATCACAAAAAAAATAAGTAGTTCTCTATATCCTTTATCGCTCAAGAAATAATGACTCTCTCTCAAGTGAGAATATCAGAAAAAGCCTAGAAAATCACTATTTGATGTTTCACCTAGGCGATATATGTCTCGCTTAAGCGAGATGGTACCTTACTCAAGCAAGAGCACGTGAATTTGAGGGGTATTTAGGAGATTTCTAACCTGAAAACTTGTATTACAATCTAAGTTACCTTTTCTCTCATTTTTTTTGATCTCTCACTCTCTTTCTTAAAAAAAAAAAGCTCCCTTGAACCCCAATGATTCCTTAAATCTAGACTTGGATGTTCAATTTGATTGACTCTAAGTATATTTCTCGGATCCTTGTTCTCTAATCTCTGTTCTTTTCTCTTTATTTTCTACTTTCTCAAAAGTATCCTATCTTATGATGCTCAGAAAGTGCTCTATTCTTTGAACAATATTCTTCACAAATGTTCTTCCAAATCTTCGATTCGAGGTAAGGAAGACTCTACCCCATCATTAAGATATAGCAAATATTTTTGTGCTCATAAGAGTGCTATGGTGTGTTCCCTGCTTGAAATATATGTTTGAATGCTATTTAACTATTGTGAAAAGTTAATGATGTATGTTTGGTTGATTTGAAGTGATTTTAAAATACTCTCTTAACATATATATAGAATGGACTTAATCCTAAGATGCCTTACTTTGTGTATGGTTCATGTAACTGATTGATACGAATAAGTTGAAAAAAAGAGTATTAAGCATAAAAAGTAGTTAAGGAATTAGTGTGAATAGTTACAGAGATACACTGGGGATATAAAATGTGGAGTCGATTGTGAAAATTTTGAAAAAATGTAAGGTGGTGAATGACATTCACCTAAGTGTGTATAATCTAAGAGCAAATGCATTATATGACCTCACACTCATTTCTTAGCTAACACTCCTGCCTATACTTTTGCTAAGGAGCCCTATATTGTATACGTTATATCTGTGTACAAAGGCTAACCATAGACTATTCACTTATTTGTGTAAAACTTCATAAAATGTTAGAAGCAACTATTAATTGTGATCATAGTGCACAAGAAAGTGCTTATTTGAGAAATAAGGGTATTAATCATGTCACTGAGAGCATATAACATGTAGAAAATGCTGACATTTATTTTGTGGTCAATAATGTGATACTTTAATTGATTTTTAAGCAATTGTAATATATATATTATAGTATTTGGTGATGTATTTATCTTAGAGATGAATATATGGTATAGTATCCCTTTTGACTACTCAACTAGTGGTAGGATTCATCATACGCTTAGTTTGTACATATATCAAGGAACAGTTTGGATGCCAAATGTAGTGGACTACGTGTATACCTTCCATGACTATGTCCAAATAGGAAGACCACGTACTTTTACCTAAGAGCTGGAGACCGGCACAAAGGTTATGGCCAATACTGGAGACCATGATGAGGATGAAGACCTAAAACAAGTCCTTAGTGTTTTGGATATGGATATTGACTGTTCTTAAGACTTAGTTTATTTTGATATTGTACTTATATAATCTAAGTCCTAATGTATTTTTATAACAATTTGTAAATATTAAACTTTTGTATGTAAATGAAATTTAGTATATGTATATTTTTCTATTGTTGCAGTGTAAATGTAATTATTAAGGTATGGTTTATCGTTTATTATTTTAATATTTTTGTAAATTTTTATGAATGGACTTATTTACCATAAAGTTTTAAATTTTATCACATTTTTATATTGCATGTTTTCAAAAAAAAATTATTTTATTCCTTCTCCTCTTCATAAATTGTTATATAACTTAAAGAAGAAATTAAGGGTGTCACACATCCTCAACATCAACTTCATCTTCCATGCTTTCACCATCTCTGAAAGTGTTGATATTATTTGACAAGACAATTGACCACAACTTATCAATAGGATTAGGGACATAGAAAACTTGTTGAGCCTATGATGTAAGGATAAATGGGTCATTTTGATAACTCACCCTCTTAAAATTGACTCTTATAAAGCCTAAATCATCAATTCAAACTCCAATGTTGTTGTTATCCCACTTGCATCCAAACACAGCGACTTGAAAATTTGTGTAATCCAATTTCTATATATGTTCAATTACCTTAAAGTATGACATATTTGGATAAATGAGATTTTTATCCTTTGCACTAAGATATGTACTTATTGAGTAACAAGAGTCACCCCACTATTTTGCATTGTACTTTGGTCATCATGTTTTTTTTTTTTTTTTGTAAGAGGTAAACACATTGATTAAGTAAGAAATGTATGAAAATGCATCAACACTAGGAGCTTTTGATAACCATTGAATCTTCTTTGGAACATAATAGGATAAAATGAGATAAAGGGTTAGGTAGATCAAACTTAATTCTTCTTTTCCAACTATTATTAAATTAACAAACTCATTGGTTCTTTATGCTATTTCTACCTTTTGCCTTGCATGATAATTGAAGGGTAATTGCCTAAGGAAAAGAATATTAACATGCATGATCATTGGGTGTTAATAGAATAAGTATGGATAGTTGGCGAATATAGAGAAACTAATATTGAAATTAAATTAAAGAAAACATAGAGATACATAATAAGTCAAACCATATGCTTTAGGCTCATCTCATCTAATTTCTATTAAGAATTGCATTATTGTATTTTTAATTACTTTTGAACTTGAATTCTTTTTGTTTTTAATTTATCATACATCCTTTTAGTTTAAACAATTGAATCAAGGTGTTCTTAGTACTTGAAATAATTTTTGTGGGACGATAACTTGGAAACTTCTTTGAAACTCCTTTATTACTTTTCAACGGGTGCACTTGTCCACGAACATTCATGATTTAACTTAACAAAGGATGTAATTTCCTTTTCTCATCTTAGCTAACTTATTAGAAGGAAAGTGATAAGTTTGTATTTGGCATGCTTTTACAACCTATATAATTATGTATGGCCATTATTTTATCAAGTTTTTACACTAATTTCTACAATTATTCTATACGCAAATTAATAGGAGAAGGTCACAATTGGATTTTTAATTCATTTTGGGCCAAATTGGTTGAAAAAATAGGGCTTCGCAGCAATCAACATGCCCAGACCGCACCATTCAGCATGAGAGTACTTCGACCATATGCACAGCCAAGCTTATGGTCTTTCACGACGTGCTTACCTGGAAGAAGTCCAATTCAAAGAAATTTTAGGATTTTCAAAATCTATTAAAGGAACTCAAGGGCAACGACTTTAGGACCTTTTTTAGCCTTTTGATATTTTCTCAAACCTTACATCTCTTTTCATATCTTTCAACCTTGGTGTTGGCCAGTCGCGAATGACTACAAGTGCTTTGAGGGCGTGTCAGATCAAGAGTTCTTCTCATCTTTTCTCCATTAGAAACTCCTCTAGTTTGCTTTTACTTTTTAATTACTATGGATTGGTCTATTGCCAGATTAGTGTATTTATGTATACTTATTATTCCATTTGAATTGTGTTGTGTATGCTTAAAGTGTATGAATTATTTATATATTGGAATGTGAATGTAAAAGTTGTATGATTGCCAAGTATGGAGTAGTATAGTCTCAAGTGTTGTGTCATGATTTTGTTAAGTGTGTTGTGCATGAGAAAAGTTAGGGATTATGATCGAGAACTAATATAATCTCATTTGGGAGAGAGATTGAGAGTTCAGGGTGCAGGGTGTCTCACTTAAGTGAGTATAGGTCATGCAGGATTAGGCAATCTGGATTATTCTCGCTCAAGCAAGATCAATCTCGCTCAAACGAGATTAGATAAGATCACCCCAACTGTCCTCTCGCCCAGATGAGAGCCGATCTCACTCAGGTGAGAGCGAGGAGTCACAGGAAAAATGGCTCTATGGACTCAATCTCGCTCAGGCGAGAATGCTGCTCGTCCAGGTGAGATATAGCTAGCTCAAGCGAGTTGTTCCTCGCTCAAGCGAGAATAACATAAATTTGAGAAGTTTCACTATCTGATTTTCTTGCTCAAGCGAGGGTGAGCTCATCCAGGAGAGAAAAGAACTTGCTCAAGCAAGGATTAGCTCGCTCAAGTGAGAGCACACAGACCTGGAGAGGTATTTAAGGAGCCTTAGTGTCCATAAACGCTCATTTCTCACCAGACAACTTTTTTCTCTGTTCTTTCACCATCTTTCCTTAAAGAAACCTTCTCAAGGCTAAATTTCTTCTCAATCTAAGTGGGAAACGTTGTTTAGTGTGGATCTAGATGAGATCTTGAAACCTTAATCTTTAACTCTGGGTTTTATTCTTGGGTTTCTCTTCTCTAAAGTCTCTAATTCTTAATAGTGAAGAAATCTAAACCGTGAGTGTTGTTTCTATACTTGGGAAGTTTGATATGAAGAAAATTTATTCCAGGTAAAGGAAAGCTTATTTGTCTAGTACATGTTGAGATATTTATGAATCTAATTCTGTATTAACTGAGAATAAGTCGTTGTATAGTCAGACTATAGGTTAAAACCTAGAGTAGTATAGCTGAGTGGATTTCTCTGTTGCTTAATGGGTACTGAAATGTTGTAATGAGATGTCATATACTGAAATATCGTGATATATGTGCTAAGAATGTTGAAGTATATTGACAAGTCTTATTAATGCTGTGAGCTGTTTAATTAGTTTAGAAATGTTTAATTGATATCGCGAGATGTTTGGTTTTGATGTGAATATACATGGCTGTGTTGTTGAGGCTGGGTAAAAGTGTATGTATAGCTGAAATATTGAGACTGGTAATCTATCTAGTTATGCCGTATTATGTTGATTTTGCTATGCTACATCACATACATTTTCATCATTCTAGAGCTCATTAGGACGCTTAGCTGTGTTGTGTTTGAATCCAGATACTGAGATAGGTCACTCCCAAACCGGAGAATAGTTCCTCTGGATTACTTAGGCTGTGAAACCAAATGGAACTGAATCGTTGCATTTGTATTAGATGAGCTGGGAATGGGATAAACATACTGCATCTATTGATTGAAGCTGTTATGCTGAATGTTGTGAAATATATTAACTGTTTAAATCATTTTATATACTTATACTCTATAATTATGATTGTTAATTATATAAACTTACCCTTGTATTTTGTTGTATTGGTATGTGTGTTATAATGATCGTACGATGGTACATGAGCAGAAAGAATAGATAATGTGCCTACTTCTCAAGCTGGAAGGTCTGACTGAGGGATGACGGGGTTGGCATTTTGAATGAATTATAGCGTAAATTAATTATTTTTATCAGTTTAGATTTTAGAATTAGGTCTAAGCTGTTTGCGCTATAAATTTTCAAGGAATGTAATTATTATACAAAAACTTGTATTTTGAACTTTTCGTTGTATAGTTGTTGTAAATGTATAAATTTATGTAAATTTATTGGCATAATATGAAAATGCCCTTGGGATTTTATTATTTTGTTAATTTGGATGTACATATTCAATTTCTTAAAAATTTATACACTTTTACTTATGTATATACTATCTCATAAATGAATTAAGAAAGATAATGCGAGATGTCATTGATTCTTTACAAAAAGAGGTCGTGATATTTATTATTATTTTAATTTTATTTTATATTATGTTTAGTTAAATCCATAGTTAGATTTATTTCGTGTTTTTGTTCTTTATTGGTGTTACCTTATTGCGCTATATTTGTATATCAGAATTAATAACTCTTAAATATAACATAATTAAATATATTGTAGCCAATTGTACCACATATAGTTAAAGGATTTAGAGGATAAAATGAGACGAAAGATTAGGTGGACTAAACTTTTTAATTCTTTTCTTTTAGTCGTTATTAAATTAATAGCTCATAGGCATTTTATGTTTTCTCTTCCTTTTACTTTACACGATCATTGGGTGATAGTTTAAAGAAAAGACTTTTAAGATTGCATGATCACTAGGTGTTAATTAATAGATTTAGTATGAATGATTGACAATCATAAAGAACTGGAATTAGAATTAATTTAAAAGAGAACATAAAAAAGTGTAAAGATAAAACCATGCGTCCTAAGTTCTTAATTAGTTTATTGTGAGATGCAGTGCTATTTTAATTTATTGTTAATTAATTTTATATTCAAATTCTTGTTATATTTAATTTTGCATCTTTTAAGTTGAAATAATTAAATTAAAAATTTCTTGATAATTAGAAACAATCTTATAAGACGATACTTTAGGAACTTATTTTAGAACTTTTTATTACTTTTTTATAGATACATTTGTCCACAAACACAAAGTATTTATTTAAAAAATTCAGTGGCTATATCTTCCTAAGGAAAAATGTTTCCTTGCAATTGACCTCTCAACTAGCACTTTGCATTATCTTTTACAGACAATGAAAATAATCTCGAATGTACTACTTTCTCTCTTACCCCTTCAAATACATTGTATCACAAATCTGAACGAAGGTTTCCAAATATTTATTAATATCTTTAAAGTCAGTATCTTAAAATTGATTTTTTTATATTATATTGAAGAATGCAAGTTGAATTTGAAAATTTGTTGAATGAATAAATTTTTTGAAAATTATATTTATTAATAACTAAAAAAATGAAGATTGACTTAAGTCTAAAAATTTCTAACTAACATAATTTGAGTAATTTGAGTAACAATGGTTAACTTATATGGTTAGGAATCAAATTATCCTTCAAAATTTTACTTCATGTGAAGATCAATATCTTTAACTCAAATCTAATGGTTAAATTGAATGATTTAATGAATGAGTGTAGTAAAGTCCTATGTCTTAGTATTTTTACATCAACTCTTAATATAAAATCTTAATATCTTCGATAAATTTAACAAAAAACAATATTTTAACGTAAAAATTAATAACAATCACACAAAATCTTAACTCATATATCTAGTTAATTAGAAAGTTGAGATTTTTATTTCAAATATAATCATTTGACCAATTTCTCAATTTTGAAAAATGCTTTAAATTCGTGCATTTGAATGGCTAGTTCAATGCAATATTAAGTTCAAAAGCAAAAAATAATTTACTACGAAACATCAATTAAGTTGAGTGAAACAACATTACATAAAGTTCATTTCAAACTACACAATTCAGGAAAACACTGCAAAAAGCGAAGAGAAAAAGGGAAATGAAAATTGATCTATGTAAAATTCCTCCATTAATGAAGCTTGACATTTGTTTCTAAAGTATCTTTAACTCCAATCTTATATAAAAGTAAAGAAAAGAACAAAGAACAACTAACTCTAAAACTCCAAAAATGAAAAATAATCCGAAGATGTCAAAATTCGCAATGCATCAACTGTTTACAGAAGAGTTAGCTCAACGTGGGAACACTGAAATCCTAGTATCCTATCATGCATTGCTTATAGAAAGTTCTAAAATTTTCTTTAAGTAATTAGATGTGAAGACATTAAAATGTGAATGTCTTGACTCATAGAACATATTGTTTTGCTCAAGAGCTAGAATGTGAGGATATTACCAAAACAATTTCCTGATTCGCATTAAGCTTTAAGAGTTCTCGAACTAATAAATGTCTTCACCTATTTCGTCAGCAATAAGTTATTTGATATTTGATATTCTTTTGAACTTTGATTTGTCCTTTTTATTCTTTTTAGCATCTGCAATTTAGAATACATCTCAACTTATCAATTCTACCATAAAAATAAAATCATTTGAATTTTCTTCTTCCAACTAACTATTATGTAAAATTAAGCATTTAAGTTTAATTTTATTGCTTTTTCTACCCAAATTATTTCTTTTCTTTTTTTCACAATTAGCCATGTAACGCCATTTAAAATGTTGATTCATCATCTATCTTCTCATGTGTCATTCAATTGTTCATCCTAATTAAGTTTTGTAATTTTAACTTATTAAGTTTCATTTAGTAACTTCACATGTACTTGTTTTCTTGTTTTTTTTTTCTTATTTTATTCTTCTCTAATCATAAATTTTATCTTAATTTTCTTTTCTGTGCTCTCGTTCAACTTGGTCTAAATCATTTTCATTAATTTTTTATAATTGGACCTCTAATTACATGTCCTTTTTTTTTATATATAGTAATTGAGTTCTAAATTACATTACTATTGCAAGATTTATAATGCTATTTTGATGATACGAATTTTCTTAGAATAATTTTGAAATAGAATTAGTAAATTCCTAATACTTTTTGGTATAAATCGAAGATATCTTCCACCGAAAGTTATCTTGTTTGAGCTAAGTAAGATCATAAAGATCAGCAAATTTTCTGAGTATTTGAGAAACATGTAGATGTAGCTCAAATAGTAAGTTTTTATTATTAAGATCTTAACAAGTTTATTAAATTACTAATTAAAATCTCAAAGAATCTGAGAAATTATTTTATAGAAGTTTAGTAAACTCAAAAAGAAGATTAAATTTATTTACTAATTTTATGGGGTGTTACAATTTGGAATGCCTCAATTGGAACCTGATCATTTCTTTAAATTCGAGTTTTTGATTAGTCATATTGTTTAAAGCGTAATCTTGCTCTAAATCGTTGAGCTCTGAAATCATTTTGAAGTTATAATATAAGAAAAAATAATGAGAGAACATTTAAACGCATAGTTATTTTAATTGATTGTTGATCTTTAAATATAGAATTTGCTTAGGAGTTAGCCCAGCTAATTACTACGAGACCAGCACATTGAACAACGAGTAACTAAGTTAAGTAAGAATAAGATAGTTACGAGAGCTATCAAGAAGCCTAATCAGCCCATTCATATCTCTAATAAACCCTGTAGGGCAAAAGGTCCATTAAAACCCTTAGGATCAAGATTTTATGGACAGAAATATTAATTAAATATTATTTTTAAAAAAATAGTAAGAAACGCGTAATTAATATGTTTCATTGATAACTAAAAGCTGTATATACAATTTTATTTACTTTTTAAGAACGTGCAAAACAATTAATAGAAAAACAATTTATTACTACATTTTCAAAAATTTTAAAATACAAAATAAAATAATTTTTATAATTATTAATAAAAATTTATAACTGAATTTTTCCGGGAAAAAAAAAAATTAGAACCCTTCTGCTGGTTATCATTTTCGGACTTTCTTGCTGCAGATAATAATAGTTTGTTGTTTGTCTCCCTGCTAGAGTTGGCCATTGAGAGGGTGGAATCGAGTGAGGTGACGTTCACGATGGACGAACGTGCATTTGCTGAACCACTGCGTCTCTTATACTTCAATTAGTTCTATATCTTGTCTTATAAAAAGGATAAATTATACTTTATTCTTAATAATTTTACCCTTGCATAATTTATTTTTAACATATTTTATGCCATTAAATATTTCTGTATTTCTTTTTTCTTGATATTCAAATACACTAAGAGTTTTTGTGTTATTTTAGAAATATTTCTTTTTTCTTGATATTCAAATATACTAAGAGTTTTTGTGTTATTTTACTTATATAAAGAAGTTGATTAAAAAAATATATATCACTGCACCAAAAACAAATTTTTATAGAAATCTTTTTATAATAATATATTTAAAGAGGTTATATACTTTAGAGAAAGAACTCTCTAATATATATTTATGAGAGTTATTAATAACTTTTTAAATTTTTTTTATTTTATAAATAAAGCATGCACTATAAATTTTTTTATCTTGTTAATAAAGTTAGTATCTTTTACATCTGTGAGTTCTTTTTATTTTTTTTTATTTTTTATATGTTAACAAAGTTAGTCTTTTTTACATGAATAAATATTTTTTGTATTCTCTAACAAAGTTTGTATCTTTTGCTACTTTTTTTGACAGTTCTCTTTTTTTTTTTATTAACCATAAATCATCCTTCTAGTATTGTAGATGCAGACTATTTGGTTGATACAATGTACAAACTAAAGTTTTAGTTTTAAATTGTGATAAAAATAAAGAAAATTTAAATATAATAGTAAATTAATTTTATTTTAGATAAAAAATTCATAAAAAAAATTTAATTTCAAATTCGTAGTTCATATTCATATTTTAGAGGGCAGTTATATATACACTCTTTAAATAATATCCACTTTTTTCAATATCAATAATTGAAAGCAATTATTTAAGAAAAGTAAATTTAATATTATTTTAGAAATTGAAAGAATATTCTATACTCTCTTACACGTAAAATAATCGTGATAAGTAATTTTAGCAGTAAAACTAGTAATTTATTTAAAAAGATATAAATATTCTTTAGTATTATAGTATAATTTTTAAAAATATTTAATTACTTTCAAGTTTAGAAAAGTAATGCAAACACGTGTAAAAAAAACTTATAACTATATAGGAGTAAAGTTTAGTTTCCCAAAGAACTATATGGTAGCACCCCTATTATTCAGTATGGTGCTTAACCATTGTTGGAATGGGTTGTTATTTTCACTACCAGACTGCAACATTGTAAATTGCCTTTGAAGCGGAGGATCATCAACAGTTACAGTTTGAGAGATGTGAGAACTATTTTGACTCGCACAGTGAGGGCACGCGTTTGGTGTCCAAACCCCACTCCTTGAGACTTGATCGAACATCTCAAACAAGCAAGTAGCAGGATGAACAAGCGGTGCTTCCATATGCATACCCTCTTCGCTAGAAATCGTTGCCGTGACAGAAAACCCTGTATTTGTGTTTTGCAAACTTGCAAAATAGTGTGACACGATCACAATGTAGGGATTTTGGTCCCAACCCCTTTTCTTCCACTCAATCACCACAAGACCCCTTTGCTTTTCGTATCCTCCAACCTTGTAAGGGTTAATTGATGTTTCAGTTATGCCACCCCCTCTTGTGTTTGTTATTTTTGTGTTCTTGGTGGCATCTTCATCGTATATATTGACAGGTGAGGGTACATTGGAGAGGGGCACTACCATCCAAAAAACATCGTTATTTTGCATAATCCATGTCTTTGTCTTTGCATAACGCACCTTGAGGAGTTGTTGTTGCTCGTGTGCTTTTTCTACCATCATTTCAAATCTATACGGCCACGCGCGCCATGAGAGTGGATTTATTTTATCACGGTCGGTGATGGAGATGACGAACTTCTCCTTGGGGTAGTAGCTGCCACGCGCCATGATCCTCTTCATCGTGAACGTCGCGGTTCTGTCATCGACATTGTATGACACACTCATCTCCTTGTATGTTTCTCCATTTGGTTCCTCACCGTGACGCACGTTGATGGAAGAAAAATTTCCCTTTTGTTGTTGTAGTCGGGGAATATAAGGATGAGTGTTTCCCATGGATTAAATCAATGGTGTTTCTCCAAATTTGTTTATGTATATAGCTGAGTGGTATATATACTCGTCAAGATGTCTTAGCAATTATGCTTCTTGTATTCTTGTACTGCAAATAAATCTTCATTATTAATAGTTTCCATATTAAATTTGTGTTTATTATTATTGATTTTTAATAATATTATTTAACAAAAATTTAATAATTAATATAAATATTTAAGTTTTTACTGATAATATAATATAATATATTACACTAACAAATAATTTATTAAAATAAATATTAATATATATTATCAATATGTAAATATTCATACTATATTAATTAAAAAATATTAAGAACTTATTTTTTATTAAAAAAAATTTATATTAATAAAAATTATCTTAATATTTAATATTTTTATTTGTCAATAAATGAAAAATTTTTTAAGTGTATTTAAGGAGATATGTAAAGTTATGACTAAAACTTTAATTTAATATTTAAAAAATAAAAAAACATTATAACAAAAAAAGATACGATAGAGTAGTTCTATTATTTTAGAGAATGGTTCAAATTACTTTAATAAATAATATTATTGAGAGTGAATGTCATTTAGAGAGAATTGTAAGAAAGACATCTACATTTTCTTGGGAGTATAACATAGATTACTTCAGCATTGTATCACCTAGTACTCGAACATTGGCTCTAGATATTTTTTTACGTTTTTACCCTAAAAAAGTAGGAGGTAGTCTTTGAATCGATAACTATCTTTCGACTAATCTAGCCTTCTCTGTCCCTCGAGACCAACAAAAAGTAGTACAAGAATATTCATATGTTGTCTATCGACTATGCCTTTCGATTTGATCTTAGGCCTGACTCACCTTCCGGATGAACCTACATGTGTGAAAAAAACCATCTTTATTAACACAAAAATAAAAAAGAAAGTAAAGATTTCTAAAATGAGAGCGATTAGTACATAATTGTTATAGAAAATAGTTTGTGACTTGGATTAATCCTTAGTTATTTTGCAAAATTTTTAATTGATATAATTAAACTAACGTCACATTATATTTGATGTGCTATATTACATATTTTTTAGATTTAACTAATAAATTTGAATAAAAAATAAAAATTACGTGTTTAATAGTTTTAATATTTGTTCAAAAGTTAAATTCAAAAATTTCTACTTAATTTAAGGACTAAGGTTTTAATCGTAAAACTATTTTACTGAGTCTGAGTACTGATTCTCTATGGATGCTGCATCCACAATAAGTTGCGTTGTTCTTCCGCAACATAGCAAGTTTGAAAATTTTAATTTTATCGATTAGAATTGAAAGGACATATTATTCATTTGTCATTTCTTCCACTCCTTTGGCATAAATGCCTACTGCTCCTTTATCCTTTATTCATTCTCCACCCTCGTTCTTTTCTCTCTCTCGTTTGTTCTTCCTATGTTAATGTCCACCGAGATCAGAACTCCCAGAAAATCTCTAGACAGTTCTTGAAATTGCATGAATTTTAATCTTTTCAAATTTCAAAATATAAAATTATTGGTCTATAATCTTATTAAAAAATATTTTTTATTAATTTATCATTTTCAATTAAAATATAAGCGAATATGCTTTTACAATTAATTAAGTCGAGAATTAATACGAAGTATAAAATATTTGAAACTAGACTTAAAATAAATAAGTTAAACTGAAGTTTTAACTTAATTCAAATTTAAAGTCAAATTTAAATTTAAATTTAAATCATTAATTAATTTATAAATTATTATTTTTCTCGTTTTACAGACATATTGAATAAAATTTGATTTTTTTAAAATTAGTAAATATCTTTATGTTAAAATGTTAAGTAAAATAATAATAAAATATTATTTTATTTACATAAAAATAACTTAAAATTAAAAATAAAATATTTGATGATAAATAAATTATAGTAGTTTATTTAAAATAAAACTCTTATTGTCTCTGGGTTGTAGTCATAGGAACAATGAAAATTACTGACATTGATAAGAATCTTGTTATTGAATTCAATTAAAACAAATATCAACAGAAAACATTTACCAGATGCATTTACAATAATAATATCATACAGGCCAAATTGTATTTATGTTCTTTTAGATTTAACAATCACTTTGACATCTTCTTCATGTACATGCACGTGAAATTGAGAGCAATAGTTTATATAAACAAAAAGATATATGTTATGTTATTGCCTAAATTGAGGGAAATATGTATAGGTAAAAATAGTTATTTAGTGAAAATTTTTAAACAGTGTGAGCATAATTTATTCCATGAAATATTATACTAATAAAAAGTTTTATTGATATAGAACGTTAGTATGTACAATCAATACATTAAATAATATCAATATAATACATCACATTATTATTATAAACCTTCTTAAAAGAGGAATCCATTCTAGTATATAGAAAATTAACGGTTCAATTTCATTTTATTTAAATAAAAGTAGAGTCAGATTTTTATTCTCTTCCTTTTAAGGGTAAGATTTTTAACAACTAAAAGAGAAATTGAAGAGTACATTAAGTAAATCGTTTATCATCAAAGAGAATGATAGGACTTTATAGGTTTAATGACCCCAGTTCAAGAGAAGGAGGCTCTCTGGAAATAGTGAAGAGTACATCTAGTAAATTATTTATTATCAAAGAGAATGATAGGACCTCACAGGTTTAATGTTTCCCTAGTTTAAGAGAAGGAGACTTTCCAAAAATAGTGAGAGAGGAGAAAAGAAAAAAAAAAAAAAACAAAAGTTATAACTTAAAAGTTCTCTTTTTTGCATTTTCATTCACACCTCCTTATATAAAAGGTAGGTTGTTACATGAAAAGTGGATTACCATCCACCTGTCGACTAAGTTCAATGAGTCACTAGTTAACTTTCTTAATAATAAATAAAAATAAACATTAAACATGATAGTCTTTCATCAAAGTTAGTTTTGTTGTTGTTCCTTTGGGTCGAGCATATGAATTACTAGTAGTTGTTATTATGGCATGCCTTTGGGTCATATCATTACCTTGCCTTGAAAAGCAACCTTGTTCTCAAAGTCAAGATGAGGAAAAAGTCTGAGTAAAGGAGTTGCAGTCCTTGAGGGTGGCTATAACATCGTTGCAACATGGAAACATGGATAGGGTGTGTCCTATCAATTTGGGCTGGTAAAGGGAGTGTTTGTTCATGAGCGTAGCTATAAATCGTTGCAACATGGAAACGTGGATTGTAATACCTTAAATTTAATTTCAATTTAATAATAATTTTACAAATTAGAATAACCAAATTTTCATAAAATACTTCAAAATAAGGGAAGAGTTATAAATTAATATCAAATGACTGCTACAAGACTAGTTCAGTTACAACAATTTCAAAATAAAAGCTAAGTTTTATAGCAATCCATCCATCTCTTCGCTGAGTCCGGTGCTGATCGTCTTGATTACTTGAAAAATGAATGTAAGGGTGAGTACTCTACACTACCCAAAAACACACAATCAACGTAGAGTCTCACCTCTAGAATATTTTCAATACATTAAACAAACACAATCACAAGCAGCATTATCACACAACTCATGTCAATTTAACACTGATGCACTCACGGCATCGGCAACATTTCACATCCCTAAGTACAATACATAAACCCATGCATATGCATGCCAGCCACACTCACTGTGGTACTATGATAACAGATTTACACTATAAATGGTTGCCAATTACCCCTGCTTCACGTATACCACGTGGGCAGTCACGAGTCGCTCAGCAAAGGTAGTGGTCAGAGGTCTAGTTAGGAAGAGAGTGTGTGGCCCGTGGTGTACCCGTTTCACAGTTAGTGTCACCACCACTCTCTTCTCCCCAAGGTATTTCTACTGTCCTCATCTCTTACACCCCTAGTGTATTACTGAACCGTTCACAATACATTACGACGGCAGTACACGCCCCATTCACATACATTTTATTCACACACTCAATATTCATGCCTACACACGGCACACAGCCTACGTTGCATTCAAATATATGGCACTAGGCCCACATTCATTTCACATCACACGACACATAGCCAATATTCATCTATATTACATAGCCCTCGGGCCCACATTAGTTCACAATATTCATTCTATCATGCAACACCTAGCATACTATTCACATTCATCCATTTCGGGTAAACACACATAATGTTCACATCTCAGGGCACATGGCCCTCATCACATTTCTCAATCATCTTTCATTCTCTACACATTTTCTACCTTCTAACTTAGGCACAACTTCATATTCAATCAATTACACATAAAAATAGTAAAGTAGAGTCCCCCCTTATCTTGGATTGAAGAATCACGTTCGGATTCGACCACGGACGTGCTCCCTACGCAGATTTCGGCCTAAAACACATGGAAGAACTCCATGAGAACCCCAGGAAACCCAAAAATAAAGAAAAGGGAATGAGAAACGGAATCCTAACCATTAAAACTCACCTCTAAGAGTTCTCCACGCGGATTTAACCTTCAATCAAACTCCCAAATGGCTTTGGAGACAATTAATCGGTGGAATAGGGCTTTGGATATGAGAGGATCCAAGGGATTTTGAAGGGAGAGGAAGAAATAACCCTCCCTGAACCTTAATCCCCTTTAAATCCCTTTCTGGTCGTGACACTTTCGCTACAGCGACACGCCCTCACATTGTAGTAAAAATATCAAACGAAATTGTACTTTGGTTTCTACAGAATCTCGCTATAGCGAGACCCTCTCGCCACAGCGAGACTGCACCCAAAACTGTCGCTCTCTCACTATAGCGAGAAGGTGATAGTTTCAGTCCTTCCTCCGAAGGTCCTCTCGCTACAGCGAGAACAACCCAGTATTATGCCCTGCACTTAGGCACTTAGCATATTTCAGCCCTATCCAGTCATGCATACACACAATACACACATCTATATACTTAATACGCATAAACATCGTTATCAAATAAATCAACACATGCATATATATGCATTTAGATTTATTTAAATACAATAATTAGTATTACAAAAATTTGAAGCGTTTCATGGATGAGGTATGTCCTATCAATTTTGGGCTGGTAAAGAGAGTGTTTGTTTATGAGGGTGGCTATAACATCATCATAACATGCAAACGTGGATAGGGTGTGTCACATCAATTTGGGCTATTAAAGGAAGTGTTTGTTCATGAGGGTGGCATAACATTGTCGCAACATAGAAACCTAAAAAATAGAGTGGATATTTGTTGTAGGGGGCAGATCAAGTTCATATGCCACAAGACCAATATGTTGTAAAATTTGAAAAGGGCCATAATATCATCGAGCAAGTTTTTGGGAGCGACGTAAAGCAACAGGAAAACCAAATCACCAAGATTAAAGATGATCTCTCTCTGATATTTGTTTGTAACCTGTTTCATGTGCCGCATATTACGAAAATGTTCCTTGAATTTAACAAGGCAGTTTGCCCGTGAGTAAAAAATTCATCTAACATAGCCATCTTTGTGCTGCCATTGAGGTAGGATGGTATTGTAAGGGCGGTCGGCCATAGAGAGCTTTAAAAGGAGTTATAGCAAGAGAAGAATGAAAGGAGGTACTATATCATAACTCGGTGAGGTGCAAAAGCTGTGTCCACTTGTGTGGCTCCTCATTGACAAAGCATTGGAGATAAGCTTTCAATTTCAGCTTGACCATCGCTTTGAGGTTGATAAGTACTAGAATAGGTAGAGTAGTTCCTTGGAATTGAAAAAATTGTTTCCAAAATTGACTGAGAAAGAGTGGGTCACGATTACTAACAATGGACTTAGGAATTCCATGTAGGAGATAAATTTTAATGGCAAAAAGCACTACTAAAGTATGAGTAGTGAAACTAGTAGAAAGGGGTAAAAAATAAGCATATTTAGTAAGGCAGTCGATGATGACCCAAATTATCATTTTTCCATAGAATGGAGGCTAATGGGTGATGAAATCCATAGATATGTCCTCTTAAACTTAATCAAGAATAGGTAGACGTTGGAGGAACCCAGTAGGAGCATGCGTCAAGGTTTTATGTTATTGGCAAGTGTGACAACAAGTTGTGAAGTGTTTAACCGTTTTGTGCATGACAGGCCAATAAAAGGATGTAGCTCAACCATATAGAGTGGCTTTGACACGTGAATGGCCTCAAATGGGAGAGGAGTAAAATTCCAACAAGAGAGAGTCAAACCCTTGAGGCAATAGGAATGAAAAGTTTATCCTTAAAATAGGCAAGCTATCGCAAAATGTTAATTGCAATCGCATGTTTGAATCAATGTTCCAATTATTGATGAGAGCTTGTCCTTCCGCATGGTTAGTGTAAAAGTGGCGAAGTTGGTCTATCACTTGTAAAACTGGTGAAGAGACTGCAAGAAATGTAGAGCCTGAAGAGTTAAATTTTTTAGAGAAAGCATCATTAACTTCATTGGACGAGCTTGGTTTGTAGTGTATCTTGTAATCAAAGCTTAATAACTTGGTCAACCACTTTTGTTGTTTAGGCTTTTTTTTTATCAGTGTAAATATGAAACTTGCAGCCTAATAAGTATTCTCTCCATTTCTTAATAGCTTCCATGATGGCATACATCTTGCGCATATAGGTGGAGGAGAACTGTAGTTGGGGTGACATCTTCTTACCAAAGAATGCGACAGGGTGTGAGTTTTGGGAGAGAATGACACCCACAATGATGGCTAAAGCATCCGTATCAATTTGAAAAGAAAGACTAAAATTAGGCAAATGTAAAACTGGAAGGGTTGTCATGGAAATTTTTAATTGATGAAATATTTTTGATGCTACTAAGTTCCATGAGTAAGGACTTTATTTGAGTAAGTCAGTAAGAGGACTAGCAATAGTGGCATAATGGCGCTCAAATCATCAGTAATATCCCGTGAGGTCCAAAATACTCAAAGTGTAGTGAGAGATTAGGTTTTTGGCCAATCCAAGATAGCTTGAATTTTGGAGGGGTCAATACCCACACCTTGAGCTGAGATAACGTGATCCAAATAATCAATGGAATTAGCCCCAAAAACACACTTGGATCACTTAGCAAAAAATCTAGATTGTGCTAGCAAGGACAAAATCTGTTGTAAATGACTCAAGTGTTGATCCCATGTGTGACTACAGACAATAATTTCATAAAAGAAAATCACTACAAAATGGTAGAGGAAGGGGCAAAAGAGGTCATTCATAGTTGCCAAAAATGATGAAGAGCATTGGTTAGGCCAAATGGCATAAAAAGAAATTTAAAATGCCCATCAATTGTGCAAAACATTGTCTTGAACTCATCCCCTGCAGTGATTCAAGTTTGGTGATAACCTGAACGAAGGTCAATTTTAGAAAAGATAGTGGCGCTAAACAATTCATCTAAAAGATCATCCGTTGTAGGAATAGGATAGCGATATTTAATTGTAATGGCATTAAGAGCCCAATAATCTACACAAAAGTGCCATGTGCTATCCTTATTTTTTATCAATAAAAACGGGGAAGAGAAAGGGCTTGTACTAGGTCAAATAATTCCATCCTGCAACATTTCAAAAATTATGTTAGTCATAGCTTTTTTTGGCAATGGAGATAGTGATAAGGTTTGATGTTGATGGGTGGGGAGTGAGGGAGGATATGCATGTGATGGTCATGGGCACATAGAGGGGGAAGACTTTAAGGAACATCAAAGACTGAGGCAAATTTGGTGAGTATCTAGTGGAGCTCATATTAGAGTGAGATGGTAAAAGGTCCCCATCCATGGGGGTAAGGACAACAAGAGAGGAAGACTAAAAATTGTGGGTAGAAAGAAAGAGGATGGTATAAGATGAAGTAAGGGAGTGAGTGGAGAGGGCACGACACAATTGGTGATGCGTGAGTGAATTAGACTAGGATGAGAATTGTCCAATCAAGGTGATTTGTTTAGTTGCATGGGTAAAGGTCATTTCAGGTACTGAAAAGTAAAAAAGAATGGGGCCCAAGGACCCTAACCAAGCGATATCTAGTACAACATCGGCCCCTTGCATAGGTAGCAAATATAGAGGGACGTCAAACTGATGATGTTGAAGAACTAAGGGTATAATAGTACACAGGACTATACATTCAATGTACTCATCATTCCCTACCATGATAGATGAAATAAGGGATAGAGAAATTGGTAACTATAAAAAAAATGCAATGAAGGTTGTAAAATATTAGGAGAACTACCAGTGTCAATTAGAATAGTTATTGAATGGCCATGAATGGTACCTGTAATGTGAAAGTTTCATGGTGTGGAAACTCCCATTGTAGCAGAGCTGGAGAATTGGAATAAAATGGAATCAAAGCCTCCAGCTGGTGATAAAAGGGTGGTTGAAATAAGGGAGGGTCAGGATCCAATGTGCCAGGGTACTTGAAGCAAACGTAAGGTCAATATCATCACAGTTGAAGCACAAGCCCTTAGCACGTCAAGCTTGCATTTTTGTAGGGTTTAATCAATGTATGGGAAGAGTTGGTTGGGTAGAAGGGCTGGGTAGTAATGGTAGCGATGAAGAAGTGTTGGAAAGGGTGGTGCAATGAGGAGCAAGCAAGGGTTGAGTGTCAAAGATTTTAGCTTTAATAAGTTTAGCCAAACCCAAGGTTTAAAAAAGAGAGTCAGGTTGCATAATAGCCAATTCTCTTTGAATATCCTGTCGTAACCCTGAAATAAAATAGTTGAGTGGAGATTCAAAGGATAACCCAACGATGCGATTTGAAAAATGCCTAAAGGAAGTTTGGTAATCAACGGACCCTATATGGCAAAGCTTAAAAAAGGTAGCTTGGTGGTTCTCGTAAGAAGACGAGCCAAAATGAAGCTCTAAGGCACATACAAAGTGGTTGCTACATATCCACTTGTACTAACTGAGAGCATCACTGGTCATATAGAACTGACCAATTGCATTCGTCAAAGAGGTTCAATAGTATAATAATGGAAGTACTATTCTACTAAGAAAATCCAATCAAAGACATCAGCACCATCAAAAGTGGGCATTAGTAATTTGGGAGGCTTGGGTGTAGATGAGGAAGTTATTGGCAAAGGAGGGGTGGTTGCAATGAAGGTCAAAGGTGATGGTCAGAAAGGATAATAACTTTATCTAAAAGACCAGCAATGACAACTTATAAAGCTTCATGTCTGGCATCTATGGTAATAATGTGAATTATCGATATGTAGTTGGAGTGATGCTAGTTTCTCATTAGTAGAATTTAGAGCTTCTTCTGACAAGTGGGCTGGTTTGGGAGGCATTGGAATAGATGAAAGCACCAATGATAAGACCTCACAGGTTTAATGTTTCCCTGGTTTAAGAGAGGGAGGCTCTCCAGAAATAACAAGGGAGGAGAAAAGAAAAATAAGAAAAAACAAAAGTTGTAATTAAATAATTCTCTGCTCTGCATTTCCATTCACACCTCCTTATATATAAGGTAGGTTGTTACATAAAAAGTGGATCACCCTCCACCTGTCCACTAAGATCAACGAGTCACTAGTTACCTTTCTTAATAACAAATAAAAATAAACATTAAACATGATAGTCTTTCATCCAAATTGGTTTTGCTATCGTTCTTTTGGGTTGAGCATATGGGTCACTAGTAGTTGCTATTGTGGTAGCACTCTAGGCCATATAAGAAAATGTATGCAATTGTTATTTTGAGAGATTCTGATACAGCCTGTAGGGTTGACAATTAACAATAACTACTTAAATGAATATAAGGGAAGATTTTTTAATTGATTAACATATGAAAATAACTATTTTTTATCCTCTATTACCTACTTCAAGTTGGAGAGTAGATATTAATTATTTCCAATTTGTTGAATAGATACAAAAAAGGCTAAGGATTAAGAGGCTTAATTAAAATGTTAGCTAGTTGATATCTGTTAATATTGTCAACAAATGAAAAAGCTTAACTTAAAGTTTTTAAGGTACAACATCATTATCAATTTCATGCTCCTGAAAGCTTGAGTTTGTTGTTATATAACAAGCTAATTTACTATCACAATATAACCAAGTTGGATTAATAATTGGAGTACGAAGATTACAGAGAAGGTAGGTAAGCCATTTCAATTCACACACAGTAAAGCTAATGCCCTATATTTAACTTTAGATAATGAACTTGCAATGGTGATTTGCTTCTTTGAACTCCAAGATATCAAAGAATCATTAAGATATACCCAAAAACCTATTATCTATTTTCAAGTAGTAAAACAAGTGGTGTAACACCCCGAGTTTTGCAATTATATATATATTGACTGATTAATGTAAATATATGTGGATTGCTATATGTTGGAATATTTGTTTTATATGATGATGATGTGGATATGTATATTTGACCATGTTATAATGTGGATACGTGTGTAAAATATATATATATATATATATATATATATATATATATATATATATATATATATAAAAGTACGTGAGTATAAACGTATGAGTTTGACTTGTGGTTAAATTGGACTATTTGGAAATTAGGCTAAGTGTGAACTGCAAAGGTATTCTCGCTGCAGCAAGAGTGTCCTGGGCGAAAGGGGTGTGTCTGTTGCTTTCTCGCTATAGCGAGAGGGCAGTAGAGAGAGGGTAATTCTTGGATGCAGTCTTGCTGTAGCGAGATTCTGCAGAAACTATTATAGGTGTTACTACCAAATATAGTTATTTATATTGTAGGTGATTGTACCAAATATAGTTAATGGATCTTAGTTCTTCTCTTTCAATCATTATTAAATTAACAGCTCATAAGCTCTTTATGCATTCTCTCCCTTTTACCTTACATGATCATTGAAGGGTAATAGCTCAAGGAAAAGATTATTAACATTGCATGATCATTGAGTGTTAATAGATTTAGTATGAATGATTAGCAATAATAGGAAAAGTGAAATTAGAATTAGTCTAAAAGAGGATATAAAGAATTGTAAAGATAAAACCATACGCCCTAAGTTTTTCTAGATTAGTTTGTTGTTAAAGACTGCGTTATTTTAATTTCTTGTTAATCAGTTTTATACTTAAATCCTTGTTTTATTTAATTCGCATCCTTTAAGTTCAAACAATTGAATTAAAATCTTCTTGATAATTGGAAACAGTCCTTATGAGACTATTAAAATCTTTTTGAACCCTTTATTACTTTTTGATGGGTAGACTTGCCCATGAACTATTTTTAGCGCGAATGTCGGGGATTGTTTTTCCAATATTAAAAAATCTCATATTTAGTTCATTTTAGTAATTCTTATTTTGCTTTAATTTAATTTTTATTTTTATTTCTTTATTTTAGTTGTTTTATTTTTATAAAATTTTCTTTAGTATATGCTCACTCGTTCTAAGTCACTTGCAAAATTTGTTTTTAACCTAGAAATTGAAAAGACTACATGAAACCTAAGAAAGGAGTGTGAAGAAAAATATGGCAAAGAGGAGGACAATTTAAGATTACATGTCACCTACTGCTGAAAGTGGGATTGAAAGCATTGTAGCCCTTGATGTAGAAGCCAACAACTTTGAGTTAAAACTAACTTTGATCAATCTAGTTCAAAACTCTACACTATTTAGAGGGCTGACTGATGAAGACTCCAACCTTTATTTCACAAAGTTTCTCAAACTCACAGACACCATAAAATACAATAGTGTGACCAAAGATGCTATAAAGTTTTACCTTTTTCCATTCTCTATCATGAAAAGGATGAACGCATGGTTTTTCACACTTCTACCAAATTCAATTCCAACTTAGGATGGCCTAACTCAACAATTTTTGACCAAGTATTTTCCTCCATCACAATCCACTAAGCTTATGATAGAAATTTCTAACCTTAAGCAATATGAGTTTGAATCTATGTTTGAAGCTTGGGAATGATTTGGAAAGCTCTTGAAGAGGTGCCCACATCATGGTTTGCCTATATGAAGACAAATACAATTTTTTTATAGTGGTTTCTCACATTACAATAGAGCCACAACTGACACAACAGTTGGAGGAGCATTTATAAGAAAAGAACCAATTGAGACTTATACATTGATACAAGAGATAACATCCATCAATTTTCAATGGTATACAGACCCTCATAAAGTCAAAAAGAAGGAAAATGCTCTAATCTAGAAATTGAAGAGGATAACTTCTTAGGAAACAACTACAATTTAGGATGGGGTAATAAGCCCACCAACTTATGGGAGAATGGCCAAAGTTCAAATGTTTATCGCCCTCCCATATGCAACCTCAGGGAGCAAGACTAGAGATAGAAGAAGCTACAAACTTTTGGAATCTAAAATGGAACAGCAAAACTTTCTGTTAGAGCAGTAAGCCCAAGTAATGGATAAAAAGTTCTCAAAGAAAAAATATAACATTAAATCTCAGTCATAAAAACAAAAGAACAACTTCAACAACCTACTAATCTTTTGAGTCAAAAAGCATTAGGAACATTACCAACTTAGTTGGAACCTAATACAAGGGAGCAATGCAATGTCATCACTTTAAGAAGTGGATAGAACGTGGTAGAATCATAGGATAGAGGCCCATGCACACCCTTGCTCACTGATGAGCACGCCCTTACTTTAGAGGAAGCATGACTGTGCTACTTAAGCACACCTATACATCCCTAAGCACGCCCATGTTGACTAAACAACACGACTATGCCTTGCAAGGTTGCATGACTGTGCTTCGATGAGTGCACACCTAGATTATAAGAATGGTTGTGCATCTTCTTAAGCAAGGTTGTGCTTCAAATGTAGAAATTAAGCAGGAGAAGAAAAAAGAGCCATCTGCAGTGCTAAGGCCTCCAAAACCCAAAATTCCTTTTCTACAGAGGCTGAAGAGCAATAAAAATGACCCACAATTCAATAAATTTTTAGAAATCTTAAACAATTTACATGATATTGGATTCTTTAGTTGAATGATATTGGATGATGGTGAAAGGTTCATTATGTCAAAAACAAGTTTGTGTAGTGCTAACTTAGACAGCAGTTAGTAAAAACTGCTTTATAACAATACATTTAGAGACGGTTCTCTATTAACTGCTCTCTAAAGTCACACATTGGAGAACAGTTAATAAAGAACCGCTCTCTAAAGTCATATATTAGAGAAGGATTAATAAAGAACCGCTCTTTAAAGTCACTATTGGAGAGCGGTTAACAAATAACTGCTCTCCAAAGTCTTTAACTTTTATAAATAAAACACACTCAGCTTATGAATCTCTTTGTCTTGCTAACAAAGTTTTTTTTCTCTTACCTCTATAAGTAAGTTCTTTTCATCTTTTATGTGTTAACAAAGTTTGTGTCTTTAGTCTCTTTCACGTTTGTAGGTTCTCTTCATCTTCTCTGCGCTAACAAATTGGTTTTTTTTTCATATCTGTAGGTACCTTTTTCACAGTTATCTTCATTCTCTCTTTCGTTCTTTTTCTTTTTATTAACGATGAATCATCCATTGTCTATTTTTTTTTCTCTCTCTCTATTAATGACAAATCATCTTACTAATTTATTTTCTTTTTCTTTGCTTACTTGTGTTTGGTTCATGTAGATGTGGACTGTTTGGTTAAACACAACATATATACTTAAGATTCAATTTTGATTTATGATAAAAATGAAGAAATTTTGAATGTCAAACCTATAAATTAAAATTTAAACGTAACAATAAATTAATTTTAGTTTGCAACAGAATACTCACAAAAAAATAAATTTCAAATTTCATATTAATAGTTTACACCCATACTTTAGAGATAAGTTTTACGTGGAACTGCTCTCCAATCTTAACCTTTGAGAGAAATTGTTTAACTACTCTCTTAAATGCAACACATTGGATAACACGAGATGTTAGAGCAGTTATAAATGCTCTTTAATTTAAAATGAAACCGCTCTCACATCTCCTTTTTGGCGTAGTGGTTACTGTCGTATGTTTAGCTAATCTTAGGTGTCAGTACTATATTCTTGTAGTATACCTGTTTTGGAATTAGTTTGGAAGTACTTTTTACTAAGCATGATCTTTTTCCTGAGTTATTAGTTTGACACAAAAAAGAGTGTGGGATGAGTTCAAAGTGATGAAAGGAATTAGTGTAAATAGTTATAGAAATATATTAGGAGTATAGAGTCTAGATACGATATAAAAATCTAGGAGAAATGTAGGTTGGTGAGCGATATTCGCGTATGTGTACACATTTTTTTTTAGAGCGAATGCGTCACATGCCCTCATACTCATTTTCTGATTAGACTCCTAACTATACTTTTGTTATGGGGCCCGTTATTGTATACATTCTATCTATGTACATAATCGGCAACTGAGAGTGCATATTTGAAAGAAAGTGTGATAGAATATGTACATGATTGTGTAAGAATTGTTGATATATTGTTTTGGGATTGTTGTTTCAATATTTTCCTGAATTCCATGACTATATGTATATTATAAATGGTAATAATGAAATTATGTTATGTTTAATGATAAGATAGATGCTCATTCTTATTGAATATTTCAAAGAATAAGGATGACGACACCACAAGGATAGATTAGGCTAGTAGATTATTCTATATATTGTAGATTGAATTATGTATTTAGGGAGTATTAGTGTTTCATGTATTTTAATTTTTCTATGGATTGTGATGATATTCCTTTTGATTTTCCTGTAACTAGTCGTATTAACCATATCTTTAGTCTTTATATCTATCAAAGACAGTAAGGCCTCCAAGAGTTGTAAATAATGTCTTTACTTTCTCTGACCATGACCTTTTCGAGAGACTCACCCAATATACATTTTTAGTGATTTTCAAGTATAAAGATTGTGACTGATTCGAGAGATCTATACCTTGGGGAGAATGATTACTTAACTCTTGAGAATATCGCAGAGATAGAGGGTTGGTATAGCAATGATGACTAGAACTGAGCCTTGGATGTATGGTTATGGATATAGACTGCTTTAAGGACTTAGTTATTTTGATATTGTAAATGTATGTTCTAAGTCCTAGGGTATTTGTTGACAGTTTGTAAGTAATATTATATATATATATATATATATATATATATGTGTGTGTGTGTGTGTGTGTGTAAATGAAATGTTTTACATGTATGTTTCAGTAATGTGTAATTATTAAGTCATGATTTTTTTTTTACATTTTACTCCCTTAGTTAATTTTATATATAGATTTACCTGTGAAAAAGTTTTAATTTTTTCACAATTTTATATTATCTTTTTTAATTGAAATTTTCAATTCTACATAAATTAAAATGTATTTTGAGAAATCAAATTTGAGTGTCACACGTTAAAGAGCAATTTTATATGAAACGTTATTAGAAGTATATATTAGAGAATAATTAGTATTGAACCTCTCTTTAATATATATTTTTTAGAGCGATCAGAGAATTGCTCTCCAAATATATTATTATAAAATAATTTTCACTAACTGTTATCTAAATTAACATTTCAAAAACTTATTTTTAGTATAATGTTATTTTTATATTTAAATTATAATTATTTTTAAACTAAATTAACTAATAAAAAATATAAATATATTTGTGCACTCTACCGCAAGTATTATATTTACTAGTATATATATAAATTGTACAACCTGTGAACTTTAATGAGAATTAACTTTTACTTAAGTAAAGTGCCACAAAAGTAAACTTTTACAAATGTTAATATTGTAATTTTAATAATAAAATAGTGCTAAAATACTTTAAAAATTGCACCTAAATTTATCCGTAATTAAAAGCTTTAACTTCATTTCCTTATAGTCATCCAATTTCACCACTTTTTATATATCACTTTGCTTGTCAAAGATTTGTACTGCCCATACTACTCCGTGGACACCACTCTAACATTACACAAAAGAGAAAACCAATCTTATGAAAACTTATTATGGAAAGCTCATAACAGAACATATTATTACTATAAAATTAAGTAAAATACAACAGTACACAAAACCAAAGAACCAAACATAGCTTTGTGGTATAAGCCTTTGGGAACAACAACAATATCGTTATCATTCACCTGGATAGCATCGACCAAAACCTTAGTTGGGTTGGGCGATGTCTCTATTTTTGTTAGCACAGTGAGGGCACGCGTTTGGGGTCCAGAGGCCAGTCCTTGAGACTTGATCGAACATCTCAAACAAGGAAGTAGCAGGGTGCGGAACAGGTTCCTCCACGCGCAAACCGTGCTCCCCTGTAATCGTTGCCATCACAGAAAACCCAGTGTTTGTGTTGTGTAAACTTGCAAAATAGTGGGACACAGTCACAATATAGGGACTTTGGTCCCAACCCCATTTCTTCCACTGAATCACAACAAGACCCCTTTGCTTGTCATATCCTCTAACCTTGTAAGGGTTAATCGATGTTTCAATAATTCCACCCTCTCTGGTGTTAGTTATTTTGGTGTTCTTGGTCGCGTCTTCATTATATAATTCAAGAGGCAGAGGCTTGAGCCCAACCCTATTCGGAATGGGTATTTTCATCCAAAACAAATCGTTACTCTGCACAAGCCAATGCTTTGCATTACTCACCTTTAGGAGCTTTTGCCCGCATTCTCTTTCCACCGTCATTTCAAATCTGTAAGGCCACGCACGCCAAGCAAGAGGATTTGCTTTTTCAGTGTCCGTTATTGAGATCACGTACTTTTCCGGCGAGAAACAGCTGTTACTTGCTGTGATGTTTTTGATTGAAACCGTGGCGGTTCTGTCACCAACGTTGTATGACACACTCTTTTCCTCGTACGATTCTCCACTTGCCTCCTCACGGCGCCGTACGTTCGTGGAACAAAAATTTCCCGATTGAAATTGAGAATTGCTAGAATGAGTGTTTCCCATGTGGTAACACCTAATGCTTTCTCTTATTCTGTGTATGAAGGTGGGTGAGGTGTATGTTTGTTAATTTATGATAAGATGTTATCAATTCTGTGCTTCTGATCTCCAAATTTATATGCTTTTTCAGCACCCAAGAGGATTCATAAACTATAACCATTTTTTAACGCGTGTTTAAATTTAAATATAGTTGTATTACATTATTTTTAATAAAAATATTAAATATAAATACATACTTATTTTTAATAATTTTTCATTCAATACGAGATTAATTAATTACACTGTTTATTTACAAATTTTATTATGTAAATAAATTTTACGAAAGACCAAAATTAATAACTACTTCATCACATTAAATTATTTTAATAAATATTATATTTTAAAAATATACAATAATATAGAATTTTAAATAATATATCTCTAAATGTTTAAATTGTTTAAAATTGAATATATATAGTATTAAAATAATATAAAATAGTTTAACTAGATTGATCAATCGTTTATTTTATGAAATGTTATTAAAAAAATATAAATATCTAAATTACACATATTTTATACACGTTAAAATTATCATTTTTAAAAGTGCTGCATCCACCGTCATTTTAGTTACATCAATTAAAATTGGAAGGATTTAGTTATTCTATTATGACTAAAATAGATACTCTATGTCTATTATTATTGTCTAATTTTCTTCAATCAAAATTTAAAGTAAAGTTATTTATTGAGTTTTTATAATAGAAGGTTATTGAATAACGTTTATTCAAATTATGTGAAATTCTATTCAGAGAAAAATCTTTTTATATCAGTGTAAATTTAAAAAATTTTAGATTTAATCTAAGTTTTTTATTTAATTTATATCTAATAAGTTATAATTTATTATTTTACTGATCTTTAGATGTAAGTTAAATGAAGTTTTTAGACTTATATTAATGAAAAAGATCTTTATATATATATATATATATATATAAATAATAAAGATGACTTAACCAAAGTAATAAATTTTTTATTTTATGAAAAACTATTAAAAAATGTGTCTAATTTTCATGTGTATATAATAATAATAATTAATTCCAACGTATTTTAATTATGTCAATTAGAATTGAAAGGACCTATTTATTCCGTCGTTTCTCCCACACATTTGGCATATATGCTTGCTGGCCTTTTATTTATTCTCCAAATTAGTTCTTTTTTCATCTCATGGTTGTTATTCTTCTTTGTGTCAGTTTTCAGTTCTAAGTGTTGAAATTCTACAACAATAGTTGTTGCCGATGTGCTGTGATCCATGAACGAATCTTCTTATTCAACTCAACTACAAAAGAAAGTGCTATTTATAAGAAATATTTATAAAATTATTGTTATAAAGAATAAAAAAAGGTAATAATGAAAACAATCCTCTCATGTAGGTGTCAAAAAGTAACTGACAGCTCATCTCATGTTTCTGTTACCCCGTCATTGATCAAAGCATTTACAAAGATTTTTTAAAGAATGCGAGTAACATATTATTTTAATATTTTTTAACAAATTTTTTGTTAATTAAAATTTATTAGAATTATAAAAATTACGTCAATCTTATTATTTTTAATTTTTAAATTAATATTTTTTACATTATTATATTTTTAAATAAATTTTAGTCTATAGTAAAAAAAAAACATGTTAGAGAGTGTTATTTGATTTTTTTCAAATTATTCTACTCTTTAAAGTATAAATTAATACAGTCATATAAATTTTTAGAGCAATAAAACTATTAAAAACTATTTAAAAGTGATTATGAATAATTTAGAAAAATAATTTAAAATTTAAATATGTTTATTAATTTATTTTAATAAATTTTTATATATCTTATTAAAATTTATGAAGAACTTTTCATGATCAACTAGTATCACAGTATTTACCTAATTATAAAATTAGTTGAGTGATTGATATTTTTATTTCTATAAATCTTAAATGTCCATTTAACAAAGTTAAGAAAGGAGTTTATTTATAGATCTCAAATAAAATGAGTTAATTTATGTTAATCTTTCTTTTCTTTTATAAACAGTAGTTCACTACCTTTTTAAAAGGAGAGTTTTTTTTTCCTATCTTGGATTTATTTGAAAATAAAGACTTAAATACAATTAATAATGCTCCTCTTTCATTGGCAACGCAAACCCATTAATAATGCTACCAAGAATCTCTAGAATCTCCCCAATACTACTATGTCTCTCCATCTCATATATTAACTAATAAAAGATATTGTTAATGGCTTTCCTAACAAAAGATTGAGGACTGATGAACCATCAATATTCCATTCAAACAATGCAATGTGGTTATCAAATACTCATGCTCTTAGGGTTGTAACATTTAAAAATTTTATTATTTCTAATTAGATATAACTCATATTAGCCTAATTAAATTGGAATTAGACATCATATGCAAAATTAAAAAAAAATACATAACAAAATTGACTAAAAAATGAAACTAATTTTAGGAAAAATTAGACAATGCAAGTAAGGTATTACTCAATTTTTAGTAGAGATTAATTATCTAAACCATTTGAAGTGATTCTAAAACTACTTAAATTAAGGATTACAAGAATTAAAATCAATTGAGAAAAAATAAGAATTAAACTTCTTAGTTAACTCCAAGTCTGCTTCCATATCAACCCTATACCATTTAATCTCAGTATCAACCTTCTACCAATGCTACTTTTGGAGGATTAATGCCTTGTGGCACCTTTCATCATTCTCACAATTTTCTGACAATGTAAACTCACTAGCCAAGCCAGGAGTGGTTTCCTAATTGCAGTGCAACATATCATGTTACCCCACATTCAAATAATCTTCAACAAAGTGTACCCTTTTAAAGTTTTGATCAAGTGTTGCCTAGGGATGATCAAGGTTTGTTTATTTCCTCGATTAGTTACACAATTTCAATCTCCATTTTAACCACACACAACACTTTTCTTTCACAATCTTCTACCTGTACTATCTATTGCTAAAAATATGTGAGTGGGAACTATTTTTCTCAAGATAATGTCTTTCATCTGATGGTAGACTTTACATTTCTAAAGATGTTCTTTTTAATGAGTCAAGATTTCTCTATCTCTTAATATTTCCAGCTCATGAGCCATCAACATCTTCCTCTGCGCCTATTCCATCATCTCCTTTAGTTGTCATTGATTATGATTATGATTATGATGTTGTAGTGCCTTTTTTCCAATTTTGCTGATAATATTATCTCTTCTGATAATTTTGCTAATAATGTTATGCCTCCTACTTCTACTATTCCTTATACATCTAGTGTTGTTCTAGCTCCTGGTACCAATCTTCTAACTGACTTACCCTCTTCTTCAATCTCTAAGTCAACATCCATTAATCCAATGTAGACTTGTTTTAAATTAGGAATCTACAATCCTTGCCTTCATCCTACTCTTCTTTTAACATAGAGAACCAACCTCTCTTAGAAAAGCCTTATCTAATCCCCACTGGCTTTCTTCCATGCAAGATAAATACTCATATCTTTTTGCTGGTGGAACAATGATGGCAGTAGATGCAGAGCAAGCCATAAGAATAATTAATGTTTTTTCATCCACTGATAGGCAAGCTTAGCATAATAGAAGGGCAATGCAGAAAAGAGAAATTTTACATTTAAGCACATCAAATGCTATTCTTGCTCAAAATAAAATCTTGACTCAATAGATCGAAGCCCTTACTAAGCAAATGACCAAGTTGCCACAAGAACTTTATTCAGTCCACTCCACAACTAACCAAGTGCTCAAATGTGATTTTTGTGGAGAAAATCATCTAAATGGCAACTGTACTTATCCAGCTCAAATTTCAGAAAATGAAGAAGTGAATTACATGAGTAACCCACCTTAGGGAGGTAACTTTTCCCACCCTAACACTAATTCTTATTCTAACACTTTTTCACAAGGCTGGAGGCAGAACCAAAACCAAGGATATGGGTGGAGACAAGAAGCAGGACCATCCAACAGACCACCATCTTTTCATCAGCAATCATCATAAAACTAACAATAGTAGTCACACTTCCCTCCACTTTATAAGAGACAGTCCAAACTGAAGGACAACTTAGAAAAATTCATGCAAATGTCGATGACTAACCAGAAGAACACTGACGTATCCCTCAAAAATTTGGAGGCAGTTGGCAACATAGCTTTCAGAGCTGCAAACCTCAAGACACTTCTCCACCAACACACAAACCAACCCAAAGGAGCATTGTAAATCAATCACCACAAGAAGTGGTAAGGAGATTGGAAGAGCGATTGATGATCATTTGGCAAATGAAGAGGAGGTGAAGGAGAGAGAAGAGAATGAAAAAGAAAAGAGTGGAAAAGAAGAAGAAGTTGAAAAGAATACTAAGAGAAGTGTATATAGTGAGAAGAAGAGAGAAAAAGAAAAAAAAATGAGAGTCATAAAAGAAAGGATAAGGGTGAGCTCCCACAATTGAAAGACCTACCATACCTTAAGATTCCTTCCAAGAAAGACAAGGAGAGACAATTTGCTAGATTCATGGATATTTTTAAAAGATTACAAATTAATATTCCCTTCATGAAGGCTATGGAGCAGATGTCAACCTATGCAAGATTCATAAAAGAGTTGCTCACAAAGAAAAGAAAATTCTCATAGGAGACAGTGGAGTTAGGGGTAGGCTGCAGTGTAATAATTCAGAAATCTCTACCTCAGAAAACAAATGATCTAGGAAGCTTCACCATTCCAGTATCTATAGATGCATTACCCGTGGAAAAGGCCTTGTTAGACCTGTGAGCAAGTATCAACCTAATGCCATTATCTATGTTGAAAAGAATTGGGGAGCTGGAGATTAAACCTACAAGAATGACTTTGAAAGTAGCAAATAGATCTATGAAATTTCCTTATGGCGTAACAAAAGATGTCTTGGTAAAGGTAGATAAATTTGTATTCCCAGTTGATTTTTTCATCATGGATATAAAAGAAGATATGAAAGTCCCTTTAATTTTAGGAAGACCTTTCATGAAGACTGCGAAGGTGATAATTAATGTAGATGATGGGAAGCTCAAGGTGAGAGTGCATGATGAAGAAGTCAATTTTAATGTCTTTGAAGCTATGCACCATCCTAAAGATAAACACCAATGCTTTAGAATAGACGTAATTGATGAATTATGCATGGTGTGTAACGCCCTAAATTTTGGTAATATTAATTATTGTTATCTATATAAATCTACATGCATATATATGTGTGTACAAGTGTAAATGAATATTGTGAAGTTGCGTTTAATGCATAATGATGGTGTTCTTCTGTATAATATATATATATATATGTGTGTGTGTGTGTGTGTGTGTGTGTGGATGTATGATTATTTGGATTGGACTAGTTAGGCTGAGTGTAGAGTGTAATACTGGGTTGTTCTCGCTGAGGATTCTCGTTGTAGCGAGAGAGCCTTGGGAGGAAGGACCAGAACTGTCGCCTTCTCGCTGCAGCAAAAGAGCGACAATTTGGGGTGCATTTATGGGTGTAGTCTCACTATAGCGAGAAGGCCTCGCTGTAGCAAGATTCTGTAGAAACCAGAGTGCAATTTTCTCTGGTTTTCGCTGTGGCGAGAGGGCATGTCGCTGCAGCGAGAATATCTCGCTGTAGCGAGAGTGTCACGACCAGAAAAGAATTTAAAAAGGGTTAGGGTTAGAGGAAAGTTATTTCTCCCTCTCCCTTTGAAATCCCTTTGATCCTCTCGTCTCCAAACCCTTTTTCACTGATTATATTGCCTCCAAAGCCGTTCGGAAGCTTGATTGAAGGTTGGAGTTGTGTAGGGAACGCTTGGAGGTGAGTTTTAATGGTTAGGGTTTTAGTTTTTTCATTCCCTTTCTCTGTTTTCATGATTTTCCTGGGTTCTCATGGCGTTCCTCCATGTGTTTAGGATGAAATCCGTGAGGGGAAGCATCTCTTGGTGGATTTAGCATGTGGGTCTTCAATCCGAGGTAAGGGGAGACTCTACCCTACTCCTTTATGTGTGATTTGTTGATATTTTGTGAGATATGTGATGTGGGCACTTGTGCCATTTATAAATGTGTGTATATCTGAATGAACATTGCGAAAATGTGGGCCCGAGGACTGTGTAATATAAATGGAAATAGGCTAGGAGCCATGTGTCATGAATGAATTATGGGCTATGTGCTATGAAAATGAAATATGAGCTATATGTCGTATATTGAAATGTATGTGACTAGGGCATAGTAGCGCCGTTGTAATGTGTTGTGGATGGTTCAACGATACACTGGGAGTGTGGAAGATGAGGTCGGTAGAAATACCTTGGGAAAGAGGGAGTGGTGGTGACACCGACTGTGGAACGGGTGCACCACGGGCCACACATTCTCTTCCTGACTAGATCTCTGACCATTACCTTTGCTGAGTGACCCGTGACTGCCCACGTGGTATCTGTGAGGCGGGGATAACCGGCGACTATTTATGGTGTAAATCTGTGATCACAGTGCTGCAGTGAATGTGACTGGCATGCGTATGCATGGCTTTATGAATTATACTTATGGATATGAAATGCTGCTTGTGATTGTATTTTTTTAATGTATTGGAAATGTGCTGGAGGTGAGACTCTATGCTTAATTGTGTGTTTTGGTAGTGTAGAGTACTCACTCTTACATTCATTTTTCAGGTAATCAAGATGATCAGCACCGGACTGAGTGAAGGGGTGGATGGAACTGCTATGGGACTTAGGATATCATTTTGAAAACTATTATATTTGAATAAGTCCTGTAGCAACTGGTTGATATAATTTGTAACCCCTTCCTTTATTTGAAAATGTTTGATGAACTTGGATTGAAAATAGAAATTTTATTATTTTAAAAATTTGCAAAATTTCTTATTTATTGAAATTAAATTTAAGGTGTTACATGGTGGAAAGGACACAATTGCATAAGTCCAGTCCATTAAAAAAGGCTTTAATTGAAGCTTATTAGGATTTAAATGAAGAAGAGGAAAAGGAGATTGAAGATTATTTAAAGAATCTATAATCCTGTAAAGAGCTACCTCCATATGAAGCTCACCATGAAAATTTTCCTTAGGAAGAGAAGATAGAGGAGCAGAAATTAAAGCTGAAAATGTTACCATTAGATCTTAAATATGTGTTTCTTGAAGATGAAGGGAAGAAGCCAGTAGTGATTAGTAATACATTACAAAAAAGAGATGAGGAAAAATTAATTTCAGTATTAAAGGCAAATGAAGGAGCCATAGGATGAAATTTATCAGATCTTAAAGGTATTAGTCCTTCTTATTGCGTGCACAAGATTCATATTGAAGCAGATTTCAAACCAGTGGCTCAACCTCAGAGATGTCTCAATCCTACCATGAAAGAGATGGTGAAGAAGGAAGTAGTGAAACTGTTGGATGCAAGAATAATTTATCCTATTTCAGATAGTGCCCAGGTTAGTCCCAAAGAAAGGAGGGATGATTGTGATTAGAAACGATAAGGATGAATTGATTCCAACAAGAACAGTTACTGGCTGAAGAATGTACATCGACTACAGAAAACTTAATTAGGCTACTAGGAAAGATCACTTCCCTTTTCCATTTATGGATCAAATGATGGAGAGATTAGCTAGACAAGCCTTTTATTGTTTTCTGGATGGATACTCCGATTACAATCAGATCACTGTAGATCCAGAAGATCAGGAGAAAACTGCTTTCACATGTCCCTTTGGTATTTTTACTTATAGAAAAATGTCATTTGGATTGTGTAATGCACCAACTACTTTCCAAATATGCATGTTGGCTATCTTCTCGGACTTGGTGGAGAAATGCATAGAAGTATTCATGGATGACTTCTCAATTTTTGGATCATCATTTGAAGATTTCTTGGTAAACCTGGACATTGTACTTAAACAGTGTGTTGAAACAAATTTGGTGCTTAATTGGAAAAAATGTCATTTTATGGTGACTAAAAGTGTGGTACTAGACCACAAGATTTCCTCTAAGGGCATTGAAATTGATAAAGCAAAAGTATAGGTGATTGAGAAGTTACCACCACCAATAAATGTAAAGGGAATCAAAAGCTTCCTTAGGAATGTTGGGTTCTACAAACGATTTATCAAAGATTTCTCAAAGATTGCAAAGCCACTCAACATTTACTCAATAAGGATACTCCTTTTAATTTCAATGCTAAATGCCTGCGTGTTTTTGAATTACTTAAACAAAAATTGATTTCAGCTCTTGTCATAGTCGCCCCTGACTGGAATTTAGATTTTGAATTAATGCGTGATGCCAATGATTATATTGTAGGGGCTGTACTAGGAAAGAGAACATCTAAAGTTTTATATTCCATTCACTATGCTAGTAAAGTTTTAAATGAAGCACAAGTGGATTATGCTACCACTAAAAAAGAATTACTAGCAATAATGTATGCATTGGAAAAATTTAGATTTTATTTGATTGGTTCCAAAGTTGTAATTTATATTGATCATGTTGCAATTAAATATTTGTTAACTAAATCTAATTCAAAACCAAGATTAATTCAGTGAATTTTGTTATTGCAGGAATTTGATTTAGCCACATTACAACCTTTTTAAAAGACCTTATGATCCATGTCTTTTGTGGTACTTAATTTGATGAGAAGTGAAGAGCAAAGCTAAACCTAAGGAATTTATTGAAGAAAATCAGAGAAACACTAAATTTATGAAAATGAGTGACTTTTTTTTCTTGATTATTGAATGTTGTTGCTCTTATTTTGTTTAAAATGAAGTGCACTAGTATCCTGATTCTTTTTAATCTAATAACCAAAATATTTGATCATGAACAATGCTTTTTGGTTCGAAAGTTTTGAAAAATCTTAGATGATGAACATGAAAGCAATTGTGATTGATTTTTATCCCAAACCAATTTCAAAGGTTCCTTGTGAAAATTTTTTGTGCATTCAATTACTTTGCTTGATTGAGGACAAGAAAGATTCTAGGTTGTGGGGAGTTGATAAATATATAAAATGAGTAATTTGATATGATGACTTGAACACTTTTTCATGTAAAAGTTTTGATTATTTTGTAAATTTCTCCCTAAATTTGAAACTTTTACAATTACTTGTATATTTCAAGAAAAGAATGCAATTGTAGTGTTTTGATTCCTTTTTGATCTATTTTGTAGTTGGAATTAAAAAAGAAACATCATTAAAGTTGAAGAAAATTAGAAAAGTCAGAACAAGATCATATAAAGCATGAAGTTACCGAAGAAGTGAGCTTCTAGAGGTTTCTCGCTTTAACGAGATACCCTTACTGCAGCAACAATGTTTATTGTGAAGAGGATGATTTTGTGTTCCTATCACTGCAGTGAGAGTGTGTCATTGTAGCGAGAGTCCTTTATGTCGCTGTAGCGAGAACTATCACTGCAGCGAGAGACAAACATAATGACCTAATTTTTATCTCCTTATTACAGCGAGGAGTTGTCGCTATAGCAAGAGAAGTTCAAGCAGACCAGTATAAAAGGCGACCTTTATGTTTTTTTATGGGAACTATTACATTTTTAACATTTCAAAGAGAGAGAACAATGTAGGGCTGAAGAAAAGAGTAGAAATACTCAAGTTTTTATGTTCTACTCCGTATATCTCGTTTCTTGTTACTATGGTTGCAATGAGTAGCTAGAATTTGTATTGGATTGAATGTAAATCTTCAAACTTGATGTATTCTCAGTAATTTATATAAATATAGTTGTTTCTTCTTCATTTCTATTGATTTGGTGATTTCAATATGTGTTAATGTTTGAATCTGTCTATTTGATAGCTTCTTGAGCTCATATCTGAGTTATATTTGAAAAAGTATTACTTAAATCTAGATCTGGTTGAGATTACTCAATAACTTGTTACTCTAGGAATAGATTTCAAGTTATTGATTACTTTTAAATCCTGAGTTTAATGTTGGACAATTTGTTAACTGTTTGAGGAATCAACATTTAAGAAATTATTTTAGAAATATATTTTCAAGGAATTCAATTATATGATTTTTGTGTTTTGCATCAAATTCATTAGAAATGGTTGTTATATTTATCACTAAATTACTAGAATACAGAGAAGGAGATAGATGAAATTCAATCCTAGTTTCTTTAATTTAAATTTTACTATATTTTACCTTATCATTTTACATTATAATTATTACTTAAAATTTCATGAAAATCGTCAATCAATTCTCTTATATATAAGCTCAGTTAATGTTGATCTTAACAATTAATAGATTCTGAATTGCTCTTTGAGGATGATATCCCAATACTCTACCAGTTATTACTTGCAACAACTTGGTACACTTGCTGTCCCAACACTTATACTTATATCGAGAATCCCTTCATTCTCCACTCATAAGACTGTGCTTAATAAAGTACTTTCAAACTAAGTTCACATCACTCATCCCTTTAGAGTTTAGTTTCACTCATTAAATCATTCAAACCAGCATCATACTTTATAACAACCACAAAATACTCATATACATACCTCGACATATAGTCTATGCATTTCAACTTACAAATACAACATCAAGCTTTATCGTACATCTCACATAAGCATATCTCATATAATTACACCATAATCATTCATAATATTTTCATAACACTCCACATTAGCACTCATCATATATTTCATGTAAACATATCATAGTCATTCAAGCCAAACCACTAAACATGTATATTCTCAGCCATCATTCATAAATATTATACTCTAAATACATATTTTCACAAAATTCCTATGTCATAGTGCCCCAATGAGGACAAAATAAACATTTTAATAGAACGAAAATATAGAGCTCTCCTTACCTTAAGGTGAGTATGTAAAGAGATATTGACGAAAATTAGAGTTCAAACACAGAAGTTCTCCTAAGTAGCAAGAGATATCCATGAGAAATAAAAAAATATGAGAAACGATAAAAGAAAACTAAGTTTAATCCAAAAAAAACATACTTTGAGTCGTTTAGATTTAACGTCCAAGCTTGGATTTGAGGAGTAATCGGAGTTTGAGGGAGTTTTATCTAAGAGAAGAAAGTGAGAGTTCAAAGAAAATGAGAAGAGAATGTGAGGTTTGGAATGAAATGAAATTTCTATACTAAAAATCTCTTAAATACCCCTCAATCTCACGCGCTCTCGCTTGAGCAACGAACATCTCACCTGAGAGACGTTATTCTCGCCTAAGCGAGGTATAGCTCGCTTGAGCGAGAACACCATATTGTGGCCTCGCCAAGAATTTCCTAATATGCTTGCTTGAGTGAGGTCAAGCTTGCCTGAGCGATATAACATCCAGAGAGTTGGACATTTTTCCTGTGAGTCCTTACTTGAGCGACTCAGCTCGCCTAGGCAAGATCACTGCTTGCCTGAGTGAGAATCATCTTTTCTAAGCGAGATTGTCCTAAAATCATGTGGTTCTGGGAGCTTAGTCTCGCTTGAGAAAGATCTATCTCACGAGCGAGATCCCCTACACCAAACTTCTACCAAAGTGCTCTAAAATCACTCCAACACATTCTAACACTATATAATTCTAAATAATTAATCAATTTATTAAATACTTGAAAAAGAAGGTGTTACATTCCACATCAAGGAAAATCCTAATGGCTCTCTTAGTTGGTACAATGCTCATCTAGTTGCAAAGACCATCAACAGTATAGTTTTGACAATACTGAAACATTTTCACTTGTTATCAAGCCTGTAATGTGACATCCTTTATTTTCTTTCTATAAATATAACATTTTATAACAAATTAAGAAAAAATAGAGCAAATTTATTATAATTATAGTGTGAAAACTTTTAAAAAATTTAAAACTTTCATTCTATTATTTAATTTAAGAATGTGCAAAAGCATTCAAGATGAAAAAAGGTAATTAATTATAGTAGTAGGAAATGTACATACATTAGATTTCATTCATATAGAAAGGTTTAATATCTACATATCACTACCAACAATATATTAGGACTTGATTTACATAATTAGATATGAATAGTCTATATCTACACCAACATATTGAGGATATAATCCTAGTCATTATCCTTAAATTGGCCTTTTATCTTTGTCAGTTCTTCCGGTGTCAGGTCCTCATTATAATGATCTCTAACATTGGCAAGTCACCTACTCTCAGGTGAATGTAACTAGTCTCTCTATCTTATTATGGTCATGCAAGGTGTACACATAATTCACAGCATTGAGTGTCTACATTGTCCATATATATATATATATATATATATATATATATATATATATATATATATATATATATATATATATATAAGCTAAGGGTATGATGGATCCTATTATTAACAGGATAATCAAAAGGAACATTATACCCCATTGTAATCTCTAAGGTAAAAACAATTATAGACCCATCCTCACTATCTATCACAAATTTACAGTGACAAATTCACTATCATTATCTAAATACATAGTTCAATCTACTACTTACAAGATACTAAGATAATCTAATGGGTCTTTGAGGGTTGGTCATTCTTGTTTCCTAGAAACATTAGTAAGGATGAGTTATCTCCTTAGCACTAAAACACAATAAATTAAAATATTATAACATCGAACATGATAACAAATATGTTAGCAATTGTCATAAACAAATACATATTCAGTCATGTAATTAACAAATTTCACTCTCGAATACACACTTTCTTATGCACTGTGATCACAATTAATCGATGCCTCTAAAATTTCATGAGGTCTAACACATATATAGGTGAATAATCACCTGTTAGCCCATACCCATGAATACAACATACACAATAATGGGTACTTTAGCAAAGTATAGCCAGGAGTGTTAGTCAAGAAATGGGTGTGAGACCACGTGACACATTCGCTCTCCATAGATTATGTACACACACAAGAATGTCATTCACAACCTTACATTTCTCCTAGACTTCCAAAATTGGCTTCATCTCCTACACCAAATGTATCTTTATAACTATTCACGCTAACTCATTTCATTATATTTAGTAGTAAATACTTTCTTCCATCTCTTTCCTATCATTTAGTTAAATAAATTGTGCTTAAGATCACACATATCTAAACTTAGTCCAAGTCATATACATAAAAATACATTTTATCATTCAGAACAATTAAACACTCTTCATCAATCTTACACAAGCAACCAAAATCTCATTTAACTATATTAATAAGACAAAGAAACACACCATCATACTTTCACGAGCACAAAATATATACTATGTTCTAATGATGGGATAGAGCTCTCCTTACAATGATGAGAAGATTTGTGAAAGATATCATCCAAAAGATTGAGCTATTCCTAAATATTATAGAATAGAACACTTTCTTGAGAAAGGATAAATAGAGAAAGTGTAATGAAGACTAAAGAACTAAGCTATGAGAATTTACTTGGAGTTGATCAGAACAAATGTCCAAGCTCAAATTTGAGAGATGTTCAGAGTTTGAAGGAGTTTTTTTTTCCTAAGGAAAGGAAGAAAGAGTTCAAAGGTAAAAGTGAGAAAAGTTCCTCAGATTGTAGTGCAAGTTTTAAAACAAGAAATTTCTTAAATATCATTTTCAGCTCGCTATTTCTCACTTGAATGAGCGAAATCTCACTTAAGCAAAATCCATTCTCGCTTAGGTGAGAACACTAGATAGAATTATACGTGTTTTTTTTTTTTTATAATCTCTCCTGAGTGAGATACCTTTTCGCCTAAGCGAGATGCCTTATCGCCTAAGTGAGATGCTTTCTCGCTTGAGTTAGAGGACACTTGAGGCGACATTATCCCTTCTTGCTTGGGCATGAGAGTAGTTAAGCGAGACATATATTGCTTGGGCGAGATAGTCTATAGCTACCAAAATTCAAATTCTTCTAATTTAAAATAAATAAATAAAATAAATGCAATAATAAATAAAACAAACATGCAATAAAAATACAAACAATGAGGGTGTTACAGTTGATTTTGACACTTAGCAGCAATATTGTCCCTAATGATATTTATTTATTATTTTAAAATAAGTATCATCTCAACTAGTGTTAATATTTAATTTATCTTTACACGTTTCAAATGTGAAAAAGGGTTCATTAAATCTGAAATTTTAAATTTTAAATCAATGACTAGGGATTGAGAAAATCATGTGCTGCAATCTTGGCTAATATTGGCCCTGTAAAAATTAATAGTAGTATCAGCACTATCAATAATAATACTATCCAGGATTATGCCACATGACAAGTTCTTAAACAGTTATGTCAAAACCACTTTCTTCTCTTCCCTTTCTCGTTCATTCTTCTCCTTTCTTTTTTCTAGTTGTTGGAAAAAATAAGAAGTCTAATATCTTATTTACTCACTTCATTTAATCCCTTTATCTCCCCTGTTGATGACAATTTTAAAGATATGAGGTAATATTTTCTTATTGGAATTAATTTTATATGTATTTTTCTATTGTTTCATCCATGTAATGTTGAGGAAAAAAATAATCATTATAACATAAAATATTTTAACTCAATTAAAAAAATATCATGCTAAATACAGTATTACTTATTTTCATAATTAATCAATAGTATAAAATAGTTACAAAATTTAAAGTACTACTCACAACGCTTACTTAAATTATAATTTTTATTCAATTAATTATTTTTTCAAAAAAATATTCACACATATAATTTTATAACTACAATTAAACATTTTTTTAAAATATAACTCAATTATATTAATTATTTACACAATTAATTAACAAACAAAATTATAATTACTAAAATAAGACCTACTAATTAAAACTATTTTTAAATTTATTTTTAAAAAATTATATTAAAACAAAATATTCTAAAGGAAAAATTAATATTTTCATCCTCCAACTTTAAGATAGGTTTTAATTTCATCTTCTAACTTATTTTTGGTTCACTTTAGTCCTCAACTTTTACAAAAGTTTCAAACAGGTTCTTTTTTGTTAAAAATATTAACCTTGTTCACAATTTTGTCTTTTTCTACCACATGTATTGTTTTGTATATTCATGTCATTATATTTTTTTCTCAAATCTTTGATTTTACTTCTCTTTATAGGTTCGTGCAATGTTCCATAAATGATGTGCAAGATCTTTTCCTACATTTGCATCATGTCACTATCACCTATGTCATCCAAGCACAAAATGGTTGGTCTCATTTTCATAGTTTTACAAATTTGGGTCTTACTCTTTGTATATGGCATGTGTCATAAATGATGTACTTGGACACAACTATTCATATAAAAGTTTAGCTAGTGTCCTTGAATCATATTTAAAGGAACTCAATGCTTCATTCCTTGAGGCTCCAAATAAGGCTGGGTGGTTTTTGTTGCAACAAAAGTAGCAAAATCATGGTTGTAATCTAGGAATTCAATTAAATTTATTGCTGATTTGAAGTCTTTGACTTAGGTGTTTCAACTATGGCCCTTCAATATTTATAGTGTTAATTTTATGCATTTTTCTATTGCTTTTGCAGAAACTTTGTATTCATAGATTATGTATATGAAGATAAAAAATGTTGGAAACTTCTCTCACTTTATTATTTCCATATACTAAAGTGCAGTCATACCTTGTGTCACATTAACAAGTTTGATAAAGTTGATGTGCTTTCAATGTATTTGTAACATCCTCATTTTTATGATTGCAAATTTATTTTATTGTTATTTTTTTAAATAGAAAATTTGGTGTTAGGAGATCTCGTTCAAGTAAGACTAGTTATTCTGAACTACACATTTCAGGGCATTCTCGTTCAAGCAAGAAGTGTCTCGCTCAAATGAGAATGGATAGAATCACCCCAATTTTCCTCTTGCCTAGGTAAGAAGGCACATGAAAATGAGAATTCAATTAAGCAAGTTATGAAATATAACTATTTTGAAAAGTGGTTGAATGCCATTAAAGAAGAGTTAAAATCAATGAGTGATATTAATGTATATGATTTAGTCCAGTTGCCTAAAGGTTCAAAATGATTTGGTTACCTGCTAGACTTGATGTTAAATTATACACTCAAAAGGATGACATTAACTACAAAGAGGCCTTCTCTCTATTTTCTAAGAAGAAATATTTCAGAATTGTTATGACTTAGAGCTTCACCAAATGGATGTAAAAATTGCCTCTCTAAATGGTGACTTAGAAGAAGAAGTTTATATAGATCAACCATATGGTTTCTTGACCATAAGAAAAGAAAATTTGATGTATAAGTTGAAGAAGTCAATATATGAATTGAAACAAGCTTCTAAACAATGGTATCTTAAGTTCAATGATACCATCACATCATACAATTTTGTAAAGAACATCATTGACCAGTGAATTTATATGAAAGTTAGTGGAAGCAAGTTCATTATTTTAGTCATCTATGTTGATGACATTCTTCTTGCTACTAATGATGTTAGACTATTGCATTATGTAAAGGAATTTCTCTCAAAGAATATTGAGATGAAAAATATTGGTAAGGCCTCCTATGTGATTGGAATAGAAATATTTTATAACAGATCATAATGATTATTGGGATTATCTTAAAAAGGGTATATTAACAAAGTCTTAGGGATATTCAAAATGGAAAAGTGTTCATCATAGGTAGTTTTAATTCAAAAGGGAGATAAGTTAAGTAAAATAATGTCCCAAGAATGAGTTGGAATGGAAATAATGAAATATATTCCCTATGTGTCAGTGATTGAGAGTTTAATGTATGCTCAAACATACAATTGACCAGATATCATTTTTGTTGTTGGAATGTTAGGCCGATATCAAAGTAATTCTGAAATGGACCACTGGAAGGCTACAAAGAAATTCATTAGATATTTACAAGGTACCAAGGACTACATGCTTACTTATAGAAGATCTGGTCACTTGAAGGTGATTAGCAACTCGGATTTAGACTATGTTGGATGTGTAGACTCGAGAAAATTGATCTTTGACTATATTTTCTTATTAGCTAGCTAGAGGTTCAATTTTATGGAAAAGCAAAAATAAGTCCATTATTGCTATGTCAACCATGGAAGTAGAATTTGTAGCATGCTTTGAGGCTACTATTCATGCTTTGTGGCTGTAGAATTTTGTCTTAGGGCTTGATATTATTGACAATGTAGAAAAGTCGCTAAGAATTTATGTGATAATTTTGTAGTTGTCTTCTTCTCTAAGAATGATTAGTACTCAATGGGAGCAAAGCTTACGGACTTAAAGTACTTACAAGTGAAAGAAGAAGTGTGGAAACAAAAAGTGTCTATTGAGCATATTGGTACTGATATAGTGATAGCAAATCCACTAACTAAGGAATTGCTCCCTAAAATGTTTTCTAGCCATGTTGAGAGAATGGACATTATAGACAAGTCCATGTTAACATGATTGTGTGATTTACATATATGTGTTTGGATTATTTTGCTCATATTATTGTACATATTTTGAGAATTTAATAAAAGTATTATTTTTACTTGTTTACTTGTTATTTTAATTATGTTGTGTACATGTATGGTTTATATATAATAACATGTTGAGTGTTGAAAATACATCAAAGTCACAGTTTGTAGTACAACTGATTAAAGCTATTTCATTTAGTTGGTTTTATGATCTTTGAAAGGAATCATGTGACTTATGATTGTCGTGCTCTGATCAATTCAAATCAATGAAAGATGATGACTTGATAATTTCAATAATGTGTGCTCTTACAATCAGTTGAACCTTCAAGTTGTCACGTAAGTCAAGTGAGAGATTGTAGGATTATTTTAATAATCAATATAGTGTCCTATGTAATTTATAGCATGACTCTAATTAAAGATTTAATATGATGGTTGTTAAGTATAAAATATAGGGTCAATGGATGTATAATTATAAATACAATTATAAGAAAACTCTCCTATCCCTTTAAATAAAATAAAAGAGCAGCTGTCAAAATAAGGTTTATAGTCTCTCCCTTGTTCTCATGATTTTACAGTAATTAGCAAATAACACTTTATCTCAACCATCAAAGAGAAACTAAGGGAAGAAAGAAGAGCTGGAGAAAATATCAAGCTCAAGAACATCCTCAAAAGGAGATCACATCAAAGCATAATGAATTTAAGTTAATGCTTCTAAACTTTTTAATTGTGTGAAAACCATGAAATTCAAAGTTAATAGAAAAAGTAATTTCATAATAATGAAATCAAAAAAAGAAATTACATGACAGAATAAATCTAACATTTTCTTTTTCTTTTGTGAGATTTTTTTTCTCCTTTTTTTTTCTCTAGCACAGTTGCTCCTTCGACCACCACATGTACATTCGCCTCTCCTTTTTCTCTTCCTCCATCAACTCAAGTTTTCTTTAAGTAAATTGTCTTTGTTTTTTTTTTTTTTTTCAAGATCTGTTAAGATTGTGGTTTACTCTTATTCATGGTAAAGATACCCGCATTGATATTTTTTAATATATTTCCTTGTTTGTTTAGTATAAAACTTTATTTAACTTTGCATTAGTAGAGCCTTTGAATTAAGATAAAACAACAAAAGAAAGGCGGGAGAGGTGTAGATTTTTCTTGGAGTGAATGGTTTGATTATATGACATGATTGAAAAGTTTATTTGGTTTTTATTATTATTTACTTATTTTTAGTGAACATGTTATGATATGTAGTGGTTATACATTATAGGATTGTTGTATCATTCTTTGAACATTATAATCTCTTCTTTCCTATGTAAGTGTTGTTAGGCCGTTGATATTTTGTAATCTTGGTGGGGGGGAGGGAATACATCAACTTGAACTTGTTGCTTTTTTCTCAAGGTTTTAAACTGTCGCTTTCTGTTGCGAATGCAGTTGCTTTGTAATTACTAAAACTGTAGAAAATATTAGGCAAAATACAACTAATACGGCCATAATTGTAAAACTTATGATGAATAAAGAATACTAAAATGAGTCATGGATATTGAGATTTGTTCAAGAAAGTGAAACAAGCGCATGTTAAACCTAGCCCTTCAAAATATGGAGAGAGATAATGGACGATATTAAATTCCACAATAGCCAACAGGAGATTTTAGTTTCTCATCCTTACTCTTTTACTATAACCAAAAGTGTAAAACAAAATTATACAGTAATTTTAAATATCAATTTCCCTTAATATTTTACTGCGATTATTGACCATGCTTTTTATACCCAAATACTCTTATAAAATTATGTTGAATATAAAATTTTCATAAATCGAAAATTATCATATCAATAAAAATCATTATTTTTTTAATAATTAATATAAAAATAAATTCATGATATATTCTCACTAGTTAACTGTGCAAAAATATTTATAATCACATACTTCACCGAAATTAAATTCCAAAGTGTAAACTTTTACTAATGATGCATAAAAGAAACTCATAATTTTAATTTATTGGATCGACGGTTACAATGTAAGGCTAAGATAAGGAAATACATTTGAAAAGGATAATAGTTATCATACATCTCTCGTTCTTACCTTGTTCTTCTTATAATGTTTGTTTATTTTCTCTTTTCTTCCTTTTATCTTGTTATTCCATCCATTTTTTCTTTTCATTTGGTACATCTCCAAAATAATTGCTGCCTTGTTTTTGGTTGCTTTTGCCATCAAACAGTGAAAACATGTTACTTTCATATGGATTGGGTTGTCTTTGCTTGCTGTTTTGGCGATCCATGGGTTGTCTTTGCTTGCTGTTTTGGCGATCAAACAGCGAAAACATGTTACCTTGATATGGATTGAGTTGTTTCTGGTTGGTGTTTTCATCATCAGACTGCAAAATGAAACTTTCAGATGGATTGGGTTGTTTTTGGTTGCTGTTTTTACCATCAGACAACGACAGCATATGTTCAGGTGGATTGTGGGGACTAGCAATTGGAGAATGACCAGGGGTGGGTTGATTAGCACAGTGAGAACACGAAGTTGGTGTCCAACACCCACTCTTTACAACTTCGTCAAACATCTTAAACAAAGAACTAGCTGGGTGATGAACTGGTCCATTCACTTGCAAATCTTCACCTCTAATGCTTGTCGTCACAGAAAACCCCGTGCTTATTTCATGCATAGTGGCAAAATAGTGCGTCACAGTGATCATGTAAGGCTTTTCACTCCCACCCTTTTTCTTTCGCTGAATCACCACAAGACCCCGTTGTTTTTCGCGACGTTTAACTCGATATTGGTTAAGGGATGTTTCAACGATCTCACCCATTTCTGTGGTCACATTTGTTTTCTTAATTGCGTCTTCTCCATATATATTATCTAAACGCTTGAGATCAAATCCTGCCAAAGAGAGGAAGAGGTTCCACTGCATGTTATCTAAAAAATCCTTACCATTTACGACATTCGCCATTGCGTAACCTACCTGAAGAAGTTGGTTTGATGTTACTTCCACTAACATTTTAAATCTATATGGCATATTATAGAACCATGGTTGAAGTCCCAATCTGTCATTATCCACGACTTTGATGATGAATCTTTGGGCGCGCTCGTTGTCGCGTTCCATGATCTTCTTGACCGTAACTTTGGCGGCTCTGGATCCTACGTTGTATGTCACAGCCTTCTTCTCGAAAAGTTCTCCGTTTTTCTCGCCTTTACGCGCGTCCACCGATGTGTTTACTGCCACCGAAGAGGTGTTACTGTTTCCCATTGATCACTATAGCTTGTGTTTGGGATCACTTCTATGTATAGTGTGCTCTGTTTGGCAAATGTATATATGTGTTGGAAGCAAAGGTGGGAAATAAGAAGAGGGATCGGGGGAGAAAGGAAAAGAAAATTACTTTACTTTGTTTGAGAAACTCGCTTGATTTGATTATTTTGGCTTATTTTAGCTTACACGCAGATACACTAGTCTATGGCTATTTATAGTACGAATATTTTTTATGTATAAGCTAAGTATGTAAATCACTTTAAATCTCTCCTGTGAAAGTTTAAAAAAAAATGTTTTAAGGTTTGGTGCTATTTATTTAAACATAGTGAATTCAAAGCTTGAATATAAATTTATTAACAATTTTAAAACTTGAACTTACTTTGTTAGCTTATTATAATCTATAATTTTTTTTTTTGAACTTTAAATAAATTTATTTATTATAAAAATAGTAGGTTCTTTTTTTAAAAAAAATAAGATCATTTGTTTAAAATACATGTTCAGAAAATAAAAATAAATAAAATAATATATATATATATATATACACTAAGTTTACAAAGCTTGATTTTGATTTGTTCAAAAATTAAGTCTAATTTGGAACATAAATTTATTCATTTAAATAAATAAATAAGCTTGAATAAGTATTTAATGAGCCAAACTCAATTAATTTATGAATAATTTAACTCAGTGCAAGGTATAGTCTTTTAAACAAATTAAATCTTAAACATTATAAAATACTTGTCAGTAGAATGTGCAATGTACAAATTTTATTTTAAAATAAATATATATTTTAATAATTAAAGAATAAAATTATATAACTTTTTGAATATTTATATATGTATATAATAAAAAAATTTTTAACAATAACTTATTTTTAAAAATTATTTTAACTTAACTCTATAACTATAAAATATAAGGTATTTTTTTTTAAAAAATGTAAACAACATTATTCATAAAAAATATACATTTTATATAAGTAAAAGAAAAATAATAACTTTTATCTTCAAATTTTATAATAAAATGAACATAAAAAAAGGGTAAAAATTTAACAAATTACAATAATAGAGAGTATAATTCATACATCATTTTTAGTTAATTTTAATTTTAAAAAGAAATTTCTACTTAATGTTTCACTTACCCGTAAACTACTTTTATTTGTAATATAGAGTTTCATTAAATATAAAATGCATTGAAAAAAATACTATAAACTTTAAATTTATCAACAAATATTAAATAAAGTAAATTTGTCCATTACTTTATTTTCCAACGAGAGGGACAAGTATTTATTCCCTCTTATCATGCATGCACATTAAATGGCTACTGTTCTTCCTTCGCAACGTGGTAGCTTTGATCAACTTTGATATCAATTAGACTTATTCGAAGTTAAAAGTAATTGAAGCGATAGAGGAACATAAACAATATAAACAATAATAATTATCAAGATATTGAAATTAATATAAATTTCTGATAAATTTTGTTTGATAGAACCATTTATAATAAAATAAAAAAATTGAATTAAAATGAAAATAAATATTTATTTTTATATATTGAACCAGGGCCTACTTCACTAACAAATTTTGATCTATATAAAACAAAAATTAAAAGAAAAAGGGGACTTCTTTTTTGTAGTGATTGACATTGTGGAATTTCAAGGTTCTCTTTCTCTCTCAGTAAGCACACCTCAACTTCATTTCTCTTATCTTTTTGCTTCTCCTTGATAAGACATTGTCAATGAAGATCAATGTGGGAATTGAACAAGAAGTTCTAAGAAAGAGCTTAGTGATCTAACAATTACATGGTAAAGTTCTTAAATATTCTTTAACTTAATTTTTTAATAAGAGAAGTAATGTTTTGCTTAAGTTATATGTATTGTATTTTATTTCTTGATCTCTCCTAAATTGAGTACCACTTTTTTTTTTCTGATTTTATTAATTCATCAAGTTTTTGTTGTTACACTTCTAATTTTTGTGAATACTTTGAATCTAACTGAACACTTTGAAACTCAACATCACTCCAAGCAATACAATTTCAATTATTTCTGTGATGGAATATCTTAAATGCATTAGAATGGAGAAAAAAAATTGAGAAAAAGGGGTTTGTGTCCTCTATGAGTGCCATCAATCTTGCCAGCTTCACATTCTCCATCAAACTCATACATTTCATGCCTAAAATTAAATTTATCAATTTAATTATTGAATTATCTTGTATTATTTTCTTCATGTATATCAAATTTTATGTAATTTTAATTTTGGTAGGTTTATCAAATTTGTTAATTACTTTATTTTCCACCGGGAAGACAAGTACTGATTCTCTCTTATCATGCATGCACAATAAACTTTGATCTGCTTTGATACCAACTGAACTTATTCGAAGTTGAAAGAACCCATGCATACATGTTCCTCTGTTGTTTCAATTACTTTCACGCATGTCGCATATATACTTCGTTGTCCTTAATTGTCCTTTATTCACTAAACACGTTTCCTTTTGTATCACTGTTGGTCTTCGTCTTTGTGTTAGTTTTCACTGAGTGCGTCAAGGAATTCCTTCAATAACGGATACTGTTGATGTGTTATGATCATGATTCACAAGAACAACAACAATGAAAACTATCTATAGCTACTAGCTAGTGATAGATGGTGAGAATGTCCTTATTGTATATGTTTGGTTTAATTGATTTTAATAAAGAAATAATTACCATTTATTTTACTTTTAAAAATAATTTTTTAAAAAAATGATCATTCTTTTGAAATTAAGTTGAAATAAACATGTTATAATTGAGCAAAATAAAGAAGCTAAAGAAATACAAGGAAACAAGTAAATTTTAATTTGGAAGTAGTTTTGAAGGGTTAGAATCACCACCAGTCACTGCGAAAAGTGACTGGAAAAAAGTATTCGAAAAATGGAACTTGAATTATATGTGGTTCGACAGTTGACGGTACTTAAAAGAAGGGTAGAAATTAATAATCTTACGATTCCTTGATAAATTCATCTTAAGACAATTAGTTTATAAATTTACAACTTTAAATATTTATAATACCTTCCTCACACCCAGAACTGAACATCTAGTGCGTGAAGACATTTGTGAGCAGCCTAACATTTAAACTGAATAGGCTCTGATATCATGTTAAGAAGCTTGGATCTAACTCATTCCTAAAAGCTAGCTTATAAGAGAAGGACTATCCTAGTTTTTACGAGAAGTATTTTGACTATATTCCTCATCAATGTGAGACATTTTAACAATAATTTTTTATTAAATTCAAGGTTGACCAATTCAATTGTTGGTATAAAAAATTTATTTACTTTATTTTAATAAGTATTAAAATTGTAAATTATAATACGACAAATGATCTTTTAATCCTACACAAGACTCTTTTTTGTAATTTAGTTCTTGTAGGTAATTTTTTTTTTTTTATCAATCTCATAAATTTATTTCTGAATTCATCTATACATAATTTTTTCATATAAGTGTCAAGTGACAATTTTTCATCATCTTCAAAGGAATATTATGAATTCTTCAAAAAAATTTCATATTCCACTTCATATGTTTTCAATCCATGACATCAAACTTCATTATATAAGATACCGCCTCTTTGCTTTGAACTCATGTAAGAACCATCCCAAGAAGACTTTATGTATTAATTCATCCTTACGTGAGTACCATTCCTAATATTTTCATCTTAAATATCACTACTTACCTACTCTATTGTTTTCTTATAATAATTTTTCCTTCTTTTATCATCCTTTTCTCAATGTTATATTTTTAAGATAGTCAACATTTGGTCATAAAAATGAATAAAAATGATAATGTTAGTGATGATTTAAAGAAAGATTTTGATTTTCTTACAAATGTACTAAGGTTACATAGTAGATATTTGAGATAATAATGATAAGAGAGGGGATAAGGATTATGATGATATATATATATATATATATATATATATATATATATATATATATATATATATATCATAAATAGTAATATGTAACACCCTCATTTTCTTAATTATTATTATTGCAATTTATGTTAGTTGGTTGTACATGTTGTTTGAAATTAGGAGTGTTTAATTTATGTGAGTTACAAGATATCTGTCATGACTCCCTTTTCATAAAGGATCGGTGAACATGTATTACTGATCTCAGAACTGATTTATTTATAAAATAAAATAATTATAAGGCAGGAGGTAAATTTCTAAAAATTTAATTTCAATATTCAACATGATGAAAAATCACAAGGTCTTTTCCATACAATCTAAAGATTGTGTGAGCATGTACATATTTATTTACAGGAGTTGCTCTAGATAGAGCTCAAAATAGTGTAGACCTATCACTAAAATTGTAGTAAAATAGTAATTATATTTCTGAAGATTGTAGTAAAATAGTGTAGACCTATCACTAAAATCTAGACTAACAAAATGACTAAAGATACAATCTTTCCCAAAAAGGAAGGGTGGTAGCTTCAAAATTCCTCAGTCAAACCTTTCAGCTTGAGAAGTGGATGTATTTTCTGTCACATCTACTCTCGTATCATCGTACAATCATTGCAGCACACACACACCAACACCAACAATTACAAGGGTGGGCTTTGTAACATCTTTATCTCAAAATCCGTATAATGTATGAATTATTCTTAATCATTTTAAAGTAATACATCTTTATCTCATAATTCAATGAATTTATTATATCAAATTACTAAATATTTTCCTTTAGTTCTGTGTGTAAATAAAAATCTTAAAATCTTGCAATACTTATATAACAACAATAATAAATTTTGGAAAGAGTAAATAAATATCACAAATACAACTTAGTAATTTTCATGAGGAACCTGAATATATAAAGTACATACATTAACATCAAATTTTTACAAACTATATATCAAAATTGATGGGACTTAAACAACATATTCATAACCATCATGTTTAGATTACATAAACAAATATAAGTCCCAGAGCAGTCTTTCCCAAAACTAACTACTGAAGACTAGTCCTACTCATCTCTAGCATCTCAACTCTCTATCTCATCTAAGTTTTTCGAATCTAGATCCTCATCTGATCCCAAGTAGTGATCGCCCGAATCAGCTCTAACCTCTGTGCTAGTGACGTGCTCAAAGGTCCATCTGGATGGTCTTCCAGGAGAGTTATGGTCGTGGTAGGTAAATAGGTATGTGAGGGCTGCTGGACTCCTAATAGTACCTCTATACATATATACACATAGGGTCTGGTGTATTCTACTTCTAGAAAAATCGAAAGGAATGCTATAAAAGTACTCCAATTCTAACATAACAAAAGTTCTAGGCTCATTCTCCAAAAGAATAGCAAATTTAAAATAACACAGTCTTTGATATTCATTAAATATATAATTGAACCTACTATATACTGATCTATCTAATAATCTAATTCTTCCCTGAGGCTCTGTCATTCTATTTTCTTGAAAATTTTAGTAAGGATGAGCGTCTATTCTATCTTTTACAAACATTTAGCATAAAGTCATAATTTTAAAATAAATACAACATATTCAATTTCATAAATTAATATTCACATCACACATAACAATCAATAATTTATTATCCATTTTCCTTTCTTTTATTTCAACATGGAATCCCAGTGCATTGTAATCACAGATACCGATGCCTCCAACACTTCTCCAGGTCTTACTCAACTAGGTAAATAGTCGCCGGTTAGCCCATTTACACGGATACAACATGTACAATAATCAGGCCCCTTAGTAAAGGCATAGTCAGGAGTCTAGTTAGGAAACAAGTGTGAGGCCATGTGACATATTCACTCTCACAAAGAGTGTATACATATGTGAGAATATCGCTCACCACCCTACGTTTTTTCAGATTTTCATCATCTCCGAACTTTATACCTCTAGTGTATCTCTGTAACTATTCACACTAGATTCTATATATATCTGACTCTTAAGTCATTATCAGAATTATTCTCTTTCTCATTCATCAGATCGTGCTTAGTAAAGCACTTCTAGACTAACTTCATTCTGCGCATACATTTATTGATACAATTTCAACCGTAAATTATTTGATATCAATGTCATTACCTTATATCTTTTTACTCATATATTTCATAAAATCATACAAAATCACTCAGCAAGTTCCATAATATTCTATATCAAGTACTCCTCATATAATGCAAGTAAGCATGTATCAGCCATTTGGCCCAGCCAATCAATCAGTCTAAATAATCAAACAAATATATTTTCATTCATTCTTCACACAAAAGGTATCTCCATCATCTATTCTCATACCATATTCACATAGCAGTGCTTTATGAGCATAAAATAAATATTGTAAAATAACGATAAAATAAAGCTTTTCTTACCTCAAAGATGAGCTCACGGAGATATATTGAAAAGGATCAGGAGTCAACTATGGAAGTTCTTCGAAACACCAAGAGATATCCATAAGAAATAAAAATGAAAAAACAATCGAAGAAACTTACTTAGAGTCGATTAACTTCAATGTCCAAATTTGACTTTGAAGAGAAAACGGAGTTTCTGAGATTTTTATCTAGATAAAAGGAAGAGAGAGTTCAGAGAAAACTTGAGAGAAGTATGAGTTTGAAATAAAATAAATTTCTCATGTGAGAAATCTCTTAAATATCCCTCAGCCCCGTGCATTCTTGCTTGAGCGAGGGACACCTTGCTTGAGCGACGACTTTGTTGCCTAAGCGAGATATACAGACAGTGGTCTTGCACCCTCTTTTCTGATATGCTTACTTGAGCTGACTCTACCTCCTTGAGTTAGATGGTGTCCAGAAAGCATGTTATTTATCCTGTGGGTCCTCGCATGAGTGACCCATCTCGCCTGGGTAAGGTGACAATTGGGCAAGATTTATCCTATCTCGCTTGAGCGAGAATCATCTCGCTTGGGTGAGATAGCCTTGCGGCAAGGTATTCCTACACGCTTAATCTTGCTTAGGTGAGATTTACCTCACCTAAGCAAGATCTCTTGTACCAAAACTCCTCTAAAAATCCTCCAAACTACATCTAAATGCATTCTAATATTTCTTAACATTAATAAAAAAAAATATATAATTTTTTGAAAAATGAAATGAGGATGTTACAAGGTTACATAATCAACAGACATAACCATAAAACATGGAAATATTAGGAATATTTAAATAATTCAAGCAGTCCTCATCAAATCAGCACAACTCAGAATATCTATCGTTACATGTCTAACCACCTAAACATGTAACTCGGCTCTAGAATGATAATAATCAAAGGATGCAGCACAACTATACGTATATTCTCAGCTTCAACCATACAACTTCACACACACCACACACACACACACACACACACACACACACACACACACACACACACACACACACATATATATATATATATATATTCGTTATAAACTAAACAACTCATAGCATAATAAAACATTTTGACAAATATTAACATCCTCAACACATAATATCACAGCTTTTCAAGCATTCATCAGCCAACAAAGAGATCCACTCAGCCATAATACTCTGGGCTCTACCTTAAGGTTTGCTCTATAATAACTTATTCTTGGCTAAAATAAAATTAGATACATAAGTCATTTAACATTTACTGAAAAAATAAAGTCAGCTCAATTAAGCTCCTTTTACCTGGAATGAGTTTTTCTTAGATTAAACTCCACTTGAGTTCCCAAGGAAAGAAACAATGCTTGCTAGTTTAGATTTTCTCACTAGTTCCACACTATACAGAGGTTCCCATTTGGATCGGGAAAAAATTTGGCCTTGAGAAGGTTTCCTCTAAGGTACGATGGTGGAAACAGAGAGAAAATGAGAGTGGAAGACTGTCTGGTAAGAAAATAAACATTTCTCAATGCTGGGACTCCTTAAATACCACTTCAAGTCTGCGCGCTCTCGCTTGGCCGAGCAAACCAGACAATGGAACCTCTCATATTTCTGCTATTCTTGCTTAAACGAGGGATATCTCGCCTGAGCGAGTCGCATCTCCCCTAAGCGAGCAGCATTCTCGCCTGAGCAAGATTGGTCAAGAGAGCTACCTTTTTTTTTTTCTACGACTCCTCGCTTGAGCGAGCTGCTTTTGCCTAAGCGAGGTCACTCCTCACCTAAGAAAGATCTCTTCTCGCCTGGGTGAAAGGATAATTGGGGTGGTGATCCTATCCTTTCTCGCTTGAACGAGACTAATCTCACTTGAAAGAGAATGCTCCAAAATACCTGATTCAGTGTGACGTAGTCTTGGTTGAGGAAAAATTAGTGAGAATTACCTCGCCTGAGCGAGAAACCCTGCTCCCAGAACTCCCTAGATTATCCTATGTACAACACACTTAACAATCATTCTCCAACTTGCTCTACACGTTACATTTAACAACATCTTCACACAACACTTGTGAACATACTGCTCATTATCTGGTAATTGTACAACCTTTCTATCAAATTCCAACATATGAAATTTCATACGCTTTAAGCATACACAACACAATTCAAATAGAATAATAATTACACATAAGTACGCCAATCTGATAATACAAGTCATCCAGAATCAACCTCACTAGAGCCCTCTCACTGTAGCAAGAAGTGGACAAAGATGACCTAATAGTATTCTCGCTGCAGCTAAAATTTCAATCCAAGTTCATTAAGCATTTCAAATAAAGAAAAGGTTTACAAATTATATCGAACAGTTGCTACAAGACTTATTCCAAATACAACAGTTTTAAAAAAAAAATCCTAAGTCCTATAGCAGTTCCATCCACCCCTTCACTAAGCTTGGTGTTGATCGTCTTGATTACCTGAAAAATGAATGTAAGGGTGAGTACTCTACACTACTAAAACATACAATTAAGCATAGAGTCTCACCTCCAGCACATTTCCAATACATTAAACAAATACAAGTACAGGCAACATTATCACATCCACAAGCACAAATCATGAACTCATGCATACACACGCCAGCCACACTCACATTGACACTGTGATCACAGATTTACATCATGAATAGTCATCAGTTAACCCCGCCTCACAAATACCATGTGGACAGTCACGGGTCGCTCAGCAAAGGTAATGGTCAGAGGTCTAGTCAGGAAGAGAGTGTGTGGCCTGTGGTGCACCCGTTTCACAGTCGGTGTCACCACCACTCCCTCTCTCTTCCACAAGGTATTTTTACCGTCCTCATCTCCCACACCCCCAATGTATCACTGAACCATTCACAGCACATTACAATAGTGTTACACACCCCAGTCACACATATTTTAGTATATGGCATAAAGCCCACATTTCATTTTCATAGCACACACAGCACATAGCCCACAATTCATTCAAGACACATGGCCCCTAGCCTATTTCCATTCATATTACACGGCCCTCAGCCCCACATTTTCACACAATATTCATTCACTTATACGGCACGAGTGCCCATACCCATTCATAACATCCAGTACATAATTCACATCACATATCTCAACAATTTCCTATCTTCTAACTCAGCCACATCATATCATTCTACAGAATAACAGCAAATTACACATAAAAGAGTAGGGTAGAGTCCCCCCTTACCTTGGATTGAAGACCCACGCCCGAACTCATCCACAGAAATGCTCCTCACACGGTTTTTAGCCTAAATACATGGAAGAATTCTATGAGAACCCCGAAAATCACCAAGAACAGAGAAAGGGAAGGAAAACGAAAATCCTAACCATTTAAAACTCAATTCCAAGCATTTTCCACACAAATTCGAGCTCTAATCTTGCTCCCGAACGGCTTTGGAGGCAATTTATTGGTGAAAAAGGGTTTTGGGGATGAGAGGAATGAAGGGAGAGGGAGAAATAACTCTCCTAGAACCCTAACCCCCTTTAAATCCTTTTCTGGTCGCTACCCTCTCGCTATAGTGAAACTACACCCAGAAATGCACCCCAGACTGTCGCTCTCTCGCTACAGCTAGAAGGCGACAGTTCTGGTCCTTCCTCCTAGGGCCTTCTCGCTACAGCGAGAATCCTCTCGCTGCAGGGAGAATAGCCTAGTATCTCGCCCTGCACTCAGCCCAACCAGTCATGCATACATACACACACACACATACATATATATATATACACACACACACACACACACACACACACACATATATATATATATACACACACACACATACATATTCACAACATATATCTAAAAATACACATATATATATACATTTATATTTATATAAATAACAATAATTAATATTACAAAATTAGGGGCATTACAGACCCTTGGCATATTGTATGGAATAATGTGATAATATGTTATTATTTTGTGATTATGTGTTGAAATGACAGAACATGATGAATGTATTGGAATTAGGATGATATGTGCCTGCCTTGTGATTATATGCATAATTAAGAATCTCTGAGAAAGTATGAAATTGATTATTTGAGAAAGGAAAATTGTGAAATTGAAAATGATGAATGAGATCAAATATGTGAATTCGAGATTTTATATGTTATCAAAAGAAGGGAATTGTGTGATATGAAAAGTGATGAATATGTGTAAAGAAAAGAATAATGGATACTAGTACGTGTGTCACAAATATACCAATTGGGGCGATTATGATATATGCATTGTAATAAACTGACAGGTGAGATTATAATGCACATGTTGTAGTACATCGATTAGTGTGTTTGTAACATATGTATTAGAATAATATAACTTGATGTGCCATTGTTTAGATATTGCATAGATAGTTTAGAGATACACTGGGGGTATAGGGTCTAGAGTTGATTATGGAAATATGAGGAAAATGAGAGTGGTAAATGCGGATTACTGATGTGTACACGATATAAAAGTGGGATGCATTTACAAGTCTCGCACTCATTTCTTGATCGAACTCCTAACTATATCTTTGTCTAGAAGACTGTGAACGCACACGTTGTATCTGTGTGTGGTTTAGCTGACCAGCGATTACCCATGTTGTGTAAGTCCTTTGTAATTAAGGAGAGTGCATTGACAGCGATTTAAAGGCCTGAGAGCACCTAGAGTACTGTTAGTTGATGAGATGTTAAGACTTGAATGGATAAAGTGGTACAAAATTATGGATTGGATGATAATGACTGATTAAGTGTGGAATAATATGAATGGATGACTTTTGTTTGATTAAATGATGAATGATGGATACGAATAATTTTGTTTGGTTAAAATTATTAAGAATGGAATATGTCTATTTGTTATATATTGTATTAAAAATGTTTCTGCATTAAATTTTTTTTATGAAATGACAATTTTAGTGGGGTGAGGGATATTCACCCTTACAAACATTTTCAGGTAAAGAAGAAGTAGATGAGGGTAGATTCATTCTAGAATCATACTTGTATGAAATTGTAATGGAAGAAGAAAACTCTATTAAGAATAATGTAAATTGAGAAATGTAATTATGTTACTAAGTTTCTATTTAGAGTTTACAATATTTTTAAAAATTCTTTTGTACATCTGATTGAAATTGTACTTAGAATACAGAATATTTATTGTTTTAAATTTTAATATGTATTTAGTTTTATCTAAAAGTTTCAAATTATTGGGAACAATTTATTAGTATTATGAATAAAATTTATATGAATACTGTTTTAAAATTTTTGAACTTTATTAGTTTATATTTTCATGATAGCATAACTTTCTAAAACTATTTAGATCTTATAAATTTTCATTAAGTTTTATTTAAATTATTGTGTATATTACTATGAGGAATTAGCTGAATTTAGTAAGAATATTGCATAATACATGATATAGAAAATACTAAAAATAATATTTATATAAAAATAAATCAAGACAAGAAGCTGGATGTGAAAAAGTATGAAACAAGATATAAAGCATCATTTTATTTAAAGAATTTAAAATATTACTATAAAAAATATCACTTAATATTAATATAAAAAATATCACTATATCAACAAAGATGAAATTGACAATAATTTTTCATATGAGAACTGATATATAATTTTTTCACTTATAGGAACTAATAAATTAAAAAAAAAATGTATAAAAACTAAAAGATAATTTAAACATATTACGTTGGATTATTATTTATCATATAGGAAAAAGAATTAAAGTTATTATAACATATTGTAACAATAAGAACGAAATTAATAATAAATCTTCGTATAAAAAAAATATAAAACTTTTATCTATAATAATTAAATTAAAAAAATCTTATACAAGGAGTACTAAAAGACTGTTTATCTCAAATATAATCAAATAATTTTTAAATAATACACTTACAAATGTCAAAATTAAATAAAATATAATATTTATAATCATAAAAATATATAGATAATATAAAATAATTCAATAATTAAAATACTTAATCTTATATTCAATTATTCTTAATATTTTATAAAAAATTATTAAAAAGAATGTATTTACGAAGGACAACAGCTAGTATCGCAAGATTCTTCCTTTAAAAAGCGCTGCATTGACGACAAGTGGCGCGCGTGCTTCTTCATCAACCAGAATTGAAACGACTAATTATTCCATTATTGTTTCTCCCACACATTTTGCATATATGCTTGCTGGCCTTTTATTTATTCTCCAAACTCTTTCCTTTTTATCTCACCGTTGTTCTTCCTCTGTGTCAGTTTTCAGTTCTCTGTGTGGAAATTCTACAATAATAGTTGTTGCCGATGTGCTGTGATCCATGAACGATGAAAACAACATGAAGCAAGAATCTTATTTTTCAATTCAACATATACGAAATATTTAGAATATTTTTGTTATCATTTTGAGAAATATATAGAAAAAAAATGTGATAAAATGAGTGATTCACTGAAAAGAAATAAAACAAAAATTGAGCAGTATTATTTTTTCAAAAAATTATATGTATATATATCATTACTTTTAAAATTGATTATGAATAGTTTATAAAAATGACTATATATATAATTTTTTAATAAATTTTTATATATCTTATTAAAATTTATGAAGTACTTTCTATGACCAATTATTATTACAATACTCACCTAATTGTACAATTAGCTGAGTGCTTGATATTTCTAATTGTACAAATCTTAAATTTCTATTGAAAAAAGGAATTTACTTTTGGATTTCTAAGACGAGTTAATCCATATTAACTTTTTTTTAAAATAAATAGTAGTTCTTTGTCTTATTATTTTAAGGTTATATATGTTTGGGAGTTATATTTAAGAAAGGAAGGAAGAGGAAGGGAGAGATTAAGAGGAATTAATAATTGTTTTGAAATTTGTTTAGTTAGAAGGAGAATGTTTTGAGAGCTTTTCTAAATCTTTTTAACTTTTATTTTTTGAGTTCCTTCATTTTGGAGTTTTTTCTCTCCCACTCTCTAGCACTCTTTCATAAATTCTAATTTTTTTAAAAAAATGTTAATTTTTCAAGTGATGATTTTTTAAAAATAAAAAATAAAAATAGTAATTGTAAAAATATTAATTTTAAAATTATTAATTTTTTTTTAAAAAAATATTTTTTATAAAAATAAAAAATATAAATAAATATATAAAATATAATCATTTATATAATTAAACATATCATCGCTTTCTTTTCTCAATATTAAACATCTAAATAATGGAGAAGTTTAACCTTCTTTTTCCTTTTTTCCCTTTTCCTTCAAATCCCTCCTTCCCCTCTCTCTTCCTCCAAACTCCTAAACAAAACATAAATGAATCAAAATGTAAAAAAAAAAAAAAAAAACTAGTTTAAAATCAAATATATAAAATCAGCGTCACTTAAATTTCTTTTAAAAAATAATTTATTACTTATTAATTCAGTTTTATAAATCTCTTAAAGCTATGTTTAAGAGTTAGGTTTAAAAGGGGATGGGAGAGGAGGGGAGGAGAGGGGAAGGAAGAGATTAGAACGGGTTTAATCTTGTTTGAAAGTTACTTAATTAGGAGGAGAATGTTTCTGAGATTTTTCTAAAGCTTCAAAAAGCTTATTTTTTGAGTTTTCTCATTTTAGAAGTTTTTTTTTTCTCTTACTCTTTCATACTATTTCACAAATAAGATTTTAACTTTTTTTAAAAAAAATTCATTTTTCAAGTGATATTTTTTTAAAAACAAAAATATTAATTTTAAAATTATTTATATAATTAAATCTCATAATATCACTCTCCTTTCACAATATTAAACATCCAAAGAATAGAGGGATTAAGCTCTTTACTCATCCCTTCTCTTTTCCTCCTTCTTCTTTTAAACTTTTTCTTTTCCTCTTCCTTTAAACTTTCAAACAAAGTCTAAGGAGATGACTGTGAGTGGATCTTTAAGTTTAGATTTAGAGATGAGCATGAAATTTAATGCACATGCTTAATACTATATATATTTTTATTTTAATTTGTATTACTTTTATATCGTTTATAAATATAATTTATTTAATTTTAAATTTTAGTAATTTAATGAGTTTGGATTTGAAATTTAACTTAGTATATAAATATAATATTTTTATATATAAATTTTAATTTAGCCCTGTCATCTTTGTATGTTTATATGCACATACTGTGATAATTTAGAAATCTTAATCTTTTATTTTATATATTTTATTATTTTAATGTGTAAGCCTGAACATTTTGTTATTACACTGTTTTGTTTTCAAATTTACTATAATTGTGGTGACTTCGTAATTGTTTTACTTGTACAACTTATTTTTTCAAAAATATTAAAATTTAAGAGTTAATTAAGTCATAAGAACTTATTGATTATAACATAATTTCAAGATAAGTTAGTCGTAACATCTTGACGATATATATTTCATACTTTTTTAGCATAATATTAATTTTAAATTTAAATTAATGAAAGTTAATTTATTTGTTATAACTTTTTAATTCTTTGAAATTGAAGAGGTCGCTCTAACTATGATAGTTCGGCAGTAGTAAATTTTTTACTAAAGTTTTAGTTTTCTTTTTTAATTAAAATTGAGTTGAAATTATTTTTTATATGATGTTAAAGAATATTTTATTTAAAAACTTTTTATTAAATGCAAGATTAATCAATCTAACCATTAGTTTGAATGCTTTTATTAAATAGATCAGTTTTATAAAATTTTATATAAAATTAAAATAAATAAAGATTTTTTTTGCATTAATTTATTTCAACATGTAATATATTTTTAATATATAAATAAATATTAAATTTTGAATAACATACTTATAAATGTTCAAATTATATAAAATTAGATATACGTGATTATAAAAATCACATTAGATGATTCAACGATAAATTGATCAATTTTAGGGGTATAAAAAATTATTAAATATTGTAAGTGTCAACAAGTTTAATGCTAGTAATTAACTGATATTGACTCATTAAAATTAACCAACATATATTTTTCTTAAAAATAAGGGTGACTTCGAATTTTTTTTCATACATAAAAACATATAAGAGAAAGAGAAAATCATACAATGTAACATTTTTGTTTAGAATTAAATGTATATAAAAACAACAAACAACAAAATTCTTACTACACTGGGTGAGATTAACTTGATGAATCACTCAAATGCCATAGAATTTGATGAAAATTAAATTTTTAGAAATATTATGTATTATAAGATCTCATTTAATATTTTATCTAAAGTTCTTTTATGTCTTTTTTTACCTCTTTTTATCAAACTATAGTTCATGTCATCAAATCTTTTCACTAATTCTCATGTCCTTTTTTATATGTTAACCAAATTATTTTAAATAATTTTTTCTAATAATTTTTTCAATCATCATTCTCAATTTAAGTGTTACTTCAATATTATGATGTATACAATTTTGTCTTTCCTCGTATTGTTACCCAAATTAATATTTTACGTAAATTCACTTTTTTTATCGTGTTATTTTTTTTAATATTTAATATTCACTCTCATATAAAATAATTAATCATATAATTATGTAATAAAACTTTTTTTTAGGTTGATAAAAATTTCTATCATTATTTTATTTTCTTATAAAATTTTTATAAAGCTAATCTACTTATAACAATCTTCAAACTAACAATTAGATTGGTTAAACTTATCTCTTTTTAAAAAATATTTTTCATATATTTTGATTTTACAAAATAATCAATTTTATTACTTTTGTAGTTATTCTTATGCTCAAACTTTAAATTCCATGAGAAGAAATAAAGCTTGCAATGTCCATCGAATCTTATGACTTCTATTGCGTTACGCGTGTGGAAGGGAAAATGTGCGTGTATGGTGACAAATTGCCGAGTGAGGGGGCGGAAAGGCACCATGCTGATGTGAATTGCAATTCCAATGCTACTGTGTCAATTGGTGAGTGTTGTGTATTTGTTGCGCATATGCTGATGGCTTGATAAAGAGTGTTGCCATGTGTAACTGGTAACAAGAGGAGTATTGGGAACATATTCTTCTCCAATAAAGATAATAATGTTCTTTTCTCATTCCTTTTGATTCTACACAGGAAATAGACACAAGGTAAGAAGATAAGGTGAGAATTTTTCAAGGAGACCCCAATTCTGGATTCAAAATTCTTGCATTTATCATTTAATGGTTATTTTATTAATTTTGTTAAATTTTAAAAATAAAAATGAAAGGTCTAAATTCTTCATCTTCTTTTAGGTAATTAGGTAATGGTTAAAGGAGTTAATAATGAGAAAATAATGATGGAGAGGCCAAAGACTAAGGTGACTAGTGCTAATACAGCCCCTAATGTTATTCCTGTTGTTATTTGGTCTTATTTGAGAGGAGAGTTTTAGAAGAAGGGAAGGAGACAATAAATTTTATATTTTAAAATTAATAAAATTATATAATATTTATGATAATAAATAAATTATTAATATATTAATTTTTATGTTATCTATTATTTTATATTTTTAAATAAAATTTTGTCAAAATATAGTATATCCTTTTTGTTTGAAAAAAAGAATATTTTTTTTAAAGTTATAATGACATGTTTAAACAAAGAAGTTGTTATATGGCTAAAGGATGTTTTACCTATTTTTCTTGAAAAATATAAAAATATAAGGAAAAAGTTTGATACTTCTTCTAAAAAAGATTGTCACTTTGTAATTGAAGTATACATTTCAACTAAAATTGGTGTTATAATAAGATTTTACTTTTCAATAAATTGTTGTGAAATAAAGGAGAATAAAAAGTATTAAATTTTGATAAGGATAATCTAAAGAACCTAACTTTTAGTCGAAAAGATAACGTAATGAGAAAATTTGATAGATTTTATAATATAAAGAGTCATGTGCCAAAATTAGTTCAAGAAAAGTGTTTTGACATGTTTTACTAGAAATTTGTCGGAAGTTGATTTACTTCAAAGATAGATGAAGTATTACTAGAGTTTAAGTCCATGTTTAAAGTGACAAAGGTGTTTCAAAAGATGCGGAAAATATTTCAAAAATATCAAATAAGTTTGGAGTGGTTAACATGAGTTTGGAGATCATCGCACATGGCAAAGGACATGGAGGACACACAAAGAGCAATTATAAAGAAAATGCTTTAGGTAGTTGTATTTTCATTTCACGTAGTTTTGACAATTATTTTTTCTCTAATAATCTATAAATAGAATCTCATTTAAGAGTTACAACTTTTCACGTAAACACTCACTCAAAATTTTTGTAAGGTAATGTTCTACATATTATTTAGACTCAACAACCAAAAGATCAACAATCTTGTGTTGATTGTTAAAGTTGTACATTTTACATTTTGTAATTCAATTCAATTTCAGCTGTTCTTTTTAAATTTTTATTACTTTTTCTTTATTGTTCTTTTGCAATTCCTGTTCTACATATTTTGTTTTTATTTTTGTTTTTCGTATGACGATGAGTTAATGATCATGTAAAGAACACACTTAAAGAACCCATCGATATAATAGTAGTTGATGTGGATAAGGTCAGTAAGAAGGATGTACTCAAGATGGCCATTGATAATTTTCAGAAGAAGGGCACACTTTATATGGTTTGGAAGATTTTGACAAAGGGATCACTAAAATATTCTTGAAAGTTTGGGGTACCCTTCTCGACTTCTTGTTAAGAAAAAGGATGTTGATAATGAGGTCATGTTGTGCCCTAGGTACAATGCCATTTTTAATGAAGTGACAACAAAAGTATTTGAGAAGTTAGAGATCATGAAACATTATAAAGATGTTAAAGTTGGGTAAGGGCCTAAAAATCAGAATAATAGTGTGACCTAAAACTCCAAGAAAAAGTGTCTTCTGCTGAAAGTGGTAAAACCTTTTTGTGACCTACAAATTTGCCTCAGAATAGATGGGTAAGGATAATTCCTAATTCGAGTCAAATGGATGGTAATTCACAATTTGAAACCATCATCAATTTGGAGGCTACTTTCATTCTTGAGTATGACCATACTATAAATTCCCAATGACAAAAACCTAATGGAGAAGAGCCCAAAGGAATTGAAAAACTGAATATAAGGCTCAACAAGAGGTTTTTTTAATGAGAAATATTCATCATAATGCTCTAATGAGAATAATTCAAAAGAATGTATCATTGAAAAAGATAAATTTAGGAAGAAAGTTCCTATGGAAGAATACCATGATCCAGATGATGACTTGATAACTAACATTTTTGAGTCAGGATTTGATGATAATGTTTGAGACATTGGTGGAGTTATTTTGGTATTATCTACTGAATTCGCTGAAGGTATAGGAAAACGGAATGAAGAAGACTTTTGTGCTGATGATGAACTTGACGATAACCTTCTTGGTTAATGTTATCTGATAGAAGAAGGTATTATTGAGAGATCATCTACTACTTTCAAGAAACCTACAAGGAAAATGAAGAGCCACATGAAGCTGTTGTATGTATCAGCTCGGATAAATGATGAGTTTTGAGTGAATAAGGTGTTAATTGATTTTGGCGCAACAATTAACCTTATACCTAGTTTTTTGTTGAAAAAGATTAGGAAGACTAAAGTGGACTTGCTATCTCACAACATGGTTTTAACAGATTATGAAGGGTAACCTCAAGCTTAAAAGATGTCATTGTTGTTAACCTAAGGGTTGGAAAAGCTTCTCAAGCAACTCTTTTTGTGGTGATCTCCTCAAAGGCTAGTTATAACTTATTACTAGGAAGACAATGGATCCATTGACTTGGTGTTGTACCTTCATCACTCCATCAAAAGTTATGTCTTTAGAATAGTGATGGATATTGGAGTATGTCAACGAAGATAAGAGTTACTTAATAAGTTTGTATTTTGGCATATTTCTATAGCTTATATATTTATGTATGACCATTATTTTATCAGGTTTTAACACTAATTTCTATTATTGTTATGCAGATTAATGTGAGAAGGCCATAGTTGGGTTTGGACATTTTGGGTCTAACTTGGTTAGAAAATAGGCTTCGCGGCACCTAACATGCCTAGACCCTAATAGTCAGCACGGGAGTGCTTTGACCATATGCCCGGTTGTGCATATAGCCTTGCATAGCCATGCTTGCTTTGATGAAAGGGTTTTTTTTTTTTAAATTTTATTAAAGAAACCTCATAGGCAGTGACTTAATCATCTTTTTCATATCTTTCACATTTGATTTTCATCTCACCCCTTTCACGACTTTTACACATCTCTTTAACATCTTCAATCTTTGTATTGGCATGTTGTTGATGACCATTAGAGCTTCGGGAAATGTCTTGGATCAAAAGTGTATATGGTCAAAGTACTCCCCTGCTTACTTTGAGAAAGGGGTTTTGGAACTATTAAAGAAACCTCAGAGGCAACAACTTAATCATCTTCTTCAGATCTTTCACATCCAATTTTAATCTCACCCCTTCCACGAATTTTACACATCTTTTTCATATCCCCAATCTTGGTATTGGCTAGTCGCTGATGACTATTGGAGCTTTGAGAACGTGTCTTGGATGAAGAGCTCTTCTCTTCTCTTCTCTATTGGAGACTTCTCTAATTTGCATTTACTCTTCGAGTTCTATAGATTTGTTTGTTTTGGCTCCCTTTATATTATGTCTAACTAAATCCATAGTTAGGGTTATAGTGGATTCTTTGCATGACTCTATAGGATCTTTATGATTTATGATAATTTTGTGTTTCCGTTCTGGATTGGTATTTACCTTATTGCACTATATTTGTATTTTAGAATTGATAACTCTTAAACATACTATAATTAATCATACTATAGGCGATCATACCATATATAGTTAAGGGATCTATAGGGTAAAACGAGACAAAAAAATAGGTTGACCAAGCTTAGTTCTTCTCTTTCAATCGTTATTAAATTAATAGTTCATAGGCTCTTTATACTTTCTCTTCCTTTTGCCTTGCATGACTATTGAGGGTGATAATTTGGAAAAAAGAATGTTAACATTGGGTGTGAATAGATTTAGAATGAGTGGTTGGCAATCATAAAGAAACCAAAATTGGAATTAATCTCAAAGTGAACATAGAGAAGTGTAAAGATGAAACCATACGTCCTAAGTTCTTCTTGATTAGTTTATTATTAGAAATTGCGCAATTTTAATGTTGTTTCTTTTATAATTGAATCCTTGTTTTTATTTAAGTTTGCATCCTTTAAGTTCAAACAATTGAATTAAGAAATTTTTGGTAAATGGAAATAGTCCTTGTGGAATGATATTTCAGGAACTTATTCTAGAATCCTTTATTACTTTTCAGCGAGTATATTTGCCCACGAACAAGTTTTTACCACCATTGCCAATGATTGTTTTTTCAATATTAAGAAAATATCATATTTAATTGATTTGAGTAATTATTGTTTTCATTTATTTTAATTTTGTTTTGTTTATTTTCATTATTTTATTGTGTTTTATTTTCTTTATTCTATAAAATTTTCTTTATTGTATGTTCATTAGTTTTAAGTATTTTACAACTTGCTTATTTGATCTAGAGATTGAAAGGACTATGCAAAGACAACACAAAGAGTTAAGAAAGCAAAAAATGGTAGAGGAAAAGAGATCAATTCAAGATTACATTACACCCATTATTGGAGGTGCTTCTGGAAGCATCGTAGCCCCTAATATGGAGGCCAATAATTTTGAGCTAAAGTTGACTTTGATTACTATGGTTCAGAACTTTACACAATTTGAAGGAATGCCTAATGAAAACCCCAACTTCCATCTAACAAAGTTCCTCCAACTTACAAACACCATAAAATATAACAAGGTCACCAATGATGTTATTAGGCTTTACCTTTTCCTATTTTCTATCATGGAAAAGGTGAATGCATGGTTCGACATACTCCCAACAGACTCCATCACAATACATAAGTATTTGACTCAATAATTTCTAGGAAAAATATTTTCCCCATCTAGATCTGCTAAGCTTATGGCAGAAATTTTTAGTTTTCAGCAGTATGAGTTTGGATCCCTATTTAATGCATGAGAGCGATTTGGAGAACTTCTAAGGAGGTGTCTTCATCATAATTTTTCTATGTGGAGATAGATACAAATCTCTTATAGTGATATATCATTCCCCAACAAGGCCATATTTGATGTGGTAGCTAGAGAAGTCCTAATCAGAAAAGAACCAAATAAGACATATAAATTGGTAGACGAGATGGCCTTTGCTAGTTTTTAGTGGCACACAACTAACCTTTTCACAAGCAAAAAGAATGAGACTGCTCTAGTATATCTAGCAGAGATAAAAAATTCTTTAACAACTTAGCTAGAAGCTTCGACTAAGTAAAGGGATTCTTTAATGAGAGTACAAGAATAATCAACAAAACCACCAATAGCTTCTTTATATAAGCACTATGGCTCCTTAGGCCACAATAAGAACCACTATCTAGTTACTAAAATCAAAGAGGAAACTAATTTTATAGGCAATAATTATAACTTAGGATGGCGAAACAACCCTTCTAACTCTTGGGGGAATGGTTTTGGAAGCTAAAATTCAAATATTTATCACCCTCCCCTTATACAAAATCAAGGAGCAAGACTAAGGGGAAGAAGACCCTTAAATCTCAGTCCAACTTTCAAGAGGCAATGATGTAGTATGTGCATTATTCTAATAAGAGGATGACAAAGCTTAAATCTAAGTTAAAGCAACATATTGCAAGATATGATAAAAGGTTCGTAGAGATCAAATCAGAGATGAGAGGACAGTCTTTAAAGATTGAATCACAATTGGAACAAATTACTCATCTTCTAAGTCAAAGAACGTTGGGAATATTACCAACTCAGTCAAAACCTAATCCAAGGGAGTAATGCAACATCTGTACTCTAAAAAGTGAGAAGAAAGTGCAAGAATCACAGAATAGAGGAATGTGCATGCCCTTGCATTCTAATAAGTGTGCCCTTGCTCCTAATGAAGCACAATCATGCTTAGATAAGCACGCCCATGAGGATGTAATAAGCACAGATGTGCAGCCAGACATGCAAGGTCATGCTTCAAGCATAGAGCCTGAAAAAGAGAAGAAAGAAGAACCTCTTGTGTAGCCAAAACCCTATGAGCCTAAAATAAATTTCCCACAATGACTATAAGGCCAACCCCCTTATGACCTAGAGTTTGACAAGTTCTTATATATTTTTGGCAAATTACACATCAATCTTCCTTTTGTTGATGCGATATCCAAAATGGCAAAGTATGCCAAATTCTTGAAAGAAATTTTGAGCAACAAAAGAAGGCTAAAAAAACGTGAGATTGCAAATTTAACTGAAGAGTGTTTAGCTATGGTTCTTAAAAAGCTCTCGCCCAAGCTTAAGAGTTCAAGAAGTTTTACTATTCCCTGCACCATTGAAAAAACTCATATTGATAAAGCCTTATGTGATTTAGGAGACAATATTAACCTTATGCCTTATTTTGTTTTTAGGAAGTTTAGAATGCATAAACCTAAACTGACCTTTGTATCACTACAGTTGGCAGATAGGTCGATCACTGATGAATCCACATTTTATTGAATTTTTACTTATCTTTTTAGTGTTTTTTAATAGAAAAAATAGACTTAGGAAGTGTAAATAACATAGAAACACCATTTTGGTCAAATATCATAGGTTGCTTAATTTTTGGTTAATTTACATTGATTTACATAGATATAATTTGCAATTTTAATCATTTGAATAATTGTGCAGGAATTTCTAGACTTATTCCATGGATTTTTAGCATTTGAGAAAGTTTGAGTTGAAAGTGACCACTTTGGATTCTATAGTGGACACTACAGTAAGCTAGATCCAAAAGGACAGACCAAAGGGATCACTCTGATTCTATAGTAGACACTATAGAGACCCCAGTTTGAAGAGGTGACACGCGTAGCTACTTTAGCTCCATAGTAGACACTCTAGGGCAGACCAAAGTGATCACTCTGATTCCAAAGTGAAAACTCCAGAGAAGGCCAAAGTCACCCATTTTTGCGCATAGCTACTATGAACCCATAGTAGACACTCCAGAGAGGGTCAACAGCATGGTGACCTGTGCGTAACCACTATGAAACTATAGTAGCTACTATGGGAGTACTGCGCGTTATCACTATGAAACCATAGTAGCTACTATGGGCAAAAATCTCTGCACTATAAATAAAACATTAGAAATTAGGGTATGGAGCTTTTACACACTTTTAGATTCTTTTGCCATTTTAGGAAACACTTGTAGAGCTTAGGTCATCCTTGGGTGACAGCCAAGGACCAATCCTAGGGTTTGATTCACATTTCTTCTTCACTTTCCTTTAATTTTTACATTGATGTCATTGATTTCCCTTTGTTTTCATCTTAAATTTGTAAGACCCATCCTCATGAAGGGCTAAACTTTCTTGTAATCCTTAGTGAGTTCATGGATTCTTGAATTCCTGGGTATGAATGTCAATATAATTCTCTTTCCTTCATGAATTTATATTTTCCAACTCTTTGAATTGAATTAATGGTTGAATGAGGGGGACATTAGGGGACATTGTTTAATTAATCCTAATTCATTTTAATGAAATTCTTAACTTGGTTTGCTTAATCCTAAGTTAATTTCAAAGGTTGCATAATCTTGGGGAAAAGAGTTAGAGTCCATTAAATTTGCTTAAATTTGTAAGGGGTTTTAAGGTTAATTCTCGCTTGATGAGTTAATATAATTCAGAGGAAGAGGAAAAGTACTGAATCTTAAGAGGAATAGGGATAGAATCATATGAATGAACTAAGGATTGCTACATTTTATTGATTGAACTCATTAATTTCATCACTTGCCTTTACATTAAAATTGGAATCACACAAAACCCCCTTTTTTTAATTGCTTTCAAAGTAAATGTTTACAATATGTTTAATGTATTTTACCAACCAAATTCATTGGAGACAACCTAGGCTTACATCCTAGACTACATTGAAATTCTGCATATTTTGATGAGATTGACGATAAATCTTTATGCAAATGAAAATCGTATCATCAATCACATACCATAAAAACATAGTGGAAAATGTGCTTGTGAAGGTTGGAGAGCTCATATTTTCTGCTAATCTTAGGGTGCTTGACATGGAAGAGGATGATGATGTACCTGTCACGACCCCAAGGGCAGGGTCATAAACATAATCCACTAAATCACAGCAATACATAATAATCATCAAGGAAATCAACATGTATGGATTGAAAATAATTCTTAAACAATATAAGTATTACAAAATATTGCTTAGTTGTCATTACAAATATTAATTACAGTAAAAGACTAATACATGAGAAAGTCTTAATGTATCCTAATGCCTAATTCTCCACTTCTCCATCAGCTACTCCAGTTAGCCTGGGAAACCGAAGCCTCACCTACCTGGTCTGCTCACGTATCAAGATACGATCATTGCAGCACAACATCACAACAACAATTGTAAGAGTGAGCTTACAAAAAAAAAAACAGCATATCAAGTAAAATAATCGTAGCAAATTAGTAAGAAACAGCAATTACAGCCCATGTAGCCCAGCCCAGCTCATGCTCATGCAGCAATGAGAAACAGTGTCCATCTGGCCTTTAATAGCACATTCAGCAGGTCCAGAGGAATTGTGCCGGTCCGGGAGTGACCTGTTCTGGTATCTGGATCCAGATAGTACAGCTCAGCTTTCTAAAGCCACATGACTACCCACCTAGCATGTGACACAGCGCCTATCATGGCAGCCCTATTCAGCTCTAGTATGATGCAGCAATCAACATATTAATAATTTCAGTAATTACATGGATAGAATTTTAATAACAGCTCAGCTAATTCAGCAATTTTCCGCAATTACAGCATTGTCAACTCAGCAAACAATCCAGCAATTTACTACACGTCATATTTAGTATATTGGGTCATCCTCCTTAGGGTTTTTCACATCAACACAACAATTTTATTCCAAAAATGCAGCTCTAACTCTCTCTTAACATCTCTCATCACTCCTAAATCATCAAAAGGGCCTAGGGCAAGCTCCCCTTACCTCAATCTGGTGTTTTTCAAGGTGCTCTTTGTTATTCAAGCCCAGAATCAGCAAGAACTTCCCTATAAACGCAGCCAAGCTCAGAAAATCAAATAGGGATTGGAGGAATTCAAGAAATCCCAAAGGAAACCATAGAACTTACCCAAAACGCCTTCAATCACTCCCCTCGGCCTAGAATCACGCAAGAGGTTGGGGCTTTCTAGTGATTTGGGGCAGAAATCGACCAAAAATGCGAAGGTAAGAAGAGAAGGGTCGAGGGTTTTGAAATAACCCTCGCGCAGCTCTCTAAGAACCCTTAAATACAGTCTAAAATGTGACACTCTCGCTACCTTGCTACAGCGACACGCCCTCTCACCACAGCGAAAAACTCAGAAGAAATTGTACTCTGGTTTCTGCAGAATCTCGTTATAGTGAGGCCCTCTTGCTATAGCGAGACTACACCCAAAATGTAGCCTAGACTGTTGCTCTCTCGCTATAGCGAGAAGGCAATAAATGCTTGCCTTTCTTCCTGAGACCTCTCGCTACAGCGAGAATCCCCTCGCTATAGCGAGAAGGCCCTGCACCAGAACTTAGGCTATCCTTCTCATTCGAATTCAGCCACTACACAATATATATATATATATACATACATATATATATATATACATACATATATATATATATATACATATATATATTCACACCTGCTCAACACATAGCACATTCAGTTATAATTCAACAGTCAACGCAATAAGACAAGACAAACACATTCATTCATAGCAAGCATTACACTCAAGCCTTAGCATTTGCAACACATACAAACCAAGGCATTACAGTACCCATCATCCTAGGAAGATATTTTCAATTCTTTAAAGTATCTTTTTTGCCAAGAGTCTTGTAATTTTATGAGCATTGTGAATATTACATTTTCTCCTTTAAATTCAGTGCAGCATGGAACTCCAAGAAGAAGGGAAAAGAATAAGCAATCTAAAGGTGTTATGGAGGAGAAGTCGTTAAGAAGACAACTACATATCAAGGGAGTACCTTTAGGACTCATGCCTTCTTCCTACCATAGTCTAATAGGATTGTCAGGCTCATGACGTTAAACAAGCCTCACAAGAGGCAACTAACATGTTTCATTTCAATTTATTACCTTTCTTTATTTATTTTACATTTATTTTGTTTATTGTTCTTCTTAGGATGAAGAATAAGCATACTAGGAGCTCAAAAGATCTGAGTTGAACAATACTGCGTACACATTTTGAGCTTTGATTCATAAGCACTCCCGTGCTTAGTGGCATGCAGTCATAGCTAAAGAAGAAGGGTTCTACTTTATAAGCATGGGTGTGCACATGGTTTAGCACGACTATGTTACAACACCAGAAGTTGTTTCACCTAAGGAATCACATCGTGACTCTCAAATAGGTAGGTTTCCTAGACTTATTAGGGAGTCTCTTTCCTTTTTATTTTTTAGGCCTTTTTGCATGCATTTAATTTTTTTCAAACAATAAGGACAATTTTTTGCTTTAAGTATGAATGGGTACCTATGTACTACATCATCAATTTCTTATTTTACCCTCCAAACTTCTATACGGTACAAATTGGCAGTGGGATATTCACTACTTGAAATTACATGAGTGGCTAGATATAATACTTCTACAAACTGACAAATTTTCTTAACCTTATCCCAATTTGCATTTGAAGGTCTGTAGTCATAATGTGACGCTTTCTCCTTATAAGATAGAAATGCAATATTTAACTTCAATATCATTAAAAATATTTGAAATGTGGAATTCCATCTTGTTGGAAAATCAAGTATAAACTTCTTATCTTTCAACCCCTTTTGTTTAATGTCACAAAAGCCCTTTAACATTGCATCATTGTAATTGATATACTTTACACTTCTATGAATATTATAAATCACATCCTTAATCTTACTAAAACCATCTTGCATTAATATATTTTATATATGTGCACAACATCTAACACATAACAGTGTACCACCAAGAAATAGTACAAATTATCCTTAAAACTTCTTAAACATGAATCTTTATAAGATGCATTTTCAATTGAAAGTAGAAAAAAATGTTTTCAATTCCCCGTGCTTTCAAGCATTTAAGAATTGCATCAGCCACATCAATATCATGCCTTGGAGTAGGAACTTTTATAAAACTCAACACTTTCTTTTGAAGTTTCTACTCTACATCAATGAAGTATCTAGTGATGATCATTGATAAATTCATATTTTGTTAGGTTTTTAGTTAGTTTCTAGGATCTTTTTAATAGAGAAGAGTAAATTGGAAGATGAAAATTGCATAAAAAATATAATTGTTCAATAAATTTAATTGTTTTTGCTTTTATTGACTCAATTTGTTTGCTTTTAATAGAGTTTTTATACAAATTTTGTTGATTGAATTGGTTTTGCAAGATATACTAAGGAAAACATATGAATTGAAAGCTTTAAGTGATCAAAGGAGTCTAATGTAATCACTCTGGGTGCATAAAGTGGACACTTTGGAAGTTTGAATTCAATTGAGAACTAGGTGTAGCTACTTTAAGTACAAAAAGTAAGCATTTCAAAGACTTATGAAGTGAAGTATGATGCACGTAATTACTTTTTGTGTTAAAAGTAGGCACTTCAGAGGCTTTGAAAGGGAATTCCTAGTGAAAGTAGCCACTTTTGGGGTCAAGAGTAGACACTACATAGGTGTTGAAGCGAGAGCATGGTGCGTGTAACTGCTTTTTATGATGAAAGTAGCCACTTTGAAAGCTTTTGGGAAGAAAGGTTGTGCGTGTAGACACTTTAGGGGCATAAAGTGGCTACGCGCAAGCTTATTTCAAAAAGTTGTCATGCGCGTAGCCACTTTTGGGACTAAAAGTGGTCACTCTAGAAGTTATATTGTAGAAATACCATGCACATAGCTACTTTTTACACCAAGAGTAGTCACTTCAGAAGCTGTGAACTTATGCATAAACACTTTCAGTGCAAAAAGTGAGTGTTCCAAAATGCTATCAAGAAAAAAAGGGTTGCTTGTAATCATTTTCAATGTAGAAAGTGAGCGTTCTTAAGGCATCAATTAGCTAACAGGCTGGACATAAACACTCTTGGAACCAAAAGTGATTACGCCATAAGCGCGGAAAAGATATAAATAGCAAGAAACTTATAATTTCATAATTTTTCATTTCTAAACTCTTAAAGAGTTTGAGAGAGAAAGGATTGAGGGTGAATTTCAAGGCTCAAATCTAAAGGAATCAGGCTTGAGACTTGGATTCATGGAGTTCTTCCTACCTTCTATTCTCTTGTCAATAGGCCATTTACTCCAATTTTGAACATATAAGGATCCTCCCAAATGTAGAATTTGCTATCATGAAGGAATTTCTTTCTTTGTTACCAACTCATTTTCTTTGAGATGTGCTGAGTGGCCTTAAAGTTTGTTATATCTACAAACCAAGGTAATTCCTCTATAGCTAGCAATTTTTCATTAGGAAACTCCTCATTAATGTTTGCAACACCATTATCTTTCCTTTTCTTGTCCTTGATTTCCAATTCAAATTCTTGGAGCAGAAGAATCCATCTTAGCAATCTTGGTTTAGCATCTTGTTTAGAAAGCAAGTATCGTAAAGTAGCATGGTCAGTATATACTACAACCTTAGAACCTACCAAATAAGATCTAAACTTATTGAAAGCAAATACTATAGCTAGCAGTTCCTTTTCAGTGGTTGTGTAGTTATCTGTGCAAAATTTAGAACTTTACTAGCAGAGTAAATCATATGTAGCTTTTTATCTTTTTCTGTCCTAATACAACATCCACTGCATTATCACTTACATCACACATTAACTTAAAAGTAGAGTCCAATTAAGTTTCACAAGTATTAGAGAAAAAATCAATTTTTCTTTTAAAGTAGAGAAAGCATGCAAACATGATTGATCAAATACAATTCTGCATATTTTACAAGCAAGTCACTAAGAGGCTTAGTAATTTTAGAAAAATACTTAATAAACCTCCTATAGAACTCTGCATGGCCTAGAAAACTCCTAATTCCTTTTACATTCACAAGTGGAGGTGATTTACTAATCACTTCTATTTTAGTTTGGTCAACCTCCATCCCTTTTACAAATATCTTATGGCCAAGCACTATGCCTTCTTGAACCATAAAGTGGCATTTTTCCCAATTCAACACCAAATTAGTGTCTTGACACCTCTACAAAATAGTAGACAAATTAGATAAGCAATCATCAAATGAATCTCTAATTATTGCATATACTTTATGAGATGTTCTTTGTTCATAATAGATTGAAAATTACTTGCAATTATAGTTTCTCTCAACATGGAAATTTCATCAGATTTATCAAAATGATAAGGAGTAACAAGAGAATCTAGTACATCAACTCTCATACATATTAAATATCACATTTTTCATCCTGCATTCTAAGCATGAGCTCTCTTTTCTGCACATCAATAAGAGCTCTTCCAATTGCAAGAAATGGTCTACCCAGAATTAATGGTATGTTTGCATCCACTTCCATATTTAAAATGACAAAATCTGCAGGAAAAATAAATTTGTCAACCTTAACCAATAAGTCTTCTTCAACTCCATATGGATATGTATAAGATCTATCAGCTAATTGCAGTGTAATGTTGATTGATTTCACTTATTCTATTTCTAACTTCTTCATAATAGCTAGGAACATGAGATTAATGCTTGCCCTTAGATCACATAAAGCTTTTCCCGCAGTGCATTTTCCAATTTCACAAAGGATGTTGAAAGATCTTGGATCTTTGAGTTTTTGAGGAAGTTTTCTTTTAAGAATAGCACTGCATTCTTCAGTTAATGGTATTGTCTTGTCATGTTCCAACTTCCTTTTCTTAGACAATAGCTCCTTCATGAACTTGGCATAAGATGACATTTGTTTCAATGCTTTCGCAAAAGGGATATTAATTTGCAGCTTATTGAATACATTTAAAAATCTCTCAAATTGCTCTTCTTGTTTAGGATTCTGCACTCTTTGAGGATAAGATAGGCTTTTGTATTTCTCTGTATTAATTGGTCTACAAGCTTCCTTAAAAAGCTGCTTATTTGTTTTTCTCTCAAAATTAAGAGGAACTTCATTTTTTGAATGTTCTCTTTTTAACAATTTGAAATTCCGTTGCTGCAAATCTTCCTATACTCTTCTTTCCTCTGCTAGATTGTTAACCCTCTTCTCTACAGGCTTTGGGCTAGCTACCACAGCTTCATTTCTTCTTGTTATGGCTTGACACTGCTCTTTTGGATTAATCACTGTGTTGCTACGAAATCTTCTCTCATCTCTATTTGCTAACTGTTCAGCTAACTGCCCAATCTGAGTTTCTAGCTTCTTCATAGAAGCTTTTTGATTTTTAAGGCTAGTTTGAGTGACCTTCATAAACTGCAGCATAGTCTCTTCCATCTCATTCATTCTCTCAGTCATAGGTTTTGAAGAATTATGAGTTCTTTGAGGTTGAGCAGAAGAATTGCCTTAAAAAAAATTGATGCTGTTGTGAAGTTCCTGCACTTGAAAAAGGAATAGATGAGTTAATATTCTTCACAGTAGAGTTTTGAGGATTATATTTGTAAAATTGTAGATTTCTGTTGGTTGGATATTGAAAATTAGGGGGAAAAGATTGCTGAGGAAAAGACTGTTGCTGTCTTTGATAATTTTCCAAGTAATTGACCTGCTCTTGTGGTTCTGGTGTAGGTACATCACATGTACCATTAGCATGGTTGCCTCCACAAAAATCATAGATCAATAAGTGTTTGAAATATTTCAAGCTTGTAAGTTACTAATCTGCCGAGTTAAAGTTGCAATTTGCTTAGAAAATAATTGATTTTGTGCAAGAAAAGTCTCTATAGTTTTAGCTTCATATCCACTATTTTTTCCAGTATGTCTTGAGTTAGAATTTTGATACATAAAAAAAGTCACCATCTCAATAATCCTTTGAGCCTCTTCTAAAGATTTAGTGTTCAAAGAACCTCCTACAACCACATCCACCAAATTTGTATCTAAGAATCCCTAACAAAGAAGAATTAGAACAACATTACAAAGGAATGAGAAAAAGAATGATTAGAAGGAAAAAAGTTGAAGATAATCTTCATGATTCCAATCCTAACTTGATTCCTCAAGATTTGAAAATTGGAATCACCCCTAATCTTTTCTCTCTGACTCTCCTATGGTGTGAAAAAGAAAAAACTGAGAAAAAGCTACTTAAAATATGAGTTTAGAGCTATTTATAATTTTTCCCGCATTTTTTTGCATAATCATTTTTGGTGTAAAAATTGATTACGCGCATAGTTTCTGCATAACACCCTCTCTAGAATGTTCACTCTTGGCTCTGAAACTAACCACCTGCAGCTTAATTTCTACAAATAGGCTTGCACGTAACCACTTTTGGTGGGCAAAGTGTTAACGTGCATAAGTATTTCTCATGGTAGACTTTTGGAACATCCACTTTTGGTCTTGAGCATGTTTACGCACATGCTTTTCTGTTTAAAAATTCTTCAAAGTCATTACTTTTACTACTAAAAGTGGTTACGTGGACTAGGGTCCCTCCAAATAACTTTTGTAGTTATCACTTTTAATTCCAAAAGCGACCATGTACTCCTTCTCAAAGCCTACAAAATGACTACTTTTGTCTCTCAAAGTAGTGACATGCAGTGTATTGATGTTTCTTATCCTTTGACGTTTTCATTCCTGCTGACAAAAGTGTCTACACTTCACTTAATTTGTCTTCTAACCCTCTGAAGTGTTAACATTTTGGGTTCAAAGTGATCACATTCCTCCATATTGACCTTTAAATGTCTTTCACTCATGTGCCTAGGCTCAAAATTTCCTACAAATTTATTTCAACAATAAAATTACATAAAAATTCTATAAATCTAAACAATTTGAATTACTTTAAACAAAATTGAACTTATTTGAATAATTATCATTTTTTATGAGTTTTTAACCTTCCTAACTACAATTTTCTATTAAAAAGCTACCAAAAAACTAACTAAAATTCTAGTAAAATATAGATTTATCAAACCTATGAATCTTGATTGTCCAGATTTCTTCCTGAGGAGTTTTTTGGCTAACATCCAAGGCCCAAATTTACCTTTTTCCTCCCCTAGCTCATCCTTTTGACCATTTTGAGAGTTTACCCCTAAATTATCCTTAAGGAAGGGATTTTTGTTCCCATTATTTGTTAATGAAGTATTTGTATCAGGTTTAGAGTCTTTGTTTCCTTGATTAATTTTAGGATTATCAATGCATAAATAAACTCTATGCCAAATAGCTTTCACAATCAAAACATATGAGGTGCAGTCCCTTATATTCAACCATAATATCTTGGCCTAAAACTTTAAAAGAAGGAACTAATTGCTTATTCAGATCAACTTAACACAAATTCTTGCAAATTTGCCTCTAGATATTAAGGAGGTATGAGGTTCTATTTTTAATATAGAGCTCAAATAGGCCCCAACTTGCCATAAGAACTTTTCATTATATAATTCTAGGGATAAATCAGGTATAAGTACCTAGACTACAATTCGCCTTAGGTTATGGTTTATATGCATAAATAAAGGCCTCCACATCTAAACAAGAAGATAATGGTACAAGACTAACCAAGAACCATCAAATGGTCCAAGATGAACCATGGTTAATAATTGTTTAGATCCAGTATTTTAAGTTGACCATTTTTCCCCTAACTAGTTCCTAGTTTTTTATTAAAGAAATTAAAGCTGATAAATTTACCTAGAAGTTACACTATAAGGATAAATTTCTAGGGAGAGCTCTATAGCTTCTAACCCTTGAGAGGAATTTTAAGTTCAAGACAAAGATTCTAAGTGATATTATTATCTAGACTAAATTCAACACTATCTAAAGGAATATTAAACTCCTCCAAAATAGATCTAACTATTTCATCATCCCTAAAACCATATTTATATCCTTAGATGCAAGAACTTTAGCTTTATATTCTAGCATGTGCGAGATCAAAGCTTCCATGAGAGATACGATGTCTATTTGATGGTTGACAACGCCTTCAGCAAGTGCACTGAATTGTATAAGTAATATAGTGAAAGTAAAGTATTGTTCTCGCAGAGATTGATGCAAACACATATTGATTCACTAAATTGAACTAATTGAATGCGATTAGGATTGAAAAGGACTCTAAAATACAAATTTAATTCACTTTGCAAGTAAATAAACAACAAAATCTAAAATAAGATGAGAAAATTCAATGACAAGATAGTTAAGATTAGACTTCACCCATAATTTATGTGTAAACTAAACTCCCCTACTAGTTCAAGCTCTGAAGATGTTAGGAAAAGTTTCCACTAAATTAATTCATATCAAATTTCTTGGTACACAAATTCTCTTGAACTCATACACAAAGACTAATTCCTTAATTCCAAATGTATGAGTCTAAGGTTTTAGTGCACAAGAAAATCAAAAGATCATACACCTAATAATTTCTCTTTCTAGAAAATTAGATGATGAGGCAAGTAAATCATGAAGCACAACCACTTATTACATTTTCCAATGTCAAGAAGGTTCATCAAAACAAAGCATGATTAGCTAGTTCATACCAAGCATTAAGAACAAATTTACAAGCTAACATCAAAAGAAGCTTAAAATAGAGTTAAGAATCTAATTATATCACAATTCCAAAGGGATCCATCAACCCTAACTACAAAATGTTTAGTAATCCATCACAGAAAAACACAAGAAAAGAAGAAGAGGATCCCTTAGCCATGTTCTTGAGAAGAAAATGAGTTTGAGAATCTTCTCCAATCTTTCTCTCCAATGACCCAAGTATGGGTCTGGTCTTCCTGTCCTAAAAGAGTTGTCCCTTGGTTCTTTCCCATAAAAAACCCTGCCTCTTCTACAATGTGTCTCTCAATCCCTTTTATCTTACACAATATGTATTGTTGTCCACATCAGTAAGTTTGCGTCTTGGTACACAAACGTCTGCGCTTGGGCGCCGAAAGTCCTACAACAAGCTTGCACCTTAACACATACAAGCTTGCACCTCGGCATAAGATGACCTAAGCACATTGTCACACTTGAGTGGTGCCCTGGCACACATAGGTCTGTGCCTTAGCGCTGAATAACCTGCAATCAATATCCAAACTTTAGCAATTTTCACCAAAACAGTAGTAAGGTAAGAAAATTTGAAAAACTGGAATACTAATAAATTTGGAAGAAAAATTGAAAAATAAGAAGTTAAAGAAGAAGAAAAGAAGATTAAAATTAACTAAAAACTATATACTAGTAGACTCTTAACAAACTCGCCCACACTTAGCTGTTTTCTTGTCCCCAAGCAAACATAGACAACTAACAAACATACAATTTCAAAAAGCAGCTCAAATTGTAACACCTTATATTTCTTTCCTCAATATACGATAAATTTTCATAAATATTTAAATGGTAAAATAAATTTTTCTTTCAAAAACTCTCTAATGAGAAAGAAATAAAGAAATGATATAAGTTTCATTGAGTAAAATTTCATTAGTTCATAAGTACTTTAGAAAAACAAAGATTCTAAAGTTTTTATAAGTAACAAAAAGAAATAGTAGTTTTACAACTGTTTCAAAAGAATGCTGTAGAACTGAAAATATCCATTACATAATTCAAAATAACTAAGTCCTATAGTAGTTCTCATCCATCCATGCACTGTGAGCCTGATACTATTCATCTTGGTTTCCTGAAAATGTTGTGTAAGGGTGAGTCTCTACCCTACTACTCATACATAACACATATTCATCACAAAACACATCTTATCACAGTTAAAGAAAACATCATGGCATTACATATCACAGGCTCATATAAAGCATGTTCTCATCTCAACACGTATTATATTCCACAGATTCACAATTTCTTTTGCTTTCTTTTATCCGCGCTTACCACGCCCTGTGGCCACAGTTATCTGATGCCTCTATCCCGAGGTCTTACACATTCATGTAAATAGTCACCGAATGGCCTAATGCAATATGAATATAACGCATGCAATAGACGACCCCTTAGCAAAGGTAATGGTCAGGAGTCAAGTCAAGTAACGAGTGTGTGGCCATGTGGTGCATTCGAGCATAATATTCCATGCATAATCCTGAATGTCACTCACCACCCTACATTTTCCCAAGATATCCCATATCGTCTCCATCTTCCACTCCCCCAGTGTATCTCTGTAACTATTTATATCATATCCTTTTTCCATCTCATACTCTTACAAGTATGTTCACATATGTCATTTCTCATGTTCACACATATTTTTCATCATATTTCCAATACTTTTCACCAAATCATGGCATATTCACAATACACATCATTTTTACATGAAACACAATATATTCAAACATGAAACATCCATCTCTTCATTTATTTCATATCACAAAATCATAAAATCATATCCACTGTCCTCAATATACCTTATCATGCCCTATTTGAACATAATATCACATTTTCACCATATATTCATCATAAAATCACATAAACAGTCAATTATTCTCACTTTTCACCGAATATTTCTCATAAAACAAGGATTATTCCACATATAACCACATACATGACAAGATCTATGAGAATACAATTAATAAACATAACAAAATGATAAAGTAGAGCCTCCTTACCTCAAAACAAAGCTTTTACAAGGATTTAACCAAAGATTTAACTCTAGAACGGAGTTTTTCTTAAAATCCTTTAGAACGGACGTAGAATCACAGATCTGAAGAGAAATCTAAGTTTAGGAGGTTTAGTATGGGAGAAAATGGTGAGATATAGCCTTAGAACCTTTGAGAACCTTGGATAGAAGTGAAGAAATAAAAATTTCATGTGAAGCCCCTTATTTATAGAAAATTTTTGAAGATGTCAGCGTCAATGTGATGTAAGCGATGATGTCAGCATGATGCAAGCGATGATGTTAGCGTGATGTCACCGATGATGTAAGCGATGATGTCAGTGTAAGATCACCAATGACATAAGCAATTATGTCAACGTGAGGTCGCTGATGACATAAGCGATGATGTCAGCATGATTTAATCAATGACATCAGCGTGATGTCACCGATGACATCAGCGTGATGTCACTATTGACATCAGGAGCTACTGTACATACACGGTTTCTTTCTACTCACAAAATACTACAAATTTTTCTCAATGATATACTACAGGCATGACACAAAGCACAGGATGTTACACAAATAAATAGTGAGAAAATCTTAATAAGAGAACAATTATAAGTAGATTATAAGTATCAAGTCAAATCAAATAGTGCATTTATGCAAATCAAGTAAATCCAAAAGTAAGTACAAATGCAAACCTTTATACAACCCTTAAAAATCAATGATTAAATTAAAGTTGATTACTGAAACTGAACATGAATAATTTCTTTTTCTTTTTTGTTCCTTACTTTTTTCTTTTTTATTTTTTATTTTTTCTTTTTTTTGGACAGGGGTTCCAAGATGTGGTGAAAGAACATTGCCTAATCCTACATTCAACTTATTAAGCTTCAATGACGTACTCTTACTTAACAATGCTCTTTAACTCAAGTGATTCAGGTGATTAGCCCCACTCCTTGGTTAATCAAGACATTGCAAGTAGTGGAGTAGAGTCCCTACTATATCCATATAATATCTTTTTCTTTTATTAATTTTCAACACATCAATTTCAAAAAAGCATAAAAATTTGCACATGAGCTACTTCCAAAACATTTTCTATTTAGAAAAGAGATGCACTAATACTCTTTAGCAGAATACTTTTTTCATCAACATATTCCAAGAATTTGCCAGAGCAACTAAAATTTGGTATAAGTCCTCAAACTAAAATAATCTCACATATTATGAGCTGAGCTAAAAGAGCAATGAAAAACAAATAAACAAACAAATGACCAATGAGATAGATAATCACATTAACACAATCTTAGGATATATTTTAAGACAATAAATACTCCCCTATCTCTTTGTAATGGTGCATCAAATCAATTCTGGAACTCTTGAGGTCACCATCAGTAGTGTCCTCTGTTCATCCCTTGCCAAACTCATAAAGCCAAGGTTACAAATATGTCATAACATAATTTTGTAAAATTAAAAATCACAATCAACCAAACACATCAGAACATAAAAGACATAACATGAATAATAGTATTAAATAAAGAACAAAACAAAAACAAATGATAAAACAAACTCTAATTAAAAACAACTATCCCTCTGAACTACTCTGAATTCTCTTCATCTGAATTTTTAGAATTTTCAATATCTTCACTTCTTGACTCTTAAGTGCTTTCTACTTTAGATTCCTCATTAGTCCTATTGTCATCATTGTTTGATTCTCTTCCAGCATAAAAATGGCAAGTTCCATTTCATCCAAAGGAGGAAGATGTAGAATAAGTATATTTGGAATATTAAGGTTCCTTGCTATTGTTTCCATAAGACTGTTGGTAGTATACTATTTCCTTAATAGGTTGCATAGAACATGATCCCTTAATTGAGTTAAAAGGTATTGACGAGTAGCTTCTGAAATTGGTTTACCCTTTTCAATTAGTTGGACAAATTCTTCAAGTATACCCTCTAAAGTATTATCAATTGACTTTCTAGTAAGGGAGTTTTCTGGCTTTAAAACCTCACACTCCTGCAGCTTTAATGATGGGAGTTTTCTCTTGATATAGAATCTACAACTTTTTTTTTTCTTGGAGGCATTATGAGATGTTGATGAAATGTGAAAGAAGGAAAAAGGGAAAAGAGGGAATAAGAGATGCAATGGTGATTGGGAATTCCCACAAAACTTTGACAACACAGTGGGGTTCTAACAAAATAGAGATAAGACGAGAATTGATGGGAAGAAAAGTGTTTGAAAAATATAAAGTGAAACTGAAAAGTTATGATTTTGAAACAACGATGTTTTTTTTTTTTCCTTTTTTTGGGTTTGCGCCTATGTTGTGCTTGAGCCAAAAACATCTAGAGAACTTTACTTCCAATAGAAAAAAGAGCCTAGGCACGAGGAAGTTGGTGCTTACACACAAAATGTCCTGAGAGCTACTTCTTCATTCTTGAGCTGCACCAAGACAGTGAAACTTGTGTGCTTTAGTGCTGAACAAGCAGCAAAACTATAAACTGCAAATGCAATTTATGCAGTAAAATTGTTCATTCTAAAACTTATCATCCATGATGTAACCAAAAATTATCTATTCATGCAAACCATAATGCTAAGCAACTAAAATACTGTTTAACACAGTAAAATATGCATTGCATAAATAAACTCTAAACCAAAATAATGAGCTAAACATGTCATATGTACAAATGCAATGCTAAATGCATCAATTATGCAAAAACATGTTTATTATGCATAGTACTAGGAACAAGCTAAATGAACTACACTAAACAAAAGAAAAGGATATAGAAAACTTATGGGTTGTCTCCCATAGAGGGCTTGTTTACTGTCCTTCGCTTGACAAAACTAGCTTTTATGGTGAAGATGAAAGGGATATAGAAGATCTTTGCCTATCTACACCTCCTCCAAGATATAGTTTCAATCTTTGGCCCTTAACCTTAAAAGTTCTTCCCAATTCAGGATCTTGCAATTCAATAGAACCAAATGGAGAAACTTCCTTTACCATAAAAGATTTAGACCACCAAGACTTTAGCTTTCCAGGAAATAAGCGAAGTCTTGAGTTAAAGAGTAAGACTAATTGACCTGGCTCAAAACTCCTACGTACAATGTTTTTATCAGGATAAATTTTAGTCCTTTCCTTGTATGTTCTTGCATTCTCATAAGCACTGAGCCTCATTTCATCAAGTTCATTAACTTGAATGAGTCTTTTCTCACCAACAGCTTGATAATAAAAAATAAGGAATTTCAGTGCCCAAAAAGCCTTGTGTTCCATCTCTAATGGCAAGGGCATGCTTTCCCATACACAAGCTGATATGCTGACAGTCTAATAGGGGTCTTGAAAGCAGTTCTATAAGCCCAAAAGGTGTCTTCTAACTTCTTAGACAAATTTTTCCTTGAATTATTCACTATTTTTTCAAGTATGCACTTGATTTCTCTACTAGACACTTCAACTTAATCACTTGTTTGAGGGTGGTATGGAATTGTAATTTTATGATGAACATTGTACTTCTTAAGCACATTCTCCAACTTTGAATTGCAAAAATGACTTTCTCCATCACTAATTAAAGCTCGAGGAACTCCAAACCTTGAAAAAATATTCCTTTTGATGAATGACACTACCACTCTTGAATCATTGGTTGATGTTAGAATGGCTTCCATCCAACAAGAGACATAATCTACTGCCACTAGGATATACACATAAGAGAAGGAAGATGGAAATAGGCCCAAGAAGTCGATTCCCCAAACATCAAACAATTCAACTTCTCAGATATTAGTTAGGGGCATTTTATTTATTTTTGAGATATTCCCCACTCTTTAACAATTGTCAGAAGCCATTGCAAATGAGTGAGCATCCTTGAACAGTATAGGCCAATAAAATCCACTTTGAAGCACCTTAGTGACTGTTCTTTCCCCATTTTAACGACCTCTATATGCTGAGCTATGGCAGTGTCATAGAATGCTATCAACTTCTTCCATGGGCACACTTCTTCTGAGTAATCCATCTGAGCAAATCTTAAACAAGAAGGGATCATGCCACAAAAAATGATTAGCATCATGCAGAAATTTCTTTCTTTGTTGCCATGTAAGATCTTGGGGCATGACATTTGCTGCCTTAAAATTTTCCATATCTGCAAACTATGGCCTTTCTTTGATCATCAAAAGCTTTTCATCTAGAAATTCCTCCATTATCTCCTTTTCCTTTACAATGACACTTCTGTCTCCTATCCTTGACAAATGATCAGCCAGCACATTCTCTTTGCCTTTTTTGTCTTTTATTTCTAAGTCAAATTCCTGCAACAAGAGAATCCATCTTATTAGTCTTGGTTTTGCATTAACTTTTTTGAATAAATATTTTAATGCAGCATGATCAGTATATACGACAACTTTAGAACCAATAAGATATGATATAAACTTGTCAAAGGCAAAATCAACTACAAGCAACTCTTTTTCAGTAGTGGCATCACTTAGTTGGGCTTCATTCAAAACTTTATTAGCATAGTAAATGACATGAAAAACTTTCCCTTTCCTTTGCTCCAAAATAGCCCCTACTGCATAGTCGCTTGCATTACACATAAGTTCAAATTTCAAGTTCCAATCAGATGCAGAAATAATGGGAGCAAAAATTAATTTCTTCTTTAAAGTATCGAATGCATGCAAACACTCTTCATTGAAATCAAAATACACATCTTTATTTAATAGAACACAAAGGTTTAGCAATCTTAGAGAAATCTTTAATAAACCACCTATAAAATTCTGCATAAAAAACTTCTAATTCCCTTAACATTCATAGGTGAAGGTAATTTTTCAATGACATCTACTTTGGCTTTGTCCATTTCAATGCCTTTGCTAGAAATCTTATGACCAAGCACAACGACTTCCCAGACCATGAAATGGCCTTTCTCCCAATTAAGGACCAAATTAGTCCTAATACATCTCTTCAAAACCAAAAAAATTAGTCAAGCAAGTATCAAAAGATGAACCAAAAAATGAAAAATCATCCATAAAGACCTCTATAAATTTTTCAATCATATTAGAGAACATAGAAAGCATACACCTTTGAAATGTTATCGGTGCATTGCATAGCCCAAATGGCATCCTCTGGTATACAAAAACTCCAAAAAGACATATGAATATTATTTTCTCTTGGTCTTCAAGATCTACTGTGATCTGATTATACCCAGAATACCCGTCAAGAAAGTAGTAGTAGGCATGGCCAGCCAGTCTCCCAAGCATTTGATCCACGAAAGGAAGTGGAAAATGATCTTTTCTTGTAGCTTGATTTAACCTTCGGTAATTGATACACATCCTCCAATCAGTCACTGTGCGAGTGGGAATGAGCTCATTGTTATTATTATATACCACAGTCATACCACCTTTCATAGGTACAACTTGTACTAGGCTCACCCAAGCACTATCAGAAATTGGGTAGATCATATCGGCCTTAAGCAACTTTAAAACTTCTTTCTTCACGACCTCCTTTATTGTAGGATTCAATCTTCTTTGAGGCTATACCAATATCTTGTAATTGTCTTCCAACATGATTTTGTGCATACAAAATGCTGGACTTATCGCTTTCAAGTCAAAAAATTTCCAACCAATAGCTTCTTAATGCTTTCTAAGCATACTGAACAATTTTTCTTCCTCTAAATATGTTAACTGGTCACTAATTATAACAAAATTAGTGTCATTTTCATCCAGAAAAGGCATACTTCAAATTTGAGGGAAGTTTTTTCAACTCAATTTTTGGCTTCTCCAACTGTGCATCTATATCATTTTTCAACTCCTCACTTTGCCTATTTGAGAAGGTGTCAATAGGCAAAGCTTCCAAATTAAGCAAACACTCTTCTATATCAAGGTCATTTGCATCTTCCATAGTGGTTGAATTCACTAGAACTTTCTCAAGAGAATTGTCATAGGCAGCTTGTCTTAAATTTCTCACAGCCAAATTATCAACCACATCAATGTGCTAACAATGCTCCTTATCATCCAAATGTTTCATAGTTTCAAAAACATTGAAGGTGACATTTTCATCTTGCACTCTCAACATTAACTCTCCTTGTTCAACCTCAATGAGAGCTTTTCCAATTGCTAAAAATGGTCTTCCAAGAATGAGAGGTACTTTCGTATCCTCATCCATGTCTAACACAATGAAATCCACTGGAAAAATGAATTTATCCACTTTGACCAATACATCCTCCACCACTCCATAAGGATGTTTAATTGATCGGTCTACCAATTGGAGAGAAACTGTAGTTGACTTAACTTCATCAATACCAAGCTTCTTCATAATGGATAGTGGTATCAGATTGATACTAGCTCTCAAATCACATAAAGCCTTACAAATGGTTATACTTCCAATAGTACATGGGATACTAAAGCTTCCAAGATCTTTAAGTATAGGTGGAAGTTTCCCTTACAAAATAGCACTACATTCTTCTGTTAATGCCATAGTTTCATCTTCTTGCAACCTTCTCTTCTTTGATAGAATTCCTTCATAAATTTAGCATAGGGAAGGCATTTTCTCTAAAGCTTCTGCAAAAGGAATGTTAATTTGTAGCTTTTTAAATATATCAAGAAACTTAGCGAATTATTTGTCCTTCTCTTTTTTCTTCTCATAAGGTGGATAAGAGAGCTTCACAAATGATGAAATCTCTTATGACTTCTCATACTCCTCCAAGAGTTGTTTCTTGGTCTATTTCCAATGTGACTTCTCATCTATAAGTCTCTCTTTCTGTTGCCTTCCTTCTTTCACCACTGCTTCATCATATTTTTCTTTTTCAAGTGTTAAGGAATCTTCAACTTCTTCTCCAACAACTTACTCATTGTCCTTTTCTTTACCTACCTTCTCTTCTTTTCTTTTCAACTCATCATCATATCCTCTCACTTTAGGCCTAGGGTCTACATCTTTACCACTCCATAAAGTTATTGCCTTGCAATCTTCCTTTTGGTTTATTGCCTGAAAATGGCCCCATAAAAGTTTCTGCTGTTTGCTTGGAAAGCTAGTCAATTTGAACTTTGAGATTTCTTATGCTTGCATCTTGATTTTTTAAGTTTTTTCTTATTTCAATCATTAAATCAGAAGTTTGTTGCACAAAAGATGAAGTGTGCTTGGTCAACCTCTCTAACGCAAGCTCCAATGGTGATGGTTGGCCTTCAGTAGATTGGCTATATGGGGGATTAAATGATGAAGATCCCCTTTGAGCTCCTTGATTCCCATTAAAAAAATTAGGATGATTCCTAACTCCTTGATTATAATTGTTGGAGTAAGAGTTAGTTGCATATCTCTGATAGTTGTTCATGTAGATCATTTGCTCATGTCCCCCTTGACCATCTAAGGGAACTTTACATTGTTCATTAGGATGATTGTCTCCACAAAAATCACATGTTAATTGTTGAACATTAACAACCACTCCAATTTTTATCTCATTAAGCTAATTTTTGAGTTGGGCTAATTGATTAGACATAGTTAAGTTTTGAGCCAACAAAGTTTGCATAGCATCCAACTCTAGGATTCCTCTTTTGGGAAAATTCCTCTCCTTGTGAGTATGATAACTAATTGATGCCATAGTCTCAATAATTCCTTCACCTCTTCAATTGTCTTATTATTCAAAGATCCACCAACTGCTACATCTATCATAGTTCTTGTAGCTAGGGTCAATCCATTACAGAAAGTCTAAAGTTGTAACCACTCAAGAGTAGCATGATGTGGACATCGCCTTAATAGATCTTTGAACCTCTCCCAAGCTTTATACAATGACTCTAAGTCTTGTTGAGTGAAGGAGATGATTTCATTTCTCATTTTTGAAGACTTGGAAAGTGGGAAGTATTGAGATAAAAACTTGGTCCCTAACTCATCCCATGTTGAAATACTCCCTTGAGGTTGAGATTGAAGCCAAAGCTTAGCCCTATCTCTTAAGGAAAAAGGAAATAAGCACAGCCTCACTGCATCATCACTTGCACCTTGCATTTTGATAGTGTTGCATAATTGGAGGAAATTAGAAATGTGCAAATTAGGATCTTCTAGTGGATCTTCTCCATATTGGTTCTGCACCAATTGTAGTAGTGAAGGCTTTATCTCAAAATTGCGAGCTTGAATTGGTGGATTCACAATAATAGAGGCACACCCCTCAACAGTAGGGATGGCTTACTACCCCAAAGTCCTCCGAGGTGGATTATGTTATTATCAGCCACAATATGCCTTGATGAAGCTTCTGTTTGACTCTTCTTCCTTGCTCTGACTATTTTTCTATTCCTCTTAGCTATTTTTCCAATTTCTGGATCACAGAGAAGTGAATTTGGATCAATTGTACCTCGCATACAACACAAAGTAAAACAAACTTAGATAAAAATTAAACAAAAAAAAAAAACAACCATAAGATAAAAATGCATCCAAAGTGGTTCTATTAGCTACTTTCAAGAGTGTTTAACTCTCAATCCCCAACAACGTCGCTCAAAACTTGACAACGCCTTCAGCAAGTGCATTGAATCATACAAGTAATATAGTGAAAGTAAAGTATCATTCCCACAGTGATTGATGTAAACACGTATTCATTCACTAAATTGAACTAATTGAATGCGATTATGATTTATAGGGACTCTAAAAGACAAATTGATTTAATTCACTTTGCAAGTAAATAAACAACAAAATCTAAAATAAGATGAGAAAATTCAATGGCAAGATAGTTACAATTAGACTTCACCCATTGTTCATATGATAAACACCCCTACTAGTTCAAGCTCTAAAGATGTTAGGAAAAGTTTCCACCAAATTAATTCATATCCAATTCCTTGGTATATAAATTCTCTTGTACTCATACACAAAGATTAATTCCTTAATTTCAAATGTATGAGTCTAAGGTTTTAGAGCACAAGGAAATCAAAAGATCACACACCCAATAATTTCTATTTCTAGTAAATTAAATGATGAGGCAAGTAAGTCAAAAAGCACAACCACTCATTCCATTTTCCAAAGTCAAGAAGGTTCATTAAAACAAAGCATGATTAGCTAGTTCATACCAAGTGTTAAGAACAGATTTACAAGCTAACATCAAAAGAAGCTTAAAATAGAGTTAAGAATCTAATTACATCACAATCCCAAAGGGATCCATCAACCCTAACTACAAAATGTTTAGCAATCCATCACAGAAATGAAAATCATAAGAAAAGAAGGAGAGGTTCCCTTAGCCATGTTCTTAAGAAGAAAATGATTTTGCGAATCTTCTCCAATCTTTCTCTCCAATGACTCAAGTATGGGTTTGGTCTTCCTGTCCTGAAAGTGTTGCCCCTTGGTTCTCTCTCACAAAAAACTTTGCCTCCACTAAAATATTTCTTCCAATCTCTTTTATCTTACACAATATGTATTCTTGTCCATATTAGTAAGTTTGTGTCTTGGTACACAAATGTCTACGCTCTCATCTTCTTTCTTTTATCACTTAGGAGCCCGAAAGTCCTACAACTTCATTAGCTAATCGTGATAAGCGCCTTAGCGCACACAAGCTTGCACCTCGGCATAAGATGACCCGAGAGCACATTGTCACACTTGAGTGGTGCCCTGGCACACATAGGTCTGTCCCTTGACACTGAATAACCTACAATGAATATCCAAACTTTAGCAATTTTCACCAAAATAGTAGTAAGGTAAGAAAATATTAAAAACTAGAATTCTAATAATTTTGGAAGAAAAATGAAAAATAAAAAGTTAAAGAAGAAGAAAAAAGATTAAAATTAACTAAAAACTACGCACTACTAGACTCTTAATAATGGTCTATATTTATATCCTTTGTGGAGCATTTTTGTACTCCACATGCTCCATAGAAAGATTTTTTTTTTTGGAACTGAGAAGGGTTAAGGGCAAAACCCTCAAGAATGCCTCTAGATGACCACGAAGATGCTTGAAGAAAAAGAGAAATAGAGTTAAGAAAACCTTAGTAGAGAAGCATAGAACTTTTTCTCTCTCCATGACAACTTAGCGCTACAAACTTTCAACTTGGATTTAATTTCTTTTATACGAATAGGTGATAGTAAAATAAGTTTTAGATAACCTTTTTAAAGAATATTTATAAAAACTATATTCAAAGCATTTTTATTCTAAAAATATTTTTTCTTTATTTTAAACGTTGATGAACAACATGAAGAAATTACCTTGAAGATTTAATGAGATATTTGTTACTTTCTGTTTGTTGGTTTCATACATGTTTTTCATTAATATCTTTATGATTTACTTTGGAATAATTTTTGTTTCATTAATTTTTGTTTGTTGTATTTACTAATTTTAGGTCTAAAACTTATTTAGATGTATTGCGTTTATTGATTTAAGGTGTGGAACTTTATACTACTAGATTTACTTAATGATTTATAGATTGATGTTCATTCAATAATGTTCATTGTATATTTAGTAATTTACTTATTTATATGAAATATGTGGTTTGAAAGTGATAAATAAGAATATATAATTTTATTACAAATATTCACGGTGTTGAATTATTTTTTTGTGGGTTTAAATATAAGACTTATGTCCTTTTCAGAGACATGCCTATTTAGATGGTTTAATAGCTTATTTATATAGATGCTTAATGTCTTATTAAAGATCTTAATACGAAATAGATCATTAAAAAGACTAATATATCAAAAGCATCCAGAATTAGATTCTTTGACGTACTCTAACTATAACCAAAATTCTTTCATTGTAGCTAGAATGACAAATAACAAAGAAAAATTTTGTTTAATTTTTTTGCACAGTGAGAGAAGAGCTCGTTGTAGTGAAAATATCACGAATTAAGGGATATTTAAGGGCTTTTAACCTACAAAACTTGGATTACAATCCAAAGTTTCAATCCCTCCTCTATTCTCTCTGATCTCTCACACTCTCTTCTCAGAAATCCTCCTCTAAACTTCAATCTTTTTTCGAATTCGGGCTTGGAAGTTTAATCATTTAGATCCAAGTAAGTTTCTTGAAGCTTGATTCTTCAACTTCATTCTTGTTTCTCAATTCTATCCGATCTAAAGTTTTATGCTTTTTTATATTTAAGGAAACCTCAACCTTCAAGGTGATATCCTCTCTCGGGACATTGTGCCTCTCCCTTGGATCTCTAGGAAAACTTGATCATAGAGATCCATTTCTAGGTAAAGGGAGTTGATCCCAAATCCTAACCCCCTCTTTGGTATTTTGATTTGAAAACACTAAGTTTTCCTGTAGAACCCTAGAACCCTAATATTTTATTAAAATGTAAAGTGTAAGACTAGAGAGCTGGACATGAAAAACCCTTGATTATTTTCATAACTATATAAATATAAATTGTATTAAAAACTCTAAACAAAACTATTTTTGAGGAATAAGGATTTTACTAGTGAACATTATTCGATAGTTAAGATTACTATTTGACATTTTTAGAATAATAGACTTACAGTGAATATTGGGTGATATCAGACTTTGTTATTACTGAGAAAGTGTGTATGTTGGATTGTACGATCGGGCTGAGTTCAGAGGTGTCTGACCTTTGACACATTGTATTGACTTGTATGGTGTGAAATTGTTTGATGATATTTTTGTATTAAATGATATAATAAATATAGATGTTGTTTGATAGCTGAGGTATGTCAAAATGGGTGAAATTATATTATTGATGAAAAGTGTTTGACATTCTTAAATGAAGAAAGCCTTTTATGTATAAAATAGAATGATATGACATGATGGTGGATTTGTGAGAGATGTGATTATAATACAATAGATTGATGGATGTGATTACGATATAGGTATTGTAGTACATCAAAAGGTGTACTAATATACATGTATTGTAATACATTATGTTATATGATCAAGACTTATGTATTATGATATGTTGATCTATGAAAAGGATTTGGAAAAGAAAGAGAATAACATGAGAAATGCTAAGAATAAGTATAGATAGTCATAGAGATACACTAGGAGTGTGAAAGATATGGGTAATTGTGAAAATCTGAGAGAAATGAGGGTGATAGATGCTTTTTCATGATTGCGTAAAATTAACAAAAATTGACAGAAAAGACACCACAAGTCTCACACTCATTTCTTGCCCTAAACCCCTGACTACATCTTTGCTAAAAAGGTATGAGTTGGCACATGTGTATCCATATTGCTGCGGCTAACCAACAGCTATGTATGTTATGAAGTTCTTAAGGGATCCCAAGGGCAATAAATATGAAAGTGTAATAAATGTGAAAATGTGATAAATATGAAGTAATATAGAAATTGTATGATTATAATACATGTATTATAACATATCAGTTACTGTTATTATGATATATGTTTTGTGATACATCGACAGGTGCGATTATGACACATGTATTGTGATATATTAATTGATGTAGTATAATACATGTGTTATGACATACAAATTAGTGTAAAAATGCATGTTATAAATATTTACAAAGATGATTGATTTGTTGTTATGTGTGTTCTCCGTTGTGATGATGATTTGTATGATTTGAGTGTTATTGTTAATCCAGTGTATATTAGATAATATTTTCAGTATTATATATATATATATATATATATATATATATATATATATCTTTCTTCTGTTGAATAAGAGATTTAGTGGAGCGAGAAATACTCACCCTTATTAACAATTTTCAGGAAAGCAGATGAAGAGAGAATAAAGATGATTGATCCGTTCTAGGATCATAGTCCAATGTTATTAGAAGGAAGACTACTTTGTAGGAACTAGAATAATTTGAGAAATTGTAGTACTTTATTCTAATTATATTTTATGTTGATCAAGTTTTGTAAATAATTTAAATGTTAGATTTTAGAATTTATAATACTTTGGAAAATTTTGTTGTAATGAATAACTTGGAAATATTTTTAATGGTATTTTAAACTTATATGTATGTGATACGAATCAAATAATTGTTAGATGTAAATCAAAATTTTATTCATCACTTTAAAACTTTGAAACTATTACTTTGGAAGTTTAAGCACTTTTAAACCCTATAAAATTTCTTAATAGAAATGTAAGTTTAGTTTTTATTTTATTTTTAAATTTATAAAACACAATATAATTCTTTTATTTTTCTTTGTGCTATAAACATTTACTTATCTTTAAATAAAAATTTGAGGATGTTACATTCTCCTCTGAGCAAGGGTATTCTCGTCTAAGCAAGAATGGGTCTAGAAAGCTCTCCATTTTTTCTGTGACTTCCTGTTTGCGCGAAAGGGAAGTTTGAGCAATATTATCCAATCTTGCTTGGGCGAGACTCATCTTACCTTAGCGAAAATGCTTTAAAATGCCTAGTCAAGAAAATTCAGTCTAGCTTGAGCAAGACTCTCCACAGTTACCAACATCATACTTTTTAAATTTGAAACAAAAATCTAATAATAATTAATAACAAATAAAATAATTAAGAAAAAAGGGTGTTGCATTAAAAATGTCAGACTAAGTTTGATAAAATACCTATGATAAATATTAAGTCAGACTCAAATTTTAAAATTATTAAATAGGTCAGACCTAGATATCGAAACCCTAGCCTAACCTAGCCAATTCTCATCCCTAGTAATGGTGCTAAAATCTTTCACAAAAAGCCTACAAAAGATAGTAATGAATCTATACTTGTAGTAGATTTAGAGTTTGTCATGTAGAAATTTAGAATAAAATAATTGAAAATAATTAAGAATTAGTACATAATTGCTTAATTTTTGTTTAATGATTAAAAGGAAGAATGAATTCACTTAAATGCAAATTTTTTGGTTAAATTCATAAAATTTTTATGATGTTTCAAGATTGAAATTTAGAAAATAAAATCTAATTGCTTTAAGTGAAAATTGAAGAACAATTAAATCATGTGAAATGAAAGAATTGCTAGAAGAAAACGTTTAAAAACACAAAATTTAGAAAACAAAAGCCTAATTACTTTAAGTGAAAATTGAAGAAGGAGAGTTTTCATAAGTATACACCAATCATAGGATTAGATAATTGCTTTCTAAAAGGATATAATGATGGATAAATTATGATTGCTATAGTGAAGAATCCTAATAACCAAATGTTGTCAATAGTAGTTATAGTTATGGAAGGAGAAAACAAAGAGGTAGTGCTCTTGCAGCAGCTAGTTTCTAATTTTAGGGGTGCGAGAGTGTGCAAGACATTGACCTTTATGTCTATAGAAGTTATAACTATTACATGTTAAGATAGTTACTTGGTGTGTAGTTTTAAGAAATTACTATTAGTCATTAAGCAATTATTATATGGAGTTGAACAAATGTTTTATGTTAGATTCTTATCTAGTAATTATAAAAAGATATTTTTAGGTAAATAATTCAAAGTTTATGTGGAAGACGATATAGACAACTTATCATAATAGTAATTGTAGTTATAGAAGGAGAAAACAAAGAGAAAGTGGTTCTTGGAGTGGTTTGATTTCTAATTTTTGGGAGGTATGCAAGATATTGACTTTTATTTTTAGCAAAATGAATGACAAATGCATCCTGTGATGTTTCATATTTTTAACAAAGTACATATTTTTTAAACTAATGTGCAAGATAATTATTTGATGTGTGATTTTAGGAATTTACTTTAAATAGAACAAAGTTTTTGTGTTAAACACCTATATAATAATTATAAAAAATTATTTTTAAATAAAAAATTTTAAAAATTGTGAAAGGAAATATAGATAACTGAGAGTGAAAAAAATATTAAAAAAATAAAAAATATTAAAAAATGTATATATACTCTACTTGAAGATTCTTTCCAAAATTTTAATGACAATTTTTTTAAAAAATAATTTTTTTAAAAATATCAAAAGATACCATTTTAACAAAAAAAAAAAAAAGAATGACATTGAAGATTGTTGAAATTTTTGTAATTTTTTTTAAAATCTCATATTTTTTTTTCTTTTTTCTCATAAAAAATACCAATTATAATCCCTCTTTTATATGCTAAACCCGACTCTAAATGCAAGTAAAGACGCATGTGGACTTGGATTTGGGGATATGAGCAAGCCTCTGGCGTATTTAGCCACCACCATTTCTACCAAGTTCCGCGTTCCTCCTCCTCAATGGAGATTCTACTGTTCTCCACCCTCTTCTCCTTCCTCCAACAAGCTCTTTGTGGGAGGTCTCTCTCTCTCTCTCGCTCGCTCTCTCTCTCTCTGCGCTTCTCGTTTTATGCCCATTCTTCACCGTTTATTGACATTGATGGTGGTTCAGGGTTGTCATGGTCAGTGGATGAGAAGTCCCTCAAAGATGCTTTCTCTTCCTTCGGAAACGTCACTGAAGGTAATGCAAGCCTCAATGTTTTTCTGAGTCGTTGTCTTTTCAATTGTTTCTGATACCCATCCAAATGTTCGACGTTTTGTCTCAATGAAATACTGTTAAGAAATTGGAACTAGTAATTGTGTAAAAGTGTAATTTGGTTAGATATCAAATTTAATAGCCAATTTATACCGGACGGTTGACTGAAATATGATGCTGTTTCTACCTCCTTTTGGTGCTTATGGGACTTAGATATCATTATTTTCAAGGTTTTAAAAATTGTTTAGAATTCTATCTTGGTTGTGTGATTGCTTTCAGATTCCGAAAACTGTAGAAAATTGTGGAACTTAGATATCATTATTTTGAAGGTTTTAAAAATTGTTTTTTTCTATCGTGGTTGTGTGATTGCTTTGAGATTACCAAAACGGTAGAAAATTGTGGGCAAGTGCAACTGATATGGCCACAATTGTAATGTCTTTTGTTGAAGAAGAGAGGATAGAGAGAGAAAGAGACCACCGTTTTTGAATATTAATGAAAACTCAATCTGAGTGATACAAAGAGAGATGTATATATAGTGTTCACTGATCCTAATCATTACAACACTCATAACAGCAAGATTTAGTTTTAACTGAAAACTAGTCAGTTTCACAAGCTTTATTATCAGCTTAACTAACATACACTAACATCTTTGAATTCTTGATTCTATTTGTATTTGTTCCTTGTTTCTATTGTACCTTTTGACTCTCATATTCTTAAATGGTTGGTTTAGATTAGCCTCTTGGTTTTTTGAACTCTTGTATTCTTCACGAATGAAAAATAGGATTGTGAGCAAGAGAAACTGCACAAAGATTATCACAATACACAACTGGAATTGGTATAGTAATTTGAAGTTCTTGAAGCAAGGACTGAAGCCAAAGATTTTTTTCCATTGTAGCAGCTAGACTATGATACTCAGCTTTGGTGCTGGAACGAGCAACTAAGTTTTGCTTTTGAGACCACCAGGAAACTAGATTGGGTTCAAAATAAATGCAAGATCCAGAGGTTGAATGTCGACCATCAGGATCAACTGCCCAATCAGCATCACAGAAGGCTCAAATTGCAAGTTGATTTGACCAAGAAGCAGGTTGAAAGAGTAGGCCAAAAGTAATTGTCCTTGAAGATATCTTAGTATTTGCTTAACTAGTTTCCAATGACTACCAAGGGGTTGAGAGAGAAATTGACAGGCCTTGTTAACACTACAACTGATTTCAAGTTTGGTGACTATAACATATTGAAGAGCACCAATAATGGACCTATATAGACTAGGATCTTCTAAACAGTCTCACCCAAACTTGGATAGTTTTGACCCCCTCAACCATGTGTACTAATGCCTTTAGCAGTAGACATGTTGGCTTTGGCTAACAGATCATGCACATATATTGATTGAGACAGTAAAATAGAACTAGACGCTTGACTTAAATGCCCCAAAAATAGTCAACATTCATTTACTATTTTTAGAGCAAATGTTGAGTTGAGCTTCATTATATTTGATGCTGAATCAAGCTTGGAGAGTTCCTTATTATTAGAATATCATCCATATAAGCTAGGATATAGATGCGGTGAGTAGAATTCAAGAGAATGAACAAAGGTGAGTCACATTTGCACTTATTATAGCCAAGACTGTGAAGAGTGTTAGTAAGTTTCTCAAACCATGCTCTAGGAGTCTGTTTTAGGCCATATAATGATTCACACCACTGTCTTATCAACAGCTGCAAATCCTGGAGGTTGAACCATATATATACTTTTTCACCTAATTGCCTATTGAGAAAAGCATTATTGATATCAAGTTGTTGAATGATCCAGTTATTTGTTAAGGCAAGAGTTAACATAACTCAGACTGTTACAGGCTTGACAACAGGTGAAAATGTTTCAATGTTGTCAAAACTATACTGTTGACGGAAACCCTAAGCAACTAGATGAGCTTTGTACTTATTAAGATAGCCATCAGGATTTTCCTTGATGTGGAACACCCACTTGCATCCAATTGCTTGTTTGTTGGGTGGAACAGGAACTAGAGTCCAAGTATCATTAGCAAGAAGAGTTGAGTATTCATCTTGCATGGAAGAAAGCTAGCGAGGATCAGATAAGGCTTCTCTGACAGAGGTTGGTTTTATATATGTGTTAATAGAAGAGTAGGATGAAGCATAGTAGTCAATAGCGGCCGCTATTGCGGAGGAGCGGAGCGGATTGGCAGGTCGCCGCTATGGGAAGAGCGGCCATTGCGCCGCAAATAGCGGCCAAGTCGCAGGAAAATTGCAGCCATAGCGGCCGCTATTTCATCCCTGGCTAAAACCCGACTTTGCCCTTGCTTTCTTAAGGTTGGACATCTCTAAATGGCGGTAATCTTGGGATTTCCACCCCTTTTACATTTTTTATATCTTCTTCCTCACGAGCCCTAAGTTTTCATTTTCATCTCTCAATTCTCTGGTTCGTTCTTCCCTATCTTTGTTCTCTGCGACATTCTCTTGCTTTCGGTGTCCTTCTCCGGCGAGCTTCTGACGTGACAGAGTCGTCCTCCGGCGAAGTTTCTTCGTCTTCGGCAAAGCTTTTGACATAACTTAGAAGTGCTCCATTTGTCTTCAACTCCGGCAAAGTTTCCAACGTGGTCCAAGCATTTCCGGTCATTTTCATCTCTGATAAAACATCCGACGAACCTGCACATTTGCTAGTGACTGACCAATTCTCTGTTTTCTTATTTCCTTATCCGTTTTTATTCTTTGTCTCTGTTTTTTATTTCTCTCTGTTTTGAATGTTATTTTTATATTAAGTATAATACTTAGAACTTCAAAATAGCTGTCATCCCGCTATCCGCTATGCTGCTATAGCGTTTTTTAGGTCGGCCGTTCCACGCCGTTATCCGAGATTGACTACTATGGGATAAAGGCAAGGATTGTAGATTCCTGATTTAGAACAAGTCTATATTTGAAGAGTGGATTTTGACTTAGAGATTGAAGAACAGGGTAAGTCAGTTGGAAGATTGGTACCAGGTGCTGGAACAACACTAGATGTATAAGGAATAGTAGGAGCAGGAGGCATAACATTATTAGCAGAATTATCAGGAGACAGTATTATCTGCAAAATTGGGAGGACGCACTGCAACATCATAATCAATGGCAACTAAAGGAGATGATGGATTAGGTGCAGAGGAAGATGTTGAGGGCTCATGAGCTGGAAACATGGAGGGATAGGGAAATCTTGACTCATTAAAAAGAACATCTTTAGAAATGTAAAGTCTGCCATCAGATGAAAGACATTGTCTTGAGCAAATTAGCTCACACTCACAAAATTTTAGTAATAGACAGTACAGGTAGAAGATTGTGAAGGAAAAGTGTAATGTGTGGTTGAAATGTGGACTGAAATTGTGTGACCAAGAGAGGAAATAGGCAAACCTTGACCATTCCCAGGCAGCACTTGATCAGAACCTTGGAAGGGTACACTTTGCTGAAGATTATTTGAATGTGTAGTAACATGATGTGTTGCACTAGAATTAGGAAACCACTCCTGGCTTGGCTAGTGAGTATGCATTGTCAAAAAAATGTAGGAGTGATGGGAGGTGCCATGAGGCATTGATCCTCCAAAAGCAACATTGGCAGAAGGTTGATACTGAGATTAAGTGGCAAAGGGTTGATACAGAGGCAGAATTGGAGGTAACCAAGAGGTTCTATAATATTGGAAAGATGATGGTTGATAAGGAACATAAGTCTGATCGAATTGATGAAAGCATGATAGGGCATCATCCCTAGACTTGTAACAAACTTGGCAAGCAACATGGTAACGAGAAAAATGGTTCCATCCACAACCTCAATTGTCCTGTACCACAATTGCCTTTGCCATAGCCTCAAGTAAAATTTGAACGAGGCCAAAAGGAAGAATTCAAAGCCAAAGAGAAATTGGCAATGTTGTTGTTAGGCATACTACTAGAATTAGGACCAGTACTAGTGTGTGCCACATTTACAGAGAATGCATCTCATGAGCAAGAATTAGGGCTGAGTTCATTTATAGTGTATGGTTCTAGATGACCAGTGATAGAAGTCACAAAAACATTGTAATCTTTATGAAGACTATCCAAAATTGTATCAATGCTCGTGGCAAAACAGGGTCTCAAATTTCTACCAAAGAGTAAAAAATGGTTTTGATTCAAAGTCAAATATTCTGAAATAGATCGAGTACCTTTTTTTGTATAGTGGAGTTTAGATCACAATTACTTGAAAGTACTGAAATTCTATTTTGTTTTAATACACTACTATTTACATGTATGTAGGAGTCTAATCTTAATATTTGCACAGGAGAATATCCTAGAATATCTTCTAATAATCATAAAGATAATAACAAATAATGAGAATAAATATTTACGATAAATCATAATCATTATGATATATTCTCAACACAATTGTCGTGCCTTAGCATGGGTATGAAAATGAAAGAATTCATGAATCTCATCGCATAGTTGACATGGTTATGTGCAACTAACAACATTAGTGAGAGTGGTTTCAGACAGAGATGAAAGAAGCCACGAGAAGAGCAACTGATCTTATTGCTCCCATTGTTGGTAGGTTTCGTAAAGTTTCCCAATGTTTTGATCTTCTTCACTTTATGGTGGAATCTTAGGATTAACTACAAGTTGATGAAGGTGATGAGCGTTACTCGTGGCCTCAACTTACTGCTTCCAGAGAAGAAAGTTCTAATCAAGATGCACAAGGATATGGTGTGCGAGAATGTAATCAAAGCATTGGAAAACGTCAATGGTGGAGCAGTAGTGTCAGCGGAAATGAAAGGATTGCTAAGAAATGCCATGAATCAGGATCTTGAAGCTCATGATAGCATGTTGAAGAAGAGAGGATAGAGAAAGAAAGAGACCCAAAGAGATTAACCTTTTCTGAATATTATTGGAAACTAAATCTTGAGTGATACAAAGATATATATATATATATATATATAGTGTTCACTGATCCTAATCATTACAACTAACTTGACAGCAAGAGTTATTTTTAACAGAAAACTAGTCAGATACACAAGCTTTTTTATTAGCTTAACTAACACATGCTAACACCTTTGAATTCTTGATTCTATTTGTATTTGTTCCTTGTTTCTATTGTACCTTTTGACTCTTGCATTCTTAAATGGTTGGATTAGATTAGCCTCTTGGTTTTTTGTCACGCTTATATTTGGTCAGTCTTATTGTTTTCAAGTCACAAATTTAACATACAGTCATGTCATTCATGCTGGTCTACTGTGAGTTTGCATTTGCTTAAGTGAATGGAACAATAAGATTGTTATTTGTGGCAGAAAGCAATTGATACCAAATTACTACACCTTTTTGGTCAAAACTAAGTGGATATAGACAAAACATAAGGACAATATCATAGGTGTTTTTGGTGGTGTTCTGCAATAAAAATAGGAATTTTATCTCAGTAACCCACGCAATGAAAGTCAGCATTAAAGGTTGGCACACATTCTTGAGGTGAAACTCACATTTTAATTGAAGAACAACGCCTAAGTTTTGTCCAATGAATATTTCTCTTACATTTGACACTGGCACCAAAATTCATGTCTGCCAGCTTAATGTGTTAATGGCAGCAAAATGTGTGATGGAATTAGGAAGCAAGAAAGCTAAGCACCTTCTACTAGAGGACTAGTTTGAGATTATGTTTGATGTAAAACTTTATTGTATGTTGAAGGTTGTTCTCTTATTTCCAATCGTGAAATTTCTGCTACTCTCATCAATCAGTGGTGAAAATTAACTTACAATTATTGGTAGCTCATGATTGCTGCTATAAGAGAAAGAAATACAAATGTCTTTGGTGATCAAGTTCTAGAAGATGATGAGCCTGAGTTAACCGGTTATGGCATTTTGACAGAATTGGAGGAAAAAAAATGTCTCAAATTTGTTATTTGAATTTGATTCTGTAAATAAAATTCTGAATGCTGTTGTGATTTTTTTTCCTTAGTAATGTAGAATATATCTCTGAATATTTTAACAGACGTTTGAGGATTCAGTTGGGTAGGACATGAAAAAATCCTAGAAAAGAAAAGACAGAAAGGATTGGAAGACCATAAGGGTGTGAACCAAATATTAAAGACTTCTGTAGCCTTTAGGGTTTGTGAATGATATCAATAACTATCAATTGGATTTGCAGAGGAAGAGTTGGAGTAATTCCTTCACTGATATGAAGAAAGCGGTTTGGGGGACTTTACATTCAATATTCCAGTATCGAGTCTGGTTGATGTTTAATGGCTAAACTGAGATCTTCTACTGTTATTTATCTAGTTGGGTTAGAATTTCAAAGAAATGCTACATTAGATTTAGAAAAATATGGCCAAGAACTTCAAGAAACAATCACAAAAACATAAGTAGTTGCTACAGTTATTATGTGTCCTAATTTTGGAATCACCTATGATTTGGAAACCTGTAGCAAAATAAATCCAGTTCAGTATTGTTTGAACCATACGCATTTGTTGGGCATTGCATATGGCCGTTGAGAGCTTGTAGTTGCCATAAACATAGTTTGGAAACACTTTTTAGCACCACTTGTACTTTTACCAGCATCTGATATTTTCCTTTTATCGATTCATTTTCATTCGAAGTAAAATATCACTTTGATTCTGTTAGTCTCAATTATATTCTAAAATAACAGGATTCATTTTTTGTAGTGAGGATAGTGTATGATAAAGACAGTGGTAGGTCTAGAGGCTTTGGATTTGTCATCTTTTCAAATGATGATGATGCCAAATGTGCTAAGGATGCAATGGATGGAAAGGTAAGAGGCATCAAGAATACATTATTATATCGTTGCCTATTGAAGTTGCTTTTGAGAGTGATATTTTCTTTGCAGGCACTGTTAGGTAGACCATTGAGGATAAATTTTGCTCTTGAGAAGGCACGTGGTGTACCTGTTGTAGTTCCTCGTCTCTCAGACATTGGACACTTAAACAGGCACTAAATTTAATTTTCCTTACGAAATTCATGTACGTAACAATGTTATCTTATTAATTCTTAGCTGATGGCTACAAAATTTTTGTTCGCTGTCAAGATATGCAATTAGTAGAGAATGGAATTTACAAGATGAAGAAGGTTGCTTAGTCAATTTCATAAATATGGATTGCAGTCATGTGACAGGTCATCATTGTATTGATAATTGGAAAAGTTACAGCAATACGACAGATTAGGCTTCGTGCTTTGATGTTTGTAGTGTCAACTTTGAGCTAGGCATTTAAGTAAGACATTTTCTTAGCATAATGATAATGAAAGAATGATCATAAAGGGATAGATGCATGTAATGTATTTGGTATGGTTCATTTCCCAAATTGAGTACTTGCTAATGATAACGTCCAAAGGTTCTTTTGGCATCTTCTACTAATTGAAGATTTGCCTTAGAATAATATTAGTCCTTGCGGGGCAAGGTATGCAAAAACTTATCCCAAAATAGTGTAGTTAATTAACAACGATATAATTAACATCCGCCATTAATCAGTAATGAACTAAGCGTGGCAACATCTGCCAATAATCAATGACTAGTACTATGGTAACCGCGAGTTGAAAATTGTGTTGGACTAAAATTGAAAGAGGACTTTCCAACCCATACCTAATTCCCCTATCCAAACTACTCATGACTCTGACAGCAAGGATGTTTGCAATTCGGTTTGATTCAATCTTTGTTTTGAAAGTTATATAAAATTGTCATAAAAATAATACTATATAAAAGTGTATATTGAATTTTTTACTGCCATCTTTTGTTTTCTATTTATTACTTTTTTTTTTTCTCTACTAGATGCATATTCCAAGTTAGTTGCATAAGAAATATATAGAATTTTCAGGAGAAAATGCTTCGAATGAGATATAAAAGTGTTAAAAAAGGTTTGGACTTTTGATTCCATGAGTTCCTTGTGTAGAAATTATGTAGGTGGACCCAAGAGAAAAATGGTAGTAAGCCATTTTAAAAGGTAATAATTCAAGTTGTAAAAATATGACAAAACGGGTTAATGAAAAATGCTTGACAAAGTTAGAGATATCCTATTCATTGTCAAGAAGAAAATTATGTTGGTTATACCAATGGTAACTTTGTATATTAACAAGTTGCAATGCTATTTTTCCTTGTACTCCTGAATGACTTGCTCATTTTATTTTTGTTCTCATAGAGTTTTGTTTTGTTTTTTTTGTCCTAACAAAACTTTAGTTTAGTCCCTTGCATCCATCATTGATTTTCTCTTTTGTTATGTGATTTGTGTTTTTAACATCTATAGGGCATCATTGAAGGTATTTGTTAACAGCAAGGTAGTCAAAATCGAGATCTTACTTAGGATTGGAAGGGAGAGAAAAATGTGTATTTAATTGGATCCTAACACGGATTGTAAGATCGTACTTAACATATATATATATATATATATATATATATATATATATACTTCAAATAAGATAAATAAGGAACAAATAGTCTTAAATTAAAAAATAAATCACAACTTAAATATTAATGACAATAAATATGTTTTCAAATCAATTACACATAAAGCTCAAAAGTAGTAGTAAAGCAAACGAAACTAATCAAAGTGTCCATCATTTATATTTCTTATTCTATCAAGTTATTCAAGTTTTGATCATAATAATCATCTTCTGTTTGCTTTTCATTTTCTTCATCTCCAACTCCATCAAGGTCATCATCAAAAGTAGGAATCTCCAAATCATCTAAATTTACAGGATCATCATCAGCATCATCAGATTTAGCTCCAACTTGGCCCAACTATTCATTTGGATTCTGTTAAGAGAAAAGAAAACGAAGGAGCATTGATTGAATTGTTGTTACAATTCTAAACACTAGCAAGTGCACTAGAAATTATAGCAAGTAATGAGTACATTTAAGATCCAAGTATCGTCTCCACAAGGAATTAGGAATTTAATTATCAATTTACAGAACAATAACTAGTTGACCTATAAGAATTTGCAAGAGTTGTAACATTCAGAAATCAAGAAACAAGAACAATTAAAAGGTAAAGATCTTGCAGAAAACAGAGTACAGAATTTGATGTTGAGATTAGGAATGGATGAATGATAGTTAGGAATTTATTTAACAAGAATATCAATATCAATTCAACTATACCTCTGAACATTCAAGCAATTGGTTAATTGACAATTAGTTTCATATATAACTAGTCAAAGGTTAATCCTTTAACTCATTGACCCTAACGATCAACTAAATCCTCCTAATCTCTTAGGTGAGATTCAATTTCAAATTGCATTAAAAATTAGAACCATAAGATTGCAGAATTAAGTTCCCTTATCCCTAAGAAATTCCTAATTTTGGTTGCTAATTTAGATCAGAGAAGCAAATCCAACTTCCATTGGCAAATGTTCCTCTTTGATTAATCATACGAATTTCCATTCAAAGATTGCAATGACAGCAGAATTAACAACTCAATTAATCCAAGAACTCAAATTTCAGAAGCAAGAAGCGAATCAATACATCAATTCAAGGTCCATAAACTCCTAACTACAAAGAATTAAGCAAACATTGTAGTAAAGAAAGAGAAAGAAGAAGGAGAAGAACGCAGAAGATCCATCTTCAACAATCTCCAATCCGATCTTTCTTCTTGGAGCTTGATGTTCGTCCCCAATCCTCTCTCTGACTCTCTCTCAACGAAGAAATGAAGTAAAAAATAGAAAATGAGCAAAAGACCCCGAAATTTGAGCTTGATCGCTTGATCTGGTATTTATAAGATTCTCGACTCTGGGCGTTGTCACTTTGCTTCATAAAAGTGGTAACGCATAAGCTCATGTGATTCTGGAAGATTGGAACTATCACTTTTGCTGGTAAGAGTTGTAACACAGGATGTCGAGTGGTTATGTGTGTTTACTTTTATGAGTAAAAGTGGCCACGCGCAACTTTCCAAGTTGAGGGCTCTCTGGAACATCCACCTTTGTTGGCGAGAATGGTAACGCACAACTCGCCATGTATGGAGCTTCTCCGGAACATCCACTTTTATTGACAAAAGTGGGAATGCACAGCTCTGCTGAGATTGAACTTCTCTAGAACGTTCACTTTCAGTGATAATAGTGATCATGCCCACACTTAACTTCTCATTTAAGCTATGAATCACTCATTTTTGCTGGCAAGAGTAATCACACCCAGCTTAAACTCCATAAGCCATGTTCTTTGAGTTCAAACTTGCTACTTTTCTGCTGTTTCTCCATTGATCTTCCAGCTTCATGAACTTTGCTCAGAATTTTCTACAAAAACACACTTCAATTATTAATTTCTACACAGAAAATTCATAAATGCTAAACTAACTATGTATTTAAAGAAATTCTTCAATCATTCTATTTTTATGAGTTTTTCTGCTTTTTTCAACACATTTTTCTTATCAAATGGATTAAAATTATAGTAAAATACTAGTAAAAATATGGATTCATCATGAATCTGTGTATTTCAACTACACAACGGAGCATATATTTATACTAGGAGAATTGATATAAGAGATATTACAAAGATATTATGATTACCTAATTACCATAATTATAGGAATATCATTTTCCTAAATACAACATATCATTTCCCTAATTACAACATTACTATAATTATATGTTTTCATATTACATATTCTAACATTCCCCATCTAGCTTGAGCATATAGATCATATGCACCAAGCTTGTCACATATGTAACTAATTCGAGGACCTCTCAAAGACTTAGTAAAAACATCTGCCAATTGATCATTTGAATTAACAAAGCTTGTGGTGATGTCCCCCAATAAGATCTTCTCAAAAGTGGCAATCGATCTCAATGTGCTTCATCCTTTTATGTAATAATCGATTTGAGGCAATATGCAAGGCTACTTGGTTATCACAAATAAGTGTCATTTGTGTAATCTCTCTAAATTTCAGTTCTTTGAGAAGAAGTTTCAGCCAGATAAGTTCATATGTGACTAAAGCCATGGCTCGATATTCTGCTTCCACACTTGAGCAGACAACTACACTTTGCTTCTTGTTGTTCCAAGAAATCAAATTCTCTCTAATAAGAATGCAATAGCCAGAAATAGATCTTCTATTAACAGGACAACCTGGCCAATCTGCATCAAAGTAACCTACAATCTAAGCATGAACCTTGTCCTCATACATGAGTCCTTTTCATGGGGCTCCTTTGATATATTTTAAGATGCGAATCAATGTGTCCCAATGTCCTTCGTAAGGAGAATTAAGAAATTGACTTACCACATTGATTGCATAAGAGATGTCTAGACGAGTGACAGTAAGATAATTTAGCTTCCCAACCAATCTCATATATTTCTTTGGATCAGAAAGAGGCTCCTCGTAACTTGGCAGAAGTTTGGAATTAGGATCCATAGGAATATCCACAGGTTTAGCACCCATGAAACTTATTTCTTCTAAGATATCCAATGCGTACTTCCTTTAAGAAATAACAATACCATTCTTGGATTGTTCTACCTATATTCCTAAGAAGTATCGAAGTCTGCCAAGGTCTTTTATTTAAAAATGGTGACATAGATGTTGCTTTATTTGTGTAATGGTATAATGATCACTGCCAGTAATAACGATATTGTCGACATAAACAATCAAGTAAATGTATCATGTAGGTGAATGGTAGTAGAAAACTAAATGATTTGTTTCACTCCGAGTCATCCCAAACTGTTGAACTACAGTGTTGAATTTGCCAAATCATGCCCTAGGAGACTGTTTAAGGCCATATAAGGATTGTTGAAGAACTAATCTAGAAGACTTCTCTTGAGTAACAAAACCTGAAGGTTGCTCCATATAGACTTCCATAGTGAGATCACCATGGAGAAAAGCATTCTTGATGTCAAGTTGATAAAGAGGCCAATGGCAGATGGCAACTATGAGCGAATAGACACCATTTTGGCCACTAGAAAGAAAGTGTCACCATAATTCAAGCCAAATATTTGAGTATAACCTTTGGCAACCTAGTGAGCTTTAAGGCGATCAACTTGCCCATCGGGGCCAACTTTAACTGTGTAAAACCATTGGCATCCGACAACTGTTTTGCCTGCTAGAAGGAGAGCTAGGTCACAAGTTTCACTGCTCTGAAGTGCACTCATTTCATGAAGCATAGCTTGACATCAATCAGGATTTGAAAGAGCTTCATTTGGATGTTTAGGAATAGAAACAGAAGACAAAGACGAAAGGTACATATAATGGAAAAAAGACAAACGATGATATGATAAAGCAACACAATGAGGAGAATGATTACGAGTGGAACATATACCTTTGTGAAGAGCAATAGGAAGATCAGTCTCATAAGGCAAGGTTAGAAGAGGTGAATAAGTTGGAGCCAGCGGTGAGTCAGATGGAGTCCCTTCATTGGCTGGTGGTAGCACAAGAGGTGGGTGGGGCCAACAGAGATAAACTTGTAAAGGACGCAGAGGAGAAGCATTTAGAGGAGAGTCATCTGGTGGAGGTGGTGTCTCTAGGAGTTGAAAAATAATAGGAATAGGTGGGAGAGATATGACAGACTAAGAAGGTGCTGGAGAAGACTCAGACCCAAAGAAAGGAACAAACTTAAAGAAAGTAACGTCAGCTGAGATAAGATAATGTTTAAGAGTGGAAGAGTAACACTTATAACCTTTTTCAGATCAACTGTAACCAAGGAAGACACATTTGTGAGCACAAGGTGAAAGTTTGTCAACCCCTAGACTAAGATTATGAACAAAACAAGTGGATAAAAAACACAAGGAGGTAAAGGATGTAAAGACTGGTGAGGAAACAGGACAGAGTGTGCTACCTGGTTGTTAAGATTAGAAGACAACATCCAATTGATAAGACAACAGACTGTAAGAACAACATCGCCCCAAAATTGATGAGGAATATTACCATGAAGGAGAGTCTGAGTAGTCTTAATAATATGTCTATTCTTCCTTTCATGAAGAAAAAATATACTTATTACTAGTAAGTGGTCAGTGGCGCTAAGGTCAAGGACCTATGGACCAAGAGAGGTAGAGTGAGAGATACCAACAAAGGAATTACCTGTGTGTGCAACAGAAGCAGTGGAAGTAGAGGTTTGACAATCATCATATCACTTGAGGAAATCAGAAAGGATAGTAGGAGTCACCTAAGAAGTAGATGGAGGTGGTGGAGCAACCTAGGCAGCATTCACGGTTTGAAGGGGACGACTATGGAGAGCAAAGCACTGGCTAATAGTGTGACCAAATATGTGACAATGGTCAAACTTGGGACAACCTCTATTAGGTTTACGGGGGCGACTATAGTCATTATTTTGAGAGACCAAAGTAGAGGGATCAATGGGGGCAGGAGCCACATCTGTATCAGTAGGAGACTTGCTAGGTACACGGAGTAAGGTAGACCAAGCAGAATTCATAGTAGAAATAATAGGAGAGTCCAAAATCTGATCCTGAACCATAGAGTAATCAATAGGTAGCCCATACAAGGCTAGCAGCATAAAGAAGGTCTTACGTTGATCCAGTTCCATTCTGTCAGGCTTCTAATTTATTATTGAGTAATCTATAATATTTTATACTTGTTCAATGTTAATTGAAGGATTATTTGGTATTGGAATATATTTAGATGGAGTTGAAATTATTAAAAAAAAAAAAAAAAAAAGTGAACAGTACCGTGTGAACAGTGCAAACCGCGTATGAACAGTGCAAACCGCGTGTGAACAGTGCAAACCGCGTACAAACCGTGTATGAACAGTGCCAACCGCGTATGTACAGTGACTGCCGCGTATGAACAGTGCCAACCGCGTACAAACCGTGTACAGTGTTTTCCGGCGTGAATAGTGTCCTGAACAGTATTTTCCGGCATGAACAGTAAGGCGGTGAACAGTGTTTCCGGCGATGAACAGTAAATTCCGGTGTGAACAGTAAATTTCGAAAATTTTCTATAAAAAGGGGGCTTCACATGAAATTTTCATTTATTCACCTCTATCCAAGGTTCTCAAAGGTTCTAAGGCCGTAAACCACCATCTCTCATACTAAACCTTCCTAAACTTAGATTTCTCGCCAGATCTGAGATTCTACATCTATTCTGAAGGATTGGAAGTAAGTTTCTTTAAGTTTGAAGCTAGATTTACCGTTCGTTTCTCTTCTCCTTCTCTTTCTTATAGAAATTCATGGTGTTCTTAGGAGAAACTCTGTTCTAAAGCTGAATCTTCGGTGAATTTTTGTTATAATCAAGTAATATTCGGTAGATCTAGTGTGAATCATCTTTCTGAGGTAAGGGGAGTTTACTTTAACCTATGAACTATGTTTTGAACAGTTTAATATGCTATTTCAAGATATTTTGATATGATTTTGTTAGATCTATTGAATAAAAGCTATTTTCTAAGTCAGAATCGTTGTTAATTAGTTTAAAATGCGAGATTTTGGGTGATCTATTATAAACTTGCCGTAGTTGAGCTGTTAAAATAATTTTGGTGGCGTGCATCATGCTGAGATATATGTTTTGCATCATTATAGAGCCGAGTTACATGTTTAGGTGGGTAGACATGTAACGGTAAGTTCATGCTTTGAAATTTCTTGTCTTTGTCTTTGGATCCGGATATGGAATGGGTCGCTCTCGGACCGCTCGGTTCCTTCGGATTAATTAGGTCGTGAAACCAGTTGGAAGCCATTTTCATGTCGTGCATTAGATGGGCTGGAAATGCATGGGGTTATTCTTTGTGAGAAATATTTTGCTCTATATATATATAATTTTATTTTATGTTTGGTAAGCTCACCCTTGCATTTCTTTCTATGTCGTTGTGTGCGTGTATCGCGATGATCGTACGGTGGTACGTGAGCGAGATGTAGCAGTGTTGCATCTACTTCACAGGCTGAGGGCCAGTGAAGAAAAGTTAGAAGCTGGAGTTGAGTAATAATGCATCAAAGTCCTTTTTCTTTATATATGAGACCTCATGTCGAGGGAATCACGTATTATAATTTTTTTGGTATTTTGAATATTATAAACTAAATGTAATATTATGTTGATCTGTTGGATATTTGTTGTAAGGAACTTCATTTTTACTTTGAATGAGAAGTGAATTTTTTTATACTTATATTCTCTACTATTTACCTATTTTAAATAAGTATGTGGTGTAGAAACAATGTTCTCGGTCCCTTATAAAAAGGGGTCGTGACACATTCAATATTGGATGAACTTTCATTGCCCATAATCCATTCATGATCAAATGAAAGATCATCAAGATTAAACTTCATAGCTTTTCTAGATGTCTTTTTCTTGGCCAATTTTGAGTTAGTCATCAAATAAACATCCTTCATAATTTGTTGTTTCAAACGGTTCTATCTCTTTGTGTAGACGTAAAAAATATATAAATGCAATTGATTATTTGCTAGTGCTGTTGTACAAGTAATAGGTAAAGAAAGAAATACAATTTCTCATAGTTTTAAAATTTTACCAACTTAAAAACATTCTAATTACGTTCATATCTAAAGGAGCTACTTGCCAAGTTCAATACACGAATAACACATCTTTGAAGCTCTGGATGTCCATTTCTATAAGATTTTCACTATTGTGCTGGATTTTGATATTAATTTAAAGTGTATTTAGGGCTGCTTTGTTGCCGAAAAAAAAAATTTTTTTTGCCTTAAAATCTTCAAGTTGAGCATCAATTTTAGTTATTTTTTCATCATTTTTCACCATTCTTTCTATACAATCATATATTCCACATTTAACTTCAAATTCATCTTTTTAACCAAAAATTGTAGATTAAAAATGAGTTAAGATAATAGGCAGTGTAACATCCTCGTTTTTGCTAAACAATTAATTTATTAATATAATTCTAAGTTAAAATATAGTTCTTAATTATAGGCCAGGTCAGGTTAGACTTTACTTTAAACAGGCTTAGCCTGTAACATAATTATTAGGTTTAAGTCTGACCTATTATATGTCAAAAGCTTTATTTTATATCTGACCTGACCTGTTTAGATAGCCTGTCCTGACCTGAAACCTGTTAACAAAGTCTATTACAAAAAAAAATTAATATTAATAAAAATATAAATATTTTATTATCAAATTAGTTTATATTTTTTTTTAATTTCTATCTACGTTATTAATAATTATTAAATAATTATAATAATATTTATATTAATAAAATTTATATTTATATTTTTTTAATTTATTTTTAAAAATTATATAAATAGTAAATATTTTAATTTTATTTTAGAAACATATTTTTTTTGTTTAAAGACATCTTATATTTAAAAAATAAAGTTATAATAAACACATAAAATTGATAAAAAAAAATAACATTTACACAATTAGTTAAATCAATTAAAAAATTATTATATTTTAAAAAGTAAATAAATTTAAACTTAATGCAATATATATATATATATAATGATAATAATAATAATAACTATTAAATTAAAAAATTAATTATAAAATATTTAATTTTATTTGTTTTATTAATTTGTTATTTTAAATTAAAAAATAAACATAAAATTAACTATATTATAATATTAATGTAAGGTAAAAAATATTACAGATACAATAAAGTAAAACATATACTTATATATTATATATAAAATGATAAATTAACTAATAATTTAATTAAAATATGTGTAAATTATAAAAAAAATATATTACAATAAATTTTTAATTTTATTTTTTTATTATTTTTTATTAATTTTTCTTTTCAAATAAAATATAACTTATATTTAAAAAATTTCATTTATTGTAAATATAAAAAATTATAACATACTATATTAATATAATAATTAAATATTAATAATAATAAAATTAAAATATAAAAAATTTATTAAAAAAATATTAATATTTTATTTTTAAATTTTAATTCATTTATTATTTTCAGTTTGTTTAAATATAATAATTTATAATTAAATAAATTTAATTTTTAAACACGTATAATTATGTATAAATATTTTTAGTTTCAAATATAATATAATTTTTATTTATTATAAATAAAAAATTACAACATAATATATTAATAAAAAATTAAATATTAATATTAATAAAATTAAGAATATAAAAAAATTAATATAATATTATTATTATTTTTTTAAATATTAGTTTCTATAATTTTAATTGTATTTTAATTTTAATTAAAGACTTTGTTACCTTTCAGTTTATTCAAACAAATATAATAATTTATCTTATATTTATATTTAAAGTAACTATAGATAATAATAAAATAAAAATAAAAAATAAGTGCAATAATAGTTTTGACTCAGAAGTATGCGATTGTACTAGATTTGTAATTTATTGTAATGTAATTAATATAATCAATGAAATTTTTTATTATAAATTTTATACTAATAAAATTGCTTTAAAAAAATAAATAAAATAAAATTTCTATAATATTAAAAATTAATAATGATTATTGTTATTAAATAATATTAATAAAAATATAATTATTTTATTATCAAATTAGCTTATATATATTTAAATTTTTATTTGTGTTATTTATAATTATTAAATAATTATAATAATTTTAATATAATTTTATATATAATTTTTAAAATATTATTTAAACATTAATTATAAATATTATCATATTATAAAATATTTTTATTTTTCTCAACTTAATTATATAAAATTATTAAATTATTACATATTTTAATTATTTTTTATGATAATTATATTTTCTTTGTATGAAAACATCTTATACATAAAATAACAATAAATACATAAAATTGATAACAAAAAATAATACTTACTAAATTTATTAAATTGGTTAAAAAAATTATTATATTTTAAAAAATAAATAACTATCATTATTATAAAAATTGTAAATTAAAAATATTTATATTATAAAATTTATAGATGCAGAAAAATAATATATGAATATAACAAAATTATTAAAATTTATATTTAAATTGAAATAATTTATATTTCTAAATTTTTATTTTAATTAAAAAATATGTGATAGAATTTAATATAAAATAACAACAATAATAACTATTAAATTAAAAAAATAATTATAAATCATTAATTTTATTTGTTTCATTACTTTAATATTTAAAATTAACAAATAAACGTAAAATTAAATACAATATAACATTAATGTAATATAGAAAATATTACTAATACAATAAATTAAAACATATATTTATATATTAGATATAAATTGATAAATAAATTAATAATTTAATTAAAATACGTATAAATTATAAAAATATATATTATTTTATAATTTATTTATAATTATATTATTTACATTATTTGTTATATAGTCTGATTATATATATATATATATATATATATATATATTATAATAAGTTTTTTATTTTATTATTTTTTTTATAAATTTTTACCTTTAAATAAAATATAATTCAAATTTAAGTAATTTTTATATATTATAAATAAAAAAATTATAATGTAATATATTAATATAATAATTAAATAATTAAATTAATAATAATTTATTATTAAATAAATTTATTATTTAAAAAGTGTAATAATGTATAAATATATTTAATGTTTAATAGAATATAATTTTTATTTATTATAATTATAAATAAATAAAATTATAACATAATATATTAATTGAATAATAACAAAATTAAGAATATAAAAAATATATTATTAAATAAACATTATTTAAATATATTTTGATAGTTCTATTTTTAAATTATATATATATATATTTATATTTATACAGATTAGCCTGTCAAGCTTAACAGGTTTTATAAATAGTTCAGGCTTGATTTATTTACTTAAACAGGCCTTAAAAAAAGCGTAGGCCTAATTTGTTTATTAAAAAGGTCAGGCCAGGCATAAACTAGGCCAGGCCACAGGCCCTTGTCAGGCAGCTTGGCCTGTTTCTATCCCTAGGTGCTGGAACAGTAGCATGAGGATAAAAGTTTGTCCAAAATTTTTGTTTCGAAATTATGTTTTTATTTGTTTAATCCTTCTATTTTTTATAATAAATAATTTTGATGCTTTTTGTTTTGTTAAAAATGTATTTGAGGGTTCAAAATCCTTGGTCTAGAGGTGCTGTCCCAAGAGTGTTATGAGGAAAAAATAATTATTTTTAATCACCTTTAGGCTGATAGTATTCCATTTAAATCATAGAAAACAATTGTAAGACCCGTAAGTCATTTTTGCGAAGATTAAAAAATGATAGTTTTAACTCACTAGTAGAGGGTTGGGTGATTAATGTCTCTTAATATTGATCATAATTATGTGTGATTATTTAGTTATAATCGTGATTTGAGAAGTGGTAGAAAGAGGACGTTGGTGAGAAAAATTGGTATACACTTCAAGGTAAGGGGGGGCATCTATTTTCAACGGTGTAGTAGAAAAATGTTGAGAGATAGGGTGTTTTATTCCTTGCTATGTATGTGTAAACTATTCGGAAGAATTTATAATTATTTCCATACTTAGTGTACAATTGTTTGATATTCCTTTTGAGATTGATTTTATGTGTGATGATGTTTCAATGATAATTGTTTATTGAATTTAATATAAATAATTGATTGCCTAAAATAGTTGAAGAATGAACTATCATTCATGTGAAGTAAGCATATAGAAGGTATGTTAAAAGTTGAAAAGAATTGAAAAATTGTGAAATAAAGATGTTAAAAAAAATGAAATGGGAAGATTTGAGATAAAATTTGATGAGTTTTGAAAAGTGTTTTAGAAATTAATAAATGCAATTGTAGTTAATAGTTTTTATATATTTAAAGTATACCTATATATATATTTAAATAATTTAAAGTATTATAATTCATTTTAAAGTATTATTTTAATGAGTATTTTGAAATATATTGATAATTGGAAAAAAGTATTTGAGAGCCATTGAAATAGCTGGAAAGTTGTGAAATATGGTGGTGGTGAGTCTCTGCTTAAAATTAGAAGTGTATTGAAATTTTCTGGTTGTTTTTCAGAGAGAAGAAAATTTAAAAATATTTGAATTATAGAGGAAACTCTACCGGATTGTTGGTGGAATTTTGAAACATGTTGTTGATTAAAAAGAAATGATTAGGTTCATGCATCATAAGCATGTAATGATGATGGTGTTGAATGGAAAGTACGAAATCTAGGGGAGACTCCAGGTTAGTCTTGGAGATAGTCAGGTGTGATTGAGCTGGGCAAAGGCCGGGCTCGCAACCCTGTGCTGTCGGTTCTCACTGCAAAACTAGACTATCCTGACAGAACTCGATGGATTCTCAGAATCAGTTGAGCTATCCTTTGAAACTATCTGATGAGATGGTTATGACCAAAAATGGTTGGTGACAGTGAATTCCTGATCCTTCCCAGAAAGAAAGAAAAAATAGTTTGGGCCCACATGCATGTGTCAGTATAGCAATTAACAAGGTGATGCACAGAATCATACATGGGATATACATTGTGTGTTGAGTTGTTTGCTATTTGCTATAATGATTGTAAATATCTTGACGAGGTTTCTACTGTACCTTGGTTGAAATGGGTTTGTCTCACCCTTTTAGTTGTTATGTGTGTTGTATGTGAATATGTTTAGTAGGTGAGGACACAAATGGCTCGACTACTGTACCAGTTCAGCGTCACAGTCAAATATGATCCTACAGGAACATAGGCGTACGATTAGGAACAACAACAGTTCACCCATACTGGCACTATTACCTTTTTATTAGATAGAAACAGGCCAGGCCTACGGGCATATCCCATCCCTATCAGAGTACCCATGAGACTCACTTTTCCATTTCTTTCTGGAGTACAGTTTATGAAACCCCATGTCCCACCTCCTGTCTCTATATTATCGGCCCCAATATTACCCCCAAATTTCTTTAGATCTTTAGGGCCTTATGTACCACCTGTTGTACGACTCAATATAGCAAACATACCTCTACCTAGATACATCTCCATCTCATCCACTTCAAATTCGACTTCCTCTAGTTCTTCTGACTCTCCAAATTCCTCTCACTGCTCAAACACCCCTACTGCTACTAGAAAGAAGAGGACTTCTTCTTAGGCCGGAGTAAAGTATAACTTGTACATATATGTAGGTATAATTACTAGTGACTGAGAGAACGTATAAATAGAAATCCTTAACTGTTGTTAACTTTTTGAGGAAATGGTATTTTTGATGATCATGGGTCTAGGGAAAAAGTTTGTGAGGTCATTTTTTTTGTTGTTATCTCTAATATCGTGACTCTACTTTATTTTATATGTAATTCAGCTATGTGCATATATTTATATGACTAGATAACTGTATATTTTGACAGATGATATGTATATATGTATTTGGATAACTGATACAGATGGTGTATTTAGTTTCTTTTAATTTGAACAAATGTAAACCCATATATGTGACTTTCTTACTACTTGGATTATTTTAATATTATATTTATATTGATGGCGTAATAAGTAGTAAGGGTGTCACAGGCTGCAGCATGCAATGGCCTATAGAGTTGGTTGTCCCATATTTCATCAATGACATTCTATAGAGGGAGATAACTAATAGATGAAAAAATTAAATTAATTTTTAAACAAAAATAACTAAAATTCTAAATTCAACTTAATAATTTATTTACCTTCTTTAACTCTCATTGAAGGTCTTTGCTATCTTTTCTTTAGTTCAGTCTATTTCGTCATAAAGGAATCTTAATCTCATCTGAATCAACCAAACATAGAACTTTGATCATAAGATATGCACCTTTTAAGCAAACAACAATGCCTTTGTAGAAAATTTTACCCATAATCATATTTTCAATAAACTTTCCATTTGATGATTTAGCAAACCGACTAGTCTTTCATTGATCAAATGTAACATTCTAACCAATGCTCCCTTATCCTCTTGAAGACATCCCAAAGTAAGGTAAGACGTAGCAAAGCAAATGATGGTTGGTCTCACTAAATCCTTTCCTTTTGTGAAGTATTGCAATAAGAAAATTAGGAAAGTCCTTGAGTAAATGTAAGTATTAATTTTTTTTCCCTTTGAGATTGTCTCTTGATGAATGGGTAATTTCTCTTCTAAATTCTCCAATATCAAATCTAAGCAGTGAGCCGCACATGGTGTCCAATACCATTTCTTTCTTTTCTTCATTAATAATTCACTTGCATCTTTTCAACTTGCTTAATTGTCTGTCACAATTTGGACCATATTTTCTTTACCAACCTCTTTTACAATTCATCAATCATTTTAACCAACTTGTCAGTTGTTTTAGATATATGAGATGCATCAATTAAAGTCAAAAAAATTATAGCCATAGGGATGTTTACTAAAAAATTCAATATAGTTCTCTTTTTGTCAGTTCAATCATCTGTCATTATTGTGCATCTTTCTTTCTCCATTCTTCTCTATGTGCTTTAATAGCTTACATGGTCAAATACACATGATGTTTCAAATACTTAACTCCAATTTTATGATAGGAACGTGGCTTGAATCCAACACCATATTTTATAATTGATTCCAACATCTTATGAAATTCTTTACTCTTTGCTACATTGAATGGTATGACATTGTAACAAAAAAAAGAAAAAAGGAAGCAATATCTTAACACGGATCCTTTCTCAAATTCTTTTTGAATATGTTATTAAGAGTGACTTGATTACTTACTCCTCTCTTCTTAATAATGTTCTCACTACCTTCAACTTCAGTCTCTTTTCTTTTTCACCAGAATCACCACCACTATCACTTTTTACAAGAAGTTTTTTGAGGTTGCTATTTGATTTCTTATTAATTTCTCCAATAACGACGACACAACTTGCCACATTTCTTTTCTCACTTCATCACTAACTGAACAGCAAGCATTCACATCTTTTTTGTGTTCTAGCCAAATGATGTTTCAAACGGTAAACTACATCACTTAATATTTTTTGACAATAATTGCATTGTATTTTTTGTGCGTCTCCATCCACTGATATTCCATGCTACCATGCCACATCACTCCTGTTTCCAAGATCATTTTTTCACAAAGAATTAGCCACAACTGCACCAACAAAGTTGCTCACAAAGCTAGTAGAAGTATTACCAATGGTTGAACTTGGAACCACTCTCCTACTTTCTGGTTGTCCTCTCTCACTTGTAGGAGCACCTTTTCCATCTGTAGACATATTGAAACAATGCAGAAATTAATATCAAAACAGAGGTAGGTAAACCTTTCCCACTTGCAATGTGCACTGAACCAACCCAGAAATCAATCACCCACAAGTCTTGGTTGCATCAAAAAATGGTGAAAAAAGGCAATTTGAAGGAGAAAAGTGTAGAGAATGGAGAGAATGGACTTGCAGTGTCAAGGAAGAAGAGAAGTGCAACTTGCAGGTTGCAAAGAGGCAAGATTGAAAAGAAGACTGAAAAAGAAAAACCTAAAAACTTAGGTTCTATAAGTCGGATCAAAATAAAATGGACAGGTCAATCGGGTTTCCTTGGAAAAAAAAATAGGACAAAAGTAACTCTCCCAGGATTGCACGATTCCATGAGGAAGATTGTGCGATCCTTACAATTCCACCAAAATGTGCCCTAACCCAGGCTTTGGATCGTTGAACCTATAGCAAATCGTAAAATCATACAATCTTATGTGCTAACTCATGATTTTAACTACCATGGTTAATAGGTATATGTTTGTTACATGTTCTATTCATCATCAACATGTTTTTTCCATAACATTTCGATATTTATTATTATTGTTGTAATTTTATTTCTTTTATTTCAAAGACAGTTCAAACATAATAATACAAGTCAAAAAAATTTCAAACATTATATTATTATCTTTATTAGACCTATTTTTAACCAACATATTTGTTATGCTATTAAAAAAACACAATCAAACATGCTTACATGCATAAAAATGTTTTTTATCAAATGTAACACTCCCTTTTCATTTTTCAGTAATTTATGTTTTGTTTAATATTAAGTAGTATTATAGTGCATTTAGAAGAGAGTAGAGGATTTTTGGAAGAATTTTGGTGCAAAAGATCTCACTCAAGTGAGGTAAATCTTGCCCGTATGAGATTGAGCATGCAGAAATATAATGTTGCAGGGCTATTTCTCTCAAGCGAGATGCTTCTTGCTCAAGCAAGATAGGATAAATTCAATCCAACTGTCATCTCGTCTAGGCGAGAGTAATCTTGTTCAGGCAAGCTGGGATCTTGCCCAAGATAGAAGGGTCATCAAGCAAGGACTCAGAAAAAATATGATGCTCTCTGGAAGCTCTCTTGCTCAGGCGAGATGGAGATCGCTTAAGCATGCAAATCAGAAAATAGTGGGCGAGATCACTCTCTGTATATCTCGCCTAGGTGAGATACTCGTCACTTAAGCGAGATGTCCATCGTTCAAGCGAGATGTTCCTCGCTCAAGCGAGAGTGCGCAGGGCTGAGAGGTATTTAAGAGATTTTCAGCAAAAAAATTTCATTTCATTCTAAACTCACGTCCCTCTCTCAGTTTTCTCTAAATTGTCTTCTATTATCTAGATAAAAGCCTCAGAAACTCCGATTGCTCTTCAAATCCAAGTTTGAACGTTGAATCTAAACGACTACTAGTAAGTTTCTTAGGATTAAACTTCATTTTCTTCGATCGTTATTCATATTTTTATTCCTTATAGATATCTCTTGGTATTCACGAGAACTTCCATAGTTGACCTTTGATCCTTTTCAACATCCCTTTATGAACTCATCTTCGAGATAAGGAGGGCTCTATTTTATTGTTATCTTACATGATTTATTTTATACTCATAAAGCACTATTACATGAATATTTTATGAGAATATATGGTTGAGATGTCTATTGTGTGAATAATGAATGAAAAGATATTTGTTTAATTGTTTGGATTGATTGGTATATGGATTATATGATAAGTACTTAATGTGAAATATTATCACACTTTCTAAATAATTATGATATGATTTTATGGAATATGTCTGGATGAAATGGTATAATAAAATATGATATTGATCTGAATGATTTAATAGTTATAAATACATTAATAAGAAAATGAGTGGAATAAATTAGAGTGGAATTAGTCTGGAAGTGCTTTACTAAGCACTATTTTATGAATGGGAAAGAAGATAACTCTGAGAATGACTTTAAGAGTCGGATATAGGTTAAATCTAGTGTAAATAGTTACATAGATATACTGGGATATAGAGTTCAGAGGCGATGAAAATCTGGGAAAAATATAGGATTGTGAGCGACATTCGCATATATGTACACACTTTCTGAGAGCGAATGCATCACATGGCCTCACACTCGTTTCCTAACTAGACTCCTGACTATGTCTTTGCTAAGAGGCCCGATTATTGTACATGTTGTATCCGTGTGCACAGGTTAACCGGTGACTATTTACCAAGTTGAGTAAGATCTCAAGAAATGCTGGAGGCGTCAATATCTGTGATTACAGTGCACTAGGAGTGCGTATTGGAATGAAAGGATGGATAATAGATAATAAATTGTGAATGATGTATGTTTGAATATGTTTGCCATGTGAATTTAGTGTGAACATGAATATATTGTATTTTTAATATAAACTATGATTTTGTGATATAATATTTGGAAAAGGATAGAATAGACGTTCATCCTTACTAATATTTTCATAAAAACAGGATAACAAAGCCTCAAGAAAGAATTAGATTAGTAGATTGATCAGTACTTAATAGGCTTAGTTTTATATTTAATGAATATTAAAGAGTATGTTATTTTAAATTTGTTGTTCTTGTTATGTAATTATTCTGGTTATGTAAATATTATTTTAAGTCTCATATATTTTGGCAAATAGTTTGTAAATTTGTATATATTTGATATATGTAATGCATATTCAGGTTTCCCATTGAGAATATTGAAATTTTAGTTGTGATATTTATATATTCTCTCCTTAATTTATTATTATTGTTTTACTACTGTTGCAAAGTTTGAAATTTTGATCTAAATATGTTTATTAAAAAAAAGAGAACTTCATAAATTTGTAATAATAAAGTCCATTATACTGTAAATTTATATTTTTTCTTAAATTATTAGTAAGAAAATATACATTGTACTGATTAAAAAGTTTAAGGTGTTATAATTTGGTATCAGAGCAGTTTATCCAAACCAGCTTGGGGTATGAGACTAGTTCATTGAGACAATGTGTTATGTGTTATTGATTAGGAATTGTTTATCAATAGAACCTAGTCATTGTGAATTGTTTGATTTGGTTTAGGAATGTTTGTATGGTTTGAATTTGATATAAAATGTGATGGAATGAAAGCTAATGTGTGAAATTTGATTTTTATAAAATTAGAACTATGGCTGGTAGAGGTAGACCTATTGGTGTTACAAATGATATCTTGGCTGGCATGACATAAGTCTTAGAGACCTTGGTGTAAAATTAAGATGCGGAGCCTGCAGAGTATTGTGGAGTTTCTTCGTTCACGAAACATAACCCTCCAAAGTTCGAAAAAAAAATTGATCCCGAAGGTGTCCAGAGATGGATAGCAGATGTAGAGAAAATTTCAATGCAATGGGATGTCGCAAGGAGCATAAGATGGTTTTTGCCACCTATATGTTGGGAGGAGAAGCAGAGAATTGGTGGAGATTTACCAGTTAAACTCTGCCATAAGAAGAAGGGTACATTCACTGGAAAGCTTTTCAGGCATGTTTCTTAGGGCACTATTTTCCTAGAGATTTGAAGAAACAAAAGGTTCAAGACTTCCTTAAGCTGAAGCAAGGAAATATGTTCGTGGGAGAGTATGCTGTGAAATTCCACGAGCTTATGAAATATTGGCCACATTTCCAACACAAGGATGGAGATGAAGATTTATGTGCCCAGTTGAGAATGGGCTAAAGCCGGAGATACGGGCAGCGGTCAGTGTATTCCATCTAACTGATTTGCCAACCTTGGTCAGTAAATGCCAAATTTTTGAACTAATTCCAAAGGCAAGACAATTGATAGCCAGATTGGAGGACCGGTGAGACAAGACCGAAGGCCTCCAAGGTTCCCTAGAGGACCTTACTCTGGTGCTAATCAATCTCAGTCAATGGGGATTGCATTCTGTGAAGGTATTCCAATTTTTCAAGAGGATCACTGAGAAGCTTTAGATTTGGAGGACCTCATCTGGTAAAGAATTGTTCACAGCCACCATCGGCTTGTGGTATTAGTGGGAAGATGGGGCACTCAACGAATAACTATTGGTCAACTCCTCAACAGAGTGGAAGTGCTAGTGGGAGTAACCGGCCTTCATCCAGAGCAAGGAGTAGAGTGAAGCCGACTGTGCAAGGTAAAGTTTTGTCATGAGTTAATCTGAGGCGTCTAAGTCTGATGAATTAATTAAAGGTAAATGCATTATTAATATAGACTATGTGATGTCTTATTTGATTCTGGTGCCACACATTCTTTTGTTTCTATGGATTGTGTAAATTATTGGACTGTTAATATCTTCCTTGCCATGTGATGTCATTGTGTCTACTCCTACAGCTAAGCCTGCTGTAAGTTCTTCTGTGTGCTTAGGCTGTTCTATATGATGGTTCATGGTAGGAATTTTTGTGTGGACTTAATTTGTTTACTGCTTTCTTAACTCGATGTTGTTTTGGGCATGGATTAGTTGTCATCCAATCGTATTTTGTTAGATTTAAGGAGAAAACTTTCACATTTGGTAATGATACAACAATAAACTCTAGACTTCTAAACATGGGTGAAATGAGAAACACAGTTGAAACCAAGGCTTTCATGGTATTGTTTTCTGCTAAGATTGATAAGGCCGTGAAAGCTGAGCATATTCAAGTAGTACAAGATTTTCTGGAAGTTTTTCCAGAAGATGTAATAGAATTGCCACCAGAAAGAGTAATCAAATTCACTATCGATTTGATTTTGAGAGCAAGCCCAGTATTTATTGCACCATACTGAATGTCACCTATGGATTTAGCTGAGGTGAAAAAGCAAGTGGAAGATCTATTAAAAAGGCAATTTGAAAGGCCAAGTATGTCGCCATGGGGAGCTCTAGTACTTTTGGTTAAAAAAAAAAAAGATGGGAGTATAAGAATGTGCATTGATTATCGTCAATTGAATAAAGTGACAATTAAGAATAAGTATCCTATTCCCAGGATCGATGATCTGATGGATCAGTTACGAGGAGCTTCGATGTTTTCAAAGATCGATTTGCGATCAGGCTATTATCAGATACGAGTGAAGAAGGAAGATATCCCCAAGATAGCTTTTAGGACCCGCTATGGTCATTATGAATATTTGGTGATGTTGTTTGGTATGACTAATGCCCCAGCAGTGTTCATGGATAATATGAACCAGATTTTCCATGAATTCTTGGATCGATTTGTAGTGATGTTTATTGACGATATTCTAATATATTCCAAGAGTCATGAGGAGCATCCTGAACACTTAAGAATTGTCTTGTAAATATTGAGCGAAAAGCAGTTGTTGTATGCGAAGTTGTCAAAATGTGAATTCTAGCTTCCACAGATATAGTTCCTAGGACATGTGTCAAAAGAAAGGATTATGTTTGACCTAGCAAAGGTAGAAGCAGTGGCTCAATGGTTGAGACCTACAACTCCCACCCAAATTAGAAGTTTCCTTAGACTGGCTGGCTATTATAGAAAATTTATTGAAAGATTTTCTAAACTAGCGTTGCCTTTAATGAAATTGATGAGGAAAGGAAAAGATTTTGAGTGGAATGAAGAATGTGAAGTTAGTTTCCAAAACTTAAAAGGAAAGTTAACCTCAGCTTCAGTGTTGATATTGCCAGACCGGGAGTACAAGTTTAAAGTATATTGTAATGCTTCAGGACAGGGATTGAGAAGTGTTCTGATACAATCGAGGAGAGTAGTTGCTTACGCTTCTAGACAACTTTGACCTCATGAAGTTAACTACTCCACACATGACTTGGAGCTAGCAGTAGTAGTATTTCCATTGAAAATCTAGAGGCATTACCTATTCGGATCGAGATTCAAAGTATTCAATAATCACAAAAGCTTGAAATATCTATTTGATCAGAAAGAATTAAACATGAGGCAGAGACGATGGATGGAGTTTCTTAAGGATTATGACTTTACGTTATCTTATCATCCCGAGAAGGCAAATGTTGTAGCAGATGCATTGAGCAGGAAATCTTTACACATTTCCACTATGATTATAAAAGAGTGAAAATTGATTGAAGAATTTAGAGACTTGAATTTGATGGCAGAAGTGCGATCCAAAAGCTTGTATATACCTTGAAGATTAATAATGATTTCTTGCTGCAAGTGCAGAATGCTCAACTGGAAGACAAATATTTGCAAGATATGGTGTAGCCAAAGGACGAGACTAAGGGTTCAGAGTTTTATCGCGACTCAAGCAGACTTACCAGGTTTAAGGGCAGAGTATGCATTCCTCAAAATGAAGAGTTGGAGCAAATGATATTGCAAAAGGCGCATAAAAGTAAGCTGTTTCTATCCTGGAGCAATGAAAATGTATCATGATTTATGAAGAAATTTCTAGTGGTACAGTGTGAAGAAAGAGATAGCGGATTATGTTGCAAAATGTTTAACATGCCGAAAATCAAAGGCAGAACATCAACGTATACCGAAAGAATTACAACCATTGGAGATTCTTAAATGGAAATGGGACAGTATTTCTATGGACTTTGTATCTGAACTGCCAAGAACAAAGAGAAATCTATATGGGTGATTGTAGATCGCTTAACCAAAACCACATGTTTCATTCCAATTAATATGAAGTATAAACTAAAGAAGTTAGCAGAGGTGTACATTAATGAGATAATCAGATTGCACGGAGTACCCTTAAGTATCATATCAGATCGAAACCTGAGATTCACATCAAAGTTTTGGGAAAGTCTGCAAGAAGCTTTAGGGACTAAATTAAAGCTTAGCTCATCATATCATCCTCAAACAGATAGGCAGACAGAGCGCACTATCCAATCATTGGAGGACTTGCTACGAGCTTGTGTGATAGAGCAACAAGGAATGTGGGATGAATGTCTACCTTTGGTAGAATTCATGTACAATAATAGTTATCATGCGAGCATCAAAATGACACCATATGAAGCATTGAACAGAAGGAAGTGTCAAACTCCTTTATGCTGGTATGAAGCAAAAGAAACGATTCTATATACGCCTGATGTAGTGCAGAAATAGAATGACCAAGTGAAGATGATTAGAGTAGAGATAAAGATTGTCCAAGATAGACATAAAAAAGCTATCATGATCAGTGAAGGAAGCCATTAGAATTTCAATTTAGTGATCATGTGTTTTTTAGGGTTTCACCTATTACTAGAGTTGGTAGGGCATTGAAATCCTGAAAGTTATCTCCCAAATTCATCGAACCATTCATAATTCTAGGTAGAGTTGGTCCTGTAGCTTATCATATTGCCTTATCCCCAAATCTTTCTAATTTGCATCCTGTGTTTCACGTGTCACAATTGAAGAAATACATTATAGATCCTTCTCATCTAATTGGACTTCATCTTATCCAAGTTCAAGAGAATTTGTCATATGTTGTTTTCCCTATGAAGATTGTTGATCATAGAGTCAAACAGCAAAAGGGTAAAGATATTTCATTGATAAAGATAATTTGGAATGCAAATAATGAAGGAGATGTCACTTGGGAGCGTGAGGACAAATGAAAGAGGCATACCCTCATCTCTTCCTTACTTAGTGAATTTTGGGGGCAAAATTTCTAAAATGGTAAGAGTAGTATAACACCCTATTTTCATTTTTTAGTAATTTATATTTTGTTTAATATTAAGTAGTATTAGAGTGCATTTAGAAGAGAGTATAGAGGATTTTTGAAAGAATTTCGGTGCAGGAGATCTCGCTCAGGTGAGGTAAATCTCGCCCAGACGAGATTAAACGTGCAAGAATATACTGTTTCAGGGCTTTCTCGCTCAAGTGAGATAGGATAAATTCAACCCAACTGTCACTTCGCCCAGACAAGAGTATTCGCTTAAGCGGGGACTCACTCAAGTGAGCATATCAGAAAATAGTGAACAAGACCACTGTTTGTATATCTCGCTCAGGCGAGATACTCGTCGCTCAGGCGAGATATCCGTCGCTCAAACAAGATAGTCTTCACTCAAACAAGAGCGTGCGGGGCTAAGGGATATTTAAGAGATTTATAGCATGAAAATTTCATTTCATTCTAAATTCACGTCCCTCTCTCATTTTTCTCTAAACTCTCTCTTCTATTATATAAATAAAAGCCTCAGAAAACTCTAATTACTCTTCAAATCCAAGCTTAAACAATGAATCTAAACGATTTCAAGTAAGTTTCTTTGGATCAAACTTCATTTTCTCTGATCGTTTTTCATGTTTTTGTTCCTTATGGATATCTCTTGATATTCACGAGAACTTCCACAGTTGACCATTGATCCTTTTTAACATTCCTTTGTGAACTCATCTTCGATGTAGAAGGGCTCTATTTTATTGTTATGTTACATTATTTATTTTGTACTCATAAAGCACTGTTACATGAACATTTTATGAGAATATGTGGTTGAAATGTCTATTGTGTGAATAATGAATGAAAAGATGTTTATTTAATTGTTTGAATTGATTGATATATGGATTATATGATGAGTACTTAATGTGAAATATTATCAAACTTGCTAAATAATTATGATGCGATTTTATGGAATATGTCTGGATGAAAGGATATGATAAAGTATGATATTGATTTGAATGATTTAATAGTTGTAAATATATTAATAAGGAAATGAGTGGAATAGATTGGAGTGGAATTAGTCTGTAAGTGCTTTACTAAGCATGATTTTATGAATGGAAAAAAAGATAACTCTGATAATGACTTTAAGAGTCGGATATGGGTTGAATCTAGTGTGAATAGTTACAGAGATACACTGGGTATAGAGTCTGGAGACGATGAAAATATAAAAGAAACGTAGGGTTGTGAGCTACATTCGCGTATGCGTACACACTCTTTCTGAGAGCGAATGCATCATGTGATCTCACACTCGCTTCCTAACTATGCCTTTGCTAAGGGGCCCAATTATTGTACATGTTGTATCCGTGTGCTCGGGCTAACCGGCGACTATTAATCTAGTTGAGTAAGACCTCAAGAAATGTTGGAGGAATTGATATCTGTGATTACAGTGCGCTGAGAGTGCATATTGGAATAAGAGGATAGATAATAGATAATAAATTGTAAATGATGTATATTTGAATATGTTTGCAATGTGAATTTAGTGTGAAAATGAATAGATTGCATTTTTAATATAAACTATGATTTTGTGATATAATGTTTGGAAAAGGATAGAATAGACGTTCATCCTTACTAATATTTTCAAGAAAATGGGATGACAGAGCCTCAGGAAAAAATTAGATTAATAGATAGATCAGTACATAATAGCTTAACTTTATATTTAATGAATATTAAAGAGTATGTTATTTTAAATTTGTTGTTCTTGTAGAAGATGAACCTAGAACTTTTGTCATGTTAGAGATGGATTTCTTTTGTAGTATTCATTTTGATTTTCGTAGGAATAGAATACATCAAACCCTATGTATCTATATATAAAGGTACTGTTAGAACTCCAGCAGCCTTCACTTATTTATTTACCTATCATGACCACGACACCTCGAAAGATTGTCCAAATAGACCTTTGAGCGTGTTACTAGTACAAAGGTCACAACTGCTTCAGACGATCGCTACTTGGGATCAGACAATAATCAGGATTCGGAGGATTTGGTCAAGATCGAAAGATGGCACAAGGGTGATGAATAGGACTGATCATTAGTGTTGGGGTTATGTTTGAGACTGCTCTGAGGCTTAATTTTGCATATATTATGTAATTATTCTGGTTATGTAAATATTATTTTAAGTCTCGTATATTTTGACAAACAGTTTATAAATTTGTATATATTTTATATATGTAATGCATAGTTAGGTTTTCCATTGAGAATATTGAAATTTTAGTTGTGATATTTATGCATTCTCTTCTTAATTTATTATTGTTGTTTTACTTAGTGTTACAAAGTTTGTAAATTTGATCTAAATACGTTTATTAAAAAAAAAAGAACTTCGTAAATTTGTTGTAATAAAGTTCATCATATTGTAAATTTGTATTTTATTTTAAATTATTTGTAAAAATATATATTATATGAATTTAAAATTTTAGAGTGTTACATCAAAATATAAGCAAAATATGTAGTTAGAGATAAAAACTTATTTTTAAACAATTTTTCACTAAAAAATGCGTGAAATCATTTTTTATATAAGGAATATAAATAACTTTGAAATCTGATATTTTATTAAATTTCTGTAAAGTAGTCCCTTAAATTTTTAAAATTTTAGTTTATTCTTTTAACTTTTATAAAATTGAGATTAAAGTTTTTTTCCAACCTTATAAAATTTCAAAACTTTCCCTTAACCTTCCTCCTTCATACGTTCCAAAAATCTTGTAAAACTTTAAATCCTTTGTATTTTTTGTGAAAATTTCCTATAAAAATTCATTAATTTTTAAAAGATTCTTTCTAAAATTTCTAAAGTTAACTTTGAAACTACGTTTACTCTTATCTAGCATGTCCATAACTCTTGATGGAATTCAAAAAATAGTTTAGTTTGATTAATTCCAAGTCTTCGTAAAGAAATTAATAATTTTGATGAAAAATTCTTATTTTTCCTCACTACGCCAGAAATAAATTTATGGAGCGCTAACTTTGACAACTTAGACAGCGGTTAGTAAAAATTGCTTTGTAACTATATATTTAGAGAGTGGTTCTTTATTAACCGCTCTCAGATCAATACTTCTGAGAGCAGTTAATAGAGAACTGCTCTCTAAAGTTATTAAAGTTATTTATAAATGAAATACGCTCAACGCATTTCTTCTTCTTAGCTAATAAAGTTGGTCTCTTTTACTGTAAGTTCTATTCGTATTTTTTACTCTCTTATGTTCTCTTCATCTTTTTTTGTTAGTCTGTCCTCTTTGTCTTATTTCACTAATAAATTAATTTATTTATTTTTTTACATCTGTAGATACCTCTTCATTCTCTGTTAGTCTGATTTCTTCATCTTCTCTGTGCTAACAATTAGTTTTTTTTTCATATCTACAAGTACCTCTTCATTCTTTGTTAGCTTGCTCTCTTCATATTTTCTGCACTAACAAATTGATTTTTTTTTACTTCTGTATGTACTTCTTTATTCTCTCTTTTTTTCTTCTTCTCTTTGTTAACGGTGAATCATTCATTCTCTCTTTCTTTCCTTTTTCTCTCTATTAATGTTAAAAATTATCCTACTAATTTTTTTTCTATTTGGTTCATACAGATGTGGACTGTTTAGTTAACACCAAACGTATAAACTCAATATTCAATTTTGATTTGTGATAAAAATGAAGAAAACTCACAAAGAAATCAATTCCAAAATTTGATTTAAATGTAATAATAAATTAATTTTACTTTGCAATAGAAAACTTAAAAAGAAACTAATTTCAAATTTCAGATTTGCAGTTTACATTTGTACTTTAGAGAGCGGTTCCACATGGAGCCGCTCTCTAATCTTACACTTATATTTTGGAGAGCGGTTGTTTAACCACTCTCTTAAATATAACACATCAGATAGCGTAAGATTTTAAACAGTTCTAAACGCTCTCTAATTTAAAATAAAACTGCTCTCAGATCTTCATTCTGGCGTAATATCTTTTCAAAAGACTTTTCCAATACTTCTTTTCACAAAAACCAATAAGTTCTCATAAAATTTGTTTCCAAATGGAATAGATTAGGTGTCACTCCTCCTAATTATTTCCAAAGTGTAAATAAAAATTATTTAAGTTCGAAAGAACGGTTAAAAACTACTAAAAAATAACAAGAGAATTTAAATTTCTTGCAGAAAAATAGGTATCATAGTTAGCATAATAATATGTTATAAAAGGGTTAGCTGTGCTTGAAAATAAAAGTTAGTATAGAGTTCGAAATTCCAAATAAAAGTCAATTGCAAAAAGTAAAGGTTAGCAATCAAATAAATAAAAGTTAGGAACTTAGAATAAATATAATATAGTTAGTAATGAATAATAAGATTAGGGGTAAGTTTTTGTCAAACAAATCAATAAGATAAACATTTCTATCAACAGGTGATAAAACAATTGAAAAACCTATTTTAATAAGGGATCATTGAATATTTGTCAATGAAATTCAGGTTTTCGTGGTGTGTGTACGTATTTTATTACGATAGCATGTCACATATCACATTTAATTATAATTAAACTCATTTTAAGTTACTTTTAAATAGCGATTGTATATTAATTACTCATTAAAGCATTTTTAAAAAATAATTATATTATTTCGTTCAGCAAGTAACTGCTTTAAAAGAAAATATAAAATGACATAATATTTTATCATTTGCTAGTTTCTCACGTCCCTTAGCTTATCCTTCATTCTATGCTTTTAAGCCAATCTTTCCTAAGCTTACACGTTAATTGCATGGTTCAGGACGTTCTTCATCAATTCATCCTGTCAATTCCTATGAAATTTTGTCTTATCTTTTGATTCCTTTCAGTGTTTTGTTAATTGCTATAATGTAATTGCTTCAATTTTGACAAAGTCTTCTTTGTTTTATGTAACTTCAGCTTAACAATTTTATTTCTTTTCATTTAATTTTCTTTTTATGTGACATTGGCTTCTTTGTCAAGTCTTAACTTAGATTCCTTTCAATTAATTCTTCGGCTTTTGTATCTTACATGTTGGTTCCTATGTCAATTTCTAACGCTAAGTTTGATTTTCAATACCTTATTGGATGATTCTAAGTTCACGTAAATTTGCCAAGACCAAATCCTATCCATTTTGATGAATTCCTACTAGGTTTCACGTAAGATTTAAAATGTATAAAACAGTCTCTCGACTCTCTCTTAGATACATGTATGTTATTATCACTTAAAAAATAAATTTGTTTAGAAAAATATGGTACATATTCTTATGTTTAGATATTATCATTTGTAAACAAAATTTTGCAAATCGAACTCTAAACATCAAATCCAATCAAAATCGAACAACACATTACGGGATCTGTTTTCGACCAAGCAATTCTTCGTGTCATGCCATTAATCGGTGGTTAATAGAGGTTTGAAGTTAGAAGTCGACTTACCATTGTATCTCTCCCTCACCGCAAAGCAACAACACAACCTTCATAGTCTCCTCCATCTTTGTGTCATGCCATTGCAACCTCCGCAGTCTCCTCCATTTTTATTGTTGGCTAAGAACATGAGTTGATAATTTAGCCCAGTGTTGAGTGTTTTCTTCCCATAACGTACAGCTTGAAGGGCGGGGAGGTCAAGATGCGATGCGTAAACCCATGAAATGTGTTTTAATGTACTTGCGCAGGGCAAAAGAGAGAGAGAGAGAGAGTAAAAATAGAGTGACAGAGGTTCAAACTAGCACAGTGACACTAGGTTTCTTTATGATATTCGAAACAAAAATTGCATGTGACGTGAGGTGATTGAAATATTATAAAAAAAATAATTAATACTATTTTATATTTTTTTTAAATGTGGAATTTTTAATTTAAATAATATATTTTCAAAAATAATTTTTTAAAATAGTATTTTTTTAAATTATTTTTTATCTGCTATTTTAATTTTGTTATGTCAATTAAAGTATCGAGTACGTATAAATAATAGTAAATTTTTATTATTATTTTAATAAATTATCATTTTAAAATAACTAACAGGTGTTACAACCGAATTCATATTAGACAATATAAAACGATAGTATATTTTTTATTATTATTTAGTAAACTATAGCTTTTTTAATAGTCTATAATTTGAAAATTCAGAATACAAATGATTGCAGGCTGATAAGCATTTGGTTCCGATAATCTGCGTCCTATTGCTATTAAGCACATTAGATGGAGGGTGCATAAGAAGCCCATTTGAACAGAAAGCTTGTCCACAAACATTATTTTCTTCTTGTCCTTCTCTACGTAAATAATATATAATCTTTAGAACGGAGACATAAAAATTGAACCGGGATTTAAAACCATAGGCAACTCTACTGTCTTGGTGATAGCTTAAATTCAACAAGTAAATGATTAGATTAAATGTCTATTGCTCACCAATTCTATAGGATCTTGGGTTGGAAATTGAGATTCCTTCTGAGTAGAGGCCGGTGTGTGTAAAAAGCAACTTATTTTTGGTAATAACTGTTTTCTTTGGATGATTTTCGAAATCAACATGATATTGCATGGTGTAATATTAGTATATGAATTTCTGGGATGAACCCAGCCATCAAAAACCACAGTGCCAGCATGCAACCCTTTGTATTCCGATTTTATAAATTACGAGCTATTGGAAATTAAAGATGGGACGATAGGAGTATCAGAAAAGCACGACGATAGCAGTATCGGTCGTCTCCCATAAATAGCTTATTAAAATAATAGTAAAAATATTATATCACAATATACTATCAATCTATGTTATTCGATACAATTTGGTTCCAACACGTGTTAAATTTTCAGGTAGTGTTGACTATTTTGAAATCACAGTCTATTTATATTAACTCTTATTTTTCACTCATTTATATACGAGAGTCAATTTTTTCTTATTATAATTTTTATTACGAAATTATTTAGAATATGAATTTTTTTTTACAATGTTAATGTCAATTTTACGTGTTAGTTAATTAGTTATGTATAAAAGTGGTTTTGATGATTTTAAGGAAACAAAAATAATAATTTTTCACAACTAAAAATTTCTATTGGCAAGATTTGAAAAAAAGCACACTAAAAATCACCATTGGCAACCTTTAACTGTTAGAAAAATTTGCTTTTCAAAAGTTACTTAGTAATAAATCAAAAGTTACTTTGAACTATGAAAATTATTTAAAAAATGTTGCTTAGTAATAAATCATCAATGATAATTTTTAATTAATAAGGCTATAAATATTGTAAATTTCATTGATAGCAAGTCACTGTTGATAGCTTTTCAAGCACTTCTTAATCCTATATTGTTGAATCTTGTGTTTACAAGAAGATAAAAAAAAGTGTGATAATTATACTTTATTTTAATAGTGAGATGGTAGCTAATACGAGTAAAAGTGTGACATTTATCTATATTCCATATAATATATCATTTGGAGATTTAAAGTATTATCTTCATCAATATATTAAAGTCTCATTCCAAAAACAATAGAAAGTATTATGTATTGATGTCCATTCTCGATATTTAGAGGTTTTATACAATATCATACAATTCTAATAACCAACAATGATGATTTTCAACAAATATTTCAGATATATTAGCAACATCATCCTCCAAGTGGTACCATTGAGTTGTATGTTATTTTTAAAAACAATGAAATTCAAGAAGAATATGGAAACACCATACTAGACACAAAGATAGAATGGGAATACAATACTGAAAGTGATGACAACGACTTTGACGAAAAATATAAAAGTGATGAGGATTTTGATGATGATGCTGATGGTAATGAGCCCTATCTGGTTGGATAACATCCATTTGGGAAGTCACCTTTCATGCATGATTTAGATCTTGATGCTATGAATGCTTCTAAGTTTCTCGAGTATCCAAAATTAGGTATGTGAAATTTATAATTATCTTAGTGAATTTAATTTTAGTTCTATTAATTATTATATGTTCGCTATTGGTAGGTGACATTGAGATAGATGGTGAATTGTATGTTGGAAGGCAATTCAATGACAAAGAAACTGTTATACAAACAATTAAGCATTATAATATACCAAAAGGAGCGAACTACAAAGTGTTTAAGTCAAAACTAAATACATTTTATTTCAAATGTGTAAAGTATGATTATATGTGAGATTTTCGAGCTAGTTTTAGGAAGAACGAGCAGCCACTTAGTTCCAATAAGCACGATTTTTTGCACATAAAGGGAGCAAGGCTTATGCACAAAAAAATGTTGGACATTTTTTCTCTGAGAATATTACAAGTCATCTTCAATCAAGTAAGCATGACTTAAGAAACCTTCATGTCACTCAATTTGATCGAAAAAAATGATGCTTTTCATGTTTAAGATTTATCTAATAGGCTAGAATATAGAATTCATCAAAGACAAAATTATTGTGATTGTGAAAACATGTAGACTGATAGATATTCATGTCTTAATGTGATTGTTGCTTATTGTAGTCAAAACATTGACTACAATGCTTATGTGAATGAAGTCTATACAATCAATGAAGTATGCAAAGTCTACAGGAAGAAATTTAGGGTTGTTGGGAATGAACCCAAGTGGCACATATATTGAGGTCTCAAACTTTGTCCTAATCTCGCCTTAAAGTGTACTCTAAAAGAGCATCTAAAATCAACACGTTTTCTTAATGAAATGGATATGCAACAAATGAGGCGACCACCACGCTGTAGTCTTTGTTGAGGTGAAAATCATAGTCATAGGCGTTGTCCTAATACTCCTGACCCTAATTCATAGTCTGAAGTAGTGATGCTTTACTAGTTGTTGTTTTTATTTAACATTAACATGACTATCTTTTATATTAATGTACGTGTTATTATTGGTATGTTGTAATTTGTTTAATTACTTAATGTTATTAATTTAATATTAAACATTTTATTTTTATTATTTACCTAAAATTATTTTGTTAAAAAAATGACATTACTAATGCTCAAATAAATAAGAATATACTTTAATTTCATCCTTAATTAAATACTTTATTAATAACACTAAAATAGGAGTTACTAAATCCTAAATATACAAGCATATTTAAAAATACAAAAATTAATAAAATAGAAAATATTAGTATAGAAATGACTAATACAAAAGCTACTATTACAGAAATTAAATTACATATTACTAATAAGATTATCCTCCTTTTTCCTTTTACTTCTTGATAAATGAAGAACTATATATATTAGGAGCATGTGTAAAGCGACGTAACATATGAAAAAAAAAATTTCTTCGTCCTTCTAGTTAACTTGCATCTTCTCCTAAACATTTAGTGTCTTTGTCCTCATTTGTTGCATCTCTATCTGCTATAGGTTCAGGCTCCAATGCATGCATGGATGGTTGGGTATCTGTGTAATCCTATTGCATCAAATCTCACAAGCTGATTGGCATTGACCATTACACTGGAGTAACATCATATATTGGTATCATAAGTTGTGGTCAAAACACATCCTCTTGATCTACAGAAACATCTTCCATAGTTGCTTCCTCATTTAGGTCAAAGTTAGGAGGCAGATTGCTCTAAGAAGGCAAAATTCCACTGGTACTATTGCAATCAACTAACCTTCTACCTCGTTCCTCCCTACTTCTTCGACCATAACTATCTCTCTTACTTACAAACATAAGTCATTGTTGTGGTTGTGGTGGTTGTTCATCCCATTGAAAAGGTTTTCACTCATTCATTTGACCAATAACACTCTTGATTTGGTTGTACATAAGTTGGTGGAATCCCTTGTAGCTGGATAGGTGGTGCATTCATGGGAATCTCTTCATGCTCAGAAAGTGCTGGTTCCATAGGCAACATTTCTTATTGAGGTGTTTGGTCTTCCATATGTGGCGATAACTAGTCAATCCATTGCATACAGTGTGTATCATGCTCAATATTCATTAGAAGGATAAAAATTCTAAGATAGAACTCTTGCTAACATACGTTCATTTCGATGCTTCTACATTGTCACCTAATCATGATATATGAGTGTCCAATTCTTTGGTTCTCTTACTCCACATAAATCTCTGTTATAGACTTCTTCAAGTTGTTAAGGCTGAAGAGAAATAGGCTGAGCATATCCAAATTGACGCATTACACGATTACTTTCATGCCACTCTATAACTTCAAAACGTATCAAAGGACTAACAGCTGACCATACTAATCATTCATACATCACTTCATCTGGAATTACTGTATAAATTTCATCATCCATAAAAACAACAATAATAAACAAAACGATATTAGAGTTATAAGCATTAAGAAAGGTTTTTTTGTAGAGATTTATCTAACACATTAATAAGAATTAGTAAATATCTTTACCTTATGAATACCTATTTGATCCAATGCTAATTTGATATTTTCAAGATTCTTAAATGAAGTATTCGTTGGATATCGCAAGTGTCTCCATCTAAGAGCAAGTGAAAATATTATTGGTTTACCCGAGATCAAAGTCAACCATGGCAAGCAATGCCATGCCCACTTGCAAAAGTATCAAGTAATCAGAAATTCCTTTAGCATCATGTCTAAAATCACAATCCAAACCTCTATAAAGAAATGCCAAGCATGTTGATCTCCAACTATAATTGTCAATTTAATTCACATTTATTAACAACTGTAAGAATTTTGCATGAACCACTAAATTAGTTTTAGAACATGTCCCAACAAATAGAAATACCCACGAGCATGCTGTTGTAACCTAATGTCAAAATTAATAGAAAGTCAACCAAGGTGTTGTGATAACCACTTTAATCTAATTTATGATCCTTTAGTGTCATTTAAATCAAGTCGACCTCCTATTAAACTTTCACACATTTCCTGTACTACTATAGTAAAAGAATTTCTAGAACCAATTACTGTTACATTATTAATCTAAAGTTTAAGTAACATAGAAATATATTCTAATGTAATTATGCACTTTCCATAAAGTAAGTAAAATATATGTGTTTCAGGCCTCACAACTGAACCATTTATTTGCATCTAACAAAGTTGAAAAACTCAATCAAAGCCAAGATGCCGTAAAATTTCAATGATTTCTGTCTTAAGTGACAATAATAATAAGTGACGAGAATATAATAATCTCATTATCTGTTATAAATCATGTAAAAAAATTAGCATATTGTTAAATAAAATACAATAATACCAATAATTTTTTATACAACAATGCACATTCAAATTTGTATTAATAAATAAATCCACAAAATACTTGAAATATTAATTTCTAAATTCATTAAATATGTTAAATTAATAATTAATTAAATTTACATTTATCAAAATACACTTCTTATATTAAATTATATACCCACTTCTTATATTAATTATTTAATTTATAAACTCAAATTTAAAATTTATCTAATTAATTCTTTTACAATTACTAATTACTATTAAAAATAATTACAAAATTTAAATGACAATTAGTGATTTTACAAAGATTATCTAAATTGCATGTAGAGACCTATCATGATCAAAACTCGTCATTAGTGATTTTACAAAGATTCATATGTAACAACAGTTGTCCAAAATAATATCCTAAGTCTTATAGCAGTTCCATCCACCCCTTCACTGAGTCTGGTGCTGATCATCTTGATTACTTGAAAAATGAATGTAAGGGTGAGTACTCTATACTACCAAAACACACAACCGAGCATAGAGTCTCACCTCCAAATCAACTTCAATACATTTATGCAGAAACAAACACAGACAACATTATCATTCAATATCAATGCACTCACGGCACCAACAGCATTTCACATTCAAAAATTACAACTAACAATAATCTCATGTGCACGCACGCCAATCACATCTACTGTGGTACTGTGATTACAGATTTTCAATACGAATAGTTGCCGGTTACCCCCGCCTCACGGATACCATGTGGGCAGTCACAGGTCGCTCAACAAAGATAGTGGTCAGAGGTCTAATCAGGAAGAAAGTGTGTGGCCCCTGGTGCACCCGTTCCACAATCAGTGTCATCACCACTTTCTCCTTCTTAAGGTATTTCTACCGTCCTCATCTTTCACACCCCCAATGTATCACTGAACCATTCACAGCACATTACAACGGCGATAACACACTCCATTCACATACATTGCATTCACACACGCAATATTCATGCTTACACACGGCAGACAACCTACATTCAATTCATATTACACAACACGTAGCCCACATTTTATCCACAATATACAACACATAGCCTTCATTTATTCACAATAACATTAATTTACCAATCAATAGCATTCTATCACACACAATCACCCTCATGGGACTTAACTATTTCAGCACACATCACATTGCACACCAATTTCCATTAAACACACAATTCCTACTTTCTATCTCAGCCACATTGCATTAATTAACAAAACACACAATAATTACATCACATTTGAGATAGGTATAGTCCCCCTTATCTCGGATCGAAGACCCACACGCTAAATCCACCAAGAAGTGTTCCTCATCACAGATTTCGTCCTAAACACATGGAGAAACCCCATGAGAACCCAGGAAAATAACAAAAATAGAGAAAGGGATGAAAAATTGAAATCATAATCATTAAAACTCACCTCCACGCGTTTTTCACACGGATTCAACCTTTAATCAAACTTTCAAACGATTTTGAAGGTAATATAATCGGTAGAAAAAGGTTTGGGAATGAGAGGATTGAAGGGAATTCGAAGGGAGAGGGAGAAATAACCCTCCCTGAACCTTAACCCCCTTTAAATCTCTTTCTGGTCGCGACACTCTCGCTACAACGAGATATACCTCGCTGCAGCGACACGCCCTCACGCTACAGTAAAAATATCAGACAAAATTACACCTTGGTTTCTGCATAATCTCGCTACAGCGAGATCCTTTCACTACAGCGAGACTGCACCCAGAAATGCACCCTAAACTATCACTCTCTCGCTACAATGAAAAGGTGACAATTTTAGCCTTTCCTCCCAGGACTCTCTCGTTGCAGTGAGAACAGTCCAGTATTACACCTTACACTTAGGCACTTAGTCCATTTCAGCCCTATCCAGTCATGTATATACACAATACACACATCTATATACTTAATACACATAAACATTATCATCAAGTAAATCAACACACGTACATATATATATATATATTTAGATTTATATAAATAACAATAATTAATATTATAAAATTCAGAGCATTACATCATACCTTAATTTAACTCACCCAAAATTAAAAAAAAAAAAAAAAGTTCATGAGGTTAACGATTTCAATATCAATAGAGAATTTTAAGTCAATGATCATTTTTGTGTTTCAATGTGGACTTATACTGAATAATTTTTTCATGGGAGAGGGGGCTTGAAATTAAAGATTGTTCATTATACCTTGTGTAACTCATCATTTCTATATACTAATCCGCTTTATTTATTTTGAGGTTAATGGAAATATTCAAATTTCAAAAACTTAGAAAGGGGGTTCTAAAAAAGCAAATAGAATATATTACTATTTATAGAAGTGAAGTACACTAGAAGTAAAATATTTGTGAACGATCTAATCCAAGGTCAATTACAACCTTACATGTTGAAGAGTTAGCATATTAGATAATCCTATTTTTAAAATGTTTTTCTTGTGTTTAGAGGCAAGGAAACCATGTTTTATGAGAGAGTGTAGACATTTCATAGGTAAGATTAGATGCTACTTAAAGGGTTCATACGGTGGGATGATGCTATTAGTTGTATCATTGGATGGAAATAATAAAATTTTCCTTCTAGCTTTTACAGTATTGGAAGTGAAAAATAAGGACAATTAAACTTGGTTTTAGAAACTATTGGATTCTGCAACAGGAAATGTAGAAGGTGACAATCCACTTATTTTGATGATAAATAAATAAAATATTTATTTTATAAAACTTGCTTATTATAATTTTTTATTTTGACTAAAATTATAGATTAAGATTATTAATTAGCATGACTTGAAGTCATAAAACTCAGTAATTCATTAGATTGGCTAAGTAATTGTCAAATTAAGAGGTTATTTTCTTTTCTAAATTATCAATAATCAAATGTCTAGATATTTATATTGAGTATAATTTTGTTTAATTTCCATAGGTGATAGAACATACATGCCTATTTATAGCTTAGTTCATTCTATTAGTTTTTGGTGTAGTTAATATTGTGTTATAAAACACAACATTCCCTTTGGCATTTGCTAAGTCTAGGTAGAAGCTTAAACCTTACTATATAATTTCACTTAACTTAGCATTCAATCACACAATTTCGCACACATATATGCACCACAAAAACACAAGCAAACATATCAATCTCATTTTTAAATACATGTTTATAAACTCAAGAGAGTGACGAATTCTCAAGAGTGAAATTTTCAAGAGTTTTCAACCATACACAACATTTACAGTTTTACCAAATATATTTTATCCTTCCCTCAACTCCTAACCCAAGTCATGAAACTTTCTCCTCCTCACCTTAGAGAGTAATTTAATTTCATGAGAAAAAGATACTATACTTTCAATCTCCCTTGATTTGACTCGCATCTCTCTTAATAGAGCCAACAATTGTCCTTTTTCAAACAGTTCTTGCAATTGGTCTCTAACTCAGGTATTTGGAATCTGAATAAAACATGTGAGGTATTGACGTGTTTATTTTTTAAGGATACAAACATAAAGATCATTAGAGGATCTTTTTAACTAATTTAACCAATTTTAATTAACTAGAAACAAAATTAATACTATTAGGTACTTAATTTTCAACAACTAGAATTTTTCATGTTTTAGTACACATACCAAAAAGAGTATAATTGAGTGATTATTTGTGAGGTATTGACGTGTTTATTTTTTAAGGATACAAACATAAAGATCATTAAAGGATGTTTTTAACTAATTTAACCAATTTTAATTAGCTAGAAACAAAATTAGTAATATTGGGTACTTAATTTTCAACAACTAGAATTTTTCATGTTTTAGTACACATACCAAATAGAGTATAATTGAGTGATGGTGTCTAAATTGAGTTTAAGATAACTCTTTGGAAAGCTAATAGTGCAAGGAATAATGTCAGTTAGCCACCATGCAATTGTGAGACTCAAATTTACTCAAGAACAAGAATAAAGTGGTTGTGCTTAAACAAAGTCTAAAATTAAAGCATTTACAATGATTGGAGTGTTAGTTGGTAAGTTATTATCCAAATTAAGAAAGGTTTTTCACATATATATTTTTTCAAAAATTAAGATAAAGTTGTTATTGCATGCAATTTCAAAAAAATAGTTTTTGCAGAATTTTACAATGGACAGATCATGAGTTTTTGACCAAAAATAGGAGAAATGACCTCTAAATTGAATTCTGCAAAAGGGATTTGAAAGTTAACATCCTAAAGATTATAGGAATCTACTTAAAATAAATTTTCATGCATGAAAAAGGTATAAAATAACATTTTTACAAAACTGTATTTCTATTATCATAGAATGCTTGACAAATTTAAGACGCTTAGTTTATGCATGTTGTTGAATGATCAAAAGGGCTCCAAATTGTGCACAATATGACTTTATGGAAAGGTTATGACATAAGGAACACAAACATGTGAATGTATGTCAATAAAATCATATGCAAGTGATTCAAAAAGAAGACTTTTGTCAGTTTTATAAAAAAAAAAATGTGATTTTGAGACAACTTCAATAAAAATTACATATCTCATTGATTTGTGGTCAAAATCCTACTTTGAAAGTGGCTATGGAAAGCTAAGAAAGTGTAATAAGTGAAGAAATAAAATCAAGTTAAAAATATGAAAGTTTACTAGATGAAACATGCAAAAAAGATTGCATCCATGGTAAAAAAATATAGAGTTTTTCAATGAAACATTGAACATTGCATATCTCACCATTTTGTGTATATTTTGATGAATCAGAATTCAATTGTGGCGCGTTGGAAAACTTAGACTATGAACAATCTAGAAATGCACCTAAGTATGGCAAATAGAGTTGTTAGGGTGGTTAAAATTGGCAAAACAAAGAGATGTGTGTAAGAAATTTAAAATTTCTATTTACTTACAATTTTAAGTATAACTTGGTGATTTGAAGTCTAATCAAAGATAAAAAAAAGTGCATTAGAAAATTCTTTTCATGAAGACGAGGGAAAAGAGACTAGAACAATCTCGAAAGGAAAGTTGCTAGGGTATTGTTATTGAATAAGATATTTTTTAATTTGCACTAAATTTATAGACTTAAATATTTTTTTTTATATTTGTGTAAATCTTTTGTTTTATTATCTTTTGATGATATAGTTTAACAAAAAAAAAAAGTTGACATATAATAAATAGTCTTTTAATGGATCAAATCAATTACAAGAATTAAAAAAAAATCTGTAAAAATTTAAAGACAAAAAAATTACTAAAAAAATTAAAACTAAATTTTGTGAAATAAGAATAAAAATTATATTAAAGTTAAATTTATATTAACTTAAGGCATTTCCGTATGCTACGAATAGTTAGAATATTCTCTGCCGCTTAGTTGTAATTCATCAAGGACCACACTGCTACTAAGGGAGAGCACAAATGTTAATAGCTTAAATCAACCAATTAAAATGACATGGGATGAGAAGGGGGTTAGTGATCGATGGGTGAATTGATAAAGAAGGCCATATACTGTTTTAAAAAAATATCATGGACTAAAATTAAAAATTATATCTTTTAAAATTTTCACAATAAAAATATATTTAAACTTTAATTATAATATTTACTCAAACAATAAAAAAATATATATTTACTGTTGAATAAGAAATTAAATAATGAGGCTAAAAAAATTCAACTTTTGTCCTTTAGATGAAGAAATGTTACTATTTGCTTTAATTTTTCATTTGTCAATTATTACCAGAAAATGTGCTTTTGTCAGCGACGAAAGTTATTAAAAGAAATTATACAACATGATGAAAAATAATTTTCTTACTAATAATATAATTGTTTATATTGAGAATGATATTATTAACAATATTAACAATAAATATATTGTATGTCAAATATTATATCAATTGTAAATATATTAAAACAATTTATATTGTTAACTCTAGTTTCTAAAATTAAACATTTATATTATTTAATAATTTTTTTATGAAATGCAAGATTATTAATTCAATTATTAGTTTAATATTCTTATAAGTATATTAATTTTATAAGATTTTGAGAAAAAAACAAAAATAATAGACAATTCATTGCATTACTTTATTTTAACGGATAATATATTTTTAAAATATAAGTAAACATCAAATTTTGAATAGCATCTAACAAATATTTAAATTATGAAAAATTTGATATACATAATTATAAATATTGATATAATATAATTCATGAAATGGTCAATCTTACTTTGTATAAAAATTTATTAAATGAACTAATGAATGTTAGTTTGAGTGACAAGCGGTTCAATAACCTTTAAATAAGGTTTTAGGTTCGAATCCTTGTATATCCAAAAAAATTTTCAATAATAGACTTACTATTATTTATACATGAAATGGTCAAATTTGAACATTTATACATCTTAATAATTTTTTTATAAAATATAAAATTAACTAATTTAACTTTGAATTATTTTATATTATTTTCATAATCATGAATATTACATTTAAAAAGTAATATTAGCTAAATTTGTTAAGTTAGTTACTATCAAAATGCTTAAAATTATTTATTTAAAATAAATTTAATGTGTTAAAAAAATAAATACAACAACATTATCATAAAAATTATAGACATGTAATACTTAATACTACAAAATTTATCAACATAGAAAAGTACCTTAAAAATGTAGAATAAATTGGTGAATATTTACAAATTAAAATTTTAAATCATCTTAGTTTGATAAAATATATTTTTAAAGTGAAATAACTTAATTTGATATTGAATTAATATTTTTAAAATACATTTTTATACTTAAAAATAGTTTTTAATTAATTTTAAATAAAATGATTTAATAAAAATGATAAGCAAAACGTGTTTTCTTTATTAAAAAATAGTATAATATTTATTAATTATTCTCTAAAAAAAGTGTTTATTTATTTATTTATTTATTTACTTTTAGAAAATTATTATAGGAACATCACATATATAATAAATGTTTTTAAAGTTACAAGACACAAAACTCCTAAAAAAGTTAGTTAAATTTGTTAAGTTATCTATGATGTAAATACTCAAAATTATTTATTTGAATAAAATAAATGTTTGATAATGAAAATCATAAACATATAATACTTAATATTGTAAAATTCATAAATGTAGAAAAATAATTATGAATTTAATAAAAATTATTAAATATTTATAAATTTAAATTTTAGCCCATTTTAATTTGATAAAAAATTATTTTTTATATTTAAAATATAGTTTTTAACTAATTTTAAATAAAATAATTTAATAAAAAATTATAAACAAACGCATGTGAATTTTACTATAAAAATAATATAATATTTATTAATTATTTTCTAAAAAGAGTGAATTGACTGCCTTTAACTCTAACTTTTAACTCACTTATTTTTTTTACATATTGAGACTGAAGGTCAATGTAAGTCACTATCTATAGGACTTGAAAAATTTTACATAAAAAAAAAATCTTTATTTTATTTTTTCTCTGGTTAAACATTATTTACGCCTCACACTAAAATAATATCTTTATTCAAATGCACTTCTCTTATTGGACATGTATCTTATTTACTTTGAGATTTAATTACTTAGAAACAAATCAAGCCATCGTGTTTAAGAAAATAAAGCTTTATCAATATTTATTTATTTTTATTCACAAGACTAAAACTAAGAATACTTGAATAAAATTAATCAACTTATCACTTGCACTAATACCACCTTGGTAAACTGTGAATGTACTTTATAGTTGACCAATCAATGACTCCATATTAATCCCATTTTAATACTTAACGGCACGTCAATTAAATTAGGGTTGAATTCACAATAATAATAAAATATGCTTTAAATTTATGTAATATATTAAATAATAAATTAGTATAAGATTATTAAAAAATAAGTTATATAGCACAAAAAAAGTTAAGTAAAAATTTAAATTAGTATAAAAAATTATATTACATAGTACATGTATAAATAATAGTCTGTATTTAATTATTATATATAATTTATTTGAAAACATGTTACATATTAAAAAATATAAAAGCAACTGAAGAAACTAATTGTCTATATTAGTTCTTATTCAATTTTAACCGATTTTTAATTAATCTTTCACACCATCAATTTTTAAATTGTCCTCAATACAACTTTAATAATAGGAGTCTTATTAAGCATGGTCTAATGATATTAATTAAAAAATTAAAAATTCATTAAAATATTCTAAAAATTATAAAAATGAGCAAATTTTTATATTTTTAATGAAGCATTTTTTTTATCTTCAATCTCTTAACTAGGGCACTAAAGACACTGAAGAGGATGTTGATTTCATTACGTTGGCTGGTACAAATGAATAAGAAATTGGATAAACAATAACTTACTGTACTATCAACAATTATCAAAAGATTTGTTTATAAAGAAAATACATTTGAGGCCATAACTGACACATTTCAGTTAACCAAAACATCACTGAATACGAAGAAAAAGCTATAAAAAATAAAATCACCTTTTGGCAAAAATATACTATTATTCTTAGTATTTAAAAGGAAGCAGCCAATGGTGAATCAGAAAGATGAACCAACCTTTTCTTCTCTATTTGCAAGAGTCTTGCAAAAACAGCAACTAATGGTGCAGTGTTATATGTGCAAGCCTCAGTCTGCATATAATTGTTCCTTTGATCCTCAAAATTGTCCTGTAAATCAGGCCCTCCAACCAAAGCCCCAACCAGAATGTTAGGATTTGGTTGCTGAGTGTTGTACCAATTATCATACCCTTGTGTGCACCCTATGAACCCTTTATTCTCTCTGTATGACACAATGGATGCCCCTCTATGATGCACCCTTTTGGGGTATCTATGCCCATACCCCACCAAGTAGCTTATGTTACGTGGGTTTAAGCCCAAAATGTAATCAACTTGTGACTTAGCAAAATTGAGAATCTCTTCATGGGTCACTATCTCACCATGGCAATTGAGCTTTCGATTCTCGGTTTGGAGTAAGTCAGAATACACTGTGAGCACAAATGCTGCTGTTGAAACGTATTGCATGTTGTTCCATTCTCTTACATAGAGTAATCCTGCTGGTGTTCGTTGCACATTACTTCCATTGTTTTTGTTGAGACATGAACATATGTAGTACTCTGCTTTTGATCTGTATTTTTCAAGTATATCAGCATGCTGCTTGTGTTTTTCTTTCATCAAAAACTGCAAAAGATACAACTGTGTTACAATCACAAATAATTAGTAAAACAACTCTACCATATGTAGTATATAGATCATAACCTTTCTTATTTTCTTTTCTTTTTTGTTTGTTGCTGTTAGTTTAACACTAAATTTTTCTTTTCTCTTAAGATATTCTAATACAACTTCTGCTCATTCCTACAATAATTAGTAAACTCAGGCTTATCCTGTTAGCTATTTAATATTTTAGGGGGGTGTTTGAAAATCTTATACAGAGCTTCTAAAATTATAGTTTATAACGTCCATAAGCTTTTTTGGTAAAACTCATCAAAATAAGTTTATTCTAACAAGTTTCATGATAAAACTCATGCCATAATCCCTCAAGTAAAAAGAGTTTATTATAAAGCTAAAACACACCCTTAGTACTAAACCTTTAGGGTCAATTTCTTGGAGTTTTCGTGAAATAGTATTTAATTTGTTTGATTGAAAAACAAGTTTTAAAAAAATTATAGTAATTATGTAAGTATTTTCGAAACAAGCATAAACTTCAAAAAAAATATTCTTCTTATGATTAAAACTAGTAATTTCTGAAAAGAAAAAAATACGATTACAAAATTATATTTTTATGTTTAAACAATAAGACACTAAATCATTTTCTTCTTTTATTTATTGATCATATTTTCATCATTTACATAACCATTAAAAAAAACAAATATTGTGATCACTTTACAATTTCAACAACAATATCATAGCAGAAACAGTAATAACAACCGCAGGAATCTAAAAATTATCTTAAACCCAAAACATTGAATGACCCATCTCATAAAACTAAAATATTTCCACCAATAAAAGATCAATATCTTCATAAAGCTATATATTGGACTCACTAACCACACACACTTTATATCATATGATCCCATCTAGCTAGCTACAGTATTACACACTAACAATAATGTTTTGATAGGCACGTTAGTCAGACAAAAACATAAAGGGTGGGTCAAGGTAAGGCATGTGAACCATGTGTAGTGCTGATGTTTCCATCCACCATCAATCATTGTGCATTACTATTTACTAGCAAGGTTATGTATGAACTTTGGCACTTCCTACTTCTTAACATGCATATATAGCCTTTGAGCAAATAAGGTAAAGTAAATCCAGTGGACACTCCAACTCTATCCAAGTCTCCAAAACATGCAGTTTTGGCTGTCCAACTGATTTCTGGAAGAAAACAAATGAAGTATGCTTTCCCTGCCCACTGCTATGAAAGTGGGGCACACAACTGCAATCTATTCCCACATGAGTTGAAGGGTTGAGACCATATCAATCAAATATTCAATCAGTGCATTCCATTATTACCTTTTTTGACAGCCTATGCACATATATAGGTGAAATCTACATATGACATTATTGTATTACCTACCTTTATTTCTCAACAAACAAGTTTCATTTCTCTAGGATGCAGGGTATACTTTAGGAAGAAGGTATGGTATAAAGTGATGATAATAACTAATTTATAATAATAATTAAATTTATAATGATATATATAATTAATAAAGAAGATAAAGTTTTAATTACTAATTTTTCAACTATCAATTAATTATCATTTTAAACTTTTAATTCTATTATTAGAATAATTAAGAATTTAATATCATATGCAGCACTTTATATAATATTTTTTCTAACTTTAAATGTACAAAATAAAACAGATAATTAAAAGTCCCCCCCCCCCCCCAAAATTAAAAAATGAGCAAAAATTGTTTTTGTTATACTTTACAAAGCATATCCCCATACTTTAGTGAAAGGAAATCCAAATCCAGAAATAAAGTGATAGATAACTGAGATGGTGTTGCAACATAGTGTAATCCCTGTTCACACCACAGAAAGTTAACTTGTGGCATAACCATGAGGCTCATCAGTGCCAACTTTAATTGTGGTGTGATAGACTGCATAAGCTGCACATGGCATTGCAATTGCACACACTTTAAATTTTCAACTCTCAGAAAATCTAGGTTAAAATATTGCCTACTCGATTGATTACTTTTAAAAGTAAAGTAAAAGTAACAAGAATTAATCGTCAACCCATCATTTCAATTTGGAAATCAGGTTAGACAGAAAAGCGAAATGCAAACAATGTTAGAGAAATAGAAAACAAGACATGTTTGAAAAACAAATAAAAGGAAAAAGCACTATGGACAATTTTTGTTTGATCTATTTCAATGCCTATTGAGAAACGAGTAACGAGACAAGAAAAGAGTGATTGAAGGAAACTTTTTGGCACAATATTTTGTGAGTAGAACAATGTTATTCATATATTTTATTTCTACAAGAGTGTTGAACCATATTTTTAACACACTCTTAGTTAAAATTTATTAAAAATTAAAAAAATTATTATATAATAAAAAGTTATTATATTCAAATACTTAAATTCAGTCTTAAAGATTAAAATTAAAAGAATCCATATTTAAAATGTATTTTTAAGTAACATGTATAAAAATGACAAAAGGGAATAAGTTAAACATAAAAAAGATATATAATGTTGAATCTTTTATAGTGAAACAGTGGAACTGAAATTTTTATAATAGTTTTTACCTTTGAGGCCAAGACTTGGAGGCCAGCATATTTAACATCCCAGCTAAACTCTGTGATGGCCCAACCAATTCCCCCAAAGGTATGAGCTTTGGAAATAACGTAGTGAAAATACTCTTTCTTGTCGGTGGCTTTGTACAACCACATGGCTGCCCACAACAACTCATCCATGTATCCACTCACCGACGCATAGTAATTCTTCACTGCTCCAACACTCCCATCATATTTTCCTCTGTATTTCTCCCCAAACTCAAATAACTGCTTTGTACACACACCAAATATTGCTTTGAATTAATAAACGAAAACTCAAAAATCTACATATGCATAACTAATTTATATCCATCAACATTGTTATTTTTCTAATAAATGTCTAGTTTTTACCACTTCTCCTATCCAACTATTGTTTTTAAAGTCAGATGACTGATTTTTTGGTTAGATTGTGTTTAAATTTTTTTCTGCATATTTAAGGACCATTTAGAAAAATATACTTTTTTATAACTTATTTAAAAAATTCATAATTAAATTTATATAATTTTTTTTATGAGCCTTACTATACTGTGAATAATTTCATTTAAATATATAAGTTATTAAGTTATTTTAATTGATTAAATACTTAAGATATTCATTCAAACATATCATAAGTCTTGCACCTTTACTGATCACTCAAACCTAAATGTACTTGACATGGAGACTGTCAAACTTCCTTAGTTTTTGCATCCTATACTGGTCTCAAACTTTAATGTACATGACATGGAAACATTACTATGGTTCCTATTTAAAAGTAACCCACTAAGAACAAGTACTATATGGTGAATAGCCAAAATTAAGCACACTACAGTTTACCTGCTGAGCATGGTGTAGAAGCAGGTGAGAGTAATGTGGGTTAGTGTTCCTGAAGAGAATGGAGGCAGCTGCCATAGCTGCAGCGGTTTCTCCAGCCAGATCTGAACCTGGATTTTCCTCATCAATCTTAAATGCTTGTCTTGAAGTTGTCATGTCCTCAGGGCGTTGCCAACAGTAATGGTCAGTGTCTCCATCACCCACCTAAGTGGAACACAAAACTTTGAGGATTTTTCTTAATTGTATGAATGTCACTAGGAAAAGCAGGTAACTAAACTACCTCTGCCCACAACACATGTGGACTAGTGTGAGCTTTGATGAAGTAATCAGTTCCCCATTTTATTGCTTCCATTGTGTGTTCTAGTTCACCAGCATCCTCAATTTGTTGCCGAAACTCTATGGCACCCCATGATAGCATAGTCACTGTAAATGCCATTGGTAATCCAAACTTCACATGATCACCTGCATCATAGTACCCTCCTACCAAGTCCACCTGTCTCAAAACCCAAAATTAAAATATAGTGTTCAACATTTATCAAATCAAACGCTCTCATGTAAGAAATTTGGATTCACTCACCCCTTGTTCGAGACCATCTGTGAGACCAGAATGGTCACGCCATGAGACACGCTGGTTATATGGTAGTCTCCCAGAGCGTTGCGCTTCAAAGTAAAGTAGGCTCTTTGAGAGTGCATCAGCATAATCAAAGGCTTGAGACACAGATTTTGTGAAAAGGGTAAAGAAGAATATGAAGAGGAATAGGTAACAATGTTGTACAAATCTTTGGCGTTTGAAACCTCCAAAATGGTGTCTCTCTTTCTCCATTGTCCCTTCCCTCCTAAACAAAAACTCTTTAGGAGTGAAGGGAATTGGAAAAAGTGAGGCCACACTTCAAGACACCACGGTTCAGCAGTGATTTGAATTGTCTTCGAATTTTGAAAAGTGAAAACCTTGTGTTGTGCCTGCCTATGGTCTAATAGCTTAGGAGAGTCTCAGTAGAGAATGTGAAACGCAACACCACTTTGTATTTCTTCCAAGCAAGCTTGAATTTTCAAATGCTTATGAGTGATGATGATATTGATGTGTCAAATTTAAAAAATAAGGAAAATGCACACTGCTACGTGGAACAATTACTCCACTGGGATTTCAAAGATGCCATTCCCTCTCTATTTATTGCAAGGAACAACGGTTGTTCAAAATGTCTAGTGTCTTGCAACTTTGTCGGATACCTTTTGTTATCATACACTATTACGAAATACGAATACTTCTGCTATACCGTCAAATCCTATATATCAGAGTTTATTTAACTTTCTAAACAAGAAAAAAAAAATGTATGATTATTTAGGATGGATTTACCTTTGTAGTTTACCTTGGAATTATTGGAAGCAGAACAGAGCTTTCTACATGCTTTATGTTTGGAAGTATTTAGGTAAAATGAAAAAAAAAAAAAATACACAACTTTACCGTGGTTTGATTCTTTTTATTTTACATCAATAAACTCCTAAAATATTTTTTCTAATTTATAATTTTTTATCAATAAAATTATAAAGTCAAAGGACTATATGTTATTTCAGTGAATAAATGTAAAAAAAAAATCTTCTATCTATAATATTTTTTATAAATTTTTCAATGTGAAACTTATATGAATAGTGTAACAACACAAATTTTCTCTTTATTTTTCTCTTTATCTGATGTCTCACAATTTTTCACTTTGTTAATAACCTTTTTTTCTCTCTATCTGTATAATTCATTAACTAATATATTTTTACTTCAAATTATATAAAAATAAATTTTTTTGTTTGTTTCTCTTTTATTTTTCTTCATCTTTATCCAAAATCTTCTTTTAACATGATTAGACACAGATCTAATAATACTATGAAGAGAGAGAAAAGTTATCTCTGTTTTATCTCTAGAAGCATCTAAATAAAAAAAATAAAAAATAAAAGTAAAATTTACAACTTAATGTGATTTGACATTTTTTTTTGTCTATGTAAACAAATTATTAATATAATTTTATTTTTATTATTTTTATCAAATAAATTTACAAACTTCTCATCTAAAATTTTTGGACAAACAAAATTAAAACTCTCTTCTTTATAATTTTGTGACAGAAATTTGCAAACTCCTATTTGACACACAACTAACTACCAAAGCTCCAAGTAAACCTATTTTATTATGGGAAGTATAAAATAAATTCTTGTATTTATAATATTTTTTGTCTTTTACTTCTTCATATTTTCTAATATAAAACTTGGATGAATAACATAATAAAAAATGTATTTATCAACATTCCTATAGTATTTGTAGTGAACCAATGGTAAACATTAAGAAAATATTTTTTTTTATAAGATTACATATAATTTTTGGTTTAAATACAAATTTTTTTTTGTCTTTATATACATGACAATAATTTTCTATTTCGTTTTTAGATGAAAAAAGTTTATAGATTCATCCTTTTATAAAAAATAGTATTTTCATTTTAATCCATGCCATGAAAAGATGTTATAAGTGGCAAATGAAATTCCAACACCAAAAATATGATTACTTGAAGACATAAAAGACAACCTAGGCAAAGTTATATCTTCCAATTGTGTGCAATCTTACAATGACATCTTCTTCAAACACAAGTAAGAATATCTAAGCATATAATTCTTTAATTTAAATTACTATGACTCCATATAATGTATAAATAGTTTATATTATTTTGATGGTTTTTAGTTAATAAAAAGATCAATTTTTCATTAAAAATATTTAAATTTTGTTTGTTTGGTCTTGCAACAAATATGAAAGAGTTTGGCTAACACCTACAAGGGAAGAGTGTGATAATATCAATGAGACAAATTCTAAGGAAAATAATGATGAAAGGACCATAACATGACAAAGAACCTATAAACATATTTGTTGAGAAGAAAATACTAGAATAGATATGAGAATAATGAATGTCAAGTTTGGCAAGAAAAATAAAAAGTTGATAGAAAAGTCTAAAGGAAAAGGTAAGTTATGCACAAAATCAAGGAAAAGACTTGATAAAGAAAAAAGTGATTGGTTATGAGACATAAGAGTAAAGACTAGAATAAAAGGATAAAATTTAAAGTGCAAAATTATCTTGAATAGTTTCAAGTGGATTTATAAGACAAAACCTGTTTATGAGTTATGGAGACTTAAAAGAATTTCATGTATGTAATATGCATTCTATCATATCCAACACTTCAATTTCGACATTATTATCTAATCTAATTTTATTTTTATTTAACAAGCATGCAGTTGTAGTCATATTTTCTAACAATTAAGATCATATAAAATTTGTTGATAAATGCTATTATACACTTGTGTAAAATGCTACAAATCAATAATTCACTCAAGTTTTGTTTGGAAGTTATATTTAAGAGGGAAAGGGGAGGAGTTAGTAGGGTTTAATTTTTGTTTAGGAGTTAATTAATTTAGAGAGGAGGGTTAAGAGGTTTTTCTAAATCCTCTAAAACCTTCTTAAACTTAATTTTATGAGTTTTCCATTAAGGAGTTTTTTTAATAGATTTTTAAAATGACTAATTTACTCTTGGTTTATTTCTTAATCCCTTCTAAAAAAAGTGTGATGTTAATTTTAAAGGAAAAAATTACAAAAAAAATATTTTTTTAAAATATTAGTTTTTAGACTGAGAATTTTTTAAAAATATATAAAAAATAGAAATATAAATTTTAAAATATCATTTGGAGGGAGAAAAATATATAATTTATGTATTTTTAAAAAAAATTAAAGAGAAGAATAACAATAAATTAATTTTTTTTTTCAAAATATATTAGTTTTTAGAGTGATATTTTTTAAAAATTTATAAAAAAATAGAAATATAATTTTTTAAAATATTAATTTTTAGAAAGAAAAAAATATTTAATTTTTGTATTTTTTAAAAAATAAAAAATATAAATAAAATGTATAAAAGATAATAAAGCCAGTTATATTATTAACCTCCTATCACCTTCCTCTCTTCATATTAAATATCTAAATGAGAGAGAGATTTAATTTCCCTTCCCCTCCTTTTCTTTTTCAAAGTTTTTTCTTTTCTCTTCCTCCAAACTCTCAAACAAAGCCTTAATAAACAGAGAACAAACGTATCATAGAACATAACATCCAGCTGTGAACTAATATAGAGATTAAAAAAACTTAGAAGGAGGGAAAAGTATGAGCTTGTCTAACCTTTTAAGATAATGAAACAACGTACTTCCATGTGTCAAAATGTGGAATGTATGGCTATATCTACTTCAAAACTTAACACCTCCTAAAAGTCCAAAAAAGGCCTAAAACTTTGTTGTAGAAAATATCAATCTATCAATTGTATCACATTTAGTTGTGAATTCTCAACCTGCTATGTCAATTGGATTTGTATATTCATCATCTACAATAATTATACTAATACTAGTTGAGTTTAGACCAAAATTATATCTAGTCTAGTTTTATTTTTATTTAACAAGCATGCAGTTGTAGCCATATTTTTCAACAATTAAGATCATATGAAATTTGCTGATAAATGCTATTATACACTTGTGCGAAATGCTACAAATCAATTATTTACTCAAGTTTTGTTTGGAGGTTATATTTAAGAGGGAAACGGAGAGGTTAGTAGGGTTTAATTTTTGTTTAGGAGTTAATTAATTTGGAGGGGGAGGATTAAGAGGTTTTTCTAAAAATGTTAGTTATTTAATTTGTTTAGTAGTTAATTATTTTTTAAAAAAATGTTAGTTTTTAGACTGAAATTTTGTAAAAATATATAAAAAATAAAAATAAAAATTTAAAAATATTATTTGGAGGGAAAAAATATACAATTTATGTATTTTTTTGAAAAAAATTAAAGAAAAGAATAACAATAAATTAATTTTTTTCAAAATATATTATTTATTAGAGTAATATTTTTTAAAAATTTATAAAAAATAGAAATATAATTTTTAAAATATTAATTTTTAGAGGAATAAAAATATTTAATTTTTGTAGTTTTTTAAAAAATAAATAATATAAATAAAAGGTATAAAAGATAATAATGTTAATTACATTATTAACCTACTGTCACATTTCTCTCTCTATATTAAATATCTAAACAATTGATGAGTTTAATTCCCTTCTCCTTCCTCCTTTTTCGTTCAAACTCTTTTCTTTTATTCCTCTCCAAACTCTCAAACAAAGTTTCAATAAACTGAGAACAAACATATTATGAAACATAACATCTAACTATAAATTAATATGAAAATTAAAAAAACTTAGAAGGATGGAAAAGTAAGTACTTTCATATTCAAAATATTGAATGTATGACTATATCTAATTCAAAACTTAACAATTCCTAAAAGTCCAAAAAAACCCTAAAATTTTGTTATAGAAAATGTCAATCTATCAATTATATACATTCGGTTGTGAATTCTTAACCTGTTACATCAATTGGATTTGTACATTTATCATCTACAATAATTATACTAGCTGAGTTTAGACCAAAATTTATTGTTTCCAAAGCTCCATACAAATGGCATGACTCACACTTAACACTAAGTTGTTGTGTGCAAAGGGAAGCAAGAGTTTTCATCAAGTCAATAGTCACAGACCTAAATCTAATGATTAATGTCTTTTTTACTTTTGATTTTTGGTTTTCTAATAAATGTAATGGTGAAAAGTTTTGTATATGTTTAATTCCCCCTGTTTCATACTCTAGATTTAAATACATTTTTAGTTATACATGATACATATTTTAAAAATGTATAAGGTTTAGGGATCAAATTAAAAAATAGTGTCATGTATAAAGACCAAAAAAGCATTTAAACCTAAACTCTAACCCACAATTACATCAACTTTTATGAACAATCTACCACTCACATACATCAAACGCTTGTTATCCTGGTCCAAAAAGTCATTATTCCTAATATTACTGTGCAACATGATAAATCCAAACAAATAAACTTGTACTTTCTAACTTTTTTCTTCAATTTTACAACAAATGTCTATTGCCTTTGCATTGTCTCTCTTGCACATTCAAACATGGGTTCATCTACCTATTTAAAGAAACCACGCCTCTATTGTTCTTACCCGAACATAGGAAAATCATCAATGGATAATCTTCAAACAAATCTACAACACTTTTTATTTAGAGACCAAATTAAAAGTTAATGTTATATATCGAGACCAAAATTATATATTATTATATATGTATTTAGAACGTGGTTCCAGTAAATAAAAAGTACATTTTAAGGGATAAAATATATTTTTTATCATGAATAAAAATTAAATACATGTATTATATATATTTTTTATGTTGAGATGTATAATATATTTTAAATTCAATTTAAATTATATTAATTAAAATAATATTTTCTTTATTATCTTAAATTCATATATACCTACCTCTTAATACTTGCCTGTGTTGCTTGTAAGTATATGTAACCAAATGCCTTTGTTCTGAAAGATTATTTTAATTCAGAAGATTGGATTTGAGGGCCTAATGTATTTAAAATGGTCAGAGTTGCATAGCTGAATGGTAAAGAATTAGAAACTTCGTGATCTGACTGGGTTCTTCGGGAAGGGTTGCTAAGTTGGCGCCATAAATGCTTCTAGTTCATCATTGTGAACAGGTTTTATATTGAACCAAAAATGACTCCTTTAAGGGTAAAGTTTGGTCACTATATTGCATCAAAAGGGATGCACCTGCTATTAGGGGATTACGTTTAGAGCATGCCTCGGTGCTAGCAAAAACTAGAAGTTGAAAATTACTATTTTACTAGAAAGAAGCAGGGTATGGTGTGCGTGGCAGCACATGATGTTCAAGTTCATTGCCACTCTCTCTCTTCACTATGTCTCATTCTGTCTTTGGTATAAGATTTTGGAACCAAAATGAAGTGGCACTTTCTAATAATTTGACGATGATAACACCCTTTTCTTTTTCATATTTACATTATTTTGACTCTCAGAACTTTCCCAATTTCATGCATGTCCTCTATTCATTGGCTACAGCTGTTGAGAGGCACACAATCTAAAACTACTTATCATATCGGTTTTCTTACAGCTAATTGTAGCAATCATTTGCCATCATCATTAGGGTTTTAAAAAATATTATGAAAAGTATAAGCGACACTGTTTACATTCTTTTCATTATCAGATGAAATGACATAATAAAATTATAATGAGTAAATGTTGGTCAACAAGGCTAACATGAGAATTTTGTTTCAAAAGAAAGCATAGAAAAAAAAGGTCTGATAACACTGATAATATAAATCAGAACCTTTTTTCATTTATCTAAGCTGTATCACAAGTTTGTCGATCCATTTCAATTAATTCAAATTTAAAATTATTGATTAAATTAAAAAAAATTCTACACGAGTTATCCTCGTATTCAGTAATATCAACAATGTAATTAATTTAATGAAATAAGCATAATTGAAAAATGTAAATAAAATAAAATAAAATTGGTGTTCTTGCTTAAAGTTGACATCTATTCCTAGTATACACATATTGTTACTTTAGTTATCTTCAAGTTATAGGTAACATTCGTAACGTGTCTTAAAAGAAGTACAATGACCTAATCAAATTAAATGTAGATTAACAAAGCAGATAATTACTGATTAAATGGTAATTAATCTACGTTTATAATTTATTGTTTAATATATGAAAGTATAAAACCATTCTAAGTCACATGACTATAAATTTCTTCAATGTTAATATAAGAGTATGATTGTTTACATTTTTAAAAATATTTTTTTAAATTAAAAATTACATTTATTTTTTAATTTAAAAAATAAACTCTTTTTAAAAATGAAAAACAAACATATTCTAAATTACTTAAACAGAAATTGATACATCTCCTCCGGTAACTTTATTGTGTCTGGATATAACTTGATTAAATGTTTTTTAATAATTTTTTATTATATAAGAACTTATAATATTAGTTTAATAATAAAATTTAGTAAAATGAATTAAAATATAAAAATCATAATTTATTTATGTAAACTCTTTCAAATGGTTTTTTCTTATTTGTGACATTAACATGATTCTTACTTTAAATTCTTGTGAAGAAATTTGTAATCAACCTGGAATTTTAGAATGGTGAAAACTTCCCATATACCCAAAGTTTGATTGGGGAGGAAATGCTGAGTTACAAACAAGAAACTCATGATGATTCTTAATTAATTAGGCCAATCAACTCAAGATTATAGGCAACATGCACTACCAACATTATAATTATATCAAAGTCGACAATGAAAAGAAAAACATTATAATCATTGGTTCAAATTTATAAAGAGAACAACATAATAATGGCAAAAAAGTGTGATTACAGGAAAGTGTACAAAAGATTAATTGCCCATGTACCTAACCCTTTATATAAAAAATTCTCCTGTTTTTATTCATATTAACCTATAAAGATCTCGAAATAAAGTCTAATATCACAGAAAGTGCAACATTCAAGTTTATACTAAGCTTTCCAAAATTGTAGTTATAAGTTAGTACTTTAGTTTTCCATTTTTTTTAATGGGGAAAACTTTGATTATAAAACTGATTAAATCAAGGCATAACATAGCAACTGCATCACGCACCACACAGCTGCCTCGAGCCAACAATTGTCAACAAGAGAGAAAAGCAGGAGATGCTAAAGCATGAGCAGGCTTTACGTTTACACATTTAGTTTGTCGTTGGTAAAGTTTATCTGGCTCATATATGGTAACCATTTTGATTTTAAGATTTATTTTTTGTTATTATTATTTTTATTGTACATTCTTTTTAGTTAACATGATGAAATATTATTGTATGTAATTTTTTAAATGTTTTTATTTAGTTAAATTAATTTATCTAAATAGACTAATCATTAATGTATTTTAATTAAATAATATTTAAAATATAAGTCAAATTATTGTAATTATGTATTCAAAATAGAAAATTTTATAGAGAAGTAAAAGATTTAATGCTTGAACGAAATAAAAAAAAATACTACAAATAAAGTATAATATTAGTTACGATGAATTTTAAAAAAGTACTTTTAAATTATTTTTTCAATTTTAAATTTTAAACTTATTAAAAGGGAAAAGAGAGAAAGAGAAAGAACATACAATTTAATTTATTTTTTTTCATCTTTTCCTCTTTTCACTTAACTTTGAATTTTCATGTTCTTCTATCTATGAAAGAGTAACTTTTATTATCTAAATAGAAGATTAAGTAAACACAACATTTCTCAGAATCAATTTGCAATATTTATTCTCAATTCGAGTTTTTTACTTTCTTTTTCTATTTAATTTTATAAATTAAATTTATTTTTTAATTATATTTAAAAAATAATTCAATCATCATTATTTAGTTAAAATATATAAGTCAATTTTACAAAATTAAAATTAAATAAGTGGTACAAAATATTAACACATTTTAATTAAACTTATTTTTTATAAAAATTAATTTTAAATTATACTATTTTTAAAAAATAAAAAAATAATTAAGCCTAAAAAATATTATATTATAATAATATAAATACAAATTATAAACTATTACAATATATATATATATATACTAAATTAAATATAATAACATTCACGTTAGTATTAAATTACTAATTATCATACTAAATATTATACTAACTTAATTTATATTAAATATTCTTTTAGTTACTAAATATAATAAATATTTAGTAAATATTTTTTGATATAATATTAGAATTACAATCTACAACAGTCACTTAAATATTATTCTATTTTTAAAATTCCATAATTAGACATAATATAAAATATAAATTTTTTAAATATAATCAAATAATACTTAAATAAAATATAATAACATTAATTTTAGTATAATATTATTGCAGTATTATGCTAACTTATATTTCATTTTAATTAACATCACATTAATATTTTTTATTTATTCAACTAAATATAATATACTCAATAAATTATTTTAATATTCTTTCCTATAATTATGTTATGTTACTAAATATAACATAATATTTAAAAAATTATTTTTCTCAAGTTTATATTAACAAACTATAACATCATCAAAAGTTATTTTACCCATTATACATAATATAATATACTAATTTTTACTTTATTATTTTACTAAATTTAATATACTTATTAACTTATTTTAAAAAATTTAATATCATAAAAAATATTACCATACATTTTGTAATTTTTATTAACTTAACTATATAAACTTTAAAAATAATTTATTTAAAAAAAACTAATTTAATTTGTTTTCTTGAATAAATATTTTTGAAATTTATTTTAAATATGTTCATGGATAAGTGTATACATAAAAAAATAATAAAGAAGTTCTAAAATAAGTTTTTAAAATACCGTTCTATAAAGATTATTTTTAATTACTAAAAATTTTTTAATTTAATTATTTAAACTTAAAGGATATGAAATTAAATAAAAACACAAATTTAAATATAAAAGTAATTAAGAAAAGAATTAAAAATAGCACAACTTATAACGATAAATTAATCAAGAAGAAATTAGGACATATGGTTTCACTTTTTACACTTCTTTATGTTTCTTTTAAATTAATTCTAATTACGGTTTTCTTATAATAGTTAACCACTCATACTAAATCTATTAACACTGAATAGTCATGCAATGTTAATACTCTTTTTTCTTAAGCTATTACTTCCAATAGTCATGCAAGGTAAGAGGAAGAAAAAATATAAAGAACTTACAAACTATTAATTTAATAACGGTTGAAAGATAAGAAATAAGCTTAGTCCACCTAATTCTTTGTTTCATTTTACCCTATAGATCTATTAATTATATGTGGTACGGTCGCTTATAATACAATTAATTATGCTATGTTTAAGAGTTGTCAATTATGAACATACAAATATAGCACAATAGGATAACCACTAATTAAGAAAGAAAATATGAAATAATCATTAATCACAAAGATCCAATAAAGTCATGCAAATAATTCACTATAACTCTAGCTATGGGTTTAGCTAGACATAATATAATAGCAAACTAAAACAACTATAGTCATCAGTGATTAACTAAAACTAAGATTAATGGTGTTAAAGATGTGAAAGAGATCCTTTAGTGTTGTCCATGAGGTTCCTTTGATAGAGTTTTAAAATCCTAATATTTCTTTAAAGTTAGACTTCTCACAAGTAAGCATATTTGTGCAAAACAATATGCACTACCATGCTATGGTTGAAGCACTCTCGTACTGACTATTAGGATATAGGCGTGCTGGATGCAGCGAAGCCTTGTTTTCCATCTAATTTAACCCTAAAATGCACTAAAAATTTAATTACAGTCTTCTTATGCTAAATTGCACAATTAATATAGTAATTGGTGCAAAATCCTAATAAAATAATGGTCACACATAAATATATATGCTTTAAAAGCATATCAAAATACAAGGCTAGCTTTGCACTAGTCCTAGGATAAACATTGCAATGTCTACGTCACCACATGAAAAGTTTTAATACTGTTTGGCAAAAAAAAACAAAAATCTAAGGTGCAAAGCATAGTCCTTGGCCAAACTTAGAATAAATTAAGTGTCAATCTTGAAAGCAATTTTTAGGAGTTGTTAGCAATTATCAATGGTTGAGAATCAAGACATGTGAAACAAATTGTGTGTGAGAAAGTAGGAGTGGTTATAAAGAAACATGTGAAAAGCAGTTGCAAAAGGCACTCACATAGGAAGAGAAGTAGTTAAGTCTAATTTATGTATAAATATGATTAAACACTACTAAAACCACGTGAATTACAGAAAAAATTTTCAAAGGTTATCGACAGATTTTAGATTTATAGATAAATTTTTTAAAGGATATCGATAGATTTTGGATTTACAAATAGGTTCGACTCGTTTATAATTTTCTTCTAACACTCTTATTTTTGTTATTTATTAATTTTATATTTTGTGTGGATTGTTAATGCATGTTATTGGAAATTAGAAGATTTTTAGGTATGTGAGTTGTAGGATTTCTTGCTATAGCGAGATGTGTCTCGCTATAGCGAAAAATGAGCATATAGAATTAGGCTCTCTAACGCTCTCTTACTGTAGCGAGGATGCTCTTGCTGTAACCAGAATGATAGACAACAAAGAATTTTTTGTTTTCACTACAATAAGAGAAGAGCTCGCTGTAGCAAGAATTAACTCGCTATAGTGAAAATGTCGCATGTTGAGGGGTATTTAAGGGTTTCCAAGTTGAAAAATTTGGATTATAATCCAAGTTACGACCCTTCTCTATTTTCTCTAACCTCTCTCCTCATTTTCTTAGAAAATCCTTGAAAAGCTCTAATCTTTCTCCAATCCAAGCTTGGGAGTTCACTTTTCTTGTTCCTTGGTAAGTTCTTAAAGCTTGGTTCTCCATTTCTTTAGTTATTTTCATGTTTTTTCTCCTCTAAATAGGATTTATTGTGATATTTAGGAAGAACCCAATGTTTTAAGCAAGATTCCTCACAAACCCTTCCCTAAAATTTTATTTCAAGATAAGGAGAGCCTATCTTGTTACTAAGAAAGAGATATGTTTGTGTTCATAAAAGTGGTATGATGAAATGCATAATTTTGAGTATATGTTGGATGATAACATGTTTTTGTTATGTTTGAAGCATGTTTTGTGATGTTGATGATGTGTATGATCCTTGTTTTGAGTGTATATGCGTGTATGTTGTGGACTGAGTTTGAGGGTGTCCAACCCTCGGTAATAATTGATTGATATATGATGTAGTAATGAACTTGGATAAAATGGAGAAATGAAGGGATGAATAATAAGTTATAGTAAATAATGAGTTTAGGCCATAATGACTAATAAGAAGAGTAAATCTATAATGAGAAATATAGAAATGAGATGGGAAGTATGAAAAGAGAAATGAAAAAAGAAAGAAACATAATAAGGACAAATATGGATAATTCAGAGGTACATTAGGGGTGTAGAAGACAGAAGCGATTGTGAAATCTTGGAGAAATGAGGGTGACAAATATTCTTCTTGAATTACACATAACACATGAGAGTAAGAGCACCATGAGCCTCACCCTTGTTTCTTGACTTAAACTCCTAATCACGCTTTTGCTAAAAGGGACTGGGTCAGCACACATTGTATCTGTGTAGTTACGGTTATCCAGTAACTATCTATGCTAAGAAAGACTTTGAGGGATCCTAGGGGCAATGAAAGTGTGAAATGAGAACTCTTGGTGTTAATAGAAAGAAAATGTAATAAGTTGGATAACTAATGATCGTTGCATATATATATGAACAAGATTGATTATTGTATTACCTTTGCTTGCACTGTTTGATGTAATTGTGAATGTATGCTTGGTAATAAGAATAAAGACTCATCGTTACATACATCTTTCAAGAGACCAGGATGACAACACCCAGAGAAAGCATTAGGCTCATAGATAGCTTTGTATAGTATAGGTTAAATTATGTATGTAACGAGTATCATAGATTTTGCTATTTTAAGCTGGCCTTACATGTTGATAATGCACCTCGTGACATTATTATGCTAGATATGGAACTATCCTATAGTGTATCTTTTGATTTCCTTGTAAGCAATAGAATCTACCATACCCTATGTATGTACTTTTATCAAGGCACAGTTATAACCCCATCAGCTATGACCTACCTGTTCACATATTATGATCACAATCACCTCGGAAGACCAATTTGATGAATTTTTGAGTGAATTATTGGCAGGCAGGCCACTATGGATTTAGGTGATCGTTATCTCGGATTGGATGATGATCTCAATTCTGAAGAACTTGCTGCGATATAGGAATAACATGGGAATAACTAGTATCTTTTTTAGTCTTTTGATGGATAGATTTATATATATTGTTCTAAAGAGTTTACAAGAGGTTGATATTAGCAAAATATACATCAAAGTACATTAGAACTCATTTACAACATTTATAAGATACAAATGTTTCAAAATTTTCACACGTATTTGACTTGCAATGAGTTTAATCTAAATATTCCCTACTAAACTCTGAAATTATTTTTTTAATCATATTAAATAAAATAAGGATGTTACATTCCTCGTCAATAAATCAATACAAACAGATTTTTAAATCCATTTGTAAATTACAAATATATTTACAAATGAAAAAATTTGTTTGTAATTTTTTATTTAGTTTTTTCTTTTATTTACTTGTATAATTATTCCTCACTATTCTTAATCATCATAATAATTTAAAACATAATGAAAATTAGAAAATCAAAATTTAAAATTAAAAAATGTAATATTAAAATAATATTACAATTCAAGAATTAAACACTTAAAGTTATAATGTGAAAAATAAAATAGCAATATCTATTATCACGAGTACTCAACGTGATCATTGTCAATAGCAACGTCGTCATCATCTGTAGAGAAGGAGGATGATGAATGTCGCATCGGCCCAACTACTAATAGTGTTGGAGCTGATAGAGGAGGAAAAAGAGGTATAGAGCTGCTTACTTTCATAAACTCAAAGTATGCATTCATCTACTACTGCACCTTCCTCTACACCCCAATGTCACATTTTTCTCTATCTTCTTCATTTTCTTGGCCCACGTCTTCTTCAATGTACTCTCCTTACTCTTCTACATCTCCTCATTTTGCTTCTAGAGTTCTTCATTAAGAGCATGAAATTAGTAGCGAATCATGTCCTCCACCTCCTCAAGCACACACATATACTATATGAATATCTTTTATTTTACATTACATAGATTTCTAATATAAATTTTGGCAAAATCTTTCCTAATGTATGAATATTTTTTTATGTATGTTAACACCTAATATAAAAATAAGTCACACATATCTATATATTATATATAAAAAAATATATTAATAAATAAAACATAAGCATATACATCACAATCCTGAAATCATTATAGAGTACATCCCCTTATAACTCCACAACATGTAAATTCTACATTATCCACAATCACAAATAATCCTATAGCAAACAATAATAAGGTTTAGGGAAGAACATCTACGCTCATTTTCTAGTTATACAATCTCCCGTCTTAGGACTTTTTCTTAAAAATCATAAGTCTCTATTCTACATAAAAAAATTTAAAAATTAAACCAATTAAAAGTTAGAGTATCGTACTAGAAATACAATGATGTAATTTATTTTCTAAATGGATGTTTCACTCCCAATGGGCAAAGAACTGAAGATGGTAGAGAGAGGGGCAGAAATCAAAGAGAGAAAGGAAAAAATGCAAAGTAGGAAGAAGAAGAGGAGACACAATTTTCATTTATTTTATATACTACAAATAGAATTTTCTATCTATAACTGCTTTAATAAAACATAACTTTTAAAATCTTAGTTACAAACATATTTTTCTATTTATAATTGTGTTTAATGCAGTTACAGACAAAAATATCTGTTCATGAAGAACTATATGAAATATCATAAATATGTTTCAAAATATAGATGGATTTTGCCATCTATAATTTTGGCTCAATATCTTTTGCGTTTCAAATTACAGATAAATTTTTCTATATATGTAATTTTTATCTATAATGTTACACACCAAATGGCAGGCCTTTAACAAATTTTACAAATGGATTTATAGATGGATCTTTCTCAAAAATAATTTTATTTATTTATTTTATTTTTAGCTTTATAAAGCTGTTTGTAATACAAGTAGACTTTTTTTGTTTGTAATTTGTGTTTTTAGTAGTGAGATTTTAAGTTTTAGGAATTACAATTTTTACACACTATCCAAAATCTTAATGAGCCAAAATTCTATGCACCAGTTAGAGCCAGCAACACAGAAATCAATGGACCTATATTTATTATAGTCAAATTTATGCATTTATATTCAATATTTCAATTCAATTCAATTCTAGTTAATTTATCTAATCTTTATTGCTTTAATACTTATGTTGTAATTCTGCTTCTACTCCTTTCTATTCTATTTTCATAACTTTTGCTACAACATTTATATGTTTAAGAACAAACTTAAAACAATCTAGAAAAAAATATAAAATTTAATTCCCATATTACTTATTTGAATTTATTTATTTACTAATTGCGAAATTTATCATAAACAAATACCAATTGATAACAATTTTAAAAGAGTTAATTATAGTTAGAAAGTACACAAAGTTATAAATCTTATATTAAAATTCTATACTTCTAATATATAACTGAAATCTTATATTTCCTCTCGTTTTTTTTATAAAAAATAAAATGAAATTTTTTTTAGTTTTTATTATAAAAAATAAATAATAGATTAAATATACATTAATTGTTAAATTTCTTTTGTATCTTTCTTTTATTAATTAATATTATTAAATATATAAATTACTAATTATATTATTTAATATCATAGATATTTTTAAAATAAAATTTATATTTATAAAAAATATAATGAAGCTAATTACTTTTCTTAATAGTAATAATTTAATCTTTTATTTCTTGTAAAAAAGATAAAGAGTACCTTATAAATGAATCTTAACACAAAAGACTAATATATATATATATATATATATATAAAATTTAAATTTTAAATATTAAATTTAAACATTTTAAACGTCTAATTAAGTATGATGCAGACTAAACCTTAAAAATTAAAAAATAAAAACAAACTTTACTTATTATATATATATATAATTTAAATTTTAAATATTAAATTTAAACATTTTAAACATCTAATTAAGTATGATGCAGACTAAACCTTAAAAATTAAAAAATAAAAACAAACTTTACTTATTTTAAACATATCTTTTATAAAAATCCAAACGTTGTTAAGTCTGCTCACTAAAGTTCAGAGATTCAACAGGGCAATCTAAATGAGTCGGTTGGGCTAACCCGGTTTTGCAAACGCAATTCGTGGACTAAAAAAAAAAACCTGATCTGAACCATTCATTTATCCATGCAAAAATCAACGATCAATAATGACTGAGTTCCATTTGCATAGATAGACGCAATATCCATTATTTTTATTATTAGAAATAAAAGAGTGTATCCTTTCCCTAATTATTTTCCAATTTGGAAGAATGAATTCGATTCGGTTTGTTTCAGCAGCGATCGTCTCTGCTCATGACCCCATTCCCAAACTCGTTTCCTTCTCCAAAGCCAGAACGAAGCCAAAACCATTCCCTCTCAAATGCTCCTTTCGCCTTTCTAAGCTCAAAGTTTCAGCCCTCGAGAACGAGCTTCCCGAGTCACAGACTCACAACGATGGCGATGACGAACGAACAGAGAAGGTTTCGCTGCGTCAAAACGGTGGCGGAGGCGGAGGCGGAGATTTTGATTCGGGATGGTTGCGTGCTTTTCCTCACGTTTTTGTTGCTTCAATGTCCAATTTCATTTTTGGGTATCACATTGGGTCAGTTTCTCTCTCTCTCTCTCTCCATGTTTTGGAATTTTTCTTTGTGCCACGTGGCATTTTCTTTGATGGGGAAGTGAGGTTCGACTGAAGATAAAATTCTTTGATGAATTTGTGACGTGCTCTTTCCTTTAAAATATAAATACACCTTTTTTAGACACGTTCTTTAAAATTAATTAAAAAATAAAAAAATTATTTTTAATTTAATAAATTTTTTATTCGTATATTTTTAATTCTAATAAATTTTAGTATATTAATAAAAACTATATATTAAATAGATTATTCAATACTCCTCTATTTTAGATGCCGGAAGTTTTATTTAAGGATTTTAGTAACAATAGATATTAATAAAATAAATGAGTTTTTTTTTAATTCAGCAGGCTTATTTTAATATCTAAAAATAGAAAATTTTATTCAAAAAGACACGTATATATATATATATTAAAGTTATAAAAAATAATAAATATTAGTGTGTTACTTTTGACTGGTTTTATGAGCTTATAAAATTTTCAATTCTACATCTTTCAATCTTTATAATTTATTACAATGTTTCGAATTTTTAATTTTACAAAAACTTTTTATTTTCTCACGTGATCTATTAGTGTTGAATTTTCTTATGTGATTTATATCTTTAAGATATAATTATCAACATTAATATTTTTATTATTTTATTTTAAATTTTCAGAAGCTACTTTAAAGATACAGACAAGTTTGATGTTTTACTGTACTTAAGTACATGATCTTAATTTTTTGAATTTAATTTACTACAATCAGGGTCTAATGTGGTTTCCGCAGTATCATGTCATGTGGTTTGTGATTGTAATTAATGGTGATGAAAGATCAAATTCTTTGTGATGTGGCAGGAGTTGATTTGGTGATGCTGAAGTTTCCATTGACAGAGGATTAGAATTAAACAGTTCAATAATTATAGTTGAAGTTAATAAAGCTTGTTGAATGTGTTTCATTGAGCTTGCGAAAGTAAAAGCCAGGATGGTATTCCATTTCATAAAGCAAAAAATGATGATTAGTATTGACAGATTATACTGAAGGAATTATGTGTGATTCTTTTATATGATTAGTTGAGTACAGCTTGATCAACTTTTAAAACATGATGATTTGGTTTTTTGATAGTCTCTTGTGAACTATTTGCAACTGGAGTGCATATTTTGCAGAGTCATGAATGGTCCTATTGTTTCCATTGCCCGAGAGCTTGGTTTTGAGGGAAACTCATTCGTTGAGGGACTCGTGGTCAGCATATTTATTGCTGGTGCATTTATTGGGAGCATAAGCACCGGTTCTTTGGTAGATAAACTTGGTTGTCGGCTCACATTTCAAATTGACAGCATACCCTTGATCCTTGGGGCAATAATAAGGTATTGTATCGATAGCATCTTATTCTTCTTGTGAATCTTGTCTAGCTTTCATTTGTAGATTTTGAAAATGAAACCTCCTAACTGACAAAGTACATGTCTAGTTCCATGTCATCCATGCGTAAATGCACATTCATTCTCCTAAAAATGTATAACCAAACATGCTGTTTATCCCATAACTCTCTGAGTAAAGTTTCTAGATAGCAAAAGCTTCTCATAATATGATTTTGACTACTAATTCATTTGCATTTCTTTTAAAATCATTAGTTTTTCTTGTTTTTACCTTCCATGAAATCTCCAATCTTCAAAGAAAAACTTTTTTTTTTTTTAATAGGATTTAACTTTGACCTATTCAATGTGCTCAATTATGGTTTTAAAATTATTGACTTTTCCATTTTCTTGATCATCAATATATATTGTCCACATATTGCAAGCATTTTGATTTGAAATTATAGTTGTTTTGTGAGCAGATATTGTTAACATACCTGTTCTATTTGTGACAGTGCACAAGCCCACTCCTTAAACGAGATAATTGGTGGAAGGTTTCTTGTTGGGCTTGGTATAGGTGTGAATACTGTTCTTGTTCCAATATATATATCTGAGGTACATGTTGATATCAACTTTAGCTTTTAGCAGAATTGTTTTCTCATATCTCCAACAGTACAGGGTTGACTTAGCTGACCTCTACGGTCTAAACTCTACACCATATACCAAATCCATGTGATGTTTTCGATAAGTGGTGTTTATTTATTGGTTATAATGGAAATAAAACATGATATACTTAAAGGGCCCCTTCCATGTAGAAGTATTCATACTTCAAAAGAAAGTAGTTCAAACATGATATAGTTACTATTAATATATATGTGTGTGTGTGTGTGTGTGCATGGACTGTGGAGGAAAGACATTTTAAGACAGCCATAGCAAGTCCTTCTCACTCGTGTATCTTTGCTAACATATGTGGTATAGGTAGCTCCAACAAAATATAGGGGTGCCTTAGGGTCCTTATGTCAAATTGGCACTTGTCTTGGCATTATTGCTTCACTATTTCTTGGAATAGCTGCTGAGAATGATCCACATTGGTGAGTTTCTTTGTATTTTCTTCCTTGTAGATTCATGGAATCGGTATTTAACTTACAATTTTCACGTGTGTTTGTGTGGTTGTCTGATGTAAACATATGGTTTTACTTGGAAATTTGGAATATATGGTGTATGTTAAACAAGGATGGCAGGTGTATTTGGATGAATAAGTTTTAGGTTTCTTGAGCTTTTCCACTCAAATTGTCTATTGGTGTGAGAACCTTGTCACTTCTATTGTCTGAAGGCTTTTAACTATTTGTATTATGACTTTGCTTGTGTGAATGTTCTTTAATGACTAGTTTAAACACTGCAATTAATTTTCTGGGATAATCTTTTCTTTTGTCCTGTTTTAATGTGTGTAAATATATATTGTTTTAGTAATTTATTCATATATATTTGCAGTATTGTTTCTATTTTTCTTTTCAAGAATGATTTTTTTGTATTTGTATTGTGTCATATGTGTGTCTTTTCTCTGCTTTGTTAAATTTTCATGGATTAGTGTTAAAATGAAAGGGCCAAGAATGTAGCTTATGCTCATATTTTCTGTCATCTCAAATTGGACTTCTAGGATGTAATGTCCGGCCACAAACTTGCAGATTTGTTTTGAAATTCTAAAAACGTGTTGTTTGTGTTTCGCAACAATGGGTAAACGTACCCGTTGATGAGTAATAAATGGGGCATTTAAGACCTTGATTTATTGTCCCACAGAGACTATTGATCCCTAATTATTATGTTAATGTTGTAGCGAGGATTGTTGTGCAAGCAAGAGTGTAAGAGAAAGAGAAGAAAAAGAAAGAGAAGTGGAGAAAGAATCCTGTAGACTCTAGCACTTATATAAATACAAATTTAGATTTATTAGAACTAGGGTTTATAACTAAGTGGTTTTACTTGTTCTTATCTTACCTGTTTTATGGTTTTTATAATTCTTTAACTAATTATCAATCACCTATTTTGATTCCATCAATACCTAATGATCATGCAATATTCTTAATATTTTCCTAAAGGCTTTATCTCCAATGATCATGTCAAATATAGATATAAAAAAGCATTAAGATTCAATGGGTTTCTTAACCCAATAACTGATTGAAAATCCAAGATTCTAGATTGATCTTCTAAAACTCATGATTCTCTTTATCTATCTATCCGTTGGTTAAGAGTAGTTCCTTTGCTCTTCTTTCACAAATTAGATAATATGCATATGATTTAATCCATCCACACCACATGAGCCAATAGTATAAACATAATTGAAAAAAGAGAAACATTCATTATAAGAACATAAAATGATCAGAAAATTCACATTTGCTAGGGTTTTCCATCCATACTTTAAACCAAAACATTGAATCAATTAAAAGAGTAAAAGAAAAGAAAAGCAGGAACCGGAAATAAAAGCAATGTTGATCAAACATCAATCAACTCCAATCCATGTTGCAAAAATGAACTAGATCTAAGGGTGTGCCTCAAAGTACTTTGGGAGAAAGAGAAGTGCGGCAAAAGAGAAAACTAGAACTGTAAGTAAAACAGGTCATAAGAATGACATGTCTAATGAGTAACTTGGCTTCCTATTTATAGAAAATGATTAGACTTGATTCATGTAGGGGCTCAAAGCATTGTGCACAGCCATGCAAAGAGCTTCGCATGCCCATGCCAACTTCTGTTTGACACATGGAATTGGGTTTTGAAATTGTAATTAATCCTTGGAATTCTAATAATGACATTTAGAAATCCTTTTAGAATTGGATCACAATTTTAAGGTGGAATTCCATGAAATTATAGTATAACTAAACTAACATTTCTCAATTTCTAATCTGTATCCACTAAATTACAATTCCTAACATCACCAACATTGATTATAACTGCTCTCTTGTTTTGCCACTACTACCAATGCCACTACCATTGTTGTGGCCACTACTTCCACCTCTGCTACTCTTACCACCATTGCAACAATTGCTACCACCACCATTGTTTCTACCATCACTACCACTGATTGCTGCTTTCACCACCACTACTGCTGCCACAGCCTCACCACCACCCACTACTGTGCCACCATGTCCTCACCTCACAACCACCATTCTTGTTGTCACCCCTTCCGATATCAAACCCCCCCTTTCACCACCAATTGCCAAGGCCACCTCCACCACCAATCACCTTTACACTCATCACTGGCATTGTCACCACCACCACCATTACTTCTTCACCTACTTCACCTACTGTCACCATCTCTTTGCCCAACCGTTGTCACTATCATGTGCATTAAATTTTTTTACTCACATCCAATGTAACCATAGCCGTGACTGCCTCTAATTATTAGAGCTGTCAAAATAGAATTTGTATTCAACTTTAAATTATAATTTATGCTCTAGTTCTTTGCATAACCCACTCATAGAAATTATGATTCTGAACTAATTCCAATTCTATATGCAAAACAGACCCTTAATGTAACAGGAACACACTTTTCTAAGCTTAACTGAAGTCAAACTTGCACTCAAATCATAAATTGATATCCATTCTTCCTTCAATTGTATGTTTATAGTGTTTGAAAACAGAAAATTGCTTTCTGAATAATGCCTACTTGGAACCAACAAATACATATTTCAGGTGGAGGACAATGCTGTATATTGCAAGCATCCCAGGTTTTCTTGTTGCACTTGGTATGCAGTTTGCTGTTGATAGTCCACGCTGGCTTTGCAAGGTAGGAGTTTATCGATTACTTAATTCATAATTTTAAGCTTTTCCACTGTTCATGAAGCTTTAATATTTCTGCTCAGGCTGGGAGAATAAATGATGCTAAAAAAGTAGTAAATGAGCTTTGGGGAGAATCTGAAGTTGATAGTGCAATTAAAGAATTTCAGTCTGTCAGCAAGAATGATGGTAGTGATTTGGACAGCAGATGGTCAGAGATCTTGGAGGAACCACATTCTAGAGGTTGTGTCAAGGTGGTTTTGGCTGTTTCTATTTTACAATAGACAGCATTCTGTGCATGGAAAACTATTATTTTCCTATCCTAATTGATTAATTACCAGGTCAGGAGAAAAATACAAGTACATTAAAGTAATAGTTTCAGCTGGATAAGGGAATGAATTTAGCTCCATAAAATAGAACTTCTTTGATAAACATGTAATTTACAATAATTACTTGCACATGCAACTTTAAGTATAAAACTCATAGTGGATTTTCTTGTATGATTGCAGCTGCCTTTATTGGAGGTACTCTTTTTGTACTTCAGCAGTTTGCAGGCATAAATGGGGTTCTTTATTTTTCATCACTGACCTTTCAAGATGTTGGTGTTGAAAGCAGTGCTTTAGCAAGCTTGTTTGTTGGGCTTACTAACTTTACAGGTTTGCAGTCTGCACTACTTTTCATTTTATCTCTAAATTTCTTCTAGGAATTTGATTCAGATTGTTCTAATCTGTTGTCTTTCAGGTGCACTTTGTGCTTTATACTTAATCGACAGGGAAGGGAGACAGAAACTTCTTGTAAGAAGCTACTTAGGAATGGTGAGTGTGTACATGTTCATAACTTCATGCTGGGTAAATTATATGTCAGAAAAAGACATCCAGTAATCACCAAGTGAATGTGGATAGATCCCTATTACTAATGTGCATGTAGGAAGGCGATGGGAAATAGAGGATCAACAATAGTGCGTGAGTTGGTTGGATAGAATGGGAAACTAAGGGAATATTCATACTGAAAAGCATAACTGACTAGTGAATATTGATGAATAGGAGAGAAAAAAAAGGCATGAAAAAAAAGCAAAAATATTTGGCTGTGTTCTATTCAATCATAATATATATATATATATATATATATATATATATATATATATACACAAGTGGGATTTGGTCAGTTACATAATGCTGGGAGATTAAATCTCTAGAAACTAGGCAAGTATTTTCTATCCTAGGTAAGTATCCTAAATTAATCTATATATATATATATATACACAAGTGGGATTTGGTCAGTTACATAATGCTGGGAGATTAAATCTCTAGAAACTAGGCAAGTATTTTCTATCCTAGGTAAGTATCCTAAATTAATCTATATACAATATTTGACAAAGATACAAGATAATATTACAGTGATATCATATCTTTGAATGTGTGAAGTTGGAAGAAGGGCTTTGGTGAAAACATCTGCTAGTTGTTGGTGGGAGCGAACAAAAGTTGTTTGAAGTTGACCTTGAATATCCTAAATGAAATGACAATTAATTTCAACGTTGTTAAGATATCCCACATTGGTTAGGAATAGAGCTAGAATACTTCTTATAAGGGTTAGGGCAGTTCTCCTCCTATGAGTTAGCTTTTGGAAGTGAGTTAGGCCCAAATTTCTTAACATAGTATCAGAGCCTATTCAATTTGAACGTTGAACTACCCACAGATGTCTAGTCTTGTTGGGTTCACCTATGCAGATATTCAGTCTTGTAAATTTCACGCACCAGATGTCCAGTCCTGGGCGTGAGGGGAGTGTGTCAAGATGTTCCACATTGGTTAAGAATAAAACCAGAATACTTCTTATAAGGGTTAGGGCAGTCTTCCTCTTATGAGCTAACTTTTGAGAGTGAGTTAGGCCCAAGTTTCTTAACGTATTTTGTTCTTTCATGAAAAACAGGAGTGTTTGCTATATTGAGGGCAGCTAGATTGTCACGATAACATTGCAAGACCCAACTCATAGAGAAGAGTGTGTGGTATGTGAGTTCACTAACAATACTAGCCATAGCTCGACCTTTGGCTTTGGTTGAGGAGCACAAAAGAGTGGATTGCTTCTTGTTTTACCTAGAAAGAAGACTTGGACTCCAAAAAAAATACATTTACCAAAGGTTGATTTCTAGACGTAGGGCAAGAAGCCCAATTTGCATCACAGTAAGCATGCAAGCATAATTGTGCAGTGAGAGTAGGATACCATAATCAAGGGCAGATTTGAAGTATCTCACCACCTTAAGTGCAGCCTCCCAATGTGTGTCATGAAGAGAGGACATAAATTTTGACAATAAGTTTACTGCATAAGTGATGTCCAAATGGGTGACTGCAAGGTATAGAAGTCTAGCAAGTAGTCGTCTATTTGAAGCAGGATTAGGTAAAAGATTACCAACATCAGCAGCCAAGATGTCATTGTAATCCAATGGGGTTGTAGCTGGTTTACTAGCAAGGAGGCCATTGTCTTGAAGAATTTCTAGTGCATATTTTCGTTGATTAAGAAAGTGCCAGCCTGTGAGCATGCCACTCCAATACCCAAGAAATATTTTAATGGTCCTAAATCTTTGATGTGGAATTGGTTAGAAAGATATTGCTTGAGAAGTATAACAACTAGCGAATCATCTCTTGTAATTACAATATCATCAACATAAAGAACGAAAATGGTAATGAGTCATGAGTAAATGTGAAAATGGAATAGTCAGCTTTAGATTGAGCAAAGCAGCCTTACGCAAGGCTTGGGAAGAGGTAGCAAACCATGTGCGAGATGAACGCTCTTACTATGTTCTAGTCAACAATGAACTTGATCTGTAGGCCATTTCTGTGAAAGTTCATGTTGATATTCTTCGACGATGTATTGGTGTACAGTAGGGACTAGAACTCACACTTGAAGCATCTGACCTTGGTCCTTCAGACCTTGCAGGCTAATCAGTTTGTCATCGATAGGAAGAAATGTTGCTTTAAAAGGATGTAGGTTGAGTATTTGGGCCACGTGTCGGCTACAGGGGTGCATGTTAATCCTTGCAAGGTCCGAAGTGTCTTAGATTGGCCTATCCCTTGGAGTGTTAAAGGGATACACGGTTTCTTAGGACTCTGGGATACTATTATAAGTTCATCTGGAATTACGGGCATATGGCAAGGTCCTTAACAAAGTTGACCTGCAAGGATGGCTTTAGATGGGAAACTGAGGCCGAGAAGGCTTTTCAAGACCTAAAGACTGCTATCACCGCAGCCCCTATTTTAACCTTGCCAAACTTTGAGGAAAAATTTGAAGTAGAATGTGACGCTTCAGGCAGAGGAATTGGAGTAGTGTTGATGCAACAGTAGAAGCCCATTGCTTTCTTTAGTAAACTCTATTGGATTCCTATTTGTCCAAGTCGATTTACGAAAATGAGTTGATGGCAATTGTCCTTGCTATCCAACACTGGAGGCACTATCTATTGGGGAGGGAATTCCTTGTGCTTACGGACCAAAAGAGTCTTAAATATATCCTGCAACAACATGAAGTTTCAGCCGATCAACATTGCTGCCTTGCAAAATTGATGAGCTACCATTTTGAAATCATTTATAAACCGGGATCCACCAACAAGGCTGTGAATGCATTGTCAAGGCGGCTTGAAGATGAGGAACTTACTACAATTGCATCTTTTCCAGTATGGGAGCAGTAACAAGATTTGCAAGATGAGATTTTATAGGACTCATCTACAGCAGGTTGTCATTGCTTTGAAGGGGGATCCGGATGCCAAACCCAGACCCTCATTGGTAGGAGGAGTCTTGAAATACAAAAGGGGTTTGGTAATTCCAGCTTCTTCTTCCTTGATTTCCCAACTGCTGAATTTTATGCTTTGTCTATTGGGGGTCATTCTGGGTTTCTATAGACCTATAAGTCTTAACAACGAATCTTTGTTGGGTCGGTATGAAGAAGCATGTGCAGAAATTTGTCCATGAATGTGAGATTTGTCAAAGAAATAAGTATGAGGCTGCAACTCCTAGCGGATTACTCCAACCCCTCCCAATTCCCTCTCAAGTGTGGGAGGACATTTCCTTAGTTTCGTAGTCGTCACTGGGTGCTGATGCGGTACTGGTTGTAGTGGATCATCTCTCTAAATATGCACATTTTATCCTTATAAAGCATCCCTACACGGCTAGAAGGGTAGCTGAAATTTTTTTCGTAGTGGTTGTTTGACTACATGGACTGCTGGCATCAATACTTAGGGACTGTGATCCAATATTTGTGAGTACTATTTGGAAAGAGCTATTTGCGTTGCAAGGAACACAGCTGCGTATGAGTTCAACTTACTACCTACAAACGGACGGTCAAACAAGGTAGTAAATTGATGTTTGAAAACATGTCTCTGCTGTTTTGCATTGGAGTAGCCCAAAAATTGGACCTATTAGGTCCCTTGGGCTAAACTATGGTATGACATAACTTATCACTCATCAGTTGGGACCACTCCTTTCGAAGTACTATATGCGAGGAAGCCTTCAGTTGTTCCTAGACTGATTGAAGGATAGGTGCGGGTTGAGACCATGGGATGTGATCTACGGGACTGAGACAAGGCCTTACGACAATTGTGCTTCCATTTAGAATGGGCCCAACAGTATATGAAGCTTTTTGCAGGCCGCCATTGGAGGGGGATGAAGCTAGAAGTTGGGGAGTGGGTTTTCCTCAAATTGAGGCCCCATAGGCAACAATCGATGATCCACAAGATCAATCAAAAGCTCTCCACAAGGTATTTCGGGCCCTTCCAGATTTTGCAGCATGTAGAAGTATCCTACAAGCTCTCTCCCAGCATCTTCAAAGGTCCATCTGGTTTTCCACATTTCGCAGCTTAAGAAGGTCATAGGACAAAAGATTGTGTCTGCCACCTTACCAAAGGAGTTAATAACAGCAAAAGTTGCAGAGCCAAAAGCTGTTCTGGCTACTCGAGTTGTTACCCAAGGTGGTCAACAGCAGAAATAGGTGTTGATACAGTGGAAGGAGTCTACTGCTGAGGAAGCTACTTGGGAAGAGGCATTGGTCATCAAGAGTCAGTTTCCTTCACTCACTCTTGAGGGCAAGAGTGAAAGTTCAGGGTTTGGTATTGATGGGACCCAAACCTGCAATGAAGACCTCTTGGATACAAGTCCGATGAATGCTATTGTTTGGCGGGTTAATTCCCATAAGAAGAAAGCCAATAATTAGTAAAAAAGGCATTAGGAAGTTAGTTAGGATTTTGAATAAGATTAGTTGGGATAGTTTGTTAGAAGAGATAAGGATTAGCTTTTGTTTGTTTCAAGAGATAAGGATTGGATAAGTTTAACTATTCTTTATTTAAGCAGTCAGTTTTCTTTATTAGATTTTGGCTTTTGAATAAGAGAAGGGAGAATTTCATTCTCTAGGAGGAGCTGTCGCTTTGGGGGAATTTTTGTAATCCTAGTTCTTCAAGTAATTAATAAAAGTTCTTTTCCTTCTTTAATTCTTCCTGAATTTTGTCTCTTAACCCTAACACCATGAGAAGTAGATGTGCAACATAAGCAATCAAATGTACGTAGGTGAATGAAATTGGGTGAGAGGCCATAAAATCCGGTGCAGTTGATTAAATGAATGGCAGTGAGGATGCTATCTCCCCAAAAAGAAATCGGAAGACCAGCTTGAAAACATCTTGCAACATTAAGAAGATGGAGGTGTTTACGTTTGACAATGCCATTTTGCTGGGGACTGCCAGGACAAGAAAATTGTTGTAGAATGCCAGAGGAAGTAGTTTCTAATAGGAATGGTTGGTGAATTCAGTACCATTATAAGATTGGATAGATTTGACACGTATTAAAATGATTGTGAACATTAGCCAAGAAATGGATCGACAAAGAATAAGCATCCAATTTGTACATGAGATAATTCCACGTAACTCAAGAAAAGTTGTCAACAATAATCTAACAATGACCATTTTAAGTAGGTGTAGCATATTTTCTCCAAATATCAGCATGAATTAAATCAAACAAAGAGTTAGTAGTGGACATACGCAAAGGAAAAGAATGTCTCGTTTGTTTAGACAAATGATAAATTTCACAATGGTCACATGAGTCTCTGTTAAAACCACAAACAAGAGCTAAATATTTCAGGGCATTTGGTGAAAGATGGCCAAATCAAGCATGCCAAGAAGGGCAACTACAGTGGTAGATGCATCGAAGGAAGTAAAAGTCCATCCTTTTCATGGCCTCGACCAACCTCCTTCTTTGTCAAACGGTCCTAAAATACACAATGATTAGGATAAAAAAGGACAATACAGTTCAAAGATTGGGTGAGCTTTGACACTGATAAAATATTGAATTTGAATGAGGGGACAAATAATACATCTATAAGAATGATGTGTGTGTGTGTTATACTTCTAATTAGGAAGGTGTATGTAAGGAAAAAGAAAGATGGGCCAGCCCCAGGTCAGCAACAGAATAACTGATAACTAACCGACTGTCACAAGTGGAGAATAAATAGGAGAAAGAGAGGGAAGTGGGAGACATCTTAGTTAATCACTTGGATTAGACTAGGAGAGATCAGGCTCTCGAATACCTAATAGGGACAGGATTTGTTGTAAAGCATTCTGCACTAGTGTAGGGGTATCAATTCCTCGGCAAGAGTCATTTCTTAATAATACATGATTCTTTCTTGGATTTTGTCTCTTTTCTTTTCTTTTTCTTCTGTTCTAATCTCTTTGGTCCAGTTCTATCAGTGTGATGTAAGTGGAAGGGGTTACTGAAGAAAGGAGGAAAGAGTGAAAGAAACATGATCTTTGGTGCTAGTAGCAATGACCCATTGATTAGGCATGTAAAGGGTAGAATAAAGAGATACCTGTGAGATTGGGTTTGGGCCTGTTTCCCTCCCACAATAGCTGAAGAAGATTATGTAAGGATTATGTTGATAAGGGGTCTTCTGCCACACTGTTGGAATGAGGAGCAACACAGGTGGATGATGTGGAAGACTGCTCATGAGTGTTACCCTTGCAGTAATAATGATGTGCTAGTGGATATCCATGATGTTTATAGGACTTGTTTTCAGTGTGGCAAAGGGTGCCACAATGTGTGCATCGGGGACAATTGTGAGAAGGTGTTGATTTTGCTAAAAAAGCATGAGAAGTGTAATCTGCAGAAACATGTGCTGGGTGGGTTTGGAGGGCAATTCATTCAGAAGGCAACGGGGGATGTATGTGTCCTTTGGGCTTCATCTTGGAGAAGCAAAGAACTTACATGAGCAACATCTGGCAGAGAAGTAGTAAGAAGTAATTTGCTAGGAGGGGAAGAGTACATGTTGTCATTACTGGCCATACTACAGCGTGAGTGAAAAAGAGTTGGCTCTAATACAATAAATAAAAAGTTCAAATCGAGTGTAAAAGTTTTTAGATTTACACTAGTATGAGAAGATCCTGTTTTACACACACACACACATATATATATAAGTGAGATTTGGTCAATTAGGTAATGCTGGGAGAAGATTATGCTAAATCTTTAGAAACTAGGCAATTATTTTTCTTAGGTAAGTATCCTAAATTAAGCTATATACAATATTTGACCAAAAAAATATCTTTGATTGTGCAACAGAAAGAGCGGGGGACTGACTGTCTTAGAGGTAATAAAATGATAAGAGGAAAGGAGACAGTTGTTTTTCTATTTTTCTGTTATTTCACTTTTACGCAGTGTATATTCCCCTTCCTGGACTAATTCATGCTCCTAATCTGTAATAGACAAAGATTGTGTGCATCATAAATAATGTAAGCATACTTAAAGTTTCTATCATGCATGAACAGGCATACACTGAATTCATTTAGATCTTGTTGCTAGTTAAGTAGCCTTTTCTCACTATATTATTACTGATGACTTTTGATTCTGTTTCTTTGTAGGCAATTTCAATGTTTCTCGTGGTCTATGCTGTCATCTTTCCATTGGATGAGCAACTCAGCAACGACTTATCAATACTGGGAACTATAATGTAAGCATTTACTTGCTGGTGCTGAGAATCTAGTGCCATGTGCCTTCTGTGACAGCAACCTAGCTTTTTCATCTCCAATTGAAACATAGGTGATAATTACTAAATGCTTGTTGAGATTGACATGCTTTTCTCACTCTCCCCAAATTCTTATTTCTGAATGTGTTCATTAGCTTGGCTATCATTTGTTTGAAGAAAGTGGTGTTTAAAATTTTACTGGACTTGGTTAAATAGATATGGTTTGACTTTGAATAGTTAATTTACATCTAATTGGCTCTGCATGATAGCTGTGCCATTAGCATAATTCTATGAATGGCTTCTGTTATGGTTGAATTTGGAATCATAGTGTTAAGAGAGAAGAAATCGAAAGAGCATTGATGGAATCCGTGTATTTCAACTACATAAAAGAGTGAATATTTATATTAATAATAATAATATCAACAACGATTACAAAATATACAGTTGCCTAATTATCATAATTATAAAGACACTAATTTCCCTAGTTAACATTTTACTCTTATTTAACACTCTCCTTGAAGCTGGAGCATATAAATCATATGCACTAAGTTTGTTATATATTTACTTAATAGGTGGACCTCTTAAAGACTTTGAGTACCTTTGCCAATCACGAAACTTATGATGATGACTCAAAGTAGGATCTTCTCACAAATGAACAATCTATCTTAATGTGATTCGTTCTTTATGGGAAAATCGGATTCAAGAGAAAATGCAAGGCTATTTGATTATCACAAATAAGTTTCATTTGTGTGACCTCTTCAAATCTCAGATTTTTAAGTTGTTTTAGCCAAATAAGTACACATGTGGGTGAGACCATGGATCAATATTTTGCTTCTAAACTAAAAAGAGAAATCACATTTTGCTTCTTACTCTTCTAAAAAATTATTTTACCTCTAATTAGAACACAGTAGTTAGAAATAGATTTCCAGTCATAAGAACATGCATAACCTGCATCAAAGTACGCTGTCATTTGAGCGTGACCATTGTTTTTATACAAGAGACCTTTTCCTAGACTCCTTTGATATATTTTAAGATGTGAATCAAAGCATCTCAATGTTCTTCACAAGGTGAGTTAAGGAATTGACTTACCAAATTGACATTAAAAAAGACGTTTAGACGAGTAACAATGAGATAGTTTAGCATTTCCACCAATCTCCTTTACTTTCCTGGATCAAAAAAATGCTCCTCTTTACTTGACAGAAGTTTGGAATTAGGATCTATTAACAAAAAAATCACAAAACAAGGGATATGATTAGATATCCAGTTATAAATAATTGTAAATTAGAGAATTATTTTTATTCTTTTGTATTTATAAGTTTCGAATTAGGATCTATTAACAAAAAATATCACAAAACAAGGGATATGATTAGATATCCCGTTATAAGTAACTGTAAATTAGAGAATTATTTTTATTCTTTTGTATTTATGATTGATTCTATTGTACCCTATATGTGACACACAACATTCATACACTTTCTCTCTATAGATCCATAAGAGTATCCATAGATCTAGCACTTATCAAACTTGTTTCTTTTAAGATATCCAATGCATACTTTCTCTGGGAAATTACAACATTGTTGTTAGATTACACCACCTTTATTCTCAAGAAGTATTAAAGTTTACAAAGATCTTTTGTCTAAAATTGGTAACATAGATTGTTCTTCCATTGTGTAATGCCATGGTGATCACTACCAATAATAACAGAGTTGTTAATATAAACAATTAAATAAATGCATGCTATGGTTGAATGTCAATAAAAAATTGAATTATCAACTTCACTTTGAGACATCTCAAACCATTGGACAAAAGAGCTAAATCTACCAAACCTTACTCTTGAATATTGTTTTAAGGCCATACAAGAATGTTCTTAGATGACAAACTAATCCTAAACCCTAAACCCTAGATGACAAACTAATCCTAAACAATCCCTTGAGTAACAAATCCGGGAGGTTGTTTCATATGAATTTTCTCATTAAGACCACTATGAAAAACATTATTGATGTCAAGTTGATATAGAGGCCAATGGTGTATGGTAGCCATGGATAAGAATAAACGAACATAAGTCATTTTAGCCATTAGAGAGAAGATGGTTGTTGACAATGGACGCTGATCTTGTTTGGGGTGAAGACCGGAAATCACAACTGAAGCATCATTTCTAGAAAAAAAAATCATCATGGGAAGTTAGCCCACCGAGTATGCACGAATTTAAGATTACCTTTTCACTAGGCTCAAGATACCATGTTAAGAGAGAGGAAAGAGAAAGAGTATTGATTGAATTTGTGTCTCAACTACACAACGAACTAAATATTTATATTGCTAATAATAATATCAGCAATGATTATAAAATATATAGTTATCTAATTACCATAATTACAAAGATACTAATTTTTCTAATTAACATATTTATACATATTTAACACCTAGTTATTAATCCTAAACCGAAGGGTAGCAAAGTCAACCCCAAAAATGCTTTAGAGGGAGGGATGGCTGCTGTACCAAAGACTATAGTATAAGATAAATAATTTATATAACACATAAATACTCCAAAAAAAAAAAAAAATCACCCAAAGTTAAATGCATCATAATTAATAATAATAAAAAGAGAAGTCTATGCAATGAGAAAAACAATAGTGATCAGAGCACCAAAAACACATTCAACAAAGACTGACTCGTAGGTTATGAATCAGAAATCAAACAGAAAAACTCAACAATATGGTCCTGTAGCTGCCACCTCACACAACGCACACTGCCGTGGCAGTATGCAATTAACTAACCTGCTTGGCATTGGAATATCTTGTTTTTTTTTTCTTATTTCAAATTCAACAACGTCGCCAAAGCTTTCATCAATATATTTACTTTTAGGATGTTATTATTTCTAATTCCTTCATTATTTATTAACAAGAGCATAGATGATAACTTGAGGATGTTCTGACTTCTGAGATAGTTTCCAGTATTCTATATTTTCTGGAAAATTGGCACATATATAATGCGTATTTTCCCTTTGTACAATTTTACAGGTATATATTCTCGTTCGCAGTTGGAGCTGGCCCGGTAACTGGCATCATCATACCAGAGCTTAGCAGCACCAGGACACGAGGGAAGATCATGGGGTTCAGTTTTTCTACCCATTGGGTGGGCATTGAATGATTTTTCCTCTATTGGAAGCTCTCTTTCATGTCACTTTTTAGTTAACTACTTGTGGTGGAACTTTCCTGGTTACAAATTTTAATTATTGTCCTTTATATCCAGGTTTGCAATTTTGTGGTTGGATTATTCTTCCTTGAGTTAGTCGAAAAATTTGGAGTTGCACCCGTATATGCCATCTTTGGAGCAGTTTCCTTGTTAGCTGCTGCATTTGCCTATTACTTCTTAGTAGAAACCAAGGGGCGCTCTTTAGAAGAAATTGAACGATCCTTAAACCCAAAAGCTTGAAGCAACGATGAATCTTATGAGACACAAATCCATGTATACAGGACAGGAGATTTGTTTTGTGGTTAAGCATGTTAGGACACTGGAAAAATTATTGTGGTCTGGCACCATGTGGTTCCAGTCACTAATGTCATCTGTCGAAACAATTTATGAGAAAAATGCATGTGTTGCAACATAAGTGAGTGGAACCACATGGTTTTAGACCACACTGGTTTCACATTTCAGACTGGGGATCCTTAATAATGTAATGTCTACATCTAAACGGCATGAACTTGAGTTTGTAGCTCTGCAACCGTATTTCCCTTTACATCTAGTCAATGTAAAATTAAATTTTGTTGTTTTATTCCCATTCTTCAATCGCTTCTCTGATATATGTAATTGTGTAGAAACTATGTAAATTCACTTTATAGAATTTAAAGCCCAATTTGTTTTTGTTTAAAGCCTAAACTCGCAAAATTCAGTTTGATCATACCTTCTATAAAAACATAATCCATAATAAACACCGCAAAAGGGTGCCCATAATTTATTTTAAAACCCAGAATTCCAATAATGCAATCAATAAGAAACCCACATTTTTGGTGAACATGTTGCGGAGTAGATTTTGCAGAGAGAAAAAAAGGCAGAGTATATATACGAGAAAGAGCGGGGTCCTCCTCACGTTGGGAACATGAAACAAATGTTTTTGTGTAGGTTGAGTTATTGGGTACAATAACATGACCCAACTTAAGGGAATACAAGAACTTTTATTTTAAGAATGATCATAAAAATAAGTGTGGGAGAGATTCTCTTAGAAAATATAAAAAATAAAAAATAAAAAATAAAAAAAAGGAAGAAAGTAAAAAGAGAGAGAGAGAAAGAGAGAAAAATAAAAGTAAGCAATAAAAAGGAAAATGAGCATTTGATAGCTAGCAAAGTAATCATTTCATGCTTATTTTCTTTAGATTCATTTTCCATTATTCTTATATCCTCTTTAATTTTAGCTTGTTTACTTTTGTAATTTTTTCATTTTCTCCTTACCTCCTTTTCTTAACCTAGCAAAGTCTTCTTGATTTTTATGTGTATATGTGAATTCTAGTGAAGAAGTAAGCAATGGACAAGCTTATGATTGATCATGTTTCATGTTGTGCATTTGAGTGAGACATTTTACCTTATACACTTGAGTGATTGAGAGTATGTTATGTGATGATTCCATTTCTTATGGTTCATTCACTTGATTTGATAAAATTTATTTGTCAATTTGAAGTGTGAGGATTAATTTACATTGTAGTAGCCATGATATTTGAACTTGGTTGGCTCTGTACATAGCTTAGTTTGTTTTTGGTTCCCCATTGTTTGATTTTATGATTTGTCCCAGAGTGAAAGTCTTACGTGTGAGGGAATTTAATGTAATATATTTTAAGTTTATATTTATAGTTTTATTTTGATTTATAAACACTTTTCATGTGCTTTATTTTTAGATTTTTTATCATTTTCTAGTTATTTGAATAAATTGGGCTTGTTACAAATAAATGTTTTAATTTCGTATTTTTGGTTATTTTGATCTTTGACTACTCTTTTGGCCATAAATTTTTCTACAGATATCGTTTTTTGCTTATTCTAGTTGCATTAGATTCTACACATCCAGAACTTTAAAATGCATAAATGGATCACTGAATTTGGAGTTGTTTTCAAATTTTTATGATTTTTTGAAGTTGAAACAGATTTGCTGAATATTATTCCAAGATTGCATTTGGACCTTTGTTATTTAATAATTTTATTTGAGCTTTTAAATATTATTGAGGCCTAAATTTTTGCCACTTAATTTACTCTGATCAAAACCTATAAATAGACTAACAAGGTTCTTAACTAGGGGGTGCTATCAGACACTTTTTAAGTTTTTGAGTTTAGCCAAAATAAGAATTCTTATTTTTTACTTTCTTTCAAATTCTCTCATTTTCGCATGGGTTAAATGCTTTGATAAAAGGCTAAACCTCTCGTTCAATCCGCGGAATCCAAACGTTGTACATCCGATTTGAGTTCTGAGCTAAATTGCTTTGAGTTTGTTTTCTTTTTATCTAATCTCATATTTGTATATTACAATCGTGATTAACTTTTCTATGGTTAAATTCAACTTAGGATTCAATTGACATTCTAATTTGATATTAATCCAGGTAAGGTTAAATGATAATTTGATTTAATCAGTGATCTAGTTCAATTAAATTATTCAATTGAATTAATAATTAAATTAGATAAACGTTCAAATTCAGATTAAAAATATATTTAGTAGCTATTTGTAATTAATTACCAGTTTTGAGTCTTGAGAATGACATTTTCTTCATTATCAAAGTCTTTGTTGCGGGAGTGATATTGGCGACAGGGTTCATTCAAGTGCTGCCTGATGCTTTTGAAAACCTCAATCCACCAAGTTCAAGTGAGCATTCATGGGGTGACTTTCCCTTCATTGGGTTTGTGGCTATGTGCACTGCCATGGAGACCCTTATGGTTGATACTATATCACTGCTTAATTTCAACAAGACTCTAAAAAAGAAGATGAAGACATGGACTTAGAAAATGAGGACCCATATTGTAGTATCAATTTTTAATTTTAATTTGAGTATTTAAACTAACTAAATAAATATATTCTACGATTCTATGTTAACACTTAAAAATAAATATATTTAAAATTATTTGATAAACTTTTTAATTTATCCTTTTTCTTAGTAAAAGTAATAATTAATATTATTTTAAATTCTGCTATACAGTAATTGAAAGTATTTTTTCTTTTAATTTTTTCTAAAGAGATAAAAAAAATAAGATTAGTATTAGATACACTTTTGTTTTCTTATTTTACATAATATTTCTTGCTTTAAGTACTTAATTTTTTAATTTTTAATCATAAGATATAAAATGATGAATTATTAAATGGAGCTTCTTATGTTCAAAATAATAAATGTTGATTTTCTTTTATAATAATAATTTTTTTAAGGCATGGGATTTGGAAGTTCTATAGTTCAAGTAATATATATATATATATATATATATATATATATATATATATATATATATATATATATATCAAACTTGTCATTAAAATTAGAGGTATTAAATAGATTAGCCCTAATTAATTTAACTCTAATCCATGTAAACTAGGACCAAAAGGCCCATTGGACCAAAAATCCCATAATATGAAAAATCACATAGGGCTCAAAAGCCCATGGAATTAAGTGGGTTAGGGCTAACCCATGGACTAACTAATTTTTAAAAAAATATTAATTATAAAATTTCTTAACATATTTTATAATTTTATTTGAGTATTAATCATAAAATTTGTTATATTTTAATTTTTTTATACTATTATATTTTATTTATTTATTTCTATAATATTATCTTAAGAACATCACATGTGTAATAAATAATTTTAAAGTTACAATAAAAAATATAAAATTAATCAAAAATAATAATTTTAGTTAAATTTATTAAGCCATTTTTTATCAAATTATCAAAATGTTTGAAATAATTTATTTAAATAAAATTTAGTGTGTTAAAAAAATATAAATATAATATTATCATCATGAAAATCATAAATATGTGATACTTAATATTATCAAATTCATAAATGCAGAAAAGTAATTTATGAACTTAGCAAAAATTAATGAATGTTTAAAATTTTAAAATTTGACTTATCTTAATTTAATATAATTTGTTTTTAAAGTAAAATAATTTGATTAGACAGAATTGATAAACAATATTTTTTTAAAATATATTTTTATATTTAAAATATAATTTTAAATAAAATAATTTAATAAGAATAATAAAAAAACAGGTATCTTTTTATTAAAAAATATTTATTAATTATTTTATAAAAAATATATTTATTTATTTATTTTGATAAAATTATTTTAAGAAGATCACGTGTTTCATGAATATTTTTAAAGTCATAATAAAAACACAAAACTGACAATAAAAAAAATAACGGTAGCTATATTTGTTAAGTCATATATTATAAAAATACTTGAAATAATTTATTTAAATAAAATTTAATGTGTTAAAAAAATAAATATACTATTCTCATCATAAAAATTATAGACAAATGATACTTAATATTGCAACATTTATTGATGCAGAAAAGTAACTTGTAAACTTAGCAAAAATTAATAAATATTTGTAATTTTAAATTTTGGTTGATCATAGATTAATAGATTTTTTTATTTTTAAAATATATTTTTATTAATTTTAAATAGAATATTAATAAAAATGATAAATAATACATATATCTTTTATTTAAAAAAATAGTATAATATTTATTAATTACTTTTTTAAAAAGTGTGGACAAACCCACCTGTGACCTTAACCCTAACTCATATTTTATTTATATATTAAGCCCATTGTGTATGAGACTGTAGAGTGGGTTGTGTGAGGGGCTTATAGGCTAGGGGACAAATAGACACCTCTAATTAAAATTATGGGTGTGATACTAAACTATAATTAGTCAAACTTTTTCAAATTTCTTTAATTTAATTTTTTACCGAAATAATCACAACACCATACATATACTTAGGAAAACATTTTTGCTTAATTACGTTAAAAAAAATTGTTTATGTAATAAAACAAAATTAAAATAAAAAAGAGCAACATTTTGTAACTTTTGAAATGTGAAATTATTGCAAACAAATTTTAAGAGGATATCTATCATAATCATGGGGTTGTTTTTTGCTTTAACTACTCCCGTAGTGTTGGAAAAGAATAAAAGTACAACCAGAGAATGACACTATATGAAAATTTTATAACACATAGACTATTCTCTTTAGTCCCAATTATACTCACACTCTCCAAAGCAAGTAATTAAATTAAATCTCACAACACTCTAATACAAGAGTATAAGAAAAGTCAAATACAAACTTAAAGTGTTTCTGACTGGGTGCCTTGATACCCTGGTTGATACTATGGACTCAGGTTCATTATATAACTTTATTCACCCACTCCCTTGTTAATCCCAAGCGATGTTGGACTTTTTTGCAACATACTTTGAATAATGTAGAATTTTCAAGATGTACTATTTTTATCAATCCCAACACGTAAAAATTGGAATTGGTAGAGAAATCACTATTATTTATGATGAAAGCAGTCCCACTGCCCTTATTGTGGAAGGAATCTTCAATGCAGCATTATCTGGAATTTTAATTTATATGACACTTGTTGAACTTCTTGCAGTTGATTTTATGAGTTCAAAGATGCAAAATAGTGATAGGCTTCAATTAGAATGCAGTGTATCTCTTCTTCTTGGAGTTAATTTTATGTCACTTCTAGTCAAATGGACTTAGGACTAAGTTTTATTGCTTTAAATGTAGCATATATATCAACTAAGTTTGTCTTTAAGTCTCTCCTGTGGAATAAGAAATTAGTTTTTATTCCAATCAAGATCATTGATAATATTTTAAATAGACTTAGGTGAGTGCATTTGTAAACAGTTTGACATTAAACAAAGTAGTTTCATGTTCATTAATTTTTAGTGTCATTTATTCTTTCTGACCAAGGATATTGTTTAAAGTTAAATATATTTACTAAATTTTCTTAATACTTTTCAAAAATTAGTTACTTAGCTTTAAGTAAAATTCACTTCTTAGTATAAACATTGTTGACAAAGAACATAGTATTAACATGTTAATTATTTTTACAATAGTGTAAATAAGATATTCCAATAAAAAAATAAAAAACTTAAATAATGTATTCAATAATAATACTAATCATATTTATATTACACATAATTTTTATTCTCTTAAAAGCAATTTTCTAGTAATTATTGTGTTTTTACTAAATAAAGTAATTAGACAAATAACAAAAAAAGTGTTATAATTATCATATTCAATGATTATAAAAAATATTAACATATTAATTAGCTTTATAACAATGTAAATGAGATATTTCAATAAATAAATAAAGAATGTAAATAATGCATTCATTAATAATGCAATATCACATCATTATTTTAGGTAAATATATTATTTCTCTTCACTTCCGTTAAGAGTTTAATAGTGATAGGCTTCAATTAGAATGCAATGTATCTCTTCTTCTTAGAGTTAGTTTTATGTCACTTCTAGTCAAATGGGCTTAGGACTAAGTTTTATTGCTTTAAATGTGGCATATATATCAACTAAGTTTGTCTTTAAGTCTCTCCAGTGAAATAAGAAATTAGTTTTTATTCCAATCAAAATCATTGATAATATTTTAAATAGACTTAGGTGAGTGCATTTGTAAACAGTTTGACATTGAACAAAGAGATTTCATATTTTTTTAATTTTTTATTGTCATTTATCCTTTCTGACCAAGGATATAGTTTAAAGTTAAATATATTTACTAAATTTTCTTAATACCTTTCAAACATCAATTACTTAGCTTTAAGTAAAATTCACTTCTTAGTATAAACATTGTTTACAAAGAACATAGTATTGACATGTTAATTAGTTTTACAATAGTGTAAATAAGATATTCCAATAAAAAAAATTTAAATAATGTATAAACATTAATAATACTAATAATATTTATATTACACATAATTTTTATTCTCTTAAAAGCAATTTTCTAGTAATTATTGTGTTTTTACTAAATGAAGTAATTAGACAAATAACAAAAAAAGAGTGTTATAATTATCATATTCAATGATTATAAAAAATGTTAACATATTAATTAGCTTTATAACAATGTAAATGAGATATTTCAATAAATAAATAAAGAACGTAAATAATGCATTCATTAATAATGCAATATCAAATCATTATTTTAGGTAAATATATTCTTTCTCTTCACTTCCGTTAAGAGATTAATAGTGTATACAAACTTGTTAATTTTTCATGTTTTGAAAATTACCATGGCTTGTTTTTCAATTTTAAAAAATTCTCTTTACTTTAGTCATATTTAATATTATAAATATTTATTATTAGTTTTGTGTGATAAACTTTTAATTTTTTTCAACAAAATTATTTAAATTTAAATATATTTATGTAGTACATGGAAAGCTTACTAGTATTTGCTTCTAAATGCATGTACATATTATAAATTAAAGATTATAAATTCTTGGAATAAAGAAAATAATGTGTACATTAATTATTAAAATATAATTTGAGTATTACTTCTTGAACAAGAGTATTTTCTAGATTATTTTTTATCAACAAAAGTATTTTTTAAAATATTCTAAAATCCGCATTTAGACTTTTTTTGATTTAGTTTTCATTTGTTGTTTTGTTTTGAAAGGAGAGGAAGGGAAGGAGAAAAGTTATTTGATGGTAGTCCTTGTTTGATAATTTTCAAATAAGAGATGAAATTTTTATAAACCCTCCTAACCTTCTTAAACTTATAATTTTAAGTCCTTTTAACTTAAAAGATTTTTCTTAACCTTCTTTCTCTGTCTCTTACCTTCTCTTTTAACTCTTAAATTCTTTCTTACTTTTTTTTTTCTCTAAATTCTCAAAGTTTTAAGAATTAATTATTTTTTTATTATGTCGAGAATTTTTTTGTAGATTATGTATTTCTCTCTTTTTCTTCTTTAAATTGAATATTAAATTATATTTTTAATTTTTATTATTGTAATTTATTTAATGTAATAAAATATTTATTGTTATTAATTATGATATTTATTTATTTTTAAATTTATAAAAAATTTAAATTAAACAAGAGTCATATAACTTATTTTAATAATTTATTTAAAAATATTTAAATATAATTATGCAGTGCACAAAAAAATTTTAGTTTATTCATAATTTCTCATATATTTTTAAAAAATTAAATAAAAGTCTCACAAAGTATAAAAAATTTAAAATTACATTTAATCTTAAAAAAATACTAATAATGTCTCATATGGTCTCATAAATTTTGCTTGTGGTCTCAGGCAGTTTCAAGCTTAGGTAGGATGGTTGTGTTAGACTTTTGGCAACTAATATAAAACTTGTTGAAATATATACATAAATCACTCACATTGATATTGTATTAGAATTAAGTCTTTACATAGAAATAATGCATTCTGTAGCTCAAACATCATGTTAAATAAGATAAAATCATTGCATCATTGCCCAAATAGTATTAAATGAGCAAAGTGTAACACCTCAAAATTTCACTACTTCTAAATTAATTACTAATTTTATCAATTTAAATAGATTAATATTAGATCATATATAAAAAGTCAGAAACTAAAATACACTTAGCAAAATTTACACAAAAAAGAGGTGAATTAAGGAAAAATCGGGTAACATAATTATAGGGTAATTCAATTTTAATAAAGATTAATTATCTAAAATTTTTATAAATAAATTTAGACCATATAAAATAAGGATTACAAAATTTATAATCAATTGAGAGGAAATAAAAATAAAAAATTAAATATAAGTTGCAAAATTAGTCAAAAAGACCAAAATACCTCTAGAATAGGTCTAGAATGATAACTCAAATTGTACAAGAAAATGAACATGAAAAATTTTGAAATTTTTATGCCAAATTATTTGACTAAATGAGGTTATAGTTTAAGAACTAGACCCAAACCTCAACTAGAAAATTCAAACCAATTTTTCCAAATTCAACACTCAAAATAGTGTGAAAGGGCTAGAAAAATGGGGCAAAACTTTCAATTTTGTGATCTGGTCTTACACAACTCAATTGACACGACTTTGGCATGAAAAGAGGACCCAATTTATCAATAATTAAGCAAGCAATCAACCGAAATGAAGTAAACCAATGGAAAAGAACACCAAATAGAAAATCAAATACTTTTAAGCCTCAAGCAACAAATATTAAAGTTTGAAAAAGATACCAACTTTGTCAATTTTACTAGCAAAAAGTTCTCTATCCATTCAGAGTCAACAATCAATTTACACCATACAATAAAATGAAATGAAAACTTCGATCATAGAGATGAGTCTTTCTAGGCTTGCATGAATTTTTCATCCATTTAAAGTTCAAACTCCAACTATTCTACCACCAAATACAACTATCAAGATGAATTTAGGTGAGATTTTGTGTATACATTTAGGGGTTCTTCTCCAAGACAAATGAGAAAATCTGTAATTATATTTGGACAAACAGTACACTTTACAATTTCACAGAATAATGTCGTTTTTTACATTTGTAAAGGACTTGCCAAGTTAACTTTCTAAAATAACATCATGGAGTGTCAACTATGCTTCTGACATGTCACTTAACATGACAACTCAACTTTCTGTTACTGTTTCTCAACGAAATCTGAAATTAGAAACTAGAATAAATGATGGAGAAGGAAGTTGAAGACTAACATGTCATATTAAATTTTTTAAAGACTAAAATGCTAGACTCAAAATCTTTCGAGAAATAAGATGAGGGCTTAATTTTTTTTATTAATAATCTTTTGGCTCAAGCTAACATGAATTAGCAAGTAAGTGATGCAAGAGTGAGTGAACCTCTTTAAATTGTTAGATGTATTTTAAATAAAATAAATGGTTTAAATATTTGATGTGTAACTTAATAATATCAGTTTTCATATAGTTATAATTTAATCCTATACAAAAATGTGTAAAATTGATCTTTAAACCTTGCAAAGCTTGTTATTTTATATCTTCATATATTGTATTGATAGCCAATTTTTTATTTTTTTCAAATAAAGCTTGTATGTATTCGATGATTTTAAGAATATTTGCATTCATATACACTAATGCAATTTTACTTTATAATTAAAGATAATTTTTTATTTAATAAAATGTTAAATGACATTTTAGATTTTTAGGATTCTTTGCAAACCTTATATATGAAATTTATAATTTTCAAAATTAAAATTTTTATATCTACTCTCATAGTCTCAACTCATTATGAAAATAATTTTTTATATTGATAGATTGTTCAATACTATTTTAAATATTTCCTATGCCTTCCTTGTACATTGGTCACTCTTCACGTAATTTCTGCAAATTTTCTTGAGCCATATTTTTCTTGCTTAAGCAAAAATTACATGATAAAAATAGCTCATTGGATGAATATTACATAAGCAGTCATTAATTTACTTAAGTCAAACAAGATATTCTAATATTCGCTTAAAGAATAAAGTCTAGCTTAAGCAAATATCGAGTATCATATTTTTGTGTAAACTAAATTATTATGGCTTAAGTGAAATTGACTTAGCTTAAGTTAAAAATAATGGCTTAAGCAAATATTGACAAAATTTGTATATTCATCATTGTGTAAAATTAGCTTTAGCTTAAGTAAAAATTACATAAAATAATTTTCCTACTTTTTTAACATCAACCACGTCTCTTTAGTCACTATTCTTATCCAGATCTAACCAAATTGTTTATTTATAAGAGAATTGAGAATATATGATGTTTACAACTTTAATTTGTTCTATTTACAAATATCACAATACAAAGTGAGACAATACAATGAGAATATGATTATTTAGATTGTTAGATTTGAAAAACATGTTTGCATGCTATTTGAGAGAAAAAATACAAAGAAATTGAAGTAGGATAAGAAGAAACTAAACAAAACTTCTATAATACTATTTCAAGTGAGAATTATTTTGATATGTTGTCTTGGATATCCATTTCAAACTTTTGTTACTTAAATTTTAACTATATCTTCTGAATCTATTAAACTAGTTGCTATAAAAATAAATGAAATGCTTAAACTAGCTTAAAAAACAAAGATTAAAAAAAGTAATTTTGAGAAAATAAATTTAAGTTTTATATAATTAAAAAAATTATTTTGTTAACTTTTATAATTAAATTTTTAAATTATATTTACTTAAAAAATCTTTTTATATAATTTATTTTAAATATTTAATATTTAAAAACTTTTAAGCTAAAAATTAAATTATAAATACGGTAACTTTTAAAATTTATTATAATACATTTTGGTAACTTATTTATAAATTATATAATACATAATTTTCACCTAATCTTTTGAATAATTAAAAAATTAAATATAAGGAGTGAAAATTAAAATAATTAAAATTGTAAGTAAATTAAATTATTGAGACAAACAAGGAAGATAAAAATATATAATATAGTAAAAAGTAATAAGGGCGTGCTGCACGGTGGGAGGGCTAACAGCACTCCTTTGTTTGGTCTCTCTTGACCGTTTCATAGTCAGCTTTCAAGTTTCTTCTTCTTTTTGTTGTTCTTCGTTCATTCACCAAAATTTAATGATTTGAGTTTGTTACGTTTGAGAGTGCGAAAGGCCACTATGGGAACGCCACCCTCTGAATCTAACGAGGCTTCATCAGATCACGTGGTTGAGCTCATTGTGCGCGATGCATCAGCACCTTCTTCTGCTGTTACCGATGCCGATGCCGATGCCGATACCGATTCTGATGATAAAGACCAAATTGCCCCTCTCCTCTTCCATTCCGAGAGACCCAAGATCAACATCTTCACGGCTTCTTACCCTCGCAGAAAACCCAAAGTACTTTTCTCTCTTCTCTTTCTCATAGGAGATGTATACATAAAGACACGCACGTGCATTTGTAATTCTATTTTTCTTTTAAATTCTGTGAATGCGATAATTCTGAAGTGCGTAAGGTAAAGTGCTAAATTGTGTTTGGTGGGTTTGTGGTCAGCTCTTTATATGATAACATTTTACCCTTTATGAATATGTTTGAAGATTATAAATGTATACACTATAAATTTCTGTCTATGGGTGTGTTGTTCTATTTATAATTTTCTGTTAATCGGAAATCTTTGGTAGAACTCAAACTCAAGCTAAGTTTGCCTTAGTTATTCACCTGTGGATGGATTATATGATGGATTATATGTGAGACCTGGATGAAACAGCAAATGCTTTGAAACGAATTCTGTTTACGTCAGATTCTCATGATGGTCTGTAATTATAGATTGAAAAAAATATGGCTTCTGTGTTTCTGTCAAAGGAAAAAGATAATTTAAGCAAAGGGAAGCTGGTGAAGCAGAGTTAATTCTGTAACTTGTGTGTGGCTGCAGGATGAAGTGACCAGATTACTTGAGTCGGAGACATCTCCTTTAATTCAGTTTGCATTGTGGGTATGGAATGGGTCCAGATACTCTGGTTTACTTTGTATGGCGCTCTCATCTACCATCTACTTTGTAATGGGAGTTCTGACCAATATTTTTTCTGGTAATGTTCTGCTGATCTGCATAGTATGCCGTGTTCTTTGCTTGCACATTATGCATTTGCAGAATAAAGGAAACTACAAGTGAAAAAAGAATTTAGTTGCAACTAGCTAGTAATTCTGATAGGAGTTAAATGTTATGAATTCAACTTACATGATGTTGAGCTTGTTTTCATCATTTTTTTCTGGGTAGTGAGAGGGAGAAGGTAAACTTGTAAATTTTCCCCACTTTTCATTCCATTTTCTTCAGTATTGATATTTGTCTGACAAATCCTATATATGTCAAACATTGGTTTTCACTGCATGTGGGTCATAAATTATTTTTCCTAAGATCTCCCTCAAACTACTCCAATCCCTCCGCATGGATCCATGTCCATGGTCTTAAATCGTGGTTGTGGTAGTGTTGTACCTATTGTGGACTGTTGCGGTCAATTACAAACAATGCAATCTGCTATCAGAATCTGATACAGTTACAGATGAGATGTTGCAGCCACATCATGTGATGCTGCCTGCAATTTCAAACCCTGCAAACAACTACTGGATTTTTTTGCCAAATATTTTATTAAAACCTTCTACTGTTTTTTGAGCTAAATTGTTCATACATCAGTCCTTAAACACAGCTTTTGAGTCATTTTTTGGGAGATTACTCTCTCTATTCCTTTGTGCTTTTCTTGTATGTATAATATATGGATAGTGAAGGAGACAATGGATGCAAACACAAAAACTCTCTCATCACAGTAAATAGTTTTGCATCTTAAAAATTTTGACAAACTATCTATGATAGTTTTACCTTCCAATTCTATCAATCTTTTATTATCTTTTTCTTATTTGGCTACTCAGTTGCATTCAAGATTATTTTTTCAAGATCTACGATTATCTTCTGTTCTTTTTATGTTATAGTTGTTGCTCATTTTAATTTTTGCAATAACATTTTTGATTTGGCAGTTCAGGCAATTCCTTTGTTTGAGACTGCTTTTACAAGATGTACAATTATCTTGATACTGTCATATTTGTGGTTGAGAAGGAGTGAACAGCCACTATTTGGAACATCCCATGTTAGAATCATTTTACTTTTAAGGGCCCTTACAGGTTGTATATCGATGTCTAGTTTTGTATATTGGTAAGTAATCACTTTTTTCCCTCTCAACATTAATCTTTTTCAGCATTTCATTTGTGATTTTGGTATGGTATTTTCTTTATTGGACATTTCTTGTTCATTCTTTATCTTTCTATTTTTGTGAAATGTCATTATTTTATAATATTTTATCTTACTTTTAGAATATTATTGGATATTGGATAATATAGTGATCTTTAACATTGATAATTATTCACACAGAATATAGTTTATGAAGCTTTTGGGTTTGCACAGTGATTGCACTACTTGCTAGTATGATATTCAATAAAGGTTTGAGCATAGGGATTTGTATTGCATATTCTTGTCATGTAAATAATAACTATGTAAAGACAAATCAATGTAATACTTTATTATCTTTCTGTCTCCTAAAATATGGAACTCCATGCTGACAACTAGTGTTCTTTCGCATACAATATTCTTCACATTAAGTTCAGTTAACCTTGTTTTGTAATTTGACATCACCAATTTTTGCATCAACAAAATGAGTTTACATGCAACTCCTTTCATCATTTTTTAGCCTTTTTTTTCATTTTTCTCTATGTTCTTTGGAATTATTTTGCTTCTTGAGGTTTTCATGAATAGAACACCTACTGTAATAAAATATCTGTTCCTTTTCAGTTTTCAGAGGTTGCCTTTCTCTCATGCTATTGTATTGAATTCAACAACTCCTATTATGGCTTCAATTATGGCAAGGGTTTTTTTGCGTGAGAAATTAAAAATTGCTGATATTGCAGGTAAGGTTTAATAGTTCTATTCTTAAACTGACCTTTGATAAGAACAGTTGAGACTACACAAAGGGACTGAAATATGTATGTATTTCTGATGGATTCAAATTGTACAGAGGGTACACAAATATATTGACACAAGGAGAAATCAAAGAGAGGAGAGAATGAAACTAAATCTAATGATATCACCCTAATTAGATAATATACAGCAAACCTCCTAAATATGCATCAATGCAGATCAAATCTGAGATAAATAGGAATAAAGCCAATTCAATCACATTTATATAATATCTGCTGGGATATCTCTATAACCTTCTCAATATTTCAACCATGGTAGTCAATAACCCATGATAGCGGTGCTATTGCGGTGGAGTAGAGCGGAGTGGCTCCCTGCCGCAACACAGTGCATAGCGTTGCGATTTTGTGTAGCGGCTGGTGCAGCATAAATTGTGGCCAAAATTGCGGAAAATTGCTGCTGCTAGTTGATGCATGACAGAAATGTCAAATTTACCCTTGTTTTCTTAACATTTGAAGGCTTTTAAAGGGGGCAACAGTGCCTGATGTCCTTTTTTGGCCAAATTCCGGTCATCTTTAAACAGTGTTGCTCCTAGTTCTTATTCTCTTTGGCATCATAGACTAGGATACCCGTAGTTGTTGTAGTTGGAGAGTTTAAAGCCCATAGTTGTTAATTGTGTGCAATGGCAGCACCAGCACTCCCTGAATGCCCATAGTGTTCGACCTTGAGTTTGCTGGCAGTGTGGTGTGATTAACGGGTCTTTTGTGCAAAATCGTGCCCTAGCTGCTATCCTCTTTGCCTGAATAAAGCCTGTTTTGGGGAGGAATTTCACCCGCATTTACATATTTAGATGTTCTGGGAGCCAAACATGGTCTTCTTGTGTGCCTAAAAAGAAAGTGAACCCTAGTTACTCTCCGCTCTCAATCATCATCTTCAGCGCTTCCTGCTCAGTCTGACAAGATTCACAGTAACACATGACATATTCTGGCCAGAATCTGGTGTTGCACAACGTTTCCAGCCAGGTTGTCACTTTCTCCATCTCCGGTGAGATTATGTATATCCTTTGTTATTTGGCAAAGATCCCATCTATCAATTGGCCTACCCATTCTCTTTGCTATCTGTCTGTTCTTTTCTTGAACTCTCCAAAAGTCTAATACTGCAATGGTGACCTCCAATCAGCCACAGGGAACCTGACAAAGCCTTGCCTCTGTATCAATTTCTTCTTGTTTGGTTCCTTTATTTTGCTGTTGTTGGCATGTATATTTTTTCAAATACTTTTGATCGTTAATTATGAATATGTCTTTAATTTGAATTTTTTTTTTCAGCTTATGCATGTATAGAATAATCTATTTAAGATGTATCTTAAAGCTTCCCAATAGTGGTCATCCTGCTACCTGCTATCTCGTTATAGCAGTTTTGGAGTAGGCTGCACTATGCTAGGGCCTAATATGCCTAACACTAGAATCTCGTACTTTGTATGTGGGACCCTCATACCTCTTGCTATTAGATCCTAACACCTCTATTTCAAAATTAAATTAGGAGAAAATTTAAATTATGATTTTTTACTGAATTACTTGTCTACATTATGAATGACATTTATATTGCTTAAATTGTGTGCAGTTATCTCTTGTTTAGAAGCCGAAGTAGTTAGTGAACTGTTAACTTTATTCTATTAATTGTAACTACCATTTAAGATCTTATATATGGTGTCATCTTTTTGTTTATACAAGCCATTGTGGCATACAGGATGATGTAGAACATGACAGCAAACATGACAAGCTCAAAATTATTATGGATGGTTCTAGTGACAAATTGACAATGGAGCTGTAGGCGTAGAGGCATACTATACCTTATGTAGGGCACCCAATTAAACCTCATTCTACTTAGATAAGAAAGCTGATCTATAAACTCAAGCAAAGCTAACCTACATTAGGAAATAAAATCCTAAGCCAACTAGTGATAAAGATATTTTAAGTCTCAAACAAGAAACAACTAATGCGAGAATTCTTAATAATTATATCACAATTCCAAAGTCACAGACCCTAAATTCCATATTACTTGTACAAGAAGATATATGATTATAAAAGTATGGATTCATCATCAATTGTATTTACAGATTAATTATTTAATGCTCCCTATTGTTCAGGTCTTGCTTGTAGTTTCTTTGGTGTACTGTTCTTCTTTCGAGACATGCTTGCTACACAAGGTAACAGTAGTTTCCATTTTTTATTCTTTTTTCATCTACCTCTATATAATTTGACTCCAAATTCTTATACTTGAGTGATTTTAGGAGCTCAACTTAGATGAGAGTGTTTATAGGTGTTAGTTTTTTTTTTTTTCCATATTTTTAATTCATTCTTAATTTAATTTTTTTTATAATTTATTTTTAATTTAAAGATTTTATCTCTTTAATATTGTCTTATTTAACATAATAAGATATTTATTATTAATAGAAATATTTATTTGTTTTAAATTTCAAAATATTTTAAAATTTTATTTTAATTTGATAATAAATGTACAATGCAAGGCAAATGTGCTACTTTACATAATTTTCCTGGTATATTCCCTTTAACTATAATAGGTTTACTCATAATTTAGAATAAATAATGCATATAAAAAAGAAGAAAACGGTCAACAGGTCTTCATCCTGTTATTTACAGGAGGTCTTGTGATATTTTTACTCTTTTCTGACTGAGGATTTATGGCCTGCATCATCTTGGTTCAGGAAGAATAATTGGTATACTTTTAATTACTCTTCCTAATTTCAGAATTTCTATTTTCCAGGACAGTTAGTCAAAGCTAAGGAAGCAAGTAATGCATATGCTAAGACAGGTCATATATTTGCTATCCTATTCGGCATCTTTTCATCAATACTTGGTGGAACTAGTTACTGCCTTATAAGGGCTGGAGCTAAGGCTTCAGATCAGCCACTGTAAGAATATATTTTATTTTCTCTTGGATTTTCTCATTGATAAAAAATGTTACTTTCCTGGATGTTTGCACCTCTGTTTTCTTCATACCTGTTTATTTTGATTTGGTTTATACTTGTTTGTTAGAATATAAGGTCGAATATACAAATCTACCTAGTATTTCCCTGTCCTTTTGTTTTAGAACCCATTCCCTTTACAATCTATTTATTGGTAGTATGGTGCTTATATCAAAGTACGTGGGTATGATGCCTGCACAGCAGTCCAGGCTTCTCATTTAGTTCATCGAAATATATCACATTTTTATCCTTTAAAGATTTTGCTTTCATTAAAGGTAGCTAATGGTCCTTATATTGACTTTTGGGAGGACAAATGAATGGAATATTTCTGTGTTAGATATGCCTTCGTTAGTCTTTATCATCTTTCTTCTGTATATACCCCTCCTATATATTATTTTTATAGTGTTAAAGATTCTATTTTCTTGGAATTTCTGATTTTCTTAAAACTTCAATGATAAGGAATATACATATAATTTGTGATCTCTAAGTAACAAGAAACTGAAATTATAACCAAATCCTAATTAGATTTGAATTGTGCCTTACCCACAAGGAAAACTTAATGTACTCCAATTACGCCAATTAGTTGGCTGGATTCCCTAAATTTTTATTTCACAACATGAAATGGTTCACCAGTCTTATTACGTGCATGGCTGATCTTTGGGCCTCCACAGACATGCTTCTTGCCAAATGCCTTGAATTAGCACACTAAGTATCTCCTTGAACCTTTAGTCCTTGCCCTTGTAACTAGTGCAATTGGCACTTGGATATCATAGGATCAATATACATGCTATGTGTGCTATCCTTCCACTCGTTAGTTTCTTTCTTGTTATTGTACATATTTTTTCATTGTATTGAAAGATGACAGTGACTGAATATGAAAGAAGAATGGAGTTCATTTCTATGTGAGCACAACATATTTTAACTTTTAAGTTGAAAAAAGTATTATAGAATTGTCTACCCAAATATAGAATTGTTACTTAATAATATACTGCAGACATGTTCTTAGAGCAAAAAATATTACTTGAGGTATTGTTATATAAAAGAATTGTCTTTATCCTTTTAAGATGGATTCTAATCTTAACATTCACAATTCTTTTAGTTGACATTTTATTGTCATATGTTCCTGACTTTTTAGGTGCTTCATTTTATTAACAAGTAAAATTCCTATACACTGCACAAGTGTTATTAAATTAAAATAATTCTTAAATAAATAAAAAAATATTGCATGACTATTTTAAAGAGTATATGTTAATAATAATAAATGTTTTATTTTATTAAATAAAGTTAAATAAAGATAATTTTTTTAATTATAAAATAAATTATGAAAATTTCAAATTTTAAATTAATATTAAATTGAAAAATAAATGCTTACTGTTGAAGAAAAAAGCTTGGAATGGTGAAAATGAGAATTAACTCTTAAAAGTGCTCTTGTTTGAGAAAGCTCCTAAAAGTGCTCTAGTTTAAGATTTAGAATTCACAAATTATACATATAGGTCAAATATGAATTGAGATTGCATATAATGGATTTGTATCACAGTAGTAGATATATGAGAGCTATTGGTTGTAACAAAGATACAGAATGGCAGTGTGCTGTGTTTTGTAAAATGATTATGATGACTTGACTTTTAAAGACCCAAACATTCGTAGAACTTAGAGCGGACATGTGAAAAGTAGCAAAATTATCCAAACGTATTTTTGGCAGTGTATTTTAGAGAGTCAATGTATCTCTTAATTATATGAATTTCTGTTTTGTTGCAGGTTGACTGTCTTTTCATTTGGCTTACTGGCTAGCCCTGTGATGGGTATATGTACTTATATCTTTGAGGTTAGTTCACGCTTCAATTAAGTAACTTTTTCAATCAATGTATGAAAGAAACACAAAAGTGATGCAGAACTGTAGCCCCAAAGGTACAGTTCTAGGGCGAGTACTTCCTGACTTACAAAAAATAAGAATAGAAGTTAACTATTATTCAAAACCCATCAACTATTTACAGAGGAAGCCTATTTTTAGCCATATAAAATCCTATAACAAATTTAAAATAATAATAAAATCTAAAATAATTCTAAATTGCTATCAGGACAAAATCTAAAATTGTCTCACATTACTAAAATAACAAAATCTAAGATAATTCTAATTTACTAAAAATAACAAAATGTAAGATAATCCCAAATTACTAAAGATAACACAATCTAGAATAATCCTGTATTAAAAACCCCAATTAAAAATGCAAATCCTAAAATAAGATAATTCAATCTACACCAAAAAGTTTAGAAAATTTATTGAGAAGGTGCTTAAATATTTGTAATTATTATTATTGTTGTTGCTGGTTTCTACCTATAAAATTTTCAAGAATATTATTTACTATAACCTTAATAAATAATCAGTTTTTCTAATGTGTGCCTGGGCACATGTTAAGAAATATTAAATACACCTTATTAAAAGTTTTGAATTACTATAAAAAGGATGGATTGAATGTGTTTTATGATTTTGAGATAATGAATATTCTTTTTTTCAACAAAAACTTTCTAATCTTAACTTCTTAACATGTGCCCTTGGACTTAGAACAAAACGATAAATGATAATTAATCCTCTATATCGGCTAGAGTTGTTCATTTGGATTATTTCTGATGGTACTGGTCAGTTTATTTACATTTGCAAAATAGTGTCCTTGTATTTTCTATTAACGTTCATTAATTGACTAAGGCTCAGTTTGGATAAACTTATTAATAAGTTCTTATAAAAGAGAAGTAAAGAGGTAAAATGATTTAAACTTCTCTCGTCTGTCAAAATCAACTTATGTGCCTCACCTTTTTCTGAAGCTCTTTCATTTAACTTTTCCTAAAGCTGAGGTGTATAACTTGAGTTTAACTTTTGGGATAATTTTGATTTATTTTGTTTTCTTATTTTCTTCTCCTATAAGTATTTACTGTAAAGTTTTTCCAAACTGGGCCTAGGTTAATGTTCCCTGAATTGTTATGGACTTATCGGGAGTTTAGAAATCATTCTGAACGGTTTCAGCAATAGAAAATACAAAATCTTTTGATTATTTTTCTTCAGCAGTTTACATCACCAGCACAGATTTTAGGTACTTTCAAAACTTCCAATAATTTGTGAAGTCTTTTGAGGAGCAGCTCTGACCTTAGAAACCTTTGATTTGCAAAATGGGCAATTGGAAATTTGTGCCTATCTGGAGATTCGAGAAGGGATTGGGAAAAATATTGTCAAAATATATCCTGATGCATATGAAGTAATGACAAATGAGCTCCTTGTTAGAAAAATTCTTTAAATTATCAAAAGGAGCATGATGTTATTGTAAAGAAGTACAGAAGCATTAGAAAGTGCCAAATGGGGAAGACTAAGCTAAAATTCATTGCATAAAAGTAAAACAAATGCAAAGGCCATTACCCACTTTATGTGTCGTTAAACTCTTGTTTATAAAGAGATTTATTCTTCTATCTTTTATAAATTCCAGTTTCTGTTGCCCAGGCTTAAGGATTTCTTTTTGTAACTTACTCTCTTAATGTGCATGACTTCTTGTGTCTTAATATCAAAACTTTTTATATCAAGGTTTAAGTATCTTAGAGAGAGAGAAATAGAAACCGAAAAGAACTGAAATGAATTTGATATTGTTGATAACCCTCTGAATGCCGAAATCAGACTCTCTTATATGGAGTGTTAAGCACAGCAATCATTGACATCTAACAGAAAAGCAATAAAAGATATAACTGACTCATAACTAACTAACTGAAACTTACATTTGAAACAACTCAGAAATAACAAACAGGAACAGCTAATAACAGAAATTACTAATTTTACTAACTGAAATAAGTAACACTAGTTGTACTCTAACAATCAATAAATTTCTAGGTCATAAATTTGACTTTAACACATCATATCAATTTAATTGTTGATTGAAACAATTCTGTAATTTACTTCTCAATTTTAAAAAAAAATTATCTCTTGAAATTTTTTTTATATGATAAAATAAAATCTTCATTCTTGACAGTTAGGGCATTTCCTTTTTACTATCTGGTTCATACTTTGTTCTTCCTTAGTTGTTTGACAAAAGAGATATTGTTCTTTGATATATATTTAGTGTATACCTCTAAAGCTCTAATTGCTCGCTATACTCTCCCACCAAATTTCTTTGCTTTCAATCCTAGCAACACTTCAAAGTGATTATGTATCATTGCTGCTGAACATTCTAAAAAATAGCTGTCTCAAAATCCTCCCAAGATGGGTTTAAGTTACTACTAGGAAACTTGGGCTTAACTCACTTCCAAAAGCTAGCTCTTAGGAGGAGGACTATTCAAGCCCTTATAAAGAGTACTCTGGTTATATTCCTAGCTAATGTGGGACATCTTAGCACACTGCCCCCCCTTCTTACAGCCAGCCCAACATTCAAACTGGATAATACCATATTAAGAAACTTTTACCTCACTCACTTCCATAAGCTAGCTCTTAGAGGACTATCCAAGCCCTTATAAAGAGTACTTGGGCTCTATTCTTAGCCAACATGAGACACCTTAATAGTTACAAAACTCCTACCTGTGAGTCCTAAAGTTCCTTTCCCTCCACTGCTTCCATCACAACCTGCAAGTTCTCATTCTCCAAGACTTCCTTATGTTGGAAATATCTCTCCACATGAATAATGCAATCATATGCTTCATCACCAGAAAAACAGCAGTTTCAAGTCTACACCATCTATCATCTCCAAGTTTGTTTCCACTTTGGGCTCAAGATGAGAACCATTTTAATAGCACATTCGCAATGCTTTGCCGCCTCCTCTTTGTCTTTTTTGCTCAACCTATTCCAAAGGCTCATCACGGCGAGCTTCTGCAACAACTTCCGTATCATGTTGTCTGTTCCTTTCATGCAGCTTCTAATCCTTCCTCATTTGTTCCCTGGTCCTCCTCTTGCTGTTTAACCCATCTTTCGAATGCATCCCTGTTCTTTTCTTGTAACCAATCTTCTTGGGCTTGCTTTGCCAACAACTTCAAGTTGTGTTCAAGTCGGTCCAGGCATGCCTCCTATCATGTACTGAACATTTAGAACTCCCTGGAAGGGAGCTCTAATACCAGTTGTAAGATGCTGGTATATCAAGAATATACAATTTAGAAAAGGAAGTACTACAAAGAAATAGAAGTTCACTCATGTTTTCTTGGAGTGAGTCTTGTGTGACAGGAAGAAGAAACAACAGTATGGAACAAACTCAGGAGTTCATGAGCCTTGATTCTCCAAACACTCCTCTACTACCAAAACTATAAAGTTCTAAAAGAATTCTCCCTATTTATTTCCTTCTTAGTTTTGTAACGAGCTCTTACTTGGTCAATTAATTTCCCTTTCAATAACAGAATTAGGCCTTTCTATTTTGGCCTGCTAAATCCTACTATAAACTTTATTCATTTGGGACCTAATATTTCCTTGGAGAATAATTGATTTCTTGGTAGATCAAGAAGCAAAACATAGTAGCTTGGTCAAGTGCAGAATGTGAATATATAGCAATGGCCCAAACATACTACTAATTATTAGGGGTTGTTTGCTTGGTTTTGGGTGTGCTAGAAAAGCTAAATCACCTATCAGCTGAGTAGGTTTGACTGAATTAATTGAGTGAAATCAGTTGAGCACAAATGCAACTTGAGTTATGGAGGGAGACTTTATAATCTAAGGATTTTTGCTTGAGTAGAAGTAAGGTAGAGTGCATGCATTGTAGGTTTAGCAAAAAACAAGATGAGGATCATGTGTTGAAAGTTAAACTTGGAGATGATATTATACCACAAGTTCCTAGTTTTAGGTACTTGGGATTGATTATACAAAATGATGGAGAAATTAATGATGATGTTAGTCATAGAATACATGCTGGGTGATTAAAATGGAGAAAGGCATTGAGAGTTATTTGTGACCATAAAGTACCTATCAAGCTGAAAGAAAAATTTCATCTTACCACAATTTGATCATCTATCCTTTATAGTAGTGAATGTTGGACCTTAAAGGAACAATATGAGAAAAAAGTGAGTGACAGAAATGAGAATGCTAAGGTGGATGAGTGGACACATGAGAAAGGACAGAATACAAAATGATAGTATACGAGAGAATATTGGAATATCTATAGTAGAATAGATGACTAAAAATCATCTAAGGTGGCGCTAGTAAGGAGAGTGAATTACATGACTTTTAGTCTGATAAAGAGGGGTCGAGGGAGATCCAAAAGAATCTTAGACTAAGTTATTAAAAGAAACCTTTTGATCAACCAGATTTCTGAAAATTTGGTTTTTGACTGAGCTCAATGGTATCGTGTGATTCATGTTGCTGACCTCACTTAGTGAGATAAGGCTTGGTTGTTGTTGTTGTTGTAGTTACCTTATGATATCAGATTCAAGATAGCTTCACTACACAGCTGTGACTGAATAGCCGGAATGCCCTTCCCAATGCATTGGACCCACATTTACATGAAAGCTAAATACACATAATCCAATTGCCACTTCATTTGGGAAAATATCTTTAGACTCATGCATAGAACATGTTTGGACTGGAGAACAGATTGCTGACAGCCCATGAACAAGGTTGTCAAAATTGAGTTTCAACGTTGGAACGGAAAGGGGTATTGTATTGTAGGAGCGATGGATCACAACAAAAATTGTAAGAGACAACTAAAATGCATAAATATATTTAATCACATTTTTATAAACAAAAATAGCATAAATTAGCATATATATATACATGAAATACTATTCAAATTGAAGCCCTAATCAAAGTCAACGTCATTCTTCTTCATGCTCTATGTGCAAAACTTGTTTGCCATAATTGATTCCTGTGCTGAATTCATAAATCCTTGATTACTAGCAACTTAGTCTTTACCACCACTGCCTAAAATCTAAAATTTACTTTTCTCTGTGAGTTCATCATTCAACATAATGGGAAAAATAGGTTCCTTCATTAATAGATTTATGAATAATCTTTTTCCTGCAAGGCTATATTCCAGTTGGATATCAAATGTTTGTTTGTTTGAGTGATTATGTTACACCTTTTACCAAATGCTAGATTGATAGTAATAATAATGATCAACTGTATCGAATCTCACTTATATGGAAGTTTTTGGTAAATATAAAATAATTTGACTCACTGTATTCCATCTCACATAGGAAACTTTTTGGTACACATAAATAATTTATCTCCTTTGTGCAGGAATTTGTGCTACCAGGATTCCAGTCAATTTTACTTATGCTTGTACTTAGTATTCTGGCCTTCTTTGCTGAGGTAAAACTCTTAGCTGTTAATGATGGTTTGCTTTTATTTTTTAAAAAAAGTAATAAATAAAAATTGTCATAGTGTAGACAATTGGTGATGTTAAATAATATTGGTCTTTTCATGCCACACTTAAAATGAGGACTATATATGAGCTTTGTTTCTATAGCATTAGCCATATAAGAGAAAAAGAGGTGGAATAAAACCATGCCATTTATAATAATGTTGTTTCTGCCTACACTAATATAATGATTTTGATCTTGCTCTAAATAACTACACGGTTCTGCTCATTGTAGTAAACTCTACTATCTGTAGCACTTCCCAAAACTTTTCTCTTTTATCCTGTTCTTGTGACTTGTGAAACAATAGTTTATATCTCACATAGTTTCATGCCATATTTTATTGTAGCAATTAAAGGGTTTGATAAGATTGTTTTATAACTACTTTTAGAAATGAACCAAACCTATTTTAGTCTCAAAAGCTAACTAAGGCCTCAAACCCAGAGGGTAAGGAGTATTCTAGTCATATTCCTAGCTAATGTGGCAAGTCATTCTCCTGAATAAAAACCTAAAACACTCTCTACCCTAACTCAGCCTGATAATGGTAATAAATGTTAATTAATAATTATGATTCAAAGCCATCAACTATTTAAAGAGAGCATATTTAGGCCACATAAACCCTAATCCCAAGATGGGCAATATAAAAATCCAGTCAAAATAATAATGAAATCTCTGATGGTACCCATTGAGTAAATCAATCTTGGAGGCGTCTACTGTTTGGGCCAACATATTCTCCAATCTAGGAATGGGGAACCTATATTGTAATCTTATTAACAAGGCTGAATCATTCCCTAGTTCAAAAGATCCTTAACTTGCCTATTAACCTCTTCACGCTCTTCAGATTCATTCTCTACTGGGAAATGTTAATTAAAGAGGCAGCCAACACCAAGTCAATGGCATGTTGAATGTCCTTCATTGGTGGCAATTCCTTAGGAAACTCATTAGGTATAACATTCCTAAATTCCTCAATCAATTGATCACATTCTTCAAAGGACCCATGAAATAGGGTGTTGGAGAACTCTATTGCTAGCTAGGAATGACTGTTAATACTGCATCAAACTCCAAACACACTAACTCAAACTCCATAGTGGTAGAAAATGTAAGTTCTTTTTCAACTCACTTTGTTGTTGTTGCACCTCTGGAGTAGGTTGACTGCTTGGAGTTAAGTTGGGCAGGCAGCAATATGATATTTTTGCTCTGATTGCAGAAACAATGTGTTCTCTTGGCCTTGATTGAGAGTGGAACTTGGCAGCACTCAACTTTATCTAAACTCATTTATAAGCCCATGCTACCTTAAAAAGTTGAGAATGGTGCTCATGTTTTATCCCTAATCTAGAAATGCCCACGGTAGAGATGACATTCATGGTGCTGCCACCATCAATGAGCAGGTTGTAGTGAATCTATCCCATTTGAAGATTGGAGTAGGAAGTGCTAGTAGTATGTTTCCAATCATCTAGTTGTACAGGCCTGGATTGGATATTTTGCATGAGGCAAGGGGATTAGTCATGGTAGTCAAAATCGTGTGTCAGGAAAGTAAAATCGCATGATTTTACGATCTCCAACTCTCTCTCCGTGCTAGCTCGGTGCAAGGATCGTGATTTAGCAAGATCGGGTGGGATCACCATGCAAGAACGAAAAACCAGTGCTCAGACGATCCCCCTGTGTTTTCAAACCCAATGACCTGCGACTCGGTTTCCTTGAAACCGATTTTGTTCTGTGATCCTAAAACCTTTTCTCTGATCCTCTGCTTTGCGATCCCTATAGCTTTTCCTCTGATGATTGTATTTGCTCCGGCGACCTTGTTATAGTGGAGCATTTTGTTGTGGCAACCATTGCAGCTGTATTTGCAACCATTGTCGACTTTCCTTTTTGCCCTTAAAATGATTTGCTATAAATTTTTTTAAGGGTAAAAGAGTCTTTCCATCAGAATACATTACCTAATCCATCTTTTCCTTCTCTTCTGTCTCTGTTTTTAATGGGCATGTCCCTGTTTCTGTTTTGAGTTAAAGGTGGTTCTCTTCCCTCATTTGTCTTTGTTTAGCTTCTTTCATTTTTATATTTATACTATTTTATATGCATTCATACAATTTTTTAGGATCTTACGATCCTTGTTACTATCTTACGAGTTACAATCTTTCACCTCTTCTCCGATCCTACGTAAAATCTCGATTTTGACTACCATGGGAGTAGTATCATCAACATCATTTTCAAAAATATATTAAATCACACCAATACCTCATCCTCAAAATCTTAGTTCGTAACTGTTAAGAAACTTGGACCTAACTCATTCCCAAAAGCTAGCTCATAGGAAGAGGACTACCCTAACCTTTATAAAGAGTATTTTAGCTCTATTCCTAGTCAACGTAGGACATCTTATCTGTAACCATTCTATGGGTCCTTGGTATTGGCAAGGTTTTGTGTGGACACTAATATTTCCTATGTCCTTGCCCAAGACAATGGAAACACTCGATGCTAGGCAAGTCAAATTGAGAGGAAGCACTTATGGGTGTCTTACCACAATCAGTGATCCTAGAGGTAGGGGACCACCAGTTGGTGATTAGAAGGACTAAGACACTCTATTACTATGAGAGATGAGGATATGCGCTTGGGTGAAATGAAGTGCTAACATTGTGGAGCTGTTGCTCGAGAAAATTGCTCAACCCGTAGCTTTCTGAAAAGTTTCATGGTGGGTAGATAGGGGTAAGAGGCCAACTTCTCTTCATGGACACAATCCATTAACAAACTGGTTAACATTTGCCCATTCCTCCTCTTGAATATCACACGTAAGGTTGAGCTTCTCAAAAAGATGGCTCCTATGGTAGGTAAAGAAGTATTTTCTTGCAATTTTTGTTTCATAATGGCCCAACTCTCTATCGGAGCTAACTCTCTATGTTGCTTCTCTCACTCATTAGTTTTCCAAAATAATCTAGTTGGTTCAGTAAGCCTAGTTGTGACTAACTTAACCTTAGAGGGGTTGAACGAGTATAGGAAGAAAAATAGTCCTCAGTCTGGAAAAGCCAGTCTAAGAAATGATCAAGGTCTAAGTAGCTTGGCAGATCTAACTTGGAAGTTCTGTAGGGCTTCTAGATCATTATCATGATAGTGGGTTTGATTATGGCAATTAGTATTCCTTCTCCAGTTATTCTGCTCATAATTTGACACTTCATCATAGTTAGTTACTTAGTAGTCGTCATTGTGATGGCAATGTGGACTTCAACGATTGTACTTCCTTGCTGATTAGACTGTTCATAGTTTGGATCAAGATTAGCACTTTCCTTCGCTGATTGTTGTTGGCATTTATTTGGTACCTAATATAGGAAAGGATTTCAGTAAATTTAGTTTCAAAGGTGTCTAAGTAGCCTGACTGAGTATAAAATTGGGCTTCTTCTCTATTGACGCCATTCAGCTTGATAGCCCGTCAAAATTGTCCACGGTAGCAAAGTGAACAAAGAATCCAAAAAAATTCTTAGTCCATCCAATTCAAAATGCAAATTATCAATCATTACTCCATAGGGAGCAGATTGTGTAATGTTAAAATTGCAAGAAGTAAAATGTAAGGATCGACTTTAGACCTAGCACAAAAGTGATAATGATAAATTACCCTAACTACAAATAAAAGTTATAGCAATGAAATTCTAGTAGGGGATAAAATAATCAAATGTTAGAGCTATCAAAATAATTATAGATATTTGTTTTCTTTTCTGATTGTTGTTTACTTTTTTGGTTAAGTGAGTGTTTTTAAAGAAAATTTGGCCTAATATAGACTTACTCAGCTTTTAATTGAAGAGATTGCACTTATATTTAGTCACAACTAATTAATCAATCCAAACAAAGCTATAGCAGTGTTATCAAATCGCGACCATGGCGGAAAACGGTGGTGGATTCTTAACAATCTGCTATACATATGGTGGTTCATGGTGGGTTTGCAATGGCAGGCCATGGCAGCCAATATTTGCATGGCAATCACAGCGGTTATGGTGAAATTTTGGGAATCTTCCCCCCCCCTCCCCCCAAAAAAAAAAAAAGAAAAAAAGAAAAAGGAATTAGGTTTTCTGATTTGACCTAGTCTCACACTAACCCAACATAAAGGAATTAGGTCTCAGCTAAGTCTTTCTCTCTCACAGCAACCTCCCATCTCCTTCTCTCACCTTCCCTACTTCCAATGACCATGAGCTCCAACAACCCTCATTTTCCAGTGAGCAGGTTATCTTGTTGCTGTTTTCATTTTACCCTCCATTCTATTTTTCTTTTTCCTTCTCCACATTTCTCTTCCCTAATCTCTCTCTCTCTCTCTCTTCATTTTTTTCGGTTTCAACTTTCCTCCTCTTCTCATTTTCCTTCTCTGATTTTCATCCATTTTTTATTCAAACACTGTTGCCTTGGCTTGACCAGAAGCTTTCCTTAACATAACCTAACAACAAGCTTCTTCACATTCTTCAAGTGCAGTTAATCAGATTAATCCAACAAGATTCCTTAATTAGTCTTTCCATTTTCCTTGTTTTTAATCGCTTTGTTTCACTTGAGGCTTGATGGCCTTTTGTTTGTATTAACTTTTGTGCTTTGAGACTTAGGCTATTATGTTATTATGAGATCTTGTTAGGAGGCATATGATATTATTTGATGATTTTCTATCAATTAGATCTTGATTTTGACATATGTAGTTAGTTTTTTGGTTTTAACCCCTTTCTCCAGTGTTTTTCTATATTTTTGTAGATAACATTTATTATATATATATTACATTAATTTATTATGGCTGACCATGCTTCTTTCATGGCATCCCGCCATAATTTTATGGTAGCATTTTGAATTTTTCCATAACCGCAATCCACCATTGATAATAGAGCTATAAACTGCAAAAACAAGTCCAAAATCATTATAAGGTCTAAAAACCTGGCAGAGGTCAATCCCCAACGTCAGCAGTCAATGGTCAAAGTTGTTCAATAGAACCCTGGTAATGTGACAATATGTGGGGCAGGGACATTGGCTAGGGTTGATGTCAAGGGTGTGTGCACCCACAAGTTTTTAATTTTTTAATACTCTTGTATTTTGTTAACCAAAACAACTGTGATCTTCTACAACAACAACAACCAAGCCATATCCCATTAGGTAAGGTTGGCTAAGTGGATCCATTGAGCTAGGTCAAAATTCAAATTTTCAAAAAAATTTTTAATGAAAAGATCTCTTTTAATAATTTTGTCTTTGGGTCTCTTTTGACCCTTCTTTACCAAACTAAAAGTCATGCAATTGACACTCCTTACTAATACCTCCAAAGATCTTTTCTATATGTGACCTAGCTTAGATAATTTTCAATCATCTTTTTCACTATAGGTGGTACTCAATATTCTCTTGAATATTATCATTTCTTATCATGTTCTTTCTTGTGTGACTACTCATCTACCTTAACATTTTTATTTTTGTCTCTTACTTTCTTCATGTATTGTTCCTTTAAGGCCTAACATTCACTACCATATAAGATATCTGGTCATATTGTAGTATGGTAAAACTTTCCTTTCAGTTTGATAGATACTTTATAGTCACAAATAACTCCTAATGCCTTTCTTCATTTTAATCATAGTAGTCAATAGTGGCTGCTATTGGGGAGGTATGGAGCAGAGCGACTAGGTGCCGCTATTACATCGCTGTCACATCTCATTTCAGTGGAGCTGTTGTCGTGCCACGAATCACAGCCACTATTTCATCCTATGGCTTAAAGTTGGAATACTTTTTAAGGAGGGTAATCTTAAAATTTCAACCCCCCTTTTATATGTCAAATAGGAGCAAGGCAAGTTTGCCCTCCCTTTCTAAAAGTTGGAATGCTTTTAAAGGGGGGCAGTCTTGGGATTTCTCCCATCTTTTATAATTTTGAAAGTTGGAATGTTTCTCCATCTTCGCAAGAACCCTACCTCCATCTATGTTCTCTAGTTCTCTTGCTTTGTCCTCCATCTTCGGTGTCACTTTCTAGTGCAATTCACCATTTTTCACCAAGTTCCAGTCGTCTTCATATCCAACAAATCCCAACTTATTTATAATGTAAGCAAAGACATTTTTCCAATTGTCTTTTTCATCTTTGGTGTCACCTAAGCTATTTTTGACGAGACGTAGACTTTTTCGGATGATAGTGAGATATTTTTCAGTAAGACCATTTGCATTAAAGCTTTTTCTGATGATTGAACACTCTTTGATCTATTTTTCTTCTTTGTTTTGATTGTCTTTGGAATAACAGTCATCCAGCTATCTGCTATCCCACTATAACATTTTTAGGGTCAGTCACTCTTTGTGGCTATCCAAGATGTCATACTATGATTTCAACCACTAAACTTGTATTCTATGAGTAACATCTTCAGTAATTTTCTCATACCTGAATTTGGAAACTTTTATAATATCATCTTCAATTTTGACTTCCATCGGATGATTCTCATCTCTTTTTTTTTATTTTTTTATAAACTTACAATGCATATAGTATGTTGTACTCCTACTTAAGCGAAAACCTTTAGATTCTAAAGTCTCCTTTCATAACTTAAGTTTAACATTAACTTCTTTCGAATTCTCAACCAATACTATATCATCTGCAGATAACATGCAATTATGGATAAACTTTTGTATGTCATTAGTAAAAATCATATGTAAGCCCTTTTTTTTGTAGTGATATTTTTATGTCATCTTCATAAAAAAATATATAGCTGCTATTGTAGACCTTCCTACAATTTTATTTTCTTCTTATATTCTATGTTTAATCACCATTTCTCACAACTTCATAGTGTGACTCAAGTTTATTCCATTTATAGTTTGCACTTGGATATTACCCTTGTTCTTGTACATAGAAACCAAAATTTTCTTCCTCCATTCATTTGACATACTCTTAGATTTCAAAATCTTATTAAAAAGCTTAATGAGCCACTCAAGTCCTTGTTTTTTCAAACTTCTATAGAGATATTATTGGGGTCAATCACTTTACCATTATCCATTTTCTTAAAAGCTTCTTTTAGTTAAACTTGAATCCTACGATAATATGTTAAATTTAGATCATTCACTTATACTTCTAATTCTGCTATATTTCTATTTACTCCTTTCCATTATTAAAAAGTTAATAGAAACATTTCTCTCATTTGTCTTTGATAACTTGATTCGAAACTAAAAATTTTCCTTCCTCATCCTTAATACATGTAACTTCATTCAAATCTTTAAATTTTCTTTCTCTAGTTTTGACAAGCTTATATATCTTTCTTTTACCATACTTTGTTTCAAGATCTTGATAGAACCTTTCAAAAGCCTTAAAACATGTTTCACTCATTGCTTTTTGTGTCTCATTTCTTACATTTTGATACCTTGTCCAATTTTCAGCATTGTCAAATGTATGCAAAATTTTAGAACACATTCTCTTCTCTCTAAACCATTCATACACATTTTCATTACACCACCATGATTTCTTGTCTTTTGGTACAAAATCTCTAAATTTACCTAAAATTTTCTCTGTCAACTTTCCCGACCTTCATAGCCATTTGTCCCAAATGATGTTAGTTCTACCTTGTGTTGCCCAACTACCTTCTTCTACTAGCTGCTTCTGAAAGTCCAACTATTTCTCACTTTCAAGTAGTCATCACTTAATTCTTCGAACAATAACTTGTTGAATTGTTTATTTACCAGTCTTAAAACAAACATGAAGGACCTGGACCCTATGTTGTGTAGTAAAGCTCTCACCTTACATCAATTTACAATCCTTGCAAATTTTTTTGTCTAGATTTCTTACGAAGAAAAAATTGATTTTTGACCTTGAAACTCCACTCTGAAAAGTGATAAGATGTTTCTTTTTCCCTCTACTTAAAACAAGTGTTCATAATGTTAAAGTTGTAGGACATTTAGAAATCAAGAATAAATCGTCATTTCTCATTTAACTCTTCAAAAATCAAAATCACCATAAACTCTTGTAAATTGTCTTGTCTAATAACCAACATGTCTATTATAAAGTCTTCACCTGTGAAAATCTTTTTGGTTTGTGGAATGTCTTAGATCAACCCCTTTAAATTCTCCCAAAACTTTGCTTTCAAAAGGACTTTCAAGCCAACTTGTGGAGCATAAGCACTAATAATATTAATAGTGTCTTGTGCAACCAATAACTTCAAAGACATGATCCTATCTCCAATCCTTTTAATTTCTATCATGTTCTTTTTCCAAGTATAATTCACAATTATGCCTACTATGTTCTTTCCCTTGACTTTTCCTGTATACCGAAGTTTAAAACATGTAGCATTGAGCTCTTTAGCCTTATTTCTAACCTAAATCTTAAACATCCCACCAGTCTGCTGCCCTATTGCCCATAGATGTTGGCTGTGCACTGGCCCATTTACTAGTCCTTGGCAAACATTGCAATGTTGGCATCACCACTTGCACTGCTCATTTGTAGCGGAGAGATGGTGGAAGGATTTAATACCAATCGATAAGAATCTTGGGAGAACCACACCACTAATGCTAATTGTTGTAATTGTAGAGCTGAAGGCCTTATAAAACCTTACATTGGGATCTCATACTTCCAATCTGAGACTCAAGTCCCATACCTTGCCATTGGATCCTCACAAAATACTGTTAAGGGAAACATAAGGGAGCTTATACAAAGAGTTCCATCCAGTTCTGCAGAAACATGGACAATAGTTACAGTGGGTAGTACTGCTCTAATACTATGTTAGAATGATGGATTTTGATTGGGGAAGACAGATAGCAAAAGATGGCTAATAGTTTTTTGTTTCTTTGTTTGATAGTTAAGATAAATTTCTTTATGCCATAAGTGCACTGGATATTCAAAATTGAAAGTACAAAATCTGTTGTGCAGCCTATGTTAACAGAATGACAAGGCTGTTGCAAAATGCTGCTGACAGAATGGAAAGCCTATACAAACCCTTGGTGACAGATTGGCAGAACCTGAAAATATGATTGATCTATTGTAAAACAATGCCTTCAATTAAAATTCCTACTTATACTAATAATCAGGTGAAGTATTACTGTACTAGTATTCTTGGTACAAGAACTATTCTGGAAAATGAGTTTTATTTATTCCACTGAAAATGGAAGCCAACAGCTTTTGCAGGGAAAAAAGACTCACAACGGCCCCAGAGCCAAGCGCTCTGAATACTCCCCATTATCTATCTCTTGCCCCTTCATTCTCCCTTACCTACCTTGCTAAAAACCATAGCATTTCTAACCAACTGCTGACTCAGTAGCACTAGTTTTATGCTGCTCCTGGAACCCCTTTCTATCACCAAGATTTAACTATTCATCCAAATCTTGGGTGGCCCACTTGGAGAATAACCCACAACTTGATCAACTTGAGCTCCCTCAGCAATAGCACTACTAGAGCCCGTGTGTCTATCTGATACAGTAGTCATTTTGGCTTCTTTTATGTGTTCAACTAGTGGTTAACTCAAAGTGCTATGTTGTACTGTTGTGGAGTTAGATTAGAGCGGTTTATTATTGTATTGATATGTTATTCCTTCTTGCCGTTGTTCTTATTTCCTTCCACTTGTCTTGGAAGTTGCCTTATTCTTCATATTTTCTCCAATCTAGTAACATTTCTCATATAACTGCAACACACTTCTCTTTACTATTTTATGATATTTTCCATGAATCTTTTGCAGGTCTTGTTGGCACGAGGACTGCAACTTGAGAGAACTAGTAAAGTTGCCAACATACAGTACTTGGAGGTATTCTTCAACAACTAAGTTTCTATATGTCTCAGATGCTGTAATTGGGAAATCAACAGCAAAGTTTGCTTTTTGACATTAGCATGGATGTAGCATGCCGCTTAATTATCCACTTATCCTGATTTTCAGTCATTAATCATGATTGTTATCTTGGTACCTATAATGGAATCGGGAAGAGAACTAAAATGCATGGCACCACATAAAATGTCAATTGTCAAATTAAGATTTTTCAAGAAATGAATGACATCCAGAAATATGCACCACTATGTTTTGCATTTCTTATACTCAGTCTGATCATGGAAAGTGTCGGATGGAAATATGTATAAGACTGTTTTGGTGCCATTGATGTATACAGGTTCTAGTTTGGCCCTGGCGGCCCCAAAGGTTATGAAAAGTCTGTTTGGAATTTTATTCTTCTTAGGTACCAACACTTTAGTTGAAAGTTGAAACCATCATTTTTGCTTTTAGATTCTGTGCATGTCTTGGATGTCCGTCTGGATTTTACATTGTCTATATCAGTAGACAAATGTCGAGGTGTTGGTTTTGGAGCAACTTTTTTAGTCAACTTAATCCTTACTAAGACCTCCTTCGATTTTGTCAGTGGGCGCGATATATTTTATGCATTGGTATCCTTTTGGCATTTCCTGGTTAAACATGATGAAACTTGTCTTGAGAATGTAGTGCTTTTTTCTCTATCATAGTGATCTTACAAGATATGATTAATGTCTTAGCATCATTCTCAATACTATTGGATGAGTTATTGGCTATTTTCTGTCAAATATCCTATATGCAGCAGTGTCACTAATCAAGTAACTCGTCACTAAATTTTGTGCTGTATTTCTTTTCTTTTTGTATTTGAATTGGAATTTCATACCAGTCCTGGGGACTGATACTGACCCACCTTTCTGTTTTTCAGGCAGCGCTAGCTCAATTTTGCAGCCTTGCTTTGACAAGAGTCGTGGCTCCGTCTTTTGATCACCTCGCTGGGGTTTTACTTATTGTTATCTCTGTATGTTGCACTTTGTATATAGGACCTGATAAGGAGATGGAATGATATAGATTCGAGTCATGTATTTTTTGTTAGGTTTGGGGCTAAATATGATGTTATCATTTGTTAATTCAACTTGTTAATATAAAGCTAGTCTCGTTTATTGCTTTTAGCTGAAAATCTCCACTTTTTTTTTAATTCTTAGAAATTAGTTCCTTCAGAGTTGATTCGCCCTGACACAAACCAATCACAATTGCTTTGAGCAATTGGGTTTTTAGTTTTCAAATTTCAAGGTAAATTTTAAAATACAACCCCACAAATTAACGAAATTACTTGCCACTTCTTGAGTTCATTTGGTGATGATGGTGGTTAAATTGGAAGTGGAGGCTGTGGTGGTGGTTGCCAGAAAGAGTGACAAGGACAATGGTGGTGATGACATTAGTTATGATATAGCAATATCTAGAAAAACTTAAATCTGACCTATTTATTATAAATTTTTTATTAAGTTTAGTCTGCTCTTTTTTTTTTTAAATTTGATTTGGCGTATTAACTTTTTTAATAGTTTATTTCATATTAAAATCTTTAATAGGTCATCAAGTTTTTTTATGAATGTTATTAATTGAATTTAATTATAATTGATCATTTATAAATATAAGTGTAACAAAAGTAGATAAAATTATTTTATTTTTTTTAATTAGAGAAAATATTTTGTTAATCTCAAAATAGAGAAAAAAAAATAATGAAAAAGAATTACATATAATATAATTAAATATGCAAAAAAAATAATATATAAGACGATCTAATGATTGATGTAATAAAGACAATGCAAAAGCAAATAGATATATATATACAAAATAGATCAAATATCAGTAATAAAGATTCTAGCAAAGATGACTCTTGTAGAAGTTATATAGTAAAAATGTTTTTAAGCTCTAACAAAAAGAATTACGATTTTTTATTTAAAATTTTATTCATTTTAAAATTTAATTAATTTAATATAATATTATATTATAATTTTTATATAAAATTAGTTAATATATTATTATAAATTTTAATTTTAAATACTTCATTCTAATAAATTTAATAGACTTTTTTTAAAAAAATTTAAGTTTAACTTTAATTAATTAAGTCTTTTGAAAAGCTTGAAAAGCATATTATTTAATTAAAAAATTAAGTCTCTTGACAATTCGATCTATTTCCATCCTAGGTATTAGTGATAGGATAGTTGTAATATGCTTTTTGAGAAAAAAAAAATGAGAATTGAATAATTCATTTTAAAAATAAAAAATCAAAATTACATTACTTAATTTTAAAATTGTGTTAAAATATAAAATTAAGTTAAAAATTAATTTATCTTCATTTTACTTGAACATGCTTTGTTTAAAAAATTACTTTTGAGAAGTAAAAATTGAAAACTCAAACTGCTTTGAATAAATATTGATCTTTTTATACATTCATACTTTATATACGTTATTTGTAACTTGTGATTTCTTTGAGTTGTTAAAAGTAATTTAAGGTAAGGTAGTTTCTTTTCAGGCGTCACTTTTTATTAACCATACCATTCTTAATTTATCTTAATGTTATTATCAAAATACACTAACCTTTTCTTCTTACAAATTCTAAAAGTAAGTCTTCTCTCATTGTCTTTTTGAAAACATTATTAGTTTTCCTTCCCACCCTATCATCAATCTTGTGTTCTGTATCAATTTGGTCCATATTAGCAGATCCGGTGAATGCTTCAAAAAAAAAAGGAAAATTAAAATAAGGGCATCGATCAAGATGGAGTCACGTTAAAGGAAAATGCAGAAACTCAATCAAAGCTTATCTCACTCTTATAAAGAGCAGGTTCACCGTCAAAAAATGGGTGAGAAATCAATGACGAACAAAAGTGAGAAATATGGTGATAGAATAAACAAGGAGAATTCAAAGGAGGTTGAGAGTGGGAGTTCTGACCTGTGGAAGTTACAAGGAGATGTACCGAATGAGGATCATCAGTCGCTGAAAAAGGTGGAACTACCAATGTTTCACGGAGATGATATGCAGATTAGAGCAAATTGATATATATTGTAATTAGAAAACAACAAAATGGAAGGCAAAACACTAAAAGAAAGAACAAGTATCTGTATTATTTAGTTGGAAAAGGAAAATTATAGAAGAAAAAGTATTCTTTCATTGCCAAGGGCTAAGGCTCCTATAGAGTATTCAAAGGCTCTCCATTCTAATAGAAAAATATCAAAATTCCCTCCCTAATTCTCTCTCACCACTATGTAACCACTCACACACTCATTCTTATGGAAATATATTTTTTATAACTTAAGTCCAGAAAATCATCTTGGACCAAAGTTTTTCTCAGCCTATCTTCATCATGGACCCTATCAGCTTCATGGCTCGATCGGCCGCAAACTTCACAACTGCAAACTCTACATCCTCAACGGTGTTCTCTGCTTATGATAAAGACAAACTGATGAAAAAAACCTAAAGAAACATTCTTGATTATTATATTATTACTACAATGAATGACATTATGTCTTCTCCCACGGTCATACTTCCTTGCTTCAACTCAAAGAATTTCCTAGTTTTCTGCTTCCTTAGATCTCGGGGAAAGTAGTTCCCTAGGAAGATGGTCTTGAATGCTTCCCATTGGACATAGCTATCTTCTTGTCGCAAGGTCTGACTGGCAAACCTCTACCAGTCCTCAGCCTCCCCATATAGCAAGTAGATGGCATAGGTGACCTTGTTCTCCTCACGGAACCCATTGCATTGAAGATCTTCTCCACATCAGCTACCCACCTTTGGGCTCCTTCGAGGTTGAATACACCCTCATACTTTGGAGGATCATGCCTAGTGAAGGCAGATAACCCTGTATACTCAGTCAGCTTTCACCTTGATTGTGCACCATGGCTTCCAGAATTTGAGCCATGCGTTCTATGAGGTCATTAGTATCTCTAGCTCCTCTACCTCTACTTCTACCAGACATATTCTAAGCTACACAATTTAGCAATCACAGTCCAGCACATCAAACCAATAATACATTTATAATTTAGGTAAACAAAACAATCAACACTTATCTTGGACGCTTCAACCTGATACCTCAGTCCGGTTTAAATGAACTGCTTTGATACCAAAATTGTAATACCTTAAATTTAATTTCACTTAAATAATAATTTCGCAAATTAGATAATCAATTTTTCATAAAAGATATCAAAATAAGTAAAAGGTTACAAATTAATATCAAATAATTGTTACAGGACTAGTTCAATTACAACATTTTCAAAATAAATCTAAGTCCTATAGCAGTCCATCCATCCCTTCAGTGAGTCTGGTGCTGATCGTCTTGATTACCTAAAAAATGAATGTAAAAGTGAGTACTCTATGCTATCCAAAAACACACAATAAAACATAGAGTCTCACCTCCAGCATATTTCCAACACATTACACAATCACAATCACAGGCAACATTTCACATTTATAATTACAAAACACAAATTCATGCATACGCACACCAGCCACACTCACTGTAGCACTTTGATAACAGATTTACACCATGAATGGTCGCCGGTTACCCCCGCCTCACAGATATCACATGAGCAGTTACGGGTCGCTCAACAAAGATAATGATCAGAGGTCTAGTCAGGAAGAAAGTGTGTGGCCTGTGGTGCACCCGTTCCACAGTCGGTGTCACCATTACTCCCTCTTCCTCAAGGTATTTCTACCGTCCTCATCTTTCACATCCTGAGTGTATCGCTGAACCATTCATAGCACATTACAATGGCATTACACGCTTCAGTCACATACATTTCAGTATACGACACATAACCCACATTTAACAGTACACGGCACTAGGCTCATATTTCATTTTCACAGCACATAGCCCACAATTTATTCAAGATACACGGTCCCTAGCCTATTTCCATTCATGTTACACGGCCCTCGGGCTCACATTTTCACAATATTTATTCAGATATACACACATGTATAAATGGCACAAGTGCCCGCATTACATATCTCAGCAATTTTCTACCCTCTACTCAGTCACATCACAATATCACACAAAATATCAGCAAATCACATATAAAGGAGTAGGGTAGAGTCCCCTTTTACCTTGGATTGAAGACCCATATCCGAACTCAACCACGGAAATGCTTCCCACATGACTTCCGGCCTAAACACATTGAAGAATTCTATAAGAACCACGAAAATCACCAAGAACAGAGAAAGGGAAGGAAAACGAAAACCTTAACCGTTTAAAACTCACCTCCAAGCGTTCCTCACACAAATTCGAGCTCCAATCTCACTCTCGAACGACTTTTGAGGCAATTAATCGGTGGAATAGGGCTTTGGGAATGAGATTATCAAAGGGAGAGGAAGAAATAACTCTTCCCGAACCCTAACCCCCTTTAAATCCTTTTTTGGTTGTGACATTTTTGCTACAGTAAGAGAACCTCACTACAGCGACACGTCCTCTTGCTACAGCAAAAAAAATAAGAGAAAACTGCACTCTGGTTTCTGCAAAATCTCGCTACAACAAGACTGCACAAAAAAATGTATCCCAAATTGTCGCTACAGTGAGACGCCTCTTGCTACAGCGAGAAGGCGACAGTTCTGGTCTTTTCTTCTAGGGCTCTCTTGCTATAGCGAGAATCCTCTCGCTGCAACGAGAATAGCCTCGCATCACGTCCTACACTTAGGCACTTAACCCATTTCAACCCTATCCATACACACACACACACACACACACACATATATATATATATATATATATACACTCATCCATACTCATTACACACAAAACATCATTATCACACATCCAATGCAAATTTTTAGCATCCCTTTTACGCTTATACACATATATATGCATTTAGATTTATATAAATAACAATAACTAATATTCCCGAAATTTGGAGCATTACAGGGTCTACTTAAACAACTCTCCCTAGGTCAAATAGTAATTTAACTCCTTTGCCTGTATAGATATATACAATAAATTCATTAGAATGTAGCATTTTCACGATTCAAATGTAATAAATTAACTTAATAATATATTAATATTAAAAAGGTTTAAGATTTACCAAAAACTCAGCCTACTAGTATGAAGTGACTAGACTTTCAATTTTGTCTTTGTCCAACCTATTCCAATCTTTAGGTCACTAGCCTAGTAGCACCACAACTCACTAAGGGTGGCATCATTCAACCACAAGTTATTCATATGCCTATTTCATCCTCGAGTATAATGTAGAATGTCTTTTACATGCATAGAACTTAGAACACATAAATAATAATATAAACATATATTTTAACAAAAGTACAAAATCATAGAATTACCTTCCACTTTTGTCAGCACATCTCCTTGACATGTGACGCTCTTAATATATTATTCATTTATTTGTAAATCTTATCAAATTTAGAAATTTAAATGAATTTCTTTACTATTATGATATAGAAATTTCATCTAAAATTTTAAAACTATTATTCATATTATTAAATTCATGAAAATTCAATGATATTAAAATGATAATAGATAAATACAAGTAAATATTTGTCAAACACATTGTAACTTGCTAAGTAAAATTGCACTGGAATAGTAAGAAAATATATGTATAGAATATCACTCAAAATGTAGAAGTTTGATGTTTACAAACTATAACCCAAAAATTACATTAAAACTTTATTTACATAATTACAAAATCAAAATATACTAAGCCTTAGTGAGCACTGTACTCCCACACTAAAATTCTTGCGAATAAGGTCTTAGTCATCATTCTTAAGCTAACCCTCTATCTCTTCCAATTTTTCTGGTGTCAGGTCTTCATCATAAAAATCTTCAGCATCTACAATGATTTCTGTACTAGTGATTTGCTCTCAAGTAAAAGTAACTATTCTTCCCATGTGATCATGGTCATAGAAGGTATATACATAATTTACAGCATCTAGCATCCAGGCTGTTCCTCTCTCTATATATAAGCTAAGGGTGTGGTGTATTCTGTCACTAGTAAATGAAAATTATATCCCACCGTAATCTCTAAAGTGTAAACACCATTGGACCCATTTTCACCATCTATTACAAATTTACAGTAGTAGACTCGTTGTTGTGCTCTAAATACATAATTTAATTTACTTTCTATAGTACATTCACTTAATGTAAAAGGTCTCTGGAAGGTGATCATCCTTGTTTCCTAAAAATGTTAGTAAGGATGAGTTCGTTCCTTACTACTAAAACATAATCAACATACAAATATTTAATACTCTTTTAAAAAGTTAAGTTTAAGATTGTGATGAAGTCATATTCAAGTTATCATTGGCATGAATTTAATACTCTTTTAAAGATTATTTATCTTCAATTTGTATGATTTCTTAGCCAAATTTACAAAATAATTAATGTTTATGATTTTAGGTTAAGCTATTGAATATTTAAATATTTTGATCCAATTTATCAGAGAATTAAACAAATTATATATTTTTATTGATTATAGGTCAAGTGTGGGCATTCCAATGCATTGATAATACATAAATGCAATGTACTGACATCTCCAAGCATAAAAACTCCAATGCTAAGATTTTAATGCCTAATATGATTTGAAAATTTATAAATAGATGTCGTGGGAGTTAATTTTGCATGTATAACTCATTTTAATTTCTGTTATATAGTTTTGTTATCTTAGAACTTCTCCTTTTCATTATCTCTTTTTTTTTTTTCTCTCTTAAGAATTTAAAACTATTTTTCTTATCTTTTACAGATTTTTTTATGAATTTTTCTTTTTTTTAATTGTTTGTGTTACTCATTATAAATATGTTTAACTAACTTTATTATAAATATTATTGGTAGAAGTTGTACAAAAATATTTTTTCCATTTTGAACTTTCTTGTAAAATTCATCAAAATACTCAAACAACTAAATTTTATAAGCTAAGAAGTAAACTTATATTATTCTAAGTATAATCATTAATGATAATAAAACTATAATTTTCACCTCCTAAACTTGTGCTTGTTAGTCTCAGTAAATTTATGTGTCATAGTTCTAAAATTTTAGAAGTAAAAACAATAATATTTAGCTTAAAAGAATTTTTAATTGGTTTCCTTTTCAAATTATTTTTAAAGGAAAACAAAATTTTTAGAGGATGTTTCTTGCAAAGGTTTTGAAACATGTTTTAAATTAACATACCTAAATCTTTTATGTCAAATTTATTTTTCGTTGTATTTTGAAAATAAACATGTTGCATGATGATCATTTATATTTTCTAAGACAATTTTATACATATTGTTGTGTTTGTTAGAGATAAAGAGTGTACACCAATATGATTTTTTGACTAAACATCTTTCTTTGTCAAAGGAAATATAATACTCACTATTAAAAAAATGACTTATGTTAAGTAGACTATATTTCATTCCTTTGACAGGAAGTAAAATATCTATATTAGTTGAGGAGTAGAAACATATGTCTTTCTCCTCTCATATATATTTGGTTAAGTCCTTTGTTGTTAGTCTATAAGGTTATTGACCTTTATTTTTTATTGTGATGATAATTAAATGTAATATGTCTACATTCTTTACAAAAATCACCAAAAGACAATATAACAAGTACAATAAAAATATTCTTTTTCTTATAATTCATCTTCTTATCTTAAATTTCTATTCTAAATATGCTATTAAGATGTCTTTGCTTTTTCTATCAAGCTTAACTTTATAATGTTATTGGAAAAATTAGCCAAATCTTTAAGAAGTTTGTCAATCTTTTCTTGAAATTATTTACTTCATTAGACGATTAATCCTTAAAAGAGATATTGATTTTAAAATTTTGTTTTTTTTTAGTAAGCTTGACGTTTTTATCCACTTTTTCATTTATCATTTTTTAATCTTAAATTTAAAATAAACTCGTCATTTTTTCTTTTTGAGTTCTAAATATTTAGAAGATAAGAATATTTAAATTTTAAAGAAGAAATTTTTAGTTTAACTCCAACTTAAAGAATTCAAAATTTACCTCATTGATAACTCACTATCTATGTTGTTCATCATATAAACATGAACTTCTTGAAATCTTTTTGTTGTTAAGTTTGAATAATCTATTTTAATGTAACTATATTTTTTATAGTAATAACAAACTATATCATATTTTTTATAAAAATATTTCTTTAAAATATTTCTACTCTAATATTTTTTTAAGTTCTTTCTTTTTCAAATATTTTTTATATATGGTTATGAGTGAAAAAAATTTCATATTTTCCTATTGTTTTTAAAACCTTTAGAACCTCATTAAGATTTCTACCTTTAAAGTTTTTGAGTGGTTAGTGAAAATTTTTATCTTCAGAGCTTTTGAGGTGTTAGTAGAGTTTTTAAATTTATTGACTAAACTTAAGAGCAATGGTCTAGTCATTTCTTTAGTTTCATTAAAATTTTATTTTTGTTTTAATAATTAAATCAATATAAAATTATGATTATCACATGAAACAGAAAGAATTTGAAAAGTTTTTCTTATTTTATATAAAAAAAATTTACATCAAATATTTTTTTAATAATTATTATTATTATTATAACATCCTAAATTGTAAATGAAAAAGTGTTAGGTCTTTAGAATCAAGATCACTCATCCCATAATTGCTTCAAGTTAAGCACGCTTAACTTTGAAGTTCTTAAGTGATAGGTCACTAAAAAGTAAATGCATTTTATTTGTATAAGTAATTATAATCAATTTTTTTAAGCTATCCTTAACTGTATACGTAGTCTCTGGATCTCCCTCTCATTCCGATGTAAGTTCAATTCATTCATGTGCCCCTTACCACTGGAAGCCTGCCAGGTAGTCGCTCCTTGTCCGTGCCACATTGCACCGGCGATCACTCCCCGCCCTCGCCTAGCGCTTGGGTGTCACATAAATTTTTAAATTTTAAAAGCTACTTATTCTATTTATACAAACTTGGCATAATGTATAAATTTTACATATATGACAAATATTGTAAGTATAAATAGATAACATATCTATTTGTGAATAAGGTTGTTTACAAAGTCTACCAATCCAAAAAATATTAAATAAATAGCAGTAAACATAAATCATAATTACTTGAAATAAACTTTTACAAACATTGTACAAAGCTTGCATTTATACACATATTTCATACAATAATTTACAAACTGTTTATCAAAACATGTGCTCAAAATGATATTTCCATGACCAAAATAATTACATCACAAAAAATAATTTAAGTCCTAGAGTGATAACCACGTCATAATGGTGTCAAATAAAACTAGATTTTGCAAATAATTTTGTAATATAGAGAGCAAACATATGTCATCTCACAAGGACACAAATCTATTTTGTTTCCAATTTTAAGTTTGAACTTCAAAAATTAATAGAAAATAGCTCCAAATTCCAAATAGCATGATCCATATGTCCAAATTGAAGCTCAAGAAGCGAGGAATCCATTGCAAAAAGAATCGACCAAAAAGAAGATCTATAAAAAAAATGTATGACTGAAATAGTGGACAAAGGTCAGAAATAGCAAAAATATAAAATATAAAGTAAAGATAATAAGTATTCATGAAAACTCCAAATTAATACAAAAATTGCAAAAACATGTTAAATAAAATAAATAAAGAAGGAAAGATATTTTGAAAGATGCAATAAGGCTATAAATATGAGTACAAAATATGAATCATCATACAAAAGCCCCAAAATACATTCTAATACTGAGAACTCGATACTATTCAATCTCATGTCAGCTCCCAGTCTCTGCTAGGTCTTTAGAATCAAGATCATCGTCTAATCTAAGATAACGATCACTTGAATCAATCATGACCTATGTGCTAGTAACTCGCTCAAAAGTCCATCTAGACGGTCTTTCAAGATGATCATGGTCATGGTATACAAATAGATATGTGAAGATTGTTAGAATTCTAACAATACCTCTATAAATATGGATACATAGGATATAGTATATTCTACCCATAGAAAAATCAAAAGGAACACTATAAGAGAAATTCATCTCTAACATGAGAAATCAAAAGGAATACTATAAGAGAAATTCATCTCTAACATGATAAAAGTCATAGGTAAATCTTCAACAAAGACAACAAACTTAAAATAACAAGAGTTCTCTTATATTTATTAAATATATAATTAAGTCTATTATGTACCGAACTATCTATTAGCCTAATTTTTTCCAGATGTTCCATCATCCTTGTTCCTTGAAAATGTTAGTAAGGATGAGCTTCTATTTTATCATTTAAATATAACACTAATTTAAAGACTAACATTGCAGCATAACTATAACCATGGAACAAAAGATAACATCAATTTCAACAACAATGTATTACATACACATATATTCCATTATAAATCATTATATTTTCCTTTTTCATATATACGCACTTTCAGTGCATTGTGATCACAGATATACGATGTCTCCAGCACTTTTTGAGGTCTTACACAACTAGGTAAATAGTCATCGGTTAACCTATACATACGGATACAATGTATACAATAACGAGCCACTTAACAAAGGTATAGTCAGGACTCTAGTCAAGAAACGAGTATAAGGCCATGTGTCGCATTTGCTCTTAGAAAGAACGTATACACATGCGCGGATTTTGCTCACCACTCTACGTTTTTCCCATATTTCTCATTTTCTCTAGACTCTATACCTCCAATGTATCTCTATAACTATTTACACTAGATCCATTCAACTTTTTACACTTATCTCATATTCTCTTTCATACTAAATTCATTACTCAAGTAAAAGATCGTGCTTAGTAAGGCACTTTCGAACTAAGTTTCAAGCAAGTATACTACTTGATCATATCATTAACACCAAAATCAACCAAACATACTTTCACAACAATCCAATGTTAATGAATCATGAACATTATATAATAACATATACATAAAGTACTCTCATGGGTGCAAAATATTTATTATGCTTAAAATCACAAAATAGAGCCTTTATTACCTTGAAACGAAGTTTTGAAAGAGGGTTTATGAAGGGTTTTGGTGAAAGAATCAAGATCTTCCTAGATATCACAAAAGAGAACATTTTGAGAAGGAAAAACATAGACAACATCAAAAAGAAAGAACAAAGCTCCAAGAACCTACTTGGAGTTGATTGATGTAGTTTCCAACGTTGGATTTGAAGGAGAGTTGGGATTTTGGGAAGATTTTCTAAGAAGAGAAGGTTAGAGGAAAGAACAAGGGAAAGCTCGAAACTTGGATTGTAATCCAAGTTTTTTAACTTAAAAACCTTAAATATTCCTTGACTTGCGATATTCTCGCTATAGCGAGTCATCTCTCGCCGCAGTGAGCCTTCTCTCGTTGTAGCAAAAAATTAGAAAAAAATTTCACTTTGTTGTCTGTCATTTTAGTTACAATAAGAGCTCTTCGCTACAGCGAAAAAGCATCAGAGAGCCTAATTTTTGGACACTCTTTCTCGCCACAGCGAGATATCATGTAACTTACATTATTTAAACTCTCTAAAATTTAAATAACTTCACAAATACAACTAACATTTAATGCTATAATAATAACTATAAAAATGAGGATATTACAGTAATAATAATAATAATAATAATAATAATAATAATAATAATAATCCATCTTTTCATACAATACTTATTAAATTTTAGTTTAAATAATGTTTTGGTCCCTATACTTAACTCAAATTTATAAGTTAGTCCATATATATAAAAAATTTGTCAATCAATATTCATACGTGTATGTATTTTTTATTTAGTCCATATTGTTAAGTTTAGAGTAAACGATATTAAATAAGCAAAGAAATAAATTGAAAATAAATGTAGCATGAGGATTGATTTATAAATTTTTTACATATAAGGACTAACTTACAAAATTTTACACATAGGGACTAACTTACAAATCGGAGTCACAAGTATTTTGTAAATTTTGCGATACACCTTTAGTTTGTATCTTGATTTTGATAATGTTGAGAGAGTGGATAAAGCGTGGATGAAATACATTAGTAATTCTATTACTAGCAACACCGATGAGAGTGCATTCAAAGACGGAGAATATTTTGATGAGGAATTGAGGTTTAGGGTAGGTGGGTGCAGATGTGGGTGCGAGTGAGAGTGATGGTGAAGATGGTAAAGTGGTTGAGAAGAGAAGATAATTGAGTGTTAAGAGTTGATTGAGTTTTGGGAATGAGAAGTTAAGGAAAAAAGAAACTCTGGTCTCTATTGAAGTTTACGCAATGGAAGAAGAAGAATGAAGATAGTGAAATAAGAGATGGAGACGAAGGAGAGGGTGTAGGTAAATTGCAAAATCAAGATACAAACTAAAGGTATATTGCAAATTTATAAAAATACTTTTGACTCAAATTTGTAAATTAGTTCTTATATGTAAAATTTTGTAAGTCTCTATATGTAAAAAATTTGTAAATATTATATTTATTCTCAATTTAGTCTCTTACTTATTTAACGTTATTTACTCTATACTTAATTATATGAACTAAATAAAAAATAAATATATACATGAGGACTGATTTATAAATTTTTTACATATAGGAACTATTTGCTTAAATTTTAATAAAGATAATTTTCTTTAATTTTCTCATTTATATTTACAAATTATATAATAACTATTTTTTATTACATATTTTTTATGATTTAAATAATGATGTGTAGTTTAAAATACCTCTCATAATTTAATTAACAACTTTACTTGTATTTACAATACTCTTTTCTTTATATTATTTATTGACAATAAAACTTATTTGATAATTGAATATTAACTTATTATACAATTTAAAAATTAAAACATAACTATGTTATATTTTTAAAATCTACTAAAAATCCTATGGATTGCACAAGTTTTTAAACTAGCTTTTAATATAATTAATAATTATTTATTTTAATTTATCATTGAAAACTGATGTCATTTTAAATAAAGAATTAATTTTTATCTAAGCAATTGTTGCTTAAACTAAAAATTTTAAAAAAAATCTCAGTATCATTTTTAAAATAAAAAACCAAAAAAATTCAAAATTAATAAAAGTTGAATGGAAGCTAAAATTTATTTAAATAAAAAAATGTATTGTTATGGAACTTACATAAAAATTAAAAAATTATAATTTAAGTAACTTTTTAGAATGTCACCGGTAGAAAAAACTATGTATTATGTTAGGGCTTGTTTAGTTTGTAGAAACGTTTTATTTTTCACTCTATTTTTATTTTTCATTATAAAATTTTCATTTCATTTTTATCTCATTTCTTATTTTTTAAGATTTGTACATGAAATATAAAAAATTATATATATATATATATATATATATATAATATTTCTTGTATAAATATTTAAACATAAAAAATTGAATCAAAAGAACAGCATTTTTAAAAACCAAACAACCCATATATTTCCTGTGAATATTATTTTTACTCAACAATACCATGCTAAATGGCAATCGTTGAAAGTAAATCTACAGAAAAAAAAAATAGTAGTAATACTCAGTAATTTTTAATATATTTTAAATTTTTTAATAAATTATATTATTTATTAATTCTTTAATCTATATCTTTAAAATATTTATCATCAAGATCTTATCATATATATCAGAATAATGTGTAAATCAAAATGTACACATATAACTTTATTTATTTATTTATATGTAATATTATTTTTATTATGTGATACGAAATGGGATAAATATAATAAACGTATGTATATAAACTTTTATACATAAATAAAATGTCTGAGTACTGATTCTTGAATTAAAACGTTTTTACAAGTATTTTTAAAAGAATTTTTTTTAAGATTTAGTTCTTTGTTTGTCAGATTAAATAATTATTTCTAGATTATTTATTTTTTAATTTAATATTAATTTTCAAGTTATTTATTCATTTATTTTAATTTAATAAAATAATTTTTTTATTAATAACTGATTTAATATTTTTAAATTTTAAAAATTAATAAAATATATTTTTTATTGATTATTAAAATTTATTTAAATTTAAAGATACCTGTGCACGAAAAAATTACTGTATAATTTTTTTTTAAACTAAGAGTACCTTTAGGAATTTTCAAAGATGATAAAGTTTTAAGAACTAGTTTAATAACCATGCATTTTCTATGGTATTCTATTTTTTAAAAAAATATTATATAATTAATAATTAAAAATTTGTATATTATATATATATATATATATATATATAATATTTTTAGCATATAAGTCAAAAAATTTAAATAAATATTAATAATTAATGCATATTAATAGTCATAAATTTAAAGATAAGACTTCAAAAAATAAATTTTCAATTTAAATAAAAATAAATAAATAATTTTTATGAATGTAAATAGTTATTTACAAAAATGTAAATATTAATTTAAATTAATAAGCAAAAATTAATCTATCAATTTTATTATTTAAAATTTATAATAAAATAAACACAAATGTGAGTAAAATTTAAAAATTATTTTTAAATAAATTTAATTCTAAAATATATGTGTTGAGTTGTGAAAAAAAAAGAGCTACAGAAATAATTAACTTATGAAATAATAGACTTTTATTTATAATATAATAATTAATTAATTTTTTTTATAATGCTAAATTATATATGGAAATTTTTTTCTCATATTAGTATAAATTTAAAAATTCTTACACTTAATTTAAATTTTTTATTTAACTTATATTTAATGGCTAGTAAATTAATAAAAATTTCAAATTAAGTATAAGAGTTAACTTATATTAGAGCTAAAAGATTATGCTTCATTATTATATATATATAATGTATTTATTTTAATTTAAAAATTATTTTTTATTTAATTATATTTAAAATAATAATTATGAATAATTATAATATTCACTATTTTTAAATTTAGAGAATTTAAAAATAATAACATAATATTTTAAAATTAATTATTTAAAAATTTATTTTATTTAAACATACTTGAGTATTATGTAAAATAAAATCACGAATAAAATGTAAACACATAGAATACGAATTTCTATAAAATAATGATTAATTTTTTAAAAGTTCGATTTTCTTTGAAGCCGCAATCTCTTTCCTTACTTCTCCTAGTTGACGTCTGTCGTGTCCTGTCTTTCTATTTATTTCCTAAAAGTATTTTTTCTAACGTATATCTGAATACATAATAAAAATTAACAGAGAATAAGTTTCAAATAAAAATTATAATATTGAATAATATAATAATTAATAAAAATTATTATGCATTGTAAAAAAAAAAAATGATTTTACCAATGGTTCCCTGAATCATCAAAGTTCATAAAAAAGTAGGGAACCCCACTGTCAGCGGTTTCCACTTGGGCAGCACATATTCTCACTAAGGAAAAAGGAACAAAGGAACCATCCCATAAAGAAAGAGCCATCTCAAAAGGGTTTGGTCCATTCAATGTGCCAAATCAACACACTGCTAATTCATTTAATGCCCATTAACACCCTTCACAATTTTACCTTCCCATCTATTTTTATTACTCACATTTCCTTACACCTATCCTCAATTCAAACTTCAGTCAACCAATCCATAATGGCAAGTGCTACTCAAACCTTTCTTTGTAGCCTTTACTTCTTTTCTTTCTTTATTATTCACATTTGTAATTTTGAAACTCAAATTATTTTATTTAAAGTTAAGTCAACAAAACAAATTTATTCTAAATTCTTAGGATAAAATATAAGACTTAAGTTTCAAGTTTGAATTTCATTTTAACTTTTTAAACTAATTAAATTAAATTTAACACATATTAAGTTTATAAAAATTTTAAAATAAATTTATCCATAATAATCTAACTGTACTTTTTACTTAACTAAATTAAGTAAAATTTACTTTACTCCTTATAAGTGACATTTTTTTATGCGTGAAATAATTCTGACTATTAATTTTATATAAATAAATAATAAAATTAGTAATTTAATTAAAAAATATTAATATTTTTTTTATTTTTAAAATAATAGAAGAATTATAACAATTAATTTTAAAAAAATATAATACTTTATCAAATTTATGAGTACTACAAGAAATATTACTAAATTATTATTTTTATAACATGACTCGTTAAAATTTGAGTTGTAATCATTTTTATGTGCAGAGAAAATTATTAAATAAAATTTTTAACACAATTATTAATCGTAAGTTTGTTTGGTCGAATGTGAAACAGAAACTTTGGATATGGATCAGTGCAGTGAATACAGGAGATTAGTTATTTTTATATCTGTGCTTAAGCGAAAAATGATAGCTTATACGAATATGGTTAAGAAATTTTGGATGGAATTTAGCATGCAATGCAAGATGGAACATGAGTGAAAAGTGATAACAGTGACCAAATTAAGAAGAATAAAGGCGCGTGAGCGTTCAATAGATTACAAAATAATAGATCGAAGCAAACGTCTACAATGCAACTGGGGCCCATAAGGATCCTTTGATGCTTATTTCGCATGATTGACAAAAAGTTAACACAAAGTGGGTCATCCCCTTCAAATGTTTTTGGTACATCCTTCAAATATTTACCTGCCAGCAAAACTTCTCTTTTCTAAAAGTAAATTATTCTAAAATTATTACTGCACATATTGGAAAATAAATAAAAGTCTTTTTTTAATATATTAATTATTGAATTTTTATACTCTTTTTTATTGTAAAATTTTTGTTATTCAAAAAATTGGATATATTTATTCATTTAATATATACATACAAATTTTATTGTTTGATATTATAAATATTTTTAGAATAGGTGAAACATATAAAGGAACTTTGTATAAATTATGACTCAATTTTAATTTAAAAAATAACTAATATTTTTAGTACTGATATTTTAAAATGGTTTATATTTATATTTGTTAAAAAAAATTCATAAATATTGATTAATAAATTTAAAAGAAATTAACTCAGATGCCTTAATAAAAAATTATGAATTTTAAACAAACTTCTAATTATTATTATAAACATCACCTACATAATGACTTAAATTATGATTAAAAAGTTTAAATTAAGTAATTGCTTACATAAATATATAAATATTAAGTGTACAACTTTTGTAAAAGATATATTCTAAATTATTTTATTTTATTTTCCTTTTTTTACTACTTTATTTAAATTTTTATTCACAATTTTTTTAATCTTTTCATTTTTAGCCGGCGCACTACTTTAAGTTATTTATTATGTTTTAAGTTAAGTAAAAGTAAATCTTTTTGCATTTCATTGTCTATTAATAATTTAAGAAGGATTTTTAACTAGTGCAATATTATATAAATAAAAAGTTATATATGATAAATTTTTACAAAATATTATAACATTTAATACTATTAATCTATTAAACTGCATTAAATTTATAATTTTTAATAATTTTTTATTTCTAATTTATTATCTGTGCAATATTTCAAAAATCCATTTAAGAATTCACAGTGAAAACACAATGATGATGAAAAAAAAAAACCATTAAAAAACAAAACAAAAAAATATATTACATTTGTACTCAGTTAATTTTTTTACACTAATTTAATCTTCAACTGTTCATTCACAACCATTAACAGTGAATATTTTTTGTCTTTGAAAAAACCTTCACGAACATGCCTTGGAAATCAGGAAAATCGATTAAAACTTTGTTTTATTTTGTATTCAAGCGTATGACAGATAATATTAGGAATATTTTTTGTTATATATGGAATTAAAAAATTATATATACTAAAATATGATATTTTTAAAAATATTATAAAATTCAAAACCGCTCAGAATTTTTAGTGTAGATATAATAGAACATCGAGAAGTTGTTAAATTTTAAAAATAGCAACTGACAATTTTTAAAAAATATATTAAAAATAAAATAATAATTTTTAAAAAAATAATAAAATATATTTTTTAAAAAATTTCACGTTCTTGTAATTTTTTTTAAAGCACCATATTTTAATATATTTTTTTTTATTTTTTCCATATAAAAACAGATCCATAATATTAAGGGTGTATTGAGAAATAATATTTATTTAAGCATTTATTTAATAAATAAAGTTGATGATGAAATTTATTATAGTAAGTTATAAGTAATTTATTTTGATAAATTATACAAAAAAAACTAACTAAAATAAGTTAAAAAAATTAAAACAAATCTTAAATTTTGAACTTTATATAACTCGACCATGTAGAATTGAATTTAAGTATTTTAAAAAGTAATAAAATTTAATATTATTAATTATTTAAATTAAACTCTAAAAATTTAAAATATATTTAAATTTATCTTTAATAATAAAAAATTCATATTAACTTGTTATAATTTATATATTAAATTTTTATATATATAGTATCAAACACGTACTTAAAATTATAATATCTTTAAATTTTAATTTTTATTAACTTCAATTTTTACAGTTAAAATAAATAATTAATAATAATAAAATTTTATTAAAAAATATTTATTATATTTTTATAATTTCAATATAATAATTATATATTTTTTCGTAGCCAATTTATGTAGAGTAACTTTATTTAACGTTTAGCAAAATTTACTTGTTTTGGGGTTAAAAAGTACCGAGTTGCTGCTGCTGTACATGTACGATCGACAACGTCACAAGAAGAGGCTTCCTAATCTTTGTCTGACGATTTTGCCCTTTCTATCCCTCTGACACGAATTGGAATTTACGCGCACACTTCATCAACAAAATGTACCATTTGGGGTCCACATCGTTAATCCCCATGGATGCCTTAAAATATGTCAACACGTTAATAAAAAAATAATATTTTAACCCATACTTCATTATTAATTATAACTCATCAAATTAATAGAAGTATATGAATTTTACTTTATGGATTTAATATATCATTTTAATTATCCATGGTAGACTTTTAAAATAATTCAAATAATTAAGAGAATTTGATAGTTAGAGTATTAATAATGAAAAATAAATTTTGTATATATTTTTATGGTCAAATAAATGAAAAAAGAAGTGCGACTAAAATTAAAAATTAGCCCATATAAAATAATTTTGATTGATAGTTTTATAGTAATAGATAATAGAACTAGTAATTTAATTAAAAAATATTAATATCTTTATATTTTTAAAATAATAAAAAAGTCATGACTCTTAATTTAAATTTTTTTTTATTAATTTTAATCTTTAAAATGGAAAATAAGCAGTTAATAATAATACAATTTTATTAAAAAATATTTATTATATTTCTATAACTTTAATATAATAAATATTTATTTTTTATAAAATTTTTTATTTATAACTATTTAAATTTAATTCTAAAAATTAAAATTAATAATTTTTTTAAAAAATATTAAATATTTGTTTAAATTTATTAATAACACAATTAATACGTTTTTATAAATAAAAAATTATTAGTAACATCTTACAAAATAAGGTAGTTCTTGGACTTCACACTAACGTCAAAGAGCCAGCATTCATAACACCCTCAAATGTGTGCTTTGCTGTGTTTCCCGATAAGGACTTACACTTTAACTTCATTGCTCCATTGACCTTAGCTGGGAATTTGTGGGCCCCACGTCTGATGAGTTAAAGGGGTATTTCTATAAATCAACAGTTTCAAATTGGTAAAATAAATTAAAAAATAAATGAAACTTATAGATGACAGAACAGAAGAGGGCGTTACACAAACACACCCCTTTCTTTCTGATTTATTATTATTTTTTAAATATTCATGCTTTTGTTGTTCACTTTATATCTGCACTTTACTTTGTTCTGAATTCTTCTTCTTCCTCGTCCTTTCTTTCTTTTCATTTTTCATCTGTGGTTTTCTCCTCAGTTTGCTTTCTTTCTTGAAGTTCTTTGTGAAAAGAAGCTTCAACAATGGCTGACATTACTCATCCGCCTATGGAACAGCTTCAGGACCTTGAGTACTGCATAGACTCTAATCCTCCATGGGGTAACCATTTTCCTCTATCTCCCTCATTTGGGTTTGTTTGTTTTTAAATTTTCATAATCTACACACATGCACACACACAAAGAACTTCTGAGTTCCTTTCTATTTTCAAAGTTGCTTATTTCACCCCTCATTCCGCAGTTTTTTGCTGTTTTTGCTTTTTGTTTTGTGTTCTAATGTGCTTTTGGACCCTCTTTTGTCTCTCTGATAAAATAAAAGAAAGCCATTTCATGTTCACTATTTTACTTTGAGCTTATAGTAACAAAAAAATATATTTTTTTTTTCAGTTTTGAAGCATCATGAGCATGTTTTGGCACTTCTTTAATAGCATGTGGATTCCTTTTACCATATAACAAACTCCAATGGATTGAAGAAATAACATAAAGCTCTTTGCTTTTCTTGTGTTAATGCTCTGCTGTGAGATGGGTTTTCTGTACGGGTTGTTACTTGTTAGCTCCTGAACGTTTTTTAAGAAGTGTTGTGAGACTAGGTTGTTACGTTGGTTCCAATGTTGTAGACTAAAGTTCAAAGTTTTATGTTGTTGAGATAGAGTGGACTTTGCACTTTCTGTTAGCTTGTTTTTGTTTTTGTTTTTGATTCTGTTTTTTCGAACTTGTTCTTTCTGTTTGGCTATGATTGCTCATGAGGTTAACTTTTTATTTGAAAAAAAATATATTGTATGCTATAAATAACATTCTTCTTTTTCTTTTTTTTTTTTTTTTTTTTCTAGTAGACGTGCATTTCATTATCATTTTCTTTGCCCTTCGCCTTGAAACAGTAATAACCTTGGCAAAATAAAGCTAGTAATCATGGCATTATTACCCTTTAGCCCTGTCATTTTGTAGCACCTTCTTCTACTTCCTGCGTAATGATAATGTCCTTAAAGTAATGGTCCCACATATTTTAATTTATAATTTACCCTTATTTATTGAATTATTTTATTATTTTACTATTGTTTTTGTTTTGGGGTTCGCATTCTTTGTCCATGTCATCAATGGCACGAGTTTACTAATGGGGTTATGGGAATTCAAGTCAGCTTGTTTTTTAGTTGGCAGGTTTAAGCCACTGTAAAGCTAAGAACTAAGGGATCAAGTGATCCAAGTCACTCCTGTTATAATGAAAAATGCTTATGATTTTACTTTTCATGACTTTATCATTAATGCCCTGTAGGCAGTAACGTCCTGGGAATTTGCATCCTCTCCTTTTACTCAATTACAATTTATTAGGAAGAAAGACACACATTCTTACTGTGGCAGGACCCACCATTAATTATGTTTATGTTGGTGACTACCAATTTTGTGCAAGAGAATTTTGTGTCTTTATCTCCAAGGACCATTTCCCATTATTTACTAAATTTGAGAATTGAGATCCATTTTGCAGGTGGTGTCAAACTGTTTTTATGCTGAATACTAAGCACCGTTATCTTTTTTTGCTTGTTGAGGTTAGAAAGTAGAATGTATTTTTTTTTTCTTTCTTTTGGTCCTTTGTTGAAGAATATCGATTGAAGTTTTATGGTGGTCCTATGAGGAGAATAATGAGGAAGATGAATTAGTAGACTTTCATGTCTTCAAAATGATAAGTTGTATGTTATCAATGTATATATCACCAACGTGTTAGCATCACTAAATGGTCATCTTATGTTGATCATGAGAAGTGAGTCGGTTATGCCACTTTATATTTCGAGAAGTAGACCTTCAACATTTTCGTGACTATTTCAATTCCAATGTTGGGTATTGTGATATTGCTTCATTGCAAAGAAACCAATTGCCAATGCCAATGTTTTGGATGATTTAGAGCCTGTTTGTGCAGTTGAAAAAATAAAATTTGACCGCAGCAGAAAAAACTCCTACTGTCAAACGTGCCTTGTATTTCATGCATGGCACCATTTTAACCATTGATTTTGGTTTCTCCATTCTGCAAACCTGCGAACCGAGAATCAAACTAGCTCTTAAAGAGGTTATATTTGATATTTATAATCTAAAGTTTGCGGCAGGTTCTTTTACATGCCATTGTTAGTCTCCATTTTGAGAAAGTTCTAAGGTCCAGGTGCTTTGTTTTTAATACAATCTATGTCAAAATTCAACTGCCTCAACATTGAACATATGTTAAATTTATGACAAAAAATAGGAAAGTAGAATATTGGATATTTGGACAATGTGAAGGTCTAGATTCTTGTATAGCAATATTTTCTCTTGACGCTATTTATTTATCTTTCCTTCTCTCACTAGGAATGCCTTGTATTGCAGCTGAAACTATCCTACTAGCATTTCAAAATTACATATTGATGCTGGGCACAAGTGTTATGATCCCTTCATTGCTTGTTCCAGCTATGGGAGGAAGTTCTGTAAGTTGAATTTTTGTACTTGTGTTATTTCATCCTTTCAACTTCCTTTCTGTTACCGTAAATGTTTATATTATTTTATATGTACTCCATTCAGAGAGCCACTCAGACATGTAGTTGTTCAATTTACTTATCAGGATCATGAAAATATTCATCCAATTCTTGGTGTCTTAGTGTAACACGTGGTTTTACTATATTCTCTTTTTGTCTATATATTCAAATTTCGGTCAATTCATGTGTGAAGCATTTGTTGCTTTTGACAGTTAGTGATTTGGTTTCTTGTTCAACCAGGGTGACAAGGCACAAGTAATACAGACCCTGCTTTTTGTAGCTGGTATTAACACACTTCTCCAAGCTCTTTTTGGAACAAGACTCCCTGCAGTAGTTGGAGGTTCATTTGCATTTGTAATCCCAGTTGCTTACATTATTAGTGACTCCTCCTTGCAACGAATTAATGATCCTCATGAAGTAAGTTTCCTGCTTCCTTCTCTTCATTATTGTGTGTTTATAAGAAAACTAAATTTAAATATTGTCTTTTTCTTTCTTAGCAATAGCATTTAACAACTGGTCAAGAAACATCAATGCACTGATATTTTCTGTCTCCTCTCTCTCTTTTTGGAATTCTGGACATGTGCTGGATCTGCTCTTAATGCTTTTTGGGAAACAACTGTCTTTAAATCTCATAGAAGCCAGGATTTAATATTCTGGACAAACTTCAATCACTATAATTGCAAAGGGAAAGTAGGAGGATTTTAGTTGCAGATGTTATAATTAGTAATTATTAATCAACTGGAAAATTACTTGTTAGCATTTAACAACTTTGTTAAATCCTTATTATGAGGTTGTGGATTAATAGTAGAATCTCCTGAATTTATCCATCATGATACATGGTATGTCCCAAATCTTTAAACTTGATTTTAGTGTAAAAATAATTAAATTTTCTGGTTTAAAGTCTAACTCGCACTAACATGCAAACTTGTGTTTTGATAGATGACATCGGCAACCTAAAATAATTTGGGGATCTGCCATTAGATTATATAAGTTCTCATAAAAATATTCTTAAAGTACTTTCTTATTTGGTAGGGTATTGAAAGAGATCTTGCAATCTGATTGGTTTGCAGAGATTTTTACAAACAATGCGAGCTATACAAGGAGCTCTAATTGTAGCCTCAAGTGTTCAGATAGTCCTGGGTTACAGCCAAGTATGGGGACTTTTCTCAAGGTATTCTTGTTGCATGCAAAATGTTTGAAAATTGATAACATGAAACAATGTTCAAGCATTTACTCTTGCAAATTTCTCCAGATTTTTCAGTCCTCTTGGCATGGCACCTATAGTTGGATTGGTTGGATTAGGGTTAATTCAACGAGGATTTCCTGCGGTAGGTGTGGCTCAATCACTATTTTATTTGTCATGTGATCTTTTTAGTGAACATTTACAAAATGATCTAATGACGTGGCTATTTGAGTGTCTATCATATTATCATCTAGAAGAAACATTATATTCTGAAAGGCGAACCAAAAAAATATTTAATGAACATATCCTAAATCCAGTTTGAGGTTCTGAGCTCTTTTATGTGAGATTAAATTTTCTTTGCTGAAGTTTTGATATCTCTGCTATTAGTTTCTCAATTTGAGGGCTTCATCGAGTGGATTTCTTATTCCTTTTCTTTCGGTTAAAAGTACTTTAGATTGCCTTTCTTGAGTATTTAATATTTTTACTGCGTAATTGTCTGCTGATATTAGTTGTGTGGATAATGTTTTCTTCAGAAAATTCCTTTGATTAACCATACTATTTGACACAGTTTTCTTTATTATCTTGGTGTTACAGTTGGGAAACTGTGTGGAAATTGGTATACCGATGCTGCTGTTGGTTGTTGGGTTGTCCCAAGTAAGTGATTTAGTATGACCAGATTGTAGTGGTGTTTATCAAATTATTAATTTTTTTTCCTTTAAAGAAACTAATATGGGCATAAATTGCAGTATCTAAAGCATGTGAGACCATTTAGAGACATTCCTATCTTTGAACGTTTTCCAGTTTTGATTTGTGTCACAATTGTTTGGATCTATTCTATCATCTTGACCGCCAGTGGAGCTTACCGGCATAAACCGACCATAACACAGAATAGTTGTCGTACAGACCGGGCTAATCTGATATCTACTGCCCCATGGTACCTTAAAATACCAATTGGATATAGTCTGATTTGTTTTATAGTTTTGGTGAGTTCTCATTTTTTTTAAATGCTAATAGGTTCATGTTCCCATACCCTCTCCAATGGGGTCCACCGACATTTTCTGCTGGTCATTCATTTGCTATGATGTCTGCAGTTATTGTATCAATGGTGGAGGTATTTATTTTCATTCCTATCTGTCTGTTATCATGTTCTGTTACCACTTCTCACTAATCTGGCTAAACAACTGCTATTCTGGTTTGCATCTGCCTTATATTCACAAATTTGTTATATTCACCAGTGTATTATATTCATTGCTTCTGTAGCAACATCATTCTCATCTTGAAACTTGTTTAGGGTGTTCTAAAGTATTTTTCCCAACTATGTTTAAAAGAGACGGAATAATACTTTAAAAGGGGATTCACAATCATAACAAGAACACCTCTCTTTCTTTCTATACTTTGGTGAATTTCTGATAATGGCTAATTGCTTGACCATGCACTTCTCTTGCAGTCAACTGGTGCATACAAGGCAGCATCTCGTTTGGCGATTGCCACTCCACCTCCTGCTTATGTGTTGAGTCGAGGCATTGGTTGGCAGGTATGTTACTGGTGGTTGGCACAAATAGTGTGGTTCCTATTTGTCACTATGGAATTGCAGGTTATACTTGATCATTAGCTTGGATAGTATTAAGATATCAATCCTGTGACTTGAAGTGCATCAGCATATACATTAATACTAATAAAAGATATTGATGTGCTGAGAGCTAATCTTGTTTATTTTGCTAGGGGATTGGTATCTTGCTTGACGGTCTTTATGGAACAGGGACGGGTTCCACTGTTTCTGTGTAAGTATCCTTCAGTGGATTGTAACCCCAAGTTACTATTGTATATGATCTTTATATCGTTCTATGGTAGCTTGATGAGCATCATGGCTGGTTATTCTAGGGAAAATGTGGGACTCCTTGGCCTAACCCGAGTTGGAAGTCGCAGGGTTGTTCAAATTTCTGCTGGTTTTATGATATTCTTCTCCACTTTAGGTTGGTATTGATATTTCAAACATTCCTGACTACACTTAACAATCCAGTTGCAAATTACATGAATGATCAATCAAACCTGCTGTTTTGACTTCCATGGCGTCAATTAGCAATGAGAAAAAATCACAGTTTCGCTTACATGAGGTCTTCTGCTTTGTTTTTTACCTGCAGGAAAGTTTGGAGCTGTGTTTGCATCCATACCCTTCCCAATATTTGCTGCATTATACTGCGTTCTCTTTGGCCTTGTTGGTATGTCATAATCTTGAGTGGGATTCCATTCCCTTATACTGTTCCAGTACCTCTATTCACTAATACTCTTCCATTTTCATCAGCTGCGGTTGGCATATCATTTCTTCAGTTCACAAACATGAACTCTATGAGAAATCTTATTATCACTGGGCTCACATTGTTCCTTGGAATATCTGTTCCTCACTTTTTCAATCAATACTGGACTGGGTCACACCATGGTCCTGTTCATACTAATGCTGGATGGGTGAGTGTTCATACCATGGTAAAATTACTGTCATTAATAGCTACAAGCTGTTACATTTAATCATCATTTGCTTTGACTTATTAATTTACTATAAATGATCTTGAAGCTAAATATTCAACATTGCAGTTCAATGCATTCTTAAATACCATATTTTCGTCACCGGCAACGGTAGGTCTGATTGTAGCAGTGTTCCTTGACAACACTTTGGAGGTGGAAAGGTCGAAGAAAGACAGAGGGATGCCATGGTGGGTGAAGTTTAGAACATTCAGAGGAGATAACAGAAATGAAGAATTCTATACTTTGCCTTTCAATCTCAACCGGTTCTTTCCACCTACATGACTCATGATTTGGGGCAAAATTGAGAGCCAGGATAGATTAGGTTTTATTGGATTTGCATATTTTAGAATTCATGACTAACAAATGCTATTCTTCCTTTACCATCACCCAATTTTTTTTGTTGACCATGCAAAACATTGGTCCAACAGAGGATTGTAAAGCATTTGGGACCATGCTCTGTAGATCAATAAAGTCAAATTTTCTCTTTATTTTCTCTTCCAAGTGGAAAAAGCAAAAGCAAATATAATTCCTGCTAATGAGCAATAACTTCTATGTCAACCATTAAATTTAGTCAATCTTCTCCATGTATATATTTTATTATAAAGGTTTTGTTAACCTCAACTTGAATTTAAGCATTCACAATTAGAAAATTTTTATAAAAAAAAAGTATATAATTATTAGATTGAAGTTATATAAATATAATAATTACTTTTTTTTAATAAAATTTTATTATTATTACCTGTTTATCTTCAACTCTAAAAGTTAAGGTTAATAATTTTTTTTAATGTTAATTTGTAGGTTTAATCTCAAAACGATATACTCTTCTTTCTTTCATATCATCTTTGTCGTCTCTTTTGTAAGATGACCATTCAATTTGAGTAAAAGGCATAATATTTTGAAAATAAGGACACTGATGTAGCTAAGTCGACTTGTTTGACATCCTTTTAGCTAACAATTAGTGTAAGACCCGTGATCATGCTGGTTAAACTCATGCTATGTAAAATAAATATTGTTGAAATATAATATGAAAGAAATAAATATTGTTAAACCTAAATGTAGTATATTATTAAAATTCTATCTTACAAAATGATAGATTTTCAACATAGAGATTACTATACAATTTTAGCAAATTATTGCAAATTTTTACTTTTAGTTTCTAAAATTTTAATGTTCTTCACTAATATTAAAATTTTGAACAATTTTTTTAAAAATAAACAATTGATAATTAGTTTAATTATTATCATTAAAAAATAAACTATTATCATATTAGATGATGTGTTTAAAATAAACTATTTTTTAAAAAAAAATTTAAATGATGTTTTGTGTTTTTTCACATGTTATTTAATGTAATAAATTATTACTTTATTATTTAATTTTAATAACTTTTAATGATAACGACTAAAATATTAATAATTACGGTTGTCAAAGTACGTTTAGTTTAATTTGTTGGTGCGTCTAACTCACTAAAATTGGCAGGCATTTGTTGGTTCATCTAACTCACCAAAATTGGCAAGCTAATTTGAATGTTTTGAATTTAATAATGGAAACTAAGAGACACCAGTCTGTCGTGCTCATTTTTATTTTTAAAATTAAATATTTATTAATTAAATATAAAATTTATTAATATAAAAATATTTTTTATTATTTATTATAATTTATTATTATTTTTTATTAATTTTTAGAAGTCTAACTCGTTAATCCAATGATCGATTAACTATTTTTTATTTTCATTTTTTTAGTTTTTAACGACTGATTTTTAAATATAACAGACTAATCTACAACAACTAAAATTTAAAATTTTGAGAATTAACTATAGTCCTATACTTCTGTTGTATATTTATGAAGCTAAATTAGGAGTTTACCTAATTTATTATATTTAAAGTGTCAATTGAAAATTTACGAATATAATTTGATCATAAATTACAAAAGTTATTTTTTAACGATGTAGAAGTAAGAATATAAACTTAAATAAAGAGACTTTTGCATTGTAATATAATTAAAAAAATTGATATACATAGTAGACTAACCTAATATGAATTAATGTAAAAATTTACTAACAATGTAAATAATAAATAATTAAGACATTAATTACAATAACAAATGGATTATATGATGCTATTGAATTTAGTAAAAAATCAACATATCATGAATATTATTTATCAATAGATTTCTTTTAATAATTTCTTCTAAAATTCTTCTAAAGTTTTTCTTGGTCTTCCTTTTTAGTAAAATAAAAGTTATACCATCTATTCTCCTTACTAATGTTTCTAGTAATCTTCTTTACATGTGACAAAATCAAACCACTTTCAATTATTTTCAATCATATTTTTCATTATAGGTATTACTCTAATATTCTCATGTATAAGATCATTTTTTATCATGTCATTTCTCATGTGATTATTTGTCTTTCTTGACATTCTCATTTTTGTTATTTTCACTTTTTTTTTTGTGTTGTTCTGCTAGGGATTATTTGGAAAGAAAGTTTTGAAAGGAGGAAAATTTATATTTAAAAATATTGTTTTAAATAAAAGGCATAAATTGATATATTAACATAAACTTAATATAATAATAATGTACTTATCATTATAAATAATATATTTTTCTAATTTAAAATTTAAAAATATGTCCTTCCCTTTCTTTCTCTCCAAAAGCTCACTACCTAATATATCCTTAAAATATAATATTCACTATCATATAAGATAGTTAGTTTGCACAATTTGGATATTTCCCTTGTTCTTGCATAGTTAAGGTGCTCTTCCTCTATTCACCTTACAAACTCTTAGATATAAAATTTTCATTAAAGATCCTAATAAGCCACTTAATTCTTTATTTTCTCATACATTTTTAAACTTCAATAGAGATATTATCAAGATTAACTATTTTACCATTATCCATCCTTTTAAGAGTTTATTTTACTTCTCTAACTCAAAGTCTACAATAATATGTCAAATATAAATCATTCAATTAAACTTCTAATTCTTTTATATTTTTATTTGCTCTTTATCCATTGTTAAAAAGATTGTAAATATAGTTTTCCCATTTGCCTTTGACATCTTGATTTGTAGCAAAAACTTTTCCTTTTTCATCTTTGATACAATTAACTTAGTTCAAATCTCCAGATTTTCTTTCTCTACTTTTGATAAAGTTATATTTTTTTTTCACCATACTTTGTCCTAAGATCTTGGTAGAACTTCTTAAAAGTCTTAGATCATACTTCATTCACTGATTTTCTTGTTCCATTTCTTATACTGTGATATCTTGCCTAATTTCAGTATTATTGTATTCAAGCAAAGTTTAAAAACAAAAACAATTCACTTGCACACTTTAATTCTACCACTAGGATTCCTTGTTTCTAGCCTAAGGCCTCCAAATTCACCCAAAGTTGTAATGAAAAATTTTAACCTTCACAGCCATCTTATCCCAAAAGATGTTAGCACTACCATGAGCGTTCTAGCTACTTTCTTCTACTAATGCTTCTTAAAGTTCAATTGTTTATCACATTTAAGTAGCCACCACTTTAACAATTTGTCGAGTTTTTATTTATCAATCTTGAAACAAATATCAAGGACTAAAATCCTATGTTTATAGTAATGCTTTCTCCTGGAGTCACTTTACAATTCTTGAAATTCTTTTATCGAGATTCTTTACTAGAAAGAAATCAATTTGCAACCTTAAAATGTGAGTTAGTTATTTTGATTCTCCCACTCATTCTCCTTTCCACATCATGCATATCATTTACGAGCTGGCTCACTACCTCATGTCACACTTATAACAAGTATAGTAGGTAGTTGTAGAAAGTAATAAAATTCATAATTTTGAGTTCTGAGTATCATTTAGAGGGATTGATTCATTCAATTACTAATTCACAGTATCAAAAACTATTTTAGCTAATCAAAATTTGAGAAGTTTTGAACGTTGGAGAACCAAAGCAATAAAGTGTAGAAAATAAAAAGGAATAGCTAACATAGTGAAGATTTGAAGAATGAGATTACTAATCAAATGAAATTAGGTTTGATTTCACCAATTTGTCAATTGGAAAACTGAATATGATCTAAATTCTTAAGTTCCTTAATTAATTGATGATCAATTTCACTAGGTTAATTAAAGTTTAATTCCTTGACTCAATGACCGTAATATATAATCAATTATCCTAATTTCTTAGGTGTAAATCAATCAAACATTGCATTAAGAATGGGAAATTAAGCAATCACAAGATAATGTTTATTCGTAAGATATTAATAACCTTTATATTCAATTCAGATATCAAAAAATTACTCAACTTCCACTGATGTAAAATCTCTAAGTTCAATTCAATTGAATAGCTAATCCAAGAATTGCATTAAGAAAAAAAATTAAATATTTAATACAATCAAGATCTTAAAATTCAGATCCACAATCAATTTACAATATTCAAATCGTATCTATCAATCCCAAACTAAAGCAAATCAGAACATGATTCTAAAAGAAAAAAAGAAAGAAAGAGTAGAAGAGAAGGTGCAGAAAATCTTCATGAATTCAAGTATCAAGTCTAATTCCCCAAGGATTAAGCCTTGAAATTCGTCCTCAATCCTCTCTCTCTCTAACTCTCTAAGAGTGTGAAAAAAAAATGAGAAAAGGATCTTTAAAAATTTGAGTTAAAGGGTATTTATAGATTTCTTGCGCTTTTGGTGTGATCACTTTTGGTGCTCGGAGTGTTAACACGCAAGTTCTTTTGTAATGACAGCTTCTAGAACTTCCACTTTTGGTACTCAGGGTGTTAACATGTAAGGCTATCTCTAATTCAAGCTTTGGACCCTTCACTACCCAGAGTGTTAATGCACAGGTTCTTTTGTAATGACAACTTATAGAACTTCCACTTTTGGTAGCAAAATTGTTAACGCGCAATGCATAAATCACTATTATACTCTGAAGTGATCACTTTTAGTGGTGAAAATGATTACAGGTAGCCCATTTCTCTATCCAAAGCTTTAGAACACCCACTTTCATTCCCAAGGGTGATTATGCGCAAAGTATACTTTATTTAAAGCCTTTACAGTGATCACTTTTGGTCTAATAAGTGATAACGTGCACCATAGTTCCTCTTTAAAGCCTCTGCAATGCTCACTTTTGATGGCGAAAGTAACTACGCTCAACATATTTGACTCTCCAAGTCTCTAGAACGTTCACTTTTTGCATCTAAAGTGATTACACTCATCATTATATGACTTCTAAACCACTTAAATGATTACTTTCTGCATTAAAAGTGACTATGCTTACCCCATTTGACCTCTTCAAGCTTCTAACTCGTGTGTTTTTTCTTCAAATTTTCTACAAAACTAATTTAACAACAAACTATGCATAAGAATTCTATTAAATCCAAAAAATTTAAATTATGAAAAATAATAATTAAATTTATTGAAAAATATTTTTTTATGAAGTTTTCATTTCCAAATTATACTTTTCTATTAAAAATATCTTATAACTAAAAATCCATCAAAATATGGATTTATCACCTAGCTCTCCTCATGTGCAACTTCATGATTTTTCTTAATTGCTCTTTCCTCATTTCTACTTATGAAAAGTCCTTTCCCACTAGGAGCAACCTTGTCCATGGTAAAACTACATGATATTTCCAAGTAGCATGAGATGCATCCATACTCTCCTATTGGATGAGATGTTATTGAATATGTTGTTTTCTTTCAATAATTACTCTGAATTGCAACACAATGGTAGGCAAAATGATAATTTAGAGTTGGTTGGATGAATAAGTAAATGCACATAAAGTTGAGAATGATTTCCCTGACACAATCTTAATTGTGAAATATGGAACACAACATGAATTTTAGTGAATGGATGTAAAAGTAGCCTATAAGTAACTTGGCCAATCCTCTAACAACAAGGAAAGGGCTAAAATACCTCATGCTCAATTGTTAATTCTTTCTTATAATCATTTAGTGTTGCCTGTATGGTTGTAGTTTAACTAGGACTTCATCCCCTACCTTGAGTTCAACATGCGATCATTCTCTTTTAGCATATTTTTTTCATGCTCACTAGTGTCTTGTACAAATTATTTATCAATTTACTGAGAATCATAACCCTATCTATTAATAAATCTTGAATGGAAGTAGAATCTCATGGGTTCAATATATATTTTGTTAGGGAAGGAGGATCACAACCATATACAGCTTTAAAAGGTGTCATTTCAATAATAGCGTGAAAAGAAGTATTATACCAATACTCAGCCCAGGGAAGTAACTTTGCTCAATCTCGAGGAGAATCATAAATAAAGCATTTCAAATACATTTCGAAACATTTATTTAAAGCTTCAGATTGGCCATCTAACTACAGATGATAAACAGTGCTCATCTTCAAGGTTCATTACTAAAAACACACAAATTATAGATGAATTTTAAAAACAAATTTTTTCAATTTTTATTATTGACATATTTAGGGATAGTAAATAAAAAAATCAGATTGTTTTTTGGTAAATTCGTTTGTTATGCAAACATAAAAAAATTATTTGTAAATGACCTTCCATTTGACACAACATCACAAACAAAAATTACAAACAAAATTTTTCATTTGAAATTTGAAATTAAGGCAGAAAATATTGGACAAGAATTACAGATAGAAAAACACATGTATTTTTGGAACATATTTCTACCTTTTCATTTATCTTATTATAAACGAATTTTTCTATATATAACTGTATTTATCCATCTATTACTATAGTTGAAAACTGTTGCATTTTATTAAATTCAGTTATAAATGAAAAAATTCATCTATAATGTACGAAAAAGATCAAAATTGTGTCACCTTCTTCTTCTTCCTCACTTTCCATTTTCCCTATCTCTTCTCATCTCCACCCCCCTCTCTCTACCATTTTTAGCTCTTTTCCCATTGCTAGTGGTTAAAGCGTCAATTTAGAAAATAAATTGCACCATTATATTTTTGGTACCATACTTTAACTGTTAATAAATTTTTTTTAAAATTTTTGATGTAGAATAAAGACTTATAATTTTTAAGATAGAGTTTTAGGACTGGAGATTATATAACTAAAGGGATTGGTGTAGAGGTCATTCTCTCGAATTGTTTGAATTATTTGCTATGTGATTGTTTGTATTTGTAGAGTTACAAGGGGATGCACTCTACAATGATTTAAGGATTGTGATGTGTGTGTTTATGGTTTATTTATTAATATATTATATATATTATGTGTGAAATAAATGCTTATTTTTGTATTAGGTATTAACATATGTAAGGAAATATTCATTCTTTAGGAAAAATTCTGCTGAAACTTAAATTAGAAATTTGTGTAATATAAAATAAAAGATGTTCATATAGTATTATATGCTTGTATTAGATTTATATAGTTCTTGATCAATAAGTTCCTTAGAAACTGTTCATGAATGTATGATAGGTTGCACCTAGGCCAGGGGGAGGGAAATGAAACATGATTTCTATGAGAGTGTTGAGCAATTCATACATATTTGTTGTAATTTGCTACAATTCATTATTGATGATAAAGTTAGGTGTCTATGTTCTAAATGCAAGTGTAGAAAGTTTTTAGATATTAACTCAATTAGGTATAATATGTACAAATTTAGATTTAAACCTGATTATTGGATATCGATTAAAGATGGGAAAATAGTTAATGTAAAAAATTAATTTAGAATGGGGTTATGTTGGAGGTAGTTCAAGTATATTGCAATTAGGTGAGGATGAGGATGTAGGAATCGTGAGTTGGAAATAAAGCAATGTATGTTATCAAGAAATGGTGTATGATGCTGTTGGTCCCAAATTTAGAACTTTTCATGATTTTGAAGCTAAACAAGAACCTATTGGAAAGGCTGCAAGGTTTTATAATCTCTTAGAGATAACAAACAAGTCTTTATAGGATGAGTGTACATTCAAAGTTATCCTTAGCAATAAGAATGTTAAGCATTAAGTCATAAGGCCATTAAAGTCATAGCTCATTTGATTAATGGCGCAAAACTTTATTTGATGTGAATGTTATAATAATTATATTTTATTATGTGTTTAGTTAGTATCCATATAGAAAAGTGTAACGCCCCTAATTTTGTAATCTTAATTATTGATAATTATATAAATCTAAATGTATTTTCATGTGTATATTTTTATATATATGTTGTGAATATGTATATGTATGTATATATATATATATATATATATAATTATTTGGATTGGACTGATTGGGCTCAGTGCAGGGTATAATATTGGGCTATTCTCGCTGCAGCGAGAGGATTCTCGCTGTCGCGACAGTTTGTGGTGCATTTCTGGGTGTAGTCTCGCTGTAGCAAGATTCTGCAGAAATCAGAGTGCAGTTTTCTCTAGTTTTTTCGCTATAGCGAGAGTGTCGCAATCAAAAAATGATTTAAAGGGAGTTAGGGTTCAGGGAGAGTAATTTCTCCTTCTCCCTTTGAAATCCCTTTGATTCTCTCACTCCCAAACCCTATTCCACCGATTAATTGCCTCTAAAGCCATTCGGGAGCGAGATTGGAGCTCAGATTTGTGTGGGAAACGTTTAGAGGTGAGTTTTAAATGGTTAGAGTTTTCATTTTTCCTTTCCTTTCTCAGTTCTTGGTAATTTTTGGGGTTCTCATGGAATTCTTCCATGTGTTTAGACCAAAAGCCGTGTGAGGAGCATTTTCGTGGTTGAGTTCGAGCATGAGTCTTCAATCCAAGGTAAGGAAGACTCTACCCTACTCTTTTATGTGTAATTTACTGTTATTCTGTAGAATGTTGTGATGTTGCTGAGTTAGAAGATAGGAAATTGTTGAGATATATGATGTGAATTATGTACTAGATGTCGTAAATGGGTATGGGCACTCGTGCCGAAAAATTGAATGAATATTGTGTGAAATGTGGGCCCGAGGGCCGTGTAATATGAATGGAAATAAGTTAGGAGCCGTGTGTCTTGAATGAATTGTGGGCTATGTGCTGTGAAAATGAAATGTGGGCCTAATGCTGTAACTATTAAATGTGGGTTATGTACTGTATACTGAAATGTGTGTGACTGGGGCGTGTAATGCCGTTGTAATATGCTGTGAATGGTTCAGCGATACACTAGGGGTGTGAAAGATGAGGATGGTAGAAATACCTTGGGGAAGAGGGAGTGGTGGTGACACCGACTGTGGAACGGGTGTACCACAGGCCACACACTCTCTTTCTGACTAGACCTCTGACCACTACTTTTGCTGAGTGACCCGTGATTGCCCATGTGGTATCCGTGAGGTGGGAGTAACCGGCAGCTATTCATGGTGTAAATCTATTATCACAGTGTCAATGTGAGTGTGGCTGGTGTGAGTATGCATGGGTTCATGAATTGTGCTTATGGATGTGATAATGCTGCCTGTGCTTGTATTTGTTTAATGTATTGGAAATGTGCTGGAGGTGAGACTTTATGCTTAATTATATATTTTGGTAGTGTAGAGTACTCACCCTTACATTCATTTTTCAGGTAATCAAGACGATCAGTACTGGACTTACTGAAAGGGGCGGATGAAACTGCTATAGAACTATAATTTTAATTTGAAACTAATGTATTTGAATGGGCCTGTAGTAATGACTTGATAGAAATTGTAACCCCTTTCCTTATTTTAAAAATATTTGATGAAACCAAGGGTTGAGAACCTTATTTGAAATAAAATTTATTTTATTTCGAATTTGTGAAATTATGATTTATTGAAATTAAACATAAGGTATTACAAAAGGTATCTACTAGGTAACAAATACCATTAAAAAGATGTATGATGCGCCTTACACAAGTTTTGCTAAGATGCCAAGCTGGAGTGGCTTAAAGTTTGGAAAGTAATAAAAGTTAATTAATTTATTTTAAGTCTAATTAGATCTCTAATTCTTGTACTTGTATTAATTAATTTTTATTTATGTAGAGAAACTTTTTCATTTTCTCCTAGGATGAGAAGATGATTGTCAATTCCTGAAAAAGTTGCACTGTAAAGAGACTAAGACAAATGTACATTAAGGTCTATCAGGACCCGTCATCTGTAGATAGGATAACACCCCACTTTCTTTCTATCGTATAGGAGTATTGATGTATAGATGAGTTTAAAAATCTTTGTAGAGAAGAAGACAAACAAGGCATCCAATAAAGGAGAATCAATACATCTGGTGGCTCTACGACTTTGACCAAAACTAAGGCTAACTTGGTATGTGGATTTTAATTTTGTTTTAAAATTTGTTATTTAGTTCATCAATTGATATTTGAGAGTTTTATTAATGATACACATACTTACAAGAGAGACAAAAACTTGTAGGTTGATACACAATCTCAAGCCACATATATAAGTATAGTTTCTGATATTATGTTTTCAATTAAAAATTTTAAAAAAAATTCTTGAGCTTAATATATAATTATCTACAAAATACCCTAGGATGACTATATTCAAAGGGTGGAGGCTGCATCTTCTCAAGATTGGAAGTTCATTGGTGAGGACGCTATATGGTCAAAAATAGTGGGTGACCTTTATAAAGGCTGCACTTATGACATGGGGGCTGCTTTGCGGACTAGATGTCCCTTGCATATGTCACTAAAGATGCCTATTCTCTTGCGCTTAAGCAGGTGGAGGTCATGATTTGCACTCAAGTCTATGCTCTAAATGAAGAGCTCCAAAAGTAAAATGAGTAGATGTGGAAGACCAAAGAGAGTGCATGGAAGAAGAAGTGAGCCAAAAAAAATGGAGAAGAGAAACAAGTGGCGTCGATAATGTAGGAGGTGCAATAGAAACATATGCAAATGCATGCATATTTCAAGCTTATAAGAGCAAGCAACTTCATATTTTAGTAAAGATGCATCTAACTTTTAGCCTGATGTGACATTCATCATCTTCTTTCCCTACTGATAATGATACTGCTACTGACAATAATCATACCAAGTACTTGTGATAAACATTGTTATTTTATTTTTGACATTATTACTTTGGATGTTTGCTCTTTTAATTGTAATGACATTTTAATTTAATATTTTAGAAATAATTTTTGAATTTTAAATTTTTCTTTTATAATTTTCTTTATGTTTAAAAATTGTGATAATTAGGAGTAGTGAAGAATAATTATACAAGTAAATAAAAGAAAAAAAAAATCAAATGTTATGGATGAAAAAATCTGTTTATATTTTTTAAATAGATTTATATTGGTTTATCGACAAGAAAATTATAGACAACATTAACTCGTTTATAATAATGAAATCTATCTGTAACCTTTCAAAATTTGCCTGTAAAATTGTGCGTGCCACTTAACATAAACAATTGTTGCAAAAAATTACTAGTGAAAATATTATTCCTATCAAAGACAATAGATTTAGGAAGACCATGTAATTTAACCACTGATTTCATGAATATTTCATATACTTGTTTACTTGAATAGTCATATTTCATAAGAAGAAAATAAGCATATTTAGAGAGTGTGTGTGTAATCACTAGATGGAGGAAGCCCTATGATGAAGTCCATTGTCAAATTCTTCCAAATTTGTTCAAGGAAATGGTTGAAATAATCTTATAGGTAATGTGGTAGTTGATTTAGCTTACTAGAAAATTAGACAATTTTAAACAAAATTTCTAATATTTTTGTGCATGCCATGCCAATAAAATTGGGCAGATATTCAAACTAAAGTTATGGTAAAACCAACATGTTTTCTCACTAAAGAACTATGAAATTCTTGCAATATTTGTTGAACCATTGCATGATTTGATGGAATGACCAATCGCTCCTTCCAATAAATATAACAAGTCATCATGTACTACATAATTAAGATGTGGTGGCTGATTAGTGTTGCATTACTCCATAATAATCTTCAATTTCTCATTGTTGAGGATACATCCCTAAGACTAGACATTATTTCCAGTTTAGGTTGAGACCAAGCCATGAAGATGAATCTAGACAAAGAATCAACTACAACATTTACCCTGCCAAGTTTATACTCAGTGGTAAAATAATTTCCTAGTAGCTTATGTAACCATGCTTGTTGTTCAAGTATTTGGATAGCCTGATCAGTTAAGTTGCTTAAGCTTTTCTGATGATAAACTTATGTCCAAGCAAGTAATATATGAATTATTTGGTATAGGCTAATTGTTTCTGGAATCTAGGAGTAAGCTGTTTGAAAATAAAAGCAATAGGATGATAATTCTGGCTAAGGACAACCCCTACACTAGTATCTGATGCATTAGTCTCTAACACAAATGGTTTAGAGAAATTAGGTAGGACCAAGACTCTATAATAATTGGATGAAGGAATTTCTCAAATCTGAGCGATTTGTGATTTAGCAATCTAGGTTCTGCATCAGAGCTGTGAGGAATAGGATCTTAAAATTATGGACCCATCTTAAGGAACTAAAATACTTAAAAAGGAGAAATCTCATTAGAAATATCATAGATAACTAAGAGAGGACTAATACAACTATTTTGGATATTGAACAAACCTTTTTGGACTGCATTTGAGGGAGAAAACTAAGAGATACTTAGGGATAGAACAAGGTCAGTATTAGGTAAAAGACCAAACTAAAGAGGGAGAAATAACTAAGAACATAATGAGTAAGTGTAATGAATAATTAACTTAATAATGACCAATAAAAAGTAAGAGCTGAGAGATAACCAAGGATAAATACACTTAACGCAAACTCAAATCATTAGACAAAAAACTAAATGAATAATTGGATAAGGGTTAAGATTTCTACATGATACTTGAGTAGATAACATTATATTGCATTAGAGTAGGAAGGGTCTAGAAAAACATTGAAGGAATTAGAAAGGGGACAAGAAAAATGACATGTTTAGATAATTGAACTAACATCCTTTGGTTAAGATGAGAGTGACCAAGAAATGCCTAGGTAAAAAAATTGGAATGATAGTTACATGTATGATAATTACATGTTGTTCATGTTTGTGGAGATTTTTGGTTACTTACTATATGATGTTGCTAAACTTGATTTAGCATAAAAAAAAACATGTGTAATAGATGTGTGAAGGTAGATAAAAATGAAATGAAATGATCAATGTTTCTTGCATGCTCGAATTAAAGTGTAATATTATGATCCTTATATTTGTGGAGGGGGATGAGGACTCATGGTGTAGAATTAATTGTGGTAGAATTTATGAACTGTCAACAAAGAAGTGTGTACTGAATAGTATGAATGCAATTATGTGATTTAACATGATATCCTTAGAGAGAAGGGGAAGGTTAATTGAAATTATTTTGATAAGATAAAGAAATAATAATTAACTAAATTGATTGTCATACATCATGAACATGTTAGAAAGGGAATTGTTAATTTTATGAATTGTGGTGGAATTCATAAAATTATTGATAAAGGAATGTCTAATAAATGGTGTGAATGTAATGATGTGCTTTGACATGATATCCTTGGGGAGGAGGAGAAGGTTAATTAAAATTGTTGTAAAGATAAAGAAGTAATAATTAACTAAATTAATTGTCATGTGTCACGACCCCTTTTTATAAAGGACCGAGAACATTATTTCTACACCACATACTTATTTAAAAATAGGTAAATAATAGAGAATATAAGTATAAAATTCACTTCTCATTCAAAGTAAAAATGAAGTTCCTTACAACAAATATCCAACAGATCAACATAATATTACATTTAGTTTATAATATTCAAAATACCAAAAAAAAATTATAATATGTGACTTCCTCGACATGAGGTCTCATATATAAAGAAAAAGGACTCTGATACATTATTACTCAACTCCAGCTTCTAACTTTTCTTCACTGGCCCCTCAGCCTGTGAAGTAGATGCAACACCTGCTACATCTGCTCACGTACCACCGTACGATCATCGCAGTACACACGCACACAACGACATAGAAAGAAATGCAAGGGTGAGCTTACCAAACATAAAATAAAATTATATATATATATAGATCAAAATATTTTTCACAGCAATAACCCCATACATTTCCAGCCCATCTAATGCACAGCATGAAAACGGCTTCCAACTGGTTTCACAGCCTAAGTAATCCAGAAGGAACCGAGCCGGTCCGGAGCGACCCATTCCGTATATCCTGATCCAGACGACAAAGACAAAGAAATTTCGGCATGAACTTACCGTTACATGTCTACCCACCTAAACATGTAACTCGGCTCTATAATGATGCACAACATATATCTCAAAGATGATGCACGCCACCAAAATTATTTTAACAGCTCAACTACGGCAAGTTTATAATAGATCAGCCAAAATCTCAGATTTTAAACTAATTTAACAACGATTCTGACTTAGAAAATAGCTTTTATTCAATAGATCTAACAAAATCATATCAAAATATCTTGAAATAACATATTAAACCGTTCAAAACATAGTTCATAGGTTAAAGTAAACTCCCCTTACCTCAGAAAGATGATTCACACTAGATCTACCGAATATTACTTGATTATAACAAAAATTCACTGAAGATTCAGCTTTAGAACGGAGTTTCTCCTAAGAACACCATGAATTTCTATAAGAAAGAGAAGGAGAAGAGAAACGAACGGTAAATCTAGCTTCAAACTTAAAGAAACTTACTTCCAATCCTTCAGAATAGATGTAGAATCTCAGATCTGGCGAGAAATCTAAGTTTAGGAAGGTTTAGTATGAGAGAAATGGTGGTTTTCGGCCTTAGAACCTTTGAAAACCTTGGATAGAGGTGAAGAAATGAAAATTTCGTGTGAAGCCCCCTTTTTATAGAAAATTTTCGAAATTTACTGTTCACGCCGAAATTTACTGTTCACCGCCGGAAAACACTGTTCACCGCCTTACTGTTCATGCCGGAAAATACTGTTTGTGCTGTTCATACACGGTTTGTACGCGGTTTGCACTGTTCATTGCACTGTTCATACGCGGTTGCACTGTTCATTGCACTGTTCATTACACTGTTCATACGGTACTGTTCAAATAATTTTTTTTTTTTTTTTTTATTTTTTTTTATAATAATTTCAAACTCCATCTAAATATATTCCAATATCAAATAATCCTTCAATTAACATTGAACAAGTATAAAATATTATAGATTACTCAATAATAAATTAGAAGCCTGACAATTCTCCCCCCGAAAATAAATTTTCGTCCTCGAAAATTTCATTCCCCAAAGAAAAGATGAGGGTACAACTCTCTCATTCTTTCTTCTAACTCCCATGTGGCATCACCAGTTATTTGGTCCCAAACAACCTTTACTAACCGAATAGACTTACCTCTAAGTTTCTTAACTCTAGTTTCCTCGATACGAGCAAATGGGACCTCCACGGACAAGTCATCTCGTAACTCCACAACATCGTGCTCAATTACATGAGACAAATCTCGAACATACTTCTTTAACTGTGACACATGGAAAACATTATGTATTCCAGACAACTGAGGTGGTAACGCTAATTCATAGGCTACTGGTCCTCGACGATGTAATATCTGATACGGTCCTATGAACTTAGGTGTTAACTTCTTGGCTCTTAAGGCTCGCCCCACACCTGTAGTGCGTGATACTCTTAAGAATACATGATCACCAACCTCAAATTCTAGGGATCTTCTGCGTCGGTCAGCATAAGATTTCTGTCGACTTTGGGTAGCTCTTAGCTTTTCTCTAATAAGTTCAACTTTCTCCTTAGTTTCTTGCAGCATTTCAAGTCCAACCATCAAATGTACTCCATCTTGGAACCAACAGATAGGGGTTCTACACCTTCTACCATACATAGCTTCAAATGGTGCCATATCTATACTCGAATGATAGCTATTATTATAAGTGAATTCTACCAAAGGAAGCATATCCTCCCAATTACTCCTCTGCTCTACAATGCAAGTCCGCAATAAGTCTTCTAAGGTTTGAATAGTACGCTCAGATTGACCATCTGTTTGCGGATGATATGCAGTAACTCAACCTCAACCGTGTGCCCATAGATTCTTGGAAACTCGCCAAAACTGGGAAGTGAATCGAGGATCCCTATCAGAGATAATACTAGAAGGTACTCCATGCAACCTGACAATCTCTCTAATGTACAATTCTGCTAATTTCTCCAAGCTAAAGGTCATGTTAATTGGCAAGAAATGTGCACTCTTGGTTAGCCTATCAACTATGACCCACACTGCATCATGATTCCTAACTGTTCTAGGTAGATGGGACACAAAGTCCATAGTCACATGGTCCCACTTCCACTCTGGAATTTCCATCGTTTGTAACTCTCCTGGAGGGCTTTGATGCTCCGCTTTTGCCTTTTGACAAGTCAAGCAGGCTTTAACAAACTCAGCTATCTCTCGCTTCATGCCTGGCCACCAAAACATCTGCTTTAAATCTTGATACATCTTGGTAACACCAGGATGAATGTTGAGACTACCCTTATGTCCTTCTTCTAGAATTGCTCTCTTTAATTCAGTATCTCTAGGGACACAAACTCGACCTTGACATCTGAGAATACCATCAACACCTTTACTGAAACCCTTTGTCTTATCTCGTCCCTAAGAGAAATACAATCCGACATAACATTGGATCCCACAATTGTTTATCTTTAATTTCCTGTAAGAAATTATTAGTCACCACAATTCGGCTACAACTAATCTTTTCGGGTGATAAGTCCACATGTATGTTCAGGTCTCGGAATTGTTCTACCAAAAGGGTTTCACTGACTCTTAGGGAGAATGCCGAACCACATTCCTACTTAATGCATCGGCCACCACGTTAGCTTTTCCTGGATGGTATTGGAGCTGAAAATCATAATCCTTAAGGAATTCCACCCAACGTCTCTGCCTCATATTTAACTCTCGCTGATCAAATAAATACTTCAGACTCTTATGATCACTATATACATCGAACTGAGCTCCATAAAGATAGTGTCGCCACACCTTCGAGCAAAGACTACAGCAGCCTAACTCAAGGTCATGAATCGGGTAATTTCGCTCATGAGTTCGCAATTGACGAGATGCATAAGCTACCACTCTCTTATCTTGCATCAACACACATCCCAATCCCTGATGAGAAGCATCACAATACCCCTCAAACGGTCGACTAGTATCAGGGAGAATCAACACCGGCGAAGAAGTTAGTCTCTGTTTTAACTCATTAAAGCTTTGCTCACATTCCTCACCACACAAAGGGTTGATCACGGCGAGTTAACCGTGTTAATGGTGCAGCTATCTTCGCGAATCTCTCTATAAATCTCCGGTAGTAACCTGCTAGGCCCACAAAACTACGAATCTCTCGAGGCTGTCTTCGGCCTTTCCCACCGCAACACCGCTTCAACTTTGGAAGGATCAACTGCAATTCCTTTAGCTGAAATAACATGACCAAGGAACTTCACTTCCTCTAGCCAAAACTCACACTTAGACAGTTTAGCATACAACTGTTTTTCCCTTAAAACATTAAGTACAAGTCCTCAAATGCTCTTCATGTTCCTCGACGAACTAGAATAAATTAAAATATCATCAATAAAGACTACCACAAATCGATCCAGGAAAGGTCTAAAGATCCGATTCATGTAGTCCATAAACACAAACTGGAGCATTTGTAACTCCAAAAGGCATCACTATATACTCATAATGACCATATCTAGTGCGAAAAGCAGTCTTAGGAATATCTTCATCCTTCACTCGGATCTGATGGTACCCGACTTCAAATCAATTTTAGAGAATACCTTAGCACCTCTCACTGGTCCATCAAATCATCGATTCGCGGCAATGGGTACTTGTTCTTAATTGTCAACTTATTCAACTTGCGATAATCCACACATAATCTAGAACTTCCGTCTTTCTTTTTCACCAAGAGAATCGCTCCCCAAGGTGATACACTTGGTCTAATCATCTGTTTACGCATTAGATCCTCGATCTGCTCCTTAAGCTCAATTAACTCTTTTGGCGCCATTCTATACGGTACTACGACACAGCTCGGCTCCAGGAATCAAATCTATAGCAAACTCTACCTCTCTACGTGGAGGTATTCCAGAATATCCTCTGGGAAAATCTCGTGGAATTCTCGTACTGCGGTATTGATCGAAGGCTTTGCTCCACTTCGCATTCATAACTCCCAATAAAACAAAACAAGATACTCCCTCGCCTAAGGATGTTTCTACTTGGCGAGTAGAAATCAATTCTACACAATCTTCTTGCTCAGAAAGATTAAACACCTCCGCCACAATCAATTAGCACACGATTAGCGCTAGCCAATCCATACCCAGGATTACATCTAACCCTGACATCGGGATACAAATAAGATTTACTTTGTATCTTCGTCCCTCAATTGCTATGGGACACCTAACACAAACCGTCGAAGTCTTAATTGAACTTAAAGTAGGTGTCGATACTACTAAGTCACATCCTAGATCGCCCACCGGTAATCCTAAGTTTCTCACACAATTGTCCGCAATAAAAGAGTGTGTGGCTCCGTAATCAAATAATACGTAAAGAAAAGTACCTGCCACTACCGCTGTTCCTTGAACAAGATCTCGTTGCACAGGTCGCCTCGATGCGTAAGTAGTGAATACACGTCCCTCCGCTCTCGATCTGGTTGTTATTGGAGCCCTAGTTGCTTTAGGCCTAATAGCGTGCAAGGCGCTAGCAGAAGACGAAACTGCCCTACTAGGCGTAGGACAGTCCCTTGCAAGGTGCCCTGGCGCTGGCACGAGAAGCAAACTCTTACATCAGTCTGTGGGCACTGGCTCAGATAGTGTGGTCCACCACACCTAAAACATCTGACAATCTGCGGCACTGAGACTCTAGGAGAAGAAGAAATTGCTCCCCTAGGCTGAAATGTAGAAGTAGCGATCCCTACCGGCACCGGGCCGATGCCGCCGATCCTCTTGATCGATATGATCGAGACCGCCTGTTGGCGTAGCGACCGATCGTAGGGACCCTTCTTAGTGCCCTTACCTCCATTACCATAACTGCTAGCAGCTCTACTAGATGGAGCCTTCCCAACTCCACCAACATCCTCTCGCATTAAGACTCTCTATAATGGTGGCTTGATCCACCAAGTCAGCAAACTCCGTGATCCTGAGTGGGATCAAAATCCTCTTTATGTCAGTTCTCAACCCGTCTGAAAACCTCTGACATCTCCACTCCTCTGAAGTCGGGTGAGAATAAAATCTGTAGAGCCGCTCAAACTGTATTGCATACTCATAGACCGATGAGTTTCCTTGCACCAAGTTTAGAAACTCTCGTTCTTTGGCAGCACGAACATGAGAAGGGAAAAACTTTCCCAGAAAACTACTTCTAAATACAGCCCAAGTAATGACTTTACCTCGGGCCTCTAGCATAGTACGAGCTCCATGCCACCACATCTCTGCATCCCCTATCAGCATATACGTAGCATATATCACCTTTCTCTCCTCGGCGCAACCCATGGTTAGGAAGATCTTCTCAATCTCCACGATCCGAGTTCGGCGAGATCCGGTCCATCCACTCCCGTGAATTGAGGAGGATCATTCTTTCGAACTCGACAACCCATGGTATTCAGAAGAGGTGCAACAGGCGTAGGCCGCCTGCCCGTGCCGCAAAGCAATGCTTGATTTGCAGCTTGCTGCTGCTGAATCATATCTAGACTCTGCCTAACAGTGGCTGCCATGGCCTCCATGGCATGAGCCATTTGGTTCACATCAGCAGGAGGAGGATTTGCAGCAGATCTTCTTGGTCTAGCCATCCTAATATATAAACTAGCTTAAATTACTAACGTTTAACATATTCAGCAATATCACCACATAGCTATATTCACAGATTCAGCTTACAGTGATATATTCATATTTAGTATATCATAAAAATTTAATCAATTTAGTACTCAGCATAACAACATATCAACATTCACATAGCATAGCAAACACATTCATTTCAGAAATCATTTACAGCTTAGCTTAACAGTCTCTTATTCACACAGTACAACTCACCTATAGCTCACCCAAGTATCATATACCAAGTTTCCTACATCAATCATGTCTGAGAATCGAGGTGATCAAGCTCGTTCCCTCACAACTTGATGAATAGAAATCATGATATATGATTCACAGCTAAAACTCACATGTTTAATATGCACAACTGACGCCTAACAACCTCACCCCGTAGGTTTACCTAGACCATGCTCTGATACCACTAAAAATGTCACGACCCCTTTTTATAAAGGACCGAGAACATTATTTCTACACCACATACTTATTTAAAAATAGGTAAATAATAGAGAATATAAGTATAAAATTCACTTCTCATTCAAAGTAAAAATGAAGTTCCTTACAACAAATATCCAACAGATCAACATAATATTACATTTAGTTTATAATATTCAAAATACCAAAAAAAAATTATAATATGTGACTTCCTCGACATGAGGTCTCATATATAAAGAAAAAGGACTCTGATACATTATTACTCAACTCCAGCTTCTAACTTTTCTTCACTGGCCCCTCAGCCTGTGAAGTAGATGCAACACCTGCTACATCTGCTCACGTACCACCGTATGATCATCGCAGTACACACGCACACAACGACATAGAAAGAAATGCAAGGGTGAGCTTACCAAACATAAAATAAAATTATATATATATATATAGATCAAAATATTTTTCACAGCAATAACCCCATACATTTCCAGCCCATCTAATGCACAGCATGAAAACGGCTTCCAACTGGTTTCACAGCCTAAGTAATCCAGAAGGAACCGAGCCGGTCCGGGAGCGACCCATTCCGGTATCTGGATCCAGACAAGACAAGACAAAGAAATCAAGATGAACTTACCGTTACATGTCTACCCACCTAAACATGTAACTCGGCTCTATAATGATGCACAACATATATCTCAAGCATGATGCACGCCACCAAAATTATTTTAACAGCTCAACTACGGCAAGTTTATAATAGATCACCAAAATCTCAGCATTTTAAACTAATTTAACAACGATTCTGACTTAGAAAATAGCTTTTATTCAATAGATCTAACAAAATCATATCAAAATATCTTGAAATAACATATTAAACCGTTCAAAACATAGTTCATAGGTTAAAGTAAACTCCCCTTACCTCAGAAAGATGATTCACACTAGATCTACCGAATATTACTTGATTATAACAAAAATTCACCGAAGATTCAGCTTTAGAACGGAGTTTCTCCTAAGAACACCATGAATTTCTATAAGAAAGAGAAGGAGAAGAGAAACGAACGGTAAATCTAGCTTCAAACTTAAAGAAACTTACTTCCAATCCTTCAGAATAGATGTAGAATCTCGTATCTCGGCGAGAAATCTAAGTTTAGGAAGGTTTAGTATGAGAGAAATGGTGGTTTTCGGCCTTAGAACCTTTGAAAACCTTGGATAGAGGTGAAGAAATGAAAATTTCGTGTGAAGCCCCCTTTTTATAGAAAATTTTCGAAATTTACTGTTCACGCCGAAATTTACTGTTCACCGCCGGAAAACACTGTTCACCGCCTTACTGTTCATGCCGGAAAATACTGTTCAGGCACTATTCATGCCGGAAAACACTGTACACGCACTGTACATACGCGGTTATCACTGTTCATACGCGGTTTGTACTGTACACTGTGACGTCACCGATGACGTCAGCTGTCACTGTACATACGCGGTTTGTACTGTTCATACACGGTTTGTACGCGGTTTGCACTGTTCATTGCACTGTTCATACGCGGTTGCACTGTTCATTGTACTGTACATACGCGGTTGCACTGTTCATTGCACTGTTCATACGCGGTTGCACTGTTCATTGCACTGTTCATTACACTGTTCATACGGTACTGTTCAAATAATTTTTATTTTTTTTTTTTTTATAATAATTTCAAACTCCATCTAAATATATTCCAATATCAAATAATCCTTCAATTAACATTGAACAAGTATAAAATATTATAGATTACTCAATAATAAATTAGAAGCCTAACATCATGCATCAAGAACATGTTAGAGAGGGAATCATTAAGACTATAATTCCACATAGCTATTGGATGCTATGCTCTTAGAGAACCTTAAGGGGGACTGAGGGAGATAACCCAATAGTAGCTCACTGTAATTAAGTCACGTCGCCAACAAACCCTTGTCAAACCACTCAGTTGTTAAGCATCTTCAAACTTTTTTTTTTAAATGAAAATTAATGTGGGATCATCATTAAATGAAACACATCAAGGTACACTCCATACTTAAATCAAAATATTAAAATACATCATACTCTGATCCGAAAGACACTTTTCCTTTTTTTCTTTTTTACTTTTATACAACTACCTATATCCCAAATCATTACATTATCTTTTCTTATCCCTAGCTATCATTCCTTTCATTTCTGAAATCAATCAGTTGCAATGACTCAACAAGTCTTTGATTTATTAGGATATCTTGTAGAAAAATGTAGCCACCTCAGTGTTCAATAACATATGCAAGATATCGCCAGTCACTCCATTAGCTAAAGATGCTAATTATATAAAATGCTTGATCTAATATTTTATCCCACTTTTCTATTTGAGGATGATGTCAATGGTCTTTGTACTCAGATTTTTTTGGATTGTGTTTTATATTCTTAACTGCTATAGGTGGTAATCATAGTTTGTAATCCATCAATTGACATAGTAGTTAAGAGTAAAGAATCATATTGATTTCAATCTTTACGTGCATATTACTTATGTTGTATAAGTAGAGGAATGAGTTTTGAATACAAAATAATAAGACACAAATATAGTTTTTTAAAAATATTAAAATACAAATATGATAATTTATATTAAGTAGAATATAATATTTTATAACAATATTAATCTAATTTTATTTTAATAATAATTTTTGTGAAATTAAAAATTCTAATAATTAACATTAATTTATAAAAAATAGTATAAAAATATAAAAGAAAATATGAAAGGAAGTTTTTGTATACAAAACTCTAGCTAATAGCCTAAGAGCTTATGGATAATAAATTATAAATATTACTTATTATAGTTTCTAATTTTATAAAAAATTAATTTTGTATTTAGTTTTATAAAATGTGTTTCTTTTTCTTTTATTAGGATTCGGATCCACTTCTCACTTCAACTAGACAATCTAATTTAATTTTTGCTTAAATAAAATTGAAAGTTTTTGCCTCTCCTTCTCCTTCTTTCAAGTCCATTCCTTATAAGATTAGGGTATAAGATTAATCTAATAGGACTATCCAGTTTTGCATGAACTAAAACAAATTTAAATCTACTTTAGTATATTTTTTTTATCTATTTTCTTCCTTATTCATAATACAATATGTAAATATATAAATAGGATACATTTAGTTTCTATCTATATTTTTTTGTGTAAAAATAAATCATTATTTATTTTATACAAAAAATATTATCAGAATTATTACTTCTTTAATATCATTGCTAAAGTATATTTGTGAACTATGTTGTGAGATGTACAAGGAATGTTAGTAACTCTATTTAACAAATTTTTTTAGCATATTTTTAATTGTTAATTAAAATTATTTAAAAATTAAAAAAATGAATTTTATTTTTGATTTAATATTTGGTTATACTTTTATATTTTTTAATAAATAATCATAAATACATTAAAAAGAATGTTAAAGAATATATTACTGAAATTTGTCAATATATATATATATATAAAGAAATGCAAAGCAAAAACAAGTATTAAATTTCATAACTTAGATGAAAATATTCATATCAACAAAGATAAGAAAAAATATTGAAACATTTAGGGTATGTTTGTTTGCAATTTTTTGAAAGAGTTTTCTCTTTTTAAAAACTAAAAGTACATATAATTTTAGTTTTAAAAAAGAAAAAACTCTTTTAAAATTGGAAACAAACATGTTTTTAGTAAACTTTTAAAAGTTGAGAAAATTGCATATAAACATTTGCCAAATTTAAGAATTTAGTCACTTAGAAGTATTTAGTAAGGATGACAATAGATAAAGTATTCAATGAATACCACAAAATTTATCCATAACAAATAGGGTATTTACTTGCTAAACATAAGTATTTACAAAATTTAATGGTATAGGTACCTAAGTACCCACCCTGCACACACACACATAAAGAGAGTTATGAAATTTTTGTATATATGCTACTTATATAATTTTTTTTTATCTATGCTTGTACTTTGTTCTATAAATTATATATTAAATTTTTGTATTATTATGTTACTAATATGAAGTTGTATAAAAATATTTTGTTTATAAATAATTATATATGACATTGATTTATTTTTTGTATAATGTATATCATTAATGATTCATTGATTTTTTTATTGTTTACACACCTTTGTTATTTATTTATTTTCATTATTTAGTAGCAACAAATGTTAACTATCAAGTCATCTTCAATAAAATTATGTTTTATTTTCTTTCTTTTATCATGTTTTCTTATAGAATGTGTGTTTAAAACATTAACAATTTTTTATTTATACAACACTATGAAAATACTTTATTAATATTGTAGACTTCTATAATTTTATAATTTTTAATATAATTTTTTAATAACAAACTTTACTTACTGTAAATATCAAAGAAAGTAGAAAGTAGATGCCAGTATTTAATTTTAAAATATAATACTAACACGTGTTGTAAAAAAGAAAAAATTTCTTGCAAAGTGCATCGTAGTAGTCAAAAATATTGTTCTATCTTTTCCTTTCAAAAATTATTTTTATTTTAATTTATTCACATTATTTTGCGACAAAATAATTATCTATTTCTTTGATTTACAAGATAGAGAATCACATAATGGAGCAACTAGGAATTTAGTTACAATAAATATTTCACTATTTATTTATTTTAGGTAATTTCATGTCTTATATTTTTTACTAAGTTCTTTTATAGATTATAATTTTTTTAATAGATAAATTTTTTATTTTAAGTAATATTATCTTTCAATTTATAATTCTTTATTTTTAAAATTTTTTATGTAAAATAAGAGGTTTAAAAATTTAATATAAATATTTATATTACTCAAAATAAAAGAATGTATATATAAAAATATAAAAATCTATCAAATAGAAAATATATATTTACATCACATATAAATAATTATTTTATAAGATTAACATAAAAATATATTCAAGATAAAGTATAAAAATTATTTTTTCATAATTTTAACAAAAATTATTATTTTATATAAACTAATACAATTTAATTATTACATAGTTAATATAAGATTAATTTTTTAAAAAAATTACTTATATAAGACAGACAAACAAAATATTTTTTACACAAATATTTTTTAAATAAAATTATATTAATATTTAAATAATAAATTAAATAATAATAAAACATATTGTAAATATTTTATAAATTTTACCATTATCTATTTTTGTAATAGACTTATTATTTATTAATAATATTTAAATTCTATTTTCATATTTCAATTTAAAATAATATTCCTATGAAACATATACAATCATAACTATAATATATTTAATTGAATCTAAATAATATTATTCTTATTATTTATTTATATTTAAATTTTTTAAAAAAGATATAAAATATAAAAATATTATTAATTTTTATTTCTATTTATTTGACTGAGTTTATTATATATTTTTATTATAATTCAACTGTCAAATTTTTTCTTTAAATAAAAAAGTATAATTTTTTATATAAATATATATTTTTCATACAATATTTTATTGTAATTATTTAAATTTTTTTAAAAATTATTTTAAAATAATTTTTATTTTTGACAAATTCTCTAACAATAAAAATTTTTAAAAAATAAAATATAGAAATTATGAAAGTAAATGTTCTCATATTTATTATTACTGCATTTTTTATAAAAATTTAAAAGGTTAAAACTATTATTCTGGCTATAATTTTTAATTTCTTAAATATTATGAATAATACAGTAATAATAAATGCAAAAATATTTGCTTTTATAATCTCTACATTTTATTTCTTTTAAATATTTAACACAAATCAAGAATTTCTCCCATAAAGATATAAATTTTGCTTTCAGAAGTTTTCCGACGAGAAAGTGAGAAACTGTGAGTGCTCTAAAGGCTTTCAAACTGCATTTTAATTTTTTATAATTTTGTAAATACAGTGGTTCATCTTCTGTCTTTTCACAAGTTGGAACTGGCTGTTTTTGCAGTCATTCTTTGTGTTGATTTTAAACATGGTCAGTTTTTTTGTTTAAATTATTTTGTATATGGTATATGATTGTTCCTATAACCTTAGTCAGCAAGCCCCTTTTTTCCTCATTGTAATTGTTCTCTAAACAGAATAACACAAGATATTTAAAAATCCAAGTCTGAAGAGAAAAATGAAAATGCAATCTTGCACTTGCTGTGCTACACTAGAAAGAAAAGTACAAGATCTCAATATAGCACTAGCCCTAGAGCCTTCTTCCTATAAACAAGTTTCTTGTACTATCTGATCTTCCTGAACTTGACTATGGAATTGCACCTGCCTTGAAATTTCAAAGAGTTCAATTTTTTTTATTTCAACTTGCCAGTAACAATTGACCATATTAGCTGCCAAATCAGTAATATATTGTATTTGTTCAAACTGCATTGCAACAAAAAGTAACAAGCCAATCTTTATAGAATATTTCAATAGTATGATTAGACAAGTCAATTTTCTCATCCACAAGATCTGCTTGTAGCAATTTCTCTTCATTTCATTCTTTTGAGGTTAACAAAAGCCCAAAACTCTGCAAGTAATTGATATAGTAATGCATCTTTTGAATTTATTTGAATACCTTAGTTTGATAAATTAATTGCAAGAATCTAATTTGGTGTTTCTTAATGCATCTTTTGAATTTTTTTGAAACATATTTTTCTATTACACTTTGTTCTCACCAGTGTTGTCTGATTAGTCAGCACATTTAGTTCATGACATAAATGTGCATACATGTTAGCTCTGCTGCAAGGATCCTCTTCTTTGCTAGTGCTTTTTTTAGACAGTTACTCTTATTTAAAACGAATTTAGTGCTTTTAGTTGCTTCAGTTGATTGACTCCGTAACAATTTAGCTGACACTATTCCTGTTTTTACCATTATCAGAAGGAAATGATTCAAGTTGAGCCAATTTCTGATGGCAGTTATTTTGTATGTATACTGTATTTATAGAGCATTATAATTCTAACTAACTGACATTATTCAAATTAGCTCACATTATAGCTCTTACCAACTGGGATTATATATTTATATATTGTGTGTTTTTTTGTTAGCTTTCGGAAGAAGAAAACATTCTGCTGGAGAATGTAAGGAACCATGGCATTATTGGTTTTGCTTTGAATAAAAGAATACGATTTCCAATTTGTGAGTTCGAACCTAACTATAATGAACTGGACTGTCTACGTATTGAAAGCTATTTGAAAGGGTTTGTTGAGCCAAGATCTGTCTATACCCATCCAGAGGTTGGAAAAATATAATTACTAATATCACTGCTCATTTCTCATTTTCCTATTACATATTTATAATTATAAATACTTTATAGGTATGAAACACATTGATTGGCACAAAAATGTTACAAGAAGCACTGTGAATTGATGTGCTGTGACATAGATGTGATAATATTTTCTGAAAAGACAGGGCGGGCTACTAATAAGTATCCGTGTTCGGGCTATTTCCAAAGTGTAAGATGTTAAATCTAATTTTTCTCATACATGATTCATATTCTTATTCATGTGATAAATTTGCAGTCTTGCAACATAAATTCTCGCAATGAGATGGTGATTCAACATTTTCAAAGTTTTAAAACATTACTTCCGCACACTTGGAAGCACTTTTATAATAGGATAATCAACATGCACGGGTCTTCACCCTCCGAAGAGGTAGTTTTTTTTTTCGAGTAGCAAATAGAATTTATAATGCATTCTTTCTTTCACTTTATTCTTTATCCTTGCACTCTTTGCAGGTAGCTGAAAGTGAAACACCTCCAGATGATGAAATACCTCAGAATTTAGAAAATGAAAAAGTTGTTTCTAAAGCCCAATATTTTAACATGGAATTCCTCTTTTTGCCTCTCTATAAAATATAAATAGCACTAGTACTAAGTCATTCAGCAAATTTCGTAACATTTTCTTTTGCTTTCTTTTGGTCAAGAGCAGCCATCTGAAAAGAACTAATTTTTCTTGCATTCTGCAAAACCAATCAAAGAACTAATTTTGAAGTTTTTAATTATTTCAGATTGATTGGAATCAATACAGATCAAATAGATGAAATAAAGAAAAAAAGAATTTGGACGCCATGTTATGTATATTCCATATATGTAAATATATGTATTGAAATTATATATATAAAGATACAAGTTGTAGATTGATTTATATTAAACCTCTATTTTTAAGGAGTAAAACTTGAAAATATATTACAATAATAGATAATAATCTTGTGGAAAGAAATAGAATTCTATTTTATTGTAGTTTGATATTTTATTTAAGACTAAGACTTCAAATTGAAAACTCTTTTTCTTTTTCTTTTTCTTTTTTCAATCAATGATTGCATAGACAACAATTAAGAAAGTATGTTTAGCTAAAATTAGTTACTTTGACTTACCATTTCTACGTAAATTATAAGTAAAAAGGCTAGAGGCAGCAGAAACTAGAATGAACAATATGGAAGTATATATACTTCCATAATTATTTTTCTTAAATTTTTAATAAAAAATTCAAGAATTAATCCCATAGAGATAATGAATTTTTGAACATTATAGTATAATCGATTACACATATAAGTAATAGATTACATACGTTTTTAATATATTTCACAATTGAGTAATCGATCACCTATGTTTTTAATCGATTACTATAACTTTTAATTAATTACCCACACTACTTGAGAAAAGGAACACGAGTTCTCACTTTCATTTCGTGAACTACTTGCTCTTTCCCCTCCATTAAAGTGAAAACATGCTTTTCTCTCTCAAAATTTATCTTCTCCACTAAGTTTTTCATCACTTAATTATTTGTTATCACTTGCTGATCATGTCTATCTGATTAATTTCTCATACGCCTTTGACACCACCATTTCTCCACTGACGTTTTTCTAGTATTTTAGATTTTCTATTTTTATATTTTTAATCGGTTATTTTCACTTCTAATTGATTACAATTTCTCTTTATGGTTTCGTCTGCCCATTCTTCAAAGCGTAAGCATATTGAGATGTGTGCTCAGAAATCAAAGCTATCTCCTTTGGTTGCTGAGCGAGTGAACCTGAAGCGGTGATTTTCTGGGCAAAGGCAAATTGAAATGTACATCACTAAGTCTCTCTCTAATGTTGTTCAACTTTTAGTATTTTTCTCAACTTTTTTTTTCTCTTTTAGTTCAATAATAGAAGCTCAATAATAGAGATTTGAGAGAAGTTCTTTACTTGCAATTACAGTATAACGAGATTATTAAAATAATCCAACGTTCTATTCCAATCTTCACTTTCAAGATGGAAAAGAAGAAAATTAGAATGACTTCTGAAGTTTAGAAGAGTGTGTTTGATATTAAGTCTCTTGGAAATAAAGTCACTTAGTTGAAGGATGAGAAATAAAGAAAAGCTACTAGTCTTTAAAGATCTTTGGAAAAATTTGGGAGTGCCGTGATTCTAATCTTTCATGGGAGAAGGAATACTACAATTAATCTAACATATTACACTTGGATAATTCTCTATAGAAAATATTACTTAATCCTCTACACAACTTGATGTTTTTACTTAGTTTGATCCTTAGATAAAAATGATAATTCATTAGCTGTTAGAGGTGATCTACGAAAATATATTGTGTAATCAAAAGGACAACCAGAATATATTAGGCAATGAGAATGGACATGCAATAAATATTTGCAGGAGAATAGGCAGGGAAAATGGGCAATGAGAGTGGATAGTTATGATCAGAAAAAAAACAAAAAAGGGGGCAATGAGAATAGGCATGAAAATGGGGGATAATAATGAATGGATAGTTATTTGCCAGGAATAACCCTGTCTTATGTAAGATTTGATAAATAGTAATGACACTTAACTACACAACAAGGAGATGAATCTATACAATAAGTAACCACTAGTGTGAGATCTGCATACTGTGTGACCTCTTGTGGCAGCTTTGGCAATTAACCCTAGTGATTCATGATTAATACAATAAATTTGAAAAGACGTTAAGAATGAGAATAGGAAAATGAGAGTAGGGATATGACAAAGAAGTTTAAGTTAAAAATAATAACAAGGAGTGGACACACAATACTTTTTTATTTTTTTAATTTTTAAATCTAAAATTAAAAAATAATGAATTTAATTAAAATAATATAATATAATTAATAATTTATATATATATATATATTAATACTAGTATTTTAAACTATTTACTGCATAGAAATATTTTGTCAAAAACAAAAATTTATTTGAAAAATAATTTAAAAAAAAAAGAATTTAAATACAAGACAAATGATCACAATAAAATATTGTAAGGAAAAAAATATATGTTTATATAAAAAAATTATACTTTTCTATTCAGAGAAAAAAATATTTGATAGTTAAATTGTAATAAAAATATATAATAAACTCAGTAAAGCAAACAAAAATAAGATTTAATAATATTTTTATATTTTATATGTTTTCAAAAATTTCTTTAAATGTAAATAAATGATAAAAATAATATTATTGAGATTCAATTCAATAGATTATAGTTATTCTTGTAATGTCTATGTTTATAGAAAAATATTATTTTAAATTAAAATATAAAAATAAAATTTAAATATTATTAATAAATAATAAGCATACTTCAATAACAGGTAATTATAAAATTTATAAAATATTTGTAATATATTTATTATTTATCATTTATTTTATGATTTAAAATTTAATATAATTTTATTTTAAAATAATATTTTTATAAAAATATTTTGTATGTCTATCGTTATAAATAATTTAAAAAATAATAATCTCATATCAATTATGTAATAATTAAATTGTATTAGTCTAATTAAATGATATAAAATAATAAATAAATTTTTTATTAAAAATATAAAAAAATTAATTTTTATAATTTTATTTATTAGTGAATATATTTTTGTATTAATCTTATAAAACAACTATTTATATGTGATATAAATATTTATTTTCTATTTATAGAGTTTTATATTTTTATATATGCATTCTTTTTATTTTGAGTAACGTAAGTATTTGTATTAATTTTTTTAACTTCTTATTTTACATAAAAAAAATTTTAAATACAGAATTATAAATTAAAAGATAATATTACTCAAAATAAAAAAAGATAATATTACTCAAAATAAAAAATTTGCCTATTCAAAAAGTAAAATAAAATTATGGCCTATAAAAGAACTAAGTAAAAAATATAAGACAAATTATCTAAAATAAATAAATAGTTAAATTTTTATATTGACTAAAATTTCACAAACATCCACAAAAACTTTCTAAAAAATTAAAAGTGGGTTGAGTTTTGGTATTCTTGAATCCCTAGTTACTCCATTATGTGATTCTGTGTTATGTAAATTAAAGAAAGAGTTAATTATTTATTGTAAAATAATATAAATAGATTAAAATAAAAATTAATATTTGAAAGGAGAAGGTAGAACAATATTTTTAACTAATATGCATTTTTCAAGTAGTTTCTCTTTTTTCACAACATGTGTTAATGTTATATTTTAAAATCAAATACTGGTATCTACTTTTTGACTTTATTTGATATTCTAGTAAGTAAGGTTTGTTATCAAAAAATAATACTGAAAATATAAAAATGTATAGAAGTCTACAATTAATAGAGTATTTTAGCAGTGTTATATAAACAGAAAATTGTTTATATTTTAAATATACACTATGCAAAAAACATGATAAAAGAAAGAAAGTAAAACATAAATTTGTTGAAGATGACTTGACAATTAACATTTGTTGCTATTAAATAATGAAAAAAATGCATAACAAACGTGTGTAAATGATAAAAAAAAAATTAATGAATTATGAATGCTATATATAGTACAAAAAATAAATCAATGTTATATACAATAATATAATTATTTATAAAAAAATATTTGATAAAATTTTACATTAGTAGTAGAATAATATAAAAATTAAATACATAATTTATAAAACAAAGTTTCATATAAGTAACTTAATTTTATATATATATATATATATATATATATATATCTTGAGATATTTAAGTAATATATTCTTTGACATTTTTTTAATGTATTTATGATTATTTATTAAAATTTATTAAAAAATTTAAAAGTATAAAAATAGTAAATTAAGAATAAAATGTGCATTTTTATAATTTTTAAATATTTTAAGTAAAAATTAAAAATATACTTTAAAAAATGTGTTAGATAAAGTTACTAACATTCTTTGTATATCTTATGACACACTTTGTGAATATACTTTAGCAATAATATTAAAAAAGTAATAATTTTGATAATATTTTTTGTATAAAATAAATAATGATTTATTTTTTAAAATTTTATTTCTATAAGTAACGTCCAAGCAATAAGTGTCCTTAGTTTAAAATTGCATAAATATAATTATTTATTTAATATATATATATACACATAAAAAAATAAAGACAGAAACTAAATGTATTTTATTTATATATTTATATATTGTGTCATGAATAAGGAAAAAAATAAAAAGATAAAAAAAACTCACTAAAATAAATTCAAATATATTTCAATTTATGCAAAATTGGACAATCTTACTTCATTAATCCTGACTCAAAATTCTTAAAAAAATTGTGAGACAAGGAAAACTAAAAGAGGAGGAGGTCAAGAGTTGGGGAAGGGGGTTTAGAAGAGAGGGAAAAGGAAGTAAAATATTTTCAATTTTATTTAAGTGAAGCAAATTCGCTTTAACAAAAATAGAGTTGAATGGTCTAGTTGGAGTGAGGAGGAGATCTATATCCCACTGCAATAAAAAGAAACACATTTTATAAAGTTAAATAATAAAATTATTTTTTTATAAATTAGAAACTATAATAAATAATATTTATAATTTATTATCCTTAAGCTCTTGGGCCTATTAGGTAGAGTTTGTATACAAAAACTTCCTTTCAAATTTTTTTTATATTTTTATACTTATTTTTATAAATTAATGTTAATTATTAGTGTTTTTAATTTCAAGAAAATTATTATTAAAATAAAATTAGATTAATATTGTTATAAAATATTATATTCTACTTAATATAAATTATCATATTTATATTTTAATATTTTAAAAAAATTATATTTATATCTTGTATTATTTTGCATTCAAAACTCGTTCTTGCATTGCGATTTTCTATCAAACAATAATTGTATCAAACCACATGTAATCCATATAAAATCAAAATTACAGAACAATCATAGATTAATCCTTATGAACCTATATCTCAATTCATGATGAAAATACAATATGGAAGCGTACTTAAATTTGCCATTGGGAATGATGAAGGTTATGAGATTGACAATAGGTATGTGATCTTCCAAATATAGAGCACCTTAAGTTTCTTTTTTTGGATTTCTCTTCTATAGGGATAAAGAGAAAAAGAACTGAAAACTGCACGTTTTGTAACCTGCTCTACAAATGGGGATCACAACCCATTTATGTAACTTCTGTCGGTTACATTCAGAATTTTAATATTACTTATGGTATCTATATAATAACTATTCCTGACAATTATGCCCTTAGTCATAAACTTTATATTAATTAGAGCACTTTAATATTTTGGCTAATAAAATAATGGCCCTAACATATTTAATTATGTAATATAACAAAATTGCTAACAATCATACACACACATATACAAATATATATATATATATATATATATATATATATATATATATATATATCCTTACAATCCTTATAAATATATTAGACTTTATGAGCTCAAAAATTGTCATTATATGCCTTAAGCATATTCTAAAAATCCCGTCCATTGATTACATCAGCACATAGAACTAAAACAGTTTCTATTGTATCAATCACAACTAAACCCATCAATGATCACTAATGCTTACAGAATCAAATGACATAGACTCATCATAAAATGTGTAGCATGAAAATTACATGAAGGTGACCTGTACACATCTATTTTCAACTAGTTCTACTTTACCTCAATGAGATCATTTAATAACCTTAATGTATGCATACATAAAATCAAACATAGAACATAAAATTAAACATAAAGTCAATGTATGCATACATAAAATCAAACATAGAACATAAAATACATAAAAGTGACTAACTCCCACTAAACCAAAGATTCCTTAAACTGTAAAACACCCATATAAGCAACATGCTCATGAAAGACCTTGGGTGGAAGTCCCTTAGTAAGAGGATCTGCTATCATGGAGTTTGTCCCTAAATGTTCTATGGAAATATGTCCACTCTGTACCCTTTCCTTAACAACTAGGAACATGATGTCAATATGCTTCGACTTGTTCGAGCTCCTATTATTGTTAGAATACAATACAACTGATTTGTTGTCACAATATAACTTAAGTGATTTTTCAATTCCTTCCATAATTTGTAACCCTATGATAAAATTTCTCAGCCATATTCCATAATTTGATGCCTCATAGCATACTACAAATTTTGCTGCCATAGTGGATAAGGGTTTGCTTGGCACTGTGCTAAGAAACTGCACCACTAGCTAACATGAAAATGTAAACTGAAGTGAATCTCAAACTATCTTGGCACCCTGTAAAATCCTAGTCAGAATACCTAGTAATCTCTAACTGGTCTGACCTCTTACATGTGAGCATATAAACCTTTGTTCTCTTCAAATACCTCATAACCCTTTGGCTGCTTTCCAATGATCCATTCCTGGATTGCTTAAATATCTGCCTAATACCCTAACTATGTATGCTATATCTAGACGTGTACATACTTGGACATTCATCAAACTCCCTACAACTAATGCATAGGGAATCTTCTGCATTTCCTGAATTTCCAAATTTCCTTTTGGGCACTGTTTGAGAACTTGTCTCCCTTAGCAACAGGGGTATCCCCTGCTTTACATTCCTGCATACCAAATCTTTAAAGTACTTTTTTGATATAGTTCCTTTGTGATAATTCAAGAGTACCCCGAGATCAATCTTGGTGTATTTGAATTCCTAATACAAAGGAGACATCACCAAAAACTTTCATTTCAAAGTTTCTGGACAGAAATCTCTTGATTTCGTGAAACATGCCTATATCATTAGTGGCAAGAAGTATGTCATCAACATATAAGACTAAGAAAATATACTTGCTCCCACTGAACTTTTGATACACACAATCATCAACAAGGTTCATCTTGAAACCAAATGAGAGAATAACTTGATGAAATTTGTGGTACCATTGACAAGATGCCTGTTTTAGTCCATAAATGGATTTTGTCAATTTGCAAACCATATTCTTTAGGTCTCTTGACACAAAGTTTTCTGGTTGCACCATATAGATTGTCTCATCAATGTTGACATTGAGAAACGTCATCTTGACATTCATTTGATGGAGCTCCAAATCATAATATGCAACAAAAGCCATGATTGTCCTAAAAGAGTCTTTCGATGTAACTGGAGAGAAAGTCTCTTTAAAGTCAATCCCTTCCTTTTGGGTATAACTCTTAGCCACAAGACGAGTCTTATACCTCTCCACATTACCTTTGAAATCCCGCTTGGTGTTAAATATCCATTTGCAACCAATGGGTTTCACCCCTTCCGGTAATGGGACAAGTTCTCAAACCTTGTTCTCAAATCTTGCATGGCTTGATGAAAGTTGACTAGATCATCTTCCATCATACCATTATTTTCCTCATATTCCTGGAGAAATACCATATAATCATCTGGAATAGCACTTTTTCTTTCTTTCGTGGATTTTCGCAAAGGTACTGGCTCATAAAGCATAGGTTCTTGAGGATCTTGAGTTTGTTCTTCATGACCAACCAAATCATCTTGAGTAAGGGGTTTAATAATAATGTCTTGTAGAGATTCTGAACTTGCTTTATCAAAAGCAATTGTTTGAATCGGTTCTGGAATTATTACCTATTCTTCCTCTAAGACAAAGTTTCTAACCTTATTCTTCCCTTCCCAAACTCAATATCCTCATAGAACATGGCAGTTCCCATCTCAAAAAATGTCTTTAGTGTGGGATCATAAAATTTATAGCCCTTGAATCTTTTAGAATAACCAATAAAGTAGTTGCTCAACGTTCAAGAGTCCAATTTCTTTTCATTTAGCTTATTGCCTTACTTCAGCTGGACATCCCCATACATGAAAATGTTTCAGACTAGACTTTCACCCAGTCCAAAGCTTATAAGGCATTTTGGCAGCTACTTTTGTTAGCACTCTATTTAGAATGTAAGCTGCAGTCTTTAGTGCCTCTCCCCAGAGTGACTCTAGCAAGGTAGAATGACAAATCATGCTCCTTACCATATCCTTAAGAGTTCTGTTTTGTCATTCAACCACATTATTCATGCTAGGTGAGTAGGTGACCCCGGCATGGTGTACTGTGGGGCAATTCCACATTCCATTAGGTACTTGGCAAAAGGCCCCGAATGTTGTTCACCTGAACCGTCATATCTGCCATAGTATTCACCACCATAGTCAGATCTGACACTCTTGATTCTTTTGTTGAGTTGATTTTCAACTTCAACTTTAAATGTTTTGAACATATCTAGAGATTGTGACTTTTTATGTATAAGAAACAGGTATGCAAATTTGGAGTAATCGTCTATGAATGATATAAAATATTGCTGATCATTCCAAGAAGGTGTAGGAAATGGCCCACAAATGTCCGTATGTATCAACTTTAAGACATCTGTAGTTCTATACGCACCTAATTTCTTTGGTTTGGTTTGTTTACCTTTAACGCATTCAACACAAATATTAAAGTTTATGAAGTCAATGGAATCCAAGATCCTATTTGACACAAGTCATTCAACTCTATTTTTAAAGATGTGACCTAGGCGCCTGTGCCATAATGCTCCTGAGTTAATATTGTCAATTTTACGCTTAGTACCACATGATTCCGCATTTAAGGATTCATTGTAGGTAGCTATAGTGACAAGCAAATATAGATTATCATAAGTCAAAAGTGAACTAGTTCCAACAATATTTGAATTAAAAGACAAATTGAATATATTATTTCCAAATAAACACAAACAACTTGTCCAAATAAGAAACTAAAACCAAATTCTGTCTAAATGACGGTACAACAAAATTTCTTTTAAATCCAAATAAAATCCAGTACATAATAATAATCTAAAATGCCCAATAGCTTCCACCTCCACCAATTTGCCATCTCCAACATATATCCATCTTTCAGAATCAATTGGCTTCCGGTAGCTTAGGCAACCCTGCATTGAAACACTGATGTTAGTAGTGGCACTTAAATCTAATCACCAAGTGTTTCTAGGTACTGAAGTTAAATTGACCTTAGAACAGACCAAAGTAAGAAACATACCTTTCCTTGCATGCCAAGTATGATATTTCGTACATTTCTTCTTTACATCTCTAGACTTACTGCAAAAGAAATAGTTGTTACCCTGATTTTATTTCTTTTATGCTAGACCCTTAGCATCTTCATTCTTGGGATCCTTAGTTTTCTTTCTTTTGCCCTTGACTTTAGAGGTGCTTACAACATGAGCACTTTCTGTCCTTTCTTGCTTCAGCCTTTCCTCTTCATGCACATAGTATGAGATGAGCTCATTAAGAGACTATTTCTCCTTTTGACAATTATAAGATATCTTAAACTGACCAAACTGTAAAGGAAGAGAAATCAATACTAAATATATGAGCAAGTCTTCTGACAGCTCAAGCTTCAGTGCCTTAAGTTTTGAGGCAATATTTGACATTCCCATAATGTATTCCCTCACATTTCCTTTGCCCTAATACTTCATGGAAATCAAGCCCTAAAGAAGAGGAATTGTTTTTGCCTTATCATTTGTTGCAAAGCATTTTTCAATTTCAGCAAGGAAATTTTTGGCACTTGTTATCTCTTCAAAGATAGCACCCCTAAAGACCTCAGGAATGCAGCGCTTAATGATCATAAGACTCCTGTGATTTGAGTAATCCCATTTCTTATAATCTTTCCTCTTTTCAGAGGCACTAGAATCTATAGGAGAAGTGAGTTTCTCAATCCTTAATGCAATGTGAAGATCTCTGCAGCCAAGAACAATTTTCATGTTCTCTTCCAGTCCTTGAAATTTGTTTCACTAAGAACCGGAACTTAATTCAAATTAGCAAATATTGAAGCAATAGTAGCTGAAAAAAACTAATTATGCTCACATAAAAAAAATTTAATCATCAATATATTCAAATAATGGCATAACCCATCTCAAGATACCTAGTGTATCATCAATATCAAGTCTTTGGACAATAATATTAATTGCTAGTAGCACTCTTGTTGTAATGGTCAAACATTGATAATAAAACATGTCAAATAATAAACCTGTCTTTGGATTGATTTAACATTCACAAGCAAAATCTCATAATTATCACATGTTTACCATCACACGTGTGCATGTAATCCGGCCAAGTATTAATCTTTTTTTAGGCCAATTAATACTTGTATGAATAAACATACGCACAAACATTTAACATTTTTTATGAACAATTTACACAAGATGGGTCAATTTAGTGATTTCTTGATTCAATTAGCTCATTTAAAATGCTAAATTGTTATTATAAAATATACAAACGATAACCAAAATTTGAATATTGATATACCAAATCCTCAAACAAAAAAAAATTGTACGATTTCAATGGTATCTTAATTACATTATTATAATAATAATATTACAATAATAATATCCAAATAACGTAAAATCACACAATCGTAATCATAAAAAAATAGAATCAATATGCACTGGAAAACATTTAATGCATCGGCATACGATTTCAAATTAAAATCCAATACGCAATTTCAAATAGCATGATAGCATAATATCCAATACTATCCAATACAAATACGCATAGTAGCATAATATTCAATATTTAATACAAATACTATTCAAATCACAATTTCAAATATGCATAATAGCATAAATTGAAGCATCGCAATAGTGATAGCGCTCGTTCAATATTCAATATGTATTATAGTGTAGCATTTGTATCATTACATCACAGTACAATAACAAACCTAAATGGAAACCCAAATTAAATCCTAATTTTGAAACCCTAATTTCAAAATTTCTAAAATCATACACGAATTAAGTATGGACGGCTCTGATACCAATTGTTAGGGTTTTCTATCAAACAATAATTGTGCCTAACCACATGTTACTATCCATATATAATCAAAATTACAGCACAATCATAGATTAATCTTTATGAACCCATACCCAAATTCATGGTGAAAATAGAATGTGAAAGCGTACCTTAATTTGCCATTGGGAATGATGAAGGTTATGAGATTGACAGTGGGTATGTGATCTTCCAAATGTAGAGCACCTTAGGTTTCCTTTTTGGGGTTTCTCTTCTGATAGAGATAAAGAGAAAAAAGAACTGAAAATTATACGTTTTGTAACCTGCTCTACAAATGGGTACCATAACCCATTTATGTAACTTCTGTTAGTTACATTCAGAATTTTAATATTTTCAATTTGGCCCCTCATCAAATTAGAATATTATTTATGACAATTATGCTCTTAGCCATAAACTTTATATTAATTAGACCACTTTAATATTTTTACTAATAAAATAATGACCCTAACATATTTAGTTATTTAATATATATATATATATATATATATATATATATATAACCCAAAATTGCTAACATCCTGTACTTATAAAACATAAATAATGTTCACACAAAGATTAAAATCGATATAATTCTTTACTTTTTAACTATTACATCAATTTATAAAATAGAAATAATATTTGCCACCTATAACAACTAAGAATATGAACCACAATCTAAAAAAAATTTGAGTAGTGAGACCCTGACATCAACAATGACCCATCTTTGCTTTTAAAAGTATGCATTACAAGACCAAACCTTTCCAAAACTATAAGCTATATTGCCTAGAATACTGCTTCACTGATAGAATATTATTTTTTTATTTATTTATTTAGTTGTCGATTTATGTCGACGATGTTTATCAATTAAAATTTGAATTTTATTTTAATGTTTCTATGAGATTTTAATGCATGTGAATGAAGCATGACATTTATGAATTCATGTTTAGATATTTTAAATTTGATGTAAACGTAGCTGCTTTGCTTGTTAAAGAAAAGTGATATCACAGTTCGCAGATAGAGAAATAAACCAGTTATTTAGCAATGTTGAAAAGGAATAACAAAATGACTATTTTATTTTATACCTTATTATATTACTCATATTAAATATTAAACTTTTTATGTATATTATTATCATTCTTCTTTAAATGACGAAGATCATTATTCAGAATGGTTCTATTTTTTTAATAAATATAAAAATACATTTATTTCTTTATACCCTGTATTGTGGAGATCTGGATTCTCTACAGTTATGGTAAAAACTGGACATTAAGTTTTATAAATTTACTTAAACGAATTTTTACAGATTTGCTTAAGTGAATTATTTTGACTTAAGCAAATTTTGCGTTTTCTCTCTCAATCTTCTTTTCTTGTTCTCCTCATGCCCAACACTCCCTCCTCAACCTCCATATTCAACACTCATTCATATTTAACCTTATTCTTTCGCTTATACTCAATCTCTCTCTTCCTCTCACAACTCTCTCTTTCCTCTACCCCGTGCTCAATTCCTTTCTTTCTCTTTCCACTCTCACCCTAACTCTCCCTCTTTCCTTCATATTCAACTATCTACCCTCCTTTTCTTCTACCATCATTTCTATACCACTCGCTCTTCTTATCTCCATCTATCCTCAGTCTTCATAACCTCAAATGCACAAAATTCACTTAAATTCATTTTTCATAAAAAAATTTGTCGTTTTCTGCATTTTCTCTTAAGCGAGTCTATTTTCGCTTGAACAAAAAATGAAATTGGATATTTATTTCCTACCACAAATAAAGAGAATTCAAATCTATATTATGAAGGGTTACCCTCAAATAGAAATCCCAAACATTTTACGTCCTCTTAATTAGGTCACAGTCCCTATCAATCATCGTTCATCCTTTGTTAATTAAAAGGAGAATCCAAATGCATCACCATCCTTATACATATTTTGGCATGGACTTCAAAGTAAAGGTGAAATTCATCAAATAAAAGTGTATAAAAAATTAACTCTTATTTTCATGTTAAAAAATTAAATTTAAACTTTCCTGTAATTTTCTTTAATAAAAAAATCTTAAATGTTAATTAAAAACAAAAAATTCATAATTTATTTTTTATATAAATATATAATTTTAAATATTTTTTTTAATAAATATATTTTATAAAAAATCTGATGAAATTAGTCATTCAAAAATAACAAAATTTTACATTGATCGATTAATAAATAACGGATATAAAAAAATGGTGATTTATTTAAAATTTAAACAAATTTTCTTACATTAATTGAGTGATATTCGTAATAAAAATTTAACTAAAATAAAAAGGAAAACGCGAGTTTATTTTAAATTTTTTATAAACATCTTTTAATTTAGTTAGTTTTATGTAATATTATATAGAATAATAAATAATATATAACAAATTTTTATTAAAAATTACATAATTTAATGCATTAACAGTATTATATATTATATTTTTTTAATAAAAATGCTATATATAGCATGCCAGCCTAGCGTCTATGATTTACTATATATAATAAACAGTTAGAAATAAATAATAAAAAAAGATTTGAGTACTGTAGTGTGATTGAACTGTCGAATTTTTTAATAGCGAACGTAAATCGTTTTATAATTTAAGGGAAATAAACAAATGGAGAATTTTGGACTAACCTGCAGAGTAATACTTAAAGGTTTTTTCGTAACAGAGGCAGAGTATCTAAGCAATGACGATGATTAATCATTCACTGACCAACATGAAAGAAAGTGCAATAATAATAATAATAATATAATGTCTGCTTCTATTTTATTGAGATTAAATAAATTGATTTTGTATTATCACATGAATAATCTCATAAAAATAATGCACTGAATTTTGTGCAGTTTTATTATTTTTATCAAATAGATTTTTTAATAAATCTAAACTCGGAAACAACCCAAGGATTTTGAATAATATCCAGCACATGGATGGCATGGGTCTTATTCTCTGTTATTTCTTTCAATCAAAAGTTACTTCCTTCCAATTGAACTTTCCAAATGTGATGTTTCCCTGTTTTCAGCGCTAAAGGTGCTCTCTGCCACGTGACATTCCTTTGTCTTTTTCCCGCGGCTATATATATATAATTTTAATATAATTACCAAAAAAATGGTATTTTTGGTGAAATATAAGAATATGGCATATTTTTGTTAAATATAAGAAATGGTCAGTGGTATTTTTAAGCTTAAAAATAATGTCCGATAAAATTTTACTTAAAAAAAATATTATCTTTAAAAATAGTTATTGATGATTTTTAAATTTTAAAATAATTTTTTAGAGTAACTAAAAATTTATTATTGACATTTTTTTAGTAACTTTTGTCTTTAATAACCAAAAATAAAAAATAACACATTACTCAAGTATTTTATTGGTGAGAGAAAAATAGAGAATTTGAAAGAAAATTTCATGTGTAATTTTGAATTTAAACATTGATAATTTTGAATATACTTTTTAGTGTTCTATAATATACTATTACAATAGGAGAAAGTCTCACTAAAATCTCTTGAATTTTAGTTTTTATTTAGTAGAAAGAATTATTCACTCATTTTTACAATTATTTTAAGTATGCTTCCGCTCACATTCATTAAGTTATTCTCACATTTGAGGTGTATTTAACTTTGATTTCTTAACAAATGGTATTAGAGTCACTTGATTCAAAATGTTAATACAAAAATTTGAGGTAGAGAAATTTGACAGATCCAATGACTTCAGCTCATGGAAGCTGAAGCTATAGGCATTGCTAGACTAACAAGGTTTGACAAAGGGGTTGGAAGGTGTTGACAAGTTACTAGAAACATTGTCTTTTAATAAAAGATATATATATATATATATATATATATATATATATGTATATGTAGAGAGAGAGAGAGAGAGAGAGAGAGAATAATGGACAAAGTATGGAGTATAATTCAACTAAGCCTACTAGATAACATGTTGCGAGAGGTTATGAAAGAGAAGATGGTAGATCATTACATAAGGTGAAGAAAAAATATTTTGTAAGGACCTTGTCAAGCCAACTTTATCAAAGAAAGAGATTGTACATGTTCAACTATTCTAGAGAAAAACCAATTAAAGACTTCAATCGGATGATCACCAATGTGCAAGCAGCTAAAATAACAATTGAAGATATTGATAAGGCTATGATCTTATTGATTTCATTACATTCGTCTTATGGTAACTTTTGTTATACCATAATGTATGGTAGGTCTTCTATTATAGTCAAAGTTGTCAAAGAGGCTTTGATGATGAAGGAGCAACAAAAATTAAGAATGGATATGATGCTAGTAATCTTGCAGATAGGTTGTTTGTGATGAAAGGGCATAGCCAAAAAAGAGGATAAAAAAGGAAAAGTAAGAATAAATCAAAATAAAAAAAATTCATCAGTTCCTAAAGTGTTTTCATTGTCACCAGACACGACATATTAGAAGAAATTGTCCTATTGAAAGTCTTGAAGTGATATTGACCATGCCTTGATAGTTACCACTAGTGACTTAGGAAACAAGTAAATCTTGGATTATGGCGCATTATTTCACATAATCCCTAATAAGCATTTTTTTCCTTGTATGAAAAGAGAGAAGGAAATGTTAGATTAAAAAACAATAGAATTATTGGAGTTATAGGTGAAGGAATGGTCTAAATCAAATTCGATGATGATACTGAAAATACATGTTAGGCACGACATGAATAAAATATTTGGTGGAACCTAATCTCAAGGAGTGGCATAGACAATTAAGGGTACAAGCTTGTTGGAGAAGGTGGTTTCTTGAAAGTGACTAAAGATGCAATGCTGGTGATGAAAAGAAATCTATAAGAAGAGATCTATATATTGCTTGGAAGCATAATAATTTGGATTGCTATTGTTTTATCTTTTGAAAGTTCATATGATGATGTCACGTATTTATGACCTATAAGGCGTGATCATATAAGTGAGAAAGGAATGAAGATACTTGTTGACAGAGAATCATTGAAAGGTTGAAGAATTGGAAACTCTATTTTTATGAACATTGCTTGTTTGAAAAATATAAACAATTAAAGTTTGGTGGAAGATTGCTTTCACTAAACTTTTTACTTGTTTGCATGTGATATTTTGTTTGGTGAAGTCCAGTTTGTCATACCATAAAATTATAGTCAAGTATTTGGTCCCAACTTTCTATTCTCAACCACAAAGTTGGAGTCACTAGTATCAGATTTGAGATTGCACCTTACTTAATAATAAAAAAATAAATATTGTCTATGTTATGGACGATATTTATTATTTTATTATTAAAAAATAAGTATCATTCCTATAAAGGACATACTTAAAGTGATATAGTAAAAATTATTCTAAATAAAGAATATATTTTATCAATGTTCTATTTTAGTGATTTTTTAATTATTTTATTTTTGTAAAAAAAAAAACTCATTCAATGTCTTATAAAAGAAAGGTTTCTAAGAGGTGACTTAACAAATAGAAAGTCAATATATATATAAAGAGAGAGAGAGAGAAACTTGCCTTAAGCTAGAGAGTGAGAGATTGAAAGTGAGAATTAATTTAAAAATTTGCACCTTTATCTTTATCTCTTACACTAATTGCTTTTTTTACTAGGATTGTTATCTTGAGTCTAAAAAATCTATCATTGTCTATTCTATTTTTGTTGACTCTTTCATTATTTCATTAAAAACAAAGAAGCAATTAACCATTTTTCTCTTCATCCAAACATTGAGTATCAAGATCTCGTAGCACTTTTTTGTGAAGTTCAATGGTTACATTATTTAGTCATAAATTTTCACATTCTTTCATTGCTTCATTTTTTATTTATTGTGCCAATTAATCTAGAATTTATTAGACTTATAATCCTTTATTTTATGACCACACCAAACATATAAAAGATGACTATTATGTCATTTGAGAAATAATTCAAACATGTCTCATCTATGTTCTTCCATTCTCTTTAAAGCTCAATTGGCAAAGGTATGTACCAAAGTTTTTCTTCCCAAAAATTACCACCCTTGTATTACTAAGTTAGTTCTATTATTCATAATCCCCTATTAGGAGAGAGGGGATATCACCATTCAAAATCAATTGTCTTGTTGGCTAGTCCATGATAATCACTTTGTATTTTTAGTGTTTTATTCTTTGAGTTTGGTATAATTTTAGAAAAGATTTTTCCCTTCTCATATCTATGTATATAAATACTACTATATCACTAATTATTCACCACATAATGAGAATGAGATTCTTTCATGCTTAACAATTTGTCAAGTCTTTTTTTTCATCATTCTTACTATTTAAATGTTTGGAACGAAAAAATAATAAAAGTTAGATAGAAGAGTGATCAAAGATAGGATAAGAAAGTAACAAATATGTGACAAAAAGGTGTAAGAGCCAAATGAGAGCTTAAGACAAAATAAGTGGTAGAGGAGAAAGGAGACAAAATGAGTAAAGTATATATTTTTTGGATAAAACTTCAGTTTAATTTTGTTATCTTGTATTCTAAGGATTGTGATGGATAAGCTACTATCAAAATTTATTTAAATTTTAGGATTTAAAGGTTTTATAGGTGTTACACAACCAAAATTTAATATTCTTAGTCACATAACTATTGATAGAGATTGCATGTAATTGCATATGGAGGAGAAAATTAAATTGAACTCTATATTATCTCAACACACAAATGGTTTCATTACCACTAATATTTGGACATTCGTTCAAAATGTTTGCTACATATGTCTTATTCCTCATTATATTAATGAGGAGTTGATTGTTTGTCATAAGGAGGACTTAGTAAAGTCTTAGAAAAGTGTTTGAAAATTTGAGAAATTATTATAAATTTTACTATTACAATTGACAATGTTAGTACTAAGTTGATCTATCATATTTAAGTAAAAATTTAAGGCTTTTTATTGGTAGTACTTTATTAAATAGGGAATTCATACAAATGAGGTGTTGTGCTAGTATCCTAAACCTAATTGTATATAATAGTTGAAAGAACTAGATTATTTTATTGGTAAGATAAGGACTACTTGTAAATACATTAGGTCATCTCTATCTAGACTAACTTATTTTAAGAAGTGTGAAAATTTTGAGGTGACAGAACATTTCAAGAAGACATTTGACTATCTTGAATATGATGATCCTTCTTATGTGATTTGCCTTGATAATATGGAGGGAACTTGAAATGGTGATGATTAGAACTATTTGCATGTTTTTATGAAATTTTGAAGAATTTTCTATAATGCTACTCTTTCTTTCTCTTCTTCTTTACAAGTTAGTTTTAACTCTTTGTTTTTCAAGTTGGTTATAATTCAAAATGTATTATATTCATGGGTAGAAAGTAATGATGTTAGGTTACAACAAATGACAATCAAATATGAAAATAAAAGTGGATAAGTGTTGCAATATAGATAATGATGGAAATATGAATTATTTTTTGTTTATAGCTATTTTTCTTGATCATTGCCTAAAATTTGAATATATTGAGTTGTATTTTGGATAGTTTTGAAAAAATCAAAAAAATATATAAAAGGTTAAAAGATCTACAAAGAGATTATTTGAATAGTATAAGTCAATACATCATATTCTTCCTAGTACTCATGAAATTGGTGGCATATCTTTATATTATTTTCTAATTGTTAGTAGTACTAATGATGACAGTCAAAGTTAAGAGTGAGGAGGAAACAAGGGTAACATAAGAAAAAAAAAATTGTTAAAAGGGCATATGAAAAATGATGTTAAAAAAGATTATACTTAGTTTGACATTTTGAAATGATGGATATGTAAAAGTACTAATTATTATGTTTTCTCATATATGATTGGGATATATTAGTCATTATGGTGTCCATTGTATCATTTGAGTTTGCATTTAATATTAGAGGTTGTGTTCTTAATGTATACCGTAACTTTTTGAAATTCATACTGAGGTTTTGATTTGTGCCCAAAATTAGTTTAAGCTCACTACAAAAAAAAATTGTTAATTCACAAAATTTAATTGATGAGGTATAAATTAAAACAAGTATAATTACAAAAATTAGAGTTTAAAACTTAATTTATATGTTTGCATTTTATCATTTTATTTTAATCTTTTCATTTTAATAATGTATTTTTAGTTATGCATGAGGTTTTCAGTTTTAAAGATATTAACATAGATGTTACTTTTTAGTCTTTCTATTAAGGTAATTATGTAATATACTAATTTAGTAATTTTAGAGAATATAGAAGAAGTTATTCTCTTAACTGTTTTTTTATTAAACTCCATTTTATATATACTATAACCTTTTAAGAGTCTTTTCTTTATTTCAACCGAAGAATTAAGGATGGGCAATTGCTTTGATCTTTTATGTGTTTTGTTATTATTACTTTGAATTTTGAACAATAAATATTAAATTTTGTACTTTATACTTTATAAATTAAGTTAAAATTTATTTTCACTTTTCTATATTTATATTTTGTAACAATTGTCTCCATATTCTGAATAAATATTTAACATCTTTTATATAAATTTTTTTGATAAATAATTTGTTATTTGATTTATTATTTGAATTGTTGGGTTAGGCTAGTGAACTATTTTGTTATTTTTTTATTAATCCAACTATCCAACATATACGTGGTTAATTTGTTTGAGTTAGATAAAAAAGGTTTTTTACAAAACCAACTCAAAACATGAGATTTTAAGTGATTTAAGTGATTTTTCAATTCAAAATTAAGTAAACCTAACTAATGAACACTTCTATCTATAATGTTTATTTAATTTTAAGAAAATTAATTTTAAAAGGTGTTTATAAAAAATTATAATAATTACATACACCATTAAAAAATTTCAAAAATTTCATTTAGTATTTTTTTCATAAGTTAAAAAGAGTAAAAAAATTTCTTTCTTAATCAATATATGTTTACACATATTTAATTTTAATATCATGATGTTTGAGTTTCAATCACAAATACATCATAGTTTATTTCAAAAATGAAATCCTCCACTCTACTAAAATAATTGAAACTATAACATAGAATCTTATTTAAAATACTTATTCAATTTTTAAAATATGATTTGAAAAATGTTCTTATAACTTGTTTTACGTGAGTTTTTGAAAATTTAATAAAAATAATTTATTTGAACAAAATTTCTTAAAATTGTTTTTGAAGAATTTAACTTCTACAATCCCTGCTATCATAGGCCAAGAAGCTAATTAGTCACTATGAACAAACTTGGCAACACTCTCTTATACGTGCTATTCCCCCTCCTTCTCAAAATCATTGCCTTAGAAATTATGTTATATTCTTGGAGGAAAGTTAATTTAAAATGGATAAGAATTTTAATTCCTTTCTTTTCTTATTTTTTTAAAATATCAAACCAAATATAAAAAATTATAAAAATTATCATTCTGTTAACAAAATTATTTTATTTTTCATTTTATTATTCTCGGTCTTTAAAATTAAAATTAAACAATAATCATATTTTTTACTTTTAATAAAATTCACATGTTATTATCTTTAGCTTTTAGAGTTGAGATTAAACATTGATGACATCTTTTACTTTTAATTAAATTCACATGTAAACTAATCTTCATCAATTGCTTTATTTATTAATTATATTTAATGATATTAAAATTGGGAAGAACTCCACTTATTCTAGGAGTATGTTTTTTTTTTTTTTTTTGCTAGATTTAGGAGTAAGTTATTTAACTTACTCTACTAATAATATTTTATAGATAATGATTTATTAATCTAATTATTTGTTAAGATTTTTTGATAAGTTGATAAATATACAAAATTTTATAAAATGTAAAAATTATTTGATACTTCAATAAACATCCAATTTTATTTTAACGCATAATATTATTTTATTTCTAAAGTTTTACTTCAAAAAAGTTTATTATTTTATATGTATCTCATTTATTATTATCATATCAATTTTTTCAGTTAACTTTTATATTATTCAATAATTATAAGTTAAATATGATTTTAAGTTTGTAAGTTATATATATATATATATTATAAATTTTTATTTTAATGTTGTTATGTTATAGTATACTTAACAGTTAATTTTATTTTAAATGTTACAAAAAATAATTAATTTTAAAATATATCATTTTATATATTAAGTTTATTAAAAACATTTTTATTTAGCATCAAATTTTTATTAAATTTTAATTGTCTAAAAATTCACATACTTAATAAATATATTATAAATACTAATTATAATATTATTGAGTCATATGTTATATTTTTTAAACATAAATTTTAGAGGAACATTTATAACTTATTATTTAAATTCTTTTTAATATATTTTTAGTCATTAGTTAAATTTATTAAAAATTATAAAAATACAAAAAAATATTAAATTAAGAGTCATAATTTTTATAAATTTTAATTAATAATTAAAAACATAAAAGTATTTAATATATATATATATACATATGATATTTTATTTTTTAATATTCTTTCATTATTTAAATTGAATTTAAATATTAATAAAATGAAATAAAAACTAAATTAATAGAAGGATATAGAAATTAAATGGGATAAGCTCATGACCATTTTTTTTTTTTTATAAGTTGACACGGCTTCGGGAAGAGAGGCGCACACTCCTACAGCTAGATTTCATAAGATGGCATATGCTTTGGATAATATAATTATTCCCTTCAGTAACTAGAAACTTAAGACAACATTGCATATTTTTTCTAAATTAACTATCATAATTTTTTAATATTTTAAAATTTTAAAAATATTTATATATTTTTTAAATAAATTATTAATTTTATTATTTATTAATATAAATTTGACTATAATAATAATTATTAAATATGATTAATATATTAAAATCAGTTATTTAATAAAAATATAATATATAAATTTTATTATTTACTATAATCATATGTTTAAAAATATCAATACGTAAATAAACAGTAAACAACTCTTTAAGCAAGTGTGTATTTGTCTCATGCCACATACAACTGGTCAGTGACAGAGTATTTGCAATGTGGTAATTAAGCAAAATATCATAAGAAGGATGCAATGCCTACCTGTCAATAAAGTAAAGGAAATAAAAAAAAGTTATTCCTCTGTGATTTTTATTTTCAATTTGTAAATTATATAAATATATATAATTGTAATATAAAAAGTGAACATGAAAAAAAAAATACAAAACATAAAAAATGAGCATTTTCAAGAAGGTAATTTTTCCTGTCTTCTCTAAATTAAAAGGGTATTATTTGACATTTTACATGTAAAATAATTATTACAATTTATTTTATATTAAATATGTATAATAAGTAATGAGAGTTAATTATGATCTATTTAAAAAATAAATAATTTTTAATTTTTAAAATATTAAATGAATCACGATCATCGAATATAAAATGTTGTTCGAAATTGATACATATTATACTAAACACTTTCTAAGAATATTTTGATAAAAGCTAAATATATTTTAAATTATGATGCAAGAAGGATAAAAGAAAAAAAATATTCATAGGTGATGCTATAAATTCCCGATACTTGATATAGAGAAAAAGCTAAGTAATAAAGAAAGAAAAAGATTATGCTTTTATGTGCATATGTATATATATATATTGGGAAAGAATTTTTTTATACTAATGTAAGTTTAAAAATTTTATATTTAATTTGAACTTTTTATTTTAAAATAATAAATTATAACTAATTAAATTTAAATTAAATAAAAAATTTATATTAAATATAAAAATTTAAACTTTACACAGTATAAGAATATCTTTCCCAATATACAAAGAACCGAACATTTGATAATCCAGCTTCATAGAGAGGGAACGAATCATTCATGGTATATTTAAAAGGAGATTTATCATTTGACACTTCAACAGAATGTATATATTCCTTGTAATATAAGACAAAATAATGAAAATAGGTAAAGAATCGTGCATGATAATTGACAAAGAAGACTAGTACTTTTGTTTTCATTTTTAAATTTTTTTTTCTAATAACAAATAAAATAATAAAAATGTATAGTTAATATTTTCCTTTAATTTAAGTTAATTACATTTAATTGTATCTACAAAGTTAATAATGAAAAAAAAATAGAACTGAATTTTCTGACTTAACATGAATATCAACAAACAAATTAAGGATGTTTTTGATTAAACAATTTAATTTAATTAAGTATTTATTCAATAAATTATTTTTACATAATAGTTTGTGAAATAAATCTAAAAAATTATTTTATTAATTGTATTAAAAATTATTGAAATAAATTAAAATAATTATGAATATTTTTATGAGATCTATTTAAACTCTTCTAAATATATTTAAAATGTCTAACCCATTCTCCCAAAAAATTTTATTTTAAATTCAAGAAAGAGTATATTTTGATAAATAAAGATATAATATAAAGTTAAATAAGAATAATTTTTAATGTTACGTTACATATACTGTAATTTTCATTTTCATTTTAAATTTTATTTATTTAATTTTTAATATTTTATGATAATTTTTATTTAACATTCTTTTTATTACAATAACAACCTCAGTCAAAATATGTAAATAAATTATTAATGCTATTCCATATCACAAATATTTTAATTCTATGAGATTCAAACTCAGAGGGACAACTCACACAAAATTTAATAGAAAAAAACAAAATAATGTAAGTGAGTAATATTCTCCTCTTAATAATTGAATCCACGTTGATAATCATTTCTCAAAAATAAACAGCAAAATTTCGACCAATAATTCTTGTGGGACCCACCACAATGCCCATGGCCATGCCACGTTGCCACTTCATAACCTCGCACTCACGCTTCCTATGTTTCCCTGTTACAGTAAATTCTTCTCTCTCTTTCTCGAATACGAATCAATTTACCATCTTACCCTCCACACGTCACCACCGCTTTATCCATGCCTTAAATTTAATATTATTAACACATTATATATGAAATTTCATTATGTATTTTTGAATATATGCTAAAAAATCTTTAAATTTTAATCAATTTAATGTAATTAACTTTAAAAAAACATGTTAAACAAAAGAACACTTCCATAAAAGGTAATTAGAAATAAATCAATTTATGGTTAGAATAATGCTTTAAAACTCAGTAATAATTAATCCCAGTAGAAATAAAATGTGATTTGATGTGATATTCAATTTAAAAATAAGTTTCAAAATTACATTTGTAGAAATGCTTGATCTAGAACTTAAACGAAGGAGGGATATTTGAAAACGAGTTTTAAAAATTAATGTATTTAATTTTATTTTCTGCCGCCGCCTTAAGTATATATTATTTTAAATAAAAATTACATTTATAAAAGTTGAAATGATGTTTTTAGATTCGTAATAGTCAATCTGAAAATGAAATGCAAAGCTAGATACGAGAATAAATGTTCCAGCTGTTTTTACGAAAATATCTGGTAAAAAATATTAAAAATTGTGTTAGAAAAATAATTTTTATTTAAAAGCTAAAACAAATTACTTTAAAATATTAATTTGGTTGAATTAAAGCATTAAAAAATATTAATTGTATTTTTATAAATTTAATATATATTATCATTTCACGCTTTTCTTAGCATTAACTTTGCTTACAGTGGAATTAATTGTGATCACTCCAAAATATCTCCGAATAACACGCGCGCTGTGAAAACCCATCTGATCCAATCACAAACACTAAATTGTCGTCCTCTTCTCAACTTTCTAATTTTAAGGTTTAACAACGTACACTGTAACAAAAACATCCCAAGAAAAAGAAAAAGTAAAAAAACAATGTATGTGTTGGTTCCTGACGAGTTCAACTACTTTCTCTCTCTGCTTCTCCTTTCTTTCTCTCTCTACTCTGAAACAAGTTGAAATTGGCGTCATCGCCAACACAAATTTGGGTTCAAGACTCTCTCTCTCCATAACCCGCATTTATGCGGTCTTATCCCTCGCCTTAACTCTCCCTTTGGGTTCTTTGTTTTTTCTTATTCTCTTTTGTATTCTTTGTTATGAAGTTACTCGCTCCTTGCTTCATTCTCTTTCGTTCTTCTCCGTTTTTATGGAACACCCATTTCTCAGGTCCTCTTTCTTTCTGCGCCATTTTTTTCTTAAGTGGAATTGTGTGAATGCATGTAGAGAATAATGGTTTTTTTTTTTTTTTCTTTTGGGTTTGGGAAATTGGAGCAGGTGCTAGTGATTACAAGGGGTTTGAGGGTGTTGGTTTTCTTGATGGGGAAAGGTGAAGATGGACGCTGCATTTTTCCTCTTACGAGTTTGCAAATTGGGTACGTTTTGTTTTCTCTTTTTTATCATTCTATTTAATTGTGTGTGGTAATGGTTTATTAAATTTTCTATCACATGGTTAATGGGAGCTGTTGTGAAATTAATGGTGGACTGAATTTATTTATTTGTTTCCTTTCTTGTTGAAAGGGCTGGATTTTATTTGATCGTGCATTTTATTCTTTGATTTCCTTTTTAATTAATTATTATTTTTAGAACAACTTGAGATGTGAAAATTTTTGTATTGTCAAGTTAAAATTATTTTAGTTTATTGGTTCATTTATGATCATGAGCTTGGTGCAGGGTTATGCGTTTTTTTTTCTATTTATTTTTAAATTGATTGTATAATCCGCAAATGTATTAATGTTAATTTATGTATGTTAATTTTCTTTTAATGTTCTGAATTATCTTGTTTATTGATCTGCATTGATTAAAATCAGTTGAAAAGTTTTGAATTGAACGGTGTTGTATGGTTTCTGGTTGACCAAAGAATTAGGGGTACTTTCTGATTTCTCAAGAGGCAATGGAGCAGTGACATTGGTTGCTTTGGCCTTTATTTAGTTTTCTGTTCTACCTGTTTGTAGATTGTCATCTTGTAAGAGGTGTGTGTGGAGGAAGACTATTGGAAATTTGGGAGTAACTGTTATTTATTTCATTAACTTTTTTGAAAAATTTCTTTGACTAACCAAATGAGTTTTCGTCCCAGCCGGTTATTATCTACTGTATTTAGAGTGGTTAGCAAGTTATATTTGTGTTTTGGTATTTCCCAAGCTGATCCAATTCATCTTTGTGATGAATTTTGCAGAGACTTGCAATCTTACTTTGCAGATCTTAGCCTTTTCCTCGCAAATGATAGTAAAAAAATGTATATATTGGTTGACAATAGACCATGGCTGACTGACCTTGTATCACGGGGAGCACACATTTGGCAATTGATGATTACCAAGGTTGTTTAACACACTTAATTATTTGAAGTGATTTGCAACTCTATCTTAAAATAAAAAGCTATATCATTTTTTATTTAGTTGCAGTCAAGGTTATCACCCTTTGTATATTCCAAAGCTCGAAGAGAGAGAAAGGAAGGCACGGAAGTTTGTTCTCAATCAAGCACAAATAAACCAAAGAAATTTAAAAGATGGTTCTCATTTCTTGATGCAGTCATGTTATCAAGGAAGAGAGTTTTACTGCCTGTGAAAAATCTAAGGAATTCCTTACAATTTGGCAGCGAATTGCATAGAACTCTGTATGGCTTTATTGTATTTGAAGTTGTGTGGAAAAATGTTCGTGGTATCAACTACTATAATGAGCTTCAGGTACTGGATCTGTTTGCTTCTTTTTATTTTCTCAGTTTACTGTCTTCACCATCATTTATTGAGTTATTTCATTTGTTTTGCAGACTGATACATCACTGGCTATAGAAGCTAAACTGATGAAAAGATGGGAATTTGACAGCATAGCTCAAGCTGCAAGCTGTATGTCTTCATGGTTTTCAGGAACACCTTCTGAACAACAGCTTTTGAAAGAGCACCTGGATTCTGCCTCAGGTGGTAGTAGGGAATCTCATCATTGCTTTCATGCTTAGTGAGCATATTACATTTGAATTTAGGATAGCCTTGATGTCTGTACTGTAGCATATTTTTTAATGCAAGATTAGGAATACACATAAGTATGAAGAGATGCATGCATCTCTATACATAGGCACTCACATATCGGATAGAGAAATTGCTATATATAATTACTTCACAAGGAGTTTATATTGATAGTAAGACCCTTTGCATAGGCAGAGATATTACCATGTTTGGAGTGTTATGAAGAGTAGAAAACAAAGGGAAAGGAGGGTCCTCATCCCCACTTAATCCCCTCTCAAACCATTTTGGGGAGGGAGGAATGCAATAGAGAGATTTGTATTTAGGACAAAATTTAGGTGCAGTTTCTTAGGTACTTTCATTCTATTTTCCAATCAAAATTAGTATTTCACCTCAATAACTTGCGGCAGCCTTAAATGTCAACTCTAATTTTGATTGGAAAACAGTACCAAAAGTACTTAAGGAATTGTGCCTAAGTTATCTTTGTATTTAAAGGCTTTAAAACAGTATTATATCCTCTCCTATGTGTACAATGAGAGTAACATGTGCTTTGTTGTTTTTTAAACTTGTAACCCTTTCCATTCCTGTTCCACCCTTTTCGTTCTATTATAAACCATTGCATTATGTCTCTCAGATTTCCCAACATAGTCTGATTGATAGTTTATTGTATCATTCATGGTGGGAACAGTAGGCTGCAGTAATTCTTGAAATTCTGAACCAACATAAATTTTCAATGAACATTGCTTCTCTGTGTGCAATTTTAACAGGGGAAATATTTTATGATGCTAGTGAAGATTTTTCTGGGACTGTATCCATTGATGATGATGATAATGTCTGCAGTGGAATTCCAGCTGTTGAAGATAGTTTGGGTACCAATGTAGAAGTCTATTCTGATAATACAGAAGAGACAACAGATATCCTACACACACCTCCTTCTGGACCTAATAAGCGACGCAAATTAATGAATTCCATGAGTGCTGAAGTTGAAGTTGATGGTTACTCGGCAACTGAAATTGATAACTCATTGGATTATTCTGAGAGCTCTACTTGTGTCTCTGATGATAGAGTGGAAAGCGTGCAATATAGTGATGTTCTTCTGTTGTTCAGGTTTGATGATCATGACCTCCCATTTAAACTGAAGGAAGTTATAATGTCTGATCTGAGATTGCTTACATTATTGGAGGCTGGTCTTCCTTCTTGGGTCATCTTCCTTCAGTCATATCCAGTATTGTGCAATCTTTATCGTCCTTGGATGTGTCCACTTGCAAGACTTCTATATGTTTTGATCTCATTTGTCACTGTCCTCATTGGATTCTATGATTTATACAAAAATGTTCCACTTCTTAAGGCAACTGCATCTCGTATATGTGGGCCACTTTTTGATTGGATTGAAAATTGGGAGATGGTCTCAAGGATCAAATACTTAGGGACAATGCTGTTTCTACATAACTTCCAGAAGGCTCTTAGGTGGTTCCTTGCCATTTCACATTCCATGCGATCCTTTTTTTCAGTTCTTGTTCGACCTCTTGCAAAGTCCTTGGTGGAGATTTTTGGATTTCTTCTCCCAAGCCTGAAGTTTTTGTTTGAAATAGCAGAAAGCATCTTTTCTGTCATTTGGATCGCGGTTGATACTTCTTTCAATCTAGTAGGAGATGTATTGGAGCTGATCTTTTTACCATTGTGGTTTGTCCTCAGTGTTGTTTCAAGCATTGGTAGGTCATCATGTGTTTTGGCCTTCTTGTACTGTCTGTTATTTGTCAAATTTATCTGTCTTTGCCAACATAAATTATCATCTAATATTCAAGTTCTTTTACTAATTGTCTGCATTTTTTTAATTGTACTGCAGCTACTTGTGTCTTATATCCTTTGTTTTGGATTCTCTGGGAATTACTATATGCTCCTGTTCGTCTTGTCCTGGCAATATCCAGTTTTGTGGCTTTTGTATATTCATGCATTTTTAATACACTTGGCAACACGTGGCAATTTGTTAGTGGCATTTTCCAGTTGGCATCATATTCTGAGGCAACAGTCAGTGCCTCTGAAGTTTCCATGTTGCGCTCTCTTTGGAATGACCTTTTTTCCCAGGTTGTAAGATGGGTATATCAATGGTTTTTCTGATGTAGGTGGTTTCATTAAAGACTATCCTGATCGGTTGATTTCTTTTTCTTTTTCCAGATTTTCCGTGCTCTCAAGAGCATATTGTATGGGTTTGTTGCCTTTTTCACAGCTTGCAATAGGCATCGACTAAGGTATGCTTATATTCTGTTTTTAACTGTAAGAGAATGAAATGATATCATTTCAACTAAATGTTGGCTGTGTGATAATTTTAGTATAGTTTAATATCTGTATTATAGAGGATAGCTGGTAAGTTGGTTTTGTAGCAATTCGATGTTTTTCAATGAGACCCATCCTCTGGGGGACACCCTTTCTCTTCCTTGTGGGACTTCTGGTGTGGTTTTGGAATTTCTCTCCCTTTCCGTTTTTGTTGCTGAAATCAAATGACAAAGTTTTCGTTAAACTTAGTTTATTATCTTTTTTAAATTTCAGATAAATAGAGAAAATGCAAGGATAATAAGGAAACATTTTATTCAAATATAACAGTTCTTTTAACTAGTTTTGATTTAAAAAGATAATCAAACAAGTGTTTTTGTAAATTTAAGTAATTAGAAAACACTTGAAGGGTTGTTTGGTAGACAGGACTTAATAGAAAAAGGATAAGATGTAATGAGAGTTGGATAAGAATATAACAAGATAAGATTATGATAGAATTTTTTCTTGTATTTGATGCATACTAAAATAATAAACTTAATATATTATGTTATCTTATCCTATATATTTATAACCCAAACTCCCTCCACAGGATCTATCTTATCATATCATGTTGGTTAAATAAAGATTGAAAGTAAATAGGATAGAAAAAGTTATCCTATCCTATTCTCTTATCTTGTCCAAACTGGTTAAGATATTAAAAATTGGCTTCATTGTAAGTACTTAACAAATTTTTGAAGATTGGGTAACACCTCCCTAAAGCTCAACTTGTCTTTTTATAGCAAGCAGACTTGGTCCTAACCTTAGGTCCCCTTGCATTTATAAATCTACCTCTTTCTGTTGCAACTTTTCCAATGTGGGACATGATGAATATAGTCCATAGTATGCTGCTTGTCACAAAATGTCAAGTCTTAATCCTTGCAGACCCACTTCCTGAGTTTCCTTTCTATGTGGTTGTTGGTGCAATACTACAATGAATATCTTCTACTTCGGCAGATATGTTCTATAGCAATTATATAGTTGCTATGATATGCTGAAATTCAGCATTTATGATAGTTTGTATGAGCTTTTCTAAACACTACTATTGTCTTGGATAGGTGGATTGCAATTTCACTTTTTCTTGGGAGGATGCTCCTTATTTTGTTTGAATCATAAAATTATATTGCTAAGATGTTGGGTTGACTCTTTGACAATTGTGCTTCAAATGCATCCAATTATTATGAACACCAGCCATTCTGCACTGTTCCAATCGAGCAAGTAATATCTGTCACTAACCTTGCCTTGGCATGATCATATGCAGCATCTACAATCATCTACAAGAGTTTATCCAAAGATTATATCGAAAGTGCCAAAGATCACAGCAAGTAGATTCACGAGGCAGTAGCAAAAATTGTCTTCCTCTGGATGTGGTGAGAACTCTCAAATTGAGTAGAGTAGAATGCTGTTTATTGTGGATAAGAAGCTTTGTGATTTTTCGAAGTTCTTGTTCCATGCTGTTGTGATATTTATTTTAGAAGGCACCTGATAACTAAGAGGAAGAAAAACTAACTGAATGATTTTAAAATGGGATTATTTAGAACTGCATAAAACAAATCTTTAACATTTTGCTTCTGGGAAATGTAGTTGCTTCTCCTCAAGTCTTAGCATTGCTTTATGTTACTTGTATTTGGTTGGTTAAAGAAATTAAAGTAAGATCTTTCTTTTTGGACTTTCAAAATGCCGATTGTGCAAATGTTGGTTTTTCCAATTTTGTGCAAAAGTCCTTGATGTTATTCTTTGGTTCTTTTTATGCTGCTTTTGTATGGAAATATGCTATCATTGAATGCATTTGTGCATCCTTAAGCTTATTTATTGACTTCAATTTGCAGGAAGAAGAAAAGAAGAACATTTGATTATGTCAAGTATTTTGAGAGACTGCACTCTGTATTGCAAAACAACTTTGACAATCCTAACATCAACGCGGCATTTTCAGCAAACTCGATACGATTACCTGTAACAGTTTCAAGATTCTTTTTCTCTGAGAATTTTTCTGATTTTCTTTTACCCTTTTCCCCCGTTCTTTAGATCCCTTAGTTACTTACTTTCTCACTTTCTATTTTCTGATGATTTTCATAGTTGAAGATATAACATGTACATATTGTATGTACAGGAATCCTGTATATTAGTTCCTTCAATGTATATTCAAAGTTGAATAATTCTGAAGTACATAAATTTTGTACAGTTCACAGCAATAAATTTGAAAATCTCTTAGAAATTTGGAGTTAGAAGGTGCATTTGTGGAAGTGACATGCTACATGGTTATGACTTATGATATACATTTCTGTCGGCTAGGATCAGCAGCACTTGACTCAAATGTTTCCTTCCCGCTTTAGATTTAGTCCTAGTTTGGAAAATTTAGCTGATTGAATTGGAAGTGTTTGGTAAATTTAATTATTCAACTAGCTGATGAATATAAAATGATAAATAGGACATAATTAGTTTTAGTCTAAAATTTAAAAATTTAATATGAATGAATTTATATTATTATTTTGATAACTTTTATTGTAAAAAATAATATTGAATAATTTAGTCATATTTTAATAAAACTTAATGATAAAAGTGGTTTAAAAAGTTGAATATAAAAGAATAGAAAAAAAAAAGTTGAATATAAAAAAAAATAAAGGTTGGTTTTAGCAATTAAAAAGGTTAAAAAGAGAAATTCTCCAAAAGTAATAGGGACAAAATTAAAAATAGTTATTAGTTAAAAAGTAATGTTTAAAAAAAGTATAGTTTAAAAAAGTGAGTGAATTTTCACTCAGTTGTTAAAATATTTAACTTAATTAAAGTCAATTTTTAAATTTTGAAATTAATAATTATTAATCATATTAGTACTTATTGTTAAGAGATGATTTGAGTAACAAAGTAATAATTTGTTATGATAAGTAATATGTGACTATGGTAAAAAAAAAGTTATTTTATAATTTTTTAAAAATAAATTATTTTTATCTTTGACTTTTAATATTTTCATATAATAAGATTTTTGTTTTACTTTTTTTATAACGTATTCTTTAATTATTCTGGTCGTTGTTACAATGACATTTCTTAAACATTTTTTCTTCTATAATATTTGTTTCACCTTTTTTTTTTTTACTGTAGTAACCTCACTTTTTCTTATTCTTTAGAGACGTGTCTTTGTTCAATTCAAAATCTCATGTTTTTTCTTTTTCAAATAGAACTTAACAAGTTTAAGTTCTTGTTAATCCAAACATCCTCTCTCAATTCTTTTTTTCTCTCTCCATGTTCTCACCTTCAAATTCAATCTTTTGCCTACTCCACATCCCACATTTTAGAGATTCCATTGCCTCCTCAACCCCTTTAAACCTCCCCTTTCAATTATGGAAAATCATCCTCTACCTTCAATAAAATTATTTCCTATTGTGCTTCCTTTCTCATTTAATTTGTCCCAAACATTCACTAAAATCTCTTAGAGAGGCTTGAATTTGGTGATTCAAATGAAAAACTCAAGAAGAAGGAATTTTGTAACATAAATGTCATTGCAAGAGTGGCCAAACGAATAAAAAAGATACTGTGCAATAAGGGTAAAGCAGAAGACGAATAAAACACTTTATTGATAAAAAATGTTAAAAGTCATGAACTAAAATAAATTATTTTTGAAAGATTATAAAATAAAGTTATTTTGTATTCATAATGAACTAACACATTACTTTGTTACTCACTTTTAATATTTTTTTAATAATAAAGACTAATATAATTAATGATTGTTAATTTTAGATATTAAAATATAAAATTTAAAATTTTAAAAATTAATTTAAATGATGTTATGTAAGAAATTAAAGTGAAATTTTACAATTGAAATAACATTATATCAGTGATTACCTATTTTAGTTATTTTATCAAATAGAGGAATATTTTGTTAAACAAGTTCAATGCTTTGTCAAGTTTGGTCTTAATCAAAGTCAAAAAAGTTGAAAATCAGGATATCAACTGATTCGAGGGGTCATTTTTACCTTTGTCCTTCAATGTCTATTTGAAAACATAATTACTTCTTTAAAATTACTGATATTTTAAGTATAATAAAATAAAATTATGAGAGAAAATGTGATACTCCGGACAGATGTGAGAGATACTACTTTGTTGGTAGAATTTTAACAACTTCAATATTTTGTCAGTGATTTGTAAATAACTATTAGAATTTGATTTTTAAAAGATATTAAATAATTTTTGAAAACTAAAATGACATTCAAAATGTTTTTTTAGAAAATATAAAGTTATTTTTGAATATTAAATTCTGAAAGAAATTTAATGACTTGCAAAAGTAATCTTCCTATATATTGCAAGTTTAATACATTTCCTATATTAGAATCGGGCAAAGTGTTTTATGTGAATTATCATTTTGAATTCTAACTCAAATTTGTATTAGAATGACATCTATTCTTTTAGGATGGAATATGGAAAATTTTCTCTTGTACTTACATTCTTATCTTTTGTCTCAAACCTCATGGTGACATTGAATGCTGTCAATGATTATCAGATAGTGCAGCTACCTAGCTAGTAGATAACCGTGATTTAGGTTGTCTGTTATGAGACCTCTGTTGCCTTCACTGAAGAAAGAAACTCCAGTATTGGGTCTGTGAATGTATACTCCTCAATGTTGGCAACTCTTTACTAACCTATTGCGCTAATCAATCTATTGACCCTAACCTCTCTATGTTCTCTCTCTCTCTCTCTCTCTCTCTCTCTATATATATATATATATATATATATATATGGTGCAGTGGAAGAGTTACTTTTTCAGCTTCTTCGTCAGAGCCTATGCCTCTCTAGCAGCAGCTAGACCCAGCAACACTAAAACTCTCTTTTTTTCTATCTGCATAAAATCAAACAAAAAGAATGTCAAATTTAATTATTCAGATCACAAGCACGGGCATGCTTACAATGAGCACAAGTGTGCTCGGTAACACCTCTCATTTTGTTAACTTAGACAACTTTTGTGCTCTAAATGCTCATTTATTTTTTGAAATTCCAATTTGTTAGTGTTGAAATAAGATGTTAAGTGCATATATTTCTTTATAAATCTCTTGATTATTCTTTGAGTTTGATTTGATTTTACAACTTTTTTTTTTTATTTGAAATTTAAAATCATTACATGCTATTCATTTAACTTCAAAATCAGCTAAGTTACCTAGTTATCCAAATATTGAGGAAAGAGAAATTTAGCAAAGAAGATCATTACCTATTTATATGAAAGCCAATAATTTGGACAACCTTGAGACTTCTCAAAATTGCTTGATCATTTTCGGTTATGGCTGCCCAAAACCATAATATAACATTTTATCCAAAGCTTAATTTTATTTTGCTGAATTTTAGTGAAAATCATGATTAGTGGCTTTGGAAAACATGAGAATTTCTAATCATTGCAGCCGCCTTAATCATTTAACTAAATCTTGCTAAATCTTGCTAAATCTGGCCTTATCCATTCAAAAATCATGCAAGGTAATTTTTCATGCATGGGCTGCACCTAAATCTCACTTCTAGATTTTGTGCAATTTCTTGAAAAGTGGATAGCCAAAACTGTGTGCACCTTGACTTGTAAACCTTTCCAATTTCAACTTGCAAAAAAAATGGAACTATGTACACCATTTGACATTTTGCACTTAGACATTTCAGCATTTCATTTTAGAAACAAAACCTATTCTTCTCTCATTTTGCCCTCAAAAAACTAAGAACCCCTTATCCAAGAGCTAAGCCACTTTCTCTCAAGGAAACCGAGAGCTTCCTACCCCAAAAACCCCAAAACTAAATCTTTCTCTCATCTTCATCATATTTTCTTCCAACCAAAACATTCCTCCATCCTTCTCTTCAACAAACTGTGAAGCAAAGCCAAATGTTTGCATGTTATTTTCTCACTTTTCTGTGATGAAAATTCATGTGCAATCTTAGTTTTTGCTTTGAAAGTTGGTACCTTGAAACTTCTTGAAAAATTGTGTGATTCAAAGGTAGTGTTTGTACATGATCTTATTTGAATGTATTTTTCCTAAAAATCTAGTTGATTGAAATTGTGTAAACCTTAGTGTATGGTCTCGGTTTTGTCTTTGAAGTGGTGCTGAAAAATTTAAATTTAACATACATGTGATGTAATTGAAAAATGTGAATGGATGTAACCTAAAGCCTATGTATTTTTTTGGTTTTGGTGACTTGGAAACTGTGTATGACTATGTTTGATTCTCATGGTACTGTTTGCTTGAAATTAAAATGATGGGTGAAAGAAAAGAAGTGATATGTTACTATTTTTGGTGTGATGTGTCGTAAAAGGTTAGTAAAATATTTGTCACACGCATCATTCATTTGAAACAAGAAGTAATTGATAAACTTAATTAAAGTGCTGTTGTTTTGTGATGGAGATTTTGTGTAAGTTTAAGAAATTTTATGTGAGGCGTCCTCATTAACAGTTTCATCCCAATTATTATGTTACTATGTCCAATTTAGAGACTAATAAATTCAATCTGATCATAAAATGTCACACCCCAAAATTTCTTTATTTTTAAGTTAATTACTAATTGTATCAATTTAAATAAATTAAAATTGGATCATATGTATAAAGTTATAAATTAAAACAAACTTAATGAATTTATCCAAAAAGCAAACGAATTAAGGAAAAAATCAGGTAACGAATTATAGTGTAATCTAATTTTAATAAGAATTATTACCTAAAAAAATTTAATAATTTTATACCATTGTAATTATATATTACAAAATTTAAAATCAATTGGGAGAGAATAAAAATAGAAAATTAAAAATAAGTTACAAAATTGACCAAAAAGACCAAAATACCCCTAGAATAAGCCTAGAATGAAGACTCAAGTTGGATAAGGAAATGATAATGAAAAATTCTGAAATTTTTATGGCAAATTATAGGGCCAAATGTGGTTTTATTCGTTCAAGAACCAGATCCAAACCTCAAATAGAAAATTCAAACTAACTTTGCAAATTCAGCACTCAAAGTGGTGTGAAAAGGGCTACGCAAATGGACCAAAACTTCTAATTTTGTAATCCTATCTTATCCAACCTAATTGGCATGGTTTTGGCATGAAAAATAGACTAAATTTATCAATAATTGGGCAAAGTATCAGCTGAAGTGAAGGAAGCCAATAAGAAAGAAGACTTGGTTTACTAAAATTCCTTAATGATGACATAGGATCAATGGTTCAATCCCTAACCAAGGAGCCTAACCAAATGTCAACCAAACTCAGCCAAAAATAGTGTTATGTGAGAGGAAAAATCTGAAATTAGAAACCAAGAATTAAAGGCAATCTAAAAAGGAAAACTTAAGCCAAGTAGATGACATTACAAGGGTCTAAAATATCCACTTTGAGCATGATTATTGGGGACCACTTTTTACCATGATAAAATCCGAATTTGGGGAAGGCTCCAACAACAAAGTTACTCCATTTTAACCCCTCTAAATGTTCATGAACTCTCTATCCCATAAAAACCAAGGAAAAAAAATTAAAAATCATTCCCCAAATACAAGGCATAAATTCACATGTAAATGGAGCAAATTTGAAGACTTGGCCAAAATTTCTAAATCTAGCTAAACCAAACTCTTCTACACACCTGATCACATCCAACACATGCCAAAAACAAACCCCACCACTCAGCCATGTCACTCTCCAAGCCAACAAAGTAGGAAAAACTCCAAAAATACCAAATAACCCTACCACCAAATTTAGCAAAAGAACTTTAACATTTAAGAACCTTTTTAGACAAACTCAAAGCTGGCTTGGAAGGGCATTAGAGAGGACCAAACCTTACCAAGAAAAACAAGATGAAGAGAAGATCAACATACCCTTGCAACCTCACCCAAAAAGGTAAAGACAAAATCAAGTAAGGAAGGAGAGTATAGTTCATAAATTAGGAGAATACTTTTGCTGATTAATTTTGAGTCAAGGGGAACCTTAACCCTTTATATTGAATGAAAATTTTGTGGGTCTAATTGATATAAAAAAATTAATTTGAACAAAAAAATCCAAGAAAATTATTAAGAACAACGTAAATAGAAAATTCTGCAGAAAAATCTTAACCAACTGTAAATGGGTATTTTGAGAGAATTTTATTGATGACTTTTCTTGTTATGTGTTATTGTCATGATATTATGTTAATTATATTGCATAAATACTCTAAACTTAGTAAAAAAATTTCATGATTAGGCTTTGGTAGAACATAAAAAGGAATTTTCATAAATTTTTAGAAGATTTACAGTTTTGATATAGTTATAACTGCTTTTGTGTTGATTTTTATTTTTAAAATTTTTAAAAATCAAGAAAATTTTCCTAAGATATTAGCTTGTTCTATTATAATATTGTTGATATTTTGGATTTATCTTGACTTGAAATAATATTTTAAATGTATTTTTAAAGATTTTGAGTGAAAGGGTAAAAGAAAAATGATTTAAAAATAAAAAAATTACTAAGAAGTAAACTCTGGACTCTTAGACAATTTTTGGAACCTCTTAAGTATAAGAAGCATATGAATTTGACCAAGATATTAAATTAAATTTGAAGGATTGGACCTTTAAATGAGAAAATACTATGATTGGACCATAAATAGACTTCAAAAAGTTTAAAAAATTTAATCAAATGAGTAGTAGGACTAAAGGAATGTTTTTGACCATATTGAGACTTGGACAATGACTTAGAGGTAAGGGAAAAATGTGTTGGACAACTTGACTTCTTCAATTTGAAACAAAATAGATATGAATTTTTGAATATAATGATGTGTGTAAATGATTCTTGAGAATAACTCACTTTTAAGTGCCTTTCTTCTTAAAATTCATGCATGATGTGATTTTATTTATATTTTTGTACAAAACTAGACTTCATAAGGAAACAATACTCATTAAATTTACTCAAATTGGAGTTAAAACAAAATACTTATAATTTTCTAAAGTTGTCGTTATATGAAATTAATGGTTTGTGCATATTGTTGAGAAACTTGATTTCGTTTTCAAGGATATATATGTTGTTATTTTATTAGTATTTTTGTAGGAAAATAGATACTATAGGAAAAATATTCTCATTGGTTTGATTAATTTTGGACTTAAAATAAAATATTTATGATTTTTATATTTAACTGATTCTTAGAAGTGAGTTAATGTGAGCAACAGAGAATAATTAGGACTAGTTCTGAGATATAAAAGTGATGAATTTCTACTTGTATTTTTCTGTGAAACTAGATAAGCAAAGTGAAAGAATTGAATGATTTCATGAATTTTGGTGGTGAATTGAATAACTTATGATTTTTCTAATATTCAGTTACAAAATTATGCTAACCTGTGATATGTACTGATAAATTAAAGCATGAATTAATGTCTGTAAACAGTGTGAATTTGAAAGTATTTTTACTTCTAAATAAACATAGTAAAGAGAACAATATCACTAGTCTCATGTTTTGGAAGAGAATTGAATTTATTACAAATTTTACAATTTACTTGATTCTAAAAGTGGCACATGTGAACAGTAGAAAGAAACTAGGTTAAGTGTTACTTTTTGTGTAAAAATTATTTATGTGCGTATTTTTGTTGAAAAGTAAACACTTAAAGAAAGAAAACCTAGGTAATTTCATAATTTTTGGATTTGTATTGAATTAGTTATGAATTTTACAAATTGATGCATGAAATTTGGAAAAATCTAGAAATAGCCATGTCCATAAAATGAATGATTATCTTGTTTTAAGGGATGAATGATTATGATAGGTATGTATCCAATGGAAAAATTAATGGTTAGAATTCATTTTGTGATTATGAAACAATTCATAGGGATAGTGGTTGAAAACGCCAGGTACAGGCGAGGGGCAAATAGTGTTGGTTTTATCATAGGGGATAGTAAGATATCCAAGTCCTAGTAGGAGACTAAACCTAGCTAATTTGTGTCGCAGGTAGTGGAAAATATGCTAAACTATCCTGACAGACACTAGATCATACCAAGATTGGTTAGAGTGTGAGCTGTTATGAGTGACCATAATAGATTTTGAGCATGATTGCTCGGTTCCCTATTTGGGATGTTGTACCAGTGGCACTATCTGGATTACGGGCATAAAACTCCCAATCTTCAACCTAGAAAATTAATTGGATAATTAATTACTCTATATAAAAAATTCTAAGCACTCATAATTTACATATACCCCTTTTTTTACTATTTTTGTTTCTTTTTCAGTAGATCACTCTCTTTTAGTCATCTAATCCATCTGGAGGAGGATCAGCATAAAGGCCTAGGTAAGCTGTTGCACAATACATGGGGTAGGGGTTCTCAACTCTAATAGAACTCTGCATAATTATGGGAGCAATATAGAGTTGTTAATGGTAGTAATAGTTAGTATCACACAACCCATAAAGATAATAGTTTGATTAGCTTTATTATGGCTCTACGTTCCTGATCCCATGCTAACAGTAATGTTCTGCTCAAGAATGGGGATATTCTCAGCACTCATTCTGCATCCATAACATAGTTAATAGACACAAATAAAGAAAGGGTGAGTATGTCATTCATAAATTATTTCATAAGGCAATACTAATTGCTTAATAAAGATAACCACTACATAACTCATAAACAAACATCTCATAGTGTTTTATCTATATTATTCTTTCCTCTATGGAGTAATTAATTATCCATTTAATTTCTGGGTTGAAGATTGAGAGTTTTGTGCCCCCAATCCAGATAGTGCCATAGGTACAACATCCCAAATAGGGAATCAAGCAACCATGCTCAAAATCTATTATGGTTATTGTTTGGAGGGCAAGTGTACCCATCAAGAAGTAATAAAAGGTTCTTAAATTAAGTTTCCAAACTATCGTCTCACAAGGATTGTTTCCCAATTACTAAAAATTTTTTAATTCAATTGTTTAAGCTTCAAAGATATGAGATTAATTAAAATAAGAATTTATAAAATTAATTATAAAACTAAGGGTAAGGATACAATGTTCGTCTTAGTTAAACTTATCAGAGAGGAACCTAGGGCATATAAGTTTTCTCATTCAATCATTTATGTTATTCTTCTATTTAACTCTAAATTTGATTTCCTGTGATTACCAATCATTCATACAAATACTATTAATAGCCAATGGTCATGTAATATTAATATTTTTTTCTCTAAATTAACATCCTCAATGATCGTGCAAGACATCAATTTGAGAAAGCTTAAGGAACCTATGAACTTATTAATGTAATAATGATTAGAAGAGAAAGATTAGTTTAGTCCACCTAATCCTTTGTCTCATTTTACCCTATAGATCTATTAATTAACTGAGGTATGGTTATCTAATGATATAATTAATTAGGATTAAGAAAGAAGCGCAATAGGATAAAATCTAATCACAAAACGGAAATTAAATTTAGATTTCAATATCAATATTTCATAAATTCATGAATAATAGTTTCCATAACCCTAGCTATGGACTTAGTTACACATGCTAAAGAAAAGAACTAAAATAATTATAAACAAAGTCATAATCAAACGAAATAGCAAACTAGAGTATGAGATGTGTTCTCGGTGTTCAAGTACAATCGCTTGAAGCTTCAAGCCTCGCCAAACATGTATCAAGGATCCTGTGCAAGAGAGACGAGATGAGAGGTGTATCCGAAAGCCAAAAACTAGATGTAAAAATGTTATCCTTTACGATGCTTGGGATCTCCTTTTAATAGGGTTTGAAAACCCTAAAGACTCTAGATAATTGGGCTTCTTGCAGATAAGCACGATCATGCAAGACCTTAAGCATGACTGTGCATGGGCTCGAAGCACCTCCATGCTTGTTGAAAGGGTTTGGGCGTGCTGACTGCTGCGAAGCTCTAATCTTCTATCAATTTGGGCCCAAAACATACCCAAAGTATACTTGCGACATCTTTATACTAAACTGAATAATTAATATATAAATTAGTGTGAGTACCAAATAAAATAAAGGTCAAATATGAATATATGGGCTGTAAAATAGGGTCTAATTACAAACTTATCAATCATTCATAGCGGCTCACACTCTAACCAATCTTGTTATACTCTAGTGCATGTTAGGATAGTTTAGCATATTTTCCACTGCCTACAACATAAATTAGCTAGGTTTGGTTTCTTGTTAGGACTTGGACACTTTACTATCCCATATGGTAAAACTAACACTATTTGCCCCTCGCCTATACCTGGCGTTTTCAACCACTGTCCCTATGAATTATTTCATAGTCACAAAATGAATTCTAGCCATTAATCTGTCCATTGGATACATACCTACCATAATCATTCATCCCTTAAAACAAGATAATCATTCATTTTATAGACATGGCTATTTCTAGATGTTTCCAGATTTCATGCATCAATTTGTAAAATTCATAACTAATTCAATACAAATCCAAAAATATGAAATTATCTAGGTTTTCTTCCTTTAAGTGTCTACTTTTCAACAAAAATACACACATAAATAATTTTTACACAAAAAGTAACACTTAACCTAGTTTCTTTCTACTGTTCACATGATGCCACTTTTAGAATCCAAGAAATTGTAAAATTTGTAATAAAATCAATTCTCTTCCAAAACACATGAGACCAGTGGTATTATCCTCAGTATTTTGTCTATTTCAAAGTGAAAATACTTTCAAATTCAAACTATTTACAGACATTAATTCGTGCTTTAATTTATTAGTACATGTCATAGGTTAGCATAATTTTGCAACTGCATATTAGAAAGATCATAAGTGATCCAATTCACCACCAAAATTCATGAAATTAGTGACATTATTTCTTTTTGGTTATATAGTTTCACAAAAAAATACAAGTAGAAATTTATCACTTTCATATCTCAGAACTAGTCCTAATTATTCTCTATTACTCACATTAACATACTTCTCAGAATCAGTTAAATATAAAAATTATAAATATTTATTTCAAGTCCAAATTTAATCAAAACAGTGAGGATATTTTTCCAATAGTATCTATTTTTATGAAAAATACTAATAAAATAACGTCATATATATCCTTAAAAATGAAATCAAGTTTCTCAGCAATATATACAAACCATTAATTTCATATAACAACAAATTTAGAAAACCATTAGTATTTTGTTTTAACTTCAATTTGAGTAAACTCTATGAGTATGGTTTCCTTATGAAGTCTAGTTTTATAAAAAAAATATAACTAAAATCACATCATGCATGAATTTTATGAAGAAAGAAACTTAAAGTGAGTTATTCTCAGGAATCATTTACACACATCATAATATTCAAAAATTCATATCTATTTTGTTTCAAATCTAAATCAAGTGAAACCAATGAGAAATGCTCCAATAAGAAGTCTATTTTCATAAAAAAAAAATATAAAATAACACCACAAACAGATATAAAAATAAAATTGAATCAAGATATATTGTTCCTAGAATATTATTTTCATGTAGTAGAATTTAAAAAATTCATAATTAATTCAATTTAAATCAAAATAAAGTAAAACTAGTGGAAAATTTTTCAAAATTTAACTATATACATGAATAAAATACAAAGAAAAAAAATAATTTTTCTAAGTTTGTCTTATATTTTGCATTACTTAAGATTTAGTCATTTTTCTTTATGTTAATTGCAATTAGGTCCTTTTTCCAAATTTTGAACAAGTCAGGTTGTTCAGCATGTTTTTCTTTGTCTCTAAGTCATTGTCCAAGTCTCAATATGGTTAAAAAACATTCCTTTGGTTCTACTACTCATATGATTAATTATTTTAAACTTTTTGAAGTCTATTTATGGTCCAATCATAGTATTTTCTCATTTAAAGGTCCAATCCTTCAAATTTAATTCAATATCTTGGTCAAATTCATATGCTTTTGTACTTTAGAGGTTCCAAAAACTGTCCAAGAGTCTAGACTTTATTTCTTAGTAATTTTGTTTATTTTTAAATTATTTTCATTTTGCCCTTTCACTAAAAATCTTAAAAAACACATTTAAAATATTATTTCAAGTCAAGATAAATCCAAAATATCAAAAATATTATAATAATATAAGCTGATGTCTTATGAAAATTTTTGTAATTTTTAAAAATTTTTAAAAAAATAAAAATAAACACAAAAACAGTTATAACTATCCCAAAATCGTAAATCTTCTTAAAAATTTACGAAAATCCATTTTTATGTTCTACCAAAGCCTCATGAAATTTTTACTAAGTTTAGAGTATTTATGTCATATAAAAGTCAAACTAAAACTTAGAACTCAGATCATGCATCAAAAGAATATTTACAAAAATAGTAAACAATTTTTGACATAAAGCTCTAGATTATTTATAGAAAACTTTAACAAAACCTTCAATCAATTTCAAGACATGGATTCATATATAATCAGCATAATATCATGACAATAACACATAAAAAGCAAAGTCATTTATAAAATTCCCTCAAAATACTTACTTATAGTTAGTTAAGATTTTTCTATAGAATTTTCTGTTTCCGCTATTCTTAACGATTTTCTTAGATTTTCTTGTTCAAATCAATTTTGTTTTCATATTAATTAGACTCACAAAATTTTCATTTAATATAAAGGGTTAAGGATTCCCCTTGACTCAAAATTAATTAGCAAATGTATTTTCTTCAATTTATGAACTATACTCTCCTCCCTTACTTGATTTTGTCTTTGTCTTTTTGGGTGAGGTTGCAAGGGTGTGTTGATCTCCTCTTCCTCCTCTTTTTCTTGGTCTGGTTTGAGCCTCTTTACTGCCCTTCCAAGTCAACTTTGAGTTTGTCCAAAAAGATCCTCAAATTTTGAAGTTCTTTTGCTAAATTTTGAAGTTTTTGGAGTTTTTTTCTACTTTGTTGACTTAGAGAATGACATGGCTGAGTGGTGGGATTTGTTTTTGGCATGTGTTGGATGTGATCAGTTGTGTAGAAGAGTTTGATTTGGCTGGATTTAGGAATTTTGACCAAGTCTTCAAATTTGCTCCGTTTACAAATGAATTTAGGTGTTGTATTTGGGAAATACTTTTTAATCTTTTTTCTTGGTTTTTATGGGGCAGGGAGTTCACGACCATTTAGAGGGATTAAACTGGAGTAACTTTACTGTTGAACCCTTTCCTAAATTCAGATTTTATTATGGTGAAAAGTGGTCCCAATAATAATGTTCAAAGTGGATATTTTGGACCCTTATGATGTCATCTAGTTGGCCTAAGTATTCTTTCTTAGATTGCCTTTAGTTCTTTGTTTCTAATTTCAAAATTTTCCCCCTCACATAACACTATTTTTTTGGCTGAGTTTGGTTGGGTTTGGTTGGCATTTGGTTAGGCTCCTTGGTTAGGGATTAAACCATTGACCCTATGTCATTATCAAGGAATTTTAATAAACTAAATCTTCTTTCTTATTGGCTTACTTCACTTCAGCTGATCCCTTACCCAATTATTGACAAATTTAGTCTATTTTTCATGCCCAAACCGTGCCAATTGAATTGGGTAAGGTAGGATTACAAAATCGAAAGTTTTGGCCCATTTGCTTAGCCCTTTTCACACCACTTTGAGTGCTGAATTTGCAAAAATTAGTTTGAATTTTCTATTTGAGGTTTGGATTTTGTTCTTGAACAAATACAACCTCATGTGGCTTAATAATTTACCATAAAAATTTTAGAATTTTTCATTATCATTTCCTTATCCAACTTAGGTCTTCATTCTAGGCCTATTCTAGGGGTATTTTGATCTTTTTTTTGGGCCAATTTTGTAACTTATTCTTAATTTCTATTTTTATTGTCTCCTAATTGATTATAAATTTTGTAATACATAATTAAGATTTTATAAAATTATAAATTTTGGATTATACTATAATTCGTTACTCAATTTTTCCTTTATTCGTCTATTTTTTGGGTAAATTCAACTAAGTGTGTTTTAATTCCTAACTTTATATATATATATATATATATATATATATATATATGATCTAATTATAATTTATTTAAATTGATACAATTAGTAATTAACTTAGAAGTAAGAAAATTTTGGGATATGATATTATGCCTTGGGACAGTTTAAGGTAAGAATGGTGAACAAAGTGTTTATGTAGTCTTGATGAATGTCTTTGTGTGCTGAACATGTGAGAACAAGGTGAGATTATAATAGAGTTTAAGTTTAAGTGAATACCCTTGTTGAAGAGAGAAAAATTGAGAGGTAAAACCATGTGATTTTGAGAAATTAATTCATTCACTTAGAAATAAATGATAACTTAGGATAGCTGAGATATTAAAATGAAAACTAGGATCATGGAATTTGGACAGTATGGTAATACTTTGTTTGAGTAATGGAAATTAACTAAGTTAAAGAAGGTAGATTCTTAAAAAAATGGGAGTGTTGAAGTAGACTTTAATTTGATAAGGTTAATAATAGAATAGAGAAGAGAGTAAAGGTCTTGTTAATTGAGAGTGAATTAATTAATGGAGCTAGAGTGAGTGGATTTATATACAATGTGCTATTGTTCACCAAGGTGTTGCATTTGATTTAAAAGGGTGATGTAATGAGAAATGAGAACGTGTCTGAGTCCATGAATGAGATAGATAGTTGAACTTATGAAATATTTGTGAACTCGTGGAATTTTGTTGTGATGAAAGCCCTGTGATTGGCTAGTGATGTTGACTTCATGGAGTCTCGTCATGATTGGCTATTGATATTTTTTGTGCTATTAGCCTCGAGGTGGCTAAACAACTAAACGAGAAAACTTGTCAAAGAAAAAGAAAACTTTACAACATGCATCATATTTGTACGACATGAAGGCAACAAACAGTGGCACAGCTAGTGGTGTTAGAGGTTCGGTTCCATGCTAACCTATAAGGGGTGGCAAAACAAGAACAGTTAACCTTGGGGGCGCAGCCTAGCTCATTGTGGTCGGGTCGTGACCATTGCAAACCTTTGCCAACCTAACAAGGATCACACATTTCTGTGGTCGTTGAGGTCCATTCTTGAATTGATGCGATGCATCCGATTAATGTTGATAATAATATATTTTGTGTTTTGTGCCATTTGCAGTAGGAAATGGAGTCCTTTAATTGGCTTGTGTCTTTTGCTTTGGGATCCATGCTTTCTAATATATTGTGGTGTATTCGTATCAAGACTGAATCTCATAAATCCCTAGATTTATCTTAAAAGAAAGGTTAGATTATACTATTAGCTTGATATATTGCGCAATTATATCTATATCTAACTTTATATGATCATGTGAAATCTTTGTTCTAGTATACTATGTGACTCATTATGCTTTATTATTTTTTTCAAACATTCTTATCCTTTCTGAAACTAGCCCAAACAATGTATCTACAACCTATGCCATAGCAAACACATTTACAATAAAATGTATTTGATTTTGATTCAAACACTTTGTAGTTCACTCTTTTTGATATACTGTAATGCTTAATTATTCATATAACTACTTCTCTAACTACTTCTCTGTCATTAAACATAAATATAAACTGATTAAAACAAAAAAAAATTCTTACCAATAAAAATAATTATAAACCTAAAGTACCTAAGTTTGTATACTCTGAAAATTCGGGTGCATGCATCACATTAAGATCTAAACACAAATGAATGATGACTCCCCAAATGAATCTTGCCTAACCACTGCTTTTGATAAATTGAGGTCTTCATCATTTGCATTCTTATCTTTACTATCCTCATTGTTTCCATATTTTCCTTCAATATTGTCGCATTACTTTCTGCGATATTCTATCCCATTCTACCTTTCTTATTGGAATAGTGTTTGTATATTTTTTTTAATCTTTATTAAAAATAACATACAACTTAATGCTAAGAGTTAAGAATGACATTTATGATGTATCCAAAGTATTTGTTAAGTATTATCATTATTTATTGAAATTGTTTGATAATTCATAAAACTGCCAAAAAATCAAGATTAGACACTTATTTCTTATTTTTTTTCTCCTATTTTTGGAGTCTTAACTTCATTATTTGACTAAGGCAATAAAAATAAAAAATAAAATGTTTCTTCACTTACAATTTATATAATTGAGAAATATACATTTAAAGATTAGGATTCAAAACTATCATTGATGATTTCTTTTATTGTTAGTGGCAATTTTTTTAAAATGTCAATGATTGACATTTTTTAATGGTAAGAATAATTTTAATAATTTTTTCTAATTAAAAAGTTGTCACAAACAACTTTAAGTGAGAGCAATAATATGTGTTTTATATATTAAAAATATTTTTTAAAAAATTACCATTATTAATTTTTTTAAATGTTAAAAAAATATTTTGATATTTTAAAAATCATTTTTAGTGATTTTATCTGCTAATTAATTTTTTTACCCTAAAAACGTCATCCGACATTTTCTCATAGCACCATATTCAGGTAATTTTGCCTTAAAGCTCATAATTTTTTTTCACTATATATATATAACAGCCTAGAAACTGAGCAGAGAAATTTGCATATACATTCTTACAGAATAAGCAGAAGGATAAGAGAAATTACAGTACTAAGAGGAAACACTACATGGTGCCTCAAAATTTGATGATGTTTAGAATCACCTGATGTTATGCTTATAGGTCCTTACAAAAATAAACTCTATATATTTAATCTCATTTTTCTCTAAATGCATTTTTTAGTTAAATATATTCTATACTTTTTTTTCCAACAATTATATATAAAAAAATGTTGTGCAATAGATTTATTGAAAAAAATTAATTTCAATATACTGATAGTATAAAGATTTTTTACACTATCATTTAATCATAAATTATATCAGAAATAATAATAAATTTTTATTATTTTTCTCCAAAGAATTATAATTGATTGATAGTATAAAAAATTTTACATTAAGACTGAACTAAAAATTAAATGTGAAAAAGCCTTATTTTTGTCTAAATTTATAATGAAACCAAATAGAATAATAACGTTTATTAGTTTTTGATTATGAGTTATGAAACTGCAATCCGACATATTCCATGTGAAATTTAGAACGTTGCACGGTGATGTACAAACTTGTCCAACTAAACAAATTGCTTTTACAAAATTCTACTTTTTAAACGTTACTTACAGATATAACATTAATTAATTAAAATAGAAATATATTTAAGGTATTGGTTAAAAAAATTAAAACAATATTTAATATATATATATATATATATATTGTAATATAATTTTAAATCGCTGAGTTCTGACTCATTCATAATCATATGAAATGAAAATTTAGTTGTCTAAGATAAAACTTTTAATAATTTTTTTAATATAGGTTATAATTTTTTACATCAATTTGTATTATATGTTCTTAAAATCACAAATTTTGGTAAAAGTTTGATTTTCCAGTGCTTGGCAGAATGCCAGCTGCATCTAATTCTAACGTTCAAATTTTGAATAAAGGCACTTTGGGAGCCAACCAAACGGGACGCTGTCGCTGCCACCAAAATTCCACTCAGTAATCACTGTTCACTAATCATAACTCACCCGCACAAATTAGCCTTTCTTTTTATAGTAACTGCAACATTGACTCAAACCCATTGGGGACACGTGGATCTCATCCACAAGTAAACCGCATGTGGCACGCTGAACCTGCGATGTAGAGTATCTCCATTCTTTCTCTTGCACCGGCAACCAGTACCAAACACAAAACGGTCGAGTTTCCTTGGGCATCGTGACACTGACCACTGTGTGGGACCAATCGAACCCAAATCCCCAATGTGTTCATCGTTTTCCCTCTTCATTATTACACATTTCAAGACATGTGGGTCCCTTTCACAACACTGCATCTTGCATATAAAAGAGCTCTCTCCCTCCATCACTCCCTTGCATTTGTTCTAACCTTCCACACCCACCATGCATCGTCTCATAGTCTCTACCACCCTCTTTTCCTGCTTCACCATTCTTATCCTTTCAGGTAATGAGAATGCATTATTATTATTGTTATTGTTGTTACTATTGTTCACAACGCTAAGGTTGTTTTGTGTTACCATGTTTGCTTACAGATGCTAGTTCTATTGGAGTGAACTACGGGCGCGTGGCCGACAACCTTCCGTCGGCGGTTAAGGTTGTTAAGCTACTAAAATCACAGGGCGTAGATCGGGTCAAGTTATACGACACCGACCCAGCTGTGCTCCGGGCATTATCTGGCTCCGGGATTAAAGTAACAGTGGATCTACCCAACGAGCAACTCTACTTGGCAGCCAAGAAACGCTCGTTCGCCGAATCATGGGTGGAGAAAAACGTTGTTGTTTACCACCCTCGCACCGAAATTGAAGCAATCGCAGTGGGCAATGAAGTGTTCGTAGACTCTCACAACACGACGAAGTACCTAGTACCCGCAATGCGCAACATTCATGAAGCCCTTGTGAAACACAACCTTGAAAGATTCATCAAGGTCTCTTCCCCCATTGCACTCACGGCTCTCGGATCCTCCTACCCGTCGTCGTCTGGGTCTTTCCTACCCGAACTCGTGGAACCCGTTTTCAAACCGATGTTGAACTTCATCAGAGAAACGGCGTCGTACCTTATGGTCAACGTGTACCCATTCTTCGCTTACGAGTCAAATGCTGACGTCATCTCGTTGGACTACGCTCTGTTTCGCGAGAACCCGGGGAGCGTGGACCCGGGTAACGGGTTGAGGTACTTCAATTTATTCGACGCCCAAATCGACGCCGTTTTTGCGGCGCTATCTGCTCTCAAATACGACGACGTAAGGGTCGTTGTGAGCGAAACGGGTTGGCCTTCTAAGGGAGACAGTGATGAGGTGGGTGCGTCCCCACAGAACGCCGCTGCGTACAACGGAAACCTCATAAGAAAGATCCTCACCAACGGTGGGACCCCCTTAAGGCCCAACGCCAATCTCACCGTTTATCTTTTTGCGCTTTTCAACGAAAACCACAAGGTGGGACCCACCTCGGAGCGAAATTTTGGACTGTTTTACCCCGACATGAAGAAGGTCTACGACGTCCCGTTTACGTTGGCGGGGATGAAGGCTGCCTCACCGGCGCGAAGGGGTCCGGTCACCGGCGGCGTTTCCAAGAGGAGCAGTGGCGGGAAGAGCGCGTGGTGCGTGGCGAACCCCCACGCGGAAGAGGAGAAGCTGCAGAAGGGTTTGGATTATGCATGTGGAGAAGGGGGCGCTGATTGCCGTCCGATTCAGATGGGTGCCACGTGTTACGATCCTAATACGCTTGTAGCTCATGCTTCATTCGCGTTCAATAGTTATTATCAGAAAAAGGGGCGTGCGCGTGGGAGTTGCTACTTCGACGGTGCGGCTTACGTGGTCTCCCAGCAACCTTGTGAGTATTCCATGAAATTCCTTTATTTTTTTTATTAACTTTTAACAAATACTATTTAAGATTTATTCAAAATAAAATGTTTATTATATGAAAATACAAAAATGTTTTATATTTTAAATTTTCTTAAAAGTATTTACCAGGATAATGCTTTTAATAAAAAAATGTTTTTTGGAAGTATTCTAAAATTTTTATATATAACGTGTGTGTTGATTGTGTTACAATGTTTCACTAATAAGGTGGAGTTTGTTTTGTGTGCAGGGTATGGTACCTGTGAGTTTCCCACAGAATACTGAAACATGAAGAGGAATGACAAATTAAGATAAGATAATACACCCGCTAAGGATTTGGATTTGTGAAGAAGAGTTTATTATTTATTTATCTACTGTTTTGGGTGGGTTCTGGATTCCTTAGCTTAAAATAAGTAGGGAAATTAAATTGTTTGTAAAGTTTCATTATGCAGATGTATTCCTATGTGACTCATTGTAAAATAGTCGCCATTATTTTATTAGATTCGACTGTTTCCATTCTTCCTCCGTCCACAGTGTTTTCTGAGCATTTATTTGGGACATTTATGCGACAATTATTTGAAAATTTGACATAGAAGCATAAGTGTGTCTGGAATTATTTTTTGTGTTACTTTAGTAGTAAATTTTGGGCAGTGTTATATAATAAGCATTCGATTTTTCAGTCGATAAAAATAATGATCTTGTAATGCAATTATATTTTTGAAAATGAACGAGCGCATAGGTAAAAGTAGAAGATGGACGAAGAGAATCATGAAGAAAAATACTCATGGATGGAAGAAATACATAATGCAAGCAACTTCACTGCACTATGTTAGAAAGCTCTCTCATTTCTTGATTTCAACTCATTCTTTCACCATTGTTTCATAGATCCTACTGCTGCAATTCCTTCTTACCAAGTCAGCAATGCTTAAAGTGTTTACTTTTATTCTTGTGTTTATCTCATTCATAAACTTATCTCCTTGTTCATTCCTTTTATGTTCTGTATAACAAATTTCAGCCTAAATTCTTAACGTTTCAATACCTGAAATGCAGGAACAAATATGTTATATTTGTAGTTTTTATGAGCAGAAACATATTTAATATTGATTTTATTTAAAAAGAAAAACACATTTAAAACCGGTTTGAATCAAACCTTTGGTTTCAAATTTTAAAATAAGTTCTGAACTAATTTGGTGAAAAATAAAGTGTGATTTAAAATTTAATTTATATAATTAGTTTTTTTAAAAAATTATATGAGATTGTGTAAAGTACACATATAAAACTTAATTTTTTTATAATTAATTAGCTGTTGACAAACAAAAGATTATTGAATAAACATTAAAATTATAAGTTACTTATCAAAATAAGAGATAACTTTCGCTATTTTTAATAAATTAGCCAAAGTCATACAAAATGAAACATTATGAAAATTAGGTCTGTTTAATTATTTAAGAAGTGGTTCACAACCTGTTCGAAACCAGATTGATTACTTAAAACTGGTTTTCCAGCTTAAAACTAGATTATTCAAAATCAGTTTTGTTAAAATTCAATTCTGGTATTTTTTTTTGGCAAATTGAGAGCATGGGAAACAATAAAAACACACTCTTACAAAGCAAATAGAAGGATATACTACTTACTGGTCAAAGTATTTTTCAAATCTTAGCAAATAAATTAAGTAGGTTATCATCCAAGAAAATATAACTTGTATAACAACATGATTAACAGTAAACTTGACATTGTCAGTGAATAAAACTACTTTATAAGATAAAGCATATTATTTAAGTACTTACCATTGCGCACCTGCACTGCAATAGTCAATTTTTCAATAAATGCACGGGATAAAACTTCAATAACACTTTCTCTAAAGCTTAAAATATAAGAAATTCAAGGGAACCAACCGTACAGGCTTTATTGATGAACATGTAACAATTTGTAGTCTTGGGATCATTGTTGTCAATCAAGTCTAAGTGACATGTTTTCATGCAATTATAGTATGCCTTCTTGATCTGTTGAGGTGTGGTATTGGGAAGCTAATAAAATGGACCAACTAATTGTCATATATATACTGTTAACGTCAATCTTATATCATAAGATTGAGCAGTTTGGTAATTAATTTGGTACAATTGTTGATAATTTTCCACAGGAAATAAAACTACTTTATAAGACAACTCAAGTCAACAAATTTCAGCAATAAATAACTTATATAGCTAAACTCAGATATCATTTTATGAGGGTAGTCCACAAGCTTAATCATACAACTGATGATAATTATGTACATTCTTTCATTGCTTTCATCATTGCATCAAGAAAGACCCGAAGTACAAAACAGAAAATATGATCATTACTACTTGAATTGTCTATTTAGTTACAAGTATGTAATAAAATGTTCAAGATTTTAATTACATTAATAAAATATTTAAGGAGTAGATGATGGTCACAGTTGTATAAACCTTAAATAGATTGGTCAATACTTACAACTCCTCCCAAATCACTAATGTTGATATGCAAGCAACTGATTTATGGGATTAAGAATGGTTTTCGCAACTGACCTTTTATTATACAACAATAAATGATTAAAGCTAAAGTTGACAACAATCTTCCATATACTATTTTCATTTCTAGAATTATAGATTATCTTAATGTGGATTTGAATGAGGAAGGTGTGATGGATTTGCAATCGAGTAGTCTTATTGAAAAAGACACATTAAAAGAATGCACATTGAATTTATGGATGGTAACTAGCAATATAAGTCTTTTGTTGATCCTCAAGATGAGACTGATTAAAGCCCTTTGCAATTGATACTTGATAAATTGAATGGCTTTCATACTTCGTTTAATGATTTTTGTGAGGAAAATAGACAGTAAATGGCAAACTTGGATGCTCGAATGACCCATCTTTAATATCTATAACTACTACACTCTCTCTTTTCTTTAGATAAGTAAACATTATGTTCTTATGCTTTTATCTAGGTGCTGACTTTATTTTGTCTTTGACTTGTGTTTATGACTCTATTATATATGCATGTGTGTTATTGTCATGCTTTGTTCTTCTTCTCCCCGTAACCTTAATATTCCTTAGCGTTCCTTTACATTTTTCTATTTTAATCTTTTTGATATGCCAAAAAAGGGAGAATAGGAGTTGTTTTCCAGACTTTTATCAAAGGCTATTATCAGAGAAAGAACTCCTCTTCCCAAGACCTATTAATCTGAAAAAGATCATTCATTAAGGGGGAATTATGTTGAGAGAGCAGCAACTTCAATACATCTTTCTTTGAAGAAATGGATAGAATGATTTGTCATTATAAAAAATGAGATTGTGAGAAAAAAATCTTCCTCGGCTGCTAGCTGAACAAGTTTTTGACGAAGACATCATTAAATTTAACCTTATGATTATTAGTATATTTGTGTATGCATTTGTAAACTTTTTTAATTTGTTTAAAGCTCTCTAAGTTTTTGAAAAGAAAGTCTTAAAAGAAAGGTAAGAAAAATTCATATTTTTATATAGTTTCTTGAAATGTTAAAGCTCATTAAGTTGTCTTAAATAATAAAGCATGATGTGTGTATTTATAAGTAATAGAATGGATGGGTAATCTATTACTAGTATTTGGTAATCCATTATCAATAAAATTTGTTAAAGGTTTTGTGAACCAAAAATTGGGCAATAATTGATTACTAAATTTATATAATTTACCATTTATTTTGGAAATTATTGTAATTAATTATTAATCATATTAATTAGTTATGTGATTTTTATGTTTCACAGAATAGATTGGTAATCCGTTATCAAGTGAATTTGTTTTGTCTTAAAAGTCAGAAGCATATAATAATCGATTATCAATCCTATTAATCAAGTTATCATATGGTTTTCATATTTCACATAACACATGTAATTTGTTACTAATTTTTGGTAATATGTTATCAAGTGAATATATTTTTTCGTGTCCTGAAGGATAGAGGCACATGATAATTGATTACCATTTAGTTACCCAATGTAAGATTCAAATTTAACTCATTGAAATCCTTGAAATAGATTGTAACAAGTATATATGACCCATCTTCATTTGATAAACATAATTAAGAGCATATTTTTCTAATTTTGGACGTCAAGAGAGAGCTTTATTCAGATATTGAGATTAATTTCAAATTCTAAGTTTTTCACGGTAATTGGGATTCAAGATTCTTGACTATAAAAGTTCTTCTATTCTTCTTCTTCTCAATTCTCATTAAGAGATCTTCAGAAAATAAAGAAGAGATTGAAAAGTCAAGCTCCAAAATACTTACTATGGATTCAGTGGAACAAATATTCATGTTCGAATTCGAGATGAATTCAAAGCTTAGAGGCTTTCTCTGAGAGGAAGGGAAGAGAGAGTTCAGAGAAGAGTTAGAATTTTATAACTTGGATTATAATGCAACTTTTATGAGTTGAAATCTCTTAAATATCCATCAAATTCGTGTGCTTTCACTTGAGCAAGGTCATCCTTGCTTGGAGAGAAAACTAGACAGTAAAATTTTCTTAATTTTTCTTATATTTTCGCCTGAGTGAGGGTCATTCTCTCCTTAACAAGATTCATCACACTTGACCAAGAGTGCTTTAAAATCACCTAGTTTAGAATGTTCAACCTTGCTTGAGTGAGATATATCTTGCCTGAGCCATATTCTCTACAGCTATCACAATTTAAATTCTTTTAATTCCAGGCCACATGCACAATCAATCAACATACAAATGCAATAAAAACAAAACAAATTGAGGGTGTTACACACCTCCCTCCTCTTTGGTTTGTAGCGATTTGAATAACACTTTCCACTATTTTCGTAAATTAAAGTCAATACTTTAGTTCTTTAAATGTTACATTGTATGAAATATACACACTTGTTAACCTCTCACATATAAATGTCACACCTTTCCTCATATTTGTAAAAATCTCACATTTAAAATATATTAGTATTATCACACTAATTTTTTTTCCTAAAGAATACTTTTAAAATTCATTTGGTATTTATTATGAATGAAGAATGCAGTATTTATAAGATCAACGATAAAAAATCACTAATAATGATTTTTTTTTTAAATTACTAATAGCAATTTTATACTAGCTAGGACAATTTTTTATATTATTTATTTTAAAAGTTAAAGGGTTACTAACAGACTTCTAAGTGTTAGAAAAGCTTTTTATGTTTTTTTAAAAGTCTCCAATGAAAATTTTTGTTGTCAATTTTTTTTTAAATTTTACCAATGGAAAATTTAGAAGTATAAAAATTTATTTTATTATTTCAAAATGACCAATGTCAACTTTTTATTATAACCAAAAAAACCACCATTGGTATTTTAAATAAAATCATATTATGTAATTTTGTCAAAAAAATCCATATTTTAATAAATTCAAAATAAAAAACCATATAAAAGGTTGTCTAATTATTATTATGAATTTTTTTTGTTTTAATTGAACAAAATTACTTATCTTAATTTTTTAATTATTTAAATTAAGTTTTTATTTATGAATTTCATACCATAACTAAAAAAACCATATAAATAATTGTCTGATTAAGTTTTTCTCAAAAAAAAAAGAAAAGAAAAGAAAAGAGAAAAAGAAAACTACCACTGTCATAGGATTTTCACACTTGTGCTATCCTTAATGTCGAACTTCACATTCCGATTTATTTGAGTTGGTAATAACGAACATAAATGTCTAACACAAAATAATTGAAATTCTACTTGAACTTTGATTGGCATTTTGACTTCCTTCAACTTGAATTTTTATAAACTTCTTTTGACTTCTTCAATCAATCCTCCTAAACTATATCTTCATGAACTTCCTAGGCCTCTTCAATCTTTTCTCAAAACTAGTTGCTTTTCCACTTTGAACAGCATTTGTTTTCATTATACTTCCTTGATCACCTTTCAAAGGCATATGTTACCTTTCAACAATTTGCTTGGATTCACTAATAACTTAGTTTGAACATATCCTCCCTTGGTTTTGGTTACTTTCATTTAATCTAACAATTCTATATTAGCTAAAATCAAATGTGAAATTTTACAACCATTTCTCAACTGAGTTTTTTTTTAGTGGTTACATTTGGAATTAAATAAAATAAAGACAATTTCACTTTTAGTGCTCGTACTTCAGTTTATTTGTAATTTTGGTTCCCTTAGTTTTAATTTTTTAATTTAATCCTCATAATTTTTCAATTGTTCAACTAAGTCTCTCACCTTAAAAATCTATTCAACATAACTAACAAAAATATAACAAATATATAATATATCATTGATTTATACAAGTTTCTAAAGAAAATGGTATATGAAATAGTTAAATAAAATTAAAACAAGGATTTTATCATATTTTATATAGTATTTTATTTTATTTTTTTACTAATTATATAAAGTAATAATATGCCACCCTTCTATCTTATTTTGTTAATAAATAGATTAAATTTTTATAATAAAAGACTTAACTCAAATAATTTTAAAAATAGAAAGATTAAACGTGAACAGTTAAGATTAAAAAGACTAATTCACACATAAGTTAAAGTATAAAATTATGAGTGCAATTAAATCTAAAATAAACATAAACTACTAAAAAGGAACTCACTGTAAAAGAGAAGAAAGTTCCTCATATTGGCAAGTAAGAACGAAGGGGACTATGAGAAAATCTGAACCTCCTTGGTGACTGATTTACTGAAAATGACAATCTCTGCCTTACATTGATGTTGCATCGCAATTGTTGTTTATTGACCTTAATTGTCGTTTTCTGAGAAACCCAACATGATTTCAATACCTTAGCAGTGGCCTTATTTGTTGCTATGTGAAGGTTGGTGGCCTCATTTGTCACTGTGTTAAGGTTGTAGCCCAAACCCTGCCCATGTGAAAGGAAAAGGGTAGCCCCTATTTTTATTGACAACAAAACTAACATACTAAAACCAAGTGTGTGTATAATATTGTGACACATTTTCCCCTGCAACAAGACACAGTGATAGACAAATTAAATAAATATACATTCAATCAGTCCTTTGTATAAATTTCTCTTAAAAATCCTTTGTTAGTCGTTAATATAAAATATTTTACCAAGTTTTAGGAGCATTATTTTTTACATATTTTCTTTTATAAAGATGGAACCTCTTAACAATTAATATGACAATAGAATATAACTTTATCTAGGGTTAAACTTAGAATTTTGAAATTAATTTATGAAAAATATTAATTATTTTTCACAACTTTTCTTAATTTATGTAATTTAGTTAAAATTTTTGAACCTTGTTGAAGTGAAGATATAATTTAACTTTCAGATAACAGAAAACATGCAAAAAATTTAATGCTTTTCTTTTTAAGAAAAAGAAATGTGTCGTATAAAATAAATGAGTATAAATAGCATTTGGGACTGAGAATGTAAGTTTTTTAAAAATTAGGGGCTCAAATTTTAGGTATGCTTGTTACTTTTCAATCACACTTGCAGGATAGTACTTTTCCATGCAAACTCCAGAAATTATACTACACAAGTAAAATTGTAGGAAGAACTAGAACATGATAGAGGCAATCGCCATGCAACCATGATTTGCAATGAAAGTAAGCCTTGCCACAACAATGATAAATTAACTAGCTAATTGGTTAGTGTTGACTCTTACTTTTACTTCATCTGATAAAAACTACTCATATATATAAACCAATAGCTTATAAATACTGACCTTTCGTTTAATTTCTTAACAAAATTTAAAAATTGCATGCTTGTATTTGAAGCTAGGTGACTTACCAATGAGAAGTTAGCATTGGATCTCTCTATATTCTCCTCATTTGAAGTATTAGAATCCTCTCCCTTAATTTCATCCATGCTCGATTTGTTCACACCACTAGAATGCTCAAAATCTGAAGGTTTCTTTGTGTCAACAAGTTCAATATTGTTGATGTTTTGCAAGGCTTCAAGACTATCTTCTTTGTGCAGCAAACACCACTCACACTTCCTTATCTTGCGCCCTTCCACTTTTACTTCAAAGCATAGCATATTTGTATCCTTAAACTCTGGCTTTCTATGCTTGCTAAAGAGATATCGATTGAACTTGTTATTCCATCTGTGGTGTCGTTGAATGTATATATAATCACCACTCACAATCATTGTAAATAGGTAAAGGTTATTATTTGCTGTTGAAAAAGAGGACAAAGATAAGGAGGGGCCATCTTTGACGTCAAAGCTCCAATACAAGCGCATCAATTTGAGCCCAAAAGGGCCAAAACCAGCATCTTCCTGCATTTCCTTTAAATCTTGTGGAACTTGAGCTTCTAAGGCAACAAATATAGTCACTCCCCACCGATCACTTGAATGACAATCATCTGGGATGTCCACTTCTACTGATGCAATTGAGTCAAGCTTTGACACATACGATGTGCTTAAGGGAAAAAAAAATTGATTGGCAAATCGTGGTTGAATTTCCAAATACGTTGGATAGGGCCAATCAAGCTTCTGAAATGGTGAAAATTTTCTTGTAAATAATCAAAAAAAGAATAGTAGCAGTAATTTTTTCCAACATTATTATTAGATAATAGTTATGCTAGAATACCTATAGATATGCATGGTGAGACTCTATATTAGTTGTGTGTGCTAGATAGGGTAGAGTACTCACCCTTACATTTATTTGTTAGGTGACCAAGACGATCAACAACGGACTCAGTGAAGGAAGGATGAACTACTATAGGACTTAGGTTGTATTTTGAAATTATGATGTAACTGAATTAGTCCTATAGTAGTCTTTGATATAAATTGTAATCCTTTATTGTTTTGGAACTGTTTTATGAAACTTTGTAATAAGATCGTTTATTAAATGAAATTTTTATTACTCCTATTTTGCAAAATTATTAACCAGAAATTAAATTAAGGTGTTACAATTTTAGTATCAAAGCAGTTCATCCAAACCGGACTGGAGTAATGGGCTGAAGCGTCCAAATTGAGTATTGATTTGTTTTGATTACCTGAATTATAAATGTTGTCATTGACCTGATAGTTTGAATTGTGGTTTGCTAAATTTTTATAGCTTAGAGTAAACATAGCTGGTAGAGGTAGAGGAGCTAGAGACACTAGTGATCCCATGGAGCGCATGGCTCAAATTCTGGAGACCTTGGTGCATAATCAAGGCAGAGAGCCGGTTGAGTACAGAGGATTGTCTGCCTTCACCAAGCACGATTCTCCAAAGTTTGAGTGAGGATTCAACCCTGAGAGAGCCTAGAGATGGTTGGCGGACGTAGAGAAAGTCTTTAATGTGATGGGGTGCCGTGAGGAATACAATGTGAACTATGCCACTTACCTGCCGTGTGGAGAGGTGGAAGACTGGTGGAGGTTTGCCGATCAGACATTGCCACAAGAGGGTGGTTACATTTAATAGGAGACCTTTAAGGTGATCTTTCTAGGGAACTACTTTCCCCAGGATCTGAGGAAGCAAAAAACCTGTGAATTCCTTGAGCTGAAGCAAGGAAGCATGATAGTGGGAGAATATGCAACAAAGTTCCAAGAGCTAATGAAGTACTGGCCTCACTACCAACATGGGGATGGTGAGGAGGACTTGTGTGCTCAGTTTGAGCATAGGCTGAGGCCAGACATCCAGGCTACAGTCAGTGTGTTTCAGCTGACAGACTTGCCTACTCTGGTGACCAAGAGTAGAATCTTTGAAGCTAACTCGAGGGGCAAGACAATGGATACTAGGGGAGCCGTTCCAGTGAGGCAAGACAAAATACCCCCTAGATTCTCAAAGGGACCATACTTAAGCTCAAGTAATTCTCAGTCCAGAGGGAGCTTGTCACAAGAGAAGAGTAGCGGGAGTGGCTCAAGATCGGGTTCTTTCAGAGGACCTATCAAGTGTTTTAGGTGTGGAGGACCACACATGGTAAAAGACTGCCCACAGCCAAAGATAAGCTACAGTCACTGTGGGAAGCGAGGCATACTGCCAATGTGTGTTGGGCTACTAAGAGGAGTGGCAGTTCAAGTACAGCTCAGAGACCAGAATCAAGAGGGAGCAGAGTACGGGACCGAAGCCAAGCATTCCTAGTAGGGTCTTTGCTATGACCGGGGCAGAGGCTTCACAGTCGGATGAGCTGATTCGAGGTAAATGCATTATTAAAGGCCAAGTGCTAGATGTGTTGTTTGACTCGGGTGTTACGCACTTTTTTGTTTCTGTGGATTGTGTGAAGAGTCTGGGTTTGCATGTGACTGATTTTTCATGTAATGTTGTGGTGACTACCCCTACAAGCAAGCTGGTTGTGATGTCGTGGGTGTGCTTGGGATGCTCTATAAAGGTGCATGGTAGGGAGTTTGATGTGGACTTAATTTGTCTGCCTTTTTCTCAACTGGACGTAACCTTGGGAATGGATTGGCTTGCTGCCAACTATGTGCTACTGGATTGCAGAGAGAAGACACTGATCTTTGGTGCATCAATGTCAGAAGTTCTGAGGTTGTTAAGTCAGTGTGCATAGGAGAACGCAGTGAATGCCAAGGCCTTTATGGTCATGTTTTCAATGGAGACCAAAAGTGTGGTAGAGCCAAAGTATATCCAGGTGGTGAGGGACTTTTTGAAAGTTTTTCCTGAAGATGTTTCTGAGTTACCACCTGAGAGGGAGATAGAGTTTGCCATGGATCTCATTCTGGGAGCAAGCCCAATTTCTGTGGCACCATCTAGGATGTCACCAGTGGAGTTGGTAGAGGTCAAGAAGCAAGTAGAGGACTTGTTGTAAAAACAGTTTGTAAGACTGAGTGTGTCACCATGGGAAGCGCCAGTGCTCTTAGTGAAGAAGAAGGATGACAACATGAGAATATGTGTGGACTACCGATAGCTGAACAAGGTAACGATCCAAAATAAGTATCCACTTCCGAGAATCGATGATTTGATGGACCAGTTAAGGGGAGTTGCAGTGTTTTCTAAGATTGACTTGAGGTCAGGGTACCATCAGATCAGGGTAAAAGACGAGGATGTGCCCAAGACAGCATTCAGGACGCGGTATGGTCATTATGAGTATTTGGTGATGTCGTTTGGGGTTAATAGGATCTTCCATGAGTTTATGGATCAGTTTGTGGTGGTGTTTATCGACGACATCCTGATTTATTCGAAGACTCACGAAGAGCATGCCGAGCACTTGAGGATCGTTCTGCAAATTTTGAGGGAGAGATAGCTATATGCCAAATTCTTCAAGTGTGAGTTCTGGCTATCAGAGATTCAATTTTTTGAACATGTGGTGTCGAAGGGAGAGATCATGGTAGACCTTACAAAGGTGGAAGCAGTGGCTGGGTGGCCAAGACCGACAAATGTGACTGAGGTCTACAGTTTTCTAGGACTAGCAAGTTATTACAGGAAGTTCATTGAATGATTTTCTAAGATAGTTTTGCCCTTAACGAAACTGACCCGCAAGGGTAGGGAATTTAAGTGGACCAAGGGATGTGAAGCTAGTTTCTTAGAGCTGAAAATAAGGCTAACATCAGCATCTGTGTTAGTTCTACTCGACCCGGAGAGGAAGTTTGATGTGTATTGTGATGCATCCGGGTAAGGACTTGGGTGTGTTTTGATGCAAGATAGACGAATAGTTGCCTATGTCTCGAGATAGTTACACCCGCATGAACTCAACTATCCAACTCATGACTTGGAGTTAGCGACAATGGTTTTTACTCTTAAGGTATGGACGCATTACCTGTATGGAGCAAGGTTTGAAGTGCTCAATAACCACAAAAGTTTGAAGTACCTGTTTGATCAGAGAGAGCTGAACATGCAGCAGAGGAGATGGATGGAATTCCTCAAGGACTATGATTTCACTTTGTCTTACCACCCTAGAAAGGAAAATGTGGTGGCCGACGCTTTGAGTAGGAAGTCATTCCATGTGGCAGCAATGATGATAAAAGAGATGGAGCTGATTAAAGAATTTTGGGACATGAACTTGGTTATGGAGGTGAGGCCGAGGAGTTTGTATCTCGAAGCGATGACAATTTATAATGACCTCTTAGTGTATGTCTGAGATGCGCAGCAGGGAGATGCCTTCCTACAAGATATAATGAGACAGAAGAATGAAGGCAAGAATTTGGAGTTCCACTATGATGAGAATGGGGTGATTAAGTTCCAGAACCGAGTGTGCATTCTCCAAGTGGATGAGTTGAAACAAATGATACTAGAGGAAGAGTATAAAAGTAAGATGAGTTTTCACCCCGTGCAACCAAAATGTATCAGAATCTTCGAAAAAGCTTTTGGTGGAATGGAAGAAAGAGAGATGTGGCTGAATATGTGTGGCTAGATGCCTAACCTGCCAGAAGGCGAAGATAGAGCACCAGCGTCCACCTGGGTTGATGCAACTGTTAGAGATCCCTAAGTGAAAATGGAACAGTATTTCTATGGACTTTGTGTCCAAATTGCCAAAAACCAGGAACAATCTTATTACTCCAATTAATTTCTACTTTTTCAAAAAGTAATCCAAGATTTTTCTTATTCCTATATAATTTATATGTATGGGAACACGAATCTAACTTTCTTTTTCTACGGAACAAATCTTCTCATTTACGATTAGAATCTTTTTGCGTTTTTTTTGAACAAATTTTTTTCTATGCAAAAATAGAACATCTTGTACAAGTCATTGCTAAGGATTTTTCATATACTTTATCATTCTTCAAGGATCCTTTCATCCATTATGTTAGATATCAAGAAAAATCAATTCTGGTTTCAAGGAATACGCCTCTTTTGATGAATAAATGGAAATACTATTTTATCTATTTATGGCAATGTCATTTTGATGTTTGGTCTCATCCAGGAAAGATCCATATAAACCAATTATCCGAGCATTCATTTCACTTTTTGGATTATTTTATAAATTTGCAACTAAATCTTTCAGTGGTACGGAGTCAAATGTTGCAAAATTCATTTCTAATGGAAATTGTTATGAAAAAGCTTGATACAAGAGTTCCAATTATTCTTCTAATTAGATCATTGGTTAAAGTAAAATTTTGTAATGTATTGGGGCATCCCCTTAGTAAGTTGGTCTGGGCCGATTTATCCGATTTTGATATTATTGACCGATTTTTGCGGATATGCAGAAATTTTTCTCATTATTACAATGGATCCTAAAAAAAAAAAGAATTTGTATCGAATAAAATATATACTTCGGCTTTCTTGTATTAAAACTTTGGCTCGTAAACACAATAGTATTGTACGCGCTTTTTTGAAAAGATTAGATTCAGAAAAATTATTAGAAGAATTCTTTACAGAAGAAGAAGACATTTTTTCTTTGATCTTTCCAAGAACTTCTTCTACTTTGCAAAGGTTATATAGAGGTCAAATTTGGTATTTGGATATTCTTTTCAGCCATGATTTGATCTAGTCAACCATTCATAAATGGTTATGATACTTTGTAAATAGATTCATCAAAATTATCATTAAATGAAGATAAATTCATTTATTTTGATTAGTATTATCATATCTATAGGATTTTGAAATGTTCATGTAATAAGAGTCAGGATTTGGGGTTCATCAACTGAATATTTTATTTTCTTAGAGTCTTTTCCTAGAGAATTTATTCGGGTTTATATGTATACATAGGGAAAGCCATATGCAATGAAAAATGCAAGCACGGCTTGGGGAGAGTTTTTTCTTGTTTTATTATTATATTGAATTTTATTAAAAAAGAAATTATCTACTCCATCTGACTAGTTCCGGGTTCGAGTCCTGGGCAACCCATTGCTAATGAATATATCAAATAATTATAAGTTAGAGAGGTTGGCAGACTTGTATGTGTGGGAGATAGTCAGGTTGCATGGAGTGCCGACGAGTGTAGTATTCGATAGAGACTTGAGGTTTACCTTGAAGTTTTGGGAGAGCCTGCAGAAGGTATTGGGCACTAAGTTGAAACTTAGTTCGATGTATCACTCAGAGACAGATGGTCAGACCGAAAGAACTATCCAGTCCCTAGAGGACTTACTGAGGGCTTGTGTGCTTGAGCAGCAAGGGACTTGGGAAGAATGCCTACCATTGGTGGAGTTCACTTACAATAACAGCTATCATGCTAATATTGGAATGGCACCATTCGAGGCTTTGTATGGACGGAGATGTAGGACTCCTTTGTACTGGTATGAGAATGGAGAGACTACTCTGTGTGCCCTAGACATAATCTAGAAGCAGAATAAGCAGATCAAGATGATCAGAGAGAAAATGAAGGCTACACAAGACAGACAAAGAGCTACTATGATAAGAGGAGCAAACCGTTGGAGTTCCAAGTGGGTGACCATGTGTTTTTAAAGGTCTCACCTGTGACTAGAGTTGGAAGAGCTCTGAAATCTCAAAAACTATCTCCTAAGTTCATTGGGTTATTTGAAGTGTTGAGTAAAGATGGCCCTGCAGCATACCGGATTGCATTGCCTCCAAACCTCTTGAATATACATCTGGTGTTCTATGTGTCATAACTCAGGCAATATGTGCTGGATCCTTCTCATGTGATTAATCTTGACCCAGTTCAAGTAAGAGAAGACTTATCTTATGACGTGTATCCGGTAAGAATAGCGGATCACCGTCTTAAACAGCTAAGAGACAAGGAGATCTCGTTGGTGAAGGTGATTTGGAGCTCAAGTGATGAGGGAGATGCCACATAGGAAGTGGAGAGTAGAATGAAAGAGTTATACCCAGAATTGTTGGTGTAACTTGCATGTGTGCTTGTTTGAATTTCAAGGACAAAATTCCTTAAATGAAGGGAGAGTTGTAATGCCTTGAATTTTGTAATATAGTTTAATTATTAATATAAGTATTTACGTAGACTTTCATGGGTTATTATTAATTATTATGTACATATACATATACACACACACATATATATATATATAGGGTGATGAGAATACATGTGTACGCTGGAATCAGACTGAAATTTGGCTAAGTGTTCTGATGCAGTTTGTTCTTGCTGCAGCGAGAAGTGTCTCGCTGTAGCGAGAGGATCCTGAGAAGAAGGCGTGAAACTGTCGCTTTGTCACTGTAGCAAAAGTGTCTCGTTGTAGCGACAAAGCAACATTTTGGGGTGCATTTCTGGGTGCAGTCTCGCTGTAGCAAGAGGGTATCATTGTAACGAGATTCTACAGAAACCAAGGTACAGTTTTCTCTGACATTTTCATTATAGAGAGAGATGGTGTTGCTGCAGCGAGGGTAGAGTATCTCGTTGTAGCGAGAATGTCGTGACTAGAAGAGGATTTAAAGGGGTTAGGGTTTGAGGAAGAGTTATTTCTCACTTTTCCTTCGAGATTTCTTCAATTCTCTCACTCCCAAATCCTATTTTACCGATTAAATTGCCTCCAAGCCATTTGGAAGCAAGATTGAAGGTTAGATTTGTGTAAGGAACGCTTGGAGGTGAGTTTTAATGGTTAGAGTTTTGGTTTCTCATCCCTATCCTCTGATTTCTCGATTTTCTTGGGTTTTCCTGGGGTTCTTCCATGTGTTTAGGTCGAAGTTCATGTGAGGGAGCGCTTACCTTGTTGATTTGATGTGTGGATCTTCATTTGAGGTAAGGGGAGACTCTACCCTAGCTCATTTGCTTGAAAATCTACTTAATTGCTATGTTTTTGTAATGTGATTGAGATAGATGTGTAGAATTGTGTATTTTGATGGATAATGTGTGGTGGGTGCGATTTTGATAATGTGAAAGCTAATTATGAGTGAATTTTTTTTTGGAGGAATTGATATTGAATGTGATGAGTAGAATGGTTGAGCCTGATATAGGTGAATAGGTGTGTTTGCATATCCTTGATTGATGATTGAAATGTTGTATACATGAATATGGGCCTATATGTCGTATATTGTAAATAAATGGGGCACTTTTGCCGTGTGTACAAATGAATGTGGGTCTATGTGCCATGTGCTGTGAATGAGTAATGTGTGTAGTTAAAATATGTGTGTACATGGGGCATGTTGAATATCGATGTAATGATGCTATGAATAGTTCAGCGATACACTAGAGGTGTGGAAGATGAGGACGGTAGAAATACTTTGGAGAAGAGAGAATGGTGGTGACACCAACAGTGAACGTGGGTGCACCACAGGCAACACACTCTCCTCCTGACTAGACCTCTGACCACTACCTTTGCTGAGCGACCCGTGATTGCCCATATGGTATCCGTGAGACGGGGGTAACCAATGACCATTCATGGTGTGAATTTGTGGTCACAGAGCCACAGTGAGCATGGCTAGGTGCGGTAAGAGCACATGTGTAAATTGTTATGGTGTCGTGAGTGCATCGATGATGAACTGGAATGAAATGCTTGAAATGTTGCTTGTAATTACCTAGACGTGAGTAAATATGTTAGAATACCTATAGATATGCATGGTGAGACTCTATGTTAGTTGTGTGTGTTGGATAGTGTAGAGTACTCACCCTTACATTTATTTTTCAAGTGACTAAGACGATCAGCACTAGACTCAGTGAGAGAATGATGAATTGCTATAAGACTTAGATTTTATTTAGAAATTATGATGTTGCTGAATTAGTCTTATAGCAGTCTTTGATATAAATTGTAATCCTTTTTGTTTTGGAATCATTTTATGAAACTCTGTAATAGGATCGTTTATTAAATGAAATTTTTATTACTCCCATTTTGTGAAATTATTAATCAAAAATTAAATTAAGGTATTACATCAATCATATATTTAAGTTTAAATAATATAATATAAACAAAAAAATTACATTGAAATTATGCATATTTTCTTAAGATACGAATCTATTGTTAAAATTCTATCTATTATTTTTTTTATCTAATTTCAAATTTCAAATTTCAAATTTATTTTGGCCTTTTCTCTAACTAATTTTTTTATAAATTTCAAAACATTTTTTCCTCCCTCTCTCTCTCTCAAACCTAATGTTTTAAAACTCTACACTTTTCCTCTCAAGCCTCTATCACTCTTTCTTTCTTCCCCATCCTCTTTTCTCTCTCTCACATGCTCATGCATATCACAGTGATTATATAGAATGAAAAATATGCCGACGACAATTTTTAGAGCCCTTATCTTGTTTTGCAAGTAGGGATAGAAATAGGTTAGACTGTTTGACAAGAATCTATGGCTTAGTCTTTTTAAGGCTTAACTTAACTTGACCTATTTAAGTAATAATCTTAATTTAAGCTTTTTAAATGACTTAATTAATTAAATAGTAACAGTTTAAGTTTAAGAAAAAGCTTATTAAGTCTATTATAATGACTAATTTAAAATTTATAATATTAAATAATTTTATATCAAAATTATGATATAATAGCATATTAAATAAATTAAATTTTAAATAACTAAAATATTAAATTTAAATTTTAATCTTTTTTGTTGGAGTTGAAAAATATTCCTATTACATACCTTCTAAGAGAGAAAGAGTCTTACTTGCTGAGTATTATGCGTTACTATTGTTTGATTTTTATATAATACTGATTTGCATTTATCAATTATGTATTTTGGTGAAATAGAAATATGTAATTTTACTATACATATTTAAAATGTTGAACTATTTTTTTTTTATAACTTATTTAAATATAAGTCTTATAACCTTTATAAAGACATACTTATTTAAATTGTTTAATAATCTATTTATAAAGAAATTTAATGACTAATTAAAAGTTTTAATACGAAATAAGTCATTAAAATGACTAATTGGTCAAAATTGACTTTTAAAAAAGTTAAGTCATACTTAATAAAAAGTTTATAATAAATAATAAGTTAAACATAAACTTCAAAACTATTAATTAAGTCAAATTTATTTATGCAAAATCTAACTTAGCTTAACATATTTCTATCCTTACGTGCCTGTTATTAAATAAGAATGTGATAAAAGATTTTGTCCATAAATTTTTTTAAAGAATAAGAATTTTTTAAGATTTTATAGCATACAAAAGTGATGTGATAGCGAAATGATTAATCTTCTCAATCTTTCCTGACTTTAAATTTAAAAAATCACAAAAAGTATTTTTTTTATAAAATTTCATTAGCACTTTTTAAAATTCTATATTTCCATATTTAAGCTGAAAGTACCGTATCAACGTAATTATGCAACTAAAAGTACATATTTAAATAAAATGATCTTTGGGTGCAGTAGTTTATTTTAACGGTACAGGTTGCACCCACCTGTAATAATGCCAAATAATCAATTAATAACCTAACCAAAGCAATAATTTTTAAATTATAAAATTCCCATATTTATTTGGGCATTAAAATAATATTAAATATTAAAATAATATCACTTAAATTTATATCTCAATATAAACTTCCTACATTCATATATATACATGAAAATACTTTCATATAAAATAACTATAAATTATATTTTAATTCAATATAACTATAACTATACTCAGTAAACATAAATGTCAATATCATAAAAGCATATTAATATTTGTAAAAAGATCAACCGCAGATATATTAAAAGAGACTAATTAGCAAGTATAAATAGTAGAAAAGCAAACCCACATTTAGAATATTTTGAAATTTAAAATGATAGGTTTGAAAAAATATTATGAGCAGAAAGATTCTAAATTTTGAAGAGATCATTACATGGGAAATTACATTTGTAAAATTAACACAATAAAATATTGAGATTGAAATATAAATTTATTGTTGATTGAAAATGCTTTTAAGAGTGATTTTTTTTTCTTAATATGTCAGATGAATTTCTCTTGCAGTTAGTATCTAGTTCATTTTATATTTATTTTTCTTTATAAATACTAATACTACCTATTGTAATTAATATTAAATATTGATACCTTGTATTAACTTAAAGATATCTTCTATTTATCAACAAAAAAGAAAGATATCTTCTATTTTAGATAAACTAAATTTTAAAACTATTAAAATTTTAATCAATATAATTAAATTTTGATTTTAAATTTTGAACTTTTACACAATTGAAAAAATTAATTATAGAAAAAGAAGAGCGCGAATAAAGAGGATTGAACGAAAAAAAAAAAACAACATATTTTCGATTACCACAGTAAAAAAGCATCACTGTAGCAACCTCGTACCAACAAGAATAAGTGCTTGTCATTGGAATGAGAGATATAAGAATAGCATAAGACACTACTTCGAAAAAATGTAAGAAAGATGTTTCATATAGGATAAGATTTTTCTCGGACAGAACAGTGACATGTATTTTTATAGTCTCGTTTTTCAAGTGGTTTCCAAATTAGTGGTATACATTACACGTAAAATATATAGTATTATTATCAAAAGGACTTTATCATTCCACCAACATCTTGAAGAATATTGACTTTTTAGTTTTGAAACATAAGACATTCTTTAGTTTAGTTTCCAAAGTTATGGATATGGACTTATAATATTTTAAATTAGTAAAAAATAATTTTTAATACTTCAAATTATCATTAATTAATCATTTTACTCTTTATACTGGATAGGACATGACAAATGCTACTCGATCACTATGATGAAATAAGGAATCCGAATATCCTTTTGGCGTAAAGACGAACATTGTGTCAAACTAAAATAAATTAGCGATATTTAAACCAGATCAAAATAAATAATCATTAATTAATTACTAAAACAGAAAGACTTAATACAGAGCTGAGTCATGAGGTCCATTAGTCCAAAATATTGTCTATAAAATGAAAGTAAGAAGTACAAGTAAGCGATTGACTTTCGAATATTCAATAACATTTATTACCTAAATTGACACCTGACTTTATCATTAGAGTATTTTTTGTAGGTACACCCCTCACGTCATACAGAGAAGAGCCATAGATACTTGGAAGGACACCATCTTACTTTACAGAAGAGGAGTCTCTAGAAGACTAGTGTATCCCAAGCAAGAATACTCTTTAAAACTATAGATATTTAGCCAATTATTTATAAAATTATTAAAAAATAATTTTTAAATTATTAAAACTAGTATTTTAGTCTCACTCATTAATCTTTGTTATATCTGTTTAATAGCATTTTTATTTAATAAATTAACTATTAACATAGTAAATACATTGAATTATGCAACAAACTATGATGAAGATCAAAAGCTGTTTGATGTGTAAAATTTGGGTAAACATTTGATTTTGTAGTCTCAATCTAAACCTTGATAGCATCTCAATCACTACTCAACAATTGATTTAGATGTAATGCATTCTAATATGAGTGGGTCTACTTCAAGTTCGAGCATAGGGAGAGAGAATGATTTGACACTCGACCAAGTATTTTGCAACAAAATATTTGGCATTGTTTGGTGTTAAATATTACTGCATTCAAAGAAGTGTTCATTATAAAGTTTGAGCTTGACCAAATAAAATTTCATTACAAGTGTGTTCATTATAAAGTTTGAGTTTGACCATCTAAAATTTCATTACAAGTGTGTGAAGTTTGGCATTGACTATAATTGAAGTATATGTGTCACTTCATAAAAAAATTGTAGTTATGGAAAGCACAAAAATTGACAAGACCGCACACGTGTCTTTCCTAAATGATTAGGTGGCCTGTAGTCTAATATGTCATGTACTATTACTCAAATGCAAATTAGACCATACTATGTTGGTGATGTCGCATATTATGGTTATTTTATGTTCCACCATCTTTTCTGGACCTATCCACCATGCATAGAGGCATTTAAATATTGCACAAGACTTTAATCAATGAAACACATTTGAGTGGCAAGTATGCTAGAACATTTTTATGGCAATTGTCCAAGATGACAACTCAAATATCTTGCCAATTGCATTTGCTGTGGCAGAGAGAGAGAGACTAAAAAATAGTTTTTTTTTTTTAGAAATGTTAGTCAACATGTGACACCACCAAGAGAATATTCTTGTCATATCTGATAGCATCACGCTAAACTTTAGAAGCAATAGGGAGTGGGTGGCATCCTACTTTAGTTTATCATGCATACTGTGCATGACACATAGCATCAAATTCGTTGTAAAATTCAAGAATAAAGGTACAAAATTATTGCTAATGAATGCAACATATGCAAAGACTAAGCATGGGTTAACGATATACCACGTGATAAATGGGCTTGGTATGTCAATGAGGGTTATTGCTTTGGGCACATGAAAACTAATTTATCCAAATGTATGAATGTTGTCATGAAAGGCACCACAATCTTTTCATTACATTCATGGTAAAGTCAACATATTATCACCTTATTGAGTTATTCATCCAAAAGGGCATTCAGGCAAAGATGTAACTTACAAGTTGCCAAAAATTTTTAGAGGCCCTTTTGAATGCAATTGAGGAGCACAGGCTACACTTGGCAACATGAGTACCACTTGAGTGACCTGTAATGCTTTATAGCACTTGGTATTTGAATGAGATAGCATAAGAAGTCATCAATCAAAGGAAATTCAAAGTGCATTTAACAAAGCGATTATGTAACTATGAGAAATTTCAAAAATTGCACTATCCATTTCGTCATGCACTCGCTGGGTGTTCTGATGCTTAATGTAAGCGGACCTCTTTTGTTTGTGAAGTACCATGGAGTCTTTGTTCAGTGTATACAAAGCATAATTCTCTTTTATTCCTAACAAAAACATGTGGTGGTTATACACTAGGCTTCCTATATAGCCAAATCACTTAGTGAACTCTTGAGAGTCATTCAGTTTTCACCAGGATTCACAATGAAATAGACAAGACAAATTTGAGTCAGGAAAAACATTGTGGATTGTGTAAAGGTAAGAATCACACTAGACGAATATGCCCGCATGCTCCATCCTCTAGCCAACATAATTGGTCCACTATGTTTTGTTCTAAGAGTAATATTATTAAGTTAAATGTATACTAGTCTATTTGTTACCATGAATATGTTAAGATCTATTCGTGAATATTTGTTTATGTCACCACTTTCATAAGAAAAATTTGTTGTTTATTTATTGTGTACTATCTTTTTGACATATGTAACTATGCTAAGCTCAAGTACATAAAATTAAAAGTCAAAAGTACATATACAAATTGTTCCTGGATATGAGAACACCCTTAGTCTTCGGACTCCGGAATGAGTTGTAGAACGGTCTTCGGTCTTCTTGTCTTGAAGTATTCGGTCTGTCTGAGGTGTGATCAATTGATGGTGAGGAGGGTACCTGCAAAGGCACTCCGATGGTAAAGTAAGTATTCGGTCTTACGTAAGCGAGATTACTATATTTAGTAAGAATGACATCAGAATCAAGTAATGTACTGTGTACTTCCCTTTTTATAGCCACTGTTTTGGGCTGATGGGCCTGGATAACTTAGGCCTTATTGATTATCCTCTTGATTAAGTATAATCCTTATTATTACTTCAGATTAGTGCATATTAATTATTTAATGCACGTGGTAAATAGTGACCATTCGGTGCCGAGACCTGAGAACCTTAAGGAAAATCTGGTTTGGAGGGTACTCGGTACCGAGTACCTCTCAGGTACTCGGTACCGGGTACCCTAAATGGTACACTAGCCCTCGAAGCCTAAAAAATTGTATAAAATTTAAAGAGGCTTATTATCCAGAACTCGGTCTTGGCGCATTGAGCGGGAAAGATGATTTTGGCGGGAAGCTGGGGGTGCTTTTAGGGTTTTATTTTACTGTTCATCAAGATCTGGCAGTTTACTCTCTTGATAACCGTTGATCTATTGATGATCTTAACGGCTGAAGTTGGGCGCGACTCTTCATTTACCCGAAGCCCTTTGCTCTATAAAAGGGGAGTGTGGTCCCTACTTGTTTCTACCTTTTACTCTGTACCGAAGTGTTATAATTTCCTTGTGCGCCAAGCTCTCTGTCTTTGAAACCGAGTTCTTCTCAAAGTAAATTTAAGGTATAATTCTCTTAGCCGAAATGGTGAATTCAATGGAATGGGAAGATTCGCTGTCAAATAGGGCCGACGACCAGGATAGGGCTGAGTCTGTTAGAATAGTAGTGGACGAGGCCGAGGAGCCCATTAGAACTGTAGGCGAATCAAATGAACCTGCCGAATCCTCTGCCTCCGCCGAAGGGATGGTACCCATCGTTAGTCCAATCAGGGAGAGGCCGACATGTCCACCATGTACAATTCCGGGATATGAATGGGTGGACGGAGAGGTGGTATCCTACTTCTCCAATTATCAAAGGAATGCCGACCTGAAGCGGTTCTTAAGACTGACTAGGATTTGCCTATTTGAAAACGAAGATCCTTATCCTATGGAGGTCGAATGCTGCCGAGGGGATGGCGCGCCGAATCCTGACCTAGTCTGCCTAGGCGCGGAGTTCGGCTTGGACAGGGGATTTTACGTTTATGATTGCATTTTTAAGGAGTTAGGAGTAGTTTTTCCCTTAGATGATTTTCAAATGGGGGTTTTACGTGTATTAAACGTAGCCCCTACCCAACTTCATCCGAATGGGTGGGCAAAGAATGCAAGCCTTTAGGATTCTTTGTAAATTCCATTATATAGAACCAACCACAAACCTTTTCCTTCATTTTTTTAGTACACGTCCTTCGGACAAGGCTCGGTGGATTTCTTTGTTCCGCCAAATTTGATTTTCCTATTTTTAAACCCTACACGTCCTCCTTCAAAGGTTTTAAGACCGGGTTTTTAAGGTCTTCATTCATCCCGAAGGGGAAGAATTATTTTTACGACCGAGAAGGGACTCCTCTGTTCCCTTTTCATTGGACTCGGGTACCTCGTCGATATGACGTGGTGCCCGAGGATATCTTGGCAATGAGGAGTCATCGGCTCTTCAAGATATAAAGACCCTTCCTCGGGAAATTCTGCCCGAGGACCGATTCTTGCTCAAGTCCCCAAATCCTCGGATGGACTTGAATGGTAGGTAATTTTCCTAAGTACATTTTTCTAAGATATCTTGAATTGATTTGACTTTTCTTTTTTGATGCGACTCTTATGGCACACCTCGGCTCCGGAATGGGCTACCGTCAGGCTTTAAAGCAAAGAATGCCGGAGGGGATGACGGTTGATCAACATCGTCATCCCGAGGTGGATCGTTTGGCCGAGAGGGCCACTGCTCGATCTCCTCCCCGAGATCAGAGTCAAGCTGAAGGGGACCTTCGAAAAAGGAAGAACAAGGGCAAGGCAAAGGCCGCTGAATCGAGGCCGAAGAAAAGGTGCACGTGCCCAACCTGCTACCGGATCGGGAGAGACTTCTCGGGGGGTATCCATTCCTCCCGAGGTTATGTCCGAGAGGTTCTTCGCTGAAGGAGTGAATCCCTCCCGACTACTCCCACCTCGTCTTCTTTCAGAATCAGGAAAGAAGATAGTAAATGAACAAGATAAGGGGGCGAGGTGGGATTGGTTCTGCGAGTTCTTCTCCCGAGCCGGGATCATGGCTCGATCTTTGGCGCTTGAGCCTATGCTTGAGCTCGAGAAGGTGAAAGAAGAATTGGCCAAGTGCCAAGAGGTACAGTGAACCTCTCCGAGACCAACAAAGCACCGGAAACCGAAGTGGATCGGCTTAAAGAACATCTTCGTATCCGAGATACTCGTGTTGAGGAGATGGAGAACAAGCCGAAATCGCCGAGGCCGACAGAAGTCTAAGGGTGCAGGAGTTAGCCGATGCCTTGGCGCGGGAGAGGAGGACTAAGGAGCGGTGTGAGGCCGAAATGAAGGCCTTGGAAATTAAAAGTAACGACACGATCTATGCCGAGCATGAAGCGGGTTTCTACCATGCTTTGTCCCGAGGCTAGACGGTTCGGGAAAATTCCTTCAAGCTTCCAATTCGATACGACAAGGGATTTTTTCCAAGGAAAATTCCTTCGCTATGATGAGGTAGCCGAGGACCTTGAGCGGATCTCCTTGCTCCTCGCCAAGTGGAATCGGGTGAAGCCGAGGACACCGGTGCTCCCGAAACTTCTCTTCCCGCCGACGCCCCCGAAGAGTCCCCAAATGTTAATATTGTTGATTAATAAATGTATTTTGCTTTTCTTTTGTTATTTCAATATCAATAAATGAAGTATTCATGGAACTCTGTGTTTGACCTTTAATTTTCTGTAGTCGCTCGAAATACCTTATAAATTTGAATAACTTGGATAAATTAAATTCAACCTTGGCCGAGATGTAACCCGGGAGGGAATCGTTTAAATAAATTGAATTCAACCTTAACCGAGATGTGACTCGATAGGGAATAACGGATAATTTAAATTCAACCTTGGCCGAGATGTGACTCAGGAGGGAATCGCTTTAAATAAATGAATTCAACCTTAACCGAGATGTGACTCGGGAGGGAATAATTTGGATAATTTGTAAATTCAACCTTGGCCGAGATGTGACTCGGGAGGGAATAACGGATAAATTAAATTCAACCTTGGCCGAGATGTAACTCGGGAGGGAATTTGTTTAAATAATTTGAATTCAACCTTAACCGAGATGTGACTCGGGAGGGAATAACTTGGATAATTTTTAAATTCAACCTTGGCCGAGATGTGACTCGGGAGGGAATCGCTTAAATAATATGAATTCAACCTTGGCCGAGATGTGACTCGGGAGGGAATAATTTGGATAAATTAAATTCAACCTTAGCCGAGATGTAACTCGGGAGGGAATCGCTTAAATTTGAATTCAACCTTAACCGAGATGTGACTCGGGAGGGAATAACTTTAACAGACCGAATAAATAGCTGTCTTGAATCAGAGGAATTTCATTAAAATAGTGCCTCATTAAAAACCTTCTTGGGAAAACCCCTTTTCACGTTTTTATAAGGGGAGAAAACCCAAGCGAGGAAAAGAATGCACTTGAATTTACATTTACATTCATATAATCAACTGTAGTATCGTTTGAGATGAGAGATGTTCCATGTTCTCGGAATTGGATCTCCTTCCAATGTTTCTAAGCGGTATGAGCCATTCTTCAAGTTTTCCCTTATTCTGAAGGGTCCGTCCCAGTTGGCCGAGAATTTACCATGTCTCTTATCTCGTCTAGCTTCTCCAGTTGCTCGCCAAACGAGGTCTCCTTGAATGAAATGCCGAGGCCGAATGCCCGAGTTAAATTTCTTTGTCATTATTCGTCCGCTTGCTTCGTTCATTATGGCCGCATGTTCCGGGTTTCCTCGATGGTATCAAGGCTGATTGTCAAAGCTTCCGAATTATTTTCTTCATTAAATTGCTGCCTTCTAAGGGATAGCTCGCCGATTTCAACAGTACCATGGCCTCGGCACCATATGTTAGCCGAAATGGTGTTTCCTTAGTTGAAGATTGAGGGGTACACCGATATCCCCAAAGGATCTCAGGGAGTTTTTCAGCCCATTCACCTTTTGGAGCCTAGACGTCGTCTTAGTTCCCCGAGAATAACCTTGTTAGCGGCTTCGGCTTGGCCGTTAGCTTGGGGATGTTCGGCGACGCTAGTCGATGCTTGATATGTAGCCCTTCTAGGAACTCGTTAAAGCGTCGATCCGTAAATTGGAGGCCATTATCGGTGACTATGGCATGGGGGATGCCGAATCGGGTGATGATATTTTTCCATGTGAACTTCGAACATTATTAGCCGTTATAGTTGCAAGGGGTTCGGCTTCGATCCATTTAGTGAAGTAATCAATTGCAACGATTAAGAACTTACATTGCCCCTTTGCTATGGGGAAGGGTCCGAGCAGATCCATCCCCCAAATGGCAAAGGGCCAAGGTGTGACAACCGAATGGAGGTTTTCACTGGTTGATGGATCAAGGGACCATGTTGTTGGCGGTGGTATGCATTTCTTCACAAATTGATCTGCATCTTGGAGGAGTGTCGGCCAATAATATCCGGCCCTAATAATCTTCGTAGCCGTTGTTCGTCCGCCGAATGTGTACCACATATTCCTTCATGTATTTCTTTTAATACATATTCGGCCCGATCCTTGCCGAGACATTTGAGTAAAGGGTGGAGATTCCCTTTTATATAGCTCTTGGCCAATCATGGTATACTTCGCAGATTGAGTTCTTATCTTTTTTGCCTTATCCGGTCTCGTAGGAAGCTCATTATCACCGAGATATTGGATGATATCTTTTCTCCAATCTAGGATTATCTATGAAAAAACACTCTTTCTTCAATATACTTGGCTCGGCTATTTCCTGTTGGATGATACTCAGTTGTCCAGGCCGACGAGTGCTTGCTAGCTTAGCTAGTCGATCGGCCTCTTCATTAGAAGATCTCGGTGTGTCTTTGGATCGCTATTTCATCAAAAGTTGCACGCAATTTCTGGTATTCCTGGAAGTAACATAGCGATGTATTATCCTTGATTTGATAATTCCCTGAAATTTGGGAAGTTATCACCTGAGAGTCACCGAGGCAGGTTATTCTCTTAATCCCTATTTCTTGAGCCAAACGAAGTCCGGCCAGTTGCTTCATATTCACTTGATTGTTGGAGGTCTTGAAGCCGAAACGTAGCGATTGTTCCAAGGTGACCCCATTTGGTCCTTTTAGGACGATTCCGCTCCACTTCCATGTTGGTTTGATGATCCATCTACGTATAAAGTCCATTGATCAAGACTCGTCTTTTGATCAGGATGTAACTCATTAATGAATTCGACTAAATTTTGATTTTTGATAGCGCCCCTTGCTTCAAAACGTATGTCAAATTGAGATAATTCAACCGCCCATGCCATCATTCTTCCCGCCACTCGGGTTTTCTCAAAGATTTTACCGATTGGGCAATCGGTTCGACGACAATTCGGTATCCTTGAAAGTAATGTCGAAGACGCCGAGATGTATGCACCAAGGCCAAAACGCCTTCTCAATTATTTGATACCTAGTCTCTGCACCGAGTAGTGTACGATCGGTAAAATATAGGAGGATGGGGTCAGGAGTTTCTTGCATTAATACCGAGCTGATGGCCATTGGTGATACTGCAAGATAAACAATGATATCTTCTTGACCAATTGGTTTAGATAGGACTGGCGGTGTTGCTAGTATAGACTTGAAATGTTGAAAAGCCTTCTCACATTCGTCGGTCCATTGGAATTTCTGTGCTTTTTTTAGTAATGTAGTGAATGGACGAGCTATTTCGGCTAATTTAGGTAGAAACCGAGATAGGGCTGCCATTCGTCCTACTAATCTTTGGACTTCTTTGGTAGAGCTCGGGCTTTTCATACTTATTACGGCTCGACACTTGTCCGGATTGGCCTGGATTCCTCTTTACGATAACATAAAGCCAAGGAACTTTCCCCTGATACACCGAAAACGCATTTTTCTGGATTAAACCTGAGATTATACCTGCGTGCTTCGGCAAATACCTCGGCAAGGTGTGCTTGGTGTTCTTGAATGGAGGCGGATTTTATCACCATGTCATCAACATAAACTTCCATACATCTACCAATCATTTCTTGAATATTTTATCCATTAAGCGTTGGTATGTAGCTCCAAAGATTTTTCAAACCGAACGGCATCACTTTATAGCGATAATTTGCGATTCCGTAATGAAGGCTGTTTTTTCTTCATCTGGCCGATACATCCGAATTTGATTATATCCAGAGTACGCGTCCAGAAAGCTCAAGAACTTATTTCCTGCTGCTCCGTCAACCAATTTGTCAATGTTTGGTAAAGGATAGGCATCTTTTGGGCAAGCTTTATTTAAATCCGTGAAGTCCGTGCACATTCGCCATTTTCCATTTGCTTTCTTTACCATGACTACATTTGCTAGCCAGGTAGAGTACGTCACTTCTCGGATAAAATTTGCTTTCAATAATTTGCCGGTCTCCTCTTTAATTGCCTTGGCTCTTTCTCCCCCGACTTTTCTCTTCTTTTGTGCTATCGGGCGAGAATTTTTGTATACAGATAGGTGATGGCACATAAAACTCGGATTAATGCCTGGCATGTCGGCAGCGGTCCATGCAAAGAGTTCTTTATTTTTCCACAGAACTTCTTGGATGATATCTTGTTCAGGATCAGTTAAACCGATGCCGAGGTATGTGTCCTGTCCTTGAAGGACGCCTAGCTGTATTGATTTCTTTCCTTCATTTGGTTCTACTCGGGGGCCTTCATCGATCCTAGGATCAAGCTCTATATCTTCCATATTATTGTTGAGTTCAGGGGATACTATATTCACATCCCCCCGAGGTGTCGGTCTGACCCGAAGACTTGCAAAGTAACATTCTCGGGCGGTTTTTTGATCGGCATGAATAGTTACAATCCGACCTTGGTCTGATGGAAACTTCATAGCCAAATGTGGAGTCGAAACTATGGCCTTTAATTTATTGAGAGAAGGGCGTCCGAGGAGTATGTTGTAGGAAGTGTTGGCTTCCACCACCAGGTAAGTTATTTTGATGCATTTCCCTTCTCGTTCAGACCCAAACAAAGTGTATAAGTCAATGCATCCTCGTGTTTCGACTCTCTCCCCTGCAAACCCGACCAGAGGTTCATGGTGTTCTCTGAGTTCTTCCTCTGGTATGCCCATTTGTTGGAAAGTTTTCCAATACAAAATATCGGCAGAACTACCTTGGTCAATCAATGTTTTCTTGACTGTACAATTATTAATATCTACACTTATGACCATAGGATCGTCTTGTACGGGATCTACCCCTTGAAAATCCTGGTCAGTAAATGTGATTGGGGGGATGCGGACCCGACTACCTAAAGAGATGTGATTTACTGATCTCACATTTCTTAGGTGTCGTCTTCTAGCCGAGTTGGTGGCGCCTCCACCTGCAAAGCCACCGGCTATTGTGTTAATAATTCGGCGAGGTTGGTTCTCTGGTTCGTATGGCCGCCTTTGAGGTTCTCTAGACCTACTTCTTTGTCTTTCATGTCCGGGACCTCGATGATTATCTCCTCCGGAAGAAGGATGGGCCACGAAATTATGGAGATGACCGGCTTTAATTAAATCCTCAATCCGATCTTTGAGTGCTGCACATTCTTCAGTGTTATGACCCCTGTTTCGGTGATATTTACATACTTTCGTCCTGTCAGCTCTGGGAGGGGTATTTGCTCTTCTTGGCATGGTGATTATTTCTGTGTTAAGTGCTTGGTCTAGCACCTTTGCCCTGTTAGTATTTAAGGGAGTGTAACTTGTATACCGAGGTCCTCTGTTGACCCTGTCAATAGCAAGTCCTTTTTCCTTTTCTTTATTTTTTAGGTTATTTCTTTCACTCTCTCTTCGGCTGGAGCCTTGATCATTTCTCATCTGGCTTCGGTATTCGGCTAATTCTTCCATCTGCATGTATTTGGTTGCCCGGACCCTGAGTTCATCTAAGTCCGACGGAGGCTTTTTGCAGATGCTATTAACGAAGGGTCCTGGCCTAAGGGCTGTGGAGAGGTGATGCATAGCCACAGCTGGCTCAAGATTTCGAATGGAGAGGGCAACTTTACCAAATCTGTCCATGAATGCCCGAAGAGTTTCTCCTCTTTCTTGACGAATATTCACCAATGCTATAGAGGTCAACTGATGTGGCCGACTTGTAGCAAATTGAAGCTTAAAGCGTGTGACAAGAGTTGTGAATGAATCAACCGAAGAGGGGGGAAGTCGGGTGAACCAACTTAGTGCTGGTCCCCTGAGAGATGTCGGAAATAGTCTGCACATGAGTGCATCCTCGTCAGTGTAGAGACCAACTTGCGTCGAAAAAATGTCTACATGTTCTTCGAGATCAGTCGTGCCATCATACTTCTCTAACACTAGACCTTTCCAAGCCTCGGGCAGTCTTGCCTCCATGATAGAGCTGATGAAGGGATTTCGGCCAGACCTGTCTGATTCAGATACTGGTGGTGGGGCTTTTGTTTTTGTAGCTTGCAGAGCAGAGGAATCCCCTTGTTCTTGAGAAATCGGAGCTGTATGAGTTGGTATGTACGATCTGATCTCACTTCTCAGATTAGCATTCTCTCTCTTTAATGCCGATAACTCCAGTGCATCTCTCTCTCTTTGTTTCTGCAGCTCAGTTATTTCGGCTTTCATTTGCCTCATGACAGAAGAGAGGTCTTCCTGGCTCATCCTTTCTCCCACCACTTCGGGTTGTTGGTTGGGGGTAATATCACCGTCATACATTTCTCTCGCCCTGATAGGTCCTTCTTGTTGACTTCTTGTTAGCACCATAATATCTTTACTGTTGGTTGAATCGAGCCCCACGGTGGGCGCCAAAATGTTCCTGGATATGAGAACACCCTTAGTCTTCGGACTCCGGAATGAGTTGTAGAACGGTCTTCGGTCTTCTTGTCTTGAAGTATTCGGTCTGTCCGAGGTGTGATCAATTGATGGTGAGGAGGGTACCTGCAAAGGCACTCCGATGGTAAAGTAAGTATTCGGTCTTACGTAAGCGAGATTACTATATTTAGTAAGAATGACATCAGAATCAAGTAATGTACTGTGTACTTCCCTTTTTATAGCCACTGTTTTGGGCTGATGGGCCTGGATAACTTAGGCCTTATTGATTATCCTCTTGATTAAGTATAATCCTTATTATTACTTCAGATTAGTGCATATTAATTATTTAATGCACGTGGTAAATAGTGACCATTCGGTGCCGAGACCTGAGAACCTTAAGGAAAATCTGGTTTGGAGGGTACTCGGTACCGAGTACCTCTCAGGTACTCGGTACCGGGTACCCTAAATGGTACACAAATAAAAATAAAAATAAATATTCACATAAATATGTACTTTGTCTAAGGGCCAATTAAGGTATTTTGTATCATGCTCAAGGTTGTAAAAAAGGTAAACAACTTATAATTTTAGTGACATTATATTTCACCAAGCGACAAAGCTCACATTTAAGAGATCCTAAAACGATAAACTTCCAACTATAGTTTGCAGTCCCATTAAAATCAATAAGAAGAGGGGGTCACTTCATATGAACCTCAAATTCTGATTTATTTGAGAAGAAATATTTCACCAAATAGAACCAATATGTACGCTCTAGTATAATGGACAATAGTGTAGTCATCATCATTGAGAAATAGCTCCAAATATATTTGTGAACTAATATAGATTTACAAAGAATCTTTTTATGTCTCTTTCATTCAAAATTACTCCAAATAAATCTGCATACAATGCACATATATCCCGATCAGAAAATTTCTCCCATGCTCCAATGCAACCTACTCATAGGGAGTCTATTGACACAACATCCTATCATATATTCTTCGTCCAAAAAATGGAATGAGTCACTTAGGCCTCTAATGCTTCATAAGTGCACCAATGAGTGTCCTATCATAATCAAATAATAGGACCATTTGCACACGTCAAAAATTAATTTACTTGATAAATGATTCCATTCTCTAATTTGGAGGGACAATCATATTATACACATACCTTATAAAATTTGAGTATCATATACGATAAAAAAATATTATATATCACCCAATGTTCACTTCTGCAAACTAAATATAAAATAAATAAAAACTACACGAAGATATTATTTAATATTTTCTTCATATACAATATGAAATTGAAATAAATACATTAAAATAAAATTAAACTTAAATTAACTATCTCATAAAATAAATTTAACAAAAACTAGAATCTAATTCATTAAATTGTGTTAATTGAAACAAAGTATTGGCAAACTTATAAAATTAAAATTATATCAAAAGCAAACCATACATCAAACAACATACTAAAATAAGATTATCTTAATGTATAAAATCTTTACACAATAAAAAAAATTAAATTACTAAATACAAAACTAAATTAAAACTCTTCAACTATATTTAATACTTACTAAATTTAAATTTATTAAAATTCATCCAGTTACAATTTAAATATTTACTTATCTAAAACTATAATTATTTAATTTATTGCAATAAATAATAAACTACATAAAAAAATATTACTATTTAATACACTAACGATTCTATAATAAACAATTAATTAAATATATAACAGACATAATATATTATATATATATATAATAAATAAATATACATCATACATTACATTATTATAAATATATATATATATATATATATATATAACAAATAAATGATCAAATATACAATAATTAAATTAACATTTATAAATATTTATAAATAAATAATTAAAATATAATAAAATAATTAAAAAAAATTACCTACACTTTCAATTTACTTACAATATGATCAACAAAATTAAGTTAGTATAAATAATTATCTATTTTCATGACAACTACACTAGACCATTTTCTTTATCTCATAATATTTGCTTCCACCTCCTTTCCTTTTTCTCTTTACCTTCATGGCCATCCTTCATATTGGCATATAAGTTGATTAAAGTCAACTTCAAACTCCTTAAAAGTTAATTATAATCAATTTTTCTTATCTTTACTCAAGTCAAATTATAATTGACTTCTCTCATCTTCATTAAAGTTTATTACAATTAAATATTACATACCTTACAAGATAATTAAAGTTGACTATAATCAACTTTTACAATGGACTGAAATATGCATAGTAGTTCAGTGATTAAAAATAAAAATTGATTAAAATTATTATTACTATTACACAAAAGTCAACTAAAATTTTATTTATGAAAAAAAAAAACTCAAGATAAACTAGTTAAACCATAAAAAAAATGTTTTCATGCACTTATCGATCCATTTATAAAACATTAATTCTTTAAGACTATGGCTGTAAAAATGCTAATTAAAACCTAGCTCCAAACCTTGAATACAAATTATTTTTATCGGTGTGAAGTTAATTTCTGCTAAATCTAAGTTTGGCGTTTGCGTTTGTGACGTGAACGATGAATCTCCGGTTGCAATTAAGGATTTGGGTTTAAGGTTTGAGTGTTGGCAGCAATTACCCTCTACATATATTTGAATAAGTAGCTTAATAAAATGTTTATTCAATAAATAAATAAAAAAAGAAGCTCATGGCATACATTTAATTTAAAAACTTATAATAATTAAAAAATCATTAAATATTTTAAAAAATTAATAAAAAATCATCAATTATTCCGAACGAACACCTATAATAATTCCTAAAACCTCCATTCTTTCAGTAAAATTTCATTTTAATTAACCGAAAATAATAACTTACTAATTAATTTGACTAAGAAATTTTTTTATAGGTTTTGCTTGGATTAGATAATTTTTTTCTCTTTTTTTCTTCAATTTAACTTTTTTACTCTCCTTGTCATTGTAATTGTAATTTGAATGTAAATTATTTTACCTTACATTTTTTGAACCCAGATTTCATTACCTTGTTCAATTATATTTTTTAAACTCACTCACTCCATTATCCAATTCAGGATTAACCCATACAAAACCATAAATCAACCGAATTTCATCCACTTCTTGATTCATATGAAATTAATTCTATAAAAATATGGTTGAAAGAAAAATAAAACTTAAATAAATTATTAGTCCCTAAACATATTATACCTTCAAATTTTAACTCAAATTTTTCATTCAATTTTATTCCTTATTTTTGACAAAAATTATATATTTAACAAAAAAAAGACAACTTTAACCATCAAATACTAAAATCACCTTTTTGTATTAGAACTAAAACTAAATAAAATTTTTATAAGAACTAAAATAAAAATAATGATACTTTTAGAATCTTGAACAAAAATTAAGACTTAAACTAATTAAATTTTACTTAGATAAACTTTTAAAAATCATAAGGAGAAAATCAATATAGAAATAAATATTTTTCTTAAATTTAAAATAATTTATACTTCATTTTTTCACAATTTCTATAAAAGCTCTCTACTTTAAAATCTTAAAAAATAAGTTATTTGAAACTTATTTCAGACTTACTACCTTCCTACAAAGCATGTTTTAACCGTACGTGACTAAATCAAATTTCAGACTTGGCATTGTTTATGAACCACTACTACCACTCAAGTTTGCACAAACATTTCACTTACAGATTGAAATTTGATCGCGTTTAAAATAAAAGTGCTTTCGTTACTATCCAAAAAATATATTAAGATCATATTAAAACTTCAAAAAGTTTGATTATCAATTTTTACAAAGAAATTAATAAATATCAACAAAAAAAAAAAAAAAACGAATCGATGTGGAAATTAATAATGTTAAAAAGCCCAACAAAGACAATAATGTCCTATAAAAATTTGAGCCCGTTTGAAAATTGAAAATAAAAACCGAATTGCTGTGCATTTTTCTTTCAATAAGTTTCCACTATTTGTATACCAAGATTAAGAACAATACAACAAAGTTTCTCAGTTTTCACATATACACGCAGTTTGATTACAAAACATTTGAAAGGGAAAAATGAAACAAAATATTCTCCCATCCCAAACAAAAAAGACCACAATCCGTGACTGCCAATACAGCTTCCAAAGGCACCACGCGGTAGCAGTAGCCTCAAAACTCCACAACTCATTTTAAGAACCAACAAAAACGGTTTATGCGATGAGGGCTTTAGAAGGAATTTAACTGATTCGTCAGTCATCATTAAAGCTGACCACATTCCAGGCTACCGCTTGGGCAAAAAGAATTTACAAGGCTATAAGAAAATGAAGAACAATGCTGGACTAGTAGTTAGTGGCATCACCTTTAAATAAAAATAATAAAGACAAGCAACCTGTAATGTCCAAATTTAGACTATCACAAGATATAAAAAATGCCCATTTGACATTGGGAAGTATCTCGTTTTATCTACCCGTGGAGCCTCTCTCTCTCTATATATATATAATATCTATCCTCCAATGCTAAACACTTAAATCTAAAAGTCTTTAGAATAAAAGTTCAGATGGATAGTCCCGCCTTTTTCTATGTTTCAATTTATGATTGCTAACAAGGGATGCATCAAAACAACCCTTTAGGAAGAAAAAAGATTTCACAAGCCTGTTGACACTACTTGAGAACTATCACACATACGACATATGATCTAAATCAGTAACTGTAGTGACTAGCATAACCTGTAAAGGTTATGTCAACATCTTCAATAATAGGCTAACCAACATAACTAATGGAAAGATCAAGAACAAGAACTCTTTCAAACAAAATTCTACCAAGTATAACCTACAATAATACACATTCACACAACTCCACAGCAGTTCTAACTAAATTTCATGTCCAGAATTGACAATCTAACTTGCAAACATCTGAATATCACAAAAGCATAATGTGCCTATCTAAAATCATGTAGGCTGATAACTGATGGGAAGCTCTAGATTGATGATGCTCAGAAAGCTCTAGACTGATGATGTTCTACCTTCAGTTGTCTAACCAATAGATTAAAACAGACATGCTAGAGGTTCTTCTGGCTTCTAGAAAATGGCCACCTGCAGTAAGTGCCTTGTGTCTAGAAAATGCTTAAACCTGCATGCACATTCTACTGGAAAGCTTAGTAATAAAACTATCTTGCATAAGGATGGTAACGACTACTGCCACCATAGCTTCCCCTACTAGGATAGAGTCCACCTCCTGCTCCACCATAACCATTGCCAGGGCCTGATTCATAACCCCCACTAGCAGCTGGACCACCATAGCTTCCATAACCCCCACTGCCTCGTCCATATGCACCTAAACCACTTCCACCACCATATCCACCACCAAGGCCCCCCATGTACGATCCATAGCGACTAGAGTAGCCAAATGATGATTCTCCTCGAAAACCAGCATAGCCACCAGCACCACCGCCACCATAACCCCCAAAACTACCACCAAAGTCATCACCAGCTCCATACCCACCATAATCACCAAGCCTACCACCAAAACCTCCAAGTGACCTATAAGAAGCAGGACCATAACTGCTACCACCAAAACTTCCATAAGAATCGCCAAATCCACCGAAACCATCATTGTAAGAACGTGCCCTAGAGTCACTAGCAAATGGAGGAAGAGAAGCTGGGTTTGAGGATTTCTTTGGTTCAGCCTTCTTGATCTCAACCTACAACAAAGAAGTGAGTCAACCTAGGTTCATTCATAAGCAGAATATTATTTCGCCTGGCCTGTGTGGATAAACATTAAACCTGTAGTAAGCCCACTCTATAAGTCAAACAACATCAATAAACTAACAAGAAAAAGACACAACACTGTCATACAGCACTAGGAAGACCAATCATTAATTTGTTCATAACCACATCCTTTAACATTGTAACAGGTCCCTTCTTTTCATAAGCAGCATTGCCAGATTCACACACATAGTACACCCTAAGAAACCAAAAAGAACTCACCTGAGTACCAGCCATATCAATCATGTTCCCATCTGCCAGCATATTATCCACAACCTTTTCACTGTCAAAAACAATAAACCCAAAGCCCCGAGAACGCTTAGTAGTGTGATCACGAATAATCTCATGCTCCACAACCTTCCCATACTTTGAGAAAAAGTTCTTGAACTCATCTGAAATCCATACACCAAAGGCAACAAAAAATCACAATAAGCTCACAGAACCGGAAAAAGAAAAGGAGTATCCATCCGACTCAATTCCTTAAAATCACAAGTCTTAATCATGTCGGACATTTTCAGGGAGTAAAGTGTCACGTGCTTAAAATACTCATGTGACAAACATTAGTGATTTTTTAGAGACCGAGTGCATGTTTGGAAACTATTATTTTTTAAGAAATAATGACTTAAGAGCATGTTTGATTTGTACTTATATTTTATTTTTAAAAACAGAAAACTGTTTTTAAAAAGAAAATCGAACATGCTCTAAATTTCTCAAATGTTATCTCGTGAAGTTATTCAAAATAAGCAACTATTTTTTAAAAAACCAAACACACTCTTACATGAGACCTTTGTACCTTGTAAGATCCGAAGCTGAATTTCTCGAATTAGAGTTTTCAATCTATTATTCTAAAACTACACACACAAAGAATAGACAGTATAGTGATTATAAAATTAAAGAAAGCAAACCTTCAGATACTGATGTTGGAATACCACCGACGAAAATCTTCTTCGTTTTGAAGTCATTAGCCTGTGAAGAACCCTTGGGAATGGTCCTTTTAATCTCAACCTGTCAAGGGAATGCAAAACGACGATTCACCCATCACATAAACAAACCAAAACGACAAAACGGGAAAAAAAAAGTAGAGAAAACGCTACCTGTTTGCCGTTGATGATGTGGTTCTCCTGAATGACTTGGTCAACGACAGAGGGATCCGCGTAAGTGATGAACCCGAATCCCCTGGGTCGACCCGTGTGACGGTCCTTCATGATAACGGAATCCGTTATCTCTCCGTACTTTTCAAAGTACTTAACGAAAGCCTCTGCAACCGAACCCAACCGAATCGTTCAGTATATAAAAAGAAATAAAAAAATAAAAAAAATAAAAAAAAAGGGAAGGGTATGGTGTGTCTGACCTAGGGTGGTGTCTTTGGCTAACCCTCCGATGAAGATTTTCCTGTAACAAAATGGGAAATGAGAACGAAAGCGAGGGGAAATACAAAGGAAAATGAAGAAACAAGAAAAAGGAACGAACCCCGGGCTGGCACCGTCGCCGGAGTGAGGGTTATCGGATTTTCTCGAAGCCATGGTTGCAGATCGGGATCTGCAGGTGGAGGAAAAGCAATGATGGAATAGCAGAACGAAGGCGAAGAATGAACCTAGGGTTATTGTTTAGGTTTTCCCAACGCGTTTTTTTTTTTTTTTTAAGTTTTTGGGTCCAAATAAATAAGGCTGGAATTCAACTAGGCCAACAAGGGGTCAAAGCCCGAAGGCTGATGTGCTGTGTAAAACGCCCCTCGCCCAACAGCTTTGCCTTTCGCAACTTTTTTTTATTTGGAAGGTTCTTTAATATCCCGTAGTTTGTTTAAGGAAATTAAGAATTCTCTATTTAAGGACTAATAAAATTTGAGATTTATATTTTAATAATGCTATGTTATAAAATTGAGGTTGCAGCACTACTTTAAGAAGTGTTTTCTTTCTTGCCTGATTAAGTATTTTTTTTTTCATCCTTTTAATTTTGTAGTTATCCTTTTCTAATATATTGTTAAGTGTTGATTTTGATTTGCTAGGTCAATATATTTACATATATTATCCTATAGTTGTATCTCAAAGATTCTTATAAATTTACTTTTAAAGTATAGATCAATAAATCTTTAAAAAATAAAACGTAATTTAGTTAAATTAATTCTTAATCAAAAACTACAAAATAAATTTTGAAAATAGTAAAGTAACTGTAAGCTCTTTGAAAGGTAGTAGCAAGAAAGAGGAGTAAAATGATGCTAATTAAACACCCCTTCTTATTAATTATTGCCTTTTGAAATAAGTTAAATAAGACATCATTAGTTCAAATAGAATCTTGTCATATGCATGCTTTAAGTGCCCATCTATTTTTGCCTACAACACTTATTTTCTTTAAAGTATGAAATATTTCATGAGTTATTGTAACATTATTTTAAACTTGCCTCCCTTTCATAAAAGCACTCTATCACTATTAGGAGACATATTAAGTCATTCATGAAATCCTTCATTCTTAAAACTATAATATTTGAGATAAGCTTAACTACGAAATTATAACAACTAATGAGCCTAAAATGATTTATAGATTTAAGCTAAAAAACTTTGAGCTAAAAAGATATTAGAGTTTTATTAATCTTCTTAATAACTCCTTTTTTTTAAAAAATTATTAGTATTTTGCACAAACATCTACACTTATTTGTATCCTAATGTTGCTAAAAAAATATACCGTTGTAACCATCAAACCTAAGTGCTTTTAATGCTCTAAAGAGTTAAGAGCAACTTTGATGTCTCTGTCTATTACCTCTTGTCTCAACCCTCTTGTCTCAACCTAGCATGTAGTTCAATTGAAACATTTTATTTTATAACTTAAGTGCATTTATTATATTTCATGGAGGTTTTTTGAATTATAAACTTTATGGAAATGATCAATAATTTCTTTTAAATTATAAGATTTTGAACATATTTCTGTAAATTGGAATTAGGCCTCCACTTAGCTTCACTTTACTCTTTCATAGTTTTTTTTTTCTCTTTATTGTTTTTTTATAATATATGTAGGGTTGGGTAATAACTATATAATCAAACCAAAGTGATAAAATTGAAAGAAAAATTAAAAAAAAAAGTGGATGAATATGATTAGATGAACGAGTGAAAAAATGGTTATAGGTAGTTATTATGGGTCAAGCATAAGAGAGCTAATAAAAAACTTGCACCAAGTTTTGGGAATGAAGTTGAGATCACTAATGGTAAGTTCTATAGATTTTCTAAAAATATTTAAGACTCAATAAGCTCTAGGCCTACATAGAATCCTTAATATTTTATCAAATTTATTTTTTTATGAAACTAAATGAAAATATAGAAAATACTTATTCATAACCGTTGTGGTTAGGATAACTTCAATGATGGTGCTCAAGTCAAATGGTATTTCTTCCTACAAACAAATGATTTAGTGATTAGGCCATTAAATGCCATTTGTTTTGTGTTGGCATAAAACTTCCAAGTCAAGAAATGTTATTTTTTTTCACTTGTTTGACAGAACAAGTTCTAACTACACCTCTCAATATTTTCTCAAGTTTCACTACATTCTCCTTCTTCAATAATAAGGATTCTCCAAGATATGATTTGTTCCTTCTTTATGATACTTTGAAAGTGATTAGCATGAGTTTGAGATATGAATCATTATTCATCAATGGGGGATAATAGTGGAATCATATTTTCTTTTTATAGTGTTCTACACTTTTTTGTGGATGGCATTGGTAGTTGGTGTGGCATATTTTATTTTATAAAACACAAAATAATGCATAATCATTCATAATATGTAAATAAAAAATAAATGATTTTTAATATATCATATGAGAAAATTAGGAAAAGTAGATATTAATACCAAATAATAAAGTAATTAAGCAAGAGTGTGATAAAAATTAATGATAGGTCCTAAGAAAAATATATTAAAAAATTGTATATATATATAAATTGTCTTGTATTTGGTCAATTTCACAAGATTTTTACAACTGGGGTTGCGATGGGAAAAAGAAAAAATGACGAATTAAAAATAAGAAAGAGAGAAACAATGATTCAAGGAATTTTCACTAAAATTTTTAAAGAACTTTGAAAAATTTTAAAAATAGTTTGTTTAATCAAATTTAAGATCAAGAGTCTAATTACACATGAAAAATGTATTAGTACCTCACAACATACATAAAATTAGTTACCCTAAATTATCCAATAATCAATTTCTATTTTATTCTAAATTTTTATATTCTAAGAGAAAATAAGAAAAAAATAAGTTTTAAGATAATTGGTCTTAACAAATTTTGATCCATGCTCCTATGTTTTATTTAGTGCAATGAAGAAATCAGGATTGCAATTTTGAAAATAAATTTTTTTTATAAGGTATAAAATTGAAACATTATTGAAATGTATGTTAAAATGATAGCAAACATTTTGAAGGTATTGAAATAATTTGGAGAAAAATATTTTTTGTTTTTAGTTTTTTAATAAATAAAATGAAAATTTTAATTTTATGGTTATGTATGTAATATATGAATGACAGAGTGATTCATTCATAAACTTAACCATGATTTAAATTGTGTAGTAATATTTTTTTTAATCTCATTGTGTTTTTTAGGATGTTGCCTTAGGAAGGATGATTAAAGTTGCCAAGGAATGAAAATGATTATATTATTTTTTGTTAATAAAAACTAAAGTTCAAGACAATTTTGGAAGAAGGTCAATTTTTGTAACCAGCCTTCTTCTTGTATAACTCTTTTCAAATTTGGCTTTAACATATGTGTCTATATCATCTACTTTTAGTTTACTTAAGAGTATATTTTTTCAATTGCTTTTGAAAGAATTAGTTGAGTCTTTTAAATATGATGTCTGTCAATTTGCTAAACACCATTGTGTTACTTTTCTAAATAGTTTTATAAAAAGTAATTCACCTTTCAATCTTATCCATTCTGATTTATGGAGACTTGCTCCTATTGCTAATATTTATGGTGCTAAATTCTTTGTATATTTTTATGATGATTTCACACGTGTGACTTGTTCGGAGGACAAGTATACCCATCGAAAAGTAATAAAGAGTTCTTAAATCAAATTCTCGAAATATCGTCTCATAAGGATTAATTTTCAATTACTAAAAATTTTTTAATTCAATTATTTAAGTTTCAAAGATACAAGATTAATCACAACAAGAATAAAATCAATTATAAAACTAAGAGTAAGGAATACAATGCATGTCTTGGTTAAACTTATCAGAGAGGGACTTAGGGCAGATGAGTTTTCTCATTCAATCTTTTATGTTATTTTTCTGTTTAACTCTAAATTCGATTTCCTTGTGATTACCAATCATTCATACGAATGTTATTAATACCCAATAGTCATGCAATATTAATATTCTTTTCTCTAAACTAACATCTTCAATGGTCATGCAAGACATCAATTTAAGAAAGCTTAAGGAACCTATGAACTTGTTAATTTAATAACGATTAGAAGAGAAAGATTGGTTTGGTCTACCTAATCCTTTGTCTCATTTTACCCTATAGATCTATTAATTAACTGAGGTACGGTTACCTGACGATATAATTAATTTGAGATTAAGAAAGAAGCTCAATAGGATAAAATCTAATTACAAAACGAAAATCAAATTTAGATTCAAACATCAAAATCTCATAAATTCATGAACGATGGTTCTCATAACCCTAACTATGGACTTAGTTACTCATGCTAAAGAAAAGAACTAAAACAGTCATAAACAAAGTCATAGAGAAAAACAAACTAGAATGAGATTAGTTCTCAGTCTTCAAGTATGGTCGCTCAAAGTTCCAAGTCCTACCAAGAGTATGTCAAAGATCCCATACAAGAGAGACGAGATGAGACATATCCCAGAGCAAAAGTCAAAATAAAAACATTGTCAAAAACAGTGTCCTTTTAATAGGGTATGAAAACCCTAAAGACTCTTTATAATTGGGTTTTTTGCAGATGAGCACTGTCCTACAAGGCCTTAGGCACAACTGTGCATGGGCTCGAAGCACTCTTATGCTTGTTAAAAGGGTCTGAGCGTGCTGAATGCTGTGAAGCTCTAATCTTCTATCAATTTCGACCCAAAACGCACCCAAAGTCTACTTGCGGCATCTTTATACTAATTTGCACAATTAATATATAAATTAGTGTAAACTCTAATTAAAATAAAGGTCAAATATGAATATATAGGCTGTAAAATAGGGCCTAATTACAGACTTATCATGACTTGAAGTTTTTTTTATTAAAAATAAAACAAAAGTGATTAAATTATTTATGAATGTTGTTCACTTAGTTCAAACTCAATTTGGACAAGTAATTATATGTTTACAGATAAATACTAAACAAGAATATGTGAACCAAAATTTGTCTCAATTTCTAGAAGAAAAATGAGTTTTTCATGAGTTGTCATATGTAGATAATTATCTTCTCTTGGAAATTACCATAACTTTGCTAGTTCATATGATAGTGCCAAAATCATATTGAGAATAAATAATTTCAATGACTGTTTGCTTAATCAACAAGTTGCCCAGTCGCATTTTGAATGACTCTAGTTGTATTGCCTTTGTTCATGTTCATAATCAATATCATGGGAAATTAGATCCTCGTGTTATCACTCTTTGAGTCATCAGCTCTATGTTTTTATGGATGTCGCCTTTAATGAAATATAGTCATTTTACTCCCATCTTAAACTTTAAGAGGAGAGTTATGAGGAAGTTGATATGTTGGTCCTCATAAGTCTTTGTCTTTTCTTCCTCTTGATGAGGTTTGTTGGTCCTCATCCTTATGAGTCTTTGTCTTTTCTTCCTCTTAATCCTTGTTATATGTAGGAATTAACTCCTCTTTCCTTTGACTTAAGCAAAGAAAGAAGTGACTCATTGCCAACAAAAGCAAGTACAAATATTTATCAGAAGAGTAGAAAACTCGACCTGATCCAACAACAACTTTAGTCATTTGAACTAAGGGTAAGTTATAGTACTATTTATCTTGACGCATTAGATATTTCTATAAAATCGTGAGTCTAACCTATATGATTTGCTCATTGCTTTGCATATAGAAAAGCATTCATGTGTTAGGTGTCATATTTCTCATTCAAACATTTATTTGTGTAGTATCAAAGTTTTATCTTTATTGTTGATTCTTTAAATATCCTTAAGTTAGTACAATAAACTTTAAAGGATGAGAATTTAGTTCAAACTATGAATGAAGATATAAGTGCATTAGAAAGGAGTGCTACTTGGGAGATTGTAGAACAACTTAAGGATAAGAAAACAGTAGGTCACAAGTAAATGTACATAATTAAATATCAATTAGATGGCACCCTTGATCGATACAAGGCTAGATTAGTTACAAAAGGATACACTCAGACTTTTGAGATTGATTATGAGAAGACATTTGCACCAATAAAAAAAATGAATATTATGAGAACTATCCCTTTATCGGTTTGATGTAAAAAAATGCATTCTTGCATAAAGACTTAGAGTAAGAAATATATATAGATATTACCTCAGGATTCAACACTATTAATAGTAGAAACAAAGTGTGTAGGTTGAAGAAAGCTTTATATGGATTTAAGCAACCTCCTTGTGCTTGGTTTAGGAGATTAACTTAGGCTATGATGTCCTTAGGATATAGGTAAAGTCAAGGTGATCATATTATTTTCATAAAACACTTATAAGATGGTAAACTAACTTTTTTTTTACTAGTTTGTGTGGATGATATGATCATTGTAGGTGATGATAAATTGAAAAACAAAGCTTGAAGGAGAAACTAACTACTTAGTTTGAGATGAAAGATTTAGGAAGATTGAAGTACTTTCTGAGAATTGAGGTGATATACTCAAAACAAGAAATTTTTATCTCTCAGAGAAAATATATTATAGATTTTATTAAGGAGATTAGAAAACTAGGATGAAAAGCTAGTGAAGCACCTATAAAGTAGAGCCATCGAATAGGAGGAGAGAGGAAGAGTCTTACTTTAGACAAAGCCTAATACGAAAGAATATTGAAAAAACTAATTTACCTCCTAAACCTGACATTGCATATATTACTAACATTATTTGTTAAATCATGCACAATTCTTGTAAAAAATATTTACAAGTAGTGAACAAGATTCTCTGGTATCTAAAAGGAAGTCTTGGATAAGACATTCTCTTTAAATTCATCTAATTTACATTTTAAGCTATTATCATGCAAAGACTTAATATCCATTTTTAAAAAAATATTACATGTCATTCGATACTTACAAACGGGAAAATGGAAGTTTTTTTTATTGCTTCTTGTTATTATTACACAAATTTTTTTGAAGAATATATATAAATATAGATCTATATTTCCCACTAATCTAGCATTTAGTTTAGGACTTTTGAGATAGTAGAATTTTTTTTTCTTTATTGTCAGGTTGAAACTATTTAGCTTATAATTTTTTTTAGAATGAACCCTCATTTTAGTCCCCAACAGAGTTTGCGTCTTGCATTTTAGTTTTTACAAAATTAAAAATATCACGTTAGTCCCTGACTTTCATCTTTGTCGAGTATTTAAGTCCCTAAACCTAGACGTCGTTAATACATAGTAATAAAATGCTAACTGTCACATCCTCATTTTCTTCATTCAAAATAAATAATTTTTTATAGTGAATGGGAAAATATTTTTGTTCTTATTCATGAATTAAAAAAAAAGGAATAAAGACAAAATTTTGCATTTTTTCCTTGTGAATGTTTCATAAAATTCCAAAAGATATAGAACTTCCAAGGGAAGAAATTTTGAAACTTTAAGGTAATGAATAAAACTTAACTTTACCTCTAGCTAGCAAATTATTTGGTCTATATTAAACACGTATAATATAGAGTATCCACCAAGAACATTTCCAAAATATTCATTACAACGAAATTCGCCCAAGTATTATAAATTATAAAATCTGACATTAAAAATTATTTACAAATCTTGGGCAACATAAAATATAATTAGAGTAAAATTTTATAATTTTTACAAATTATTCTAATTATTACAGAGCAACCTTCCTTCCAATACCCTTAAATTATGATCTTAGGACGGACCAAATATCTTTGTCTCTTCACTTTCTTTACCTGAAAATATTAGTAAGGGTGAGTATCTCTTACTCTACTAAATCTATTGTTTAACATAAGCAAAATAATCATATATATATATGGTAATAATTTGTACAACTTTGCCAAAATGGTACAATATGGGAATATTGATTAATAAATTTAACAAATTTATAACATTTTTCAAATTCAAATTTGTCCAGCAATAAAATAAAATACATCAAAAGATTTATATACCTATTACATTTAGTTTAATTACATCTGAGCAGTTCCTTTTCTATAATCTTTGACGAGTATGACCCTAGAACGGATCAACTATCTATATCTCCTTTCTTTCATTACCTAAAAATATCAGTAAGGGTGAGTATTTCCCACCCCACTAAGTCTCTTTTATTATAAATTATCTTAAAAGAACTAAAGTTATTGCCTAACATCCTATTCAAATTCATTACCAATAGTAAACAACTCATATTAAAACTTATCATATCCAAGCACATGCAATAAGGCAACCATCAATCAGAGCATGTACAACAATTCACTCACTATACATACATTTCTATATTGACCTGTATGTTATTATACATGTATCATATCGTTTCAATTAATATGTCACAATACATGTGTCCCAGTCATACCTATCGATGTACTACAACACACATATCATAACAACATAAATCGATCTGTTATGGTACATATATTATAATCATACAATTTCTATACTATATCATATTCATCATACTTTCACATTCATTACACTTTCATATTCATTGCTCCTGGGATCCCTTAAAGACTTCATAGCATAGATAGTTGCTGGTTAGCCGCAGCAACACAAATACACACATGTGCCAACTTGGCCCCTTTTAGCAAAAGTGTAGTCAGGGGTTTAGTTCAGAAAATGAGTGTGAGGCTTGTGGTGTCTTTTCTCTCTATTTTCATTAATTCTTGCACAATCATGGGAAGACATCCACCACCCTCATTTCTCTCAAATTTCTCAATCGCCCCCGTCTTCCACACCTCAGTATATCTCTGTGACTATCTATACTTATTCTATATCTCTTTCTTAGCATTTCTAATTTTCATATACTTTATATTAATCAGCATGTTATAATACATGAGTTACAATTGATATAATATCATGGATCACAATATATATTATAATACACCCTTCGGTGTGCTATAATATATATATATATATATCATAATCGCCCTTTTTAAGTTACTTTGACCCACGCATCATAATCATGCATTTCATTCTTTCTCAGACATATTCCCTTTTCTTTTTCATATATTACATACTTTCGAAATCAATCAACACTTCAATTATTAATGTAAATTTACTTAATCTGAATACATTTCAGCTATCAATTCATATCTATACTTATTGCATTATGTCAGTCCAACATACAAGATTATCATACAATATCACATCATACAATCAATACAATACATCAATCTTAGCACAAAAATTATCACACAATATCACACCATATAATCAGCACAATATGTCAAAGATCAGACACCTTCGGACTCAGCCTAACTTGTACAATCTCAATATAATCTTCTAACCTAAAGTTCATTATTTTGTGTCTTTTATTACTTAACTTATATACATCTTAAGTAACTCAGTTCTAAAATCTCTTAATGTTACTCAAGCCCATATTTTTCTCTACAAATTTTATTTTATTAGTTTAAAATAAACCTAAAACCTTTCTTTATATCAAAATACATTTTCACCGTATGATTTCACAGAAATTATGAATTATTACTAAAATAGGTTACTCAGATTCTCTTAAGATCACTATATATGTATATAAAACTAAAGCTCGAGAGTACTCCCCTTACCTAGTAATGGTTCCTCCAAACTAGTTCTCTGAGTGATCTACCAAGAGATTCTACAGTATCCACCGAGGGATATTTCAAAAGATAAGGTTTCCTAAGTATTTCTAGGTAGAGATCTTAACATGAGAAGAGAACCGAAGAAAAAGGATAAAATAGAGATCTGAGCTCCGAGAAACTTACTTAGATTTGAGAAGAACAGATGTTTGAGCTCAAATCTGAAGGAGATGCAGAGTTATTGAAGGTTTTCTCTGAGAAAAGAGAGGGAGAGAACAAAGAGGATGGAGAAGGATATGTGCTTTGGTTGAAAATGAAGATTTTAGGGCAAGAGTTCTTTAAATATCTCTCAAACTCGCGACTTTCTTGCTATAGAGAAAAAATCAGAACTTTTCTTCCTTTGTTGTATGTCATTCTACCTACAGCGAGAGCTTCTCGCTACAGCGAAAGAAGCATCCTCGCTATAGCGAGAGATTCTAGCTACAGCGATAGGGCTCCAGAATGTTCTATTTTCACTGCCTTATTCTTACTATAGCGAGATATCTTATAGTTCACATCAATTAAAAACTTCTAATTTCAAATAACATGCACCAATAACTAATATTAATCGTAATAATATTAATTACAAAATGAGGGTGTTACAAATTGAATCAACAATGACACTTAAAAAATCCAATTTACCATCACAAAAGAGTACACATAAGACAAACAATCAATCATATTTACCACTTTCATAACATGCATCTTTCTACTAATCTACACGTCATAATACATTTATTATACCACGTTAATCAATATGTCACAATATATGTATCTTAATCGCACCTGTCGATGTATTACAACATATATATCATAACAACATCAACTGATATGCCACAATGCATATATTATAATTATACAACATCTATACTACTTCATATACAACACACTTTCACATTTATTTCACTTTCATATTCAATGACCCTGGGATCCCTTGAGAACTTCATAGTCAGATAGTTGCTGGCTAGTCACAACAACACGGATACACGTGTGCTCCCATGACCCCTTTTACCAAAGGTATAGTTAGGAGTCTCATTAGGAAATAAGTGTGTGGGTTGTGACTGCTTCCACTTCCAGCAAATCATTTTGGAAGTTATGTAGTATAATTTTTGTGTATTTTGAGTATTATGAACTAAATATAATATTATGTTGTTCTGTGATAAGTGCCAATTAGTAGTAGTTTTGGGAATATAATTTGGCACTTATTCGATTTCTTTCTAATATATTTATGCTTAAATTCCCTTTTTAATTCAATATATTTATATCATATGCCAATTGAAGTTTAGCCACTTAAATTCAGTAATCATTGTCTTAAGTTTTGCATTAAGGTATTTGATCCTTTATTATTGTGCTAAATATTTAGGGGCAAGGCTTAGTGAAATGAAAATGGAAAAAGGAAGAAGCAAAGTCCTCATGGCCAGCAAATCTTGCCTGAGCAAACTCTAGGTCGCCCAAGTGAGGTGCAGGTCACCTAAGCGAAGACGTCGAGCTGCAGAACCTACATTCTATCACGTTCTCGCTTAAGCAAGATGACCATCGCTTGAGCGAGAGTCTTATTTGAGCGAGGAGATATCTCGCCTGGGCAACATCAACTGGGAGTGAAAGGCGCCTCTGTGGAGTTCTCGCTTGAGAGAGAATAACCTCGCTAAAGCGATAATTCATTAAATGTCGTAAATTAAAAGAGTTTAAGCACGAGAAAAAGAGAGAGATCCTTTGGGAGGAATTGTGGAGAGCCAAAGAGCAAGGAAGGAAGCTTGGAAGAGTGACTACACCATTGAAGAACTAATTTTAACTCTCTTTCCATGTATTTTCTTATTGTTTGGTACATTATGAGTGGCTAGAACTTTATAGGGGATTGGATGTAATCTTAACTTTCTGAGTATTTTAGTTCATTAATATAATTGCTCATTTTTCATGCGTTGGGTGTATTTATCTTGATATTAATGCTTGCTTCTACCCTATGGGAAATGATTCATGATTTGGGAATCCGGAATAAGTTAGGAAACTACCTTGGAACCCAGTTGGGGTAAATACACGCAATAGGTTAGGATTCTAGGAATAGGTTTTAATCTGTTGTATGCCATATAACTCTTGCTAGTAATGTTGGATTATTTATTGTTTAGGTAATCATCCAATAAATATATCTTAGAATCTCGGGTGAGAGAAATCCAATGAGTGAATATATTGGGGAGTGCATCGTAAGACCATGGTAATTGTGCGAAATATATTATGACTAAGATACAAATTTAGTGAGATAAAATTCAATCCTTGCTTTTTATTATAGTAGTAAATTTATATTTGGTTATCTTGCTAAGCTTTCATGAAACCAATTAATCAAAAGCACATGAATGGTAGTTGTAAATTTATGAATACTTGGGATTATTACTTTTAATTGAGATAACTAAAATTACTTGTGTATCACCACTCCCTGTGGATACGATAATCTTTTATACTACATCAAAATTTGGTATACTTGCTAAAAGATTTCATCATTCTATTGGATATTTGTTGTAATGAACTTTGTTTATTTTGAATGAAAAGTGAATTTTTATATTCTCCATTATTTATCCATCTTAAATAAGTAAGTAGTATAGAAATAATGTTCTCAGTTCCTTATAAAAAGGGATTATGACAATTTATTTATATTAGAATGACATGTTACAATAATTTTGGATCTTTGTTTGAAAGTTAATGCTTGTTTTAAAAGGCTGAATTCATGTTATGATAAAAGAAAATTATAGAAAGAGAATTGTTGTAAATGATTAATGAGGAATGTTTGACTAATTTTAAATGATGAAATGTATTTTACTATGTATATGTGAAATCTTAGACATGTTTTATTTAATCGAATGATGAAGAAGAAATGAAGAAAAATGCATTATTAGTGAATGTTATGAGAAATGATGAAAAAGTGTTATGAGAAATGCTGAGAATATGTATAGAAAGTCATAGAGATACACTGGGGTGTGAAGAAGGAGGCGATTTTGGAAACTTGGGGAAACAAAAGTGGTGGATGCTTTCTTTGATTGTGCATAAATAATGAGATTAAAAGCACCGCAGGCCGCACACTCATTTTCTGGCCTAAACTCATGACAACGTTTTTGCTAAAAGAGGCCGAGTTAGCACACTTTGTATGCGTGTTGTAGCGGCTAACCAACAACTAGCTATACTTATAGAAGATTTCAAGAGATTTCAGGGGCAATAATTATAAAATCATGAGAGATGGGTTATAATATAATGATTGTATAATTATAATATATGTGTTGTACCATTTTGATTTATGTGATTATAATATATGTGTTATAATCACACCCATCGATATATTATACATGTATTGTGGATGTGATTGGACTTAGTGTTTGACTTGTTGAAGATTTGTTAAAATAATACATAAATTATTATTATTTATATATAGTGTTAAATAATATTTTCTGTCTTATTTGATTCATTCATAAAATAAAAATTTTAATAGGGCAGAGAATATTCACCCTTAATAAATTATTTCAAAAAGTGAAATTAAAGAAATAAAAGAAGATTGACTCGATCTACGATCATATTCTTAGTGGGACTGATAGGAAGGATTGCTCTATTAGGGTTTAGAGTACTTTGAAAATTGTAATATTTTATTAAGCTTCTATTTTAAGTTGACAAGGTTATGTAATTATACTTTGGTATTCTATTGTGAATAGTAATTTGAAGTATATCTTTAATATTGATAGTTAACCATTTTAATCATAGTGTACATTCATTTTAGATAGGGATTTACTCTGCTAGGAAGCAATATTGTTTATGTTTCAAACTTATATTTATGCATTATGGATTAAGTAAATTATTGAAATGAAATTTTTTGTTTTACTCTAATTATAAATTTAAAATCTAAAAAGCGTTTCCTTTTATATTTTTTAATACCTTCAAGTTTTTCATATTTAAGTTTGACTCTTTATTCAATTTCTTAAGCTATAAATATAAAGAAAAACTCACTTTATTCTTATTAGAAATTATTATCTATAATGAATAGAGAAATATGACTGTTACATGTCACGACCCCTTTTTATAAAGGACCGAGAACATTATTTCTACACCACATACTTATTTAAAAATAAGTAAATAATAGAGAATATAAGTATAAAAATTCACTTCTCATTCAAAGTAAAAAAATGAAGTTCCTTACAACAAATATCCAACAGATCAACATAATATTACATTTAGTTTATAATATTCAAAATACCAAAAAAATTATAATACGTGACTCCCTCGACATGAGGTCTCATATATAAAGAAAAAGGACTCTGATGCATTATTACTCAACTCCAGCTTCTAACTTTTCTTCACTGGCCCTCACCGTGAAGTAGATGCAACACACTGCTACATCCGCTCACGTACCACCGTACGATCATCGCAGACACACGCACACAACGACATAGAAAGAAATGCAAGGGTGAGCTTACCAAACATAAAATAAAATTATATATATAGAGAGCAAAATATTTTCTCACAAAGAATAACCCCATGCATTTCCAGCCCATCTAATGCACAAGATGAAAACGGCTTCCAACCGGTTTCACACCCTAATTAATCCGTATGAACCGAGCTATCCGGAGCGACCCATTCCTAGATCTGATCCGTGACAAGACAAAGACAAAGAAATAAGATGAACTTACCGTTACATGTCTACCCACATAAACATGTAACTCGGCTCTATAATGATGCAAAACATATATCTCAAAGATGATGCACGCCACCAAAATTATTTTAACAAATCAACTACGGCAAGTTTATAATAGATCAGCCAAAATCTCAAAGATTTTAAACTAATTAACAACAATTCTGACTTAGAAAATAGCTTTTATTCAATAGATCTAACAAAATCATATCAAAATATCTTGAAATAGCATATTAAACCGTTCAAAACATAGTTCATAGGTTAAAGTAAACTCCCCTTACCTCAGAAAGATGATTCACACTAGATCTACCGAATATTACTTGATTATAACAAAATTCACCGAAGATTCAGCTTTAGAACGGAGTTTCTCCTAAGAACACCATGAATTTCTATAAGAAAGAGAAGGAGAAGAGAAACGAACGGTAAATCTAGCTTCAAACTTAAAGAAACTTACTTCCAATCCTTCAGAATAGATGTAGAATCTCAGATCTGGCGAGAAATCTAAGTTTAGGAAGGTTTAGTATGAGAGAAATGGTGGTTTACGGCCTTAGAACCTTTGAGAACCTTGGATAGAGGTGAAGAAATGAAAATTTCGTGTGAAGCCCCCTTTTTATAGAAAATTTTCAAAATTTACTGTTCACGCGCGGAATTTACTGTTCATGTCACTATTCATGCCGGAAAACACTGTACGCGCGTACTGTACACGCACTGTACGCGTATGTGACGTCACCGATGACGTCAGCAGTCACTGTACATACGCGGTTGGTACTGTTCATACACGGTTTTGCACTGTTCACACGGTACTGTTCACTTTTTTTTTTTTTTTTTAAATAATTTCAACTCCATCTAAATATATTCCAATACCAAATAATCCTTCAATTAACATTGAACAAGTATAAAATATTATAGATTACTCAATAATAAATTAGAAGCCTGACATTACATATATCATAATGTGATGTGAGGTGAATGGTATAGAGGGTCACTATGACGACCTAAGGGATAATTAGATTTTAAGTCTCTCTAATAGTCCTATGAGTGACCTTGGCGAAGGGCTTTGACTGTGAGTCTATGTGCAATGCTCTTTTATCCCTACTTACTCTTGAGACATATCATGTTGGTAAAGCTAGTTGTAGCAGTTGGAGGTTTGAGTCCATACCATTATATAAATATTTGACTGGCTAATGAAACTCCCAACAACTTTCGAGGATAGGAATGGATCTAAGAGTTATATAAGCATGACAAATGATTTTAGGCCAACCTAAAAGTTAGCATATGCATAAGTCCTATGCATCATAGTCTTGCTTTTATTGGCATTAGAAAAGTCTCACCCTGTCCTTTATTTTTGTTTTGCAAATCTTCGATGTTGTGTCTAAAAGCATAGGTGTACTCAAGGATAATAACATGATTCTATTAACAGGATTGCTACACTCAAAAACATAATTATGTCAGTTAGATCATGGTCGCACAAAGGGATTCCTATGCACGTATAGAATTTCATAAGTAATATAGGGTGATTAGAGTTAACGGGTGAATAATTCTTTGATATTATATTTCACTAAATTTGTATGATATTAGTTAAGGATTTCACATTTACCTTGTAAACTAATATTGTATGAGACATATTAGATCCTTGGAGTACAAGGTATAAAGTGGTATGAGACACCTTATACCTTGTCTGAATGTTAAGCCAGTCTTTAAGGCTACCAAAAAGGAAAGTTTGACAAGGTACTTGTTATTGAAAATGTTTTTGCTTGATCAGACTATACATGTGATAGACTGTGTGAGAATGATTTACCAAGATAAGATTAAGAATCAATTTAAATTGGGTGTTATAAAAAAAATTGACATTTTTATCATTAGAAAAAGGTTGTTACAAAAGGAACTATTTTTACTATGTTAAAACCTGAAAGTGACTTAGAAGTTTGGAGGAAACGTGTTATACGAACTAAAAACTACCATGTTTTGGAAAAATAACTGTTTTGCAAAATAAACAAAGTTTAGGGGATAAACTGTAATTTCTAAAAATATCAAGAATTATTTTGAAATAAATTACATAGACATTTTATTTAGATAAAGGAATATATTAGGAGCAATTTCCTACTTGTTTTACTAAATTTGGATTAAAAAATTAATCATTATTTTTCTACTAAGTTGTTGTGAGATAAGAAAATTTTGTGACTTGCATAGGCAATTTGTGTCTTGATGTGAAATTCTGAACATATTTTCATCTACTTGGGCCATAATTAATGAGAGTTTTGTAATTATTTTACTATTATTTGTTGCAATTTAGGATGAGAAGATCACCAGTGAATTGAGGAAGCATTTTGATCACAATTGGAGAAATTTTGATAAAAAGCAGGTCACATGCAATAGAAAACATGACCTTGCTTAACAACCAACCTGAGGGTGCTTCGTGACTATGCATAGTCATGCTGAAGGGTATGCACAGTCGTTCTTCTTCCCTAGTATAACTGATTTGGAGGTTTTAAATGGCTTACGAGAATGGATCTAAAATTGAATTTCAAATTCAAAATTTTGAATTTGAATCTAAAATTTAAATCTAACAACATAAAATCATATATTTTTGTATTGATAAATCATATCGATGTTAGTCATAAAACATAGCTTTAAGAGGCCAAATTATGATCTTTTGCGGATTTTACACTCTATATAAAGAGGTCTCACACACTTTGATACTCAAACACTTTTCCTAGTCGACTTTAACAACTTTTGGAGTTGTTTGGGAGTGGAGATAAGTAGTGAAGATGTATGATACCTTTCCAGAGTTTGAGAAAGTGATCAATAGTGCTTTTGGGAACAAGAACTTTTCTCATCTTTTTTTTTCTTATGATCCATTTAGTTTGCATTTTTTTATGAATAGATATGAATTTCTTTACAATAGTTAGGTTATGGTAGATCCTTTGCATATTTTATATAATCTTTTTGTTTAAATGACAATTGTGGTTTCCTTTCATGATTGGTTTTTGCCATAATGTTTGTATATTTGTACCTTGGGAATTAATGACTCTTAACATCTCATAATTAATTGTATTATAGGCAACTATACTATATGTAATTAATTATAGGATAAAGCAAAACAAATAATTAAGAGGACTAAACTTAGTTGTTCTCTTTCGATTGGTTATTAAATTAACAAACTCATAGATTATTTATGTTTTCACTCTCTTTTTGCCTTGCAAGACCACTAAGAGTAATAATTAAGGAAATTAAATGTTAAAGTTGCATCACCATTGAGTGTTAGTAGTTTTAGTATGAGTGATTGGTGATGATAGAAAAATTGGAATTGGATCAAACTAAAAGTGAACATGAAGAGGTGTAGATGTGAAATCAAAAGCCCTAGGTTTCTCTTGAATAGTTTTCCTTTTAGAAGCTAAGCTATTTTCTTCATCTTTTAATTACCTTCTTGTTTAATTCTTTCATAGTTTTATTTTACTTTACTACGTATTACTTATGCTCAAACAATTAAATAATAAAATCTTGATAATTGAAAATAATCTTTGTAAGATGATATTCTTGAAACTTGATTTAAGAACACATTTATTACTTTACTATGCATTATGTACTGGTATTGTTTTTTTCATAAAAATAGACACATACTAAAATCTTCACACTGCTTAGATAATATTTGGATTCAAAATAAGTTAGATATGGATTTTCTAACAAACTATTATGTGAAAAGTGATTTTCTGTGACTTGTAGTGAAAGTTTGTTCTCTAAAGAGTAATCTAAGTCTCAAGTTTGAACATGTATCTTTACTTAAAATAGATATACAAAGGAGAACAACCTCATTGATTTCATAACATTGAGATGTAAAATGAATAAGGTATGATTTTTCTAAGAAATTGATACTGAAACATAATACTATGTGACCTATAGATAGAAAGTATGACTCAAATTAAGATCGGTAAGTGTTTATTATAACACCTTAATTCAATTTTCCAAATAAATTAATTTTGCAACAAAACGGGAATAATAAAAATTTCATTTAGATGGTTCCCAATACATAGTTCGATAAAGTTTATATCAAATAATTACTATATGACTAATTTAAAATAAGGATAGATTACAAGTTTATATCAAATAATTACTATATGACTAATTTAAATACATCGGAGTTTTTAAAATAACTTTCTAAGTCCTATAGCAGTTTCATCCATCCCTTCACTGAGCCCAATGCTGATCGTCATGGTTACTTAAAAAATAAATATAAGGGTGAGTACTCTACACTATTACACACACACACACACAAGCATAGAATCTCACCTTACCCATTCCATATGTTTTCTAATAGAAATAAAGTCATTCATCAACAAACACAAGTAATCATTTCATCATTCCATTCTTATTCACACACCAATGTGCTTACTGCACCATCAAACAATTCACATGAAACACCCAGCACTCATTGCATGTTAGCCATGCTCACTGTAGTATTATGATCACAGATTCTTGATGCCGTGAACCTCAAGGACTTACTCAGTTCACACCATAGATAGTCGTTGGATAGCTCCCGCTCCACGAATACAATGTGTGCGATACTAAACCTCCAAGCAAAGGTGTTAGTCAGAGGCTGAGTCAGGAAGAGAGTGTGTCGCCTATGGTAAACCTATGCTCACTATTGGTGTCACCATCACATTCTCTTCCCCAAGGTATTTCTACCGCCCCTATCTTCCGCACCCCTAGTGTATTGCTGAACCATTCATAGTTTGCAACCAATCCAACACAATCACAATCAACATCAACATGCCATTTCCATACATTTCCAACCATTTCATATTATCTATATCAATCAATGGCATGTCAACATATACATTCATCCACATTCTCAATCAAATCATAATATTCACTTTCACACATGGCACGTAGGCCACATTCAATCACATTACATTCGAACATCCAATTTTTGTCAAGTTCCCATATTAATTATATCGTTTCATCACACACACTATTCAACATCAATCATATTCCAATACATAGCAATATAAATGAATTCTAACTACAAAGGGATGGGGTAGAGTCTTCCCTTACCTCAAAATGAAGACCCAACACAATCTAATGGTAGAAAACGTTCTCCATATGGTGCTTCATCCTAAATGCATGGAAAATCTCCATGAGAAACCAAGAAATGAAGAAAGGGGTGAAGAACCGAAACCCTAGCCTATAAAACTTACCTCCTAACATTCCAAACACGATTTTAACCTTCAATCTTGCACCCAAACGACTTTAGGGCAATTTAATTAGTGAAATATGATTGATGGTTGAAAGAATCAAAGAGATTTTGAAAAGAGGAATGGGAAATGAATTTCTCAAATCCTAAACCCTTCAAATACCCTATGAGTTGTGACACTTTCGTTACAGCAAGACCCCTTCTCGATTCAGCGAAAATCTCAGATGGTTTTGCACTTTAGTTTCTACAGAATCTTGCTACAGCGAGACTGCAATCGAGAATAGGATAAACTTGGCCCAATTGTTCCCTCACCCAGGCGAAACGTGATATCACTCAAGCAAGAAGGAATCTCGTCCAGGCGAGATGAATCGCTCAAGTGAGGACTCATAGGAAAAATCACTAACTCTCTGGACCCCTTCTTACTTAAGCAAGAATGACTCTCGCTCAAGTGATAATACCAGAAAAAGCGTCGAGGAACCACTGTCTGGTGTTCTCACTCAGGCGAGAATGGTTTCGCTCAAACGAGAACTCGCTCACTCAAGTAAGAGCACGCAATAATTGAGGAATTTTTATGGGATTCCAACTCATAAACTTGCATTGTAATCCAAGAAACTTCCCTGAATCTTTTCCTATGAAATAGGATGTAAGTTTGAGAGATTTGGAGGTTACAAAGCATGATATGTCATAGAACCAATCCTACTCAGCATTTGAAATGGCCTAATGAATTCAGGAGGTTGTTTTATAATTTCAAGGCTCTACCAACTCCAATAATAGGTGAAACTCTCAAAAACACATGGTCACCTATTTAGAATTCTAAAGGTTTCCTTCTCTTATCATAATAGCTCTTCTGTCTATCTTGTGCGGCCTTCATTTTCTCCCTAATCAATCTGATTTGGTCATTATGCCTTTGAATCAAGTCTGGCACATACAGGATTGCTTCTCCCACTTCATACCAACACAAAGGTGTCCTACATTTCCTTCAATATAAAGCTTCATATAGTGTTATTCCAGTGCTAGTGTGATAACTATTGTTGTATATGAATTCTACTAAAGGTAGACATTCATCCCAAGTTTCTTGTTGTTCCATCAGTCTACGAATGATATGTCGAGCTATGCTTTAAATTGGTTCCCAAGGCTCTCTGTAGAATTTCCCAAAATTTGGTGTAAACCTTGGGTCTCTATATGACACAATGTTTGTTGGCACCCCATGCAGTCTAACTATTTCTTTTATGTATATTTCTGCTAATTTCTCTAACTTATATCTCATGTTGATAGGAAGAAAATGGAAAGTTTTAGTTAATCGATCCACAATCACCATATTGCATAATGGTTACTCCTTGTCTTTAGTAGACTAGATACAAAATCCATAGAGATACTATCCCATTTAAATTTAGCATTTTCAATGGTTGCAACATCCCAGGTAACTGCTAATGTTCTGTCTTTGTCTTTTGACAAGTTATACATTTTGCAACATACTCAGCGACATCTCTCTTCATCTTGTTCCACCAGAAGCATTTACGAAGATCATGATATATCTTGGTTACTCATCGATGAAAACTCAATTTACTTTTATGGGCCTCTTCTAATACCATTTGCTTTAGCTTTTCATTCTATGGAATACATACACGACCTTTGAATCTTATCAATCCTCCTGTATCATAATGAAATCCTAAGTTCTTGCCTTCATTCTTTTGTCTCATTATCTCTTACAAAAATAAGTCTTCTTGTCGCATAGCCTGAACTTAAAGCAGGAAATCGTTGGTGATCTTCAAAGTTCTAAGGTAAAGGCTACTAGGTCATAATTTCACTGCCAAATTCAAATCTCAAAACTTTTCAATCGATTCCCACTCCTTCACCATCATAGCTGTAATATGTAGGAATTTTCTATTTAACATATCTGCAGCTACATTTGCTTTTCCTAGGTGGTATGATAATGTAAAATCATAATCCTTTAACAATTCTATCCACCTCCGTTGCCACATCCTTTTGATCAAACAAATACTTTAGACTTTTATGATCACTGAAGACTTTACAACCTTGCACCATAAAGATAATGTCTCCATATCTTGAGTGCGAAGACCACGACAACTAATTCCAAATCATGTGTAGTGTAGTTAACTTTGTGAGGACGTAAGTGTCTCGAAACATAAGCAACTACCCTTCTATTTTGCATCAAAACACATCCAAGTTCTTGTTCTGACATTCTGGGTCTGGAAAAATTAGTATAGGAGCTAATGTTAACTTTTCCTTTAACTTCTAGAAGCCAACTTCACATTCTTTATTCCAGTCAAAATCTTTTCCCTTGCTTGTTAGTTTTGTTAAGGGAAAGGCTATTTTAGAAAATCTTTCAATGAACTTTCTATAATAACTGACCAATCTAAAAAAACTATGAATTTTTGTTGGAGTAGTAGGTCTTGGCCATTAAGTTACTGCCTCCACTTTTGATGGGTCTACCATAATCCCCTCTTTTGACACCACATGTCCTAAGAATTGTATCTGGGAAAGCCAAAATTCACATTTTGAAAAATTTGCATACAACTGTCTCTTATTTAATATTCGCAGAACGATCCTTAAGTGTTCAGTATATTCTTCATGATTCTTGGAATAAATTAAGATGTAATCAATAAACACCAACACAAACTTGTCCAAGAACTTATGAAAGATTCAATTCATATAGTCCATAAATATTGTTGGAGCATTAGTTACACCAAATGACATAACTAAGTATTCATAGTGACCATAACGAGTCCTGAAGGCAGTCTTAGGAATATCTTCATTCTTTACTCTAATGTGATCATAGATCAATCTTTGAAAATATAGAGGTTCCTATTAACTAATCCATCACATCATCAATTCAAGAAAGATGATACTTATTATTAATCGTCACTTTATTCAAGTGACGATAATCTACATACATTCTCATACTTCCATATTTCTTTTTCACTAAAAGTATTGGTGCTCCCCAGGGTGACACACTTGATCTTACAAACCATTTCTGTAACAAGTTTTTCACTTGCTTCTTCAACTCAGCCAATTCTACTAGTGATATTCGATACGTTGCTACAAAAATTAGCTTTGCCCCCAAATGAGCAACTACAAACTCAATATCTCTTTTCGGTGGTAATTCAACTACATTATCCAGAAAAGCTTATGGGAATTCCCGCACCACTAGAATATTCTTAACCTTTATATTTTTCTTAGCCTCGAGCAAAAATAATAGCATGAAAGTCTTAGTATCAGTTACATTACTCCATCACCCATACTGAAGAGTCTAAAATTCTCTGGTGTATTAGCACAAAAAATCAATGCTTTCTCTTTAAAGTCCAACAAGACATGATTTGAGGATAACTAGTCTATTCCCAAAACAACATCTAGTTGGAAAAGTGGTAAACAGATCAAGTCTACATTGAAATTGCTACCATGAATCATTATGGAATAACCTAAACACACAGAAGAGATAATTACGGGCTTATCTATATGAGTGGATACAATGACATCATGTGGCATGGAAGATACAATCAAGCCAAGACATTTCATACAATCCACAAAGATAAATGAATGTGTAGCACTTGAATTAAACAAAACATCAAAGAGTCTATCCTTTATGATACATTTACCTTTGATAAGTTCATCTGATTTTGATGCCTTAGCTCTGCTCATAGCAAACACTTTGTCCAGTGTCGTTGGTTTCGCTTTATTGGTCCCTCTAGATGCCACTCTGTTACTTCCACTTGCACTTTTGCTTCGTTGAGAGGTAGACTAGCATGTATTTGTGAAGCGTCCCATCTTTCAACAAATACTACAAGCAGTTAGTGGTTGTGGGCAGCTTTTTACAACATGGGATCCTCCACATCTGAAACATTTAACTGACCCCTTTGTAACATTGGAGCCACTACTACTACTTCCACGATATGTAGTCTCTCTTGATTGGGATTGATTGACTTTGGAATAAGGTCCTCTTAAGAACCTTGGAGGTCTCTGGTCTTGCCTCACTAGACATCCAACTCTTGTATCTATCATCTTTCCTTTAAAATTTGCTTTAAAATTTTGATATTTGCTTACTAGGGTCAAAAAATTAGTCAATTGAAAGATACTAACAGCCACCCTAGATTTAAAGAAAAAATGGTGTTTTAAGGGGTTTAATCTGAGTACAGGAAGAAAGAGTTCAGAGAGTTGGAAGAGGAAATGTGAAAATTGATAAAGTTATGAAGTTTCATGCAAAAAAAAAAAAATCCTTAAATACCTTTAGAATCACGATGTTCTTGCTATAGCGAGCCATTTCTTGCTACTCGAAACATGCTCACTATAGTGAGTCATCTCTCGCTACAGCGAGAGTTTGTCGCTATACCAAGATGACTCTGGGTACAACAAAAATATCAGACAAAATGTGCATCTATTTTCTGCACTCTTCGCTACAACGAGAATGATCCAGAATGTTCCATCATAGTATTTTAATCTACCGCCTTACTTTCACTACAACGAGAACTTTACAGTTCCAACACTTCAAAACTCTTTCAACATCTAATCACACACACACACACACATATAACATAATCATGCAAGGATGTTATAGCATTTAGAACTCGCTACAGCCAATACAAGTACTTAGTTATGCCTTTTGGTGTGACTAATGCTCTGGTTGTATTCATGGATTATATAAATCAAAGAGCCATGATGAGTATGTTATGTACTTGAGAATTATCCTACAAATTCTAAGTGAAAGGCAATTGTATGCTAAGTTCTCAAAGTGTGAATTCTTTCTATTACAGATACAATTTTTGGGACATGTAGTATCAAAAGAAGGAATCATGGTAGATCTAGCAAAGGTTGAGGTTGTAAAAAATAGTCGAGACCTATGACTTTGATGAAAGTTTGAAGTTTCCTAGGATTGGCCAACTATTGTAGAAAATTTAGTGAAGGATTTTCTAAGATGGCACTGCTTCTGATGAAGCTGATGTAAAAAGGAAAAGACTTTGACTGGAATGAGGAGTGTGAAGCAAGTTTCCAAATGTAACACCCCTCTTTTGATTTATTTATTTTCTTGATAATTATTTTAATATTGGGTGGTATTGGATTATATTTTGAATTGAATAAATGAGTGTTTATTAGAGTTCTGGTGTAGGGAGTCTCGCTCAAGCAAGACAGATCTTGCTTCAGCGAGACTGAATGCCTAGAACCACATATTTTCAGAGCAATCTTGCTCAAGCGAGATGAATCTCTCAAGCGAGAATGGGATAAACTTAGTCCAACTGTCACCTCGCCTAGGCGAGAGTGATCTTGCTCAAGCGAGTAGAGATCTCACCTGGACGAGTTGAGTCCCTTAGGTGAGGGCAAGGAGTGATCGCTGGTGCAATATTGGCATGGACAAGGAGCAACTCCTTGCAGTAAGAGGCACATGAATGAATTGAACTTACATCGGAATGAGAAGGATCCAGAGACTGTGTATATAGTTTAGGATAGCTTAAAGGAATTGACTAGGACTACCTATACCAACAAAATGCATTTACTTTTCGATAGCCTATCACTTAAGAATTCCAAAGTTAAGCGTGTTTAATTTGGGAAAATTATAGGATGCATGACCTTCTAGAAGTTCTTAGTTTGTGGGGACAGTCATCAATCCTGAATAAGTTGTTGGGCTGTTACAAGAGCTCTATTTTACCATTTTATTAAAGTGTATATTTTGTGCTCATATGAAACTATATGTTTGAATAATGGAATTTCTGAAGAAGAATTAATGATATGCGTGTTTGGTTATTTGGCTTAAGTGATTATGTTGTGATATAATGACATGTTATGATAAAATATGGTATTGCACTCATTGATTTGAAATATATAAACTATATGTTGAGATATGCATATAAGAATTTTATGACTATGATGAAAAGTTGATGATATTGGTCTGAATGATTAAATGATTAAAACTATATTAAGATGCCATGAGTGATATGGACTTAGTCCAAAAATGCTTTACGAAGCACGATCTTATGAATGAAGAATGAAAGAGATTCTTAGAATGAGTATAAGTGTGAAATACGGAATGAATCTAGTGTGAATATTTACAAAGATCCACTGGGGTATAGAATCCAGAGATAATGAAAAATCTAGGGGAAATGTAGGATAGTGAGCGACATTCATGTATGTGTACACACTCTTTCTGAGAGCGAATAGTCACATGGCTTTACACTCATTTCTTGACTAGACTCTTGACTATATCTTTGCTAAAGGGCCCGTTATTATATATATTATATCCATGTGCACAGGCTAACCGGTGACTATTTATCTACTTGAGTAAGACCTCGAGAAATGCTAGAGGCATCATTTTTCTGTGATCATAGCGCACTAGAAGTGCGTGTTTGAGCAAGAGAAGTAAATAATTTATGACAAATTTTTGTGTTGTGACTATGATTAGTTTTTATAAATTGGTTGTTGAAATGATTATGGTTTCTTTTATGCTATAACTATGATTTTTTGTAACATGGTTTATAAATGGTAGAATAAATGCTCATCCTTATTAAAATTTCAAGGAACTAAGATGATGACACCTTAGGAAAGATTTAGATTGATAGATAGTTCCATACAGTATATACTAAATTATGTATTTAATGAATATCAGAGAATTTGTTATTTTAAACTGGCCATAGAATGTGATGATGTATCTAGCCATATTTATATTTTGGAAAAAGAATTGTATTATAGTATTCCCTTAGACTTTTCTATAAATAATAGGATCCATCATACCTTATGTATACATATTTATAGAGATACGGTTAGGACTTCGACAGCTATGACTTACTTGTGCATCTACCACTACTATGATTATCTTAGAAGATTGATCCAAGTTACTTTTGAGCGGCTCCCAGGTGTTGAGGTCACGGTTGACTTTGGTGATCTCTATCTTGGAGATGATGAGGATCTAGATTTTGAGGATCTAGAGGAGATTGAGGGATGGCATGGTGATGATTAGTATCTAGTCCTCAGTATTTTAGATATGGCTTAAAATTATTTTGCGACTTAGTTTATCTTGGTTATGTAATTATTATTTTAAATCCCACATATTTTGATGAACAGTTTGTAAATTATTATACTCATTACATGTAAATGCAGGTTTAGTATTCATATTTTGTAAATGTTTTCGATATACCATAATTTGTAAATTTTTGGTTTACCTTATCTAATATCATCATGTTGGGAAACTTGATAAATAATTTTATTCAGGAAAAGATTTTAAATTTACTCATATTTACATTGCCGGGCATATACAAAAACTTACATTTCATTTTCTTTATCTCAATAATAATTCACAATATCAATAGTACATACATAATAATCAATAGCAAAATTGTAGAAACTTCTTAAAATAGGTTTTATTCATAACTTTTACTATGAAATTTAGTTAGGTAGTTTTGGAAACAAATCATAAGTTTTTCACACCCAAAAATACATTTTTAACACTGTACTTTTAGGAAAACATTAGAGCTCTCCTATCTAAAACAAGAAATTTTGAATTTTAAGACAAAAACATATAAATAAAAGTTAGGATTTGGGATCAATTCTCTTGCCTAAAAATAGGTCTCTCAAAATCAAAGAGATGAGAGATAATGTCTCTAAGACTAAGTTCTCCTTGAGATTTGAAAGAAGATGCAATGTTTTGGTGGAAGATATTGTCCAAAGACAAAGATCTTCCTATATATTTAAAGTGGAACACTTTTTAGAAGAGACAAAAATGGAGAAATAAAAGTGAACTGAAAAGATTGAGCTCTAAGAAACTTACTTGTAATCAAGGGGAAGAGATATCCAAGTTCAGATTTGAAAGAGATTTGGAGTTCAAAGGTGTTTTCTCTAAGAAAAGGAAGTGAGAGAATAGAGAATGAGATAAGGATGGTTTCTTGCTTTGAGATATGTGTTTTAAGAAGGTCAAAATCACTTAAATACTCCTTTTTCTCAAGGATTCTAGCTTAAGTGAGAAAATCAGATAAAAATTGGTACTTTTCTGCTGATATTTTTGCTCGAACGAGTGTTTTTGCTCAAACAAAAACACAATAGAGAGCCACCCATTTTGATTGTAATTTTTTGCTCAAGCGACATATTTCTCGTTTGAGCAAGAATATAGTTAAGAAAATATGATTTTTTTTTCGCTTGAGTGAGAAATTTTGGCTTGATCTAAAAGGAATATTCTTTTATTTTTTTTGTTTTTTAAATTCTTCCATTTTGGAAACAAGAAACACAATTAAAAAATTAGGGTGCTACATTAACCATGTCAATTGCTTGAACTGACAGATATGCACTTTCAACAATTGAATTTTAATTGGATATCAAACAAATTTATATTATGTTGTTGTCTTATTATTAATATTCTTGGTGCTAGCAAATAATATAATAAAATTTCACTTAAAGAAAATATTATTTATTTGATAAAATAAATTTTTGCAATTTTAATTATCAAATAAGAAAATTCTTTCTTTTGCAAAGATTAAAACACTCGTGAGTGTGTAACCCCGTATGAAGTAATATATTTTACTTCCTAGAACCATTAAAAATAATATAACATTTTCTTCCATCCTTACAATTCTGAATTAACTCTAAAGTATAGTATAATTTGTCAAAACTTTAACAAGTTAATTTATCATGAATGACTTAAGAAAGCTCATTTCTTCTTTAATTCAATTACCCTGCCCACTGTCTTAATTTTAATAGAGCTCAAGCTCATTACCTAGAATTGATGAATTATTTCTTCAATTATCATGAATCCTACAAGTATTTAATTATATCCAACATCTATTCAACTAGTGCTATAAAGCAATAGGTGTTCAGAATTAAAATATATTAATAAATGAGATCTATTAATATTCATCCAATAAATACTATCACATATATATTAATGTGCTATTTATAATAATAATCTTATCATCAAGAACAAATTAGATTAAATTATAAGAAACATGTTTTTTATTTTCATAATCTCTATTATGATAACAATCTTTAATTTTAATCAAGAACTTTTATCAAATAAACTATTATATCAAAACAAAGTATATAAAATAAAGAAAACAATACTTTTTTTTATTATAATTAGAATAAAGTTTATGATAAATTGGGTCTTAAACATACACATTTGTTCTTAACAATGATAACCTAAAGAACAGATATAAAAATACTTATGTTGTTAATCTAAAAGAGACTTGTGGAAAATAACTTAAGTTGTTAGGCAATTTGTAACTTATATTTTAGAAAATAAGAATAAAAGTTTTTTATAAGAAAAAAATAATATTTTGTGTCTTTAATCAAATAAATATTTATTTAAACTAATATCTAACCCATTAATAGAACACTAAATAATATGTTTTTTATTTTATTATAAAGGAGTGCCCATGACTTTAGAATTAAGAAATTTAAAAAATTGATTTTAATAATTTATTTATCAAAAGTAATTTTAATTTATTTATTATAATTTCATTTCCATAAAAATACATAAAATTATTTATCAAAGTTAACTTTATTTAAAATTTACGATACATAATCATCAATATTACATCTCATAATATTTAACAGCATTAAAGTTTTATAAGAAAGTGGAACAATGCATTCTCACACTCATTTCATTGTATTTACAGAATGTATGAATTTTATGTTGATCAATGGCGACATTGGGTTTCTACTTCACAGCCTCTTTTCCAAGGGTTAGCCATAGGTCTTCTACAAAAAATGGGATGCATCTTACTGCATCCAGGAATAATGTTCCCTCTTATTACTCCATAATTAATCAGACGCTCCTCTGAGTCTTGGGCAAAAAGTGAACATATCAGAAGAGCACTAATAAACAGAACCAACATTCCCTTTAATGTTGCCATTATTTTTGAGTTTGATGAAGAAATATGGCAAAGCTAGTGATTTAATCAAACTAATACCTTAATTTTCTTTGGCAATAGGCATGTTTAAATAAATACATTTTTAGTTGCATTAACCAAACATGAATTTACTTGAATTTAAAAAATAGTATATTGGTTTGTAATAATAACTTCTTGTTATCTCGAAAACTAATTAAAGGATGTCTCTGCCAACCAAGTACAGAAATGATGTAACAACGTAAAGTTCTAGAAAATATTCTCAAGAAAAATGTTATCAAGCAAGTCTTTTAAAAATTTAGTCTACTAATAACTTTAGTACAATAATTCAACTATTAAATTTATTATTTAAAAATTTATTTATTATCAACTAATTATTTAAAAATCTAAAATTTTATCATATTATTTTGCAAAAAGAAATGAAGAGATAAAAAAATTTAGAAAAATTTTAACTTTGTAACCTATAAATTTTCTCTTGTGCAAAAATAGAAAATTTGTTGCCAATTATAAATTTACTTGAAGTTAAAAAAATAGTGTATAGGTTTGTAATAACAAATCTTTTGTTATCTCGAAAACTAATTAAGGAATGTCTCTTCTAATTAAGTACAGGAACTATGTAACGACTTAAAATTTTAAAAAATATTATGTCAAATCAATAAAAGAAAAATAATACATTAGTCTTCTAAAATGAAAATGTTGTTAAGCAACTTTTTTAAAAATTTAGTCCACTAATACTTTCAATAAATACTTCAACTATTAAATTAATTTTTGAAATATTTAGATTGTTATGTTAATTTTTTAATGATTTTATTATTGAATTTATTATTTAAAAATTCATTCATTATCAAATAATTATTTTAAAATATAAAATTTTATCATCTTATTTTGCAAAAGTAATTGAAGAGATTAAAAAAATTAGAAAATTTTAAACTTTGAAATCTATACATTTTCTCTTATGTAAAAATTGAAATTTTAAATTGTCAATTAGTCCTTAACTATAACTTTTTATTAGAAATTATAACTAATAAAAATAAGTTTACTCCTTTTGAATTTGCCCTTGCTATCATGTTCCAAAGACACTTGATTTGATAGTCTTGATATGCTTTATCTCACTTCAATGTTTTATGCATCAAATTAATGTGAAGAAATTTAAATTCAAATATGGAGAACAAGTTACATGACTTTACCTTAAAATAGACAAGTTACAAACTCAAAATAATAACAATAATAACATATTTTTATATTTATTTAGTCTAATTTAATGAAAGTTTAAATATGTTTTTGTCCTTATATTTTATTTATTTTTTAATTTTAGTCCTTACAAATATTTTTTTTAGTCTCTATTGTTGTATAATTTTTTATATTTAGCCCATAATATTAGTGTAGTCAAACTAATTACTGACATGTGGCAATATCTAAATGGATCAATTAAGCATTAGGTACTAAGAAAATGATCTAAAATTTTACTAAATTAATTTTGACTAAAGTAATGACAAAAACTTTAAAAGATTAAAAAGAATATTTTAATCCTAAAAAAAAACTAATTTGCTAGACAAAATTTTTAGAAGTTTGTGATATTTCCATTATTGAAAGATTAAATTTCTCATTACCCAAACAAGAAACATGTGTTCAATTGCAATGTGTGAATAATATTTTTTATTTTTTCGCTAATGTAAACTAGTGATTGTACAATTAGATTTTAGATTTCTTATAAATAAACCAACTTTTTAAAAACAAAGCAACACAAGTTTTGACAATTAATTATTACATTTAAGGGTGTTCATGGTTTCAATGACCCAATGAACCCAATCAACCCAATCTATTCCAATTAAAAAATAACAAGTTGATTTGATAGATGGATGTCAGACCTATATATATAACTTGATTACCCAAAGTGGATCAAGGGAAAATAAAATAGACTGAAAGGAAAGTAGACAGTAGCAGGGTTACTAATGAAATGCAGAATGTAAAAATGCAGAATATAAATATGTAAATTTAAAACATAGAAACTAGAACGGCGGTAGAACCAGCACAGATCTAGCTGAGAGAGAAGAGAAGAAAGTCAGACGATGGTAGTCCGAACAGAACCGGCTAAGAGGGAGAAGAGAGAAAAATAATTTGAAACAACAATTTTTTATTGAAAATCTCAAAGAGAAAAGGCTTACAGGGAATATCTCACTCTGAGCTTCTCTTTCTAAAACTCTCTAAACTTGTGTAAAATGAAGGGTTCCTCACGACATGGTCGAGGACTCCTTATATAGAAATTTAAATACTGTTTCTACAGTTTCGGTTGATAACTAGAACTATTCCTACAGTATAAGTCAAATTTCTTGTATGTCTATTATGAAACAATCATCTTCTTTTTGATATATGTCATCATCCTTATTTGTGTTGGAATTTTGTTTTGCAGAAGACTCAGCATCATCTTGATTTAAAAGGAGAAGTACTTCTTTTAAATTTTTCTTCATTTTCTCTTTGGAATTGCATCCTAACAAGAAGGCATTAATCTTAGCTTTCTGATTCAAGAATTGAAATGTTGCTAGATCAGCAAGCTTTAAGAGTTTTAGATTATTTCTAAAAAATTCATTAACTCCTTAAGGTCCTGCATGATCTGCATTAAATTGATTCCACCATTTTACAAAAGCATGACTGTGAATCATAGGAAGAATATCATCATCTTCTGTCTTGTTGTATCTGTATTGCCAACAGAATACCCAGGCCATAGCAAAGGAAGAGAAATATTTGAGATTTGCACTAACTCAGTTAGGAGCATATCTAGATTTGAACATTTTAAATCCTTCTTTCACAGGAGAAGGAAGAATTGCTTCTATAGGTCCGAAGAAGTCCCACCATTGAAGGAACCAGAGTTTTAGGATAAAAATTCCTACAAAGCCATTACCAAAGTATTCCCCTTTGGTTTTTATTTTAGACCATATACCTTAAATAAAACTAGACAATTTTATGAATTTATTCTGGTAAATTCATATTTTGTTTCTATTAAACATTACAAGACAAAAAAAATCTCTCAATTATTACCTATTCTACAATCCAGATACTTAAAGTTTTACACCAAAGAATTTTAGAAAAGACCTAAATTCATTTAAAAAAATTTTGCAACCCTTTGACCCAGTAGGATACAATTACTAGGACTATATTGATGCATGGACAAGAACTTTCTGGTTCCAAAATAAATTCAATCGACACTCTTGGTTGATTTATTTTAAGAAAAATCAAGATTATAATTTTCCAAACTGGTTCCTTCAATGGTGGGACTTCTTCGGACCTATAGAAGCAATTCTTCCTTCTCCTGTGAAAGAAGGATTTGAAATGTTCAAATCTAGATATGCTCCTAACCGAGTTAGTGCAGATCTCAAATATTTCTCTTCCTTTGCTATGGCCTGGGTATTCTCTTGGCAGTACAGATACAACAAGACAGAAGATGATGATATTCTTCCTGTGATTCACAGACATGCTTTTGTGAAATGGTGGAATCAATTTCATGCAGATCATGCAGGACTTCAAGGAGTTAATGAATTTTTTGGAAATAATCCAAAACTCTTAAAGCTTGCTGATCCAGCAACATTTCAATTCTTGAATCAGAAAGCCAAGATTGCTGCCTTCTCTGAGGAAAGTAGTTTCCTATGAAACTTGCTTTGAACGCTTCCCACTAGACATAGCCACCCTCCCGTGGCAAAGTATGATTGGCAAACTTCCACCAGTCTTTCGCCTCTCCACATAGCATGTATGTGGCGTAGGTCACCTTGTGCTCCTCTTGGCATCCCATCGCGTGAAAGATCTTTCCACATCAGCCAGCCACCTCTGGGCTCCCTCAGGGTTGAACTTGCCCTCAAACTTAGGAGGATTGTGCCTAGTGAAGACAGACAACTCTCGGTACTCAACCAATTTTGCATTTTGGTTATGCACTAAGGCCTCCAGAACTTGGGTCATCTGCTCTAGGAGGTCATTGGTGATTCCAGCCCCTCTACCTCTACCAATTATTCTAATCTAAGCTAACAAACAATGTAACAAACAACATCTTACATGTTAGATCAATAATAACATTTATAATTTAGGCAAACAAAACAAACTAACACTCAGCTTGGACGCTTCAGCCCGATACCCTAGTCCGGCTTGGATGAATTGCTCTAATACCAAAATTGTAACGCCTTAAATTTTTTTTTTCTTCAACTAAATAAATTTCACAAAAATGGGAAAGACAAAAATTTCCATTTAAATAATTCCCAACACATGGTTTCATCAAAGTATTTCAAAATAAAGGAAAAGATTAAAAGTTCATATCAAATGACTGCCACAGGACCAATTTAATACATTATATTTCAAAATAATATTTTAAGTCCTATAGCAGTTCCATCCATCCCTTCACTAAGCTCGGTGCTGATCGTCTTGGTCCTCAAAATAATAATTTCATTTTCATTCACACTCAAGTGCACTCACTGCACCATCAAACAATTCACACAAACGTGCGCTCACTGCATGCTAGTCATGCTCACTGTAGCAGTGTGATCACAAATTCCTGATGCCTTCAACCTCAAGGACTTAGTTTCACACCATAGATGGTCGCCGGATAACAGATACGTGTGCGGTCACAAGCCTATGGTGCACCCACGCTCATTGTTGGTGTCACCAGCACCCTCTCTTCCCCAAGGTATTTCTACTGCCTCCATTTTTCATACTTCCAGTGTATCGCTGAACTATTCATAACATTCCAACTTATTCAAGCACAACCACATTAACATTCAACATGCCATCCCATGCACTTTCTGTAACTTCCTCATTTTTATATTTATTATTATAGCATTGAATGTTGGTTATATTTGTGAAGTAATTTGAATTTTAGAGAGTTTAAATTATGTAGGTTGCAGGATATCTCGCTATAGCGAGATATCTATCGTTGTGGCAAGAAGGAGCATCCAGAAATCAGGCATTCTAATGCTCTCTCGCTGTAGTTAGAATTCTCTCGCTGTAGCAAGGATGCTTTCGCTATAGATAGAATAACAGACAGCAAAGTGCAATTTTGTCTGGTTTGTTTGGCTACAGCGAGAAATGGCTCGTTGTAGCGAGAATGTCGTGAGTTTAGGGGTATTTAAGGGTTTCCAATTTAGAAAACTTGGATTACAATCCAAGTTTCAAGCTCTTCCTTGTTCTCTCGACCCCTAACCATTTATTCTCAAAAAATCTCTCCAAAACCTCAACTTTCTTTCAAATCCAAGCTTGGAAACTTCATCAATCAACTCCAAGTTCTTGGAACTTTGTTTTCTCTTTTTGGCTGTTTTCTAAGTTTCTCCTTTCTTAAAATGTTCTCTTTGTGATATCCAAGAAATTCTTGGTCTTTTCACCTAAAATCCTTCACAAAATCTCTTTCAAAACTTCATCTTAAGGTAAGGAGGGCTCTATTTTGTTATTTTAAGCATAATAATTATTTTGTAATCGTGAAAGTAGTTTATGTATGTGGTTTAGTATGATTCTTATGATTGATTGACATTGAATTATTATGAAAATTATGTTTGGCTAATTTTGGGTGTTAATGATATGTTCGAGTAGTCCGTTTATTTGGAATTTAGTTCGGAAGTGCTTTACTAAGCACGATCTCTTACTTGAATAATGAGTTTAGTACGAAAGGGAGTATAAGATAAGTGTAAGAAGTTGAATGGTTCTAGTGTGAATAGTTACAAAGATACACTGGGGGTATAGAGTCCAGAAATGATAAGAAATCTAGGAAAAATGTAGGGTGATGAGCAACATTTGCGTATGTGTACACATTCTTTTTGAGAGCGAATGCGCCAGATGGCCTCACACTCGTTTCCTGACTAGACTCCTGACTATACCTTTGCTAAGGGGCCCGTTATTGTATACGTTGTATCCATATGCATGGGCTAACTGGCGACTATTTACCTAGTTGTGTAAGACCTCAAGAACTGCTGAAGGCATCGTATAATTGTGATCATAGTGCAACATAATAATTATGAATATGTATATGTCTAATATATTGCTTTGAGATTTATGTTATTATGATTCCTTGTATTCCATGACCATGATTGTATTGTTATGTTAGTCTTTAAAGTAATATTATGTTTTAAATGATAAGATAGGTGCTCATCCTTACTGATAATTTCAGGGAATCAGGATGACTAATCCGTAGGGAAGAGTTAGGCTAGTAGATAGTTCTGTAGACTTTAGATTAAATTACGTATTTAATGAATACCAACGTGTAAATTATTTTAAATTTGCTGTATTGGTAGAGAATGACCCTAGGGTTTATGTCATGATAGAGATGGATTTTGCTTGTAGTATTCCATTCGACTTCCCTAGGAGTAGGATACACTAAACCTTATGTGTATATATGTATAGGGGTACAGTTAGAACCCCAACAGCCCTTACTTACTTATACACCTACCATGACACGACTCTCTAGGAAGACCTACCCGTTGGACCTTTGAGCGCGTCACGGGGACAGAGGTCAGAGCTGACTCTGGTGATAGGTATATGGGATCTGCTGATGACCTAGACTTTGAGGACCTAGCCGAGATAGAGAGTTGGAATGCTAGAGATGAGTATAACTGAGTCTGCTCTTGGATCCTTTTTGTAGCGTTTGGTGTTGTAATTATTACTTTGATATTTAAATACTCAAACATACAGTTTATAAATTAATATACTGTATTGTGAAGTTTATGTATAACCTTTTTTCGTTACTTTTGAATATGGTAATTTCAGAAGTTTTATGCTATTGCACTATTCTATTGATTTAAATAGAAATATTTGATTAAATTGTAGTAATTACTTTTGGAAAAATTTTATGGTATCCGAATTTCATATTGAAATTGAATTGTAATGGAAAATTATTTATATGTACTGAATTTGAAATAAAGACTTTACATTTTCAATCATTTCATATTATTCAACATCAATCAATGGCACATCTGCACACATGTCACCCACATTCTCAATCACATCATAATATTCATGTTCACACATGGTACATATACCCACACTCAATCACATTGCATTTCATACACATAATTCCTAGTTACAACCCAAATCACAATCCAATCATTTCAACACATATAATATTAACAGATGTCTAATACGTCCTATCCAGCATGAGAAATCCATCAAAACACACATATTCCTACATCCTATCTCAACCACATTACAACATATAGCAAAGGAATAGGTTCAAACACAATCTACGATGAAAGTGCTCCCCATATGAGTTTCATCCTAGGTACATGGAAAACTCCATGAGAAATTGGAAGAACAAGAGAGAAAGATGGAAAACTAGAACCCTAACTCTTAGAACTTACCTCCAAGTATCCCAAACACAATCTTAATCTTCACTCCAACTTACGAATGACTTTAGAGGCAATTTAATCGGTAAGAATGGGTTAGGAATCGAGAGAATATAATGAGGGCTCGAAGGGAGAAGTGAAAAATGACTTTTCCAAACCCTAAACCCTTCAAATACCCCTCTGGTCGTGACACTCTCGCTATAGCTAGATATTCTCACTGCATTGAGGTTCCCTCGCTGTAGCAACACTCTCTCTCATTGCAACGAAAATCTCAGAGGAAACTGCACTCTAGTTTCTGTAAAATCTCGCTACAACAAGACACTATCGCTACAGCGAGACTGCACCAAAAAATGCACCCTTTTCTGTTGCCTTCTCGCTACAGTGAGGAACCTCTCACTACAGTGAGAATGCAACAAAATCGCCCCCTTCTCCCAAGGCCTTCTCACTTCAGCGACAATGCCCCTGTAGCACACTCCAACCTATATTTTTCAAATAGTCCAGCCCTGTCACAAATCAAATATGTCCAATCTCAACCCAGAAAAAAATTCAATATTCACATCATTCTCGCATATTTATCCACATATACTCACACATATGTATTTCTACCATCATGCGATACACATCATTATCACATACCCAAACACTCAACATATGGCAATTCATATATATATATATATATATATATATATATATATATATATATATATATATATATATATATTAGTGATAAAAAATTCTTTACAAAATTTGGGGCATTACATGTAACGATAGGAAGACTAAGGTTTGCTTTGTTTGGATCCAGATATCAAGATGGGTCACTCCCAAACCAAAAAATTCTAGATTCCTTCTAGATTACTTAGGTTATGAAACCAGTTGGAACTAGACTGTGCATTAGATGAGCTGAGAATAGTATAAGGATTGTATTGTTTTGCTGACCATAGAGTGAGTATAAGGGCTGTATTGTTTTGCTAAGCATGGATTGAATATAAGGACTATATTGATTTGCTGAGTATTTCAGTGTATTAAACTATATATACATATACTACATTTCTATTAATTTTATGATTATGTTTGTTTGTTGTGTAAGCTCACCTTTGCATTCTGTCTTTGTTCGTGTGTGTGTTGCGATGAACGTACAGTGGTACACAAGCAGGAATGACAAGTGGAGCGTCCACTTCCCATTCTGGACGATCTGGCTAAGGAGTGGTTCGGGTTGAAGATTTTGAGATCTGTAGCTCTATTTTTGTTAGTCTAGATTTTAGTGTGAGTCTAAACTATTTAGTTATAGGCTTGATGTTGAAATGTAATTAAACAAATTATGAGTTTGTATTTTGAGCTCTATAATGAGCAACTTTTGTACATGTGTATATTCAGAGATTTATTAAAATGGCCTTTTTGAGGTTTACTTTGCTATTGAAATGATGAATTTTTATTTCTCCATAATCATGTTGAGTTAAATTTTAATCCTTTTAAGTGCCTAAGGTATGTCATAGGTCCCTTCTAAAAAGAGGTTGTGACAATAGGTTAGATTGTAGGTTATTAATGTTAAAATCTAACCCAAGTTAATAATCCAATGACCTATTGCATTTGTGCTCGTGATGTTGATAACCTAATTACTATTAATCTTTTAGAGAGAACAAGAACCTTAATTCTTATTCTAATGAGTGAATTGAAGCGCTAATTCCTAATTTTCTCTTCATTTCTTCTCTCATCTCACATTTCTAGGTTTACTTTACGAAGCACGATCTTGTGAAGCTAAATGTGGATAGGACAATTTCTAGATTGTATGGAGAAGCTACTTGTGGTGGCCTTATTTGTGATAGCTCAGGCCAGTGGTTAGCTGGTTTTTGCAGAAAAATTATTTTGTGCCCTTCAATTGAAGCGGAGCTTTGGGGGTTATATTATGGAATATCTCTAGTTGTTAGAAATAGTTTCCAATGGGTTTGGACTGAAAGTGACTGCAAACAAGCTATTGGACTGATCCAACATATTCAGTCGCCATCTCACCCTTTGTTTAAGGTGATTCAAGATATTAGAAATTTGTTGAGTCAAATTAAATGTATTAGATTAGGGCACATTTGTAGGAAGGCTAATCAATGTGCCAATAGTTTAGCCAAGTTAGGTTTGGAGAAGTCCTTACAAGTTTGTTATTTTAATGTGGCTCCATCTCCCTTTCTCCCTTTTCTTTCGCATGATTTATTGGGTATAGGATTTCCTAAATTTCCTGTATAATTTCTTTTTGTTGGGCTTTTAGCCCCTTAATATAGCCAAAAAAAAAAAATCTAAAACTCTCTCAAACTAATTTTAAACATTTATTATGCCTTCAATTTATTGTTACAAATAATTTTTTAAAATAAAAAATTTTGTTTTTAGTGTAATCACTCAATTATAATCAAATTTACACTAATTATGATAAACGAGTAAAAAAAGGAGGGTGCCACATGCTTAAATGTGCAAAACTTATTTTTACAATTTGGTTTCTATACAAAATAATTTATAAATAAATTATTAAATAAAAAATTATTTTTAAAATCTTCCCTCTTGTTAACATTCATATAATCTTGTTATTTTGTATTTAAATATTTTTTTCATTTTTTTATTATAATCCTTATTTTTTCATTTTAGTCGTTATACAAAAAAATAAAATAAAATTATTGAGATAAAAACAAAGGAATGTATTACATAGAGACAACAATAAAAAAAATATGTTTATTAAAAAATTAAAATGAAAAAGAAAATATCATGTATAAAAACAAAAATAAAAGTCATTATTAAAATAAGTTACGAAGGTTATAATGATTCATAATAGATTAAAAAAAGTGATTTATTATCTTTAAATATTATAACTATAAATCAATGTGATTGTAAAAATTATTACAAGAAATTGATGCTTGAAAGTTTGGTAAAAAAAAAAAATAGTTACTTTGATACTTTTGAAAGATTATTTAAGAGACTGTAATACCTTAAATATTTTTTATATTTTTAAATAAAATTAAAATTTAATCTTAAAAATTAGTATCAACCTTTATTATATCAGTTATTAAGATAAAATTTTACTTTTAACTAAAGATTGGTGCTAAAATAACTATATTTGAGTTTTGTTTATAAAATAAATAATCCATCATAATTATGTTGAAAATATGAACAAATTTAATTATAAATTTACTTATAAGATGCACGAATAAAACTAAAAAAAAATAATTAAAGTCACCGTTACTTTATCAAGTAAAAAAAAAAGATTTTAATACTTAAAAATTAATTCACATTCTCTCTTTATAATCATATTTCTAATTTCGTTACATTATAATAATACTGTTTAAAATTATTATATTAAAATAAAAAATTATACTAAATATTTTAATATATTTTATTAACTTAATCATTAAAATTAAATTTTATTATTTATTTTTATTTATTTATATATATTTTGAAAAATATACGCGAAACATGTTTTTTTTTTTTTCTAATTACAGTATTCAAATAATATCAGCAGATGCAATCATTTTATCAAATCTAAGTTGCTGCAAATATATATATATAAATAAATATAGAAACTGCTGCTTGGAAATGAACGAAGCGACAGTTGATGGAAAGCAGTGGGCAACAAGTGGCAATTGGAGTTGGACGTAGTGGATAGAGCACGATTAGGACAAAAAAAAAGTAAAAAAAAAAAAAAAAACAACCTAAGACACTGTTTGTACAGATAAGGTATTTTTGGAACTTAATGCTAATTTAAAATTCATACAATGCCCACTCAATCGACAATGATAAGACGTGTGAGATCCAACCCCACCGTCACAAAAGGTATTACTTTTCCGTGAATTCACCAAAAGCCTCTTCTATTACATGCTATTTACAAATTAATGCCACTTGCCATTTCATTTAATTTAAGTGACAGAATTATTATTATTTATTTAAATTACGTGTATTATGTAAAAATAATAATTTAATTACACAATAATAAAGCTAGTTGTTTTAATAATAATTTAATTTTTATATACAAAGTTTAAATCTTATATAAAAACATTAAGTATATATATTATTTAAATTGAATTCATTTTACTGAAAATATTAATAACATATTTTTTTATTATTGAGTAAAATTAATTAAATATTAAAAATATATAAAAATATCAATTTAAGAGTAAAAAAGAGTGAAATATATGTGATTTTCATAATTTTTGATAAATTTTAACATCAAAAAGTGTTATAAAAATTGTGTTAAAAAATATATTATTAATATTATTTTTTTTCTTTTTTGTTAGCTGTTCAGACAAGAATATATTTTTAATATTTTAAATTATTAACTAAATTTATTTATAATTATAAAAATATCAATAATTTTTTAAAATTAAAGTTAGAATTCATAAGATTTTGATTATTTTTTAACCGGTAAAGGAAATCACCTGTAGTAACAGTGGGTGGAGTTAAAGTTGACTATTATGAGAGACTATCGTTAATCAATGGACCGGATGGACCCGGATTAGGTGCCAACAATTTGGGGCGGTCATTCAATTGCAACTGTTGAATGGATAGTCAACAATTCAGTTTTGACTTATAAAAGGCTTTTTTAGACCAAATAATAAAAGATTTAGATGGATTTTAGTAAAATAATAATACGTAGAAAGAGAATTTATATATTGGCATCACTCATCACTGTTTATCTTGGCATTAAAAAATATTTGTCACTTCACAAAGAAATTGAGTTTAGAAAATCTTTATCCAAATAATAATTTAATAATATTATTTGTTAGCCGCAAACACGTGTTAAAAATGAATGGGGGAGTTTTGTTGGTAAACATGCCTTTCAAGTGCCTCAAATAGAGGGCATAAATCTTCGTCATAGAGGGCAATTTGTACGAAAGTAGATCAAGCAACTGATTCACGTGAGTATTCTTATTTTAAACAAAATTTAGTTACAATATTATAATTTTAAAATTTTATTTTAATAATATGCGTAATATAAGTCAATATTAAAACTCATTTGAAAGATTTATACATATTATTGAAATAAATATTTAATTTTAATTTAAAAATAGTAGCTACAATATTTGTAATTTTATATTTATATTTGTCATATTCTTTTTTTCATAAGCATAATTTTTTTTTATCACTGAAACAACTATTGAGTTGAATTAATTTTTTTACGTACTCTCTATATATTTCAATAGAAAAAGAAAATTAGAGAAAGGACCAAAAATTTTAAGTTTGAATTAACATAAAAAAAGAAAATTATTGTCAATAAAAGTGCATATTAAGTTTTTTCTATTTTTATTTTTTATAAAAATACATATTAATTATATTAGTTATTATAAAAAAAAAAGACAAAAAGTTTATTCATGGAGAGTGTAATTTAATAAAATAAAACACTATATATATCCGAAAATAGTCACATCATCGTTACAAACTAAGATTACTAAGTTAAAAAAATTTGGAGACTAAAATTATATTTTTAAATAGACAAAAATTAAAATTATATTATTTGATATTTTTTAATTTAGTTTTGTTATTTCTCTCGTAATTATGAAAATTGTATAAAGTAAATATAAAGAAAGACATTCTCAAATTTAACATAAACAATGCAATAAACAATGAACAGTGGTTATAATAACAATATATAATAGTAATAATTTGCTTAGTTCAAGTAGACGTTTAATGAAAGGTAGGAAACCTAGAAAATAAACAGGACCTGTTTAATTTTATAATCAAAATATTAAAATTTATTTTAATATTAAATGATAAGGGGAATTGAGAAAATAATTGAGTTGTGAAGACTTTGGATTAGATCAAATAATGCTCCAGATTTTATATAAAATTAATTTATAATCACCGTGAAACCGACCATTAGATTTGATGTGTAAGTCTATTTTTTTCAATATAAAACATTTTATATAATGAAAATAAAAAGGAAATGTGCATGATACATGGGATTATCAGAACCTATACAATAATATTATATAAATTGACCACACAAGAGTTATGTTAGTAGTTAATGGGTGCGTCTATTATTTATTCATCATACTTTATTTTATTTTATTTATTTGTTGGATAGTATCATGTTTTGTTTTTACCTTATTGTTTAAGAGATTGTTTTAAATATAATGCTGAGTGCGTGTTTTATAAATAATTATTATTTTTTCAAACTCTTAAAAAAATGAAAACTTTAAAATTATATATTTTTTAATTAAAATCAACATGGATTAATTTTATGTTGAAAAGTTATGCATTTAATATTAGATAATAGACTAATTTATCGATAGAGGTTAATTTGAGTGACAAGTGATCTAGTTTGAATTCTTATGTAAAAAAATTTTAATGATAGATTTATTTATCATATTTAGGTGTGTGAAATTTATGTTATAGATATTAGAGTTTTTTTTCATTAAAATTTAGTGTAGTTATATTTTCAAAAATATAAACAGTGATAATTAAATTAAAAATTTAACAATTTTAAAACTTAGTTTTAACTCATTAGCTTGTTTATAATTAATTTTGTTTATAATTTTTAATAATTTTTTATTGATTTAGTATTTAATAAATATTTTATGCTAATAAAATAAAATAATTTTATTTACACAAAAATATTTAAAATAAAAAATAAAAAGTAGTATTTGCATAAAGCTCTAATACACATATAATAATAATGATAAAAAATATAATTTTCAAATAAATCAATAAATAAAATTATAATTATTTAAATATACATATATTTACAAGTTATTCACAATTTATTAATATCAACTAAATAAAATTGAGCTTAAAATTAAATTTAAACTTATATATTCAATTAAATAAATAAATTCAAATAACTCGCGAACAATTTCACTCATTTAAAATTCAAATAATTTACGAATACTTGATGTGATTTGGATTTTTACGGGTGAGGGAAAAAAAAATGTTAATTAAAGTAAGCAGTAGATAATAAAACATAATTATTAAATAATAATTTGGCAAGTTATTGCTGTGGGGGCAGGAAACCAACTATCCAGTGTCAAATCCATGGATGACTTGCCGCCGGAACCTGAAAAGACCTACTCAGAAAATAAAACAAAAAACAATTAGTAAATAAAAAGGGATAACAAAAATGGCCTTTTTTTATTATTAAAAATTTATATTTTTTAAAATTATTTACTAAAATATATAAAAACTTATTTGTCTGAAGGGATTTTTGTCACGTAAAAGTATTATTAGTACAATATTTATTTAAAAAAAATTAAATTCACGTTTTACATATGCAATACACAATAGACATTAACCATCAACGACTACAATTTTATTATGTAATACAAATATAATAATCAAACGAAAAATAATGAAAAATAAATAATAATCAGTTTCTTTAAAATATGTTTAATAAATAAGATAATAAAATAGAATAAAATATTCATTTTATTTTAAATATTTATTCAATTAATAGAATATAATATATGTTTATTCTATTTTTTAAGCCTAAATTATAAGAAGATTTAAATTAATAATAAGATAAGACAATATATTTTATTTTTATCTAACACTCATATTCTATCAATACTTACATTAATATGTTAACCAAACAAATTCTTAACAGATTCGTTAACAAATTTATTTTTTTTATTTTAATATATTTCAATATAAATATTTAAAAATATAATTTATTTTCTTAAATATTATTCTTCACATAATAACTAGAAACTCCTTAAGAAAACAAAAACAAAAATGTCACTGTATAATTACAGGAACACAGAAAAAAAAAAAAGTGAGAATATTACAATTGTTATTTTATTATTATATTATTATTATATTATGTGAGGGACCAAGAAAAAGGAAAGCCCTAACCTTTTCCTTTCACTAAGAAAAGGACATGGTCCCACTTGCATTATATATTTTTACTCTTTTGTTTGCACTTTTTATCAGCTTTGCTCATGTCACATTACCTCTATGCACACCATTTGCATTATTCTTCTTCTTATATCTCATCTACATACATCTCTCTATCTACCTTCTATCTTTCTATTCCTTTCTATCCCAACTTCTAAACAGAACAGAATAGAGCAGAACAGAACAGAGGAGAGAGAAAATAAACAAAAATTTAAAAAAAAAAAGTAAGAGCGAGAAAGAGGAGCAGAGTCACTGTGTCCCTGTTGTTCTCTTGGAAAAAGTTCAGCTGCTTCTCTAGGGTTCTTTGCTTTCAAGTTTTCCATAAAAATTTGATTATTTAATATTTATATATATATTTTCTGAAAAAGCAAAGCCCTTTTGCTTACCGATCTTGTTCTCTGCCTTCCTTGCCGTAAGGTAATTTTCTTGCCTAGTGCTTTCTTATCTTTCATGAAAACGCACGTTTTTTAGTTGTTTTGTGTTATTTTTTCTTTTTAATTTCTTTATATATATATATATATATATATATATATATTTTTTTTTTTTTTGAAGTTCGTGTTTTCTGGGCATGATACTTTTTGTGGGTGCTTATGACAGAATTTTAAGAAAGTGGTGATTAAAGATGTGTTATTCTTGTTGTCTTTGTTTCTCTCGCTTTTTTAGTTCTAGTCTTTGTGGGGTATATGATTCTGGGTTAGTGATGTTTATTTTTGGTTATTTATAATTGATCTACCACTTATAATTTATCCCATAATTTTTTATTCTTTGAATTCGATTGTTGTTGATAATACTGATGGGAATGGCCTTGTTTAGAGATGAAATGAAATGGTAATTTTGCTATGTAACTTTTATTTTGGGTATGCAATGTTTTTTACTTTCAAATCTGAAGTCGCTTTGGCAATTATTCTTAGCAGTTATTATTAGGTAATGTTGTCTCAATTGTTTTTTTTTTTTTTTTAATTATTGTTTGGAAAGAATCACTTGCTTTTGTATAATTTCGTGCTGATGTAAAAATAGTTTTTTGAGTTTTTAGCTTATTATTTCTCCTTTTCTTTTTTGTTTATAGGATTTATTTTTGTTTTCTTCTAATCTTTTAAATCTAAATATACATCATGCATGGAGGCATACATATATGTTTCATTGCTTTGAACTGTTTCATAATTTTTTGGTCTTGGCTACAACTTTTCATAATCTTGGTCCTATAAATTACTTGCGGTTGCATCTATATACTATTCTTGAGAATTGGCTGTAGACTTCACATTTTTGTTTTTCATAATTCTCAGCTCTAATTAAAATGCTAACTTATTAGTTTATTGTTAGCTGGGAATTCACAGCATGAAAGTTCTGTTTTCATTGTAACACTGTCTAACAGCATCTATGCTTATATGACAGAATTCAGCTTCTGCATCTTCAAATAAAGAAGAGGAACAGCTGTTACTAGGTTGAGATTCCTTAATTTAGGTTAAGGAACAACAGAAAAGTGATTCTAAAGATGGGTTATATATGTGACTTTTGTGGAGACCAGAGGTCCATGGTGTACTGCCGCTCTGATGCTGCATGCTTATGTTTGTCATGTGATCGGAATGTTCATTCTGCTAATGCTCTTTCTAGGCGTCATTCGCGGACCCTTTTATGTGAGAGATGCAATTCACAACCTGCCTTTGTAAGGTGTGCTGAGGAGAAAATTTCGCTTTGTCAGAATTGTGATTGGTTAGGTCATGGCACCTCTGCCTCTTCTTCAACACATAAGAGACAAGCAATCAATTGCTACTCTGGCTGCCCTTCAGTGGTGGAACTGTCTTCAATATGGTCATTTGTGTTGGATATCTCTCATATGAGTGAATCTACATGTGAGCAAGAGCTAGGCTTAATGAGTATTAATGAAAACAACAACAAAAGTGCTTGGGTTCCTCCAGAAAACCAGGATTTGTCTGATTCTGATCAAGTTACTGATCTACCTGCTTTGGACAAGTCTTTGGTTTGTCCATCTTCAATGCCTGAGTCAAGCTTGGAACCTCGTATTCTGGACCAGCCAGCTGGACCTGCCAATGAATGTCTGCCAAAGGTATAACTGGATGTTATTGTCATCATCATCATTGTCATCATGAATCACATCACCAACACTAGGTGTAATGATGGATTTTCTAACAACAGTAAAGGGGAAGAATTTATTTGATGGTTTTAAAATTTTGTTTGCATATAGAAACCAGAGAATAATAGCAAAATTTCTCACTGAATCATAATTCCTTTGTTGAATTCTCAAGATTTTTTATTTTTTCATTTTCTATATAACTATTGCTTTATTTAATGCTTCATTTGTTTTATTGGATTTTGGTCTAAGGTTAATTTATATTTTGGTTTTGCTGAAAATTAAGCTTTCCTGATTTAATGGTAGTTTGAAGGCATATTTCTATCATCAGTAGATAGCTTAGTTTAAAGGCTGTTGTATGTATTATTTTGCCAATGTATGTCTTGTTTACTTAAACGATTTCACACAACTTTAGTTTTCTATATTAAAACTCCACAATTTCTTCATATTATTTTGCTAATATCTCATATTTCATCACTAGTTATGCTGTCCGGCTACAAAATGTCCTGCACTATGTGAAGATGAGAATCTGTATGGTGACTTCAACATGGATGAAGTGGATCTAAATCTTGAGAACTATGAAGAGCTTTTTGGTGTGGCCCTTAGTCATTCGGAAGAGCTTTTTGAAAATGGCGGAATTGATAGCTTGTTTGGAACAAAGGACATGTCTGCTGGAGATTCCAATTGTCAGGATGCTGTTGCTGCTGAGGTGCTAAACTCTCATCATCCTTTGTCTGATAATCATGGATTTTTTAATTTGTACTATTGAGCATCACATGTTATGTCCTGTATAGTTCATGCAATGATGTTCTTGTGTATTCACAAGTGTGCATTTATTTTCTCCTTGATCATCTGGTTCTTCTGAATATTTTAACCGTTATCATAAAGATTTAGAAATACGGACTATTTTCAGTCCCAACAAGGATTTTTAGGCAATTTGCATTCTGAGCATGCCCCTTTGTTTTTTCAGTTTGCTTTGGTCTATTATTTGATCAATAATTTAAGTCACTTTTCCTTGTTTTATGTAGCTTTGGTTCTGACCTTCATTTTCCCTTCCTTTTTCATAATATTATTCTTTTATAAATAAAGTAATAAAATATTTGGGTCAGTTATTACTTATTATGCTTGTTTGCCTTGTCTATTTTATTTCAACTCTAAGCTATTTGCATTGGAATGTGAATTTTTTGGTCTACAATGTGTTGTAATATGAATGCATTATACATATACAGCTTTGCAAATTGAAGCTGTTGGACAGTGTTGAGCTGCTCTGCTTTCTGTCTTTTGTTCCAAGTCATTATTGTGAATTAAGTACCCTTCAATCGAATTTAAGTGGAGTGGTGATGGTAATAATGGAGATAGATGAATGAGAAAGGAAAATATCTTTTCTGACTAGTATTATCTAGGCCTTTGCATGGGAAATTCTTGAGTGTTTGAATAATATTGATATTATGCTTATGCTTGAGGCATGGATCTAATTCTTAGGTCTTCTGAAAATGGTGATGAAAGATTGGCTATTATTGTGGATATATGCCCAGTGTTAGGTCCTTAAAACTTTTTTCTTTCTTTTCTTTTTTTTCCTCAGTCTTCCTGGGACAGGATTTTTCTGGATAAACTTCTTAAATATACATCTCATGTAATTAAGCAGTGAAATAGCTAAGGGTTTCATGTTGAAGGAAGATTGGCTGGTAGGGTTGATTGAATGATTTCACTTATCAAAATTTATGTTACAATGTTAGCACTTGATCAACTGTAATTATGTTAATTAGCTGGTGATTGGGCTATTAGATAGCTACTGATCATTAGGTCATTTGTTAACTTCTAATTAACTCATATTTACTCCCTTGATTACTCCGTCGGTGGACTATTATAAAATATAACTAGGATATCAAATATGCAGCCCGTATACAAAATTTCTCTCAACAATTCTCTCTTTCAATCCTCACAATGTTGTAAACTATATGATTTTTCTGAAAATTGATTAAACTGATAATGCAAACTTTTAGACATTCATCTATCTCCAGTAATAGCTTAAGCTTTTAGGAGATTTGGTCCTTGACATTGCATCAAAGCATTTATGACCAACAGGCCAAGTGGTCCAGAATTCAAATCACGCCACCCCCATTTTTCAATATAAAAGTTGAATTTCAGGACGTGCTTCACTACCAAAGGGCTCCTGGGTGAGGGATGTGTTAGATATCAAAATCATTCATGAGCCTCCACCTAATAGATTAAGTGTTTAGGAGGGTTGGTCCTTGATAATAAGAATCAAAGTCCTGATGTTATATACTGGTTGTCTGTAATTTGCATAATGTTAAAGAAATAACATAAAATGTTGGTGTATCCTCACTCCTTGAATGTATAATATTTATTCAAAGTGCAACGTATATCTTTTTTACAATTTACAATCAAGTGTTAAGAATGATATGTTCACTGTTCAGTGAGATGCATGCTTACGATGTGTTAGCGGTAACGGACAGAACGATATAATTTGCATTATGGTTGTCTGTAATTTGCATAATGTTAAAGAAATGAAGTAAAATGTTGGTGTATTCATACTCCTTGAATGTATAATATTTATTTGAAGTGCTACATGTATTTTGTTTACATTAAAGTGATAAGAATGAGATGTTCACTGTTCTGCGTGATGCATGCTTACAATGTGTTAGTGGTACTGGACAGTGCAATTTAATTTCTTTTGTGGGGGGTTGTTTAACATTTCTTTCGTGACATACTTATTTTCAGATCTAACTTTATGTCCAGGGGTCATCAGTTGGACTGGTCAACACAATGCAGCCAGCTTGCAGCAATGCAGCATCTGCAGATTCAATTTTGAGTACTAAAACTGAACCGATTCTTTGTTTTACTGGAAAGCAAGCCCAATCAAATCTCTCTTTTTCTGGCATTACTGGAGAGAGTAGCGCCGGAGACTATCAAGACTGTGGCGCTTCTTCAATGCTTCTCATGGGAGAACCTCCTTGGCTTACACCTTGTCCTGAGAATTCCCTGCAATCTGCTAACCGCAGTAATGCTGTCATGCGTTATAAGGAAAAGAAGAAGACACGGAAGTAAGTGATTACAATAATACTGTTTAAATTAAATTATTCTTCGCCCATATTTTTCATTCATCGCATAGACACCTCAATTTTATATTTTTTTCATAAGAGGGGGAAGATGTTGTTTAAGTAATGGCAATTGTCAAGATGAATGTAATGATGGCCATGATTATTATCTTTGTTCTGATCTCCATTTGTTATTATTGAGTTGCAATCTTTATTTTTTTCCTACAAACTAAACAACTCTTTCCCACTGCAAGGTTCGTTTTATTTTGAAACTTAAAAGCATGTTTTCTCTGTAGTTGACTTAACATCAACTGTTATTATCTTATTAGGTTCATGTTCACTCTTTAGTTGATTTAACATTAATTGTAATTACCTTGTTAGGTTTGACAAAAAAGTAAGGTATGCCTCTCGCAAGGCAAGGGCTGATGTGAGAAGGCGTGTGAAGGGCCGGTTTGTCAAAGCTGGCGACGTCTATGATTATGACCCTTTGAGCACGACCAGAAGCTACTGAGTGTACAACTTTTAACCATGTTTTATAAAAGGAAACAAACAGTCATATAGTTGCAAAAGAAAAAAATTACCTGAAAATTGGATGAAATTTGATGCATTCTTTGTCCCTGCAATGACAAGCTATATTTTATCACAGGGGCCTTGATGTTCTTCAAGGAGGAAAAAGGTTGTGTTCAACAGTGTAAGCTCAGTTCTTTGTCCTTCACTGTGAGGCACAGCTAACTTGTGATGTCAGCTGGCATGGCATTATCAGAAAGTGCCCCCTTCAGGCAATGTGTTTGGATTGCCTTTCTGTCAAACTTGGCATTTTTCTGCTGCATAATTCTTCTCTAAGAATTCTCAAGTCTATGTTCTTTGGCATCAACCATACTCCATGTTTGTCAACTGGTTACATTAGAAGTGCCTGGGATGGCATGATTAGTGGCTTAATTTGACAGTTCCAGATAAATTACTAAGTTGTAGATTTTAAATATGTGGCCTCTTGGCTTTGACATGTATAGGACACAATCTACATGTATGCAGTTAGATGTATAATTGCCCAACGGTTCTGATGTCATCAGACACATTGTAAATTCAATGGTTCATGTATAGAATAGGATACTATGTATGCTGATAGCAGACATATTGGACATGTACCAATACAAGTTTTGTTTGTGACTCGGTATTGTCTTTGGGCTATGATGCACTTTTAACAGTGTTTGGTTTTATCATGAGTTAGATTTGAGGGGGAAGAGGATATCTGAAGATTTTGTCATGATATATCTAATCTATGCATAATATCATAAAACATGGATACAAGTTTTTGGTATAAAATTTTTACTTTTGGTTCAAATTCTCGGGGGAAAAGAGAGGACTAAAATTCCTCTTCAATTGATTTTAGTTCTCCAAAATTTGGGAGATTTAGAGGAGAGAAATGTTTTAAAATTATTTGGATAAATTTGTCTATAACTTCAGAGTTTTATTTTAGTATTTTCTTTTATTTATTTCCTCTTTTTCTTGTGAACAAAGCAATTGTCTCTTTCCTTTATTATAGTCTCTCTTACCTTCCTATTTCCTTTCTTAATCTTCTTTCCTTTCATCTATGAATAAAACGTGTAATTGTACATTGCGGTTCGATGTTTTTAATTTATAAGCTTTGTGGTTTCAATTAACAAAAAGTTGTAATTTTTATAAATTATTGCACCTATACATAACCTAATTCAAGAATATAATATTGAAAAACCCACAAGCACCAAACATAAAATTCAAATGGTTAATGATTTTACTGGTTGATTGATTTTTCTTAGGGGTTGTCTTAGAGGAGTTTTGGAGGGAAATAGAGAAGATAAATTTCATATTTCAAAAAGATATTTAAAATTAATATTTATTTGAATAGCAAAAAAAATAATATTTATTTAAAATCAAAGATATAAATTGATATCTTGAAATGAACTTAATGTATTAATCATGTATTTATTATTATAAATGATATATAGAATTATTTTAATTTAAAATTAAAAAATATGTTCTTTGCTCTTTTTTTTAAAAAAACTCTCCTATAAACATATGTTATAAATATGATAGAACATGGCTAATTTGTATGTACTGTTGATATTACTAAAAAGTCGATATGTTTGCTAATAATAATATTAGTGATAGTACTTCAAGTTTTGTGATTTTAAAAATATATTTTAACAAAAATGTGTTTTAATAAATAGGATAATTATATATTTGATTTCTACAGTTGACATATATCTATAGATTATACATTTTTTTAAATGTTTTGGTCCCATAGTTAATGTTTTGGCCTCTGCTGTTATAATGATGTTAACAATAAAAGAGACTAAATCATAATAAAATATATGTATAGAAATAAATTAGTTATTTTAAATATAGGGACTAATAAGTAAGTTTTTTTTAAGTATAATGATTAAAATATAAGTTTTTGTTTTTTTTTAAATATAAGGACTAATTCGTAAACATGTCAAATATAAGAATCAAATATGCATTTTAATCAATTATAATTTTAAAGAAGTGTACAATTTGAACTAAAATATCCTAATTAAATATTTATGCAATTTTTATAAAAATCAAACACTTAATTAAACTTATTTTTTTTATATGATATATCAATTTTTATAATATCTTTAAAAAACACTTTTTTCATATAAGACAAAATATTTATTATATTTGAGATATAAAATTTATACCATTACTCAAAATTTTAGAAAATCAACTGTATTATATAAATGAATTCGTAAATTTTCTATAGTTGGTCTTTTTACTACTTTCTCAATCAATTAGATAAAAAAATATCTAAGCATATTTTTTTTCTATTATATTGATTAAAAAAATTAGTATCCTTAAATATTTTTTCAACAATAATAAAAAATATTTATTATATGTAAATTATTCTTAGTATTTTATTAAGTATAGTTATTATTTTTTAATTAATTTATGTATTTAGCAAATTAATAAATTTTATTAATAAATATATATGATTTTAAACTATAAATGATATTTGACTTAAATATATAAGTTTTCAGTATATAAACTATTTTATAAACGAATATCAAGTATAAAGACTAAATGTATAATTTAATTTAATAAAAAATTATAATAATTTTGTTTAACATTCCCTTTCTTCTAACAAGTGAACTACTCATAGGAGAGAAATCGAATAACAGGTTGAGATTGAAAATAACTTTAGGTTTAACTAGAGTCTCTAAAATTAACTAATATAATTAATTTTAATTTTATTTTATACATTTATTTTTAATTTTAGTCCTTACATTTAACAGAATATGATTTACATTCATTTATTCTCTTGTTAGGGATTAAAATTATGTTTTTCCTTATATATTTTAAAGAATTTACATAGAATAATTTTTTATTAATTAAATCATACTTTTTCATCTATAAAAATGACTTCTCCATTTTTCACACTAAGAGATAAATATAAAGTAAAATATAATAATGTTATTATTTTTCTAAAAAAATCAAGACTTAGTAATTTTTTAGAAGTGTAGTAATATATAAATAAATGTAAATGATTATTTTTAAGTTCACATTTCATGAAATAAATTTGTAAATTTTGAAAGACAAAAATGTGAAGTGAGAGAAACTATTACATTCAATCTTATGAAAATAGTCATAAGATTTTAAATGTATATTAACAACTATATTTTTTGTACAATTTTTTTTAACAAACAATTTATCTATATCTATATATCTATGTAAATTTTATTCAAAATAATTAATTAAGATTCTAGATATTTATATTTATATTAAAAATAATTATACCAGGTATAAACTTAAATTGTAATAAATTCATAATTATTAAAAAAAATAAGAAAAATACTAGAATGATAAATTTTTTAATATTGAGACTTATATCCCTAATCCAAGTTTATTATTATTTTTATATTCAGACCTAAAGTGAAAGTAAACCTACCAACTATAGGACTTTAGAAAAAAAAAAAAAAAAGAAGCTACATAATGGGCTAAGCATGATGAGGCTATGGACTTCAACTCATTTTGACAACTCTAAAGCTAGAGGTAATACTTGATGATGAGTAGTCATGTCATATTTCATTTGAAGATGTGATATACCATAATATCTTTACTACAATAATAATTATTGTACTAACCATTCAAATAGAAATGAGAGTAAGATGAAAAATTGACAAGTGTAACATATTTTAGTAAGTAATAAAATGAGAGTAAAATATTCTCTTTCAGGATTGAAATATATGTTCACTGATACAAAACAATTATTAATAAAAAAAACTATTTTTTGTTATTTATTTTGCAACGATAAGTTCCAAACCATAAAATGAATGAAATAATAAATATAAAATATAGAATTAAAGTAAATTTCATAACACACAAAAGGTAATTGTATTTTTCAAAAAATTAAATTGGTTAGGAATTATAATTCTTTTTATTCTCACCCTATATTAAAAACAATTTTTTTAAATTAGAATTCATAACTTAATTGAATGAAATAATTCATTTAGTTAAAGTTAAAGCAAAATTTTTAAAAGATTAAAAAGTCTAAGTTTTGATGAATAAAACTTTTTATTTGATATGAAATGTTTGATATTCTTAATCTATTTACTCAAGTGATTCATAAATGTCTACAAGAAAATAGGTCAAGTGTGAAGTAATCTCATAAAACAATATGGATGAGAGGAAAAATTTAAAAGACTATTTAAATACAAAGACTAACTCAAAATAAGTTTGTTTAAGAAGAAAGTTATTAGTATAAAGCTTAAAAATCTTAAATTAGAGATGTACTAATACATGAGAAGTTGACTATGAATACAAAACTTTCATTAATAAGAACATTATTACATTTATTTATAAAAGATAAAAAATTTCTATTTGTTAGAATCTATTACAATTTTGTAAATATAGTAATTGTATATTTTGTAATTATGTACTCTTCTCTATAAATTTGAATAACTCCGTTGTGCCCTAAAACACACAGATTCGATATTTTCTCTCTCAACATGGTATCTAGAGCCTAGAGAGGCAACCCTAATTCCTTTTTTTTTTTCCAGTGGACCCACTTTTCATCGATGCCATTTTTTCTGGCGTCGCTGCCACAGTCTGCTACACCTCCGATCACTACGGCAACCTCGCCATTATGGTCTCCTTTGTCAGATCGACCGAACCCCACTAACCATGCCTTCATCATAGTCCTCACGCGCCACCTTCTTCTCTGTCAGTTTTCTCACATGCCACATTCTCTCTCCGCGTGTGACGGCGCGTCTGGCGTTCTTTCCTGATGCCGTCGACTGGGGTTTGCTCGTCCCTCTCTCCTCTACCTGTATCCGGTCTTGGTTAGTTGTTTGGACATCTATTTGCCCTTGTTTTGCCCTTGTTTTGCTGCTGTTTGGGTATTTTCTCTCTTCTCGCTGACCAATGGTTGCCTCTAGCACTCCAAAAGCTGACACTCAGATTTTTACCAGCTATGTCACTGCACCTCTCTCTTCTAAGCAGTTGGATGGTAAGCATTACTCCTTATGGGATTCTCACATTGAACTTTGGCTTGTTTGACAGGGTTATGAGACACATTTCACCCAAACAGCAGACGATGTCCCAGAGGCCGACCATTCTTTGTGGAAAAAGGTTGACGCCTAGTTGTGTTAATTGTTATGTCTTTCGTACTCATAAAACCTACAAAGCTGTTTGAACACAGGCCCAACAACTCTTTACAAACAATTCTTGGCAACTCTACCAAGTTGGTGAAGACCTCATGTCTCTCCTTAGTGCCCATCATATTAAGGGTTCTATGTCGACCTATCTTGGCTCGGTATCTAGCCTTCTTTGAGTTCAATGAATTGCTTCCTCCTGTTGCCACTCCAAATGCGGAACTTTACAATAGCAAGAAGTTTTTCATATCCTTGGCTTTATACAGTCTGCCCCTAGAATATTCTCATGTTCGTGATAAGATCCTGAGGTGCCTCACAGAAGCTACTATGGACAGTACCTAGGCGACCCTCCTTCGTGTCCCCTCCAAAACCTCCTTTGAGCCTTTGCTTCCTACTCCTATTGACTCTTTGGCTTTGGTTTCTTGCAACACCAACCGACCTCCACAGCGCAAGGGCTGCAAAGGACGTCCTTGGTGTGATCATTGCCACCGAGCGGGACACACAATGGATAAGTGCTGGACTCTACATAGTCGACCTCTCACACTGCCCAGGTGACCCAAAGTTCTGTGTCTTCTTCATCCACTTCTGCTCTGCTGTTGGCTTCGGATCCACATCCATCACCTTCCTATGACTATTTCTTGAAATGGTATGACGATCGTCAGGCCTCTGGTTCCATAACTGCTATTGCACACACTAGTAATTCCTTCGTTGGTCTCTCTCACTCTTCAGGCCATTGGGTCCTTGACTCTGGGGCCACCGATCACATCACTGGTAATAAATCCCTTTTTTCTTCTCTTTCTACTTCTAGTTATTTACCTTCTGTTACCATGGCAAATGGCTCTCAAACTCAGTCCCAAGGTATTGGTGTTGTTCATCCTCTTCCTTCTCTTTCTATTCACAATATCCTTTTTGTCCCTGGGGCTCTCTTTAATTTATTGTCCATTAGTCAACTTACCCAGTCTCTTGATTATGTCATTTCTTTTACCAAAAATTTTGTTTCCTTGCAGGACTAGAGTACAAGGAGGACGATTGGCTCTGGATGTGAGTCCTATGGTCTCTATAAGCTCAACAATCCCTCTCTTATTTGTTCGGTAGCAACATCTCCACTTCTGATTCATGCTCGATTAGGACATCCAGGTCTTGATAAGTTGAAATAGCTATACCCTAGTCTTTCTAAGTTAGACTCTTTGTCTTGTGAGTCTTGTCAATTAGGCAAACATGTTCGTAATTCTTTTTCTAGTCGCACTATGAGTCAGGCTTCATCCCTTTTGTTTTAGTTCATTCAGATGTTTGGCGTCCAAGTCGTATTTCTTCTACATTAGGGTCCAAATATTTTGTTACTTTTATAGATGATTTTTCTCGTTGTACTTGGTTATATTTAATGAAAGAACGTTCATAAATTTTTTCAATTTTTCAATTTTTCTTTTATGAAATAAAAAATCGATTTGGTATCCCTATTCGCACTTTACAAAGTGATAATGCACGTGAATATATGTCTACTCAGTTTTAGACCTTTATGACATCTCATGGTGTGTTACATCAAACATCTTGTCCTCATACCCCCAACAGAATGGAGTTGCAGAATGCAAAAATAGGCATCTACTTGAGACCACTCAGACTCTCATGTTCCTCATCAATTTTGGGGTGATGCGGTAGTTACTGCATGTTATCTCATTAACCACATGTCTTCCTCTATTTTACAAGGTAAAATCTCTAATCAAGTTCTATGCCCCCACCACTCTCTTCATCCTTTACCACCTCGGGTCTTTGGTTCTACATGTTTTGCTCATGCTCTTGGTCCTGGCATTGACAAGCTCTTCCCTCGGTCTCATAAGTGTGTTTTCCTCGGATACCCACAATCTCAAAAAGGATACAAGCGTTATTCCACTACTCTTCGCAAGTATTTTATCTTTGCTGATGTTACTTTCTTTGAGTTCATTCCATTTTTTGAGCTTAGAACATCTACATTCGAGTCTTTCCCGTCCATGACTGCTCCTATTTCAATCCTTTTTTGTCCTCCAAAGGAGTCTCAATCCCCTCCACACCCATCTCCTCCACCTTTGCAGGTATATTAGCGTCGTACTCGCCCTATATTGCAACCACCGAGCACTACCAACACCATGGACTCATCTCTGGAGCCACCTCTTTCGCCTCATCTTCTAGTCCCACCCTCTGAACCTAACATTCCTATTCCCCTTTGAAAAGGTATACATTCTACTCATAATCCTTCTCCTCATTATATTTTTTTAAGTTATTATTGTCTTTCTCCTTCCTATTATTCTTGCCTTTCTTCCTTATCCTCTGCATGTGATGCATTTGCCTATCCAAGATGGCAACAAGTTATGCTAGACGAGATGTGTGCATTACAGAATAGTGGAACTTGGGACCTCGTTCCTCTACCACCAGGAAAGTCAGTTGTTGGTTGTCAGTGGCTGTATAGGTCAAGGTTGGTCCAGATGGCAAGGTTGACCAGCTTAAGGCTCGTCTTACCGCCAAAGGCTATACTCAAATCTTTAGCTTGGATTATGGTGACACTTTCTCTCCCATGGCCAAATTTCCTTCTGTATGACTATTCCTGTCCATTGCTGCTATATGTCATTGGCCTCTCTATCAGTTAGATATCAAGAATGCTTTCTTACATGGTGACTTGCTCGAGAAAGTCTACATATAGCAACCTCCTTGCTTTGTTGCTCAGGGGGAGTCCTCTAGTCTTGTATGTCAACTTCAAAATTCTTTATATGGCCTCAAGCAGTCACCCAGAGCATGGTTCAGCAGATTCAGTACTGTGATTCAACAGTTTGGCATGACTCGGAGTGAGGCTGACCATTCTGTCTTATATCATCACTCACCTACCGCTTGCATCTACCTAGGTGTTTATGTTGATGACATTGTCATCAAGGGTAGTGATCATCATGGCATCACACAGGTAAACCAACATCTCTTCAAACATTTTAAGACAAAGGATCTTGGCAAACTCAAATATTTTTTGGTAATAGAAGTAACACAGTCCAAAAATGGGATCATCATTTTCCAAAAGAAGTATGCAATGGATATTCAGGAAGAAACAAGAATGTTAACTTCTAAGCCAATCGACACTCCCATGGATCCCAATGTCAAGCTCTTGCCAAATCAGCGGGAGCCTCTTCTAGATCTTGAAAGGTACAAATGATTAGTAAGGAAGCTGAATTACCTCACTGTTAACCGTCCATATATCTCATTTGCAGTGAGCATAGTAAGTTAATTCCTCAACTCTCCATATAAGGAACATTGGGATGCAGTGACTCGCATTGTTCGATACATCAAAAGAGCTCTAGGAATGAGTATTTGGTATGAAGACAAAGGACATACTCAAGTTGTGGGGTATTCTGATATAGATTGGACAGAATCTCCCATAGATAGAAAGTCCACCTCAAGATTCTATATATTTGTCGGAGATAAACTTGTCTCTTGGAAAAGTAAGAAGTAGAATGTTGTAGCCCGATCCAGTGCGGAAGTGGAGTATCGAGCTATAGCTATAGCGAGTCAGGAACTTATATGGCTCAAACAATTACTTTAAGAACTAAAGTTCAGAGAGGTCACACATATGTCACTTATACGTGATAATCAAGCCGCCATGCACATTGCCTCAAATCCAGTATTCCATGAAAGAACAAAGCACAATGAAATTGATTGCTACTTTGTCAGAGAGAAAGTCATGTCCGGAGAAATATCTACTAGTTTTGTCAATTCCCATGATTAACTAGTAGACATATTTACTAAGTCACTAAGGGGTCCTTGGATTAAGTACATATGTAACAAGCTTAGTGCATATAACCTATATGCTCCAGCTTGAGGGAGAATGTTAGAATTTATTAGAATCTTGTAAATATAGTAACTGTATATTTTGTAATTATGTATTCTTCCCTATAAATTTGAATAACTCCACTATACCCTAAAACACATGAATTCAATATTTTTTCTCTCAACACTATTTTTCCTAGTTTGCAGTTCTATGTTGTGCAATTTTATTTTTTATTTTACTATTTTTATTTTTCAGATTTTATATGATTATATTTTGCATTAGTTTTAATTTCATTTCTCTTTAATGAAAAGTACAACTTGTAACATCTCTATTTTTGTATTTATTATAAAGGGTTTTCTAACCTATGCAACCTTACGTAGGATAAATCCCAATAAATGCACCACTTAAGCAATATGTATTAATTGTTTTATCATGGTTTTTCTAAAAAAATTATTTTTTACTCTCTCCTCATTATTCTTTTCATTTCTCTCTCTTCCTATACTACAACGTCACCTATCTTATTATTTTCTTCACGTGCTAAACTTATTGCTGGAAAGCAAAAAAGTGCCTAGCTAACTACTGTACAGGACCATGCTCACGTTATGTGTTTCCATCCATTTGTACAAGACTAAATTCAACATCATGTTAATTTAATTTCAATTTCAGTATCATGATAATTTTATTTCATTCACGTTATTCTATTTCATGATAAAAGAAATCATACTAATTCAATTTCAATATCATAATTACATGTATAGTACATACAAATATATATTTTAAACATAACAATTGTCATTAGTTCAACAAAAACACAATCACAAAAATATTGATTTCCACGCAAAAAGTAATTTAGGTTAACTCAGGTTTTAGACCAAAAAATAACTAGGTTTTAAAATGCAATCCTGCAAATTCAATCTAGTATTTTAAACAAAAAATGGGATTTAAATTTTGCACTGCTTCCTTCTTCCTTTTCTTTCCTATAGTTGATATAGCTTGATTTTCGTTTTCTGGACAAGTTATAACAAAAGGTACAACTTCTAGCTTTTTTCACCAATTCCTTTCCACTTCTTGATCATTTTGTCTTTGGACGACCCTTTGTAGTAGAAATTGGAGAATTTTTAATAAATCAATTGCCTCCCTGCCAATGTTATCATGACCCTTCTTCCATAAACCTTTCTCCCCTATTAACTGAAGCAACTTTAGGTGGTCCTTGAAATTTATCCCAACACCAACGTAATGGCAAATACTCTTTCTGATTCTTTTTATAAGAAACAAAAGACTAAATCACTAGGACCAAGGAAAATAATTAAGTATGTTATGTTTTCTATAAATATAAATTTTATTCCAAAAATACCCATGATACTAAATGATGTAGTTAGTATTTTGTATATTATGTAATATTAATAAAAGAAGGGTATAATAAATTTAGCAATTAATGCATCTTAAATCTATTATTTGTTTCTTATAATAAGGATCAAAGAAAATATTCCATTTTGTTTCTTATAAAAAGAATCCAAGGAGTATTTTACTGGAATCTCAAAACAGTTTTTATGGAGTAACACACTGAGTGCATCTCGACAAAGAATACTCCAGAATTCAAAATGTTTGCAACTACACCGAATTGCATTGCCATCCCATAAGACTCTATGCTTCTGAGAGTGTAATTCTTTGTAGTGCTGCACTGTAAATTCAATGCGACTTTCTTCACATACCTTGTATTGAGTTACCCTCTCAAACTCTTCTTGAAACTTCTTAAAAGCAAATATTGTAAAAACTTTGTAAGGTTGTTCCTCTAGGGTAGATAAGGTTCTAAGAGAGGAACCCCTGTATGTATCCAACATGCTGTGGTGTAACTGTTGCTGCTTTATGTCCTCAATGGCAACATCAACCTAACAAATTAAATAAACATAAAAATAGATTTAGGTTCTAGATATTTCCACAAGCATAGGTGATTCTCACATACTATTAGTGAAACAAATAAATGAGCAAATCATACTTGTTTGAAAAGTTGAGTCAAACATGAGCGAGATGAAATAAATTGTTTTACAAATCCATTTATACTCTCAGATCTACCTGTTGTTGTCATAACCCCAAAGAAATGGCCACAAAGATAAGCAGGTACCTAATACTCTTTGACTTTGTATAGACCTTTGATGTGTTTATTTGTTTCTAGTCTAAACTTGGAAATAGTTACATGCCATTGTTGTTCAAAATCCTCAATACTATCCAGCCTATGCATCCTATAAAATTCAGCACACCATGTTGAATATCGATTTTGAAGAATAGAGGTAAACCAACAGCTAAATTTTGTAGTGATGTGCCATATACAAAATGCATGTTTTGTCAATGGCATTTCATATGCAATTGCCTATGCCATCCATAGGTCTTGATATGTAATAATAGTCTTTGGGGGTTTCTTCATTAAAGTAAAGAAGGTCTGTGTAAAAAAGAAACTTTTATGATCAACAGACTATTGTACAAGATAAAAGGTGAATATATCAAAAAAGTATTATATCAACATTACCTTCATTAACCACCTAAAGGTAGCCACTTTCGCATTACGAAGGAGTGCATAACCAAATAATATTATCCTTCCATGATTTTCTACTCTAATAAAAATGCCAAAGGCATGTCATAAGAGTTCACCTTGTACGTAGTATCAAATGCAATTTCATCTCCATACTATTGGTATAATTCAAAGCAACGAGGAGATGACAAAAAATATGTTGCAGCCTATTTTGTTCATCAACATCAAATGCATATTGGAAACAAGAGTTTTCATCTTTTACACGCTTACAAAGTTGCAGAAGCTCACTAGCATCATCATCCATACTATGTTGGCGAATTTTACTAAAGAAGTTATGAATATCTTTCTGAAGAAATGGAAGATCCCCATGCTTCACATTTTTTTCAAGTTCCATAACACGTATTATCTGCTTTACTGAAAAACTAGCCTCTTTTAGCAACAAAATTCATTATTCATCTTCAGTGGAAATGTTACGGTAACATGCAAGGAAGCACACTTGCTCTAGAGGCAACAATTTATGATTGTGGTTGGATGTAAATTCAATCACTTGCCATTCTTCTGGAAAAATCTCAAAAGACTTTTTCAATTTGCTTGTCATGGTAGCCTTGCATCCACACCTAGAAGATGGTCTCTTCCGTTGCTCCTTAGATGGGTCAAAATTTGTTTTCCAAAATTTTTATTTCCATTGCTCCTTTGATTTGTTTTATCAATTATTTCTGTAATTAAATTATTGTAAATAGATCTATTTATCATTTTTTTATTCTAGAAAAAGTTATATATTGATTCTAAGAATACTAAAGATATATAAAAAGATATCAATGTATATCCTTTTTAAGAAAAATTAAAAAAAAAAAATTTACGAGTTAATCGAATATTTCTTTTTTGTAATATCTGCAAAATATTTTTTTTTTCTAATTCTAATATTTTAGTATCATAAGTTGTTTTGTTTGAATGAATATTTATCTCTGAAATTAGAAGTCTCTTTTTCTTTTTTTTTTCTTTTGTAATTTGTTTTATTTGTTTTATAATAATTTTTGTTTTAGCATTCACGTCTTTTATTTTAATTTTTTTATTAATGAACAATTTCCTCAATTTATAAATTGAATTGGAATGGTTGATTGGAAAATAATTAGATTATTCATACACATTGTTGAATCATTTTTGTTTTCATTCAATTCATTTATTTTTTTGAGTCTAACAAATAATAAAAATAAAGAATAAAAATTTATAAAATTAAAAATGAAGAGTTATTTTATTTTTTATTTTAGAAACATAATACTTTTGATGATCCATTTTACAATATATTTTGAGATATTTAAAAACAATTTTGTTCTTTTATTTAAAACTTTTAGAACTCGAAAAAAAATGATTTTTTTTAGTTCTTTAAAAATAGAATCACAAAAAGAAAATCGATTTTTTGGAGAATCAGAAAAGGGAAATTCAACTTCCTTTTTTCAAATTGTTAAAAAATAGAAGTTCTTTTTTTTTTACTCACCTTTTTTTTTCATTTTATCTTTTTTCCTTTTCATTGGATCGTAGCTTAGATCCATGTCAAGGTTTCAGATGAAAAGGAAATAAGATCTTTATCTAAATACCGTCTATTAGTTATTTTTAGAAAAATTCTGTTTCAGATAATTGAACGCTATTGTAGGTACATTTAATATATATTTCTCTCTTCTAATCCCAATAATTTTCTAAACATTCGAGAAATTGAAAAATTAGTATACGAACAATATTTTTAGTTATTATCAATGAGGGTAATTTAATATATTTTTGAAGAATCAATGGGATTATTAATAAAATACCTCTTATTTCTTGAGCAAATATAAAGTTATCCCAGGCTTTTGCTATTTTTATACTTTTTTTTGCATTTTTTGTTTTTGTTTTTGTCGTCTTTTTTTTTCATTCTTTTGCCTTTTCCTTTGTATAATCCGAAATGGGAAATTCTGTCTTTTTTCTAATCTAATTTTAGAACAGGAAAAAGATTTTCATTGACTTGAAACTATATATATATATATATATATATATATATATATATAAAGAACAAGCGTTTCTCAAATTTGCACAAAAAAGGGGGAATGCACAATTCTTCTTTGATTACGTCTCGCCAAAAGTCTAGTTGTTGTGAACTGTAAACCTTAATTTAATTTTTAATTAAATAAATTTTGTAATAATGGGAATGATAAATTTTTTTATTCAATTAGTTCCCAACACATAGTTTCAATAAAGTCTTTCAAAATAAGGATGTATTACAATTTGAATTAAGTAATTGCTACAGGACTTAATTAATATATTTCATGTCCAAAAAAATAAATATTCTAAGCCTTATAGTTATATCATCCATCCCTTCACTGAACCCGATTATGATCGTCTTGGTCATATGAAAAATAAATATAAGGGTGAATACTCTACACTATCAGACACACATAAGCACAGAGACTCACCTTGCATGTTCAAATCATTCATCAAACTACATAGATTCATACTTTTCAACATTTCATTCTAATTTACATACAAGTGTGCTCACTGCACTATTAAATAATCCACACACGTGCGTTCACTGCACGTAACCACGCTCACTGTGGCACTATGATCATAGTTTTTCTAATGTCTTCACCCTCAGGGACTTACTCAGTTTTACACCATGAATGGTCGTCGGATAGCTCCCGTCTCACGGATCCAACGTGTGCGGTACTGAGCCCCCAAGCAAAGGTGTTAGTCAGAAGTCGAGTCAGGAGGAGAGTGTATGGCCTGTGGTGCACCGACGCTCTCTTCCCCAAGGTATTTCTACCACCCTATCTTCCACACTCCTAGTGTATCGTTGAACCATTCATAGTTTCTAATCATTCTCAAAATCATCATAATCACATCCAACATGTCATTCACACCCTTTTTAACCATTTCATATCATTCAGCATAAATCAATGGCATGTCCACACAGACTGCACCCGCATTCTCAATCACATCAAAATATTCATGTTCACACACGGCATGTATGCCCATATTCAATCATAATCAATCTATTCTCATTAATTACACATATTTTTACATTCTAACTTAATCACATTCCACTATTTAGCAACACAAATGAAATCTAGGCATAAAAGGATATGGTAGAGTTTCTCTTACCTCAGATCGAAGACCCAACACGAAATCAATAATGGAAATGCTCCCCACACAGATTTCATCCTAAACATATACAAAATCTCCATGAGAAACTGAGAAAACAAGAAAGAGGGACGAAAACCAAAAATCCTAACTCACAAACTTACCTCCAAATGCCCCAAACATGATTCTAACATTCAATCTATCTCACATACAACTTTGGGAGCAATTTAAACTGTGAAATAGAGTTTTGAGTTGAGAGAATTGAAGGGATTTTGAAGAGGGGAATGGGAAATGAATTTCTCAAACCCTAAACTCCTCAAATACCCCATGAATCATACTCTCACTACAGCAGCACCCTTTCTCGCTATAGCAAAAATCTTAGAGGAAATTGCACTCTGGTTTCTGCAGAATCTTGCTACAATGAGGCCTTCTCGCTACAACGAGATTGCAACCTAGAAATTCACCCCTTTATGTTACCTTCTCGCTACAGCAAGGAGCCTCTCGCTATAGCGAGAACACAACAGAATCACCCCTTTCTTCCAAGACCTTCTTGCTACAGCGAGAACGCCATAGATACATGCTCTACGCCCAGGGCCTTCTCGCTACAGCGAGAATGCCCCTGCAGCACACACTTAGCCTACTTCTCAATTAATCCAGCCCAGACACAATCAAACATTTTCCAATACATAATCAACATTCACTTATTCATATGCATCCACGTTATCAAACACATATACACTTATAGTCACATTGTCATGACATACATCAAATATATATTCAAACATAAATCCACAATTAATATTAATAATCAAATACTATTACAAAATCCAGGGCGTTACAACTCTCCTCTCTTTTAGGGAATTTTGTTCCCAAAATTCAACCAAACTGTACAAACAACATGGGATACAACTCTCTTATTCTACTCTCCGTTTCTCACGTGACATCTCCCTCATCACTTGAGCTCTACATCACCTTCACCATTGAAATTTCCTTGCCCCTCAACTGCTTAACATGGTGGTCTGTAATTCTCACTGCGTACACATAATAGGAAAAATCTTCTCTCATTTGAACCAGGAAAAGGTCGATCACGTGAGAGGTATCGACATATACTTCCTGAGTTGTGACATATGGAACACTAGATGTAGATTCAAGAGATTTGGTGGTAATGCTATCTGATAAGCTGCAGGACCAATTCTACTCCGCACTTTGAATGACCCAATAAACTTAGGAGATAGATTTTGAGATTTCAGAGCTCTCCCAACTCCAGTCACAGGTGAGACCTTTAAAAACACATGGTCACCCACATGAAACTCCAAAGGTTTCCTCCTTTTATCATAGTAACCCTTTTGCCTATCCTGTGCAACCTTCATCTTCTCTTTGATCATCTTAATTTGCTCGTTCTACTTCTGGATCATGTCTGGTGCGTACAGAGTCGCCTCTCCATTCTCATACCAACACAAAGGAGTTTTATACTTCTGTCCATATAGAGCTTCAAACGGTGCCATCCTAATGCTAGCATGGAAGCTATTGTTGTACATGAATTCCACTACTCAATCACACAAGCCCTCAACAAGTCTTCCAAGGACTGGATAGTTTTCTCAGTCTGACTGTTAGTCTGCGGATGATACGCCAAACTAAGTCTCAACTTAGTACCCAACGCCCTCTACATGCTCTCCCAAAACCTCGAAGTGAACCTCGAGTCTCTGTCTGATACCACACTAGTTGACACTCCATGCAACTTGACTATCTCCCTTACATATATGTTTGCCGGCTTCTCCAGCTTATACTTCATGTTGATCAGGAGAAAGTGTGTAGCCTTGGTCAACCAATCCACTATCATCCAAATGACATCATGGTTGTTCCTGGTCCTCGACAGCCCAGAAACAAAGTCCATGGAAATACTATCCCACTTCCACTCAGGGATCTCTAAGGGTTGCAACAATCCAGGTGGACGTTGGTACTCTACTTTTACAACAACTCAAAGGTTCTTGTACATCTTAGTCGCACCGAAATGGAAACTCATCCTGCTCTTATGTGTCTCCTCAAGTATCATCTGTCTCAATTCATCCACTTGTAGAATGCACTCGATTCTGAAACTTGATCACCCCATTCTCATCATAGTGGAATTCCAAGTCCTTTCCCTTACTCTTCTGCCTCATCATGTCTTGTAGAAAAATATCTCCCTATTGAGCATCTCAGATGTATACCAAAAATTCGTTATGGATCGTCATCATCCTGAGATATAGGCTCCCTGGCCTTACCTCCATAGCTAGATTCATGTCTCAAAACTCCTCAATCAACTCCATTTCCTTCACCATCATTGCTATCACGTGTAATGATTTCTGGCTCAAAGCCTCGGCCACTACATTTGCCTTGCCAAAATGGTAAGAGAATATGAAGTCGTAGTCTTTGAGGAATTTCATCCATCTCCTCTACTGCATGTTCAACTCTCTTTGGTCAAATAAGTACTTCAAGCTCTTGCGATCACTAAACACTTCAAACCTTGCTCCATAAAGATAATGCCTCCACACCTTGAGTGAAAAACCCACCGCAGCTAACTCCAAATTATGAGTCAGATAATTGACTTCATGTGGACGCAACTGCCTCAAGACATAGGCAACTACTCATCCGTCTTGCATCAGAACACACCTAAGACCATGCCCAGATGCATCACAGTATACGTCAAACTTCTGCTCTGGGTCAGGCAAAACCAACACAGATGCTGAAGTCAACTTCACCTTCAATTCCAAGAAACTAGCTTCACACCCTTTGGTCCATTTAAACTCCTTCCCCTTGCGGGTCAGCTTCGTGAAGGGCTAAGCTATCTTAGAAAATCTTTCAATGAACTTTCTATAATAACCCGCTAGTCACAGAAAACTGCGGACCTTCATCACATTCTTTAGCCTCGGCCATCGAGTCACTGCTTCTAGGTAATCTACACACATCCTCATGCTCCCATCTTTCTTTTCACCAAGAGTATTGATGCTCCCCATGGCGACATACTTGGTCTCACAAACCGCTTCTACAATAAGTCTTCTACTTGTTTCTTGACCTCTGCCAACTCTACCGGTGACATCTTATATGGTGCCACAGAAATCAGGCTTGCTCCCTGAATAAGGTCAATAGCGAACTCTGTCTCCCTCTCGGACGACAATTCAGAAACATCGTCAGGGAAGACTTCCAAGAAGTCTCTCACCATCGAAATGTACTCTGGCTCCACTCCACTTTCAGCCTCCAATGAGAACATGACCATAAAGGGCTTAGCGTTCACCGTGTTCTCCCACGCACCTTGACTCAAAAGCTTTGGAATTTCTATCGTTGGCGTACCAAAAATTAATGTCTTCTCTCTGCAGTCCAATAGCACATGGTTGGCAGCTAGCCAATCCATCCCTAAAATCACATCCTATTAGGAGAGAGGCAAACAGATTAAGTCCACATTGAATTTTCTACCATGCACCATTATAGAGCATCCTAAACACACCCATAATGTTACAACTGGCTTACCTGTAGGGTTAGTCACCACAACATTGCACGGTAGTTTAGTCACGTGCAAACCCAAACATTTCACATAGTCCATAGAAATAAATGATTGCGTAGCACCCGAGTCAAATAACACATCTAGCAATCTGCCCTTAATAACACATTTACCTCTGATCAGTTCCTCAGATTGTGTAGCCTCTGCCCTACTCATAGCAAAGACTCTCCTAGGAATACTTGGCTTCTACCTAGTGCTCCCTCTTGATTCGGGCCTCTAGGTTGTGCTTGCACTACTGTTCCTCTTAGCAGCCCAACACATATTAGCATGTGTGGTCCTCCACACCTGAAGTATTTGAGCAGTCTTCTGAAAGAGCCTGAACTAGAACCAGAGCCATTACCACTGCTCCTCTCTTGAGATGAAGTCCATCTAGACTGAGAATTGTTGGAACCCAAATACAACCCCTTTGAGAATCGAAGGGGTTTTCTATCTTACCTCATTAGTCCATTCCCCCTAGTGTCTGTGGTCTTGCCCTTCGAATTGGCTTAAAAACTTTTGCACTTGCACACCAGAGTGGGCAAGTTGGTCAGCTGGAACACACTAACTACAACTCAGATATTTGGCCTCAGTCCATGCACAAACTAAACACACAAGTCCTCCTCCCCATCCTTATGTTGGTAGTATAGGTAACCTTGTGTTCTTCCCTACACCCCATCGCATGGAAGATCTTCTCTACATCAGCTAACCACCTCTGAGCTCCCTCAGGGTTGAACTTGCCCTTAAGCTTTAGAGGGTTATGCCTAGTAAAGGCAGATAGCCCTCTATACTGAGTCGACTCCACATCTTGGTTATGCACTAAGGACTCCAGAACTTGGGTCATTCGCTCTAGGAGGTCATTGGTGACTCCAGCTACTTTATCTCTACCGGCCATTTTAATCTAAGCTAGCAAACAATTCATCAAACCACACTTTAACTCATCAAATCAATAATAACATTTATAATTCAGGTAAACAGAATATATCAAAACATAGTTTGGATGCTTCAGTCCGACACCCCAGTCTAGTTTGGATAAATTACTTTGATATCAAAATTGTAACACTTTAATTTATTTTCCAATTAAATAAATTTTGCAATAATGGGAATGAAAAAAGTTTTTATTCAATTAGTTCCCAACACATAGTTTCAATGAATTCTTTCAAAATAAGGATGGATTACAATTTGAATCAAGTAATTGCTACAGGACTTTATTAATACATTTTAGTTCCAAAAAAATAAATATTCTAAGTCCTATAGCAGTATCATCCATCCCTTCATTGAGCCCGGTGTTGATCGTCTTGGTCACTTGAAAAATAAATGTAAGCGTGAGTACTCTACACTATCAAATACACACAAGCACAAAGACTCAGCTTACATGTTTCTGCACATTCTAACATAATTTAGATCATTCATCAAACCCCATAGATTCATACTTTTCAACATTTCATTCTAATTCACATATGGGTGCGCTCACTACACCATCAAACAATACACACATACGTGTGCTCACTGCATGTAGCCACGCACACTATGACATTGTGAACACAGTTTTTCTGATGCTCTCAACCTTAGGAACTTACTCTATTTCACACCATGGATGGTTGTCAGATAGCCCCCGTCCCACGGATACAACGTGTGTAGTACTGGGTCCCCAAGCAAAGGTGTTAGTCAGAGGCTGAGTCAGGAGGAAAGTGTGTGGCCTGTGGTGCATCCACACTTACTGTTGGTGTCACCACCACACTCTCTTCCCCAAAGTATTTCTACTGCCCCCATCTTCAACACCCTAGTGTATCACCACTGAACCATTCATAGTTTTCTCAACATTTTGAACACAATCATATTTAACATGTCATTCACTCACATTCATCCACACTCAATTATTTTATATCGTTCATCATCAATAAATGGCATGTCCACACTCAATCTCACAGCCTCTTCATCAGAATCCTATTGAAATCAAGTCATTTTATCACACTTAACATTCATTATTCTTAACACACATTCCTCAATACCAATGACACTATGTTCCACACAAGATTTCCACTACACCCTATTACAATCAAGTCATTTTCATCCAAATACATATCTTTCTATGTTCTATTTCGATCACAATTCAATACACAACAAATTAAACAAATTCTAAGTACAATGAAATAGGGTAGAGTCCCCCTTACCTCACAATGAAGACCCAACACAAATTATTGGTAGAAATGTCTCCCATGCAGTATTTTGTCCTCTAAATGTGATTCTAACCTTCAATCTTGCACCCAAACGGCTTTGGATGTAATTTAATTGATGAAATAGGTTCTGAGTCAAAAGAATCACGGAAGAAGGAAAGGGAAATGTGAAAAATATCTTTCCTTAAACCCTAACCCCTCAAATACCGTTCTGGTCGTGATATTCTTGCTACAACAAGACATCTCTCGCTACAGCAAAAATATCAGAGGAAATTACACTCTAACTTTTGCAAAATCTCGCTACAACGAGACTGCACCCAAAAATACACCTTTCTCCGTTGCCCTCTCGCTGCAGTGATGAGCCTCTTGCTACAGTGAGAACGCAACAGAGTCATACCATTTGCCCAGGGCCTTCTCGCTACAGCGAGAATGCACCTACAACACCACTTAGCCTATTTTTCCAACCAATCATGTCCAATACACAAATCAATATTCATGTTTCAAATCATCACACACTTACATACTCACATATACTCATATTTGTATATATGCACATATTCACGTCATCACATAAATCAAATTGTGCATCCAAACGCCACATATACTCATATATACATATCTAAACAACAACTCACGTATTTATATTAATGAACACATTATTACAAAAATATGGGCATTACATGATGCATTAATCAATCATACAATGCAATTCATATTTATATGCACACAATAATTGTCAAATATTCAACTTATCACACTTTACTAATTCTTGGATTTCTCATTTCAAACTTTAACTATCCCTAGGATCCCTTGAGGTCTTTCTTAATATAGATAGTGTTTGGATAGCTGCAGTTACACAGATACGTGTGCCGATTCGACCTCTTTTAGTAAAAGCATAGTTAGGAATTTAGGTCAAAAAATGAGTGTGAGGCTTGTGGTGCTTTTATTTTCATTAATAGTGCGCAATTCAACAAGAGCATCCATCACCCTCATTTTCCCGAGATTTATTAAATTGCCTTCATCTTTCACATTCTCAATGTATTTCTGAACTATCCAGACTTGTCCTTATCATTTTTATTTTCTCATTAACATTTTCCTTTTCTCATTCCACTTCTTTTTTCATATTTCTCATCATAATCTAACTTGATATTTCCATATTAATATTTTGTTCATCCTTTCCTCTCTCTAATTTATTCAAGTTCATTAATTATATCATATATCAATCTATTATTACTGGAAGTTAGTCACCTCTAGACAGTCCACAACATATATACATATATGCTCAAACAGACCTCTTTCAGATTATCAAATCAAAGAGAAACACATTTCATCCAACATATAATCACAATCATACATCACACCACAATATTTTTATGAGTACAAACATATCATGTTTTTAGGAATGAGATAAAGCTCTCCTTACCTCAATGAACAAGTTTAGTAAAGAAACTAGTAAGAAAAGGTTGTTCAAAAGGCTAAGGTCGTCCTACACATTATAGAGAAGAATACCCTTTAAAAAAAAAGAAAATAGAGAAAATAGAAGTGAGAATGAAGAGCCAAGCTCTGAGATACTCACCAACGATTTCGTAGAGTCAAGGTTCAAGCTCAGATTTGGAGTAACTTCAAAGTTTTAAAGGTCTTTCTATGGAGGAGGGAAGAGAGAGTTCAAAGAAAAAGAGTTAGGAAAGATTTCTTGGATTGTAATACAAGTTTTTAGGTTAAACTTCCTTAAATACCCCTAAATTCTCGCACGCTCTCGCTTGAGCGACACTATTCTCACCTGAGCGAGCCCCTTTTTTGCCTGGGTAAGATATGCAAACCGTGGTCTCCTCAACCATTTTATGATATTCTCGCTTGAGCTAAAGAGTTAGATGTTTTTCCTGTGAGTCCTTGTCTGAGCGACTCATCTTGCCTGGGTGAGATCTCTGCTGAGCAAGATCTCCCTTGCTTGGACAAGGTAATAGTTAGACTGAGTTTATCCCATTCTTGCTTGAGCGAGACTCATCTTACTTGAGCAAGAATGCCCTGAAATCTTGTGGTTCTGGGCGTTCAGTCTTACTTAAGCAAGACCTATCTCAATTGAGCGAGATCTCTTGCACCAGACATCTACCAAAATACCCATAAATCATTTCCAAACACATTCCAACTATAACACCCAATATTTTTAAGTATTAATTAAAGAATTATGTGATATTAAGTGTGATTAGCATAGATTTAGATGTAGTTTGAAATAAAATAAAATTTTTAAAAAAAGTGAACAGTAAGTCAGTTATGAACAGTAATTCTGGCGATGAACAGTGATTCTGGCGTGAACAGTAAGTCAGTGTCAACAGTATTTCTGGCGATGAACAGTAAGGCAACATGAACAGTACCCAAAATGTTTTTTGAGATTTTGTCTATAAATAGGGGGCCTTGTATGAAATCTTTATCCTTCACACTTTTCAAAGGTTCTAGAGAGACCCAAAGCCATATACTAACATTTTCTCTCATCCTAAACCTCCTAAACTTGGATTTCTCTTCAGATCTGGGATCGTATGTTCATTCTAAGCGATTCAAAGTAAGTTTCTCTAAGTTTGAATCTAGATTTATCGTTCATTTCTCTTCATCTCAAATTTCTTATAGGTATCTTATGATTTTTAGGATAAACTTTGATTTTAGAGCAAAATCTTCGGTTAAATCTTTGAGAAATCCTTATCTTAAGGTAAAGGGGGCTCTATTTTATCATTTTGTTATATTTATTACTTGTATTTTCATAGATCTTGTCATATGTGTGATTATATATGGAATAATCATTGTTATGTGAAAAATAATTGGTGAAAAGTGAGAATAATTGGTTGTTTATGTGATTTTATAATGAATATATGGTGAAAATGTGTTATTATGTTTAAATAGTGCATGACGAGGTATATTGAGGATGGTTGATATGATTTTGTGATTTTATGATATGAAATATACAAAGAGATGGATACTTCATGTTTGAATATATTGTGGTTCATGTAAAAAAATTATGTGTATTATGAATATGCCATGGTTTGATGTATATAATGAAAAGTATGTGAAAATATAATAAAAAATATGTGTGAACATGAGAAATGACATATGTGAACATATGAATATGCTCGAAAGAGTATAAGATGGAAAATGATATGATGTAAATAGTTACAGAGATACACTGGGGGTGGAAGATAGAGACAATATAAGATATCTTGGGGAAATGCAGGGTGGTGAGTGATATTAGGGATTGTGCACATAATATTGTATACGAATGCACCACATGGCTGCACACTCGTTTCTCGACTTGACTCCTAACTATTACCTTTGCTAAGGGGCTGTCTATTGCATGTGTTGTATCTGTATTGCATTAGGCCATTCGGCGACTATTTTCATGGATGTGTAAAACCTTGAGATAGAGGCATCAGATAACTATGGCCAAAGGGCATGGTAAGCGCGGATAAAAGGAAAAAAAATTGTGAATCTGGAGAATATAATATGTGTTTATGTGTTGAGATGAGAACTTGCTTTATATGACACAGTGATATGTAATACCATGATGTTTTCTTTAATCGTGATAAGATGTGTTTTATGATGAATATTTGTTATGTATAGGGTAGAGACTCACCCTTACACAATATTTTCAGAAAATCAGGATGAGTAGTACGAGGCTCACAATGCATGGACGGATGAGAACTGCTATAAGACTTAGTTATTTTGAGTTATGTAATAGATATTTTTATTTCTATAACATTCTTTTGGAACAGTTATAAAGTACTTGTGAATTAATGAAATTTTACTCTATGAACCTTATATCATTTCATTATTCTTTCTCATTAGAGACTTTTTGAAAGAAATTTACTTTATTATTTAAATTTTTATGAAAATTTATCATATATTGAGAAAAGAAATATAAGGTGTTACAATTTTGGTAACACTATATAATATTAAATAATATACTAATTAATAATTAAATAAAAAAGCGAGTGTTATAATTCTAGCCAGATATCTAACTTTAGTATTCACCAACATATAAAGAAATAATTTTAAACTTATTTATAATAAAATATTATTATAAAAAATTAAAATAACATGTTAACTCGTTATATTCACCTAAGTGTAATCTAATAAATTAGCTGAAGTATTTTATATTAAATATACTATTTAATAATTAAATAGTTTTTTATATTTTGGAGAATAATTAAATGTATAACAAAATTGTCTTAAAAATATATTTTAATTATTTTAACTTATAACTACTAATATTATGTCTTAAAATATAAGAATTTAATAAATTAATAATTTTAAAATATAATTTATTTTAAAATGATATTTTTATTATACAGTGTCATATTTTAATTAAATATTAATATTTAATATATATTAATAATTATAAATTTAAGTGATAAAAATCTCAAAACTAAACTCTAAATTAAAAAAATTTAACAAAAATATTAATAAAAAGTAAAATTATAAAAAATATAATCAGAAAATGAAATTTTAAAATAAAAATAATATATTCCACATGTATAAAAGTATTATCATAAATATTTTATTTTTCTAATGGTAAACTTGAGTTTAATGAATTTGCTAGACACATTTGTTATTTTTGAAAAGATAAGTGTCCAATAGTACCGAAAAACATTTGTGAATCATGAAACACGAGCATTGCACACATGTTCATACAAGCTCAGCTCATCTCCATCATTACACTCGAAACGCGACAAAGAAATATGCAACACACACACACACACACACACAAAGGAAGCGGTTTAGGTGATAAGGTTTTGGCGTACACTTTTAAGGTCATGAGTTGCAATTGTCACTCGAACAAGGGCATGGGCAAAAGATGTAACCATGTGAGGATAGTTTGGCACGTGTCATATGTCAAATACAACACTGACACCTATGATGCTGCAGATTGAATGACACGTGACATTTGCGTAGCGTGATTTCATGCTCACTCCACTCTCCACTTACTAGTGACATTCATCGAACCTTGACCTTTTTGCTACTTCTGAATCACTCAATATGCAAGAAAACTTATATTTATCGATTAATATAATTTAGGTATCTTTTAATTATTTTTAATTAAAATTTTATTTTAGCAATTTACAGGAAAATTTGTTTTGTATGACTGTTTCATCAGATTCAGCCCTACAATTTATTATTTCTAAGTAATATAGCATTTTACCAAATACCTCATAAACATCTCTAATACAAAAACTTGGAACATAAATATCATTTTAAATGTAAAATACCAAATACCTTACGAAGTTAATACAGTAAAAACTCTTTAAATTTATAATGTTAGGACCGGAGAAATTTATTAATTTAGAGAGTTATTAATTTATCAATAAATTAATAATTATTAATTTAAAGAGTTTTTAAGTAATTATACTGTACATACCAAACAAAAAGGAAAATTAATCTATGCCTCTTAGAATTACGTTGCAGTGAACCTTGAAACTCAACGTACAGTAAATTAGTAACTACACTACATATGCATTGGAAATCAATAATGATTTTTGAAGTACAGTAAATGTAAACAAAGGAACAAATGTGTTTAATGTATTCTTAAACAAGTTTGGCATATATAAATTACATGAATGTGTTAGAGTATTCAAACCATATCTCACAAGATGGCTTCTCATCTAAAAGGTGTTGCAAAATCAACTATGTCAGATCAAATACGTAAGGAGTTGTGTGAGTATAAGAGAGATAATCCTGCAAGCACACAAAAAGACTTGCAGAGATAGCTTGAGGGAAAATTTCAGTTGGAAGTTAGTCAAGGAACAATATCAAACACACTTAAGCGGTCAGATGACTATCTCTCTGCTAAAATAGAAAAGGGAAGAGCAGAGATCAAAAGACACAAACCAACAAAATATCCTGACATGGAGAAGGTTGTTTATGAGTGGTTTCTCCAGGATCAAGAACGTGTGAATATCACAGGAGAATTAATTTTGCAGAAGGCAAGAGATACAATAAAACTCGTGTACCCTCATGATGATTCAGATTTTAAATTCTCTATAGGATGGCTTGGGAAATTCAAACACCGACATGGCATAAAGTCATTTCGTCGTTTTGGCGAGAGTGGGTCTGTTGATATACAAGACATGGAGCAGAAATTGGTATCGATTCGGGAGAAAATTGATCAGTTCCCTATGAAAGATGTTTTCAATATGGATGAAACTGGGTTGTTTTATAGGCTACAAGCTGATCATTCACTGGCAACAAAACAACTTGAAGGAAGAAAACAAGATAAAGAAAGGCTGACGGTAGTTATTTGTTGCAATGAAGATGGCTCTGAAAAAATTCCTCTATGGATTATTGGCAAATATGCAAAGCCTCGTTGCTTCAAGATTGTCAACATGAATAGCTTGAATTGTCAGTATCGAGCTAACAAAAAAGCATGGATGACTAATGTGCTTTTTGATGAATATGTTCGTTCATTTGACCAAATGATGCATGGTAGAAGAGTTCTACTTGTGGTAGATAATTGTCCAGCACATCCAAGAAATATTGAAGGGCTAAGAAATGTTGAGTTGTTCTTCTTGCCACTCAACATGACATCAAAGATTCAACCTTGCGATGCTGGGATAATAAGAGCTTTCAAGATGCATTACCGTAGAAGGTTTTACCACAAAATATTGGAAGGTTATGAGGTGGGACAATCTGATCCAGGGAAGATAAATGTCCTTGATGCTATCAATTTGGCAATCCCAGCTTGGACGATAGATGTTCGAAAAGAAACAATAGCGAATTACTTCCGACACTGTAAAATTCGTTCAGATAGTGACTCAAGACCTCGAGACTATGATCAATCAATGTGGCTATCGTAATAAGATGGATATCGACAATCTAATGAACTACCCAGGTGAAAATGAAGCATGTTCAGAGGTTCAGAGTTTAGAAAATATTGTGGGTACTATCATTAAGAACAATGCAGAGGATGATGACGAAGATGATACAGTGTCTTTAGAGCCTGTTACGCGAAAGGAAACACTTATGGCGTCGAAAACTCTTCACAACTTTATGATACAATACAAAAATACAACACCTGAGCTATTGGATGCAATAAGAAAAGTTAGAGATGAGCTCCAAATAGACTTTAACTTTAAAGGAAAACAGACAACTATTAAATCATATTTCAATAGAGTGTAATATATTTTTTTCAGTTTCTATGAATTATTAATTTATGATTTTCTTGAGACCGAAAATTATAAAGGGATCTCCCGAAAAATTATTATCTTATTATTTTATCGAGTTTTTCAATTTTTTATATTGGCCCAAGTCGGAACCGGATAAATTTATTATTTTAGAGAGTTTATTAATTTATCGAGTATTAATTTAAAGAATTTCTACTATAGTTTAATATAAAATATAATTTTAAGTAATCAATTCATACGTTACTTATGAATATGCTATAAGGAATTTTTTTAATATTTTAAATGTATATTTTACTTTAATGTATATAACTTTTAATTTAATAGTTAATTTTAAAATTAAATCATCTAATAAAAATTATTAAATAGTATAAAAATTGGTATGACCGATATATAAAATTGAAGTTTAATAAATATTATTATATTAAATCATCTTTAAATAAATTTAGAATTTTAGTATCTTATATACAAATTAAAAATAGTCTACACGAGAATTAAATCTATCACAACCATTTTTCAAAAGAATTAATAACATTATATATATATATATATATATATATCAAAATATTCAATTTAATATAAATTAGAGAAGAATTAAAACTCAACACTTCAGTGATAAAGTAAAGCCTCAATAGCATTCTCATAATTTATAGTCATATTTATCTGTTGGCAATTTATAAATATATACAAAAACTACTCAATATGTAGCTAAAAGTACAAATTTACAATATTTTCAATTATTTACAACTTATATTTAAATTTACAATATTTTTAATTATTTTCAATTACTCCTATCAATTCTCAGTCAGTCTATCTCTCAACATATGAAGTGAAAATATTATCTGTCACACCTGCTCATGTATCACCGTATAATCATCACAACGCACACAACACACCAACATAGACAAAAAATGAAGGGTGAGCTTAAGAAATCAACAATCATGATCACAAGATATGAAAATATAATATGAGTAATTGTACAACTTTCATAATTCTCAACAAGCACTACAACAATTTCAGCTAACTCTCAGCCCATCTAATCTAATGTTGTTCAGTTCCAACTAGTTTCACAGCTTAATTAATCCAGAAAAAACCTACAAGTTACTGGTTTAGGAGCGACCCATCCCGGTATTTAATGAAAAAAGAATTTGAGATGAACCTACAAATTTAATTTCACTTTTACACCTCTTTATATTTGTAACACCCTAATTTTCATTTGCATTTTTTTGTTTTCAAAATGGAAGAGTTTTCCCAAAAAAAAAAAAAAAAACACCAGAGAGAACATTCATTTTAATCCAGAAGAATATTCCTTTTAGCTCAAGCAAAAATTTTTCGCTCAAGTGAGAATGGATCATATTTTTTCCATTTGTACTCTCGTTCAAGTAAGAAATTCCTCGCTCGAGTAAAAATGCGTGACAGAAATGGGTAGTTCTCTTCGTGTTTTTGCTCAAGCAAAAACACTCTTGCTCGACCAAAAATATCAGCAGAAAAGTAGTAATTTTTGTCTGGTTTTCTCGCTCAAGCAAGAATCCTCGAGAAAAAAAAAAGGTACTTAAGTGATTTTGGCCTTCTAAACACACATATCTCAAATCTCTCTTAGATCTGAACTCGAACATCTATTCCACTCGAATCCAAGTAAGTTCCAGAGTTTAACTTTTCCATCTCACTCCTATTTCTCTGTTCTTTCTTTTCATAATATGTACTCTACTTTATTATATTAAAAAGAACTCTAGTCTTTGGGTTCTCTGGTCAAAACGTGGAGTTTCTCTCTAGAGCTCATGAAGAACTTAGTCTTAGAATCCCATTTTCAGGTAAGGGAAGTTAATCCTAAACTCTAACTTATATTTACATGTGTTTGACTTAGAAATTTAAATTCTCTTACTTAGGATGGCACATCTATAATGTTTTCTTAAAGTTTACAATGCAAAAATGGATTTATGGACATATAAAACCTATATATATAATGCGAAATTTTTGTCTTCATTCTATTTATAAATTTAAGTTAAGGAAACACATTTTTACTTTTAAAATGAATAAGACTTTTATATAGACAAAGTTTTAAGATCTATTGATCTTCATTAGTTTATATTCATATATTTGCACAATCTTCCAAAAGTATTTAAACCACTTACGAATTTCATCAAGTTTATTTCAAAAATATTATATATTATTAATGGAAATTATTGAATTATGGTAAGGATGTTACAATGTTTACTTTTAATTTAATCTCAATCGTGATTTTTTTATGATCGTCAATCACTCATACTAAAGCTATTAACACTCATTGGTCATGTAATGTTAATATTCTTTCCCCTAAGCTATCACCCCTACTGGTCATGCAAGGCAAAAAGAAAGGAAAAGCATAAATAGCCAATGAGTTTGTTATTTTATAATGATTGAAAGAGAAAAACTAAGTTTGATCTACTTAATTCTTTATCTTGTTTTACTATATAGATTCATTAGCTACATGTGGTATGGTTGCCTACAATGCAATTAATGATGATATATTAAGAGTGATAAATTTCTAACATGTAAATATAAACTTACTAGGATAAAAATCAATCTTGAAAAAAAAATCTCAAATTGTCATCTAACATAAAGATCACATAAAACTTGCAAAGAATTCATCATAGCTCTAGTTATGGATTTAACTAACCCATAATGTAATAAACAATAAAAATAATGGTAAAGAAATCAATATTCAAAGGAAAAGAGATACGAAGAATTCTTGTTCCTAAGATGCACTCTCAATCGGACTCTGAATAGATATTATTTGTCTTCACCAATGATTTTTGTAACATCCTTATTTATTTATATAATTTAAGGAAATAATTTTATATCAAAAAGGGAAGAATAAATTAAAATTTAATTGTATTCCAGTGCAAAGCGAGAAAATGTAAAACTTTCATTTAAATTACTCAGACTTACTCCAAAGAGATATTATTTGTCTTCGCCAATGATTTTTATAACATCCTTATTTATTTAGATAATTTAAGGAAATATTTTTATATCAAAAAAAGAATAAATTAAAGTTTAATTGTCAGTAATGAAGCAATGGGAAATAAATAAATTTAGGTAAAAAGATGAAATGACATACATGTACACTAGTTTCATTAATAAACAAAAGTTTAATACTTACAACGTATGATTTCAAAATGCATTAGGACTCATTTATACCATTTACAAAATACAAAATACAGTAAGTCCAAATGAGCAATATATCCACCAAAAGATTAAAGATGATCCTAGTCGTCATCTCCAAACCATCCCTCTATCTCTACTAGTTTCTTTGGCCTCATCTTTATCAAGATTGCCCGTGTTAGCTACTACTTCATTACCCGTGATTCGCTCTGCTATAAAAAACTTGGTCTTCTATGTTGGTCATGATCAAGAAAAGTGTATACGTAGTTCATTGCATTTAGTGGTCTGACCAAACCTCTGTATATGTACAAACAAAGGGTGTTGTGGATTGTAACGCCCCGAATTTTGTAATGTTGTTTAACTATTAATATATACACACACACACACACACACAGATATATATATATATATATATATATATATATATTTGTGTGTGTGTGTGTGTGTGTGTGTGTGTGTGTGTGTGTGTGTGTGTGTGTGTGTGAATATGATGACGATGGGTATTGAGTGGTGATGTGAAGATGTCTGTAAATACGTATAAATATGTATATGTTTGTATAATATGATTGAGAGATGAATGTGGACTTGTGGTTGGATTGGAAATATAGGTTAAGTGTGTGTTGCAGGGGTGTTCTTGTTGTAGCGAGAAAGCCTTGGCGTAGAGCATGGATCTGTGGCGTTCTCGTTGTAGCGAGAGGATCCTCTCTCCTCACTATAACGAAAAGGTCCTGGTAGAAAGGGGTGATTTTGTTACGTTCTTGCTATAGCTAGAAGGTAACAGAGAGGGGTGCATTTCTGAGTTGCAGTCTCACTGTAGCGATAGAGCTTCACTTTAGCAAGATTCTGAAAAAATTAGATTGCAGTTTCTTTTGAGATTTTTGTTGTAGCAAGAGTGTCGCAATTAGAAGGATATTTGAGGGGTTTAGGGTTTGAGAAGCTCATTTCTCATCCTTCTCTTCAAACTCTCTCTATTCTCTCGACTCCTAACCTTATTTCACTGTTTGCCTCCAAAGTTGTTCGGGTGTAAGATTGAGGGTTGAGGTTGTGCTTGGAGCATTTGGAGGTAAGTTCTATGGATTAAGGTTTCGAATTTTCATCCCTTTCATTGATTTCTTAGTTTCTCATAGGGTTTTCCCTCTATTTAGGATGAAAGTTCGTGTGGGGAGCACTTTCATCATAGATTTTATGTTGGGTCTTTAATCTAAGGTAAAGGGGACTCTACCCTATCTCTTTGTGCCTTGAATCTGTTTATATTGATAGATAATGCAATGTGTGTGTTTTAATGAAAATGAAGTGATGGGTATGGATTGTGAAGGAAATGTTGTGTGTTTGTGTACAATGTATGATGAAATGACTTGATTGTGGTAAAGTTAAAATAAAAATAGTGTGATTGATGTTTGAGTATAATGTGTTAGATGTGGTAAGTATTGTGTGTGATGAAATGAATGATTGTAGGGAGATTATGATGAAAAATGTGCAGTTGAATATTATGTGGATGTTTGTGCCTTCGATTGAGAATGAATAACATGAGATAAATGAAATATATGTGTGTGTGTGTGGAAGGCATGATAAATTGTGAATATGAATGTGTTTGAATATGTTGGAAGCTATAAATGATTCAACAATACACTACGGTATGGAAGATGGGGACGGTAGAAATACCTTAGGGAAGAGAGAGTGGTAGTGACACTAATAGTGAGTATGGGTGCACCACAGGCTGCACACTTTCTTCCTGACTCGGCCTCTGACTAACACCTTTGCTTGGAGGACTTAGTACCATACACGTTGTATATGTGGAGCGGGAGCTATCTGGCAACCATCCATGCCGTGAACTGAGTAAGTCCCTGAGATTGAGGGTATCAGGAATCTGTGATCATAGTACCACAATGACTGCATGTGTTGGGTGAAATGATTGAGGGTGCAGTGAGCACACCTATGTGCGAATTGATGTGCATTTATGTGTGAGCATTATTAAAAGTAATGGATTGATGTTTGTTTGAATATAATTTTATCATATTAGTAATTGTTGTGAAATGTGCAAGGTGAGATGAGTCTCTGTGCTTGTGTGTGATAGTGTAGAGTACTCACTCTTATATTTATTTTTTAGGTGACCAAGACGATCGATACTGGGCTCAGTGAAGGGATGGATGAAACTGCTGTAGGATATAAAAATTTATTTTGAAAATTTTGATGTATTTAAATTAGTCCTATAGTATTGACTTGATTCAAACTTGTAATATATCCTTATTTTGAAAGACTTTATTGAAACCATGTGTTGACAATTAATTGAATGAATATTTTATTTATTCCTACTTATTACAAAATTTATTTATTTTGGAAATTAAATTCAAAGTGTTATATGGATCCTACCGCTGCTAAAGTAATCAAAAGGTACATCAAATCCTATTGTCATTTTTAAGGTAAATACAATACTAGAGTCATCAATTACTATTTATAATAAAACTACAATGGCATAACTGCTATCACTCCCTATATACATAGTCTAGTCTATTACTAATAAGCAACTCTGATAATCTAACGAGTCTTTGCGAATCTGTCATCTTTATTCCCTGAAAGGTTTTGTAAGGATGAGCCTTTTTTCTAATCATTAAACATGATTTGCAATACGATTTCATTTTCATGTATATACAACCATCATTAATATTATGAATTTATTCTATTTTCTTCTCTACTATTCTTAAATTTATCATTTTAAACTTTCATTGCCCTTAGGAACCCTTGAGGTCTTCCTTAGTATAAATAATTGTTGGATAGCCGCAACTACACGGATACGTGTGCCGGCCCGACTCCTTTTATCAAAAGCATGGTCAGGAGCTTAGGTCAGAAAATGAGTGTGAGGCCTATGGTGCTCTTACTCTCGTTAATATGCACAAATCAAGGAAAACATCTACCACCTTTATTTCCTCATGATTACTAAAATCGCCTCAATCTTCTACACTTCCAGTGTATCTATGAACTATCCACACTTATTCTTATCATCTTTTCTTTCTCATCACCATTTCTCATTTTAGATTTCTCATCATAATCTAACTTGATACTTTCACACTAATATTTTGTTTATCTTTTCCTCTTTCTATTTTACATCATATGCTAATCATTCATCTTTGAAAATTAGTTATCTCTAGACTCAGTCCACAATATACATACATATATGTTCAACACATATATCATTCAAATCATCAAATATAAAAAAAAAATATATTTCATTCAAACATATGATTACAAGCAAATAATCCCACAATAACATTTCATGAGTACAAACATATCATGTTCTTAGCAATGGAATGGAGCACTCCTTACCTTGAATGGATTGTTTGGTGAAGAAATTAGTGAAAAATTACATTCAAAAGACTGAGGTCTTCCTACACATTATAAAGGAGACTACCCTTTGAGAAGATAGAAATCAAAGAAAATAGAGGTGAGATTGAAGAGTCGAGCTCTAAGATACTCACAAGTGATTTCGTAGAGTGGAGATTCAAACTTGGATTCAAAGCAAATTCAGAGTTCACATGAGTTTCTTTGGAAGAAAGGAAGAGGAAGTTCAGAGAAAAAGAACTAGAAAATGTTTCTTGGATTGCAATCCAAGTTTCTGGGCTGGAATCCTTTAAATACCCCTTAACTCTCGCGCGCTCTCGCTTAAGCGAGGCCTTTTTCGCCCGGGCAAGAATACTAGATAGTGGTTTCCCTAAGCTTTTTCTACTATTCTTGCTTGAGTGAGAGTCATTCTCGCTTAAGCGAGAAGATGTCCAGAGAGTTGGCCATTTTTTCTGTCAGTCCTCGCCTAAACAACTCATCTTGTTTGGGCAAGATCTTTGCTCACATGAGTAAGATCACCTCTCGCCCAGGCAAGAGGATAGTTGGTATGAGTTTATCCTATTCTCGCTTGAGCGAGAATGCCTTAACATCTTATGGTTCTAAGTGAGGTCTGTCTCACTTAAGCGAGAGCCCTGCACTAGACCTCTAACAAACACCCATAAATCATTCCTAAAACACATTGCAACATTATCTAATATCAAACAGTTCACCAACTAATAAATAAGTGAAAAGAAAGTGTTACAATTTTTGCTCCCTAAAAGGCTCGAATAGATGTCAAAAGTTAGCTAGGTCAAAGTGTATCGAAAGCAAAGTCTCCAAAAGGAAAATTGTCTTCTTCAAGTGTGTGAGACCTCTTTAAATAAATAAAGAGTAAAATCGTAGAAAAGATAATGATTTGACCTCCGAAAGATATATTTTATCTATAGAAAGATATCTGATATGTCAACTTTAACATTTTAGATTTAAATTCAAATTCCAAATTTTAAATTTTAAATTTAAATTTAGTTGTAGATTTATAAGTATGGTTGTGCATAGCCTCTAGCACAATCGTGAATAGTCACTAGGAATGAAAATAGACCATATTGTCCGACAAAGGCCTACGACCTAGCCTTTTTAAAGCTAGCTCGACTTGACTTTAAGTAATAGGCTTAATTTAAACTTTTTAAAAGACTTAATTAATTAAATAGGCTAGACTTGAGTTTAAGAAAAAATTTATTAGGTCTACTAAAATGGCCTATTTAAAACTCATAAAATTTATAATAATATATAATTTAAAATAAATAAAATCTTAAATTAGAAGCCTTAATCCTTTTCATTGGAGTAAAAGAGTGTGTCTACTACATGCCGTCTAATAAAGAGAGCCTTATTTGCTATAGTCTTTTTCATTATTTTTGTTTGATCTACCTTATATACATAACACTAATTTGCATTTGTGCTATCTCGATTACGTCTATCAATGCTTCGTCTCATTCATCATCTTCTTGTGTAATTGTTTTATTATATGTAACTTTTTTTACTATCTTTTTCTCTTTTTTTTCTTTATTTTCAGGTTCACAAAATGTCTTCTCCAATTGAAATCAATAAAATATTTTATTTATGTGAAGGTCTCAATATGAAGTAGGCCATTAAAAAAGTTAATAGGCTAAAACAAACTTTTAAAAAAGCCAAGATAGGCATAATAAAAAGTCTATTGTAGATAATAGATCAGGCTTAGGCTTCAAAATTATTAAATAGGATAGACCTATTTATACAAACTCTATCCTAGTCTAGCCTATTTCCATCCCTAGTCGTGCATGGTCATTAAGCACTCCCAGTCTGGCTATGAAGTAAGGTTGTGCTTCTTATTGAATGTAGCCCTTTTTTTAATTAAATTCCATTCAATCGCAACAAAAAAGTATCAATAATACATTGGTAACCTCTTTATACTAAATTGTAACAAATAATAAATAAATTAGTATAAAATATTTATCAAATAATAGCTAGACATATAAAAATAAGCTATAAAGACACCCTAAAATATAGACTTAAAGTGCAACATTGTCCCCAATATTAAGAAGCAAAGAAAGAAAATTAAGCAAAAAGAAGGGAACTCCCTGATGAATAGTAGCTTTAGAGAAAGAATCTTTAGTAGGACAGGGTCTCTTAGGCGTCAAAGCTTCTAAAAAAGAAGAATGGTCGTGCTAAGTATTAAGCACAAATGTGCATGTTGAATTTGTTGAAATAAGCATTGTGGTGCTTCATGGGAGCACACCTGTACTTGTATGCGAGTTCAAAAACTCACTCCCTCATACTTAATTACCAAAAATTTATGTAAATACTAAACAAAATTATGAAAGATACTAGAACTAAAATAAAACGTCTAATAAAATAAAACGAGAACTAAAATAAAAATGTAGGTTGTCTCCTACAAGCGTTTATTTAACATCACGAGCCTGACATTAAGTTGAGCTAGGTTGGAAACAAGGTGTGACACTTAGAGGTTACTCCATTAATGTATAGCTTTCCTCTTAATTTGTTAGCTTAAACTACCTTTTTCCCCAAGTGAATTCGATGTGTACATATAGCAGGGTTCCCTTGATGTCATCAATGTTCCAGTAAGAGGCTCCTTTGTTCTTCAATAAAACCTTAAACAAATTCTCCTCTATAACACCTATCAAATTATTAGAAATAATCATAAGAAGAGAAGAAATTGAGGAGAGAAAAATGTATTTGAGATTAGTAGAAATTCATGTAAGTGCATGGTCATAAAGCACTTTCAAGTTGGCTATGAAACAAGGTTATGCTTCCTATTAAATGTGACTCTGCTTTCTATAAAATTTCATCCAATCATGAACACAAAGAGCATCAATAACGCAATGTTAACTTCTTTATACTAAATTGTAACAAATAAAAAATAAGTACAAAATCTTTATCAAATAATGGTTAGACATATAAAAACAAGTTATAAAAATATCCCAAAATATAGACTTATCACTTGATCATTAGAGCATTATTTGATGCCATTGGAGCATCATTCCTAGACCATTCCTAAGGTTCACCCTAAAACTTGAACACCCAACATCTCATAGTTGTACCAAATTATAACTTCCACAATCACATCATTTCTATGCAAATGATACATGTCTTAACTACTAATACTTAGACTTTCTCTCCAGGATGAAGTCCTAAGGACATCAAATCATTTTTATTCGAAAAACTTCACTTGCCACAAAGCAAGATTCACCACACAATGTTTTTCAATAAGCGTAGGATTCAATTTATATCTTCTTACAATATTTCAAGGTCTTTTTATGTATAATGATACTTATAAGATATTCATTCTTTACAAAATCACATTTTAAAGTGCCTAAAGGTACCTAGTACTGAGCTATTACATTAAATTATTGTTTTTCATAAAACTAACTACCTTTTTGTACTTAAACATATAAGCTTATCAATGACTATACAAAAACTTAATATTTTCATTCAAGCACTAAAGACATGTAATAAGTAACTTAACTAATGATAAACATAAGTGTGTGCATTTATTTTTAAAAATTATATGTATACTACATAAGTATTTAATTTGTAAATTTTTTTTTCTAAAAAGTAATTTTTTTAAAGTTCATGAATATCTTAAGTACAAAACTACAATTCTTTTCTTTATGGAAAACCACATGCAATGATAGAATACTTTGCTACCTTAATTTAATAGTAAAAGACACATTATCCCTTATAATACATGGACAACATGATATACTTTGAGAAAAACTTTTTTTTGTATAATGACATCACGTTCATGGATTTTCTTCACACCACACCATTGATACATTTTATAGTCTATTTTCTCCATGCTAGCACTAAGACACACATTATGCCTTCACACACAATTACACAATAACATGAGTAATCCTATCTTGCACCATTTTCACACACCAACCAACGTGAATAAGTCTTAAAACACCTCCAAAACCATATATTATCATTTTTTAAGGTCACCCACAAGTATCTCTTAGGTAAAAATTCCATTCCTAGCTAAGAAATTTACCAAAATATGAAAAACACCATTCTCATTATACCTTTTTAGGATTTGAATGAAAATGAGATGAAAAAAGAGAGAAATGTGAGCTCCAAAAATGTTATTCTCTTTGATCCAAGGTAATATCTAACAATGTTTGAAAGATGTCCTCCCTTAAGTTCTCTAAAGACGTTCAAAATGGTTCCAAAGAAGTCTACTTTCAAGCTTCCACTTCTCAAACTAAAGAGGAGCTTGAGAAAGAGTTGGAATCGATAAAAATGTAAGAAAAAAGTGACAAAAATGGTGGACAAAGAGGGAAGAGAGTGAACAACTAGAGAAAATGAAAATTTTTTCCATATGAATAGCTAATCAATGGTAGACCAAATGATGGAAAAGTGAAATTTTGTGTTTTAGTGGAAAAAGACAAAAATCTAATAGTTAAAATTAAATTTTATTGTTTTAGATTCAATGTGAAAGTCAAATACTTTATTAAAAATGAAAGATTCAAATGTGAAAATTCAAGTTCCTGCGAGATTAATGACGTATTTAAAAAAATATAAAAGAAAGAGTTGACACAATAATCTATCATAAAAATTATGACTAGATGTTATATAAGTGACGACTAGTCATACTAATTTTTTATTTTTTTATCCATTCTTAACTTAAAAATATTTTATATCTACAATATGATATTATTAAATATCTCTAAAGTCTTGGAACATAAATAATTTTACTCTAATAATTTTATTCGTCAATGATATTATGTCTTACACTAATTTATAAAATAAATGAAATAAATTCAAAAAATTGATATTATTTTTAAAAATTTAAATTTTTATTAATTAAATAAATTAAATAGACACATATATATATTCTAGTTTGTTAGAATATAACATTATTTCCCGTAAATATCAAGAAAATTACCAAATATAGGTATTCATGGCAAATATCTCCTGCCTATCATAGGTATTCATCTTAGGTGGAGTGTTGTTTCATTTAATTATTTACTTTTGTATGGTATATTCCATAACAAGATGTTCTAACTGATAGAACAAAGTCCTGTGGGGACCTACCTCTTTGTGTCTTTGGGGTCATTAGTCGCGAATGATAGGCTCATTGGTAGAGTATAATCTAAGGTGAGATCAAAGTGGTGGTACCTCAACAATAACCTTAAATGGATCTTCAGATTCAATGAGTGTTTTCCTTATAGCTATGCTAAAAATCAAAATCAAACCTTATTATTAACTAATTGAATTAAGTTCATTAATAAAAAGAATGTCATTATTTTTCTGCCTTGGGCAAAGTTTCTGCGCATACCTCATCTTCTTTCCCAGTTTCACGAAATGGACAAGAATCTTGCAAATACAACAAAGGGGTTCGTGCATACATTGATTATGAAAGCGACATCACTTGACGTTATGCTTATGATTCCCAACTCTGATATTGTCCCAGTTTAGAAACAAGTGTCACCAATGTGCCACTTGTACAAGAGTGTCCCTGATCAGAACTGCTGAATAAGGCTACTACTATCACACATTTTGGCAAAGAATCATTTAGAAAATGACACGTATCCAAAGGCATTTATGAGGTATTGTCTTATAATAATTGAGGTTTGGGGTCCCCTTCTCCTTTGTATTTACAAGAGTCCAAATGGAACTTGCAAAAGCACGGGAACAATTTTCTCAAAGATGGTCAATCACGTACGTTCAAAATAAAAATCTAACGAGTAATGAGCAGCTAATTGGTATATGCTATTGTTACTTTCTATGTTATATGCTCATTCTTTAAACACTTCTTTTTTAGAAAGGTGTCAATTAATTTGTTATTTTATTGCCTCTATATTTATTACTTTAACCATTAACATATTAAACTTATTAACCAATTAATAACATTATATTTATCTTTTATCTTTAGGAAGTATGACTACATAAGTCTATTTTTATCATCAATCTATTTGTTATTATCTTTGATACAAATCAATTGTCAATTCCCACGGTAATCAAATATCTACATAATAAATAAATAAATAAAATTTTATTTTCTTTCGTAATATAACCAATTAGCAACTATTGAAACATCAAATACCTAGTTGGCAATACCTTAAAATCCAAAATACCTTGTAATCAATATTTTCAAATTTATAAATATTTCATTTAAATGTATTTTTAATATATATATATATATATATATATATATATATATATACTGATGTAAGTTATATTTATTATTATAATATTAATTCTACAATATTAAATATATTTTTTAATTTAACGTTAAATTATAATTATATATTATTTTTAATAGAATGTTAAATTATATCAAAATAAAATATTTATAAAAATATAATTAAAGGACCATTATTTTTATATATTTTAAAAATTATATTACTTTATATAATATATATATATATATATATATATATATATATAAGTGATTGACGTAGGAAAACTCATGGTATATATCATAGGTGTTAATTATGAGAGTTTACATTGTGGGCCCGTCGAAAGTGAGCATTGGGAACACGTGACAAGGGAGAATTGTCTTCAATCCAAGCTCATTGGATATGTTTCCCATAAAAGGAAGCTCTTGGCAACAAAGCATTGAAGCGTTGGTTTTTTCGTTTTTATCGACTCATTGAAGCAAGTTATTTGTTATAATGTAAAAGTCTATTAAATGAATAATCTAAAAGTGTCAATAAAAATAATATAACGAAACAATTAACAAAGACTACATAATTTTGTAAGGCCAATACAAATAATGTAACGTCCTCAGTTTTAGTATTAATTGTTAATTTTATATATATATATATATATATATATATATGACTGAATAAGACTGAAAATGAGTTAAGTACCTAAGTGAAAGGTGTAATACTAGGTTGTCTTCGCTGTAGTGAGAGGATTGTCGTTGTAACAAAAGGGCTCTAAAGGAAGGGCCGAAATTGTTGTCTTCTCGCTGTAGTGATAGAGTGACAGTTTAAGGTGCATTTCTAGCTGCAGTTTCGTTGTAACGAGATTCTGCAGAAACCAAAATGCAGTTTCATCTAAGATTTTTGCTGTGCTATAGAGGGCATCACTGCAGTAAGAATTTTTCGTTGTAGCGAGAGTGTCGCAATCTGAGTAGTTTTAAAAGGGAGTTTAGGGATTTGAGATTTATTTCCCAAATCTCTTCAATCCCTCGACCCAAAACCCTTTTCTACCGATTAAATTACCTCTAAAGCCGTTCGAGAACTTGATTGAAGGTTAAATCCGTGTAGAGAATGCTTGGAGGTGAGTTTTAATGGTTAGGGTTTTGGTTTTTCATCCCCTTTCTCTGTTTTCGTAGTTTCCTTGGGTTCTCAGGGAGTTTCTCCATATGTTTAGGATAAAATTCGTGAGGTAGAGTACTTCTTGGTGGATTTAGCGTGTGGGACATCGATCTGAGTTAAGGGGGGGACTCTACCCTACTCTTTTTATGTGTAATTGATTGAATATAGAGTTGTGGCTGAGTTAAAAGATAGAAAACGTACAGAGAATGAGAGTTGATTAAGAAATGAAATGTGGGTCATGTGCATTGATATGTGAACATTGTGTGTGTTTACCCAAAATGGATGAATGTGAATGGTATGCTAGATGTTGCATGATAAAATGAATATTGTGAACGAATGTGGGCCTAAGGGCTATGTAATATGTCAGGCTTCTAATTTATTATTGAGTAATCTATAATATTTTATACTTGTTCAATGTTAATTGAAGGATTATTTGGTATTGGAATATATTTAGATGGAGTTGAAATTATTTTTTTTTAAAAAAAAAAAAAAAAGTGAACAGTACCGCGTATGAACAGTGCAAACCGCGTGTGAACAGTGCAAACCGCATATGAACAGTGCAAACCGCGTACAAATCGTGTATGAACAGTGCCAACCGCGTATGTACAGTGACTGCTGACATCATCGGTGACGTCACATACGCGTACAGTGCGTGTACAGTACGCGTGTACAGTGTTTTCCGCGTGAATAGTGCCCTGAACGTATTTTCCTACATTGAACAAGAAGGCGGTGAACGGTGTTTCCGCGATGAACAATCAATTCCGCGTGAACAAGAATTTCAAAATTTTCTATAAAAAGGGGGCTTCACACGAAATTTTCATTTCTTCACCTCTATCCAAGGTTCTCAAAGGTTCTAAGGCCGTAAACCACCATTTCTCTCATACTAAACCTTCCTAAACTTAGATTTCTCGCGATCCGAGATTCTACATCTATTCGAAGGATTGGAAGTAAGTTTCTTTAAGTTTGAAGCTAGATTTACCGTTCGTTTCTCTTCTCCTTCTCTTTCTTATAGAAATTCATGGTGTTCTTAGGAGAAACTCCGTTCTAAAGCTGAATCTTCGGTGAATTTTGTTATAATCAAGTAATATTCGGTAGATCTAGTGTGAATCATCTTTCGAGGTAAGGGGAGTTTACTTTAACCTATGAACTATGTTTTGAACGGTTTAATGTGTTATTTCAAGATATTTTGATATGATTTTGTTAGATCTATTGAATAAAAGCTATTTTCTAAGTCAGAATCGTTGTTAATTAGTTTAAAATGCCGAGATTTTGGCTGATCTATTATAAACTTGCCGTAGTTGAGCCGTTAAAATAATTTTGGTGGCGTGCATCATGCCGAGATATATGTTTTGCATCATTATAGAGCCGAGTTACATGTTTAGGTGGGTAGACATGTAATCGGTAAGTTCATGCTTTGAGCCGTCTTTGTCTTTGTCTGGATCCGAGATACCTAAATGGGTCGCTCCCTGACCGCTTCTGTTCTTCTGGATTAATTAGGTCAGAAACCGCTTGGAAACCGTTTTCATGCCGTGCATTAGATGGGCTGGAAATGCATGGGGTTATTGTGTGAGAAATATTTTGCTCTATATATATATAATTTTATTTTATGTTTGGTAAGCTCACCCTTGCATTTCTTTCTATGTCGTTGTGTGCGTGTGTATCGCGATGATCGTACGGTGGTACGTGAGCAGATATAGCAGTGTTGCATCTACTTCACAGCCGAGGGGCCGGTGAAGAAAAGTTAGAAGTCGGAGTTGAGTAATAATGCATCGTAGTCCTTTTTCTTTATATATGAGACCTCATGTCGAGGGAGTCACGTATTATAATTTTTTTGGTATTTTGAATATTATAAACTAAATGTAATATTATGTTGATCTGTTGGATATTTGTTGTAAGGAACTTCATTTTTACTTTGAATGAGAAGTGAATTTTTATACTTATATTCTCTATTATTTACCTATTTTTAAATAAGTATGTGGTGTAGAAATAATGTTCTCGGTCCTTTATAAAAAGGGGTCGTGACATTTTAGTGGTATCAGAGCATGGTCTAGGTAAACCTACAGGGTGAGGTTGTTAGGCGTCAGTTGTGCATATTAAACATGTGAGTTTTAGCTGTGAATCATATATCATGATTTCTATTCATCAAGTTGTGAGGGAACGAGCTTGATCACCTCGATTCTCGCACATGATTGATGTAGGAAACTTGGTATATGATACTTGGGTGAGCTATAGGTGAGTCGATCGTGTGAATAAGAGACTGTTAAGCTAAGCTGTAAATGATTGCTGAAATGAGTGTGTTTGCTATGCTATGTGAATGTTGATATGTTGTTATACTGAGTACAAAATTGATTAAATTTTTATGATATACTAAATATGAATATATTACTGTAAGCTGAATCTGTAAATATAGCTATGTGGTGGTATTGCTGAATGTGTTAAACGTTAGTAATTTAAGCTAGTCTATATATTAGGATGGCTAGACCAAGAAGATCTCGCTGCAAATCCTCCTCCCGCCGATGTGAACCAAATGGCTCATGCCATGGAGGCCATGGCAACATCGTTAGGCGTAGTCTAGATATGATTCAGCAGAAAGAAGTCGCAAATCAAGCCGTCGCCGCAAAGACAGTGCAGCAGCCATCGCCTCACCGCACCTCTTCCCGAATACCATGGGTCGTCGTAGTTCGTAAAGAATGATCCTCCTCAATTCACAGGAGTGGATGGACCGAGATGTCGCCGAACTCGGATCGTGGAGATTGAGAAGATCTTCCTAACCATGGGCCGCGCCGAGGAGAGAAAGGTGATATATGCTACGTATATGCCGATAGGGATGCAGAGATGTGGTGGCACGGAGCTCGTACTATGCTAGAGGCCCGAGGTGAAGTCATTACTTGGGCTGTATTTAGAAGTAGTTTTCTCGGGGAAAGTTTTTCCCTTCTCATGTTCGTGTCGCCAAAGAACGAGAGTTTCTAAACTTGGTGCAAGGAAACTCATCGGTCTATGAGTATGCAATACAGTTTGAGCGGCTCTACGATTTTATTCTCACCCGACTTCAGAGGAGTGGAGATGTCGAGGTTTTCGACGGCCGAGAACCGACATAAAGAGGATTTTGATCCCACTCAAGATCACGGAGTTTGCCGACTTGGTGGATCAAGCCACCATTATAGAGAGTCTTAATGCAGAGGATGTTGGTGGAGTTGGGAAGGCTCCATCTAGTAGAGTCGCTAGCGCTATGGTAATGGAGGTAAGGGCGCTAAGAAGGGTCCCTACGGTCGGCCGCTACGCCAACAGCCTCGATCATATCGCTCAAGAGGATCGGCGGCATCGGCCCCGGTGCCGTAGGACTGCTACTTCTACATTTCAGCCTAGGGGAGCAATTTCTTCTTCTCCTAGAGTCTCAGTGCCGCAGATTGTCAGATGTTTTAGGTGTGGTGGACCACACTATCTGAGCCAGTGCCCACAGACTGATGTAAGAGTTTGCTTCTCGTGCCAACACCAGGCACCTTGCAAGGGACCTGTCCTACGCCTAGTAGGGCAGGTTCGTCTTCTGCTAGCGCCTTGCATGTTATTAGGCCTAAAGCAACTAGGGCTCCAACAACAACCAGATCGAGAGCGGAGGGACGTGTATTCACTACTTCGCATCGAGAGGCACCTGTGCGATGTATCTTGTTCAAGGAACAATGGTAGTGGCGGTACTTTTCTTTCGTATTATTTGATTCTCGGAGCCACACACTCTTTTATTGCGGACAATTGTGTGAGAAACTTAGGATTACCGGTGGGCGATCTAGGATGTGACTTAGTAGTATCGACACCTACTTTAAGTTCAATTAAGACTTCGACGGTTTGTGTTAGGTGTCCCATAGCAATTGAGGGACGAAGATACAAAGTAAATCTTATTTGTATCCCAATGTCAGGGTTAGATGTAATCCTGGGTATGGATTGGCTAACCGCCAATCGTGTGCTAATTGATTGTGGTCGAGGTGTTTAATCTTTCCTGAGCAAAGAAGATTGTGTAGAATTGATTTCTACTAGCCAAGTAGAAACATCCTTAGCCGAGGGAGTATCTTGTTTTGTTTTGTTGGGAGTTATGAATGCAGAAGTGGAGCAAAGCCTTCACCAATACCGTAGTACGAGAATTCCCCGAGATTTTTCCGTAAGATATTCCCGGAATACCTCCACGTAGAGAGGTAGAGTTTGCTATAGATTTGATTCCCGGAGCCGAGCCGTTGTCCGTAGTACCGTATAGAATGGCGCCAAAAGAGTTAATTGAGCTTAAGGAGCAGATCGAGGATCTAATGCATAAACAGATGATTAGACCAAGTGTATCACCTTGGGAGCCCGATTCTCTTGGTGAAAAAGAAGGACGGAAGTTCTAGATTATGTGTGGATTATCGTAAGTTGAATAAGTTGACAATTAAGAACAAGTACCCATTGCCGCGAATCGATGATTTGATGGACCAGTTGAGAGGTGCTAAGGTATTCTCTAAGATTGATTTGAAGTCCAGTACCATCGATCCGAGTGAAGGATGAAGATATTCCTAAGACTGCTTTTCGCACTAGATATGGTCATTATGAGTATATAGTGATGCCTTTTGGAGTTACAAATGCTCCAATTGTGTTTATGGACTACATGAATCGGATCTTTAGACCTTTCCTGGATCGATTTGTGGTAGTCTTTATTGATGATATTTTAATTTATTCTAATTCGTCAGAAGAACATGAAGAGCATTTGAGGACTGTACTTAATGTTTTAAGGGAAAAAACAGTTGTATGCTAAACTGTCTAAGTGTGAGTTTTGGCTAGAGGAAGTGAAGTTCCTTGGTCATGTTATTTCAGCTAAAGGAATTGCAGTTGATCCTTCCAAAGTTGAAGCGGTGTTGCAGTGGGAAAGGCCGAAGACAAATCAGAGATTCGTAGTTTTGTGGGCCTAGCAGGTTATTACCGAAGATTTATAGAGGGATTCGCGAAGATAGCTGCACCATTAACACGGTTAACTCGCCGTGATCAACCCTTTGTGTGGACTGAGGAATGTGAGCAAAGCTTTAATGAGTTAAAACAGAGACTAACTTCTTCGCCGGTGTTGATTCTCCCTGATACTAGTCGACCGTTTGAGGTGTACTGTGATGCTTCTCATCAGGGATTGGGATGTGTGTTGATGCAAGATAAGAGAGTGGTAGCTTATGCATCTCGTCAATTACGAACTCATGAGCGAAATTACCCGATTCATGACCTTGAGTTAGTCTGCCGTAGTCTTTGCTCAAGGTGTGGCGACACTATCTTTATGGAGCTCGGTTCGATGTATATAGTGATCATAAGAGACTGAAGTATTTATTTGATCACGAGAGTTAAATATGAGGCAGAGACGTTGGGTGGAATTCCTTAAGGATTATGATTTTCAGCTCCAATACCATCCAGAAAAGCTAACGTGGTGGCCGATGCATTAAGTAGGAATGTGGTTCAGGCATTCTCCCTAAGAGTCGTTGAAACCCTTTTGGTAGAACAATTCCGAGACCCGAACATACATGTGGACTTATCACCCGAAAAGATTAGTTGTAGCCGAATTGTGGTGACTAATAATTTCTTACAGAAATTAAAGATAAACAATTGTGGGATCCAATGTTATGTCGGATTGTATTTCTCTTAGGGACAGATAAGACAAAGGGTTTCAAGAAAGGTGTTGATGGTATTCTCGTATGTCAAGGTCGAGTTTGTGTCCCTAGAGATACCGAATTAAAGAGAGCAATTCTAGAAGAAGGACATAAGGGTAGTCTCAACATTCATCCCGGTGTTACCAAGATGTATCAAGATTTAAAGCAGATGTTTTGGTGGCCAGCATGAAGCGAGAGATAGCCGAGTTTGTTAAAGGTCGCTTGACTTGTCAAAAGGCAAAAGCGGAGCACCAAAGCCCTCCAGAGAGTTACAAACGATGGAAATTCCAGAGTGGAAGTGGGACCATGTGACTATGGACTTTGTGTCCCATCTACCTAGAACAGCTTAGGAATCATGATGCGGTGTGGGTCATAGTTGATAGGCTAACCAAGAGTGCACATTTCTTGCCAATTAACATGACCTTTAGCTTGGAGAAATTAGCAGAATTGTACATTAGAGAGATTGTCGAGGTTGCATGGAGTACCTTCTAGTATTATCTCCGATAGGATCCTCGATTCACTTCCCGCCTTTGGCGTAGTTTCCAAGAATCTATGGGCACACAGCTTGACGTTGAGTTCTCGCATACCATCCCCAAACAGATGGTCAATCCGAGCGTACTATTCAGACCTTAGAAGACTTATTGCGGACTTGCATTGTAGAGCGAGAGGAGTAATTGGGAGGATATGCTTCCTTTGGTAGAATTCACTTATAATAATAGCTATCATTCGAGTATAGATATGGCACCATTTGAAGCTCGTATGGTAGAAGGTGTAGAACCCCTATCTCGTTGGTTCCAAGATGGAGTACATTTGATGGTTGGACCTGAAATGCTGCAAGAAACTAAGGAGAAAGTTGAACTTATTAGAGAAAAGCTAAGAGCTACCCAAAGTCGACGTAAATCTTATGCCGACCGACGCAGAAGATCCCTAGAATTTGAGGTTGGTGATCATGTATTCTTAAGAGTATCACGCACTACGGGTGTGGGGCGAGCCTTAAGAGCCAAGAAGTTAACACCTAAGTTCATAGGACCGTATCGTATATTACATCGTCGAGGACCAAAGAGCCTATGAATTAGCGTTACCACCTCGGTTGTCCTGGAATACATAATGTTTTCCATGTGTCGCAGCCTAAAGAAATATGTTCCGATTTGTCTCATGTAATTGAGCCCGATGTTGTGGAATTACGAGATGACTTGTCTGTGGAGGTCCCAGCTGCTCGTATCGAGGAAACTAGAGTTAAGAAACTTAGAGGTAAGTCTATTCGGTTAGTAAAGGTTGTTTGGGACCAAATAACTGGTGATGCCACATGGGAGTTAGAAAGAAAGAATGAGAGAGTTGTATCCTCATCTTTTCTCTGGGGAATGAAATTTTCGAGGACGAAAATTTATTTTCTGGGAGAATTGTCGCTTCTAATTTATTATTGAGTAATCTATAATATTTTATACTTGTTCAATGTTAATTGAAGGATTATTTGGTATTGGAATATATTTAGATGGAGTTGAAATTATTTTTTTTTTTTTTAAAAAAAAAAAAAAAGTGAACAGTACCGCGTATGAACAGTGCAAACCGCGTGTGAACAGTGCAAACCGCGTACAAACCGTGTATGAACAGTGCCAACCGCGTATGTACAGTGACTGCTGACATCATCGGTGACGTCACATACGCGTACAGGCGTGTACAAGACGCGTGTACGGTGTTTTCCGCGTGAATAGTGCCCCGAACAAGATTTTCCCAAGATGAACAAGAAGGCGGTGAACAGTGTTTCCGGCGATGAACAGTCAATTCCGCGTGAACAGTAAATTTCGAAAATTTTCTATAAAAAGGGGGCTTCACACGAAATTTTCATTTCTTCACCTCTATCCAAGGTTCTCAAAGGTTCTAAGGCCGTAAACCACCATTTCTCTCATACTAAACCTTCCTAAACTTAGATTTCTCGCGTATCTCGAGATTCTACATCTATTCTGAAGGATTGGAAGTAAGTTTCTTTAAGTTTGAAGCTAGATTTACCGTTCGTTTCTCTTCTCCTTCTCTTTCTTATAGAAATTCATGGTGTTCTTAGGAGAAACTCCGTTCTAAAGCTGAATCTTCGGTGAATTTTGTTATAATCAAGTAATATTCGGTAGATCTAGTGTGAATCATCTTTCTGAGGTAAGGGGAGTTTACTTTAACCTATGAACTATGTTTTGAACGGTTTAATGTGTTATTTCAAGATATTTTGATATGATTTTGTTAGATCTATTGAATAAAAGCTATTTTCTAAGTCAGAATCGTTGTTAATTAGTTTAAAATGCCGAGATTTTGGCCGATCTATTATAAACTTGCCGTAGTTGAGTCGTTAAAATAATTTTGGTGGCGTGCATCATGCCGAGATATATGTTTTGCATCATTATAGAGCCGAGTTACATGTTTAGGTGGGTAGACATGTAACGGTAAGTTCATGCCGAGCCGTCATTGTCAGGTCTTTCTGGATCCGGATACGGAATGGGTCGCTCCTGACCGCCTCGGTTCCTTCTCGGATTAATTAGGTCGTGAAACCGCTTGGAAACCGTTTTCATGTTGTGCATTAGATGGGCTGGAAATGCATGGGGTTATTCTTTGTGAGAAATATTTTGCTCTATATATATATAATTTTATTTTATGTTTGGTAAGCTCACCCTTGCATTTCTTTCTATGTCGTTGTGTGCGTGTGTCACGATGATCGTACGGTGGTACGTGAGCAGATATAGCGAGTGTTGCATCTACTTCACAGTGAGGGGCCATGAAGAAAAGTTAGAAGTCGGAGTTGAGTAATAATGCATCAGAGTCCTTTTTCTTTATATATGAGACCTCATGTCGAGGGAGTCACGTATTATAATTTTTTTGGTATTTTGAATATTATAAACTAAATGTAATATTATGTTGATCTGTTGGATATTTGTTGTAAGGAACTTCATTTTTACTTTGAATGAGAAGTGAATTTTTATACTTATATTCTCTATTATTTACCTATTTTTAAATAAGTATGTGGTGTAGAAATAATGTTCTCGGTCCTTTATAAAAAGGGGTCGTGACATAATATAGATAAATATTGGCCATGTGCCTGTGATGTGAAATGAATATGGGCCAAGTTTGAGGGTGACCAACCCTTAGCAATAATTGATTGAGATATGATGTAATAATGAACTAGAACAAAATAGAGAGATAAAAGGATGAATAATATGTTAGTAGAAAAATATTGAGTTGGGCCATAATGACTAATGAGTAGAGTATATCCATAATGAGAAATATAGAGATAAGATGAGAAATATGGAAAGAGAAATAAAATGAGGAAGGAACACGATAATGATAAGTATTAAAAGTTCAGAGGTACATTAGGGGTGTAGAAGATGAAGACAATTGAGAAATCTTGAAGAAATTATGGTGGTGGATACTCTTCTTGATTTGGGTGTAACAAATAAGAGTAAGAGCATCACAAGCCTTACACTTATTTTTCTGACTTAAACTCCTGATCGTGCTTTTGCTAAAAGGGGCCAAGTCGACACACGTTGTATCCAATAACTATTTATGCTAAGGAATACTTCAAGAGATCACAAGGCAGTGAAAGTGTAAAGTAAGAACTCTGAGTGTTAGTAAAGAAGAAACGTAATAATTTGAATAATTAATAACTGATGCATGTATTTTGAATATGATTTTGTGACATGATTGACTGCTATATTATTTTTACTTATATTGTGTGGTTTAATTGTGAGTGTGTGCTTAGTAATGTAGGTAGAGGCTCATCCTTACATAACTTTTCAGGGAACTAGAATGATAGCACTTGGAGAGAGGATTAGACTCATAGATATTTTGTACATAATAGGCTTAATTTTGTATTTAACGAATATCAAAGGACTTGTTGTTTCAAATTTGCCATGCATGTGGACAATATACCTAGAAATATAATTATGATGGAAATGGATCTATATTATAGTTTACCATTAGACTTTCCTGTAAACAATATGATCCATTACACCCTATGTGTGTACCTCTATCAAGGCACAATTAGAACTTCAGCAATTGTGACCTACCTATTCATATACCACGATCACGATCATCTTAGAAGACCAACTCAATGAACTTTTGAACGAGTTACTAGCATAGAGGCCATTGCGGACTCAAGTGATCGTTATCTTGAATAAGATGATGATCTTGATTCAAAAGACTTTGCAAAAATCGAGAGATGACGTGGAGACGACTAGGATCATCTTTAGTCATTTTAGTTGATAGACTACTCATTAAGACTTATTATATTTTGTATTTTGTAAATGATATAGACAAGTCCTAATGTATTTTGACTTATATTGTGTAATTATTAAACTCTTGTAAATTTATAAGAACAATATATATATTAATGCTATTTCGATGTTCTTTTTTTTTAAAAAAAATTAGTTCTGATTACTTTGTCATTTAAGTTTTTATAAGTTTCAAGTAAAGTAAATGAGATATTTTATATTTCCATGCATGATTGGCCTACAAACGAGTTAATTTAAATTTTTCCCTATTAATTTACGATACTATTTTCTTATTGTATTAAACAAAATAAGGATATTAGACACACTCTCTTTCTAGACTTTTGAATTTATTTTCCTAATTTTAATATTTGGTACACAAATCCTTACTTTTCTCTTTCATTTTTCAAACTCTTGTTCTACTACTTCTTTTTCTTCTTCATCATCATCATATTTTTTTACATTTTTTTCTCTCTATTTTTGGATTTAAATCCTAAATAAATAAATGTTTGATGATTGATTCTTTAATTAAATTTTAATAATTGAAGTTTGAGATTTTTTTCTAATCAAATTTGAATTTACTATGCTTAATTTTTTGACTAAAAGTACATTAATTAATGTTTAATGTAAATTTTTGGTAACTTTAAACTTAATACATTTCTATGAAAGTTAGTGCATACAACAACGTAAAAATATTCATTCAATTTTTTCAGTGCATACATTTTTCTTTATTGTATAAAAAGAATAATAGCCTTAAAAAAAATTCAATGATAATATTTGAAAAATGTTTGTTTGTCTATAGAGGCAGAATATATAAGAATATTTAAGATTTATTTGAGCTTGAGGAAGGTTGTGTAAGAAATGTAGATCATGATATATTTGTGTATAAATCTTGACTAGGATTAAAGATCATACGAAGATTGTTATTTTAAAAGTAAGACAATATAAATATTAGGTGTAATTTTAAAAGAATTCTCACTTTAAAAATTAACATCTTTTTTAAAAATAAAATTTATTTTTTACTATTCTAGCTTTAGACCATATTAAATATTTAATCTAACAAATAGAAATATCAATGATAAATCTCGCTATATAAGTTACTAAAACATTTCAAAATAAAAAAATTAAAAAAAAATGTTAAAATGGTTTTAAGAAACTTTTTAACTCTTTTTATATTTAATTAACTTCCAAATAAGATTAGTGATCATTAACTTCTCTCTTCAGCTGCTCAACATGAAAGTCAAATAAAATTTTAATCTCTTATATGTTTTAAAAGAATTTCTTTGAAAATCTTACAAAATATTCTTTTTAAAACAAATTCAACCTTTTTTCTTTTGTTTTGTACCTCTTTATTTCATAACTTTTGATAAACCAATTGCCTATTATAATTAGATAAAGATAGCTTCACTTTGAAATATACAATATTTTTTTTAAAAGGAAAAAGCACATAATTCAACTCATTTCTTATATCTTTTTGCATTTTTTTTCTTTTTCAATCACATGCATCATCAATATATTTATAACTTAAATGACATATAAAGATTTTAAAGTTAATCTTATTTTTATTAACTAAATCTTATCTATGTTTATTTCAACTTAAAGATTCATTCATTTATCAAAGAATTTATGTTTCAATTTTTTAGAAACAAAACCTTTTTATTTAGTTATAATTTAGAAAATTCATTAAATTTAAAAGGTTATAACTATACGTACTTAAAAAAAAAAGAATTATGAAGATGATTACAAATTTTATCTTCTGTATTCATTTTTTCAAAAATTTAACAAAATGAAAATAAAATAAAATTATTATCTCAAAAATAAATTTAGCTTTTCAAAATAAAATTTTAAAACCAATAAAAAGTTTTCAAAAATAGTTTTTAATTCTCTAAAAGACTGAAATAAAATATGTAATTATATTTGAAAAAAATATATATAATCAACTGAGTATATTTAAAAGTCTTAAAAGGTAAACTAAACATGTAAATACTTAATAAATGTTTAGTTAGATATCTACTATATTTAAAAATATTTAATAATATTTAGAATCTACTATGAAGGATTATACTGATTGAATATAATAATAATGCAATGCATATAATTGAGAACATAAATAAACGTGATACAAAGGCTAAAAATATGAACGTATTAATAATGCAATGCATATAATTTATTAAAAATATGAATATTTTAATGCATGTTTAAATTAAAAATAATTCAAATAATTTAAATAAATCAACGATTAAACATAAAAGTTATGAATATATATACTATATAATTATCTGTTTATAAGTTCTATATTGTTATAAAATAATGAAAAATGCAAATCTTTTAATTTGATTTTTAGTTATCAAAGTTTATAAATATAAAAATAATTCATTTAAATACAATATTTTTTATGTCTAATCATAAATTGTTAATTTTTATAATATTAGAAAGAATAGTTGATTTTATAGTGATGAATATAAAAATCATATCCGTTATTTTAATTTAACAGTGTAATTTTTTTTACACTTATAGTACACAAATTAAAGTCATATAAAAATTTGAATATTTAATAAATATATATTAAAATAAATTAATTTAATATTTATTCATATTTTAAAACTAAATATGTATTACATTTATTTACATAATTTTTAATATTTTTTTAATGTTACTGCACAGTCAATTTTATTATATTTAAGCTACATATTCATACACATTATTTATTAGTCCTATAATAACTATAGAATTATCTTTAGTTAATCATGAATAAATAAATAATTATATAATACTTAATATTTAAATAGAATAAATAAATAAATAAATAAGAGAAATCACAAATAACACTACACATAAAATATAAGATGTTACAAAAGTAAAAAGTGCGAAGAAAAATACAGGTACCCAGGTGACGTCGCACACAACTAAATGTTAACTAAGGTTAAATATCTTTGAAGGAAAACATGGAGTTTTAACCATGGTTAAGTGACTGAGGTAGTATTAGATAATCGACACCTTGAGAAGTTGTGTATGGGGTTCCTCTATAAAGCAATGGGAAAAGGAAGAGCAGTTGCATCAACTCTAATATGAGATACACTTTTCAGTTCATGACACACAATAATAACCCTCAAATTCTCTCTCTGTAAGTTCCAAAAATAATTTTTTTTCAATTGTTGTTCTGGGTGTTTAATGTTTTTCTCCTGTGTCATCCAACATGATTCCATGAAATGCTAGATCCTGAATTAGTATCATATTCTGTGGATATATGATCTTTCCATGATTCTCTGGTCTTCTTTTGATTTATTTATTTTTGTTCATGTAACCTTGATCAGAAGAAAATTCTGAACCATTTTTTCATGCTACATAAAGTTTTGTTTGTGGTAGATCGTGTTCATGAAGAAGCCACTCCAATGCTTATAGAATAGTCTGATTTTCTCAATTTGCTATTTGGAATCTTTGGCAGCAAATTAGAATCTGTCTTCTTGGATCCTGTCTTGCATATTCTTTCTTTTAGTTATTTTGATTGTGGGGGATGGTCCTCTAATTTAGGCTCGGGCTGCAGAATTGCGCCCGGATTTTCTATATATGTAGCTTTTTTTTCCTGGTAAAAACTGACAACTTTTTATCTGGAATTCATGTTCAATAAGATTGTATTCCTATTTCCAATTCCAAATTCTGGGTTTCTGACAAATTACTATTTCATTTTCTTCCAACCAGACTTTTTCGCTTTAAAATTGTGACGAAAAGCTGCTATTTAGTCTGGATTTAAGCCTGCTCTATGTTAAATCAGTGATTGATTAGTCAAACACCTTATTTACTTTGTTTCAGTTTTGGTAAAGTATCCTTTGATGTGTTTGCAGGTAACACATCAACAAGAGACTAAAAGAGTTTCAATTGATGAATTTGACATAGCAATTCTGCTGTCTGTGTCAGTGATTTGGTATTCAAAACAGACTCTCAAAACTGATCAAAATGGGCCTGTCAAGTCTCCCAGCACCATCTGAAGGAGTGCTATGTGTACTTCTGATGAACACTGCCTTGTCTATATCCATTTTTAAAGGCATTATTAGGACAATCCTACACATTGTTGGTATCCGTGTTTCTTCTCCTTCACCAGACATATCCCAAAATCCACCCGAATCATTTGAATTCCACCTCAGTCCCTCAGAGGCTTTCATTGAAGAGTTCAGAAGCAGGACACCAACAATTAGGTTTGGTAGCATGTGTGGCTGTAAACAACCTCAACATGATTGTTGTGTGTGTCTCACTCAGTTTGAACCAGAGTCAGAGGTAAACCGTTTGTCTTGTGGCCACCTCTTCCACAAAGTGTGCTTGGAGAAATGGTTGGACTATTGGAACATTACATGCCCCCTTTGCAGGACTCCCTTAATGCCTGAAGATGACACATCTTGCTTTTGGTAAATAGAAGAGAGTTTCATGTACAGTACAGTTAGTATGCACATAGTTGTGACAATTTTTATGTTCCCTTGGATCCAACTTTTTTAACATTTTTCCTGGTGTTGCCACATGAGACGAGGGATACACTTTTTGGTTAATTGTGTTTGTCCATAGTGCCCTTCTTTGTAATGTAAGCAGAGACATCACAGAAACCCTTTTTCTTTTGCCAGCACTTTTGTAACATTATATATATATATAGCATGAGACTGCCTTTGGTTATTTGTGTTTCTCCATAATGCCTGACATGGAAACAGACATTATGGAAACCCTTTTCTTTTTGTCAACACTTTCATTATCATCATGCCATGTATGCATCTGATGTAGCATTTGATAGGTTTTGGGGGGATAAGTAAAGGCTACAACATCTTTCATACCACTCACTATAACTGACATAAATAAAACTTGTATCTGTGATTTTGTTTATCTCAATTAATCAGAGGTAATCGTGCTTTGATTGTAAAATAGGGATTAAATGGCTAATTAAATGAAATTTTTTTAATTCATTTTATATGATAATTTTAATAGTTTTGTTTTTGAAAAAATAAAATTTGAAATTTGATTGATTTGACTGGTTTTCTTTTCCGATCCAAAAAGGCGGTCTAACGTGGGTATGCCAAAGTTGCATCAGATTGAAGACCATGCTAACGTGTCTCTTTCATTTTTGCTGATAGAAGAAAACTTTAAGAATAACATTCGCATACTAAAAGTTAAAAGATATATTTTATAAAATTTACAGTAACTTTTATAATTAAAAATATTTAGTATCTTCTCTTACGTGTTAAATAATAATAATTATTAATTTTATATTAATAAATAATAAAATTAGTAATTTAATTAAAAAATTAATATTTTTAAATTTTTAAAGTTTAAATAAATTATAACTATTTATTAATTTAAAAAATATTATATTTTTTAATTTATAAGTATCATAATAAATATTTTTTTATAATTTAACCTGTCAAATACCGTAGTGAAAATAAATGATATTTTTTATTTATCTTTGTAATTAATAGAGAGATTCTTCATGTGGTATTGGACACAGACACCTAAGCCATTTATCTACTTGATAGATAGATACTCATGCTGAGACGCTGACAAGAATAGCCACAACTCCACTTCGCTATCTACATATTTAGCATCTATAGTAATTGAAAAAGGTTCCTATTACTATTCATGATCTAGTGACCTATCTTCTAAATCATAAATGTCAATGAGATTTTTTTTTTCTAAATGGAATAACACAAATGTAACATCTCATTTTTTGCCGAAATTATTCTGGATTATTTTATTTTATTTTTATAATTTTTATAAGTGTTTTATATAAAAAAAACAAAGTGACAGAATACGTACATCTTCTACTATCCCAAAGATATGGGGTTTGGTTCCAGATTTTAAGTTTAGAATTAGAAATGATTTTTTTTTTGGAATTTTAAGTTTTAATTTTTTAAAATCCAAAACTATATTTTAATTTTATGATTTTAGTTTTATTGTTTTCTTAGTTTTTAACTTTTAAATTTTAATATTAAATTTAATATAAATCACTTATTACATATTTTTTTTATCTATTTTTTGAAAACTTGAATAATTAGCAATAAGAGATCACTATAATCCTAAACATAGGAAATAATAATTAAGGTGGTCATAAATAATAATAATAATAATAATAATAATAATAATCAAAGATGATAATTGTTAAAGACAAAGACAATTAATGATAAGTATTTTCGTATGATGATCGTGGTGATGACAATTAGTAATAATAATAATAACGGTGGTAGATAATTAAAATAATTAAACAAAAAAATAATAAAAGTAATTATGATAACCATTGATAATAGCTACTATGACAAAAAAGTAGCACGATAATAATGATAACAGCAATAGTCAATAAAAATTACACCAACTAATATGGTGATTGATAGTAATGATAATAGCAATACTATAGTAGTAATGATAACACAAATGGTAAGTAATCGCATTAACTTACCCAAAAAATAATAAAGATAGTAATCATAGAAGTAATGATAATAATAATGGTAAAAATCAATAATTGTTATAGATATTAGTGATGGCAACACTAATAAGGATAACAATAAATATTATATGATGATAGTAATAAATAATTGTAGTGATTATAATAGCAATAATGATGAAAGTAATGATAGTAATAATAATAGTATAATGATATTATTAGTAAGTATGTATAGTAGTAACAATAATGATAATAATAACAATAGTAACATTAATAATTATATAACACTAATAGTCAATAATAATAATAATGACAATAGTAATAATAAAAAGTGATAAAATTGATATATATCTTTTTTTTTAATCTCATGTATTCTCAAAGCTAACACAATTTCATTCATTTGTAGCGATAAATTTAACACTATTTTAACTAAATGCATTATATTTTATAATTTATTTAAAAATAAAAACAAAAATTATAACTATCAGTACGTCAGAACAAAATTCTGAGAGCGATTTTATTTTAAATTAGAAAGCGTTTAGAACTGCTCTAAAATCTGGCACTATCTGATATATTATATTTAAAAGAGCGATTAACGCGGAATCACTCTTCAATGTATAAGTGAAAGATTGGAGAGTGGTTCCACGTGGAACTGTTTTCCAAAGTAAAGATGTAGAACATGAATCTGAAATTTAAAATTGATTTCTTTTTGAGTTTTCTGTTGTAAAGTAAAAATAATTTATTATTATGTTTAAGTCAAAATTTAAAATTTATTTCTTTGTAAGTTTTCTTTATTTTTATCATAAATCAAAATAATCTTGAGTTTATACATTTGGTGTTAACCAAAAAGTTCACATCTGCATGAACAAAACACAAGTAACTCGAGAAAAAAGAAAACAAATTAGTAGGATAATTTTTAACATTAATAGAGAGAAAAAGAAAGAAAGAGAGAATGAATAATTTACCGTTAATAAATATAATGAAGACAACATGTCATCCAATATAATCATCAACTTCTTACACCGTGGTGAAAATTAATCATATCTTTGTATCACCTCTCAGCAAAGGCAAACAGAGAGTCCTTTGTTAACCATTCAATAGCTATGATCTATTAAAGATGCTAACTAAGAGTCATTGATAATATTCTGTGTGTTCTTAGTTTATTTTCAATTCACCCACTTTCTTACCATAGGTGATAATCTTAAGCTCATCATGATCTTGCAATCAATGCTTAAGTATAAGTTTAGAATTAGAAATGATTTTTTTTTGGAATTTTAAGTTTTAAATTTTTAAAATCCAAAACTATATTTTAATTTTATGATTTTAGTTTTATTGTTTTCTTAGTTTTTAACTTTTAAATTTTAATATTAAATTTAATATAAATCACTTATTACATATTTTTTTTTATCTATTTTTTGAGAACTAGAATAATTAGCAATAAGAGATAACTATAATAATAAGTGATCCTAAACATAGGAAATAATAATGACGGTGGTCATAAATAATAATAATAATAATAGTAATAATAATAATAATAATAATAATAATAATAATAATAAAATATTATGATTGTTAAAGATAAAGACAATTAATGATAAGTATTTTCATATAATGGTGGTGGTGACAATTAATAGTAATAACAATGATGGTAGTAGATAATTAAAGTAATTAAAAAAGAAAATAATAAAAGTAATTATGATAACCATTGATAATAGCCACTATGGCAAGAAAGTAGCACGATAATAATGATAATAGCAATAGTCAATAAAAATTACACCAACCAATATGGTGATTGATAGTAATGATAATAGTAATACCATAGTAGTAATGATAACACAAATGGTAAGTAATCGCATTAACTTACTCAAAAAATAATAAAGATAGTAATCATAGAAGTAATGAAAATAATAATGGTAAATTTCTCATGCTGGAAATCTCTTAAATACCCTTCAAATATTGCGAGCTCTCGCTCGAGGGAGGTGATTCTCGCTTGGGCAAGAGGAAAATTGGACCAAGTTTATCCTGTCTTGCTGGAGCGAGATTGCCTTGAAATCATGTGGTTATGACTGCTCAATCTCACTTGAGCAAGACCTGTCTTGCCTGAGTGAGAACCCCTGCACCAGAACTCTATTAAACACTCATCCATTCAATTTAAAACATATTCTAACAATACCTCATAATGAAATCATTTATCAAATAATAAATAAATAAAAAGAGGGTGTCACACCTTAGATTTTCTAGTGAACAATAGGATTCACTATACCCTCTGTATCTATATTTATAGAGGAACAATTAGGACTCTAGCAACTGTGAGTTATCTGTGCTCTTATCTTGATCATGATCCTTTTGGAAGACCAACCCGAGTGACTTTTGAGTGGATCACGAACATTGAGATCACAGTTAATTCTGGCGATCTCTATCTTAGAGAGGACGAGGATCTAGATTTTGAAGAGCTAGCGTAAATAGAGGGATGACATGGTGACGACTAGTACTAGGTCTTCAATTTTGGATATGAGTTGTGACTACTCTCAGGACTTAGTTTATTTTGGTTATGTAATTATTTATTCTAAGTCATATAACTATTTGATTAACAATTTATAAATTATTATACTGATTATATGTAAATGAGAAATTTAATACGTATATGTTCCCTAATTGTTTTGGTATAATATAATTATTCAATTATAGTTTCTTTTATCCATTTTATCATGCAGGTAAACTTTGTGAATGAGTTATTTGCAAAGAGTTTTAATTTCATCATGCACATGTAGGAATAAAAGAAAATGTTATTCCAATTTAAAACGTCTATTTACAAGGAAATAAAAAAGGACATTATAATTTATATTTATCTCTACAGTTTATACATTATCTGACTCCATCCCACACTCTATACAAAAATTAAAATAACAAAGGCGCTAATATTTTCTAAATACATAATTCATCCTACAATGTACAAGATAGTCTCCTAATCTAATTTGTCTTAGGAGTGTCGTCATCCATATTCCTTAAAATATTTGGTAAGAATGAGCATCTATTATATCATTGAACATAACTTAACCTTAATGACTAACATCATAATATAATCATAATCACAAAATAAAAGAAACTTAATAATGTCAATCATAAAACAATATATCAAAGATTCTCATGTAATCACATATACATAGATTTCATCATAAGTCATTACATTTCTCTCTTTCAATTACACATTTCCAGTGCATTGAGATCACAAATATATGATGCCTCTAAAACTTCTTAAGGTCTTACATATTTAGGTAAATAGTCACTAGTTATCCTATGAACACAAATACAACGTATACAGTAATGGGTCCTTAACAAAGGTACAGTCAGAAGTCTAGTTAGGAAAATAGTATAAGGCTATGTGACACATTCGCTCTCAAAATTAGTGTGTATACATACGCAAATGTCTTTCACCACCCTACTTTTTTCCCACTTTTCCATATTGTCTCAGACTCTATAACCCCAGTGTATCTCTATAACTATTCATATTAGTTTCTTTCATTACTTTATACTCATCCCATATTACTATTTCATATCATTCTCATTATTCAACTATAAGATCATGCTTAATAAAGCACTTCCAGATTAAGTCCATTGCACATTATGTTTTCAAAATATAGTTCTAATATTCAAAATTAGTCAATTATGCGTCATTAATCATTCACCACGATCACGTCTTTATATATACCGAGGAATTGTTACGCCTCCAAGAGTTGTAGATAATGTTTACACCTTCCACGATCATGTCTGGTTTGGGAGACCTACTCATTATACTTTTGAATAGATTACAAGTGCTGAGGTTGTGGCTGAAGACCTTGGAGAGATGAGGACCTGACAATAGAAAAGCTGGCTGAGATAGAAGGCTGGTAAAGTGATGGTGTGGATACAGGCTGCTCATAAGACCTATTTTATTTTGATTATGTAATTAAATGCTCTAAGTCCTATAGCTTTTTAATTAAACGTCTATAAATTATTATACTATCTATATGTAAATGATATTGCTACACTTATATTTCTTAAATGTTTAGTACCATGTAATTATTCAGTTGCGATTTACTTTTTCTCATTTTATTACATTAATTGACTTATGAATGGAGTTGTTCATAGAAAAAGTTTTAATTTCCTCTCATATATGTATTATACGTGTATAACAAAATAAAAATTTTATTTCATTTTATTAGTTTTGACTTAAACTATTACATATATTGGACTTAAAGTTTAAAGACGTCACAGTCTCTATCTACATCCAAAACACTGAGCATTCAGTCCTAGTCATCGTCGTCATGTCAGCCCGTTATCTTAGTTAGCTTCTTAGGAGTCAGATCCTCATCCTCTTCAAGATCTCCAGAATCAGCCTTAACCTTAACACCCATTACTCGTTCATTAGTAATCTAAGTTTGTCTTCCGTGTATGTCATGATCAATAAGTACTTTAATTTAGAAAGCTATTGTATTAAGATACACTTAGCTTATGATATTTGAATTTTTATTTTTTATCTATGCTTGGACTTTGTTCAGCATCTACGCATTGAAGTTTTGTATTATTATGCTATTTATGTGAAGTTATATAAGCATATTTTTGTTTATAAGTATTTTTTTTCTTAGACAAGTGCGAGTAATAGGTGTGAGTATGGGTATGCGAGGTACTCAAAGGATACAGGTATTGGTGTAACACCTTAATTTAATTTTTAAAATAATAAATTTCACAAATAGGAATAATTAAAATTTCATTTAAATAGAATTTTCCAATACAGAGTTTCATCATGTTTTTTAAAATGATAAAGGATTACAAGTTTATATCAATAACTGCTACAAGACCAATTTAATTACAATCGTAATTTCAAACAAAATCTAAACCCTATAGCAGTTTCATTCATTCCTTTACTGAGCCTAGTGCTGATCGTCTTGGTCACCTGAAAAATAAATGTAAGAGTGAGTACTCTACACTATCCAACACACACAAAACAGAGACTCACCTTGCACACTCACATGTATTCTAACATATTATACTCAAGGCAATCACAGGCAACACTTTCAAGCATCTCATTTCAATTTACAACTAATACACTTACGACATCAAAACATTTACACACACGTGCTTTCACTGCACGTAGCCACACTCACCGTGGCACTGTGATCACAGTTTCACACCATGATCCACACTATGCTCAATTATGCATTTCATCGCATCCAATAGTCAACATTTAACACACAATATTTCACGCAACCTTTCCACCACGATTTCATCATGACCAATCATTCACATTTACGAACATAATCATAATCAATTCATCTAATCGCTACCAAATCATATTCCCCATAAGATTTTTATCACATTACAATCACAACCAAGCCATTCTAATTAAATATATATATTCCTACATTCTATCTCAACCACATTGCAATCCATGACAAAATAAATAAATCAAAACACAATGAGATAGAGTAAAGTCCCTCCTTACCTCAAATGAAGACCCACACACCAAATCAACAATGAGAAGGCTTCCCACATGAACTTAGTCCTAAATGCATGGAAGAATCTCATGACAACCAAGGAAAATTGGAAAAACAGAGAATAGGGGTGAGAAACCAAAACCCTAACCATTAAAACTCACTTCAAAGCGTTCCCAACATGAACCCAACCTTTAATCTAGCTCCTGAACAGATTTAGAGGCAATTTAATCGCTAAAATAGGGTTTTGGGTCGAGAGAATCGAATAGATTTTGAAGAGAGAAATGAGAAATAAATTTTGCAAACCCTAACCCCTTCAAATACCTCTTTGGTTGCTACATTCTTGCTACTGCGAGGCATCTCTCGCTACAACAACGCCCTTTGTCACTATAGCAAAATTCTCATAGGAAACTGCATCCTAACTTTTGTAGAATCTCGCTACAGCGAGACTCGACCCAGAGTTGCACCCCAAACTGTTGTTCTCTCGTTGCAATGAGGGACCTCTCGTTACAACGAGAACACCCTGCACCCTATACTCAACCTATTTCAAACAGTTCAATATAATCAATCTCAATGCACAATTAGCATCCACATTTATCATATACGCGCACGTGCGCGTGCGCGCGCACACACACACACACACACACACACACACACACACACACACACACACATATATATATATATATATATATATATATCACCATTCAATACTCATCACACACTCAAGTGCACATTCCAACATCCATTCACATTTACATATACATAATAACAATTAATATTACAAAATTTAGGACATTACAAGTACAATTAAAGTTACTATCTATGTGGGTACGAGGATAGATATTATAATACCCTACCTATACTTTACCCATTATTATTCTTACGAAGAACCAAATCAATAAATAAGCTACCAAGATGAGTAATGTAATCAACCACGATGTCAATCATAAAGTTGATGGAGCAGTGAAAAAACGTGAATGGAAGTGAAGATGTGGAGCTATTGAAGGAGAAGAAAATGACGCAAGAAGTTGAAGGAATTTTCTTTTAAAAATAGACTTTATCAAACTTTAATTCCTCTACTTTAATGTATGTACAATTTTAATATTTTTAATTTTAATTATTTATTCTCTTTAATTTTTTAAATACCCAACTTAAGTCCTCTACTCAAACTATGAAATACAAACATAGCCTTATAATATATTTTAACCTTTAAAATCCTCTCAATGTTGATTTTGAGTTTTCCCTCTCTTTTTTCTCTCTCTCTCTCTCTGTGTCTCTCTCATGCTCTTTCACATTTACAATTCTATTTTTTTTTTCCAAAATATGTTGATTTTTAAAGTGAGATTTGTTTATTAGATTTTATAAAAAAATATTAATTTTTAGAGAGAAAAAAATATTGATTTTTTTGTATTTTTAAAAAAAACAAGATAAAAAATGAATAAAAACTATATAAGACAATAATATCATTTACATTATTAAACCCTCATTACTTTCCTCTTTCAATATTAAACATTCAAATAAGGGAGAAGTTTAACCCTCCTTCTACCTCCTTTCATCGTTGTCACGACCCCTTTTATAAGGAACCGAGAACATTGTTTCTACATTATATACTTATTTAAGATAAATAAATAATAGAGATTATAAATATAAAATTCACTTCTCATTCAAAATAAAGCAAAGTTTCTTACAACAAATATCTAATAAAACAACATAATATTACATTTAGTTCATAATATTCAAAATACCCAAAATTATACTACGTAGCTCCCTCTACATGAGGTCTCAAAATATAAGGAAAAAGGACGTTGATGCAATATTACTTGACTCCAGCTTCTAACATTTCTTCACTGGCCCCTCAGCCTGTGAAATAGATGCAACACCTGCTACATATGCTCACGTACCACCATACGATCATCGCAGTATACACGCACACAACGACATAGAAAGAAATGCAAGGGTAAGCTTACCTAAAAATAAAATAAAATAAAATCATATATATAGAGCAAAATTATTCTTACAGCAATAGCCCCATGCATTTTCAGCTCATCTAATGCACAACATGAAAACGGTTTCCAACTGGTTTCACAGCCTAAGTAATCTAGAAGGAACCGAGCCGGTCCAGGAGCGACCCATTCCAGTATCTGGATCTAGACAGCACAGCACAGCAGCTCAGCATGAACTTATCGTTACACGTCTACCCACCTAAACATGTAACTTGACTCTATAATGATGCAAAACATATCTCAGCATGATGCACACTGTCAAAATTATTTTAACAGCTCAACTAAGGCAAGTTTATAATAGATCAGTCAAAATCTCAGCATTTTAAATCAACTAACAGCAGTTACAGCTTAGAAAATAGCTTTTATTCAATAGATCTAACAAAATCATATAAAAACATCTTGAAATAGTATATTGAACCGTTCAAAACGTAGTTCATAGGTTAAAGTAAACTCCCCTTACCTCAGAACAATGATTCAGACTAAATCTACCGAATGTTACTTGTTTTATAGCAAAATTCACCAAAGATTTGGCTTTAGAACAAAGTTTCTCCTAAGAACACCATGAACTTCTATGAGAAAGAGAAGGAGAAGAGAAATGAACAGTAAATCTAGCTTTAAACTTAAAGAAACTTACTTCAAATCCTTCAAAATAGACGTAAAATCTCAGATCTGGCAAGAAATCTAAGTTTATGAGAGTTTAGTATGAGAGAAAATGGTGGTATTTGGCCTTAGAACCTTTGAAACTCTTTTTTTCCCTCCTCTAAACATCCAAGCAAAAACTAAGAGTATTTAAACAATTAAGAAGTGCAATCAGAGTAAAGAGATTTTCAAAAGGCAACCCCTCAACAAGATTAATTTTCTTTGTTTCTCAAGAATAAATATATTACTTTTTAGTGTTTTATTTGCCATGTTCTTGTAAAGGTTTGGTTGTTAAAACAAATTTACTTTTTGCATTACACTTTTATTATTTACACTAGTCCTTTATGTTACTTTCAAAATTTAAATTTTAAAAATGTGATTAACATATATCAGGAACTAAATTTTAGAAATAACTTACAAATGGCTTTCAAAATTTTATTTTCAAAAGGAATTGTTTCTAAAATTAAATTCCAAAAAAATAAAAAATAACTTTTACAATTTTATTTCAAAAATGATTTAAATTTATAAAAATTAATTTGTGCAATTAACAAAAGTATGATACAAACAAATTTAATCAAATAAGTACCGCTACTTTGAAACTTTAAGCCCAAGATTGACATTGGATCCCATATTTTTTCATAATTATGTTTCATTACGTAAAGAAAATAAAAGAAGAAACTCACTTCTCACAAAATTAACTCTAGTAAAAGATTGTGATTAGACCAAAAATGAAGCTCCTCTCATCATTCAAACTCAACCTCAAACACATGACAATTTTCTATAAAATTCACAGGTTAATATTAATCAGTATCCATGATACACATTAAAGAATGAAAAAAAAAATATAATAATAGGCTTTTATCATAATTTCAATATATTTTAAGAACTAGTAAAATTTTATTTCTTAATTTCTTAACTAATACCTTCATACTAGTTGCCACACACCACCCCCTCTCCCCCAAATTAAATTAAATGTTTAGAAACGTTAGATAACTTGAAATTTAAGCATTTTTGAAAAAAAAATTATAATTAAATTAGTGTTTGACATTAAACTTAAAACGAGTGTCATGTTTCAGTTATTTCAAACATACTTGGCCGAAAGATACTTTTACACAGTAGAACTCCGAAAGCATGAGAAAAAACTGGTCTCAGACACTACTATAACAGCATTGAACAGATAGTGCGTGGTAAACAAAACAGTGAAAATAGCTTCTTTTTTTTTTATTTACATTCTTTAGCATATTTCTTAAGATTGATCAATTTTTAAAGAAATTAAATATTAAAAAAAATAGTCGAGTCTATTATAATTGATCATTGGTTTAGACCCGGCCCCTAAAATTATGAGTACCAGTCAATTAAGTCTTATCATTAGACATGTCAATTAGATCCCTAACTTTGGCATTATTAGTCAATTTAATCCTAAGTTTGATTATCCACGTCAATCAATTTCGACCCTGATATGAAGCAAATTGTCAAATTTAAAGACGAAATTGACGTGTTAATAAGGGATTAATTGATTGGTGCTTTTAGAGACCAAATTAACTTGTAGTTAAAAAGCTTAAATTGTTGACAGTAACGCCATCAAGTGATAATATACAAGAGGCTCTAATGAACGATCAACTCAGTCCAAAATTGAAAATAGCGATAACTATTAGGGCATCCAAAAATTACTGATCATCTGCTTTGAGTGCAAGCCTGAACAGCCTGAGAAATACATCTACAAAGCCTGACAATTCTTGAATACCCAACTCTCACACTCTGTGCTGCAGTTCTTATTTCATCTGCAAGTGAGGAAGGAAAAGACTTTTGTTCCCCGTCATAAGAATCAAATATTTGAGATGGGAGAACGTCAACAGGATAGGTTCCACTGCTCAAAAACCATTTGTCAAAACAATCAGCGTCTTTGATCACATATACAAGGACATTTAACCAAAATTAAAGTTGATCTTACAAAAGGGTGGTATTATGGCTCAAAACTTAATGTCATAAGAATATTAAGGCATAATTAGTAGTTATTTAACTTTTGTTTCGATTTGGTCTATAAACTTTTTTTTTCCAATTAGTCCCCTTAACTATTTTTTATTTTAATTTAATCTTCTAACATATTTATTTCACCTAGATCCTCCATTTTTTCATTTTTTATTTAATCTTCTAACATTTTTTGTTTCATATTGGTCCTTTTAACATTCTCTTCTTCCACCATGTAACCAACACCATCGTCTCTACCGCGTCAACTAACACAAAAATCAGTACTGTACCAACCAACAAAACCAATATGAACCCGACCTGTCACTCACGTCTACCCTTGGAACCACTATTGTCTCTGGCATCACTTGACTCCACAATCTGAGTGGATAGAACTTAGTCCATGAGGAAGGGGACGACGGAGAAAAATATTTTTAATTGTTATAAGGACCAAAATAAAACAGTAAAAAAAAGGTTAGAAGACAATCAAAACAAAGAAAATTATAAGACCAAAATGAAATACAAAAAGAAAAAAAGGTTAGGGGGCTATATCAAAACAAAACATAAAGTTATTAGACCAAAGTATTAATTTTGCCTAGTATTAAAATCAGATAATATTAAATATTAAATTTCTGCTGTGAATTATTATTATTATTATTATTATTATTATTATTATTATTATTATTATTATAATAAAATTAACAGAATAACGGCAGCATATGTATATACAAAAAAAAAAAAAAAAATCAATGAAACATATGAAAGTAAGGATCAACTGCACAGGACACAATTTAAAAGGAAATTTAAAAAGATATTAAAAGTTGCAGGAGTTTACCATTGTAAGCATGACATATCGAGAGTCACTTTCACCTTCCCCCCGTTACAGAAGTCAATGAAAGATAGCTGTAAATCAAGCTGCTGAACTGCAAAAGCAGTATGAATTAAGAGTGAAATTGCAGTTTGTCCTTATCATTATCAATATTTAAAGGCAGAAAATCCAAGGTAGCCTCAGCTTCCAATCAATTGTTTACCTGAATGAGAATAGAACTTTGCCTCGACCAAATTTCTAATCTCTACCCGAGCTGATTGAACCTCCTCAATCACATCTAGCAAATTACTTAGTAGTGAACTTGTTATCTGCATAGAATAGCAGGTGAGCTACAGCAAACAGAATGTCGAGAAATATTATTCATCAATTAATAAGTTTCTAATCCCTATAAACATGGCTAAATTTGGTTTTCTAATCTCTATCCGAGCTGATATAACCTCCTCAATCACATCTAGCAAATTACTTAGTAGTGAACTTGTTATCTGCATAGAATAGCAGGTGAGCTACAGCAAACAGAATGTCGAGAAATATTATTCATCAATTAATAAGTTTCTAATCCCTATAAACATGGCTAAATTTGGTTTCTCTATCCGAGCTGATATAACCTCCTCAATCACATCTAGCAAATTACTTAGTAGTGAACTTGTTATCTTCATAGAATAGCAGGTGAGCTACAGCAAACAGAATGTCGAGAAATATTATTCATCAATTAATAAGTTTCTAATCCCTATAAACATGGCTAAATTTGGTTTCTCTATCCGAGCTGATATAACCTCCTCCTCAATCACATCTAGCAAATTACTTAGTAGTGAACTTGTTATCTTCATAGAATAGCAGGTGAGCTACAGCAAACAGAATGTCGAGAAATATTATTCATCAATTAATAAGTTTCTAATCCCTATAAACATGGCTAAATTTGGTTTTAATCCTAAATTATAAAACATGTTGAAACACTCTAAATTTGGTTTTGATCTTCATAAATTTAAAAACTTTTTAAAACAACCATCGTTACCACTTAGTGACAATGTGGTACGCATCTAATAATATCCCATCTGCAGCCATCATACGGTGGCATATGACATAGCATGTCTAGATATGTATAAAGTCTCGGGTAAGTGGTAAATGGCAATAGAAACCATTTCAAAAGTTTTAAATTTTATGAGGATCAAAACTAACAAGATATACAACCAAATTTAGCATTTTTACAAGGATGAAACATATTTTACCCCAATGTTATCAATGACGGATGGAGGGTCATGGCAAAAACCCAAAAAATTGCCATAAAATTATGACGGCTGCCATGGCAGGTTATGGCAGAATTATGGTGGATATAATAAATATTATATATAGATAATAAGAAATTAAAAGAAAAAGAAAATAACTCAAAACACAAGTAGCTTCACCCATAATTTAATACAAAATAAACATTTTTAAATTTTTTGTTGTTATCTTTTTTTTATTTATCTTTTCACCTGCTAGTTCAATAAAAATGTTTACTTTTCTTTTCTGTCCCACAGTTTTTAGGGTTTTATAAGAGTAAAAAGACTTTTTCCTTTTAAAAAAATTTAGTATTCCCTTTTTGCCCTATGTTTTAAGTTTTTTTAAGGGTAAAACAGTCTTATCACACTACTTCCCTAACCCTTTTTTCTTTCTCCACTTCTGTTCGAGCTATCTTCTCCAATATCCATCTCCCTCTCTCTCTCTCTTTTAGTGAGCCGTCTCTGTCTTTGGTTTGGGGTGGCTACCTTGCCTCATTTGGAGGACTAGCTGCTGGAAATAGAAGTTGAAGTCACCAGAGATAGAGGTTGAAGTTGCCAGAGATGGAGAACAGAACAGTGACACCCAACACAACAAATAATAGATCAAAGAAGAGAGAGATTTGAGATAAGTGCAGAACAACGTCGCAAAAGACAGAGATAAGAGGAGAAAGATTGGAGGTGAGTGCAGAACGACATCAGAGACAAGCAGAAATGGCAAAGATCAGAGAAGAGAGAGATCTGAGATGAGGGAGAAATGTTTTTGAGTGACAAAGAGGGACTTACCTTAGGTTTTCCTGCATAGGTCAGCCTCTGAACCAAGTCAGGTTTGGGCCCAAACCACACAAACTGCCACCCTTGAGCTAGAACAACATACAAGACAAGCTATTGCTATGAAATTGCAATAGCGCAGTCGAGAGTTGTCCGAAAACTCGAGAGCCGGAGGAATGCAAAAATTACGGAACGTAATTACTGCATTACGCAAGATGAGCTATTTTTCAAGGTTTTCCCCTATGGTCGCCATTACCGCCATGCGCATAACGGCTGCCATGGCGCCACTAAGCAGAAATGGCATAAAACAGAAGCGGTGTAACGGCAAGGTTAAAAACCGCCACCACAATCCGCCATGGCCGCCATTTAACAACAATGTTTTACCCTATGCTATTCTTTAATATTTAAAACCTATGAAAGTATAAAAGAACACTTAGCCAAAGAAATTAGAAGGTATATAATCAGTTTATAACTAATCTTCTGCACATTATGTTACTTTAACTTATCATTGTCTTTGCAATATGTTTGTGATGTTACTGTCATTTATGTCTGTCCCTAAATTTCTGGGTGAAGCTTTATCCCATCAAGATGTTGACAAGTCGTGCTTGATGAAATGAAGGCACTTCAATAGCATACAAGGCCCTCCTAACCCATCCTAACAGCTCATGTATTGGGAACTTATCCAAGATTGTGACTCTGTTTAAGGTTTGATAGTCCATGCAAAGGCTCCAACCTCCATCTTTCTTATCAAAATCATAGGGCTAGCATATGGAATTAGACACTAGGTCTAATGATTCCAGCAACTAACATTTCACCAACTAATCTTTCTTGTAAAGTGGGTATTGATAAGACCTTAATCTAGGAATTTGGCCCCTACTCTACTTTTAGATTGATTATGCAGTCTTCACTTCTAGGTGGGTAGTCTTATTGAATTGCAAACTATTAGGACCCAAAATGTGTCATGAGTAGTTCCAAAAGGGTCCATCAACTGTTTCATGGCCCAAAGTCTGAAAAGTCTATACTAGAAGCAATAGAGGAAGGGTGAGAGAAGGCCAAAGGAGTGTTAGTTACTGGTGGTGGGAGAATGTTAACAAATAAGCTAAATAAGTGAGAATGGGGTATCTTTTAGGAATTATTAAGTTTGTTGTGAATGGAGGACTCTTGCTTTCAGTAGGAGCATTGCCGTGTGGCAATAGCAATGTTATCAATGGCAAATGGCGACTCATGGTAGAAACCAAAAAATTTGCCATAAAGTTATGGCGAGTTATGGCAGATATAATAAAATATATAAAAAAATTATAATATGCATATATAACATTTAATATAAATGCTCAAGAAATTCTCAAGATTACATCATCATCATTACAAGTAATAGTAACAGTGTAAAAGAGAAAAACACTGCAGCGTGGATGTTATATTAAACAAAAAATGCTAAACAGAGCTTGAACACCACAGAGGATGAATAGCAAAACAAATCTTGAACAAAAAAGCAAGAATGATCATGAATAGTAAAATAGAGCTCAAACAGAAAAGCAAAATAGATGTCAGAAAAGTTGATTTCTTCGGTCAACAGAAAAGCAAAGGACACACCGGAAAAACTGATTTTTCCAACGAAATGGAGTGGGTGACCCTCCAGACTAGCTAATTTTTCAGCAAAATGGAGTTGGTGAGTCGGGGAGGAAGAGAGAAATTGCTACGTTGAGGTTTTGGCTTTTCGTGCAGAGAAGAAGAGTGTGGAGGAAGATGAAGTATATGGTGTATCAAGGGTAAATGACCTTTCTACCCTTATAAACAATCAAAATAGTGCATTTTAAGAAAAACATAAAAGGGTTTCTTCCTTTCCCCAAAATCATGCAGTAGCACCTGTGACTTCTCCCTGTTCTGGCCGTGAGGTTGCACGATGTGACAAATGCCCATGGCACCTGACAGCTGCTCTGCACTGCACCGGCGTGATAGCACCGCTATTAACAAGTCACCTTAGGGTTTTCTTGCACAGGTCAACCTCTAGAAAAAATACCATTTTCAACCATTTCCACCATGGCCGCTGTTACTGCCATGCGCGTAATGGCCGCTATGGCGCCGCCATGGAAAAACACCATAAAACGCTAACGCTGTAACAGCGGGGTTACTTTCCGCCACCGAATTCCACCATGGTGCCGCCATGGCCGCCATTTAATAACATTGGGCAGAAGTTAGTCCTTCCTACTGTAATTCCCTTATTAGATAAATACATCCTCAATTTTCTTCTAGCTTTTCACTGTTCTCTTTCTGTCAATTCTGGCAGTGTACCTCTGGATTGTGTCAAAAACAAAGAAAATGAGAAGATAATTCTCTTTCTGAGGGTTTCTGCTTCACAAAGGGTGTTCCTTTTCTACAACTACAACAAAGCTAATACTCAATTCTCAAATAATAACCAAACAGAATACCATTCTTCTACCCTCTCTACCTATTTAAGCTAATTCCCTACCTTCACAACTTTAACCAACAGAATTTTATAAACATCAAACTATTCTTACTAACTACTCTAGTCCTATCAAAATCTAAATATCCTACTTATGTGCAGCATCTCCTTATGTGCATTGTCTCTCCTATATGATGTGATATGCTTTGAAAAATGAATATTAAGATGCTAACAAAAAACAAAACGCAAAGATTTTGGTAATTTTCAACACACTTTCTGGGCTGTTTGCCACCAAACACCCAATTTCAACGCTCAACCACAACTCCCTGCTATGTGAACCTATGTTCTTGCATATTTGATTTTGTTACCTCTATCTAGTTTTAGATTTTTATCTTTACAGGTCAAACCTACAGATACCTCTAGCCCAAAAAATACTCCAAAGATGGATATCCCAAGCTTTCCCCGTGCTACTGCTCTTCTTTCCACAATACCTATCATACTTGGTCATATCATATTTAAATTGTGGCTTGTCAACCAAGGATACAAGGAGGGACTATCTCACCACAAGAGCTCATCCATGATCCATATCATATAGATTAAATTTTCTGGTCCATATCAAGCAGATTTAAAATATAAAAGTTAATTGTGGACTGTCATCACCATTATTAATAACAATAAACGTAGTAATCCCTCCAAAATAGAAAATATGAAATAAAAATAAAATAGATGTGATAACAAAAATCATCATAAGAAATAAAGTAAGTTACCTGTGTTTCTCGTGCCATACTGATTGAACCAGTGCATTTCTTAGCAGTATGAGGATTTAAGACGAACACAAATGCAGAAAAAGCATCCAAGTTTGGGAAGGTCTGAAAACGAGATGCACCATATTAGAAAAGAAAAAGATATGAATATTGAATATTGCATAAAACAGATCAATTGTCAAACAAAATACCTTCCCAATATTCACATCATTCAACTTATTTGATATTAGTAAGCTGGATAGACCAGTATTTACTGCAACCCTACATTCCATTAAAACAGGTAGGAACTAGCATATTTAGTCATGTCATAAAAGATATCTAAAGCTCCAATCACAAAAATATGGAAACAGATCAAGATTAACTAACCTTTGAGTTATATAACCACAATAGTTGAGAAAAACTCTGTAACAATCATCCCTTAGCTCAAAATCTTCAATATCCCACAACTGGAAGGAAAAAGTAGAAACAAAGAGGACATCTGTCAGAATTCAGAAAATAAAATTTTAGTGTATGTAGATGACAAGAACCACTTTTAATCAAAAGACCTTCAAATTCTGGAATATAGACTTGCAAGTCATTCTCTTCTGCAAATAACCAGAAACAGCTTTCATGCTGCTGGCACAGCTTCGATCCCCATCCATCTTGCAGTATCTATACAAGAATTCACTTACGGATTTCGCCTTTGAATCCAAAGTTTCAAGCTCCTGCTTCATTTCCATTACTTTTTTGCAAGAAACCTACCAATGAACAACACAATATTGCCATGAAATGCAATAGCACGATATGTTGAACCTTTTATGATCAATTTGCACCATCAAACTATGAATAGGAACTAGGCACAACATGCAAGGGAAAATACATGTATCCTACAAATAAAGTGGAATATTATCAATTATGCATTGGATTAATGATTGTGTCTGTAAGCTGTCACTATTTGAGTATACATGATTAAGTTTTGAATAATTTTAAAGCTTCATCATCTACTATTTGTGTATTAGAAATCATTTTCCTTGTATCGGCTATCTTCAGTTTGGCAGCCACTCCATGCACTTGTGTGATCACTGGTCAACTGCACTACACAGCTATCCACACTTAATCACTTCGCTTGGATCTTTATTCTTTAGCATATATTATGATATCAATTATTAATTTGATTGAGGTAGTAATTTTAGGAATTGCTACCCAACTTCATTTTGTTTCTTGATTTGTTTCCTACTAATTAATATTAATATGATCTAGGGCATTCTAATTTATACATGATCCCTTTGTTTTCCCCTCTTTTCCTATCCAAACAGCATAATTCCAGTATAGTAGCAACCATTCTGACCTACTTCTTGAGGATAGGACCAAATTCATTGAATTTTTTTTTTAAGAAACCTCAAATTTCTCTTCCTCCTTTCACACCTAAATGCCTGAAATCAATAGTAAAAGAGCCAAACAAGTCTGGGCTTAACAAAAAATGGGGAATGAACTTGTTTTAATGAAAAACAATGACTGAGGAAGTTATTCTGATTCTCAGCAAATGGCCAGAAAAGTTGCCACAATAATAGGAAAAACTAATGTTAATTGAAGCAGGATGATAGTAGAGGACAACAATCAATGACTTTGATTTGGTCAACATCTTAAAAGAGACAAGGTTGATAAGCACCAAATTCATTGATACCCTATGGACCCTAATATCAAATTCCTACCAAGACAGGGAGCATCTTGCAGATTCAAAGAAATATAGAAGGCTTGTTACTTGTTAGGAAATTAAACTATCTCACTGTCACTCATCTTTATACTTCTTTTATTGGAATGCAACTATTCAAATCACAAAATATATCAAGGAAAATCCAAGGAAAGGTCTTTTGTATGAAGATAAATGACACTCAAATTGTGAGATACTCAGATGTAGATTGAACAAGCTCTTTGATAGATAGGAGATCAACATCTGGGCATTGTGTTTTCATTCGTGATAAATTGATCTTTTGAAAAAGCAAGAAACAAAACATTGTTCCACAATCAAGTGCAAAGCTGAATTTCGAGTCATAGCTTCAGCCACTTGTGAGTTCAAATGACTCAAACAGCTACTAAATGAATTGAAATTTAGAAAAAACACATAGATGCTCTTTGTATTGCCTCAAACCCAGTTTTTCAAGAAAAGAACAAATATATTGAGATAGATTGTCACTTCATTAGAAAAAGATCTTATTTAGAGATATTGTTACTCGATTTGGTAACTCTAATAATCAATTGACAAATATCTTCACTAAATCCTTAACGGGAGCTCGTATCAATTATATCTATAACAAACTCAATCATATGATTTATATGCTTGAACTTAAAAGTGAGTGATGAGATTAATGTAGGCAAATAAGATAACTATGTAAATACAATAATTACATAGATAGCATTTTTTATATAACAAAATATCATGTAATTATTATGCATAATTATTATAAATAGAAAGCTTTGTTGTGTATTTCAATACACAAATTCATCCAGTTAAGATGTCTTACATTGACTGAGAATAAAGTCAGAATACTCCTTAAAAGTACTTGGATAATCTTCTACTATGAACTAACTTTTGGAATTGAGCTAAACCCAAGTTTTCGAATATGGTATCAAAGTCTATTCAGTTGAAATGTTGGGCTATTCATAGATATTCAATTCTGTTGAGCAACCTGTAGATGTCCAGTGCTGTAAACTTCCCACACCAAATATTCAGTTCTGGGTGTGAGAGTGTGTTAAGATGTCTCACATTGACTAGGAACAGAGTCAAAATACTTGTTATAAAGGCTTGGATAATCCTCTTATGAGCGAACTTTTGAGAGTGAGTTAAACCTAAATTTTTTAACACAATAGAGGCCAGTCTACCCCTACTCGTCATCAACAGCCTAAAAGTAGACAAGGCTAGGCCATTTTTTAAAGTGAGCAAAAAATTGCACAGTTCACCCCATTTAGAGGTAGGTTTTGGGCTGATCCATCAACCCATTTTCAAAAATCAACAAAAATTGTAAAAACATTAAAACAAAAAATTTATAAAAAAAAAAGGTAGATATTATCTATAAAATATAATTGAACTATAACTTTATAATCCTAAAACAAAAATTCAACAACTTAAAAACTTAAATCATAAACCATCATTCATTTATCCACAAACCAATATAAAGTAATAATTCACAACAATTTCAAAGTCTTTATCAAAATAAATAGTCTATAACTATAAATCAAAATGTCAAAATCATAAAACATAATTCACAAAGCAAAATAAAGTCTCAACCATAGTAGTCAATCCCGAATAGTGGCGCAGAGCAGCCGACCTCAAAAATGCTATAGCAGCATAGCGGATAGCGGGATGGCCGCTATTTTAGGTATTATAAATATACTCATAAACTCATAAATTAAATTACACATATATATATGCTTAGATGTCAATAACAAGTAACAACAAAATATAAAAATAAATTTAACTAACTAAATTTAAGTCTCTAATTCTTAGATGTTTAAAAATACTAATTGTTCAATTCAAATACAAATATTTTAATAATTATCATCATCTTCATCTCCAAAATTTGCCATGTCTTCTTCATTTTCACTTTCATCACTACTTTTGTAAAAAACCTCCTCCTCCTCCTCATCCTCTTCTTCAGAGTCTTCATCATCACATTCTTCTTCGTCTTCTTCTTCTTCTTCTATAATTTTTTTTCCTTTTCCCTTAGATTTAGATGAAGAAGCAATTGTAGTTGTCTTGGATTTTGATTTAGCTTGTCGCCTAGTATAGGTTATAGGCTCACTAGCCCCAATTGCATTAGCAACAGCTCCCCAAGTCAAGTTATCATCATCAAACACTAATTCATCTACAGCATCTTCATCATCTCCAGCTATTCCTTCTGGCAACCAATTATTACTATCATCAACATCCTTTAAGATAATAGGATCCACCACGTCAAAACACTCAAAACGTTCATTAAGAGCTTGGTTATATTTAATAAAAACCAAGTCTTGTAACCTTTGATGCTCAAGTCTGCTTCTCTTTTTAGAATGAATCTATTTTACCATAAAAAAAAATATTAGATTTTTACTTTTCATATAGGAACTTTAAATTGAGGATTCGGATATTTACTTACGTGCTCAAAAGTACTCCAATTTCGTTCACATCCAGATGAACTACAAGTCAAACTCAACACTCTAATAGCAATGTTTTGTAAATGTGGTGTACGTACTCCATAATTCTTCCACTATTCAGCTGCAAGTTATGTATCAACTTATTAACCTTTTGTGTTATATCTATATAATTACATTACAATAAAAAAAATTAAACAAATCTCTTACCAGGAGCCATTGTAGCCCTTTGTCTTTTTGCTCCACTTAAAACCAAAGAGACCTTCAGCTCTTCTATATGTTGACAATTGAACTATAGCATTATCTACATCATCTTCACTTGTACATAACCTCTCAATACATTTATACAAGCCCTCCACAACTTCAGAATCATTCTCAGTTTGCTTATTGCTATAAAAAAATTAAGGGTTTAGATAATAACCTGTAGCATGTAATGAATGATGAAGTTGACACTCCCATCTTCTATCAATTATAGCAAAAATCTCCTTATATTTGTCTACATTTCCTTTGAATGCATTTTAAATGCTTTCTTTAGCTCTATCAATTGCCTCATATATATAACCCATTGCAGGCTTTCTTTCGCTATCAACAAGTCTCAAAACTTGCACAAGTGGCCCCATAGCCTTAAGACAGAAAATCACACCATTCCAAAAAGAAGGCATAAGTACAATGTCTATTACCCTTTTTCCTTTAGCTTCTTTGGCTGTTTTGGACTTTAATCACTCATCGGAACTGAACATTTTTCAAAGATTGTTTTTTTTATTATGCAACCTTTGTAATGTGAGGAATGTTGTGGCAAATGTTGTCACTTCATATCTAACCAATTCAGCTTTATTGGTGAACTTTCTCATAATATTCAAAGTCAATGAATGATTATAAATAAAACCCAGAAGAGTAACTCCCCTTTGGATTGTGCTCTTGACTCTAGGTATTTTTTCAATGTCTTCTAATATCAAGTCAATACAGTGTGCAGCGCATGGAGTCCAAAACAAATGTGGTCTTTTAGCTTGCAACAACTTACCTAAAATTAAATTGCATAGTCTAAAATTAGAAACTAATAAAATAATTAGTAACTGAAATTAATATAGGGAGTTAAGAATAATTCTTACCGGCTAATACATAATTACTTCCATTATCAGTAACTACTCGCACAACATTTTTCTCTCCAATCTCTTCAACAAAGCTATCCAAGAGCTCAAATAACTTTTCTCCAATTTTCATATAAGCAGATGCATCAATGCTCTTTACAAACATAGAACCAGTTGAACAATTTACTAAGAAATTGATCAATGTTTTATTTTTTTTATCCGTCCACGCATCTGACATAATTGAACATCCACATTTTTCTTTTTCTTCTTCACGACTTTTCAACATTTCCTTTGTATACTCTAACTCCTTTTTAAGAAGAGGAACTCTACACTCATGATAATTAGGAGGCTTTAGATGTGGACCATAGTTTCCAATAGCTTCAACCATTAATTTGAAACTTTTTGAGCGCACAACGTTGAAAGCAATTCCATTCCTACAAAGGAATCGCTCTATGTATTGAACTGTTCTTACTCTTGCCTCTTTGACACAAGCATCATTTATACTTGTTTGTCTTTTTGATTTTGCTAATTTGATGCTTGTTTCTGGACTCTTTAACCACAATAATTCCAATGGGCCCTTGAATTTTTTCCTTTATTGGTGGCATTACAACCACTAACATAAACAGATGCAACACTTGAGGTTGCAGGTCATTTTTCACTACGAATATTTTGAATTTCTTGCACCTCTTCTTCATCATCATCATCATCTTCATCATGCTGAAGTAAATATACCTCTTTTTCAATTCTCTTCTTCTCATGAGCTGCTATTAGTGTTTCTTTTATTTCTTTGGGAATCCTTGGACACTTATCAACATCTCCCTTCACTCCCATCCGGTGCCTCTTTGCTCGAGTAATACCGCCTATAGTCGTTTTTCCACAAAAATCACAAGTAATAGACTTTTTATTATTTATGTCTATCAAACTATTCCATTGCCAACCTATATCCAAATTATTTTCTGAAGGCTTCACTAATGCACAGGATGAAATTGAAACAGAGCCGGTTCCTTGTGACAGATTGGGAGGAGTAGCCATTACTTCTTTAAGCTTTGAAATTTCGAACAGAAAATAATAGAAGAATAAAAACAGAGAAGAGAGAAAAAAAAACAGAGAAAAATATGGGAAAAAAAATGTTCAATACAGGAAAGTTCGCTGGAAGTTCGCCGGAAGTCTACCGGAGTTGGAGAAGATGACCGGAAAGTTGTGCTGACCTTGAAGATGAGAAGAGATGAAGAAAATGACTTAAAATAATTTGGGTCACCTTAGAAGCTCGCCGGAGACGAAGAAGATGACCGGAAAATCAAGTGGAAGTCTCGCCGAAAAACCAGAGCACAGTGAACAGAGGATGACCGAAAAACAAAGAACAAAGGAGAGAGAACCGACGGGAGAAGAGAGGAGTGCAGACGGATGGAGGCTAGGGTTGAAGAAGATGATTCAGAAATATAAGGGGGTCGAAATTCCAAAATTGCCCCCCTTAAAGGGCTCTAACGGTAAAAGATGAGGGGCAAAAAGGGGAAACGCACGAGAATAAGATAGCGGCCGCTCCAGCCGCTATTTTCGGTGTTTTCCACCGCTATTCGCAGCACGACAGCTGCTACTTTGAAACGCGACACGACAGCGTCGCCGTCGCGGGAAAGGGCTGCTCTACCCCGCTCTGCCGCAATTGCAGCTGCTATTTCCGCTATTGACTACTATGGCCTCAACTCTCACATGTCATGTGTATTTTACACCCCACATTCATACTCATTTCCACAACTGTTATATTTTGCCCTTTCAATTCTATCATCACCTAATTCTATCTTAGTGGAAAATTTTCAACAATCAAATGTTGATTTAACCTTTTTCTTACCAAATACAGTAGAACGCAATTTTTCATTTATATTCTCCAAAATTTCCACACTATCACTAGAAGCAAGATTATTAGAGGCTTCTATGTCCATTTCATATGAATGAAAACTGAAAATAAATTAAAATTTACTAAAAATTAAAAGCAACACAAATCAGTGACAATAGGGGCTAGGGACAACTACCAGTGTTGTTAAAATCACAATCAAGATCGTAAGATCTTACAATCCTACGATCTTGAGGCTCAGCAATCATAATCGCATGTGAGATCGGAACCTATTGAGATCACAATGAATCATGATCTTTCTCCCTAAGATCGTAGGATCCATGATTAAATCCAACCTTTGTTCTCGGGATAGATTATGCAGGTTGGATCAGACTACCAAAGCCCAACTCATCTAATTTAGTGGGCTAAACGGGCCGTCCCTAGCCCAAATTGACATGCATACTTCTTGTTTCTCTCTTTCTCAACATATACCAATCATGATAGTCAAAATTGCGTTTTGGATTGTAGAATCGTATGATTCTACAATCTCCAGCCACGCCTCCGTGCTGAGTCGGTGCTGGGAACATGAAATGGTGGGATCGTTCTTGCTGGGATGTAAAAACATTGAAAACACACAATTTTGATGTGCAGAGATTGGATTTTGGGCCAACGACCCGCAACCCGACCCGACTTCATTAAAGGAGTTAGAACCCTAAAATTCCAAAAACTCCGCATTGCGACTTCTTCCTTTCTTCTTCATTTTGCTCTGCAAGACTTTACATCTCTATTGCGCGACTTCTCTGCGTTTTTCCGGTGACTGCGATTTGGCTCCCCGACTGGATTTTTTCTGCGATTTGGTCTGGGATTTTCTGCTTTCTGTGCTCTATTTTAGTTTGCGATCCCTATAGCTTTCGCTCCGATGACTTTGTCTGTCTGGCGAACTTGTCTGTGCCGGCACTGTGCTTTACACCGGCGACCTTGTCAAAGCGGAGAATTTTGCTGTGATGGCCATCCCAATTGTATTTGCAACCATCGAAACCTCATTCGTAGTGCAACAGTGCCGCTAGAGTATAAGTAGTCAACTTTCCCTTTCTATCTCCAAAAGGAAGCAAATTTTAGGGTTTTTTAAGGGTAAAAAAGACTTCTTAATTTTTAAAAATAATCTGACTTTCCCTTTTAGCCCTTAAAATGACTCTATTTTAAGTCTTTTTTAGGGGTAAAATAGTCTTTCTAATGGAATACCTTACCTTATCCATCTTTTCCTTCTTCTCTGTCTCTGTTTTTAGCATGTCCTTGTCTCTAGTTTGAACCCTTCCCTCATTTGTTTTTGTTTTACTTCCCCATCTTTATATTTATACTATTTTACATGCATTTATAAAATTTTGTAGGATCTTACGATCCTACGAGTTACGATCTTTCATCCCCTCTCCAATCCTACGTAAAATCTCAATTTTGACTACCATGATACCAATATTAAATCTGTCCAACTTAACTCCACATGACAAATTCTTAATGTTATTTTTCCCACTCAGGTGCTTCTAAGCAATGGCAATAGCTAAATGTGATGTTGATGGTCCAGGTTCTTCTCTACTTTATATTAATACTAGACTCAAAATTCAAATCAAATATGGAAATAGATGGAAACATGTAAATCGTGTATAGGTTCATAGTGTACGATAACAAAATCTTTCAAATATAGTGATTAGGACAATTGTAATATGTGTAACTCAGCTCCACTATGTTCCATAGCCATGGATTTCACATCTAATTCTCTCTTCTCTTAATGACATCTAGAACTGGATCAGACATAACCCTGCTGTGTATAACCGGTAAACACAGTCCTCGCTGGGTGAGTTTTTTTTTTTTCCTAACAACCATGTTTCAATTCTGGTTCCCAGTCCCCACTGCCAGGTCAATTTAAATAAAACTTAAAACACATATAATTAAATATACCTGACATTTCCCATGGGAACTAAACAATGCTGTATGCATAACACTATCACCAGCTTGAGTGTCCATTGCTCCACTCTTAGATGAAGATGGGACAAGATTTAATTTTATCACCTCAGACTCTTGAAGCCCAGAGCTCAACTGCTGTACCTTTTTCTGGGAACAATGGAAGTTTGTATTACCAACTGTAAGCAATGCTAAATTCTAGAATGTAACATGTAATAGAGAATACCAGTAATCTTTCACGCTTCATATGCATTAATTGTAGTTTTGCCTTCTCATATGCTAAATTATACAGCAATATTCTTGTTTCTGCAACTCTGCAAAAGATTGCTTCAAGTTAACATCAATTATCAATCACTAATCCAAAACAGTTCCACAATCCATAGTGTTGCTTAGTCAAATAGCTTAAAAATACCTTTTGTCACTACAAATGTTTAAAGGATCAGTTATTTTGTGCTGAAAGAAAAACAAGAACCTTGTCAATAAACAGGAAATGCCAGACTTAAGTATTGTCTTTAGAGGAAGTAATATGTTCAGATCATCATAAAATGTGAGCTTGTTCATGAAATAATCTAACCATAAAGGGCTTTAAATTTGATAACCCAATATAATAGACCTGAGAATGAATTTCAGAACAAAGAATCTTCAATTTCTTAGCTTTCTGCAGATGAACCAAAGTATCCTCCAGCCTGCCAATCTAAACATCGAGGGGGAAAATAATTCTTTATTTAAATAGCTATCTATACCAAATTAATGTGAACAATAAAAACTAAAAAATAATCAGCAATTAGACTTGAATGTTATTGTTTTCTTAGTCCACATTCATATAGTAGAACATACCAATCTCAAATTTAGCTCATCAACCACTGGAGAAAATAATTGATTTGTGCTGGCTAAGAATTTTTTAAGAATCTGCAAGATAATTGAGAAGTTGAGAGGCCTAACAAAACAAATGAAATTACAATCAATACTACAAAAAACAGTAGCCATACATGATCCCAATCATTCCATGTCTGATCTCCAAGCTTCTCTTTTTCACTTCTACCTGTTTGCTGTAAAACTAACTCTGGACTTCTGCGAATCCTCGCTATTTTATCTATGTTGTTTCCATCACTTGGTATCTCAACACCTTTTCTTTTCTTCCCAGAAGAAATCTCTATACCTGATTTGGTTAGAGGACCCTGAGCTACAAAGTGTTCCAGATGGTAGCTGTAATCAAGACCATGACCATCTGAGTTGTCATTAGGAGAAATGTCTTGTATACCGGAAGGTTCTTGCAGAGATGACAATTGGGTGACTTTTCGGATAGGAGTGCTTAGAACTAGAATTCTATTAGGACTGTTGGCCGATGTTCTCTCCGATGCACTCTAAGTTACCCAAGCAACAAATCAATGTTAAATAAATAACAATTAAGAAGCAAAGAAACTGGGATGATCAATATCATAAAATAAAAGAAAATTTGTCTTCTAAGGAGGTACTATTTTGAGCTCTGCTGAGACAACTTTAACACATCTCAGGCACATGTTTTGCCAAAGTCAATTTTAATTTTATGAACAAATAACCAGCAAACTGAAATTGTTTTTGCAAATTTTACCCTATGTTTGGTTCAAATGAGAAGAGGGGAGGGGAGATGAGGGATTTTAATGGACAGGAGGGGAAGTAGAGAGAGGGTCCCCTCGTTGAAGGGGAGGAGAGGGAATAATAATACTATAATACCCCTGTAAGTATTAATGGAGGGGAGGAGAGGGTAAATAAAACTTCAAGGATAATTTTGTCAGTACACTCAAAGATTATGAACCACTTCCCTCTTGCCAAATCGGGGCCCCCAATATTTGAGGGAAGGCATGATGGTAAGGGAGGGATTTTAGCCCCCGAATTTCCCCTCCCCTCTGCTCCAAATTTTTTAGCAAAACGAGATAAAATTAAAAAATATCCCTCCTCCCCTCCTCTCTGCTTCCTCAAACCAAACATACTATTAATGATGATAAGAGATGAAGCCCAAACAAAATCTTTCTAAGAACCTGGATGAAAATTTTTGTTGACAAGCTACATTTTGGAAATTTTAAATTACACAATACAGACAGACAATTTCTATATATTGTTAATATAATTAGCTTAAGGGAAAACAAAAAAAAGCATGATGTAGAGATCTTGAGATTAGACACATTTTAGCATATTTTAGTGTAGGGCACAGCAATAATAATGACAAGTTTAACAAATTGATACTACAGAAAACCTCTAGTATGCTGAATGAAACATAATTATAGTCACAGATATACAAGCAAAATTATTTTAATTTAACATTTTTTAATTTTTTTTTATAATCTTACATTATTTTTAAAATTATTTTCAATCAAAAAACTAAATCCCACATCATTCCCACCCAAAATCTCACCATTTTATGTGAAAAAATAAACTGGTGGGCCCCAGATAAAATATTCAAACTCATAAAACTTTCTTTTCCAACACTTCTCTTTCTCTACTTAATCTTTTTCACCAAAACAAACAAATCATGCCAAAGAGGATTAAGCACACAAGGAGATCAATTAAGTACCTAAACTAGGAGTCAATCTTGAATATTACTTCAATCATTTTAGTAAATGACTCGCGCACCCAAAATCTCACCATTTTGTGTGAGAAAATAAATTTATGGGCCCCATGTAAAAGATCCAAACAAATTAAAATTTTCTTTTCCTACACTTTTCTTTATTTACTTAATCTTTTTCACCAAAACAAACAAAGCATGAAAGTCATGCCAAAGAGGATTAAGCACACAAGGAGACCAATTAAATACCTAGACTAAGAGTCAATCTTGAATATTAATTCAATCATTTTAGTAAATGACTCCAGATGTTCCCTAAAGGAATAAGGATATCCAAAGGTTTCAGAGACATTTTCTTCCATCATTCCATGAGTGATCACCACAATAAAACAGAGTCATTTCTTTCTCTTTACCTTAGCAAATCCGTTGACAAGTGCAACTCCAAAAGGTGAGTTAGGCTGTTTGTTGTTTCCAAGACCGGAAAACTCCAACTTGTTGGCTACTGGGTGCGAGTTGCATTCAACAGTTTGCCCTAAACCACTACTAACAGAATCATTCTGCTTTTCCACCTGTTTCAACTCACTGCAGCAATTACTTTGACATTCTACAGATGGTGATAAATTCTGGTCAAACAATTTCACAGGCAAAGAAAAAGGCTTATCATGCATAACAACTAGATTTTCACCCTTTCTTTTCTCAACTACACTATCTGCCTGGTCCACATCTACCACCCTTGTTAAATGAGCCATCTGTAAGAGAGAAGCTGACTTTGCCACAGACATAGGATTTTCATCATTGTAAGAAGCAGAAGCAGAAATCAAGTTCAAATTTTCCTCATCATTTTTGGTGTCCACAGTCTCTTCATTTTGACTTAATTTGCTAATATTTCTAAAAGAATGAATTCCACAATCGTTGCTGTCAATCAAACCTTCATGCATGTTATTCTCTGGAGTAAAACTAAACAGTTTTTTCTCTAAAGCAATTTTACGACTTTGAACTTGCTTGCAATTTTTATCTTTCTTGTTTGAAAGAGAAAATCCAGGAGAGTATTTTGACAATCTACCTTTCAATATATCAATTCCTTCTTTGAGACTTGACATGCGAGGAGTAGTTTCAAGAATTTTCATCTTTGAAATGCTTTTATGCACAGAAGATGGAGTTGCATCACTTGTGACACAGACCTCTGGACCAAATTTACCAGATTGCTCTAAAGGTGGAATTATATTTCCAGCATATCTGGATGAACCACGAGAACTTGTAAATAATTGTTTACTTCCAGAAAATGACAATGGCGTAGACCCATGTATTGGATTTTGATTTTCTTGATCAGATTTACGATTGGAGTTAAACACTTGTCCTCTGTCTTCATCCACCTTTACTGGGGTTCCCCTATTAGCATTAGCAAAGCCCAATTGTCTACAGATGGGTACAGTAGAATCTTTAGCAAACTCCTCAATTTGCTGCAAAAGAAAATAACAAACAGCTTACACATATACGTAATTCAACAGTTGCAATAGCAGATATAAGGATAGCCACAAAAGTGTCTCATCATAAACAATGCACACTGCACACCTCCATTAAAATACATAGAACCAGACAATGCAGCAATAATAAATCCACCATCTCACTAGTCACTACCCACCTTACCAACAAAACTCTTTCAAGTGCATCAAAAAAGCTTAAAATTAAACAACGAAACCAGTCATCGAGAGCATGAGACCAAAAATAATCAAATAAAACATTTCCCACCTTGATTGGAGATCCAAAAGCTTGGATTTGGTGGACCTGATTAACTGGAGAGGCAATTGAAGAATCTGCCACCTTAACAGACACATTTGGTGAACCCTTGCTGCCTCCTGCCAAAATAGCATCCAACGCAGGAGAGAGCCTGTCGTAATGATAACTGTGTACGTGCTCTCCCTCGATGCTCATGTCATTTGAGTCTCTGCCACCACTTTCCACATCTGCAGCAAGCACTTCACACAGCTTCCTCCCCTCCGTGAGATCCATGGAACTTCCGTGAGAGCTTGGAGTCGTGAGGCCGAACTGTCGAGTCTTGATGTCGCCAGAATCGGACCGAGCAAGACTCCGGTAATGCAGCGAGAACGCCGTCGAGTCCATCGTGACGTCGTCGGAGGCACCGGAGTCCGATAACCGATCCGGTCTGATGAAACAGGCCGATACCGGACCATGAAAATCTTCATCCCCTGCATACATCAAGCAAGCACAACAAATTTATCAACGATGGAGAGAAGCCGAAGAACTAAAGGAACAACAAAACTTCCTTATGTACTTTTGATTCTATTTTTCAAACGAAATTAGATTTGGAAAACAGCACCAAAAGTGTCTAAGTAACTGTACTGTCCCTAGAGGAAACGAGAACAAAAGAGTTAGGGCTCAGCGTCACCGTCGCCATTGTCGGCAGTGCTGCTGCCTCCAGGGGAAGGGGAGCCGATTGGTCGGAGGAAGGAGTTGCTGGCGTCGGCGTCGGCGTCGTCGTCGTCGTCGAGCTGAGGTCGCTCGTCGTCGTCGCTGTCAGTGGCGAGGTCGCGGAAAAACCCTAAGACGGAGGGGTCGGCAGGGGTATCGGTGGAAGAGGAATCGTCGTCGTCGCGGCGGAAGACGTGGACGGAGGTGATCTCGTTGTCGGCGAAGCTCACGCGACGCGCCCTCTTCTTCTTCAGCGCGATTGTGTCGTCTTCTTCGGTTTGGGTGTTGTTCTTCGAAGGCTCCATTGTCGATGTTTGGGTCTCTTACTTTCTTTTTCTTCCACTAACTCTCGCTCGCTGTGGCTGCTATGGACTATGGTGTTTTTGGCTCAGAGAAAGATTGGCGATGGAAGCGAATGGAGCATTGTGCGGGAAAATGCAGTTTTAATTTTAGCCGTTTGAAATTGAACCTCTGTTTGTTTAGTCAGAAGGAAAGAAGTCTCTAAGCGCGATTCCTCCCTGAGGCATTTGAAATTGGGTGATAAACCTAGTAAATGTAAATTTAAATCATCAAAAATATATAAAACTTAAATATTTTATATGCCTAGGTAGTTAGTTAACTGTGCAGATTGAAAATGTGAAACTGATTTCGAGTTTCGAACTAATAAAACTAAAAATAAAAAAGTAAGTTTTATTGGTTAATGATAATTAAATAAAAAAATAAAGCTTCATTCCTCTCATTTTTTATTATATTTTTAAAATTCTGTTAAATAAAAAATTAAATTTAAGTTTCATTCTTTAAAATAACAAAACTCATTTTGTATTATTTTTATAAAAAAATTAATATATTTAAATTTTGTTATTTAACCACACTTATTTTTTTATTTATATTTTTTTAAATTTTAATATTTAATGACTAATTTTTAACATTTTTTAATATTTATCTACATATCTTTCATCAAAAATATTGAATACAGTGTAAAAATTTATCACTCTACTAAAAATTTTCTTTTATTATTCTAATATATAATATTATTTTATTTATTTTCATCTTCAAACTTTAAAAATTATTTTAAATAGATCTTTTTTAATTAAAAATATAAATTTTATTAATATTTTTTGTCATGCCTACTAATCATGTTATGAATCATTTTTTTTATATATTCAAGTTTAACTTTATTTTTTTCTTCTTTCTTCCTTTCATCTTCTTCTCTAATTTTTTTCTTTCTTCCCTTAATTTCTTTTTTCTTTTGTTTTAAAATCTTGGATAGTACTGAATAGCAGCTGTCACTTCAAAGCATCGTTGTGACTCTATGAGAAAAATATCATCATTATTGCTTACTCAAGACGTATTTACTATTGATCCACGATATGATTCTTAAGAGTAGCGTTTGAGGTGATGAAGGAGAAAAAGTATGATTATATTGAGAGTAAATGCATAGTGACAAGGTTGGAAGAATCAAAAATGCAAGTTGAGTGTTTGTTGGAGAAAATAGCAAGAAGGAAAAGAAGAAGAGGAAAAGGTGGGAGGAAAAGCTAAAACTGAAGATTTAAGGAAGGAGATAGTAAATAATGTATGAATAGAAAGAGAATAAATAGTAATAAAGTTAATATTTTTATCAAAAAGTGACCTATTTAAAATATTTTTAAAAGTTAAGGGACTAAAGTGAAGGTCATTTTTTTTATTATGGATTTTTTTAATAAAATTACTAAAATATGGCATTTTTTTTATAAAAATTACCTAAATATAGTATATCTAAAAATGTCAATGGCAATTTTAAGACAAAAAAAAATTTATAAAGTAAACTCGCCATTGGCAATTTTATAACACAAAAAAATAAAATTTTATAAAATAAAGTTGCCATTGGCGACTTTAGAAGGAAGAAAAATAAATATGACTGGTAAAAATCGTCAATGACGATCTTTTATTCTTAAAAAAACTTTATAACTTTTTAAAATTTGCCAATAACGACTTTTGACCAATGTAAATTTTTAAAATATGTTATAAAATACCATTGGTGATTTTTAATTAGTGAGGCTATAAATACTAAAATCTCTGTTCATAGCAACTCGCCCCTAGAACCATTTGAACCACTTCTTAGAGAGTGTATGTGAAGCTTGTGTGTTTATGAAAAGAAAAAAAAATGAGTGTGTCTGTTGTAATTTATTTTAATGGTGAGATTATACCAAATATGAATGAAGGTGTGGCATTTGCATACGAGAAGTCAACATGTGTATATATTCTATATAATTAATCATTTGAAGGTTTAAAGTATTGGCTTTGTCAATATATTCATGAAGTTTTGTTTCCAAAAATGGTAAAAAGTGTTATGTATTGATGTCTAGTGTCAATATTTGGCATTTTTATACAATATCATTCAATTTCAATAATCAACAATGATGATGTTCAACAAATGTTTTAGATACATCAGCAACGTCATCCTCCAAGTGGTACGATTGAGTTGTATGTTGTTTTCAAAAGTAATATGAGCTTCAAGAAGAATTTGCCATGCTACTAGAGACAAAGATAGATTGGGAACAAAACAACAGCAAAAGTGATAACTACAATTTTGAAGGAGAATATCAAAGTGATAAGGAAAGCGATGAGGATCTTCATGATGATGCTGATGAAAAGGAGCCCCATTAAGATGGACAACATCTTTTTAGGGAACCACCCTTCATGCGTGAATTAAATCTTAATGCTATGAATGGTTCTAAGTTTCTAAAGTATGAAAACTTAGGTATGTGAAATTTGTAATTATGTCAGTAAGATTAATTTTAGTTTTGTTAATTAGTTATGTTCTCTATTAGTAGGTAATACAGAGATAAATGGTGATGAATTGTATGTTGGAAGGCAATTCAATGACAAAGAAGCTATTATAAAAAGATTAAAGTATTACAGTATATCAAAGGATTGGACGACAAAGTGTTAGAGTCAGAACTAAATACTTTTTATTGCAAATGTGTATGGCTTAGATTACAGGTGGCTTTTTCGAGCTTGTTTCAAGAAGAACAAGTATTTTTGAAAAATTCAAAAATATAATGTTCCACACACTTGTAGTGTTGGAACATTTTTTAAGATCACAGAAAGTTGGATATAGACACCATTGCAAAATGTATAAAGTCAATGGTAGAATTTGATCCTTCTTTTAAAATCAAAGTAGTGATTGAAAAATTTAGTCTCAATTTAGGTACATGATAAATTATTAGAAAACATGGTTGGTAAAATAAAAGGCAATCGAAAAAGTATTTGATCACTGGGAAGCCTCATTTAGGCTTTGCCACAATGGTGCATAGCAATGTGTGATGTTGTTCAAGGATCTGTTGTGAAATTAGATGTTACATAGGCTTACCGCAATGATGAAATGGTTTACAATGATCAAATACTACGACAAGTGTTTTGGAGTTTTAGTCCTTGCATTAGAGCATTTCAATATTACAAGCCACTTGTGTTGTTGTGTAGGTTGATGGGACTCAATTATATGGCAAATATAAGGGAGTTTTACTAGTGGTTGTTGCCCAAGATGGAAATCAGAATATATTGCCGATTGCATTTGTTGTTGTTGAGGGTGAGACAACAGATGTGTGGAGTTTTTTTCTTGAAAATTTATGAAAATATGTTGTTACCAAAGATGGTTTTAGCATGATTTCTAATCGTCACGAGTAAATTATAGCAACAATAAAAAGAAGTAATGGCCAGTAGAAACTTCTAAGAGCATTCCACATGTATTATATCAGGAACATTGCTACAAATTTCTTGCGAAGATTCAAGGCTCCCAACTTTCATAAACTTGTTGTTCGTATAGGTAATTAACTTGATTTCCATATTTAAAATAATATAATGTACTTATTTTTAGATGACATTGTTCATGCTTATGAAATTTGAATTTGTTATTTATATGTTACTCAAGAACCAAGCATGAATTTAATATTCATTATGAGTGAATACGGGGAGCACAGACATATTTATATAGATTGGCTTAATGAAATTCCATAAGAAAAATGGGTTTTAGCATTTGATGGTGGACATCGATGGGATCATATGACGACAAATATCGTTGAATGCATTAATTTTGTATTGAAAGTTGCTCGCAATTTGCCTATTACAGCATTTATAAGAGCCACGTATTTTCGATTGGCACAATTATTTGCACGTAAAGGGAGTGAAGCTTATACATAAGAATAATGGACATTTGTTCTCAGAAAATATAACAAGTCATCTTCAATCAAACGAGCATGGATCAAGAAACCTTCATGCACTCAGTTTGATAAACGCAATTAGGCTTTTTCATGTTTAGGATTTATTCAACAACCAGGAATATAGAATTCATTTAAAACAAAATTATTGTGATTGTGGAAATATACAAACTGATAGTGTACCTATTAGGGTACCCGGTACCGAGTACCTCTTAGGTATTCGGTACCGAGTACCCTCCAAACCAGATATTCCTTAAGGTTCTCAGGTCTCGGTACCGAATAGTCACCATTTACCACGTGCATTAAATAATTAATATGCACTAATCTGAAGTAATAACGAGGATTATACTTAATCAAGAGGATAATCAATAAGGCCTAAGTTATCCAGGCCCATCAGCCCAAAACAGTGGCTATAAAAAGGGAAGTAAATAGTACATTATTGATTCTGATGTCATTCCTACTAAATATAGTAACCTTGCTTACGTAATACCGAACACTTACTTTACCATCGGAGTGCCTTTGCAGGTACCCTCCTCACTCACGGTTGACCACACCTCGGACAGACCGAATACTCCCAAGACGAAAGACCGAAGACTGCCCTTACACCGTAATCCGGAGTCCGAAGACTAAGGAGTGTTCTTACTTCCAGGAACATTTTGGCGCCCACCGTGGGGCTCGATTCAACCAACAGTAAAGATATTATGGTGCTTACAAGAAGTCAACAAGAAGGACCTACCAGGACAAGAGAAATGTTGTATGACGGTGATACTACCCCAACCAACAACCCGAAGTGGTAGTAGAAAGGATGAGCCAGGAAGACCTCTCTTCCGTCATGAGGCAAATGAAAGCTGAAATAACTGAGCTGCAGAAACAGAGAGAGAGAGATGCACTGGAGTTATCAGCATTGAAGAGAGAAAATGCTAATCCGAGAAGTGAGATCGGATCGTACATACCAACTCATACAGCTCCGATTTCTCAAGAACAAGGGGATTCCTCTCGCTCCGCAAGCTACAAAAACAAAAGCCCCACCCCGTGATCCGACTCGGCATGTGTCCGGCCGAAATCCCTTCATCGCCTCTATCATGGAGGCAAGACTGCCCGAGGCCTGGAAAGGTCTAGTGTTAGAGAAGTATGATGGCACGACTGATCCCGAAGAACATGTAGACATTTTCTCGACGCAAGTTGGTCTCTACACTGACGAAGATGCACTCATGTGTAGACTATTCCCGACATCTCTCAGGGGACCAGCACTAAGTTGGTTCACCCGACTTCCCCCCTCTTCGGTTGACTCATTCACAACTCTTATCACACGCTTTAAGCTTCAATTTGCTACAAGTCGGCCACATCAGTTGACCTCTATAGCATTGGTGAATATTCGTCAAGAAAAAGGAGAAACTCTTAGGGCATTCATGGATAGATTTGGTAAAGTTGCCCTCTCCATCCGAAACCTTGAACCAGCTGTGGCTATGCATCACCTCTCCACAGCCCTTAGGCCAGGACCCTTCGTTAATAGTATCTGCAAAAAGCCTCCGTCGGACTTAGATGAACTCAGGGTCCGGGCAACCAAATACATGCGAGATGGAGGAATCGCCGAATACCGAAGCCGATGAGAACCGATCAAGGCTCCACCAAGAGAAAGTGAAAGAAATAACCTCCTAAAAAATAAAGAAAAAGAAAAAGGACTTGTCATTGACAGTGGTCAACGAGAGGACCTCGGTATACAAGTTACACTCCCTTAAATACTAACAGGGCAAAAGTGCTAGACCAAGCACTTAACACAGAAATAATGACCATGCCAAGAAGAGCAAATACCCCTCCCAGAGCTGATAAGACGAAAGTATGTAAATATCACCGAAACAGGGGTCATAATACTGAAGAATGTGCAGCACTCAAAGATCGGATTGAGGATTTAATTAAAGCCGGTCATCTTCATAATTTCGTGGCCCATCCTCCTTCCCGAGGTGATAATCATCGAGGTCCCAGACATGAAAGGCAAAGAAGTAGGTCTAGAGAACCTCAAAGGCGGCCATACGAACCAGAGAACCAACCTCGCCGAATTATTAACACAATAGCCGGTGGCTTTACAGGTGGAGGCGCCACCAACTCGGCTAGAAGACGACACCTAAGAAATGTGAGATCAGTAAATCACATCTCTTTAGGTAGTCGAGTCCGTATCCCCCCAATCACATTTACAGACCAGGATTTTCAAGGAGTAGATCCCGTACAAGATGATCCTATGGTCATAAGTGTAGATATTAATAATTGTACAGTCAAGAAAACATTGATAGACCAAGGTAGTTCTGCCGACATTTTGTATTGGAAAACTTTCCAACAAATGGGCATACCAGAGGAAGAACTCAGAGAATACCATAAACCTCTGGTCGGGTTTGCAGGGGAGAGAGTCGAAACACGAGGATGCATTGACTTATATACTTTGTTCAGGTCTGAACGAGAAGGGAAATGCATCAAAATAACTTACCTGGTGGTGGAAGCCAACACTTCCTACAACATACTCCTCGGACGCCCTTCTCTCAACAAACTAAAGGCTATAGTTTCAACTCCACATCTGGTTATGAAGTTTCCATCAGACCAAGGACGGATTGTAACTATTCATGCTGATCAAAAAACCGCCCGAGAATGTTACTTTGCAAGTCTTCGGGTCAGACCGACACCTCGGGGGGATGTGAATATAGTATCCCCTGAACTCAACAATGATATGAAAGATGTAGAGCTTGATCCTAGGATTGATGAAGGCCCCCGAGTAGAACCAAATGAAGAAAAGAAATCAATACAGTTAGGCGTCCTTCAAGGACAGAACACATACCTCGGTATCGGTTTAACTGATCCAGAACAAGATATCATTCAAGAAGTATTGTGGAAAAATAAAGAACTCTTTGCATGGACCGCTGCCGACATGCCTGGCATCAATCCAAGTTTTATGTGCCATCACCTATCTGTATACAAAAATTCTCGGCCGATAGCACAAAAGAAGAGAAAAGTCGGAGGAGAAAGAGCCAAGGCAATTAAAGAGGAGACCGGCAAATTATTGAAGGCAAATTTTATCCGAGAAGTGACGTACTCTACCTGGCTAGCGAATGTAGTCATGGTAAAGAAAGCAAATGGAAAATGGTGGATGTGCACAGACTTCACGGATTTAAATAAAGCTTGCCCAAAAGATGCCTATCCTTTACCAAACATTGACAAATTGGTTGATGGAGCAGCAGGAAATAAATTCTTGAGCTTTCTGGACGCGTACTCCGGATATATTCAAATTCGGATGTATCGGCCAGATGAAGAAAAAATAGCCTTCATTACGGAATCAGCAAATTACTGCTATAAGGTGATGCCGTTCGGTTTGAAAAACGCTGGAGCTACATATCAACGCTTAATGGATAAAATCTTCAGTAAACAGATTGGCAGATGTATGGAAGTTTATGTTGATGACATGGTGATAAAATCCGCCACCATACAAGAACACCAAGCACACCTTGCCGAGGTATTTGCCGAAGCGCGCAGGTATAACCTCAGGTTTAACCCAGAAAAATGTGTTTTCGGTGTTTCAGGGGGAAAGTTCCTTGGCTTTATGTTATCAGAAAGAGGAATCTAGGCCAATCCGGACAAGGCCGTAATAAGTATGAAAAGCCCGAGCTCCACTAAAGAAGTCCAAAGATTAGTAGGACGAATGGCAGCCCTATCTCGGTTTCTACCTAAATTAGCCGAAATAGCTCGTCCATTCACTACATTACTGAAAAGGGCACAGAAATTCCAATGGACCGACGAATGCGAGAAGGCTTTCCAACATTTCAAGTCCATACTAGCAACACCGCCAATCCTATCTAAACCAATTAGTCAAGAAGATATCATTGTTTATCTTGCAGTATCACCAATGGCCATCAGCTCGGTATTAATGCAAGAAACTCCTGATCCCATCCTCCTATATTTTACCAGTCGTACACTACTCGGTGCAGAGACCAGGTATGAAATAATTGAGAAGGCAATCTTGGCCTTGGTACATACAGCTCGGCGTCTTCGACATTACTTTCAAGGATACCGAATTGTCGTCAGAACCGATTGCCCAATCGGTAAAATGCTGAGAAAACCTGAGCTGGCAGGAAGAATGATGGCATGGGCGGTTGAACTATCCCAATTTGACATACGTTTTGAAGCAAGGGGCGCTATCAAAAATCAAAATTTGGTCGAATTCATTAATGAGCTACATCCGGACCAAAAGACGAGTACTGATCAATGGACTTTATACGTAGATGGATCATCAAACCGACATGGAAGTGGAGCCGGAATCGTCCTAAAAGGACCAAATGGGGTCACCTTGGAACAATCGCTACGTTTCGGCTTCAAGACCTCCAACAATCAAGCTGAATACGAAGCACTGCTGGCCGGACTTCGTTTGGCTCAAGAAATAGGGATTAAGAGAATAACCTGCCTCAGTGACTCTCAGGTGATAACTTCCCAAATTTCAGGGAATTATCAAATCAAGGATAATACACTGCTATGTTACTTCCAGGAATACCAGAAATTGCGCGCAACTTTCGATGAAATAGCAGTCCAGCACACACCGAGATCCTCTAATGAAGAGGCCGACCGACTAGCTAAGCTAGCAAGCACTCGTCGGCCTGGACAACTTCAGAGTATCATCCAGCAGGAAATAGCTGAGCCAAGTATATTGAAGAAAGAATGTTTTTTCATAGACAATCCGGCCGATTGGAGAAAAGATATTATCCAATATCTCAGCACTAATGAGCTTCCTACAGACCCGGATAAGGCAAAAAAGATAAGAGCTCAATCTGCGAAGTACACCATGATCGACCAAGAGCTATATAAAAGGGGAATTTCCACCCCTTTACTCAAATGTCTCGGCAAGGATCAGGCCGAATATGTATTAAAAGAAATACATGAAGGAATATGTAGTACACATTTCGGCGGACGAACAACAGCTCTGAAGATTATTAGGGCCGGATATTATTGGCCGACACTCCTCCAAGATGCAGATCAATTTGTGAAGAAATGCATACCCTGCCAACAACATGGTCCCCTGATTCATCAACCAGCTGAAAACCTCCATTCGGTTGTCACACCTTGGCCCTTTGCCATTTGGGGGATGGATCTGCTCGGACCCTTCCCCATAGCAAAGGGGCAATGTAAGTTCTTAATCGTTGCCATTGATTACTTCACTAAATGGATCGAAGCTGAGCCCCTTGCAACTATAACGGCCAATAATGTTCAGAAGTTCACATGGAAAAATATCATCACCTGTTTCGGCATCCCCCATGCCATAGTCACCGATAACGGCCTCCAATTTACGGATCGACGCTTTAACGAGTTCCTAGAAGGGTTACATATCAAGCATCGACTAGCGTCAGTCGAACATCCCCAAGCTAACGGACAAGCCGAAGCCGCTAACAAGGTTATTCTCAGGGAACTAAGACGACGTCTAGGCTCAGCAAAAGGTGAATGGGCCGAAAAGCTCCCTGAGATCCTTTGGGGATATCGGTGTACCCCTCAATCCTCAACTAAGGAAACACCATTTCGGCTAACATACGGTGCCGAGGCCATGGTACCTGTCGAAATCGGCGAGCTATCCCTTAGAAGGCAGCAATTTAATGAAGAAAACAATTCGGAAGCTTTGACAGTTAGCCTTGATACCATCGAAGAAATCCGGGAACATGCAGCCATAATGAACGAAGCAAGCAGACGAATAATGACAAAGAAATTTAACTCGGGCATTCGGCCTAGGCATTTCATTCAAGGCGACCTCGTTTGGCGAGCAACTGGAGAAGCTAGACGAGATAAGAGACATGGTAAGCTCTCAGGCAATTGGGACGGACCCTTCAGAATAAGGAAAAACTTGAAAAATGGATCATACCGCTTGAAAACATTGGAAGGAAATCCAATTCCGAGAACGTGGAACATTTCTCTTCTCAAACGATACTACAGTTGATTGTATGAATGTAAATGTAAATTCAAGTGCACTCTTTTCCTCACTTGGGTTTTCTCCCCTTATAAAAACGTGAAAAGGGGTTTTCCCAAGAAGGTTTTTAATGAGGCACTACTTTAATGAAATTCGTCTGTTCAAGGCAACTATTTATTCGGTCTGTTAAATTTATTCCCTCCCGAGAAACATCTCGGCCAAGGTTGAATTTAATCTATCCAAATTATTCCCTCCCGAGTTACATCTCGGTTAAGGTTGAATTATTAATATTATTAAGGCGATTCCCTCCCGAGTCACATCTCGGCCAAGGTTGAATTTAATTTATCCAAGTTATTCCCTCCCGAGTCACATCTCGGCCAAGGTTGAAATCAATTTATCCAAGTTATTCCCTCCCGAGTTACATCTCGGTTAAGGTTGAATTATTAATATTATTAAGGCGATTCCCTCCCGAGTCACATCTCGGCCAAGGTTGAATTTAATTTATCCAAGTTATTCTCTCCCGAGTCACATCTCGGCCAAGGTTGAAATCAATTTATCCAAGTTATTCCCTCCCGAGTTACATCTCGGTTAAGGTTGAATTATTAATATTATTAAGGCGATTCCCTCCCGAGTCACATCTCGGCCAAGATTGAATTTAATTTATCCAAGTTATTCCCTCCCGAGTCACATCTCGGCCAAGGTTGAAATCAATTTATCCAAGTTATTCCCTCCCGAGTTACATCTCGGTTAAGGTCGGATTATTAATATTATTAAGGCAATTCCCTCCCGAGTCACATCTCGGCCAAGGTTGAATTCAATTTATTTAAGCGATTCAAGTTTATCTCACTATTCGGTTAATCACTTCAAATCTTATTACCTTTTCAGTCAGTTTATAAGGTATTTCGATCGACTACAGAAAATTAAAAGTCAAACACAGAGTTCCCATGAACACTTCATCATTTATTGATATTTAAAAATACAACAAAAGAAAAGCAAATACATTATATTAATCAACAATATTAAGGGACTCTTCACGGGCGTCGGCGGGAGGAGAAGTTTTAGGAGCACCAGTGTCCTCGGCTTCACCCGATTCCACTTGGCGAGGAGCAAGGAGATCCGGCTCAAGGTCGTCGGCTACCTCATCATAGCGAAGGAATTTTCCTTGGAAAAAATCCCTCGCTGTATCAAACTGAAAACCAGAAGGAATTTCCCGAACCGTCTAGCCCGCCGAACAAAGATGGTAGAAACCCGCTTCATGCTCGCATAAATCGGTTCGTTACTTTTGACTTCCAAGGCCTTCATTTCGGCCTCACACCGCTCCTTAGTCCGCCTCTCCCGCGCCAAGGCATCGCCTAACTCCGGACCTTTAGCCTTCCCTGTCGGCCTCGGGGTCTTCGCCTTTTTCTCCATATCCTCAACACGTGTATCTCAGATACGAAGATGTTCTTTAAGCTGACCCACTTCGGTTTCCAGTGCTTTGTTGGTCTCGGAGAGATTCAGCTGTACCTCTTGGCACTTGGCCAATTCTTCTTTAACCTTTTCAAGCTCAAGCATAGGCTCAAGCGCCAAAGATCGAGCCATGATCCCGGCTCGGGAGAAGAACTCGCAGAACTAATCCCACCTCGCCCCCTTATCTTGTTCATTTACTATCTTCTTCCCTGATTCTGAAAGAAGACGAGGTGGGAGTAGGCGAGAAGGATTCACCCCTTCGGCGAAGAACTTCTCGGACATAACCTCGGCAGGAATGGTTACCCCCCGAGAAGTCTCTCCCGGTCCGGCAGCAGGTTTGGCACGCGCCTGCTTCTTCTTTGGCCTCGACTCAGCTTCCTTTGCCTTGCCCTTGCTTTTTCTTTTTCGAAGGTCCCCTTCAGCTTGACTGTGATCTCGGGGAGGAGATCGAGCAGTGGCCCTCTCGGCCAAGCGATCCACTTCGGGATGACGATGTTGATCAACAGTCATCCCCTCCGGCATTCTTTGCTTTAAAGCTTGACGGTATCCCATTCCGGAGCCGAGATGTGCCATTAGAGCTGCATCAAAAAAGAAAAGTCAAATCGATTCAAGACATCTTAGAAAAATGTACTTAGGAAAATTACCTACCATTCAAGTCCATCCGAGGATTTGGGGACTTGAGCAAGAAATCGGTCCCTGGGCAGAATTTCCCGAGGAAGGGTCTTAATATATTGAAGAGCCGATGCTCCTCATTGTCGCAAGATATCCTCGGGCACCACGTCATATCGGCGAGGTACCCGAGTCCAGTGAAAAGGGAACAAAGGAGTCCCTTCTCGGTCGTAAAAATAATTTTTCCCCCCTCAGGATGAATAAAGACCTTAAAAAACCCGGTCTTAAAACCTTTGAAGGAGGAAGTATAAGGTTTGAAAATAGGAAAATCGGGCTGGCGGAACAAGGAAATCCACCGAGCTTTATCTGAAGGACGTGTACTAAAAAAATGAAGAAAAAGGTTTGTGGTTGGCTCTATATAATGAAATTTACAAAGAATCCTAAAGGCTTGCATTGCTGCCCACCCATTCGGATGAAGTTGAGTAGGGGCTACGTTTAAAACACGTAAAACCCCCATTTGGAAGTCATCTAAAGGAAAAACTACTCCTAACTCTTTGAAAATGCAATCATAAACATAAAATCCCCTTTCCAAGCCGAACTCGGCGCCTAGGCATACTAGGTCAGGATTCGGCGTGCCATCCCCTCGGCAGCATTCGACTTCCATGGGATAAGGATCCTCGTTTTCAAATAAGCAAACCCTATTCAGCCTTAAGAACCGCTTCAGGTCGCCGTTCCGCTGATAATTAGAGAAGTATGATACCACCTCTCCGTCCACCCATTCATATCCAGGAATTGTACATGGTGGACACTTCGGCCTCTCCCTAATTGGACTGACAATGGGTACCATCCCTTCGGCGGAGGCAGAGGATTCGGCAGGTTCATTAGATTCACCTACAGCCCTAATGGGCTCCTCGGCCTCGTCCACTACAATTCTAACAGACTCAGTCCTATCCCGGTCATCGGCCCTATCTGACAGTGAATCTTCCCATTCTATTGAATTCACCATCTTGGCTAAAAAGAATTATACCTTGAGAAAAATTTACTTTGAGAAGAAGAGCTCGGTTTTAAAGACAGAGAGCTTGGCGCACAAGAAAATTATAAGACTTCGGTACAGAGCAAAAGGTAGAAGCAAGCAGGGACCACACTCCCCTTTTATAGAGCAAAGGGTTTCGGGTAAATGAAGAGTCGTGCCCAACTTCAGCCGTTAAGATCATCAATAGATCAACGGTTATCAAAAGAGTAACTTGTCAGATCTTGGTGAACAGTAAATGCAAAACCCTAAAAGCATCCCCAACTTCCCGCCAAAATCATCTTTCCCGCTCATTGCACCGAGACCGAGATCTGGATAATAAGCCTCTTCAAAATTTCTACAATTTTTGAGGCTTCGAGGGCTAGTGTACCTATTAGGGTACCCGGTACCGAGTACCTCTTAGGTATTCGGTACCGAGTACCCTCAAAACTAGATATTCCTTAAGGTTCTCAGGTCTCGGTACCGAATAGTCACCATTTACCACGTGCATTAAATAATTAATATGCACTAATCTGAAGTAATAACGAGGATTATACTTAATCAAGAGGATAATCAATAAGGCCTAAGTTATCCAGGCCCATCAGCCCAAAACAGTGGCTATAAAAAGGGAAGTAAACAGTACATTATTGATTCTGATGTCATTCCTACTAAATATAGTAACCTTGCTTACGTAATACCGAACACTTACTTTACCATCGGAGTGCCTTTGCAGGTACCCTCCTCACTCACGGTTGACCACACCTCGGACAGACCGAATACTCCCAAGACGAAAGACCGAAGACTGCCCTTACACCGTAATCCGGAGTCCGAAGACTAAGGAGTGTTCTTACTTCCAGGAACAGATAGATATCCATCTTGCCATGTCATTGCTGCTTGTTGTAGTCAAAATATTGACTGGCGTTTATGTGAATGAAGTCTATACGATACAAGAAAGAATTTGGGGTTGTTAGGAATGAATCGAAGTGGCACAAATATCGAGGTCCAAAGCTCTGTGCTAACCATACCTTGAAGTGTACTTTAAAAGGTTGTCTGAAATCAACTCTTTTTTTTAACGAAATGGATTTGCAACAAAGAAGGCGACCACCATGTTATAGTCTTTGTTGAGGCAAAAACTATAGTTGTAGCGATTGTCCTAATGCTCCTGGCCCTAGTTCATAATGTGGAGTATTGATGTTTTGCTTCTTGTTATATTGTTGTTGATTATGATGAACGTCGATTTCTTTTATATTAATGTGTTGTTATTGGTATCTTGTAATTTGTTAACTTAGTCGATTGTGTTAATTTACTATTCAGTGACCATTTACAATTTAATAACTTATATTTAAATTTAAAGACATAGTGACAATATTTAAATACATAAATAACATTACAATAGAAGTTAAAATACATTCTCAAACATGCATGATTTTGAATTTTATAAATTACAACTGATTACTACAGACACCACTAATACAGAAATTACTATCCTCTTTTTTCCTTTTTCTTCTTTATTAATGAAGGACTATATCAATCAAGAGGATGTGTAAAAGGATGTAACATGCGAGAAAAAAATATCCTTCATCTTTTTGGTTGACTTGCATCCTCTTAAGTGTTTACGTCCTCATTTGTTGCATCCTTATCTGCTTAAGGTTTCAGCTCCAATGCATTTTTTGATGGTTATGTATCTATGTTTGCTTGAGGCATGAAATCCCACGAGCTAATTGGCATAGACCATTGCATAGGTAAAGCATCATACATTGGTTCTAGTTTATACACATCCTCTTCATGTACAAAAACATCTTCCCTAGTTGGTTCTTCATTTAAATCAAAGTTTGGAGCCAGATTACTTTGAGAAAGTGAAGTTAAATCTATCACAAAATCATATGTTGAAATAAATCTATGAGAAAATCCATTGGTGCTACTACAATCAACTAACATTTGACCTCTTTCCTACCTGCTTGTTCGACCACATCCAACATTTGCCCTACCTACAGACATACGTCATTGTAGTGGTTATGGTGATTGTTCATCCCATTGAAAATGTTGCCACTCATTCCTTTTAGGTGACCAATAATACTCTTGATTTGATTGTATAGAAGCTGATGGAATATCTTTTGGTTGGATAGGTGGTGCATCCATAAGAGTGTCTTCATGCTCAGAAAGTGACAGCTCTATAGGCAACAATTGTTGTTGAAGTGCTAGGTCTTGCATCTTTGGGGGTAATAATAGCCAATTCATTGCATACAATATGTTACATGCCCAATATTCATTAGAAGAATAGAAATTCTGATGTTGGACTCCTTCTAAAATACACTCATGTCGATGCTCCCACATTGTCACCCACTCATGATGTATGAGTATCCAATCCTTTAGTTCTTTTGCTCCACGTAGGTCTCTATTATGAACTTATTCAAGTTGTTGGGGCTCAAGAGAAATAAGTTGAGCATATCTAAATTAACGTATCACACAGTTAGTTACATGTCACTCTATAATTTCAAAACATATAAGAGGACTAACAATTGACCACACTTTCACGCCTCACTTCATCTGGAGTTATTGTATCAATTTCATCATCCACATATGATGTACACAAAAACTGTAATAAACAAAATTCATTAGTGTTAATCCCTATTAAGAAAGGTTTGTATAGATATCATGATGTAACATAATAATAAGATTTAGTAAAACTCTTTACCTCATGAACATCCATTTGATCCAATGCTAATTTAATATTATGAAGATTCTTAAACAGAGTATTCTCTTGATATCGCAAGTGTCTCCATCTAAGAGCAAGTGGAAATATTATCGGTTCTCCTAGTATTATAGCCAGTTGAGGCGATGTCATGCCCACACCTACATAAGTATCAAGTAACCACAAATTCCTTTAGCATCATGTTTAGAAGCACAATCTAACATTCTATAAAGAGAGGTCAAGCATGCTGATCCCCAACTGTATTTGCCAATTTCATTCACATTTGTTAATAATTGCAAGAATTTTACATGTACCACTGAATTACTTTTATTTGGCATCAGAACATGTCCTAACAAGCAAAGTATATACCGACAAACATGTTGTTGTAACCTAATGTCAGAATTCAAAGGAAGTCAACCAAGGTATTGTGATAGCCACTTCAATCTAATTTCTAATCCTGCAATGTCGTTTGAATATAGTTGACATCCTATTAAATTTTGTACTACTACAGTAAAGAGATTTTTAGAACCAATCACTACTGCACCATTAATCTTAAGTCCAAGTAACATATAAATATCTTCTAATATAATTGTGCATTCTCCACAAACTAGGTGAAATATGTGTGTTTCAGGCCTTCAACATTTTACAAGTGTATTTATAAGTGAACTGTTTATTTGCATTTGACAAAGTTGAGAAATTTAATCAAAGCTAGCATGCAACATTAGCTTTGGTGGGCATATATAAAGAGGAAAAATCGCCATTGGAGATTTATAGGGTCTTCCTTGTTATAACTCCCTACATGGTGTGATGGACAAAGGTCAAAACTCACCATTGGTGAGTTTACTGGGTTTAGAGGTCTTCTTGTCTTCGTTTTTGGGCATGGCAGTCTGAATAGTTGGTCAAAAAGTGCCTTTGGCAAGTTTATAGATGTCAGGCATCTTCCTAGCTCCATTTCTGTGCCTTTGGCGAGTTACAAATCTTAGGCAGAGATTAGACGTGACAATTTTTGCCCAGCCTTGACCACCATTAAAATCGCCATTGACATTTTAAGAGAATTCTGTACAACCTAAAATTGGAGTCTGAGCTCTCTACTATGGTTCTATTCACGTATAAATCACCATTAGTGTTTTTTGTAATGCCATATTTTGGTAAAACTGCAAATTACATCGTATTTCTATACTTCTTTTAATTTCATACCATATTTAAATAATTTTTCTCCAAAATAAATGAAAATAAAGTTGAAGGAAAGAAACTCTTATTTTGCCTATATGTACACATAAACACATTGGACTACGTTTCTCTTTGACTTCAATCAAGAATTTCATTATTTTTCTAAGATTTATACATAAGTATCTTACCAACCCAAATTATTCTTCCTCAAATCTCACTAAACTCAATTAAACTTCAAGTATCTTTTCACAAACTATCTCTTTAGGCAAACAAAAATCTTTAATTATTCTTCTTCAAGCTAACAACTCTCTCTGTGTAACAAAGAAAAATATACACAAAAGAATAATTTTTTAATCTTATGTGATATGACTTTTTTGTTGCTTAACACTCTTTTCTTTGTGCATGGAAGTGTCTCTAATTTATAGTAAGTATGTTTAGGTTTATGTTAAACACTACTAAATATTCATTACTTTAAATAAATTTCACTATTTCAAGATTTTGTACATGTGCAAAGCCTTTTTTTATATAAAAAATGATTTGTATCATTTGTCTTTTTTGTCTTTATTAGCCTTTATGTTATGCACATATCCTTAATATCATAATTATTTATTTCAAAAGATTGAAATATTTAAAATTTGTTTATTTCTAATGAATATAATGAGTCTATTGAATAGTAAATATAATTTTATATTATATCAAGTAAATAAGTTAATCATGAGATCCATTTTAATACTATTCTTTAAATATCTATAGACAAAATATTAATATTAGGATAATATAATATGTTGACACTAGTATTTGAACGAATTAATGATCAAATTTCACTAATTATGAATACAATATATCATATTCTCAGAGAGATACACATTAGAGGAGTAATGATATGTTAGATTAATCTACTATGACAAGTTCAATGTGATGATGATGCACGTGGTCCTTTGACTTGAAGTCCAATTATTTCTGCAAGAGGAGTTCTATATTTTAATCTCATCAAACATCAACTATGTCATGTAGAAGAGTATAAGTGATCTAGATGAATTTTTTTCTCTCTCTTCTATAACAAAAGTAATATTTATAGGCCTCTTGATGTAATTAAACTATGAAATTTGTAACCATGCTAAATAAAAAATAAACATAACATATTTATTTTTTTTAAAATTGCTGAAGTATAAAAGAAACAAAGTTAGATTTTACGAGATAAAACATTTTATACCTTATGTTTAATTAAATATATGAACAATACAAAACACTTAAATATTTATATTATCAATATAAATAAGTTATAAAAGTAATGAATTGGTCGATGTTGTTCACTATTTGTGATATTAAATATAATATGTTTATATATAATATTATAATCAAATATTATATAAGGTCAAAACATAAAGATTAACTATGCCAGAAAAGTATACTTTTAGTTAAATTAAATTATTACTTAATTAGGTCAAACTCGTAAAGAATAAACCTAACAACTAATACATACTCATTATAATTGTTTTCTTTATAAAGGTATCTATGTGAATATTTCAAATACTCGGAACAATGAGAGTTTTTTAATTGAAGTATTCATATAGATACATGTAGAGACATGACTGCTCTTGTCATGCTTGCCCAATGAAGTACATATAAATTCCTAATTTTGATGTGATTGAATGCTTTGAAATGTGAGGCTCACTTGAGAATCATTATTTTGCAATTGTCATATTCATGTGCATTCAATCAACAAATATTGCATATACTTTGAGTGGATACATGATATCCTAACAATCCTTAGTCTTATTGAAAAAATAAGAAAAGATCATTAACACAACAATTTATACTAGTTTACTATCAAACTTAGAGAAATATGTTCAATATTTGTCATAAGGAACAAAATTTTACACTATAGCAACAAGATTTACATGCAAATGACAAAAACTCCAAGTATTACTTCACACTAAGCCTCTTTTAAGTTTTAATTCTCAAGTATTCTTTTTAAATAACCTTTTTTAAGCTTTTCTTATCAAAAGAAAAAAGAATAATAACTTTAATATTATCTAAAGATATACTAGAATATGTAAAGATAACATTTATAAAACTTTGATTTTGAACAAAGTATTTAATATACCACAAATTAACGCTAAAGTATAGAAGCAAAGTTTTGAATCAAGAGAATATAAAATATTTTTTTTACTCATAACTTCTATTTATAAGTCTATACGATGTTGAATTGAATCAAAAGAATATAAAATATTTTTTTTATTCATAACTTCTTCTATTTATAAGTCTATATGATGTTGAATTGAATTAAGAGAATATAAAATTTTTTTTATTCATAACTTCTTCTATTTGTAAGTCTATACTATGTTGAATGTTTAGATTTAGTATATTCTTGTTCTAATGCACGTTACATGCATGAAATCATTGTGTCATTTAGCTTAAGATGGTTTTCAAATTGTGTATATTCTTCTAAACCATGTATATTTTTCTAATTTTATATCTCGTTTTTTCATAGTATATTGTTTATTTTAGTTACAAAGATGTCATAGACAATGATTTTGAATGAGTTTTGATCAAAATGTTTTGAAATTTGTTACTTACGCAAAATATGTTTCTTCAGACAAATAATTGTTTATATATTTTTTTTAGTTAATACTTCAGATGATCATTCAAATGGTCTTTAACATGCTCTTTTTTATGACCATTCAATTGCTCCTTTTAACAATTCTTTTGGATGTTGCGTAGAATTTCTATCTAGCAAGTGTACTAGATAGTTGTAGCAAGTAATAAAATATAAAATTGTAAGTTTCAAGTATTGTTTGCAGGGATTGATACAATCAATTGCCAACTTGCAATATTAAAAGTTATTTGAATTAATCAAAATTTGATAAGGTTTGAATGCTTGAGACAAAAACATAAAAGTGCAATAAAGTAAAAGAAAATAGTAGTAAAGTGAAGGTTTGAGAAATGAGATTACTAATCATATGAGGTTAGGGTTAATTTCACCTATTCATCAATTACAAAACTGAATGTGATATGAATTCCTAAGTTCCTTAATTGATTCATGATTAATTTCATTAAGTTAATCAAAGTATAACTCCTTGACTTAATAATCCCAAAATCTAATCAATTACCCTAATTCCTTAGGTGTAAATCAATCAAACATTGCATTAAGCATGGGAAATTAAAAGACCATTGGATAATGAACGCTTATTTCTAAGATATCATAAATCTTGACATTCAATTTAGATATGAGATATTCACTTAACTTCCATTGATGTAAAATATCTAAGTTCAATTCAATTGAATAGATAATTCAAGAATTATATTAAGAAAAGAAATGAATGTTCAATATAATAAAGAACTTAGAACTCATATCCATAATCAATATACAATTTCAAAATAAGATCCATCAATCCCTAACAAAACAAATTCAGAACATAAATATAAAAAAAAATAAGAGAAAGAAAAAGTAGAAGAGAAGATGAGGAAAAACTCCATGAATCCAAGTCCTAAGCCTTGTAAGTTTTCTGTGTTTTTGACATAATCACTCTCTCTATGTCTCTAAGAGTATGTAAAAAAAAAAAAGAAGAGAAAAGTTGCATTAAACTATGAGTTTAAGGCTATTTGTAAGTTTTCTGTGTTTTTGACATAATCACTTTTGTAATGCCCCAAATTTTGTAATAATATTTTAAATATTAATATAATTGTGGAGTTCTATTTGAATGTGTATTTGATGTGTATGAATATGTGAATATGAGTATGAGTGAGAATGTTGATTCTGTATTGAGAATGTTTGACTGTGATTGGTTTGGATTGATTGATAGAATAAGCTAAGTATGTGTTATAGGGGCATTCTCGCTGTAGCGAGAAGGTCCAGGGTGAAGGGTGTGATTCTGTTGCGTTCTTGTTGTAGCGAGAAGGCAACAAAGAGAGGTATATTTCTGGATTGCAATCTCGCTGTAGTGAGATTCTGCAGAAACCAAAGTATAGTTTCCTATGATATTTTCGCTATAGTGAGGAGAGGTGTCACTGGCTGTAGCGAGAGATATCTCGTTGTAGTGAGAACATTGCGACCAATACCCCAAATCTATTTTCATCGACTAAATTACCTTCAAAGAAGCTTGTGAGTAAGATTGAAGGTTGAAATCGTGTTTGGGACGCTTGGAGGTAAGTTCTAAGAGTTAGGGTTTTGTTCTTCATTTCTCTTTTGTGTTCTTTCGGTTTCTCATGGAGTTTTCCATGTGTTTAGGACAAAAATCAGTGGAAAATGTTTTCACCGTTGATTTGTGTTATGGGTCTCCATTATAAGATAAGGTGAGATTCCACCCTATCTTATTTTGTTAAAATTTGTTTATGTTGCCATGTGTGACAATGTGATTGAGATAAGATGGAGGAATATGTATGTGTTTTGATAGAAATTTTGTGTTAGGCATGATGTAATGAATATTGGATGAGGTGTGTGATGAAGTGATTTGATTGTGATAGGATTTTTGATGGAAATCAGGAGTTTGAATGCAATGTGATGGAATGTTGGAAAAGTGTTACTTGTGTTTGTTGATACTTTATTTAAGCTATGTTAGCAAATGTATGAAATATGTAAGGTGAGTCTCGGTGCTTGTGTGTGATAGTGTAGAGTACTCACCCTTATATTTATTTTTCAAATGACCAAGTCAATCAGCACCAGACTTAGTGAAGAGATGAATGAAACTGCTATAGGACTTAAAAACTTAGTCTTTTAAAATTATAATGTATCATATAAGTCCTGTAGCAATGATTTGATTCAAATTTGTAATCCATCCTTATTTTGAAATAGTTTAATGAAATTATGCATTTGGAACTATCGAATGAAAAAATTCATTATTTCCATTTAATTTCAAAATTTATTTATTTGGAAATTAAATTAAGGTGTTACAACTTTTAGTGCTGAAAGTGTTTACGCGTGGCTTATGTCCTCATAATAGCTTCTGAAGTAAACACTTTTTGTGCTGAAAGTGTTTATGTGTAGTTCACGACAGCTTTTGGAACTTTCACTTTTGGTAACAAAAATGTTCACAGGCAAGGTCTTCTCTCACTCAACCTTAAGCTCTGGAATGTTTAGTTTTGGCACAGATAGTGCTTACACGCAACATATACGTCAATTTCAAGCTTTGTAACACTCACTTTCAGCATAAATAGTGCTTACGTGCAAGGTGTTTCTACAATTTTGAAGTTATGTAACACTCTCTTTCAGCATAAATAATGCTTATGCACACCATATACCCTCTCAAAAGCACTCTGTAATGCTCACTTTTAATGGTAAAAGTGGCTCATTATATTTCACTCTCAAAGTCCCTGAAATGCTTACTTTTATCACTAAAAGTGATTATGCCTAGGCTTAATTGACTTCCAGGCCTCTGAAATGTTAGTTTATGCACTGAAAGTGTCTATACTCAACCCTATTGACCACTTAATGATTCTAACTCAACTGTTTTTTCTTAATATCTCCTGTTAAATTAATTCAACAACAAACTTTGCATAAGAACTCTATTAAATCCAAACAATTTGAGTTACTAAGAATAAAAATTTAATTTATTGAACAATTATATTTTTTATGAGGTTTTCATCTTCTAAACTACACTTTTCTATTAAAAAGAACCTAGAAAACTAACTAAAAATCCAACAAAATCTGGATTTATCAATGTTTTTTTTTTAAAATTTGAATAAAGAATTTTGAAGCATGCAAAAGATTTTACTTCAATATCTTTAGTGTTATTTAGTATTTCTTTATATACAAAATAATTAAAATTTTTCTATGTTTAAATATTTTATTATCATTAAATTTTTTTGAGACTAATAAAATACATATATTTTATTCTAATTAAACAAAATAAGCCAACACACCTAGCGCAATGAAAATTGTAGACCATGGTAGAGGTTTTAAATTCGTCAACCTGTTTAGTCGCTAGCTTGTTGAGTCCATTTTTAAATTTCAAAAATAAAATATTATTTATTAATAAACATTAATTTTTATTAGTAAAAAATATTATTTAGATATTTTTAAATACTTTTTTATTAAACTTGTATGGGTTTTTGTAAATTTTTCTATTTTTATGTTAATTTTTCTAACAGCTTCTATTTTCTAACTTGTTTATTAACTCCTGATTTATATGAACTTCATCATTAATGGATGATTATGCTAAGTAAGGGAGGGATATGAAACCTTTGCAGTTTTAGCACGAGCATGACCTTGTAATTCAAATTTGCTTAAATGGATTTTGCCTCGCTTATGAGATGTCCTTATTATTTATTACAATAATAGTTTTATCTCTATCAGTCTAATCATTTTATGTTAATTTTCTTTGTAGTACTATGTGTTGTAAATCTAAAATCCATAGAATTGAATGTGCAAAGACACTAGTATTATACATATCAGGATCTCATAGTAATAAATATTTTATAGACCTTCTAATTCTCTTAATTATTCAAATATAATACATGATAAGAGAAAGTAAAGTCTACAAGAAACCTTATAGCATATAATGTACATAGAGATTTTCTAAACAACTCGTGTAACACCCTGAATTTTTGTAATGATATTTTAATTTCTGATAAGTATGTGGATTACTTTTCGAATGTGCATTTGACTTGTGTGGTGATGTGTATATGTGTGTAAATACATGTGGATGTATATATATATATATATATATGTGTGTGTGTGTGTGTGTCTATGTGTGTGTGTGTATTGTGGTTGAAAAATAAATGTGAACTTGTGATTGGATTGAAATGTAGGCTAAGTGTGTGATGTAGGAACATTCTCACTATAGCGAGAAAGTCCTGAGCAAAAGGCGTGCATCTGTTACATTCTCGCTGTAACTAGAGCCTCCTTGCTACAGTGAGAAGGCAATAGAAGAGGGTACATTTTTTTGTGCAATCTCGTTGTAGCAAGAGGGTCTAACTATGGCGAGATTTTGTAAAAATTAGAGTGCAGATTCGTCTGAGATTTTTGCTATAGCGAGAGGTGTCTCGTTAGCTAGAGTATCGCAACTCATAGGGTATTTGAGGGTTTTAGAGTTTGGGAAACTCATTTTCCCACTTCTCTTTTCAAACTCTCTTTGATTCTTTTTACTCTCAATCCTATTTTACCGATTAAATTGCCTCCAAAGCTGTTTGAGTGCAAGATTGAAGGTTGAAATCATGTTTGGGATGCTTGAAGGTGAGTTTTGTGGGCTAAGGTGTTAATTTTCATCCCTTTCTCCTATTTTCTCAATTTCTTATGGGGTTTCCCTATATTTAGGATGAAAATATGTGCACTTTCATCGTTGATTTTGTGTTTGGGTCCTCATTCTGAGGTAATGAGAGACTTTACCTTATCTCTTGTCTTTAAATTTCGTTTATAATGTTATGCAATGAATTATGATTGAGTTAGAGTATAGGAAAGTGTAAGCATTGGTAGAAATTTCGTATTAGTTATAATGTGGTAGATGTTATATAATGTGTGTGATGCAAATGATGTGAATTGCAATATGGTTGTAATGGAAATTGTGTGTTTGAGTATAATGTAGTTGATATGTGTGAACATGTCATTGATTGAGAATGAATACTATGAAATAATTGAGGATGTGGACAGATGTGTATGAATGGCATGTTGAATATGATTATGGTTGAAACGTTGGAAAAACTATGAATGGTTCAACGATATACTGAGAGTGTGGAAGATGGGGCGGTAGAAATACCTTAGGGAAGAGAGGGTAGTAGTGACACTAACAGTGAGCGTGGTGCATTATAGGCCAGACACTCTCCACTTAACTCGCCCTCTGACTAACACCTTTGCTTGGAGGGCCTAGTACTGAGTGGGGGCTATCAGACAACCATTCATGGTGTGAAACAGAGTAAGTCCCTGTGGTTGAGAGCATCAGGGAACTGTGATCACAGTGCCACAATGAGCGTGGCTGACGTGCAGTGAGCGCACGTGTGTATGAAATGATTGAAGGTGCAGTGAGCGTACTTGTGTATGAATTGATGTGCAAACATGTGTGTGTTTTGTTGAGAGGAATGATACGTTTGAAATGTTTGAAAAAGTATGAATTTAGGTGGTTTGATGAATGATTTGAATCATGTTGGAAATATGTAGAAACATGTAAGGTGAGTCTCTATACTTGTGTGGGTTTAATAGTGTAAAGTACTTACCCTTACATTTATTTTTTAGATGACCAAGACGATAAGCACTAGGCTCAATAAATGGATGAATAAAACTGCTATAGGACTTAGAAAATTTATTTTTGGAAATTATTATGTATTTAAGTTAATCCTGTAGCAATAATTTGATTCAAAATTTGTAATCCATCCTTCTTTGAAATACTTTATTGAACTATGTATTGGGAACCCTTTTGATAAAAATTTTATTATTCCCATTTATTGCGAAATCAATCATTTTAGAAATTAAGTGTTAGTCAAGATAGTCTATGATTGATAATGTACTTGGTTCAATAAAAAACAAATTTAATGCAATAAAGTAGGAGACAAACCTAGGTCATTCTTTCGAGGACTTTGATTACAAATGCTAAAAATGAAACACAAAAAATAGGGGGAGGGGGAGCGACATTTTGAATGCAAACAAGAACATAATTAAGAGATTAAAACACAAAAAGATTCAATAAATAAAAAGCGATCGACATACGATTTCTACTCCACAAAATAAAAATTTGGTTCTAAAACCAATCTCAAACCAATTCATGAATTCAAGTTAAAGAACACACGTCTTTAATATGAATTCCTTGAATAATCATTGAACAATGTCTCTGATTAATTCAATATAATTCTTCTTAATTCAATTTCAAAAGTTTGAACTACATGAACAAACGTTTTGAGATCACATGATTAATGAATTCAACATGCATGAGTTATCTAGAATTATATCAATGTTGTTTATAAATTATCTCTTTGTTGTTTATAAAATATCATTCTCACACCTTAGTTTATTGAAAAATTCACAACTAATTTATTATAACTCTAAAAATCATGAAGCCAATGAGGTTATGCTCCTCTAAGTGTCTATAATCATGAAAAAAAAAAAAAATACTAACATAGAACAAATATTTGCAAATTTTAATTCGAGCCAATTTCTGTTTGCAAGACCAGAGTGTCATGTTAGAGTATTAGATTATTAAAAAAATCATAACTTATTCATTTCAAATCCAAAAATTATGAAATTAGTGACATTATTCTCCTTTAACAATTTACCTTTAAGAAAAATATTTGTATAGATTTAATACTCATAGATTGTTTTACAGAGGACAAACTTCCTCTATAAGTCATAGGAAATAATTTACACTCATTAGATTGTTAGTAAATTCATATCTAACTCATTTCAGATCCAAAAATTATGAAACTAGTAGGAATATTTTTCACACGAGTCGTTATTTATCTTTGTAGGTCACAAAATTTCACCTTTTAACAATAATACAATAGAAAAATTGCAATTAATTTATTTTTAATCCAATCTTAGTGAAACTAGTGAGAAATTACTCGTAATATGTTCCTTTATCTAAATAAAATGTCACTTTAATTTATTTCAAAATAAATTCTCTTAATTTTAAAAATTTATAGTTTAGTCGCTAAGCTTTATTTGAAAAAAGCTCTTTTTTTCAAGAATTGTAAGTCTTAGCTATATGGTACATTTTCTCTAGCTCTCTAACTTAGTTTTTAAGTCTCAACATAGTAAATAATAATTCTTTGGTCCTACCACCCATATGGACAAAGATTTTGAAGTTTTAAAATCAATGTTAGGGTCAATCAAGGTATCTTCTTGTGTATAGATTCAATCTTCCAAATTAGGTCCAATTCTCCTTTGAATGTCATGTCTCTTTCATGGTTCAAGTTATTCAAAATTGTCCAAGGTTCCAAAAATTCATTTCATGGTCGCTTTCTATTTTTGGTTCATTTTCTCTTTAAGTCTTTTTCAAAATAATAAACTTTCTTAAAGGTTTTTAAAAATTTATTTTTAATACTCAATCAAAGGTATAATCACAAAATTAATATTATTATTTTGGTAATGTGTATAGGTCTATAATCACAAAATTCCTTTTTGGTTCATTATCAATCGTTGTATGTATATGAAATGTATTTATTATTTCTGATTGATTGGTATGTTGTTCATGTATAGTGGACTTGATATGACTATTCATCATGTTTAGTAGTGTGAAAAGAGGCTCATCCTTACTAAATATTTCAGGAAAGCATGATGACCACTCCTCAAAAAATCATTAAGGTAGAGGCAGGATTTATGCTTAGTAGGTTAAATTTGGTATTTAGGGAGTGACATTGGTTTTGTTATTGTCAATTTATAATAGATTATAATGATGTATCAGTTAATGTATTTACTATAGAAATGAACATAGATTATAGTATTTCTTTTGGGTATCCCATGCATGGTAGAATTCGACACACACTCAGCCTGTACATATATCGATGAACGATATAGATGCCAGGTGCTGCGAATTACTTGTACACCTTTCTCGATCACGACGACTTAAGAAGACTCACTCGATTTACCTTCGTGCAAGTGACTGACACTGAGGTGGTAGTTGATACGAGTAATCTTAGTGAGGACGAGGACCTGTCCCTGAAAGAATTAACTGAGATAAAGGGATGGTTTGGAGATGACGACTATGATCGTCCTCAGTATTTTGGAGGTGAAGATAACTGCTCATTAGAACTAATTTATTTTGATATTGTAAATGGTGTAAATAAGTCCTAATGTATTTTGAAATTATGTTTTGTAATTATTAAACTCTTGTATATTAACGAAGCTAATGTACGTGTATTTTATTTCAACTTTTTGTCTAAATTTATTTATTTCGTATTGCTTTACTGATAGTGTATTTTGTAAACCCCGGGTAATAAAATGAAACTTTAAAAATTTAATGAGTTTTGTAATATGATTATGTGTATTTTATCTTGTTATCTCCTTTGAATATAAAAGTGATTTTACAAATTGTATAAATAAAATAAGAATATTACACCTATCATCAAGTTTAACATAGGTTACTTCTTAAATGCTCGTTTATCCATCTCACCAAGCTGATTTTATGCTCACTCTTTGTTGTGTTGAAAGCCATCCAAACTAAATGACAATATCCTTGGTTTCACATATTGAACTTAAGTTCCTTGCATTTCCAAGTGTACTTTGTCAGGCTTGTATTATATATATATATATTAAAGATGATGTTGTAATCATTTAAATATGATGCCTTTGTATTTAACTACGATGTTGTATATTGGTAATAGTATAAAATGGTTTGGATTATGTATGTCTGAGTTGCATAGTTGCTAATTAAGAGCTGTGCATTTGTAGTGTTGAGTGATTGTTGTGTTAGATATGATTAGAAGTGAGGGTTTGTGGTCAATCATTAAGTGTTTTATGTATGTAAATATATAAGAATTATAGTCAACTTGTATTGCCTTATTCGAGGGAGAGATTGGGAGTTTTGGGTCCAGGGTATCTCGCTCATGCGAGGTAGTTCTTGCTCAAGCGAGATTGAGTCATTCTGAATTGACCATTCTAGAGTGATCTTGCTCAAGCAAGATTAGTCTCGCTCAAGCGAAACAGGATAAGACTTTTCTAACTGTCCTTTTGCTCAGGTGAGGAGTCACAGGAAAAATGGAGAACTCTTTGGACTCATTCTTGCTTAGGCAAGATTGTTGCTTGTTTAAGCAAAATGTAGCTAGCTAAGGCGAGATGTTTCTCACTCAAGCGAGAATTGTAGAAAACTGAGTGATTCTATTGTCTAATTTTCTCACCTAGGCAAGAGCAGGGCTCGCTTAAGTAAGAGCACGCAGCCTATAAGGGTATTTAAAGGACCACAACGTAGAAAAACGTTCATTTTTCACTAGATAGCCTTCCCCTCTCATTTTTTCTCTATTCTTTCACCTTCTTCCCTTAGAGAAAACCTTCTCGAAGCTGAACTTCTTCTTGATCCAAGTGAGGACATCTACTTAGTGTGGATTTAGGAGATTTGAGATCCTTGAACTTCATTTCTCTCGTTGGGACTCATGAAGACTTTTGGACTAAGAAAACCCATTCCATGTAAGGGGAGCTTACTCAAGCTGGCTTTATTAATTTACTAGATGTTGAGATATTCATGTGTATAATTTCATTTTAGCTAAGAATAAGTTAGTGTATGAACAAACTTTAGGGTATAACCCAAGGTAAGCATGCCTGAGTGGATTGATTGTTGTTGGTGGATGTAATGAGCTCAATGTGTGTGATGGATTCTTTGTTATTTTGTGAAATTACTTATGTTTGAAATGTTGTAATATATGTGCCAAAATTAGCTGGTAAATGCTGACACTTTATCCTGGATAATGGATATAGCTGCGATAAAAGTTTGAACTGCTGAGATTGACTGAACAAAGATATATAGATGTGCTGCATCATGCTGATTTTGATAATTTAGGAGGTAAGTCACATGTTTAGGTGGTTAGACATGTAATTTTAGAAATGTTGAGTTGTGCTATGTCTGGATCTAGGTACTAGGATGGGTCACTCCCAGATCAGAAATAGTTCATTCTGAAATACTTGAACTCTGAAACCAATTGGAATTAAATTGTTGCATTTGCATTAGATGGACTGAGAATGGGCTGAATATGTTGCATCAATTGGCTAAGATTGTTGTGTTGCTTGTTAAGAATTATGAAAGTTATATAGATATTTTTGATATATTTTCATACTTTATAATTATGACAGTTGATTATATAAGCTCACCCTTACATTTGTTTGTGTTGATGTGTGTTGCGATGATCGTACAGTGGTACATGAGCAAGTTTGACAAGTGTTAGAAGGTCTAGTTGAGAGATGCAAGCTATGTTCAAGGACAATCACTACCTCATTTTCAAGGCATATAACACCTCTATTAGAGAAAAACACAACTAAAAGCTCTTCAAGTTAAATATCATGTGAGTTCCCGTTTGCTAGACTACTTTTTTAACTTTGCTTGAGCATTATTACTTCGCCTAGGCATACCGAGAGACACTCACCTAAATATGCTTTCTTATGCTTTGCAGTGAAGTTATTTTGTCCTTTGTCTCTATTTCGTGCTTTAGATTTGTGCCAAACTTACTTTCTAGCCCTCTCCCTTATATATCTCCATTGAAGTGCCAAACTTACTTTCTAGCCCTCTCCCTTATATATCTCCCCGTTTCTCTATCCATAATGCAACAATTATTAACGGTGATAAGAATCCTATCGCTTCCTTTTCTTGTTCCCTAACTATTTGAGGTCTCTGCATTACATCGTGGTCAAATTTCACAACTACCAAGTGAGAGACTAAAATGATGTGTCTTTAATTTTAAAGGAGCACTTTTGCCAATCTCACTCTTAAGTAGCCCTGTCCTGATGTCTGCAGAAGGAATAGAAGTTTGTGGTCTAGTTTATTGCTTAATGGTTAAAGACCCATTCCACATACATTACCCTGTTCTACAAACTACTCTTATTCTACATGTATTACTTAGGTAACGTTAGTTGCTTAGAGACTCGCATCCAAAAGAGTGCTTTAATCATTTTTCCTCTTCATAGAATATTGCCTTTGTCATTTATCCTTCTTAGTTGCAAACATTTCTTTCTTTTAAGTCCTTTTTATCAATTTTCTTTCTCTCTTCCACTTTAAACCTTGCTAATTATTATTGTACTGGTTAAAGGTCAACACGATCCTACTAGTAGGAAAAGAAAACTGAGTATCTATTCGACATAATAGGCCGGATACCCTTCGTCAGGATTAAATGATAATTAACCTAATTAAGGGTATTAATTGAAATATTATTTAAATCAAGAAAAGGGCCATAAGTCAAGGCTGACTTAGCAGGCCCATTAGCCCATTACAATGCCTATAAAAGGAAGGTAAGAAATGCAGGTAATGGTGGTTGACTTCTCATTATTAAATAGCATTTATTGCTCAGAACCGAATCCTGACTTCAGCATCGGAGTGCCTTTTGCAGGTACCCTCCCACGTCAGCAGCAGTTAGAGAAATGTTAGCATGTCAAAGCAGAGACTTGAAGACTTGTGTTACCTTGATAGGAACATTTTGGCACCACCATGGGGCACGATTAGCCTCATTTTTCAGAATTAAACATGGTACTAACGAGAAGCCAGCAGGAAGCAACCTCTCGGCAGCAGATGAGAGCATTTTAGCTGTACTGAGGTAGCTTAAGGCAGAAATGACAGAAATGAAGAAGGAGCGAGAGAAGGATGCACTGGAGCTTTCGACTCTAAGAAGGGAAAATGCTAACCTAAGAGAAGAGATAAGGACACATATCCCCTCCCAAACTACACCCATCATTTGGGATCAGGAGGAGTCCTCGGCGTTGCAAGAAAAGTCAAAACAGGTTTATCAATCTGTAGCCAAAAATGACCAAGATGATCTAGTGAACCGAAGCCCATTCGTTCACCATATCCTGGAAGCTAAGCTACCTAATAATTAGAGAGGGTTGGCAATAGATAAGTATGATGATACATCTAATCCCGGAGAACATCTGGATGTCTTTATAACCCAAGTCGATCTGTACACAGAAAATGATGCTTTATGGTGTAGAATTTTTCCCACTTCACTCCGAGGGCCTGCACTCAGTTGGTTCACCCGACTCCCCTTTTTATCCATCAACTCTTTTGCAACTCTCACAAGACGTTTCAACTTGCAGTTTGCCACAAGCCGACCTCATCCCTTAACATCCCTGGCCCTAGTCAATATTCGCCAAGAAAAAGGAGAACCACTTAGAATGTTCATGGAACACTTTGGCAAAGTGACTCTTTCAATCCATAACTTGGAACCAGCAGTGGCTATGCATCACCTCACAATAGCCTTAAAGCCAGGATCTTTTGTTAATAGCGTCTGTAAAAAATTCCCCGTTGACCTAGACGAGTTAAGGAGTCAGGCTGCAAAGTATATATAAATGGAAGAATTATCCGAATACCAAAACCAAGTACGGATGGACCAAGGGTCCAATTCAAAAAATACAGACAGGGGAGAAACTTTCAAGGCTAGGCAGGGAAACGAGAGAAGAAATGAACTTGAAAGGCCGCCCCGGGGACCTAAGTATCCTTCTTACACTACTCTCAACACTAACCGGTCCAACACTCCTCCTCCTTGGGCAGATAAAAGTAAGTCTTGTCGATATCATCAGAACAGGGGTCACACCACCGAGGAGTGCACAGCGCTGAAAGACAAAATCGAAGAATTAATCAAGAAATGACATTTAAAAGATTTTGTACAGATAAATCCCATGGGGCAACCTAACAGAGGAAGAGACCGTTACCCTGAACCACCAAAGAGATCTGAACAACATAGGAGCAGGTCCAAGGAACCCCCAACTAGAAGATATGATGAGCGAGAGAAGTATCCCAAAAAGGTCATTAACACCATAGCTGGAGGGTTTGCCAGTGTAGGACCTACCCATTCGGCCAGAAAAAGGCATCTCAGGCATGTCCGTTCTGTTAATAATGTTTCATTGGGTAGCAGAATCCGGATCCTGCCTATTACGTTCACTGACGATGACTTCCAAGGAGTCGATCCGGTGCAGGATGATCCCATGGTCATTAGTGTAGACATTCTTAATTGCACTGTTTGGAAAATACTAATTGACCAAGGAAGCTCGGCTGACATCCTGTATTGGAATACGTTTAAGCAATTAGGCATCTCTGAAGAAGAGCTCAAAGAATATCACGAACCGTTGGTCAGTTTTTCTGGGGAACGAGTGGAGACTAGGGGATGTATTGACTTGTATACCTCGTTTGGATCAGAACATGAGGGAAAACGTATAAAAGTTACTTATCTTATAGTACATGCGAACACCTCCTATAATATACTACTCGGCAGACCATCCCTGAATAAATTGAAGGTCATAATGTCCACTCCGCACTTGGCCATGAAGTTTCCATCTGAAAGAGGCCGAATCGTTATAGTCCATGCTGATCAGAAAACAGCCAGAGAATGCTACTTTGCAAGCTTACGTCTTAGACCCTTTCATGGGAATAGCAGAGATGTCAATCTTGTATCCCCTCGATTGGGAGAGGACTTAGATGTTGAACTTGATCCTAGAATGGATGAGGGATATCGGGTTGAGCCTAATGAAAACAACCAACCTTTCCAACTTGGAGCAAAGCCAGAACAAGTTGCCTATTTAGGGGTCAGTTTGAATGCACAAGAAATCAAATTTTTCAGGAAATGCTACTGAATAACGCTGATTTGTTTGCTTGGACAGCCTCTGACATGCCTGGCATCGATCCGGCATTTCTTTATCACCACTTATCGGTCTACAGGGGGGCCAAACCGATAGCTCAAAAGAAGAGAAAAATTGGTGGCGATAGAGCACAGGCAATAGAAGAAGAAACCGACAAGCTACTACAGGCTGGCTTTATCTGAGAAGTCAGGTATTCAACATGGTTAGCCAACGTCGTCATGGTTAGCCAACATCGTCATGGTTAAAAAAGCCACCGGCAAATGGTGAATGTGCACAGACTTCACGGACCTCAACAAAGCATGCCTAAAGGATGCATACCCCTTACCAAACATTGATACCCTGGTCGATGGTGCAGCCGGTCACAAAATACTGAGTTTTTTGGATACTTATTCTGGATATAATCAAATACGAATGTATCCCCTAGATGAGGAGAAAACAACATTCATCACAAATTTATCAAATTTTTGTTACCGAGTGATCCCATTCGGTTTGAAGAATGCAGGGGCAACATACCAGCGACTCATGAACAAAATTTTTTAGAAGCAAATGGGTAAATGCAAGTAGGTGTATGTGGATGAAATGGTGATAAAATCCCTCGTATTGAAGCAACATCTCGACCACTTGGAGGAGGTATTCGGCGAAGCTTGGAAGCATGGTATGAGGTTCAATCCTGAAAAATGCACATTTGGTGTAGCTGGCGGTAAATTCTTGGGTTTCATGTTGTTCGAAAGGCGGATTGAGGTAAACCTCGATAAATGTAGAGCCATCATCGACATGGGCAGCCCTCGAAATGTCAAGGACGTTCAACGACTTGCCGGGTGGATTGCAGCCCTCGCTAGATTCTTGCCAATAATGGCAGAAAGGTCTCGGCCTTTCATTGAATTGTTGAAGAAATCCCAAAAATTCGCTTGGTCCAACGAATGTGAGGACGCCTTCGTCCAATACAAACATGTGCTAGCAGCGCCACTTTTTTAACAAAACCGAAACCTGATCAGGAAATGATTGTTTTTTTGGCCGTGTCCGATAATGCCATCAGTTCGATTTTACTTCAAGAAACACCTGAACCGGCTCCCGTATATTTCATCAGCAGAACACTCCAAGGTCCTGAATCCTGGTATCAATTAATGGAGAAAGTGGTACTTTGCCCTAGTCCACATAGCTCGTCGGTTAAGATACTACTTTTAGAGTCATAGGATGGTGGTACGTACAGATTGTCCAATGGCCAAAATTTTGAGAAAATCAGAATTGGCTGGTCGGTTGGTAGCATGGACAATTGAACTATCTCAATTTGACATTCATTTTGAGAACCGACGCCCCTTTAAAGGTCAGGTGTTAGCCGACTTCGTCAATAAATTCACTGAACAACGACGTACTACTTCGGACATGTGGAATTTGCACGTTGATGGATCATCAAACCGACTAAGTAGTGGAGCTGGGGTCATTCTTGAAGGGTCGAACGCATTCGCCATTGAATAATCCATTCGGTTTGGATTCAAGGCATCCAACAATCAAGCCGAATACGAGGCTTTACTTGCCGGTCTCAGACTAGCGAATGAGATGGGAGTTAAACGCATTACTAGTTGGAGTGATTCAAAAATTGTGACCGAGCAGGTTAACAAAAGATATCAGATTAGAGACTCGGTTATGCTTAAATATTACCAAGAATTCAAGAAAATAAAAGATGAGTTTGAGGAGGTATGTGTTTGGTACATGCCAAGAAACATGAACGAACGAGCCGACAGGCTGGCTAGCCAACGGAAACCAGGGCAGTTGCAAAGCGTGGTTCACTAAGAAATCCTCCAACCCAGCATCGCCAAACAATACATGGACATAGAAGATTCATCTCATAATTGGATGACCCCACTCATCCGGTACCTCACCGATGACAGCTTACTAGAGGATACAACTTCAGTTAAGAAAATAAAAACACATGCAGCTAAATATCTTCTTCTCGGTAAAGACTTATACAGAAGAGAAATTTCAGCCCCTATGCTTAAATGCCTAGACGACGACCAAGCTAACTACGTCATGAGGGAAATCCATGAAGGTATTTGTGGTACCCATTCGGGTGGACGAATTATGGCAGCAAAAATACTCAGAGCCAAATACTACTGGCCAACAATCACTCAAGATTGCCATTTCTTCGTGAAGAAATGCATTCCCTGTCAATAACACAGTCCTCACCTACACCAACATGCCGATACCCTTCGCCCCATTAGCTCTCCTTGGCCTTTTGCCATTTAGGGAATGGACCTCATCGGTCCTTTCCCTTTAGCAAAAGGGCAATGTAAATTTCTTCTTGTCGCTGTGGATTACTTCACCAAATGGATCAAAGCCGAACCCCTGGCCACCATCACGGCCAATAGTGTACAGAAATTCACTTGGGAAAACATCATTACATGGTTCGGCCTCTCTCAAGTACTAATTACAGATAATGGGCTTCAATTTACGGTTCACCGATTCAATGAGTTTTTGGAAGGCCTGCATATCAAGCACATAGTTACGTCTGTTAAACATCCTCAGACTAATGGCTAGGCTGAGGCTGCAAACAAAGTGATCTTACATGAATTAAAGAGGAGGTTGGGTTCAGCAAAGGGAGAATGGGCAGAGAAACTGCCCAAGATATTATGGGCTTATCGGTGCACGCCGCAAACCACAACAAAGGAAACTCCTTTTTGGCTTACCTATGGTACTGATGCCATGGTGCTGGCAGAGATTGGAGAACCTTCATTTCAGAGGGAGAATTTCGAGGAATCGTTTAATGAAGAGGCTCTGGCCGTCAACTTAGACTTAATAAATGAGATACGTGACCAAGCTGCCATTATGACCGAGGCTAGTAGAAGAATGATGGCTAAAAAATTTAACTCCAAAATCAGTCCACGACAATTTTATGAAAATGACTTAGTATGGCGAGTAGCCAGAGATGCACGTAGGGATCAGCAAGAAGGGAAGCTGGCAGCTAACTGGGAAGGCCCTTTTCGGGTAACGACAAGATTAGACAATGGAGAATACAAGTTAGAAACGTTGGAAGGAAAACTAATACCAAGGACCTGGAATGTTACACATTTGAAGCATTATTATAGTTAAAGCCTTGTAATCTATAAACAGTGTACTATTTTCCTCTCCCAGGTTTTGTCCTCTTAAAAGAAAGTGAAAAGGAGTTTTCCTGGGAAGGTTTTTAACGAGGCATCTATCAATAAAATACTTCTTTTCACCTATACGATTTTCTATGCATTAGGATTTTCTTTCAAGCACTTCATTCAATTATTTCCCTCCCGAGTACCCCTACTCGGCTAAGGATGAATCATTATTAAAATTCCCTCCCAAGTATTTCACTTGGCCAAGGTTGAATCAATTATTTCCCTCTCGAGTACCCCTACTCGGCCAAGGATGAATCATTATTAAAATTTCCTCCCAAGTATTTCACTTGGCCAAGGTTGAATCAATTATTTTCCTCTCGAGTACCCTTACTCGGCTAAGGATGAATCATTATTAAAATTCCCTCCCAAGTATTTCACTTGGCCAAGGTTGAATCAATTATTTCCCTCTTGTGCACCCTACTCGGCTAAGGATGAATCATTAGTAAAATTCCCTCCCAAGTATTTCTACTTGGCTAAGGTTGAATTAATTAAATCCCTCCTGAGTACCTATTCGGCCCAGGTTGAATGATTATTTAAATCCTTTTCGAGTACCCCTACTCGGTTAAGGTTGAATCGCCATTAAACTTAAATATTTTTTAATTCGCTAAAGATGAATTAGTTTAATTCCCTCCCATGCACCCTATTCGGTTAAGGATGAATTCATTAAGCATATCGTATGTTAGTACGAGTTATATGACCAAGTTCTCAATATAAGGCATAAAAGAAGGAGTAACAAAAAAGAAATTCTATTTCAAAGTTACTGATTACAAAATTTGGGCACTAATGACCCATGAATACAAAAGAAAACTAATCTAACTTTCTTCCCTTTCCTCGGCGTCAGAACTGGCTACCTCGGGATTAGCAGCATCTTCATTGTCAACGATTCGTCTAAGGGCTTCGGCGTCAGGCTCCACATCATCATCAACCTCGTTGTAAGGAATAAACCTGCCGCCAAAGAAGTCCTTTGTGATGTCAAAATAGAAATCGGCCAGAACCTGGCAGAATCCATGACATTGGCGAATAGCATGGTTAAAACCAGATTCATGTTCGTAAGATACTTGCTGAGAACACTTCTCGGCGAAGGTTCTCATCTCGGTTTTAGCCTTTTACTTTTCCAGTGCCAAGGCTTCTTCCATCTCAGCAGATTTGGCCTGTAGGGCCTCCTCCATTTGACAGGACTTCACCCTTAACGCCTCTATTTCCTCCCCCTTGACCCTCGCAACCTCCTCGGCAGCTTGCACCCGGTCTTCTATTATCCAGAAGTGCTGTTTATATTGGTTAACTTGACCTTGCAGGGATTGAACGGTCTCGTCCAGACTAGCTCTAATCTCTCTGCTCTCTGCCAAAGCTTCCTCAGAAGCCGAATAAGCAGCCTTTAATTTCTTAACTTCAATAATTGGATCCACAACTAGCCTTCGGAGCATCGCTGTTGACCGAACATGAAGTTCTGCGTAGTAGCGCCAGAGTGATTCATATTCCAAGCTGTTGACCAGTTCTTTCCCCGCATCAGACAACAACCTGGGAGCAGTTAGCCAGCCGGTATGAGTCCCGGCTGCCAGGAAGCCTTTGGCAAGCATGTCTAGAGGAATCACAGGGTTAGAGGAACTGTTTCCTTCATCGGTAGCCACAACTCGGGTTTGCTTGCGCGCCCCCTCTACACTGCTAGGCCCACTCGAGTGGGCATGTCTTCTCTTTCTCTCCCTCTCGGGCTCCTTGCCTTTGCCCTTGTCCTTGCGTTTCTTGGAAGGGCCTTCAACCGGAACGACATGTTGGAGAGGAGGGCGAGGTTCTGGTACTTCATGGAGTTGATCAATTTGAGGATGGCAATGTTCCTTAATTGGTGTCCCTTCCAATATTTTTTGCTTCAGAGTACGATGGAAGGTCAGCACATCAACACCGCGCTGAGCCATTAAGCCTGTATTAAAAATAACAAGTCAAATCAATACAATTGATTCCAAATAAAAGTTAAAAACGAGACGATACATACCCTCCATATCCCACCGGGGACGCGGGGACTTGAGCACAAGGATTACGTGTCAGACAGGTAGGTCTCGGGGGAGAGACTTCAAAAATTCTAAATCTGACAACTCTTTAGTCGATAACATGTCCTCGGGGAATATGTCGTATCGGCGAGGCACCCGAGTCCAATGAAAAGGGAAGAAAGGGTTATTCTCGCTATCAAAAAAATAATTCCTACCTGTAGGGTCCACGGTCACCTTGAAGTAACTAGTTTTGAAACCCTTGAAAGACGAAGCATATGGTTTAAATAAAGGAAACTCGGGTTGCCTTATTAAAGACACCCACCTTGCTAAGTCAGATGGAGTGTACAAAAGAGATGAAGAAAAAGGCCTACACTAGGTTCTATATAATGGAATTTACAAAGTATCCTAAAAGCTTGTATTGCCGCCTACCCATTCGGGTGTAGTTGTGTTGGCGCTACATTCAAAACCCTCAAGACTCCCATTTGGAAGTCATCAAAGGGCAGCCTGATACTTAACTCCCTAAACATGTATTCTTACATAAAGAAGGTGTCGACTATTCTGTCACCTCCCAGGAAAACAAATTCTGGGCTCTCGGTCTCGTCCCCTCTACAAGGGTTAAGGTGTATTAGATACAGATCAGAGGTGTCCCACAAAGAAATATCACAATTATCTACAAAAGACTGGAGACTTTTATTCCTGTTGAAACGAGAAAAATACGCGGCCACTTCACCGTGTACCCACTCGTATCTGAGTATTGTACAAGGAGGATACACCTGCCTCTCCCTTGGGGGGCTCATACTCGGTAGGGGCTCAGAGGCATTAGTATCAATAGAAGTAGACGACTCGGCTTCGTTGCCGCATTCCCTAACTTGTGCTTCTTCAGCCCTCTGGTTTGGTGCGGATAAGGCCTCGCCACTCTCATCTGTCTCGTTTATTATGTCTACTTCAACAGTACTCGGTCCCGAAACATCAGAAAGAGAATCTTCCCACTCAATAGGGTCAGCCATGAAGAAAGAAAGAGAAATGAGAAATTAAAACGCACCTTACAAGTAGTCAGTATGCAAGAAAAATAAGATCTCTGAATACCCTTCGGTTTGGAGCAACAGTATGCATGTTTCGGTACAGAGCAAAAGAACAGAAAATGGGTGCAGGGACCACCACATATTTATAAGAGATTTAGTTTTGGGCAAACGAAAGGTCGCCCCTTACAAACTGTCAGATCTCTTTCAGATCAATGGATGAGGATGGGCACCCTTTCGTTTCATACACAAGCTGAGAAACCCTAAAAACTAACATTCTAGAATATTCCTTTGCAAAATTCTTATTTTTTTAATTAATTCTCTATCTCTTATCTCGGTCTGTATCGTTTTGTTACTAAATCGAATACCTCTTAGTGTAAACTCAATACACATCAATCAAGTACTACCACTACTCCTCCCCTCTAACCGAGCACCCCCTCGGTCTTGTTTAAAATATACTCTAACTAAGTACCCCTCTCGGTCTTCTTTAACATTTATTCTAACCAAGTACTTTTCCCTTAGCCTTGTCCTAATCCATGACCTAACATTATTTAAAGCCCTTGCTTCGTACCTCTTCGGGCTTGGGGGCTAGTGTACTGGATAAAGGTCAACACGGTCCTACTAGTAGGAAAAGGAAACTGAGTACCTATTTGGTATAATAGGCCAGATACCCTTCGTCAGGATTAAAAGATAATTAACCTAATTAAGGGTATTAATTGAAATATTATTTAAATCAAAAAAAGGGCCAAAAGTCAAGGCTGACTTAGCAGAGCCATTAGTCCATTGCAATGCTTATAAAAGAAAGGTAAGAAATGCAGGTAAGGGTGGTTGATTTCTCATTATTAAATAGCATTTATTGCTCAGAACCGAATACTGACTTCAGCATTAGAGTGCCTTTTGCAGGTACCCTCCCACGTCAGCAGCAGTTAGAGAAACGTCAGCACGTCAAAGCAGAGATTTGAAGACCTGTGTTACCTTGACAGGAACATGATTTAAGTATGTTAGAAAGCATTTTAATCATTTTAGTTTTTGAATTTGCATAATTTTTTTTGTTTGTTTGATAGTGCCTATATTGTTAGTTTTTAATGCATTAGAAAATAGTTATTGTTATTTCATTATGTTAATCTAGATATTTTAATATTTATAATTGCATGAAATTAAATATTTGTTATATTGAACTTTTAGAAAATTTAGTTGCATGCACCAAAGGAGTGTTCACATTGTTTGTTTGTTTTTTTCATTAGAATAGAGATTAGTAATGAAATTCTTATTATTTATATTGTTATATATATATATATATATATATATAGAATAAAGATTTATGTTTTCTAAAATAGAAGTGTAGAAAATGAGGATTGCATAATTGGGAAAAGGATATGGAAGTCTTTCCTTGAGTTGTTTGACTTCTTTGCTAGTGATTGTTTATGTTTGTCAAAATTGTATGATGCATGTAATTATAAAGAGATGCATAATATAACAATTAAAATGACATCAATTATGTGTTACTTTTAATGTATAACTATTTAACTATGTCTATTTAATAATTAAAATTTAATATTGATGCTGATATCTCGCTTAGCTAGTCTTTATTTTTTTTATTTCATTTTGAATATTTGATAATTAAATTATATAAATAAACATAAAATGCAGGTGACATTATATAACCCACTTTAAATTAGATATTTAAAATAAATTTTAAACTATAACCCACAGATACACTCGTCAATAATTTATTACCTTTTCAAATTAATTAATTTTAAAAATTAAAATACCAACGATAAGCCGTTGTCGATAAACTCATCGATATAAATCATAACTACTCAAAAATTTATTACCTTTTAGTGTTTGAGACAAATAATTCAAGTAATATATAAAATTAAATTAATGGTTAGATTGAAAAAAATAAAATAAAATTATAGTCTTTATTTGAAATACAACTTTTAGAAATTAAAACTAAATAAGAGAATAATATTTCTCTGTCATAATATTTTCGTGTCCTTTGTATAAGTATTCTAATATACTTGCATATGATTAAAAAGACCGAATAAAAACAAAGTCAACGAAATTACTTTTGAATTCTTTTATCATATTATGAACAGCGTTGTTTATGACAAGAAAAACTTACACGTATACATTAAATACTCTTTTTAAATTATATAAGATATTAAAAAATATTTATATATTTTAAAAATTAATTACTAATTTTACTGTTAAAATCAACTGTCATGATTGTTTTAGCGATAAGAGAGTCTTTTAATTTTTAGAGCATGATAGAATTTATCTTAAAAAAAATAATTAAAGTTGAAATTAAATTTGTAAAAGGAAATAAATTATTTAAATTTGACTCTTTGATTTAAATAAATAAAATATAAAATTGACTTGATTAAAAAAATGTTTTCACATGCAATATAATGAGATGTTATCTGTCATTTGGAATGTGATTATGATTTATGAGCTGTGTGTGAGTTAGAAAAAGGTTTCTCGTAGAAGACGCGTGCATGACCGAATTGAACATTCCTTTTATAACAACCTTTAATGGGTACGAGGCTAACACGACCAAAACTTTCTAGACAGAGCATCATAAGGTTAAAACAAATTAATATGCCAAAATTTATATTTTTAAGATTATAAATATTATTCATTTCAGTTAAAAACTAAATTAATTTTATTAATTTAATTAATTTAGTTTTGTATCTTTTGTTTTTATCTCATGTTAATTATATTTTTGAAAAACTATTAAATCATATCGACATTTCACAAGAATGCTTGCTATGGTAATAAATTTAAAAAATTATTTTATATTTTTTAAAAATTGATAGTTCAAATTAAAAAATATTTATATTTTTTCAAATATATTAATTTCACTATTTTTCTATATATTTAACATAAAACCAACTGTCAACTATACTAATGGTTTCACATGTAAATATTTTCTTAATATAAAAGACAATAATTGAATTCTTTTCAAATATATTGAAATTAATTGATTTTTTTTTCTAAATATTGTATTGAAACTAACATATAAAAAATTAAGGTTATTTTATTGGATACAAATTAGTCAACCTTTTTATTACAACATAATTTTAAACCGTCGTTTATTTTTCAATAAATATAGAAATCGATTGAAACATATTTTCTGACGTTGAATTGTAATTAATATATTAAAGCTTTGCATAATTTTATTAACTAAAATAAGTGATCGTATCGTGTTACTTTCCAAAACCTATTTTGCTTCAATTATGAAACTTTATATTTTAACCGTAATTGATTAGAATTCTTTTAGGCTTTATTTATTTTAACTTACGAACTTTATCATAATATTTCTTTTATATTTTGTGGTCAATAATCACAAAATTAAATGGGTTAAGACCACTCGATTTAAAAATACAGTTTTGACAAAATTTTTGCAAAATTTAATAATATTATGAAAAAGGACTAATTTGATAAAAATAAATAAATTTAAAATAATAAATTTAAAAAAAAATTAGAAGGTTAAATTATTAGTTTCATTTAATAAAAAGTACTATTCTGAATTATTTTTATATTATATGAAATTAAATAAAAAGAAATGTCACTTAATATTAAATAATTATTTATATAAAGAGTTGATTATATCTTTTGGACTGCATATTATATAATATAGTTTTTTCCACCTTGGTCCAACGTGGTATATAATGGTAGAATTCAACAAATTTAATTATATAAAAAATAAAGTCAATCTCAATTAAAGTGTATAATATAATTTATTTGGTAGACGAGCTCTGTTAGTGTTACAAAGTCTTCACTGTAAGATAATTATTTGCTATATTTATTTTAATTAATAAGAAAATAGAGTCTTTACTAGATAAGACACTACTCGATCTTTCTTGTAGAAAAATGAATCTGAGTACCCCTTCGGTCTAAGTAATATGAGTATCCCTTCAGACAGATTAATAATGAATTAAAGAATAATTAAATTTATTTGGATAAATAATCAAAAACATTATTAGCTTAATTAGAAGGCTGAAAATAGGGCTGACTCACAAAGTCCATAATAATGCTTATAAAAGGAAGGTAAAACGTACAGGTAAAGAATTGACTTTTGAATATTAAATAATATTTATTGCCCAAATTGATATCTGATTTTATCATCAGATTATCTTTTGCAGGTACATCACCCTATGTGAGATGGTGTCAACTATGTAAGGAAGGACATCATCTTATTTCAGTGGAGACAAGAAGACTAGTATTTCCTCTAACAAAAACAGAGTCATAATAAATCAAGACGTGTTAAAATTTTAATGTGTTTAAGGTCGATGAACCCTGGCTGTAAAATGTTTTGCATTATTTCTTAAAGGTATTACTCGATCGACAAGCTTTATGGGTGTATTAGATTAAATAATTTAATTAAATGTTTATTTCATAATTATTTATCATATGAAAATTATGATATAAATTCAATTATGAATTTATTAAAATAAATTAAAATTTTCATTTTCATGAAATGTATTTAAAGTTTTAAAAAATAAATTTAAATTAATTTATAAAAATTATTTTAAAGGTCTCCTAAATATGTCACTAAAATATTTAGACTTTTTAAATATTAAGTAATCATTTTTACTTTTAAGAATACGATCATGCATGATTAGATGTGAGCACTAGTAAAAATACTTTCTACAATAAGCTTTTATATCAGTTACTTAATTGATTTAACAAAAGTATAATAATATTTTGAAATTAATTTTTTTTTAACATTAATTGTAAAAATAACCAATGTAAAAAATATTTTCTACATTGGTTATTTTTAAACTGATGTAGAAAGTGGAGAAAAATAAATTAGAAAAATAAAAAAATATTAAAATTTTGGAAATTTTTTTTTTGCAAACCCATTAGTTCTGTGTTAAATCTGAGTTTTGTGCAAAAAATTATGTCCATTCAAAGTTTACAACTAAAATTATAGAATTTTCTATGAGTTCTAAAAACAACCAACGTAAAAAGTACTTTTTATATAACTTATTCTTTGAATTAATGTATAAAATACTTTTTATATCAATTTTTTTTAGAATTAATATAAAATTAATTCAAAATAAAATATTTCATTTTCACGTGCTAGTGTTTTCTATATCAATTCTAAAAATAACTAATGTATAAAGTACTCTCTACATAAGTTTCATAAACAGCAATGTAAAAAATACTTTTTACATGAGTTATTTTTAGAACTAATGTAGAATCAATTCAAAATAAAATATTTTAGAGGTGCACCAGTGAAATAACATAAATTGAAATAAGCAAACATGAATTCTTACTTACATATTCAAGCTTCTATTAGAATTTTTACTTTATTCTATATTTTTTTATGCTATAAATGAATACGAACTCTTACTAGGTATATCAATTATTTTATTTTGCTTCATTCTATATTTTCTTTTTTATTAACAAATATTGTATATTTTTTATTAATAAATATTATATATTTTTCATTTACAGACACAATAAAGATTAATAAAAGATTGATGACAAACACTATATATCGAATAAGATTGAAGATGAACATTGCAAATTTTTTATTTACAAATTTAACAAAGATTAAATACTTAGTAAATATTGACATGTAAAAAAATACATATTAATGTTATTGACATTAATAAACATTGACATTACTGAAAAATTTGTTTGCTGAATTGTAAGATGAACACATACATCATTGATGAACAAACGGACATTGGTTAGTTAAAAAATGATGTAGAATATATATAATTTCTATATAGATTAACTAACTGATGTAAAATTTTTTCACTTATTACATCATTTGTATTTACACTGGTTCATCAATCGATATTAAAAGTATATTTTAATTGATATAAAAGGTTTTTTTTTTTGTACTAGTAGAAATAACAAGATAAAAAAATGGAGGAAGGAGAGGGAGGAGGAGAAACAAAGTAATCATAAGTATAGAGATAGAATATAATACATAAAGATTTATACTAGTTTAATTAACCTCAAATTCAAAAGCTTTTGATGTTATATTAATAATTTTCCTATTAATTGAGTTTACAACCAATTATCTCATTACCTAAGTAAGTAATTGTGTACAAATTTTTCTAGGATCAAATAATTTCAAATATTATTTACAAGACTACCTCTTTAAGTAAAAACAATTCACATTCCCTGTACTTTTTACTTTGTTTCTTCAAGTTTAAGACAAAATATTTTTACAAACATAGGTGTGTTCCTTGACATAGACAAGTTGTATAGTCAGTTGTCTAAGTCTTGTCTTCCAATTTCAAGGTTCAATATTCTTAACTTTCATTTTTTTAAATTTCAACATTTAATTTACTCAAGTTCTATCTCCAAAATCTACTTCTTTATATGACAAATACATTAAACAAATAACATGCATAATAAAATTCAATCTAAACGCAAGATTGTGTATGATTTAAATGAAAATACAACTTATAAAGTAATGCATGAATTGCATACCCCTAATAAACATTTGTGCTTGCATACTTAACAATCTATACAAGCTTACCACAAACATGCAAATTTGCTATTGTATCATGACTATGCATCGTTTGGACTCCAAGTACTATATAACCAATAACATATTACTTGATGACAAATGTGATCTATTTCTTATTATTAATCTACTTGTATAAACAATGACTTAAGTGTTAGAGTGCCTTTACCAATGCACCACCCCATATGCTTCCTTTAATCTCTCATATTAGCTTTGTTACAATATTTTTTAGACTTGATTGAGCTTACCTCTAATGGACTTAGTGGAAATATATCATATTAGTGTCATCTATAGGAATTGATAATTACATCCACTAGTTAGGCTTGTTCTCGTACTATGAGTATGCACCATTCACACATAGTAACATATTAGACTGAGTTATGTGACATTTTTTTTACTGTTACTTTGCTAATAAAAATTTTGACTTGAGTATTTGACTACCTTTATAGGTGCCCTACCTCGCTTGTTTCCTTCAAAACTCATGTACTAGCTTTGTGAAGACATTGTTTACACTTAATTAAGCATACCTTCTTTGAACTTGTACTCATATAACATCAAATAGATCTAAGACACTACAATTTTTACAAATAATATTTAAGTTTTTATTGACGTAAATGATGTGAAACTATAATTAAGATACTTTTTAAATAAATCTAAAATCAAATCTTAAAATAAGTTAATTCAATCCACATTAATAAATTTTTAGAATTGATTTTAAATAAATAAAATTTAATTTTTATTAAAAAATTAATTTTTAATTTTAGTTTTTATAAATTAACTATAAAAATTGATATTAATAAACTATTAAGTTTCAATTAGAGGATTTTTTTATTTTATTTTGATGTGTTTATATCATGAATTTTTTTTTCTCATCAAACTTACTTGTTTTAGGAGTTATCATGTAATCTGTTTAAAATTTCTAAAATCCACATATTCTAAATAATAATTTTATTCTTGTCAGTACCTTAGAGTAGGAGACAAGAGCATTTGCTTTTTCTTTTAAGCTCCTTTTGGGTAAACTTAAAAAAAAATTAATGGAAAAAATAGTATAAAATGAAAACAACTTTTTTTATATGTTAAATTTATATGAGTTAAATAAGAAAAAATTTTAAAAAATAGAGAAGCATAAGTTGCTTTTAACTTATAAAAAAATTATTTACTTTTTATACTAACTTTTTTCTCCTTTTAACCTTAAAAAAATTATATTAAATGAAAAACACTTCCAATTCATATTTGTTGAAATTTCAATGCGAACTCAATCTTATTATGTGGTTAATTTCCGAGCCTTCGGTTTTGTGGTGTTAGGTGATGTGTAGCTGGACGTGTACGTGGATCTAGGCAACTGGCATTATTCATGTGATAATAATTCTTCTCTTCATTTACTTATTTAATTATTTTTGGTAATACGCGAATACTTTATATTTCAAAAGTCAGAACACGCAAATTGATAGAAAAAATAATGACTTGAATGTTCTTTCTATATTGATTGAAAGAATCTCTCTAATTCTTCAAGCAATCTCTCTTCTCTCAAACATATTCAAATTCATTCCAAATTCACACCCACACAAACATATATATATAATAGCTGTCTTGAATATTGGCATTATAGTTTGGATTAGTGTGATGGTGGATCATAATTCATAATCAAGATCACTACCCCATATAGAAGAAGAGATATATGGTCATATCATAAGATCATAGTTACAGTATGCATTCAAGAAATCATTGGGGAGGGTCCTTTGAAATGAGCACAAGTGGTGAAGAGGTCTTAGGCTATGAGACCAACCGCACCACAGAGTGGGACAAGGCAGCACTGCTTGAGAGGTACCATCCTCAAAGCCAAGATTTGGATGAAACTCTTCAGAGTTGGGTTCTGGAAAGGGCTGAGAAGACCAAGAAGACCAAGTATGTGGACTTTGGGTTCATTGTGTGCAGCCACAGGGCATTGAAATGGACTTTTGGTTCCATTTTCTTGGCTTTCTGTGTCATTGCTCTTCCCATCATCATCTCCAAGTCTTTGCCCAAACACCATTCTCCTCCTACCCCACCAGATAACTACACCCTTGCCCTGCACAAAGCACTTCTCTTCTTCAATGCTCAAAAGTGTATGTTCTTCATCTCCTTATCTTATTCGTGCTTTTTAATTTTATCTCTTTCTTCTTACCATTCTTTTCACAAGATATTGTGTCAGTTATTTTCGTATTAATTTCAATAATTTTTAACTAATGACAAAAAATTGTTTAAAGGACTAAGATAATAAGTTCACATAGTTTTAAGGATAATTTTGTAGAAATAAAGTGCTGCGTATATTTTCGACTTGCATGTAAACTCATATGCGTGCATTTGAATGTGGTTATAACTTAACGATCATGATTGATGGTGAAATATGAGCTTTTATTTAACAGATGTTTTTAAAAAGTAATATTTCTTTCTCAATATATAAAATGATATGATAAAAGTAGAAATAGTAAATAAAATAAAAGGTCAACATATAAAGCACTTATTATTATTATCGAGGTCGTCATGAAAGGGTACGAATATGCGTCTTTTCATTACATCGATCAGTTTGTTTGAATTAAAAGTGACCGTCTGATAAATTTGACTGATTCAAAAATATTTTATCAACGGACGGCTTTTGGCACAAATGAATGTCGCTATTATTTGACCGCTTCATCTCTTGACCTGGTAAAGTAATTGCCAAATGTGACCTAATCACCACTTACAGTTCTTTAGCTAAATTTTGTGCATTGTAATGCTACCGAGAAAATTAATTCTAATTATATATATATATATATATATTATGTCACCATTAAATGATAACCAAGATTATTTTAAAATTTAGGGAAATCAAGATGAATACAAATATTTTTAAGTCTATTACAAAAAATTTGTTTCATTAAAAGAAATATATTAGAAACATGCACTTTTGAAGATACTATTTTTAACATTTTTTTATAATTGATCAATAAATAAATAATTATCCTTGCGAAGAACTTAAAAAAAATGTATTTCTCTTTTATTGATTTACAGGCCATAAAACAAAGGCTTAAATTGATACAAATCATTCAATATATAACAAACTCTAGACAATAAGATAAAATATGGATTCAAATCTTATTTAAGTTTTGTTGAGGTAAATTTTTTTAGAAGTTTTTATAGAAAAAAATTAGTATAAAAATGAATAAAACTTTTCTTATAAATTATAAATAATTTATACTTCTTTATTTTTCCTTAAAAGCTCTTAAATTTTTTTATTTAACTTATCTTAAGTTTGAAAATATTAATTATCTTTAACTTGTAAAAGAAATTTTATTAATATTTTATACTATTTATTTTTTTCTTTTATAGGGACTTTTCTACAATTCACCTAATTAAATAAGACTTTAATAGTCAACTTTAGTTGAAAGTTAAACTATCCTTACTTCATAAATTGCTTTTTCAAAGTTACTTTAACATTTTGAAAAATTTAAGAAATAATATAAAGTGTGTTAAAAAATATGTTTGAAAGAACATATTATTAATACTTCTATTCATTAAAAATACAAAATACTTTTTCGTATAATATGTCTTTTTTTTTTTTAAAGAAAGACTTGATTCTTTAATATCTTATCCTTACTCAAACAATTATGAATTTTTTTTCTTTTTTTAATCTTCCATATATTATGAATAATTAAAACTACTTCATTTCTCCGTAGAACTTTATCCATTCTATTTTCTACATTTTTTTAGCATTTTTCAGTTTTTAAACTTGACTGTTATAATTTTATCTATTATCAACAACTACCACGAGAAATTTAATTTTCTAAGCTTTTAGTTTATATTACTTTGCTCATCATTCTTATCCTTTAACAATCTTAATAGTAAAAGATACAAAACTATTTAAGTATTGTACTTTCTTTATCAACTTATCCTTTAACCGTGTTAACTTAATAAAGCAATTAGTGGTATTTATCAAAGAAACTTAATAAAAGCTTTCTCATGCAAGTTCGAATTAGAAGCTTCTTACTAAAAAATGAACTAGTTAAATTAGAAGAAATTTATTCATGTTTATGGACAATAATAAAAACTAAAGTTTTAATTTGAACGGTGTATTGTGGTGGTGAAGCTGGGAGATTGGCCAAGAGCAATGGCATTCCATGGCGAGGGAACTCAGGTTTAAATGATGGAAACGATACTGACGTGAAAGGAGGATTGGTTGGAGGTTACTATGATGCAGGAGACAACACAAAGTTCCATTTTCCCATGGCATTTGCTATGACAATGCTCAGTTGGAGTGTGCTCGAATATAAGCAAAAGTATATGGCTATTAATGAGTATGCACATTCTCGAGAACTCATCAAATGGGGTACTGATTACTTGCTCTTGACCTTCAATAATTCTGCTACCAAAATTAACAAAATTTATGCCCAGGTATATAACTTAGTCTTCTTGTTCACTTTCCTTCTCTTTCATTTTTTTGTACAATCAACAAATCTCAATCATTAAAATCTTATTATAAATGGTTAAGATTTAAACATAAATATTATATGATACTTTAAAAAATTCACGTGACTTTAATTAATCTTTAGTCTTGATCGGCCAGATATAGTTGTAGAACTCACATTTACTCTTCTTATTCTAGTATAAAAATATCTCTCTCTCCATATCTTCATCCTTTGATGTAACACTACTTTTGTAGTTTTAGCACATTCATTATCTAATTTTTTTAAATTTTATGCTTCGTTAGTTTGTAATTTGTTTCTGTTCATGAGAGTTACTCTTGATACGTACACCCTTAAAATGGGTGAAAAGAAAATAAATGAATGCTCAGTCTGGACTTTCATATTAATCTCATTCATTATTATGTCATGCATGCAAAATTTTCTACCATGAACCGAGGGGAAAAAGAGATGCATATTTTTTGCCATTTGCTTTGTCTTTCTTGAGGTGTAAGTCAAGGGTACGAAGAAAAAGGAAATTTGGTTACACATGAGATAAACTTGGAGATAGAGTGCTAACAGATGTGCACTTGATGTTAAGGTTGGTGGGGGTCTAAATGGTTCTAGCACACCAGATGATCACTACTGTTGGCAAAGGCCAGAAGACATGGAGTATTTGCGCAGGACCGTAGCCATATATGAAGGTCCTGATCTTGCAGGGGAAATGGCAGCAGCATTAGCAGCAGCCTCTATAGTTTTCCAAGATGATGTTGCCTACTCTCAGAAACTGATTAAGGGTGCCAAAACTGTTTTTGACTTTGCCAGAGATGGTGGTAAGAGGAGGACATTTAGTCGTGGGCAGGCTTATATTGAACCTTTTTATAACTCTACTGGCTACTATGATGAGTACATGTGGGGTGCTGCTTGGTTGTATTATGCCACTGGAAACACTTCTTATATTTCCTTGGCTACCAATCCTTCCATATTCAAGAATTCCAAGGCATATTTATTGCGTCCTGATTTAAGTGTTTTGAGCTGGAATAACAAGTTACCTGCTGCAATGTTGTTGCTGACACGGCTCAGGATGTTTTTGAATCCTGGGTACCCCTATGAGGACATGTTGAAGATGTACCATAATGTTACTAGTCTTACCATGTGCTCTTATCTTCATCAATTCAAAGTCTTTAACTGGACTAGAGGTAGTTAATTAAGAATCATTCTTTTTCTCTTTGGTCGCTCAATTCAATTGATGATGTCTGTTTAATTGGACTCAAAATTATGATTGTGACTATTCAACATGATGATATGCATGTTGGCATGAAAAATTTGCAGGGGGATTGATCCAATTGAACCATGGACAACCTCAATCTCTCCAATATGTTGCTAATGCCGCTTTCTTGACATCACTTTTTGCTGATTACATGCAAGTGATTGGTGTCCCTGGATGGTATTGTGGTTCTACTTATTTACCAATATCTGCTCTGAAGAAATTTGCAACCTCTCAGGTACCATATTCAGTTCATTTCCATTTTGGTTCATTTACTTTGTTTTATAAGAAACAATGAAATGAATCATTCAGTTTTGAGAAAATATTTTATTTTTATTTTTATAAATAATGACAGCAATATTACTCCTTGCATTTCATATCTTAAGTTGGTTTTTATTTTTACTAATATGTTTCAAAACTTTTGTTATTTTAGAAATTAAGATTTTTTATTCACCTCTTCCTTTATTAAATATTTCGGACAATTACTGCAACTAACTAATATAATCAAATATCCTTTTTTTCACTTTTTTTTTTCAAGAGAAGCATAAATTTGGTTATTTTAATCAAAATGTGCTTAGTAACACATTATTTAACTCGCTTTTTATTAATGACTAAAATTTATTAGAAATTATAAAATATTTATGAATCTTACTCTTAATTTAATGATTTTTACTATTTTTTAAGTTTTTGATAAATTATGTTAAAAAGAGTAATAAAAAATGTGTTCTTGTCACTGTTAATAAAATTATACAATAACTATCATTGGTTAACCTTAAACAACAAAAAATATGAGAGTACTTTGTTTTCACTTACTTTATATATTATCCTTAAAAGCAATAAATAACATAAAATTAGTGTCATTTTTGTAATTATTTATGAAAAATAATTTTTTATAAAAACAATGAGGTCTAAATTAGATGGAAATTAATGATCTTCAATGAAATTTTGGAGCCTTCTTATTTTGTTTAAACCACTAACTTTTATATCATTGTGATTTTCTATATTAATTCCCATGAAACAGATTGATTACATTCTGGGTAAAAACCCCATGAAAATGAGCTACATAGTGGGGTATGGAAAGAAGTTTCCGAGACATGTTCATCATCGAGGAGCATCAACACCAAATGATCACAAACATTACTCATGCACTGGTGGTTGGAAGTGGCGTGACACTCCTAACCCAAATCCTAACACCATTACAGGAGCAATGGTTGGAGGGCCGAATCATTTTGACCAATTCCATGATTCAAGAAAGAATTACAATTACACTGAGCCAACCTTAGCTGGAAATGCAGGACTAGTTGCTGCACTAGTTTCCTTAACAAGTACCACAGGTAGTGGTATTATTGACAGGAACACCATTTTTTCAGCCATTCCACCACTTGGCCCACAAAACCCTCCTCCTCCACCTCCTTGGAAACCAATCAAAAGATGATGTTACTTAAAACGAACCAAAGCCTCTGTGTATTCAGATTTTTTTTCTCTGCTCTACTGCTCTTGACACTTCCAATTTTCACCTTTCTTATGCATGTATATTCATAAAACGCAGCACTTTTACCCAGATAAATATCGTTTTAAATTAATATTATTATGATCGTGCTGTTTGCAAAATCATATCTGAACTAGATTATAAAGCCCAAGAATGCTATATATGCACATTTAATCCATCAATTACTAATAAAGTCTTTATATGCTTAGAAGTATTTTTTCAAATTTTTTATAAGGTATTATTAACAAATTTACACTCATTAATAAAAGTAGTTAGATTTATTTATTTTTTAAAAATAATAATATAAAAATTATATTTTTATTTATATTGTTGAACTTAATTTCATCATTAATTTTCTTACACTTGTTGGTTTTAACTGTTTTCCACCGATTCTATTTATTAAAAAAATAATAAACTTAATAAAAATTATAAAGCACCTTATAATAAAAATTATTAAAATATATATTTTAAGAAATACCTTATAAAAAAAAGACTCAATATGCTAGTTTAGTATTACAAAGCATACCCTTTCAAAAATAGAATAATATGATGTCATTTATTGCCAACTCATGCTTGAATTTTGTTATGCTCTAATTTATCTAGTCATTATGAAGGTATTAATCACAATATTTAGTTTTAATTACCTTGGTAAGAATGAATTCTCTATTGGTTGGACACCTTTATAATTGATTGTGGGTAGATCAACAATAAAATTGTCCTCTTATATGATTAATTCTATGGAACATCAAACACTTTAAAGTATGATTAAAGATTCCTTAACAAGGAAACAAGCGCCCACAAGACGTGTCCCATCAATTAAAACATAATTTGAACACCTTAAGCTTTTGTGATAAAAAAAACATAGTTTGACTGCCCAAAACCTAGTAAAAACATCAAATCGCACCTGGCAGGCCCTTAACTACAGATATTAACTTAGCAGCTCATGTCAGTGTAATGATGAAAACTGAAACCTAAAGGTAAACTAACGCCTATATAAAGGAAAGGAGCCCATGCAAGTCCGCACTTTGTTCTTAGACATAGACTTTATTTTATAGCATAAATTTTGCCGCATTTGACCCTTCACAATGAAGCAAAGAAGAAGTCGTGTGAATTGGTAAGTTTTATGATCAAACTTTGAGTATTACCAAGTTGAATTTCTACTTGCAATTAAAACTTGCATTTGTGGGTAGGATGACCATAGAAACTTATGGTAGAATGATTCTATAATATTTTCTTGAATTATCATAATTTATTCTTGCCTATAGTTCCATCAATTTGCACCACAAATTATTTTACTTAATAGACAAATTTTAGCACTTCTAAAAAATCTAATAATTTTACTGCCAATAACTTAGTAATATTGGTAAATTTAAGTCACAATATTGACAATTCTCTATCTCCACTCTTATTTACCAAATCAACTTTTTATCATAGTTTTCATGCAAAATGTTTACAAGGACATCAATAACCTTTGCTTACAACTAACCAATTTTAGTAATATCTAAGTTTTTTTTTTCTATAGGCAAATACTTTGTCATCATGTTAGTTGAATTATCTATAGTGGCTATTTTCTGTATTGCAACTTGCCTATTGGCAATAATTTCTCTAACAAAGTACATTCTAACATCAATGTGCTTAGTTCTTCATGATAAACAAGGTTTGGTCAAATGTATTGCACTTTGATTATCACAATGCACTTTCGAAATTTTTGCATTCAACTCCCAACTATTCAACAAACCATGCAATCATTTATATTCTTTACAACTTTCATTAGTGTCATGTATTCTAATTCAATAATCGAAAATGCAATTCTTGGTTCTAATGTTGCTTTTCAACTCACTATACATTTTAAAACTGTAAAGACATAACTTGTTATTAAACACCTTTTGTTTAAATTATGTCAATAGATTTTCATATGAATTATTTTTATTATATAATTTTTTAAAGTATTTAGTTTAATTCTTTTGTTGTTGCATATAATATACATAAATAATTTTTTTAAAATTTAGACACATGGATAGGTGCACCTTTATTATGATTTATATATATATATATATATATATATATATATATATATATGTGTGTGTGTGATTATATCATGTATTTTTAAAAAATAATAATAAAATTATAAAATATATGTATAATAACTTTTGATGATGAAGTAAAAATTGTTTTATGATTTTTATGTCGTAAAGTCAAATGTATGAATTTTTCTTAAACTTTTATTATAAAATACATAAACAAACATTCTATTTTAAAATAAAATTCAAATGAATGTTAACTATAAACTTTTTTATGTTAATTTACTTTAATTCTTTAAAGGGTGATCTATTATGTATCAAAATTTGTATGATCCAATTATTTTAAAATTTCTTTTTTTTTTATTTTCTCTTTTTTCTAATAAATAAAATATTAAAATTTAAGAATGAAATAAAACTTTAATTTTTATATAACTTGGGGTAACTGATTTGCTAACATAATGCCAATGTTTAGATTTGGTTAAACAAATTATTATTTTTCAAAATTTTCAGAATTCTTTAAAAATTCTAGTTACAACTTCTTCCATCTCTTTCATGTTCTCTTGACTCTTGTATCCATTCACCATTCATTTTTTTCCCCTTTGTGTCGGCCCTTGGTTGCGACACATTACATTCAAGAAAAGAAGGAAAACAGAAGAGAAGAGAATAACTATAAACCTTGCTACTCTCTGCCCTCACTATATCATATTTATACATTTGGTCTCACCCCTATGACTCAAGTTTGTGTGCATATAGTACGTAACAAGACTCAAAAGGAGCATGACCCTTAGGTGAATAATAGCCACTGCTACCATCATCACTGTCACAAAATTCTAAACCATTCTCCTCTTCTTCATTATCTGCTTCCACAGGCCCTGTCTTGAAAATGAATAGGCCAGGACCTGACCTGGACCCACTAAAAAGCCAATCATGAACATCCCAATAAACTTGCACAGGTTGGTTGTTAACCATAACAGTTTGGTTCCCTCTGAATTTCCACTGCAAGTTCTTAACATGAATGAGCACAATCCCATCAATGCTTATCCTCATCTCAGGCTTTTTAAGCTCAAATGTTGAGCTCTCCACAACAATGTCACTTTCTTTTCTGTTCCAATCAAACCTTGCCTTGGTTGAGAAACTTTTCTTGGCAAACACGTTTTCTCTCTTAAAAAATTGCACTGCCTCAACAAGACCTGCCCTCAGTTTCATTCTCTTGTAAGCTTTGTTCTTGTAGTCTCCCAACAGCAACACAACCTCCTCATCCAATGCCAACGCCACATAGTAGTTGCTGCGCGGCTCGGGGCTGCCGCCGGCAAATTTAGCCGACCGGAAGTCCCAGTAGGCTTCCATCTGGTGGCCATCAACCTCAAAAGATTTGTACCCTTTTTTCCTCCAAAAGTACCAAGGCTTAACATGTATCTTACAAGTGTATGTGAACTCACCTCTTGTGCTATCAACCTTGAGTTTTAGTGTGTGGCTGATGAGGTTTTTGCGCCACAATACTGACACATTCCTCCAACATCCTGCAATTTTGGCTTGGTAGATGCATGTGACTGCGCTTTGAGCAGGTTTATAAGGCAAAAGTTGAGGATCTTCTGATATTCTCTCCCCTAAAGGTAGTGGTGATGCTCTTTGGTTTGAGTTTGACACTGATAGTGATCTAAAGGAAATGTGCATGGCCATAATGCATGCTTCATAAGGAATTCAAATTTCCAATTCAAAGCCCTTCAGGAGATGAATTATGAAAAGAATATGCAACTTCAACGAGAATTGAATTGAATAATGGAGTTGGAGATACCATTGATGAGGAATTGCCAAATTTGAGGAAGGATTCATTCAACACCAACAACCATGCAGAACATTCAGGAAAAGCTTAGATATGAGTTGAAAGATTTGATAGGTGGATGTGCCTGGAATGTGTTGGTCATTTGAAAGTTAGTTCATTTGGCAGAATTTTGTGGCGAAGAAAGAACGATTGACGCGAAAGTTTGATTTTGTTTGGAGAAAAAGTCTTCCTTCAGAGGCCACAAATAGAGATCTAACCGAAAGAAAAGAGGATCGAACCTCTCTGAGTTTCAACAATCCTTTCACCCATTAAATGGAACCTTTTCCGACTGTTGCAGGGAAGAGAAAAAATAAATAAATTTAAGTTTAGTTATGACAACCCACATGATATAACGTAGTTATATTGATATTCATAAATTTTTATAATATATATGCATATGATGATATAATATTTTATAAAATTTTATTATAAATTATTATATGAATAAAAAATTATAATAATTTGTTTATACTAATAATTACAATTGAAAATATATTTTCAATTTCTTTAAAAGAAAGCATTAACATTTTTTAATTAGAAATACAAATTTTGAAAGAAATCACATGTTCGTATGCAAATAATATAATAATTTATACATTGTTATTATTAATTATTGTTTAAATTTTTTAAAGTAATTTTTGCTTGATAATAAAATTTTGAAAATAAAAGTTTAGAAAAAATTATTTTATGTTTCTTAAAAGTAAATTGAAAATTACCTCAATATATATATATATATATATATATATATATATATATATATATAAACTCACTGTTTAGGCATATTTAAAATAATATACTTTTTTTTTTGTTAAGGATCAACATAACAATTAATATACTTAACAATATATAATTTGATTCAATCTAATATGATAATTGATGCTGGAATCTTTTCTTGTTATTGTTAAGGTAAGAGTAGACAACTAGATTTGTTCTCCTGACAACCAGTAAAAAATCTACTATGTCTCTTTTTATTCATATATTTGTATTTTGACAAGTGACTTCATAAAATCTTTATTTTAATTTTTGATTCCGTAAAAAAAGCTCAATCTATTTTTATTTTTTATTATGGATTTATATGAAAATAAATGTTATTTTATAAAATTAATATTTAAACTAAAAATAATGCAAAAATTTATATTTATAAATGATAAAGAAAGATCACATTTAAAAATTATAAAATTTATACAATTAATTATATTTAGAGAAAAAATATTTAAATATATGAATTTATATTTAATTCTTCTTGTATAAAGTATTCAAAATTTAATAAAAAAATAATTACAAGAACATAAAGGGCTACATCTATCAAATATCTGCATAATTCATTTAAGAAGAAGAGTTTAAACGTTGAACTATATAACCGTCGTGGCCATGCACATACTCACGTAAAATCAAATTACAGCAGCGTAAATTACGTGTATCACTTAATATAGAATATAATTTTTACTAATATAATAGTTGATTAATAATTATACATTTTCTTTATTATTATTATTATTATTTATTTATTTATTTTAGTTTAGTTTATATATTTCAAAAGCATATATTATCTTAATTTTAATGTGTATAATTTTTTTTTCTCTCTCTCTCTCTCATATATATATATATATATAAAGTTAATCTGTATTTAAAATTTATAATTTTTAAACCTTAAAATTACTCTTTTAATTTTTAGTGAAAATAAAAAATTTATTCTATTTGTTAAATTAAAAAAAATAGAAAATTAAACTGTAAATTTTGATAAAATAATTTTTATCATTTTTAATAATTTATTTGATTCAGATTTAAATAAGATCAAAGAAAATTATAATTTTTGTCTGTAGGTTTAATTTGTATTTTTATTTAAATATTTAAATTTTCTTCAATTTAAATTTACTCCCTTAATTTTTTTTACTATAAACTCTAATTTTTATTCATCTTTTAAATTTTACCAATTTAAAACATATTTCAATTTTAATGTAAATATAAATTTATAGTAAAGTTAATTGACATTAACAGTCAATGAGTATAACGTCAATGTAATGATTAAATATTTAAAATAAAAAAATGTTTATGAAAAATTAAATGTAAAAGTGACAATAAAATTGTGGTCTTGAAGCATGACATACTATATTCTCAATTTGTTATTATGTAACATGTAGAACAACTATTGCCAAGTCCATCATGCATTGTCTTCTTTGTTTTGCTTTGACTCTTTCTCCCTATGCTTTGTAATCACAGTGCCTCCTATATGACTAGCTGAAGCACCAGCCTGCAGTGCTTCTAAATACAAAACCTTGACTAGATTCTTGAATCTCCTTCTAAAAGTTGGTATTCTGGACATGGAAACCACAATTCCCTGCAACCTGAAGAAATGAAATGCTAAGTTACCTTTCCATTCCACGTTAAGAAGAACATGAATGTTGTATATAATTATCATGAGTGACAATATAATTTGTTCATATTGCATTCTACAATAATCTAGTTAAAAGTTCATTGAAAGATTGAAACGTTTATTCAAACTGGTTGTTATCTACACATGTACCTTCTAATTATGCCTTGCAACTGTGCTCTCCTAACATTATCATTAGATGGGAATTCTGTGGTATCCCACTCTTCTGGTAATTCATTTTTGCATCTCATAACCAGTTCTTTCAAGCATGTTTCTTCAGTTTCTTCCAACTTGAGGCTCTTCAGCTGCTCCTTCATGATCAGCAGAGGTTCGATAAACCACTCAAACACTTTATCCTTCGGTCCATTCATCCTTGTGAGCTCTACATCATCAGCTGCAAAAGCATATGTGAAAGCATGAACATGTTTATGTTTTACAATGAAATAAAGGTTTGAGCAAGAGCATTACAGATCACCAATCCATCTAAATTAGATTTTGCAGAGGTTAGAAGACATTGCAGCAATGACCAAGCTGGCAACTTGGTGCCTAACTTTTTGCAGTTGCCTTTCAGAATGCATTCTTCAATTTCCTTGACACTTATCAGGCCATCACGGAGGAGTATCCTGCCATGCACCTCACATGACTTGAACAGCCAGTCCCATACCTACAAAGGAAAATTTGTTGAATTTCTATGATCAAAATATGCCTAAAAGGCTAAAACAATTTGGACTATGCTCCCTTTACTTGTATCTTCTTTTATCATCATGTTTTCAACTTATGTAAGGCTTCATGACGAAAAACAAAAAGATGTAACAAAAATATGAAAAGAGCTTAATATTAAGTGGTATAAGCATGGATCACCTGCATAGGTCTGTATTTCTGAATTCTCCATTTCAGGCTTCTGGATTGCTGTAAGGCATGTTTCGTATTTTGTGAACCCTCCTTCCTATTTTTCAAATTCTTATCACCTCCTCCAAGGTTTTTTTCCTCAATGGCATCATGACTCATGTTTCTACGGTATGTTGGCCTGGCTGTCACAGGAACTTCTCAGAATCAGTGATCAATGTCCAATGCACTTCTACAAGAGCAAGATTTGACTATAGCAAAGCAAATTCGATGGCACCTGGGAAAGCAGGATCCTTCTCTCAGGTAGAGTAAATCATTTACATATTCATCGAAAAGCGAAACCACAGACACAATGTAGGCAAATCCCATCTGCACTGAATCTTCCTAAAATAAAGAAATTCTTCGCATGATAAATCTCTTCAAACTCGCATAAGTGGTCAAAAGACACTCACAAACAACTCTTGCTGACCTCATGGACAACAACTCCACTGTATAGGCCAAGAAAAATGCTGAAAATGCATGATACTAATACAGCCATTACAACAGCCAAAGGCCAGAGGATGATAGCAAGGCCAGCAAATGGGACACATTCAGTTTCTAGGAAGGGTCCCTTTCTTCCAATCAAATCTTCCAATAGTCTCTTCCACCCTCTGAAGAGCATGTATGGACTCTTCCATACAGCAATAGATGTGATTAAAGTCATATCAAACGGCACCCCAACCATGATCACCAACAAGCAACATGGTAATAATGACAATCTAGCAAGAAAACATTTGAATTTGTCTGCAAGACTCTTGTTGTGTATCAAAGAGATAAGCGGAGGGGAATAACTTACCTTATATCTAATGGCTTTTCATGAGGGGGTAATTTTTCTCTTAGTTCATCCATGTATGAAAAGTAGGAGTGAAAGCAGAAATCTGTGACATCCTGAACCACAGTGCAGCTTCTTTGAATTGTTGACCAACAACCATCCTGATATCAGAGTTAAGTGGCATTAAAGCTTCCTGCATTCTGCTCAACAGTAGAAGAAAATTAACTAAATCACATTCACAAGATGGCATTTTTCAAAACAAATATTAGGTTGTTGGGTTCAGTAACTTCCAAACCTGGAATTAATTCATCCCTCAACTAATATGAAACATAATAACATATGAATGGTTTGGTGTTCTTTTAAAATTGACCATGCGAGCACAACTTTTACAGCTTGTTTTGTTTAAGAAACTATTCTGTTTTTCTTTCTCCTGTTTTCGTTACAAAAATGTAATATAAATAACTAATTAAATGGAGCAAATATTTGTAATTATTTACAAATATAGAATAACAGGAAACATTTTCTCAAACTAAACAAACTTGAGTATGCAATGCATTTTGAATATAATGCTGTTTTCAAAATTTTAAGAGAAAATTGAACTGAACTGACCAGGGTTTTAAGTCAATAAACGAGATTGAGGGAACCTGATGAAAAGTATTTAGCTCAAGAAATTAAGAGAACATATTCATGTGTCTCATATATGCACATAAAATATCCCAATAATTCATGCAATGAAGTGTTATATACACCATGAATTTTCCTAGCAAAGATAACTCCACAAGCAAAGTCACTTGGCCAAAAAGAGCACAGAAAGAGACATAGGAAGAAATTCACACTTACAATGAAGCAATGGTAAAATTTGTGTGTACCACTCTCTCTCTCTCCCACAGCCTCAAAAGTTGAAAGAAGAGGAGCAAACAACCCATATCCAATTCCACCTAAAATGCTTCCAACAATACCAACTATTGGCCAGAGAAACACAGGAACTGGCAAACACATGAGCACCACAACCTTGAGGACCAATCCAAACCTCTTTGTTCTGTTGTCAAAGGCCAAAGTTATCAACATAATGAAGAGAAATTAGAGAGATTTTAATAGAAAATGTTGCAATTTGGAAAGAAAATACAACCTTGCCACACAGTAATATGTCCAGACTACATGTGCACTCCAAAGTCCAATGATAACAGATGAATTTCCAATTACAATAATGGTAAATGCAATTGGACCTATCAGTGCAGCTGCCAAAAAGGAACCACCTTGTCATGAATGCAACCAGTAACCTTTTTTAAATCAAATTTTATATTTGCAAAGAGCTTCTGTAAGGTTTGAAAGTATGATTATTACTTGATTTGTCTAACTCTAACTAAGTAAATAGAAAAATAAATAAAAGAAAGATACAGATTTAGGAAGTAAGAGGGAAAAGATGAACCTTTTATGATGCCAAGGATAAAGAGTAAGAAGAAGAATGGAAGGAAAGAAATAAAGCTCCTCAACTTGCCTAGTATACCTTCAAGAGCCATATCTCAGAATAAGTCAAAACCCAAGAGAAAAGGCATAAAACTGTTATCAACATGGAAAATTTTCTATCTCTACTCATGAACTCACTATTGTTGTTTATTTATAGAATCAAAGATTAGTTCTTTAAGATTAATTTATCTTTATTTTTTTTGATTTCTACACACAAATAATTGAATTAAAGTTACACCTAATATCGCATTTTTCTGGATAAATGTAACAATTAAAAGTACAAACAAAATGTACTAAAAATACATTAAAAAATTAATTATATATATGCAAAAAAGCTAACAAGAACTTAGAATTTTGTAAAATATACTTCATAAAAGTAATGGGCTTATAGTACAAAACCATAGATACGGTGGTGTTCAAATTTGAAGTATAATAATGGATACTGGGATGATTTTCAACACGCCACGTGGCATGTAAATGTGATTCGTGGCAGTGTGTTGATGAAATATTCTGTAATTGTGAAAGTATGATGTGTTCAATAGCTTCTGTGATTCCTATGCCAAAGGAAAGTGGCTGTCATATATATTTAGAAAAATAATTAAGAAAAAGGGATAAATAAAAAATGTATTAAATTATATTAAATTTTTGTTAAATAAATCTTTTTAATATTTTTAAGAACAAAATTTGCAAACATTCGTCAATTTATGCTTCATGTGTATCATAAGGATGTGCTTATTTTGTGGATTGATTTTATATTTTTGTTAATATCGAAATATGTTAACTATGGTTTTGGATTCTATCTGGCTACGGGCTGGCCATCCAATCTAGTTTCATTTAAGGAAATCTTTAAAAAATATATTAAAAAAATGAGAAATTACATAAAATTAGCAAATTTTTTGTTTTCGAGCAGTGATACTTCTCACTCACTCATTGTGCTCTGTCAAGTAAAACAACAATAGTAGGCATTTTTTTTTTCCCTTATTCATGATGCTTCATGTAATTGAAAAATTAATGGCATGCGTAACACTTGCAGCGAAATAAATATAATTTGTTTTATATTTAAAATATAATAGATTAGATAAAAAAATGCACTTATTCTTGAATTATAAATTTTTTTTCAGTAATATAAAGACTCAATTTGTATTAAAAAATTAGCAATATAAGAGAAAAGAGGAAAAAAATTTATTTTTTTCATTTTGTTAGTGCAGCATTTGGCTTAATACAATATATTTGCTACGGTTGATCAACGTAAGTACGATTAAAAATTAAATTTTTAGTCTTCTCTATTGTTTAAACTAAATTAATTGATGCAATTTCAATATTTAAATTTTAGTTAGTTATCATAAAAATTAAATTATATTATAAAGTTGTTTTATTATTAATACTTTTGGTGCTAGTAAAAAATATAAATATTTATTAAAAAGAATAAGTATAGGTGTATGTGTATTATTATTTGGATGTACATTTTGATTTATGATTAATGGTATGAATAAGTACAGGTGTATATGTATATATGTATATTGTAATTTAAATGCAAATGTTGACTTGTGGTTAGGCTGGATTGGTTGGAAATATATGTTGAGGTTGTGTTGCAGGGGCATTCTTGTTGTAGCGAGAGAGTTCTCGTTGTAGCAAGAAAGGTGCAGGTGATGAATGAGTTATTACGGCATTCTCACTGTAGCGAGAGAACTCTCGTCATAGCGATAAGGCAACATAGAGAGATAGTTTTCTAGGTTTAGTCTCGCTGTAGCAAGATTATACAGAAAATTAAGTGCAATTTTGTCTGATATTTTTGTTGTATCGAGAAATGTCTAGCTACAGCTAGAGATGTTTCGCTATAGTGAGAATATCGCGACTCTTAGGATATTCGAGAGGTTTAGGATTTGAGAAACGCATAATTCCCACTCTTCCCTTCACCTCTCCTTAAATTCTTTCAACCCCTCACCCTATTTCATAAATTAAATTACCTCCAAAGCTGTGTATGCCCTGGATTAAAGGTTGAGATCGTGTTTTGGAGGTAAGTTTCATGAGTTAGGGTTTCATTTTTATTTAATCTTCGTTCTTCTCAGTTCTCATGGATTATTCCATGTATTTAGGGCAGGAATTCGTATAGGAAGCACTTCTACCATTAATTTCGTAATGGGTCTTCATTCCAAGGTAAGAAGAGGACTCTACTCTATTTCTTTGTGTTTAATGTTGGTTTGTATTGCCATGTTTTGAAATGTGATTGAGATAGTAGAACATGAGAATATGTTAATTTGATGAAAATTTCGTGCTGGGCATGATGTGGTAGATATCGAGTATAATGTGGTTAAATATGTATGAACATGCCATTAGTTGAGAATGAATACTATTAAAAAATTGAGAATGTGGATGAATATGTGTGAATGGCATGTTGATAGTGATTATGATGTGTTTGAAATGGTTGGAACTATGAATAGTTACAGTAATACAACGAGAGTGTGGAAGATAGGGTTATACAAATACCTTGGAGAAAAGATGGTGATTATGACACCAACAGTGAGCGTGAGTGCACCATAGGTCACACACTCTTCTCCTGACTTGGTCTCTAACCAATACCTTTACTAAGGGGTCCGTGACCACACACGTTGTATCCATGAGGCAGGGGCTAACTAGCGATCATCCATGGTTTGAAATTGAGTAAGTCCCTGAGATTGAAAGCATTAGGAAACTATGATCACAGTGCCACAGTAAGCGTGGCTGACATGCAGTGAGCGCACATATGTATGTGGATTGGTTGAAGGTGCAGTGAGCGCACATTTGTATGCTTGTTGTGTGATGATTATTATGTGGGTTGATTGCGTAGTGAATGTAACCGTTTGTGTGCTTGATTGGTTGTAGTAGTGTGTTGTTAGATGGAATTTGTAAGGAATGGGCCTGAAAATGCTGAGAAAAACGAGGAGCATGTAGGGCCAAGTGAGAATAGCAAGGCAAGACACGTGGCAACTGGCACAAAAGGCATGGTGAGAAAAAACACGCGATCCAAGCAAGAGAGCACACGGTTGAAGGATTTCGTGTGGGGTAGCCACTAATATAAATATCTTAACTGTAAAGAGAGAGAAAGTGTGGATGGTTTAATTAGAAGTTTTCTCTCTGTAGTTCAATTTCTCTGTCCCAATTGGCACTCTTCTGAGCGAGGGCCATTGTTATTGTTTTTTTTCGTCACTTGTTGCTGCATTTTCTGAACATTGTCTTGTATTTCAATAAAATTGCCATTATTACTACTCTTTTGGTTTGTTATTTCCTGTTATTCTTTTCCTTTTGAGTTGCTTTTGTTATAGAATTAATTGATGCTTGTTTAATGCATGATTTACTTAGATTTAGAAATGTTTGAAATATGCAAGGTGAGTTTCCCTATTTGTAGGTGTGATAGTGTAGAAGATTCATTCTTACATTTTATTTTTCAGGTGATCAAGACGATTCACACCAAGCTGAGTGAATAGAATGGATAATATTGCTATAGGACTTAAAAAATTATTTTAAAATTTGTGATGTATTAAATAGGTTCTGTAGTATTTATTTTGATTTAAATTTGTAACTCATTCCATATTTTGAAATACTTTATTGAAATACTGTATTTGAAGTAATTTGAAACAAATTTTTTATTTTCTCCTTCAAGGTGTGAGAAATATTTTATTTGAAATACATTAAAATAAATAGGTGTTACAAATTATTTCTTGAATTATCATCAATTCTATGAGTATTTAATTATATTTAATATTTATTCAATTATTGCTCTAAGATAATGAGTGTCTAAAATTAAAATGTAACAAATGACTTTATTATGATAATTTTAGGTTAAATAAAATTTTATATATTTTTTTAAGAAGTTTCTATTGACAATATAAATTAATATTAATAATAAAAATTCTCAATTTGAATCAATTTAATAACTAAATTCACGTGACATTATATATGTGTAGATTAATAGATGAAATATATTAATATTTATCAAATAAATACTATCACTTGTATATTAATCTATTTGAATTATTAATGTCTTATATAATAATTATAGGATCAAGAATAATTTAAATTAAATTACATGAGACATGTTTCTCATTTTCATAATATCTATTATGATAATAAGTTTTTAATTTTAATCAATTTTTTTTATCAAATAAACTACTATATCAAAATAATATATATAAAATAAAAAAATAGTACTTTATTATTATAAATAGAATGTAGCATGTGATAAATTAAATATTGTGGATACATATTTATTTCCAACACTTCATTGGTTCAAACATGTCATTTTTGTAAGAGAAAAATAAGTTTACTGGAACTTGGAGGACATGATGGAGAAAGAATGGAGGAAAAAGGAAGTTCTAAACACAAAGAGGATAAAAAGAATAAAACCTAAGAAGAAGCAAAAGCTACAATGTGGAATATGATTAATGAGATGGGTGAGAATCTATGCAAGACTCAAGCTTTGTGTATATAAAAAGGAGAATAAAGAGAAAAAATTAGAACTTGAGGATATCTATGTCATGTTCGAGTAGACACATTGTGATAGAGGTGACAACATTAGATGGTTTATATATAATTAACTTTTTTTCATGTATAATTTTTGTTTTCCTGACAAATTTGTCATGACATGACAATTGGCTTTTTTTTTAATGTATAATTTTTTTTTAAATTTAAAAAAAATAGAATTTTTAGTAAAAGTATGAGAATATTTTTTTTAAGTTTGTGACTGTGCGACTTTTGATGTACTTTTTGAACATTTAATTATTTTTAATATTTTTTTGAAAAATTATTAGTGATGACTTTTTAAATTTTATTACTTTTTTATATTTTATATTTAAATTTTTGTATCTGCATCAAATTGACAATTTTTAAATTTCATATTTTTATAAATTTTTAGAAAAACCATATATATATATATAATTTATAAAGACCATATATAAAAAAAATAATTTTAAAGCACTCCCTTGAGAAAAATTATTTTTAAAAAATTATTTAGGATGACAATAAGTTTTTTACATGTAAACTATAAACTATAATAAACTAAGTGACACTAGACAAGTAGTAAAAATGGAATCAGATAATTCTGCGAGTAATACATAAAAAAATATAAATGTAAATTTTAAAAGTTAAGGTAAAATTTATGTAATTATTTTTAAATATTTAGATGTATTTTTTGTATTTTATTAGTTGATGATATAAGTAATAATCGTAACAACAAATAATAATAAAAGGGTAAGTAATTGTTGTTATTATTATTACCTTATTTTTAAGTAAAATATTAAATGAATGTATTTAAATTTTTTCATATTTTTATTTTATTAAATTAATTTACTTTAATTTATATAATAATTTATAATAATGATGTATATACTACTTTATCATACACATGCTATAAATTATAAGGATACTAGTTTAGTTACATAGTGATGTGAACTATTTTTCAATTTTTTTAATAAAAAGTATATATTTTCTTAACGTTATTTTAAAATCAAATAATTTTTTATATAATAATTGATGATAGTGATATATAAATTATTTTATTATTTAAAAATTATATAATTATTAATAAAATTTTTCATCTCATTTTTTACATAAAATTAAAAATTGAAAACCTATGGTATGAATTTTTCCACAATTTAAAAAAACAGATATTCTTACTCTTTCTTATTTCAAAATCAAAAACTTTTTTATACAATGATTAATAAAAGTAATGTATAAATTACTCTATCATTTATAAATTATACAATTATAAAATTAGAAAAATAAAAAATATATATTTTTTCTTAGTCATTTTCTACATTAGAATGGTAATATTTAAGGGCATAGATAAAAAATTGTCGACCCAATTATTTTAAAAAATAAATAGAATTTTTAATCTAGGAATGAGATGAAACTATTATTTTTGTGTAATTTAGAATAACTATTTTTATGAATATCATGGGACTAACATATTCTCTACTCTTAGTTAGACTTGAACTCAAATTTAGTTAAACATACTTTTTTTAAGTTTTTTTTAAGATTTTTTAAAAATTATAGTGATGACTCTTTCAATCACTTTGTTTCTTTTTCTCATTTTTGATTTGTCATTTTTAGTTTTTTCCCTGTCATAGCCTCCATTGCAAAACAACATAAAAATTAGAAAGGTAAGCAAATTTTTTATTATATTAAACCTATTTTTAATTTTTTTTATTTCTAGTTTTTAATTTGTATTATCTTATTAGTCAACCATTTTGTCGTGTTATATTACCTACTATTATATCTTACTCAATCATTTTATTAAACGTGGTTTGGTCATATGCAAAAAAAAAAAAAATCTTTAAAATTGCTAGTAAAGTATAAAAAAAGTAGATTGCATGACTATTGATAAGAGGGGTTGAGAAAAACTTAAAAGAACTTCAAGTTATTAAAAGAGACTTTTTACTAAACTAAATTTATAATTTGACAAAGTTTAATAGTGTCGTGTGAATTCATGTAGTCAATCTCACATAGTAAAATAAGGCTTGATTATTGTATGATATATATATATATATATAAAAGCAAAACAAAACTCTTGTATAAATAAAAAGAAATTAAATAAATAAAATATATCAATAACTTGTCACATATAAAGGTGAAACAAGCATAACTTTTTTGTTACATATCTTCGTTCTTTTATATTTACGGTTGATATTCAAAATACTTGTATAGAAAACTAAAAAATAAGTCAAAATAAAAATAATATACAGTATTTTATATAATTTAAGTTTTTATTGATTCAAATAAAGAATTTATATATTAAAATTAAAATGTAGACAAATGCAAGTGCAAAGCATTTTGGTGTCCAACTTCTAAAAATTGAATAAAATGTTCCAAAACTTGTTCACCTTGACACATTTGAAAAACCTTCAAATAAATAGGATATATTTGAAAAAATTAATAGATAAGTTAATTAAAATTTAAAACAGTTAGTTGAAAGCCAACTAATTGACTACATTTCTATCTCCAAAAGAAACCAAATATTTTACTTTAAAAATGAAAAAAAATCACATTAATATTTTAATTTTAATTAGCTGATTGAATTAAAAATAGTTTAATTTTAATGTATTATAAGTGTAAATATTTTTACATTATCAATAAATTAAAATACATCACAAATATAATTTATAGATTAAATATTACAAAAATTAATTATTCTTACTCATATAACAATTTATGATTGGATATAACAAAAACAACCACCAAGTAAAATCCCATTACCGGATGTCAATAACATGAATTAGACGGCATTATTTTAAATATTATTTTAAAAATCAAGTACTATTTATAATTAAAACAAATAATGGAATTTTTTAAAATAATCCAAGGACAGAGAAAAAAGGATAAAAATTATAATAAGATAACGAAAATTAAAATGAAAAAAAAAAATAGCTAAGAGTTTATAAGTCACAACATTTTAAAAAACACTGCTAGCTACTTCCAAAAAGACCTAGCTCCTAAAATTAGCTCATTTATCAAATACGCCTATTTTGTTCAAATAAAATTTTAAATTAATAAAATAAACCTATAGCCAGCTTGACATGTTGTCCTTACACTTTGTTGGGTTTGAAAAAGAAAATGAAAAGAAAGAATTTAAAAAGAAAGTGATAAGAAAATGAATAGACACATGGAAATTTGGAAAAAGTCAAAGCTGATGATGAAGAATTAGAAACATGAAAATTTAGAGTCGTAACGAGGTAAAATACTGTTGTATTCTAAATTTATTTAATAAAAAAAATATATTCTTTACAATTTAATTATTAAATATATATACCTAATAGATCGGATATGAATTAAATTTATATATAATCATAAATCTATTTTAAATTTAATTATATAATTTAGATTTTAAATTATTTTATTTTATTTTATTTTATTAAAAATTAATTTAAAACTAATTTTAAATTTTAGATTTAATTTAAAATCGATTTAAAATTTGGTATGATACTATAAATATATTTTATACTATTACTAAATTAATATATTAAAAAATAATTAATTTTTATGATAATTAATATAAAATTATATTTACATATATTTTAATTAATTAATAATATAATTTTTTATACATTCATATGGTATTAAAATTAAATTCATATTTTCTACTTTGATCATATATCTACCACACAAACTAATTATATAAATTTAATTTTAAATTAATATATTTTATTCTTTTTAAAACTGGTGTAAAACTAATTTTAAAATTTAAAATTGTTGAAACTAATTTTAAATCCAATGTTTTATGTTAAGTTTGTTTTAAATTCATCTTTAAATTTAATTTTAAAGCAAAGTTAATTTTTAATATATTTATAAGTTTAATTTTAAATTTAAATCTAATTTTTTATAGTGTCTCATTACATTAAACTAATGCATTTTAAAAAATTTTAATAATCTTAATTAATTATATTATACTCTACAGAAGTTTTTATAAAATACTTATTATTTATTTTAACTAATTTTGAATAAACAAAGTTGATGATAAAAATTTAATTTAATGCCTATAAAAATAAATATAAATAATATTAAATAATAATAAAAATATCATATTATAATATTTTCTAGACTTATTTATTTTTTTAATAATTAATTATTAAAATAATTCAAAAATTAATTACTTTTCTGTTTAAACTTTTTTTTACCACTTCACAATAGGTGTAAAACTTATTTTTTATAATTTTTTAAAAAAAGTTTCTCGTGTCAAAGAGACAAAACTGATTTTTTAAAAAATAGTTTTGTATATTTACAAGACGAAACTTAAAAGATAATAACAAATGTCAAAATTTTAGATAATTTTATCTACACAATATAAGAAATTTAATTAAAAAAATATAACTTAATTATATTTCAAATCTCTATAAATATAACACATGCAACAATTTTTTATAAATTTTTGTTATGTTGTGAATTCTTTTATATTAAATGCTGAATTGATTAACAACATTTTCATATAACATGTTATGTCATTTAATTTTATATTTTATTATTTAAAATAAATATTTACAAATAAATCTCTAAATATATTTTTAATATTTGTAACGAAGTTCATTCCTCTTTTTCTCCCCGTCCCCTTTACCGTACACCCATCCTCACACTTCTTCCCCATCACCCTTCCCTTCCCTTGCCAACTCTAACTCTACCCCCAACCCCTCCCTTTTACCCCACCCATCAACCCCCACCCTACACTCTCCTCGTGAGAGTTCTTCTTTGGAGTTGAGGATTGAAGTAGTTATGGACATGATTTTGCTCAAACTCTGCTTTTGAAGTGTTTTTCACTTTATAAATATACAATATCTTCTTATCAACCTTACTTAGTTCCCTAAACTTGTCAAATGTTGTATTCTGGAATGACTTCTAAAGTTTCAATTTAGCAATGGTTGTTGGGTTCTATTTAGGGTTTCAAAGAGCACTTCCTTCACTTTCTCTTAAACTCCAAATAGAGTACAAGAGAGAGAGAAAAAGAATCCCTAAAAAAACTCCTAAAAAAACTAGCATTATGAAAGCTTTTAAGAGTTTAGAAAAACTTCAAAACTTTTCTTTCCTAATTAAATAACTTGCAAACAAGAGTTAACTCCTCCTAATCCCTCCCTTCCTCCTCTCCTAAACTTAACTCTCAAATATAGTCTAAGATTAATAAAAATATATTAGTCATAAAATATAGGCATGAAAAAATTTTGTAAATTAATATAACACATGTGGAGGTTTAATAAGTAAGAGCATGAGATAATGCCTCCACATACATGGATTTAGATAAATAATAATAAAAAATCTAATTTTAGAAAGTGAATTTAAAATATTAAACTAGTTTAAAAAAATATAATGAATAAAAAAAAAATTTAATATGCATTTAATTTTTTTAAATAAAATTTATTATACCATTTATAATTAAGAGAGTTTGATACCCTCTTTTACACGTCATCCCGTTAATTTTATATTAATAAATAGTGAGATTAATAATTTATTTAAAAAAGACGTTAAACTCTTTAATTTTTAAGATATTAAAGAAATCATAATTGTTAATCTAAAAAGGGTATAGAATATTCATGTTTACACTAACAAGCACCATTTTTAAAATCGGTTTAAGATGTTATATATTAAACTTGTATAACTGGATTTTTTTGCCAGCCTTATATATACCGATGCTCTTACCAGAGCACTATCACCTTCCAGGGTTCCTGGCTCTTCATAACAAGCTGAGAGTTGTGATCGGACTTCACTCTCACACTGATAAGAGGGGTTGTGACGTTAGTGAATATGTATAGTTGTGTTCAGTGCCTGTATGGGTGTCATCACCCTTAGCTAGCAGTAACAGCTGTATCAGCTATGAAGTAGTTAGAAGTTTTAGAAGTCAGTTAGTCTACCGCCCCTGTAACTTAATACGATTAGCTTAAGCCTTGTTTACAAGTACCTTATAATTGTATCAATACCGGATATCAATAACGACACATGTTCCGGTTCACTCTCTAATTTCTGTCCATCATGTACTTTTACACTAATAATACGATAATTCTATGGTCCCTTTGAGTCATGAGTAATGAAAAAGCAGAGCTTCCTTTTCATAGTTCCTAAGAAACCGAACATCAGCATATTCTATCCACTACAAAACAATGGTTTGCATCAATTTTGTTGGTTTTTAAGAAACTCAAATGAACATACTAACAGCTGGCAATCATCTCTGAAAATTGTGAATCAAACTGGGGATAAAATTTCAGAGAAATAAGTGCACAAAATAATATTATCATTCTCCACTTGAACTTCTTTCCTGTCCAAGAATCAAAACCAAAAAAGATAAAGAAACAATAACAAAACTTGCAGTATATGGCAAGTTGCAAATAATATTTGGCTCAGCTGAATATGCATAAAAAAGATCAACTTTACAATCTTACCATGGAGGGTGAACACGGATCAAGTTCCCAACTTCAAGGTTAGCAGTGTTGCAAACTCTTGAACTAAAGATAATGGTTTTTTTACCGCTTTCGCTGTCACCAATCCTCATTCCTTCAGAGTAATCTTGTAACACAACATTCTGCAAAAGCAACCTATCACCTTTCATCAGTTTTTAACGAACACTAAATATTGGGTAATGGGTATCTTAAATGCAGGTGCTTGTTCCATTCCAAGCAAAAAATGATCATCTGATATTAGGAGTACAAGTATTTCAATATAAATCAAATAGAATCAACAGCTAATATACGCTTATACAAGAGCCTATGACGATTCTCCACCTTGCTTATTTGCATCCATGTAACAATCATAATTTTGACTATAATAGAAAACTCACGTGTCAGTGTTAGGGGTTTTCCCACCATACATCAACAACAATACTGTCATTAGTGAATCCATGTATGGATTTTGACAAGTTTTATGTTGGCTACTCAGGCCTTAACACAACCTCCTCCATTACGCTTCAGACCAGCTATAAGACACGGCAGAGTTGTTTTCCCACCATACATACTAATAAAAAAAATCAGGAAAGCAGTAAGGCTGTCATTCTCATCTTTATTTTTCCTTTATTCTTTAAACAAATAAAATAGGTTGACAATCAGGTATTCATTTAATTATTTGAAATTTTAAAAAGACTTTCATTTTTAATTGCTAAATTTATAAAATAAAAGTTGACAAGAATTTAAAAAAAATTATTTTCCATGTAAAATACCTATAAATGCAATCCTCTATTGTCAGATTGGTTGTGCATTTTTCGACAACCAAACCTTTTCTGGAGTATAAAGCATAAAATTTCAGTGGCAATAATAAGCAATAAGCAATACGTGAAGATAGAATTTCAATTAAACTTTGTTAATTTTAAAACTTTACCTCCGTGGACTTGGCAAACGAGCAATGACAAACAGTCAGCTTTCCATTCATGGACCTTGAAATGATTTTTACATCAATGCAGCCAAGTTCACCTGAGAATTTTTTCATTAAAAGTTAAATACATATATTATATAAACATCAGTGAGTAAAATCAAATGTAAAATCTGCTTCACTTGTACTTTATGCATCCCCCTCTGCCCCTAATAAAGAAAAACATGAAAAACTACTACTGCATGATTGTTTTAGCAATGAAAAAAGTCTCCAATGGTGTTTTACTTAGACAATAATGGAAACGGCAGGGAGAGTAAAAGCAAAAGTTTTACTATCTGGCCTAGCTCCAGCTTGTAAATTTGTCCAGAAGTACACGTCTCTTTCTTTCTCTTTCTGCATCACCTGCTCTAGTTTTCCAAAAAATCCAGCTCTGCACAATTTGGTGAGATAACCAGGCTGAATTTTAAAATAATTCAAATTCATATCCATATTTTAATCGCATTAAAATACCAGGAAACAACTACTATTATTTTATACCTTAATGAATTAAGTGCTCCAACATGAATCCCTTCGGCTATAACAGCGGAAGTCCCTAAAGCTTCATCAAATCGCTCTACCATGGTCTGCATTTTCTTTCTGGGGAAAGCAGTTATCATATGCTGATCATTCACCTGTAAAAGTAAGTAGATGTAGAGTTAGTTATGACAATAAACTAATAACTACAAAGCAACCGTAGCACACATTTACTTCATTGTCACTTGATGATCCACTATCCACAGGCTCAGGGGAATCTTCACTGTCAGCAACTGTGTCCTGCAAGTGGGATCTACCACTCTTCTGAAAAAGCGGCACTTTTTTTCCTCTTCCCTCACAATCATGTGGAAGACGCTGGCATATAAAGACAAGAAAGATCTTATACAGGAAAGATGTAAATAGATAGGTCAAAGAATAAGGGAAGCATTTCTAAATTTCTACCCACCAGATCAGTCTTATCTAGGAGGTTGTCAAAAAGATCAGCCACAGAGGGCAGATTAAATCCTGCTGCAAGAGGTTCTGTTTCAGCAGACTCAGTGTCTGACATTATTTCCATTCCACCATCATCATTGTCGAGATAATTTCCATCTAAATTTTTAGAATCCATAGGATCAACAGCTTTCATACTTTCAGGCAAGCTCTCAATATTTGTGACTGAAGGATCCATGTGCTCACATTTATGTGACACTGATGGCAATGAGAACCTTGGCTTAGATGTGCTCCGGATGCCTGCATGAGTTATCAAATTGATAGAATACTTCAGGTATAACCCTTCAAAGATTGAAGTAAATGTTATTGTTATCCGGAAGTACACTTAAAGCTAGATCCTATAACTTGTAAAAAAAAAAAGACCTTTCCTCTAAAGCACAACCATTTGTCCACAGTCCACCTATACCAAGATGTGTCCAGACTCAACAAAAGAATTTCAATTTATGATAGATATCGACCCCCAATTTAGGAAGTATACAACAAATAACAATCAAGCTAATAGGGAACTAAATGCAATAAAAATGAGAATGCACAACAAATGACAAGAAATAACGAATTGATTCTATTTGATTGAAAGCAAGAAATATAGAAGGATGAGAAATTCCACTGCCTAGAGTGTAAGCTCCTTTAGAGCAACCACAATGGCCCTCTACCCAAAACAATCAACAAAACAGAATGCTCTCCTTGGTCTCCACACCTGATCCTAAATACAATGGAGAACCTCCCCCCCCCCTTTTTTTCTCTCTCATCTAACCAACCTATTTCTCATAGCTTGCCACGTCACTTTTTCTAGTTTTCTTCCTCTCATACATCCTTCCTCATCTATGTGTATTAGCTTCTTGGATCAATGGCTCATTAGGCCCATATGCATTTGGGTCTGTATCAACACTTCCCCCTTGAAATAAAGCCTTGTCCTCAAGGCTTAACTCTGGAAATTGACTCCGGATAACCACCTTATCTTCCCACGTAGCCTCTTCAACAGTTTTGCCCTTCCACTGCACTAATACTTGCCTCAATGTTTCTCCTCTCTTTGTAATGTTACGTGTGGCTAAAATAATTTGAGGTTCAATCATATCAACTCAGTCATCTTCAAGTCTTGTAGGTAATTCATTTTCCACTTTATAATCTCCCACAGCCTTCTTCAGCAATGATACGTGCAATACAGGATGAATCTTCGAGGTTGGAGGCAAATTGAGCTTATATACCACTTCTCCTATTTTCTCCTCAATCTCAAATGGCCCATAATACCTGGCACTAAGCTTAGGACTGATTCTGCTTGTTACTGATTTCTGGCGGTGCTGTTTTAGCTTCAAGAAAACCATATCTCCCACTTCAAACTTCCTTTCTTTCTGATGCTTATTTGCTTGAGTTCTCATTCTATCCTGAGCTCTCAGCAACTTGCTCTTTAACTGATGCAGAGCCTCATCTCGGTCCAAGAGATCTCTTTGGACTGATTCCACTCTCACCTCTCCTTGAACGACTTGCACAATCTTTGGTGGTGGACGTCCATAAACGACTTCGAAAGGTGTCGTTCTCGTAGACTCATGATAATTGGTGTTAAACCAATATTCTGCCTACGGCAGCCATGTTACCGAATCTCTAGGTTGATCTGAGATGAAACACCTTAAGTAGGTTTCAATAAATCTATTTATTACTTCAGTCTGTCCATCCATGTGCGAATGATAGGCTGTGCTCATTTTTAATTTGGTTCCTTGCATCTTAAAGAACTCTTGCCAGAACGAACTCATAAATAGCGGTTACCACCGAATTTGGTAAGCCATGGAGTCTCACTACTTCCTTAACAAAAATTTCAGGAAGTGCTTTGGCTGTATAGGGGTGCTTGAGTGCCACACAATGGCAGTATTTGCTCAATCTATCCACTACTACCATTATAGCTTCGTGGCCTTTGATCTAGGCAATCCTGTAATAAAATCAAGGTTCACATCTTCCCAGATTTTGTCAGGAATTGGTAGAAGTTGAATCAGACCGCCTGGGGCAGCAGTGATATAATTCTGTCTTTTGAAAACATCACAAGCTTGGACAAACCTCTAAATATCACCTTTCATTCCCTTCCAATAGAAATTCGCTGCAGCACGTCTTTAAGTTCGATAGTACCCTAAATGCCCACCCATAGGAGTAGCATGAAACTCTTCTAAGAGCCTCGGAATCCAAGCTGAATTCTGTGTAATGACCACTCTATTTTGTAAAACAACACCCCTTGTTAATAGGAAAATTCCAAATAGGGTCTATATTCATTTCCCCTCTGCACTTCTTCAATTATCTTCTTAAATTTCTCGTTTTCTTGGACCTCTGTAATTTATTTTTGGCAATCAAGCCAAATAGGGATTTAAACCATATTGTTCAATTCCACATGGTCTCTACTTCGTGAAAGGGAATCTGCCCCTTGATTTTCAGCTCCGGGTTTATAAACTGTTTCAAAATTGTAGCACAAAAGCTTGGCTTACCAATTTTGTTGTCCCCCTATGGTAATACGTTGCAGCAGCTGTTTGAGGCTTTTTTGATCAGAAAAAACAGTAAATTTTTGCCCCAACAGATAAGGCCTCTAGTGCTGAATGGCTAATGCCACAGCCATCAATTCACGTGCATATGCTAACTTGGTTAAATTACGAGGACTAATGGCTTTACTATAGTAAGCAACAGGCTTCTTATGCTGCATTAATATGGCTCCAATCCCAGTTCCAGACGCATCAAATTCCAATACAAATTCCTCTTCAAAATTTGGCAAATTCAGAACGGAAGCTATAGTGATTGTCCACTTGAGTTCATCAGTGAGACGTTTTGCTATTTTACCGTAATCTTTAATGAATTTCCGGTAGTACCCGGTTAGGCCCAATAATCCACGCACTCCCTTGACATTCTTTGGCACAGGCCACTCCATGACACTCCTCACTTTTGATGGATCAACAGCTACACCTTGAATATAAATAATATGGCCAAGATACTCTATGCTCTCTTGACCAAAAGAACATTTCTCCTTATTAGCAAACAACACGTTTTCCCTCAAAATCTCCAACACCATAGTCAGCAGCTGCATATGTTCTCCCCATCCTTTGCTATACACGAGTATATCATAAAAAATACCAATACTCCTTTTCTTAGCAAAGCACGAAATACCTCGTTCATGAGGGCTTAGAATGTAGATGGAGCATTCATGAGCCCAAATGGCATAACAAGATATTCGTAATGCACCTCATGGGTTCTAAATGCGATTTTCGGTATATCTTCCTCCCTCATCCTCACTTGATGGTAACCGGAGCGAAGGTCCAACTTTGAAAAATAACGAGATCCATGCAGCTCATTCAGTAGTTCTTCTATTACCGGAACTGGGAACTTATCCAGAATTGTAGCCTTGTTTAAGGCCCTGTAATCAACACACATATGCCACTTCCTATTTTTCTTTTTCACCAAAATAACTGGGCTAGAAAATGCACTTTGGCTAGGCCTAATGTGACCCACCTCCATCAGCTTCCTCACTTGCCTTTCTATTTCATTTTTCTGATGATAGGGATACCTATATGGCCTTGCATTGATAGCTTCCAGTCCCAGTTTCAGATTTATCTTGTGTTCTTTAGCATGCACCAGTGGTAATCCTTTGGGTTCCTCAAATACGTCATCAAATTCCAGTAATATTGCTTCCAACGCCCGCTTTTGTTCTAATGTGAGTCTCGGCTCCTCTTGTGTTTTGCTTTCTTCCAACAAACCAAAAACTGAAGTCAGCAATGACTCTTCAAGTGGAACTCCTCTCAATATTTTTGTTTCCTGCAGCGTGGCTACTTTCATCACTTGCTTCTTCCAGTCAACCACCATTTCTCCTAAGGTAGTGAGCCATGCCATACCCAGAATCATGTCCATATCTTCAAGATCAAACAGAAAAACATCAATAAGGAATTCCCCTTCATCCAGCTCCACTGTAATTCCTCTACATACTCCTTGTGTCTCAGTTCAATGACCATCTCCCATTAAAATCTTCATGCTTTGTGTTTTTTTCCCAACACCAACCCAAAACATCAACCAATTTATGAGAAACAAAATTATGGGATGCACCACTATCGACCAAAATTAACAAAGGGAACTCACCCACTTTCCCTTGTATCTTCATCATCCTCGGAGGATCCTCTCCTTTCATCATCGCCTGCAAGCTGGTGGTGGTGGTGCAAGCTCCATTTGAGTCTGTCTCTTCTTCACCGAAGCTTTCTCTTGTTTGCGTCTCTTCATCCTCACATTCGACCCGTAAATCATCGTCCATCAAAATGACCCGGAGCTACTTAACCGAGCATTGGTGGAGTGTGCCATAAGACCCACCACACTTGTAACACAACCCACGTTTTTTCCTGTCCAGAAGGTCTTGGTAAGAGAGATGGTGTACACCTCTATTTCTTGGCCCGTTTTTGCTTTTATCACCCCCTTCTTCTTTTGCACCTAGGCCTGGCCCATTTCCCCCCAGCTTCCACTATTCTGATGTAGGGCGGGTCTACCCGAAATACTGGAAACGGGTCGGTTTCCTAGATGGATTTTCCCATCTCCACGTGTGTCTCCCCTTCCCTGCCACAATCTGCTGTGCCCAAAAAATTCAGCGTCTATGGCTCTTGCCACGCTCTTCATTCTGCCTCATGTCAGAGGACACGCCATGTGCACACTCCTCATTCTTGCTCTGAGGCCTTGGGTGAAATAAGAGAAATAATGATCATCGTGCAGCTTTGGTACTTGAGCGATCAAACATTCAAAGCTTCAAATGTAGTCATCCATGCTCCCAGTTTGACGTAACGACGCCAATTGTTCGTAGATGCTTCCTTTGCCTCTACCTCCATATCTCTCCAGCAGCTCTCTTTTCAGATCTTCCCAAGTTACGTCTTCGTAATAGTTCACACAACACCATTAAGCTCAGTCAAAAACCAAATTATTCCTGACAGGAGAACTTATTCCTGACAAACATAACTAACTTTGTACAGTATTAACAGATAGTTGGTAGTTAGTGGTAAGATGAAAGTAGAGAGAGGCATCTCATTTGTAACTGCTAACTATCTGACACAACTGTACAACTGTACAGAGTTAGTTGTGTTTGTTAGGAATAAGTTCTGTGTTATCTATCACTTTTCTGTCAAAATATGAGAATATTTGCAAAAACAGTATCCTATTCCATCATGAAACATGTTATGAATTCTATGACCTTTTTCTTATAACACGTATAAACTTATTAAAAAAAGGTCATGAGAAAATTATTAAGCTCAAACAGAAAGTATTCCCCATGTACCTCTCCGTTTTCTGGGGAAGGTCAAGAAGTCCTTGAGATTTTCCAAATCCAAACTTTGCATCTCTTAATAAATTTAACAAATAAACTGCAAAAATTTATATTCTTATTTAAAAGTTTTACAAATATTAAGAGTTTGCCCAGCAAGAGGAGATGGTACCCAGAAATTGATAATTAGTAAAAGAAACAAATCATGGCCTAGATAAGAAAACATTAAATTTTTCAATCAGTTACCTCTCTATATAAATGTTTAAGGTTGCAACCAAAGGCCAAGACTTCAGCCATCTTATCAGTTACAGATAGGAGTTAGGAGATAAGTTCATTGATTCAAATTCTGATTGAATGTATTTCTAGTATAGAAGACTGTGTTTGATGAATATGTTGTGTGTCTAACACATATCACACAGTATATATTTATATTCATTTACAGAATCAAATACAATTAATTTTACCTAATAATTAGGAATAAAATCTGTAACGGCTAAGACTAGTTACATTCTAATAATCTGTAACGGCTAAGGCTATTTACATTCTAATATCTAGAAAGAAAGAGCTTACTCCATTTCAAAGTATGCATTCTTTTACCCAACATGAAATAAATGTAGCATGAAGAACAGAATAATTAATGAATGGTATTATAAAACCTGTATCCAATATAGGGATGTGATGACATGGGACAATCAAGAAATCTGAAAGACTGATGTTTTACAATATACCCCACAGTCCCCACTAAAAACAATTTTCAATTTCTCAGGGAATTGCAAGTAGTTCATGTTTTAATCCAAAAACATGCATTTTCTTTGAAGCAGGTACCAGATGTATTTGCTTTGGAGCAGGTAGAATGGGATGCTGAATATGAAGCACTGCCTTTGGAACGTAACAATGCTTCAGAATTTCTTCTTGTATCACTAACTTGTTCATTTCTGATACATTGAGGACCATTACTGGGGAACTGTCTGGTGGATAGGACAGTTTTAGCCTTACATATGTAAACAAACAGAGTCAATAATCAAATCAGTTCCTAAAAGATACACACCAAATCAAGGTAGTTAAAATTGGAATTTCAATTCAAATCATAAAGGGGAGTGAAAATTGTAAATTATAAAATTTTACAAAAACATGGATACAAATTGATATTATTATGCATATAAAATGCATAATTTTCTTAAAAAAAACCATTAACTCAGTAAAAGCACTTAAATAAACTTGCATTGATAGATCATAATCCATATTCCATAAAACTGTCATGCATAATCCATATAGTAACAACCCAAAACAGAACAAAACACCTCATTTTTGACAAGTTACAAGGCATTTTCAGACTTGGACACGATAAGAAAAACAGAGCAAGATGAGAAGAAAACCAAAGAGTAGAACATAGCAAGATTGGAGCAAACACAACACCAAAAGTTTGTGCAGAAGACAAAATCATCATCGGCCACAGACGTAGAACTAGTTGAAGTCACCAATGTCGACAAGAGTTCAAGCAAGAAAGAAAAGGAGGCACAACTAGGTTAGGATGTTGACACTTAGGGTTTGAACAAAAATATAAGTCGGGCCATTTGAAATTGTTTCATGAAATTGTTGTGAAATCTCAATTTTACGATTAACTCCCAATTTCACTACAATTTCACCTGGGAATGATTTTTGTTGGGATTTGAATCATTCTGGCCTCCAAATCGTGCAATTTTACAATTCAACTCTTGATTTTAACAACCCTGCACTCAATCATATTGATCCCTAAATTAATTTTACTATTGAAGTAGTTGCATAAGCCATGTAAGTTCACATGCAGCTACTGTCATAGTACAATATTCAACTTTGGCATTGGACTAAGCAACTATATTTTTCTTTTTACTCCTCCAAGAAATCAAATTCCCTCCAATTAGAACACAATCCAGAAGTGGATCTTCTATCCGATGGAGATCCTACCCAATCAGCATCAAAATAACAAGTGATTTTGGCATTGCCGTTATCTTTATATAATAGCCCTCGTCCTAGCGCATTTTTTATGTACCAAAGAAGTATTTGAGAGGGCCCAAATCCTTTGTCTAAAATTGGCTGAATGAGTGGTCTTTGAGTCGCTAGATGCCATTAGAATCATCACCAATAATGACAATATCATCAACATAAACAACAAAATAAATGCATTGGTCAGATACAATGAATGGAGAATACAGAATAATCAGCTTTATATCTAGTCATGTCAAATTGTAGGCAGAGCTAAAATGTCTGAACCAAGCATGAAGGAATTGCTTCAAACAATGGAGAGATAAACAAGATGAGACTAACTAGGAACAGTAAACCATAGAAGTTGTTCCATGCAAGAAGGCATTCTTAATATCAAGTTGATGAAGAGGCCAATGATGAATGTTAGAATCTATTAGAATCTTTCAATGACATCATTCTGCTGTGGTGTATGCAAGCAAGAGGTGTGATGAATAATTTCCTAGGTAGTAAAAAAAAGATTGGAACTAGGAAGACATCTTCACGAGCATTATTAGTGCATAAAATTGTAATAGATGAACCAAATGATTTTGAATTTCAAATGAAAAATCTTGAAATATAGAGAAAACATCAAAACGATCTTTCGTTAAGAATGACCAAGTATGTAACATCCTCAAATTTTGCAATTATTATTCTTTTAGTAATTTTTATTAAGAAAGGATTTTTTCTTTGCTTTCAGACAATGATTAAGAAACAACTCAAGGAGGAAGAATTATATTTCTTAGGTGATTTTTACAGGACTAAATTACCAAAAGAATTTTTTTATTTTAGAGACAATACCCATTAGAATTTTATCCTTGAATTAAATGGACTTATTAGTAAAGTTGATAAATAGAAAAGGATGGTGTGAGGTTTACTAAATTGTATAGGATTTAATTTGAATTTGAAAGATGAAGTTAGAATGTTCCAAGGAGGATTGACGTGAATTCTAGCAAGCTAAAAGATTAGGAATTTTTAATGAAATTGAATGAACAAGTCAAGAACAAATCAACATCCAATTGGTTAAGGCAAAAAGTATGCCTAGGAATCAAAGTATAAGTAATTAATACAAAGAATATGCTTGGGAATCAAAGCATAAGGTAATTAATACAAGGAATATGCTTAAGAATCAAAGCATAATGTAATTATGACCAAGGTATATGCTTAGAAATCAAGATATCAGGTAATTAATAGCTAGGAGACTTGGAATAGTAAGTCAATGAACCTTGTAGGCCTTAAATCAACATAGAACTAAGTAGCAATTCAATCAGTTTAAAGTTGATTTAGCTTTAGCAATTGACGTAAAGGCTTAGGCACAATTCAATAGGAATTGGAAATCAAATTGGCTGAGGAAAATACGTAGGTCACCTACCTATGTCCAAAACACACATCAAAACACACATCAACATTTAAAGCTCAAATCTAATTTTTTTCGTGTCCAATTAAGCAACAGAGACTAAGTCCCTTTTTATGTGTCATTCTTGACCAAACCAAGTTAAAAAGGCATATCTCTCTTCACTTTCACTTTAACATCCAAGAATCCCTAAGAGCAACAATAAAGAATTGTGTGAGTCGAAGACATCCCTTACCCTCTACTTCTTTGAAGAGTTTATAAATTCTTGATATTTGGTTTGATTGATCTTTGCATGATTTGTGTAACACCCCAAAATTTCACTACTTCTAAATTAATTATTAATCATATCAATTTAAATAAATTAAAATTAGATAATATATGAAAAGTTAGAAACTAAAACACACTTAACAAAATTTATCCATAAAAGAGACGAATTAAGGAAGAATTGAGTAACGTAATTATAAGGTAACCCAATTTTTAGTAGAGATTACTTACCAAAATTATTCTAAATGATTTTAGACCATCTAAATTAGGAATTACAAGAATTATATTGAGTTGGGATGAAACAAAAGTAGAAAAATTGACCAGTGGTGCCAATTTCAACGACCAATTTGATGTATTATACTCAATAGATGGCTGAAAGATTAGAAGGATAATATTGTATGTGGACTTTAATTAGTACCTCATCAGCAGAATTGATTTCTTCATCAGTTGAATTAGCAACGACATCTCCCGATACATCACTGAAGTTTCCCTCCTCGAAATTGGGCATTTCAATCTCATCTTCAAGAGCTATCTGATCACAACAACAATAATTGTTTTTCTACCTAAGTAGCTAGTTGTATATCGAAACAATAAACCAGTGAAAAGACTAGTGGGAACCCAAAGACATGCCTCAAATGAAGAACTGCTGCCTTTGCCAGCCAAATTCTGATTACTGATTCCTGTGTAGTACTCCACTCAGAATTAATAGAAATAATGGGCAGCTATAACTAACTATGAAGCAATTTCAGGTCAATTTGGAGAAATAATCACTTATTTCCTCCAGGTTGAAAAAAAAGCAATTATTTCTCTAAATATAAATTGAGCCAAACATGTCATAAGATAGTTAGTTGAGGCACCTTTCAGAATGTCCAACCGCACCGGAAGAGGCAATTCTTTCTATTAAAAAAAAAACATAAATGCGAATATGGATCTAAGTTAGTTAGTTAGTTCACGTGTCATGTTGAAAAATTTGTAAAGGTAAATCCAAGGCAGAAAATTCAACTAATAGCATTGAAGTAAATATGGATCCATAGACATTTAAATGCAAATACAACCACACTAGAATCCAAACATACTAGTAGTAACAATTTTAGTATAAAGTTAAAGGTGTCAAATGGACCAGACCTAACCCATTTAGCCCTGACCCATGTGCAGCGTGGGCTGGGGCTTAAAAGCCCACAGGGCCAAAGAGCCCATAGGGCCTACTAGACCAGGGCCAGCCCACTTTGAAAATACCATTTTGACCAACTTCTCAAATTGGCAGATCCCAGCCTATCCTATGGTCCTCCTCTCCTCCCCTCAATGCTAATTTTCTTCTCGTTTGTAGTTTGTAGCCATCACCCTTCGTCTCCCACCTTCAAGAGGGGGATCCTCTCTCCCTAAGAGAATTTACCTTCCATTATAGATGTTTTCTTTTCTCTCATTAATGAAAATTTTTTGTTTTTTACCCATTATCTTCTTTCTCCATCTTTCTTAACACATTCTATTTTGTTTCAATTTCAAGCTACAACCTACATTTCTTATTACTTTCTCTCATCCTTTAATCAATCACTGTTATTTGAGAGGTTCTTCTCTAATCTCTTTCTCAAGTTAGCATTGATTGACTTTGGTGTGACCCATTGTGCTTTCTATGGCCTTTGAAGCTTTTCAGACTTGAAGCAAATTTGTACAGGCAGAGCTGGCTATGTCAAGATACAGCAAAAAGAAGAGGCAATGAAAAAGAAAAAAGCTTTTTTTTAACAGTTGTTTGTCCGTGAAAACAAAGTTGGTCTTGGTTTTGGAATGAGAATAAGTTCTCTACTTGCTTCTCTTAGTTTTTTAGTTTGGCATTTTGTTTGGAATGTTTTTTGAGCAAAGTGCTATGTTTTGTAGTGTTTTTATTTTTTAAGTAGTATCGCACTTTTGGAGATGTTTTTACTCTTAATTATTGGATGTGTCATTGGGCTGCCTCATTGAGACATTAATTTCATCATAGTTGAACAAACGAAGAAAAAGCCTATCCTATAGAGTCAGCCCACTATAAAAGAAACACATTCATACATACACATACATGAATTGAAATATTCATAATTAGCAATTACAAAAATAATTTCTTTAAGAAATATTGCACTTGTTTACAAAACAACAACCAAGCCTTATCTCACTAGGATAGGTTGTCTACATGGATCACATGATGCTATTAAGTTCGGTCAAAAATGAAATTTTCAAAAATCTAGTTAATTAAAAGATCTCTTTTAATAACTTTGTCTAAAATTCTTGACTCTCCCTCGAACCCTCTTTAACAGAATAAGAGTCATGCAATTCACTCTCCTTACCAGCACCTCTAAAGGTCTTCTCTGCACATGACCAAACCATCTTAGACAATTTTCAATTATCTTCACCACTATAGGTGCTACTCCAATATTCTCTTATATTCTATCATTTTATATCCTGTCTTTTCTCGTGTATCCACTCATCCACCTTAGCATTCTCATTTTTGCCACTCCCACTTTTTTCTCATGTTGTTGTTCCTTTAAGATCCAACATTCACTGCCATATAGAATAGCTGGTCGTATTGCAGTACGGTAAAACTTTCCTTTTAACTTGATAAGTACTTTATAGTCACAAATAACTCCTGAAGTTTTTCTCTATTTTAACCACCCAGCTTGTATTTGTGACTAACATCATTAATTTCCTCATCATTTTGTATAATCGATCCCAAGTACTTAAAATTGGGAACTTGTGATATAATATCACCTTAAAGTTTAACTTTCAACGCATGATTCTCATCTTGTTTTTTCCTAAACCTACAATGCATGTATTCTGCCCATGTAGTTAAATCGAGATTCGAATAATGAATCTAAAGAACTATTTTTTGAATCGTGAATTGAATCATATCGTGAATTGTAAGATCATGATCATTGCTAAAAATATAATAAAAAGTATTCTAATATAAAGAAAAATTAAATTCATCCATATATTAATATTTTATAGTCAAATATTTCATTATATAACTCATAAAATAAAACGTAGTACAAAAATTCAAGTCACATCAACCAAAATGACACCAAATAAAGGTTGTGACTATATAAATTATATAAATTGGAGGATCATAACATAAAACGTAAGATCTTACTTAAAATATAAAATTATATTTAAATAAACAAATATATATATATATATATATAATATCATAAATAAATAAAGGAATCTTAAAATCATAAATAGCATTTAATAAAATTTAATTAGAAATATATATCATAACTCATAAAAATTATAACTCTATAAAAAATACAATTTTATTCATTTATTTAAATAATATAAGTTTTTATTAAAAAAAAGGAAAAAGAAAAGTATTTTTTTACAGTATCTATGTCTAAACTATTCACAAGGCCTAGCCCACACCTTGCAATATCTAAGCTATTCACATGGCCCAGCTAGACAAATGCTGACCCAAATGAAAAAGGACAAGAAAACATGCAACTAAAAAATAGAATAAAAAACAAAGATGCGTAATAATAAAAAAAATGGAGTCTACAAGTGAGAACGAAGAGGCCATTCATCTGACATATTCTTAGATCTCAAAATCTTATTAAAGAGTTTAGTGAATCACTGTACTCCTTGTTTTCCCAAACTTTTCCAAACTTCTATAGAGATATATTATCAAGGCCAACCACTTTACCATTTTTCATCCTTATTCCTCGTTAAATTTTCACTTGCTCCTTATCCCTCGTTAAAAAGTTTATAGAAATATTTCTCCCATTAATCTTTGATGCTTGATCTGAAACCAAAACTTTTCCTTCTTCATCCTTAATACATCTAACTTAGTCCAAATCTCTAGATTTTCTTTCTCTACTTTTGGCAAGTTTATAAACTCTCTTTTCCTCATACTTTGTTCCAAGAACTTGATAGAACCCTTCAAAAGTTTTAGAACATGCTTCATTCACTCACTACTTTTCTTGTCTCATTTCTTATCTTCTGATACCTTGCTCAATTTTCAGCATTATTACATATATACAAAGTTTTAAAACACATTCTCTTCTCTCTAATTTTCTCTTACACAATTTCATTCAACCACTATGATTTTTTGTCTTTTGGTCTAAAACCTCTAGATTCACCTAAAATTTCTTAGCAACTTTTCTGACCCTTATAGCTATATTGTCCCAAATGATGCTAGCACTATCTTGTGTTGACCAACTACCCTTTTCTACTAACTGCCTCTAAAAGTTCAATAGTTTCTCACCTTTAAGTAGCCACAAGTCACAACTTAATTCTTGGAACAATAACTTGCCAAATTCTCTGTTTACCAGTCTTAAAACAAACATCAAGGACCAAAATCCTATGTTGTGTAGTAGGACTCAAAATCCTTGCAAATTCCTTTGTCTAGAATCAATTTGCAACCTTGAAACTCTGCTCTTAAAAGTGATGAGATGTATCACCCTCTTCTTAAAATAAGTGTTCATAATCTTGAAGTCTTAAGACATTGAGAAATCAATGATAAATTTTCCTTCCTCATTTAACTCTCTAAAATTAAAACCACTATGAGCACTTTCAAATTGTCTTACTTCACAGCCAACGTCAATTAAAATCCCCACCTATGACAAACTTTTCAATTTGTGAGATATCTTGGCTCAACCCCTCTAAATCCTCCCAAAACTTTGCTTTCAAGTGGACTTCTGAGCCAACTTGTGGAGCATAAACACTAATGATATTAATAGTGTTTTGTACAACTAATAACTTCAATACCATAATCTTGTCTCCAATCCTTTTGATTATTATCCACAACTCTACCTACTTTGTTTTTTCTATTGATTTTTCCTATGTATCAAAGTTTGAAACCTGCAATATCGAGCTCCTTAGCCTCATTTCCAACCCATTTTGTTTCCTAAAGGCACATGATGTTAATCTTTCTATGAATCATAGTGTCCACCCCACTTCTAATGACTTTCTTGTTAAAGTACCAATATTCCATGAACTAAACCTAAACACGTGTTCCTGAACTAACTTTTATACCCACATTCCTCCAACCAAATGTGAGGACCCTTGCTCATTTACCACTACATCCAGCGCCGATGCAACAGCTCTAGCTCATTTGACACTGTACTCAAGTCATACAGCACGTTACTTTCTAGTAACGACCTAGTCCTAGTACAATATTGTTGTGTGTAATCCATATAAAATGTTTTGACAAGTTTACATTGGCTGCTGAAGGCCTAACACAACCCTTCTCCTTCAAAGTTATATCTTTTCATTAAATGTTGTAAAAATAAAACCAGAACTCACAGCTTCATAATTATCAAGAATCTTGGTGTTGTCTTAGTCTAAAGCTTTAGGTGGTCTTGTGATTATTATATTCAGGTCAAACTCAATTCGGAATAACAACAAAAGGAAAACCATCTAGGAAAATAAAAACTTAACATTTTGAACATAAGTCAAACAACTAGCCTAATCAATGGCTGTCCCAAAAGGGCCAACACTAGGTACGCATAAAATAATCAATGAGTTCAACCTTATATGTTGTGCTTTGCAGTTAGCACTGCCACATACTATATCACATTCACATTCAATTCTGTAAAAAGCAAGAAGTTCCATGGTTGTCCTAATAGCTACCATGAAGAAAAATTATCATGGTTCTGCTAAATGCTTGTTGAATACTTACTGGGCTTGAATCTTTCATTAAATTCCACATCCTTCTTGTCCTTGTTCTCCTTTAGAATCTGCACATGAAAGCTTGATCAGCAAGTAATTTCCTCAATCAATTTACCTATGTTCTCAAATACTTTCATGTGAAGAAAGATAAAAACAGAGGCAACATGCACAAATTTCAAAAATCAAAATATATAGTTTTTGAAACATGGCATATTAATTATATCTGTATTAAATGTTAACGCTTTCTATTAAGATAAATAATTTTTGTAAAACTTTTGAACATAACTTTAGTTGTACTTTTTCTTTTCTAGTGTATTTATAGAATGCAAATATATAGAAAAGATAAAAAGTTAATATATAATAAACACTAATAAAAAGTCAATATATAATAAGAAAGTTAACACAGGCCATTGAGTGACAGTCGGATGAGTACACAAGAAAAAGGCATTGGAAAGAAACCTCAAAATAAAACATTACACCAAGGAAACTAACTTGAGGAATGAGAAGATAAATCAGCACCTAAGGATATTGCAGCCTGTGTTTCCTTTTAATAGATTTCCAATCATTGATTTTCCAAGCTTCATTGCATTTGTGGAGGTTACTTTGAAAAGCCTGAGCTTGGAAATAGAGTAGGAAATTAATATCTGGGGCTGTTCTGATTGCAATTCAATGCCTTCTCTGCTTCTCCAAATCTGCAATCAAATTTTCAATTCTATAAGGAAAAGAATAAAAAAAAAACACCACAACACGACCCAAAATTCAAACCGGATTTGTTTCCTACTAGACCATGGCAAATTGAATGAAGCACGTTACTTACATACATAAATCAACTAATGCCTTTTTATCATATCATAGAAAAGATAATCAACAATCACCTACTGTACTTCAAAGACAGCACCAACATTGTTTCAGCATTTTGTCCTAAAACATGGTCCAGCCTTGCAGTGACAATGTCAAGAGACTACCAGGAAGCTCAAACAATAGAGGACAATAGTGTGGTCACAGCAAGAGGCTTGACAGATATTTTTCAACATTATGCAGAACAGCAAATAGCCATTGCAATTTGCAACCAGGACCAGGCTCAGATATTTATTGGCAGTTATGTTTCTGCAGACACATATCGTGTAAATATATATATTTTAATGCAGTTGATTGGTCTTTCAAATATATATTTTTTATGCTCCTCTTTAACAAAACAAAGTCGCTAATTAGGTGCTAAAAAATTAGTATCCCTTAATATGTAGTAATCAGGGTCCCATGGACCACCATTTATGAATATCAGATGACAGATATTACTGACGAAAAACTAAATCAATCTTAGAATCAAAGTGTACAAGTCAACTGGTCTACATGCGCAAAAGGTAAGATATTATCTTTGATGCCTAGCACTAAACAAGATAGGACTTCGATAAATTATTTAATTAATTCTGATAATAATCATCAAAATTAATAAATTCTGGGGGCAATAACTGAATAAGGCAAGTGAATGTTTCAAAGTTTATGCATCTAAAAATGATAATTTCTGTTAGAACTGGATCAAAACAGAGGAAACAATAGAGAAAATAGATGAAGAAGAGACAACATGTGTATTATCTCTAGTACAACTCACGGTATTCGAGAGACCGAGTTCAATCCCAATACCTAAAGGCCCCAATCCTTTCACAATTGACAGTGATAATCTCTCTCTGCCTCCCTCTTATTTACAGGAGCAATTATGCCTTATTTCTTCTTCAATCTCAGCCTACCTAACTACTAACTAACTCAGTCTAACTAACTACTAATAAGTCCCTAACAGACATATCATATCATAACTAATTACAAATGGGAATTACTTAACAATAAGAGTTAGAACAGGGTCAAAACAGAGGAAACAACAGAGAAAACAGATGAAGAAAAGAGAGAAAATGTGTTTCATTCTCTAATACAATTCAGGGTATTCGAGAGACCCTGGTCAATCCCAATGCCTAAAGGCCCCTTAACTAACATATCATAACTAATTACGAATGAGAGTTACCTAGCAACTTTTCATAAAATATTTGTATTTAAGTTCATTGTGCAGATTTTTGTAACATTTTGGTCTTCCAGGTTGATAGTAGCAGCTTGTGCTCGTAGTTACTTACCCGTGCTGGGAATTGAATGAGAAATGCTGAGATGAGAGAAATCGAAAATATTAAATGCTACCTAATCCCATTCCAACGATACTAGTTAAGGTTTTAATGTACTTTATCATAATCATCTTGGCTCGCTTTCAAGATGTTGAAAGGGAACTAATCAAAATCATGCAATGAACAACTAAGAATGACATCTCAAGCAGAATCACAAAACAACTAACCAATATAACATTTACCTCTGATAGTTGCGAGGATCAAATTCAGAATCGCAATGGAATCGTTCCAGAGTCGAGACAACGAGCGAGTGAGAGTGAGAGTTGCAGAAGGAGAGTCGATTGAGAATTTAAGACCGATGGGTCCATCACATTTGGGATGTGTCTTTGAGAATTGTGATTCGTCATTACTGATTCATTGATTCTTTATCTTTTGGTCAGTGGGATTCATTAATTTTTGAAAAATGGAAAAATTGAAAAAATACAACAACTTACGAGTGAACCCCTGACTCAAAATTTCTTACCCACTTTGGGACTAAATGGGCCAATTAAAAAATAGTGTAAATTATAAAATTTAAGGGCCTAGTGCATGGATATTAAGCATATCTAACTTATGAGCAAGGTCTGTGATGTAAATAGTAAGTACATTGTTGTTGGGGGCAAACGAAAACTTAATGTTAGAATGTAGGTGGATTTATATTTATTTTAATACTTCAAGTTACGTTTGAGAAGCTTTTTAATGTGCTTTCAAATATATACTTTATCTTTCAAATTATCAAAAAGCTTTTGTTTTAATATGAATTATGCTGAAAAAACAATCAATCCTCATGTGAGATTAGGATTAGAATTAGAATTAGAATTTCAAAGAGAAAAGCCTTTTTTTATGTTGGTAAGAAGAAGGTTTCGTACGAATTTTATGTAGAGAAACATTTTAGATACATGTTAAGAAGTAGGAGTGTTTATGAGTTAAGTTAGGTGAGTTTTGATATAAAAAATATGTTATCCAATAAAACTTTAGGGTTAAATTCACTTGATTCAAATTAATTCAATCATGGATGGATTGGATAGTCAAGTTAGCATTTATATTAATATAAAAAAAAAGTTTCATATATTGTTGATGGCACAATTTCAACATTTCAAATAATAAATATATTAAATTTAAATGAGAAATTATTCACTTTAAAACATAATATAATATTAATAGCTTAGTATTCATTTAAAAGAACAAGTTAAAGCAGTATAAAGTAAAAAAAAAAATTGACAACCTCTTATAAATCACCAAATACGAAGTTTAATATTTATTTTACACTTAAAATAATACACAATATTTAAAAATTGAAATATTAAATCACTTATCAATCTTTTATTCTTTATTTTAAACAAATAAAAAGGAATCGATGGTATAAAGTTAAAGGGAAAAGTTCCAGCTACAATTGGTGATTGGGTCTATTGGGGTTTGGTTCTAACATTGCAAATTCACAATTCAATTGGTTCTAATATTTTTATTCGAATGTATTTATCTAAGATTATTTCCTCCTATTTATAGACATTTCAATTGACAAAGATAAATGCAAGTCCAACGAGAGATAACACATTTATTTTTAAGTATTTAAATTAGTTGCACTTTTAGGATTTAAATTCGAAATCACTTATATTGTCAAATTAAAAAAACAATATTTTTATATTATTTATGAAAATAAAATTTATTAATTTAATTATTGATTTATACAATATTATTATAAAAATTATGTTCACAAAATTTTATATATTCAAATATTTATAAATATAAAATCTAAAAAAATTATTTATTTATATTTAAAACAATATATGAAGTGCAGTAATTAAGTATCAATTTATTTTTTTATGAGTAATGTCTCATTTTAAACCCTTAAAATTATAAGTATTTATCAATCTAATATTTAAAATTATGGATATTTATTAGATTGATAAGAAATCAATCATTTTAGTCAAACTTACCTGACCACTAAAGTTAAACTTAATTTTAAGCATCAATATTAATATTTTTTTAATAATATTTTCATGATCACAAATCAAAAAGTATTAAGGAACTAAAACGTCAGTGAGCATTGTACTTCTTAATTTTCATTACTTTCGACTAGGGATGGAAACAAAGCAGGTCAGGCCAGGTTTTACTCTAAACAGGCCTGGCCTGTTACATGATTATTAGGCTTGAGTATGTTCTGTTACATGTTAAAAGCTTTATTTTAGGTCTGACTTGGCCTGTTTAAGTGGCCTAACCTGACCTAAAGCCTGTTAACAAAACTTATTATAAAAAAAAATAATATTAATAAAAATATAAATATTTTATTATCAAATTAGTTTATATATTTTTTTAATTTCTATCTATGTTATTAATAATTATTAAATAATTATAATAATATTAATATAATTTTATAAATAATTTTTAAAATATTATTTAAGTATTAATTACAAATATTTTATATTAATAAAATTTATATTTATATTTTTTTTGATTTATTTTTTAAAAATCATATAAATAGTAAATATTTTAGTTTTATTTTAGGAACATATTTTGTTTGTTTAAAGATATCTTATATTCAACAAATAAAGTTACAGTAAATATATAAAATTGATAAAAAAAAATAACATTCACACAATTTCTTGAATTAATTAAAAGAAAATTACTATGTTTTAAAAAATAAATAAATTTAAACTTAATGCAATATATATATATATATAATGACAATAATAATAACTATTAAATTAAAAATAATTACAAAATATTTAAATTTATTTGTTTTATTAATTTTTTATTTTAAATTAACAAATAAATATAAAATTAACTATATTATAACATTAATATAATATAGAAAATATTACTGATACAATAAATTAAAACATATACTTATATATTACATATAAATTGATAAATTAACTAATAATTTAATTAAAATACGTACAAGTTACAAAAATATATATTATTATATAATTTATTTATAATTATATTATTTATATTATTTATTATATGGTCTGATTACATATATATATATATATATTATAATAAATTTTTTATTTTATTTTCTTATCATTTTTTATAAATTTTTCCTTTCAAATAAAATATAATTTATATTTAAACAACTTTTATTTATTATAAATATAAAAAATTATAACATAATATATGAATATAATAATTAAATAATAATAATAATAAAATTTAAAATATAAAAAATTTATTAAAAGAATATTAATATTTTATTTTTAAATTTTAATTCGTTTAATTTTGATCGTGTCTTATTCTTCTTCAGCTTGTTTAAATATAATAAATATAATAATTTATAATTAAATAAATTTATTTTTTAAACACTTATAATCGTGTATAAATATTTTTAGTTTTGAATATAATATAATTTTTATTTATTATAAATAAAAAATTATAACATAATATATTAATATAATATATTAATATAATATTATTTTTTTTAAATATTAGTTTCTTTAATTTTGATTGCATTCTAAGCTTATTTAAAGACTTTGCTGCTCTTCAGCTTGTTCAAACAAATATAATAATTTACCTTATATTTATATTTAAGGTAACTATAGATAATAATATAAAAAGAATAAAAAGTAAGTGCAATAACAGTTTTGACTCACAGGCATGTAGTTGTGCTATGTTTGTGATTTGTTGTGATATAGTAAATACAATCAATAAAAAATTTTATTATAAATTTTATAGCAATAAAATTGCTTAAGAAAATATAAAAAAATAAAATAAAATTTGTATAATATTAATAAAAATATAATTATTTTATTATCAAATTAGTTTATATATATTCAAATTTTTATTTGTATTATTGATAATTATTAAATAATTATAATAATTTTTATACAATTTTATAAATAATTTTTAAAATATTATTTGAGCATTAATTATAAATATTTTCATACTATAGAATTTTTATATTTTTATTTTCTCAATTTAATTTTATAAAATTATTAAATATTTTAATCATTTTTTATGATAATTATATTTTGTTTGTATAAAGACATTTTATATTTAATAAATAAAAATACGGTAACCACATAAAATTGATAATAAAAAATAACACTTAAAAAATTTATTAAATCAGCTAAAAAAATATTATATTTTAAAAAATAAATAAATATCGTTATTATAAAAATTGTAGGTAAAAAATATTTATATTATAAAATTTATAGATGCAGAAAAATAACATATAAGCATACGAAGAATTATTAAAATTTATATTTAAATTAAAATAACTTATATTTCTAAATTTTTATTTTAATTAAAAAATATGTGATAAAACTTAATATAAAAATTTAAACTTAATGTTCTATATATATATATATATATATATAAAATGACAACAATAATAACTATTAAATTAAAAAAACTAGTTATAAAATATTTAAATTTTTTATTTCATTAATTTTTTATTTTAAATTAACAAATAAACTTAAAATTAATTACAGTATAATATTAATGTAATATAGAAATTATTAGTTTATTACTGATACAATAAATTAAAACACACACTTATATATTACATATAAATTGATAAATTAACTAATAATTTAATTAAAACACATTCAAGTTACAAAAATATATATTATTATATAATTTATTTATAATTATATTATTTATATTATTTACTACATAGTCTGATTATATATATATATATATATATTATAATAAATTATTTATTTTATTTTGTTATCATTTTTACTTTTAAATAAAATATAATTTAAATTTAGTAATTTCTATTTATTATAAATAAAAATAATTATAACATAATTAAATTAATAATAATAAAATTAAGAGTATAAAAAATATGTTAATATCATTTTATTATTTTATTTTTAAATTTTATTTCGTTTAGTTTTGATTACGTCTTATTCCTGTTTAAAGATTTAACTATTTTTTAAATTGTTTAAATATAATAAATGTAATAATTTATTATTAAATAAATTTATTATTTAAAAAGTGTAATCATATATAAATATTTTTAATATTTAATAGAATATAATTTCTGTTTATTATAATTATAAATAAATAAAATTATAACATAATATATTTATTTAATAATAAAAAAATTAAGAATATAAAAAATATATTATTAAATAACTTAATTATTTTAATATATTTTGACAGTTTTTTTTTAAATTATATATATATATATATATATTTATATTTATATTTTTATACAGGTCGGCCTATCAGGCTTAACAGGCTTTATAAACAGCTCAAGCCTGACTCATTTACTTAAACAGACTTTAAAAAAAAGCCTAAGCCTGATTTGTTTATTAAAAAGGTCAGGCCAGGCCAGACCAGGCCTAAACCAGGCCAGGCCACAGGCCCCTGTCAGGCGGCCTGACCTGTTTCCATCCCTACTTTCGACTATCCTTTCCATTCCCCTTCTTCTCTTTATCGGTTGACTAATCACAATATTAAATTAATTCACAATTAATTTAAAAGCTTTGTTATAATTTATACTAATATTTTAATAAATGTCTATTATTTTATGAAATAAGAAAAATGCATACATTTATTATCTTTAAAATATGAAAAATAATTAATTATTTTTATTTAATGATTAAAAAATTATAACCATAAAAAGTAAAAAAATTTTAAATTATTATTAGCTAAAATAAGAGAACTTAACAAAAGCACTCCAATTACAAAGACTTCTTGTTGTCCAATTCAGTAAAATATAATGTGTCATATCATAATATTTTCATAATTCTTTTTTTTTAGTTCAATCCTACAATACAATTGATGTACATGATAAGAGAAAGATAACTAGTAAGAGGATCAAAACAACTAACTTTTGTCTAAAGGACTCCATGTGGGCAAGTCTAGTATATAACTATCTCAGTTATGGAGAGAGTTTGTGGATGAACTAAATTTGATCTCTCTTTTCAGTTTTCTTTTAGCTCTTCATTAGAATTTCCTTTCTTTGGTTCCTTTTCTTTTATGCTCTGTATAGCTATTCTTGATAGTCTTCAATACTTCATTGTAAGGAAAAAAAAACTCATACAAAATAATACATAGAGGCATTATACTTCTTACACTCTCTTATATTGCAATTGTTATTGTTGAAAACTTTATTCATAACAATTGGTGTTTTCATCTCGTTCAATGGCTGAGAATACACATTTAAAAGAGCTTACTATTGATGTCAACTGCATTCTAGATCTCATGGAGTCGCAGCATAAGGAAACTAACTCTAAATTTGTGAATGATATGTGGTAAATCCACATTTTACTATATTTTTAGCCTAGTTTTTATTAGTAAATAATTATTTAAATATTAAATAAACTTGAAAATACCATAAAAATTGCATTGATATTCATAATTGTGTAAATAATTTAGAACTTTAGATTTTATTTTAATTCTGAAAAATTATGCTTAAAAAGATTTAATTTTGTGCAGAACTTGAGCTGGAGACTTTTAAGTTAAATATTAAAGTGAAGAAAGTAGATGAATTGAGCTTAAAAGATAAAAAATCAATATATGCTGGGCATAACAACTTTGGGTGCATAGAGTTAACACTTTGAAAAAGAAAATCCATGAAGATCAATTGCGTAACAACTCTAAATGTTGAAAGTTATCACTCCAGCAACTGAATTCATGAAGGGTCTTGTGTGCAAAGACTCTTACTAGTGAAAATAGTTACGCCCAATGCTAATTCGTCCACAAATCTTGCGCGTAAACACTCTTGTTACTAAAAATAGATGCCCGTAACCATTCTTGCTACTGAAAGTAGCTACGCGCAAGGTAAATTTACACAAAACACATGCACGTGGACACTCTTGCTACCGAGAGTATTTACACAAAAATAGCATAATTTTATAAACCGCTTTTAAGTTACAACTTTGGATGTTTGGCGTTCCTACTTTAGCCTTAGAAGCTTTTGGAAGGCCTTCCACGTTATTACTCTTAGTGATAAAAGTGTTAACGTGGAAAGAGACAGGAAAAAATATAAATAGTTGTTGAGAGTTCAGAATTAGGAGTTTTTTAGTCATTTTTCACTTTCCAATTGTTTTAACTTCCAAGGAGAGCCAGAGAGAGGGATTGGGAACGACTTTCAAACTTCATTTCTAGAGGAATCAGGGTGAAGATTGGGTCTTGGAAGATGTTATTCTACTCTTTATTCTCTTCTTCTCTTGCTTTTCATTCTCTCATTGTAATGTTGTTCTAAACCTCATTGTTAGGAATTTATGGATTTGAAATGGATGTATTGATTTGATTTTTCACTCTGAACTTTGAGTGTTTGATTGGATTGAGTAGTTAATTCTTTTACTAAAGTAAATCTTTGAATGGAAGTTCAATTGATTAATAAAAGAGAAGCCTTTACCAATGGAAATTAGATTTGTTTCTCAGATCTGAATTGATTACCAAAATTATTTATTTTTGAGGGATAAGTGATCTTAGTTTTGCAATCTTAAGGTTCTGATCATAATGAAACATTAAATTAAATCTCGTCTAAGAAATTATGGTGATTTAGTTGAATGTTAGGGTCAATAAGGTAAGGAATTAACCTTTGACTAATAGTATGCAAAACTGATAAGTGTCATATTTTAGCAGTTGTCAATGTATACTTTGACACTTATTTGCTTCCTTTTCACATAGTTTGCACTTAAATTCCATGTAATTTATATTTTAATGCATTTAAGTCATGTTATTTAAATTTAGCAACTTTACCTTTAATTTTGTCAAATAATAGAAGATATTTGATCCACTTTTTTTGTGTGAATTTTTTTAAGGACAAAGGCTTGATGAGGTGTTTACATATATAGATTTATATTGTCTTCATCACACCCTTCAAATGCTTTGTTTTGAGAGTTTTTACCATTTCTCATTAATAGAAATGATTTGGGCTTGTTTTGCATGAATGTTGTAATTTTGTATTTTGAGCTTTTCTGACTCTATCAACTTTTTTGCCCAGATCTTTTTCTACAGATATTATTTTTGGCTAATTCTAATTGCATTGGATTCTACACATCTGGAACTTCAAAATGCATATATGGTTTGCTAGATTTGGAGTTGTTTTCTATTTTTTATGATTTTTTGAAGATGAGTCAGATTTGTTGAAGTCGCCCAGAATTCAAGTCTCACTCAAGCGCAAAATTCATAACAAATTTTTTGCTGGTTTTCTCGCTTGAGCAAGAGTTTGAGCAAGAAATCATGCAGCAGACCTTGCTCTCGGGTTAGATTTTGCTTGAGTGAAAATTGGCTTGCTTGAGTGAGAATTCACTTATTGCCCTACAAAAACAGAAGATTCAGGTAAAAAATGGAGAGCTTGAGCGTGCCTTGAAGCCCTAGCACATCATTGATCCAATTTTGGAGTGCAGAGCAAGAAGAGAAGCGTGTGGAAGCAGCCATATCATTGGGGAACTAATTTCTATCTCTTACCCATGTACTTCCTTGTTGTTTTGTATGCCATGAATGGCTGAAACTATAGGGATTGGATGTAATCTTCATATACTAAATGTTTTGGTATTTTTAATATATATTTATTCATTTGCCATGAGTTGGGTGTGTTTATTTTGATATTAATGCTTATTTCTACCCAACGGGAATTGATTCATGATTCAAGAATCTGGGGTGAGTTGGAAAATTACCTTGGAACCCAGTTGGAATAAATACACGAAATAAGTTAGGACTTTAGGGATAAATTTTAATCTATTATATGATATGTAACTCTTGATATTAGTGCTGGATTATTTATTGTTTGGGCAAGGGATTATCATTCCATAAATATATCTTATTGTTTATTAATTTGAATTTGGATAACTGAAATTACTAGAGTATCAACATTCCCTGCATACACGACAACCTTTTATACTATATCAAAAACTTGGTACACTTGTCAAATCCCCTTCATTAGAAACTGATTGTCAATCAATCAAATGCTTGAATATTCAGAGGCATAATTGAGTTGACACTAATATTTTGGTGAAATAAATTCATAACTCTCATCCATTCATATCTCATCTCAACACAAATTTCATAATTCTGTTTTATAGCACTTTCATTGCTTCATATTGCTGTTATGCTTTACTTTTACAAGTTGCAAATCATTCTAATGAATTGTTTGGCTCAATTAATTATCAAATTGTGAAGTGGTAATTGAAAACAAGATCCTTGTGGATGATACTTGAGACTCATATTGATTTCCAAATTTTATTACTTGCTACAACTACCTAGTACACTTGCTAGTGAGTAATTTTACACTGCTGTATTTAGAAGGTAACAAGTTTTTGGCGTCATTGATGGAGATCTTAGTATTTTCAATATCATTAGTAGCAAGGAAACAATTAGATTGAACTATTTATTTTCTATTTACTTTTTAATTCTATTTTTATATACTTGAAATTTGTAGTACTATTTGATAATTTTTTGTACACCTTTGCTATCCAATTTTGTATAAGCTTTGTGATATTATAATTCATGTTTAGTTTAGATGTTTACATATTGATTTTTGTTCTTAATTCATTGTAGAATATTCTTCTAGTAATTTTTTGAATAATACTGTCCTGTATTCTGATCATTTTCAAGTGTTTTGTTTGTATTTAGTTTTCTTTCTTATTTTATGCATGGAAAAAATAAAAATAAGACCACTCTTGTGTTTGATCCGGATATAGATAGAACTTTAAGAAGATTGATAAACGAATTAAGAGTAGGAAATTCAGCAAGTAAGGAACAAGATTTAGAATCCACACCTTCACCTCCTAAAACTGAAGAATTTCACATTCCTTCTCCTACACCATCAACACCTTAAGAAGTGATAATGGCTTAACAGAACAGACAAAAAACTTTGGGAGACTATGTTGTGCCTAACATGCAGGGTTACAATTCTTCTATAGTTAGACCAACAATACAAGTTAATCATTTTGAAATAAAACCAGCTCTACTTCACTTAGTACAGTAAGACCAATTTTCTGGTTCAATTTCAGATGACCCTAACTTACACATCTCTAAGTTTTTACAGTTTTGTGACACAATAAGGATGAATAAAGTCAGCAAGGATGCAGTTCGATTGAGATTATTTCTATTTTTCTTAAGAGAAAAAGCAAAGTTTTGGCTGCAAGCTTAACCACAAGGAAGCATAACCACTTGGACAGACCTTGTCAATAAATTCCTTATCAAATACTTTCCACCATCTAAAGCTACAAAGTTAAGAGGTGAGATCACATCATTTGTACAACAAGAAGGGAAATCATTATATGAGGCTTGGGAGAGATATAAAGAGCTTTTGATAAAGTGTCCACAACATTGCATACCAGAATAGATGCAGCTGGAAACTTTCTATAATGGAATGGGTCTAGCCACTAGAACCATGGTTGACGCGGCTGCGGGAGGATCTTTAAATACCAAATCCTTAGAGGAAGCTCAAAGGATCATAGAGATGATGGCCTCATCCATGTACCAAAACTCCAATGCAAGACACTCTACAAGGAGTGGTAGATATGAAGCCAAAATTCTTGAGACCTTCCTTGCGCAGAACCAGCTGCAAAATCAAATGTTTTGAAAGCAAATTGCTGCACTAACTCAACAAATAAGCAATAATCTTTAAGCTGCACCAATTCAGAATATTTAACTTACTTGTGATTTTTGTGGAGGAAACCATGCTAATGGTGCATATGATGCGCCTACAACTGAACCATAAGAGCAAATCAACTATATGAAAAATTTTCATAGATAACAACCTTCATTCCCACCTAGTTTTCAGTATCCTAATAGCAGAAATCAGCAGTATTTTAATTGAAACTCTCAAAATTCTGCTATAAAGAATTCTAATTCTGCTATGGCTCTTTTTAGTGCAGGTACCTATGATTGAAAGGTTGAGTGAAATGGAGGAAATAATGCTACAATTCATGAAGTTGACCCAAACAAGCTTCAAGAATTAAAAGTTTTCCAGAAAAAAGCTTGAGACTCAAATAGAACAGCTAGCTAAGCAACTGTCCAGCAAAGATGAAGGTAGATTTTCTAGCAATACAGTTGTCAATCTAAAGGAGCAATGCCAAGTTGTAATGACTAGGAGTGAAGTTGTTGTGGGGAGTCCCAAACTTACTGAAAAAAGAGCAAATAATTCTGCTGTAGAGGAGAAATTGAAATTTGATTTGGATAAAGGAAAATTCACTCTGCTGAAGAGAGAAAATTCAGAAATAGAAAGTACTCCAAAGGCTGTGAGAAAGACAAAGAGGCAAATACTTGAAGAAGCAAATCAACCTATTGATGAAGAAAGATATAAGAGACTTCCTTATCCTCAAAGAGTGCCAAATCCGAGACAAGAAAAATAGTTTGAGAGGTTTCTATATGTCTTCATGAAACTTCAAATAAATATTCCTTTTGCTAAAGCTCTTGAACAAATGCCTTCTTAAGCTAAATTTATGAAGGAGCTATTATCTAAGAAGAGGAAACTTGAGAATGATAAAATAGTCCCTTTGACTGAAGAATACAATGCTATATTGTAGAAGAAGTTCCCTAAAAAATTAAAGGATCCAGGTTCCTTTAACATCCCGTGTTCTATTGGTAATTGTACCGTAGGAAAAGCTTTATGTAATCTTGGGGCCATCATTAATCTCATGCCTCTTACAATCATGAAAAGACTTAGAATAGAGGAAGTCAAGCCTACTAGCATTACTTTGCAACTTACAGACATATCTTATTCATATCCTTATGGTATTGTAGAGGATTTGCTAGTTAAGATTCACAAATTTATTTTTCCTGCAAATTTCATGATTTTAGACATGGAAGTGGATGCCGATATTTCTTTGATTTTGAGCAGACCTTTCTTAGCCATGAGGAGAACTTTAATTGATGTCCAAAAAGGAGAGCTTATGTTGAGAGTGCAGGATGAAAAGGTTATTTTTAATGTATTTGAGGCAGTCAAGCATCCTAATGATGATACCACTTGCATGAGGGTTAACATTCTAGATTTTATTACTTTTCCTTATTTTATTGATGATGCTGATGAAATTTCATTGTTAAGGGAAACTATAGTTGCAGGGAATTCACAAGCTACTATAAAGAAAGGAGAACATTTAATAGAATATGTGCAGCAGCTGGATACCTTACCAATTTTCCCTTCTACAGAAAATCCAACAAAGGAAGAATTAAAAAAATGAAGTAAAAGAGGACAAGGCTGAGAAACTTGAGCTGAAACAATTGCCCTTTCACTTTAGATACTCTTTCTTAGACCAAAAACATGAAAAATTCAGTGATTATTAACAATGATCTTAAGGGAGAGGAGGAAGAAAAGTTACTAAGAATTCTTAGAGCTCACAAGTCAGCAATTAGTTGGCATATTTCAGATTTGAAGGGCATAAATCCAACCTTTTGTAAGCATAGAATTCTGTTTGAAGAAAATTATAAACCAATGGTGCAGCCACAAAAAAGATTAAATCTAGCTATGAAAAAAGTGGTGAGAAAAGAAGTGATGAAGTTGCTAGATGCAGGAATTATTTACCCTATTTTAGACAGCAAATAGGTTAGTCTAGTCTAAGTTATCCTTAAGAAAGGAAGGGTGACTGTTGTGTCTAATGAGAAGAATTAATTAATCCTTACAAGGATAGTTACGGGCTTACACGTGTGCATTGATTACAGAAAATTAAGTGATGTAACTAGAAAGGATCATTTCTCATTGCCTTTTGCTGACCAAATGCTAGAGAGGCTAGTTGGTCATGCATTCTATTATTTTTTTATGGGTATTATGGTTACAATTAAATAGCGGTGAACCCTATGGATCAAGAAAAAACTGCTCTTATTGGAGTTTTTTCTTGTAGAAAAATGTCATTCGAATTATGCGATGCTCTCGCTACTTTCCAAAGGTGTATGCTATCCATTTTTTCTGATTTAGTAGAGAAAATTATTGAAGTATTTATGGATGATTTCTCTGTTTTTGGTGACTCTTTTGATGATTGTTTAGCTAATCTTTCCATTGTTTTGCAAAGGTGTCAAGACACCAATCTTATTTTGAATTGGGAAAACTGTCATTTTATGGTCCAAGAGGGAATTGTCCTTGGCCATAGAATTTCTGAAAATGGAATAGAGGTGGACCAAGCAAATTGAAGTTATTAGTAAATCTGTCTCCACCAATTAATGTAAATGGAGTTAGGAGTTTTTTAGGACATGCAGGTTTTTATAGGTGGTTCATCAAAGATTTTTCAAAAATTGCAAAACTTAGTGATTTACTTGTGAAGGATGTTGACTTTGTGTTTGATTACTCTTATTTGCATGCATTTTCTATTTTGAAGGAGAAGCTTATTTCTGTCCCTATTCTTGCGAAACTTGATTGGAATTTACCTTTTGAATTAATCTGTGATGCAAGTGATAGTGCAATAGGTACTGTTCTAGGACAGAGAAAGGATAGAAAATTGCTTGTGATTTATTATTCCAACGAAGTTCTAAATTCTGCACAAGTAAATTACACAACTACTAAAAAAGAACTTCTTGCTATTGTGTTTGCTTTTGATAAATTTAGATCATATTTGATGGGGTCGAAAGTTATAGTCTATACAAATCATTCTGCCCTCAATTATTTGTTTTCTAAGGAGGATGCAATGTCAAGATTATTGAGATGGATCTTATTGCTGCAGGAGTTTGAATTGGATATTAGAGACCAAAAGGGAAAGAAAAATGGGTAGCTGACCATCTGTCCAGACTTCCATTAAACAACCTCACTTTTAATTCCTTAGATATTAATGAAGAATTTCCAAATGAAAGATTCTTGGCTGTAGAAGATCTGCCTTGGTTTGCTGAGATAGTAAACTTTAAGGCTACTCAATTCCTTCCAAAAAGGTTGACTTGCAACAAAGAAAAAAGTTTCTGTATGACAACAAATTCTATGTGTGGAAAGACTATTATTTGTTCAAAATTGGGGTGGATAGTTGATAATTCTGTAATTAGGCCCTCATTTACAATCCATATATTCATATTTGACTTTTATTTTATTTGAATTTTACACTAATTTATATATTAATTATGCAATTTGGTATAAAGATGTCGCAAGTATACTTTGGGTGTATTTTGGGACCAAATTGGTAGAAGATTAGAGCTTTGTAGCAGTCAGCATGCCCAGACCCTTTCAACAAGTACGGGGGTGCTTCGAGTCCATACACGGTTATGCTTAAGGCCTTGCACGGCTGTGCTCATCTACGATATCAAGAGGTTTTAGGGTTTTCAAACCTTATTAAAAGGAGATCTCAGGCATTGTAAAAGGTAACCATTTTTATCTTGGCTTTTGCTCTAGAATACATCTCATCTCGTCTCTCTTGCATGAGATCCTTGGCACATGCTTGGCGAGACTTGGAGCTTCAAGCGATCGTACTTGAAGACCGGGAACACATCTCATACTCTAATTTGATATTTCTTTTGATTATGGCTTTGTTTATAATTGTTTTAGTTCTTTTCTTTAGCATGAGTAACTAAGTCCATATCCATATCTAGGGCTATGGGAACTATTGTTCATAAATTTATGAAATTTTGATGTTTGAATCTAAATTTGATTTCCGTTTTGTGATTAGATTTTATCCTATTACGCTTCTCCCTTAATCCTAATTAATTATATCGTTAGGCGACCGTATCTCGGTTAATTAATAGATCTATAGGGTAAAACGAGACAAAAGATTAGGTGGACCAAACCAATTTTTCTCTTCTAATCTTTATTAAATTAATAAGTTCATAGGTTTCTTAAGCTTTCTTAAATTGATGTCTTGCATGAGCATTGAGGATGTTAATTTAGAGAAAAGAATATTAATATTGCATGACCATTGGGTATTAATAGTATTCGTATGAATGATTGGTAATCACAAGGAAATCAAATTTAGAGTTAAACAGAAAAAATAACATAAATGATTGAATGAGAAAACCCATATGCCCTAGGTTCCTCTCTGATAAGTTTAACCAATATGTGCATTGTATTCCTTACTCTTAGTTTTATAATTGATTTTATAAATTCTTATTTTTAATTAATCTCGAATCTTTAAAGTTTAAACAATTGAATTAGAAAATTCTTAGTAATTAGAAATCAATCCTTGTGGGACGATATTTCGGGAACTTAATTTATGAACCCTTTATTACTTCTCAATGGGTACACTTGCCCTCCAAACAATAGTCTACTTAGAAGGTGTATCCCACAAAATGAACAAGCTAAAATATTATGGCATGTCATAATTCAGAATATGGAAGCCACCATGGAAGTTCAAGGACTGCTGCAAAAGTCTTGCAAGCAAGATTTTTCTGCTCCATACTTTTTAAAGATGCCAATATTTATGTTGAAAGTTGTGACAAGTGCCAACAGACAGGCAACATTTCTAGGAAGCATGAGCTGCCATTGACAAATATTTTGGAAGTAGAACTGTTTGATGTATAGGAAATTTGACTTTATGGGACCTTTTCCTATGTCTTTCTCTCATGAATATATTCTTGTGGCAATTGATTACATTTCCAAGTGCGTGGAAGCAATCCTAACAAGGACCAATGAAGCCAAGGTGGTGATCTCCTTTATTAAAAGAAACATCTTTGCTAGATTTGGAGTACCTAGATTTTTAATAAGTGATGGAGGTGCTCATTTCTGTAACAAACACCTTGAACCAGTTCTTGCAAAGTATGGAGTGAAACATAAGGTGGCTACTCCCTATCATCTACAAATAAGTGGACAAGTGGAAGTGTTAAACAGAGAAATTAAGCAAATTCTAGAAAAAGTAGTGAATAATTCAAGGAAAGATTGACCAAAGAAATTAGATGACTCTTTATGGGCATATAGAACTACCTTTAAGACTCTAATTGGCATGTCACCATACCAATTAGTCTTTGGAAAAGCATATCACTTACCTATTGAACTGGAACATAAAGCTTATTGGGCACCAAGTGACTGAATTTTGACTTGGCTAGTGCTGGAGAGAAAAGATTACTACAGTTACATGAATTAGAGGAATTCAGGCAGTATGCTTCTGAAAATTCCAAGCTGTATAAAGAAAGAACCAAGAAAACCCATGATAAATTCATTTTGAAAAGAGAGCTCAAGCCTGGACAACAAGTTCTATTGTTTGATTCAAGGTTGAAACTATTTTCGAGAAAGCTTAGATCAAGATGGTTTGGACCCTTTCTGATCAAGAAGGTATCTCCCTTTGGTGTAATCTTAATTGAGGATCAAAAGACAGGGAGAGAGTTTAAGGTCAATGGTTAAAGGCTAAAGATTTATCATAGAGAGGCATTTACTCAGAATATATCATGCATTAAATTGATTTCTCTTGAATGAGAAATATGAGGCGTCAAGCTAGTGACGTTAAAAGAGCGCTTGTGAGAGGCAACTCATATTTCTAACTCTTTACTTTTGTTAGAATTAAGTTTATAATTTTTAATTTTAGTTAGTTTGAATTTTAGAATTTTGCATTCCTCTGAATCTTGAATTTGATATAGTGAATAGTTCTTTTTTTTTTTTTACAGTAACAATGGAGTGCATTAGAATTTTGATGTTGCAGGCTTTGATTCAAGCAAGAAAAAAATGAAAAAAAAAAAGTGATGAAGTTGTATTTTAAAAGATGTTCATCAATTGAGTAGTCACTTTGGGGAAGAAAAGTTGGGACGTAGAAGCTGTTTTTCTGAGTTTGATCATTCAAGTTAACACTTTAAGTACTTAAAGTGAATATCTATTTGCTCAGAACTATGCCTTCTTACTTGAAGTTGATACTTTATGCATATAGAGTGCTTATACAGAGGCTATTTCCCTTGAATTTCAAGTCCAAGCCTTGCACGTTAACGCTCTCAGTACATAAAGTGTTAACATGCAAATGTTCTACCCTGGGCATTATTACTCTTGGCAGTGGAAGCTGGTATGCACAATTGTGTGTTACTACTCTCAACACATAAAGTAGCCACGCGCAGGGTGATTAAGGGAAATTTGAAGAAAGGACTTACACATTATTACTCTAGCCACTTACAGTTGGTATATGCAACTGTGCGTTATTGCTTTGGGAATTCAAAGTGGCTACGCACAAGGTGATGGAGGATATTATGAAGAAAAGGGTCATGCATCACCACTTTAATCACTTAAAGTGATTACGCGCAACTGCGCGTGGATACTCTGGTTAACTAAAATGATTAACTGAATAAGGTCCACGTTGGTACTCTGCTACTTAGAGTAGCTACGTGCATAGGTCAAACTCTTTTAAGTACCAACTTTCATCACTTAAAGTGGTCATGTGCATTGCATGCTTCATTTTAGGTGTTAAATCTGCATACATAGAATGACTATGCACACTTATATTTTATTCAAAATTTTCCACCGTGCTCACTTCCCCTATTTAAAGTGTTTACTTAGTCTGCGTGGCTATTTAAGCTCTTTAGAGTAACAACACAACACCTCAAACCCTAAAATCTCAAAACCCTAGCTTTCTAACTTGATTTTCTTACTCGTTTCTAATCACAATTCTGTTGATTATATGCTATTTCACCATCTATGAGTGGATTACATCTTTATTACACTCTAATTTCAAATAATTCTTCCTCCAATTTTGAATTTTTTTATTAGGGTTCTTAAAGGCATGAATTGGAGAAAATCTAGGACCTGGAAATTAGGGGCAATTTCTATAAAATTATTGGTTCAAATGTGTAATTTAAAGTTGATAGGGTTGATTCCATGCTGGAATTGTCATTTTTTTTTATTGAGATTTGACACTGCATTAGGGTTTTTTGTATGAACATGTTGTATTGTGTGCTTTTATATAAGACTTTATTTTTGAGAATATTATTATGAAATTCATGCATTTTGATGATGAAAATTATTTGAAATATGTCCTGCATAGTTCTGAAATAATGTTTGAACAATCAATTGTGTAAAAAGGATTTTTAGAGTGAATTCCATGAGTACTAATGTGATTTTTGGTGTTGAATTTGCTTGATCATATTATTCTTCATTTAGCACACTGCACATGATAATTAGGAGTTGAGCTGAGCCTGCAAATTCATTCTACACTTGCACATTACTAAATATTGATGAATTGCACTAGAACTATGACTTATTGATAATTCAGACAATCTTAGGACAACATATCCTTTGTGTTTTGAGTTGGAAAGAGTACTATAATTGCTGCAAAATTTTTTGCAATATTGACAAGTTTTGAAACTCATTCTTTTATTGTTTAATTTGTGATTTCAGCTGACAAATGGCAAGGATACCAAGAGGAACTCCAAGATCCAAGAGAGGCAGATTTGCTCGATCTTCCTAAAAGCCTATACCTGACCATGATCAAAGGTTCAAGAGTATTACACATGAGAATAATTTTAAGCTAACATCTTGAGGAGGAAGATTGTACATGATAGGAATTTTAAATTGAAGGAAGGAGAGCACCCTGAGTTTTCTGAAAAAATTCAAAAAAGAGGACCAAGGGAAAGCATCTACCTTATGACCATACTGTTGTTAGAGGAATAGTAGTGAATTTCTCTGTTGAAAATATCAACAAGGTGTTGAAAATTGCTATTGAGAAGGAAGAAGGATAGCAAGATTTTTTTTATTTTGGGAGATACATGGACAAGGATTACACTAAAATTCTTCACAGAATTGGTAGACCTGGAACCACTTGGGAGCTGAGTGCAAGAGATAAGGCTAAAAACATCTCCACTCTCAAGAATATTCTAACCAAGAATCTACTCCCTTTTACTAAAGTGTCGAGTATTTTTATTCTGAGTTCTTTCATGCTGGTGCAACACAGCTCCACTATTGCTGTCAAGAGAGCTAAACTTATTTTTTCCATTATCAGTGACTTCTACATCAATGTGGGAGAAGTGATAAATAGAAGCATCAAGGCAATTTTGAAAACAAAGAGGGATTCTTTAGGTTTGATCAAGGATTAAATTTTGGAGATTTAATCACTTTGCTTAAGGGTAAATTTTGGAGATTTTAAGAGAAGATCAAGATAATTCCTCCCATTTCAGTAGCTATGATCAAGGAGATTTATGCCACTACCCCAGTCGCTGCCGCCTCTCTTGTACCCAAGTTTAAAAAGGATTCTCCTATCAAAGTCAAGACACAACTGTAGAAAATTCTGGACAGACAAGACTCTTTAGCTGAAAGGGAGAATGCTTTACATGAGAGCCATAAAGCTGGGATCCTATTGATGGTAAACATAATGATGAATATTAGTAAAAAGATGGGCATGACAAAGGAGCAACTCTATAAGTCAGAGGTGGGAGATGCTCAATGCTTGGAGCCATTACATTCAAGAATCTCCCTCTCTTTAACACTTTCTTCAACACATCTCCAAGGGTTGATATAGATGAAGAAGATGAGAGTAATGATGAAGAAAATGAAAGAAGAAGAGGAGAGTTCAGAGGAAGAAGATGCTGAAGATTATATTAGAATTTTTTTTAATTTTGCTATTTTTCTTTAAATTTCACCATTGTGTAATTTTAAATACTTAGGAACTTTATTTTCTGCAATTTTAGTTAGCTAATTTTCAGTTGTTTAGAACAGTTTTAATATTTTTCAATTGTAATGAAGTACAATTTTCATTTGGTTTTACAATTCTGCAATTTTAATTACTTTATTTTTATGATAAATTGATAGAAATTCTGGTGTTTTATGCAGAATATGTCATTATCACACAGCACTCAAGCACATGAATTTTGACACTTTCACAAGTTGCCATGAAAGGGGAGTGAATTTTGTACCTCTTATTCATGAGTTTAGCTTCACATGCAATGAAAAATTTTCAGAAAAACATTATTGTCAATTCTGTGAATAAACTGTGAATAAACTGTATGTATTTAGCTTCACATGAGTTTAGACAATGAGCTGCATTCTGTGAATAAACTGTATGTAATTGAAATTCTGTCAATTCTGAATTTTTATTTTTTTAAGTTGTTATTCTCATTCTCACATGATTGTCACATGTGTAATTTTCAAAATGAGATAGTCTTGTTACTTTGTGCATATAGTTCTGAAAAAATGGATTGTGAGCTTGATTGATTAACATTTTCACTTTAAATTCCTTGGTGAGACTTGAGTCTCAAGCACAACATTCTTAATGTGTGATAGTTGATCTCATATTTTGCTGCACATCTAGAACTTGTTTTGTTTCTTGATTAAATTTGTAAATTATAGATTTCACATACATGATGGAGGCCTTCTTTGATTATGCCTAGATAGCCTAAATGAACCTCCCTTTATGTTTGAGAATCCTAGTTCAACCCCTTTGAGCTTTTAGCCTTTCCTTTGGTAAAACTTTAACATAGACCTTACTGAAAAACTATGAGTCCTATCCAAATTTGAAAGAAGTAGTTTGAGTTTAATCAAAGATGAATTTTAAGACTAAGTTTGGGGTAGGTAGTAGCAAAGCTCTGAGTAATTTGAAAAAAAATGAAAAGTAAGTGTTAAAAAGAAGAAATAAAAAGTGTGAAAAACAAAAAAAGTATTGAAAAAGAAATTTATGCATAATTGATGCATTGATAGTTCTTTAAATGCTGCAAAAGTTCTGAAATTTTATGTAGATTTGAATAAATAAGAAAAATGATGCAATCTCAATTTTAGTTTTGATTTTCATCTGCTTGAATTGCCCATTTTCTGTTTGGAAGTAACCATATTGTTTTCCTAATTGCTTGAACACCTACTTGTCCTTTAACCTCAATTTCACTTAAAAAATTCCTCTTGATGTGTGATTTATTGTATATTTGCAGAAGAGATTAAGAATATTTGCAAGCCTATGGTAGAGTATGGTAAAAATGATGATTTTGAGAGCAAACACTAAACCTTAACACTATTGAGTGATGAGGGAAACACTAATTATGAGTTGTGATCATGTTTATCAATTTTGCTCATATGAACCTTTGCTGAATTACATGAACTCAGATGACAAGCTTTTGTTAAAAATGTGATTAATTAATTGTGATTGTCATGGTGATTGGATGGATGAATAACTTGATTGAAATTAAAAGATCAGCAAACACAGATTTGAAAATTGGAAAAATTTTGAAAAAGGCAGCTTACTGATTGAATTTTTGTTTAGTGGATGAAATTTTTCCCTTTTATTTGATTTGATTTGTTTGAGGACAAGCAATGGGGTGGTGATAAATCCACATATTACTATATTTTTAGCCTAGTTTTTGTTAGTAAACAAGTAGTTAAATATTAAATAAACTTGAAAATACCATAAAAATTGCATTGATATTCATAACTATGTAAATAGTTTAGAATTTTAAATTTTATTCTAATTTTGGACAATTCTGCTTCAAAAAACTTAATTTTGTGCAAAAACTTGAGTTGGAGACTTTAAGTTAAAGACTGAGGTGAAGAAAGTAGAGGAATTGAGTTTAAAAGACCAAGAATCAAGTGATATATGCTGGGCATAACAACTTTGGGTGCATAGAGTTAACATTTTGAAGAAAAAAATCCATGAAGGTCAATTGTGTAACAACTCTAAATACTGAAAATTATCACTCCAGCAACAGAATTCATAAAGGGTCTTGCGCATAAACACTCTTACTAGTGAAAGTAGCTACGCCTAGGGCTAGTTCATCTAGAAACCTTACGCATAAACACTCTTGCTACTAAAAATAGCTACGTGCAAGGCAAATTTATACAGAACACATGTGTGTGGACACTCTTGCTACTGAAAGTGTTTACTCAAAAATAGTATAATTTTGTACACTGCTTTTAAGTGACAACTTTGGACGTTTGACATTCCTACTTCAGCCTTAGAAGCTTCTGGAAAGCCTTCCACGTTATTACTCTCAATGATAAAAGTGTAAACCTGGAAAGAGGCAGGAAAAAATATAAATAGCTGTTGAGAGTTCAGAATTAAGAGTTTTTTGGTCATTTTTCACTTTCCAATTATTTTAACTTCCGAGGAGAGCCAAAGAGAGGGATTGAGAGCGACTTTCAAGCTTCATTTCTAGAGAAATCAGGGTGAAGATTGGGTCTTGGAAGATGTTCTTCTGCTCCTTATTCTTTTCTTCTCTTGCTTTTCCTTCTCTCATTGTAATGTTGTTCTAAACCTCTTTGTTAGGAATTTATGGATCTGAAATGGATGTATTGACTTGATTTTCCACTCTAAACTTTGAGTGTTTGATTGGATTGAGTAGTTAATTCTTTTACTAAAGTAAATCTTTGAATGAAAGTTCAATTGGTTAATAAAAGAGGAGCCTTTACTAATGGAAATTGGATTTGTTTCTCAGATTTGGATTGATTACCAAAATTACTTATTTCTTAAGGATAAGTGATCCTAGTTTTGCAATCGTAAGGTTCTAAATTGTAATGCAACATTGAATTATATCTCGCCAATCAATTAAATGCTTGAATGTTCAGAGACATAATTGAATTGATACTAATATTTTGGTGAAATAAATTTCTAACTCTTATTCATTCATATCTCATCTCAACACAAATTTTGTAATTCGGTTTTATAGCACTTTCATTGCTTCCTATTGTTGTTATGCTTTACTTTTATAAGTTGCAAATCATTCTAATGAACTATTTGACTCAATTAATTGTCAAATTATGAAGTGGTAATTGAAAACAAGATCCTTGTGGATAATACTTGAGACTTATATTGATTTCTAAATTTTATTACTTGTTACAACTACCTAGTACACTTGCTAGTTAATTATTTTATATTGTTGTATTTAAAAGGTAACAATAAGTTGCTTAAGCAGAATCTAGCTGAAGTTAGCCCATCCAAATCGTTCCAACCATTTTAAGTTTGTAGTGTGAAACTAGACTTTTCGTGTTTTGATGGTGTTGATGTGCTTCAATGGATTTTTAAGGCAGAACAATTTTTCAATTATTGCAATACTCCTGATGATCAATGACTCACAATTATTGCAATCCATCTTGATAAAGACCATAGTTCCAAATGATGACGTATAATAGTGCTTTTCAATCTTGGGTTGGATTTACTCAAGCATTGGAATAGAAGTTTGGCCTTCTACTTATGTCCAAGATCTAATTTGTTTAAGCTTACTCAATTGCTAGTGTTCACGACTATTAGGTTCAGATTGCTACATTAGCTAATTATGTCACATGTCTCACTTTTGATGCTCTTCGGGATTGTTTTATTGGTAGCCTTAAGTCTGATATAAGAAAAGATGTTATGGCTTAAGCCCCTGCTACCTTAATTTGTTCAGTCTCCTTAGCTAAGTTGTATAAGGAGAAATACCTTACTCAACTCAAGCCTTACCACTCTAATAATGTCATAAAAACCCAACCAACTACCCTTAATTCACCCTTGTCTCAGACCTTAAAAACTACCAGCTTGTCAACCCTTTTTCCCAATCCAAACACAAGCCCATACACAAACTCACACAAATCCACTGATATTAAGAAAATGTCCCTTGCATAATGCAATTGAAGCATGAAAAAGGACTATGTTACACTTGTGATGAGAAGTTGTCTACAAGTTAGGTGTGCTAACAAGCAATATCTTTGGCTAGAAATGGAAAAAGAAGACATTCTGAATTGAACCTGATCTACCTGACCAATTCCCTATAATTGACAATGGTGTAGTGTAAGAGCATAATCTATATTGCAATGCCTTAAAAGGGTCTCTAGCTTAGGGACTAATTTTTAGGTCTTAGTTGTTAATGGGAATGCTCTTCTTGTAGAAGGTTAGGTTAGAGATTTGGAAGTTAAAATTCAAGAACATTCCTTGAAGTTTCTAGTTTACTTATTACCTATATTAGTGGCAAATTTGGTTTTTAGAGCTGCATGGTTAGCAAGCTTGGGACCTCATATTTCAAATTATAGCAATTTGATAGTTAAATTCTTCTTGGATATTTGTTACTTTATATGGGGATAGGCCTAAACTTTCAATTCCAACATAGTTAAATCAATTAAGGAGGATGTGCAATAATCATGCTATTTCTAAAGTTTTCACAATGCAACTTTAGCATCCAGATGTACTTGAGGATCAATGGTTAGAGTTACCAACTAGTATGTACCCTTATTTAGTTTTTTTGCTGCATACTTATAAGGGTGTTTTTGCTATACCTTCAAGTTTACCACCAAAGAGGTCCCTAAAACTACTCTATTCCATTGATGCTTGGTATTGAATCAGTCAAAGTAAGATCTTATAGGTACTCTCATAGTCAAAAACAACAAATAGAAATTAAGGTGTAAGACATGTTAGCAGAGGGAACTATTGTGCCTAGCAGAAGCCCATTCTCTTCTCCAATTATTTTTGTAAAGAAGAAAGATGAGACATGAAGATTTTGTACTAATTATAAAGCCCTCAATATTATTACCATCAAGGATATCTTTCCAATTTTAATAGTTGATGAACTTACAACTGAACTATTTGGAGCTCAGATCTTCTCTAAATTGAATTTGAAGTTTGGCTACCACCAAATCTTGATAAATATAGATGATAGGCACAAAATTACTTTTAGAACATACCAAGGACATTATGAGTGGCTTATAATGCTATTTGCCCTTACAAATACTCTTATAACCTTTCAGAGTTTGATGAATGAGGTATTTAAGAGCCTTTTAAGAAAATTGTTATAGTTTTCTTTTATGATATTCTTGTATATAATCTATCTTGGTTTTTCCATCTAGATCATCTACAAATGGTTCTGTAATTATTACAGTTAAGCTATCAAAATGTTATTTTGGGTTACAAGAGGTAGATTACCTTGGGCACACTATCTTGGGTAAAGGAGTATTTATGGATCAAGGATAAGTGCAAAAAGTTTTGCAATGGCCTATAAAAGGGTATGTGATAGGAAATGTGCCCCATCTTCTAGACAGGGAAAGGTCTATTAGTATAGATCCAAGACCATTAGGCCTTAATGTGCGAGGGAGGAATTATTTTGTAATCGAATAAGAAGTTTGTTAGTGAGGATAAAAAAGAACATTTGAGCTAATTTTGTTATATTGAGTGCTGCTTGTATGGAGAGAGGTATCTTGGGATCTGAATTGATATTTTGGGGGTCAAAGAGATTCTCTCTTACTAGGGGAGCATTGCTCTCAGAATTTCTTCATTATTTATCCTCTTCTATTCTCTCTTCTTGGTATATTCTTAATTTATAGGTCCCTTTGATACTATACATATCATTGATGCTTTCATTGAGAGACTCACCATTGTCCCCTTATGAGCATACGCATGATGACACAGAGACTTGACTAAGTTGAGGCCAAACTAGCGACCATCCACGAAACTCTTTCCTCCTACGAGTCCATAACAACTGAGCACTCTCTTAAGCTAAACGCTTAGTCCTCTGAGCTAAATGCTCATTCCTCTATGCTTGATTCACTATTCGTCTTAGTTTTGAGATTATCGCGAACACTAACGACGAAGTGTGATGTGTGGAAAGGGTCGGTCAATTTTGGATCAAATTCAATCTAGACCCCAGGGAGGAAGGATGGTGAAGGAAACGACAAGGATACGACTCTAGCCAAGCATGTCGACTTACCGCTGTTTTTTGGCGAAGATCTCATCGGTTGGTTAGCCAAGGCAGAGACGTTCTTTGAGATTAAAAACACACTACCTAATTTTTGTATTTCACATACACAAATCTATATGGAGGGGATGACTTGGCATTGGTTCAACGTACTATTGAATAGTGACCCAGAGCTCAACTAGGAATCCTTTAAACGAGTGCTTCTTGATCGCTATGGAGACCACAACTCTAGAAATTCATTCATGCAACTGAAGCTCCTGCAACAAATAAGGACCGTTGATGAGTTCATCGAAGCCTTCAAAGTCCTTATGGTGCAAATGTCACCTATAACAGAAGACCAGTACATGGGGTTCTTCTTGGGAGGACTCCGGGAAGATGTTTGAATGAAGGTGTTCACTCTAGAACCCCCTCCCCTCCCCCCAAATGCCATCATTTGATCTCAGTCACACACCTTGTTGAATGCAAGCTAGATTGAGTTTCCGTTTTGTGACATCCTTCATATAGGCAACCTTCATCGCTCTCGAGCCCAGAAGGAGTTGGAACCTCTATAACTGTGGGACCACAAAACTCTCAGCCCAACTTGTTCTGTAGGCTCTTTAAGTGGATCTAAGGACAGGCACAAATTCAACCTAAAAACCACAAGTTTGGGTTAGGGGACTCAGACAAGTACCTGTAACTTGTCTTACCAAGTGTTAATAGATAGAAGGAATCATGGGCTTTGCTTTAAGTGTGGAGGCACTTAGGTTCTAACCCACGGTTGGCTCGATAAACATCTCAAGCTCATGATCATGGATGGAGGTGACCCACCGAACGAGCTGTCAAACTCGACAACGCCAAATGACAAACTTGCCAACTAGGAGAAGGCGATGATTTACTATTTCTTGGACTTTCGCACCATTGAGCTAGGTGATCCAGCATAATACACAACCATCAAGTTTGATGGGGAGCTGCTAGGATACCAAATTCTCTTGCTTCTAGATAGTGGCGCAACTCACAATTTTGTCACATGCGAGTTGGTGATGTCCTTGAACCTGACTGTTACACCCACCAAGGCCTTCAATGTTGGTTTAGGAAATGGGACTAAGTGCTTCTCCCAAGGCATTTGTGAGGCATTACGTGTTAGAGTGGGGTGATATTTTTTTTCCTTGGATGCATACGTTTTGGATCTAGGGGGAATTGATATGATTCTAGGCATAGCTTGGCTGAAGACAATTGGTAGAACCACTATAGATTGGTGGTGGAAGACAATGTTGTTTGAGGACAAGAGCCAACAGGTCCTCTTGCAAGGCTAAGACCTTCATGATGGGCAATGAACCTCTGCACTGCAAAGGATGTTACAAGAATTGGGTGTGAAGGACTTTAACAGTGGCACTCAGGACACTTCTCTTCCTCTAAACTTGCTCACCATATAGTAGGCCTATGATAAAGTATTTTGACCCTAATAAGGCCTCCCTCCCAAGCGTTCATATGATCATTCCATTAATTTGCTTCTCAGTACCAATCCTGTGAGTGTTCATCCATACCAATATACCTAACACCATAAAGATGAGATTGAAAAGCAAGTTCAGGACCTTTTGGCTCAAGGGTAATTTGCCACTTCATTAGTCTTTTCTCTAGTTCAATGATCTTAGTGAAAAAGAAAGACGAGACCTAGCGTATGTGTGTCGATTTTAGAGCTTAAACAAGGTCACTATTTTGGACAAATACTCCATCCCTACCCTTAACAAACTTATCAATGAGCTCCATGGATCGTAAGTGTTTTCCAAAATTGATCTTATATCGAGATTCCATCATATTAGGATAAGGGACGAGGATGTTTCCATGACTGCTTTTCGCACGAAGGCCATTATGAATATCTCGTAATGCCTTTCAGGTTGGTAAATGCTCCTGTGACTTTCCAAGCTACAATGAACACGGTGTTTCGTCCTTTGTTATGTCACCATCTGTTGGTATTCTTTGATGACATATTAATTTTCAACAGGGATTGGCCCACCCATCTTAAGCACTTGACTATGTTATTGAAGAATTCATTTATGGCCAACAAGAAGAAATGTTGCTTTGGTCTCAGTGTTGTTGATTACTTGGGACACATGATTTCTGGACAGGGTGTGCAAATGGATCCTAAGAAGGTGTAGGCATGGATTCCTAGGCTTGGTAGGTTATTATAGACGATTTATCCAGCATTATAGGAGGATAGCCCAGCCACTTACTACTTTAACCAAAAAAGAGGAATCATGCTAGGGCCCAAAACAAAAGAGTGTGTTTGGTTAGTTGAAACAAAGCCTCGCATTATACTCAATGCTTGCATTGCCATATTTCACTGAGAAGTTTGTGATTAAGTGTGATGTTTCCAGAAAGGAAATTGGAGGTGTCCTAATGCAGAACAAGAGACCTATTGCTTTCTTCAGTAAGGCTCTCACTCCAGCTACGCAAGTTAAATTTGTCTATGAGAAGGAGATTATGACCTCAGCACTCTCAGCTCAGTATTGGAGACATTATTTGCTTAAGAGAAATTTCAAAGCCTTTACTGATCATAGCAGTTTACGACATTACTCCAACAGCATCTTACGACAATGGACAAACAATGTTGGTTAGTAAAACTTATGGGCTTCTAATTTGAGGTAATTGATGTAAAATATTTTAGGTTTACATTTATAGTTTTATTTTGAATAATAAATACTTTTCATATGCTTTATTTTTAGAATTTGTATCATTTTCTAGTTATTTGAATAAATTGAGCTTGTTACAAATAAATGCTTTAATTTTGTATTTTCAGTTATTTTGACCTCTAATTACTCTTTTAGCCATAACTTTGTTTACAAATATTATTTTTGGCTGATTCTACTTGCATTGGATTCTAAACATTCAGGACTTCAGAATGCATATATGGATCGCTGAATTTGGAGTTATTTTCTATTTTTTATGATTTTTCGAAGTTGGGGCAGATTTGTTGAATATTGTTGTGGGATTGTATTTGGAGTTGAATATTGTTGTGGCTGATTTTTTATTGCTTTCTTCAGTAAGGCTCTCATCCCAGCTACACAGGTTAAATTTGTCTAAGAGAAGGAGATTATGACCTCAGCACTCTCAGTTTAGCATTGGAGACATTATTTGCTTGGGAAAAATTTCAAAGTCTTTACTAATCATAGCAGTTTAAGGCATTACTTCAACAGCATCTTATGACAATGGACAAACAATGTTAGTTAGTAAAACTTATGGGCTTCCAATTTGAGGTATTTATAGTTTTATTTTGATTAATAAACACTTTTCATATGCTTTATTTTTAGAGTTTTTATCATTTTTTAGTTATTTGAATAATTAAGCTTGTTACAAATAAATGCTTTAATTTTGTATTTTTAGTTATTCTGACCTCTGATTACTCTTTTAGCCATAACTTTGTCTACAAATATTATTTTTGGCTAATTCTAGTTGCATTGGATTCTACACATTCAGGACTTAAGAATGCATATATGAATCACTGAATTTAGAGTTGTTTTCTATTTTTTATAATTTTTCAAAGTTGAGGTGGATTTGTTGAATATTGTTGTGGGGTTGTATTTGGATACTTGTTATTTAATAATTGTATTTGGACTTTTAGATATTATTGAGGCCTAAATTTTTGCCACTTAATTTACCCTAATTAGAACCTATAATTAGACTAATAAGATTTTGAACTAGGGTGGGTGATTAGAAACTTTGAGTTTTTAAAATTTGGCTGAAATAAGAATCTTTATTTTTAATTTCTCTCGAATTCTCTTGTTCCCTTCTCATTCTCACGTTGGTTAAGTGTTTCAATGAAAGGCTAAACCTCTTGTTAATCTGCAGAATCCAAATGCTATAAATCTGATTTGAGTTTTGAGCCAAATTGCTCCGAGTTTGTTCTCTTTTTCTCTAATTTTAGATTTGTGTAATGCGATCGTAATTAACTATTTTCTGGTTATAATTCAAATTAGAATTCGATTGATATTGTAATTTGATAATTAATTTGGGTTAGGTTAAATGATAATTTGATTTAATCTGTAATTTAATTCAATTAGGTTATTCGATTGAATTAATAATTAAATTAAGTAAACATTCAAACATGGATTAAAATATTTAGATACTATGATAATCGAAGTTACATGCATTTGGTATTCTGTGGATTGATATTTCTTAATTTATTTTTACTTAATTTTCATTTGTTTGCAATTTAATTTAATTAATTACCAGTTTTCAAACTCCCAAAATCTTACTTTTATTCTTTTAAAAAAAACTTAAAATTGAATTTAACTGAAGATGTGTCTCTATGAATCAACCTAGGTTGAGCTCTATACTGCAAAATCCTTAGCAAAACTTAGTTGTTTTGATAGCAACTCAACATTGTCTATCAGTAATTTATAAACCTGGATCGAAGAACAAAGCCATTATCGCTGTATCCCGACAAATGGAGGCAAACACCTTTATTATGAGCCCAAGCTGGGTTGACTTTTAGTGGAAACATGAGGAGACTCAAGCAGATCCCACATTGAGCAAGTTGTGTGACTAGCTCTGCAAAGATTTGACATTAATTCTACAGTATGTCTTATGAGATGGATTTCTACTCCTTAAGGGGAGGTTAGTGTTGCCTCAGACTTCTTCCCTTATTCCTACTACTTTGTAGGAGTTCCATGACACCGTCACAGGAAGGCATTATAGTTTCACCAAGACTTATAAACATTTATCAGCAAACTTCTCTTGGCCCAAAATGAAACAAACCATCATGGAGTATATTTGCAGTTGCGATACTTGCCAATGTAACAAATACCAAGCCATGACCCCCTGTGGGGTTGCTCCAACCTATTCCAATTCTTGAGGGAGTGTGGGAGGATATCTCCCTTGATTTGATCACTGGGCTGCCACGTTCTAATAGGTTTGATGTCATTCTGGTCATCGTTGACAAATTGTCAAAGTATTCACATTTCTCACCTTTTAAGCACCCTTATACTACATGAACAGTATCAGAGGAGTTCATTTAGGATGTTGCAAAGCTACATGGGTTCCCAAAATCTATAATCAATTATTACAATCCTCTATTTTTTAGCATATTTTGGTCTGAGCTCTTGCGTCTTCAAGGGACAATATTGAAGATGAGTACTTCTTACCATCCTCAAACAAATGGACAGACTGAGGTGGTTAATCGCTATCTTGAGACCTTCATAAGGTGCTTTGCTTCTAAGCAACCTGCAAAGTGGCACATGTGGCTATATTGGACTGAGTTTTGGTATAATACTACATACCATTTTGTAATGGGCACTACTCCATTTGAAATGATCATATTGATTAGCTACATGGATTCAGACTACACTAGATGTGTAGAACCAAAGAAATCCACTTTCAATTTTGTTTTCTCATTGGTTGGACAAGCAATTTCATGGAAGAGTCAAAAAGAGTCTATCATTGCTACTTCTACTATGGAGGCTAAATTTGTGACATGCTTTATGGTTACTATTCATGCATTGTAGCTGTGAAACTTGTAACACCTTAAATTTAATTTTCCAATAAATAAGAAACTTTGCAAATTTTTGAAATAATAAAATTTCCATTTTAATTCAACAGTTTTCCTAAATAATATTCTAAGTCCTATAGCAGTTCCATCCACCCCTTTACTGAGTCCGGTGCTGATCGTCTTGATTACCTGAAAAATGAATGTAAGGGTAAGTACTCTACGCTACCAAAACACAATCAAACTTAGAGTCTCACCTTGAGTACATTTCTAATACCTTAAACAAACACAATTACAGGCAGCATTTCACATTCATAAGTACAAAACACAAATCAATGCATACATACACTAGCCACACTTACTATAGCACTGTAATCACAGATTTACACCATGAATGGTCGCCGGTTACTCCTGCCTTACGGATACAACGTAGGTAGTCACGGGTCGCTCAGCAACGGTAATGGTCAGAGGTCTAGTCAGGAAGAGAGTGCGTAGCCCGTGGTGCACCTGTTCTGCAGTCGGTGTCATCACCACTTCCTCTTCCCTAAGGTATTTCTACTATCCTCATCTCCCACACCCCCAATGTATCACTGAACCATTCACAGCACATTACAATGGCACTAATACGCCCATTCACACATATTCCATTCACGCATACAATAATCATGCTTACACGCAGCACACAGCCCATATTGAATTTAACTACACGGCACTAGGGCCACATTTATTTCGCATTACATGACATACAGCCAACATTCATCTATATTACACGGCCCTCAGGCCCACATTTGTTCACACACCGCAATACATAGCAAAATTTCATCAACCACATATTCTCTCATCCATACACATAATATTCATATATCACGGCACATGGTCCGCATCATATTTCACAGTAATTTCCTATCCTCAAGTCAGCCACATCACAATATTCAACTAAATAATGATAAATCACATACAAAGAGTAAGGTAGAGTCTCCCTTACCTTGGATTGACGTCCCACACGCTAAATCCACCAAGAAGTACTCCCCCTCACAGATTTCATCCTAAACATATGGAGAAACTTCATGAGAATCCAGGGAAACCACGAAAATAGAGAAAGGGGATGTAAAATTGAAACCCTAACTATTAAAACTTACTTCCAAGCGTTCCTCATACGGATTCAACCTTCAATCAAGCTCCTAAACGGCTTTAGAGACAACTTAATCGGTGGAAAGGGCTTTGGGCATGAGAGGATCGAAGGGAGAGGGAGAAATAACTCTCCCCAAACCCTAACCCCCTTTAAATCCTTTTCTAGTCATGACACTCTCGCTACAGCGACACGCCCTCTTACTACAGTGAAAAAACCAAAGAAAACTGCACTCTGATTTCTGCAAAATCTCGCTACAGCGAGACTGCACCCAGAAATGCACCCCAAATTGTCGTTTTCTCACTACAATGAGACGTCTCTTGCTATGGCGAGAAAGTCACAGTTTCTGTCCTTCCTCCCAGGGCCCTCTCGCTGTAGCGAGAATAGCCCAGTATCTCGCCCTGTACTTAGGCACTTAGCCCATTTCAACCAAACTAGTCATGCATACACACCACACACACACACACACACACACACACATATATATATACACACACACATACATATTCACAACATATATCTAAAAAATACACACATGAATATACAGTTAGATTTATATAAATACAATAAATAATATTATCGAAATTCGGGGCGTTACAAAACTTTATCTTAAGACTTGGTATTATCGATAATATAGTTAGCTATTAAGAATTTATTATTATAATTATGTAGAAACATAAAGTATCTATTAAGCATATTGGTATTAACTTAACGATAATAGATCTTATAACTAAAGGATTGCCGCTTAAAATATTTTCTGGGCATGTTAGTTAGATGGACACTAATGCATAATTGTGTATTCAATCAAAGTTATGTTGTTATTTGTTTCCTACTTGTTATTCACATTATATTGTGTACATGTATTTTTTCAATGTGATGACAGGTTGTGTCTTTAAGAGACATTAAAATTAAAAATTATGGTATACTTTGTTTAAAGTTATGGATTTGAATTGATTGTGTGATACATGAAAGAAATCATGTTATTAAATGACTTGTGACTGTCATGATCAGATCATTTCAAATAAAATCATGTTATTAAATCCTTTCTCCCTCTCTCTCTTTAGATAACTAACTAATTGGTTACAATAACTATTAAGGATGATGACTTGATAACTTCATTATATGACACACATTTATGGTATATTGTTGAATTTTCTAGTTATCACATTAGTCAAGTAAGAGATTGTTAGATTATTTAATTTATTTAATTAAATAATAAAATGGTCCATGTAATTTATAAGTTAATATTCATAAAAACTTATTTAATATAATGATTATTAATCAATAAGAGACAGTTGAGTTAGTAGGATTTATTTAAATTTTAAAACCCCCCTCTCCCTTTAGAAAACTAACTAGTTGGTTACCATAACCATTAAGGGAAAAATTGAAAAACAAAAGAGAATAGTTTTACCTTTTTTTTAAACCATCGGATAAAAGATCAAGAAGAAGGAAGAGAGGAGAAAAGTAACAAAGTCTTCAAGATTCACTAAAAGTTTTCAAACATCAATCTGTGTAAGTTTCTTCAACCTTATTATGAAAGACCCATATAGGTTTAGTAATTTTTTGAATTGTAAACTTAGAAGAAAATTATATCTAACCACAATGAGACAAATAATGACATAAGGGACATTGGTGATGATCTTGCAGCGATGATAACAAGAGTAATAGTTCCTTCTTTTTTGGGTGATGGAAGAATCATGTTGGTGTTGAGAGCATAAAATAACCTCTTAATGCACATAGAAATAGGATCATATTCGATTCTTAGATGGAAGGTGTCATGGAGATATATGAAGGGAGCCTAGCATTAGGTAAGGTTATAAAAACTAAAGAAAAATAAGTATATGAAAGGACTATATTATAAAATTTCATTAAAAAAGACTAAAATGTAAAAATTGATTAATTAAAAAATTTAAATAATTACTTAACATTAAAGTTTATATTATATTTTGCCACCAAGTAGGGTATTAACCCCCCTTAAATTTTAAAGGTACCAAAGCAATGTCTTTGAACTAATATAGTAAAATTAAAACACAAAAGATAATTAGAAATATCAATAGTAAAATTTTAAGCTCATTGAAGATATTAGCTCTCTGTTTGGGTGAACTTGTGGATAAGTCCTTGTAAGATAAAAACAAAAATATAAAAGATGAATAAAACTTCTTTTATAAGTTTAAAAATAACTTATCTTTTCAAATATGGGTGAAGCAAAATGTAAGTAGATTTTAAAAAGTAAAATATAAGTTAATTTTAACTTATAAAACACAATAAAAGTTTTATTCATTTTTTTATATTATTTTTCTTTTTTTAATAAGGACTTACCCACAAGTTCACCCAAACAAGATCACAGCCTCTGTCATAAAGGTCATTATGTTTGAGTTTTGAATTATGTGATAACTATTAGGTTAGAGCTCCCTCTATAATTCACAACTCTCGATTATGTAAATTATGGATCAACTCATATGACCACGTGATTCTTAGTAACTACAGAGAGTACCTAGCTAAACATATAAAGTACTAATTCTAGTTTCGTACCATCATAAATTTTTGAGTTAAGGCCTGCACTTTAATCTATACTAATCAATTATAAATATTTAAGCTCAAACAAATAAATAATTTAACTTAATTTTTAAGCTTACTTATGCACATTTTAATAATTTTAATCATAAAGTAACCCATTTTTTTAAATAAAAAATAATCATTAATTTTAGTCCACATAAAATTATCACATAATTCTAATGTCTCATTCATTTATTTATACTTTATATGATCACTCATGCTTCACTTCATCAACACACTCACCCACCCATGAACCAAATGAATAGTAAAAGCTGTAATAAGAAGGGCAAGTTTCTTTCTCTCATGGTGTTAATGATGCCAACATGGATAATGAGTACTTCATTTTTAGGCAAAACTTAATTTGCAATTGTTATTACTTGTTTCTCTTTCTTTTTTATTCTTTTTTGCTCCAAGCTCTAGCCTTTCACTGTTACTATTTGCATAAGCGACCTCATTTGGAATTGCCAAATCGCTTCTGTATGGATCTCGCTTGAGTGGGATATGGTTCACTCAAGTGAGAATTCATTAATTGCCCTAAATTAGAAAGCCCAAGCACGAGGAAGTGGGCGAGGGGTGTGACCTAACCTTGAGAAAGGAAGTGCAGAGCAAAGAGAAAAATATGGGAAAGTAGCTAAATAATTGGGGAACTAATTTCTATCCATTTTCAATGTATTTCCTTGTTGTTTTGTACATTATGATTGGCTAGAACTCCATAGAGGCTTGGATGTAATCTTAACTTTTTGAGTATTTTGGATGTAATCTTAACTACATAATTGGGGAACTAATTTCTATCCATTTTCAATGTATTTTCCATGAGTTAGGTGTGTTTATTTTGATATTAATGCTTGTCTCTACCCTTCGAAGAATGACTTATGAACTGAGAACTTAGGGTAAGTTGAAAAACAACCTTGGGATCCAGTTGGGATAAATTCACACACTAGATTGAAACTCTAGGAATAAATTTTAATCTATTGTATACAAAATAACTTTTACTATTAATGCCGGATTGTTTGTTGTTAGGTAAGGAATTATCACGCAATAAATACATCTTAGAATCTTGAGTGAGAGGAATCTAACTAGTAAATATAATGGGATTGTATCATATAATATCGTGATAGATGAAATCCAATTCCTGCATTTTATTATTATAGCAAATTCGTATTTTGTCACTCTACTTTTATTACTATGCATTCAATCAACCAAAAACTAAACAACTTTAGTTGTAAATTTGTGAATATTTAGGTTCTTGTTAAATTCAATTTGGATAACTGAAATTACTACAGTGTTAGCATTCCCTGTGAACAAAACAATCTCTTATACTATAAAAAATACCACAAGTGCGAAAATGGTTATAAACTCAAGTATTACTAAATTTCATGCCTCTGTCACTTTGGAAAACCTTAATTTTGGTTGAAAATTGATATTCTACAAATGACTGGAATCGCAAGAGTACATCAAAAAAGTTGAATTTATGTTGCAAAGAATACAACCATGTAAATCAAGAATAATCATTCACAAAAATAACATAATAAAGAAAACCAGCTTGAGAAAGAGTTGGTGCAGGGCCCATAAATCATAGTGAATAAGTTCCAAAACACACTCTGAGCATTTTTTGTTAAACTGAAAAGATAAACATTTGCTATTTGCCAATTAACACAGGGAACATAGCATTGGATTGGGAAGCATAGCATAAAAGACAAAAGTCTCTGTTTATTTAATAATAAAATAACATTAATAGACCCGTGTCCTAAATGGGAGTGCCACAACTCAAAGGAACTTTGTAACATTTTCAACCTTAGAAAAGATTAAAAAAAGTAGCTTGACCATGTTCCATTACATAAAGACCTTGCTTATGTTGGCCTATTGCTGGAATTTATCCTATAACCTGATGTTGAAAAGTAAACAAATTATTAGTAAATAAGACAATAATTGGGTAATCATTTGTCAACTTACTTATGGAAAGCAAATTTTTTATAAGACACAGCACGACCAACACATCGAGCAATTTAACAAAATTTTTCAAATGAGTAGGAACCAATATGAGAAATGCATAAAGAGTCACCATTATCGACAACAACTTGATTAGTACTGAATAGGGTATGATGGTTTCCAAGACAGCAGCATCAGGAGTCATATGAGTGGAAGCTCCTATATCCAAATACCAATCAGACTAGGCCGTTAGAGTATGAGAATAAGAAGCATTAAAAGCTTCTATCAAGTTTACAGAGTGCGTAGAGTAACAATGTAGGCACTTGTTTGCATAGTGTCTTTCTGTATGGTAGATTTGACACTTGGGATGATATTTTAGACAATCTTTTGCACGATCACCAAATTGATAGTCACCACAACCTTGAGAATTCTGATGACACTTAGAATTGGGTGAGTGGGCCAGAAAGGCCACAGTAGGTGTTTGTTCAGCGCCCTCCATAGCCTTATGGAACAAATCAAAGTTTTCCACATGAGACAATAATTCAGAAAATGAAGGCAAAGGTACCTAAGTCATTTGAGTGGCTAAAAAACTGGAGAAAGCTATCCCTAATCCTTGAGGAAACTAATAGGACTTGTTCGAATCGTCAACTAGGCAACCAATAGCAGCAAGTTGATCGTAAAGAGATTTGAAAAGTTTTCCATATTCAATAACACTTCTAGATCCCTTCCTAAGCAGCTAAAGTTAGCTTTGGAGCCATGACTAAAAGTCATCTCAAGAGCAAGGCAGACAGCACGTGATGTAGAGTACCCAATAACAACGACCATAGCCTCTTCTATCAAGGAGGATTGGAGGAGAGTGATGACCTTCTTATTGTTATTTGACCAGGTGAGATAAGTCAGATTCTCTACATCGTTGAGATGAGTTGGAGGCAAGAGGTTGCTACTATCAACATAACCGATGAAGTTTGAAACATGGAAGATGAGAGAAATTTGATTCTGCCTGAGAAGATAGTTGGCAGAGGAAAGTTTAATGGTAATCATATGAATTACGATGGAAAGGGAGAAAGATGAATCGATTGAGGAGTTACTAGCCATGAAGAATAAAAAAATAATATTTAAAGAAGGAGAAGAAAAGTTATGGTGACATATGCCTAATGGTCTTCTGATACCATGTGAATAAATTGAATAAATTGTTTCTTCTCTTGATACAATGTGTCAATATCGAAGGATATAAATAGAGCATATCACTACATAATATACAATAAAATAACTAATTACAAATAAAAGGAAATAAGGAGCTTTAACAACAATTCCTATAATTATGTTATCACATTAATTGTGGGAATCATTTTAAGTTTTTTTGACAAGATCATGTTGATCTTTTCCTTTAATCGTGCTAACATACGGTGACATTAATGAGGCAAATAGTAATGTAAGGGACATTAGTGATGATCTTTGTAACACCTCAAATTTTGTAATAATATTTTAATTACTATATATGTATATATATGGAAATTTTCATGTGTTTGTATGATTGAATTATTGATGAGGATGTATATTGGATGGTGGTGCAACTACGTGAGATGATTATGGATGCATACAAATGTGTTTGAATATGTTTGGGACCAAATTGAGAAATTAGCTAAGTGTCGGGTGCAGGGTGTTCTCGCCGCAGCGAGAGATATCTCGTTGTAGCGAGAGAGCTCTGGGAGGAAGGCGTGAAACTGTTGCCTTCTCGCTGTAGTGAGAAGTCCTCGGTGTAGTGACAAAGCGACAGTTTATGGTACATTTCTGGATGCAGTCTCGCTGCAGCGAGATGAGAATATGTTGCTGTAGAGAGCGTGTTGCGATCAAAGGGGTATTTGAAGTGTTTAGGGTTCGAGAAACCCATTTCTCATCCCTCCCTTTGAAATCCTTTCGATTCTCTCTACTCCCAACCCGTTCCTACCGATTAAATTGCCTCAAGTTTGGGACGCTTGGAGGTAAGTTTATAAGTTAGCGTTTTGGTCTCTCACCCCATCTTCTTGTATTCTCGGTTTCTCATGGGGATTTCCATGGTTTAGGGACGAAGGATCCGTGTGGAGAGCTATTCTACCGTTGATTTCGTGGTGGGTTTCCATTCTAAGGTAAGGGAGAGTAAATCCCAAACCCTAACCTCTCTTGGGTAGCTAAAATGAGGGATTCGTAACTATTTTGTTTACTATCTAAATGTAATTTGTAATAAAGGCTGTGAATAAATTTGTTCTTGAAGAAGCATTACACTTTCAATGCGAAAACATCATTTGGGAGTAGTTGGAATAATGCCCAACCTTAGGATAGATGACTCTATGGCTATTATTGAGAAATGTGAGTGATAGATTGTATGACTGGGCTGAGTCCGAAGGTGTCTGACCTCTGGCACCTTGTATTGATTGTGTGACATGTGAACTTGTGTGATGAATTTCTGTGTTGGATGAATGTTTAATGATGATTGAAGTATGTTGAGATTGGTTGATGATGACTGACACGATTAGTGTATATGTGTTGTTTAATAGTTGAAGTATGCCGAATGAGTGAACCTGTGACGTAAATACAAATGTGTGTGAGCATGTCGATGATTGAATAAAGAAAGTAATTAGAAATGGGTGTAGATGACATATTGAATGTTGTTGAAAATGAATATAAGCTGTGTGCCGTGTGCTGTAACTGAATATAGACACTATATGTCGTATGTGAATATGAATGTGAATGAAATGTTGGAAAGAGTAATTGTAATACGGGAGTCAGAATAGATGAATGGATGTAATTGCAATACAACTATTGTGGTACGATCCAAGGACGTATTCATAATATATGTATTGTAATACACCAAATTATTTGGTTAAGGCTCACGTATTATGACTCGTTGCTCTATAAAAGAGCGTGGAAAGAATGAGAAATGTGGTGGTAAGTTTAGATAGATACAGTGATATAACTGGAGGTATAGAGTCTGGAGAAAATTTGAAAAATATTGAAAAAATGAGGGTAGTGAATACTTGTGTGAATAGTGCACAACGATTTGCTGAAAATAAAAGCATTCACAGGCCACACACTCATTTCCTGACGAAACTCCTAACTATACCTTTGCTAGAAGAGGTTGGGTCGACACACGTATATCCGTGTTGTTGCGGCTAACCGGCAACTATCTAAGCTGTGAAGTCCTCAAGGGATTCTAGGGGCATTGAATGTAAATGTGAAAAGAATGTGAAAGGGTGATGTGCATGAGATAGTATAGAAATAGTGCAGTTGGAATATATGCATTGTGTCATGTTAGTTGATGTTATCACGATATATGTATTGTAATACATCGACGGGTGTGATTGGGACACATGTGTGGTGACATGTAGATTGACGTGGTGTAAAGCATGTATTGTGATGTGCATGATAGTAAGCCGATGCATGTTATGAAAGTTAACAAACATGATTGGTTGTTTATCTTGCGTGTATTATTCTGTGATAGTAAGATGTGTGATTTGAGTGTTATTATGAATTAATTCCTGTTGATTGGTGTTATTATGTACAGTCTATGCATGTGAGTATTTATTTATGTTAAACCAGAGATTTAGTGGGGTGGGAGATACTTACCCTTACTAATATTTTCAGGTGATGGATGTCAAGAGAGAAAGGTGTCTGCCCGTCCTAGAATCATAATCTAAGGGTATTGAAGGGAAGACTACTATGTAGAGATTAGAAATGTTTGAAAAATTGTACTATTTTATTCAAATTGTAATTTGTGATAACTAAATTATGTAAAGGATTTTAAAGGCCAGATTTAGAATTTATGGTACTTGGGTCAATTTCGTTGAAATTATTTCATTATCGTCCTTAGCAAAAATTCCAATTTTATATGTATTTGTAGTGAGTTACATGTTTTGTTAAAAATAAAGTCAAATTTTATCTAATTATCTTAAGTTTCAAAATTTTACCCTTGGAATTATATGAAACTTTCACAAGAAGAAATTTATAAATTTTACTATTACGTTACTATAGAATTTGAGAGTGAAACTAAGTAAATTATTTTCTATTCACATAAAAGTTTGTTTATTTAAATGAAAAAAATAAAGGTATTACAATCTTACGACAATGATAATGGAAGCAACGGTTCCTCCTTTTTGGGATGATGGAAGAGTCATGTTGCATGTGTTAAAAGTAGAAAATAGCCTTTGAACGCATCTAAAAATAGGGCCGCATTCAATTCAATGGAGGGTGTCATGTAGGTAGATAGAGAAAGCCAAAAAGTATGTGAGGTTAAAAAACATTGAAGAAAAATAATATATGAAGGTGCTTGTTGCAAAATTGAGAGATATTATATACTCTGTATAAATTAATATATATGATTTCTTTAATATTTTAAGAATTAAAAAGTATTTATATCTTTTTCAAATAAATTATTAATCTTATTAAGTAAGAGAACATACAATACTCTCGTTGTAGAGATCGTAGAACTGACTAAGACTATATTACAAAACAAGTAAAAACATCTAATAATACAAAATGATAGCATATGTTTCTCACATTAGTTCAAAAGATAGAAAAATTATTACTTTTCTTGTTCTTTTTTATTTTTTTGTTCCACAATAAGTGAAAGATTCCCCATGTCCCAAGTTACCAGAGAAACCTAATACTACAAAAGGCAAGCAATGCTGAGTGTATTTGGATTATTGTTGGTAACGGAGAAATGTAATTACTTGTACTTGTTTAAATTTTTTATAAAAAAAAGTTTTTTTTAAAACTAAAATTACATGTATTTTTAGTTTTTAAAAAGAGAAAACCTTTTTTAAAAATACAAATAGCAATGCAATATATTCATGTGTAGAAGGGCTTTGTGTTCAATAAAATATTTGGTACAAATTAAAGATGATAACATTCATTCGTATGTGGGATTTTTAATGTACCTTAAATTATCTCCTATCTCCTTTTTTATGCTATCCCTAGTTGAGTTATGCTTTATCTCTAAAATTTGATGATTTGAATTTGTTGTTTGTATTATTATAAAAAATGATTACATTGTTATGCACTTCATAGTTTATATTGAAAAAAAATAAAAAAGTAACTTATCTGGTTTCAGGCCTAGTTTTGAGAGTAGTTTAGAAGTGCGATTGCCTAGGGCCCAAGCTTAAAAGAGGGCCCAAAGTAAAAATCGTGTCCTATTTTTACTTAAAAAAATTTCAGCTCTTATAGTTTGTAGTTGAAAAAAATAGAAAAACAAAAAAAAATTTTAATTTCTCGCACCTCACTTGCTATAAAGGTAGTCGACTCATTAACCTCTGTAGACTCAAAACTTCATTTAATTCTAAAATTTTACTATTCTTAACATTAAATCTTATGGAGAATTTTAGTTTTCTTCAAAAAATTAAATAGTTAGAGTTTGTCAAATTTATAGATTGTTATTTAAATATTTTAATCAATTATAGAAATTTTTTTATAGTTCCAATAACTATATCATTAACTGAAAGAAATTTTTTAAAATTAAAGTTAATCAAAACCTACCTAAGGTCATCAATGTTATAAGAACTATTGAATGATTTCACAATTTTATCAATCGATAAAGAATTTTTAAAAAATATTAATATTAATATTATTATTGATGATTTTGCATCTAAAAATACTTGTAGAACTCATTTTTATGATCTTATGTGTTTTTATAATTAATTATAATATAAAAGTTGATTGAATGAAAGAATATTTTTTTTATAATTTTATTAAAAAATTATAGTTACTTAAAAAAAAGTATTATTTTAATAAAATTATTAATATATATTTTTATTTTATTTATTATATTTTATAATTTTTTAAAAAGGTTTTAATGTTTTATTTTGATTAAGGTCTAAAAAGGTAAAAAATGGCTGTATGATTTAGACAAAAATAATAATAATAATAATAAAAGAAAAAGATGGTGTATTAAATTTTAACCGACCACGAGTGGTCGAAAACTTACAGGGACCATTGTAGAAATATCCATGCAACTGAATAGAATTCAGAGAGTACACACTTCCCATTCCGCAAGTCTGTTTCATATGCTAAAAGAATCTTTGGTGGTCATTCTCACGCCATTTCTGTTCAAACTTCCATTGATACCCCAAAAGCTGCAAATGGGCATCCCATTTCACAAACACCTCTTAGCCATTACCAATCCCAACAACTTCCTTACCTAAAATTCATAGTTCCATTAATGCCAAACCCTTCAAATTTGGTGTTATAAATAGGACAGAGGGTCCGTAACATTTAGGGTATCAGAGAGAGAGAGAATGGAATTGCAGATTCTGTGCATCCTTCTGCTGAAGTGGGTCTCCCTGGTGAGTGGAAGGGTTCCGGCGATGATCGTGTTTGGGGACTCATCGGTGGATGCGGGGAACAACAACTACATAGCGACGATGGCTCGGAGCAATTTCGAGCCGTATGGGCGGGACTTCGTCGGAGGAAAGGCAACTGGGAGATTCAGCAATGGCCGAATAGCAACCGATTTCATATCCGAAGCCTTTGGAATCAAAGCATATGTGCCCCCATTCTTAGATCCTAATTACAATATCTCACACTTCGCCACTGGCGTCACTTTTGCTTCTGCTGCCACTGGCTATGACAATGCTACCTCTGATGTCCTCGTGAGTAACACCACCTTCTTATTATTTAAGACCTCAATTATATTTCTTTTTCTTTTCACCTTCTTTTCTTACTTTGTTTTCTTTCTCTTTCTTGTTTCCCCTTCATCCAACTCAGAATCAGCTATAATATTGTTTATCTCCTTGTTAATGTGTTTTTTTCACATCTGTTACTCTATTAAGCATCTAGTATATTCTGACGATGAAAACTTATTCTTTAAAAGGTTAAAAACTACACAATCCTTTAATAATTAAAGATTTTCTTAACCACAGCTAATAATAATAAAATTTTATTAAAAAAATATTTATTATATTTTTATAATTTTAATATAATAATAATACTTTTTTTATAAAATATTTTTATTTATAAATACTTGAATTCAATTTTAAAGACTGACGTTAATAAAGTCTAATAGTCCAATAATTAAATGAGACCTTCATTGCACTGTTTAGTTATGATACATTTAATAAAAATATAATATATTATTAATTTGTATAAATAATAAAAAAATATAATTAATATTTAATAAAATATTTAGAAAACGATAAATTTTTTAATTTAATTATTTTATATATTTTCATTTATACATTTAAATAAATTAATAATATAATATTTTGTATTGATGACATTATTTTAACAATACTAATATATTATTGATTTATGCATATTTATAGAAAAATATATATAAAATAATTTTATTATATTTTATATTTTTTCTTATTTATTTGTATAAATTAATAAGATGCTATATAAAATTTTATAATAAAAAATTAATCTAAACATTTAAATTCTTTAAAAAACCTAAATATGAACCATTAAATTTTAAAAATTAAAATATAAAGTATAAAAAAATACAAATAAAATAAATCAAGCGGTGCACAACACAAAATGCAAGCATGGCTTATTAGGGTTACACAACGCGTGAAACCTGACTAGAAGAGAAATCAGGAGTTTTATCTTATTCGAAAGCTGTTAAAGTTATTGTAAGAAAATATCTAATTGATTGATTATTATAAAATTTATCAAACGGTCGAGTTATTGTGTAAAGCTAAATTATGTACTTAATTGAATGTATAAAATTTTTAAATTATATATCAAATTATTTACTATTTATCATCATGATTCATTCAAAAATAAATAAATAAAATTGATATTATCATTTAATATAAGGTAATATTTAATTTGATCAATTCATTGAAATATAAAATTATGATTGCAGAAAAAAATTTAAAGAATAATTTTAGGAATTAATTGAAATATTAGATTATTTGATTTAAGTTTCAATTCGATTAAAAAAATTAAATATTATTTTTAAAATTTAAGATGATTTATATATTACTTATTTGCTATGTTTAAATATTATGATTTTTTCAGTTTTTTTATTATTTTTGTAAGCTATATAATTTGAGTGTAATATTTTGGGTATATATTTCTCTTGCACTGTATAGGTAAAGTAAAATAATAATTATTAAAAAGTAATGTTTAATGTAATGAAAAGGTATTTAAAATGATAACAAGAGATCTAATTCCTAAAAGTGTTTCTATTTGAAACAGGTCATAAAAATTCTCATTTAAGATTAATTAATTTTTTATAGGAATTTGATTTGAATTAAAATATAAGATTTTTAATTTAATTTATCATGAATTTCATTAATCAAAATAATTAATAAACATAATTTTAGAAAGAAAAAAATTATTATAGTGATGGCATGTCACGCATGTGGCAAAAAATGTAAATAAGAGAAACTTTTTTATAAAAGTTCAAATAATATAAAAAGCCTATCATATTAAAATCATTATTGTACTTAATGATATTCATTTATTGAATATATAAGATACAAATAATTAAGAAAAATAGGCACGGACTTAATTTCTGTTATAAGATATAAATAGAAAAAAAAAATTAAGGTTATTTTTCTATCATAATAAAAATCTTTATCTTTTTAAATTTCTATTTTTTAAAAATAATTTATAAAGTCTTTTTCATAACTGAAAATGTAGAAGTTAAAGAATAATTTAAGTAAATAAACTTCAAAAACTAAATATTAGAAAAATTAAAAGAAATATTCAAAGAAAACAATAAAAATAAATCTTACTTTCGAGAAAGAAAAAAAATTATAAAAAAAGGTTATAATATAATAAATACAATTTATATCTTATTTTGTGGCGCAATAAAGGTAATTTTTCTTCTTTTTAACATCTTTCCTATAAATCTTATTAAATTATCTCAAACTTTCAGTAGTTGAAAATTATATAAGCGGCAAAATGGTATTTCCACAGAAAACTTCATATAGCAAATAGAAATTTACCATAGAAAATGATGAAAAGGAAATAACATTTAACAGCCGAATACTAATTACATAAGAATTTGAAACAATTATTTTATGCATCTTTGTCTTACAACTAATTGCATGATTTAGTATTTTAAACATATAAAAAATAATAAAGTAAATTATTTTGTTCATTAAATGAACTACTTAGAGAATGATTATTGTAATCATGGAAACCATTTACATATATAGATTGATTAATTAATTAATTTGATGATTAATGTATTGATTATTTTATTGCAGTCTGTGATACCATTATGGAAGCAGTTGGAGTACTACAAGGGATACCAAAAGAAATTAAGGAGCTATTTTGGAGAAAGAAGGGCAAATGAGATCATAGTCAAAGCGTTGCACGTAATAAGTGTAGGAACAAATGATTTCTTAGAGAACTATTATGCAATCCCTGGAAGGGCATCACAATACACACCAAGAGAGTATCAAAATTTTTTGGCTGAAATAGCTGAGAATTTCATTCACAAACTGTATGGTATTGGTGCTAGGAAGATATCCTTAGGAGGTTTACCTCCCATGGGGTGCTTGCCATTGGAGAGAACAACAAATTTTGTTGGTGGGAATGAATGTGTGGCCAATTACAATAATGTTGCATTGGAGTTCAATGATAAACTCAGCAAATTGACAACAAAGCTCAAGAAGGACCTTCATGGGATCAGATTGGTATTTTCAAATCCCTATGATATTTTGTTGCATATTATTAAAAAGCCCGCTCAATATGGTATGTTTCACTTTATAGTTATATATTTTTTTCTGCATAATTTTGTTTATCTCTCAAACATAAAATTAGAAAATGGGATATGATCTTTTCATATTATAAATTTAAAAATTCTTATATTTAATCTGAGCTTTTTATTTAACTTATATATAATAATCAGTGAAGTAATAAATTATAACATGTTAAATATAAGTTAAATGAAAAATTCAAAATAAGTATAAGAGTTTTTAGACTTATGCTGGTGTAAAAAAATCTTTCCTCTTAAAACATTATATAACACATAATTAAAATGATTTTGTTTCCAGGGTTTCAAGTGACTTCAATGGCATGTTGTGCCACTGGAATGTTTGAGATGGGATACGCATGCAGCAGAGCCAGTTCTTTCAGTTGCATAGATGCTTCCAAATATGTCTTTTGGGACGCATTCCATCCAACAGAGAAAACCAATGGTATCATTGCAAATTACATGGTCAAGAACACATTAGCTCAATTTTTGCATTAACCAAAGATTTTCCAAATTTTGCGTTTGTAATGTCATTATTTATGTAGCTTTTGCCTATTAATGGATTTCTACAATAACATCCAGATCAAAATTAAGTGTCCGAAAACTATGCTGCAAAATGCACTTATCCACTAGTTGTGACAAATAAAAACAATTTTAGCCTATGCCTATTTTTTTTATATCACAAAAACTAAAATCAACTAATAAGGTCTCGATAATTGATCCGGCGTATGTCTCATGTAAAAGTAGATAATTGCTATAGCTGATGAAACCATTGCCTAGCTCAATTAATTAAAAGTTGTAATTGGATAACCAATTGCTCAAATAAGAATCTAGTGCCTATAAATAATCTATAATCTATAATCTATCCAAGTTCAGGCATTGCATACGAGCAATAACAACATTCTTTTCTTTTTGTATGTTTTCGTACATTTTAAGAATTAATATATATATATATATATATATATATATATATATATATATATTCTATAAAAGTAGTTTCATTTGAAAATTTAGTCCTAACATTTTTAAAATGTAAAAATTTAATTTTGTCGTTAACTATACTATGTTAAAATCTGGTGATTGTCTTGTTATTATTAATTTTTATATTTTATCATATAAAAATTAATATTTACAAAAAATTTAAAAATAAATTTTTTCTTTGATCCTTTTCTCTTTCCCTCTCTTCAACCTATCAACTCCCTAATTAAAAATCTCACTACCTAGATACACTTATTCATCTCTTTGTTCCACTATCTTACTTGACCTTGTTCTGTAACTATATGCAGATCAAAATAATAAAAACTTAATTATTATAGTATGAGGCAAACAATTAGAATAATTTCTTAAGAATTATCAAAACAATTTACCAATTTAGAGTTTAAGACGGGAAAATTTAATAAAATGAATATAATAAAATCTAAAACAAAAAGAATTAATCAAATAATCAAACACTTAATTCAAGAATCAAGAGAAAAGTAACAACACTTAATTATTGAATTCAAAATTACTCTTTAACAAATGCAAGAACATAAAAATCTAGAGTTGAAGAAACTGGAAAGAAGACAAAAAAGAGAGAGAGAAGGAAACTAAATATGTTCTTCCTCTTTCTCCTTCTCCCCCTTTAATAGGTTTTAAATTTAAAAACAAACAATATTCAAACCCCTAAAGATTCTAATCTTAATAACAAGTAATCATAATAAAAATTCAAAAATCAAATTGAACACAATCTAGAATTTGAAAAGATGCCATAATTTAAGGAGAGAGATATTTTAAATGATAACCACCTAATCTCTTAAAATGAATGTGTAACTTTTTCCTTGATTTTGGCTCAGGATTTGCTTCTATTTGACTTCGTGCTCTAAAGTTGAATTAAATCTATACTAGTTTTCAAATGTCACTAGAATGAGTCCAATTAAATATTTGTGAATTGAGATATGGCCTAAATACTACACGTTGGTCAAAATTTGTGTTTGCCTCTTTTCAGTTTTAATTTAGGCACAAATTTTGGCTTTGGACGTTAAGATTCAGCCTTTGATTTCTTCATGAAAGTTGTATTCCCATTTCTTATCCTTCATACAAAACAAGAATCACATTAAAAACGTAGTCTAGAGGTCAAGTTATAACCTAAATACTAAATAACAATGTCAGAATATGTATTATGCTGAAATAATTGAATTAAAGCCTAATCAAGACTCAAATAGTAAAAGTGGTCCAACTCAATTTAATTATACACAAAAGAAGGTTTCTATACCAAATATGAAGGGAAACATATACATAAAAATCTAATTCATCAACTCCTCTACACTTATACCTTGCATGTACTCATGCAAGACTTAACCAAGCTCCATTAGAAAGGAAACACCAACAAAAAGATTCAACCTAAAAATTTTGAATAACCTTATTCTCCATTGAATCATCACAATTGCTGAGCTTAGCAACATAAGAACATATAAGGCATCAAGGACTTTCAGCAATCAAGTCATTTAATTTCCCACCTTTCCAAGTGTACAAATAAAGCATGAAAGACCTCACAAGATAATGTACATAACTCACAAGTCTCAAGTGAATGGATATAAGTGTTTCACTCAAGTCACCTCAATAGACAATGCATTACCATAGGCTTGCTAATCTTCTATTTTTTCGCTGCTTGAAATCACATGCAAACAAGAATGAAAAAGGACTTTATTAAGAGGTGTAACAGGGCTAAAATAGAGGTAGGGAAAAAAATGAAGATATGACTAGTAAAAACCTAAGAGAATAGGAATAGCATGGTACCTAGAAAATCATGATGTAATCAACTCAATTCTCTTTTGATTTTTTTTCTTTAAAAACTCCCCATTTTGTTAAAAAAAAATCATTCTTTTTCTCTTTTTATTTATTTATTTATTTTATATATTTTTTTTAAGTATTGATCCTTGTATTGCACACCTCCACAGTTAATTAAAAGCACAACAATAATGATGAAAACAATGCACTTCATTCTCCCTAAGGTTAGTTATAATATGATTTTTCTCTTTAGGCTTGTAATGTGCTTAAAATCAAAGAATGGTTAATAAGGCTCAAAGGCCTAAACAAAGAGAAAAATGCAAGATATGTTATATGGCCAAATAGTTAGAATGAAATAAATGCATCTACTATGTTTATGAATACATATGAAAAATGTAACCACAAAGCAAATTCTAGAATAACAAAGTCTATGAGAAAAAACACACAAGAAAGAAGAGAATAATATGAAATGCAACTATCCCTAAAAAAACTCAAAAGCTCACAAGGTTCAAGTCTCACATGCTTAATCACAAAATTCAAGAAAAAAAAATAAATGCAATCATTTTGGGTCCTATCCTCTGGGACGACTAATGTCTTAAACTCAACAGCTTTCAATTCAACAATGAATAATACATGTTGCGTCTTATCCGCCAAAGATGACTAATGTCCCATTAAGCAATATATAATAGTTTAGTTATTTTTTCTAAAATACTTAATTCTTTATTTTTTTAAAATATTTTTATCTGTTAACCAACAACTAAATTTAAACTTAAGAATACATATTATATTATTATTAATTTTTATTTATGATATATCTGTAAATTAATTTTTTATAATAATAAAAATTTAATATATTTTTATTTGTAAACATTAGCATATATTTTGTATGTATTTATATTAAAATCATATTTACTATATTTTTAAAAATTCTGAAGCCTATAAAATCACATATTTACTAGACAAATTTAAAAAACGATTGATAAAATAATTTAACAAGAGTTTAGGTACCTAATAGGATTTTTAAAAATTTTAAATTTTATTTATAATTAAGAACGTTATGCTTTTAGTTATCTTATGTGTAAGTGTAGCATAGTAGCAAGAAAAGCCATAAAAAAGAGAAAAACAAGAAAGTAGTTTTAGAAAAACCATATTCAATATGTATGAACAAAACAAGCCAAAAAAATAAATTATTCAACTAACATAAGGGACCACCAACTTGCAGTTATGAATGGCTCTCTACACCTTCCCTATCCAACCATTTCCTCAAAATTCCTAAACCATTGCACTATCATTTTACAACTAAAAACTAACCTTATATTATAGTGTATATATATATATATAAAACTTTCATTTTTAATTTCAAATCACTTTTGACATTGAATTTAGAAATGAAAATTCACACCTTGAAACACCAAAACAAAATGCCAAAAGTATATATTAAGACGTTGACAAAGCAATCTTTACCCATTCTTCATAAGCCGCACTCATTTCTCAAATATGATGATGTCTCTCCCATTCTTGCAAAACCTAATCCAGATTGAAGGACCATTTGTCTTTGTTGAGGAATGGAAATCTTTGATAATAGCCAGATCCGACCAACCTACCATGCTTTGACCAATCTCTTATTTTCACCATCGAACACACACGACAATGAACCCTTACCACTTGGACCTCCATTGAAGAAGCTCTTTATTGAGCAAGTTAATAGTTTTTTCTTCAAATTCAAAAGTATGTTACAATGATACATTGCAAAATTTGACAATGGTAGAAGTGGATGTGTCAAACGATAAGTGCAAAAAGAGCAACTCCAGAGGGTTCTCAACAAAATGGAGATTTAAGAAAAACTTGAAGCTACGAAGCAATAATAATAACAAGGATACTTTTGTTTTCTTGAACCCTGCATTGACAAAGCTGATGAGGTCCAATGAGGCAAAGGAGAAAAATGTTGTTTTGAAGAACAAAAAGGATGAAAAAAGCAAAACAACTTTGTCACTTCACGAGAAACATTACGTGTCAAATAGAAAGCGAAAAGACAATACTAAATGAAAGTCATTCTTGCCTTATAAAAAGGGGTTGATAGGATTTTTTACCAATATGAATGGATTTCATAGAAACCTTAGTCTTTTTAACATCTAAATCCTAAATTTTCTTTATTATTTTTTAGTTGTTTTATCCAGGTATGATAAAATAAAGCTTTTTTTAAGGAAATCAATAATATAGATATTGTATGTAGTAGAAGCTAACTTGTTTAGTGATTACATCAAAATTACAAGTTGGGGATATTTTTTTGCTCTTGATGATAAACAAGAGTGTGTAACCCAAGATTATAATAAAATAAAATTATGTGACCTTTTGTTCCATCTTATGTAGTCACCTCTGAATGGTTATTCAGTACGAAAATATAATTTTGTTTTGTGCATCTCATTTCAATTCACAGACAGACAAAATCAATAATATCTTTAATGGTTGTAGTTGGTATATTAGGTTTATAAGAATGACCAATCTTTTATTTAGTTTTTTTTTTTTTTTTGACAAATCAACATAGATGTAGAAAATATTTCAACTCAAATAAGTCATATGTTTATAAATACATGATTTAATCTAGTTAATATGTTAGCGATAAGTATATTAATTTCTTATTTTTTTAGTTTTAAATCAAAGATAAACCTAATTATATATAGACTAGTTAAAATTTTAGATAAATTGAAAAAAAAAACTCATGTATAAATGACCTTAGTATCCTCACATGTTAAAATTTGAACAATTAGCACTAGTATTATGTTTAAGTTAAATTATGTTTTTAATTTATCAATATATTTAAAAGTCTATACTAAAGAGAAAAATCAATAATAACATAAAAGCCTTGATAATTTTAATTTATCATAAAAAAAATTATAAATTTGAATATATTTATTTTAAAAAAAAACATATTTTAAATTCACAAAATTAAGTAAGAAAAATGAATCAATTTGGTTAATTTAATTTAATTGTGAAGTTGACTCATTATAATAGACACCTTGTATGGATAATTGACCTAATAGATATTAAAGTTTGTAATTTTTAAAGAAAAATGAATCAATTTTGTTAGTTTAATTTAATCGTCAAATTGACTGTTATAATAAATACTCTTGTATAAATAATTGACCTAATAGATATTAAAGTTTGTAATTTTTTATTCAAACTTTTCCTCTCTCTTTATATATATAAAAAAATTTCAAGAAAAAAAAAACAATTGAGCTCAATATAATAAATTCAAATCTCAAAGTTAAAGGTATAAACAAGGGACGTACATGAAGTTTAGGGTTGACATGTGAAAAAAAGATGTTTAAATTTCTCTTGCTTATTTTAATGAGTCAAATTATTTAAAGTTTGAACTTGCTTTAGTTAATACTAGTAAATATGCTTGTATAGGGTTTGTTTATATTTTTTTTATTAAATTATTTTATTTAAAATAATTATAATATATATATATATATAATATTTTAGAAAAAAATTATAAAATACTTTGTTATACACAATATTTTTGGTATATTTTATATATTTTTATTGTCTTCAACAATAAAGATTTTTATTAATATTTTTCTAGACAATGTAACATATAATTGATTTTAACTAAACATATGTTTTAGTAAATATAATTCAATGATTATTTTTAATTTTTATTTATTGTCATTGATAGCATATTTTTATTGAAAATTATTTTCTTTTTAAAATAAAACATGACTTAAAGCTACTTGTAGTTAAAATTATTTGTGGAATAAGTATTTTAGAACTAGTGTTGCTTCATATTATTATTTTTGCTTCAATTATCTCCTCTTTTGAATATATGACAAGGATAATATGTGACTAATATTTTTAAGTGATTTGTCAATTTTACTGGGCTTGTGATATAATTATTAAAATCAACAATGTCATTTAAATGAGTAAGTATCATTCTTTATTAATATATTTTTCATCTCATATTTGATGATAAAAGGACAACAATTAGGTTGAAAAAAAATATTTATGTTAGTACATTATAATTTTTAAAAGTGATAACAAATATGATATTAATATAAAAACATACAAAGCTAATAATAATATGATATAGTAAAATTAGTGTTTTTATCCTCCAACTTTAAAATAAGTTTCGATTTTGCCCTCCAAATATTTTTTTTACTTCATGTTAGTCCTCTAACTTATAAAAATATTTTAAATAGGTCATTTTTTGATTAAAAATGCTAACTTTGTTAAAAAAAATTATCATTTTATATCATTGTCCTATCCCGTATGAGTACTATTCATTGTCTCTTTCTCAGATATCAAACTATATCTTTTATACTTCTTCTTTCTCCTTTCTTTCATCTTAATCTTTTATATTAACAAAAATATAAGTCAACAAAAAAAGTTTAATTTTTTTGTTAGAAAGCACTACTCTTTATGTTTGTGCTTGAATACTCTTAAAAAAATTACCAAAAATATTACAACTTCTAAAATGAAAATATTCAAGAATCACATAGTTAAAAAACAAAATTCAAATAATAAATATAGTTTGATATATTTATGTTGAAATTAATTAAAAATATATTTTTATAACATTTTAAATATTAACATGAGTCTTTTGTGACTGTAGATCTTCTTTTGATTATAAATATTTACCCATCTTTTAATGATATTTTAAAAATATAAAAGATAAAATGTTTAGAATGTGATTAAAAGATTAAAGAGGTAAAAAGTTGTCATCGATTTTAATATTTTTTAAATATATTGCTTATTCATCGTTATGATATTTAATAATATTTACATTATTTCAATTATTATCATTAATTAGTTTTATTTTAAAAATTTTGAATTTATAAATATTACTATAACATTTAATAAATAATAAAACATTAATAGATTATAATATTTTTTATTTAAAAATTAAAAATTATCATTATAATTATAATATAAATAGTAAATAACATGTTTACATTAATAGATTATACATAAATATGATACAGTGTGTTAAATGTTAATAAAATATTTAATTTTATTAAGTATCATTTTTTAAAGTGGTTTACAGCAAGGCCTTTGAGAAGATCGATTATATATATAAATTATATTAATGATTCATTAACATGTATTGTTAATTTTTTTTAGAGTTATAATGGGTTAGAGTACTTCTATATTTTAAATTTATCTTTAATAAAATGTTGATGTTTAGCAAAAAAAAAAAAAAAACATAAATATGATATATCAATTATTATTAATTATTTTATTTCTAAAGGTACTAAAATAAAATAGTTAAAAATTTTGAATAACAAATTAGGAGAAGAATATTTTTATTTTACATAAAATATTTAATGTTTCTATCAATTAAATTAAAATATATTAGTATGCATAATATTTATGAGTCAAATATAAAATTTAGATAAATATTATTTTAATAATAAAATCAAGAGTGCGACAATAATGATAAAGTAAAAATAATATATATAAAAACATAATTAAATGTCTTGATAAAACATGAAAATGTTAACTTTTTTTTAAACTCCACAAAATCTTAAAAGTATTTCTACAATAATATAAAGAAAAATGTTAAATTTTCTAAATTTTTCAATGATGCTTTTGTTTAATATGATTTGGTTCTTCTTTTTCAAGTTACAAAATAAAAAAAATATAAAGTATACATTAAGGTATATTTGTTTTCATTTTTAAAAAGAGTTTTATCTTTTAAAATTTCAAAATGCATGTAATTTTAATTTTTAAAAAGAGAAAACTCTTTTTAAAAATTAAAATAAACATACTCTAATTTTCTCATATTTTTGATAAATTTAATATTTTTATAATAAAAGATTCATTTAAAGATCTTATTATTTTTAAGTCATTTTTTTATACTTGTATTGTTTAAATTCTCCTTCTTCCTCAACCTATAAATATTAAAACAATAAAAATAAAGTTCTACATTCTTGTATTATAAATTTTACAAATAAAAAAAAAATAAAATTTTAATATTACTTTATTTATTAACTTCACTACTAGCCTTAAAATTTTATTTATCATAAAATTTTATCCTTCATAATTTTTAAATCTTTTATTTTTACTTGAAAAATATATAAATGTTTATACTATTTAAAAGTTATAGAAACAACTTTAACGTCCAATAAAAAAATTATTACATAAATATAAATATATATTTTTAATTGTTTAATTTTTATAATTAATTATATAGTTAGATTTTCAAATTAGCTAATTTTTTTACATATTCACTTACAATTTTAAAAGTTGCAATAAAGTTTTTTAACTTCATTTGTATTAATTATTCACTAACTTTTCACATAAAATAAATATAATTAAATAAGTAGATTTCTTAACATTAAATTTAAGACAAAATTTGTAATATTTATAAATTAAAAAATATACCTTAATTTTTAAAAATTATATATTAATATTTAATTTTTTTATTATTAAATACTTAACCTCAGTACAGTAACTTTTATATTTGAAACTTTATAATTATGAAATAAACATTTCTCTTATAACAGAATAAAAAAACTCAAAATAAAACATACTAGCAGTTTATCATAAAAAAGACAAATTCCAACGCATCCATCCTAAGAAAAGGGACTAAGAAGGGTGGAGGTTTATCAAAATAGAAAAACACTAAACCAGCTTGAGACCCACACTTAGCAAGCCACTCGACATATTGATTAGCTTTTTGAAGAGAATGACTAAACTTAATAATTCAACTTTAGACAATAGTAATATAATCTCCCTAATCACAAAATAAAAGGGATAAGAGTATGGATGAAAGTTTACAATTAGAAAAATTACATCCAAAAAGCCATATTCTATCTAAATAAAGTGAATATTTTTACTAATAACAAAATAACAAGTTGGATACCCCAATAGATACTCCATAGTTTGGCTACCAGAGGAGAGCAATCCTATAAAGAGCTATAGTAGCAAGTAACAAACTTGTCTTGCTGTTTCAAATAAGACTACCACAGCCAGCAGATCTCAAATTTCTAAAAGTTAATCCATTAACATTGAGTTTAAATTGTTTTTATAAGAAAGAATTCATTTAACATTACGTTGTATTTCTATCAAACTAGAAATAATCATCTGCTGAGACCTATCACAAAACTGTCAGTTTATCAAACCAAGAATAATCCTCTGTTCATCCTTTGAACGGTAATTTATAGTTCATAGTTACACTATAACAAACAATACTATTCTAAAATTTAATTAAAAAATTTTAATTAAATGATAAAATAAGAAAAAATTTAAAAAAAAAAATTACTATGTTACTTGATTTTTCCATATAGTTAAAATTATATATATATATATATATATTGTTTAAGTATTTTTTTTCTATTAAGCATTTATTTACTTATATATCTAATTTCTGAGTGTTAATATTCAAATAAGAGCATTTTTAGAGTTGTATAAAATACTGCTTTTAAAATTTATTATATTTTCATATAATAAATTTTAATTTAATATTAATTTAAGTTGATTTATTTTTTAATTTAAAAATTTGTCTCTTTATTTATTTATTTTAATTTTATAAAATATTTATTATTAATAATTATAATGCGTATTAGTTAAAGTTATAAAATTTAAAATTAATCATATATAACCTTTTAATTAATTATTCAAAATTTTCAATTTAATTTAATAATACTGCAAGCAAAACTGGTTAACAACGTATGCAAAAATAAGCATATAATGCGTCAGCGCACACGTTCATCGCCCTCTGCTATATTTATTGACCTTTCTTCAACTTTTCCCCAAACTTTCAATTTTTTCAACTCTTTCTTTTCTTCCGCTTCTTTGTTTCAGGTAATTCAATCCTCTTTCTGCTTATTCGATACTTCAATTTCAATACTTACCATGTCAAAGTTATTGAACGAAAAACCTTTCTCTTTTTATCTATACTATTATTACTTGCTGTTGATTTTGTTTCAAAGTTGTTGGGGTCTGGTTTGTGGTTTAAGGACGGTTTCGGATTACGAATTCTCCCATGGGTTTCTTCAATTTTCTTGAATTTGGCTGTGGAAGGAGTGACTTTCATTTAAAATTTGTGGAATTATTGTTACTCGTTTTGGGTTTGATTCGTTGGCATGGTTAAATTTTGTCAATTTTGGTTCTGATGTATCTAATTGTGTAACGATATAGATTATGGTTCAATTTATGAGAAGTTCTTGAGTTGGGATCCGTAGTCGCCTTGGAAGAGTTTTGAACACTTCGATTTTAATCAATGTATATATATTTTTTCCAAGTATTGGCAGTTTGGCACTCACATGGGGAGGGAAATTTTTTTAAAAGCTTTTGATTGAGGTAAATTTACGTTGAAAGTTCACCTTAAGGGTATCCCTACACACAAACACACACACACACACACACAGAGAGAGAGAGAGAGAGAGAGAGAGAGAGAGAGAGAGAGATGTTTGTTGTGTATGATATTGCTTTCAAAGAATTGTTTGTATCACCAAAAATATAATCAGTGGAAAATTCCAAGACATGTTTTGATTCTTTTAATTCTTGTAGACCAAATATGCAACACCAATCAAGCCAACTTAACATCTCTGTTACATGGAGGGGAAAGAAGTTTGTTGTAGAGATTAATATAGGTGCCACTGTGAAGGATCTAGGGCAGGAATTACAAATGCTAACAAATATCCAAGAAGATACCATGCGGCTCATTGTTCCACAGACTTCTGGCAGAACATCAAAACTCATAGCCCCCTTTTCAACGGAGCATGCACTTTTAAGTTTGCAAGAAACTTCAATTACTGAGGTACTGGCATTTACATATACTGTATCATGTTGATGAATATTTAGCAACATGTAAATTATGGTTCTTTGTGAGGTTCACTCACATGAATATAGATTTTAGTGTTCTATAAAATTTTGCCTAGTATTAACTGGTTTTCCACAATAATTTTATAATTTGTTCTATGTTACCTAAAATGCAAGTTTAAATATTTTTCATATTTGAACTAAACTATCATTGAGTCCTTAGGCGAGAACCTCTATTCTTATGATAGATGATATGCAATTGATTGTTGGACTTCGACACATATTCTTCAGCTGAGTTGAGTGGTTTTACTATTATATTTGATATGAAATAGGAATCTGAGCCTTGAACCCATTTGTCATATATCCAAGAGGTGGCCCAAAGGTGGTTGTGACATGAGTTCCAAATTAAGTTAAGTGGGAAGAATGGTGAGCTGCAAGAGAACATTGTGAATGAGTAAAAGTTGGCATATAGGTGTGTGTTATAGACTTATTTGTCTTCGGGGAGGGTGGCATTTGGGAATATCTTTTGCATTGGCTGTAGCCATTCTTGAGGGAGATTTACTCTTTGTAATGAACATTTCACTTGGAAATATCTCAGCTGAGATTGTTCTTCCCTACTTTCCTTGGTATAACAATGATTAATAATAAGATTATCCATATATTTCCATTTTTTGTCTAGTGAGTGTTTCTGTTCCTATCACTAGTCCAGCAACTATTTTATGTTTATTTCCATACTTATCAATAGTGGTGCTATAGTGGAATCACAGAGTGGCCATAGGCCACGATAAAAAAGACACTGTTTTGTGGGATTTTTTATTTTTATTTTTATTTACTTGTATGTTTTGCTTAAGACCTTTAACCTTTTATTTTTAATTATGAACATGTCATAAATTTTGACTTCTTTTTCTTAATTTTTTTAGCATTTATATATATATTATTATTTATTTAATTTGTATCTAAAATTTCTAAACAGCAGCCATTTGCTATGCACTATCCCGCCTTAGCAGTTTTTGTTTTGGTTGCTACGTGGAGCTATCCAAGATTGATAACTATGTTTATTTCCTCCATTTTGGATTGCTACTGGACTCAATTTTTTAAATATGGAAGAAAGAATTGGGTATATAATGTTAGGTTATTTGATTAAAAGGTAAAATACAATGCACTCTCTTCCAATTAGCGTTTCTGTTTAGAAACACTTTTGAGTGCAACAAAAGTAATCTTTTTGTTATTAACCTAATTGTTTTCTTCATAAGGATTCATTGAATTGCTTTTCCAAATAAAAGTCCTGCTTCATTCTATTTATGCTTGTGATTAGCACTGTTTTACCACTGGGAATGGTGGATGTGTTGAATAAATTATTTAGCTTATTGTTTAAGTCACTATTTTTTCTTTCCAGGCCAGGTCTATTATAATGATGGGCGTATCTACAAATGAGGTTGAAGAGGTTCTACAAAATGAAAAAGCAAATTTAAGAATAGCTGGATTTGAGGAGGAGGAAAAAAGAATGAAACAGAGAATTTCACATGGACCTTCTCTTCCATTGAAACTTCCACAAGGGCCCTATATATTTTGTGAATTCCGCACACTTGAAATTCAGGGATTAGAGGTATTATTTTTCTGTATTATTAATGTTTTCACTCAAGTAAAGAATCATGCACCTCTGATATTTATCTTTTATCACTCCATACTTATTCATAGACATTATTATTACTGATATGGTGTTTTGGTAAAATAAAAATAAAAATAAAAATTCTTATAGTATAAGTATCAATTTATATATGATTATTTTTTAAATTTTTAAGGTTTTAGTTATAAAGCGAGAGAATAGAACAAAATACAGTGAAATTGATAACTTGATATGATATGATTTGTTACAATGTGATGATGATATGATATATTAAGCCTAAAACACTAACCCTTATTTATACTAATCATAATCCTAGCAAAATGAGGAAACAAATCATGAGAAAAAAAGATGGAAACTAATATTAAAGATAATCTAAGATATGATAGAGATTTTATTGGATATTTTCATATATTATAATGTTCCCCCTCAAGTTATAGCTAAGCCTTGAGCTTGTTATAATTAAACCTTTCTTTAAAGATAACATGGGCTACACCACATGTTTAAGATGACCAACAATCAGGTTTGATGCAACCCACACAACCACAAACACAAATAGAAGGGAACAAAAACAAATAAAGGATTGCAAAATTGGAAAGAATATTATTGATAACAGGTAACGGACAGAATAGAACAAAATGCACTAGGAGAGCAACACCTCCTAATACCTGAGAGCTAGGCTCCTAATAAAGAGCAAATGCTTCTCTATCCTGCAATACCAAAAAACAGAATCATCATATCCTCCTATCCCTCGCCTTATTATGCCTAAATAATGGAATATTATTCGCTCTCCCTAACTAACTCTGCCAGCTCAGCATTTCATTTGTCCTTCTCTGATTTCTTCTTTCTCCTCACATAGACAAGCCATTCTTTGGGCTGTGTAACTGCTTCCTGGACTAACATTTCCTTTGGCCCAACATTGCCTTTTGGGTCCTCATCATTTCCCCCTCCATCAAAAAGAATCTTGTCCTCAAGATGCAGCTGCATAAATTGACTCCGAATGTCAGTTGCATTCTCCCATGTGGCCTCCTCTACTCGTTTGTCTGTCCACTGAATCAACCACTGTCTCACCTTTTCACCATGTTTATCAATCACCCTTGAAGGCAACACAGTCGCAGGAGTCCAAATGTCTTCTCCTGCTTCCCCTAAACCTGCAGGTAGCTCAGGTTGTACCTGGTAGTTCCCTACTGCCTTTTTAAGCAAGGATACGTGAAAAACTGGGTGTATCCTGGTTGTTTCTGGTAACTTAAGACGATAGGCTACTGCCCCTACCTTACCAATTACTTCAAATGGCCCGTAGTACCTTGCTGAGAGCTTGGGATTGATTCTTGTATGAACTGACTTCTGCCTGTGGGGTTTCAGCTTCAAGAACACCCATTCCCCTATGTCAAAGCTTTGTTCCTGTCGTTTGAGGTCTTCCTAGGCTTTCATGCGCTCTTGTGCCTTCTGCAATTGCTCTTTCAGCTGTTTCAAAGCCTCATCACGTTCCAACAGTTCCTTCTGCACTGTCTCAACCCTTATCTCTCCTTGATTTCCCCGGATTAAAGGAGGTTTCCTGCCATATACCACTTCAAAAGGAGTGACTTGAGTGGAGGCATGAAATGTGGTATTATACCAATATTCAGCCCACGAAAGCCAATGAACCCACTCTTTAGGCTGATCTGTTATAAAGCAACACAAGTAAGTCTCCAAACACCTATTAATCACCTCGGTTTGACCATCCATCTGCGGATGGTAGGCTGTGTTCATGCTTAACGTAGTTCTTTGTAGCCTAAAGAACTCCTTCCATAACTGACTTGTAAAGATGGGGTCTCTGTCATTCACAATTGACTTGGGCACTCCATGTAACCGCACTATTTCACACACAAACACCTTAGCCAACACCTTTGCGGTATACAGGTGTTTCAAAGGGATGAAATGACTGTATATAGATAGTCTATCCACCACTACAAAAACAGCATTATACCCCTTAGATCGTGGCAGCCCCGTTATGAAATCCATTGAAACATCCTCCCAAATTCTCTCCGGTATGGTCAATGGTTGCAACAAACCCCCTGGTGATGTGGCTAGATATTTTTGTCTTTGGCATGTATAGTGTTCTTCATTCCTCTCCAATACAGGTTGGCTGCCATCCTCTGGACGTTCTATAATACTCTGAAAGTCCTCGAGGCGTTGAGTGGTATTCTTCCAATAACTTGGAGATCCAAGGAGACTTTTCTGAAATAACTAGCCTATCCTTATAAAACAGGATGCCTTGTTTGTAACTGAACCCAGTATGATCCTCTCTCCCTGCTTTCAAATGCTCAATAATCTCCTTTAGCCTACATCTTCATGCACCTCTGCAATAACTTCTTGGATATCTAACCACAATGGATAGTATGTTAACACATACTTATGTTAACACTCGTACTTCCCCATCCTCTTCTTCCTTGATAATGCATCCGCCCCTCTATTTTCAATTCCTGGCTTGTACACAATGTCAAAATTATAGCCAAGGAGTTCCACCATCCAGTTTTGCTGATTTCCTGTGATCACCTTTTGTTGAAGTAGTTGTTTTAGGCTCTTATGATCTGTGGCTACCTGTTAGAGACAAGTTTCTAGAGGGACTAAAGGTTTATAAGCGGAAAAACTATAGGAGAGGAATTAGGAAGTAGGCAGTTATATTCTGCTATAGTTTAGGATTTATCTTTTGCTGTTATATTCTGTTATAATTTAGATTTTATCTTTTGTTATTGTTATTGTTTTATGTTTACAGTAGTTAGGAGCAAAATTAGGAAACAGAATAGTTTAAATAGGGGAGGATTACAGATGGAAAAGGTGTCTTGGGAATTAATTCAGAATTAGGGTGTTGAGCCACTATAGAGCTCTCTTTCCATTGCTGTATCTCTGCTCAACTGAGTCAATTCAATACATACTTTTTACGTTCAGTTTCACATACCTTATCAATTGGTATCAGGGCACTTTCCTGGTGCTTGGATTCCCCTTGAGACAATGGATTCAGAACGTCTAGAGCGTGTGGAGAAGACGCTGGAAGAATTGATGCAACGAATGGCAGTCTGAGGTCAATCATGCCGCCGCAACAAATCCCCACCAAGGACTCCTAATCGCCGATGCGTAGGACGGTGGAGACCCACCTCCAGGATAGAGGCGTCAGTCTCCCCAAAAGACGACAAGCGGTAGTCTTCGGTGTCTCCTCGCCCCTGCGGCCACTATAGGGACAGTTCCAGGCGCCGGCGGCACCACTCCCCATTCCGAGATCGTCGTCACAACTACTCTCCTCTGGCGGACCGCGATCGAAGAATAGAGCTTCCCATTTTCTCTGGCAAAGACCCAGTCAACTGGTTGGTAAAAATTGAGAGATACTTCACGCTCCAATGCATTGAGGGTGACGAGCGCCTTGATGTCGTGCTCCTCGCCTTGGAAGGTGCGGCGCTAAATTGGTTTTACGCTTGGGAAGAACAGACGGCGGTCCCTTCGTGGCGCCAGTTCAAAGGCGCCCTCTTGGGCCACTACCAACCAGGTGCAAGCAAGAACCCTTATAGAGCACTATTCCGCCTGAAACTGTCTGGTCCGGTGCGTGAATATATAGAGGAATTTGAGAAGTTATCGCGTCCCCTTAAGCATCTGGACATGGAGGTGCAGATCGGCGTTTTCCTCAATGGGCTCCAGGAAGAGATTGGAGCAGAGCTAAGGAGTTTGGAGCTGGAATCATTAATGGCAATGAAGGATAAGGCCATCCTTCTAGAAGAGAGAAATCAGGCCTGGAGGAATAACCACGTCACACCTTGGGCCAAAAGGGCCAATAATAACAGGCCCAATAACTCCCCCTCCTTCCAAACGGGGAGCTGGATTAAACCCAGCAACTCAACTCCTTTGCAGTCGGCAACATGGGCCCATAAAACAATCAAAGACCCTCAGCCCAAGAGAGACCCACCTCAACCCCACCAAAACTGGCCCAGACTATCCCAATCTGAAATTCAAGAGCGCAGCCGTCGAGGGTTATGTTTTAAATGCGAGGACCCATGGAACAAGGAGCACATCTGTAAGTACAGACAGTACCGACTCGAACTAGTGGAGGATAATGAAGCGGAAAAATTAGAGGAAGAGCGGGGAGAGGGTTCAGGAGAAGAGGAACTTTTTGTCGAGACTGGATTTCGTGTACTCAAAATCTCCTTACAGAGTTTGAAGGGATTTACCACCAAGAAGTCTTTCATGGCAAAGGAAACTCTCCAGGGCCATGATGTCACAATTTTGGTGGACTGTGGAGCAGAAGGGAATTTCTTACACACAGCACTAGTGTAAAGGTTAGAGATGAAGGTGACCGAGACTTCCCCTAATCGCGTGGAACTAGGAACGGGTAAACAACACCAAAGCAGAGGTGTGTGTGAGGGAGTTCAGCTGGAGGTACAGGAGGTGACCATCATACAGACATTTTACCTTATCCAATTGGGTAGTGTGGATGTTGTCCTGGGTATGGATTGGCTGCAAAGCTTAGGGACAATCACAGCCAACTTTTCTCAGCTGTATATTCGATGGCATGAGGGAGCTGAAATCCGGGTAATACGAGGGGACCTATCCTTAGGGAGAAAGGGGGCTACGTTCAAAACTACAATGAAGGCATTGAAGGAGGAAGGTGAAGGCGTTTTAATAGCCGCAGTAGAAGCTCCACCAGAAGAAGTCTTGCAGAAAATTCCAGAAGCCATGAGCAAATTGCTAGAAGAGTTCGACAATATAAGCGCAGTACCCAAGGGGCTTCCCCCTGTGAGGGACTGCGACCACGCCATAGTCCTTAAAGAAGGAGCTTCTATCCCAAATATCAGACCCTATCGTTATCCTCACTCGCAGAAAAATGAGATTGAAAAGTTAGTGGATGAGATGTTGGAGGCTGGCATCATCAGGCCCAGTATTAGCCCATATTCCAGCCCAGTATTGCTAGTAAAGAAGAAGGACGGAGGATGGAGGTTCTGTGTTGACTACCGAGTTTTGAATACCATTACTAGGCCAGACAAGTTTCCCATTCTGGTCATTGAGGAGCTGTTGGACGAACTGGATGAAGCCTGGATATTTACTAAGTTGGACCTAAAATCTGGTTATCACCAGGTTAGGATGAAGGAAGCGGACATTGAGAAGACAGCATTCCGAACACACGAGGGACATTATGAATTTTTGGTGATGCCCTTTGGGTTAACCAATGCCCCGTCCACATTTCAATCACTCATGAATCAAGTGCTCCAACCTTTCTTACGGAGGTTTACTTTCGTTTTTTTTTTTTATGACATTTTAATCTACAGCCGGACAGAGGAAGAGTATTTGAGACAAGTCAGGGATGTACTGGAGCTATTAAGGCAGAATCAGTTGTACATCAACAAAAAGAAATGTTGCTTTATGGTTGTCAAGTTAGAATACCTGGGTCATCTTATATCTAAGGAGGGTGTGGAGGCGGATCCCAAGAAGATTGAAGCAGTAACTAACTGGCCAGCACCCCAGAATGTTAAAGGATTGAGGGGATTTTTGGGATTAACAGGTTACTATAGAAGATTTGTGAAAGACTATGGGAAGATAGCTTGGCCTCTCACCCAACTATTGAAGAAGGACGAATTTTCCTGGAGCTCAGAAGCCCAATCAGCTTTTGAATTTTTGAAGAGGGCCATGACTTCCTTACCGGTGCTAGCAACTCCCTGTTTTAACAAAGAATTTGTGTTAGAAACAAATGCATCGGGGACTGGAGGCCGTTTTGATGCAGGAGGGAAGGCCTATTGCCTTTTGGAGTCACACCCTTTCAAACAGAAACCAAATGAAATCGGTTTATGAGAGAGAATTAATGGCAATTGCTCTTGCGATTCACAGATGGAGGCATTACTTACTTGGAAGGAAATTCATAGTGCATACAGACCAAAAGTCCCTCAAATTCTTAATTGACCAGCGCGTACTAGGGGAAGGGCAGCAAGGGTGGATATCTAAACTCATGGGCTTTGACTTTGAAATCAAATACAAGGTAGGAAAGGAAAACAGGGTCGCAGATGCCCTCTCTCGCAGACTTTGATTGGCAGCCCTTTCCACGGTTACCTTCTCGGAATAGGCAGGTCTAGAAGACGAGGTTCAATAGGATGAGAGGCTGGCTGGTGTAATACAGAAAATGATACAAGGGGAAACCTCAGTTAGTGACTATGAGCTTAAGCATGGGCGACTCTTTTATACAGGGAAGCTGGTCCTTCCTAAGAATTCTCCCCGAATCCCTTTGATACTTCAGGAGTTTCATGATTCAGCTGTAGGCGGCCACTCAAGATTTTTCAGAACCTACAAGAGGATTGCCAGTTTAGTTTGGTGGGAAGGAATGCGGAAGACCATTCGAGAGTATGTAGCGGCTTGTGATACTTGCAACCAGCAAGTACCAGACCTTAAGCCCAGTAGGACTATTACAACCTTTACCAATTCCCCAACAGGTTTGGGATGATATCTCCATGGATGTCATCAGGGGACTCCCTAAGTCACAGGACTGGGATACCATCCTAGTGGTGGTCGACAGATTGACCAAGTACAGTCATTTCATTGGTCTAACTCATCCTTACACTGCCAAGGATGTGGCTGAAGTTTTTGTCAAAGAGATTAAGTTGCATGGCTTTCCAGTTTCAGTTGTCTCAGACAGAGATAGAGTATTCATGAGCTCTTTCTGAAAAGAATTATTTAGAACAGTAGGGACTCAACTTCGGTTCAGTTCGGCTTACCATCCCCAAATTGACGGCCAAACAAAAGTAATTAATAGGTGCTTAGAGACGTATCTAAGGTGTTTTTCCAGCACTAAACCTAAACATTGGGCTCGGTGGTTGAGCTGGGCAGAGCTGTGGTTTAACACCACATTCCACAGTTCGACAGGAGCTACTCCTTTTAAAGCATTATATGGGAGAGACCCACCGGCTATCATTCGGGGAGAAGATGGCGCATCAGCCGTGGAGGAAGTCAACATTGCTTTGGCCGACAGAGATCAAATACTTAGAGAATTGAAGGCGCAGTTGACCAGAGCCCAGGATCGAATGAGAGCACAAGCTAACAAGAAGAGGAGAGAATTAGAGCTAGCAGTGGGAGAGATGGCTTACTTAAAAATCCAGCCTTATAGGATGAGGTCTCTAGCTTCAAAAACTAATCAAAAGCTCAGCCCTCGATATTATGGTCCTTACAGGGTATTGGAGAAAATCGGCGAGGTTGCCTATAAGCTAGAACTACCAGTAGAAGCAAGAATACACCCTGTTTTTCATGTTTCCTTGCTCAAAAAATGTGTGGCAGCAGACGTCCAAAGTCAACATTTACCAACCAGCCTGAACGAGAACTGGGAATTGATGGTTCAACCTATGGAAGTGCTGGCTGTGCGGACTACCAACCAAGGAGACAAAGAAGTGCTGATCAAATGGAAGGGTTTGCCGGATCATGAGAGCACTTGGGAGGTGGCAGAAGATATCCAAATCGAATTTCCCGAATTTCACCTTGAGGACAAGGTGGTTGTTCAGGGGGGGAGTATTGTTAGAGACAAGTTTCCAAAGGGACTAAAGGCTTATAAGTGGAAAAACTATAGGAGAGAAATTAGGAAGTAGGCAGTTATATTCTGCTATAGTTTAGGATTTATCTTTTGCTGTTATATTCTGTTATAATTTAGATTTTATCTTTTGTTATTGTTATTGTTTTATGTTTACAGTAGTTAGGAGCAAAATTAGGAAACAGAATAGTTTAAATAGGGGAGGATTACAGATGGAAAAGGTGTCTTGGGAATTAATTCAGAATTAGGGTGTTGAGCCACTATAGAGCTCTCTTTCCATTGCTATATCTTTGCTCAACTGAGCCAATTCAATACATACTTTTTACGTTCAGTTTCACATACCTTATCACTACCACAAGTTTCCTGCCCAGAAGATATAGCCGCCAATGCTTAACTGCCAAAGCGATGGCCATTAACTCTTTTTCATATGCTGACTTGCTCAGATTCTTCAGCCCCAATGCCTTACTAAAATACGTGATTGGATGCTTCTTTTGCATGAGAATGGCCCCCACTCCTAATCTAGAAGCATCACACTCCACTGTGAACTCTTCAGCAAAATTTGGCAAGGCCAACACAAGGGCTGTTGTTACCCTCCTTTTTAGCTCCTCAAAAGCACCTTGAGCTGCCTCATTCCATTTGAATGAATCCTTTTTGGTAAGTTTTGTTAATGGTTTAGCCACCTTCCCATAATCTCTAATAAACATCCTATTCTATCCTGTGAGGCCGAGAAAACCCTTTACTCCTTTAACATTCCAAGGTTTGGGCTAATCTAACACTCCTTGTACCTTCTCAAGATCTACCGCAACTCCTTGGTCTGAAATGATGTGTTCTAGGTACTCAACACTTTTCTGAGCAAACAAACATTTTTTCTTGTTAGCGAAAAGTTGATGAGCCCTCATAACCTCCAATACGTCCTCTAATTGCTCCAAATGAAACTCCCAATTCAGACTGTAAATTAAGATATCGTCAAAGAAAACCAACACGTACCTTCTGAGCCTTCCATGAAATATGTTGTTCATCACAGCTTGAAATGTGGATGGTGCATTCATTAGCCCAAAGGGCATTACAAGATATTCATAATGTCCCTCGTGTGTCCTAAAAGCCATTTTTGGGATGTCTTCCTGCATTCGCACCTGGTGTATCTGGATTTAAGATCCAATTTCGAGAAGAATTTAGCCACATGAAGTTCATCCAACAACTTTCTATCACAGGCATAGGAAATTTGTCTAGAATTGTCACTTTATTCAAAGCTCTGTAATCTACGTACATGCGCCACGGCTGATCCTTCTTACGAACCAATATAACTGGGCTGGAAAACGCACTTTGGCTGGGACGAATAACTCCATTTTCTAATAGCTCCCTGACCTGCTTCTCTATTTCATCCTTCTGGTGGTATGCGTACCAATACGCGCACATTAATTGGGCCATGGTCAGGTAGAAGAGTTATGCGGTGGGATTGGGCCCTCTTAGGGGGAAGCCCTCTGGGTTCTTGAAAAATGGCCTCAAATTTGTTCAAAACCATTTCTAACTCTTCCTTCTGTTGCGAGTTTAGATGCATCAACTCTGATTCTTTTCCCTTGGTGCTACTGTCTTTCGCAGCCATCCTCTCGCCAACACCCCACTTAGAATCCTCAACCACGACGCCCTTTAACTCCATGTGGGCCAAACGCACATCTTGCGCTCCTCATAATAGCACTAAGGTTCCCCCTACATTAATCTTCATTGTTTGGAGTTTCCAATCCACTATCATCTCCCCCCAACTAACCAAGAAGTCCCCAAAATCATATCCATGTCTTTGAGGTCAAATAGCAAGGCATCCACCACGCAACGCATGCTCTCCAATTCCACTTCGAGCCCTTTACATATGCCATTTGTTTCGGTTTTTCGTCCATCTCCCATCAGAATCTGCATGTTCTTCGTTGGTACTTCTCTCCATCCCAGAGCCTCAACAAGCCTCTGAGAGATGAAATTGTGCGTTGCTCCACTGTCAACGAGCACACATACTAGGATTCCATGAACCCTACCTTTCAATTTGGGGCTGTTCCCCTTTTGATTGCGATAGCAATAACAGAATAAGTACACTGCACTCCCCATCGTGTTCTTCTTTTCTTCGGATGCGTAGTATTCGTCAGTTGTGATGTCTTTTCCTCGTCTCCACGTCATCAGCTAACATAATTCGCAAATGCTTTTCTAGACATATGTACTGGGGAGGATACACACCTCCACACTTAAAGCACAGGCCTTTTTGCTTACGTTCCAGCAAATCACTATAGGATAAATGTTTAAATCCTTTATCCTTTGGCCCATGTGTGGATCTGTCGAAAAATTCTTTTTTATGATTAGAACCAGGCCCATTAGTACCACTTCCAGACCCATAGCTTTTTACACCACAGTCCCCACTTGTTGGGTTCTTAGCATTGACATTCACATTGGATCTCGTATGCCACTGTGACTCTGCATGTGAGTCTCCCTTCCCATATGAATTTACAGTTTTGCCCTTCACTTGCAACTCCATCTCTACCGCCCTCGTCACGTTCATTAGGCGAGCTCTGGAAAGCATCCCCAACACGTGCAGGCTTCGTACCCTGCTCTAATCTCCTCCTTCAAGCTGTGCAGGAAATAAGCAAAATACTGTTGTTCTGGGATTTTAGGTACTTGCGCAATCAAAAATTTGAAGTCTCTAATGTACTGTTCGACATCTCCAACATGATGAAGTGCCGTCAATTGATCGTAGGCATTCCCCTCCTCCAAACCTCCATATCTATCCTGCAAAGGTCTCTTAAATTGTTCCCATGTCCTGTCCTCTTCTTCATTCATCACAGAGTTAAAAAAATGTATGGTCCCCCCTTCCATACAGAGTTTTGCCAAATTGACACGGACTTGATCGCTAATCTCCTGAACTTGGATGTAGACCTCTGCCCTAGAAATCCAACCCACAGGGTCATCCCCATTGAACATGGGTAGTTCAACCTTTTTAACTGACTTACAAAACTCATCCAATGCTTCGCCTTGTAACTTCTTAAGGCCCGATCCACTGCTCCCTGGCAACTTCTCTAGTGAGTCGCTGCCTGGACCCTTCTGGTTCTTGGAGCTTTCTCCTTCATCCTCCGACTCTGCTGTTTCGTTCTGAGTGCTTTGACGGCATATCTAAGATATTCGATTGGGTCTTGGCATTCTCCTTTCTCATCGCCTCTATAGCTTTCTGCTGTTTGTGAGCCTGGAGATGCATCGCCTCCATTGATGTTCTCATCCCCGAAAGTTCTCTTTCTACAATCTCAAGCCTAGAATCCATCACTGAATCTCCTGTCTTCGACTCAGCTGATTCTGATACTGACCTTATCTGTTTTTTCTTCTTAGGTGGCATCCACTGTCCAAGGATCCGGCAGATCGGACCACTGATGCAACCCACACAAACACGAACACAAATAGAAGGGAACAGAAACAAAGGACTGCAAAATTGGGAAGAATATTATTGATAACAGGTAACGGACATAATAGAACAAAATGCACTAGGAGAGCAACACCTAATACCCGAGAGCTAGGCTCCTAATAGAGAGCAAATGCTTCTCTATCCTGCAATACCAAAAAACAGAATCATCATATCCTCCTACCCCTCGCCTCATCATGCCTAAATAATGGAATATTATTCCCTCTCCCTAACTAACTATGCCAGCTCAACATTTCAATTGTCCTTCTCTAATTTCTTCTTTCTCCTCCTCACATAGACAAGCCATTCTTTCGGCTGTGTAATTGCTTCCTGGACTAACATTTGCTCTGGCCCAACATTGCCTTTTGGGTCCTCATCAAGGTTCTATCAAGATATTGGTTGAGAAGACTAGTTGTCATGCACTTGACCAGATATATGTGCATAGTGAAGGCTGGACACTCAACAAATTGGGCTCACAATGAAGGCTGGGCACTCACAATTTGTCCGTAATTAATGCTAACAGCTACAGTATTAGCGGTGCTGTTGCGTCTATGCCAAAAATGACTAAAATGAATCTTCTGATGGTGGTTCTAGTTTTGACCAATAGTGTAAAAGCAATGAAGGTTACTGCTAGATGGATGCCATGAAGGTGCCTAGATTTTTGCCTGAGGACTTCTCCTATAGCTGTTATTGGGCTTAATGATGGTCAAAACTGCTAGATGTCTTCCATGAATGGCGGCTGGGAAGGTGGTGTTTGGTGCTCATGTTCCACCACATGAAGACAGAGCTACTATTAGTATTACTAAAAATATGCGTGAGAGTGCATGTATAGTCTAAATGGAGCCAATAGACTGATGAAAGAGTGACACTCCTGTTGGGGTCGTTGATCAGAAATCAAAGGTGGTAGGTATCAGCGGAAGAGAATATCTGTGCAATGAAGGCACAAAGGGAATCCGAGACAAAGCAACAGCAGTGACAGACTGTGACAGCAAAACAGAGATCGCTATGAGGGATAACAGCATGGAAATAAAATTAGCTCTAGGTTTTGGGAACTGATAGCACATTAGTGGTGGGGCAGGTTATAGAGAATGGTATTGCTTTGATCCTATAATGAAATTATGGTTTTAGGTATAGAGGGAGCAATTAGAGACAAAATACTATGAAATTGATGTTGACATGTTGTAGTGTAATTTGTTAAAATGTGTGGCTATGATCCATAAAAGCTAAATCACCAACCCTTATTTATACTATCATAGGCTAAGTGATGAAAATTCATAAAATATTAGAAATCCTGGAAACTAAGGAAATAGGAGATAATGAGAAACTATGAAACTTATCCTATAGATAATCTGAGAGACTAGATATGATAGAGATATTATTGGATATTGTCATGTATTATAAAAATTATTAGTGTTTGTATTTGAGCCAAGTTATTTAAACTGAATCGAAAGTCAACTGATCATGGATGAATTATGCTTTGCCTTATCTTCAGCTGAATCCTCCCCCTTCTGAGGCACTTAAAAGAATGCACATGCTGGCTGCAGATCCTGGAATTGTTGCTGTTATGAACAAGGTACACACTCAAATTAATTTTTGAGTTAGGTAATACATAACTGTTATAATGACAAAATGCTGCGTATTCTGAATAAGTTTTTGATTTGCATCTTATACAGCATCGTTGGCGTGTAGGAATTATGACTGAGATGGCTCCCCTTGGTTATGTTGGTGTTAACCCAAAATGCATTCTTGGTTTTAACAAGGTATTGGATTCTTAAGGATGGGGAAACATGCCATTTTAAGTATCCAGCAATATCCTATAGTTGATTTCTCTTGTTTTCATTCTTATTTACAGAATCATGGGGAGGAAATATCATTGCGTCTTCGAACTGATGACCTCAAAGGCTTCAGGAAATATGAAAGGATCAAGAAAACTCTACTGCATGAACTTGTAAGTTATATAATTCACTGGATGTATCATGTGAATTTTTTATTGATCTATACGTATTTTAAATAAGAAAATTTAAAAAACATGAAATACGATTCTATATTTGACAAATGAAATTATCAACCTAACTCATGCTTTATTTCAGGCTCACATGATATACTCTGAACATGATGCAAACTTTTATGCTCTGGATAAGCAGGTGGATGCACAGAGCACAGGCTTGAGTATTTGTCTGTTAGTGGATTATTATACTCTGAGTTAGCACCGTATGTTGATTTAATTCATTTCTTTGGCAGTTAAATCATGAAGCTGCTAGTTTAGATTGGACTAGATCTGCAAGGCACACTTTGAGTGGAATGAGGAATTCTGCTGTCTATGAAGATGATTTTGTAGCAGACGCTAGCAGTATTTCTCAGAAACTTGGAGGTAACGAGACAGATCAGCTAATAAGTGCTCGGGAATCTTCAGTTGCTGCTGCTTACCATCGGATGGCTAATGTTTCTACCTACAAGTTGGGAGTGTCTGAAGTGAATCAAGAGTTGGATCCTGATTACTCTAGTTTTAATATGAGTGAAAAATCTGATTGTATATCTGCCGCCAAAGAAATCAAAGATATTGACATGCCCATGATTGTTGAGAGAGAGCTTGATGGTGAGCCTGACCCTGGTGATCAAAGTATGAATATTATCAATGGAATAAAAGACGAGCCAGATCCAGATGATTCTCTTCATGATATAACTGTCGGTTATGATACTACTTTAGGAATTACTGATAGCAGAACTGTATTTGTACAAAAACCTAATGATATTGGTGTAGCCCAAGCTTTGAATTCTGGGACAAGTACCGTGAATATGGCTGCAACATACACATCTAATGATCCTGAGCCAGATGATTCAGAAACATCTATGACGTCTATTGCTCTGGCTGCAGGTAATTGTTCTCCAGAAATGAGTAGTCTATGTAGGCTTATCTTGTCAAGGATGGGCATTTGTAAACCTGACAGTGATGACCTGGAAGCAGAAAAGAACAATTTAAAACACAGAAACTGTTGAACTCAAGGATTGAACACACAAATGATTATATTTTACTAAAACAATCTTGTATGTAGACCTGATTTGAAGGACGGTACATCAGCTACACAGAATTTCTCTTTCCTCCTTCAAAACACCACAGACAACAAACTTTACACATTAAATCCCTGCAGGTCTGTCACATCACCCATTTAACAGCATAACTATCATACCTTAAGACATAACTGCCTAACACCGAATTATTTGGTCTGTTTTCTATTTTTCCTAACATAAGCCTTCAATGGCCTCAAGCCTTCTCCTTCAGCAAGTACAACCTAACATGGTCTATCAGAAACTGTATGTTGCTATTAGGAACTCGCCTTGGAAAGACAAGAATGATATTTATGCTTGATTGTAAATGAACAGAATAGGGAGAGGGGTCTCTCCTCTAAGGCTTTCCCCTTTTACAACAGGTTTTCCTTCTGACAATGGAGCACTTGCTTGATCTTCGCAGAATACAACTCCCTGAATCACATCACTACCATACTTGTTACTTCTCTTCCACCCCCATTTAATTATTTAACTAATCTTCTCTAACTAATTGTTCTAATTGCCTAAACTAAGTACTTTGTCTTCTCTTTTCTTTCAAGCGACTACCAGTCTGTCCAAACTGTTATTTGTTTCAGTTGGTTCCATATTTTCCGTAATCATACGTTAATTTAATGAAAGAAATGTGTATAAGGAACCTGCTCATGGGTGAATCTTATGCAGAAATAAATGTGATGGCAGAACCTGATCCTGATGATGTGGTTCCCACACCAAAATTATCTACCCTGCAAACTGATGAGCCAGATCCTGATGACCAAGAATTTCAGAGGATAAATGATACCACGGCTGCTGTCTATAGCCGTTTATTGAAGGCCCTGGAAATGTTAAGAAGTAAAGCTAGTCCAACCCAAGCTTCTTCAGTCCTCCAAACTCTCTTGAAAATAATTAGGTATGCTTATTCATGCTGATGATGATTGAGTGAGCATTGATACCCTTTATGAGTTGAATGGACACCCTCTTGCTATGGCTTTAGATTTGAGAAATTTCAGAAAAAATACTTTTAGTAATTTTATTTGTAGTTAGGACGGTAGGCATTCTATTCTGCATGTATCACTGTCTTTATCTGATTGCAGGAATGTGATTGAACACCCTGAGGTGGAAAAATATAAGAGATTACGAAAGGTATATATAATCTGTTACCTCTTGCCATGATACCAGAGACATTGCTTTATCCTAAGATATCCTTAAAAAAATTTATATTTCTATATAACGAACATTCTGATTGCAGGCTAATTCAGTCATTGAGAGGAACATTGTAAATAATGAAGGTTTGTATCTTTTGACCATTGGGTTTTAATTCAGTAGTGCTTCTTGTGTACAACAGAGTTTCTTATGTGCAGTAGTAAAATCTGAATGGCAGCCACCGGATCATAAACTACTTAGAACTAATATACCATGTAACGTATTTCACTAGATAGCAATACCAAAGCAGATATAACAATTTCTTAAATTATTAAATTTTTCCAGTAGTTGATGCTAATATTGTGTATGCGTAAATATGAGCATTATCTTTTTCATTTTTACTGCTGCAGCTGCCTTGGAAATTCTCATTTTGGTTGGCTTCACTGAAGATGTTTTGTTCGACAATCTTGGGAAGGAAGAAGCTTACTTGGTGTTGAAGCGGAATGATCCTGGCTTATTGTGGTTAGCTAAGTCCATCCTTGAATCACGCTCAAGCATAGCTTGCTAGCTCAAAAAGCAATTCTGAAAGACAGCAAAGTTGTTTCTGGATGTATGCTATTTACAAGATTTCCATTATATGATATTTGGGTGAGTAAAGGTTGACATTTCGTATTGTCAGTCACTTGTCAAATACATGATATTGAACACGTGGAAACAATTGAAGTCCACACTGAAACATGGTATCATATCGATGGTACTTTTCCAATTGTTGATTGTTCATTGTACAATGTGGTCATTCTGTTGTATTCTAGCGATTGTCAATAATTTGTTAAATAAAAGGAATTTATTAGTGCCTGTATTTCTTTATGGTTGGCATTTGGGAAATCACATTTGAAAGCGCGAACTGGATTAACAGTAAAATTTGTCACTTCTGGCTACACACATCACTGATGAGAAAAATCCTGTTACGCTTCGACACCCTACACTTGATAAAACACCGATTCAAAGAATAGGAATTTAAAGAAAGAAGATTGAAGAGACTCCTCTATTATGGAAAACAGAGCAGTGAGAAATTTTTCTGCATAGCATGTGATGCCACCTGCTCATGATGCAACACGTGTATATTTTTTCTCATAAATTATAAAAATTTGACATTTTCTGTAACTGTGTTATGTATATTTTAATAAGATTTAATGACAAAAGTGGTTTAGAAAAGTTGAAATAAAGGTAATAAAGTTTTAAAAATTAAAACGATCAAAAGGAAGAATTATAAAAAAAATAGAAAAATTAAAAAAAAAAAACTTTCATCTAATACATGAAAATAGCATTTAAAACAATGCTAGTGTTTAAAAAACTGTTAGTAACTAGCTATTTCACCTACCTTAACAAACATAACGATTTTTATTAAATTAGCTTTTGAGTTAACAAAACAGACTTTTAGGTAACTGTAGTATCTTGTCAAACACACTATTTATTTTACTTCATTTAAAATTGTTTATCATCTTAAGAATTAGGTGATAATTTATTAAATAGAATAAGATAATGAGTAATTTCACATAATTATATTAATTATTTTATGTTGTAAAAAAATGAAATTTGATGATATTAGAAATCCATTACTTTTTGAAGCATTGAATGTTATGACATTTGTTTATTATTTGTAGCATATTTCTTTCAACACAAATGTACATTAAAATTGAATTAAATAAACTTTTTTCTTCAAAGTTAAAATTATTTTATTTCTAATTTTTGTATAAATAAATCTTTTGAATAACATTTCTAATGAAAAAAGCACCGCTGTGATTAGAAGAGAAATGAAAATAATTTAGAAGAGTTAAACGTGACAAAAATAAGGTATTACGCAATTAAAAATTGAGTGAATAAAGTAAACAAAAAACTCGAGTAATAGGAACAAAAGTAAACAACAAATACTTTCAACTGGAAGCTGACGAAGATATTGTTACTGTTAATGCAAGCACAAACAGTCTAAATGTCTGTCATTTTTCTGAACATCTAATAAGGGAAATTTTGTAAGATGATAGTACCCTAACCCATTTAGGAATCTTCACAGAAGTATAGTTCAAGCTATTAGTTACGACTAGATATCTGTTACTAAAAGCTGCCAGAGTGTAAAAATAATTGGGTATTGGGTTGTTTAATAAAATTTGTGATTTTTCCATTTCATCTTCATTTATATTTTTTTTCAAAGTTCTCTAAAATAGTTTTTATTTTCTAAATAGTTCCTTTATTAATGATTCGTTACTTTTCTCTAGTACGTATCTATGTAATATTTAACTTCACTCATATAATATAACATAAAATTGATGTGAACGATGATATAAAATGTAAACTTCTATTTCCTTCATATTTTTAAATCTTATTTTAAAAGTCTTAACTTTATAAGCTAGATTTATTTTCTATAATACAAAAGATATGTTATTAATGACACATTTTGCCTATGTTATGGCCCAATCAAATTACATGAGTTAACTTAATATTATGTAACAAATAATGAAATAAGTTAATAAATTACTAGTAGAGAGATTTGACTGAAATAATTTTTTTTTAGGGACTAGATTGAAAAAAAAATTAAAAAAGAGGGACCAAATGAAAAAATTGTAAATTTTTGAATAATCAGAACATTATTTAAGTCTAATATAAATTAATTCATATTATCTTATTTTATTTAACAAAAAAATTTTAAAACGAGATTAAAGTTAAAAATTTATAATTTTAAAATATATAATTGTTAAATTTTAAATTCTAGATTAAAAATTAATGATGTTCTTATATGTCATTGTTTTATATTTACCAGTTATTAAACACTTTCAATATAATCAACTAGCTTCTCAGTTTTTATCTTTTAGCTTAAAACTAGTTTTACCAAACACACTTTATATTATCAAATTTTAATATCTAGTTTAGTAATTAATGGTGACATTTTACATTTATCAACTAGTTCAAGAACTAAATTTATAAAACTTTTTAAATTAAATTAACTAGCATTTTACCCTTTAACTTTGCACTTTCAACTTTCAGTTTGCAGCATTGCACTAAGGAGTGCAAGTTTCTTGAAGTGCTGATTTACAATCAACATTGGTGTGATTCAGTCTCTGCGAATGCTGTTAATGAATTGTTACAATCATTCAATAGTTTTCTATTAATACTGTGTATATTTTGTTAATGAATTGTTACCGTCACTCAATAGTATTCTAATTACTTAGTCTATCTTTTCTTTTATTTTCAAAACATTGAATGTGAATCAAACCCATATTTAAATTGAAATTGAGAAGCGGATGCAAGTTCTTCCCTTTTGAATAAGGTAGATTTATATATGAAAAAAATTGACAATAAGTTCTTTTAAAATTGACTATTTATCTCTCTATTAGAGGTGTTCTAGAAATGTCCGCGATCGAATAAATAACTCTACAAACAAATGGATCGGATCGAATTTGAAAATGAAAAGATTTGTACAAGTTATATCCTTCGTCGCCACTTTGCAAACTTTCAACTTTCAGTTTGTACCATTGCACTAAGGAGTGCAGGTTTCTTGAAGTGCAAATTTATAATCAACATTGTGTAATTCAATAGTTTTTGTAAATTCTATTAATGAATTGTTACTGTCATTCAATATTTTTCTATTAATATTATGTATATTTTAGTAATAAATTGTTACCGTCACTCAATTGTGTCTTAGTTACTTAATCTACCTTTTCTTTTATTTTAAAAGTTCAACAATTTTTCTTTACAAGCTTTCTTTGTATATAAAACCAAAGAATGGTAACTATTTCGTCACACTTTCACGTTTAATTAAAAACAATTGGTGACAATTAATACCATGCTAGTCATTCTAACAGCTTAAATTAGTGGTGACTTGCTTGTTGCTAAGGAATGTGTATTGTAATAGACCCAAAGATTTATATTGGAAAATAGATGAAATTACATTGACTAAAATGGACTAAAGAGAAAATTGCCTGGTAGTGATGAACCAAAACCAGACCTATGAGCTCTTTTAGAGTTCTACGCACTCTCTGCCAAGCAGAAAGTGATTATGATAGGACCTTAAGATTTATACTAAAATATAAAAGAAAACTATTATGATATCACAAGGAATTTTCCCAAGTCTTGCCATACTTACCTCAGACGGGCTACTTGGAAGGAAAGAAATGTGCTCTTGCAGTGCAAAGTTCCTAATATTTACCATCAGAAGAGCCATTTCCCACAGGAATGACTTTTGTTCAATAAACCAAAGTAACTCTAATCCTTTATTTTAATAGTATTAAAGGCCCATACCTCTTGGCAAACCACTCCCCACCGTTTTCTGAAATATGACATTGACATTCGTATCAACAAATTCACAACTTTGGGATATGTGGCACTCATCTTCAAAGCTTTGAGAGGTCAAGTCCAAATTGGGGGTGTCGATCAGATCTGTTTTAGCTTCCTAGGAAGATTTAGTAATGAAAGAAGCTCCAATTTTAGTCAGCAATCTAGGATGGTTATAGGTCTGTTTTGAATCGAATTGCTTAGATCTGGTAAAAGCCTATAGAGAATCAATATTGATGTGATAGATTGCTCAGTTTATTGAGGACATTCTCAAGCTAAAGTATTAGTTGGTAAGGTGGAGTTTCACAAGACAATACGAGTGGAAACAAGAGTTACTCATGTAGTGATGGGAAAGGTCACTGAGAATGGTATCTTTAATACCATGTTAAAATTAAAAGTATTTAGGAAAAGAAGTACCAATACAAGTGAAATAAAGACCAATAATATTCTCTTGTGCATACTAGTGTGTATGATGAGTGCAAAATAGAAAGCACTAAACCCATACTTATGTTAATTATAGACTCTTATTCCAATCATAATCAAATAAAAAGGAAATATAATCAGATATAAACCACTTATGTGAGATAATATAGAATACTCTATTATTCAAAGATATACTATAAAATTACAAGCTTTTTCTAAACATTTTTACAGGGATCTTAACACGGCCTTGAGTAGTAACAACATACACATATTCATATAAGCAATCAAAATGTTGACATAAACTAGTGATTATACAAAGAACCTTAAGAATCAATGAATGCTCGAGCAATTGAAGTTACAAAAAACCCAACTTAATCACTCCACGCGACTTACTTTGTATCGCACCATCTACTGTTAAGCACCACGATGACCTACAAAATCTATGCACTTTATTTTATTTTATTAGTAAAGAAAAAATGTTTACAAATCAAAAGTTCTTTATGTTCAAGTCAGAGTGGTATTGGAGAGAAAGCCAAGGGTCTCACTAATACAATTTGGATCAGCATTCTCTGATGATTTTTCTTGCTCTGCAACAAGCATAAGCATCTCTAGACGCTTGTCAAATTGCAGAGCACTCTCATCTCTCTTGTCCAGCTCAGCAGCTTCAATTTCAAGCCATTTCTCACGTAAATCATCAAGAAGATTTCCTTGATCAGAATTTAAAGCAGATCCAGGAATGCTTGGGACAGTGGTACGAAGAGATGAGTCTCCAGATGGTGGAGGCAAAGTCAACAACATTGCCCGGAATTCTTTAGTATCAGCAAACGTTTCAAAATTACAAGCAATGGTGTCTAGACAATATTCCCGAATCTTGAAAACACCATACCTACATACCATCAAATTATTAACGTACAACTAAATTAAAATATGATCAGGTTCTGTTTGATTATTATATCTAAACTATTTTCACCATATAGCATAAAATTATGAGAACAAATATTACTTATCATGGAAAAATAAGGAATGAGTGTAATTCACCATACCTACAATACTTTGTAGTTATGACCTAGGAATCATTTAACAAACAAATGATTTCACTTATAACACAATCTTAAAGTCAATTAGTTCAGCGGTGATAGAATTAAGAGAAAACAAGAAGAAAATATCTATTCAATTCTCTCGAATAGTGATATTCTTCCTAAAACTTGTGCAAATCATCATTTCCAAAGGATATTAATGATCTTTCTTGAATTCTCTTTGGTTTTTCCTTCTGAATTTCATCCTCTACAATAGGCAAGATGAATTATACAATCAACAAGTTTTAAAATCCTAAATCATCTTATTCAACTCTATAGCGGATAGCGAAACTTAGTGACCGACCCCAAAAAATTCTATAGTAAATAGCAAGATGGCCGTTATTCTGAATTTTTTTTTATGTAAATTACATAACTTATGCTATATATATAAATGATAAAAAAATTTAGAAAATAAATACTAGAATTTATGACATATTTTAGTTAAAAAGAAAAATACAAGTGTATAGCAATAAATGTCAAGAAAATAAACAAGTTTTAAGCCCCTAACTCAATGGTATAAAGAAACAAAACATTATAGACCAAATAAAACTACAACTGAATAAGGAGAGAATTCAGACCAAAGAAAAAGAACAATACAATCAGAAACCAATAAAACAGAGAAAAAGTGAAGAGTACAGTGAGAGGAGAACAACTTGCAGGATAGTAGCAAAACAAAGGGGAAAACAGAGCACTTGGCTGAGAATGCAGAACAATGGTTAAAGAACAGAAGTTTGCCAAAAACACAAGATACTGGCAGGAAAACATTGGCAGCTCACCAGAAATTCACCAGAGAGCAGTCGGTTGATAGATCACACAAAAATAAAGAGCCAAGCCAAGCCAATAATCACACAAAAATGGGAATGGGGCATGGCCTAGACTCCCACGTAAGAGAAAAGAGGGTGAGAAAAAGGGAAGAGGCAGTGTCAGTTTTTCTAAACCCAATTATAGCTTTTCTTATTTCAACCCCAAATACCCCCATACATGGATCTGCAACGTTAAAAGTTTAGGACATCTTTGGGTTTTCGAAAAATTTCAGTAGTGGCCAAGATGCTGTGAAACCATGATTTCCACCACTGTTGCAGCTGTCGACTGTGGTGTCTGCAGCAGCCACAACAATAAAACGCAACATGACAGACTTGGAAGCAGCTGGCCACTGCAACGCAATATGATACCCGCTATAGCGATGCTGTCATGCACTATTCCTAACCTAGATACGCTTTTGAAATTGCTAACCTTTAGATATCTTACCCCCTAATAGTCCATCCTTTCACAGCAGACAGTGCAGGAGAGCATATTCGACAAGAAACAATGCTACACAGGTTCCTCAGAAATAATTTAATACTACCTGGACAGGGACATTTTACTTGTTTCAAACTTAAACATGTTCATAACTGCACCCAAGAAAAGCTAAATAACACTAGTCAGATCAATTACTAAAACACCAGTAGACATTTGACTAACCTATTCAGACAAATAGCTTAAATAAGTACCTATTTGAGTCAAGATTATCTTTTTAAATAAGCTATAGTAATATAAGTGCAGTCCAAAATAAATTAAATGAAACCAGTAAAGCACAACTATTGCAAAAGATTGAAACAATTACGTAAATATATGAAAACAAAATAAAGAAGTCAAGGAAGAATGGAGAATCCCATCCCTCCCCCAGGGCACATATCAAAGAAACAACAATAAGCACAGGCATATCAAGTAAGATGAAGCAAGGAGACTGGCAGGAAAAGCAAAATACATGTCTGCTAGTATCAACCAATGGCAAAGCTCTTCAGGTGACACAATTTCCAAGTGGGGCAACAAGACATCAGCCACTGCTCGCTTAAGAGGAAACAATAAGTATCTAGATGCAACATCCAACATTTCCTCAGCCTGCTCAAAGCATATTAATTAATATTAGAGAACAGAAGGACAAATCAATTTTACATAAACCTATATGGATGTAAAAAACCTGATCTGGATTTATATCCTGCAAACCATCGGTGTACCTGATCCAACATAGGGCAGAAGAAAATTCATGAAAATCATATTTGCCAAAGAAAATTGATTTACAGATACACTTATATATCATTGCAGAAATTTCATTGCAACAAAAGCATAAAACACAATTATCCATACACAGCCTGGCACAGAAGTAATCATCATTAAACTCGAAGCAATATAAATAGGTTTCATTCAGTCTCGACAATCTGAAGTCATAACCAGAAAACTACCTAAGAAACTATACCACTTGATAAATGTTTACAACCACACAACAATTGATTGTGTTCAGTCATCTTGTTATATATTCCTAGTTCCAATCTGCTATAAATACATGCATACAGAATAAAACAGAGATGCTGATTGGCCAAATAATCTAAGGTTAACGAGGCAAATGTTTCAAATTTCCAAAATTCACAGTGAGGGGAAGAGACTCACATATATTCAATCATTTTCTCAAAAGCTTCCGCAGTCAAATCACGTTCTTCAAGACAAGGAAGGAAGTCAACAGACAACTCATCCTTGCCTTCATGGAAGTCCTTAATTCGCGACAATCTCGCTTTGAAATACTCAGACCTCGAAGCCAGAACAACTCGATGGCACCGGAAAATCTTTCCATCCACTCTCACGCAAACATCAGCAAGATCGTCATGCAGAGACTCATCAATTCCATCATCTCGACCACTCAAATTCGAAAGGATTCGACGCAACGCCGCAGGAAGCCTATCTTCTTCGGGAAGGGAAAGAGCCTGCAAAATGTAGCGTTTCTGGGAATTATCAACCTCTCTCAACGCCTTATATTCCGCATATTTCTGATGAACCACTTCTTTTTCTAGAATCTTCTGGAGCGATTTCAATTTGCACACTTTGCAGATTCGCACGAGATCCTCCATGTCATCGACGGCAATCTCTAACCTGTCAGAGTAGAAGAAGTGTATGAGGCTATAGAGTGCGGAATATGACAACTTTTGCCGCGAGAATCTCACTTCGCTGCGCTCCTTCCAATCGCTCATGAACTTTCTCTTGAAAAACGGCGACCGCGCACTTAATACGACACGGTGGGCCTCAATGGGCCTTCCTTGGACAACGAAAACGACATCCGGAGGGAAAAACGACCCCGCTTGAGCAGGGGGAAAATGAGAGTGTGTCGTTTGGCGGTTGGAGGGGCAAGACAAGAAGGTGTCGCGGAGAGAGGCTTGTAAGGGAAGCAAGGGAGGGGGGCGAGCTTCGAAGGCTTTAAGGAGTTTGCGGACTTTAAGGTTGAGTGCGGCGTAGTGGCAGCGGTCGCCGTCGAAGGTGTGTTCGGAGCATATGGCGCCGTTTTCAAGGAGCATGCGTGCGGCGTCAAGGTGCCCCGCCAGACAGGCATAGTAGAGCGCCACCGAGTCCCACGGGTCGCGCGCGTTCACGTTCACCCCCGACTCCAGAAGATAGCACAGACGCTCCACGTCGCCGGCGCGTGAGGCCTCGAATACGTCGCCGTTTGGGACCTTCTTCAGCGGAACGGAGGCGGCGAAGTCCGAAGGGTCGAGGTCGATGCCGTCGTCGATGAATGTCATCACTCACCGGCGATTTTGATTTTGATAAGGACAATTGGATTATGTATTAAGGTGGCAAGTGGGTGCCAATTGCCAAAGCCCCAACCATAGCAAGGGTTTCTGTTTCCTGTTCCTGCTTTGCACCGCTCTAGGACTTCTCTACTTCGGGGTGACTGCATTTGTTTTGGCAAAAAATATTAGAAGAAATGAAAAGTTGTGTTTGAATATTTTGTTTTATATAATAATATTTTTTTATTTTTATATTTCATTAAAAATATTTTTGCAAATAATATGAAAATATTAACAATATTATATTAATATTTATTTTTTTGTTAAAATAATTTTTTATTATTATAAAAAAATATTTTTTTATATAAAGTACATTTTTTTTTTAATTTTTTAGAAGTGATTTTTCTTTAAAAAGTTAAATTTCAAAAGATATTAAACTCACTTTTAAAAACTAAATTTTGAAAATCACAATACAATACGCAGCAATCCTTAATTTCCTCAACCGTGCACCAAACCCACTAGCATCATCACACCAACACTATACGAGTACCTGTGTTGACATTGTGTGCCATACTAATAGTAATGTTGAACGTGCATTAGTGATTAGTGTTGTATTAGCGTTGTTCCGAACCACCACCAATGTTAACGCCACACCATATCTACATTAGTGTTGACCCAACACACTAATAACACATATTTGTGCAACATAGTAAAACACTACAATTAATGTTAATTAGAACTTGCATTGCATCACTCCATCACTATCATCATCATTACACTAGTAGTTGTATCATACAGTCCTAGAATTGCTCCAGCACATAGTGCGTCGTATTAGATAAACACTAGCACTAATATCACATAGCAATATAGCACTATAGCTTTCTACCAACACTAGCACTACACTGGACCAACATAACTTTGTTGTTAACACAACATTGGCCATTTGTCACGAACTGTGCTTGATCCACATTGTAAGTAGTTTTATTTAGTTAATTGTGAAGAAAATTAGAATAGTAAAGATAAGGAATGTATATAAAAAAAAAAAACTAAAATGACTATTTTCGATACAATTTTTTTTTTACAATTAAAAGGTGAAAAATATTTGTTTTTGACCGTAGAATTCGAGATTAATTTTGTGTTTCAATGCAAAAATTACAATAAGCTAAAAGAAAGTAAGAAAAAAAAAATACAAGATTGCAACACGATGATATTGCAAAAAGGAAAAGTTGGTTTCTTAGTCAAAACATTCACTTTACAATGTTCACACTTTTTGGTCTTAATTAAAAGCATCAAAGATACATAAGTAAGGACACATTACTTTTTAATGTACTAACGTGTTAACTTCAAAGTAACTTAAATTATATGAGTGTTTAGAATGGCCCAAAAACTACCTGGGTCATAATTTTATTAAGATCAGGCTCAATTGCAAGTCTCACTATGAGACAAAATTAGGGGCCAGAGTCGAGATAATAACGACAAAAGAATAGACTCTAGATAACCAAGCAAGATAGACTGAAAGTAATGCAAAAAAATAAAGCTACAAGCAAGGAAAAGTAAGAAGGGCGTCCATTTTCAATTATTAGAGGGATAAGAGCATGCATCTTTTAACAAATATTAGAGTGCCAATCCCAACAAAATGAAACAAAAAGGATGTTCAAATACCCTGAGGAAGAATATACGCTTCAAATACAGGATACAAGTTTTAGTAAAGACTAGAAAAGTTTTTTGCTCGCATGAGAAAGCGCTCCTATTTTGTTATGTACTTAATAAATATATAATTTGTCTGGATTCATAAACTATAACTATAAAAGAGATACTCTGTGAACGAAGAGATCAAGAGAAAAAATACACAACTTATACTCACAGTATTTTCATTCACTTGCCTTGTTTCATTCTTCTTACCTTTATACTTCTTAAGGTTATGAACCCATTTCTTTAAATTCCATTCCAAAATAATTGGCGACTCCACTGGAGAAGTGTAGGGCTTGAAAAAGAAAGAATGATAGAACAAGGCATTACACTAAGGCGATTGTCTTTTAGTTTGGAGGATTTTCTAGATATTGGGCCTGTTAGTGCACAACAGGAACAGATCACCCATTCACAAGGATTAGAGAGTAACGAAAGAGAAGCAAACCTCTTAAGCCAACTTGAAACACCTCTCTCAACTCCCATGTATTGTCAATACTAATCCTAACTCCGGTCTTGACTCAATACTTACCAGAGAGCACCTTAATGCTGATAATGCAATAGTAACATAAGGAGAGTTGCGACGACTCTTACAGGGGCACAAAGACAAATGCAACATGCTTGAGGACATGGAACCACCCTTGGTTTCAGAAATAGCCCTCACACCTTATCTAGTAGGATACCAACCACATGCATTTCGAAAGTTTGATGGATTAGGAAGTGCAAGAGAGCATGTAATGACCTTCTTGGATGACCTAGGAATATACAGAAGTGACAAAGTGCTCTGACTAAAAGAATTTTTGAAATCACTTACTGGAAGGGTGTTCACGTGGTACGCCAAGTTACGCCCTTATTCTATCAAAGACTAGGAGGAAATAGTTGTAATGCCCCGGGTTTTGTAATTATTTTATAATAATTATACATATGTGTATGTTGTGATTTTGATGTGCATTTTGATTTAAGCTAGTGATTTGGATGTGTACATTGATATGTTGTGGTTCAAATGAGAATGTTTGCCTATGAATAGACTGAGAATGCTTGAGAGTACAGGCTAATGTGTGCTGCAGGAACATTCTCGTTATAGCGAGAAGGTCTTAGGCAAGTAGGTGTGTCTTTGTTTCGTTCTCACTGTAGCGAGAGGCTCCTCGCTGCAGCGATAGAGCAATAGAAAGAGGGGTTTTCTGGGTTTAGTCTCGCTATAGTGAGAAGATCTCGCTACAGCGAGATTATACAAAAAACTAAGTGCAGTTTTGTCTGATATTTTTGCTATAGTGAGAAGGAGTCTCATTGTAGCAAGAATATCACGACGTCTGAATGATGATACTCAAAAAATGGTGAGACCTTTGAACTTTAAATATGTCAAAAAGTACTATAAATAAAAAATAAATAAGAAATGACCAAAAAATCTTGATCTCATATGATGTCTTTTGTTCATTTCTAAGCAATATTTTATATTATAGGTAAGTATATATCCTATTTACAAAAAAAAAAAAAAAAATTAAACTCGCAGTAGTATTTAATAAGAAAGCTACAATAAATATGTATAAATAAATAAATTAATAAAATATATACACATACGTAGATATATATAATAAGGTGTTATTACAAGTTCCAAGATATATATATATATATATATATATATATATATATATATATATATATATATATCAATTCTCAACATTTAGTTGTTTTAAAATAAAAACTACTGACAACAAAATACATACAATATGGATAGTAAAAACTGATATAAGAGTATATGACGATACAAATCTCATCAGTATAGTATCTTCTCCAGAAACACATGATAAATAGATTTTGTGGTAAAGCAATAATAATAATAATAATAAGTATACAATGTAAAATGTTGTAATTAACAATGAGCAATTAGCTAGTGTCTCAGTAAGCAAATAACACTCAAAACGCTCAGCAAACCAAGACCAAATAAAACACGTGCTCAACACACAAGTAATCAATCATGACACTCAACAAAGTCAAGAGCAAATAAATTCACATGCTCAGCATATAAGGAACTAATCATAGCGCTTGGTAAAATCAAAGAGCAAATAAATTACAAAGCATCTCATTCAAATTTCACAAGGCAATGAGTCACCCCATAATTAATGCTCAGAATAGTACACAACCACCTAGTTTCAAAATACATCATTGAAGCCTAAAAAAAAAATCAAAAAGAGAATGGAACATCATATTTAGCGAGAATTTGTTCTTGTCGATTATTCTCAACCAAAAGACAGGAACGCTCTGCATCTAAAGCCTCCAAGTTAGTTTTTAGTTTGTTGACACGAGAAGAAAGATGGGAGATCTTCTGGAAAAGGACGTTACATCGACAGGAATAAGACTCCAAAGAAGTTGAAACCTTTTGAAGCTCCTTAGAAGTTGCAGAAAAAGATAAACAGTCAACAAAAGTAGACTTAAAAGTATCAAACCAAACACCTTTAAAACAAAAACAGGCTAGAGCTTTCAACTTATCCAACACTAGGATGCAAGAGACCAAACAAATCCAACTGAGAATGAGATGAAACGAATCTAAAGAAATTCAAAAAGCACCGATAAGCATGATCTTTAAACTCCATGGGAAAGACATCTTCGGAAAGAAGGAAGCATTTGTGGGTGGCAGCAAAATCAGATATCAATTTAATGCCCTCTAAAGAAAGAGATATAGTGAAATGATCTGAAAAAAAAAAAAAGGTGAGAAAGTCACACACTCAACAAAGTTGTTCGATAAGAAGAAAAGAGAAAGAAAGAAACACTTACCTAGGGAGGATGAAGAAGGAACGATAGAAGAATCATGTTGTACCACAGAAAGCTCCAACAAAGCAGACTCATGGACACTATTAGCAACTAAAAAAAAAAAAAAACACACATGATACATAAAAGGAACAAAATGACCAAAAAAAGAAAAAGTAAACAAAACAAAATACCAAGAAGATGAGTCTTTTGCATACTCATAGTTGGTGAATGAACACAAAAGGGAAGGGCACCCTTACCCCTAAAGAAGACGTTTTAGAAAGCATAAGAGGAGCGGCTTCCTCTATATCTCCAATAATAATAGGTGAAGAAGGAGAATGCCTACAGTGGGAGTAGGGCGGGCCTTCAAGCACTCAGATGAACGGCGCGGAGGAATTAATAAAGAAGTCTTGGAATGCAAAGAAGAACCATCAATTTGAGTCTAAGTGCAATCACGAGTAGATAAGGAAACCTTTTTAGAATGTGTGAAAGAACCACGAGAACTCCTCTTACGTTTCAACAGGGAAGGTGAAGCAGCATAAGCTAATAATAATAATAATAATGAATTATATATATATATATATATATATATATATATATATATATATATATATATATATAGCTAGTAAGTATTGAATAAATATATAAAAAGAATAAAAGTATAGAATATACCTTGTTTCAAACAGGCCTTATATGAAGAAGTCACAAAATAAGGGTCCTTGTAAATAATCTGATTGGAAGGTGGAGCAATGAAATTGGATAAGGATTCAAAATCTTTAATAGATTGTTTTACAGCAGCAAAGTGTTGAAGCCAACTATCAGTAACACCTCCTCGGCGCAAATAAGAAACGAATAAAGAAGAATCGAAAGATTGGTCTTCAAGATATGAAAACAACATAACCTGCATAGCACCACTAACAATAGATGAAGGAAAATTAATGGGAAAGATAGGTTGATCCCACCCAAATTGTCCGCAAACACGATCAAGACGATATGCATAGGGCCAAAAGGCAACCCCTGAACACTTGGTAGTGCCTATTAACACGAACCCTAGTAGAATATGCGGAAATAGACAAAGACACCAAAAGTCATAAACACCCTCCAATGACAAAGGCAAACCATTGCGAGTAGGAAACTCTGAATGGTAGTATATTCAGTGTAAGGCATCAACATTTTTATAATAAGATGTATAAGATCAAAAAATAAAAGAAGACTCATCATCGATGACAGACAGCAAGGGATGATGAGGACGACCTCCTGACCAACACCAAGAACGGGGGCGACGTTGCATGTGAACATTATCCATTATGGAAGTGTTACGAATTGGGGCATAAAGAGGAAAACGCTTAGAAAGAAATATTTGCAGGAAAACAAAATAAACAAAAATATTAATTGGAAAGCGACCATATGATAAACGTATTTATTCCTGGACCTAATCAAGACGAGCGTAAAGACCACCAAGGTACAGGGGAGCCAGAGGTAACCTCAGCCCTTCTGAGAGAAGACATGCCAAGATAAACACAAAAGGACTTACAGATTCTCAAGGAGGACCTCAGAAAACATATCGACTTAGCCAAAAAGCGATAAAAGTTGCGCGTTTGAGACGAAGAGAGATCGAAGGACCAAATTCAAACTTGCCAATAATATCATAATCTCCATGGAAGTAACGCACCCAAGTTGCAAAAGTATATTTTACAGAAGTTCGCTTCCTAGGATGAGAAAGAAGATTGCCAGCCCCTCTAACCTTGTTAGAACCCTTAGAGTGAGCACGACACTTGGCAAAAAATATCCTAGAATAATGAGCACTCTTACTTGTATGACCTTTCAACTCTAAAGCCAAGTTGGTAATGCGACTAGGTACTGGGGCGTCAGATAGATATGTGATGCTAAAGTTAGGAAGTTTCAGCAGAACAAGGATGTCTTCAAGTGTGGGAGTAAACTCACCCCAGGCAGTAATGAAAGTGTGAGTCGCAGCATTCCACCGCTAAAGCAATAACTCAAAATCATTAGAATGGTGCAAAACCGAAAGATCGGAAGATTCCCAAATAGCTTCCACAATCCCTATTTTCTCCAGAATAGCAACAAAGGGGAGGTTATTCAGAAACACATGTTCAACCCAATCGACCCAGCCTCCTATAGGGGATGCACGAGAGACAAAACACAAAGGGGTCTAGGGAAATTCTTGACGAATTGAGTGTGAATGAAGGAGAGAAGGACCCATTACAGAGGAAGGCACCTCCAATGAACCATAACAAAGACAAACTTGAGAGTCTGATGCAGGATTACCCGATGGACCTGCAGCAAATAAGCCACCATTAGAAGATAGAGGAAGATCAAAATCTCACTTCGGAAAGGGTACGTCTAACACCAGTGTTTTGATGTGCTTGATGGTTTAGACCGAGGAGATGGAAGATGAAGGGTAACACTAAAGGTGATAGAGGATGATTCATCAGAATCTGTTCTGGAAGTAGCTTCACTAGGGGATCGCTCAAAACCGCAAGAAGAAAGAGCCATGAATTTGCAAAAGCAGCGAAAATGTGTTTGAAAGTGTAAACGTTAAATTAGAAGAAAGAGAAGAGACATTAAAGAGAGAGAGAGAGAGAAGGAAAAGGCATCTAATGGAGCTTGTCAAATCCATCGCCTAGTGCTTAACAAAAAACATCGCCCAAAGATAACCATGTGTATAAAACAAGAAAGGTTAGGAAATTTTGAGTAATATAAATTTGGTCCAACATTCAATGAGCAAACTAAAGCGTCCTAATGATGTGCCCAAGGAATAAAGTATTGAAAACACGCTCAGGTAAATGGAGCATTGGTATACATTAATCCATAGGCACATGGGGGCAAATGTTTAGAATGGCCCAAAAACTACCTGGGTCATAATTGTATTAAGATCGGGTCCAATTACAAGTCTCACTATCAGACAAAATTAGGGGCTAGAGTTCAGGTAATAACAAGAAAAGAACAAACTCCAGATAACCAAGTAAGACAGATTGAAAGTAGTGCATGAATATGAAGCTACAAGTAAGGAAAAGTGAGAAGGACGTCTGCTTCCAATTATCAGAGGGATAAGAGTGTGTAGCTTTTAACAAATATCAGAGTGGCAATCCCAACAAAATGAAGCAAAAAGGATGTTTAAATACCCGAGGAGGAATATACGCTTCAAATATAGGATACAAGTTTTAGTAAAGAATGAAAAAGTATTTCGCTCGCCTGACAAAGCGCTCCTATTTTGTTATGTACTTAATAACTGTATATTTGTCTGGATTCATAAACTGTAACTATAAAAGAGATCCTCTATGAACGAAGAGATCAAGCGAAAAAATACATGACTTCTAGTTATAGTATTTTCATTCACTTGCTTTGTTTCATTCTTCTTCCCTTTATACTTCTTAAGGTTACGAACACATTTCTTTAAATTCCGTTTCAAAACAATGAGTTAATTAGGATATTTAAATGTGAATGTCATTACACTAAGCTTTGTGAAAAATTTTAGAAGGGTGAGTTAGGATATTCGACTTTCAATATTCCCATATTGGTTCTACATAAGTCTATATAAAGGCTTCAATTTGTTTGATTTTGTAATTTATAATATCCCAATTTTATTTTAAATCATAAATAAATAATTGATTGTTATTTTTTAATAAAATTGATGCACATTTTAAATAAAAAAGAGAATGGATTAGAAAATTGAATAAGTGATCCATGAACAATAAAATTTTAAAGACTCAATAATGTCTAAACCAAGAAAGGATTTAAACAATTAAATATTTAGAAAATAATAAACACAACTCACTAATTTTAAAAATACTCTGACAAAATGTGGGTTGAACTAGAATAAATACTCTTAATCACTTAAGAAAATTTTTAAGCCTTAAAATCATAATCCATTTGGCTAAATAAAGAATACTTTAGACATGAAAGACAATCAAATTCTTAAGTTTAAATTTTTCTAGAGACTTTGACCAAAGTCTCCATAAGCAAAATTTTAGACAAAGCCTATACATGCCAAATTGCAAGTAAATGTTACTTGCAAGGAGTTAACCCAATAAGAAATTAAGTACTAAACCAAAATTTACACCTAGTTACATATAACACCTAATAAAGATAAATTGTTATCAAAATTTAATTAAATTAGACAAAAGTCTAAGAAAAAGATCAATTATAGTAAAGTTATTTCATGAAAATTTGCAAAGTTAATATACCCAATTTACACCTAATGTTGCATAGTTTTGAAGCACAAAAAAATAAGGCATATTGGCCTGATTTTGCTCATTAGAAAGAACTTAGAAATAGTCTATTTTATGCTTATGGATTACTCAAAAGAAATCAAAATAAAATGAAGCTTCAAGGTTACATAAGTTAGTGCACTTATGGTGAAGAACATTGAAAATAAATCATAGAATTATTCAAAACCATTAGAACTTTGAAACTATGGTCTCTTGTGGTTTAAATTTAACCAAGTTGGTTAAATTTTTGATTAAGAAGAGCTAACCAAAAGAACCAAATAATTGAAAACAAACTAGACTAGAAAAACAAGTCAAAAAGCAAGAAAAAGACAATCCAACAAAAAAATTTGTGGGCAACAAAAACGTGGGAGACGTTTGAACCAAAAAATTAAACTTTTCCAAGGGTAGACACTTAATTGAAGTTGGTCATTTAGTTCTTGCACATAGAAAACCAGTCACTTAATTGAAAAATCATTCCCTATACATTACCTAAATTCACAAAAGAATTTGGGTCATAAATAGGAAATTGATCATTTTTACTTAACAAATCCAGTTCTTTTCTTTAATTTAAACACAAAATAGATGTCCCAAGGCAACCCACACACTTCTCTTTTTTAACTCAAAGACCCTAAATGTAACATCTTCAATTTTTATTACAAATTGTGACATAAATTATATCGAAAAAAAACAATTAAGATAAACACTTTTATTTTTTTTCTACTTAAAGATTTGAGAAAAAATTGAACTTTTATTTTCTATTATTTAGTTTTATAAAAATTTGAAGGTATTTAAAAATTTTCAAAATTAACATTTATAAAAATTTTTAATTTGTAAAGAAAATGAAACTAAAACTTTCTTTTTAGGAATTTATTCATTCCACGATACGTACACATAAATTTGAAACAAACAATATGGCCTTCTGGCAGATTAAATTTTTATTTAAAATGAATATAAACTACAGTTAAAATGACTGGCTGTTAATATTATAAATACACTTTAAATTAATATTTATAACTAAACTTATCAAAGTATTATAAATTCAAAAATTGATGTTTAGAATAATTACATAACTTTGTCAAACTAAACTAGAAACTTATTAAAATATTACAATTTCAAATGATTTAAATTCTACAGAGCAGTCTTTCCTCTTAATGTTACTGGGCTATGATCCTATAATTAGTAAAGATGAGTATTTCTCGCTCCACTAAGTCTCTTATTTGATAGAATAATTAAATAGAGTTAAAAATATTATCTAACACATTTTAATCTATACTTATTACTGATAACACACATATCACACCAACAATTATCATAGCAGAGCACATATAATAAGTCAATAACATTTCTATACTAATCTGTATATCATAATACATATATTATATCACATCAATCAATGTCACAATACATGTGTCTTAATCATATCTGTCGATATATTACAACACATATATCATAACAATATCAATGGATATGTTACCATACATATATTATAATCATACAATTTCTATACCACTTCACATCCATCATACTTTCATAATCATTGACTAAACTTCATAGCATATATAGTTGCTAGTTAGCCACTGCACATAGATACAATAATAGCCAACTGGCCCCTTTTAGCAAAAGTATGGTCAAAGATTTAGGTCAGGAAATGAGTATGAGGTTTGTGGTGTCTTTTTCCTCTATTTTCATTAATTATGCACATTTAAAGAAAAGTACCATCACCTTCATTTCCCCCAAATTTTGAAAATCATCCTATCTTCCACACCCTCAGTGTATCTTTATGATTATCTAATTCTCAATATTTCTTATATCATTCTTTTTTCATTTCTACATGCTTTTTCATAGATCAACATGTCATAATACGTTAGTTAAGATCATGTAAATCAATGCATTACATTACATGTATTATGAGTACACCCTTTGATGCATCACAATACTTGTACAATAATCACATTTGTTAACCAGTTATGACTCACATATTATAATCACACATCTCATAATTGCACAACCATGTCACATTATTCACTTCTATACATAATACTCTTTCTTCATTCAAGAATATTCAATCATTATTCAACAATAATATAAATCTATCAATTTCAACATATCTCAGCTATCATACAACATCCATATTTATCATATCATCTAATACAGAAAGATCATCAATCAATTTCATACCACATAGATTAATGCAATGTACCGAAAGTCGGACACCTCTGGACTCAGACCAGTAGTACAATTTAATATACACATTTTCTCGATATTAATAAAGTTGTCCATCCTAAAGTTCAATATATTCTAATACATATATTATGTAAAGTTCAGTATATTCTAATATATATATTATGTAAAACAATAATTTGATCACTTGTACATACCTAAATAATAGTAAAATCTTAAAACTCTTCTGAAATTTAGGTACTCAATTTTTACTTTAAAATTTTGTCTAGATAATGAAATAAGTTATCGATTTTTCATGCCTAAATTCCATTTCTTAGTACTAAAATCTTAGGAAACACTAGAGTTCTATTACCCAGAATGAGAATACTGGAGTTAGGATTCAAAATGGGATTTTCTCTTCAAAAATCCCTTTTTATCACTATAGTTTCAAGGAAATCTTGTAACTTTTCTAGTTAGAAACAATTAGTTTGAGTATTATAAGTTAAATTATATAAATAAGACTTAGAGTTTGGGATCAACTCTCCTTACCTAGAAATGAGTCTCTCAGATCAAGTTTTTCTAGATATTCAAGGGAAAGGTATAACTTCCCGATGGAGGATATCATCTTAAGGTTAAGTTTTCTTTGAGTATCACAAAGCATAAAACTTTAGATTAAGAGAAAACTAAGAAATAGGAATGAAGTTGGAGAACTAGACTCTAAAAAACTTACTTAGATCTAAATGGAATAGACGTTCGAGCTCGAACCTGGAAGAGATTTGGGGTTCAAGAAAGTTTTCTCTGAGAAGAGAAGATGAGAGAATAGAGAGAAACATGGAAGGAAAGTTGTTTGATAAAAAATGAACATTTTAAGGACTAAGGTTTCTTAAATACCCCTCCAAACTCGTGCGTTCTCGCCTGAGTGAACCAATTCTTGCTTGAGCGAGCTTAACTTTCACTTGGGTGAAAAAACCAGACAATGAAACTGCTCAATTTCTTCTATTCTCGGCTGAGCAAACAACACCTTACCTGGGCGAGAGGCATTATTGCTTGAGCGAGAATGGGTCCAAAGAGTTTCCTATTTTTTGTGTGACTCCTTGCCTAAGCGAGCTGCTTCTCGCCTGAGTGAGACTCCTTCTCGCTTGAACGAGAGGATAGTCAAAACAACTTTATCCTATCTTGCTTGAGTGAGATTCATCTTGCTTAAGTAAGAATGTTGCAGAATACTTTCTTCTAAAAAACTCTATCTTGCTTGAGCAAGAGGCAACAAAATTGGGGTTAATACACCAAAGCAATCATAAAACTTAAGAACAAACCAAGCTTTATTAAAAGACCCACCAAAACATAAAACTTTGGTACCATTTAATGCAATATATATTAGGGCTTTTCTAGCATCTGAAGTTAGGATGACTTCTCTTTCTACAATGCTAATAAAAAGGATTATGAAGACCAATTTTTATCTCCTAGAACAGATTATCACCAAACAAAAGATATATAGAAATAAAATAGTAAGATTGTTTTAACAAAAAAAATGAAAAATTTTGAAAACAAAAAAACTTAGTTCCTAGAAACAAAGTCCTGAACTATGTAGATTTATACCTAGCGCCCAAAGCAAACTTTAAGCATAAGAAGGAAAAAATTCAAAAAATTTGTTCTCATATGAAATTCTAAATAGGAAGAAGTGGACCAATATAAATACATAAGTAAGAGATCTGGAGAAAGGAGAGCAATGAGAGTAAAACTTTTAGAAAACAAGAGTAAAACTTTTAGAGGAAGAGATCTAAAAAGAGAGGGGAATATTTTGAGGAGAGGGCTTTTGACGATTCGGATAACAAAGAGTAGAAGAATACAAAAAACGAGTAGAGCATAACAAGGAAGAACAAGCCAAGAAAAAAAGCAAAAATCAAAGGAAATACCATACCTGTTGTTAATTATTGCTTGAAATTATTTCGTCATCCTTCTTTATTGTATTCTCAAGGTTAGCACCGTTTCTTTTATTCTATGTTTTGAAAGCAGAGTGAAAATAAATGAAAAATAAGTGTACTAGTATTAAATCAAATTTTCTATTTTTCTTTTTTTTAATTATTTAATATTATTTTATTGATTTTATAAGTTAGATTTGATTTAGCACGATAATAGCTCTAAAACTCGAGCAAGCCCTCACACTAGCACTGCGTTGCAGATCTGCCCCTACGTCTATTGCTTTAGTCATTTCACATTTACCTTTTCAATTGCATATTTACTTTTTCAATTGTATATCTCCTGCAATATGACATTTTGACAATATTTTTTTCTAGTTTTGTTCAGTGACTTAAGACTTTATGTCGCTGGTAAGTTTATTTTATTTATTTATTTTACTTTTAATAGTAAATTATAATAGTGATAATATTAAAAATAGTGACAGTAATTTAAAATAAAGACAAATAGACTTCTTGATAATATTATTGTTATTATTAAAAATTAATATTAATTTTTATTTTTAAGATAACAATAAGTAAATAAATAAATTTGTACTTTAGATAAAGGTAGTGACTAGTGATTAAGTGAATAAAGAAAAATAAAAAATATTATCCCTACATAATATTCATTTTGTCATTATTATTAATATTACTGTCTTTGTTATTATTTATTATTATATGATATTACTATAAATCAATTATTTTATTATTTTATGATTGATAAATTAATTTTATTCATAATATAATAAATAAATACATAGAATAATTACAATAATTTACAATGTAAATATGTAACGCCTCTATTATTATGCGTTACAAATTATTGAAACTTATATGTACTTATATTACCTTGATCTCATACAAAATATTAATATTAAAAAATTAATTAATGTTGATTTTATTAACTAATTTTTTTTATATTTCTTCCTTTAATTATCAAACAAATAATTTATTAATTCATTGAATAATATAAAAATCAAATTACTATATTAACTGCAATGATTTGTAACGATATTGTATAACATCTTTATTTCTATTCATTTTAATTCATTAAGATATTTGTGTGTCAACTTATCTTAGGTCTCATACATTATCAACTTACTCAATAATAATTTAATCTCTCTCAATTAAATCATTATCTTATTAATTAATTTAAATATATCTTTTCATTGGTTCTCTTTAAATATTTTTCCTTTCATTAAAAACAATTAATTTCATATTTATAATTTTTTTCTTCTTTATTTTTTCCTCTTCAGGTTTTTAACTTTGATAAATTAAATAACTAAATATTTGGTTGCTTAATTTTATTTTTTATTTTATTATAAAAAATTTTGTAATGTCGGTGTATAATTTATATTGTCTTCAATTCTCTAATAAATCATAAGAGATTTATGTATAGCTTACGTTATTTTGAATTTTCTTTTAATATGAATCTTCAAATTCAAGTATAAATTTAAACCCTTTATTTATTTATTTACAAATATTTTAACTATTTACAATGTAGTTGTGGATCTTTTTTCACTTTCTATATTGTTTATCGTAGAAAGCTTATATAACTGCATTATCTTGTATCTTAATGTTACAATTTTATAAAATTATTTTTAATCTAAAATAATTTTTTTTACTAAATTTAATTTAATCAACTAATTTGGTAATCTTTTAGATAGAACTACGTAATTTTGAGTTTTTCATTGCACTTGAAGATACGTAGGAGCGGGAAACAAACTTGTCGAGTCAAAATAATTTTTAAAAATAATTTTTTCTTTCTTAAGATACCAATTAATATTTTAATAAATAAATTTTCTTTTTTTAAAAATAAAACAACAACAATTACTGTTTAGGAGTTAAATGAATATTTTTCAAAATTAAAATTCATTTGCACAATTAATTTAAGGTAACTATTATTTAAACAGACGATATAGGGTGCTAATATCTTCCCTGCACGTAATGAACTCCCAAACTCATTTTTGGTTTCAAAGATCATAACTTTCTAAAAAATTTTCCAATTTTTTTTTCAATAAACTTTGATGGGACTACTCTAATATTTTTTAGAAAACATGCTTTTAATATTAAAAGATGTTTTTTCTTAAAATGTTTTTGACTTACCATTGCAACTTCGATTGCGACAATGATGATTTGCCTTTTGTAACATCCTAAAATTTTAATCTCATATCACATAATTTATTTATACAAAATTAAGATAAAAGTGTAAATTTCGTATATGACAAGCGATATAAAACATGAGTAAATTAAAACCTTTCCATGAATAAAATTATTTACAAAATTTGTCAACATGATGATGATATTGGATACGGTAAAATATAAATTTAAAGATTATGGTATACTAGTAAAATTTACAAAATATAGATACTAAATGTGAATTTACATGTAATAAGTATAATAATTTATAAACTGTTCATCAAAATAGGTGGAACTTAAAATAATAATTACATAATCACAATAAACTAAGTCCCAGAGCAGCATGATCGATGTCCAAAATATTGAGGACCCGATGCTAGTCGTCACCATGCCATCTCTCTATTTCTGCTAAGTCTTCGGAATTGAGATCCTTATCATCTCCAATATAGAGATCGTCAAAATTAGCCGCAACCTTAATGCCTGTGACCCACTCAAAAGTTACTCGAGTCTGCCTTTCGAGGTGATCATGGTAAGTACATATAAGTCACTACTACCCGAGTCCTAACCATACCTATATATATATATATATATACACACACACACACACACACACACACACACACACACACTCATACATAAGGTGTGGTGGATTATATTGTTTACAAGAAAATTTAAAGGAATACTATAATATAATTCCATTTCTAAAATATAAATATAGGTGGGTATATTATCACAGTCTATAGCTAGTTTAAAACAAGTTCTCTAGTACTCATTAAATACATAGTTTAATCTACATTGTATAGAACTATTTATTAATCTAATTCGTTCTCGGAATGTCGTCATCCTTATTCCCTGAAAATTTTAGTAAGGACAACCATTTATCTTATCATTTTTTTTTTGCTAATATCTTATCATTAAACATACATTCATATTAAGAGTTAATATCACAACATGCTTATGAGCATAAAATAAAGGAACACTTAATAAATTCAATCACAAAATAGCATATCAACAATCCTCACATAAATACATTACATAGTTTATCATAAATCCTTAAATCTCTCCCTTAAATACATACTCCTAGTGCATTATGATCACAGAAATACGATGCCTCCAGCAATAGATAAATAGTCATCGATTAACCCACACATACAAATACAACGCATACAATTTTGAGCCTCTTAGCAAAGATATAGTCAAGAGTCTAATCAGGAAACAAGTGTGAGGTGATGTGACACATTCGTTTTCAGAAAGAGTGTGTACATACACACAAATGTCACTCACCACCTTATGTTTCTCTTAAATTTTCCATCGTCTTTGGACTCTATATCCCCAGTGTATTATGTAACTATCTACACTAGATTCATCCAGTACTTTATATTTATCCCATATTCACTTCATTTTTTAATTAGACGATCGTGCTCAATAAAGCACTTCCAGACTAAGTCTTTTCCACTCACAGCATAGAAATATAATTTCCAAACATATATTGTCAATACAATATAGCCATTTCTAGCGAATATATACCACAGTACATTCAATACTTTTAATATGCATCATTATTTTCATACATCTTATACTGAGTTCTCATCGTGTATTTCATATCAACACAATATGATTACTTAAACAAAATAATCAAACACTTATATTATCAGCTTTTCCTTACAAGTACTATTATTCAAACATATATTCTCATACAATAATGACATAATAATACTCCCATGAACACAAAATATACACTTTCGTAAATGATAATATAGAGCTCTCCTTATCTCGCGATGAATATTTGGAGAGAGATTGATGAAGACTCTTACTCAGCAATAAAGGTTTTTTTAGTTATCACAAGATACCTTAAGAAATGAAAAACAAGAGAAATTAGAGTTAAACCTAGAGAAGTTTACTTGAAGTCATTTAGATTAGACGTCCAAGTTCGGATTCTAGGAGTGATCATAGTTTGATGAGGTTTTATCTAAGAGGAGAGAGTGAAAGTTCAGAGAAAGTTTGAGAGAAGACATAAGGTTTGGAGTGAAATAAATTTTTATGCTGAAAATCTCTTAAATACCCCTTAACCCCGTGCGCTGTCACTTGAGCGAGGTGATTCTCGCCTGAGTGAGACATATCTCGCCTTGGTGAAAATATCAGACAATGGTTTTCCTAAACATTTTCTAATATTCTCGCCTGAGCGAGATCATTCTCGCTTGAGTGAGACAATGTCTAGAGAGTTGCACATTTTTTCTGTAATTCCTCGCTTGAGTGAGATTTATGCTCACCTGAGCGAGAGGAAAATTGGGTGAAGCCTATCCTGTTGTTTCACTTGAGCGAGACTCATCTCGGTTGAGCAAGATTGCTCTAAAAACATATGATTCTAGGCACTCAATCTCACTTATGCAAAACTTGCCTCTCCTGCAACGAGACCCCTTACACCACAACTCTAATAAACACTATTACAATCAATTTAAAACATATTCCAACACTATCCAATATTAGAACAATTTATCAAATAATAGATACATAAAAAGAGGATGTTACACTTTCTCATCTTCCTATTCATGTCCTTTGTTAGAACTCTTTCCTTGCTCAAAGTTTCTCCCTTAAACCTTCTTTTTGTTTTCTTTGTAACCATGATTAAGTTTCGATTTGACTTGTAACAACCTTCAATCACACCTTTCTTCCTTTCTCATGAGTCTCATTTGTTCTTTGGTTAGTAAAGCATATAACACTTTTGCCAATGTAATAATCCATTAATTCCTCTTTGGAATCTTTCAAAAAAAAAATAGTGGATTCACTTTCGCTATTTATGACTCTTTCATCCACTGCATCTCAAACTCTTTAATCAAATCTAATCCTTGAATCCTTCTTACTTTCTCATCCTTCATTCTCTTGCTTAAGAAAAGCCTCCTTTCTATTTGCCCATACAAAAATTGGCAACTCATGGCTATGTTATCAAATTATATTTTTTCTCAATACATGTGTTTGGATATATGATGGCAAGGTCTCTCAAAAATAAATAAAACTTTTATTATCAACTCTTAAAATTAAAAAAAGAATTAGAAAGCTATTAAAATAAAAGTTAAAACTCATATTTTTATTCATTCTAACAAAAGTAAAATTATCAATAAATTTTTAACAATCCATTAAACATTGATAATAGAGATACTAATATAGATTCTTAGCAATTTTTTATTTTTCTAATTTTTTGGATTATCTAAACGGATGACTTAATTATTTAGCAGTCACATCGACTGGGTGAGTCTGATTTTTTAAATAATAATTATTGTCAACATTGTATCAAAATTGATGATTATGTAATTGGAAAATTGTGGGAAATAATTCTAGCCAAGGGTGACGTGTCCCATAGGTGACGATTATTGATATTAAAATTAGCATAACAAGTGGGGCAGAAATTATTGATTTGTTAACGTAAGAATGATAATAATTCACTTGACTCATTCTCCTTATTTTGACTGAATCGTTCTGCAAGTGGTGAAATTTTGAATTTTATGAGTTCTTGATGCAACGTAAGGAAAGTAAGAAGACTCAGTCGAACTAAATTGGAATTTTGATTACTGTTTTGGAATCAAAACACATATGGATTACTAGCTGTAGCAATATGTAGCAGTATGGAATCAAAATTTCCATGGAATGTGTAGCACCAATAGAATGATCACACTTGCTTTATTCATACTAAGTGGCAACACTCAAAAAGTTTCAAATTTAGGAAACTTCTCATTCATCATCCCAAAGATCATCAAGAAGTGGCTTGGTTGGTCCTTTGATCAGCCTCTCTTGATAGATTTCACTTATTTTCTTGTAATCATCCTCAGTCAATGACCAATCAAAAATGCCCAAGTTTTGCTTCATCCTCTCCTTGTCGTAGCTCTTAACCACAAAAGTTAACCCTTGTTCATATATCCATCGAAGACAAATCTGTAAAATTTTCAGAGATTAAGTATCTAAGCATGGAAGTAAAAACAGTACCTCAAAACAATAACAAGTAAAAACTAGATTTAAATTATTGCTACTTAGAGATTCATACATACCTGAGCTACAGTCTTGCCATGAGTATCTGCCAATTCTTTGAGCACATCATTGTCCATCACAAAATTAGTACCCCTACTGGCACCCTTCCTCAAGGGTGAGAAAGCAGTTATGGTAATACCCTTTGCTTTGCAGAAATCTCTAAGCTTCTCTTGTTGCCATCCAAGGTTGACTTCTACCTATTAGAATGAAGGTTTACTTCACAATCAATGATTTCATTCATATTGAGCAAATATATTCAAATGAATTAATGATTAACTTAATTGTTAATTACTTGATTCACTGCAGGAGGGATGGTAGCAAAATCTAGCAATTTTTCAAGCTTCTTGATGGAGAAGTTGCTGACTCCAATTGCTTTGGTGAGGCCAAGTCTTTGGCATTCCTCCATGGATCCCCACACACCTTTCATGTCAAATTCCACTATCTCTGATACCTCAATGGGGTATACAACTTTTCCTGGCTTAGTAGCAATGGGCCAGTGGATTAAAAAGAGATCCAAGTATTCCAGTTGAAGTGTCCTGCATGGATCAACATGGACAACAAATCAACACCAACATAGCCAAACCACTTGCAAAAAACTTTTTTTTAACTTGTAAGAAAAGTTTGATCTATTATTGATCTAAATTGAGATGTGAAAATTGAATCATCACCTGAGAGATTTTTGCAGAGCAGGAACAATGGTTTCAGGATGGTTATCAGTGACCCACAATTTGGAAGTGATGAAGAGGTCATCCCTGGATGCAATTAGTCCAAGCTTAAGTGCTTCTGCTATGGCTGCTCCTACAGACTGCTCCACACCATATGCAGAAGCAGCATCAAAATGCCTGTAACCCTGTTTGATAGCCTCAAGGACTGCATCTTTTGTGGTAACTGTGCTGGTTGCTTCCGGCGCCGTGCCGAGACCCATCACCGGCATCTTCCTCTGCCCATAAGAGGAGTGGAGAACAACGTCAGGGACTGTGGTGGCAGCCATCTTTACTTCGGATTAGGTAAGAGTGCAAAACTAGCTTTAGTTACCTTGTTTTGGTGAAGGTGGCCTTAGCTCCATTTTATAACAGGATTTTAGCAATAAAAAATACCCATTTGTGTTAGGTGAGATATTAGTATTGCTTCCTTGACTATCTACTCCGTGGTAGCTGCTCTTGGCATTGGAAGATGATTTGAGTTTGTGCAGCCCTTAAGAGAACGTGGTTATGACTTTTAGTCTTGTTGTTTTTAGTTTGCATGAGAATCACAAACAATCCAAAGAAAAACAAATACACAAAGTAGAATTCAGCAAAAGGGTTGCTTCTTGTTGATCTTGTCACTGTGATTCACGCATGCTTAAAGCCCCATAATGCAATTAACCACTGTGAACTGTAAAAACTTAGTTTCCAAAGACACATTGGCTGTGCTTTGACATTCACATTCAAGAAGTGAAAATGAGTTACTTTGAATAGACTTTTTAACATGTTTCAATAAAAAAAAAATGGAGTAAAGTAAATTGAATTTCTAACTTCTGCAAAAGTTAGAAGAGAGAATTTTCACAAAAGTTGAGATATATAAATTAATTTTAATTTATAAAAAAATAATTTTATTTTTATTTTTTTTCTTTTGTTGAGTTTATCCAAATTGAGGTTATATGGCCAATAAGAAAGATTTCTGATGCCATCAGAGAAACACGGAATTCTTATGCGACGAGTCTTCTTCGCATAGTAGCAATACAAAAGAAACAAATTGCAATATATTAAATGCCATTTTTTAATTAACTTGTCTAAACACCCCAAGAAAAATATTTATTAGACTCCATTTAAATTGTTATTATATTAATTTTTTTCAATTGCATGTATTTTTAATTAAGAACAATTATTTATAAGTTGAATAAGATTACTATCAGAGTAAAATTGCATTATTTTTAAAAAAATCTATAAACTGAATATAATAAAATTACTTTTTCGACTTTTTCTTACGAGAATAAGAAAAAATGACCAAACTCAATTTGTTTCTTTCATTTATATTAATTAATTAAATAAAAATAATAATTCAAAAAATTAAATAAATTATATTGATAAATTTAACATATTAATTAAATAGTTTTAGCTTCTGTAGTGGGGTGAAAAAGGCCGTAACAGAAGACATTTATAATATAGCGAATGGTTCCATGCTACTACATGCTACACACTGGTTTAAAATTTATAATATTTTGTTCACAAATAAATAAATAAAAAGAAGAAAAAAGAGGCATTTGTAGTATATTATATCTTTGAACCAATCATTTCATCATTTGACTACAACCACTCTTTTTGTCCCATTGGCCAATAAATATGTCACTAAATTGTAATATTCACATTCAATCTAAACTTTAGGAATAAAAAAGGAAACAGGTTTAAGAATAAAAAAAATTAAGAAAAAAAGAGGAGTAAAGATTTATAATTTTTTTTGTCTATTATGATTAAATAAATATTTCTTTCTTTTTTTAAAAAAATGAATTTTTAAGTAAAGCTTAAATAATTATTTAAAAAAGAGATCAGAAAAAAAAGGAAAGGGGAAGATAAATTTTTTTGTTTTAAATAAATATATTTAAAATTAATATTTTTAAAATAAAAATAAAATTTGATATATTAATATAAAATTAATATATTGACTATGTATTTATTATCATAAATTATATATAATTCTTTTAATTTAAAATTTAAAAATATAACCTCTCTTTAATCTTCCTTCAAAAATTTTTCAAAAAAATATTTATTTGAGAGTTAATTTTTTTTAAAAGAAGAAAATAAAAAATTATTTGATCATAATTTTTTAGAAATCAAATATTTTATTTTTCACTCTCTAATCTTTTTAACAAATTAAAAGTAAATTTTGTTGTAAGAGGTAACACATAATTTAATGCCAATAATACATAAAAACATCACTATCAAATAATGATTTTATATAAACAAGTAGATAAAAGTTTAGGAATTAAACCAAAGTGGCACATAGATGAATGTAAAATTTATGTAGGCTTCATACATACCCTGTTTTCATAATATTCAAGTATCTCCCGTCTTCGTTTTACAGGAAACCCTTAATTAAAATTTTATTTTCTTTTACTTGATTATTTTTTTTCTAAATTTGTAAACTTTTGTTATAATTATATTTCAGCATTTTTCATAGGACTATAAAAATTCAATAATTTTTAAGGAAAGTATAAAATTATATTTTTCATATTTTTTATTTTAAATTTCATAAACTTATTAATGACTCATCTTTTATTAAAAAAAATTCATTTATATATTACTTGATCTCTTGCATTCTAACCTAATTTCAACTGATTTTTATATTTTTATTATAATTTAATAAAAATATACAAAACTTATTATATATGTTAAATAGAGAAATAAAAAGAATATAGATATAATGTTTAACATCATAAGAAAATTATTTATTTCTGTAATGATTTATTTCGCTAAAATTTTGAAATTTATAAATAAAAGTGAATAAAATAAAATTATCTACCTTATTACACCCTTTTAATTTCTTTAAATGAGACTTAAATTATATAATATTTTATTATATATTTATATTTTGTAAACAAGTGACTATTATATACTCTCTTTTATAATTCTTTGCATGTATATTTTTAAAATTAAAATCGATTAACAATTATGTGTAAATTACATTTTTCTTGCTGCAATTGTTTTAAGTTTTATATTTATTTTTTTAATTTCATTCTAAATTTTGGAAATTAAAATTATTATTTAACTTTCTTGTATTATCTTATATAAACTTTTCAAATTTTTTTTGTGAATATCTAATTTTTGAGAGGTTCCTTTCACACCCTATTTTAATAACATTGCCCATGAATATGATAGTTTGGTTAACTAAGTTAATTAAATGTCCATTTGCATGTCTCAAAACTAAATACCATGCAAAAAATTACGTCACCACCATTGTTTATTTTTCTCTCACTTAATTTATACAAAAAACACAGAAATAAGAAAGTGTTATATTTTCATAAACCATTTGATAAGAAAAATAATCAACTAGAGAGTATATACAAGCAATTCAATAACTCAATAGTCACATTGTAAACAAGTTTAATGTATTTGTTTCTTATTATTTTTCATTGAGTAATTAATTATTCTATAATTATTTTAAATTTTATGCTTGAGCAATTGAAAATTACATATTTACAAACAATGTCTCACAAGGTACATCAATCTTCAAATGATCAATTATTAAAGTACACAATAATTAAATTATTGTGATCACTTCTAATAATACATACTCCAGTCAATTTTAGTTAGCCAAAATACTTACATAATTTATTAAGAGTGACATAAGTTAATATTATGCTTAATCTATTGTCTGATATGTGTATTTAGTTTGTTTCTTAACAAGATTTCGCATTAGGAAGTTGTCTTACAATTTATACAACATTTCTGCTAAGAATTTATGTATTATCATTTTAAAAAATTAATAATAATAATAATGTGTCTAAAAAAATTATAAACTTTATTTTTGTTATTTTTGTCATCATTTTATTTATTTAAAATACCAATTACAATGTTTAAATTATGCCCCGATGAAGTTTATCTGCGCAAAATTACATCATTGTGCTAAACTAACAGCAAAATTTTTTGTGAGAATTTAAAAGTTAGAATTTTAATCAGTTACAAGTTCAAAATCCATATAATCACTTTATAACTGTTATAAATAATTAATTTTATTTTTATTTTTACAATTTTTCCTCAAATTTTAGCTAAATAGTCCTTTGAATTTTTTTTTTGAAAATTACAGTTTAGTCCTTAAAGTTTAGAAAATTTCAAACAATACACTTTTGTAAGATATATCTCTTTGTTAAGGTAATTCACGTAAAGTTTCTTTAATTGCTTATCCAAAGTCGTTTTCAAATAACCAAGTTCACAAATCATTTAAATTCCCTATCATTGGTCAAACTTTGTCAAGATAATGATGGCTTGTTTACTAGTCTTTTAGCCTTTATTGAATTTTCAAAGATTTTTAATAAATATTCAAATCCTACCAATGAGTGGCTAAAATTGTTTCACACGTCTAGACTTAAGGAATGGATTCCAAAACTCTTACAATTTGGTTGAATGTAATTTTTAACCAAACTTAAGCTTTTAATTTTCTAAAAAAATCAAATGTTAATTCCCAATAGGATCTCCGCATGAGAAGTCCCTCTCCTTGTTTCTCACTGATCTTCTTTGCTTAAATTCATTAAATTTGTTTCAAAACCGTTTAAAAGTGGGGTAATTGTAAGATCAAAATCTTATGGAACCTAAGTCATTCAAAAATTCTCTTATTCTTATCTAAAAATTATTGAAAATCTAATTACAAATCAGAGATTTTTAAAGGATATTATAAATTTTTTGAGGAGTGTTTTTATCTATGGATTTAGAAAATAAGTCAATCATGAATTTTATTTATGAAAGAAATGTATAGAATTAAGAAAAATTCCAATCAAGCTCAACAGTGTTAGAAAAAAGTTTATATAAAATTAGTTCAATTATATAATTTATCGTCTTAGTTTGAAAACTTTTTTATTGTTTCAAAACCTGTATGATAAATTATTGATGAAAGATGAGACAATCAACTTTCCTTGAAGACCTAATTTTTTATCATGTTTTGAGTTTTAAAATTAAACATAAATTATATATATATATATATATATATATATATATATATATATATATATATATATATGGATAAAGTGAATAAAATTGATGGTTAACTTAAGTATTTCAAAGTTAAAATAAACTTTTTGGCACAATCGTTGCAATTTCTTGACTTAAGCTTAAATCCCAACAGTGTTCATCCCCCTCCATTGTTCATTTCAACAGTTTTATATATATAGAGGGTTCTGGTGGGTCCAAAAATAAAACCTCATTTTCTTCCTCTCTACTCTAATACAAATAGTGGAATTCCTTCCCTATCCCCTTAATTTACCCCCACATGAACTAAGATTGAACATAAATTTGAATAAAGGCAACTTAATTCATGTTGAAGAAGAAAGTGGTGGTATTAATATTGCAAGTATAATTATGAAAGATTTGAACCTTCCTTATACTAATGATGCTGATAGTGATAATATAGATGCTATTGATAAAAATAATTATTTACAAGATAATTATTCTAATTAGAGGTTATATAAAATAATATTGTAATCTAATAAACTAGTGCTAATCTAGTAGAGTTGAAAATATATGCTATTAGGTTTATTAATTTATATTTCTTCTGCAAAACATGTGTTACTTCTTATTTGGACCCATTATGACTTATGTATTGTATCAGATCTTAATATCATGAATTTTGAGTTTATAATTTAGTTAAATTACATGGTTTTCAAATTATCTTCTTTATCCATGTTATTTTCTATTCTCATGTATGTATGTTTCAAAAGATCTTACAATCCTACAATTTACGATCTTCAAACAACCCCCCTATCCATGTAGGATCTGATTTTGACAACATTAATACAAACTGCTGTTTCAAATGTATGCCCTTTCCCTTGTTTCCCAATCTAATATACAAAAGAATGGAATGACCCTCGTATGCCAAACCGAAAAAACATCATAATGGTGCTGAATTTTCTGTCGCCAATTTTATTCTTTTAATAAAATCATCGACTGACATGGTTCCAAGCTCCCCACCAAATCTAGATCTAACTGTAACTGTTTGTGTTTCAACCTCTTTTGAGCCCACAACAGCCATCAATGGAATTTTCTGTTTCTCTGCATTTCTTATGAGTTTTGGCAGGCGCTCTCCATGGCAAACTTCAGCACGGATGCCACAAGATTTCAGTTTGTTAGTCACATCATTGCAGTATTCAAGCTGCATATTATAGACACAACAGAAAAATATTTCCATTAATTCACTGACCATTTGTTCCCTCAAAATTTTATAAATTATCAGTCTAACTAGTTGGGAACTTAGCAACTCCATAAATACACTTCAGCATCTATTACAAATCTGCAAAGCTGACAAAAACTTCCCACCATAAATCACATTGGCTGTTTTTAAATTCTTTGTTAGAGTCCAGCCTGTGTCAATAATTAATGAGAAGAATAACATTTGGAGGGTTTATTCTAGGAATAAACAGTAACAAAAGGTGGCTAATATGTTATCAGTGAGTTACAAGTTTTATTAGGAGTTTAAAAAATCAGCACCAGTTACAACTGGTTTTATTTGGAGTTAATATGTGGTTAATGAGTCAATTACAAGAGGTTTATTTTAGAGTTAAATAGGCGATAATTGAAGGGGGAAAAGAGAAAATAATACCGAGTCATTCTCAGTGATAAAAAGATTTTCCCTTGTAAAACGATTCTGCCTCTTTAGTGTCTTTTCTTTTCATCTGAATAAAAGAACGCTTCCTTTATCAATTCTCTACCTTTCGTGCTGTTCAGATTCTTATTATTACTGTTTATTCCTCCCAGAATAAACCGTCCAAACCTTATTCTTCTCATTAATTAGTGACACGGGCACTTGTCTACCATTCTTCCTATCCAATGTAACGATTTTCCACTATAACACATTACCTAGTCGGAGAGCTGTTTTTCTCAATTAAAAAACAGGTAAGTACAAAATAGGATCAGAAGTATTTGAATCAACCAAAGATTTTACTAGTAGTCAAACGTTGCATTACCTGGGCATCAGTTACTGGTAAAACTCGAGCTTGTATTGGAGAAAGCCATAATGGAAAATCACCAGCATAATGCTCTATGAGAACACCAAAGAATCTTTCCAATGATCCAAGCACTGCTCTATGGATCATTATAGGTCTCTTTTTCTCAGTATTTGAGTCAACATATGTCATGTCAAAACGCTGGGGTAGATTGAAATCAACCTGTTTAAGTTAAAAGGAATTAAGTCAAGCAAAGAGGGAAATGGTTCCCTGCTTATTGTTTCATTCAAGATTAAGTAACCAACATGCAAGTAATAAATAGTATTGCCCCAAGTCCTGACAAGTTAAGAGATTTATACAACAAAGCTTATTATAGTCAAGAACTCATAGAGCGACTTTCGTTAAAGCTTTTAACCTATAAGATGGAGGTACGTGAATAGTTTTATATCTGTCCTCCCCTCATGAAAGATCCTTTCGACTTCAAGCATGGACAACACAGAGGGCCCAATGTACCTTGTTCTTAAATGAGCGGGGTAGAAAAGGGTATATTCTTGACCACTTGGTCATATAAACTCTAATACATGTCCCTATTTGGATAAACCAATTTTCATAACTTCCAAAATTATTTTAGTAGAAATTTATATTAAAAAAGTCATCACCTAAGCTGTTCTAAGTTTGCCAACAGCTTACTTCAATAAGCCAGAACCCAAAATAGCTTAAATGGGTTTTGCGTGCTATTTTCTTAAGCACATAACCCAAATAAGATGGATTTATTTTGTCCAAATCAGACTGTCAGCAGTCCAGGACCAACTCTCATGAAACCTTAAGCTTTTAGGTGAAGGAAAATGAAAGATCTAATATTTCAACAATTCATGAGTCAAGAATTACCTGTATGGTTGAACATTGCCACTTCCTACCAAGAGCATCCTCAATCTTGATATCAATCTTTGGTCCATAAAAGGCACCTCCTCCATCATCAATTTGATATGTCCAACCTTTATCGTCCAAAGCATTTTTTAAAGCAGATGTAGCTTTTTCCCATATATCGTCATCTCCCACAGCTTTTTCAGGCCTTGTAGATAAATTTACTTCATACTTGTCAAAACCAAATTGCAACAATATTTCTTCAGTAAGATCTAGGACACCCTGGATCTCATCTTTAATGTGCTCATCTAAACAAAATATGTGTGCATCATCCTGTAAAAGAGATATTGAAGTCAAACAAGAACCATATTACCAACATTCAATTTGCAAAAAAGAATTAAAAATCAAAAGCAGAAAACTTCTAGAAGGCTATAAAAATAGTTTACATTAAGGTCACATGCCATAGATTCAAAACAAAAGAAAATGTCTAGAAGGAAGGCCCAATGCATGAGGCTTACAGAATTGTGGGCTCCAGGGCAGCCATGGGTACACAACAGCACAACCTTACTAGTGTGCAAGGGCACACCATGTACTATGTAAAAATCAACATTATCCATAAAATTTAACATAAACTTGAACAACATAATCTTAGTAGTTCACAAGACAATCAGCAAGGTAAACGACAAACCTGCGTGAACCCTCTAACACGGAAAAGGCCATGCAAACTTCCAGAGAGTTCATATCTGTATACAGTCCCCAATTCTGCAACCCTAATAGGAAAATCTCGATAGGAATGAAGCTTCCTTTTGTATAGCAAAATATGATAAGGACAATTCATTGGCCGAAGCTGATAAAGCTCATCTTCAATGCTCATCTGATCATACATATTCTCTTTGTAGAAGTCCAGATGACCACTGACCTTCCAAAGATCAGCTTTTGCCACATGCGGTGTGTACAGTAGATCATAACCATGTTCCATGTGAATCTTCTTCCAGAAATCTTCAATTATGTGTCTCACAATAGCACCCTTTGGGTGCCAGAAAACTAAACCTCCACCAGCATCATCCTGCATCAATATCATAAAAGTCCAATGCATTACATGCGTGATTTTCATCAGAAATTAATAGTTATTGCCAACAGGGAATAATAGAAGGAAATGCTAGCACATCTGATTCATCACTACAATCAAAACAGCAAAATCAATGTGCAGAACAATATAAACAGAACTTTTAACTGTACCTGTATAGAAAACAAATCAAGATCTTGCCCTAGGCGTCTATGATCCCGACGCTTAGCTTCCTCTTTGAAGTGAAGGTAAGCTTTCAACTGCTCTTCATTCTCCCATGCAGTACCATATATTCTTTGCAACATTGGTTTCCTTTCATCTCCTCTCCAGTATGCACCAGCAATAGACTCAAGTTCAACTGCTTTCTTTTTTATATTTCCTGTAGATTCAACGTGAGGTCCAGCACAGAGGTCCCACCATTCATCACCTTAAGGGAAAAAAATATAAGGTAAGACAAAAACCAGATGAAACTCCTCAGGCAATAACTTCTTTTTTAATGCAATGTGAAATTTGTAACAGACCCCCAATAGGGAAGATTTATGTTAGAAGGGAAATGGATCAGAGTCCAAAGGATTAGAATAGTCAAGTCAGTTAGTTGAGATAGTTGTACATAATTGAATCTGTTACAGTTGTACATAACTGAATCTGTTACATGTAATAGGCAGAGGCTAATAATAAGGAGGAAGGAAAGGAGAGAGGCATTTGGTTAGACAGTTGGGACTTGGTTGGGCGAAGTCCTGAAGCTCTTTCTTGTACTCATTCATCTTCTTCCTCATTTTATTCCTTTATTTTGCTGTACATTGATCCAGTTCTTGCAGAAACTTGCAGCACTCTCTCTGGGCACTTCCATGCCTCTTCATTGTTATTCTACTTAACACTTTCATCTTCACAGTTCCAATATCAGACACACAACATTGTCCATTTTCATTCTACTCAATCATTTTAAAGATGCAAAAGAAGTTCAGTGCTCTAAACATGTAGGCTTAGTGGCCCTATAGTGAGACAGCTAAGAAATATAACTTCCCTACTTGATTGAAGGTAATCAAATAGCCGTCATTGACTTTATTTATAATGACAATGTAATAATAAATACCGCTATCTAATGTAATAAATAATATATTTCTTATTTATTTACAATTATCCTCAATAGTAAGATTGCATGGCAATTGACTGAATAAAACAAGAAAAATAATTTTCATTAGGGGCCAGCAGCTAAACAAGCCTTTTCCACATTAAAAAGGTCTATTACTTCTTCACCAGTGCTTACTTATCCTAACTTCAACATTCCTTTTGAAATAGAATGTGATGCATATGGCAATGGAGTAGGAGTTGTTCTTATACGACAAAAGAGACCTATTTCAGGTTGCAATCTCAGTAAATCAATTTATGAAAAGGAGTTCATGGCTTTGGTGATGGCAATTCATCATTGAAGATATTATTTGTTAGGTCATAAATTTTTTGTTTACACTAACTAGAAAAGCCTTAAACATTTGTTGGAACAATGCATTACTAAAGTTGACTAACAATGCTAGATGATGGCTACATTGTTGTGATTTCATTTTGATACAATTTTCAAGCCTGAGAAAGAGAATAGGGCAACAGATACACTTCCAAAAATTCATGAAGTTGTCGAACGGAGTTATCACTTCTACTCCTATCTGACTTCAAGGGCATGACCTATATGAGGAAGTTCATCAAGATCCTATACTCCAAAAAATCATCTCTAAACTAAGACATAATCCAGCAGCTCATACACATTACTCCTTACACAATAGAAACTTCTTATATAAAGGCAGGTTGGTCATTCCTTCAAAATCCCCTCTCATTCCTATATTATTACAAGAGTTCCACTCTTCTACTAGTGGACACTTTGATTATCTTAGAAAATACAAAAGATTGACTGGAAATCTGTTAGGGCTACGGGTAAGGATATGGGCTCATATGAGGCCAAGCCCACACTATGGAGGGTTTACATTGGAAGAAAGAAGTGTATAGGCAATAAGAGTGACGTGGCAGAGAGAGACGTAAGTGGTTAGCCAAGGAAGGAGTCTGTTATAGTAGTGGGATGGGTGCGTGAGAGAGGGTATCTTTTTGGAAACCAAGAAGTTAGTTATGGCGAGAGGGCACTAGCTCTCTGTAGGAGGCTAACCTTAGGCAGTAGTACTCATTATACTGATTTTTCTTTTTATCAAGTAATATCAGCTTCTTTTCCTCTTTTCCCTTGTTTGAGTTAGTTAAATTCCTTGTTGATCTTTGCCGGTTTGTATCAAAATCTGTATTGGGTAGGCATGAAGAAATCTATCATGGAGTTTGTGTGATCTTGTGACACTTGTCAGCAGCAAAAATATATGGCTATTACTCCATGTGGTTTGTTACAACCATTGCCTATTCCAACCAGAATATGGGAGGACATTTGGCCTTCCACAATCTACAAGGGTTTGATACTGTTTTGGTGGTTGTTGCTTGGTTGTCTAAGTATAGTCGCTTCATTAATTTAAAACACCCATACATAGCTCAAAGTGTGGCTGCAACTTTGGCAAATAGTATAAAATTGAAAACATGGCCATTTGGGCTGAAATTTCGGTTCAGTTTTTATTATTCTTCTGTTCTGATGCTTCCATCTATTGGTAACAGAATTAATTAATAATACAGTGAATTTTTCCCAGTTCAGGGTGTTTTGATCCAGTTTCTAACAGACAGATTCTCACTTTATCCAGGAGAAATCTCAGCAAGGACTTAATTCTACCAACCATATGTGCAATAGTGACCAGTTAGCCAATATTTGTTTCCTCTAGGAACTTTGTAAGAGCAAGGTAAATTATCTCAGTAACAAGTGAGGCATGATTGACATGTACAGCCTAGCACAAGGTAAGTTTAATAATATAGTAGTTTTTGTGGATTACAGGTACTACACCCAAATGACTGGTACAAATATACACCCCCAAAGTCTAGTAGTGATCATGAATCCATAAAGCAAACCTTTTCTATGTTTCATGAAAACTTGTAGCATATGCACATACATGGAATGTAACTACTAGAAAATTAGGCATAACTCACTCATAAAAGTTAGCTCATAAGAGGAGGATTGTTCAAGCCTCATAAGGAGTATTTGGTGTGAGACATCTTAACACGCCTACCCTCATGCCTAAGATTAAACAATCTGGTGCGTAAAGTAAAGTTTGTAAGACTAAATATCTACAGGTGACCCAATTTTCAAACTAGATAGACTTTGATATCATATTAGAAAATTGGACCTAACTCACTCTCTAAAGCTAGTTCATAGGAAAAGGTTTAGTCAAGCCTTAGAGGGAGTATTCGATGTGAGACATCATAATAGTAACATATTAACAATCAAGAACTAAGTGCACACAATCACTATTCCTTTCATCTCTCTATTCCCTCTCCTTCTAAGTTTCAACATGTGGGAATTAAATTAGTTAAAATTTAAAAGAGCAAGAATGCAACCAATATGATATATTGTGATGGGATCTTCCTTAATGCTTTCCAAAATTTCCAATTTGTATGGTTCATTCAAAGCAATTATTCTTCTATGAGCTTCCTCTCTCGAAACTTCTTCTCTTGCAAGAGGCAAATTTCGACCAATGATTCGATCCTGCAGACAACACAAGACATAAATAATTGTGTTCCCATAATACATAATATAATGCATAATTAGCAAAAAGCATGTAAACAACAGTACGGGGCTCCCAAAATATAAACATTTAAAGTAATTTAGGTCTAACAGAATGACTCTGTTTACCATCTCTTTCTTGATTTTCTTCAAATCTTTATCAGTCAAAGGCTCCATATCAAAGTCATAATAAAACCCATTTTCTATCCAAGGCCCAATTGTGACTTTTGCATCAGGGTAAAGCTTTTGAACAGCCATGGCCATCACATGAGCACACTGCACACCTGCAACTTATTAGTCAAACTAATGATACAAAAGCAATTAGTAACCACTATTACCACATTCATGTACACATAATAAATCACACCAACAACAACATAGCCTTATCCAATTAAATGAGGTCAACTACATATATCATACAACATCATTGAAATCAGTCAAAAATCAAATTTTGAGGGACAATAAAATCACTGCACAGAATTTATTTAGTATTTAGAGCATGGAAAAACAAAAGTACTTGAAGCATGTAAAGTGTAAACAACCAAATTAAGCGCTTATTGAACTAGAACTTACTTTGATAAATTTCACCATAAAATTTTTAAAATAAGTTAAAAACAACTTAAGAGAAAGTTGTAAGTCACTTTGCTTGGCTAAACCAAATTCTTGTGAGTGCCTATTTGATGAAATAAATCCACATAAATTCAGCAGAAATTCTTCTACTCACTCCTTTTCCTTTTGGTTTTATTAGCACATAAACATACTAAATTACTAACTGTTAGTATTATTAGTCAGTAACAGGTCATTATTTATGCATAATTATTATAAACAGCATTATGATAGAAATTTCTAATGCCCGTGATATACATATTGCTTTCAACACTTGCACTACAATTAATTGAATTAAAATTCAAAAGAAAAAGGAAAGGACAAAATAATTAAATAAATAAATCAATAAATCAAAAGCAAAGATAAAGCACTATACTGTAACACATTTTGGAATACATAGTTAGCAGCTGTCATGTGTTATGATAGAAATTCAGATGCATTTTTGTCTCAGAACTTAACGAAAAAAAAAAAGTGTTTATTTTTTTAAAAAATAAGCTGAAAATCTTGCTTCTTTTAACGTCCCTTCATCCAGAACTCAACTATAGAAAACGCAAGAAACGACGTAAGTTGCATTATACTGTAGTAGTCAAAACAGAAGCAAACGACAGAAGCTGCAGCGAAATGCAGAGGTTTCACTGAAAACAGAAAAAGGTGCGAAATGGAAGATTACCGTGTGGCGGATTCTGAGAAGCCTCTCTGATGATTCGTTAGAAGGCAGAACAACCTTGTTGGGGTTCGGGTCCGGATTCGGGTTTGGGTTTGGGTTGGGGTCGACGTAAAGCGGAGGGTGGGTGGCGACGGAGAGGCATTTAGTCTTAGTTGTTGTAGAGAGGAAGGAAGCAAAACGGCGTCGTGCTTGAAGGTAAGGAATAGAAGAGAGTGACAGTGAGCAATAGGTTGTTGCAACGGTGAAGGTAGCCAACATTTTGAGAGAAGACGATGAAGAGGGTGAGCGTGTGAGCCTTCTTCTATGCCTCACGTTCTTCCCTCATCCAATTTGCATCCACAACCGCAGATATTTTGTCAATTTTGGTTCTTCTTCTATGTATATATTACTCGGTCACTGTTAATCTCTGGATGTTTGAATGTATTGAAAGTTTTTGTTAGATAAAATTAATTAAATATATATTTATTTAATTTTGGTCCTTATCACTTTTATTTTTAGTCTTTTTGATTTAATTTTAATCCTCATACCGTTATTATTCATAAAAATATAATGTTTTATAAAAACTAATACATGATAACTTCTGAATAAGTCGTATCATTAATTAACAATAATTAAGGATAAAAATTAATAATTTTTAAAAACATGAAATAAAAAAATTTAATGATCAAAATCAAATTACAGTATATTAAAAGCGATAATAATATAATTAAAATTTAAATAAAATATATTAAAAATTATAATAGAACGTATTTAAATTTATTTTATAATATTATCATTTTAAATTCTTTAAATAATTGAATCGTATTATATATATATATATATATATATATATATATATGATAGCAATTTTTAAAAAATATATTTATAGACGAATAATAAATTAAACTAAATAAATTCATAAATATACTAATTTATATTAATTGTTTTAATATATTACTATAAAAACATTATACTAAGTTTAATTTATAATTATATTTAATAGTTTATCGTTTTTTATATTTATTAAAGATTTAGCTTTTATTTAATAGATATTTTTTTTAAGTAAAATAATTATATAATGAAAAAAGAGTCAATTTATATATTTCATAAAAGAGTATCTTTTGCAAATTTTATCGAAAAATCTAAATATTATCAATAAATAAATAAAAATATTATAATAATAGTTGTATTATAAAATTTATAAATATTTAAAATAAGTTTATTACTTAATATTTACTGCATGATTTATAGATTAATATAATTTTTTATTAAAAAATATTAGTGTAAAATAAATATTTTTTATATATTTCATATATAAAAATACTTTTGTCAATCTCTTAATTATATTTTATTTATTATGTAAGATGTTTTAATCCATTTTAATACTTTATCTAAAAAAACTTTTGTAGTTTATTATTAATTTTGGGCCTCTTTTTTCTTACTCCAACATTTAGTTTACAAGAAAATTCCAAATAATTCCAATGCAATTTTTATCGTGTAAACCTTTGTCTAAAACCTATTGTATTTTTAGTTTATAAAACTTAATTTCTTCTTTCATTTAAATAGACATTAGAATAAAAAAGATCTTTTACAACAGTTTTGTACATTGGTTAATAATTAACCAATTTAATAAAAAAATGTGATAACATTTTAAAAAATAATAAAAACTCTTTAGCATTAGTTATCAAAATAATCAATATAAAAAATAATTTCTCAATCAATTATTTTTGAAACTAACATAAAAAGTACTTTATATATATGTTGTATTTGAAATTGATGTGGAAAGTAAAAGATAAAAAAAATTATAAAAAATGGGGAAAAGTTTAGAATCTTAGAAAAAAAATTTCTCCAAATCTTTTTTGAATTAGATAAATTTTAAAAAATTATATAAAATAGACATATAATTAACATAAATTAAAGTTATGTATTAAAAGTTATGTTACTTCAAAGTTTATGACTATAATGACAATAAATTACAAAACTTTTTATATCAGTTTTAGGAATAACTAATGTAAAAAGTATTTTTTAAATGTTCATGTCAATACTTATAGAAAGGATGCATAAAGTACATTTTACATCAATTATTTCTAGAACTGATATAGAAATAATTCAAAATGAAACATTTTACATGCGCGCACAAATGAAATAATATAAATTAAAATTAATGAACATGATCTCTTACTTACATTCTCAAGCTTATGTTAGAATTTTTTACTATACTATTAACAAATATAAACTATTTTATCAAGTACATTAATTATTTTAATTTGCTTTATACTATTTTTTTTTATTAATCCATTGGTATGCGACATTGAAGAACATTGCATATTTTTTCATTTACAGATTCAATAAAAATTGATGATGAATATCGATGACAAACATTGCATATTAATGAATATTGATAATGAACATTGCATATTAATAAACACTGACAACAAACAATGTATATTTTTTATTTATAGATTCAATAAAAATTGACAATAAACATTGTATATTGATATAAAATCTTTTCACTTATTATATCGCATGTATCTACATTGGTTCATCAATTAATGTTAAAAGGTATTTTTGATTGACATAAAAGACTCTTTCTTTTGTACTAGTGAGGTTTTGCTTTAGTTAGTATATCTTTTTCTAAGACTCCATCTTTAAATGGAAAACTTTATTATATGATACAAATGTTTAAATTAAATAACAACTAAAAGGACATGTTTTATGTGATGGTAAATAACTAAATTGTTTATATAATGTTCCTTGTTAAGTTATCTCATAAAAAAACTAGTAAGTTCAATATTTAAAAATATTCAGCTAAATAGTATTATGAAACAAATATTACCAAAGAAGCTTCAAAATAAATTATTTATAAATCATTTAGATTCATTCTCATTGAAAATATTTTATATATATATATATTTCAAAAGTGTGAGAATAATATAAACAACCCAAGTATAATTCAACACTTTAACATAAATAATCTCATTGCTATGATCCAACATCTTAAACAAAGTTGTGAAAAATACTTTTATGAAGTATGCTTTAAAGCATCAATGTTCAGTTTCTTTTGTGGCAATAACATATTGTGTCATTGTGTTTATCGTCTGAAACATGGGGCAATACCCTATTTAGCAAGGCAATAGCAACGAATTTTTTAGGCGACACTAAATGATGTATAAAGAAATAAAATTATTAGTGAACATTACAAGATATAAAAAGAAAAAGAAAAATTATAATAATAATTAAATAACAATAAAGGACAAAAAAATCTAAATTGGAAAAATAGTAATTAAATTATAACTACAACTTACCTTCCTTTATTTTTTTTTGACTTCTACTTCACTATCATTGTATGTCTCCACAAACATTCGACCAAACATAGTTTTGTTGATTTTACTCTACGTAGTGTTCAACCAAGTTTTACAACATCTCAATCATATGGTGAGTAAGGGATAAATTAAAATATTTCCACAAACACTTTATCCTAAATAATACATACTAACATAAATATATTACATTATCAAGTCATAATGACATCATATCTATAGTGTATTAATAATTATTACAAACCTAAGTTTTTCTCAAAAAAGATAGCAACTAGAGAAAAACATCAAAACATAATCAGATAATTAAGTTAGCATTCTCCTCTCCATATGATCCTTTCTTTACACATACAGTCCATCTAGAGGAAGGTCATCATCAAGTCTCAAGTAAGCAGCTGCAAAGTAGAGAGAAAAATATACCTCCACTCTAACTTCTCTATGTATGATCACTTGGTTAACAAAGGTGTTATTAATGACAATTATAGTTAAAATAATAAAACTTGTAAATATGATGGTTTCGTTGGATTCATTGGAACTCTATTCTCGCGCTCCCACACTAAAGGTCAAGGTTCGTGCAAGTGTATTTGGTGTATCTTCACTCATTCTGCATCCATATACATATATTGGACAAATCACAAAAAAAAGTACATATATTCATAAACAATTATCTAAGGCAATATTTATGCTTAAATGAAATAAATCTTATTTAAGAAATCAAATAATCTCATAATAATCAATTAATCAGAAAAAAGTTTGTTAAATTTCAAAAATGCCATTACATCTTTTTTACATCAGTTATTTGTTAATTGATATGAAATCCTATTATAGAAAGTCATTTTTATATTAATGTCTTTTAGGTAGCAATTCACAAAGCCTATTACAAACATTGGCCATAGTCCCAAACCATGCGACCTTCATAACATAATTCAATTCCTCCAATCCATTTGAAGAAATCAAATTTTATTTCACACTTTCTCCATCATTTACATATCAATTTGCTAAGAATACAATCTAAATGTTCATTTTTTATATCACAAATAATATGAGAACACAGAATACCACAAAATTTAAAAAGTCAACAATCACATAAAAAATTTGACTTTGCTATATCATAAACAACAAAAACTAAACCATCCAATTTGTAATACTTGCTCATCTTAAACACCAACTTTTCTTGATTTTCTATACACTGAACAACAACTAATGCACATGCCTCCTCAATTTCATGCTTTACTTCTTTAAAAAATCCCAACTTGTAAATTTTAGAGGCCTTACACTCAATCTTGTAAAGAGATGTGATCACCATAAATTTTGAAAATAAAGACTTAACCTTAGTTAACAATTCATTGTTTTTATATTCTCTCAAAGCTTACACAAAGTTATGCATAAATTGAATAATTACTATTCTTTTTTCCAATATATGTCTTAATCAATGAATTAATAGTTTCACATTGTGAAGTAGTTCTTACATGACCAAACAAATTATCATGAAAATATGTTGTAGTCTATAAATACTTGTCCTCATATGTTTTAGAAACCCATTTATTTTCTTCAACTCCATGTTTCATAATAATTTACTTTCAATACTCTTCAAATTCATTTGGAGTAAAATTATGATGCATAATTGTCTTAAAATATTGTAAAAAGGGAGACTTCTTGACATTTTTACATGCATTGTTATGCAAGTGCCATGCACAAAGTTGATGTGATGAAAAGGAAACACATGTTTGATTGCCTCTTTATAAAATCATCACTGTTAGCTACAACTCTTTTTGGTTGTTATTGCACATTGCTTCTAAAAAATATTTTTTATATGTTTTAATTATTACATCACAAACCAAAGCAAAACCAAATATGATCATTTGTGCATGATAATTGCAACCAAAGAAAATCAGCAAAGGATAATTGTATTTATTCTTCTTGTATTCATATTAAACACTACGATGTCATCAAAACACTTAAATGAGTTTACTACATCTATTAGTCCAAAAGACATTTTTCAATCTACCATGCATTATTCTTCTTGTAGAAAACTTAAGGTAAGACATGCATCTCCATCCTGAATTTGAGCATGCTTTTGACTGTCAAAATGGTTTTACAAATCATTTTTCAAGGAACCCACATCACTATATCCCCCTTTTTGAGCTGATAAGTATCCCATTATATGATAATTTCTAACTTATAAGTATCATATTTTAGTAGTTGCCAATGTATATTTTGACACTTAATTGCTTCTTTTTCACATAGTTTGTCCTCAAATTTCATGCAATTTATATTCTAATGCATTTAAGTTCATGTCATTTAAATTTAGTAACTTAGCTTTAATTTTGTCAAATAATAAATGATATTTGATCCACTCTTCTTATGAGAATTTTCTTAAAGGTAAAGGTTCAATGAGGTGTTCACATTTATAGCTTTATTGTATCTTCAAAACACTCTTCATATGCCTTATTTTGAGAGTTTTTACCATTTCTCATTAATAGAAATGATTTGACTTTGTTTTGCATGAATGTTGTAATTTTGTATTTTCATTCAATCTGACTTCTATCAACTTTTTTGACTATAACTTTTTCTACATATATTAATTTTGTCTTATTCTAGTTGCATTGGATTTTACACATTTAGGACTTCAAAATGCATTATGGTTTGCTAGATTTAGAGTTGTTTTCTAATTTTTTTATGATTTTTTGAAGATGTGTCTGATTTGATGAAGTCGCTCAGAATTTCAGTCTCGTTCAAGTAAGAATTACCTCGTTTGACCGAAAAATGTAGAATTTACACTAGGTTTTTTTATTGGTTTTTCGCTTGAGCGAGAATGGACCTTGCTTAAGCGAGAATTAGCTCACTTGAGCGAGAAATCTTGTAGCAGCTTTGCTCTCGGGTTGTTTTTCACTTGAGCGAGAATTGACTCGCTTGAGAGAAAATTCACTTATTACCCTATATAGATTGATGGTTTAGCTCAAAAGGGAGAGCTGGAGCAGGCTTGGAGCCCTAACATACATTAACCTAATTTGGTTGCAGAACAGTGGAGGAGCTTGGGAAAATGATCAAGAATCATTGGGGGAACTAATTTCTATCTCTTTTCTTTGTATTTCCTTATTTTAATGTATGCCATGAATGGCTAGAATTCTAGGAATTGGATGTTATCTTCATACTCTGAATGTTTTGGTATTTTTAATATATGTTTGTTTATTTGGCATGAGTTGAGTGTGTTTATTTTGATTGTAATGCTTGTTTTTACCTTATGAGGAATGATTTATGATCCAAGAATCTGGGGTGAGCTGAAAAACTACCTTGGAACCTAGTTGGAGTAAATACACACCATAGATTAAGACTCTAGGAATAGATTTTAATATATTATATGTGATATAACTCTTGCTAGTAATGCTTGATTATTTGTTGATTAGGTAAGGAATTATCACTCAATAAATATATCTTAGAATCTCGAGTGAAAGGAATCCAACGAGTAAATATAATGAGAGTGCATCATAGAATTTTGGTAATTGTTAATGTGTGTTAGAACCAAAATATAAAAAGGATGATAGATGAAGTCCAATCCTCAATCTTATCATAGTAGTTTAGTTTGCTTTTATTTACATTTGCATTTATCTTTTATGAACTAAACTATCAAAAACCCAAAATATTGCTTAGTTGTATATTTGTGAATATTTAGGAATTTGTTGATTTTAAATTGAATAGCTAAAATCACTTAAGTATCCACATTTTCTATGAATACAACACCCTTTATATTATATCGAAAGGTTAGTACACTTGCCAAAAATCCTTAACACTAACACCATATGAATGCAAGTTATCCACTGAATTTTATATACATTAGTTATTACATGGCATGCAAGAAGAATTAAGTGGATAAAATTAAAAGGTGTTAAATCATGGTTATGATGCTTGTAATACCTTAAATTTTAATTTCAATTAAATAATAATTTCGCAAATCAGATAACCAAATTTTCATATAATATTTCAAAATAAGTGAAGGGTTACAAATTAATAACAAATAACTGCTATAGGACTAGTTCAGTTACAATAATTTTAAAATAAAATTTAGGTCCTATAGCAATCCATCCGTCCCTTCACTAAGTTCGGTGTTGATCGTCTTGATTACCTGAAAAATGAATGTAAGGGTGAGTACTCTACACTACCAAATCACAATCAAGCATAGAGTCTCACCTCTAACTCATTTCCAATACATTAAGTAAATCCAATCACAAGCAGCATTATCACACAACTTATGTCAATTTAACATCGATGCACTCACGGGATCGGCAACATTTTACATCCATAAGTACAATACATAAACCCATGCATATGCACGTCAGTCACACTTACTATGGCACTATGATCACAGATTTACACCATGAATGGTCGCCGATTACCCCACCTCACGGATACCACATGGGCAGTCACGAGTCGCTCAGAAAAGATAATAGTCAAAGGTCTAGTCAGGAAGAGAGTGTGTGGCCTGTGGTGCACCCATTCCACAGTCGATGTCACCACCACTCCCTCTTCTCTAAGGTATTTCTACCGTCCTTATCTTCCACATCCCCAGTGTATCGCTAAACCATTCACAACACATTACAACGACACTAACATACCCATTCACACATATTTCATTCACAGAAGCAATAATCATGCTTACTCACGGCACACAATCCACATTCCATTTCCTACAATGATTGTTCATACTACACGACCCTTGGGCCCACATTTTCACAATATTCATTCAAATACACGGCACAAGTACCCATACCCATTCACAATACTCGGCATGCATACCCTCATTCTATCATACACCATTTACATACAATTAATCAATTTCGGGTTAACACACATAATGTTCACACATCAGGGCACATAGCCCAGATTCCATTTCTCAGCAATTTCCTACCCACTAACTTAGTCACAACACAATATTTAGTAAAATAATAACAATTCATACACAAAAAAGTAGGATAGAGCCCCCTTACCTTGAATTGAAGACTCACACTCAGATTCGACTACGAACGTGCTCCCTACGCAGATTTCAATCTAAAACACATGGAAGAACTCCATGAGAACCTAAGGAAATCCAGAAACAGAGAAAAGAGGATGAGAGACAGAACCCTAACCATTAAAACTCACCTCCAAGCGTTTCCCACACGAATTCAACGTTCAATCAAGCTCTCGAACGACTTTGGAGGCAATTTAATCGATGGAAAAAGGTTCTGGGTCGAGGGATTCAAAGGAATTTTTGAGAAATAACTTCTCAAACCCTAAACCCCTTTTAAATTCTTTTCTGATCGCGACACTCTCGCTACAGCGACACGCCCTCACGCTGCAGCGAAAAGATCAGACGAAACTGCACCCTGATTTCTGCAGAATCTCGCTCTACCGAGACCCTCTAGCTACAGCGAGACTACACCCAGAAATGTACCCTAAACTGTCGCTCTGTCGTTACAGCGAGACGTCTCTCGCTACAGTGAGAAGGAGACAGTTCTAGTCCTTCCTCCCATGACTCTCTCACTACAGCGAGAATCCTCTCGCTATAGTGAGAACAGTCCAGTATCACGCCATACACTTAGGCACTTAGTCCATCTCAGCCCTATCCAGTCATGCATACACATAAATACACACATCCATGTACTTAATACACAGAAACATTATTATCAAATAAATCAACACACATATGAATATATATACATATATAATAATAATAATAATAATAATTAATATTATCAAAATTCGGGGCGTTACAATGATCCACAAAGGACACCACTTTCCATTTTATATAAGCATATTTGAAGCTTTGCTTCACACTTAGTACAGGTAGTTAGTTTATGCTCCCTTGATCTATTTGTCCTTATAAAGTATTTTTTGTTCCTCAACCCCTCTCTATTTGCATACAAGTTAACACATTATAAGATCATTTTCCTTAGTATCTTGTTGTATCTCATCATTTCTAACAGCAAAGCCATGACATCTAGCATATGAATAATAAAAACTCATACTTTCCTTTTTTAGCCAAACTCCAAATGGCATATGTCATCTGATTCAAGTCTATTATTCATTTATAATCATCATGTGTTTATATCAACATATTCACTTTCATTATCATCATCTCGTACTTTTCGTTTACATTTTCATCGCTACTAATAAAATTTTGATAAAAAAAAAATAAGTCAATAAATTTTGAAATAGTATTCTAAATCAAGTCAATTTCACATTCGTAAACAGATTTGAACTCACTTACACATGTAGTTTAAATTTAAAATAAAAAAGAATGATCCAAAAACATTGAAAAGAATTCTGTTTTACATTCATTTTAAAAATTGTTTTAGAAAAAAATTAAAATAGAAATTGTTTCAAAATTCTATTTAAAAAAATGCTTTAATTAGAAAAGAAATAATCTTTTATTTAATAGTATAAATATAATATAAATCCCTAGTTTTTTTTAAAACTTTAACTCTTGAACATAATTTTAGTGTTCATTGTGTTAAGTTGAATAATAATATATACAACAAATTTTGAAAAGTGTTGTGTGTAGTTTAAGTTTTACTAACATATTTTAAGTTGACACGAGACAATGTTTGCTTGCAGTATTTTATTATTAGACTCTTTCTTAATATGCTATATTATTATATACATTTATAATATAATAATATAACAAATTGTTCAAAAATTTGGTTTTTATTTTGATATTTACAGAAAGAGAATGAATTATCTGGCAACCCATGCAAGATGCTATGTCAATTCAAAGTCTAGCAACAAAGCAAAATAGCAAAGCAAAGTAAAACAAGTTATAAACAAGCACAAAAAAAAAAAACCAGTTAAGCAAAGCAAAACAATAAAGTTTTAATTTATAAACCAGCAACAAAACAGGTTATAAACCATCAAGATAACAAACCACCAAGTCATAAACTAGTAGCAAGATAAGTTATAAAAATAAAACAGCAATAAAACAAATCAGCAAAACAACAAAGTTTTAATTTATAAACCAACATGCAAAACAAGTTATAAACTAGAAAACAAACAAGAAAGCAAAGCATGATAAAAATGAATTTTGATTTATAAACCAACCACAAAACAAGTTATAAACTAATAGGAAAACAAATCACCAAAGCAAAATTAAAGAACAAGAAGTTTAATTTACAACCTAGAAGCAAAACAAGTTATAAACAAACAACAAAACAGACCTACAAAGCAAAGCAAAACAACAATTTTAATTTATAAACCAGCATGCAGAATAATTTATAAAAAAACAAAACAAAAAAAAACCACAAAGCAAAAAATAAAATAAAATTTATGTCTTGTATATAACAATGTTGGAAATAGAACCAACTGAATCTAGAAAAGAAGCATAGAAAAGAAATATGAAAAATGTGGTAAGGAGGGAAGAAATATTCTTAGAATTTGGTTTTTTACTTTTCTCTATGAAGAAAGTCACGCCACTTCACAAACAGAAATGAAAATCACAAGCAATCAATTAATCCTAAAACAAAAGTCAAGTAATACAAATTGTAAAGAACAAGTTAAATTATTTATCATTTCCAAAATGAAAATTTTCAAAATTTATGTATGGAAAACCCTAAACTTAGTAAAGGAAAACACAATTCTCAAATCAAATAATCAAAAATTCATTTCCACAGTAATTTCTTTCCAAATTCTTGTTAATGTAAAACCTAAACTTCTACAATAGGAGACAAATTTCTCAAATAAGAAACACAAAACTGGAGCACTTTGATTTCGAAGAAACAGCCACGTAACTTCAATAATTAGTAACAAAACTAATGGCAGTGTCCGCTCATTCATCTACCCATGCAGTGCACAACATCCCAAAATTACATATTATTGTTGAGTCAAACTATTGAGCAGGAGTATTTTTTGCAAAACTTAATATGGAGACTAAATTGAAAATAAATAAAAAACTATAAACCAAATGTTTAAATAAGGTCTCATACCATGATTGGTTGTTTATTGGGGTTCTAAAACCCCCTAAATTAGGAAGGTCCAAGAGAAATCTCCTATAAATAAATATATTCTGTCATGATTTTGTCTAGGTAGTTCCAATTTAGGAATCATTTTAAAGAATGCAATTATGTATGAAACAATACAGTTTGTTTTTTAGCACAACCTTCTAAATATAGAGATGAGATGTCTAGAAGAGCTTATCCACAACTTATAGAAACAATTTATGACTCCTATAAGCTCCTTTTAGCTTATTTTTCAATTAGTTTCTTACTCTAACTTATCAAAATAAACTATTTTCAGTTTGTTTTAATAAATTTCGTGGTTAAATAAGTTGTGTCCAAACACACCCTATATATTTGTCTGAGAATAAAAAATTATAATAAATAGAACATAAAAGAAATGATACAAGAAATTAAGTAAAGGAAAAAAAAAAGACAAAATCAGATAAGAAAAAGTAATTATATTAACTTACGTACACAATTTACAAAATTTCAATGCTCAATCATTATTTGAAAATTCAAGTCAAATGTTTCGCCATGATCTTGTTTTGTTGCTCCAACCAAAGTTGTTGCCACAACAAAATTTCCTCTTGCATTGGCACATTTAGTGTTTGTTCATGGGTATTTGCACTAGGCCATGGTCCAAAGGGATCATCCTCTGTGGGTGTTGCCAATGTTGACCAATTGCAATCATTTGTGCTAAAAGTTGGTGGCACTGTTGAATCATCAAAGTTTTGTGCTTGAAATTGCAGGGGAATTATACTCAAGTTAGGATTTTGAGGACCACTATGAGTTGGTGTTTCCATTGTTGCATCAACATTTGAATTATGCACTTGAAATGTTGGCGTTGAATCATTCTTAAAAGAACATTGAGACTGAAAACTTGGTGCTGCATTCATGTTATCAGAAGTTTTAGTATTAAAAGTTGGTGGCACTATCATGTTGGTCTCTGTAAAGAAACCTTGAGCTCTGAAAGTTGGCGTTGAATCATTCTTAAAAGAACATTGAGATTGAAAACTTGGTGCTGCAATCATGTTATCAGAAGTTCTAGAATTAAAAGTTGGTGGCACTATCATGTTGGTCTCTGCAGAGAAACCTTGAGCTCTGAAAGTTGGCTCCACTATTGTCTGATCATTTGGATTTACGTCACCAAAAAGTATATCAAGATTTGCTGTGGAACTAGAACATTGATCAGAGAAGGTTGATGCCAGAGGATCTTGAGCATAAAAGGTTGTTGCTTTAAATGTTGGTGCCACATCAAAAACATCACAGAAACCATCACTGGTGGTGGTAGGAGGAGGACCAGCATCTGTGTCATCCAAGAATGGATTGTAATTGTGTTGAGGTCCTGAGGCTTCATCAAATGAGGTGACAAATGGGTCAAACCCATTTGCCAATTCGGATGATGTTTCAGTTGGTGCAGTTACTGTCTCAGCCAACATTAACTCCCAACAATCTATGGAGTTATTGTCGGAACATGCTTTTGTGTTTTGCTGCTCCCATTCATTTGTTTGATTTTGTTGCAGCTCCTGCTGCCATTCATCAAAACTTACCACATCCAAACTGGACCTTGATGTTTGATCAGCTGGTAATGATTTGGCAGAGCCAGAACCATTTGCACTAGCATAATCTTCACATTGTGATTCTTCATGGTCTGAATGCTCAGAATACATTTCTTGTTCAAAAGATCTCCTAGGACTTGTAGCAACATCAGTAGTACACATGAGATCTTCCAATGATGTACACTGAGACCCAAAATCGGATCCAGTTTCAAAATACTTTTCAACTGTCCCATATCTTTCACTAGCTTCATCTTGGGATGAACTTGAACTTGAACTCATAGGTTGTTTTGGCACAGGAAAGAGGGAGTGTTTTGAACCATTACTGGTAGGAAATGAAGCTTGGTCCTTTAAGAACTCTTGTAATGTCACCATAAGTTCTTCAGAAACCTTTTGAACCCTTGGGTAGTCATAGGACCTGCCAACCCCAATGTTTGCACAAAAGGAATAGAAAGCAGATAAGTCATCAAATTGCTTGTAGGATTTAACACAAACATTGAATGCAGCAGCACATGCAGAAAAGGACAAATGGAAGAAGTTATCTAAGACAACAGCAAGGCCATCAGAGATATCTCTGTATAGATCAAAGCTTTCTTGCACAATAGCATAGAGAGAAATTTGAACCAAACGGTTTGTCCTGGCTGACCCAGTTGGTCTTGTGCCTATAGCTCTATCCAATAACCTTTGCCAATGTTCAATTCTATCAAGCACCATTGTAGGTTTCATGTCTTTGATACCTGGCTCATTTGATGCCTTGTTCCTTTGATTATTCTCATGAAACCAATTCTTATAAGCGAATCGGCGTTGAAGCTTTCCGGTTAGGAAACAATCCAAGCGTTCATCAAGGTACAAAGCAAATGTCCTAATGAATGCAGTGTAATCCCAAGGACTAGAATTTGAATCATCTTTGAAACTTGAAAGGTTGAGGATTTTGGCACCCCTCTTCATTGCATGGAAGACTTCCCTGGGAAAATATGGATCACCATCTTGAAAAATTCTAAGGACAATCATGAGAGATTTGACGGCAACAACCCAATTGCGGGTCTTGCCAATGCGTTTGCCTATGCAGTGGGCGCATGCAGCTGCATAGACTTTGTTTGAGGATACAATGCTCAAAATTTCATTCACATAACGCTCTTCAATCGGATTCTTATCATGGGTTGTGGCTTTTAGGATGATCACTTCAAGATTCGCTGCATTTGTAACTTTGGCTAGACTTATGCTTGTTTGATCCTTCACTGCTCCAATTGCCTTCCTTAGCTTGCTTGGCATGGTGATTCAAGTTATGTCAAATTTTGATTTCTTTGTTTTTCTCCTACCAGGATTCCCACATTCTTGCACAGTTCTTTCTCTCTCTTTTTCCAAGAAAAGTTGTGCAGAAGGAAAATGATATCATTTCCAAACAACATTTTTGATATGCGACATAATAGAAGGAAGAACATGAAAGTTCAATTTATTCTAATTTTAGTTTGTTAATTTGGATGGTGGAGAGTAAAAGGTGGGAAAACAAACTTAGGCATGAACAGATTATATTTTTGTTGACCAAATTACCTTTGAAGTAGTATTCAGTTAACCTTTTCTCATTCTCTCTTACTCTTACTCTTAATGATGCTTTTTATCGAGTAAACATCTATTTATTTTTCAGATATACATGGAATGTGTTCTAGTTTATGAAAGAAAATTAAAAAGTTTATCTGAGTTATGAAAAATGGTATTAATTTTAACATTTTAAATAATTGATATTAAGGGTTAAATAAGATTTTCATCTCCCATAATTTGTGATTTTTTTTATTTGATCTTTTATTTTTTATTTTTCTTAAATAAGTCTTCTAAAAATTATTTTTATTGTTTTAAAAGTTCATCTATTAATAATTAGTTATTTTTTCTTTATTATATACTAATGTAGCATTCAACTTGACTCAAATAATATGACATAGAATTAATGTTAATGATAATGTAGTATCTATATTTTCATTTTTTTTCGTATTTTTAAATCTTAAATTTAAAAGACTTCATTTTATAACTAAAATATCATTTAAAAATACAAAAATTTTAATGTTATTAATGACATATTCATTCATATTGCCTTAGTCAAATTATATGAATTAAATTAGATGTTATGTAAATAAATAATAAAATAAGTTAATAAATTATTAATAAATGTATCAAATAAAAAAAAATTGAAGGACTATATTGAGAAAAGTTAAAAGGGAGGGCCAACTAAAAAAAATGTAAACTTTTGAAACACCAAAACCTTATTTAAACTTTGATACTAATTTACTCTTTAAATCAATAAAAATATTATCAATTTATTATTTTAATTTGTATTTGAAATAACAATTATGATATTTTTATGATCAATGAATTAAAATAATTTTAATTTTTTTTCAAAATATAGTTCTATATTTTCCTTTGTGATAATGACACGTATTAACTGAAGTAATTGAATGCAGGTATAATTTTTAGTGTTTACTGCATGTAATTCTTTATTCTACTTTAAATGACCAGATATGTCACATAATATAGACACAAACACATACAAGAAAAAATTGTTTATATATGTTAGCGTTCATGCTTTTGCATCATCAACAATTTTAATATGGAATGCAATTATCAACGAATCAACTGAAAGTTATAATTATATATTACTAGATTAATTGTATTAAATTTTATAAAAGTTAAACAACAATATAAAGATAATAAAATGGTTATTAATTTTATAGATTTTTTTTGTTAGAATTAATTTTATAGATTTTAAATATATATAGATATATATTATATTAAAATTAACAGATATAATTTTTTAGATATTTTTAATATTATTATTTTTAATCAAAATTTGAGGTTCACTAATCAGATTTAGTTAAATATATAGAGAAGCTAATCAATGTGCTGATAAGTTTGCTAAAATAGATATTTAAGAGATATTTTTAATTTTCTTGTTTTGATAGAACCCTAATATATCTTTAGCCCTTGTTAAACATGGATTCTTTAAGTCTTTGCACCTTTAAGATGCTATGTTAGTTTTTTCCTTTTGAACTTGTAGCTCCATTTTATAATAAAAAATAAATAAATTAAAGTTCACATCAATTAAAGAGTAAGTGTTAAAGGTAGTTGTAGATTTTTAATATTTTTTTATTAATACTTTAAAAATACCCTAAATTTTATCCTATTTTTATATCATTCAATATTAAGATGACCAAATTAATTTTAAGTAAATCATTAAATGATTAAATTAATAGTATAATTGAAATAAAAGACTAAAGTGTAAAAGTTGTATAATGAATTTTATGTTCATATTATATTTTTCATATTATGATAGTCATATTAATTTATAATTAATAAAATAAATAACATCTACATATATCCTCGTAAATCGATGAACTTATAACATGTATCTTAACGTTATATTGATGTTTAAAAAAATATCACACCTTGTACTTTTTTAATATATAATTTCAACCTCACGAAAGAAAATAAAAAATATAAAGGTAAATAAAAAATGATTTTCATTGTATTATCTTCAAATTTTTAAAATTTAATCATTTTTCAAAATATATAAACTTTAATGAAGAAAAATATTTTTTGATATAGAAAATTCTCTTTTATTTGTTAAACATTGTTATAGAAAAGAAAAACATTAACTCTTACAAATTAAATTACCAATTGTATTTCACTTGTACAAAAATGGCATTCAACGTCATTTAAAAATGACTTTTTAAATTAATTTTCCAATAGATATAGATACATTCGATGTAATAAATAATCAACTTTTACATCAATTGTTAACTCATAAGTCCGTATTTTCACATAGTTTTTTTAGCATGTTTATAAGCACTTATTATTGATTTGAATGAATTTTATACTAATTACCCTGTTAATTGTTGTAGATGAACACGTAGGAAGATTCAAAGAACTTATGGACATTTTGGACATAATTTCAAAAAAATTAGGCCATTAAAGATAATGCATGCCTAATTTTTTTTTTCAGCACACCTGTGCTTTGTTAGCATGCACAACCATGTTGCGAATATGCATGCCCATGTCTCCAATATAAGCACAATAGTGCATTCATATGGCACGACCGTGCTCACCTGTGCGAATCACACACTTAACATGATTTAGGGGCTTAAAACCCTATAAAAGAAGGCTTGGGCCAGCGACTTATCATTCAATTTTTCACTTTTGAGCTTTTACGTCACTCCCTATTCACTTTCACACGGGATCTCTAGCACATTCTTGGAGGATTTAGAGCTTTAAGCAATCAGACTCAAAGAACTGGATCTTCCTTCTAGATTGCTTTTCATCTTTATTCATAACTGTAACACCCTCTTTTCATTTTTCGGTAATTTATGTTTTTTTTTTTAATATTAAGTAGTATTATAGTGCATTTAGAAAAGAGTATAAAGGATTTTAGAAGAATTTTGGTGTAGAAAATCTTACTCATGCGAGGTAAATATCGCTCAAGCGAGACTAAGCATGCATGAATACAAAGTTGCAATGCTATTTTGCTCAAGCTAGATAAGATAAATTCAGTCCAACTGTCACCTCTCCCAGGTGAGAGTGATCTTGCTCAAGCGACCTGGGATCTCGCTCAAGCGAGATTGGTAGCTCAGCCGAGGACCCACAAGAAAAATGTCCTGCTCTCTGGATGCCACCTCGCTCGAGTGAGATGGAGCTCGCTCAAGCGAGCATATCAGAAAATAGTGGGCGAGACCACTGTCTGCATATCTCGCTCAGGCGAGATATCCTCGCTCAAGCGAGATTATCATCACTCAAGCGAGTTGTTCCTCGCTTAAGCAAGAGCGTGCGAGGTCGAGGGGTATTTAAGAGATTTTCAGCAAAGAAATTTCATTTCATTCTAAACTCACATTCCCTTCTCATATTCTCTGAACTCTCTATTCTATTCTCTAGATAAAAACCTTAGAAACTCCGATTTCACTTCAAATCCAAGCTTAGACGTTGAATCAAAACGACTTCAAGTAATTTTCTTCAAATTAAAATTCATTTTCTCCGATTGTTTTTTCCTATTTTTGTTCTTTATGGATATCTCTTGGTATTCAGGAAAACTTCCATAGTTGATTTCTAATCTTCTTTAGTATCTCTTTGTGAACTCGTCTTTGAGGTAAGGAGAGATTTATTTTATTGTTATATTATAGTATTTATTTTGTGCTTATGGAGCACTGTTACATAAACATTTTATGAGAATATGTGGTTGAGATATCTATTATGTGAATAATGAATGAAAAGATGTTTGTTTAATTGTTTGGACTATTTATTTAGACTAAATGATTGGCATATGCATTATATGATGAGCACTCAGTGTGAAATATTATCGAACTTGCTAAATGATGTGATTTATGAATATATCTGAATGAAATAATATGGTAAAATATGATATTGATATGAATGATTTAATACCTGTAACTACATTAATACGGGTATGAGTGGAATGGATTGGAGTGGAATTAGTCTAGAAGTGCTTTACTAAGCATGATCTTATGAATGAGAGAAATGATAACTCTGAGAATGACTTTGAAAGTCAAATATGGATTGGATTTAGTGTGAATAGTTGCAGAGATACACTGAGGGTATAGAGTCTGGAGATGGTGAATATATGGGAAAAATGTAGGATTGAGAGTGTAACATCGTAAAATAAAAAATTCGTAAAATGTATATTTTATCCTTCATAATTTGAAATAAAATATGAATTTTGTGTATAATAGACTTTATTATAGCTAATAAAAGAAATTTTTCTTAAGATATAATAATTTATACAAAAATTCACATAATCTATATTATAAATAGTATGACAATAATAATAATTAATAATCAATATCATAAAGAAAAATTTATTAATCTTATTATAACGAAATACTAAATGTCATTCTATAAATAAATTTGGTGTAAATAAAATTTTTCCATATACATCATACATGCACTATAAATTGAATAACAATACTTTTAAAAATTGTAATAAAACATAGTCAAATATTCAATTTAAAACTAAATATGCATTCCTTATATTAAGTATAATAATTTACATATCATTTGTTAAAATATATGGGACTTAAAATAATATTTACATCACATAAACAAATATAAGTCCTAGAGCAGTCTCAAACATAATCCAACACTGAAGACCAGTCCTAGTCATCGACCTCATGCCAGCTCTTTATTTCGGCCAAATCCTTTGAATCCAGATCATCATCTAATCCCAGATAGTGATCGCCTGAATCAGTTGTGACCTTTGTACCCGTGACATGCTCAAAGGTCCATCTGGACAGTCTCCCGAGATAGTTGTGGTTATGATAGGTAAATAAATAAGTGAGGGATGCCAGAGTCCTAACCGTGTAACGTCCTAAAAAATGTTATATTTTTTGAGTATATATATGCATACATATATTGTTGTGGCTGAAATAAGATTGAGAAAAGTTGGTTAAGTTCTGGTGCAAGGCATTCTCGCTGTACCGAGAGATCTCTGGGAGAAAGGCATGCGTCTGTCGCCCTCTCGCTGTAGCGGAAAACGTCTCACTGTAGTGATAGAGCGACAATTTCGGATGCAATTCTAGGTGCAGTCTCGCTGTAGCAAAAATCTCAGATGAAACTGCACCATAGTTTCTGCAGAATCTCGCTACAGCGAAACTACACCCAGAAATGCACCACAAACTGTTGCTCTCTCGGTGCAGCGAGAAGGCGACAGTTTTGGTCCTTTTTCCCAGGGCCCTCTCGCTACAGCGAGAATCCTCTTGCTGCAGCGAGAACAATCCAGTATTACACCTTGCACTTAGGCACTTAGCCCAACTAGTCCAATCCAAACAATCATACATCTACACACACACACACACACACACACACACATATATATATGTATATATTCATTACACATAAGAATACCATCATTACGCATTAAATGCAAATTCACAACATTCATTTACACTTGTACACACACATATATATGCATTTAGATTTATATAAATAACAATAAGTAATATTACAAAATTTGGGGCATTACATATGTGCTAATCTATCTATTAATCTAACTCTTTCCTGATGCTAAGTCATCTTGGTTTCCTCACTTGATAGATTCCTCTCACCTAAGATTCTAAAATATACTTATTGAATGATAATCTCTTACCTACACAACAAATAATTCAGTACTAATATCAAGAGTTATATAGCATACAGTAGATTAAAATCTATCCCTATAGTTCCAACCTATTGCGTGTATTTACCCCAACTAGGTTTCAAGGTAGTTTTCTAATTCACCTTGGATTCCCAAATCATGAATTAATCCCCGTAAGGTAGAAACAAGCATTAATATCAAAATAAACATCCAACTCATGGCAAATGAACAAATATATATTGAAAATACCAAAATATTCAGAGTATGAAGATTACATCCAAACCCTAGAGTTCTAGCTGTTCATGACATACAAAACAATAAAAAAATACATGGAAAAGAGATAGAAATTAGTTCTACAATTATATGGCTGCTTCCCCACGCTTCTCTTGTTCTGCATTCCAAAATTGGGTCAATGATGTGCTAGGGCTTCAAAGCCCGCTCTGGCTATCCATTTCCAAGCTGAATCTTCTATTTTTGTAGGGCAATAAGTGAATTGTCGCTCAAGCGAGCCAATTTTTGCTCAAGCGAAACCCAACCCGAGAGCAAGGTCTACTGGACAATTTCTCGCTCAAAATCTCACTCAAGCGAGGTCCATTCTCGCTCAAGCAAGAAAACTAGCAAAAAAATTGTTCTGTATTCTACATTTTTCGCTCAAGCGAGATAATTCTCACTTGAGCAAGACTTGAATTCTGGGCAACTCCAGTAAATCTGACTCATCTTCAAAAAATCATAAAAAATAGAAAACAACTCCAAATCCAGCAAACGATATATGCATTTTGAAACCGCAGATGTATAAAATCCAATGCAACTGGAATTAGTCAGAAATAATATCTGTAGAAAATGATATGGCCAAAAGAGTTGATAGAGGTCAGAAAATTTCAAAATACAAAATTACAACATTCATGCAAAACAAGCCCAAATCATTTCTATCAATGAGAAATGGTAAAAACTCTCAAAACAAGGCATATGAAGGATGATTTGAAGACAATATAAAGCTATAAATATGAACACCTCATCAAGCCTTTGCCCTTAAGAAAATTCACACAAGAAAAGTGGATCAAATATCTTCTATCGTTTAACAAAATTAAGGGTAAATTTGCTAAATTTAAATGACATGACTTAAATGCATTAAAATATAAATTACATGGAATTTAAGTGCAAACTATGTTAAAAGGAAGCAAATAAGTGTCAAAGTATACATTGACAACTACTAAAATATAACACTTATCACGTGCTCTCGCTTGAGGGAGCTCTTCTTTCGCCTGGGCAAGCTAACCCTCGCCTGGGCGAGAATACCAGATATTGAAACTACTCAAATTTATGTTATTCTCGCCTAAGCTAGAGACATCGCATCTAAATGAGCTGCATCTCACTTGAGCGAAAATGAGTCTAGAGAGTTCTCTAATTTCTTATAAAAGTGAATAAATAAATTTTTGTTCACTAAATTAAACAAAAAAATATATATTACAAAACAAACAAAAAAATTCCTACCCAAACTTGTGTGCCTTTCCTTTATTGACTAAAAATATTCACTTCTCTCACTAAAGCTTTTTCTTCACTTTACTGAAAGACAAAGGCTCTTGTCTCTACAAATATTGTCCTTCCTTAATTGAAACTTATCTTTACTAACTTTATAAAAAAAAATAAAGCTACTTCTTCTCCTTTCTTCCTTTCACCCAAGACTATTGACATCTTTTGTTGTTGGTTGAAGCCTTGGATTCCATGGTACATCTTATTTCTTTAACTTATACCCTCCATTTTCAAGCAAACCTCCTTCTTCCTTTTATTGTTCATTGCTTGATAATTCGTTAGTTATTAAATTGTTGATTTTATTCCCATTTTAGAAAGTACAATTTATTAACCCTACAATATAGTTTAACCACCTTTGAAAACTAAACCTTATAACTTGAGAGCAATGCTTACCAAAATATTTATGATCTTCAAAGAATATGACAACGTTAAAGATGAATTCTAAGACATAAAAAAGGTTACAAACCTCTCTTATAATTATGGTAGCACAAAATTAACCAAATCTTTGAAATAATTGTCTATTTTCAGAGTTAATTAACCAAATACAACATTACTAATATCAAACAATATTTGGCTATAAGTTATTAATTTTCTTTTATCCTTTTATCATCTTTAATTTCAAAACTAATGTCACTAACTCAGTGTTGCTTACTAAATTTTGTGAAATACACAAATTAATGACAGTGAAGAAAAGTGACAATGTTAAAGATGCACATGTTGTATATATCAAATTAGTAATTAGTAATGTTATATTAACCACAAATATGTATGAGACAAAAGTATAGGATGTATGTTGAAAGCAAAACTTAAGTAATACACATTTTTGTTTATAAAATTTATAGAATTGAATAGGTTGAAATCTTTTATTACCCACTATAGGTTATTTACATTTATTTATTACTCAATAAATTTATAATAAAATATATAATTATTAAACTTAGAAATATTTATAATCACATATAATATTAGTAATATATAAAATTAACTACACCTATTTATTATTATATGCATTTACAATAAAATTTATGATTATTAAACTTTATATTAGTGTATGTTAAAAATAAAAATAAATTAACATACATTACATTTAATAAAAAAATTATTGAAATTGATAATCATATTTAACATAACTTTGAAATTCAGATTATAATTGATTATTAATTATTACATTTGATTTGTATTAATGAAAAATTTATTAAAATTTATTGTATATAAAAACTTTACATCGATGGCGGTATGATGTTAATAATAAAAATAAAAAATTTATTATGAATTACATTTAACAAAAAATTATTGAAATTTATTGTATATATAATAAAGTAAAAAAAATAACCATAAAATGTTGAAAATGGAAAAAATATTAATTAAAATCATACAATAATAACCTTAAAAAAATAACAAAGAAATTAATTTGTTAATATAGCTATAACACTATCCATTCTAATTTTAAAATTTTAATCTTAAAAATAATTAAATTATATAATATCATTTTAATTTGTATATATTATTATAAGGTTTTTTTAGTTTGATGTTAAAAATTTGATTGATTTAACTATATTTATTCTATTTGACAAAGTCATTAGATACTTAACACAAGTGTAGTTAAACGATTTTACTACAATCATTATATAAATAAATATATAACTATTTTTATGTAATAAATTTTTTTTTTACAGGATGATGGCGAGTTTTTAAAATTATCTTCATAACTTTAAAATATTGTAATTACTTCATATATTTTTTAAATAAAAATGAGTATTTATTTTTAAAATTATGTGAAAAATAAACTGCAAATAAAATTTTTTGAGACATAAAAGTAATAAATAAAATAATATTTTTAATTTTATTATTTTTATTTATAAAATTTAAAAAATAAACTGCAAATAAAATTTTTTGAGACATAAACGTAATAAATAAAATAATATTTTTTAATTTTTTAATTTTTATTTATAAAATTTATAATATGAGAAAAAAATTTTATTTTTACTATTCTAAATTTAAGTTAAAAAGGAATAGAATTTGAACAGTATGAGTATCAAAATAAAAAATGATTTAAAAATAATTAATTTTTCAAGTAAATTTTTAACTATATAAATATCAAATTATTTAAAAAAATTAATATATAAATTATAAACTTAAAATATATTATCAAAATTTCTTAAACCATATAACAATTTGTAGTTTATATTTTCTTTTACAGCTAAAAAAGATAAAACTATAATACTGAACAAAAAATAACAATAAAAAATTTAGAAAATTGAACATTTTTATCACATTATAGTAGAAATAATTTTAAAATTTTATAAAATTTAAAAAATAAAATATGATCAATATTTTCTTATTTTATCGTTAATTATATATATATTATTCTTAATTTATCATTATTATAAATAATATCACCTTAATAATATTTTTATTATTAAAATAGTATTTGTTTATATTTTGTTTGACTCAAATTTTTTAAATACCAACATGTTGTAATTTTAGTTGACATAAAAAATATTTTTAATTTAATATTAAATAAAAATATTTTTCTCTTTTAACTTCTACCTAATTTTTAATTTAAATTTTTTAAATTTAATTTTTTCTCCTTTTTTTATCATTGCTTTTTCTTAAAAAAAATAGATGAATCATTAATTGATTATAATTTATAGATCATTAATTTTTACAATCTATTAATATAAACAACATTTTAAAAATATTTAATATTATAATTATAATTATCAAAATTTTAAATTCTTAAAATAAAAATAATTATTAGTGGTTGATATTTGATAATTTTGTTGTAATGTTTTATTTGTTTTTAAATGTTAAAGTAATGGTTATAAATTTAAAATTCTCAAATTAAAAGTAATTAATCAAAATAGTTAAAATAAATTAAATAGTATTATATCATAATAAGCTGTAATATATTTGTTATTAAAATGGCAATATGCACTTAAGTTTAAATATGTAATTTTAAATTATAAGTCAATATTTTAGACATAATTTATTCAATAAACTTATCTTAGTATTTGTTTCAATTTGCTTAAAAAATAAAAATTAGACTTCATTCAGGTAATTCATACTTTAGTATAATACTAAATCTTATTGTTTATTGAAAAGTAATTTTTGTATGTTTCTATCCATTTGTATACTTTTTTTTTAGGTATTTTTATTATAATCCTTTTTCTCATTTCTAAATAATTTATAATAATAAAATAATATATTTACATTATTTATATTTAAAAATTCATTAAAATTCTTTTCTATTTAGTTTCACTTTCAACATTCCCTTCAATCAACTTTGTAAAACTTTATTTTTTAGGTTTATGTATCGATAAAGTTCTAAATGCATTATATTGTTATTAATTAATACTTTTATTTTCACTTATGACTGAATATTTTTTAATGTATTTATATTAAAGTTATATTCATTATTTTTTAAAAATTATGGACATAATAAAATAATATACATTTTATTTAGTTATGTTTAACTTACATGTTCTTTTTTATTTAGTATTTTAAATTTATTTATTAGATTTTATTTAAATTAAGTATTGTTATCTTAATTAATTTTTTAAAATATTAGTATACCATTTAATTACTATATTGTTAATTATTTTTATAATTCATTCTTAGTTAAAATGATAAATAATTAACACATCATACTAATTTCTTTTAAAAATTTAAACAAATGCATTAAAAAATTGATAAATTTACTATATAAATTTTATGACTCACACTATATAACTTTGTTATATTTAATGATTTATTCAATAAAATTAATTTTTTATTATGTTAATCAACACTAATTCTATTAAATTATCAAGCAATATATAATAATTTAATTAATTTTTTTAAAATACTCAATTCTTTTTTTTTTAATATTTTTATCTTTTAATCAACAACTAAACTTAAAACTTAAGCATACATATTATATTATTATTAGTTTTCATTTACGATATTTTTGCAAATATTTTCTATAAAAATAAAAAAAGCTAATATAATTTTATTTGTAAACATTAGCATATAATTTTATATGTATTTGTAGTAAAATTATATATATTATATTTTTAAAAAATCAGACATCAATAAAATAATAAAAAAAATAGTTTATTATATATTAGGAAAAAATTATTAATATAGCATTATATTTTACACATTATTGGAGGACCAACAAAATAATGTACAAACTCTGACGAGATTGACAAAATAATTGGTAAATTTACTATAAAGACTTGGTTAACTAATGTATTCATCTTTAACATTGTGATATTCCTTCAAGGCCATAAATATGTTTACTTCAAAATTTTGGTAAGCAATATTATTAAATTCGTAACTTTTCCTTTGAAAGGCGTTAAAAAGATAAACATAAAAATAAAAAAAAATAGTAACCTACGGTCAAATATTATTTGATGTTGTTAATGTAGCATTTGGTTAATGGAACCCAAGGCTTCAACGAACAAGGAAGGACAAAGGAGAAACAACTTCATGTTTCAATGAAGTTAGAGAAGATAAGCTTCGGCCAAGGAAGGATAAGTGACTTCATTCTTTGACGTGAAGAGAAAGCTCCAATTAAAAATAAGTTTATTTTTAGCCCCTATAAAATACAATAGTGTATTTTAATCCCTTGTCAAGGACTAAAAGCACATGATTTTCATATTTTGTAAAGACTAAAACGGATAAATTTTTCTAAGACTAAAATCAAGATTTAATAATTTTATAGAAAGTAACAACATGCTGATTAAAATAATTATCTAACCTTCTTAATCTAAAATCAAACTTATTCTAAGGTTAATCTGAGAATAAAACAATTGTAGACTTAATTTATTCCTACATATGGAATTTGAGTATATACGCAGTAAAAATAATTTCCTTTTAAAATGTGTCTTTATTTTTGTAATTTCATGTTCATTCTAATTTAATTTTATTTCTTTATTCAATATCTATATTGTTTATGACAATAGGAACGAGAGCAAAATAATGAACTCTTCTATTCTAATACTAGTCTTCAAACCAGTGCCCTCAAGAGCATTGGTTAAGAAATTAACAATGATAAATTTTTATTAAAAATTGCGTAAACTGCATTAGAAGTCATGGGAAGAGTTGTATTTATAATGTTTTTTGACAAAAAAAAATTCTGTTTTTAGTTCCTTAATTAATGCTGGGCAATGGTTATAATTTGCCAGATAATGCAAATATCAATAACCCTGCATGCAGTGTGACGCTGACCCATACAATTTCTGATTTAGTTGCTGAGACACATTGACGATTAACAAGCTGGAAATTCACAAAAACAACGACAATTAGCTTGTAATGCCATTATTACCACCGTATCTACCGAGGAATGAACCATTGAGAACTGTAGAAACATAGTTAAAGTAAATAATGTGTGAAAACAGCATATTGATCTGATGATCTCTCAAATTACAATCGAACAAGAGCCATCAATCAGCTAGTTAGGAGCCAATTATTAGCTTACAACCCAATCTCCTGTTAATTTAATAGCAGTTGACAATATATTATCAGATGCCAAACCTAGCATTCTCTATCAATTAAATTCAATGGGGTCCTCCAAGATATGTCTTTTGCCTCTGATGTGAGGGTCAATGGTGGAGGCTGGTAAAAAAAGGAATAGGTTGGAGAATAACATCTATTTCAAGAAACTGAACACTGCCAGAATGAGAATAGTGGGATGATGGCATCACTGGTTACCTTCGAGTCTCGAGACGCCCCCAAATGGAAAGTATATTGGGCAGTACATGATGGTCATATTGGTTCCGAAAGGGTTGGAAGGAATTTATTACATATTACTCATATATATGGCAGCTTCCCATTTTGAGGTACACATTTGACAACAGTAACCTTGAAAAACCTTGACCAGATTAGAGATGATCTAATTGAAATTTTGGATGAGTTACCTCGAGCACAAAAGGCTAGACTGAAAGTAGCTTCATCTTTATGTGTTAAGATATTTCATGGTTATTTAGGTACCTCCCATATCCTCTGAAACATTGGATAACATGAGATGTCATGAATTTTTTACCTCAAACTCAACTGGATACATGACATGAATTTTTAATCAAATCATGAAATACATAAAGTTCTTTCTTGACAGATGCAAACATCAACTTCTCAAAGTTCGTCCCTAGAGACAACTAATTACCTTTAAGATGGACGTGCAACTGTAAGTTTTGTATATAGGAGCTTCTTACAACATCATCACTTCTACCGGTTCTCAAGTTTTATGTGATTTATGACATGACCTAGGTCATTTCAGTCTAGTCTTCAAGGATGGAGGTAGTCCATCCAAAATTGGAACTGAGTCAAGGTTGTCCAATTCACCTTGAGTTCTATGGAAACATTTTTCTATTTCAAGGGTACCACTTGTGAAAATGAGTATGTTCAGTTTTAATGTCAAGGGCACCTTGAGTTCTTATGTCCAATTCACCTCGGTACATTTTTCTATCTCAAAATAGTAGTTCCCTGTATTTCCAACCCTGTTGAAACCAAATATTACCACCATGTTTTGTCCAATATAGAAAATATATTTTCCATTCAAAGCCATCTTGATTAGGATTTTCTGCAAAGAACTTTCAGTTAGATTCATTATGAAATTCAGAAGCAATTCAAATGTCATTTCCTAGTCACAGACACACAGGACTTCCTGCTGTTTCCAAATCACTCCAAATGCATGAAAAGGAGGAACTTTGCGCATAATTACAGCCATGCATGATGGTCTGGATGTGCTTGTCACAAACAATTGGTCTTGTGCAATATAATCATTGACACTCCAATCAGTCTACAATCTGTATTTGGCTTGTCAAAAAAAAAAAAAAAAAAAACTTACACAGAGGCAGACACCTTGCAGATACATATCCGTGTGTCCATGTTAAACTGATGTTGAAGCCCTGTCAAACACCAATATGTCTGCCTTCCAGCTGTGTCCATGCTTCTTAGGTCACACTCAATCACAGTGCAAGGTTACACTCAATCAAGGGGCAAAATTGGGTGCTAATTAGTACCTAGTTAATGCCCTGCTCACCAGTTAACAGAAAACATTAATACAATTGTCCATTTATTTACATGCTAAATCCATGAGAAACAATCATTGAACTGGCCAGAACATAGAAGCCAATCTAATTGACAGCCAACATCCACACCGAAATATTGATTCACTGTATATGGAAAAAACTTTACTAAATAAACCTTTCTGGAAGATCACAAACAAAGCATTCATGTGAAATATGGTTGGTACAAATGTATTCAGTTTTGTTCAAGACCTCAGAAATTTCAGATTAAAAATAAGTGGGAAATTCCATTAATCCAAATTGGTGGGGGGTTGATCATTTGTACTTCAAAGTATAACTGCAGTGAGACATCATTTTAACCAAAATCATTCAATATGCCAGAAAATTCTTCACTTTGAAGTCAGAATTTTGAGCCATCACTTACAGAAAATTAGGTACAAAGCACGCACAAACCTAGATTTGAAAAAGTGTCACAAAGGCAGTCTCTACCTCTTTGCTTATTGAAAAATCGTGTAGGAGACATGAACTTTGCTGGATGATACACTTTGAACAACCAAAAGCTAACAGATAACAGTTACAGAAGTACAACAGAAGCTGTTAGCTTCTATACTCAGTTACATGTGTTAAAAGTCTTAGTTAGGATCCAAAATGAGTCATGGGGTCCAAAAGGGCAAATGATTCATCAACTGTTTCATGGGCCCAAAGTCTAGAAAGTCTATACTTGGAGGAATAGAGGTAAAGTGGGAGAAAATTAATGAGCTAGCAGTGAGAGAAGGAAAAGGAGTATTAGTTACTGGTGATGGAAGAATACTAACAAATAGGCTACGGATGTGAGGATGGAGTATCTTTTGGGAATTATTGAGCATGTTATGAATGGAGGGCTCTAGCTCTCTGCTGGAGTGTTGCTTTGTGGCATTAGTGAGTCCATCCTACTGTACTTCCCTTGTTACGTAAATAACATCCTTAATTTTCTTTGATAACATATTGGTGTACAGTCCAGATTAGGAAATGCATTTGGTGCATTTAGCTGAAGTTTTGGAGATTTTGCAACGACAATGATAGCTAACCGAAAGAAATGCTATTTTGCTCAAGCTTCGGTAGAGTACTTGATGAGAACCAACAAGAAACAAAGATGAAGAACGAAGGAAACGAAGGGGTAGATCTCTTACAAGGGTTTGGAGGTCTTATGATGAGAATAAAAACAGAGAAAGTCAAAGAAGCCCTAGATCAAATGGTGATGAATATGTTCAAAGCACCTCAGAGCATAGAAGAGGAGAACTCAAGGTTGGTCTCTTGTGTTCTAATTAAAGATTATGAAGATCAGGTCAATTTCAATTTGTTTTAGCCCAATCCTTATTTTAATTTGTATTTTGGGCTAAAATTTTATATTTTAATAAAATAGTTTCCTATATATTCGATTAGTAGGTTGGACCAAATTAGTTATTGAGCCTTTTTCTAGGGTTTTATATTTTTTTATGTTTAGTATGCTTGGTTATATTAGTTATTAAAACCTTTTAGGGTTTTTACTTAACTTATTGTTATTGGGCTTAATCATATTGGTTACTAAGCCTTTTAGGGTTTCATTTTTCATTATAAATATTCATGTAAAACTCCTTTAGAAGGAAACTTCAGTTTAGATAAGAATTGAGTATTTACGTCTTTGAGAGAACTTGTGTGCCTCTGAAGGTTCTTGGAAAGAACCGTTACTTGGATTGTATCAAGGGTTCCTCACATTATTGTGGCGATTCTACAATGAGCTTATCATTTTTTATTCTCCATTAAATTGAGTTTGTAACGCTTTCTTCTTTTCTTCTCTTTTCCATCTTTTGTTTTCTTGTTTGTTTGTATTTGAAATCTTAATTTATTTTCAAATTATCTCACGGTCATTAACTCACAGTTTATGAACCCTTTTACAGTGTTTCTTGACATAATAGTGCTAACTCAATAAAAGATCGCATTAATTCACATCAGTACCTAAGGCGCATTATCCTCAAGAATGGTGTGGCTATGGATCCCAATAAAGTAAAAAGTGTCTTATAGTGGCCAGTTCATAAACGCGTGAAAGGGGCCCAATGGTTCCTAGGCTCAACAAGTTATTCTAGGAAGTTCATCTAAGATTATGAGAAAGTGCCAAGGCCATTAACTAAGTTGACCAAGAAGGAGGAGTTCAAGTGGCAAAAGCAACTTTTGAGCTTATGAAAAAGAAGTTGACATCTTCAACTGTCCTTGCATTACCCAATTTCTCATCAGCAACGCATTGAGTGATTGACAACTTGCTAAATCTGAATATGAGAAGGAATTGATGGCCATCACTTTATCTATTTAACATTGGAAACCATACCTGTTAGGAAGGCCTTTTACAGTGTGTACAAACCAGGAGAGTTTAAAGTAGCTATTGCAGCTGCGAATTTCCACCATGGACCAACAGAATTGCACAAGTTCGTTGGCTACCAATTTGACATTTTGTGCAAACCTAGTTTTGATAATAGAGGGGCTGATGCTCTGTCTTGGGTGGTTGTAGAAGGCTAGTTTGGTTCTATAATCTCTTAACCAACTTGGGTGGATAGGAACAAGGTAGTGGAAGAAGTTCACCACGATAGGGTTTTCCAGTGAATTATTGAAGATCTACAGAACGATGCAAGCTCTAGACATTGTTTTTCCTACTGAAGTGGTGTTCTCTTTTATGAAGGATGATTGGTACTCACTGCTTAATCATCTTTAATCCATCATTTGCTGCAGGAATTTCATGCCACTCCCCAAGTACATTCTGGTTTCTATAGAACATACTGGAGGATTGCAGCCAATTCATATTGGATAGGTGTAGGGTGATCCAGAAGAATGGATGTGTGTCAATGGCAAAAGTACATGGCTACATCTCCTAGAAGATTTCTACATTTGAGCATTCTGGAAATGATTTGGGAAGCGGTGTCAATGGATTTTATCACTGATTTGCCTAAAGCTAAAGGTTATGATACCATGTTTGTGGTGGTGGATAGGCTCTTTACCTACTGTTTCAATTTGAGTTAGATGATTCGAGTAAGCTTTTAAAGAAAGTGCCTTACCCTCCGGATAAAAAATAAAGCCCCGTATCTGATCTATTTTTTCTAGGACACTTTGACGAGCATACCCGTCCTCAACAAGTGCTGCTTCGATATGTTTTTCAATTGGAAGTTAAGTATGGCCACTTCATTCCTTTGAAATACCCATATAAAGCTCAAGTGGTGGCTTAAAAGTTAAAACTTTTTCAAAAGCTGTGTAGATACATGGCATACTTAAAGCTAGTGATAGATATCCAATTTCTAATTTTCTATAGGCAACTTTTGAAAGGAACTGTTTAAACTGCAAGGTACCAAAATTAAGATGAGCTCTGCTAATCACCCTGAGACTGACAGGAAAATCGAGATAGTGAGTAGATGTCTTGAAATTTTACTTGCAGTGTTTTGACCAACCTAGAACTTGAATTCAATGTTACATGGTTACATTGGGCCAAATATTGGTATAATACTACCTTACATGAAATCACAGGGGTGACACTGACACCCTTTGAGAGTTTATGGATGGCAGCCTCCTGTGATTGCTCGTTTTCTCCTGGGTGAAATGAGGGTGAAGCAATTTTGAGGGACTTAATGGATCATGATGAAGCCTTTCAACAATTGAAATATCATCTACTGCAAGCAGAAGTAAAGGTGAAAAGTCAAACTGATAAAAAGAGGATGGAAACGGAGTTTTGATGTCAGGGAGTGGGTATTTCTAAAGTTGCACCCCAATAAACAACATTGTGGCTATGTGGATTAATTCTGAACTTTCAGCAAGGTATTGTGGGCCCTTTCAACTGGTGGATTGCTAAGGTATAGTAGCTTATACGCTCAAGCTTACTGACTCTTCACAAATACAGCAAATGTTCCATGTGCTTTTGCTGAAGAAAGCTGTTATTGATTATAAAATAGAGAAGGAGCTGCCAAGGAATGGAAGGGGAAATTTTTTTATCTTTTTGAACCTATTTCTGTCTCAAGCGCCAGAACTGTAACTAAAGAAGGGGACAACGTTAATCAACTATTAATAAATTGGAAAGACAAGCCTGTAGATCAGGCCACTTGGGAAGATGAGTATACTATCCATAGCCAATTTTCCAATTTTCTTGCTTCAACCTTGAGGACAAAGCTGAAATTGAAGGATGTTAGAGCCAAGGCAGTTGACCCCTCATCAGAATGTCTTATAGAATTTTGATGCATGAAAAATTATATTAAGTCTTAGATGAATTTTATATTGCTACTTGAAAAGCCTGTTAAGTGTTTCAGACTAAACAAACCTTCAAGGCATTGTTACATCTACATGACAGTGCAGAGGAACCAACAGTATGTACAAAAGGTAGTGATGAGCTCTAACTGACAATTTACACAAAGTAAATCTAATCAAAAGTATTAATTGACCAAAGAAACAAAACTATATCTCAAAGATTTGAAAATTGTATTTTTAGTAAAAGCAAAAGCACGTTACTGGACTTTCTACACACCATAGCACAATTTCAAAAAATAACGAAAGGAAGAGCTCATAAAGCACTTTTGCTGAAGCAAAATGATAAGGCTGGTCCCGTACAGTAAGTGAAAAAAAGAGAAAGATATCTATATTCACAACAACTTCTCTGATCAATGTGACCCAAGGTTAGAACCGTACAATGTATACAACTCACTCCTAAGGACCCTGAATACTTTCCCAACCCAATTCCTAAAAGCCAAACTTCTCTCTGCTTTCCCTCCTCTTCCTTTTATATCCCTTATTCTATTAATGACCCATCCTAACTATATTCGTTAGTTCCATTCGTGTCCCCCAACTTCTTATATTGTCTTGTATATACTTTATTTAATATTGGTATGCTATCACAAAAGCACTCTGCTTATCGAAAGACTTATCAAAAAAGGTGTACTTTGTCTAGATATACAATTGCATTAGAGCCTATATAAAGAGACAACTATCCATGCAAAAGACGAGAACAAGAATGAGCCCAGTACAACAAGGCACTCACTATCTTGTAAACTTTTATAGTAAATATTCTTTCTCTAGTCTCTTTTTCAATACTAAGAGTTAAAATTTCTTGTTATTCTATCTTGAAAAAGAAAGGACTGAAAAGGATGTAGTAATACTGCTTGAGTGTATGAAAAGGCTGAAGAGGCAACAAATAGAATGTTTGGGTTATTGAGTATGAAGAGGCTTGTGCAAGAATACATAAAAAGTGAAACAGTTTGTTAGTAAAAACTGAACATCTTGACAAGTCAAGGACTGAAAGTAGCCCTAGTGTTGTGGGCTGAACCAATGTAAATTTTGGTGTTCTTTTTCTTCATCTCTCCTCCTTTGACTTTACAACAACAACAACCCAACCTCATCTCACTAGGTGAGGTTAGCTACACAGATCACACGACACCATTGAGCTCGGTCAAAAATGAAATTTTCAGAAATCTAGTTAATCAAAATGTCTATTTTTAATGTACAACAACCTATGTTTACTTAATAAAAGAATTTTTCAGAAACCTCTGATATAAAAAATGTGAAACTGAAAACCCAATTCAACTGCCCCTTCTCTTGTTTTTTGATCTTTATTTGATAGGGTGTGGCAGTGTTAGGACCCAAAATGAGTCATGATCTAAAAGGGCAAATGATCCATCAATTGTTACATGGGATCAAAGTCTAGAAAGCCTATACTAGCAAGGAAAGAGGCAGAGTTTTTTATGAATGGAGGGCACTAACTCACTGTAGGAGTGTTGTTTGGTTGCAGAAGTGTGTCCATCCTATTGTAATTCTTTTATAAAATAAACATCATTAATTTTCTTCTAATTTTTCTTTGTTCTTGTTCTGTGAATTTTGGTTGTGTTACTCAGGTTTGTATCAGTCTCCAAAAGTCAAGGACTAAAATGAAGTTTCAGTAAAATTAGGCGATAAAATGATTGGTGCATACAGTATCAAGTACCAAAGTAAGAGTTTACTAGTAACACTTACAAGGAAAAGCTTAAAGTTGTTCTGTTAAAAGGTAACAATTATCAATTACAGAAGTTACACTAAGCATAATGCAATGTGCCAATTTTGTAATGAATTATGCTTTGAATTGTGGGTTATACGACTTATGTTTTGAGTTAATTCCTTTCTATCATTTTCCTCCTTGCATGGTCAACATTGACAAAAGGGCCTTGTGAAGTAAAGTGAGCAATGTCAATGTTGCTCACTTTACTTCACAAGGCCCTTTTGTCAATGTTGGCCATACTACCTGCTCCTCAGCCCTGTCTATCTCTTATGATAACTTTCTAAAGTGGGGTGAAACCTGTTAGTCTTCTGTTTTAACTATGTCAGTTGTGCAAACTAACAATTCCTTTGCTGGGATATCTAGTTCTCCTTCTTATGGTCTTTGGGTTCTTGATTCTAGAGCTACTGATCACATTAGTGGTGATAAATCTCTTTTCTCTACTCTATCTTTTTCTAATTCTTTGCCTCCTATCACTTTGGTTAATGGTTCCCAAACACAACCTAGAGATATTAGCACTGTATTCATTCTTCCATATGTTTGTATTGATAGTGTCCTTTATGTTCTAGGTTCCCTTTTAATCTATTCTCTATCCATTGTCTTACTCGATCACTTAGTTGCATTATTTTGTTTACCAAAGATTATGTTACTTTGCAGTATTGGAGTTCCAAGGAGGATGATTGGCTTTGAATGTGAGCCTTAAGATCTGTACCAGCTCCGACAATCCACTCATATTGGTACAACAGTGGACACTCCACTCATGGTTCATGGTCAGTTAAGTCATCCCAATCCTGCCAACTTGAAGCTGTTATTGCTAGGTCCCTCTAAGTTGTCTTCTCAAAATTGTGAGTCGTGCCAACTAAGTAAGCATGTTTGTAGTTTAGGTAAATAACCATAAATAACCATAATTAACCATAACACTCTTCAATCTTTATACAGTAAATAACCATAATTAACATTCTTACATGTCTCTCCATGAATTTGATAGAAGACTTGCCTCACTTTGTCCTTTTTCCAAGGTAAACCTGAATATGAAACCATAGCTAAGAAATTTGAATATTTTCACTCAAATCATTCTCCACCCAAAAAAGAAACAGGGAAAAATAAATAAGAAAACAAATGCAGAGAAAAGGGAAAATATATTCATTGAAAACAGACTGTCGAATATATCCAAGTACTCTTTCCATAATCCACTAAGCGTACTTCCTATATATTCCCAAGTTTCTACCCCTCTCTGATCTCTGGATATGTCTGCTTCTGAAACCTCACCTAAGCTTTACAAATGCCATGGCACCATAATCAAGATTATGAACTAAACCCATTCTACCCATCGCCAAATAAATAATATCCCAACATTCATAAAGGATCAACATAGTGACAAATAATTAATGATGGCACATTAGTATAAAAAAAGGGGATTGATTAAATATTATACCTACTTTCGTTCTCTACTTATAGCCTATTTGGACCATCAAATGGCGATAATAACGTCCTCGTATTATTCTATGCCAAAGAAAATGAATCAAGTTGTGGAATCTCAGCTGCATCTGCTGCTGTACAAGCCTGCAACCAAATATCAGTTTAAATAAGTATCTTAATCCTCTCCAATTATCATCAGAACAGTGAAAGAAAACAACTTACCATCTCACAAGACACCGCTGAATCCCTCTGGATATGGGACGAAGGAATGGTGGATCCCGTTGAGCATAAAGCAACCCCACCTTCAAAAGACCACAAAGAGGGGAAAAGAAGACAGATTTTTCTTATATGATGGAAATATGAACATTAGTATTAATAAATTTCACAAGTATATTTTCAGGAATTTAAGGCCATCATACTATTGAATAGTAATAGCCAACCCAAGCTTTTGGGAAAAAAGCTTTTGTTGTTGCTGCTGTGGTTGTATAATACTGTAATAAAATTACAACACAAGTCTTGGTACTCTAATTTTCTGAAGTTAAGTGCACATGACTCATTTAGCTGATCATATTGAAACAAGTAATTTCAAAAATAACTGATACTGATCATCTGGAATGCGTAAAAGTTCAGACTGAATGACCTAGTAATATAAAAAGCAGCAAGGAAGATCCTAAAAGCGAACAAATTTTCTGAAAAACAAAGATAACAAACCTGTAATAATGCAACAGTTGATGGATCATCAAAAATTTCTTCACTATAATCAGTTCGATAATTGACCTGCTTGAAGACAACCCTTGGCATTAGTAAATAGATTCCAAGCACATCTTTACAGAGTAGGTAAATAAACAAATTTCAATGCCTTTTAGTACTACAATTTTCTTAATACAGGACACTACATTCACAAAGAGAGATGCTAGCAACGCACTATTTTCCACACACTATTATTGGAGGCCCACCAGTCACAGCAATGAGGTGCCCATTATTAACCCTAAATGAGTTTCACCTTGTCCTCAAGGTGAAATTTTGGCAATGCTGCTTGGACGAGAGTAAACTCTTCCCAAGTGCTGTCATGAGGCAAATGAGCCCAACAAATGGAACCTCAGTTGCTGTAGGGGATATGAACAGGAATATGCCCCCTATTAGTATGGTCTGAGAGGAGAGACTGTTGTAGGGGATCACAACCCTTGTCAGTGACTGTTAAGAGTGTTGCTATAAAAATAACTGAAAACTCTGTTCTTGTATGCAATATCTCCCAGCTAGGTTCTGTGATTACATTGGGGCAGAGCTGAAATTGGGACTTATTGCAATAATATTCACTCTTGATTCTGATTTGGACCAATCACAAACTAACCCAAACCTGATCCTAACTGAACCCTATGTGATCCCACCCTAGATGAAACCCCGGCTTGACCAAGGTAAACTAAGCACCTGAAACTGAACCATCAGGCCACGACACAAACTGCAAATGGACCAAAGCAGTTCGAAGGCTGATATGAAGCAAACATCCACTGACAAAATCACCAGTGAGATATCTGGAATCACTCTTTAAACCCCATACCCTAATTAGAGTATTTGCGGCTTTACAAGAGCAACATAGTGATTACTGATTACAAGGGATAGCTGATTCCATGATGGCAGTGGGATGGATCTCCTACCCACTCCATTGTCAAATGCTGCCTACAAAGGGGCCAACTCACTCAAGGTAACTGGTAAGTCATTAGACCCCTTGTCTGAATCTGTCACACTTCCCTCATCTCTTCCTCCTATTCCTATTATTTTTCAACAACCAGAGAGACCATCTCTTCCAAATAGTCCTCATCTCTTCCAGATAGTCCTCTTCAACGTCCTTTATAGGTATCCACAAGCAGAAGCATACGTCCTCTTTGCCACTATCAATCAGTGATGAGCCTCTTTCTAACTTACCTTCGACACCAACTCATTCACCTCCTCTAACCTTGCCTCTTGAATCTAATCTTCCTATTGCACTTCAAAAAGCTATACATTTCACTCGCATTCTCTCTCCTCATTATATTGCTATAACATATGATCATTTATATCTAATTCATGGATCATCTCTCAATGCTAATAAATAAAAAAATTTCAAAACAAAATAATGTATTTTTGTTTACTAAAAAGTGCTTATACATGTGTGGTGTATAGCTTTTAATTCTCCAAAGGTCATCCCCCCCTTCACCTAGAAAAGGCAAAAGATCTTGCAAATTATGTCCGAAATATGCATAAAATCTTAAAAAGTGCAACCAAATCTATCATTTTCTTTGTTAATTGTTTTATTTTACTTTTTACCCAAATAATTTAGGCAGGTTAACAATGTTATTGCATTCAAACTTAAATGTCAATGAATATACTAATAATTTCCCATGTCAATAGCAATTATTTGTTCTACTTCAAAAACATTCAATAGGGAACAAAACATAAGCTAATCAATAACACTGGAACAAAGATTAATGTGACAAAAGGAGATTCTAAGAATAACTATTTGTCCTCTCATCACTTCCTTGCCTAAACAAGCCAATAGTTATAATAATTGTCTCTTGGTCCCTTTTACATAAGAGATTTCTTTCGGTTCAGGCTATTTTAGGCATAGAAGTTTTGGAAAATGGGAAGAAGTGAGTGTTGTGCCATGTTAATTGCCACTGCCCTGAAAGCAAATTTCCAACAAACCTTTGGTGTAACCGAATACCTAGTTTTACTTCCCAATTTTTACTTCACAACTGAACCTGTGCACTTGATCCCAAGAGTGTTGGAGCCTCACAAACAATGCACAGAATAATAGAGAGAAAGAAACGATGATAAGAAAAGAAGAGATGAGCTTGGTTGCTCTGTGTTAGAGGGAGGGTGCATGCCCCTTTATATAGTTGCAGGAGTATCAAAATTTGATCATTGATAATCCATTAACATTAATACAATATCAATGGGTTGATTATTTCTCATTATGTGTTTCCACATGATAAAAATGTGATAAAAGCTCCACATGAATAGCATGTACTAAAAGGAAAGAATTAAGAAAAAGTAAATTTTTTATTGGTACGATAATTAACTTGAATGTCATTACCAAGAATAACACGCTTTACATATTTATTAGTATTACACAGAAAGAAGGATAATAAAGCTTAAAAACCCTTTTTAACAAAGACTAAGAAAAGTAGGGACACTATCCTACAAATTTGTATTTTCATATACATGCATATATGTGTGCATTTGCTTGTATTTATATAATCTTGCTCTAGATCTTTCACTTTTCAATAGAACTGTTGTCTAATGAGAACAAAATATAAAATTAAAAAGGATAAGCAAATTTACCCCAAATTCTGTGTTGGCTAGAGACTGAACAAAATCCATTAACTGAAGCTTTGCCCATTCTGTACGCAACTTAGGATCGTCAAGTTGTGGTGGATGCCTCCAAGGTGCACCAAAGCGCAATCTGTCTTTTGAAACCTTTCCGTTATATACATCAATTGCAAATTTTTGCAAGATCTCCAATGCTCTATCCAAAGCAGGATTCACAACAGCAATCTAAATGAAGTTGGATAATACTATGCATCATTAATCATGCAGGCAAAAGAGAGAAGACTATAAAAAAAAAATTTGAAGTTAACCAAAAAAAAAACAAATGAAATACATCATCCCTGTTGTTTTGAAAATTAAAATCCACAAACTCCACCTTCACCTAAAAATAATGGGAAAAGCTTAAGAAATTTTCTTTTTCTTATTTTAATATACCAATTTTCTCCTAATTTAAATTTTTAATAACTGAAAGTCCCCACCCTGGTTTGCTCCTGAAGGGTGTTCTTTGTAATTTATCACAATTTAATGGGCATTTTGAGTAATATATATAATCCACTCAAAAATCAAAATCATGTAACATGCTTGTGTGATGTATTAACCATTGAGCTTCATCTCCTTTCAGTTTGATTTATTCTGATGTTTGGGGTCCTAGTCATATATTTTGATTTAGGTACTTTTTTGTAACCTTTATTGATGATTATTCTCATTACACTATTATATTTAATGAAAAATTGATTAATTTATTTTCTATATTTCAATTTTTTACCATGATATCAAAAATCAATTTGGTGTTCCTATTCACATTTTGCATAGTTATAATGCTTGTGAATATTTGTGTCACACTTTTCAAAATTTATAGCTTCTAAGGGTATTTTCCATCAAACTTCTTGTGCTCATACCCTTGGACAAAATGGAATTGCTAAAAGAAAAAGGAAACACCTTATTAAACTTGCTTGCACTCTTCTTGTTTATGGTAATATTCTTCATTGTTTTGAGGGAGATGTCATCCTTACACCTGCAACCTTATTAATCGGATGCCTTCTTCCATCCTTAAACAACCAAGTACCACACTGTCCTGTTTCCTCATCAATCTTTACATCCTCTCCTTCCTCGTGTCTTTAGATTCACTTGTTTTGTTTATAATCTTAGTTCAGGGATTGACAATCTCGCTGCTTATGCTCACAAATGCATCTTTCTTGGTTACACTTAATCTCAAAAAGATTGTAAGTGTTACTCCTTGACTCTTAAGCATTATCTCATCCTTGCTGATGTTACCTTCTTTGGGTCGAGTCTATTTTTTGGGTCTTATCCTTCTCCTTCAACTTCTAAATCTATAAGTCACATTTTCCTTGTCTCTTCCTCCAATTCTTCTTGTTTTTCAACCACCACAGAGATTATCTAGTCCAAATAGTCCCCTTCAACGTCCTTTGCAAGTATACCAAAGATGAAATCACACATTCTCTTTGCCACCACAGGCCAATGATGAACCTCCTTCTACCTTACCTTCGGCACCAACTCCTCTGCCTTTGACCTTGCCTCTTGAGTATATTCTTCCTATCACTCTGAAAATGTATACACTCCACTCGTAATTCCTCTTCTCATTATGATGTTTTAACATATCAGTGTTTATCTCCTTCCCATTATACTTGTTTATTCTCATCTCTGTTTCTATTCTTAAAAATACAAGTTATAGTCTCCCATCCTAGTTGGCGGTAGACCATGATGTATACCCTTCAAGGTTGGCTTTGATGGTCATATTAATTGTCTTAAGGCTTGTCTAGTGGTCAAATGCTATACTCAAGTCTTTGATTTAGATTATGGAGATACATTCTCTCTAATGGCTAAAATGACCTCTTTTCTTCTATTCTTGTCCATGACTACAATCTGTCACTAGCCCTTTATCAGCTTGATAACTGTTAAGATATTTCATATTAGTTAAGAATAGAGACAGAATACTCCTTATAAGGGCTAGAGTAGTCCTCCTCCTATGAGTTAGCTTTTGAGAGTGAGTTAAGCTCAACTTTCTTAACATAATATCAGAGCCTATTCAGTTTGAACAATGGGCTGCCCACAAACGTCCAGTCCTATTGGGTCCACCCATGCAGTCCTGCTAATTTCACACACCAGATGTCTAGTCCTGGACGTGAAGGTAGTGTGTTAAAATGTACCACATTAGTTAAGAATAGAGCCAGAATACTCCTTATAAGGGCTAGGGTAATCTTCCTCCTATGAGCTAACTTTTGGGAGTAAGTCAGGTCTAAGTTTCTTAATATGGTATCAGAGTGAGATAACTTTTAGAAGTGTTAGGCTCAAGTTTCTTAACAATAACAATAATGTCTTTATCCATGGTAATATAATAAGTATATATAGAACAACCTCCTGGATTTGTTGTTTAGGGGGAGTCTTCTCAATATTTCACCATTTTTCGAAAAAAGATTTTGATAAACTTCAATACTTCGAAAGATTTTGATGAGTTTGGAGCACATTGCTCCAGCGATTTGCCTTTTGGACACAACACTCCAGTCTGCTCCATAAGGGAAACCACGCCAACCTAACATGCAACAAAAGCATTATCCCAGTAGGTGAGATTAGCTACATAGATCACACAAAGCTATTGGGCTTGGTCAAAGCATGTAAAGTTATTAGCTAATCAAAATCTAATGTTAAAAGTACAACAATGGATATTCTAGGCAACAAAGAAAACTAATTTCCCAAACAGCCTATTACATTGTGTATCTTAAAACAAGTTCCTTCACTGTAATGGTGGATAAAATTATAATTATCAATAGCGGCCACTATCACGGCAAAGTGGTGCAGCCCCGCTATGGCAACTCTGTAGCGTTGCGGTTCAATGTTGTGGCTGTCACGCTGTGAATAGCAGCCGAAAATCGCGGCTGTAGCGGCCACTATGCGGTCCTCCCTAAAAATTCTAAATTTGCCCTCTATTTTTTAACGTTGGGGGCTTTTAAGGGGGGACAATCTTGGGATTTCGCCCCCCTCCCTTTTATTTTCTGAATCTTCTCACTCTCTCTCACAAACCCTAGCCCCTCAACTCACCTCTCAACTCTCTCCTCAGCTCTCCTCTCATTTCTCCTTTCATTTCATATTTGTTCTCTTTGTTTTCACCGCTGGAGTGTGGCCTTCATCTCCGACAAGGCTTCTAACAAGAAAGGGACAATTTCCAGTCATCTTCTTCATCTCTGGTGAAGCCTCTAATGTGACCCAGATTATTTTGAGTCATTTTCTTCATCTCTTGTCGTCTTCTTCATGGTCAGCGAAGCTTCCGACATCATCCAAACACTTTTCGGTCATCTCAATCTCTGGCGAACTGCACATTTTTCGGTGATTCAACATTTTTTTTTATTGCTATTTTTCTTCTCTATTTTTTTATTTCCTTCTCTGTTTTGATTCTCCTACTTTGTTCTATTTCAAATTTCAAAGCTTCAAGTAGAAGCAATGGCTGCTCCTGCACCTTTTGCTGTTTGTTATTTATTTCCTTCTTTAATTTGAGTTTTCTTTTTTTGTTTTGTTCCAAATTTGTATATTAATTTTATATTTTTCAGCATGTATGAGTGTATTAAAACTTCAGAATAGCGGTCATACCACTACCGCTATCCCCGCTATAGCATTTTTGAGGTTGACCGCTCCATGCCGCCTTCCGGGATTGACTACTATGGATAAAATAATGCAACTTACAAAATATATAATGCATTAGGATAATGCTTTTTTAAATAATTCCAAAATTACTTGAGATATAAGGAAATCTTTTTGGCAGGTTGAAAAGTAAAAGCAGATTTTGATACTTTTTTCTTAGATAATTTTTTAGCAGTTGCAAAAGTGCGTTTTATTCTTCTGCAAATAGATACAATAAATTCAAGCAAACAGTATATACCCCCTAACAAATTATCAACAAATCAATTGATGCTTTTGATTGTAAAAGACAATAACAATGTCTAGAATAAGAGATGTGATCTCATGCTCAATTTGGAACTTACTTGCAAATATGCTAAATATGCATCTACAACATCCCCAAAGGTACAAGACTGGTCTTCTGTTGTTCTACAGTTAAATAAAAGCAAGAGTAGTAAGACATGTATTTCCAGTTATGTGTAATAATTACGGCCATTGATACTTTAAAACTGTACACAATGCTTAAAAGTGAATTATTGCTAAGGCTACATTTTAGATGAGAGTATGATACAATAATTCAAAAAAATTCTTACTGCTGGTAATAACTGCTTTGTTTTAGTGCATAAAGTTCAAATAGATGTCGAGGGTTTGGCCCAAATACCTCAGCAATCACTTTCCACTGCAATTAAACAACTACTAGTTAAAAATTGCAAAGATTTCTAGGAAGTAAAATATGAATGTAAAAAAGAAAGTATTTGAAGATAACAAAATATACATACTTCTGAATGACTAAAATAGTCAGTGACCATGTGCATTATAGCTTCTTGTGGAGTCCATCCAAAGGTCTGCCAGCCAAAAGATGTTGAATGAATAACATAAACTAAGCAAAATAACAAATGAAAAAGGTCTTAGACACTTATCCATGTTGTCTAGATGCATACAAGAAAGTGTAAGGACAAAATATCTCGAAAACATCTTGACATCATAACCAAATTCCACGGGGCAAGCACTAGAATAAGTTACAACAGCAAGCATTAGCAAGTCTTCCGCCCTAGGTGGGTTGGCTACATGGATCAATCAACACCATAATGTTCTATTGTGAATTGAGTCTATAGACAAACCGTTGACCCCTAAATCTTATTAAACAGTTTATCCAGTAGTTTCTCAGTCGCCCTCTACCACTACCAATAGATCTACTCTCCGTACTAGGGCTTCAGTAGTTCTTCATCACATGCCCAAACCACAAAAGAACTCCATGGTATAAAATGGGGCCATTACCAGATTTTATAAATGCCAAGCTGCTTAACTCGGTCACAAACCTGTAAAACATTAGTAAACCCTTTCAAATGCTGTGTGGACACTGGCTTATAATTATATTAACAGATTGTGTTTTCCTTTCAAATTTCCTAGCCCAGGTGACTAACCTCTAAAGGTAAAATGTATTGAACTATTACTAATCACATTTACTTTTTCCATATAAAGGAAGGCAGACATTCTAAACAAAATAGCTGTAGACTAATCCTGCATTTCCTATTCCATGCTTAATTCAAAAGATGACTACATACAAGAACATGTCAGTTAATGTATTTTGGCCCCAATTCATACATAAAATCTCAGGATGTATTTGTGTGCATGCATGTATAAAGAGAGAGGGAGAAGGAGGAAGACAATGGTTATTCATGTACCTCACGTGATATAAATATCTCCATATATCCAAAATCCAAGAAAGCTTCATATGAATAGTAACTGAAGCAAATAAAAAGGCATTGGAATTTATAGAAAGGAAACGTAAAATATCTGTAGAAAGAGTGACACCAAATATTACACAAGAATGAAAGAATTCAGAATACATAAAGGGAGAGGGAGAATATAAGAACTAGTAAAATAGATGAGAACACTTAAAAAAACAAAGGCCTGCAGAATGAGACAATGAAAAGCAACTCACCAAGTATGTTGAATGTCTAGCGTATGCAAAACATTTAACTCTTGAGTATACAGGCAAATGTTTGATATACTGTAGTAATACAGAAATCATCATTGACTACTTGTAATCATGACAAAGTATGGTTGCTACAAAACAATGAATTGGTACAGGGAAAAAAAAAAAACTAGAAATGATTCTACTTATTTTGGATTTTTTGTCCTGGCATCTAGCAGTGCCCCCTTTTGATAATTTGCTACAAATAGTCTCCCCATACTATTACCCTCTCCGATCCTTTTTATAAGGAACAAAATAAATTATTTTTTTGGTCCTAATTATAAGAAACATAAGATAAATTTGAGATGTATTAATTGTTAAATTTCTTTATACCATTTTTTTATTAGTATCATCAAATATACAAGCCACCAACTACACTATTCAATGGTATTTTTGGAATAAAATTTATATTTATAAAAAATACAACTAATTTAATTGTTTTTCTTGATCTTAGTGATTTAGTCTTTTGTTTCTTATAAAAAAGGACCAAAGGTAGTATTACATATACTCAGAAGTTGATATATTTACAAAAAATAAAAACAAAAATTGCAGTGCCTTCTATGGAAAATAAGTAAATATGTAAAATTTAACAACAGAGATTACAGACTTCTACACGCTCATAATTTCAATAGTAAGCAATTTAAAATTGTCTAACAATTTTTACAGAGTATAAAATCAATGAAACAATTGACAATCCATATAAAGCCCATGTTACAGTCCCTTGCCTCTTCTGCCAAAGGAACAAATGCAACAACCAAGCCTTTTCCCATGAGGTGGATTAGTTACATGGAACAAATGACACCCAAGGAACAAATGTGCAAATAAATTCACAAAGATTTCATTGGGAAACAAATAAGCTTAAAGAGCATAAATTTCAACCCATAATGGCTAAAAAGAGTTGTACTGAAATCCAGTGAGTGTTAAAGAAGAATTGCACATTAAACTGGGACAAAATGTAAAGAGAGGAAGGAAATGATGGTTAAACTAAGAAAATCACCTATCAGACGTTACTAGGATAACAGGCAGACACCGTTCATTAGCGCCCAAAGCAATTATTCTCCATATCAGACTATCATGATATAGTGGTCCACTGACTGAGAACTCGTCATTTGTAGTAGCATGTTTTAGAACTTCAATATTGTTAATAACCAGTTTTGGCTGCAATCATTTGAATATATCATCAATTTGAACATCACAGCACACTAAACAAAAAGCAAGCAACCCAAGATCACTTTATAGCATAGATGTTAGTATGAAATGCATCTTTATATAATTATATTCCACAATATAATTCAAAAGTTGACTGCAATTGAGGGTACAAAAGCCAACATTGCCAGCGATAAACTTTTGATTAAACTAAGGGTGTCAATTCAATCCATTTATCCATTAACTATTCAATTTATCCATGCATAAATTCAACCAACCCATCCAATTATAAAAATAAAAACTAATAGATGGGTTGAATTAGATCATCGTTTGTTAGTGGATGGATGATGAACTGTCCACACTATTTTGTAATCGATTAGGTTATGTATTCCAAAGTCTATTAGATGGGCACAAGTCTTTAAAAGATGAGTCCTAGACACTGTAATGTTGAATGCGTATAAATATTAAATTATTTCATAAGAATATTTAAAAAAATATATAATATATTTAAATGAATGAGTTGAATATCTATCCGCAGAAAAGGGTTAATGAATAGGTTGTATGGGTTTTTATCAAATAAATTATAGATGGATTGATTTTTTTAGCACATTTTTAATGGATCAAAATAGATTAATAGTTTATGTTCTATCCAGTCATTATAATTCAGTTCAAAATACTTTATCCAATCCATGTATTTGGTACCTGAAAATGATCAATTTCAGCAGCTTGGGATAACAACTCCAATAACAAACAAGGCCAATCAGTGCAAGAATGCGTCAAAGTCCTGGAGAAAGTGCCGGTCTGATTCATAAATGCAATGGCATTGGCCCTCCACCCTTGCTGAACCGCAATCACCTTCTTCGCGAGCTTCAGAGCCACGAGGGACTCCTTCAAGTAAGAAGCCTCCTCAACGGATAAGGCACTCTTTTCATTCTCGGCGGCATCACAACGAGCAGACATGGCGAAAACAGCGCGGTCCCACAGCACGGCCAGCGAAGCCCTGTCCGGAACAGGGGCCTTGGAAGAAGCCTCCCGCAACACGCGACGGAGTGCAGTGGCGAAGCCGTGCCATTTGTTGAGTGAAGTGAATATCTGTTGGGAGGTGATGGTGCCGGCACGGACGCCCTTCTCGGCCATGGACTCCAGGCATTGCTCCAGGCTTTTCTGGCACTGGGAGAGGGTCGGCGGAGGGCAAAGGGACCACGAGGCCCACGGGCCATCTGGTGGGCCGGGCTGGGCTTTGATGGATTGGGCGAAGTCTACGTAGCCCGTGAGGTGATGGTCTTTGGTCCAGCCCGGGAGTAAGCCTGCGATGAAGAAAGGAAAACGTGAAATCGGTTTTCGAGAGAAAAGATTTAGAGAGAATTTAGAGAGAAAGGTACGTTGGAGAATGAGAGTGGTTTTGCCAACGCCTCTGGGACCGTGGAGGAGGAGCGGTTGAGGGACGCGGTGGTGCTGCGCGTGGTTGTTTAGGATTGTTTCCAGAAGGGGTCTCGGAATTATTCTCCATGCTCTCTTTGATGCCATTTTGAGCTCTCTCAATTGCTTCAACCTTGATTGTTTCCTGTGGCAACTCAGAGAAGAGGTTTTTAGGGGTTTAGTTCACTGCCCAATATTGGTCTGTTATTTCAATATATATACATATATATCTCTCTTAAATTCTTCAATATTATCTTCTAAGACATTAAGTTAAATTTTATTTCCATGCTGATTATTATTATCTCATTTACATCAATATTCTATCTTTTTACAAAAAATAATTATTTAAGACTCTAAATTCCAATTTCGGTATTTATTCTATGAATATTATATTTACTAACATATACTTTTCACCATTAAAATTTTATGAAATTACTTAGTCATTTCTTTAGTTTTTTTATTTAATCCCTATAGTTTTATTGAAATTATAAATGCTCAAAATTCTATTATTTTCATTTTGATATTCGTATATTATTTAATTGTAAAAAGTTTTTTTTTATTCCAAATTTAGTTTTACGACCTAAACTTTTTTTTAATTTGCAACTTAGTCTTTCATCTTTATATTAATTAAATGCTTATTCATTTTTGTTATTTTATTATACTATACTTTATTAGTCTAACTTAACTATCCTTAATCATGAATAGTAAAATTTAGTTAAGCTTAGTAATAAGTTCAACAAGAATAAATAGATTGTTTAGGAAGAGGATTTTGGAGGAAAGAAAAGAAAAGACAAAATTTATATTTTAAATAAATATATTTAAAATTATAGTTTTTTAAGAAAATAAAAAATAATTAATATATTAAAATAAAGTATTACTAAAGTATTTATTATAAATTATATAATTATTTTAATTTAAAATTAAAAATATATTATTCCTTTCTTTTTTTAAAAATTTTCCTCCCAAACATATCATTAATCCATGTCATCTTGTGTTAATGAATATTTATCAGTTATTCTCCAATGTGATTTAAGTGTGGGGAGGTATTTTTAGTTTAAGAAATTTTGCTTTTGTATGTTATCTTTGACTCTACATACTTTCTAATGGATTTCTTTGTTTGAAAGATAATTTGTAAGCAAAAACTTAATTTCCATCATCCTTAGTTAGAAGTTTCAAAGTTTGATTGATTTGTTCTTTACATTTCAATACAATAAGTTTTGCATGAAAATCAATTTGTGGATCATTTTTGACATATTGTCCTTGGTGAGGTTCCGAGCTTAATTGAGATTGGATTATTGCAATTCACCATTTTCATCTTGTGTGATTCATTCATGATTAGAAGACATTCTAGAACTTGACCTAACTCTTTTGAATTTACTAGTTCATTTGTTTGCATTGATGTGATTTAGGCTATCTTTGTCTTTGAAACTACTAGCCACATTTGCCTACCTTGTACATTATCCATTGCTAGCCACTTTGAGCCTTTATTACCCTTTTTCTTGGCTGTTTTAGCACATTATAAGCCAAATAAATGAAAGTCATGATTACCTTAGCCTTAGAGAATAAGGGAGCTTTGGAATTATTTTGGGATTAGGTCTTGAAATAAGTGTGGGAGTGTTTTCCTAATTGAGTTTTCATTGTTGTTACACTTTGTTTTGCAATTTGAAGAAAAATTATGCGGACAAATATTTTGTAGAAGAAAATTATGCAGAAAACAAATATTATGTGACAGAAAAATGCAAAAAAACTATGCATAGAAAAATTGTGCAACAAAAGTGTTATGCAAAAAAGGAAAAGAAATAAAAAGGACTTAATCATTGTGGAATTCTCCCTCACGCTTATTTCCCATTGCTCCTTTAGGTTCTTTGCTTCTTAGTTTAAAAATTCATTTAGTTTCATCCTCCAACACCTAAGCCTCATTACAACCTTAATAAAGTCCTTTTGATCTCTATTTGCATTTGTTCTAAGTGAAGGAATTTAGAGGTTTGTCAAGCTTATGGTAGTGCTTGCATTCATGATATGCTTTTGACTGTAAACACAAACCTAAATACTTGAGAGTTGGAGTGATTTTACCCTAATAAGGTTTCTGTCATTCTTGATCCATGATTTGGTTTGATTGTGATTCCTATTTGCTTTTGTGTTTTGGAATAAATTCTTGATTGCTTTATTTTCTTCACACTTTGGATGTAAGGTTATATTTTTTTCCTTGCTCATTTTGTTGCCTTATAGAATCCATTGGAAGGTATGCATTGTCATTCATGTAACTCTCTTTGTAGATAGTTTTTGTTTTTTAGAATTTTACTTTTGGTTGGAAGGGCAAAAGCTTAAGTGTGAGAGAATTTAATGAGTAATATTTTTAACCCATGCTTTGAGCTTTTCTTTGAGTCAATAGGCTTTTAATTGTGTTTATTTGATTAATTTTGGCTATTTTAATTCAAACTTCATTAATTGAGCTTTATTATAAAAATATCCTTAAATTCATTACTTTGACTATTCTGTAACATCTATTCCTTAGGTCAAAATTTTGAAGAGATTTCTATTTCTATATATAGTTGATTCCTAAAGCTTTAATTTGATATATCATTTGTGAATTTTGGATTTTAGACTTGGAAGATATAAGCATTTAAAGTTGATGCTAATTTGCTGACAAAAAGTAATTACTTTTGGTGCAAAAAGTGATAGTTCTAGAGGCATTAAAGTGAAACCATATGTGCGTTATCACTCTTTATACCCAAAGTAACAACGTTAAAGAGCTCCACGAAGAAAGGATCTGTGCATGGTTACTTTTTGTGCAATGAGTGAGCGTTCCAGAGGCTTTTAGATGGAATCCTAATGCATGTGGTTACTTTTCGCACAAAGAGTGAGCATTCCAGAGGCTTTTAGATGAAATCTTGATGCGCGTGGTCACTTTTCTCACTAAGAGTGACAACTCACAAGCCTATTTTGGAGAAATGAAGCTATGTATGATCACTTTCCTCACTAAAAATCATGTTGGGTGTGGTTATTGACAATGCGAAAGCCTACCTTTAGAAATCATGTTATGCGTAGTTTCTCTTGGGACAAAAAGTGGTTGTTATAGAAGCCTGTTATGCAAAAGGCCATGCGTATGGTCACTTTCCTCACAAAAAGTCATCACGTCAAAAATGCGAGAAATTTATAAATAGAAACTCATAATTAAAAGCATTTTTTCTCATTTTTTTTCTTTTTTAGATTCTTAGAGGGATAGAGAGAGAGTTTTGGATACAATTTTCCAAGGCTCAATCTTAGGGTTTTTAATTTTTTTTTTATCTTTCTTCTTCAATTTTCTCTGAATTTCCATTATGTTTGTCTTTATAATTCTGGATTCCATCCCTATAGAAAGCTAAACTCCTGAATCAATTCTAACTCAAGGATCATGCATATTACAGTTTGAGTTTTGTTTTACAATTATCAAATTCAATTTTGTTCTTCTCCTTCTTAATTATTAATCTGTTAATTATGATTATGATCTGCATTTCTGCAAGTTGAACATTGAATTATACAATCGATTGATAGTTTAATTTGATACATTTTAGCAAATTAAAATGATGATATTTTAATTAAATTCATATATCTGTTTGATTTTACTATTCAATTGAATTATATAATTGCATTGATTGTTGTTCAAGTTCATATTTGAATTTTAAACTAGTGTGATAATTCATAATGCATATTTCTGAGAATCTGTGAATTAATGATTCATACTTTGATTAGAGACTTCTGCACTTTTCTTAATTTGATAAAGAATCTCCAAATGATAACTTGCATAATTTGTATTTCAATGAACATAACTAAGGTGAAAAGAAAATTTGATTTGTGTTTCTGTAAATTGACCTAAGTTGCACTTTATATAGCAAAATTTAACAAAACTTAGTTATTTTTTTATAGCGATTCGGCATTGCTACCAGGATACAACTTTAACTTTTTAATTAACAAATAAATAAAATTTCATTAAGTTGTTTCCAAATAGAATCTCAATTATATAAATACTTTTACTATTTTTTATTTAAAAAACAATACTTATTAAATAAAAAGTTAAATATGTAGTAATTATAAGAAATAATTAAAAATATTAAATCTTATCATAAATTATAACTCAATCTTAAATATAAATTATAGGTTATAATAGTATAAAATTTTTTTAAAAAAATATGAATGTATTTAATAAAATGTACTTTAGGCCAATATTTATATAAGGTGGAATAGAAAAGTTAACATAAAATTATTATATTTATAGTTTAGTTTAGTTTGTTTGAGTTTAATTTTGAAAATGAGTATCATAAACCAAATTAAAGCATAAAAGAAAATTCATTTTTTTCAGTTAATAGTTTATTTCATTTTTATTTTTTTATTAATTTTGTGGGTTAGGATAGTTTGGATTGATTTTGAACTTCTTATTATTCATGTTACATTGTTACTTTTAAAACTATTTTGTACAATTTATTGGGAATGAAAATTAATATTCTCTCTTTTTTTCCTAACTTTTGTTATTTTTTTTATTTGTCAAATATGCTTTTACATTAATATAAAGTATATTATCATCATGACACTCTAATGTGCACATTTGCAAGAAATTTTATTTTTTTCTTAAAAAAGATACTATTACTTATTTAATTTTAATTTGAATTATTGTACTTATCAATATGTGTTCACAGAAAAATTTGTTGGTAATTTAGAATTTGCAATACTAAATTTTTATGTATATAATTAACATAATATAATATTTTATACATTTTTAATTGTGAGAAAGAACTCTTTGTTATTCTTATTTATCAATTGAATGCTTAATTTTTTTTAATAACATTTTTTTTCTTTTAAACATTACAATATTTAAATGATATCAAATTTATTTTATATTTTTTTATATAGTATAAAGTATGTCAAACCTTACAAACATTAAACTTGTGGATCTTGACATTATGATAAAAAAAATTACTTATCGTGGATATTAAATATTAAAATTTATTTAAATACAAAAAGTTTTAAAGATATTGTTAAAGAAAGAAATATATTTAATCAAGATACTTTTAAAGTTATAATTTTTTTTGTCACCACCACTGTGAATATCTTACAGTAAAATTGATAAGTGCCAATTAGTAGTAATTTTTGGTATATAATTTGACACTTATTCAATTCCTTTATAATTTGTTTATATTTAAATTTCTTTTTAATTCAATGTATTTATATCTCATACCAATTGAAGTTTAGCCACTTAAGTTCAGTAATCATTTGTCTTAAATTTGTAACTAAATAAAGGTATTTGATCCTTTATTTTGTGCTAAATATTTGGAAGCAAGGCTGGTGAAATGAAAATGGAAAAAGGGAGAAGCAAAGTCCTCATAACCAGCAAATCTCGCCTGAGCAAACTCTAGGTCGCTTGAGCGAGGACGTCGAGTTGCAAGACCTACATTTTGTCACATTCTCGCTCAAGCGAGATAACCATCACTTGAGCGAGGAGAGATCTCGCCTGGGCGACATCAACTGGAACTAAAAGGCGCCTTTGTATAGTTCTCGCTTAAGCGAGAATTCATTAAATGTACTAAATTAAAAGAGTCCAGGCACGAGAATAAGATATCTATCTTTTGGGAAAAGTTGTGGGGAGCCAAAGAGCAAGGAAGGAAGTATGGAAGGGCAACTACACCATTGAAGAACTAATTTCTATTCTCCTTCCATGTATTTTCTTGTTGTTTAGTACATTATGAGTAGCTAGAACTTCATAGGGGATTGGATGTAATCTTAACTTTCTAAGTATTTTAGTTCATTAATATAGTTGTTCATTTACCATGTGTTGGGTGTATTTATTTTGATATTAATGCTTGCTTCTACCCTACTGGGAATAATTCACGATTCAGGAACTCGGGATAAGTTGGGAAACTATCTTGGAACCCAATTGGGGTAAATACATGCAATAGGTTGGGACTCTAGAAATAGGTTTTAATTTGTTGTATGCTATATAACTCTTGCTAGTAATGCTGGATTATTTATTATTTAGGTAAGAGATTATCATTCAATAAATATATCTTAGAATCTCGAGTGAGAGGAATCTAACGAGTGAATATAATGGGAGTGCATTGTAAGACCATGGTAATTGTACAAAATATATTATGACTAAAATACGAAGTTAGTGATATATGAAATTCAATCCCTGCTTTTTCATTATCATAGTAAAGTTATATTTTGTTATCTTGCTAAATTCTTATGAATCTAATTAATCAAAAGCACATGAATGGTAGTTGTAAATTTGTGAATACTTAAGATTATTACTTTTAGTTGGGATAGATAAAATTACTTGTGTATCACCACTCCCTGTGGATACAATAATCTTTTATACTATATCGAAACTTGGTACACTTGCCAAAATACTTCATAAAAAATATCCACTTATTCTTTAAAATATTTAAAAAATACGATTATAGAAAAATCATCATTCTACCAAAAGTTTATTATGATTGAATGTATTTACGCTTGCAAGATTATAAATTTGTTAGTGAGTATAATTTTGCTATTTAGAATGATATCTAAATTAAAATTGTGTGGAAAAAGGCTACTAATGTGTTCTTGCAACAACAATATCGTGAAAAAGCTTTCAAGAAATATTGTGAGTTAATTTTTTATATTCTTGTTGCTAAACAAAATAACAAGCTTTTAATGAAAAATTATAAATCACATTATATGGCATTGCTTAATTTCCAAAAGTGAATGCAACAACTCATGATTGGGCAAACTTATGGTAAGTTGGGCTATAGTCGTAGTAGTAATCATGATTTTAGTCATGGTCATGGTTGTGGTCATGAATATAATTGTTGTGATAATTAGAAATATACATTTTTCCACCAAAAGCGAAAAAATAGTGAGAAAAATAAAAGCAGTGAAAGTGTTTAAAGTAGCAAAAATAAGAAAGACAAGTTATCATTGTGGAAACTAATGTCATTGATCTTGTATTTGTTAGACATCGAAGCTTCTTATTGATCTTTACAAAAAAATTACTTAAAAATAAAGAAAAAAATTAAGAAAAATTTTGATTTTGAAGATGATGTTTCTGATCGTAATCATATCTATATGGTACTCACTTAAATGTTGTTGATTTTTTTTAATGGTTTAGATAGAATAATTGACCACCTCATTGAAGATGAAAGTATCAAAAAAATTTTTATTTTTTTTGTGTTATTGTATTTTTCTTATATGTCGATTTATGTTTAGTGTATCTTTTTTCTATAAAAAAAAATAGTAATGATTAAAATTTATCGTTATAAAATTGTTGTTTCACTTATGTTGTTTATTCTTAGTTAAAAAATTAAATTATTAACCAGTGTAAATATACACAAATAATATAACACATTATAACAATATTTAATATAAAAAATATATATGTTATTATATCTATAAAATTAATTAATATAAAATTACTTTAATTAATTGAAAACAATAATGAAGAATATGTATCTTATTGATAATGGCACAATTCACAATTTAAAAAAAAAATCTCTGATTTAGTAATGCAAAAAGTCAATGTTAGTACTAAATTTGGTAGTACAAAGATTATTGAATGTTTTGATACAGCTAATATATTGTTTTTCTAGTGAAATAAAATTACACATTACCAATACATTATATTTCACTGTGTATCATAAAATTTAGTTAAGTTTCAAGGATATCTGCAAAAATGAATATGGTATTAAAATAACAAATTAAGGAAACATTGAAGACATTGATATTACAAAAATTATCTCAAATAAAAAACGTGTCTTAGAAATTTACCTTTGTTTTCTTATGGTTTATACCACACCTATATAAATATAATTGAAACACATTATTGTAAGCCAAAAATTTATGAGTTATAATAAATTATTTATTTGGCATGAACAGTTAAATCATTCTAGATCAATGCAAAAATATAATTGAAAATTTATGTGAATCATATATAGATATTTTATTATTTGAATTGATGTATCTACTAAATGATTCCATGCTTGTTTGTTGTCAACTTGCAATCAAATATTTGAGAGAATGTTTGGTCAAATAATTTATTTAAGATTTTATTTTCCTTAATTATCTAATTAAGAAAATAAGCCTTAATAATGCTAGTGAATTTACATCTTAAGTTTTTAATGATTATTGTATGTCTATTTGAATTGCTATTGAGCATTTTGTAGCATATGCACATACACAAAATGAATTGCAAAATCTTTAATCAAATGTCTAAAATTAATTGCAAGACCATAACTTCTAATTTTTACTTGGAGACATGCAATCTTGCATGTGCAACACTTATTTGTACAAGACCAACAAGCCATCATACACTTTTCCATTTAATGTTGGTTTTTGGCCAACAACCTAGCATTTTCCATCTAAGAATTTATGGATGTACAATGTATGTTCCTATTATTTCACTATAATGCCTTAAGATGAAACCTCAAACAAGGTTGTGAATTATATTAGCTATGAATCTTTGTCCATAATAAAATACATTATGTAACGCCCCAAATTTTGTAATATTATTTAATTATTAATATAAAGGTGTATGGGAATTTTCATGTGTTGTGTACTTTATATATATATATATATGCGTTGTAATGAGAATATACATATATGTGTTTATGTAGGCTGGTATGAGCATGTGTACTGATTATAGTAGAACTAGAATTGTTGTAGACGATTGGAATTGGATTGAAATTTTAGCTAAGTGTCTGGTGCAGGGTGTTGTCGCTGTAGCGAGATATGTCTCACTATAGCGAGAGGATCCTGAGAGAAAGGCATGAAATTATCGCCTTCTCGCTGTAGCGAGAGAGTGACAGCTTGGGGGTGCATTTCTAGGTGCAGTTTTCTCTAAGATTTTTACTGTAGTGAGAGAGGGTGTCGCTGTAGTGAGGTTTAGGATTTGGAGAATCTTATTTCTCATATCTCTCTTCAAAATTTCTTCGATTCTCTCACTCCCAAGCCTTATTTCACTAATTAAATTGTCTCTAAAGCCATATGAGAGCAAGATTGAAGGTTGGATTCACGTTTGGGGCGCTTAGTGATAAGTTTATGGTTACGGTTTTAGTTTCTCAACCTCATTCTCTGTTTTAGTGGTTCTCTTTGAGTTCTCATAGGAATTCTCCATGTATTTAGGACAGAACCTATGTGAGGGACGATTCTAGTGTTGATTCACGTCGTGGGTCTTCGAATTGAGGTAAGAGGAGACTCTACCCTATCTCCTCTTATTTGATTTCTATTTATTCTGATTAAATATTATAATGTGACTGAGATAGAGGATAGGAAACGTGTGTTTTGATGAAAATTTTTGTATGTTTGAACGTCATGTGATGTGTGATGAGTTAGTTGAACCAATTGTGGGTGATTGGGTATTATGAAATGCCATTGATTGGTGATTTAATAAAAATAAGTGAATATGGGCCTGTGTGCCATATACTGTGAATGAGTATGGGCCTGAGTGCCGTGTAATGTGAATGAATGTGGGTCTGAGTGCCATATGCAAATATGAGTATTGTATGCAATTGAAATGTGTGTGAATGGGGCATGTTAAATGCCATTGTAATGCTGCTATGAATGGTTCAGTGATACACTGGAGGTGTGAAAGATGGGGACGATAGAAATACTTTAAGGAAGAGAGAGTGGTGGTGACACCAACAGTGAGCGTGAGTGCACCACAGGCCACACACTCTCCTCCTTACTAGACCTCTGACCACTTCTTTTGTCGAGCGACTCATGACTACTCACGTGGTATCTGTGAGACATGGGTAACCGACGACCATCCATAGTGTGAAACTGTGATCACAATGCCGCAGTGAGTGTGGCTAAATGCATTGACCGCAATTGTGCATGAAATATTGTTATTGATGCAGTAAGCGCACCAGTTGTGAAATAAAATAAATTACTTGATATTGTTGCCTGCAATTATACCTGTGTCAATTGTATTTGAAATGATGTGACACATGTGCAAGGTGAGACTTTATATTTAATTGTGTGTTAGATAGTATAGAGTACTCACCCTTACATTTATTTTTTAGGTAACCAGGACCATCAGCACCAGACTCAGTGAAGGATGGATGAAACTGCTATTGAATTAGAAATTTATTTGAACTCTGATGTAATTGAATTAATCATGTAGCAATGATTTTATGCAAGTTGTAACTCGTCCTTATTTTGAATATTTTGATGAACTATGTATGGCAAAAACCTTTTTGAATGAAACTTTATTTTCTCCTATTTTCTGAATTTTGATATTTGAGATTAAATTTAAGGTGTACACCTTAAGCCAATGACAAGAGATTTATTTAATGCTCAATTTGTTCATTGCCATTTTAATGAATCAATTTTTCTAATTTTAGGAAAGATATAATAAGTATTTGGAAAAGGAGATTAGTTGGAATGAATTATCCTTATTTCATCTTGATCCTCAAACTAAGCAATATGAATTGAAAGTTCAAAAGATAATTCATTTGTAAAGTTTAAACAACTAACTACCAAAAGTATTTACTAACCAAAAAATGTAACTAAATCATGTGTCAATTGCTAATGCTCTAATAAAAATCAGCATTTTAATTGGACAGTCTAATATTGCAAATGAGTTTAAAACACATATAAAGCATGAAATAGCCATTAGTTTCAAAGATAAAAAGTCCTAAAAAAAGAAAAAATTCTAAGAATTTAAGTGATCAAATTAAAGATGTAAAGACTCTAGAAAAGTCCTTAAACATAATTAATATTTTAATCCTTAGAAAAACTAAATTATCTAAAAATTATAAAAATAAAAAAATCTCAATAAATTATATTATGAATAAAATACAATAGAATCAAAATAAAGTTAACATTAGCATTTTTTTTTTCATTTTATGTATCACTTATATAATTAATGATAAATATGATCATGAACAAAAATTAGTCAATTAATGTAGACAATGAAATTGAAAGATGCAATTGAAATAGAATTAAAATCATTTACAAGATTCAAGTTCTCAAACCTATAATTTCATACACTTGAGGATGTAGAACAAGATATAATTAGATTTTTGTGTATAAACAAATGTAAAAGGTGAAATTATAAGATAAAAAGCATGACTTATTGTCCAAAATTTTTTACAAAAACTTAACATAGATTGTCACTACATAGTTATCATAAGACAGCAAACAAGCTTTAAAAAATATTTGAAAAAGTTTAAAAAAATTATTTAAAAAAACTTAGAATTTTTTTAAAATAATATAATATTTGAAACTAAAAATGAGTTTAAAAATTATTTATGTATAGAGAAAGTGTTAGAACTTTAAATGTATGTTTAAATAATAATTATTTCAAATTAATGGTATAAATTTATTATAATATTAAAAATATTTATTTAACTTTTAAATAATAATTTTTATCAATTTATTTCTAAAAATAAAAAAATTTATTTATTAAAAATGCTAATTGATATTTTAAAAATGAAAAAATTATTTTAAAATATATTTTAGCTTGATGGATTTGATTCTTAGTTCTACATATCTTCAAGTGTAATAAAAAATTTAAAGCCATATAATTTTGTCTAAAATATTATGAAATTAATTTGTTAAATTTTTTATAAAAAAAATCAAAAGCAATTTATTTTGAGATTAGTTTTATTTTAATATAAAATTATATCACTTATGATACAATATAATATAATTATACATATTATTCTACTATGAATAATATAGAAGGTGAAAGAAAATTAAATATCTATACTACAAATCATTGCAAAAGATAAATTAATAATTATGACAAGCCATTTTAATTTATAAAAAATACTTGAGCGTGTAAATTTTAATTAGAAAATTGATATTACATAAAGTTTAAGGGAGTATAAATTATAAATAAATCTCTTATAACTTATTTAGCAATATAAGATAATGTAAATTCGATATCAATATGAGAAAATGTTGTATAAAAAATAATCTCAAGATTAAATATTTAATAATTTAGGTTAGAAATATAATTTAGATCTTATTAAAATAATTATTTAAGTCATAAAAAGAAAAATATTCATAGAATTGAAAGTATATTTTAGTTAATTATTAAAAATTTTGTTTAATAAAATAAAATTTAAAAATGATTTTATTTAAAAAATTTATGTTACATAAAAACTAAAATAACATTAATATATATATATATATATATATAAATTTAGATAATTTATACCATATAAAAGTAGAAATAATATACATTAACGTCTTAGATATCTTTATTAATAAAGTAAAATCATTTTAACTTGGTTAGTTTATTAATTACTTAATTATTTCACTTAAAAAATATATTTAAATTAATCACTTTAATAATTATTGAATTAATTAAAAATAAATTACAAGTTATTGCATTAATAAGATAAAAATAATTTTGATTTAGTTAATAAATTAATTATTTAATAATAAACAAAGAATATTTAAAAATATATACTTTAATTGATAAAATATTTCATTAATTTAAAGAAAAAATTATTTAACTTAAAAATAAATTTAATATTACATGAAATTTAAAATAATATTAATATATATATCAACAATTTATAATGTATAAAATATATATTAGTGATACAAACTGTTACATTAATAAAATAATTTAGTTTAATATAATTAATTAATTAACAATTTGACAATTAAAAAAATCTAATAAAATATATTTTAATTAATTAATAAAATAATTATCTAATTAATTAAAATTATAATATAATAAATATTTTTTTTGACAATTTATAATATATGACAATAAAAAAGTTATATACTGACATCATAACTTATTGCATGAATTTGAAGAAATATATTTAACTTTGTTTATATTATTATTATTAATGTTAGTTTTATTATCTATTTTTAGAAAAATATAATTTTTTTTAAAAAAGAGATAAAAATAAAGAAATGATATTAAAAGGAAAGTTATTTATATAATTAATGAATAAAAAAATTAATAAAACATTTAAGTTGCTATAATTATTATTTATTTATGATTATTATATATATTTTATTTTTTTCATGACAAAATATTTAGATTAAATTGGTAAAAAAAATAAACGTTATTGGATAATTCCTCTCGGACTCCTCCTCTTAAAAAATATTTGAGGCTGAAATTAGACATAATTAAACAAACTTATAAAATAAAATCATAAAATTAAATAAAAAAGGTGGGCTCAAGTGGAAAGGCAAATCTGAATTTGGAAAGGTAAATTTTAAAGTGTTATATATTAAGAAGGTATTTTATAAAGAACATTCTTTAATTTTTATAATTTTAAATGAAGAATCAATACGATATTTTCTCAAATTTACAGATATCATAAAAACACTTTTAAAAAAATCTATAACAATACAAAATATGAATTCGGGTTAGTTCAACACTGACTTGGTATTTTATTTCATGCTCCAAAACTTAAAAAAAAAATAAAAAATGAAATATAATAAAATAAACAAAACAAAACAAGAAAAAAAAAAAAAAAAAGATGGTCCTTAACACTTAAAACCAGACTTAGAAGTTTTGGGGAAATTAAGGTTCACAGCTTGAAGAGAGCTTGAAGGCAAACGCTGTTTACAATGGGAGTCTAGGAAGGAGAAGGTGCTTAGGAATCAAGTGTATATATGCCCAAAGATATCAATGATAGAAAAAAAAATATAAATTGCATCAAATTTACATGGCGATATAGATTGTTGCAGCCAGAATCTTCAACACATCGGAAAAACTTTTAATAATAATAATAATAAAAATTTCAAAATCCCATTTAGATTAAGTATTTATTTACGTGTAAAGAATATATTAATACTCTAATATATCTGTGATAAAAAATAATTATTTTTTAATTAATTATATAAAATTATTTTCATTTAGAGTAAGTTTTAAAGAATTTTTTTTGAAAAACTTAATTTTTAATTTCTTAATTTTTGAAATAAACTCAATCTTGCATATAATTTAGGTTAGTATATGGCTACTCAATAAAATTTTACAATCTAAGTAATATTGAAGGTAGATTCACCACTCCATCAACATCATTTGATCATTGCATGGATTCATAAGAATTTTTCTTAGAAAACAAAAATATGTATATATTAATATTAGATCTTTATATTCATAAATTGAGAACAAAAGAGAAACACATAAAAGAAATAAAGAAAAAATACAAACAAAAATAATAAGAAAAGAACGCCTACTTATTTAGAAATTAGGTTTTTTCTTTAAATATATGTCGCTTGGTGGGCTAAAGGATAATAGCTTTTGAAAATTAGATTTTTTATTTGAAAAAATTTGGAGCCACCACCAAAATTTTATTTATTTTTACAAGGAAAAAATATTGAAAAAAATCTTTAAGAGTCTTAAGTTCCGGAGTTAATTACGAATAGAGAATATATCAACACTTCTATTTACCCATTCAAATAAACGGTACCTTAAAATTAAATAGTGCTACTAATTTTAAATATTAACTTTATATATTTATATTTTTTTTATTTTTTTATTTTTAAAAAATAGGTCTCAAGTATAAGTTGTTACCGTCATATGTAAAAATAAGATTTAAAATCTCAAAAGAATACTTGATCACAAATTATATTTTATTTTTGAAGCAAAACAATTTTGAAAAAAAGAAAATATTTGTATTTTTTTTAAGGTTGATAAAAACTTAATAACTTGAAAACATAGTTTTATATTTAAAAAATTTATATTTTATTTAAAAAAAGAGTTAATTACCTAAAAATATTTATTTTTATTATTTTTTTTGCATATTTTATTTTATTTTTAAAAAAAGAACTTAACATCTAAAAAAACAGTATTTTGAAAATAAATTAACATTCTAAAAGTTTTTATATTTTTCATTTTAAAAGATTTAACAACCTAAAAAATCAATTTATTTCTTTTTTAACCTTTACTAAAAATATTTTTTGAAGAATTTAAATTAAAATATTTTAAAAGAAGAAAAAATTTAAATTAGAATGTTTTAATTGAAAAATAGTTCTTTTTATATTTTTTAGTACAATGAATAACACTCAAGAAAGAAGAAACATAGAGACAAAAAAAAAATAAAAAAATATAAGAATAAAAGAAAAGAAAAGGAGGAGGGAACCCCATACAAAAAAGCATTAAAAATAAAAAGATAAAAAGAGTAAAATAACGAAAGTAAAAAATAAAGAAATAAAGAAATAGTAGTGAAATAATTACTATTTATAATGAAAGACAGACAAAATAAAAGGGTAATCAAATTTTATAACTTTTTTTTTTTTGCTGAGTCTGAGCATTAAAATCAGAAAAAAGAAGAACAAAAGAATGAGTAATACTAACAATCTTTATTAATATCTTGAAAGGAATAATGATTTGAGAATCCTCCAGAGCTACCCGCTCCCTCAATACTGAATAATGTTCCTTTGCAGTATTTTCTATACAACAATCATAATCCCCTTCTTTTGACCCTAACTCTATTTAAAGAGTATTAACAAGTAACAACTAACTAACTAACCATTGGCTCCTTCCTTTCTTTCCTCCTAACATACACTTTCCATACTTTAGATGTCCTATTAGTGTCAATCATTTGTTCTTCCTCCCTAGTCTTAACAATACCTCCTCCCAAAGTAACAGCCTTATCCTCAAGGCTCAAATGAGGAAACTGATGTTGTAGTGCAAATTTATCCTCCCAAGTGGCTTCATCAACAAGAGTCCCTTCCAATGAACTAAAAATTGTTTAACTATCTTTCTCTTTGTTGAAATTATGTGACTAGATAACACTGATTCAGGTTCTGTCAATTCGTCTGATGTTAAGTCATTAGGAAGCTCAGTAGAAGAATCATATTGCCCAATAGCCCTTTTTAGCTGAGAGACATGAAAAGTAAGATGGATCTTAGATAAGCAACAATTCCAACCTTCTGCAAAACCTGGTAAGGACAAAAAAATTGAGGGGCTAGCTTTTGATGAATACGATATGTGAGAGAATGCTGTTTGTGGGGTCTTAACTTGAGAAACACCTAATCACCCACAGGGAATTCTGGTGGTCGTCGATGTTGATCTGTATACTTTTTCATCTATTCTTGAGCCCTTTGTAAGTGACCCTTAAGCTCTTTAAGGGCTTCGTCCCTATCTTTCAGTTTTCTTCCTACTGCTTCAAATCGAATTTCTCTTTCAACGACTTTAGGAATTGAGGGAGCATTGCGACCATAAATTGCCTCAAAGGGGGTTGCTCTAATAGATGAATGATAAGATGTGTTCTACCACAATTCCGCCCAAGGAACCCATAAGGACCATGTTATAAATAATAAAAGGATATGTTTTGTAATGAAAAAGTTAATAGTTGTTAGTTAGGAATTATAGAGAGAAGATTGCCAAACTAACCGTTAGAAATTCTTAAGTACTTCTATAAATATCCTTTGCAATCATAATTTCATATATGAGAAAATAATATTGAATTTCCAGAAATTGAATCTCTGTGAGTACTATGTGTGTTCTTTGATTTTACGTATGGGGTTCCACATTTGTGAGTGCAGTAAGGACGTGTATAAGTGGAATCCTCCCCACTTATAATAATTGGTATTAGTTTTAGCTGATAACGATAATGGGAGGTTCAACAACAAACAAGGATCTTGAAGAATGTATTCAAGTCTTGGAGAAATGATTGGAAGAATGTCTTGCTAAATCATGTCACAACACAAAGATGGCGATGGAGTCAATGTCAGCAATGCTAGAACAAGTTCTTACAAAAATGTCATCAATTGGTTCCACTTTCGGCAACAAACCTGAGATCAAAGTTGAAGATAAGAATAATATCAAAGGATGCAAAGTGCTCAAACGTGCTCACATCCCATTTCCTTCTTTTGATGGATCAAACTATCGGGAATGGCGTGCCAAGGTAGAACAATTTTTTGAATTAGAAGATACGCTAGAGGAACAGCGAGGAAAACTTCTTCTTCTATCCATGGATGGAAAGGTTTTCACATGGCAACGCCATTACATGGCGCTCAATGCATCCAAGAACAAATCTTGGCAAACAATCTTCACTAATGTCGTAGCACGTTTTGACATGGGTAATTACGATGGTCCACTTTCTGAATTATCCAAGTTAAGACAAGATTCAACTATGATAGAGTACCTTGAAAGATTTGATGAATTATTAGGTAGAGTAACAATTTCTGAGGAGATGACAATTAGTTTTTCTTAGGAGGCTTACATTCCTCTTTGGAGAAATATGTTCATGTTCACAATTCTAAATTTGTCCAAGATGTCATGCGAATTGCACAACTACAGGATGATATTTTGTAAGAATGGGAGAAAAGATTAACAACAATAAAGAGTCCCTATTCAGAAATCTCAAAAGGGGGAATTCGTGCTTGGAGCTATTCTAATATGAGCCAACAAAACATTCTTATCACTAATCTTCAGCAATCTCAATCAGCAACATCTGCTACTTCTAATATACAAAAAGAGACCAAGACCAGGTGCTACTTCAAATAGAAAAGAGATGAATAAGAGAATTTCCAAAGGCCTATGTAGATTTTGTGGTGAACCATGGGAAAAGTTTCATATACAAAAATGCAAGTATGGGGGAAGTTAAGTGCCATCTTTGCTGCACAAGAAGAGGACAATGATAAACAAGCAGAACTTGAAGATACAATAACAGTAGAGGAAGCTTTGCACGTTGGAAACCAACTTTTGTACGAGGATGATGTCCACATTTTTCTACAGGCACTTAAGGGCATTGTTGGTAGCTAAACATTACAGCTAAGAGGCCTGATTAAGAAATAAGAGGTCCTTTTTTTAATGGATAATGGATCTAGTCATAACTTTATTAGTGATAAATGGGTTAAGTCTCTAGGACTCAAAACTCAATTCATAAAAAAATTTCCAGTTATGGTAGCTAGTAAAAAATAATTACTCATCAATAAGAAGTGTGAACAATTATGTTGGAAATTTAAAGGGCATGAGTTTATAGGTGAGTTTTTAGTTCTTCCTGGATCACACTATGGAGCAATTTTGGGCATGTAATGGCTTATGACACTTGGTGAAATTAGATGGAATTGCTCAAAACTTACAATGCAATTTGTGCATAATGACGACATTGCATTATTAGAAGGAGAACAACAGGACAAACTGCAGCCAGCACTGAAAAGCATGATTGGTTCCAATATTTGTCGAGCAATGCTTCTGACCATCTCAGACATGGTTCACCTCAACAATTTCCCAATTGCTGCAGGAGCTATGGAGGACCTCACAACATCACAACAAGCAGAATTGGAAGAATTGCATTATGCGGCATTTTTTCAGGAGCCACATGAGTTACCTCCTTAAAGAAAATATAATCATAAAATCACACTGTTAAAAGATGATCCACTACACTCCAAGCCATACTGATATCCACATTCACAAAAAACAATTATTGAAGACATAGTGCAGAATATGCTTGCAAGTAGTTTTATCAGAGAAAGCCACAGTGCCTTTGCATCTCCAGTGGTGTTAGTCAGAAAAAAGATGGAGGATGGAGGCTATGCACTGATTATAGAAAATTGAATGCTCTAACAATGAAAAATAAATTTCCTATTTCAATCATTAAGGATTTACTGGATGAACTAGCAAGAGCAACCTACTTCACTAAGTGAGACCTGAGGAGTGGCTATAATCAAATCAGAATGGAGAAGTCTGATATCCACAAAACAGCTTTTAGAACTCATAGTGGCCACTATGAATGGGTAGTCCTTCCATTTTGGCTCACCAATGCACTAGCCACATTGTAGAATTTGATGAATGACATTTTGTTTTTCTTCGATGATATCTTGGTTTATTCCAAGACTTGGGATGATCAACTCTAATACTTACAAATAGCATTTTAGATTCTGATGGATAACCAGTTGGTCCTTAACAAAAAAAAATGTTCATTTGCATAGCAATAGGTTAAATACCCAGGACATATAATTTCAGCACAAGGTGTAGCACTCGATCCTGCTAAAGTAGATGCTGTCATAGCATGGACTTCTCTTACCAATATCAAATAAGTCAAAGGATTTTTAGGTCTTTTAGGCTACTACAGAAGATTTATTCAGAATTATGGCATAATTGCACAAGCATTAACCAACCTATTGAAGAAAGATACAACATTTCAGTGGACTAAGGAAGCAGAAAAAGCATTTCAAAAGCTGAAAATGGCACTCACTAAAGTTCCTGTACTAGCACTACCAAATTTTGATGATGAATTCACAATTGAAACAGATGCTTCTGGCCAAGGAATAAGAGTAGTTCTTCTCTAGCAAGGACATCCAGTGGCCTTCATCAACAGTGCAATGGGAGTGAGGTGTCGTTTATTATTAGCATATGAGAAAGAATTTTATGCTATCTTATTTTATGTAAGAAAATGGTACCATTACCTATTAGGAAATCATTTCAAGATTAAAATAGATCAAAAAGCACTCAAATATATCCTGGAGCAGCCTCCTACAATATTGATGCATAACTGGGGTTTGGAGAAGCTAATGGGATTGGATTTCTCTATTGAATATAAGAAGAAGGGCAAAGAAAACATAGTAGTGGATGCATTGTCAAGGAATGAGACTGGCAACAGCTTATGCTCTATATTCCAAATTGGATCAGAAATCTTACAAGAAGTCAAAGCTACATGGCAGAATGATACGAAATTACAGAAAATTTGGGATAAAATTGGGGTGACTCAACAGCCTTACAAAAAATTTAACGTGGCAGCAAGAATTCTCAAAAGAAATAGCAAAATAGTGGTTTTTCATGATTAGACGGAAACTCTTAGCTTATTACCATAATTCTGCTATTGGAGGGCATTCAAGAAGCTCACAAACATATAGAAGATTGAGAGAAGTTTTTTGGTGAAAAGGAATGCAACAGTCAATGAAGAATTGGGTCTAGAACTGTGATATATGCCAATAGTACAAGCTCCAGCTCACCCATTCTACAAGTCTCCTTTAACCTCTACCTATCCCTCCCCAAGCTTGGCAATCCATATCAATGAACTTTATTGTAGGACTCCCATCATCAAAAGGCAAGACAATTATTCTGGTGGTCATAGACAAATTAAATAAATATGTCCATTTTATATCTTTTGCTAATCCCTTGTCTGCACCTAAAGTCGCACACTCATTCATGGACAAGGTAGTCAAACTACATGGTTGGCCAGCAGAGATAATATCAGATAGAGATCCTATTTTCATGAGTGCATTCTGGAAAGACTTATTTAGCATCCATGGAATGCAGCTGCTCAAATCAACGGCCTTCCACCCTTAAACAGATGGCCAATCTGAAGCACTAAATAAGGCACTTGAAGGTCACCTACAGTGTGTTACAGGAAGCATTCCATCTAAATGGACAGAGTTTCTTGCGTTGGCTGAATATTGGTATAATACCAAGTTCCACTCTTCAACCTAAGTTACTCCATTTGAAGCCTTGTATAGCTACCCACCTATTTTAAATACATCGTTATTGGTAGGTGACTTAATGATACAAGCAATTGATTACATTGTTAAGACCAGAGACGAGATTGTCACATTATTAAAGAAGAATTTACAACAAGCTCAAGACAGAATGAAGGTGAATGCAGATAAGAAAAGAACTAAGAAAGAATACAAAGTTTGTGATCTAGTTTATTTGAAGTTACAACCCTATAAGCAGACCTACCTGCCTAACACATCATTCCAGAAACTTGTTGCATGATATTTCGGCCCTTTCAAATTATTAGAAAAAATCAGACAAGTAGCATATAAGTTAAAGCTGCCACAAGGCTCTAAAATACATTATGCTTTTCACATTTCCCTGTTGAAGAAATGTCATGGACACAACATTCAAAATCAGCCTTTACCAAACTACAATGAAGATGGAGACCTTGAAGTCCAACCTGTTGCAATACTAGATAGACCAATGAAGAAGAAAGCTAATCGAGCAGTCATAGAAGTTTTAGTGCAATCGGACCAGTTAGGCCCAGAAGATGCTTGCTGGATAGAACTATACGATTTGAAAGCTAAATTTCCATAAGCGAAGTGGGAAGCCTTGTAGCAGCAACCTTCTACTCGCATGCTTTGAGGACAAGGCTTTTCCAAAGGGGGAAAACTGTTATAAATAATAAAAGGATATGTTTTGTAATGAAAAAGTTAATAGTTGTTAGTTGAGAATTATAGAGGAAAGATTGTCAAACTAACCGTTAGAAGTCCTTAAGTACTTCTATAAATATCCTTTATAATCACAATTTCATATATGAGAAAATAATATTGAATTTCTAGGAATTGAATTCCTGTGAATACTATGTGTGTTCTTTGATTTTACGTGTGAGGTCCCACATTCGTGAGTGCAGTAAGGATGTGTATAAATGGAATCCTTCCCACTTATAACAATTGGTATCAGTTTTAGCTAGCAACGATAATAGGAGGTTCAACAACAAACAAAGATCTTGAAGAACGCATTCAAGTCTTGGAGAAAAGATTAGAAGAACATCTCGCTGAATCATGTCATGACACAAAGATGACGATGGAGTCAATGTCAGCAAAGGACCAATTCTTAGGTTGATCCAAAGCAAAATATCTCAGATAAGTTTCCACATAGTGATTAACAACTTCTGTTTGACCATAGGACTGAGGGTGAAAAGCCGTGCTTAGCTGTAGCTTAGTGCTTTGGAGAGCAAATAATTCTTGCCAAAAGTGACTTACAAATATTGGATCTCTGTCACTAAGGATAGAGGAAGGGAGACCATGTAAACAAACAATCTCCCGAGCAAAAATTTCTGTTACCCTTTTGGCTGTATAGGGATGTTTCAAAGGAAAAAAAAAAGTCCGTATTTGGTTAGTCTATCCACCACCACCATGAGAGCATCAAACCCCCTGGACTTCGGTAGTGCCACAATAAAATCCATGGATATTTCATCCCAAATCAAAGAAGGTATGGGCAGGTGTTGCAAAATTCCACATTGCTTCATACTTGTGTCTTTGGCAAATATCGCAAGCCTGAACAAACTCCTTGGCCCTCTTTTTCATTCCGATTCAATACACGTTTCTCGCTAAACGTTTATAAGTTCTGAGCAAACCTGAATGTCCACCTGTAGAGGAAGAATGAAACTTATGTAATAACTGAGGGATCATAGAAGAGGTAGCAGAAAGCACCAATCTGCCATGGTAAAACAGGATGCCACCCCTGAGGACATAACCAGGTTTGAAACTTGGGTCTTGAATTAGATGCTGGATGATTTCTTGTAAAGTGGAATACTTCATTACTTCTTTTTGGATTGTAGATGATTGTTGCCACTGAGGGAGATAAATTGTGGTTGATAAAGATGCTAAATTTTCTGCCTCCCTTTTTCGAGACAAGGCATCAGCCGCCTTATTAGTTGTTCCTAGTTTGTAAATTACTTCAAACTAAAATCCTAAAAGTTTGGATACCCAGCATTGTTGATCTACTGAAATTACTCTTTGTTGTAACAAGTGTTTTAAGCTATGATGGTTTGTATAAACCAAGAAATTTTTCCCTAATAGGTAGTGCCTCCAATGTAAGATGGCAAGAACCATAGCCATTAATAAGCAATTGGCTTACCTTGTTGCAAAAGGACTACACCGATTCTGCTCCAAAGGCATCACTTTCCACTTTAAAACTCTCCTCAAAATTAGGAAGAGATAAAACAGGGGCTGTCACCAAAGCTTCCTTTAACAAATTAAGTGTCTTTTCTTCTTTAGGCCCCCACTTAAACCTGTCTTTCTTAGTCAACTCAGTTAGAGGTTTAGAAATCTTTCCATACCCAACTATGAATCTTCGGTAATACCTAGTCAGGCCTAAAAATCCTCTTACTCCTTTTACATTCTTAGGAATGGGCCACTCCAGAACACTTTCCACTTTACTTTGATCCACATGTACCCCATCAGAAGAAATTATATGTCCTAAGTATTCAATCTGCCTTCTTCCAAAACTACATTTTCCTTGATTGGCCATGAATTGATGCTCTTCTAACACATGCAGGACACTGTTCAGATGCCATATATGTGAAGACCAATCTTTGCTATATACTAGGATGATGTCAAAGAATACAAGCACAAATTTTTGCAAATATGGACAAAAAATCATGTTCATAGTAGAATGAAAAGTAGAGGAAGTGTTCATTAATCCAAAAGACATAACATGATATTCATAGTGCCCCTCACGAGTCTTGAGAGCAGTCTTTATTATATCCTCTTCTCACATACGAATTTGGTGATGCCTAGATTTTAAATCTAATTTAGAGAAGAATTTAGGTCCGAATAATTCATCCAATAATTCTTCAACTATTGGGATAGGGAACTTGTCGAGAATGGTGATGGAATTTAAAGCTCGGTAATCCACACACATTCTCCATGTGTTGTCTTTCTCTTTAACCAAAATGACCGGGCTAGAGAAAGGAGTGGAACTGTAACGGATCACCCTCTAGTTCAACAATTGTTGGACTTGCTTTTTGATCTCATTCTTATGGTGATGAGGATATCTGTAAGACCTGACGTTGATCGGTTTTGCTCCCTCCTTCAAGGTGATAAGGATATTTGTGGTGCTCGATTGACCTCTTTAGTGGAAGTCCATTCAACTCTCTGAAGACGTTCTTATGATTCTCTAATACTTGTTGAAGATCATATTATTGTTTAACTGACAATTCTGCATTAACCCCTGTTTCCCTTTGATCTAATTTGGACCACTGCATCCCATCGATCCACGGTGTCGAACTACTAACCAAGCTATAGAGAGAAACCTGACCTTCCTTTCACTTTCTCTGCTCTTCACTCTCCCTGGAGCTCATTCCCTTAAGTTCAATTATTTTTCCCTTCCACAAAAATCTCATAAACATATCTCTCCAATCCATTGTGACGGTCCCTAAGGTTTTAAGCCACGTCATTCCCAAAATAACATCAATTCCCCCAAGATCCAACACATGCGCATCTAGAGCCATCTCATTGCCATCCAGCTGTAAAGGGATCTATGAACAGAATCCTCTACAATGTATTAAATGTCCATCTCCTAGCTTAACCTTGAATTTGGGCTCCTTGTTCACCTTTAGGCCCAAAGAAATGACCACTTGAGGAGCCACAAAATTTTCACTGGCCCCACTGTCCACTAAGAGCACTATGGGTACTCTCAATAGCAACCTATTTTTTGTGTTTGTGTAAAAATTCTGTGTGAAAAAAATTTTCTCTGAAAAATTGTCTGTGAAAAACTCTCCCATGAAAGAAATTCTTCTAAAATTTCCCTCTCTTAGAAATCTGTGTCCTTATGTGTGTAGGTTAGTCACTATTTATAATAGGATTGGTACCTAATAAAAGGAAATTAAGTATATTTTTTTACACCTTGATTGTTTTTATTTTATTTTATATATTTCTAAATTAATTAAAATTAAAAATAAAAATAATAATAATTATTTACATAATATTTTTATGATTTTTATTGATTATATGTCTTTTTAATTACCTTTTTTATTTTTTTGAAATTCATATTTATTATTTAATAAAATGTGCGACTCAAACAAAAATTAGTGTTTACAATTTATAAGAAATGAAAAAGTTATGATTTTTAGAGTTAAAAAAAAAGATTTTTTAGTATTCAAAGGAGAATTAAGTTTTTTTTTTAGGTTTGCAAGAAAGGAAAAGATATTAAGTTAGAAAAAAAAATAGGGTTTACAAAAAAAAAAATTATTCTAATCAAACAATTATATTTATTGATTTATTATATTGACTATAACTACTGTAAATAACATTTAAGTTACCATAGTAGTCATACATGGCTAAGCTAGAATTGAGTGTCTTTTTCTCTTTACTATACATCAACATACTTGAAACTTGATTATGACCTTCTTGATAAACTAGGAGATTGAGGAAGAGATCAAGTGAAAAAAAGAAGTCTAATCTATCTATATGTATCATGTGTTTAAGACTTTTCTCATTATGCTTTTTTCTTGATATGTATTATATTTGAATAAACAGAAATTTTTAAAAAAAATCTGTAATAATTATTTTTATGCATTGCGAACATGATGCCTATAATGCATTATATCATTTATGATATTATGATAGTGTGTAATTTTAAGGATTATGGTTATTATTATTATTATTTTTAATTATTCTTAAATTTTACCATTATTTAGAATTAGAATATAATTAAAAAAGAACTATTATGAAATAGGGAAGTCTCATTTTTTATTTTTCTTTCTTTTCTCATTTTTTATTAACTTTATTTTTCTTTCTTTTCTCCTTCACTCTTTTATCCTTGAAACACTTTTCTTCTTATTCCCTCTAAACTTTTAAACTAAACTTAAGAAAAATATATTTCATTTTTGAAAATCAGTAATGTAATAAAATATGATAAAAATTGTAAAAAAAAAATATTGTAAAGCATATAATAACCTTATAATAGATGCGCTGCCCTTCCGACGAAGAGGGACAGCAAACAGCATATACCATACACATCCATCAGATATAAGAGAAAACGAAATAGAATATTGGAAAAGTCGTCGGTAAATAGATCAATAGCCCACGTGTTTCTTTCTATTTTTATTTTTTTCTAATATTTATTTTATAATATTAAATATAGTGAAAATTTTAAATTATTAAATGGTATTTTTATTTTAAAATTCTTGATATATGGTTGAGAAATCTCTTTAACACTTATGAAAATTAATTACATCCAATGAAAAATCTTCTTCTTCTTTTAGTGAAATATGAATTTGATATTTCGAAATAAACTGACATCTTGTCTATTTTTGTATATAAAATGTAAGTCTTGATTATTAAATAAGAATTTTTTTAGTATTTATCTTAAAAAAAAAAACATTCAGGAGTTGGTTCTCTTCCTTATTGTATCATAAGACATTCTTTTAATTAAGCATTCACTTTTTTAAAATTCAATTTAAATTTTAAAATTTTAACAATTTTATATCTATTTATTTATTTATTTAATATAATAATATTTTTATTAATATTTAAAATACTATTAGTTTTACAATTTTAAAATAATAATACAATTTATATATAATCTTTTATTTTAAAAATATTTTCAGGCAGTAGTATAGATGTCATATGTGACTCACTAGTTGAATAATTTCTTCCAACGTCATATGACACTTCAGATTTATTATCCTATTTTTATTTTATATTTTTATTTATTCTATTTTAGATTTTATATTATAGTTTCTTTTCATATTTATAAAAAAATAAAAAAATAATATTTTTTAATAAAGTAAAAAATTACTATTATAAATATTAAATATATATTAAAATATTAATACGCTATTCATTTAATATTTTCTTAGATAAAAATTTTATTTTTACCAGCTCTAATTAAAAAATAAAGTAACATTAATTTAATTTAATGTAATTTAACATATTTAATTAGTAAAATAACATATATAGTATTATAGTTCTATGCATTAGACTTTTGTATAGGTATGAGTTTAAAAAGTATTAATGAGATACTTAAATTTTACCAAAAGTTATTTATTTTGATAATAACATAATGAAAAATATTAAAAATAAATATTTTTTATATCAGTATAAAAATTTGTCATATCGATAAGAGTGATTTTTTTATAATAATTAAAATAAAAATTATATCCAGAATGTATTTTAATTGATTCACACGGTAAAATTTTTATGCTAACATGACACTATAATTTAATGTAAATTGTGCATTAATTTAGGCTTCAAAATATCAATGATATTAAATTCTTTAAATTTTTAAGAGTATAAAAAATAGTTATTATTTTAATTTATAAATTAATAAAATAAACATTTTTTATTATTTGAAAGTTTTATATAGATATAAAATAAATAATCAGAATAATTTATTTACAAAAATATTATGTAAATTAAATAAAAAATATTTAATAATATTTAACCACTAGACATTATTTTTTTTTTATTGTTGTTGTTATTATTAATATAAGGTTATCTGAAGTAAAACATATGATTGTGGTCAAGTTAAGACAACTACCTATACATATTTGATATCAGTCCACTAGTCACATTGTAAATTTAGAAAAATCTTACCTTAACTTGAATTAAAGTGATCCAAACATCAAATAAGTGCATCAATGTTTTCACATCTCTAATGAATTGTAACTTTTCTCGACACACTACAATTGTTTATACCAATTGTAACACTTTATGTTTAATTTCAAAAAATTATAATTTTAGAAATTTGAAATAAAATAATTTTATTTCAAATAAGGTTTTCAACCCTTGGTTTTATCAAATATTTTAAAATAAGAAAAGGGGTTACAATTTCTATTAAGTCACTACTACATGACTCATTCAAATACATTAATTTCAAATTAAAATCCTAGTCCTATAGCAGTTTCATCTGCCCTTTTCACTGAGTCCGGTGCTAATCGTCTTGATTACCTGAAAAATAAATATAAGGGTGAGTACTCTACACTACCAAAACATACAATTAAGCATAGAATCTCACCTCCAGGATATTTCCAATACATTAAACAAATATAAGCATAGACAACATTATCACATCCATAAGCACAATTCATGAACCCATGCATACGCACGCCAGTCACACTCACATTGACACTGTGATCACAGATTTACACCATGAATGGTCGCCAGTTACTCCTGCCTCACGGATACCACGTGGGCAGTCACTGGTCGCTCAGTAAAGGTAATGGTCAAAGGTCTAGTCAGGAAGAGAGTGTGTAACTTGTGATGCACCCGTTCCACAGTCGGTGTCACCACCACTCCCTCTTTCCCAAAGTATTTCTACCGTCCTCATCTCCCACACCCCCAGTGTATCGTTGAACCATTCACAGCACATTACAAGGCGTTACACGCCCAGTCACACACATTTCAGCATACGGTACATAGCCCACATTTAACAGTTACGGCACTAGGCCCACATTTCATTTTCACAGCACACACAACACATAGCCCATAATTCATTCAAGACACACAGCCCCTAGCCTATTTCCATTCATATTATACGGCCCTCGGGCCCATATTTTCACACAATATTCATTTAGCTATATGGCAAGAGTGCCTATACCCATTCACAACATCTAGTACATAATTCACATCACATATCTCAGCAATTTCCTATCTTCTAACTCAGTAATATCACAACATTCCACAGAATAACAACAAATTACACATAAAAAAGTAGGGTAGAGTCCCCTAACCTTGGATTGAAGACCCGTGCTCAAAGTCGACCACGGGAGTATTCTCCACATAGATCTCGGCCTAAACACACGGTTAGTTTTCATGAGAACCCCATAAATCACCCAAATCAGAGAAAGGGAAAGAAAATCGAAACCTAACCATTAAAACTCACCTCCAAGTATTTTTCACACGGATTCAACCTTCAATTAAGCTCTTGAACGGCTTTAGAGGCAATCAATCGGTGGAATAGGACTTTGGGGAATGAGAGGATTGAAGGGAGAGGGAGAAACGACTCTCCCCGAACCCTAACCCCCTTTAAATCCTTTTCTGATCGCGACACTCTCGCTATAGCGAGACCTCGTTGCAGTGACACGTCCTCTCGCTACAACGAAAAAATCAGAGAAAACTGCATTCTAGTTTCTACAGAATCTCGCTACTGTAAGACTGCACCCAGAAATGCATCCCAAACTGTCGCTCTCTCGCTACAGCGAGAAGGCGACAATTCTGGTCCTTCCTCCCACGGCTCTCTCGTTACAATGAGAATTATCTCGCTGCAACGAGAACAGCCCAGTCTCATGCCCTGCACTTAGGCACTTAGCTCATAATTCAGTCCTATCCAGTCATGCATACACACAATACACACATTCATTTAATTAATACACATAAACATTATTATCAAGTAAACCAAAACACATATATGAATATATATATATATATATGTATATATATATATATATAATAACAAAATTTGGGGGTTACACCAATAAGTAGGGATAGAAACAGATTAGGTCGTCCGACAAGAGCTTACAACGTAGGCCCCTTTTTAAAACCTAACCTAGCCTAACTTATTTAAATAATAGGCTTAATTTAATTTTTTTAAAAATTTTAATTAATTAAATAAGTTAGGCTTGATTTTAAGAAAAAGCCTATTAAACCTATTAGAATGACCTATTTAAAATTCATAAAATTTATAATAATATATTAAAAAATTTTATATAAAAATAATATAATATATTAAATCAATTAAACTTTAAAATAATAAAATCCTAAATTAAAATCCCTAATTTTTTATTAGAATTGAAAAATGTCTCTACTACATACTATCTAAGAGAAAGAGCCCTACTTTCTAGAGTTTTTTTGCATATCCTAACGCATAATACTGATTTATATTGTGTTATCTCTATTACATCTGTTGTTAGTTTATTTCATCATATCTATCATCTTCTTACAATCTTGCGTACTTGTTTATATTATATTATTTTTTAATAGTTTATTTAGATTAACTCTTATGACTTTTATAAGACATAACTATTTAGATGATTTAATAGTCTATTTATAAGAAAGTTTAATGACTTATTGAATGTTTTAATATGAAGTAGGCTATTAAAAAAGTTTATAGGTCAAATCAGGCTTTTAAAAAGAACAAATTTAATAAAAAGCCTATGACAAGTAATAGGTTAGGCTTCAAGGTTATTAGATAGGTTAGGTTTAATATTCTATTTTTAACAGTTTATTTATAAGAAAGTTTAATGATTTATTGAATATCTCAATATAAAGTAAGCCATGAAAAAGACTAATAGGCTAAATTAGGCTTTTAAAAAGGACATATTAGGCTTAATAAAAAGCCTATGACAGGTAATAGGTTAGACTTAGACTTCAAAGTTATTAGACAAGCCAGACCTATTTATGCAAAGTCTAACCTAGCCTATTTTCATCTCTACCAACAAGGGGCGCAATTTCATACTAGACAATTATATAAGGCTATGTAACATCCTTCTTTCATTTTTCGATAAATTATGTTTTGATTAATGTTAAGTAGTATTATAATGCATTTAGATATGAGTTTGGAGGATTTTAGAGGAACTTTAGTGCAGGAGATCTCGCTTAGGCGAGATAAAACTCGCCCAAGCAAGATTGAACATGCATGAATACAATGTTATAGGGCTATATCGTTCAAGCAAGATGCTTCTCGCTCAAGCGAGATAAGATAAATGCAGTTCAACTGTTACCTGTTGTTAGCAATCTACACTAGCAAGTATACTAGCATTGCAGCAAGTGATAAGTAAATTTAAGATCCAAATATCGTCTCCACAGGGAATTTAGGTTCAAGTACCACTTCACAGAAAAATAACCATTTGAGCCATACGAATTTGGGAAGAGATTTGTATCATATAACAACACTAAACCAAAGCAATTAAAGGTAAAGAACTTGTAGACAAACAGAGTATAAAATTGTGATGAAATAAAATAGCAATGAAGGATAGTTAGGAATTTATTTCACAAGAATATCAATATTAATCCAATTAAATCCTCTGAACATTCAAGCAATTGAATAATTGACAATCAGTTCACATATACCTAGCCAAAGGTTAATTCCTTAACTCATTGACCCTAACAATCCACTAAACCTCCCTAATCCCTTAGGTGAGATTCAATTTCAGGTTGCATTAAGAATTAGAACTATAAGATTGCAGAATTAGGTCTCCTTATCCCTAAGAAATCCCTAAACACTGGTTGCCAATTTAGATCGGAGCAAACAATCCAATTCCCATTGGTAAAGATTCCTCTTGATTAATCAAATGAATTTCCATTCAAAGATTGCATGAAAAGCAGAATTAACAACTCAATTAATCCAAGAACTTAAAGTTCAGAAGATAAAGTCGAATCAATACATCAATTCGAGTTCCATAAACCCCTAACTATGGGAAATTAAGCACACATTGCAACAAAAACAGAGAAAGAAGAAGAAGAAGATGAAGAAGAATGCAGAGCAGCCATGGCCACGAACTCCAATCCAATCCCTCTTCTTGGAGCTTCAAGCTTCGACCCCAATCTTCTCTCCACTCTCTCTCAACGACAATCTAACTAACAAAACAGAAAATGATCAAAAGATCCCCGTTTTCGCGCTTCAATCATGTATATATAGAAACACCAGTTCTGCGCGTTGTCACTTTTCTTCACAAGAGTAACCACGCAGAAGCTTTATGTAGTGCGCGTGTTCACTTTCAAGAGCAAGAGTAACTACGCGCAACTTGCAGAGTTGAAGGCTTCTCTGGAACATTCACTTTTATTCATAATAGTGGCAACGCAGGAGGTCAAAGGGCTGCGCGTGATCACTTTCGTGAGTAATAGTAATCACGCGCAAGCTGTCCTGATACAAGTGCCTTCAACGCTCACTTTCGTTGGCGAAAGTGACAACGCGCAGCTCATCGGGAATGGAGTCTTCTGAACGCTCACTTTCGTTGGCGAAAGTGATAACGCACACTGGCAACGCTCACTCTTGTAACTAAAAGTGATTACGCACAGGCTCCTCTTCTCATTTAGGCTTTGGAATGATCACTTTCACTAACAATAGTGATCACGCCCAGCCTGCATCCCATAATTCTTGTATTTTGGAGTCCAATATTGCCATTCTTCCTCTTCCTTTCCATTGATAATCCATTTCCATGACTTTTGCTCAGATTATTCCTTCAAAAACAAGATAAATTCCTTAAGAACTAAGCATAAATTCTACAAATGCGAAAATAACTACAAATTGAAATAAAACTTTCAATCATTCTCTTTTTTCTCGAGTTTTTCTCGCTTTCTTCATATATTTTCCTTATTAAATGAGCTAGAATTATGCTAAAATATCAGTAAAAATATGGATTCATCACCACCCCAAACTTGAATTTTTGCTTGTCCTCAAGCAAATCAAACTAAACCAAGGGTAAGTTCCTCCATTTTCAAATTCAGTTCATAAACTCGCTTATTTCGCATTTTTCTAATTTCTAATTCTGTGTTCTCTGCAAAATTTTCAATCAAGTTGTTCATCCAAATACTCATCATGATATTCCTACTGCATAATCATCATTGAGTAAGAATTGCTACCTAAGTTCATATATTTCATCAAAATTCATGTGAGTACAATTAATCAACATGATCACAACTCACTTGGAAGTGTTTCTCTCATCACTCAACAGTGTTTAGGTGCTGTTTTCACTCTAGATCATCAATTTCACTGCACCCTACCATATGCTTGCCCAATTTCTCCATCTCCTCTGCTTAGTACAATTAATCACACATCTAGAGGACTTTTTCAGGTTATAACAAGGGTAAGGTTAAGGTAGGTATCAAAGAAAATGGAAAATAATACATGCTATTTCAAAAGATCAGAGGCATTTTGAGTGATTTGTTTTAAAACTAGCCTGGATCTGCATTATTCCTCCTTAATTCTCTCACTTATGCAAAGAAAGAATTTTTCTTGCAGCAGAGATTTCATCTCTTTTCTTGCTTTCAGTCACTATCTTCTTTTCTTTGATATTCTTTTTCTTTTTCTGCAGCACTTTGCTGCACTTCTTTTCTTTCGAACTCACATTTTTGTTCTTTTCACAGCTTTGCTTCATAAATTTTTCATTTTGCTGCAGCACTTTTGTTCTTTCTTTCTGGTTTGTTGAACTCAAACATAGATATTTCCTACCCCAAACTTAGAACATTGCTTGTCCTCAAGCAATTAAAATCTGGATGCCACCCCAAACTTAGTTTTAAAACTCGTTCTTGATTAAACTCATTATGCCTTTGATCTTTTGAATGGTAAAAATTAGTTTTTCAGCAAGGCTTATAATGAGGTAATTTCAAGAAAAGGGATATTAAGCTCAAAGGGTGAACTAAGACATTCAATCATAAAGGAAGGCATTTAGGCTGACTAGGATATCAATCATGGCCTCTATCATGTGGGTGAAAACTGTAACATGCATATTCAATTTAAGAACAAGGGCAAGTTCTAGAGAATGCAGCCAATTATGATTAATCACACAAGAAAAAGAATTAGACAGCTCAAATCTCACTAGGTATTTATAAGTGATCATGTGGGTTAATGAAAACACAATGCACTTTTCAGAAATCTATGCACCTAGTGGCAACTGCCTCATTTTTGAAGATACAAGTGTGATCTCATTTTGAGAATGGGAAAAACAACTTAAAAAAAAATTCACACAGAATTCACAAAATTGTCATTCATTTTTATTTGATTAACAGCCAGCAATTTATTATCTATTCTAGTATTTTGGTGTTTTTCAAAAACAATTCAGTGTAATGTGAAGCCAACACATGAACAAGAGGTAGAGAATGAAACCTCCCTTTCATGGTAGCTTGTGCAAGTGTCACCATCCAATGTGTGTGAGTGTGGTGTGTGTGACATTCTCTGCACAAAACACCAAAATTCCATCCATTAGCAAGTAAAAGGTAATTAATAAGAAAGCTAACATAAATGCAAAATAGATATGTGAAAATTAACCCAAATTGTACCAAATTGTAATTACAACCCAAAAAGTTTGAAACCTAACTACATCAATTTACAAAACTCCTAATGACAGAAAAATAAATTCCTAAACTAGTCTTCTTGGGCATCCTCTTCATCAAAAATTTCATCTTCATCTTCTTCCTCATCCTCCTCATCTTCCTCTTTCTCCACCACTTCTTTAGTTGGCTGTGGAAATTGAGTCTTGTAGATTGGTAAGTCTTTAAAGACTGATGAGCGCAGACATTGAACATTCTCGGCCAAATCTGGTGTGTGATAAAGTTCATCTTTAGTCATTCCCATTTTCTGACCAATATTCATCAACACACATTCCACTAGCATAGTTCCTGCCTTCAAACTGCTGTGGAGCTCAGTTTGTCGTTCAGCCAATTGATTTTGCTTTTTAACCAAAAGATGTAGGATGTCCTTCATCTTCATTGGTTTCTCCTTTCTGAACTGGGTGGGGATAGGTGCAGTTGAAGTGCAGGAGGTGGTGGCATAGATTTCCTTTACCATTGAGACAGAGATAGGGGGAGCAGATCTGATTTTCTCTTGGTAGTCTCCAACTTCAACCCCTGCATCCTCACAAAGTAAAGTGATTAATGAGGGAAAGGCTAGTGAATCTCTTTTTGTTTTCAGAATATTTAAGATACATTCACTAATTACTTCCCCCTCATCAATGTACATATCATTAACGATAGCAAACAATAATTCAGCCCTCTTTACTGCCAGGGTTGAACTATGCTTGATCGGCATGAAAGAGTTCAACGTAAAAGTACTCCGGACTTTAGCAAATGGTAACAGGTTCTTGGTGGTGATACACTTGGGTTTCGGGCGAGGTTCAGCTGCCAAGTTGTGCCTGGCTTTCCAATTCTGTGCAGGATTTCAATATAATCCTTGTCTGGACTATTCTTAAAGTCAATGAAGTCCATCTGCCCAGGTTGCCTGTCAGTGTAAATTTCCAACACTCGATTGATGTTTGCAATAGTGAAATCCACCCTCATACCCTTGACCATTGTGTGAAATTTGGGAATTTGGTCTCCCTTGAACCGCATTGCATTTGCATAAAACTCCTGTGTAATTTCTCTCCAACCATTATCAGCCAAGGAGCAAAAGTTGTCCCATCCCCTTTTCTGAATTTCTTCTGAGTACTCAGGGTAGTTTCCTTCAGCAATTTCAAAGGCTCTATCTGGGACAATCTTCCTCCTCAGAATATTTGCCTTGAAATAGTTTTCGTGAGCAATACTCCTGAACCTTGGATCATGATTAGTAGGGGTAGAGGTAGAAGGAGCATTTCTTCTGGTCGGCTGAGGTGGTGAAGAGGTTGCATGTATGGTTACTCTTGGCTGAGGAGGGTCAGCGATTTCAATGGGTGAGGACGGTGAGACACAGCAGTTCTTGCTCTTTTTGTGGTTGGAGAATTCCTGGCTGTTCCAGCTTGCATATTCCTGATAGATCTCCTTCTTGGAGTGTTGCTGGCAAATTTAGCTTTGGTCTTCTTAGCAGGTCCAACTGGTGTATTCAACGAAGTCCTGACCATTTTGAAACAGCTGCAAAAACAAGCAAGTAATTTGACAGTTTAAAATTCATGACACAAAATTGTGACATTATACATCTCTTTACTAGATAAATTCAATCAATCCATGTGCAGAATTCCAATTTGTCTTTTTACAATCAGTTGCTGTCATGAGAATTTTAATCATATAAACACACAAGCACTATTGCAAATTACTAAGCAATCACAGTCAAAATTGGTTAAACCTTTAAATTTGTAGTTGAGAGTGCACACTTTCAAAGCACATCAGGTTAGCACATAGATGCAAAAAGAATCACAATGTTCAACCAGATTTCAACTACTAATGGTTCCTAAAAGAAATTATCTTCTGACAGTAAAATTCCATCCAGAATATTGCCTATTGTTCTTTGAATTACATACAATTAGAACAGTGCACTCATTCATTGTCATCAGAGACCAAATATCAGCTTAATGCAGGACCATTAGTATGCTATTTGTACAATCAGCAGGCAATATACAGCAGTAATTCGTTCCATACAACTCAGTTCAGACATCAACATTCAAATATTTCATGCAAAGAGTATTTTCGTTGATGGCAACTGGAATATTTCTATTTCTTTCAAAGTCATGTTCAGATTTTTCGCATAATGCAGATGTGAATATGTTATCAGAGGAGATTGAATGACTTTGAAAACCTATTCACAGTATTTAAAGGAAATTAAATCGAATACGCTCAAGATATTTCCCCATTTGCCATTTTTGACCTTTTTCCAGAGTTGCAGCAAAGAAAAACCCTAAATACAATTTCAGAGAATGCAGAGAACATACCTTGAGCTTCAAAAATGTGAATGACAGTGAAAAAGAGGGAGAAATTGCTTGCTGGTTGCTTCACGAAAGATTGAAAGTCAGAGAAATTTCAGAGGGAAATGGGATTTAGGTTTAAATGGATGTGAGCGTGGTTCCTTTATATTGAATCTGGGGTCACGCGTGTGCACGTGCCCACTTTTTAAGTGAAAAGTGAGCGTTCCCTTATTAATAAAATTCTGCGTTATCACTCTTGTCGAACAGAGTGAGTGTTCCAGAGAGCTTGGAAATTTTGAATGCAATGCGCGTTATCACTATTGCTGGGAAAAGTGATAACGCGCAAGCTTATTGCTTGAGCATGGTTACTTTTATCAGTAAAAGGAGTAACGCGCTATGAAATATTCTATACTTACCTGCGCGTGATCACTCTTGACAAGGAAAGGAAGTGATCCAGAGAGTGTGTTTTTCTCATCTGCCTCTGCGTTATCACTCTCATCAGCGAGAGTGATTGTTCCAGAGAGCTGTGTTTCCCATCTGCCTCTGCGTTATCACTCTCATCAGCGAGAGTGATTGTTCCAGAGGGGAAATCTCAGAATTCCATCTCTGCGTGATTGCTTTCCTGCAAAAGAGTGATTCCTTTCATCAATCCAAGTTCTCCAAACTCTAATTGGCTCACTTAACAAATCATAATCATTCCGGTACACACTCACCATATAAAATACCTATTTCCCTCATCATGTTCACCTTTAATTACATATGCAACATTCATCCAAGGCTGAATTCTGCAGAATTTCTACTTAACATATTCACAATGCAATTCTGACTTTTCCATAACACATTATAGTATGAAGTCCAATTACATTTATCAGATTCGCTACAAATGACAGATTTAGCAGAATTTTATTGTAGAAATTACAGAAATTTAACTAACATGAACAATGAAAATTCTAAAACAAAATAGGAAGCTTAAAATGGGTTAGAAAGTGGATGTTCCAGCAATTATAACAGTCCTTGCAGACCCTTTCAGCTTATGCTTAACCACATTTTTAGGCTCAAAGTGGAAGTTCCAGCAAACTACCAGTTTCACTGTCAAAACAATTGCAAAACAACCAGAACTCAGATCATGCAGAAAAATAAAACTAAAAACCAGAAATTAACAAAATCTAAAGGGAAAGAAGTGTGAGTTGCCTCTCACAAAGCGCTTCTTTAATGTCACTAGCTTGACATTAGTTGTTCCTCACTTAAGAGGAACCAATTTCAAGCACACTTGGGCTTTCTCAAATTGACCTCCATGATAGATTTTTAGTCTTTGTCCATTCACCTTGAACTCTCTCCCATCCTTTGGATCTGCTATTAATACAGCACCATATGGAAATACCTCTTTCACTACAAAAGGTCCAGACCACTTAGATTTTAATTTCCCTGGAAACAATCTCAACCTTGAATTAAAAAGCAAAACAGACTGCCCAGGTTTTATATCTCTTTTCAGAATAAACTTGTCATGCAGCTTCTTGGTCCTTTCCTTATATATTTTGGCATTTTCATATGCATTGAGTCTAAACTCGTCTAATTCATGCAGCTGTAACAATCTTTTATTTCTTGCACTAACTTGATCAAAATTTAACCATTTCACAGCCCAAAAAGCTTTATGTTCTAGTTCCACTAGTAAATGGCAGGCTTTTCCATATACTAACTGATAAGGAGACATGCCAATTGGTGTCTTGAAAGCTGTTCTGTATGCCCACAAAGCATCATCCACTTTCTTAGACCAGTCCTTCCTTGAACTACTAACTATTTTCTCCAAAATCTGTTTTATGTCTCTGTTGGAAACCTCCACTTGACCACTTGTTTGAGGGTGATAGGGTGTAGCTATTCTATGCTTTACTCCATACTTCTCTAGGACTGATTCTAGATATTTGTTGCAGAAATGGCTTCCTCCATCACTTATCGACTCTGGGCACTCCAAATCTTGAGAAAATGTTCTTTTTAATGAATGCAACAACAGTCTTAGCATCATTGGTTCTGGTAGGAATTGCTTCCACCCATTTCGAAACATAGTCCACTCACATAAGCATGTACTCATTCGAGAATGAGGTAGGGAAAGGACCCATGAAGTCTATTCCCCACATGTCAAACAGTTCTACTTCAAGTATATTTTGTAATGGCATCTCATGTTTTCTAAATATATTTCCCATTCTTTGGCATCTATCACACCTTTCCACATAGTTCTTAGCATCTTTGAACAAAGTTGGCCAGAAAAGTCCAGATTGCAAAACTTTTGCTGCTGTTCTTGAACTTCCATGATGTCCTCCATATTCTGAACTGTGACAATGCCACAAAACATCTTGCTGCTCTTCCTCTGGTATACACCTTCTCAGCAATCCATCTATTCCAATTTTGAACAGCAGTGGATCTTCCCAAACATTATATTTGCTATCATGGAAGAATTTTTTTCTCTGCTGCCAATTCATCCAATTTGGAACATGATGTGTAGCTTTAAAGTTAGCTATATCAGCAAACCAGGGCTGTGATTCAATCTTGAATAGGCTTTCATCTGGAAATTCTTCTTTAATTTGTTCCACTCCAAATGGTATGACTTCAAGTGGTAATCTTGACAAGTGGTTAGCAACACTGTTTTCTTTCCCTTTTTTGTCTTTGATCTCTAGCTCAAATTCTTGGAGGAGTAGAATCCATCTTAATAATCTGGGCTTTGCATCCTGCTTTGTCAAAAGATACTTAAGAGCAGCATGATCAGTGTATACAATTACTTTTGAACCCATTAAATATGATCTGAACTTATCAAAAGCATGTACAACAGCTAAAAGTTCTTTTTCTGTTGTTGTGTAATTCACTTGTGCAGGATTTAACACTTTGCTTGAATAATAGATAGCATGTAATTTCCTATCTTTCCTCTGTCCTAACACAGCACCTACTGCACTATCACTTGCATCATACATGAGTTCAAAAGGTAGTGTCCAATCTTGTTTTGCAAGAATAGGTGCAGAAATCAGTTTCTCTTTTAAAACAGAAAATGCATGCAAACAATTATCATCAAATATGAAATCTGCATCTTTTACAAGTAAATTACTCAAGAGTTTAGCAATCTTGGAAAAATCCTTTATGAATCTTCTATAAAAACCAGCATGTCCTAAAAAACTTCTAACTCCTTTAACATTGATAGGTGGAGGCAATTTATTAATGACTTCTATTTTAGCTTAGTCCACCTCCATTCCTTTCTCTGAAATTTTGTGACCAAGGACAATGCCTTCTTGTACCATGAAATGGCACTTTTCCCAATTTAACACAAGATTAGTGTCTTGACATCTCTGCAAAACAGTGGATAGATTAGTTAAACAATCATCAAAAGAATCACCAAAAACAGAGAAATCATCCATGAATACTTCTATGATGTCTTCTACCAAATCAGAAAAAATGGAAAGCATGCATCTTTGGAAAGTGGCAGGGGCATTACATAGACCAAATGACATTCTCCTATATGCAAAGACTCCAAATGGACATGTAAATGCAGTTTTCTCTTGATCTAAAGGATCTACAGCTATTTGATTATATCCTGAATACCCATCAAGAAAACAATAAAATGAATGTCCAAAGAAGTCTTTCTAACATTTGATCGGCAAATGGTAGTGGGAAATGATCTTTTCTGGTTGCATCATTTAATTTTCTATAGTCTATGCACATTCTCCATCCAGTCACAGTCCTAGTAGGAACAAGTTCATTCTTTTCATTAGGTACCACTGTCATACCACCTTTCTTTGGAACAACTTGGACTGGACTTACCCAATTGCCGTCGAAATTGGGTATATTATTCCTGCATCTAACAGCTTTATAACCTCTTTTTTTACTACCTCTTTCATGGCTGGATTTAACCTCCTTTGTGGCTGCACAACAGGTTTGAAATTCTCTTCAAATAAAATTCTGTGCTTACAAAATGAAGGATTTATACCTTTCAGGTCTGCAATACTCCATCCAATTGCAGATTTGTGTTTTCTCAAAATTCTGAGCAATTTTTCCTCTTGTTCTTCCTTAAGTTCATTATTGATGATAACTGGATTTTCATGTTTCTCATCCAGAAATGCATACCTCAGGTGTGAAGGAAGTTGTTTCAGTTCTAGCCTTTGCTTTTCCTCTTCTTTATCATCCTTTTCTAGCTTCTCCTTCACTGAATTTTCTGCAGATTTTCGAATTGGCAGAGCTTCTAGTTGCTGCTGCACTTCCATACTGTATTCTCCATGCAGAAGTTCAGATTTATTGCTCCCTGTAGATATTATTTCTTCTAACACCGCAAGTTCATCAGTTTCATTAATATGGTGTTGTGTAATGAAAGCATCCAGTATATCTACCTTCATACATGTGCTATCTTCAATTGGATATTTTAAAGCTTCAAACACATTAAATACTACCTTCTCATCTTGAACTCGAAGCATGAGTTCACCTTTTTGCACATCTATTAAAGCTCTCCCTGTTGCAAGAAATGGTCTCCCTAGGATCAAAGGAATGTTAGAATCCACCTCCATGTCCAGAATTACAAAATCTGCAGGAAAAATGAACTTGTCAACTTTAACTAATAAATCTTCAACAACTCCATATGGATAAGTGTATGATCTATCAGCTAGCTGCAGTGTAATGTTGGTGGGCTTCACTTCCTCTATGCCAAGTTTCTGCAGAACAACCAATGGCATCAGATTTATGCTTGCTCCCAAGTCACACAATGCTCTTCCCACAGTGCAGTTTCCTATTTCACAAGGAATGCTAAATGATCCAGGATCTTTCAGCTTTTGAGGAAGTTTTCTCTTGAGAATGGCACTGCACTCCTCTGTCAAAGGTACTGTTTTATCATGCTCTAGCTTTCTTTTTCTAGAAAGTAGTTTTTTCATAAACTTTCCATATGAGGGCATTTTCTCCAAAGCTTCTGCAAAAGGAATGTTAATTTGTAATTTCTTAAAGACATTCATAAACCTTTCAAATTGTTCCTCTTGTTTAGGATTTTGGACTCTTTGAGGATAGGGCAGCCTCTTGTATTTTTCTGGGTCTATTGGTTTACAAGCTTCCTCAAAGAGTTGCTTTTTGGTTTTCCTTTCAGAATTCATAGGAACATCTACTTTTTCTTCTGAATGGTCTTTCATCAATAGCTTAAAATTTCCTTGCTGCAGATCTTGTTCAATATTTCTTTCTGCTGCAGCATTCACTTTCTTTTCTGCTGGTTTAGGGCTTGCAACTACAGCTCCACTCCTTGTAGTTATGGCTTGACATTGCTCTTTAGGATTGATTACTGTATTGCTTGGAAATCTTCCTTCATCCCTGCTAGATAATTGTTCAACTAATTGTCCAATCTTTGTCTCTAGTTTCTTCATGGTGGCTTCTTGGTTTTTGAAGCTTGTTTGAGTCACCTTCATGAATTGCAGCATAGTCTTTTCCATCTCGGTCAACTTCTCATTCATAGGTCTGGAAAATTTTTGATTTCCTTGAGGTTGAGTGGATGAATTCCTCTGAAAATAAGGCTGTTGTGTTGCTGGACCTGCATTAGAAAAAGGCAAATTTGAGTTAGAATTCTTTGCAGCAGAATATTGATTATTCCAATTAGAATACTGCTGAGTTCTATTATTTGAAAATTGAAATCCAGGGGGATATGATGGTCGTTGTCTCTGAAAATTATTCATATAATTCACTTGCTCTTGTGGTTCACTTGTGGATGCCTCACATGCACCATTTGCATGGTTTCCTCCACAAAAATCACAACTTAGCTGACTGGTAGCCATACTCCCTGTTTGCAGATTGTTGATTTGTTGTGTTAAGGCAGCTAATTGTTCTGAAAACATTTGATTTTGTAGCTGATTTTGTGCAAGAAAAGTTTCCAGAACCTTAGCTTCATGACCAGAATTTCTTCCTTAATTCCTTGAGCTTGAATTCTGATACATTGAAGATGCCATCATGTCAATAATCCTTTGAGCTTCTTCTAAGGACTTTGTATTTAATGAACCTCCCGCAAAGATCAACCATTGTTCTTGTTACTGCATTCATCCCATTATAAAAAGTTTCCAATTGCATCCAATCTGGAATACAATGATGTGAACACCTCCTAAGCAATTCTTTATATCTTTCCCAAGCTTCATACAATGATTCTCCATCTTGCTGCACAAAGGATGTAATTTCTCCTCTCAACTTAGCAGCTTTGGATGGAGGGAAGTACTTAGTTAAAAACTTATTCACGAGTTCTGTCCAGGTTGTGATGCTTCCTTGTGGTTGAGCTTGTAACCAGCATTTTGCTCTATCTCTCAAGGAAAAAGGAAATAGTCTTAATCTGATAGCTTCTTCACTAACTCCATTCATTCTTATAGTGTCACATAGCTGCAGAAAATTTGAAATATGCAGGTTAGGATCATCAGAATTTCCTCCAGAAAACTGATCCTGTTGGAGTAAATGTAGTAGGGCAGGTTTAATCTCAAAATGGTTGGCTTGAATGGTTGGCCTAATTATAGAAGAGTTAAAACGTTGCATGTTAGGAATTGCATAGTCCCCTAATGTTCTAATTCTATTTTGTTCTGCCATCTCTATTTCTGAATTTAGTTGTCTCAAAGATGTAGGTGTTCTGTTTACTCTAGGATTGTTCTGAAATTCTGGAGAATGGACAGCTTCTAATTCACTATCACTCCCTATGACTTTTTCTACTCTAGATTCTTTTCTCAATCTCCTTAAAGTTATGTCTATGTCAGGATCAAAGACTAGAGTTGATTTGTTTTTATTTTTGCCACGCATATACAAATCAAAATGAAACAAAAGTAAACTACAAGTAAGTATTCAGAACTGCACCACAAAAATTATGCAACAAATATCAGTAAAAGTAATTGAAACACAAGTTTGAAAGCTGCAGAATTACGCAGAATGGACAAAATGTCTAACTACAGACTAATACTACAGAAATTCAGAGAAACACTAGCTATTCTTATGTTACTAATGATATTGAAACTCAAATTCCCCGACAACGGCGTCAAAAACTTGTTGTTAGCAATCTACACTAGCAAGTATACTAGCATTGCAGCAAGTGATAAGTAAATTTAAGATCCAAATATCGTCTCCACAGGGAATTTAGGTTCAAGTACCACTTCACAGAAAAATAACCATTTGAGCCATACGAATTTGGGAAGAGATTTGTATCATATAACAACACTAAACCAAAGCAATTAAAGGTAAAGAACTTGTAGACAAACAGAGTATAAAATTGTGATGAAATGAAATAGCAATGAAGGATAGTTAGGAATTTATTTCACAAGAATATCAATATTAATCCAATTAAATCCTCTGAACATTCAAGCAATTGAATAATTGACAATCAGTTCACATATACCTAGCCAAAGGTTAATTCCTTAACTCATTGACCCTAACAATCCACTAAACCTCCCTAATCCCTTAGGTGAGATTCAATTTCAGGTTGCATTAAGAATTAGAACTATAAGATTGCAGAATTAGGTCTCCTTATCCCTAAGAAATCCCTAAACACTGGTTGCCAATTCAGATCGGAGCAAACAATCCAATTCCCATTGGTAAAGATTCCTCTTGATTAATCAAATGAATTTTCATTCAAAGATTGCATGAAAAGCAGAATTAACAACTCCATTAATCCAAGAACTTAAAGTTCAGAAGATAAAGTCGAATCAATACATCAATTCGAGTTCCATAAACCCCTAACTATGGGAAATTAAGCACACATTGCAACAAAAACAGAGAAAGAAGAAGAAGAAGATGAAGAAGAATGCAGAGCAGCCATGGCCACGAACTCCAATCCAATCCCTCTTCTTGGAGCTTCAAGCTTCGACCCCAATCTTCTCTCCACTCTCTCTCAACGACAATCTAACTAACAAAACAGAAAATGATCAAAAGATCCCCGTTTTCGCGCTTCAATCATGTATATATAGAAACCCCAGTTCTGCGCGTTGTCACTTTTCTTCACAAGAGTAACCACGCAGAAGCTTTATGTAGTGCGCGTGTTCACTTTCAAGAGCAAGAGTAACCACGCGTAACTTGCAGAGTTGAAGGCTTCTCTGGAACATTCACTTTTATTCATAATAGTGGCAACACAGGAGGTCAAAGGGCTGCGCGTGATCACTTTCGTGAGTAATAGTAATCACGCGCAAGCTGTCCTGATACAAGTGCCTCTGAAACGCTCACTTTCGTTGGTGAAAGTGACAACGCGCAGCTCATCAGGAATGGAGTCTTCTCTGGAACGCTCACTTTCGTTGGCGAAAGTGATAACGCACACTGGCAACGCTCACTCTTGTAACTAAAAGTGATTACGCACAGGCTCCTCTTCTCATTTAGGCTTTGGAATGATCACTTTCACTAACAATAGTGATCACGCCCACTCGCATCCCATAATTCTTGTATTTTGGAGTCCAACATTGCCATTCTTCCTCTTCCTTTCCATTGATAATCCATTTCCATGACTTTTGCTCAGATTATTCCTTCAAAAACAAGATAAATTCCTTAAGAACTAAGCATAAATTCTACAAATGCAAAAATAACTACAAATTGAAATAAAACTTTCAATCATTCTCTTTTTCTGAGTTTTTCTGCTTTCTTCATATATTTTCCTTATTAAATGAGCTAGAATTATGCTAAAATATCAGTAAAAATATGGATTCATCATTACCTCACCTAAGTGAGAGTAATCTTGCTCAGGCGAGATGGGTTGCTCAAGCGAGGACCCACAAGAGAAATATCATGCTCTCTAGACACCATCTCGCTCAAGCGAGATCAAACAAACGTATCAGTAAATCATGGGCAAGACCACTGTCTGCATATTTTGCTCAGGTGAGATACACATTGCCCATACGAGATGTCGTCGCTCAAGCGAGATGGAGCTCGCTTAAGCGAGAGTGTGCGAGGCTGAGGGATATTTAAGAGATTTCTAGCATGAAAATTTCATTTCATTCTAAACTCTCGTCCCTCTCTCAAGTTTTCTCTAAACTTTCTCTTTCTTTTACCTAAATAAAAGCCTCAAAAACTCTGATTTCTTTTCAAAGTTAAACGTGCACGTTGAAGCTAAGAGGCTCTAAGTAAGTTTCTTCGTATTAAACTTGATTTTCTTTGATCGTTTTTCATGTTTTTATTCTTATGGATATCTCTTGATACTCAGGAGAACTTCTATCCATGAACTTTGATCCTTTTCAACATCTCTCCATAAACTCGTCTTCGAGGTAAGGATAGCTCTATTTTATCGTTATAGAATAGTATTTATTTGGTACTCATTAAAGCACTATTTCATGAATATTTTGTGAGAATATGTGATTGAGATGCATTTTGTGTGAATAATGGATGAAAATGTGCTTGTTTGATTGTTTGGACTGATTGTATGTTTAGACTAAGTGGTTGGTTTATGTATTATATGATGAGTGCTTGATGTGAAAGATTCTTGAACTTGCTGAGCAGTTATCATGAGATTTTATGAAATATATCTAAGTAAAATGGTATGATGAAATGATATTGATATGAAAAGAGTTAACAATTGTTATTATATCAATAAGTGTACGATTGAAATGGGCTGGAATGAAATTAGTTTGGAAGTGCTTTACTAAGCATTATCTTATGAGTGGAAAGAAAGGATAACTCTGAGAATGACTCTAAGAGTCGAATATGGATTGAATCTAGTGTGAATAGTTACAAAGATACACTAGAGGTATAGAGTCCAGAGACGATGAAAATCTGGGAGAAACATAGGGTGATGAGCAACATTCGCATATGTATACACACTCTTTCTGAGAGCGAATGAGTCACATAGCCTTACATTCGTTTTCTGACAAGACTCTTGACTATGCCTTTGCTAAGGCGACTGATTATTATACATGTTGTATCCGTGTGCATGGGTTAACTAATGACTACTTACCTAATTGAGTAAGACCTCAATAAATGCTAAAAGCGTCGATATATGTGATCACAGTGCACTAGGAGTGTATTGGAATAAGAGAACGAATAATGGATAATAAATAATTGAATTATGTGTAATGTGAATATAGTTGTAATATGAATGTGTGAGATTAAATGTATTGTATTTACGTTATAAAGTATGATTTTATGATAAATGCTTATAAAGGATATAATAGACGTTCATCCTTACAAATATTTTTAAGAAAACAAGATGACAGAGCCTCATAAAAGAGTTAGACTAGTAGATAACTCAGTACACTATATGTTAAATTATGTATTTAATAAATATCCTGTATTACTTTAAATTTGTTGTTCTTGTAAAAAATGAACCTAGGACTTTTGTTATGTTAGAAATAGATTTCTTTTACAGTATCTCTTTTGATTTTCCTAGGACTAAAATACATCAGACTTTATGCATATATATGTATAGAGATACGGTTAGGACTACGACAACCCTCGCATATCTATTCACCTATCATGACCATGACTACCTCGAAAGACCGTCTAAATGGACCTTTAAGCGCGTCACTGGTTCAGAGGTCACAACTGATTCAAGTGACTGTTACCTCAGATCAGATGATAATTTGGATTCAGAGAATTTGGCAAAAATAGAAAGTTGGTATGCTGGTGATGAATAGGACCAATCTTCAGTATTTGGTTATAGGGAGGACTGCTCTGAGACTTGTATTTGTTTATGTGATGTAAATATTTTGGTGATTTAAGTATTATTTTAAGTCCTATATATTTTGATAAATAGTTTATAAACTATTATACTTTATCTATGAAGTGTATGTTCAGTTTCTTAACTTGAGAATTTTGATTATATTTAGTACAACTTTAAAATTGTTGTCGTACCATTTGTATTAATCTGAATGGAATAATTTGTACAAATTACTATATCTCGAAGAAGACTTCATTAATTAGCTATAATAAAACCTATTATACACGAACTTCATATTTTATATCAAATTATAAAGTATAAAATATACATTGTATAGAATTTTGAGATTAGGATGTTACAGGCTACATGTGCAAACAAACTAAACCAACCAATTCATATAATGAAGAAATCTTTATGGTTAACTTGGACATAAAAAATGTTTCTTGTATGATTATTTGTTAAATCTAATTAGCACATTAAAAGATTAGAAAATAGATTAATTTTATTGACTCCTAATAACAAATTATCCTTTAGATATATGTTAACTCATTAAGGGTATGACTACCTTTTAATTGATTAACTAAGATTGATCTTTAACTGGTTTTTTCAAGAATTATAGAAGAGTAAAGAAATAATTTTAATTAACATCTAATACAAATATCATAAACTTAAATTGTGATTCATAAATGTTATATTTTAAATATCTATTTTAGCAGTAACACATGATTAAAACATAGAAAGCAAAGTAAACTAAACATTAAATATTCATAATCTTAACACAAGGAAAAGAAGAGCCTTCATAACTGATTTGCTCTAGGAGGAAAACTATTCTATGATAAAGAGTATTATCTCTCAGAGATCCTGTACAAATATTGCTCAAAGAGGAGAAAAAGGATGATATAGATATTAGAGAAAGAGAAGCTATAGAGCCAATAATGCAATGTGGTTCAATTTAGAGAGAAGACCAAAAAAAAAAAAAAACGACAGCTGCTCAAAGATGCTTGAGACAGCCAAAGAACAAAAATCAATTCCAAAAATTCTAAAGTTTTCTTTTATATCGCATTAAATAAGAGACCTGACAAGACTACAGTAAAAATCCTTTGGTATGAGAAAAGCTTGAAGAGTCAGAATTAGAATAATTGGACTACTGAAAATCAAAAAGCTTGTGCACAAACACTTAAGAAGTAAAATACCTTTAGCATAAAACTATTTCATTGTGGAAATCTTGGTAATAAGTTAAGGACTTCATAATCCTAGTGTTTGATCGAACTAAAATAAATATTGGTATTTTATTTTATTTTCACCTTTTTCATTATCTTAATTAACATAAAAAGGTTATTAAATGAAATTTTATTTACACTTTGACAAGAATGTCCCATATGCAACAACTTTTATTTTAAAATGAGGAAAAGTTTAATTTCTTTTTTTTACCTTATTTTTAGTGTTAAGTTATATGATTTTTTTTTATCTTAGTGTTTTTAAACTATAAAGACTCAAAATGAAAATTTGAAAACATAAAATTAAAAGTAAAATTGATAGCAATTATAAGACGAAAAAAATAGTTTAAAAAAAATAATGTAAAGAAAGGGTGAGTGAGTCACTTTCTTCTGTCGACAGGCTTTGTCAGTGTCACTAAGGATTTTGATGGAGATAGCATCCCTCTACTGTGATTGTTGTCAGTATCACCGGCCGCAATTATTGATGACCACCACCAATGCATTATACAATTGTAACATTTCCATTTGCCGAATTTTGCAAAGCACGTTTTGTCATTCATAATGCACGTTCGTCATCTCTCCCTATTGTATCAAACCTAGTTTTTTTTTTTTTTATAGTATTTTGTTAAACTTAACCCAAAAATAAATTGTCAATAATAATAAAGTTTTATTAAAAATATTTATTATATTTGTATAATTTATATAATAATTATATATTTTTTTTTATAAATTTTTTTATTTATAAATATTTAAATTCAATTTTAAAAGTTAAAATATTTAGGATAGTATAATGCCATGTAGGTTTTATTTGTTTTTAATTAAAATATAATATTATTTTTTAAAATTAATGTGATACTATGTATAAAAAAAGCATTATAAAAAATTATCAAATAAAATTTAATATAATTTATCATATTAATATTATTAAATATTACAAATTTTAATTAAAAAAATTATTATTTATTAATTTTATTATGTACCATGAATGTTGAATGGAGGAAAGAAGGAAGTGGAGGTAAAGTTTGAGTTTTGACTTTTGACTTCGAAAGGAATAAGGGGCAAGAAAGTTTATTTTGTAGGTCGGTCCATGCTAAAGAAAAACTCCATGAGAAATATTCAGTGCACAAGTTTTTTTTTTTAGTTTGTTTTTGTTTTTTAAAAATATTAAACTAATAAAAAGATTAAAAATTAAATTCTTTATTAAAAATATTATAATAAAAATTATTAAATACTTATATAAATTTAATTTTATAAAATTTTTAATACAATTCAATAAGTACACGGGCTAAATATTATTTTATAAACATTTAACTTAAATAAGATATAAAAATAGAAATCAAAATACACTAATATAAAAAAAAAATTTACATTGATTCAAAATAAATTTTCATTTAGATACAAGTAATATGATAAATGATGATATTTTACATTAATGTTTTATTATAACTGATATAAAAATTATATATATTTATTAATTTTACAACTAATAAAAGTATATATTTTTTATATTAATTATTCTATAATTGATCTAAATTGTGAATATTTTTATATAGACTATGATATAATTTATAGAAAAAAAAATTCAACCGGACTTCTTTATATACTTGACTACGCATCACGAGCTCGATGTTGACATGAAGTCCCTCTGCCTACGATAAGTCAACAGCTGCCATGGTTGCAGTCTTCAGACTGTCGTTAACGTTCTTCAATTTTCTTTTGGAAAAAGTTGGTCGATTTTTTATAACATATTCTACACGCAAATTAAAAAAAGGTTTTTTTTTAATTTAACTTTTAAAATTAAAAATAAATAATTATTAATAATAAAATTTTATTGAAAAAATAAATATTTATTATATTTTTATATTTTTAATATAATAATTATATATTTTTTATAAAATTATTTTATTTTTGAATACTTAAATTTAACTTTAAGAGTTAAAATTAAAAAATTTATAAAAAATAATAAAATAAAATAAATAAAAATAAAAATTATCAAAATTATAAAATATATAATAATTTAAAAAAGAATATTTTTACATTAATAAATTTAAAAAAAGTTTATATTTAATTTAAATTTTATTTAATTTATATCTAATAATTAATAAAATAATAAATTATAATTTATTAAATATAAGTTAAATAAAAAATTTTAAAATTTCACTGATATAAAAAATTATACCCAATAATTTTTATTTTAAAAATAGAAGTTGCTAGTTTTAATTATGTTAAGAGTCAAAGCATGAGAGAGACAGCAAATAGCATATACCATACATATCCATCAGATATAAGAGAAAACGAAATAGCATATTGGAAAAGTGGTCGGTAAATAGATCAATACTCCACGTGTTTCTTTCTATTTTTATTTTTTCTAATATTTATTTACATTTTTCTAGAATAAAAACACATAAAGTTTCTGGAAGTTCTTAAAATATCAAAATACAGTATAATATTAAATATATTGAAAATTTTAAAATATTGAATGAAATTTTTATTTTTAAATTCTTGATATATGGTTGAGAAATTTCTTTATCACTTATGAAAATTAATTAGCCTGAAAAAGAAAGTTTTTTTTAAAATATACTGTATCATTTGTTGTTTTTTATCTATTATAATGCTAAGTTTTTTAATATGAATACAATAAAAAAAGAAATCAATCAATTATTTTGAATCTTATTAAAAGATCTTCAATATTTTTTATTTAGACAAAATAATTAGTCAAACAAACAGAGAATTAACTATTATTCAAATAAAATTAAAACATTTAAAATAAAAATTTAAATTTTCTCTCATTATGGTGTAAACTAAACGTTTAGTTTTATTTTTATTTAAACAACAATAAAATTATTTAAATAATTATAAAAAATTACACAAAATTTGTTTAAGTATTTAATCAAATCCTCAGTATTTTAAATGTCACTAACTTATTTTCAATATTTTTATTAAATAAAATAAATCCACAATTATTTTAATGAAATTTTGATAGTGATGGAGCATCTGTTTCTACCTCATTCTTTATATCTTATATCTACCAAAGGATTGGCAACTGATTAAGGTGTTTTTTTTTTTTAATTTGAATATATTTAATTTGGCCCAATCACGAATTGGGAAATCATTACTGAGGGCCTAATAATTGATTAAAAATCAACTAATTTATTGTCAAATATATACACATCTTAAATATTAATAATTTTTTTTGATGATTTTATATAATCTAACGGGACAAATTAGATTTAAAATATGAGGACATCTTATTTTAATATCAACTTTAATAGATACTATTTTTTATTTGGGTTTGATTTTTTAAATTTGTTTTTCAGCCTTACTTCGTTTTATATGTAACTGTACCAATACTAATGAATCATATAAATCTTACACAAAACTATAAAACAAAATATGCATTTACGTTATAAATTATTTAACTTGGGTTCTGAAATCGAAGACATTTTATTCAGAGCATTGCTATTTTAACGTTAGTTTTTTTTTTATATATATATAAAAATGAGATAAAAGTGTAAAATAAGATAAGTGATGTGATATCTTTAAGTAAAAAGTACATATTAATAAATATCTTTTATATTCATGAATGAAATAACATATATAGATCATTAAATGAGAAAATGGAATGTTATTCTTATTGTTTTTAAATAAATAAGTTGTCATTTTAAAAGCAAGTTTTAAAAAATATTGTATCCTTTCTTGAACTTTATGTATTATAATGCTAATTTTTTTTATTTGAATACAATAAATAAGGAAATCAATTAATTATTTTGAATCTGATTAAAATATCTTCAATGTTTTTTATCTAAATAAAATAATTAAATAGTCAAACAAACAGCGAATTGAATATTATTTACATGAAATTTGGACATTTAAAACAACGTACTAGGGATGGATTGTCCTCAACATGAGAACTGAGAAATTAGTGTTCATAACATCTTGAATATAAGGTGCCTTTTTAAATTATAACAACTTAATAAAATTTTAAGTGTACATATATTTAATTAACTTATGTGAATGTATTTAAAGTAAAGTGTGGAGGTTTTAGAAATTTGATAATAATACATCAATTTAACTTTGAATTAGCTTTCAGATGAAAATTTAAGATGTGTAAAATCATATTTCCCTTGTCAGAATCCACAGATATTGTAATAAAGTTAATAATATATATCGTAAATATTGTAAATTTTAATCATCTAAAATATGTAAACATTTTAATTTTATATTAACATTAATTGTTACCATTTTTTATTTGGATCTGATATTTTTGCATTTTTTTTTCAGTTTCACTCGTTTAATATTGCCTAACTTATTTTAATTAAATCATATTAATACTAAATTTTAGATATTATACAATTAAGACAATCAAAATCAACAAAATCTGCATTTATAATATAAAGCATGTGATTTTTTTCATATATTTTTATTAAAATTACAGAATTTAATACATTGATATTATCAAATAATATATTTTTTAATAAAAAATATTATTTATAATTTTGTGATTATATATAAATTTGCACGAGAAAAGTTGTACTATAGTATATTACATATCTCATTATTCTACTGAATTTGAGCTCATGAATCACGTGCGTTCAAGCCTTTATTGTCTCTTTCTGACAAACACTTAATGTTCTGCGGCGCCTTTTTTTTTTTCGGCTGTTCGCCGACACACTATATATATATCCTTCTAAATTCTGGGTGTAACTAAACTACCAAACCTTAATAATTAGTGCAATTTTCGAGACACGAGTCATGTTCATCTTCATTGCTGTTATCATATCCGTAGGGTTTATCCTACTCTTCCCTTTCTTCAACACTCACTCTCATCACCATTATTCCCTCCCTTCACACCCCATCATCGGTTGCCTCGTCGCTTTCTACAAAAACAGCCACCGTCTCTTAGATTGGTACACTGAACACCTCTCCCAATCCCCAACGCAGACCATCGTGGTGCACCGCCTCGGCGCGCGCCGCACAATCGTCACGGCGAACCCTTGCAACGTGGAGTACATCCTCAAGACCAACTTTCACAACTTCCCCAAAGGAAAACCCTTCACCGACATCCTCGGAGACCTTCTGGGATGCGGCATATTCGTGGCGGACGGCGAGCTATGGTCGACGCAGCGCAAACTCGCTAGCCACGAGTTCAGCACTCGGTCCCTCCGAGACTTCACAGTGAAGACCCTCCAAGAAGAGGTCCGAGAAAAACTGTATCCACTGCTGGAGCATGCTTCCACCGAGGGTCACGTGATCGACCTTCAAGACATATTAAGGAGACTCACGTTCGACACGGTGTGCAAAGTAACGCTGGGGAACGACCCGTGTTGCTTGGACCTGTCGAAGCCCTTGCCCCCTCTTTCGGTAGCCTTCGATGAAGCTTCAGAGATAAGCGCTATGAGAGGGATGGCGCCAGTTTTTCTTACGTGGAAGATCAAAAGGCTGTTAAACATCGGGTCGGAGAGGGCACTTAGAGAAGCCGTGAAACTTGTTCACGAGTCAGTGCTCGATATGATAAGAAGAAAGATAAAAGAAACGGCTAAACAAGAACAAGAAGAAACGGAGGTGGATTTGTTGACGAGGTTGTTGAAGGCGGGGCACGAGGAGGTGATGGTGAGGGACATGCTGATAAGCATGATAATGGCGGGGAGAGACACCACATCGGCGGGGATGACGTGGCTCTTTTGGTTGCTGACGAGGCACAGGAAGCACGAGGAGGAGATAGTGAAGGGGGTGAGAGAAGTTAGCGGAGAGGAGGAGGGGTGGTTTTTGGATTACGAGAGGCTGAAGGAGATGAAGTTTTTGAAGGCGTGCGTGTGTGAGTCAATGAGGCTGTACCCGCCGGTGGCATGGGACTCGAAGCATGCGATCAGAGGTGACGTGTTACCCGATGGGACGAAGGTGGAGAGAGGAGACAGAGTGACATACTTTCCGTATGGGATGGGGAGAATGGAAGCGCTTTGGGGGAACGAGTTTGGTGAGTTCAAACCGAAGCGTTGGTTGGATGAGAATGGTTCTTCCAAGTTGGTGAGTCCTTACAAGTTTCCGGTTTTTCAGGCCGGTCCGAGGGTGTGCCTTGGGAAGGAGATGGCTTTCATTCAGATGGAGTATGTAGTCGCTTCTATTCTCAACCGCTTTGTCATCAACCCCGTTTCTCCCGACCACCCCGTTTTTGTTCCCCGTTTAACGGCTCATATGGCGGGTGGCTTCAAAGTCACGGTCCACCGCAGACAATGCTAGTTCCTTCCCCTTCTTCCTTCATTTTCCTTGCTTTTTCACTTACTCTTTAGTGACTTTCTTTTGTGTCATTTAATAAAACTAATAAGTTTTATTAGTTTTATTTAAAAGATGTATTGAAGTTTCACAAAATCCATCATTTTTCCGATGAAAGCCTGTAATATATGACTATAAGGAAATAATAGTTGTGGATGCAGGTCAAATGTCACCGTTAGGTATGAGCTTCTATATATAATAATATATAAATTTGATCTCAAGTAATTATATTAGGTGATTGCTAATTTTTTTTTAAAGTTTAAAAATGACCTAATATAAATTAAATATATGTATTCAATTATTTCCCCACATTATTAATAATATATTTTAAAAGAGTTGTTAAAATAATATTTTTTAATTGTTGCAATTAAGAAAAATAATTTCATATGAACTAATTCTAGATTTTTTAAATTAACGATAATTCATAATTAAAAGTTCTGAATGAAAATCATTCTTTTGTTTATTTTAATATTTAATAAAGAGAATTATAGATGAATCAACCCATTCTTTGTTGAGAAATGTTACTTCCGCCAAGGATTTGAGGAATTAAGCTCACCAAGAAAATAATAATAATAATAATAATAATTGTTATTAATTTCTAAGCAAGTACATAATGTGTTGGTTTTTTTCTCAATATCAAATAAGAACTTTGCTTATTCACCAAAAAATTATATCTTGTTTAACATGACCACATTTGGCAAATTCATATGTAACTCATCTTGCTCATGTTGCGAATGTGTGTTTCTATATTGAATGACGTTAAATTATTTTGCTTTGTATGAAATAGAAAACTAATCAAGAGTTCTCATATGTAACTCATCTTGTGCATTGTTGATGAAAACTATATTATATGTAGGAGGATTTTCAAAACTTATTGATTGCTTTGATTCATTTTATAACAAAGAAACATTGACCATTGTTATTTTAACTTTTAGCATGATAAACTTCAAAAAACAACTTCATAATATTTTCTAAAAGGGACTTGAGTTTTATTTCATTAATTTTATAAAATTGATCTTTTGGAATTATTATATAAATTCTAATCTATTAAAAATATTTTAAAAATAACAGGAAAAATGCATGTTATATAATAACATAAAATATAAATTTACACGTGTTTGTATAAATTTACTCATAATTTTTTAAAGGCACAATAGTTTTTTCCTTATATTCATTTGAGCTGAATTATTCGATTATTTGGTTTGAAATTACAAATAACAAATCTAATATTGATTGCCAATTATATTTGTTTTTCATTTTGTTTTCAAATTTAAATTATTTTTAAATTTTATTAACAATCTCTTTTTCAGTTCTATGTAATGTATCAAATGTTCAACGAGCATAATAAATTTTTTTCTCTCCTTTGCGACTAAACTATTTTTGTCTCTCCTACTTTGACTTAAATTTATCACAAATTCGTGAAGGGATTTTGTGCTTTTAATTTTTAAAGTAGATTTATGATATTAATTGAAAGGATTTATTAATCGTTACGTTAGTTTTATGATAATAAGTAATGAAGTTAGTAGTTTAATTGAAAAAAACGTTAACACCTAATTTTGAAGACAATTTACAGGTATCACACCAAACACATTTATTTAAAGTTAGCAATAATTGAAACTGAAAGATGACGGGTCCGATGAGTTTTCTTGAATGTGTAATTTAAATTTTGTCATAAATATGATTTATTTTAGTTTTCATTCATTTGATTTTTCTATTAACTCAATAAAAAAAACTGGTTGAGTTCAATCTGAGGAACAAAAAGAAGAATTAGTGGTTGAATGAAACTAAAAGAAGAAAAGTGGTAAGCGTCAAATCTCAAATCTTGAAATGAGGATTCAAATCTAAGTTCCAATGTCGAGAGACGACAAAGCAAAAGACCAAATGAATTAAAGATGCAAACTACGAATGAGACAGTTGCAATGGCCGGTGCATAAAACCTTTCTATCTATATTCAAATCATTTTATTTTTTAGACATTGAGCTCTATTATGACTAAGGATTTACGCATGTTATTCCGACAGTGATATTCCTTGTTTGAGTTTTCCTATATTTTTAATAATTATTTTATCATTTTAAAATCCATAAAAATTACTGTATTTAATAATATCTTCATTTAGTAATTTAAATAAATTTTATATGTGCAAAGTATAACATCTTTGTTTGGCTTTATATCTTGTAATTAAGTCTGATTTTTATTTAATTAATTTGTTTTGGCTTATTTAATTAAAAAGATATATTCTGTATGTGAGAAAGGATATTTTTCCAAAAATTGTGCAAATAAAGACACAGGCCCAAAATCTAACCTAATCTTTAGAACCTATAGATGAAGATGTGGAAATTTTATTAGCTAATCAAGATTGTTTTTCAAAATTCTTCTATTGATTCTTCAAATTTCATAAAAGGAGAAGAATATGTTCCTCTTTACACTATTAAAAAAATGAAGATATCTTTATAAAATCTCCACAACCTTGTGTAAAAGTGCAAAGTTTACCATCAAAATTACTTTTCCAAAAATAATTTATGTAGATATAAGAGCGCAAAGAACCACCCTAAATCCAAATATCTTTTCTAAAGATATTTGAAAAAATGATATATATTTTTCCTTGTTGTGATCTTGTTATGAAAGGTCCTATTGAAATTAAATTATTTTTAAAATTTGTCACTTAATTGAAAGTGATATACTCAACAAAGATATTCTCATCAAGATTGATACATATAACGTTGCTGAAAAACTTCTGATTCTATCTAAAAGAATCAAATACAAAAGAGATTGCAAACCTTATTATGAAATTCTTAAGCTATACTCCTGGTTAGACAACCATTCTAATCTCTTATGAAAAAATTTATACATTTTTTTCATCTAATTATCATTCAAGCTTAATGATGATATTAATACTACAAAAGCCACACATCCTGAAATGAACCCATCAAACCTCAACTTGGCAAGACAAGAGTGCTTAGAATTGCTTAAATAAGGCCTATTGATTATAAATCTCTTAATTATTTTTTCAAATATGACAAAATTTTAACTCCAGACATCTTCTCTCCATATCCTTATCAAGGATGTAGTCACTTTTTTTTTTTTTTTTAAAGTTTGATCTAAAATTTAATATTTATTTATATTTTAAAAAGTATTACACATTAAAATAAATTAATGAAATAGATTATATATTTATTTTGTTTTTATATAAAATTTTTCTACATGGTAAGGATATTTTCAGTTATAATACGTAGTTTTCAGCATGACAGGAATAGCAAAGAAAGGATAATATAAGTCGAAATGAAAGTGTAACTAAGATAAATCATACATAACATTCACGCGTTTCATATGCGATAATATTATAAGATTTCGGCTCATCACACTATTGTCTATATGTGTGCTAGTCTTATCGACATCAATTAGGCAACGGGTTTTAGTCATTTTCATGCTCGAAATAGCACTTTTCTATTTCACCAAGTTATTGACTAGCTTTGTTGTTGGCTCCTTACAATAATTTTTCTTCAATAAAATTTAAAACAATATATTATTATTATTATTATTATTATTATTATTATTATTATTATTATTATTATTATTATTATTATTATTAATTTTCTTAACTCTATAGCTAGAAATTTTGCTATATCATACGTGCTTTTGATGAAAATATACGAGTTTTAACTGGTACGTACTTATAAACAAATATTTTAATTAGTTGACATGTCTTAATTGACAAAAATCTTTCCACGTTGATTTGTTTTAATAAGATTCAAATGTAAAATCTGACTTTAATAAAATTGAGTTCATTTCTACTTGTATAAAATGTAACATTATAAATAACATTAATATTTTAATTTTCGTACACTGTTAAGTAGTTAGAATATATCATAAATATTATATTTATGTTAATTATTACAAAATTAATAATTCTTGCTTTATGATACTTTCGAGTTAAATGACAGTGTTAAAATTTAATGTATTTAAATTAAAGTTTAATATTAAATAATATCTATTTTCAAAGTAAACACTACTTTAAATAAGATAAAAAAAGACTTTCCAAATACGCATATATTAATATTTATATAATATACTGATCATTTGTGAACTAAGAATACAATTGACAAAATTGATTTAATTCGACTTGTTGACTCTTTTAACTCATTAGACTAGATTTAACTCACTGAATTAATTTATTTAACTATATTTTAGTCTCAGTATGACTAATCATCTTCTTAAACCAGTTACTGATCATTGTCCTGCTTAAAATACAAGTTAGGCAGGTGTGGGAAGTATTGATTCATTGAGTCAATTTTTTTTAACAATATAATAAAAATATTATTTTAATACACCTTATTTTTCTATATATTAAAATTTAATAAATACTAAACTTATATTTTAATATTAATAAATTATTTATTTATTTGAGTTAAAATTTAATTAATAACAAAGTTTCTTTTGATTAATTTTTTTTAAAAAGTTGATATATGTGTTAACCATGAATATACAAGCACTTTAAAGCGCATTACAAACTATATTTGTTTTTAGACAAGCCCTTGTCCAGAAAAGAGGCATATATATTTAGCAAAAATTTGACCTAGTTATCAAGCTTAGAATAAAAACTTTCACCAACAAAAGTTGTCAAGGATCTATCTACTAGATAGAACAAAAAGGATTTTGTGAGGAGATTGTTAGGCAAATTTCTTTGAACGTCATGTGTTTTAATGATAATAAATTACTTTATAAGATTAAAAAATTGCAAGCATTCTAAACATGCTTAGTTATAGACTAATCTCTGCTAAACATATAGTAAACGTTTAGAAAGTTGTGCAATTAAAAAGTTTATGGATTAAAAGGAACTTTTCTTAATTCTTGACGAAGGTAATAAATGAATAACAAGACTGTTGCAAATAAGCTAACTCAAGGACTATTCAAGATTTAATCATGTTTAAAGCTCAACAAGTTAATCCTAGATCATCTTGGTGAAATCTGACTAAAATATATATGGTTATCCTGTTGACAATATTAAAATTAAAAAATGAATTTGATGTCTTTCTATCCACTAGAACTCAAGATAAAGTTGGTTGGACGTAGAATCAATCACAAAATAAACTTTAGAAATTTACTGTCACAAAAACTACATATTAGCAAGGTCATATAAGTAAGACAAATGTTAAATGTGAATTTAGGATATTAGTATATTTGTAATTATAATAATTAAATAACTGTATATTATGTGATTATGTTATAATTACTTCTAATATTATTATTAATATAAATATTCAGTTTAATATATAATTCAGATACACAAATTTTTCTTTCATTTTTCCTTCGGATAACATGGTATCAAAATATATTGTAAATTCGATTTAGACCAACTTAATTGAAAATTTTTTTTGGTTGACTCTACAAATTTTACTAGTGTAATTAACCTAGTCCAGTAAATTTTCAGTGCAACTTATTTGACCTCATGAAGTATTGCTTACTTAGTCATGCTTCTTATCCAGTGCTATATTAAAAAAAAAAACAAAAACTCAAGTATGACGGAGTGTATTGAAATTCCACATCGATTATAGAAATAATTAAATTAAAGCTTATAAAGGCTAAAACAATCTTTACCTTATGAGTTAGTTTTTAAGGTTAAGTTAGACTTAAAGTTCAAATTCAACATTATATTAAAGTTTAACAAAAGATGATTTTAAATCTATGCATACACGGTGGACTGATTGCTCATTAGTGAATTTTTTAGTGATTTTTTTTTCTTAAAAATCATGCTTTGATTTTGGTTTCTGGTTTTCCCTTTGTTGCGTCATTGTTGATCATATACTATTATAGCATCACTGTTCATCATTGAATTATTATTCATTACTGGTGTTATTGTTCATAATCTATACTATTTTGATGACATTTTGTTAATGACCACATGATCTAAACTACCTCATTGTGTGCAACCAAATATATTTGGACCTATGCTGACTTTCCTATAGGTTACTTTTGTTCCTTTTATGTTTGGTTGCAATTTTTCTTTCTACTTATTGTGACCCATGACGATTTGTCCTCTTTACAAAGCTAATTCTTTCATTTTCACCACTTATGTTACTACCTCATTCTCTATGAAGAAGCTAGATGACCACAACTAAGATATATGTCCAACTTTGCAGCATTATCAAGTTTACTATTCATCCCTTCCTCCTCATCCCTTCCTCCGACAAATTTTTTGTTCTAATGAGACTTGTGAATATGTTTTGGTATAGGCTAAGGAACTCTATACCAATGACATTCAATGTCTTTATGAAATTTTTCAATGTCTTGATACGTTGATGTTTGAATATTTAACTTTTGCCCCTATTGATTCCTTTGCTTTGGTTTCTCATACTGGTGATCATGGCTGCTCTTGGGTCCTGAGTGTGACCGTTGTCACAAACTTGGCCACATTATTGGCATATGCTTTGTTCTCTATGACTATCCTTGTCGAACTATGAATATTGCATAAGCTACTTCACCATCTCCTTTGAAGTCTACCTCTTTACCATATGCTTCTCAAGTGCCTTCAACCATCATTTCTGATTATTCGCAAATGATATAAAGAACGTAAGGACTTTGGTTCCAATACTTTTGTTGTGCACATAGGTAATTCCTTTATTAGTCTATCTTATTTTGCATCTCTTGGTTCATGGATTATTGATTATGGTGCCACTAATCATATCATTGGTAATAAATCTCTCTTTTCTTATTTGTCTACCTCTGGCTATTTATCTTTCGTTACTATATTCAACGATTCTCAACCATAGTCTTAGGGTATTAGTACTATTTATCCCTTTCAATCCTTATCTATTAAAAGTCTTGTATATTCCTTGCTCTCCTTGTGATCGTTTATCCCTCAGTCATCTTACTCGTACGCTAGTTTGTGTTATCTCTTTTACTAAAGACTATTTTCCTATAAGACCAGAGTTTGGGATAGATAATTGGTTCCAAATGTGAGTCACATAGACTGTATTACCTTTATCCCATAGCTTGTAACGCCCCAATTTTCATAAATTAGCTAATAGCTCTTGAATCATAATTACTTGCTAATTCCAACTTGCTAGTATCGGAATAATTAGATAGATGCTGATTTTTATTTTTATGGAATATTGATTGATTTCTGAATTCAGCATTTTAGGGTAACTGCATGCAATATATTTAGTTTCAATATCATCCAAGAATTTCTCTGATTATGTTCAGTTGTACTGTCTAAAATACCTCTGAGAGTTTTATCCGAAAAGTCAATTTTTGTCTTATTTAAATAATTATCAAATCATAATTATCTGTCTCAAAAAATGTGAGATTTAGTAATAATTGCACTAGATTCTTAATCATTTCTTATCCATCAAAATTATTACACGAAATCTCACGAAATCTAGTAATCATTACTTCAAAGATTTCCAAATCTAGTATCGGCTACTAGATTTTCATGCAACGAAACCTTATCTCCCAATTTACAAATATCGTGATTACCCAAATCTTCCAAAATCTAGTATCGGCCACTAGAATTTCATGCAAGAAGATTTTGTCTCCCGATTTGCAAACATAATCATTTTGGAACATTCTTTTCTTGTCTTCCAAAATGCCGACACCATGATTACTTTAATCAATTACTTTTCTTGAATTTAGCACCACATCAAATGTCTCGTCTATATGTCAACCTAGTCATGTTGCATTCTTTTTCGGCCAATCAAAATTCATGCATTTGCTACCCAAAATCTTAAGCTTGGAGTTTTGTGCCAATTTTTGGAAATTGCCCCATCAAAACTGTGTGTATGCAGTTCTAAACTATTTCATGCATTTTGCTTGCCAAAATGTACTAACTTTGCTTGCAAGCTTCCCTAAAAATTCACTATTCCTACAAAAAAAATCGTAACACCCTTTTCTTGCACTATTTGTACCAATTTCACTTCAATTTTGCACCAATTAAACTGTGTGCAATTTTTAAACTTGAGAACCTTGCCAAGTAAGCCAAACCATAAGTGTTTAGTGGCAATTGGCCAATCTAAACTTAGACCCTCCATATAAATTGGCAAACTAAATCATTTACTCATTTTACTACCCCAAAATCCGAAAAGTCTCTCTCATTCTCTTCACTTGCTTTCTCATTTCTCATTTCTCATTCTCTCAAAGTCTCACACTCTCTCAAATTCTCTCAAAGAAATTGAGAGGTTCCAGCCCCAAAAATCCTATCACACTCTCATCCAAATCTCACAAACACACCACTACTCCATCACCAACATCTTCCTTCACCTTTCCTTCAAATTTCGTGTGGAAGGAGCTGACTTTGGAGGAGAAACTTGAAGATCCTTGTTGCTGTTTTTTCGGTCCAGCAAGCTTCCCTTGGAGATATACCATTTATAGCCCTTTCTTCTTCAATTTCACGCCTAAAGCTCAAAGGCAAGGGGGAGTTCTCATCTTTCTACCTTTATTTTCCTTCCTTTGGTTGAATTTATGTAAAACCTTGTGAAGATTTCAACTTTGTCTCCAATAACCTTGAATGAATTGAAAATATCCCTTGCATGTCAAGTTTTCATCTTAATACTTCACTTTTGATCTCTAAATTCTCGGTTTATGCTTGGATGAGTTAATCCTTTAGAAAGTTTGAGTTTTTTTTTTTTTTTTGTATTTGCATGTGAATTTCTCCTAGTACATGTCTTGGTTTTGCACTTGCATGGTTGAAATCCTTGTTTTTTTTTTTTTTTATATTGATCCACTTTGAGACCATAAACCGTAAGCTTGCATGTGTATTCTTTAGTTTGCATGATGATTTTAAGGTTTGAAATGTCTTAGAATCTCCTTATGTATGTCTCAGTTTTGTACTTACCTTGTTGAATCCTTTGACTTATCCATTATCCACCCTTTAAGCCTTGAACCATGAGCTTGCTTGTTATATTCTTCTTTGCGAAATTTTGAGCTTGAAATGTGTTGGAAATCCCTTGTGCATGTCTCAGTTTTTCACTTAGTTTGCTGAAATTCTTGTTCAAATGATGATCCACCCTTTGTAATCATGAAACCGTGAGCTTGGATGATGATTTCCTTCACTTGCATGTAGATTTCAGCTTGTGTGTGTTTCTGTTTTCCCTTTGTTTGGCTTAAACCTTATTTCTAACCAAGATCTTGTAATTGGATAGTGAGCAAAGTGTTGCATGTTGATTTCCTACCCTTGCATGTGTTGGATTCATTGTTCTAAAAACTTGGTTATTCTTGAAACAAGTTATTTTCAAGGTCTTTGGAAAAATCAAATGGTTGAGTGTTAAAACTACCTTGTGTTGTCTCAGTTTGACCTTTTTAAACATAATCCCTTGCTGAAAATAAAAGTCCTGCACTTGGATGATGGAATGTTTGCATGTTGATTTTTCCCTATTTTGCTTATTTTGAACTTGACAAAAAATGAGTTTTAAAAGGCTGGATAGTTTTGGTTATTATGAGAAAAAAAGTTGAAATTTATATATTTTGAAACCTTGGAATATTTAGAAAGGATTGGTATGGTTCATTGGAATTAATTTCATAAAAAGAAAAAGGGAAAATTGCTTGGATGGTCTCGGTTATGGCATTTAAAGTGTTGCAAAAAATTAGAAAAATATCTTGTATGCCTTTACTTGTGTAACAAAGCAAAAATGAAATTTGTGAAATTTACTTAGGTAAATTGCTGGAAAAATGTGAAAGATGTGAGAGATGTACTATTCATCCTTGATAATTGTGTTTGGAAAACCTTGAGGTATGTTTGAAGTGATGCTTGGCTGGAAACTTGGATTGCTTACTATTCATTATGAATTATGCTATGGAATTACTATTTGAGAGCATCATCATTTGCATTTCACTCTAAAAGAATGATGGAAATGGACCATGAATATGATTGGGATTATTAGAAGTGCTATGATCTAATTGTTTTGTGAGTGGTTGAGCATTGAGAACGAAAAATTAGCAAGTGACAATGCAAGAAAAATGTGAAAAATCGAGAGGATAGGACTTTGAATATTTGTGAATTAAGTTGATTAAGTTGGTGGCATAGAAAGAACCTAAGTCTAATTTATCTTCCCTAATAAAGAGTGAAAAACTGAGAGGTAACACCTTTAGATTATTGTGAATTAACTTGTTTAATTGATGGTTTAGAGAGGAATTAAGTTTGATGATTTGTTCTTTCATGGAGAGAAAAACCGGGAGGAAGAAATCAAGAGAGCAAGAGTTTGAGTGGAATGATTTATGATTTAGAAGGTGTTAGAGATTGATGGAAATAAATGTAAAGGTTAGGATGTACTTGAGTGGCAAGTTTACAAAGATTGAGGAATGAGATTGTGCTAAATTGAAAGAGAGATTGGACTTGAAATGTGAAAGAAAGAGTAAGCTGAGAAAAAAGAAATGAATTATGAAGGCTTGAATGATTTGCCTAAGCTGTGGTCCAATATATTATGTGCTGCACTAAAATTATCCATGAGTGTGAAATTATAAAACCATGAGATTATGAAATTATGATGAGAAATCTATGTTATGCTCTGAGTTCCTGAAATATATTATCTTGAAATTATTATGAAGTCAGTGAGATTTATTGTGAAACTCATGGTATCTATCTATCCATGCTAAGGCATGTGACTCATGGAGATTATCTATCCATGTTGCTAAGTCTATGATGACTTCTAGCTTTATGCTATATGCTATGATTCTAAGTCCATGGTGACTTCTATTATTATTGTGCAATAGTCCCAAGTGGCTGAATGAAATGAGTTGAGAAAACTATCACAAAAAAACTAAAAATGATACTCCATGCATCATATATTATCTTATGAAATGACTTGATAGCATTATAGAGGCACACCTATAGGTATTGGAAGTTCGGTCCAAAGTAGACCTTCTACGGGTGGCGAAAGAGGGAACATCTGACCTAAGTGGCACATGGCAGCTGAGCTCCCTGTAGCCAAGTCATGACCCGTTTGCAAGACCTTAGCCAAACCTGACGTGAACTTCATAATACTAGGGTCGTAGAGGTCCATTCTTGAACGTGCTGGATGGCACTACACATCAATGATGTGCTATTATTCTATTTTCTATCTTTGATATCACTGTGTAGAGTAGGGAATGAGTCCTCCGATCGCCATACGACTTGAATCTATCTATATCTATCTCTATGCTAAAAGTTGGGCAAGTCACCAGTTATAGAGGAATGGGATCCCCATGCATCATTTGCATGCTATGAACACATGAGTGACTATATGGGTGGGACTGAAACCTGCATTCATGCATCATGTGCATTACTATTAGGGATGATTGAATACTTAGGAGATTGGCTATGGTTATGATTATACTTATCACCCTATTATATGATTGAACATTTGATGATGCTGAATGTTGATTGTTGGATTGAATTGTGATTGTGACGCCGCCTTCCTTGGGGTATGGCTATGATTGATGTTTGTGTTTAGAGAACTCACCCCTCTGTTTGTTTTGTCTTGTATTGTTCTTCTTTTATTTATATAGATGGACAGGAACAAGGTGAAGGTTTGGGTCCTTCCTTCTGAGGAGGATATATGGGTGTTTGACTCCGCGGCTCAAGAGAGTATCTTCTGCGGATTCGCACGAGTGATTCATGGATCACCCAGTATATTGCCGACACCCCTGTTGAGATTGTCTTTTCTGTCCCTCCTGGTGGCACTCAGTTGCCTTACCTTGCTTTGTTCGCTTCCCCGACACCTATGTCGATTGATCCCCGTACTCCTACTGCTAGGCCATCTCCTGCGCCTGTGCCCTTTCCTTTGACGACTCCTACTTCTTCACTCGTGCCAATGGAGAGGGATATCCATGTGGTGGAATCCTCCATTAGGTACACTATTATACCATCCTACATGCACCCTACATACCTATCTACCTTTGTCCCACCTATTGATACCCATTCACCTCCTCGCACTGCTGGATGGATAGAGGAAAACGGTGGAGATTCTGTTGCCACTGCTTCCTCTAGCTCTGCTTCCCCGACATCTTTTGAGGAGTCTAATCCCATTGAGGATTACTCGCCTTATGACTGATGTCTGTTTATTTACTTGTGTCATAGGGTAACTGCTCTTAGGAAGTTGGTCTATTTATGTTATGTTATGATTATTGTATTTGGATTATGCTGACCGTTCTGTTTAATCATGTACTTGACGTTTCCGCAACTTATGTTTAATATATTTGAGGTATTTTTAGATGTTGAGATGTGTTGATATGATATTATTATACTATTGCAATTGAGTTATAGAATGATGAGATGTGAAAGATAGATGCATGTTAACTCTCTCTTGGTGAAAGAGAATTACCCTTGTGATCTGCTTGCATGTGCATTCGTACAAAAAAAAAATTACCAGATTTTGGTGTTTTCTATACTATCATATTATAAAGTTTGTATTTGTGATTTAGTGAATTTGAGTCGCTACATAGCTCATGTTGGTTTGGTGGTAGATTTCCCTCTTCTTTTACATGCTCAATTGAGTCATCCTAGCCTTCAAAAGTTACAATAATTGGTGCTGAGTTTTTCTAAGTTTTCTATCTTGTCTTGTGAGTGATGTTAGTTAGGTAAACATATTTGTAGTATTTTTCACAATCTTATTAATAATTGAACTGTTTTTCTTTAGTTTAGTCCATTTAGATGTTTGGGGTCTTAGTCATTCTATGTCTACTTTAGGATTTCAGTATTTTGTTACGTTTATTGATTATTATTCTTATTGTACTTGGTTGTTTTTAATAAAATTTTGTTATGAATTATTTTCTATTTTCAAAAATTTTTTCCATGGAAAGCTCAATTTGATATTTCTATTATGTACTTTGTGTATTGATAATACTTGAGAGTACTTGTCTCATTCTCTTTAACAATTTTTAGCTTCCAATGGAATACTTCATCAAATCTCTTATGCTAATACTCCTCAACAAAATGGGATTGACAAAAGGAAAAATGGTGACACATTTTCTGTAATGGCTAAAATGGCTTTTATTCGCTTATTCTTATCCACAAAGAAATTTACATGGAACAAGGTCCTAGACATGTTGCTCAATGAGAGTCTTCTAAATTAGTTTGTCATCTATGAAAATCTTTATATGACCTTAAACAATCTCTAGATGTATGGTTTAGTACATTTAACATTTTTGTCTAAGAAATTAAATATCTTGGAGTGAAGCTGATTATTCAATACATTTAACATTGTTGTCCATTAATTTGATTGTTTATATGGACAACAATGTTAAATGTACTAAACCATGCCCCTAGAGATTGTTTAAGGTCAGTGATTATCATGACATTACACAATTTAAGAATCATTTATGTCACTAATTTTAGACAAAAGATCTTGGCAAACTTTGATACTTCTTAGGAATAGAGGTGACATAAAAAAAATGGTATTGTAATTTCTCAAAGAGAGTATGCATTGCATCTCTTAGGAGAAACAAGTTTGATGAGTGCCAAATCTACAAATATTCTTATAGATCCTAATTCCAAACTTTTCCTAGGTTAAGAGGAGTGTAACACTTTTTTATTTATTTATTATTTGATAAATTGCTTGATATTAGGTGATGGCAGAACGTGTTTTAATTTGATTTGATAAGTGTCTGATGAAGGTCTGCTGCAAGGGGTCTCACTTAGATGAGACAGATTTCACTCAAGCGAGATTGAGTGCCTATAATCACATGATTTTAGAGCATTCTTGCTCAAGTGAGATGAGTCTCGCTCAAACGAGATAGGATAAACTTAGACCCAAAATAATACTTATACACTTGTAAAGAGAGAGAGAGAGAGAAGAGGGTGTTGTAAGAGCCATAGAGAGGGCCAAAACCAAGAGAAAATTTTATATAAAGCCATGTATGCAAAGAGAGAGGACTTTTCACATGACACTCCATGCAAAGTGAAGAACTCTTCTTACATCTTACCTTTTTGTACTTTCTAAATACTGTAAGATCTACCCAACACACATCCCTTGAACCCCACTAAGTTGAATCACCCATCATCTTGCTATAAAAGTCCTAAAAAAATCATCTATCTTCACCAAAAGCACAGTTACCCCCACAAAATCCATAAAGTAACCAACCTTTTTGATTGAGACCTTAGCCAGATTGTAGACAGAGAACTCTCAATCTCAACCTGAAATTGATGACATCAGATAATAAATTAATTACTCGATGTAGAACTCAAACAAAAGTATTGAAATGATTGATTGATTGTTGCTTGACTATTTGATTGTTGGATGAGATTATACTTATTTTTGCATAATGTACTTACTCCTTTCTTTGTGATGTGTCCAATATGTGTATATAGATGCAGAATAAGTGGAGATATGCCAAACAACTTTGCACGAACCTTGATGAGAGCGGGAGAGTGGAGTTTTAATAACTCCAATAAAACCACTATCTTTACGAGTTTTATTATTTTAACTATAACTTGTGAATAACCCCTATGTCAACCTAGTGGTCATACAGGGAAAAGTTAGAGTTTAGGTGCCTTTTCCTCTATACTTGGAAGTTCCCTACTTGGGACTTGGTGATGATCCTCATTCAGATGGATTTGATGATTGAGGAGGGGATCAAGTCGAGAAGAGAAGTCTAGCTTGTTTACTTGCTTATATGTTTATGTGTTTATGTTTTTCTTTAGTTGTGTTCTTTTTCCTGTAATGTAGAGTAGGTAAATAATTTGGGAAAAATCTAGTAAGTTTATAATAATTATTCATGCACTATGGACATGATGCCTTTAAGGCTTAGTTATGTAAAATATTTTTATGTTGATGTGTAATACTTGGGATAGTGTATTTATGAAAATGTTTTATTTTATCCCTTACTCACCATGAGATTTGGGATAATTGGGAAAGAACTATTGTAAAGTAGGGACATCTCGTGTTACACCATGCATACTTTTGTTGCAGCTTGGGGAGAGTTCATGCCGACCCTAGAAGATGTTGCTGTCCTTCTTTGCCTTCCTCTGTACGATGACGTTGACATTTCTTCCCTTTACTTCCTTGTGAACATTTCCATCTACCTAGGACAGTTAAAAATCATGATGTCGTGTGGGTCATAGTTGGTAGGCTGACTAAGAGTGCGCATTTCTTTCCAATTAACATGACCTTTAGCTTGGAGAAATTAGCAAAATTATACATCAGAGAGATTGTCAAGCTACATGGAGTACCTTCTAGTATTATCTCTGATAAAGATCCTCAATTCACTACTCAGTTTTGGTAGAGTTTCCAAGAAGCTATGGGCACACAGTTAAGGTTGAGTTCTGCATATCATCCCCAAACAGATAGTCAATCTGAGTGTACTATTCAGACCTTAGAAGACTTGTTGTGAACTTGTATTGTAGAACAGGAGGATATGCTTCCTTTGGTAGAATTCACTTATAATAATAGCTACCATTCGTGTATAGATATGGCACCATTTGAGGCTCTGTATAGCAGAAGGTGTAGAACCCCTATCTATTGGTTCCAAGATGGAGTATATTTGATGGTTGGGCCTGAAATACTGCAAGAAACTAAGGAGAAAAATGAACTTATTAGAGAAAAGCTGAGAGCTACTCAGAGTTGACAGGAATCTTATGCTGATCGACGCAGAAGATTCCTAGAATTTGAGGTTGGTGATCACGTATTCCTGAGAGTATTATGCACTATAGGTGTGGGATGAGTCTTAAGAGCCAAGAAGTTAACACCTAAGTTCATAGGACCATATCAGATATTACATCGTAGAGGACCAGTAGCCTATGAATTAGCATTACCACCTCAATTATCAGGACTACATAATGTTTTCCATGTGTCGTAGCTAAGGAAGTATGTTCCTGATTCGTCTCATGTAATCGAGCCTAATGTTGTGGAGTTACGAGATAATTTGTCTGTGCAGGTCCCAGTTGCTTGTATCGAGGATAATATAGAGTTAAGAAACTTAGAGGCAAATCTATTCAGTTAGTAAAGGTTGTTTGGGACCTAGTAACTGGTGATGCCACATGAGAGTTAGAGGAAAGAATAAGAGAGTTGTAGCCTCATCTTTTCTCTGAGGATGAAATTTTTTAGGACGAAAATTTATTTTCATGGGAATAATTGTTAGGCTTGTAATATATTATTGAGTGATCTATAATATTTTATACTTGTTAAATATTAATTGAAGGATTATTTAGTATTAGAATAGATTTAGATGAAGTTTGGAAATTATTTTTAAAAAAAAGTGAACAATGTCGGTGAACAGTGACATCACAAACGCGTACAATGTGCGTGCACAGTGTTTCCAGCTTGAATAATGTCCTAAACAGTGTTTTCGGCGTGAATAATAAGGCGGTGAACAGTAAATTTCAAAAATTTTCTATAAAAAGTGGGCTTCACATGAAATTTTCGTTTCTTCACTCTTATCGAAGGTTCTCAAAGGTTCCAAGGTCATATACCACCATTTTCTCTCATATTAAACCCTCATAAACTTAGATTTCTCTCTAAATTTGTGATTCTGCGTCTGTTCTAAGGGATTTGAATTAAGTTTCTTTAAGTTTGAAGTTAGATTCACCGCTCGTTTCTCTTCTCCTTCTCTTTCTCATAAGAAGTTCATGGTGTTCTTAGGAGAAACTCTGTTCTGAAACCAAATCTTTGATGAATCTTGCGATAAAACAAGTAATATTTGGTATATCGGGACTGAATCATCATTCTAAGGTAAAAAGAGCTTATTTTAGCCTATGAACTATATTTTAAACGGTTTGATATGTTATTACAAGAAGTTTTGATATGATTTTGTTAGATCTTTTGAATAAAAGCTATTTTATAAGCTGTAACTACTGTTAATTGATTTAAAATGCTAAGATTTTGGCTGATCTATTATAAACTTGTCTTAGCTGAGTTGTTAAAACAATTTTAGCGGTACTGCATCATGTTGAGATATATGTTTTGAATCATTATAGAGCCGAGTTACATGTTTAGGAGGGTAGAAGTGTAACGGTAAGTTCATGGTGAGCTGTTGTGCTGTGTTGTCTGGATCTAGATACCGGAATGATCACTCCTGGACTGGTTTGGTTCCTTCTAGATTACTTAGGCTATGAAACCAATTGAAAACCATTTTTCATGCTGTGTATTAAATGGGCTGGTAATGCATGGGGTTGTTGCTGTGAGTAATAGTTTGCTCTACATACACGATAAGTTCATATTGAGCTCACCCTTGCATTTTTGTCTATGTTGTTGTGTGCGTGTGTACTGTGATGATCGTACGATGGTACGTGAGCAGATGTAGCAGGTATTGCATATACTTCACAGGCTGAGGGGTTAGTGGAGAAATGTGAGAAGTTGGAGTCGAGTAATTTTGCATCAAAGTCATTTTTCCTTATACTTTGAGACCTCATGTAGAGGAAGTTACGTAGTATAATTTTGTGTATTTTGAATATTATGAACTAAATGTAATTTTACGTTGTTCTATTAGATATTTGTTGTAAGAAACTTTGTTTTATTTTGAATGAGAAGTAAGTTTTATACTTATATTCTCTATTATTTATCTATCTTAAATAAGTATGTGATATATAAACAATGTTCTCGGTTCTTTATAAAAGGAGTCGTGACATTTTAGTGGTATCAAAGCATGGTCTAGGTAAACCTAAGGGGTGAGGTTGTTAGGTGTCAGTTATGCATATTAGACATGTGAGTTTTAGCTGTGACTCATATATCATAATTTATAATCATCAGGTGCGAGGGAACGAGCTTGATCACCTCAGTTCTCAGATGCGACAGATGTAGGAAATTTTAGTATATGATACTTGGGTGAGCTATAAGGCGAGTCATGCTGCGTGAATAATAGATTGTTAAGGTAAGTTGTAAATAATTGCTGAGATAAGTGTGTTTGTTATGCTGTATGAATACTGATATGATGTTATGCTCAGTGCTAAATTGATTAAATTGTTATGATATATTAAATATGAATATATCACTATAAACTGAATCTATGAATATAGTTATGTGGTAGTATTGCTGAATGTGTTAAACATTATTAATCTAAGCTAGTCTATATATTAGGATGGCTAGACCAAGAAGATCTGCTGCAAACCCTCTTCCTCCTATTAACGTGAACCAAATGGCTCACGCCATGGAGGTCATGGCAGCCACTGTGAGGCAGAGTCTAGATATCATTTCAAAGTCTAAATAGAAGATTTAAGTTGCACGTTATCACTTTTTGCACAAAAAGGAGTAACTCAGATGGAACACTGCTGCATGTAGTTACTTTCCTACAAATAATAACCAAGTGCAAGCCTGTATGAAAGGATAAAGATGCGTGTTGCTCCTTTTCTCGCCAATAATGACCACGCGCATGCCATTTATGTGTAACTAGCTGCACATTATCACTTTTCTCATGAAAAGTGATTGTTCCAGAGAGGATTTCAAAAGCAAAGCTTGCACGTGGCTTCTTTCTACCCAAATAGTGACCATGAACAAGCCTTATGAAGAGATATACTTCTGTGTGGCCACTTTCTCTTCTCCTTCTCTCTCTCTAACTCTCTAAGAAGTAGAAATGAAATAAAAATGAAAAATGACAAAAGATCTCTAATTCTCTGAACTGAGTTCATATTTATAGTTTTCCCGTCTTTTTGGTGTGGTTACTATTTCTGTAGAAAGTAACCACACAAAAGGCTTTCTATAGGTTTCTCAGGCTGAAGTAATCACTATCAATGAAAAAAGTAATCACATTGAAGTGTTTTCCCATAAATTGGCTTGCGCGTGTTCACTCATCACTTTCTATGAAGAAAGTGATTATTATAGGGGCATAAAGTGATCATGTGCAACTTTTCTCTTGGATATAGACATTGTGGTGTTCACTTTATACATAAATAGTGAACACTTTTATTCCTACTTCTGGACAAAGGCTCTATAGTATTCACTTTATACAGAAATAGTGAACACTTCCATTGTACTTTGCTGAATCCACTTAAAAGTTGTCGCTTTATGCACCAATAGTGATTACTCCAGTATACAACTTTCGATTCTTCACTCTTTAAGTCCAGATTTGCCATTTTTTTTCTACTTTCTCTTCTTAAATCTCAAGCATATGATTCTCAGCTTAGAATTTCCTACAAGATTTTATTCTAGTCGGCAATTTATACCAAAAAATGCATAAGATCTAAAATAACTAAACTATTTAAAGGATATTGGACACTTTAGCATTTTTATGAGATTTTCAGCTTTAACAATCAACTTTATTATTGAAAAACTGCTAGAAATTGAACTACAATACTAGTAAAATATGGATTTATCATTCCCTACATTTATTTCTTTCTTTGTCAACTCTGTGAAGGTGGTTATACCTCCTACCCATAGGAATATTTAGGAGCCATGAAATAAATCAAGATTTTGTTAGATTTATAATTAGTTTTCTAGGAACTTTTTGATAGAAAATTGCAGTTAGGAAGATGAAAACTGCATAAAAAAAAATATAATTGTTCAAAAAATTCAATTTTGCTTATAGTAAATCAAATTGTTTGGATCTAATAGAATTCTTATGCAAATTTTGTTGTTTAATTACTTTTGCAGGAAACATTAAGGAATAACATGAGTTAAAAGTCTTAAGAGGTTAAATGGGCTAAGCATAATCACTTTGCATGCTAAAAGTAAACATTTTAGAGGTTTAGAAGTTAATGGAGGTTGAACGTAATCACCTTTAGTGCAAAAAGTGAACATTTTAGAGACTTGAAGAGTGAAATTTGTTGATTGTAATGACTTTCACCATTAAAAGTGAGCATTGCAAAGGCTTTGAAGAGGGCGTACCTTATGCGTAATCACTTTGAAGACAAAAAGTGATCACTCTAAGGGCTTTACATAGGGTATATGGTGTGCATAATCACTCTTGGTGTCAAAAGTAAGTCTTCCAGAGATTGAGATATAAATAAGGGAGTGTGCATGATCACTTTCACCATTGAAACTGATCACTTCAGAGTGCAATAGTGACTGAAGGCCTGTGTGTAACGTCCAAAATCTATGCTATTAATTAATTTTCTCAATTAATTTTCATGAATAAGGTTAATAAGGGACTAATTGAATATTTATTAGAATTCAAATCTATGTTGATTAGGTAGACTAGAATTAAAAATTTAAAGTAGAACTTAAGTAAATACCAATGAGAAATTGGGTGAATAAAAGATCTTCGGTTAAGAGAAAAACTGGTATAGTTTCAGTAATTTAAATTACTAAAATAAAATAATGTTATTTGCCCTAGATCTAGGGGTGGGGAAGCAATCCACCACACCTTGATCCAATGGCTCATAATCAATCTTGTGGCTCATTTGAGACCACAAGATTTATGAACCAATCAAAACTAGCCAAGTAACTTCATTCATCATGGTCACTTGGATATTTGCTCTCCCTTATTCCCTTATAAATTTGTCACTTCTCTCCCTCATTCTCTTCTCCATTTTTCTCCTTTTCATACCTCTATAACTTTTCTCTCAAGCTCACCCACACTTGCAAATTAGAAACATCTTTTGGAATCAATTTGGTGCTCAAAAGAGGTAGGGTTATATCTTTGTTGATATGTTTATGTGGATGTGTATGGCTGTATAGTTTATGTTTTAAATATTTTAATCCATGATATATGTAGTGTTTTTTATGATGTATAATTGGATTAATGGTGGGTTGGGTGAATTGAAGGTAGATCAAGTAGGAAAACTAGGAAAATAAAGAAAACAAGTCTGAAAACAGAATTCTCTAGGGTTTCCTTACAAATACCTTGTGTGGACCAAATATTTTTCCATTTAAATATTATGAAAATATTTTTAGTTCAAACTAGACATCCAGAGGTTTCTATACATATAAATTATTAAGCAATTGGATTAGTATAAAATCAGTTACAAATTTCAAAAATTTGCCCTAAGTTTCAGATTTTAATTTTGGGCAGGTAATCATGCGTAAGACATAACTTGTCCCACATAACTTGGATTGAGGTGAAACAAATTTTTTAAAAACATAATATTTATTAGTTTATACCATAAAAGTTTCAGAGTTCAATTCAATTTGAGTATTTCATAGAATTGTTTCAAATTTACCCCTGATACTATTAAGTCAGAAACAGAGCAATCTATAACAACTAACTTTAGAACCTTATAACTTGATTTCTATTTAACCAAATGAAATGAAACTTTTTGGATATTAAAATTTTATCCCTTAAATTTAAAATGACATGGATCTGGTAATCATACACTTAGAATTTGAATTTTAGTGGATTTTAATAGTTTTGAGTGATATTTTGAATAATCAGCTGATAGGTCATAATAAAAAGCTAAAATCTTATGTTGTAGTTGTCAAAATTGAATGAGACCAAATACGTTAGAAACTAGACAAATAGGGTTTCAACATATAAAAAATTCAGTAAAAACAAAATAAGGCAAAATTGATCCCTTTGAGGACAGAATCATCAATTTAAGGGTTTTATATGAATGCCTGTTTGCTATGAAAATTGTTGAATTATTTATAATGTTGTTGCTAGAACTATTCATGGGGAAGCAAACATGATTCGTTATGCTGCCCAAATTTTACAAGAGTTATGAATAGTTTGTAAATTTCAAAGAGATATGTGAGGTACAGTATGAAAGTTATGAAAGTCTAAGAAGGTTCAAAGTTATAAGAAAGTTCTATATTACTTGGGCCAGCCCCGGATAAAAAGTAAACCCAACAATCTTGTATAGGAACGAGCTCGGTCCTGATAAGCAGGCTATTACCCTTGAGTCTATGGCCAAGAACTCCCAAGGGACCAAGGATAGGAACTTGTATGAGAATTAAACACATTGTTATGTGATTTAAAGTATTTTAATTAATAGTAGTTCATTTCTATGTTGCTTTTAATTACAACTTTAAGTATTATTATGTCACATGTATGATTCATGTTAAGTCTTTGGACTATTTATTTAATTACTTATATGTGTGTATCATAATCATTATGATCATGTGTATTACTAATATTAGACATAAAATTTACTTTACTTCGGACCATGTTTTCAACAATCATAATTGAAAGATTTTCTTATTAGTTTGACATAGAAGTAACTGAGAATGAAAACGATGTCATTGTATGTCCCCTGGGAGTTCTTGGCCATAAGACTCTTGGGTAATAGTCTGTTCTAATCTTCTTAGACTTTCATAACTTTCATATAATACCTCACATATCTCTTTGAAATTTTACATTTATTTATTACTCTTACAAAATTTGTGTAGCATAATGGATTATGTTTGATTTCCCATGAATAGTGCCAGCTAGCGAACAGACATTCCTATATATCATAGCAAATAAATAAATAAATAAATAAAACCTTTAAGTTCATGATTTTGTCCTTAAAGGGATAAAATTTGCTCTATTTTATTTTTACTACGTTTATTTCTATATGACTTCAATGGACTTGAATTTTTTATATGTTGAAGCCTTATTTGTCTAGTTTCTAACCTCTTTGGTTCTATTTGATTTTGACAATTGTAGCTCAAGATTTTAGCTTTTTACTATCACTTGTTCTGTGCTTAGCCAGAGTAGCACTCAAAAATATTAAAATCCACTAAAGTTTAAATTTTGAGTGTATGACTACCAAATTTGTGTCACTTTAAATTTAAGGGATGAAATTTCAATGTCCAAAAATTTTCATTTCATTTGGTTAAATAAAACTCAAGTTATAAGGTCCTAAATTTAGTTCTGGAAATTGCTCAAATTGAATTGGATTCTGAAATTTTTATGGTATAAACTAATATATCTTTTATTTTTAAAAATTTTTGTTTCACCTTAATCTAAGTTATGTGGGGTGAGTTATATCTTACGCAAGATTACCTGCCCAAAATCAAAATTCGTAACAGATTCTATACTAATCCAATTGCTTAATAATTTATATGTATAGAAAGTTCTGGATGTCTAGTTTGACCTAAAAATATTTTAGAATATTTAAATGGTGAAATATTTGGTCTGCACAGGGTATTTGTATGGAAGCCCTAAAGAATTCTATTTTTAGACTTGTTGTTTTCTTTCTTTTCTTGGTTTTTCTACTTGATCTACCTTCAATTCACTCAACCCACCATTAATCCAATTATACATCATAAAAAACATCACATATATCATGGATTAAAAGATTTAAAACATAAACTATACAGCCACACACATCCACATAAACATATCAACAAAGATAGAACCCTACCTCTTTTGAGCACCAAATTGATTCCAAAAGATGTTTCTAAGTTGCAAGTGTGGGTGAGCTTGAGAGAAAGTTTATGGAGGTAAGAAAAGAAGAAAAATGGAGAAAAGAATGAGGGAGAGAAGTGACAAATTTATAAGGGATAAGGGAGAGCAAATATCAAAGTGGCCATGATGTATGGAGTTACTTGGCTAGTTTTGATTGGTTCATAAATCTTGTGGTCTCAAATGAGTCACAAGATTGATTATGAGTCATTGGATCAAGGTGTGGTGGATGGCTTCCTCACTCTTGGATCTAGGATAAATAATATTATTTTATTCTGGTAATTTAAATTATTGAAACTGTATCGGTTTCTCTCATAACTGGAGATCTTTTATTCATCCAATTTTTCATTGGTATTTACTTAAATTCTACTTTAAATTTTTAATTCTAGTCTACCTAATCAATATAGATTTGAATTCTAATAAATATTCAACTAGTCCCTTATTAACCTTATTCATGTAAATTAATTAATAGCATATAACAGATAGTTAAAATTTTAGACATTACACTTGCATAAACACTCTCAGCACAAAAGTGAAAGTTCCAAAAGTGTAAAAAATTTATAAATAAATAGCTAGAAACTTAGAATTAACGAGAGTTTTTCTCATTTTTTGTCTTTTTCACATTTTAGAGAAATAGAGAGGGAGGTTTGAGGACGAATTTTAAGGCTTAATTGCTGAGAAGTCAAGCTTAGGACTTGGATTCATGGAGATCTTCTGCATCTTCTCTTCTACTTTTTCTTTCTCTCATTTTTGTAGAAGCATGTTCTAAATTTATTTTGTTAGAGATTGATGGACCCTATTTATAAATTGTAAATTGATTGTGGATCTGAGTTCTTAGTTTTCATTATATTGAACATTCATTTCTTTCCTTAATGTAATTCTTGAATTCATTATTCAATTGAATTGAATTAGAGATTTTACATCAATGAAAGTTGAGTGAACATCTTATTTTTGAATTAAATGTTTAGATTTATAATATCTTAGGAATAAGCATTCATTATCTAATGGTCTTTTGATTTTTCATTCTTAATGCACTATTTGATTGATTCACACCTAAGGAATTAGGGTAATTGATTAGATTTAGGATTATTGAGTCAAAGAATTGAACAAATTGATCATCAATCAATTAAGGTACTTAGGAATTCATATCGCAATTAGTTTTGCAATTGACGAATAGGTGAAATCAACCCTGACTTCATTTGATTAGTAATCTCCTTTTGAAATCCTTCACTTCTTTTGCTAGTTCTTTCTATTTTACTGCACTTGTATGTTCTTGTCTAAAAGTTCAAACCTTATCAAATTTTGATTAGCTCAAATAGTTTTTAATCTTGTGAATTGGAAATTGATAGTATCAATCCCTGCAGATGATATTTGGAACTTACAATTTTGTATTTTATTACTTGCTACAACCACCTAATACACTTGCTAAATAAGATTCTCAGAATAACAACACTATCCTTAACATTCTTGAGCATTCTAATATTAAGCCATTGTATGATATTAATGCCTTTGTATAAAAGAGCTAGTTGATGCTTTAGACATAATTGACTCTTACATATGTTATAAAAAAAAACATGGGTATTTTCCTAAGAAGTATCAGATAATGGAGATTGAACTATTGGGAATAGGGATGTCTCACTGTTTGCATATTATTTTGACTTTGTTTCCAACTCATCCTTCCATGCCTTTGACTCATCTTTTTCATCACATTCTTGGTAGAACTTAGAGCTTTAAGCGATCGTACTTGAAAATTGGTAACTTATCTCATCCTTAACCCTTAGGGACATTCTAGTTTGCTATTTTCTTATGACTATGGCTTTGTTTATGATTGTTTTAGTTCTTTTCTTTAGCATGAGTAACTAAATTCCTAGATAGGGCTATAGGAATTCTTGTTCATGAATTTATAGGATTTTGATGTTTGAATCTGAGTTTAACTTTCATTTGTGATTAATGTTTATCCTGTTGCACATAATTATATATTATGAATTAATCACCTGTAACATAATCATAATTAATTATATTGTCAAACAATTGTATCTCAATTAGTTAATAGATCTTTAGGATAAAATGAGACAAAAAATTAGGTAGACCCAACCAATCTTTCTCTTCCAATCGTTATTAAATTAACAAGTTCATATGTGTTTTATGCATTCTTAAATTGATATCTTGTATGACTATTATGAATGTTAATTTAGAGAAAATAATATTAATATTACATGACTATTTGGTATTGATAGTATTTGTATCAATGTTTGATAATCACAAGGAAATGAGATTTGGAGTTAAACAAAAGAATAACATAAAGGATTAAATGAGTAAACTCATATGCCCTACGTTCCTCTCCTATAAGTTTAACTAAGAAGCATGTTATGTTATTTACTCTTAATTTCATTCATAATTTATTTAATTTTAATCCTTGTTTTTTATTTTTGCAACCTTCAAGTTCAAATAATTAAATTAAGAAATTCTTAGTAATTGAAATTAATTCTTGTGGGACGATATTTCAAAAATTTATTTTAGAATCCTTTATTACTTTTTGATGGGTACACTTCCTCCCTCCCAACAAAAGCCTATCAAACTCTCATTGGTTCTTAGTTTAACTTGACCTAAGTCCATGATGTGGAGCACTCCTTCCTTTTCCAAAAACTTACCATAAAACTCCTTGACCATTTCTTCCTAGGTTACTATGGAATTTGGCTTAAGCTTTGAGTACCAAGTGAAAGCCTAGCCTATTAGGTGCTTGGAGAACTCGCACAATCGCAAGTCTCTTTCATTGCGGAATACGCCTAGGTCATCTTCAAAAGTGATGAAGTGCTCTCTTGTACTACGCGTCCCATGAAACTTCCTAAATGTGGGAGGTGTACCCATATGGATATGCCTTTCTCATTACCTCTCAACTATATTATAGTTTCATATTCATATCGTTTTCCTTCTTTTTCTGTCCCTCCATTATCCAACGATACAACTCCTTGCTCATCGAAGAGGAGTCAATTCTAACATACACCTCCTCACCCTGTGTCATACTCTTATTAGAACATGATACAAATTTCTAGAATAATCTAGAAAATATTAGGAACAATCTAAGAAAACCATTTGTATCTTCTAATTACAAGATGATTCTAGAAATCATAGTTCTAAAATATCGTAAATATTATAGTATTAAACCACCAAACATAATGGTGAAAGATGCCTATAAATAGGCATGCTATCACATTGTAAATGACAAGAAGAAGTAAGAAAAGTATCAGTTTTTCATCTCTTGAGTGTCTTACTCAAACTTCTTTAACTATCATTTTTAACTATTCTAACTAACATATTTTAACAATCCTACTCATCTGTTATACCAAAAAACCATCAGTGTAATCAGAGCTATGTTCAGTCATTTATTGGGCATAGAAATATTACCATCCTATTCAAGAAATAATAAACCATTGCCAAAAATTTTCTAACCATGACTAGCCCTACTCAACTATCATCCCTCCCCATTCCCATTTTCAATGGTGAAAATTATAATTTTTAGAGCATAAAAATGAAGACATATTTCACCTTTCAAATTTTGTGGGATATTGTAGAAAAAGGATTCACTACTCCAAGAGCATCTCATCCTTCACTATAGCTCAAAGAAAAGAACTGAAGAAGAATAAACAAAAGGATTTGAAGGCCTTGATTACCTTACAACAAGTTGTGACTGACATAATTTTTCCAAGAATAATGAGTGCTAGAACAAACAAAGAAGCATGGAGTATATGCAGGTGGAGTTTGAAGAAAGCAAAAAGGTATCTGCTGTAAAGCTCTAAAATCTACGACAAGAGTTTCAATTATTAAAATTGAAAGAGTTTGAGACCATAGAAGATTACTATTTCAAAATTAAAGAAATAGTTAACCAAATGAGAGCTTACTATGAAAATATTCTTGACCAAAAAGTTATTGAAAAATTACTAATCACAGTTTCCCATAAATATGATCCAATTGTGACAACTATTGAGCAAACAAAGGATCTATCTATTCTATCAATGGCAGAGTTGGTAGGGTCCCTTGAAGCTTATGAGCAAAGGTTACAATAGACATGATGAAGACTTAATTGAAAATGTCTTTCTATCAAAGCTCAAATTATGGTCTTAGAACAAAGGGAATGAAGGAAGAAAGAATAATGAAGAAACTTCTAGAAACAAAAAGAATTCTAGAAATTTCTCTAGAAACAATCAAGATAAATATCCTTCATGCAGCATTTGTAAGAGGATAAATCATATTAAAGAAGAATGTTGGTATCGTAGAAAACTACAATGTTGACATTACAAGAAATTTAGACACATGAAAAAGTATTGTCACAACAAAAATAACTATCAAGCAAATTTTTTTGAAGATTATGATCGAGAACATCTTTTCTATACTACCTAAGATTCCAACAATAAAATGAAAGGAAATTGATACTTGGAGAGTAGTTGTAGCAATCACATGGCTAAAGATATAATCATCTTCAAGGATATCAAAGAATCCATCAAAGTGAAATTTCGAATGGGGAACGATACTATCATTGAGTCAAAAGGCAAAGGCCTAGTATGGTAGAGACAAAGAAGAAACAAAACTTATTATTGATGTCTTACTAATTCCTAACCTCAAAGAAAATCTCTTGAATATTGGCTAAATGATGGAGAAGGTTGTTCTCTCTACCTCAAAGGGGACACATGTAAGATATATGATAGTAAAAAATAAGAGATTGGCCAAGTAAAGATGGAGAAAAGAAACAATAGTTTTTCAATAAGCTTTAAACAAGGCGCTAACATTGCATGAAAGTTGGAGTTAATACTTCATGGCTTTGGCATCGAAGATTTGGCCATTTCAATACTTATGCCTTAAAAATGTTATATCAAAGGAATATGATGGAAGATCTCTCATGTTTTGAAGAAAATAATAAAGCTTGTGAAGGATGTCTCCTTGACAAGCAACATTGACTGTCGTTTTCTACTAGGAAAGCTTAGAGAGCAAAAGACTTATTGGAACTAATTCATACAAATATGTATGGACCAATGCAAACACCATCACTTCACAACAACTGATATTTTATCCTTTTCATCATTGATTTCTCTAGAATGCTTAGGTCTACTTCATCAAAGCAAAATCAGAAGTTTTTGGACTATTCAAGAAGTTCAAGGCTCTTGTCTAGAAGCAAAGTGATAAATAGATAAAAGTATTATGAAGTGATCATGACAAAGAGTATACCTCATAAGATTTTGATAAATTATGTGAGGATGAAGGCATTAAGAGACAACTTACCATCGCATATTCTCCACAACAAAATGGAGTAATTGAGAGGAAACTGCATAGTAATGGAGATGGCTAGATCGATGTTGAAGGAGAAAGAATTTCCAAATACTTTCTGGGTTGAAGCAGTTTATACTACTGTTTACATACTCAACAGACTAACTAAGGCTGTCTAAGATAAAACCCTAATTAAAGCTTGGAGCAAGCAAAAACTATCAGCAAAACACCTAAGGGTTTTTGGATCTATTTGTTAAATGCACATTCCAGAAGAGAAGAGACACAAACTAAAACACTAAAGTGTACAAGGTATCTTCTTGGGCTATAGCACACAATCAAAAGGATATTGAGTCTACAACTTACAAACTAAAAATCTCACTTAGTCGAGATATTAAAGTTGTTGAAATGCTACTTGGAATTGGAAAGATGAAAAGGTTTAGAAAAATGTTTCTATACTAATGCAACAATCTCACGAAATTAAAGAAGTCTCAAGTAAGAGTTTTTCACCCAACAACAACAAATTTCCTCATTAGAGTCTACTCCAAGATGAGTTTTTGGTAGCATCAAAACAAGAAGCATGGGTCCAAGTAATAGAAGAAAAGATAAGAATGATTGAAAAAAATGACACATGGAAACTAGTAGATTGCCCTACAGATAAAGATATTATTGGAGTAAAATGGGTCTATAAGACCAAGCTTAATCCTGATGGCAATATACAAAAGTACAAGGCAAGGCTGGTAGCTAAAGGATACTCATAACAACTTGGAGTTGATTACAACAAGATATTTTTTCTAGTTTCACCTGGATACTATAAGAACTCTAATTGCTCTTTCTGCACAAAAAGTATGAAACATTTACCAAGTAGATGTAAAATCTGCCTTTCTCGATGGCATTATTCAAGAAGAGATTTATGTGGAGCAAACGCAAGGTTTCGTTAACAAAGGTAATGAAGGCAAAGTACTAAGACTGAAAAAGGCTCTACATGGATTGAAGCAAGCTCTACGAGTATGATACAGCAAAATTGATCAATACTTTATACATCAAGGATTCATCAGAAGAAAAAGTGAGCCAACTATATACACCAAGTTCCAAGGTTAATATGACATACTCATAGTCTTCTTGTATGTAGATGATCTTATCTGCACAGGAAATAATATGGAGATGGTAGCCAAGTTCAAGGAAGATATGATGAAGACCTTCGAAAGGATCGACCTTGGCTTGATGAATTACTTCCATTAGTGACAAATAAGAAATTGAAGACAAATAATAGAGCATCAGAACCTGATGCATCACATTATAGAAGTTTGATTAAAAGCCTATTATATCTCATAGCCACACGACCAAACAAAATGTATGATGTTAGTCTTCTTTCAAGATTCATGCAAAGTCCAAGCGAAATTCACTTTGGAACAACAGAAAGAATCCTAAGATATCTACAAGGCACAAGGGAGTATGGTATATGATACCAAATTATAAGCAACCCAAAGCTACTTTGCTACACTCATAATGACTGGGCAAGATCAATCAACAACATGAAGAGCACGTCTAGTTATGTTTTTTCACTAGGATCAAGAATAATTTTCTGTGTTTAGAAGAAGCAAGCAACAATTGCACAATAAAAAACAGAAGCAAAATATGTGGTAGCTATTGAGACTATAAGTCAACAAATATGGTTAAGAAAAATATTTGAAGAAATGGAAGAAAAACAAATATTGCAATATACTGCGACGATAAATCAGCTATAGCCGCAAAGAATCCAATGCATCATAGCAAAATAAAATACATAGCAATCAAATACCATTTTATCAGGGAAGGAGAAAGAACTAAAGAAATCAAGCTCAAGCACTGTACAACTGAAGATTAAGTTGTAGAAATTTTCACTAAAGCACTACCAAGACCAAAATTTGAACAGTTACATAGATGCTTAGAGTTACAGAAATTTGCATCAATGAGGAGTATTAGAATATGATACAAATTTCTAAAATAATTCAAAAAAATATTGGAAACAATCAAGGAAAAATCATTTGTATCTTCTAGTTACAAGATGATTCTAGAAATCATAGTTATAGAATATTGTAAATATTATAGTATTAAACCACCCCAAATATAATGGTTGAGGATGCCGTATACTATCACATTGTAAATAACAAAAAGAAGTAAGCAAACTATCAAATCTCCATCTTTTAAGTGTTTTACTCAAACTTCTTCAGCTATCATTTTCAATTATTCTAACTAACATATTCTAACTAACATATCTAGGTATTATAATACATTGTAGGTTCATTTTCTTCCGTAGCCTCATCCCTAATTCCACCATTCATCTCTTTGTTCCATTTAGCTCGTTCACTGCTAAGAAGGTTACTGCTTGCCATAATCTTATCCACATCATATCTTGTTATATCAGAGTTAGTAACAACATTAACTCCTCAGAATTTTATAGCAGCAATGTCGTAGGCTTCAGCTGCTTCCTCTTGGATACCTAAAATTTTATTTCGGTAAGGGTAAGATTTAGCTTTCAGTAGAAATACTGGATCAGTTTTTTCTTTTTGACCAAAATCATGATATTAGAATTTTACAATTAAAAAGATTAATTGAAGGTATGATTGTTTATCCTTCTGACCAAACAGCTTTGATAAAAGCTGCCTTCGGGACTAACAGTGCTCTACAATATTAAAGTGGTTCATGATTAGCCTTATTGTTATGTGACTGAAAAGAAGAGTTCAAATCAAAGATTAGCTTTTTAAAGTCATAAAGCACAATCGCCGTCTCTTCCTGGTACATGAATAAAAACTGTGGTGACTAGTAAAGCAAGAATAAATAATATAATTTTAAGATGGTACATGAATTGCCGTCTCTTGAGAATCCGCTGCTTTTCCTGGTTGGGCAATGTCGAATTAATCTTGTTATTGTGAGCAAGTAACATAGTTGTTGACTTCAAGATGATACAGAAGCAAAGATATTATTACCTTCGTAAATGAGCAACATATTCTTGTCTGGTCATGTTCATCATTTCCTCTTTTATATATCCTTATTTGTTTATTTTTTTTTAGGATTTCTATACCCACTTATTCATTTGATTTTTTTCTTTTATTTTTTAAGTGGTATCACTTTGCACAAAGCTATGTTAGAATACGAGAAAGAGAGACTGCAAAAAATTGTAGAGAATAAAGCAAAATTAGAAGATTTAGGATTGTCTCAAATGGCTTTATTCTTCAAGGGTCTAACGGAGAATGTAAAAAACAAGAAATATGAAGATCAACAGATTGAAGATGAAGAAGATAAAGAATACAGACCTGAGAATGATGAAGAATTTAGATTAAATTCTTCAAATGAAGAAGACGAGTACTGTAAAGATGACAAAGTTATCATTGAAAATGCTCATCGGTCACGAAAAAGAAAGGTACACATTGCAACTTTTATCGTTAAATTAGTATATTTGTGAAAAATATTTTATTTTCATGGCTTTGAATAAGACTAACAATATTCTTAAATATTTTTTATGATTAATTATTGTATTAGCAGATGGTGACTACACATCTTCAAAAACAAGTGAACTCGACTCAATTTAATATTGTACTTAATGACTCACAAGTGATCAATGTTGAACAAGCTGAAATAAATACAGGTATGAAATTTTTTTCACCATAGTTAATAAAACAATATGTGACAAATTTTAATTTAATAATTGAATTGATAATGATAACATAATTATTCATATTAATGCTTTTCTCCTAAATTTTAATTCTTCAAAATACAGTCGTTATATGTGATAAATGTGGGTAGGATGTTGGATAATTTGAGTTTAATGAATTTCAGTGCTAGATGATGATGTTCATATGTGAAATCTTCCATAATTTTAGGCAATATTAGAAAGGGTCATGGACATACTATTAATGCAAAACTCCAACAGAAAAAGGCAAAGAGAATGGCGAAGGGAAAGACTCTTGATATCCAATTTCCTCCACCATACTACAAACTTTGTGGAAAGCATGCAAGTTTTTTTAAATCTGAAGCACTTATTTGTATACGCCAACGAGCACCTCTTCAAGTTAACAGTTGGAAAGAAATATCTGAAGATGATGTAGATGCAATGTGGAAACATATGAAGGTTAACATTACTTCACTTATTTACTTGTTTTATACAATGTTTTATAACCTAACAGTATATTTGATTTATAATATTTTGATTTGTTTCTACTAATGAATTTACATGACTTCAGGAAATCTTATGTTTGCCTAATGAAGTTAAAGAATATGCCATGAAACAAATGCAATCTCAATATAAAAATAGACATCATAATTTGTATCGAGCATATCTTAAAAAAAAAATAGGCCAAATGATGTGTCTCCCGAGGATTGGAATTGGCTAATTGAAAACAAATGGAGTGATTTTAAATTTCAGGTACAGATACTTCTTTATCCATAACTTTAGTTTATTTATTTTCTTTATACTTGTAATAATAAACCATTTTCATTTCATGTAGGAGAGGAGCTTGAAAAATAAAGCTAATTGAAGTAAACAAGAAATTAAATCTATCACTGGTACAAAATCAATTGTGCAAAAGGCATTTGAAATGGTATTTTTTTATGTTAATTTTTTATGCATTATATATAATATCAGTAATTTGAAATGGTATTTATCTATGTTTATGACTAAAATATGAGTAATTTTTAACTCTAATAGATAATTTTGATATCTTTTATTGGAATTTATAATTGGTAGCTTGTCTATAATGACGTTGAATTATTGTTTATTTTGATATCGTTAAATTATATTTGATATCTTTCAAGTTGATGATGTTGAATTATAATTGATATCTTTTATTGTAATTTTAATATCGTTCATTTCTTTTGTTATTTTTAATAGAAAGAAGATTCAAAAACTAATGAATGGCCAAATGCTGTGAAAATATGGAAGGCCACACAAATGAGATCTAATGAACATGGTGTACTCTAAATGGTGCGCAAATTTTGGTAAGAGAATATTTTTAAAAGTTGTGGTAGTTAAAATAAAAATTTTATTAATATTTTTCTTTCCTAAATATATATTTTTATATTTTTATTTTATTTATCTCAACAGAAACAAATGAAGGAAAACCTTGAGATAGAGATGAAACGTCAATGGACTATCTTATTGGGAGAATTATCATTCAACAAGTTATTGAATGATTCACGTGCTCCATGTAAGTTTATTGATTATTTTAGTTATCATTACTTAATTATTATTTAATTACATTCTTAAAAATTTATTTATTGATTGATTTATATTTACTAATATTATTTTATTTTTTTTCTTATATGCAGGATCAGAATCCATGAGAGCATTTTTCATTCTATTTTAGTTGTTTAATTTAATATTAGTTTTTTTTTTATTTTAGAATTTTAATATGTTGATGATGTATTTTAATTTCACTTATAATTTTCATGTGTAAACTTTTATGGGATATTTATTACATTTAAATTTATGATTCAGCATATGCCTTCATAATTTATCATTTATAATTTTAATTTATATTTATTTTATTTAAAAATACAATTGTTAAAATATTCACCTTGATATAACAACGTTAATTTTAAAAAATAATAATTAAAATCATTAGTGATATAAATTTGAGTAATAATATAATAATTATTAATTTAAAGTAATTATTAATTAAATATTAATTTTTAAAAACTTTTTTGTTATAAAAATATTATTGAAAATAATTTATAATAGTGATGAATAAATTAGTTATTATTTTTAAAATAATAGTGACTAATAATTATCTCAAATGTTATACATATCAATGATGAATTATCTTGTCATTAATACTGCTATATATTAGTGACGTTAATTTTTGTCATAATAAATATTTTATTTTAGTGACTACATAATATCGTCACAAATATAACAATGACTTAACTATCAGTGAGGATAGATGATGAATTTAAATATCGTCACAAACTTATCTTAACGACGACTTTTAAAGCTTTTAATGACAAATACTATAATCACTATAAATATGATTTCTTGTAGTGAGTTAAGGACCGTTAATGGAACATTGGCCATGGGAGTACTTTCTGTAGGATTGTGTTGTCTTCTTATTGGTTATGTAGATCCTGTAATGGTAATCTCCTATCAAAAAGTCAAACTTTGACATCCTTTCCTTCACATCCTGTAGTGGTGCTTCATTTCTCCTTCGACATCAGGAAAGCCCTTCAGATTGAATAAAAACCTTCTTGGCGTTAGCAGAGGTTGTGACCAAGATTCTTCCATTGTTAAGCACACTTCCTCAATGGAGTTGCCAAATGTTTCAAATCAGTTTTCTAATGGAGGCTAGATTCGTAAACTTCTAAAGTGCACTTAAGTTCTAAAGAAAAAGTGTCCCCTTTAATACATGCTCTCGTTATGCTTTTATCGCTTTATGTTAGCTTGCCTCTGAAATAGTTGAGACTTTTTCCTAGCCAGAGTAGCCTCTCATCTAAACACCATGCTTCCCCAATTACTCTGGTGTTTCCTTTTTCCATTTTTTGACCTAACCTCCCTACAATTATTGTGCCACTTGAAGCCTTTAAATAGCACCTTTGTGGTGCTTAAGGTTGGAGTGTCGAGTATGTATCTTTGAAAAGGGGGTTTCTAGAAGTCGCATCTTTGTAGGGTCTGCAACTTGTCACTTATAGCTATGAATTCTCATTATTTTGGTCCTTGCATGGTGGTTCAAAGCTCCACCTTACTACACTTTAACTTGTTGTGGAAGTTTTTTCACCTTGCATCATAGGTGTTTATTAGTTTAGACACTCTTCTATTGAGACGTTGTCATTAAAGCTTCCTTTTTTGTAGTTTTTATTTTATCCTTCACACTTTATTAGGTTTCTAACCCTTATAAAGCAACTTTTAAAATCTATAAATGAAATATAGTTGAATGATATTGTGAAAATAGTAAAGTCATCTTTTATGATTTAAGAAAAAGTCAATAAAATAAAGAATAAACCGAAATTGAGTGAAGTTCTTATTTTCTTGATTTGGTAAAGAGGCAAGCTAAGGAAAAGAAAGCACCACCTTTTGAAGTAAAATTAAAGGTGTGAAATTCATTAATTTCACTATAAATACAACATTACTTTCTCAGTTTAACATCATCCCATTTCAAAGTGTATTTTTTATAGAGAAAAATATGGAGAAAAAAATAAGAAAATAAAGTTTCTCTTTTGAGGTTCTCCTACTGTTATTTTCTCCTATTATTAAGAGAGAGTGTTATTAGTCTTTCCTTGTAATTAGAAAGAAATTGTACTTTTCTTCCACATAGTAAAGTTCAATTTTGGTATTTCTCAACTCTATTTTAGCTGCAAATATTTAATATATATACTTTGGTACCTAACAGTGGTATCAGAGCATAAGGTTGTTGGCTCACGCTACAAATATTATGTACTGTTGTGCATGTTGATCTAGTTATTAAAATAATGACAGCAAAATTTGAGATTGAAAAGTTTGATGGGAATAATTTCTTGTTGTGAAAATTAAAGATAAAATCAATTTTGAGGAAGGAAAATTGCTTAGCGGCAATTGAAGGAAGACCTACAGATATAGCAAATGATAAGTGGAAAGAGATCGATGATAATGCTATTGCAAATCTGCATTTAACAATGGCTGATTCTGTCTTATTGAGTACCTTTGGTGATGGAGAAATACTATACCACGAAGCAACAATTGGTTCTAAAGGCGAAAAATAACAGTGATGTTTAGATCATGGATTCTAATGCAACATGGCACATGACTCCTCGCTAAGATTTGTTTTGTACCTATAAACCTTCTTGAAAGGATCTATGTTCATAAGAAATGATCATGCCTTGTATGATGGTAATATTCACACGATTCAAGGGGTACAACATATGACGAGTCTAAAGAATAATTTATTGTCTATTGGACAGTTGGATGAACTCGGATGCAAGATTTATACTAAAGGAGGGATCTTAAAGATGGTTAAAGGCAATCTTGTAGTGATAAAGGCAAAGGAGAGATCACAGATAATCTATACATTCTTCTAGGAGATACGTTCTAGAAGGCAGATGTATCAGTTGCAGTTGCTAGTCAAGAAGAAACAATGATGATGTGGCATCGAAAACTAGGTCATATGTTAAAATGAGGCTTGAAGGTCCTTACAGACTGTGATCTCTTTCCCAGGCTAAAGTCAGTAAGTTTACCTTTCTATGACCGTTGTATGATAAGTAAGCAGCATAGTTTAACATTTGGTAGATCAATTGCTAGAAGTAGTCACATAGTAGATCTGATTCATTTTGATGTGTGGGAGTCATCAGAAATATTCTTAGGAGGGGAAAAAATTTGGTGTCTTTCATTAATGATTATTCTAGGAGACTATGGGTATACTAGAAAAAACAAGAGCTATGTTGAGAACAATAAGTTCGACCAAGTTTTTCTAGGCAAAAGCAATGAAAACTACCTGTTATGTGATAAATCAATAACCATCAACTGTGATTGGTTTCAAGACACCAATGGAGATGTGGAAAGGAAAACCAGCAGATTACTCTTCTCTACATGTGTTTGGATGTCTTGTGTATACAATTTCCAAGAAAAAACAAAATTAGATCCAAAATCCAAGAAGTGTATATTCTTGGGGTATGCTGATAGTGTCATAGGGTATCACCTATGAGATCCCACTATTCACAAGGTTGTTATCAATAGAGATGTGATATTTGTAGACAATAAATTACAAAAGGAACAAGAAAATAATAGCACTACCAAGGAGACTACTATTGCACATATAGATGGAAAATCTGGAGAGGATGATTCTTCTGAAGCTGAACCTAAACACGAGGAACAAGAGCTAAATGAGGCGAATGGTATAAATGTTGGACGGAGTACACGACAAATACGTATACCATCCCGATTCTCATACTATATGATGGTAAGCCACAATGCATATTGTCTTCTTATAAAAGAAGGTGAATCGTCCACCTTCCAGGAGACTGTGAACAGTTCAGATACTTCTTTGTAGATGATAATAATGCATGAAGAAATGGAGGCCTTACATAGAAATGAGACATGGGAACTTGTTACACTCCCACAAGGTCAGAAAGCCATTGGAAACAAATAGGTCTACAAGATCAAATGAGATGTCAATGATCAAGTGAAATGATATCGTGCAAGATTAGTGGTTAAAGGATATGCTCATAAAGAAGGTATTGATTTCAATGAGATATCCTCTCCAGTTGTTAGACTTACCACTATTAGAATAGTTTTGGCTATATATGTTACATTCAACTTACATCTTGAATAGCTAGATGTAAAGATGACTTTTCTTCATAGAGAACTTGAAGAGAAAATATATATATATATATATATATATATATATATATATATATATATATATGCTCCAACCAAAAGGCTTTGAAGAAAAAGGAAAAGAAAACTTGGTTTGTAGGTTGACCAAATCTCTATACAGCTTGAAGCAGGCGCCAAGATATTAGTACAATATATTTGATTCCTTCATTATTAGCCTCAAATACAATAGACTAAGTTCAGACTATTGTACATATTATAAGAGGTTTGATGATTTCATCATTTTGTTGTTGTATGTGGATGACATGTTGGTAGCAGGTCCCAACAAAGATCGAGTTCAAGAACTGAAGGCACAATTGGCTAGGGAGTTTAATATAAAGGACTTGGAACCAGCAAACAAGATTTTAGGGATGCAAATTCATTGAGACATGAAAGATAGGAAGATTTGACTTTCTCAAAAGAACTATCTACAGAAATTCTTGTGGGGCTTCAACATGCAAGACTAAAAGTCAATATCTAATCCACTTCCAATCAATTATAAATTATCTTTAAGTATGTGTCCTAGTGATGAAGTGGAGAGAATGGAAATGTCTTGAATACCATATGCATCAACAATGGGAAGCCTAATGTATGCAATGATTTGTACTAGACCAAATATAGCACAAGCAGTTAGGAATGTTAGTCGTTTTATGGCCGATCCTGGCAAGGAGCATTGGAATGCTATTAAGAGGATCCTGAGATACATTAAAGGAACCTCATGTGCTACATTATGTTTTGGAGGATCAAAGTTTATTTCAAAGGATATGTTGATTCGAATTTTGCAGGTAATCTTGATAAAAGAAAATCTACTATAGGCTATGTATTCATACTTGCAAGAGGAGCAGTAAGCTGGTTATCAAAGTTACAGACTGTTGTAGCTCTGTCTTCTACAGAAGTTGAATACATGGCAGCTACGCAAGTATGTAAGGAAGTAATTTGGATTCAAAGGTTAATGGAAGAACTTAGGCACAAGTAACAAAAGATTCTTGTTTATTGTGATATTCAGAGTGCCTTGCATATTGTAAGGAATTCAATCTTTCATTCTAAGACAAAGCACATAGGAGTTCAATACCATTTTGTTCGAGAAGTAGAAGAAGAAGAAGAAGAAAGTGTGGATATGCATAAGATCCATACTAAAGAGAACCTAGCAGATCTCATGATGAAACTCATCAACATTGACAAGTTTATAGGCATAGATCCTTGTATGACCAACTAAAGATGTAAGCAGCAGCTAGCAAGGGAACTGTCATAAAGAGAAAGATTTGCAAGTTCACCAAAAGTGACTTTAAGTGGGAGGTTGTGAAAATAGTAAAGTCATTTTTCATGGTTTAAGAAAAAGTCAATAAAATAAATAATAAAACAAAATTAAGTGAAGTTCATATTTTCTTGCTTCGATAGAGAGATAAGTTAAAGAAAAGTAAGCTTCATCTTTTGAAGTAAAACTAAATATGTGAAATTCATTAATTTTACTATAAATACAGGATTGTTTTCTCAATTTTCCATCATCTTATCTCTGAGTGTATTTTTTAAAGAGAAAAATAATAAAAAAAATAAAATTTCTCTTTTAAAGTTCTAAGTGCTATTTTCTCTTATTATTATGATAGAGTATTATTAGTCTTTTTTTTTATAATTAGAAAAAATTATATTTTTCTTTTATATAATAAAATTCAGTTTTAACATTTCTCAACTTTATTTTAATTATAAATATTTATTATATATATATATATATATATATATTCTGATACCTAGTATATATCACATTTATTTAGGGATGACAATGGATAAAATATCCAATGGACACCCACAAAATTTATCTATAGTGGGTAAGGTATTTACCCGCTATATGGGTATGGATAAAAACTCGTAAATTTTAATGGAGATGAGTGTGGGTATGGATCTAAGTACCCACCTTGCCCCATACCCGTATATATATATGCTTTAACTTTATTTTACAATTAAGTATTGAATTTTTATATTATTATACTACTTATGTGAAGTTATATAAAAATATATTTAATAATAAAGTGAAACTAAAAAATTTATTTTGGTTTATATCTTTAATAGAAAATTTTATTTACTATATTATATCGTTTAATTAGGCTAATAAAACTTAATTATTACATAGTTGATATGAGATTGATTTTTTAAAAAAATATTATTTATATATGACACACATATAAAATATTTTTTACACAAATATTTTTATTAATAAAATTATATTGATATTTAAATCATAAAGTGAATGATAAATAATAAACATATTGTAAATATTTTATAAATTTTACAATCACTTACTATTACTTAAACTTATTATTTATTGATAATATTTAAATTTTATTTTTATATTTTAATTTAAGATAATATTTTCCTATGCAACATGTGCATTACAAGCACAACTATAATCTATTGAATCTAAATAATATTATTCTTACTATTTATTTACGTTTAAAGAAGTTTTTGAAAAGATATAAAATATAAAAAATTATTATTAATTCTTATTTCTTAATTTTTTCAGATAAAAAAGTATAATTATATATATATATATATATATATTTCTTTATTATAAAATTCTATTATAACTATTTATTTTTTATTCAAATTCTTTCTTTTAAATTTGTATACATAATAAATATTTAATTTATTAAAATAATTTTTTAAAATTTATATTTTTGACAAAATACTTTCGTATAATACATGAGTTAAAAATATTAGTATATATATATATATATATATTATTTTAATTAAATCTATTATTTTTCTTATAATTTCAAATTCAAAAGTTTAAAAAGATATTTTATGTATTTACTTTTTATTGTTAGTACTTAAACTTTTCTGTCCTAACTCTACTCTCTGTTTCATTAAAATATAACAACTATGAAACGTTATTCATTAGACTTAGTTGTCAATGCTGCAACAAGAGGTCACTAAGTGATCACACATGAAGGGCCACCAATTGTACAAATCTATTTTATTGTCGCTCTGACATTGTCGATCGATCAAATCTCAAACAAGATAGGGTCATTGTCGATAAATAATTTGTGTGTTTAGTTTCGCTTATTGTTTTTAAGAATTTTAGTTTAAAAATTATTGTATTGTATTAAGATACATTCACCACTTGTAATATTTGAATAATTATTTTGTATCTATATTTGTACTTTATTCGGTAATTACATATTAAATTTTTATATTATTACTCTACTTATGTGAACTTATATAAACATATTTTTTTTTATGAATATTTTTTTTTTTAAATAAGCATGGATAATAGATACAAGATGGATATGTGAATACCCAGAAAGTACGGATATGAGAATTGATGTTCATACTCATGCATATATAAACTAGATATTTGGATCATCATATTTTTTGGATCATGCGCATCTACTTTTTGTTTTCATGAGCAGTATGCATTGTTTCCCACAAAAACGAGTTAGCAGGATGCTAATGTTAAACATAAAGATATTATAGAAATAAAAACTATAAAAAAATAAAAGGGTTGTAAATAGTTGCAAAAAGTAATCACCTATAATTTTTTTTTATTGTTCTTAGCTTTTGTTTTGGTTTCTTATATTGGGCTTGAGTGGTTATTTGATTTGGGCTTATGTCGGATAATCTAATACCTAAATACAATAAAATATAGACAACAGCAATCAAAATATATTAGCTTAAGATAAATAATGAAATATAAAATTAAAATCATTAATTACTTTGCATGTTTTGAATATACATGTTTTATTTACACATAAATAATTAATAAAAATTCAAAATATAGTTGATTTATATAAATTAGTAAGAGAAAAATGTACAAAATAATCAAATTAAAATAAATATATTAAATACAACAAAATTCATTATTACTTTCATTTAAATAATATATATAATAGTGATATATCATATTTTTTTATTAATTTTTAAATAAAATTTTAGAATGATAAACTTAATTTAAATAATTAAAATTTATGACAAACAAATATGAATAATTTAAACTATTTGAGTTAACATTGCATATGAATTAAAAAAGAGAAACTAAAAGGTAAATTAAATTTTACAAATATTAATCAAAATTAAAATATTTTTAAATAAAACAATTAAAAATATATAAAAAAGGACGGGTTGCTGGTACAAATATATATATATATATATATATATATATATATATATATATATATATAATTTGTCGATAATTTTTTAAATAAAACAAATATTTTGAAAATAGTTTCTAACGTTAACTTTATTGCAAAACCGTTAAACGATATTTTTCATTTTTATTTTTATATGAACAAAAATTCAATTATGAAGATAAAAAAAAATTTCATAAAAAATTTAATATAAAAATATATATATTAAGATAAAAAAGTTTATCATCTAAATTAAAAAGTATTATGGTGATTCGTAATAAATTATAAAGTATGATTTAATAATTTTAAATAATATAATTACAATTTAACGTGGTTATGAAAATTAAGTCGAAAAGATAACGTTTGAGATTTACCTAAAAAATATTTTATTTTTATTAATTATCAAATATTATATGAAAAAATGTAAACCAAATTTCAAAATCCTAGTAGTGACTGTCTTTTATTTAATTTTTTTAATTTATTTTATAAGCTAAAATTTATAATTAAATTAATTCATACTCTTAAGTATAATTATGTTGAATTTTTTATTTTATGAACAAAATTTAAATGTAATCTTTCAATTAAAAAATTATCTTAATAATCAAAATAAATTCAATATTAACTGATGATAATCTTAGAGAAAAAATTATAATTTTAATTGAAAAAAAGTACTAAAAGTATTTAAGTGTAATGACAAAATATTACGGGTATAAAAAAAAAATTTTTTTTAGCAAACTCTTAAACACTAAATTACCTACAGTAGCCAGCCATAAATTTGTGTCACCTTTTTCAACCTTTTTTTTTGAGACTCTATTAATTAATTTTTCTTTTTTAGTTTATCTCATGTGCATAAACAATTTTTTTATTTTGATTTTTGTAGTTTAATTTTTTTTATAAAGACTATAATAAAAAGTTGAATTTAACCTATTATTTAAATAGATTAGGTTAAGTTGAACTTTAAATAGGTTAAGTTATTAATTTTTATTGAATAGTCTGATCTACTTTTATTTTTAATTATAATTTTTTTAAATAATTTAATTATATTTTTTTATCTTTATAAATATTGAGTGTTTTGTAATAAATCTTTATAAAATTTTTGGTTAAGATTTAATTTTTAAAAAGTTAAAAAATTATGATTTAATTTCTGCTGTCAAGTTTTTTTCGTTAAATAACTGACTGATGGAGAGTCAGCTTAACACTCCTACGTGGATCTAACATGTCACTTTATTTAATTTTATAAATATAGGATTAATTATATTTAATAAAAAGATGAATATTTAAAAATAAAAATATAAAAAATTACATATATTTAAATTAATTAGTGAAGATAATTATTTAATTAAAAAAAATTAAAATGTCATTTGATAAGTTCATATTGCATTAAACTTAAGGTAACATTGATACATAAAAGTGTTAATGATTTAAATTGCATAAAGTAAAAATGCTTCACAATAGTACTATAAATCATTGCATTAAGCTAAATATTAGCTTAATTTAATGAATCAATTAATAATTAAATAATTAAATAAAAAATATAAACCATTATATTTTGATAATTAAAAATATTTATTTAATTAATTAAAGTTAAAATATACTAAATTTTTATCCTATAAAACTTAGATAATATAGATACATATAGACTTTATCAATTTATAGTATATAATGATAGAATAACTATACGTTAGTGTTATAAAATTGATACAAATATTTTATTAATTATTTATTCAATAAAAATACTAATTTAGCAATAAAGTTTATTAACCATCAGTAAAGGATAATAATGTCATTAATATCTTAGAATTTTACAATAAGTAAAGGATAATAATTTCAAACAACAAGTAATATGAATGAAGGTAAATAATGAAATAGCATGAAAAATATAATAAAAATAAATATAATATGATTGTAAGAAAAAAATTTATATAGTGCTTAAAAAAAATTAATCATCTTTCATTATTATTATTGTATGGTGTGATTTGGGCCACCAAATGGCCTAAGAAGATAAAATAAAAAATAAAAATTTAAGCTTTAAAAAAAGAAAAAAAAAAAGATCAACAAAATTGATGGAATTGATTTTAACTCTTTTGCAGAGGTAGCATGCCGCAATCTGAACCTTTAGCTCTCCTCTTTTCATTTCAAATATTAATAAAATAAAAAAATTGAGAACTTTCTTTCTTCTCCCACATTTGCTATAAGATACAACTCTTCGTTACCTTTTCTTTCATATCATTCATTATCCTATTCAGACATTTAGTCGTAGATAATGGCAAGTTTCATATTAAAAACACAAAAGGAGTATTAAAATAGTTATGCATTTTTTTTTTCTCTTTTGGTTTCTAATTTTTTCTGTCTCTCTTTTTTTTTTTTTTTGTTCTATCCTTTTATTACACACTCTTTCGTTTATTTTTTTTAGAATTTTTTGTGTTTTTTTCTATTTTTTTGTCTCAAGTTTTTCAAAACTCTCTTTTTCTCTTGAAATTTTTTTTTCTCCTCTGAAAATTTTGTTGCTGCCCTCTTTGGATCCTCATTTTCTCTATATACAAATTTATGAGTTTTTTTTTACTTTATTCATGCTAAAAGTTGGTTCTTTGTTCTAAGTTGAAGCTTACTTGATGAGTGAAATTTTCATTTCTATGAGCAAAGTTGATTTTCTAACGTTTTTCTTTTTCTTGTCAAGATTTTTTTAAAAAAATAAAAAATTTGAGAATAATCTTTTTTAGTAGACGAAAATTAGTATTCACATCATCCAAATCATATGATTTCCTACTTTTTTTCTTCCCCATTTCCATATCTCCTATTTTCTTCTCTCTTATTTCATTTCTTCCCATTTCATACTTTATTCAATCACACATACCATAAATCTTTCCTTCTTTATGTAGGTAGCTATTATTTGCACTAACATGATTAACTATCCTTACTCATAATTAATCCTTGAAATATATGATCTAAGTTTTTATTTCTTTATTCATAAACATTAGAGAGTAGAAAGTTGGAAGAGGGTTGATAAGAAAAATAGTTAGAGAATTGAAGGAAATATTTCTTACTTGAATCGTCTGTGAATAAAAAAACATAAAATGTAACAACACTTACTTCTAGTGTAGGCTAAAAACATAAAATATTAAAAGGAAGTCATCGAGTCAAGGATTTTTTTTAAAAATATTATCAAGTAAATGTCCTGTTTATGAAAAGTCAACTTAAAATTTTGTTTTTAAAAAAGAAATTTATCAAGTGAATGACTCAATTTTTAGAAATCAACCAAGCCATTGACTCAAATTTTATTTTTTAGAAAAACCCATCTCTAAATGTCTGATTTTTCCCCAAAAAAAAAAAAATCAAATTAATAGCTTTATTGTTTTTTTAAATTAAGTTATTCACTTGATAAAAAAAATTCTTTAAAAATCTTTAAAATAGAATAAAAATCAAGTGATACTTTTATAATTTTAAAAAAGAATTTATATATATATATATATATATATATATATATATATATATATATATATATATATATATAGGAAAGAATCTTCTTATATCAGTATAAGTTTAAAAACTCTTACATCTAATCTGAACCTTTCATTTAACTCAAATTTAATGACTAGTGAAGAAATAAATTATAACCCGTTAGATTTAAGTTAAATGAAAGGCTTAAATTGGGTGTAAAAATTTTTAGATTTATACTGGTGTAAGAAGATTTTATTTCTACTCGTTAGATTTACGTTAAATGAAAGGCTTAGATTGAGTGTAAGAATTTTTAGATTATTGTAAAAAAATTCTGCCTTATATATATATATATATATATATATATATATATTGAAACTGAACAATCTCTAAATTTTTAAAGGAATAATCTAATAAATAACCTATGAATTCTTACTTTTAAAAAATCATTAGGCTACTGGCCTGAATTATTTGTTTTAATCATGGAATGGGCCCAATCTTTTTTCTCTTAAGCCAATTACTGATTCATGAACCCGATATTTTGCTCTCGTTAAGGTATCACAAAGCTAATGATTGCCAATTTATTTACTGTAACTAAATAATCATGTTAGGACCAAGAATAAATAAAGATATATAACAAACCAAAGGTCTAGATTTTATTTTGCCTGAGTGTGCCTACGCCTTTTATATTTTAAAGAATAATATTGACTGACACGAAAATCTACATTTCATTAGAACAAAATTATATTAGGCTAACTAATATACATAAGCAAATATAAAATAATAATAATAATAATAACAAAAACGTTTTTACTCTAATTTTAAAAGGTACTTGGTGTGATACCTGTGAACTTAAGAGAGTACTTTATATTTTATTTAGATTAATTAATATAATTTTTTAATGTTTTAAAAATGAGAGGATATTAGATATATACAATATTTCACCTATTCAAATATGTGTTGGCGTTGAATTTCTCCCATTTGGGTGTTATTGCATTTGAAAAAATTAGCCCTACATCCTTTAAAGACGAACATGTCTTGCTTATAATAGTCGGTGGTCCAAACCACATTTTAGTAAGTGTCCAGCCATAAAGGGAAAAGGATAGGAGATAGAGAAAGACAACAACCAATAAATATTTATTTTACTTGAATAGTATTTTATAATCAAACATTGATATTTTTTTGTTATTTTTTTATGATAACTTCACTCACCGTAGTAAATTATTATATACTCGTTTGAGAAACTAGTGCACCCACCCGCAAACATTTCTTAACTTTGCTTTTCTCTAAATAAACAACGTTGTAGTTATAGTGAAACAGGTTTAAGCGGTTGCAATGGGACCCTGCAGGTTGACATCTGATGCTTTGAAGGCTTCAAATCTTGGCTCCTTAGCTTGGAACTTTAATCCAGCGTAGAGTTTCATGTAGTCCTCAAACACAAATTTTGGGTACACCTCGTTATTCGGATCTACCAATGCTGGTGCTGGGTAGATAACAGCATCACTGCCAGGGTTGTAGAACGAGGCTATGGACATTCTGGTCCCATCAGTTTGTGCTATCACACGATGCTCCACACTCTTGTACTTGCCATTGGTGATTACCTGTTTTACCAAATGGTCCTTAGTAAGTAAGAATCATGATTTTGTATTTAACATGTTCTTGTTTAAGTCCAATTCAGATAAACTTCTGACTATTTTTTTAGAAGTTTTTTCTTTCAACTTTTTAACATACACAAGTTGATTTTAACTTGGAAAAAAGATAAGATTAATCTTAACTTCAAATTATGGAAACTGAAGCATGAGTTAGCAAACTTACCTCAAGTTGGTCACCAAGGTTGATAACAATGGAATGGCGCATAGGAGGCACATCTATCCACTTACCATCTTTGAGCATCTGAAGGCCACTGACCTTATCATCTTGGAAAAGAAGGATAATGCCACCAGCATCGGTGTGGGCGCGAAGACCCTTCACAAGGTCTGGCTTTGGGCATGGAGGGTAGTTAGCAACCTTTGTGCCAAAAGTTGGTCCCTTGGATCCATAGAAGGCCTTTTTAAGGTATCCCTTTTCTAGTCCAAGATTCTCACATAACAAGTCCAGCAGTTCCTCTGCTAGTTTTTCTAGCATTAAAGCAAATTCTTTCATCACCTTCCTACATCATTGGTTCAAGTAATTTAGTATTTTGGAGGAGTGAAAGACATAACTGTTCTCTTAATTGTGAACTGCTCATAATACTCTAATGGAAATACATGGGGCAAAATCTGCATGGAGAAATGTTTAAATCATGTATATGGGACCCTCTGTTTCTGTGTTGTCAACTCCAGCTAAAATTGATTATTATTCTGTTACACTTTGAACTGTTTATGGAGTATAATTAGGTATCAAAGTTTAGGTATATTTTTCTGTAACAATCATAATAGGTTATGCAGTGTATATAAATAGATATTGTAGCAAACATTTGATTTGTGTAACCTGTACTCATCACTGAGATCAGGGATCTCTGAAATGTTTGACTCAGGAAGGTGACGCAAATGGAAGGTACTCTCCCAGTCCATGTCTTTGACCTCAGTTTGGACACCCTCAAGCCCTTTGCTTGCCACTAAGTCCTTGAACCTTTGTTCCATGCTTTTCTTGTAGTGCTCTTTGGTCAACCTCTCCACAGTGTCCAATAGGTCACAGGGTATGCCATGATTCACAAGCTACAGTTTTGAAACAAGAGACACACATGTTCACCAAAAGAATGCACAGTAATAAGTCATAAAGAAAGAAATAGAAAAGCCTTTTTGGGTACCTCAAAGAATCCCCAGTTTTCACAAGCATCCTTGATTCTCTCCATAGTTGCTTTTCTCTCCTCACCATTCATCTTTTCCAAGTTGATCACTGGGAAGTTCTCCATTTCTCAATACTTTCACTCTTTTTCTCTCAGTATTGCAGGATGCCTATCTATGCTGATTATAACTTTGTAGGATGGTATTTATAGACTTTTAGGTAAAGACTAAACTAATAATTATATTTTAAGTTTTGTTATCATCAATTTTAATTTTGATTATATATATATATATATATATATATATAATCATTTTGTAAAAATATTTATTATGTTTTTAATTTTATAAATAATAAATAGTTATTTCTTTTATAATTTAGGATTTTATTAAAATCAATTTATACATATATATTTTATATGACTATATTTTAACAGTTTTGTTAACATCAATTTTTAAGTTTAATTTAAAATTGCTAAAAAATTATTAAAAAACTTATCATATTCTTATATTTTTTTGAATAACAAATCTGTATTTTTATATATGTAGAATTTTGTTTACACCAAATTATTTATTTACTTTGTCATGATTATATATTAATAGTTTTGTTAACATTAATTTTTCAGTTTGATTATAAATATAAAAATAATATTTGTAGACCTTTAGGTGCAGACTAAATACTACTAATAATGTTTACGTGATTATATTTTAATAGTTTTGTTGACATTAATTTTCAAGTTTGATTTTAAATATATAAAAATAATTTTTATTAAAAATATTATTAAAATTTTAAATTATAAATATTTATTTTTTAGGAAAAATATTTTTTTAAAAATATTTAACAAATAACGTTAAAAGTTGACGTTGACAAATTTTCATATTTTAATTTTCTGCTTTGTTCGGCCTTACATTTTTTAACCTGCACAAATCACAGCTTGTGTGTTTCTCATGGTTCCGTTGTTGAATTGCCTTACCACTTTGACGTAGGTTGGACCCACTTGGTGGGCGGATTTCTACTCTTGAAGATTTGACCAAATTAAACACGCCATGTAGCTGCCAATTTCCAATCTTGCTTTATATCATTATTAATACACTCTTCTAAATACATTAATATTTGAAAAATAATCTTCTCACACATTATATAAGTTTAGAAATTTTTACTCAATCGAAATATTTTATTTAATTTATATCTAATATTCAGTAAAATAATAAATTATAATATATTAAATATAAATTAAATAAAATATTCATATTGATTATAAGAATTTTTAAATTTACACTAATATAAAAATATCTGTCTTTTAATATTTATATAATTATTTTTAAAATATAAATAATTTATTATTTAAAACTTTAATTTTTGCAAAAAGTTAACTAAGCACAAAAAGGCTTAGAAGTATGGTGCAAGCTTTTTACATTCTATATATCATTTCAGTGTCAATGTTCTTAGCATCTGAAAGTGATATTTAAGAAGAAGCTCATGATATGAATTGCACTTCTCAAATCTCATAGCATTCTCACTTTAGACGTTAGTACAAGTTTGCACTGATAACGTGTTTTATGTCTGAGCATAATCACACTTACATTTCCTAGCAAGGAGAGACCATGTCTACCAAAAAAGTCACGGAGCATTATTGAATAGCTTAAAAATGGTACATGCATGTTCACTCTCATTAATGTTTCTGATACATTAGGCACTTGCACAATAGAGGAATGTTACAAAACAAAATAGAATTGGTATTATTTGTTGGATATCCTATTTATGCATCTTCTTGTCCTATCCTCAAATTCATTATTTAGGTCATAGAGGGCATGAAATGCTCCAACACAGGTTCTAATAATCAGCAATTCTAACTTTATTTAAATAATTATGTTAAAATTAAGTGTGAATTAAATTTTACATGAAATGAGATATGAATAAGTTAGAAGTTTATAAAGAGATGAATTTATGTAGTTTTTATCTTAAGTTTTTAAAGTTACGTTATAATATCTACTCATTGTAATTTGCAAGGCTATCTACCTAAAACTCGACAACCTAACAAATTAAAATTTAATATATATTCTTTTAATTTCTTACTTTTTATTTTTACTGTATGCATGTATCACATTCTATAAGATTAATACCTCTATCATAAGTGAAAAAGTTTATAGAACAATCAATTGAATATTTTTTTTAAAAGGAAATTATTTGACACTGGTGAAGCTTCTCTCGTGGTAAAGCAATGTAATGTATATATTACACAATTTGCTTGGAAAGGAGGGTTAATAATGCAATTTCTTAAACATATTTTATTAAAGTGGTCAATTAAGGAAATTTTATTTTGACTTTTAAAAGATTACCTAAATATATATAATAAGTGAATTAAAGAGTGTGTTTAAAATAATATATTATTAGTATTTGTTCTCTGTGGTTGGGCAATGGAATGGAAACTCTATATAAGCAGGAAATGGGTGAGAACAGTGCTTATATTGATTATCTGATGGAAAATCTTATTGTACACGTGCATAATAAAATTACATGCAACTATGTTTGATCAAAATTTTACATGTAAAATTCAAGCCGCCTCATTAAAATATTTTGGATACATCTCGATCGAGTCCAATTATATTTGTAATTATGGTCAATAATAATTATAATTATTAATTTGCTAAGGTAATGTCAATGATCTAATAATAGGAAGCAAGAGATAAAACAGTACAGTGATAGTTCGATAGTTGGCCCCATAATCAGAAAGGAACTGTTGACATGCATGTATGTTCCCTTATTTCTTTATTTTATCTTTTAGGGAGAGGGGGATTGGAATTGCCTTTAGAGTTTAAAGAACTCAAGACAGAATCTTTAATACTTTATTGTATAAATTTAACAATATAATTCTATAAACAGGAAATTCGTGTTTGTTATATTCTGTCATCATCCTTTTGATAAAAAATAATCACAGAAAAATAATATCTGAGCCAATAAATCAGATCAAAATCAACAATTTAAAAGAATACATAGCAATTCTTTTCTTTTTTTTACAAAGAAAAATTAATAAAAAGTTAAGGACGAACAAACAAAATACCAGAGCTATCTGCTGCAAGAATAATAGAGAGATTTGGAAGAGATACTTCTAAGATAACCAGTTTCTGAGCTTGTTGAGCACCTTCTTTTACAAAAATATCAGCATAAAGAATACATAGCAATTAAAATGAAAAAAATAAAATAAATGCACTGAATAAAATTAAAAAAATACATATTTTGAAGGATAAAAAATATATATTTTAACCTTTAAGTATAGGTTAATTAACAATAATTTCAGAAAAAATAATTTTATGTTATAAAAATATTATTTTCTTTAATTTACTTTTGGACACTTTTTTTTTAATCTAAAGTAAAAGACCATGAAATGTCTTTAAAGTTTAAAATGGGTAAAAAATTCATCTCCACTTGCAACTCGTGGTTAATGCTAACCTAAATACTGGTATATAAAGGCAATGAAATCTTATACCGCTACACCAATCTTTCAAATTTACTGATAAAACATGTTTAATTAATAATTTATTTACACATAATTACTAATTCAAAACTAAGTTTTTACGAACAAATGTGATTAAACAAGCAATAGAGTAAATTAAAGATAAATTATTGGTTAAATAAATTTTCAAAATTTTAAATTTGATAATAAATAATTTTAAATTTTGAAACCCGGAAATAATATATTCTAAATTAATTTGTCTTAGAAAATAATTTTCATGACAAATATGAGTTAAAACGAGTTTAAAAAAAGGGTCCGGCGTGTCCACTTGTGGATAATCTTGCCGCCCATGATTGAAAGTTAAATTGCCACAAATTTGGAGAATTCATGGTTCATAACAGTCCACCTATGCATTAACACTTTCTTGTTCTTTTTTCCATTGACACCATTAGTGCACGTTCTGTCGACTTCTCATATAAAGCACCTTATGAGTCATGCAACCATTATGGTATTCATGCACTTTCCATATTTGCAGAGATGATGATCACTTGAGCTTTATCTCTTTCTTTCCTCCTCGCAAATTAGACCCACTGAAAATTCCTTTTAAGATAATGTTGTCCACTAAAGCTTTAAATTGGGTCCGGATTGAATTTTTATTTTAATTATTCATTTATTTTGACATTTAATTTTTATTGTAATTTGAAATCATCTTATTTTTATCTATATATTTATATATAATTTGTCACTACGCAGCAATCAGAGTTTTCAAGATAGAAAACCTCACAACAAATAAATAAGATACTATAATACAACTCGAAAATTTTAAAGTAACAAGTGCATGAGTTCTTTCTGACTTGCTCATATCTAATTTTATGTAGAACTTAATTTACATTTCATTTATGCTTGTAATTTATTGGTTTACATAGTATTTATATTTCTGTTCATGAATATAGATTAGGAAAATGAGCTTGAATTGCCAATAATATATAATATTATTTATTAATCATTAACCGTTTAGTCCAATGCAATTTGACTATCTTTAAATTATGATATACAGTTAAACACTAATTTGAAGGAAAGTCGAGTTAATTGTAAGATTATTATTTACATATGTTTAATAAACTGCCTCAAAAAGCCTAACCTATTTGAAGGTTGATTTTATCACGAGTCTGCTGCACAGTAAGACAAGTTGATGAGACTCAGGCCTCCATGTTATGCTCCACATGGTACGGAGCGATCAAGCTGAACAGTAAAATTGGAAGCAAGAGCACCCATGTTAGTTGGAAGCAAAAATATAATTTTACAATTTTTGGAGACAACTTAGTTATATATACATATATAAAGTTGCATGAGAGATATAGAAATTATATATATCGAGAGATATATTAATTTTTAGTTATTTAAATAATAAAACAAATTATGTAATATTTTATTTCAGTGGAGTTTACGATTAAGGTGATATTTAACACAAATGTGAAGTAGAATTAAATCTGTCAAATTATAAGAATTTACAAAAAATGACAACAAAATAAAAATAGACATGAAATTGTTCAACATAAAAAGTCTCATCAATGTGAAAAAAAAATATATGAGTCGTTTAGATTAAAAAAGTAGTTTTATTGTGATTAAATAATAGTATAAGAGAGTTACAAATAAGTGCATAAATCGTCTTTACAATTAGTTAAATAACTTAAAAATAAAATTTACAAATTAAGAATCAAGAAGATAAAAATATCTAAAAATAGAGTTATTATGCAAACTATATTAATCACATTACATAATTCGTTTTAAAAATCTAACCGTTCAAAATAAAGAATTATATGTCTTAAAATTATTGTCAAATTTTGAGTTTGATTTAATATTGAACCATTCATAAACTCAAATTTATCAAGTCTATTAGTTTACCAAAATTATTTTGAATTTGTGCAACAATCATGACTCTCTCTATTCTTCTCTTACAGTGATAGTTATTCTCTTATTTTAATAATTTTTTTTTATTTGATGAGTTTGACTTCTCTCTTACACATTACCCTAAAACCTTGTTTCTACTATGAGAAAAAATAAACTTACTCATTTTAGACATTTTTTTAAAGTACAATAAGAGCCAAATATCTAATACAACTCTACACATTAAACTTAATTTAACAATATTCATTAAAAGTTACTTTGTTACTCAATGTTACAATATAGTTACCCAATCTTATAATATAGTTACAGTGAGTTTACTCACAGAACCCATATATATCAATATTATTGCATTCTTAAATTATATAGAGTTATTCTCTTCGATCCTTTTTATAAGAAACAAAATGAAATATTTTTTTTATTTTTATTATAAGAAACAAATGATAGATTCAAGAAATATTAATTATTAAATTTTTTTATACCATTCTTTTAATAGTATCATTAATTGTACAAAATACTAATTACAACCTTTAATATTATGAGTATTTTTAGAATAAAATTTATATTTATGAAAAACATAAGTGACTTAATTTTTTTTTTTTGTCTTAGAGATTTAGTCTTTTGTTTTTTATAAAAGAACTTAAAGTAGTATTTTGGATAAGATTTTTAAAACTTTTTTATATATATTAAAAGTAATTTATACTCTTTATTTTTTAGAAAAAATAAAAGAAAGAGATTAAAATAGAAAAATATAAGTTGATTTTAAAGTATAAGAAGAATTTGATTTATTTTACTATTTAGATTTGGTTTGGATAAACTTTTAAAGACTCTTTTATAAAAGAAAAAATATTTTAAAAAATAAATAAAATTTCTTTTACATATAAGAATAAAAGACTTTTTTTTAGAAGATTTATCATTTAACTTCTCTAAATTTTGAAAAATTAAGTTACTTTTAACTCAAAAAAAAATTATTTCACTTTTATATTGAATTTTTTTTCTTGGAGAACATTTAGAAGTTTAATTTTTTATTCCTATAAGTAATTCTCGGTAAGTTTATCCAAATCACACCATATTGTTTTAGTTAAATATTAGAAATGAACTTACCATTATGTAATTATGGGTGTGTTTAGATAACAAATTAAGAAAGCATTTTTAATAAAAAAAATAGATTAAAGATTTATATAATAAAATTAACTATGAAGCTTATTGACCTAAGTTTAAAAAGCGTATTTTGATAAGTTGTGTAAAAAATTATTAAAATAAATTGAAAATATATACTTTACGAGAGTTGTAACCTACTTTTATAAGTCTATTATAAGATCTTCGATCAAGAAAGAAATCTTGAAAATATAAGGAGAATGAAGAGTATTGTAGTCTTATGTATTGATTGTGTGGTTGCTTATTTCATACATTGCGTTTAGCAAGCAAGCCAAGCTACGTGTATATACACATACTGGCAAGCTTACACAAGAAAGAAAGGAACAAAGCTATATCAGAAAACTAATATATAATGAAGAGTTATTCTCCTAACATGCATGGTTAATACACGTATAAAGCACAAAAGTTAAAGTTAGTTTTTTAGGGATTTTGAATGTTGTTTTCTCAACAAAAATTAGAATTTTATGTTGTTATTAAATTTTAATTGTAATAGAAAACAAACACTAAAAATACTTAAGGAAATATACTTAAATTTTGCTCTTATATAAATTACTAAAGATCTGGTTCAATTAGCATTCTCAATAAGTCTAGCAAATTTTTCATAATGTGAAAAATAATTGCATCCATTCACTTATGTATTAATGGAATGGAGAGCATGTAACCATGTTGCCAACGCTTAGCCGGTAAGCAGGGGTGTCTTAATTTTATCATGGCCTAGTGTCCCCAACGTGACATGGGCCAACACGTACATTCTCATTTTCTAAGTCCCCATAGCACCATAATGGCATTCAAGAAAGGAACTCTTGTCTTCATAGATGAGATAGCTGGTTTGATCATGATGTTCATCATGTCTTAAACTTGGATGTGTTATCAATTGTGGCTTATGTCATAATGAACCCACCTTTTTTGTCAAAATGAAAAGTTTGGTTGTGTTACAGTGGGAATAATTTCTATCATATGTAAGAATTTGTCGATTCCGTTCAACATTATTTTTTACTAAGATAAAATGTTAGCAGTTAATTATCATACCTACAATCAATTTTGGGTAAGTGAACATCATGTCATACAAACACGAAATTGACAATCTTTAACAATGAAAGTGATAATAACTTAGATTCTTCTTAACATGGTGGGATCTACTTCTTGCCACCCTTTGGTATCCCTTACAAGATGTATATTAGAGGGTCCACCCTTGATGAATCCTCCATATTTTGCAATGATGAGTTCCTTGTTGATGGTTTATTTTGTAACAAGTTGAGCTCTTTGTGTTCTCTACACTTTCTAGGAAAGAAGGGAAAATAACTTTATCTCTTCCAACAAATGTTACTTGTTCTATGTTGAATATTCTTCAAGAGATATAATCTCCTATATATAGCTTTGGTGGTGATTCTCTTCACCAAATTGGGTGAATAAATGTAAAAATATACTTTAATGTTGAAGCTAGTAATATTGTAAGGAGAAGTTCTTTATAAATGACAATGAAACACACATAAAACACATTAATTTCTAATCATTCATCTATAATTATACAGTGAATATTTATTTACTTCTTTCATGTTAAAAAAATATGCACACGTGCCCACATGCACATTCTTGCCAAATTTGTCTTGAAGTATCTTACATTACCTTATCAAGCTTGACCTCTCTAATGCTAAAAACGTGCACCCACACATACTTTCCAAATTTGTCAAGTCCTCCTCACATTCGTCATATAAATAGCACATATAAGAAACAAAATTACAATAATATTTAATTAAACAAATTTAATATTCATAATAATACACACACTTTCTTTATCTCATATTATATATCTCACATTCGTGATATAAGTTACGTGGATAAAAAAAATATATAAAACTCGAAAGTTTCATAAAGTAGAAGTCAAACTGTACGATCCATGAATTTATTTTGAAAAAAACTGTAAATTAATTTATTAATCTGATCTAAAAAATTTAAAATAAAATAGGAGTAAAAAATGTTTATGTCCGTGTTAGAAAATAATTATTATTCTTATTATATTAAGAAATTATGATTTACCTAATTCAAATTTGAATAGAAAATTCAACATTATAAAAGTACATTTAAAAAGAAACAGAATCTTTAAGTTTCTTATTGTAGTACTTAATTAATTTACATTTAAAGTAGTATTTTTTAGTGATACGATTTTATTATTGTTATTAGTATTTTTTTAAAATAAATTATAATAATTATTTCAATTTAATATTGTAATTTTCATGTTACTAAAGTTGATATAGTGGTTCTTGTTAATATTAAAAAGTTTGAAGATCGTGGAAATTTTATTTTATAATATATTTACCTATTCAATTCTTTTTTCAAATGTTTTTATTAATTGACTGATTTATTTTGAATATATATATATGTTCAATCTGAATCTTTTATTTAACTTATATCTAACTGTAAAATAATAAAATTTGTTTAACTTACATAATCAAAAGTTTCTTTTTAAAAGATAGTATCCCATGAAAAAAAAAGCCTTCCTCCCTTGTTAATGTTTATATATAAATTAACCTCTTTGGTATAACTTTTTTATGTTAAACTTATCTAGTCTTATTATTTTCTACAAAATGAAAATTTAAAACATTATAAAAAATAAAAAATAAAAGTGATAATGTTGAAAATTAATTGAAATTGGTTAAGAAAGATCATGACTAAAGATAATGACTTCTCTAAAATTAATAACATGCTAATAGTAAATCACGAAAATTGATTAAAATTATAAACTAATAAAATGACATTGATTAAAAATTATAATATTTAATTTATATTCTTTACATTATATTTTACTTAATGAATCGCTAATTTAAAGAGCGGTTAATAGAGAATTAATTTCTAAAATGTCTTTAGAGAGCATTTAAAATTGAACAAAGCGGTTAACACATAGAATTGGTCTTAATAGTCGAAGAATAATTTTTCTAGATTCAATTTTAGAGTATGGTTCCACGTGTAATCGCTTTCTAGGTACTATTTGTTCTACAATCCTAAGAGTAATGTCTGTATTTACGGCTATTGAAATATTGAACATTACATTTATCATACCTCTTATTATTTGTCCTATCAAAATTTTCTTTACCTCTACCTCTTCCTTTTCCACAATCTCTAGTGAATTGATAATTATTTCTATATTTTCAAAATTATCATGATCTCCTCTTCTTCCTCTTCCTTAGCCATGACCATGTACTCTTTCATGTCTATGTCTTTTTCCTTTTCAATTTTATTCCCCTCCATTTTCTTTCAAAGAGGCTTTGATTTTAAGAACTAACTCTAAAGGCTCTTCTTGCTTTTGCTTAAATCTCTCTTCATATGCTTGAAGCAAACCCATCAACTGGTCTACCAATATCAAGTCTAAATTTTTTAACCCTTCAATAGCACAAAACACGTAGTCAAATTATGTGGTTAAGGAGTAAATAATTTTTTTACTATGCAAATATCTTCTATGTTTTTTTTATATCATTTCATTTAGTTTACTACAATCATTACTCTATTACCAAAATTCAAGATAAGCTTGAATTCTTTCACACGCAAAGATTAAAAACCTTTTTATAGAGTTTGTAAACACATTTTTTTGACCTTGTCAACGTCTTTAAGATTAGTCTTTAAAATCTCCCAAGCTTTTTAGAGGTGGTTGCATTAGATACTACCTCAAACAAAATAGCTTCATCTTGAGATTTATCATAACCTTTCTCCACAATCTCTCAAGCATCTTGAGATGCATCAACATTAATTATCATAATTTTCTCTAGTGAAACATAAAGTTCAAAATATATTTAAGCCATTATTTTTCATCTCTCAACTCTCAAGGTGTTTCTCTTAACTCTCAAGATGGAACACAAGCTCTTGATACCACTTTGTTAGAGGTAGGAAGAGAATAATTAAAAAACAATAGGAAAATTTTTATTATTTGTCCTACAAATATAATCCACTATTTATAAGAGTGGTATAATTAATATCAAATAATAGGTACAACACATCCTATCATGAGTCCACCCAAACCACTCCCTATGAGGTGGTCTATGGAAGAAAGCCTCCTTCTTTGATTAAGGGGATACAAGGTGAAGTGCAAGTAGAAGCAGTCGAGCGAAAATTATTAGAGAGAGATGAAGCCTTGAGGTAATTGAAGGAACACTTGTAATGGGTCCAAGGAAGAATGAAAAATCAAGCTGATCTCAAGAGGCAAGAAAGAAGCTTTGAACTGAGAGAATGAGTTTTCTTAAAAATTCCAACCTCAAACAAAAATCAGTTATGTCCTACATCAATGCCAAGCTATTTGCAAGGTATTATGGGCCATTTGAAATTATTAGTTGTGTGGGAACGGTAGCTTACCATTTGAAGTTGCCAGAAACAGCTCAAATTCACCTTGTCTTCCATGTATAGTTGCTGAAGAAGGCCATTGGTAATTACAAGGTGCAACCGGAGCTACATATTGACTTTGAAGATGATGGAATAAATATGTGAACACCGACGACATTATTAGCTTCTAGGAGCATTATCAAGCATGGAGACAGGGTCAAACAATGGCTTGTGCAGTGGGATGAGAAACCAGTAGAAGAAGCAATATGGGAAGATGTCGTAGTTACCCAAAGCCACTTTCCTCATCTCAATATTAAGGACAAGATTCATGTTAATAGAGGGGGTAATGATAGGGACCAAGGAGAAGAAAATGGGCTTGAGGAGAAAGTAATCCATGAAGCTTTAGCCAAGCCCAAGGACAGGATAATGTATGTGAGGAAAAGAAAGAAATTAAGAAATGTTTGAGATATGTTAAGTTGGCGAAGTTGGTTATGGAGAAAGAATAGTTTTTGATATATTAGGCATGTTTAGTTGTGAGTGGGGGGAGGGGGGTAAAGAACTTCACTCTGGAACATTAGAAGCACCATTCTTCTTCTGCATAGTTTCATTTCTTTTCTATTGGCGATAATACAAACTTTCTTTATTCTCTCCTAATATTATTGTTTCTACCTCATATCTTGTAACATAATATAATGTTAGAATCAATCATTATTGAATTGACATTTGAACTTCTTATGCTTGTGTAAATGAACTAAGAGTAATATTAGGTACCTTTTTAAACTTGTTATTTGGACAAGACATGAGAGGTTGGTGTTTTTGGAAAATGTTGTTAAATTTAGCATATAATTACTACATAATCATTTGAAAATTCTTAAGTTGGTAGTTGATAAAAGATTTCAAAGTAATATTTATAGAGTATCCATAGTAATTTTTTTTTCAACAAATTTTCTAGTTTTCTATTTGTTTTAAAATTGATTTTTGGACCAAAATAAAAGACTATGCAATGGAACTAGTTTAATCGTGACAAAGCAAGCAAATCATTTTATTGAGGCAAATATTATATCTAAAAAAAAATTAGAAGTCTAATTACATTCCGAAAATGACTATCTCCATCTCAATTCCCAATCACCATAGCTTCTAGATTCATAAGACATTTTTTATTAATCATTTCATATGTGATGTGTAACACTCTAATGCATTTAGTTTATGCTTAAGTCATAATTACTAAATACAGTAGTTGCATTACAATAATAAAATTTTGTTTATTTCGCTCATTCATCTCATGTTGATTTAGTAGTAATTATCGAATGTATAAAAAAGCAAGAAACTATAAAAGCAAAATAAAAGAAAATCAATAATAGAATAACCTAGATAAATATAATAATTAATTTAACTCATATATTTTACAGAAAGATAACTATATATATATATGTATGTATATAAGACACCTTGTTATTTACATATAGTCACGAATACATATAAAGACCACTACATATAAAAAGATTAGTGGCCCATGCAATCAAGGTACAGTCCTGACGAGTCCTCACATGACAATTTAGAACTAAGGTTAACTGCATATTTGAGAACTCAATATAGATCATTGTTGTTGCATCCATCATATAGATCTGAGAATGAAATAGAAACTAAGTAAGGTGAGAATTTTTTTTAAAATTCTCAGTAGCGCTATGTACTTCTATGTTGACATCACTTTCATTCTCAGTTGCTTCGAATTTTATTTAAATAAGGGGTTGTTAAACCAATAAGGTAAAATTTCAATTATGATTATTGAAAACATGGTCCAAAGCAAAGTAAATTTTATGTCTAACATTTGTAATAGACAAGATCATAATGATTATGATAAACATATATAAATAATTAAATAAATAGTCAAAAGACTCAACATGAATCATACATGTGACATAATAATACTTAAAGTTAAAATTGAAAGCAACATAGAAATGAACTACTATTAATTAAAAATACTTTCAATGACAAAATAATGAGCTTAATTCTCATATAAGTTCCTATCCTTAGTCTCCTGGGAGTTTTTGGCCATAATAACTCTCAACGCTTCCACCAACTTATTCCTTTTAACTTTTATCCGAGACTGACCCAAGTGACATAGGACTTTCTTATAACTTCCAATCATCTTAGGCTTTCATAACTTTCATATTATACCTCACATATCTCTTTTGAAATTTTACAATTTATTCATAACTCTTACAAAGTTTGTGCAACATAATAGACCATATTTGCTTTCCAATGAACAATGCCAGCTAACAAACAAATATTCACATATCATAACAAATAAATAAATAAACAAAATCTTTAAATTCATAATTCTTTCCTTAAAGGGATAAATTTTGCCTTGTTTTATTTTTATTGCATTTATTGCTATATGACTTCAATAGACTTGAAATTTTATATGTTGAAGCCCTATTGGTCTATTTTATAACCTAATTGGTCATACTCAGTTTTGACAACTACAGCTTAAGATTTTAGCTTTTTACTAATACTTGTCTTGTGATTAGCCAGAACAACGTTCAAAAATGTTAAAATCTACCAAAATTCAAATTCTAAGTATATGACTACTAAATCCATGTCATTTTAAAGTTAAGGGATGAAATTTTAATACCCAAATAGTTTCATTTCATTTGGTTAAATAGAACTCAAACTATAAAGTTCTAAAGTTAGTTGTTATAGGTTGCTCTATTTTTGACTCAAACTCCACATAAGCATTACAACAAAGATAGAACCTTACCTCCTTTGAGTACTAAATTAATTTCAAGGATGTTTCTAATTTACAAGTGTGTGTGAGCTTAAGAGAAAAGTTTATGGAGGTAAGAAAAGAAGAAAGATGGAGAGAAGAATGAGGGAGAGAAGTGATAAATTTATAAAGAGATGAAGGAAAATAAAATATCTAAGTGGTCATGATGAATGGAGTTACTTGGCTAATTTTAATTGGTTTATAAATCTTGTGGTCTCAAATGAGTCACAAGATTGCTATATGAGCCATTGGATTAATATGTGGTAGATGACTTCTCCACCGTTGGATTTAGGACAAATAATATTTTTTTATTCTAATAATTTAAATTACTGAAAATATACCAATTTCTCTCCTAATAGAAAATTTCATTATATATATATATATTTTAATTCTAGTCTACATAATCAACATAGATTTAAATTTCAATAAATATTTAATTAATCTTTTTTTAACCTTATTCATGTAAATTAATCGAGAAAATCAATTAATAGCATAAAACAAATAGTTAAAATTTTAGATGTTACATGATGACTATAAATAAGTTTTAAATCAATCACTTGCTAATGTTGAATTATATTTACTTAAACTTGTATTTATCCATCGTCAATTATGTAACTTTTTCTGGTGTTCAAAACAAATAAGGTATAAAATCTTAAGACATAATAAAGAAGGAATTGTCTTAAACACTAATACATAAGTTGTCTTTAAAAAAGTTTTCTAGAATCTATCTATAACAATTATAACTGGGTTGCTGTGAGTGAATATATATATATATATATATATATATATATATATATATATACATATATATATATATATATATATATATATATTCATTTCCTTCTTCTTTTTATTATTCTTAACTCTGCTCTATTATTCAATTGCTTAATTTTCTTTCCATTTTTAAGAAGGTTACAATCGTATATATTAATCTTTGTTGATGAACAGATACAATAAAGATTCACATGACAAGGAGTACCCATTATTCACCTGTTTCTCCTTTTACTTAAGTACTAGCGTGTATGACATTCTAGACAGCCTAGTTTACAAAAATTTTGATTGCTTAAGTGAAAGAAGCCTTAGGTAGAAAAGGGGATCCATATGAATCAAGGAGAAAGAAGTTCGAAAAACTAATTTTGGTTTCCAATTCCCTTTGTGTGAGGTGATAATGTAGAACATTAAGATTTTTGCCACCCCGATTTGTTCCATTTCCAGTTCATTTCGCAAAGGAAACAGCAGCTATTCATTTATTTATATATTACATGATGCTTTTGTTGAACTATCATAACTATCATATGTAATGTTGTCTAATACATAGATTTAATGCAATCAAACTATTTTATGTAGTAATCAAAACAAACAAATACAATCCAGGCTAAAAATATATAAACCACTAACTTAAATTCGTATTTGAATCCCCAAGGTTGCTGGTGCGGTGGCATGGGTGTAATACTAGCTTGAATCACTAAAATTTTACACCATATATCCCCTTATATTATTGTTATTATTATTTCTCTCACTTTTCATATTTGTTTTATATACGTATATCTCAAAACCACACTCGAAATACATAGAAAACAACTTAAAAATTTTCAGAGGAGTTTCCTGTACACTAGTTGTTTGTACCCTAAAATGTAAGGGTGAAAATTTTATAAAAATCCTCTAATTTTTCTTCTCCCATCTTGAGGGTACACAAGACAAATTAAAAGAAACAACTTAAAAAATAAAGACCGGGAGGGGGAATAAATTTTCAGTTTGGAAAAAAAAGATAAACTAAATATTTTTTCTTTCAAAAACATTGACTAGTATGCATTACTCAAGGGCAGTGTTTTGGAGATTATTCTTATCAAGGATATGGTTCTTTGACACATGGCATTGGATCTGGCAATAACTTCTGACCAAGTGGCTTCAACCCTCTTCTAGACCAGTAAGCTACAAATGAAGTTTCTAGCTTCCTCACCTATCATCACAATTATAAAAACACGGACTATCAGAAAGAAATGTTATTGCACTCATATTTCTTTGTTTAAATACATTTATAGTGATAAAACAACCAATTGATCAATCTTCGTAAATAGAAAGTGTAAGGTTGATATGCCAATTAGATTTTAAAGGCAGTCCAAAAAAAAAATTGTTCTGCAAGGGTTACAATCTACCATTCCAATGGTATTAAAACTTGAGTGTTAATGGGTTTTGTTGACCCGATAAACCTGACCCAACCCAACCCTATTAAAAATTAGCAGGTTAGTTCAGATAAATCGGTCAGTTCGGATAAAAATATTAGAACTCAATGAAGTACAGATTGGGGTCACAACCCCAGTTTATAACGTTAAAACCCATCCCGACCCAATAGACCTAACAATTACACATGGATTTTTTCCGAATAACTTTGCACCATTTTGATTTCACCTCAGTTTAGTTGCATCATATGACCAAGAGCACATAGCACCATGACAAAAGCTTAAGCTATAGTAGAGGCACAATTCTGGACATATAAACACCCTACGATAGATGCATACCCTTTTCTATTTAAGCCATTAGACATGGGCCACTGGGTTGAACCTGACCCAAAAACCCAACATGCACCCTAGGACCCTGTAAGCATATCATTGTCCCTAAAAGTGGTGTAGGAGGTTTCAAGTTTGATGATAATATCTGCTATGTTTTCTCTTTTAGCATGGGATTTGTCAAAAATTGAACTTCTCATTCATTTCTATTAATGAAATTTCTCCTATTATTGAGAAAAACTAATCACATCAAATAGTTTTAGCCCCCAAAAGATAAAATGGAAATGAAAAACAAACCTGCTTAACAATAAATGGCTCATCAGCAAGACTCAATGGCTCTGTCAAAATAGTTAAAAACCCATTTCGATTTCCGTAAACAATATCAGTGAAGGGCCGATCACCAACCTGCCACAAATATTATGGTATAACATAGATCTGAATCAAACTAAAAAACAAGCAGCTGATAGAAAGTGAACACCACAAAACTCTTATCTACCATGATTAATTGTGAAGCTTCACAACCAAAATGCTTCTCAATTTCTTCAGCTGTACCAGCTGGCTTCTTCACCCCTGAAGCATATATACACATCAACATCACTACTGAAGTCATTCTCCAAAGGGAATATTTCACAGTTCTAGCATTTTAAAAAGAGCCAAAAATTAAATAATTTCAATCTTCTACATAAAAGAAATATTGCAGAAATAATTAAAGTTCTAAAAGAAAAGGCAACACTCACTATGTCTGATGACTTTAATACCGATTGCACCTTCAAGCATCCTAGCCTTTGAACCATCATGGTCATACTCATGAAGTCCTGATTCACAACACCAATAAAACAACAGAAAACACATATTGTGATTGTGTGAACAACTACAAGTATACAAACATGAAATTCAGAACAGTTTTGAAATGCTTCAAGATAAAATTACCAGCAGAGTTACTAAATACGGCAATATCAGGACCAAACTCCAATTTACATCGTTCCAATGAAGACTCAAGTGGAGGCCAGGGCTTCAAAGAGTAAGGCGCTGTAATAGTATTATCCTTATCAAAGACAACACCCTTAAATCCCTTTCTACGTAGCTCAGCCCAATCAATGTACCTTATATCAGGAACAGAAATATGAGGCAGTGCCAATTTCTGGTCTTTTAAGATCACCATTGTTGAACATAGAATGCCCTCCAAATTGATTCTTTGGCCAAGTGCTGCTTTCACATCTACCCACCACATGTTTGTGAAAAGTAATTTGTCTTTGTTGTTTTTCTTGAATTCTCTTTGTTCGTCTACTTGATGTTGGTTGTGGTTTCTGGCTTTTGGATTTGATTTATTGGTGTCTTCTGTGTCACTGACAGGGCAGAACTCTAGAAATAACAAGTGGTTTTGGTTTGGACTTAAGTTGGAATTGTATCTAGCACTGTCATTGCTTTCTTTCTCTTTGCTGCAATTGTGGGTCTGAGGAAGACTTAGGCTGTAGAAGTTTCTGAGGGGCCTTTGGCTATCTGCATTGGCAAGTGATAGAGTGGTGAGATTTCTCTTTTGTTGGGCACGATGATGGACGTTAAGATGACTGGGAATGCGGTACCAGCAACTTGGAAGCTGAGCAGCAGCAGTGGTTGACAGCATTTTTTTAGTTTTTCTTGCTTAACTAAGGCCATGCCCACATGTTGGTGTGTTGTATGCTTCAATCATCACTATTTATAATAACAGACTAACAGTGATTAGCTTCACTACAATATTAAGGTCAACAAAATTTGAAATTTGGTTTTTAATTTAAAGATCAATCACAGATGACAATGCAACATCAATGGAAGTACAATAAGGATTACCATCTTACATAAAAGATTCTGAATAGAAGAGCATTTGGAAAAGGAAAATGAAACACAAACATAAAAAAAGAATTGTTCATGCAAATTCAAATGTCATGTAGCCTTCTCATTCTAAAACCTTTCCAACTTAGCTTACAATTGCTATCATTCATTGATTCTCGGTCCAGCTGTTGCCAAAAGTATATTTAATGTCTTTAGGCAAAGTAATAACAATTTAAAATGCTCAGAACTAAAACAAACCGCTCAAGGTTATATACTATGATATCCACTCAAGAATTGAGACCAAGAACCAAAACCAATGGCAAGATATTTTTACCCATAATAGAGATTGTCAATTTACTATTAGCTGTCACCATAAACCAAATCTGTATTTATTTACATATGTCAACAAACATGGGGCTTGATATCCAACTACCAGCATTTACTTCTCTTCACAATTAACTCAAAAATCATAGAATTACATAAACAACCCTCATCAAATCATGAACCAGCACTAATCTTACAGGTCAATGAGTCCTGTATCAATCACCTGCCAGAAAGGAAATTTGCAGAAAATTTCGTAGCATAAATGAATGCCCAGAATGTCTTATGAATTAAACTAAATAAACCCTAACTGGTTTGTAAAAATAAGTAATTGCAGAAATGTGACTTTGTTTTCACTCAGTTTCCTATTTTCAGGAATGTTTACACCATTTCTTATGCAAATCCTGGAAAATAGGAAATAAAGTAAAAATAATATGACAATTTGTAATTATATGTAAAACAGGAAATGATAAAAAAATATATATCTTAAACCAAACAGACAAAAGCTTTTAGTTTTTCAGTCCTCCTCTGACATAAAACAGAGTGAGATACCCTAATCTTTGACACTTACATTCCAACAATCATGATTATTAGGTGAAAATGAAATCCTACGCTAATCTTACTAACAGAGAACGGGCTCAAATTTATCAGGGTCATGAAATTTCAGATTGCATTAGTAACAGAGTATGGATACAAAAATGTGTGTAACTAGCATTCCTCAAACTGCAGACAAGTGATTTTTCACCCTTACAAAAAACAATCAGAAAAAATAAAATCTTAAAATTTCCCACAAAAATTGATACTCACTTCCCTCCCAATTAATTCCAATCAGCCTTAACTAACCAGCGACCAAACAATAGCAGCGGAAATTATTGTTACATTACAAAAAGCATAATGGCACCATACCATACATCAGAAAATGCATATTCCCAGAACTGAACCCGTTAACATCATATTATTCCTACATCCAATTTCGAAAGAACAAATAATAATAATAAGGAACTCACTGAAAGGGAATTATGAATGATTGGAAAACGAGGATAACAAAGAGTGATAGAGAGAGTGAGTGAGGATTTTGGGTTATGTGTTTCTGCCGCAGCTATGTTCTGTTGCGTTGTGGACGGAATGAGGAATGAGGAACAATAGGTAGTTACATCAATCACCTCGTAGATACCTGATTCTTCGAGTCCGTTTGTTTCTGGGTTAATTACAGAACCTGCCATTATCAACATTTAAGGGTTAAGAACAAAATAAATAAATTAGGCAGTTTTCTGGCTACTAAATGAATATTATTAAATAAAATTATTTTTAATAAAAAAAAAGTAAATGTATATTGTATAATGAATTTCAAATGTAAATATTTTTATCGTTAATAATAAATGTTTTATAATATTAAATAGGATTAAATTCAATAAATAATTGTAAAATTAAATAAATATATTTAATTTAAAATTAAACTACAAAATTTAAATACTAAAGGAAAAGTCACACGGCGTAATACATTTTTTTTTTTTATAAAATACTATCACTTAAAATAATTTAAAAAACTTTTTTTTTTTAAAAAAAACAATGACATATATTGAACGTATCCCTACCCGTTCTTGTTGAGCCGAACTTAAATATGTTTTAATTTTTGTAAATAATTTTTTATTTTTTCAATTTTCTATCACTACTTAATAATGACATAATATATATATATATATATATATATATATCACATTATTAATAAGTAATAATTTTTAAAAACATTAAAAATTTATTTGGAATACGATTATATAAAAAAAGTTTTAAAGAATTAAAACCAAATTCAATTAGGACTGCAACTCACCCCTTTTTAAATTTATAAAAAAAGAGAACTTGACTTTCCTTAAATTGTACCACTTAACTTGACTTCAATTAATGGCTTAACTATTAGTTCTGATACTTATAATTTCTAAAGAAATTTTTTCTTTATTTTAGTAATTATGTTTATTTTTTTTCTTGTTAACCATTTTATAAAAAAATTATTATTTTAAAAATTATTTTAATTATCATAAATTAATATTATTTAATGAAAATTTAAACTTTAAAGTGAAAGATTGTATTAAGTAAAAATTTGGAACTTATATCTGCCATTGTTTTTTTTTTTTTTGTATAAAATGAACTTATAAGTGGTATAACATCCCAAACTTTCAGTAATTTTTAATTTATCATTTTATAAATTATTTTATTCAAAGTACAAAGTGTAATAATAAGATTTAAGAGAGAGGTGGGGGAGACTACATGAATATGAGGAAGGGCAAAAGAAAGAGACCAGAAGGGAGGTATAAAATAACATTTTTGTAGCATTCTAAAATTTCATATATCAATATAATTGAATTAGAATTAGATAAAAGACTAAGAATTTAGAAATTAAAACAAAATTTGCAAAATTGACCGAAAATCAAACCTAATTGAAGAATTCAGAAAGGAAAGTGTGATATGATTCAATTAGAAGTAACAATTATTTTTCTAAACCTAATTAATTGATTCTTAATTACGTAAGACAACACATATTAAGATTATATTTAGTTGTGAGAAAGAAAAAATAGGAATTCAAATATAAGTTACAAAAATTGGCTAAAAACAAGCAAAATAGCTCAAAATAGGTCTAGAATGTTGCCTCATTTTGTACAAACTCATGACTAGAAAATAATCCAAAATTTTTATGACATCTAGCTTAATGAAAATGCATGTTGGACGTGCAAGTCGGAGCCCAGAAACCCAAAGATCACCAAAAATCCCACGACAATTCAAAGATTCCAATTCCAATCCATTTGTACAACTGAATATAAGACATCCGTATTTCAAATTGTTTCGTCACCATTTTCGTATTCCTTAAGTAAATTTGTAAGTCACATATATGAGGGTTAATTACATCTAACTCAATAGCACTAATATTATGCAATGGCATAATATAAAGTGCTAAATAGGTTAATTACATATATTTTTTTTAACATATTTAATAATCATAAGATAAACAAGAGGTGTGTGTAATAACTTTTAAACACATAATTCACATAACCGATAAACTAGTTGCAATAGTCATAAGTTATTTCCTAATCAACTCATTCTTTACTCCTCTGGTCCAACTCAGGGGCTGAAACAAAACTCTATTATAGTAAGTGCAGAATCCATAAAATATGTAAGTTCTCACATCAAAATAGCTGCATCCACATGTAAAAGAAAAGGGGGCAGAGAGTCTCATCAATATACAAGGTTTAATTATCAATTCGGATCTAATATTTCATGGCCTAAATTACAACAGAATAACAAGTGCACAAGTCATCAAACTAGGATGAACATTGTATGTCCTAGTTCCATACGCAGACTCGAGGGAATGTAATTAGAAGAGTAAGGCACCTGTATTTGAGGTGGTATTGTGGTGTGTTGTCTAGTGAGCAGTTTCAAAATGTTAGGATACAATGTCAAAATCAATATGGCGGTATCAGCATAGTATGAATTTTATCAGTGAGTGTGACAGGTTCCTAACCCAGAAAAACGCAGAAAATACTAGTGCAGAATTTGGCAGTTTATAGCAAACTAGAAGATGCGGTTGATTCAAATTCTTATGTTCACACAGTTGATGTAAATTCTCGAGTACATGTTCAACACCAGAATAAGTATCACAGAATTATGTTGAGGGGAACGCAGCAGGTTCATTAACGAAAAACAGTTTGAATTGGGAGTAAACTTTCTATCAGGTTCAGATATAGAATATTGTATTCCCTATTTAACAGAAGGAAGAAAAAAAAAAAGAAGAGGTTATTGATTCCCAACGTAAACATGAAACATGACAATGTAGAGATACAATTTTTGGTTTTTAAAGTTTTCAGTGTTAATTTCAAAGACGTTTTCGCAGAATATATCATCGCACTATGGACATGCAGGGATAGAGCACTTGTCAAAAATGATGAAGATGTGGTCGTGCTCGGATAAATTATTAAAAATCGAATTGCATAAAAATTATGTAGTATGAGGTGGAATTGCATAAAAATTATGTAGTATGAGGTGCAATCCGAGTCGTCTCCCGACGATGATAATGTTATATGATTATAAAATTAGAGAGAGTTTGATTTATAGAATAACACTAATTAGAATCAAAAGTTAACAAGAATTAAAAACTCTAATATAAGAATTTAGAAGAACTACGACCATTCTATTATCGGATTCTAAGAAGATGCATCAACCAACAAATTAGTGATTAATATTAAATTCGAATGAAATCTCAATTCACACGAGAACCCTCATGCATTTGATTAACACACAATTCGTTCAAAGTTCAGAAACCTTTAGAACCTAATCGATTTGTGTTAATTTAATTCACCAATGCCATTAATCTTGATCTCAAACTTGAAAATCTAATTCACACCCCTTCAAGAATTAATTACATACATCAACCGAATAATATATAATCAAACAACTGCAAAATTATCAATCTAAACGAAGAACTTTAATTTGAAATCATAATTAGCAACAGGAGAAAGAAGGAAGAGATGAAACCAAATTTGTTGTTGAATAAATTGCGAAACAGATCCTCAAGAGTGTCTCAATCCTTTTTCAATCCTTAGACTAGATGAAAGTCTAAGCCTCCATTAATGGAAGAAAATGAAAAGTAAAAACGAAAGAGAAAAAAAAAAAGAGAGAAGAGAAGAGAAGAGAGAAGAGGAGAGGAGCCAAAAACAACTTAAAATTCAAAATTCAAAAATTCCGTTCGTCACTTTGTTCCATTTTTTCGGCTATGAAAACGGCCTCCTTTTGGTTCTTGGCCTGAAGGACAATTGTAGCCTTGGATGTTAGCTTCAAAACGCCATTGGAATGGGCTTAATCGGACATTTGTGGACTGAGATATGGCCCAAATACTGCACCTTGCTGAGGATCCACGACTACAGCGTTCCGACTTTTTTCAGGCCCAGTTTCAGCTTCTTATCATCAAAATTGGTTTCTGACCTCTGCATAGGAATTGTGTACCTTTCTCTTAGCTTTCCTACAAATCAAGAATCATAATGAAAGGAGTTCTACAACTCAAGATATGGTCCAGAAACCAAAACAGTATCAGAATTTGTCAAATACTGGAAAAGTTAAATAAAGCCTAAATAAAATTCAAACATCATAACATGATCCAATTCAACCAATTAAGCACAAAAGAGGATTAATGAGCTAGGAATGAGAGGAAATAATGTTATAAAAATCTAATTGATCAAATTTCCCCACACTTAGCTCTTGCATATCCTCATGTAAGACACAATCAAGCAAATAAAAACATGTAACCTAAAAATCGTAGAATAATCAAAATAAATAAATTCTCCAATGAATCTTTAGAAATGCTGAACTTAGGAACACCAGATCAAATAAAGCATCAAGAGTTCTATAATCAATCAAACATCTAACTCCTAACCTCTCAAAAATGCAAGCCAAGCAATATCATTCAAAGTGTATAGATCAAGCATGAAAGATCTCACAAGATGGTATATACAACTTAACTCTCAAGTGTATGGTTCAAAGTGTTTCACTCAAGTCACCTCAAAAGACAATGCATTACCATAAGCTTGTTAATCTTCTACTTCTCCACTACTTACAATCATATGCAAACACAAATCAAGAGGGCTATTCAATGGTTGTAATGGGGCTAATGTAAAATGACAAGATACAACCGAAGAGAATAGGAATAACATTGGTCCTTAGACAAATCAAGCCATAACACACATTTATTCTCTTTGGACTTCCTTTTCCTTGCATCAAAATTTTCCCATTTTCTTTGTAATAAATTTTTATTTTTTTATTTCTTTTTCTTCATTTTTTTTCTTTTTCTTCTTGCATTCTTTTCTAAACCCCCACACTTGAAATACAATAACATTAATGAAACCAATGCATTCCCTATTCCCTAAGGTTAGGTATAACATGGTTTTCCACTTAAAGCTTATAATGTGCTAGAAGCCAAAGAATGGTCAATAAGGCTCAAAGGGGCTAAACAAAGGGCAAAATGCAAGGTAAGCTATATGGCCAAGTGGGTAAAAATTTGAAAGAAATGCATCTATCATGTTCATAATTGCATATGAAAATTGTAGACTCAAAGAAGAATCAAAACTAGTTCTAGAATGACAAAATCTAAGAGGGAAAACACACAAGAAAGAAAAGAATGGCATGAATTTCAACCATCCAAAAATAAGGCTCAAAAGCTTACAAATGTAAAATCTAACATACTCAATCATACAAATCAAAATCAATCACCCAATTTGCATATATTAAGAGGAAGAAGCAAAAATGAAATCATGTAGGAATTCTATCCTCCTTAATGACTAATGCCTTAATTCAACAACTTCTAATTCAACAAAGGAAAATAAAACAAAAACAAAAATAAAAACAATGCTAAATAATAAAGTTACTCTCCCCCCACACTTCAACTTTACATATTCCTCAATGTAATGTATAATGAAAATGTAAAATATAGTAAAGAAAAGGCAGAGGGGAACTCCCTAATCAAGCATAAGTGGCCGCTAGTAAGCGGACCTCCTCAGTGGTCTCTAAGGGTACGTCCTCATGAAATGGCTTCAAGCGGTGGTCATTCTCTGTGAGTACTTTATTTGTTCCAGGCTCCAAAATTTACAAAGCACCATAGGGAAAAATCTTAGTCACGATATAAGGACCAAGCCACCTAGAACGAAGCTTACTAGAAAAGAACTTGAGGCGAGAAACTCAAATGTAAGACCATTATTGAATGCAGAAAATAAATTGAAAACTTCTAAAAGAAAAAAAAAATAATTGTGAGTTGTATCTCTAAATATTCCTCCTTTTTCTCATAAATTTGCAGCACTTCATTTAATTGAGAACATGGAAGAAATAGCCATGGAGGGATTTCTAGCTGCTTCATGAACTTAATAAGCTTCTCTTCATGCTCTTCATTTCCTTGATGTGCAGAACATCGTGTCTTGCTGCTGTACCTAGGATGCTCCCTTGAATATACAATGATGTAATATTTATATTTCAACTGCTCAGGAAATGGCTTTAACTCAGATGCAAGGGGCAACTTTAGAGAAGGAGGCAGTGTAAAAATTAGAGCTGAATCTGTCGTGGATGCATCATGATTTACTTTTTCAGAATTTGCAATAGCTACATCAAAATCACCATAAACATATGTATCAATCTCAACACAGATGCTACATTTTACAAAATCATTACATGCATCACAAGTAAAAGAATTAGGATAATTGGCTAGGTTAGGATAATTAATACAATCTGAAAATTCAGAAAACTCAACCAAATTATCATCAACTACATCATTCAACAAATCATCATGAAAAATCAAATGAAATGGAAGAGGAATAGGTTGCTAAAAATTTTCTTCTGCCTCAGTAGAAGTGGTATAAGCAATAGGAGCAAATTCTACACTTGCTGGGCTGCAATCAGTTGCTAGAGCAGTAACATTAAGATCTTTATCTATTGATTGCTGCTCTTGCGAGTCTTGAATGGTCTTTCTTGAACTCAAAGTAACATTCTCTGGTTCAATAACTGCTTGTGCAGAAAGATAACTAGGACCTTGAGACTTCAGCTCATTTACTGTTGTTGCCAATTGACCAATCTGATTTTTCAAGTTTTCAATGAATGCTTCTGTTCTTAGTTGGAAATTCAGATCGTTAATTGTCATCTCTCTTATCAGCTCTTCCAAAGAAGGCTCATTCTTGGAAGGTGCAACATTTTGTGGTGGGGGTTGATATTGTTGCTGCGTAAAATTCTCCCATCCCAAGTTTGGATGACTCATTCAACCTGCAGGCTCATACAATGTAGGACAGAAATCAATATGATGTTCAGGTGAATTGCAAATTTCACACAACATTGTAGCCATTTGTGTCAATGTCAACTGCTCGATCAAAGAAGCTAAATCATCTAGCTTGTTCTCTAGTCTTCTATGATCAGTCATATAAAAAATTCTCTGAGCCATAATATCTAAATAAGAAAGAAAAGAAATAATAATATTTTTTTTCAAAAACCACCAACCGGCCTCCGACTTATTGCCATTGCGTAGATCTTGTCGAGCTATATGAAATGCATATATGACAATAAGAAATCAGAGCTGTATGCAAAAAGTTATGCCACTTTTAAATTTAGACAGAGATCTATACGTTCAGATACACGGCTGTGTACTTTTTTGACGAATGCAGAATGTAAAAATGCAGAAACACAACAATGATAGATGACTACCTACTATGCTATTCAAAGGCTACTAAAATAGAATGCATAGACACAATTATACTAAATGAAAAATGCTAATTATGCAGAATCTTAATTCGATGAAAAACGCTAATTATGCAAAATCCTAATTAGATGTAAAACACAACATAAAATATGCAATGCAATCAAATTAACACAGAATTATATAATCAAATAACATCATTATCCCCGGCAACGGCGCCAAAATTTGATCGCGAGTGTCGTACTCGGACAAATTATTAAAAACCGAATTGCATAAAAATTATGTAGTATGAGGTGCAATCCGAGTCGTCTCCCAATGATGATAATGTTATATGATTATAAAATTAGAGGGAGTTTGATTTATAGAAAACACTAATTAGAATCAAAAGTTAACAAGAATTAAAAACTCTAATCCAAGAATTTAGAAGAACTATGACTACTCTATCATCAGATTCTAAGAAGATGCATCAACCAACAAATTAGTGATTAACATTAAATTTGAATGAAACCTCAATTCAAATTAAGCATTCACACGAGAACCCTCATACATTCGATTAACACACAATTCGCTCAAAGTTCAGAAACCTCTAGAACCTAATTAATTTGTGTTAATTTAATTCACCAATGCCATTAATCTTAGATCTCAAACCTGAAAATCTAATTCACACTCCTTCAAGAATTAATTACATACATCAACCGAATAATATATAATCAAACAACTGCAAAATTATCAATCCAAACGAAGAACTTCAATTTGAAATCATAATTAGCAAAAGGAGAAAGAAGGAAGAGATGAAACCAAATTTGTTGTTGAATAAATTGTGAAACCAATTCTCAAAAGTGTCTCAATCCTTTTTCAATCCTTAGACTAGATGAAAGTCTAAGCCTCCATTAATGGAGGAAAACGAAAAGTAAAAACGGAAGAGAAAAAAAAAGAGAGAGAAAAGGAGAGGAGCCAAAAATAACTTAAAATTCAAAAATTTCATTCGTCACTTTGTTCTATTTTTTCGGCTATGAAAACAGCCTCCTTTTAGTTTGTAGCCTGAAGGACAATTGTAGCCTTAGATGTTAGCTTTAAAACGCCATTGGAATGGGCTTAATTGGACATTTGTGGACTGAGATATGGCCCAAATACTGCACCTTGCTTAGGATCCGCGATTGCAGCGTTCTGACTTTTTCCAGGCCCAGTTTCAGCTTCTTATCATCAAAATTGGTTTCTGAACAACTCAAGATATGGTCCAGAAACCAAAACAGTATCAGAATTTGTCAAATACTGGAAAAGTTAAATAAAGTCCAAATAAAATTCAAACATCATAACATAATCCAATTCAACCAATTAAGCACAAAAGAAGATTAATGAGTTAGGAATGAGAAGAAATAATGTTATAAAAATCCAATTGATGAATATAACACAATAGAAATTAAGTAATAAAATTAGTGCAGGGCTTTGCCTATTAAGATACGTATTACAGCTACCACACATGAACATTTTACCCTTTTTACTTGCAAATGGCAGCGGCTAGTATTCATGCAAGGTGGCGAAATACACATGCACACTCACAACCTTTATTCCACCGAATACTCAGGCATATATTACGTCAAGATACTAAAGACAATGTGTATATACATATAAAATTAATCTCAGGCAAAGAGATAATAGAATAAGAGACACAGATTAGTATTTCATCGATCATTTCACTTTAATATTGAGATAACTCATTCATAAGGATCATTCTAAAAGAAAAGAGGAAAAGGATAGATAGCATAAAGGTAGCATGCAACCTAATTAGATACATGATCACGCTCCAAGCATGCAATCAAAACCTACTTAGTTCACTACGTTACTCATAAGAGCGAAGGAGTAAGGGAAAATTTCATGTATGCACTCTGATCAGTGATTCATAATACGAGATAACAGTAAACACACACACACACACACAATGTATTTCAACACTCACAGCAAAAGGTTTTTGGACTCCTCCCTACCTTGATTTGGTTACGCGAAGGGAGAAGAGTAGTGCAGGGATCTTTCTTCATGAGATGGTGTCCTTAGCTTGAAGTCCTTCGTCTCACAGTGCCGAGGATCAGAGAGCAAGAGAACTTGGAAAGTGTAAGGTTGTAACTGTGGTCAGGGTTCTCTCCTTAGGTTTTCTCTCTTCTAAAAGAGATTCAAAGATAGAAGCAAAATGAATATATGCGTTTATGTGGCAAGAGATGGTAAGGAAGAGCAAGGGTTGGCAGTTCAATTTTTAAAATGTTTTGTTAAGATCGGCTGATTTAACTATTCACAAATAAAAATTTTTTATAAAAAAATATTTAGATATTATATTAAAGTTATAAAAATATATTTTTTTTCATCCTTTTTATAAGAAACAGAATGAAATATTTTTTTATCTTTATTATAAGAAATAAATGTAGATCCAGAGTACATTAATTATTAAATTTTTTTATATTTTTCTTTTATTAGTATAATTAAATATATAAATTAACTATATTATTTAATGTTACAAATATTTTTAGAATAAAATTTATATTTATAAAAAAATATAATATACTTAATTATTTTCTTTAATTTTGATGATTTAAATTTTTATTTTTTATAAAAAATACTGGAAGAAGTAATAAATATTTTTTTAATAAAATTTTATCATTATTAACGATTTATACTCAACTTTCTTTAAGAGCTGACATTAACAAAAACTTATTTTTAAAACACAGTAGTTAAATTTTAAAAGTCATTAGGATGGAAGCTAGATAAATTCTCACTAAGGCTTGTCTCCATCTCTCTCCTTCCTTAGACCGCGTGGCCCTTCCACTTCTTCTCCTAAGCATTTAAATTTTTCCTCTCCCTTAAGGCTATAACTTTAGCATTATGGATCATAATCATTAGGGGCATTTTAACGAGGCCATTTAATCCAGGGGCAGCACCATTAAGGAAGTGATAGATGGTTAGTAAATGGAGTTTTTGATGCACCCTTAGTGGCTTTTAAATGTGCACAAATAGAATGGCAGTTCATAACTAGCACCGTAGACTAAGAGTACTTAAGAGTCTCGGTCAGCTATAATCAGTATATAAGGGAAAGTTAATTCTTCCCCCATTCCCTGGAACCTACGTGAAAATAAATGAAGGAAAAGGATAGATGGAATCTAGAAGGGTAAGCCAAGAGATATTTGTGCAGCATTCACGTCAATTCATGGAAACAAAGGTTGGCTCATGGACTCTTAAGGGTTAAGGAGGGAATGAAGAGTCTTAGCTTAAAGGTAGCTCAGGGGACATTAAATGCTGAGAGAATGAGTGGGGGGTTTTTAAATAAAAAGGTGTAAGGTCACATGTGTAATTCATGCCTTATTCATGAAGCAATTCTTTTCCTCCCTTCTGTGTCATTTTTTAAGAATGGCAATTAGAAAAAAAAAAAAAACAAAAGAGAGAGAGAGAGAGAGAGAGATAAGGTCAATAGGCTACGTGAAAAACAAGGAAGTCACCGGAAAAAAAAACCAAATTAAGTGGAAGAAAAAAAAAAGAAATCAAGAAAAAAGAACAACAAAAATAAAAGAAAAGAGGAAAAAAAGTTTCCCCCTCTAAAGAAAACATAATAGTGCAAATCAGAGTTGAGGGACTAGCTAAAATTGAGTATATTAGATTAATAATGCACAAAAGAAGTGGGTGATATGTTTGCTTTTCTAACTCTAAATCTTGTTCACTCATTCTTTTAAAGAGGTGAAAATTCTTCCTTATTTATTCTATTGCAATGCCCCTGTAATCAGTATCTCTGGCATTATCTATGCATATTTCTACCAATGGACTATCATAAATTCAGATTTTGATGGATTTTTAGTTAATTTTTTAAGATCTTTTTGATAAAAAAGTATAATTTAAAAGATAAAAATATATAATTGTTCAAATTATTCAAATTTTATTTTAATAATTCAATTTGTTTGGAATAAATAGAATTTTTATGTAAATATTGTTGATCGAATTAGTTTTGCAAGAGATTTCAAGAAAAACACATAAATTGGAAGCTTTAAGAGGTCAAATAGGTCTAATGTAATCATTTTGAATACAAAAAGTGAACACTTTAGAGGTTTGGAAGTCAATTGAGTATCAGGCATAGTCACTTTTAGTACAAAAAGTAAACATTCCATAGACTTAAAAAGTGAAATATGTTGAGCATAAGTACTTTAAATGTCAAAAGTAGTCACTTAAGAGGCTTGGAAAAGGGATCCTTGGTGTAGTGGTGTGCGTAGCTACTTTTAGCATCAACAGTAGATACTTTGAAAGCTTTTGGAGAGGCACAAGCTGCATGTAGACACTTTTGGGACCAAAAGTGGTCGCTACAGAAGCTTAGTTAGAGAACTACCTTGTGTGTAAACACTTTTTAGACAAAAAGTGGTTACGCTAGAAGCTTAGATGAGAAATTATGTTGTCCATAGACACTTTTTATGTCATAAGTGGTCACTCCAGAAGTTGTATTATGCAAGAGCCTATGCACGTAACTACTTTTTATGCTGAGAGTGTTCACTTCAGAAACTATGAACATGTGTGTAGCTATGTTTTATACTGAAAGTAGTCACTTCAAAAGCTCTATTATGTAGAAGACTTGCGCACAAGCACTCTTAGGACCAAGAGTAGTCACTCCATAATGTTGTCATGAGAAAGACCTTTCACGTAAACACTTTTTGAACAAAAAGTGGTTATGTCAGAAATAAGGATAAGTTATAATAGCCAGAAACTCAGAATTTTTAAGATCTTTTCTAATTTTTCTTTTCTACATTCTTAAAGAATTAGAGAGAGAGAGAGAGAAGACTGTGGGTGAATTTCAAGACTCAATTCTAGAGGAATCTGACTTGGACTTGGATTCATGGAATTTTTTGTACCTTCTCTTCTACTCTTTCTTTCTCTCTTTCTTTTAGAATAATGTTTTAATCTTCTTTGGTTAAGGATCGATGGATCCAATTTGGACATTGTAAATTGATTATGGATTTGAATTTTAAGATCTTGATTATATTGAACATTTAATTCTTTCCTTAATGCAATTCTTAGATTAGTTATTCAATTGAATTGAACTTAGAGATTTGATATCAATGGAAGTTGAGTGAATTTCACATATCTGAATTGAATATCAAGGTTATTGATATCTTAAGAATAAGCATTCATGATCTTATGATCTCTTAATGTCTAATGCTTAATACAATATTTGATTGATTTACGCCAAGGGAATTAGAGTAATTAATTAGATATTAGGATCATTGAGTCAAATAATTGAACTTTGATTAACCTAGTGAAATTGATTATTAATCAATTAAGGAATTTAAGGATTCAATTACATTTCATTTTGTATTTGACAAATTGGTGAAATCAACCCTAACTTCAATGGATTAACCATCTCATTTCTCAAATCTACACTCCCCTTATTTTCTTATATTTTCTAGATTTTATTGCTTTAGTTCTGAAATGTTCAAAACTTCTCCGATTTTAATTAGCTCAAATAGTTTTTGATCTTGTGAATTAGTAATTGAATGAATCAATTCTTGTGAACGATACTCAAAACTCAAAATTCTAAATTATATTACTTGCTACAACTACATAGTACACTTGCTAGATAAGATTGTTAGAACCGTAACACACTGTGTATCCTTTGATACCTAGTTCCTGTCCCACATCACCAAACAACTCAAAGGTAGTCTCTAGTCCTAGTATCTTTGAACTTATTTCAATTAACTTTTGAAAACACTTTTCTTGAACTAATCCAAATACAAGTTTTAGTTTCTTTTTATAAGATTTCTCTTTCCATTGGATTAAATATTGCACAAATTAATGCAAGTTTTAGATCAACATTGTTAGATTATTTTAATAATTCATTTAATGGTTCATGTAACTTATAGCCTGATTCTAATTAAATAATTTAATGTGATGGTTGTAAATGCAATTAACAGAAAATTTTCTCCTCTTCCTTTAGATAAATCACTACTAGAAAAACGGTATATACAGACGAATTTTACAGACGGATCAAAATCTGTCTGTATTATAAATGAAATTACAGACGAATTTATAGATTATTTTTTTTTATTTTCTAAAAAATTCATTTGTAAATCCATCTGTAATATAGACGAATCAAAATCTATCTATAAAATCCGTCTGTAGTTTGCCCGCCATTTGGCGCAAAATCATATATATAGGAATTACAAACAGATTTTTTCATCTGTAATTTGGAAATAGGAGGGAATTTTATAGCGGGAGTTACAGACGGATTTATCTGTCTGTAACTATGGCCGTTTTTAACTGACCTTTCAGGTAGCAAATTACAGACGGATTTTTTCATCTATAAATGGACTTGATGAATTTACAGGCAAAAAAATTCATCTGTAATTTGCAACCTGAAATGCACCGTTTCATTAAACCTTTTACAGACAAATTTTTCCGTCTATAATGACAGAAATCCATAAAACGCTGCCTCCCCCTTCCCCTTCCTCATTTTTTTATAACTCTTGCTCTCTCTCTCGCCACTCTCTCTCTCTCACTCTCTCTAGGAGCTCAGTGTTTTGGCCTTTGCGAGTGATTAGAGCATCCATTTGAAAGATTTTTTACATCATTGTATTCTTGGTACGATACTCTAACTTTTAATCGGTTTAGTTTTTTAATTTTTTATGTTTTTTAGAGACTTAAAATTTCTAAGATAAAGTTGTAGGATTGGAGATTGTATGACTAGGGGAAGGGCATAGAGGTCCTTCTCCGAACCTGATTATTGTGTGCTATGGGATTATTTGTGTTTGTGGAGTTTGTAGAATATGCATGTTATGGAATTACAAGTGGATGTGCTCTAGAACGGTTTAGGATTGTGATGTGTTTGTGTTTGATGTATCGATTAATATATTATTATATAATATATTAGTTATGTGTAGTGAAATTTTGATTTTTGTAAAAAAAGTGGTAAACAAATGTAAGAAAATTGACATGTATTAGGGGAGATTCTGCCAAAATTTATATTAAAAATTTGTGTAATGTATATCTAGTAATGGTATCACAGATCTTGACCTATATAACTTGTCCAGAGGTCCAAAAAATAAAGCATATTGTTAGCCAATTTACTTTGTTAATGGGTATAAATTTCAAACCATTGAATCATGTAAAGGGAGAAAAATAGATAAGAGTAAAGTTAGTGTGAGAGGAAATTCAAGTGATGGTGACTGTGATTGGTATGGAAAACTTCATGAAATAGTTGAGCTTAAATATGATAGTAAAACTATAAAAAGGATTGTCTTATTCAAGTGTGAATGATTTGATCCAACACGCCCAACAAGGACACGTAAACATAACCATTACAATATAATTGAGATCAACCATACCAAAAGATTTAGAGGCTTTGACCCCTTCATCATTGCACAAAATGTAAGACAAGTATATATCTTATCTTACCCTGAAAAATGTAATAAAAGTTGAAGCATTGTAATAAAACTAAACCAAGGGGTCGAATTGAAAGTGATGAAGTAGATGATGAAGATGCATATCAAATTGATGACGTAATCCCTTCACGTGTAGTAATAGACACTGTTGTCCCTCCAAATTTATCTTCTCCTTTGAATGAAATTGAAATAATTGACCCTCCTACCCAAGTTTTGAGAAATAATGAATTGGATGATATGACTGAAGATGAGGAGGAAGGATTTATGGATGAAAATTCATCGACTGATGATGAAGATAGTCTTGAACTATCAGAGTGACTGAGGTAAATTAAGTAGGTTTGTCAATTTACTATGTTTCCATGATTATTTATATTGAGTTATCACAAAAATTAATTATATTTTCTAGCGATTATAGTATTTGTCACTAAACATATATTGTATTTGATTCAGATATGGCAGATAAAGGTAAGAAGGGTGTTACTCATCGTCTTGATCCCACTTCGACTTCCACACCAGCTATAGTGCAGACTTCCCAGGTTAGGAGAAAGGAGAAAATTATCATGGTGCCCAATCCAGGGTATATTGCTCCTCCCCCTCCAGTAGAACGAGTTTCATACTCTGCATCGCCTAGTACACAGGTCACACAGTCACCTACTACACAGGAGATATGAGAGGAATCCACTGCTGTCCCAGTTGGAAGTGGGCAACAGTCAGTGCTGGGACAGCAGTCATCACAGACCCAGACATCATCAAGATCATTACAAACTTTGAGATGGGATGGGTCCACTTGGTAAGTTTCCTTCAAAATATGTCAAACATTAGTTATTTTATGTGAATGTTAGTCCTGATGCTTTATTTTATTGTGTTATCAGTTGGATACCACCACAGAAAGGTCTCCACTAGGTCATAGATATGATTAAGAAGATGTTTGATGTGCCTTACATAAGTTTTGCAAAGGTTCCGAAGGATACAAAGATGGACTGGTTCAAAGATTGGAAGGTAATAATAGTGTATTAAATTTAACTAAGTGTAATTACATATGACTGTCTGTACCTTTTCTAATGAAATTGTGTTTTTGTAGAGCAATTTCTTCATTCCCCCAAGACAAGAAGATGATTTTCAAGGCCTCGAAGAGTCGCACTGCAAAGCAACTAAGACAAATGTACACTGAAGCTCGTCAGGACCCTTCTACTGCTGATTGGATAGCACTCAACTTTCTTCATGCCTTGCAGGAGTATTGAGGTACGGATGAGTTTAAAAATCTCTCCGTAAAGAACAAGACAAACAGGGCATCTAATAAGGGGGGTCACTGTATTCTGGTGGGTCTATGAGTTTGGCTGGCACTAAGGCAAACTTGGTATTTGATTTTAAAATTTAGTTTACTCTATCTATAATTTCATATTTGAGATTGCGATTTATTTTAAATTGCAAGAGAAGTCGATGAAGAGGTCACCTACAACTGAAGAGTTGTTTAAGGAGACACACACTCGCAGGCAGGACAAAAACCTGTGGGTTGATACACGATCTTAGGCCACATATGTAAGTTATTAATATATTGATATTATATGTTATTATTAGCGATTTATTAAATAGTTCTCCAAAATAATATCTAATTATCTAAACTGAATTGTAGGATGATTATGTTCAATGGCTTGAGGAGGCATTTTCTCAAGATCCAGAGTCAGTAGATGAGGATGCTATGTGGTCACAGATAGTGGGTAGCCTTTATAAAGGTCGCATTTATGGCACGAAGGGATGCTTTGCAGACTCCATGTCTCCTACATCTGTCACTGGAGATGCCCCTTCTCTTGCACCTAAGGAAGTTGAGGACATGGTCCACACTCAGGTCCATGCCCTCAATGAAGAATTCCAGAAGTAGAATGAGGAGATGTGGAAGAGCAAGGAAAGTGCATGGAAGAAGAAGTGAGCAAAGAAAATGGAGAAGAAGAGAGAGAAGAAGGTGGTCTATCTAGCAGCAGAAGAAGCAACAACATATGCAGATGCAGCAGATGCATGCTTATTTTGAGCTCATGAAAGCAAGCAGCTCCACACCTCTTCCTCCCCCTCCACCAACTCCAGCACCACCAATTTTCACCTCCATGCATCATTCATCCTCCGACTCCTCGTTTACTGATAGTGATGCTCCTTCGGATGATGATCATACAGATTATTCATGATGAAGACTTATATTTTATTTTTAAATGTATTTATTTAGATACTTTTGTCTTCCTTTGTAATAACATTTAAATTTTAAATTTTATAATTATTTTTAAATGTTTAGATGTCCAATTTATAGTTGTTATTATGTTTATAAATTGTGATAATCAAGAATAGTCAGAAATAACTATCTATATAAACAAAAAATACTAATAATAGTAAAATATATTACAGACGGATTACAGACAAAAAAATCTATCTGTAACTTATAGACGGATTTTTCTTTCTGTAACTTATAGCGAATTTTTCTGTCTGTAAGTTACAGACAGATTTTTCTGTCTGTAATTTACACGGATTGTGAAATCCTTCTGTAATTCCTTACCAACGACGATATCACTGACAGTTTATGTCTGTCTCTAAATCTGTCTGTAATTTCAAAAACCGTTAGTAATGGTTTAAAAATCCATCTATATATACAGACTTTTTAGTAGTGAAATGAAAGGGCAGTTACCAAAATAAGTGTTACACTGTGTGTCTTTTTTTTTTTTTTTTAACAGTCTTAAGTGATCAAAAAATAAAACTTTCTCTTAATTATTAAAGGGAAAATAAAGGAGGAAGAGCTAGGGAAAATCCTAAGAGATCAAAAACATTTAAGAGGGAGACCACATCAAAGTTAATGGATCCAAGTTAATGCTCTTAAAGTCTTTGATTATGTGAGAACATACAATATGAGCAAAAACCATAAAATTCAAGATCAATGGATGTAAATACCTAAAATTTTATCTAAGTTTTATTTTAGAAATTAAAATAAAAAATCATATAATGTTAAGAAAATTAAAAAATATGCATGTGATAAGATGGTGCCTTGTTGCTATATGTTTGTTGCCTATACCTTTTATAGTAGCGAAGGTTGGTTGGTTAACTGCATAGTATCGTTTCCTTTCTTTATGATGCTAAAAATGGAATAGCAATGCTTAACTTGAAGGAAACTAAAGATAAAGCTGCAGAGGAAAAGGTTGGTCCGTAAGAGAGAAGGGGAGAGTTTTCTTGCGTTGAAATTTTGGCCTTGATTAGAAAAGTACATGTTCTTGGTCTTCGAAAAAGAAGGAAACAGTTCTATCAGAGGAAGGGGTGGAAAAGAAGAAAAAGAAAATAAGAAAAGAGAAAGAAGGAGAGAATTTAAAAAGAAACTGAGACAAGAAAAAGAGGAAAAATATTTCAAATAGATGCTCCTTCTTTTGTCTCAAACAAAATGTAAATCAAAGTTCCAGAATCACTATTTTTAAACTTGTAATTGCTATACAAAAACTGCAATCTCTTTAGAACTTCCATAGCTACTCTCTTCACAAGTTAGGACTTATAACTTAACTTTTCTAGATCTTCAAGTAAGATTCACTTGACTTAGTAATTGTTTGGAGGGCAAGTGTACACATTGAGAAGTAATAAAGGGTTCTTAAATTAAGTTCCTAAAATATCGTCCCACAAGGATTGATTTTCAATTACTAAGAATTTTCTAATTCAATTGTTTAAGCTTCAAAGATATAAAGATTAATTAAAAACAAAAATTTATAAAATCAATTTTAAAACTAAGAGTAAGGAATACAATGTACGTCTTGGTTAAATTTATCGGGGAGGAACTTAGGGCATATAGGTTTTCTCATTCAATCCTTTATCTTATTTTTTTGTTTAACTCTAAATCGGATTTCCTTGTGATTACCAATCATTCATACGATAACTATTAATACCTAATGGTCATGCAATATTAATATTCTTTTCTCTAAATTAACATTTCCAATGATCATGCAAGACATCAATTTAAGAAAGTTTAAAGAACCTATGAACTTGTTAATTTAATAATGATTAGAAGAGAAAGATTAGTTTGGTCCACGTAATTCTTTATCTCGTTTTACCTTATAGATCTATTAATTAACTGAGATATGGTCACTTGACGATATAATTAATTAGGATTAAGAGAGAAGCATAATAGGATAAAATCTAATCATGAAACGAAAATCAAATTTAAATTCAAATGTCAAAACCCCATAAATTCATGAATAATAGTTTCCATAGCCCTAGCGATGGACTTAGTTACTTATGCTAAAGAAAAGAACTAAAACAATCATAAACAAAGTTATAAAGAAAAGCAAACTTGAATGAGATGAGTTCTCAATCTTCAAGTATGATCGCTCGAAGCTCCATGTCTTGCCAAGCGTGTGCTAAGGATCCCGTACAAGAAAAAAGGGACGAGAAGTGTATCTGCAAGCCAAAGACTAGATGTAAAAATGGTATCCTTTACGATGCCTGAGATATCCTTTTAATAGGATTTGAAAACCCTAAAGACTCTTGATAATTGAGCTTCTCGCATATGAGCACGGCTATGCATGGGCTCAAAGCACCCTCATGCTTGTTGAAAGGGTCTGGGCGTACTGACTGTTGCGAAGCTCTAATCTTCCATCAATTTGGGCCCAAAATGCACCCAACATCCACTTGCGGCCTCTTTATACCAAACTGCACAACTAATATATAAATTAGTGTAAAATCTAAATAAAATAAAGGTCAAATATGAATATATGGGCTGTAAAATAGGGCCTAATTATAGACTTACCAGTAATACTTGTTTTTAACGTTATACCTTCTTCCATTGCTCTTAGCTAGTATTGTTTTCCTTTATTCAAAATAAAGAATGTAAAACTGGAATTTTTAAATATAGGTGTGAGTCACAAGAAGATAAATGTGCATATTCTACTATTTACTTGCATTATAACTTGTGTGCTGTAACACCCCAAAAATTCTCTCCTTTCCAATCTCTCTCTCTCTCTTTCTCTATATATATACATATATATATATATATATTTAAACTTTTGAATTATCCAAATTATTTCTCCGTGATATTTAATTATGTCTTAGTGTAGTTAAGACCATGCATATTTACGTTTCTGCCAATTTAACATCACATAAGGCTCTTTGTAATATTTTCTTCTCTTTCCCAAAATTTAAATGGTAAATTATGTATGTGCTTTTAGTTAACACATGACTAGAATTTATATATATATATATATATATATATATATATATATATATATATATATATTTGGAGAAGAGTATAGCCTCGGGTTCAATCAAAGGTTTCGTGAGAGTAAAGTAAATTGTCATTTTAAAGGTATGTTCAAAATCTTGATTTCAAACTTCCAAATTAGACATCCAATTTTTGAAACACTCCTGCAGGCCAATTATTAAAATTTTTTCATCTAAGTAAAAATGTATAGTGCAGCAACGAAACTTCCACTCCTTATTTTATCCCTGCATGGCATGAAATTTATGTGGCTCTCCACCCACTCTGCACATGTATTCCACTCCTTCACCCTTCTTGGTTTACCAAATGTTAATTTACCATAAATCTAAATATTTACCAAATGTTAATTTACCAAAAATCTAAATATACATTGAGAGGATAGGACTTGATTTCTGACTTCCAATCTTGATTTCCATTAGACTACATGAAGAGCAAATGGTGTCGTTATTCCAAAAGCCCCACATTTACCTTCCCAGTCACAAATTTTGAATTAACATTTCATTATTTTTTGCCTGCATGCAAATTTCATAACTTGGCAGAAGATAATAATCTCCACCTAATCCCTGAATGATATAAATTTTGATGGCAAATTGTTTGAAGTGAACGTGTATTCCACTCACAAACCACCTTTGGTTTGTTAAGTGTTGGACCTACGAAATGTAGTATACATTAGGAGAAAAGTATAATTTCAACAGAGATCTTAACATCATGAAGTGCAGACTTCACAATAAATGCATCCATCTCTTCACACTTATAACACACCTTTCCTCCACTTTGCTAGCTGTTGTCATGACTTTCCACTTTAGCTTTGAAGTGACAAAGTATACTACAACGTTGTAATTAAATAACTTGCATAATGGGATAACTTGTAGGTGCTAAAATAAATTAAATAACGGGATAACTTGCATAACAAGTATACTACGACGTTGTAACGAAGAATATATGTATATGCTTATGTAGGAATATTATAGCTGTGGACCCTTAACTTTAGAAATGGTTAGTGAAGAATATTCAAAAGAATAATTAATAAGCCAAAAATAAATCAGAATAGGATCGGGATAGTAAATGTAATAATAATAATAATATTCTTTAAATGTTTGGTGACAACATTATATAATAAACGTATGTCTATACATATGTCTAACAAGATCTTAGAGAAATTCTCAAACGCAAAAGAATGACTGAAGTACGATAGGAAAATGGAGTTTTGGAAAATTAAGAGGATAATGTAAGATAAAATAAAAATATGCGGATGTCATAGCACAACCTCAAACCAGCGGACTATAATCAAGAAGTAAGCCATAATTTCAATTACTTAATGACTAGCAAATATTCCCTATTGAATTAGAAATCCAAAAACCATGAGCCTTGGAGTCAGGATAGAAGGTAGAATAATAAGAAAAGACTTAAATTTAAATGATTTTATGGGAACAATCTTTTTTCGATATATTAGTAATGTTGGTCAATTTGGACCTATAGAAACAAGAAAAGGAGATAAATAAGTATCATGAAATGATCATGCATCATGCTCATGAAAGAAGAAATGAATTGAGGCTACAGTTGGCACAGTTGTGGAACACTTGTGTTAGGATCAATGATGAACCTTGGGATGGTAAAGAAGGGATGACCCAATGACGCAGAGTAGCTCACTGTGACCGGGTCACGTTATCAGCAAACCTTTGCCAAAACTGACGTGAACATCCGTTACCAAGATTGTCGTAGGCCCATTCCTGAATAACGCATGTTGTTAGCAATCTACACTAGCAAGTATACTAGCATTGCAGCAAGTGATAAGTAAATTTAAGATCCAAATATCGTCTCCACAGGGAATTTAGGTTCAAGTACCACTTCACAGAAAAATAACCATTTGAGCCATACGAATTTGGGAAGAGATTTGTATCATATAACAACACTAAACCAATGCAATTAAAGGTAAAGAACTTGCAGACAAACAGAGTATAAAATTGTGATGAAATGAAATAGCAATGAAGGATAGTTAGGAATTTATTTCACAAGAATATCAATATCAATCCAATTAAATCATCTGAACATTCAAGCAATTGAATAATTGACAATCAGTTCACATATACCTAGCCAAAGGTTAATTCCTTAACTCATTGACCCTAACAATCCACTAAACCTCCCTAATCCCTTAGGTGAGATTCAATTTCAGGTTGCATTAAGAATTAGAACTATAAGATTGCAGAATTAGGTCTCCTTATCCCTAAGAAATCCCTAAACACTGGTTGCCAATTCAGATCGGAGCAAACAATCCAATTCCCATTGGTAAAGATTCCTCTTGATTAATCAATTGAATTTCTATTCAAAGATTGCATGAAAAGCAGAATTAACAACTCAATTAATCCAAGAACTTAAAGTTCAGAAGATAAAGTCGAATCAATACATCAATTCGAGTTCTATAAATCCCTAACTATGGGAAATTAAGCACACATTGCAACAAAAATAGAGAAAGAAGAAGAAGAAGATGAAGAAGAATGCAGAGCAGCCATGGCCACGAACTCCAATCCAATCCCTCTTCTTGGAGCTTCAAGCTTCGACCCCAATCTTCTCTCCACTCTCTCTCAACGACAATCTAACTAACAAAACAGAAAATGAGCAAAAGATTCCAGTTTTCGCGCTTCAATCATGTATATATAGAAACCCCAGTTCTGCGCGTTGTCACTTTTCTTTACAAGAGTAACCACGCAGAAGCTTTATGTAGTGCGCGTGTTCACTTTCAAGAGCAAGAGTAACCACGCGCAACTTGCAGAGTTGAAGGCTTCTCTGGAACATTCACTTTTATTCATAATAGTGGCAACGCAGGAGGTCAAAGGGCTGGGCGTGATCACTTTCGTGAGTAATAGTAATCACGCGCAAGCTGTCCTGATACAAGTGCCTCTGGAACGCTCACTTTCGTTGGCGAAAGTGACAACGCGCAGCTCATCAGGAATGGAGTCTTCTCTGGAACGCTCACTTTCGTTGGCGAAAGTGATAACGCACACTGGCAACGCTCACTCTTGTAACTAAAAGTGATTACGCACAGGCTCCTCTTCTCCTTTAGGCTCTGGAATGATCACTTTCGCTAACTGTCACGACCCCTTTTTATAAGGGACCGAGAACATTGTTTCTACACCACATACTTATTTAAAATAGGTAAATAGCAGAGAATATAAGTATAAAAATTCACTTCTCATTCAAAGTAAAAATGAAGTTCCTTACAACAAATATCCAACAGATCAACATAATATTACATTTAGTTTATAATATTCAAAATACCAAAAAAATTATAATACGTGACTCTCTCGACATGAGGTCTCATATATAAAGAAAAAGGACTTTGATGCATTATTACTCAACTCCAGCTTCTAACTTTTCTTCACTGGCCCCTCAGCCTGTGAAGTAGATGTAACACTGCTACATCTGCTCACGTACCACCGTACGATCATCGCAATACACACGCACACAACGACATAGAAAGAAATGCAAGGGTGAGCTTACCAAACATAAAATAAAATTATATATATATAGAGCAAAATATTTCTCACAGCAATAACCCCATGCATTTCCAGCCCATCTAATGCACAGCATGAAAACGGCTTCCAACTGGTTTCACAGCCTAATTAATCCAGAAGGAACCGAGCCGGTCCGGGAGCGACCCATTCCGGTATCTGGATCCAGACAAAGACAAAGACAATGACTCGGCATGAACTTACCGTTTACATGTCTACCCACCTAAACATGTAACTCGGCTCTATAATGATGCAAAACATATATCTCGCATGATGCACGCCACCAAAATTATTTTAACATTTCAACTACGGCAAGTTTATAATAGATCAGCCAAAATCTCAGCATTTTAAACTAATTAACAACGATTCTGACTTAGAAAATAGCTTTTATTCAATAGATCTAACAAAATCATATCAAAATATCTTGAAATAGCATATTAAACCGTTCAAAACATAGTTCATAGGTTAAAGTAAACTCCCCTTACCTCAGAAAGATGATTCACACTAGATCTACCGAATATTACTTGATTATAACAAAATTCACCGAAGATTCAGCTTAGAACGGAGTTTCTCCTAAGAACACCATGAATTTCTATAAGAAAGAGAAGGAGAAGAGAAACGAACGGTAAATCTAGCTTCAAACTTAAAGAAACTTACTTCCAATCCTTCAGAATAGATGTAGAATCTCAGATCTGGCGAGAAATCTAAGTTTAGGAAGGTTTAGTATGAGAGAAATGGTGGTTTACGGCCTTAGAACCTTTGAGAACCTTGGATAGAGGTGAAGAAATGAAAATTTCGTGTGAAGCCCCCTTTTTATAGAAAATTTTCGAAATTTACTGTTCACCGCCTTACTGTTCATGCCGGAAAATACTGTTTAGGGCACTATTCACGCTGGAAAACACTGTACACGCGTACTGTACACGCACTGTACGCGTATGTGACGTCACCGATGACGTCAGCAGTCACTGTACATACGCGGTTTGCACTGTTCATACGCGGTTTGCACTGTTCACACGGTACTGTTCACTTTTTTTTTTTTTAAAAAAAAAAAATAATTTCAACTCCATCTAAATATATTCCAATACCAAATAATCCTTCAATTAACATTGAACAAGTATAAAATATTATAGATTACTCAATAATAAATTAGAAGCCTGACACTAACAATAGTGATCACGCCCAGACTGCATCCCATAATTCTTGTATTTTGGAATCCAACATTGCCATTCTTCCTCTTCCTTTCCATTGATAATCCATTTCCATGACTTTTGCTCAGATTATTCCTTCAAAAATAAGATAAATTCCTTAAGAACTAAGCATAACTTCTACAAATGTGAAAATAACTACAAATTGAAATAGAACTTTTAATCATTCTCTTTTTCTGAGTTTTTCTGCTTTCTTCATATATTTTCCTTATTAAATAAGCTAGAATTATGCTAAAATATCAGTAAAAATATGGATTCATCACCACCCCAAACTTGAATTTTTGCTTGTCCTCAAGCAAATCAAACTAAACCAAGGGTAAGTTCCTCCATTTTCAAATTCAGTTCATAAACTGCTTATTTCAGATTTTTCTAATTTCTAATTCTGTGTTCTCTGCAAAATTTTCAATCAAGTTGTTCATCCAAATACTCATCATGATATTCCTACTGCATAATCATCATTGAGTAAGAATTGCTACCTAAGTTCATATATTTCATCAAAATTCATGTGAGTACAATTAATCAACATGATCACAGCTCACTTGAAAGTGTTTCTCTCATCACTCAACAGTGTTTAGGTGCTGTTTTCACTCTAGATCATCAATTTCACTGCACTCTACCATATGCTTGCCCAATTTCTCCATCTCCTCTGCTTAGTACAATTAATCACACATCTAGAGGACTTTTTCAGGTTATAACAAGGCTAAGGTTAAGGTAGGTATCAAAGAAAATGGAAAACAATACATGCTATTTCAAAAGATCAGAGGCATTTTGAGTGATTTGTTTTAAAACTAGCCTGGATCTGCATTATTCCTCCTTAATTCTCTCACTTATGCAGCAAACAGAGTTTTTCTTGCAGCAGAGATTTCATCTCTTTTCTTGCTTTCAGTCACTATCTTCTTTTCTTTGATATTCTTTTACTTTTTCTGCAGCACTTTGCTGCACTTCTTTTCTTTCGAACTCATATTTTTATTTTTTTCACAGCTTTGCTTCATAAATTTTTCATTTTGCTGCAGCACTTTTGTTCTTTCTTTCTGGTTTGTTGAACTCAAACTTAGATATTTCCTACCCCAAACTTAGAACATTGCTTGTCCTCAAGCAATTAAAATCTGGATGCCACCCCAAACTTAGTTTTAAAACTCGTTCTTGATTAAACTCATTATGCCTTTGATCTTTTGAATGGTAAAAATTAGTTTTTCAGCAAGGCTTATAATGAGGTAATTTCAAGAAAAGGGATATTAAGCTCAAAAGGGTGAACTAAGACATTCAATCATAAAGGAAGGCATTTAGGCTGACTAGGATATCAATCATGGCCTCTATCATGTGGGTGAAAACTGTAACATGCATATTCAATTTAAGAACAAGGGCAAGTTCTAGAGAATGCAGCCAATTATGATTAATCACACAAGAAAAAGAATTAGACAGCTCAAATCTCACTAGGTATTTATAAGTGATCATGTGGGTTAATGAAAACACAATGCACTTTTCAGAAATCTATGCACCTAGTGGCAACTGCCTCATTTTTGAAGATACAAGTGTGATCTCATTTTGAGAATGGGAAAAACAACTTAAAAAAATTCACACAGAATTCACAAAATTGTCAATCATTTTTATTTGATTAACGACCAGCAATTTATTATCTATTCTAGTATTTTGGTGTTTTTCAAAAGCAATTCAGTGTAATGTGAAGCCAACACATGAACAAGAGGTAGAGAATGAAACCTCCCTTTCATGGTAGCTTGTGCAAGTGTCACCATCCAATGTGTGTGAGTGTTGTGTGTGTGACATTCTCTGCACAAAACACCAAAATTTCATCCATTAGCAAGTAAAAGGTAATTAATAAGAAAGCTAACATAAATGCATAACAGATATGTGAAAATTAACCCAAATTGTACCAAATTGTAATTACAACCCAAAAAGTTTGAAACCTAACTACATCAATTTACAAAACTCCTAATGACAGAAAAATAAATTCCTAAACTAGTCTTCTTGGACATCCTCTTCATCAGAAATTTCATCTTCATCTTCTTCCTCATCCTCCTCATCTTCCTCTTCCTCCACCACTTCTTCAGTTGGCTGTGGAAATTGAGTCTTGTAGATTGGCAAGTCTTTAAAGACTGATGAGCGTAGACATTGAGCATTCTAGGCCAAATCTGGTGTGTGATAAAGTTCATCTTTAGTCATTCCCATTTTACGACCAATATTCATCAACACACATTCCACTAGCATAGTTCACGCTTCAAACTGCTGTGGAGCTCAGTTTGTCTTTCAGCCAATTGATTTTGCTTTTCAACCAAAAGATGTAGGATGTCTTTCATCTTCATTGGTTTCTCCTTTCTGAACTGGGTGGGGATAGGTGCAGCTGAAGTGCAGGAGGTAGTGGCATAGATTTCCTTTACCATTGAGACAGAGATAGGGGAGCGAGATCTGATTTTCTCTTGGTAGTCTCCAACTTCAACCCCTGCATCCTCACAAAGTAAAGTGATTAATGAGGGAAAGGCTAGTGAATCTCTTTTTGTTTTCAGAATATTTAAGATACATTCACTAATTACTTCCCCCACATCAATGTACATATCATTAACGATAGCAAACAATAATTCAGCCCTCTTTACTGCCAGGGTTGAACTATGCTTGACTGGCATGAAAGAGTTCAATAGAAAAGTACTCCAGACTTTAGCAAATGGTAACAGGTTCTTGGTGGTGATACACTTGGGTTTCTGGGCGAGGTTCAGCTGCCAAGTTGTGCCTGGCTTTCCAATTCTGTGCAGGATTTCAATATTATCCTTGTCTGGACTATTCTTAAAGTCAGTGAAGTCCATTTGCTCAGGTTGCCTGTCAGTGTAAATTGCCAACACTCGATTGATGTTGGCAGCAGTGAAATCCACCCTCATACCCTTGACCATTGTGTGAAATTTAGGAATTTGGTCTCCCTTGAACCGCATTGCATTTGCATAAAACTCCTGTGTAATTTCTCTCCAACCATTATCAGCCAAGGAGCAAGTTGTCCCATCCCCTTTTCTGAATTTCTTCGAGTACTCGGGGTAGTTTCCTTCAGCAATTTCAAAGGCTCTATCGGGGACAATCTTCCTCCTCGAATATTTGCCTTGAAATAGTTTTCGTGAGCAATACTCCCGAACCTTGGATCATGATCGGTAGGGGTAGAGGTAGAAGGAACATTTCTTACGGTCGGTGAGGTGGTGAAGAGGTTGCATGTGTGGTTACTCTTGGCGAGAGGAGGGTCGCAATTTCAATGGGTGAGGACGGTGAGACACCAGCAGTTCTTGCTCTTTTTGTGGTTGGAGAATTCCTAGCTGTTCCAGCTTGCATATTCTCGATAGATCTCCTTCTTGGAGTGTTCTTTGTGATTTAGCTTTGGTCTTCTTAGCAGGTCCAACTGGTGTATTCAACGAAGTTCTGACCATTTTGAAACAAATTGCAAAAAAAGCAAGTAATTTGACAGTTTAAAATTCATGACACAAAATTGTGACATTATACATCTCTTTACTAGATAAATTCAATCAATCCATGTGCGTAATTCCAATTTGTCTTTTTACAATCGATTCTTTGTCATGAGAATTTTAATCATATAAACACACAAGCACTATTGCAAATTACTAAGCAATCACAGTCAAAATTGGTTAAACCTTTAAATTTGTAGTTGAGAGTGCACACTTTCAAAGCACATCAGTTAGCACATAGATGCAAAAAGAATCACAATGTTCAACCAGATTTCAACTACTAATGGTTCCTAAAAGAAATTATCTTCGACGGTAAAATTCCATCCAGAATATTGCCTATTGTTTCTTTGAATTACATACAATTAGAACAGTGCACTCATTCATTGTCATCGAGAGACCAAATATCGGCTTAATGCGGGACCATTAGTATGCTATATCTGTACAATCGAGCGGTGCAATATACAGCGATAATTCGTTCCATACAACTCGGTTCGAGACATCAACATTCAAACATTTCATGCAAAGAGTATTTGCGTTGATGGCAACTGGAATATTTCTATTTCTTTCAAAGTCATGTTCAGATTTTTCGCATAATGCAGATGTGAATATGTTATCAGAGGAGATTGAATGACTTTGAAAACCTATTCACAGTATTTAAAGGAAATTAAATCGAATACGCTCAAGATATTTCCCCATTTGCCATTTTTTACCTTTTTCCGTAGTTGCGGCAAAGAAAAACCCTAAATACAATTTCGTAGAATGCGAGAGAACGTACCTTGAGTTTCAAAAATGTGAATGACAGTGAAAAAGAGGGAGAAATTGCTTGCTGGTTGCTTCACGAAAGATTGAAAGTCAGAGAAATTTCAGAGCGAAATGGGATTTAGGTTTAAATGGATGTGAGCGTGGTTCCTTTATATTGAATCTGGGGTCACGCGTGTGCACGTGCCCACTTTTTAAGTGAAAAGTGAGCGTTCCCTTATTAATAAAATTCTGCGTTATCACTCTTGTCGAACAGAGTGAGTGTTCCAGAGAGCTTGAAAATTTTGAATGCAATGCGCGTTATCACTATTTCTGGGCAAAGTGATAACGCGCAAGCTTATTGCTTGAGCGTGGTTACTTTTATCAGTAAAAGGAGTAACGCGCTATGAAATATTCTATACTTACCTGCGCGTGATCACTCTTGACAAGGAAAGGAAGTGATCCAGAGAGTGTGTTTTTCTCATCTGCCTCTGCGTTATCACTCTCATCAGCGAGAGTGATTGTTCCAGAGAGCTGTGTTTCCCAGTCAGTTTCTGCGTTATCACTCTCATCAGCGAGTGATTGTTCCGAAGGGAAATCTCAGAATTCCATCTCTGCGTGATTGCTTTCCTGCAAAAGAGTGATTCCTTTCATCAATCCAAGTTCTCCAAACTTTAATTGGCTCACTTAACAAATCATAATCATTCCGATACACACTCACCATATAAAATACCTATTTCCCTCATCATGTTCACCTTTAATTACATATGCAACATTTATCCAAGGCTGAATTCTGCAGAATTTCTACTTAACATATTCACAATGCAATTCTGACTTTTCCATAACACATTATAGTATGAAGTCTAATTGCATTTATCAGATTCGCTACAAATGACAGATTTAGCAGAATTTTATTGCAGAAATTACAGAAATTTAACTAACATGAACAATGAAAATTCTAAAACAAAATAGGAAGCTTAAAATGGGTTAGAAAGTGGATGTTCCAACAATTATAACAGTCCTTGCAGACCCTTTCAACTTATTCTTAACCACATTTTTAGGCTCAAAGTGGAAGTTCCAGCAAATTACCAGTTTCACTGTCAAAACAATTGCAAAACAACCAGAACTCAGATCATGCAGAAAAATAAAACTAAAAACCAGAAATTAACAAAATCTAAAGGGAAAGAAGTGTGAGTTGCCTCTCACAAAGCGCTTTTTTAATGTCACTAGCTTGACATTAGTTGTTCCTCACTCAAGAGGAACCAATTTCAAGCACACTTGGGCTTTCTCAAATTGACCTCCATGATAGATTTTTAGTCTTTGTCCATTCACCTTGAACTCTCTCCCATCCTTTGTATCTGCTATTAGTACAGCACCATATGGAAATATCTCTTTCACCACAAAAGGTCCAGACCACTTAGATTTTAATTTCCCTGGAAACAATCTCAACCTTGAATTAAAAAGCAAAACAGACTGCCCATGTTTTATATCTCTTTTCAGAATAAACTTGTCATGCAGCTTCTTGGTCCTTTCCTTATACATTTTGGCATTTTCATATGCATTGAGTCTAAACTCGTCTAATTCATGCAGCTGTAACAATCTTTTATTTCCTGCACTAACTTGATCAAAATTCAACCATTTCACACCCAAAAGCTTTATGTTCTAGTTCCACCGGTAAATGGCAGGCTTTTCCATATACTAAGCGATAAGGAGACATGCCAATTGGTGTCTTGAAAGCTGTTCGTATGCCCACAAAGCATCATCCACTTTCTTAGACCAGTCCTTCCTTGAACTACTAACTATTTTCTCCAAAATCTGTTTTATTTCTCTGTTGGAAACCTCCACTTGACCACTTGTTTGAGGGTGATAGGGTGTAGCTATTCTATGCTTTACTCCATACTTCTCTAGGACTGATTCTAGATATTTGTTGCAGAAATGGCTTCCTCCATCACTTATCAGAATTCTGGGCACTCCAAATCTTGAGAAAATGTTCTTTTTAATGAATGCAACAACAGTCTTAGCATCATTGGTTCTGGTAGGAATTGCTTCCACCCATTTGGAAACATAGTCCACTGCTACAAGCATGTACTCATTCGAGAATGAGGTAGGGAAAGGACCCATGAAGTATATTCCCCACATGTCAAACAGTTCTACTTCAAGTATATTTTGTAATGGCATCTCATGTTTTCTAGATATATTCCCCATTCTTTGGCATCTATCACACCTTTCCACATAGTTCTTAGCATCTTTGAACAAAGTTGGCCAGAAAAGTCCAGATTGCAAAACTTTTGCTGCTGTTCTTGAACTTCCATGATGTCCTCCATATTCTGAACTGTGACAATGCCACAAAACATCTTGCTGCTCTTCCTCTGGTATACACCTTCTCAAAGAATCCATCTATTCCAATTTTGAACAAGAAGTGGATCTTCCCAAACATAATATTTGCTATCATGGAAGAATTTTTTTCTCTGCTGCCAATTCATCCAATTTGGAACATGATGTGTAGCTTTAAAGTTGGCTATATCAGCAAACCAGGGCTATGATTCAATCTTGAATAGGCTTTCATCTGGAAATTCTTCTTTAATTTGTTCCACTCCAAATGGTATGACTTCAAGTGGTAATCTTGACAAGTGGTCAGCAACACTGTTTTCTTTCCCTTTTTTGTCTTTGATCTCTAGCTCAAATTCTTGGAGGAGTAGAATCCATCTTAATAATCTGGGCTTTGCATCCTGCTTTGTCAAAAGATACTTAAGAGCAGCATGATCAGTGTATACAATTACTTTTGAACCCATTAAATATGATCTGAACTTATCAAAAGCATGTACAACAGCTAAAAGTTCTTTTTCTGTTGTGTAATTCACTTGTGCAGGATTTAACACTTTGCTTGAATAATAGATAGCATGTAATTTCCTATCTTTCCTCTGTCCTAACACAAGACCCACTGCACTATCACTTGCATCACACATGAGTTCAAAAGGTAGTGTCCAATCTAGTTTTGCAAGAATAGGTGCAAATCGGTGTCTCTTTTAAAACAGAAAATGCATGCAAACAATTATCATCAAATATGAAATCTGCATCTTTTACAAGTAAATTACTCAAGGGTTTAGCAATCTTGGAAAAATCCTTTATGAATCTTCTATAAAAACCAGCATGTCCTAAAAAACTTCTAACTCCTTTAACATTGATAGGTGGAGGCAATTTATTAATGACTTCTATTTTAGCTTGGTCCACCTCCATTCCTTTCTCTGAAATTTTGTGACCAAGGACAATGCCTTCTTGTACCATGAAATGGCACTTTTCCCAATTTAACACAAGATTAGTGTCTTGACATCTCTGCAAAACAGTGGATAGATTAGCTAAACAATCATCAAAAGAATCACCAAAAACAGAGAAATCATCCATGAATACTTCTATGATGTCTTCTACCAAATCAGAAAAAATGGAAAGCATCCATCTTTGGAAAGTGGCAGGGGCATTACATAGACCAAATGGCATTCTCCTGTATGCAAAGACTCCAAATGGACATGTAAATGCAGTTTTCTCTTGATCTAAAGGATCTACAGCTATTTGATTATATCCTGAATATCCATCAAGAAAACAATAAAATGAATGTCCAGCAAGTCTTTCTAACATTTGATCGGCAAATGGTAGTGGGAAATGATCTTTTCTGGTTGCATCATTTAATTTTCTATAGTCTATGCACATTCTCCATCCAGTCACAGTCCTAGTAGGGACAAGTTCATTCTTTTCATTAGGTACCACTGTCATACCACCTTTCTTTGGAACAACTTGGTGGACTTACCCAATTCTTTGTCGAAATTGGGTATATTATTCCTGCATCTAACAGCTTTATAACCTCTTTTTTTACTACCTCTTTCATGGCTGGATTTAACCTCCTTTGTGGCTGCACAACAGGTTTGAAATTCTCTTCAAATAAAATTCTGTGCTTACAAAATGAAGGATTTATACCTTTCAGATCTGCAATACTCCATCCAATTGCAGATTTGTGTTTTCTCAAAATTCTGAGCAATTTTTCCTCTTGTTCTTCCTTAAGTTCATTATTGATGATAACTGGATTTTCATGTTTCTCATCCAGAAATGCATACCTCAGGTGTGAAGGAAGTTGTTTCAGTTCTAGCCTTTGCTTTTCCTCTTCTTTATCATCCTTTTCTAGCTCCTCCTTCACTGAATTTTCTACAGATTTTTGAATTGGCAGAGCTTCTAGTTGCTGCTGCACTTTCATACTGTATTCTCCATGCAGAAGTTCAGATTTATTGCTCCCTGCAGATATTATTTCTTCTAACACCGCAAGTTCATCAGTTTCATTAATATGGTGTTGTGTAATGAAAGCATCCAGTATATCTACCTTCATACATGTGCTATCTTCAATTGGATATTTTAAAGCTTCAAACACATTAAATACTACCTTCTCATCTTGAACTCGAAGCATAAGTTCACCTTTCTGCACATCTATTAAAGCTCTCCCTGTTGCAAGAAATGGTCTCCCTAGGATCAAAGGAATGTTAGAATCCACCTCCATGTCCAGAATTACAAAATCTGCAGGAAAAATGAACTTGTCAACTTTAACTAATAAATCTTCAACAACTCCATATGGATAAGTGTATGATCTATCAGCTAGCTGCAGTGTAATGTTGGTGGGCTTCACTTCCTCTATGCCAAGTTTCTGCAGAACAGCCAATGGCATCAGATTTATGCTTGCTCCCAAGTCACACAATGCTCTTCCCACAGTGCAGTTTCCTATTTCACAAGGAATGCTAAATGATCCAGGATCTTTCAGCTTTTGAGGAAGTTTTCTCTTGAGAATGGCACTGCACTCCTCTGTCAAAGGTACTGTTTTATCATGCTCTAGCTTTCTTTTTCTAGAAAGTAGTTCTTTCATAAACTTTGCATATGAGGGCATTTGCTCCAAAGCTTCTGCAAAAGGAATGTTAATTTGTAATTTCTTAAAGACATTCATAAATCTTTCAAATTGTTCCTCTTGTTTAGGATTTTGGACTCTTTGAGGATAGGGTAGCCTCTTGTATTTTTTTGGGTCTATTGGCTTACAAGCTTCCTCAAAGAGTTGCTTTTTGGTTTTCCTTTCAGAATTCATAGGAACATCTACTTTTTCTTCTGAATGGTCTTTCATCAATAACTTAAAATTTCCTTGCTACAGATCTTGTTCAATATTTCTTTCTGCTGCAGCATTCACTTTCTTTTCTGCTGGTTTAGGGCTTGCAACTACAGCTCCACTCCTTGTAGTTATGGCTTGACATTGCTCTTTAGGATTGATTACTGTATTGCTTGGAAATCTTCCTTCATCCCTGCTAGATAATTGTTCAGCTAATTGTCCGATCTGTGTCTCTAGTTTCTTCATGGAGGCTTCTTGGTTTTTGAAGCTTGTTTGAGTCACCTTCATGAATTTCAGCATAGTCTCTTCCATCTCGGTCAACTTCTCATTCATAGGTCTGGAAAATTTTTGATTTCCTTGAGATTGAGTGGATGAATTCCTCTGAAAATAAGGCTGTTGTGTTGCTGGACCTGCATTAGAAAAAGGCAAATTTGAGTTAGAATTCTTTGCAGCAGAATATTGATTATTCCAATTAGAATACTGCTGAGTTCTATTATTTGAAAATTGAAATCCAGGGGGATATGATGGCTGTTGTCTCTGAAAATTATTCATATAATTCACTTGCTCTTGTGGTTCACTTGTGGATGCCTCACATGCACCATTTGCATGGTTTCCTCCACAAAAATCACAACTTAGCTGACTGGTAGCCATTCTCCCTGTTTGTAGATTGTTGATTTGTTGTGTTAAGGCAGCTAATTGTTCTGAAAACATTTGATTTTGTAGCTGATTTTGTGCAAGAAAAGTTTCCAGAACCTTAGCTTCATGACCAGAATTTCTTCCTTGATTCCTTGAGCTTGAATTCGATACATTGAAGATGCCATCATGTCAATAATCCTTTGAGCTTCTTCTAAGGACTTTGTATTTAATGAACCTCCCGCAGCATCAACCATTGTTCTTGTTCTGCATTCATCCCATTATAAAAGTTTCCAATTGCATCCAATCTGGAATACAATGATGTGGACACCTCCTAAGCAATTCTTTATATCTTTCCCAAGCTTCATACAATGATTCTCCATCTTGCTGCACAAAGGATGTAATTTCTCCTCTCAACTTAGCAGCTTTGGATGGAGGGAAGTACTTAGTTAAAAACTTATTCACGAGTTCTGTCCAGGTTGTGATGCTTCCTTGTGGTTGAGCTTGTAACCAGCATTTTGCTCTATCTCTCAAGGAAAAAGGAAATAGTCTTAATCTGATAGCTTCTTCACTAACTCCATTCATTCTTATAGTGTCACATAGCTGCAGAAAATTTGAAATATGCAGGTTAGGATCGTCAGAATTTCCTCCGAAACCGATCCCGTTGGACTAAATGTAGTAGGGCAGGTTTAATCTCAAAATGGTTGGCTTGAATGGTTGGCCTAATTATAGAAGAGTTAAAACCTTGCATGTTAGGAATTGCATAGTCCCCTAATGTTCTAATTCTATTTTGTTCTGCCATCTCTATTTCTGAATTTAGTTGTCTCAAAGATGTAGGTGTTCTGTTTACTCTAGGATTGTTCTGAAATTCTGGAGAATGGACAGCTTCTAATTCACTATCACTCCCTATGACTTTTTCTACTCTAGATTCTTTTCTCAATCTCCTTAAAGTTATGTCTATGTCAGGATCAAAGACTAGAGTTGATTTGTTTTTATTTTTGCCACGCATATACAAATCAAAATGAAACAAAAGTAAACTACAAGTAAGTATTCAGAACTGCACCACAAAAATTATGCAACAAATATCAGTAAAAGTAATTGAAACACAAGTTTGAAAGTTGCAGAATTACGCAGAATGGACAAAATGTCTAACAACAGACTAATACTACAGAAATTCAGAGAAACAAAATACTCAATCTAGCTATTCTTATGTTACTAATGATATTGAAACTCAAATTCTCCGGCAACGGCGCCAAAAACTTGTTGTTAGCAATCTACACTAGCAAGTATACTAGCATTGCAGCAAGTGATAAGTAAATTTAAGATCCAAATATCGTCTCCACAGGGAATTTAGGTTCAAGTACCACTTCACAGAAAAATAACCATTTGAGCCATACGAATTTGGGAAGAGATTTGTATCATATAACAACACTAAACCAATGCAATTAAAGGTAAAGAACTTGCAGACAAACAGAGTATAAAATTGTGATGAAATGAAATAGCAATGAAGGATAGTTAGGAATTTATTTCACAAGAATATCAATATCAATCCAATTAAATCCTCTGAACATTCAAGCAATTGAATAATTGACAATCAGTTCACATATACCTAGCCAAAGGTTAATTCCTTAACTCATTGACCCTAACAATCCACTAAACCTCCCTAATCCCTTAGGTGAGATTCAATTTCAGGTTGCATTAAGAATTAGAACTATAAGATTGCAGAATTAGGTCTCCTTATCCCTAAGAAATCCCTAAACACTGGTTGCCAATTCAGATCGGAGCAAACAATCCAATTCCCATTGGTAAAGATTCCTCTTGATTAATCAATTGAATTTCCATTCAAAGATTGCATGAAAAGCAGAATTAACAACTCAATTAATCCAAGAACTTAAAGTTCAGACGATAAAGTCGAATCAATACATCAATTCGAGTTCTATAAATCCCTAACTATGGGAAATTAAGCACACATTGCAACAAAAACAGAGAAAGAAGAAGAAGAAGATGAAGAAGAATGCAGAGCAGCCATGGCCACGAACTCCAATCCAATCCCTCTTCTTGGAGCTTCAAGCTTCGACCCCAATCTTCTCTCCACTCTCTCTCAACAACAATCTAACTAACAAAACAGAAAATGAGCAAAAGATTCCAGTTTTTGCGCTTCAATCATGTATATATAGAAACCCCAGTTCTACGCGTTGTCACTTTTCTTCACAAGAGTAACCACGCAGAAGCTTTATGTAGTGCGCGTGTTCACTTTCAAGAGCAAGAGTAACCACGCGCAACTTGCAGAGTTGAAGGCTTCTCTGGAACATTCACTTTTATTCATAATAGTGGCAACGCAGGAGGTCAAAGGGCTGTGCGTGATCACTTTCGTGAGTAATAGTAATCACGCGTAAGCTGTCCTGATACAAGTGCCTCTGGAACGCTCACTTTCTTTGGCGAAAGTGACAACGCGTAGCTCATCAGGAATGGAGTCTTCTCTGGAACGCTCACTTTCGTTGGCGAAAGTGATAACGCACACTGGCAACGCTCACTCTTGTAACTAAAAGTGATTACGCACAGGCTCCTCTTCTCCTTTAGGCTCTGGAATGATCACTTTCGCTAACAATAGTGATCACGCCCAGGCTGAATCCCATAATTCTTGTATTTTGGAATCCAACATTGCCATTCTTCCTTTTCCTTTCCATTGATAATCCATTTCCATGACTTTTGCTCAGATTATTCCTTCAAAAACAAGATAAATTCCTTAAGAACTAAGCATAACTTCTACAAATGTGAAAATAACTACAAATTGAAATAGAACTTTCAATCATTCTCTTTTTCTGAGTTTTTCTGCTTTCTTCATATATTTTCCTTATTAAATGAGCTAGAATTATGCTAAAATATCAGTAAAAATATGGATTCATCAACGCACTCGAGGCGTGTGAGGCATAACTGATTTTTACTTCAAATGTGCTGGATGTGATAGTAGGAAATGGAATCCTTCGATTGCCTTAAGGTTGGATAGTAGCGCGAATTGGATGGAAATATATGGGATCCCCATACATTGCATATAACCTATTAGAAGAACAAGGATTCTACGAGTAATTGCATCATACATCATTGATTCATCAAGGAAATGATTCTACTATATCTATCTTAATAGTAATATGTATATATATATATATATATATATGTCTAAAATATGAGGATTACTTGTACATTTCTTGTATGTTTTAATTGGTTTATATGGACTCAACTTTTTCTCTTTGTTTTCTTTCTATTTGTTGTGTTAGTTTATTTGTTTGGTATATTATGTGTACAATATGTAGATGGGATCCGACATTATGAAAATATCAGTGCTTCTGATAGTGGATGAATTGTGGATCTACGATGATGCAAACCAGCAAACCATCTACCAAGTGTCACGACCCCAAGGGTAAGGTCATAAACATAATCCACTAAATCTTAGCAATACACAATAATCACTCTTAATTAGGCATTCATGGATAATCATCAAGGAAATCAACATGTATTGATTGAGAATAATTCTTAAACAATATAAGTATTACAAAAATATGACTCAGTTTGCCATTACAAATAATAATTATAGCAAAATTTGAATACACGAGAAAGTTCTAACATAGTCTAATGTCTAAACCTCCGCTTCTCCATCAGCTACTCCTGTCAGTCTAGGAAGCTGAAGTCTCACCTGCCTGATCTGCTCACGTACCAAGGTATGATCATCGTAGCACAAATATTGCAACAACAGCAAATGCAAGGGTGAGCTTACAAAAGAAATAACATATCAAAGCAGAATAATCTCAATAAATCCGCAAGAAAACAACAAATGCAGCCCAGCCCAGCTCATGCTCATGCAGCAATGAGAAACATTATCCATCTTACCTTTTACAACACACTTAGCAGGTCCAGAGGAACTGTGCCGGTCCAGGAGCGACCCATTTCAGTATCTGGATCCAGATAGTACAACTCAGTTTTCTAAAGCCACATGACTACCCACCTAGCATGTGACACAACGCCTATCATGACAGCCCTATTCAACTCTAGTATGATGTAGCAATCAGCATATTAATGATTTCAGCAATAGTAAATATGTAACAGCTCAGTTAATTCAATAATTTTCACTAAATATGGCATTATTAACTCAGCAAACAGACCAACAATTTACTACATGTCATATTCAGCACATTGGGTCATCCTCCCCAGGGTTTTCACAGCATACGACCATAATATTCTATCATTCGGTTATCAAACTACTTCTTCTAGGGTTCAACAACAATCAATCATGTCAAAAAAACAATTTCATTCCAAAACACAGCTCTAATTCTCTCTTAACACCTCTCATCACTTCTAAATCATCAAAATGACCTAGGGCAAGCTCCCCTTACCTCAATCCAGTGTTTTTTAAGGTGCTCTTGGTTACTCAAGCCTAGAATCCACAAGAACTTCCCTACAAATGCAGCCAAGCTCTGAAAATCGAATGAGGATTGGAGGAATTCAAGAAATCCCAAAAGGAAACCATGGAACTTACCCAAAATGGCTTCAATCACTCCCTTCGGCCTAGAATCGCGCAAAAGGTTATGGTTTTCTAGTGGTTTGGGGCAGAAATCAACCGAAAATGCGAAGGGAAGAAGAGAGGGGTCGAGGGTTTTGAAATAACCCTCGCACAGCTCTCTTAGAACCCTTAAATACAGTCTGAAACGCGACACTCTCGCTACAACTACATGTTCACACGCCCTCTCGCCACAGTGAAAAACTCAGAAGAAACTGCACTCTGGTTTCTGCAGAATCTCACTACAACGAGGCCCTCTCGCTACACGAGACTGCACCAAAAAATGCAGCCTAAACTGTCGCTCTTTCGCTACAGCGAGACTTCTCTCACTACAGCGAGAAGGCGACAGGCGCATACCTTTCTCCCTAGGACCTCTTGCTACAACGAGAAAGCCCTGCACCTGAATTCATGCCATTCCTTTCATATCAAGTCCAGCCACTACCCAATATACATATACATCCACATAAGCTCAACACACAGCATATTCAATTATAATTCAACAATCAATGCAATAAAACAAGGGAAAATACATTCATTCATGGCAACATTACACTTAAGTCTTATGATTTCAACACATACAACCCAAGGCATTACACCAAGGGTTCGCCAGAATGATCTATCTATCAGTTACTGAGATGACTTGGGAAACCCGTTGCATTATAGACATGTCTGTTGAGATTGTTTTTCCCTTATCTTTATACGCTACTAGCATACCATTTCCTCTTATCCCACCTAGGACTGCCCCTGTTCCCATGTACACTGATGTTCCCGTTCCTCCACCTGTCCCAAACAGTACCCTTGACTCTCATGTACCTCGACCCTCTTCTCCTCCTCCCATTGAGCTTAAGTGCCTTGATGTTTAGGTGATTGAATCATCTGTTAGACCTCATCCTTCTATTCCACCTTGCCAACTGCCACCCATTGATGAAGTTGGACCCTCTCACCGTAGCCCTTCACTGCCTTTGTCTCCTCCACACTCCCGTGTACCCCCACCTACCCCTACTTGGATGGAAGATGTAGATGAGGACCTGGCTAGTCTGCCTTCCTACTCAAATGCTACACTATCCACCTCGCTTGACTCTGATCCTTCAGAGGAGTACACTCCTATAGACTGATAGTGTTTTATGTACATATATATATATATATATATATATATATATATATGTTCTCTTTTGTATGTTGAGTCTGCTTTGGGAGGGGCTTAGGTATAGTAGTCTTTTTACTCTTTTTGCATACTTATTTTAATGATGCGCCCCAAGTGTTGTTAATGTTGTAAACTTTCATTTAACTCTTTAGTTATGGTGTGTTGATGACTATACATGGTTGTTGAACTTGTCCAAAAAGTAACATGAAAACATTTTAAAACATTTATATCCTGTTTAATATTATTCTTATTTTTACTAATTGGTCCTTTACCTTATTACTTATCTAAATTGTATATGCTAACTATTATATGCCCTCATGTGTGAGAGATGTTATGATCAAATACCATGTCCTTAGATATATGTTATGATGTTAGGGTGTCACATGTGTGAGAGATGTTATGATCAAATACCATGTCCTTAGATATATGTTATGATGTTAGGGTGTCACATGTGTGATGTGACATGACCTCATAACCTATTTCTTTGATCCCATAAATGTAATATACTTTCTTGATTTAGATTTTAGCAATTATGCAAAAGCTCAAATTCTTTTCAGTAAAATCTTTTATTAATTACTTATATTATGTATTATATATATTTATATCTTTAATTTTATACTATGAGTATATATTTTTATTTTAACAATATAAATAATTAATCTATTTATTTTTACTTCATTTTATTATTATTATATTTAGATTATTATTTTTATTTTTATATAAGTAAACATCATTTATTTGAATCTGATTTAGCTATCTTATCTAAAATTAATAAATCTTTTAATGTAGATGAATGATGATTGTAAAATAAATAAATATACAAAAACATATCATGTAACTATATATGACTGTTTTAGTTGTATCTCCTATCTCTCAAATAATAATAATAATAATAATAATAATAATAATAATATATTCAAATAGATGAAAATAAAAAAATAAAAAATATAATTTTTAAATCATAATTTTTATATCAGTACTTATTTTATTTGATTGTTACTAATTTTATTTTAGTTATTAATATTTTTTATAGTATAGACATTTTTTTATGTACATTTTTGCAGTCTCTCAATTTTATCTCCTTAGAACTATAGTTTTTAAATAAATTAAATTTTTATTATAATTTACATTGTTAATGTGTAGTTTCTTTGTTACTATACCTTATAAATAATTAATAATTGAGATCTATGTGTGTCTATGCTACTTTAGATATCTTGCAATATTAATATTCTCAAAAAGTTAATTCACAGTTTCAAATTAATCTAGTAAATATATTTTTAAACCAATTATAATGTATCATTTTAAATATTTTTTAAGTTAATTACTAATCAATTTATATAAAAAAAATTAAATCATGTTTCATCTTCAATTAATCAATTAATTGTTTTATCAGAATTTATATGTTTTTCTCTCCTTTTATATATTTTTTTTATAATTTATTAAATTATTTTATACAACAATATTAACAATGTTATTATATAAGAACTCTACCTTTATACATTATAGATTATCATAATGTATATATTTCTACATTATCTTATGTTATATGTACTATTAATGTTTTTAAAAATAAAACCTTGCTCCTAAAATTAATAAATTATATATTTATCCTATTCCTCTTTTTAATTATTAAATAATACAAAAATTTATTCTAAAAAGTTAAATGATATTCATTTTTATTTAATTATATAATTAAATAAATAATTAAAAAATATTCTTTTTTTATTTATCTCATCTTATTAATTAATCAAAATATATTTTATTTTTACATTTTATTATCAAATTTAATTCATTAATTAAATAAATCAAAATTAAACCACTTAATTATTACAATAATTTATAACATTATTATGTAGCATCTCTATCAATATACATTTTAAATCATTGAGACCTTTGTGTACCAACATTATTTTGAGACTCATGCAATACAAACTTGTTAAAAATATATTTTAACTTCTCTTGATTAAATATTTAGCTTTACTAATTAATTTAAATATTTTTTTAATTTATTTTCTTTAAATACCTATCCTTTTATTAAATAAAATTAATTTCATACTTAAAACATTTTAAATCATGTGTTCTATGTTAATAACTTAAGTTTACTTCTCCATTTTATTCATGTATTTCTTATAAAGATTAAAATGTAACTCTTGACCCCTTTTCATCAATCCTTTAATCTATAATTTTTTGGAAATATTTCTTTTATTTTCATATTCTCATTATAAATTACTTTACGAATTAGAATAGAAAATTTGGGATGTTACATGTCACGACCCCTTTTTGTGAAGAATTAATGACATCATGTATTACTATTCCTAATTCATACATTTGTTTATGAGAAAATATATGTACAACGAAAATAATATAGATTTTTAAAAAATAGAACTTCAACATCCAAACCGACAAAATAGCAACATCCTAAGGCATTTTCATATTATACCAAAAATTTACATATCTACAACAAATATTTAACAAGAATTCAAAATACAAGTTTTCAAATAATAATTACATCTTCTCAACTGTAACTAAACATTCTAAAGCTATCATCTAACTTAAACTGACAAAACAATCTAAAGCTACAATCTTTTCCAAAATATGTTCTCTCTGATGTTCCTCAATCAAACCTTCAAGCTTGAGAAGTAACTATAGTACATATCATCTCTGCTCACGTACCACAATACAATAATCGCAAAACACACACAACACAAATTAAATGCAAGGGTGAGCTTAAGAAACATAGTCATAAACATTAAGTTTTGTAAATTTATATACATTATATTACAGACACAAATATTTAAACAACTTATTATTCAGCAATTTCCTCAACATTTTACTCAGCAATACAACCCTTTTTATTAACTCACTGAGTACCAACAACTATGACGATGACAATAAGAACAACAATATCAACGTCAATAATAACAATAACATCAATAAAATATATCACAATAATTATAACAACACCATCTGGCATAACAACATTAGTGAATCCAAAAGGAACTTACCACTCGGCACATTTGCCTACCAATCAGTACATGGGCCTACCACTTTTCCATATGATTTCAACACTATCACATAATAAATATTAAAACAAATCATTCATAATATTCATCAGTGGATCTCAACATAATATACAACCGTTTCTCGACGATTTTCTCAACTTAATAATTACTATATCATAGAATGGAACAACATAAGACTCGATCACAAACACATCAAGCTTATCACATATACCAACAACAATCAAATCACTCAACCATGTTTACTCTAGGTTCTACCTTAAGGTTTTGCTCATACATTAACCTATCCTTAGCTAGAACGACATCTTCATATATGTATTTACACATTTCAACATTTGTTGGATATATAAAGCCAACTAGGGTAAGCTCCCTTTACCTGGAATGAGTTTCTAAGATCACACTCCTAATGAATCCCAAAAAGATAGATCAAGCGTTTAGGTATGAAATATGGCTCGAACGGTTCAGATCTACTAAGAACAACATGGTATAAATCTCTTGAGAAAGAGAAGGATGGAAACGAGAGTAAAGATTGGGAACTAAGCTCCAAAAACTCACCAAGATCTTGATGAGATATACGATCTTACTTTGATCGAAAAGAAATTTGGCCTTGAAAAGGTTTCTCTAAGGTAAGATGATGAGAGACCAGAGAGAATATGAGAGAGGGAAGTTGTTTGGTGAGAAAAATGAAGTTTCTCTGGGTTGGGTTTTCTTAAATACCCTTCTAGATTTGCGCACTCTCACTTGAGCAAGCTAATACTTGCTTAAGCGAGCTCTTCTCTCGCTTGGGCAAGCAAATCAGATAGTGGAACCTCCCAAATTTATGCTATTCTCGCTTGAGCGAAATACCTCGCTTGAGCAAAATGCATTTCGCCTGAGCGAGCAGCATCCTCGCCTGAGCAAGATCGGGTCCTAAGAGCTACCTAGTCCTCTTGCCTGAGCAAGATCCCTTCTCGCTTGGACAAAGGGACTTTTGGAAAGGTTTTATCTTATCTCGCTTGAGCGAGAACACTCTAGAATACTCAATTCTGCATGATTTAGTCTCGCTTGAGCAAGATATTCAGTATCCAAAACTCTTAATTCTTCCTAAAATAAGACAATACAAATCCTTGGCTATAATTCTTAGGTTATTACATGCACAATATACTTAACACTCAATCCCTAACCAGTACTACTAACCACTTTCAATAACAACATCATTCATCATTGCAAATACAATGCTCCCTAGTTAGCAATTATATGGCTTTCATATAACCAAAGCATATACAACACCATCTAAAAGGAGTGATGCTTATGTAAAATGTTTGATATCCAATCAAATTTCCCACTACTAGTCTTACTCAACAATCAACCAAACAGCACTGTAACTCACAACTTCCATCTTGTAACTGCACACCTTACCCATTCACATTCCAGTATGGAATTTCATACAATCTAACTATACGCAACATAACTTAATAGGAATAATTCATTTATAAATATGCTGGTCTGACATTACAAATTGCATGTACACACGTGCTTTTTGCACATTTTGAGCAAATACGATTGTGTTTGAAGGATAGCATCATCGTGCTTAATTGTATGGACAATTATTCATAATGTTAGCACAATCGTGCTTATTTAAGGCATCATAGTCATGCATAATGAGTAACATGACCATGCTTCATGACACAATCGTACTTTACGGCAATTTATGTAACAAATTTTATAAAATTTATAGATTGATATAGAATTACATCAAAGAAGATTTTAGTCACCAAATTGATTAAATCCAAAAGTTAGTTAATTCTAAATTATATGATCATAATAAATGGTTCACAATTTAATACTTAATTTTATAGGTGGCTTGCTAGTCACCAAAGTAACCTACCTTTAAAAGGTTATTTAAGCATGTAATTATGTATTATAAATTGTTCAAAGTTGTATGATGCTATTAAGTGATATAAAACTTATGATGAAATATTTAGATCATTAGTTATAATGTTAGGAGGTTATCTAAAGAAGGATCATTGCTTATGATTAATGACATTAAAGAGACATATAAACACTTAATAATATATTTGTATATTCAAAGATAACATGCATGTTGGCTTGAGTGTGACTGATTATCTAGTAAAGTTTGTTTGGTTTAGCATTAATATAGATAAATTATGTATTATGTACTACTCAAAAGTAAAATTACATGCATAATTGATATTAGTTGTTGTTTGAATCCATTAAATTTACTCAAAGCATCAATGTTTAAGCATGTGTTATATATTGTAGTCTCTATAAACATGTTTGGTTTGGGCAATGGCATAGTCAAGTTCAATGGATTGAACTATGAGAATTAGCCTAAGCAAGTTAAATTCCAACTAGGTGTCATGGATCTGGCCCCAACATATTTTATGTTTATATTTATAGTTTTATTTTGATTCTTAAACACTTTCCATATGCTTTATTTTTAGAGTTTTTACCATTTTTTAGTTATTGAAATAAATTAGGTTTGTTATATATAAATACTTTAATTGCGTATTTTTAGCTATTCTGACTTCTAACTACTCTTTTGTCCATAACTTTGTCTATAGATATTGTTTTTATCTTATTATAGTTGCATTGGATTTTACACATCTAGGACTCTAAAATATATGGATTATTTGATTTGGAATTGTTTTCGATTTTCTATAATTTTTTGAAGTTGATGCAGATTTGCTGAATCTTGTATACGAGATTGCATTTGAACCTTTATTATTAAATATTTGTATTTGGACTTTTAGATGGAATTAAGGCTCAAATTTTGATCATTTAGTTTACCCTAATCAGAACCTATAAATAGACTAATAAGGCTCTAAATTAAGTGTGCAATTTTATATTTTGAATTTTGAGAATTGGCTTTTTATAGAATTCTTATTTTTGTCTTTTTGATTTTTCATCTTCTTCTCATTCACACTTGGGTTAGTGTTTTGATAGAAGACTAAACTTTTCATTCAATTCAAATAATGTAGATGGTGTGTAAATCAGATTTGCAATTCATGATTATGATTAACTTTTCTATGGGTTAGAATTCAAATTAAGATTCGATTGATATTTTGATTTGATAATTAAATTTGGATTAGGTTAAATGATAATTTGATTTCATTCATAATATAGTTCAATTAGGTTATTCAATTGAATTAATAATTAAATTGGATAATTGTTCAAATTCAAATTATTCTCTTGTGATACGATAATTAGAATTACACATATTTGTGAATTTGTGGGTTGATAATTTCATATTCTATTTTTCATCAAGTTAATTACATTCATAGTTTTGATTCAATTGATTTGAAATTTGCAAATCCCCAAACTGTTACTCTCATTATTAAATTAAAGAACCTAAAATTAAATTTAATTGAATATGTGTCTCTGTGAATCAACCTAAGTTAGGCTCTATACTACAAAATTCTTACAAAAAATTTAGTTATTTTTGTAGCAACTCGATATCGTCTATCAATAAGCAAAATTGAAAAGCTTTTGTATATGAAGAACATAAAGAAGGCACACATAGAAGGAATAAGACTTATAGAATGATCCTGCATACTGGTTGTTGTATAAATCTTAAAAAGTGCCTTTACGATCCTGAATATGTTAAGAATTTAGTTTCTGTTGCAAAGTTGGATGATGCTGGTTTTAACTTTAAGATAGGAAACAATATTTTTTTTATATGAACATACGTACCATTTTGCTTCTAGTACTTCAATAGATAGTTTATATCATTTCAATCTTAATGTTAAATTTGTTGAATCTTTGTTTCATGTTGAGAATAGTGTTAATAATAATATGATTGTACATAATAAATGTTCTGCCTTCTTATGGTATCAAAAGTTATGTCACATATTCAAAGAAAGAATGTTGAAGTTAGTTAAAAGTGAAATTTTACCGCAATTGAATTTTGTTAACTGCAATGTGAATTTGGATTGTATAAAGCAAAACAAACCAAATATGCATAAAAAAATCCAGCCACAAGAAGCAGACAACTCATTAAGTTAATACACACTGATATTTGTGATCTCTTTGACATCTTATCTTGGAGTGGTAAACAATATTTCATTACCTTTATTGATGACTTCTCACGATATTGTTATATGTATATATTGCATGAAAAGTCTCAATCAATGAACATCTTATAACGTTTATTAGTGAGGTGGAAAGGCAATTAGATAGAAAAGTAAAGGTTGTAAGGTTACACAAAGTTGGCGAATGTTATGGTAAATCTGATGAAAGTAGTAATGTCTAAGTCCATTTGTAAAACTTCTAGAAAGTTGAGACATATGTGCACATTATACCATATGTGGTACATCACAACAAAATAGTGTGGCTGAAAGATAGAATCGTACTCTTCTTAAAATGCTTACGAGTATGCTGAGTTATAGTTTTGTACATATGCCATTATGGATACATGCATTAAAGACCGCTACATATCTACTTAATAAAGTTTTGAGTAAAGCAATTCCAAAGACTCTTTTATGAACTATGGATAAAAAGAAACCTAGTTTAAGACATCTTCATATCTAGAGTTGTCCAACAAAAGTAAAGATGTATAATCTATATGAAAAAAAAAACTTGATGCTAGAACTGTAACACCCTACATTTATTTGTCTCAAATATGTCAACTTTATAAAGAATTATAAAGAATAATCACATTTCCATTATAACAAATAATTAAAATTTACTAAAATAAAAAATTTTGCATCCATCAATTTGTGCATGAGACAAAATTAAGAAGTAAACTGCATAAAATATACTGGATACTAATATTTACATATTCTAAAGTTTAGTTACAATATAATGTATTTCATTTACAAATCATTATTCAAAATACACTAGAATTTATAATAGGTCATGTTCATCCAAATACATTGAAGGCCTAAAAACTTGTAATCACTATCATACCAGCCCTCTATTTTTGCTAAATCCTCAGCGTTTAACTCATCATTCTCTCCGAGGTTGGCGTCACCAGAGTTTACCACAACCTCAATACTAGAAAATCTTTCAAACATATATCAAGTAGGTCTTCCCACTAAATCATGATCATGATAAGTGAAAACATTATTCATGATCTTAGAAGGCCTCTTTGTTCCCCGATATATGTAAAACTAAGTGTCTAATCGATGTGATCATTTACATGGAAATCAAAAGGTATTGCATAATTATATATTACTTCTAAGGTACATTCCTGATTATCTTCAAAATACACTCTAAAGTATAAATGTACAATTTGCCTATATTCTCTAAACACATAATTTAACCTACTTCTTGCAAAGTAGTCTACTATCCTAATCTGTCCTAAAGGCGTCGTCATCTTCATTTCTTGCAATATTATGTAAGAGTAAGCATTTATTCTACCATTCATACATAATACAGAAATCTCATATCATTCAGCATAGAACATCATAAAAATAACATATCATCACATATCATGTCACAATACATCAGAAGTTCTCATTTTATCTCAAACATGAAATCTTTCTTTTTCCAGATATGCGTTTTCAGTACATTATGATCATAATCATTTGGTGCCCCCAGCAATTCTTGAGGTCTTACTCAACTAGGTAAAAATAGTTGTTGATTAGTCCATTCATACAAATACAACGTATATAATAACAGGCTCCTTAGCAAAGGCATAGTCAGGAGTCTAGACGAAAAATGAGTGTGAGGTCAAGTGGCGCATTCACTCTCAAACAAAATATGTTTATATACGCAAATATCACTCACCACCCTACATTTTCCCTAGATATCCATGTTGTCTTTAGACTCTATATCTCCAGTGTATATCTGTAACTATTTACACTAGATCCATCTAGTACTCATATTTAATCATATTTATCTCAAATCCATTCATAAGATCATGCAAATGAGCACTTCTAGACAAATTCCACATTACTTATCACATAAATATATGACTCCAACAATCAGAATATTCATTCTAACATTATCATCATTCTAACAGTACATTATAAGCATTTCACTTAAATAATCACAATATTACACCTAACATATTCAGAAATCATTAACAAAATTATTCAACGAAGATATAATCTCACAAACACAAAATAATCAATCAAACACATACATATCATCATACAATACTATGAGATAAAGCTCCCATGAGCTCAACACACAACTTGTAATATAATGATAAAATAGACCCCTCTTTACCTTAAAATAAAGATCTAGAGAGACGTTGATGATGAAAATCGTTCAAAATGGAACTTCTCTCTAGATAACTAAAGTTACCCTTAATAAATAGGAAAAAAAGAGATATAAACAGTAAAAATATGATTAAACTTAGAGAAACTTACTTAGGATTGCTTAGAACAGACTATAACCTTTGATTTGAAGGATAATCAACATTGGAAAGGGGTTTTATCTAGGAAACATAGAGAGAGTTCAGAGAGTTGGAAAAGGGAACGCGAAAATGGAATAGGAAATGAGTTTTCATGCAAGAAAACTCTTAAATACCGCTCATATTTGCGACATTCTTGCTACAGTGAGCCTCTCTTGCTATAGCGAAAGATCATTCATAATATGCTCGCTTCAACAAGCTATTTCACGCTACTGAGGGCTTTTTTGCTACAGCGAGATGACTCTCGCTATAATAAAAATACCAGATAAAAATATATTTTTTGCACTTTTCGCTACAAGGGATCCTCGCTACAGCAAGACCCTCTTGCTACAACGAAAGTGTTTTAGAATGTTCCATCCTGGTACTTCAGTCCACCGCCTTATTTTGCTATAGCGTGAACTTCTCGCTATAACGAGAATCTCACAGTTTCAATACTCTAAAACTCTTCCAACATCCAATCATATGTGAATTTAACATAATCATGCAATTATAAATGATATAAAAATAGGGATGTTACAAGAACCATTAGTTATTATTTCATTAGCTATCCTGAGAAATCAAACGCGTATAAATTTTATTGTCCTAACTATATTAGCTAAGTCTGGAAATGCTAGGTTCATTGAGAATGGTCAATTTAGTAGGAGGAGTAATGAAAAGTGGTTGAATGTCATAAAAGAAGAGTTAAAACCAATGGGTGACAACAAGGTGCAAGAACTAGTCAAGTTGCTTGAAGGTTCAAAACAAGTCAGTTGTAAGTAAGTCTTCAAGACCAAACGAAACTCAAAAGGTAACATTAAAAGGTACAAGGCTAGACTTGTTCCTAAAGGATATACTCAAAAGGATGTATTGGCTATAAAGAGACCTTCTCTTTAGTTTCAAAGAAAGATTCTTTTAAGAATTATTATGACTTTGCTAGTTCATTATGACTTAGAGCTTCACTAAATGGATGTAAAGACTATCTTTTTGAAAGGTGACTTGGAAGAGGAAGTTTATATGGATCAATCAGATGATTTCCTGACCGCAAAAAAATAAAATTTAGTGTATATGTTAAAGAAGTCAATTTTTAGGTTGAAACAAATTTACAAACATGGCATCTTAAGTTTTGACCACTATAACTATATGAAGGTCAGTAGAAGCAAGTTCATTATTTTAGTCCTATGTGATGATTACATTCTTCTTGCTACTAATGATATTGGGTTGTTCCATAATATAAAGAAGTTTTTCTCTAAGAACTTTGAGATGAAAGATATGGATAAGACATCCTATGTGATTGAAATGGAAATATTTTGTAACAGATCACAAGGATTGTTGGATTTGTCTCAAAAAGGTTATATTAACAAAGTCTTAGAGAGATTCAAAATGAAAAAAAATGCTTATTAGGGGTGGTTCCAATTCAAAAGGGACATAAATTTAGTGAAATGCAATGTCCCAAGAATGATTTGGAACAAAAATCAATGGAATTTATTCCTATGCATCAGTGGTTGGGAGTTTAATGTATGCTCAGTGTAATGCTCCAAATTTTGTAATATTAATTTTGATAATTATATATATATATATATATCTAAATGTATATTCATGTGTGTATGTATGTATATATATATATATATATATATATATATATATATATGATTATTTGGATTGGGCTGGCAGGGCTGAGTGCAGGGCTAGATGCATTCTTGCTGTAGCGAGAGGGTCTCGCTATAGTGAGATTCTGCAGAAACCTGAATGCAGTTTTCTCTGGTTTTTTCGCTGTAGCGAAGAGGCGTGTTGCTGCAGCGAGGTCCCCTCATTACAGCAAGAATATCTCACTATAGCGAGAGTGTCGCGACCAAAGGGGTATTTAAAGGGTTAGGGTTCGAGAAGAGGGTTATTTTTCACGATTTTCCTCTCTCTCCTTCACAATTCTCTCTACCCAAACCCATTCCTACCGATTAAAAGCCCTCCAAGACTGATTGGAAGCTAGATTGAGGATTGGAAAAATGTTTGAAGCTCTTGGAGGTAAGTTCTATGGCTAGAGTTTTGGTTTTCGTCCCTTACTTTCATTTTCTGAGGTTTTCCTTAAGTTTCCTTGGAATTTCTGTGTGCTTTAGGGATGAAATCCGTGTAGGGAAGCGATTCCATCAACGTTTCGTGTCGGGTCTTCGTTTTTGAGGTAAGGGAAGTACTTTACTTTAGTTATCTTTGTTAGGAATGAGTTTATTTGAATGAATATAGTAATGTGATAGAAATAGGAGATGAGGTATGTGTATTGAGGAATTGTACGAATTGGGTTGAGTCCAGAGGTGTCCGACCTCCGACATATTATGTGAAATTGAGTGATGTGCTTGTGTTGGTTGCCATTGGATGCAAGGAAATTATGTACTGAATGTTGTGAATGGGCTTGAGCACTCGTTTCGTATAATTAAATGAATATTATGTGAAATGTGGGCCTGAGGGCCGTGTAATATGAATGGAAATAGGGTAGGGGCCATGTGTCTTGAATGAATTATAGGCTATGTGCTGTGTGTACTGTGAAAATGAAATGTGGGCCTAATGCCGTATATGAAAATGTGTGTGATTGGGGCATGTAACGCCGTGTAATGTGCTGTGAATGGTTCAGCGATACACTGAGGGTGTGGGAGATGAGGACGGTAGAAATACCTTGGGAAAGAGGGAATGGTGGTTACACCGACTGTAGAACGGGTGCACCACAGGCCACACACTCTCTTTCTGACTAGACCTCTGACCATTACTTTTGCCGAGTGACCTGTGACTGCCCACGTGGTATCCGTGAGGCAGGGGTAACCGACGACCATTCATGGTGTAAATCTGTGATCACAGTGTCAATGTGAGTGTGGCTGATGTGCGTATGCATGGATTCATGAATTGTGTTTGCTGGATGTACTACTACTACTTGTGTTCGTATTTGTCTAATGTATTGAAAATGTGCTAGAGGTGAGACTCTATGCTTAATTGTATGTTTTGGTAGTGTAGAGTACTCACTCTTACATTCATTTTTCAGGTAATCAAGACGATCAGTACCGAGCTCAGTGAAGGGATGGATGAAACTGCTATAGGGCTTAGAATATTATTTTGAAAACTATTATATTTGGAATAAGTCCTGTAGCAACTGTTCGATATAATTTGTAAACCCTTTCTTTATTTGAAATGCTTAATAAACTTGGATTGAAAATGAAAATTTTATTATTTTAAAAATTTGCAAAATTCTTTATTTATTGAAATAAAATTAAGGTGTTACACTCAGACATGCACTCGACTAGATATCAGTTTTATAGTTAGAATGTTAGGCTGATATCAAAGTAATCCTGAAATGGACCATTGAAAGGCTACAAGAAATTCGTTAGGTAAATACAAGATACCAAAGATTACATGCTTATTTATAGAAGATCTGATCACCTTAAAGTGGTTGGCAAGTCAGATTCAAATTATGTTAGGATGCAGACTCGAGAAAATTGACCTTTGACTATATATTCTTGTTAGCTAGAGGTGCATGGAAGAGCGGAAAGGAGTCCATTATTGCTATGTCTACTATGGATATAGAATTTATGGCATGCTTTAAAGTTACTATTCATACATTGTGGCTACAGAACTTTGTTTTACGGCTTGATATAGTTGACAATATAGAAAAGTCACTAAGAATATATTGTAATAATTCTACAGTTGTCGTCTTCTTTAAGAATGATAAGTACTCAAAGGAAGTCAATCATAAAATAGAAAGTATTTATTGAGCATATCAGTACTAATATATGATAGTGGATCTGCTAACTAAGAGATTGTTGTTCAAAATGTTTTTTGATTATGTTAGAAGAATAGACATTATGAACAAGTCCTTATTAACATGATTGTATAATTTACATATATGAATGAATTGTTTTGCGCATTTTATTGTGACATGTATGGTATGATAATGATAATTGGATGAGTATTGAAAAACACATTAAAATTATAATTGTAGTAAAACTCATTAAAGTTATTTGATGTGAATTAATTTTGTGATACTTAGAAAAAATCATATCCTTATAATCACAATAATTCAATAATTTCGAATCAATTAAAAAGATGATAAATTGATAATTTCAATACATTGATAGTTACGAAGTCTTCAAGCCATCACTTAAATTAAATAAAAAGTTGTTAAATTATTTTAATAATATATTTATTATCTCTTTTAACTCATGGCCTTACTCTAGTTAAATAATTTAATATAATAATTATTAATTATTAAAAATAGAGCTAATGAGTATAATTATAACTACAATAAAAAAAAATCTCTCCCTCCTCTCTTCGTATAACTAAACGAGCAATTATCAAAATAAGTGTTTCAAATCTCTCTTATTTTTGTACTTGCGATAATAAGAAAAGAGAATTTTCTCTCAATCATGAAAAGGAAAAAAAAAGATGGAGAAGCTTGAGAAAATCTTAAAAAATCAAGAATTCATTTTAGTGTTCTCAATAATTGTGTAAAAACATATAATACGAGTGAAATAGTAATCTTAAAATAATGAAAAATAAGAGATAGAAATTACATAAGAGAAAATCTAACAAAGGTTTCTAATCTTCGATTTCTTTGATTAATTTTTAGTTTTGGGCAATTCTCATGGTTACGATTGCAGATGCTGCTATTGGAAAATTGGTGGATGAACGGTTGAGTTCTGTTTAGGAAACGAAGGACAGGGCAAAGAAATTCAGACCGATCTTGGAACTCTTGGAGAAAAACCTGAAAAGGTTATAAAAATTGGTTAAGCAAATAGATGAGTTCAATCGGCAACTGGATCGGCCAGCAGAGGAAACACAGAAGCTGGTCGAGCAGATGACGAATAGGAAGGAGCTTGTTCTCAATCAAGTGCAATGCAATCAAGTCCAATGGTGGAACTGTTGTTACAAAGCCAATTACCAAGTGCTTGAAGCATTGGATGAGGATATTAAAAGCTTCTTCAATTTAGATATACAAACTCAACTAAGTCATGTGGCATGTCAATCAATTAATACGTAACATCACTTTTTATTTGAAACTAAAAATTTTATTAGTCTAACAAGTAGACTTTGCACAAAGTGCATCTGAAGGATGTAAATTTTAAAGGTTTAATGAATCCTGGATCATGCTTTGAACCAGTTTCAAGGGGAAGCAGGGGGCAGGACACCACTGAGGAATGAGGAGATCATGGTCAGAGCTCTTCCTGGTTGCCAGCTTGGAACCAGATGTCCTGCTCCTCTTACAGTAACAAATGTCATTCCCTTGTATTTCACCACATATCCTCCAACCTGTCATTATCAGAACTTGGTCATGCTCATGTTTCATGAATACTACATACATTTAAGTTAATTATATTTTTAATTTCTATAAATATTAAATATTTTATAATAAATTTTTATAAAATTTTTTGTTAAGATTTAATATCTAAAAAATTAGCTCTTCTCCTTCTTTTACCTTCTTTTTTATTATCCTATCTTCACCTCTTTTCCTCTTTATTCCTTCTCTCCTTATTTCTTTGCATGTTAATATATAAAATATATTTATAAATATTAATTTTAAATACTAAAATATTATTAAAATAAATAACATGTTATGTCACATATAATTTAAAGTGTTGACTTTTTGATAATTAGATTAACATTTAACATAAAAGTTGAATAAATCTTAACTTTTTCACAAACTAATTCTTAAAAAAAATTATAAGAACTTATCATAAAATATTTAATAAATATTTATAAAAATAAAAATATAATTAAATCAGTATATTAATTAATTCACACGAATATAATTTATTTTTTTTTAACTTTTTGAAGTATGAAAGAGCATCTTTAGAGTGAGGTAATATTAAATATTAAAAGACTAATTTGCGTACCTCATTTCCAGAATACCATGGATGCCAAGGAACTTGGATAGCGAGCTTGAATTCGTTGATTGCATATCTGGAAGATGTGACTGGCACCTCTGCATCAGTATCACCACTGCAGGAGACACATCATTCAAATAATTTACAACTTTCGATGCATAAAACAAAGTTCGAAACATCATTATTCTACAACACTGAAGGAGTTAGTTGATTTCAAAATCAGGGTCATGGGTAGGGGTAGTGGAACTTTGTCATTGCAAAATGATTTCCATGGAACTAAGAATAGTTAAGACTTCCTACAGACTAGATAAAAAAAATGGATCATTATTCAAAAGGACATTTTTCTTTATGGTGTATATGTTATATCATGTTTCTTGTGGATTCAACCTGTCATGGCATTGTTTAACAATTCAATAAAATTGAACTTGCCTGTATATCCACACTCTAATGTCGTTGTTGATGAGATAGTCGATGACGGGTAGGGTGGTTGTTGGGCTGTCCTTCCAGTGTAAATTACTGTAAATTTTTGCAAAATATGATATATGTTTGGTTAACAAATAGGTTATAATGATGCAACCATGTTTTATTTCCATTTCTTACTTCTATAAATAAATATAAAAATGTCATATTTTCACCTTGTTTCTTGTTTTCAAATATTTAGATAAGAAATTATGGAAATAAATTTAGCTGTTTTCATTATTCTCTCTATATACAATTATTTGAAAACAGGAATAAAGTAAGAAAGGGTAATATTTCTGTAATTATTTAGAGAAAAGTTAAGGTAAGAAACATTATTTCTAACCAAATAATTCGTAGTATTTTGCAATTTCCCAAGTCGTTGTGGATTACCTGCAGTGGGTCCAGTTTGTGGTTTTTGCATGAAGAGCAAGTTGGACCTCTGGCCTATTTAGATAGGCTTCTCCATAGAAATCTGAACATGCGTCAAATTCATTTACCTGAAATTATCAGAGTCTTAAAGATCACTTAGAATGATGATAACTGAAGTTGGAAAATCTTGGATCGTTTAACATTCTTATCATACAAGTTGAAATTAATGGACTACTATGGGAAGATCTTCCTGGTAACCTCTATATAGCACAGTTTCTGTTACATACTTATATGTAAATTTCAAATAGTATATCTCTATTGAGACTTTGAGATTGCTTCTATTATGTATAACCCACCAGTTTGATCCAAAAAGAGAGATGTAAGCAGTGTTAAACGATATCATTTCCATAATCAGCTCATTTTGGTTCAAAATTGGTGTTACTATCAAAATATATATGTTTATGTCATAGTGGAATTTCCACTTATTTGTAATTTAACAGCCTAGCTTGCTACTATCTATACAACAATGCACATCAAAGTATAGCAGTATTACTTACAGAACCAATTGATCCCTTTTTCAGAGAGGAGTCGTGACACAGTGGAGCATAGATGTTATAGCGGTCTATGCTTCCAATCTCAGTTGAGGCCCTTCTTGTTGCATTGAGACATATTGCTGAAGGATTTTCCGAAGTGAAGTCGCAGTACTTCTCAATCAACTCGTGTGTTTGATCTGAGTTCAAAGCATGAGTCCATAAGTAATCAAATATCCCCTTTGCACCTGTAGCATCATCAATCCAAGCATTCCCTATCTGAAATTTTCAGCACAAATGATGAAGTTAGAATGATGAGATAATGAGATGGTAAGTGTTATGATATCACAAAGGCATCAATGGCAGTGGTAGTCTTTGAACATACAGCAATGCCCTTGAGGTTAATAATGGTTTGCTTAAGGGCATTATTGTTCATCAAAATAGTGAATGCAAGCTGAGGCACGTAATGGCCAGCATAGCTTTCTCCAGTTATGTAAAATTCTCTGTTTTTGTACTCTGGAAACCTCTCTAACCAATTGATCAAGAAAACATAGGCATCTCTTGCAGTGGACTTGTCTCCTGAATGGTCATAATCAGAAGTAGTATTTGAGTAGGAAAAGCCCACTCCAGCAGGGGATTCCAAGAAGAGAACATTTGCCACTGCATAGTGATTGGTGAACCATGAATTGTTAAGTTATTCACGTCTCACAAATGCATCAAATACGTAGGAATATAGAAGAACAACTATTACGATGATGTCTCACCTTCATTCCAAGCATATTTGTTACGGTATAGTGTTTCCCCATCAGAGTTTATTCTGAAAGGTCCCAACTCCTCAAAGGCCCCATACCCCAATGAGGAACAACCAGGTCCTATGAATTGCAAGCATTATACACTCAGAATCTTTGAATCAAGCAATAATCCTCGGTGATCTGTGACTCACAATGCTGTATTTTACATAGAGATGTGAATATGAACATTTAATCAGGTTTGACCATGTTGATTTCGTATCCATTGAGAAAACAATATTAATTGATGTCTTGTTTCATTACTATGAAAAGTGATGATATGCAATTAATTACATAAAAATAAGTGTCTTGCTAACAGAGTACAATAAGAGTCCTGGTTCAAAAATTTAGTACATTTCAAAACATGCTTCTAAGTGTTTTGTTTTTCATCTACGACTTTTAACTTTTGTTTATCTAACCATGCCATAACGGCACATATGGTGTTCTCATGAAAATAAACTTTTTTATCACTTCTGATTATCTTGTTTTTATCACATAAGAAAATGACAACATGTAGATAAGAAAACAAAATTAGAAAAGACAGACAAAAAGAACGTGATATCTGCATAAAGCAATTTGAGGTTATCATTTTACCTCCATTGAGCCATAACACTAAAGGTTTAGTTGAAGGGTTATGTGGAGACTCCACAAAATAATAGAAAAGTGCTCTTCCAGCCTGTGCATCAACAGTGACATAGCCTGAATAATGGTCAAAATTCACCCCATTGGGTTGGCCAGGCAATGTCACAATTTTATCAGCTTGCCTTAGACCCTCTTGGGGTGCACCATTAGCTGAAGATTGTGTTTTCACTGCATCTTCCTCTGCCCAAGAAAGGGACACTGGAGGATTCTGTGAGGTCCTAGACAAAATCAACTCATCAAGTTTATCAGCTTGACTAGCTTTGCTATAGGGAACAGAAACCAAGAGACTCAAATTGAGTAAACAAGCATAAAGAGAAAGCTTCTTCATCTTGTTCACAACTTGGTTACTTGGTTTCTGCATGCTAAGTTTCTATGTATTTGTAGACCATAAAGAGTGGCAAACAATGCAGAATTGTTTTCTAATGCTAAAGAGTGGCAAACGATGCAGAATTGGTTTCTAATGCTTGGAGGGCTGTGAAAGAAACAAGAGAAAGATAACACTACTTTTGACCATGCATAATTAGCCGGCTAGTTTAGTTGAATTTCTCATTCAAGAAAATGAGTTGGCTTACCCTTGTTTCCATTTCTCTTAGAATCAAATGAAGTTGTTTATTAATTTATCACTTCGTGATTAACTTTGAAAGTTTTTGTGATATCCGTTCCTCTAACTTTTCCTTATGGTTGATGTAGTAATTTAATAATTATCTTCAACCAAACTAGCTCCTAAGGGAATATATGCCTTTATTAATTGTTTCAAAATTTCTTCATTTGACTATGATCCATACATACTCCAAAATTGAGAAGCTAGTTACCTTGTATCTGTATCTGATATCAATGCTCGTATAAATTTCTTTCTTTCTTCCATTTCTTTTTTATTTAATTTTGGATTTTGTCTTCCTCAAAGCACTTGCTCAAAATTGTTAGAAACTCATTAGTGATAGAGAATGCATGAATCTTAGGTTGGGATAAGATAGTCAAATGTTGATACACATACTTTTATCTTTTAGGAAAAAAAATGAATAATAAAATACAGAGAAGGAAATTTCAGAAAATAAAATAAAATGTGTTAGATGTTTGTGCACTATTATTGGCTCGATGCTTGTTTAGCATTTGATCAAAGCTTATACAAGTTATATTTTCTCGTTTCCAAAATAATGAAAATAGAAAATATATAATAAATGAAATTAGGCAGCATGCTCCAGTCCTGTTTTCCATTTTCAATACAATAATGCTATTCATGTACTTATAAACTACACTTTTCTTCCTTCTCATTTTTTTTATCCTTCTCTTCTTATAATATTACATTATCTATCATATTTTTCACCTTTTCTTTTTCTCTTTCTTCTCTCACTAGGTGTGAATGCTTAGAGTATATTGATCACTTTTGTAGTAGCAATGTGGTGATCTCCCACGTCTAAAAACTACATTGAATACAATGGTCTAAGTGGTTGTATATTTATCATGACCGGCTGTTATTGTCATTCTAGATTTCCAACTTGTATTTGAAAATTAACAAGATCATTCTCTTTGGATGTAGAGTAATAATTTTTTTTAAAACTAATTAGACTTTATTGAATTAAAATCTAATTTGGTACAACACTTCTTAATTTGATGCTAGAGACAATAAAAGTAAATAACTGATCAATTAGATTTTTATAACATTATTTCCTCTCATTCCTAGTTCATTAATCATCTTTTGTGCTTAATTGGTTGAATTGGATCATTTTATGGTGTTTGGATTCTATTTGGACTTTATTTAATTTTTTCAGTATTTGGCAAATTCTAATACTGTTTTAGTTTCTAGACCATATCTTGAGTTTTAGAACTCCTTTCATTTTGATTCTTGATTTGTAGGAAAGCTAAGAGAAAGGTACACAATTGCTATGCAGAGGTCAGAAACCAATTCTGATGATAAGAAGCTGAAACTGGGCCTGAAAAAAGTCAGAATGCTGCAGTCGCGGATCCTAAGCAAGGTGCAGTATTTCGGCCATATCTCAGTCCACAGATGTCCGATTAAGCCCATTCTAGTGGCGTTTTGAAGCTAACATCCAAGGATACAATTGTCCTTCAGGCCACGAACCAAAAAGAGGCTGTTTTCATAGCCAAAAAAATGGAACAAAGTGATGAACGAAATTTTTGAATTTTGAATTTTAAGTTGTTTTTGGCTCCTCTCCTCTTTTCTCTTCTTCTTTCTCTCTCTCATTTTTTTCTCTTCCATTTTTACTTTTCGTTTTCCTCCATTAATGGAGGCTTAGACTTTCATCTAGTCTAAGGATTGAAAAAAGATTGAGACACTCTTGAGGATTAGCTTCGCAATTTATTCAACAACAAATTCAGTTTCATCTCTTCCTTCTTTCTCTTTTTGCTAATTATGATTTCGAATTAAAGTTCTTCGTTTGGATTGATAATTCTACAGTTGTTTGATTATATATTATTCGGTTGATGTATGTAATTAATTCTTGAAGGAGTGTGAATTAGATTTTCAGGTTTGAGATCTAAGATTAATGGCATTGGTGAATGAAATTAACACAAATCGATTAGGTTCTAGATGTTTATGAACTTTGAGCGAATTGTGTGTTAATCGAATGCATGAGGGTTCTCGTGTGAATGCTTAATTTGAATTGAGGTTTCATTCAAATCTAATGTTAATGACTAATTTGTTGGTTGATGCATCTTTTTGGAATCCGATGATAGAGTGGTCGTAGTTCTTCTAAATTCTTGGATTAGATTTTTTAATTCTTGTTAACTTTTAATTCTAATTAGTGTTATTCTATAAATCAAACTCTTTCTAATTTTATAATCATATAACGTTATCATCGTTGGGAGACGACTCAGATTGCACCTCTTACTACATAATTTTTATGCAATTCATTTTTTCTTAATTTGTTCAAGCGCGACACTCGCGATCAATAACCTCAACCCATGGTCTTAGCACCATGAGTTACACAAACATGTTCTTCCATCCACATGATAGAGTTCACATTCATGCATATTTCTTAAACTTTTCATGAACTCTTTCTTCATTCCCACTATTTAAATATACATTATTTACCTCTACTAGATTAATCAGATCAATTTCAATATTCATCCAGTTAATTTCGTAGAGTTAAATTGGTTTACTTCTTGTGTAATTGAAGATCAAGTTGCATATCATATTCAATCCTCCACGAATTTAAGAGGTTAATTCTACATAATAATAAGTGCATTAATCGGTTCAGATACACCCCAAAAGAAAACATAACTCAAAACATTCCCTATGCGATTAGAAACAGCATTGTTGTAATGAAATAACATAAGTTCTATTGATTATACAACAATACAACATGGTTCATAACGATAACTATCTCCACTAACAATGCCAAGTGTTACACTTCAAAATTTCCTTACTTCTAAGTTAATTACTAATTATATCAATATAAATAAATTAGAATTAGATTATATATATATATATAGTTAGGAATTAAAACATACTTAGTCAAATTTATTCGAAAAATAGACGAATTAAGAAAAAATCGAGTAACGAATTATAGTGTAATCCAATTTTTATAAGAATAATTACCTAAAAAATTTTGTTTATATAAATTTATACCATCTTAATTATGTATTACAAACTTTATAATCAATTATGGAGAATAAAAAAATAGAAAATTAAAAATAAGTTTAACATTGGCCAAAAAGACCAAAATACCGCTAGATTAGGCCTAGAATGGAGACCCAAGTTGGATAAGGAAATGATATTAAAAAATTCTGAAATTTTTATGCTAGATTATTGGGCCAAATAAGATTGTATTCGCTCAAGAACCAGACCCAAACCTCAAATAGAAAATTCAAACCAATTTTTGCAAATTCAGCACTCAAAGTGGTGTAAAAAGGACTAGGCAAATGGACCAAAACTTCCAATTTTGTAATCCTATCTTACCCAACCCAATTGGCACGGTTTTGGCCTGAAAAATAGACTAAATTTGTCAATAATTGGGTAAAGTATAAGCTAAAGTGAAGGAAGCCAATAAGAAAGAAGACTTGGTTTACTAAAATTCCTTGATGATGACATAAGGTTAATGGTTCGATCCCTAACCAAGGAGCCTAACCAAATGCCAACCAAACTCAGCAAAAAAATAGTGTTATGTGAGGGGGAAAATTTGAAGTTATAAACTAGGAACTAAAGGCAAACTAACAAGGAAAACTTAGGTCAACTAGATGACATCACAAGGGTCCAAAATATCTACTTTGAGCATGATTATTAGGGACTACTTTTCACCATGATAAAATCCGAATTTGGGGAAGGTTCCAATGGCAAAGTTACTCCACTTTAACCCCTCTAAATGGTCGTGAACTCTCTGTCCCATAAAAACCAAGAAAAAAAATTAAAAAGTATTCCCCAAATACAAGGCCTAAATTCACGTGTAAATGGAGCAAATTTAAAGATCTAGCCAAAATTCCTAAATCCAGCCAAACCAAACTCTTCTACACACCTGATCACATCCAATACATGCCAAAAATAAACCCCACCACTCAGCCATGTCACTCTCAAAGCCAACAAAATAGGAAAAACTCCAAAAACACCAAATAACTCTACCACCAAATTTAGCAAAAGAACTTCAACATTTGAGGACCTTTTTGAACAAACTCAAAGCTGAATTGGAAGGGCAGTAAAGAGGCTCAAACCAGACCAAGAAAAAGAAGAGAAAGAGGAGATCAACACACCCTTGCAACCACACCCAAAAAGGCAAAGACAAAATCAAGTAAGGGAAGGGAGTATAGATCATAAATTGAGGGAATACTTTTGCTAATTAAGTTTGAGTCAAGGGGAACCCTTAACCCTTTATATTGAATGAAAATTTCATGGGTCTAATTGATATATGAAAACAAAATTTACTTGCACAAGAAAATCCAAGAAAAATGTTAAAAATAAAAAAAAACAGAAAATTCTGCAGAAAAATCTTAACCAATTGTAAGTGGGTATTTTGAGGGAATTTTATTGATGACTTTGCTTTTTATGTGTTATTGTTATGATATTAAGCTGATTATATGTGAATCCATGCCTTGAAATTGATTGAGGGTTTTGTTAAAGTTTTCCGTTTATAATTAGGAGTTTTCAGTCAGAAATTGTCCACAATTTCTGTAAATATTCTTTTGATGCATGATCTGAGTTTTAAGTTTTTGTTTGAGTTTTTTATATGGCATAAATACTCTAAACTTAGTAAAAATTTTGTGATTAGGCTCTGGTAGAACATAAAAATAAATTTTCATAAATTTTTAAGAAAATTTACAGTTCTAAAATGGTTATAACTGCTTTTGTGTTGATTCTTTTTTTAATTTTTAAAAATCACAAAATTTTCCTAAGATATTAGCTGGTATTATTATAATATTCTTGATATTTTGTATTTATCTTGACTTAAAATAATATTTTAAATGTATTTTTAAAGATTTTGAATGAAAGGGCAAAAGGAAAATGATTTAAAAATAGAAAAATTACTAAGAAATAAGCTTTGGACTCTTGGACAGTTTTTGGAACCTCTGAAGTATAAAAATCATATGAATTTGACCAAGATATGGAATTAAATTTAAAGGATTGGACCTTTAAATGAGAAAATACTATAATTGGACAATAAATAGACTTCAAAAAGTTTAAAATAATTAATCACATGAGTAGTAGCACCAAAGGAATGTTTTTGACCATATTGAGACCTGAACAATGACTTAGAGGAAAAGGAAAAATGTGTTGGACAACCTGACTTCTTAAAGTTTTGGAAAAAGGACAAAAGGACTAAACTGCAAATAATGTAACATATAAGAAAATCTTTGCAAAAATTTTTGTTAGTGTTTTATTCATGTATATAGTTAAATTTTGAAACTTTTTCCACTAGTTTTACTTTATTTGGATTTAAATTGTATTAGTTATGATTTTTCTAAAATTCTGCTACTTGAAAATAGTATTCTGGGAGCAGTATGCCTTGATTCAATTTCGTTTTAATATCTCTATGTGACGTTATTTTATCTCTATTTTTGTATAAAAATAAACTTATTAATGAAACTATTCTCACCAGTTTCACTTTATTTGGATTTGAAAAAAAATAGATATGAAATTCTGAATATTATGATGTTTGTAAATGATTCCTAAGAACAACTCATTTTAAGTTCCTTTATTCTTAAAGTTCATGCATTATGTGATTTTAGTTATATTTTTGTATAAAATTATACTTCATGAGGAAACCATACTCGCTGAGTTTACTTAAATTGCAGTTACAACAAAATACTTATGATTTTCTAAAGTTTCTGTTACATGAAACTAATGGTTTGTGCATATTGCTGATAAACTTGATTTTGTTTTTAAGGATATATATGGTGTTATTTTATTCATATTTTTGCATGAAAATAGACACTATAGGGAAAATATCCTCACTAGATTAATTAATTTTGTACTTAAAATAAAATATTTATTTTTATATTTAACTAATTCTAAGAAGTGAGTTAATATGAGCAACAAAGAATAATTAGGACTATTTCTGAGATATAAAAGTGATGAATTTCTACTTATATTTTCTGTGAAACTATATAAGTAAAGTGAAAGAATGCCATTGATTTCACGAAATTTGGTGGTGAATTGAATAACTTATGATTTTTTATATATGCAACTGCTGAATTATGCTAACCTGTGACATGTACTGATAAAATTAAAGCACGAATTAATGTATGTAAACAGTTTGAATTTGAAAGTATTTTTACTTCGAAATAGACATAATACTGAGAATAATCCCACTAGTCTCTTGTGTTTTTGAAGAGAATTGAATTTATTACAAATTTTACAATTTACTGGATTCTAAAAGTGGAATCATGTGAGCAGTAGAAAGAAACTAAGTTAAATGTTAGTTTCTATGTAAAAATTATTTATGTGCATATTTTTGTTGAAAAGTGGACACTTAAAGAAAGAAAACCTAGGTGATTTCATGATTTTTGAATTTGTATTGAATTAGTTATGAATTTTACAAATTGATGCATGAAATCTGGAAAAAAAATCTGAAAATAGCCATGTCCATAAAATGAATGATTCTCTTGTTTTAAGGGATGAATGATTATGATAGTGTGCATCCAATGGGCAGATTAATGGCTAGAATTCATTTTGTGATTATGAAATAGCTCATAGGGACAATGGTTGAAAACGCCAGGTACAGGCGAGGGGCAAATAGTGTTGGTCTTATCATAGGAGATAGTAAGGTACCCAAGTCCTAGCAAGAGACCAAACCTAACTAATTTGTGTCGCAAGCAATGGAAAATATGCTAACTATCCTGACAGGCACTAGGGCATACCAAGATTGGTTAGAGTGTGAGCCCTTATGAGTGACCATAATAGAATTTGAGCATGGTTGCTCTGTTCCCTATTTGGGATGTTGTACCTATGGCACTATCTGGATTGAGACGTCCCTATTCCCAATAGTGCAATCTCCATTATCTGATACTTCTTAGGAAAATACTCAAGTTTTTTTTTTTTATAACATGTATAAGAGTCAATTATAACTAAAGCATCAACTAACTCTGTTACACAAAAGTACTAATATCATACAATGGCATAATATTATAGTGCTCAATAGGTTACAACCCTTCTAAGTTTCTTCTTGTCATTCAATTAATTACATCATAAAAAAACTGAAAGTCTACATAGTGACTCTTAAAGACAAATCACTAAAAATGTAACTAGTTGCAACAATCTTAAGCTACTCCCTAGTTAGCTCATTCCCTACTCCTTTGGTCCATTTAGATGAGAGTCATTCTGTATTCATAATATTGTCAAAAGACACAAAACAAAGAAGAGGAGTGAGTACAAACATTCATAAACAATAATACAAGGCAATAAATATGCTTAAATGAACAAAACATCAGTCACGCATCAATAATATCAAGTATCCCAATACTTGTCCTTAAATGAACAAAACAATATTCAAGCATCAAGCCATAAGTATTCAATGTCTTTTATTTGTGAATTCTCCATGAAGTAATTAATTAATTATCTAACATTTTATTTTCAGGTTGAGATTGGGAGTTCCGTGTCTCTACAATTCGGCTAGTGTCATAGGTACATCTTCTCCCTTTACTGGAGATAGAATATAAGTGCACAATTCTCATTTATGATCACTACCAGCACTATTTGCTCCTTGCCTGTAATATGGCTTATTCAACATCTTTCACAATCATAAACACAAATAATTTCATAGCCATTAATTGTCCAACAGATACATTATAACATCTCTATTTCAAGAGAACAATCAATTACATGGACATGGCTAACAATCAAAATTTTCCAGATTTCATAAACTAGTAAAATTCATAACTAATTCGATACAAGCCCAAATATCATGAAATCACCAATGTTTTCTTCCTTTAAATGTCCACTGTAATATAAAATTACAGTCAAAATACAAAAGCTTCCAAAGAATTAATCAAGTTTCACTTTACCTTTGCTGTTCTCAGATCATTTCACTAAACAGCCAGCATATCGTAAAATTCATAATAAATTCAATTCTCATCCAAAACACATGAGACTAGTGAGATTATTCTCATTAACATGTCTATTTTCATGTAAAAATACTTCCAAAATCAAAATATTCCCAGACATCAATTCGTCCTTTAATCTCTCAGTTCATGTCACAAAATAGCACAATTTAACAACAATATATTGGAAAAATCATAAGTTATTCAATTCATCATCAAAACTCATGAAATCAGTGGAATTATTTCAATTTGGTTCTCTAGTTTCCTATAAAAATATAATTAAAAATTTATGGCTTCTAGATTACAGAACAAGTCCTAAACATTCTCTCTCACTCTTAGTAACATACTTCTCAGAATCAGTCAAATAGAAAAGTCATAACTATTTTATTTTAACTTCAAAATTCATCAATTCAGTGGGAATATTTCTCTTATAGTCTATATTTTCATAAAAAAATAATAATAAAATAACGTCACTTATAAATTTTAAAACGAAAATAGGTTTCTCAGTAGCATGCACAAAATGTCACTCTCATACAACAGCATATTGAGACAATCATAAGTATTTAATTTTAACTTCAAATTCTGCAAATTAAACGAGCATAGTTTCCTTATGAAGTATAATTTCGTAAAAAAATATAAATAAAATTATATTATGCATGGAATTTAATATGAGGAGAGTTTATAGTGAGCTGTTTTAGGAAATCATTTACACACATCATAATATTATGAAATTCATATCTATTTTGTTTCAAATCCAAATCAAATGAAAATAGTGAGAAAAGTTCCACTAATAATTCTATTTTTTTATAAAAATAGATATAAAATAACGCCACAGAGAGAAATTAAAACAAAATTGAATCAAGGCACACTGCTCCCAAAATACTATTTTCATGTAACAGACTTTAGAAAAATCATAACTAATTCAATTTAAATCCAAATAAGGTAAAACCAGTGGAAAAAGTTTCAAAATTTAACTATCCACATGAATAAAATACTAACAAAAATTTTTACAAAGGTTTTCTCATATGTTACATTATTTGCAGTTTAGTCCTTTTACTTTATGTTAATTGCAAAAAGGTCCTTTTCTCAATTTTTGGTAATTCTTAGATAGTCCAGAACGTTTCTAGTGAGTTTATGGGTCTTGAATCATGTCTCCACAAGTTCTAAAATTTTCTCTTGGTTCTACCACATAGGTGGTCAAGTGTCTTAAACTTTTAAGGTATATTTTGGTCCAAAATCATAGTCCATCATCATGTCAAGGTTCAATCTTTCAAATTTAATCTTAGATATTTGTTTTCATCATATTTCTCATATAGTCTAGAGGCTCCAAATATGTTCAAGGTTCCATAGGTCCTCCTCATAGTCAAATTCCAATTTAGTCTATTTCTTATTAAGTTTCATATGAAAATCTTCAATAATGTTCCAAAAATACCTTTTAACTCCAATATAACCCAAACCAAAGAGAAAATCATATATCTGACATAATTATCCTCAAATAAAATCACGCAACATAGATCAAAGAGAAAATTTTCAAAATACACCCTTAGAAATAAATTTTACAGAAAATCCATATTTATTCCATGACAGAAAGTATGCAATTTCGTAGAAAATTCTCAAAGTCCATCTAATCAATTACAAAGCATAAATCCACATGAATATATCATGGATTCATGAAAATAACACATAGCAAACAAATTCATTAACAAAATTCCATTAAAATATTGCTTTACAGTTAATTTTAGTTTTTCTGCAGAACTTTCTGTTTTTGCTATTTTAGTGATTTTCTTGTGTATTCTTTTTCCAATTAATATTTCTTTCATATGTATATTGAAGCCATGAAATTTTCATCATAGAAAAAGGGTTAAAGGCTCCCCTTTGACTCAAAAATTCATTAAGCAAAGTATTCCTTTAATTTATGAAATAATACTTCCCCCTTACTTGATTTTTGGTTGATTCTTGGCTTGATCTTTGGGAAGTCCTCTTTCTCTCCTTCTCTTACTCTTTTACTCCTTTTGAAATTGATCTTCCACCTCCTTTGGTCTCCTTTTCCACGTGATCAAGGCTTCCATCAAGAAAGTTGGTTGCTTTGTGGATTTTGTGGGGTTTATTGTCTACTTTAGGACTTTTATGGTAAGTTGATGGATGATTCAACTTGATAGAGATCAAGAGATAGGTGTGGGACTGATTGTAGAAGTGTTTGAAGGTTGCTAAAGATTGTTAATTTTGAAGACTCTCTCCCTTACATGGTTGCTCCATTCTTATGTGAAAGTGGCCTTCTTTCTATGTAAGGAGTTTATAAAAAATTTGGCTTCTTTCTTTCTCTCCCTTCGCCCCTCACGGTTACTCCCTCTTGTAGCAAATGTGGAGATTTAATTTGGGGTCCAATTGAAGCTTCTCCCATAAGCCTACACATGGAGGGGAGACTCTATAGTTATTTTTGTGTTTTGAGTAGTGTAGAGTACCCACCCTTACATTCATTTTTCAAGTAATCAAGATGATCAGTACCGGGCTCAGTGAAAGGACAGATGGACTGCTATAGGACTTAGATTTTATTTTGAAAAATGTTGTAATTGAACTACTCCTGTAGCAGTTATTTGATATTAATTTGTAACCCTTCTCTTATTTCAAAATATCTTGTAAAAATTTGTGTCGCAACTGGAGCCACGACGGGATGACGATGACAGGTAGTTGGCATCAAAGTTTATTAAACAAAATGTTGGAAAAACTTTTGACAAAAGAAAAAATCTTCGAAACCAGATTTAGGCTCAAGAGTCATTTATGTATAAGGAAGGTATTACCACCTTACGACATCCGTTGATTAAAATGGTTACCCTCTAATTAATTGTGCAAAATTTTATTTTAACTTTAAAAACATTTATTTCACTCTAAAAGAAACCAATTAATATTTTTTACTATTTTCAAATTTGTTATTATTATTATTTTTAGATTTATTTCTATTTTTTACAATTTTTTTAGAGATTTTAATTTTATTTTTTTAAAATAAGGAAACACAATAAAAATTATTTGAAGTAAAGGAATGAGTTATTTGTAAAAAAAAATAAAATTTTATTTTTAATTTTTATAAAGAAAATGTGCTAGAAATTAATCTTAATTTAAAACAATTTTAAAAATATTTTGAACTTGAAAAAAGTTAAAAAAAAATTGGGCTTGACGGGTCAGGTTCCCACTCCAACGTATCTTTCGTATGCAACGGAAGAATCAACGCTGCCACGTAGTTCTTTTTCAAAAATTATGTTTTGAATAAGTTTCAAAGATTTTTTCTTTCTTTCTTTATTATTATTTTTTTAAGTAAATCCACTCCTGCACAGGGTTCAAGTTAGCATATGGCTACTCAATAAACCCTTACAATCCAAGCAACGTTCAAGGTGGATTCTCTACTCTATCAAAATTACTTGGCCGTTGTGTGGATTCAAAAGACTCATTTTTTTAATAATAAAAAATTGATATACTTTTTAATATGAGATTTTTGCACGCAATAAAAGAAACAAATGAGAGACATACAAAACAAATAAACAAATACAAGAGCAAACAAAAATGATGAGTAAATAACTCTTATTCAATTTAAGAAATAAGTTTTTTTTTTTTTTTAGGTTAGGATATGCAAAGAAATTAGGGATTTTAGAATTTATGAAAAGAAAGAATTTTTAAGATTTGGAAAAATTAAATTTTTATAATTTGCAAAATTATTAGGGTTGAAAAAAATAGTTTGTTTTAGACCTTGCAAAAAATTAAATAATTTTGGGTTAGAAAAATGAATATTATTTTTAGGATTTTAAAAAAAAAAAGAATAATTTAGAGTTAGAAAAAAAATAGTTCATTTTTAGAGTTTGCAAAAAAAAGTAATACTCAGAGTTAGAAAAAAAAATATTAATTTTCATGAATTTAGATTTTATTTTTTAGGGTTTGTCTGAGGGAGAAGTAATTTAGGGTAAGAAAAATTTTTAGAATTTATAAAAAGAAAATTTTATTGAATTTTCTCTTTTCATTTATATATTTATTTATTACATTTGCAAAACGTGTTAAATCATGAAGAAGAAGAGAAGAATGTGCAAAATAAATAAACAAAGAAGGAGAATCCTTAATAAAATAGGAAGGATGAGAAATGAACAAAGAAGGAGAATTCTTATTAGATATAGGGAGGATGGAAAATGAACAAAGATAAAAAATCTTTATTAGATAAAGGAAGGATGAGAAACAAACCAAAAAATAAAATGGAGAACACTTACTGGATAATTTTTTTTTTCTTTTTTCCTTCATGATTGAATCTTTCCATCGATTTATTTTCTGTAATCAATCTCGAGATGTGTTTTAGGATTTTTGGCGTTGTTAGATAGTTTTCTCCGATCCCCTCTCCTCCTTTTGCTTTTTGTTTCCTAGGCTCTCCCTAGAATTCTCTCTCAAAGAGGTTTCATAAAAATAAAAGGTATTCACCTCCAAAAGTCCCCATTTCTGAAGACCTAAGCTTCCTATTTATATGAATTTTCTAAAACCCTAGATCCTAATAAAGGCTCCCTTATTTTCTGATGACCAGTAATAAGTTTTTTCTTTTTTATCCATTTTCCTAAAAATCTACAAACTACTTTGACCATTTCTAAATCTGATTTTACATTTAAAAATTAAAAATTTGAATTTAAATTTTAAATTAGTTTTTTTTATCTATTTTCTTAACCTCTTAAAAAAGAAATTATTATATTTAATTTTTTTGTTTTGAAATTTATTTTGACAGGGACCCAGATAAAATTGGATATTCACAGTTGCCCCTCTTTAATTATTTTTTACTAAATAATATGAATAATAAAATTTTTCATATTATTATAGTAAGAAATAAGTAAAGAAGTGAATTAATTTTATCTGTGGTCCTGTGTAACACAAGTATTGTATACGAGTCAAGTTTTGTGAAGGAGAACCAGTCACGTTCTAGACATTGTGAAAATATAAAAAGTGTCAGTCAGATTCTGAACTTTGAGAAATGTAAAGGTGCCAATCAGATTCTGGATTTTGGAAACTTTAAAACTGCTAGTCAGATTCTGAACTTTTGAAAAATGTAAAGGTGCCAGTCAGGTTCTGGACTTTTGATGAAAGTGAACGTGCCAATGAGGTTTTGAAATTTTGAGAAAGTAAATGTGCTAGTCAGATTTTAGACTTTCAATAAAAGTAAATGTGTTAGTCAAGTTCTGGACTTCCAAAAAATGTAAAAGTGCTAGTCGGATTCTGGACTTTAGAAAATGTAAAGCTGTCAGTCAGGTTCTGGACTTTTGAGAAAGTGAAGGTGCCAGTCAGATTTTGGACTTTCAATGAAAGTAAATGTGTTAGTCAAGTTCTGGACTTTCAGAAAATGTAAAGGTGTCAGTCAGATTCTGGACTTTAGAACATAAAGGTGTCGGTCCGATTTTGGAGGAAAGTATAGCAGCAGTCAACTTCTAGACATTTGCATCAGTACAAAGAGGCCAGTCAGATTCTGGGCCTTAACAAGAAAGTAAAGAGGGGAGAGGATAAGACTTGTTTTGCTTGCTCTGTCTTTCATTTGATGATAGTTCATTTGATGATAGGTCAGGAAGAGGAAGGAGGTCCGATCCTATTCCTGGTCTTGTGTTTGAGTGTTAGATTTCAGATTTTAGACATTGATAAGAAGTAAAAGGGTCGATAAGAATTCAAGTTTTAACAAAAAATTAAAGATACAATTAGCTACTGAGTTTTGGTAGAACAATAAAGAAGTCAGTCAAGTCTTGACTTTTGGTATGAGGAAAGGCATGAGAGCTTTGGAAAAGGAGTAGGAACAAAAAGGTCTATGAGGCATACTAGGCATGTGAGCGTATGAAATAAATAAGCACAAGGCCTACAAAATGAGGTATGTATGAGGCTCATAAGATGATTCAAACATGCAAGGGTATAAGATGAGAATAAGTCTAGAAATTCCTGCACAATTATTCAAAAGATCAAAATTGTAAATTATATCTATGTAATTCAATGTAAATTAACCAAAAATTAAGAAACCCATGATATTTGACCAAAATGATTTTTTATGTTATTTACACTTCCTAAGTCTACTTTTCTACCAAGGAACACTAAAAAAACATGTAAAAATCCAATAAAATGCGGATTCATCACAACCCCAAACTTAAACTTTTGCTTGTCCTCAAGCAAATCAAAACTCAAGAAAGTTACATGTAAAAGGGTTGGATTTATCCAAAAAATTTTCTAAAAATTTTTCATTCCAATATTAGATCCTAATTGACACTTCCAATATTTCCATAATCATGAATTCATTCAACAAAGAAATCACACATATCGATCATTTTCATTCAAAGTCCCATTAAACTAAAACAAAAATCCAGCAAGGTTTCATGCAATTCACACAATGCAAAGAAATTATCTAGCTCGCAGGGTAGTGTTTCACTCTTCACTCATCAATGTTTTCAGGCTAAGTGTTTTCCTTCAATTCATGCATTTTGCCTCACCCTACCATATGCTTTCCCATATTCATAACTATCATAAGGCTTTGTTAGTCACAAATAGAGTTAGGTTAGGTTCAATTTTGATCAAGGAAGGACAAAAGTTCAAGTGGGTTTTTAAAAGGAGGAAATTCCTTTGAGTGAGTAAGTACAACATCTAGAATGGAATGCATTAAATGATACAGTTTATGAGGTTTAAGCATTCTTTCACCATGTTTTTCATTATTTTGCCTTATGTGGGATTCTTTTCAACTCAAGGCCCTTGCTGTATTTTCTTTCTTTCTTTTTCATTCATTCATCATCAATTTTTTATGGACTTTGGAAATCATTCTCTTCTTCAATTTCAAACATTTTGTTCTTTTTACATGTATTATTAACATGTATAATGTTTACCACTCCAAACTTAAGATTTTGCTTGTCCTCAAGCAACTACAGTAATTATCAACATCCCAAATATAGTTTCTTGCATTCACTCTTGATGCAACTCAAAAGAAATACCTCTCTTAAGGTAAGGAAATATGTTTGCAGACTAAGTTTGGCAAAAAAAAGAAATGTGGAACAAGGAAAATTAGGTGCAAGGGTGTGTGGGTGGGTGTGTGCAAAGAAGGCCTCAATCATCTAGATGAAAAATTGTACAATGCAAATTTAATTAAGAAACAGGGTAAGTTCTAGAGGATAGATGCAAAAATACATGTAAAGTGCACACAGAAAAGAAATTTAAGGCCCAACTCTCTACTATGGTAAAAGGTGATAATTACTTAACAACATGTGAGTACAATTCACCTTACAATAAAATATGTTCAGTATGGTAGGAATGGTAATTATTTACAAAACAAAGAATGATTGTGAGTTGAATGGGAAGTGCAATCAGAACATAAAAACAAAATTACAAAACTAAACTGAATTAAAAAAAAATAATGATGAACAAATTTTTGTATTTTATCTGTAAAGTATGCAGGAAAATCATACTAAAAACATGTGAAACAAAGGCAAGAGATCACTCCCCTTTCATGGATGATGGCTCACAATTTAGAGATGAAATTCATGCTCCTCTTAATGGGACTGGGGGCATTCTCTGCAAAAAGATGCACAATGGATTCAACAAAAAAAAAAAAAAAACTAAGCAGATAATTATATATAAAAGAGAATGAAAGCGTCAAGTAACTATAAGGAAAGTGATAAAATGCAATAACTATTAAAAATGATGGGTAATATCTACAAGGAAATGAAATAAAAAGAACTAAAAGGTAAATGACATAAGAGAAACTAAAAACTAAATTAGATCTTCATTTGAGCTAGAGGAGTAAAAACTATTAACTGCATCCTCTCCTTCTTCCTCTTCTTCTTCCGCTGAGGAGCTTAAAGAGAGGAAAGTGTTCCAGCAGTCCTGCCTCTTTGGTCCTTGGGGTGTTTCTAGGTGTATTCACCAGTTTGCTGCACAGAGAGAAGTAGTGAATGAATTGTGCAAGTTATCAGTAAGCAGCAACGGTGTGCAGTACATGCAGTTCCATCAAACTGGGTGAAATCACAGGAAAAATCTATGCAAAAATAGTGGTTATGTGGTTTGGGTATGCAAAGTAATCATTATGCATAATGAAAGTAATCACTCCAAAGAGGTGGATGAAGTGGGTGAGGTGCGCGTAATCACTATGGTAAGCAATAGTGATCACTCTGGTGCACGTAGTTACTATGGTGAGTGATAGTAGACATTTCCGAGAGGTGTGAAAAGTGAACTAGGTACGCGTAGTTACTATTGCTCACAATAGTAGTCACTTTGGTGCGCGTAGTTACTATCGTTCACGATAGTAGTTACTCTGGTGCGTTTTTTATTTTTAAAGAACCCTTACGGGTGTTGCGCGTGTTTATTATTGTGCACAATAGTAATCACTACAGGGGCACCAAAATTCAAAAATAATTAAAGTACTTCGAAAGTAACTACTATCAGCAATAAAAGTGTTCACTACAGAGGGCAAAAATGCATACCTGAGCTCACAATAACTACTATGGCCACTGAAAGTGCTTACTATAGAGAGTGCAAAGATACATACCTGAGTTGAGAGTAACTACTTTTGCTTTGGAAAGTGATTACCTTCAAGACAGACTCTTGTTTTTCTCACCAAAGTGGTTACGTTAAGCTCTGAAAGTGTTTACTCCTGCTGCACTTGATCCTCTCTTGAATTTAAGCAGAAATTAGATCCAAAATTTGTATTCTCCCTCTACGAAATTCAGAATTATGCAGAAACACATGTCAAATATCAAAATAAAGTGCAGACCAAAATGTTTATGCAGCAAAAATTCATGAGATATCCAAAACTCAAGTGAAGGACTTATGCTAAATGCAGAAAACATAATTAAAAACTCAAATGCAAGAAAATTTTGTGAGTTGCCTCTCACACAGCGCTCTTTTAACGTCACTAGCTTGATGCGTTATGATCTTTAGTTCTAGGAGATACTTTTAATAGTAATGGTTTAAGTTTTATCCCTAGATATTCTTCCTTTTTCTCAAAAATTTGCAGCACTTCATTTAATTGGAAACGTGGAAGAAATAACTGCAGAGGGACATCCAGCGGCTTGATTAACTCAATGAGCTTGTCTTCATGCTCTTCATTGCCTTGATGTGCAAAATATGATGTCATATTGTTGTATTTGGGCTATTACTCTCTTGGATATTCAATGATGTAATAGTCATACTTCAAGAGTTCAAGCAAAGGCTTCAATTCTGATGCAAGAGGCAATGTAAAATTGGGGCTGGATGTGCAGCTTGCACTTCAACAAATGCATTATGATTCATTTCCTTAGAACTTGCAATGGTTGCATCATGATGTACTTTCTTAGAATCTACAATAGCAGCATCAAAATCACCATGCACATATGTATCAATCTCAACACAAAAGCTACATTTTGTAGAATCAGTACATGCATCACAAGTAAAAGAATCAGGATAATTGGCTAAGTTAGGATAATTAATACAGTCTGAAAATTCAGAAAACTCAACCAAATTATCATCAACTAAATCATTCAAAAATTATCATGTAAAACTAAATGAAATGAATGAGGAACAAGTTGCTCAAATTTTTTTACTGCATTGGTAGAAGTGGCATGGGGAGTATGAGTAGATTCTGCATTTACTGGACTGTAATCACTTGCTAGAACAATAGAATTTAGATCTTCATATGTTGGTTGCTGCTCTTAAGAGTCTTGAATGGTCTCTCATGATCTCAAGTTAACATTCTTTGGATTGACAACTGGTTATGCAGATAGATTACTAGAACCTTGAGATTGCAAATGATTCAAAGTAAAAGCCAACTGTTCAATCTGATTTTCCAAGTTTTGAATAGTTGCTTTTGTTCTTTGCTGGAATTTCATATTGTTAATTGCTATTTTCCTTATCAATTCTTCCAATGAAGGCTCACTCTTTGAAGGTGCGGCAGTTTGTGGTGGAGGTTGACATTGCTGCTATTGTGTAAAATTCTCCCATCCAAAGTTTGAATTATTCATCCAACCTACAGGCTCATGCAATGTAGGACATAAATCATTAGGATGTTCATGTGAAGTACAAATCTCACACAACCTTGCAACCCTCTGCGACAATGCCAACTGCTTGATCAAAGAAGCTAAATCATCTAGCTTGTTCTCTAGTTTTCTATTATCAACAACATAGGTATTTTCCATCTCATAAACTCTTCTAGTTAAGGTCACTGGATTGCTTCAAGTACTAAACTGCTGATTATTAGAAGCCATATTTTTAATTAATTGCCTCGTTGCAATAGGAGTTTTATTTACCAAAGCTCCTCCACTAGCTGCATCAATCATCTGTCTATCCATGGATATAAGACCTTTATAGAAGTATTGGATAAGAAGTTGCTCATTAATTTGATGATATCGGCAACTTGCACAAAGCCTCTTGAATTTCTCCCAATACTCATAGAAACTATCTCTATCCATTTGCCTTATACTATAAATTTCTTTTCTGATTGAAGTCACTCTGGATGTAGGGAAAAAATTTTCAAGAAACATTCTTCCTAGACCATCCCAGCTAGTGACTGATCCAAGTAGTAAATAGTAGAACCAATCATTGGTTGTGTCTTGTAATGAAAATGGGAATGCTTTCAACTTTATGTGATCCTTAGGAACTCGAGCTGGTCCCATGGTGGTACAAATAATGTGGAATTCTTTGAGGTGTTTAAATGGATCCTCACCTGCAAGACTATGAAACTTGAGCAGCAAATGAATCAATCTAGACTTAAGCACACAAGGTGTATCTATATTAGGATATTGAATGCATAATGTCTGCATAGATACATCTGGTGAAGCAAGTTCTCTCAATGTTTTCTCGGCCATAATATCTAAATCAAAATGAAAAGAGTCTAGCTAAAAACCTGCAAAATTATGCAGAAATAGTATGCAGCAAAGTGATGCAGAAAAAATATGCAGAAAATGTTGCAGTAGAAAATTATGTAGAATTTGATGAAATTGTGCAGAAAAATACATGCAGAAATAGTATGCAAAAATTTGAAATAGAGTGGAAACAGAACAAAAACAAAACATATGTAGGATTATGCAGAATATCAAAACAGAAAAATTATTCATAAATAGAATGCAAGTGCAAAAAATAATGCAGAAAATGATGCAGCAGAAAATTATGTAGAATTATGCAGCAGAAAATTGAAAACAGAATAAAAAAAATAGAGCAGAAAACAAATGCATAATGCAACAAGCAAAGTGCAAAAAATTAAAAACAAAAATAAAATACAAAATTGCAAAATTTAAAGGAAAAAAATGCAGAAGTTTATACAGCAAAAATGCAAGAATTATGCAGAATTGTGTGCCAAAAAGTCTGTAGAAAAATGTAGCAAAACAGAATTTGAAAATAGAATGCAAGGTGCAGAAAATGAATACATAATGCAAAAAATTGAAATAGAACAAATGCAGCACAAATGCAAACAAGTGCAGGGAATATGCAAAGTATGTACCTAGACAAAATTCTGCAGAATTCTACAGCAGAAAATAAGTGCAGATGTATGCAGAATGCAATAGGCAAAGTGCAGAATATTCATAACAAAAATGAAATGCCGAATTGAGTGGGAAGTTACACAGTTAAAATAATTATAATTTATCTACCATGCAAGAATTAAAAAGAAACTAACATTAACATGAAGAAAGTTAAAAACAAAACACCACACATATTCAATATCTAAGCAAGCACCAATGATTCCCCGGCAACGACGCCAATTTGATAAATGAAAGATTTGTTGCGAATCCTCATCAAAATATAAATAGAAATTAATGTAATACTAAGGTGCTAACCTAGAGCGTCTCCCATAAATCATTGGATGACTAACCAAATATCAAACATGTAGTGTGGAATGTATTCAGAAAGCAAGTAAAAAATGGAGTTTTGTGATTTCAAGTTAATCAACTTAAGCAGAAAACTAAATTACAAAGTTCAATCAATAAAATGTAGTAACCCTTAGTTCATTCATATAAACTCTATCCCTATTCCTCTTAAGATTTAATACTCTTCTTCTCCTCCCAAAATTAGGTTGATTTAACAAGCGAAAATCAACTTTATGTTTTCATATGAATTAAGCAATCCAATGAACTTCAATCTCTCATTCCTTGATTACGCAATCTTAGAATTAAACAAGAATTAAGCAATTCAAATTTAGAATTTCCTGAAAACGAATTAGGGTTCATTACGCAATGCTCCCTTCATTCAACCATTAATTCAATTCAAGAGTTTGGGAGGAAGAAATTCATGAAAGAAAAAGAACAATATTAACATTCAAAAATCAAGGAATTCAAGAATCCATATGACTAAGGATTATAAAGTTTTACCCCTCCATGAGGATGGGTCTCACCATTACAAAGTAAAATTAAAGAGAAATCAATAACATCAAAATGAAAAATCAAAGAGAAGCAAGAAGAAAATGGAAATCAAACCCTAGGTTGGATCCTTGGCTGTCACCCAAGGCCAACCTAGGCTTTCTAAGAATTCCTAAATTGGTAAGAAATCTTTAAGTGTGTAAAAGCTCTTAACATAATTCTCAAAAATCTATATGTACTAAGTCTAACGCCACTTCATAGTGATCACTCTTGTAAACAAGAGTGAGCATGCGCAGCATTCCTTAGGTTTCCCCCTTTCTGTAGTTATCACTCTTGTGTATAATAGTAGTTGCTTTGGGCCCGCGTAGTTACTCTCGTTCACGACAGTGAACACTTTCGAGCATAGTAATTACTATCGTTTACAAGAGTAAACACACGCAGAGTCCTCGACTCTGGGGCTCTCTGGAGTGTTTACTATCGCTTACGAGAGTAAACACGCATAGATATGGGTACTTCCTTTGGCTCTAGAGTGATCAATATTGCTTCTAAAAGTGGTTGCTCTGCCCTTGCCCACTGGATCTAGCTTGTTGTAGTGTCCACTATCACTTCTGAAAGTGGTCACTTTCAACTCAAAATTTCTCAAAGGCTAAAAATTCATGGAATAAGTCTAGAAATTCCTACACAATTATTCAAAAGATCAAAATTGCAAATTATATCTATGTAATTCAATGTAAATTAACCAAAAAGTAAGAAACTCATGATATTTGACCAAAATGAGGTTTTTATGTTATTTACACTTCCTAAGTCTACTTTTTCTACCAACGAACACTAAAAAGACAAGTAAAAATCCAATAAAATGTGGATTCATTAGCTTTGTACCTCCAAAACACTCCAGCAACTTCATACTTGAATCTCAAAAAATAAATCCAGCATATAACATTCTAATTTTTACTCTCTCCTTGTTCGTGTGTTAGCACAATTTTATCTCCTTCAAAAGTAATTCAATGTATTTTTTACAAAATTTCCAGATTTCAGTTAAAGAAGTTTTGAGACAAAAGTATTTATTTTTATTTCATTAAAATAATTCATCTCTAAATACATTTTTTATTTATTTTGGAAAGATAGAATTTTCTAATACTTCAAATTATTTAAAAAGTCCTTAACAATTTGCAAATGTTAAATGCATTAGCAAAGGTGGTGTAGTGGTGGAGAGGCTTGTCCCTTGGTTTGGTCTTGAAGAACTGAAGTTCAAGTCCTTATGCTTAAGGTGGCAGCCATGTGTTGAAAGGTGGCAAGACCTTACATGTATAATGCCATGTGTCTTGAAAAGGAAGAAAGGCAGCAAGACCAAGTTACATTCCACAGACTCTTTTTCCCTCTAGAAAGCTCACTCCTTCTTGGTTCTCTCTTCTTTCTTGCCATTCTTTTTTGTTTTCCAGCAAACTCTGGCGCAAAACTGCCTTTCCTCATCACTAAAAAATGAACCTCTTCCCTCTCCACGCAAGAAAGAACCAAACTTTTCACTTTCTCTCCTCCTAGAAACCAAACCGCAACCTACATTGCACCAAGATAATTGCTCTCATTCTTGCAAGTTTAAGAGCAGAGATTGTCTTTTTGAAGATTGAAACAAGGCTTCCATCTTCTTTCTTAATGTTTTCACTAATCAAAATAACGAGATGAGATTTTTGCACCTCCTTCATGGAAAAGTTTGGAGCTTTCTATGTTTAGCCACTGTGTGAGTCCATTCTAATAATCTAAATGTAATTTGAGCCTAACATATTATGCAGTGAAAAATCTTTCCAACTCAACTTGTATAACCCAAAACGAATATTGGATCATTCAGTTACAAGGAAAACAATAAAAGTCCTTCATGTTTCTGCATTTTTTGTATTACCATGACATGGGAGACTAATTTTAATTTTTATGGTCTCTTGAGCTTGCATGCAATCATTCCTTTATGATCCTAACTGAATTAGCTTTCAAACGCAAATGGTTTCACTCAAAACGGACAACGAATTCACAAGTTATAGTGAAAATGGTGAAATATCTTCCTTGTTCTGTGTTTTGTTGTTCCAACAGCAAAGGGGGCTATTTTTCTCATTTTTTTGGTCTCGAAACTTGACATATAAACATCCCTACTTGAGACTTTCGATGTTTTAAAATGTATTTATGAGTATATTTTGATTTTGACAACTCTCAATCTTTGGTTGAGAATTATTTTTCACTTAATGTTTGAGTAAACATTATTTTATGAAAATTGTGAATTATTTAAGTGAGATATTTACTCAAAGCTTATTGAAAGCTACAGATCAATTAAATGAAATATTTTATTGAAATGCCTAAAATGAGTAATATGCCTAGTGTATTTGAACAAGTTATCTTGTTTGTTGTGCTCTTCAAAAATATATGGTTTGACACATATGTTGATTGTGTAAAGCACTAAGAATATGCATATGCAAGCTTAGTGGACACCATTTGTGAACTTGAGCCCTTTGAGGGTGGAAAATGTGTGATGATACGTTAAGAGAAAATTGGTATGTAAGTATATGCACTCTAAGGAGTTTGACCATGGTTTCAGCTTCGACCTTGAGTTCAATAATTAAATCTAATAACTAAAAGTAAACCTTTGTGAAAACTTTCTTTTCTTTCTTTTTGAAAATAAATAAGTAGTGTAACTCTAGCCGGGTAATGGTTGGAACTCAAGGAAAGACACAAAGCTAGTGAGCTTGGAACACTTGGAGAAAGTGCATTAAGGCACGGGTATAAATACTTGCCAATTCTATATATATATATATGGTTCTAAATAGTTGATGAAATGATGTGAAATTTTAAATTTGGTCAGTGTCTGTATGTGTGATTGAAGGAGTGAAACTCTAATAGTGTACATGACTATTCAAAAGGCAAATGTGTGCAAAATCTCACTCCCCTGTGAAGGAAGTCACGAGATTATTTTATAATTGTTATTGGTGAAAGATAGGGAGGACCTTGACGTCTAGGGTATTTAATGAAGTTAGGTGATTTATCAATAACTCTATGAGTGTCCTAAGCCGCAAAACTCTAGCTGGAAGTCTTCACAGGATGCTCCTTTATTCTAACTTTCTCCTGAGGCTTATCATGTTGGTTAAGCTAGATTAGTAAGTGGAGATTTGAGTCCCTACCATAATGCGAAATGTAAGCTAGCTAGTGAAACTCTCAACAACTTCCAAACAATAGGATTGTCATGGATCCAAAGTCGCATAAGCATGGAAATGAAATTTTTGCCAAACCAAGAGTTATCGTTTGCATGAATCATTCATCATGTAATTAAACTTGCATTTTATTAGATTGTAAAAGTTACCATTATTTTCATGTGACGTATGCTCGTACTTACTTTATTTTGTTTCTTTTCTGAATAATTATTTACTTGAAAATATATTTCACTCCTTCTTTCCTTGTTGCAATGTATTATGATTTTGGATATTTTCTTTTGGTTGTTGCAAACTTTGAGGATGACCCTACCCCATCTTTTTCTCCACGTTGAGCTAGAATTTGAGGAGGACCTCACAAGCATTGATGAGATAAAGGAGGACCCTTCTAAGGAGTCCTGACTGTTGTTAGTTGTTTCTTTTATTATCCACTACTAAAGGATTACACTTGCTGTATGGTGGAGGATTAGGTGCTTTATATTTTATTTTGGTAGCTTAAGTATAATATACTTTGTTTTGGCACTCTGATGGTTGAGGATTGCTTCTTTAAGACTCTTGGATAATTCGTGATTACTTTTAACAATTATGAAATTTATCTATATGACTAGGTTTATGTTATCAGTTATCTTTTGATTTTAATTTGGATGAAATTAAATAGACTGGAAATTGGTTCTTCAATGCATGTAGAAAATGAATGTAAACTCTTTGGGTTTGTGGTTTCACATTGAGTGTACCCTAACCCTAAGAGAGTTCTAGTTGAGCAATAAATCACATGTTGTATATCATATTATTAGTAATTGGCTCATAAACAGGTAAAAAAGATTCGAGTCCACTTGTATGGTTATACCAATACATGATATGGCTATATAATTCAAATGGTACTTACTAATATCATGATTTTCTAAAGGTTTCAACTATGAGCAAATGAAGAAAATGAAATCTTATGAGTAATTATTAGTAATAAGAGTATGACATATATTTTTATGAACTATTGTCTATCAAGTGCATGAAGAATTAAGTTTCATGTCATGACCACATGTCACTTAAAGTATGTATTAAATTAAAGAAATACCTTAATACTCAAGAATGATAGTGGTATCCATAAACCAGATTGAGTAATCCCAGATACTCATGTTATAAAAAAAAATCTTATTTGATCCAAGACACATAATAGCAATCGTTATACATTATACGTTAAGTTATCCAAAGTAAAGGGATAGGAAGTAATAGAATTGTTGGTCTCATTACATAGTACATTCTTGTAAAATCATCAATAAAAGCAATATAATATCTACTCCTTTGTAAAGACAATTCAGGTTGAGGTCTTCCAAGGCCTATATGAATCAATTGTAGTTTTCGTGAGGCTCCCCACCTTGCCTGTGGAAATGGCAGCCTAGCTTACTTCCCATAGTGTCACGCACTACAGCTACTTAAGTATCTTCCAATGATAGCAAACCTTTCACAATATTGTGTTTCTTCATATTCAGCAATACAGCATGGTTGAAATGATCAATTCTCTTATGCCAAAGTTCAGTGATATTGATGGAGCTTGAAACAGTAGCTTGCACTTCCACCATCAGATCTAAAGAGAAGTTTTTTCCTTTCATTTTGACCTTAAACAAATCCTGCCCACTTGCATCTTTGATCAAGCACATTTTGTCTTCAAACAAGACCTTGCAATTTCAATTCTCAATGTAAGTGTTTAGGTGTTTGGTGGAACTCTCAACCTTACCAGATCCCTCAAAAATAAATAAAGCGCTCATACCAAATGTTAGAACTAGGAGAAATTTAGAAGGCAATAAACTTGAAAATAGAAACTCACACTTTTATTCACACTAATACCTTTAAATACAAGAAAGTCATAACTCAAAATTGATTCCAATTCCACTCATTAATCTAAAAATAAATTAGAAATAAAGTTATTCATAAAGATGTAATAGCCCATTTATACCCATAATTTTTATAATCAAAACTCATAAAGTAGGAATAAATGTTAATAATAGCTATTGATTCAGATTCTCAACACTTCTAAAGGGCTCTAGAAGGGTCTTCCTCAAGGTCAAGTTTAAAAGATATTGATGTTGAAGAAGAAGAAAAAGAAAATGATTGAGATAAAAAAGAAAACCAACTCCTCAATAGTCTAGGATTTATTTTGCTTCCTTTTTTCTAATTTTTGAATAATTTACTTCAGTGGAATGTATGACTTGTAACATAGTAACGATGCTTTCAGATTGAGTTACTTTTATGAATTTAGAATTAAGCTTTAATTGCAAACACTTACACACTTGTTAGGATTCTCTATTTTGTACAGAACACCAGAAAACACACAAACACTGATTATATGAGCAGACAAGTAAAGATATCTTCTAGAAATTTAGGGAGTCTATTATCTTACACTCATTATTGTTACATTATTTTCAAATAGCACATAGAGTAAATTCTATTATGCTGATTCTGATAGAAGATTTAGGCTGAAACTCCATGGATTGAAACTGCATAATGACTTCAATTATATTCTGCAGCAAGTAGAAATTTCCTTTGTGCATATATTGGAAGACCTTTGATAACTCCTTATTTCTTGGTTCTGATCATTGTAATTAATTGAATGGAACCTTGAGTTTTTCCTTAATGTTTGTGATAGATGTGGATAATGTAATTACATGAACTCTGTCGCATTATAAACTAGCGAAGAAATTTTTGAACTTTCATGTAAATATATTTTCAATTATGTGTGTTTGACCCTCACTTAAAGCTTTACTCTAGATCTTTACATGTTCAGGGATTAAGGTTGTGATGGACTTGTATTTAGCAAAATGCAAATAAAGTTTTACAAGTGCACCAGTCATTTTAATTAGTATAGTTAAGATCATTCCAATGAGGATTATTCACTAACTTCAACAATGAGTATAAAAAGTAGCAGAAACTATATATGACAACATATTTTGATTAATATAAGTAATTTATTTAAATGAAAAGTTCAGAAAGTAAGAAAGTAGAAAACAATAATGAACAAGAAAAATCAAGATAAAACTCAGAACAAAGAAGGAAAGTAAGGATTTAAAGAAGAGTGGGAACAAAATCAAATTAAATTAACAAAGTTTTAATACGGAACTTGGCACAACACAAAACAAATGAAATTTATAATAGTCCGAGATGGTTAGGAATTAGATTTCATCTGAGATTCTCATCCATAGATAAAACACATTCTAACTTAGTTTTTAAGATATCATTACATGATCTAACTCTCTAGTATAATAAAATCCAATGTTATAGTATTTTACACTAATTCTGAATTATAAACTCTAATGTCTTAGGTAGATCTAATCAAAAACAACATTTGAGTGCAAGAATTAATAACAATTACACTAATATCTAACTCCTATGTTTAGGTAATTAGAGATCAAAGAAGTTTTACCTAGTATTTGAATATTAAACCTGTAACATCCTTAATTTCGTATAAAAGTAAATAAATAAATTTTTATAATAAAGGGGAAAAATAAAATAATTTTGTTCTATTTCATGGATTTAAGAATTGAATAAAAACAAAACTTACATTTCTTCTATGAAAATTATATAAGATTCCAAAGTAAATTTCCAAAGAAATAATTTCAAGACTTTAAAGTAGTAAATAAAACTTAAATTTACATCTCAGATTATTTGGTTCACAATGTATACATATATGTTTAGAATATCATTAAGAACATCTTCAAATTATTTGTTACAACAAAATTTGCCAAAGTATTATAAATTCTAAAATTTGATATTAAGAAATATTTACATAACTTAGTCAACATGAAATATAATTAGGATAAAATATTCTAATTTCTCAAACTGTTCTAGTCCCTACAAAGTAGTTTTCCTTCCAATATCATTGGATTATGATCCTAGAACGGATCAGCCCTCTTTATCTCTTTACTTTCATTAACTGAAAATATTAGTAAGGGTGAGCATCTCTCATCCCACTAAATCTCTTTATTTAACATAAAATTTATATAGTATAGGAAATACTGGCTAACATATGTCTAACACATCAATTAACAATAACACTCAAAGCACATAAATCATTATTAGAGTAGAGCACACATCCAACAAATCAATCATTTTTGTAATTATTTATTACTTACATTTTCTACACTAATTTGTATGTTATAATATATGTATTCTATCACATCAATCAATATGTCATAATACATGTGTCCTAATCGCACATGTCGATGTATTATAACACATATATCATAATAGCATTAAACGATATGTTACAATGTATATATTATAATCATACTATCTATATACTACTTCATGTTCATCACAATTTCACATTCATTACACTTTCATATCATTGCCCCTGTGATCCCTTGCGGACTTCGTAGCATAGATAGCTACTGGTTAGCTGCAACAACACGGATACACACGTGTGTCGACCCAGCTTCTTTTAGCAAAGGTGTAGTCAAGGGTTTATGTTAGGAAATGAGTGTGAGACCTGTGATATCTTTTCTCTCTATTTTCATTAATTTTTGCGCAATCATAGAAAGACATCCACCACCCTCATTTTTCTCAGATTTCTCAATCGCTCCCATCTTCCACATCTCAGTGTATCTCTGTAACTATCTATACTTATTTCATTTCTCTTTCTCTTTCTCAGCATTTCTCATTTTTCTCTATATCCTTCTTATAGATCAACGTGTCATAACACGTGAGTCTTGATTACACAACTTAATGTATTATAATACATGTATTATGAGTACACCTTTCGATGTACCACAATACCTGTGTCATCATAATACCCATCACTTTATCTGATTCACGTATTATAATCACATCTCTCATAATTCATTCATCATGTCATATCATTTACTTTTCATCAATAACCTAATTTCATCCATTTTAACATATCTTAGTCATCAACAAACATTCATCTAACACAAAAGATCCTCAAACAATTTCACACAGATCAATACAATGTGCCAAAGGTCAGACACCTTCGGACTCAGTCTAATCATACAATCCAACATACACACTTTCTCAGCATTAATAAGAGTGTCTATTCTAAAGTTCAATATTACTTGTTCATACATAAATAATAGTAAAATCTTAAAAATTCCTCAAAAGCTTAGTTACTCATCTTTTCAATATGAAATTTTATCTAAATGAATTTTGGATTAAATTATTGGTTCCTAATACCCAAAATTTCATTTTTAGCAATACAATTTAGAGAATCCTTGTGGTTCTATTACCCAAAACAAAATACCGAAGTTAGGGTTCAAAAGGGAGTTTTCTCACAGGAAATATGTTTTCTACACCATGATTTTGCAGAAAAACCTTACAGTTTTGTTACTTAGAATCAAGCAGTTGAGTTTTCTATGTTAAACTACATAAATAAGACTTAGGGTTTGGGATCAACTCCCCTTACCTGGACATGGGTCTCTTCGATTGAGCTTTCATAGAGATCCAAGGGAGAGGTACAAACGTCCTGGTAGAGAATATCGTCTTAGGGGTTAAGGTTTCTTATATCTGAATAGTTGAGCTCCCAAGCCTAGATTCAAAGGAAGATTAAAAATTAGAGGAGAATTTCAGAGAAGAGAGGGTGAGAGATAAGAGAGAACAGAGGGGGGTCGAGATTTTGGATTGTAATCCGAGTTTTCTGGGTTGAAGGCCCTTAAATACCCTTTAACTCGTGATATTCTCGCTACAACGAGCCCTCTTCTCGCTGCAGTGAAAAAATAAAAAAAAAAAAATTTATCTGTCATTCTCGCTGCAGCGAGAGCTTCTCGCTCTAGCGAGAGCATCAGAGAACCTAACTTTAGATGCTTTTTCTCGTTACAATGACACACGTCTCACTACAGCGGGATACCCTGTACCAAAACTCCTATTTTTTCATACAAGGGTCACAAAATTGAGAGTGTTACAAAACCAATGTGTCCATTGTGCAAAAATGTTCTAAATTCAATGCAACATTAATTAAATTCAGAAGTAAAACATATCGATTCACATGAAAAATCAAATTAGATTCACAAGAGACAAGTTTACACAAGTTCAAATCTTTATTCTATCCTATCCTAACCTAGGAATTCAGCAAAACATGATAAAGAAAAGTAAAAATGAGAGAAAGAGAGATGTACCTATGAAGAGTCATCAATTGAAGATTCAACTCTTTGTTTCCAATGAACCTTCAATAAAAAAAAAAATGAGAGAATATAGAACTAGGAAGAAATCTGCTATAGAAATAGAAGAGTCATTGTACAAAGAGACACATAAAAATGATGAGTTAGTTAGAGAAGGGAACAAGAAATCTACTCCATATAAGGAATGGGAAAAGGTGAGGAAAATGACGTAATCTCTAAAAATGCACGCACAAGAAAGGCTAATCAGACTTTGAGAGAATTCGTGTGGTAATTGAAGTTAATATATAATGAGGATAGAGAAAAAGGAAAGGTGTAGAAATTTTGGTAGAACTTGTCTCTTTTTTCTCTGGAACTAGTGATATTTTTGTTACATATATTTTTTCTTCTTAGATCTGCTTCGCTGGCTCAATGTTAGCCTTCGTTCCTTCCTTTGTAAGAAATCACCATATTACTATATCATAGTACCATACATAGATTTTATTTCCATTTCTGGACCTCTAAAATTCTTGTTGTTAGCTGCTTACAAAATCCTACAATTACCACTAAATTAGAAAATATGAGAAAATAGGCAAAAAGATTGTGACTTCTGCAGCAAACCACCTAGTTATAGAATTCTTCAGAGAAAGATGGGTCACTACTATGTTGTCATCTTGCCTTTGTCTAACATTCTAGAAGATTCCCAAAGCAAATAGATGGTAGCAAATTACTTCTTTCTTGTCATATAGAAAGAGAAGACATTAGAAAATGAGACTCCCAACTCATGTAACAAATAAGTGTTTCATGTGTCAAATATTCGCTTAAATTATTCGCTTAAATTAAAGTTCACTCCTCTAAGCTTGATAATATTTTAAAATATTTGCTTCTTTGCATATTGAAAACATCATGAGAGCTTTAAATGAAAGAATATTAATAAATGTACCAAAAAATAATGTAAACTAATTTAATATGTGCATCGAGACCCATTCAACCACTTGAAAATGGTCTCATTTCAATTAATTATTTACACAATGTTGATTCTGTGTGCAACAAATAATGAGTAAAAAAAATTACTCAGTGTTTATTAAAAGTGAATTATGTTAGTAACAAAAAATAATACAATTTTAAAAATATTTTTTAAATTAGTATAGTTCAAAATTATTTCTCTATTGCTTTTTTGTCACGTTAGTGTCTTGCAATTGTATGAGTGAGACTATTTTTTTTATTTTTCAAACAAGTATCGTCTCTTTCATATGGATATTAACTCATCTTTTGACATGTGTCACTGATAAGCCTTTATAGCCTAAAAAAAGTATAAAATGAGAGAAATGACGTCCCATGTTGAGCGCAACAGAGTATCACCCAAAAAGAGTCGATACCAATATCATTTATTCAAAAATTGATAGTATTATCCTCAATTAGAGAATGATACTAGTTGATTATTTACACATGTCATAAGGCAATATTTTATCCTAAAAATAACTATTACAATGGATACCCTCTTTTATCCCATTTATATACTTATATAAAACACAAAATTGAATGCTATTAAGCTGCATCAAAGGCACTAGATTGAAGGAGCTTGTTGCTATCAGGTTAGTAATTTGTTTTAAAAATTTTAAAAATTTTTGAAGTTATATTTAATTATAAACTTATTATAGTGATTAAAATTATATATTTAAAAATAAAAATAATTTGTAAAATAGATGAGAATAATTTAAAAATTACTTGTAACATAGAGGTCATAAAATAATAATATTTATAAATTAATTTAGTAAATAACAATATACGTAGAAAGATTAAAAATAATTGTAATTAATAAAATATAAAAATATATTAAATAGAAGTTGAAAGTAAATATTTTAAAATTTAAATTTGTAGTATTATTATTTAATTTAAATTTAATATTAAATTTTAATTATTTTGTTAAGCTTAATTTATATATTTAACATGAGAACAATTGTTAAATAATTGTAGTTGTACTAGTAATAGTTAAAGAGTAATTATTAATGATATGAATTACGTAATTTTACTCTTTTTTATTTTATATTATATATATTGAGTGTGAAATAAATGGTATATAATAAATTATAAATGATTTAGGACAAATTTATTGGGTAATTTTACTGTGCTTCCGTGACGTCCCAAAACTTAATGTATTCATTTTTATTATAAAATAAAAAATAAAAAAATCAAGGTATTCAGGATTGGGTTCGATTTTTCTCCAAAAAGTTCATTACACCCGCATACAAGAATAGTACGGGCCAGTTTGATTTGAATATAATTTAAATATTGAATTAACTTGAACCACAAATTATCGATTTAGAACCACAAATTATCTATTTAGTTTGGATTTTTTAGTTTATTAATTTTATTTTTTAAAAATCATTTATTATATAATTTTTAATCTATTTTTAAATTTAGAATAATTAGTAGCACAAAGTTTGAAATAACTTTGTTAAAATAATATAATAAAGAAATGATAATTCAAAGGATAAAATTATTGATAAAGAAAAATATTCAATTAAAAAATATAATTAAATTAAATAGAAGTGATGCACTATATATTTATATAATGCTATAATAAAATTAAATAAAAATTAATTTTATATGAAAATACAACAAAAAATAATATAAGTTTATTATAAATGTAATTGAATTGATTTTGGTTCAATTTTAAGAATAGAATATGAAAATCTAATCAAACTGTAATACAAAATACTAATTTTTTAATTTTAAATTTGATTAATTTTCAGTTAAATCCTTTTTTAAGTTAATCAATTTTCATTTTTTTTTCAAATCAATTTAGCTGTTTAAAAACAATTTAATTCAATTTTCAACCTCTACCAAAATTAATGTCCAATACGCTCTCCTAGTGGTTAAATTTAAACGTTTATTCTATTTAATAACTTTTTATAAAATATAAAATTGACTAATTTAACCATTAATTTAAATGTTTTATTATGATCAATTTCATAAAATTTTACATAAAAATAAAATTAATAAGTAATTCATCATATTACTTTATTTTAATGGGTACTATATTTTTAAAATTAAGTAAATATTAAATAGAATACCTACAAATACCCAAATTATGGGAAATTTTCATATCGATGATAGAAAATATTTTCTAACTACATACATTGTCTAGACCCATGCCAACAAATCCATCTCCCCATCAAACAAAATTTGGGGTTCCTATGTTTGCATGGATACTAAAATGTACATCCCAGAGATATTTACACTTTGATTGATCATCAAAATTTTTTTACTAAATTTTTAGGACCTGCCAGCACTCTACACCTCAACAGAAGAACATGGTACTCTGGACATTCGAATGCAACCTTGGAAGCTCTGGGATGGGGGTGTTTCCCTCTAATGCAGGACTTGAAGATGTTTTTGATAAATCATCAGAACTCAAAAATTGTCCCAACTGAGCTGCAGCATGGTGGGCATAGCATATAGGTGCCACTGAAGAAAAAATTTGAAAGGGGACATTATTATAAAACACATTATCCACTTCTCTCAGGTAAAAGACAATTCAATAGTTATTTTTCAGAGGCGTAGAGGAAATTACCAACTGAGGTTGCAGTTGTGCTCCTTTGGTTCCTGACATAAGGGGGAAAAACTACTAAGCAAGACAATTTGGAGGTAGGTCAAATAATGTATAAACAAAAGGTAGAGTGCATACACATAGGATAGCGAATAGATCAAATTTTGCAAGTCATCTGCTGAGAAACCAATCTCATCAAGCAGCACGTGATAATGTACAGGCCTAGATGTGCCCTATTATTTGGAGAGGAAAGGAAAAAGGAAGGCATGTGAAAAAAGATGAAACATCAATTTAATTGGCAGTTAAATATTTCACCGGAACCATATGCAGCAGAAAGGCTTGAAAAATGAAGATAAATGAAAGTAAAAAAAAAAAAAAGGTGTGGAAGCTAGATAGCTAAACTTACAATCATCCCTGCATGAGCACACATGTAGAAATCATAATTTCTTGGATGCACGATTGTTGTGTCAACAACCGTCCCTGAAGAGGAAAAATTATATTAAAATAATCCTTTTGTGTTACCCATATGGAGATAAACAGGACAGGTAGCATACCAGGAGGAACATTTTCCAGACCATTAGCCAGAAACAGCTTCGTATGATGATTTTTCTGTGCCACAATTACAGTGAACTTGGGAACATTAACCTCACCAAGATGTTGATAGGCCTGTAATTAGAATAGTTTATCATCATCCTTGAATTAGGAAGCATCAACAAAGGTGTATCATTAATCAGGTGCATGTTTCCATTATCTTTCCGTTTTTTGGGTAAATTTTGAATTAGCTTATTTTGTTTTAAGAAAAGCTTGGAAATTGTTTTAAAACAAGTAGACTCCAAAGAAAGATTTATCTTTTTCTGTTTTTTCCTACAAGAGCAAAATAAGTAATCCAAACATGCACTGGGAACAGTGTGTAACTACAAGGATCAGATAACGAAACTGAACAATGAAAGGCTTGCATCCTAACCTTGATTATCTGGCTAAGCTCAATATTCAAAACTTGTTTAAATTGTGATTCACCAACTCCATCCCTGAACATGAAACAGAGTTTAGAGACTATATAAATACCAAACAATACACAAGACAAAGCATAATGAGACAACAAAAAATAAGTACATATTTCACAAAATTTAAACTTAACCATTCATCAAATGCTGGTACAATTCATACTATTATTTAGAAATAATAAGTTGAGTATTGTTGAATATCATTAGTTTCCCTAAATTATACATTTAAAGTATGTATAGATTATTTGTTGTTGATTAAATAAATTGATTGATTTGTAACTCCAATGATCATAGAATATGACTGTAATTATTCATGTAAATAAATATACATCTGTCAACATAGATCTCTCAAGGAACAAAAAGATATACAATTGACACAAGATTGAATTACATAGAAAATATGAAAACAAAATCTTCTAATTACACCAGTCAACAGCCATACATCAAACCACAGGAAAACATACAAACATCTTCATCAAGGTATTTTGAATCTTGTATTTCACTACACTGCATTTACAAGGAGTTGCTCTAGAAAAATATGCAAACACCTAAGTGTAATACTTTGACAGTCCTGTACAGCCAATAGCAACAGGCAGAGATTCACAAGCAATCAGTAGCATGACAGGATATTAAATTTCAAATATGTATGGAAAAATATCCATCTCATAATTAATCCAACAATACTAATTTTCTCAATTTATTTTTTTTAAAAAAGTTGATAGTAAATATTTGAAATATTCCCTTATAACAAATATAAGTAGTGCAGCATAAAACAAATTAATGATTTTTAGATATTATAATGGGTAATATCAGCATCAAGCTTTTAATGCTTGATCTACAAACAGTTTAATTCACCCAAAGAACATGTATATCTATCAAATGTAACAGTGATAGAATGACACCTGAAGACAATAATTTGAGTTGGTTTGCGTCTATTACTTGAATTATAGAAATCTAGAAGCAATTCTCTGCAAAAAGAAATATCATTCAAACCATCCATTATATTAAGAATTTGAAATCCACATACATGTCCAAGCCACAATCAATAGAGAAAAAATTAAAAATGTCATCGTAATGCATCTTGTACATTAAGTCATGACACACAAACAATGTATATAATTGCTAACATTACAATAATCTAATGGACATCAGGTTTTGGGACAATGAGTATTGAGTATATCATTGGATACACAGACAGCATAATGGACAGAACTCAGTGTTAAAGGAATTGATGTGGGGATGCATTAATGTGGTGTCCGACTGGTAGAAAAATCATTTTTTCATGTAACAGGTTGCACATCTTTTGGTGTAAAATTATCAGATGAATGAACAATAATTAAGTGTTATTGTTTAACATTATGTGCAGTTGGTATTTTGTTTTTGGTTGTATCAAATTAGTAATTCACGACTGGGAAAAGGAGAGGACATTAAAACATTAGAACACTTTAGATATTTAAAAGCAGAGCCTAAGATAAGCATTAAGAAATTATCATTATTCATATAATGATATTTAAAAGCAGTTACAAACTTACAATAATAAACAAAAACAAAAAACGTACCAACTCCCTGAATTTGAAGTAGCCAGCATGAACTTTCATATTTAGGAGAGAAATACATGAAACTTTAAAAACTCAACTAAATCCCTTGGTCTAGACTAGTAATATGTTAAAATCATTCATGATGTTGACTTGTGTGTTTATTATTACATGTTGCAGTCTTTTATTTTTTTCACTAATTTTTAGGCAAATTAAATTGTTTGTCCTTTTTATTTTTATTTCTAATATTGAAATGAAATCTGTGAAATAGATAAATGTTTGGGAAACTGTAACCAATTTGGGTGTAAGTCTCTATTAAAGTAGTACAATGCAATATACGTAGTGCAAAGGACATAGATACCCTTTGCATCAGTCACATGCATATACACTTTACTCTCAACACTCTCCCTCAATTTAGATCATCAATGTTAATAAGGCCCAACTTTTTACAAAGGTAATCAACCTCAATCCATTAGCTGTCTTTGTGAAGTTGTCAACGAACTATCTATTCCCTAGTTTAACATGTCAACTATCTATACAAGCACTCTCTGGATATTTCCTTGAATAAAATGCCAATCAACTTCTGTGTGTTACGCTCTTTCATTAAGTATATGGACCATTGGACCTTAACCTGGTAAGAAATTAAGGGTACTTTTGCTTCAAGCAAATTTCCCTAATAAATGCAAAACAACAGTAGTCCAATATACGATTTTACTCCAACCTGATAATACCATCATCACTCCCATCATCCAAAGGCTTGCATAGAGAATCAATCATCTCCACCTTAGATGGCTGCGTTCTCACAGATGCTCTATATCTAGAAATCAATGGCCAACATCGAGATCCAACAACCTACAATCGAACATTATACATCATATTAATGAGCTGCAGTGATAACAAAAACACAAATAGATAATGGTACAAAACAAAAATGGCCTTACTGCAGCAACTGATGGAATATCTGCTCGACCAAGGGAACTGTGAGAAACATCCATACCCAAAATCATTGTTGGGGTATCTTTAATTATGGGAAGATGCCCAGAATGCTCTATAGCCAGCAGAGAATTTATTCCACCGAGCTATATTGAAGGCCAGTATACAAAACTATCCAAAGTTTCAAACTATGCATATTGTTATTATGTTTTGAATATCAGAGTTGAAAAGTACTGTTACCTTAGAATTAATTTTAAGAAGTACATTGGTAAGGTATTGATCAGTGATCTTGACGGGGGAAATGCACTGTGTTACAACCCCAAAATCACTCAGACACTTCCTTTTCCAAGGTCCTAAAAGTTGGTGAAAGAACATAAGGTAAATAAAAAAGATTCAATGCAAAGAAAACCCTGAAAAATTTTGCCTAAAGATATATACCATATATGTTACAATTTTTCCTCTCTGGCAAGACACAAAGAATCAACCTTGGTTCTTTAGTAAGTTTAGATGTAAGCAGGTCAAACATTTTGTCAACCCTTGTAAGAGGGTCAGATCTTCTCAACTGTGGTTCTTCCTCTATCAAAGTATATGGTCGTTCAATGTTCTGTGTAGATATTTAAGTATATGTAAAACAGAGTAATCAAATAAAGAACAAGAAAGCATATTAATATAGTATCACACATTAGAACAATGCACGGCAACATACAATGCCCTTGCTCATTCCACATTTGATCAGCTCCCTCGATATGTAACTAGTATCACAGCGTGCAGAAAAGTTGACAACAGCCCAAAAATCAATATGTGATGGTTGTACAAGTGTCTATAAAAATGGAAATACAACACCATCAATTATTAAACTAGCTAATAAATTTTTTAATAACAATCAAAAAGGAAATCTTAAAACACTTTCTGAATGTGAAAGAATAACACAATACCTTTTTATTAAAGTTCCACCTTCCGTTAAGAGGGAAGCAATCATCATTCTTGCCAACCTTCAACTGTCTCAAAGAATTTTATCAGTGTGTGCACTTAGTTCTCAAATAAATTGAAGAAAACCAACTCCTTTACACCACTTTCTCTTTTATCTCTCCCCAACTATCTCTCCTGTGCCCACAAAAAATGTAAACTACATTGTCAGTCAATACTTACCTTCGGTGTCTCAAGAACACGACCTTCAACCGGAGTCAATTGTTTCTCAATGAAAATGCCACATGCAGCAAGAACAGGATCATCATCATAGCAACAATGTCCTACAGTCTATTACATAGTTTAATGAGTTTAACATATTAAAGATAAAAAAACATATCAATAACTAAAAACTTACATTTGTCAGAATTTTCATTCTATCTTGAGGCTTTTGGCGTGACTTTTCAACAAAAGATGCTCTTTGCATTGGAGACAATACCTTTGTATACCGCTGGAGGGAAACAAGTGAACATAGCTAGTCCACCAATGGTAAAGAAAAGGGAAGAACATGATAATCAGAAATAATTGGTCCAAAGGTAGGTTAAATTGTTAAAGCAAAATAATACAATACATATGAAAGTAGAAGTGGAACCACAAGGCTTAGTCAAACACAGCAATCTGCAAACCTCCATGGGAAGACAGTTGGGCCGTTTTGGCTTCCCGACATCAAGGCATGGAAGATAAGCAGATGATGTCAGCTCTATGCCACGGTGTTTGGCAAAATACTCATATACAGTAATATCCACTGTCTGCCCTCCATTATTGTCATCACCATTTTTAACCTTCATACTAAAACTAAGGAAGAAATCAGGCTCACAAATACTTTTGGGTCAAGAGACCCAAAAGCTTTTGTTTTCCTCTATTACATTTAGATTTCAAGAAAATATAATAGACACTTGACTTTCAAATTACAAGCACTTACAGTTGCTGAATGCATGGTTTCTCACTCAAGCCAGAAATTTTAAATTCCTGGTTAAGATGTGTTGCATGCACCCTTAAATTTTTAAGCATTTTTTTGGCCTGCAGATTACCAAGAAAGAAAAAACCTTATAGGTAATTACCAATGCTGATTCATAACTTTCTGGAGAAGTTTGTCACCTTTGCCCAATCAATATTACGGGGATCCCTCACATTCTGGTTGGATAGGAGAAAATCAATTACAGGTCCAGGCTTTATGATCATTGTTGTTGTCACATCTAGAAAAAATAATTGAAGAATGTAAAGTGGGAAACAACATAACATTATGATAATAATATTCCAAGTACGTATGAAAGCAGTCCTACCCATATTCAGAGATAATCCTCCCTGCATAGGACGAAAACTGGAATGAAAACCCCGAACTCCTGTTACTCCAGCCCCAACATCGGTGAAATTTCTTGAATCATCATGGAAAAAAGATTGCCTTACCAAGAGACACCCTCTTCACATTCAAAAGAAATGGCTCAACTAAGTACAGTACAACCAGAGAGATTATGATTAAAATTTAAATTCTGTTCAAGAAAATTTGAAGTTACATCTTGAAATTATGGGTAACCTGTTTGCTGCATGCTGCCTCAGGATGATATCAAGCACTTTCAAAGCATCTTGAGAATTAGCATCTGACTCAACCCCTTTGACGGAAAAAGCAATGGACTGTAGGGGTATTTTGGTAACAAAACTTATCTCCACCATGAATGTCTTTGACTTAAAAGAATGTCTTGACCTTTTAGTTTCTTCAGGAGGGCCTCCATTAGCACCAGCACTATCAGCGCTACTGCAAGAGATGGAAGCAGTATAAGCTTTAAGGTAAAAGAACATGGTGTAACAAGACAGTCATACAACAGACTTACCACTTTGCAAATGAGTCCTCAAGCAACACTTTGAAATCAAACTTATTTAGTGGAAGGGGACCCACTGTGTACAAAGTTCTGTCTCCATCATAGGCAAACCTTTTTCCACCAAGTTCAGAAGAGTATGTTTCATAAAGCCTATCAATCACTTTTCTCCCAAAGCCCTTGCTTTCAACAACTCTTTTATCTTCTAAAGAAATAGTAACCTGAAAATCCCTTTATAAGGTAAAGCCTAAGATATGATTTAAGGGAAAATGCAGAGACAGAAATACTCCCATACACTATACTGGAAAAACATTGTGTCTGGAGCATTAACAGCAACTTTGAAGAGGTTTGTAAGCAAAGGTATGTGTTTTCCTGTGGTACCAACCCCCTGCCTACTAATAATAGAATACTTTGAAGGAGTCATTTGTTCTGATTCCATATTATGCAGCACATCAGCAGGTGGGAGAGATGAAACCGGTGGCTCAGCAGCTTGGTCAATCCCAGGTATGTTCTCCATCTTTCTCCTTTTGTGGTAAATGACACTAAAACATCAATCAGGAAAAGAACAGACCATAAGTAAAATACAAAGTATGTACACACTATCATAAACTATGGTTTAGAGAGATTCTCTAATGATGTGTTCCAGTTGTACATTTATCGGAAAAATGATTGCAACTTTTCTGCCTAAAAGTCAACCATTATCTAACCAACAAGTACTAGCATATGTATATGTACCTTTTCACTTAATAACCATCATAAAATTAGTTGGGGGAAAAATGAAAGAAAGGAAGAAGAATGTGATAGGAACCGAATGAGTAGAAGAGAAAAATAACAGAAGCTTTTTATTGATTGAGTGAATTTCCCAAGTTATTCGAGAGAACATGGACTCTTCCTACTCTCAAAAAGTACAATCCTTCTCCTATTGACAATCTGCTCTCCTTTCCTCTCTCTTGTTCTACTTATACATGTGATACCCTCATACCCTTTTCTAATTGCAACCAACTACCTAACTAATTATTGATTATAACTAACAAGCTAATGGGTTATCTAACAATAACCACCCCCCCCCCCTTCAAAACACTCACCTTGTCCTCAAGGTAAAATTCCATTGAGGTCAAGCCCTCTTCATGCTTAACCTCAGGTCAAGCAGCTCCAGCATCTGTTGTGGGTGGCACAATCTGCATGCCACCATTCCCCTTCTCATTTCAGCCAATAATGTAGTAATAGCCAGTGTACCCGTTATTATCTGGAGGTTCAGGCAACGAAAGTGGGGTGGGTCAAAAACCTAGACTACATCTCAGTCCTAACCCTTGCCGGCTCATGAACTGTATTGATGTTTTGTGGTTGCAGAACCACTTCCTTCTTCACCCTCATCTTCATCTCTGAGGTAACATCCACCACTACCCACCCATCACTGTTCTGGATATGTAGAACAATACCCATCCTGGCCTTTATCTTAACCACCATACAAGGATCATAATCTGGTGGCTCTTGACCCACCTGCGCCTCAGGTCAAATCTGATTTGGGCAGGAGTAGAGATCGTGGGACAGTTGAAATTCTTGAAATCTAACCCTTTGTATCTTTCATATTTTCATCCTTCCTCACATACTCATGCAAAGGTTTCTTTCTTTTTTTCTCAGTCATCCTTATTCTTTGTTTCTTTTGCTTTCTTGCAATCAATGTCGTCTCCACAACCTTGATCCTGGTTCTTGATCTCTAAATTTGTTGTTTGTTCTGATTCACCTAGGTCTCTCTATCTCCCTCTCCTCTTTGCTCTTTAGATCTTCATTATTTCAGCTTTCTTGCGCCAAAGAACCTTCATCTTCTACCAAAATTGCAGATCTGGGTCATATTCAGGCTGACATCTCTGCCTTCTTGAATTCACTCCATGTTGGGTTTTCTGTTTTGAGCTCCCACAACTGAAACCAGTTGAGGGATTTTCCCTCCAAAGACTAGCCTCCATATTTCTTTATTGTTAGCTGATAGGTACTATACAAAGAATTGATTTCTTTATTGGATCTTCCCTAAACAAGAGAAGAAAAAAAAAGAAACTGTACAACACCTTTCTACTGGAATTTCGAGAGTTCCAGCCTCTCCCTCCAATCTCCAATTTCTCCAAAAAAGATCCCTTCCCCCCTTTCTAACTAACTATTTATAGAGCATGAAACAAAACAGTTATAACCAATACAGTTATGATTTATAATTCAAATCCTCTCCAGCTGTCCTATTTTTACGCTTCCTCTGATAAACTTTTATTAAAGGTGGCCTACGCTTATCAATACCCGGCACCAAAAGCTTCACCTTGTCCTCAAGGTGGAAGGAAGGAAATGCCTCTTGCATCCTAGCTGCAGATTCCCAACTATTCTCACAAGAAGGAAGGCCTTGCCATTGTATCAAAACTTCCACATCACCCATAGTGGATTCTCTAACCTCCAAAACTGCTTGTGGACAAACCCACAATTCCTTATCTTCAGACAACATTTCTGGCAGTGGCTGTGTTGGAATTAACGGACCCACCATTTTTTTTAACCATGAAACATGAAACACCGGATGAATCTTGCTAGTTGGAGGCAACTCCAGCTTGTATGCCACTTGTCCTATCTTAGACAGCACCTTGAAAGGTCCATAAAATCGAAGACTCAACTTTTCATTCACTCTTTTAGCCAAAGACCAAGGTTGAAGTTTCAAAAACACCCAATCACCCTCCTGAAACTCCACCTTTCTTCTATGTTTATTAGCATGTACCCGCATCACATCTTGGGCTTTAAGAAGATTGCTCCCCAATTCAACCAACAACTCATCACGGCTTTGCAGCAGCTGATTTACTTCTTCAATTCGAGAAGGAATCACAGTTACCCTTAAAAGCGTTGGGGGGTCAATTCCATATAAAGCCCGAAAGGGAGTCATTTTACTAGATGCATTGTAGTTTGTGTTGAACCGAAATTCAGCCCAAGCCAAACACAAACTCCAGTTTTTGGGTCTTGTCCCGGTTAAACACCTCAAGTAGACTTCCACACTTCTATTAACCACTTCTATTTGACCATCCGATTGCGGATGATAAGCGGAACTGAACTTCAGCTGGGTACCTACTGCCTTGAATAAGCTTCTCCAAAAATTGCTCATAAAAATCATATCCCTATCCGACACAATAGAGCTAGGGAAACCGTGTAACCTCACAATTTCATGCACAAAAATGGCTGCCACATCTCCAGCATTGCAAGGATGACTCAGCGATAAGAAATGGGCGTACTTCGTCAGTCTATCCACGACGACTAAAATAGTGTCTTTTCCTTTGGATTTTGGTAGCCCCCCCACGAAATCCATGGATATGTCTCTCCATACAACTGTGGGAATTGGCAATGGCTGTAACAATCCGCTGGAGTCAAAGTAGAGTATTTATTTCTCTGCACACATCATAGGCAGCCACAAACTCCTTTATATCACTCTTCATACCTTCCCAATAAACCACATTGGCAATTCGCTTGAAGGTTCGAAAATAACCAGAGTGTCCTCCAATCAACGAAGAGTGAAATTCCTTTAAAATAATGGGAATCTTAGCAGAAGATTTAGGCAACACCAAACTGTTTTTATAAAATAGTTTCTGATCTTTCAAAACATATCCCTCGTGAGAGACTGGGTTCAGCAATAAATCTTGTATAATACCTTTCAACTTAGCATCATGTTGAATCTCCTCTTGTCACTCATCAAAATCAGACATCTTTATAATCGAAATTGAAAAATAAGAGCTTCGGTGAGACATAGCATCAGCTGCGGTATTATCTTTGCCTGGTTTATACTGCACTTCAAAATCATATCCAAATAATTTTGAAATCCAACGAAATTGTTCCTCTACCCACAACCGTTGATCAGTGAGAAAATTTAAACTTTTTTGGTCCGTTAGTATGATGAAATGACTTCCCAACAAATAATGTCGCCACTTTTGCACGGCTTTAACTACTGCCATCAACTCCCTCTCGTACACTGATTTCTGTCTAACAAAGCCGTGCTCCAAAAAGCAAGAGGCTTCCCCTCTTGAAGCAAAACCACACCCAAACCCATTCCTGAAGCATCAGTTTCTAAAACAAAAATTTTTGAAAAGTCTGGAACAGCCAACCTAGCTAGTACAGTCATGGCATGCTTGAGTCTATCAAAAGCAACTTGAGCTTCCTCACTCCACAAGAAACTATCCTTCTTTAAAAGTTGAGTCAATGGTCTAGCAATGAGACCATATTGTTGCACGAACCGTCTATAATATCCGGTCAAACCTAAAAATCCCTACAAGCTCTTCACATCTTTAGGTTGAGGCCAAAGCCACTTAGATTCTAATTTTTTTGGATCAGCCGCCACAGTACCCGCTGAAATAATATGGCCCAAATATTCCAAAGTAGACTGGCCAATAATACATTTTTTTCCGTTCACCTATAAATCATTCTGCAGTAGAAGCCAAATGCTGTGCATGCTCATCATCATTTCTGCTGTAAATCAAAATATCATCGAAAAATACCAAAACATATTTCCTTAATAATGGTCTCAGCACTTCATTCATCAAGGATTGAAAGATTGACGGTGCATTAGTAAGCCCAAAAGGCATCACTACAAACTCGCAATGTCCCTCATGAGTTCTAAATGCTGTCTTCTCAATATCCTCACTTCTCATTCTGATTTGGTGATAACCGGACCTCAAATCCAGTTTTGAAAAAATTTCAGCATTACCCAATTCATCAAGCAATTCATCAATAACAAGAATAGGGAATTTGTTAGGTATAGTCACCTTGTTAAGGGCCCTATAGTCCACACAAAACCTCCAACTTCCATCTTTTTTCTTTACCAAAATAATAGGACTAGCATAAGGACTCACACTCGGTCTAATAATTCCAGCTACCAGCATCTCACTAACCATCTTTTCAATTTCAGTTTTTTGGTAATGAGGATACCTATAAGGTCAAATGTTGGGAACAACAGCTCCCTCCTTAAGATGTATGGCATGATCATGCTTCCTTGCCGGAGGTAATGTCTTCGGAACCTCAAACAGCTCAGCATATTGTTGCAGAACTGCTGTCAATACGGGAGGTAACTTTGCCATAGCTTCCTCAGGTTGCTGAATCAATCGACATTCTAACAAAAAACCTTCCCCTTCTTGCTGTATAGTCTTAATCATAGAGTTCAATGAAGTTCTGCCCTTCATTAACTCTGGTTCCCCCTTCAGTGTGACCAACTGCCCTTCCACCTTTATTTTCAAAGTTAATTGCTCAAAATTTGCTCTGATTTCTCCTAATTCGGCCAACCATTCCAGCCCCAAAACCATCTCTACCCCCCCTAATTCAAACAAATAAAAGTCTTGTTTGATAGGCACCCCTTGTATCATCATGGTAACTTCAGCACATTTACCTTTACACCGAACCTTATGACCATCACCAACCTCTACTGCATAGGAAGGCGTATCTTGAACTGGTAATTGAGCTCTTCTTACCAATTCATGGGAAATGAAATTATGGGTAGCCCCACAATCAATCAACACTATCACCCTCTCCTGACCAAGTTCACCCCACACCTTAAGGGACCTCTTAGAAGTAAATCCAGCAATAATATTTAGCGATAATTGCTTGAATTCTGCCCCTCTCTCCTCACTTTCTGAATTGTCCTCCTCACACCCATTCATACCCTCCATTTCCTCCAACAACATCACCTTTAACTGTTTGTTCTTACAAATATGATTTGGTCCATATTTTTCGTCACATCTAAAGCACTCCCCCTTTCTTATTTTCTCCTGCATTTGCGCATTGGACAACCTTTTGAAATCACCACCCCGTCCTCTAAATCGAGACCCACTGCCATTACTACCAGCAGAAGATGCGGCTGAAACGACTTCAGCATGTGTTCCACCCACTCCCCGTTTCTGTCCTGTATCCACCCTCACCGTACAAGAGAAAGAGAATGGTTTATGATTGCTCCCATGCTTCCCTACAGCCCCAACACTATTCTTCATTAATGCTGCATTCTTTTGATCAATCATCAATGTTTTCTTCATCATTGCTGATAGATTCGGAGGTTTGTACAATTTCAACTCAGCTCCAATTTCTTCCCTCAAGCCATTGACAAATATATCCATCAAATGTTCCTCTCCTACCCCACTCAGCATTCCTGCGAACTTCTCGAATTGAGAAACAAAGTCCTCCACCGTGCCTTCTTGCCTTAAAGCCAATAAAGCCGCAAAAGGACTATGTATCATGGCCGGCTGAAATCTACCGATAATAGCTTCTTTAAACTCTTCCCAGTTTTGGTGCGGATGACATGACTCCCACCATTGAAACCAACTTAGAGCTTTACCTTCAAGTGCCACCATCACTACCTGAAGTTTCTCCCCATCCTCAGCTTGCAAGCGAAAATAACGTTCTAATTTATTAACGCACCCAAGCACGTCTTCTTCTCCTTCGGACACCAGAATTTTCATTTTCTTCCATCATTCACTCACTCCAACAGATTGCCCGCCTACTGCCATATCTGACCGGGCGTCATCTTCCACCCAACGCTCTGCTTCTTCTGTCGCCCAACACACTGCGTCATTTTTCGCATCTTCTCCCGAACAGCAAACCAAGGATTCCACCAACGCTTTCAATCGTCGGAATCGTTCTTCCTCTCGATTCCGATCCTCTTCTCGCTCGCAATTCCACAGCTCCATACAATGCTCCAATCGTTCGATACTTGACTCCATTCTGGTAGTTATTTTGCGCATAAATGATCCTGATACCACAGCTCCTAGTTGGAGCTCTGATACCAAATTGATAGGTACTAAACAAAGAATTGATTTCTTTATTGGATCTTCCCTAAACAAGAGAAGAAAAAAAATAAACTGTACAACACCTTCCTACTGGAATTTCAAAAGTTCCAGCCTTTCCCTCCAATCTCCAATTTCTCCAAAAAAGATCCCTTCCCCCCTTTCTAACTAACTATTTATAGAGCATGAAACAAAACAGTTATAACTAATACAGTTATGATTTACAATTCAAATCCTCTCCAGCTGTCCTATTTTTATGCTTCCTCTGATAAACTTTTATTAAAGGTGGCCTACGCTTATCATTAGCACTCCTCAATTTGAAATACCTTTCAATTTTGTGCATCCACCACGCGAATCATCTCCCTCGAATAGCAGAATGTCCATCCTCCTCCATTTGTCCTTAAAAATGAAATGATGCTTAGATTAGATTCAGTCCAAGAATCTTCTTCCCCTAAAATATTCTCTTCCTCTTCTTTTCTCCATGGGCCCTTTCTTTTCCTAAGATTTTGTATCTCTCACATAATCGCTCACCTCATACTTATCATTTACCTCTTTTCAGATCATCTTTCCCCCGCCTCAATTCATGGCTCACCTGTTCTTGATCATTCCTCCATACTTGCATGGTCTGTTCCAACGCATCCAACCCAAGTCATCACGATTCTTGATCTCAAGAACTTCATTCTTGTTTATGTTTTCCATTATATTGTCCAAAGTGTTGTTGGGTAGCTTTTGTTGGATATCTTTCAATTCTTGTAACTTTCTTGTATTTGTTTCTTGCCCTTGAGTTGTGGGTTTTCTTCTCTCTAAGAATTCATCTTCTCTTCTGTTTTCTTGCACCAAAGAACCTTGATCTTCAACCCAAACTGGAATTTCTTGCACAAAGCCTTCACAAAGTCCTTCCATGATGCACTTGGATTGTCTTCTTTCCACACAAACCACCAAACAAAAGCATGTCCCCACATAACCTTGCCAATGATCTTTTATTCTTCAACTATTGCTGCAGCTTCAAAGTGATGATTCACATTAGTCAACCAGCAATAGTCTTCTGTTCCTTCAAATTCCTGTACCTCCACATATTTTTTCTTGAATTCTTCAAGAACTTGCTTCTCCATTCTTACTGACATGAACACATCTTGGATCAGATTCAAGATGCACCCACAGCTTCAAGATCAGAGCTTTGATACCAGTGATAGGGACTTCTCCTTCCAAGCCAAAGGCTCTAACTCTCTTAAAATGGACAAGATATCCCTCCTCAATCCCTTCTACTTATTTATAGACAGCATGCCTAATTTACTAAGTCAAGCTAGCAAACTAACTAACATATTGTAGCTAACAACTAATAGGTAACTGACACTGAAACTACAAATGCAGGTTGCCTAACACCAGTAACACAGTGAAAACTAAGGAAATTATAAAATGAGATAAGGATTGCAAGTAGAACATGTACGTCTGCAAAGTGCAATCTGATATCTCCCTAATTACATAAGTAAATCTGGTATCTGGTATATACATAAATACAAATCAAATTTGAGATAAAATCAACTCAATCTCATTTATATCATATCTGCTGGGATATCTCTATAATCTTCAGAATATCTCATCAGATTAAATGCTGAAAATATTCAAAGATAATCCAATTCCTAACTATAAAGCACTACAAATAAAATTCTGTAACTCAATTATAAAAAATATTTAAAAAACTTTCAAATAAAGCAAGATACCACAATATGTTTTATTTAGAAATAATAAATATTAGAACAAGATGAAGGTTATCAAAACATCAGTTTATGCTAAAAAAAAGTCTTAAGCTAGCAACAAAGAAACGTAAAATCAAAACATCAGACTGCAGTGGTTTAGGCATTTAAAGATAGCATACGTATGTACATATAAGTACTCACATAAATAATTTTACTCAAATCTATGTACTAAAATCACAGATTCATAAAATTGCAATTTTTCCTCAGTGCTCAGAATTCAGGCAATGAATCAGCAGGAAAGAGAAAATTAGAAATCACAATAATACATGAAAACCTAAATCGCTAAATTAAAACAAAAAAAAATACTGAAGCAGAGTGGATCTTACTTTAAAATCAAGAATCACTCTTCCACTCAAATCACTCTAGCTGCCAGTGTGGTTTGATACTAAAGCTTATGTTGGTCAGTTCAAAGCTTCAAACTTAAAACAATTCAAGGATAGATAGGTATGGTGTGAAATGGAAACGTCTCCTAAGCAGATACGCTGGTGACACACTCACGTGTCCTATTAATTAGTTGTAGTGAAGTGAATAATTAAGAGAAAACAATAAATTACCTTCTTTGATAAATTTGGTATAGTATGGTTTTTTTCACTTTACTTTGTCTTAAAGATTTGAATTTTTATTTTTTTTACATAATTTGCCATAGCTGTCATGTCCTATTTTCTAATGACATGTCCATGCCGCGTCATATCCATATCTAGTGTTGTTTATATGCTTCCTTGGCACCTTCTTTTCTCCTTACCTCCCCTCTCATCCTTTTTCCCCCAACCATGCAGTATAACTTAAAACATAGAAGCAAAGATAGATACGGCTTTGAAGCGTAGAGCAAACCAATTTTAAAAGCTTTATATATTAGCTGACAATAACGTCTAGCGCGTATTCAGGTTCTCAATGTATAAAAATATATCATGAAATATCGAGATTTCAAAAAATAAAAAAGGTCAAAATGCCAATAATTAATGAAAAATCACGAATATAATATAAAAAGTAAATAATCCTCCAGAAACAAAAAATCAACAAATAAAGAACCAAATCCTTCCAGCAAAAGATAAGATGGAAACACTGTTCCCATAATTTTTACAGAGGAAATAACAATTGAGGAAAAGATTTAAATAATAACAGAGGGAAACATGCACATAAAAGTAAAAAAGCAACTAAAAGGAAAAGAACGCTGAATAATGCGAAAAACCAAAAATCACAAACATTTCAACATTCAGCAGCTTAACTAAAACAAATGGCTGGAAGATTGAATATGCATAGATACGCACAAATTAAGTTGCAATACATACACAAAGACAGATAATGGGAGTGCAAATGGCTATGAGGTTGAAAGAGGAAGAGGAATCGTACCGAAATGAGTTTGAAGTTGAAGTGTAGGGTTTTGTTGAGACTAAGGCATTTCAAAATGGCAGGGACTGTTCGTTTACTACTATTTTATGGCCTTTCGTTGGGAGCTAAACATGAAAACTAGAAGAGAGGAGGGAAAAGCACATTCGGCTCTTCATTCCAAATCGCCCGTGTATCAACTTAATTTCTTTTATATAAACTTAGTTTCTATGCTTATTCATTTTTTCAATTTAGTTTTTATGTAAAAATGTTTAATTTAATTTTTATATAAAAAAATTCATGTAAGAATTTTTAACTATAAAAATTAATTTATAAATAGAGATTAAGTTATATTATTATTTAATTTAATTTTTGAAACATACATATTCCTTGATCAACAAAAAAAATTACTTTATTTTATAAAATTTTATTAATTTTAATTCTTAAAGTTAAACATATGAAAGTCAAAACATTTTATTAAAAAATAAATTATTTATTATATTAAAATGATAAAAGTGTAATAATTTTTTTAATAAAATTTTACTATAATTAGTTCTTTAAATACAATTTTAAAATCTGAAGTTAATATTTTATTTTTATTTTTATTTTTATTTTTATTTTTATTTTTATTTTTATTTTTTACTACACTTTCAAACAAGTTAATAAAGTATCAATTTTAATAATTTTATTATTATTTTTTATACATCAATTATAATAGAATATTTTAAAAAATTATAAGAAAAACAAAATGTATTATCATTATAATAAAAATCACACTGTATATAATTTTTTTTAAGATATAACTTTTTAGTATCTTGAAACTTTGTAATCTTTCAGTTTTAAACAAATTCAATTTTTTTACTTCTAATTATAATATATATTTAGTTATTGCAAAAGTGTAATAAATATTTTTTTAAAAAAATTTTATTATATTTAATTGTTGAAACTTGTCCTAAGGATTAAAATTAATATTTTATTATTTTATATTTTTATCTTTTTATCTTTTGAAAATATAATTTTGTAGTTTTTAAAATTTTATGATATTTTTATTTTATTTTTTTAAATAAGTTTAATTTTTAATTTCTAATTAAAATCTTGAACAGTTATTTATAAATTAGTCTATATAATTAAAATTTATATTTTAATCTTTATAGTATTTTTTAACATTTTAATTTCTTCTATCTAATATAATTAATGAGAATTTAAATAATAATAAATAATTTAAAAATATTTATTCATATAAAGACTAAATTGTATTTTTTTTCGTATAAGACTAATTTTAAAAGACGTCTTTTTATGTCATCTATCAATTTACTCCTTTTTTTAAACATCAATTATCACTTTACTGTTTTTTTTTTACATCATTTATATATTTACTCTTTAATAAATTATAAAACTGATTTTTATTTCTATATTGTTTACTCTCTCTTCCACTTTTGTTTTCTTTGGATAAAAAAATAAAATTAAAAATATATTTCAATTAAATGAATAAGAAAATTATATTTTTTATTTACTTAAATAAATAAAATTAAATAGTTTTGAACTTTCTCTTTCTCTTTGTCTCCTCTCCTTTCCATACATGAAAGTTAGTAAAGCAATTTTAAAGATAAAAGCTATTAAAATTGCTTAATTTAATTTTGTGATGGTCGCATATTATCTTTTTCTATTTTACATAATTTAAGGAATTTTTTTTAGTAACATAACTCAAGAAAATTTGTTGAATAAATTTCATAAGTTATCCAAATTTTTTAATTTATTTGCATTTGAATTCAAAATTTTATTTTTCTAATGTAATTTTTATTTAAAAATTTGACTTGAGCTATGAAATGGTTCATTTAATATTTTATTATAATTCTTCTTTTATGTTCTATTAATCCATTTCATAATTATATTCTATTTACCACCAAAGACATAGATTAAGTGACATAGGTTATTATAACTTTACATATGGTCTCTAGTTCAATTCTAAATAAATGTAGTTGTATTAAATACTCACTGGGAGAGTTTTGTTACCTATAATAACTATACCTGATTCAAATATGTCTACAATGGAAGATACACGAAGTCTAAACCAAAAAAAAAAAAAAAGTGCTCTATTTATTTATATTTATTTACATGCTCTATATAATAATTATACTTATTTAGTTACTCTTTCATTGTTCTTTAAATTATTCTTGTAACACCTCTTATTTTATAAACTTAATTTTCGAAGTTATAGAAGTAATTAGAAACTTATTTTGTGGGAAAAAAATTTCTTCACTTTATTTCATTCTTGTGTAGCCTTTTAATTCACTCAATTATTGTTTTATTTTGATTATGAGATTTTGAGAAGTGAATTGCATCAAACATTAGGTTTTTAGCTACTTTTATTTTATAGTGTACCTGAAGTTATAGAAACTCCTTTTAGCATTCTGATTTAATGTGCTTGCTGTAATTATATCAGAATTATTCCTCTTAATTGCAATATTACCTTTTCATGCAAGAGTTTTTCACGCACACCCCTAGGAACTTACCTTAATATTTTAATTCATACAATTTTGATTAAATTAATCATCAAGTCCCATCCTTTTGAGTTATTTATGGGTGAGAATTCTTATCCTTCAAATCCTTTAATATTGCTTAACTGACCAACATCCTTCATTTTTCCTTCCACTGATGCATTAAAAATCTTATTTTTGCATGTATTAAAGCCACTTAGTATACTTGAAAGAAATATGCACTCTTGGACTACCTCTATTAATTTTAGAATTCCACACTTAAAATCTCACTTAGCACGCATTAAACCTTGGCGTGAGACACTAGGGGGTTTACATAATTGTACATGAGTGCAGGGAAGTGGGGACAATTTGACTTTTCTTTACTAATATATATATATATACTTGAAAGAAATATGCACCCTTGGACTACCTCTATTAACTTTAGAATTCCACACTTAAAATCTCACTTAGCATGCATTAAACCTTGGCGTGAGATACTAAGGGGTTTACATGATTGTTCATGAGTGTAGGGACGGATTCAATAGTATTGAAGTGGGGGCAATTTGACTTTTCTTTACTAATATATATATATATATATATATATATATATATATATAATATTTTAATGCCCTCTCTAATATTTTATTTGCCTCCACACTGTCACAGAAACATAAGTCAATCACTTTTTATTACATTGAAGAATTACCTCCAAATTTTACTAAAATTACTTTAATGTCACTCAGTTTTATATCTCACAAAACTTCTCCGACAAGCCAACTAAGTACACATAACAAAACTCACGTTTTGTATCTGATGTGCGCATGCCTCTCTTTCTAATTCTTTCACTTCAGTTGTTTTTTTTTCAAATGTTAACAAGGTTTCTTCCTTCTCACACAGGACGCAACAAGTCAGCAACACAATAGCTCTTATTCTCTTAGGTTTACGTGGATTTTTTTGGTGTCAAAACTTTAGTTTTAGATAAACAAATTTCTATCCAACAAGCTGAGTTATTCAATAGTTGTTCCATTGCATTTGTTACTTTTTTATCACTATATTATTTGCATATTTGATTTGTTCTATTTTATTAGTGGATTATTAGTTTATTTATTATTGTTATTTTTATGTAAAATATTATCATCTTTATTATTGATTTTAGTTTTATGAATATGAAATTAATTATAATTATATTGATTTTATTTCTAGCAATGGAAAGATTTTTCAAAAGAAAATCAACATCAGAACAATCATCTTCTTCTTAAGCACTTAATGAATGTAGAAGTAGAATATTGGGTCCAACCAATAAAAAAAGATTTTTAGAATTTGATTTGGAAAAACTTCCTAATGATCTTGGTTTGAGGCCAAAAATGTCAAATTATTATCTGAATGATAGAGATGAAATTAGGAGATATTATTTGCAAAAAGGTCCTCGTCAACCAAAAGAGATTAATTTTTCACAAAGACAATTTGGGGATACTGTTTGTAAATTTAAGTTAGGTTGGTATTTAAAATATGGCAATTGGTTAGAATATAGTCAAAAAGAAGATGCGGCATATTGCTTATGTTGTTATGTTATGAGATCACATGTTGGAGAACATAAAGGTAGTGGTAATGCATTTATAACAGAAGGTTTTACAAATTGGAAAAAAAGGTGACAGGTTTCAAGTTCATGTAGGAGGCCCAAATAGTTCTCTCAATCAAGCATGGAGAGATTGTGAAGTTCTTATGAAACAAAAGCAACATATTGATATTATCATATGTAAATAGTCTTATTAAATTAAAGAGGAATACCGAATTTATTTGTTTGCAATAGTTGATTGCATTTGATTTTTATTGTGCCAAGGGTTAGCTTTTCGTGGTAATGATGAGTTAATGTCTTCATGTAATAAAGGGAATTTTCTTGAACTTTTGGATTTTCTTGCTAACCATAATGAAGCTATTCATAAAGTTTTGAAGAATGCTCGTCGAAATCTTAAGTTAACAGCTCCTACAATACAAAAAGATATTGTTAAAGTTGCTGCTAGTGAAACCACTAAAGTTATACTTGAAGATCTAGGAGATAATTTATTTGCTACTTTGATTGATGAATCTCGAGATATCTCTATTAAGGAACAAATGGTTGTGACTTTACGTTATGTGAATAAGAAAGGGCAAGTTGTGGAGCATTTTTTTGGTCTTGTTCATGTTTCTAATACTAATACTTTATCATTAAAATCAGCTTTTGAGTCACTATTTACAAAATATGGGCCATGCTTGTCAAAGTTACGTGGACAAGGATAAGATGGAGCAAGTAATATGCAAGGTGAATTCAATGGTCTCAAAAGCTTGATATTGAGGGAGAATTGTTCTGCATTCTATATTCATTATTTTGCTCATCAACTCTAGTTAGCTCTTGTTATGGTAGCAATAAAGCATGTTGAAATTGCATTGTTTTTTAATCTAGTTGCTAATTTGTCTAATGTTGTTGAAGCATCATGTAAGCATCGAGATATTCTTCGTGAAAGTCAAATTACAAAGGTTCGTGAAAGTCAAATTACAAAGGTAAAAGAAGTATTGGAAAAAGAAGAAATCTTTAGTGAACATGGCTTGAATCAAGAAACTACAATCAAGAAAGCAGGGGATACTAGATAGAGCTCACATTATGGTACATTACTTAATCTAGTTTCTTTGTTCTCTTCTATTATTGATGTGCTTGAAATGGTTGAGGAAGATGGATTTGTTTAGATCAAAAAGTTGAAGCATGTGCTTTGTTGAATTCTATGTAATCTTTTTGAATTTATTTTCATCTTGCACTTGATGAAAAATATTCTAGGGATTACTCATGAGTTATCTCAAGCATTACAAAAAAGTGATCAAGATATTGTAAATGCTATGAAATTAGTTAGTGTCCAAACAGAGGTTACAAGCTATGCGAGATGATGGTTGACATTCTTTGCTTACTGATGTTTCATTATTTTGTGAAAAGCACAATGTTGTCATTCCAAATATGAGTGATACCTTTCAAATAAAAGGAAGGTCAAGGCGCAAAATGGAAAAAGTATCTAATTTACATCATTTTCAAGTTGAATTATTCTATCAAGTGATTGATTGACAACTTCAAGAGTTGAATAATTGTTTTCCAGAAGTGAATGTTGAGTTGCTTCTTTGTGCAACATGCTTAAATCCAAGAGATTTATTTTTTGCATTTGATAAGGAGAAGTTGATTCGTCTTGCTGAATTTTATCCTTCAAAATTTTCTCCTGTTGAACTTTTGGCACTAGATAGTCAACTTGAAAATTATTTTATAGATGTATGCTATGATAATGTATTTTCAGAACTAAGGGGATTAGTGATCTTTCTATAAACCTTATGGAGACAAAAAAAAACGTTATGTATCCATTGGTCTATTTGCTTTTAGAGTTAGCTTTAATACTACCAGTGGCAACTACAACAGTTGAAAGAGCTTTTTCTGCTATGAATATCATCAAGAATCGGATGCGAAACTGCATGGGGATGAATGGTTGAATGATTGTTTAGTTACTTATATATAGAGAGAGATTTTTTGTAATATTGAAAATGAGAAAATTATTCAATGTTTTCAAAATATGAAAGCTCGTAGAGAACAGTTATAATGTGTATTTTTACTTTTAAATATTATGTTATATTTTTAATGTTATAAAATTTGTACATATTGCCCCCATAACCCAAAAATTTTGGATCTGTCACTGCATGAGTGCCTTCAAGGAAGTAAAGGTTGGCACCCCTTCATCTTTTGCAACCATTGAAAGTGCACTAAAGTCTCCCTTATAACTCTGATGACTCATTTCTCTTTGAACATGCAAGCATTTATTGTAATGGCATAGGAAATCGTATAGGAAATCACATACTATGTAACAACCTCTTTTTATTTATTTATTTATTATTTAATAATTGTTTTAATATTGGATAATGTTGAAATATGTTTTGATTTGAATTGATGAGTGTTGGATAGAGTTTTTATACAGGGAATCTCGCTCAAACGAGACAGGATAGACTTGGCTCAACTGTTCTCTCACCTAAGCGAGAGGTGATCGTGCTTAAGCAAGCAGAGATCTCGCCCAAGCAGGATGAGTCGGTCAGGCAAGGAATTATAGGGGAAGTAACTAACTCTTTAGATGTCTTCTCGCTCAGGTGAGAATAACCCTCGCTCAAGCAAAAATAACATAAAAACTTAAAATGACTATTGTCTGTTGAAGCTTAAAATGACCATTGTCTGGTGTTCTCGCTCAAGCGAGAACACACAAGATTTGATGTAACATCATTTTTTCATTTTTTTAGTAAATTATGCTTTGATTAGTGTTAAGTAGTATTAGAATACATTTAGAAGAGAAATAAAGGATTTTAGAGGAGTTTTGGTGCAGGAGATCTCGCTCATGAGAGGTAAATACTCTGTTGCAGGGCTATCTCGCTCAAGTGAGATGATTCTCGCTCAAGCAAAATAAGATAAATGTTGCCCAACTTTTACCTCGCTAAGGCGAGAGTGATCTCGCTCAGGCGAGCTGGAGATTTCGTCCAGGCATAATGTAATACCAATCAAAACTTGATCGAGCAAAATGGAAGGATATGTGGATTCAAAAACAGCCACTAGAGCAACAAGTGTTGGACCTCCAAATGTGTCAAGATCTTTCTCCCAAAACACATAATAAAAACCCATAGCAACTTTTTTCAGCAGCCCAAACCCTATCCTCTCAAATTAATTTTCAAATCACCTAAAAATAATAATGCTAATAATAAGTCTTATGTCCCTTAAGCTGCATAACTTTTGAAACTTCCATCCTTTTTACATATACCGTCTCTCAAACCTGCTAGACAATGTAGACAAGCAAAAGTGAATAATATATTATTATATCAAGCTTTTGGAAAAATAAAGTAGTAACATTTTGACGAAAATTGTCCAATAAAAAAAATAACATTTTGATACATGCTTGCCACTTCTTGGTACTAGAATAGGCAAATTTATTGTAAGGTTACAAACAAAAATTGCAAAAAAGAAAAATTTTCAATTGAAAATCAATTTTCTATTTTGTCCAAAGAGAATAATGCACTGCCTAAAATGTGACGTGTTCTGACATAATATTAAAAATATAATCACCTGCTTGTTAGTCTTCAATATCTTGTTGCACAATAGATTTCAATGTTTTTGTTTAAGGTCAAATGCTTATTTCTCATCTTCATCTAAAACTCGTAAGCAATAAAAATAAAATTAAACAAAATTACATTTGTACAAATTTTATAATAATCATAAAGCAATATTAAAATAAATATTATTAATTAGATTTTCAACAAAGCTGTGCAATCAATTCCTAGTATAAGTAGCTTCTATATTTAGTTAGAACACGTCCACCATTGCTAAAAGCATATTCTGATTAAAATACTAAGCACATCTCATGCTAGTATAGAGTGTCGAAAACCTCTTTTCATTATTCTTCCAATAATAAAGCACATCAAAGTCTTCAGTATCATCATATTCAACTTGTGACTCATCCAAATATAAATCTAATTTACTTTTACCAATAATAGACTTAGTTTAATTTGAAACATTTTAAACTCCTACAAAATATAATATAATAATTATTTAAACAAAATAAATATAATAAAAATAAGAAATATATCATGATTAAAATAATATAAAGGAACATACATTGAACAACTTGATTTCTTGGACTTATTTCCTTTTCCATGTGACTTTGGCAACAAAGTTGATTCACTAGAAGGTTAAAAGTCACTTGTAGCATTGAAATTGTTTGCATATTCTTCATAAAGTTTGTCAAACTTATCCTTCACATTCTTAACATTCTCTTGAGAGGTTAAAGGATCAAGCTTGGTGTAGCAAAATCTTAAGAAGTCACGCTTTAAACGAGGGTCAAGAATAGCTCCAAAAACTAACACTACATGATAAATCTTCCAATATTTTGCAAATTTTCCTTTCATTCGTGCAGCCATATCTTTTATAACATCATTCTCATTCAATAAATATTCATTCAACAAATATTTAATCTTCCAAACTTGCATAAAATACAAGTTTGAAGTCAAATAACTAGAACCGCGTACCATATTTGTAGTCTCGTAAAACGAGTCTAAAAATTTAAACAATTTCTCTCCTTTCCTCCAATCATCATATGATGGACAATATTTATAATTCCTATCAATCACCTGAAGAATATCAAAAACTTATTCGAATTTTATTGCACTCTCAAGCATCAAGTAAGTCGAATTCTACCTAGTAAACACATCTAATCTCAACCCAACTATTGTGTTTATTCCAGCGTCTTGCACATAATCAGGAAATTTAATCATCCTTCCATCTTATCCTCTCACATACTTAACACTCACTAATTTTAAAGAGTACTTCGTTAGGTACTTTTAAACCCTCTTTTACAATTAAATTGAGTATATAAGCAGAACAGTGCATGATAAGGTAAGGATTATGAAATTTAAATAATGTATTGACTTGACTCAGCTGAGCAGAAATTACAGCAATGGAAAGTGAGCTCTCAAGTGGCTTAACACCCTAAGTCTGAAATAATTTTTCTGATGCCCATTCCCCTCTGTAATCCCCTTATTTAAGCTGTTATGTTTCCTAAAATCATGCTCCTACCTACTGTAAAAGAAAATAACAAAAGGTAACAAAAAACAAAAACAAAAGAAAATCCTAAACTACTCAAAATAAAACATAATAACTTATTTCCTAATTCCTCTCCTATAGTTTTGCTGCTTGTAAACTTTCAAGCCTTCAGGAAACTTGTCTCTAACAGCATACATGAAAAAAATTCTTCATCATACAACAAACTATTCTGTATACAAAGATGGTTCTTTAAGATATCTTGCATATTGTCATTGACTGAAGCATTATCTAAAGTAATAGAAAAACTTTTTTTTTTTATCAATCCTCCATTGCTTCAAGCAATCAAATAAAGTGACTTTTAATTCAATTCCAGTGTGAGGTAGTTTCATTCTACAAAAGTTAAGAATCTTACTTACTACTCTCCAATTGTCATTAACAAAATGAACAGTTAAAAAAATATAACTCTCACTAGTAACTGCTATCCAAATGTTAGAAGTAAGACATACTCTGTTAGAAATATTAGACATGACTTCTTTGACTTTTTCCTTCTCTTTCATGTAAATTTTTTGAATATCTAATACAACAGTATTTCTATAGGGCATTACAACATTAGGATTCATATAATTAACCTGCTCTTTGATCATATCATACTCAGCAAAGTTGAAAGGAAGATCATGTTTAATTATGGCTTGTGCAAAGATGTTACGTTGAGTTTTTTGGTTAATCTTTCTAGCACCAAAATTTGCTTTTGAGTTGGAACTGCATCTTTACTTGAACTAAATATTTTTACAAATTGAAACATGTCGACTTAAATGTGAAGTTCCGTAATGATTTTTTGTTTTAAAATTTTTTCTAATAGCATAATCATGGCTACAATATTTGCACACAGCCCTTTCAACACCATCCTTATCTACACCGATTTTAGTAAAATATTTTTAAACATTTAAAAAATGTTTCTTAGTTGTCTCGACACTTCTAGACAATACAGGAGGAGTTTCAGAAATAACTTCATCATCTATATTCATAGTCTTATCTATAGAGTCCATAATATAATTTATAGTTCCTATATATTAAAACAAACACAAAATAAAAATTAAAACAAATACATTTAAGTATTATTTAATAAATATATTAAAATGAAATGAATTTTATATGCTATAAAATTCATAATTATATCAACATATTACCTTTACGAAATAAAAAATAGAGAAATTATCTTACACTACTCATTGCTTCATCCACTTTATCTCCTCTTTCTTTTCAATCTCAAAATTTTCACTTTGTTCAATCATTCACCTTAGCCTCTGGTTGTTGTTTACTCTTAGAAACTTTATATTTGCATACACTCCTTTTTCTATTAAGCCTAAAACTATAGTGAATGGGTGCTCCTTGTTGTTCTACTATGTAAGCTATGCGAGCGGAAAAGATAATGGGAGGATAATTACTACTTTTGTTAGACAAATATATAGTTTATATTATTTTTCTTTGCAAATGATAAGAAGTAATAGGAAAAAGTGCAATCACCAATCTTGGAGCCAAATAATTTGTCAGCAAGTAGAGATGTTAGGAAAATCAGAAGAACAAGAAACTCAAATCCCAGAACTTGTACTGTGGCTTGGCTGTGTACTTCAAAAAAACAAGAGCTCCATTAAACTCAAAAATATGAATGATAAGAAGTGATAAGGCCTGTTTTAATGTATGAAAAAATGTTAAAATATCTAAAGTTAAAACACCTTGTACCAATGAATCTAATCTCCATCAGAATGTAAATTCAGAACATACTATAGATAAAGGACCATTTCTAGTTTATCACATAGAAGCACAAGTTCCAATTGAAGCTCCATTGCACCGCCTTAAAATTTCTACTGTACATATTGGACAATTGGATACTAAAGCACCATTTGAAAAAGAACGTTATCCTCAAGCATTCGAAGTGGAAGGCAATAAAATATCTAATAAAGTAACTTCCAATTCAATCATGTAGAATTGAAAAAAAATATACTATTTATCTATACTATTGTTTGGGTAAGCACAATGTTATCAATGGTGGATGATGGCTCATGGCAGAAACCAAAAAAACTACCATTACCATAGTGTTATGGCGGCCGCCATGGTGAGTTATGAAGGATTTATGGCAGATATAATAAGATATATAAAAAAATACTATAAGTCACAGAAAATAATAGAAAATAATTAACTCAAAATATATGTAGCATAACCTACAATCCAAATTATAATTCAACGCGAAATATGCAATTATCAAATGTCAAGTTAACAATAAAAATAAAGATTATCAATTTAGTCCTCTTCTTCATTTCCAACATAATCATCCTCTTTCTCATCTACCAAGGCATATCCCTCCCTCTCTTCTCCCTTAGATTGTGGAAGATTAATTTCTAATTCATCTTCTATTTCTTCCAACATCTCTTCATCTTCTAATTCTTCATCATCATCTTCAAAAATCATTTTCTCTTTTCCTTTTGCTGTTGAACATGCCTTGATCTTGAAAACTTTTGCAGCTTTGATAGCGATATCACTTGATGGACTCTTTCTTTTCTTAGAATGACGCCTATTATATGTTGTAAGCTCTCCAATTCCAAAAGCTTCATAAACATTTACCCAATTTAAAGTGTTATCACCATAAAAAAAACTAAGTCATTCCAGCATCCTCATCATGAGCATTACCATCCATTTCTCCAACTAACCACTCATTACACTCATCAATGTCATTAAGTGTAATTGGATCAATTACATCTTTAAGATTGTAAAGTTCTTTGAGTTGTTAGTTATATTTTACATAAACTAAGTCATGTAATTTTTTATGATCAAGCCTATTCCTCTTCTTTGAATGAATCTGCAGCATGAGTTTAATTAAAAGAATATTCTAATTTTTAGAAGAAAGTAATAAGCTTGAGAGATGAAAAATTACTTGCTAAAAAACACTCCAGTTGCATTCACATTCGGATGCACTATATGTCAAGCTCAAAATTTTGATAGCTAGTTGCTGCAAATGTGGAGCTATAAAATGAAAGATAAATTATAACTCTAAAGATAGATTATAACCTTAAAATTAAAACATTGAAGACTTTGATGAATTACCAGAGCAATGCTTTTTCTTTGTGATTTTGTAAAGTTGGACCCAAAGAAACCACCACCACTCTTATAAATTGGTAATTCAAGTAGTATGCTTTGTTGCACATCTCGACTTGGCACTAATCTCTTGATACAATCATACAACCCATTTGTAACTTCCAAATCAAATTCTATTTGAGGGTTGTTATAAAAGAACTTTGGGTTTAAAATGTGACCAACTGCATGCAATGGACAATGAAGCTGACAAGTCCATCTATTATCAATGATTTCAAACACATCTTTGTATTTGCTTTCATTATTTTTGAATGACTTTATAATAACTTCTTTACCTTTCTCCATTGCTTCATAAATATATCTCATGACTAGTCTTCTTTCCCCATCAACCAAAAGTAACACCCGAGCAAGAGGAGCCATGATTTTCAAAGTATATACCACATTATTCCAAAATACAGGATTTAATAGAATTTTTGTTGCTTGCTTCCCTTTAACTTCTTTTGATAATTTTTTTTTACACTACTCCTCAGAAGTAAATATCTTTCTAAGATTTTCTTTTTCTTGATGAAGCCTTTCTAATGATAAAAAAGAAGTTGCAAATCTAGTAACTACATGTCTCACCAATTCCCTCTTGTTTATAAGATTTCTCAACAAACTCAAGGTACTTGAATGACTGTAGTTAAAGCCAACAACAAATATTTCCCTTTGAATTGTCTTCTTTATCAAGGGAAGCTTTCCAATATCTTCAAACATAAGATTTATGCAATGAGCTGCAGAAGGAGTCCAATAAAGATGTTGTCTTTTTGCTTCTTGCATCTTACCAGCCAAAACATAATTGCTCCCATTATTTGTTATCACTTGCACAACTTTATCTTCTCCAATCTCCTCTACAAGAGCATCAAGCATCTCAAATAATTTTTCACCAATCTTCACAAAGTTAGATCCATCAATGGACCTCATAAACATAGTCCCAGCAGGAGAATTGACCAAGAAATTAATCAAATATCTTTCGATCTGTCCATGTATTTGACATGATAGAACAACCATGTTTGCTCCACTGCTCCTTATGATATTTCATCAAAGAATCAGTATATTCTAGCTCTTTTTTAAGAAGTGGAACTCGAATATCATGATAACTTGGGGCCGGTAAATTTAGACCAAAGGCACCAGCATTTCTTGAAAGCTCTTCAGTTTAACAAGGTTTAAGGAAATGCCAGCTTGATACCAAAATCGAGCTATCTATTAATGGACTTTTGCCTTAGCTTCTTTGTCACATGGTTCTCTTATATTTGTTTATCTCAATTTTTCTTTTTTTTCTTTTCTCAATGGCACTTTCTAGCTTTCTACAAAACAAGTCCATTGGCCCTTTTTGATTTCCAATGGCAACACTACGAATTTGGGTATCCTCTTCATCCTCACTTACATCATAGCTTATACTTTCAAAGCTTTTTACATTTAGAATCTCAAAATTATTTTGACTCTTTTTTTCCTTTTGATATGTCTCATCTCTTTTCTCACTTCTTCTGGACACTTGGGACAAACTTTCACGTTACTCTTCTTTCCAATTAAATGTTGTTTTGCTCTAGTGATTCCAGCACTCATAAATTTTCTACAAAAGTTATATACAATGTTATTTGTATCTCCATCTTTCAACGAATGAGCATATTTTCATCCTGGGTTAGAACGATTAGAAGTTCTTGAACAATTTGATGAAGACTCATGTTGAGCCATGTTAAGAGTAGTTGAAATAAATAGAATTATTTTTTTTTGCGAAAAATCAGAGAAAAAATAGAGGAAAAAATAGAGATGTGGGAGAGGTAGAAATTGAAAGATGGAAAGGGTAAAACTTAAATGAGGGAAATAAAGAAAAAATTGAGAGAAAAAATAAAAAAAATAGCAACAAAAAAAATGGAGGTTTTGAAGAAGGAGGTACAGTCATTGAAAATAGAGGTTGGAGTCGCCAGAGATGCAGTTGCAGACGTTGGAAATAGAGACCGAAATGCACCAAAACAAAAACATAACGAGCCCAAGACAAAAGGAGATCTCAGCAGAGAGATCTCTCAAAGAAAGATATTGTAGAGAGAGAGAGAGATATTGCAGAGAGAGAGAGAGTGAAATCTTGATCGAGGGCAAAGAGAAAAGAGATGAGCAGAGAGGAGAGTGAGTCACAGAAAGAGAGAGTGAGATCGCAAAGAAAGGAAGAGTGAGATCGTAAGGAAAAGAGAGGGAAAAATCTGGATTTAGAGTTGGGTTCTGAGTTGGGTCGGGTCAGGTCGGGTCTAGCCCAAAAGTGCAAAGAAACCTTATTTTCCAAAAAAAAAAAAAAAAGTCATTTCTACCATTTCCGCCATGGATGGCCGTTACGAGCATGCTCGTAACGGCCATCATGACGCCACCATATCATTCCGCCATTGCGCTGCCATAACCGACATTTAGCAACACTGGTAAGTAGATTAATTAAACATTTATTCAATAAATTGTTACTATATGAGAATTTAAAACATATCATAATAAAATTTATTAAATTCAATTAAAAATGTAAATTAGGACTTTCTAAGCAAATGTGCATTGAATTGTTATAAACAACATTGTAGTTTGTAGTTGTTATTTATGAAAATTAATTTAAAGAAAAAACAGGTTCTATTTGTTTTTTATTTAAATGATCTATTCCCTTGTGACCACAACATTGAAGGGGCAATTATTAAGGATGAAAATTTTGATTTCCCAAAACAAATGTAAAAGAATGAAGAATCTTGCATATTGATACGAGCATTGTGCATTTTTGTAGGCATTATGAGACATCAAAATTTTCTTGACTAAAATGAATAAAAGGGTACGGTATGTGCATTGTAATAATATAAAAAATATTAGGAGTAACACAACAATGATGAACTGGATAGCAATGATCACCCAAATCAAGCCACTGCATTAGTACATTCTTCCATGCCAAGTAGTTAGTTGGCAAGTCAAGGGCACATCATATCTTAAAATATACAAACAAACAAAAAACAAGATCTATGTCATGCTAGGTGGATATAATGAGGTTAAAGACAATTTTTTTTTGTAAGAAAGATCATTTTTCCTTACTAAATCCATCCCACCCCAGGGAAAAAAACAACAATCAATCATTTAAACTACAAATACCATCTTTTAATACAAAGTAAACTCATTAAGTATTCATTAAAAACATGTATATCACCTTCCCCCTATTTTTAAATGGATAAATCCTAAATAAATGCATAAAAAAGGTAGAGAGTACAATAGGATAAGGGAATTGAAATCAACCTTGGCTTTGCAATAACTACATCCTTTGGAGATACAATATAGTAAAGTGGTTCATCACCTGCAGCCCACTGACTACCAGCATAACTGCTACCTACATTTGAATGAAAAACAATATTATGCATGGTCATTCCATATATAAAACATAGATGTCATGAAACCATATATTACTGATGTCTACATTAGGAAGGAACTAAAAGAATCTAGCTCTCTCAGGGAGGGAATGATTAATTTAATAGATTCAAGGGATGTAACAAGCTACACCAAGTAAGACATGTAGAACATGTAGTTCATATAGACCGCCATTGCATAACCATTTATCAACCGATACTGCTTCCTATATCAAATAAAAGTGAAAACATATAACCACAGAACTAGGAAAATAGATCCAGAAATTGGCTCATCCTACGGATGAATAGTATTAGTAAATGTAGCATATTTTCATTGAGGCATCAAAGGGGAATTTGGGAGGGAAAAATTGATTTGTATGGATATAAAAAAAATGAGACAAGAAGATGGAAGGGTGTGGAAAAAAGAGTAAAAGAGTGAGATAGAGTGCAGGATCTCTTGAATACCATGGGTTACCTATTTTTTGTTTCAATTTTTTTTTGTCTTCATCTCTAAATCCACTACACAAGTACTGATATCTCACTAATATCAGTATCAGTAGATAAAAATACAGTATATTCAACATAGCTGACAGTGTTTTAAGTCAGTTTCAATTAATACATTATAAATAACATAAACTTAATGTTAACCTGAAAAGGGAGCACGAGCAAGAGATGTTTGTCTATATTCCCCATGATTCCCTTTTTTAGACTTGAGCAAAAACAACAGGATCATTGAAGCTGTTGTTCACAGTAGGGTTGATCAGAGTAGCAACAAAACCAAGCAAATAGTAAACATAGAAAAATCAATAAATACCTTTAGAAGAAGATTGTAACCTTGCACGTTCTTTTATTTAGTTTGGAAATCTTGTGCGTTTTTCTCTTCACTTTGTAACCATGCATATTCCAAATCCTTGCTTCAAAGGTCTATAGATTTGGCAAGAATCCAGGCAAAGATTTGAAAAATTGAGATTGGGGCTTGTATGTTTTGGGCAAGATTTGGGAGACTTCAGAGAAGATTAGGATTGGGTCCCTGGATAGAATGAGTGTTTGGAATATTCCCATTCCTGGGCAGCACATGACTTTTAGTATAGTGTTAAGAATATGGAGCTATAATAATACTAATCAAACTATTATCTTTACTAATTTTACGATATTAACTATTATTACAATTAATAACCTCCATATTGCTCTCATAATCATGCAGAGCCTTGTTAGGGTTAAGATCCTCTATCCCATGTATTGTGTAGTGACATACCTAGGTCTTCATACTGATCTTCCTCTAGATGGGCTAGAGGACTAGATAAGAATGTCCTGTTCAGAAGAAAAACAAAAGAGAATATATGTAAATTATGAGTGCTTAAGATCTTTCACTTGACCTTCATTTTTCCTTTAGTTTGTAATATACCTAAATAATCTAGGGAAGATAAGAGGTCTGTATCATATTTTCTACTGCTGGACAATAATCTTATATGTATGCAGCTGTATATTATGTGTGTGACATATGCCTTTATTTGTCTATTTAACAAATTAACTTTTAGTCTATAAGTTTGACATAATAACATAGTAATTGGGATGAAATTGTTAATAATAATAAGGACATCTCATAACCTATGATAATAAACTAATCAAGATGAATTCTAGGAAATATGGTGTTACCTTTGCACTAATAAAGGATCTTAACCTTAATAGGACTCTACATAATTATAGGAGTAATATGTGAGTTGTTAATGGTAGTAATAGTTAGTATCACATAACTCGTAAATATAATAGTTTGATTAGCATTATTATGACTCTATGTTCCTGATCCTATACTAAAAGTCATGTTCTGCTCAGGAAGGAGATATTCTTAGCACTCATTCATCCATAAGATAATTAATAGATACAAACAAAGAAATGACAACTAAATCATTCATAAATCATTTCATAAGGCAATACTAATTACTAAATAAATATAATCACTAATAAATTCATAAACAAGCATCTCAAAGTATTTTATCTGTATTAATCTTTTCTTTATGGAGTAATTAATTATCCATTTAATTTTCGGTTGAAGATTCATAGTTTTGTATTTGCAATCCAGATAGTCCATAGGTACAACATCACAAATACGAAACCGAGTAACAATGCATAAAATATGTTATGGTCACTCCTAGCAGTTCAACTCTAACCAATTTTGGTATGCTCTAGTACTTGTTAGGATAGTTTAACATATTTTTCACTACCTGCAACACAAATTAGTTAGATTTGGTCTCTTGCTATAACTTGAGTACTTTACTATCCCTTATGATAAAATCAATACTATTTGCCCCTCACTTGTATCCGGCATTTTCAATCACTATTTTTATGAATTATTTTACAATTATAACACAAATTCTAACAATTAATTTGTCCATTGGATACATATCTATCATATTCATTCATTCCTCAGAACAAGATAATCATTCATTTTATAAATATGACTATTTTCATATTTTTCTAGATTTTATGCACCAACTTGTAAAATTCATAACTAATTCAATACAAATATAAAAATCATGAAATCACTTGTGTTTTCTTTATTTACATATCTAATTTTGTGTTAAAATACAACCAAATCATTCAGCTATAAAAAGTCTTTTGAAATTTAGTTTTTCTCTATTGTTCCTAAAATAGCATTTTCAACACTAGAATAATAAAAAATTTGTAACTAAATCATTATTTTTTCAAAAATCATGAAATAAATGAGGTTCTATTTCTTTAAGTATCTAATTTTTAAAAAAAAAAGCACATAAATAATTCATACATAAAAAGTAACACTTAACCTAGTTTCTTTCTATGTTCATAAGATACGATTTTCAAAAAGCAGTAAATTGTAAAATTTGTAATAAATTTAATTTTTGTCCAAAACACATGAGACTAGTGAGGTTATTTTCCTTAGTATATCTACTTTTAAGTAAAAATATTTTTAAAATCTAACTGTTTACAGACCTTGGTATGTCTATTTTTAAGTAAAAATATTTTCAAAATCCAATTGTTTACATATTCATGCTTTAATTTATTAGTACATGTCACAAGTTACAAGTTAGCATAATTCAGAACATCATATTGACAAAATTATAAGTATTTCATTTTAACTCTGATTTAAGCAAACTCAATGAGCATAGTTTCCTTATGAAGTATAATTTTGAAAACAATAAATTAAATAACATCATGCATAAATTTTAAGACAAAAAGAATTTAAATTGAGCTATTTTTATGAAATTATTTAGACATATTATAATATTAAAAATTTTGTATCTATTTTGTTTCAAATCCAAATCAAGTAAAACAAGTAAGAAAAGTTCCATAAAAAAGTCTATTTTTATTAAAAAATAAAGATAAAACAATGCTATACATAAATATTAAATCAAAATTGAATAAAGACATATTGCTTCTAGAATACTATTTTCATGCAGTGAAAATTTTTAAAAAAATTATATCTAATTCAATTTAAATTCAAATAAAGTAATCTTAGTGAGAAAATTTTAACAATTTAACTATATACATTAACAAAATACCAACAAAACTTTTTTGCAAAATTTTTTTCATATTTTACATTATTTGGAGTTTAGTCTTTCATTTTATATTAATTGTAAAATGGTCCTTTTACCAAAACTTGATGAATTCATGTTGTCTAGCATGTTTTTCTCTTATCTTTAAGTTATTGTCTAAGTCTAAGTATGGTAAAAAAACATTTTCTTGTTTTACCACTTATGTGATTAATTATTTTAAATTTTTTTAAGCCTATTTTGGTACAATTATGGTATTTTCATATTTAAAGGTTGAATTTTTTAAATTTAATTTTATAACTTAGTCAACTTTATATGCTTCTCATACTCAAAAGATTTCAAAAGTGTTCATGAGTCTAAATTTATTTTTTAGTTATCTATTTTTAGATCATTTTTCTTTAGCTCTTTTACTCAAAATATTTAAATTCAAAATAACCAGAATAATATGTGCTGATATCTTTGGAAAAATTTTGTGATTTTAGAATTTTTTTTAAAATAAAAAATAACTCAAAAATAGTTATAACTATCTCAAAACTGTAAATTTTCTTAAAACTTTGCAAAAATTCCTTTTTATGCTCTACCAAAGTCAAATCATGAATTTTTAATTAAGGTTGGTGTATTTATGTCATATAAAAGTTAAACAAAATATTAGAACTCACATCATTCATTAAAAATAATATTTAGAGAAATAGTAGACATTTTTTGATAGAAAATGTTTGATTTTTGTAGAAAATTTTAAAAGAACATCCAAATAATTCCAACACATGGATTCACTTATAATCATCATAATATCATGATAATAATACAAAGCAAGCAAATTCATAAAAAAAATCTCCTTAAAATACCTATTTACAATTTGTTAATATTTTTCTGCATAATTTTTTGTTTTTGCCGTTTTTATTGATTTTGTTAGATATTCTTCTTTCAATAAATTTTATTTTCATATATCAATTAGACCCAAAAAATTTTAATTTAATATAAAGGGTTATCCTTGACTCAAAACATAGCTAGCAAAAGTATTTCTCCAATTTATGAACTATACTTCTTCTCTTACTTAATTTTGTCTTGTCTTTTTTGGTGGGGTTGCAAGGGTGTGTTGATCTCCTCTTCCTTCTCTTTTTGTTGGTCTACCTCTTTACTTCTCTTCCAAGTCAGCTTTGAGTGTACCTAAAATGATCCTCAAATGTTGGAGTTCTTTTGCTTAATTTGGTGGTGGGGTTGTTGATATTTTTGAAGTTTTTCCTACTTTGTTGGCTTTGAGAGCTTGGTTTGGCCTTGTCTTTAGGAGATGTCTTTCAATTTTTTTCGTGGCTTTTATGGGGCAGGAAGTTTATGATCATGTAAAGGGGTTTAATTGGAGTAACTTTGCTATCGAGGCCTTTTCCAAATTTGGATTTTATCATGGTGAAAAGTGGTTCCTAATAATCTTGCTTAGAGTGGATATTTTAGACTCTTATGATGTCATCTAATTTGCCTAAGTGTACCTTCTTAGTTTGCCTTTAGTTTTTGGTTACTCATTTTAGATTTTTCTCCTCACATAACACTATTTGTTGGCTGAGTTTGTTTGGCATTTGGTTAGGTTTCTTAGTTAGGGATTGAACTATTGACTATATTATTTTCAAGGAGTTTAAGTAAATCAAGCCTTCTTTCTCATTGCTTTATTTCATTTCAGCTGATCTCTTGTCCAATTATTGATAAATTAGGTCCTCTTTTCATGCCCAAAACCATGCCAATTGGGTTAAGTCAGATAGGATAACAAAATTGAAAGTTTTGCTCTATTTGCCTAGCTTTTTTACCCCACTTTAAATGCTGAATTTGTATATATTGGTTTACTTTTCTATTTGAAGTTTGGGCCTGGTTCTTAAACTACTATAACCTCATTTGGCCCAATAATTTGCGATAAAAAGTTCAGAATTGGAGTCATCATTCTAGGCTTCTTCTAGAGGAATTTTGGTCTTTTTAGCTAATTTTAGAACTTATATTTAATTTTTATTTTTATTTTCTTTCAATTTATTATAAAATTTGTAATTCATAATTTAAACGGTCTAAAATCATTTCAAAAAATTTTAGGTAATTAGTTCCTATTAAAATTGAGTTACTCTATAATTATGTTACCTAATTTTTTCTTAATTCGTTTATTTTTTGGATAAATTTTGTTAAGTGTGTTTTAATTTCTAATATTTCATATACGATCTAATTATAATTTATTTAATTTGATATGATTAGTGATTAACTTAGAAGTAATGAAATTGTGGGGTGTTACATTTTTTTCCTAGGCTATTACCCTTAATGATCATGCTAGACAAAAGGAAGAGAGAGCATAAAGAGTCTACGAGTTTATTATATGTAATATGTTCGTTTATGATATAATTAATTATAATATGTTTAAGAGTTATCAATTTCAAACATACAAATATAACACAATAAGATAAAAACTAATTAATAAAGAAAACTGAAATTATTATCAATAATAAAAAATACATAAAGTCATACAAAGAATTCACCACAGTCCTAGCTATGACTTTAGCTAGACATAATATAATAGAAAGCTAAAATAATAAGAACCAATTTTTAGTCATTCAAGAAGTAAATTCAAACTAAACGAGTCCCTCAAATGAAAAAGAGATTAAAAGAATTTTTTATCCCAAGACGTGCTCCCCAAAGCTCCTAGAGTTGTCAATGATTAGATAAAACTAAGATATCTAAATTGTAGCCTTCAAGATTCTTTAAATAGGGTTTTGGAATCCACTGAAGATGATGGTGGTCACTTTCCAAAGATATGTTTTATCTCTAATAAAGATATGACATATATAAAAAGAAAGATATGATTTTTCAATTTTAAATTTCAAATTCTCTCTTCGTAGGTCTCTTAAAAATCTCTAAGTTGAATACATCAGAAGAGGAGCACGATCATGCACACAAATATGCATGGCCGTGTATATGCTTGAAGCTTGGATGTGCTTGCTGTTGAAGCATGGGTGTACTGGTCGTATTTTTCATCAATTTATGCCAACAACACTTTAATAATCCATTAGAATTCTTAACATGCTACGTTGCGATAATCAGTGCAAAATCCAATGAAATAAGTATCAAGTACATAAAAATAAGCTACAAAAGCATGCTAAAAATACAAACTTATCACATTGTCATACTTTAAATTGTAATATTTGTAAGTAGAATCAATTAAATTTAAAAATATCATATATTCATCCCAATTCTTTTAGCAACAAACAACTTGGCTAAATCAAAATAGGAGTAATGACTAAAGAGATGTGGTTGAATATTATAAAATATAGGAAAATCATTCTTTGTAAATTTTGCTTCTGACATACAATGTTCACTTAAATTAATTTTATATCGTGATAACCATAGAAAATTTTATCAAGGCCATTATTTTTTACTTAAGCTAAAATTGTAGGATTCTTGTGCTTGTGCAATTTGCTTAAGTAAGATAAATTTCACTTTAACTAATAATATTTTCACTTAAGCGAAATTGTTACTTCTTAAGCAATATTCATTCATTTGAGTTTTTTTTTTTTAGGTAACTTTCACTTAAGCAAGGTTAAAATGAAATAAATTTTGTAGACATTATGATGTGACCAATGTGTAGCGAAGACAGATGAAAGATCTATGATAACATTAAACAATTTATCAATACAAAAATTAGTTTTTAAAATAAATTGAGACTGTAAGAGTAGATGTGAAAGTTTTAATTATCAAAATTGTGAACTGCATATATAGGAGTTGGTGAAAAATCTTAAAAATCTAAAATGATATTCAATGTTTTATTAATTCAGAAGTTATTTTTGACTAAAAGTTAAACTGCCTCAATGCATGTGAAAGTTTTAATTATTAAAATTACTATATAGATACTAGTAAAAATTTAAAATAACAATATTGAAAAGTCAAAGAATAATTTTATAAATTTTTGTAAAAAATTAAATCATAAATATATGAAATTGGTTTTATTAAGTACCATTATTTTTTAAATATATCTAATAATTTAAACATCCTAACTTATTCATACAACACTTTTGCTTACTCGTTTTAACTTCAGCTCAATAATTATATCTTTACTTTTACCGCTTTCCTTTTAAACAAATTATACATAGGTACAAATCATAAATTTCTCTTCATTTAATTCTAATAATATATTTATATAATAATATAGTCCTTTTGGTCATTTATTACATGTTAACTAATTTTAATAAATAGTTTAACTGACTGAAATGTCTTGTCAAATGCCCTTTTAAGCTTTTAATTATAAGCTATAAAGTTTTAGCTATACGGGCAATGAGCTTTTAACTAACTTTACAAAACAGAGTTAAAGATTAAATTAATTGATTTCATTTTGAATTTTAAATAAAAGCTTTGCCCTCAAGAATTTGATATCCTTGTGCCTATGAATTGAATTTGAATTCAATTATTAATTGGAAAAACTTACAATATAGTGATTTACTTAAATTGTGTAAGAGACAAAATAATTTTTCTTATAATAAGAAACGTTATTCAAATTTTTCTATATAATAAATAGAAATAATATCATAAAGGATAATTAGTATAACAAAAATAAAATTTTAATTAAGTACGTCTGCGTTTAAAATTAACATTACCCGTGCGTCCATGAATTTGTGAATTATAAAATAATAACATTAATTTGTAATTTGTCATAAAATACCAATAATAAATAAGTTACGTGTCAAACTTAACAAACTAAATATTAATTAAATTAATAAAATAATTTTATATCAAATAATTTTATCAAGTAGAACTCATTTATATAAAGTTAATCAGAACATTTGTATCACAGGCATTTTCACTAATAATCCATAAAAAACAAATTGTTTATGGAAAAATAGGTGCTTCATGACCCCTTCGTAATAATTTTCGTGTAACACAAAAACGTAATTTTGATAGTTAATTATAATTGTGTCTAATTTAACTAGATTAAAAAAAAATAGATCACCTTAATTATCAAAAAATAAAATACATTACCTCAAACATGTACGTGTGCACCTAGTAAAAAACTGCTTGTTCGAAATCAAAGAAGAATGTAAAGTCTGCGTCCTATTTGATATGAATTGAGAAAATAAAAGGTCAAACGCTATAACTATCACGTTAGAATTGAAAGTAAAGTAACTTATTAAGTCTACTTCAAAAATTACTTAACAAAAAAATTACTTTGGAATGTTAAAATGGAGTGAATATATATAGATAGAAGGATCTTTTCACACTCAATTTTCTTAGTTAATGAAAGGCTTGAATTAGATGTAAAAAATTTTAGACTTACACGTAATAAGATTTTCTTTTATATATATATATATATATATATATATATATATATATATATATATGATTCAATGTGATAAACTATTTTAGGCGGAAAAACTCTAACCAATTTTGGTTTAGACATTCATAATTAGAAAGTAGGAAAACCTCAAACAAATTGTTTTGAATCAAAATGTAATTCGATTGAGCAACGAATGAAGTCGAAAGCTATCAACCCCAAGTTTATTTTTAACTTTGTACTAAAAGGTGGGTGATTGAAATCAGTTGCTCTCCAAACAAAGTAGCGTAAATTTAGAAACCTCTTCAATATAAATTGCAATAGCAATGATTTATACTTCTAAGAAATAACATCAAAAACAATATTAAACACTAGAAATTACATGGCTTCAAAATCTAAAAGCTTTACCATTCAGGTTGCTCTTGCGGTAGCATTCCTTAGAGCCTATGTTGTTTTATGTGATGACGCTGTGCCAATTCCTGCTGACAAGCTCCAATTAACCAAATGGTTCAATGACAATGTGACGCCCTTAGGTAAAAGAAAGGCCACTCTAGATTCTGCATTATTGACTGCAGAAGCAGGTGCTAAGGTTGTGAAGGTAATGCAAGATGGTAGTGGCCAATTCAAGACCATCACTGATGCCATTAACAGCATACCCAGCGGGAATACAAAGCGTGTGATTGTGTACATTGGAGCTGGAAATTATCATGAAAAAATCAAAATTGATAGGACAAAGCCTTTTGTCACCTTGTATGGGGTACCAAAGAACATGCCAAACCTGACCTATGGTGGAACTGCACACCAATATGGCACTGTTGATAGTGCTACATTGATCGTTGAATCAGATTACTTTGTAGCAGCTAATATCATGATCTCGGTTTGTATTCTATCTTTCTTAAAAACCGCTCTCTATTAAAACAAAAGCAAATTGGTTTATTGTTTAAGGTTGATCTTGTTACAATTTATTATTATTATTATTATTATTATTATTATTATTATTATTATTATTGTTTTTGGCATAGAATTCTGCACCAAGACCTGATGGAAAGAGACCAGGAGCTCAGGCGGTTGCATTGAGAATTTCTGGTGACAAAGCAGCGTTTTATAATTGCAAGATGTTGGGTTTCCAAGACACTATTTGTGATGATAGAAACAAGCATTTTTTCAAAGATTGCTTTATTCAAGGCACTGTGGATTTTATTTTTGGAAGTGGGAAATCATTATATTTGGTACGTATAATTCCATGAAATGCAATGTGCAGTGTTTCCATTAATCACTGTATACAAAATGTGATTAACATTTGGGGATTTATTTTATAATGCAGAACACTGAATTGAGAGTCCTTGGCGATAATGGGATAACGGTGATAGTGGCACAAGCAAGAACAAGTAATACAGATGATATTGTTTATTCTTTTGTACATTGTGACGTTACCGGAACTGGGACTGGAACTTTCTTGGGTAGAGCATGGATGTCTCATCCCAAAGTGATCTTTGCTTATACCACCATGAGCAAAATTGTGAATAAATTGGGGTGGAGTGAGAACAACCACCCTGATTATGCCAAGTAACTTGCTAATTCACTTTTGCATCTACATTGACTCTTTTACAACTCTACATTTACACCTATATATTGAACAAGTAGCTCCATTAATAATATGTTAACCGTGTGTCATCACATTGTATATATTGCATTATCCATATTATTTTTAAATATTTTTACCCACCTTCAAAGTAGATTTTGTCATGTTGACTAAAACCTTATTTAAATTTATTTCATCATTGTAGAGAACCACAATACTTTTGCATGAGCAAAAAGTGATTAATACATGATATTATTTACAGATCGGTATATTTTGGAGAGTATCAGAATAAGGGCCCTGGTGCTAACCCCAATGGGCGTGCCAGTTTCACAAAGAAACTAACTAATGCAGAGGTCAAACCTTTCCTAACGCTTGGCATGATTCAAGGCTCCAAGTGGCTGCTCCCTCCTCCAAATCCTTCACACTAATTGATCGTCATATCTTTCGATATAGAAAGAAAAATGGTTTTGGTTTTGTGCCACAAATGGTGGTGATGGAGAACTAGGAAAATGAAATTGCTACTAGACACCAAATTGCTCATGTTATGTAGTTTTAGTGTCATGCAATTTTTTTACCTTTTATTTTAACATTAAGTGAGGTCCTTGTAAGCTTAGATTAGCTAGTGGTGTATTCAAACACACTCTCGTAACACCTTTGAAAAGGATGACACAAAGCTTATGATTTTGGGTAGCTTCAAACTTTAGAAGGACAAAGTATGGTCAATAAATATCCATATGTCTGTATTTATTTATATAAGTAAAAATGTATTTTGATTTCTATGATATCTATTTAATCAATTGCATTGAATATAAAGTAAATATAACTCAGTTGATCACTGCACTTGAAAGAAGATCTGAGAATTGTTTCACATCAACTTAGAAAAAGTATTTAAAACTGTTCTAAATTGTCGTGCTATGCAAGTGTATTATATCCTAGACTAGGAATAAATAACCACCCAGAAGTTTAAATTAAAGAGTCGTTCCACATGAAACTATTCTCCAAAATGAATATTGGAGAGCAATTAAGGGCTAAACAGCTCTCCAAACATTGATAAAACATAATCAATAATTTAAAAATGGTTTGGAACATTTCAATATCTCAAATACACCTGATATTCCATAATTTCAATCTAGATCAATAGAGTATATATTACAATTAACATTTTTTCAATCAAATAAATTGAAAATAATTAAATATCCAAAAATTAAATAACACTAAAATAGTACAAAAGTGGTAAAAATTAATACAATTATATTGGACCACAATGTATAATGAAAAGCAACCTATACAACTTTAAGTATTGACATTTTACTTATTAAAAACTCACTAAAAATCTATTGTATTTAATGTGTCCTTTAAATATTTATGGTACATATACATATATTACTCTTTTTGAACTTAGTGGATTCTACTGTTAGGAAAGGTTGAGAACTGGAACTCTAAAATTATTGAAGACATAATTAAATAGAAATTGAGGTAGAATTTAAGTAAAACATTCAAATTATTAAGTAGTTTTTTATATGAGCTCCTTACATTAGCTGAGATTGTAGTATGTTCATAGTACAAAGCATTTTCAGTAACCTTATTGTTGGTCTCACTCACTAGTACAAATTTTTTTTTCTACAACGGACTTTTGCCTCGATTAATAAGTAACTGATTTAATAAAAAGTGCAATCACATCTTTAAAAATAACAAGAACTTTTTAACATCAGTTGTGAAAATAACCGATGTAGAAAGCACTTTCTGCACTTGTTATTTTTTGAATCAATACAAAAACTAAGGGAAAAATTCGAAAAATAGGAGAAGTGTTAGAATTTTGGAACAAATGTTTGTGCAAAGGAACTGCTCTAAAATGTCTGCCTATATAAATGCATTGCATCTTAGACAACAACTAAATAACTGCTCAGAAGTGTAAACTAGAAGCGATTTCACATGGAATTACTCTAAAAAATGAAGATTGGAGAGTGGTTGATGGCTAAATTGCTCTCCAAACTATACTTATAAATCTCTAAAGTCAAGTTTTGAGAACTCTTTTTTGAACTTCCCTCTAAAGTTTTGGACAATTTTGGTATTTTTTTTTTATAATAATTTTACATGATTACGAATTTTCTTGCACATGATAGACTATAATTAATAATTCAAAAACAGGCGAGAACATTTTAGTATCCCAAATATAGTTGATACTCCAGAATTTTAATCTTGATCAATACAGTACATATCACAATTAACATTTTCTTAATCAAATAAGTTTAGAACGATTAAATATCTAAAAATCAAATAGCACCAGAACAGTACAAAAGAGGTCAAAATTAATACAGTTTACCTTGAACCATAATGAATAATGAAAAAAATCTATACAATTGAAAATTGCCTTAAGTATATACATTTTACTCATTAAAACTCACTAAGAATCTTTTGTACTTAATGTATTCTTCAAATATCTATGGTACATGTATGCATACCACTCCTTTCGAACTTAAAAATTTGACTGTCAAGAAAGGTTGAGAATTAAAACTCTTGAAAAATATCCAAGACCTAACTAAATACACAAAGTCAAGTTAAATAAAAAATTGAGGTAGAATTTAAGTAAAATATATTCAAATTATTAAGTAATTTGGATATGGATCCTTACATTAGCTAGGGTTGTAGTTTGTCTATGGTGTAAAACACCTCCAATTACCTTATTGCTGACCTCACTTACTAGTCGAAAAGAGTCTTTCTAGAATATGGTTTTACATCAGTTAATAAGTAATTGGTTTAATAAAAAGTGGTGGAATTTTCAAAAATAACAAGAACTTTTTAACATTAATTGTGAATATAATTGATCCAAAAAGCAAGGAATTTTTCATATACCCTTGCTTTTTGGTCTCCTATTTTGCATGTTCAACAAGATCTACATATGCGTTATCTAGCATAAAAAATTTCAGATTTTATCTCATCCAATTGCGTATTTTAGTTATTTTAACCAAAATTTTTAATTATATTTATTTTTTATTGATTCTTTCTAGACATGATATAATTATTATAATTCTATTTTGAATGATTTAAAATTATCAATAAATTTTTTTGGATATTTAATCTCTATTTACATTACTCGATTCTCATCTATTGGTCCCATTTTGATTAATTTTGCTAAAGTTATCTCAATTTTCAAACCCTAATGTACTATTTATTTCTAAACCATGAAGAAAAATGTAATAAATATTCATAAAATAATGACAATTCAGGGTGTTATAATTAGCAATACTACTACTCCATGTGCTAAGTATTTTTTATGATTTTTCATGACACTTATAGATCTTTCTCACAAAAAACAAAGCTGACACTAGACCATTAATTCATAATTTTATCTTACCGGTGAAAACATAGTTTGACAAAACAATTAAAATCATTAGATTAAATAAGGGTGTTGATTTTAGTTATCAATTTTTGTATACTCAACGTGTAACACCTTTATTTTATTTATTTAAATAAACAAACCTTTATGCGAATAAAAAATAATTTACTTAGTTTCGCTCTCAAACTCCATAGTAACATAATAACAAAATTTACAAATTTTTTCTTATGAAAGTTTCATATTATTTCAAGGGTAAAATTTAAAAAACTTGAGATGATTAGATAAAATTTAACTTTATTTTTAACAAAACATGTAGCTTACTATAAATACATATGAAATTGGAATTTTTACTAAGGACGATAAGGAAATAATTTCAACAAAAATGACCCAAGTACCATGAATTTTAAATTCGACCTTTAAAATCTTTTACACAATTTAGTTATCACAAATTACAATTTGAATAAAATAGTACATTTTCTCAAACATTTCTAATCTCTACAGAGTAGCCTTCCCTTCAATACCCTTAGACTATGATTCTAGAGCAGACAGACACCTTTCTCTCTTGACATCCATCACCTGAAAATATTAGTAAGGGTGAGTATCTCCCGCCCCACTAAATCTCTGGTTTAGCATAAATAAATACTCACATGCATAGACAGTACTTAATAATGCCAATCAACAGGGATTAATTCACAATAACACTCAAATCATATGTTTTACTATCACAGAATAATACATGCAAGATAAACAATCAATCACATTCGTTAACTTTCATAACATGCATCTACTTACTATCATGCACGTCACAATACATGTTTTACACCACGTCAATCGATATGTCACCACACAGGTGTCTCAATCACATCCGTCGATATATTACAACACATGTATCGCAACAACATCAACCAACATGACACAACGCATATATTCCAACTGCACCATTTCTATACTATCTCCTGCACATCACCCTTTCACATTCTTTTCACATTTACATTCAATGCCTCTGGGATCCCTTGAGGACTTCACAGCTTAGATAGCCGCCGGTTAGCCACAACAACACGAATACACGTGTGCCGACCCAGCCCCTTCTAGCAAAGGTATAGTCAAGAGTCTCATCAGAAAATAAGTGTGTGGCCTGTAAATGCTTTCATTTTCAGCAAATCGTTGTGCACTATACACATAAGCATTCACCACCCTCATTTTTCCAAGATTTTCCAAATCTTCTTCGGACTTTATACCCCTAGTTGTATCACTATAGCTATCTAAAATTACCACCACATTTCTCATTCTTTTCACACTCTTTTATAGAGCAACGAGTCATAATACGTGAGCCTTAACCAAATAATTTGGTGAATTACAATACATATATTATAAGTATGTTCTTTGGATTGTACTACAATACTTGTATTGCAATTACATCTATTCATCTATTCTGACTTTTGTATTACAATTACTTTTTCCAGTATTTCATTCACATTCATATTCAATACAACACACAGTGCCCAAATTCAGTCACAGCACACGGCACACAGCCTATATTCATTTTCAACAACATTCAATATGTCATCTACACCCATTCGCTTCATTCAATCATTGGCATGCTCACACACACTTGCATTTATGTCACCGGTTCACTCATTCGGCATACTTCAACTATTAAGCAACACATATACAATAATCATGCCATTCATCATGCAAGCATCATCAACCAATCTCAACATACCTCAATCATCATTAAATATTCATCACACAAGTTCACACGTCACACAACCAATACAAGGTGTCAGAGGTCGAACACCTCCGGACTTAGCCCAGTCATACAATCCCTACTCACATTTCTCAATAATAGAGTCATCTATCCTAAGGTTGGGCATTATTCTAACTACTTCCAAATGATGTTTTCGCATTAAAAGTGTAATATTCTTTCAAGAACAAATTTATTCACGGTTTTTATTACAAATTACATTTAGATAGTAAACAAAATAGTTACAAATCCCTCATTTTAGCTACCCTAGAGGGGTTAGGGTTTGGGATTTACTCCCCCTTACCTTAGAATGGAAACCCACCATAAAATTAACGGTAGAATAGCTCCCCACATGGATCCTTCATCCCTAAACCATGGAAATCCCCATGAGAAACTGAGAATACAAGAAGATAAGGCAAGAAACTGAAACCCTAACTTATAAACTTACCTCTAAGCGTCCCAAACTTGATTTCAACCTTTAATCTAGCTCTCAAACGACTTTGGAGGCAATTTAATCGGTAGGAACGGATTGGGAGGAGAGAGAATCGAAAGGATTTCAAAGGGAGAGAGGAGAAATGGGTTTCTTGAACCCTAAACCCTTCAAATACCCCTCTAATCGTGACACGCTTGCTACAGTGACATATTCTCGCTGTAGCGACACATCTCTTGTAGCAGCGACGCCCCTTGTCATTACAGTAAAAATCTCAAAGGGAACTGCACTCTGATTTCTGCAGAATCTCGCTACAGCGAGATTGCATCCATAAATGTACCCTAAATTGTCGCTTTCTTGCTACAGTGAGGACCTCTCGCTGTAGCGAGAAGGTGATAATTTTATGCCTTCCTCTCAAGGCCCTCTCGCTACAACGAGATATCTCTCGTTGCAGTGAGAACACCCTGTACCAGACACTTAGCCAATTTCTCAATCCAGTCCTAAACATATTCAAATACTCTTGTATGCATCCGTAATCATCTCACGTATTTACACCACCATCCAATACACATCATCATCAATAATTCAATCATAGAAACACATGAAAATTTTAATATATATATATATATACATACATACATAGTAATTAAAATATTATTAAAAAATTTGGAGTATTACAATATGTGATACCCAAGCAATAGGCGAGGGCAGGGAGTGATCGCTGATGCAGTGTGGGCACAGACAAGGAGCGGCTCCTAGCAGGCTTTCGGCGATAAGGGACACATGAATGAATCGAATTTATATCGGAATGAGAGGGGGATTTAGAGACTGTGTATATAGTTGAGGATAGCTTAAAGAAATTGATTAAGACTACCTATACCAACAAAATACATTTACTTTTCGGTGGTCTATCACTTAAGAATTTCAAAGTTAAGCGTGCTTAACTTAGAGAAATTATGAGATAGGTGACCTTATGGGAAGTTCTCGGGAAGTGTGTGAGTAAGGACAAAACACACTGAAAAGTCTTGTGTTGGTTTTTGGGGACACTTGTTAATCCCGAATAAGTTGTCGGGCTGTTACACAACGTGGAATCTTACATCAATTGTTATGTATAGAAACTCCCCTTCTCCCTCAAACAAAATGCAATAGTTAAAAGAAAACATAAATAAATACATTTTGAATGTAGCTAGATCACTACTCTTTCATTCTCACATGCCTAAATTCATTTTGGTCTTATGCTATTAGCTATGTTGTTTTCCTTTAAAATAAACTACCTACACTAATATTAGGAGGAAAGTCACCATTTGATAATTACATAACATACTACCAGGTTTCTCTAACTTAAAAGTCTTAGGTAGCTTGTGCTTTGACTCCACTTTATTACATAATAGAAAAAAATTAGATACGAAGGTTAAGAAATGTTTTTTTTATAGAATTTAAACATAGAATGAAAGGTTATATTCTCCTAGATCTATCAAATAGAAAAGTCTTTGTCTCTAGGAATGTTTTATTTTACTAGCACTAATTTTTCTTTTGTTCTAACAATTTTGAATTGAGTACTATGAATGAAAAACATCACAGATCCATTCAATTTTTTATTCATGATTTCAATTCTTCTAATATGATAAAAATCTCCAATCTCCTCCAACATGTTCTATCTTATAATTCCTTATCTTCATCATATTTAAAATTTGTTATGTTTATTTCTAATACAATTGAGCATAAGTATTATAATTAAGTAGCATAGTATGATTGTTGGAACAAAGTCATGCATAAGGAGATGGTTGTTTTAGCCTTTGTTCTGGAAGTTAATTTTTGGAGGGAAGAGAAAGGAAGGAGAAGACTTATGTAATATTTAGTCGTACTTAAAAGTTTTTGAACAAGATAGAGAGAGAAAATTTATAAACCCTCAATCTTATATTTTTAAGTTTCCTTAATAAACACCTTATTGGTTCCAAGTGGATTTATAAAATGAAGTATAAACTAGATACAAGGTTAGGTTTAATTGCAAAAGGTTATAATCATATTGAAGTTTACATCACAATACTAGTTTTTACTTGACATAGACAATAAGAATGCCTTTTTACACAGTGATTTGGATGAGGAGATTTTCATGAAAATTTCACAAGGAGTTAATTCTCCTACTCTCAACTTAGTATATAAACTTTATAAATCTATATATGGTTTGAAACAATTTAGTCAACATTGATTTGCCAAACTATTTCACTATTTTATTTCACTCAATTACAAACAATCATTAAATGATAATTCCTTGTTTACCAAACATTTCAATGGATTTTTCACTATTATTTTAGTTTATATGAATGATCTTATTTTTTTGGTACGAATGCTTCAAAAATTGCTTCAATCAAGCACATTTGAACAATCAACTCAAAATTGAAGTACAGGGAACTTTAAAATGTTTTCTTATATTAGAGATAGTTAGGAATACACTTTATCAACAAAAATATAATTTGGATTTATCTGAAACTAGTTATCTTTTTGTCAAACTATTTCCTACTTCTATGGTTAAAACCATCGAGCTTCAACAAAATGACGATACTCCACTTACTAATGTTGTTGGCTATAGTAGGCTTGTTGGAAAATTGCTTTATCTAACCACAACACAACTTGACATTTGCTATGGCTCACCACATTCAAGCTCATCATAAACCACAATACGTGTGTTGAAATACCTTAAGGACTCTCTTAGTTAGGAACTTTTTTATTCTTCTAACTTTTCTTTGCATGCCCAATTGTGATCTTTTCTACACTCTTGTTCTGTGATAGTCAATTAGCTCACATATTGCTTCTAATAGTATATTCTATAAAAGAACTAAACATATGAATATTAATTATCATTTGCTTTATAAAAACTTTAAAACAAACTCTTTCATTTACTTCGTATCTCAACACAAAATCAGCATGTTGATATCATGACTAAACCTCTTAATCCATCTCCTTTTTCATACTTTTTATCCAACTTGGAAGTCATTAACATTTTTTCTCCAACTTGCAGGAGTATTAGATACTAATTGTTCAAGTTAAATAAAATCAAAATTAGTTACTTTCTTCTTAGTTAGTTATTTTCTATATAATAGATTGCACAATAAGCTGTACTTCTCTTAAATGTTAGTTATTCTTATTATATTTTATATAATTATCAATTATATCATTGTAATCAATATAAAAAAAATACACTCTTACAACTCAATACAAATACGAGCTACTTTTTTTATAATATCTTTAAGTTTACTCATCTTTATAAATAAGGTAATTAATCTAATATTTATTAGATAATAAAAATGGTTTAAATTTTATTGTTTATGGAATTGTTTGGTAAAAAAAAAAGGAATTTTAAAGAGAAGGGAAAGGGGGATAAATATTTATTTTAAATAAATATTTTTAAAATTAATATTTTTAAAATAAAAAATTAATATATTAACCTAAAATTAATATATTAATTATTATAAATAATATATATTTCTCTTAATTTAAAATTAAAAAAATATGCCTCTCAAAGATATCATAAATTATGATAGTTCTTAACTTCTAATTTTTACATAATAGAACACATTTAGTTTTAACCGTTATTTTGAAAAAAAAAAAAACTCTAAGTTGAGTTTGAAAACAAAGAGAGATTAATTTTTACTTTTTGATAAATATTATTTCATTTTATAATTATTTTTATATAAAAGAAATAATACATATATAATAATAATAATATAATTATTTTAATTTAAAAATAAAATATGTGTTCTATTTTTTTAATCTAACTCTCAAACATAATTTAAAGGAGTGACTTGTTAAGATGTTAATTCAAAGTTTGTAGTTTAACACATGGAAGCAACTTCTCAGTATATATATTATTCTTGCTTCTTGAAAAGAAAATAATTTTCAGTTAATTTCTGTCAGTTTTAATTTTCAGTTACTATTTAAATTTTATTTATTTTCACTTTACATAAATATAAATAATTAAAAATATTATATTGTTATTAAACTTAAAATATAGTTAAAAAAAAAAAAACTCCTTCCTTTTAAAATGACAGAGAACCGTAAGGTACAAATTTTATTAATACAGGTTCACTTTCAGTAAATTTATATAGAAGTTTTTATAGAAAAAAAAATTAATTCAAAAATAAATATTTTTTTTATAAGTTAAAAATAATTTATATTTTTCTTTTTTTAAAATTTCTTTCATTTAACCTCTCTTAAACTGAAAAAAAAAGGTTATTTTTAAGTTAAAAGAAAAGTTTTATTATTTTTTTATATTGAAAGTTTTCTTCGGTAATTTTTTTTTTGTTAAAGTTCATCTAAATAAGACCTGTGTCGTAATTTTTTTTTAAATATATTAAACACACTTTAAAAAGTTAAATTCTAAAATCTATTTTAAAATAATTTACCAATTTTATTTTTTAAAAGTAATGTATAAAAATTTTAAATAAACCATTTTTAAAAAAGAAATTTTTATTTTAAAACTATTTTTAAATAATTTACATACTTTACAAATATTATTTTTACAAATAGTGTAATTAGCCAAAAACGAAAAATCATCTTACTTTAATTTAAATTAAAAAAATTATATATTATTTATACAACAAATACATTATTAATATATTAGATTTTTGTTAATATAATAATTTATATCTTTTATTTTTTAAAAAAATAATTTTAAATATATTTATTTAAAATATAAATTTTTGCCTCTCCTCCCCAAAAAAACCCCTCATTCCAAACAATCTCTTAATCTTCGTATCGCCAGGTCGAGTGCATTACAGTGCTTCAAAATGTTGATGTGAGGTGCAACCCCAGATGATATTAATATAATCCAAAATGCATTTATTTGGCTGTTTGATTAAGAACATTTTATTTTATATATTTTTACTTTTTAAACGCTGACTTAGTGTTTAGGACAATCATTTTCCTCAAATAACATCATATACACACCAAAATTTAGGGGTCTTTAAAACTACCTAGTACCCAGAGAGGAGCTTAACTATGAATGTTGATAGGAAACAAAACAAAATAGTGAAAATACTTTTACCGTGTGTAAAATTTTGTTAAACTACATCATGTGGTATTTATCCACTATTCAACATTCAACTAGGATATAGTTATCCAATCTCTTGTCAAGCATTAAATGAGTGCCACATACTCCACTCCATGTCCCATATATTCACACCAACTCGAAGGTTTATCTTTGATCACCAATCCCACCAAGCTAACCCATATGAGCAAACAACAACTAGTTTTCAGGCATAGTGCTTAACAATTCTTGCTGAAATGGAGGGCATTTTTGTACAGTCTCTCTCCTTTGCAAAACTTCCGAAGTCTCAAACTTGCTCTTTTTCTCTGTTGAATTCACCACTCTTGCTCAACTCCAATCCTACTTCAGTAGCTTTCAGTTCAGTATCCCATCATCATTTGCCCAAGTGCTTTCTATTTCAGCTACCTGGTGGTGTTAGACCCAAAGCAAGACAGAACCAGAACCTGGGAGTTGTGCCTGCCTCAGATGCTGCAAACCCAACAACCAATGATGAAGAAAGATGGCTTCTTGAACCAGTTGGTTAGTAACATGATCTTACTCAATATAATTATCTCTAGAAGCTAGAGCCTTGTAATAACATTTGAAGAATAGCTAGAGCCTTGAATAACATTTGAAAAATTGTTAAGGTCTGTTATGCCCATCTATAGTTAGGATCTTTACTGACTTAAACTTTACATGCAAGGTGTCCCTTTAGATGCTATGTAGATAGGAATGTATATAAATATGAAAATATTGTTCCATTTTTTTTTCTCTGTTTTTTGAGTTTGGGGTGTGGCAACTGTACTAGCCTATTTAAGGATCTTAAATCCTTCCTATAATATAGCATATTTTAATACATAATCCAATGTAGGATGCAGATTGCAGCATACACCAACCTAACATGATGAAATGATCACTTCCTACTAATTCCAGAAACTATCTTCACGGTTTCAACATGGAACCAATCAATTCATGTAAAAAGGTTTCAAACCAATAAATTCATGCAATTTAGTCAAAGACGACAAACAGAATTTGGAAAATTGTAAAGGTGGCACCATTTGTACGGTGATTTAGATTGCTAGTGGAGAATTAGGAATTCTTTGACAGAACAACTTTGAGATTTGCATTGGAATTAGTTATCTGGAGCATTTGGTATGAGGCAAACATTTGATATTTGGAAAACATTATATTAACTGAAGAACATTATGGCCATATTTTTATTTCTTTTTGAGGGCTTTCTATTTGCTTTGATTTATTTAATTCATGGGATAGTAATGCTGTCACTGGAGATTTGTTTAAACAAAAATTAACGGTTTTAAAATGGTATTTCCATCGCAGTTATGCATGCTTTTTCTTCCTTGTCAACGGATATTAGTTTGAAAATGTACGTTACAACAACAAACAAAGTCCAAAACTTTTTCCCCCTTGGGGGAATTTGCTAAATAAGTCAAATGATGTCACTGTGTTCTGTCCTAAACTAATTCTTCAAAGAACCCATTTAATTCTAGAGCCTCTTTAATTGTATCACTCCGAGTCCTTTTTCGCAGACCTCTACCTATAATTTTTGGGCTATCTTCTGTTGATCAATTCTTTTAAATGAGTTATATGGGTCTTTTTCTCACGTCCCAACAATCCTGTCCTGGTTAGATACCACTCAAACTTTCTCTTTAATAATTCATTCATAATCTTATCTTTTCCTGTTAGGCTACTCATTCAAAGCAAACATTTTTCTTTGCATACTTTATCTTAGGCTCTTGTTGTCCCTTTATCTCCCAATAATTAGTACCATATGGCATCATTAGTCCCGTGGCTGTGCAGTAAAATTTTTCTTTTAGCTTAAGAGACGCCTTTATATCATAAATAATAACCTATGAATTCTTTCATCCACTTATCTTGAATTTTATCTTTTCTTGTTTGACAACTCATCATTCTCATCTTACAATCCTTATATTATGCTCTTGCCAGCCCTTTATTGCTCAACATTACCATAAAGTATTCACTTGAGCAGCAAAATTTTCCATTTAGCTTAAGAAAAAATGTTCCATCACAAATTACACCCAAAACATCCCTCAACATCATCCACCTGACTTAAATCTTATTATATACAGCTCCCTCTATTACACCATCACTTTGTATGGTAGGTCCAAGATACCTAAAATGAGTGAGTTGTAGCATGATATGATTTGCAATTTTTTTCTTCAAGTCAGTGCTAGCATATGTCTTGTTTAGCTTTCATTCCTTATACTCAGTGGTTAGTTTGGTACAGGTGTATGTTAAATCTCCCTAAATTCTTAGCTTTCATGGGCTGGTTGAATGTTAAGATATAGTTCACCAATCTTAGCAACAGAAAAACTGCATACACATCTTGAGATGCAACCTTGGCTTCCGCTTGAGTGTTGTAAATTCTACTTCGATTGTCTTATTAGGAATATAGAAGTCTTTGCTTCTTCTTATAAGTCAAACATTAAATCTATAGTGAATGTAATCAAGCATTAAATAAGAAAGAAATGGTTTAACATAACATTTTCATATGGTCAGTAATACAAAAAAGGGTGTGAGGTTGAAGCTAAGAGGTCCAAAGGTTCAATGCTGGATCAGATAAGTTATGGGCCCTAAATATGATATTATAGAAGGAAGAATGATGGTAACAGGCAATGAGGTAGTTTTATGAGGTGTGAAGTGTTAGAGAGGTTGACATGGATGAGGGGTTTTAGGCTGGTATGTGGATGGGAGAGGGGTGTTATGGCTTTTGGAAGGGAATCTTCTGCTATTGCTTTAGGCAGAGATTTTCTACGGAGCCATTTGTCTCTGGAGAGCACAGTCTGGTATACTTCCATTTTAGATGCTCTGTGGAACACCTTTCCCTATTCAAACATACTAAACATACCAGCATATTGTTTCTGGTATCCTACTGAATTTTTACTATGAGTTCCTCGGGCAGTGTTGGTGGATGCAATACTTTCTCTTGTGATGTTAGGAACCTTTCTTATTTCACAATTATTTTTCCGTTCAAGTTCTTTGTTCTTCCTTCCTGCTAAATATGGAGTCCTTAATCAACATTGTGGAGTATTTTATGTTTTTTGAAGTAAACCTTGAGCTTTAAATCTTATGCTGTAAGGTTTTCAAACCTTGTACCCTTCTGCTGAATAAGGATTGAAATATACTGATGACTTAAGTATAATCCTTCAGAATATTAGGCAATCTTGATCAATAAACAACTACGTCCTACGCTATTGGAAGCTTTATGATTTTAACAACTTGATGCCACCAGTATGCCACCATATAATAAAGAACATAAAATGATACTTTGATCATCCTTCTTACTGTCTATACAAGAAATAGCTAAAGTACAGGATCTACAGATTTGAATAAACTGTAACATGTTATGCTGACTGGTTTACAATGTAGGTGAAAAGTAATTCTGCATTTTATTTGTATAGCTGTTTTTAATTACATGTAACATGCTGCTTCAAGCAGGGGCTTAAATTTGGAGATGTTGGAAATCTTTTTTATTGTCCTCTTTTGTACTATTTTTGCTGGCGTTATATGCTTCACTGTGTTGCAAGATAACTTGATACAAAAATTCAACATGACGCCAAACTTTTCCAATTTTCTTATCTTGACTGACTAGCTTACCGAGCTCAATCCTTCTTGATATTATAAATTGGACATCTTCTGTTATGCACTTTAATTATTTGTTTTAATTTGATTTTCTTTTTAGTCCTGAGATTGATGAGGTGCTATATAACATTGGAAATATAATCACTTTTATTGGATAGGAGATGGTGATACAAAGCATATAGGCTTCAAGGTTGCAATGCCAGGTGCATATGAAATTGCCTCTGTAAGTAATTTTAGCATCAATAATATTTTGTGTGACTGAGTATGCTTTAGAATGGTTGGCTTGATTTTGAATTATATAGAGTGAGGTGACTGTTGGACGCGTTCCTGAGAAAGCTGATCTGGTAATCCCAGTTGCAACAGGTATATTGCTCCAGTTGATACGTTTTGTTATGTAGTTTGACACTTTATTTTTTCTACAATTACAAATACATCAAATTTAATATGGCAGAATCACATAAGTCTAAAGACCATCACAACCATTGTTTTCTTAAAATAAAGATTACAATTACACATTTGTCTTATGATTGGTTCTGTATTCTTATTCTAGATAAGCTCATTATTCCTAGTTGTAATTTGTTTCTCTTTAGAAGAATCTCTGAATCAGCCTTCAAATTGAATTATTATCAATTTTAACCTATTTGGTTCTCTTGACTTTCTCCAGAACAGGAACCATATTTTCACTTTTAAACTTCATCTCATGTATTTGTAGTGTCTGGCATGCATGCACGTATTCAGAAGAAACAAGGGAATCTCCTTGTCACAGATTTGGATAGCACCAATGGAACATTCATTGATGACAAACGGCTGAGACCTGGAGTCATTGCCACTGTGTCATCTGGGAGTCTTATTACGTTTGGTACCTTCTCTATCACGGTTTTATATCTTTGGTTGTTTTCCTTTCTTGTTGAATAAATTATGCTACTTTTTATTTTCTCATTATGTACCCAACTAGAAATACTCTTAACTATACTAGGATCTTATAAGCTACTTTGAAAACCCCAAGAAAATTATACTGAAACTCAAGCACAGTTTGAAATGTCGACAATATACAAACTCTCAACTTGCTAGCACTGAAACTAGACACAACTATATGCTGAAATTTTGATTATTAAATTTGGTAATGTTGACACCCTTTTTAAGTTTTCAAGACAAAAGTTTAAGCTAGTAGGTCAGAAGTCAAGAATTGTCTAAATACACATTTCTCTAGTATTATTTAATAGACTAGTTAGATATTGATTTAAATGTAAAGAATCCCTTGGGAAGAAATTTCAGGGTAGTTTAGCCAGAGTTTTACCTATACAAATATCGTAATTCCTGCCCTTTTCCTGTCATACAGTGTAGACCATTTAAGTCCATGATGCTTATTATCTTCTGGAACCAATATCTCTGTATCATTGAAAATTCCAATGTTATTGTATGATAGTGATGACAGTGATAGAGATTATGGAATATCTTAGTTTGAAAGAAAAATATGCGGGTATTATAAAAATGCATCTCCAAATGCATCTTAACATCATAAAAAAATGTTAAGATGTCTCTCAGTGATAGAGTGAGAATCCTCCTTATAAAGCTTGAACAAACCTCTATGATTTAGCTTTCGGGAGTGAGATAGGTCTAATTTTTTAATATGTTAATCAAAGTCTGTCAAATTTTCCACCTGCTAAACTTTACTTATTTTTTAATATGATCAATTGATTTTGGTGATCATTTTATGATGAATCTTTAAAATTTTGATATATATGAATTTAGGTCCTTAATTTCTGACATTATCATTGCCAGGAGACACCCATTTGGCTATGTTTCGTGTATCAAAGGTCAAAGATGTGGAGCCAGCAGATATAGTCGGAGAAACCGAAGGTGAACTAGACACTGACAACAAACGTGATGATACTGAAACAAGTTGAGCTTCTAGTTGTAGTTGTGTGCTATGTTTTGTATAGCTAAAAATAAACAAACGAAATTTTCGGCCTTGATTAAATAAAACCATTAACGTATAATTCAATATTTTTCATAAAATGCAGATACTATGTAAACATAATCCCTACTCATTGGGAGGAATGTTCGTAGTTCAATTTAAATTGATTTTAAGATAAGAAGTCATTCAATTCACATATAAAAATAAAATGTAGTTTAGCTTGGATCGATTTGAATACAATACTAAATCCAATCCAATTCTATCTAACAAAAAGTTGTTAGAATAGTTCATGAAAAAGATGTTTTATTTGGATAATTCGATTTTATTTTTTTATTTTGCTAATACGTTTTAAATTACCACGTTCATATATCAACAATCTTATACAAAACAAAGTCAGTTGTTTTTGCTTTTGTTTTATTACTTTTGGAAGCATTTAATAAATTTTAAAATCTATAACAAATGTTAACATGTGAATTTTTAATTAAAACCTATCCTAGAGTTTGATTTTAATACACGATGACTGTAAAGTTTTATAATGTAAATCACTTATAAATTACCCTAAATATAGCTTTTAAGAATTAGGTCAAGCGACACATTTAATTTTTATAAATAACTCTAATTTACGAATTATATACCAAAAATTTATATTTTTATTTTTATGAGTATTTTTTTTCTGTTTTGTTTTGTTGGTATAAGTTAGGAGAAATTTATGAATTTAGTATTTTTTTTTATTAGTATTATAAGTGTAAAGACTAAAACATACTTATATGGAAATTAAAACGTTTTTTCTTAGAGTTTTGGTAAAAAAAACTTGTTTGAGATTGATGATTGTCCTCACAAATTAACGCAAGACTTTTTAGTATAATTTATCTTCACTTACAAACATATCCCGTAATTGCTCTAAATTAAGTATGCTTAACTGTTAAATTCTTAAGTAATTGACTATCAAAAAGTAAATGCATTTTGTTGATATAGATAGTCCTAATCAATTCCTTTAAATTATCTTCAACTGTATAGTCTCATATGTACACAGTCTCTGGATCCCTCTCATTCCAGTGTATGTTTGATTCATTCATGTGTCCCTTACTCCTGGAAGCTTGCCAGAAGTTGCTCCTTGTCTGTGCCATATTACCTTGACGATCACTCCTTGCCTTTGTCAGCGTCTAAATGTCACAATTTTGTAAATAAATGTCAACATGGATCAAATATGTATTTTTATTAAAAAAATCTTTAAAAAATATATAATTTTCTTATTTTATGACATTCTATAATTGAATAGTAGTGTAAAAAAAACTTTAAAGTGTTAAATTCAATATCATTTTCTATGGTATTCCTATCATCTCTTTTTTTATTAAAAATATTCTTTAACATAAAATGAAAAAGTTATATTACTAAAAAAATTGAGATAAATTATAAACTAATTTAGAATCAACAAATTTTCAAACATCAATTATCAATTAATCAACAAAAGTTATGTTGCTTCCATGGATCAAATATGTTTGAGATTTAACATATATCAATGGAATTCAAGACTTCTATATTATCAATACTAAAACGTCTATTACATAGCAAAAATAAAATCAAACTCCTTAACAATTGTAGAAAATCCAAAATATAACAAACAAACAAAAAAGAAATAAGGTCATCAAATCCATGAAGACTTTCCAATGAAGATTCTACTAGGATGAGCAGGTATATCAATTAGTAGGGGAGTATGCGACCAAATTTTATGAATTAATGAAATATTGGCCCCACTTTCAACATGAAGGAGGCGAGGAGGATTTGTGTGCCCAATTTGAAAATTGGCTGAGAGCTGACATCTGCACTATAGTGAGCGTATTCCAAGTGACAAACCTCCCTACCTTGGTAAGTAAGTGTTGAGTTTATGAACCTAAAGCGAAGAGAAAGTCTGTGGACAGCAGGATTAGGGGACTATTGAGGCAAGACAAAAGGCCTTCAAGATTCCAGAGGAAACCTTATTTGGGTCTAGCTTAGTCACAAGCGAGTAGGATTGGACCTCGTAGAGGTCATAGCTACAACTCCAACATCGGTCGAGAACCATTGAAGTGTTTCCAATGCGAGAGACACCACATGATCCAAAACTGCCCACAATCAACTTTTACATGTGGTCATTGTGGAAAGATGGGACATCCAACCAATGCTTGTCGGTTCACACCCCAAAGGAGTGAAAGTGTTAGTAGGAGCAATAGGCGAGCACCTAAGAGCAGTGGTGGATCAAAGTCCAATGTGCAAGGAAAGGTATTTTCCATGACTGGCTCTGAAGCGACAAAATCTGATGATCTCATCTGAGGTAAATGCATTTTGAAAGACAAACTTATTGATGTTCTTTTTGACTCTGGTGCTATGCATTCTTTCATTTCCTTGGATTGTGTGTATTGCCTTGAATTTCCTGTCTCTATCCTGCCATGTAATGTTGTATTATCCACTCCCACAGATAAGCTTGTGATAGCCTCACATATATGTTTAGGCTATTCTGTAATGATCAATGGTAAGAATTTATTGGTGGATTTGATCTGCCTGCCCCTCTCTCAATTGGACATTGTACTAGGAATGGATTGGTTGTCATCCAATCATGTCCTTCTTGATTGCAAAGAGAAAACACTGATTTTCAATGCTAGTGTACTGTGAGATCCTAAGCTTCTATGTGAAGATGACTCAAGGAATATGGTCAATGTCAAAGCCTTTATGGTACTATTCTCTGCTAAGGCAGAAAGGAGTGTGAAGGTAGAGCACATATCGGTGGTGAACAAATTCTTAAAAGTCTTTTCGAAGGATGTAACCAAACTGCCACCAGAGAGAGAGATTGAGTTCACGATTGACCTAATGCCAGGAGCAAGCCCAGTCTCTATTACACCTTATCGAATGTCGCCAATTGAATTAGCTGAAGTGAAGAAGCAAGTTAAGGACTTGTTGGAGAGACAATTTGTGAGACAGAGCATATCACCATGGAGAGCTCGTGTACTCTTAGTGAAGAAGAAGGATGGGAGCATAAGAATATGCATGGACTACCATCAATTGAACAAGGTGACAATCAAGAACAAGTATCCCTTTTCCAGAATACATGACTTGATGGATCAACTGTGAAGAGTCTTGGTATTCTCAAAGATTGATCTACGATCTGGATACCATCAGATTCAGGTGAAAAATAAGGATATTCCAAAGACTACATTCAGAACTCGTTATGGACACTACGAATACTTAGTTATGCCTTTTGGTGTGACTAATGCTCCGGCAGTATTCATGGATTACATGAACTGAATCTTCTACCAATACTTGGATCAGTTCATGATAGTATTCATAGATGACATCCTGATATACTTGAAGAGCCATGAGAAACATGCCAAACATTTGAGAATTGTCTTGCGGATTCTAAGTGAGAGATAGTTATATGCTAAGTTTTCAAAATGCAAATTTTGGCTGTCGCAGATACAATTATTGGGACATGTAGTATCACGCGAAGGAATCATAGTTGACCCAGCTATGGTTGAAGCAGTGTCTCAATGGTCAAGACCTACTACCCCGACAGAAATTGGAAGTTTCTTAGGATTGGCCGACTATTATAGGAAGTTCATTGAGGGATTTTCTAAAATAGCATTACCTCTGACAAAGCTAACTCGAAAGGGGAAACAGTTTGACTAGAATCAAGAGTTTGAAGTAAGTTTCTAGAAAATGAAGGAGAGATTTACATCAGCCCCTGTATTGGTCTTGCCAGATCCTGAATAGAAGTTCGAAGTATACTGCGATACATCAGGGCAAGGTCTTGGATGTGTTTTAATGCAAGAGGGGAGAGTAGTTGCATATGCGTCCAGGCAGTTATGACCTCATGAAGTCAACTACCCCACGCATGATTTGGAGCTAGTCGTTGTAGTTTTTACATTAAAGATCTGGAGACACTATCTTTTTAGAGCACGATTTGAGGTCTTCAGTGATCACAAGAGTTTGAAATATTTGTTCGACCAGAAAAAGTTAAACATGCGACAACAGAGGTGGATGAAATTCCTAAAGGATTATTACTTCACATTATCCTATCATCTTGGGAAAGAGAATGTGGTTGTGGACGCCTTGAGTAGAAAATAATTGCACATCTCAGCAATGATAGTGAAGGAATGGAAATTAATTGAAGAATTTAGAGATTTGAAGTTGGTGGCAGAGCTACAATTCAACAGTCTTTATCTGGGAACTTTGAAGATCAGCAATGATTTCCTAGCTCAAGTTCGGTCTATGCAACAAGAAGATCTCTATTTCCAAGAGATTATGCACCAAAAAGATGAAGGCAAGAGGTTGAGTTTCATTATAATTCAGATGAGCTAATAAAATTCAAGGAGAGAGTGTGTCTCCCTCATAACAAAGAACTAAAATAGATGATTTTGGAGGAAGCCCACAAGAGTAAGTTAAGTTTCCACCTAGGAGCAACAAAGATGTACCAAGATCTACGAGACAGCTGTAACATCCCCAATTTCGATTTACTCGTCATGGATTGTTCGTTGTTATTTAGTGACTCTTCGCTTTATTTCTTTTACTCTGATTTAGTTCTTGTTACGAATTAAGATGTTTTATGAGATTGATTGATTGATTTTTAGCTCATATTTTTTTGTTGTTGTGTTGATTGTCCAATTGTCTTGTGTTTCTTGCTTGCATAATTTTTTTTTGGTACAATGATGTGATAATGTTTGATGTACTTTCTATATACATATGTCTTCATGGTCATGTGTGGAATATTTTGAAAACCCTAGGATAGTAAGACAAACCCTGTGATGAAATTGTCCTTTGATTAAAATAAGTGGACCCTGCTTTATTATTATTATTGCTATTATTATTCTCCAAATCCATTTTATTTATTTATATTGTATTTTTCTTATTTGAGGAAGGAGTTGCACTTGTGACTTTTTGTATTCCCTAGCCGTTATTAATGACTATCTCTCTCTACCATTAAATACCCACTTAACCCTAGTCACAATATACCCAAGTCTTTTCATTTTCCCCTATCACCATGCGCATTAAATCAGCCATTTATTGTGAAATCACTCTTTTTCGCACTATGTTTCACGTGAAACAAAGGGAGCCCAAGAGACACCTTGCCTATTTAGACTTTTCCCTCTTAAATATGGTAACTAAATTTTCATTAATGCTTAAGAGAGGGAGAGAGAATCAGCTTTAATAACATAGATTCAAACCCTTAATAATTGTACTTAATGCAAATTTTTGTTTTCCCAGTTACCTCATTTATGAACAACTTTCCCACCATGAATCACCACAATTCACTTGGCAATTATTTGAAAATTTACTCTTAATTGTGCAGCCAAAAATTCGCTTAATGTTTAGAGGAAAGAGACTAACCTTAACCATCAAAATTTAAGCCCTTATTCCTTCTCTTTGAATGCATACTCTTCGTATTCCCAAGCACCAATTATGGCTGACTGTTCACGATAATTCTACATTAAACATGAGACAATTCCCTAGTAAGTGTGCCTTGATTGCACTTGATCAAGAAACCCTTCCTTTACCCTATTTAAATCGCCACTAAGCCCATTTAAATTGCCTCTCACCTGCATTTAAATCCCAAGGGAATATGAACGAACGCATGCTCCATTCCCTCCTCAAACGACCCAAACCGCCGGCTGCATTTAATGGGCAACTCAATCAACATTTGAATTTATCACCTAAAGAATTTAATTCTAGAAATCGTGCCCACATTTAATTGCATATTCCCTCTTTCTCTAATTTTGCAGCATTTATTACTCTTTTTGGAGACTTTGCGTGCACACGGCTCCAAGGAAAGTGCCACCCTTCACAAGAAAACCAAGGGCCACACCCATTCAAATATTTGGAAGATGGAAGGAGAAAAGATACGTGCCTACCCTGACTCTCCATATGCAATTTCTTGACCATCACGTCCTTTGAAACGAAAGGACCCTACATGCAACTCATGGTTGACACTAGCACTATATAAGCTTTCCTTGCCCTCATGCGCACTTTTCTTCTTTTTCTTCAAACTCTCTCCTCCTCACTACAACCAACCCATTCACTCTCACCCTTGCCTCTCTTTCTCTCTCATGAGCGTTTCGTCAACACCTCACCTCTCTAAGGGAACCAAGCGGGCACAAAGAACCCATCATCACGGCCTGTACTTTCACCTCCTTCAACGTTCATACCGTCACCCACTTTGTGGGCGAGTTTTGCAAGCAACAAAGACAAACTTTCAACCTCCTTCTCATTCTCACTTCTGACAAGGTAAGGAGAGTCCTTGTATACGTATGAATGTGTGTGCTTGAACATATATTATTTAATATTGTATGTGTTTTCTTCTTTCTCACCCTCGTCTCTAATCTTTGTTAAAAATTTCACATGTAATTGGTTTTCTTTCATCTCTCAACCGTTTCACTTGAATAATACCGTAAATATGATATTTTATGACTTGCATGAGGGCGATTATGAATGAAATTGCATTTTCATGTCAGGCTTGTAATCTATTATTGAGTAATATATAATATTTTATACTTGTTAAATGTTAATCGAAGGATTACTTGGTATTGGAATAGATTTAGATAGAGTTTGAAATTATTTTTAAAAAAAGTGAACAGTGTCAGTGAACAGTGACGTACCATGAAGTCATCAGTGACGTCACATACGCATACAGTACGTGTGCAGTACACATGCACAGTATTTATGGTGTAAATAGTATTTTCGGCAGTGAACAGTAATTTTTAAAAATTTTCTATAAAAAGGAGGGTTTCACACAAAATTTTCATTTCTTCACTCCTATTCAAGGTTCCAAGGCCATATACCACCATTTTCTTTAATATTAAACCCTCCTAAACTTAGATTTTTCTCCAGATTTGTGATTTTGCGTCTGTTCTAAGGGATTTGAAGTAAGTTTCTTTAAGTTTGAAGTTAGATTCACTGTTCGTTTCTCTTCTCCTTCTCTTTCTCATAGAAGTTCATAGTGTTCTTAGGAGAAATTCTATTCTAAAGCCAAATCTTTGGTGAATCTTGTGATAAAATAAGTAATATTCAGTAGATCTAGAGTGAATCACTGTTCCAAGGTAAGGGAAGCTCACTTTAGTTTATGAACTTTATTTTGAACAGTTTAATATGCTATTAAAGGAAGGTTTAAGTCAGTTTTGTTAGATCTCTTTGGTAAAAGCTGAGATATAAAGGATTTAATACTTGAAAGTTATTTTTCTATGTTGTAGCTGCTGATAACTGATTTAATAACACTAAGATTTGACTGATTTATTATAAACTTGTCTTAGGTGTTGAAATAATTTTAGCCATGCTGCATTATGCTGAGATATATGTCTTGCATCATTATAGAGCTGAATTACACGTTTAGGTGGGTAGATGTATAACGGTAGAGCATGCTGAGTTGTGCTGTGCTGTATTGTCTAGATCTAAATACCAGTGGGTTACTCCCAGACCGGCTCGGTTCCTTCTAAATTACTTAGGCTGTGAAACCAGTTGAAAATCACTTTTCATGTTGTGCATTAAATGGGTTAGTAATGCATGGGACTGTTACTGTGAGTAATAATTTACTCTATATCTACGATTTCATTTTATTTTTTTTTTGTAAGCTCACCCTTGCATTTCTTTCTATGTTGTTGTGTGTGTGTACTGCAATGATCGTATGTTGGTACGTGAGCAGATGTAGCAGGTGTTGCATCTACTTCACAGGCTAAGGGGCCAGTGGAGAAATGTTAGAAGCTGTAGTCGAGTAATTTTGCATCAAAGTCATTTTTCTTTATATTTTGAGACCTCATGTAGAGGGAACTACGTGCTATAATTTTGTGTATTTTGAATATTATGAACGAAATTGAATATTATGTTGTTCTATTGGATATTTGTTGTAAGAAACTTTGTTTTATTTTTGAATAAGAAGTGAATTTTATACTTATATTCTCTATTATTTATCTATCTTAAATAAGTATATGGTGTAGAAACAATGTTCTCGGCTCCTTATAAAAGGGGTCGTGACATTGCATATTACTGATTTCTTGATATTTTCATGATCCTTGATTGTTCTTGCTTTTTGGTTGAGTAAAAAGAGTGACTTTGAAGTAATGCATTGTTGCATGTTATGTTTCTATGAAGTTCACTTATTTCCTTATCTGTTTTCATTGTTCTACTCCATCTCATGCTATTTTTCTTACAAAACCACTTATTTTCCTTCTATCCATGTCTTCTGAGTAAGAATCGAAGGAAGAACTTATTTCTATTTTTTATTTTACCGAGAGTAAATGAACCACTTTCCTTTAAAACTCAAATTTTTGTCACTGACTTTAAATTGTGAACAATTTGTTTTACCATTCAGCTCTGATTTCGATTCACTATTAGTTTAAAAATTAAAATGCATGTGGAGTTAAGCTCGTGACTGTTCTGTGTAACGCTTTCAATAATCTTTATTTAGAAAATGTACTTTGTATTATGATATTTCACAAGAGTTGTTGTATTTAATTCCATTTCCTTTCTTTTCTTTTTTCATTCCTTAAATCGTGTGTGTGTGTGTATGATTGTTCTTTTCTGAACGTGTTTATGATATGTCTGGGAGTGTGATTCAAATTCTGTGATGTATAATATTTTCTTTGAGACTCGAATGTACAATCCAAAAATGATAGTGTTGGGTGATTACCGGTATTAAATATGGATGTTACCATATAACTATTTATATGCATGAAGTGAAGGAGAGTCAAGGTCACAGTTTGGCACAGCTAGGGAATGTGGAGTGTTCAGGTTCAAGGGAAGGACCTTGGTGGAAGTGAAGGGGGTTGCCCCAATGGCACGGAATAGCTTACCGTGGCTAAGACACATCGCCAGCAAACCTTCACTAATCCTGACGCGAGCTAGCATTACTTAAGATCGTGGTAGAACTCATTCCTGAGGAATAAAGATGAATCAAAAGGGGAGGATATATATATATATATATATATATATATATATATATATATATATATATATATATATATATATATATATATGTACTTTGTGTACTTGTAGGGAATGAGGATCTCTGATCACCTTGACTGGAGGAATGTTGGAGATTTGAGGAAGTAATGATTGCATGAGAGGCATACATTTCACTTATAATTTTGTTTGACCTTATTGTTCGTGTTGAGTTTGATCGTATGAAATTTGGATGTAAATTCTAAAATAAAGTGTTTCTTTAAATTCTAATTCTCCTATTCCTTTGCATTTTCTTATTTAATTTGATTTTTCATAAATCTCTATGTTAGACTCACTTTTCTATTGTGTTTCTCTTTTGTTGTATTTTCTTGAATATTGTATGACTGTATGACAGATGGACCCTCAGCAGACAATAATTTGGGGAACAGATTTTAGGGGGAGGAGGTATGGACGTACAATCTAGTGACGCGCCGTCTCATGTACAAGGTAATGATCACTCTGAACTTAGGACCCATTGCTGTGGATAGTTGGAAACCCTACTGGAGCGACTACCTTCTTGCCGACATTTCTGTACCTCTGCCATCTTAGAAAAGTATTATCATCCACCCACATTTTTCATCTTCACCAAACCAAATGTCATCCCCTGAGCTTTCTAGGACCTTTGACAAAGGTAAAGCCCCTATGAGCCTTGAACCCTCTCCTACTTCTTGCCCTGATCCTTCTTCTGCACCAGAGTGGAAAGACATTAGAGTCATTGAGGACCCCTGCATCTTCTTCTGGTGAAGCCAGACCCTCTACACGACACCCGTCACCACCACCTCTACTCACTTCTTGTTCACCACCACTTACTATTGGTTGGATTGATAGTGACCCGGATGACTTACCGCCTTCTTCCTACCCTCAGCCAGCAAATGACTCACCTGACTTTCATGGAATGAAATCAGATCCTAACGAAGATTCTCTTCTATTAGAATTCTATGTATAGGCTATTTTGTGAATTCATGGGTTGACACTGCTCCTAGGACTTTGTTTTTGTTCATTTTGAGATACTACACTTTTAGGGGTTTTATTTTACTGCTGTATTTACCTTAGATAATTTGGTTTGGATGATTCGTTCATTCTTTTCTTATACAATTTCCCGTTTATACTTCCCAATTTAGTTTTAAAGTTTTGCTATATTAATATACATATTTTACTATTTGATATGAAGCTATATTATGAATGTTTAGAACAGAGAGTGGATGTGATGAGTATTTGATCGAAATAATGAAATGGTTCGACACTTTATGATTATGTATCCCCACGGTCTAATTGTGTGTGACAGTAGATTGAAATTATGGCGTCAAATTGTATAGGAGAATAATGAGGCGTTACAAAAGTTTGAAGATGATTCCCTTATGACGATACTCGAAAATAATGAATGAATCTGTTATGATGATAATTGGAATGATTTTATGTACACGTATATGTTGGTGCATTACTTTATAGAGATTTCTATTTTGACTTAGTGAGATAGAGCCTTAGTGAAAATTACGCGTTACAAAAGCTTTTGATTGTACAGGATAAAGAAAGAGGTAGCAGAGTATGTGATGTGATGAATCCATATTTTTACTGATATTTTAGCATAATTCTAACATATTTGATAAGAAAATATATGAAGAAAGCAGAGAAACTCAGAAAAAGAGAAGGAATTGAAGTTTTCTTTAAATTTGTAGTTATCTTAGCAATTGTGAAATTTTTCTTAGGAATTAAGTTTTTAATCTTGTTTTTGAAGGAATACTTCGAGCAAGGTTCATGAAAATGGAGGCTTGATGACAAGGAAGAGGAAAGAAGCAAGTCTGGACTCCAAAAACACAAAAACAAGAAAATGCAGACTGCGCGTGATCACTATTGTCAGTGAAAGTGATCACTCCAGAGTTCAAAGAAGAAGAAACTCTGGGCGTTATCATTTTTATCAGTAAAAGTGAGCGTTCCAAAAAGGTAAAATATCAGAAAAGCTCTGCGTAACCACTATTATCGTCAAAAGTGATCGTTCCAGAGAGCCTTTAACTTGGCGAAGTTGCACGTAGTCACTTTTATTCATAAGAGTGATAACGCGCAACTACTTGGACTCTGCGTTGACACTTTTATCAGCAAGAGTGATAGTTTCAGAGAGCTCTCAATATAAGGAAAGTTGCGCGTGGCCACTTTTTCTCATAAAAGTGTTAATGCGCAACCATAAACCTTCTGCGTAGCTACTATTTTTCATAAAAGTGATAACGCATAAATCTGAGAATTTCTATAAATACTAGATGCGCCAAGATTTCTGAGAGTTCAGTTTTATTTTTCATTTTTTCTGTTAAATTGTTGTTGAGAGAGATTGAGAGAGAAGATTGGGGTCAAGTCTTGAAGCTTCCACAAAGAAGAATCGGATTGGAGCTTCCAGCCATGGCTTTTTGGAGTTGTTCTTCTTCTTCTTCTTTCTCTTTCTCTTCTCCCATGTCTGAGTAGTTTTCTTGTAGTTAGGAGTTTATGGAACTCGAATTGATGTATTAATTTGACTCTTGCTTCTGAATTTTGAGTTCTTGGATTAATTGAATTGTGAATTCTATTTTTCTTGCAATCTATGAATGGAAATTCATATGGTTCATCAAAGAGGAACATTTACCAATAGAAGTTGGATTTGATTCTCTGATCTAAGTTTGCAATCAGAATTTGGGAATTTCTTAGGGATAAGGAGACCTAATTCTGCAATCTTAAGGTTCTAAGTCTTAATGCAACTTGAAATTGAACTTCACCTAAAGGATTAGGGTGGTTTAGTTGCTTGTTAGGGTCAATGAGTTAAGGGATTAACCTTTGGCTATTGAAATGCGAAACTGATTGTTAATTAACCAAGTTCTTGAATTTTTAGAAGCATAATTGAATTAATATTGACATTCTTGTGAAGTAAATTCCTAACTACCGTTCAATCCATTTCTAATCTCACATTACATTCATTGATATATTTTCTACAAGTTTCTTTTACTCTTAATTGTTTTGATTTGCTGTTATTACATGTTACAACTCTCCTTTCAAATTCGTATGGCTCAAATGGTTATAATTTTGTGAAGTGGTACTTGAAACCTAAATTCCCTGTGGAAACGATATTTGGATCTTAAATTTACTCATTACTTGCTGCAATCCTAGTGCACTTGCTAGTGTTAGATTGCGAACAACAAGTTTTTGGCGCCGTTGTTGGAGAATTTTGTATTTCAATATCATTAGTAGTAGAAGAGTAGCTAGATTGAGCATTTATTTTTGTTGTTGTTTTGCTTTCAAGTTTTTCTGCATAATTTCTCTACATCTTATGTAGTTTTCTGCATAATTTCTGTTGTTTTCTGCATAAAGTTTTTGCATTCTTTTGCATTTTCTGCATAATTTCATTTTTCATTTTTCTGTATAATTGTAATTTCCATTCTGCATAATTTCTACATGATTTTACAATTTTGCAGTTGTTAGACTTGAATTTTATATGCTTTTGCTGATAGCTTTTGCATAATTTCTGTTTGCATTTCTTAATACTTATTGAAGTCTAATTTTGTTTCATTTTGACTTATATATGCGTGGTAAAAACAAGAATAAATCAATTCTGGTCTTTGATCCTGATATAGACATAACCTTAAGAAGAATGAGAAAAGAGTCTAGAGCAGAAAAATTCATAGGAAGTGATAGTGATTTAGAAGTTGTCTATTCTCCAGAAATTCAGAATAATCCGAGTGATTGTTGTTATTACATGTTACAACTCTCCTTTCAAATTTGTATGGCTCAAATGGTTATAATTCTATGAAGTGGTACTTGAAACCTAAATTCCCTATGGAGACGATATTTGGATCTTAAATTTACTCATTACTGGCTGCAATCCTAGTGCACTTGCTAGTGTTAGATTGCGAACATGGTGAAATGTCTAACTTGCAGAAAGTTAAAGACGGAATATCAACGCATGTCAGGAGAATTACAGCCACTGGAAATTCTTAAGTGGAAATGAGATAGCATCTTTATGGACTTCGTGTCCATCTGCCAAAAATCAGGCAAAATTATGATGCGAGATGGGTGATCGTGGGCAGATTGATCAAGATTACTCATTTTCTTCTAGTCAACATGAAGTACAAGATGGAGAGGCTAGCAAAGCTGTATATCAAGGAGGTAGTTAGGTTACATGGAGTGCCTACAAGTATCATATCTGACCGAGATCTGAGATTCACTTCCAAATTTTGGAAAAGCTTGCAAGGATTGTTGGGGACTAAGTTGAAACTTGGTTCAACATATCATCCCCAAATCGACTGACAAACGGAGCAAACCATCCAAACCCTTGAAGACTTGTTACGTGCCTACGTGATGAAGCAATAAGGAACTTGGGAGAAGTGTCTATCCCTAGTAGAATTTATGTACAATAATAGCTATTATGCTAGCATTGAGATGGCATTGTATGAGGCATTGTATGGAAGGAAATGCAGAATGCCATTATGTTGGTACGAGTCTGGAGAAACGATTTTGTATCAACCTGACTTAGTTCAAAGGCAGAATGATCAAATCAAGATGATCAGGGAGAAGATCAAGGTTTCTCAAGATAGACAGAAGAGTTACTATGATGGCTAGATGAAATCTTTAAAATTTTAAGTGGGAGACCATGTGTTTTTGAAAGTTTCACCCACCACTAGAGTTTGTAGAGCCTTGAAATCCATAAAGTTGTCGCCTAAGTTTATTGGACCCTTCAAAATCCTACAAAGGGTTGGCTCAATAGCTTATGGAATTGCCTTACCACCTAGCCTTTCAAATCTGCATCTAGTTTTTCAAGTGTCCCAACTCAGAAAATACATCCCAGATCCATCTGAAGTGATCGAACTTGATCCAGTCCAAGTTCGAGAAAACTCTCTTATGATGTATTTTCGGTGAAGATTGCCGATCTCCGAGTTAAGCAGTTGAGGGTCCAAGATATATCTCTGGTGAAAGTGATATGGAGTGAAAATGATGAAGGAGATGCAACTTGGAAACGTAAAGATAAAATGAGGATGGCTTATCCTCATCTCTTCTAAGCTAGTGAATTTTTTGGGCGAAATTTTAAAAGGGTGAGAAAGTTGTAACACCCTAATTTTTATTGTTTATTAATTTTTGTATTTTGTGTCAATTTTAATGCATATTATTTGGAATTAAGAGAGTTTTAGATGTGTGAGTTGCATGATTTCTCACTGTAGCGAGAAATGAGCGTCCAGAATTAGACTTTCTAACGCTTTCTCACTGTAGCAAGGAGCTCTCATTGTAGCTAGAATAACAAATAGCAAAGGAAAGTTTTGTCTTATTTTTTTGCTATAGTGAGAGAAGGACTTGCTGTAACAAGAATGTCACGAGTTGAAAGGTATTTAAGGGTTTCCAAGTTGAGAAACTTGGATTATAATCCAAGTTATGACCCATCTTCATTCCCTCTGACCTCTCTCCTCCTTTTCTTAGAAAATCCTTGAAAATGCTCCAATCTTTCATTGATCCAAGCTTGAGAGTTCACTCTCCTTGCTATTTGGTAAAATCTTGAAGCTTGGTTCTCCATTCCTTTGGTTATTTTCTTGTTTTTCCTCCTTTATATAGGATCTCTTATGATATTTAGAAAGAACCCAGCCTTTAGAGTAAGATCTCTTGAAAACTCTTTACTAAACTTCTATTTCAAGGTAAGGAGAGTTCTATCTTGTTACTAAGAACGTAGTATATTTGTGTTCATGAAAATGTTATGATGAAATGCATGATTGTGAATATATATGTGATTGAAGCATGTTTTTATGGTGTTTGATGATGTGCATGGTCTTAGTTTTGGGTACATATGCATGTATGTTGTGGACTAAGTCCAGGGGTGACTAACCTTCAGCAATAATTGATTGATATATGATGTAGTAATGAACTTGAATAAAATAGAGAAATGAAGGGATGAATAATATGATAGTATACAAATAATGAGTTTAGGATATGATAAATAATGAGTTTGGGCTAGAATGACTAATGAGAAGAGTAGATCCATAATGAGAAATATAGAAATGAGATGGAAAATACGGAAAGAAAAATGAAATGAGAAAAGAACATAATAAGGACAAGTATGGATAGTTCAGAGGTACACTGAGGGTGTGGAAGATGGAGGCGATTGAGAAATCTTGAGAAAATGAGGGTGGTCAATGCTCTTCTTGAATTGCGTATGCAACTACATGTACACCTTTTTGGATCATGACTAGCATGGGAGACCCAGTTGTTGTACTGTTGAGAGAATCACAGGCCTTGAGCTGGTAGCTAACGAGGGTGACCTCGATGAAGATGAAACTTATCCCTAGAGGAGATAGTAGAGATTGAGGGATGGCTTGTAGATGACGACTAGCATCATCTTCGGTCCTTGGTGGATAGACTACTCATTAGGACTTTTCTTATTTTGTATTTTATAAATGATATAGATGAGTCTTAATATATTTCGATGTTTATTTTGCTAATGTCAACCTCTTATAAACCCATTAAAATAATGTATATTAATGTTACTTCACATTTTCTTTTTACTTGGTTTGATTCCCACTACTTTGTCATTTAAATTTTTATAAGTTAGAGCAAAATAAACGAAATATTTTATAATTTTACGTGTTATATTTGGCTAGCAAAAGGAATTAATTAAATTTTTTCTCCTTAACTACGAAATTATTTTCATATTGTTTTGAATAAAATAAGGATGTTACATAGTGTACCTTTAATTATTGTTTATTCACTCTAGAATTTTCTCCTTACAAGACACTATTTTTTGGCTGAGTTTGTTTTGGTTTGGTTGACTTTTAGTTAGGCCTCTTGGTTAGGGATTAAATCATTGATTCAAGGTCATTTTAAATAAGTTTTAGTAAACCAAGCTTCCTTTCTTATTGGTTTACTTCACTTCAGCTGATCCCTTGCTTAATTATTGACAAATTGGGTCCACTTTCATGCCAGCTGAGTTGGGTAAGATAGGATCACAAAATTAGAAGTTTTGCCCAATTTGCCTACCTTTCTCACACCACTCTAGTACTGAATTTAAAAAAATAGATTTGAATTTTCTATTTGAGGTTTAGGTTTGATTCTTGAACAAATATAATCTCATTTGGCACAATAATTTGCCATAAAAATTTTAGAATTTTTTATGATCATTTCCTTATCTAAATTGGGTCATTATTCTAGGTTTATTTTAAGAGTATTTTAATTTTTTAATCAATTTTATAATTTATATTTTTTTTTTCTCTTAATCATTTAAAAAAATCTTAAGTAATTAATCTTTATTAAAATTGAGTAACCTATAATTATGTTACTCAAAATTTTTTTAATTGCTTCTTTTTTGAGTAAATTTTGTTAAGTGTATTTTAGTTTTTAACTCTTTATTTATAATTTAATTATAATTTAAATTGATATAATTAATAATTAAGTTAAAAGTAGTGAAATTTTCGAGTGTTACAAATTTTTCACTTTTTTTTATTCGTATTTTCATTTGGTTGTTCTTTCATAATCTTCAAGTACTCATGGTTGATGTTGCCTTAGGTTGGTCTCAAGGAAGAAGATAGAAGCACTTTGTGTGAAGTGAAATCTCTCCTCACCCTAGGCTGACTTTGGGTAGATCCCTAAAATTTCTTTTCATGAAGAGTTATCCCCACTTTTGGTTATCGGAAGAGATTCTCGATTTTTCAAGGTCCTGTAACGAGATTTTTAAGATATTTCTTGTTGATTTGATTGAATTTAGTCTTTAAAAGTTGTGTAGTTTTATTTATATCTCTACAATGTATCTATAAAAAACATTTACTTAAGAAAATTTTTACAACTTTATATATACATATTTTACACCAATTTATGTAATTTGATTTAATAGGAGTAGCTTAATGGACTCAAAATGTCAGTAACAAAATCAAAGGAAAAAAAAAAGATTTCATAATTAATAGGAAAGTTAAGAACTAAAGGTATGTTTGTTTTTAATTTTTTCTTAAAAATTCTCTTTTTAAAAATTAAAATATATATATTTTTAATTTTAAAAAAAAATTCTTTTAAAAATTAAAAACAAACATGCTCTACATTGTCAATTCTAACAATTTTTAAGATCATTATGGATTTGTGTATGTGATATACCTTAAGACCTCCTACTCAAGCCTGAAATTTAAATTCCAATATAGGATTCTCTTTGTTCCTTATGCTCAGAGTAACAACTATTGACACGTTGCACTGAGATTCTTAGAAAATTTTTCGAATACTTAAAAATTCTTTTATTTTTTGGAAATTATTCGACTTAAGAAATAATAGTCATGCTTGACTTCATTGAAATATCAATAAAAATAATTAATAAATAAATAGAAAAAATAATTAATAAACAAAAATAATTTTTTAAAATAAATATTTACACTTCAAAATTCTTTAAATAAAATCACAGAAATTTTTACAAAATAACGAGGAGTTATGTTTTTTACTTAAAAAAATACCGGATAAAAGCACTTTCATTAACTTAAATTATGATTTTACAAGTTGTTTTACAACTTGCTTTCATTTACTTTCATTTTGTTAAATGTGCATTAGCTTACATACATACAATATAAAAATAAGAATTTTACAATTTTTTAAAAAAATAATGCATAATATAAAATATACTAAATAATGTAAAGATAAATAAAAATTAAAAAACTAACTAACAACTTACCATGAAAATGCCGTTGGAATTTTGATGACCATCACGAAATTTTGGCAATTAGAAAAAAAGGAGGACCTCTTACATCCGTTCTTATTTATGTTTGATATGATATTTGTAAATTTAAAAAGATATATACGATTACAATCACAAATTATGTGATCGAATTAAACGATCTTGAATTGAATTTCACACAATAAAAATGAAATTATTAGAGCACAAATAAAAATTTAAATAAGAAGAAAATTAATAAAAAGTGAAAATAGAATAGAGATGAAAAATGAAACCACAATTACAAGATTGATAAGCCAAAGAACCATCGCCACAAGAGTTTTGGGCCTTTTGATAAGATCAAAGAAAATTGGCTCACTCAAGAACCTAGAGTTACACGCTCTCACAAGAATGTTCAATCTTAAATTATATTCAAAACTAATTAAAAGTGTGTCTACAAGAACTTATATATGTCTAATACTTATAAACTAATACTAACCTCAAACCCTAATGGGCTTCTTATACCAACAAGCCTAAATTTAAATAAACTAAATAAAATAATAAAATTTTATCCTAAATAAAAATTCAAAATAAGTAATGACTAATATTAAAATAAATAAACTAAACATAATAATTAAATTATAATACAATTCGTTAGAGTTCAAATCTTTTAAGCATATGTAATTGATCATCTTGAGCTTTTCTAACTCTAAATTGAGCTTCTTTTAAATAAGACAACAATAATCTTTTCTAAGTTTTCATTTATTCTTTTTGCCCTTACTTTTATCATTGACCCTTGAAGTCTTTCCAATGTCTTCAAATTTTTGTCTTCGATGGACCCTCCTTAATTCTCATTAATATCTTTTTTAAATTGACATAATTTTCTTAATATTTTAAAAATTAAAGATTATATACTTTTTTCTATATAAATTACTAATTTTATTAAAATTAATATTAATAATCATTCCACGATAAGTATTTTATACCTCTCAATTTATAAAGCACACTAAAAAAAAAATTTTTTATTAATTCATTTCCTGTCTTTCAAGTGGGTGATAGTTCACATATTCTTTCTCTCAGAGACACACACATATTTGGGCATTCTCTCACTTCACAAAGGACACAAACTTGCGTTCTTCTCATAGAGGAACAGGAAATTCCACTTTCACGTGAAAAAATAAAAAATCGAGGTACACGTTTTTTTATAATATTTAACCATTTGCAATTGATATTATTATTTTTTATTTATTCTAATGAATTTTTTAATCAATAACACTCTTGAAATATTTGTTAAAAACTCTTAAACTCTATCACTATTCTTAAATTTGGTCATTAACTTGTTTAATCATGTGCTTATTTTAATTAAAAATTAATTATATTAAATTAAATTTTAATACGTTAATATTTAATGGTACCTTCAAAACGGGTCAACTTAATTTGTTAATTCCAAGTAAGTTCTGTCAACTCAATTTTTTGATAATTTTAAAATATATGTCAGTAGTGTCATTAACTTATACGATATAAAGATTAGATTCAAGGGAAGTTACTGGAAAAGTCAAACAAAGGGAATAAGGTAAGTACATTCACAATATTTAAAATAAAAATTATGATTTTAACTACAAAATTGCAAATTAAATAAGTTAAAGATTAACTTTTTGTGTTTTGAAATTAAGTCATGGTATAACTAAAAATTTATAGGTTGGTAACTTTTTTCAAAACATGAAGAAATAAAAAAAAATTTTAAAAGCTAAGGTTAAATCCATATAATTACTTTTGGATATTTAGATATATTTTTGTATTTTATTAGTTCATCATTTCAGCAATAATTGTAATACGTAGCAAATAATAATAATAATAATAATAATAATAATAATAATAATAATAATAATAATAGGATAAATGAATGTGGCATATTAAATGTGCTTAGTTTACTTTAGATAATTATTATTATTTTAAATTTTTAGGTATTATACAAGTATGAAATTATTCACTCTAAAGAACAATTCATTAGGAATAAAAAATCACTTTCTTAAATTTTATTAAAATAAATAAATTAAAAAAATACATGTGTAACAAATTAAAACAGTAATATATAGATTATTTTATCATTTACTTGTTATAAACTTGGACATGTATACTTTTATCATATTTTTTAATAATAAAATGAAATAAAAAGTTGATTGTTAAAATCAATTATTAAATGAAATTCTTTAAATTTCTTTTTATTATTATTTTATTTAATTAATTCATTTTAATTTATACAATAATTTATAATAATCATACCAATTTAGCTACATTATCTAATACTTAGTGTAATGTGAATTATCTTTCATTTTATTTAAAAAATAAATATTTTTTGAATTTTCATATTTTAAAATCAAAATATTTTTTTTAGAAAAAATTCATAATAATAATATATAAATTACTCTATCATGTGTTAAAAAATTATATATACAAATTTTTTTTCAATTTTATCATAAAATAAATATATTTATTTTAAAAGCAAAGTTCAAATAAAATCCTCAATTATAAATTCTTTAATATTTTGTTCTCTTGAAATAAAATAAATAAATAAATTACTCTATCATTCTTATATATAAAATAATATAAATATTAGTTTAGTTACACTATCTAGTATTTCTATATATCTGAATTATTCTAAATTTTATTTTTCTTTCACTAATTACTTCTTACTTTTTCCTAAAAAAAAAAATTTTAAATTCACATACCAATTAAAGATAGTAATGCATATATTACGCTATTATTCATAAATTATACAATCATCAAATTAATTTTTTATCCTTTATTTAGATAAAATTTAAAATATTATATATATATATATATATATATATATATATCCTAGTCTTTTTAACACTCTCGTGATTTATTTTCATAAACATTTCAATAATTTTTTTTTAAAACTATATAGCTTTGATTTTTTCATTATATCGAGAGATATATGAGAAGGAAAATAAAAAAATCCATGAGACTCAATTATTTAAAAATCTACATCTTCCTTTTATTTTTTAACAAATAAAATATCATTTAAAAATAAAATAAAACTTTAATTTTCGTATAATTTAGGGTAACTAATTTTACGATCCAAATAACTCCTTTAATGTATAATTAAACTCTGAAATTCATTCAGATCTAGTTCAACAGACCTTTTATTTTTATTTTTTTAAGTTTTCCAAAGTTTTTGAAAAACCCTGTTAGCGACTCCTATAATCTATGGTTTCTTCTTTTTCACGTCAAACTCACCATTTTTAATGTTTTCCCCGTCACGGCTGGCTGCGACAATACTTGAGTGCAATTCTGTCATTGGTATTTTATCATATATTGCAGCGAGGGAAGGTTGACATGAAATTTGCCTTTCATGCATGCAGGTGTAAACTATCGGCAATTAGTGGACATAAAGTGCACTAAAGCTTGGCTTTATCACGCTATGAAGTTTCCATTATCTCCCTCTGGTTTCGGCTGTACTAAAAAAGTGGAATACAAATTTTGTCTCATGCAGCTTGAACCTCGGTCTTGACATATGTGGAAGGGATGTGCACTTGCAAATTTCACGTGAATTGGAGGAAGCTTTTGGGTCTCTTAAGTTATGATGGCTGCACCGAGAATGGAGATGCATTTTGGTAGGTGGGGCTGCAGGTTCTTGTCCCTTCGATCTCGGCAAATGAGTGTGTTCTTGAAGCCATGCAATATTTGGCTTTGCCATGTCTTGCATGCATCATCCGAAGAAAAGAAACAGATCACCTTGTCTTGGTTCCAATTGGCAAGTGGAAAATGAGTAAGGTGCAAGATTTTTATGTTTATTGTTCGTGCACACTTTGGCAATTGGTAGGTACTTGGGGTTGATGTTTTCGGATGTAGCCACATGAAACCTTGCATGGCAGGGGAGTGAGATTCACGTGTGGGGTTACTTGGGTTCTATTCTTGGGAAAAAAAATTAAAATTTTAGAATGCTAAGGAATTAGAGTCATGGTTTTTAATCTAAATTCTAATTTAAATTGGCATTTATGAGTGTGAAAATATTTTTTGCAGATTAGTGATTTGTCGAACCACTAATACTTAGGACATGCACTAGTAACTGGAATAATTTGATTAGTCTCTATAATGGGATTAATCTAATACTCTTTAGCCAAGTAAAAATTTTAATAATGTTTACTTAGAAGAAAATAACTAGAACGATAATTAAAATTATTCACGGGAGGGTGAGAAGCAGTGATAGAAATTGAATGTGTGAATTTGGATCTGAAGTGAGTTTCGTCGTTTTTCTATTATTCAAAGGAGTTAGGACTATGTGTGATTATTATCAATTCATGTGCTCAAATGTTGCTGAAATGCTATCCTAGATAATGGAATGTTATGAAAATTGAATTATCTTTTGTTAATGTTAATAAGTAAATATAATTTAGGATTGTGTGAATAAGGTAATTAAGATTCTAATATCGGAATTCTATCGATAGATATTTGTGCCTTTAGATAAATTCGGAAACATAAATAATATTTAATCTCTTATTTTTAAGTATGACTGAAAATTATCTTAATGATTTGCTCACATGCAGAAAATATTTTTGGAGGTATAAGTGAAGAGAGTGGATAAGGGTAGAGAGATCCAAAGAAAATTTAAAAGTTATTAAAAGAGATTCTTTTTATTAATAATACTTCTTAAAGTTAAATTTTAATCAAATTTAATGGTATTGTGTGATTCATGTAGCTTACCTAATTTAGTGGGATAAGGCTTAATTTATCTTAAAGTAAAAATTATTGTATTCTACAAGGAAACAATAATCACATTAAAGTAATTTGCCTTCAAGATAAATCAAGAATTAACATAGGATCTACTTTAGTCATGTTTGTTAGTTGTAATTTGTGATAATCCTAAAAGTTTGTGTAGAAAAATATTGTATATTTCTCTATATGAAACAAGAATATAAGAGTGGTATAAATAGGGTAAAAAAGGAATAAACTTGAGCGCTAATCTAACCTTGAAAATCAAAAAAATAATTTTCTTTGTAAATATTGTACTTAAATTTGATTTTATTTACATTAAATTCTAAAAGATTGTACAAATATTACAACAACAAAAATATTAGAGAGCAGTTTTGCATCATTTTAGAGAAGAGTTCAAATCATATAACCGCTCTCTAAAGTATAAGTATGAATTGTAAATTTTAAATTTTAAATTCTTTTTTCATGAGTTTTCTATTACAAACTAAAGTTAATTTATTGTTACGTTTAAATTTGAATTTATATGTTTGACATTCAAAATTTTTTTATGTTTATGACAAATCAAAATTGACTATTTGTCTCACGCGTTGAAACTCAAGTTTGTATGTTGTGTTAACTAATCAGTCCACCTATGCATTAACTAAAAATAAATAACCAGAGGAAAAAGAACAAATTAGTAGCATGTTTTACTGATAATAGAGAGAAAGAAAGAGAGAATTGTGAAAAAAAATAAACTTTAGTAGCGCAGAGAAGACAAAAATATTCATAAGGTGTGAGTTGAGCGTGCTTCATTTATAAAATAAGAATTGCTAGGCAGTTTAAAATTTTAATTTATGAAAAAAATGACTTTAGAAAGTATTTTTCTATTAATCTCTCTAAAAATAACTTTGGAGAGTGGTTCTTTATCAATCGTTCTCTAAGAATAACTTTAGAAATTAGTTCTTTATTAACCACTCTCTAAGAATAATTTTAGAGCATAATTAATAAGTGTCAAGTTTTAGTAAATTCTTGCATGAATATGAGTACCTAATTACTTCAATGAATTGAATTTAGACTTTAATTCCCTTTCCGTTAGAAGAATTTGAATTTAAGTAAATTGATTTAGAAATTGAGATGAAGGTTATTTTAATCCCTTTTTATAAATGTATTGATTCATAAGAGCTTAATGAGGATGAAGGCAAAGAGCAAATGAAAAAGTTGACTTAGATCTTTTTCGTTTAAGCAAAAATTGTAATATCCTTGCTATGATTCAAATAATTTTTATGAATAATATAATATTTTTTATAAAACTTAATAGAATTTATAAAGGTTTTGAATAATTTTGGAAAGTTATATATATATATATATATATATATATATATATATATATGAATACAAAATGATAAAAGTCAACAAATTTTAAAACTTTGTATGAATAAAAGTCACATTCAAAATATCATAACTTAAATTTATAATTAGAATAAAGACTAAAATTTTAGGTTATATATATATATAAAAAATTCAAATTCATAAGATAAACAATATTTTTTACAATAAATTAAATTTTTAACTAGAGCCAGATATAATTTAAAATTTAAAGCAATTGAATACTAAGTATTACATATACATCTAAATTTGTTAAAATATTGTAAATTCTAAATAAAAACTTAATTAATATTATTATATTTTTTAAAATAAATCAATCCTAACAGAGCAGTTCTCTTTCTCATATTCTATTATGAGTATGATCTTAAAATAAATTAATTTCTTTTATCTCTTTATTTTTATTACTTGAAAATATTAGTAAGGATGAACATCTCAGACCTCACTAAACTTTTATTTAATTAAAATAGACGAAATAATATGCTTACTACATACAATAATTGAGTCCTAATATTTACATTTTAGAACAATAAATGAAAATATAATATCTCTAATTGTAGCTACAATAGTAAAAGTTGAGATTTAATAATGTGAAAATGAACATTTTAAAAAGGATGACAAACAAACTAAAATGAGAGTAAGATTGTTCTAGAGATTTTTTTAATAAGATCTATGTAAGATACTTTTTTATAAGTTAAATACAATGATTAATAAGAGTATATGTTGAGTCTTTTACTATTGTATAATTTTTTTATATAAGAGACCATACTCATTAAATAAAAAACTAAATATTTAATAAATATAAAAAATGTTAAATATATTAAATTTAATTAGAAATTATAACTTAGTTTAAATTACAAATTAAAATAAACTTAATTTTAAAAATATAAATATATTTCAAGATAATTCTAATATTTATATAATAAAAAATAGAGAATTTAATATAAATTTAATAATTTCAGTTTTATTTAGTATAATTTAGTTATGAATATAAGAATTGAAAATTAAATTGAACCACATGAAATACGTGATTAATAAACTCCAATTAATACTACTAAGTAGATAAGGTTGAGTTTGTGGAGAAAAAAAAAATTACGTGTCCCAATTAGGTCATAATTATTTTTTTAAATGGATAAAAAATTAATATTGAATAATATTATTTTTTAATTTATAATTTTCTATTTTTAAATTTTTTTCATATAAAATAACAGGTTGAGAAATATAATATAAATATTTATATTTCTCAAAATAAAAGAATGTATATATAAAGATATAAAAATATATATAAATAAATATTTATTTATTTTATAAAATTAACATAAAATTATATTTACTAATAAAGTAAACTATAAAAATTACTTTTTTAAATTTGTTTATATATGACACACATACAAAGTACTTTTCATACAAATATTTTCTTTTAATAAAATTATATTAAAATTTAGATCATAAAATAAATAATAAATAATAAATATTTTATAAATATTTTATAAATTTTATAATTATTACTATTATAGTAGATTTATTATTTATTGATAATATCTAAATTTTATTTTTTATATTTTAATTAAAATAATACTTTTCTATGTTATATATGTTACTAGCATAATTATAATTTATTAAATCTAAATAATATTATTCTGATCATTTATTTATATTTAAAGAAATTTTTGAAAAGATATAATATATAAAAATATTATTAATTTTTATTTCTATTTTTTACTAAATTTATTATATATTTTTATTACAATTTATCTATTAAATAATTTTTTCTTCAAATAGAAGAGTATAATTTTTTAGATATATACATATATTTTTTTCATTACAATATTTATTATAACTATTTATCTTTTATTCAAATTATTTTTTTTTAAATTTATATGCATTATAAATATTTAATTTATTAAAATTATTTTTTAAATAAATTTTTATATTTTTAACAAAATACTTTTGTATAGTGTATGGATTAAAAATATTAATATTATGATATACATATATATATATATAATATGTTAGTAATATATTAATAAATATAATAAGGGAAAAAATTAAATACACATGCTAGTTTAATGTCTTAATACATGTGAACTATTTAAATTTAGTTTGTTAAATAAATAAAATTAAAATTAATTATTTAAATAATATCTTCAAACTTTTTATACTTAACTCATATAAATAATTCAATCACTGTTTTTGACGTATAGCATAATTATTATTGCGTCAATGTGTATTAAAGGTTATGTAATACTAAAAGGAGTAAAAGAAAAAGATTAAACCTTCATTTTGTTCCTTGAGAGAGTTTATATTCAATATTTTAGTTCCTAAAAAATTAAAAATGTCACGTTAATTCTTGATTTTCATCTCTATTGTTTGTTTTAGTCCCTAAACGTAGACTCTGTTAACAAATGCTAATAGAAAGTTGACATGTTAAGTAACAAAAACGATGTCATTTCTTCCTTCTTTCTACTATTGGGGTTTCTTCATACCTACCAAACCCTAAATGTGGATTCTACCAAAGAAATGAAGCATTTATGGTTGTTTTAGCAAACTCTTTACAACAATCATAATTTTATGAAATTTAATCTTCTCCATTAAAGATTGTTATGAAACTTGAGTTTAACTCACTTCTAAAAGCTAGCTCATAAGAGAAAGACGACTACCATAACCGTGTCTAACTCACTCTCAAAAACTAGCTCATAAGAGGAAGACTACCCTAACCCTTATAAGGAGTATTACTCTATTTCTATATAATGTGGGACATCTTAACACACACCCCTCACACTTAGGACATATGTGGGCAGTCCAACATTCAAACTGAATAGCTCTAATACCATATTAAGAAACTTAGACCTAATTCATTCCCAAAAGCTAGCTCATAGGAGAAGGACTACCTTAACCTTATAAGGAGTATTCTGTCTCTATTCCTAACCAATGTAGTATATCTTAACTAAGATAAAAACCTCTAGTCTTGTTGAGACTCAACAATATCAACATATAATTAAGAACCCTTATATAGGACAAAGAAAGGCTTCCAAATGCAAGGAGTGAGATTGATTCAACTTGAGAGCCTAGGCCAAGAGTCTTAAACACATTTTCCCTTCTTCTAACATATAATATTTTCTTTTTCTTCTTCAATTGTTCATCAGGACATGCCATCCTCATAACCATCTTCATGGTAAGTCCATACGGTAGTTTTATAATGGAGACATAATGCCCACTCTTAATGTGCTCAATCACATGATCCTAAACCAAAATTTGAATAACCTTTGGATCCAAAATCTAAACTTTGGGCAACTACCTAGGGCAACAACATGATGATCAAGATAGGAGGAACCACCAAAGTTTGATTGAGAATTCCAGCCATTAAAAAAAACTTAGATAGCTGATTGCTGAAATTGCTGTGAGGTGTGTACCATATGAATTTCTTCCTGATGGCTAGGCCTTAGTGTGAGCATTGAGGATCTTTTGATGATGAACATTTGGGAATTATAAAATGAGGTTTTGTATGGAGGAAAATATAGAGAATGAAAAAGGAGAGGAATATTATAAGGAGAGACAGAGAAATGAGTGAGAATCTATGAAGGATTTTTCTTTTAGATAAAATTCTTGTTGGACTCATCACTGTACTTTCTGATAACAATAAATTCCTTTGCATCAATCAAACAAACAAAAGAAAGTGAATTATTGATTAATCATAATCGTATATGAATCGATGAATAGATTCAAATATTTGTATTGAAACAGAGGTAACAAACATTTTAGAGATAAGGAAACAAGGAAAGAGAAGGGTAATGTGAATTGATCTTAATATAACATGTCAGCTTTCTGTTACCGTTTGTTATCAAATCTGCATTTATAAACTAAAATGAATGATAAAAATAAAAGTTAAGGATTAATATGATATTTTTAATTTTTCAGATACTAAAATGATGGATGCAAACTCTGTCGAGAACCAAAATGAGGGTTTAGTTAAAAGAAAAAAGAAAGAGAAGAAAAATATTAGTAATTAGAATATGTTTAACTTTTTAGTGTTTTTAAGATATATTTAACTAAAATACACAAATTAATCAAATTAGTTGAAATTATTTGATATTTAGTTTTTTAAAATATTTTTTTAGTTTGTACAAAAATTTCATCCAATAAGAATTTAATGCAAATTTTGTTACTTTTCAAATACATTTCTATTTTTAGAAAAAAAAATTGAATATAAATTTTCATTTATCAAAATATATGTTAAGATGAAATGTTTAAAGAAATAATAATAATTTAATATAAATAAAATATATGTGTAAGAATCTACCTCATTGTTATTGTTATATATTAGTTTTGGACTTATTTTAATATTTTAAGATATCAATCATAAACGAATTCATTATCAATAAAGTTATTATTATTTATAATTTTGAGTATATAAATTGTATGTATTATAAATATTTTTTAATTAAATTTTTTCTTTAACATACTAAATATATTTACCCAATTCTTATTTTGATTTATACTAAAAAATAATAAAAGTAACTTAAATTTATACTATTTTTGCATTAAAAAATTCAAAATTTAAATTAAATATGCATAAAACCATGCTACTACACTAGTTATAATAGTTACCTACATTTATTATTTAAATAATTTTAGTTTTTTATATTCATTTATTTTAACTCTGTATTTTAATATATATTTTTGTATATTTTTAAATAAAAAAATTAATAAACCTACAAAATATATTAAAAGATAATTAAAAATAAAAAAATTCTAAAAATTCTAAAAAATTAATTATAACTTTTATGTTTTAAATAATTAAATGCAGATCAAATAATATAAGATAAGAGTCAAATAAATTACACGTGCAACCGTTTTTAACTAGTACTTTTAGCTCAATGGGAGAGCGTCAGTCTTGGAAACTGAAGGTTTGCAGTTCAATTATGCAAAGGTATAACCTTTAAAACCTTGCATTTTTTTAAAGTGTCTATTGCATGTGTAGGAATCGAATTAAAAATTGATTTGAGGAATAAATTAGTAACTAGTATTTTTATCATTAAGAGTAATTGATTTAAAGATTAAATTAATTTATAAAAAATTAAATGATAAATATATTTTAGTTCTTATAAAATTATTTAAATTATTACAATTTTTGTTCATAATATTTACTTGAAATATATAATTTTGATTGTTATCATCTTATGTCTATAATTTATTTAGCTAACTTTAATTTTCAAGATTCATATTTAAAATCAATGACTATAAATTTTTAAAATTAAATATACAATTTCATGATAAGAGATTTTATTTTCAGTATAAAATTAGTACATAAATCAATTGCATATCAACCTTGATAAAAGTTAGAATAAGTTACATTTACTTGGCCACTCATTCCAGTAAAAGTTTCTATAGTTGTTGACTAAAATAAGGATCTCAAATTAGATGAGTAATAAGTGTTACATGTAAAAGATCTTGTATCTATGCCTCAAAATTCCTTTACCAAGTTACATAAAATAGACTCCTAGAAGTTCATAGAAGAATTATTGCTAGTTGTTTAAAATGAAAAACAAAAATGTTTAAATTAAGATGTTATTCAGTAGTATCATTATGACTCTCAAAGTCATGTATGATAGCAATACCAAATCAAATACGATGAGTAATAAGGTTCTTAGCTAAACCTTAAAAATCTTAATGTTATATAATTTTCAAATCCTCGTAACTATTATCCTACTCCAATAATTTTTACTAAGAAGAATGTTCATGTTTTGACAATTCTACCTAAAAGGTAATAGGTTACTCGTACATGTTAGTATATAATGCAGTGTATAATGTTTACAGTTCTAGCCTGAGTAGCAAGAGCAACTTTTAATTTATTTTGAGCCTAAACAATAAATTTAATATTTTCTCCAATATCTACGCTTGCTTAATAGAAACATTAAACTAAAAGCACATATAAAATGAGCACCCAAATAATGAAGAACCATAAGATTGAATTACCTGGGATGTCTGTGTCCATAAGAAATCACAAAACCACTCATAAGATTGAAACTCTGCCTATAAATTATTCGAGCTTAGCATATAGTCATACTTAACTTAAATAAGAATACTTTTAATATAAAATCCATTTGGCTTAAACTTAAAAATAAAAATCCTAAGAAAATAATAAATGATGTCTCATAACAAAGTTTGAAATAATAGAAAAGAGAGAAAAAAAATTTAATGATCTTAATAATGGATAAATTATAAAAAATAACATAATATTTATGATCAAAATCTTTACAAGTTATTTTAGACAAGAACTTAAAAACATTTTAAATCTATCTTACTTAATTTCTTTTTAATTTAATGTTGCTATATATTTCGTGAATATTTTATATTGTTATATATAATTTGTCGTCACTAATTCTTAAATGAGCAAATTTTAAGAAATTATTTTAAACAAAAATATTTTAAGCGTTAGTTTCTTTTCTACAAATAAGACATGAATTTTCATGCATTAAACATATTTTGAATTTGTAAGAATCCAGAAGAGTTTTGCAAACTTACACAGTACTATCAAAATAATTAAGTAAAATATTTTGCTTTTGGTGTCTCCGTCTAAACAACAATCAAATATTCAATTTCAAAAATAATATTTTAAAAATAAAATCTATAATTTTTTATACCCTTTCAATTTTTTTAATTTGAGAAATTTATTAATTTGAAAAATAGTGATGTGATATATCTTTGATTTTTATTTAAAAATTTATTACCCTCTATATTTAATTTTAGTATTAATTTTTAAACATAGTATTTTTAGGATCTTTCTCAAATGGAATACTTTTAAGAATTGTTTTTTCATCTTAAACAATAATACTTTTAGAAACTTTGTTAAATAGAAGAAGTTAATTATCTTTCTCATCATGTTAAATCTTTTAAATAAATATATAACATGAATTTTTTTAAAAAAGACTATACTATTTTAATTTAATATTAATTTAAATTTACAATTTTTTATAATTTTATTACTAATTTTAAGAAAAGCATCTCTTTATGTAATTATATAATATAAATATTGTGATACAGTCTCACTATTTGAAAAAAAAATCTTTAAAATATTTTTATTTAAAATAGAATTTAAATTTACAATCTTCAAGATGAATTAATTTTAATTTTATCATTACGAATAGTAAAGAAACGCTTGACTTGACAATTTTTAGGATTTAAAATATTTTAATACTTTCAATCTGACCTTGAAGAAGAGTTTGAAAATTAAGAAATTATAGAAGAGTTTTTAGATTTTAATTGTCTCTCTATTTAAATTATTTTATACAAAAATATTTTATCTATATCTAATATTCTAATTCTATTGTATTAACAATTTCTCTTGTAATTATAATAAAACTAATCAATATGGTGCAGTCTTCTCATACATTAACTCTTACTATGATTATTTTAATTTTTTTATAATAGTCATTCACACTTAAAAAACTTTACATTAAATTTTACAATTTTTTTAAGCAATATCTTAATAGTATTAACTTAACATGAATCTTTTTCTCATACTAATCTTTATCTCTTTCTATGAATAAACGAGTCTTTTACAATTTTTATATTTAGTCATCATGACTAAATATTGATATAATTAATAAATTTAATAGGTAATTTATCTTTTTCTCTTTAGAATAGTTATAAAAATCATAGACATATTTAACCTTTCTCTTACATTCTAAACACAGTTTAAGATTGTTCTTCTCTTAAAATATCTAGAATGTCATAATTGTAATATTAATGTTATTCATGGAGTGATTGTCATTTCTTTCTCCTAGCGTTATTTTTTCCACTTGAGTACTTTTCTTCCTTTTCTTTATAATTATATTTCCTTGAAAGAGTCATAGACTTGAATGTAAATTTTAAGTGTCTAACCTTATATTTAAGTCCCAAAATTGTTCTTGAATAAACTTCACAAGGATTTTGAGATCAACTTCTTATCCTTTACTCATGGTTAAGTGCTACAAAATAAATATTAATAAAGAAAATATTTATTAATAGAATCTCATGTACATATATTCAAATGAATGTTTTAATCACTTGTATTTCGCTCAATCTTTAACTTTCATCTTCTAATAATCTCACCACTCTTATTTTTATTTCTAGCTCTTCTTTGTGAGCTCTTAAATTAAGATCTTTTTTAGTATCCAATAAAACATAATAAAAAGTAATGGTACTTGAATAGACCAGAAACAACTATGGATAATTAAATTTAAAAAAAAAGTTGAAATAATAACAAAGGTTATAAAAACAACATTTTTTTAAAGACAAATCCATTGAATTTTTTTTATACTTTCAACATGAACAATTATTTTTTTAGCTATTCTTTTTTTTTTACTTAATTTTTTTTTTTTGCACTATATATTGTTTTGTTTGCATGATTTTTTCTCTTTTTATTACTATATAACGTTTTGCATTATATTTTTTTCTCTCCTTTAAAAAAAAATACACAAACAATAAATAGAAGACGCAAATGAAACAAAAATTTGGTTAAGTATAATAGAAAGACAAGAAAAAAAATATAACTAATTTTTTTTCTAATAAGAAAGTAAAAGTTAAAAGAGAATCAAGTGTAGAAAACACCAAATTTTCAAGAGTCTAAATAGTCTTTTATATAAAGTGAAAAAGCATGAAGATATAATAAAAATTAGATAATTATAAAAATTAGTAAATAGCAGAAAAGATAGAAACTTGATTCTAAACATTACCTAGTAGTGGAATCAAATTGCAAACATAATCAATACTGTAAATTTTAGTTTTTATCGATAAATGAAGAAAACACTCTTAAAAATAGAAAACTCAAAATATATTCAAATTTGACTTGTGAACTTAAATTTCTGTAACTTCTATTTATAGGAATAACAAAGTATTAAAAAGTAATAGGAAATAAAATTTAAAATAAAAATAACAAAAAGTTAATCCTAGTGTTATACCAAATATTTCTATGCTAAAATCTTCATGCTAATAAGGGAATAATTCTTAGTAATATAATTAAAGCATATCTTAATCAACAACAACCTAATAAAAAAAAATTTATATCCTAATTGGATTTATGAATAGAAAATTAAAATCTTAAAAATAAAGTCAATGATTTGATTAAGCAAATTCTTTGGATTTTATTCTTATTTTGAATCTTCATTTACTGGAACTTGTACATAATTAATAAAGAAAAAATAATCAATTGACAAAATATTTATCAAACTCCCAACACTTTAACTTTGCTTTCCCTTAAGTAAAAACTTAGTATAAAAGAATACTCATAATGAATGTCTAAGAGACCATCTTTAAGGGTGGTCATGGATCATATTTATATAAAACTTATCTAAGCTGATTTATAAACTAATTATTTTTTTTATAAGTCATTATGTTCATTACATTTCATTATCAATTGCATCTTAATTATAGTGAAATGAGGCTTGCATTAGTTACATGACACTGATTATGCAAAATCTTAGTTGGATGACCAAATAAAAATTCTATTTTGAAAATTGGATTTGCAAAACCAATATCATAAAAAACATATATTGGGCTAGCAAATTAGTTTAATAGTAGTCTCATTTTTTAAAATTAATTTGACTCATAAAATTGATCAAATGATTAACTGGCCCTAATGATCTGTGAAAGAATCACAAGTCCATACATGTGCAACAAATATAAGCAATGTTACTCTCATAAAATTGATCAATGATTAACCCAATTAAATGCATAATTTTCCTAAAATCAAGCATTACATCTTCAAGGAGTATTTTCTCACCTTTCTCAAAGTGCATAATAGTAAATATAATTTACTTTGCTTCTCAAATAAAAATGTACTACCATAAACTTAGTTATTAACAATATTCACTGAATATTTTGAAAGCATGCTAAAATCAAAAAGTCCTTTATGGATTGTAATGGAGCCATAGATAAAATATGTTAGGAAGGATTAATGACGAAATGAAATGCCAAAGGGTTAAAAGTTATTAACATAAAAAATGGAGCCTTGGATTACGCTAACTCAAGTAATTTTTTCAAGATAATATTTCTTTTTTCTTTTTTTTTCCTTTTCTTTTCTTTTCTTTTCTTTTCTTTTCTTTCTTTCTTTCTTTCTTTTTTGTTTTTTTATTTTTAGAGAGTACACAAAATTTTCACAATACATTTTTCAAAAACTTTTCAAGTCACAATTGTTCCATTTATAATTTAAAGATACAGAGAAAATTATATTAACATAAGGGTACCGAAAAAATTAGATTACACTGAAAATGGGCAACTAGGGCATATGTATACTGCAAGACAAAAAAAAATTAAGGCAAAAAAGGATGTAAAGTACTTAATTATTTTTAAACATATAATAAAATAAAATTGCCTCAAAATGGTTAAAAATCAAGTTTTAGAGTACACAATCTTAGAGATAGATCATTCAAAAGAGAGAGATTAATTAATTTTTTTTATAGCATGAAACTTCTTTTTGAGACTCAAATATCACATTTATGAGTTAAATTTAATGTAAAGCAAAATAATAAAGAACTTTATACAAATTATCAATTTTCTTATAACATGAAACTCCTTCATGTTTAGTTAATGTTTTACAAAAATTAACCTAGATTCCTTATAAATAGATAAATTTAAATTCTTCCGTGCTAAGCATCATATTATTACTTAGAAGGACAAACAAATATTGTCAAAATCTATAAAGGTTTAAGAATTGAGAACACTCCTCCCCATAGTTAGAGAATGTGATAAAATAAAATAAAAATAAAATAAGAAGTGCATCTTTGATTCAAGATACCTTGATAATATTATCAATAATAATCTTTGTTTCTCTTGTGACTTTATCTTGTAGTAAGAGTAAAATTAAAAATAAAACTAAAAATAAAACTAAAACCAATAAAAAAGTTAAGCAACTTAAAAGAACGAAAATAAAAAATAATAACCAAAATGTAAAAATAAGAAGTTATTTTTTACAAAGCACTTGTTTAATGTCGCAAATTTAATAATTTTATAGTGACTTAGCCATATTTAAATTGAGAGAATCTTCTTCTGCTACGTGAATCGTCTTTTATAGGGCTCAAAATTTATCTTTTTATCTCTTAAAAATTTGTTTCATATAAGAAATCACTAGGTTATGGGTTTTCTTTTTTAATATCAAGTGGTTTATTGTTAAATCCTAAGGCTCCACCTTTTTATTTGGTTCATGAATTGTAAACTATTTTATTTCCTTAAGATAACAAATATTACTTCTTTATATGCTAATTATAGAGTCAGTATGTTTCTTTTTACGTCAACAAAGAAATATTTAGTATATAAATTACTTTTCATTTAAAATTTTTGTATTTTCAAAATCTATTCAAAATTTTGAAAAGTTTTTTTTTTTGTTTTAACATGGATCCAGCCCAAGTTGTGTATCTAGACATGGTGGGTAAGTCTATTATTAAAATTTTTTTATATATACAAGGACTCGAATATGAGATTTTGCTTAAACAATACTAAGCCTCAAACTAACCTCCACTGGTAAAAGTTTTTTCTTTTAATACCCATTAGTTTCAAAGGACATATAATTATATACATAATTTTTTTTATCAAGAATCTAATGTAACTGTTTTTCACATACATGAAAATGAAAAAAAAAAAAAAGAATTGTAGCTATGTTTAATTTGATTTTGTTTTTACTATCTATATATATATATATATATATATATATAATTGACTACACCTACTTATTACTGAGTATATTCAATTTTAAAACATAACTTCATTTACTTATTACTTTATACATTAAAATTCAGAATGTATAGAGTTATTCGCATTGACTCCACTTACTTATTACTCTGTACATTAAAATTCAAAACGTATAACTTATTAATTAAAATTATATTTTATTCACACTTATTATATTTGAATTGTATTTAAATAATATTTATTAGTATTGATAATTATATTATGTTACAAACGGCAATATAAATATTTATACTATAAATTAACATAAATTACTGTTATTAAAATTAATTATAATATTTTTCATAATTTATGAATTAAAATTACTATTGTATTTTAATATAATCTATATTTTATTATATACTTCAAACACTAAAATATATTTTGAATTAAAAAATAAACTTACAAAATTATTAATTTATAATATATGTTGTTAAATTAAATTTATAATAAAAGACAAAATAATTATTAAATAATGTCACAAGAATTTTTTTTTATAATTAATATAAAAAAAATACACTTATAAGATTATTACTTTTATTATAAATTATAAAATTATATTTTTAATAAAAAATTTGGTAAATAAATTATTTTTATGAAATGTAGTTTGAATTAAAAAAAATACATTTATAAAAAAATTACTTTTATTAGAGATTGTTAGATCAAATTTTTAATTATATCTAATAAAAGTGACTATAAATTCCTTTAAATTATCATCTATTAAAAATAATTATAATCTTTTTTATAATTTACGATTTAAAATTATATCTGATTTGTAAGTTTAAAATAATTTATAATTTAATATATACTTCAATCACTAAAATTTGAATTATCCTATGCATTAAAATTAAAAATAATTTAATAAATTCTATTAACTGCACTTACTTATTACCCTATGCATTAAATGTTGAAAAGTATAACTTACTATTTAAATTAGATTTTATTCATACTTATTATCTTTTAATTGTATTTAAAGAATGTTTATTAGAATCAATATTTATATTATATTAGAATATTTTTTTATTGAATTAAAAAAACATACTTATGAAAAAATTACTTTTATTACATATTGTTAGATCAAATTTCTAATGAAAAGATAAGTTTACATATTTAAATTATCTATTTAATTAGTTTAATATAATACATAGTTTAATATATATTTTGAAAACTAAAATTTACTTTAAAGTAAAAAAATTGTTAATTTAAATTTCTAACGAATTACTGAGTGTATTCAAATTTATAATGTATAACTTATGAATTAAAATTATATTTTATTCACACTTATTATTTTTAAATTGTATTTAAATAATATTTATTAGTATTGATAGTTATATTATGTTACAAACGGTAACATAAATATTTATACTATAAATTAACTTAAATTATTGTTATTAAAATTAATTATAATATTTTTTATAATTTATAAATTAAAATTATTATTGTATTTTAATATAATCTACATTTTATTATATATTTCAAACACTAAAACATATTTTAAATTAAAAAAATAAACTTACAAAATTATTAGTTTATAATATATGTTGTTAAATTAAATTTATAATAAAAGACAAAAAAATTTATTTATATTGTTTTATTAATTAGTTTAACATAATCTATATTTCAATATGTACTTCAAATATCAAAATGTAATTTGAATAAAAAAATACATTTATAAAATTATTTATTTATATTATATATTGTTTAATTAAATTTTTAATAAAAATATAATTTTACATATTTAAATTATTTTATTAAATATTTTAATATAATCTATATTTCAATATTTATTAACAATACTAAATTGTAATTTAGTTTAAAAATACTACATTTATTAAATTATTAATTTATAATATATATTGTTAAATTAAATTTCTAATGAAAAGACAAGTTTACAAATTTAAATTATTTTATTAATTATTTTAATATAATATATAATTTAATATATATTTCAAAAAATAAAACTTACTTTAAAATTAAAAAAAAATTATACTTATCTAATTATTAGTTTATATTATATATTGTTATGATCAAATAAAATAATCTATATTTTAATATGTATTTCAAATATTAAAATGTAATTTGAATAAAAAATACATTTATAAAATTATTTATTTATAGTATATATTGTTAAATTAAATTTTTAATAAAAATACAATTTTACATATTTAAATTATTTTATTAAATATTTTAATATAATCTATATTTCAATATTTATTAACAATACTAAATTATTAATTTAATTTAAAAGTACTACATTTATCAAATTATTAATTTATAATATATTTTGTTAAATTAAATTTCGAATGAAAAAATAAATTTATAAATTTAAATTATTTTATTAATTATTTTAATATAATATATAGTTTAATATATATTTCAAAAACTAAAACTTTCTTTAAAATTAAAAAAATTATACTTACCTAATTATTAGTTTATATTATATATTGTTAAGATAAAATAAAATAATTTAAAATTACTTTCATAATTTTCATAATTTGTGAATTATAATTATAATTAATTCATATTTATTATTTTTGAATTGTATTTAAGAAAAATTTATAAGAATAGATAATTATATAATATTAAAAATGAAAATAATAAAATTATTGTAAATAATATTTAATAAAAAAATATTAAAACTTGTTATAAATAATTTAAACGAATTTTAAAATTTTCTATGTTAAATTTTGAAAATCGAAATAAAAATATTGATTAAATTGTATAAAAATACTTTTGAAAAAATTTTATGAAATTCTTGAGTTATTTTCTAATTATCAATAAAAATGCATCTTTATTTTTAACTTCTATTTAACATTTGAATGTTAATTATTGTTTTATATTATATATTATTAAATTAAATTTATAATGAAAAGATAAGTAAATTATAATACAAATGAAAATATAACTTTTATTATATTAATTTTTATTTTTTGACTTTTCATATATCTCCAAATAAGACTTAATCTCGACTTATATAAGTCATGTTTACACAATTTTTAACAACTTGCTCACGGTTCTTCTTATTGTCATTCTTTTTCTTTGTATTTTGTAATCATGTCAGCGGTCAAGAATTACTTACTCATGTAAGTACATGTATTTCGAGTTTGATATTTTTTATTTTATTTTACTAAATTGTGTTATATATTTCAATTTAATTTTTTTGAGTAAGCATAAAGCTGTATTTTTTTTAAATGATATCATGTATTGAATTTTATTTTTAACTAATTAATTTGTATCAAATTTATCATTATTTTTCATGCTTTTGTAGGAGAACAATAAGTTGCAATGAAGATAAATGGACTTTTCTTAACGATTTGAATTCAACAACAGATGATTGTATCAAACTTATATGTCTAACCGTAGAAACAACAAACCAAAAAGAAAAAAGAAATTAATATATAAATTATAAATTTATAATGTATTGTTCAAATTTTTTAGATAATATTGTTCAACTTGAAAAAGATGAAGCAAAAAATGAAGAATAAAAGGCAACAATAGAAAATTTAGAAGATTGAACCATTTTTATTACAATATTGTATAAATACTTTTAATATTATGTAGAATTTGAAAAGTAAAATATCATAAAATGTCATCAAACATCAAATTTTTTATAAAATAATTTTGTTATCTTATTATATACATATCTCTTACTTTATTATTATTATTATTATTATTATTATTATTATTATTATTATTATTATTATTATTATTATGTATTGACTTTATTTTTAACATGAAATTTGCCGAGCTTTTATATGTCACTTATAAATTTTATATTATATCAACTTCTATAATTTTAATTGATATAAAGATTAATATTTATATTAAATAAAATTATTCTTCTTTTTTAGTTTCTAGCTAAATCTTAATTGAAAAATTTTTAACTACTATTTTTTTCTCTTCTTCTATTATTTTAATTTTTTAAAAATAATTTAATAGAAATTAATATATCATAATTATATATAACTTATTAATGTAGACAATATTTTATTTATATTTTATATTATAATAATTATATAATAATTGATGAATTGTAATTAAGAAAAATTTATTAAAAATGATGATTATATTATGTTAAAAATGGCTATAACAATGTTATTGCGAATGACATGATGCTTGATAAAAAAATTATTAAATTTTTAAATGTAAAAAATTTTAAAAATTTTATTGTGAAGTAAAATTATACCTAATGAATGAAAATAATTAAAGAATAAAAAAAATTTATTAATTTCTTAAGTAACATTTTAATTGATATTAATTTAAATTATTTTATTAAATAATATATATACAATCTATATTTTAATTTATATTTCATGTACTTTGAATTAAATGAAAAACTATATTTACATTTATATTACATGTTGTTAAGTTAAATTTATGATGAATAGGAAAATTTATATATTTAAATTATTTTATTAATTAGTTTAGAATAATTTATAGTTTAATATGTATTTTAAACTCTAAAATTTACTTTTACACTAAAAAACTTACACTTACAAAATTATTATTTTATATTATATATTGTTAAATTAAATTTCTAATGAAAAGACAACTTTATAAATTAAAATACTATATATAAAATAAAATTAAAATTGCTAAAATAAGTTATAATATTTTACATAATAAAAATAATTAATAGAAAAAATAATTTATAAATTTGTTGAGTTACCTTTTAATCAAAATAACATTGTTTATTTATTTTAAGTTATGTTTAAATTTAAATGATATTAATTTAAATTATTTTAAAAAATAGTTTAATATAATTTATATTTTATTATGTACTTCAAACATTAAAATATACTTTGAATTAAAAAAATTACACTTATAAAATTATTAGTTTAATATAATTTAAATCATGTATTAAATATTATTTTTAACATTAATTTGTATCAAATCTATCATTATTTTCTTTAATACATCATAAGTAATTATTTATTTTTATGTTTTTTATGTTTTTGTAGATAATAACAAGTTCTAATAAAGATAAATAGATCACCGCTGTAGAATACAATAAATATATATAATAAAAAAGAGTTAATTAGTACTGATACAGTACTAATTGATAAAAATATATTAATATTTGTATTTTTTAATTAAAATTTTATTATTTTTAATAAATTATAATTATGTTATTTTTATATGTTGTTGTATAATAATTAACTAACTTAATTTATTTTTAAATTTTTAATTGATTAATTTTTTCTTTCTACAAAACAATTATATACATGCTTCCATAATATGAGGTATTTCTTATCGGTTCAAAGGTATATTAAAGTAAAGAAAAATATATTTCATAACAAATTGTTCAGTGACAAAAAATAAAGATAGATTTGCTGCTGTTGAAAATAATTCTTTCATTTTGCAATTCTATATCACTAACTATTATTAAGAAATTAAATGATAATAACATAATTCCTTACCGTATCTTTGAGTTTAAGAACTTTGAAAATTTGAAAAGTCGTTGTAAAAATAATATCTTAACAGGTATTTTGCTATATATATATATTTTTTAAATTGTTATATAATTTGTATTTAATTTATCAATTAGTTTAATAAATTTATTTATTTTATGAATAAATGTGATTAGAGCGGTCATACACACAAGTTATATTAAAGAAAAAATAACTGCTTAAGGCAAGATAAAAGAAGGAGAAAATTAATGAATAAATTATAAATTTGTTATATATTGTTCAAATTTCATACAATAATTTATATTTTATATTTTCTATTAGGTCGCAACTTGAGAAAGATGAAATAAAAAATAGTAAACAAAAAGCAAAAAAGGAGGATTTAGATAATTGAACCATTTTTATTATAATATTGTATAAATACTTTTAATACTGTGTAGAATCTGAAAAGTAAAAATGTCACCAAATATTTTTGTCTTTTATAAAATAATTTTATCTTATTATATATATATATATATATATATCTTATTTTATTATTATATATATATATTATGTATTAACTTTATTCTTAACATAAAATTTATTTAAATTTTATATGTGACTCATAAATTTTATATTATATCAACATTTGTAATTCTAATTGATATAAAGATTAATTTTTATATTAAATAAAATCATTATTCTCTTTTAGTTTCTATCCAAATCTTAATTAAAAAATTTTTAACTACTCTTTTTTTCTTTACTTCTATTATTTTAATTTTTTAAAAAAATAATTTAATAGGAATTGACTTATCATAATTATGTTTAATCTATTAATGTAGATAATATTTTATTTATATTTTATATAATAATAATTATAATGAAAAATTTAATTTTTTAAATTAAAAAATTAACAATATTTTTACTTAATAATTTTGTTGCAATTTTTTTATGAAATATTATAGTGATGATGATAAATTCAAAAATCTCAAATTAAAACTAATTAATTATAATAATTAAAATAAATTAAATATTATTAAATATCATAATAATGAAAATGAGTATGATTTGATATTTAAATCTTTAGGTAAACATTAGTTTTGGATATTTAATAATTTTATATTGTAATGAACGAATATGTAAAGAAAATATAGTGTTTTAACTCTGAATTAAGTTCAAATTTTAGATTTAATTTATATATATATATATATATATATATATATATCATTTATTTCAAAAGTTAACAAACATTTTCCTTTACATACTTCTAAAATTTTATGAGTATGAAGTTTAAATTTTCATATCTATCAAAAGACTTACAATCTAAGAAAGATTGAGGTCAGTGTTTAAAATATTATAAAAATATTCTTTATATTAACATATCAAATTATATTTATTTATTATAATTCTGTATTTTCATTATATGATTATTTAAAATTTTTAAATTGAAATACAAGTTCTAATGTTTTTAAAAATTTTACTGAGAGTATTTAATTACAAACGCAGAAAAACATGTTTTCTAATGAAAAAATTTATTCATTTTATGTACTTAAAGTTAGTTCCCAAGATTTAAATCAAAATATAGGTATTATACATAAAAAATATTAATTCAATACAAATATTTTTTATTAATATATGTTTATTATGTTATATTCTTAAAATTATAAATTTTTTAATTTTAAAAAATATTTAAACCAAGTTCACTAAATATTGACTTTTTGTTTTTGTAAGACCATGTGATATATCAAATATTAGACTATAGAGATAGACACAAGGACATCACACAAAAATTATATCTGAAAGCAATCATCAAATCTCAAATACACCAGATCTGCGTCAAAATTATTAGAACACATATATTTTTTTAATGATGGTATAATATTTTAATGTGTATATATATTAAATTTATATTTATATTTTTAAAATAATTACAAACTTAATAAATATTTTAATGACAATATAATATATATTTAAATTAAAATTTTATTTATTTATTTATTAGTCTTTTGTAAGATGCAACATATTATTAAATCTATTATTATCTTAATGAATATTATCTTAATTTTATTATTATTACATTAACAAATAATTATTTAAAATTATTTCATATTTTAAAATTAATTTAATTTTTTATTTTAATTAAAGAATAATTATAAAAATTTATTCATGCATGTATTGGTATTACTATTATAAACTGTGATAATATTTGCTTATTTATTTATTAATATAATTCAATTATACACGTATAGAGTTTATCTTAACTACTCTTATAATTAATATTTTATCATACAAATTATAAATTAAAATTATGTTTACTTATTTATTAATAATTTTTTAAAATTGTTGGTGATAAATCAAATTAAATCATTAAATAAGAGCTTATGTATCCTGTAAAATTATTGAATACTTTAAATTTTAATGGATTTACTCTCTATTGCTTGTAACTCAAAGAAGGAATACCAATTATGCTACTTAGGAATATTAATCCGACATTAAGAATGTGCAATAGAACAAGACTCCTTATTAAGGACAATCATTAAATTATGTTGAATTATATTTGTCAAAAAAATAAAAATATTTATTATTAAAGAAGATAAACAAATATATAAGATATACAAAAATTATTGTATAAAAAGAAATATTTCATAATCTTTCTTACTGTAATTATATTTAATATAATAAATTTTTTTGCCATATTAATATATTTTATATTTTAAAATAAATTAATTTGATAAAAATAAAACAAACCCGTGCAATGCACGGACATATTTACTAGTAGAAATTAAAAACTAAAGCAAATCACATTAATTTGGCGATTGTAACATTTTTTGCTTTTGTTAATTGATTACCTAATCATATTGGTGCCGCATGTGAAAATCAAATCCATGATCACATGATAAATCTTTGATTAAATTGATGCAACAAAATCAAATTCATGATCACATGATAAATCTTTGAATAAATTGATAGCAACAAGCCTAAATAATGCAGAGAAAGTCATTAAAAAACTAGTACATGTGGTCAATGATGGAACAAAGAGGTTTACATGCAATAGATACTCCAACGTTCAAATAAGTGTTTGCACAAATAGAATAACAATAATTAATAGTAGATCATATACCTTGAAATAAAATATGTATCTAATTGTATAATATTTGAATATAACTAGGTATAGTCATAATATGATATGATAGTGAGGTTGATAGTTGATGATTTGCAGTATATTGTTCTATAATTGTTGAGAATTCTATTGCCTTTCTCATGGCATTTCTCATGGCTATAATATTTAATACAATTGATTGCATTTCTCATGGCTATAATCCTTTATATATACAAAATGTTATATGTTATATGAAGATTTATTGGGCTATTGGTTTATAATTGGTCCAATATAAGAGTGAAACATGTTACTTTATGAACATAGATACTAGTAATTTTCTTGTCCATTATATGTGTATAATTAAATTAAAATATTTTTTTAAAGAATTAAATAAAAATAGATTATCTAATTAAGTATTTCTAAATCCAACAAATTTAAATAAAAATAAAAATAAAAATATAAATTAATAATGGATTAAAATAATAGATGCTCAATCTAGACAAAGGGCATGACAGAATGAAAGGAAAACAAATTTTAAAAGTGTTCCTACTTGAGAAAACTATTAAAATGCTCTTATTCAAGAATTAGTACTCAATATTAATTTTATAAATTTAAAAAAGAGTAAACATTATAACTATTAGTAATAAAAATTTTATTATTTTAAATAAAAATAAATAAAGACATTCATTTTTAATTTTTTAAAAGTAAAAATTATAAATTATAAATTAACATTGAATTTAAAAAATAAACACTTAATGTAATAAAACAAACACTTCCACGATGAAAACGAGATCTAGCACTCGGAAGAACCTCATCAACCGATCCAATCAAATGTAAACTATAAATATTGAACAAAAACTAAAAAATCAAATTAATTAAAAATTGTAAAAAGAGCTCATTTATTTTCTATTTTTAAAATATTTTTTTCTTTTAAAAGTAACATAAATTTTATTTTTGTTTTCTTCTTAAAAATAATTTTAAAATTTTTTTAAGATATAATTTTCAAAAATTTAAAACTAAAATAGAAACAAACAAGCCCTAATTTTTTGTTGTTGTATTAAATTGGATTTCAGGTACCACTTTGAAAATTCAATCCAGTTCAAACCAAATTTATGTGTATATTTTTATTTATATAAAAATAACATTTCACTCATACTTTTAAGATTATAGATAAAATTATAATACTTAACTATTTTTCATAATTTTATTTTAAATCTATACCACATTATTATTTTTTAGGAAAATTTTTGTATTATTCTTTATGATTATATAAATATATTTTTCAGAATAGTTTAAAATTATTTTTGTATATCATATTTTAATATACATTTAATATTTTATATAAAAATAAATTTATTTTAAAATGGTGTAAAAAGGATAAAATAATTTATTTCTTTCTTTCAAATTAAAAATAAAATTATAAAAATTGAATTATTGAATTCAATGCAAGCCTTTTTAAACTGAATTGGATTGAATTTAACTTCTTTTTTAACCAATAAAAATTGAACTGCACAGTAATTTTAGAATCGAATTATATGAGTTTTTTGTTTTTAAAAGTTAAATTTAATTTCCAATAATCTCTGCTCTGCATGAGAAAGAAACTCCTAAAAACGCTTTTTGTGGAGAGTTAATATTCACAAATTAAATAAAGAAGTTTCTCAATTTAATAACTTTAAAAATGAGTAAATGTTATAATTACTAATATAAACATATATTCTATTAAATAAAAAATAAAAAATAAAAAATAAAACTAATTTTTAATATATATTTTAAATTCAATCTGTTCACTCTTTACATCATTTTTTAATTTTTATAAAATATAATATTAATTAATCTAACTATTAAATTATTATATATTATTCTTATAATAATGTATATCAAACTTTACATGATTTTGACATATGTAAGTATAATATTTAAAATTTAATATTTATTTATATTTTAAAAATATATTACAATTAAAATAAAATAACACGATAAAGCAATTATTAATTTTATTTTTATGAAATTTTATAAAATTAATATATTTAATAAGAACATTGAAATCAACAGTTAAATTAATTAATTATATCATTTATAAAAAATATTAAATAATATAAATATTTAAACGTGAGATGATCTGGGTTCCATGTATTTTATTGAAGTTGAAACGAGTTGAGTTCACAAGCGTTAAAGTTTAAAGCATTATTGTTGAGTCTTGCACGCACTAAGCGTGAGTGCATGGAGAAGAAGGAATCTTTTCTGTTGAGTTTAACGCACCCACATATAAATTATAATCAGTAGAGTTAAAACAAAGTTCACTCCCTTCAAAGAATATAACGTTTCTGTCTCACACGTTCTAAGCGTGACTGCATGTAAAAGAGTGAAAACCAATATTCCTCTCTGTAATGATTACGGAATTGAGATGTTTTTCAGTTCCAGTTAATCAAATTACTTCTTTAACAAGTTTTTATTATACTATATATTATAATTTTATTCCTATAAGTTAAAAATAATGTATATTTTAATAAATTATAATTTTTTATGTGAAAAAGAAAAATTTTGTAAGGAAAAGAAAGATACATTTTGTATTAAAATTAAATACAATATGTAAATTAATAAAACTCTTTTAAATTGGTGTCTATTTTATACATTTATTTTATCTATTTATTTAATATAGATTTTATTTATGAGATGTTTAAGTTAAAAAATTATAAGATAAAATAGAATATTTTTTAGTTTATTGCCTAAAACAGACGAAAGTCTATCCAATTTTTATTTTATTATATTTTGATACAGTTTACAAAGTATATTTAATTACCCTTAGCATGCATTCTTAAATATACGCACAAGTAGTAACTCTTTCTGAGTTTTCATTAAACTCATCTTTAAATGATAAAAGCATAATAAATAAGCATCTTTAATGAAATTTAATTGTAATTAATTTAACCTTAAATATTTTATAATTTTTATTACATTTATGATTAAGAAGTTATGGTATTATAATTTAAAGAAGTTAAAAAAGAGAGGGATAAAAGAAGGGAAGATGAAAAAGAGAGGGTAGGGACGAGGGAGCACGTGGGGGAAACGAAAAGCCTGTGTGGGAGAGGAGAGTCGTCCCGCGCTTTGCACTCAGTGTCTGGATCCATCATCATCTGCATCATTCCCCATTCACACCATTCACCCCACCCTTCTATTTCTCCTATAAATACACCACACAACACACTCTCTTCCCTTCTTGTGTCATTCCCTTCCTCTCCACCATGGACCTCCGTCGCCGTTCCTCCGCCGCCACAGCCACCACCACCACCACCGCCGCCGCCAAAGCCTCCGACGCCCTCCCTCTCCCCCTCCACCTCACCAACGCCGTCTTCTTCACCCTCTTCTTCTCCCTCGCCTACTACCTCCTCAACCGCTGGCGCGACAAGATCCGCACCTCTTCCCCTCTCCACCTCCTCACTCTCTCCGACATCGCCGCCATTTTCGCCCTCATCGCCTCCTTCATTTACCTCCTTGGATTTTTTGGTATCCACTTCGTTCAGTCCTTCGTCGCCCGTCCCTCCGACGAGGACCCCTCCAAATTCACCGAACCAACCTCGATTGACGGAACCGAGAATACTGACATCGTAGAATCCGTCATTAAAGGCACGGTCCCAGAGTCATGTCTCGGGGACTGTTACCTAAAACCAGTAACTCCATTGGTGTCTTTAAAAACTGACAATGCTGACATTGTCCACTCTGTCACTGATAAGAAACAAAAGTTGTTGTTGGTTTCCTCGGTAGATGGAGTGGATGATGATAACCGCATTGTCGACTCTGTCATTGACGGAACTGTCGCGTCATACTCCCTTGAAGCGCGTCTTGGGGACTGCCGCCGTGCGGCGGCTATCCGGCGTGAAGCGCTGCAAAGGATGACGGGACATTCTCTTACTGGCCTGCCGCTGGATGGCTTCGACTATGAGGCTATTCTGGGGCAGTGCTGCGAAATGCCTGTTGGGTACGTCCAGCTGCCGGTGGGCGTGGCCGGGCCGCTGCTGCTGGACGGGGTGGAGTACACGGTGCCAATGGCCACTACGGAGGGGTGCCTGGTGGCCAGCACCAATAGAGGGTGCAAGGCGATCTATGTGTCTGGTGGGGCCAGTAGTGTGGTGTTGAGGGATGGGATGAGCAGAGCACCTGTTGTGAGGTTTGCAACAGCGACTAGAGCTGCAGAATTGAAGCTCTTCCTTGAAGATCCTCTCAATTTTGATACCTTGGCTGTCGTTTTCAATAGGTTGGTCACTTTTTTTCAATTAATGTTGTTGTTGGCGAAAAGGGAATTGTTGTTTCTGATTTTTCCCTGATTATGATTTTGGTTTATGCCTTATTAGAGTTTGTTGGTAAAGTCGGTCTAAATGGAAAGTATAGGGAGTTTCTGAACATGGAATCATTTAGCTTGATTTGAACTAATTGGAATTTAAAGTGATTTTCAAATGATGAGTGACAAAAGTCTTGCTTCATGATGTATTTTTGAGAGGAAAGGTTTCTTTAGTTCTTCTTTTGATGGATGGGTTGAGAAATTTAGTGTCTCAGAATTTCATTCATTTTTTAATTTTTTTTTCTTATTTGTATTTATTCATGCCATGCTATTTTTTATGTTTATGGATTTATCCTCCATGGAGACAAGGTCCTATATTTCATTTTTTTCCTTTGTTGTTTTCGGTGAGTTTCAATACTTGTAGTTGTTTGAAATTTGGATTTATGTTCTTTTCTTTGTCAAGTTTCCATACTGTAGTTGAATGATTTTCTGGGCTGGGAAACCTTTTTTGAGTGGATGGGTGAGAATAAGGAACAATTTATTGCAGTTTTTTAATTTTTAGTAGTGGGAGATTTCAATTTATACTGAAAATTGAGGTTGGTTTCTGGTGCTACAGGTCAAGCAGATTTGCCAGGCTTCAAAATATTAAATGCTCTATTGCTGGGAAGAATGTTTATGCTAGATTTACCTGTAGCACAGGTGATGCCATGGGGATGAATATGATTTCCAAAGGGGTCCAGAATGTCCTTGATTTCCTTCAAAATGATTTCCCTGACATGGATGTTATCGGCATCTCTGGTAATTCTTATGCCCTTTTTAGCTTTATTGGGTTTGAATCCCCCTCACGCCTAATATTACTTTGCAAATTTGCTTTGATGCCAAGGGATACTGTTCAATGCTGATAAATAATTGTGTATTTATAAAGGATCTTATTTTTAGTGTCCCTTCAATTATGCGCTTTTCTTATATGAAAGTGGTCCTCTATACTCCAATTTTATGTCCTTATTTATTTAGGTAGTTTCTTTGAAATTATATGATACGTATCTTTAGTTCTTATCATTATGTCATTGTGGGTGTTTTCTTCAATTATTTTAACCGATGGCCATGGAAGGTTGTCATAGTACTTATGCATGTAGAAATTGTTTGGATACTTATTTGAGCTTGATTTGTTTGTTCCATCTGCTTATGCTAATCTGACCAGTCTCCATTAACTTTCTCATTAGCTGGTTTTCAATAAGAAAAGAATTGGTTAATTCTTTCATTTTATATGTACCTGAGCTGTGAATTTGATGTAAAAAATGGGAACCGTGACGCACTCTCAGATTCATCACCTGCCCTTATATCACGTTGGATTCCTCCTGTGTTCTACTATTATTTTCGTTCATCAATTCAAACTCAGGTATTGGGTTTCTCAGTTTGCTTGCATGCAATTAGTGTTTCACTGAATTGCGGGATCTCCCTTCAAAAGAAGTACTGTATAATCTTTTCAGACATTACACTTTCATGTTAAATGTGACATGCTAAGTAATATTAACTGAGTATAAAAGTAAGTTTCATTACTCTATTATAATTTTTTTTATATATTTTACTCTATTCTAATTTTGAAGTTAGTACATCACTTCGTTTTTATAAAGGGAATATTGAAGTGGGCCCCATGGATTTTTCTTTGTTTGGTTATTTTGATGCCTATAATAATTATCTTGGATGCTGGAATTACTTTTTTCTGGGAATTTAAACTTGAAATGTGATGGTAATTTATTGACTCAATTCTATAGGAAATTATTGTTCGGATAAGAAACCTGCTGCAGTAAATTGGATTGAGGGACGTGGGAAGTCGGTAGTTTGTGAAGCAACTATCAAAGAGGATGTGGTGAAGAAGGTGTTGAAGACCAATGTGGCTGCCTTGGTTGAGCTGAACATGCTCAAAAACCTTACTGGGTCTGCTGTTGCTGGTGCCCTAGGTGGATACAATGCCCATGCTGGCAACATTGTTTCTGCCATTTTTATAGCCACTGGTCAAGATCCAGCCCAGAATGTTGAGAGTTCCCATTGCATAACCATGATGGAAGCTGTGAATGATGGAAGAGACCTTCATATCTCAGTGACCATGCCTTCCATTGAGGTGATTTAGCACCTGTCTCTAGTTAGTTAATTTTCCAATCAACTTTGATTTTTCACATTGCAATTTTTGCCACTACCTTCACACCCACCCTTTTATGGTTAAAAGATTTTATCATAAAAGGAAAAGGTGTGAAGGTGGTACTAAAAAATTGTGATCTTGGAGCAACATTTTTGTTTTCCAATGCATGTGCTAAGATTGTATATGACTTGTGGTGGTCCCCTCAGGTCGGCACAGTTGGGGGTGGAACTCAATTAGCTTCTCAGTCTGCTTGCTTGAATCTGCTTGGTGTGAAGGGTGCAAGCAAGGATTCACCAGGATCAAACTCAAGACTTTTGGCCACCATTGTTGCAGGATCTGTTCTAGCAGGGGAGCTGTCTCTGATGTCTGCTATTGCTGCAGGGCAGTTAGTCAAGAGTCACATGAAATACAACAGATCAACCAAAGATATGTCCAAGGTGTCATCCTGAGGAGTTTGTGGTGTTAGGACTTCCAGCCTCTTCTAATGATGCCAGAGTAGATAAAGGGTCTGCGATGTGACAGTAAATTTTAGAGGAAAAAGGAAGACAATAGGTTGTTGGCACCCATGTGAGGTTTCGTGGCTTGTATCGCTGTCTTTTGTACTGTGGAAAGCTGAGGTCTTCTTCTTTTGGTGACCACTCTGGACCATTCACTGTTCAAGTTTGATAGCATAGTTGGCAACCCGTTGGATGAATCTTGACATTCTCCATAAACTTAGATATTTTATTTTTATATTTTGTAATTATAATCCCAAACATGTTCAACATGTGTATTATGTTCCCTGACATATATGTTCGTTTCTTTGTAGTTGGGACCAGATAGCCCTGTTGTTTGGTGATTTTTCTCCTGTCTTACTGTTCAGTCGAACCTATGAATCGAATTGGACCATGTCTTTCACATGAAACCATTTTTCTTGGTTGATGTTACAGATTTTGTACTCTCTGATTGCTGTTGATGTTACTTCGATGCTATTCTGAAGTTCGCAAAAGGGTTAATGGTTTTTATAACATGTTTCATTAGTTTTACTTTTATCCTTGGAATCATCTGCTTACGGTAATAATATATTTGCTGGTTGACATCTCTCTTTCCATTTATCAGCAGAAAGAAAATAAGAATATAATCTATAGTAACCCTTCCAAGCAAATGCTTCTAAGTAATGTCAACAGTTGGTATGGGTTTTTGCAGCCACTGGTATCTGTATTTGCTTCAAACAACGATCGTAAATGGATATGGAAATTTAATTAAAGAAAAATTTATATTCTTATTTTTCTTTCCGTTAATAAATTGATAAAGATCTTTTGAAAGCCATCCAAAATAAATTTACTTGAGAGTCATCTCTTTCTAGAGAGATCCCCCAACACTAATTAGGCTTGCTAGTAATTTCTTGCCTCTGGTTTCGTTGGTCCTAGTGTGTCAATAGTGTCCTACTAGATAGAATCGCGGCTTTCATCTCATTCCTATAAATATTTATTCAAAGAAATAAAATTCAAGGATACTCTTGCAATCCATAGCCAACCGCTATGGTGGTTGACTGTATCATAAGTAATTATCTTCATAATATTAAAATCATTTTTGAAACTTCTATGTCATTGGACACTAAAGTTTTAAAAAATGACTTAACCATAGAGTGAATAGTTTTGGCTCCTATAAGTGTTAATATAAGAGCATGTTTAATTTTCTTTTTAAAAAGCAGTTTCCTGTATCTAAAAGTACTTTCAAAAACAGAAAATTATTTTTACAAAAGAAATCAAACATGCTTTTAGTTTTCTTAACAATAAAATTACTCTTAAGATCTTTAAATCTTCAATTCATAAGTCATATAATACTTACATAGCATTGTTTTATCACTAACAAAAATGCTTATATGGCATATTATGTACCACAAAAAATGCAATGCATGGATTTGTTCTTTGAAAGTCACGATGGAGTTATGTCCTTTCTTCAACAAATGAAATGTCTCTCTCATGAGTTATATCCCTTCCATATTTCTACAAAACGAAAAACTTTGGGGAAATGCTCCCATAAAAACTCCAAAATTTAATCCAAGGAAGGAAATGAATCTCTAAATTCTATTGAAACTTTTCATAGCAAATAAATTATTGATAGGAAAAAATAATTTTCATTTCCCTTGTCCATTTCCCCTATCATTTTATTATTATTAGGACAAAATTACTTGTAAAAGTAAGAAGAAAAAGGGTTGGGAAATAATTCATGTAGGTAATGGTGGTAGTTTTAAAGATCTTCATTGTTGGCAACATTAAAAACAACGTCTTCGTTATGCCAATAATGAAGGAAGTGGGCGTAGGTTATGTTATTGTGAAATATAAAGTTATTGTGTGAACCTCCAAGACATTTGTCATAGAACTTTGAAGGTGTTTGGGATGGTAATTGCTTTTGTAATGGATTTGGTCATCGTTCTTATACCTTTTGAAATGATATTACAACAACTACTAAATCTTTAAGTGTCAAATGTCAAATGAGGTGTATGAATCATTAAACACCGATGAAATTAGTTAAAAAAATAAATTTTTAAAAATATTATTTATTATTAGATATTTTTTAATAAATTTTTTAAAGTTTTTTTGAGTTTCATATGTATAAATTTTTTATCAGGTTAGAAGTTATCATCTACTATCCTTAATGATATCCTCAATTATATTGTTTGTACGTGAATAAAACACCTTAAACAATTTTCTATCATTCTTTTCATTATAGGTGGTCGTATAATATGTTTTACATATATAATCATTTTTATCATATATTTTTCCATGTGACTACTCTTTTGTTTTAATATTTTATTTTTTGTCATTTTTATTTTTTTTCTTATACTATTCTTTTAAGGTTTAACATTCACTATTATATAAGATAATTAATTGTATTGTAATACCATAAAATTTTTCCTTCATCTAAATAACTAATTTACATTCACATAAACACCATTGTCTTATTCTACTTTGATCACTTTTTATAGGTAACATCTTTATTGATTTCTATATATAAAATCCATCCCAAGTACATGATGTCATTTCTAATTTTAATTTTCATCACATAATCCTCATCTTCTTTTTATATTTTGTTATCTATTATTGTAATAAATCAAAGCCACTTAAGTTTCATTAGTTCAACATTTATGCATAAAAAACACATGGATGACGAAAAAAAAAAAAAAAAGATTCTACACAACACCACTAGACTGCACCAAAACCAAAGGAATGAACACACAATGAACTTGTAAGATAACACAAATACTGAAGAAAAAAAATCCGTGAACAAAGTGCAGACTTATTGCGCATAGTAACCAAAAACAACATTCGTATAATGGGAACTAATAAATGGAACGTAACTGAACTCTCATAAATACTGCATACATAATCTACTATTTCTAAAGAAAAGTAACCATTTGTTAGTCTCAGAAGTATGTAGCACATCTCTATCAAGACCATTTATTGAACACTATATGAATCATATATTGTTTTTCAGAAAGAAAACAACACCAAATTTGTGAAAAATTTAGATTTAATACAAAAACTAGATACTGATAAAGAATAGAAAATGAGACTTCAGATCTTCTTTGGTTGAGTATATGAACCTCCGCAGAACTTGAGTCTTGATATGGTAACAATGACATTGACATTTGCAGTGGAATTGGACTTTTGCAGCTCTATGATGGAGCCCTCAACACAGTAGGCCTAATCATCTAAATGGCAATGCACTAAATTGAATAATACCTCTCAAAGGGTTGGCCTCAAAGGTGAATAATTAATTGAATGATCAATAAAGGAAAATATATAATTTGCATTTAAGAAAGAGTGACATACATTTATTTTAGAATTCTTATGTAAAATTCTTAAATGATTAGGACCAAAAGAGTTGGGCTGAACACTACCACTAATAGGTTGAGATGCCACATGCGATAGCCATAAAAATAATAGTGGAAACATGATTATTGGCATACATTCATTATAAATATAGAAACAAAATTAACTAAGAATTAACAATGCATGGTGCTACTGTTGAGGTTGTAGGTGTCGATCCAGGTAAGTATCAAATTAATACAGGCACTATTAAATTTGTTTTAGCTCTCAATATATTAAAAATCAAAAAACACTGTCAAACTTTCACAGTATTTGTAGCTTAAAAGGATTTGATTTATAACTTAGATGAAACTGCAATAAGTCAATTTCAATTGGTATTGCATCTCTATGATACTTCCTTTTTTGTTGTCTCTTCGTTTAAGATAAACGTTGTTTTTATATGGCTATCATTTATTATTTTTAATTACTTGTTTAAAAAATCAAATTAAATCATACTAAATTTTTTTTGAAGTTTTTTATGAGACTATTAAAGAAGATTTTGTGCAAGGGCATTATTGAGATCAGAAATATGAAATATGAGTGAAGAAGTCTCATATTAAATAGAAATAGAGAAGTTGAGCAACGTATAAGACAAAGATGCACCACCTAATAGTCTCGTTTAATAATTAGGATAAGACGATATGATTGGATAATTTATCTCATTCTGTGCTTATTGATATGCTTATTGAATAATAGGATACAATAACTTATCTAGTTGAGGTACTTTTATTTTCACAGTTCAAATTCTTATCCTAAAGATGGTGATGGACTAGGGATCATCAAGACATGATAACTTTTTTCTATCACCTTCTTACTTATACTTCATACCCTTTTTAATATTTAATAATTTTTAAAGTTTATTTTTAATAAATTTATAAAATATATTGTATTAACATTTTTTAAATAAAATTATTTTTAAGAATTTATATTAATTTTAATACAAGAGTAATTTTTTCATTTAAATATTATTTATATCTTCTATCTCTTTTATTTATCTTGAGCATTGAACGTGATGATATAATGTTATATGCTTTATTATCTTAATATACATCGAACATAAGATAAGATAAAATTTCATTCTTCTTTTATCATATCTTATCTTTATCCGACTCTTATATTCTATCGTTTCTTATTTTATTATATTCTTCAAATGGTTTTTAAGATTTTGGATTGGAGGTAATATCTAAGTCTACTTGTATAATTTGTTCATTGTTTAATAATAAGAGATCTCTTTAGTGTATAAGACCCTTCTCCCTTTCCTCCTCTCTCCTCTTAAACCAATCTAGATGATCATATTAGAATAATTTTATAGCAAAAAAAATAAAAAGAAACAATATAAGAAAATTCATCCCTTTTATAAATTTAAGAAAAATCATTTTAGTTAATAGATTATAGTAAGGAAAATGCACTAAAATCAAGAAGATTAATAAGAGAGCTTCCAGCAAAGTAAAAAATATTGTGAGACTTTAGACAATAGGATGATTTGTTTAGTTAGAATATGCTTGTAACACCTTAAATTTTATTTTAAATAAATAACAATTTCACAAAATTGGAATAATAAATTTTCACAAAATATTTCAAAAACGAGGAAGGATTAGAAGACCATATCAAACAACTGCCACAAGGCTAGTTCAAATACGACAAATTTTGAAATATTATCCTAAGCCCTATAGCAGTTCATCTATCCCTTCACTGTGTCTGATGCTAATCGTCTTGATTACTTGAAAAATGAATGTAAGGGGGGGTACTCTACACTACCCAATACAATCAAACATAGAGTCTCACCTTCAAAACATTTAAATATTTTCAACAATTAGATAGTACATGCACAAGCAGCATTTCAATATAATTCAATTCAATCAAAACACTGATGCACTTATGGCACCAACAGCAATTCATACTCATTATTCACAGCGTATTCCACCGGCATTAGCACGCCCATCATAATATATTATACCGGCGATTACTCGCACCTTCACAATATTTATACTGGCGACAACTCGCCTTATTCTCAGTATTTATACTGGTGACAACTTGCCCCATTCACTTTGTTTTACACCGGCGGTTACCCGCTCCATTCTCTTTATTTCACAAGACCCGGCTCTAGGCCCACATTCGTTTATAAAACACAGCACATAGCCTACCATTATATATAACGTATGACACGTAGCCTACATCTATTCATATTACACGGCCCTCGGGCCCACATTTTCACAACATTCATTCAATATATATATGCATTCGGCACAAGTATCCATACCCATTCACCACGTTCAGCATGCAAGCCCCCATTCTATCACACAACACCTAGCACACAATTTACATGTCACGGCACACAGCCCTCATTCCATTTCGCAATACACAGTATAATACCATACACACAGTCATTCCCACTAGGTTCAACTATCTCGACACATCAAAACACATGACAATTTCCCTTAATACACATTTTTCTCTTCCTACCTTAGCCACATTACAGTATTTCACAAAATAACAGCGAATTTCACACAAAAAGAGTAGGGTAGAGTCCCCCTTTACCTCGGATTGAAGATCCACACTCAGATTCAATCTTGAAAACGTTCTTCACACAGATTTTGGCCTAAACACATGGTTAATTTCATGAGAACCCCAGAAATCACTCCAAAACAAAGAAAGGGGAGGAAAAACGAAACCCTAACCATTAAAACTCACCTTCAAGCGTTCCCCACACGACTCTGAGCTCCAATCTTGCTCATGAACGGCTTTAGAGGCAATTAATCGGTGAGAAAAGAGTTTGGGGTTGAGAGAATCGAAGGGATCTAAGAGGGAAATTGAGAAAAAATGATTCTCAAATCCCTAAATCCCCTTTTAAAACCCCTCAAATCGCGACACTCTTGCTACAACCAAGTTCTCTTGCTGCATCAATACCCTCTGTCGTCACAGCGAAAATCTCAAACGAAACTGCATTCTAGTTTCTGGAGAATCTTTCTACAGCGAGGCCCTCTCGCTATAGCGAGTCTGTAACCAAAAATGCAGTCTCCACTATCGCTCTCTTGTCACAACGAGACACCTCTCGCTACAGCGAGAAGGCAACAGTTTAGCCCCTTCTTCCCAGGGCACTCTCGCTACAACGAGAATCCTCTCGCTGCAGCGAGAACACTCTGCACCAGCTACTTAGCCTATTCTTTCCAGCCCAGTCTAGTCATACCCGCATAACATTCTCGTATTTATTCACATGCATATACATAGACATATATATATATATATATATATATATACACACACACTCATACATTATGACCACACATTAAAATGCCATTTGCATTCCATCATTTCGCACTTGAGTGCACATTCAAACATTCAGTCTCATATAAATATTCACATATATATACATCAATAATAATGACTAATATTATCAAAATTTGGAGCGTTACAATGCTATTCATCCAAGTCTAACATTGACAAACTTAAAGAAGGAAGATATAGAAAGATATTATAAATGAGGTTTTATTTTATATTTACTCATCACAATAACTTGTAGTCAAGTCCTTTAAGTGAATTGGAGGCTTGCATAATCGTGTGTTAGGTGAGAGTTTGCAACTATGTTCGTCCAAAAATTATAAAAGAGAGGGTTTACAATTTTATTATTTAAAAAATTATTTATTTCTTATGAATTTTTTTATTCATCTAAATATTTGACTTTTTTTTCTCCTATTTTTACCCATTCAAATAATAATGTTCTTACTTGATTTTGCATCTTCGTTATTTCTTTCCTTGCTATTTTATCTTATTATCCAAATAATACATTAAAGTTTTAAGTTTTAGCGATAAAAGAAGTGTTTAGTATATAATCTTATTTAAATTTTTTCTAAAATTATTTACATAAATTTAATTTAATTTCAAGTTTAAATAAAATTAAACATGTTTTTTTTTCTTCTTCACAATCTTCAGTATGATGTCTATGACAATAATTAATGACATTTTTGAAACATCATAATAAGCTTCAATCTTCATAAATTTAAAATAATTTGCTTGTCTTTGCCGGTCTCTAGTACCAAAATAGCTAATAAAAATTACCATTTTCAATAAAACACATACATGCTACTATAAGGAATAAAGAAACTAAAACATACTATCTTTGTTATCCTATTTGGTTTTTATCAAAATATTAATAAGAAAACAAATAAATAAAGTTATATAAAAGTCATTAACTAAAAGTAAAGATTCCAAAAATTCATGAACAACAATAACACACAATCATTGTAAAAGCATATATTTCTTGTAGTTTGTTCATGCATGTTGAGGATAAATCCAATGTAAACTCAAATTTAAGTATTTATAACTAATAAGGTGAAAATTAATATCTTATATAAATAGTTAAAATAATTTTTTAGAGAAATTTATGAATGACTTCTCCTACAATAAAAGTGCATTAACTAACTACAATATTTTTCTCTACTTCTAAAAACTTGTGTGACAATAAAAAGCTTACGAATTTAATGTCAACTTATACCATAAATATTAACCTCCTTCATTGTATTACTTTTTTTTTTTCTAATTCTTAGGACAACAACAAAATTTCTATCGCACATTATCAATAAAAAAAATTATTCAAATTAGACATTTATAATTTTTTTAATTAAACAAGAAAAATCAAAGCAGCAAAAATATCGTAGGGATAGATTTAGGAGTAAATTTACCCCTAACTCCATCTATGATTTCATAATTGGTCTTAAGCCTAAGTAAAGGAGGAGGAATGTAGTATGCCTTTAGCATCCAAAATAAAACTTATCAAATCATTATTTACATGGATCACTCGTAACAATATTATGCTAGGACTACATTGTTACCTTGAAGCAACATGTTGTATGACTTATGTATGATGTCAAATGAGCTAAAGCAATTGCATCAGCACTTAGATATATTAAATGAGTAAAGATCCTCACATTTTGTTAGGTGAATGTGGGTAAAGAAGTTAGTTTAAGAGCATGCGTTTAAGATTGATTTATGGAATATTAGTACTTTGATAAGAAAGTTGTTAGAAGTTATAGATACCGTGATTCGTAGAAGATTAACATCAAGTACCTTCGAAAAAATAAAGTATATGTCATTGTAGATAATTCTTGGAAAAAGAATGTAATAGAGATTAAAAGAATTGGAGACAAATTCATACATTTGAACTTTTTGGTCACACCAGACATTATTTATATCATTAGTACTTATGATCCACAAGTTGAAGTAGAAATTCTTTTGGAAGAAAATGTTTGAGAGGATTTTGGGTGAACTAGAAGCTTTGCGTCATAAGACAATGAATCTTGGTGCGTGGAATGAAAGTGAGCAAGAGAATATTAGGCATCAAAATGCAAGAAATGAGACAAGAGAAGTAGTGAGTGAATTATGATCCAAGATTTTTGAGAAATTCTATCAAAATCTTGGAACAAAGAATAACAAAAAAAAAAAAAAAAGATATTGTGACAAAAGAAGTATTTTGGAAGTCTTTATTTAAAATCTTAATTTAATTTTCTAAAATAAATAAATTTTACAAAATGGGAGTAATAAAATTTCATTTAAATAATTTCCTAATGCACAATTTCATTAAAATGTTTCCAAAATAAGGATGGATTACAAGTTTGAATCAATCAGTGCTACAAAACTTAATTAATACATTTCAGTTTCAAAAATAAATATTCTAAGTCCTATAGCAGTATCATTCATCCTTTCACTGAACCTGGTACTGATCGTTTTGGTCACCTGAAAAATAAATATAAGGGTGAGCACTCTACACTATCACACACACATAAACAAGCAGAGTCTCACCTTGCCCATTCTACACAATTACTAAAATATTTCAAATCCTGCATCAATAAGAACAAGGTAATAATTTCATCATTTTATTCTCAATCACAAACATGTGCGCTCACTGCACCATTAAACATTTATCATACAATACCCACGTGCGCTCACTACACACTAGTCATGCTCACTGTAGCATTATGATAACAGATTCTTGATGCCCTCAACCTCAGGGACTTATTGAGTTCACACCATGGATGGTCGCTAGATAGCTCTTGTCCCACGGATATAACATGTGCGGTACTGAGCCCCCTAAGGAAAGGTGTTAGTCAAATGCCGAGTCAAGAAGAGAGTGTGTGGCCTGTGGTGCACTCACACTTATTGTTGGTGTCACCACCACCCTCTCTTCCCCAAGGTGTTTCTACCGCCACATCTTCCACACCTCTAGTGTATCGCTGAATCATTCATAGTTTTCTAATATTTCAAACATAACCTACATGCCATTCACACATATTCACCCATTTCACATTATTCGACATCAATCAATGACACATCTACATATTTCAATCACATTGGAATCAACCACTTCATCACATTATACTTATCAGAATGTATTAGTGGAAGAATTTGTGATGATTGTATTGAACAATGAACCAACCATATATACATATTACAACAACTATATTTACGGGAATAGATCAATTAACAAAAATGGTTCCTATAAACATGCTAATGAATCCCTTGATTAGCTGTGATTTGTTAATCAAATCCCATTCTTGGTTGGCAACATATCAGCGTGAATATTATGCTGATATATTAATCAAATTCCATTCTTGGTTGACAACATATCAGCGTGAATATTGTGCTGATATTTTTCCATATTTAGCCTGCCTCCAATACCCCCCTTAAGTGGGTGCATGAAGGTGATGAATGCCCAACTTGCCAATTAGGAAATGAAATTGATTTCTTCCAAGAGCCTTTGTATGTAGGTCAGCCAACTGAGTTCGAGTAGAAACATAGGATGGTTGGATGACACCTGCAAGTATTGCATCACGCACAAAGTGACAATCGACCTCTATGTGTTTTGTGCGTTCATGGAAGCTATTACAATCGATCTCTTTTTGCCACTTGACATCTTCCATAGCTTCTTTGTATGTCAAAGGTTTAGTTTCCTATTCAAGAGCAACAAAAAAACTACGATGTGCCATGGAGAAGTTATTACAATTCACATATTGTGTAATACAGTAAGGATTACCTAAGGATGAAGGTGGCGTAGGGAAACTTGCAGATTGGCTTATTCGATGGATAGTATTGGTCACGTAGTCCCTCAGTCGGGAGAGAGGCTGCCTAAGTCCTTGTCCTCGACCTAGTCGGTCATTTTCTACAGTCAACAATTCCCTTAAGTTATTTGTTGAAGAGATCACTTGCATATCACTAGCTCGGGGCACATCATTATTCAGATCATCCTCAATATCATGAGCTATAGGTGCTGTGTCGACAGGTTCAGCTGATGGTGGCACATCATCCTTAGTCACTGGCACTGTGTTGTTGGAAGAATGCAGCAAAGGCACATCATCATCGGCCTTAGGAGTTATGTCGGTGGTCTCATGTGCCCCTCACTTCAAAGGTCCTACCACGATAGAAACCATTTTCATCTTCGTCATAAATATTGGTTATATATGGCAGATTCCAGGCGCTATCCTTGTCCTCTGTATGTGGTCAACTGAAGGGAAAATAATTTTCGATGAAGTGTACATCCTGAGAGACGTAGCTGTCTCTTGTTTCTAAATTGAACACTTTCCACCCTTTTTTCCCATAGGGATAGCCGATGAAAATACATCTCTTACTTTTAGGAGCAAATTTGTCACCTTGTCTTCCTTTATTGTGTGCATAGCACAAACACCCAAATATTCGCAAATGCTAGAGAGGAGGAAGCTTTCCAGAAAGTACTTCAAATGGGGTTTTCCCATTTAGCACTTTTGAGAGAACTCTATTAATTAAGTAACCAGTTATGAGTATACATTCTCCCCAAAAATCAATTGGGAGATTGCCTTGAAATCTTAGTGCCCGTGCAACGTTTAAAATATGTCTATGTTTTCGCTCAACTCTCCCATTTTGTTGTGGTGTGTGGACGCAAGAGGTTTGAAATATTATTCCTTGATCCAAGAAGTAATTTTTCAAGCCAAGAAACTTGATACCATTATCACTTTGAAATACTTTTACACTTTTATTAAACTGTCTCTTGACTAAAGCAAAGAAATTAATGAGGGATTTCGATACTTTCTTTTTATTGGCAAGTAGGTAGATCCACACACTGCGAGAAAAATCATCCATGATAGTCATAAAATAATAAGCACCACACAAAGATGGAGTTCTATAAGGACCCCACAAATCACAGTGTATCATTTCAAGAATACCACCAGCTCTTTGTTCACTAATGGGAAATTTTTCTTTGCATTGTTTAGCTCTAAAACATACATCGCAATTCTTACACTTATTGTTGTTGTTAACATAAAATAAGAGTAGAAGGATAAAAATATTTTGCAGAGAATGCATAGATATTATTTACTTGCTCGTTTTAAATAAAGATAGAGTCAAATATACAAAATACAATATCCCTTATTTTTAGGCACGACTAACAATAATCCAATCTAATAAACAAAAACAAAAACTCCTAATGACTGGGTCTTAAATAACAGAAAATTAAAATTCAAAAAATTGGATAAAACAGCCACGTGTGGCAGTTGTTGTAGGCATATTTTCAACAAATCTCCTCCTTGCCTCAATAGCTGCAAACACCTAATTTGTTTCTCAAAGCTTCAAATCTAGATTTTGGAAGGGCTTTTGTTAAAGCATCTGCACTTTCATCTTCAGTTCTGCAATAAAGAAGTTTGACTTCACCTTTTTTTGTGCTTCTCTTAAGAAAAATAGCTTAATCTTAAAATGCTTAGTCTTGCAATGAAAAATAGGATTATTTGAAATGGAAATAGCTGCTTGATTATCAACAAAAATCTGTGTCGGCTCTTTTTGTTCCATATGTAGATCAACAAGTATATGCCTTAGTCAAATAGCTTGATTCACAGCTGTAGTGGTTGCCACATATTCTGCCTCAGCTGTGCTTTGAGCCACTATATCTTGTTTTTTGGAACTCCATGAAAACATACCTGAACCAAAGCTGAAACAGTAACCTGTTGTACTTTTCACGTCATCATTTGAACCAGCCCAATCACTATCAGAATATCCTTGAAACTGAAAATTTTGAGAGTGAGTGAACTTGATGCCATAATTTATAGTTCTCTTGACATATCTCACAATCCGTTTGGCAGCTTGAAGATGGACCTCACTAGCACAATGCATAAATCTTGAAAGGACACTTACTGCAAACATGATATCAGGTCTAGTTGCACTAAGATACATTAGGCAACCAATTATACTTCTATAATGATATTCATCTACCTTATCGGCTCCATCATCTTTGCTGAATTTTTCTTTCTGGTTCATTGGTGTATCAATGCTTTTGCAGTCCTCCATGCAGAACTTCTTCAGTATTTCTTTTACATATTTTTTTTGACATAGAAAAACTCCATCTTTTTCTTGCTTCACCTCCATTCCCCAAAAAAAGGACATTAAACCAAGATCTGTCATCTCAAACATTTGAAGCATTTCAGCTTTGAACTCCATCATTAGTTTTTCATTAGTGCCTGTCACAAAGAGGTCATCAACATAAATAGAAACTATAATTAAATTATCTGCTACCATTTTCACATATAATGTAGCTTCATTTGGACTTTTAATAAATCCAAGTTTTTTAAGATAATCATCAATTCTTCCATACCAAGCCCTTGGAGCTTGTTTAAGACCATACAAGGCTTTCTTTAGCTTGTAAACCTTATCTTCTTGTTCCTTAACTTGAAATCCCCTGGCTGCTCCACAAATATCTCCTCTTGCAAATAACCATTTAAAAATGCAGATTTTACATCTCAATGGTAAATTTTCCAACCTTTGTGTGCAGCCAAAGCAAGCAGCATTCTGATTGTATCGAGACATGCAACGGGAGCAAACGTTTCTGAAAAATCCACTCCAAACACTTGAGCATAACCTTTTACCACCAACCTGGCCTTGTGTTTATTTATAGAACCATCTGCATTTAGTTTAGTTCTATAAACCCATTTGACTCCTATGGGTTGTTTGTGTTAAGGTCGATCTACTAGCTCCCAAGTGTAAATTTTTTAATCATCTTAAGTTCTTCCTTCATAGCATTAATCCACTTCTCATCCTTTTCGGCTTCTTCAAATTCAGCAGATTCTAAGATAGCCACATTACACTTTTGATAAATCTTAGATAAAGATCTTGTACCTCTGACAGGAATTTCATCAACTTCATCATCAAGGAGTTGTGGAGTTTCTAGAAGTTGCTTTCTTACTGGCTTCTCCTAACTCCACTGTTGATCTTCCATGAACTTTACATCTCTACTCACAAGAATTTTTCCATTTTGTGGTTGGAAAATTCTGTAAGCTTTAGCCGTGTTACTATATCTGATAAAAACTCCGGGTTCAGCCTTTTTGTCAAGTTTGTCCCTTTTAACCTGTGGAACATAAGAAAAACAAACACAATAAAAAATTCTCAAATTTTGTAAATCTGGTTTGTACCCAAACCAGCCTTCAAATGGAGTTCTTTTGTTCAAAACTCTACTTGGCAGCCTATTCAGCAAAAATACAGCAGTGCTTGCTGCCTCTGCCCACAGCTTCTTTGGCAAATCTTTCTCATGTAACATGCACCTTGTCTTCTCCATGATGCTTCTATTTTTCTGTAAGTTAGTGCTCAATGCCAGCTTCTTCACAAAATTTATCAAAAACGTCATTTGTATATTCTTTTCCATTGTCAGACCTTATTATTTGTAACCTGTAACCACTTTGATTCTCCACAACTGCATTTAAAGGCAATACTCTCTGAGGTCCCCCAACATCTGTATGAACAAGTTGTAGCCTTTGAGTTGCTCTCCAAGTGGTTTAAGGAAATGGTTTTCTGACTAGTTTACCAAGTTAGCAAGCCACACAATCTATCAACTTGTCTTCAAGCATCGAGACACCTTTCACCAAGGCATGTTTCTACATGTATAACAGTCCTGCAAGATGAAAATGTCCAAGTCTTTTGTGCCATAGATCAGCATTGGTGGTTGTGCTCAAAAAAGATATTTGCTCCTCCTCCATCAGATTTAGAGCATAGCTCTTAGATCTCATTTTCACTCTAAATACATCTTTGCCTTTTGCGTCTTTGATCAAGCACCAGTTATTTTCAAATATGACTTTGAAGCCCTTTTCCACAAGTTATGCAACACTAAGCAAATTTTGGTCAATGTTAGGCACATATAAAACATCAAAGATATACTTTAAACCTGTCAAGCTTTCAATAGCAATGGTCCCTTTCCCTTTAACTGAGATGAAATCACCATTTCCAATTTTTACTTTGGAAATGATGGTTTTGTCATGCTCTTTAAACAACTTTTCGTCATGGGTCATGTGGTTTATGCAGCCGCTGTCTATTAACCATGAGTCACTAGAACAGTTGATTGTAGTGAAACATGTTGCAACAAAGAGTTGCTCATCTTCTTGCTCCTCCAAGGTGACATTTGCCTCTTTTGATTTAGACTTGCAGACTCGCTCTACATGTCCCAAATCACCACATTTTCTACACTTGATATCTGGCCTCCACCAACATCTTTCTTTTGGATGATTTGTCTTTTTGCAATGTGGACAGGGGGGAAAGTTCTCACCTTGCTGTTCGTTGAAACCTTCTAGCTTTTTGTTCTTCTATTTGTTGTTGTTTTTGCCACCTTTTGAATTTTGTGCTTTTACATGAAAAGCACCTTGTACCGTCTCATCTTTTCTCATCATTCTTCTTTGCTCCTGGGCCTGTAAAGCATTTACCAATTCTCTCAAGGTGATGGTTGACATGTCTTTTGACTCCTCCAATACTGATATCTTTGATTCATATTTTTCTGGTACAGTAACCAGAATTTTTTGAACTATTTTTTCATCAGAAAAGTCTTTCCCGAGAAGCTGCACTTTATTTGCTATACTCATCAGTCGATTAACATAACTTTTAATTGTTTCTGTCTCCTTCATGCTCTGCATCTCGAATTCTCTAGCCAAGTTAAGCACTTGCATGCCTTTGGTTCTTTCACAACCAGAATATTGTTTCTTGAGATAATCCCAAATCTCTTTGGTAGATTTGAAATTCATAATTCTTGTAAAAATGATTTTTGACACAGCAGAAAAAAGGCAATTTGTTGTCTTTCTCTCCTTGTGGTACTTCATTTGAGCCATAGTTGGATTTTCAGGCATTATAGGAACGTCATAATCTTCTTCTACTGCCTCCCAAAGATTCAATGCTTCAAGATGATAGATCATCCTTGTAGCCCATAACTCATATTCCTCACCATAAAAAATTGGCGGTGAACCTACTGTGTATGTATTTTCCTCCATTGGTGTTTCTCTCAACTCACAAATCCCTCAAAGATAAAGGCTCGTGATACCAATTTGTTGTTGTTAACATAAAATAAGAGTAGAAGGATAAAAATGTTTTGCGGAGAATGCATAGATATTATTCACTTGCTCGTTTTAAATAGAGCTAGAGTTAAACATACAAAATAAAATATCCCTTATTTTTAGGCACGACTAACAATAATCCAATCTGATAAACAGAAACAAAAACTCCTAATGACTGGGTCTTAAATAATAGAAAATTAAAATTCAAAAAATTGGATAAAATAGCTACTGTGCAGTTGTTGCAGGCATATTTTCAACACTTATTTTTACCAAATCCAGAAATGAGTTCTGTAACTTCAAAGGATGGATGTCTTAAGCGTTTGTGCCATAATTCCACTTGATCCACATTGTCTGCCTTGTTAACTTGTAGCCTATGAGCTCCACAGAAGTAATAAAGTCCATCTTTATGTTTACCAATCCAATCACCATCCTCGAAATGCAGTCCTGTAATACACACAATTTATTAGTGAATTGTATAACACAATTTGACTTATCTAAAAGTTACGATATAGATAGGAGATTGCAGTTCAAATTCGGGACAAAGAGAACATTGGCAAGTTTCCGCTGTCCCCCTAAGTACACAGTTCCTTCCTTTGTTGCATTTGTATGTTCTCCATTGGGCAACCCAACTGGACATGGCATACTATCAAGTACATTATGCATTTCTTTCATGCTTTCAGTCATATGATTTGAAGCTCCTATATCAATAATCCATGGTGCAGATTTGCAAATACCTATCATCTTCTCATTATTTTCTCCTTTATTCAACATGTCTACCAACTTTTGCCATTGATCAGTTGTTAATCCAACAAGACCAGATTTGTTTGCGTCTGTCATTAGTTTAGCTGCACCACCGATTGCATTTGCTTGTGCAACATTGGCTTTCAAACTTGCTTCTCTCCCTCGTCCGGTACCAAATTGATGCGACATCTTGGTCTTTCCACTAGCTTTCCCATCAGTTTTGGGTCTTTTCCCCCCACCATTTAGGGTATCCAATCAATTAGAAGCAATTTTCAATAGTGTGTTCCGTTTTGCTACAGTTGTTGCAAGTTTGAGTTTTGTCCTTAGTTTTCCAGTGATGTCTTCCCTTTGCATGTGCCACAAGACCCATAATTTCACCTCATTCTTCTTGTGATCTTCTAGTCATCCAGACACGTTCCTCTTGGATTATGATCGAGTATACTTAATTCAAAGAAGGCAAAGGATTGCATGTGAGCAAACTTGAGCGCATCGTTCCATATGTGGCATCATCTAACCCCTTAAGAAACTAGTGCACCTTTTTTTCTTCTTTTCATTTTTCCAGCTTAGTGGACAGATTATAAGTGTAGTTGGCATATGTGCATACTGGGATTTTCTCATAATTAGTAGTTTATCCCATAATACTTTCAGCTTTCCATAGTATTCAACTATGGCCATCCCTCTTTGCTTGCAGCCTGCCAATTCTGACTTTAGTTGATGTATTCTTGGACCATTTGCAATTGAGAACCTTTCTTGGATATCACTCTATAGTTCCTTTGCATTTTTTGCATACGAGATTGTAGAGCGTAACCTTAACTCTATGGTATTCAAAATTTATGAAATCAACATAGATTGGACTGTCCACCAATCTTTAAGTTTCGTTGTCCCTTCTTTTGGTTGTTCAACAGCGCCTTCAACGAACCCCCACTTTCTTCTAGCACGTAAGGATGTTCGCATAGCACGAGCCTATTCCTTATAGTTCTTGCCTCGTAGTTGAACTTGAGTAATGATGTTTCCTGGATTGTCATTTGAATTGAGGTCATAAGGGGGAAGCACACGTTTCCTTTTGTCACCAGTCTTTTCTTCACGTTTACCCTTAGGTTGATCAACTTTTCCTTCTTCCCAGAGATCTTGCTCTGATGCCATATGAGAATGTATTAGTGGAAGAATTTGTGATGATTGTATTGAACAATGAACTAGCCATATATACATATTACATCAACTATATTTACGGGAACAGATCAATTAACAAAAATGGTTCTTGTAAACATGCTTAATGAATCCCTTGATTAGCTGTGATTTGTTAATCAAATCCCATTCTTGGTTGGCAATATTTCAGCGTGAATATTATGCTGATATATTTCCATATTTAGCCCGCCTCTAATAATACTCAATATCAATCACATTGAACTCGAACACACAATATTTTCCATCACAATCTATACCAATCAATTCATTCTATCATGCACATTATTCAACATCTATCACATTATATTCTACACAACCTTTCTATCGCAATCTCATTACAATCAAATCAATTCCAATAAAACACACATCATCCTACATTTCAGTTATTCACATTACAACACATAGCAAAATAACGGATTTTAAACACAATGAGATAAGATACAGTCCTCCTTTACCTCGGATTGAAGTCCAAACACGAAATCTATGATCAAAGTGCTTCCACACGAACTTTCATCCTAAATATAGGGAAAACCTATGAAAAACTGAGAAACTAAAGAAAGGAATGAAAACCTGAAACCTTAATCAATAGAACTTACCTCTAAATGCTCCAAACACAACCTCAACCTTCAATCTTATACCAAACGGCTTTGGAGGCAGTTTAAATGGTGAAATATGGTTGAGAGTTTGAAGAGAAGGATGGGAAATGAGTTTCCTAAACCCTAAACCCCTCCAATACCCTTATGATCATGACATTCTTGCTGCAGCGAGGGACTTCTCGCTTCAGCGAAAGCGCAACAGATTCATGCCCTTCTCGCTATGGCTAGAATGCCCTTGTAGAACACACTTAGCCTATTTCTCTTAATCAGTCCAGCCCAAATGCAACCAAATATTTTTTAATGCATAATCAACATTCACTTATTCGTATGCATCCACGTTATTAAACACATATACACCTATATTCACATCATCATTCAATACTCATCATCATCATATAACTCAAACACACAAACACATAGCAATCTGTAACACCCTCAATTTTGTTACTCTTGGATAGGAAAAATAGAAATGTGGATAAAAGATATCTCGGTCAAGCAAGATAGATCTCGCTTAAGCGATGTAGGATTTCCTAAAATAGAACATTTTGGAACCCTCTCACTCAATGGAGATGAATTTTGCTCAAGCAAAATGAGATAACATTGCCCCAATTGTCCTCTCGCCCATGCAAGAAAAGGGTCTTGCTCAGGTTGGGAGCAGCTCGCCCAAGCGAGTAGAGTTCGCTCAAGCGAGGAGTCGTAGGAAAGATAGGGTGTTCTCTAGACTCAATCTCGCTCAAGCAAGGTAGATCTTGCTCAGGCGAGATTGTATCTTGCTCAAGTGAGAATATTAGAAAAATGAGTAGTCTCGTTGTTTGGTTGTCTCGCTCAGGCGAGGAAGGCTGGCCTAGGCGAGGATGGAATCTCGTTCAAGCGAGAATTTGATCACTCAAGCGAGATCGCACAAGTTTAGAAGGATATTTAAGGAACCTCAACCTTAAAAATACTCATTTCTCACCAAACGATCTTTTCTCTTCATTTTCTCTGTTTTCTCTACTTTCTCTCTCTAAAGAGAACTCTCACAGACTTCAAATCTCTTCCAGATTTGAACTTAAATATCAATTTCATTCAGATATAAGAAACTGTATCTTTTGGATGATATCTCCGTTGATATCATGGAATCTCTCAGGAAAACTAGTTTTGAGGAACCGTTACCAGGTAAGGGAAGTATTCTCTAGCCTTAGTTTTATAAATATATATGTAGTGATTCCATAGGAATTTGAGTAAACTATTTTAATAATAATCTATAAATTTTATGATGAAAGTGTATACTTGGCATAAGGAAGGTTTTGAGTTTACTTAAAATTAATAAAATTGGATTCTTAGAGAAAGCTGTGGGTTAGAACATCATCAAGAAGTTTTAAGGTTAAGTTACTTAGAATGTATATGAGTTAAGTAATAAAAGACAAAATATTAAACTTTAGGATAGAAGACCATATTGAAATTATACGAGTTGGACTGAGTCCGAAAGTGTCCGTCGGTATATTCTATTGATTGTTTGGTGTGACATTGTGTGATAATTTTTGTGCTAAGACTAATATCTTGTATTGATTGTATGGTGTGATATTTATGATAATTTCTGTGTTAAATTAGCATATTGTACTGATTGCATGGTGTGATATTGTATGATAATTTTCTATATTAGATTGACATGATGTAATAAGTATATGATGTATGAAGAGAAAGAAAGAGATGCATGATTATGATGCGTGGGTCAAAATAATTTGAAAAGGGATTATGATATAATTATAACACATTGAAGGGTGTATTATAATATATATTGTGATTCACGAATTTATATAAATCGTAACTCACGAATTATAACATGTTGATCGATAAAAAGAATATGAAAATGAGAAATGCTGAGAAAGAGAAAGAGAATAAGTATAGATAGTATAGAGATACACTGGGGGTATAGAGTCTAGAGAAGATTTGGAAAATCTTGGAGAAATGAGGATGATGAATGCTAATGATACAGGCCACACCCTCATTTCTTGATGAAACTCCTAACTATACCTTTGCTAAAGGGGGTCAGGACAGCACATGTGTATCCGTGATGTTACAGCCAACCAGTAGCTATCTATGTTATGAAGTCTTCAAGGGATCCTAGGGGCAATTATTATGAAACTGTTATAGATGTGAAATGGTATAGAATTTGTATGATTATAATATATGTATCGTAATAGATCAATTTATGTTGTTATGATATTTGTATTGTAGTACATCGACAGGTGTTACTAGGACACATGTATTATGACATATTAATTGAGATGATATAATACATGTATAATAACATACATGTCAACATAGAAATGTGTGTATAATGAATGAATTGTTGTATATACTTTGATTGATGGTTATTTTATTGTATGTGCTTGAATATGATAAGTATAAATATGAACAGTGCACTATTGATAATAAATTAGAATAGGATATTAGGCAATAACTTTAATTTCTTTTAAAATAATTTATAATAAATGAAATTTAGTGGGATAAAAAATACTCACCCTTACTGATATGTTTCAGGTAATGAAAGAAAATAAATGAAGATGGTTGGTTCATTTCAGGGTCATATTCGTTAAGGATTGTGGGAAAGAAATTGCTCAGATATAATTAATTTAATATATTAAATGTACAATCCTATTTATGTATTTTTATTTCATTGACAGTGAAATGTTAATTTGATAAGATTTTGTAAATTTGTCAAATTTTATTAATTTGTATTCTCATATTGTACCATTTATTCAAAGTTATACAATTTCTTACAAAATTTCTTATTCAAAGTTACATTAAGCCCACATTTCATTTTCACAGTACACACACAGCACATAGTCCATAATTCATTCAAGACACACGGCCCCTAGCCTATTTTCATTCATATACACGGCCCTTGGGCCCACATTTTCACACAATATTCATTCAATTATACAGTACGATTGCCCATACCCATTCACAACATCCATTACATAATTCACATCACATATCTCAGCAATTTCCTATCTTTTAACTCAACCATATCACAACATTCCACAGAATAACAGCAAGTTACACATAAAAGAGTAGAATAGAGTATCTCCTTATCTCAAATTGAAGACGCACACTCAAAGTCAACCATGAGAGTATTCCCCACACAGATCTCGGCCTAAACACATAATTAGTTTCCCTGAGAACCCCAGAAATCACCCAAAATCAAAGAAAGGGAATGGGTATTCCATGAGATGTCCCTCGCTACAGCGAGAAGGTGATAGTTCTAGTCCTTCCTCCAGAGCCCTTTCGCTACAGCGAGAATTCTCTCGCTGCAGTCAGAATAGCCTAGTATTACACCCTGTACTCAGCCCAACCAGTCTAATCCAAACAATCATACATATATATATATATATGTATATATTCCCAACATATATAAAAAAAAATACACACATGAATATACATTTAGATTGATATAATTATCAATAATTAATATTATAAAATTCAGGGCGTTATAGGCATAACGTTGGTTGAAGAATCGAAAGAAAAAGTTAATGCTACACTTGAGTTATGGAGGAAGACTTCAGAATATATGCATTACAATTTTAGCCAAAAGCAAGATGAGGACCACACTTTGGAAGTTAAAATTGGAGAGAAAGTTATACCACATGTCTCCAAATTTAGGTGCTTAGGGTCAATTATATAGAATTGTTAAGTATTGAGCTTCCCTTCTAGTTAGAGAAAGGGCCAAAATGAGAATCTCATTTTATGTTGCACTTAGTAAGTGAATGGTCTTAAAATAGGTTAAGATTGAAGTCATTTTATCAAGAAAAAGAAGCATTTAGTGATAGAGATAGCGAGAATTTATTCATGCTTAAACTTAGAGCATTCACCATAAAATTGGGACTAGATATTTTTTCACCATTGAATTAAGCTAAAATTTCATCATTAGGTTTAGATAGAATGTGTAGTACTAGATATTAATTTTACAAAATTGCTCAGTTTTGTCAAAATTTTCATCTTATTGATTTTTATTTGTATGTTTTGTTACTTTGTTATTTGGGAGATTGTTAATATTATTTGTGCACTTGATTAAAACTTTCTTGTACTCTTATTTGATCATAGTGGAGTTATTTTGTTTTTTGTTTAGGTGACCAGTAATTTTTACTTCTCACATTATAAGGCCTTTTCACATTAAAAATCTTGGTGCCTATTTTTATTATTAATATTATTATTATTCATTGCATATTCCTCCAAGTTTAGGAATTAATTTCACTATGGTTAGTGTGCCTTTGTTATTGTGTTGTTATCCCCTACGAAAAACTTGCTATTTCTGAGAAAATGCATATTTCTCTTTGCTGTTCAAAGGCCAAATTCTATATTTGGTAAAGAATAAGACTTTAAGCATTAATAAGTGTGGTTTTATTCGACATTTTATGTATGACAATATTTATGATCACATTGTTAGTGAGACATATTAAAACTTTATGGAAGAAGATTGAATTTTTATATGTCTCTAAATACAAAGAAGGGGGCTCTCACTATAAATCACTTGAATGAATTTTAGAGGCTCCTTGATCAAATCTTAGTTATCTCTACTTGAGTTTTAGGAGACATTTATGATTTCTATCACAAACTTAACCACTAATGGTATTGTCTATTTATAAATAAAATATTGTAGTATTCTTAATAAGAAAATGAGAAGGAAAGCATGAGGTTTTTCATCCTTCATCTCAATATGAGATATTAGTTACTGAAAATAAGGGGAGAAGTCAAGAAACATAATTGAAGAATGGAAAAAAAATTAGTAGAAGTAAGTCGATGTCTAGATATAAGAATATGAATATGACACATGGAAGAATTATTTTCAATAAAAAAGAGAACAAAGACGAAAAAGGTAAGCATAAGGAAAGAATTATGATAATGATGATCATGCTACTACTATTCACAATGATATTATTATTCTCCATAACCATGATTCAATTAATCTTTTATCTAATGAAAGCATATAAATAATTAATAGTGGTGTTACATTACATGTTATCCTAAGGAAGGAAGAGTTCTTCACATCTTATATTCCATATGACATTGGAATATTGAAGATGGATAACGATAGTGTGTCTAAAGTAATTGATGTTTTGCCCTTAATGTATAAATGTAATTGTTACTTAGAGGAGTCAAATGTCAGGCTTCTAATTTATTATTGAGTAATCTATAATATTTTATACTTGTTCAATGTTAATTAAAGGATTATTTGGTATTGGAATATATTTAGATGGAGTTTGAAATTATTTTTTTTTAAAAAAAAAAAGGTGAACAGTACCGTGTGAACAGTGCCAAATGAACAGTAAACTGCCTATGAACAGTGCAAACCGCGTACAAAGCCGTGTATGAACAGTAAGGCGGTGAACAGTGTTTTCCGGCATGAACAGTAAGGCGGTGAACAGTGTTTCCGGCGATGAACAGTAAATTCTGGCGTGAACAGTAAATTTCGAAAATTTTCTATAAAAAGGGGGCTTCACACGAAATTTTCATTTCTTCACCTCTATCCAAGGTTCTCAAAGGTTCTAAGGCCGTAAACCACCATTTCTCTCATACTAAACCTTCCTAAACTTAGATTTCTCGCCAGATCTGAGATTCTACATCTATTCTGAAGGATTGGAAGTAAGTTTCTTTAAGTTTGAAGCTAGATTTACCGTTCGTTTCTCTTCTCCTTCTCTTTCTTATAGAAATTCATGGTGTTCTTAGGAGAAACTCCGTTCTAAAGCTGAATCTTCGGTGAATTTTGTTATAATCAAGTAATATTCGGTAGATCTAGTGTGAATGATCTTTCTGAGGTAAGGGAAGTTTACTTTAACCTATGAACTATGTTTTGAACGGTTTAATATGTTATTTCAAGATATTTTGATATGATTTTGTTAGATCTATTGAATAAAAGCTATTTTCTAAGCTGTAACTGTTGTTAAATTAGTTTAAAATGCTGAGATTTTGGCTGATCTATTATAAACTTGCCGTAGTTGAGCTGTTAAAATAATTTTGGTAGCGTGCATCATGCTGAGATATATGTTTTGCATCATTATAGAGCCGAGTTACATGTTTAGGTGGGTAGACATGTAACGGTAAGTTCATCTTGAGCTCTTTGTCTTTGTCTTTGTCTGGATCCGGATACGAGAATGGGTCGCTCCGGACTGCTCGGTTCCTTCGGATTACTTAGGTGTGAAACCAGTTGGAAGCCGTTTTCATGCTGTGCATTAGATGGGCTGGAAATGCATGGGGTTATTCTTTGTGAGAAATATTTTGCTCTATATATATATAATTTTATTTTATGTTTGGTAAGCTCACCCTTGCATTTCTTTCTATGTCGTTGTGTGCGTGTGTACTGCGATGATCGTACGGTGGTACGTGAGCAGATGTAGCAGGTGTTGCATCTACTTCACAGGCTGAGGGGCCAGTGAAGAAAAGTTAGAAGCTGGAGTTGAGTAATAATGCATCAAAGTCCTTTTTCTTTATATATGAGACCTCATGTTGAGGGAGTCACGTATTATAATTTTTTTGGTATTTTGAATATTATAAACTAAATGTAATATTATGTTGATCTGTTGGATATTTGTTGTAAGGAACTTCATTTTTACTTTGAATGAGAAGTGAATTTTTATACTTATATTCTCTATTATTTACCTATTTTTAAATAAGTATGTGGTGTAGAAATAATGTTCTCGGTCCTTTATAAAAAGGGGTCGTGACATCAAACATGTTTCAAATATTCACTTTAATTTAATATTTGTGCAAATGTTTGATGATGATGGTTATGATAATTACTTTGTCTTTGAAAAATAGAAAATTAGTAAAGGTAACTTGGTTGTGACTAGAAACATTTTTTTTTCTAAATTGTGCTAGTCAAACTCTTTGATTGCTAAAGATAGTACGAATGTTATGGATATGAAGTGTGAACGTTCAATTTTTTCTGACTCTATTAAGATAAATTAAATACTAAAATGAAATACACCTAAAAAATAATAGAAATAAAATATCTTTCACAATAAGTTTAAGAAATAAAAATAAAGAAAAATTAAAATAATCTAATATTAAATTCATCTTAATAAAAATATAAAATATTTAAATAAAAACTATGTAACATCCTTAATTTCTTATTTAAAAATACATAAATTTGATAGCAAAAAGGAGAAAATAGAAGAATTTTGTTCTACTTTATAGCTTAAAGAATTGAGTAAAAGTAAAGCTTACATTTATGTTCTAAAATTTCACAGAATTTGAAAGTGTTTAAAACTTTCAAAGAATAGTTTAGGGATTTTAAAGTAGTGAATAAAATAAAATTTAAATTTACACCTAATAATTTATTTGGTTCACATTGTATAAAAAAAATTCTAAAACATAAGCTATAACAATTCTCAAGAAAATAACTTTTATCTAAAACTAATTGCAAATTACTATAAAATAACTAATTTCCAATGTTACGGGTACACTTTCAAAATTATTAATTATAACAAATTCATCAAAATCTCATAAGTTCTAGAATTGACACTTAAAATATTTACAGAACTTAGTCAACTTAAAATGTAAATCTCATAAAATATTATAACACTTTAAATTATTCTAAACCCTTCTTTCCTCTCAATAGCACTGAGCTATAATCCTAGAACAGACCAATCTTCCTTTTATTCTCTTCAATTTCCTCTCCTACAAATAATAAGTAAGGGTAAGTATTTTTTACCCTACTAAATCTCTTATTTGATAAAATAATTATATAATACAAAAAAAAATTGTCTAACGCATTTTTAACATGTCTTGATTAACAAAAACACTCAGATCAAACAAGTCATAATATATGTATTTTATAACATGCATTTCTACACTAATCTGTATGTCATAATATATGTATTTTATCATATCAATCAATATGTTACAATACATGTGTCCTAATCATACTCATTGATATATTACAACATATATATCATGACAACATCAATCGATATGTTATAATACATATATTATAATCACACAATTTCTATATTACTTCACATTCATCATACTTTCATAATCATTACTCCTGAAATCCCTTTAGGACTTCATCGCATAAATAGTTGCTGGATAGCCACTGCACATAGGTATAACATGTACCAACCTAGCCCTTTTTAGCAAAAGTGTAGTCAGGGGTTTAGGTCAGAAAATGAGTGTGCGAGTTGTGGTGTCTTTTCTTTCTATTTTCATTAATTATGTGCGTTTCATAAAAAAAAACATTCATTACCCTAATTTTTCCTAGATTTTCATAATCACCCTCGTCTTTCACACCCCTAATGTATCTGTAACACCCTCATTTTGTTATTTATCATTATTGCAATTTATGTTAGTTTTTTGTGTATGTTGTTTGAAATTATGAGTGTTTAATTGATATGAACTATAAGATCTCTCGCTGCAGTGAGAGAGTTTTGTTGCAGCGAGAAATGGATAAGGAAGACCTAATAGCATTCTAGTTGTGTCGAGGATTTCTAACTATAGCTAGAATGACAGACAACAAAGGAAGAATTTTGTCTGGTTTTTTCACTGTAACGAGAGTTGCTCACTGTATCGAAAAAGTCACGAGTTTGAGAGATATTTAAAGAACTTTCATCCTAAAAACTTCATTTTTAACCAAATTATCTTTACCTCTCCATTTTCTTTGTTCTCTCCCTCTCCCTTCCCAAAGAAAGCCTTGAATAACTCTAGAACTCCCTCGAATTTGAGCTCAAATGTCCATTCTGCTCGAATCTAAGTAAGTTTCTGGAGCTTATCACTTGAATTTCGTTCCTATTTCTCTATTATCTCTTTTCATAATAGTAATCTACCCTGTGATGTTAGGAAAAACTCTAGCCCTTGAGTAATATTTTTGGTCGAGACGTGCAGTTGCTCTCTAGAACCCATGAAGAACTTTGTTCTTGAGATCCATTTCCAAGTAAGGGGAGTTACTCGAGAGTCCTAAGTTCTACCTAAATATGTTTATTGATCTTGAGAGGAGGGGACTATCTTATTTTGAATAGCAAATCCATAAAGTTTTCTTAGAACTATGTAAGTTTAAAATAGATTTTTCGTATAAAAGAGGTTTTGATCTGTTTAAAGTCACTTGAGACAAAGTCTACCATAAATAGTCATGGGGAAGAATGAGTTAAGTAGTTTTATGAATAAATTACTATCCTTTTAAATAATATATGTGCTGAATGGTGAAAAAGTGAAATATGCGAAACTTTAGGCTAGAAGACTCTATTAAGACTAAGAGAATATGATTTCTAGCAATATATTCTAGATTGCACAATTTGGGTTGAGTTCAAGGGTGTCTGACCCTTGGCGTATTATGTTGATTTGTATAATAATATGTTTTGTTTTATGATTATGTGCTAAAGTGTAGAACTTGATTTTGTATGAGATTGACTCAAATCATTTAGCTATTGTGAATGAAAAAAAGTGCTCTGTTATGAATATGTGAATTGGACTAAGTACATATATATGAAACATTAGATATGTTTTCCTTAATAAAATGATGAGAAAGAGATTGGAAAATATGATAGTGAATAGAAATGAATGAAATTGGTGGAATTAGGTAAAAGTGTTGAGAAAATATAAGTAAAAAAAGGGATAACCAATATATGTGTCACAAAAACACCAATTAATGTTGTAACACCCTCAATTTTATTACTCTTGGATAGGAAAAATAAGACTTTAGATAAAAGATATCTCGCTCAAGCAAGATAGATCTCGCTCAAGCAACGTAGGATTTCCTAAAATAGAACGTTCTAGAATCCCTTGCTCAAGCGAGATGAGTCTCACTCAAGCGAGAATGCAATAACATTGCCCCAACTGTCCTCTCGCCCAAGTGAGAAAAAAATCTCACTCAGGCTAGGAGCATATCGCCCAAGCGAGATAGAGCTTGCTCAAGCGAGGAGTCGCAAGGAAGATAGGTACTCTCTAGACTCAATCTCGCTCAAGCGAGAATATTAAAAAAATGGGTAGTCTCACTGTCTGGTTGTCTTGCTCAGGCGAGGAAGGCTCGCCCAGGCAAGAATGGTAGCTCGCTCAAGCGAAATCTTATTGCTCAAGCGAGATCGTGCAAGTTTAGAAGGATATTTAAGAGATCTCAGCCTAAAAAACATTCATTTTCTCACCAAACAACCTTCTCTCTAGATTTTCTCTGTTTTCTCTCCCTCCTCTCTCTAGAAAGAACTCTCTTGGGCTTCAAATCTCTTCTAAAACCGTGCTCAAACATTGATTCCATTCAGAACTAAGTAAGTTCTCAGAGCTCAAATCTGTATCTTATTCCTTTTCTTTAGTCCTCTTCTCATAATAGAACATTTATCTTGAAATATTTAGGAAACCTCATCTTTCGGAAGATATCTCCGTTGATACCGTGGAATCCCTCTGTAAATCTCTCAAAGAAATAGTTTTTGATGATATCATATGATAAAAATGTATTTTTGATAAAGAAAAAAAAAAGAGAAAAGTTTTGAGTTATTTAAAATTTATGAAATTGGATTCTTAGAGAAAACTAAGGTTAGAATAACATTAAGAAAATTTAAGATTAAGTTACTTAGAATGTAGATGGGTTAATTAATAAAAGACACAAAGTATTGAACTTTAGGATAGAAGACCATATTAAGATTGTACGATTTGGACTGAGTCCGAAGGTGTCCGACCTTCGGCATAATGTTTGATTATATGTTATGAGATTTGTGATAATTTCTATGTTAGATTGATATATTGTATTGATTGTATGGTATGATTACTTTCTATGTTATGCTGACATGATACCATAAGTATAGATATTATTTGATAACTAAAAGGTATTCGAATTAGGTAAATCCATATGAATGATTGAATTATTGATTGATATTGAAAGTATATGATATATGATAGAAAAAGAATGAGAGATATGATTATGATGCGTAGGTCAAAATAACTTGAACAGGGTAATTACGATACATATTGTAGTACATTGAAGAATGTGTTATAATATCTATTGTCATCCATGAATTTATATAAATTGTAACCCACGTATTATGACATCTTGATTGATAGAATGGATATGGAAATGAGAATGTTGAGAAAGGGAAAGAGTATGAGTATAGATAGTATAGTGATACATTGGGGGTATAAAGTCCAAAGAAGATTTGGAAAATTTTGGAAAAATGAGGATGGTGAATGTTAACGATAAATGGGTGCACAATAATTTATTGAAAAATAGACATTCACATGCCACATCCTAATTTCTTGATAAAGCTCCTGACCATACTTTTGCTAAAAGAGGCTGGGGCGGCACACATGTATTCGTGATGTTACGGCTAACCAGCAACTATCTGTGCTAGAAAGTCCTCAAGGGATTCCAAGAGCAATTGTTATGAAAGTGTCATAGATGTAAAATGATATACAATTTGTATGATTATGATATATGTATTGTAACAGATCGATTTATACTGTTATGATATGGGTGTTGTAGTACATCAATGGGTGTGACTAGGACACATATATCGTGACATATGAATTGAGAGGATATAATATATATAATAATAATATGCATGTTAACATAGAAATGTATGTTTAGTGAATGAAGTATTGTACATGCTTCGATTGATGGCTGTCTTATTGTATGTGTTTGGATGTGATAATTATAAATATAGACCATACACCATTGATAATGAATTATAATAGAATATTAAACAATAATTTAGTTTCTTTTAAAATAATTTAGAATAAAAGTAATTTAGTAGGACGGAAAATACTCACCCTTACTGAAATATTTCAGGTAATGAAAGAGAAGAAATGGAGATGAGTAATCCGTTCTAGTGTCATACTTGGCAAGGATTGTGGGAATAGAACTGCTCAGATATAATAAACTTTAATGTAATAGATGTATAATTTCATTTATGTATTTTATTCCTTGACAGTGAAAGGTTTTCGTTGAGAGATTTTGTAAATTTGATAAATTTTATTAATTTGTATTCTCATATCGTACCATTCATTCAAGGTTGTTATAATTTTATATGAATTTTCTTAATAATATTTTTAATAATATAAGTCATTGAAGCAAATTATTTATAAAAAAAGAAGGATGTTACAAGTGTGATTATGATATATGCGTTGTAATACACCGACGAGTGAGATTATAACACATACGTTGTATTACAATGATTAGTGTGATTGTAACATATGTATTAGAATAGTATGATTCAATATGCCATAGTTGAAACATGGTATGGATAGTTCAGGATACATGAGGGTATAGGGTTTGGAGTTGATTGTGGAAATCTAAGAGAAATGAGATTAGTAATTGTAATTCCCTGATGTGTACACGATGTAAAAGTGAGATGCATTTACAGGTTTCACTCTCATTTCTTGAACGAACTCCTAACTATACCTTTGCTTGGAAGGCTGTGAACGCACATGTTGTATCAATGTGTGGTTTAGCTGACCATCAACTATCCATGCTGCATAAGTCCTTTGCAGTTAGGAAAAGTGTGTTGGTAGCGATTTGGGGGCTCGTGAGTACAAAGAAGTACTCATATTTGGAATTGAAATGATTAAAGTGGCATGAGTTGAGAAAGTGAATGATCATGTTGATAAAGAAATCGATTATGTCGATTAAAGTAGAAATGAACGTTATTTGATTGAGAGATGAATGGATGTTTGGTATAATATTAAGTAATGTGTGGACAACTTTTGTTTGATTGAAAATTGTATGAATAAGTCAATGGTGTAGGTTCAGGTGTTGAATTTGATTGGATTGATTAAATAAGAAGTGGAATGTGAGTAAATAAAGAAAGATGCATATAAAGAATTTAGCCTGGTTGAATTTGTTAAGAATATAATATTGTTATTTATTTACATGTTATACTAGAAATTATATCTACACAATTTTCATGATTTTACAAAATAAGAATTTTAGCAGGCGAGGGATACTCACCTTTACAAACTTTTAAAGTAATGAAGAGATAAAAAGGGGATTTGTTCTAGGATCATACTCACAAGGAATAGTAAGAAAGAAACTGTTCTACAAAATTTAGTTTATTTGGAAAAAGTTATAATAATATCATTGACTAAATTTATATTCAAAGTTATTTACAATATGTAATTATCTTAAATGATGATTCAAAGTACATGTATAATATTTTGAGATAGATTGTTAATATAAAATAATAAGTAGAGATGTGTAATTTTTCTTCTTATATTGTCACTAGTATTGTTAATATAGTAAAATGATTTAATTTATCATAAACATTGTATAATATCAAGTTCAAAGTGTATTAATTTAGATCTCGCATCTGAGACGTCCCTATTTTCAATAGGTATTTCTCAAATGTATGCACATCAACATGCTTGTGTGTGTGTGTGTGTGTGTGTGTGTGTGTATATATATATATAGTATGTCCTCAAGCACAATATTTAAAGTACATAATATAATATTACATACCATCCAAATTGTTTTTGAAATTATTTAACTATGAAACATTACAAGGAAGGATAACAGTCTAGGATAGCATACTACACATAATGCATAAATAAACTAAACTTCTCTTCTCCTCTTGACTCCTTCCTTATTCATCCAACCCCTCTGGTGGAGGGTCGAGATTAATGTCAAGGTATGCAGCTGCATGGCAGAGAGGAAAAGTACCTCTAATCTAGCTTCTCCTTGTATAATAGTAGGACTAATATAGGAATTATTAACAGTAGATATAGTTAAGATAATAAAGCCCTGAAATATGATGGTCTGGTTGGAGTCATTGAAACTCCACTCTCCAGTTCCCATACTAATTAAAGGTCATGGTATATGCAAGGATGGTTGGTGCACCTTCACTCATTCTTTATCCATATACATTCTAGACAAATCACAAAAAAACAATAGGGATGACTACAAATTTTCATAAATAACCTAATAGGCAATATTCATGTTTAAATGAATAAAACATCATTTAGACATAAACAATATTTTGCATTAAACAATATATTTGCTTAAATGAACAAAACAATATTTAAGCATGAAGTAATAATCATTCAGTATCTTTTATTTGTGAGTTCTCCATGGAGTAATTAATTATCCAACATTTTAATTTCAGGTTGAGATTGAGAGTTCTGTGTCTGCAATCCAGCTAGTGTCATAGATACATCTTCTCCCTTTACCGAAGACAGAACATAAATGCACAATTCTCACTTTATTATCACTACCAGCAGCCACACTCAAACCAATCTTGGTATGCTTTAGTACCTGTTAGGATAGGCTAGCAAAGTTTTCACTACTTACGACACAAGTTAGCTAGACTTTGTCCCCTGTAAGTCTTAGGCACTCTCCTATCCCCTATGGTCAGACCAACACTATTTGCTCCTCTTCTATACCATGGCGTATTCAACCTCTTTCACAATCATAAACACAAATCATATCATAGTCATTAATTGTCCAATGGTACATTATAACATCTCTATTTCAAGAGAATAGTCAATTACATAGACATGGCTAACAATCAAAATTTTTCAGATTTCATGAACTAACTTGTACAATTCATAACTAATTTGATACAACTCCAAACATCATGAAATCACCAAGGTTTTCTTCCTTAAAAAGTATACTAAAATATAATATTACAGTAAAAATTCAAACACTTCTAGAAAATTCATTAACCCTCAGTTCATCTCTACTATTCTCAGATTAATTCACTAAACAAGCAGCACATTAGAAAATTTGTAATAAATTCATTTTTCATCCAAAACGCATGAAACCAGTGAGGTTATTCTCCTCAATATGTATATTTTCATGTAAAAATACTTTAAAAATATATATTCATAAACATTAATTCATGCTTTAGTTTCTCAGTTTATGTCACAGAATGACACAATTCAACAATAGCATATTGGAAAAATCATAAACCTTTCAATTCATCACCAAAACTTATGAAATCAGTAGCGTTCTTTCACTTTGGTCATCTAGTTTCACAGAAAAATACAATTAAGAATATGTCCAAAACATTCTTTGTCACTCACACTAACACACTTATCAGAATCAGTTAATTAGAAAAGTCATAACTATTTTATTTTAAGTCCAAAATTCATCAAACTAGTGAGGATATTTCTCTTATAGTCTCTATTTTCATACAAAAAATAAAATAAAATAATGCCACTTATACATTTTAAAACAAAAAAAAGTTTCTCAGTAGCATGCATAAAATGTTACTCTCATATAACAGCACCTTGAGAAAATCATAAGTAATTTATTTTAACTCTAAATTTATCAAACTCAGTGAACATATGTTCCTTATAAATTATGATTCCATAAAACAATATAAATAAAATACAATGATACTTGAATTCTAAGACAAAAATGATTTAAAGTACGCTGTTGTCAAGAAAATATTTACAAATAACTAAATATTAAAAAATTTATAACTATTTTATTTCAATTCCAAATTAGTGAAACCAGTGAGTATACCTCCATTAAGAAGTCTATTTTCATACAAAAGTATCAATAAAATAACTCTCCAAATACACAGTGAGACAAAAATAAGTCCAGATATACTACTCCAAAATACCATTTTCTGCAACAGAAATTTATAAAAATCATAACTAATTAAATATAAATCCAAATAAAATAAACTGGCGAAAAAATAATCTAAATTTAACTATTTTCCTGAATAAAATACTAAAAAAATATACTTTCAAATATTAATTACAAAAAGGTCCTTGTCTCCAATTTGGTAAGTCTCAAATTGTCCAGTATGTCTTCCATGTATGCAAGGTCATTAATTCATATCCAAATATGGTCCCAATCATTTTCATGGTCCTACTGTAACATTCTTCTTTTCTTTAAATAATTCCTTTAAATAATTTACATTATTAAAAAATATATATAAAAAATTGGTAATAATTTGTACTACTTTGCAGGAATAGTACAATATGGGACTACCGATTAATAAATTTAACAAATTTATAACATTTTTCAAATTCAATTTGTCTATCAATGAAATAAAATACATCAAAAAATTTATACATCTATTACATTTAATTTAATTACATCTGAGTAGTTCCTTTCCTGCAATCCTTGACGAGTATGACCCTAGAACAGATCAACCATCTCTATCTCCTTTCTTTTATTACCTAAAAATATCAGTAAAGGTGAGTATTTTTCGCCTCACTAAGTCTCTTTTATTATAAATTATATTAAAAGAACTAAAGTTATTGCCTAATATCCTATTCAAATTCATTACCAATAGTGAACAACTCATATTAAAACTTATCATATCCAAACACATGCAATAAGGCAACCATCAATCAGAGCATATATAACAATTCACTCACTATACATACATTTCTATATTGACATGTATGTTATTATATGTGTATCGTATCATTTCAATTAATATGTCATAATACATGTGTTCTAGTCACACTCGTCGATGTACTACAACACACATATCACAACAACATAAATTGATCTATTACGATACATATATTATAATCATAAAATTTCTATACTATCTCATATTCATCATACTTTCACATTCCTTACACTTTCATATTTATTGCCCCTGGGATCCCTTGAGGACTTCATAGCATAGATAGCTGCTGGTTAGTCGCAACAATACAGATACACATGTGTGCCGGCTCAGCCCCTTTTAGCAAAGGTGTAGGGGGTTTAAGGTCAGGAAATAAGTATGAGGCTGTGATGTCTTTTCTCTCTATTTTCATTAATTTTTGCACAATCATGGAAAGACATCCACCATCCTCATTACCCACAGATTTCTCAATCGCCCCCGTCTTCTACACCTCCAGTGTATTTATGTGACTATCTATACTTATTCTATTTCTCTTTCTCAACACTTTTCATTTCATTTCATTCTCATTCTTCTCTATACCCTTCTCATATATCAACGTGTCATAATACGTGAGTCTTGATTTCACAACTTAATATATTACAATACAGGTATTATGAGTATACCTTTCGATGTACCACAACACCTGTATCATAGTAACAATCATCAATTCATTTGACTCATATATTACAATCACATCTCTCATAATTTCTTCATCTTGTCATATCATCTACTTTTATACATAAAACTCTTTCTTCTTTTGAGAATAATATAACACTTTTCATTAATAACCTAATTTTATCCATTTCAACATACCTCAATTATCAACAAACATTCATCTAGCACAAAATATTCTCAAAAAATTTCATACCACATAAATCAATACAATATGCCAAAGGTCGGACACCTGCGAACTCAGCCCAATCGTACAACCCAACATACACACTTTCTCAGTAATAACAAAGTGGTCTATCCTAAAGTTCAATATCACTTATCCATACATAAATCATAGTAAAATCTTAAAAATTCCCCAAAAGCTTAGTTACTTATCTTTTCACTATAAAGTCTTATCTAAATGATCTTTGAATTAAATTATTGGTTCCTCATATCCAAAATTTCATTTTTAGTAATACGATTTAAAGAATCATTGGGGTTCTATTATCCAAAACAAAGTACCAAAGTTAGGGTTTGGGATCAACTCCCCTTACCTGGAAATGAATCTCAAAAACTATGTTCTTCGTATGCTCTAAAGAGAAACTCCACATCTCGATCTAAAATACTACCCAAGGACTAGATTTATTCTTAACATCACAAGGTATATTTCTATTATGAAAAAGAGAAAAGAGAAATAGGAAAGAGATCCAAGAGGTGAGCTCTAGAAACTTACTTAGATATGAGAAGAACGGATGTTTGAGCTCAAATCTGAAGGAGATCCAGAGTTATTGGAGGTTTTTTCTAAGAATGGAGAGGGAGAGAACGAAGAAGATGGAGAATGATATGTGATTTGGATGAAAATGAAGATTTTAGGGTGAGAGTTCTTTACATTTCTCTCAAACTTGCAACTTTCTTGCTACAGCGAAAAAACTAGAAGTTTTCTTCCTTTGCTGTCTCTCATTCTAGCTACAACAAGAGCTCCTCGCGAGATTTCCTACAGTTCATATCAATCAAACACTTCTAATTTCAAATAACATGCACAAACAACTAACATTAATTGCAATAGTAATAAATTACAAAATGAGGGTGTTACACATACCACACATGTAGTCAAGTGTCTTTCATTTTCAAAGTATTTGTGGTTCAAGTCCATGGTATTTTTCTACTTTTAGGTTCAATCTTTCAAATTTATTTTTTGAAGTTTGTTCTCACCATTTGTCCATGTAGCCCATAGGTCCAAATATGTCTAAAAGTCTAAGGGTCTTTATCATGGTCATTTTCCATTCTTAATCCATTTCTTTTTAGAAGTTTCTTTCATAAATCTTCAAAAATACTTTAGAAATTCATTTTGACTCCAAAATAATTTCAATCCAAAAGAAGATCATGCACCCAACTTAGATATCATCATAAAAATAAGTCACAAAATGAAACATGTAAGATTTTTATCCAACTAACTACATAACAAGAAAAGTCATCATTAAATACAATACACTTTGTGGTCCTTATTGATTTTCATGCATTTACTTATTTCAATCAAAATTTTAATCATGGATTTATCAATACACATAATTTCAATCATAACAAAAAGAGTTAAGGCTCCCCTTGACTCAAAACCATTTAAACAAGGTATTCTCCTTGATTATGAAAAGTACTCTCTCCCTTACTTGGTGTTTTTGGGTTGATTCTTCCTTGATCTTTGGGTGATCCTTCCCCTCTTCTCTTTTTGCTTTATTTCACTTTTTGGAAGTGAGTATCTCCTTCCTTGGCCTCCTACTTCCTCAAGTGCCAAATAATATACAAAAAAAAAAAGTTATAGGGGCTTGGTGGATTTTGTGGGGTATCTTGGTGTTTTTGGTGGGGTTAAAGGATTGATTCAAGATCCTTATGGTAGAGTATTGGGTGATCTAACTTATTGGGTTCAAGTAAAGTGTTTGAGTGAACTTGGATGTGTATAGAGAGAATTGAGATGAAGAAGAAGTAAAGATCTCTTGGGCTGCATGAGAATTATTATGAAGAGTCTTTTTCTCCTTCATGCATAGCATTATATAGAAAATCTCTTGATGTTGGTCTACCCCCATGCATCTCACGGTTCCACCCTCTCTCTCACAAGTCTTGGTTTTCAATTTTAGTTCCTTTTTGGCTTTTTCTACAAGCCTACCCATGTGCATATTTATAAATGTCCAAAATTGCCCTTTCATGATATTTTTGTACTTCTAGTTAGATTTTAACCTTCCTAGTTCCATTTCAATCATTCCAATTACTTTTTAAATCTATTTAGTTCAAATACAATGGCCATGGTCATGGTCCAATTAGATCCATTGGATGGGGATTTGTCCACAAATCATTCATCATTAGCCTTATCTTCTAAAAATATTCACCTTGTTGTTTTGGCTTAATTTCATTGGTTCTTATGGAATATGCTCATCTAGCTGGGATTAAACCATAAATGACCTTATCCCTTAATCATGATTAGTCTCACATGGCTCTAATAGGTCACATAGCTCCTTACTACTATTCCTAGCCTACTTTCTTTCATATACACTTGATTTTTGGGCCTCTTTTTGGGTGATTTTTGGATAATTTTTATACTTGCTCATTTGCCTCCAAACTTGCACGTCCATAACCTCTACACATGGGCCATCTATCATAAAAATTTCATAATTTACCTCATTCATTTGCTTGTCCAAAATGGGCCTCCATTCTAAGTGTTTCTAGGGATATTTTGATCATTTTGATTAAATTTTACAATTTTGTTTATTTTCTATTTTTGGATCTTTCTAAATTTCTTATAATTCATATACAAATATTTTAGATATTCTAAAATGTTAAATAAATTTTTTTATATTTTTATTTCTTTTTTATATTAATCGATCTATTTTTCTAAGGTAGAATTGAAATAGATATAATAATTAAAATGATGATATATTTTTTAAAATTTTCTATTTTAAAATTAAAATTTTATTAAAATAGAAAATTTCACAATAGCAATTTATCATTTGCATATATGAAATCAAGCGTGTAAATTATATATATACTTTTGTTATCAAATAAATTATATTTTAAATTTAAATTCTAAACAAACATTTTTATTTTATAAAATTTTTTTATGATATTAATTTTTAATTAATTTGATATAATTTATAATATTGATGTGTAAATTATTTTATCATTTACATGTTATAAAATTAAATACATAAACAATTTTATTTACTTTTATAGTAAAATAAAATAAAATTGTTTATGTATTTAATTTTATAACATGTAAATGATAAAATAATTTACACATCAATATTATAAATTAAAATTCAAATGAGTGTATTCAATTATAAATTATTTAATATTTTATTTTTAAAATAAAATAAAATTAATTAATTAATTTTTTAATTCACATTAATTTATAATTTATAATATTAACATATATATTATTTTACTATTGATTTTTATAAAATTGAAAGAGTACTAATTTAATTATATTATTTAATAATTTATATAACACTCTTATTTTATTGATTATTTTAATTGATGAGATTAAAATTTTTAAAATGTAGGTGTAATTATGTATATAATTTATTTAGTTAACTATTTAAAATAATTATATAGTCATTTTTTATGTTATTTTCTCTAATATCATGCACGTAACACATGGGAGGAAGGACCAAGACTGTCACCTTCTCGCTGTAGCGAGAGACGTCTCGCTATAGCGACAAAGCGACAGTTTGGGGTGCATTTCTGGTTGTAGTCTCGCTGTAGCGAGATTCTGTAGAAACCAGGCTGCAGTTTCATCTGAGATTTTCGCTGCAACGTGAGGGCATGCCGCTGCAGCAAGGGGACCTCGCTGCAGCAAGAATATCTTGCTTTAGTGAGAGTGTCGCGACCAAAAAGAATTTAAAGGGGGTTAGGGTTCGGGGAAGGTTATTTTTTCCTATCCCTTCGAAGTCTCTTGGATCCTCTCATTCTCAAACCTTATTATACTGATTACATTTCCTACAAAGTCATTTGTGAGCTTGATTGAAGGTTAAATCCATATGAAAAATTCTTGGAGGTGAGCTTTAATGGTTAGAGTTTTGATTTTTCATCCTCTTTTCTCTGTTTTCGTGGTTTCCTAGGGTTTTCATGGAGTTTCTACATGTGTTTAGGTCAAAATTTGTGTGGGGAACATGTCCGAGGTTGAATCTAAGTGTGGGTCTTCAATCCAAGGTAAGGGGGACCCTATCTCAATGTCTTATAATTCTTGTGTGTTTTGTTGATTAATGTAATGTGGTTGAGATAGGGAGTAGAAATTGCATGTTGAATGGAAATTGATGTGCAATGTGATGTGTGCTGGAATGGTTAGGCCCCATAGGGGTGATTGTGTGTGATGGAATGCCATTGATTGGTGAATTAATGATATTGTGAACAAATGTGGACCCGAGGGTCGTGTAATATAAATGAATATTGGCTAAGTGTCGTGTAATGTGAAATAAACATGGGCCTAGTGCCGTGTATTTGAATGCAATGTGGGCTGTGTATTGTGTGTAAGCATGATCATTGCATGTGTGAATGAAATATGTGTGAATGGGCGTGTTAGCGCTGTTGTATTGTGTTATGAATGGTTCAGCGATACACTAGGGGTGTGAAAGATGAGGACGGTAGAAATACCTTGGGGAAGAGGAAGTGGTGGTAACACCAACTGTGGAACAGGTGCACTACGAACCATACACTCTCTTCCTGACTAGACCTTTGACCACTACCTTTGCTAAGCGACCCGTGACTACCCACGTGGTATTCGTGAGGCAGGGGTAATCGACGACCATTTATGGTGTAAATCTATGATAACAGTGCCACAGTGAGTGTGGCTGGCATGCATGTGCACGAGATTGTTATTAATTGACATTTTGAATGTGAAGTATTGTTGGTGCCATGAGTGCATTGATGTTAAATTGAAATGTACTGGGTAATGATGTTGTTTGTATTATAACTGTATAAGGGTATTGGAAATGAGTTAAAGGTGAGACTCTATGTTTGATTGTGTTTTAAGTAGTGTAGAGTACTCACCCTTACATTTATTTATCAGGTAATCAAGATGATCAGTACCAGACTCAGTGAAGGAACGAATGAACTGCTATAGGACTTAGATTTTATTTTGAAAATGTTATAATTGAACTAGTCTTGTAGCAGTTATTTGATATTAACTTTTAATCCTTCCCTGATTTCAAATTATTTTATAAAACTCTGTTATTCAAATTTGTGAAACTATTTTTTAATTGAAATTAAAATTAAGGTATTACACTACTGAAGTCCTAACTTTTCCTCTATAAATATAAATACAGAGGGTATGTGGATACTAGTGGTTACAAAAAAAATCCAGGGAACACTATAATACAGGTCCATTTCTAAGGTGTAAATATGTCTAGTACATTATCACAACATACGGCAAACATAAAATGACAAAACCTTTGATATTCATTAAATACATAATTTATTCTATAATTTATGTGACTATCTATTAGTCTAATTTGTCTTTGGGGTTCTTGTCATCATTGTTCCCTAAAATATTTATAATTATAATTATGAGATAACACAAAATTTAATATTATTAATCCCAAAAACAGTATATTAACAATTCACAGATAATCACATAGACATAGATTTCATCACAAGTGTTTGGGATAAGGAAAATTTTCTAAGTTAAAAATCATTTTGAAGGAAATTACATTTCAACAAAATTTTGAGGGTCAAGAAGGAGCCAAAAAGAAGCCTGAACATAAGAGAATATTGGAAGATTATCTAAGACTTTTAGTTTTAATTAAAAGGGACACATTTCGAGCTATTTTAAGATATTTTTGTCACATTGTTGATTTTTCTCAAAACTGCTTGAAAGACAAGAAAATATTCTAAGTCCACCAAACTGAAGGCTTTTCCGAGGAGTTTTGAGGAGTTTTTAAATCACTGACACCCAAAACTACTCAAAAAATAGAACTGGCAAGAAAAATACTCTAAGTCTACAAAACTGGTGGGTTTTCGAGGAGTTTTGAGGAGTTTTCAAGTCCCTAACATTCAAAACTGCTCGAAAAACAGGACTAAAAGGAAAATATTCTAAGTCCACAAAAACTGATGGCTTTTCGAGGTTGAGCAGTTTCCAAGTCCCTGACACCCAAAACTGCTCGAAAAACAGGAAGTGGTCAAAAAATATTCTAAGTCCACAAACCTAGCTGAGCTCCAGATTTCCTCCAGAATTGCTCGAAAAACAGGAAGTGGTAAGAAAATATTCTAAGTCCACAAACCTAACTGAGCTCCAGATTTCCTCCAGAATTGCTCGACAAATAGGAAGTGGTCAAAAAATATTCTAAGTCCACAAACCTGGTTGAGCTCCAGAGTCCCTCCAGAATTGCTCGAAAAATAGAAATGAGCAAATAAAATATTCTAAGTCCACAAGACCAAGACAAGCTCTCAAAACTCCAGAATGGCTCGAAAAGAGAAGTCAAGAAGAAACTATTCCAAGGCTATAACATTATAGGAGTCTCTTAGGTTTCTCCCAGAAATACTAGAAAGATAGAAAAACAAGAGTCTTGATAGGTTAAGTCATTGAAAATTTCAAAAGCGGTTACCAGCAGTTATCAATATTCACCAGTCACAAAGGAGATCGTGGGCGATAGTGGTTACAAAAGAAGCCCCAACCAACAACACGATCACAAGCAATCATGGATAATGGGCATCAACAGTTGAAGGTAGTTACTAAGAAGTGCCCGCAAAAGGAGGAGAATGGTGGTGGTCTTCATGTCTATAAATACTCTAAAGCACCATTTTACAAAGGACGACTTTTTACACCTAAACACTGCACCTAAACTCTCTGAGACGCTGAAACCCTGCACCGCGCCAGATACCAGCTACAAGGAGACCCACGGTGGCCGCTGTTCGCCGTTGTGAGGAGTCGTACGTTTACATTACAGCATATTTACATTCCTGCACATTTACATTCTTGCATTTTAATTTCAGTTCTTGTTGCTTATCCCTTTGTACGCTGTTTATTTCCTGTTTACTACATTTTTGTAAAAACATCTATGTTTGATTCAATTCTGCATAATTATTATTCCCTATTCTTGCTTAATACTCTTTTACACCGTTAATTTGAGCATCACGTTAACAACACACTTAAAAGAACCCAAAGAGGACCTAATCCAGTCCCCAGATTGGTTTTTGGATTATTTGTTTACAAATTGTCATTTTTCACCGTAAACAAATTGGCACGCCCAGTGGGACAATATTGTGTGTTTTGAATGATTGATTGCTTTGTTGCATGATATTACGTAACGGACGTTGTATTATGGCTAATAGAGGAAGAAATAGTGATTCTAGTTCTAGGAATGGCAATTCTAGAAGTGACGCTAGTGATAGCAACCCAGATAATGTAAGTGGCGGTGCTAACACTGCCGCACAACCCACATCAACAACGGCGTTACCTACGCCGTCATCTCTGATAGTTAGCCAACTTATGGTTACTATGCCAACCAATCCCAGCATAAATCCTGGCCCAAGGCCAAGGCTAGGTGATCATCCATTTGGCTTACCTCCTGTGTATATGCCACTTATCTTTGGAGCACCAACATACTCCAACCCTGTGGTGACAACCGCGTCACCCCAGACTCATACCATTCCACCGGGAATGGGTGTACTTCATACCATTCCACCAGGAATGGATACGATTGGTGGAGTACCTGGAACACAGTTTGCGTTTGGAGCTTCGAGCGGGGATCCACTTCCCGCTAGCTCGTTTTCGAATGTTGCCTTACATTCTATGAGGCAACAAATGGATGAAAGCAATCACAAAATGGTCAATATGCTGACCCATCAGATGACCACTATGTTGATTCCCATTGTGCAAACGACTAATACCAGCTATTAAGTTTTGGCTAAACAAATGCATCGAATTGCTGTCGTTTTTGGGGCACCCCAAGTCCCTATAAGGTAAGGGCAAAATGTTGCCCAAACACCTAATCGAGATGCCACAAATCTTGGTTGAAATGGTTAAATTTTCGAGCAAAATAGACCAAATTTTGGTCCAAATCTTCCGAGACAAAATGAGGGAAATTTCCAGGTGGACCAACCCCCAGTTTTTGCTCGAAATCCAAATGCTCCATTTGAGCAAATTGGTCAAAATTTTGACCAAAACCTTTCGAGACAAAATGAGGGTGATTTCCAGAGAAATCAACCTTTTATTATTGCTCGAAATCAGAATGCTGATGAAATACCAGAGCAAGTTAGGCAAAATAATGTAGGGGGCATCAAATTCAATATCCAAACAACCCGAATCCTCAAACTATTGCTAATGTAGTCGAACAAGTGTTGAATCAACATGGATTCGACGTAGGGTATGCTAATAGACCCTACTTTGTCTCAGCATTTTCTGAGGCAATTTAAGTCCCGAAATTCACTAAATTTGCTGGAGATTCTGGTGAATCCACAGTAGAACATATAGCTAGATATGTGATAGAATGTGGAGATTTAACACGAAATGAAGATTTAAAGTTGAAGTACTTTCCTAGTTCTTTGACTAAGGGGGCCTTTACTTGGTTCACAACCTTACCCCCAAATTCAATTCATAATTGGAATCAACTAGAAAGAAGGTTTCATGAACAATTCTTTCGTGGTGAAGTAAAAGTTAGCTTAATGGATTTAGTCAATATAAAAAGAATACATAATGAATCCATTGATGATTATCTAAGTAGATTTTGACAAATGAGGTCGAGATGTTTTACTCAAATTCCAGAATATGAACTAGTCCAAATGGCAGTAGGTGGATTAGAGTACTCGATTAGAAAGAAACTGATTAATCAACAGTTAAGAGACATGTCGCAATTAGCGACAAAAGTGAGACAAATCGAGCAACTTAAGGCTGAAAAATCCGTTCCTAGAAAAATAGAGAAATTTCCTCGAAAAGACAAAGTGGCTTATATAGGTCTCGCTGAGGGAGAAATAGGAAGTGAGAATGATCTCGACGAAGAAGATGTCGATTTAGGGGTGAATGAGGTAAATGTAGCTGAATTAAAACCAAAACCCCCTTATGTTTGCCAATCCTTAAAACCACTTGAAATTAAGGACAAAACTCGGCCTAATAAAAGCTATGCCTTTGATGTCTCTAAAGCTGATCATATTTTTTATATTTTATTGAAAGATGGGCAAATTATATTATTTGATGATACCAACTCTAGAACAGAGAAAAGGTCAAAAATATTGCAAGTTTCATCATGTTTATGGTCATTGGACTAATAATTGTGTTCGTTTCAGGGATCTTATTCAGGACGCTATTAAGCAAGGACGATTGAAATTCGAGCAAAAACCCAAAATGACGATGAAAATCGATTCTGATCCCATGCAAGTAGAAGCTAATTTCGTGGAACCTATCGACATACTGATGGTCGATGTTGCTGAAAAACAGGGGTCATTCGATCGAGTTGTGGAAGAAATAGAAGGAAAAGGCTCTTTGAATGACACCCTCAAAGCCTTCGAGAAGGAAGAAGCTGAAATCTTCCCTAGGGCTGGTGACTCGCTGTTGGACTTTCTAACTCGAAAGAAAGAAGCTGACAGTGAAGTCATGTTGTGCCCAAGATGTAGCGCCGTCTTCGATAAAGCGGCGGCCAAAGCTTTCGAGCAAACTAAAATGAAGAAACACTATCAAGTGACCACCAATCAAGTGATCACTAAGAACAAAGGGATCCAGACCCAGAATGCTTCTATCACCATACGTGATCCCCAAACTGTTCAAAGCAGGACCTTCGTACCTGCTCAAAACGTTCCGAGTAACACATGGGTTTGAAACGTGCTGCACCAATCATTAACTCGACCAAAATTGCAAATGGTCGAAAAGGGAGGACCGTCACGTTCAGCGGTCATGCCGCAGCAGGTTTTTTCATAACCTAAGTTTTTTGCTCAAACGGGGTTCCATAATCCATCCGGGAGCCATTTTCAGTCGAAAAAACCTTATTTTAAGGCTCCCATGACTAAAACTCATTGGCGAAGGGCTCAAAGAATCAGGAAGGCTGAGCAAGAACCACAAGCCTTGGCTCAAGCTCAAGCTCAAGTCCAGGCACAAGTTCAAGCTCGAATCCAAGCACAAATTTGAGCTCAAAATCAAGTCCACCAAACCCAGGGAAATGCGGCCAGAAATATGCGGCGTACCTCGGTTAGTGTCGAAGTTAAAACTACTCAAGAGAGAGCACCAGCAATACAAAAGAATTTAAAGATGAAGAGCCCAGAGATCGAGTACGATGAATTGATCACCGATGTATTCGAATTAGGCTTTGAAGATGATCTCGAGGATATGCTTGGGGTCGTATCTATGCTGCCTGCTGAATACGCCGAAGGAATCAGCGAAGGAGACGAAGAAGACTTCTACGCTGATGATGAACCTGATAATAACACATGGGGTTATTGTTATTTGGCAGAAGATGGTTCACTTGCTAAATCGTCAGCCACTTTCGAGAAGCCAACACGAGAAATGAAAAATCACATGAAGCCGCATTGCAGCTCGAATTGATGAAACATTTCGAGTAAATAAGGTCCTCGTTGATTCTGGGGCAGCTATCAATATCATGCCTAGTTTTTTGCTGAAAAAGAATGGGAAATCGGAGGATGATTTACTGCCCCATAACTTGGTACTGACGGACTATGAAGGGAAATCTTCAAGTTCAAAGGGGGCTCTAATTGTTAATCTAAGAGTTGGGTCCGTTTCTCGAGCAACCATTTTTGTGGTAGTAGCTTCCAAGGCAAGTTATAATTTATTGCTCGGGAGAGAATGGATTCATGGAGTTGGGGCAGTACCTTCTTCACTGCATCAGAAACTATGTCTTTGGAATAACAACGGAGAGTTGGAATATGTCGATGGAGATTAGAGTTATTTTAAGGTTGAAGTTCATGTAAGCAGTCTCGATAGCAAAATATTCGACAAGTCTTTTGCTAACATTACGCGACTTCGTATTGAAGATATAGGCGGCCCTAATTTTGGCCGAAATCCTCTCCTACCAAATGCTTGCAAAATTCGACACCAGATTCGCCTAGACCCTTCGGTGGGTTTTTACGGCTTCCAAGAAATAGTGGAGGTCGAAAGGAATGGAAATGAAGAACATTGAAAAGAGCCTTTTGGCTCAAATTTCGGCTTACGTAGCCGAAAATAAAATAAAAACGACTCTTGAAGCTAGGGATACTTTGGAGGCCGATAAATCTAGTTCGGTCATAAAATCACAAAAAATTGAAAAAATCTCAGCCCATAAAGCCATAGACCTAATCCAAGATCATGCAGATATCAACATGATCGAGAGTTTGGCTTATCTAGCCGAAAGAAGAGAAGCGGCCCTAAAAGTGGCCGAAGGATGGGAGGCCAATTCACCATATTCGGCCATCAAAACAAGTTCAGCTTATCTAATTAAACAAAGGCACACAGTACTCGAAACATGTGTGGTTCAAGAAGAATCGGTGTTAGAGACCGAAGGCCATGGTGTACGGCTTGATTGCATCTATGATGAAGCACCGATTGGCTTCGAGAAAGATTCAACTCAAAAAGGGCAAAAAATGGAGGCACAAGATCCCTTAGAAGAAGTAAACCTTGGGAATGAGAAGGAGTCGAGGTTGACATTTATCAGCAAATTGGTCGATGAAGAAGTAAAAGACTAATTAATCAAGTTGCTAAAGGAATTTAAGGATTGCTTTGCCTGGGACTATGACCAGATGCCAGGCCTTTCAAGGGAATTAGTCGAACATCGACTCCCAATTCGACCAGAAAAGAGGCCAGTGAAGCAACCACCTAGGAGATTTGCGCCAGAGATTTTGCCAAAAATCAAGGAAGAGATCGAAAGGCTCCTTAAAGCCAAGTTTATTCGAACAGACATGTATGTTGACTAGATCTCGAACATAGTCCCTGTAATTAAGAAAAATGGGTCCCTTAGAGTATGCATTGATTTTCATAATTTGAATACTGCCACACCAAAAGATGAATACCCTATGCCAGTAGCCGATATGTTAGTTGATTCGGCAACAGGTAATGAAATTTTAAGTTTGTTGGATGGATATTCAGGGTATAACCAAATTTTTACTGCTGAAGAGGATATATCAAAAACAGCTTTTCGATGCCCTGGGGCTCTAGGAACTTATGAATGGGTAGTAATGCCATTCGGATTAAAAAATGCTAGAGCCACATATCAAAGGGCAATGAACACTATTTTTCATGACATAATAGGCAAATTTATGCAAGTTTACATTGATGATATTGTCGTGAAATCTAAATATAAAAATGACCATGTCAGTCATCTTCGACAAGCATTTGAAAGAATGCGAAAATATGGCTTGAAGATGAATCCTCTAAAGTGTACTTTTGGTGTTACTGCAGGACAGTTTCTTGGCTTTATTGTTCACCAGAAGGGAATTGAAATCGACAAAACAAGGCCAAAGCAATATCTGAGACACAAGCACCTTCGACTAAAAAACAGTTGCAATCGTTGTTGGGGAAAATAAATTTTCTACGAAGATTTATTTCCAACCTTTTTGGCAAGGTTAAAATCTTCTCACCCCTATTGAAGTTAAAGAAAGAAGAAGAGTTTCGATGGAAGGCAGAGCATCAAGCCATTTTTGAGGAGATTAAATGATATTTGACAAGACCACCAGTAATGGTTCCGCCAAAGAAAGGTTTTCCCTTCAAGTTATATATTTCGCCATCAGAGGAAACTATTGGGAGCATGCTAGCTCAGGAAGATGAAAATGGTGTCAAAAGAGTTGTTTATTATCTTAGTCGAATGTTAATAAGAGCAGAATCTCGATATAGTCCAATCGAGAAATTATGTTTGTGTCTGTATTTTTCTTGTGAGAAATTAAAATATTATATTAGGCCTTTCGATGTACATGTTTACTCACACCATGATATAATAAAATATTTCTTGTCGAAACCTATTATGCACGGTAGAGTTGGAAAATGGGCGTTGGCTTTAACAGAATACTCTCTAATATATAAACCATTAAAATCTGTAAAAGGCCAAGTCATTGCTGATTTTGTTGTTGATCATTCGATTCCAATCAAAGAAGTAGATTTTATAAGTGTAAAATCATGGAAATTGTACTTCGATGGATCTAGTCACAAAAATGGAATTGGAATCGGAATACTGATAATTTCACCAGACGAAATCCCAACGAAATTGCTCTTCAAGATAAAATCAGCTTGTTCAAACAACGAAGCTGAGTACGAAGCATTATTAGCTGGACTTGAAATACTGCTAAATTTCAGGGCAAGAAATGTAATTATTCGAGGAGATTCTGAGTTAGTAATAACACAACTAACCAAAGAATATAAATGCTTAAGTAGAAACCTTGTCGAATATTGGGTAAAAGTGAATAAGTTATTACAAAAATTTGATGAAGTCATTCTAGAACATATTCTTCAAAGCAAAAACCAAGAGGCCAATGAATTAGCCCAAATTGCCTCGAAATATAGAATTTCGAGGGAAAACTTGGCAAAATTAACAGAGATAAGGGAGAAGTTAGGGTCAACAAACCTTGAGATCCTAAACATAAATGACTTAACTGACCAAGATTGGAGAAAACCTCTAGTCAATTATCTCAAAGACCCCAACATTCCAACTGATGGAAGAACAAAATTTTGAGCAGTTAATTAAATAATTCTGGTTAATGAATTGTATAAAGGGGGTGTTAATGGAACTCTACTTCGATGTCTTAGTGAACATGAGGCTTATATTGCCTTGGCAGAAATCCATGAAGGGATTTGTGGAGCCCATCAAGCTGGAGAAAGAATGAAATGGATGTTACTTCGAAAAGGGCTGTACTAGCCCTCGATGGTTAAAGATTGCTTTGAATATGCAAAATCCTGTGAGAAGTGTCAAAAACATGGTAATATTCAACACATTCCAACCTCATAATTACATTCAATAATTAAGTCATGGCCTTTTCGAGGTTGGGCTCTAGACTTAATTGACCAAATTCATCCTCCTTCGACAAAAGGCCATAAATACATCATTGTAGCTGTCGACTATTTTACGAAGTGGGCTGAGGCAGTTCCATTGAAAGAAGTTACTCAGAGTGATATTGTTAATTTTATCGACGAATACATAATTCATCGATTCGGTATACCAGAAACTTTGACAACAGACCAAGGAACTATTTTTGTAGGTCGAAAAGTAACTCAATATGCAGAGTCTTTGAATATAAAAATGATAACTTAGACCCTATATTATGCCCAGGCCAACGGACAAGTGTAGGCAGTAAATAAAATTTTGATCAAGTTAATTAAAAAACACATTGGATCAAAGCCAAGAAATTGGCATAACACTTTAAGCCAACTATTATGGGCGTATAGGAATTCTCCAAATGAGGCCACAGAGACAACCCCATTTCGACTTGTGTATGGCCATAAAGCCTTTTTACCTGTTGAAGTGAATCTACAATCAGTTAGATTACAGCGGCAGTTCGAGTTACCAAAAGAAGATTATTGGGCCTTAATGTTCGATGAATTGAACATCTTAGATGAAATTCGCTTAAGTGCCTTAGAGAAAATGATTCGACAAAAAGAAAGAATTTCTATGTCATATAACAGAAAAGTACGAGGCAAGTTTTTTAATACTGGTGAATTAGTGTGGAAAGTAATTTTACCATTCGACAAAAAATCAAGAAAATTTGGAAAATGGTCACCCAATTGGGAAGGCCCCTTCGAGATTGAAAATGTGTTTTCAAATAATGCGTATTCAATTCGAGAAATTGGAACTAATAGTCGAATCATGTCGATTAATGATAAATACTTAAAACCATACAAACCAGAAATACATGAAGTGAAAATAACTTGAGTCAAGGCAAATAAAAGATAATTCGAGTAATGAAAAGGCCAAATGAATAAAATTGATTTAAAGTAGAATTCGAGTATCTACAAAAAAAAAAAAAAAAGCCTAACTACTAGAATTCAAAGAAAAATACATAAAAAATCAAAAAGGAGGCTTCGAGCGCATTGCAGTATAAACAGCTCTCAAATTTTGATATCTAGTTTCAAGAGCCGTACATTGTGCATCCAGACTCGAAATATCCTCCATAGCTTGAGCTCTCTCCATAGTCAGGGTCTTCACATTTTCTATAAAAAATTTTCTTTTCTTCTCACAAGCCGCACTAGCTTTTTTCAGCATCTCTGACTCTTTTCGAGCTCTTTCGAGTTGTTTCTCTAAATCAACAATTCTAGCATCAACCTCTTTCTGCTTCATATCGACATTGGTAGCCGATTCCTTTAGCTTGACTAACCCAGTTTGAGCCTCTTTCCATTTATTAGAAGCAGAGTCCTGCATTGCTCGAGCTTGATCTTGTTTAGAACCCACCACAGCAGTTTGGTCTATAATTGCTAAAGAATCGATGAAAAGAGACTCAAAACGTTGGAGCCCTTCAGGAAATGTCGAGAGCTGAGCCTTCAACGAAGAAAGTAAGCCTTTGATCTTGGCAACCAAGTCCTCGTCAGTTGGAAGGTTCTTCATCATTGGCGCATCAAAGACCAAGGACCTAAGCTCTTCAAGCATTTTTTTCAGTTGATTCAGTGGGCTTGGAGACTTCCGAGTGTGACCCTAAGGAAGTACGAGACGAAGAAGAAAAGGTGAAGGTACCAGCCAAAATTTTGTCAATGGCCCCCTCTGGATCTTCCTCCACCATAGCGTTGAAATCATCCAAGTTCATTTCTGATTTAATGGATGATGCTGGTGGTACAACTTCAATGTTGGGAGGACCTTCGACAGAAATTTGGGGGGTTTTTAGGGATTTGGTTTCCCTCTTCAGCTACATTCTCCTCAACTTCATGTAAGGGCCCCTCCTCTTCTGATTGATATGTGACAACATCAACCTCGGGTGAACCCAAAGGAGGTATTAGTTGAGATGTGTGGGGCACCTAGAGAAATGAAGTTAGAAAATTGACATTACAAAAAACAGATTTCAAGTAAAATTGCGCCTTACCTCAGAAGCTTGCTCTGTTTGACCTTGATCTTCAGAACTCGAGCTAGATGAGCTCGAAGAAGCATCTGAAGAAGAGCTCGAAGTCCCAAAACTTGAAGACGAAGTTGCTTCATTACTCAGCGCTAAGTTTTGGGAGGCAGCTTCACGGTTCTTTTCCGAGCTTTTTTGAGATTCCTCAAGGATAGGGGTCAAGCATTTTTTTGGTTCCTTTTGAACCCTAGGAGGAGAATTGACACTTAGAGTGTCATCAATTGAAACCTGTTACAAAGAAAAGGTTAAGGTGTTGCTCGAAAAAATAGAATTTTACTCGAAAAAAGCACAAAATACTTACCTTCGCTGATGGAACTGAAGGTTGATCAGAAGTTGGCTGAGCAGGAGTTAGAACAGCCATTTTGACAGAAATTTTGGATTTGGCAGGATTTTTGGCTTTGGTAGTCTTAGCCTGTAAGAAGATGGAAACGTTTCCAAGTGATAAACATTTCGAGAAAAGCAAAGTGAAATTAAACCCAGATCAAATGTTTACCTTGGACACCCCAGAGGCAGCTTGGGGTGTAAATAAACCCTTTTTGAGGGTTGTTAAAGAAGAACTTTTCGAGTAGATTTTTGTTTTTCTTAGGAGGCTCATCTTCTTCCCAATCCTCTTGGTCATATCGACCAACAAAAGGTTCCATTGGAAGAGCTGCAAAAAAGTGCTTGAGAAGTTAAAATCAAATCAAAAATACAAAAGGTATTTCGAGGAAAAGTAGGGAAAACCTTACCATCTTTGAACTTTGTAAGGATTCTTACATCTTGAATATCAAGATGAAGAGGGTAAGAGTAAATTTTAAAAGAAAACCTCGAAGCTGTTACTCTATTTCGAGGAAGAGCTAATTCGTTCAAAATAGTTGAAGGTAAATCGACCCATTTTGGTGAAATTATTGGTAAAGCAAAGCAAAATTATAGTTTGGCAAAGGGGGAAAAGTTGGTCAAAATTTTTTGAAAAGGAGTTCCTCTATGAACTTTTCAAAGGGATGAAATTCTTTGTATCTATTAACCCTTTCTTTGGTTTTCTCTCTTAAAGAAAGAGCAGCCTCAAAAATAGTTTGAGATATCCTCAAAAGATTGAATTTTTTGAATATGCGTACCTCTCGTCTTGGCTTTTGGATCTCCCTTCTGAAACACAGAAAAAGCACTGGTCATCTTCTGGTAGCAAGCTTTGACAGAAATATCACATTGTTGATAATAGCTAGACCACCAATTCTCAAATGCTTGTGTGTTATAGAAAGAAAGCTCGAATTCTACAGAAGAAAGCTCTGGCCTACGTTTTCTAAAAAAGCTAATGACTTCATTCAAATTGTCAATACTTTTTCGAGCATTATCAAAGACACTCTGATTTGTCCCTTGAAGCATAAGAGTTGGCCAGAGCTGGCTTAGACCAAACTGTCGAGCCACCAAATTTGGCTGATAGGCGACTACCTGATAAGGTCTTGGAGTGAAGCTACAGAAAAGAAGTTGACAAGAAAGGAAGTGCCTCCAAATTATCAAACTCTCAGCTTAGGCACCTGGAGTTTTCGATGGGAAAGGGCGCTTGAACCAAACTGGTCTAATTTTTTGAGAATAAAATGGGGCTAATTGAGGGTTGAAGGTGTGTAAGTTCAAAAAGAAAGTAAAATATTGTCGAAAAGCATCATAATAATGCTTTTTAGCAATACTTGGAGTGAGAAAAGTAAGTCGAAAACCCTCTATTTCTCGAGAGGTATGAGGAGGTTCAGAACTTTGTAACTTATCTTCAAAAATAGCATTCAGCCACAACTGAAGCAACCAAAATGGACCACTAACGTAGGCAGGGACTCACCAGATCTTAGAGAAGCCACTACTTCGTTCAAATTTTCATAAAGATTCCCCAGGACAAGCTTCCCTAGGCATATTGAAGATTCTTCATGTAAAAGCTGGGCAAGAGTAAGAAGGGCTTTTGGAACTTGGTGTGACCTTGAGCAAAAAACATATGCCGAAAGCCAGAACATAAGAAAGGAAACGTGTTCCTCATCAGTAACTGGACCATCTCTATTCATGTTGAGAGAGATGAAGAGTTGATAAGAAAGTTTTTGAAAATTAGGAATTACGACTGGCTTTTTAGGATGGGAATCTGGTCGAAATGAAGGACCAGTAGGCTTGAGCCCAGTAATAGCAGCAACATAAAAAGGGTAGGGGTTATCATACCACAAGGTACGTGAAAAGAACTGGTACTTTGATTCCAAAAGAAGAGAGAACTCATAATCATGGGAAAATTATAAGACAAATTGTACCTAGAAAGTTGAATTATGTCGTAAATCCCTATCATTTTCCAGCTATCTTGTTTTTCTTTTTCAACTCTATCTAACCAAGGAAGATAAAGGTCTTTAGTAACTGGGGGCATAGTATGAAAGATTTTTTGTAAACTTTGAAGGGAATCTAGATTATATTTCGAGGAAAAAGCCATGATCCCTTCAACAGAAAAAGGAGAATCAGCAGAGTCTTGAGGAACAAAAGGACCTAAAAATGCATGGGGCTTCGAGTTCATTGTAAAAGGAATAAGTACCTGGGATTTCCAAATAGCCAGCTTCTCTTCCTCGAGAGGCGGCTCAGGTAGATAGCTCGAATGACCAACAGGCACGAGCTCAGCATTGGAGAGAGCCAACGGGACCTTAGACTTAGAGGCCATTTCGACGAGAAATAGCGAAGATAGGAAAGAACTGGAATAGATTTCGACACAAAAAGGGGCGGAAGAGAGAGAACAGAGCTATAGAGAGGAGAGTAAAAATGTAAGCGTAAAAAATGAGAAGGTAACTCCACCTTTTATACTGGTCTCTCAACTTCGTGCAAGGCCCACACAAGAGCCCAAGTCCAGAGTATTTTGGCACTTAGTGGGAAGAAGAAGAGATAGTGGGGTGTCTTTTTGATCAAAAATGGCCATAAATCCCCAACAGAACGAAGCACGTCTCAGTAATGGGACATTTTTTGATAACTGCCAAGCTGTACTTGCATTTAATGCGCAGACTTTGGAAGACGTGCCTGACAAAAAGTAGGTAAGTGGCAGAGATGCCATAAGAAATGGCAGGAAAATTAGAAAATGAAAATTTTTCAATTAAATATCAAGATAAAAAATATTAAAATCTCAAACCTGAGATATTAATATTTTGGGGGGCATCTGTTTGGGATAAGGAAAATTTTCTAAGTTAAAAATCATTTTGAAGGAAATTACATTTCGACAAAATTTTGAGGGTCAAGAAGGAGCCAAAAAGAAGCCTGAACATAAGAGAATATTGAAAGATTATCTAAGACTTAGTTTTAATTAAAAGGGACACATTTCGAGCTATTTTAAGAGATTTTTGTCACATTGTTGATTTTTCTCGAAACTGCTTGAAAGACAAGAAAATATTCTATGTCCACAAAACTGATGGCTTTTCGAGGAGTTTTGAGGAGTTTTCAAGTCCCTAACACTCAAAACTGCTCGAAAAATAGGACTAAAAGGAAAATATTCGAAGTCCACAAAAACTGATGGCTTTTCGAGGAGTTTTAAGGAGTTTCCAAGTCCCTGACACCCAAAACTGCTCGAAAAACAGGAAGTGGTCAGAAAATATTCTAAGTTCAAAAACCTGGCTGAGCTTTAGATTTCCTCCAGAATTGCTCGAAAAACAGGAAGTGGTAAGAAAATATTCTAAGTCCACAAACCTAGCTGAACTCCAGATTTCCTCTAGAATTGCTCGAAAAATAGGAAGTGGTCAGAAAATATTCTAAGTCAACAAACCTGGTTGAGCTCCAAAGTCCCTCCAGAATTGCTCGAAAAATAGAAATGAGCAAATAAAATATTCTAAGTCCACAAGATCAAGATAAGCTCTCAAAACTCCAGAATGGCTCGAAAAGAGAAGTCAAGAAGAAACTATTCCAAGGCCATAACATTAAAGGAGTCTCTTAGGTTTCTCCCAGAAATACTCGAAAGATACAAAAAAAAGAGTCTTGATAGGTTAATTCATTGAAAATTTCAAAGGCGGTTACCAGCAGTTATCAACATTCACCACTACACAAAGGAGATCGTGGGCGATAGCGGTTACGAACGAAGCCCCAACCAACAACACGATCACAAGCAATCATGGATAATGGGCATCAACAGTTGAAGGTAGTTACTAAGAAGTGCCCGCAAAAGGAGGAGAACGGTGGTGGTCTTCATGTCTATAAATACTCCAAAGCACCATTTTATAAAGGACGACTTTTTCCACCTAAACACCGCACCTAAACTCTCTGAGACGCTGAAACCCTGCACCGCGCCAGATACCAGCTACAAGGAGACCCACGGTGGCCGCTGTTCGCCGTTGTGAGGAGTCGTACGTTTACATTTCAGCATATTTACATTCCTGCACATTTACATTCTTGCATTTTAATTTCAGTTCTTGTTGCTTATCCCTTTGTACGCTGTTTATTTCCTGTTTACTACATTTTTGTAAAAATATCTATGTTTGATTCAATTCTGCACAATTACTATTCCCTATTCTTGCTTAATACTCTTTTACACCGTTAATTTGAGCATTACGTTAACAACATACTTAAAAGAACCCAAAGAGGACCAAATCTAGTCCCCAGATTGATCTTTGGATTATTTGTTTACAAATTGTCATTTTTCACCGTAAACAACAAGCCATTACATTTCTCTCTTTCAAATACTCACTTCTAGTGCACTGTGATCACAGATATACGATGCCTCCAACACTTTTTGAGGTCTTACATAACTAGGTAAATAGTTCTCTGTTAGCCCATGTACACGGATACAATGTATACAATGATGAGCCCTTAAGCAAAGGTATAACTAAGAGTCTAGTCAAGAAACGAGTGTAAGGCTATGTGACATATTCACTCTAGTACACATACACGAATGTCAATACTACCCTATGTTTCCTCCAGATTTCCCATTGTCTTCGGACTCTATACCCTCATTGTATCTTTATAACTATTCTCACTAGATTCATTTAGGAATTTATACTCATCCCATATTCCCTTCTCATGTCATTCTCATTATCTAACTAAAGATCATACTTAATAAAGCACATCTAGACTAATTTACAACACCATTTATTTTCAGAGTATAGTATCATGCCAAATTGGAGCAACTCCATACTCTTTGGTACCATTTATTTTGCCTTACATGGATATCAAACTTCAGTTTGTACCTTTACTGGGGCAATTCCATACTCTTTGGTATATGGAATGGAAGCAGTACTTCCTATTAAGGTTGAAAATCTCTCTTTAAGAGTGTTAATGAAGACTAAATTGGATGAGGCAGAATGAGTTTATTTTTGTTTTGATCAATTGAATCTCATTGAAGGAAAGCAGTTGAATGCATTATGTCATGGTTAACTATACCAAAAAAGGATGAAAAAAGCTTTTGACAAAAATGTTCATTTATGAGAATTTGTTGAAGGAGACATGTTGTTCAAAAAGATTTTACCAACACACAAAGATTATCGCTGGCAAGTGGTCTCTAAATTATGAAGGACTTTATGTGGTGAAAAATGCTTTCTTAGAAGGAGCTTTTATCCTCACGAACATGGATGAGAAGATCTTCCAAACCCCATCAATTCTGATGTTGTCAAAAAATACTATGCTTAAAAAAATAATAAAAAAAAGAAAAAAAGAAAATAAAATAACGACTTGGTGAGTTGCAAATACGAAAGGGCGACCTAGGCAAAAATTAGAGCGACCTGGTGAGTTGAAAACTTGAAAGAGCGAATCAGGCAAAAATTAAGGTCAAATAAACTCTACACTGAACTGACAACTTGCAAAGGCAATTCAGAAGAAAGGGGGCAAGATTTTAGTTGCAAGAAAATGATTCACACTGGGGAAATATTATGGACCGAAACACAAAATTGGAGCAATTTTGAGAGGTTGAACTTGAATTGAGCTAGAGATGAATCCAAAACAACATAATGGGGCAATTCTATTTGGGAGTTTTGTTAATGGGTGATCAATTTACATGAGAGACTAGCACCATTCATATGGAAGGCGTCACTTAAGCAATATGATACGTCACTATTTTTGTAATCATTCTAATAATTTGTTTGGATGTATTTGTTTTTTCTATTACTCTTACTATAAGTCCTCTTTGTAAATTAACCTTTTTATATTATTTATAGTGATTTATGTAATATTTTTTAAATTTACATTTATAGTTTTATTTTGATTAATAAACACTTTTTGTATACTTTATTTTTATATTTTTTTTTATCATTTTCTTCTTATTTGAATATATTGGGCTTATTATAAATAAATGTTTTAATTTCATACTTTTTGTTATTCTGACCTTTGACTACTCTTTTAGTCATAACTTTGTCTACAAATATCGTTTTTGGCTGATTTTAGTCGTATTGGATTCTATACATCCAGGGTTTCAAAATGCATAATGGATCACTGGATTTGGAGTTGTTTTTTATTTTTTATGATTTTTTGAAGTTGAGATATATTTATCGAATATTGTTGTGGGATTGTATTTGGACCCTTGTTATTTAATAAATGTACTTGGGCTTTTAGATATTATTGAGGCCTAAATTTTGGACACTTAATTTACCCTAATTAGAACCTATAAATAGACTAATAAGGTTATGAATCAGGGGGGTGCTATTAGACACTTTGAGCTTTTGAAATTTGGCCGAAATAAGAATTCTCGTTTTTACTTTCTCTCGAATTCTGTTGTTCTCTTCTCATTCTTGCGTGGGTTAAGTGTTTCGATGAAAGGCTAAACCCCCCCGTTCAATTTACATAATTCAAATGTTGTAAATCTAATTTGAGTTCTAAGCCAAATTACTCCTAGTTTGTTCTCTTTTTCTCTAATCTCATATTTGTATATTACGATTGTGATTAACTTTTCTGTAGTTAAAATTTGAATTAGGATTCAATTGATATTCTAATTTGATAATTAATTCAGGTTAGGTTAAATGATAATTTGATTTAATCTGTGATCTAGTTCAATTAGGTTATTCGATTGAATGAATAATTGAATTGGGTAAGCCTCACAAACTAGGATTTAAATCTTTAGATACTATAATAATCGAAGTTACACGCGTTTGGTATTTTGTGACTTGATATTTCTTCATCTATTTTTACTCAATTTTATTCTATTTGTAATTTAATTTAATTAGTTTGTAGATTTCAAATTCCCAAAAGTTTACCCGCATTCTTTAAAGAAAATCTAAAATTGAATTTAACTAAAAATATGTCTCTGTGAATCGACCTAGGTTTAGCTCTGTACTGCAAAATTCTTTGAAATTTAGTTATTTTAATAGCGACTCAACATCGTTTATCAAATTGGCATCATTGTCAGGGATACGTTGTCAGTTTTAATTCGTTTTAGGAAATGTTAGTTGTGTTTTACAATGTTTGTTAATTTTGCATAATTTAATTTTTCACCGTTTTAATTCTTAGGCTTTTGTTTTTTTTGTTTTTTTGTTCCTGTTTGTGATTTGATATTTTTTTCTTGTTGCATTAATTCGTTTGTTTAAGTGTGTTTAATTTTTATCATTAATAAGGTTAAAAAAAATTTTGTTCCATTGTTCCACTGTTTATGGTTCTTCATTTGATGCATGTTTAGATAACTTGTCTAGAGTATTAAATAGGTGCATACAGTTCAATTTAGTTCTTAATTATTAGAAATGTTATTTTATGGTGACTAAAGGGATTGTATTGGGGCATGTAGTATCAAGTAGGGGTATTGAGACTAATAAAGCAAAAATTGATGTAATTGTTTTTTTTACCTTACCCCATTTCTGTGAAGGAAGTGCAATATTTTCTTGGCTATACAGGTTTTAGGGTAATGGATACTGAAAGGTTGGTAGGTAATATCTGGTGCAACTAATTCCTTAAGAGTTCTTTCATGTTGATTATTAACTATGGTATCAAAATCCACACTTACACTATCAGAATCGCTACAATCAAAATGCACAACAAAACTATGAACACTATCACTATCTTTATCACATGGACACTACCTTTCAATATGTTTAATTTATTCCAAGTTCTTTCTACTTCACGATCAAATGCATGCAATTGCACATGATTAATTCTAGTCATGCACCAAGGGGCAAAACAATCAAAGTTAACCCAAATACGCTATTTTATTTTTTAAAGATTTTTTTTGTGATTTTTTTAGAATTTTTTTAAATAAAAATAATTTTAAATTTAAATTTAAATTAGCAAATTGGTTACATAAATTTTTTTTTCAAAATTTAAATTCAAAACTAAACTATCTAAAAAAAACTAATCCTATCTTTAAACCCAAAACAAACTATATTTAATCTAATCAAATCTTAATTATAATTTAAAATTTAGATTTAAATATATTAAAAAATTTATTTAATCTAATCTAAACCAACTCAGAGGAATCCTTATGCGATGCTCCTCAAATTTTTGCAAAATCTCTACGAAATCCCTACAAGTCACACAATTCTGCAGCAATTCTATTAATCTAATTCTCTAAAAATTCGAAATTCAAAATTAAATGCACTAAAATAGCAAAATTTCATAATGACAAAAACACACAAAATACAAAACAAATGACATAAACAACTTGCAACATTTAATAAACAATTAGCATGCAAACTTTTTATTATTATTTAACCTTATTAATGATGAAAATTAAAATTAAACACACCTAAACAAATGAACTAATGTAAAATAAAAAAGATACCAAATAACAAATAGAAATAGAAACAAAAGCCTACAAATCAAAACAACAAAAAATCAAATGATGCAAAATTTGCAAACAATGAAAAAACAATAATAAATCCTAAAACGAATAAAAAATGACAACATATACCTGGCAATGATGCCAAATTGATAGACAATGTCGAATAGCTATCAAAATAACTAAGTTTTGCTAAGAATTTTCCAATATAGAGATCAACTTAGGTCGATTCGCAGAGACACATCTTCAATTAAATTCAATTTTAGGCTTTTTAAAAGCATGAAAGTAAGGTTTTGGGGGCTTGAAAACTGCGAATTAATTGAATCAAATTATGAACAAATTAAAATTGAGTAAAAATAAATTAAGAATATCAATTCACAAAATATCAAATGCGTGTAACCTTGATTATCACAGTATTTAAATATTTTAATTCTAGTTTGAACATTTACCCAATTCAATTATTAATTCAATCGAATAACCTAATTGAATTAGATCATGGATTAAATCAAATTATCATTTAACCTAACCCAAATTCATTATCAATTAGAATATCAATTGAATCCCAATGTGAATTCTAACCACAGAAAAGTTAATCACAATCACAATACACAAATATGATATTAGAGAAAAAGAGAACAAACTCAAAGTAATTTGACTCAGAACTCAAATCAGATGTAAATCGTTTGGATTTCGCAAATTGAACGGGAGGTTTAGCCTTCCATCAAAGCAATTAACCCACATGAGAATGAGAAAAGAATGAGAGAATTCGAGAGAAAGTAAAAATAATGATTCTTGATTCGGTCAAATCTCAAAAACTCTAAGTGTCTAATCGTGCTCCCTTAATTTAGAATCTTATTAGTCTATTTATAGATTTTGATTAGGGTAAATTAAGTGGCCAAAATTCGAGCCTCAACAGCATCTAAAAGCCCAAATACAAGTACTAAATAACAAGGTTCCAAATGTAATTTGACAATAATATTTAGCAAATCTGCCTCAACTTCAAAAAATCATAGAAAATTGAAAATAGTTCTGAATCCAGTAATCCATACATGCATTTTGAAGCCCTAGATGTATAGAATCCAATGCAACTAGATTAGACAAAAATAATATTGTACACAAAGTTATAGCCAAAAGAGTAGTCAAAGGTCAGAATAATAAAAAAATATGAAATTAAAGCATTTATTTGTAATAAGCCTAATTAATTCAAATAAGTAAAAAATGATAAAAACTCTAAAAATAAAGCACATGAAAACTGTTTATTAATCAAAATAAAACTATAAATGTAAACCTAAAATATGTTACATCACCCGGTTGCAACAAGAAGTTTCTCTTAGATATCATAAGATACCCTTGAGAAATAGAAAATAAAGAGAAATGAACATAGAACATAGAATCAAACTCAAAGGGACTTACTTGGAGTCGCTTAGATTAGACGCCTGAGTAACTTATCTCGCCTAGGTGAGATCTTTGTTCACTTCAGCGAGATCACTTCTCGCCTAAGCAAGAGGACAGTTAGGCCAAGTCTATCTTGTCTCGCTTAAGCGAGACTTATCTCACTTGAGCAAGATCGCTCTAAAATCATGTGGTTCTGAGCAACTAGTTTCGCTTAAGCAAGACCTGTCTCTCCTGAGCGAGACCTCCTGCACCAAACCTCTATCAAACACTCATTAACTCAAATTAAAACACTTTCCAATATTACTCAATATTAAAATAATTTATCAAATAATTAAATATAAAGTGTGTTACAATTATACTCACCTAACATTTAGCGAAAGACATTATTTAAGAATTTTGTTAAATATTCTCAAAGGACAAAAAGTTACGAAGAAATCAAGACAGCTGGTGGAGTGGCACATCAAACTTTCAAAAAAAAAAAAAACATGTTATGCTCTTGGACTTCTAAATCAGGATGTATTGAATGAAACAAGGCATTGGCCATTACCTTGTGAGTTAAAAGAATTATTTGCCATAATTCATCTTTTTAGTGTGGTAAAAGTTGTCAAGAAACTATGCAATAACAATTGACATACATAATCTAATAACATTCTTTATAAAAAAAAAAAAAAGTAAAGTTATTTCATTACTTTGGTTTGTGACTCACTGAACAACAAATTCAAACTTATTGGTTGATTAAAATTAACTAGATATTGATTAGAAATAGAAAGGTTCACTTGGACTTTATTACAATGTCTTTATTGGATAAATCAACAATAGAAGTGATGGACAATATACTTATATACTTATTAGAGAAGAACTTAATTATAATATTGAAGAGTTGAAAAACAGTACGAAAGATGCTACCCAATATTAAAGACAGATATACAATGCAGTTATTGATGTTGTATCTACTAATGTAGTATAGGTGAACTTTATTTTGTTTATGGGTATAAAGATACCGAAAGAACTTTTCTTCATAGGATTATCATTTCTATATTAAGGGTAGAAAAAATAATAGTACTTGTTGCATCTTAAGTATTTAACATTTGCTTATATTTGATTTTATATTTTTATTAATTATATATTTTCTATTTTTAACACTTTTGTACTTGTTATAAACTTTTAACAAAAGTTTGTGTATAATTGCTAACTTTTGTATTTACACATGATATTTAATTTTTAGTTTTAAAATTGTAAAAATTTACATATCTTAAAATTTCAAATCAAATTATTTGTTTTATTATATTATTATAAATTAAATTTACCATTAATAATTGCAATAAAAAAACATTATCTATAGAACTTAAAATTTTTTCATATATTAAATAAAATAAGACAGTAAAAACTATTTTTCTTATTAATAATATACAAACATATATAAATTCAAAATTTTAATATTAGCATCATCATTTTTTTCATTTGTGATAAAAATATAAAATATGCTTTAATATTTATATTTTTTTTTATATTTTAATGAATATCTTAATAAAACATTATATACATGATTTTATTTATATCTTATTTATTAATACTTTTAAATTTTATATGTATTGCATCACTATTACTTCAAGGTGTTAGAACAACTCTTTTAGTAGATTTTAGATGTCATTAAATATTTTTTTAAGACAACATATGCTTGATTTTTGTGAGATTGATAAAGCAACTTATAAAATGACTTAATTAAGAGCTTATATATCTAGTAAAATTTTAGAACCTTAAATGTTAATAAATTTCTCCACCATTATTTACAATTCAAAGAGAAAATGTCAATTATGCTACTTAAGAACATTAATTTAGTATTAGAAATGTGCAATGAAACACAACTCCTTATTATGCATTTAGGAGAGTGAATAATTAAAAAAAATAATTACAGGAAATAATATTAATGCTAAAATACTTATTTTATGGATAGTTTTAACAAGTAACTAACAATAAGTGACTTTTCATTAAAAGAAAATAATTTTTAATAAAAATATAGTATATAATAATAATAAACAGAAGTCATTGTTTAGAGTGATGTCAATAAAAAGAATAAAAATCCTTATTGTTAAAGAAGTTAAAAGAATATATAAAATATAAAAAAACTATTATATATAAAGAATCTTCCTTAATGTAATTAAATTTAATATTATAAAATATTGTTATCATAAATTTTTATATTTAAATCATATTTTTATTTTAAAATAAAATAATTTAATAAAATAAATAAAAGAAACATGAGCAAATGTACATACAATTTTTACTAGTTATTTGTAAATATACTCCTTTTTAATTGTGAAATTAGTATTATAATATACATAATAAATATATTTTAAAAAACTGGCCTACATCATTGTTTTAGCACTATATGTATTTTTTATGATAATTTATTTAAATAAAATAATAAATTATATTGATAACATAATTAAATTAATTCTTGGACTTCTTTTTATATATACAAAGTTTAAATTTAGATTAATTGTTTCATGAATTAGTACTTAATTTCATTACTTAAAATTTAAATTTCTTATTTTTATTGTTAATTATAAACAAATTACTAAAATATAAATATTTTAAAATAAAGTTTTTATTTATTTATTTTTGTCATGTGTCATAAATCTTGTTATTATTGTTGATCAAATTCTAAAATTTTTTATTTTTAAAAAAAGAATTACCATTAAAAATATAAAATTAATAAAATTTTAATAGGCTTTTTTATTATAATAAAATAAATTTAAAATTATGTAAATGTTCTATAATGAAAAGAATTACAAATGTTCTGTTTAGCATTTAAAAGAAGACCATTTAAATTGATTTCTTTTGAAAACACAAAATGATTTGAAATAAATTTCAATTTTTTATGCACTATGCTGTATTTGCTTTTACAAAAGTCGATTCTAATTGACTTTGGGTTGCTTCTTTTTGCTATGTGAAAGTTGATTTAAATCGACTTCAGTATAGAGGAGAAGTTGACTTGAATTGACTTCAGTGTAGAGTGTAACATCCCTATTTTTATTATTTATTAGTTTTGTATTTGGTATGAGATGTTAATGCATGTTGCTTAAGATAAGAAGAGTTTTAGAAGTTTAAGTTGTAGGATTTTTTGCTGTAGCAAGATGTGTCTCACTGTAGTGAGAAATCAGCGTCCAAAATCAGACATTTTGATACTCTCTTGTTGTAGTGAGGATGCTCTCGTTGTAGCGAAGAGCTACAGTAAAGTGCAATTTTGTTTGATTTTTTTGCTGTAGCAAGAATCACTCACTGTAGCGAGAATATCGTGAGTTGAGGGGTATTTAAGGGTTTCCAAGTTAAGAAACTTTGATTATAATCCAAGTCACGACCCTCATACATTCTCTCTGACTCCTCTCCTCATTTTCTCAGCAAATCTTTGGAAAAATCCCAACTTTTCTCCGATCAAAGTTTAGAAGATCACTTCTCTTGTTCTTTGGTAAGTTTTTGGAGCTTTGTTCTCTATTTCTTTAGTTATTTTTTTTTGTTCTTTCTCCTCTAAAGAGAAACTTTTGTGATATTTAGGAAGAACTCAGCCTTTGAGCAAGATCCTTCAAAAACCCTTTACTAAACTTTCATTTTAAGGTAAGGAGAGCTCTATTTTGTTACTAAGAAAGTAGTATGCTTGTATTAATGAAGATGTGGTGATGAAGTGTATGATTTTAAGTATATGTTGAATAAGAATATGTTTTTGTTATGATTAAAGCATGTTTTGTGATGTTTGATGATACGTATGATTTTTATTTTGACTATATATGCATGTACATGGTGGATTGAGTCCGAAAGGACTAACGATTGACAATGAATAGTATGTTAATAAATAGATAGTGAAAAATATAGAAATGAGAATAGAATATAATAAGGATAAGTATGGATAGTTTAGAGGTACACTGAGAGTGTGGAAGATAGAGACGACTAAGAAGTCTTGGAAAAATTAGGATAGTGGATGCTCCTCTTGAATTGCACAAAACAAATGAAAGTAGGAATACCATTGACCTCACACTCGTTTCCTGACTAATACTCATGACCATGCTTTTGCTAAAAAGGGTTAGGTCGGCACACGTTGTATCCGTGCAGCTGTAGCTATCCAGCAACTATCTATGCTAAGGAAGTTCTCGAGGGATCTCAGGGGCAATGAAAGTGAAATGAGAATCCTAAGTATTAAGAAAGAAATGAAGAGTAATAAGTTGAATACTTAAAGATTATTGCATGTATATGAGTATGACTTTGTAACATGATCGATTATTATATTATCTTTGTTTTACTATGTGAATAATTGTGAATGTATGCTTGGTAATATGAATAGAGATTCATCCTTACATAAACATTTCAGGAAACCAGATGACAGCACCTACTGAGAGGATTAGATTAGTAGATAGCTCTGTAACTAATAGACTGAATTATGTATTTAATGAGTATCAAAGACTTTGTTTCTTTAAAATTGCTATAGACAAAATAATGTACCTAGTGATACTATTATGATTGAAATGGAATTAGCTTTTAGTGTCACTTTTGATTATCCCTCAAGTAGAATCCATCATACCTTTTGTGTATATATCTTTCTTGGTACTATGAGGACCCCAAGAACTTTGACCTACCTGTTCATGTACCATGACCACAATCATCTTGGGAGACCATCTCATTGGACGTTTGAACGGATTACTGATGCTCTGGTTACTGCGGACCCTAGTGATCTGTATCTCAGATTGGATGATAATCTCGATTTTGATGATATCGCGATGACACGAGGATGACTGGTGTCTCTTTGGTTGGTGATGAATAGGCTGCCTATCATAACTTACTATGTTTTGTATTTTGTAAATGTTAGAAAAGAGTCCTAATGTATTTTAATGAATATTTTTATAAATATTAACATCTTGTAAATTATGAGTAGAATGTATGTTCATGTTATTTTAATATTTTCTCTTAAAATTTGTTTTATTATTATTATTTTGTTATTTAAAGTTCTCATGCATTTGAGCAAGATAAACAGAATATATAATGATTTTATGTGTTTCATTTGATCGGTAATAAATTTTCATATAAATTCTAAAATTATACTATTATTGTTTTGAATAAAAGAAGGATGTTACATAGAGGGGAAGTCAACTTGAATCGACTTCAGTGAAGAGGGGTAGTCGACTTGAATCAACTTTGGTAGAGGGAAAAGTTTAACTTCAATCAATATTTAGGCAATGTGATCTGGTGGTTAAATGTAGTCAAGCCATAACATCAGCATTTGACATGAATGATGAATTTAATTATCTAAATATATGAAGTCCATTAAAATAAATAAATAAATTACTACAACACGAATGAACAATTATAACTTTTGAAATATAATTAATACTCACTAAATTTAAATTTATTCTAATTTACCAAGTTATAGTCTAAATGTTTATTTGCCTAAAACTATAATTGTTTAATTTATTGTAATAAATAGTAAAAATATTAATATAAAATACACTAACAATTTTATATCTCACAATTAATTAAATATGAATATATGTTTATACAATATATGCAACAAGTTATTTTAATTAGACAACTAAATATTTTATAATAAATTAAATTAAAAAATTGAAATAAAATTAAATAAATTTTTAAACATTTACACAATAGTTTACTTGCAATATAATCAACAAAATATAGTTGATTTAAATTATTATTCATTTCCATTATAGTTGCAGTATATTTTCTTTCTCTTCCTTTCTTTCTGCAGATTCTTCCTCAAGGATGTTTCTTCCTTCTACGGTAGTCATGGCAAATTGATTGAAGTTGAACCTCTCTCTCTACCAAAGTCAACTTCCTCTCTACCCTGAATCAACTTCTAGAGCTAGCAAGTAAGAATAAAATCCATGGGTTGACCCTTAAAATTTTATAATTGGCCCTATTTTTTATTAGCCCATTTTATAACAGGGTTGTTTAGCCCTAACCCATATAACCCATAAATATAAGTGGGTTAAAATATGAAGTATCAGGGCTAGCCTGTGGGTAACTTTTATTGGATAAAATTTTCATAAGCTTGAACTCCACTATTTTGCATTCCCATACAAGAAAAGAATTTTGTAAGCTAAACCATAATTTTAACAATTTCTTCAGCCCCAAAAGAGAAAAAGAGAACATATTGGAACAGTGGAAAACAATAGGAGTTTAGTGTCTGAATACAACTTAGAGGTAATAAACTATTTATGATGTTTCCACATATTTCAACTTCTCTTTCTTGAAAATGTATACTTAACCTTGATGTTAACAATATACTTGATGCAATTCCGCAGTAGTAATATTTATGGAACGATGCTTTTTGATGTAGAGATAATTTTTTTTTTTCGCAACTTTCGTTTCTGATTCTACATGCAGCTTTCAGTTCTTTTAATGGAAATATGGAATGTTAAATTTGTCTTATTACTAGTTATTTGCTGAACGTAGGTACAAAATCCAGATCCAATTTGTTGACATGTTATGCGGATACCATTTAAATGTGTACAAGAATTGTTCTTTAGCTCAGTTTGTACTTTTTACATAGTGTGAAAATTGTGATTAAAAATGGACCTATATTCATATTTAAATTTTAAAGTAAACACCTGATAGTTATAAAGTATGTTTTATTGAATTTAAACTTTTAATAGAATAATTCACTATTGTATATTTTTTTCAACATTTATTGATTACTTATACATACTTTTTCTAAAACTATAATTTGCTGCTTGAGATGTCCGAATAGCAGCATGGACACTCAACTTACAATGATCAATAAGGACAATATAGAGGCACTAGAGCAATAAATTTGGTGCACAAACTCTTTAGTTCTCTTGCTAATTTAGATGTGCCACAATAAAAAAAACCCTGTAGAAGAAAATTCATATTCTTAGTTTGGAGATAACAATTTAGCCTCATTTTTCTCTCTGTGTATGTTTGGAGATAAAGATTTTGAGTAAAGTAATAGTCCCTAAAGTATATATGTGCATTTCAATTATTAAATAACGTACAAATTTGGATATTTTCTCACCAATCTTAGCTCCTCCATGCTTGCGAGCCAATCTGGAAAATATGTTCAACCAATTTGGTCGAGCAAAATGTGTGTATCTAAAAATTCTGATAACAAATTTAGTTTTAATCAAGCAATAGCAAACCGTATGTGCAGTTTGGACATGACAAGAATGATTCATTTTTTAATAAACAATTTTTGGTTGATATGTATTTGTTAGGATTCTTGGCTTATGTGTAATGTGGGCAACATATTATTTGATTAGAAATTGTTTTGGATTGATGTCACCTTGTTGTGTACCAGATGATCTTTTGTGTGAATACCTAACTAAAACACTTTCTTGTATAACTGAATGCAATTTCTCTGAATGCAATTTTAATATAATTAGAAATTGCATTGATATTTTAGTATTGAGAATTTTGTCCCTTGAACAAAAATTGCAACTTTGACTTATGGTGCATAATAAGTTTCTCTAACATTGATATTATAAGATTTTTACTTGCAATGCATTTGTAGTAAATATGTGTTATTTTTTTTCACATAAGTCTTTTGGTATATAAAATAGATGGATATTGATTATACTTTTTTAAAATATAGAATTTTATTATGGAGTCTGCAAATCAACATGTAAATGTGGAAGATGAAGTTGTTTCTGAAACTCCAATCGCTTTTTCTAAAAATGTTGAGTCAGCAAAGAAAGAGACTTCAAATGTGTGGAAGTTTTTTTTCAAAAATTGGTAAAAATAAGGATGGTGTGGAAAGAGCTACATGTAATTTTTGTGAGCATGATTGTGCAATTGGTAAAAATCTTAAGTCAAAAATAAACTATTAGACTTCACATTTAAGTCATCATATTTCTGTTTGTAAAAGGATTTCAAACTCGAATCTAAATGTGGATGAGATGTTGTCTAATCCAAAGTCCAATATGACACAGATTAATCAAAAGATCCACCGTGAGTTGCTTGCCAAAGCTATAATTCAGCATGACCTTCCCTTTAATTTTGTGGAATATGAGAGTATTAGGGAATGAATAAAGTATTTAAATCCAAATGTTGTGATGCCTTCTAGGAACACTATTTTGTCAAATATTAAAAAGGTATATACTATAGAGAAAGATAAACTCAAGCAAATTTTATTTGAAATCCCCAATAGAGTGTGTTTGACTTCTGATGTTTGGACAACTTCTACCACTGAGGGATATATTTGTTTGACAGCACACTTTGTAGATGATAAATAAAAATTAGTCAGTAGAATTCTTAATTTTTGTCGGATGAAGCCTCCACATACTAGATTTGAATTAGAAGCTATACTATTTGATTGCTTGAAATACTTGGAAATAGACAAAAAGTTATTTTCTATCACTTTAGACAATGCTTCTGCTAATGATAGTATGCAAGATATTTTGAAAGCTCATCTTCGTTTGCAAAATAGTTTATTGTGTGATGGTGAATATTTTCACATTCATTGTTCTGCTCATATACTTAACTTGATTGTCCAAGAGGGTTTGAAAGTGGCTAGTGAAACACTTTACAAAATTAGAGAGAGTGTTAAGTATGTAAGAAGATCAGATGGAAGGATGATTAAATTTAAAAATTGTGTGCAAGAAGCTGGTATTGATAAAAGTATTAGTTTACGATTGAATGTCTCAACTAGGTAAAATTCAACATATTCAATGCTTGAAAGTGCAATCAAATATGAAAAAGTATTTGATATTCTTAGAGTGACAGATACAAATTATAAATGTTATCCACTAGAAGAAGAATGAAGAAGGGGAGAAAAGATGTGTGAATTTCTAGAACCATTTTATAAGACAACTAACATGATATCAGGTTCTTCTTACCCAACCTCAAATTTATATTTTTTGCAAGTGTGGAAGATTGAGTGCATGTTAGATGAAAACTTGGTTAATGATGATAAGGTGATAAAGGAAATGTTTGTAAGGATGAATTTTTTTTTTTGACAAATATTGGAAAGAGTATAGTGTGGTATTGGCTTTTGGAGCTATTCTTGACCTATGGTTGAAATTAAATTTTATACTATTTTGTTACGCCAAAGTTGATTGGTCAACCTCTGAATATAAGGTTAAGAGTGTGAAGGAAAAATTTGAAAAATTGTATGAAGAGTATGTGAGTGATCATTTCAATACACCAAGTTCTTCTCAATCTCAACCATTAACTGAATCTAATATGTTGGACAAGACAAGTGATGAAGGAAGTAGGCACAAGCAACCAAAACTATTCAAGGTATTTTTTTAATGTTTCTTTATTAAATTTATACTTCTATTATTATCTTGTTTAAGTGATTAATATGTTATATATTGCAGGAGTTTAAAAAGTTTCAAAGTGAAACCAAATTTAACATTGAGAAGAGTGAATTAGATATTTATTTGGAAGAAAAATTACTTGATTATGATGATAATGAAAATTTAGATGTGCTAAGTTATTGGAAGTATAATGAGAAAAGATTTTTGACACTTCAATTATGGCATGAGATGTTTTAAGCATTTCAATTACTACAGGAGTCTCAGAATCTGCTTTTAGTATTGTGGTCATGTTACGAAGTATAGAAGTTCTACCCTTCCTGATAATATCCAAATGCTCATATGCATTAGAAATTAGTCGCATGGTTTTATTCCAAATCCTAATGGTAATAGTTTTGACAATATTTTTATAATTGTATAGGCTTTTAGTTAATTTCATTTGATTTCTTATCTAATTATTTCTCAATATTTTGTGAGTTTTAGATGAAGATGATTGTAAACCTATTTATCGAGGGATGGAGGAATTAAATATACTTCAAAAAGATGATATTGAAGGCTAGTGATGAATTGAAGACTGAATACTTTTTATATTTTATATATTTTTTTTTGCCTTAAAAGATAGTCAAACTTAAAGTAGTTTTTAGGGTTATTTTTGTTGAATACTACTACTGTTGATCCCTTTGTAGATGTCACTGAGCCTTTGATGATTGAGATTGATCATATCTATTATGATTCTTTACTTTTGTCAATTTTTTTTAGAGTTTTTAAAAGTAATATGTTCTTAAAGAAAGATAGAATCAGTATGCTACATTTATATATGACTGAGCCTTTGATGATTGAGGTTGATTAGATCTATTATGATTCATTACTTTTTATTTTTGTTCAGTTTGGTTAAACATGTTATTTGCATATAGTAGAAACAATTAACCTTAATAATGGATGCTTGTTGGGGAAGGAGATGAGAAAAATGAAGAAATTCAATTTGAATTTGTAGCCAAAAAATAGAATGGGCTCAAAACTTGGTATGTATATCTAAATATTTAAGTTTTATTAAAAAACAAAAATAAAAACAATTATACGAAGCTTTTTGACCTTTAAAGCTAAAGGTTAAAAAATAGTATTATTAATTTATTATACTAAATAAGTTGCACCTTTTTTTTATTAGAATGTGCAAAAAAAAATAATAAAACAAAAATTAATTTGATATAATTTTGTGAGCTTACCTATAAGCTAATTTTAACCCACTAAATTATGTAGACTTTTTGACTCAATGAGCTTTTTAGATTAAGGAGCCTTATAGACTTTTAAGTCCTAGCCCATATAAGTCAGGACTAAATAGGTGAGGGCCAACTTATTTGCCAGTTCTATCAACTTTTACACAATAATAAAAAAATAATTACGGTTAATTAAAATTAATTTTTATAAAAGTAAATACGATATAGCGTACATAGCAAATTGAAATTAATTTAAATTATTTTTTATATTTTTAAAAGAAATTAATTTAAATTATTTTATTTTAAATATTAAATAAGACATTTGTGTGACATTTATTTTATTATGGTAAAAAAGTCTTTTAATAGTGTTAAAAATTTTATAATATTAATTTATTAAAATAAAATCTCGCGATCTTTCTACTGAAATTGTTATGTCCTTGGAAATGTTCATAGTTGTCCCGTAATTTAGAAAGGCAACGATTGAAAGATTGAAAGCTGAGAAATCAAACTTCCGTACAAGAGCCACCACCAGCATAAAGTCCAGCACGATTCGGATTGTGACAGAAAATCTTGACATGGATCAAATTTTTATAAAATTTGCATTTTTAATAATAAAATTTATTTAAAAAAATAAATAAAATTTCATAAATAATGACGAGATTTATGACATATAACAAGAAAATTTAAAATAAAAAACTGTTTTGAAATATTTTATATTTTAATAATTTATTTTTAAATTAACAATAGAAAATAAAAGAGCATTAAAAATTACTCAATCTAACTTATTTTGTAAACAAAATTGCTAAATAATCTCTTATAGGCATAAGTGTGTTCAATAGTCATTTTCTTTATTTTTCCGTACATGATCAATTTTTAGAAGGATAAATATTTATCGATTTAATTTAAAAAAATAATTAATAACCCAAATTAATCTTCAAAATATTAATTAACATAAAAATTAAAATATTTCACACTTAAAATTTTAAAGAATTATTCAATAGCTTTAATAATCAAATTTATTTTTGTTCTTAAAAAAGCAGACATATATTTCAACCAACTAATTATGACCCACGATATTTAATAAATTAGTCAAAAATTGTATCCAATATATTAATTAAAGGAAATAAAAGTTGGGTAAAATTAAATATTTTTAATTAAAATTTTATATTAATATAAAGGTAAATGGTAACTGTACCATTTAGGGTACCCGGTACCGAGTACCTCTTAGGTATTCGGTACCGAGTACCCTCCAAACCAGATTTTTCTTAAGGTTCTCAGGTCTCGGCACCGAATGGTCACTATTTACCACGTGCATTAAATAATTAATATGCACTAATCTGAAGTAATAACAAGGATTATACTTAATCAAGAGGATAATCAATAAGGCCTAAGTTATCCAGGCCCATCAGCCCAAAACAGTGGCTATAAAAAGGGAAGTACACAGTACATTACTGATTCTGATGTCATTCTTACTAAATATAGTAATATCGCTTACGTAATACCGAATACTTACTTTACCATCGGAGTGCCTTTGCAGGTACCCTCCTCACCCTCAATTGATCACACCTCGGATAGACCGAATACTTCCAAGACAAGAAGACCGAAGACTGCTCTACAACTCATTCCGGAGTCCGAAGACTAAGGGTGTTCTCATATCCAGGAACATTTTGGCGCCCACCGTGGGGCTCGATTCAACCAACAGTAAAGATATTATGGTGCTTACAAGAAGTCAACAAGAAGGACCTATCAGGGCGAGAGAAATGTATGACGGTGATACTACCCCCAACCAACAACCCGAAGTGGTGGTAGAAAGGATGAGCCAGGAAGACCTCTCTCGTCATGAGGCAAATGAAAGCCGAAATAAGCGAGCTGCGAAACAAAGAGAGAGAGATGCACCGGAGTTATCGGCATTAAAGAGAGAGAATGCTAATCGAGAAGTGAGATCGGATCGTACATACCAACTCATACAAACTCCGATTTCTCAAGAACAAGGGGATTCCTCGCTTTGCAAGCTACAAAAACAAAAGCCCCACCACCGTATGTCCGAATCGACAGTCTGGCCGAAATCCCTTCATCAGCTCTATCATGGAGGCAAGACTGCCCGAGGCCTGGAAAGGTCTAGTGTTAGAGAAGTACGATGGCACGACTGATCCCGAAGAACATGTAGACATTTTTTCGACGCAAGTTGGTCTCTACACTGACGAGGATGCACTCATGTGCAGACTATTTCCGACATCTCTCAGGGGACCAGCACTAAGTTGGTTCACCCGACTTCCCCCCTCTTCGGTTGACTCATTCACAACTCTTGTCACACGCTTTAAGCTTCAATTTGCTACAAGTCGGCCACATCAGTTGACCTCTATAGCATTGGTGAATATTCGTCAAGAAAGAGGAGAAACTCTTAGGGCATTCATGGACAGATTTGGTAAAGTTGCCCTCTCCATTAGAAATATTGAGCCAGCTGTGGCTATGCATCACCTCTCCACAGCCCTTAGGCCAGGACCCTTCGTTAATAGCATCTGCAAAAGCCTCCGTCGGACTTAGATGAACTCGGGGTCCGGCAACCAAATACATGCGAGATGGAGGAACTAGCCGAATACCGAAGCCAGATGAGAACTGATCAAGGCTCCAGCCGAAGAGAGAGTGAAAGAAATAACCTAAAAAATAAAGAAAAAGAAAAAGGACTTGTTATTGACAGGGTCAACAGAGGACCTCGGTATACAAGTTACACTCCCTTAAATACTAACAGGGCAAAGGAGCTAGACCAAGCACTTAACACAGAAATAATCACCATGCCAAGAAGAGCAAATACCCCTCCCAGAGCTGACAAGACGAAAGTATGTAAATATCACCGAAACAGGGGTCATAACACTGAAGAATGTGCAGCACTCAAAGATCGGATTGAGGATTTAATTAAAGCCGGTCATCTCCATAATTTCGTGGTCCATCCTTCTTCCAGAGGAGATAATCATCGAGGTCCCAGACATGAAAGACAAAGAAGTAGGTCTAGAGAACCTCAAAGGCGGCCATACGAACCAGAGAACCAACCTCGCCGAATTATTAACACAATAGCCGGTGGCTTTGCAGGTGGAGGCGCCACCAACTCGGCTAGAAGACGACACCTAAGGAATGTGAGATCAGTAAATCACATCTCTTTAGGTAGTCGGGTCCGCATCCCCCCAATCACATTTGCGACCAGGATTTTCAAGGGGTAGATCCCGTACAAGACGATCCTATGGTCATAAGTGTAGATATTAATAATTGTACAGTCAAGAAAACATTGATTGACCAAGGTAGTTCTGCCGACATTTTGTATTGGAAAACTTTCCAACAAATGGGCATACCAGAGGAAGAACTCAGAGAATACCACGAACCTCTGGTTGGGTTCACAGGGGAGAGAGTCGAAACACGAGGATGCATTGACTTATACACTTTGTTCGGGTCTGAACGAGAAGGGAAATGCATCAAAATAGCTTACCTGGTGGTGGAAGCCAACACTTCCTACAACATACTCCTCGGACGCCCTTCTCTCAACAAATTAAAGGCCATAGTTTCGACTCCACATTTGGCTATGAAGTTTCCATCAGACCAAGGTCGGATTGTAACTATTCATGCCGATCAAAAAACCGCCCGAGAATGTTACTTTGCAAGTCTTCGGGTTAGACCGACACCTCGGGGGGATGTGAATATAGTATCCCCTGAACTCAACAATGATATGAAAGATATAGAGCTTGATCCTAGGATCGATGAAGGCCCCCGAGTAGAACCGAATGAAGGAAAGAAATCAATACAGCTAGGCGTCCTTCAAGGACAAGACACATACCTCGGCATCGGATTAACTGATCCTGAACAAGATATCATCCAAGAAGTTATGTGGAAAAATAAAGAACTCTTTGCATGGACCGCTGCCGACATGCCGGGCATTAATCCAAGTTTTATGTGCCATCACCTATCTCGTATACAAAAATTCTCGCCCGATAGCACAAAAGAAGAGAAAAGTCGGGGGAGAAAGAGCCAAGGCAATTAAAGAGGAGACCGGCAAATTATTGAAAGCAAATTTTATCTGAGAAGTGACGTACTCTACCTGGCTAGCAAATGTAGTCATGGTAAAGAAAGCAAATGGAAAATGGCGAATGTGCACGGACTTCACGGATTTAAATAAAGCTTGCCCGAAAGATGCCTATCCTTTACCAAGCATTGACAAATTGGTTGACGGAGCAGCAGGAAATAAATTCTTGAGCTTTCTGGACGCGTACTCCAGATATAATCAAATTCGGATGTATCGGCCAGATGAAGAAAAAACAGCCTTCATTACGGAATCAGCAAATTACTGCTATAAGGTGATGCCGTTCGGTCTGAAAAATGCTGGAGCTACATACCAACGCTTAATGGATAAAATATTCAGTAAACAGATTGGCAGATGTATGGAAGTTTATGTTGATGACATGGTGATCAAATCCGCCACCATACAAGAACACCAAGCACACCTTGCCGAGGTATTTGCCGAAGCACGCAGGTATAACCTCAGGTTTAATCCAGAAAAGTGTGTTTTCGGTGTTTCAGGGGGAAAGTTCCTTGGCTTTATGTTATCAGAAAGAGGAATACAGGCCAATCCGGACAAATGTCAGGCCGTAATAAGTATGAAAAGCCCGAGCTCCACCAAAGAAGTTCAAAGATTAGTAGGACGAATGGCAGCCCTATCTCGGTTTCTACCTAAATTAGCCGAAATAGCTCGTCCATTCACTACATTATTAAAAAGGGCACAGAAATTCCAATGGACCAACGAATGCGAGAAGGCTTTCCAACATTTCAAGTCCATACTAGCAACACCGCCAATCCTCTCTAAACCAATTAGTCAAGAAGATATTATTGTTTATCTTGCAGTATCACCAATGGCCATTAGCTCGGTATTAATGCAAGAAACTCCTGACCCCATCCTCCTATATTTTACCGATCGTACACTACTCGGTGCGGAGACTAGGTATCAAATAATTGAGAAGGCGATCTTGGCCTTGGTGCATACATCTCGGCGTCTTCGACATTACTTTCAAGGATACCGAATTGTCGTCAGAACCGATTGTCCAATCGGTAAAATGCTGAGAAAACCTGAGCTGGCAGGAAGAATGATGGCGTGGGCGGTTGAATTATCCCAATTTGACATACGTTTTGAAGCAAGGGGCGCTATCAAAAATCAAAATTTGGTCGAATTCATTAATGAGTTACATCCGACCAAAAGACGAGTACCGATCAATGGACTTTATACGTAGATGGATCATCAAACCAACATGGAAGTGGAGCGGAATCGTCCTAAAAGGACCAAATGGGGTCACCTTGGAACAATCGCTACGTTTCGGCTTCAAGACCTCCAACAATCAAGCTGAATATGAAGCACCGCTGGCGGACTTCGTTTGGCTCAAGAAATAGGGATTAAGAGAATAACCTGCCTCGGTGACTCTCGGGTGATAACTTCCCAAATTTCAGGGAATTATCAAATCAAGGATAATACACTGCTATGTTACTTCCAGAATACCAGAAATTGCGTGCAACCTTTGATGAAATAGCAGTCCAAGACACACCGAGATCCTCTAATGAAGAGGCCGATCGACTAGCTAAGCTAGCAAGCACTCGTCGGCCTGGACAACTTCAGTATCATCCAAACAGAAATAGCCGAGCCAAGTATATTGAAGAAAGAGTGTTTTTTCATAGATAATCCGGCCGATTGGAGAAAAGATATCATCCAATATCTCGGTAATAATGAGCTTCCTACGGACCGGATAAGGCAAAAAAGATAAGAACTCAATCTGCGAAATATACCATGATTGGCCAAGAGCTATATAAAAGGGGAATATCCACCCCTTTACTCAAATGTCTCGGCAAGGATCGAGCCGAATATGTATTAAAAGAAATACATGAAGGAATATGTAGTACACATTCCGGCGGACGAACAACGGCTACGAAGATTATTAGGGCGGATATTATTGGCCGACACTCCTCCAAGATGCAGATCAATTTGTGAAGAAATGCATACCACCGCCAACAACATGGTCCCTTGATTCATCAACCAGCTGAAAACCTCCATTCGGTTGTCACACCTTGGCCCTTTGCCATTTGGGGGATGGATCTGCTCGGACCCTTCCCCATAGCAAAGGGGCAATGTAAGTTCTTAGTCGTTGCCATTGATTACTTCACTAAATGGATCGAAGCCGAGCCCCTTGCAACTATAACGGCTAATAATGTTCAGAAGTTCACATGGAAAAATATCATCACCCGTTTCGGCATCCCCCATGCCATAGTCACCGATAATGGCCTCCAATTTACGGATCGACGCTTTAACGAGTTCCTAGAAGGGTTACATATCAAGCATCGACTAGCGTCAGTCGAACATCCCCAAGCTAACGGCCAAGCCGAAGCCGCTAACAAGGTTATTCTCAGGGAACTTAGACGAGGTCTAGGCTCAGCAAAAGGTGAATAGGCTGAAAAACTCCCTGAGATCCTTTGGGGATATCGGTGTACCCCTCAATCCTCAACTAAGGAAACACCATTTCGGCTAACATATGGTGCCGAGGCCATGGTACCTGTCGAAATCGGAGAGCTATCCCTTAGAAGGCAGCAATTTAATGAAGAAGATAATTCGGAAGCTTTATCAATCAGCCTTGATACCATCGAAGAGACCCGGGATCATGCAGCCATAATGAACGAAGCAAGCAGACTAATAATGACAAAGAAATTTAACTCAGGCATTCGGCCTAGGCATTTCATTCAAGGCGACCTCGTTTGGCGAGCAACTGGAGAAGCCAGACGAGATAAGAGACATGGTAAATTCTCGGCCAACTGGGACGGACCCTTCAGAATAGGGGAAAACTTGAAAAATGGATCATACCGCTTGGAAACATTGGAAGGAGATCCAATTCCGAGAACATGGAACATTTCTCATCTCAAACGATACTACAGTTGATTATATGAATGTAAATGTAAATTCAAGTGCACTCTTTTCCTCGCTTGGGTTTTCTCCCCTTATAAAAACGTGAAAAGGGGTTTTCCCAAGAAGGTTTTTAACGAGGCACTATTTTTAATGAAATTCGTCTGTTCAAGGCAACTATTTATTCAGTCTGTTAAAATTATTCCCTCCCGAGTCACATCTCGGTTAAGGTTGAATTCATTTATTTAAAGCGATTCCCTCCCGAGTCACATCTCGGCCAAGGTTGAATTTAATTTATCCAAATTATTCCCTCCCGAGTCACATTTCGGTTAAGGTTGAATTCATTTATTTAAAGCGATTCCCTCCCGAGTCACATCTCGGCCAAGGTTGAATTTAAATTATCCAAGTTATTCCCTCCCGAGTCACATCTCGGTTAAGGTTGAATTCATTTATTTAAAGCGATTCCCTCCCGAGTCACATCTCGGCCAAGGTTGAATTTAAATTATCCAAGTTATTCCCTCCCGAGTCACATCTCGGTTAAGGTTGAATTCAATTTATTTAAAGCAATTCCCTCTCGAGTCACATCTCGGCTAAGGTTGAATTTAATTTATCCAAATTATTCCCTCCCGAGTCACATCTCGGTTAAGGTTGAATTCATTTATTTAAAGCGATTCCCTCCCGAGTCACATCTCGGCCAAGGTTGAATTTAAATTATCCAAGTTATTCCCTCTCGAGTCACATCTCGGTTAAGGTTGAATTCAATTTATTTAAACGATTCCCTCCCGGGTTACATCTCGGCCAAGGTTGAATTTAATTTATCCAAGTTATTCAAATTTATAAGGTATTTCGAGCGACTACAGAAAATTAAAGGTCAAACACAGTTTCATGAATACTTCATTTATTGATATTGAAATACAACAAAAGAAAAGCAAAATACATTTATTAATCAACAATATTAATATTTGGGGACTCTTCGGGGGCGTCGGCGGGAAGAGAAGTTTCAGGAGCACCAGTGTCCTCGGCTTCACCCGATTCCACTTGGCGAGGAGCAAGGAGATCCGGCTCAAGGTCCTCGGCTACCTCATCATAGCGAAGGAATTTTCCTTGGAAAAAATCCCTCGCTGTATCAAATTGGAAGCCTAAAGGAATTTTCCCGAACTGTCTAGCTTGCCGGACAGCATGGTAGAAACCTGCTTCATGCTCGGCATAGATCAGGTCGTTACTTTTAATTTCCAAGGCCTTCATTTCGGCCTCACACCGCTCCTTAGTCCTCCTCTCCCGCGCCAAGGCATCAGCCAACTCCAGACCCTTAGACTTCCTGTCGGCCTCAGCAGTTTTCAGCTTGTTCTCCATTTCCTCAACACGTGTATCTCGGATACGAAGATGTTCTTTAAGCTGATCCACTTCGGTTTCCAGTGCTTTGTTGGTCTCGGAGAGGTTCAGCTGTACCTCTTGGCACTTAGCCAATTCTTCTTTCACCTTCTCGAGCTCAAGCATAGGCTCAAGCGCCAAAGATCGAGCCATGATCCCGGCTCGGGAGAAGAACTCGCAAAACCAATCCCACCTCGCCCCTTTATCTTGTTCATTTACTATCTTCTTCCCTGATTCTGAAAGAAGACGAGGTGGGAGTAGGCGGGAAGGATTTACCCCTTCAGCGAAGAACCTATCGGACATAACCTCGGGAGGAATGGTTACCCCCCGAGAAGTCTCTCCCGGCCCGGCAGCAGGTTGGGCACGTGCCTGCTTTTTCTTCGGCCTCGATTCAGCTTCCTTTGCCTTGCCCTTATTTTTTCTTTTTCGAATGTCCCCTTCAGCTCGACTCTGATCTCGGGGAGGAGATCGAGCAAAGGCCCTCTCGGCCAAGCGATCCACCTCGGGATGACGATGTTGATCAACCGTCATCCCTCCGGCATTCTTTGCTTTAAAGCGGGCGATATCCCATTCGGAGCCGAGGTGTGCCATAAGAGCTGCATCAAAAAAGAAAAGTCAAATCAATTCAAGATATCTTAGAAAAATATACTTAGGAAAATTACCTACCATTCAAGTCCATCCGAGGATTTGGGGACTTGAGCAGCAAAATCAGTCCTCGGGCAGGAATTTCCCGAGGAAGGGTCTTTATATATTGAAGAGCTGACAGCTCCTCGGCTGTCAGCATATCCTCGGGCACCACGTCATATCGGCGAGGTACCCGAGTCCAATGAAAAGGGAACAGAGGAGTCCCTTCTCGGTCATAAAAATAATTCTTCCCCCCTTCGGGATGAATGAAGACCTTAAAAAACCCGGTCTTAAAACCTTTGAAGGAGGACGTGTAGGGTTTAAAAATAGGAAAATCAGGCTGGCGGAACAAAGAAATCCACCGAGCTTTGTCCGAAGGACGTGTACTAAAAAAATGAAGAAAAAGGTTTGTGGTTGGTTCTATATAATGGAATTTACAGAGAATCCTAAAGGCTTGCATTGCTGCCCACCCATTCGGATGAAGTTGGGTAGGGGCTACGTTTAATACACGTAAAACCCCCATTTGAAAATCATCTAGGGGAAAAACTACTCCTAATTCTTTGAAAATGCAATCATAAACATAAAATCCCCTTTCCAAGCCGAACTCCGCGCCTAGGCAGACTAGGTCAGGATTCGGCGCGCCATCCCCTCGGCAGCATTCGACCTCCATAGGATAAGGATCTTCGTTTTCAAATAGGCAAATCCTTGTCAGTCTTAAGAACCGCTTCAGGTCGGCATTCCTTTGATAATTGGAGAAGTATGATACCACCTCTCCGTCCACCCATTCATATCCAGGAATTGTACATGGTGGACATGTCGGCCTCTCCCTAATTGGACTGACGATGGGTACCATCCCTTCGGCGGAGGCAGAGGATTCGGTAGGATCATTAGATTCGCCTACAGTTCTAATGGGCTCCTCGGCCTCGTCCACTACTATTCTAACAGACTCAGCCCTATCCTGGTCGTCGGCCCTATTTGACAGCGAATCTTCCCATTCTATGGAATTCACCATTTCGGCTAAGAGAATTATACCTTAAGTTTACTTTGAGAAGAACTCGGTTTTAAAGACAGAGAGCTTGGCGTACAAGGAAATTATAACACTTCGGTACAGAGCAAAAGGTAGAAACAAACAGGGACCACACACCCCTTTTATAGAGTAAAGGGTTTCGGGTAAATGAAGAGTCGCGCCCAACTTCGGTAGTTAAGATCATCAATAGATCAACGGTTATCAAAAGAGTAACTTGTCCGATCTTGATGAACAATAAATGCAAAACCCTAAAAGCATCCCCCGCTTCCCGCCAAAATCATCTTTCCCGCTCAATGCACCAAGACCGAGTTACGGATAATAAGCCTCTTCAAAATTTATACAATTTTTGAGGCTTCGAGGGCTAGTGTACCATTTAGGTACCCGCATCGAGTACCTCTTAGGTATTCTCTGCAGAGTACCCTCCAAACCAGATTTTCCTTAAGGTTCTCGTGTCTCGACACCGAATGGTCACTATTTACCACGTGCATTAAATAATTAATATGCACTAATCAAGTAATAACAAGGATTATACTTAATCAAGAGGATAATCAATAAGGCCTAAGTTATCCAGGCCCATCACCCAAAACAAATTGGCTATAAAAAGGGAAGTACATAGTACATTATCGATTACGATGTCATTCTTACTAAATATAGTAATATCGCTTACGTAATACCGAATACTTACTTTACCATCGGAGTGCCTTTGCAGGTACCCTCCTCACCCTCAATTGATCACACCTTGGATAGACCGAATACTTCCAAGACAAGAAGACCGAAGACTGCTCTACAACTCATTCCGGAGTCCGAAGACTAAGGGTGTTCTCATATCCAGGAACAGTAACTAATATCATCGATTAAAGTTAATAAAAAAAATAAAAAAATGATTAAAGTATTAAAAATATTTTTATAAAAAAATAATAAATATGTCTTTCTTATAATTTTTAATACATTCTAACGTAATTTTTTGAATAATTTTTTTGCCAGTAATTCTTTAATAAATGTTCTGAAGGTAATGATTAGAATAACCTAATAAAAAATATACAATATGTATTCTATTTACTGTTATTATAAGTTCTTAAAATAAATTTATATTTTTAATTAAAAAATAACGTTAAAAAAAAAAAATTGTTCAGTTATTATCGACCAGCGCTTGTGATTTTTCGAGCTCACCTCAGAGGCTGTTTGTGTAGGAATTTCCGATGCAATTTCTGTGAGAAGCTGAAAATTTTCAAATTTGTATAACTCAGTTTGAAGCATTACACAAAAAGGCTCTTAATTTCTCCCTCAGTTCTTTCAAACCATTTGCATGTTTTTGAATCAATCGAGATTCAAATCTAAGCGCCAGCCATGGATTTCCCAAACAACCTTCAACCAAGACCTTCTTCTTCTTCTTCCTACATTCCACCCCACCGTACCCAGCTGCACCCTCGCATGATCTCTCTCTACTCATCTTCACTTTCTTCTTCATCTTCCAATCAAAAACCCCACACCACCAAATGCCTTCTCTTCCTCATCGCCTTTCTCTTCTTCACAGCACCTTTTCTCTTCTACCTCTTCTCCACCGCCCTCCAAATCCACTCTTCTCCCAAATTCTCCGATTCCCACCCCGCCTTCTCCGCCCTCGTCCTCCGCGCCGGCCCCTCCGCTCTCCGCCTCTCCCTCTTCCACTTCCTCGGCCCCACTCTCCTTGCCAGCGCACATTCCGCCTCGGCCCGGCCAGGCTTTGCGGCTGGTCCGGCCGGGGTTCGCGGCGCGGCGGCGGAACTCGTGGAGTTCGCCCAGGGGAGGGTGCCGAAGAGGGAGTGGGGGAGCACTAAGGTGCAGGTTCTGGCCACTGAGGAGTTGGAGGGGCTTGGAGCTGAGGCTGTGGAGAAGGTTCTGGAATGTTGCAGACAGGTTTTGAGGGAGTCTGGGTTCTTGTTTAAGGATGAATGGGCACGCGTTGTTTCGGGTTAGTTGATGTGTGTTTGGTTCAGCTTATTTTAAAGAATGTTTATTTAGTTTTTTGGTAGTGTTTTTTCATTTTTATATGGAAGTGATTGTTTCTTTAAAATTAAGTGAAAATGGTTTTTTTTTTTTTCAAATGTTTTTGGATTTGGTGAGGTTGTGAATGTTGATGTGATGCCTCTACGGAAGTGTGCCAAAATATGATTATAGTATTATAGATACTTGTTTTGTACTCTTCAATCTTTTTGAGATAATACGTAGTTTAGTTCCTGAAAGTGGTGACTTGTATTGTTTTGGTATAGTACATGATCATTGTTTTAAATTGCGGTTTTGCTCATGGTTGCAAATTAAGCAACACGTTGGGGAATATTTGTGGGCAAATTTGGCAACAATTGTAGTTGAAATGAACAGGGATCTTAAAAACTGCAAAATATGGCTATAATAGTGGCTGAGACAGCAATTTAGAGCCATGGCTACATGTGTATACTAATTGATCTTGGAAAGTGTCAACTTCATAGGAAGTTTACCCTACTACTTTCTTAATTTGTAAACAATTTCTTTCCTCAGTGGACTAGTCTGTAGATGTCAGTGAACACGATTTTTCACTTTTTGAGACCAAGGTATATTAACTCAGATTTTGGAATGTTTATGTTTGCAGGAATTTTTATGCTATAATTGGTGGATTCTGTTCCTGTCTTAAAATGAAGTCATGGTCTTATTAGATAGCTGTTTCATTTATGATTTAATTTAGTAAATATACTATTTACTTTCTGAAAGTGCACTTATAGACAAATTGGTTTCCGAAGCATCAATTTGCTAACTAGTTTATCCTATCAAGTTGTTAATTTGTAAATAATTTCCTCCCTCAAGGGATTAATTTATATAGATGCAAACTTTTGGGATTAGAGCAGCACAAGTTGCCACTTTCAAGGATGAAATTGTAGATTAAACTATTTTGTTTACAGATTAGGAGATGAATAATGGTTTTTGAAGCTGGTTTGCTCATAATGTAGCTGTGTGATTAACTTTTGCATTTCAAAAGCCTGTCACAATTGAGGTTGTTTTTTTTTTCGATTCATTGGAATTAGGACTTTTCCTGAAATGTAGTAGACCTTGCTGCTTGGTAAAATTTGAATTTGGCTGTGGTTAGTTAGTGGTTTATGTATTAGGGTTGCGGTGAGAGACTGTTGATCATTGAAAGTTGCAATTCTTTGCAGTTCATGCTGTTGTCTTTACTGTGTGCTTTGGGTGTTGAACTTTAAATCGTACAAATGAGTGAAAATCGTAGATTGAATCATAAGATTTTACAAAATTCATATATATGCATATAAAATAGCATAAATTGGGGTGGGGGTGGGGGGGGACCTTTAAATCAGTAAAAGTAATAGAACCCTCTATTGTACTGAATATGAAAGACTCTTCTTTATTGCTGAACCTAATTCCCAATGCTACACCAATTCTATTCCAACCCAAAAAACTGAAAACTAACTATCTTTGTGCTCTTATTTATTTACTAACAGAGCCAGCTGTCTATTATTAACAGAATTGGTTATTGACACTTTTATTTTCTGCTAGTCTTCTTTCTCCTAGTATATACATGTTTGAATCTATCAATACCACACCCTAAAAGAGCCACCTTGTCCTCAAGGTGAAAGTTAGGAAAAGCGTCTTGAATGGTGCTAGCTGATTCCCAGCTATTCTCATGATCTGGCAGCTGCTTCCACTTGATAAGGACTTCTGTTTCACCTGCCACAGGGGTCTCCAATAGCTTGTCAGGACTTACTTCCAGTTCATACTCTGCAGACAATATAGGGGGTAGAGGCTGTGCTGTTGTAGTTGGATGAATGGCCTTTTTAAGGAGTGATACATGAAAAACCAGATGTATACGACTGTTTTCCGGGATCTGCAGTCTGTAAGCTACCTGCCCAATTTTCTCCATAATCTGATAAGGCCCATAAAATCTGGGACTCAACTTAGCATTAGGCCGTTTAGCTAAAGATCTCTGTCTATAGGGTTGTAATATCAAGAATACCCAATCACCCACTTGATAAACAACATGACGCCTATGTTTATTTGCCTGTAATCTGTTTTGATCTTGACCTTTACACAAGTTATTCCGCAATTCCTTCAAAATCTCATCTCTTTGCTCTTGTAACTGGTTGACTTGCTTAATCTTAGATGGAATAGTAGTCCCCTTTAACAAAAGTGTAGGGTCTTCACCATACAAGGCTTTGAATGGAGTCATTTTGGTGGAAGCACTATAATTAGTGTTGAACCAAAATTCTGCCCAGCTCAACCACTCTGGCCAATGTTTGGGTTTAGACCCTGTCATGCAATGTAAATATGTTTCTAAACAGCGGTTCACTACCTATGTTTGACTATCAAATTGAGGATGGTAAGCAGTGCTAAAGTTCAATTTAGTGCCAGCGTGTTTGAATAATTCCTTCCAAAAAGCACTCAAAAAGATTTGATCCCTGTCAGATACAATGGTGGAAGGAAACCCGAGTAACTTTACCACTTCTTTCACAAAAGTATGAGCTACCTCCACTGCTGTGTATGGATGACTGAGTGCCATAAAATGGGCATATTTAGTAAGCCTATCCACTACCACTGTGATGGTATCTTTAACTTGAGCATTGGGTAAGCCACAGATAAAATCCATGGAAATGTCCGACCAAACCTGCATCGGGATAGGCAGTGGCTGCAATAATCCTGCAAGGGAGACGGTCTCATGCTTATTTCTTTGACAAATCTCACACTGCATCACAAATTCTTTGATATCTTTCGCATTCCCTCCTAATATAACACCCCAGCCACCCTTGTGAAGGTTCTGAAATAACCTGAATGTTCCCCAGTTGGTGAACTGTGGAGTTCATTCATGATAGCTGGAATCCTTGAAAACTGTTTAGGCAGAACCAGTTTTCCCTTGTAGTACAATTTTCTGCCTCTCATGGTGTACCTAACATTTGTATTGGGATCAACTAGCAACTTCTGCATTATTGCTTGTAAGTGAGCATCTTTCTGAACTTCTTTATCCCAATTCTCCCATTCATCTAATTGCAATACTGTCATTGTTGAAAACATGGGTTTCCTGGAAAGTGCATCTGCAGCAGAGTTTTCTTTCCCAGGCCTATATTTAATCTCAAAGGCATATCCAATTAATTTAGAAACCCATTTTAACTGTTCCTCTGTCAGTAATTTTTGTTCAGTAAGGAATTTGAGACTTTTTTGGTCAGTAACAATGGTAAAACGACTGCCCATTAAGTAGTGCCTCCACTTCTGCACGGCTTGCACCACTGCCATCAATTTCCTTTCATAAACTGACTTATTCTGCCCTCTCTCAGATAGTGCTTGACTCCAAAAGGCTGAAGGTTTACCTTCTTATAACAGGACAGCTCCTAAACCTTCACTTGAAGCATCGTTCTCCACAACAAAAGGTTTCCCAAAATCAGGGACCGCCAGAATAGGTAGCTGGGTTACTGCTGTTTTCAACTCCTGAAAAGCCATTTGTGCTTCTCTACTCCACTTGAAGCCATCCTTCTTCAATAGCTGAGTCAAAGGTTGAGCGATTTTTCCATAACCACGCATAAATCTTGGTAATAACCCGTTAAACCTAAAAATCCCCGTAACCCTTTGAGATCTTTAGGAATGGGCCAAAGCCACATTGCTTCCACTTTTTTTGGATCTGCCGAGACACCTTTCTCTGAAATAATATGACCTAAATATTCTAAACTTGGCTGCCCAAATGTACATTTCTTCTTGTTCACCTTTAATTTGTGTTCTTGTAACACCCACAATACCTCTTTCAAATGGGACAAGTGCACCTCAACAGTGGGGCTGTATGCTAATATATCATCGAAATATATAGCATGATCATGGTTTCTGCTAGGAGGTAAGCCCTCTGGATCCGGAAATAACTCGTTGTAGTGCTGCAAAACTTTCTCAATGAATGTAGGGATTGCCACTGTTTCTGCTGAAGGTTCAGTTTCTACTAATTTCTCCAAATACCCTTCTCTTCCTTTTAATTTTTGCATTATCATCTTCATTGAGGTTTTGGTTCTGGACAAGGTTGGATCTCCTACTAGAATTTGTTGTTGCTGTCCCTTCCCAATAGTCAGAGTTAACTTGCCAAAATTAGCTCTAACTTCTCCTAGACCAGCCAACCATTCCAGTCCCAATACTAAATCTGCTCCCCCTAGCTCAAACATGAAGAAATCTTGATTAATTTTTAATCCTTGCAACTCCAGTATAAACCCTTTACACACCCCTTGATATTTCACCTTGTGTCCATCTCCTACCTCCTCCATGTAGGGAAGAGTTTCTTCTTTGACTAGATTGCATCTTTTCATTAACTCAGGGGATATGAAGTTGTGGGAAGCTCCACAATCTATCAAGATTATCACCTTCTCCTCTCCTATCCTTCCCCATACCTTCCAAGAATTTCTAGATGTCAACCCAGCCATCGTTAACAAAGACATCTGCAGTGTTTTCTCAGCCCCTTTTTCTTCCTCTTCTTCCCATTCTACCCCCGGCACTGTCTCTGTCAACCTGATTCTCATCCTCTATCAGCAACATGTGTAATTGTTTATTTTTGCATACATGGTTCAGACCAAATTTTTCGTCACATCGAAAGCATAATCCCTTTTTAATCTTATCTTGCATTTCCTCATATGTCAATTTTTTAAAAGCTGCACCTCTGTTTCTGTTCCCTCCATGATTATTACTGCCAGCGCTGCTTGCCATGCAGAACTCTCCCCCTTCCCTGTATTGTTACTGAAATTTGATGATTGCATCCCTGTTTCTCTGGTATAACTTTGTGTCCCAGTGTATGACCTGAATGAATTTCCTGTCTTGTTCACTTGCTGTGTTGCCGCTTTCATTGTAACCTGATTTTTTCCTCCACCATTTGGGCTTTCATCATGAGTTCTGCCAAATTGTCAAGTTTGTGCAATTTTACCTCTGTTTCGATCTCCTGTTTAAGACCATTCAAGAAAATTCCCACCAAATAGTCTTGATTAATTCCCTTCAAGAAACCTGCATATTTCTCAAATTGTTTGACAAACTCTTCCACTAAATCTGTTTGTTTCAGCCCAAGCAAAATCTCAAAAGGGTTCTTCATCATAGTTGGTTGAAATCGCCTTACTACCGCTGTTTTGAATGAATCCCAAGTAGGATTGGGATTGCAAGATTCCCACCATTGAAACCAATTCAGTGCCTTTCCTTCCATTGCTACCATAACTGCCTGCATCCTTTCTTCTTCTTGAACTCCCTTCAACCGAAAATACCTCTCTAAACGATTCGTCCACCCATATGCCTCGTCACCCATAAAAATAGGAATTTCAAGTTTTTGCCATTGCGTATTTTTTATTAGACTCGGTCATTCTTCTTCTGAATTGGAATCAGAATCTCTCGCTGTTCAATCTCTTCCATGACTGCTATCTCTTTCTTGACTGCGATCTTTCCCATGACTTCGATTCCTCCGTGACAATTCCCCTACGATTTCTGTGAGATTTGAAATCATATCCTCCAACTTCTGAAATCTTTCATCTTGCACGTTTTCTTGTAAATCACGATCATGATTCCTGATTCCAGTTCTGCAGTGTGCGCTTCAAGGCTTCGACCATTGCCTCCGTTCTCGTTCTTCCCATGCATCAATCTCCCCCAAGATTGTCGTTCGGCACAGGATCGGTGCTTTGATACCAGTTGATAGAACCCTCTGTTTTACTGAATATGAAAGATTGTTCTTTATTGCTGAACCTAATTCCCAATGCTACACCAATGTGGTACAGACTAGGAATAGGAAGAATCGTTACAAAATTCCAATAACCTTAGGTAATTCAAGAGACCTCACTCTCCAGACCAGCATATTCTATTCCAACCCAGAAAACTGAAAACTAACTATCTTTGTGATCTTATTTATTTACTAACAGAGCCAGCTGTCCATTATTAACAGAATTGGTTATTTACACTTTTATTTTCTGACTAGTCTTCTTTCTCCTAGTATATACATGTTTGAATCTATCAAAAAGCACTTAAATAAAGTAGCACTCACAAATCATAATCTATTCCATAAGAATGTAATGCATAGACATAAATTGGTAAGGCTTCCAAAATCATAAAATTGTAGGATTTTACAATTCAAATCGGGATTTTAACTACCTTGGTTACAAATATTTGTAAAGGTGGTTTTGTAGTGTTGGAGAAGGGCTTCTAGTTTGCTGGAGGGTAAACTAGGAAGGGTATGGCTGTTGGAGTCTGTTCCATTTATCTGGTATTGTTTGAAGTTGTTTGGCATTTCACATATTAATTTACTTTTGATAGTGATGTAAAATCTTTGAATTAAATCAATATTCAACAGTATGCTTCTGAATTCAGGTCAACAATGAAATTTACTTTCATTAGTGATGTGAAAAAATAGTTTTACTGATTTTATGTCTTTTACTATTGATTTTGTTAGTGTGTGAAGTTATTCATGTCAATGATGAGATTTATTATCCAAATATAGGGGAGGAACAGGGTATCTCTTCTTGGGTTGCTGTAAATTATGCTCTTGGAAACTTGGGACGCGAGCCTCAAGAAACAACTGGAATAGTTGAACTTGGTGGGGCTTCTTTGCAGGTTTTTTCATTCACTATATAATATGACAATTTCATTTGTATACAAATAAATCCATATGCATCAATTCTTATTTCTGCATCAATCCATATGTATCATTGTGGGGGTATTGTCTTGTACCTGTTGTAATTACATATATGTGATGCATTGGTGTGGAGCAAGGTTTTTTTCCTCTGGAATATTAATGATGGGCCATGAGGAAAAGATTTTACTGACCCAGGAACACGTGGTCAGGATCAGAATATTTAACAACCACTTAATCATTTTTGGTGAGTTTTGCTTTTATTTGTGGTTACTAGGTCAAGGGTGTATGATTTTTATGGGGTTGGGATTGGATTATAATTGCAGAATATAAATCTTGGATCATTTCATTATTATATTAATATTTGTTTGGTCCATAAAAATCCTTGTCGTATTCCTTTAAGTGTTCAAGAAGAAATCCTCAAGATGTAGATAATCCCTTTTTCATTATCGATTAGAAAGAAAATAAACTCCTAGCATACCGTTTCTTGTCCCAATTCTACTGCTTGGTTTTGCTAGGAAGTATCTAGTTACTGTCAGAGTTTATCCATAGTTACAGGTATTGTTGGAATCTTTAGTTACTTTGTGAAAACATATTTGTATTGCTTTATAGCCATTGTTACAAGCTTTATAATTATAATCGAGGGTCACACATTCCTAAAGTTCCATTCTTGATTTCTTTTTTGTTCTATGATGTATTTTTATTTTTCTATTTTGAAGATATCTTATTCCCCTTTAGCTTATCTTTCCCTTGTTTATTCTTTAATACAAAACTTGCCTACTGTATCAAAAAATAAATTATTCTCTATGGACATATCTGGAAAATTTCTGAATAGCTTTTGAACTGTATGCTGATATTTTCAGGTTACATCAGCTAAACTTAATGCAGAGTTAGTTCAGTCTTCTCGGACTATAAGATTATCTGGGGTTAAATACAACCTTTACACTAGGAGTTGGCCACAATTGGGTCAGGTGCCCTCTTGCTCTTTTCTGATGTAAACCATTTACATGTTTTTCAAATTTCAATGTTTTGGACAATGCATATTAGTATATGTTATTAAATTTTATAACTTTCAGTTGCTTTATTAATGCTATTGAAATTCTAAGGTTATGACTTATCTGCTTTTTGCAAAAGTATAAGTATGTGGATGATCAGGTGTCCTCTAACTCTTCCAATTTGTGAAATCATTTATACGTTTGTCAAATTTCTCTGTTTTTGACAAGTATATATGATGCTATCAAATTATATAATTTTTGCTTGCCGTACTGATGCTAATGAAATTAAGTTTTATGATTTATGTGCTTTTGGGAAAAGGCAAGTAAGTATATGCATGCTTGTGAAATTATGAAGCAGATAGGGAAATAAAGAAGCAGTTTCCCCATTTGGTTTTACCCTGGACCTGACCAGGTCTATAATAATATAAATGGTGCAATGCAATGGGCAACAGAAATTATATTGTGGCATGATTCCAACCAGTCTGGCGATGCCAACCTTTCTTGATTCTTATACACAAGTTAAACACCCACACTTTTAATTTGAATTGTGAAATATATGAATACTTACTACCATGTTATATTCATTATCTATGGTACACATGGTCATGCAGTTTTTGGAATTTACCTTGATAACTTCAACTCTGATGAGTTTATATTTCAAAAAACGATTCTTTAAAGTGTTTTTTTTTTGGTGTTTTCTATTGTTACAACTATTTGTTTACATCAAATTTGGATCATTATGTTTGAAGGTATCTATGCCATGTTTTATTGTAAGACCAAAATCCAAAATTCTTGTACAGGATGTGGCATGGAAATCATTAGAGGAGCGGCTGAAATATAGAGAATTGAAGCTTTGTAAGTATTGAGTTACTGATTTTATTTGTTAATAAACATTTGTCTTGAGCAGTAAGCACTGCCTTGAGAAAAGATATTTGTTTTTTCTTTATATGTGAGATTGGAAAACCAATGTGTATTTTTGCTGTGCAAAGAGCAAGTCGATTCCTTCAATAGTATATTGTCGACCTTGCACTTTTCTATAATTGAGGGACTACATTTTTTAAAATTTTTTTGGGAGGATCAAATTGTTGCACTTGTATATGAGTTATGAGGACTAAAGTGGATATTTACTTATAATTTGTCAATAGCCTCATTCGTATTTGAAATAAACTGTTTACTTTCTTGACATTATTTTCTTTGTTCGTTTGGTGATAATAATCATTACCAAGTTCCATGATTTGCTATGCAGAAGAAAATGAATTCTTCTTTCTAGTCAGTTGATATGCTGGTTGTTAGCATTTATTTGTGCATATAGAATAAGCATAAAGAATTAGAATTGTTCAACATATAAATATATATTTTGCTTGGGGTTGGGATACATGAGTTCTAAAGAAAAACACCATTAATAAATGATTATTTTGATATACTCAAATGAATAATTGGCATTAGTTGTTTATTGATTTGCAGCTTCAAAATCCAATAAAAGAAATTTAGTTAATCCTTGCATTCCTAGAGGGTATGAGTATCCTTGGATCTCTAATGCAAGTTATGTAAAACACCCGGTCTTCCAACCAGCTGGAAATTTTTCTGTGTGCAGATCTGAAGCTCTATCATTGTTGAAGAGAACAGAAGGTTGTGTAATCTTTTGATATTTTACTGGTTTAGCATGAATTTGATCTTGATCATGTATGATCCCTCTTTCTTTTTTCTTGAATGTTTTTTAACATGATCTGCATCTTGTAAATTAATTGAGCCTTGTCCTGTGTTGGATGGACATCATACTTTTAGCTGGCAGTCTCCCATAATTCCTTTTTAGTTCTTAATTCTGGTCCAGTCTTGAGGAAAAAGGTTGGTTATGTACTCGATTGGCCCTGCAAACTGTCACATTCATGACTATATGTATAATGAGGATATGTATTTTGAGTAAAGGGCAATGCCTATCTTCATTTATAATTAGATGCTTGCTAAAGAATGTGTTGAAGAATCTTTTGTTGAACAATGGGTATGTCCTCAAATACTGGAGAATGGAGACATGTTGATGACTTGATTTAGGGATTCTAGAAAAGGAAAAGAGGGAAGATATTGAAAAATGCAATGTGTATGGTACAAAGTAATCTAGCGTCAAAGGTCAACTCAAATTGCTGAAACTTTATTTAACTATATTTATATATTTAGACAGTTTTTCTGGTTACTTTTAAATTTCTCCAACTTTGCAAAACCTGTTATTTAACAATTTTATTTCTTTTTTTTTTTATCCTTTTTGCTCCTGGGAAGGTGTCTGATTCTCTATATTTACATGACGGTTTATTTTAAATATATTCACCAATAATTTTTGCTCTTTATATCATTTTACAGAAAGATGCCTGCACCCACCTTGTAAAATCACTTCATCCTTTTACGAGTCATTAGGTGAACAAGTTTCTTCAAGAAGCTTCTTGTATACTTCTGAGGTTTGTAATAACTTCACTTTGTAAAATCACTTCATCATCGTTGTTATTTCATAAGTTATTATCAAGGTAGTCAAAATGGAGATCCTACCTAGGATTGGAAAGGTTAGAGAAACACGAAAGTCGTGTAATTGTAAGATCCTACTTAAAATAAAAAATGATTTTGAATCCATATATATGCATAAAAATTAATAAAAATAAGACCAAATAACTTACTAACAGCCATAAACTTATAAGTCACAACAATTTCAAATTCAGAATCCCCACCGGCAGCATCATCCTAGCTGCTTCCAACTCTAGCAGCACCTGAACTTCCATTACCCCCGCTAGCAGCTCCTTTTCCACTTAAAAGACTTTTGTAAATATCTAAACAGATTAAAAGAGTGTAACCTAGTAGAGATCAGAAACTTGAATCCAGGGTCCGAAATAGTATAGTAACTGAACCAAAGCAAGGAGTAGTTAGGAACCCACAAGAAAATGAACGAAGAGTTCAACCTAGAAGCAAAAGAACTGAAGTGAATAGGGCCAAACTCAGAAGTAGAAAAACCAAGAAGGGGTTTAGAACTTTTGTGTGGATAAGAGCAAAAAAAGGTGAAGAAAAGTGCCAAAAAGAATGAGTTAAAGTCTTAAATCTAATGGGCCAATTAAAAAGGGGTCAGATTTGTTGGTTTTTTTGCAAAAGAAATGAGTTCGAGCAGGATCAGAAAAATTGTTCGATCCTACAATCGTAGGAGGAAGATCTTACAATCCTACCTATCCTAGCAAAACGACTCACAAAGTGTGATTGGGATCGTTGAGGTAAAATCACAATTTTAACTAGCATGGTTAGGATTGTTAAGAGTGCTGGTTAGCTGTTCACTACTCCTGTTTTCTGAACAATAAAGCTCTTACAAACACAAGACGGACTTTGTTTTCTGTTTCCCTTTTTTTGTACATTTATATATGGCACTGATATGGCTTAACCAAATATAAAATAATACACTAATAATTTTTTTTTAATTAAAATGACTCTGTTAATGTCTCTCAACGTTTCTTTCCTCCACTTCTACAAGTTGCTACTGCTTGGCACAACTCTTTTATAGCATGTAAATAAGGGAAATAATGTATTATATTCCTATTATGGGCAAGGGAGAAATATGTAATCAAGAATTTTTGTTATGATCACAACTTCACAGGTATCTTTTTGTCAATTGTGATCATCCTCTACTAATATGGTTAATGGTTACGTAGTAATGAGAAATGATCAATGTATCTTTACTAATATTTATTCATCCATGTAAAATATATGCCCTTTTAATAAATTTGTATTGAATTATATAGGCCATGTTATATTTTGAAGTTTTAAGAATTCACCATATCACTGCATATGTGTTGTATTATACCTTTGTTGTATTTAGTATGGGATTTCATAGGTTCTAAAATAGGTAAAGGATTTGTGTATTTTAAATATGTGAAAAATTAGGGCCATGTATACCAAACCTAACTTCTTACTATATCCTTGTGTTGCTCTCGCACTGTTTCTTTTCATTGTTGAATGGGAAAAACAAAACTGAAAGCTTCATCTCTAACCATTTTACCCCTTGTCTGCTAATTTCTGTCAGATTCTTAGGATGGCTCCTGGGACTTCTTTGTTTGAACTGGAGGCAGCAGGCCAACATTACTGTGAAAATCACTGGGATGTTCTTAAAGATCAACATAATGAAATTGATTATCTAGATTTGTTGAAGTATTGCTTCTCTTCTGCATATATGCTGGCACTATTACATGATGTTCTTGGGATTGCAGTGGAAGAGAAAAGGTATTGCGACTGTGTTCCTAACTAAATAGGCAAAATGGAATATTCTTTTAAAAAAATTATTTTTGACAGGCAGTTAAAATGACATAAAGGCGCTGTGATTCTTTTGGTAAACCACCCATTAAAAAAGTTTACGGCTGGAAGGAGAGTGATAACTGTGTTTTTTTGGGAACCATATATGCAGGATTGGATTTGGGAACCAGAAGATATACAGTCATGTTGACTGGACGCTTGGGTCTTTCTTAATTGAAACAATGGCAGAACCCCTTGACTTGGAACATATAGATACAGGGATGATTGTTGGGAATGAATCAGTCACATATTTTTCATTATTTGCATTTCTTTTCTTAATCATACTTGCTGCGTTCTTTGTAATGCAATGGAGAAAGCCACAGTTGAAGACAGTATATGACCTTGAGAAGGGACACTATATTGTTACACGTATACCCAGGTGATTGTGTTACTACTGCTTAGAATCTGTTCAATTCAATTGTCCACATTTGAGAAGAACATGCAAGCTGATGTGATTTCATGTTCATACAATATCGCAACGAGAGTCCAAGGTCTAGCGCAATCTTCAGCTTTATGTAGCAGATTACAGCCTTCAGTCTGGAATATGAAAAGCTAGCTCATTGATTTTTTGTCTGTTTCATGATTGTAATTCTTTTTCTCCTACTTTGTGGCTGTCTTCCAGATGTGGGATTGGGATGGTGAAGAAAAGACTAAAAATCTGGCAGGTTATATACATTTGTAACTAAAGGGGATGTTATAGTTAGATGGTTATGATCAATTAGATAGTTAATTGCATTTTATCTGGTATATAAGTCGCACTGTATCCTAATAGTTAATATAAATTCATTCATTAAATTCTCAATTTCTTTGGGGCTTTTGCTATGTGTCCGTACAGGGCCAAGAGGCCTTAAATACTGCCATTGTAAATTTGTAGTTGATAAGCATTTTTATTGGTTCAATTAAATACCAATACTAATGCTCTAAATTTATTATTTTAATTGATGCACGAATGATTTATTTATTTTATCCAGTAAAACATTTCGAATTACAACTCGCAAAGTCAAATTTAGCATACTAAAACTTTATCTATCAGGAAATGATGTCAAAGCTTCATTTACTTGTTCAAAATCCTATGAATTCATCAAAGTTTCCAAGCTCACATCTTATGCTACCTAGTTCTGATTTCAAATTTGCTAGCTCCACTTTGGCCATTTGGAGACGAACCTCCAGGTCCTCAACAACAGCTTGTTGTTCCTTTACTTGCATTTCAAGTGTCTTCATGTGATCAATGGTTTCCTTGTCTATTTGGCTTTGCTTAATCAATGTCTGTGTGTTCCTCAACCATTGAATATCAAAGCCCAAGGCCTCCAACTCACATACTAAAGACTCAAATTCAACCTTTTTTGTTTCAGTAAGGTCTCCCCACCTTGTCAATGTGAGGAATTCCAACATATCACCCAAAATGGTGTATCCAAATTCTCTCATTTTTGGTCGCATGAATTTCTCACGCCATGACCAAAGAGAAGGGTAACTTGATATAGCTTGCTCTAAAAGAGGGACGTGCCTTTTCTTGATTGGCCCTATATCCCTAAAAGCAGCATTTTCTGTTGGAGTAATATCCCATTGCCCCATTGAAGAATCCAACGGATCAACTTCAGTAGGTATTCTATGATGAACAAGAGGAAGTGAAACTGATGACTCTAGATCAATGGAGGGAGCTATTGGAGAGGAATTTGTAGCTTCTGAATCCAGAATGACAACAGGTGAAGGACCATAACCATTCAGAACCACTGGTATAGAAGTAGACAACTCGTGTGGATCTAAAAGTGCTGAGACAGCTGATATTTCATGAATGAAAACCACCATTAAGAGACATGAGTGAGCAACCATTGAAAATAACAATATGCAATAGAGGTACTTCAACCCTGCCCCCAGAAATCAATTAATTGATATATAGCATATACCTGAAGCAGCAACTCTGCAGTTGAAATTTTCAGAAAGACTCTTGGTCGTGCTGTAGTTCTCAAACCCTTGGATAAAATCTTCAGGAGGCTCTGACAAGTCAAATATTGTTTCTGTTGTGTTGGGGTAAAAGCTTTCATATATGGAGGGTCTACTACTACTAGCATGTCCCACATGAACTTCTCTACCTTCTGTAGAGCTCTTGGTTAGATAATTTTCATTTGTCTCCTCCATTATTAACTTTTGTTTTCCCTTATTTCCTTTTCCCTCTCTAGATTCTTTGCCTTCTGCAAAGGAAATGAATCATGCACCATGTGAGTTTGATGGTATTTGAGCTATGCATATGTTTGTTGATAGATAGATACATATAAATGTTGATTAGCAATGACTTATGCAAAGATGTATTGTAAACCTGGATATCGGTGTTCTTGTGGCAAAATTTTTAAAGTGGCAGCAGCAGCCAAAGTGAGCTTAGGACAATCCTCTACTTCATGATACACAGATTTCAATTTAAATCCTAGGCAGATATCCATAAGGTTTGGTAGTTTCCTAAGCCTTAGGCACTCTAGAGTGGGAAGTTAAAGTGTCTGCTCTTGTTCAATCTCACATTCCTCCCCAAAGACTTTCTCTAATAGAGAGCAATTTTCCATAAACAGGTATTGTAACTGAGGAAACTCATGAGGTGAGGAGATAGATAAAAGACATTTCAAGTTATTGCACTGCTGAATATCAAGGATTTCCAGCCTTGGGAAACATACACGCTGATAATGATGAGCTAAAAAATTTGTATCACCTTTGTCTTCAATAATTTGCATCAATTGGTGACATTTTTTAATAGTTAAGGACATTAAATGGGGAAGGCTTCTCAAGACTGAGGAAGAGAAGATGTGTTGCAATCTACAGTAACTCTGAGATTTTCAAGGTTCAGAAGTTGTAGGGGACCCTTCCATATATGCTTCAATTCAGGTAAATTGTGCAGATCTAAGTAGCTTAAGCTTAAGGTCAGTGGATCTTGATCTCTATTAATTGAAGGTCCTTCTATTTGGAAAATGGCTTCTATTTCACAGTTACAAAGCGAAAGTTTGCCTGAATCTTCTATTGTTTGTCCATATTCAACTTCTTCCAATGACACCTGCGTACATGGTGGAGAAAATTAAATTCATTAGTCCTTTCAATTTATAAGTGATAGTTGATGACTGAAAGAAATTATTGAATTTATCTATTTTTGTTGAAAACAATAACTATTGCCAAAATTCTCATTCAAATTCAAACCACCATCTATCTTAGCCCCAGGACTGCACATATCTACTGGTGGTACGACATCAAAGCCAGATAAGCTCTAACATGATATTTGAAATGGACTAAAACTGACTCAACCCCGAAAGCTAGATCAGGAGAGAGGGTTGTCCAATTTATAAGGAGTACTTTAACTGTATTCCCAATCAAGGAGGACATCTTAACAAAGACATTTTTCTACACAACATTAAAAACATTATAGATTTGAAGTTCTTAAGTTGACAGTCTAATAGTAAGACTTTTTCTTGTTGTTTTGGACCAAAGTAGCTAGAGTTCTCTAGTAAAATGGTAATACATTATTGGTGTGCTTTTTAATGCTTTCCTATCCTATTTTAGGGTGTATTTGTGTTAGGGTATGAGAGTTAAAATCAAGAAAAAGACTGAGGAATATTAACAACTGTTATTGACCTCTTTGAAAAGAATCAAGATTACAAGAATCCTCCAGAGCTATCCGCTCCTGAACAGAGAACAATTCTCTCTAACGGTATTTTACAGAAAAACCAAAAGTCCCCCTAGTTCAGAATCTAACTCTATTTAAAGACTATTAACAACTAACTAGCAGTTGGCTCCTTCATTCCCTTCTTCCTAACATACACTTTCCACACTTAAGGTGTCTTGTTAGTGTCAATCATACGTTCTTCTTCCCTAGTCCTAACAATTTGGATATACTACTTAATTAAGTGCTTATTTATAAGTTGTTTTAAAATGCTGATTTATGTCATAAATTTAATCACGAAGCTTTTTGGAATAAGCTAAAATAAACTATTGTAATAAGCTATATCAAGAAGCTAATAGAAATAAGCTAAAAAGAGCTTCTGGAGGTCATAAGCTATTTATAAGCTCTTCCAATAAGGAGTGTTAACACTAGGAGTCTAGAAAAAAAATACGGAAGGGCCCAAGGAATCAAGTGGCTATCCCCTTTTAGTTAGACCTTTTGAGAGTTGACATTGTTAATCAGATGTTAAAAACCATTTAGTTGGTTAGGTTGTTATACATAGAGGCAGAGAATGTAATGCAAGCTGATTAGTTGGTTATTGAGTTCTGCAGGACCAAAATCTCTAAGCTAGTATTGATCAGTCAATTTGAAGATTTGATTGGAAACTTGACAGTGATTTTGAAGTCTTGAAAGACCTGATTTGTCACAGTCAAGATGTGTGACAATGGTGGAGCATGTGTGTTGACAAGAAGACCTGAAGATTATTTATATTTTTGTTGATGATGGAATTTTATCGCATGGTTCAGTGTTCAGACAGTTTGGCAACCTTTCTTTGCATTCTTAAAGCACACAGTATTGTTCATAAACTAACAAGTATTGATACTTCTCAGAAAAATAGTCTTCGTGAAAGAAAGAATCATCATTTACTTAAAATCACTAGAACTAGATTTTCCCAAATATTTGTTGCTACCTCATTGTGGGGTTGTTGTTTTTGGCAATGTAAGTTCCGTACAACTCATGATATCTTTCTTTCCTTATGTTTTCCTCTTATGCAAAGTGGACTAATCAACATACTACATGTTCCTTTAGGGGTTGAAAAGACAAATATTTCATGAAAAGCTACAGTGAGGTTTTAAGAATTTGTTGAAAAGCTAGGAATGATGGATATTTATTCACCAACTTGAAGGGATTGTTGTAACAGTCCTACATTGTCTGCTAACATAACCAGTTGTTATTTGTTAGTGTGAATTATTCTATTACTGGTGTATAGATTATTAGTTACCATAAATTGAGTCTTATTTTAGGAAAGACAAAAATTAGAAATTCTTTAGTCTATACAGTGTCCTGTACTGTGCAATTTGGTATTCGTTGATATCCCAGAAATAATATTCAATAATACTTCCTTTTTATTCAAGTCAAGTCAAACCACATTAAATTATGCCTGATTTGTTTGAGATGGTTTTCTCCAATTTCAAGTATTTATGCGAGCATGTAAAGAAGGGGATGTGATATTCCCCAATTATATTGAAGGAGATATGTTATTTCCGAAAGAGATTGAAGAAAATGATGTTTCCTTCAACAATAGCAGCAGCTAAGAATTTCTCCTATTTAAGTCTGGTACAAATCTGAGCTACAGAGATCTTTATTCATTCAACAAATTAAAGTAAATAGACAGATAGAGAGAGAGAGGGAGAAGCTTACCTGGTTGGATGTGGAACCCCACTGTGCTGCTTTTGAAGATATCAAATTCCTAGTCAACATGTTGGGTAATCCAAGTGAATCAAGAGAAAATCGTCGCAAAGATAAGCATGAAACATAAAACCTTTCTGGGCAAATGCTAATAATTCTTGATAGACCTCTAAGACAAAGTTCAGTCAAAGCAGGAAGCTGAATTTGGATCTGACTTTTGTTTTTATTGGAAGAATTCTTTCTGTGCTGACTTTCACCAAATATATACTTTATCTGTGGAGCTTCACATACAAACATAATTTTCAGTTCCACTAGACCTCGAGCATAATAAACTGGAAATAAGTATTCCAATAAATCACATTTTTCAACCCTAAGAACTTCCAATTTGGGGAACAATACATCACAGTTCCCTTCATTAGCCTTCATAATCATCTCCTCCCTGTTATTTTCTGGAACTGCCTCTTCAGTTACTATGAATTTCAATCCATGACATTCTTCTATTGTCAAATATTGAAGTGACGTCAAAGTTTTAGCAGTGAATGGGGTGAACAATGATCTCAACATAGGACAAGATGCTATTTTCAGCTGTTTAAGATTGTGCAAACTAAATGGCCCTGAAACAAAATGCCAAGAGAATCAATCAGGGGTTTATGCATTCTAATGGTGCAATAAATGTAACATCTATTATGTTTTTCCTTTATAGAAAAAATATAAAATGCTAAATTGAATTTTATTTGGGAACAATGTAAAAACATTGCACATGCTGTGAGATCACTGTAATTCACTTAAAAAGTTTAAAGCCCAATTTTAGTGAACACAGATAAACATGTATTCAGCCCAATTAAATTTTTGGCCGTTTGCAAAGAGATGCAATGAACTTTCAAGTCATTATAATTAGTCTCTAACTATTATTTTAACAGACGCTTCCATTAAATTTGTTAAATAACTTACAAAAATGATACATGGCAAAATCCAAATCATATATTTCTAACGTTCTATCCAATCTCAAACCTTGATTAATTTTAAACTTTTTAAATTAAAAAAAATTTAAATACTTTCAAAATTCAAAATAACTATTGCAAATCACCACTTTTCTCTTCCTCCTTCCCATTCTCCCTTCCACAGTGACAGTGCCACTGCCATCTTTGGAAGTAGGCCACAGAGACAATGGGAGCTCCTACAGAAAAGTATAAGGATTGTGGCCATGTGTATAGAGACAATGGAAGCACCTACATTGACACTATCATAAGCTTAAATGGATACTAATCTAATCTTTAAAAAAAAAAAAAAAACTATACTGAGAAACTAAAATCTCCTACTTCTAATAACATGTTGAAGCTAGGTAGTCCTTGTGCAGGCAATCCATTGGGCACTCCCCCGTTTGCAGATATTATGCAGTCGTAATTGACTGCTGGGATGAAGTTACAAATCGTTGATGCAGCATAAAATAGATCTGGCAAGAAACGTGAGCAATAGTGCCCACGGACTTTTTCTACCTTTTTTGTTTCATTTTCTTATTTTAAAGCATTTAAAATTTGATGTGTTAAAATTTAATATTAATCAATGCTTGCAATTAAGCAGAATTATAAGAATGGGATTTAGTCAAGCATCAGTTCTATTAGTTATTTAAAAGAGAATTTTACCTGAAGGATCTATTACATAATAGTTGAAGTTCATAGACTAATTATAGTTTATGGTTTCTCTTTGTAAATGGACAAAAGTTTGGGAGGGCGGGGGGTAAGATACATTTTTCCCTTAAAAATAATTTGAAATTCAATCTATTTATGTTCACTTTAAATTCCCCAGAAGAAAAGTCCCTGACACAATATATTTAAGAATTAAACAATTGACACAATAAAAAACAAAATTGTTAAGATGAAAGAAAACAGAAAGACATGAGTAATTCTGTATGTTTCAACTACATCACAGGATGTATATTTATACTAATAACGGGAATTGTAATCATAGCTACAAAATTAAAGACAAATATACGATTATTTAATTAATATAATTATACAGATACTATTTTCCTAAATAATATATTTAACAAATAATATTTCTCTAAATAATATATTTACATATATTTAACATTCCCTTTCAAGCTGGAGCATATAAATCATATGCACTGAACTTGTCACATATGTACTGAATACGAGGATCCTTTAAAGACTTTATAAATACATTTGTCAGTTGATCATTTGAATTGACAAAACTTGTGGCGATAACTCTAGATAAGATCTTTTTATGAAGGAAGTGATAATCAATCTTAATATACTTTGTTTGTTCGTGAAAGACTGAATTCGAAACAATGTGTAAGGTTACTTGGTTATCACAAATGAGTGTCATTTATGTATCTTTTCTAAATTTCAATTCTTTAAGTAGTTTCAGTTATATAAGTTCACATGTAACTGAACCCATGACTCGATATTCTACTTTTGCACTAGAAAGAGAAACCACATTTTGCTTCTTGTTCTTCCAGGAGATTACCTCCAATTAAAGCACAATAGCCAGAGATAGATCTCCTATCATGAGAGCTTGCATAACCTGCATCAAAATATCCAACAATCTTATCATGACCCTTATCCTCGTATAGGAGACCTTTTCCTGGAGTACTTTTGATATACTTCAAGATACAAATCAATGCATCTCAATGTCCTTCATAGGGAACATTAAGAAACTGACTTACTACACTAATAGCAAAAGAAATGTTGGGTCAAGTAACTGAGGTAATTTAGTTTACCAACCAATCTTCTATACTTTTCTAGGTTAACAAGAGGCTACTCCTGACTTGGTAGAAGTTTAGAATTAGCATCCGCAAGAGTATCTACAGATTTGGCTCCCATTAAACCTGTTTCCTCCAATATATCCAATGCATACTTCCTTTGGAAAATTACAATACCATACTTATATTGTGCCACTTTTATTCCCAAGAAATATCGAAGTTTTCCAAGGTCTTTTGTTTAAAAATTGTGACATAAGTGGTTCTTCAACTTTGTAATGCCATGATGGTCACTGCCAGTGATAACAATATCGTCCACATACACAACCAAGTAAATGCATCCTATGGCTGAGTGGTGATAAAAAACTGAGTGACTAGCTTCACTTCGACTCATCCTAAACTGTTGGACAACAATACAAAATTTACCAAACCAAGCTCTTAGAGACTGTTTAAGACCATAAAAAGATTTCCAAAGATGACAAACTAATCTTGAAGACTCCCCCTAAACAACAAAATTAGAAGGTTGCTCCATATAAACTTCCTCAGCAAGGTCGCCATGAAAGAATGCATTCTTAATGCCAAGTTGATGAAGTTTCCAGTGGTGGATGGCAGCCATGGACAAGATCAAGTCCACAAAGGTCATTTTAGCAACTGGAGAGAATGTGTAACTAAAATTCAAGCCAAAGATCTGAGTATAGCTTTTTGCCACAAGACAATCTTTAAGACTATCCACTTGACCATCAGGACCCACTTTGACAGTGTATATCTACCTATAACCAACAACAGATTTACCTAGGGAAGAGGAACGAGGTCGCAAGTGCCACTGCTATGAAGCACACACATTTCATCAAGCACTGCTTAACACCAAGCAGGATGTGAGAAAGCTTCTATTGTATTGTTGGGAATAGAAACAAAGGACAAAGAAGAAAGATACATATAATAGAAAGAAGATAGACGATGATATGATAAAGCAGCATAATGAGGAGAGAGGTTACGAGTGGAACATATACCTTTTCAAAGTGCAATAGGGAGAGTGAAACATATACCTTTTCAAAGTGCAATAGGGAGATCAGTGTCAAGTGATAGGATCGGAGGAGGGTTACATGGTATGCCAATAGTGGGCAAAGGTGGCCGACGATGGTACACTTGTAACGGATGTAGAGGAGGGTCATCAATAGGAGGTGTGACCTTTGGTGGGTAAAAAACAACTAGAACTGGTGGCAAAGGTATGACGGACTCTAGTTCTAACTCAGACATTGTAGGAGAACTAAAAAATAGAACAGACTCAAAGAAAGTAACATCAGCAATAACGTTTAAGACACTTATAACTCTTTTGAGAATGACTATAACCAAGAAAAACACATTTGTGGGCACGAGGAGAGAGTTTGTCATTACTTGGACTAAGATTATGGGCAAAGCATGTGGACTCAAACACATGGGGAGGTATAAGATACAAAGGCTGTTTAAGAAACAATATAGAGTGTGGTACCTAGTTATGAAGAACAAAAGACAGCAACCAATTGATAAGATAACAAGCTGTCAAGACGGCATCTCCCCAAAAACAATGTAGGACACAACTATGTAGGGGTAGAGTGCGAGTAATTTCAACAAGGTGTTTTTTTTTTTTTTCAGTAACCCCATTTTGTTGAGGAGTATGAGCATAAGAAGTTTGATGAAGTATGCCATTAGACGCCATGAAATTTTGAAAGAAGTATGACACGTACTCCTTAACATTATCACTGCGCAAAATGTGAATTGGAAGACCAAATTGAACTTTAAATTCATTAAAAATTTTGGAAAAATAGAAAATAATTCAGAATAATCTTTCATTAAAAATAACCATGTGCAACAAGAATAATCATCAATAAAAGAAACAAAATACCTAAAACCTGAAGTAGAAGTAGTACGATTAGTACCCCAAACATCAGAATGAACCAAACTAAAAGAAGATGTGACTTGCTTATTTTGACAACTCGGAAAGTAATTACGGACATGTTTTCTTAGTTGAGACGATTCACAAGAAAGTGTAGATAACTGAGAGAGACTTGGAACCAATAGTTGTAGTTTTTGAAGACTCGGATGTCCTAACCTAGCATGTGAAAGAAGAGGGCTAACGATCCGCATACCAACAAAAGAAAGCGTTGAAGAGTACTAGTGGGATGTTGGGAGGAGCAGGAGTCGCGATGGGTCAAACTAGAAGAAAGAGAAACACAACCAAATAGTGGTAAAACAAGGTAAACAGCAGCAGCAGTGGTGAGAAGCCGGTCAAAAAAAGGCATACCGAAATAGTCACTGGTGGTGTGAATAGTAGTGGCTAAAAAAGTCGCCGGAGAGTGAATAGTGTGGCCAGAAAAGTTGTCGGAGAGTGAGCAGTGGTGGTCGGTAAAAGTATCTAGCGAGTGAACAGTATCACTGGTGAGTAAATAGTGCGGTCGAAAAAATATCAAAAAACAGAGACACGATTTCTTTAAAAAAAATTACACCTATGAGCAGTGGGCTTACAGAGAAAGAATGGATTAGAGTTTTCTTCTTGTTAAACTCTTGATACCATGTTAAGATGAGAGAAAACAAAAATGCATGAAAGGAATTTCGTGTGTTTCAACTACACCACGAGATGTATATTTATATTGATAATGAGAATCTTAATCATAGCTATAAAATTAAGGACAAATATATTGTTACTTAATTATTCTAATTATACGAATACTATTTTCCTAAATAATATAAATATATTTAACTGATACTATTTTCCTAAATAATATATTTACATATATTTAATAAAAATGGTAATTAATAGAAAATAACATGTAGCAACTTGTAAAAAATCTTACAAAACAAATTAGCATCATAAAAAGTTTAGTGACCAAATCAATAATACATAAGGTAAAATACTTCAATTACAGTAGTAACTTTTGCCTATGAACCATTTGGCTTGGCAGTACTTAGGTTGGCATGTAATTTAGTGCTCTTGTACTTTTGTTACTGTTAAATATATGTAAATATATTATTTAGGAAAACAGTGTCCATATAATTATCATATTTAGGTAACCGTATATTTGTCTTTAATTTTGTAGTTTTGATTACTATTACTATTACTAATATAAATATATATCCCGTGGTATAGTTGAAACACACGAAATTCCTCTTATACCTTCTAGCTTTCTCTCATTTTAACATGGTATGATTAAGAGCTTAACAAGGAGAAAACCCTAATCCGTTCTTTTCTTTTTGGCTGCCATTGTCCACTCGCCCGCGACTTTTCTGGCAACACTGTTCACTCGCCAGTGACTTACGGCATTTTTTTTTTTTACCGGCTTCTCACCATGACCACTACTTTTTACCTTGTTTTACCATTGTTTGGTCGCATTTCTCCCGCTTCTAGGCTGATCCATGGCAACTCCAGCTCCTCTCGAACCTGCTTTGAAGTGCTTCTACTGAGTCTGCTTCCACTCCCAACATCACACCAACACTCTTTAACGATTTCTTTCATTAGTATGAGGATTGCTAGGCCTCTAGTTTCACTACTTCTATTGTGCACATGGGTAATTCTTTTGTTGGTATTTCTCATTCCCCATCTCTTGGTCCATGGGTGCTTGATTCAGATGCCACTGATCATATTACTGGTAACAAGTCCCTTTTTTCCTCACTCTCTACATCTGGGTTCTTACCATCTACTACTATGACCAATAGGTCTCAAACACAATTTCAGGATGTCGGCACTGTCTCTCCTATTCCACCATTATCTATCGACAATGTCTTATATGTTCCTGGGTCTCCTTTTAATCTTTTATCTATAAGTCGTATCACTCGCACACTTAATTGTGTTGTCTCCTTTACTAAAGATTTTGTTTTTCTCCAGAACCGAATGATGGGGCAGATAATTAGCACCAGCTGTGAGTCACATGAACTTTGTCAAATTCAACCCCTGACACATGCTGGTTCGGCGGTGAATTCTCCTCTTCTTTCACATGCTAGGTTGGAACATCCAAATCTTCAGAAACTACATCTATTAGTGCAAGGTCTCTCTCAGTTATCTACACTTTCTTGTGAGTCATGTCAACTAGGAAAACATGTCATAGTTCCTTTCCGAGTTGTGAATATAAGCAAGCCACATCTCCTTTTAGTTTGGTTCATTCTGATGTTTGGAGTCCTAGTTGTACCATTTCTACTTTAAGTTTTAGGTATTTTGTTACTTTTATTGATCACTCGCACACTTGTCTCCTTTATTTAAGATTTTGTTTTTCTCCAGAACTAGATGATGGGGCAGATAATTGGCAGCAACTGTGAGTCACATGAACTTTGTCAAATTCAACCCCTGACACATGCTGGTTCAGCAGTGAATTCCCCTCTTCTTTCACATGTTAGGTTGGGACATCCAAATCTTCAGAAACTACAATTATTAGTGCCAAGTTTCTCTCAATTATCTACACTTTCTTATGAGTTGTGTCAACTAGGAAAACATGTCATAGTTCCTTTCCGAGTTGTGAAAATAAGCAAGCCACATCTCCTTTTAGTTTGTTTCATTCTGATATTTGGGGTCCTAGTTGTACTATTTCTACTTTATGTTTTATTTATTTTGTTACTTTTATTGATCATTATTCTCGTTGTATGTGATCATTTTTAATGAAAGATTGTTTTGAATTATTTTCTATTCTTCTGCAATGTCTAGGTCAAGACCAAAATCTATCATACCTTCACCACCAATTCCAGTTGTTTTTCACCCACCAGAGGTCACACCTCCTTTAGATGACCCTCCTTTACATTTGTTATAGGTGTACCATTGATATTGTTATTATTGGCAATGACTATTATGACATTACACAATTAAAGAACCACTTATATCATCATTTTCAGACCAAAGACCTTGGAAAACTTCGATATTTCTTAGAAATAAAGGTGGCACAATCCAATCGTGGTATTGTAATTTCTCAAAGGAAGTTTGCATTGGATATATTAGAAGGAACAAGTTTGATGGGGGCCAAATCTATGGATACTCCTATGGATCCTAATTTTAAACTTCAACCAAGTCACGGGGGCCTCTTGTTGATCATGGTAGTCAAAATAGTGTGCCGGATCATAAAATTGCACGATTTTATGATCTCCGACTCCCTTTTTGTGCTAGCTAAGTGCCAGGATTGTGATTTAGCAAGATCGGTTGGGATTTCCATGCCAGAACGTAAAATCGGTAAGCTTGGATGATCTCCCCATGTTTTCAAACCCAATTTTTAACATAATGACCCGCGACTCAGTTTGCTTGAAACCCTAAAATTGATTTCATTCTATGTTCCCTAAACCTTTCCTCTGATCTGCGACTTCATTCATTTAATCCCTATAGCTTTCGCTCTGATGATTATATCTGCTCCAACATCCTTGTCTGCACTAGCAACCTTGTCATAGCGGAGCATTTTGGTGTGGCAACCATCGAAGCTATATTTGCAGCCATTGTTGTGGCCTAATTTGAAGTGCAACAGTGCTGCTGGTGCAAAAGTTGTCGACTTTTCCTTTCTATCCCCAGAATGAGGCAGATTTTAGGGGTTTTTTAAGGGTAAGAAAGACTTCTTAACTTTTAAAAATAATTTGACTTTCCCTTTTTGCCCTTAAAATGATTCTGCTATAAGTTTTTTTAAGGGTAAAAGAGTCTTTTCATCAGAATACATTACCTAATCCATCTTTCCCTTCTCCTCTTCTTTGTCTCTGTTTTTAATGGGCATGTCCCTGTTTCTATTCTGAGTTAAGGGTGGTTCCCTTCTCTCGTTTATCTTTGTTTAGCTTCTTTTACTTTTATATTTATACTATTTCATATGTATTTATATAATTTTGTAAGATCTTACGATCCGTGTAATGATCTTACAAGTTACGATCTTTCACCCCTTCTCCAATCCTACATAAAATCTCAAGTTTGACTACCATATTGTTGACCCAAAAAAGTATAAAAGATTGGTTGATAAACTAAATTACTCCACGATTACCCGACCCAAAATCTCTTTTGTTGTTAGTGCAGTAAGTCAGTTTCTCAACGCTCCCTGTGAAAGACACTGGGAAGCATTGATTCGCATCTTGAAGTATATCAAAGATGCTCTAGGAAAATGTCTCATGTACGAAGACAAGGGTTATGATAAGATTGTTGGATATTCTGATGCAGGTTATGCAGACTCTCATGATAAGAGGTCCATTTCTTGATACTGTGTTTTGATTTGATGTAATCTAATTTCCTAGAAAAGCAAGAAGCAAGATGTGGTTTCTCTCTCTAGTGCAGGAGCAGAATATTCAGTCATGGCGTCAGCCATATGTGAACTTATATGGCTGAAACAACTACTTAAAGAATTGAGATTTAGAGAAGATACACAAATGATACTCATTTGTGATAATCAAGTAACTTTACACATTGCCTCGAATCTAGTCTTTCACGAACGAACGAAACATATTGAGATTGATTGTCACTTCCTTTATGAAAAGATCTTATCTGAAATTATTGTCATAAGTTTTGTCAATTGATCAACCGGCAGATGTATTCACGAAGTTTGTAAGGAGTCCTCGTATTAAGTACAGATGTGACAAGCTCGGTGCATATGATTTATATGCTTTAGATTGAGGAGGAGTGTTAAATATATGTAAATATGTTATTTAGGGAAACAATATTTATGTAATTATAGTAATTAGGTAATCGTATATTTATTTTATATTTTGTAGCTATGATTACTATTACTGTTACTAATATAAATATACATCATGTGGTGTACTTGAAACACATGAAATTTCTCTCGTACCTTCTAGTTTTCTCTCATATTAACAGTTACATAACAACTTTGAGGATCCCAAATTTCTACCATTGTTTAGCATTTCATTATATTTAATAGTCAAGCTTGAAGGGTCAGATAATTTTATTTTGTTTTACAAATGAAACCATGAAGAGGAGGTTCTTTAGAAATGCACATCCATTTTATCAGTCTATGGAATGATATTATGGTTTGTCTATATTTTTACTAACATTGTCCTACTAATTATTTTATACAAAAATTAAAGAAAAAAGATCAAGGGTTCTGTGTATTACTATTTTTAAAGTGTACCTGTGCTTCTGTTGGCATGAGTCATATGCTCAAGAGGAGTAGAAATCACAGTGATCTCCACTTCATTGGATTCCTTACAATGATTCAAACAATTTTGTTGTTCTTCATCATCAACAATCTTCTCTAACTGATCACAATGTTTTATGTCCAGCACTTCCAAATGTGGTAGGCTTTCAGCTATACAAGCTGAGAAAAAAGATTTTAATTTTCCACATGCATGAACACATAGTTCTGCTAGACAACGAAGGCTCAGAACTTGTAAAGGACCCCTAAATATATAACCCAGCTCGGGTAGGTTCTCCAAAGACAAATGGTGTAAGCTTAATGTCAGTGGATCTAGCACCCCATTGATGGGAAGTCCAGTCAGCTCAAAAATGCCTTCTATTTTACAAAACCCAACCACAAGCGTTTCTACATTTTGCAGAGATAGTAAAGGTGGAACTCCATTAACCACTTGGCTGATATAACAAGTGGCCTCAAATCCTGCAAAAGCGTGAATAATAAACATGCTAGAAATCCATGATGGAAAGAAATGCAAGGTGAATTTAAGATTCATATGTGTGTTTAACACAAATTAAAAACATCCAAGACAAGATTTGGCTGCAACGTTGTTTCAACAAAGTGGTTAGCAGTCTATTGAGTATACAAGCTACACAAAGGTGTATTGCCCATTTCCCTTTTCTCACATACTTGGATACGTCAAACTAAAAAGACGTAGAATAAAAACCATTATTTTTGTTCCTAGAGTTAGAATTAAATCTGACTAAGATCACAATTTGTGTGTGGCAGCATCTCCAACCACCACAACCACCTTGAGCTGTAGAGCTCTACATTTTGAAATCTCCTACCACAGCTGCAATAAAATCTCTAGGAAAGCTACAAGTTGCTACAGCCTTAGGTCCATAGGTTTTGAAAATTGGAATCTCCAACCACCACTGCCATGAAATCCCCAGCGATGACGAACTTTGGTGAAGCATGCATACCAGCCTCTCACCAATGAGTCATGCAGTGATGAATTCACTACGTATTATACTAGCCTCCCATTGTGAATCTTACCGATGGTGATTTCTCTTCTCACTGATGAGTCATGCTCATGATAAGTTTTTTCCAGCTATAATGCACACCTTAGGGTGGTGTTAACTATGTTTTTTGGATTGCTAAATGTGTTTAAGGTATAAAGCTTCCAACTACAGTTATTGATTAATTCAGAGAAGTTTTAGTTATTTTTGGATATAATTTGCTGACTAGAAAATTCCTGCTGATGGTCATTCCAGTGATATCTCTTCTTCCTTGGCATGCACTATTCCAACATCCCTTTTGGACAGATAATCATTTCAGCCATTTTGCTAAGTTGCCTTTCTAGCCATGTTTGGCATGGTCGTTATATTTTTTTTTCTTAAAGGGTTTATTTGTAACATGCTTCAAGCTTTAACTTGAGAGGGAGTGAAAATATATTAAAATTATTTGATTATCTTTTAGGTTTAGTTTTCTTATTTCCTTATCTACTTAGGGATACTAGCATTGGTATAAATGAAGGTTGGTATTTTATGGTGTGACATTGTAATACATCACACCACATCCAGAGTATTCAGTTTCTACTCTCCCTGTTCTTTTCCACCTATAATACCTAAATCGCAATAATTTCCAAAATAATATTTTAATTTTCAAATGAATTATTTGGGATTTTTTATTTACTTATTTCAGGTAATTATGGTAAAATCTCCTAACTAGATATTATAAGAGTCAGAACTCACAACTCATATTATTGTATTTTATGATCTTTTACTTATTGAGAAAATAGCCCAACTTTTTTTCTTTGCACTATATCCAAAATAAGTAAACCCTGCCCCTTATTTAATGCATTTTGATGTACATACAAATCAATAACGTAAAATACCCTTTCAAGGGAAAATGGAAAAGAAATTTCACATTAAACAACAATATATAATTTATATGAATTGATAAGCAATATCTGACTAGTATTTGAGACAAATGTTTATTTTTATACAATATTTAGTGAACAGTAACATAAAAGGAATGATTTACCAGCTCTTACATATGAAAATCATGCATATAGCAGAAACTATATTTATTAAGAGTACATTGATGATGGAACACAGTACCTTTGTATCACCTTCTTGTCTCATTGAACCAAAAATGGAATGACTGACAGACATGACGTTTAACTGGGGATATTGCAGCAAATATAAGTTTTGCAAACATGGCAACATTGGATGATAACTTTCTGGGCAAATGTTGATGTTATTTGGCAAGTGTATGAGCTTCAGTAATTTCAAAACAGGAAACTCAATGACATGTAATTCATTTTGATTTTGACAAGATAGCTGATCTTGGTGAAACATATATTTCAACTCAGGAGCTTTGTCTATTTCCAAACACTCCAATTGCTTAAGGCCCTTAGAAAAAGTGACTGGGATTAAGCTTTCCAACTTTTCACACCATTTGACAACAAGATGTTTTAATTTTGTGAACATTAATCTATAACTCTGTTGACCATTATCATCTAAAACAATCTCTGCATCTTCATCTGTCATTATATGCTTCAGACCATCACAACGTCTTATGTTCAGTACTTCCAGTTGTCCCAAAATTTGAATAATAGCAGGGGAGAAGAGAGACGTCAACATGGGGCAATTCTCAAACTTTAAGACCATAAGACATCGCATGTTCAGCTTCTCTAAAGATGATATGCTTCGCAGCTGGCTGCACTGAGCAATACGCAACTACTCTAACTTCTCAAAAAGGCCAGGCAGAGGTGGACCATGGAACAGTGCCTTCAAACGCTTCATCCATGTGACTCTTAGCTTAACCAAATTGGAGAAGACAATCCCAACACAAAACAAATTGGAAGTGTTAATCAAACACTCCATCTCATCAGAACGATCAAGGTGAAGCTCAATCAACTCACTTGTACTTCTTCCCTCTATTTGAGCTATGTTAGGGATAAATTTTTTACAACTTCCCTTTATGTTTCTAAGAAAAAGAATTTCTGCTCTTTGTACCGGATCCTTGATTGCTGCACTTGATGTGGAGACATCAAAATGGTCTACAGATAAGAGCTTTGATCTCATATCACCTTTAAATTTATAATCAGAACTTCCAATATCTAAATGATACCTTTGTCTGTACAAAGAGCTGCTCTTGTGAAAGAATTTGACCAGATTTTGATCATTTAATACCCTTTTTGGAAGATCATTTTTTATAAAATACAACTCTTCTAGTTGTGAACATCTTCCCAGAACATCATAAGCATTTCCTTCTATACTGCACAATGATACATCTAACAACCTCAATTTCTTCAATTCTGCTGTGTCATTTGGCAATTCATTGATCATACAGTTGTAGAATTCAAGAGTCTCAAGTTTCTCTAACTTTCCCAAAAAGGAGAGGTCATCCAATCTGCATCCTCTTAGGCATAAGGTTCGAAGATTTGTTAAGCAAGGAATTGACTGTGCCAACAATAGACTCAGGATTCCTTTTAAAATTCTATGATAATGCAAGACCAAAATTTTGAGGTTTTTAATCCCTTTCAAAAGTGAATGTGAAACTTTAAAAGAACCTTTGCTGTCTTTGTACATGTATAGAATCTCAAGATTTGGACAGTCCAACTGATCTGGAAATTCATTTATGTTATGACAATACAAGAACTTAATTGTACCTTTTATGTCTGTATCTTCTTTCAATTTCTTGGTATCCATCTTTGGACCCATAATGACATGAATTTCTTTCTTTGCTATCCACAAGGTTACATCACGGACCAAGTCATGCATGATCGCAGCTGGTCTTTCTTCAGCCTGAAGCAACAAACCAGAGTTTAGGAGTTTATTAATGGTTGCAGTCACTTTGGTCCTTGCCCTCTTGAATGAATTAACATCTTCGAACAAGCCTAGCCCAAACCCAAATCTGATTAGAATTTCAAGAGGAATTTATGAATCTTCTGGGAAAAGAGAACACAACAAGAAAAGTGACTTGGCCTCTTCATTCTTCAAATTACCATAACTTAATTGTAGACATTTATAAGGATTTTCCAGACCCGGTTCGATATCCAGTTTAGACTCTCTCAACGTTTCCAGTGCTTCTACCCACTCAACCATCTTTTTGCCTTTCAAAGTGCTAGCTACAGCTTTGATTGCAACTGGGAGTCCTTTACATTGATTTGTAATTTCTTGTGCCAGACCTTTCAGGGCTTCAGATGCTTTATCCATTATATGTGCATGTTTTTGGAACATAGCCCACGCTTCTTCCTCAGTTATGAGTGTTAGGGGAATTATTCTTTGACAATGCATCATAGTACATACATGTAGACTCCTTGTAGTCAAGAGAATGTTGCAACCCCTGTAATTTTCACCAAAGGGAATCCCTATGGCTTCAAAATCAAGCATTTGCCATACATCATCCAGAATTATAAGAATATTTTGTCCACTAGCTAATCTCAGACACAAGCGCTTGGCTCTCACTGAGATATCTTCTTCCTTGAACTCAAAATCTAATGCGCTGGCAATATTTTCTTGAATTTTTCTAACATCCAAGGCACTGGACACAGGAAGAAAGACAACTTTGTCAAAGATTTGCTCTGCTTCTTTAACAACTTCCTTTACCAGGTCATTTTTCCAATGCCTCCCATGCCATACACTATAATCATGCGAACCTCATCATTTTTAAATTCATTTAGAATTTGATCATAAGTTGATTTTGTACTCTCAAAGTATATAAAACCTTCAGAAGAATAGTATTTCATGCCAGGAAGTGTAGGAAGGCGTGAAAATTGCTTAAATTCACTATTTGTATTGAGCTTTCTTATGGTAAGCTTCTTCTTTGCTGCCTCCTTTCCAAGACGATATCGCCAGATCCAATTGGGGCAGTGACCAAGAAAACAACTTTTTTTTGTTTCTGCTTTCTTTTCCAGGATCTCCACTTCTTCCAAGAGAATATCTGCATTATTCAGCCACTGCTCAACATCAGCAATCTTTTCAGTTCTCTTTTTAGCTTTATCCGCTTTATCCAGAACACTTTTCCTTGTTAATATCAACATTTGTTTTTCTTTTCCAACATCTTCAACAAAACTGCTGAAGCAGACAGAATAACAAACTTGACGTGTTGCAGCATATATCAAATCCTTTACAATTGCAGCCCCAACAGATGTACCAAAATCCATGGCCAATAAGAGCAATTATAACCGAATAGAATAGTTAACTGTTCCAATAAGAAATCTACATAAACCTTAATTTCACAATCAAGTTATGCTATAAGTGATGTGCAAAGAGGCCACACAGCTATAAGGAACACACTTCTTGACATTGATTCCAAATGAATGCAATTTCAAAGTAAATTGCTACAGTAGCTATAAGATAATCACGATACACAATTTGACATCTGTTGTCCAACTTCATAAGGGTCATTCTATTCTGTGTTAGTTTGCAATTGTTTACCAACAAACAAAAGGCAATATTTATTACTGGCAACTACAGGAAGGTGTATGCAAGAGTAAAAGGAGTTGTGCTAATAGCATCAATGCTTAGATCAATGTTGGTTTGCAAAATATTAATATGGTATGCGTAAGTCACTTTTCTTAAAAAATAATTTAAAATCATATGAAGCAAGATTCATTAAAAAAAACATTTCCTTTTTTCCTTTTGTAGAACAGCTGTTGATCATGTAATATTAAGAACTAAAATTATCATCAATTTACACTTTGGTCTTCTTGATCATGGCGATACTAAGTACTAAAAATTTATGACAGAAAACAGTTCTTGGGCATCCCTCTAACAGGTTATGCTTTTGGGAATGTTTCTCATCGACATGATAACAAAGTCTTTATAACCAAGTGCCAAGGAGTTCAATTTTCGGCAAACCCGAGTGGGAAAACACAACTAAGACTTTGATCAGATTCAAAAGGGGTTGAAAATATCAACAATGAACTACCAATTTCATACTGATAAAAGTGCACTCATATTTCCAAGTAAAACAGGAACTCTAAGCAAAGGGAAATCAACCTTACCATTATATTCAGTAGTCAATAGTAAGGAAAATGTGAGCCATGCCCTGTTTGGCAGTGTTTGGGCCTTTAAAGCCGGAGAACCATTCCTCCAAAAAGTGCATGTGTGCAATAGTGCTTTTACACAAATCCTCCTCCATATTTCCAAGTAATCACTAACATTTTAAAAAGCACGTTCAAAAAGCTACAAAAAATTAACGATTATTTTCTAAAAATATACTAAACTAATCACAAACTTAGAATCAAGATTGGTGAGAGTGAGCACTAGCACCAGTTTTTATTGAAATCTTAAACTCAACTTTTGTATAAAGAATGAAAGCTATCATGCTCATGTGTCTTCAGAGAGCGTACAAATAATAATTTCAGCAACAGAAGAACACGAAAAGATGTGGGTTCCACTCCATTTTTTTATGTCTCTCTCCCCGTTTTATGAATTCCAACTAATTTAAATTACTAAAATTAAAGAACATATTAGAAAAAAGGTCATATCTCACAATACATTCCAATTTGTACTTCAGCACAAGCTGATCCTAATATGCATAAATTAAAAAGAACAAAAACCAACTCAGACATTGCATAGGTACAATTTTACCTCTTCAGTAGAATTATTCTCAGATCAGCACTACCTTCAAGTATGCTATTTTTCTTTTTCCTCTTATAATTTCATTATGAGAATAATTAAGCAAAGAGTAGCACAAGAGCACAGGTCAACTACTGAGTCTACGACAAAAATAATTAAACAAGTGCAGAACTCTATCATAACCATGGGCTCTATCCAACTCTAATAATAGCGTGGGCCATGTCTAGCAGATACCAACTAATTTTTAAGAAACGATGTTTTGCATTTTCCAAATAAATATTTAACCTAAAAATAAAATTATCGTTGTTATGATTATTAGTAAAAATAAAATAAAATATTTTTCTATACAGAAATTTTAATATGATTTCATTTACTTAAAAATAGTATATTAAAAAGTTATAATTTTATATTATCAATGAATTCCGAAAACTTAATGTATACTATGGAAATAATAACTAATAAAATTATCCGGAAATAAGAAATCTAATCTTTAATTCAAAATTATTAGCTAAAAAATATTTTTTAAATTAATGTATTAAATCAAAAGTATACTAATTTCTACTTAGTATTAAATGTAGGTAGTATTAAGATCTAAGGTTCTTGAGTCCCACATTCAAAACATTTGATTCTAGTGAAAGATTTTTGAGGCATGACCTTTCCGCTAATTTTTCTAGTACAATTTTCCTAAAGTTCTTATAATAAGCTTCAAAATCACTAAACTTCAAATTCCTAAAAATATTATAATTTTTTAATTTGGTCTCTTATTTGTAAATTTTTCAAATATAAATAAATAAATATATATATATATATATAACCAAACGGTCCCCTTATAATTTTCATAATTCTTTTGATCCATTTAAATATAATAAATTTTCTATTTGGTCCTTATAAACAGCTTGAATTCCCTTTTGGTCCCCCTACAACACATAACTAAATAAAAAAATAAATAAAGATATTTAAAAGGATTAAATAGAAAAAATAAATGGAAGGAACCATTTTGTAACAAAAAACATTTAATGAGGGAATAGTTTGAAAATATTAAAATTGAAGAACCAAATGAAAAAAAAAATTGATAGTTTTTCAAGAATAAAAAACTCATTAATTTAGTTATGCATTCTGTAGTTTGGTAAAGGTTACAAGTTTAAAAAGTTTCAAAAACTAAAACTACTTTTCAATTTTATTGCTTTGGTTTTCAAATTTTGAAATCAAATTTTAAATCAATTACATATAAATTACTCGTTATATATTTAAATTATTTGTTAATGATAAAATGACTAGTAATAATAATAGATGGTTAAGATAACAGGAGTGGTAACAATCAACATTGAGTAGTGGCTTTGACATTAATAAAGGTGAGAGTGATAGCAATAGTGAGAATAGTGCAATAATAGTAACGGTGGATGGCTAAAATGACAATAATTAATAGTAGTGACAACAAAAATTATAAGGTGATGATGGCTAACAATGGTGTAGTTCATATATCAATTTGAGATATTTCAGTTAGTGTGATATATAAATATTGTCTATAAGATAGATTATAAAATTATCAAATATACAATAATTTATAACTCACTATAAATATTCATATTTTTTCATTACAACTCATTAAAAAAATAATAGTAAAACTTAAGACACAAGAATCACATATATTCAAGACATCATTAACTTATGTTTTTTTCTTTATTAGAAGTTATCTCATTTATCTTCTCAAAAACTTTAAAAATACAAATTATTTTTAACTTATGAAGAAATGTTTATTTAAATTTTATATTAATTTTTTATATAATGACTTATCTAGAAATTATTCAAATTTAGCTAATATTAATGTCTCATGAGAGTTTTAATTTAACAATGGCTTATTTATACTAATTTATAAGATAAATCTTATTATTTTTTATACAAATTTTTCTTTTATTTCTTTAAAAATTTACAAAAACTAGACCGTAATTATTATTTTAAAATTTTAATTATTGTTTCGTATTGAGTAACAAGCTAGATATGTATTATAAATCAATATCTAGAGTTGTTAAAAATTTGGTTCAATTCTAACCCTATCCTTAGTCCATGTGGGTTAAAGTTAAAAAGCCTTGTGGCCAAAAAGCCCATCAATTTATAAGCCCATAGGACTAAAAGCCCACAGGGCCAGGGTTAAGATCAAGGTTTTGTAGGCCAAAAAATTTTATGTTTTTAAAAAATTAAATTTAAGAAAAATTGATATAAATTGTGATAATTATTAGAATATCTAATAAAAATATTTATTTTATATAACTTTTTATTATAAATTTGTAGTCCAATAAAATTACTTCAAAAAATAAAAATAAAATTTATATAATAATAAATATTTATAATGATTATTGTTATTAAATAAAATTAATAAAAATAATAATTATTATATAATTTTAACAATTTTTATATGATTTTTATCTGTACTATTGATAATTATTAAATAATTGTAATAATTTTTTATATAATTTTATAAATAAATTTTAAAATATTATTTGAGTATTAATTATAATTTTTTTTCATATTATAAAAGTTTTATATTATTATTTTTCTTGATTTATTTTTATAAAATATATATATATATATATTTCAAGGATCATATTATATTTGTATAAGAATATCTTATATTTAAAAAATAAAGCCATAATAAATATATAAAATTGACAATAAAAAATAACACTGACAAAATTTGTTAAATATACTGAATAAAAGTTAATATGTTTTAAAAAAAGTAAATAAACATTTTTATCGTATAAATTATACATATAAAATATTTTATATTATAAAATTTATGGAAGCAAAAAAGTAACTTGTATTTTTAAATTTTTATCTTAATAGAAAAATTATGATAAAACTTAATACAAAATTTTAAATTAAATGCTATATATATAATATTTTATTTTATTTTATTCATTAATTTATTATTTTAAATTCATAAATATACATAAAATTAACTACACCATAACATTAATTTAATATAAAAAATAGTATGTAACAATAAATTAAAATACATATTTACATATTACATATAAATTAATAAATTAACTAATAATTTAATTTTTTTATTTATACATTAATTTATATAAATATTTACTAATTATTAAATTTCAAGTATATATTAAAAACTATATTTTTTTAATAATAAAAAATCTATCTATATCTATATATATCTATATAAAATATATTAAAATCAATCATTTAAGATTTTATACATTTATATTTATATTAAAAATAAGCATAACATGTATAAACCTAAGCTATAATGAATTATAATTATTAAAAATCATTAAAAAATATATATAAACATACTTGAATTGATTAAATTTATTAAAATAATTATAAAATAGTATTTTATATAATATTATTTTATCATTTAATTATTTTTTAGTTAAAAATATTTAATATTAATTGTAACGCTCTAGATTTTAGTAATCATATTTTAATATGTTAATATAAGTGTATATGTGTATTTTTCATGTATTTGAGTATTTGATATATATGTATATATGTGCAATGATGTGGATGATTGGAATTGAATTGGAAAATTTGGCTAAGTGTCAAGTATAGAGTGTTTTCGTTGCAGCGAGAGATGTTTCGCTGTAGAGAGAGAATCTTGGGAGAAAGGCGTAAAACTGTCACCTTGTCGCTGTAGCGAGAGGCTTCTCACTGCACCGAGAGAGTCAGTTTGGGGTGCATTTTTGGGTGCAGTCTCGCTGTAGGGAGAAGGTCTCGCTGTAGCAAAATTTTGCAGAAACCAGAATGCAATTCTCTATGAGATTTTTGCTAGAACGAGAGAGGGTGTCGCTGCAGTGAGAATTTCGCTGTAGCAAGAGTGTCGCGACCAGAGAAGATTTAAAGGACCTAAGGCTTGGGAAACTCATTTTTTCCTTTTCTCTCTTCAAGGTCCCTTCAATTTTCTCGACCCAAAACTTTATTTCACCGACTAAATTGCCTCCAAGCCATTTGAGAGCAATATTGAAGGTTGAATTTGTGTGACGAATGCTTAGAGGTAAGTTTTAATGGTTAGGATTTTAGTTTTTCATCCCCATTCTCTTATTTCTCGGTTTTCCTTGGTTCTCATGAGAAGTTTTCGTGTATTTAGGACTAAGTTCATGTGGGGAGCCTTCTCATTGCTGATTTTGTGAGTCTTCATTTGAGGTAAGGGGGACTCCACCTTATCTCATTTTGCTTGAAAACTGTTTATTTACTATGTTTTCTAATATGATTGAGATAGGATGTGTGGACTGATGTATTCTGATAGATAATGTGTGGTGGATATGATTGTGATGATTTGAAAGTTGATTTTTAGTGAATTTTATGAAGAATTAATGATTGAATATGGATGACATGTTGAAATGTTGTGTGCATGGAATGAGTATGTGTGTCATGTGTGGTAAATGAATGTGGGCCAGTGGGTCATAGACTGTGAATGTGGGCACTTGCACCGTGTGTGCGAATGACTATGGGCCTATGTGTTGTGTAATGTTAATGATTATGGATATTGTGTGAATTTGGAATGTGTGTGAATGGGCATGTAAATGCCGTTATAATGATGCTATGAATGGTTCAGCGATACACTGAAGGTGTGGAAGATGGAGACGAAAGAAATACCATGGGAAGAGAGAGTGGTGGTGACACCAACAGTGAGCGTAGGTGCACCACAGGCCATACACCCTTCTCCTGACTAGACCTCTGACCACTACCTTTGTTGAGCGACACGTGGCTACCCACGCAATATCCGTGAGCTGGGAGTAATCAGCGACCATTCATGATGTGAAACTGTGATTATATTGCCACAGTAAACGTGGCTAGATGCGGTAAACGCACGTGTGTGAAATGTTAGTGTAGTGAGTGTACCGATTGTATTTTGAATTGGAATAGATGATGAATGATGATTGTGACTGAGATTGAGATGTTTGTCTTGTGGATGCATGATTTAAAATATGTTAGTAAACGAGTAGTGTAACATCCTCGTTTTTGCTGAACGATTAATTTATTAATATAGTTCTAAGTTAAAGTATGGTACTTGATTTTTTAGGAAAAATTGAGATAGAATTAACATGAGATGCTTTAGACAAAATTGTTAGGGATATTTTTAAGAAATTTTTGGTAATTTTTAATTTTAAAATTTTTAAGTTTCAAAAAAGTGTGCATTTGTACAGGTTAAAATTACGGTATAAAACTAAGAAAAATATTTTATTTTAAAATAATAATAATAATAATATATAAAAATTTATATTTTATTTATAAATATTATTTGGAATATAAAAATAATTTTTTGTAATTATTGAGCATTTTTAGATTTTCTTGTTAATTTTAAGTAAATTAGTTATATGCTCAAGTAGAAATTGCGTGTAAAAATTTTGGACACCAACTAAAGGATCAATAGTGTCAAAAATTATTTTATAATTATGTTTAATATATTTCATGATTATTTTTAAATTTTGGAATTTTTATCTAATTATTTCAATTAATTACAAAAAATTAGTGAAAATTCTAATATTATATTATTATTTTTACTATTTAAGATAAGATCAATTCATCCAATTCATTTTCTTCTCTCTTGGCTACCGTAGAGTGCTCTTCTCCTTCCAAAAGCTTTGAAACTTCTTTAACTCTAATCTTTTGATTTTTCAAGTAAGTTCATTAATTTTTTTTAATATTTCACTTATTTTTATCAGTTTGAACGCTTTGAACCAATTAAATTTTTATTTTTTTTCCTCTTTTTGGATGCTGAAACAGTGGCATAATGGTGAAATTTTGTCTAAAATGTTTGTTTCTAAATTATGTTTTTATTTGTTTAATCTTTTTATATTTTATAATAAATAATTTTAATGCTTTTTGTTTTGTTAAAAATGCATTTGAGGGTTCAAAACCCTTGCTCTAGAGGTGCTGTCCCAAGAGTGTTTTGAGGGGAAAATAATTATTTTTAATCACCTTTAGACTTATAGTATTCCATTTACATCATAGAAAATAATTATAAGACCCGTAAGCCATTTTTGCGAAGATTAGAAAATTGGATGATTAATGCCTCTTAACATTGATCATGATTATGTGTGATTATTTGGTTATGATCGTGATTTGAGAAGTGGTAGAAAGAGGACGTTGGTGAGAAAAATCGGTATACACTTCAAGGTAAGGGGGACATATCTATTTTCAAGGGTGTAGTAAAAAAACATTGGGAGATGAGGTGTTTTATTCCTTGCTATGAATGTGTAAATTATTTGAAGGAATTTATAATTATTTCTATACTTAGTGTATAATTATTTGATATTCCTTTTTTAGATTAATTTTATTGTGATGATGTTTCTATGATAATTGTTTGTTGAATTCAGTATAAATAATTGATTGCCTAAAATAGTTAAGGAATGAACTATCATTCATGTGGAGTGAGCATATAGAAGGTATGTTGAAAGTTGAAAAGAATTTGAGAATTGTGAAATAAAGATGTTAAAAAAAAAAGGGAAGATTTGAGATAAAATTTGATAGGTTTTGAAAAGTGTTTTAGAAATTGATAAATGCAATTGTAGTTAATTTTTTTTCTTAAGAAAATGATTTTTTTTTAAAATCTTCTTTAATTTCAAGTGGTTTGATCAAAATTTATTTAATAGTTTTTATATATTTAAAGTATACCTATATATATATATTTAAATAATTTAAAGTATTAAAATTCATTTTAAAGTATTATTTTAATGAGTATTTTGAAATGTAGTGATAATTGGAAAAAAGTATTTGAGAGCCATTGAAATAGCTGGAAAGTTGTGAAATGTGGTGGTGGTGAGTCTCTGCTTAAAATTAGAAGTGTATTGGAATTTTCTGACTGTTTTGTAGAGAGAAGAAAATTTAGAAATATCTAAATTATAGAGGAAACTCTGTCGGATTGTCGATGAAATTTTGAAACATATGTTCTTGATTAAAAAGAAATGTTTAATACCCAATTAAAAGATTGAAATTAGGTTCATGCATCATAAGTATGTAATGATAATGGTGTTAGACGGGAAGTATACGAAATCTATGGGAGACTCTAGGTTAGTCTTTGGGATAGTCGGGTGTGATTGAATCAGGCAAAGGCCAGGGCTCGCAACCCTGTGCTTTCGGTTCTCACTGCAAAACTGGACTATTCTTACAGAACTCGATGGATTCTCAGAATCAGTTGAGTTATCCTTTGAAACTATTTGATGAGATGGTTATGACCAAAAATGCTTAGTGGCAGTGAACTCCTGATCCTTCCCAGAAAGAAAGAAAGTAAGAAAAAAATAGTTTGAGCCCATATGCATGTGTCAATATAGCAATTAACTAGGTGATGCACAGAATCATACATGGTATATACATTGTGTGTTGAGTTGTTTGCTATTTGCTATAATGATTGTAAATATCTTGACGTGTTTTCTACTGTATTTTGATTGAAATGAGTTTGTCTCACTCTTTTAGTTCCTATGTGTGTTGTATGTAAATATGTTTAGTAGGTGAGGACACAAATGGCCCGACCACCATACTAGTTTAGCGTCACAGTCAGATATGATTCTGCAGGAAGATGGGCGTACAATTAGGAACAACAACAATTTACCCATACTGGCACTATTACTTTTTTATTAGATAGAAATGCGCTATGCCCGCGGGCATACCCCATCCCCATCAGGGTATCCATGAGACTCACATTTCCATTTCCTCCTGGAGTACAATTTATGAGACCCCATGTCCCACCTCCTGTCCCTGTATTATCGCCCCCAATATTATCCTCGAATTTCCTTAGATCTTTAGGGCCTTATGTACCACCTGTTGTACGACCCAATATAGCAAACATACCTCTACCCAGACACATATCCATCTCATCCACTTCAAATTCAACTTCATCTAGTTCTTCTGACTCTCCGGATTCCTGTCACTGTTCAAACACCCCTACTGTTACTGGAAAGAAGAGGACTTCTTCTCAGGCCAGACTTCCTCCTGGTTTTGATTCCTCTGATCAGGAACCTAGTGGGAAAGGAGAGTAGGCTAGGGCCGAGTAAAGTATAACTTGTACATATATGTAGGTATAATTACTAGTGACTGAGGGAACGGGTAAATAGAAATCCTCAACTGTTGTTAACTTTTGGAGGAAATGGTATTTTTGATGATCATGGGTCTAGGGAAAAACTTGTGAGGTCATTTTTTTGGTTGTTGTCTCTGATGTTGTGACCCCACTTTTATTTTGTATGTAATTTAGCTATGTGCATATGTTTATATGACTGGATGACTATATATTTTGACAGATGATATGTATATATTTGGATAACTGGTGCAGATGGTGTATTTAGCTTCTATTAATGTGAACAAACGTAAACTCATACATGTGGCATTCTTATTACTTGGATTATTTTAATATTATGCTTAAATTGATGGCGTAATGAGTAGTAAGGGTGTCATAAGTAGTATTTGAGGTGAGTCTCTATCTTTTTGTGTGTTGAGTAGTGTAAAGTACTCACTCTTATATTTATTTTTCAGGTGACTAAGACGATCAACATTGGACTCAATGAAGGAATGATGAACTCAGTGAAGAAAGGATGAACTGCTATAGTACTTAGATTGTATTTTAAAATTATGATGTAACTGAATTAGTCCTGTAGTAGTCTTTGATATAAATTATAATCCTTTATTTTTTAAACTGTTTTATGAAACTCTGTGATGAGATCTTTTGTTAAATGAAAATTTTATTACTCTCATTTTGTAAAATTATTACCTGAAAATTTTATTTAAAGTGTTACATTAATTCTTAATTAAAATCATAAATTATTAACGTACTATATTAAAAATTTAATTAATAAAATCACTATTTTCTTTATTTTGAGGCTTAGAACATTTTTGTTCTTATATTTAAAATTAAATTAAATTAAATAAAATTTTACACATAAATTATTTTTGTTCTATTATATTTAACACTTTTTATTAACTTAATTCGACACATAAATTATAATAAATAATATTTTGATTAAAATAAAAAAAATTAATAATTTTTATCATCAACTTTTTTAAAATATACATATTATCTATATTATAATAATTTTATCAAATAAATATTTATATCAATGTAAATTTTTTTTTTGAAACATAATACGTGTTATATATATATATATATATATATATATATATATATATATATATATATATTCATAAGTGAATTTTTTTGTTTGAAATATATAAATATTTATAATAAATTTTTTAAATTTTTATTTTATATAAAAAAGATTATTATAAATTAAAATATAATAATATTATTCAAAACAAAAATATCTATCCATTAAAAAAGTAAAATATTATAGCTTAATAAACCAGTATCTCAGATTTTTTTATAAAATTAATTTTATTTAATTAGTAATGTTTTAAAATAGATATAAATTATTTTAATATACTAACTTGTTATTAATCATATTTTTTAAGTGATTTAGTTAGATTTTTGTTCTTGTATTTAAAATTAAATTAAATTAAATAAAATCTTACACATAAAAAGTTATAATTTATAATTAAATTTAATATATTAAATATTTTTTATACTTTTTAAATATTTAAATTTTTATTTAATAATTAGTATGATTTTACTAAAAATATTATATATTAGTAAAAGACTCAGTTTACATTATTGTTAATAATTATATATAAGCTGTAAAAAAATGTCACAATAAATTTATATATTGTTATTAAATGATAAAAATATTATCACAATAGTTTATTATAAGAATTTAATATAAAATATGACTATTACTAAAATAAAAAAACATGCTTTTAGATATTAATATAACTTTAGATGAAAAATATTTGTTTGAAAATAAACATATAACAACATATAATATCAATAGCTATAATATGTAGTTCATATTCATAATAATAGTATGTACTTTATATTTATATAGGTATTTATTTAATATTTGTTTAATTTTTATTACTTTGTATTTAAGTTTTTATAAATTTGAATAAAATAAATAAATTGCTTTATAATTTTACATATTATTTTGACTAGTAAATAAATTTAATTTAATTTTTTCTTTCTTAACTACAAACTATTTTTTTATCATATTTAATAAAATAAGGATGTTACAATATCTATTATAAAATCATTTCAGAAAAATAAATATGTAAATAAATAATAGTCAACCTTAAATTTAAATTTACACTACTCAACAATAAACTAACTCTATTTTTGTAAGAACATCCCATTAAAGACAAAAAGTGAAGAACATAGACAAAAAAAATAAACATATTAAAAGTACGTAAGAAATCAAAATATAAAAAAGCATAATAATAATAATAAAAATAAAAATAAAAATAAAAATAAAAGAAAAAAATGCACAAAAAGGTTATATTTGAGTTTCGTTAATTAACCTTAATAACATTTGTTTGTGTCAAACAATATAAAAATTATAACAAAAATGTGTAAGCAATCAAAATATAAAAAAAATATATAACAATGAAAAAAATAGAAAAAAGTGAAAAATAATGTATAACAATTAATAAAGGTCATACATGAGTTTCATTAGTTAACCTTTAAGTAATCATAATATAAAAAAGCATAACAATAGAAAAAATAAAAATAAATAAAAAAATGCATAATAAAGGTCATACTTCTGTTCTGTTACTTAATCTTCATTAACGTTTGTTCCTCGCAAACAGTACAAAGATGCATAACCAAAGTATGTAAAGAATCAAAATATTAAAAAATCAATAGTATATAAATATTCTATAAAACAAAAACAAAGAATAATAATAAAAGGAAAAAAGGGTGAACCAAAGTGGAGATGATACTTAAGTTTGTTCTTGTCAAGCAATAGAAAAATGCATAACAATGGTATATAAGCAATCAAAATATAAAAAAATAATAATAATACTCTATAAATTGTATAAAAAAAAGGAAGTGATAAAAAATAAAACTGGAAGAAAAAGTATGAACCATACAGGAAAGTGTAATAAAAAAGAAGTAGAGATGATACCTAAGTTTACTTCCTTAAGCTTTCATTCTATTCAAAAGCAAGATTTATCGTCAAGGATGCATAACAGTAGAGTCTTCACAAATTACAAAAAACTAATAAAAAAGAGTTAAAAATACTTGCTGCTACTGCTATGTGAATTTATTTTTTAGGGTATGTATACAGTTACAATGTGAAGAAAAGTAAATCAAACATAAATATATAAGAAAATAAAATTTAAATTACACCTAACTTACATTGGCTAATATTTCCTCTATTATATGCAAGATTTGTAAATGTAGAAAGAAAGAGCAATGGAATTAGACATGCCAAACTGATTTCAAATAATATGAAGAAGAAAGAACTAAATATAAAGACACGATAAAGAAGAATGCAGATAATACTTGACTTCATTGTTTAACTTACAAAGGTTTGTTATGATACTTAAAACTGATTTAAATTTTTCAATAGACTATTTGATAGTATGTTTTATTTATTTATTTATTTTTTGATATTTATTGAATTTTCTTTCTTCAGTAAGTAGTGATGGAAATAGGCTAGACCACCAATAGAGTCTGCGACCTGACTTTTTTAATAAACAAACAAGATTTAGACTATATATATATATATATATAATTTAAAAATAAAGTTGTCAAAATATATTTAAATAATAAAGTTATTTAATAATTTTTTTTTATATTTTTAATTTTATTATTATTAAATTAATATATTATATTATAATTCTTTTTATTTATAATTATATTAAATGTAAATTATATTCCATAAAAATTTAAAATATTTATACATGATTATACTTTTTAAAAAATAAATTTATTTAATAATAAATTATCATTTTGATACATTTAAACAAGTTAAAAAGTGATTAAGTCTTTGAACAGGAACAAAACACAATAAAAACTAAATGAAATAAAATTTACAAATGAAATAATAATATTATATTAATATATTTTTTATATTCTTAATTTTATTATTATTAATATTTAATTATTATATTAATATATTATGTTTACTTATTTTTTATAATAAATAAAAATTATTTAAATATGAATTATATTTTATTCAAAACTAAAATTTTATAAAAAAATAATAGAAAAATAAAATAAAAAATTCAATATACAATATACAATATATATATATATATATAATAGAACCATATAGTAAATAATATCAATAATATAATTTTAAATAAGTTATATATAATAATATATATTTTTTGTAACTTACTATGTGTTTTATTTTTATTGGTATAAATTTTTTGAGTAAAATACCTATAAATTATTTTTTGGATATTAGGTGTATAGCACATAGCCACACACATAAATATAAGTATGTCAAAATTTAAATAATTATTTTTAATAAATTTGACATTGATGTAGATAAATTTTTTCATAAAAAATATAGTTGTTAATATACATTAAAAATTTAATAATTAATAAATATTTAACTAAACAAAAAAAGTATAAATAAAAATTATATTATTAATTAATTTATCAATTTATATAATATGTAAATATATGTTTTAATGTATTATATCAGTAATATTTTCTATATTATATTAATATTATAGTGTAGTTAATTTTACATATATTTGTTAATTTAAAATAAAAAATTAATAAAACAAATAACATTAAATATTTTATAATTATTTTTTTAATTTAATAGTTATTATTATTGTTGTTATATATATATATATGTATATGTATGTATATATATATATAGTGCATTGAGTTTAAATTTTTATATTAAGTTTTATCACATATTTTTGATTAATTCTTACTATGCTTATATGTTATAAATTTTACTATTTTTTTCTGTAATTTTTATAATGACAATATTTATTTACTTTTTTAAATATAATAATTTTCTTTTAGCTAATTCAACAAATATTGTGAGTGTTATTTTTTGTTATAAATTTTATATGTTTATTATAATTTTATTTATTGAATATAAGATGTTATTACACAAACAAAATATAATTATCATAAAAAATAATTAAAATCTTTAATACTTTAATAATTTTATAAAATTAAATTAAGAAAAATAAAAATATAAAAATTTTATAATATAAAAATATCTACAGTTAATGCTCAAATAATATTTTAAAAATTATTTATAAAATTATACAAAAAAATTGATACAATTATTTAATAATTATCAATAACACAGATAAAAATTTAAAAATATGTAAACTAATTTGATAATAAAATAATTATATTTTTATTAATATTAAGATATTTTTTGTTGTAGCAGACTTTGTTAACATGCCTAGGCTAGGTCAGGCCACCTAAATAAAAGCTAAAAATAAAGCTTTTAACATATAACAAGCCAAACTTAAGTTTAATAATTATGTTAAAGGTTGAGCCTATTTAAAATAAAGTCCGGCTTGTCTTGGCCTGACATGTTTTCATCCTTACTAGCATGCCAATATAGAAAATGACAAAAAATAAATAACTTTGTCAAAATGTATTTTTTTTTATAATTTGAAAATTAAATTTTGAAATCTGAAATAGAATAAAGTTTTTAAAAATAGAAATGGATAAAGAAAAATGCTAGAAAAAATTTTTATGAAGTGCTCACTTTTTACAAAATGGTGTATATATATATATATATATTGTTTTTACACTCATACAATGCACAAAATTATATAATATCAAATTTTAAAATTTTAAGTACTAAGAAAATATAAAATAAATTTAAGATATTCAATAATTAAATTAATAAATTATTTTAGAGTATATTAAATTTAAAAAATCACCTTAATATTACTAATGTTTAAAAAATAACATTATTATCATTAATTTTATTTCATTATAAAATTATTATAATTATTAAAGTAAGTTTTATTTTATTATAAAATAAAAAAGAATTTATGTTAAAATATAAATATAACAACTATTTTCTAAATAATTTATGATTTTTTAATATTACAAATAAGATAAATTTAATGTATGACATAATAATAAATATTTTCTTAGTTTCTCATGGAATTTTCCTTATATTTAAGATGAAATCCGTGTAGAGGACGCTTCCATTGTTGATTTACATTGTGGGTCTTTGATTTTAGGTAAAGGGGGACTTTACCCTATCTCATTGCATTTGAATTAGTTATTCTGCTATGTATTGCTATGTGAATGACTGAAAATATGTGTATTTTATCAGATTGTAGCGAGATTGTGATGAAATAGTTGTATAGAGTATAGTGTAATTGATGTTGAGTGTAATGTGATAGTTGTGATGGGTGCTTTATGTGTGATGAAATGAATGATTGTAAGAACATTATGATAAAAACTGTATGACGGAACATTATGTGGTGAAATATGGCTGTTTATGCCTTCGATTGAGGATGAATAAGATGAGATGATGGAAAGAGTGTGTGTGATGACATGTTGAATATAAATATGGTTGTGTTTGAATGTGTTGGAATACCATGAATGGTTCAGTGATACACTAGGAGTGTGAAAGATGAAGCAGTAGAAATACCTTTGGGAAGAGAGGGTGATGGTGACACCAATAGTTACTACAGGTCACACACTCTCTTCATGGATTCTAAGATGAATATTTTACACTCAAGGCAATGTTGTATGGTACAATTAATAATTTTCTTGCATATGAAAATCTTTCCATATTTAACTTAACTAAGCTTTATACATTGTTTTGTTTTAAGTATTTCCTAGAGTTTCAATTTTCAACATTTCCTAATAGCAGAATTAATAAGTGTAAAAAGAGTGATATGCATATCTTTATCATAGATATTTAAAAGACACATTAAGTACGAGAGATTTTTAATACTTTTTTACAAGACCTTGTCATATTTGTAAATACTTAAGGAAAAAGTGTCCAAATTGTTGAACTTTTTTCACTACGGTTCTCTATAATTATAATTTATACTGATGCATTTTTTTATGTATTGTTATGTTACTTTGAGATAAATATTCGTATAGTCCAAAATTGATTTGATTTTTTATTGACAAATGTAATGTGCGTATGGTTTAAAATTCTAGTATATGAGGTTGTTTTACATTTTTATTATATTTACATTATTTTTAAATAATATATGGTTTATTAGGTATAACAAAAATTAAAATAACATCATGTTTACAAATAATTAAAATATATTGTAAATCTTAATTCAAACAATTAAAAATAATGTCATTTTTACATTTCTGGCATAGTTATACACTTTCATAAAACAATAATGATTTGAATTCAAGTTAAAAAAAAAGAGCGTGTAAATCTTAATTCAAACAATTAAAAATATAATAGATTTTTATGTTAAAACTGAAGCAGCATTGACGAATTTGATTTTGAGAAGAAGAGCACAAAAAAGTCTATCATAAAATAAAAAAATAATTTATGTTAAAAATACAAATATAACAACTATTTTCTAAATAATTTATGATTTTTTAATATTACAAAAAAGATAAATTTAATGTATGACATAATAATAAATATTTTGTTGATAATTTTAACTATATATATATATATATATTTATATCACAGATAATTTACTACATAAATATATAAAAAAATTATAAGAGAAAATTAATAGTTATTTGATATAAATATAATATTTATTATTATTAATATAAATTTGGTTATTTTCTTATCTTCTAACAAAAAATGAATTAATAATATAAATATATCAACTTTTTTTTACTTATAATATATTAACTATTTTTTACTATTTAAATAAAGTATATTTTGATCATATTTAAATATAGTATTAGTTTATATAATATAATTTAATAAATCTGATATTAACTAATAACCGACAATATCTACATATTCGAATCTGGGAGAAAGATCATAACAAACGCTAGCTATAAAAGAGTCATTGCATTTCCCATCTAATCTGTGACAAAAGCTTTGTGATCTGAATTCTGAACAAGCCCCTCAATCTTGTTCAAGAAAATCTATTTAGACATCGCAAAGACATGGACGCTGGTTTGACCGCTGCAGTTCCTCATGCACCCAACACAAACCCCAAGTACAGAACTCAAGTGCAACACCAAGAACAAGAACAAGAACGACAAACTCTAACCCAGAAACGCAGGTTCGCTCAAATAGAAACCCACAACAACAACAACGTTAACAACGACGCTGAGTTGACAGGGACAGGACTTGGGTATTCTTGTTCTTCGGTTTCAAACGATAACAAGACGATGATGATGCATCAACGCTTAATGGAGATGGAAAACAAGCTTCTAGGAGAAAGAGATGACGAAGAAAGGGACGCGGCTTCGACGATTACAAACTCAGAAGTGTATCGGACAATGGAGAGGCTGATGGGTCCCACTCAAACTCCAACTCCCACACAGAACCAGAAACCATTGACATCATCGAAGCAATGGTTGATGGAGGCCGCATCCGCGATTTCACAAGGGAATTTGGATGCTGCGTCCAAGTTCTTACAAATCTTGGCGCTGAGATCATTTTCAAACCTCAATTGGAATGGGAAGAATATCACCAATTCAGATCAACGCTTCACGGCTTCCATGATTTCTGCCCTCAAATCTCGAATGCAACTTCCCCCACATCTGCCCCAACAACTGTTCTCAGTTGAACACGCCGAGTCAACTCGTTTGCTGCTCCATCACTGCTTCTGTTTCAATGCAGCTGTCACGGCTGCAAATATCACAATCCTCCAATCTGCTTTTGACTTTCGAAACCAGAAAGTCAATTTATCTGTCGTGGATTTCAATATAGGCAATGGCATGCAATACGTTCAACTGCTCCAATTATTGTCTGTAAACGTCAATGGGATGATCGCCGTCGTCAAGATCACCGCCGTCGTCTTCGCTGAGAGGACTTTCAACATGTTAGAGGTACAAATTTAATTAAGTAAATAATTGGTCTATTTATGTCCCTGCATGAAAAAAGTGTAACTCTTAATTCAAGAATTGTTGTTCTTATCTCAGCTTATTTATGTTTTGATTATTATTTTGAACAGACCATGGTTGGCCCATTGCTCAGACAACTAGCACTCGCACTCGGGATTGTTCTTCTATTCAACGTGGTGACACTCACCAGTGGAATCGCTGAGTTGACTCGCGACTCGCTGGGTTGCGACGCAGACGAAAGGCTTGCGGTTAACTTCGTTTTTACGCTTTCTAAAGTCCCCGACGAGAGCGTTTTGGTGGGGAATCCGCGCGACGAGCTTCTCCGGCGCGTGAAGGCACTCGCGCCATGCGTGGTGACTTTGGCGGAGCAAGAGATGAACGCTAATACGGCGCCGTTTACAACACGCGTGGCTGAGTCGTGTTCTTATTATGCTGCGCTTTTTGAGTCAATTGAGTCTTACGTGTTCACAGACACAGTGCGAGTGAAGATTGAAACGGGACTGAGTCGAAAGATAAACAACACGATTGCTTGCGAAGGAAGGAATCGCGTGGAACGGTGTGAGGTGTTTGGAAAATGGCGCGCACGCATGAGCATGGCTGGGTACGAGTTGAAAACCTCCACTGAGTCAATTTGTTACCAACTCGCTCCTCCCGAGGGATTCTCTGTCAAGTTGGAGAACGGTGCCGTTTTCTTTGCATGGAAGGGAAAAGCTCTCACATTCGCATCTGCTTGGCATTAAGCAACTTCACTCCCCATTTTCTTTTTTATTACTCTATACGTTCACTCTCACTTTACTCTTACAACACTCTTGATCTTTCCTTCCACTCCATAACAGTATCCAAGCTCCTCCACTTGAAATTTGCTTCTCCCACTACTGTTTTCACCTTACTCAGGTTTGCAGAATCTCTAACCTGCCCCAATCACTAACAACACTCTTTAAGGTCATAAATTTCGTGTAGCTCACTCATAAATTCATGTTATTCTTATCAGATTGTGTGAGGGTTGTTTTCTTGATGAGTGATTATGTTTTAACATCTCTATTTTATTTTTGTTAGATTGTTATTCACTTTGTTTGAATTTTTGTCTTATTATTTATTTCTCTACATTTTGCTCGTATTCCAATTTGTTGCTAAAATTGTGTTGATCTTCGTTCTAAAATTGTATTGGTTAGTTAAAACCAATCAGCCCTATTAGCTCTTCAATATTAGAACCAAGACTAGCACAATATTTAAAAAAATTTGAAACAACGAATTGAATGCAAAGAAATAAACAGCAAGATAAAAATAATAAATTTTGAACATTTACTCCTCACAGGTGCCAAAAGCCATAAATTTATCACTTTACGTGATATTGACCATACATATCTAACTTGTCAGTTAACACGAAACAGTAATTAAGATTTTAAAATAGTAATTATGATCTTTTAAGTAAATTTTTAAAGAAATAAAAAAATTAATATAAAAATTATAAAACTTTTCTCATATGTTAGTAATGATTTATGGATTTTTTTTAGATAAACTCTCTCATTTTACTTCTTTAAAATATTTATATAATTTTATAATTTATTTATTTTATTTTATCCCTTTTTAAGCATATTATTTATTATTTTTTTTACTTTTTTTTCTTTTGCCCTTTTTTCTTTTCTTCTATCTCATAACTCTAAAAATGAGGTTTATGGCTAACATTGTTCATTTCAAAAAAAGCTATAATGACAAAAAAAAAAAAAAATAATAATAGGAAGAAGAAAACACAAGAGTTAATATAGTTCGGTTAATATAATCTACATCTTTGAATAGAGTGAGAGATATCTATTACTGTAGTGTGTGTATACACTCCTACCAATTTTTAAAACTCATATACATAATAACTCATAATTTATTATAATAACTCGTAAGTCTTTATTACAACTCAGTAAAAAAGTGATAGCTGAAATTCAACAATATTATAATAAAGACCAAGTTATATACAAATTCAAGACATCTCAACAGAAAAACAAATGAAGTAAGATACAATAGTGGGGCCAAAACATGGTCATTATTAAATTAAAACTCTCATGAGACATTAATATTGGTTAAATTTGAATAATTTATAGACAAGTCATTATAAGTAAAAAATTAATATAAAATTCGAATTAATATTTTTTTATAAATTAAAAAATTATATTTTTAAAGTTTTAGAGAAAATAAAAGAGAAAAGTTCTAAAAAAGTAAAGAAATATAAGTTAATTTTGTTGATTATGTCTTGAATATGTGCAATTCTTGTGTCTTAAATAAGTTTCACTATTATAATTATTTTAATGAATTATAATAAAAAATTATGAATATTTATGATGAGTTATAAGTTATTATATACACAAAATATAAAAATTAATAAAATATTTTTTATAATATATATTTATGATCAATTCACAAATCACATTAACAAAAATATCCTAAACTGTCACATGAACCACATTGATTTTGTGTATTTTTTTTTTTAGTACTCTTTTTCATTTTTATCATAATAAATTTTAACTTATAAAAAAAATGTTTAATTTTAAAACTTCTTCCTCCTACTAGACTCAGAGAGTCACTAATTCCATCGTCTAACAAAAAAAAAATCACTTTCAGGTGCAATGTATGAGCAATAATCGTATATTTACACCAATAAATGTTAGAAAAAAGTTGTTATGCATTTCATGATTGTATATTTTCAGTGAGAACATAAATAAATAAAATATATGTAATGTGATTTGACAGACAGAGAAAAATAAAACGAAAATATTATAAAATTATACAGAAATTAAAACTCATAAATTTTAAATTTCCCTCTATGTCTATTTCTTCCTTATTTCTCTCTACACCTAATAAAGGTATCTACAAGTGATCTAAGTGGTGTATGATCTTTTATTTTAGGGTGGTTGCTAATGTACTCCTAAAATTAGGGAACATTGTGTGTCTCTCTAAATTAAAAGGTGTGATTTTTTTAATATCTTAAAAATTATAAAGTATTTATATATTTTTTAAATAAATCACTAACTTTATTATGTAAGAGAGTATAAAATATTTCTTATTAGAGATTACTATAAAAATGATCTTATGTCATTAATGAAACACAGATGCACACATTGATCATTCAATTCTCACAGTCACATCAGCAACATAAAAGCATCTTATGACAATAAATACTTCATAGAGGAAAATAACATTTCAAGTGACACAGAATAATACTAACGTTGGGTAACAATATTATTATCAACATGTTGTATAAAAACAGAAACCTAATGTAACTTGTATTTACAGAAATTTGAAAATAATTATTGCAGTAGATATTTCAATTGTAATCGGATTTAGAGAATGAGAGAATTTGAATTGTTATGGTGAAAATCGCCATATATTTATAAAATTGGAAGAACCGGCAATGAAGCAAGATTTACTTGTTATAACATCTTTTTATTTATTTTAGTTTATATTTTACTTCTAATTAATGGTTTAATGTACTTAATTCAGTGTTTCTGTAATTTTATTTTATTTTATTTTATTTTAAAACATATTTTATTGTAATAATTTATATAATTTATCTAATGTAATACAACCTCATTGAGTTTGTATCAAGCATAAAATGACAATTAATTCATTTGATCTATAGTTGCAATTTTACCTTAAAATTGTTAATTTTCTGCTCTTATCACAAGTTGCATGTTATGACTACGATAAACATTTATTAGTGTTCTTGTTGAGGTTTGACGCTAATAAACACACACATTTTGTTTTTCATATGTGGAGTGCACAGTTACATTTGAAGATTTAGCATTCCAATTAGCATTACGAGTAAATAATCCAACTATTACTAGATGCACGAAGGATTATGGTTGTGATATCTTCGCATCGTGTGAGAATATGCTAATTGAAATTGTGGGGCCAGGAAGTAAGATGAAAAAGTAAGATGAAAGAGAATTAGATGAATCTTTCATGATTTAGTGCAAATTTTGAATAACATCGAGAAAATGATAATTTGGAGGCAATATTAGATCATACTTAGATTAGTTGGATGTGACACTTTTAATTTTATTTATAAAATATATAATAATTTATGTTGAAAGAGGAGAATAAAATAAATTTCCATTTAAAATATACAATATAAATATGTGAAAATATTTAAATTTTTCATGAATAAATCTTTTTGTAAGTTAACCAAGGTAATAAAATGAGAAAATAAATTATAATCTAAATACTACATTATACTGAAACATTTTAGGAGTATACATGTAAACAACATAATAATTACAGCTATCAACAAATACAATATGACTCATAAAATGTATTTATAATATCAAAATATAGACTAAGTCTTATAAGTAGTCCACATATACACTCAACACATTGAGAGCCCAGTCCTAATCATCATCGTTATGCCAATCCTCTATTTTAGGTAGCTCTTCTAGTGTCAGGTCCTTGTTCTCTCTGAGGTATCCAAAATTAGCCACAACCTCAACACATGTCATCTGCTCAAAAGTATATCGAGTAGGTCTCCCAAACAAGTTGTGATCGTGGAAGGTATAAACATTATCTACAACTCTCAAAGGCTGAACAGTCCCTTGGTATATATAAAGACTAAGAATATGGTGAATAAGTCTATTTATGGAAAAATCAAAAGGGCATTATAATTTATATTTACCTCTACAGTCCATACATTATCTAGCTCATCCCCACAATCTATACTAAAATTAAAATAACAAAGGCATTGATATTCTCTAAATGCATATTTCATTCTACAATGTATAGAATAGTCTACTATTCTAATATGCTTTTGGAGTGTTGTCATCCTTGTTTCCTAAAATATTTCATTAGACATAACTTAATCTCCTTGACTAACATCACAACATAATTATAATCATAGAATAAAAGAAAACTTAATAATATCAATCACAACACAGTATATCAACGATTCTCACATAATCATGTATACATATATTTCATCATAAGTCATTATATTTCTCTCTTTCAATTATGCACTTCTAATGCACTGTAATCACATATATACAATGCCTCTTAGCACTTCTTGGGTCTTATACATCTAGGTAAATAGTCGTCAGTTAGCCCATGCACACGAATACAACGTATACAATAACGGATCCCTTAGCAAAAGTATAGTTAAGAGTTTAGTCAAGAAACGAGTGTGACGCCATGTGACATATTTGCTCTAAAAAAGAGTGTATACACATACACAAATGTTGCTCACTACTCTACCCTTTTCCTAAATTTTCACATCGTCTCTGGACTCTATACTCCAAGTATATCTCTGTAACTATTCACACTAGTTTATTTCATCACTTTATATTCATCCCATATTACTATTTTATATCATTCTTACCATTCAGTTAAAAGATCGTGCTTAGTAAAGCACTTACAGACTAAGTTCACAACATGTTATGTTTCTAAAATATAGTTCTAATATTTAAAGTCAGCCAATCATGCATCATTAATCATTCACCATAATCACATATTCAACCACAAGATCATATTTATGCATAACATCTCCAGAGAAATTCTTCACATGAATCACAAAAATATTGCACAAACATTAAGATTAACCAATATACATCACTAATATTCATCATAACAATAATATTATTCAAACATCTATTTCCACACAAGAAACACATAATAGTACTCATATAAGCAAAAATATTCGCTATGCTCTAAGAATAAAATAAAGCGCTCTCCTTACCTCAATGAGGTGATTTAGGAAAAGATTGGTGAAGACTATCATTTAAAGAATAGAAGTTTTCTTAGAGTTACTTAGATTAGACATCCAAGTTTGGATTCGAGGAACAATCAGTGTTTAAAGGGGTTTTATCTAAGGAAAGGAAGTAAGAGTTTAGAAAAAGTTGAGAGAAAATGTAGAAATGAAATGTAATGAAGTTTTTATTCTAGAAATCTTTTAAATACCCTTCAGATCTCGCACCCTTTCACTTAAGCGAGGTCATCCTCACTTGGGTGAGCCCTTTCTCACTTGGGCGAGGAAACTAGACAGTGGTTCCTCAAGTTTTTTCTAATATTTTCATTTAAGCGAGGATCGTTTTCGCCTAAGCGAGAAAGGGTCCAGAGAGATGATCATTTTCTCCTGTGAGTCATCGCTTGAGCGACTCATCTCGCCTGGGCAAGATCTCTTCTCGCCTGAGTGAGATCGCTTCACGCTTCGACGAGAGGACAATTAGGATGAGTTTATCTTATCTCGCTTGAGCAAGAATACTCTGAAACCATATGGTTCTGGATACTCAATCTCGCCTGAGCGAGACCCTCTACACCAAACCTCCATTAGACACTTATCAAATCAGTTTAAAACAAATTCTGATATCACCTAATATCAAACAATTTATCAAATAATATGTAAAAAGTAAGGTGTTGACAACCACGTCGTAATGGTTTCAAATAAAACTAGATTCTTCAAATAATTTTGCAATATAGAGAGCAAACCTAGGTCATGTCACAAGGACACAAATTCATTCTCCTTCAAGTTTTAAAAATGCAATGGTGGTTAAATTGGGAGTTTTGTAATTTTCAAGAAATTAAACAGAAACATAAATTGGTAACAGAGAATTGAATTAAACCCAGAAAATGCAATAAAACAAATTAAATTGAAATTGAATTAAATAAACGAATTACATCCAGAAAAGAATTAAATCCAGAAAACGAAAACAAAAAATGAATGCAAGGGAGAACGAATGTGAATTAAAAGAACAAATGCAAATTAAAAGAACGAAAGCAATTAAAAGAACGAAGACAAATAAAAATGAAGGCAAGTAAAAACAAAACATGAATTAGGATTAAAACCGAAAACCACAAACACGAACTAGGATTGTTATACTGAAATTGCCTAAACCTTGAATGCAAAAGAAATCAATTAATCAACCGATCAATCTTACACTCAAGAATAAAAATCAAATTCAATTAAATTATGCATGCACAAATCTTAATAAAGAATTGCAAAAAAGCGAAAAGACAAACTCAGAGCGATCAATCGGTGTTTCAATTCGCGGTCGAGATGAGATGATTTGGGAACTCAACCAAACTACGTAAACAATTACGGATACACTTCTCTCATTCTGCTCTCTGTCTCCCATATGGCATCTCCTTCATCACTTGAGTTCCATATTACCTTCACCAATGAGATGTCCTTGCCCCTCAGCTATTTAACACGGTGATCAGCAATTTTCACCGGGTACACGTCGTACGACAAATCTTCTCTCACTTGAACCGAGTTAAGATCAATCACATGGGAAGGATCCGGCACATATTGCCTAAGCTATGACACATGGAACACCGGTTGTATATTTGAGAGATTCGGAGACAATGCTATCCAATACGTTGCAGGACCAATTCTACTCAGTACTTCAAATGGCCCAATGAACTTATGACACAGCTTTCAAGATTTTAGAGCCCTCCCAACTCTGGTCACAGGTGAGACCTTCAGAAACACATGGTCCCCTACCTGGAACTCCAACGGTTTCCTCCTCCTATCATAATAACTCTTCTATCAATCCTGGGCAACCTTCATTTTATCTCTGATCATTTTGATCTGCGCATTCTGCCTTTGGATCATATCTGGCGTACACAGAGTCGTCTCTCCGGTTTCATACCAACACAACGGAGTTCTGCACCTTCGCCCATACAAGGCCTCAAACGGTGTCATTCCAATACTAGCATGGTAACTGTTGTACGTGAATTCCACCAGAGGCAGACACTCTTCCCAAGTTTCCTACTGCTCAAGCACACAAGCCCTCAACAAGTCCTCTAGGGACTGGATGGTTTGCTCAGCCTGACCGTCAGTCTGGGGGTGGTAAGCCGAGCTCAATCTCAATCTAGTCCCCAACGCCCGTTGCAGGCTCTCCCAAAACCTTGAGATAAACCTCAGATCTCTATCTGACACCATACTAGTCGGCACTCCATGCAGCCTGACTATCTCCCTCACATACAATTCTACAAGTCTTTCCAATTTATACTTCATGTTGATCAGGAGAAAGTGTGCAGCCTTGGTTAACCGATCCACTATCACCTAGATGGCATCATGGTTGTTCCTAATCTTAGGTAGCCCAGAAACAAAGTCCATGGAAATACTATCCCATTTCCACTCAGGGATCTCCAACGGCTGTAACAACCCAGTGGATGTTGGTGTTCTACCTTCATTTTCTGGCAAGTTAGGCATTTAGCCGCATATTCAGCCACGTCTCTCTTCATACTATTCCACCAAAAACTCTTCTGGAGGTTCTGATACATTTTAGTTGCACCAGGGTAAAAACTCGTTCTGCTCTTATGCGTTTCCTTAAGCACCATCTATCTCAGCTCATCCACTTGAGAAATGCACACTCGGTTCCGAAACTTAGTCACCCTATTCTCATCATGGTGGAACTCCAAGTCCTTCCCCTCACCTTTTCTGTCTCATCATGTCTTGTAGGAAGGCACCTCCCTGCTGAGCATCTCGGATGTACACCAAAAAGTCGTTGTGAATCGTCGTCACTCTGAGATACAAACTCCCCAGCCTCACCTCTATGGCAAAATTAATGTCCCGAAATTCCTCAATTAACTCTATTTCTTTCACCATCATTGCTGCCACGTGCAATGATTTCTGGCTCAATGCATCGGCTACCGCATTTGCCTTGTCAGGGTGGTAAGACAATCTAAAGTCTTAGTCCTTGAGGAATTTCATCCATCTCCTCTGCCGTATATTCAGTTCCCTCTAGTCAAACAAGTACTTCAAACTTTTGTGGTCACTGAACACTTCAAACCTTGCTCCATACAGGTAATGCTTCCATACCTTAAGAGCAAAAACCACCGCGGCCAACTCCAGATTATGAGTCGGATAGTTGACTTCATGCGAGCACAACTGTCTCGAGACATAGACGACCACTCACCCATCTTGCATTAAAACATAACCAAGTCCTTACCCTGATGCATCATAATACACATCAAATTTTTGCTTTGGGTTAGGCAGCGTTACTGGCGCCGAAGTCAGCCTTATCTTCAGCTCCAAGAAACTAGCTTCACACCCCTTGGTCCACTTGAACTCCTTTCCTTTGCGGGTCAACTTCATTAAGGGCAATGCTATCTTGGAAAATCCATCAATGAATTTCCTATAATAGCCCGCCAATCCGAGAAAACTGCACACCTCTGTCACATTCGTCGGCCTCAGCCACTTAGCCATTGCTTCCCCTTTTGCAGGGTCTATCATGATTCTTTCCTTTGACACTACATGTCCCAGAAATTGGATCTCCGATAACCAAAACTCACACTTGGAGAATTTTGCATACAGTTGTCTTTCCCTTAGAGTTTGCAAGACAATCCGTAACTGCTCGGCATGTTCTTCCTGAGTCTTTGAATAAATTAGGATGTTGTCAATGAACATCACCACAAACTTAACCAAAAACTCATGGAAGATCCTGTTCATGTAGTCCATGAACACCACAGGCGCATTGGTCACTCCAAACGGCATAACCAAGTACTCGTAGTGACCATACCGTGTCTTGAACGTTGTTTTAGGTTTATCTGTATCCTTTACTCTAATATGATGATACGCTGACCTCAGGTCAATCTTTGAGAATACTGCTGCTCTTCTTAATTGATCCATCAAATCATTGATCCTTGGAAGTGGATACTTGTTCTTGACCGTCACCTTATTCAACTGTCGGTAATTCACACACATTGTCATGCTTCCATCCTTCTTCTTCACCAAGAGCACTGGTGCTCCCCACAATGACACACTCGGTCTCACAAACCGTTTCTGCAATAGGTCTTCCACTTGCTTCTTGACCTCTGCCAATTCACCGGTGACATCCTATAAGGCGCAACAAAATTGGGCTTGCTCCTGGAATGACATTGATAGCAAACTCTATCTCCCTCTCAAGTGGCAGCTTAGAAACATCTTCAGGAAATACTTTCAACAAATCCTTTACCACTGGAATATACTCCGACTCTACTACGCTTTCGGCCTCCATCGAAAACATCACCATAAAGGCCTTGGCGTTCACCGTGTTCTCCCATGCACCTTGACTCATAAGTCTTGGGGCCTCAGTCATTGCTGCACCGAAGATCAAGGTCTTCTCTCTACAATCCAGTAGTACATGGTTGGCAACCAGCCAATCCATTCCCAGAATCACATCCAATTGCAAAAGAGGTAAACAGATTAAGTCCACCTCAAACTCCCTACCATGTATCATTATCGAATACCCCAGACACACCCATGATGTCACAACCGTCTTATCCGTAGGGGTAGTCACCACCACATTACACGGCAATTCAGTTACATATAAATTCAATCTCCTCACATAGCCTACAGACACAAAAGAGTGCGTAGCACCCAAGTCAAACAGCACATCAAGTAATTTGCCTTTAATTACACATTTATCTCAGATCAGTTCCTCTGACTGTGAAGCCTCTACCCCACTCATAGCAAAGATTCTCTCGGGGATGCTCGGCTTCGGCCCCATGCTCGGCCCTGTGCTCTCTCCTGACTCAGGCCTCTAAGTCATACTAGTACTACCCCTCCTCTTGGCGGCCCAGCACACATTAGCAGTGTGCCCCGACTTCCTACAGTTGCCACATGTTGGCCGTGGCTGTGGGCAGTCCCTCACCATGTGTGACCCTTCACACCTGAAGCACTTGAGTGTCCCTCTGAAAGAGCTTGATCCTGAACCACTCCCACTATCCTTCTCTTGAGATGAACTCCCTCGAGATTGAGAGCTGTTTGAACCTAAGTACGGTCCCCTAGGGAAACTAGGAGGTTTTCTATCTTGCCTCACTAGGTCGGCTCCCCTAGTGTCCACCGTCTTTCCTCTTGAGTTAGCCTCAAATATTCTACTCTTGCTCACCAGAGTGGGCAAGTTCGTCAGTTGAAACACACTGACCGTAACTCGGATGTCCGACCTCAATCCATGCTCAAATTGAGCACAAAGATCCTCTTCTCCATCACCATGCTAATAATGAGGCCAGTACTTTATCAGCTCCTAGAACTTAGCTGCATATTCCCCCACAGTCATACTTTCTTGCTTTAGTTCAAGGAACTCCCTAGCTTTCTGCTTCCTTAGGTCCCGGGAAAAGTAGTTCCCTAGGAAGAGGATCTTGAATGCCTCCCACTGGATGTAGCCATCTTCCTGTGGCAAGGTCTGACCGGTAAACCTCCACTAGTCCTCAGCCTCCCCACACAACAAGTAGGTGGCATTGGCAACCTTGTTTTCCTCACGGCACCCCCATTGCATTGAAGATCTTCTCCACATCAACCACTAACTGTTGAGCTCTTTCAGAATACACCCTCAAACTTTGGAGGATCATGCCTAGTGAAGGTAGATAACCCCCGATACTCAGCCAACTCTCTGCCTTGATTATGCACCACGGCTTCTAGAATTTGAGCCACGCGTTCCATAAGATCATTGGTGCCTCTAGCTCCTCTACCTCTACTAGACATATTCAATCTAGCTTCAACAAGTCAGCAATCATATTCCAGCACATTAGATCAATTTATACATTATAATTTCGACAAACAAAACAATCAACACTTATCTTGGATGCTTCAGCCTGATATCCCAGTCCGATTTGGATGAACTGCTCTGATACCAAAATTATAACACCTTAATTTTAATTTTAATTAAATAATAATTTCACAAATTCGAATAACCAAATTTTCATAAGATATTTTGAAATAACAGAAGGGTTACAAATTAATATCAAATAACTGCTATAGGACTAGTTCAATTATAACATTTTCAAAATAAAATCTAAGTCCTATAACAGTCAATTCATCCCTTCACTGAATCTGGCACTGATCGTCTTGATTACCTGAAAAATGAATGTAAGGGTGAGTACTCTACACTACTCAATACACAACTATCATTGAGTCTCACCTTGCCTATACTTCACGCAAAGTACACATAAACAGTATTTTAATTTCAATTTGTCGCTACAGCGAGAAGGCGACAGACGCATGCCTTTCACCCAGAGTCCTCTTGCTACAGCGAGACATCTCTCACTGCAGCGAGAATGCCCTGCACTAGAACTTAGCCTATTTTCCTTCAGTCTAATTCCAGCCACAAACTCATATCATAATAAGGTCACATACATATATTTACATCACTATCAAGTAAATCAACACACATATGAATATATATATATATATATATATATATATATATATATATATATATATATAATTTAAACAACATTACAAAATTGGGGCGTTACACGACACATCCGTATGAACAAGATAAAATGAAAAAGTGCTCATTTTACTGTTAATAGAAAAAGGTACACGTTTATGTTTGGCAAGCTCACACACCTCACAATGAAGACACTCTATATTTAAAATTTTAAACAAGGAAGAGAATAATAACTTTATGACTCGAAATGAAGGATGTCCCAAACGTCAATAAAACAACTGAACTTTTCCTTTGTTGGTCATGTAGGACTCAGATATCAAAGAGTGACTCTTGATTGGCAGATTCAGATCTTCCATGTAGTAAAGGCTATTCCATTCTCTAGCATGTCTAATTGTCCTCTCCAATTTCTTGTCATGCAATATATAAGAGTTGCTATGAAATACAACATTACGTAAGAGGTCCTTTGTAAATTTTTGGATAGATATCAGATTTGTGGACAGTTTAGGGACATGGAGGATATTTTTTAGTATTGTCGGGGTTATTTGGACATCTCCTTGTTCAGCTGCAGTTATAAGGGTTCTATCAGCTATGAAAATTTTTTTTGTTGGAGCATGGTAAATATGTGGAAAAGTGTTTAGGGAGTGGTGTTATATGGTTTGTGGCTCCGGAGTCTAGAATCCAATAATGGATAAAAGGTCTATTTGAGACATTAAATCCAAAAGAAAGTGAAAACTTACCAGAATATGTCAATGAACACATACCTGTGGGTTTCTCTAATTTGCTAAGAAAGGATCTTACCCTCTCTAACTCCTCATGGTTGAGTTGGACAAGTCTTCCTTGACTTTCTTCACTAGGACCAACAACAACATGAACTTGCCCTCCGATCCTTAGAAGGCCTCCTTTGTGTCCCCAATCTTTACTTTGAAGTTTTCCATGCAACTTCCAACATTTGTCCCTCGTGTGACGTGACTTGTTGCAATAAGTGCACCATACTCCTTCATTTTTCTTCTCCATATTTGGAAGAAAGCCAACTTTCTTTTGTTCCGCAGCCATGGCTATTGGTCCTCCAACGATCATAGCTAAACTATCAGCAGGTGGGGTCTCTAGCATTAGGCCCCTTCTACTCTCTTCACTCTGAATAATTGCCACAACTTCATTGAGTCCAGGAACCTTTCCTTTCCTAATATTTGGATCCTGACTTGATCATATTCTTGGTTTAGTCTTACCAAGAAGTCATACACCCAGTCTTGTTTCATGTACTCTTTTAGACTTGATGAATCCTCAAAACACTTGGCCTTTATGGCCCTATAATGGTCCAGTTCCATCCACAATTGTCATGACCCCTTTTATGAGGAACTAAGAATATTGTTTCTACACCACATACTTATTTAAGATAGATAAATAATAGAGAATATAAGTATAAAATTCACTTCTCATTCAAAATAAAACAAAATTTCTTACAATAAATGTTCAATAGAACAACATAATATTACATTTAGTTTATAATATTCAAAATAAACAAAATTATACTACATAGCTCCCTCTACATGAGGTCTCAAAATATAAGGAAAAAAGGACTTTGATGAAAAATTACTCGACTCCAGCTTCTAACATTTCTCCACTGGCCCCTCAACCTATGAAGTAAATGCAACACCTGCTACATCTGCTCACGTACCACCGTATGATCATCGCAGTATACACGCACGCAACGACATAGACAGAAATGCAAGAGTGGGCTTTAAAAAAAATGAAATCGTGTATATAGAGCAAAATATAACTCACAGAAACAGCCTATGCATTACCAGCCCATCTAATGCACATCATGAAAAATGGTTTCCAACTGTTTTCACAGCCTAAGTAATCCAGAACGAATCGAGCCAGTCCGGGAGTGACCCATTCTGGTATATGGATGCAAACAGCACAACACAACTCAGCATGCTCTACCGTTACACGTCTACCCACCTAAACGTGTAACTCGGCTCTATAATAATGCAAGACATATATCTCAGCGTGATGCAGCACAGCAAGATTCATTTCAACAGCTCAACTACGATAAGTTTATTATAAATCAACCAAATCTTAGTATTATTAAATCAGTTATCAGTAGCTACAACATAGAAAAATGACTTTCAAGCATTAAATTCTTTATATCTCAGTTTTACTAAAGAGATCTAAAAAAAATTGACTCAAACCTTTCTTTAATAGCATATCAAACCGTTCAAAACATAGTTCATAGATTAAAGTAAACTTCCCTTACCTTAGAATAGTGATTCACTCCAGATCTACCGAATATTACTTATTTTATCACAAGATTCACCGAAAATTTGGCTTTAGAACGAAGTTTCTCCAAAGAACACCATAAACTTCTATGACAACAAAAAAGAGAAGAGAAACGAACGGTGAATCTAATTTCAAACTTAAAGAAACTTACTTCAAATCCCTTAGAACAAACGCAGAATCAAAGATCTGGAGAGAAATATAAGTTTAGGAGGGTTTAATATGAGAGAAAGTTGTGGTATATGACCTTGAAACCTTTGAGAACCTTGAATAGGAGTGAAGAAATAAAAATTTCATGTGAAGCCCTATTTTAATAGAAAATTTATGAAACTTACTATTCACCGCCAGAATTACTGTTCACCGCCTTATTGTTCACGCCAAAAATACTATTTAGGATACTATTCACGTCAGAAATACTGTGCACGCCATATTGTACCGTATGTGATGTCACTGATGAAGTCATGGTACGTCACTGTTCACTTTTTTTTTTAAAGTAATTTTCCAAACTCCATCTAAATCTATTCAATACTAAATAATCCTTCAATTAACATTTAACAAGTATAAAATATTATAGATTACTCAATAATAGATTACAAGCCTGACAGTTCTCTCTCTAAAAATAAATTTTTGTCCTCTAATGATGCCATATCTATACTCGAATTGTAGCTATTATTATAAGTGAATTCTACCAAAGGAAGTAGCTCCTTCTAGTTACTCCTCTACTCCACAATACAAGTCTGCAACAAGTCTTTTAAAGTTTGAATAGTATGCTCAGATTGACCATTTGTCTGTAGATGATACGCAGAACTCAACCTCAATTGTGTGCCCATAGGTTCTTGGAAACTCTGCCAAAACTGAGAATTGAATCTAGGATCTCTATCAGAGATAATACTAGAAGCTACTCCATGTAACCTGACAATCTCTCTGATGTATAATTCTACTAATTTCTCCAAGCTAAAGGTCATGTTAATTGGCAAGAAATGTGCACTCTTAGTCAGCCTATCAACTATGACCCACACGACATCATGATTTTTAATTGTACTAGGTAGATGATACACAAAATCCATAGTCATATGGTCTCACTTCCACTCCAGAATTTTTATCTTTTGCAACTCTCCTGGAGGGCTCTAGTGTTCCGCCTTTGCTTTCTGGCAAGACAAACAAGCTTTAACAAACTCAGCTATCTCTTTCTTCATGCCTGGCCACCATAACATCTACTTTAAATCTTGATACATCTCAGTAACACCAGAATGAATGTTGAGACTACCATTATGTCATTCTTCTCGAATTGCTCTCTTTAATTCAGCATCTCTAGGGACACAAACTTGACCTTGACATCTGAGAATACCATCAACACCTTTACTAAAACCTTTTGTTTTATTTGTCCCCAAGAGAAATACAATCTGACATAACATCAGATCCCACAGTTCTTTGTTTTTAATTTCTAATAAGAAATTGTTAGTCACCATAATTCGACCGCAACTAATCTTTTCAGGTGATAAGTCCACATTCCTACTTAATGCATTGGCCACAGCATTAGCTTTTCCTAGATGGTATTGGAGCTGAAAATCATAATCCTTAAGGAATTCCATCCAATGTCTCTGCCCCATACTTAACTCTCGCTGATCAAATAAATACTTCAGACTCTTGTGATCACTATACACATCAAATTGAGTTCCATAAAGATAGTGCCGCCACACCTTTAGAGCAAAGACTACAGCAGTTAACTCAAGATCATGGGTCGAGTAATTTTGCTCATGAGTTTGCAATTGGCGAGATGCATAAGCTACCACTCTCTTATCTTGCATCAACACACATCTCAATCCTTGATGGGAAGCATCACACAGTACACCTCAAACGATCGACTAGTATCAAGGAGAATCAACACTAGTAAGGAAGTTAGTCTCTGCTTCAACTTATTAAAGCTTTGTTCACATTTGTCAGTCCATACAAAGGGTTGATCACGATGAGTTAACCGTGTCAATGGTGCATCTATCTTCACAAATCTGCCTACAAATCACGTGCAGTAACCTGCTAGACCCACAAAACTACGAATCTCTGTGGCTGTCTTCGGCCTTTCTCACTGCAACACCGCTTCAACTTTGGAAGGATCAACTGTAATTCCCTTAGCTCAAATAACATTACCAAGGAACTTCACTTTCTCTAGCCAAAACTCACACTTAGACAATTTAGCATACAACCGTTTCTCCTTGAAAACACTAAGTACGCTCCTCAAATGCTCTGCATGTTTCTCTGACAAACTAGAATAAATCAAAATATCGTCAATAAAGACTACCACAAACTGATCCAGGAAAGGTCTAAAGATCTGATTCATGTAGTCCATAAACACAGCTAAAGCATTTATGACTCCAAAGGGCATCACTATATACTTATAATGGTCATATCTAGTGCAAAAAGAAGTCTTAGGAATATTTTCATCCTTCACTTGAATATGATAGTACTCATACTTCAAATCAATCTTAGAGAATACTTTAGCACCTCTCAACTGATCTATCATCGATCCACGACAATGAGTACTTACTCTTAATCGTCAACTTATTCAACTTGTGATAATCAACACATAATCTAGAACTTCCGTCCTTCTTTTTTACCAAGAGAACTGGTGCTCCCCAAGGCGATACACTCAGTTTAATCATTTATTTCTGCATTATATCCTCAATCTGCTCCTTAAGCTCCATTAACTCTTTCGGCGCCATTCTGTAAGGTGCTACAGACACTGGCTCGACTCTAGGAATCAAATCTACAGCAAACTCCACCTCTCTATGTGGAGCTATTCCAGGAATATCTTCTAGGAAGATCTTAGAGGATTCTTGTACTACTGGTATTGACTGAAGGCTTTGCTCAATTTCTGCATTCATAACATCGAACAAAACAAAATAAGATACTTCCTCACCCAAGGATGTTTCTAGTTAGCAAGTAGAAATCAATTCAACATAGCCTTGCTCCTCTAAAACAATTAAACACCTCAGGCGACAATCAATTAATACACGACTGGCAGTTAACTAATCCATACCTAGGATTATATCTAACTCTGACATCGGGATGCAAATAAGATTTACTTTGTACCTTCGTCCTTCAATTACTATAGGACACCCAACACAAACTGTTGAAGTCTTGATCGAACTCAAAGTAGGTGTCGATACTACCAATTCATATCTTAGATCACTCACCAGTAACTCTAAGTTTCTCACGCAAATGTCCGCAACAAAAGAGTGTGTGGCTCCAGAATCAAAGAATACATAAAGAGAAGTACTTGCCACTATCGCTGTCCCCTGAACAAGATCCGTCGCCTGGGCTGCCTCTGATGCAGAAGTAGTGAATACATGTCTCTTTGCTCTCGATCTGGTTGTCATCGGAGCTCAAGCCGCTTTAGGCTTCACAGTGTGCAGGGCGCTAGCAGAAGACGAAACTACCCCATTAGGCGTAGGATAATCCCTAGTAAGCTGCCCTGGCTGCCGATCTTCTTGACTGAGATAGTCGAGACTGCTGTTGGCGTAGCGACTGACTATAGGGGCCTTTCTTAGCACCTTTACCTCCATTACCATAGCTGCTAGTGGCTCTACTAGATGGAGCATTCCCAACTCCACCAGCATCCTCTGTATTAAGCTCTCCATAATGGTGACTTGATCCACCAAGTCAGCAAATTATGTGATCCAAAATGAGATCAAAATCCTCTTTATGTCAGTTCTCAATCCGTTCAAAAACCTCTGACATCTCCACTCTTTTGAGGTCAGGTGAAAATAAAATTTGTAGAGCCGCTCAAATTATATTGCATACTCATAAATTGATGAGTTTTCCTGTACCAAGTTTAGAAACTCCCGCTCTTTAGTAGCACGAACATGAGAAGGGAAAAATTCCCTAGAAAACTACTTCTAAACACAGCTCAAGTGCTGACTTCACCTCGGGCCTCCAACATAGCACGAGCTTTGTGCCATCATATCTCTGCATCCCCTGTCACCATATATGCAGCATATAACACCTTCCTCTCCTCGACACAACCCATAGTTAGGAAGATCTTCTCAATCTCCCTGATCCAGAGTTCTACTAGCATCTGGTCCATCCACTGGGGTGAATTGAGGAGGATCATTCTTCTTAAACTCTGACAACCTTGGTATTCAGGAGCAGGTGCAGCTGAGGCAGCAGCTGCTCTTGGTTTGCAGCTTGCTGCTGCTGAATCATATCTAGACTCTGCCTCACAGTGGCTGCCATGGCCTCCATGGCATGATCCATTTGGTTCACGTCAGCAGGAAGAACAGGGTTTGCAGCGGATCTTCTCAGTCTAGCCATCCTAATATACAGACTAGCTTAGATTATTAATGTTTAACACATTCAACAATACCACCACATAGCTATATTCACAGATTCAACTTATAGTGATATATTCATATTTAGTATATCATAACAATTTAATCAGTTTAGCGCTGAGCATGACATCATATCAGCATTCACACAGCATAACAAACACACTTATCTCAGCAATGATTTACAACTTAGCTTAACAGCCTATTATTCACGTAGCACGACTCGCCTATACCTCACCCAAGTATCATATGCCAAATTTGCTACATTTGTCATGTCCGACAATCGAAGTGATCAAGCTCATTCCCTCACAACTTGATGAATAGAAATTATGATATATGATTCATAGCTAACACTCACATGCCTAATATGCACAATTGACGCCTAACAACCTTACTCCGTATACTTATTTAAGATAGAGAAATAATAAAGAATATAAGTACAAAATTCACTTCTCATTCAAAATAAAACAAAGTTTCTTACAACAAATATCTAATAGAATAACACAATATTACATTTACTTCATAATATTCAAAATACACAAAATTATACTACGTAACTCCCTCTACATGAGATTTCAAAATATAAGGAAAAAAGACTTTGATACAAAATTACTTGACTCAAACTTTTAACATTTTTCCACTGGCCCTTCAGCCTGTGAAGTAGATACAACACCTGCTACATTTGCTCACGTACCACCGTACGATCATCGCAATACACACACACACACACACACTACGACATAGACAGAAATGCAAGGGTGAGCTTACAAAAAAAAATTGAAATCATATATAAAGAGTAAAATATTACTCACAGCAATAGCTCCACGCATTACCAGCCCATCTAATACACAACATGAAAATACTTTCCAACTGATTTCACAGCGTAAGTAATCTAGAAGGAAGTGAGTCGGTCCAAGAACAACTCATTCCGGTATCTAGATCTAGACAGCACAGCACAACTTAACATGCTCCACCATTACACGTTTACCCACCTAAACGTATAACTCGGCTCTATAATGATGTAAGACATATATATCAGGATGATGCAGCATGGCTAAAATCATTTTAATAGCTCAGCTAAGACAAGTTTATAATAAATCAATCAAATCTCAGTGTTATTAAATCAGTGATCAGTAGCTACAACATAGAAAAATAACTTTCAAGTATTAAATCCTTCATATCTCAGCTTTTACTAAAAATATCTAACAAAACTAACTCAAACCTTTCTTTAATAGCATATCAAACCGTTAAAAACATAGTTCATAGACTAAAGTAAGCTCCATTTACCTTAGAATGGTGATTCACTCTAGATCTACTAAATATTACTTATTTTATCGCAAGATTCATAAAAAATTTGGCTTTAAAACAGCGTTTTTCCTAAGAACACCATAAACTTCTATGAGAAAGAGAAAGAGAAGAGAAATGAACAATGAATCTAACTTTAAATTTAAAGAAACTTACTTTAAATCCCTTAAAACGGACGCAAAATCACAAATCTGAAAAGAAATCTAAGTATAGGAGGGTTTAATATGAGAGAAAATTGTGGTATATGGCCTTGAAACCTTTGAAAACCTTATATAAGAGTGAAGAAATGAAAATTTCGTGTGAAGGCTCCTTTTTATAGAAAATTTTCAAAACTTACTGTTCATCGCCAGAATTATTGTTCACCGCCATAACTGATGATGCCACATGGGAGTTAGACGAAAGAATGAGAGAGTTGTACCCTCATCTTTTCTCTGAGAGGTGAAATTTTTTATGACAAAAATTTATTTTTAGGGGGAGAATTGTCAGGCTTGTAATCTATTATTGAGTAATTTATAATATTTTATACTTGTTAACTGTCAATTGAAGGATTATTTGGTATTATAATAGATTTAGATGGAGTTTGAAAATTATTTATAAAAAAAAAAGTAAACAGTACATGTGCACAGTTTTTGGTGTGAATAGTATCCTAAACAGTATTTCTGACGTAAATAGTAAGGCGGTGAACAGTAAATTTCAAAAAAATTTTATGAAAAGTGGTCTTCGCACGAAATTTCATTTCTTCACTCCTATCTAAGATTCTCAAAGGTTCCAAGGCCATATATCACTATTTTCTCTCATATTAACCCCTCTTAAACTTAGATTTCTCTCTAGATTTGTGATTCTGCGTTTGTTTTATGGGATTTGAAGAGAAACTCCGTCTAAAGCCAAATCTTCGATGAATCTTGTGATAAAACAAGTAATATTTGTTAGTGAATCACCGTTCTAAGGTAAAGGGAGCTTACTTTAGTCTACGAACGATGTTTTGAACAGTTTGATATGCTACTAAAGAAATGTTTGACTTAGTTTTGTTAGATCCCTTTGGTAAAAGCTGAGATATAAAGAATTTAATACTTGAAAGTTATTTTTCTATGTTGTAGCTGCAGATAACTAATTTAATAACACTGAGATTTGGCTGATTTATTATAAACTTGTCTTAGCTAAGCTGTTGAAATGATTTTAGACATGTTGCATCATGTTGAGATATATGTCTTGCATCATTATAGAGTCGAGTTACACGATTAGGTAGGTAGACGTGTAACGGTAGAGCATGCTGAGCTAAGCTTTGCTGTACAGCTTGGATCCAGATACCGAAATGGGTCGCTCTTGGATGGGCTTGGTTCCTTCTAGATTACTTAGGCTGTGAAAACAGTTGAAAATTATTTTTCATATTGTACATTAGATGGGCTGGTAATGCATTGAGCTATTATTGTGAGTAATATTTTGCTCTATATATACAATTTTATTTTATTTTTTTTGTAAGCTCACCCTTGCATTTATGTCTATGTTGCTATGTGCGTACGTACTACGATATAATAGGTATAATAGGTGTTGCATCTACTTCATAGGCTAAGGGGCCAGTGGAGAAATGTTAGAAGTTGGAGTCGAGTAATTTTGTATCAAAGTCCATTTTTTCGTATATTTTGAGATTTCATGTAGAGAGAGCTACGTAGTATAATTTTATGTATTTTGAATATTATGAAGTAAATGTAATATTATGTTGTTCTATTGGATATTTGTTGTGAGAAACTTTGTTTTATTTTGAATGAGAAGTGAATTTTATACTTATATTCTCTATTATTTGTCTATCTTAAATAAATATGTGGTGTAAAACAATGTTCTCGGTTCCTTATAAAAGGGGTCATGACATTTTAGTGGTATCAGAGCATGGTCTAGGTAAATCTATGAGGTGAGATTGTTAGACTTCAACTATGCATATTAGGCATGTGAGTGTTAGCTATGAATCATATATCATAATTCCTATTCATCAAGTTGTGAGGTAACAAGCTTGATCACCTCGGTATGTGATACTTGGATGAGCTATAGGCAAGTAGTGCTGTGTTAATAATAGGTTGTTAAGCTAAATTGTAAATGATTGCTGAGATAAGTGTGTTTGCTATGTTGTGTAAATGCTGAAATGATGTTATGCTTAGCGATAAATTGATTAAATTGTTATGATATACTAAATATGAATATATCACTGTAAGCTGAATCTGTAAATATAGTTATGTGGTGGTATTGCTGAATATATTAAACGTTAGTAATCTAAGCTAGCTTATATATTAGGATGGCTAGACCGAGAAGATTCGCTGCAAACCCTACTCCTCCTGTTGACGTGAATCAAATGGATCATGCCATGTAGGCCATGGCAGCCACTGTGAGGCAGAGTCTAGATATGATTCAGCAGCAACAAGCTGCAAACCAAGCCTCTGCTGCAACACAGGCAACAACAGTTACTGCTTCAACTGCACCTCCTCCTGAATACCAAGGGTTATCAGAGTTTAGGAAGAACAACCCTCCTTAATTCACATGGGTGGATGGACCAAATGCTGCTGAACACTGGATCAAGGAGATTGAGAAGATCTTCCTAACCACGGGTTGCGCCGAGGAGAGGAAGGTGTTATATGCTGCGTATATCCTGATAGGGGACGCAGAGATGTGATGGTTGGAGCTTGTGCTATGATTGAGGCATAAGGTGAAGTCATTACTTGGGCTATGTTGAGAAGTAGTTTTCTGGGGAAGTTTTTCCCTTCTCATGTTCGTGCTGCCAAAGAGCGGGAGTTTCTAAACTTGGTGCAGGGAAACTCATCAGTCTATGAGTATGCAATACAATTTGAGCGGCTCTACAAATTTTATTCTCACCCAACCTCAGAAGAATGGAGATGTCAGAGGTTTTCAGACGGGCTGAGAACTGACATAAAAAGGATTTTGATCCCACTCAGAATCACGGAATTTGCTGACTTGGTGGATCAAGCCACCATTATAGAGAGTCTTAATGTAGAGGATGCTGGTTGAGTTGGGAAGGCTTCATCTAGTAGAGTCGCTAGCAGCTATGGTAATGGAGGTAAGGGTGCTAGGAAGAGCCCCTACAGTAAGTCACTATACCAACAACAATCTCGACTATATTAGTCGAGGGGATCGGCTGCATCAGCCCCGATGCTAGTTGAAAATGCTACTTTTGCATTTTAGCCTAAGAGAGCAACTTCTTCCGCTCCTAGAGCCTCAGTGCCGCAGACTGTCAGATGTTTCAGGTGTGGCAGGCCACACTACCTGAGCCAGTGCCCACAGGTTGATGTCAGAGTTTGCTTCTCGTGCCAACAGCCAGGGCACCTTGCTAGGGACTATCCTACGCCTAATGGGACAATTTTGTCTTCTGCTAGCGCCTTGCACGCTGTGAGGCCTAAAGTGGCTAGAGGTCCGATGACAACCAGATCGAGAGCAGAGGGACATGTATTCATTACTTTTGCATCAGACGCAGCCCAGGCGACAGACCTCGTTCAGGAGACAGTAGTAGTGGGAGGTACTTCTCTTTCTGTATTATTTGATTTTGGAGCCATGCACTCTTTTATTGTGGACATTTGCGTGAGAAACTTAGGGTTACAGGTGAGCGATCTAAGATGTGAATTGGTAGTATCGACACCTACTCTGAGTTCGATCAAGACTTTGACAGTTTGTGTTAGGTGTCCCATAGTAATTGAGGGATGAAGGTACAAAGTAAATCTTATTTGTATCTCGATGTCAAAGTTAAATGTAATCATGGGTATGGATTGGCTAACTGCCAATCGTGTACTAATTAATTATGGGTTGAGGTGTTTAATCTTTCCAGAGCAGCAAGGCTGTGTTGAATTGATTTCTACTCGCCAAGTAGAAACATCCTTGGGTGAGGAAGTATCTTGTTTTGTTGGGTGTTATGAACGCAGAAATTGAGTAAAGCCTTCAGTCAATACCAGTAGTACGAGAATCCACTGAGATCTTCTCAGAGGATATTCTTGGAATACCTCCACGTAAAGAGGTGGAGTTTGCTATAGATTTGATTTCTAGAGTTGAGCTAGTGTCTGTAGAACCTTATAGAATGGCGCCAAAAGAGTTAATGGAGCTTAAGGAGTAGATTGAGGATCTAATCCGAAAACAAATGATTAGACCGAGTGTATCGCCTTGAGGAGTACCAGTTCTCTTAGTGAAAAAGAAGAACGAAAGTTCTAGATTATGTGTTAATTATCGCAAGTTGAATAAGTTGACAATTAAGAATAAGTACCCGTTGCTGCGAATCGATAATTTGATGGACCAGCTGAAAGGTGCTAAGGAATTCTCTAAGATTGATTTGAAGTCTAGGTACCATCAAATCCGAGTGAAGGATAAAGATATTCCTAAGACTGCTTTTCGCACTAGATATGGCCATTATGAGTATGTAGTTATTCCTTTTGGAGTCACAAATGCTCCCGCTGTATTTATGGACTACATGAATCGAATCTTTAGACCTTTCCTGAATCGGTTTGTGGTAGTCTTTATTGACGATATTTTGATTTATTCTAATCCATCAAAGGAACAAGTAGAGCATTTGAGGACTGTACTTAGTGTTTTAAGGGAGAAACAGTTATATGCTAAATTGTCTAAGTGTAAGTTTTAGCTAGAGAAAGTAAAGTTCCTTGGTCATGTTATTTCAGCTAATAGAATTACAGTTGATCTTTCAAAGTTGAAGCGGTATTGCAGTGGGAAAGGCCGATCCAGGAAAGGTCTAAAGATTCGATTCATGTAGTCCATAAACACAGCTGGAGCATTTGTGACTCCAAAGGGCATCACTATATACTCATAGTGGCCATATCTAGTGCGGAAAGCAGTCTTAGGAATATCTTCATCCTTCACTCAAATCTGATGGTACCCAGACTTCAAAACAATCTTAGAGAATACCTCAGCACCTCTCAGCTGGTCCATCAAATCATCGATCCGCGGCAATGGGTACTTATTCTTAATTGTCAACTTATTCAACTTGCGATAATCAACACATAATCTAGAGCTTCCGTCCTTCTTTTTCACCAAGAGAACTGGTGCTCCCCAAGGCGATACACCTGGCCTAATCATCTGTTTACGCATTAGATCCTCGATCTGCTCCTTAAGCTTCATTAACACTTTTGGCGCCATTCTGTAAGGTACAATAGACACTGGCTCAGCTCCAGGAATCAAATCTATAGAAAACTCTACCTCTCTACGTGGAGGTATTCCAGGAATATCCTCTGAAAAAATCTTAGGAAATTCTCGTACTACTTGTATTGACTGAAGGCTTTGCTCCACTTCTGCATTCATAACTCCTAACAAAACAAAACAAGATACTCCTTCACCTAAGAATGTTTCTACTTGGCGTGTAGAAATCAATTCTACACAGTCTTGCTGCTCAGGAAAGATTAAACACCTTTGGCCACAATCAATTAGCACACGATTGGCAGTTAGCCAATCCATTCCCAGGATTACATCTAACCCTGACATCGAGATACAAATAAGATTTACTTTGTATCTTCGTCTCTCAATTACTATGGGACACCTAACACAAACCGTCGAAGTCTTAATTGAACTTAAAATAGGTGTCGATACTACCAAGTCACATCCTAGATCGCTCATCGGTAATCCTAAGTTTCTCACACAAATGTCCGCAATAAAAGAGTGTGTGGCTCCAGAATCAAACAATACAGAAAGAGAAGTATCTACCACTACTGCTGTCCCCTGAACAAGATATGTCGCCTGGGCTGCCTCTGATGCAGAAGTAGTGAATACACGTCCCTCTGCTCTCGATCTTGTTGTCGTTGGAGCCCTAGTTGCTTTAGGCTTAACAACATGCAAGGCGCTAGCAGAAGACGAAAATGCCCCAGTAGGCGTAGGACAGTCCCTAGCAAGGTGCTTTGGCTGCTGGCACGAGAAGCAAACTCTAACACCAGTCTGTGGGCACTGGCTCAGGTAGTGTGGCCCACCATACCTGAAACATCTAACAATCTGCGGCGCTGAGGCTCTAAGAGCGGAAGAAGTTGCTCTCCTAGGTTGAAATGTAGAAGTAGCAGTCCCTACTGGCACCGGGGTTGATGCTACCAATCCCCTCGACTGAGATGATCGAGATTGTTGTTGGCGTAGCGACCAACTGTAGGGCCCTTCTTAGCATTCTTACCTCCATTACCATAACTGCTAGCGGCTCTACTAGATGGAGCCTTCCCAACTCCACCAACATCCTCTGCATTAAGACTCTCTATAATGGTGGCTTTATTCACCAAGTCAGCAAATTCCATGATCCTGAGTGAGATCAAAATCCTCTTTATGTCAGTTCTCAGCCCGTCTGAAAACCTCTGACATCTCCACTTCTCTAAGGTCGGGTGAGAATAAAATCTGTAGAGCCGTTCAAACTGTATTGCATACTTATAGACTGATGAGTTTCCCTGCACCAAGTTTAGAAACTCCCGCTCTTTAGTAGCACGAACATGAGAAGGGAAAAATTTTCCCAAAAAACTACTAAATACAGCCCAAGTGATAACTTCACCTCGGGCCTCTAACATAGCAAGAGCTCCGTGCCACCACATCTCTGCATCCCCTGTCAGCATATACGTAGCATATAACACATTCCTCTCCTCGGCGCAACCCATGGTTAGGAAGATCTTCTCAATCTCCCTGATCTAGAGTTCAACAGCATCTAGTCCATCCACTCCCATGAATTGAGGAGGATTATTCTTCCTGAACTCTGACAACCCATGGTATTTAGGAGGAGGTACAGCTGAGGCAGTAGCTACTGCTGCCTGTGCTGCAGCAGCGGCTTCGTTTGCAGCTTGCTGCTGCTGAATCATATCTAGACTTTGCCTCACAGTAGCTGCCATAGCCTCCGTGGCGTAAGCCATTTGGTTCACATCAGCAAGAGGAGGGTTTGCAGCAGATCTTCTTGGTCTAACCATCCGAATATATAGACTAGTTTAGATTACTAACGTTTAACACATTTAGCAATATCACCACGTAGCTATATTCACAAATTCAGCTTACAGTGATATATTCATATTTAGTATATCATAAGAATTTAATCAATTAAGCTTTGAGCACAACATCATATCAGCATAATAAACACACTTATCTTAGCAATCATTTACAATCTTAGCTTAACAACCTATTATTCACGTAGCATGAATCGCCTATAGCTCACCCCCAGTATCATATATCAAAATTTCCTACATTTGTCGTATCTGAGAACCGAGGTGATCAAGCTCGTTCTCTCACAACTTGATGAACAGAAATCATGATATATGATTCACAGGTAAAACTCATATGTCTAATATGCATAACTGACGCCTAACAACCTCACCCCGTAGGTTTACCTAGACCATGCTCTAATACCACTAAAATGTCACGACACCTGTTATAAAGAACCGAAAACATTGTTTCTACATCACATAAATAAGTTATAGAGAATATAAGTATAAAATTTGCTTCTCATTCAAAATAAAACAAAGTTTCTTACAACCAATACCCAATAAAACAACATAATATTATATTTTGTTCATAACATTCAAAATACCCAAAATTATACTACGTAGCTCCTCTACATGAGGTCTCAAAACATAAGGAAAAAAAACTTTGATGCAATATTATTCGACTCCAGCTTCTAACATTTTTTCACTGGGCCCTCAGCCTATGAAGTAGATGCAACACCTGCTATATCTGCTCACGTACCAGCATACGATCATCGCAGTACACACACACACAACGACATAGAAACAAATGCAAGGGTGAGCTTACTAAAAAAATAAAATAAAATCATATATATAGAGCAAAATATTTCTCACAACAATAGTCTCATGCATTTTCAGCCCATGTAATGCACATCATGAAAACGGTTTCCAACTAGTTTCACAGCCTAACAAATCCAGAAGGAACCGAGCCAGTCCAGGAGCGACCAATTCTGGTATCTGAATCCAGACAGCACAGCACAACAGCTCAGCATGAACTTACCGTTACACGTTTACCCACCTAAACGTGTAACTTGGCTCTATAATGATGCAAAACATATATCTCAGCATGATGCACACTGCCAAAATTATTTTAACAGCTCAGCTAAAGCAAGTTTATAATAGATCAGCCAAAATCTCAGCATTTTAAATCAATTAACAGCAGTTACAGCTTAGAAAATAGCTTTTATTCAATAGATCTAACAAAGTTATATCAAAACATCTTGAAATAGCATATTAAACTGTTCAAAACGTAGTTCATAGGTTAAAGTAAACTCCCTTACCTTAGAACGATGATTCACACTAGATCTACCAAATATTACTTGTTTTATAACAAGATTCATCGAAGATTCAGCTTTAGAACGGAGTTTCTCCTAAGAATACCATGAACTTCTATAAAAAAAGAGAAGGAGAAGAGAAACGAACGGTAAATTTAGCTTCAAACTTAAAGAAACTTATTTCAAATCCTTCAAAATAGACGTAGAATCTCAGATCTGACAAGAAATCTAAGTTTAAAAGGATTTAGTATGAGAGAAAATGGTGGTATTTGGCCTTAGAACCTTTGAGAACCTTGAATAGGGGTGAAGAAATGAAAATTTTGTGTGAAACTCCCTTTTGATAGAAAATTTTTGAAATTTACTGCTCACCACTGGAATTTACTATTCATCACCGGAAACAATGTTCACCGCCTTACTGTTCACGCTGAAAACACTGTTCAGGGCACTATTCACGTCAGAAACACTGTGCACGCGTACTGTACACGCAGTGTACGCGTATGTGACGTCAGCCATGACGTCAGGAGGATGTCACTGATGACATCAGCAGTCACTGTACATACGCAGTTTTTTTACTGTTCATACACGGTTTATACGCGATTTGTACTGTTCATAGGCGATTTTACTGTTCACTGACACTGTTCACTCTTTTTTTATATAAATAATCTTAAACTCCATCTAAATCTATTCTAATATCAAATAATTCTTCAATTAACATTGAACAAATATAAAATATTATAGATTACTCAATAATAAATCACTAGCCTTACATCTACCCACCTAAACATGTAAATTGGCTCTATAATGATGCAAGACATATATCTCAGCATGATACAATACGGCTAAAATCATTTCAACAGCTTAGTTAAGACAAGTTTATAATAAATCAGTCAAATCTCAATGTTATTAAATCAGTTATCAGCAGGTACAGCATAGAAAAATAACTTTCTAAGTATTAAATCCTTTATATCTCAGCTTTTACCAAAGAGATCTAACAAAACTGACTCAAACCTTCCTTTAATAGCATATCAAACTGTTCAAAACATAGTTCATAGACTAAAGTAAGCTCCTCTTACCTTAAAATGGTGATTCACTCCAGATCTACCGAATATTACTTGTTTTATCGCAAGTTTCACCAAAGATTTAACTTTAGAATTGAGTTTCTCCTAAGAACACCATGAACTTCTATAAGAAGTTCAAGGAGAAGAGAAACAAATAGTAAAACTAACTTCAAATTTAAAGAAACTTACTTCAAATCCCTTAGAATAGACACAAAATCACAGATTTGGAGAGAAATTTAAGTTTATGAATGTTTAATATGGGAGAAAATTGTAGTATATGACCTTAAAACTTTTGAGAACCTTGGATAGGAGTAAAGAAATGAAAATTTCATATGAAACCCCTTTTTTATAGAAAATTTTTTAAACTTACTGTTCACACCAGAATTACTATTCACGCCGAAAATACTATTTAGGATACTATTCATGCTGGAAATACTATGCACACGTACTATATGCGTATGTGAAGTTAGGGTGATGTTACTGATGACGTCATGGTAAGTCACTGTTCACGTCACTATTCACTTTTTTAAAAAAAATAATTTTCAAACTCCATCTAAATCTATTCCAATACCAAATAATCCTTCAATTAACATTTAATAAGTATAAAATATTATAGATTACTCAATAATAGATTACAAGCCTAACAATAATGACTTGAGTTGATTAGCATATTCCTTGATAGTTTTTGTGCCTTGTTTGGCTGCCACAATTTTTACCTTCACCTCATAAATCTGGACAGCATCCTTTGCCTTAAAGTAGGTTTGCTCTACTACAATCCATATTGCCTTTGCAGATTTGAGGAACATGCATGTATCATTGATTTCTGGAACCATTGAGTTCTATAGCCATGCCATGATCATGGAGTCCTCTTCATCCTATGACTTGAATTTGGCATCTTCTTCAGCAGGGACATCATCAGTCAGATGGTTGGCCTTTCCTTTCCCTTTCAAGATAGTCTTAAGGAGTTGAGACCGTTTGAGATAATTTTGTCTGTTTAATTGATAGGCAGAGTGGAAATTTTGTAGTTCATCTGCATTCTGGAACTTGTTGTTTGAATTTCCCATGACTGGATTTACAATTTTAGTTATTGTAAGCATATGCAATTAAGGCACAAGGAAGTAGATCAATTTAGGGCCTGGAACAGTAGAGAAGCGCACAACGATGGAGGCTATGATGAGCATTTGGGATCACACAACAATGAAGGTTGCAATGGAACTCTAGTGTTTCACACGCAGCAATGAAGGCTGCAATGAAATTCTAGGGTTTACACGGTCAAAGACTCCCAAGAATCGGAAGCTTTGATACCATCTTAAGTTTAGAAGAAATAGTATTTTTCATATACTAATTATGAGATATATCAGAATTATATATACATGAGCCTATTGTCTATTTTAGGAAATAGAGACAACCTATTCTAGAATACAAATCCCTGTGATTGTGGGATTGTTTCTAAATATACAAACTTAGTATTAATAGCGAGATACAGAATTAAAATACAGCAAGAATAAAATCTAAAACTTCCTAAAATATATTTTGACACTTTTAGAATGGCTAACGAGAGATTTGAAGCTTCAGACACACCTAACTTGAGATTAAAATTGATATCAGATAGTTGGTGATATAGACACAACATCAAATAAAGATATCATACTTGAGACACAAAGTGGCAAGTTGCAAAGAATCAATGAGTTGTACATTGGTTATTTAGGATTGCAGTATCTGCTTTTGTTTTCTTATGAAAAGATGGATATAGAAATGATGTGCAACATAGAGAGAGAATAGAAACTCAAATAGCAAAAAGGAATAAAGTGACTATAAGAGAGTTCCTTTGTTTTAGATTGCAAACTAGAAAAGGTGAAGCACAAACTCTCTTGAGAGCTAGAAAACTTCTTCAACAATTTGTTGTTGATGGTTACATTATGATGGAATAAGAGAGATTATGTTATATTAGAACTCACCAGAAAGAATTAAGAGTGGATAAATATAACAACTTATATGAATCCCGCAATGATTGTCAACATGATGGATCAAATACAGGAAAAAGAATTATATTGTCATCAAGCTTTGTTGGAGGGCATAGACATATGGATCAACTATACTTTGATTGGATGGCAATTTGTAGTTTTGTTGGATTTCCCGATTTGTTTCTAACATTTACATGCAATCCAAATTGGCCTGAAATTCAAATGACATTAGGACCAATGCATTTAAAGGCACAAGACCGTCCTGATATAGTACTAAGAATTTTCAAGATAAAATTTGATCAACTCATCACAGTTTTTAAGAAAAATGTAATTTTTGGCAAAATCAATGCATGTAAATCTCATCTATTTATGAAGATATAAAAACAGTTGGTAATATTGTATACTTGTTAGGCCCCTTATAAGTAAACATCATGAGAAGAGAGCCAAGACTTAGGTTTTCTAATAGGATTGAATTATCTTAGCAGTTATTAATTATTTTGTCAGTTGTTGTTTTAATTAATGGGGGCGAGGCAATTACGAGCAGAATAAAAATAGGAGAAAAGGTAGGAAGGAGAGCAGGCAGTTTTTGAGTGTATTTGGGAAAGGAGAGACCAGGCTCTGGAACATCTTGGGAGGAAGCCTTTGTACTCAATCCGTTTTGCTCTCAATCCGTTTTGCTCTATTTCCTATGTAACTTTATTCTCACACCAGTTGGTGTCCATCAATACCCAACTTTAGATAAGTATGTTTTGCAATGAGATTTTTAGATGATGACAACGAATATATTGAAGTCATCCAAGAAGCTAAAAGTTGGGGTACAAATCATTATTTAAGAAAATTATTTGCGACAATGCTTATCTCAAATAGTATCAATAGACCTGAACATGTGTGGGAACAAACATGCCAATGGTTATATGATGTCTTTATGAACAATGAAAGTTATCCAACATTCAAGGTATACACTTCTTATTTTATGAGAGATAACATATATGATCTTAATATATTAATTTACAAGTACATCTGATATAAATTAGTGATTGACTTCTAATATGAAACAGACTTACAACTTGACGTTCAACAATTGAATAACTCAACTCTTTTGCAAATTGAAGAATTTCTCCAATCGAATAAGGATTATTTATGAAATGATTCAATTAGGAAACAAGCTTATTTATGAAAAACTTGATTATCATACACCTGACTTGCATAATCAATTTCAATTTTTCTTCAAGTCTCTCATAGGTAATCATACACATCAATTGGGACTAGCTTATAATTTTTATCTCAAGTTATATTTTTCTAAAATTCTAAAATTATAATATATTTTTTTGGATGAGTAAAGGGATATTTTTAACACAATCATGAAAGTTGTTAAGGAACAACTTGGTGGCACGTCTTTTCTATATGGTTATGGTGGCACTGGTAAAACTCTCATTTGGAAGACACTTGCCTCTGCCTTATGCTCAAAAGGTAATAAATATTGTTTTAACTGTAGTATCAAGTGGTATTGCATCTTTATCATTGCTTGGTGAAAGAACAACTCACTCAAAGTTTGTTGTTCCAGTTCCCACTTCAGAAAACTCAACTAGCAATACTCATCAAAGAAGTGATCTAGCAGAATTGCTAAAAGTGACAATTAATTATATGGGATGAAGCTCCAATGGCACATAAATATTGTTTTGAAGCATTAGATAAAAGCTTGAAAAACATTATTAGAGTTTCCAATAAAAAAGATTTACCATTTGGAGATAAAGTTGCTTTTGGAGTTGACTTTAGACAAATTCTCCCAGTTATACCAAGAGGAAGTCGTTCTGACATTGTTAATGCAACAATCAATTATTCATACCTTTGCCATCATTGTCACGTATTAAGGTTGACAAAAAATTATGCCACTTCAAGATGATCTGAAGAATCCTAATACAAAAGAACTTGCTGAATTTTCTCAATGGTTATTGGATATAGGAGATGGCAAACTCAGTGAGCCAAATGATGGATATGCAACAATAGAAATACCTTCAACATTTCTTATTACAGATTTTAATGATCTCTAAATGCTATAGTTCAATTTACATATCCAGATTTAATCAATAGATACATGAAGGAAGAGTTCCTTCAATGTAGAGGCATTCTAGCCTCAACTATTGAAATAGCTGATAAAATAAATGATCATATTCTTTCTTTGATTCTAGGTGATGAAAGAGAATATTTAAGTTATGATTCTGTTGATAAATCTGAAGCACTTCAAAATACAGTATTTGACACATTGACTCCAGAGTTTTTAAACACACTTAGAACTTCAAGACTTCCCAATAACAAGATCAAGTTAAAGGTTGGTACTCCAGTTATGTTGAGGAATTTGGACCAAAGTGAAGGACCATGTAATGGAACTAGACTAATTGTAACAAAGCTAGCAAATCATGTTATTAAGGCAAAGATTATATCTGGAAAAAATATTGGAAGTCTAACTTATATTCCTAGAATGTCAATGTCTTCATCCCAATCACCGTGGCCTTTTAGACTCATGAGAAGACAATTCCCATCGATTGTTTCATATGCTATGACTATTAATAAGTCTTAAGGTCAATAAGTAGCCAATGTTGGATTATATTTACTATATTCAGTCATGGTCAATTATACGTAGCTTTGTCTAGAGTTTAAAGCAAACAAGGTTTAAACATTTTAATACATGATAAAGAAAGAAAAGTCTTGAACGCCTCAACAAATGTTATCTTCAAAAAAGTTTTCCAGAATCTATAATAGATATAAATGACAAATGTTTTAAGTATCTATTTATATATTAGCTTTCTTTTTTTATATTGCTTCAATAGGTTTTAATACGTCAATATTATTCAATTTCTTAAACTTCTATTTTGTCATTTAGTGTAACAGGTTGCAATCACAATTTTTAATCTTTGTTGCTTAAAAGATATATCAAGAGTGAAATCCTGACAAATATTCATTATTGACATGCTTATTGGAGTTTTCTTAAAGCAACTTCATATCCTTCTTTCTTTGAGGTTTGTAACAACGTAAAGGTGAATGAAGAATGTGAAACTAATCTTATTTTAGTCACCTTTATTTGTTGTCTCTCTAATTCATTAATTCTAGTAAAAAGTAATTTTGCATTCGTTTGTATATTGCATAATGGGAAAATTCAAGTTAAAACTATTGTCATAATTTTTTTTTTAAATTGAGAATATCTTTGAATAATTAATATAAAAAAAAAATTACTATCCCATTCGAAAGTACAAAACAACTTTTCTAAGTTAGTAGGTAAAACAAAGTGAAATATGTTTGTTTCAAATCTTTGACATAGGAGATTAGGGATGATATTTTGCATACTATTTTAGTATTTTGGTTATTTTATTTTTTTTATATGTTAGTGCTCGACTCAGCAACTAAATTGACCTGTGATTACATGGTAAACTTTAATTAATATGAAGGCCTTAGATGAATTTACAAATATGTTTTTCCTATTATTATGATAAGCAGTTTCACTTAAATCATTCTTTATATGAGGATTTTTTTTTTTTCTTACGTGGATGCAGCGCAGTAAACACTTTTATTTGAAATTAACATATTACAGCACATAGGACAATCCCCATTATAGTAAAGAGACCTATATCGCCATTTCTGATAAATTGAGAATATCTTTAAATATCATGGGTACAGTACTAGAACTTTACTAGAGTAGAGTAATGGCCGTGTGTCCAACTATAGGATTAACAAATTTGTGCAGCTGCATTGGAAGACTTAAAGAGTTTAAAAGGGAAAACGTGTGATTTAGATGAAGCAAACATTAAGATTTTGGAGGATTGTGAATCCAATATTTGATAATGTAAAATCACTCTACCAGATAGGAGAGACACTGTCACATCTCGACTTTCATTATAGGAAAAAAAAAATTCAAGTGATGCAAATTAACAATATGCCTAAAAGCACTCTGGAAAAGCGCCAAGCGAATAACTTCTCTAATGCTCCTCTAGAATCATGTTACCTAAGAGAATAATCATTGTTGATTTCAAAATAAATTGCCTTCTGAATATCCCAATAAGAACGTAATCCAAGGACACTCGAAGCATTAAAGTTATCAATTCAGTTTGCACCACAATCCACGTTCACCAAGGTTTCTCTCTCCTTCTCTCTTGATCTTTTATTGACATCAGTCATCTTGGCTCTATTTTATAAATTTTTCATACGTGAATTTTACTTCCATCTTAAAAGGGATATCTACAGTGCCACTCTTCCAACAATTTTGGTCTGGAAAAGATTTCTAGCATCCCCCATTCCTGAATTTCTTCAATGCTAAAAACTAAGTTCTTTCAATCCTTAAATTATAGCTAAAAATGTTATATCAAACCTAGAATCGAAAGAAGAGGCCATCGAAATGACGTTACCTAATACATATAATCTAACTGTATTTAGTCACCTTTCTCTAAGCAAACACTGCAACAATAAAACACTGACAATAATCAGATTAAAAGACCTAACCAAAAGCAACAATGAAATTAAACTTTTTACCAGCGATGAGATACACAACCGAGATCAAGAAAACGATCACCAATGGAATGAACACAACCATCCAGTAAGAATCAGCAATCTCTTGGTCCGTCGATAAAAAGTGCCACGAAATAGATCCAAATCAAAGCCACCTGTTATACCTAACACAATTTTCAAACTTATAACAGTGCACACGATGTTTGCGAGCCAGATGACAACCACAAAGCCACAGTCACAGTAAACTGATTAATCAATTTACTAAAATATATGGCTTCCAGGAAGTGAAATTTGAAGATAGTATAGAAACTTGTGAATAGCGACAGTGATTGAAAGTGGAAACTAAACGTGAAGAAGATGATAACGATTAAGATTAAGTGCTCTCATGAAATTCTTCAATTTCTTGAAATGCGTTTTTCTTTAAGGTGACGACGCCCATTATGGTCGAAGAAAACGCTAGTTACTAACAGAACCCACTCCTCCTCCGCTTGGGGACACATGTTCCCATCCCAAAAACCCCCCACATCGGAACCATCACCCATCATCTCCGATCAAAGAAAGAAGAGATAAAAGAACGGCCGGGATCCGTTGGAAAGTCCGGTTTCATTAGTTTGTTATTTTAGTTAGGTAATTAGGAAATGGTTAAAAGGGGAAAATGCTATGGTAAAACAATTGTTATCATTTTGAATAAGTAATTTACTAAGATAAATATAATTATTATTTTGTATTTTATCTTAATTTAAAAGACTGTTATTTATAATAATTGTAATTTTTTCTTTTACGTTATTTTAAAATAGTTAGTATGTTTTCGTAAATTTTATTTATAAAATATTATTTCTCATTTTACTTTAACTTTTTTTAAGTCATATTTTTTTAGGTAATTGAAATGCATAACAAATATATTTATATTGAATATTTGCTTGCATTTAAATTAGCTATTTATTTTAAAAGTAAAAAAAAAAAAAATTAACCGGAGAAAATTGAGTGTTGAGCAGGGGTTATAACCAAAATTGAGCAATATCCTGCAATGTAACATGTAGACGCCATCAAAACTTTCTAACCTGAACACTAAAGTGTAAAATATCTAACCTATATTGTATCATTGACGCTTATTCTGTCAAATATAGAAATAAAATACCAAAAAAATGTCCAAAGATTCATATTGGACTCAATGCTGTATGTATTTTTAAAAAGGTGATATAGCCTTATCCAAGAATTAAAACTGAAACTGCATTTGAGGACTGTATCCAAGAGTTTCAAGATGAGCAGCCATAGCCTTGTTCATTGGAGGTGGTCCACACCTTAATATCTGTAAAACAAATATTTGGGGAAGTTTTTAGTAAACACCTTAAATGTGAGATAGAGAGTGGATGGAGTTCATATGGAGTGCAAATATGACCTTAATATCCTGTGCTGGAGCAGGGCAATGTGTTTGGATCATTTCCTTAGACACAAATCCAACACCACCATCCCATACTTCAGGTGGCTGCAAAGTATATTTATTCACAAAAAACAAAATACATTTAGGAGCCGAATTCCATGCCAATAGATCCTCTAAATTATCATAGCAACAGAAACAGAAGGAACAATACCAACCAAAAATTAGGATAACTAGTTTGAAATAAATAACCAGAATGAATATTATTATCAAATTGCATAATTCATAATGAAATGAAATAAAATGGAGCAAGAAGTTACGAAGAGTTTGGTTACCTGATTTAAAACATAATAAACTTTGAATCGATTTGGGAACTTAATGGAAAAGGCATCCAGCTCTTCCTGCAAAAGAAAACATGCAGAATAAATTTATCAAAATCAGTAAACTTTTCCCCCATAATCCAAGCTTAAATATAAATAATAGCCCATTCTTATTTTGTGTTTTAGTGATTCCTAAATCTGAGTTTTGAAGATATTTCACAGCGAAATGATCAATATCCAAAAGATTTAAGGACATTGATGGGACAAATGCTACTATGTCCCAACCAAATAAGGGCACATGAGGAAAGGCCTATTTTCCTAGGCCAAGGGCAAAGATGGGAAAAGGTGAGCCGATGTGGCAAGAGGTGTGATGAGTTAGTTAGAAGAGAAAGAGTATGTAAGGGATTGCGACTGGAGTTGGAAGATAGGTGGGTATTCTGTTTTTCCTTAAACTTAAGCTGGGCTTGGAGAATTCTCCCCATTGCCGGGTGTAGTGCTCTTATTTTCTATAATCACATTTGAATTTCACTTCAATATACACATATTTCTCTTTGATAGGAATATGCCCATCATCATAAGGACAAGATTGAGCGACAGGTAAAGGCAATGTTAGATTCTGGGCGCATCAAACACAGTAAAAGCCCATTCTCTAGTCATATAATTCTAGTTAAAAAGAAGGATAACTCTTGGCAAATGTGCATGGACTATAGGGCCCTTAATAAGGTTACTGTACCCGACAAGTACCCAATTCCCCCTATTAATGACCTGATCGATGAATTATATTGGAGTAAGTTCTTTTAAAAAACTGAACTCCATTCAGGCTTTTCACCAAATAAGGCTGAAGGAGGATGATACTTACAAGACAGCATTCTGCACTCATGATGGGCGCTACAAGTACATTGTTATGCCTTTCGGCTTAATGAATGCACCCTCAACTTTTCAGTCTACGGTGAACTCTGTCTTTTGGCCCTGATTGAGGAAGTATGTACTGGTATTCTTTGATGATATACTAATATATAATCCTACTTGGATTGATCATATGTGCCATTTGGGAAGTGTTCTAACCCTGTTATTGCAGCATCAGTTATTTGCTAATGAAAATAAGTGTACTTGGCCAACCATCTGAGGAGTACTTAGGCCATGTTATTTCTTCAAAGGGAGTTGCCATGGATCCACATTAGTTCCAATCTGTTAGAGTGGCCAATCCCTGCCAATGCTAAGGGTGTGTGAGGGATCTTAGGAGTAACAGGGTACTATCGACATTTCATTAAGGACTAAAGAAGATTGCTAGACTGCTAACTAACCTAACCAAGAAAGAAGGGTTTTCTTGGAATGAAGAGGGTCTACAAGCCTTCAACACACACAAGCACTGTCTCACAACATTCCTAGTTTTAGCATCACCCAATTTTTCTAAGGAATTCATGATAAAGTGTGATGCATTAAGAGAAGGAATAGGTGTTGTTCTGATGCAGGAAGGACAACCTGTGGCCTATTTAGGCAAAGCTTTAGCTTCTCAAAACCTTAATAAATCAGCCTCTGAGAAGGAAGTCGTGGCACTTGTCATAGTAGTGCAAAATTGGAGGCATTATCTTTTGGACAGGCCTTTTAAAGTCAATAGAGACAATAAGAGTCTCAGCAACCCATCACCACCACTTCCAAGAACCCAAGGATACGAGGTGATTATGGTTGTAGTAGATTGTTTATCCAAGTAAGCTCACTTTATCTTTCGTTAAATGCACTTTTACCGCCAAAAATATAACTGAGTAATTCGTTCAACTTCATGGCATTCCCGCTGCCACTCTGAAAGTGACCAAGACTCCTTTCTAAGCAAGTTTTGGAAGGAATTATTCCACCTTCAAGGCACATCATTGAAAATGAGCACTTCCTACCATCTGCAAACCAATGATCAAACAGAGGTGGTTAATTGTTGCCTTGAGACTTATTTGAGGTGCTTTGCTTTTGAACAACCTAAACAGCGGTCACTGTGGCTTTCTTGGGCCAAGTTGTAGTACAATACCTCTTACCATAGCATAGCAGGAACTACTCCATTTGCAGTAATTTTTGGCTGCCCTCCACCAGCAATCAATCATTAGTCATTACTTGGTTGGCAAAACCTTAGTTGATTCTGTACTGCAGCTGTTAACTGAGGAGATGAAGCTCTCAGACAGCTCAAATATAATCTCACATGAGCTAGTAGGGTATGAAATGAAGTGTGGACCATCATAGGAGGAATGTTACACTTAGAGTGGGAGATTAAGTGTATGTCAAGTTAAGACCGCGTGAGCAAGTTTCTCTAGCCAGGAGAATCAATCCAAGTTATCTACTTGTCATTACGGCCTTTTCCAAGTCAATGCTTGAGTTGGAGAAGTGGCTTACAAATTGCTGCTGCCTGAAACATCTCGACTCAACTACACCATGTATTCTATGTTTCTCAAATTAAGAAAGATGCAGGAGGGTATTCAACAGAATCTAAGCTGCCAAAGGGGCTGAAAGTTGAAGATATGTTGGACATTGAACCTAAATCAGTTTTGGCTACTCATGAGACCACTAAGGATGGCACCAAGCTGAATGGATGGTTGATCCAATGGAAGTCCCCCAAACCTGTTGGAGGCAACATGGAAAGCAGAGAGTAGCACATGTGGCCAATTTCCTGATTTTTGCCTTAAGAACAAGGCTGAAGAAAACTATGGTGGTATTGATGAGCCAAATACTACCAAGGCCCAACCAAATAAGGGCATATGGGAAAAGGCCTATTTGCATAAGCCAAAGGTGGGAAGGGTGAGCCAGTGGGGCAAAGTTAGAAGAGAGAGTATGTAAGGGATAGCAAGTGGGGTTGGAGATAGGTGCATATTCAGTTTTTCCTTAAGCTTAGGCTGAGCTTGGAGAATTCTCTCCATTGCTAAGAGTGTTGCTCTTATCTTCCTGTAATCGCATTTGAATTTCAGTTCAATAAACTCATATTTCTCTCTAATAGGAATTTCATCCTATCAGACATAGATACAAAAACCTATATATCCAGTTAACTATATCATTGGATTAATATTATCTTTATACAAAAATTGAAAAGATTAGGAAAGAAATATGCAAAAATAAATAAATAAAGGAGACAAAGGATCAAATTCAGCAATATCCTGTGATCTTAACACTTAAAACAAGGAAAAATGAATAAATTAAAAGATATCAATCTGTTAAAAAATGCTTCAACATACTTGTCTCTACTGCTCAAACTATTCATAAACAGGTTCATAAAATTAAGCAGATACAGAATATAGTAAATGGGTTAGGCCTCTAACATCTCATTTCTCCTTGTTCTAACAGCTCTTTCTTCTTCATATTAACTTCTTCCTTACCTCTGTCACTGTCAACATCTCTCTTTTCTCAAATGAAAGCAGTTGCTGCATCTTTGACGAATTCATTGTTTAGGATAGCTAACTTTTTTTTATTTTTTTGGTTTTTCCCTCTCCTACATTCTCTGTTCTCTATTTTAAATTCATTTTATTTCAACTTTTTCTGTCACCTTTCATGAAGCTAAACCTTTCTACTCTAGTGCTCAGCTTCAAGGGGAGAATTGGAACGAAGCTGAGTCTCCCTCCAAGTCTTACAATGAGTCTTCGCTTTCTCTTCCTTTTATCTCTTTATCTACACAGGTCTCGACATCTTCTAACACTAAACTAGAGGCACCCACATTAGTGTCAAAAGATTATGCCAGAGAAAAATTTGTAACTGGACCAACCTTTATGTATCAAAGACGAAAAAAACCCAACCTGGTCCGGCAGCAACCCCAATTGTCCAAAACAGAGGCAACAGGCAAGCACTAGCAATTTTGAATTATTAGATATTCCTCCTCCTTCCCAATTCCCTAATGACTTACTTATTACCTTGAGGAAGGCAAAAAGGTCCTGTGTCAAATACCCTATGAGGCACCAAGTTTTCTTTCAGCTGTAAGTCTATCCAGATCCCCACAACATTGCACAAGGCTTTAAAGGACAAGAACTAGATTCAAACCATGAGGAGATGGGTGCTTTGAAGAAGAATGGGACATGGGAGATTGTTGAAAGGCAACAAAAGACAAGAAAACAATGGGTTGTAGATGGGTCTACCCTGTGAAGCATCGATTCAATGGCACTATAAACTGGTACAAGGCAATCTAGTTGCGACTGGATACACTCAGACCTAAGGGATCAACTATAAGGAAACCTTTTCCCCAGTAGTATTTTTGTAATTACAATTAGATAACTGTATATTATTTATTAATGATTTCTATTATAAATATTTGTTTCGTTCTGTAGTTTAGACACAAATTTATCCTGTCTCTCGTTCTTCTTTCTCATCAAAAAAATGTTTTACAAGGACGAATTTCTAGCATAATCTGAGTATAGGTAAATGGTTAGAACTTTTTGAGAAAGCAGCATTGAAAGAAATTTTAGATAGTAACATAGCCAATAGAAATCAAGATAATCTAGAAAACTAAAATATAAAACATAGAACTTGAGTCAAAACCAGAGCCAACAATAATGTCAGATCTAGTTGGGTGATTAAAGTACCACAAATATTTTTTCTCATTGCATTATTTGTTATTAATTGATGTCGGAGACCCAAAATATATTGGTTAAGCCATGCAAGAAAATGACTACTGAGTGAGAGCTAGCAATGAAAGATGTGATGAAATCCCTTCAAAAGAATGGAACATGGTCTTTGACCAAGTTGTCAAAAGGAAAGAAAGTTCTACAAAACAAGTGGGTCTATTGCTAGGTGGAATTAATAGTTGGCCAAAACCTTTTAAATGAAGATCCTGGTTCCAGCTAAACTGATAGATCCCTCTATGTATAGTTAGTAGAATAATTAGTTAGTTAAGAGTTGGTTGAGTAGTTTGTTGGGCTGGAACAGTTAGTGAGAACTTTGTAAATAGGGACAATATAAATAATAGAGAGGGAACGCATGAGGGCAGGGAATCTAGAATTGTAATTAGTAAACTTGGGAGTGATCTGGGTCACTCGAATTACTCAGCAATCCATTCTAGTCATTCTAGCCCTGTTCTTGAGTCTGTCCACAGTGATCAGATTTCAGAATTAAGGTTCATTGCAACAGTATCCTTCTTTCAATCTTGGTACCAGTTTCTGTTATAAAAAGATCCATGGAATAACAAGTTTTGGAAATAATTCAGAGGAAATTCTGAAGTTTTCCTTGGTAAAATATGCAGAAAAATTGTTTTACATTTAATATTAGAGACGCCAAGACCAAGAATTCTCATTTGAAAACTCAATGTTTTCAAACAAGCAATCTTTACAAATATATAAATAAGAAAGTCACATGCTTAGAGTATCATATGCATCAACAGTAGAGAGCTTGATGTATGATATGGTGTATACCAGGCCTGACATAGCACACATAGTAGGAGCTGTGAGCATGTTCCTATCAAATCCTAGAAAGGAGCATTAAGATAGCATAAATTGAGATATCTAAAGGGTACTTTATGGATGTGTGTGTTTCAAAAGAAAAAAAGTCACTTTAAAGGATTTTCCAATGCAAATTTGGGAAGAGATTTTGGCTTGTAAAAAGAGCACCACAAGTTATATTTTTACCTTAAGTATTACTACTATGGATTGGAACTTGAAAGTTTAAAATTCAAAGTAGAGTTGTTCTTCCAACTATTGAAGTCTAATATTTAGTCATCTTAGAAGTAGCTACAAAGATGATGTGACTGAAGAATTTTCTGAGAATTAAGAAAAACAAAAAAGATGATTCTCCATTGTCTAGTAATAATGAAAGTACCATCAATGTTGCTAAAAATCAAGTCTTATATTTTAAGTGCAAGTGTATTCAATTGAAGTATCATTTTGTCAAAGAATTGATAACAAATGAAGATTTATTGTTGTTGATGATCTTAGAATCAGAGAATTCAGCTGATATATTAACTAGGACTGTCAGATCTGATAAGCCAAGTCTCTTTACTGCCTCAACTAGCATTTGAGGATAATTAATGATGAAGGTGTGCTACACTAGGTGAAGAGCAGAAGTACCAATTGTTCACAAGAAATTGCTGCAATTAAAAATCAGACTCCAAGCAGAAGAATTGTTAGAATTGTATAGTCTAATTAGTCTCATATATTATTCTTAAGGGACTCTTCCTTTACAATCATTATATATGTGTGATGTTTAGTAAACTTTTGTGTCAACAAAAAGTTATTTCCCTAGTGTAACCATGAATGTAGGTTCACAAACCTTGTGTAGTTAGATAGGCAATCATGAAACATATCTAGTTAGATAGGCAATCATGAAACATATCTAGTTAGATACTCTTAACAATTTCTCAGAACTTAAACACAACCGCAGCACTAACTAATGTACACATTCTGATTTCTACAAAAACAAAGGGCATGTAATGTAATGTCAGACAATAGTCCATAGACTAAATCCAGCATCAAAGATCATATGAAACAATAAAAAATGATCTCCTCTTCATTAGTGTCAATTTCCATTGATTTCAACCAGGAAGGTAATTCATTGCAGTGTTTCACAAGATTCAAGTGTTGATCTACCCAACGTAAGTCTTTCCTTTTAAGCTTCCACAAGAAAGCCAAAAAGGAAATTTTGTATAGAACTAATTTACTAATTTGATTGATCGCAATAGTGAATAGGACTCACAAATTAAGAGCATATTATAAACATATTAAAGGTATATGCCACATGTGAATGTACAAGAATAGATTTACCTTCAAAAGAATGTCATCATATGTGACATTGGCATATATCAATTTTATGTTGGTCTTGTCCTGTGGGTTTTCTAGTATAGCTCTTGCAACCTCAAGAAAAAGAGAATTAAAAGATTACTGCAAATTCAAAAGTTTAAAAATCTAGAAATTGGAGAAGAGAAAGGAACAAAAACTCAATTTACTTATACCTACCTGAAACATTGGGGTGATGCCAGTGCCACCAGCAATCATACCAAAAGCTCTTACTTGGTTGGGCTGGTACTTAAAACGTCCCTGAAGATTTTAGAGTAAGTAATGGCAAATAATTATGCATTAGACATTTCTACAATATGGAGGTTTCATATGCTAAAAATTATTGTAGTTGTTAAAGATATAGAATCATTCATAAACCTTTACCTAATATGTTAAGTTTTTGAGAGTTGGCCAAACCTTTATGACTAAATGTTCAGGATTTAGATTCTTGCTACTCTGATTTTTTTTAATAAATTGGGGCCCTAGCATTATCCACATTCAAGACAAAATAGCTCTTGTTTGAGGTTGCAATAAGTGAGAGTTTAGATAAAGTTACACAAATGGTTTTATATCTCAAGCAACTGGGTTAAGCTATACAGTGAATGTTATTGCAAAGGCTTGTACTAATTGTGCTATATTTATAACGGACAGAGAATATTATTATTATAAATAGCAGAACACCAGTATTTTGTACTGAACAATTTTGAGTATTTTAGAAATATATTGAGGGTACTTCTTGTGTGCACTTTACCTGTCTGATGTCTCCTTATCTTTCCTTTCTCACATTATTGTGTTTTGTGAATGCGATGCATTACATGCTCAACCGTATCAATAAAATCATAGTTGGGAAACAACAGATCAGATAACAAAAAGCCACCAGATCACCAGCTGTCAATGTTCATTAATGGCCTCACTTGTTGATAAAATTAAATACTTACATAGCACAAAAAATGTATTTTATAAATTTTATAGAGGCCAACATAGTATACTTCAGTCATAAAGAAATGTGATAGATTTTACTAGAAGTACAAAATGATGATTCTATAGAATTATTAAAGAAATGCAGTGGCCATAGTCAGGGAGGTGGTGGCAGCAGACTTTCACTAGGGGATTATACACAAATGATATTTGTGTCATAAATAATGATAGTATCAGAGTACTTGGGCAGGCAAGCAGTGTATGACAGTAGGTATTATAATTGAACACATATGAATGAGAATAAGCAAAGAGGTAATGTGTGATGTAGTAGAAGTGTATGATTGTGTTGAGACAAACAGAGACTATGGATTCAAAAGTTTTACAATCACAAATTTTAAAATTTGAATAAGAATGATAAAAACATAATATCACTTATTTTGAGGTCCAAAGGTTCAAATGACTAAGTGGCAGAAATCAATCCATTCAAAAAATCTTGACCAAGTTTTATTTGAATGAAATATTATACTTGAAGAATTTTGACAAGGACTATTAAAGCATACTGCTAGGAAACTTGCAATTAAGTTTATAGAGGAAACTGAGAATTTATTGGAACCAAACTAAAGATCCCCTTACTCCCACTATTATGGGATTAACAATGAAAGAAAATGATGAATTGATCGGTACAGAAAAAGGAAATGGTATGCAGAAAATAGTATTCAAGAAATGCAACCTCAGAATTACCCAAATCACATCGCTGGAATTAGTCAACACATTTCTCCTCCACTCTATTTAACTAACTCACCCACAACTGACTCCCTTAACTTCTATCCATCCTCCCATTATGTTATAAAAAAAAATCCTTATTTATGCAAATTAATAATAATCCCTTTTCCTTGCTCAGGTGCTTCTTCCTACTGTATACTTGATTAATAGGAGGTCTAGCATATACTTACAAATACAATAAACAAAATCGCCATTGATCAGAGTAAGAACTTTAAATTATCCATTCACTCAACTCATTACATTTCACTCAAAACTCACTTGCTAACAGGTTAATGGTCAAAGAGTAATAAAAGCTAATCGAATAACATCTAATAATAAATTATTTGCACAAATATAGGGAAATAATCTTAGAACCTTTGGTCCCTTCACAGCCATGTAATCACCTTCATGCATCTCCCTAAAGTGATGAGACATCCGTCCTTGTGGATACATCTAATTATTACCCAAACAGTACACGTAGCAAAAATCAATATGTATTTAGAATAGAAGATAAAATAACAATAATCAAATACTGAAAAAAAAAAAGAAAAAGAACAAGTTTAGTGGTATGTAACCTTTACAACCAATTCAAAGTACCCAACATCAGCATCCAACGTTGTTGGAGTATATGGTTTAATGACTTCTTCACCAAGACTATCTTTCCCTCTGTAAGGAAGACCAAGGACAATCAAGATCAGTGCATTATAACAAACAGCATTCATTGACTGTGATCCAGTAACTCATTAAACTTGTCCCAGGGTCTGAATAGAATGAAATTAGGCTCTGGCATTATCAAATGAATTGGAGAATTGAAAAAGCAACGTAAACCTGCAGCTGATATGCTGTCCAATGGGAAGTCCCAACACAGAGTTCGGAGTAGGAAGTTCAAATTTGAATGTAGCAACATTATGGCTGAGTTGAGTGCGTTTAACAAGTTTAAATTCCTTGAAGTTCTCAGGATCCAAGCACCCTACCAAGGAATGTAGAAAATTTATTTATTGTCAAGAACCAACTTCTACCATGCTTGCATAAACCCACCACCTACTTTATGCTAAAGTTCAATTGCTATTCCGAAGATGAGGACAACAGAAAAGATCAAAATCTCAACAAATTTATGATATCATGTCAAGAACCATTTACCTTTCAATTACAAATTAAACCTATCATAATTGCAAGGAAAATCATAACACACGATAAATAAATTTAAAAAAAAAAAAAGCTAACAACATGCAAGTTTTATGGTTTCTACACACATTATAAAACAGTACAAATAAAATTGGCTTATTATGAGCAAATGAAATCCAATAAATCTTCTATTAAATCAATTAAAAACGTCCCTTTTCTTATCTTTTCCTTCATGGAGATACTACTGGGTAGAAATATTTTCTGCATGCATAATATCCCAGAACTAATAATTTAAAAAAAAAAAAAAAAGAATAGACTTAGTGTGATAATACAGATACTTTTACTGTTATTCTCTAATTAAAATTTTATCATAATAACCGCGTAAAAAATAACATTTAGACAAGGGAGGTTTAAATTTTATCATAATAACCACAGCCTCTGAATGTCACAGTTGCGGATGGCACTAAAGTTACAGTCTCTTCTAAGATTACAGGATTCTCTTGGACAATTTAAAGTACTAAATTCCATTTTGATGTTATGTTAATTCCCCTAGGGTGCTGTGATTTGGTGCTAGGAATTGAATGGCTTGTGACATTAGGGGATATTACATGGAATTTTGATAAGTTGTCAATGCAGTTTTTTGTCCAAGGCAAAAAACATGTCCTAAGAGGGGCTACAACTAATGTTAAAACTGAGGAAACAGCAATTGTCCAAGGCCTTGGGAAGTAGTGTACATTTCTCCATGATACAACCTTGCAGCTCAGAAACTGGTTTACTGCATTCTTTGACAACACACGCTCCTCAAACTGATATCTATGGCGATTTCGAGCAATTATTGCTGGAATTTGAAGATATTTTCCAAGAACCAATAGAACTGCCTCCTTCAAGAGATAGACATGACCACAGAATCCCACTTGTGCAAGGGGCCAATCCCATTAGTAAGCAACCTTACAGATATGGGAAACAACAGAAAGATGAAATTGATAGATTGGTGAAAGAATCACTGGATAGTGGTATTATACAGCACAGTAACAGTCCCTATGCAAGTCCTGTAGTTTTGGTTGGAAAAAAGATAGGTCTTGGAGGCTATGTGTGGATTATAGGGACCTTAATAAAAATACAATCAAAGACAAATTTTTCATTCCTATGGTGGATGATCTTTTAGATGAACTGCATGGATCTGTGATTTTTTCCAAGATCGATCTCAGAGATGGATATAACCAAGTTCAAATGCATCCAACTGATGTGCATAAGACTGCTTTCAAGCACATGGAGGCCATTTTGAGTATTTGGTTATGTCATTTGGGCTAACCAATGCCCCTGCGACTTTTCAGGGATTGATGAATGATATCTTTAAGGAGTTTTTGAGGAAATTTCTCCTTGTCTTCTTCGATGATATATTACTCTACAGTGCTAGTTTACAGGATCATTTGCTGCACTTAAAACTGGTACTTTCTACAATGAGGCAGCACTCCTTATATGCTAGGAAATCCAAATGCTATTTTGGTGTACCACGGGTGGAATATTTGGGCCATTTTATCTCAGCACAGGGAGTGTCAACTGATCCAGCTAAGGTTTCAGTGGTTACCCAATGGCCATTACCGCAAAATCTGGAACAATTAAGGGGTTTTTTGGGACTCTCGGGTTATTATAGGAGGTTTGTTAAGAGATATGGTGTTATTGCTATGCCATTAACTGACATGCTCAAGAAGGATAATTTTACTTGGACCCCTGCGGCAAAATTAGCTTTTCAGTCTTTAAAGGAGAAACTTGTGGCAGCTCCTGTGTTAGCTTTGCTGGACTTCACAAAAAATTTTGTTGTTGAAGTGGATGCTTGTGCGTATGGTTTGGGGGCTGTGTTGATGCAAGATCACCATCCCTTGGCCTTCATCAGTAGGAGTTTGAATCTTCAGCAGTAATCACTTTCTACTTATGAAAAGGAGTTGCTGGCAGTGGTATTTGCAGTTTAGAAATGGCGACATTATTTGTTGCCTAAGAAGTTCATTATCAGAACTGATCATAGGAGCCTAAAGTACATTCTTGACGAGAGATTAACTACTAACTTCCAGCAGAAGTGGCTTATCAAGCTCTTGGAATTTGACTTTGATATTGAATATAAACAAGGAAGAGATAATGTAGTGGCAAACGCTCTTTCTAGATTGGATTTTGAGGATTCACTGGCATGCCAACCTATGCAGGTTCATCAGCCCAATTCCGACCTGCTGCAAAGAATAAAATTGTCTTGGCAAATTGACCATTCTATACAGAAAGTAATTTCAGAAATCCAGGTTAATCCAGCTTCTCATAAGCACTTTGAATGGAGGAGGGATGAGTTAAGAAGGAAGGGTAAGTTGGTGGTAGGCAAGGATGATGAATTAAGGAAGAATTTACTTCACTAGCTGCATGAATCAGCTGATGGTGGACATTCTGGAAGAGATGTTACCCTCAAAAGATTGAAGGCTGTCGTATATTGGCGAGGCCTCACTAAGGATGTTAAAACTTTCATCCAAGGATGCAGAATATGTCAAACTTGTAAACCAGATAATTCTGCCTACCCGAGCCTGCTGCAACCTCTTCCAATTCCAGATCATGTTTGGCAACATATCACCATGGATTTCATTGAGGGATTGCCCAACTCTTATGGTAGACAGGTCATTTTTGTTGTAGTTGACAGATTGAGCAAAGCAGCCCATTTCATGGCCCTTTCTCATCCATTTTCTGCGTCGGATGTGGCCCAATCATTTTTGGATAATGTCTTTAAATTGCATGCTTTCCAGACACGATCACTTCTAACAGGGATCCTATTTTTGTTAGTAAGTTTTGGCAAGATCTTATGGCTTACCAAGGTGTAAAGGTTTAGTTATCCTCAGCTTACCATCCATAAACTGATGGTCAAACTAAGGTAGTGAATAGATGTATAGAAACGTATCTGAGATGTATGTGTTCTGACAAATCAAAAGAGTGGTCTAAGTGGTTGTCACTTGCTGAGTGGTGGTATAACACTAGCTTTCATAGTAGTATTCAGGCCACTCCCTATAAAATTGTATTTGGCCAACCCCCTCCTGCATATCTTCCATATCTGCCAAGAGAGTCTAATATTGAGTTGGTGGATAAAAGCCTTCAAAAGAGGGAAGAGATGCTTCGATTATTGAAGTTCCACATGAAATGTGCTCAGGAGAGGATGAAGCAGCTTGCTGACAAGCATAGGACCGACAGGAAATTTCAAGTTGGAGATAGGGTTTATGTGAAGTTACAATCTTATCGACAAGTTTCAGTGGCATTTAGGAGTAGTGTTAAGCTAGCTCCTAAGTTTTATGGACCTTTTCTCATTATGGATTGTGTAGGACCAGTTGCATATAAATTAGAATTGTCAGCTCAATCTCAAATTCATAATATTTTTCATGTTTCTCAACTGAGAAAACATGTCGGTAATGTCCCTGTGTCTGCTACAATACCATCTGCATCAGTGTTGGAACATACTGCAAGAGAAGCTATTTTGGATAGGATGACAGTGAAAAGAGGGAATCGGGTGGTGACCAAGGTACTTGTAAAATGGAAACATCAATTATCTACTTTAATTTGAAACAGAAGTTTCCTTAATTCAATTCTTGAGGTCAAGAATATTGTTAAGAGGGAGGATTTGTTATAGGCAATTATAAGTAACGGTTATTTTTGTAAATTTTGTTAAGTAGGGGTTATTTTTGTAAATTCTGTTGTGTGGATACCCTATATATAGATGTTCACAATAGAATTTAAGCCATGTAATAACAAAACTTTCTGCACTATCATTCTCTTGTAATTCAAACCAAATTGATAAAGTGTTTCAGGTTCCATTCTAATTCCTAGAATCCCTATTATCCAAGTTCTTTGTTTTTCTATATTTCTAGAACTGCTATAACACAGGACCCATTTCGAAAGAAATCAAAATAACTTAACCCATTTAAGAAGCTGAACTAAACGCACGAAGCATCCAAATTTATGGAATTAAGAGAGAGAAAGATATAAACAAAGATAAAAATGAAACCTTTGGGCTTCTTGGTGACATAGTAGTAGTAAGCGGTGCCGCCAACAATGGCAACGAGAGCAACCGCCATGCTTATCATCTCTACCCTGTGACTATGCAGAAACTCCATTTTTTGCGATCTGAGAGTTTCGGAAAGATGGACAAGTTCTTGTTGGTTCGCAGAGTGCCTATTGAATAATGATTTTGGGTCAAAATGGGAGCAACGAAAGAAAATTACCGATTGTTTAGAATTATTAAAGTTCTGTAGAGCTAAACGTAAAACTAATTAATGCTTGCGGCTTTTAGGTGGGAGTTTATATATTGTTAAGATATTTCCAATACACCTTTTTTCACATTTAAAGCTATATTTTTTCAAGCCTTAATTATTTTTCTTTTAAGTATAAGTTATTATAAAAATTAAGATATAAGATTTAACTTATTTAAAATCTCAGGATTTTAAACTCTTTTTACAATTTCTTTTAAATATAAATTAAATATTAAATATTAAATATCTAGTTCATCGTTCAGTGTCACATCATTATTATTTTTGAAAATTTATATTTAAAAACATCCTTTAAAATTTTATTGTTTAAAATTTCATGTTTAAAAAAAAAAATATTTCATCTTCAACTTCTCTCTAACCCACCCTTTCAATCTCAATTTTTCAAAAATTAAAAAACTCCAATTTTTCATCATTTCTCTATCTTCTTTCCAAGTTTCTGTCCAACCTAAATAAGAGGCACCCTCCCAGAATGCATTGCATAGAACAAGTTGTATCAATCAAACCTGTAAGGCTTAAGATGACGAAAAGTAGAAAGTTGGGCTTCAAACTTCACCCTTTAGCACTATGCATAAGTTGAAGTTAAATACTTATTCAAATGGAGAGAGTCTCTAGATCAGAAAATATGGAAGCACAAGCAACATAACCATCATTAATGATTCAAAAAGAAACAAAAACTTTAGCTAAGTTGATGAAGGAACTTTCCATTTTCCAACTACAGCAAGCTAAGAAAAGAGAAAATTCCAACATGGAAAGAAAAGACAGAAACTTTACAATCCCAGATCAAAAGGGTAGTGAAATCATTAACAAATGATAATTCGAGGTCACTCTTTCTTTGCTCTTTATTGTGCTCAACAACTTTCTTCTTCGTTTTTTGTTTTGCTTTTTCGTGGTTCAAAGGTTAACGATGAGTTGGAACTCACAAGAATGCGTATGATTCCATGACTCTGTTCTTCTGTGTTCATTTTTTATTCTATTTTGCAGGTTTTCTCGGCGCCTATAGGCCATGAGTTTTGACAGGTTACAAGCATTTGGGGAATTTGAGGTATGTGATTTCCCCGGTTAGTTTTTTCGCCGATGATTATGATTTTTGCTTATTCGTGAAGTTACTTGTAACAACGATGTTTGGATCGTTAGGTTTCTTTTGCAAAGATTATGAGTATTGTATGGTTGGTTCGTGATTTTGTTTTTCAGTTTTGGAAGATTTTATGAATTGTTTTTGTTTTATTTTGTAAAGGAAAGATTTTATGCAGGTAATGCTTAATTTTTTTCGAGGAACCTACGAACCCAAGAAGTCTACTGAGAATCTGAGGCAGACCCACATCCGGACGTTGCCCCAGGAATTGACTTCTTTGGTGTCATTTTTATAAAATTACAAAAAATAAATTAAACAAAATATATAAACAATTCTCAGAGACTTTGAATATTTTTTAAATTTGAATTTTGATTACTGTTAGAGTATTTAGGAGTGAAGACTATTGGTAAAAACAAATAATACTTTCAAAGTGTGAAAGTAATTAAATATATTTTTTGAGAATAAGAACTATTTTTTTTTTAAGATTTCTTTAATTTGTATTTCTTTTTCAAATGAATATAGATTTTTTTTACAATTATTTTTTTTTATTTTATTATAAGTAGCTAAATCTATAAGTAAGACTATGGTAGATTATTTGCATATTTTATGCGATCTTTTTATTTAATGACAATTATAATTTTTTTCAATAATAGGTTTTTGCTCTAGTGTGTTTATAATTGTATGTTAAAAATTAATTATTTTTAATCTCTCACAATTAATTGTATTGTAAGCAACCGTATAACATGTAATTAATGATTCTATAAGGTGTAATGAAACAAAGAATTAAGTTGACTAAACTAAATTTTTCTGTTTTAATTAGTTATTGAATTAACAAACTTACAAGATCTTTATATTTTTCCTTACTTTATACCTTACGTGACCATTTTGAGTAATAACTTAAGAAAAAGAGTATTAACATTGGATGACTATTAAGTGTTAGTAACTTTAACATAAGTGATTGATAATCATAAGAAAATTAAAATTTGAGTTATACTAAAAATGAACATATGAAATATAAAGGTAAAATTATATTATTTTAGTTATCTTTTGGTTCAAGTAATTAAATCATGATATTCTCAATACTTGGAATATTTTTTGTAGGACAATCATCTAGGAAGTTAATTTAGAACTCTTTTATTACTTTTTTATGAGTATATTTGTTCACAAACAATAAACCACATGGGAGTTTTCTATGGTATATGCAACTATTTTATAGAGCTTTGTCCTAATAACATGTTATAAAATAAACATAAAATTATAAGGAGCAAGTGAAAAAATAGAAAAAAATAATACTAGAGAGTAAGAGAGAATTTCAATTTTATTTCACATATTCTCGGTACAAATAAGATATTTATTTATAGTGTACCGGATAAGATATCCTACTCGATCACTATGATGAAAGTAAGAATCCGAATACCCCTTCGACTTAGGTAGACGAACACCTATCCAATCAAAATTAAAGATAACTTAGAGATGATTAAACAGATTAAAATAAATAATCACTAATTATCTATTTAATCACAAAGTTAAAGTCAAGGCTAAATCATGAAGCACATTAGTTCAATAAATTACCTACAAAAGAAAAGTAAGAGGTACAGATAAAAAAGTTAACTTGTGAATAATAAATAATATTTATTGCCTAAACTAATACTTAACTTTATCATTTGAGTATCTTTTACATATACCCTCCTCACATCATATAAAGAATAATCTAAAAGTATTCGCGATTTAATTGTCCTTAATGAAAACATATAGACTTAAATCTACAATAAAAAAAATCACATCTCTTTAAATATAAATTAAACAAAACAATTACAATTTCTTAAATTATAAAAAATATGAGAAATTATGAATATATGGATATTCTCTTACAGTATTCCATAACATAATTATTTTTTTAGCACAATAGGTTAATTAACATTGCTTTTGCGGGCATAACCTGGAGATATATAAAAGTTACCTCGTAAATCTGTGCAATTTTTAACAAGAATTTCAAGTTTTTTTTTTTCTGTCAACAGCTTCAAGTTGAATTGGATATCTGAATGTTTAAAATAGGCCTAATTGCTGAAAAACATTGTTGTCATTGTAATATGGACTTGTGCACATAAATTGGCCCATATCTGAGCTGAAACAAGTTTAATTCAAAAGCTGGGATTTGTTGACCCAAAAAAGAAAAATCTGGGATTTGTAGCTTCAACTCTTATAAATACCACAAATTACTATGTCGTTTTGGTGATTGTTTTGCCATGGAAGCTAAATGGGAGCATCTAGAGAGGTTTTGAGAGTAATTCGAGTGTAACTTTCTTATTTAAACCTATATTATATATAATTGATCTGATATCAGCATAATATATAAACACCACACAGGGGAAGAGAATTTTTGCTTCTAATATTTCATTGAAGGTTACTCAAATTTATACAACCTGATACTGCATGCATGAGTTAGGTAGAAGGCCATTTACAGGCAATTGTTTCTAATATAAAATATCAAGTTATATTAAAATTTTAAGGCCCTAATTTTAATGAACACATATATTTGAACACGGTGAACTATTTGTTGAAAAAAAAAATCACACAAATAATATAAAACCAAAATTCAAGATAATATAGATATCGGTAGAAGTCCTTTCTATTCAGAATAAATAACTATAATTTACTAGATTTATTCTGACAAGAAATCGACAAAAAACAAGATGTTATAAGGTTAATGAATCATGTCTTACATGCTTATTTTAATGATGTTTTTGTATATAGCAGAACTCTAAATAACCATGTGCATCATCTAAGACAAATTCTGGAAATTCTAAAATAAAAATTACTTTGATTGGTCTGAATGTAAAGTTTCTGCACTTTAATTAATAATATTTTCTTTAACAAATCGCTACTATAAAGACATTGTAAAAGGTTTGGTCTAGCACTAAGATTTTTACCTTTAAATCAATTTCTTAACAATGTTGTAAGTTATCACACGCCAAGTGAAAAAAAAAAAATAGCTTCTATTATTGCGCTCTTTCAATAGATTTTTTTAAAATGGATTAAAATAGGTTAATATTAATGGTTAAATTTTTAGTAAGACTTATTATAACGTATATAATTTTAAGAATTAAATTGATAATTCATTTATATAAATTTAATATTTTGATATTTTTTTATTTCAGTTTTTAATTTTTTTAATTTTATTTTTTATTTAGTCGTCTAACTATATTTTAAAAATTTATCTTAAAAAGATAAAAGAAATTTATCTTTATTAATATATTATTTGAAAACTACCTTCTTTCAATAATATAATTTAAAAATAATCAACCGTCACTTGACTACCCGGTGATGGAATAATGATGCTTGACTTTGATTGATCATCGTGGCTTTTTCTGCAAGTTGTACTCAGAATCCATGAGAAGTGAATAGAGGCTATGGCTGATAAATTATATCTTATGGCAGGCGTGTAAAGTTTATAATTTATAAAAGAAAATTTGATAAGTAGGTGATTGGTTGGCATCACATCATTTTGGATCATTCAATATTTGCTCTTACGATCACACATTTATATTTATTTTGTAATATAACATTTCAAATATTTATGATATATCTAACAAAATAACTGATAAATTAATTGAAAATAAAAATTAATTAAAATTAAAATTAACATAAAGGACCTAATTATAAAAAGAAATCAAGATAAAAGTATGTGTTAACTCAATATTTAAGTTTACATAAATTTTTCTTTGATATCAAAATTTTTTTAATTTATTTAATCATGTATTAATATTAATTTGCACTAAAAAATATTATTTTGTAGTAGTTTTAATAACCTGGTCCAACAGTGAGTGACTTTTTAATTACTGTTAAATAAATTGTGTTACTATGATTTTATTTTTTTTAATTTACTACCAGTTCTAAAATTTTAGAAGCCTATTTAGGAGTGTCTGTCAATTAGATTTAGATGAGTTTTAATATTAAAAATAATTTGATTAAATTAAAATTTTATTAATTAAATTAGGTTACTAAAATTTTATATATAATTATTGTAACACCTTATATTTAATTTCAATAAATCATAATTTTGTAAATTTAGAATAAAATAAATTTTATTTTAAATATTTTAAAATAAAGAAAGTGGTTACAATTTCTATCAAATCACTACTATAAGACCCATTCAAATACATTAGTTTTAAATTAAAATCCTAGTCCTATAGCAGTTTCATCCGCTTCTTTTACTGAGTCTGATGCTGATCGTCTTGATTACCTGAAAAATAAATGTAAGGGTGAGTACTCTACACTACCAAAACATACCATTAAGCATAGAGTCTTACCTGCAGTACATTTCTAATACATTAAACAAATACAAACATAGGCAGCATGATCACATCCATAAGCACAATTCATGAACTCATACATACGCACGTCAACCACACTCATATTGATATTGTGATCACAGATTTACACTATGAATGGTCACCGGTTACCCTCATCTCACGGATAGTCACACTCACATTGACACTGTGATCATAGATTTATACTATGAATGGTTGCCAGTTACCCTCGCCTCACGGATACCACGTGGGCAGTCACAGGTAGCTCAGCAATGGTAATGGTTAGAGGTCTAGTCAGGAAGAGAGTGTGTGGCCTGTGGTGCACCCATTCCACAGTCGGTGTCACTACCATTCTCTCTTCCTCAAGGTATTTCTACCATCCTCATCTCCCACACCCCTAGTGTATCGCTGAACCATTCACATCACATTACAACGGCGTTATACGCCCTAGTCACACACATTTCAGTATACAATACATAGCTCACATTTAATAGTTATAGCACTAACTAGGCCCACATTTCATTTTCACAGCACATACACATAGCCCACAATTCATTCAAGACACACGGCTCCTAGCCTATTTTCATTCATATTACACGGCCCTCGAACCCACATTTTCACACAATATTCATTTAATTATACGGCACGATTGCCCATACCCATTCACAACATCCAGTACATTATTCAATCACATATCTCAACAATTTCTTATCTTCTAACTTAGCCACATCACAACATTCCACAGAATAACAACAAACTACACATAAAAGAGTAGGGTAGAGTCTTCCCTTACCTCGAATTGAAGACCCAGGCTCAAAGTCGACCACGGGAGTGTTCCCCACACAGATCTTGGCCTAAACACACGGTTAGTTTCCATGAGAACTCCAGAAATCACCTAAAATCAGAGAAAGGGAAGAAAAACTAAAACCCTAACCATTAAAACTCACCTCCAAGCATTTTTCACACAGATTCAACCTTCAATCAAGCTCCCGAACAGCTTTGAAGGCAATTTAATCGGTGAAAAGGGCTTTGGGTATGAGAGGATCGAAGGGAGAGGGAGAAATAACTTTTTCCGAACCCTAACCCCCTTTGAATCCCTTTCTAGTCGTGACACTCTTGCTACAGCGAGATATTCACCTCACTGCAGCGACACGCCCTTTCGCTACAGCAAAAAAAACTAGAGAAAACTGCACTCTGGTTTCTGTAGAATCTCGCTACAGCAAGACCCTCTCGCTACAGCGAGACAAAACCCAGAAATGTACCACAAACTGTCTCTCTCTCTCGCTACAGTGAGATGTCTCTTGCTACAGTGAGAAGGCGACAGTTCTGGTCCTTCCTCCCAGAGCTCTCTCGCTACAGCTAAAATTCTCTCGCTGCAGCGAGAATAGCCCAGTAACACACCTTACACTTAGGCACTTAGCCCATTTCAGCCCAAACCTGTTATGCATACACACACACACACACACACACACACATATATATATATATATCTATATATTCACAACATATATGCAAATAAATACACACATGAATATACATTTAGATTTATATAAATAACAATAATTAATATTATCGAAATTTGAGGCGTTAGAATTATGTTCTAATTTTAATGTCTCAAATAACATTTATTAAAATTAAATAAAAATTTATTTATTCTAAAACATAATCTAGTATCAATAGTTTAATATTTATCTAAAATAGACAATATAAAATAAAAAAAACTTCAAAAATCTCTTATAAATTATAAAGTATAAAATTTAATATTTATTTTACAATTTAAAGTAATATACATTTTAAAATTTGAAAGATCAAATTACTTATCAATCTTTAATTTTTCATTTCAAATAAACCGAGGAATTAAAATGGTCAAAGTTAACATTACAAACTTGAAACCCAACCCATACTTTATTTAGTTCTAATATTTTTACCTGAACTAACTGTTTACATAAACTAACCTGTTAATTTTTTATTAAGTTGAGTTGAGTTGATCAAATTCATCGGGTCAACAAAACCCATGAACACGTCTATGCCTATCTTGCCATTTGTCTCATTGATTTAATTTTGATTTTGATTTGTAAGACCATTTTTGTTACATTTTATTAGGATTTTTTAATCTCATAACTATCATCATAATTCTTGCTCTCATAAACTAGATAAGCTTAGATCTATCTTTCTTTATATTTCTCTCTTTGCCATTTTGATTTTTATTGAAAATTAAATTGTGAATTATAAAATTTTATTAGGTTTAAAATTTAAATCTCTTTTAAATTTGAATCTTACTTGATTTCACGTGTTCTACAATAAATTAATGCAAAAAACATGCAATTTTTTATCTTCTATTTCAATGTGAATTGTGAAATTAAGAAAGTAGAGAAAATTCAAGAGGACTTAAAAGTGTAAATTAAAGAAGAAAGGTTATTAAAAGATCAAAAGTAGTATAGTGATTCAAACTCCAAAATAAAAATAAGTTAAAGAGTATTAATCAATGAGAATGAGTAACTAATTCTTTAAAGTTTGGAATATTTTACAATTTTGGTTCTAAAAATGTTGGAAAACTTAGGTCTAAGAATTAAAATCCATTAATCTAATAATTATTCATAATGCATAAGCTATGATTTATATTTTCTGTTAATAAAATCTTATATATTTATGAGTTTCATATTTTTAAAGACAAAGATGAATATTCACTTTATAGGAGGCCATCAAAATTATGTTTGCTTGTTTTGCAATGAATTTTATTCAAAACTAAGAATCAAAGAAAGAACAAATTCAATCAAAAGAAACAAGTGAGATAAGTTGAAGCCATCAAAATTTTTGTTGAAATTGTATTTCAAGAAATATAGTATTGAGAAACAATCTAGATTTTGTTATTTAATCAAATGGAAAACAAATTCAATATAAAATGTAAAGTCTTTTTGTTTTACTTCAAGCTTTGTTTGAGAATTTGGAGAGGAAGGAAAGAGAAAGGAAGGGAAGGGAAAGATTTAAAAGGAGAAGGAGGGGAGGGGAAGAGAAGAGAGGAAGAAAAAGGTTAAACTCCTTCCTTATTTAGATGTTTAATATTGAAAGGAAAGGATAAATAATATTATTATATTATATATCTTTTATTTATATTTTTTTATAAATTTTTTAAAAAAATTATTATTTGAAAAGCTAAAATTTTTAAAAAAAAGTAATTTCTAAACTCTTCAAACCCTTCCCCTCCTAACTAAGTAATTTCTAAACAAAAATTAAGTCTTTTTAACCTCCTCCTTCTCCTCCTAAATATAACTCTCAAACAGCCTTAAACTCAAATCAATATCATTTATATTATGATTTTTTAAAATTGATGTTATTTTGGACTTTGTTGTTGGAGGATGGGTCTGGGCCTTTAAACTTTCAATGCTTTCACACTAAAAAAAATTGTATAGTTCTTCGTCAACATGCTTACGACAGTAAATTGGTTCAGTTTATAACTTTTTATATTTAAGACTATTTAATGCACTTGTTCACATTTATATTACTATTTCTTTACATACTTTTTTTTTATCATCACTCATTCACATTTTAATTTGAATGTGGGAGTTTCTTTTTATCAAATTGATTTTCCTGTAGATTTGTTATCGCGTGCAACTTATTTGGCCAGATATAAATGATAAAAACAGAACAAGTTAATCTCTAACATGACATACATGCTTAAGTACACCAAATAATTATTATTATACATCTTATTTTTAAACATAAGGAATAAAAGAAAAACTTAAAAGAAACAAAAAAAAAATGAAATAAATAAATACATATAAAAAGTAAAAATCATTTAAGTACATGAATGTCAATGTCATTTATACATCCCCGAATAGGATATTCCCAAACACCAGGGAAAAGCATGGTTTATTTACGATAGATAACATTATATAAGATACAACGAGGGAAGCTAAACCACACACCACAGCCATTCTACATTTAGTGCTCAACATTTGAACACTCAAACTAAAATATCCCCTATTCAAGAAAAACAAGAATGGATTCACTTCATAGTCCAAAACCTCACGCAGTATGTGTTCCATTCCCAGCACAAGGCCATATAAACCCCTTCATGCAATTAGCCAAACTCCTTCGTTGCATGGGTTTTCACATAACATTTGTGAACAATGATTTCAACCACAGTCGTTTTGCGAAGTCTCTTGGACCAGATTTTGTGAAGGGTCTCCAAGATTTTCGATTTGAGAGCATCCCAGATGGTTTGCCACCTTCAGATTTGGATGCAACCCAAGATGTTCCACCACTGTGTGATGCAACAAGGAAAAATTGTTATGGTCCATTGAAAGAGTTGGTGAAGAAGCTTAACTCTTCACCTGAAGTGCCTCCAGTTAGTTGCATAATTGCTGATGGGACTATGGGTTTTGCTGCGAGAGTTGCAAGGGATTTGGGCATTCCTGAGGTTCAGCTTTGGACAGCCTCAGCTTGTGGCTTTGTGGGGTATTTGCAATATGATGAACTTGTCAAGAGAGCCATTCTTCCATTCAAAGGTACACTTTGTCCTTCTCCTCTTTTCTAATTTGTAGACCTACTCAATTCATGTGATGCTAGAAAATCATTTCAGTGTTGTCGTCCTATATATGCCTTATATTTAAATCATTACACTTGGTCCAAGTTTGGATTTTTTTTGAAAAAAGAAATATATTTTTTAAAAAATTATCATAAGATTGTAAAAAATAAATGATTCTATTTTTTAAAAATCAATTAGATTAAGTTTTTTTTTTAAATAATTGCTTTTTAAAAAATAATTTTATACTAAATTAAACATATTATTAATAAGTTCGAATTTTCTTTTCAGTATTATTGGGGCCGAATCTTGTTCAAAAATATTTACACTTAATCTGAATCTTTTATTTAATTTATATCTAGCATGTTATAATTTATTACTTCATTGATCAATAAATATAAGTAAAATTAAAATTAAAAGTTCAAATTAAATATAAAATTTTTAGACTTATACTAATGTGAGAAAATCATTATCTATATATATTTGCAATAAGATTTGAGATAGCAACAAATGACATTTTTCTTTTATTTTTTTAGGATAAGTTTTAAATTTTTAAAAAATAGATAATAGAACATATTTGGAAGATTTTTGTTTTTAACTGTTTTTAATCAATAGAACATGTCATTGTGTTGAAAAACAAACCACCTCTTATGATTTCATAAGTAATAAGAAATATGGGGAACACTACCTCACTAATTTATTGCAGTTTTGTGATAAATTCAATGTTTAGATATGAATACAAACGAAGAGAAGTGAGCCATATCTTTCTTTTTGGTAGAGTTTTATGTTTTAATATCGTAGGTTAGGAATGTGGGGCTGGGAAGAGGAAGAACGTTTTCCTTAGCAAAGTTGATTTTTCTTTCTTTTCATTTTTTAATTTGGAAGTCTGAGCTAACTTTTAGATTATATAAAACGATCAATTTGAGTTAGTCATTCAAACTGAAGTTACCTTATATAGACCGTTCAAACTCCAACTCTTCCTGAGTTCTATAATTGCTTCTAACCATTATATTAAGTTTAAAGCGTCTACTTCAGTTAATTATGAAATAATCTGAAAAACAACATAAAACATTTCCATGAATACATGAGTCTCAAATAAATAAAATTTAAAGTAAGATAAAATAATTAAGTTTAAAATAAATTAAATAATATTATACATTAACTAAAATTAATATTTAATAAGTTCTTATTAAAAATTTATATAAGAAATTTTAAAAAATAAATTTATAAAAGAAAAAATATTCTTATACCAGTGTAAGTGTAAAAACTTACACTCGGTCAACCAGTAGTAAAGTAATAAATTATAACTAGTTATATTTAAATTAAATAAAATACTCATATTAAGTTTAAGAATTTTTAAATTTATACTAGTATAAAAAATTATTTTCTATTTATTAATATAACTTCAAAGAATTTTACTTCGATATTTTATATAAAAAGCTTTATTAAAACAAATTTATAAAACTCAGATTATTTTATAAATACTAGATAAATTCTTTAAATTATCCTTTCATACGGGGGCAATATTAGATCTGCAAAAGTCAAAGAATCAATAATATTAAAAATATAAAATATTTATTATACAAAAGAAACTATTTTGAATTATTATCTAAAAGAAGGCAATACCTTTATTCATAAATTAAAAAAATACAGTAGAGTTTTGGATCTAGGAAGGAACCTCTATGAACAAAACAAGTCTTCTTTGAACATTGGAAGATAGCAAGAACCAACAAAATAGAGTGGAATGTGACCCATATAGGGTGAGGCCCACATATATGATTGATGATGCATCCCATGTGGCTTGCACAGATACCCTCACGTTTCTCCTTTGATTAGTCTATGCTAGATACTTAATAAAATTGTCCTCTTTAATGATTGATTCTTGTATAGATACTGATTACTGACTTATTGATTTACTTCCAACATTGGTTAAATTTTTATGCATTTAAGTAGAAAAGAGTTTCTTGATTATAACATTATAACCAATGATTATGGATCTAATTGGGTGTCAATTTCAATGGAGTTGTCTGAAAGAGAAAAAGAATTATCATCTCAAAAAAATACACTCGGAATTTTGACTACATTCTGATGTCACGAACAGGAATTTGATTGATTGATAATGCGCTTAATAGAAAATAAAAAATGATTTTCCTTTGAGGGTATTTCTCTTATCATTTATGGTTTATTTAAATTAGAAAAATAAAAAGTATAGATGATGGTGTAATTTTTATTTAATTAAAGAAAAACTTAAAGAGAGAAAAGTTATTGGTTAGAAAAAAAAAAAACCCTTTTTTCTGAATCAGCTGTAAAATTTTAAAATCATTTCAACAAAAAATTTAAGTTTAGAGCCTAACTTCTTTTATCATAAATTCAAACTTTCTTTATACTAACTTAATATTTTATTATAAAAAATCATTAAAAAAGTTGAACAAAATACTTTAAAATAATACCTATTAGCATGGAAAATTTAAACGTGCTAACAACATATAACGTTAAAGATATTACTTAGTAAAAATATGATTTAGAGATTTAAAGATAACCACCATTAAAAGTTAGAAAAAAATAAGTTACTAAAATTATATGTAAAATAACATGTCATTAATACTTAGCAGATGTATAACAAAGTTAATTATTAAGGATTTACGTAAAATTTTTAAAATTATAAGAAATTGTTAAAAGTTTTTAAATTATGAAGACCAAATTCAAAATTTAAAGAAATCATAAGAACTAATATATTGATTTAATCAAAAGTATTCTGAAAATTATTTATTTTTTTTTAATTTAAGTTTTAAATTTTACTGTCTGTTCCCTTTTTTTACTCAAATAAATAGAGGGTTAGTGACGATTATTGCATTTCAATTAAATAAAATATTACACATGGTTATTGTATTTCAATTAAATTCACATGTTCATATACATTGGTTGTCAAAATTATAAATTGATAAAGTTGCATTTACAAACACTGCTAATAAGTGAAATTTTATTATTATCTTGTAAAACAATTTCTAATCATGAGTTTTCTTCTCAAAGTTGTTTATGCTTATCTAATGAAAAAGACACCAAATGTTTATGTTTTTTGAACATGAATTTTCAGATGAAAATTTTATGACCGACGGCACCTTGGATAAGAGTTTAAATTGGGTCTCTGGAATGAAAGATATACGACTGAAAGACCTTCCAAGTTTTATAAGAGTGACATCTTTGGATGATATCATGTTTGATTTCTTGGGTTCTGAGGCAAGAAACTGTTTGAAATCTTCTTCAATTATCATTAACACATTTCAAGAATTGGACTATGAAGCCCTTGATGCCCTGAGGGCCAAGAACCCAAATGTATATACCATTGGTCCACTTCACTTGCTTGGAAGGCATTTTCCTGAGAAGGAAGAGGGCTTCAAGTCAAGTGGGTCAAGTTTATGGAAAAGTGACACAAAATGCTTAGCATGGCTAGACAAAGGGGAACCCAACTCAGTCATATATGTGAATTATGGAAGCATAACTACAATGTCAGAGCAGCACTTGAAAGAATTTGCATGGGGTCTAGCAAATAGCAAGATACCCTTTTTATGGATTATGAGGCCAGATGTAGTAATGGGTGAATCTATAACCTTGCCACAAGAGTTCTTTGATGAGATCAAGGATAGGGGATACATAACAAGTTGGTGTGTGCAAGAGCAAGTGCTTGCTCATCCTTCAATTGGACTCTTTCTAACCCATTGTGGTTGGAATTCTACACTTGAAGGTATCTCTGCGGGTGTGCCTATGATTTGTTGGCCCTTCTTTGCTGAGCAACAAACAAATTGCAGGTATGTGTGCACAACTTGGGGAATAGGAATGGAGATTAAACATGATGTGAAGAGGGAAGAGATAACAATGCTTGTAAAGGAAATGGTACAAGGAGAAAAGGGAAAAGAAATGAGACAAAAGTGTTTGGCTTGGAAGAAGAAAGCTAAAATTGCTACTGATGTTGGAGGGTCATCTTACAACAATTTCTACAAGCTAGTAAAGGAGGTGTTTCATCACAATGTTATTTGAGTTCTTTCTTTCTTATGATTAGGTGTAGTGAGTTGGATGATTAGATAAAAGAACAAAAATATCTGTTTCCGGTTATTAAGAAAAGTAAGGCCGTAAGATGAAATTTAGATGAAGTAGTAATTGACTCAGCCCAATTACTATTAGTTAAAGTGTTTCCCTTTATATTTGATGTGTCATATGTACTATATTTATCTTTAAGTCTTTCCTTTCAATTTTTTATTTTATCTCTGTTTGAAATCATAATCTCTATCTATAATGATAAATACATCATTAGTTTTATTGAATTAAGGCACATCATTATTTTTATATGACTAACATTTTTTTTTATTAAAATTTATAATATAGATTCAATGACTTCTCCATCCTTTAATTTAAGGTTTATTTTTGTGACAATTTTAATTAATTAACTATTTTTTTTATTAATTTTAAAAATAAATTTTAATATTTTTTTAAATAAGTAAAGTCTATAAATAAATTAGAAAAATTTATAATTATGTAAATCTTAAAATGATAGAAATTAAAAAATTTGTAAAATTTTATATATAAGTTTTATCTATTACATAGTTGCAACAAAAATCACATTAATTTCATTCATAATTGAGATAAAAATTTATCTTTACAATTTAAACTTTAAATAAAGTAAAAATTAAAATTAAAGTTTCCAAGTAAAGTCAAATTTAGATTTACAAGTAGAATAATTAACCTACTAATTATAACAAATACATTTCGATTCATTATTTAAAATAAAAATTATCAACACCTTATAAATTCTAAACTCAACATTAAAATATTTATATATCTATATCAATTTTAATTAGGACTTAATAAAAATTTTTACAATCTCAACATAATTTAAGTTCTAATAGAGCAAATCTTTTTTTACAATATAACTGAGAATATGATCATGTAAAAGATCAATCTTCATTGAAGACACTATTCTTATTTATTTCATTTGTTCTTCATTTTTATTTTCTGAAAATAATTATAAAGATGAGTATTGTTTTGATCCATAAAATCTTTATTTTATAAAATATTCAAATAATATAGAAAATATTAATCTAATGCAATATACACCAAAATAAGAACAACTCATTTATAAAATTTCATCCAAAAGTCACCAAGACACAAAATTTTACATTCAACCAAATTCAATTGTAAAATTCCTAAATTCATGCCACTTTGATTGTTTCAATACTAATATAGGGCTACTATGACCCCAAATCGCTGCGAACATGCCTTTCCTAGTCATGAAGCGCTTACGCGGCATGGATAGTTCCAAGATAGCCACCACACACAAATACAATGTGTGCATTATACAATCTCTTAGCAAAGGTAAAGTCAAGAGTCTAGTTAGGAAATGAGTGTGAAGCCTGTGATGCTTTTAGATCACTACGAACAACATTCACCACTCTCATTTCCTTTAGATTACTAAAATCGTCTCCAAACTCTATACCCCTCAGTATATCTCTGTAATTATTTATACGAAAACTTAATAGTGATCATTTGTATTGAGTTCATTTGTTCTACACTTATTCGTCACTCACTTGTGACATACATTTTCTCAGCGATTCTCTCCATTTTGGTAATATAAGCAACTTTATATCCTCATTCACAACCATTCACACTAATAATCTTTCTATAATTTTTCTCTCACATGCAATCAATTTCACATCATAAAAATTAATACAATATATCGATCGTCAGACACCTTTGGACTCAATCCAATTATACAATTTAAAACTACATTGAAATTAAATCACATACCACCAATACATTGTCGGAGATCACACTCTCTTGGTCTTAATAAAAATTACTGATATTAAAGTTTAGTCTTTTCTAGTATACATATTCAAACATAATAATTCACAACATTAACTGTACATACATAATAATAAATAACGAAATCATAAAAAACTTCTTAAAGTTTGTTTTGCTAATAAATTTTACTATAAAATTCTGTTTAGGTAATTCTGAAAACAAATTATAGGTTTTTCAAGTCAAACACATAAATAGGACTTAAGGTTTGCGATTAACTCTCCTTAGTTACAAATAAGCCTTTCACAACAAAATGATGAGAGATGATGTCTCTAAGACTAGGTTCTTCTTGAGATTCAAAGGAAAGGTGCAATGTTTTGATGGAAGATGTTGTCCGAAAGACCAGGATCTCCTTAAACATTACAAAGTGGAGTAACTTTAAGAAGAAAGAAAATGATGGAACAAAAGTGAGATTAGGAGATCAAGCTTTAAGAACTTACTTGAGATTGAGTGAAAAAAGATATCCAAGCTCGGATTTGAGAAATATTTGGAAAGTAATAGTGTTTTCTAGCTACGAAGGGAGTGAGAGAATAAATAATGATATGAGAAAATGTTATTGGTGTAACATTCTTAATTTCTTATTTTAAAATAAATAAATTTTATAGCAAAAGAGAAACGTAGAAGAATTTTCTATTTTATAGATTTTAGAATTGAATAAAATAGCACTTACATTCCTCTTATGAAAATTTTATAAGATTCTAAAGTTATTAAAACTTTCAAAAGAATAAATTCAAGACTTTAAAGTAATAAATAAAACTTAAATTTACATCTAGCACATTATCTGGTTCACATGGTATACATATAAGTTCATAATATCTTTAAGAATATCTCCAAAAGTATTTATTACAACAAAATTTACCAAAACATTATAAATTCTAAAATTTGACATTAAAGAAATATTTACATAACTTAGTCAACATGAAATGTAATTAGGATAAAATATTATAATTTCTCAAACTATTCTAGTCCCTATAGAGCAACCTTCCTTCCAATACCACTGGATTATGATCCTAGAATGGACCAACCATCTTTCACTCTCATTACCTGAAAATATTAATAAAGGTAAGTATCTTCCGCCTACTAAATCTCTTTGCTTAACATAAAATTTATATAATACAGAAAATATTGGCTAATACATTTCTAACGCACATCAATTAACAATAACACTCAAAATACACAAATCATCATTAGAGTAGAGCACACATCCAACAAATTAATCATTTTTGTAATTATTTATGACATATATTTTCTACACTAATCTGTATGTCATAATACATGTATTCTATCACATCAATTAATATGTCATAATATGTGTCCTAATCGCACTCGTCGATGTATTACAATACATATATCGTAACAACATTAATCAATATGTTACAATGCATATATTATAACCATACAATCTCTATACTACTTCATGTTAATCACAATTTCACATTTATTACACTTTTATATTCATTGCCCCTGGGATCCTGTGAGGACTTCATAGCATAAATAGCTACTAGTTAGCCGCAGCAACACAGATACACACGTGTGTCGACCTGGCCCTTTTTAGTAAAGGTGTAGTCAGAAGTTTAGTCAGGAAATGAGTGAGGCTTGTGGTATCTTTTCTCTCTATTTTCATTAATTTTTGCACAATCATAGAAAGACATCCACCACCCTCATTTCTCCTAAATTTCTCAATCGTCCCCGTCTTCCACACCCCTAGTGTATCTCTGTGACTATCTATACTTATTCCATTTCTCTTCCTCAACATTTCTCATTTCATTCTCATTCTCATTCTTCTTTATACCCTTCTCATAGATCAACGTGTCATAATACATGAGTCTTGATTACACAACTTAATGTATTTCAATACATTATTATGAGTATACCTTTCGATGTATCATAACACCTGTATCTTAATAACAACCATCAATCTATCTGACTCACGTATTACAATCACATCTGTAATGCCCTAAGTTTTGTAATCTATTTGATTATTAATATAAATAAGTGGATTTCTATTTGATTGTGTTTGGTTTGTATGAGGATGAATGTGCAATTGATGTATATAATGATGCGAATATATGTGTGATGGCATAGGCACGTATGTGTATACATATATGAATGTGTATATATATTGGTTGTGTATTGAGAGATTGGATGTGTTTGGATCGATTGAAAATATAGGCAAAGTATGTGCTGTAGGGGCTTTCTCGCTTGGGCGAGACGACTACATTTGTTGCATTCTCGCTGTAGCGAGAGACTTTTCACTGTAATAAGAGGGCAACAGAGAATGAGTGTTTTTCTGGGTGTAGTCTTATTGTAATGAGATTCTGCAGAAATTAGAGTACAATTTTCTCTAATTAAGAACCTTATTAGTCTATTTATTGGTTTTGATTAGGTTAAACTAAATGGCCAAAATTCAGGCCTTAATTATAACTATAAACCCAAATACAATTATCTAATAACAAAGGGTCCAAATGCATTCTTGTTATGCAGAATTTGAAAAGGATACTAACTAGCAAGTGCACTAGGTAGTTGTAGCAAGTAATAAAATTTGGAATTCAGAATGAGTCCCAAGTATCGTCCACAAGGATCTGATTTTCAATTACCACTTCATAATTTAACAATTAGTTGAGCAAAACAGTTCATTTGAAAGGTTTGTAACATATAAAAGTAAGACATAAGATCAATAAAAGGTAATGAACTTGCTGTAAAAATAGAGTACAAATTTTGTATTAAGAATGCTATATGAAAAATAGTTAGGAATCAATTCACCAGATTTTCAATTGCAATGTAATCATGTTCTGAACTCTTGAGAATTTTAATTGATTGATAATCAATTTCACTTCTTTAACCAAAGGACAATTCCTTGTCTCATTGATCCTAATACCTAATTAAACCTCCCCAGTCCCTTAGGTGAAATTTAATCAAATACTGCATTAAGTTCTGGAAATTATAAGATTACTAGATCATGATACTTATTCGTAAGATCTCAATAACTTAGGCATATGATTCAGATCTAAGAAATAAACTCAATTTCCATTGATGAAGATTCCTCAAAATTCAATTGAATGAAGGATTAGTTCACAACTGCATTAAGAACAGAATCATATACTCAATTCAATTAAAATCTCAAGATCCAATCCACAATTACATCACAACATCAAATTTGGATCCATAGATCCCTAACCAAAAAAGTTTAGAACAACATTACAATGGAAGAAGGAGAAGTAAAAGAAGAAGAAGATAAGAAGCAAAATAACATCTTCCAAGACCCAATCTTCACACTGATTCCTCTAGCAATGAAGCTTGAAATTCGTTCCCAATCTCTCTCTCTGACTTTCCTTGAAAGTTAAAACAGTTACAAAGTGAAAAATAACAAAAATGAATCAAAGTCCCATTTTCTGAACCTCTAACTTTTATTTATAATGTTTTTCCCACCTTTTTCCTTTCCACACATTAATCTCTGAGAATTCTAGCATCAAAGGTCTTCTAGAAGCTTCTAAAACTGAATTAGAAACTCAAATCATCCAAAGTTGACACTTAGAAGTGGTATTTAAAATTCTGTTACTTTTGCGTAGACACTTTAAGTGGTTGAAGTGTCTACGCACAAGTGTCTTGTATGGGAAAAGCCTCACGCATAGCTACTCTCAGCACCTAGAGTGGCTACGCACTTAATTGCATAGCTACTCTGAGCACTTGAAGTGGCTACACGCACTGTGCATAACTGAATTGGCCTTGGGCGTAGCTACTCTGAACACTTGAAGTGGCTACTCTCTATCTGCGTAGCTACTCTAAACACTTGAAGTAGCTACTCTATTGGTTTTCATGAATTTTCTTCTTCAAAGTGTTAACTATATGTACTCACAGTAATTACACCCTACACATAACACTTGATTCTTCATCTTTAAAGCTCAATTCCTCTATTTTCTTTACTTCAACCTCAACTCAAATTCTCAACTCAAGCTTCTGCACAAAGATTAAGTCATTTTAAGTCAAATTCTTCATAATTGGACTAAAAATCTAAAAATCAAAACAATTTATAGAATTATGAATATTGATGCAATTTTTATAATATTTTCAAGTTTACTTAACACTTTACTACTTATTTATTAACAAAAATATACTAAAAATTATGGTAAAATGTGGATTATCAAATCTCGCAACAACATTAAGCAAATTTTCCTTAACTTCAAAAAGTCATAAAAATTCAAAAACAACTCCAAATACAGCGATCCATATATGCATTTTAAAGCCCTGGATGTGTAGAATTTAATGAACTGGAATAAGCCAAAACGATATCTGTAGAAAAAGTTATGTCCAAAAGAGTAGTCAGAGGTCAGAATAACTGAAAATATGAAATTAAAGCATTTATTTATAACAAGCCCAATTTATTCAAATGAATAGAAAATGGTAAAAACTATAAAAATAAAAGATATTAAAAGTGTTTATAAATCAAAATAAAACTATAAATGCAAACCTAAAATATGTTATATCAAATATTCAATAGCCGAGCTTCAAAAACTTACTAGATTCGAGAGGAATAGACTTTGATCTGAGAGATATTTGGAGCTATAAGAGACTTTTTTTCAGAAGGGAGAGGGAGAGAAGAGAGAGATCAGAGAAGGAGAGGTGGTTTTGGTGAGAAATGAAATGTATAAAAGCGTAAACCCTTAAATCCCCTTCAAACTTGCCCGTTCTTGCTTGAGCGACACGTTCTCGCTTGAGCAAGCAAACTAGATAGTAGTTTTTCTTATGCTCTCACCTTGACGAGGAGTATTCTTGTCTAAGCGAGGATGGGTCCTGATAGCATCTTATTTTCCTATGACTCCTCGCCTAAGCAAGTTCTATCTCGCCTAGGCGAGCTGGTCCTCGCTTGGGCAACCTCCCTTCTCGCCTAGGCAAGAGCATAGTTAGATCAACTTTATCCTTTCTCGATTGAGCGAGACTTACTTCTCTTGAGCAAGAATGCTGCAGAACGCCCAGTCTAGAAAATATCTGTCTCATTTGAGCGAGACACATCTCGCTTGAGTGAGAAGTCCTACACCAAATTTCCTATTTTTCCCAAAAGCAAGGGAATAAAAAAAAAATGAGATTGTTAAAATCACAATCAAACATTGCCTCTTATGTTCCATGAGGTCTTACACATATATGTAAATGGTTGTCAGTTAGCCTATGCATATAGATATAACATACACAATAATGGGCCCCCTGTAAAAAAGTATAGTCAAGAGTCTAGTCAAGAAATAAGTGTGAGGCTTATGATGTTTTTCTCTAATTAGTTTATGCATAACCAGTACGAAGAGCATCCACCATCCTCATTTTTCCCACATCCATAACTGATAGCTGATAATACACATTCTTTTATTTATTCCTCAACATTCATCTAAATAAATCATGCCTAAGGTCAAGCACATCTAGACTTAATCCAATTCATATATTTTAAAAGAGTCATTCAATATTATCCTAACATGCCTCACTAACTTCAACAAATATCAAAATTATAATTTAAACGTATATTTATGAAGTAAATAAACACAATATCATACATTCATGAACACAAATGGAGAAAAGTAGAATAGGGAAAATGGAGAAATAGAAGTGAGCTTAGAAGATTAATCTCCAAGGAACTTACTTGAAATCAAGTAGAATAGACTTCTGGCTCAAATTCGAAGATGGTTTGGAGTTTAGAGGGATTTTGTTTGAGAAAGGAAGTGAGTGAATAGAGAGAAAAGTGAGAATTTTTTTTTTTTTGCTTACAATACAAGTTTAAAACTAAGGAGATTCCTTAAATATCTTTGTTGGTCTATGACTTCTCACTTAAGCAAGCAGACTCTTGCTTAAGCGAGACATGTAACGCCTTATATTTCTTTTCTCAATATATGATAAATTTTCATAAAAATTTAAATGGTAAAGTAAATTTTCTTTCAAAAACTCTTTAATGAGAAAGAAACAATGAAATGATATAAGGTTCATAAAGTAAAATTTCATTAATTTATAAGTACTTTAGAAAAACAAAGATCCTAGAATTTTCATTAGCAACAAAAAGAAATAGTAGTTTTACAACTATTTCAAGAGAATGCTATAGAACTGAAAATATTTATTACATAACTCAAAATAACTAAGTCCTATAACAGTTTTCATCCATCCATTCACTGTGAGCCTAGTACTATTTGTCCTGATTTCATGAAAATGTTGTATAAGGGCGAGTCTCTACCCTACCACTCATATATAACACATATTCATCATAAAATATATCTTATCACGATTAAAGAAAATATCATGGTATTACATATCATGATGTCATATAAAGCAAGTTCTTATCTAACATATAAACATATATTATATTCTACAAATTCACAATTTCTTTTTTTTTTACTCGCACTTATTGTGTCTTGTGACCACAGTTATCCGGTGTCTCTATCCTGAGGTCTTACACATACATGTAAATAGTTACTAGATGACCCAATACATTACGGATACAACACATGTAATAGATAGCCCCTTATAAAAGGTAATGGTCAGGAGTCAAGTCGAGAAATGAGTGTGCGGCCATGTGGTGCATTCGTACACAATATTCTATGCATAACCCCGAATGTCAGTCACCACCCTGCATTGTTTTAAGATATCCCATATCGTCTCCATCTTCCACTCTCCCAGTACATCTCTATAACTATTTACGTCATATTGTTTTCCATCTCATACTCTTTCGAGTATATTAACATGTTCACACATATTTTTCATTATATTTTCACATAATTTATATCATATACATCAAACCATGGCATATTCACAATACATATCATTTTTATATGAACCACAATATATTCAAACATGAAACATCCATCTCTTTGTATATTTCATATCACAAAATCATATCAACCATCCTCAATATACCTTATTATGCACTATTTGAACATAATAACATATTTTCACCATGTATTCACCATAAAATCACATAAATAACCAATTATTCTCACTTTTTATCAATTATTTTTCATAAAATAAGGATTATTCCATATATAATCACATATATGACAAGATTTATGAGAATACAAGTAATAAACATAACAAAATGATAAAGTAGAGCCTCCCTTACCTCAAAATAGAGCTTTTACAAAGATTTAACCGAAGATTTAACTCTAGAACAAAGTTTTTCCTAAGAACACCATGAATATCTGTAAGAAAAAGAAGAAGAAGAGAAGCAAATGATAAATCTAACTTCAAACTTAGAGAAACTTACTTGAAATCCTTTAGAACGTACGTATAATCATATATCTAAAGAGAAATCTAAGTTTATGAGGGTTTAGTATGAGAGAAAATGGTGAGATATAGCCTTAGAACCTTTGAGAATCTTGGATAGGAGTGAAGAAATGAAAATTTCGTGTGAAACTCCCTTTTTATAGAAAATTTTCAAAATTTATTGTTCACCGCTTACTGTTCACACCGGAAACACCGTGCACACGTACTGTACATGAACTATACGTGTACGTGACATCAGGATGATGCCACTGATGACGTCATCAGTTAATGTACATACACAATTTTACTGTTCATAGGCGGTTTGTATGCGGTTTTACTGTTGATAGGTGGTTTTACTGTTCATTGATATTGTTAACTTTTTTTAAAAAAATATAAATTCTATCCAAATCTATTCCAATTATACTTTAATAAACCTCATTTTATTTAAATCAAAGTGCAGGTTGCTACAAGACACACTCTCCCTTAGTTGAGAATACCAGACAGAAATTTTTAAATGGCAAGTGTGTAACACCCTACTTCATAATCCCACAATTAGAGAATTAATGATTTTTTTATGTTTTTTATATACTAATAATCTTCTCCTCATATACTAATGTATTAAACCATTAATCACAAAAATAAACTTTAACAAGCAAATTTTTAATAACGTATTTCAGAATTTTGTCGTTGCATAAAGTACTTAAGGTAAACTTTCATAAGTTTTTAGATATCTTTTTACAATAATACAAAGGAAAAAATGGTCAATAAGTTCCTCGCATTACACAACACTGTATACTGGAGAACTCAATTACCATTTCACCTAGCAACATATTTACATACAGATAAAATATTAGTTACAGTTCTTCAAAATAATAAGGGCAACATTGGGGACGACTTCCTACAGAGCAATACAACTAAACAAAAAGAGTTACTTCTACCCGGTACCATAAAGGCCTATGTACAACAAAAGAATACCTACGACTAACCTTTGCCACTATACAAGAAAAAACAAAGTAGTATCAGTCCTACTCCGAATCTATATCTTTAGACTGAGGAGATAAATCTCCCTCATCTGATTCCATCTTCGAGTCGCTAGACTCATTGGTGTTTAAAGGATCATATCAATATCCATTTCTTCCTCCTTAGCTGGAGGGAGAATTGGTGGTGGTATGAACTAAAAAGGATTATTATTATCTAAGTCAAGAGTTAGTCTAGTCCTTATGGTAATAGGGACACCACCTTCGGGTCCTAGTGCCGCTCTCCTCAAATATATAGTAAGTATGCCTATAAAAGTATGGGTGTGTCTATCCTAATCTTGCTGCCATCGATGTGGCTTTGGGCTAATGAGCCTGATTATCATATTCATTTGGTGTGAAATTTGGGCCATCTCCCTCTGCTACAGGTGGTAACCGATCAGGTCCAATGAATACCGCAAGTACAAAGAAAATAAAGAAAATAGAAAAAAGATAGGGTGAGCCACAATTCATACATCATGTTAAAATCAAACATCATAAACATTCGCAGATTAATCGCATTCCAAATGAATGATGATGATAGTGCATAATCCTAGTTTGTTTTTCTAAAATGTCTATGCATGCAGGCCCAAATCATTTCTTAAATTAGTGTTGGGGTAGTTAGGAGTTGACACTACTAGGTATGGAAATCCACCTATGGGATTGTTGAGACCCACGCTCAAATATGAACCTAGTAGCTCACTTACCATGATATACGGTAAGAGCACAGTCAGGTGCAGGAGAGTTTGCACAGTGGGATCCTCGACGACGGATAGCGAGCCTGAGTCTTTTAAGGCTTCCAACCACTACCCTTCCTATCCTCAAGTCCTCCCTCAGGGTCTTCCTATCGTATTCCCAGAGTCCATAGTCTCTGATTCCCTATTTTGCACAAAATACTATTTTTGGATGAGTAATGTATGAGTTCCTAAGTGGTTTTTTCTTAGAAAAGTCTCATATCCCTAAATTCCTAAATTTGTTCGAGAATGATTAAAAATTTTTCTAAGTCTAAATATTTTTCAAAATTTTGAAAGTTTCCCTATAATACGGACTTTCCAAAATTTTTCAAATTTCTGTTACAATCATAAAACTTTCCAATATAGTTTATAAGGGTTCTCAATCCATCATTCAATCATTTCAATTTATTTTCATTAAACTTTCCCATGAAAAACCACCATGCACATAAATACTCACTCAAAGACAATTCATATCATATAACACAATTTATGTCTTAATAAAGTATCAAACATATATTTCCACCACCAAACACATAGGCAAACCAGTATCAAAATTAAGCATACAAGGAAATCACAATCATCAATCATGACAAAATTTAGACAATTTCAACAAATAAGGTTAAACAAATTTATGATGTAATCCTTACTACATAGCCCATTCCTTACCTATTACGTCCACGTTTGTTCTCTCCAATGCTTGAAGTTAATTTATGATGACATCTATACACGTAATGAAATGCTAGTTATAACCTTATAGTTCTCTGATTTTATCTCGTGGAAATTTAAACTTATTTTGTTTTGTTAATCTATTTTTAATAATATGTTAAGCTCACATTCACCTTACACTTAACTTAAAAAAAAATCATCCTACTTGGTACACACTTAGAGTAGGAAGAATCCTAATGGCGAACATGAACAAAGTTTAATATTTTGGAATGTTCTAGAGTTATATAGACTATTTTGGCATGAGGTCAAAGCCCAAATTTAAATAACGTAATTATCTATAATATTGATGAGAGGTCAAAGTCTAATTCGAGATAGATTGTGCAACAAAGTTGGTCAAAGTCATGACAAGAAAATTTTCAAGCAGATTACAAAAGGTTCAGTATTTTTGCCATAACTCAAGATATACTTAATATTTTAATATAAGACCAATTTCTAAATTTCAAGGATTAATTTATCTATAAATTTTATGAAGAAATTAAGTTCAAATACGCTATAGAATAGTGCCAATTTTCAGTTTATAGTGGCTATTTCTGACAGGGCTCAACTACACTAACACTTTGAACATACCTTAGTAATTTGATCATATCTCATGATACACATAAACTATTGACATGAAACCAATTTATAAATTTCAGGAATAAAATTTCCTAAAACTTTTATGAAGGAGTCAAGTACTAATTTTACACTCATCAGTCTCAGTAAATCAAAATCCGTGGCTGTTGGAACAAGACAACCTCCTAAGGTGACAGCTAGAACACCTGTTAGTAAAATAGACATAATTTGAGTTATAAACATCCGTTTGAGGTGAAACTAGTGGCTAAATTTCAAGTATTAAAAGGGTTACAACTTTCATGAAGACATAAACTCCCAATTCAATCCATACAAGTACCAGAATTTAGTAAACAGTAACCTATGAATTTGGGTTCTTAGGTTTTTAGCTCAACCATTTATAATCCTCCATTTCAAGCAGGATTCTAGTATCCTAGGTGTGAAACCACAACAATAAAAGAAAGATAACACCCTTCCTATTCCTATTCAATTTCATCCAAGTAAGAAGAGAAAATTAAATAAGCACCATTTTGAAAAATAAAACCATCCAAGGAGGATAGGGATAACAAATTTACCTCTTGAAGCTTCTTAAGAAAATCAAAGTTTGGCCCACAAAATCAAGCTTGAAAGTGAGAGTATTTGAGAAAAAATAGAAAAAAAAGCTTACGGGAAGCTTGTTGGAGAAGAAGATTATTTTTCATGCATCTTTTCTCTTTTAATCACTTTTAAAAGTCAAAATTTAATTACTTTATTATTTTTTTAACTTAAAAATTACACTTTCGCAAATGTAAATTTTTTTCAGTTTAATAGGTAGGAAATTTTTTTAAAACAAGGTAGTAGAATATTTAGAATAATACTGGGATGGTCACTAAAATTTTAATTCACTCAAATAGCTCTCGGATCAGTTTATTTCTTGTCTACTAATTAGACATGCTGCAAAATAGAATTTTGAAATTTATCAAATTTCATTATAAAAATTTACTTTTTAAGATCTTTCTAATATTATTAAGCTCTTGTTAAATTTTCAAAATTTTATGGCTTTGTTTGCTATATAATTAGATTCAGTTTGAATTTTTTCTTTTGTTAAGATGCCCGCAAAATAGGTCAATTTTGAGTATTTCCTAAAAATTCTAGAAAAATTCCAGAAAATCACAAATTATCTAATGAATATAAAACTTTAAAGTCACTTTAACTAATTCCTAATAATTTAATTTTTTAAAAAATTTTGACAAAAGTTTTATCAAAATTCAGAAGATCAGTAGTACTAAGAATTATGATGTTACAACTCTCTTCCCCTCAAATAAATTTCGTCCTCGAAATTTACATATTTGATGTTAACAACTGAGGATGATATTCCTTTATCTTTTCCTCTAACTTCTAAGTAGCATTCCCATCTCCCGATCCACTCTAAATAACCTTAACCAAAACAATTTCTTTTCCGTGGAGTTGTTTAATTCTTCGATTAGTGATTTGGACACGCGGTGCTTCATAAGTAAGATTGTCTCTAATTTGTACGAAGTCTAACTCAAGTATATGAGAAGGGTCTGAAATGTATTTTCGTAATTGTGACACATGGAAGACATTGTGGATGTTGGAAAGAAAAGGGGGTAGAGCCACTTGGTAAGCTATTGGATCAATCCTCTTAAATATTTGGTAGGGGCCAATGAACTTGGGCGTGAGTTTTCTTGACTTCATTGACCTTCCAACTCCAATTGTAGGTGTGATTAGCAAGAACACGTGATCTCCTTCTTAGAACTCCAGAGGCTTTCTCTTTTTGTCATAGTAGCTTTTCTATCGACTTTTAGTTGCTCTCATTTTCTCTTGAATTAATTTAATCTTCTCCATGGTTTGTTGTACCAATTCTGGACCTAGGAGTAAGTTTTCACCTGTCTTAAACCAACACAATAGTGTCAAACATTTACTTTAATAAAGAGCTTCAAATGGAGCCATTCCAATACTAGCGTGAAAACTATTATTGTATGTAAATTCAATTAGTGGCAATAACTTATCCCAGCTTCCTTTGTGATCCAACACACAAGCTCGCAGTAAGTCCTCTAAAGACTGGATGGTCCATTCTGATTGCCTATCAATCTAAGGATGATAAGCAGAGCTTAGCCGAAGCTTTGTTCCAAGAGCTTGATGTAAACTTGTCAAGAACCTTGAGGTAAAACGAGGGTCTCTATCTGATACAATTCTAGCAGGTATGCAATGCAATCTTACCACTTTCTTAATGTACAACTAAGTTAGCTTTTCCAGAGAATAACGAATGTTGATAGTGAGCAGATTTTGTCAATCTGTCAATTATTACTCACACAGAATCGTGACCAATTGGTGTTCGAGGAAATGATGTTACAAAGTCCATAGCTATGCTATCGCATTTCCATTCTAGCACATCTAATGATTGTAACATCCTTGAAGGTCTTTGATATTCTACTTTGGCTTTTTGATACCAAGCAGGCTGCAACATACTCTGTCACTTCCTTTTTCATTCCAGGCCACCAGAATAGTTTCTTCAAATCTTGATACATTTTTGTTATTCTGAGATGAATGCTCATGTTACCCTTATATGCTTCATCCAAAATGGTCTTTCGCAATTCCTGACAAGAAGGGATATAAATTCTTCCTTTAAAACGCAAAATTCCATCATTCCTTCCATAAACTCTATTTCTTTCCCTTGTTTAGTTAATTCTTTTTTTTCATAGAGAAAAATGTCCTCAGATTGAGCTTCTTGTACTTGTTGTAGAAAATCATTAGGAATAGTGAGAATACCACACACAACACTTTTGGGATAGAACTACATTGCTAAATTCAAACTTTGGAATTCTTCTATCAATTTCATTTCTCTCATCATCGTAAATGCTGCATGTAAAGATTTCCTACTAAGTGCATCCCCAACTACATTCCCTTTTTCGAGATGACTGCAATTTAAACTCATAGTCCTTCAAGAATTCCATCCACTGTCTTTGATGCATATTCAATTTCTTTTGATCAAAGAGATATTTTAAGCTCTAATGGTCACTATACACTATGAGTCGTGCTCCACACAAATAGTGTCTCCAAATTTTTAGAGCAAACACTACTGTGGCTAATTCGAAATCATGGGTGAGATAATTTATCTCACGCGGTCGTAGTTGTCGAGAGGCATACACAACTACTTTTCTATCTTGTATCAATACACAACCTAATCCCAACTTAGATGCATCACAATACACTTCAAAATTCTTGTTAGGTTTTAGCAAAATTAACACTGGTGAGGAAGTAAGACGACTTTTCAATTCTTGAAAGCTAGACTTATATTGTGGGGTCCATGAAAAAGGTTGCCCCTTTCGTGTCAACTTGGTCAACGGGTAGGCTAATCGAGAAAAACCTTCAATAAATCTTCGATAGTATCCTACTAATCCCAAAAAAATCCTTTTTTCAGTAACCGTCTTTGGTTGTTCCTACTTCAAAACTACCTCAACCTTAGCTAGATCAATAGCTATTCCTCCTTCATTAATGACATGTCCAAGAAAATCCACTTTATTTAGCCAAAACTCATACTTGGACAATTTTGCGTATAATTGCTTTTCCTTCAAGATTTGTAGCACAATTCTTAAGTGCTCAACATGCTCCTCTCACTACTAGAAAAGTGCTTAATACAGACAGATTAAAATCCATCTGTCTTACAGACGGATTTACAGACGGATTTGTGAAATAATTTTTTTTTATTTTCTGAAACATCCATCTGTAAATCCGTCTGTATTTAGCCCGCCTTTTGGCGCCAAACGTTATAGATAGCAATTACGGACGGATTTTTCCGTCTGTAATTTGAAAATAGGAGAAAATATTACAGCGAGAAATTATAGACGGAAAAATCCGTCTGTAATGTGTCACCTGAAACGCACCGTTTCATTAAAAATCCGTCTGTAATGTGTCACCTGAAACGCACCGTTTCATTAAACCCATTACAAACGGGAAATCCGTCTGTAATGACTGAAACCCATAAAAATCGCGTCTTCTCTTCCCTTTCCCCATTATCAGAGCGCTCTCTCTCTCGCTCCCCCCCCTCTCTCTCTCTAAGAGCTCAGTGTTTTGGCCATTGCGAGTGATTGGAGCAACCATTTGAAAGTTTTTTTGCATCATTGTATTCTTGGTACGATACTCTAACTTTTAATCGGTTTAGTTTTTTAATTTTTTATGTTTTTTAGAGACTTAAAATTTCTAAGATAGAGTTGTAGGATTGGAGATTGTATGACAAGAGGGAAGGGCGTAGAGGTCCTTCTCCGAACCTGATTATTGTATGCTGTGGGATTGTTTGTGTTTGTGGAGTTTGTAGAATGTGCATGTTGTGGAGTTACAAGGGGATGTGCTCTAGAACGGTTTAGGATTGTGATGTGTTTTTGTTTGATGTATCGAATAATTTATTGTTATATAATTTATTAGTTGATTTTACGTGAAATTTTCATTGTTGTAAAAAAATGGTAAACAAATGTAAGGAAATTAACATGTATTAGGGGAGATTCTGCCAAAATTTATATTAAAATTTTCTATAATGTATTTTAGAAGGTTGATACCATATTGTATATTTGTATTAGGTTTATATAGTTGTTGAGGAAGATGTTTCTCAGAAATCGTCATTGGATGTATGATAGGTTGCACCCAAGTCGAGGGGAATAAAACCTGAATTATTTGATGGTGTAGAGGAATTTATTTGCGTCTATTGTAATTCGCAGCAATTCATCACCAATCAGGTCGTTAGGTGTTCATGTTCTAAATGCAAGTGTAGAAAGTTTTTGGATATTGATTCAATTAGATATGATTTGTATAAATTCATGATTATTGGATATGAACTGAGCATGGGGAAGAAGTTAATTTAGAAAATCAAGTAGGTAATTCAAATATATTACAATCAGGTGGTCATGTAGGTAATGTAAGTTGGGAAGAAAGTAATAGTCGTTATCAAGAAATGGTTTATGATGTTGTTGGTCCTCAATTTGGAATTTTTCATGATTTTGAAGCTGAAGAAGAACCTAATGGAGAGGCTGCAAAGTTTTATAATGTTTTAGAAGCAGCAAACAAGCCTTTATGGGATGGGTGTGTGCATCAGAGTTATCTTTAGCAATAAGAATGTTAAGCATAAAGTCAGAAGGCAATCAAAGTCAGAGTTCATTTGATCAATGGGCTACATTAATTAGTGAGCTTAGTCCCGAACCTGACTCCATCCCAAAGGACTTTTACCAAGCCAAAAAATTAGTTTCCAAACTTGGATTAAAAGAAGTCAAAATTGATTGTTGTTTGAAAGGCTGCATGCTGTATTACAAAGATGATGTTGTTTTGACCAATTGCTAATTCTGTGGAGAGCCTAGGTTTAAACCAAGAAGAGGTGGTAGAAGTGGTAAACATAAAGATGTACCGCAAAGTAGAATGCATTATTTGCCTTTGATTCCTAGGCTAAAAAGGTTGTATGCGTCTATGAGTTCAGCTCCTTACATGACGTGGCATGCTGAAAATAAAAGGAGTGATGGGATAATGACTCATCCATCTCATGGTCAGGCTTGGCAACATTTTGATCAAGTGTATCCTGAGTTTGCATCCGATCCTAGAAATGTAAGGTTAGGGTTATGTGCTGATAGGTTCGCTCCAAACAATCAATTTAATAAACCATATTCTTGTTGGCTTATTGTGGTTACACCTTTTAATCTTCCTCCTGAAATGAGCATGAAAAATCCATATTTATTCTTGACTGTAATAATTCCTGGTCCAGAAAATCCAAATGCTAAAATTGATGTATACCTTCAACCTTTGATTGATGAGTTGAAAGAGTTATGGTGTGAGGGTGTAGTAACTTACGACGTATCAAGGAAGCAAAATTTTATCATGAAAGCAGCACTGATGTGGACGATAAATGATTTTCCTGCTTATGGAATGTTGTTTGGATGGATGACTCAAGGGAAATTAGCATGTCCAATTTGTATGGAGGATACAAAGGCATTTACTTTAAAACATGGGGAAAAAAGTTCATGGTTTGATTGCCATAGGAGATTTTTAGATATGGAACATCCTTATAGGCGTCAAGCGTACAAATTTAAGAAAGCAACTGTTGAGAATGAGGACCCTCCCGCCCGTTTAAATGGTCATCAAGTATGGGATAGAGTTAAACACTTGCCAAACATAATAGAAGTAGAAAAATCCATTAGGTTTCCTGGTTATGGGATGACACATAATTGGACCAAATAAAGTATATTCTGGGAGCTCCCATATTGGAAGGATAACTTAGTTCGTCATCGTTTAGATGTGATGCATGTGGAAAAAAATGTATTTGACAATATCATGAATACTGTAATGGACACTGACCGAACTAAAGATAATGTCAAGGCAAGGCAAGATTTAGAAGAATATTGTAGGCGTCATGAATTGAGGTTACAACAACTTGCAGTTGGTCGATGGTCAAAGCCAAAGGCAAGTTACACTTTGACTTTACCACAAAGACAAGATGTGTGTAAGTGGGTGAAGGAGTTAAAAATGCTTGACAGTTACGCTTCAAACCTCGGTCATTGTGTGAACGTTGAACAAGGAAGATTTTTTGGGATGAAAAGTCATGATTGTCACATATTCATGGAGTGTCTTCTACCTGCTACATTTAGGGAACTACTAGACCATGTTTGGAAGCCATTGACTGAGTTAAGTGAGTACTTTAGGGACCTGTGTTCACCTACTCTAAGGGTTGAAGATATATTAGTTATGGAGAAAAATATTCCTGTCATTTTGTGCAAATTAGAGAGAATACTTCCCCTGGTTTCTTTGACTCCATGGAGCACTTGCCTATACACTTAGCGTATGAAGCACGTGTATGTGGACCAGTACAATACAGGTGGATGTATCCGTTTGAACGAGAAATTGGAGGGTTCAAAAGGACTGTGAAAAATAGAGCTCAAGTGGAAGGATCCATATGTCAGGCATATATATCAAAGGAGACATCAAATTTTTGCACATACTATTTTGAACCTCATGTTCAATCTAAGAGAACTCGAGTTGGTCGAAATGATGATGGGGGAGAAAGTAGTAATGAGCCAAGTCTATCTATATTCAACCAACCAGGTCGTGTATCTGGAAAATGCGAAGAACGATGGATCTTAGGTGATGAATCAGAGGCCGCCCACTTGCACATCTTATTAAATTGTGATGAAGTTCAACCATTCAGAACGTAAGTGACTTATGATTGCTTTAATGATTTTTTCTGATCATGGTCATTCAAATCTAGTTAATGATGTTGCAATGTTTACAGATATTTTGAACAATTATATGGTCACGAATCCCTTAATCAATTTTCATCATGGTTCAAAAGTTATGTAAGTCATGACATTTCCCTAACATGTTAGTTAATCGACTTTTTAATATTATTCTGTATTCAATCAATTGACATCGATTTATGGTATGTGTAGGTGTGTGATCCTAGTAATAGTATCACAGATCCTGACCTATATAACTTGTCCAGAGGTCCAAAAAATAAAGCATATTGTTGGCCAATTTACTTTGTTAATGGGTATAAATTTCAAACTATTGAATCATGTCAAGGGAGAAAAACAGATAATAGTGGAGTTAGTGAAAGAGGAAATTCAAGTGATGGTGACTGTGATTGGTATGGAAAACTTCATGAAATTGTTGAGCTTGAATATGCTGGTGAAACCATAAAAAGGATTGTCTTATTCAAGTGTGAATGGTTTGATCCAACACGCCCAACAGGTACACGTAAACATAACCATTACAATATAATTGAGATTAACCATACCAAAAGATATAGAGGCTTTGATCCCTTCATCATTGCACAAAATGCAAGACAAGTATATTTCTTATCTTACCCTAGAAAATGTAATAAAAGTTGGAGGATTGTAATTAAAACTAAACCAAGGGGTCGAATTGAAAGTGATGAAGTAGATGATGAAGATGCATATCAAATTGATGACTCAATTCCTTCACGTGTAGTAATAGACACTGTTGTCCCTCCAATTTTATCTTCTCCTTTGAATGAAATTGAAATAATTGACCCTCCTACCCAAGTTATGAGATATAATGAAATGGATGACATCATAGAAGACGAGGATGAAGGAATTATGGATGAACTTTCATCGAATGATGATGAAGGTAGTCTTGAACTATCAGAGTAAATGAGGTAAAGTAAGTAGGTTTGTCAATTTACTATGTTGCCATGATTATTTAATTTGAGTTATCACCAATATTATTCATATTTTAAACAAATTATAGTATTTGTCTCTAAACATATATATGGTTTGATTCAGATATGGCAGGTAAAGGTAAAGGTAAAGGTAAGAAGGGTATTACTCAGCAAACTGATCGTGGCAACACTTCTTCACCTACCGCTCCGACTTCGACGTCCACACCAGCAATAGTGCAGACCTCCCAGGTTAGGGGACAGGAGCAATTTATCATGGTGCCCAATCCTGGGTATATTGCTCCTCCCCCTCCAGTACAGCGAGTTTCACACTCTGCACCCCCTACTACACAGGCCACACAGTCACCTGCTACACAGGGCACAGGAGATGGATCCACTGCTGTCCCATCTGTAAGCGGGCAGCAGTCATCACAGACCCAGACATCATCGAGATCGTTAGAAACTTTGAGATGGGATGGGTCCACTTGGTAAGTAATTTAATCAAATATGCCTAACATTGCGTATTTTATGTGAATGTTAGTAGTTATGTTTTACTTTATTGTGTTATCAGTTGGATACCACCACAGAAAGGTCTCCATCAGGTCACTGATACGATTAAGAAGATGTTTGATGCGCCTTACAAAAGTTTTGCAAAGGTGCCAAATGATACCAAGATGGAATGGTTCAAAGATTGGAAGGTAATAATAGTGTATTAATTTTAACTAAGTGTAATTACATATGACTGTTTGTACCTCTTCTAATAAAATTATGTTTCTGTAGAGCAACTTCTCCATTCCCCCCCAGGACGAAAAGATGATTTTCAAGGCATGGAAGAGTCGCACTGCAAAGCGACTAAGACAGATGTACACTGAAGCTCGCCAAGACCCTTCTACTGCTGATTGGATAGCACCCAACTTTCTTCATGCCTTGCAGGAGTATTGGGGTACAGATGAGTTTAAAAATCTCTCTGTAAAGAGCAAGACAAACAGGGCATCTAATAAAGGGGGGGTCACTGCATACTGGTGGGTCTAGGACTTTGGCTGGCACTAAGGCAAACTTGGTATGTGATTTTAAAATTCAGTTTACTCTATCTATAATTTCATATTTGAGATTGTGATTTATTTCTAATTGCAGGAGAAGTCGTTGAAGAGGCCACCTACTAGTGGAGAGTTGTTTAAGGAGACACACACTCGCAGGCAGGACAAAAACCTGTGGGTTGATACACGATCTCAGGCCACATATGTAAGTCATAGTTATTGATAATATATGTTATTATTAGCGACTTATTAAATAGTTCTCCAAACTAATATCTAATTATCTGAACTGAACTGTAGGATGATTATATTCAAAGGCTCGAGGAAGCATCTTCTCAGAATCCAGAGTTAGTAGATGAGGATGCTATGTGGTCACAGACAGTGGGTGACCTTTATAAAGGTCGCATTTATGGCATGGGGGGCCGCTTTGCAGACTCTATGTCCCCTGCATCTGTCACTGGAGATGTCCCTTCTCTTGCACCTGAGGATGTGGAGGACATGGTCCGCACTCAGGTCCATGCCCTCAATGAAGAACTCTAGAAGCAGAATGAGGAGATGTGGAAGAGTAAAGAAAGTGCATGGAAGAAGAAGTGGGCAAAGAAAATGGAGAAGAAGATAGAGAAGAAGGTGGCGTCGAGAATGCAAAGGGAGGTCCAGCAGCAGATGACGCAACAGCATATGCAAATACAGCAAACACATGCTTATTTTGAGCTCATGAGAGCAAGCAGCTCCACACCTCTTCCTCCTCCTCCACCAGCTCCAGCACCACCGGTTTTCACCTCAATGCATCATTCCTCTACTGACTCCTCTTCTACTGATGATGATGCTCCTTCGGATTATGACCATACAGATTATTCCTGATGAAGACTTGTATTTTATATTTAAATGTATTTATTTAGATGCTTTTTTGTCTTCCTTTGTAATAACATTTAAATTTTATAAATCATTTTGGAATGTTTAGATGCCGAATCTATAGTTTCTATTTTGTTTATAAATTGTGATAATCAAGAACAGCAGGAAATAACTCTCTATATAAATAAAAAAAATATCAATAATAGTAAAATATATCACCGACGGAAAAATCCGTCTGTAACTTACAGACAGAAAAATCCGTCTGTAACATATAGACGGGAAAATCTGTCTGTAACTCACAGACAGAAAAATCCATCTGTAACTCACAGACGGCAAAATCCATCTGTAACTCACAGATGGCAAAATCTGTCTGTAACTTACAGACGGATTTTCAAATCCGTTTGTAATTCTTTACCGACGAGGATATTACAGATGGTTTATGTCTGTCTGTAGTAGAAAAAACCGTCTGTAATGCTCTAAAAATTTGTCTGTAAATCTGTCTGTATAAACAGACTTTTTAGTAGTGTCTTTGCTCTTGGAGTATATAAGAATGTCATCAATGAATACAACCACAAACTTATCCAGAAAGGCATAACCAAATCTATGAACACAGCTGGGGCATTGGTCACTCCAAAAGGCATAACCAAATACTTGTAGTGTCCATAGCGCGTTCTAAAAGCAGTCTTTGGTATATCCTCAAATCATACTCTGATCTAATGATGCCTCGATCTTAAATTGATCTTTGAAAATATTGTTGCCCAGCGTAATTAATCCATCAAATCATCTATTCTTGGTAATGAATATTTATTCTTAATCGTCACTTTATTTAGTTATCTGTAGTCAACACGTAGTCGCATGATCCTATCCTTCTTTTTCACCAACAGTACTGGTGCACCTCATGGTGATACACTCGGCCTAACAAATTGCTTCTTCAAGAGTTCTAGTTGTTTTTTAAGTTCTGATGGTTCCAACGGGGACATTCTATATGGGGCTATAAAAATAGGTCCCACTCCTGGTACAAAATTAATGTTGAATTCTAATTCTCGTTTTAGGGGTAATCCTGTAAAAACATCAAGAAATTCTCTCACTACTGGCAAATCATCTAACTTTTCTTCCTTTCCTTCTACCAGCAAGGACATTACAAATCCCCGAACTTCTTCCTTTAAGGGAACATCCTCGTAGTTGGCACTTTGAATCCTTGAATGCTCAGAATTGTCATGTTCAAAATTTCTAAACATAATAGTCTTCCTACATCAGTCTATGATGACATGGTTGTCAGATTACCAGTCCAATCCCAAAATAACTTGCAATCCTTTTAAAGGAAGGTAAAAGAGATTAACTACAAAGTTTCTACCATCTTACTAATAGGACACTCCCAGCTTGCTTTGGCAATGATAATAGGGTCATTACCCGGGGTATGAACAGACAAATTAAATGACAATGCTATGGTAGGCAATCTCAAACGTTCCACACAACTACTAGAAATAAATGAATTTGATGCACTTGAATCAAATACCACAGATAAAGGGGTGTCTTGGATGATACACGTACCTCCAATCATCATGTCACAGTGAGATACCTCTATTAGGATCGGTTGTGATAGTTTCCATTGCCTTTATCTCTTTCCTTCTTCACCATCGGGCAGTCATAGGATATATGCCCAGGCTTGTTACAACTAAAGCATATTAACAATTTTACTGGGCAATCTTTCTTGTAGTGTTCTCCTCCACAAGCAAAACATCTTCCTCTAGGTGGGGCCGACATATAGTTTCCACTATTACCACGGTTTTAAGGTAGAAACAAACTTTCTCCTTATCAAAAATTTGAAAAATGAAGTTATTTTGGGAACACCTTTTATTAAAGCTCTTTTCCCGCTTTAGATTTCAAAAGATGGAATTTCAACTTATCATTTAGGTAAGTAAATAACATTTAAATTTTCTAACAAACTTTTTACTAGAAGTATTAATTTTATACAAAATAAAGTTAATCAAATTAACTTTCTTAAGGAGGAAGTTTCTTTTGCTAATATTGATAATCAACTTAAGAACTCATCACTTCAGGAAAAGATTCATTCTCTTTTAGAATCTATCCAATTTTCCATTTGTTATGACCTTCCCAATGCTTTCTGGAATAAAAAGTATATTGTCAATCTTCCTTATGAGGCATATTTTAAAGAAAGTCAGATTCCTACTAAGGCAAGACCTATTCAAATGAATGAGGAACTTTTTCAATATTGTCAAAAAGAGATCAAAGATCTCTTAGACAAAAAACTCATCAGAAGAAGTAAGAGTCCTTGGTCCTATTTTGTGTTTAACAAACATGCAGAATTAGAAAGAGGTACTTCTAGGTTAGTTATTAACTATAAGCCTCTCATCCAAGCTCTTTAGTGGATTAGGTATCCTGTACCTAACAAAAAAATCATTTTAACAGACTTAATTCTGCTAAGATTTTCTCTAAATTTGATATGAAATTAGGATTTTAGCAAATCCAAATCTGTGAAGAGGATAGGTATAAAACTGCCTTCACTGTCCCATTTGGGCAAAAGGAGTGGAAGGTAATGCCCTTTGTCTTAAAAATGCTCCTTCTGAATTCCAGAAGATCATGAATGATATCTTCAATCCTTATTCCAAATTTGTCATTGTCTACATTGATGATGTATTAATTTTTTTTCATTCTATTAACAAACATTTTAAAAATATAAATGTTTTCATTAATGTTGTCAAACAGAATGGGCTTGCAGTCTCAAAGTCAAAAATCAACTTATTTCAAACCAATATCAATTTCCTTGGTCATAATATTCATCAGGGCACCATAATCCCTATTAGTAGATCCATTAAATTTGCTAATAATTTTTCAGATAAAATCCTTGATAAAACCCAGTTACAAAGGTTTTTAGAATGTCTTAATTATGTAGGTGATTTTATTCCTCACCTTAACAACATCATTAAGCCTCTACATGATAGGCTTAAAAAGAATCCTCCTTCCTGGACTGATGTTCATACTGATGTCGTTAGGGAAATTAAAACTAAGGTGAAAGAGATAAAGTGTCTTTATCTCCCTATACCTCAAGCCTTCAAAATTGTTTCATCAGGGCACCATCATCCCTATTAGTAGATCCATTGAATTTGCTAATAAATTTCTAGATAGAATCCTTGATAAACCCAGTTACAAAGGTTTTTAGGATGTTTGAATTATGTACGTGATTTTATTTCTCACCTTAACAACATCATTATGTCTTTACATGATAGGATTAAAAAGAATCCTCCTTCCTGGACTGATGTTCATACTGATGTTGTTAGGGAAATTAAAACTAAGGTGAAAGAGATAAAGTGTCTTTATCTCCCTATCCCTCAAGCCTTCAAAATTGTCAAAATTGATGCCTCTGACATGGATTATGGTGGCATTCTCAAACAAAGAGACGACTCTCATAAGCATATCATTGCATATACTTCAAAACATTGGAATTATGTACAACAGAATTATTCAACTGTTAAAAAAGAAGTTTTAGCAATCGTTTTATGTGTTTCAAAATTTCAATCAGATTTATTAAATCAAAAGTTTCTTATAAGAGTATATTGTAAGTCTGCCAAAGAAATTTTACAAAAAGATATTAAAAACCTTGCTTCCAAGAAAATCTTTGCAAGATGGCAAGCAATTTTAAGTGTTTTTTTATTTTGAAATTAAATATCTCAAGGGCACTTCAAATTCCCTCCCTGACTACCTTACCTGTGAATTTTTACAGGGAAAGTGAAATGCCTAAAAGGCCACAGCCCCTTCGAGGGGTGGAGAAACTTCAAGGAGAAGAGTCAGATTAGCTCTAATTCTTAACAAATCCAAATCAAAGTCTGTCTCGGCAGACTCCAGTACAAATTCTTCGAAGTCATCAACTTCGACTGGGTTATCTACCCAGAAAGCCATCCAGATTATTGAGTCATCTACCCAGCAATCTGTGATTCCCAAAATAGACTCATCCAACAAGGCTGATTCTTTTTCCTTATCCAAAATAGCTAAACAGACTAAAGCATATTATGCTTTACCCATCAACACTCTTCTAGCTGTCCAACAAGGAAGCTTGAGTAGCTTACCAAATAAATCATAGGCAGATATTGCCTTTGAAGAAGACATGGAACTAGATTTAGCAAGCCTCAACACTATAATCTAGTCCTTTAATCAAACCCAAAAGTCAATTAGTCTTCTTGGAGAATCTAGCAAAGTTATTAGCCTCCTAAAAGACAAACAAAAAACCCAAAATACCAACCATTATATGACCAAAGGAAAATTTTCTTCAGTTATCCAAATGGAGCCCCGAATTTTGGGACAAAAATCCCTACAAAGCTATATCTAAAGTTTTTCCTCCTGGTTTCCACTTTAGACCTTATGTTTTGAATAAAACCAGACAATTTTACGAGTTCATTTTAGTGGATTCAGATTCTATATCCATTAAACATTACAAAGATAAAAAAAAGATCCATTTATTATCACCCATTCAACAATCCAAATCCTCAAAGTTTTAACTCCGAAGAACTTTGGGAAAAATTTAAATTCTTACAAAAAATTGTCTTAACATTTTGATCCAGTAGGTAATAATTATTGGGATTATATTAATGCTTGGACTAGAGTTTTTTTGGTTTCAGAATAAGCTCAATCGACACTCTTGGTTGATTTATTTTAAGAAAAATCAAAATTTTTAATTTCCAAATTAGTTCCTACAATGATGGCATTACATTGGACCAATAGAAGAAATTTTTCCTTCTCTAGTAAAAGAAGGATATTCGACTTTCAAAGACAGTTATCTGCAAGAGTCAAGAATTCCAGCAGACCTGGAGTATTTTTCTGCTTTTGCTCTAGCCTGGATATTCTCATGGCAATATAGATACAGCAAGACATAAAAAGATGATATTCTCCCCATACTTCACAGGTATTCCTTTTTGAAATGGTAGAATCAGTTCAATGCAGAACATGTAAGACTTTCAGAGGTTATTGAAATTCTTTGGAGCTAATCCTAAATTGGTGAAACTTGCTGATCCAGCAACTTTCCAATTCTTTAATAAAAAAATCCAAGATTGCAACCTTCTTATCAGGATGCGATTCTAAAGAGAAGCTAAAAAATAATCTAAAAGATGTTCTCCTGCTTCTACAAAAGCAAGATGAAACATAATCCTCCACAAAGAAGGAATCTCAATCTAAAACAAATACCGAAGAATTCTATCAAAATGAAGATGACTATTTTGGTATAGATATTCAATAATTATAACTTGTGATGTATATATATATATATATATATATATATATATATATATATATATATAGCGGAGTTGTTGAAGCTAAAAATAAAAATTTGTGGTGCTGTAATATGTTAATCTCGCTGTGCTACACCATAATCATTCTAGAGCTTATTAGGATGCTGAGCTGTGTCATGTCTAGATCCAGATATCGGGATGAGTCACTCCCAGACCGACAAATGGTTCCTCTGGATTACTTAGGCTGTGAAACTAGATAGAACTGAATCGCTGCAATTGCATTAGTTGAGTTAGGAATGAGCTGAGCATGCTCCATCCATTCATTGAATTTGTTGTGCTAAATACTGTAAAATATATTAGCTGTTTATAACACTATACATATTCATATTTTATATTATGATTATAAATTTTATAAGCTCACCCTTGTATTTTGTTGTATTGGTATGTGTGCTGCAATGATCGTACGATGTTACATAAGTAGAAGTTACAGGGAATGCGTCTACTTCTTAAGCTAGAAGGTCTGACTGAGAAACATTGGAGTTATCATTTTGGGAGATCATGGTGTTAATCATTTTTGTTAGTATAGATTTTGAGCATTAGGTCTAGAATGTTGGGTTACTAATTTGCCAAGGAATGTAATTATATATCGAACACTTGTATTTTGGATTTATATGAAAATATCCAAGAAGCTTCGCTATTTTGTTAATGTGAATGTGAAGGTTTAATTTTTTTGAAAAGTTTATACTCTTGGATTCATGTATATATAATATCCAATAAATGGATAAGTGAATTAGAAATGGTAAGGGTGAATGTCATTGATTCTTTACAAAAAGGGGTCGTGGCAATTTACATGAGAGTGATTAAGAATGTATTTTCTGAGCTAAGATAAATGGAAAATTGTGTGCAAGTTTGAAAGATTTGGAGGTAAGGCAATTTGATAAGCTATGGGGCCAATTCTATTCAAGATTTCAAATGGTCCAATGAATTTGGGAGACAATTTTCTGGGTTTCAATGCTTTACCTACTCCAGTAATGGGTGAGACTCTCAGAACACATGGTTACCAACTTGAAATTCTAAAGGCTTTCTACATTGGTCATAATAACTTTTCTGTCTATCTTATGCAACCCTTATCTTCTCTCTAATCACTTTAACTTGGTCATTGTGCCTTTGAACTACATCTGGTGTGTATAGGACTGCCTCTCCAGTTCATACCAACATAGAACAGTTCTACATTTTCTTGCATATAGCACCTCATATGGTGCCATCCCAATGCTAACATAATAGTTGTTGTACGTGAATTCTACAAAAGCTAGAAATCATCCCAAACTCCTTGTTGCTCCATCATACAAGCTCATAACAAATTCTCAAATGATTGGATGGTTTGTTTTGTTTGCCCATCAGTCTAGAAATGATATGTTGAGCTAAGCTTTAACTTAGTTCCCATTGCCTCTTGTAGACTTTCCCAAAACTTCAATGTAAACCATGGATCTCTATCCGACATATTGTAACACCTTAAATTTAAATTCAATTAAATAGTAATTTCACAAATTGGATAATCAGATTTTTATAAAGATTTCAAATAAGTGAAGGGTTACAAATTAATATCACATAACTGCTACAGGATTAGTTCAATTACAACAAATTTCAAAATAAATCTAAATCCTATAGCAATCCATCCGTCCCTTCACTAAGTTCGGTGCTGATAATCTTGATTACCTAAAAAATGAATGTAAGGGTGAGTACTCTACACTACCAAAACATACAATTAAGCATAGAGTCTCGCCTCCAGCACATTTCCAATACATTAAACAAATACAGGCACAGGCAACATTATCACATCTACATGCACAAATCATGAACTCATGCATATGCACACCAGCCACACTCACATTGACACTGTGATCACAAATTTTCACCATGAATGGTCGCCGGTTACCCTTCCCTCACGGATACCACGTGGGCAGTCACGGGTCGCTCAACAAAGGTAATGGTCAGAGGTCTAGTCAGGAAGAGAGTGTGTGGCCTGTGATGCACCCGTTCCACAGTTGGTGTCACCACCACCTCCTCTTCTCTCAGGTATTTCTACCGTCCTCATCTCCCACACACCCAGTGTATTACTGAACCATTCACAGTACATTACAACGGTGCTGCACGTATATCATACGGCACGAGTGCCCATACCCATTCACAACATCCAATACATAATTTACATCACCTATCTCAACAATTTTCCTATCTTCTAACTCAGCCATATCACAACATTCCACAGGATAATAGCAAATTACACATAAAAGAGTAGAGTAGAGTCCCCCCTTACCTTGGATTGAAGACCCACGTTCGAACTCAACTACATAAATGCTCCCCACACGGTTTTTGGCCTAAACACAAGGAAGAATTCCATGAGAACCCCAAAAATCACCAAGAACAGAGAAAGGAAAGGAAAACAAAATCCTAACCGTTTAAAACTCACCTGCAAGCATTCCCCACACAAATCTGAGCTCGAATCTCGTTCCCGAACGGCTTTGGAGGCAATTAATTAGTGGACAAGGGTTCTGGGTCGAGAGGATTGAAGAGATTTGGGAGAGAATTTGAGAAATGAATCTCAAGTCCTTAAACCCCCTTTTAAAACCCCTCTGATCACGACACTTTCGCTATAGCGAGATGCAGTGACACACCCCCTCACTACAGCAAAAAAATCAGAGAAAACCACACTCTAGTTTCTGCACCCAGAAATGCACCTTAGACTGTCGCTCTCTCGTTACAGCGAGAAGGCGACAGTTCTGGTCCTTCCTCCCAGGGCCCTCTCGCTATAGCGATCGTCTCGCTGCAGTGAGAACAGCTCAGTATCTCACCCTGCACTCAGCCCAACTAGTCCAATTCAAACAATCATACATCTATACATACATACACACATGAATATACATTTAGATATATATATATATATATATATATATATATATATATAATTATCAAAATTAATATTACAAAACTCGAGCTGTTACACATAATGTTCACAGGTACTCTATGCAATCTGACAATCTCTTTTATGTATATCTTTGCCAATTTCTCTAGCTTGTACTTCATATTAATTGGGTAAAAATGAGCAGTCTTAGTTAAATGATCTACAATCACCCATACTAGATCGTGATTACTCTTTGTTCATGGTAAATCAGATACAAAATCCATAAAAACATTGTACTATTTCCATTTGGAAATCTCCAAAGGTTGCAACCTTCTCGATAAACGCGAATGTTGTGCCTTTGATTTCTGACAAGTTAGACATTTAGAGACATACTCTGCTACTTCTTTCTTCATTCCATACCACCAAAAATTCTTCCAGATATCTTGATATATCTTTGTTGCTCCTGGATGAAAACTCAGCTTGCTCTTATGTGTTTCCTTTAATATCATTTGTTTTACCTTTTGATCTTGAGGGATACACGCTCAGTTCTTGAATCTTACCAATCCACTTGCATTATGGCAAAATTTTGAGTTTCCTTTCCTCGTTCTTCTACCTCACCACTTCATGCAAAAACATATCTTGTTGTTGTGCAGTCCGAACTTGAATTAAGAAGTCATTAATGATCTTCAAAGTTTCAAGGTACAAGCTATGAGGTTGTTGGTGTACCATCACTAAAGTTTAAAGCTTTCTCTTTACAATCTAATAGGACATGATTGAATGACAACAAATCCAATCCCAAAACAACATCAAGTTGAGAAAGCGGTAAGCAAATTAAATCCATACTAAAGTTCCTACCATGAATCATTATAGAACAGCCTAAGCATATAGAGGATGTCACAACATGCTTAGCTATAAGAGTAGATACAATAACATCATATGGTAGGGAAGGTACAAGCAATCCAACACAATTCAAATAGTCCATAAAAACAAAGGAATGTGTTGCACCAAAATCAAACAGAACATCAAAGAGTCTATCCTTAATGACGCATTTACCTCTAACAAGATCATCTTATTTGGACACCTTAGATCAACTTATAGCAAACACCTTGCCTTGCACATTTGGCTTGGCCCCGCTACTTGCTCTAGATATGGGCTTGTTGCTTCCACTCACACTTCCAATCTATTGAGAAGCAGACCAACAGGTATTTGTAAAGTGCCCCATTTTTCCAAAAATAACATAAGCTGATGATGGTTATGGGCAATTCCTCACAAGGTGAGTTCTTCCCGATCTGAAGCATTTTATGGGTCCCATCGAGAGATTGGAACTGCTACTGCTACCTCCATGAGATGTAGTTCCCTTTGATTGAGACTAAGTGGCAACAGAGTATGGTCCTCTTGGAAACCTTGAATGTCTTTGGTCCTGCCACACTGGCCCTCCAACTTTGCTATCTACCGATTTACCTTTAGAGTTGGCTTTAAAGATTTGGCACTTGTTGACTAAAGTTGGCAGATCAGTTAGCTGGAATACAATGACTGCTGCATAGATCTCAAGTCTTAACCCATTATCAAACTGGACACACAAATCTTCATCCCTATCCTTATGTGGAAAATGAGGCCAATATTTCATCAACTCATGGAATTTTACAGTGTACTCTCCCACAAACATATTTCCTTGCTTCAATTCAAGGAATTCTCTAGCCTTCTACTTCTTCAAGTCTCTTGGGAAATAATTTCCTAAAAAACTCGCCTTGAATGCCTCCCATTGGACATATCCTTCTTCCTTTGGCAAACCTCCACTAGTCCTCCACTTCTTCACCTAGCATATGTGTGGCATAAATCATTTTATGCTCTTCACGGCAGCCCATCACATTGAAGATCATTTCAATATTAGCTATCCACCTTTGGGTCGAACTTCCCTTTGAACTTCGAATGGTTGTGCTTAGTGAACCATGAAAGTCCCTAAGATTTGTGTCATGTGGGCTAAGATTTCATTTGTAGCATTAGTAGGTCTACCTCTACCAGCCATAGTTCTAATTTTAAGGAAAATCAATCAAACATATCAGTCATAATCATTAACACGTACATAGATACACTTTTACACTAAATTCAAGCAATTCCATCATTTCACACAAGTTAACAATCCACCACCAATAGACTATACAAACAAGTAATAACTTCATATTCTTGTAAAATAAGAATATACAAATACACAACACAAACAAACTAGTCCCATCAAATATAACATAATCTCATTACAACATACATCCCTTTGGGGTGTCGTCATCCTTGTTCCCTGAAATTTTTAATAAGGATGGGCATTTACCATATTATTAAACATAACACAATCTCATTAAAACATACTTATAATCATTGAGTAAAAATTAATATAATTACATTAATTACCAAAGCAATATATTAGAAATTCTCACATAATTATGTATACATACCATCATATTCCATTATATTTCTCTCTTTCAAATACGCACTTGCAGTACACTATCATCACAGGTATACGATGCGTCTAGCACTTCTTGAGGTCTTACATAAGTAGGTAAATAGTCGTCGGTTAGCCCATACACACAGATACAACAATTACAATAACGGGCCCCTTAGTAAAGATATAGTTAGGAAATAATTATGAGGCCACGTGGCGCATTCTCTCTCAAAGAGAGTGTGTACATATACGCGAATATCGCTCACCATCCTATGTTTCTGCTAGATTTTCCATCATTTTTGAACTCTATATCCCAGTGTATCTTTATAACTATTCACACTAGTCCTAATTAGCACTTTATACTCATACTATATTCCTTTTTATACCATTTCCATTATCCAACAAAAAGATCAAGCTTAATAAAGCACTTTTAGACTAAGTCTCAGTCACATGTAGTTCAAAAGTATTAAGTTAACACAGACACACACACACTCAATCATGACACATTATTAACATTTCATCATAATCATTATCCAACTGAAATATCATACTTTCTTATGATATATCCAGACTAAGTCCTCATCACATATTTCATCGAAATATAATACATTTCAATCAACTAGTATATCTTATCACACATCTCATATGAGTACAGTATAATCACTCAAACCAACCAAAAACATACATCATTAGCTTTCTATTACAAAATAACCTTAATCAAATATACACTGCTATACAATGATAATACTCATGTGGGCACAAATTATTCATTATGTTCTAAGGATAAAATAGAGCTCTTCTTATCTTGAAACGAAGATTTACGGAAAGATTGATAAGTACTTTCGCTCAACAACATAAGTTTAATTATTCATTATGTTCTAAGGATTTTTCCGTCTGTAAATGTTGCGGTTTAATTACAGACGGATTTTTCTGTCTATAAATTGGATTGACGTATTACAGACAGAAAAATCCGTCTATAATTTGACTTTAGAGAGCGGTTCATTAATAACCGCTCTCCAAGAAAGAGTTTAGAGAGCGGTTAATGGAGAACCGCTCTCTAAAGTCAAATTATAGACGGATTTTTCCGTCTGTAAATGTGGCGGTTTAATTACAGACGGATTTTTCTATCTGTAAATTGGATTGACGCATTACAGACGGAAAAATCCGTCTGTAATGTGAAAATAAAAAACGCACCGTTTCATTTAACCAGTTACAGATAGATTTTTCCGTCTGAAATGGCTAAAACCTATAAAACCACGCCTCCTCTTCCCCTCCCCCATTATCACATCGGTTTCTCTCTCTAGCTCCCCCCCTCTCTCTTTCTCTCTCTCAAAGAGCTCAGTGTTTTGGCCATTGCGAGTGATTGGAGCAACCATTTGAAAGTTTTTTTGCATCATTGTATTCCTGGTACGATACTCTAACTTTTAATCGGTTTAGTTTTTTAATTTTTTATGTTTTTAGAGACTTAAAATTTCTAAGATAGAGTTGTAAGATTGGAGATTGTTTGACTGGGGGGAAGGGCGTAGAGGTCTTTCTCCGAACCTGATTATTGTGTGCTGTGGGATTGTTTGTGTTTGTGGAGTTTGTAGAATATGCATGTTGTGGAGTTACAAGGGGATGTGCTCTAGAACGGTTTAGGATTGTGATGTGTTTTTGTTTGATGTATCGAATAATTTATTGTTATATAATTTATTAGTTGATTTTACGTGAAATTTTCATTGTTGTAAAAAAATGGTAAACAAATGTAAGGAAATTAACATGTATTAGGGAGATTCTGCCAAAATTTATATTAAAATTTTCTGTAATATATTTTAGAAGGTTAATACAATATTGTATATTTGTATTAGGTTTATATAGTTGTTGAGAAAGATGTTTCTCAGAAATCGTCAGTGGATGTATGATAGGTTGCACCCAAGTCGAGGGGGAATAAAACCTGAATTCTTTGAGGGTGTAGAGGAATTTATACGCGTCTGTTGTAATTCGCAGCAATTCATCACCAATCAGGTCGTTTGGTGTCCATGTTCTAAGTGCAAGTGTAGAAAGTTCTTGGATATTGATTCAATTAGATATGATTTGTATAAGTTTGGATTTAAACATGATTATTGGATATGGACTGAGCATAGGGAAGAAGTTAATTTAGAAAATCAAGTAGGTAATTCAAATATATTACAATCAGGTAGTCATGTAGGTCATGTAAGTTGGGAAGAAAGTAATAGTCGTTATTAAGAAATGGTTTATGATGTTGTTGGTCCTCAATTTGGAATTTTTCATGATTTTGAAGCTGAAGAAGAACCTAATGGAGAGGCTGCAAAGTTTTATAATGTTTTAGAAGCAGCAAACGAGACTTTATGGGATGGGTGTGTGCATTCAGAGTTATCTTTAGCAATAAGAATGTTAAGCATAAAGTCAGAAGGCAATCAAAGTCAGAGTTCATTTGATCAATAGGCTACATTAATTAGTGAGCTTAGTCCCGAACCTGATTCCATACCAAAGGACTTTTACCAAGCCAAAAAATTAGTTTCCAAACTTGGATTAAAAGAAGTCAAAATTGATTGTTGTTTGAAAGGCTGCATGCTGTATTACAAAGATGATGCTGTTTTGACCAATTGCAAATTCTGTGGAGAGCCTAGGTTTAAACCAAGAAGAGGTGGTAAAAGTGGTAAACATAAAGATGTACCGCAAAGTAGAATGCATTATTTGCCTTTGATTCCTAGGCTAAAAAGGTTGTATGCGTCTATGAGTTCAGCTCCTTACATGACGTGGCATGCTGAAAATAAAAGGAGTGATGGGATAATGACTCATCCATCTCATCGTCAGGCTTGGCAACATTTTGATCAAGTGTATCCTGAGTTTGTATCCGATCCTAGAAATGTAAGGTTAGGGTTATGTGCTGATGGGTTCGCTCCAAACAATCAATTTAATAAACCATACTCTTGTTGGCCTATTGTGGTTACACCTTTTAATCTTCCTCCTGAAATGAGCATGAAAAATCCATATTTATTCTTGACTGTAATAATTCCTGGTCCAGAAAATCCAAAGGCAAAAATTGATGTATACCTTCAACCTTTGATTGATGAGTTGAAAGAGTTATGGTGTGAGGGTGTATTAACTTACGACGTATCAAGGAAGCAAAATTTTATCATGAAGGCAGCACTGATGTGGACGATAAATGATTTTCCTACTTATGGAATGTTGTCTGGATGGATAACTCAAGGGAAATTAGCATGTCCAATTTGTATGGAGGATACAAAGGCATTTACTTTAAAACATGGAGGAAAAAATTCATGGTTTGATTGCCATAGGAGATTTTTAGATATGGAACATCCTTATAGGCGTCAAGCGTACAAATTTAAGAAAGCAACTGTTGAGAATGAGGACCCTCCCGCCCGTTTAAATGGTCATCAAGTATGGGATAGAGTTAAACACTTGCCAAAAATCACAGAAGTAGGAAAATCCATTAGGTTTCCTGGTTATGGGATGACACATAATTGGACCAAACAAAGTATATTCTGGGAGCTCCCATATTGGAAGGATAACTTAGTTCGTCATTGTTTAGATGTGATGCATGTGGAAAAAAATATATTTGACAATATCATGAATACTGTAATGGACACTAATCAAACTAAAGATAATGTCAAGGCAAGGCAAGATTTAGAAGAATATTGTAGGCGTCATGAATTGAGGTTACAACAACTTGCAGATGGTCGATGGTCAAAGCCAAAGGCAAGTTACACTCTGACTTTACCACAAAGACAAGATGTGTGTAAGTGGGTGAAGGAGTTAAAAATGTCTGACAGTTACGCTTCAAACCTCGGTCGTTGTATGAATGTTGAACAAGGAAGATTTTTTGGGATGAAAAATCATGATTGCCACATATTCATGGAGTGTCTTCTACCTGCTGCATTTAGGGAACTACCAGACCATGTTTGGAAGCCATTGACTGAGTTAAGTGAGTACTTTAGGGACCTGTGTTCACCTACTCTAAGGGTTGAAGATCTATTAGTTATGGAGAAAAATATTCCTGTCATTTTGTGCAAATTAGAGAGAATACTTCCCCCTGGTTTCTTTGACTCCATGGAGCACTTGCCTATACACTTAGCGTATGAAGCACGTGTATGTGGACCAGTACAATACAGGTGGATGTATCCGTTTGAACGAGAAATTGGAGGGTTCAAAAGGACTGTGAAAAATAGAGCTCAAGTGGAAGGATCCATATGCCAAGCATATATATCAAAGGAGACATCAAATTTTTGCACATACTATTTTGAACCTCATGTTCAATCTAGTAGAACTCGAGTTGGTCGAAATGATGATGGGGGAGAAAGTAGTAATGAGCCAAGTCTATCTATATTCAACCAATCAGGTCGTGTATCTGGAAAATGCGAAGAACGATGGATCTTAGGTGATGAATCAGAGGCCGCCCACTTGCACATCTTATTAAATTGTGATGAAGTTCAACCATTCAGAACGTAAGTGACTTATGATTGCTTTAATGATTTTTTCTGATCATGGTCATTCAAATCTAGTTAATGATGTTGCAATGTTTACAGATATTTTGAACAATTATATGGTCACGAATCCCTTAATCAATTTCCATCATGGTTCAAAAGTTATGTAAGTCATGACATTTTCCTAACATGTTAGTTAATCGACTTTTTAATATTATTCTGTATTCAATCAATTGACATTGATTTATGGTATGTGTAGGTGCGTGATCCTAGTAATGGTATCAAAGATCCTGACCTATATAACTTGTCCAGAGGTCCAAAAAATAAAGCATATTGTTGGCCAATTTACTTTGTTAATGGATATAAATTTCAAACTATTGAATCATGTCAAGGGAGAAAAACAGATAATAGTGGAGTTAGTGTAAGAGGAAATTCAAGTGATAGTGACTATGATTGGTATGGAAAACTTCATGAAATTGTTGAGCTTGAATATGCTGGTGAAACCATAAAAAGGATTGTCTTATTCAAGTGTGAATGGTTTGATCCAACACGCCCAACAGGTACACGTAAACATAACCATTACAATATAATTGAGATTAACCATACCAAAAGATATAGAGGCTTTGACCCCTTCATCATTGCACAAAATGCAAGACAAGTATATTTCTTATCTTACCCTGGAAAATGTAATAAAAGTTGGAGGATTGTAATTAAAACTAAACCAAGGGGTCGAATTGAAAGTGATGAAGTAGATGATGAAGATGCATATCAAATTGATGACTCAATTCCTTCACGTGTAGTAATAGACATTGTTGTCCCTCCAATTTTATCTTCTCCTTTGAATGAGATTGAAATAATTGACCCTCCTACCCAAGTTATGAGATATAATGAAATGGATGACATCATAGAAGACGAGGATGAAGGAATTATGGATGAACTTTCATCGAATGATGATGAAGGTAGTCTTAAACTATCAGAGTAAATGAGGTAAAGTAAGTAGGTTTGTCAATTTACTATGTTGCCATGATTATTTAATTTGAGTTATCACCAATATTATTCATATTTTAAACAAATTATAGTATTTGTCTCTAAATATATATATGGTTTGATTCAGATATGGCAGGTAAAGGTAAAGGTAAGAAGGGTAATACTCAGCAAACTGATCGTGGCAACACTTCTTCACCTACCGCTCCGACTTCCACGTCGACACCAGCAATAGTGCAGACCTCCCAGGTTAAGGGACAGGAGCAATTTATCATGGTGCCCAATCCTGGGTATATTGCTCCTCCCCCTCCAGTACAGCGAGTTTCACACTCTGCACCCCCTACTACACAGGCCACACAGTCACCTGCTACACAGGGCACAGGAGATGGATCCACTGCTGTCCCATCTTTAAGCGGGCAGCAGTCATCACAGCCCCAGACATCAGTGCGATCGTTAGAAACTTTGAGATGGGATGGGTCCACTTGGTAAGTAATTCAATAAAATATGCCTAACATTGCGTATTTTATGTGAATGTTAGTAGTTATAATCCACTTTATATTGTGTTATTAGTTGGATACCACCACAGAAAGGTCTCTATCAGGTCACAGATACGATTAAGAAGATGTTTGATGCGCCTTACAAAAATTTTGCAAAGGTGCCAAATGATACAAAGATAGAATGGTTCAAAGATTGGAAGGTAATAATAGTGTATTAATTTTAACTAAGTGTAATTACATATGACTGTTTGTACCTCTTCTAATGAAATTGTGTTTCTGTAGAGCAACTTTTCCATTCCCCCCCAGGACGAAAAGATGATTTTCAAGGCCTGGAAGAGTCGCACTGCAAAGCAACTAAGACAGATGTACACTGAGGCTCGCCAGGACCCTTCTACTGCTGATTGGATAGCACCCAACTTTCTTCATGCCTTGCAGGAGTATTGGGGTACAGATGAGTTTAAAAATCTCTCTGTAAAGAACAAGACAAACAGGGCATCAAATAAAGGGGGTCATCATACTTGGTGGGTCTACGACTTTGGCTGGCACTAAGGCGAACTTGGTATGTGATTTTAAAATTCAGTTGACTCTATCTATAATTTCATATTTGAGATTGTGATTTATTTCTAATTGCAGGAGAAGTCGTTGAAGAGGCCACCTACTACTGGAGAGTTGTTTAAGGAGACACACACTCGCAGGCAGGACAAAAACCTGTGGGTTGATACACGATCTCAGGCCACATATGTAAGTCATTGTTATTGATAATATATGTTATTATTAGTGACTTATTAAATAGTTCTCCAAACTAATATCTAATTATCTGAACTGAATTGTAGGATGACTATATTCAAAGGCTTGAGGAAGCATCTTCTCGAGAATCCGAGTCGGTAGATGAGGATGCTATGTGGTCACGAGACGGTGGGTGGCCTTTATAAAGGTCGCATTTATGGCATGGGGGCCGCTTTGCAGACTCCATGTCCCCCGCATCCGTCACGGAGATGCCCCTTCTCTTGCACCTGAGGATGTGGAAGACATGGTCCGCACTCAGGTCCATGCCCTTAATGAAGAACTCCAGAAGCAGAATGAGGAGATGTGGAAGAGTAAAGAAAGTGCATGGAAGAAGAAGTGGGCAAAGAAAATGGAGAAGAAGATAGAGAAGAAGGTGGCGTCGAGAATGCAAAGGGAGGTCCAGCAGCAGATGACGCAACAACATATGCAAATGCAGCAGATGCATGCTTATTTTGAGCTCATGAGAGCAAGCAGCTCCACACCTCTTCCTCCTCCTCCACCAGCTCCAGCACCACCGATTTTCACCTCCATGCATCATTCCTCTACTGACTCCTCTTCTACTGATGATGATGTTCCTTCGGATTATGACTTCACAGATTATAATTGATGAAGACTTGTATTTTATATTTAAATGTATTTATTTAGATGCTTTTTTGTCTTCCTTTGTAATAACATTTAAATTTTATAAATCATTTTGGAATGTTTAGATGTCGAATCTATAGTTTCTATTTTATTTATAAATTGTAATAATCAAGAACAGCAGGAAATAACTTTCTATATAAATAAAAAAATATCAATAATAGTAAAATATATCACCGACGGATTACAGCTGTAATTCTTTACCGACGAGGATATTACAGACGGTTTATGTCCATCTGTAAATCCGTCTGTAATAGAAAAAACCGTCTGTAATACTTTAAAAATCCGTCTGTAAATCCGTCTGTATAAATAGACTTTTTAGTAGTGCTTACCTAGAAATAGGTTTCTGAAACCAAATTCTTCGTGAGTGCTAGAGAAAAGCTCCACATTTTGACTGGAGATACTACCCAAAGACCAAAGTTCTTCCTAACATCACAGAGTATAGTACTATTATGAGAAGAAAGAAAAGAGAAATAGAAATGAGATTCAAGAGCTAAGCTCCAGAAACTTACTTAAATTCGAGTGGGATGGACATTCGAGTTCAAATCTGGAAGAGATTTAGAGTTAGAAGAATTTTTATTTGAGAAGGGAGAGGGAGAGAATGAAGAGAATGGAGAGGAAAAAATGATTTGGCTAAAAATAAAGTTTCTAAGATAGAAGTTCTTTAAATACCTCTCAAACTGACAACTTTTTTACTACAGCGAGTAACTCTCGCTACAGCGAAAAAAACTAAACAACATTTTTCTCTTGTTATCTGTCATTTTGGCTATAGTAAGAGAATCTCTCATTATATTGATAGTGTTGATGGGTTATCGTTATCCACTTCTTACCAGCAATAGAGCTCTAGAGAGCCTGATTTTAGAGGATCTCTTTTACTACAGCGAGATATCCTGCAGTTTACATCAATTAAACTCTCCTAATTTCAAACAACATGTGAAAATAACTAACATAAATTGAAATAAATAATAAATAACAAAAATAAAGTGTTATATGTAGGACAAAGATGCATTAAACACGATGGGTTACTATACAAGTATAGTTTAAAAAAAAAAAAAAACTTTTAACTTGTTAGTCATTATAGTTACCATTTATTTAGTGTTAATACAAACAAATAGTGATGAGTGTGAATATCTTCATCGAAGATGTTTTACATCATAGACAAACTAAAATTCTAAATAATGAAAAGAATTCACATAAAAATTAATAATTTAAATTTGTTTTACTTAATTTCCATCTCAATTTCTATCCTCAATTTATATTTAACATGATTTTGTATATTTAGTTATGTTTTTAGTATTTTTTAAAGTTCTAGTTTTCAACCTTTTCTGACAATAGAATTCACCAAATGATGTCAATATTTGTATTATAAATTTTTAAAAGACACATTATGTATAATAAATTCTTAGTAATTTTGAAATTAATGGATTGATAAATAGTTATATTTTTAAATTGTACTCTAACTCTAATATTAAATGCATCCAACATTTTATATAGTATATTTTATATTACATAAAATAAGTTAATAAAAACCCCATTTTTTAGCAAATAAAGTTATGGAGAACTTAAAAAATGAAAGGATATAATTCACATTCTATTACTCATGTGAGAATTGTAAGTTTAATTTCACTTTTGATTTTTACATTTTAATCTCTTTTAGTTTTAATGACTTATATTTAATTATTTAATTTGTAAGTTTTAAACTAAATATTTAATTCTAGAATAAATTTTTTATTATATTTTAATATTTTATTTTATGTTTTTATATAAATATTTTGTGTATTTTTATTTTCTTATTTTTTAAAATAATAAATGTCATACTTTTGTTAATTATTATTAGATAAAATTTTAGAATAAAATACCTAATTTAAATATTTAAAAAATTAATATAAACAATTAAAACTAGATAGAGCATTTCACATGTGATAAAGTATAAAAAATTAAAAGTACAATTAAGTCAAAATTATGTCAACATATACAAAAATTTATTAATTAATAAATAAACTCAATTCATTTTATACATTCCTAATTTCACATAACTTATCCAATATATAACATTTCATTCAAGTTTTTTTTATTAATTTTTTTTAAGTCTAAACAAATAATTTCATTTACTACAGAAAAGAAGTTAATACGCATAAATAATAAAATTAAAACAACTTGTGTTTTCACAGCACATTAATATTGGTCAATTTAATAAGGTCAAACATTTCTTTTAAAATCAGTTAGAGAAATGTTTTTTAAGAATATTCTAATTTAAGGTAGCTTTTAAAATATATTATACTTTAATGATGCTTTAATTAGTCTGTATATTTTAAAATAACTTAAATGTTGATTTATATCTTTTAAATAGTTAAAAAAAATAATATTAAATAATAAAATATAACAAAATACTAATATAAAAAATAAAATATAAAATTATTGTAAACAAGTATATATTATAGAAATTAAATATAATCTTTTAACATATATTATATTAATTTTTTTATTAATAAACCAACAAACTTATACAAAAAAGAAAGATGCTCCGTATATTTTTATACTTTTCTCAATAAATTAAATAAATGACATTTTTTTGACCAATTGTTTAATTAGATTATAGATTTATCATCGACCGACAACTGTATCCTATGTATATAAAAGGTTGGATTTTTATTTTTTGAAAAACAATTCAAAAAATAATTTTATAAATTATTAAAAAATTTATATTGATATATTTTTTAAAATAAAATTTTAATTTTCTTTATTTATATTGACAAGAAAACATTTATTTTAAAAAATAATTATATATTTTTCAATATTGTTGAAACTAACTTTTTAAAATAGTTAGAAATTTAGTATTTATTTTAAGATTATGATTGCTTAAAATCATAAACAAATACTATAAAATATTTTTTTAGACTGTTTGAAAATTTAAAAAGAAGAAAAAAAGAATTTGAAGCGTAAGTAAAAAAAAAAGTTTCTAAATTTTTTTTCCTAATTTAAAAAAAATTAAAACTACAGAGTTCATAAATAATCTTATTTTTAAATTGTCTTGTAACTTTAATATTAAATATACGTAGTATTTTATTTTATTTATTATATTTAATAAGCTCACAAAGACTTTGTAAAAGAAAAAAAAGTCCATAAACCATTCAAATTTTTTATTAACCATTTTTTTAAGACAAAACAAAAACTTCATTCACTATACATTATTAATAATAAAATTAAAACAACCTATACTGTTCATAAATATTTGTTTAATTAATAAGGATAGACACTTTCCTTAAGAGAATTAATTTTTAAAGTACTATAATTTAAGATAGTTTATAAAAATATTCTTCTTTGATAAAATTTTTATTTTTATTTACATTTATAAAACTATTTTTCTTTTAAAATAAGTTATATTTTTATAAAATAAAATTTATTTACAATAAATTATCAAAATAGTTAGAAATTAGATTTTTTATTTTATATTTTTTAAAATCTTAAACAAATAGTGAAAAAATATTATAATTTGAGAGGGAAAAAAAGAGAGGAGAAGGAGAAGGAATGTTACCAAAAAAAAATCTAGCAATTTAAAAAATTAAAAACATAAATTTATGTAAATTTTGGAAGATTTATAAAAATTTTGCTAATTTTTAAAAACTCTTAAATAAAAGTTATTGTTAAATAAACATTATTATTTCTTTTCTCTTTCTCTAAAATTAACTTACAAATAAAATTTTAAATTATTTTTTTAAAATTTAATTTTAGTTATAAATGGTGATATTTTTAAATTGTATTTTAACTCTAATATTAAATACATGGATCATTTTATTATTATTTTTTTAAAATTTAATGAGTTAATAAAGACCCTTCGAGAAAAAAAAATATTTACAAAAAACCTTTAAATAAAAGGATATAACTGACATTTTTATGCATGTTTAAATTTTATCTGTGTGGATAAAACTTTATAGGAAAAAAAATTCAATTCATTTTATATATTTTTAATTTCAGGACTTATCCAAAACTCAGCATTACATTCAAGATTTTCATTAACCTCTTTTGTCCGCACCTAAATAATGGTTTGATTGATAAGATCAAACACATTTTTTAAAATAAAATAAATATTAATTCTTAAAATACAAATTCACATTTTATATATAATGAATTTGTATTTAAGAATTAATAAATTAGCAGTTTATATTTTCTAAAAATATTATGCTTTAAGAATACAAATTCACATTTTATATATAATGACAAATAGAATAAATTTTCTTTACAAAAATATTACACATAAAAAATTAACATAAATACTATTTTTAGTTTTAAAAGTTTATGATTTATACAATTACAATTACACATTAGATATTTTTTGTACAGTATATAAATATTAATGTATTAAAATAATTTTAATTGCAAATTTAAAATATATTGTATGACATTTTAAAATTTATGAAATTTATAAATTTAAAAAGATTAACTTATTTTACTGTTAATAATTTTATACATTCAGTAAGACTGAATAAGATAAATAAATTTATGTATTAAAAAGTAAGCTTTTATTTATAATTTCATTAACTACAGAAAAGAAGTCAATACATCATGACTAATAAATTAAAATAACCTGTGTTTCCACAGTACATTAATATTGGTTTATCATTACTTATTCAAAGTTTATCATTTTATTCAATTTTTTATTAACTTTTTCTGAGACGAAACAAATAAACCATTCAATGTCATTGAGAAGAAATCAATACATCATGAATAATAAAATTAAAACAACCTGTGTTTTCAAAGCTCATTAATATTGGTTTATTTAATAAGGTCAAACACTTCCCTCAAAATAAAATATTAGTATGAATTATAACAATTAAATATATTTTTAAAATATATTATATTAAATTTTTTATTAATAAAATATAAGTATAGGACATTTTTTCTAACCAATTAATTAATTATATTAGAAGTTTATCACTGAACAACAATTATTTTATTCTTAACGATTTTATACATAAAATAAGACTAAATAAGATAAATAAATTTTTGTATTAAAAAGTAAACGATTACTTATAATCAAATATAAAAAAACACGTTTAATATAAATAAAATATATATATATTATTTAAAAATAGTAATATACGTGACAAAAATAATTCACAAAGCACTTTATTTTCTAAAATTAAATTTAATAAATAACAATAGGAAATGAGTTTTGTTGATAAATATATACTAAAAAAATTAATAATTTACTATTTAATTTAATTTTTATTATAATTAATAATAGTAAAGTTTTATTAAAAAGTATTATATTAAGCTATCTAAGAGTAAAAAGATACTTTTAATTAGAAATATTATTAATAGTTATTTATTTAAATATAAAGTTAACAAAATCGTAATTTTAATTTTATATCTCGTGACTTTGAGAATAGGACAGTAACCATTCTTCTTAACTTTCAAAAATTGATGTACAACTAATACTTTTTAATAATTATTTATGAAAATCATTAAATTTTTTATATATGTAAATTTTGTCTTTTTGAAAAAGACACCAATAAACTCATTGGAGTTATACTAAAATGTGAAAAAAGGTTAATTATTTAATTACATATTTTGATTATTTGTTTGCTTTACTGGAAGAAGAGTTTAATTAGTGATTAGTTGTCCTCTTTTATGTCTAATTACAGATTGATAATTAACCTATCATGACAATCATACCCAGCTTTCTTTTTAACCATAAAAAAAATCCAATATTTACTACTTCTCATGCAAAAGGGTTAATTATCGTTATTAGCAGCAAGGTTTTTTCAAATTATGTAATGAAAATTATGTGAAGCAATTTGTTTTATGATTAAATTGAATTAATTTTAAATTGTGAAATAAAATTAAATTGTGTTAAAAAACCTTAATTCTTTTTTATGATATGTTTTATTTATTAAAATGTGTAAAAATTAATGTTTGAATGATAAATTAGACAGATACTAGTATAGACGTCCAGGAGTGAAATGTTTTAGTTAAAACGTATAAACCACTGATTATAATTATTTGTGAATACATTTTATAAATTGCTAAACTTTGTGACATAAAAATTCTTGGCTTTCAAAATAAAAATGAAATGGCTTGTGTTCAACAACTTTTTTTTTTTATAATTTATTAAATTTTAATTTATATTTTTTTTGTCGTATCGAAAACGACATCAATAAAGGCATCAAAACTCAGGAAATTTTGAAAGAGTCTTGTGCATGTAATTAATCCTTGACCAGTTGTCAAATTTGCGTTACAAACTAGCAGTGAACTTGTCATCCAAAGTCATATACCAACTTCTACTAATTTTAATTAAAGGGAAACCACTTTTGTAAATCTCAAGACTATTTATAAAGGACTACAAATTATGGTTGAATGTAGCAAAGTTCTTGCATGTTTAGCAAAGGAGATTTTGTGAATCTTGAGAAATTTTAGCTTTCAAAAGAATTGATTTCTTCTTCTTACTCTTTTTGATCAGCTGCTTTGGTAAATTTCTTACCACTCATATTTTTATTTTTTTTTTTACTTTGAAGTGTTATATTTTTTTATGACTCATTGCTGATGCTTTCTTGTTCATTTTTTTTCACACAGGTTTGGTGCTATCTATCCATATGGGTATGTTTCTTTAACTACATTTGGACAATTTTTTGCTGGAAGATTTTCTTTGATGAATCGAATTTTACAATTTGTGATTACTCAATTTATTTTATTACCATACTCATTTTTTTAAACACCTTCCTAAACTTTCTTTTCTCTTTCTTTCCTTTTCATTTTGGCTCCTGAATGCATGATCTGAAATTTTTATGTGGTTTGTATATTAAATATTGAATTTCAAACTAATTTTGAGTTGATTTAGTTCATTTTCAACAATATCAATTCATAGTATAGTCACTTTTTTGAGCTCGCAATTTCCTCACATCCTTTACATTTTCTTTTATTCTCATTTTGTCTCACCTTATGCTCTACATGTGTATGTGCATGTTGTGTGTTAAGTTCCCTTCAAACCTAAACTTTCTCCCAACTGTGGTGTCTTAATCCTTTTGTTTCTCTTTTAGTCATCGTGTTTAATTAACATTATATAATAACTATTTTTGGTGTAGTCCACCAAAATATTTGATTTAGTGTTTTTTATTTATTTTATCCTTCTATTTTTTGTGGATGTCTTTCATCTCCTTAATTCATTTTCATTTTCGTCTTCTACAAATCTCTCTTTCATGGTTGAATTCTATCTGAGGGTGTGTAAGAAACATTGACCGGATCGAAAACAACTTATCCAAAGCAATGAAAAACTGTGTCGAGCGAGTCAGATTAAAAAGGGATATTCTACACTAAATCATTACCCTAGAAGATCTCAATTATTGAAATTTAAAAAATATCAAATACGATGATGGATGGTTATGATTGAAACTAGATCTGATGCGGTGAAAAATTCACAGCAAAGGATCTAGATCTAGGTCAGATCAGTTATCGAATTATTTATTAATAAAAATGTTTAAAACAATTAAATTTTATCAGGTTAGGATTTGAAAAATTCATTTTCTCGATAAGCGGCGGAGGACTTATAGTAACCCATTAAATAAACTCGTACTTGACCCGACCCGACCCGACCCGATCCGACCGTCAATGACCTTAAAAATAAACAACCCTATTTTTGTTCATATATGTTTTCAATTATGACATCACATCTCATCCTTCGTGCTTATGTTGTTTATGCCACCGTTGGTACATCTCTTTCACTTTTACATCTAATTTCTAATAAAGAAAGAAGCACGTACTCCCACAAATCATCTTTCCATCTTAATTTTTCATTTGTTCTAAGTTTTAACCCTAATGGCAATGTCGTACTCACACCCATCACAATTATGTTTCTCAAGAAGCTAAATGGATTAAGAGATGTGATGGTAGTTTTAGAAACATAAATGGTAGTTTTAGAGGGGACAATTATTAGGACGTGCTATGATAGAGAAGACACAGAGGGGATGAAGATACAATGATAAGGGTCAAAATTGCACCAATCGACGGAACAAAATTACAAATCTATCTTTCCAACAACTCAATTTTTTGTGATTTAAAACTTCAGATCCACAACCGGTTGATGTCCAGCCATAGATTTTATAACTTTTAAAAACAATTTAGAAATTTTTACCAATTTCTCCTATTATACTAGACTTAATTTAACAATATTTTTATTATTTAATGCTTGAATAATTTTTCCTTATCCTTTTTTTTTTTTTCATTTCCACTTTGTTGAAATTTTAGTATAGCCCCCTGTATATTTAAATTTGAGCAAGTTATATTCATGATTTTTTCTTTCTATTTTAAAAAACCAAACCTTTCAATTGTTTCAGCCTTTTTTTGTTCTAGGGTAAATATATTCTTTTGTTTGATATATATTCTAAAACTTTTCCTTAAAATATATATTCTTTTTTATTTTTTTACACTTTTCTTCATATCTAATTATATACACTTAGTGACAAATAATACGTATCTGTTGGCTAACTTTACATGTGTAAAACCTAACTTTTTAGTAACAATAGTTCAATTTAGTATAACTATTCACAGCCCAAACAATAAATACATAAAGCCATTTTTCTTTTATTTTCACTTATTTTCGTTCATTGAGGATGGACGGAGCCTCACAAGAGATTAATATTAATTGAGCAACTATATGATCATTGTTTGAAAGTTGCATGACATATGTATATGTTTGAAATTTTCATTTAATCACTATTTTATGCCATATATATGTTTTAATCTTGTCATTAATTCATTTCATTAAGTGATGATATGATGCATAAACAATCAACACATGACATTAATTTGATTATAACACGTAATTACTTAACAAGAAGAAAATTGATGACAAAGACTAAAATATACATTTCAATGGAAATAAGAATTACATGACAAATAGAATGTACAATATAGTCTAACTTGTTATCATATGCATATCTTGATACATATAGAGTCTCCAAGAAAACAATTGAGATTTCAAAATGACATATTACAACATATAGAAAGAAGAAGGAGTAGCAGAATTATTGTTTTGAAAAAGAAGAAACAAGAAGAAAAAGAGAAGTTGGCTTTGGAATTAGAAAGGAAGAAAAGCTCAAACCATGACAACAGACACAAAGAAAAAGGCAAAGCTACTATTGTTGCGGGCGATGACTCGAGTGATTTTAATAAGGATGAGGAGGGAAAGAAAGGTTACAAAGTACTTCATCAATTGATCTCTTCAATCAAGGTGTCATTTTCATAATTCTCGTTATTGTAGCTAGACATGTCTCTTTATAATCTATTGTATTTTTTAGTAGTGTCTTAATTAATTTGAATAAAAATATATATTAAATTTTATTTGCATGAATCGATACGGATTTATAAATCAATGACATTTTTTAGAATAATAAAATAAGATTATTATTTTAAAACAAATATCTTCACAAAATTTTATGCATGGTTTGGAGATTTAGATCTATTACCATTTGAGCTATAGATTTTTGTCTATTTACTTAAGTGAATTCTAATTGTGTTTAAGCAAACGTATACTGAAAAAAAGGTTACGTTGATTTAACTTGCTTAAATGACAATACTTAATTTTTCGTTAGACAAGTTTAATCTCGTTTAAACAAAAATAAGACTTTCAGAAGCAAAGAAAATCAAGAGAGAAGTGATTGCAATAGTTATTTAACTTTGAGAAGTGCATGAAGTCTTTATATATTTTACCTGTTGAATAATTGATACAATACGTACTCTTTAATTCATTTGTTTATTCAATTTGAATCATTTCAAAGCAAATACAGGAACTAGGAAGACAATATTCCCAGAATGCAAGTGCTTCAGCAGCGAATGGTATGCTTATAATTTTATCTCAAGCTAGCACATGTACATTTTGTCGTTGCACCTGCCAATACTTAGCCATTATATGTGATTTTTGTTGAGTATAGTGATATGATAACAATTGTACTATTCACTTGCAGTCCCATCCTTCAATGGTATGCCATTAAAGCCCATCCTTGAAGTAATCATTGATTTTCTACAAAGGTGAAAATCATATTATTTAATGATTATTTGTTGTGTCACATGCCTATAATTGGATAGAATATATTATATATTTCATTTCATGGCTCTCATTGCAATCTATCCATAAATAATTAAAATGTGGTTTAAATGTGCAGAGAAGATGCAGATGAGCTACTTGCTGAGCCAATTAATCCTGATATGGTTTGTTGTTTACCTTTTGAAGATATAGCTAATTACTTTTTGTAAATTAATCATTGAGCTTTGCTAATTATGTTGAATACTTGCTTTGGAAGGTGGAAAATTACTATGAAATTGTCAAGCAGCCAATGGATTTCGGTACCATGAGAGCCAAACTTCATGAGGGAATGTATACAAGCCTCGAAGAGTTCAAGGTTTGAAAAATATTGGGGGCTAATCGGTTTACAATTTTTTTTTTCAATTTCTGTTTATATTTTTAATTACAAATTTGTCACCTTATTTTTATTCTATTTTTTTTTATTTTCAAAGATTTGTAAGGAAAGTGTGAAAAAAATATTTTAATATTTCCTATACAAATTTTTGAAAATAAAAAATAGAATAAAAATAAAAAACAATTTTATAATTAAAGTAGTAACAATAAATACTTTTTTTTAAAATCAAACAATATTTTATATTTGTATTCTCATTTTCTCTCCTTATGTTAACATTTGTATAAAAGAAGAACAACGTTCAAGTTGAAGACATGAAATACCATTATTTATTAGGATATACATATTAATCTTCCTAATTATAGAGCTAATTACCCTAACATCTATTTTATTCAAGTTATTATCTTAAAGACCTTTTTTGTTTGTACATAAAAGAACTATATTTGTGTAGTTTCAAAACATAAATAAGGTTATCATCTTGTAAGATCAACACATAAAATAATATGATTTTAGGTATCTAGCTTCGTATGTTTGGCCTTTCGTTAAATACATTTCATCTCTTTATCTAATACCTAATTGTGAAACATTTTCTGTATGCCAAACTAATATTTCATTCTATTTCTATGATGAACAGCGTGATGTGTGTCTTATGTGCTCCAATGCTATGAATGCAAACCCCGGAACCTCAAAATATCACAAAGTGGTATGACCAAATAAAATAGAAGTCCTTATTCTTGGAGTTTTGCAATTTCTTTCTATTTATGCAATATATTATCTACATTTACTGTGACATTTTAAAAACATCTAAGCTTTGTTCAACATAATTTGTCTCAGGCTGAGGTTATTAATGGTTATACTAAGTGGATTTATGAGCATCTAAGTGCTGAGCATCAACAAGTTGACTTGGAAATTCCCCTCAACAAGAAACGCCAAGGTAGAAAGCCACGACTTCCAAAGGGTTCTCTTAAACCTGCAGGTATGATGAAAACATGTTCCTAATTTAACATTCATGTATAGTCCTAATCCTTGTTTGTTCATTCTATCATAGTGATAACCAAAATTGGTTGCTTATTAGAAAGAAAAGCTCCTGCTTGCACAATATTTTAAAAAGATATATTGATAATATTTAATGGGAGGAGTATTTTTTAATTATTACATATCATTGATGGAATATTGATGAAAATTTCCATTAGTAATTGCGATTATTAATATTACTTTGCTTCTACTTAACTTACCAACCTCACCTATAGTTAAACCTTCAAGGGAGGAATATTATCTTGCTTACTAATTGAGGCTCTTAAATATCTGAGTGTTTGCTGTTTGTCAAAAGTATAATATGTGAATCGATTAAAGCAAAATTCGTGAAAAATTAAAACCAATACCTTCCATGTTTTATTTTAATAAGTGTGACATTGTATTTTTACTCTTGCCTTAATATAGGAAAAAATAATGCTGGTCATTTTACCGCACCTGGTATAGAAAAAAGAGGCATGTATAGGCCTCCAAATAAGCTCCTGGTTTCAGAATTCCTATGTACGGACAAGCCTAGCATTCAAGTAAGTTTTGTTTTTCTCCTAAAAAATTATTTAAGTCGGTGATATGTAAGTTACCATTCAAGTTGATGATAAATGGGTTATTGAAAATATTAATAACACACACTTGAACACACTTTTTAACACATTTTTTTATTATTAATTAAAAATTATATAAACTTTATTTTTTTCTCACTCTTAATTTGTTGATTATATATATATATATATATATATATATATATATATATATATACTTTTATAATTTTTAATAAATTTTGATCAATAATTAAAAGTGTATTGAATAGTGTGTTTCTAGTGATATTAGAGATATTAGAAGTAGTAGTTACCGAATGTAATGCATACATTGAAAATAAAATGTAGTACATGATGTGGGGTCACAATTTGCTTATAAAACCTCTTTATTTATGGATCTTACCTTGCACACATAAGATTTCATCTGGTAATGGATACATATTAGAAATACAAACATGATATTCCATTCTCAATTCTTTATACTAGATCCACGTCTCTTCAAATATGTTATGCAAACTAATACCAATCATAATTCATGTTGGCATTGCAGTTGAAAACAAATTTTGTCCAGTACAAAGAGAGACTACTGCGATATGTGAAGGATTTGGGACCAGTTGCTCAAAGGGTTGCAGCAAGAAAACTAGAAGCACTAAACTTCCTTGAAAATGCTCCAACCCAAAACCTCCTTGAAAATGTTCTGGGCACTCAGATTGTCCAACAGCCAACATCACAGACACCAACACAGCCAAACACTTTCAATGCTCAAACACTTTCTCTTGGCCTTCCTTTTTTCAGTAGGCCACTGACAATTTCTGGATCTGCACAACAGGAAAATAGAAATATAAACAACACTAATGCCAGTAGTGTTGCCATGAGAGATGGTGCTTATCAAGGAAGCAACAGTTGGAATGCTTGTTCTGCTGCTCTTTTAGGTAGCTTCTTTTTCAACAATGACAACGGTGGAAGTTCCAATGGAGTTGAGAGCTCTAATGCAAGGGGTCCCTCAAAGGAGCAAATGGTTTCTCCACTTGAGAATGTGTCTTCTTTCCTTGGACCATGGAATACCTCTACTGGCATGCCAAACACAGTAGCCACTGGAAGTTCCAACAACAGGTATGCTCGCGTCCATCCAACGCGTGTGATCTCAGGGCCAGAGCCAAAGCCAGTGATGTCAATGCTATCAGGCAACAGAAATAGCATCTCAGGGTTGTCACTTTTCCCACAACCCAGATCAAAAGATATCATGCCTAGCATTGACATCCCACAATCATCTCTTCTGGCTCAACCAAGGCTAGAGGACTCCATTTCTACCATGCCAAGCAATAACCTGGCAGAGCTATCTCTTGTGCATCATCCAAGGCCAATAGACACCTGTAACCTCACAGATTTGTCTCTTGTGTCTCAACCAAGGCCAAAAGACTCAATGTATGTTACGCCTAGCAGTAACCTTAGACAACTATCTCTTGTGAATCAGCCATGGCAAGTAGACCCCATGTCTTGCATGAACCCCTCAAGGGAATTTCCTTTGTCTCAGCCAAACCAAGAAAATTCCCTTTTAAGCAATAATCTCTCAGGGTTGACTACTTTGCCTTCACAAGATGCAAATTTTTCAAACACTGCTTGGTCTGGTCTAGGCACCTCATATCAGCCAAGGAACTTTCAAGCAATACTGGGTTCAAGTTCAACAAACTTCAACAGTAGCACATTCCCAATATTGCCAGAAAGTCATCGACTGCTCCTAAACCAAGCTTCACCATACATTCCATCGTCGATTCATGGACCAGCTCCTCCACAAGTACCACCAAATTCATCATCAAATCTTAAAGTGGTTGGAGGAAGTGCAATGAATTACCATGGCAGAGGTGGTGCTCTAATTGGCCAACCACAAGAAGCTACTCCACCACCTGATTGGAATAATTATCAGCCACCTAACTTGGATCTTCGTCTCTAAGGAGTGCAATAATTGTTTGTTAAGCAGATATTGTATTTTGCATCCTAGAGTCTATTAATTTGCTTGCTTTGTGTGGACAAACTTTAGATGTTTTGAGATGGAAACTACTTCTGTTTGGCTGCTAAAAACTAGTCAAATTTATTGCTTGACCATCTTAATTGGTTAATGGCACATTGCACGATGTGTATGGCTTTATTTGAGAGAATTTTAAGAGAGAAGGGAAAGCGAGAGAGGTTTATTTTATGGTAGAAAAAGGATTTGAAAATTTTTCTCTTCCAAATAATATAAATGAACTTTGAATTTTTCCTGATTGAGAGTTTGTTAACTCTCTTTTTCCTTTGTCTTTTCTCTCTTCCCTAACCTTCCAAGCTTTGCCTTCCCTCTCTATTAAACTCTCAAATAAGCCTTAGATAATGAAAGATGTTGCTGGTTATTATATAGGTAATTGAGAGGGTATAAATCAATACATCATGAATAATAAAATTAAAACAACCTGTGTTTTCATAGCTCATTAATAATGGTGCATTTAATAAAGTCAAACACTTCCCTCAAAATGAGTCAGAGAAATAACTTCTAAGAATACTATAATAAATGGTAGCTTTTAAAAATTTTATATTTTAATAATACTTTAATTTGTTTGTATAGTTTTAAAAAGCTTACATATTAATTTATGTACTTCAAATATTTTAAAAACACTCGTTAATAATAATAATTAAAACATAACAAATTATTTATATAAAAATCTACATATAAAAATTTATTGTAAATTAGTATGAATTTGGAAATGAAATATATTTTTAAAATATATTTTATTAAATTTTTTCTAACCAATTATTTAATTATATTATAGGTTTATCACTAACCAACAACCATATCCTCTCCATATATATATATATATATATATATATATCAATAATAAATTATTAAATTATTAAAAATATTATAAAAAAGAGTAAATTATTTTATTATTAACAATTTTATACATAAAATAAGACTAAATAAGATAAATAAATTTCTGTATTAAAAAGTAAAAAGTAAACTAATATTTATAATCAAATATCAAAAACACTTTTAATATAAATAAAAAATATATATTTTATTTAACAATTTATACATGAGAAAAAATATATTCACAAAGCACTTTATTTTCTGAAATTAAAATTAATAATAACAATAGGAGATGAGTTTTGTTGATAAATATATACTAAAAAAATAAAAATTTACTATTTAATTTTAACATTTTGTTTTAATTAATAATATTAAAGTTTTACTAAAAATATTATATTAAACTATGTAAGAGTAAAAAAAAATATTTTTAATAAAAAGCATTATTAATAATTATTTATTTAAATTTAAAGTTAACAAAACTGTAATTTTAATTTTAAATCTCGTGACTTTGAGAATAGGCTCCTTAACTTTCAAAAAGTGATGTACAACGAACATTTTTTTAATCATTTTACATTTTAATATAACTCCAATGTCTTTTTTGAAAAGACAAAATATATATATAATTACAAATTAATAATCAACTTATCACGATAATCATACCTAACTTTTCTTTTAACCATAAAAAAAAATTCAATATTTGCTACTTCTTGTGATACCTAAGATTTATTATTTGAAATACTTAAAAATTTATGCCAAATGAATAAATGAAAAATGAATTTCCTTTCAAATGAGTGGAATGATATGCGAAAATTTAAAACCTTCTTATTTAAATCCACAAAGTTTGCAAATATATTAAATTAATAAAAGATAAACTATATTATAAAGATTACATGTACGAAATTTTATTTACATATATTTTAATTACTAAGAACATATATTTACAATATAAAAAATAGGCTAAGTCTTATGAGCAGTCTCTATTTATAATAAATACACTTAGAACCTAGTCCTAACTGTCATTGCCATGTCAATTCTCTATTTCAACCAGCTCCTCTTGCGTAAGATTCTTATCCTCTTTGAGATCACCGGAATCAGCTACGACCTTAACACCCGTTATTCATCTAAAAGTATATCAGGTAAGTCTTCCAAAGAAAGTCGTGATCACTAAAAGTGTAAATATACTCTACAGTTGCCAGAGGCTTAACAGTCCCTCGATAGATAAAGAGACTAAGGATGTGGCGAATAGACTATTTACAGGATAATCAAAAGGGACACTATGATCTACATTTATCTCTATAGTCTATACACTTCCTGATTCATCATCACAGTGCATATTAAAATTAAAATGACAAAATCATTGGTATTCCCTAAATACATAGTTCAATCTACAATTAATAAAATAATCTATTAGTTCAATCTACAATTAATAAGATAATCTATTAATCTAATTTGTCTCTAAGGCTTCGCATCCTTGTTTCTTGAAATATTTAGTAAGGATGAACATCTATCTTATACTACAAATAATATACTTTCAATAATACTTATCACTACATAAACATTAATCATAAATTAAAGAAGATCTTGCCACATCAATCACAAAGACAATATATCAACAATTCTAATAGAATCAAACGCATTTTAACATAATTCACAACAATTCTCTCTCAAACACGCATTTTCCTGTGCATTGTGATAACAAATATTCGATGTCTTCAGCACTACTTAAGGTCTTATACAGATAGATAAATAGTTATCAGTTAGTCTATACACACAGATACAACGTATACAATGAAGGCTCCCTTAGCAAAGTTATAGTCAAGAGTCTAGTCAAGAAACGAGTGTGAGGCTATGTGATGCATTCATTTTCAAAAAGAGTGTGTACACATATACGAATGTTGCTTATCACCTTACATTTTCCCTAGATTTCCACATCATCTCTAAACTTTACACCCCAGTGTATCTCTGTAACTATTTACACTAGCTCCGTTCATCACTTTGTACTTATCCTATATTCCTTTTCATGTCAATTTCAGCACTTAGTTAAACAATCGTGCTTAGTGAAGCACTGCCAGACTATGTCTGAATCATACATACTATAAGAGTATAGTACTAACACCCAAAATTAGTCAACATACAATATTATCCTTTTACTATAATCAAATATTATTCAGCTAAAGTGTCATGTTTTCTCATAACATTTTGGACCAATTCTTTATCACATGTTTCATAGAAATATAGTGCAAACATCCTAATCAACCAATATACATCATTAATATTGACAATACTCAAAAATCATTAAACCACCTTCCTCGGTTCACTAGACTTGATAGACCAAATGCAACTGAGCTCTTGATCTGAGAGACTGAGAAAATTTTTCTCACCATGGGATGTGCAGAAGAGTAGAAAGTAACATATTTGCATATGTGTTAATAGGAGATGGTGAGATGTGGTGGCAGGGAGCACGCTCTTTGTTGGAGGCCCGAGGAGAGGCCATTACATGGGAGGTATTTAAGAGGAGTTTCCTAAGAAAGTTCTTTCCACCACATGTTCATACTGCAAGAGAGAGAGAGAGTTCCTAAGTTTGGTATAGGGGAACTCGTCTATCTATGATTATGCCATTCAGTTTGAAAGGCTTTATCGATTCTATTCTCACCCGACCTTTGAAGAATGAAGATGCCAAAGATTTTCTGATTGGCTGAGGATTGATATCAAGTGAACCTTGATTCCACTTAGGATTACAGAGTTTACTGATTTGGTAGATCAGGCCACCATTATAAAAAGTCTTAATCAGGAGGATGTTGGTAGTGTGGGAAAGGCTCATTCTAGTACGAAAAGTAGTAGTTTTGGGAGAAATAAGGGTTTCAGGAAGGGCCCTTATAACAGATCATATCACCAGCAACGATCACAACCTTTTCAACCTATGGGAGCAACATCATCAGCTACTAGGCCATTCGGGACTACCACTCCTACCCTCCAGCCTAGAGGAGCAAGTGCATCAGTTTTTCGATCTCTAGCACCTTCCATAGTTAGATGCTTCAGGTGTGGAGGACCATAATACCTGAACCAGTGCCCTCAAGCTGATAACAGAGTTTGTTTCTCTTGTCAATAGCCAGGACATCTTGTTAAGGATTGTCTTAGTTTACGGAGTGGGGCATTGTCATCCTCAACAAGTGCTTTACATGCAGTGAGACCCAGAGCGATCAGGGCCTTGCAGGCAACGAGACGTAGAGCATAGACACGTGTTTTCACTATCTCTAGAATAGAGGCAACTCAGGCTACAAATCTTGTCCATGGGACAGGGGTAGTGGCAGGTACCTCTCTCCATACTCTTTGATTCTAGAGCTACACACTCCTTCATTGCGGATGCTTAGGATTGCCTATGAGTGATCTAAGGTGTGACTTAATAGTGTTGACACTCACCCTGAGTTCAATGATGACTTTGACTGTTTGTGTTAGGTATCCTATAGTGGTTAAGGGAAGACGGTACAAGGTGAATCTTATTAGTATTCCCATGACGGGCTTGGACATAATCTTAGGCATAGATTGGCTAACTGTTAATCATGTCTTGATTGATTGTACCGAGCAACGCTTGATCTTTCCTAAACAACAAAGTCTAGCAAAAGTGATTTTTACACGCCAAGTAAGAATGCCTCTAAGTAAGGGAGCTTTTTGCTTCATCCTTCTGGATGTTATGGATGTAGAGCGAGCAAGAACTTCGGTTGATACTAGTGGTATAAGAATTTTCTAAAATTTTTCCAGATGATGTTCCTAGAATAACTCTAACTAGAAAAATAGAGTTTGGCACATATCTAGTTCTTAGAGTCAAGCTAGTATCAATAGCACCTTATCAGATGACGTCGAGAGAGTTGATGGAACTTAAGGATCAGACTAAGGATCTAATGTAGAAAAAGATAATTAGGCCGAGTGTATCACCTTGGGGAGCATCAGTTCTTCTGGCGAAGAAGAAAGACAAAAGTTCTAGACTTCATGTTGAATATCGCTGCTAACTATAAAAAATAAGTACCCGTTGTCGTGGATTGATGATTTGATGGATCAACTAAGAGGTGCTAAGGTGTTCTCCAAGATTGATATGAAGTTTGGGTATCATCATATCCGAGTTAAGGATGAGGACATTCCAAAGACAGCCTTTTGCACTTGGTATAAGCATTATGAGTATGTAGTGATGCCTTTTGGAGTTACCAATGCCCTAACAATATTCATGGACTACATGAACCGAATCTTTAGGCCTTTTTTGGAAGGATTTGTGGTGGTTTTTATTGATGATATCTTCATTTATTCTAGTATGTCGGAGGAACATGTTGAACATTTGAGGACTATTTTGGGGATTTTGAAGGAAAAATAGTTGTGTCAAATTGTCTAAGTGTGAATTTTGGCTTGAAGAGGTGAAGTTCCTTGGTCATGTGATCTCAGCCGGGAAAATTGCAGTTGACCCTTCGAAAGTGGAGTTGGTGCTATAATGGGAAAGACCAAGGTTGTCACAGAGATCTTTAGTTTTGTGGACTTAGTGGGTTATTATCGAAGGTTCATAGAGGGATTTGCAAAGATTGCTTCACCCTTAACATGGTTGACTTGCCAAGACCAACCCTTTATATGGACAGAGGAATGCGAACGAAGCTTTATTGAGTTTAAGTAGAGGTTAATGTCCTCTCCAGTGTTGGTTCTCCCCGACACTAGCAAACATTTTTACGTGTCTTGTGATGTCTTGCATTAAGGTTTAGGATGCATTTTAAAGTAAGATCAGAGAGTAGTAGCTTATGCATTGCAAAAGTTGAAAACACATGAACGAAATTATTCTACTCATGACCTTGAACTAGCTGTGATAGTTTTTACCCTGAAGGTTTTGAGGTACTATCTTTATAGGGCTCAACTTAATGTGTTTAGTGATCACAAAAGTTTAAAATATTTGTTTGAACAAAGAGAGCTGAACATGAGACAAAGACGTTAGATGAAATTTCTTAAAGATTATGAGTTCCAACTTCAGTACCATCTAGGCATTACCAATATAGTATCTGATGCCCTGAGTAGGAGTATAGTTCAGGCTTTCTCTCTAAAGGTTAGTAAGTCTCTTTTAATAGAGCAATTTCAGGACATGAACTTATTGCCTGGAAAAATCAGTTGCAGTAGGATTGTGGTGACTAGTAGATTCCTACAAGAGATTAAAGAAAAATAGTTGTGGGATCCCAGATTATGCTGGATTATGTTCCTTTTGGGCACAGATAGAAATGTGGGCTTTAGTAAAGGTATTGATGGTATCCTTCGATACTAAGACCAAGTTTGTATTCCAAGAGGTGCTGAGTTGAGGAGAAAGATTCTAGAGAAAAGTCATAAGGGCATATTTAACCTTCATCCTGGGGTGACAAAAACATATTAGGATATGAAGTAGATGTTTTGGTGGCCAGGCAGTAAGGGTGAAATAGTTAGATTTGTTAAGGCCTATTTAACTTGCCAGAAGGCAAAGGCAGAACGTCGAAGTCCGCTCACTGTCACAAAGTTGAGGGAACACTAACTAGCAAGTATACTAGGTAGTTGTAGCAAGTAATAAAATTTGAAATTCAGTTTGAGTCCCAAGTATTGTCCTAAGGGATTAGTTCTATCAATTACCACTTCACAAATCAATAACTAGTTGAACCAAATGAAATTTTGAGTGTTTTGAATTATTTGAGAACAAAAGCAATAAAGTGTAGATATCAAAAAATTACAACAAAACAAAGCTATGAATTTAGAAATGAAATAATGTGTGAATGAAGTTAGATTGATTTCACGTCTTTATCAATTGCAAAATTAAAATATATCTGAACTCTAAGTTCCTTAATTGATTGGCTGATCAATTTCACTAGATAATTAAAGGACAATTCCTTACCTTATTGATCCTAATATCTAACTAAACTATCCTAATTCTTTAGGTGTAATTCAGTCAAACATTGCGTTACGCATTATAAATTGAGAGATCACAAGATCACAAATTCTTATTCCTAAGATATCCATAACCTTGATATTCAACTCAGATGTGAGAAATTAACTCAACTTCTAATGATGAAAATCCTCTAGGTTCAATTCAATTGAATAGCTAATTCAAGAATTGCATTAAAGAAAGAATTAAATGTTCAATACAATCAAGATCTTAAAATCTAGATCCATAATCAATTTACAATATCAAAATCAGATAAATCCATAAAAAAAAAAAAAGAAATCAGAACATGTTCCTAAAAGAAAAAGAGAGAGAAAGAGTAGAAGAAAAGGAGTTGTAGAATTTCTTCATAAATCTAATTCCCAACCTGATTTCTCAAGGTCCAGAGCTTAGAAGTCGTCCTCAATCTCCCTCTCTAACTCTCCTAAGGTGTGGAAATAAAAAAATGAGAAAAAGATCTCAAGTTTTTGAGCTAATCTCATATTTATAGATTTCTTGCCTTTTTGGCATGACTACTTTTATATATATATATAAAAAAAAAAAAAGTAACCATGCAGAAGGCTTTTTAATAGTCTTCACATCTGGAACAACCACTTTTGTTGAAAATAGTAGCAACGTAGAGATGAATTGCCTGAAATATCATGCACGTGTTCACTTTTATTATAATAGGAGCCACGCACAGCTTGTTTTGTGGAATGCTCTCTAGAACGATCACTTTTATTGACAAAAGTAACAATGCGCAGCTTGTTTTGCTCTTTACTCATACACGTGATCACTTTACTCAAAAATAGTAATCATGCGCAGCTTATTCCTTCTATCCAGACTTGCGCATGTTCACTTTACTTAAAAATAGTGATCACGTGCTACTTGTTCCTCTTACCCCAGTTTTGGAACAATCACTATTGTTTGTAATAGTGATAACGCAGAGCCTTTCTTCATGGGCATGGTTACTATTATTGAAGAAAGTGTTAACACAAAGGTTAGCTTCTAAACTTAAGCTCTAGAATGATTATTTTCCTCAAAAATAATGATAACGCACATGTTAGCTTCTGAACTTAAGATATGGAATGATCACTTTCATCAGAAATAATGATAACGCCCAACATTTAGCTTCATTATTCTTTGCTCTTTGTCTCTAAAATTGCTTCTTTCTCTTCTTCAATCCTTATCCTCAAGACTCTTAACTTAGAATTTCCTGCAAAACTAACAAAATTACATCATAATTCTATCAAATTCACATAATTTGAATTACTAAAGACAACAATTTACTTTATTGAACATTTATATATTTTTGTGCAATTTTCATTTTCCAAATTACATTTTCTGTAAAAAAAAATAACCTAGAAAACTACTTAAAAACCTAGTAAAATATGCATTTATCACTCACCTGGAGTGTTGCAAACCATAGAGATCCCTGAGTAGAAATGAGACAGTGTGACCATGGATTTTGTATCCCATTTGCTGAGGACTGTTAAGAATCATGATTTTGTCTGGGTCATAGTTGATAGGTTAACAAAGTGTGCGCACTTCTTATCAATTAACATGACTTATACCTTGGAGAAGCTTGCTAAGCTATATGTTCGAGAGATTTTTAACTTACATGAAGTAGCTTCTAGCATTATCTCTGATGGGGACCTTTGTTTCACTTCCTAATTTTGGAAGAACTTCCAAGTAGCTATGGGGACCCAGTTAAGGCTGAGTTCAGCATACCACTCTGAGACTAATGGTCAATCGAAGTGAAACATTCCGACATTAGAGGACTTGTTGTGAGCTTATGTTATTGATCAGAGAGGTGATTGGGAAGATATGCTTCCTTTAGTAGCATTGATTTACAATAAGAGCTACCATTCTAGATAGGCATGGTGCCTTTTAGGGGCTTGTATGGCAAGAGATGCGGGACTCTTGTTTGTTGTTTCCAAGATGGAGTTCATTTGATGGTTGGACCCGAGATGCTTCAAAAAACTACAGAGTAAGTTGAATTGATCTATAAGAGACTAAGAGCAAATCGGAGTCATTAGAAGTCATATGCTTATTGACGCTGGAGACCCTTGGAGTTTGAGGTGGGTGACACATATTTCTAAGAGTATCACAAGCCACAAGAGTTGGACAAGCTTTGATAGCAAAAAATGTAACACCTTATATTTCTTTTCTAAATATATGATAAATTTTCTTAAATATTTAAATGGCAAAATAAATTTTCTTTCAACAACTCTCTAATGAGAAAAAAACAATGAAATGATATAAGGTTCATAGAGTAAAATTTTATTAATTCATGAGTACTTTTAGAAAAACAAAGATCTTAAAATTTTTATCATCAACAAAAAGAAATAGTAGTTTTATAACTGTTTCAAAAGGATACTATAGAACTGAAAATATCCATTACATAACTTAAAATAACTAAGTCCTATAGCAGTTCTCATCTATCTATGCACTGTGAGTCTGGTACTATTTATCCTAGTTTCTTGAAAAAAGTTGTATAAGGGTGAGTCTCTATCCTACCACTCATGCATCACACATATTCATCACAAAACACATCTTATCACGGTTAAAGAAAACATCATGGCATTATATATCACAGTGTCATATAAAGCATGTTCTCATCTCAACATGTATTGTATTCCACACAAATTCATAATTTTTTTTCTTTCTTTTATCCGCATTTATCACGCCTTGTGGCCACAGTTATCCGATGCCTCTATCCTGAGGTCTTACACATCTATGTAAATAGTCGCCAGATGGTCCAATGCAATACGGATACAACACATACAATAGACAGCCCCTTAGCAAAGATAATGGTAAGGAGTCAAGTCGGGAAACGAGTATGTTGCCATGTGGTGCATTCAAACATAATATTCCATACACAATCCCGAATGTCACTCGCCATCCTACATTTCTCCAAGATATCCCATATCGTCTCCATCTTCCACTTCCCCAGTGTATCTCTGTAACTATTTACATCATATCCTTTTCCATCTCATACTCTTTCAAGTATATTCACATGTTTACATATGCCATTTCTTATGTTCACACATATTTTTCATTATATTTCCATATACTTTTCTTCATATACATCAAACTATGGCATATTCATAATACACATCATTTTTACATGAAACACAATATATTTAAACATGAAACATTCATCTATTTGTATATTTATATCACAAAATCATAAAATCATATCAATCATCCTCAATATACCTTATCATGCTCTATTTGAACATAATATCATATTTTCACCATGTATTCATCATAAAATCATATAAACAACCAATTATTCTCACTTTTCACCGATTGTTTTTCATAAAACAAAGGTTATTTCACATATAGTAACATACATGACAAGATCTATGAGAATACAAATAATAAACATAACAAAATGATAAAGTAAAACCCCCCTTACCTCAAAATAAAGTTTTTACAAAGATTTAACTCTAGAACGGAGTTTTCCCTAAGAACACCATGAACATCTATAAGAAAAAGAAGAAGAAGAGAAACGAACGGTAAATCTAACTTCAAACTTAGAGAAACTTACTTGAAATCCTTTAGAACAGATGTAGAATCACAGATCTAAAGAGAAATCTAAGTTTAGGAGGGTTTAGTATGAGAGAAAATGGTGAGATATAGCCTCAGAACCTTTGAGAACCTTGAATAGGAGTGAAGAAATGAAAATTTCGTGTGAAACCCCTTTTTTATAGAAAATTTTTGAAATTTACTGCTCACTGCCAAAATTACTGTGCACACGTACTATACACGGACTGTACGCGGATGTGACATCATCCATGATGTAATGCTGATGTCACTGTACATAGGCTGTTTTACTGTTCATCAACATTATTCATAGGTAGTTTTACTGTTCACATTTTTTAAAAAAAAAAAATTCTATCTAAATCTATTTCAATTATACTTTAATAAACCTCATTTTATTTAAATCAAAGTACAGGATATTACAAAAAAGATAACACCTAAGTTCATTCGGTCGTATTAGATACAGCATCGTAGGGGACCAGTAGCCTACGAGTTAGCTTTACCACCTTAATTAGCAAGATTGCACATTGTCTTTCACGAGTCACAGCTAAGGAAGTACGTTCATGATTCATCCCACATAATCGAACTAGATGTTGTGCAGATACAAGATGATTTATCGGTTGATCTTCTAGTCACACGTATTGAAGACACTAGAGTTAAGGAGCTCAGAGGTAAGACCATTCGACTAGTGAAAATTATTTAGGATCTAGTCACCAACAATGTGACGAAAGAGTTAGAGGATCAGATGAGAGAGTAGTACCCTCATCACTTTCCTGATTAGTGAATTTTTTAGGATGAAAATTTATTTTTAGGGGGAGAATTATCAAACTTGTATATTTTTATATGTATTATTCCTTTTAAATTATGTTGTGTATGCTTGAATTATATGAATTTTCATTTGTTGGAGTACAAATGCAAGAGTTGTATGGCTATTGAATAGAGAGTTGTGCATTTGCAGTGTTATGTGATGGTTTTGTTGATGTAATTAGCAGTGGGAGAGGGGTCTATGATTAATTATTAAGTGTGCTATGTGTGTGACAACCTAGGGATTATAGCCGAGAACTTATATTGCCTCATGTTAGGGAAATTTGGGAGTTCTAGATGCAGGGTATCTCGTTCAAGCGAGGTAGTTCTCACTGAAGTGAGATTAAGTCGTACTGAATTGGGCATTCTAGAGTAATCTCGCTCAAGCAAGATCGTCTCGCTCAAGCAAGATAAGATAAGACTTTCCCAACTATCATCTCGCCCAGGAGAGATGAGCTCACTCAAGCGAGGAGTCGCAGGAAAAATGGGGAGCTCTTTGGACCCATTCTTGCTCAGGTGAGATGCAACTAGCTCAAGCGAGATATCTCTCGCTCAAGTAAGAATAGTAGAAATTTGAATAGTTCCACTGTCTAGTTTTCTCACCCAGGTAAGGGTGAGATCGCCTAGGCGAGAGCGTGCAGATCTGGAGGGGAATTTAAGGAACCTTAGCGCAAAAAAATATTCATTTCTCACCAGACAACTTTTTTCTCTCATTTGCTCTTTGTTCTCTCACCTCTTCGTCTTAGAGAAAATCTTCTCAAAGCCAAATTTCTTCCCAATCCAAGTGGGAACATCTATTTAGGGCGGATCTAGGTGAGTTCTTAGGACTTGGTTCTTCTATTCTACTCTTGTTTCTTGATTTTTCCCTTCAAAAGTTCTCTATCTTGTGATAATAAGGAGATATGAGATCGTTGGGCTTTGTTTCTCTAATTGGGACTCGCGAGGACTTTGAACTAAGAAAACTTATACAAGGTAAAGGGAGCTTACCTTAGAAGACCTTTATTGTCCTTTGGCTGCTGAAGTATTATATGTGAATCTTATTCTAGCTTAGAGTGGGTTGATGTATGAACAAACCTTAGGTTAGAACTCAAAGTATGTATGGCTGAGTGAATTTTCTGTTGTTTGATGAATGACATAAAAGTGGATGTGTGTGGAAGAAATGTTTGAAATGTTGTAATATGAAATGAATGTTTGGAATGCTGTCGTAGAGCATAACGTGTTGAGAAGCTTTGATATATGTGCTGAGAATATTTAATATATGTCGAAATGCCCGATTAAAGCTGTTAGCTGCTTGGTTTCATAATTGAGATTGAGAATACACACACACACACACACATATATATATATATATATAGTTGTGTTGCATCATCACGATCTTTATCATTCCAGAGTCGAGTTACATGTTTAGGTAGTTAGATATGTAATGATAGAAAATATTAAGTTGTGTTGTGTCTGAATCTAGATACCGAGATGGGTCGCTCCTAGACCAAAAAATTGTAGGTTCCTTTTGGATTATTTAAGGTATGAAACTAGTTGGGACCAAGCTGTTGCATTTGCATTAGATGGGTTGGAAATTGGTTGATGACACTGCACCAATTGGCTGAGATTATTGTGTTGCTTGCTGAGAATTACAAAAGTTTTATAAATATTTTTGAATATTTTCATACTCTATGATTATGACAGTTAGTTATATAAGTTCACCCTCACATTTTGTTTGTATTAGTGTGTGTATTGCGATGATTATACGGTGGTACGTGAGCAGATGTAACAGGTGATGTATCTACTTCTCATGCTGGAAGGTGTGACTGAGGAACGTTGGATTCATCATGCTTTTTGAAATAATTCTAGCTTCATTCACTTTGTTAGTCTATGCTTAGTGGTGGATCTATACTATTTAGCTACAATTTAAAAAAATATATAATTTTTATTATGATTTGCATTTTGAGGTCCACATTGAATAACTCTAGTGTAAATACTGTTAATGGATGATTATATATATGTATATCAAAATTTTATTATGAGGCCTTATTTTATTATTGAATTGTGAGTTTTCATGTTTCATTAAGTCTTATTCCCTTTCAAAATGTGGAAATTTAATACAGGGGAAAGCTTCACTATTTCTCAGTGCCACTTAGGATATCTATATTAAGTATGTAACAAAGCTAACAAAAAAGACTAACGTGAAAAAAATAAAATAAAATTTGAGGACAAAAATGAATAAAAAGGAAGTTAGAAGGTAAAAACAAATTTTATTTTAAAATTAAAGAACGAAAAGACTAATTTAATAAAAAAATAACCATTAAAGACTTTTTTTATACTTTTATTTAATATAAAATATATGTTATTGAGATATTTATCATTCATCTATAAAAGTGAATACATTTATTTATTTAATAATTTTTTTAACTTGTGTAATATTTTAAATGATAAAAAATATACATATTAAGTTTTTATTAAAATATAAAAATTAATATTATTTAATACATTAATATCATTAAATGCTATAATATTTTATTAAAAAATTACTTTATATGATATTTTATCTTATAGAACACAAGTTAAAAAAAATTCATTTAATATATAACACGTCAATTTAGTCATTTATAGTATAAATATTTTTAAAATAAATATAAATTTATAGCATCATTTTTAATAAATTATTATATACATAAGAATAGAGGTAATATTTTGTACTTTCTCTATCTATAAAAATAGTTTCTTTAATTAATTTTATTTTTCAAAAAACAAAAAATTACAATTGTAAGATAAAATTATCTTTTTCTCTAATTTTACCCTTTAGATAATTATTGTCTAAAACACCTTTCTTTTTTATCTTAGCTCTTTATTTAATTATTGCAAAAACAAATTATGAAATGAATAAAATGAAAAATATTATCTTTTTTTTATAAAAATAATATAATTAAATAATTTTAAAATTTTTGTCTTACAACCTTAAACAACTGTTCTCAAAATAATAGTCTTGTTACAATTTCTATCTTCTCTTTATTCATTTATTTAATAATTAAATTTTAAAATGAGTACAATAGAAAATTTTATAATATTTTTAATAGAAATAAAATAATTAATAAATTTTTAGTTCCTGCGTCACAACGTTAAATAACTACTTTTCTCAATCTTTTAAGAATAGTCTCTTTAACTACTTTTATTTTTCTTAAAATAATAATCATTTTACAATTCAAAGTACTTTCTTTCAATTATGTCTTAAGATAATTATTATCTCAAAATGTATTGTTTACTTCTCTTTATTCATTTATAATTTAATTAAATGTTTAATTTTTATAAAGTTCATATAATTTTAACTTAGTTCTTATTAAATACATTGTTAAAAAATAATTATTGTTTTTTAATAAATTATTATTTTTAATTTATTTAATTACATATTCAAACAAAAGTTGACACTTAAATGTATTTTAATAAATCTTGTTTAAATGAGTATAATTCAAGGTAGAATGTGTATGTATGGCTCCCAAAGTAAATCTTGCAAATTTAAGGGGTAAATTTAAAATTTTGGCCCAAATAGATTAAATGCCAGCCCAAATATTCTAGCCCAACTGAAAAAGTAACAAACCCCCATTACATACAAAAACCAATGTGATGGAGAGTTTTTTTTTTTTTTTTGTTCAAACGGATGAAAATAGGTATGACACGTGATCACAATTTTTTTTTTTATAAATGATGAAATGCAAAATAAGAAAAACTTTTAAGTATAATACTGAATTATTGGTGTTGCGATTTAATTTAAATTAAAATTTTATTTAAATAATCTCCATGCAAATAATCTATTAAAAATTCTTATGAAACAAGTTGATCCAACACTATGAATACTTTTTTATGAATATTATTAATTAGTGTAATATTAATTTAAAATTTAATAAATAATTTTTTATTAAAATATGTAATGATATAATGGGAAATAAATAAAAAAAGCATAATATATATATATATCATGGTACAAGTTGTTGCTTTAGTTTCTTTTGAAAAAATTAAATTCTAAAAATAATTAATATATTTCAGAATTATTTTTAAAAAAAATAGGTAGTGTGATTAAAAACTTGTAAAAAAACTACATTTTGTTTTTACTAACATACAGCGGAAGAGTCAACGTTCAATATGTTAATCATTTAGCAAATTATTTATTTTTTGTAAAAGTAAATAAAAATTACAATATTAAATACGAGACTCTTTATATATCATAAAAAATAATATGAAATCATCATATTCAATATTTTTTAATATCAAACCATAAAATAACAACACTTTATTTAATCAAATCATGTGTGTAATGATAATTTATTTAATAATATAATTTTTAAATCATGACAGCTTAGATAAAAACTTTATTAAATAGAATATTTTTTTTAATTTTTAAATTTAGTATATTAAATTTTAAAAAAATTATTTTAAAAATAAATTATAAACATAAATATTTTAAAATTAATTTAAATGTATTACTCCGATCAAGCATTTATATATATTTAATCATTTTATCATAAAATTATTATATTAAATAATCAATATTTTTAATGAATATTATTTTATAATGATGATATTAATATTTTTAAATATTTATTATTATTATTATTATTATTATTCACTCATTCAACTTATATATTAATTTATATTTATGAAAAACTTTAATTAATACACAATGTTATGTATATTTAATTTTTATGTTTAAATATTAATAATTTTCATGTAAATATTTGTTTTGCATAATATAAATACATATTATATATTTTATTTATTCTGTATCTTGTACCAAGTGAAACAATATCGTTTAAGTAAGATTTCATGTTTGAATTCTTATACTGAATGATATATTATTGATATATTCAATTTTATTATTTTAATAAAAATAATTATATATAATAATTTATTCTATGTTATTAATTTTTTTATAAAAATAATAACTAGTAATTTTTATTTAAAATATAAAAAATAAAAATCTATTTTTATATATATTAGTGTTATATTTCTTTATATCTTTATTTATTATAAAATATATGTTAGTAAAATACTCATTAATTACTTAATATAATTTTAATAATATTTTTAAATATACTTAATATATATATATATATATAACATTTAAAATATTTACAAAATACTTATTAATCACATAAACTAAAACATAACAAAACGTTTTTGTAAAAAGTAATTTTTTTACAATAATTTTTAACCATAACAGTTATATATATATATATATATATATACTTATATTTTATTATAATTTTAATTAACAAACTAATAAGTATATGAGTTTGTATCGATTATTTAATAAAATTTTATACATCACCGACAACCATTCTTATATATAAGGTTCTATTATTTAAGTTTTGGAAAAAAAAATATTTTATTTCAAATAAATTAATTTTACTTCAAATAATGATTAAACTATAAAATTTCAAATGTTATTTATCTTTATAAAAAATTATTATAAAAAGTAATTAAAACTTTTATAAAAATGTTTAAAATAAATTTTTAAAACAATTAAAAATTTGAATATTTTTTAATTATGATTTTTTTTATAAAAAATTTAGACAAACATTGTGAAAATATTTTACAGTAACTTTAAAGTAATTTTTTTTAACATTGAAGTACATTTTTAATAAAAAAAAATAAGAAATTAATGGATTGATAAATGGATTCATAAATAGTTATATCTTTTAACAGTACTCTAACCATTAAAAAAAACTTTTTACATAGATTAAAATACGTGAATTCCACATTTGATGTAAATATACGCAATATAGAAAGTCTATATTAACGGTTAATAATCAATATAAAAAGTATCATTTTTTGTCAGTTATTTTTAATAATCTATATAGAAAGTATCACTTTTTATATAAAAGATTGCAAAATTATATTATAAAAATAACTGATATAGAAAAGTTTGTAAAATTTTATTATATTTGAATAATTTATTTTTTGTTTTTATATAAATATTCTGTATATTTTTATTAATTATTATTAGATAAAATTTTAAAACAAAATACTTAATTTAAATATTTGAAAAATTAGAATAATTAAAATTAGAGAGAGCTCTTCACAACATGTTAAATTATGTCCAAACTTAAAAGTTCCTACTTTTATTCCCTTGATATGTCATGGCAACTTTCGAGCAATTTCTGCTGCCTAGGCAACTATAGTAACATGACACCCATACTTCTGCGGTATCAGATCCACAGACGTTCTGAAAAAAAAATATTAAAAATAAAATATGAATGGTGTTATAATATTAAAAATAATGATGAAAAAATTAATAAATATTAAAATCATAAATAATAAAATAAAAGAATTGCGTACTGATCTTTAAAATATATAATTTAAGGAATGATTAAAAGTTAAACCATTCTCTAAATTAAATTTATGAAAAAATCATCACTTTTAAGAGTGATTGTTTAACTATTTTCCAAAATATAACACTCTTGAATAGCTCATAGCACAGTAACATTTTAAAATAAGTCTCTCTCCAATCTCCATTCCAGCGCATTGGTTCCTTTTCACATCTACCCCACTTTTATTTAATACTAAATCATAAAATATGTCTAATGATAATTTATTTAATAAAATATTATTTAAATCATGACAACTCAGATAAAAACTTTATTAAATAGAATTATTTTTTAGTGTTTTAATTTTAGTATATTTCATTTTAAAAAATAAATTATTATAAACGTAAATATTTATTACTATTGTTGACTTTATAGTTTAAAATTAATTTAAATTTATTACTCGGATTAAGAATTTATTTATTTAATTATTTTTCCATAAAATTATTATATTGATTAATCAACATTTTTAATGAATATTATTTTATAATGATGATATTAATATTTTTTAATTATTATTATTATTATTATTATTATTATTTATTCATTTAACTTATATATTAATTTATATTTATGGAAAGCATTAATTAATACACGATGCAATGCATATTTAATTTTTATATTTAAATATTAATAATTTTCATGTAAATATTTATTTTGTGTAATATAAATGTATATTATATATTTTATTCATTTTTTTGTTTCTTATTCGGTTTAATTCACCTAGGTCATGCACCTAAATATGATGGATGAGTCTACTACTAGAACTCGAGACCTCTAAAACAAAACTAAAGAAGCCAACAAGACAATAAAAAAAAAGAACTAAATAAGAAGTAAACACACTTAAAAGTAGATTGCAAATAAGACAAAATTGGAGAATTTAAAGAAGATTATGTAATGTTAAATAACAACTAATTTTTTTTTTGTATGGAATCAAGCAAAATAAATAGAAGATTGGAAGAAATATATCAAAAACACACTTTTGTATGTTGCAATTTTTTTTTGGTAATATATATTTTTTTCAATGAGCACTACGTGAATAGTGTGTGATGAACAGTACTTTTCAATCTAATTTTAATCAAAGCTCTTGATACCAATTGATGACAACCACAAACTGTGTCGTCAAATTAAACGATCTTGAATTAGATTTTTCACAATAAAAATAAAATTATTAGGGTACAAATAGGAATTGAAATAAGAAGAAAATTAATAACAAGTGAAAATAGAATAAAGATGAAAAATGGCGCCACAATCGTATGATTGATAAGCCAAGAAACGATAGCCACAAGAGTTTTGGCCTCTTGATAAGATCAAAGAAAATTGGCTCACTCAAAAACCTAGAGTCACATGCTCTCGTAAGAGTGTTCAATCTCAAATTGTAATCAAAACTAATAAAAAGTGTGTATACAAGAACTTATATATCCCTAATACTTGTAAACTAATACTAAAGCAAACCCTAATGAGTTTCTTGTACCAACAAGCCTAAATTCAAATAAACTAAATAAAATAACAAGATTTTATCCTAAATAAAAACTCAAAATAAGTAATGACTAATATTAAAATAAATAAACTAAACATAATAATTAAATCCTAATAAAACTCGTTAGAGTTCAAATCCTCTAAGCATATGTAATTGACCATCTTGGGCTTTTCTAACTCCAAATTAAGTTCTCTTTCAATTAGAACAGCAACAATCTTTTCTAAGTCTCCATTTATTCTCTTTGCCCTTGTCCTTGTCATTGGTCCTTGAAGTCCTTTTAGTGTCTTCAAGTCTTTGTCTTCAATGGACCTTCCTTGATTTTCATCATCTTGACACTTAGGAGAACTTCTATCTGTGAACCTTGATCTTTTTCCATATATCTCTGTGAGCTCATCTTCGAGGTAAGAAGAGCTCTATTTTATCTTTCTATTATAGTATTTATTTTGTGCTCATGAGAGCACTGTTATATAAATGTTTTATGAAAATATATGGTTGAGATATTTGTTGTGTGAAGTATGGATGAAAAGATATTTGTTTGATAAGTTGGACTATTTGGTTGTTAGATTAAGTGGTTGGTATATGTTCATATATATTATATGATGATTATTCAATGTGAAATATTACTAAGCTAGTTGAGTGGTTTGTGTGATTTTATAAAATATATCTGAGTAAAATAATATGAGAAAATGATGTGAATATGAAAGTTAATGGTTAAAATTGTATGAATGATTGTATGCGTGAAATGGATTGGAATGGAATTAGTTTGGAAGTACTTTACTAAGCACAATATGATAAGTGAGAAAGGATAATTCTGAGAATGACTCTAAGAGTTAATTTGGATTTGATCTAGTGTGATTACAAGATACACTGGGGGTCTAGAGTCCAGAGATGATGAAAATATGGGGGGAAACGTAAGGTGGTGAGCGACATTCACGTGTGTATACACTCTTTTTAAGAGCAAATGCGTCACATGGCCTCATACTCGTTTCTTGACTAGACTCTTAACTATGCCTTTGCTAAGGGCCCGATTATTGTACATGTTGTATTTATGTGCATGGGTTAATCGGCGACTATTTACCTAGTTGAGTAATACCTAAAGAAGTGCTGGAGGTATCGGTATCTGTGATCATAGTGCACTAGGAGTGCATGTTGGAATAAGAGAAAGGAAAATAAATAATAAAATGTTGATTGTTATGTGTGATGTGAACATGTTTGTGAATATGAATTCATGAAATTGAATGTGTTGTATTTATGTTAAAATTATGATTTATGCTAAATGTTTCTAAAGGGATAAAATAGACACTCATTCTTACTAATAATTTCAGGGAATTAGGATGACAGAGCCTTAGAGAAGAATTAGATTAATAGATAGATCTGTATATTTTAGGTTAAATCATGTATTTAATTAATATAAGAGAATATGTCATTTTAAATTTGCTATACTTGTAGAAGATGAACCTAGGATTTTTGTTATGATGAGATGGACTACTCTTACAATATCCCATTTGATTTTCCTAGAAGTAGAATACACCAGACCCTATGTGTATATATGTATAGAGATACTATTAGGAGTCTAGCAGTCCTCACATATCTTTTTACCTACCACGACCATGACTCTCTTGGAAGACCATCTAGATGGACCTTTGAGCACGTCACTGGTACAGAGGTTAGAGTTGATTCAAGCGATCTCTACCTGGGATCAGATGAGGATCTGGATTCAGAAGACTTAACTGAGATAGAAAGCTAGCACAGAGTGGATGAGTAGGATCGGTCTGCAGTAGTTGGTTTTGAGGAAGACTACTCTGCGACTTGCATATTTTTATGAATTTTAAATATTATAATTATGTATATATTGTTGTAAATCTCAATCATTTTGATAGACAGTTTGTAATATTTAAAGTTGAAATATGTACTGTATATAGAGGTTTCTTATGAAGACTTCTAAATTGTAGTTATGATGTTTATTTACTCTTTTCAATCTTCATTAATGTTGTTATATTAATATTGTAAAATTTTAAAATTTTCAGTAATTTGCTATAATTATTTCTATTACATGAAGTACATTGATGTTCAGTTTTAAACAATTAAGAACAATTTATACATTGTACGAATTTTGAAATAAGGATGTTACACTTTAATTGTCTTCTGACTTTATGCTTAACATTCTTATTGCTAAAGATAACTATGAATGCACACACCCATCCCATAAAGGCTTATTTACTACCTCTAAAATATTACAAAACTTTGCAGCCCCTACATTAAGTTCTTGTTCAGCTTCAAAATCACAAAAATTTCTAAATTTAGGACCAATAGCATCATAAACCATTTCTTGATAACGACTATTGCTTTCTTCCCAACTTACATTACCTACATTCTCACCTGATTGCAATATATTTGAATTGTCTGCTTGATTTTTCACATTAACTACTTTCTCATGCTCAGTCCATATCTAATAATCATGTTTAAATCCAAATTTATACAAATCATATCTAATTGAATCAATATCCAAAAACTTTCTATACTTGCACTTAGAACATGGACACCTAACTTTTTGGTTGGTGATGAATTGCTGCGAATTAAAACAAACACGTATGAATTCCTTTACACTCAATGAATTTAGGTTTTATTTTGCCCTGACTTAGGTATAACCTATCATACATTCATTGACAATTTCTGAGAAACATCTAGATCAAGAACTATATAAACGTAATACAAATACACAATGTTGTATCAACCTTCTATTATACATTACACAAATTTTTAATATAAATTTTGGCAGAATCTCCCCTAATACATGTTAATTTCCTTACGTTTGTTTACCACTTTTTTACAAAAGTCAAAATTTTCACCACATATAACTAATATATTATATAACAATATGTTAATCAATGCATAAAACACAAACACATTACAATCTTAAACCGTTCTAGAGCACATCCCCTTGTAACTCCACAACATGCGTATTCTACAAACTCTGCAAATACAAACAATCCCACAGCACATAATAATCAGGTTCAGAGAAGGACCTTTACTCTCTTTCTCCTAGTCATAAATCTTCAATCCTACAATTCTATCTTAGAAATTTTAAGTCTATAAAATACATAAAAAATAAATAAAAAAACTAAACCGACTAAAAGTTAGAGTATCGTACCAAGAACACAATGATGCAAATTATCTTTCAAATGGATGCTTCAATCACTCACAAAGCTCAAAAAACTGAAGCTCCTAGAGAGAGACATAGAGAGAGAGGAAATTAAGCAAAATAAGGAAGAAGAAAGAGGAGGCGAGATTTTAAGTGTTTCACGTATTACAGACGGGAAAATTTATTTGTAAATAGTTATGAAATAGTGCATTTTAAAGGTTCAATTACAGACGAATTTATCCATCTATAAAATTTATCTGTAAATTGCCAGATGAAAAGTTAGTAAAAAACGGTAATACTTCTGCTCTAAATTTTTCTCCCATTTTGAAATTATAAACGAAAAAATTTGTCTATAATTCCTGTCTATAATACTTCAAGCCAAATGACGGGCCAACTACATATGGACTTACAGATAAATTTTTTAGAAAATATAAAAAATAATAATAATAAAAAATATGTCTGTAAAGTTGTCTGTATTACAGATGAATGTTTATTCGCTTATATTGGTCATCTGTAAATAGCACTTTTCTAGTAGTGTATATATAAGGTTCTATTATTTAAGCTTTGAAAAAAAATATTTTATTTCAAATTTGATAAATTACTAAAAGAATAAATTTCATTTTAAAAATTTGATTAAAAATATAAAACTTGAAATTTTTTATTTATCTTTATTAAAAAATTATTTTAATTATGATTTTTTTTAAATCTTAGACAAACACTGTGAAATTATTTTTATATTATATTAGGAAAATTTTATAAAAGTTATTTCTTACATTTAAAAATTTTAAACAAAGATTATTATTAACTAAATCAATTTTTTCTTTAAAATAAATTCACAGTAGCTTTAAAATTAATTTTTTTAAAATTAAAATAATTTTTAAATAAAAAATATGAAACTAATGGATTGATAAATGGACTCATAAATAGTCACATCTTTTAACTGTACTCTAACTCTAATATTACATTCATAAAATATTTTATATATTATCTTTTTTATCATACGTAATGAGTTAATAAAGATCCTATTATTTAAAAAATAAATTTATAGAGAACCTTGTAAATAAAAGGATACGATTCACGTTCTATTGCCTTTGTATTGTTTAATTGTACTTTTCATGATATGTCATGGCAACTTTCGAGCAACTTCTGCTGTCTAGGCAAGTATAGTAACATGACACCCATACTTCTGCGGTATCAGATCCACAGAAGTTCTGAAAAAAATATTAAAAATAAAATATGAATGGTGTTATAATATAAAAATGATGAAAAAAAAAATTCAAAAAAACAGTAAATAAATAAAAGAAGGAAAAAAATATTAAAATTTTGGAAAGTGGGTCGTCCAAACTCCTAAAAAGTCTTGTGTTGAAAGTTATGTCAATTCAAAACTAACGTAGAATAATTTATATAAATTTTAAAAATATTATCATGTCTCTTTCTACATTATTTTATAAAGAATTGATGTAAAATTTTGTTGTAAAAGTATTTTTTGTATTAGTGAACTCTAATATTATATACATAAAGTATTTTATATATTATTTTTTTATTATACTTAATGAGTTAATAAAGATCCTATTATTTTAAAAATAAATTTACAGAGAAACTTGTGAATGAAAAAATATAATTCACATTCTAATACCTATGATTGTTTAATTGTACTTTTCATTTCTATATTTTAATTTTTTTAGTTTTAATTATTTACAATTAATTTATTTAATTTTTAAATTTCTAAATTTTGTGAACAATTACTTATATCTAAATTTAAACTAATTTAATGAACAAATTAATATCCATCATTGCAAATAATTTCGATAAATACTCATTAGCTCTAGATCCAAAGTCAATCAGAAAACAGAAAAAACTCTAGACCCAAACACCATTCTTTCTAGTGTTTCTACAAAATAAAAAATTCAAGAAAAGGTTCGCACGTAAGAGGACCACGAAGAACACGAATAAAGGAGCACCTAATATGCTAATAAATATTTTAAATTGTTAATATTTATATTTCAACAATTTGCCTACACTGGTAAACATTTGCGATCACAAAAATTAGTTAATATTTATATGAGAAGCTAGCTAGAAGGAAAGCCATATACACTACACTACCTCCATTGCAGCCATTGGCATCTAAAAAGCAAAAATGGTCTCACGAACCCAAAAGCCTCATATAGTATGTGTACCATTCCCAGCACAAGGTCACGTAAACCCCTTCATGCAATTAGCCAAACTCCTTCATTGCATGGGTTTCCACATAACATTTGTGAACACTGAGTTCAACCACGATCGTTTGGTTAAGTCCCTTGGACAAAACTTTATGAAGGGTCTCTCAGACTTCCAATTTGAGACCATACCAGATGGTTTGCCCCCACCCACGAAGAATGCAACTCAAGACATTGCAGCATTGTGTGACTCAACTAGGAAACATTGTTATGCTCCATTGAAAGAGCTTGTGATGAATCTCAACACTTGTTCTTCTCTGGTTCCTTCGGTTAGCTCTATCATATATGATGGTCTTATGGGCTTTGCTGGCAAAGTGGCGAGGGATTTGGGCGTTGGAGAGCAACAATTTTGGACTGCCTCTGCTTGTGGCTTATTGGGGTATTTGCAATTCGATGAGCTTGTAAAGCGTCGCATTCTTCCATTCAAAGGTGATGATTTGTCCTTTTTTAATGCTATGAAAATGACCCTTTTACAAACTTAAACTAACTTAAATTTATATAAAATGTAAAACTATAAGTATTTTTAGTTTTATGATTTTTAATATGTATTTAATGAGATATGATGAGAATAATCACAGACACGTGTGAAGATAATTGTTTTAGTTTTCCCGTTATACTTGGGTTTCTTCTTCTTTGTTTTGGTAAGTTGTTCTTGTAGGCCTTCAAAGTTCTCCAATGTAAAGTATTTTCTTAATATTTTATTTTGACATAATTCTTTTGAATATTTAACATGTGCATTCCAATTCAATTTAATCATCAAACGTATTTAATATAAAAGGAAAGAGTATATATTTTTCAATATTTATAAGAATAATTGAATTTAAATTTTGTTTTTATTTTAAAGAAATTAATTTAAAATTTTAAAATTAATTTATTCATAAGTTGACATCATTATAAATATATCATTTAAAATTATTGTTAATCTAATATGTTCAAATGCATGTTACATTATTCCTAAGCAATGATAAAGATAATTTTAAAAAATGTAAAAAAGAAAATAATAAGAATTAAACAATAAACAATTTGTATAGTTTGTTAATAAAAAGTAACGATAAAGAAATAATTTATTTAAGTTTAAGGATAAGAAAAATTAAATAAATGACTATTGTTTGAATGAACAACACAAGGTACTTCCAAACTCATAAATATTTCCATAATGTTAAATGATGAATACAAACCGATTTGTATGTGACGATGCAACTGAACATCTTTAAAAATAAATTATCCGTTTGATATCTGTATGTAAATAATTATTTATATAATAAATTTATTTTAAATAATGTTTTTTAAATTTATTTTAATTTTAAAAATAGTATTTTTATTTTCCAACTTTAAAGTAAATTTTAATTTTGTCATTTAACTTCTACTTTAGTCTTCTAATTTATAAGAAAATATTAATTTAAAAACGCTAATTTTTTCAAATAGTGTCAAAAATATTTTTAACTAAATATGAATATATATATATATGTGTATATATATATATATATATATATATATATATATATGTGAAAAAAATGAAAATAATAGACTTTGCAATTTTTAGCGTAGAAAACGTGCTTTCTTCGTGAAACTAAAAATGTGTAATTGTTTAAAATTTTGATTGAGAGAACTAAAAAAAATTGAATAAGTATTATAATTGTATGTTAAATTATGCATTTTAGTCTTTCTAGTTAATACTCATAAGTTAGTCTTTATGTCTAAATATGTTTCATTTTACGTTAAATTATACATTTTTTTTACGTTTTATGATTTGATCTTTGTTGTTATAACTTTGTTAATGATAAATGAGACCAAAATATAATAAAATACTCGTATAAAAATCAAAATATAAATATTTTATAATTATATAAACTAATTCATAAATATATTAAATAAAAGAATTAAATATTTATTTTAATCAATTATAATTTAAAATAATATATGACAGCAAACTTAGTTAAGAGCAAACTTGTGTTATAATTTAATCTTATTTTCATAACATTTTTATGATAATTTTTTAATATGTAACTATCTCAATTTATGTACAATATACTTTTTATATGATATAACAATTTCTAAAAAATCTTTAAAAAATATTTATTATATTTTAGATATGAAATTACACCATTACTCAAAATTTTTGAGAATCAATTTTATTACTTAAGTAAATTTGTAACTTTTCTACTATGATACAAGTAAGTTATTCTTATTATATAGACTTAAAATATCATTAATTTGTTTGAGAAAAGATAATAAAAAAGTAATTGTAAACAATGCAAATTTGAAAAAAGATGTGAAAGTGATAGTTCTACAATTTCTAGTAAAGAAAATATATTTTTTGTACGAAACTAAAAATAAGTAATTATTGAAAATTTTGACCGATAGTATAGCAATAATAGATTATTAAAATTTTATACGTGTGAAATATTTACACGGAATTCGAAAAAACTTATATAAAGTAATATTTTTATAAATAAATTTAAACACAAGTATTCACTGAAATTTTAAAAGTTCAGTAACGATTTTGGAGTTTAATATTTAATATACAAAAAAGTGGATATAAAATAAAACAATTATAACAAAATAGAGTGTAATTCACATATCATTTTTAATAAATTTTAATTTTAAAAAGTACTTGTTACTTTAATTTTTAATTTTTTAAAATAATATTTAATTTTTTATTTAATTATTTATTATCATTTTATTTTGAAAAGAGTTAAAATAAATCATATTTTGTAAAATTAATAACTTTATCAAATTCCAGCGCTTCATTAACAAAGATAACTCTAGTCCCTTTAGTTTAAAACTGGAAAATTTACTTATTTTTTCAAATTTTTCTTAAAAAATAAATAAAAATGAACATATTTTTATGAAAAATAAGTTAAACTACATAAGCACCAGCCAGCAGTGATTTCAACTTATCAAAATTCGAGGGCTATTGTGACAAGTTCAAAAGTCATTAATCTAACAATAAATTAGAGTGTTAGTACACCATAGTCTTTTTTTTAATTATATTTTTTGTTCCTATAGTTTAATATATGTGTAATTTTAGTTTCTCTAATTTTAATTATTTATATTTAATCTCTCAAATTTTTAGAATGTGCAATTTCACTTGCTCTAATTTTAATTTCTTACATGCAGTTTCTCTAACTTTTTTAAATATACGGTTTTGTTCGCCTTATTTTAATTATTCACATTTAATCACACTAAGTTTTTAAATATTCAAATTACGTCTTCATGAAAACTTTTACATTTCTAAATCGCACATTTAGAAAACTAGAGGGACTGGAACTGTACATTTAAAATACTAGAAGAACTATACGTGAGCAATTAAAATAAAAAAATAAAATTATATATTTAAAAAATTAGAAAAATTATATGTGAGCACTTAAAATTTAAAAGACTAAAATTGCATAAGTTTACTAACGGAAGTTTGTCCGAATGAAAAACGGCTCAATATACCTTAAATAAAGTTTCGAGTTTGAATCCTTCTATATATAAAAAAATTTTTAGTGGTAGACTCATCTACCACATTCAGATGCGTGACCCGAGTTGGATATGATTAAATCAGATGAGAAACAGAAAAAATTGAAATATATATATATATATATATATATATATATATATATATATATAATATTAAGGAGATAATTATGAAATTTGTAATTTATCAAATTTTTTGAAAAGTAAAATTAATTTTTTTCTCAGTTATGTAATTGAGTTGATTTATTTTATTTCTGAAATTTTCAGATGAAAGTTACGTTGTTGATGGCTCTTTAGATGTTAATCTAGACTGGATCTCAGGAATGCAAAATATCCGAATCAGAGACCTTCCGAGCTTCGTTAGAACCAACACTGTAGATGAAACCAATTTTGTTTGCTTTGGCTATGAGGCTCAAAATTGTTTGAAATCATCATCAATAATAATTAACACCATGCAGGAATTAGAAAGTGAAGTCCTGGATGCCCTTATGGCCATGAACCCAAACATATATAATATTGGCCCACTTCAAATGCTAGGTAGGAATTTTCCTGAGAAAGAAAAGGGTTTTGAATCAAGAGGGTCTAGTCTTTGGAAAAATGACTCAAAATGTTTGCAATGGCTAGACCAATGGGAACCATCCTCAGTCATATATGTGAATTATGGAAGTATTACTGTAATGTCTGAGCATCACTTGAAAGAATTTGCATGGGGACTAGCTAATAGCAATTTACCTTTTTTGTGGATTAAGAGGCCAGATTTAGTAATGGGTGAATCCACACCTTTGCCACAAGAGTTCTTAGATGAGGTCAAGGATAGAGGGTACATTACAAGTTGGTGTCCCCAAGATCAAGTTCTTGCTCATCCATCAACTGGGGTCTTTCTAACTCATTGTGGTTGGAATTCAACCCTAGAAGGTATATGTGAGGGTGTGCCAATGATTGGTTGGCCTTTTTTTGCTGAGCAACAAACTAATTGTAGGTATATATGCACAACTTGGGGAATTGGAATGGATGTTAAAGATGATGTAAAAAGAGAGGAAGTAACAACATGTGTGAAGGAAATGATAGAGGGAGAGAGGGGGAAGGAGATGAGGCAAAAGTGCATGGAATGGAAAATGAAAGCAATAGAAGCTACAGACACAGGAGGTTCATCTTACAATGATTTCTATAGGTTAGTAAAGGTGGCACTTCATCATGATGCAATTTGAGTCCTTCAGCAAATCAAGATGGGTTGTTTGGGCTAGCTGTTAAACAAACTATGTGCTTTCATTAGCAAGTCCTTTGAGTTGAGGATTCCAAGCTAGGGCACTTAATAAAATATTTCTGTTGATTCAATTGCTAATATTGCTTTTATTTTGGGTGGTTCCATTTATCTTTCTTGTAATAATATTTATTTATTTTGGATTTTAAATAAAAGATATGGATGACTTATTTTTCTATGCTGTTACTAGTTTTAGCACTCTTGGATATAATATCTTTGCAATGAAGAGTGACAATTCATTCAGGTTTAAAATAAGTTAGTGAATATTATATTCTGACTTATTTTTTATTTTATCATATTTTATTTTAAATTCCTATAATTTTTTTCAACTTTAATATCTAATAATGTAAAATATTTAAAATTAATTTTTGTTATTATCGTATCTTCATTTATTGTTGGTTTAGTTCACAAAATTTCATTGTACTGTTTAAAACAGTTAAATATGTTTATTTTTTTATATAATTATTGAAATTTACTTTTAAACTTATAAAAAATATTTTATCCTTTAAATATAAAATATTTATTATATATTTTTAAAAATTATATATATTAGATATATAAATAAATAAACATAAAAATTTAATTAAAATAAATTTTAAAAATAAAAATAACCAATAAATTGAGAAAAAGATTTTTGATGTGACTAATCATTACACATGTGACAAGTAGTCATTAACTTAATGATTTATTTTTTTTATATAACAATAAGTATTACATGAATATTGGAATCTGTTTGGAGAATAAGTATACTCGTCGAGAAGTAATAACGTGTTTTAAAATAAGTTTCTAAAATATTGTTTTACAAAAATTTATTTTTAATTATTAAAAAAATTTTAATTCAATTATTTGAGCCTAAAAGATATGAAATTAAATAAGAACTAAAATTTAATTATAAAATTAATTAAAAATAAAAGCAAATAACACAACATACGTCTTGGTTGGACTTATAGGAGAGGAACCTAGGACATACAGGTTTTCTCATTCAATCTTTTTATGTTATTTTTCTATTTAACTCTAAATTTGATTTCCTTGTGATCAATAATTATTCATACAAATACTTTCTGGTGAGGAAGTACGACTATGCTTAAAAGATAGAACGAGTGTGCTTTTGTATCAGAGCTCAAAGTGTGTGCACAAGAATGATTCACTCAGCTCCTTTGAGCTTCTAGTATGCTTATTCTGCAATCTAAGAAAAATAAAAATAAATAAATAAACAAGAACAAAATTAAAATAAATGAAAGGAAAAAAATAAAATTAAAACAAAAGACACAGGTTGCTTTCTGTTAGCGCTTGTTTAACGTTACGAGCCTAATATTCTTGATTCAAAAGGATTCCTTATTTGAATCTTATATTCCCATACTTTTCACTTAAACATCAACTATAGAAATAAGTAGTTAAAGACAAGATGTCTGATATTTCTCTTTAATAGGGTTTGAAAACCCTAAAAGTTCTTTATTAATTGAGCTTGCCCTAAATAAGCACGACCGTATATGGGCTCGAAGCACTTCCCTGCTTGATGATAGGGTATGGGCCTATTAACTGTTGCAAAGCTACATTTTACAACCAATTTGGGATCAAAACACGTCTTAAACCTAATTATGGCATTTCTATGCTAAACTGCATAGTACACAAATAAATAAGTGTAAAATCTAAATAAAATAAAGGTCAAATATCATTATATAAGCTGTAAAAGATGGCTTAATTATAGACTTATCAGAATGGCATCAAGTTAAGCACTTTTGAACAAAAGTGTCAAACACCAGTGTGTTAGTACAAGACTAGTGTTGACTTTCTCACTGAACTTGTGATAATCCAATAAACCACAAAAAATATCAAAATGGTGTGTGAAAAGATAAAGATCATAGAGAGTCAAGTGAAAAGTTACTGTGACAAGCAATGGAGACCTCTTGCATTTTAAGAAGAAGACCATGTATTTCTAAAAATTATACTAACAACTAGATTGGGTCTTGAAGTCTCAAAAGTATAATCCTAGATTTGTTAGATACCAAATTCTCAAAAGAATAGGAACCTCAATTTACCAAGTAGCCTTACCTTTACTTTTTTTCTCTTTTATTTGTCTCATAACTTTAAAAGTATATTCTTAACCAGGTATGTCATTGACTCGGATCAAGTATACCTGAAAAAGAATTTGACTTACGAAACTGTGAGGGTTCAAATAAGTGATTATAAGATTGAAAAAATTGAGGGGCAAAAATTTTGCTAGTTAAAGTGATTTGGAGCATGAATGATGTCATAATCAATCAAATAATGTGAATTTAAATGCATTAGATAGGTTAAGCTAACCTAGGTTGTGTTCCTAAGGACCATTGGTGTAACATTCTTCATATAATTCAAATAATAATTCCCTTTTATAATATAGATATTTTGAAACAAATTTGGCAAAATTTGTAAGAGGTTTGAATAGCTTGAAAAATTGTACAAATATATTACTATATTTGACTGAGATCAATAAGCTTTAAAAATTTTCTGTATAAAAGTCTTATTCATTGTGAAGTAAAGATTCATTTTGAGGATAAAAATGTGTTTTCTTAATTTAACTTTATGAACGGAATGAAGATAAAAATTCACATTATATATATATATATATATATATATATATATATATATATATATATTTCAAGTTCATGATACAAACAATCTATTTTTCAGTAATATAAATTTCTAACTAAAACTGGGTATGAGTTAAAATTCAAACAGTTAACTATTATATATTATACATAAACCTTGAATCACCATTTACAATAGAGTTCGTCAAAATATCATAAGTTTTAAATGAAAATTCAATTTGTACGATTACATTACTCAAAATAATAAATCCTAACAGAGCAGTTGTTTCTCATACAATTCATGACGAGTATGATCCTAAAACGGATCAATCTTCTTTATCTTTTTATTTTCATTACCTGAAAAATATTAGTAAGGGTGGTAACTTTCATTTAATTAAAACATTTCAAATATATATATCAAAATTATTATCTCATAGAACATGCATCACAATGGAGGCGATTCATAAAACAATTCTAATTCCACAAAGAACATTCACACACACCATTGATCACTCAATCGAATACTTTAAATTCTCCTTTATTCAACATATTCAGTTTCTCATTTAATCAATACAATCATTCAATATCTAAGCTCATGCCACTTTGTTCATTTTAATTTTATATCATTCACCAAATAAGAGTACTCTAGGTACTCATAGGTCCCTAAATCACTGCCAACATACTTTCTTAGTTAGGATGGACTTATGCCAGTATGGATAATCGCCATTGGCTACCACACACGAATACAACGTGTGCTTTATTAGGCTTTCATAGCAAAAGTATAGTCAGGAGATCAGTCAAGAAATGAGCGTGAGGCTTATGGATGCTTTCGCTATCAATCATGTACACATAAGCTATTAACATTCATCACCCTCATTCCCCAGATTCTCCAAACTATCTCCAAACTCTATACCCCTAGTGTATCTTTGAACTATCTATACGGAAACTCAACAATGGCATACTGACATCATACTACTCATATCAATTCGATATTTTCCTAAAACATGTATTACAATCACAATAATCAATGTACTACAACATATGTGTTATAATCTCATCCGTCAATGTATTATAACACATATATCATAGTCATGCTAATTGGTATTTTTGTGACATATATATCAGTAACTCTATTCTCTTTTTCTTGCACTTTCTCAGCATTTTTTCATGACACATTTATTCGTATTTCAGCATTTCACATTATACATAATTTATCAGCATCTCTCTTTTCACTTTTACCACATAAAAACTTAAATTTACATGTACATCCATTCACACCATTCCTTTGTTCATTAATTTTCACTAATAAAACTCTTTTTATCATTTGAGGGCAATCAAGCACTTTTTAATAATGTGAATTCATCAATCAATCATATATCCTCAACTTTTCGTGACAGTTCAAATCTCATTCAAGCACATATTGGTAAAACAAAGAAACATATCATCACATAGTCTAATATAATGTGTTAAAGGTCGAACACCTCCAGACTCAGACTGGTCGTGCATTTCATAAATATTTTGCTGTATATCACATTCTCTTAGTCTTAATAAAATCATCTAACCTAAAGTTTATCATCTTCTAATACATATTATTCAGAGTCATAATCCAATATTAACTATACATACATATTAATATCAAAAGTCATAAACTTTCTTATCTATGTATTTTCAAAATAAATCATTGAGTTTTTATGCTAAAAATCCCCTTTTTAACACTGAAATCTGAATAAACATTAGGGATATACTATTTAAAGTAAGAATATTAAAGTTTTATATGCCAATACACAAAGTAAGAGTTAGGATTTGAGATCAACTCCCCTTACTTGAAAATGAGTCTTTCACAACCAAAGGATGAGAGCTAGTGTCTCTAAGACCAAGATCTCCTATATAGTACGAAGTATATCACTTTTAAGAAAGGAGAAAACATGAAAATGGAAGTATGATTGAAAGATTGAGTTCTAAGGGACTTATTCGAGATCGAGAAGAAAGGAAATCCGAGTTTGGATTTGGGAGTAGTTTGGAGTATAAGAGGGGTTTCTCTAAGGAAAAGAAGTAGGAGAATAGAGGAAGAAGTGGTTGAGAGGTTCCTTGGCTCAAACTACAAGTTTTAGAGTGAAAATCCCTTAAATATCCTTTAAAAATCGTGAATTCTCGCTTAAGCGAAACCATTCTCGCCTGAACAAGAAAACTAGACAAAAATTGCTAGTTTTTTGCTAATATTTTTGCTCGAGTGAGGATATTTTCACTTGAGTAAAAACACAGCATAAAACTACCCATTTTTGTTGCGAATTTTCGCTTGAGTAAGAAATTTCTTGCTTGAGTGAGAATATAGTTAAGAAAATTTGATTCATTCTCGCTTGAGCGAAAAATTTAGCTTGAGCAAAGAGGAATATTTTCCTAAGACAAAAGGAATATATATATATATATATATATATATATATATATATATATATATATTAAGGAAACTCTCCCATTTCAAAAACTAGAAAAGTGTAATTGAAAATTAGGGTGTTACAATTGGATATTGATTGAATATCAAGCACTTTCTATGCATTATGTTCAAAATCAAGGGAGTTTTCAATTTGATTTGTTCAAACAGAATTGAAAATAAAATTGGATAAAATTCAAATAAACGATTGACCTTCCCGATAACTGTGACCTACCCGTGCACATATTATAATCATGACCTTCTCAGAAGACTGATTCAAGTCACCTTTGAGCGGATTCTGGGTGTGAAGGTTGCTGCAGACTCTGGAGATCTTTATCTCGACTCATATGAGGATCTAGATTCCAAAGACCTTGCAGAGATAGAGGGATGGCATGGAGACGACTAATATCATCTTTAGTCTTTTTGGTGGATATATTGCTCATTAGGACTTGTCATATTATATTTTTTGTAAATGATGTATATGAGTCCTAATATATATTGAAGTTGTATTTTGCAAATGTTAACCTCTTATAATTAATGAGAACAATGTATATTAATGTTATTTCAGATTTCTTCTTAAATTTACTTATTTTCCATTGCTTTATCATTAAATTTTTATAAGTATGAGTAAATTGAATGAATGTTTTATATTTCTGCACTTTGTATTTTACGAGCAAATGAATTTAATTTAATTTACCTTTCTCAATTCCAAAATTATTTTCCCTTACTGTATTAAATTAATAAGAATGTTATAGTTATAATTATTTTGAATTAAAAAAGATATTTTTACTGTATTTTTTAAGTTTTGGTAAGAAACTTTAAAAAGAAATGAACTCAAAATGAAAAGTGACCAAGTAAAGAACCTTGAACATATTTACAACCCTTAGACCATATGAAAAATATGATAAATACTAAGATATTAAAATAAATTTGGAAGATTAAGCCTTTAAATAATGAAATACCATGAGTTGGACCCAAAATATATCTTAAAATTTCAAAACACCTTACCACACAATTGATAGGACCAAAACAACCTTCTTGAGACTTAAACTAAGTCTCATAAACACATTGGAAAAATGATGGACAGCCTAAAATTTACCAAGTTTTAAAAAAAGAACCTTTTTGTAATTAATACAATGTTTGAGGACTAAACTTCAATTTTGAAAAATATAAGAACTTCTTTGCAAATATTTACAGAGGTATTTTATATACATAAAGGACTGAATTAGTAGAATTTTCCCTCTATTTTTATTCAAATTAAATTTAAAATGAATTAATTATGATTTTTCAAATATAATGTTGTATGAAAAATGATTTTCTAGGAATAGCATGAGTAAACTGTTTTTATTTTAGAATCAATAAGTATTGTTATTTTAATTATATTTTTTTTAATGAAAATAGACACTTAAAGGAAAATATTTGTACTGATTTTTGAATTTTTAGACTTGAAAATTGAAATAAAATAGTTAGAAGTATTTTTGCTAAACTAATATAGGGAAGTTACACTCTACGACCAATAAGAGAAATTGTTTTATTTTGAAATATGTGAAATTGTTTTGTTTTGAAAATTGTTTTATTTTGAAATATAGTCATAATGAAAATGTTATGATTTTTCCAATAATTTGTTACTAAAATATGACAACATGTGACATGGAGATAGAAATTAAAATTTGAAATGATACACGTAATTAACTAACTAAGTAGGTATTTTTATTTGAAAATAGACATAGAGGAGAATAACCCCACTTATTTCATGAAGTTTGAGATTAAAATTAGTTATGAATTTTCTAATATGCTTGTACTAAGAAAGGTAATCTAGGAACAACAAAGGGAAGTTGAGTTTTGTTTAACTCTTTGTAAGTGTTTATATTATGTTTGCATTTTTATATAATAAAAAAAAATAGACACTTAAAGAAAGAAAATTTCTATGATTTCATAATTTTTTAGACTTGTAATGATTTAGTTATGAATTTTACAAGTTAGTGCATGAAATGAGGAAAAATCTAAAAGTAGTCATGTCCATGGAAATGAATGTTCTCTTGGTTTAGAGATGTGAAAATGTACTAATTGGACAAGATAATGGCTGTAAAATTATTTGTAATTGTGAATATGAATTAATTTCACAAAGAAAGTGGTTGAAAATGCTAGGTATAGGCGTGAAACAAATAGTGTTGATGTGACCATAAGGGATAGTTGAGTACCCAAGAACTACATGAAACCAAGAATGAATAACTTATGTCGTACGAGATGGAAATTTTGCTAACCTATCTTGACAACCACTAGAGTACTCCATGATTCGTTTGAGTGAGCTGTGGGAGTGATCATAAAGGAAATTGTGGACTAATATTATGTCTCTGGTAAGGAAGAGTATTACCTACAACACTAGTTAAATTGCAAATACAAAATTCCCAATCTTTAAACCAAAATTAATAAAGTTGAAAAATTAATTAATTACTCCATGAAGAAAATTCAAATACAAGACAGTGCAATGGTTGTTTGGTTTGTTGATTGTTTTGATTATATGGATGAATTCTTGTTTATTTAAGCATTAAGCATTGCCTAGTGATATGATTTATGAATATTTATGCCGTGTCTATTAAATATGCATGGATGTAGAATAAGTGGAGATCCACCTATTACCTCTAGATGAACCTTGATATTTAGTATGGGATCGGAAGAATAAAGCTCTAATAATGCTAATCAAACAACTATATTTATAGGTTTTATTATATTAGATATATCTATTGTAAAAAACCTTTATGTTATCCCAATAGTCATATAGGGCTTATCACTTGTTTATGCATATTGATTGAAATTAGGAAAGTTTAAATGGTGTAAACTATAGGATATCTCGCTATAGCGAGAAGTGGATAAGGATGACCCAACAACATTCTCATCGTAGTCAAAATGACAAAAAAAAAAATATTTTTTAGTTTTTTACTGCAGTGAAAAAAGAGCTCGTTGTAGTGAGAATATCACGAGTCAAGGGGTATTTAAGGGTTTTTAACCTAGAAAACTTATATTACAATCCATGTCTCAACTTTTTCTTCATTCTATAACATCCTTAATTAATATTGCAAATCGTGATATAAATTATATCATAGAAAAGTTTCTAAAGTAAACACTTTTATTTTTATGTTTAAAAGAATTGAAGAAAAGTTGAACTTTCATTTTTCGATATTCAATTCTATAAAAATTTGAAGGTATTCAAAATTTTACAAATTAACATTTATAAAATTTTAAATTTGTAAAGAAAATGAAACTAAAACTTTCTTTTAGGAATTTACTTAGTCCATAGTACATACATATAAATTTGAAACTTAAAAAATACTGTCTTTTGGTAGAGTAAGTTTCTATTTAAAATAAATATAAATTTCAATTAAAATCACTTACTATTAATATTACAGATACACTTCAAATTAATATTTACAAATAAACTTATCAAAGTATTATAAATTCAAAAATTGATATTTGAAATGATTACATAACTTTATTAAATTAAACTAGAATCTTATTAAAATATTACAATTTCAGATTATTTAAATTCTATAGAGCAGTCTTTCCTCTCAAAGTCACTGGGCTATGATCCTAGAACGAACCAATCTTCCTTTTATTCTCTTCAATTTCATCCCCTGAAAATAATTAGTAAGGGTGAGTATTTCCTACCCTACTAAATCTCTTATTTAATAGAATAATTTAAATGAAACTGAAAATATTATCTAACATATTTTAATAATTTAAATGAAACTGAAAATGTCATAATACATGTATTATATGTAACACCCTAAATTTTGACTTCTTAAATACTTTATAATTTGTGTATTTTTGGAGCGTAAAAGTAAATTTCAATAAAAATAACTTACATAAAATTTAGAAGAAATTAAAACTTTTCTATGAATAATTTTGTTCACCAACTTAACAACTGCGTAAAATATACAAAGTAAATTGTGACTCAATAATTACAGTATACGGAAACAATTATAGAAATATAAGGATACTACATTCCATTTACAAATTAATATTATAATACTTTACAAATTGTTAATCAAAAAGCTGTATGACTTAAAGTAAATATTTACATAACCAAAATAAATTTAGTCTTATGAGCAGTCCTTATCCACACCCATACACTGAAGACCCGGTCCTAGTAATCAATATCGTGTCAGCTCTCTAGCTCAGCCAAGTGCTTAATAGTCACTTCTTCATCCTCTCTGAGCTAGGCATCACCAGAATCTGCCACAACCTCTATACTTGAGAATCTATCAAAAGTATATCTAGTGGATCTCCCAAAAAGGTCATGATCGAGGAAGGTAAAAACATTATTTACAACTCTCGAGGGTCTAACTATCCCTCGATAGATATAAAAACTAAGGATATGATGGATATGACTATTTATAGGGAATTCAAAAGGAACATCATAATTAACATTCATTTCTATTGTCTATACATTACCATCTCACAATCCATATTAAAATTAAAATACACACAACGTTGATACTCCCTAAATACATAATTCATCATACCACTAACAATATAATCTACTAATCTAAGTTGTCTTTGTGGTGCCATCATCCTTGTTCCCTGAAATATTTAGTAAGGATGAACATTTCTTTTATCATTTAAACATAACAATATTTTAAAGACCAATATTATAGCATAATCATAATCATGGAACAAAAGATAACATGATAACATCAATCTCAAAAGCAATATATATTACATATACAAATATTTCATCACAAGTCATTATATTCCTCTCTTTCAAATATACACTCTCAGTGCACTGTGATCACAAATATACGATGCCTCCAGTAATTTTTGAGGTGTTATACAACTAGGTAAATAGTTGATGGTTAACTCATGCATACAGATACAACTTATACAATAATGGCCCATGCATATAGATACAACTTATACAATAATGGGCTTCTTAGCAAATGTATAGTCAAGAGTCTAGTCAGGAAACGAGTGTGAGGTCATGTGGCGTATTCGCTCTCAGAAACAGTGTGTACACATACGCAAATGTCACTCACCACCCTATGTTTCCCCAGATTTCCTATCGTCTTCAAACTCTATACCCAAGTGTATCTCTGTAACTTTTCATACTAAATTATTTCAGCACTTTATACTCATCTCATACTCTTTTTCATGTCAATCTTATTATTCAAGTAAAAAATTGTGCTTAGTAAAGCACTCCCGAACTAAGTTCAAGACACGTATACTACCAAATATAGTCTAACACCAAAAATCAGTCAAACATGCTTTAATAACCTTTCACTACCATCCAATATCATTCAATCATGTATTTACATACAACAAAACACACAAAAGTACTCTCATGAGCATTTTACCTTAAAACAAAATTTTGAAGAAAGATTTATGAGGAGTACAAAAGTGAGCATTTTGAGAAGGGAGAAACACAAAAAACAAATAAAAATGAGAGAGCTAAGCTCTAAGAACTTACTTAGAATTGATTAGATGAACTTCCAAGCCGGGATTCAGAGGAAGGTCGAAGTTTAGGGAAGATTTTTGAGAAGGAAGGGTTAGAGGTCAAAGAGAACAGGGAAGAGCTCAAAACTTGGATTGTAATCAAAGTTTTCTAAGTTAAAAATCCTTAACTACCCGTCAATTCACGATATTCTCGCTATGGCGAGCTATCTCTCGCTACACCGAACCCTTCTCTTGTTGTAGCAAAAAAATCAGACATTCTCTTGTTGTAGCGAAAAAATCAGACAGAATTTCACTTTGCTGTCTGTTATTCTAGCTATAATGAGAGCTCCTCATTACAGCAAGAGCATCTTCGCTACAACGAGAGAATCCTTGCTACAGAGAGAAAGTGTCAGAGAGCCTAATTCTGAATGCCCTTATCTCGCTACAGCGAGATATCTTGCAGCTTACATCATTTAAACTCTCCAAAATTTAAATAACTTCACAAATAGAATTAACATTCAATGCTAATAATAAATATAAAACTAAGGATGTTACATAATATTACATCAATCAATATGTCACAATACATGTGTCCTAATCACACTGGTCGATATATTACAACATATATATCATAACAACACTAATTGATATGTTACAATGCATATATTATAATCTCACAATTTCTATACAACTTCATATTCATCATACTTTCATAGTAATTACCCTTGGGATCCCTTGAGGACTTCATAACATAGGTAGTTGTTGGTTAACTACTGCACATGGATACAACGTGTACCAACCCAACCCTTTTTAGCAAAAGTGTGGTAAGGAGTTTAGGTTAGAAAATAAGTGTGTGGCCTATGGTATCTTTTGACTATATTTTTATTTATTATGTGCAATCATAGAAAAACATCTACCAGCCTCATTTCTCCTAAATTTTCTAAATTCTCCCTATCTTCCACACCTCTAGTGTATCTATGTGACTATCTATATGTATTCTTAGCATTTCTTGTTTCATTTCCATAGACTTTTCATAGATCAGCATGTCGTAATACGTAAGTTGTGATTATATAAATCAATGTACTACAATACATCTATTATAACTACACCCTTTGATATATTACAATACTTGTACCATAATTACACCTATGAATCGGTTATAACTCACATATTATAATCATACACCTCATAATTCCATGATCATGTTATATTATTCACTTTGTACATAATACTTTTTCTTCATCCAAAAACACTCAAACATTTTTCATCAATAATATAAATCTACCAATTTCAATATACCTCAGCTATCATACAACATCCATATCTACTATATCATCTAATACAGAAAGAGCATCAATCAATTTCACACTTTCTTGTTATTAATAAAGTTGTCTATCCTAAAGTATGACATCATCCAATATTCATATTATGTCTATTATTCAAAAATACCAAATAGCAATCAACTACCTCTTAACAATGTTCACAAGTAAAATCATAATATTTCTCAAAATATTTATGTTCAAAGCTTTTGCTATAAATTGTATTTAGCTAGATCTGAAAATAACCTTAGGTTTTTCATGCCCAAAATCTCTATTCCTACACTTAAGATTGTAAGAAAACATTAAGGTTCTAGGGTTCTAATAGAAAAACTTAGTCTTTTCAAACCAAAATACCGAAAAGGAGTTCAGGTTTGGGATCAACTCCCCTTACCTGAAAATAAGTCTCTTAAATCGAGTTTTCCTATAGATTCAAGGGAGAGGTACAATATTCTAATGGAGGATATTGTCTTAAGGGTTAAGGTTTCCTTAAGTATCACAAAGCATAAAACTTTAGATAAGAGAAAACTGAGAAATAGGAATGAAGTTGGAGAACCAAGCTCCACGAAACTTACATGGATCTAAATAGAATAGATGTTCAAGCTTAGATCTGGAAGAAATTCGGAGTTCGAGAGAGTTTTCTCTAAAAAAGAGAAAGTGAGAGAACAAAGAGAAACAAGGAGGTAAAGTTGTTTGATGAGAAATGAGTGATTTTAAGAATGGGGTTCTTTAAATACCCCTCCAAACCTATGCATTCTAGCTTAAGCGAAGAAATTCTTGCTTAATGAATTAAATATATGGAGCATTTTATTAATTTTTTATTAAATTTAATGAGTTAATAAAGACCTTAAAAAAAAAGAGTTCACAAAGAACCTTTAAATAAAAGGACATAATTGATATTATTTTGCATGTTTAAATTGTATCACTATAGAAAACTTTATTGGAAAAAATTTTCATTCATTTTATATATTCTTAATTTTAGAACTTATCCAAAACTCAACATACATTTAAGATTTTCATTAATTTCTTTTTAAGATAAAATAAAGAACTTCATCATGAATAATAAAATCAAAATAATTAACTTGTAGCTTGTCCGCACATAAATATTGGTTTAATTGACAAAATCAAACACTTTAAAATAAAAAAGAAAATTAACTCTTAAAATGCTCTAATTAGTAGTTAAGATATTTTGTAAAAATATTATGCTTTAAGAATAAAAATTCACATTTTATATACAATGACAAATAGAATAAATCTTTTTTACAAAAAGATTACATATAAAAATTAACATAAATACTATTTTTTTTAATTTTTAAAAATTTATAATTTATACAATTACAATTATACATTAGTTATTTTTTTGTACATTATATAAATATTATTGAATTAAAATAATTTTAATTGAAAATTTAAAATATATTGTATGACTTTTTAAAATTTATTAATTTTATAATTTTAAAAAGAGTAAATTATTTTATTTTTAATATTTTTATACATTCAGTAAGACTAAATAAGATAACTAAATTTATTTATTAAAAAATAAGCTTTTATTTATAACTTTATTGACTACAGGAAATAAGTCAATACATCATGAATAATAAAATTAAAACAACCTGTGTTTCCACAGCACATTAATATTGGTCTATTTAACAAGGTCAAACGTTTTCCTCAATTAAATTAATACATTCCTAATTTCGCATTATTTATCCAAAAATTATTATTTTATTCAATTTTTTATTAAATTTTTTTAAGACTAAACAAATAACCTCATTTAATGTTGTGGAGAAGATCAATACATCATGAATAATAAAATTAAAACAAATCTGTGTTTTCACAGCTCATTAATATTGGTCTATTTAATAAGGTCAAACACTTCCCTCAAAATGAATCAGAGAAATAACTTCTAAGAATACTATAATATAAAGTAGCTTTTAAAATATTATGTTTTAAGAATACTTTAATTTGTTTGTATATTTTAGAAAAACTTAGAAGTTAATTTATTTACTTCAAATATTTAGTAAACACTCGTTAATAATAATAATTAAAAATAACAAAATATTTATATAAAAATTAAAATTTAAAAATTTATTGTAAACTAGTATGAACTATATAAATTAAACATATTTTTTAACATATATGATATTAAATTTTTTATTAATAAAATATAAGTATACGACGTTTTGTCTAACATTGTGAATATTATATATAAAAATAACATTAGTTGCTAACAATATTGATACGACTAAATTAGGTTGGTACTTTGTGAATTTTTAATGGTGCAAACTTGTCTAACGGTGCTTTTTGTTAAATTAAAAATATTTATTTCCATTAGTGTTAGTGTGTATAAGTAAATTTATTTATTTGATAATATCTTATCGTATAAGTGACTATGACATAAATTTGATAATGAAATGCACTTGAATAAGTTAATAAAAAATTTACTTTGATAAGTTACATAAAAAAAAAACAAAAAAAAATGTTTATCAACTTCATAAACTATTATAAATGCCAATGAGTGAAACATTTTACTTAAAACACATAAATCGCTTATTATAATTATTTGTGAATACATTTTTATATTTAGCTAAACCTTGTGACATAAGAATTCTTGACTTTCAAAATAAGAATGAAACGGTTTGTGTTCAACAACTCTTTTTATGATTTATGACATTTTAATTTATATTTTTTTGTCGTATCGAAAATGACATCAATAAAGGCATCAAAATTCAGGAAATTTTGAAAAGGGTATTGTGCATGTAACTTAAATATAAAAGTTTTTGAAATTATTAAAGGAAGAAGTTAACATTGACCAGTTGTCAAATTTGCGTTACAAACTAGTAGTGAACTTATCACAGAAAGTTATATATCAATTTATACTAATTTTAATTAAAGAAAAATCACTTTTGTGAATCTCAAGATAATTTATGAAGGACTATAAGTTATGGTTGGATGTAGCAAAGTTTTTTGCAGGCTGAGCAAAGGAGATTTTATGAATCTTGAGAGATTTTAGCTTTCAAAAGAATTGATTTCTTCTTCTTACTCCTTTTTATCAGCTTTGGTAAATTTCTTACCTTTCATCTTTTTTTGTGACTTTGAAGTGTTATATGTTCTTTATAGCTCATTGTTGATGCTTTCTTGTTCAACTTCTTTTACACAGGTTTGGTGCTATCTATCCGTATGGGTATGTTTCTTCAACCACATTTGGACAAGTTTTTGCTAAAATATTTTCTTTGATGAACCGAATTTCACAATTTGTGATCACTCAATTTATTTATGACCATACTCATTTTTCTTAACCACTTTCCTAAACTTTCTTTTCTTTTCTTTTCATTTTAGCTCCTGCATGCATGATCTGACATTTTTATATGGTGTGTATATTAAATATTGAATTTCAAACTAACTTTGAGTTGATTTAGTTCTCTTTTCAACAATATCAATTCATACCATAGTCACTTTTTCGAGCTCTTAATTTTCTCACATCCTTTTTCATTTTCTTTTATTCTCATTTTGTCTCACCTTATGTTCTACATGTGTATGCACATGTTGTGTGGTAAGCTCCCTTCAAACCTAAATTTCCTCCCAATTGTGGTGTCTTAATCTTTTTTGTTTCTTTCTTAATCATTGTGTTTAATCAACATTATATAATAGCTATTTTTGGTGTAGCCCACCAAAATATTTGATTTAGTGTCTTTTATTTATTTTATCCTTCTATTTTTGGTGGATGTCTTTCATGACCTTAATTCTTTTTTTCTTCGTCTTTTACAAATCTCTCTTTTCATGGGTGAATTCTATTTGGGTTGGGTAAGAAACATTGACTGGACCAAAAACAACTTATCCAAAGTAATGAAAAACTATGTCGAGTGAGTCAGATTAAAAAAGGATCTTCTACAGTGATATCATCATTGTCAAAGATCTCAGTTATTAAAATTTTTAAAATAACAAATACAACGATGAATGATTATGATTGAAACTAGATTTGGTGCAGTGAAAAATTTACAGCAAGGGATCTAGATCTAGGTCAAATCGGTCATCAAATTATTTAATAATAAAAATAAGTTGAAAACAATTAAATTTTGTCGGGTACAGGTTTGAAAAATTCATTTTGTCAGTACGTGACCGACTGATAATGACCCATTAAATAAACTCGCACCCGACTCGGGCCAACCGACAATGACCCTAGAAATAAGTAACACTGTATTTGTTCATATATGTTTCCAATTCTGACATCACATCTCGTCCTTCCTTGCTTATGTTGTCTATGCCGCCGTTGCTACTCACTCTCACATCTAATATTTGCATCTTTAATGAAGACCGGATTCTCTCATGTATTAGCGCCAACTGAACGTTACAGTCAAATAAAATTTATTAAGGTAAATAGATTAAGAGATGTGATGGTAGTTCTAGAAACATCAATGGTAGTTTGATTTATTAAGTTATAGTTCTAGAAGGACGATTATTAAGATACACCCAGGGGAAGAAGATACAATGATAAGCTCAAAATTGCACTAATCGACGCGACAAAATTACAAATCCATCTTTCCAACAACCAACCAATGTCCAACCCTAAATTTTAAAACATCTAAAACAATTTAATTTTTTTGTACCAATTTCTTCTATTATGCTAGACTTAATTTAACTATTTTTATTATTTAAAGCTTGAATAATCTTTTCTTATCCTTGTTTTCCCATTTCCACTTTAGTGAAATTTTAGTATAGCCCCTTGTATATTTAAACTTGAGCAAGTTTTATTCATTATTTTTTTTCTTTCTAATTAAAAAATCAAACCTTTCAATTATTTTAGCTTTTCGTTGGGTATATATTCTAAACCTTTTTACTTAAAATATATATAAATAATAAGTTATTTAACAATATTTTTCTTCTTAAAAATATAGATGCAATTTTAAATATATATTTTGTTATCTGAAGATGATTTTTTCATTTTTTTTTTTGCATTTTCTTCATACATAATTATATATACTTAGTGACAAATAATACGTATCTGTTAGCTAACTTTACGTGTTTAATGTAGTACATAAATACATAAATAAAAAATAAAGCAACTTTTTTTTTTAATTTTCACTTATTTTTGTTCATTGAGGATGGATGGAGCCTCACAAGATATTAATATTAATTGAGTAACTATATGATCATTGTTTGACGGTTACATACATCATGTATTTGTTTAAAATTTTCAGTTAGTCACTATTTTATGCCATATATATGTTTTAATCTTTGTCATTAATTTATTCCATTAAGTGATGATATGATGCATAAATAATCAATACATGACATCAATGTGATTATAACATGTAATTAGTAAAATTGATGACAAAGACTAAAGATACACATTTCAATAGAATTAAGAATTATATGACAAATAGAATGTATAATATAGTCTAGCTTGTCATCATATGCATATCTTGATACATATAGGGCCTCGAAGTAAACGATTGAGATTTCAAGATGACATATTACAACATATCGAAAGAAGAAGGAGTAATAGAATTATTGCTTTGGAAGAGAAGAAACAACAAGAAAAGGAGCAGTTGGCTTTGGAATTAGAAAGGAAGAAAAACTCAACCAACCATAACAACAAAAACAAAGAAAAAGTAAAAGCTATAATTGTTGCAGGTAATCACTTGAGTGATTTTAATCAGGATGAGGAGGGCAAGAAGGGTCATAAATCTCTTCGTCAATTGATCTCTTCAATTAAGGTGTCATTTTCATAATTCTTCTCATTCTTGTAGCTATATATGTCTTTTCATAATCTATTAAATTTTTTAATAGTTTCTTAATTAATTTGAATAGAAATATATATATATATATATATATATGAAACTTTATTTGGATGAATTGGTATGGATATATAAATCAATGACCTTTTTTGGGATAATAAAATAAGATTATTTTTTTAAAACAAATATCTCCATAAAATTTTATGCATGGTTTAGAGATTTACGTCTCCTACAATTTGAGCTATATGTTAAAGAAAAATTAGAGTTCTCTTCTAATACCACTCACTCTCTCAATCTCACACAAGAATGGAAGAGGAAATATAAGAATATAATTGTATTATTGATAATTGTTTTTTTATTACACTGAGATCTTATTTATAACCTTTATTTCTTAATTAAATCTATCCTTATCTTCTAATAACTAATCTATTCTTATCTTCTAATAACTAACTACCTTATCTTTTAATAACTAATCTATCTTTATCTTTAATTATAAATCACTTATAACACTATAGGTTTTTGTCTATTCACTTAAATGAATTCTAACTGTGTTTAAGCAAACATAAACTAAAAAAAGAGTTAGATTGATTGAACTTGCTTAAGTGACAATACTTCATTTTTGGTTAGACAAGTTTAATGTCGTTTAAACAAAAGTGTGACTTTCAAAAGCAAAGAAAATCGAAAGAGAAGTGATTGCAATAGTTATTTAACTTTGAAAAGTGCATGAAGTCTGTCTTTATATATTTTAACTATTGAATAATTGATACAATACGTACTCTTTAGTTCATTTTTTTATTCAATTTGAATCATTTCAAAGCAAATACAGGAACTAGGAAGACAATATTCCAAGAATGCAAGTGCTTCAGCAGCAAGTGGTATGCTTATAACTTTATCTCAAGCTAGCACATGTACTTTTGTCGTTGCACCTGCCAATACTTAGCCATTATATGTGATTTTTGCTGAGTACAGTGATATCATAACAATTGTACTTTCCACTTGCAGTCCCATCCTTCAATGGTATGCCATTAAAGCCCATCCTTGAAGTAATCATTGATTTTCTACAAAGGTGAAAATCATATTATTTAATGATTATTTGTTGTGTCACATGCCTATAATTACATGGAATATATTATATATTTCATTTCATGGATCTCATTGCAATTTATCAATAAATAATTAAAATGTGGTTTAAATGTGCAGAGAAGATGCAGATGAGCTATTTGCTGAGCCAATTAATCCTGATATGGTTTGTTGTTTACCTTTCGAAGATATAACTAATTACTTCTTATAAATTAATCACTGAGCTTTGCTAATTATGTTGAATACTGGCTTTGGAAGGTGGAAAATTACTGTGAAATTGTCAAGCAGCCAATGGATTTCAGTACCATAAGAGCCAAACTTCATGAGGGCATGTATACAAGCCTCAAAGAATTCAAGGTTTGAAAACCATTAGGGAGCTAATCGGTTTACAATTTTTCTTCAATTTCTATTTATATTTTTAATTACAAACATGTCACCTTATTTTTATTCTATTTTTTTATTTTCAAAGATTTGTAAGGAAAGTGTGAAAAAAAATATTTTTAATATTTCCTATACAAATTACTGAAAATGAAAAATAGAATAAAAATAAAACAACAATTTTATAATTAAAGTAGAAACAATAAATGCTTTTCTTAAATCAAACAGTATTTTATATTTGTGTTCTCATTCTCTCTCCTTTTGTTAACATATATATAAAAGAAGAACAACCTTCAGTTGAAGACCTAGAGATTTCAATAACATTATTTTTTAGGATATACATATTAATCTTCCTAATCTTAGAGCTAACTACACTAACATCTATTTTATTCAAGTTATTATCTTAAAGACCCTTTATTTTGAATTCGTACATAAAAGAACTATATTTGTGTAGTTTTAAAAAAACAAATAAGATTATCAACTTTAAGATCAACGCATAAAATAAGAGAACATATTATACTTGAATTGACTATATTTAGTGTAAAATGATATGTTTTGAAGTATCTAGCTTTGTATTTTTGGCCTTTCTTAAAATACATTTCATCTCTTTATCTAATACCTAATTGTGAAACATTTTCTGTATGCCAAACTAATATTTCATTCTATTTCTATGATGAACAGCGTGATGTGTGTCTAATGTGCTCCAATGCTTTGAATGCAAACCCCGCAGCCTCAAAATATCACACAGTGGTATGACCATATAAAATAGAAGTATTTATTCTTGGAGTTGTGCAATTTCTTTTTATTTATGCAATATATTATCTACATTTACTTAACATTTTTAAAACATATAGGCTTTGTTCACAATAATTTGTTTCAGGCTGAGGTTATTAATGGCTATGCTAAGTGGATTTTTGAGCATCTAAGTGCTGAGCATCAACATCTTGACTTGGAAATTCCCCTCAACAAGAAACGCCAAGGTAGAAAGCCCCGACTTCCAAAGGGTTCTCTTAAACCTGCAGGTATGAAAACATGTTCCTAGCCTTCATGCATTCCTAATCCTTGTTGGTTCATTCTATCATAGTGATAACAAAATTTGTTTGCTTATTAGAAAGAAAAAAAAAGCTCCTGCTTGCACAATATTTTAAAAAGATATATTTATAATATTTAATGGAAGGAGCATTTTTTAATTATTGCATTATCATTGAAAGAATATATGATAAAAATTTTCATTAGTAAGTGGTTATTAATATTACTTTGTTTTTACATTAACTTCCCAACCTCACCTATAGTTAAACCTTTTATCTTGCTTACTAATTGAGTCTCTTAAACATCTGAGAGTGTTTGCTATTTGTCAAAAGTACAATATGTGAATTGTTTAAAGCAAAATTCGTAAATAATTTGTAAATTAAAACCATTAACTTCCATGTTTTTATTTTAATGAGTAAGTGTGACATTGTATTTTACTCTTGCCTTAATACAGGCAAAAATAATGTTGCTCATTTTACTGCACCGGGTATGGAAAAAAGAGGCATGTATAGGCCTCCAAATAAGCCTCTAAAGCCTAGCATTCAAGTAAGTTTTGTTTTTCTCCTACAGAATTATTTAAGTCTGTGATATGTAAATTACCATTCAAGTTGATAATAAACGTGTAATTAAAAATATTATTAACACACTTTTTAACACATTTTTAATTATTAATTAAAAATTATATTAATTTTTACCTTTTCTCATTCTTAATTTTATTGATTTTTTTCATATATATTTTTATAATTTTTAACAAATTTTAATTAATAATTAGAAGTGTATTAAATAGTGTATTTCTAGCTATATTGGAGAGTAGTAGTTATACCAAATGTAATGCATAAATTGAAAATACAATGAAGTATTACATTATGTGGGGTCATAATTTGGTTATAAAACCTCTTTATTTGTGGATCTTACATTGCATACATAAGATTTCATCTGGCAATGGATACAGATTAGAAATACAAACATGATAGTCCATTCCCAATTCCTTATATTACATCCACATCCCTTCAAATATGTTATGCAAACTAATACCAATCATGATTCATGTTGACATTGCAGTTGAAAACAAATTTTGTCCAGTACAAAGAGAGTCTACTGCGATATGTGAAGGATTTGGGACCAGTTGCTCAAAGGGTTGCAGCAAGAAAACTAGAAGCACTAAACTTTCTTGAAAATGTTCCAACCCAAAACCTCCTTGAAAATGTTCTGGGCACTCAGATTGTCCAACAGCCAACATCACAGACACCAACACAGCCAAACACTTTCAATGCTCAAACACTTCCTCTCAGCCTTCCTTTTTTCAGTAGGCCTTTGACAATTTCTGGATCTGCACAACAGGAAAATAAAAATATAAACAACACTAATGCCAGTAGTGTTGCCATGAGAGATGGTGCTTATCAAGGAAGCAACAGTTGGAATGCTTGTTCTGCTGCTCTTTTAGGTAGCTTCTTTTTCAACAATGACAACGGTGGAAGTTCCAATGGAGTTGAGAGCTCTAATGCAAGGGGTCCCTCAAAGGAGCAAATGGTTTCTCCACTTGAGAATGTGTCTTCTTTCCTTGGACCATGGAATACATCTACTGGCATGCCAAACACAGTAGCCACTGGAAGTTCCAACAACAGGTATGCTCGCGTCCATCCAACGCGTGTGATCTCAGGGCCAGAGCCAAAGCCAGTGATGTCAATGCTATCAGGCAACAGAAATAGCATCTCAGGGTTGTCACTTTTCCCACAACCCAGATCAAAAGATATCATGCCTAGCATTGACATCCCACAATCATCTCTTCTGGCTCAACCAAGGCTAGAGGACTCCATTTCTACCATGCCAAGCAATAACCTGGCAGAGCTATCTCTTGTGCATCATCCAAGGCCAATAGACACCTGTAACCTCACAGATTTGTCTCTTGTGTCTCAACCAAGGCCAAAAGACTCAATGTATGTTACGCCTAGCAGTAACCTTAGACAACTATCTCTTGTGAATCAGCCATGGCAAGTAGAACCCATGTCTAGCATGAACCCCTCAAGGGAATTTCCTTTGTCTCAGCCAAACCAAGAATATTCCCTTTTAAGCAATAATCTCTCAGGGTTGACTACTTTGCCTTCACAAGATGCAAATTTTTCGAACACTGCTTTGTCTGGTTTAGGCACCTCATATCAGCCAAGGAACTTTCAAGCAATATTGGGTTCAAGTTCAACAAACTTCAACAGTAGCACATTCCCAACATTGCTAGAAAGTCATCAACTGCTCCTAAACCAAGCTTCACCATACATTCCATCGTCGACTCATGGACCAGCTCCTCCACAAGTACCACCAAATTCATCATCAAATCTTGAAGTGGTTGGAGGAGGTGCAATGAATTACCAGGGAAGAGGTGGTGCACTAATTGGCCAATCACAAGAAGCTACTCCACCACCTGACTTGGATCTTCAACTCTAAGGAGTGCAATAATTGTTTGTTAAGCAGATATTGTATTTTGCATCTCATAGTCTATTAATTTGTTTGCTTTGTGTGGACAAACTTTAGATGTTTTGAGATGGAAATTACTTTTGGCTGTGCTAAAAACTAGTCAAGTTTGTTGCTTGACCGTCTTAATTGGTTAATGGCACATGTGCATGATGTGTATGGCTTTATTTGAGAGAATTTTAAGAGAGAAGGGAAGGAAAGGCAAGAGAGGTTTATTTTATGGTAGGGAAAGGATCTGTGAATTTTTCTCTTCCAAATAATATAAGTGAACTTTAAGTTTTCTTAAATTGAGAGTTTGTTAACTCTCTTTTTCCTTTCCCTTTTCTCTCTTCTCTAACCTCTCAAGCTTTCCCTTTCCTATCTATTAAACTCTCAAATAAGCCTTAGATGATGCAAGATGTTCGTCTGCTGGTTATTATATAAGTAATTGATAGGGTATAAAATGTCTTTTCATGTGAAATAATTGTCTTAGTTAATTTTATATCAATAAATATCGAAGTTAGTGATTTATTTTAAAAATACATAAATATTTTTTAATTTTTAAATATTAAAAAAATCACACAATTTAGAGAAAGTATAGAATATCTTCTTAAGTTTACGGATACAGCAACAAGTACTTATTATATAACAATGATAATTGCTTCAAGTATGAGAAAGTATAAAATGCTCTCTTATTTTACAAGACACCGTAGAAATTACCTTAAAAACATATTAAAAGAATATATTTATGTTTGAAAATTTATTTTAAAATAAAATTGAAATTAATTCTTTTAATTGATAAAACATGTTTTTGAAATATAAATAATATATTCACTTCATGCTTTTAACAAGGTCTTTATAACCAAATTATGCAAACTAATAAAAGCAATAAAAAATAATTGACCTTCTAAAACATTTTTAAAGAAATTAAACTTATGATATTGCTGGTGTAAATATTTTTACACTATCAATCACATAGAATATATCATTTATAAGAATTTTATATTAATTATTATAAACATTAAGCCACGATTAGGAGATAATGAAAAAATATTTTTGCAATCGATATATTTAAATTATATATATTTTAAATATTACAACATTTTAAGTTTATATTATATAATATTATTAAATTTACCACTCAACATGTGAATTAATTAACATGAAATTATTTTAACTTAATCAATAATTTAGAACTTGAATATAATTAAAATAAAATTAATATTTTAAAAGAATTAAAATAAGATGAACATTAAAAATGCACTCTCTCTCTCTAACATATATTCACTGTTACTAAAATTTATTGAACTAAAAAAAATTTATGAGAGAGAATTACTTTAGAAGAAGTAAGAAAGAATAAACTCCACATAATTTTTATAATTTTTCATAAATTTTAGCCAATAGTAAAGTGTATGTTAAGATACTAACATTGCTCCAATTATTAGTTAAGATATTTTCTAAAAATATTATACTTTCAGAACACAAAGTCACATTTTATATATAATGACAAATAGAATAAATTTTCTTTACAAAAAGATTACACATAAAAAATTAACATAAATATTATTTTTATTTTTATTTTGAAAAATTTATAATTTATACACTTACAATTATACATTAGATATTTTTGTACGTTGTATAAATATTATTGAATTAAAAATAATTTTAATTGAAAATTTAAAATATATTGTATAACTTTTTAAAATTTATGAATTTTATAAATTTAAGAAAAATAAATCATTTGATTTATTGACTCACTTGCTTTTATGGTTTAGTATTAGCTGTAATAAAAGAAAACGATATGTTTATTAATTGTTTGGGCAAGTGTGGTCTTTGTGATTACATAGAAATAGAATTGTGTTTTCCAATTGTGTTTTAGATGAAAGGAAAGTTCTAAATTCTATTATTTTGAGATCCTAGAAATGACTATCACTTGTTAGTAAGGGAGAAATTATTTTGTTAGTTGATTGATATTTAAACTCACGAAATTGCATCCGTCTTAACTTTGTATAAATATACTTTTGCTTTTTATTTCTCTGAGTAAGTAATTTTTTTTTGTATATATAAGTTTTGAGTTTTCCTTGAACTCTCTCTAATAATATATATTTTGCCAATAAAAAAAGGAAGAGTAAATTATTTTATTATTAATAATTTTATAAGACTAAATAAGATAAATAGTCAATACTTCATGAATAATAAATTAAAACAACCTATGTTTCCACAGCATATTAATATTTGTCATTTAATAAATTCAAACATTTCCCTTAATTAATTAAATAAATTTCTAATTTCACATTACTTATTCAAAGCTTGTCATTTTATTTATTTTTTTTATTAACTTTTTTTGAGATGAAACAAATAACCTCATTCAATGTCGTCAAGAATAAATCAATGCATCTTGAATAATAAAATTAAAAAAAACCTGTATTTTCATAGCTCATTAATAATGGTGTATTCAATAAGGTCAAACACTTTCCTCAAAATGAGTAAGAGAAATAACTTCTAAGAATACTCTATTATAAGGTAACCTTCAAAAATATTAAATTTTAATAATACTTTAATTTTTTTGTATATTTTAAAAAATACATATTATATATCAATAATAAATTATTTTATTATTAACAATTTTGTACATAAAATATGACTAAATAAGATAAATAAATTTTTGTTTTAAAAACTAAACTATTATTTATAATCAAATATAAAACACACGTTTAATATAAATAAAAAAATATATATTTTATTTAACAATAATAATATACATGAGAAAAAATAATTCACAAAGCACTTTATTTTCTAATAAAATCAATAAATAACAATAGGAGATGAGAATTTTTTGATAAACATATACTTAAAAAAATAAAAGTTTACTATTTAATTTTAATTTTTATTATAATTAATAATAGTAAAGTTTTATTAAAAAAATATTATATTAAACTATGTAAGAGTAAAACAATATTTTTAATAAAAATTATTATTATTAAATATTTTTTTAAATATAAAGTTAACACAACCGTAAGTTTAATTTTAAATCTCGTGAGTTTGAGAATAGGACAGTAACCATTCTTCTTAACTTCTTCTTAACTTTCAAAAAGTGATGCACAGCTAATATTTTTTAATAATTATTTATTAAAATCATTAAATTTTTTATATATGTAAATTTTGTCTTTTCGAAAAAGACACCAACAAACTCATTGGAATTATAATAAAATGTGAAAGAAGGTTAATTATTTAATTACATATTTTAATTATTTGTTTGCTTTGTTGGAAGAAGAGCTTTATTAGAGATTAGGTGTCCTCTTTCATATCTAATTACAGAGTGATAATCAACCTATCACGACAATCATACCCAACTTTCCTTTTAACTAAAAAAAAATAAATATTTACTACTTCTCATGCAAAAGGGTTAATTATCATTATCAGTAACAAAGTTTTTTCAAATTATATAATGGAAATTATGTGAAGCAATGTGTTTTATCATTGAATTAAATTAATTTTAAATTTTTAAATATAATTAAATTGTGTTAAAAAATCTTAATTCTTTTTTATGATATGTTTTATTTATTAAATTGTGTAAGAATTAATTTTTGAACGATAAACTAGACAGATACTATTATAGACGTCCATGAGTGAAACATAAGCAGATATTGTATTTTGCATCTTAGAGTCTGTTAATTTGCTTGCTTTGTGAAGACAAACTTTAGATGTTTTGGGATGGAAACTATTTCTGTTTACTTGTTCAAAAACTGGTCAAGTTTGGTGCTTGGCCATCTTAATTGGTTAATGGCACAAGTACATGATGTGTGAGGCTTTGAGAGAATTTTAAGCTAAAAGGGACGGTAAGGGATGTTTATTTTATGGTAAAGAAAGGATTTGAGAATTTTTATCTTCAAAAGTTTCTCAAATTGAGAGTTTGTTAACTCTCTTTATGTTCACTCTCCTGGTTGTTAGATTGGTAATTAAGAGGGTATAAAATATTTTTTCACGTGAAATAACTGTTACATTTAATTTTATATCAATAGATAGTAAAGTTAGTGATTTATTTAAAAAAGACATAAATATCATTTAATTTTTTAAATATTATAAGAATCACAACCTAGACAAGATATACAATACCCTCTAAGTTCACATAAACTCTAACAAACACCTGATATATAAAAGTGATAATTCTTTCATGAATAAAAAGCCATTACACTTTAGAAATTACTTTAAAAAATATTAAAACAATATATTTATGTTTGAAAATTATATTTTAAAATAAAATTAAAAAATAATTCTTGTAATAAATAAAACATGTTTTTGAAATATAAATAACATATTCATTTTCATACTTTTAACAAGCATTTATAACCAAATTATGCAAAATAATAAAAACAATTAAAAGTAATGACCCTCTTAAATTTTTTAAAGTTAGATTTATGATATTATTGGTGTAAATCTTTTCACACTATCAATCACATAGAATATATCGTTTATATGAATTTTATATTAATTATTATAAACATAAATGATTAAGTATAATGAAAAAATATTTTCACTATTCATATATTTAAATTATGTATATTTTTTAAATATTACAACATTTTAATTTTATATTATATAATATTATTAAGTTTATCGCTCAAAATGTGAATTAACTAACATCAAATTATTTTAAATTAATTAATAATTTTGATCTCAAATATTACAAATATAATTATTTTAAATACTAAAAAAAATTATTTGCCATAATAATTTTATTCAATTAAAGTAAAATTTTCTCTTATGTTCTCAAAAAAAAATTACGAAATTTAATTACACAATTAATATTTTAATTTTATTTTTTATTTTAACATTGATTTTAATTTATGGTTTCAATCAATTCTATTCATTGAAGAAAAAAATTAAAATAAAATAAATATTTCAAATGAAATAATATAAGATAAATGCTAAAAATACTCTCTAATACATCTTCACTGTTGCTAAAATTTGTTGAACTAAAAAATTATGAGAGAAAATTACTTTAGAAGTGAGAAAGAGTAAATCTATCTAATTTTTGTTATTTTTTTAATAAATTTTACCCAATAGTAGAGTGTATATTAAAAAGGAAGTTACTAACTTACTCTTAAAGTAATATTACTTTAGTTCTACTTATAAAAAATAACCATTAATATCTTTTTGGTTTATTTAAAAAATAAAACCTTTTTTTATAAATACATTAACTAATAAATTTTTTGTACTTTTATTTATTATAAAATTTATGTTACCGAAGTATGTGTCATTCATCTATAAAAGTGAATTTATTTATTTATTTAATAAATTTTTTAACCTATGCAATATTTCAAATGATAAAAAATTATATATATTAAGTTTTTATTAAAAATTATAAAATTTAATATTATTTAATGTATTAATATCATTAAATACTATATTTTTTTATAAAAAATTTAACTTATATGATATTTTGTCTTGTGTTGTGGCACACTAGATAATAAAATTTTATTTGATATATAACACATCAATTTCATCATTTAATATTATAAATATTTTTAGAATAGAATATAAATTTATGACATATTTTTTTAATAATCTTAATGAATTATTATATAAACAAGTCTAGAGGTGATATCTTATACTTACTCCATCTATAAAAAATAGTCTTTTAATAAATTTTATTTTTAATAAAAAATTAAAATTTTAAGATAAAATTACTTTTTTCCTCTAATTTTACCCTTTTGGATAATTATTATCTAAAACACTTTTTTTTCTATTTTAGCTCTATTTATTTAATGCATAAACTGTAATGTTCTGAATTTTGTAATAGTATTTAATTATTAATATAATTGTGAAATTCTCATTGAATGTGCATTTGATGCGTATATATCTGATGATGTGGACGTGTATGTGTATACATATATGAATATATGTATATAAACATGAATGTGAATGTTGATTGTGTATTAAGAATTGAAAGTGTTTGGGATCGATTGAGAAATAGGCTAAGGGTGAACTACAGGGACATACTCGCTGGAGCGAGAAGGTCTTGGGCAAGTGGTATGCATCTGTTGCATTCTCGTTGTAGTGAGAGAGCAATAGAGAGATGATGTTTTTTGGGTGCAGTTTCATTGTAGCAAGAGGACCTTGTTGTAGCGAGATTATGCAGAAACTAGAGTGCAATTTAGTCTAATATTTTTATTGTAGCGAGAAGGAGGTCTCGCTGTAACGAGAATATCGCGACTCCTAGGGTATTTGAGGGGTTTAGGGTTCAGCAAACTCATTTCCTACTCTTTCTCTTCATCCCTCTTTCGATTCTCTTCACCCTCAACCCATTCTCACTGATTAAATTGTCTTCAAATTTGTTTGTACGCTAGTTTGAAGGTTGAAATCATGTTTGGAATGTTTGGAGGACAAAAATTCATGTAGGGAGCATTTCCATTATTGATTTTGTGTTGGGTCTTCAATCCGAGGTAAAGAGAGACTCTACCCTATCTCTTGGTGTTTAGAATTCGTTTCAATCATTATATGTTGGAATGTGGTTGAGATAAAACGTAGGAAAATAAGTGTTTTAATGGAAATTTCGTATGAAACATGATATGGTAGTTATTGAGTGATGTGTGTGATGAAATGGTTTGATTGTGATTGAATTATGATGGAAATTTAGTGTGGAATATAATGTGATTGATTGTATATGTTGACATACCATTGGTTGATGATGAATAATATGAAATGGGTGAGAATATGTGTGAATATGTTAAGTGTGATTGTGGTTGTGTTTGCAAATGTTGGAAACTATGAATGGTTACAACGATACACTGGGGGTGTGGAAGATGGGGGCGGTAGAAATACCATGGAGAAGAGAGGGTGGTGGTGACACCAATAGTGAGTATGGGTGCACCACAGGCCACACACTCTCCTCTTGACTCGGCCTTTGACTAACACCTTTGCTAAAGGGTCCGTGACTGCACATGTTGTATCCGTGAGGTGAGGGCTAATCGGCAACTATAAGATTAGTATAATCATATGTATTTATTATTATGCCTATTGATTAGGGTTGTGTAAACTTGAACTATATGAATTGTTTATATGTTGGAATATGGAATATAAAGGTTGTGTAATTGCTGAATAAGGAGCAGGGTGGTTGGTGTACTGTGTAATGATGTCGTTGAATGAAAAGTGCAGTGTGAGCTGGAGAATGATTATTAAATGTGCTGGGTGTCTAGAAAATTTAGGAAGTATGATTAAGAGTTGGTAGTATTTAACTTGGGAGAGAAATTTTGAGTCTAGGTGTAGGGTGTCTTGCTCAAGCAAGAGCAGATAGGATTGCCTCAGCTGTAACCTCGCCCAGGCAAGAAGGAATCTTGCTCAGGCGAAAGGTGACCTCGCTCAAGTGAGAGGTGCTTGTTGAAGTGAGGAGTCGCAAGAGTAATATGCAACTCTCTGGACGCAATCTCACCCAGGCGAAATGTAGCTCGCTTAAGTGACATGTTGCTTGCCCAAGTGAGAATATCAGAAATTTGAGAGGTTTCACTGTTTGATTTTCTTGTTCAAGCAAGGGTTAGCTTGCCCAGGTGAGAAACAGATCTCACTCAAGTGAGGATTAGCTCACTTAAACGAGAGCACGCGGGCTGGAGGGGTATTTAAGGGGGTCTCAGTGCCTAGAAACTTCATTTTTCCACCAAACAGCTCCTCTCACTCTCATTTTCTCTCTGTTCTCTCACTTTTCTCCTTAGAGAAAACCTTCTTGAAGCTAAGTTCCTTTCCAATTATAGTGAGATCTTCTATCTCATCAAGATCTAGGTGAGTTCTCAGAGCTCAGTTTCCAATCCTTACTTTGTTCCTTCTCTTTCTTTTTCAAGAGACTTATACCGTGTTGTTTTGAGTAGATCTAAATCGTTCAAGCCGTATTTCATACATATATCTTTGCAGAACTCACTAGAAGTACAATCTTGGAACTTATTCTAGGTAAGGAAAGCTTATCTGATATGATTTAGTTCATTTAGTAGAGGCTGAGAGATTTATATAAATAATTTCATTCTAGCTAAAAATAGTGAGTTGTATAAGTTAACCTTGGACTAGAACCTAGAGCCTGCATAGTCAAGTAAATTTCTCTACTATTGGATGAGTGTTTAGAACTCTAAGATGGAACATAACATGTTGGAATGCTGTGAAATATGAGCAGAGGATGTGAAAATATATTGGAATATTTAATTAATATTTTAAGCTACTTAGTTTCATTGTATGTTGTATATTGAAATGCTAGGTTTTGCTATGAATATATATAAGGCTGAGTTGTTAAACCTAGATGAAATTGTATGTTTTGTTATACTGCTAAAGTTGAAAATAAAAATTTGTTGTACTGTAATATGTTAATTTTGTTGTACTACATCATAATCATTCCAGAGCTAATTAGGATGCTGAGTTGTGCTGTGTCTAGATCCAGATAACAGGATAGGTTGCTTCCAGACTGGAAAATAGTACCTCTAGATTTTTTAGGCTGTGAAACCAGATAGAAATTGAATCATTGCATTTGCATTAGATGGATTGGAAATGGGATGAACATACTGTATTATTTGATTGAAATTGTGTAAGCTATGTGCTGATTGTTATAGATAATATGAGTTGTTTAAACAATTGTCTCTATATTCATTCATATTTCACTATTAAGATTGTCAATTTTATAAGCTAACCTTTGCATTTTCATTGTGTCAATATGTGTGCTGTGATGATCATACGGAAGTACGTGAACAAAAGGTACAAGTAATGCATCTACTTCTCAAGTTGGAAGGTCTGGCTAAGGGATGACGAAGTTGACATTTTGGGAAATTGTAGTGTCAATTTCTTTTGTCAGTCTAGGATATAGAAATAGAGCTAGACTGTTTTGCTATATTTTACGAGAAATGTAATTATTATTTGAAGAATTTGTATTTTGAACTCCTTGTTGAATAGTGCTGTAAATGTATAAATTTACGTAAATTTTAGTAATGTATTAAAATGCCTTTAAGGCTTATTATTTTGTTAAATTGGATGTTGAAATTTTAATTTCTCTAAAATTTAGACTCTTTTACTTATGTAGATATTATCTCATAAATGAATAAGTGAATTAGAAATGGAAATGCAGAACGTCATTGATTCTTCATAAAAAAAGTATCGTGACATTTAAGTGATATCAGAGCAATGGTCTAGGTAAACCTACGGGGTGAGGTTACTAGGCTTCGATTGTGTATTCCGAACAGGGAGTCTTAGTTGTGAATCATAAGCCAAAGTTTTCTAATCGGCTGATTATGTGGGAGAACGAGCTTGATCACCTTTGTTCTCTAACACGATAGATGTAAGAAATTTTGGTGTATGAAACTTGGGTGAGCGGTAGGCGGGTTGGTTGGCTTAGTAAGATGTCACTAAGCTAAGCTGTGAGAAATGGTCAAAGAAGTTATGTTTTGTCGTCTGTAAATGATAACATGATGTTGTGCTGGATGAGTTAAAATGTGCAATAAGTTTGCTTTCATATGTTGTTATATATTGAGCTTATGCATGTTCTGTGTTGATATGTGATGAAATACATCTTGTTGTAAATGTGTTTGTTGAAGTAGATTAGCTGGATGGCTGAATAGTTAATTTGATATGTGGTGTAACACTTTAAATTTAATTTTGAAATAATAAATTTCATAAAATGGGAATAATAAAATTCTTTCTCAAGCATGGTTTCAACAATTATTTCAAAATGATAAGGGTTTATAAATTTTGATTAAGTAACTGCTATAGAACTAATCCCAATACATCACATTTTCAAAATAAAATCTAAGCTGTATAGCAGTTTCATCCATCCTTCATTGAGTCTGGTGTTAATCGTCTTAGTCACCTAAAAAATAAATGTAAGGGTGAGTACTCTACACTATCCAACACAGACAAACAAACATAGGGTCTCACCTCACACATTTCACATAATTTCTATCACATTCTACATAAGCATAATCAATCACAAACAATATTTTCTACTCATTCCATTTCAGTTTACAATAGATGCACTTACTACACCAACAACGTTTCACACACACATGTGCACTCACTGCACGTAGCCACGCTCACTGTGGCACTGTGATCACAGTTTCACACTATGGATGGTCGTCGGTTACCCTAGCCTGACAGATACCACGTGCGGTCACGAGTCGCTTGACAAAGGTGTTAGTTAGAAGTCTAGTCAAGAGGAGAGTGTGTGGCTTGTGGTGCACCCACGCTCATTATTAGTGTCACCACCACTTTATTTTCCCTAAGGTATTTCTACCATTCCCATCTTCCACACCTCTGGTGTATTACTAAACCATTCATAGCATATTTACAACTGCATTTAACATGTCCTTTACACACAATTTAGCTATGTTTTTAGTCACTAATAGTATTCATACATGACATGGATGCCCATACTCATTCGTGTTACATTTAACGCACAACAATTCCATATACACAACAATTTTGACATAATCTCCATTCATCAAGGTATTCAATCATTTCAGCACACATAATACCAATCGACATCTAACACGCCATGTCCAACATGAGAAATTCACCAAAACACATATATTTCCACATCCAACTTTAATCGCGTTACAATACATAGCAAATAAATGGATTTCTAAACAAAATGAGATAGGGTAGAGTCCCTCTTTACCTCATATTAAAGATCCACACACGAACTCTGTCCTAAATATATAGAAGAATCCCATGAGAACTAAGGAAAACTGGGAAAACAGCGAATGGGGATGAGAAACCAAAACCCTAACCATTAAAACTTACCTCCAAACTCCACAAACTTGCTTTCAACCTTCAATCTTACTCTCAAACGACTTTGAAAGCAATTTAATCGATGAAATAGGGTTTGAGATTGAGAGAATCACAGAAGAAAGGAAGGGAAATGTAAAATAACCCATTCCCTTAAACCCTAACCCTTTAAATCCCCTTCTGGTCGCGGCACTCTCACTATAGCAAAAATCTAAGAGGAAACTACACTCTGCTTTTTGCAAAATCTTGCTATAGCAAAACTGTACGCAATAGAAATGCACCCTCCATTGTTTCACGCTCTTCGTCTAGTGCCTTCTCGCTATAATAAGAATCCTCTTGCTGCAGCAAGGGCACTCTACAGCATTCACACTTAGCCTATTTCAATCAAACCAGCCCAGTCACAGCCAAACATTCTCAACACCCATATATATACTTTATACTCGCATATTCATCCACATGCATTTATCACCACATAATTCAACACACATATATTCACATCATTATGCTCATCGAGCACCATTTGATGGAAACCCACCATTATTAACATGTTTGTGTGAAAACTTAAGATTGCCTATAAGTGATTTGAGATGTAATTTAGTTGTGGTGACACCCACTTTAAATTCGATAATGACTTTGACAATTTGTATTGGATGCCCTATAGTAGTTGAGGGACAGGAATATAGGGTTAATCTTATTAATATCCCTATGTCGGGCTTGGATGTAAGATTGGGCATGGATTGGCTAACTACCAATCATGTTGTAATCGATTGTGCCCAACGACGTTTAATTTTTCCTGAGTAGCAAGACTTATCGCAAATGATTCCTATAAGTCAAGTAGAGACAGCTCTTAGTGAAGGAGCTTCATGCTTTGTTCTTTTAGCTGTTATAGATGTTGAGAGGGAGCAGGAACTTCAGTCAATATTGGTTGTGCAGGATTTTTCCAAAATCTTTCCTAATGATGTTCCTGGAATACCTCCGTCCAGGGAGATAGAGTTTGGTATAGACTTATTTCCTGGGGCTGAGCTAATATCCATAGGACTTTATAGGATGATGCCAAGAGAGTTGATGGAGCTGAAAGATCAAATTGAGGACTTATTGCAGAAAAAGATGATAAGGCCAAGTCTATCACCTTGGAAAGCACCAGTCCTTCTAGTGAAAAAGAAAGTCAGAAGTCTTAGACTTTGCATGGATTATGTCAGCTGAACAAGCTAACTATTAAGAATAAATTTCCATTGCCATAGATTAATAATCTGATGGACCAGCTAAAAGGTGTTAAGGTATTCTCCAAGATTGATCTAAAGTCCGGATATAATCAAATCCAAGTTAAGGACGAAGACATTCCAAAGACAACTTTTCATACTCAGTATGGGCACCATGAGTATGTAGTAATGCCTTTTGGTGTTACCAATGCCCCAGCGATATTAATGGACTACATGAATAAGATTTTTAGACCTTTTCTGGATCAGTTCGTAGTGGTGTTCATTGATGATATCCTTATCTATTCCAATTCAAAGGATGAATATGTTGAACATTTGAGGATTGTTGGAGATTTTGAGAGAAAAGCAATTGTATGACAAATTTTCCAAGTGTGAATTTTGGCTCGAGGAAGTGAAATTCCTTGGATATGTGATCTTAGCTGAAGGGATTGTAGTTGACCCTTCAAAGGTGGAGTCAGTGTTGACATGGGAAAGGCTAAAGACAGCCACAGAGATTTGTAGCTTTATGGGCTTAACAGGTTATTATCGGAGGTTTATAGAGAGGTTGGCAAAGATTGCCTCACCTTTAACACGATTAACTCGCCGAGATCAACCCTTTATTTCGACAGAAGACTGTGAACAGAGCTTTAATGAGCTAAAACAGAGGTTGACATCCTCTCCAATGTTGATTATTCCTGATATCGGCCGACCTTTTGAGGTGTATTGTGATGTATCGCATCATGGGTTAGGATGTGTATTGATGCAAGACAAGAGAGTGGTGGCATATGCATCGCGCCAATTAAGAACTCATGAACGAAATTATCCCACGCATGACCTGGAGTTAGCTGCAATGGTCTTTGCTTTAAAGATTTGGCAACACTATCTTATGGAGCATAATTTGATGTATATAGTGATCACAAAAGCCTTAAAATATTTGTTTGATTAGCGGGAGTTGAATATGAGGCAGAGGCGTTGGATGGAATTTCTTAAAGATTATGAGTTTCAACTTCAATACCATTCAGGCAAGGCTAATGTAGTAGATGCTTTGAGCAGAAGTGTAATTTGGACTTTTCACTGAGAGTTAGAGTCTCTTTTGATAGAGCAATTTAGAAATCTGAACTTACACATGGGGATGCTACCTGGAAAGATCAGCTGTGGAAGGATTGTGGTGACCAATGAATTCCTACAAGAAGTTAAGGATAAATAGTTGTGGGATCTTAGATTATGCCGAATTGTATTTCTCTTGGGCATGAGGGTAGTCTGAATCTCCATCTTAGAGTAACAAAGATGTACCAGGATTTGAAATAGATGTTTTGGTGGCCGAGAATGAGAGGTGAAATAGCCAGATTTGTCAAGACTTGATTGACTTGTCAAAAGCCCAAAGTAGAGCGTCGTTGTCTGCCTAGAGAATTACAAACCATGGAGATCCCTGAATAGAAATGGGACAGTGTAACTATGGACTTTGTGTCCTATTTGCTGAAGATTATTAGGAATCACAATACTGTATGGGTCATGGCTGATTGATTGACTAAATGTGCTCACTTTTTGCCAGTTAATATGACCTATACCATGGAGAGAATTACTAAGCTGTATATCAGAGAAATTGTTAAGTTGCATAGAATACCTTCTAGCATCATCTCTGATAGGGACCCTTCCTTCACTTCTTACTTTTGGCAGAGTTTTCAAGAAGCTTTGGGTACTCAGCTGAGGCTGAGTTCAACATATCACCCTTAAACTGATGGTCAATCAAAGTGAACTATTCAGACATTAGAAGATTTGTTGTATTCTTGTGTTATTAACCAAAAAGGTGATTGGGAGGACATGCTTCCTCTTGTAGAATTTACCTACAACAACAATTATCATTCAAGCATCGGCATGACACCTTTCAAAGCTTTATATGGCAAAAGATGCCAAAATCCAGTTTGTTGGTTTCAAGACGGAGTACATTTGATGATTAGGCCAAAAATGCTTTAGAAAAGTAGAGAGCAAGTTGAGCTTATACAAAAAAAGTTGGAACCAACTCAGAGCTGTCAGAAATCATATATTGATCGACGTCGGGGACCTTTAAAATTTGAGGTGGGTGACCACGTAGTTTTGAGAATATCACGAACATTGGTGTAGGATGAGCCCTAAAGGCAAAGAAGTTAAAGCCTAAATTCATTGGGTCATATCAAATACTATATCACAGAGGACCAGTGGCTTATGAACTAGCATTATTACCTCAGTTGGCAGGATTACACAATGTTTTTCATGTATTACAGCTAAGAAACTATGTTCTTAATCCAACCCATATGACTGAATTAGATGTTGTGCAAATACGAGATAACTTGTTGATTGAGCTTCCAGCTACACGTATTAAAGATACTAAAGTTAAGGAGCTCGAGGCAAATCAATACGACTAGTGAAAGTCATTTGGGTCCAGTTACTGGTGATGCTACATGGGAGTTGGAGGATCGAATAAGAAAGCGGTATCCTCATCTTTTTTATGATGAATGAATTTTTGAGGACGAAAATTTATTTTCAAGGGAAGAATCATAAGATTGGTGTAATCATATGTATTTATTATTATGCCTATTGATTAGGGTTGTGTAAAATTAAACTATATGAATTGTTTATATATTGGAATATGAAATATAAAGGTTGTGTAATTGTCGAATGAGGAGCAGGGTGGTCGCTGTACTTTGTAATGATGATGTTGAATGTAAAGTGCAGTATGAGCTGGAGAATGATTATTAAGTGTGCTGAGTATTTGGATAATTTAGGAAGTATGGTTAAGAGTTAGTAGTATTTAACTTGGGAGAGGAATTTTGAGTCTCAGTACAAGGTGTCTCGCTCAAGCGAGAGCAGATTAGATTGTCTCAGCTGTAACCTCGCCCATGCAAGAAGGAATCTTGCTCAGGCGAGTGGTGACCTCACTCAAGGGAGAGGTGCTCGCTCAAGTGAGGAGTCACAAGAGTAATATGTAGCTCTCTGGACACAATCTCGCCTAAGCAAGAATGCTTCTCGCCCAGACGAGATGTAGCTCGCTCAAATGACATGTTGCTCGCCCTAGCGAGAATATTAAGAATCTGAGAGGTTCCACTATCTGGTTTTCTCGCCCAGGCGAGAAACAAATCTCACTCAAGTAAGGATTAGCTCGCTTTAGCAAGAGCACGCGGGCTGAAGTGGTATTTAAAAGGGCCTCAGTGCCCAGAAACTTCATTTTCTCACCAGACAGCTCCTTTCTCTCTCATTTTCTCTTTGTTCTTTCACTTTTCTCCTTAGAGAAAACCTTCTCGAAATTGAATTCCTTCCCGATCATAGCAAGATCTTTTATCTCATCAAGATCTAGGTGAGTTCTCATAGCTCAATTTCTGGTCCTTACTTTGATCCTTCTCTCTCTTTTTCAAGAGACTTATACCATTTTATTTTAAGTAGATCTAAATCGTTCAAGTCGTATTTGATACATAAACACTAGATCTATCTCTACAAAACTCACTAGAAGTACGACCTTGGAACTTATTCCAAGTAAGGGGAGCTTATGTGATATGATCTAGTTCATTTAGTAGAGGCTGAGCGATTTATATTGTCAGGCCTGTAATTTATTATTAAGTAATGTATAATATTTTGTACTTGTTAAATGTTAATTGAAGGATTATTTGGTTTTGAAATATATTTAGATGGAGTTTGAAATTATTTAAAAAAATAAAGTGAACAGTGTCAGTGAACAGTGGAAAATGCGTGAATAGTGTCGATTAACATTGCAAGACACGTGAACAATGGTGGTGTGAACAGTAATTCTGATATGAACAATAACTCTGGCATGAATAGTGAGGCGGTGTGAACAGTAACTCTGGCATGAACAGTGCCAAAACTTTTTTCTATAAATAGGGGTCCTTGCACAAAATTTTCACTTCTTCACACTTCTCACAGGTTCCAAGGCCATATACCACCATTTTCTCTCATACTAAACTCTCATAAACTTATATTTTTCTCTAGATCTGTGATTTTGCGTCTGTTCTAAGGGATTTGAAGAGAGACTTTGTTCTAAAGTCAAATCTTCAGTGAATCTTGTGTTAAAATAAGAAATAATCAGTAGATCTGGTGTGAATAATCATTCTAAGGTAAGAGAAGCTTACTTTAACCTATGAACTATGTTTTGAATAGTTTGATATGCTATTAAAGAAATGTTTAAGTTGGTTTTGTTAGATTTCTTTGATAAAAGTTGAGATATAAAGGATTTAATACTTGAAAGTTATTTTTATATGCTGTAACTGCTAATAACTGATTTAATAACATTGAGATTTGACTGATTTATTAAAGACTTGTCTTAGTTAAGCTAATGATTTTAGCCGTTCTGCATCATGCTGAGATATATGTATTGCATCATTATAAAGCTTAGTTACACGTTTAGATGGGTAGACGAGTAACAATAGAGCATGCTGAGCTATGTTATGCTATGCTATCTGGATCCAGATATCGGAATAGGTCACTCCTGGACCAGCTTGATTCCTTATGGATTACTTAGGTTGTGAAACCAGTTGAAAACCGTTTTCATGTTATGCATTAGATAGACTGGGAATGCATGGGGCTGTTGCTGTGAGTAATATTTTGCTCTCTCTATATATATATGATTTTATTTTATTTTTGTAAGCTCACCCTTTCATTTCTGTCTATGCTGTTGTGTGCATGTGTACAACGATGATCATACGGTGGTACTGAGCAGATGTAGCAAGTGTTGCATCTACTTCACAGGCTGATGGGCCAGTGGAGAAATGTTAAAAGCTAGAGTCGAGTAATTTTGCATTAAAGTCCTTCTTCCTTATATTTTGAGACCTCATATAGAGGGAGCTATGTAGTATAATTTTGTATTTTTTGAGTATTATGAACTAAATGAAATATTATGTTATTTTATTAAATATTTATTGTAAAGAACTTTGTTTTATTTTGAATGAGAATCGAATTTTATACTTATATTCTCCATTATTTATCTATCTTAAATAAGTACGTAGTGTAGAAATAATATTCTCAGTTCCTTATAAAAGGGGTCGTGACATTTTATGAGGGAACAAGCTTCATCATCTCGGTTCTTTGGCACAATAAGATGTTTTGGGTATATGATACTTAAGTGAGTTATAGGCGAGTCATATTGCATGAAATAATAGGATTTAAGCTAAGTTGTAAATGATTGTTGAGATAAGTATGTTTGTTATGCTGTGTGAATGCTGAGATGATGTTATGCTAAGTTCTAAATTGATTAAATTGCTATGATATACTTAATATGAATATATTACTGTAAGTTGAATATTAGTAATTTAGGCTAGTTTTATTCTGTATATTAAGATGGTTAGACTGAGAAGATCTGTTGTAAACCCTTCTCTTCCTGCTGACATGAACCAAATGGCTCCCATCACAGAGGCTATGACAGCCACAGTGAGATGAAGTCTATAAATGATATAGCAGCAACAAGCTGCAAATTAAGCCGCTACTATAGCACAGGCAGCAATAGCCACTGCCTCAATTGTACCTCCTTCTGAATATCAAGGATTGTTTGACTTCAGGAAGAATGATCCTTCTTAGCTTACTAGAGTTAACGGGCCAGATGCAGCCGAGCAGTGGATTCAAGATATTTGTGTGAGAAATTTAGGGTTACGGTGAGTGATATAGGATGTGAATTAGTAGTATCGAAACCTACTCTGAGTTCAATCAAGACTTCGATAGTTTGTGTTAGGTGTCTTATAGTAATTGAGGGACAAAGATTCAAAGTAAATCTTATTTGTGTCCCGATGTCAGGGTTAGATGTAATCTTGGATATGGACTAGCTAATTGTCAATTGTGTGCTGATTAATTATGGTCAGAGTGTTTAATCTTTCCTGAGCAGCAAGACTATTTTGAATGGATTTCTACTCACCAAGTAGAAACATCCTTGTGTGAGGGAGTTTCTTGTTTTGTTTTGTTGGGTACTATGAGTGCAAAAATTAAGCAAAGCTTTTAGTCAATACCAATAGTACGAAATTTCCTGAGATCTTCCCAAAAGATATTCCTGGAATACCTCAATGTAGAGAGGTGGAGTTTGCTATTGACTTAATTCTTAGAGCTGAGCCAGTGTCTGTATTACCTTACATAATGGCATCGAAAGAGTTAATGGAGCTTAAGGAGTAGATTGAGGATCTAATACAGAAGTAGATGATTAGGCCGAGTGTATCACCTTGGAGAGCACCAGTTCTCTTGGTGAAAAAGAAGGACAAGAGTTTTACGTTATATGTCAATTTTCAAAAGTTGAATAAGTTAACAATCAAGAATAAGTACCTGCTGCCATATATTGATTATTTGATGGATCAATTAAGAGGTGCTAAAGTATTCTCTTAGATTAATCTGAAGTTTGGGTACCATCAGATCCGATTAAAGGATGAAGATATCCCAAAGACAACATTTTACACTACATATGGTCAATGCGAGTATATTGTTATGCCTTTCGGAGTCACTAATGCTTCGATAGTGTTTATGGACTACACGAACCAGATCTTTAGACCTTTTCTGGATCGATTTGTGGTAGTCATCATTGATGATATCTTGATTTATTCTATCTCGCCAGAGGAACATGTAGAACATTTGAGGACTATACTTAGTGTTTTGAGGGAGAAACAGTTGTATACTAAATTATCTAAGTGTGAGTTTTGGCAAGAGGAAGTGAAATTCCTTAGCCATGTTATTTCAACTAAGGGAATTGCAGTTGATCCTTACAAAGTTGAAGCAGTGTTACAATGGAAAAGGCCAAAGACAGCTACAGAGATTCATAGTTTTGTGAGCCTAGCATGTTACTATTGGAGATTTATAGAGGGATTTGCGAAGATAGCTGCACCATCAACACAGTTAACTCGTCGTGATCAACCTTTTGTATGGACTGAGGAATTTGAGCAAAGCTTTAATGAGTTGAAGTAGAGATTAACTTCCTCACCGATGTTAATTCTCCCTGATACTAGTCGGCCATTTGAGGTGTATTGTGATGCTTCACATCAGGGATTAGGGTGTGTGTTAATGCAAGATAAGAGGGTGGTAGCTTATGCGTCTCGTCAGTTGTGAACTCATGAGCGAAATTACCCAACCCATGACCTTGAGTTAGCTGCTGTAGTCTTTGCTCTGAAGGTATGGCAGCACTATCTTTGTGGAGCTTAGTTTGATGTGTATAGTGATTACAAGAGTCTGAAGTATTTGTTTAATTAGTGAGAGTTAAATATAAGGCAGAGGCATAGAATGAAATTCCTTAAGAATTATTATTTTCAACTCGAATAACAACCAGGAAACGCTAATATGGTGGCTAATGCATTAAGTAGGAACATGGTTCAGGCATTCTTCTTAAGAGTTAGTGAAACTCTTTTAGTTACGATCCTATTGTGATGACTAACAATTTCTTGTAGGAAATTAAAGACAAACACTGTGCAATCATATGTTATGTTGGACTGTATTTCTCTTAGGGACAAATAAGACAGGGGATTTTAGTATAGGTGCTGATGGTATTCTCAGATGCCAAGGTCAAGTTTGTGTCTGTAAAGATGCTGAATTAAATAGAGCAATTCTAGAAGAAGGACATAAGGGTAGTCTCAACATTCATCTTGATGTTACCAAGATGCATTAAGATTTGAACCAAATGTTTTGGTGGCTAGGCATGAAGCGAGAGATAGCTGACTTTGTTAAAGCTTGTTTGACTGGCTAGAGGGCAAAGGTGGAGCACCAAAGCCCTCCAGGAGAGTGGCAAACGATGGAAATTCCAGAGTGGAAGTAGGACCATGTGACTATAGATTTTGTGTCCCATCTACCTAGAACAGTTAAAAATCATGATGCCGTGTGGGTCATAGTTGACAGGTTGACCAAGAGTGCGTATTTCTTACCGATCAACATGACCTATAGCTTGGAGAAATTAGTAGAATTATACATCAGAAAGATTGTCAGGTTGCATGGAGTACCTTCTAGTATTATCTTTGATAGAGATCCTTGATTCACTTCTCATTTTTGGCAGAGTTTCCAGGAAGCTATGGGCATGCAGTTGAGGTTGAGTTATGCATATCATTTGTAGACAGATGGTTAATCTGAGCGTACTATTCAGACCTTAGAAGACTTGTATTGTGAAGCAGAGGGGAAATTGGGAGTATATGCTTCCTTTGATAGAATTCACTTATAATAATAGCTACCATTCGAGTATAGACATGGCACCATTTGAGGCTCTGTATAGCAGAAGGTGTAGAACTCCTATTTGTTGGTTTCAAGATGGAGTACATTTGATGGTTGGGCCTGAGATGCTATAGGAATTAAGGAGAAAGTTGAACTTATTAGAGAAAAGTTGAGAGCTACTCAGAGTCGACAGAAGTCTTATGCTGACCAACGTAGAAGACCCTTAGAATTTGAGGTTGGTGATCATGTATTCCTGAGAGTGTCACGCACTACAGGTGTGGGGTGAGCCTTAATAGCCAAGAAGTTAACGCCTAAGTTCATAGAACTGTATCAGATATTACATCGCAGAGGACCAGTAGCCTATGAATTAGCACTACCACCTTAGTTGTCAGAACTACATAATGTTTTCCATGTGTCGCAACTGAGGAAGTGTACTCCTGATCCATCTCATGTAATCAAGCCTGATGTTGTGGAGATACGAGATGATTTGTCTATCGAGGTCCTAGTTGCTCGTATTGAGGACACTAGAGTTAAAGAGCTTAGAGGCAAGTCTATTTGATTAGTAAAGGTTGTTTGGAACTCAGTCACTGGTAATGCCACATGGGAGTTAGAAGAAAGAATGAGAGAATTATACCCTCATCTTTTCTCTGAGGGATGAAATTTTTTAGGACAAAAATTTCTTTTAAGAGGGAGAATTGTCAAGCCTGTAATTTATTATTGAGTAATGTATAATATTTTGTACTTGTTAAATGTTAATTGAAAAATTATTTGCTATTGAAATAGATTTAGATGGAGTTTAAAATTATTAAAAAAAAAGTGAATAGATTTAGAAAGGATTATTTACTTTTTCCTTTTTATTGCTTACTTTTTCTTTTTTCTTTACTTTCCTTCTCTCTCTCTCTCTCTCTTTTTAAGGTTCTGATTTTTTTTCTCTTGCATTTTCTAAGGAAATCCCCACACTTATTCCTATGATCATTCCCAAAACAATTCCAAAGTTCTTATATCCCCTAAAGTTGGATTATGTTATTGTTTTACACTTTTGACTTGAAATAAGCTAGGATCACAAGAAATAGAACAATTAGGATCAAAAGGGACTCAAACAATGGAAATAATGTAAGGTTGTTCTTTTGGCTAGTAGTTTGCAAGAATGAAATTATGTATCTATCATTTTAATGCAACCATATGGAAATATAGTCTTAAAAAGGCTCAAAGCAAGTTCTAGTGTCATACAACCATTAGTGCAATCACACAATGAAAGAAAGTAAAATGACATTATGTTGTCATCTATATTAATGGCTTGAAAATTCACATGGTGTATATTTTATCACAAATAAACCAACACACAAGTCCACTATCAAACGAAAGTATGATTCAATCAATCCATCAAAGTCATGAAATAATCACCTAATTAGACTATGTACACCAAAAACATAATCCTCTCCCCCACTTGAAATTAACATTGTCTTTAATAGAAACACATTATGCAAAAAGACAATTCCAACAATCCAATAAATAAGAGAAAGGTAAGAAAAACTCCCTATAAATCAGGGTAGGTGACCACCCTAAAGGTGGCCTCTTGTTGTAATTTTCCTTCAAGTCCTCATGAAAAACCTTGAGTTGATGGCTATTAACTTTGAAGCTCCTTTGAGATCCCATATCCTGAAGTTCAACAACACCATAAGGAAAAATATTAACAAGAAAGGGACCATCCTATCTAAATCTCAATTTACTAGGCATCAACTTAAGTCTATAATTATATAAAAGGACTTTGTCACCAATGTGGAACTCTTTTTGCCCTATTAGTTTATCATGAAAATCCTTAGTGTGCTCCTTGTAGATGTTAGAGTTCTTATATGCTTCTTTACAAATCTCTTCCAACTCTTGTAATTGAAGCTTCCAATGTGAACCAACTACATTCATATTTAGATTACATTGCTTGATCGCCCAAAATTCCCTATGTTCCACTTCTACTAATAGATGACCTGCCTGGATGAAAACAACCCGATAAGAAGACATTTATATGGGTGTCTTATATGCGATCCTGTAGGCCCAAAGAGCTTCCTCCACTTCTACTGACAAATGACATTTCTAGGATTTGCTTGATTTCTTGATTGGAGATCTCCGCTTGTCTAGTAGTTTGGGGGTGGTATGGTATGAAAATACTATGCATAACCTTAAACTTCCAAAGTAAGGCATCCATGGTGTGATTGCATAAGTGTGATCCTTGGTCATTGATCAATGCTCTAGAAAATTCAAGCCTGTAGAAAATATGTGACTTAACAAAATCTACAACAATACGAGCATCATCAATACTAGTGGCATTTGCCTTCACCCACTTGGAGACATAGTTCACTACTAAAAAAATATAAACAAAGCCAAATAAAACAAGAAAGGGACCTATAAAATCTATATCCTATATATCAAACACCTTACAGAAAAGAAGAGGTAGGTAGGGCATCTCATTCTTGCACGAGATGTTCCCAATCCTTTGGTATTGCTCGCATATGTTACAGAAGATGTGTGCATTGTGGAACATGGTAGGCTAATATAGTCTAGAATCCAAGATCTTCCAGACTGTACGTTGAGGTCCAGCGTGTCCACCACAAGCCAAAGAATGGAAAAATCTAAGCACAGACCGTAACTCAAGTTCAAGCACACATTGTCTAGTAATCTTGTCACTGCAGATCTTCCACAAGTATGGATTATCCTAAATGTAGTATTTGGAATCATACATCAGCTTGGGTTTTAGAAAAACATGTAAGAATCTCCTTGGCAACCAAATAAATCACCATGTTTGTATACCAAGGACCATGCCCTCCGATGTGGTAAAGCTGCTCATCTGGAAAGGTGTCTCGAATGGGGAGATCCTCAAGTGGCTGCTGAATTATGCTCAAATGATCTGCGACTAAATTTTTTGCAACACTTCTATCTCTTATCTCAATATGAAATTCTTGCAAAAGAAGCATCTAGCAAATTAATCTTAATTTAGAATCTGACTTCTTTAGTAAGTACCTCAAAGATATATGATCAAAGAAAATAATCACTTTAAAGCTAAGTAAATATAAATGCAATTCGTCTAAAGCAAAAACAATGGCTAAAAGCTCTTTTTCTGTAGTTATGTAGTTTTCTTATTCCAAGGTGCGAAAAGCATAGACTATGACATAGGGTTGATTCTCCACTTTCTGACCAAGGATAGCACCAACTGCAAAGTTCGAAGCATCACACATAAGCTCGAATGGAATCTCCCAACTCAGAGGTTGAATGACAGGAGTGGAAGTGAGACACCTCTTCAACTCTTCAAAAGCATCCTTGCAGATCTGATCAAAGATGAAATCAACATTTTTTCTGCAAGAGGCTAGACAATGGAGAAGCAATCTTGCTAAAATCCTTAATGAAGCGCCTGTAGAAACCTGCATAATCGAGAAAAGAGCGCACTTTCCGCACATTTATGAGGTAAGGTAAGGAAACAATTACATCAATCTTAGCTCTATCAACCTCAATACTCCTATTTGACACTTCATGTCCCAATACAGTCCCCTCAGTCACCATAAAATGACATTTCTCATAATTCAGAACCAAATTGAATTGTAGTACCTATCCAATACTCTAGACAAGCTATATAAACACGCATGAAATTAAGAATCATAAACAGTAAAATCATCCATGAATACTTCAAGGGAGGTTTCTAGGAAATCTGCAAAGATGTTCATCATACACCTCTGAAAAGTGCTAGGCGTATTACACAGTTTGAATGACATCCATCTGTAAGTAAATGTACCAAAGGGACAAGTGAAAGTGGTCTTATGTTAATCCTCTAGGGCTATATGTATATGAAAATAACTAGAGAAACCATCAAGAAAATAGTAATGGGACTTTCTCACTATTCGCTCTAAGATCTAATCAATGAAAGGCAGGGGAAAGTGATCTTTACGAGTGGCTTGATTTTGCTTTTTATAATCAATACAAACTCACCAACCATTCTAAATTCTGGTTGGAATCAATTCATCAAATTGGTTCTTTATCACTATTATGTCAGTCTTCTTTAGTACAATATGTATTAGACTTACCCACTCACTATCTGAGACCGAGTATATCATGCCAACAGTTAACAATTTTCTCACTTCTTTCTTCATGCCTTTAGGAGGGTGGGATTCAGTCTTCTATGGGGTTGTCTCACATGTTTGGCACCTTTATTTAGCAGAATTTTGTGCATACAAGTGGATGGGCTAATCCCTATAATGTTTACCAAAGTCCATCCAATAACTTGCTTGTGGGCTGCTAAAGTCTGCAGCAAATTCTCCTCTTGTCCAGCCTTTAAATCTTCTGAAATGATCATAGACAGCTTGTTATCAACCTCTAAAAATGCATACTTCAAGTATTTGGGTAGAGGCTTCAATTCAAGTGTAGGTGGCTACACAACAGAGGAAATTGTTGTGGTGAAGAAGTTCAATTCTGTAACATGTATCTGAGCAAGTTCAGGGGCATGTATGCTTGCTGTAATCAAGCTAGAGCTTCCTAAACATGTTGCTGCATCAAATGAAACATCATTAGTTGTTAAATATGCATCTATTTCAGTATAAACTTTACATAAATCTACTACAGTGCATGTAGAACTAGAAATATCATAAAAATCATTACAAAACTCCTCAGTCAAAACATTAATAATATCTATCTGAGATGCACTATGTAGCCATGTGGGATGTTTCATGGCCTCAAAGATGTTGAATTGCATAACATCGTCTCCAAACTCCATGGATAGAATTTCTGAGTGCACATTAATCTTTGTTCTTGCTATTTTCAGGAAAGGTCTACCAAGGATCAATGTAGGCATACTGGAGTCTTTTTCCATTTCTAGAATGTAGAAATTTATAGGGAATATCAGCTTGTTCACTTTAACCAGAACATCTTCTATTACTCTAGCAGGGAATGCAATAATTTTGTTTTTCAATTGAATGACTACACAAGTTTAATTTAGGGAACTGAGGTTCAGAGACTTGTAAATTGATGTAGACATGACATTTATGGAAGCACCGAAATCAAGTAATGTATTGTTAAAGGTGGAATTCCCAATGTTACAAGGGATAGTAAATATGCCAAGATCTTTACACTTCTGTAGTAAATTGGGTTGTATAAGGGCTGACACATTTCTTCCCATGCTAGTTCTTTTGTCCCCTTTCAGCTTCTTCTTGTTGATGCACAACTCTTTAGGGAAGTTTGCATATTATGGAATATGTTTTATAGCATCTAGCAATGGAATGTTCACTTCTATTCTTCTTAATGTCTTAAAAAGATCTTTATCAAAGTCTGTTGGTGACTTTGGTTTGACAACTCTGTTTCAAAAAGGGAGAGGTGGTTTTTGCACAATCTCAAAACTACTAGAGGCAGCTTGTGCCTCTATGTTTTGCTGCTTCTCAGCCTTGGCCTCCACTTCAGTTGGCACTTTTTTGTTTTTCTGATTGTTTGGCAACTCTTTCCCACTCCTTAATATGATGACACTCACATTTTGGGGGTTAATCTTTGGTTGAGAAGGAAGTTGACCAGACCCTTGACACTGGAACTAGTTTACCATAGTGGCTAATTGACCAATCTGTGTCTACAAATCTTGGATGGAAGCATTGATATTCTGTTGGAACTGCATATTTCATAGTGTTGTCAAAAAGGGCCAAAGCCCTGGGGCCAGCCCTACCCAACCCTAGAATAATTTATTAAGCCCTGTTTTAATATTAGTTAAAATAATTTAATTTGGCCCTAATTTATTTAGCCCCATAATATATGGTCAGGGTAGGGTTACCCATGGGTTGGTCCTGATCTAGGAAATACTTCTAAATTTTGTTTGGCAAACCCTAATCCCAATTTTTTTATCATTCTCAATTATTTACAAAATTACACGTTCTTTGCCTCTATATGGTTTCTTCTTCTCTCATTGGAGTTGGTTTCTTCAACTTTCGATTTGGTTTCTTCGGCTTTCGATGCAATCACTCACCGTCTTCATCAAGGTTCTCTCGTTATTTTGTTTCTACCTTGTTATTATTTACTGTTTTGTAATTTGAGGTTTTGTTTTTGGGAATATGGATTATGGATGATGTTGTAGCTTTGAATGTTTGATTGTAATGTATGTAGTTGTGATTCTGTCATTCTCTGTTATTACATGACAACATCTATTGTTGACTTGGATGGTTACTATGCAGTGAATCTCTTTGTAATAACATGGTTTTGTTTGTTTGTTTGAACTGAGCTTCTATAAGCATGGGTGTATTTGCCGTGGATATCAATTGATTGAATATTAATTTAGGAAGTGTTTTTAGAATATGGTTTATCAGCAATTGAGCATACAATGTGTGCATTTGAATTTAAAATTAAATTGACATATTAATGAACTTTGCAAATTTTATATCCATAATGGGGGTCATGTTGTTCTCAAGTGTACTCTTCACCTTCTTCTAGCTTGAAAATGCACTTTCCTCCTTAGATATTAATAAGATGTTTACTTATTTTTTGTGACTTCAAATTGATTAAAGTGGATATAAAACTATTAAAATTAGGACCTAACTATAATTGCTTATTATTACATTAAAGTGGGTATTGGATAATGTTGATCTCACAATTTACAGCAAGTTAACTTGTGTGACAAAGCTGTAAATGAAAAGTTGCTTCAATTTGGAATATTACAACAAATTTTGTCCCTTGAAGCCCTAGCCCTAACCTTAACCCATTAGTTGATTAACCCCAAAACATAATTTGGTCAGCCAACTTTACAAAGGATTGGGCCATTATTTAAAACAAACTAAACACTAAAAAAAACAAACTGAAGCAAAGTGGCACATTAGTCCTCCTCCATTTGAGCCATGATGCAATTCACAACCTTGGTCTTTTCTCCTTGAAACTTGGGCTTGTATTCAATTAATATGAACAACACTTGTTGAAGAGCTTCCTTTGCTCTCCTTGCTCTAGTCCTTGTCATAGGTCCTCCAAGTCCTTCAAGTGGATCCTTACCCTTGCTCATGGTCATGTCCTCGTCAATATTGTTCTTGGCCATTTATTTGACCAAATCCTCCAATGAAAGTTTAGAATTCTGCTGCTATTGCTACTGCCTCATTAGGGGGTGGTCTGTAGTTGTTACTTGCTTGGCCAATCAGTGGCTGTTGTTGCTCCGGAGTACTGTATCTCATATTTTGATGACTATTAAAGGTAGGATTATGAGACTGGTATTAGAACCTGTATGGCTAATGTTGTCTCTGAGGTTGTTAGAAATTTGAAGCTCTGTATTGCTCTTATCTTCCACTAAAAACTCCTTGGACAGAATCTTGCTGGTTACCATCCTGCAGTAAAGGACAACAATCTGAGGTGTGCTCTATGGGGGAACAAATCTGACAATCTTTGGTCATCTCTTTTTGTGGAGCAGTTTGTTATGCAACAGTTAGCTGCCTCACATATGTAGTAGCTCCTTAATTCTGCTCTCAAGTTTGCTAGAATCTGCTAGTATCTGGTTGGGTGGATGCATATTATGCACTTCTCTCACTGGTACTAGAGGTCTTGCATTAAACTGCTGAAATTTCTCTGCTGTGTTGTCAATTAGTGCTTTGGCTATAGAGGGTGTCTTGTTCATGAAAGCTCCACCGCTAGTCGCATCAAGCATGCTTCTCTCCATTAGGGCAAAGTCTTCATAAAAATATTGGATAAGCAACTAGTTGCTGATCTAGTGGTGTGAATAAGTTGCACACATCTTCTTGAATCTCTCCTAGTACTCATAAGATCAATAATTTTTACAACTCATAAAATAATGTAAAAAAAAAAAATGTAGCGAGGTAATAAAAGAAAATATTCTCTTATAATGTTCTATTAAGGTTCCTAGAGTTCTAACCTAATGATGTATGACATGCATTCTTGTAATGCCTTATATTTCTTTTCTCAATGTATGATAAATTTTCATAAAAATTTAAATGGTAAAGTAAATTTCTTTAAAAAAAAACTCTCTAATGAGAAAACAATAAAATGATATAAGGTTCATAGAGTAAAATTTCATTAATTCATAAATACGTTAGAAAAACAAAGATTCTAAAATTTTCATCTGCAACAAAAAGAAATAGTAGTTTTACAACTGTTCCAAAAGAATGTTATAAAACTGAAAATATCCATTACATAGCTCAAAATAACTAAGTCCTATAGCAATTCTCATCCATCCATACATTGTGAGCCTGGTACTACTCGTTTTGGTTTCCTGAAAATGTTGTGTAAGGGTGAGTCTCTACCTTACCACTCATACATAACACATATTCATCATAAAACACATCTTATCACGATTAAAGAAAACATCATAGTATTACATATCACAGTGTCATATAAAACAAATTCTCATTTCAATACATAAACATATATTATATTCCACAAATTCACAATTTCTTTTTCTTTTACCCGCGCCCTATGGCCACAGTTATCTGATACCTCTATCCCGAGGTCTTACACATCTATGTAAATAGTCGCTAGATGGCCCAATGCAATATAAATATAACGCATGCAATAGACAGTCCCTTAGCAAAGGTAATGTTCAGGAGTCAAGTCGAGAAACGAGTGTGCAGCCATGTAGTGCATTTGTATACAATATTCCATGCACAATCCCGAATGTCACTCACCATCCTGCATTTCCCCAAGATATCTCATATCATCTCCATCTTCCACTCCCCCAATGTATCTTTGTAACTATTTACATCATATCCTTTTCCATCTTATACTCTTTCGAGTATATTCACATGTTCACATATGTCATTTCTCATGTTCACACATATTTTTCATTAAATTTTCACATAATTTTCATCATATACATCAAACCATGGCATATTCACAATACACATCATTTTTTTACATGACTCACAATATATTCAAACATGAAGCATCCATCTCTTTGTATACTTCATATCACAAAATCATAAAATCAAATCAACGATCCTCCATATACATTATCATGCACTATTTGAACATAATAACACATTTCACCATGTATTCATCATAAAGTCACATAAATAACCAATTATTCTCACTTTTTACCAATTAATTTTCATAAAACAAGGATTATTCCACATATAATCACATATATAACAAGATCTATGAGAATACAAGTAAAAAACATAGCAAAATGATAAAGTAAAACCCCATTACCTCAAAACAGAGCTTTTACAAAGATTTAATCGAAGATTTAACTTTATAATAGAGTTTTTCCTAAGAACACCATGAACATCTATAAGAAAAAGAAGAAGAGGAGAAACAAACGGTAAATCTAACTTCAAACTTAGAGAAACTTACTTGAAATCCTTGAGAACGGACATAGAATCACAAATCTGAAGAGAAATCTAAGTTTATGAGGGTTTATTATGAGAGAAAAATGTGAGATATAGCCTTGGAACCTTTGAGAACATTGGATAGGAGTGAAGAAATGAAAATTTTGTGTGAAACCCCTTTTTTATAGAAAATTTTTGAAATTTCTTATTCACTGTCGGAAACACTGTGCATGCGTACTGTACACGAACTGTGACTTCATCATTTCTTTTAAAATATAAATTTCATCCAAATCTATTCCAATTATACTTTAATAAATCTCATTTTATTTAAATTAAAGTGCAAGATGTTACAATTCTCACATTGGGTAGTTTATAAGCCTAAGGATAAAAGGTCACTAAAGTTAAAATTCATTCCATAAAATCATCCTTAATTAGTAGGTAGTCTAGTAGATGTAGGGACTTATATAGATGGGTTAAACTCTATTTGAAGTTCTCATGATAAACAAATAGGAAGTATATCCAAATTGGTATAATTACACAACTCCTATAAATCTAAGGTTTACTTAGACTCGGGGTAAAGAGCCTCACACATATTATGCATGATTAGTGGTGTGTGAGAGAACAAATCTACCTTATGCATATCAAATAATGAAAATGTGCAAGGGAAAAATAAAATAAAAATCAACCAAATAAATTATGATAAGAAGTGCAACAAAAAAAAATAAAAAAATTGAAATAATTTTAATTTTAATTTTCTTAAAAAATTATTTATTTTTTCAAAAAAATGTAAAATACAAAAATTCAAACTTTAAATTTAAATTAGCAAATTGGTTAGATAAAGGTTTTTTTCAAAATTTAAATTTAAACTAATATATCTAAGAAAAACTAATCCTATCTTTAAAAGCAAATCAAACTTAATCTAATCTAATTAAATCTTAACTATAATTTAATTTAAATTTAAATATATATTTTTTTTATCTAATCTTAATTTGATGATTCTCGGGCTTCAAAAGGCTTCCAAGTGGTGCCAACCTTCCTTGCGCCTCCAGGAGCAATGTCGTGGCTCAAATCTCGCAAATCCTTATTCTGCTCCAAATCTCCAACAAAAAAATAAACCATTCTTTCTTCTTTTTTGAAGATATCATAACCACCATTCACATCCAAAATAATCACGGCCCACAAAAAAAAAAACTAATAAGAAGACCCATGATTTGATCACAATACATGGTGACCCCTCGTGGAATAAATGGTAAACAAATATAGTTAGGAATAAATGGAAAATTACTAATTTCTTCAAGAAAAAATATAAAATCTATACAAATTACTAATATAAATGGAAAATTACTAATTACTAAGATAATTGGTTATTTTAACCAAAAACAACACGAATGAAATTAAAAGCAAGATGAAAGACCAGAACAAATAACGTACTCCTCAAATCTCTACAACACACAATTATGCAACAATTCTATTAATCCAATTTTCTAATAATTCAAAATTAAATGCACCTTAATAGCAGGATTTTAGAATGAAAGGAAAATTCAAGAATCTTAGTCAATTAAAGAACCACCCAAAACAAATGATGGAAATAATTTTGCATAATCTAATAGACAATTAAAAAGAAAAAAAATAATTAAGCAGAATGAATAATCACATAGAACAAAATTAATGACTCCTGAAATAAATCAAAACTGACAACGTATCCTCGACAACAACGCCAATTTGATAAACGATGCCGAATTACTATCAAAATAACTAAGTTTCTCTAAAAGTTTTGTAGTATAGAGCTCAACCTAAGTCGATTCACACAGACACATTGAGTTAATGAGAGCATTTGAGAGAAGTTAAAAATAAATATTCTTATTAAAGGCTAAATCTCAAAAACTCAAAGTGTCTAATTTTGCACACCCTAATTTAGAACATTATTAGTCTATGTATAGGTTATGATTAGGGTAAACAAAATTGTCAAATTCGGGCCTCAACTTTATCTAAAAGCCCACATACAATTATTAAATAACAAAGGTCCAAATGCAATCCCCCATACAAGATTCAGCAAACCTACCTCAACTTCAATAAATCATAGAAAATAAAAAAACAACTCGAAATTCAGCGATCCATACATGCATTTTGAAGCCCTAGATGTGTTGAATCCAATGCAACTAGAATCAGCCAAAAACGATATCTGCAGAAAAAGTTCTAGCGAAAAAATAGTCAGTAGAATAATAAAAAAATAAAATTAAAGCATTTATTTTTAATAAGCCCAATTTATTTCAATAATTTAGGAAATAGCCAAAACTCTAAAAATAAAGCATATGAAAAGTGTTTATAAATCAAAATAAAACTATAAATATAAACATAAAATATGTTATATCAAATTATATATAGCATAGGCAAACAACATATAACCCTTTTTCCTTTCTTTTCATGGTAGAAGTTCAGTTTACAATAAACATCAGTTAGTATTGTAGGGAAAGGATTTTCAGATCAAATTTTGCATGCAAGAAACATATCTATTGCTACTAAATCTCCAAAATTGTCATGCTTAGTAAAGAGGACAATGCCATAAATGGTGAGTGCTAGGACATCCATGAAAGTTTCTCAATCTTCTTTTTCTACTAAATTATGCATGTGTCGCTCAAGAAATTATCTTGTGAACCCCCTATTTTGATGTCTCTCTTTATAAGCTTGCTGCAATTTTGCTGGGTGGATCCTTAAGACATTGGCTATAGTTGGAAGAGATGCATGATGTTTCATAGGACGATATAGTTGTTAACCATCTAAAGGCAAGTCTAGAATTTGCTCAAATTCCTGAAATGTGAAGCACCTCATTGGAGAATCATAATATTGGGTTAGAATTGTTATGACATCTTATTGCACATTCACTTCTACCAATCTCAGAATATTTTCAAACTTCTTCACTAAAGTGAGTTGTTAGACTATCTTCAATTTTTTTTCCTAACTCTCTCATACTATCATTGTCAGCCTTTTTAACTTTTAGATACAATTTTCTTCTCAACTCAACTGATCTCACCTCACTGCTATTTGATCCCACATTAATTTATATCTTCTTGAATACTCAAACAACTTTGTGATTCTCAACCTATAAATAAAGAGAAAATAATGAGAAATTATTCTAAATCTTATATTTGTTTCATTAACATAGAATGCTAGTGGTGATAAGGATCAATATTGATTCTAAACAGATAAATGTCCATGTAAGAATCAACATTGATTCTAAATGTGGGATCTGCTTAAAGTGTGTGATAAGTGTGTAAGTGGTGGTGTGTGAGGGAATATACAAACTTTATCAACTCAACAAAAATAAAAGATGCAAAATTAAACAACATAAGAATACCACAAAAAGTATCAAAATTCATCTATCCTAGGGTTAACAACAATATCAGAAAAAGTATATACAACAAGGTTACAAAATACATGTACAAAATAAATACACAAATAAAAGAAACATAATACAATTAATTTAGATATTTAGGAAATGGGAAAAGGGTTAAGAAAATAGATAAAACTACACAAATTTTGACAATTACTTATCAAAGGCTTGACTCTCTAAAACATTCCCTAGTGGAGTCGCCATCTGTCACAATCGAGCAGTCGCAACGATATCGCGAAAATATATTTAAGAAAAACATCTTTTAAGAGAAAAAATATTTTCTAAAAAATTAAAGGACTTGTCTCCAAATTTTATAACAAAAAACCTTGAACAAACTTTGAAAAATTATCTTTGAAATCAAAAATGAGTTCGGGAGTCGTTTATGTGTACCGAAGGTATTAACAACCTACAATGTCCATTTAAATAACTGTTGCCTTTGATTAATTATGCAAATTTAGTTTAATTTTAAAAAATATTTATTTAATCCCTAAATAATGATTATTGTTATTTTTATTTTTAAAGAAAAAAATTTATTTATTGAAATATTAATGGGAATTTTAGAAAAGAGAAAATTTATTTTTGAAAATTATTTTGAGTTGACGGTTTCAATTTTTGCTCCTATGTATCCCTAGGTGCAATGGGAAACTCAAAGTCATGTAGTTCTATCATGAAAATTCTAAAGTCAGTTGATTAAAATTAAATTTCGTAAAAGAAAGTTTTTTTAAGATTAAAATTAATTTTATAAAATTATAACGTTTAAGATACAAGATAACGCAATTATATATGTAACCTATGATAATCAATATACAAGGCGATAGAAGATCACACAACTACATTGCAAATTGTTGAAAAAATTATTTGTAAATATTTGAATTTATATTTAAATTATAATGCTTGTGAAAGAGTAATAACGTAAGCTATACATAAATCTCTTATGATTTATTGGACATTCGAATTCAATATAAATTACACATCGATATTACCAAAAATTTGTATAATAAATTGAAGAAATGCTTGATTATTTAATTTATCAAAATTAGAAATATGAGTTAAAGAAAATTAAAACATGAAAATAATTTCATTTAATGAAAAGAATAAATATATTTAATTTGATAGAAGAATATAATTACTTAATAAAAAATTAAAACTTTATTTAATAAATTTATATTGCATATGAGATAGAGCAGCATTGGTATACAAAAGTCTTAACGATTTAAAGTGTATACAGGTATAGATGTTATACAATAACACTATAAATTGTTGCATTAATATGATTAAAATATTTTAAATGATACATTTTAATTAAATAGGAAAACATATTATTCATTAATTTTAGAAATTTAAAAAAATTTTGTAATATATTAATGGTCTATGAAACCTAAGGTAACATTGATACACATATATTTTATCAATTTCTAACACATAACGATATAAAAATTACACGTTAATGTTATAAATTAATACAAACATGTATTATTTATTCATTTATCATAAAATAAATTAAAAATGTAAATTTATATTTATAAAAGAATAGAAACAAAAATATAAATATAAAATCTAATTACATTTTAAATTTATACTAAATGATAAAGGGAAATAATGCAAAAGAACAAACAACTCAAAAATAAATAAGTGAAATAGATACAAGAAAAATTTTAAAAATAATTATTATTTTTTATATTATATTTATATTATTCTACTTATTCTCCATTGCTTTTACTGAAAAAAGAATAAATTTTATAAATGAAAATAGAGGTCAAATGTAATATAGAGAAAAGATAAAATAAAATAAACATAAAATAAGGTAAAATAAAATAAATTTAAAGACATAAACAAAAGATAAAAAAATGAAATATTTTAAGTAAAATAGATTAACGATAGTTAAAAATAAATAAATAAAATAAAAACTAAAGAAAAGTTTAACCTTTTTTATTTTTTACTAAAAAAAATCAATGCTGTAATGTTTCAAAAAGGTGATTATGTTGCAGACAATGTCTCATCATTCTCAATGTGCAGTGCATTTTTTTATCAAATCACTCCTCATTTTAAAAATAAAATAACAATAATGTAATATTAAATTAAAAAAAATTAACAAAGTGACAAACTTTTACCTTCCTATCATTTGATTCCTATCGTACTCTATTCATTTGCAAAAACTAAGAATATTGTTCAAAACGTGAATTCATGAGTAAGGAAAGGAAAATACTGCAGTATACAAGTTTCAGTTTTAGTTTTGAACAATAACATCCTTAATTTGTTATTTAAAAATAAATAAATTTTATAGGAAGAAGGAAAAAATAGAAAAATTTTGTTTTATTTTATAGTTTAAAGAATTGAATAAAAGCAAAACTTACATTTTTCTTATGAAATTTTTATAAAATTCAAAAATATTTAAAATTTTTAAAGGAATAATCTCAGGATTTTAAAGTGATAAATAAAATTTAAATTTACATCTAACAAATTATTTGATTCACAATGCATATGTATAATTCTAAGACATAATCAATAACACTTTAAAATTATTAATTAAACAAAATTTACCAATTATAAAATTTTAAAATTTATATTTAAAATATTTACAAAACTTGGTCAACTTAAAATGTAAATCAAATAAAAATTTACAATTCTTTAAATTATTCTAAATCCTATAGAGTAGTCTTCTTTCACAAGATTATTGGGTTATGATCCTAGAACGGACTAATATATACATCTCTTCACTTTCAATATCTGAAAAATATTTGTAAGAGTGAGTATTTCTAACCCCACTAAATCTCTTTTATGTTATAATACTTTAAATGAAACCAAAACTATTGTCTAACACTTTTTTACATATACTCATTACTAATAACACACAGATCACGCCAACAATCATCATACCAAAGCACATACAAGAAATCAATCATCTTTGCAAATATCTGTAACATATATTTTCACACTAATCTATATGTTAAATTATATGTATCATATCACATGAATCAATATGTCATAATACATGTGTCCTAATCGCACCCGTCGATTTATTACAAAACATATATCATAACATCAGTCGATATGTTACAACACATATATTATAATCACACATTTTTTATACTATTGCATATCCATCATCATTTTACAATTATTACCCCTAGAATCCCTTGAGAACTTCATAGTATAAATAGTTGCTGGTTAGCTGCTACACACAGATACAATGTGTGCCAACCTAACCCTTTTTAGTAAAAGTGTTGGTAAGGGGTTTAGGTCAAGAAATGAATGTGTGACTTGTAATGTCTTTTCCCTCTATTTTCATTAATTATGCGCATTTCATAGAAGAGCATTTACTATCCTCATTTCTCCCAAACATTCACAGTTGCCCTCATCTTCCGCACCCTTGTATCTCTCTGACTATCTATACTTATTCTTAGCATTTCTCGGATCATTCTCTTTCTCAATATTTCTCATTTCATTTTCACATTTTTTTCATCGATCAACATGTCATAATACGTGAGTTATGATTCATGTATTATAATACATTAATTATAATACATCTTTCGATGTACCACAATACCTATATCATAATCATGCCTCTCAATTTGTTTTGACTCATGTATTATAATCATGCATTTCATAATTTTTTCCGATCATGTCACATTATTCACTCCTATACATAATCCTCTCTTTTTATCCAAGAACATTTAAACCTTTTTCACAAGAATATAAATCTGCCAATTTCACATACTTTAACTATCATACCACATCTATATACTTACTATATCATCTAGTATAGAGATCATCACACAATTTCACACCACACATATTAATACAATGTGTCGAAGGTCGAACAGCTCCAGACTCAGATCAGTCGAACAATTCAATATACACATTTATAAATATTAATAAAGTCTATCCTAGAATTTGACATCATCTAATATTCACAGTATGTCTATTATTCCAAATATATCAAAGAACATTCTTAACTATCTCTAAACACTGTTTACTAGTAAAATTGTAATATTTCTAAAAAAATAGTTCTTTTCAAAGATGTTGCTGCAAATTGCATTTAACTAGTTCTAAAAATAATCATGAATTTTTCCTGTCATAAATCTCTATTCCTACACTTGAAATTTTAAGAAAAAATTGGTATTCTATGGTTCTTATAAAAAAAATAAAAAACTTAGTATTTTCAAACCAAGATACTAAAAAAACAGTTACGATTTTGGATCAACTCCTTTTACCTAGAAATGAGTCTCTCAGGCTAGGTATTCCTAGAGTTCCAAGGGAGAGGTACAACATTCTGAGGAAAAATATCATCTTACGGGTTAAGATTTTCTTGAGTATCACAAAGCATAAGACTTTAGATCAGAGAAAACTGAAAAATAGGAGTGAAGTTGGAGAACTAAGCTCCAAGAAACTTGAATTTGGATGGAATAGATGTTCAAGCTCAGATCTATAAGAGATTCGGAGTTCAAAAGAGTTTTCTCTGAGAAGAGAAGGTGAGAGAACAGAGAGAATGTGGAGAGAAAGTTGTTTGGTGAGAAATGAATGTTTTTAGAACTGGAGTTCCTTAAATACCCTCCAAACTCACGTATTCTCGCTTGAGCTAGCCTTACCCTCGCCTGGGCGAGACCATCCTCGCTTGCACAAGAAGTGAACTTCATCTTGCATGAGCGAGAATGTGTCCAAAGAGCACCTTATTTTTCCTATGACTCTTCACCTAGTCGAGCTCTATCTCTCTTGGACGAGCTACTTATTACCTGAGTGAGACCCCTTTTTGCCTAGGTGAGAGGACAGTTGAGATAACTTTATCCTATCTCGCTCAAGCAAGATTCATCTCACTTAAGCAAGAATGCTCCAAAACGCCTTTTTTCAGAAAATCCTATCTTGCTTGAGCGAGAAACCCTACACCAAATTTCCTATTTTTATTTAAGGGCAACAAAATTGAGGGTGTTACATGAACGGCAAATGAAGATAATGGAGTAGATGAAATGGTACGGTTTCTTTCCCTTTTTTTTGGCTTTTGTTTGCTTCTCTACTTTATTTTTTGCTTATTCTTTCCTCTAGTTGTGCTCACTTCCATTTTTTGTTCTTCTTTCTTAGTATTCTCCCCTTCCAAAACACTTGTTCTTTACTTCATATCCCTTCTTCTCAGATCTTCTTCTCTAAAATGATTTTTCTTACTTCCTAGAATTATTTTTTTCTTCCCTCTCTGAAAACTTGTTGTCTCCTTTCCGAAAATTTTTTCTTTCTTTCAGAGAAAAAACCCTCTGAACCCTTTATTTTTGCCTTTTATTGGTCTCAATTTAGGGTTTCATAAGAGGCCAAATTTCTGAGTTATCTTTGTCTCATGTATGGAGCAGACATTGATTTAGAAGTTTCATTTTCTATCATGCTTTATTTCTGTTTTTGGGTTTAGATTTGTGTTTTTCTTACCTATTTAGACTGATTTTTATTTTTTAAAAGCAAAATTATTTTTTTTCCTTTTTGGTAAATGGAATAAAAAAACACAAATTTTGTGTTGGGGAAAGGGAAACATTGTTATTCACAGTCATTTAATTTATAAAAATTAGAAATATGACTTAAAAATTTAAAATATGTAATTAATTTCATTTAATGAAAGAAATAAATATATTTGAATTTATATTGTATATGACTCAAGACAACTTCGCAAACAAAAGTCTTAACAATTTAAAGCGTATAAAAGTAGAGATACTACACAACTAACACTATAAATCACTGCATTATTATGATTAAAATATTTTAAATGATAAATTTTAATTAAATAAAAAATATAATTGATTAATTTTAGAAGTTAAAAAAATTTAAAATATATTAATAGTGTATAAAACATAAAATAACATTGGTTTACATAGATTTTGACAATTTATAACGCATAATAGTAGAGTCGTTACATATTATCTTTATAAACGGTTGCATTATAAAATAATTTTGATTTAAGTTGATTGATTAGTAATTAGAGGGAGAATACATCTTGATTAATTATTAAGATAATTTTTTAATTTATTAAAGAAAATAACAATAGAGAACATAAAGCTTCGATATGATAAATTTTTTAAATTATTGATTAATTTTTTAATGCAATATGATAAATTAATATTGCATAAAGCTTCGATAATATAGATACACGTAAGCTTTATCAATTTATAATACATAACAATAGAGAAACTGTATGTTAGTATCATAAATTGATGCAATTATTGTGTTATCTATTTATAAAAGTAATTCATTAACTAAGAAATAAGAGACCATTAAACATGAAGTTAAATTACATTAACATCTAAAATTGTGTAATACAATAAAAAATAATAATACTAAAGAACACATAATCTAAAAATATTAGATATAAACACAAGCATAAAAATTATTAAATTTTTTCATATTATGCTACCTATCTTTTATGATTTTTAATGAAGAGATAAATTTGACAAGTTAAAATAAAAATCAAATATGATATAATGAAAATTAACATTATGTTTTAATCAATTTTAAACCTCTCTTATCATTATAACTATAAACAAATAAAAAAGTAAAACAAAATAAATTTAAATATATATATATATATATATATATATATATCTTTGGTGCAAAGAATGAACCTTCAATTTATGAATATGGGTCTTTCTTTATATATAGATATATGTACAAGAATTGCTACAAAGATCAAGAAATATAATAATAAAGAAAAAATGAGAACAGCCCAAAAGTTGTATTTCAATATTTCATGCAGTAGGTTATTGCGTGAACTATCCCTGCATATGCCCAACTTTATCAAGGACAATAATATAATAATATTATAATATTTGAAAAAAAATTTAGAAGGCTTAGAAGTCCGTAAAACTTTTATTATGTGTCTGTGTATCGATTCTTTTCCTCACTTTTGTTATAATAAATATATAGTAATGGGATATGAGGTTTTTACTCAAAGAAGGAGAGTACCTGTGATAGATTGGAAGATGGTGAAATGGCAGAAAGGATGACCAGCTATAGTGTATCTAGTAGTGATTAATGGAGCAGTTCTCTTTTTTTTTCTCTTTTTTTTCTTTTACTATGTTTCCTCTCTTCCTTTGCTCTATTTTTTTATTTTTATCTTTGAAATTTTTCTTCCTTTGAATCCTTTTTTCAGATTTCTTCCTCTAAAATTTTTCTCTCTTTCTCCCATTTCTTATATCTCTCGAAAATCTTTTCTCTTCTTAAAAAATATTTCGGCTCTTCAAATTTCTTTCTTGCTTCCACTATCTTTCTCTTTTCTATACTTTTCAGAAAAAATCTTCTCTTATCCAATTCTTGAATCCCTTTTTCATGGTTCTTCTCCCCTTTTTCATAAAATGTCAAAAATCTAAAAAATTTTCTTTTTATGAATAAAGTAACATTGATTTAAGAGTTTAATTTTTTGTAATATTTTATTTTCCTTTTAAGAATTAATTCTGAAATTTCCCTTTTTATTAAGATAAATTTTTGTTTTTTTTCTTAAAATCCTTTGTTTCATTCCCTTTTTGTAATAATAAAATTTAGATTTTTAAATAAAATTTTATAAATTAAAAATTGCATTGTTCACAACCTTCATGTACCAACATTACATTAGGTCTCATGCAATATATATTTATCAAATAAAATTTTAATTTTTTTATTAAATTGTTATCTTTATTACACATTAGTTAATGTTTCTAAGTTTTTTGTGCTACTAGGGTTTTTTCATGGCTCCAAGACTTATTCTCTTCATTTCAAGAAAGTGTGGAGAGGCGCCACTAGAGTTCTCACCCTAGGCCCTCTACGCTTCAGCGAACCTCAACATGGACCCTCCATGGAGAAGGGCTTTATGCAATTATACAGTGTTGATCTCAAGCCACTGCTCTAGTGGCTCTCAAAGGATAAAGCGGAGCGAGATGGAAAAATGATCTAGTAATGAGGTAGATCGAGAAGGTAGGTACTCAAAGAAGGTGAAAATAGATCTGCAAGCTTTCCCAGATTTAGTAGAGGGATGCATGCAAGAAGAACTTGGCCTTGAGGCTCTGGAGACTCTCCAAGTGTTTTTTGTTCATAACCTTAATCTTTCTGAATCTTCTTCCTATAAGGATAAGGTGCTAGGGTCTCGTGATATAGACCGTGTTTTAAATAATGATGATATCATAAAATCTAGTTTAGATTATTTTAATATTCTTCCCGAACCTGATGAACATAATGAATCTCTTTCTATGTCTCAAAATATCTGCCCCAATATTAAGATCCCCTTAGAATACTATGAGGGGTGGTGTAATCCATAGACATTTACTCTTATAGTCAAGCTTCTAAGTAAATCTGTAAGCTATAATTTCCTAAGTCAAAGACTAAATAATATTTAGGGAAAACATAGGTCATTAAAAATTTTGGATTTAAGTAATGAATTCTTCTTAGTTAAATTCAAAAACCTAGATGATCATTGATAACTACTTTTTAATGTAGAAGTGGAGGCCTCTTTTTAGGACCAAAGACTAAAACCTTAGGAAAATTGTGATGTGGCTTAGAATCCTTGACCTGCCCTTGGAATTATACAATAGTAAATTCTCGTGGCCGGTTGGTGCTTGCCTAGGGTCTATGCTAAACGTAGGCCCTTATACCTCCTTGCTATTTAGAGGTAAATTTGCTAGAATCTGCATTATGATAGACCTTAGGAAGAAACTAGTTCCTACTTTTAAGACCTTCGGTAAGGAATTTAAGGTTGAGTATGAAGGTCTGCACTTGATTTGCTTTAGTTGTGGTAAGTACGGGTATAGACAAGAACAATGCGTAGAAATGACTAGGCATAATCACCTTGACTTAGGAAAAAAGGAGACCAATATTAATAACTCAGAGAAGAGTGAGGGTATCCTAGAGAGTAATCCCAATTTAAGCAAAGACATGGTTATAGATGGCCATGAGAGTGGAGTTGAGGAAAAAGAAGGTCAGTTTAGACCCTGGATGCTAGCTAAGAAACAATTTAGGAAAAAGCTTAGTTGTTCTCCTTCTGCTAGGCCACTTGTTAAAAATAAGAAATCAAAAGACTTAGCTTCAGGATTTAGATTTAATATTTTAGAATCTAATGTAGAGGACCAATCTATAGTTCCAAGAATCACTCAGAAAAAGATACCTGAAAGCCACTTGATTAAGGACCTGCCTTTTAAGAAACAAACTGCAAAAAAACAGCTAAGTAAGCCCCTAAATAACCCTAAACTAGGGGATCATATTAGGAAAGGGTCTAGAAGTAGAATTATTCCTAATGGGGCTAAATCAAGTTTAGAAGAAAAAGGTAGTGGCCATAATGGAAAGGTTATCCCTATTAGCAATTCCCATGAATTCTTAAATAGTGATTCTAGTCAAGAAAGCAAGGAAATTTTAAGGATAATGTCTACATTTCAGAATTCCCTTCAAAAAAATAGGAACATGGGGCATAATATTCAGGACCTAATCGACCTCAATTCTGATTTCCTATGGATGGGTGGAGACTATCTAATTCGTGTTCCCATTGATAAACCTCCAGATTACCCTCTATTAATGGAATTAGATAAATCTTGTAATGATGAAAGTAGAAAGCCTATTTTTATAGGTATAGAAGGTAATGTGTTAGGGGCTGCCCAACATCTTGAGGATGTATCAAACTATTCACCTTAAATTCTTTATGAACTACTTATTTTGGATCTGTAAGGGTGCTAAGAGAAAAACTTTCCCTAAACTTATTAACGATCTCATTAAGCTTTATAATCTTGAGTTTGTGGCCTTGTTTAAGCTTAGAATCAACTCTATTAAAGCTTTTTCAATCATTAAGAACTTAACCTAGACAGTTTTGTTAAAGTAGATGCTTTGGGTTCTCTAGGGGCATATGGTGCTGCTGGAATTCTAGGAAACTCAACATTGACATTTTGGGTAAAAACAATTATTTTATTAACTTGAAAATTAAGAATGGCCAGAGTGATTGGGTTCTATCTATTGTCTATGCTAGTCCTCAAAAGGGTTTGAGAGCCAAATGTTGGGAGTTACTAACTGAGTTTAGCTCTAATATAAATTGTCCCTGGTGCCTTGTGGGGGGATTTTGACTTCATTCCTTTTTAATATGAGAAGTCTAGAGGCAGACCAACCAATTTGTTTCTCATTAGGCTGTTTGCTGACTACCTTAACATCTGCGGCCTATAGGACTTGAGATTTAAAGGAAATCCCTTTACCTAGCAGAGAGGAAACTTTAAGGAAAGGATACTTTTCCGTAATATTTCCCTCATCCACCTCCCTATCCCTAAATCTGATCATGTTGCTTTATGGGTTCTAGTCCTAAACTTTTTAAATTCCTAACTCCCTGGCTGTTCCATGAGGACTTCAAAAACCAAGTTAGGAATTCTTGGATTACTTCTCGATCTTAGGCTGACAATGTTGCTAGCTTTATTAGAAATATATCTAATTGGAATCGTAATGTGTTTGGAAATATTTTTAATAGGAAAAGGAGACTGTTAAATAGGATTCGGTGTATTCACTGTAAGCTGTCCATTCAGGATAATCCTTTCCTACGTAGTTTGATGCATTCATTGTGGATAGGGATGGAAACAGGTTAGGCCGTTTGACAAAGGCCTGCAATCTGACCATTTTAATAAACAAACAAGGCTTATGTTTTTTTAAGGCCTGTTTAAGTAAACAAGTCATGTCTGAGTTATTTTTAAAACCTGTTAAGCCTGACAGGCCGGCATGTATATATATATATATATATATATATATATATATATATATATATATATATATATATATATATATATATACCAGAGAACCCGGTGTGGATCAAGGAAAGAAAGAGCAAATAAAACAGACTGAAAGGAAAGTAGGCAGTAGCAGGACTACTAACAAATAAAAGCAGAAATGATAAATGCAGAATGTAAATAAATTTAATGCATAGAAACTAGAACGGCGGTATAACCAGCACAGATCTAGTGGAGGGAGGAGAGAAGAAAGCCGGACGACGGTAATCCGAACAGAACCGGCTGGGGGAGAAGAGAGAAAATAATTTGAAACAGCAAACTTTTATTAAAAGATCTCAAAGAGGGGAGGCTTACAAGGGATTGTATCTCTCAGAGCTTCTCTCTCTAATATCTCTCTAAGATTGCTAAATGAAAGGGTGCCTCACATCATGGTCGATGACTCCTTTTATAGAAAAAATAAAGTACTATTTCTACAGTTCCGGTTGGTAACTGGAACTATTTCTATAGTACGAGTCTACAGTTCTTGGATATCTATTCCAAAGCAATCGTCTTCATTTTGGTTGTGTTGGGTGGATGATTCACCTTCTTCTTGACTTTGTAAAAGTAGAAGAACATCTTGTAAATTTTTCTTCACTGTTTCTTTTGAATCACAGCTGGATAAAAATGCTGCAATTTTTGATTTCTGATTAAGGAATTGGAATGTCGCTGGATCAGCCAGATTTAACAATTTTGGATTTTTTTCAAAATATTCAGCAACTCCTTTAGGAGCAGCATGGTCGGCATTGAATTGGTTCCACCATTTCACAAAAGAATACCTGTGGAGTAGTGGGAGAGTTTCTTCATTTTCTGTTTTCCCATATCGGTATTGCCATGAGAATACCCATGCCAAAGCAAAATCAGAAAAATATTTTAGATCTGCAGGAATTCTTGATTCTTTCAGATATCTGCTTTTGTACATTTTGTATCCTTCTTTAACTGGTGTTGGAAAGATATCTTCAATAGGTCCAAAATAGTCCTACCATTGGAGGAACCAGTTTAGAAAGTCATATTTCTGATTCTTTTTGAAGTATATCAACCAAGAATGTCGGTTGAGCTTATTCTGGAACCAGAAACTTCTTGTCCAAGCATCAATGTAGTCCCAATAATTATATCCTACTGGGTCGAATGGTTGGGAGAACTTTTTATAAGAGTTAAGATTTTTTCCAAAAGCCTTTGGTGTTAAGACTTTTAAGATTTGGATTGTGGAGTGAGTTATAATGGTTGGATCTTTTTTATCTTTGTAATGTTTAATGGAAACAGAATCTGAATCCACCAGGATAAATTCATAGAATTGTCTGGTCTTATTAGTTGCATAAGGCCTGAAATGGAATCCAGGTGGGAAGACTTTGGTAATAGCTTTATAGGGATTTTTGTCCAGTATTCAGGTTCCATTTGTATGACTGAGGAAAATTTTCCTTTTGCCATATAATGGTTCGGGTTTGAAGGCTTGTGTTTTTCTTTTTGTAGGTTAAGTATACCTTCTGTCTTTTCTGGATTGGTAATAGTTTTCTGGGATTGGTTGTATGACTGGATTATGGTGTTTAGGCTTGCTAAATCTATTTCCATGTCTTTTTCAGAGGCAATATCTGCCCATGATTTTTTCGGTAGGTTACTTTAGCTTCTAACATATATACATATATATATATATATATATATATATATATATATATATATATATATATATAAAATTTAAAAATATAGCTGTCAAAATATGTTTAAATAATAAAATTATTTAATAATATATTTTGAATTTTGTTCTATTAAATTAACATATTATGTTATAATTCTTTTTTTTATAATTATAATAAATATAAATTATATTCTATTAAAATTAAAAATATTTATACACGATTACACTTTTTAAATAATAAATTTATTTAATAATAAATTATCATATTTGTTATATTTAAATAAGTTAAAGAGTAGTTAAATCCTTGAACAGAAATAAAACGTAATCAAAACTGAATGAAATAAAATAATAATACTATATTAATATATTTTTTATATTCTTAATTTTTTTATTATTACTATTTAATTATTATATTAATATATTATGTTTAATTATTTTTCTTTATAATAAATAAAAATTCTTTAAATATGAATTATATTTTAAACATGTTTAGGGTTTAGGGTTTAGAAATTATATTCTATTAAAAATTAAAAATATTTATACATAATTACAATTTTTAAATAATAAATTTATTTAATAATAAATTATCATATTTATTACATTTAAATAAATTAAAGAGTAGTTAAATCTTTGAACAAGAATAAGACACAATAAAAAATAAAAGAAATAAAATTAAAAAATAAAATAATAATACTATATTAATATATTTTTTATATTCTTAATTTTTTTATTATTACTATTTAATTATTATATTAATATATTATGTTTAATTATTTTTCTTTATAACAAATAAAAATTATTTAAATATGAATTATGTTTTATTTAAAACTAAAATTTTATTAAAAAATGATAAAAAAATAAAATAAAAAATTTCATATACAATATATATATATAATAGGACCATAATATAAATAATATAAATAATATAATTTTAAATAAATTATATATAAGAATATATATTTTTTGTAACTTAATATGTATTTTATTTTTATTAGTATAAATTTTTTGAATAAAATATCTATAAAAAAAATTTATATACCAGATACACAGCACACAGCAACATACTTAAATATAAATATGTTAAATTTTAAATAATTATTTTTTACGAATTTGGCATAGATGTAAACAAATTTTTCTTAAAAAATATAGGTGTTAATGTACATTTAAAATTTAATAATTAATAAATATTTACAAAAAAATATAAATAAAAAATTAAATTATTAATTAAGTTATCGATTTATTTTATATATATATATTTTTTTTAATGAATTGTATCAGTAATATTTTTTATATTATATTAATGTTATAGTATAGTTAATTTTACGTATATTTGTTAATTTAAAATAAAAATTAAAAAAATAAATAAAATTAAATATTTTATAATTTTTTTTAATTTAATAGTTATTATTTTTGTCATTATATATATATATATTAAGTTTTATTTTATATTTTTTATTAAAATAAAAGTTTAGAAATATAAATTATTTTAATTTAAATATAAATTTTATTAATTCTTATTATATTCATATGTTATTTTTTTGTATTTTTAAATTTTATAATATAAATACTTTTTAGCTATAATTTTTATAATAACTATTTATTTACTTTTTAAAATATAATAATTTTTTTTTAACTGATTCAACAAAATTTGTGAGTATTATTTTTTGTTATCAATTTTCTATGTTTGTTGTGATTTTATTTATTAAATTTAAGATGTCTTTACACAAACAAAATATAATTATCATAAAAATAATTAAAATCTTTAATACTTTAATTATAGCTATTAACATAAATTTGAAATTCAATTATTCATAAATATTTACATAAATAAAAAATTAAATTATTAGATAATTTATCAATTTATATTTTATATATAAGTATATATTTTAATTTATTGTATCAGTAATATATTTTTATATTATATTAATGTTATAGACTTATAGTATTATTAATTTTACGTGTATTTGTTAATTTAAAATAACAAATTAATGAAATAAATAAAATTAAATATTTTGTAATTATTTTTTAATTTAATAATTATTATTATTGTCATTATATATATATATATATTATATTTAATTTAAATTTATTTATTTTTAAAATATAATAATTTTCTTTCAGCTGATTCAACAAATTGTGTGAATGTTATTTTTTGTGATCAATTGTATGTGTTTACTATGACTTTATTTATTAAATATAAGATGTCTTTAAACAAATAAAATATGATCCTAAAAAAACTAAAGTATTTAATAATTTAATAATTTTAAAAATAAATCAAAAAATAAAAATAAAAATTTATTTAATATGAAATATTTATAATTAGTGCTCAAATAATATTTTAAAAATTATTTATAAAATTATATAAAAATTATTACAATTATTTAATAACTATCAATAACACAGATGAAAAGTAGAAAAATATGTAAACTAATTTGATAATAAAATATTTATATTTTCATTAATATTAAGATTTTTTTTTTATAACAGGCGTTATTAACAGGCTTCAGGCCAGACTGAAAATAAAGCCTTTAACAGGTAACAGGCCAGACTCAGGTTTAATAATTATGTTACAGGCCAGGCCTGTTTAAAGTAAAGTCTGGCCTAGCCTGTTTCCATTCCTATTTGTAGAGAGAGAACCAAAAAATTATGGATTATGAAGAAGTGCTCTGGATTCATCGTTATAAATCTAGCTAGCTTAGACTAGGAGACAAAAACAATAAATTTTTTCATAGAACTATCGTGAATCGTAGGCTTTACAAATAGATAGTTGCCCTTAAAAATGAGGATAACACCTTGGAATTTGAATCTCTCAAGCTTCACGACTTGATTGTTAGATATTTTAGAAACTTATTCGCTGATCCTAGCCCTGATAGGTTCTCTCTGTGCATTATCTCTGGGTTTCTAACTTTTAGGGAAGAAGATAATCCAGTTTTAAATGTTGGCTATTCTTTAAACGAAATTAAAGCCTCCTTGTTCAGTATAATATGAAAGTCACTGGCCCCAAATGGCTTACATGCACTGTTTTTTAAAAATTAGTGGGAGGTTTTGGCCCCCTTTATTTACAAGTTTGTCTCTTATATGTTTGATAATCCTAGTAATATTGCCTTTGTTAATAATACAATGATTACCTTTATTCCTAAACTCGAAAACCTTGAATATATTAAGCAATTTAGGCCTATTTCTTCTTGTAATGTTAGCTATAAAATTGTAACCAAACTTTTAGCTAATAGAATTAGGGGAACCTTGGCCATATCATTTCTGCCCACTAAACCAGTTTTATTCCCAGAAGGCAAGGTATAGACAACACCATCATTTTGCAAGAGTTGTTACATTCTGTAAATAATCTGAAGGCTAGTAATAGGTTCATGATCATTAAGATTGACTTAGAGAAGGCTCATGATACGCTTAAGACTATAGGTTTTAGTCATAAGTTTTGTGATATTATTAGACATTGTGTATTCATTGTCTTTATGTCCCTAAACTGTAATAAAAATAGGACTACTACCTTTAAACCTAGCAGGAGTATAAGGCAAGGGGATCCCATTCCCTTTACTTATTTTTCATGTGTACTGAGAGACTTGCACACCTTATACAAGATAAAATTAATAGTGGGTGTTGGACTTCTTTTTTTGTTAGTAATGGGGATCTTAGTATATCTAATTTATTTTTAGCTGATGATATTATTTTGGTTGCTAAAGCTAATAGGCATAATGTTGAGATTATTTATGAGGTTTTGAACGAATTTTGTCTTGCTTCTGGATTATTTGTTAATAGAGATAAGTCATATGTGTTTTTTTTTCCAAGAATTGTGATACTGCCATTTCCCTGGATTTGAATACTAAACTAGGTTTTACTTCCTACTCTCAATTTGAAAAATACCTTGGTATCCCAATAAGTCATCTTAATATTCGAGGCATGATTTTGCTTTTATAATTGATAAAATTAGGAAAAAGCTATCTGTTTGGAAGATGAACTCTTTATCCATGGCTGACAGAATTACCATTGCTCAATCCTGTATTATGAGCATTGATAACTCATATTTTGTACTCACATTTAGCCTTATTGCATCTTCCAAATTATCTTTCCTTCTTTATTTATTTCATTTAGCATATTTTTGCATTTCTTGCATTAAATTGGAGTTTTCATAAATACTTGTTATTTTTACCTTATATTTCATAGTTGTGCTATTCTGACATTTGTCCACTATTTCGGCCAAAACTTTTTTTGTAGATATCCTTTTTAGCTGATTCTTTTTGCAATGGATTCCTCATTGCTTGGGATCCAATTTGGACATATGGATCATGCTGTTTGGAGTGTGGACCTATTTTTTATTAATTTTTGAAGATCAGACTTAAAACATACCTTTTATATTTTGGGCTTTTATTTTATTTTTCGCAGAGGTCTTGGCCCATTTATTTTCATTTTCATTTAAGACCAGTATATATAGGGGTCAAAAGATTGATTTTGGACTCTTCTTCTTTTCCTTTTAATAATTTCATTTTTTTTGTAAAGACACTTTTCCATTTTTTAGAGTAAATTTGTTTCATTCCATTCGCTTGCGTCTCTTCGGATCCTGTTGTGTTCTTAATTATTTGGTGTCACAAATCATCTCGTCTCAAGCGTGGATTGCTAGATCGATTGAGCGCTCTGAGTTTGTCTTTTTACCTTCTCGCAATTTTTTATTAAGATTTGTGCATGCATAATTTGATTGAATTTGGTTTTTGTTCTTGAATGTAATATCGATTGATTGTTTTTTATTGCATCTGATTTTTGGATAAATTCGGTATAGTAATCCTAGTTTACGTCTATGGCTCATGGGTTTAATTCCTATTAGTTTTAATTATTCTTGTTTCAATTTTCATTTTTAATTTTCGTTTTCAAGTTTTTTTTTCAATTTTTGTTTTCAATTTTTTTTAGATTTGTTTTTAAATTTTAAATTCAAATTCTTTTTCAGATTTATTTTTAGATTTGTTTTCAAATTTTAAATTCAAATTCATTTTCAAATTTATTTTTAGATTCGTTTTCATTGTCTTGATCTGCTTTCATTTGAATTACTTTTATTTTTAATTCATCTTTAAATCACAAACTCCCAAATTAATCACCTTGCATGTTTAAAATTGGAAATAGAATGAATTTGTGTCCTTGTGAGATGACCTAGGTTTACTCCCTATATTGTATGCTTGTTTGAGGAATCTAGTTTTGTTTGAAACCATTACGATGTGGTTGTCAAGCATCCCTAATTATTTTATACAAACTATCCTATTTCCTAAATCAGTGTGTAAAGAAATTGATATTATTTGTAAAAAAAATTATTTGGTGATCTTTGGGGGTAGAAAATGCCACCTAATTGGATGGAGGAAAATTTGTAGACCTAAGAGTGAAGGTGGATTGGGTTTTAGAAGTGTTGCTTTAGTTAACCAAGCCTTTATCATGAAACTCTGGTGGAGGAAGAATAAGTTCTCCTTAGGTAAAAGTCTTGTGATCAATGATAATAAAAAAACCTCCCCTTGTTTGAAAGCTATGGCTACAGTATGGGGTTCCTTCTATAAGGGGTTGGGTTGGTCTTTAGGGAATGGGATGGTTGTTAGATTCTGGAAGGATAATTGGCTTCACAATCACCAAAATATGTCTCAGTATGCTCTTCAACCCATTGCTGGGGAGGATTTGAATGACCCTATGGCTATTATTGCATCCCTTGATCCCCCTATTATGAAACATGATTAGGACCAATTTTTCTGGAACTTGACTAATAATGGTATTTTTTTTCAATCAAATCTACTTATAACCTTATTGCTTATTAGAATCAAAATGGGCAGAAAAATAACCATATTTTTAAATTAGTTTGAGATTGGGAGGACCCTCCAAAGATCAATGTTTTCCTTTAGAAAGTTGTCCAATATAAGCTCCTCAACAATGAAGAAAAATATATTCACAAAATGTCTATTTCTCCTTTGTGTACAAGGTATAATGTGATCTTTTTTTCTTTTTTTTTCAGTCTTAGCCTTCATAACTGGCTAAGATTTAATCTGTCCAAAAGCAATTGTCTCTTATTTCCTTCTGGGAGTAAGCTATTTGGTATAATTAATTGGAATCTTTGGAATAACAGGAACTATGTGGTTTTTTAAAACTCCCTTTATCTATAATGCTTTGTTGAACAAAATTATTCATGATTTTAACATGTTGTTTTGTGATAGGGGCAGCCAGAATCATATTGTTGGTAGCTTGGAGCCTAAGAATCTTATTAAATGGATTCTTCCTATTATGGAACAATTTAAGCTGAATACTAATAAGGCTACTCTGCTTTCTACTGATGGAGCTAGTTGCAAGGGTCTATTGCGTGACCATAAGGGGTCCTTCTTGGCTAGATTCTATAAAGTGCTTTCTACCTTGTTCTCCCCTTACTATGGAATTGTGGAAAATTTATTGGAGTCTTGAGATTGTTGTCTCTAAGAAAATCAATATGATTTGGGTTGAATGTGACTCTAAGAAAGTTATTTCCTTAGTAGCTAATGTTGAGAGTAATGAACACTTTTTATTTTTTATCATTGATAAAATCAAGTAATTCTTTAGGAGAATTAAGTTTGTTAAGCTTAACCAAGTCTTTGACCAACCAATGTGTTTATAAGCTGGCTAAGCATGGGTATGAGGTTAGATTGTCTTCCATAGGGCTCTCCCCCTCCCTTGATCCCCATGTATTTCTTGGCCTATAGTGTTAGCCTAAACTTGGATGTTATTTTGGGCTTTTAACCTCGTTTAATAATAAAAGAAAAAAATTATTATCTTTATTAATTAATTCAAATATATTTATTTTTTTATTAAATAAAATTAATTTCATATTTTAAATTTTTTTAAATTATAATATAAAATAATAAAAAATAGTTCATTCATTAATTTTTAATTAAATTAAAAATAATATAAAAAATAAATCATTAAATGATCTTATTTATTTTAAACAAAATTGATTTTAATATTATATCCCGTATTTCGTGCTCCTCGCTGACTAGAGACTATCCTAAATCCATGCGCGCCCTTTGGACCCCACAGTAGATAGCTTTGAAATTGTGTTTCATCTCCCTTTTCCATCCATTCATATCAGTATTTGTTTTGACAAGTTTCGAACAAATTTTTTAATATCAAATTTATTATTCTTCGTTGTTTCTTTATTTTATTAATCAGAAATTAATATTATATGTAATTATTTTTTTATTTTTTTACAACTTAATATTTTTTGTGTTGTTATTTTAAGTTAATAAACAGTTAACGAATGTTTATACTTTTATATTTAATAATTAATATTTATTTAATTAAAAAATAAATATGTGAGGTGTTAATTAATATAATAAATGAAATATATGATAAAAAAAATTAAGTAATAATATTTTATAAAATTTAAAATATTAATCATTCTTTTAGTTTACATCCAAAACTTTAAATATAAAAAATAACTTTTTGCTGTACTTAAATTTTTCTATGTTGTTGAATATAATGCTATTATCATATTAAAAAAGATAAATTTTATCAAATTTAGTGTATCTTATAGTTAATAATAATGTTTTTCTTTTGATTTTTTTTTTAAAATTGCATGTATCTCTAGATTCAATCCTATTCAAATTTGGTAGGATTATCATGCGCAGTTAAACACTTTATTTTTTAACAACTGTGTTTATTGGAACTCAAATTGGACACCACAGATAAATTAGAATGATCACCTACAAGTTCATATATGTGTTGGGAGATAATGATGAATTTTATTTGATAAAAAATAATTATATTTTTTATTTTCAAGGCAATCGTATCAGATTATTTATAAAAAATATGAAGAGATTCAAATTCCTTTTTATTGATTCTAAATACATGCCTTCCTAAAATATATTTTTTAAGCAAATAAAATTTTTCTCCCAAAATTACAAAAAAAAATAATTTTATAAATTCAAAGTTTCATTTTCAAGTGATAATTTTATAAATTCTTGTTCTCTGAGGTGTTTCTAGACAAGCAAGCATAAACATGAATACCATCACTATCATAATGGATTTGCAACGAAGCTAGAGGCATTTGTAGATTAAAATTATCCAAAGTGTTGACCTTTAAAACTTCAAATTCAGAATTAATTCTTGAAAAGGAAATAGAATATTATAAACAATTAAACTCTTAAACTAATATTACTTTATATATAAAAAAGAATTAATTTTTGGTATTTTATGAAAATTCTAACAATAAAAGAGAAGAGGAACCATAAAAAAAGAGTTTAAGAATTGAAGAGGAGAAGATTTTTTCTGAAAAATATAAAAAAGAGAAAGATAGTGCACGGAAGAAAAAACAAAAATAAGTCCAAAATTTTCAAGCAAGTTTTTATTATTGTATAAGTTTATTTATTTATTTTTACATATTTTTCCATTGAATAAACATTTCATACATCAACTTATCTCCATAATATTTTTTAAAAAATTATAAAATTGCTGTCGCCAGCCACCAGCATCGTGTTCTTGCCAAAGCTCCGCTTCCAATCACTATATCTCTTCACCACAAAAGTCCTTGCCTTCCCCTCTCCTCCCCCTACTTTTTTCTTTCTTTCTTTTCTCTTCCAAACCCCCAATTTCAACCTCCAAAAAAGTTTATTATTCCCTCCTTCATCACTTTTTTTTTCAAGCCACTACCTTCCACCATCCAACTTTCATTTTTTGTCTTCTTCTTCAAATCATTATTTACTATAAAACACATACATTATCCAATTTTTATTTTTTATCTTTTTCATATATAAATCCATCATTCAAATAAAGGTTTTTGTCATCTTTACCTCAAATCTCCACCATGTTCTTTCTTGGAAAAATGTCATTCCATTTTCTAAAACCTTAGAGTTCAAATATAAAATTCTAAAAAGAAATTTGTAATTTTATGTTTTTTTTTGCCGATCTGTAATCCAATTTGAATATTAACTTTTGGTTGACTTTTTTTAGCCAATTTGTGGCCGAATTCAAATGTTAACTTGTTGAATTTTTTTTTAGTCCAGTTACATGGCCCAATTTTTGTTTGACTTTTTTGGGCTAATCTATGACCTAATTTGAATACTGACTTTTTTTTTTAATTTTATTTTGTTATTTATTTGTATCTAAATTATTTATTTTTGTCTTTCTTTATAACATTATTATTGTTTATTATATTGTATAATTTTACCATGTTAGTAAAATTTGATTTTATATTCTGTTTTATCTTTTATCTCATAATTAGTGAATTATTTATTTTTTTAATTTATTTTTTTATATAATGATTTCAATAATATTAATGTGTAGTTTCTCTAACAACATGTGCTATAATTGATAAAGTTTATGTTACTTAAATTTCGTATAATATAAATTTATAATATGTTATCTTTAATTAATTAGGTAATTATCTTAATAATTAATCAAGAGATATTTTCTCTTTAATTACTAATATACTAATTGATTAATTTAAATTAAAGATATTTTTATTAATACAACGATCTATAATGCTAATGTGTAGCGACTCTACATTTTTGTGTTATAAGTTTTTAAAACCTATGTGTACTAACGTTATCTCAAGTTTTACACAACATCAATATATTAAAAATTTTATCTGATTTCTAAAATTAATTATTATTATTATTATTATTAAAATTTATCATCTAGAATATTTTCATCATATTAACGCAGCGATTTATAATGTCATTGTGTAGCATCTCTACCTTTATACACTTTAAATTGTTAAAACTTTTGTGTACTAACATTAACTTGAGTCCTATGCAATATAAATTTATCAAATGATATAATCTTTTTATTAAGTAACTATTTTCTTTAATCTATTTAAATATATTTATTTCTTTAAATGAAATTAATTTCATGTTTTAATTTTTCTTAAGTCATATTTTGAATTTTGATAAATTAAATAAAAAATAATTTTTTCATTTTATTATACAAATTTTTGCAATATCGATTTGTGATTTACATTGCTTTCGATTGTCTAAAAATTATAAGAAATTTTATTATACTTAAATCTGAAATTCTTTTTCAACATTAATCGTAAGTTAAATATAAATTTAAATATTTTATTTACAAATAAACTTTTTTGTAACAATTTGTAATATAATTGTGTTTCTTGACCTTTCATATTATTTCTCGTAGAATACATTCATACATGTATAACTCCATTATCTTGTATCCTAAATATTACAATTTTATGAAAATAATTCTAATTTTAAATAAATTTTCTTTTACTAAACTTAATTTTAATCAATCAACTTCGTAATTTTTAGTTAAAACTACGTGACTTTGAGTTTCTATTGTACTCGAATACGTAGCAGCGGAAATCAAACACGTCAAGTCAAAACAAATTTTTTTAAAAATATCAATTAACATTTTAATAAATAATTTTTCTTCTTCTAAAATAAAAACAAAAATAATAATTTTTAGGAGATAGATAAATATTTTTAAAATTAAAATAAATTTCACAATTAATTTAAATTTTTAAACAAATATTATAGTGTTAATACCTTCTATATATATATATATATATATATATATATATATATATATATATGACTCTCAAACTTATTTTTTATTTTAAATATCATATTATTTTAAAAAAATTTTAAATTTTGTAAAAAAAAATTTTAGTGATCACTACTCTGAAAGTTTAAAAAATATTTTTATTTTTATAAAATATTTTTTTTTAAATATATTTTTGTTTTACCGTTACGACAGTTTCAGTTGTGACTTGTGACAATTACTTTTTAACTAAATTTAAAATAATATAAAAAGGAATTTTAACAAAATTAAATTGAATTTAATATTATATCCCGTATTTCATGCTCTCGCCGACAAGAAACTATCCTAAATCTATGCGTGCCATGTGGACCCAATAACAGCGAGTGACGCTTAGCATTGAAATTGTGTTGCATCTCCTTTTTACATCCATTCATATCCCTGTATTTGTTTTGACAAGTTTTGAACAAATTTTTTTTTCTATCAAATTCATTAATTTTTTGTTGATTTTTTATTTTATTAATCTGAAATTAACATTTTGTTGATTTTTTATTTTATTAATCTGAAATTAACATTATATGTGATTATTTTTTTTATTTTTATACAATTTAATATTTTTTGTGTTATTTTTTCAGAAATTAATATACAATTAATAAATATTTATTTTAATATTTAATGATTAATATTTATTTAATAAAAAAATACACAAGTGAGATGTTAATAAATATAATAAATAAAATATATAATAAAAATTAAGTAATAATATTTTAAAAAACTTTAAATATAAAAATATTATACTTCAATTTTTCTATATCGTTTAATATAGTACTATTGTCAGATTAAAAAATAAATAAATTTTATAAAATTTAATGTATCATATAGTTAATTATAATGTATTTATTTTTCTAAACTACATATATTTCTAGTAAAGACAATTTTATTTGAACTGAGTAGAACTATTATTAACAGCTAAATACTTTATTTTTTTAACAAATATTTTTATTAGAACTCAAACTAGATGTGAAGAATGTAGTTTTGTTTTAAGTTTTTTTTATATCAATTAACTTTTTTAATTTTTTTTATTACAAAAAGGGCATATAAACAAAGGGTTTAAGAAAAAAAAATTAAATTGTCTTGCTAAAATGAGAAAAATTTAGAATTAATTTTAAAAAAATAAAATATTATAAACAATCAAACTCTTTAAATCAATATTTTTTATACATAAAATGAAAAATTTTCAGATTTTTGGTATTTTATAAAAAAATCTAACAATAAAAAGGGAGAAGAACCATGAGAAAAATTAAAGAATTGGAGAGGGGAAGGATTTTTTTTCTGAAAAATATAGAAAAGAGAAAGATAGTGAAAAGGAGGAAAAACAAAAGCAAAAAAATAAGGAGTTTCAAAGTCCAACTAAGTTTTTATATTTAGGGTTTTGGGTTTATCAAGCATTTGTATATTTTTACTCTTTGACATATTCTTTTTGTGAGCATATCACACATCCATTTAATTACATAATGTTTTTAAAATAAATAAACTTTACAAAATTGCTGCCAGCCACCATCAACCACTGCAGGCCACCATGTTCCTGTCGAAGCTTCGTCGCGGGCCGTCATATCTCTTCACCACAACAGTCCTTACCTCAACCATTCTTTTCCTTTTTTCTCTTCCAAACCACCACTTTCAACATCCAAAAATAAAATAAAATTATTACTCCCTTCTTCGTCATTCTTCTCCTTTTCAAACTATCACCTTCCACAACCAATTCTCATTCTTTTTCTTCTTCTCCAAATCTTCATCTATCATGAAAATACTTCCTATTATACAGACTGACGCAGAAGACTCTTAGAATTTGAGGTTGGTGATAATGTATTCTTTAGAGTATCACGCATTATAGGTGTGGGGCGAGCCTTAAGGGCTAAGAAGTTAACACCTAAGTTCATAGGACCGTATCAGATATTACATCAGAGAGGACTAGTAACCTATGAATTAGCGTTACAATCTCAGTTGTCAGGACTGCATAATATTTTTCATGTGTCGCAGCTGAGAAAGTATGTTACTAATCTGTCTCATGTAATCAAGCCTGATGTTGTGGAGATTCAAGATGATTTGTCTATAGATGTCTCAGTTGCTCGTATCGAGGACACTAAAGTTAAGGATCTTAGAGGCAAGTCTATTTGATTAATAAAGGTTGTTTGGGACCCAGTCATTGGTGATACCACATTGGAGTTAGAGGAAAGAATGAGAGAGTTGTACCCTCATCTTTTCTCTGAGGGATGAAATTTTTTAAGATGAAAATTATTTTCAGGGGAGAATTATCAAGCCTGTAATTTATTATTGAGTAATCTATAATATTTTATACTTGTTAAATGTTAATTGAAGGATTATTTGGTATTGAAATAGATTTAATTGGAGATTGAAATTATTAAAAAAAAAATCGACGAACAGTGGTGGTGTGAACAATAACTCTAGCAAGAACAGTACCAATTTTTTTTCTGATAAATAGGGGTCTTTGCACGAAATTTTTACTTTTTCACACTTCTCAAAGGTTCCAAGGCCATATATCACCATTTTCTCTCATACTAAACCTTCATAAACTTAGATTTCTCTCTAGATCTGTGATTCTGCGTCCATTCTAAGGGATTTGAAGTAAGTTTCTCTAAATTTAAAGTTTCACCGTTCATTTCTCTTCTCTTTCTCTTTCTCATAGAATTTCATGGTGTTCTTAGGAGAGACTTCGTTTTAAAGCTAAATCTTTGGTGAATCTTGCGTTAAAACAAGTAATATTTGATAGATCTAGTGTGAATCACTGTTCTAAGGTAAGGGGAGCTTACTTTACCTATAATCTATATTTTGAACGGTTTCATATGCTATTAAGGAAATGTTTGAGTTGATTTTGTTATATCTCTTTGATAAAAGCTGAGATATAAAGGATTTAGTACTTGAAAGTTGTTTTTTATGCTGTAACTGCTGATAATTGATTTAATAACATTGAAATTTGACTGATTTGTTATAAACTTGTCTTAGCTAAGCTATTGAAATGATTTTAGTCATGCTGCATCATGCTAAGATATATGTCTTGCATCATTATAGAGCCGAGTTGTAACATCCTCTTTTCACTTTTCGGCAATTTATATTTATTTAATGTTAAGTGGTATTATAGGGTAATTAGAGAAGATTATAGAGGAGTTTTGATGCAGGAGATCTCATTCAGGCAAGATTGAGCATGCAGGAATATCTAGCTGTAAAGCTATCTCACTCAAGCGAGATAAGATAAATATTGCCTAACTGTCACCTTACTCAAGCGAGAGTGATATCGCTCAGGCGAGATGGGTAGCTCAGGCGAGGACCCATAGGAGAAATGATATACTCTTTGGACACTATCTTGCTCAGGAGAGATGAAGCTCGCTCAAGCGAGCATATCAGAAAAGAGTGGGTAAGACCAGTGTCTACATATCTCACTCACGCGAGATGCTCATTGCTCAAGCGAGATGTTGTTGCTAAAAGCCTCATAAACTCTCTTCCATTTACTCAGATAAAAGCCTCATAAACTCTGATTTCTCTTCATAATTACGCTTGGACATTGAAGCTGAGTTATTTTAAGTAAGTTTCTTTAGATTAAACTTGAGTTTTTCTGATCATTTTTCCTATTCTTGTTTCTTATGGATATCTCTTGATGTTCAGGAGAATTTCCAATAGTTGACTTCCTATCTTTCCAATATATTTCTTTGAGCTTATCTTCGAGGTAAAGAGAGCTCTATTTTATCTTTCTATTATAGTATTTATGAGTGCTCATAAAGCACTGTTACGTGAATATGGTATGAAAATAGATGAGTATGATTGAAAAGATGCTTGTTTGATTATTTGTAATGTTTGGTTGCTTGGGTTAAGTAGTTGATATATGTGTATATGTATTATATGATGAGTACTTACTGTGGAAGATGATTAAATTTGTTGAACGGTTACTATGAGTAAAATGGTATGTTGGAATGACATTAATATGAAATGGACTGGTATGAAATTAGTCTAGAAGTGCTTTATTAAGCACGATCTTATGAGTGAGAAAGAGAATGATTCTAAGAGTCGGATTTGGATTGGATCTAGTGTGAAAAATTACAGAGATACATTGGAGGTATAGAGTTTGGAGACGATAAGAATCTGGGGAAAACATAAGGTGGTGAGCGACATTTGCGTATGTGCACACAATCTTTCTGAGAGCAAATGCGTCACATGGCCTCACACTCGTTTCCTGACTAGACTCCTAACTATACCTTTGCTAAGGGGACCAATTATTGTATACGTTGTATCCATGTGCATGGGCTAACTGACGACTATTTAACTAGTTGAGTAAGACCCGAGAAGTGCTGAAAACATCGGTATTTATGATCATAGTGCACTGGAAGTGTGTGTTGGAATGAGAGAAAGGAAAATGAATGATAAATTATTAAATTTCATGTGTGATGTGACTATGTTTGTAAATATGAATTCGTGAAACTGAATGTGATGCCTTTATGTTAAAATTATGATTTTATGCTAAATGATTGTAAAAAGATAGAATAGACGCTCATCCTTACTAATAATTTCAGGAAATCAGGATGATAGAGCCTCAGGGAAGAGTTAGACTAGTAGATAGTTTTGTACATTTTAGGTTAAATTATGTATTTAATGAGTATCAGAGAGTAAATTATTTTAAATTTGCTATACTTGTAGAAGATGAACCTAGGATTTTTGTTATAATAGAAATGGATTACTCTGACTTTCCTAGGAGTAGGATACACCAGACCCTATGCATACATAGGTAATGTTAGGAGTCCAACAGCCCTCACATACTTATTCACATACCATGATCATGATCATCTCGAAAGACCTACCTGATGGACCTTCAAGCACGTAATCTTTACCTGGGATCAGACGAGGATCTAGACTCGGAAGATCTCACTGAGATAGAGAGTTGGGACACCAAAGATGAATAGGACCAGTCTTTAGTATATAGTTATAGGGAACACTGTTTTGGACTTGTGTATTTTATGTGTTGTACATATTTTGGGTTATGTAATTATTATCTTAAGTTTTTTATATTTTGAAAGATGGTTGTAAATTAATTCACTCACTTTATGAAATGCATATTCAAATTTTTTATTAGAATCATTTGGTTATGTTTTAAATTTAGCCTTTTAGGATTAATGTCTTATCTTTTATATTGACTTGCATTGAAATATTTGTATAAGGTACTTATATCTTATAACAGTATTCATAAATTAGATATAATTAGTTCATTGGAATATGCTAATAATGAATTATTTTAAATAATTAAGAATAACATATACGGTGTATGGATTTTGAGATAAGGATGTTACACGTTTAGGTGGATAGACATGTAACGATAGAGCATGCTGAGTTATGTTGTGTTGTGCTGTCTAGATCTAGATACTAGAATAGGTCACTCCTAAACTGGCTCGATTGCTTCTGGATTACTTAGGCTATGAAACCAGTTAAAAATTGTTTTCATGCTGTGCATTAGATGGGCTGGGAATGCGTGAGGCTGTTGCTGTGAGTAATATTTTACTCTCTTTCTATATATATGATTTATTTTATTTTTGTAAATTCACCTTTGCATTTCTGTCTATGTTGTTGTATGTGTATGTACTGCGATGATCATACGGTGGTAGGTGAACAAATGTAGCAAGTGTTGTATCTACATCACAGGCTGAGGGGCTAGTAGAGAAGTGTTAGAAGACTGGAGTCGAGTAATGTTGCATTAAAGTTATTTTCCTTATATTTTGAGACCTCATTTAGAGGAAGTTATGTAGTATAATTTTGTGTATTTTGAGTATTATGAATTAAATGTAATATTAGGTTGTTTTGTTGGATATTTATTGTAAGGAACTTTGTTTATTTTGAATGAAAAGCGAATTTTATAATTATATTCTTTATTATTTATTTATCTTAAATAAGTAAGTGTGTAGAAATAATATTCTCAGTTCCGTACAAAAAGGGTCGTGACATTGGTTACCTGTAGTAATACGGATACACGTGTGCCGACTCGGCCCCTTTTAGCAAAGGTATAGTCAGGAGTTTCGTCAGGAAATAAGTGTCACGACCCCTTTTTATAAGGGACCGAGAACATTGTTTCTACACCACATACTTATTTAAAATAGGTAAATAGCAGAGAATATAAGTATAAAAAAAAATTCACTTCTCATTCAAAGTAAAAATGAAGTTCCTTACAACAAATATACAACAGATCAACATAATATTACATTTAGTTTATAATATTCAAAATACCAAAAAAAAATTATAATATGTGACTCCCTCGACATGAGGTCTCATATATAAAGAAAAAGGACTCTGATGCATTATTACTCAACTCCAAATTTTCTAACTTTTCTTCACCGGCCCTCACTGTGAAGTAGATGCAACACTGCTACATCTGCTCACGTACCACCGTACGATCATCGCAGTACACACGCACACAACGACATAGAAAGAAATGCAAGGGTGAGCTTACGAAACATAAAATAAAATTATATATATATAGAGCAAAATATTTTTCACAGCAATAACCCCATGCATTTCCAGCCCATCTAATGCACAGCATGAAAACGGCTTCCAACTGGTTTCACGGCCTAATTAATCCGTAGGAACCGAGCGGTCCGGAGCGACCCATTCCTAGATCCTGGATCCAGACAAAGACAAAGACAAAGCTCAAGATGAACTTACCGTTACATGTCTACCCACCTAAACATGTAACTCGGCTCTATAATGATGCACAACATATATCTCGGCATGATGCACGCCACCAAAATTATTTTAACAGCTCAACTACGGCAAGTTTATAATAGATCAGCCAAAATCTCAAGATTTTAAACTAATTAACAACGATTCTGACTTAGAAAATAGCTTTTATTCAATAGATCTAACAAAATCATATCAAAATATCTTGAAATAGCATATTAAACCGTTCAAAACATAGTTCATAGGTTAAAGTAAACTCCCCTTACCTCAGAAAGATGATTCACACTAGATCTACCGAATATTACTTGATTATAACAAAAATTCACCGAAGATTCAGCTTTAGAACGGAGTTTCTCCTAAGAACACCATGAATTTCTATAAGAAAGAGAAGGAGAAGAGAAACGAACGGTAAATCTAGCTTCAAACTTAAAGAAACTTACTTCCAATACTTCAGAATAGATGTAGAATCTCAGATCTGGCGAGAAATCTAAGTTTAGGAAGGTTTAGTATGAGAGAAATGGTGGTTTACGGCCTTAGAACCTTTGAGAACCTTGGATAGAGGTGAAGAAATGAAAATTTCGTGTGAAGCCCCCTTTTTATAGAAAATTTTCGAAATTTACTGTTCACCACCGGAAAACACTGTTCACCGCCTTACTGTTCATGCCGGAAAATACTGTTCAGGGAACTATTCATGCCGGAAAACACTGTACACACGTACTGTACACGCACTGTACGCGTATGTGACGTCACCGATGACGTCAGCTGTCACTGTACATACGCAGTTTGTACTGTTCATACACGGTTTGTACGCGGTTTGCACTGTTCATTGCACTGTTCATACACGGTTTGTACTGTACATACGCGGTTGCACTGTTCATTGCACTGTTCATACACGGTTTGTACTGTACATACGCGGTTGCACTGTTCATTGCACTGTTCATTGCACTGTTCATTGCACTGTTCATTGCACTTTTTTTTTTTTTTTAATAATTTCAAACTCCATCTAAATATATTCCAATACCAAATAATCCTTCAATTAACATTGAACAAGTATAAAATATTATAGATTACTCAATAATAAATTAGAAGCCTGACAATTCTCCCCCCGAAAATAAATTTTCGTCCTCGAAAATTTCATTCCCCACAGAAAAGATGAGGATACAACTCTCTCATTCTTTCTTCTAACTCCCATGTGGCATCACCAGTTATTTGGTCCCAAACAACCTTTACTAACCGAATAGACTTACCTCTAAGTTTCTTAACTCTAGTTTCCTCGATACGAGCAGCTGGGACCTCCACAGACAAGTCATCTCGTAACTCCACAACATCAGGCTCAATTACATGAGACAAATCTGGAACATACTTCTTTAATCTGCGACACATGGAAAACATTATGTATTCCGGACAACCGAGGTGGTAACGCTAATTCATAGGCTACGGTCCTCGACGATGTAATATCTGATACGGTCCTATGAACTTAGGTGTTAACTTCTTGGCTCTTAAGGCTCGCCCCACACCTGTAGTGCGTGATACTCTTAAGAATACATGATCACCAACCTCAAATTCTAGGGATCTTCTGCGTCGGTCAGCATAAGATTTCTGTCGACTTTGGGTAGCTCTTAGCTTTTCTCTAATAAGTTCAACTTTCTCCTTAGTTTCTTGCAGCATTTCAGTCCAACCATCAAATGTACTCCATCTTGGAACCAACAGATAGGGGTTCTACACCTTCTACCATACGAGCTTCAAATGGTGCCATATCTATACTCGAATGATAGCTATTATTATAAGTGAATTCTACCAAAGGAAGCATATCCTCCCAATTACTCCTCTGTTCTACAATGCAAGTCCGCAATAAGTCTTCTAAGGTCTGAATAGTACGCTCAGATTGACCATCTGTTTGCGGATGGTATGCAGAACTCAACCTCAACTGTGTGCCCATAGATTCTTGGAAACTCTGCCAAACCGGGAAGTGAATCGAGGATCCCTATCGAGATAATACTAGAAGGTACTCCATGCAACCTGACAATCTCTCTAATGTACAATTCTGCTAATTTCTCCAAGCTAAAGGTCATGTTAATTGGCAAGAAATGTGCACTCTTGGTTAGCCTATCAACTATGACCCACACTGCATCATGATTCCTAACTGTTCTAGGTAGATGGGACACAAAGTCCATAGTCACATGGTCCCACTTCCACTCAGGAATTTCCATCGTTTGTAACTCTCCTGGAGGGCTTTGGTGCTCCGCTTTTGCCTTTTGACAAGTCAAGCAGGCTTTAACAAACTCAGCTATCTCTCGCTTCATGCCTGGCCACCAAAACATCTGCTTTAAATCTTGATACATCTTGGTAACACCAGGATGAATGTTGAGACTACCCTTATGTCCTTCTTCTAGAATTGCTCTCTTTAATTCAGTATCTCTAGGGACACAAACTCGACCTTGACATCTGAGAATACCATCAACACCTTTCTTGAAACCCTTTGTCTTATCTCGTCCCTAAGAGAAATACAATCCGACATAACATTGGATCCCACAATTGTTTATCTTTAATTTCTGTAAGAAATTATTAGTCACCACAATTCGGCTACAACTAATCTTTTCGGGTGATAAGTCCACATGTATGTTCAGGTCTCGGAATTGTTCTACCAAAAGGGTTTCACTGACTCTTAGGGAGAATGCCTGAACCACATTCCTACTTAATGCATCGGCCACCACGTTAGCTTTTCCTGGATGGTATTGGAGCTGAAAATCATAATCCTTAAGGAATTCCACCCAACGTCTCTGCCTCATATTTAACTCTCGCTGATCAAATAAATACTTCAGACTCTTATGATCACTATATACATCAAACTGAGCTCCATAAAGATAGTGTCGCCACACCTTCAGAGCAAAGACTACAGTAGCTAACTCAAGGTCATGAATCGGGTAATTTCGCTCATGAGTTCGCAATTGACGAGATGCATAAGCTACCACTCTCTTATCTTGCATCAACACACATCCCAATCCCTGATGAGAAGCATCACAGTACATCTCAAACGGTCGACTAGTATCAGGGAGAATCAACACCGGCGAAGAAGTTAGTCTCTGTTTTAACTCATTAAAGCTTTGCTCACATTCCTCAGTCCACACAAAGGGTTGATCACGGCGAGTTAACCGTGTTAATGGTGCAGCTAACTTCGCGAATCTCTCTATAAATCTCAGGTAATAACCTCTAGGCCCACAAAAACTACGAATCTCTGAGGCTGTCTTCGGCCTTTCCCATTGCAACACCGCTTCAACTTTGGAAGGATCAACTGCAATTCCTTTAGCTGAAATAACATGACCAAGGAACTTCACTTCCTCTAGCCAAAACTCACACTTAGACAGTTTAGCATACAACTGTTTTTTTCCCTTAAAACATTAAGTACAGTCCTCAAATGCTCTTCATGTTCTTCTGACGAATTAGAATAAATTAAAATGTCATCAATAAAGACTACCACAAATCGATCCAGGAAAGGTCTAAAGATCCGATTCATGTAGTCCATAAACACAAACTGAGCATTTGTAACTCCAAAAGGCATCACTATATACTCATAATGACCATATCTAGTGCGAAAGCAGTCTTAGGAATATCTTCATCCTTCACTCGGATCTGATGGTACCCAGACTTCAAATCAATCTTAGAGAATACCTTAGCACCTCTCAGCTGGTCCATCAAATCATCGATTCGCGGCAATGGGTACTTGTTCTTAATTGTCAACTTATTTAACTTGCGATAATCCACACATAATCTAGAACTTCCGTCTTTCTTTTTCACCAAGAGAACTGGGGCTCCCCAAGGTGATACACTTGGTCTAATCATCTGTTTACGCATTAGATCCTCGATCTGCTCCTTAAGCTCAATTAACTCTTTTGGCGCCATTCTATACGGTACTACGTACACTGCTCGGCTCCAGGAATCAAATCTATAGCAAACTCTACCTCTCTACGTGGAGGTATTCCAGAATATCCTTTGGAAAAATCTCGTGGAATTCTCGTACTACGGTATTGATCGAAGGCTTTGCTCCACTTCGCATTCATAATTCCCAACAAAACAAAACAAGATACTCCCTCACCTAAGTATGTTTCTACTTGGCGAGTAGAAATCAATTCTACACAATCTTGCTGCTCAGAAAGATTAAACACCTCCGCCACAATCAATTAGCACACGATTGGCGCTAGCCAATCCATACCCAGGATTACATCTAACCCTGACATCGGGATACAAATAAGATTTACTTTGTATCTTCGTCCCTCAATTGCTATGGGACACCTAACACAAACCGTCGAAGTCTTAATTGAACTTAAAGTAGGTGTCGATACTACTAAGTCTCATCCTAGATCGCCCACCGGTAATCCTAAGTTTCTCACACAATTGTCCGCAATAAAAGAGTGTGTGGCTCCAGAATCAAACAACACAGAGAGAAGTACTTGCCACAGCCTCCATGGCGTGAGCCATTTGGTTCACGTCAACAGGAGGAGGAGGGTTTGCAACAGATCTTCTTGGTCTAGCCATCCTAATATATAGACTAGCTTAAATTACTAACGTTTAACATATTCAAAGAATACCACCACATAGCTATATTCACAGATTCAGCTTACAGTGATATATTCATATTTAGTATATCATAAAAATTTAATCAATTTAGTACTCAGCATAACAACATATCAACATTCACATAGCATAGCAAACACATTCATTTCAGCAATCATTTACAAATTTAGCTTAATGTCTCTTATTCACACAATACGACTCACCTATAGCTCACCCAAGTATCATATACCAAGTTTCCTACATCAATCATGTCTGAGAATCGAGGTGATCAAGCTCGTTCCCTCACAACTTGATGAATAGAAATCATGATATATGATTCACAGCTAAAACTCACATGTTTAATATGCACAACTAACGCCTAACAACCTCACCCTGTAGGTTTACCTAGACCATGCTCTGATACCACTAAAATGTCACGACCCCTTTTTATAAGGGACCGAGAACATTGTTTCTACACCACATACTTATTTAAAATAGGTAAATAGCAGAGAATATAAGTATAAAAAAAAATTCACTTCTCATTCAAAGTAAAAATGAAGTTCCTTACAACAAATATACAACAGATCAACATAATATTACATTTAGTTTATAATATTCAAAATACCAAAAAAATTATAATATGTGACTCCCTCGACATGAGGTCTCATATATAAAGAAAAAGGACTCTGATGCATTATTACTCAACTCCAGCTTCTAACTTTTCTTCACTGGCCCCTCAGCCTGTGAAGTAGATGCAACACCTGCTACATCTGCTCACGTACCACCGTACGATCATCGCAGTACACACGCACACAACGACATAGAAAGAAATGCAAGGGTGAGCTTACGAAACATAAAATAAAATTATATATATATAGAGCAAAATATTTTTCACAGCAATAACCCCATGCATTTCCAGCCCATCTAATGCACAGCATGAAAACGACTTCCAACTGGTTTCACAGCCTAATTAATCCAGAAGGAACCGAGCCGGTCCGGGAGCGACCCATTTCGGTATCTGGATCCAGACAAAGACAAAGACAAAGCTCGGCATGAACTTACCGTTACATGTCTACCCACCTAAACATGTAACTCGGCTCTATAATGATGCACAACATATATCTCAAAGATGATGCACGCCACCAAAATTATTTTAACAAATTTCAACTACGGCAAGTTTATAATAGATCACCAAAATCTCGGCATTTTAAACTAATTAACAACGATTCTGACTTAGAAAATAGCTTTTATTCAATAGATCTAACAAAATCATATCAAAATATCTTGAAATAGCATATTAAACCGTTCAAAACATAGTTCATAGGTTAAAGTAAACTCCCCTTACCTCAGAAAGATGATTCACACTAGATCTACCGAATATTACTTGATTATAACAAAAATTCACCGAAGATTCAGCTTTAGAACGGAGTTTCTCCTAAGAACACCATGAATTTCTATAAGAAAGAGAAGGAGAAGAGAAACGAACGGTAAATCTAGCTTCAAACTTAAAGAAACTTACTTCCAATACTTCAGAATAGATCTAGAATCTCAGATCTGGCGAGAAATCTAAGTTTAGGAAGGTTTAGTATGAGAGAAATGGTGGTTTACGGCCATAGAACCTTTGAGAACCTTGGATAGAGGTGAAGAAATGAAAATTTCGTGTGAAGCCCCCTTTTTATAGAAAATTTTCGAAATTTACTGTTCACCGCCGGAAAACACTGTTCACCGCCTTACTGTTCATGCCGGAAAATACTGTTCAGGGAACTATTCATGCCGGAAAACACTGTACACACGTACTGTACACGCACTGTACGCGTATGTGACGTCACCGATGACGTCAGCTGTCACTGTACATACGCGGTTTGTACTGTTCATACACAGTTTGTACGCGGTTTGCACTGTTCATTGCACTGTTCATTGCACTGTTCATTGCACTTTTTTTTTTTTTTTTTAATAATTTCAAACTCCATCTAAATATATTCCAATACCAAATAATCCTTCAATTAACATTGAACAAGTATAAAATATTATAGATTACTCAATAATAAATTAGAAGCCTGACAATAAGGGTGTGGCTTGTGAATGTCTTTATTTTTAGCAATTCATTATGCACCCATTTATAGTTAGAATTCACCATCCTTATTTTCCCAAGATTCTCCAAATCTTCTCCGAACACTATACCCCTAGTGTATTTCTGTAACTATTTATACTTATTCTCTTTCTCAGTATTTCTCATTTTCAGTTCCATATTCTTTCTATCGATCAGCATGTCATAATACGTGAGTTATTATTTATATAAATTCATGTATAACATATATATATATATATATATATATAAACTTGAAAAGTGTTATTATAACATATATATATATATATATATCATAATAACACTTTTCAAGTTGTTTTGATCCACGTATCATATTCTATTTTCTCTTTCATATATCACATACTTTTGAAATAAATTAACATTCCAATTATTCATGTAAATTTATCCAATTTGGACACATATTAGTTATCAAATTATATTTATACTTATTGCATCATGCCAATCTAACATAGAAAATTATCACACTATATCACACCATACAATTAATATAATATTCCAATCTAACACAGAGATTATCACACAGTATCACACCATACAATCAGTACATTATGTCGAAGCTCGAACACTTTCAAACTCAGTCCAATTTGTACAATCTCAATATACAGATCATTTCTATAATACTAAGTTGGCTATCCTAGAGTTTAACGTAATCTAATACTCATCGTATATCTATTATTCCAAAAATATTAAATAACAAATATTAACTACCTTCTAACAATTTTTATTAATGAAAGTCATAATATTCCTTAAAAATAATTTTAATATAAAAACCTAGTGTTTTCAATTCAAAATACTAGAAAGATTTAGGGTTTGGTATCAACTCCCCTTACCTAAAAATGGTTCCTCAAAATGAGTTCTCTGAGAGATCTAACAGAGAAGTTCCACAATATCAATGGGAATATCGCCCGAAAGATGAAGTTTCTTAACTATTTCAAGATAGATATCTTAATATGAAAAGAAAACCGAAAGAAAAGAATAAAACTAGAGAACTGAGCTCCAAGAAACTTACTTGGATCCGAATAAAATCGATGTTTAAGCTCTGATCTAGAAGAGATTAAAAGTTCGAAAGAGTTCTCCCTTGAGAAGGGAAGGAGAGAGAACAGAGAAAATGAAGAGAGAAGGTTCTATGGTGAGAAATGAATATTTGAGGTTGGGGTTTCTTAAATACCCTTCCAAATTCGTGTGACCTTGCTTAAGCGATAAGATTCTCACTTGAGCGAGATCCACCATCACCTGAGCGAGCCTTTCTCGCCTGGACGAGACAACCAAACAGCGAAAATACTCATCTTTTTTATATTCTCACTTGAGCGAGCAAGATACAATCTTGCCTAGGTTAGCTTTATCTCGCTTGCGGCGAGCTGATCCTAGCTTGAGTGAGACCTCTTTCTCGTTTGGGCAAGAGGACAATTGGGCATGATCAATTGAAATTTTTACAATTTTATTTCCTCTCATTCCTAGTTCATTAATCCTCTTTTGTGCCTAATTGGTTTGAATTGGATCATTTTATGATGTTTGAATTTTATTTAGGCTTTATTTAATTTTTTTAATATTTGACAAATTCTGATACTATTTTGGTTTCTAGGCCATATCTTAAGTTGTAGAGCTCATTTTATTATGATTCTTGATTTGTAGGAAAGCTAAGAGAAAGGCGCACAATTCCTATGAAGAGGTCAGAGAACTTTTTATATGGCTGATCATAGAAGACTAGAGAACAAGTTAGATGATTTAGTTTCTTTGATCGAGTAGTTGACATTGTCACAAATAGCTACAATGTTGTGTGAAATTTGTACTTCACCTAAACATCATACTGATTTCTGTCCTACATTGTATGAGCCTGCATGTTGGATGAGTCATCCAAACTTGGGATGAGAGAATTTTACGCAACAACAATATCAACTCCCACCACAAAATGCTGCACCTTCCAAGAATGAGTCTTGGAAGAGTTGATAAGGGAGATGGCAATTAACGATCTGAATTTCCAACTAAGAACAGAAGCATCCATTCAAAACTTGAAAAATCAGATTGGTCAGTTGGCAACAACAGTAAACGAGCTGAAGTTTCAAGGTCCTGGTAATATTTCTGCATAACCAGTTGTTGAACTAGAGAATGTTACTTTGAGTTTAAGAAAGATCATTCAAGACTCGTAAGAGCAGAAACCAATAGATGAAGATCTTAATGCGACTGCTCTAGCAAGTGATTGCAGCCCAGCAAGTGTAGATTTTCTCCTACTGCTCATGCCACTTCTACCGAGGCAGAAGAAAATTTTGAGCAACCTGTTCTTCTTTCATTTCATTCGATTTTTCATGATAATTTGTTGAATGATTTAGTTAATGATAATTTGGCTAAATTTTTTGAATTTTCAGATTGTATTAATTATCCTAACCTAGCCAATTATCCAAAATCTTTTACTTGCGATGCATGTAATCATTTTGAAAAATGTAGCATCTGTGTTGAGATTGATACATATGTTTATGGTAATTTTGATGCAGCTCAGATTCTGAAAAAGTAAATCATGATGCATACACGGTAAATCCATCTCTAATTTTTACACTGCCTTCTTCTCTAAAGCTACCCCCTGCATCTGAGTTAAAGCCATTTCCTGAGCAGTTGAAATATAAAATACTACATCACTATATATCTAAGAGTGCAGCAGCCAACATATAGCAAGAGTACACAATATTCTACACATAAAAGCAATCAAGAACATGGAAAGAAGCTCATTGAGTTTATCAAACAGCTGGAAGTCTATCCACAGTTATTTGTTCTATGTTCCCAATTAAATGAAGTGCTGCAAATTTATGAGAAAAAGGAGGAATATCTAGGGATACAACTGAAAGCGATACCAATAAAAGTATCTCCTAGAATTAAAGATCATAAGGCGTCAAGCTAGTGATGTTAAAAGAGCGCTGTGTGAGAGGCAGCTCATAATTTTTTTTTCTTTTAGAAGTTTTTAATTTATTTTTTGCATTCAATAATAGTCTTGCATTTGAGTTTCTCGCCTCAAGTTCTTTTATGGTAAGCTTCGTTCTAAGTGGCTTAGTCCTTATATCGTTACTAAGATTTTTCCCTATGGTGCTGTGTAGATTTTGGAGCCTGGAACGGATAAAGTACTCACAGTGAATGGTCACCGCTTGAAGCCATTTCATGAGGACATACCCTTGGAGACCATTGGGGAGGTCCGCTTGCTAGTGGCCACTTATGCTTGATTAGGGAGTTCCTCTCTTCCTTTTCTTATTACATTTTACTTACATTTCCATTATACATTACATTGAGGATAATGTAAAGTTGAAGTGTTGGGGAGAGAGTAATTTTATTATTTAGCATTGTTTTTGTTTTGTTTTGTTTTCCTTTGTTGAATTGGAAGTTGTTGAGTTAAGGCATTAGTCATTAAGGAGGATAGAGTTCCTACATGATTTCACTTTTGCTTCTTCCTTTTGATATATGTGAATTGAGTGATTGATTTTGATTTGTATGATTGAGTATGTTAGACTTTACCTTTGTGAGCTTTTGAGCCTTATTTTTGGATGGTTGAAATTCATGCCATTCTTTTCTTTCTTGTGTGTTTTTCCTCTTAGATTTTGTCATTCTAGAACTTGTTTTGATTCTTCTTTGAGGTTACAATTTTCATATGCAATTATGAACATGATAGAGACATTTCTTTTAAATTTGTACCCACTTGGCCATATAGCTTACCTTGCATTTTGTCCTTTGTTTAGTCCCTTTGAGCTTTATTGACCATTCTTTGGCTTCTAGCATATTATAAGCTTTAAGTGGAAAACCATGTTATACCTAACCTTAGGGAGTGCATTGATTTCATTAATGTTATTGTATTTCAAGTGTGGGGGTTCGAAAAGAATGCAAGAAGAAGAAAAAAAAGGAAAAGAAAGAAAAAAAAAGAAGAAAAAATAATAACAATAATAAAAATTTACAAAGAAAATGAGAATTTTTTATAAAGGGAAAAGAAAGTCCAAGGAGAGTAAATGTGTATTATGGCTTGATCTGTTTAAGGACCAATGTTATTCCTATTCTCTTTGGTTGTATCTTGTCATATCCTTATATTTTCTTACCCTTACCTTAGCCCCATTACAACCATTGAATAAAGTCCTCTTGATTTGTGTTTGCATATGATTGTAAGTAGTGGAGAAGTAGAAAATTAACAAGCTTATGGTAATGCATTTTCTCTTGAGGTGACTTAAGTGAAACTTTGAACCATACACTTGAGAGTTAAGTTATATACACCATCTTGTGATATCTTTCATGCTTGATCTATACACTTTGAATGATATTACTTGGCTTGCATTTTTGAGAGGTTGAGAGTTGGATATTTAATTATTGTAGAACTCTTGATGCTTTATTTAATCTTGTATCCATAAGTTCAGCACTTCTAAGGATTCATTGGAAAATTTATTTATTTTGATTATTCTATGATTTTTTTAGGTTACATATTTCTATTTGCTTGATTGTGGCTTACATGAGGACATGCAAGAACTAAGTGTGGGAGAATTTGATCAATTGGAATTTTTATAATCTTATTTTCTCTCATTCCTAGTTCATTAATCCTCTTTTGTGCCTAATTAGTTTGAATTGGATCATTTTATGATGTTTGAATTTTATTTGAGCTTTATTTAATTTTTTTAATATTTGGCAAATTCTGATACTGTTTTGGTTTCTAGGCCATATCTTGAGTTGTAGAGCTCATTTTATTATGATTCTTGATTTGTAGGAAAGCTAAGAAAAAGGCGCACAATTCCTATGAGAGGTCAAAAACCAATTCTGATGATAAGAAGCTGAAACTGAGTCTGAAAAAAGTTGGAACGTTGCAGTTGTAGTTTTTGACCTTGGTGCAGTATTTGGGCCATATCTCAGTCCACAGATGTCCGTTTAAGCCCATTCTAGTTGCGTTTTGAAGCTAACATCCAGGGATACAATTTCTCTTCAGATCTCAAATCAAAACAGACAGATATTCATGGTAAAAAATAATACGCAATATCTTTACAGATTCAACATGGAGGCTGGACAGCAATTACAAGCATAATTTTCCCTCCAAAATTCAAACTTGAACAAATAAGGTTTCCAGAGACAGCTATTGAGTAGAGGATTAATGTAATTGAATAAATATTAATTATTTTTTATGTTTTGACCCTCAAGAGCCTATATTTAAATTTAGGGCAGCAGGCTGTAAAAGGGTTGGTTGAGAAGTTAGGTTAGATTAGGTTAATGTTTTAGAATTTTCATTTTCTTCTTCTTTTTCTCTTCCGTTTTTACTTTTCATTTTCCTCCATTAATGGAGGCTTAGACTTTCATCTAGTCCAAGGATTGAAAAAGGGCTGAGACACTCTTGAGGATCGGTTTCGCAATTTATTCAACAACAAATTCGGTTTCATCTCTTCCTTCTTTCTCCTTTTGCTAATTATGATTTCGAATTGTAGTTCTTCGTTTGGATTGATAATTGTGAAGTTGTTTGATTACATATTATTCAGTTGATGTATGTAATTAATTCTTGAAGGAGTGTGAATTAGATTTTCAGATTTGAGATATAAGATTAATGGCATTGGTGAATTAAATTAACACAAATTAATTAGGTTCTAGAGGTTTCTGAACTTTGAGCGAATTGTGTGTTAATCGAATGCATGAGGGTTCTCTTGTGAATGCTTAATTTGAATTGAGGTTTCATTCAAATTTAATGTTAATCACTAATTTGTTGGTTGATGCATCATCTTGGAATCCGATGATAGAGTGGTCGTAGTTCTTCTAAATTCTTAGATTAGAGTTTTTAATTCTTGTTAACTTTTGATTCTAATTAGTGTTATTATATAAATTAAACCCCCTTTAATTTTATAATCGTATAATGTTATCATCGTTGGGAGATGACTCAAATTGCACCTCTTACTACATATTTTTTATGCAATTCAATTTTTATTAATTTGTCTGAGTACTACACTCGCGATCAGGGCAACTTTATGTAACATCCTAAATCTTTTAAATTTTAAAAGCTTCTTATTTCCTTTATACAACTCAGGATACTGTATAAATATTTCATATATGAAAAATATTGTCAGTATAAATAGACAAAATACCTATTTGTAATTAATATCGTTTACAAGATTTAACAATACATAAATTATTAAATAAATAAGAGTAAGCATAAATTATAATTACTCAAAATAAATTTTTATAACATTGGCACAAAACCTACAGTAATACATGTTTCCTATAATAATTTACAAACTGTTTGGTAAAATAAGTAGGACTCAAAATAATATGTACATGACCAAAATTAATACATCTCAAAGATAATTTAAGTTCCAGAGCAGCCCCAAATATATATTCCAACATTGAGAACTCAGTACTAGTCGATTCCATGCCAACTTTCTATCTCTGCCAGGTCTTCAGAATCGAAATCATCATCTGATCCAAGATAAAGATCTGGATCAGCTTTAACTTCAATACTAGTAACTCTTTCAAAAGTCCATATAGATGGTCTTTCGAGATGGTCATGATCATGATAAGTAAACAGATATGTGATGGTTGCCGGGGTCCTAGTACCACTATACATATAAATACACAGGGTCTGATGTATTCTGTTCCTAGGAAAATCAAACGAAATACTACAAAAGAAATCCATTTCTAATGTAACAAGAATTCTAAGTTCAGTTTCTACGAAATCAGCAAATTTAAAGTAACACAGTCGTTGATATTCATTAAATACATAATTTAATCTATAATGTACTGAACTATCTACTAATCTAACTCTTTCTTAAAGGTCTGTCATCTTGATCTCCTAAAAATATTAGTAAGAATGAGTTTCTATTTTATCATTTAAACACAATATTAATTTAGAGACCAATATTATAGCACCTTCACAATCATAGAACACAAGGCAAGGAATCATAAAATCATGAATCTTAAGGCAATATATATCACATATACATATATTACATCACAACTCATTACATTCCTCTCTTTTGGATATGCACTTCCAGTGCACTATGATCACAGATATACAATGCCTCCAACAGTTCTTGAGGTCTTACACAATTAGGTAAATAGTTGCTGGTTAGCCCATGCATATGGATACAACATATACAATAATGGGCCCCTTAGCAAAGGTATAGTCAAGAGTCTAGTCAGAAAACGAGTGTAAGGCCATGTGACACATTCGCTCTCAGAAAGAATATGTACACATGCTCAAATGTCGCTCACCACCCTACATTTCTCCCAGATTTCCTATCTTCTCCGAACTCTATACCCCTAGTGTATCTCCGTAACTATTTACACTAGATTCATTTAGTTTTTTTACACTTATCTCATACTTTTCTTCATACTAAACTCGTTATTCAAGTAAGAGATTGTGCTTAATAAAGCACTTTCGAACTAAGTTCCAAACAGTAGACTACTTGAACATATCATTAACACCCAAAATCAGCCAAACATATTTTTTGTAACAATTCAATGTCAATCAATCATAAGAATCATACAAGAACTCATACATAAAGTACTCCCATGATTACAAAATAGTTATTATGCTTAAAATCATAAAATAGAGCCCTTCTTACCTTGAAATGAAGTTTTGAAAGAAAGTTTGTGAAGGGTTTTGGTGAAAGGACCAAGATCTTCCTAGATATCACAAAAGAGAACATTTTGAGAAGGAAAAAACTTAGAAAATAACCAAAAAGAGAAAATAAAGCTCTAAGAACTTACTTGGAGTTGATTGATGTAGTTCCCAAACTTGGATTCGAAAGAAAGTTGAGGTTTTAGGGAGGGTTAGAGGTTGAGAGAACGGAGGAAGAGTTCAAAACTTGGATTGTAATCCAAGTTTTCTAACTTAGAAACTCTTAAATACCCATTGACTCGCGACATTCTCGCTACAGCGAGAGATTTTCGCTAGCGAGCCCTTTTTTTGCCATAGCGAGAAAATTAGACAAAATTGTACTTTGCTGTCTATCATTCTAGTTACAGCGAGAGCTCCTCGCTACAGTGAGAGAGCATCAGAATGCTTGATTTCTAGACGCTCTTTCTCGCCACAACGAGATATCCTGCAACTTACATTATTTAAACTCTCTAAAATTTAAATAACTTCACAAATACACCCAACATTCAATGCTATAATAATAAATATAAAAAAGAGGATGTTACACTTTATCTCATCTCGCTTGAACGAGAGATTTCCAGAATTCTCTCTTTTAGGAAATCCTACCTCGCTTGAGAGAGATTTATCTCGCTTGAAAGAAATACCTTTTATCCAAATTCTTATTTTTCCTACAACAGAGCAACAAAATTGAGGGTGTTACATTAGACACTTTGAGTTTTTGAGATTTGGCCGAAATAAGAATCTTTATTTTACTTTCTCTCGAATTCTCTTGTGCTTTTCTCATTCTTGCATGGGTTAAGCGCTTCAATAGAAGGCTAAACCTCCCGTTCAATCTGTGGAATTCAAACACTGTAATTTCGATTTGAGTTTTAGGCCAAATTGCTCCGAGTTTGTTCTCTTTTTCTCTAATCTCTGATTTGTGTATTGCGATTATAATTAACTTTTCTGTTGTTAAAATTCAAATTAGAATTCTATTGATTGTCTAATTTGGTAATTAATTTGGGTTAAGTTAAAGGATAATTTGATTTAATCTATGATCTAGTTCTATTAGGTTATTCAATTGAATTAATAATTGAATTGATTAAACATTCAAATTTGGATTAGAATCTTTACATACTGTGATAATTAGAGTTACACGCATTTTGTATTTTGTGGATTGATATTTCTTCATTTGTTTTTACTAAATTTTATTTTGTTCATAATTTAATTTAATTAATTTACATATTTCAAACTCCCAAAAGTTTATTTGCATTCTTTAACAGAAAACTTAAAATTGAATTTAATTAAAAATATGTCTATGTGAATCAACCTAGGTTTAATTCTATATTACAAAATCTATAGAGAACTTAGTTATTTTGATAGCGACTTAACATTATCTATCGGACAACTCCTCTAAGTTTTAGAAAATATTTTTTATTATTAAAAGATATTTTTAAATCAATTATCTAAGAAATAAGTTATTAATCATATAAAGTTTTAAAAAAATTAACTCTCAATTTTTTATATACAGTCATGTATATTGATCATTATGTGTAAGTGAAAATATTTTTATCTTTTAATTAAAAATTTATAAATACTTCATTCGAAAATTGTATTAGGAAAGATCAATAAATAAAATTGTCTTTCTTATCTTAATTTTTAGATTGTATTTTTGTTTTTACTATTTTTATCATTATAAATCAGGTTACTATTATTATTACTTTTTATTATTATAATAATTATTACAACTACCAATCTTTTCTACCGGTCATATTATTACTATTAGTTTTATTATCATTATTATTATTATTATTTATTTATTAATCTTATTACTATGATCATTATTTTTTTAGGATGATTTTTTATTTACATATAATATTTATATCACTATATCACTGGGTGTATGTATAGTGCTAAATGAAAAAAAAAAAAAAAAAAGCTATTTTGTGCAATATAGATAATAGAATAGACTTAGTTTTACCAAATTTTGTTGAGCAATATATCGTATCTAATATTAGCATTTGTTTGTTTCATAACGCAAAAGTCAATCGTATATATCCAAAATATTTTCTTCAGTGGAAATCTTACACGCCAAGGTAACTCAACTTTTGGCTACCATTATGACTCATACAAACTTGTGTTGCATGAGTTCTAATAGTAAGTCAACCATTATCTTTCAATAATCTACCTTGTACATGAATAGCTTCAGTGAAGGCTTTAAAGTCAACAATCACATCCAATCAGGGATCTTCATCACTAAAATTTTGGAGCTTGTTATACATTTGTTGAAACAATTTATAATAACTATATATAATTTTAGTAAATTTTTAAAATAACGTAATTTTGGTCAAATTTAACACTTTTAATCTTTCTTATTGACATTAAAAAAAATTAATTCGAAGTAATCTCTTTATTAACTGTGTCATCATTAAAGATTAAAATTATTAAATTTTAAAAAGGTAAAGATTAAGCCTGAAAGAAATTTTTTAAAAGAACTAAAAATAAATCTAATAAAATATCAAAATTAAAAATATATTTAAGCCATTAATAATAATAAAATATATAGAATAATTAATTCAATAAATCATGGATCGTGATTGATTGATTACCTGCCTCTTGACTTTATCTTCGTGATTATCCCCACAAAAATTCAACATTTTTACGATTTCTGTAATGGACAGTTTATCCACGTTCACTATTAGTTCTTACTTTTATTAAAACTAGGTCAGCTAAATGTTTAGGCTAATTCTTATTTTCTTGCTAATAAATTTTAAAATAGTTGAATTCAAACCTTTGAGGTTATAATGAAACATAACTTTTACTTGCTTCTCATGTTGCTCTACCCAATTTGTCGTGAACTAGATGTCCAAAGCAATATTTTGATATCAATGGTTCTAAATTTAAAAAATATTAAATAGTGACTTTAATTTTATTGCTCAAAATATTAAATATATGACTTGTTTTATTAATACATCGAAGCTGTTGTTATTACTTTGAACAATTTTAAAGAAGTTATTTTATTGATTATGAATTAACATATAAATGAAATTTTAATTTATTTCACATTTAATAAAAGCTTCATAAATGGAGTAAATATAATAAAATTTATTATTAAATGCTTTTAACATTTAAGAAAATCTGGTTGATAATTAACTATAAATATAATAAGATGCATTGATTTTTCAACACAAATTATTTTCATATGTACAACGTAAGAGGAGAACGTTAGGTTAAATGTAGTTTCTTCTTGTAGAACGGAAGAAAAGTTGAATGGTTGTTTAGTGCCTTTCTACAGTATCTTTATTCTTTGATCACTGCCTCCAAATCCAAATCATTTGTCTCATTCAATGTTGAATCGTTGTTTAATAACCTTGTTTCACAATCTCTCGTTTAATTGCTGAAGCAATAAGTAAGAACAATAATATTTTATATTAAAATTAGATATAATATTTAAATTTACTTATATAATTTATTTGTGATCTATAATAGAAATCACTTTATTGTTTTAATTCACTTTATATGTTCCAACACTAATTTCTTTAAGGATGTTTGGAAGATAATTTTTAAAGGGAAGAGAAAATATATTTTTAAATTTTAAATTAAAAAATTTATATATAATTTATAATCAAATATATTATTAATATATTAAATTTTAATATATTAATTTATATTTTTTATTTTAAAAATATTAATTTTAAATATGTTTATCTAAAATATAAATTTTATCCACTTCTCTTCTTAAAAATTCTCCTTCCCAAACAATTCCTTAAGAAATCATATAAAACGATATAGATAATATTCAATATGTATATAGCTTATTCCGAATTGAGAATTGCTTCTTAACGCAAATACAATTACATTCTAACTAATAAATACTTAAGTTGTGTTTGGATAACAAAATTTAAAATTGTAAAAAATATAAAAATAATTGAAGAACGCTTATTGCGTAGAGTGTGAATTAAATATAAAAAGTAATGAATAATAAATATAAAAACTAAGTATGTAAAATAATTTTTTAAATGATTTTTAAAATAAGTTTTTTTAAATTATTGAACAAAAACTATTTAATTAAAATTTTGTAATATTTTAAAATTGAATTTTTATTATTCAAATAATATCGAAGAAATTTTGGAATGTGTTGTTCAAACACACAATTAAAATATTATTCAAATATATCATTCTTATTCTTTAATCAGTATATTACTAATTAGCCATTTACTCATACCCTGGAACTCTGGAAGTGGTTGTTCCCATTAATTAGCCATTTACTCCTTTTTATGGAAATTAAGTGTGTCGGTTCATAAACCATTTCTAGCAATTCGTCTTTTCCAACAATGGGAAAGTTCCTCCTTTTTGGGACACAATTAGGTAAAAGTTTTTAAATTTGGAAAGCATTCACATTTCAAAACGATGTAGACAAATATATTTGACATTATCTGATTATTTTTTTTACATATTGTTATGGACCGGAATAACTCGGAGAAAAAAAAAATTCAGTACGTATTTGGTCTAGTTTAGCTGGATATCCTTTATTAAAATTAAAAAATAATTAATTTAATTAAGAATAATAATTAAGATATTATTTACTTTAAATAAAAAATTAAAAATTAATATTAACTTAACATACTCATTAATCCATTACAGTACCTATATAATAAAGATAAAAGTATAAGTAAAGAATTGATTTTTTATTATAAAAATAGTATTTATTATTCAGAATTGAATCCTGACTTCAGCATCAAAGTGTCTTTTGCAGATACTCTTTCCACATTAGTGACAATCAAAGAGACGTCATCACAACATATTAGAGACTTAAAGGCCCGTTTTATTCTAACAGAAACACATATGATATTTAAAAATTATATAAACTAAAATATTATTCTTTTAAACAAAATTACAAAGATTTAAAATTTTTTAATAGCAACGACTTTTGATATAAGTGCAAATATTAATAGATGAAATAACGAAAATATAAAGTATCTTGGTGATTTAAAAAGTATATTAAAATTTAAAAAAAAGTCAAAACATGTGAATAGTGATTCTTTAAATATAATAATAAATTTTAAAAATAAGAAAAATTTTAAAGTACTTAAAAATACTAATTTTTTATATTTTTGTATTTTTTTCAAAATATGATAATTTTCCCTTTTTTTTTTCTAATATGAAAAAGCCCTATTATATTTAAGGTTTCAAATTACAAAAGTTTGCTTTGCCTGTAACAGTTGAACTAATTGGATTGAATTGCTACAGATAGGTACCCCACCTTCTGTGTCCTGTTTTCAATTGCTAGCTTTAATTTTAGGGGGCTAGAAATTTTGAAAATTTTCTGACCATGTATTATTTCAAGTAGGTGCTTCTATAATTTGGAAATCTCAAAATAGTTGCACTGATTGAATAATTATCACCCGAGGGGCTAAAAAATATGGAAATTTTCTACGACCACATATTATTTCAATTGGGTGCATACATAATTTGAAATTTTCAAAACAATTGCGCTGGATTGAATTGTTATCTGACAACTTGCATAAACTACACAAGTGAAAGACTAATAATGGAAAATAACAATATAATTTAAAGACAAATTATGTATAGCTTATACAAATTACACGTAAAAACAATTCAAGAAAACAAAATGTTAAAATCAGTACTTAAAAAATTGATTTTAAATATCTATAAGTGGTAAGATTTTATAGAAAAAATTAAGAGGTTATTCTATTAAAATTATAAAAATATAAATATCTTTTATATGTTTAAAAATAATTTAAAAAAAACTATTTTAAAAAAAAGAAATAGATCGCTGTCTCCTCAAGATGCAGTGCATCCCATTCGTGAGAAACTTCGTACAGTGTTCCGAGGTGTGAATCCTTAACGAGTGAGAACAATTTTTTCCCCAAAAGCCTCCAAGTGAATCTTTGTGGAGATTTTATCTTATGTGTCTGCGTTTTGGATATTTTTTTGTCGTAGGCAAAAAGGTTAAAAAGAATTGAACGGCCATTCCAATTGGTCGTACACCACGTGATTCATCCTTCGTCAATAAGGGATTATAAATAAGCACTTTGGGTAGCTCTCCAACTTAAATAAATGCAATATTTCATCATAGCACTTGAATATATCTAAGATCGATCAAGAGAAATTGAGAACACCATGACGTTGAAGCCTTCCAATGTTCACCAATCAGTTATCTTCAATAGTGCATCTTTCCCTTTCCTATATAGAAATGGGAAAGATAACACAAGTCATAGCAATAGTTTGTTCTTGAACCCGAAGAGTAAACACTCTTTTACTAGGGGAGGTAAAAGGGTTCACATAGGGTGTGTGTCTCGGTGCATGAAAGCTGTGATGGCTAGCAATGGTGACACAAACAAAACCAACACCGTTGTTACCAAGTCTCAAACTGTGAAGGCCTTTGTGACTGTGAAGCAAAGTGGGGGTGGCCTCTTAGGGGACCTTGTTAATGAAGGTCTTGGTGGCATCAAAGAATTTGTTGGCAAAACACTTACTTTGGAGCTTGTCAGCGAAGAACTTCATCCAAGTAAATTTACTTTTAGGGAATATTATTTTATCTTTTTTAATTTTAAAATGTTATCTTCTTAATTATTAGTATTTTTCTTTGAATCTTTTTATAATAAAAAATAAATAAAAACATTTGTTAAAACTAAAAAACTTAAATTATTTTAAAACAATTTGGATAAGACCCCTAAGTTGTTAAAATTGATTTGCGTTGATGCAACTGATTGGTGTTTAAGCTAGATAATATTTTAGTGATTATGTTCATAAATCATATATCTTCATTGTAAGATGAGATAACATTAACTTGTATCTTTCATTTTTATGTAAAAAGTAAAGAAATTTTTAATTTAGAGTACACTTTTCCTCTAAAATTTACAATTATTGACTACAAATTTCAACGAGTCTAGGACACTCGTGATGGAATATCTTTTGTTTTTCTTTATTGTGTCTTACCCGTTGTTTTCTACAAATGAAGAAACGAACTCGGAGAGAAAGACAATAAAAAGTAATGTGCACAAGATTGAGACAAAAGAGGATGAGGTGCAATATGAAGCCACATTTGATTTGCCAGTCGACTTCGGGAAAGTGGGTGCTATTTTGGTGCAGAATGAGGACCACAAAGAGGTGTTTCTAAAGAACATCGTTCTTGATGGCTTCCCTCATGGCCCTCTGCAATTTAACTGTGATTCATGGATTCAGCCCAAGCATGATAGTCCTGTGAAGAGAGTCTTCTTCACTAACAAGGTTTGAATCATAAAATTTCATGCTAATCTGTTTTTAGTTTCGTGATCTATAAATTTATTGATACTTCATTTGTTTAAAATTATTAAATTTAATTCCAATGATTTTTTTCTTTAAAAAAGTATAATTTATTCCATTGAAAAAACTTTTCATGCTTCTAATGTTTTCACGCGCAGCATAAAGATCAAATAATATTATTAAAACATTTCGTGGTTTTCAAAATTCAGAAATAAATATTTTTATGTATATTCCGGGGACTAACTTTTATTTGAAGTTTCATTGAAGGAAAATAAATAAATAAAACTTCTTTCTTCATCTCACCTCTCTTTTAAAAGAAAACAATTCTTCGGAGTTGTTAATAAAATGCGACAACACGTTTCTTACAAATTTTCAATATTTAATTTGTACTATGAGTACTTTATTCATTTTCTTTCATTATTTTATTTGATTGCGACATCATGAGTGACTAAATTTCAATGGCAAGTGCTAAACTCGACAATCATACATTAGATATGGAAGAAACTTTTTTTTATTCTAACTTCTTCACGCCTTTATCCTGCCAAAAAAATCTTATATATCCTTAATTAGTTCTATACCTCTTTCACAGGCACCATTAAATTTTGTATGTTACACTTTTCATTTTGTTATTACTGTATTATTTTATAGTGTTTGGCACAATATTGATTTTGATGTTGACCAAACTATGCATGGGACAGTTGTACTTGCCATCACAAACACCAAGTGGATTGAGAAAGTTGAGAGAAGAGGATTTGATGCTACTAAGAGGGAATGGAGAAGGAGAGCGCAAAAGCTCTGATAGAATATACGATTATGATGTGTACAATGATCTTGGGGATCCTGACTCCAGCATTGACCACAAAAGACCTGTTCTTGGTGGCTCCAAACAATATCCATATCCAAGACGGTGTCGTACTGGTCGAAAGCACTCTGATGCAGGTCATTTGCTCATGTAAATTTATATATAGAGAGAGGATATGATATTTTCATATTAGTCTAAGTTTAAAAATTTTTATATTTAATCTGAATTTTTTATTTAATTTATATTTTATCATAAATTTCATTTAACTTACATTTAAAGAATTATAATTTATTATTTTTATTTATATATTTATATATTTTTAATAAGTGAGTTGAAAAAGTTTTTGATAATTTTCATTTATATTAAAGAAAAATGCTAACAAGTATCTTTAGTATATTGTTAACTAATCAAACTATAAATATTTTATCAAACAACATAAAAATACATTCATTCTATAATTTTTAACAAAAAATTGTTATTTATCAATTTCTAAATCACTATGCTTAGGACATTGATTAACAAAACCCTACATTAAACATATCTAGGTAAGCATTTAAATCACTGATTGTAGTGAGTTGCATTCTCACTCGATTCTGTGCATTACTATGTTCACCTACTTTTCTTATGTCCCTTTTCTTATGATAGTTCATCTTTTGTGTTTTTGCCCTTCAGATCATAAGTTCAAATGTGTAATAGGCTATAGAAAGAAGGGAAAAAAAAGTTAAAATCGAATCTATTAATGTATTAATGTAGTATGATCAAAGTAAAATACATTGACGTGTTTCTCAGTTTGTTTAAAACTTTAAATATAAATGAATTATTGAAAATAACACTACTGAATTTTTTTAATTACTTGCAAACAAAAATTGTCATCTATTACAATAGTGACCGTTAATATAGTCTTTGTCTGATAAAAATTTAAATTGATATTAATGATTTTTGCACTTTATACTAATAGATAGCTGAGTTTATTCACGTTTGATGCATTGATAGTATATATAAATGTTATATATCTACACTACAAATTTAGTTTATATTAAAAAAATATTTATACCAGCAGAGACTAGCTAATTCAATACTAAATTCTTAGTAAATGACCATTTTTTTTAAGTGGAAAGAGTTGATATTAGAAAAATTGTCATATAATTAATTTATATTGTTACATATCTTTTAATATATTTTGTCTTTTATAATACAAAATAATCCCTTGTGCCTAAAATTTTTCAATTTTTCACAGATAAGATTGAATCTAAAATTAGCTAATCAATTTATTCAACTCATTGCTTCTTCTTTTACATATTTTGATGATGTAAGCTTATGACACAATTTTGTCCGTTTGTGGTTTTGATTGTTGCTATACAGACCCAATGTCTGAGAAGAAAGGTTTAAATTTCTATGTTCCTCGCGATGAAGCATTTGATGAGACAAAGCAAACACAATTCACAACCACCACAGTATCCTCAGGACTAAATGGAATTTTGGATTCCTTAGATGCGATTCTCACTGACCAAAAACTTGGGTTTGTAAGCTTTGAAGACATAGATGAGCTCTATAAAGAAGGATTTCATTTACCAACTCTTAATGACAATGGGTTGACATTGCTCCAAAGAGTCATTCCCAATTTCCTCAAAGTTGCTAATGATAGCCAGAACCTTCTGCGTTTCGATGTTCCAGAAGCAGCTAAAAGTAAGTGCACTTATAACTACATAAATGCTTATATTTAAGGAACATTACACTTTGTTCCCCTGTAGTTTCATACTCTTTTTTTTTTTTTTTTAATTTACTCTCGTGTACATTTTTTCTGTCAATAACCCCTTTATAGGAGTAAAATAATACAAAAGACGTAGTACTATAAGGAGGTTAAGTTATACGTAAAAAAAATATAAAAATTTAGTGGAAAAAAAGTATAGAAGATTAATTAAGAAAATGTAAAATTATAAAGCAGTAAAGTGTAATTTATCCTGTATTTTAATATTAACGCCACACAACTATTTATGCGCACTGTTTGCTTTAGACCATGTTTGAGAAATACTAAAATCACTTCTCCAAAAGAACTTTTAAATGATCTATAGTGGGAACTCGTGTTGATAAAGTGAGTTGAACTTAAGATGCTAGCACAATCTTGTCTTATATCTAAAAGAGAAAACAAACTGCAAAGTTTTCTATATCACTATATGATTGTTAGTTTGGTAATTGCAGGAGACAAATTCTTTTGGTTATCAGATGAGGAATTTGCTAGGGAGACTTTGGCAGGTGTCAACCCATACAGCATCCAAATGGTCAAGGCAAGATATACTACAGATATTTTGTTATTGTCTATTGGTGTCATACTAAAAAGCTTTTCAGTATTAATCTTTTTGTATTCATCATGTAGGAATGGCCTTTGAGAAGTAAGTTAGAACCCCAAATCTATGGTCCACCAGAATCAGCTATCACTAAAGACGTCATTGAATCACAGATAAATGGTTATAGCACAGTTGAAGAGGTACCAAAGCATCAATGACTTTATTAATTTTATACTATATTATGATTAAAGTTTATACTTAATTTGGATACATGCATGCAGGCCATTAAAGAGAAGAAGTTGTTTATGTTAGACTACCATGATCTGTTCTTACCATATGTTAGCAAAGTGCGAGAGATTAAGGGAACCACACTATATGGATCGCGAACACTATTCTTTCTCACTAACCAAGGTACATTGAAGCCATTAGCTATTGAGCTCACTAGACCAGCTGTGGAGGGAAAGCCACAATGGAAGCAAGTTTTCACACCTCCTTCTCATTCAACCAATAACTGGCTTTGGAGGCTTGCCAAAGCTCACGTTCTTGCCCATGATTCAGGTTATCATGAACTTATCAGCCATTGGTGAGTTCAGTTATGTTATTATCTTTTGCCATGCATTGTTATATGATGATCCTACCAATTGGTTGGTATGAGAAGTTATATTTGTCTTAAGTGGTGCTAATTTTACTCAAATTTTTGTAGGTTAAGAACTCATTGTGCTGTAGAACCCTTCATTATTGCAACACATAGGCAACTTAGCACCATGCATCCAATTTATAGATTATTGCATCCGCATCTGAGATACACTATGAGGATCAACTCCCTAGCCCGTCAAGTGCTTATAAGTGCAAATGGGGTTATTGAAACATCATTCTCTACTAACAAATATTCAATGGAAATAAGCTCTGTGGCATATGATCAACTTTGGCAGTTTGATTTACAGGCACTTCCCAATGATCTTGTTCATAGGTAAAGTTTATTTAGAATTTTATAGTTTCATCGGTGGTTTCTTCTTTTTCAAAAACACATTAAGCATTCATTTCATGGTATTAATTTTTATTTTCAGAGGAATGGCTGTGGTAGATCCTAATGCACCACATGGTTTAAAACTAACAATTGAAGATTACCCTTTTGCCAATGATGGTCTCCTTATATGGGATGCCATCAAACAATGGGTGACAAATTATGTTAACCATTACTACCCAAGTCCAAACATCATAGAATCTGACCAAGAGCTCCAAGAATGGTGGAAAGAAATACGAACAGTGGGTCATAGAGACAAATCTGAAGAACCATGGTGGCCAAATCTTAAAACACCTGAAGACCTTATTCAAATCATTACAACTATAGCTTGGGTAGCTTCTGCACATCATGCATCTGTGAACTTTGCCCAGTATGCATATGGAGGTTATTTCCCTAATAGACCAACAATCGCAAGAAATATAATGCCTACAGAAGACCTTTCTAAGGAAGAATGGGAAAAATTCCTAAACAACCCTGATAAAGCCTTTTTGGAGTGTTTACCATCACAAATACAAGCATCCTTAGTGATGGTAATTTTGAACTTATTATCAGATCATTCGCCAGACGAAGAGTATATTGGGCAATATGTGGAGTCATCATGGGTTGAGAACCCAACTATAAAGGAAGCCTTTGAAAGGTTCAATAGGAAATTGAAAGAGATTGAAGGTATTATAGACTCAAGGAATGCAAACAGTACATTGAAAAATAGGCATGGAGCTGGGGTAGTGCCTTATGAACTAATGAAGCCATTTTCAGGGCCTGGAGTCACTGGAAAGGGAGTTCCATATAGCATATCCATTTGAAGATTGATTATTACGTACAATATTTATTAATAATTTGTTAATTGTGAAATATGTCTTGCATTGTCTTTAATGAAACATTAATATAGAAATTTTCTTATCCCATACTTTTCGTGATTAGAAATGTGCATGATTGTTTATCAATTTGTTCAATGTTTGGTAAGGAATAAATACACATTTTTTTTAAAAAAGTTCTTTCTACATAACTTCATGTTTTTTGGTTTTGCAACTAGGTGGCAACGGGATGGCAAAATGTTTTCTCAAAAGCATTTTTATGAATAAAATATTTTTAAAAAATAAGAGGAGTCGCTTTCAAAGTTTATTAAAAAAATTTTAAAAAAAGTTTTAGAGCATTATGATCTTTAAAATAAAAAATAAATTTAAGAGTCGTTTACATGTAAGAAAGGTATTAGTATAATGATATAATGCGTTCAACCATTTTCTTTCAATGAGATTTAATTGATTGAAATGAGACTAAATCCATTCAGCTTCCTCAAATTTGGTCTCCACTAATATCTTAAAGAAGAAATTTCAACCTCAATAAAAAGTACTACTTCCATTTTGTATACTAAAAAATATAGAGTTTTTCCAGTTGAGATACGAATTGAAGTTTAATATCCATGTAAGTCAAATGACAACCATTCATGCCAATCCCTATGCGTTCCCAGCATCTTTTAAATGATTTTGTTAATATTTTTATTGGTTGTTTCAATTGCTCTATTCATCTTTGGAAGATAGGGGAAGAAATTATGTTATCGAATCTTGAAGTTGTGACACAATTCTTTCATCATTTTATTATTCAAATTAGTGTTGTTATCTGTTATCAATTTCTTCGAAGGTCATATCGACAGATCAAGTCTTTTTTAATGAACCTCACCACCAAATTTCAAGTCATACTAGTATATAAGGTAGCCCCGACTCATTCTATAAAATAGTCAATGGCAATAAGAATGAAGTGGTGACCAGTAAAAGCTTTAGGTTCAATGAGTCCAATAATATTCATTCTCAACATTGAGAAAGGTCAGGGTGATGACAAGATATTTAAAGTTATTAGAGGAACATTAATATTGTCAACATATGTTTGACATTTATAATATGTCTTCACGTAACGAAAGTAATCGGTCTCCATTGTCAACTAGTGATATCCAGCCCTTAGATTTTTCTTTACTATAGCATGTTCATTGGCATAAGTCTCAAATGAACCTTCATCAATCTCTTCTATGATTTCTTGTGCTTTTGAAGTATTCACACATCTAAGAAGTACTATATCATGATTCTTTTTATAGAGCACATCTTCATTCAGAAAGAAACCCATTACTAATCTCCTTAGTATTCTTTTGTCAATATCAGCAACATTTAATAGATATTCTTAGTTGTTTAGGTAACTCTTAATGTCATGGTATCGAGTTATCATCAGATTTCTCTTCTATCATTTGATAGTAAGCAAGAAGATCAAGCTGTTTTATCTTGATGAGTGACATATCTTCCTTTTAACACACTACAAACATTGATAACAGAGTGGTTAAAGCATCAGTCAATTGATTTTCCTCACGAGAATGTGTTGAAAAGTAATTTCATCAAAATACTTCACCAATTCTTTGATTAGGCTTAATAAGGAATTAATTTTGCATTTTTAGCATTCACCTTTCAACAGGTGGATGACCAAAGTTGAGTCACTATACACCTTAAGAATTTTGATATTTGGCTCTATACTTGTTTAAGTTCCTATAGCATATGCTTTATATTCAACTATATTACTCGTACAATTAAATGATGACCTAGTTGTGATCAAAATATATCGTTTTTTTAGAAAAATCAGTATAACACCAATCTTGTGTCCAAGCGCATTAGAAGCACCATCAAACATCATGACTCATTTGTCTTTTATTGAAGATTATTTCTCATTAAACAATACCACTATATTTTCATCAAGAAATTTATACTACATTGAGTGATAATCATTCATTGGCTGATGAACTAGGAAACCTATGAGAGCACTAACCTTGATCGTTTTCTGGGTAACATACACGATATCATATTCTTATAAGAGAACTTGTCATCGAGCAATCCTTCTAGTAAAGGTTGGTTTCCCAAAAATGTATTTGATTGGGTCCATTTTTTACACCACCCAAGTCGTGTGACTCAACATATATTGCCTTAACCTACGAGTTGTCTAAGTCTAGGCATAATAGGTTCACTCCAACAAAGAGTATCTAGCTTAGTAATTTGTAAATTTCTTGCTCAAGTAATAAATGATGACTCTTTCCAACCCAATTCATTATGCTTACGTAAAACACATCCTATGGATCCTTCCAAAACTGTCAAATACATAATCAGTGGTCTCTCTAGTAATGGCAACACTAGTATTGGGAGATTTTTTAAATATTGTTCATTCTTCTCAAAAGCTTCTTGACAATAGTTATTCTACTTCACTGTCTAATTTTTTTCGTAACAGCTTAAAAATTAACTCTCAAGTGGCAGTTAATTGGCATATAAACTAGACAATATAATTCAATTTATCCAAAAATTCGAGGACTTCTTTTTCGGTGCGAGGGGATGGCATCTCAACCACTATTCCCTTTTGATCAACTATGAATCTTAACAACTTGCCTAATTTCACGCCAAAGGTATATTTAGTTGGATTCAACTGTAATTTGAATTTCCTCAACTGCTTAAACAACTTGTGTATATTTACAACAAGATCTTCTTCAGTCCTTGATTTGGCAATCATATCATCCACATAGACTTCAACCTCATTGTGCATCATATAATGAAATAAAGTCACCATTTCCTTTTAATATGTTGCACCAACAATTTTCAAATTGAATGCAATGACATTGTAGCAAAAGGTACCCTAAGGTGTAATGAACATAGTTTTCTCCATTTCCTCTTCAACTATTTTAACCTGATTGTAACTCGAGTAACCATCCATGAAAGAGAAGAATGAATGTTAGGTTGTATTATCTATAGCACATCGATGTGAGGCAAAGGAAAATTGTAACACCTTAATTTAATTCCCAAATATTTTCCAAATAAATTAATTTCACAATAAATGAAAATAATAATAATTTCATTCAAATGGTTCTCAATACATAGTTTTGATAAAGTATTTCAAAATAAGGGAGGGTTACAAGTTTGCATCAAAATAAATGCTACAAGACTAATTTAATTACATCATAATTTTGAAAAATAATTTCCTAAGTCCTATAGTAGTTTCATCCCTCTTGTTCACTACGTCTGGTGCTGATCGTCTTAGTCACCTGAAAATTAATGTAAGGGTGAGTACTCTACACTATCACACACGAGCACATAGACTCACCTTGCACGTTTCACACATTTACTAACATAATTCAAATCATACATCAAACAAATACAAAGTAATACTTTCAACATTCCACTCCAATTCATACACAGGTGCGCTTATTGTACCATTAAACAATCCACATACAACACTCACGTGTCTCACTACACGTTAGTCACACTCATTGTGGTACTGTGATCATATTTTTCTGATGTCTTCAATAAATGAATTCTAAGTACAATGAAATAGGGAAGAGTCCTCCCTTACCTCGAGTTAAAAATCCAACACGAGACTCTCTCGCTACAGTGTGACTAAGCCCAGAAAACTACCCCTCTCTGTTGCCTTCTTGTTACAGCGAGAACATATCAGAGACACCCAACTCACCCAGGACCTTCTTGCTACAACAAGAATGCCCCTGCAGTTCAACTTCAGCCTATATTTCCAATCAATTTCAACCTAAACACAAATCAATATTCCCATTTTAAATCACTATACACATATATACTTATATATTTATCTATATACGGTTATATATACACATTTATATCACTACATAGATCAAAACACACATCCAAACAATAATCCACATACTTATATAGTAATCAAATAATATTACAAAACTTGGGCATTATAAAAATTATCCTTGGGACTGACTCTATTTAGATCTTGATAGTTTATACACATCTAAACCTTCTGATCTTTCTTCAGAAGTGGCACAATGTTAGCAACCCATTGGGGTATCATACAACAGTAAGAAAACTTGCATCAAATTGTTTCTTAACCTCCTCTCTAATCTTCAATGACATCTAATGTTTCATTCTCCTTGTTTTTTGCTTAAATGGGAGACATTCTAGCTTTGGCAGCAATTTATGCTTGACTATGCTAATATCTAAACTCGACATATCTTTATATAACCACACCAAGACATTATAATAATCATGCAAGAGCTTAATCAAGTTGTCGCACTCATGTAACAACAACAAAGGTAGCAAAGAGTTTGGAGAGATTCGTGGTTGAGAACCCAACTCTAATTTTTGGTACTCAATCCTTGTTTTTTAGATATTTTTTTTCTTCCCCCTTGTTCATCTCTTGATTCTCTATTTTTCATTTGTTTTTCTATCACTTTTTTGTTTCGTTCTCTAATTTTTTTTCATTCCTCTATTTTTTCCCTTGCTTTTCAGCTCCTGATTTTATTTTTTTTCTCTTCCTCATTTTTTCTATTTCTATTTATCTATGTATATAGGGTTGCTAGATCTTCAACTGTCACTACCAACTTCCAAAATTTCAGCCTCAAGTAAAGGTTTGCAAGCGGTGGAAATCCACAGAAACAGACACCGTCTTGTCATCTAGATACATTTTTTTTATTTCCTTATCTAACTTTGAAAAATTATTTGATTTGATTGATTTTATATTTTCTATTGTTTTATTTTTTTAATTGGAACTTTGATAAAAATAAACCTAAGATGATATTGGGTGTTCACATTATCAAAGGCAACAGATTTCTTAGCTCATCAGCTAATGAATGATTATCAGTCAATGCAATATGAATTTCTTGATAAAAAAAGATAATGACATTGTTTGAAGAGAAAGAATCTTTAGAAAAAGAAGAATGGGTCATGATGTTTAATGGTACTTCTAATGCTTTTGGACACGATATTGGAGCTATATTGATTTTTCCAGAAAAGTAATATATCCCAATCACAGCTAGATTATTGTTTGATTTATACAAATAATATAGTTGAATATGAGGCATTCACTATGAGAATTCAAGTAGCTATAGAATCAAATATTAAAATTCTGGAGGTGTATGATGACTCAACCTTGTTCATCCATTAATTGAAAGGGGAATAGGAGACCTGAGATGCAAAATTGATTCCTTACCCAAGCCTACATCAAGGAATTAATGGAATATTTTGATGAAATCACTTTGTAGCACATTCATCATAAGGAGAATCAATTGGCTAATGTTTTAGCCACTCTATCATCAATGTTCGTAGTGAGTCAAGAAAAGGATATGTCACACATATGGTTGCAAGAACATGATCATCTTACTTATTGTCAAATGATAGAAGAAGAATCTGATGGTAAAATCTAGTACCATGACATTAAGATTTACCTTAAAAATCGAGAGTAAACATTAAATGCTTTTGATAATGACAAAAAAATGTTAATTAATTAGCAATGAGTTTCTTTCTGAAAAGAGATGTGCTTTGTAAACGAAATCAAGATATGGTTCTCCTCAAATGTGTGGATACTTTACAAGTATGAAAGATTATTAAAGAAATTTATGAAGGTTCATTTGAGATTCAAGCCCATGGACATACCATGGCAAAGAAAATTCTAAAAAATTGGGTATTATTGGCTCACAATGGAGATCAATTGCTTTTGTTACGTGAAAACATGTTATAATTGTTAGATGTATGCTAACAATATTAACATTCTCTTAACAACTTTGAATGTCCTATTATCACCTTAGCCATTATTGATGTGGAGAATTGATATTATTCAACCCATTGAACCTAAAGCTTGTAATGGTCACCGCTTCATTCTTGTTACCATTGTCTATTTTACAAAATAAGTGAAGGTTGGCTCATATGCAAGTGTGACTTGAAATGTGGTGGTGAGGTTTGTTAAAAGAGATTTGATCAATCACTATGATCTTCCAAACAAGTTACTAGACAATGGTACTAATCTAAATAACAAAATGACGAAGGAATTGTATGATAGCTTTAAGATTCAATATCGTAATTTCTCTCCTTATTGTCCAATGATGAATAAAGGATTTGAAGTAGCTAATAAAAATATTAAGAAGATCATTCAAAAGATGGTGGTGATATATCTAAATTGGTATGAAATGTTGTCTTTTACTTTATATGGAGACCAAACTTTCGTTTGAACTTCAACTAGGGAAATAACTCTTTCTTTGGTCTATGGAATGAATGCAATACTTCTTGCTAAGGTTGAAATTCCTTCATTGAGGTGTTAATGGAGACTAAGTTGGAAGAGGCAGAATAAGTTCAATCTCATTTTAATCAATTGAATCTCATTAAAGAAAAATGATTGAATGCATTATGTCATGGTCAACTATATCAAAGAAGGATGAAGAATGAATTTGACCAAAAAGTTTGTTCGAAAGAATTTGGTGAGGGAGACATGGTGCTAAAAAAGATTTTACTAACACAGAAAAATCATCATGATAAGTGGTCTCCAAATTATGAAAGACCCTATATAGTAAAGAAAGCTTTCCTATGAGGAGCTTTGATTGCCAAATATGGACGGGAAAGACCTCTTGTAACACCTTAAATTTGATTTCATTAAATATCAAATTTCAGAAAATGGGAGAAAATAAAATTTCTTTCAAAATAGTTTCTCCCATATATGGTTCATTAAAATATTTCAAAATAAGGATAATTACAACTTGCATCAAATCATTGCTACAAGGCTCAATGAGTACATCAAAATTTTCAAAATAAATTCCTAACTTCTATAGCAATTTCATCCATCCTTCACTGAGCCCGATGCTGATCGTCTTAGTCACCTGAAAAATAAATGTAAGGGTGAGTACTCTATACTGCCCAACACACATACACAGTTAAACATAGAGTCTCACCTCACACATACTTCACATTATTCATAATACATTTTCACAAGTATAATTACAAACAAGAAGATTTAATAGATTCACACCATGAATGATCACCGGTTACTGTGGCACTCACGGATACCACGTGGCTAGTCATGAGTCGCTTGACAAAGGTAGTGGTCAGAGGTCTAGTCAAGAGGAGAGTGTGTGGCCTATGGTGCACCCACGCTTATTGTTGGTGTCATCACCACTCTCTCTTTCCTAAGGTATTTCTATTGACCCCATCTTCCACACCTCAGTGTATCGCTGAACCATTCATAGCATCATTACAATGGCGTCCAACATGCCCATTCACACACATTTTTAATTACACACAATATTCATATTCGCATACGACATACATTGCCCACATTTATTTACAGCACACGATACAAGTATCCATATTCCATTACATATCATTTTCAACACATTCACATTTACATTCTCAATCTAAGGGTATGTCAACCCCAAAATCAAACCACATTAAAATCAAACACGCAATAACTTCTATCAATCACACACTTCATTTCCTCTAACTCAGCCACATTGCAATATTTAGCAAGATAATGATAAACAAAATGCAATGAGATAAGGTAGAGTCCCCCTTACCTCAGATTTAAGACTCACACAAATTTAGCTTTATGAAGTATTCTCCACATGAATATCATCCTAAACACATGGAAAAATCTTATGAGAATCAAGGAAAACCAAGAGAATAGAGAATAGGGTGAGAGACCGAAACCATAACCATTCAAACTCACCTTCAAGTATCCCCAGCATGAATCCAACCTTCAATCTATCTCACGAGCAACTTTGGATCGGTTGGAAAAAGGGTTTTTTGGTTGAGGGAATCGGAGAGATTTTGAAGAGGGAAGATGGGAAATGAATTTTCCCAACCCTAACCCCTTTAAATACCCCTCTGCTTGCGACACTCTCGTTACAGCGAGACACTCTTGATGCAGCAAGGTATCTCTTGTTGCAGCGACGCCTTCTATCGCTACAGTGAAAATATCAGAGAAAAATGCATTTTAGTTTTTGTAGATTCTCTCTACAGTGAGACTGCACCCAGAAATGCACTTTAAATTATTGCTTTGTCGCTATAGCGACAAGGCGACAATTTCATGCCTTTCTCCCAGGGTCTTCTCGCTACAGTGAGAATCCTCTCGCTACAGCGAGAGCACCCCAATAATACTCCTTTAACCTGTTTTTTAGTCCAATCCAACCATATACAATTACATTTATGTGCATCCATATGCATTTACACATATTAGCATTCAATATTCATCATGCACTCAAGTATACATTCCAACATCCATTTGTATATAATAATAATAATAATAATAATAATAATAATAATAATAATAATAATAATAATAATAATCAATATTACAAAAAGTTAGGACGTTACAACTCTCCTCTCTTTTAAGGAATTTCGTCCCTAAAATTCAACAAAAACACACAAGTTATACAAATAATCTCGGATATAGCTCTCTCATTCTACTCTCCATTTCCTATGTGACATCACCCTCATCAATTGAGTTCCATATCACCTTCACTAATGAGATTTCCTTACCCCTCAGCTGTTTAACACAGTGGTTCTATATCCTCACCGAAAACATGTCATAAGATAAGTCTTCTCTTACTTGAACCGGTTCAAGATCAATTACATAGGAATGATCTGGTACATACTGCTTAAGTTGTGACACATGGAACACCAGATATAAATTTGATAGATTCAGAGGCAAAGCTATCCGATATGCAGTAGGACCAATCCTACTTAACACTTTGAATGACCTAATAAACGTAGGAGATAGCTTCCAAGATTTCAGAGCTCTCTCAACGCTGGTCACAGGTGAGACCTTCAAAAACACATGATCACCCACTTGAAACTTCAAGGGCTTCCTCCTCTTATCATAGTAACTATTTTGATGATCTTGGGAAGCCTTCAATTTCTCTTTGATTATCTTGATTTGCTCATTCTGCCTTTGGATCACATCCGGCGCACACAGAGAAAAATACACCTTGCTTTCTGCAGATTCTTACTACAATAAAACTGCACCAAGAAATGCACCCCAAACTATTGCTTTACCGCTACAGCGACAAGGCGACAGTTTCACGCCTTCCTCCCAGGGCCCTCTCGCTGCAGTGAGAATCCTCTCGCTATAGCGAGAGTACCTCAATATTACTCCCTTAACATGTTTTTTAGTCCAATCTAACCATATACAATTACATTTATGCGCATCCATATACATTTACACATATTAACATTCAGTATTCATCACACATTCAAGTGTACATTCTAACATATATTTATATAATAATAATAATAATAATAATAATAATCGGTATTACAAAAAGTCGGGACATTACACCTCTCAAACTTTGTGAATTCTAATGTTGTTAAATAATACCATGCTTAGAAATGTCTTTTAAAAATACAATTAAAGAAAAGGAGAAAGAAAGAAAAAAAATGAAAAGAAAAAAATAAAAATAACTCTAGATTAAAACCTAAAAGAGTTAGAGCGACCAGTTCATAAAAAAATTAGGATAAATAAATTAAAATTCTATATTGGATTGAAAACCTGACAAGGCAATCTAGTAGGAGCTTGGGAAAAAATGAATTACAAAAAGATGTGACTAAACTAAGACAATTTTAAAATGTTAAAATTGAACCCAGCATAATATTTATGATTGTCATTTTTTTTTATCCAAATAATCCTTATTTTAAATAATAAAACTAATTATTGCATCTAATTACTTAATTTAATGATATTTATTACTTAAATATAGACGAAGATTAAATTATTGCAGGAATAATTCAGATAAAAATTATTTATTTAATATCTCTTTTTAAATATTAAATTTTATTAATTCAACTATTAAATTAAAATCAGTTATTATTTATCATTGAATATGACATCATTTCTCAAATAGTTTTATCAGTGACCCATCTAAAATTTGTCCAAATTTCCGGAAGTTCTTGAATTGAATTTAGACAGACCCAATACATACCTTCTAAAGATAAAAATTTTACACCGAAATCTCTAAATTATTAAGAAACGAATAAAAAAATAATTACAAGATTTCATGATCCTTAGAAAATACACTTATGATCATTAAATTCATGTTTAATGTGATCCTATTGATTCATAACTATATATTAACTCGTCCAGAGCACTGCAAAGTCTGCAATATTCTTAACTAAACAATCATTCGTTAGTAAATAATTGAATGAATTAAATTAGTAAATTAAGTTTTAATTTTGAAAAGAAAATTAATTTCAAATTAATGGATTATATTGACAGTGACTAATGGAAAAAGTTTTACACATCAAAATGCAAAAACTATATGGTAATGATAAAAGAAGGAAGGAGAATAGTTAAAAGTCTATTATGTATTGCACGCACTGTACCAATACCTTTCTCCGTGATCAAGAAACGTGCTTGACTATGAATTCAATAACGAATTAAAAAGGGGTTTGGTTAATTCAGTAAGGTTTTATCTTAATATTTGTTTTCACTCCTTACATATTTACTTTTTTATTTTATTTCTTATATAAAAAGGAAAATATATTTTAGTTCTTACATAAAAATATTTTATCAAGTGATTCCTACCAATATCTAAAAGTATAACACCTTTAGAGTATTATTTTTAAAATGTAAAGGCCGAGACACAAAATATTGTCGTGTATAAGGTTTAAAAAATAAAATTTTTTATATTGAGATATTAAAATAAAATTATACTTTTTTATATAGGAATTAAAACAAAAAATAAAATCAAATATGTAGATCAAATTTAATACAATTATAGCTTCAATATGATAGTAATTGATTCATAAAGAAATTAAAATATAAACTTTTTATACTAAAACAAAAACCAGTGTTAAATATCAGGCTAAATTTATAGTTAAATCATGTAGTAAATAACGAACTCAGTTGATTCATGCCAACATTATGGAGAAAAATCAAAAGAATATACTATTTTCACAAAGTTAGGTGAGAAGAAACTCTTTTTTTTTTGTTCTTGTAAAGAAACTTGTATGTATAAATTTATTCCTTACTAAACGAAGAACAACTTGATATGGGATTTTTCTGTAACATAAAATACAATTCTTGTTGATCATATAATGTAAAATATAGAATACTTTGTGCCATTATTTTTTTCGTATTGAGGACTGTATGAGGCACATAACAACAAAAGATATTGTACTTATTCAGCCTTAAATTACCAAACTTTAAATGGATATGCTGTATGGAACTCCCTTTCCAGTGACGCCAGGGCCAGAAAATGGCTTTAATAGCTCATAAGGCATTATTCCAACTCCATATCTATTGTTCAAATTAGTGTTTACATTTCTGAAGTCTATAATACCTTCAATCTCCTTCAATTTTCTATTGAATTTTTCATAGGCTGTCTTTATAGTTGGATTCTCAGCCCATGATGGCTCCATGTATTGTCCAATGTACTCTTCATCTGGTGCATGAATTGATAATAAGTTCAACGTTGCCATTACTAAGGTTGCTTGAATTTGTGATGGGAAACACTCCAAAAGAATTTGCTCAGGTTTGTTCAAAAAATTTTCCCATTCCTTTTTAGAAGGGTCTTCTGTTGGCATTTTGATTCTTGCAATTGTGGGTCGATTAGGGAAATAGCCTCCATAAGCATATTGGGAAAAGTTCACAGCTGCATGATGACCAGATGCTACCCAAGCTATTGTGGTGATGATGTCAATAAGGTCTTTTGATGTGTTAAGATTTGGCCACCATGATTCTTCTTTTTTGTCTCCATGACCCACAGTTCGAATTTCTCTCCACCATGCTTGAAGCTCTTGATCAGTTTCTATGAGGCTTGGACTTGGATAGTAATGGTTAACATAATCGGTTACCCAATTTTTTATGGCATCCCATATAAGAAGACCATCATTGGCAAAAGGGTAATCTTCAATTGTTAGCCTTAGGCCATGTGGTGCATTAGGATCTGCTGCAGCCATTCCTCTAAAAGCACAACAAAAATAGAAGTGAATGCTTCAAGTGGTTTAAGAAAGGAAGAAATGTTGAAGTGATTTTATTGAATATACCTTTCAATAAGATCATTTGGAAGTGCTTGTAAATCAAACCGCCACAGTTGATCATATGCCATGGAGCTTAACTCCATTGAATACTTACTACTAAAGAATGAGATTTCAATGACCCCATTTGCACTAATAAGCACTTCACGTGCGAGGGAATTAATCTCCATAGTATATCTCAAATGTGGATGGAGCAATCTATATATCGGATGCATGGAACTAAGTTGTCTATGTGTTGCAATTATGAAGGGTTCTACAGCACAATGAGTCCTCAACCTACAAAGACAATTTACATGTACTCAGTTAGCATCACTATAAGCTTCACAAAAACTTACCATTACAACTAAAAGCTAGACCCACACATCTTAAGGCATTGCAAAACAGAATAATATGAAAGTACCCACCAATGGCTTATAAGTTCATGATAACCAGAATCATGGGCCAAAACATGAGCTTTTGCAAGCCTCCAAAGCCAGAGATTGGTTGAATGAGAAGCAGGTGTGAAAACTTGTTTCCATTGTGGATTGCCATCCATAGGTGGTCTAGTGAGCTCAATAGCTAATGGCTTCAATATGCCTTGACAAGTTAGGAACAATAGTGTTCGTGATCCATATAGTGTGGTGCCCTTGATCTCTCTCACTTTGCTTACATATGGTAAGAATAAATCATGGTAGTCTAGCATGAACAACTTCTTTTCTTCAATGGCCTAAATGCATTGAAATTATACAAATTTCGAGCATAATAAATTCATAGTCTAAATTTAGTATCATTGATGCTTTGGTACCTTTTCAATTGTTCCATAAGTGATGATTTGTGGCTCGATAACTTGTCTAGTTATTGCTGATTCTGATGGACCATAGATTTGGGTGTTCAGCTTACTTGTCAAAGGCCATTCCTAAAAAGATGAATAAAACAAAAATAAAAAATAAAAAATTATTATGCACAGATGATAGTGTGAAGAAGAGATCAAAATATTTGTAGTTTCTCTTGCCTTGACCAATTGGATGCTACATGGGTTGACACCTGCCAAAGTCTCCCTAGCAAATTCCGTATCTGAAAACCAAAAGAATCTATCCTCTGCAATTCAATTAGAGACTTGGAATGAACTTCTAATTCATGGTAGCTATAGTTTTAGGTTAATTTTATTTCAACCTCTTGAACTTCTGGCCAAAATAGTAATTGAAATTTCCAAAATATGAGACAATAATTGTTTTTGTTTTTGCTTGATAGAATAAAAACAAAAGCAGGATTAAAGATGGCCTTGGCAAGTTACCATATCTCAGCCCAATCTTTAATTTTTCACTTCCTATTTTTGTTGGGCTGATGTTATGTTTCCTCTAGGCCTTCGGCTTCTAAATTGGCCTTTCTCTTTTGATCCCAAAATAAATAAATGTTGGTACCCATACCCACATTACACCTACACTTAGATTCACAGTACTCTTTTGGAAATTGCTATTAATACCATATCTATTATTATTTATAATATTTTTATTGAATTTTTAAAATTTAATATTTAGAAGTGTATAATTAAATTTTAAAAGTCATTGAATAATTTTGGAAATTAAATTTTAGAAGTGATTGACATCAAATCAAATGACTTTCAAAATTTAATTTTCAAAAGGTATAAAATTATTTTCAGAATTTAATTTCTAAAACTAATATAGAAATTCTTTTAAAATTTAATTTTTTAAAAGGCATAAAATTAGTTCCAAATTTAATTTCATAGATGTTTTTACATTTCAAAATTTAAGTTTCATAATATAGTATAGATTATCAAATTTTATTTTATTTTTTTAAAATACTACTACCTAAAGGAGCAATACAGAAATTAATCTCTCATTTTTCCTCCATAAACAATTCCTTAACATTCCTCTTCCATATATACAACTACTCTCAGAGTACACAAATCTAATTCTCTATTATTAATACAGGAATAAAATGTTAAGTTTTATTTTTTTTTTTAAATGAAAATGAGTTTGCTTAAGTAAAAATGAAAAAAATTATGTAAAATTCACTTAACCGAATTTTGTGTCTACTCCCTACAACCTTCTGATCTCCCTCTCTTTCATGATCACCTTCTCCTCTTTCATGATCACCTTCTCCTTCATGTTTAATACTCCATTCCCAACCTCCATATCTAACTCTCCTCCATCTCTTTTCATATCTAACTTCCTCTTCCCCCACTTCCTATTCCATATTCAACACCCTTCTTCTCCCCACCCTCACCCTTATCTTATACTCATCTATTCTCTCTTTTTTTCATACCTAACTCGTCTACTACCTTTCCTCCCACCCCACCTCACCCCACCCCACCCCACCCCACTCCTTATTCTTTCCATCCATAATTCTTTCACAGCCTCTCCTTCCACCTCTACCTGTCTTCTCTCTATATCCAACTCTTTTAGTGTCTCTCATCCTACTCCCACTCTTATAAGTTCTCTCTGTCTGACGTAAAATTTGCTTAAGCTAGTTTAATTATTTAAATGAATTATGTATAATTTTTTTTTTTATAAAAAGTTTGCAAGACTGAAGATGAGTTATCCAACAATTAATTTGAATAGACTTTAGTATTATATTAAAACATTAAATTTAATTTATTCTAAAAAATTCACATATAAAAAGAGGTTTATTCAAAACTTATAAAGAGTATTTTTCCTTTATTCCTAACCAATGCTAAGCATCTTGGCATCAAGGACAGTGCAAAATATTGGACAAATCTAGTGAAGTGAGAGACGAGCACATTGTTGAATAAAATAATATTATGATAATGAATTTTTTATGACCTTCACCTTATATGTAGTGGGGCCTTTTCAGTCATATCCATGTTACTTTTCAATTTCAAACAATGACAAGAGAGCAAGCTAATCTTGTCCAATATTTTATTGGACAATTGTAAATTTTATCAAGCACCAAAAATTAAAAAGAAGGCAATTAATGCAATAGGAAAAATATTTAGTAATATCAAATTTAGGTACATATAACAACTTATACTTACTTTTAAATGCTTCTGGGGCATCAAAGCGCAAAATATTTTGACCATCATTGGCAACTTTGATAAACTTGGGAATGACTTTTTGGAGCAATGTTAAGCCATCGGCCTTAAGAGGTGGTAAATTGAACCCTTCCTTGTAGAGTGTGTCTATGTCTTCAAAGCTAACAAATCCTAGATTTTGGTCTGTGAGAATTGTATCTAAGGATTCAAAAATTGCACTCAACCCTAAGGATATCGTAGAAGTTGTGAACTGTGTCTGCTTTATTTGAGCAAATGCCTCATCACGTGGAACATAAAAACTTGAACTCTTTGTCTCAGACAATGGGTCTGCACAGCAAAAATGAAAAAGTTGTACTATAAATTGATGTTTCCAAATTCAACTTTAAGTAATATGTTAAAAAAAGGGTGCAAACGTATATTGTCGAATGTTGTTTGTTAGCTTGAAAAATTCTGGTGTAACACGATGTTTTAGTCTATTACAAACATATCCAATTTCATTTCCTTTATTTGAAAATAGATTTCAATTTGTTCAATCTAAAAAATTGCTGCTTAGTGGAGTAAAATCGATTTTATGGACAAAAAATAAGTGACATTAAAATGAGATTAAACAACCTGCATCTGAATGCTTTCGACCAGTACGACACCGTCTTGGATATGGATGATGTTTAGTGCCACCAAGAACAGGTCTTTTGCGATCAATGTTGGAATCAGGATCACCAAGATCATTGTACACATCATAGTCATATATTCTATCAGAGCTCTTGCGTTCTCCTTCTCCATTCCCTCTTAGTAGAATTAGCTCCTCTTCTCTCAATCTTTGTATCCCTTTTGGTGTTTGTGATGGCAGATATGACTGTTCCATGTACATATTAATTAACCACAAGAGTATTTACTTTAAGTTAGTGGAAGTGCTTGCTTTGATCATGAAAAGCTTTTGCTAAGAAGAATAATTACTTAACCAGCTTTTGGAAAAAGTAATTTTAAGAATGTATAAGAAGATTTTACAAAAAAAGTATAAACTATTTTTTGTTTGATTACAATTTAAAAAAGCACCTTTATTATTAAATAGTTATAATTTTTATTTTTTTTAAATTTATTCAAAATAGCTTCCCACAAAACTATAAAACTAAATTATTTTTATCTTTATTTGTTTCATAATCTTATTCAATAACTAAAAAACTAAAATGTAAAATGTAAATTTTTTTTAAAAAGAAAAAAGTAAGCTATAAAATAACGAAAAGAACAAAACTAAAATGTAATTTTATTGTTTTTCATAATCTTAAACAAAGGACTCCGTAAATATTGATGTCTTCTTTAAGTAAATTTGTAAAAAAGTCTTTATAAAAAATTAGTAGAAAAAATAAATAAAATTCTTCATAAGTTAAAAATAATTTATCTCTTCAAAGTTAAGAGAAATAAATGAAAGTATCTCAGAATTTTAATATGAAACAAAATTATTTATTTTATATTAAATTTTCTTTCCTATAATAATTTTTTGAAAATTTTATTCAAATAGGAGGTAAATATAAGTAATTATTTCTTTAAATTAAGCTAAATCCTAAACATGCACTAAATAAAAACTAACTTAAAACGATATCTAAAAGATCATTTTCTTCCTAGAAAAACGTTAAAAAAATTGAAGTTTCTAACAAACCGACTTTTAATTATTTTAAATTTTAAATAGTATTCTAAAAGTCTACTCCATTAATTAAGAAACTTATCAACACTATATTATATAAGCAGTACGATAATATTATTGTCAATCAAAATTCTTTGAATCTAAAACGTTTTCCATGAAACAAAAAATGTTTAAAATGAAAGTTTTTTAATATGACCTTGTCTGTGAAGAAGACTCTGTTATTCATAGGACTATCATGCATGGGTTGAAGCCATGAATCACAAGTGAACTGAACAGGCCCATCAGGGAAGCCATGAATGAGTATACTCTTTAGAAGCACCTCCTCCAGATGCTCATTTTCAATTAGAACAGCACCAACGTTCCCAAAATCTGTGGATAACTCAAATTTTGCCTCATACAAAACGACGTCCTCTCCTTCCTCTATAATTTGAGCCGAACATTTTGTTGTCTTTTTCTCTGAGTTCGTTTCTTCATTCATATAAAAAAAAAGGGTTAGATAAAAAGAAATAGACTTCTACAGATCTAATTAAAAAGCAGTAAGTGATAATAATTAATGTTATTTAAACTTTTTAAAACATAGATAAACATAATCAAAATTTTCTTCCAATTCATACTCATACATTTATAAAATCAACTGTTGCCAATTTATTTAATGAAAACAATTTATATTATAATAGGTCATAATACTTTTTATTTGTTACGTAATGAATTAATAATCTAAAATTATTAAAAATACATACTAAACATGTATTAAAACTTTTGAAAAGAATGCATCATTATATTTATTTTAAAAAAATTCCTTTTACATTTAATATTTTAACTAGTATCATAAAGGTATTAATTAACAAATATTAATAACTAAAAATATTTTACACGTTAAAGAATATTTATATTTTTATAAATAATTAAACTATTAATATAGAATTATAAAAATTGCCAAAATTTAAAACTACCGACATTAAGCGAAACTATATTTAAAAAAATAGAAAACTTATACGACGTTGTATAGGTGTTATTCGTAAGCTAATTAAAATTAGAGTTTTATTTTAATAAAAAATTATATTATTAAGATAAAATTTCATTTCAATTAGTAAACAATAGTAAGAATGTCTATACATTTGCATCTAAATTTTGTGCATAAATAAATAATCCAAAGAAATTGAACTTACTTGGGTCAAGCTCTTGGCTGACAAGAACCAAAGCCAGTGTTCTGTCGACTAACTCTTTGATCCCATCAACCGTTGAATTTACAACATTTTGTAGAAACCCATTATCTCTTTGTTTAATTGTGACAACAGCTTTCACATTCACATTCTCAGATTTAGTGTTGGTGTTGCCACAGCCAGTAGTTGCCATCATACCCTTCATGCACCGAGACACGCACTTCATATGAACATTAATTTGTCTGTCTCTATGAGTGTTAAGGATGCTACAATGAAACACAAAAAGCCAGATATTATCATGGCAAGTATGAATATCTTTCCTACGTATATATAAGGTTTAGAGATCAAAGATTGTAGAACATGTCAATTGTTCAACGTTGTTCTTTGTACTCATCACTCTTTGTATTCATCTATGTTGGAGACTTGCCGTAGTTATTTTCTTTACAATATATATTAGGGAAAGATATGCATAAAAAAATTGAAATGTGTCAGAAAATAATAGCTAGGGAAAGATGACTCACATGCTGTTACTATATTTGAGTAAAAGCCGTTCAATTGCTACTAACGTTTTTGCCAAAATTTAACAAAATGCTCAAACTCGTACTTCAGAGAAAGTCGCTTAAAATTTGTGTGACAAATTTTAAATAAATAAAAACTCTTACAGATAGGCCGGTCCAACATTTTCGTAGGCATGAAGCAAATTTTAACGTTAGACCTTTTAAAAAATAATAATTTTATTTAAATATATCTTTTAAATTTCTTTAATGTAAACTTATTTATTAATGTACTTAACTCTGTTTGACATTTCTTTAAATCTTTAGTAAAATTAATTGGTTTAAGAGAGAAGTTTACGAAAGGGTTACACAAATAGTTTCTTACTCTATTTTTTAACTTATTTTAATAACTTTCTTAACATAACTTATTAAAATATACCTTTTTAATTTGTTTCAATTAGTTTCTTGATCAACTTTTTGTCATAAGGTCTTATATGATAAAAATTCATTGAATCAGTACTTATATAAATTAGTAGTTTATATTCAAATGTATTCTTATTATTATTAATTTTAGATATTTCCTTTTATCTTTAGTAAAACAATATTTGTTTCTTTTAAAGAAATAAAAGTATATAATATAATTATAATTTGTCATTTTAGAATAGTCAAATTGTAAAATGATAGGACTATTTTTAGTAAAAAAAAATATATAGTCTTAATAAGCTAATATTATTAATCAAATTATTATTTTTATTTTTAAAAGAATATTATTTGTAAATATAAAAACATTGAGACCCAAAGCAAGGGTTTAAAGGCTAATCCTCTGGGCCGGTCCTGCTAACAAATTGACATTTCTTCTAAGGATTTCCTGTTGGCTGGAGTTACCTGTGCCCATGATCTATCAAAAGATTTTATTAATCTTTAATGGAAAATATAACTTAGTTCCTTAAAGCATCATTTAAAAAATTATAGTACTTAATATTATTAATATATTCTTCTCATAATTTAAAAAATAATTTTACTAAATTTAGCTCTTAAAGGTGAGTTTAAGTACTCTACAATACTATTTTAAAAAGAAATCAAAAGCATTTATGATATATTTAATGTATTAAATACTTTTTTCTAATAAAAATTATTATTAATATATGTTTAAACTCTGCTTTAAGATTGAACCCAATCTATAACTAGCTTTAAGTTTTTCATATACATATGCCATATGTGTGTTTGACTTTTATACCATTCACATTTTTTTTCTTGTGTCTACTAATGCAAATCACTAACTATACGGAACCAAAAGTAGCTGAAGAAGTGTTAAAATGGCATGGAGAAGTCTTATAGATACTAATGCACTTTCCCGTTGTAGGAAAAAAAGGGGATAAGGATATCTTTTATGCCCCCACAAGAGAAATAAGCTATATAACTGTGTCACATAGCTTAACAAACATGGTTGAAAGAAGTGGGGTTTAGATTAGAAGCAGGGATACGTACATTCTTAATCTTCAAAATGTGGCTATTCAAATTCCAAAGTTTGAAATAGAAAATTTCGAATTCTTCATGAATACCACTAAATTAACTATAAGCACTTTTAGGAATATATAATTCAATCCAAAAGAAAAGAAAGAAAATATATAAGAGAAACAAGATTTTGTTACTGAAGAAAATATTATAATTGTTTACATTTGTAAAATAAACAACTCAAAAGTAATTCATCAATAATTCTTTGATAAATTTGTAGATTGTAAAGGTGACCTTTTTGACGGTTTAAATTAGATAAATTGGATTTTTTTTTCAATTATTTTATACAAGGAATTATTTTAAAAAATATATTAAAAAATAAAAATGAAGAAAAAAATACAAAATATCATCATAAAAAAAAAGATTTAAAATTGAAGTTGAATGAAATGGTACGTTATTTTGAAGAATCGAGTGCTATCTCCAAATGCTATTATTTATTTTTTCAGTTATTTACTTTTTCATTTCCTTTGATTTTTGTGCCTTAAATTATCTATAATCACTTCAAAACTCATTGAAAATCTCATAATTAGTCAAGTTTGTTATATCCTTGATTTCTTATAAAAAAGATAAATAAATTTTTATAACAAAAAAATAGAAGAATTTTATTGTATTTTATAGATTTAAAAATTAAATAAAAGTAAAACTTACATTTCTCTTATAAAAATTTTATAAGATTTCAAAATATTTAAAATTTTCAAAGAAATAATTTCTAAACTTTAGAGTAATAAATAAAATTAAATTTACCTCTAGCAAATTATTTGGTTCATATTGCATACATGTAATTCTAAGACATAATCAATGACACTTCAAAATTATTAATTTCAACAAAATTTGTCATAGTATTTTAAAACTCAAAAATTGACATTTAAAGTATTTATAGAACTTTGTCAACTTAAAATGTAAAATCTAATAAAATATTACAATTCTTTAAATTATTAAATTATGGACCTAGAACAGACTAATCACCTTTATCTCTTTACTTTCAGTACTTGAAAAATATTAGTAAGGGTGAGAGTATCTCTCGTTTTACTAAATCTCTTATTTGACAGAAGAAAGATGTATATACATATAAATATAATACTAAAAATATTATCTTATATATATATATATATATATATATATATATATATTGGATTGATAATAACACTTAGAGCATACAAATCATTATCACATGGGAGCACATACATGACAATCAATCATCTTTGTAAATATGTATGGCATGTATTTTCATACTAATCTGAATGTCATGATATATGTATTATATCACATCAATTAATATGTCACAATACATGTGTCCTAATTGCACTTGTCGATTTATAGTTTAGTTTGCTTAATTCTGAATTAGGTTTTAGGTTTGCTTAATTTCAAGGACCAAAGTTAGAGTTTATGCAATTTGCTTAATCTTGCATGAGAATCCAAGAATTAATTGACGCTTATTCCAATTAATTCATGTCTGTGAGGGGATTAGTATTTAATTCTTGGTTGGCTAATGATTGAAGCAACTATAGATGAACTAGGGATTAACCTAATTTGTTGATTACTTTTCTTAATTTCGTATTTCTATTTTGAATGATTAAGGATTTAAAATCACAACCAAACACCCTCTTGTTTTCTGAATACAATGCACACTACATGTTTGATATTTAGTCACTAACCTAATTATTCACAAGAGAATGACTTAGGTTAGTTTAGCCTAGTGACTGCGAATGTCGCGCTCAGACAAATTAATAAAAACTAAATTGCATAAAAATTATGTAGTAAGAGCTGCAATCAGAGTCGTCTCTCAATGATGATAATGTTATACGATTATAAAATTAGAGGGGATTTGATTCATAGAATAACACTAATTAGAATCAAAAGTTAACAAGAATTAAAAACTCTAATCCAAGAATTTAGAAGAATTATGACCACTTTATCATCGGATTCCAAGAAGATGCATCAACCAACAAATTAGTGATTAACATTAAATTTGAATGAAGCCTCAATTCAAATTAAGCATTCACACGAAAACCCTCATGCATTCGATTAACACACAATTCGCTCAAAGTTCAGAAACCTCTAGAATCTAATCGATTTGTGTTAATTTAATTCACCAATGCCATTAATCTTAGATCTCAAACCTGAAAATCTAATTCACACTCCTTCAAGAATTAATTACATACATCAACCAAATAATATGTAATCAAACAACTGCACAATTATCAATCCAAACAAAGAACTTCAATTCGAAATCATAATTAGCAAAAGGAGAAAGAAGGAAGAGATGAAACCGAATTTGTTGTTGAATAAATTGCTATCTTAGAAAATCCTTCAATGAACTTTCTATAATAGCCTGTTAGTCCTAGAAAGCTGCGAACCTGAGTCATATTCGTCGGCCTTAGCCATTCAGCCACTGCTTCCACCTTAGCAGGGTCTACCATGATTCCTTCCCTCAACACTATGTGTCCCAGAAATTAGATCTTTGTCAGCCAGAATTTGCACTTGGAGAATTTTGCATACATTTGTCTTTACTTCAGAATTTGCAGAACAATCCTCAAGTGCCCGGCGTGCTCTTCTTGAGTCTTTGAATAAACATGGATGTCGTCAATGAACACCTCGTTCTTCACCCTGATCTGGTGGTATCCCGATCTTAAATCAATCTTCGAGAACATTGCGGCTTCCCTCAACTGATCCATCAAATCATCAATCCTCGGAAGAGGATACTTGTTCTTGACCATTACTTTATTCATTTGCCAGTAATCTACACACATCCTCATGCTTCCGTCTTTCTTTTTCACCAAGAGCACTGGTGCTCCCCACGATGACACACTCGGCCTTACAAACTATTTTTGCAGCAAGTCTTCCACTTGTTTCTTGACCTCCGCCAACTCTACTGTTGACATCCTATAAGGTGCCACAGAGATCAGGCTTGTCCCCGGAATGAGATCAATAGCAAACTCTATTTCCCTCTCAGGTGGTAGCTCTGAAACATCTTCAGGGAAAACCTCTAAGAAATCCCTCACCATCGGAATATACTCCGACTCCACCACACTTTCGGCTTCCATTGAGAACATAACCATTAAAGCCTTGGCGTTTACTGTGTTCTCCCACGCTCCCTGGCTCATAAGCCTCAGAACATCTGCCATTATCGTACCGAAGATCAAAGTCTTCTCCCTAGAGTCCAGCGACACATGGTTGGCAGCAAGCTAATCCATTCCCAAAATCACATCCAATTGAGAAAAAGGTAAACAAATCAAGTTCACCTCAAACTCCCTGCCATGTACCATTATCGGGCACTTCAGACACGCCTATGACGTTACAACCGGCTTACCCATAGGGGTAGTCACCACAACATTGCACGGCAATTCGGTCACATATAGACCTAGACTCTTCACACAGTCCACTGATATAAAAGAGTGCGTATCACCCGAGTCAAACAACAAATCAAGTAATCTACCTTTAAGTATGCATTTCCCTCGTATCAGCTCCTTAGATTGTGAAGCCTCTGCCCCAGTCATAGCAAAGACTCTCCCAGGAACACTCGACTTCTGCCCCGTACTCAGCCCTACGCTTCCCTTGATTCAGGCCTCTGAGCTGTACTTGCAGTGCCGCTCCTCTTGGCGACCCAACACACATTAGCAGTATGCCTTGACTTCCCACAGTTGTTGCAAGTAATCTTTGGCTGTGGGCAATCCTTCACCATGTGTGACCCTCCACACCTGAAGCACTTGAGCGGTCCTCTGAAAGAACCTGATCCCGAGCCGCTCCTACTGCTCTTCTCTTGAGACGAGCTCCCTCGAGATTGAGAACTATTCGAGCTCGAATATGGCCCCTTTGAGAACTTTGGGAGTCTTCTGTCATGTCTCACTGGGCCAGCTCCCCTGGTGTCCACTGTCTTCTCCCTTGTGTTAGCTTCAAAAATCCTACTCTTGCTTACCAAAGTAGGCAAGTCCGTCAGTTGAAACACACCGATTGCAGCTTGGATATCCAGCCTCAATCCGTTCTTAAACTGAGAACACAAATCTTCCTCTCCATCCCCATGCTGGTAATGAGGTCAGTACCTCATCAGCTCGTGAAATTTTGCAGCATATTCCCCCATAGTCATGTTTCCTTACTTCAGCTCAAGGAACTATCTAGCCTTCTACTTTTTTAGGTCCTGGGAAAAGTAATTCCCTAGGAAGATTGCCTTAAAGGTCTCCCACTAGATGTAGCTAACTTCTTGTGGCAGAGTCTGACCGGCAAACCTCCACCAGTCTTTCGCTTCACCACACAACAAGTAAGTGGCATAGGCCACCTTGTGCTCCTCACGGCACCCCATGGCGTTAAAGACTTTCTCTACATCATCCACCCACCTTTGGGCTCCTTCGGGATTGAACCCTCCCTCAAACTTCGGAGGATTATGTCAGGCTTCTAATTTATTATTGAGTAATCTATAATATTTTATACTTGTTCAATGTTAATTGAACAGTACCGTGTGAACAGTGCAAACCGCGTGTGAACAGTACAAACCGCGTATGAACAGTGCAAACCGCGTACAAACCGTGTATGAACAGTACCAACCGCGTATGTACAGTGACTGCTGACGTCATCGGTGACGTCACATACGTGTACAGTACGCGTGTACAGTGTTTTCAGGCGTAAATAGTGCCCTGAACAGTATTTTCCGGATTGAACAGTAAGGCGGTGAACAGTGTTTCCGGCAATGAATAGTAAATTCCGTCGTGAACAGTAAATTTCGAAAATTTTCTATAAAAAGGGGGTTTCACACGAAATTTCATTTCTTCACCTCTATCCAAGGTTCTCAAAGGTTCTAAGGCCGTAAACCACCATTTCTCTCATACTAAACCTTCCTAAACTTAGATTTCTCGCCAGATCTGAGATTCTACATCTATTCTGAAGGATTGGAAATAAGTTTCTTTAAGTTTGAAGCTAGATTTACCGTTCGTTTCTCTTCTCCTTCTTTTTCTTATAGAAATTCATGGTGTTCTTAGGAGAAACTCCGTTCTAAAGCTGAATCTTCGGTGAATTTTGTTATAATCAAGTAATATTCGGTAGATCTAGTGTGAATCATCTTTCTGAGGTAAGGGGAGTTTACTTTAACCTATGAACTATGTTTTGAACGGTTTAATATGCTATTTCAAGATATTTTGATATGATTTTGTTAGATCTATTGAATAAATGCTATTTTCTAAGCTGTAACTGTTGTTAATTAGTTTAAAATGCTGAGATTTTGGCTGATCTATTATAAACTTGTCGTAGTTGAGCTGTTAAAATAATTTTGGTGGCGTGCAACATGCTGAGATATATGTTTTGCATCATTATAGAGCCGAGTTACATGTTTAGGTGGGTAGACATGTAACGGTAAGTTCATGCCGAGCTCTTTGTCTTTGTCTTTGTCTGGATCCAGATATCGGAATGGGTCGTTCCCGGACCGGCTCGGTTCCTTCTGGATTACTTAGGCTGTGAAACCAGTTGGAAGCCGTTTTCATGCTGTGCATTAGATGGGCTGGAAATGCATGGGGTTATTGCTTTGAGAAAATATTTTGCTCTATATATATATAATTTTATTTTATGTTTGGTAAGCTCACCCTTGCATTTCTTTCTATGTCGTTGTGTGCGTGTGTACTGCGATGATCGTACGGTGGTACGTGAGCAGATGTAGCAGGTGTTACATCTACTTCACAGGCTGAGGGGCCAGTGAAGAAAAGTTAGAAGCTAGAGTTGAGTAATAATGCATCAAAGTCCTTTTTCTTTATATATGAGACCTCATGTCGAGGGAATCACGTATTATAATTTTTTTTGGTATTTTGAATATTATAAACTAAATGTAATATTATGTTGATCTGTTGAATATTTGTTGTAAGGAACTTCATTTTTTTTTACTTTGAATGAGAAGTGAATTTTTATACTTATATTCTCTGTTTATTTACCTATTTTAAATAAGTATGTGGTGTAGAAACAATGTTCTCGGTCCTTTATAAAAAGGGGTCGTGACATTTTAGTGGTATCAGAGCATGGTCTAGGTAAACCTACAGGGTGAGGTTGTTAGGCGTCAGTTGTGCATATTAAACATGTGAGTTTTAGCTGTGAATCATATATCATGATTTCTATTCATCAAGTTGTGAGGGAACGAGCTTGATCACCTCAGTTCTCAGACACGACAGATGTAGAAAATTTTGGTATATGATACTGGGTGAGCTATAGGCGATTCATGCTACGTGAATAATAGGTTGTTAAGCTAAGATTGTACATGATTGCTGAGATAAATGTGTTTGCTATGTTGTTTGAAATGCTGATATGACGTTGTGCTCAGTGCTAAATTGATTAAATTGTTATGACATACTAAATATGAATATATCACTGTAAGCTGAATCTGTGAATATAGCTATGTGGTGGTATTGCTGAATGTGTTAAACGTTAGTAATTTAAGCTAGTCTATATATTAGGATGGCTAGACCAAGAAGATCTGCTGCAAATCCTCCTCCTGCTGATGTGAACCAAATGGCTCATGCCATGGAGGCCATGGCGACCAGCATTAGGCGAGTCTAGATATGATTCAACAGACGACAGCTGCAAATCAAGCCGCTGCCGCAAAGACAGCAGCGGCAGCTATCGCCTCACTGCACCTCTTCCCGAATACCATGGGTTGTCAGAGTTCAGAAAGAATGATCCTCCTCAATTCACAGGAGTGGATGGACCAGATGCTGCTGAACTCTGGATCAGGGAGATTGAGAAGATCTTCCTAACCATGGGTTGCGCCGAGGAGAGAAAGGTGATGCTGATAGGGGATGCAGAGATGTGGTGGCACGGAGCTCGTACTATGCTAGAGGCCCGAGGTGAAGTCATTACTTGGGCTGTATTTAGAAGTAGTTTTCTGGGAAAGTTTTTCCCTTCTCATGTTCGTCTTGCCAAAGAACGAGAGTTTCTAAACTTGGTGCAAGGAAACTCATCGGTCTATGAGTATGCAATACGGTTTGAGCGGCTCTACTGATTTTATTCTCACTCGACTTCGAGAGGAGTGGAGATGTCGAGGTTTTCGGACGGTGAGAACCGACATAAAGAGGATTTTGATCCCACTCAGGATCACAGAGTTTGCTGACTTGGTGGATCAAGCCACCATTATAGAGAGTCTTAATGCGGAGGATGTTGGTGGAGTTGGGAAGGCTCCATCTAGTAGAGCTGCTAGCAGTTATGGTAATGGAGGTAAGGGCGCTAAGAAGGGCCCTTACAGTCGGTCGTTACGCCAACAGCAGTCTCGATCATATCAGTCAAGAGGATCGGCAGCATCAGCCCCGGTGCCAGTAGGGACTGCTACTTCTACATTTCAGCCTAGGGGAGCAATTTCTTCTCCTAGAGTCTCAATGCCGCAGATTGTCAGATGTTTTAGGTGTGGTGGACCACACTATCTGAGCCAAAGGCCCACGCACCGATGTAAGAGTTTGCTTCTCGTGCCGGCGGTCGGGGCACCTTGCAAGGGACCGTCCTACGCCTAGTAGGGCGGTTTCGTCTTCTGCTAGCGCCTTGCACGCTATTAGGCCTAAAGCAACTAGGGCTCCAACAATAACCGAGATCGAGAGCGAGAGGGACGTGTATTCACTACTTCGCATCGAGAGGCGACCAGAGCGACGGATCTTGTTCAAGGAACAACGGTAGTGGCGGTACTTTTCTTTCTGTATTATTTGATTCTGGAGCCACACACTCTTTTATTGCGGACAATTGTGTGAGAAACTTAGGATTACCGGTGGGCGATCTAGGATGTGACTTAGTAGTATCGACACCCACTTTAAGTTCAATTAAGACTTCGACGGTTTGTGTTAGGTGTCCCATAGCAATTGAGGGACGAAGATACAAAGTAAATCTTATTTGTATCTCGATGTCAGGGTTAGATGTAATCCTGGGTATGGATTGGCTAACTGCCAATCGTGTGCTAATTGATTGTGGCCGGAGGTGTTTAATCTTTCCTGAGCAGCAAGATTGTGTAGAATTGATTTCTACTCGCCAAGTAGAAACATCCTTAGGTGAGGGAGTATCTTGTTTTGTTTTGTTGGGAGTTATGAATGCAGAAGTGGAGCAAAGCCTTCAGTCAATACCAGTAGTACGAGAATTCCACGAGATTTTCCCGAGAGGATATTCTGGAATACCTCCACGTAGAAAGGTAGAGTTTGCTATAGATTTGATTCCTGGAGCCGAGCCGATGTCCGTAGTACCATATAGAATGGCGCCAAAAGAGTTAATTGAGCTTAAGGAGCAGATCGAGGATCTAATGCGTAAACAGATGATTAGACCAAGTGTATCGCCTTGGGGAGCCCCAGTTCTCTTGGTGAAAAAGAAGGACGGAAGTTCTAGATTATGTGTGGATTATCGTAAGTTGAATAAGTTGACAATTAAGAACAAGTACCCATTGCCGCGAATCGATGATTTGATGGACCAGCTGAGAGGTGCTAAGGTATTCTCTAAGATTGATTTGAAGTCTGGGTACCATCAGATCCGAGTGAAGGATGAAGATATTCCTAAGACTGCTTTTCGCACTAGATATGGTCATTATGAGTATATAGTGATGCCTTTTGGAGTTACAAATGCTCTAGCTGTGTTTATGGACTACATGAATCGGATCTTTAGACCTTTCCTGGATCGATTTGTGGTAGTCTTTATTGATGATATTTTAATTTATTCTAGTTCGTCAGAAGAACATGAAGAACATTTGAGGACTGTACTTAATGTTTTAAGGGAAAAACAGTTGTATGCTAAACTGTCTAAGTGTGAGTTTTGGCTAGAGGAAGTGAAGTTCCTTGGTCGTGTTATTTCAGCTAAAGGAATTGCAGTTGATCCTTCCAAAGTTGAAGCGGTGTTGCAGTGGGAAAGGCCGAAGACAGCCTCAGAGATTCGTAGTTTTGTGGGCCTAGCAGGTTACTACCGGAGATTTATAGAGGGATTCGCGAAGATAGCTGCACCATTAACACGGTTAACTCGCCGTGATCAACCCTTTGTGTGGACTGAGGAATGTGAGCAAAGCTTTAATGAGTTAAAACAGAGACTAACTTCTTCGCCGGTGTTGATTCTCCCTGATACTAGTCGACCGTTTGAGGTGTACTGTGATGCTTCTCATCAGGGATTAGGATGTGTGTTGATGCAAGATAAGAGAGTGGTAGCTTATGCATCTCGTCAATTGCAAACTCATGAGCGAAATTACCCGATTCATGACCTTGAGTTAGCTGCTGTAGTCTTTGCTCTGAAGGTGTGGCAACACTATATTTATGGAGCTCAGTTTGATGTATATAGTGATCATAAGAGTCTGAAGTATTTATTTGATCAGCGAGAGTTAAATATGAGGCAGAGACGTTGGGTGGAATTCCTTAAGGATTATGATTTTCAGCTCCAATACCATCCAGGAAAAGCTAACGTGGTGGCCGATGCATTAAGTAGGAATGTGGTTCAGGCATTCTCCCTAAGAGTCAGTGAAACCCTTTTGGTAGAACAATTCCGAGACCTGAACATACATGTGGACTTATCACCCGAAAAGATTAGTTGTAGCCGAATTGTGGTGACTAATAATTTCTTACAGGAAATTAAAGATAAACAATTGTGGGATCCAATGTTATGTCGGATTGTATTTCTCTTAGGGACAGATAAGACAAAGGGTTTCAGTAAAGGTGTTGATGGTATTCTCGGATGTCAAGGTCGAGTTTGTGTCCCTAGAGATACTGAATTAAAGAGAGCAATTCTAGAAGAAGGACATAAGGGTAGTCTCAACATTCATCCTGGTGTTACCAAGATGTATCAAGATTTAAAGCAGATGTTTTGGTGGCCAAGCATGAAGCAAGAGATAGCTGAGTTTGTTAAAGCCTGCTTGACTTGTCAAAAGGCAAAAGCGGAGCACCAAAGCCCTCCAGGAGAGTTACAAACGATGGAAATTCCAGAGTGGAAGTGGGACCATGTGACTATGGACTTTGTGTCCCATCTACCTAGAACAGTTAGGAATCATGATGCAGTGTGGGTCATAGTTGATAGGCTAACCAAGAGTGCACATTTCTTGCCAATTAACATGACCTTTAGCTTGGAGAAATTAGCAGAATTGTACATTGGACAGATTGTCAGGTTGCATGGAGTACCTTCTAGTATTATCTCTGATAGGGATCCTCGATTCACTTCCCAGTTTTGGCAGAGTTTCCAAGAATCTATGGGCACACAGTTGAGGTTGAGCTGCATACCATCCGCAAACAGATGGTCAATCTGAGCGTACTATTCAGACCTTAGAAGACTTATTGCGGACTTGCATTGTAGAAGCGAGAGGAGTAATTGGGAGGATATGCTTCCTTTGGTAGAATTCACTTATAATAATAGCTATCATTCGAGTATAGATATGGCACCATTTGAAGCTCTGTATGGTAGAAGGTGTAGAACCCCTATCTGTTGGTTCCAAGATGGAGTACATTTGATGGTTGGACCTGAAATGCTGCAAGAAACTAAGGAGAAAGTTGAACTTATTAGAGAAAAGCTAAGAGCTACCCAAAGTCGACGTAAATCTTATGCTGACCGACGCAGAAGATCCCTAGAATTTGAGGTTGGTGATCATGTATTCTTAAGAGTATCACGCACTACAGGTGTGGGGCGAGCCTTAAGAGCCAAGAAGTTAACACCTAAGTTCATAGGACCGTATCAGATATTACATCGTCGAGGACCAGTAGCCTATGAATTAGCGTTACCACCTCGGTTATGCGGAATACATAATGTTTTCCATGTGTCGCAGCTAAAGAAATATGTTCCAGATTTGTCTCATGTAATTGAGCCTGATGTTGTGGAGTTACGAGATGACTTATCTGTAGAGGTCCCAGCTGCTCGTATCGAGGAAACTAGAGTTAAGAAACTTAGAGGTAAGTCTATTCGGTTAGTAAAGGTTGTTTGGGACCAAATAACTGGTGATGCCACATGGGAGTTAGAAGAAAGAATGAGAGAGTTATATCCTCATCTTTTCTCTGGGGAATGAAATTTTCGAGGACGAAAATTTATTTTCGGGGGGAGAATTGTCAGGCTTCTAATTTATTATTGAGTAATCTATAATATTTTATACTTGTTCAATGTTAATTGAAGGATTATTTGGTATTGGAATATATTTAGATGGTGTTGAAATTATTATAAAAAAAAAAAAGTGAACAGTACCGTGTGAACAGTGCAAACCGCGTGTGAACAGTGCAAAACCGCGTATGAACAGTGCAAACCTCGTACAAACCGTGTATAAACAGTACCAACCGCGTATGTACAGTGACTGCTGACGTCATCGATGACGTCACATGCGCGTACAGTGCGTGTACAGTACGCGTATACAGTGTTTTCCGGCATAAATAGTGCCCTGAACAGTATTTTCCGGCTTGAACAGTAAGGCGGTGAACAGTGTTTCCGGCAATGAATAGTAAATTCCGTCGTGAACAGTAAAGTTTGAAAATTTTCTATAAAAAGGGGGTTTCACACGAAATTTCATTTCTTCACCTCTATCCAAGGTTCTCAAAGGTTCTAAGGCCGTAAACCACCATTTCTCTCATACTAAACCTTCCTAAACTTAGATTTCTCGCCAGATCTGAGATTCTACATCTATTCTGAAGGATTAGAAGTAAGTTTCTTTAAGTTTGAAGCTAGATTTACCGTTCGTTTCTCTTCTCCTTCTTTTTCTTATAGAAATTCATGGTGTTCGTAGGAGAAACTCCGTTCTAAAGCTGAATCTTCGGTGAATTTTGTTATAATCAAGTAATATTCGGTAGATCTAGTGTGAATCATCTTTCTGAGGTAAGGGGAGTTTACTTTAACCTATGAACTATGTTTTGAACGGTTTAATATGCTATTTCAAGATATTTTGATATGATTTTGTTAGATCTATTGAATAAAAGCTATTTTCTAAGCTGTAACTGTTGTTAATTAGTTTAAAATGCTGAGATTTTGGCTGATCTATTATAAACTTGCCGTAGTTGAGCTGTTAAAATAATTTTGGTGGCGTGCATCATGCTGAGATATATGTTTTGCATCATTATAGAGCCGAGTTACATGTTTAGGTGGGTAGACATGTAACGGTAAGTTCATGTTGAGCTTTGTCTTTGTCTTTGTCTGGATCCGAGATAGGAATGGGTCGCTCCGGACCGCTCGGTTCATACGGATTACTTAGGCTGTGAAACCAGTTGGAAGCCGTTTTCATCTTTGTGCATTAGATGGGCTGGAAATGCATGGGGTTATTCTTTGTGAGAAAATATTTTGCTCTATATATATATAATTTTATTTTATGTTTGGTAAGCTCACCCTTGCATTTCTTTCTATGTCGTTGTGTGCGTGTGTACTGCGATGATCGTACGGTGGTACGTGAGCAGATGTAGCAGGTGTTACATCTACTTCACAGGCTGAGGGGCCAGTGAAGAAAAGTTAGAAGCTGGAGTTGAGTAATAATGCATCAAAGTCCTTTTTCTTTATATATGAGACCTCATGTCGAGGGAATCACGTATTATAATTTTTTTTGGTATTTTGAATATTATAAACTAAATGTAATATTATGTTGATCTGTTGGATATTTGTTGTAAGGAACTTCATTTTTTTTTACTTTGAATGAGAAGTGAATTTTTATACTTATATTCTCTGTTTATTTACCTATTTTAAACAAGTATGTGGTGTAGAAACAATGTTCTCGGTCCCTTATAAAAAGGGGTCGTGACAGATTATGCCTAGTGAAGACAGATAATCCTCGGTATTCAGCCGGCTCTCCACCTTGATTTTGTACTAGAGCCTCCAACATTTGAGCTACACTCCATGGGATCATTAGTACTTCTAGATCCTCTACCTCTACCAGACATGCTTAGCTAAGCTAATCACAAATCAACAGTTACATCTCAGCATATCAGATCAACCGATACATTTATAATTCAGGCAAACAAAACAATCAACACTTAACCTTGGACGTCTCAGCCCAATACCTGAGTCCGATTGGATGAACTACTTTGATACCAAAATTGTAACACCTTAAATTTAATTTCAAAATAATAAATTTTCACAAATTTTTTATAATAAATTTTCACTTTTAAATACCACTTCAGTACGTGATTCCATCAATATTTCAAAATAAAGTAAAGGGTTACAAGTTCATTATCCAATAACCACTACAAGACTTATTCAAATACAACAAATTCTAAACTATTGTTCTAAGTCCTAAAGCAGTTCCATCTGCCCTTCACCGAGTCTGATGCTGATCATCTTGATTACCTGAAAATGAACGTAAGGGTGAGTACCCTACACTACCAAAACGCAGCAATCAATCATAGAGTCTCACCTCCGAATCATTTAAAATACATTAAAATAAGTATAATCACAGCCAGCATTATCTCACAGTACTTTTTAATTTCATAATTCACAACATATTTTATCGGCGCTTCACGCCCATTCACAGCATATTATATTGGCGTTACCACCCCATTTACAGCATATTATACTGGCGTTACATGCCCCTTTTTACAGCACATTATACCGGCATTATACGCCTCTTTACAGTACATTATACAGGCATTAGCACGCCCCATTACAGCACATTATACTGGCGTTAGCACGTCCAATTACAGCACGTTATACCAGCATTATACGCCCCTTTACAGTACATTATACTAGAGTTAGCACATCCCATTACATGTATGCAACATTCATGCCTCACATGACACACAATCCACATTTCATTCGCAGTATATGGCACTAGGACCACATTGATTTCACAGCACACGACACAGCCTATAATTATCCATAACATACGGCACCTAACCCATTTTCATTTGTATTGCACGACATATAGCCTACATCCACTAGTAGTTCACGGCACGTAGCTTACATTCATTTATACGTCACCGTACATAGCAATTTCCATCCAATACATATTCTCTCGTCCTCACACACGATATTCACATGTCACGGCACATGGCTCATATTTAACAATCAACTTTCATTCTCTACACGTTTTCTACCTTCTAACTCAGTCACAATTCCATATTCAATCAATTACACATAAAAAAGTAAAGTAGAACCCCCTTACCTTAAATTGACGACCCACACTCGGATTTGACAACGAAAGCATTTTCCACACAGATTTCAGCCTAAAACATATGGAAGAACTCCATGAGAACCCAAGGACACCAAAAAACAAAAAAAATGGTTGAAAAATGGAAACCCTAACCATTAAAACTCACCTCCAAGCGTTCCCCACACAGATTCACCATTCAATCAAAGCTCCTGAATGGCTTTGGAGGCAATTAATCGATAGAATAGGGCTTTGGGTCGAGATGATTGAAGAGATTTGGGAGGGAATTTGACAAATAAATCTCAAATCCCTAAACCTCCTTTTAAAACCCCTTAGATCGTAACACTCTCGCTACTGCGAGAAATTCTCGCTGTAGCGAGGCATCTCTCGCTGCAACGACGCCCTTTGTCGCCACAGCAAAAATCTCAGACGAAATTGCATTCTGATTTCTGCAGAATCTTGCTATAGCGAGAATGCACCCAGAAATGCACTCCCCTCTGTCGCTCTGTTGCCACAGCGAGACCTCCTTTACTACAGCGAGAAGGCGACAGTTTTTCACTTTCCTCCCAGAGCCCTCTTGCTATAGCGAGAATTCACTCACTGCAGCGAGAACACTCTGCACTAGATACTTATCAGCTTTTCAATAGTCCAACACAGCAATTCTTCAATGCATAAATAAAAAATCCATAACATACATCCCAACATACACGTATAAATACACATTAATTAATATTACAAAATTTGGGGCGTTACGGTTGCGTGCTTAAAACTGGAAACAAAATGGATTTGTGTCCTTGTGAGATGACAAAGGTTTGCTCCCTATATTGTAAAATTATTTGAGAAATCTAGTTTTGTTTGAAACCATTACGACGTGGTTGTCAATCCCAAAGGCAATAATTATGAAAGTATAATGAATATGAAATAATATAGAAATTGTGTGATTATAGTACATGTATTGTAACACATCGATTAATGTTGTTATGATATGTGTTGTAATACATCGACGGCTGTGATTTGGACATATGTATTGTGACATATCGATTGATATGATATAATACAGGCATTATGACATACAGATTGATGTAGAAATATATGTTATGAATATTACAATATGTGATTAATTTTCTGCATGTGCTTTGTAATAATCAATTGCACGATTTGTGTGTTATTGTTAATTAATGTATGATAAAAATGTGTTAGAGAATTTTTTCAATATTGTATACTTATTCTTTTAAACTAAGGGATTTAGTGGGACAAAGGATACTCACCCTTATTAATTCTTTTCAGGAAGACGAATGAGAAAATAGTAAAGATGATTGATCTGTACTAGGATCACAGTCCAATGACCTTGTGAGGGAAGACTGCTCTGTAGCATTTGAATTAAATGGAAGTGTATAATATTTTATTAAGTTTTCACTTTCAAATAATAAGATTCTGTAATCATTTCACGTTAAACTTGGAATTTATATCACTTGATAAATTTTATTGTAAATATTGATTTAAAGTGTTTGTAATATTAATATTTAATTATTTTAATTTCATTTTGCATTCAAATTCTAGATGGAAATCTTTGTTTTTAATTTACTAATGAATTGAAAACCACGAAAACTATTTCATTTTCAAGCTTTGAATACTTTTAAACTTTCACAAATATAATGACAAGAGTATAAGCTTCATTAAATTTTCATTTCTAGTTATATTTTATTATTTATATTGGATAAGAAATAAGGATGTTACAAGTATTTGGATTGAGATTGATGAAGACTATGGTTCAACAAGAAAAATTTTCCTAGATATTATGAGATACCCTTTGAGAAATGAAAAAAAAAAAACAAGAGAAACGAATGGAGAAAATAGAGTTAAACCCAGATAAACTTACTTTGAGTCTCTTAGATTTGACATCCAAGTTCGGATTTGAGGAGTGATCGGAGTTTGATGAGGTTTTATCTGAGAGGAAAAAGTGAGAGTTTAGAGAAAGTTGAGAGAAGACGTAAAGTTTGGAGTGAAATAAAATTTTCATGCTCAAAATCTCTTAAATACACCTCAGTCTCGCGCACTTTTGCTTGAGTGAGGCAACTCTCGCTTCAACAAGGTGATTCTCGCTTGGGCGAGAACACAGACAGTAGTCTCTCCAAGCATTTTCTGATATTCTCACTTGAGTGAGGTCATGCTCACCTGAATGAGACAACATGCAAAGAGTTCGACATTTTTCTTGTGAATCCTCACCTAAGCAACTCAACTTGCCTGGGCCAGATCTCTACTTGCTTAAGCAAGATCACCTCTTGCCTGGGTAAGAAGACAGTTAGATCAAGTATATCCTATCTTGCTTGAGCAAGACTCATCTCGCTTGAGTGAAATTACCCTAAAAACATGTGGTTTTGGGCGTTTAGTCTCACTTGAGCGAGCTTTGTCTCGCCTAAGTGAGATCCTCTGCACCAGAACTCAAATAAACACTCATCCATTCAATTTAAAAAATAACCCAATATTAAAATGATTATCAAATAAATAAATAAATAAAATAGGGTTTACTTAAACCTTTGTCGATTTTGACCTAGACACCATTACCAGGGTTATGGTAGGTCCATTATTGAATTGGCGCCCTTGTTGCGTATGTTGTCAACAAATTGTTTTATAACTTTAATGTGCTTTGATGTGATGCAAAGTAGTAAATAGAGCCTTCCAATTGCTTCTAACGTTAAATGGTTGCTAGACGATGCCGAGTCACTATCAAAATAACTAAGTTTTCTAAAGGTTTTGTAGTATAGAGTCAAACCTAAGTCAATTCACATCGACATATTTTCAGTCAAATTCAATTTTAAGTTTTGTTTTAAAGAATGTAAATAAGATTTTTTAGAGTTTTGAAAATTGTAAATTAATTAAATTAAATTACGGGTAGAATTAAAGTAAGTAAAAATGAATTAAGAAACATCAATTCACAAAATACCAATTGCATGTAACTCTAACTATCAAAGTATTTAAAGATTGAAATTCGCGTTTGAACAATCACCCAATTCAATTATTAATTTAATCAAATATTCTAATTGAATAGAGTTACAAATTAAATCAAATAATCATTTAATCTAATCCGCATTAATTATCAAATAAGAGCATCAATCGAGTCCTAATTTGAATTCTAACAACAGAAAAGTCAATTATGATCGTAATACATAATTCTGAGATTAGAGAAAAAAGAGAACAAGCTTGGAGCAATTTAGCACAGAACTCAAGTTAGAATTACAGCATTTGGATTTCACAGATTAAACGAGAGATTTAACCTTCCATTGAAATGCTTACCCCACGCAAGAATGAGAAAAGAACAAGAAGGTTTGAAAGAAAGTAAAAACAAATATTCTTATTCCGACAAAGTCTCAAAATCTCAAAATGTCTAATCACTTTCTGAATTCAGAATCTTATTAGTCTATTTATAGGTTCTGATTAGGATAAATTAAGTTGCAACCTCAATAATATCTAAAAGTCCAAATACAATTATTAAATAACAAGGGTCCAAATGCAATCCTGCAACAATATTCAGCAAATCTGCCTCAAATTTAGAAAATCATAAAAAATTGAAAATAACTCCAAATCCAGTGATCCATATATGCATTTTGAAGCCCTGGATGTGTAGAATCTAATGCAACTGGAATCAGCTAAAAATGATATCTGTAGAAAAAGTTATGGTCAAAAGAGTAGTCAAAAGTCAGAATAATCAAAAATACGAAATTAAAGCATCTATTTGTAACAAGCCCAATTTATTCAAATAACTAAAAAATGATAAAAACTCTAAAAATAAAGCATATGAAAAGTGTTTATTAATCAAAATAAAACTATAAATATAAACCTAAAATATGTCACATCAATGGTTATAATTATGTTATGAGTGATTAGGATCCCCATGCATTACATCATATGCTAAATAAGAAAGAAATTCATAAATGATATGCATAATGCATCATCCCACATATACAATTGTGTGATGTTGTTGTGTGATGATATGTCAAGGTAGAGCAAGTATGATGATTGTGAATGTGTTCCTAGAGCTACTCTATGGCCTAAATTGTTTTATTGTATGCATGAACTCACCCTTGTGTGTTTTGTGCCTTTTCTTATTTCTTGTTTGTAGTGTGATGTGTGCAGAAGAACCAAGACTTGATAAAGGGTGGATCCTACCATATGAGGGGGATCCATGGATTTATGATCCTACCACTCAACAATGCATCTTTTGTTGAGACACACAAGTCAAACTCCTACAGAGGCATATATCTCCCTCTAATTGATTTGTTCTACGACTCGTATTTGTATATAATGATGTAATAATACTTTATGCATATGTTTCATTAGGTATATTTATTTTACTTTTATTACTTTTAATTTCTTGACACTATATAGACACTCGAGCCTAACGTTACATCATGTTATTGGATTACATTAATGCCAAGAGAAATATATTTTCAATTGCTTTTTATTTGATGATGAAAGTTTTTATACATGTATTTTACCTTCAAACAATGACTACGTACAATTCAAGAATATAAGAGAATGTTTGATGTACCTACAAAGATTTAAACTATACTTTGCTTATTTACATGACAAAAGTATATTATAGATTTCAACTCTCACATAGTACATCTCATAAATTTTGTATACATACTTAAATATCTATTCATTTCAATATTAAAGTGTTTAGGATTTAGAGTTTAAGTTATTTTATTATTTCTCTACCTTCATATGGTATAATATCACAAATATTTATATATACCTACGTTATCGATATAAACTTTACAATAAATTTGATATAAATAATATTATTTAAAAATTATTTTCAAAACTCGCATCTATAAAATCTAAGTTAATTAATAACATCCCATAAGCTTTAAGAATTACAAAGTAGAAGAATTCCATAACTTTTAATTTCTTCAACGCACTGAGAGATACATGAGTCAAATGCAAACTCATTGACCCAAAATAAAATTACAAATATTTTTTCGTTTTTAAAGATATTAAATAATATTCCCTGTGAATAAAATTTTATTTAAAATAATAATAAATGTTATTTTAAAATTCAATAAATATTTTTAAAATCATAAAATTTACACAATCAACTCGAGATAATCAATTTTTAAATTAAATTTTATTGAATACTAATATCTTCTTAATAAGTAAATGACTCCCAAACCTAAATTTTCACTCCTTTGATTTAAATTTCATAAAACTCTTCCATACTTCCCGTACTCACTCGATTTTACACTGTTGGACACTAATTTACTATTTTTGAGCCAAATTCTTAAACCCAATTTCATTCGTTATTTGTGGACGTTTGACGAAAGGAAGTAGATATTTTAACTGCCTCGCATAAAACAAAGCTACTACCTACGATCAGATACATGTACAAACAACAACAAACGTAAAAGAAGCTAAACACACTAAAGATACACTACAATTTCTAAGCTTTCTTGTGTGGTTGAGTGGTCAACACGCTTCCATCAACATATGTAGCCATACCCACATGGATGTGAAATAAAAACTTCATATTTTACTTCCTATGCTTTTTCAAATGAGGTTCTGAGGGTGACTGTGCATCGTCCTGCCAAATTTTAACATTTAAACGGCATTAACATAAAATCGAAACCATAGCCTGTTATGGCACAGAATAAAAAATTGGTTATGTACTAAGAAATTGTTAATAAACTCCAATGCATGTTTGTAACATACTTATTTCAGCAAACTGAAAACTAATTTAGCCCTCTTGTGATATAGGTAAATAGTTAATTAGAAAAACATCTATACATTCTTTCATTTAGGAGTCCAAACAAGCATCCATAAGTGAATTTTCTGCAAATTAGAAGAGATTCAGGCAATAATTCAATTCATACTCAGTTTAGTTTATTTATAAAGTTATTTTCATATGCTACTTGCTGCTAGGTAAAACGTTTTCCAGAGTCAAGTTTTAGCTACTTATGGGCTGTAAAAATCGTTCTCAGGATCAAGAGTAGGATTAGTCATTAATATTTAAAACAATCCTTTTTGAATTGCCCAAAAATAGTCTTTCGCAATGATGTAATATCATTGAATCAATCAAAATATCAAATTATCAATACGTGAGATTTGTCATACACACTTCTGTGACTGATTTTTTTGCCATCATGCCATGTTTCCTCAATGATAAATACCCTCATAAAACTAGTCTATACAAGGAAAAATAAAAGGTGAGGTGGAAGGGAATATGCATGGTAGATATCTTGCAAGTAGCTTGCCACGTGGAAGCAGGGGAGAGAGAATTCAGTTAGAAAATATGTTTAAATGCAAGGAGAGTGAGAGGGAAGCAGGCAGGAAATTATGGTAAAAATTTGAGGACCTTTGAGCAGTGATGTTGGCAAACCCTCAAAGATCAACAGGTGTTTCTATCTTTCTGTTCATTGTAATAAAGAGGGATTTTCCTTAGTTCAAGGAGTTAGACACCATTGCTCTTATTACAAAATCAGTTAAAATAAAATTTGGCTTTAGATCTCCCAAGGAGAGAGCGGTCGGTAACCTAACAGATGATTCCAAAGCTCCCAAGGAGATAAAGCTAATTGGAGGCTGATGAACATTGAGTAGGGATGACAGAGGTAGGATTTGAGTAGGATACTACATTAACCAACCCCCACCACATTTTAAAAAAAAAAAATTACCCTTGCTCGCTGGGTACTTACATGCTGTACCCAAACCCATTATTCCTATTTTAGTTACCTTGAATTCGATCTCCCATTATGCATTTATTTGACAAACTTAAAAAACATGAATGTAGTTATAATACTAATATTAATGATGAAAAACCAATAAAAAAAGCATTGTTTAAAAGTAAAATATGTAACATAAATGAAGAAAACATAAAAAAAATAATCTCGTTCCTAATTATGAAGGATTTAAAATATAATAAATACATTATGCAGGTATGGGTAGGATAGAGTAATATAACACCCATATCTGCACCCATACTCAATTTGTTGGTAAATACCCATATCCAAACCTAAATTCATTTGATGGGAAAATATCCTACCCATTGAGGGTAATTATGAATACCCATTTGGTTTGGGTACAATTAGCATCCCTAAGGTTGGGGAGTATCTCAGTACTGTGGGAGCACACAGTGAGAGGCCACCGGAGGCTGTGTTACAAACATCAACCAAACAATGGAGAAACTACAAATCACAATTGGAGGTTTTGGAAAATGTAGCAATGTGTTCGTAACAGGCCCCCAATTAGGAAAATTTATGTAAGAGGAGGTAAAAAACGAAGTGGACCAGAGTCCAAAAGGATTAGAATAGCCAAGTTAGTTAGTTGAGAAAGTTGTAAATAACTGAATCTGTTACATGTAATATCTGATAGGCTAATAATCAACAGGTAGGGAAAAGGGGGCATTCAGTTAGACAATTAGGACTTGGTTGGGGGAGGTTAAGCTCTCGAATCACTGAACCAATTCACTATTTTCATTCATCTTCTTCCAGAGTCTTGAGTATTTCATATCTCAACTGAATATTCAATAAAGATTTATTTTGATTCTCATTCTTCTTGAGTAACCACATGTCTTACCAATTCCCTCTTATTCCCACATTAGTTAGAAATATAGTCAAAATACTCTTTATAAAGGCTAGGACAGTCCTCCTCCTATGAACTAGCTTTTGAGAGTGAGTTAGGCCCAAGTTTCTTAACAGCATGTTATAGAAGTAGTTTTTTTTTTCTGGACCGGGTTGGGTTCACGGCCCAACCCTACTTTTGCTGTCAAAAATGCCATTTCCGCCATGGCCACGTTACTGCAACGCATGTATCAGCCACCATAGCTTCACCACTGAAAATCACCATTTTTTGCCATGGTCATGGCAGTTTGGTTGAGAAACACCACTGCTACCTGCCATGGCGCCGCTAAAACAGTTATTTAACAACACTACTCACAACTGGTATCAAAGCTCTTAAATTAGGGAAACAGCTCATGGTGCACACAAGAATGGAGGCTAGATTAGAAATTTTGGAGGGGTTTTGAGAATCTCATGAAGAAACTCAACAAGGATAGACAGGATTTGAGGAATAGACTTGGTTAGAATAGATAAAAATATCTAAAAAATATCCTATCATACAGGATTAGTTACCTTATTTTATCATGATCTCTTAGGATTAGTTACCATGTTTCCTTATCTTATCATGATTTGTTTTATTAATTTGATAGGATTATGATTAGTATAAAATTTATAAATAGAGTTAGTGCTTTAGGTTTAATGTACATCCAGGAATATTCAATCATATTGTAAATTATGGTTTATTTCTCTTCCTCTATAAAAAATAACACTTCACAGGACAGTAACGATGAAATAGCAGGTACCATTGGAGAGACAATGGGATCAAGATGTGAACCAATTGAGGATTGGTGGAGGAAATTAGAGATTCCTCCGTTTTCAGGAGATGATGAGCATGTTGGATTAAAGGAAGTCATTTGAGCAAAGTTGAAGTTGAATTTGGCGCCATGCTTGAATTGATGGACTATGCCCAGAAGATTGGTTTGACAAATTTGTGAGCAAAAGAAGTTTCTTGGAGTAGTAAGGGGGGTGGTTCATATAGAAATTATCCTTCCTTGAGACCTGTGACATAAGAGATGGGTACCAAGAGCAAGCCATGGTAGGGCCAATTCTACAGTCAAATCAAATGATGTTAAGACAGCTGGTTCATACAGAGGTAGGAGGTTCAAGAAACTGACCGATACTGAGTTTCAAGAAAAGTCAAGGAAAGCGATAGGGTCCAGGGTGCCCAGGATCCTTTAGTTGCAGTTCCAAGTGTCTCAATTACCAAGCCTAGTGATTGGGTGGTTCACTATAGAAAGGGCGCCTATTTTAGACTGTAACCTGTGATATAAATAGTGGTTAGAAGAGGGGAGTAGGGCATGAGTAGATTGTTCATTTGTTTTTGGCAGAAAGTCTTCTCTGAGGAGCCTAGCTCCAGGGCACCATTGAGAGTGTATGAAACAATTCTTCTTCAAATAAAGAAAATTCTTTCTTGTTCTGTCTTCAGTTCCTATCAGAAAGGATTATGCTTCAGGTGTGATGTGAAATTCATGTCTTGGCATGTGTGTAAAACTAGGTTGCTCTGGTGTTAATCTTGAATAAAGGAGATGGGGAGTTCCAATAGTTAGAGGAAATGGAGCAAAAGGCATTTCAACTATCAATGTATAGCATCACTGGATTAACTTCCAAGAACTCCATCAAAATGTCAGGTAAGAAAGATGGTATCTTGAGTGGGGGCATCATGAAGCAACTGTGCAGCAAAGGAGAAGGCACAAGTTATTTGACCAATTACTCAAGCCTAAAACTGTGAGAAGAGGTGTTTTGACAGAGAAAAGTCACCAGAAATGGCTGGTAACTGATAGCAAGAAGGGCAGTAGCTTAAGAAAGGGTATCAGTAGACACTGAGAGGGTAGTGTTCAGTATGACCTTTTGGAAAAAGAAAAGACATTGGTTTGGCAAGGGGGCATTGTTTGCTGTAAGTTCTAACATACTTATGCTTCAACCGTAACTTGTGGTTAATTAACATGCTTCAAGAAATAGGACGCCAATATAAATTTTTGCTGTTTTTTACAAGAGCCTGACCCATGACCTACTGGAACCTTGAGGTCACAATAAGGTATCATTCAACGCAATGTTTTACAGAAAATCATATTTGTTAACAAAACATTGGCCTCTACTTCCTTCTTAACGGTTTTGCCTAAAGTTTTTCATGGTTTACCTCTAACAAAAGGGCAGCCATCTAGTTGATCTTATTCCTTTTACTTGGATTTCTACTTTATACAGGTCTTATCAGCACATGCCAAATCCTTATAGGCTTTCTTTATAGGACGTTTTATAATTCAAGCTCTGCCTACCACTAATATTTCACTCCACAAATGAAACATGCACTTTCTGAAAACCCAACAGGTAAAAGAAACATGCTGTAGTAAAATACTGCAAGGGGATTTTCTTTCTTCTCATTTAATTTATCAATATATGTCAACTCTAAGAACAACGGCACCAACAAATTTGAATCTTAAAAAGTTCCTAGCTAAAGCAAGAAATACTACCTTCACTTGCACAACTTCTCGCATAAAGAATAATTAATAAATTCATAATTTGACCTTGGAATAGTTTGTTTGGCATTGTTTTATAAAGCTCAGGTGTGTCTTTAAACTTGAGCAATTTTTCTAAGTAACTTCTGAAGCAGTGACAGAAGTAAGGAGGACAAAACTGTAACAGTTATGTTAGTGCACTTCACGGTATTTATTTGGAGTAAAAAACATCATGGCCTCTTTTTGTGCTCTTCACATGGTTTTCTTCACAGGAGTTTCCCTATCAGATATGCATAGGGATTAGAGAGAGCTTTATTTTAAAGATGGCTAATGAGTTTGCTTTCTTTGATTTAGAAAACATTAAAAAATACTACTATAAAGAAAAATAGCTCATCCTCATCATTGACTGTACCATTTCTTTCCTCTTTTTAATAAATTATAAATGTTCTTTTTCTTCATTCTGTCACATATGTCACATATTAGAGTTTCTCAATTACTCCTTATAGATATACGCAGATTTTACATTGCCCCTAGTGCGAATTTGGATAAGGCAGTTGATGATGAATTATCGAATAAACATGGAGTAAAGGAAGCCTTAGATAAATTATTATAATTTTATAATGTATGCATCCTGTACATAGAGATAACAGGAACAGAACACTTACAGCATGAGAAAGCTGCTCACGGATGTAGGCCATTGATCGTAGCATAGCACCCAAAGTATCCCTGGAAACCTGAAACCTTACTTCTGACTCACCAGAGGTTGTCTCAGTATCATGAAGCTGAAACATTTGCAAGAATTTCATTCAGCAATCTAAAGGGTGGTCAAAGAGACAGAATCAACAGAAACCTTTTTGGTAAGTAGGATTGACCTAAGAGAATAACATACTACAAGAGACACAACATACTTAGGGTCTGTTTGAAACATTTTTATGTTTTTAATTTTTAAAACTTGTTTCAAAATCTGTTTCTGAATTTATTTTTTTTGTATTGTATTTTGTTTATTACAAAAATACCATCATGAGTGTACTTAATTACAACGTTGCACCACTTCTTTTAGATGTCAAAACCAAAAACTGAAAACATCTCTAAACTGTTTTCATTTTTTAGTTTTAAAACTGCTGACTTTCAAAACTGTTAGTATGAAAACAGTCGCTCAAACAAATATTATAGTTTCACTATTTTTAGAAACTAAAAACAGCTTTTGAAAATAGAAATCAAACAAGCCCTTAATGACAAGTTCTCTGCATTTGTTTTTAACAATATCTTTCTATTCTTAAAAGGAGGGAGGGGATACAGGTCAATGAGAATTAACAATACTTTCATTTATAGTCATCAAATCGAGATAGGTATAGGGATTTGGGAGACTTTTTTTCAAACTGTTAAAAATGAAATGTTTGTATTGTAAGATACAGTATCAAATAGATAAATAACTTTAAAATAGGAAAAACACGAAATGATACTTGCACATATACTTGAAGAAAATGCCAAGGCATCAATTTAACACAAAGTGCAAAAAGATTAATAACACATGACATTTGGCCATGCGAAGTTAAGACAGACCATGAATCATTAAATCAAAAAATTATGATTCACAAGCAATCAAGTTCTTACATAATGCATAAAATTAAAAATGAAGCAAAACTAAACAAAGTTGCACAGTAAAAGAAAAGGGCTCATACTTCTTTTTAAAAGAAAAATCAAGATGATGGGACAAAACAAACAGTTATTAGCTTTCAATAAACTTTATATGAACCTGAGTAGTCTTTTGAAAAATATCTAAAATCAAAGAGTTTTTATCAGACAGGTTGAATTGATCCAGGTCAGATCCACCACAAAAGAACAGCTGTAAAAAGAGTTTCAATAGTGCTTTCAAATTGGAAGAATCAAAAGAATTATCCAGAAAGGAAGACGTTGCACCAGTTAATACAATACCACCTCAACCCCGGTAGATCTCTAATTTACCCTCCAATTTTTATATCATTGCATATGTACATTCAATAAACAGGTACAATTCAAATCGAGAACCACATGATTTGATAATTTGATATAGACCGATAAGTGCCCAACAATAAACATATTCAATCTACTGATTTGTCCAAACAAAATAACCAGGCAATACAGCCACATTGTAACTAAAATTACTAGTTGATACTCACGAATAGATATTGCCAATTTTATGTTCTTTATATTCAAACATATTTTATGAAAATCAACAATAGGGTATGTGTCAAAACGAATAAAGTTTAATGCCATAATAGACATGGATAACTCAATGATATTTTCTAAGAATTTGGTTTTTCACTGATTTCAATGGCGTCGTGTGATCCATGCAACACAACTTCACCTAATGAGATAAGACTTGGTCGTTGTTTTGTTATTGTACCCTATAAGACTACATTCTTGATGAAACCATAAAAAAATCATTTAAACTTGTCACTTTTCTAATTAGCCATCAAAAATACACTTCTCATATTCAATAATCAATTCCACTGTCCTAGATCCCCAGCGTCCTGAAATACAATTAACAAGATTTGTTTCCCATACAAATATTGTTAATTTAATGCATTAAATTACTTACTGAATAACAAAATTAATAGGAATTGTCAAGGACTTCTCATCATAATTTCTCACTTTATAAATCATAAATCAACATGTGTCATCTTCCTAAATCCCTACATTTACTTGTTATGAAGAATATTGTTTTGAGGAAGTTTAATGATGGATATTTAAAGATGAATTATCTCTACTTTTCTAGTACAAGAACAATTATGCAACATAACTCAGAAACAGTGAAAATTTGAGAAGAATAAGTATAGAAAATAAAATCACGTACCCTGAGATTTATTACAGCAACCTTATTAGCAGGTGTTGAGAGTTGTTCACTGATTGAAGCCATAGACTTCAACATAGGTTCCAAAGAAACTCTTGAGAGATTAAACTTAACCTCAGATTCTGTTGACGGAGCCCTGCTATAATCTTGCAACTGCAATACGATGCTTGAAATAGGTTAAAAGACTAAATTTCCTCAGTGATTATCAAATATGTAGTGAGAGGGAAAAATCAAAATACTATGCCAAATGGAAGACTACAAAAGATATTTATACCCATGCAAATCAAGCATTGATATCTCAACCAACTTTGCAGCTAAACCAAATGAAGGATGATGCAATATGTCTTTGTATTTTGAGGTTAATATGAGCATACCTTCAGATTAATAACAGCTACTTTATTCCCTGGAGTTGAGTTTTTATTCTCCATGACCCATGTCATTGATTTTAGGCATGGAAGAACGACCTATATCAAAGAACCCAAGGACCACATTAATGCTATGGAATTCTATTCCATTAAACACTATAGAAACAAAAGACAAAAAGGTCTAATCTCAAGTACCAGGTTTTCAGATGGACCATCATCTCGATGAAGAGAGACAGGAGCCATCCGTGGCAAATTTAGATCAGCAACTGATTGAACAGGAGCACCAGCATCATTAAGATTAAACCTCCTTGTTATTTCATCTTGCCGTGGCCACAAAAGAGGAGTTGTATCCAAAGTTGAAGTAGCAGTTTTCCTGTCATCATAAGCACTAGCAGTCCCACAGCCCTGATTATTAGAAGGCGGAACTTTGGCAACACTTCTTTTCACAGCAGCAACCTTCTTTACACTTTCTCTAAGACCACTAATTGCAGTGTTATAAGTTTCCACAGTCACTGCCCCTTCCTCAGCATATCTGATAGCTTCCCGACATAGATTGCTATACCTTGATGTCAAAGACTCCTGTACATGTGATTCACCGGTATGTTCATCCAATCCAGCATTGCTTTTTGCATTCCTTGTCCACCGTTTTAAAATGTAATGGGGTGGTAATGTAAGTACATTTGTCACAGTGAAAACAGTTAAAACATGCCTGCAAAGAATGCCTGAATACTCAAACATTTGGCAGCTACAGCTAGCTTTCAACTCAGAATGGTTTAATGTGACAGCATATGCCTTTTGGTCATCCTCAAACTTTGCAACCCTGAAAGTGCTATTTTCTCCATCTCCTTCAATTCTATTTGCAGTATAAACAAAAGTTTCAACAAGCTCTTCTTGAAACTTCGAAAATATTTTTCTTGTATAAAGATTAGCAGCCTGTTTCTCCATTGGTGATGGTGTCTTCAAAACTGGTGTTGCGCTAATTGTCTCAAAATCTGCTTCTATTTCCTTTTCAATCCAGTTCTCTAAAGCACTTTCATACTGCCTGAAGAACAATGGTAATGCTGTATGTTGGTTGACATAACCATCAAAAAAAGAACCATCAAATCCTATGGTAGGAGATATTGCAGCAAAAAATGAATCACGGAAGTATGCTGGAACCCATTGAGCTCGAGCACTATACAATGACTGAAGCCACTCATTTCTTCTGAGTTCATATTTATCAATGATAAAATTCCAAGATGACTCAAACTCCTCGATGGTTTCGGTCATATTAATACAATTATAAAGTTCAACCTGAAAATTTGGATTTGCAAGACATACATGGGCCAACTTTTCTTGGCCTTCTCTCAAGACATGCCACTTGTTAAGACAGTGGCGAGCTTGTGGGAAAACTTGAGAAACTGCTGTCTGTATTGCTCTGTCTCGATCAGTAATTATAGATGCCGGCTGCCGATCATTCATTGCTGTCAGAAATGTCTTAAAGAGCCATAAAAAAGATGCCTCAGAGTCATCAAAAAGGAGTGCACAACCAAACAAGACCATTTGACCATGATGATTTAGCCCAGTAAAAGGGGCAAATGGCACTCTGTATTGATTTAATCTGTATGTTGCATCCAGATGAACTGTATCACCGAAATGAATGTATGCTGTCCTTGATCTTGCATCTGCCCAAAAGACATTACACATACGATTGTCTTCATCAAGTTGTATAGCATAGAAGAAACCAGGGTTCTCAGCCTGCATCTTCTTAAAATACTGAAGCAGATTGTGAGCATCCCTTCCCATGGTCCTGTTTTGAAAAGAAGGCCTAACAGTATAATTCATCAACGTGGAATTTTTAACTGGGTGACTTGGTTCAGCATTTGCAGGATGAATATTCCTTAACCCACGTGTATTCTGATTAGAAACACGACTCCCATCCATAGATACATACATGACACCACTGGGAACAAGTCCCACTCCTTGATAAGTTTCAGGCATAGTCCGTCCAACACTGGAAAAATGCTTACTTGGCCGAACATTGTGTGCCTTACTAGAACTCATCATGGAATGACTATGCTCCTTCACAAATTTTGTTACAACCCATTTATTTTGACCCTTTAGCTCAATCCTAAGCATTGCATTGCAGCTTTCATTAAGCCTTCTTTTCAATCCTTCCCTACCACACACAAACTCCCTATACATATTTGCTCCATCAGCTTTAGGATGACCATTTGGGCCAACTTTAGAGCTAAAACCCATGCGTCTAGCATACTCATCATAGAAAGTCTTGGCAACATCTTCAGACTCAAATTCCATACCCACATATGGCTCAGAAATCCCACCCTCAACACGAGATCCTGAGTTTTCAGCATTATTAACTTCACCATCACTAGGTTCAGCATCCCCATCATCTGCTTTAGCTTGATGACCACTTCCTTCTTCCACGGTTATCACTTGAACATCCATTTCAAATAATTTATACCACTATCAGTTATCTTACTGTGTGCCTATTTCATGGGTAAATGTACTGACCATGGACTGTATGCTTTAACCCTATCAAATAGAAAGTAGGGGCCAACTAAGTTACCTGTGCTCCAAGTAAATTTTAAATTAAAAAATACAGTTTAAGAAGGTCAAAAAGTGATCTCCTTGTATAAAGTAACATCAAGTTATTCTGTGGTTTCTGTCTCATTTTTAAATTGCAATTCTAAACATGAATTGCTTCAGACAGAAGGTAGGCACAAGTCCACAAGGAATCTTATATATACCCAAATATGTATAAACTAAATAAAAATAGATAATAACAATTTTTCTAATATGTTCCTAAGGGTGCATTTTCAGAAGCTAAAAAATATTGAAAATAAAAATATTTATTATCTCAAAATCATTTAAAACATTTAAAGCATGCTTTTTATAGTAATTTAAAGCATTTAATATTTAATGCTCCTTAACATAGGCTCTTGCGCATTCATTAGAAACACCAATATAAAAATAACTAGAATTCACAAATTTATTAATGAGTTAATTATCACAATCCAAAAGTAGTAGTAGAACCGGCAAAAACTTCACCAACATGATAACCAAAAATCATCATTTCATACCAAAAAAATCTATAAAGATTAACAAAGTTCCTAATACATAAGATTTGACCAACAAAGACGAAACGAATTTAAACATGAAAATTAACCCACAAAAGGAAACATTTACAAATTTATTGACCAAAACGGTTATGCACAACTTGATATAGAAAATTGGAAACCCTAACTTACAGCAACGACTACAAATTACAAGGAGCTGACCACAAATTGATTCACAAAACTCCCAATTTCAGGTTCCAGAAACTCGAATTCCTGGAAATCCCTTCTCTTCCCAACGGAGGTGGAAAAGCACGTGAACAGTGAGTTTGGGGAGCGGAACGACTGCGTTTCGTCGGTGGTTAGGGTTTTTCCACCACCTTGAGTTGCAGAGAGGAGAGAGAGGGGGAAGAACAGAGAGGAAAGAGAGAGTGAGTGCGTGTCACACAGATTCGATGAGACATAAGTAGACACGCGTGATATGTGCCGTTTGATTCAAATCCAACGGCCATGGTTGGCTCAGACCGAACTCCTTTCACTTTTATCAAAGTGGGATCTGAGTTCAAGTTGTGAGTTTTGTGGTTGGATTTGCCAAGTGCATAACCTATGTCAGTGGGCTCCTCAACACTCTCTGCATCAAGTTTCTTCTTCGTTTTAATTAAGTTTTCTATTTAAAAAAAGAAAAGAAAAGAAAAATTAACCACACTATTTAATATGTTTCCTTTTGAAACACAATATGCCTATATTAACTTATAAGAGTTTGAATATTTAATGCAATATTTACTCAATGCAACATCTTTAAATTTTAGCAGAGCTTTGTCATTTCAAATATAGTTACGTAGCTCAACTTAGAATAATTCATCATTTAAAAAAATATGAGTTAAATATAAATATGATAAGATATTTATGTTAAAAACATTTATATTCCCACTGACACTGAAATTAAACTTATATAAATAATGTTAAAAACTTGACGTTAAATTATAATGGTGTTTTTAGTTTTTTTTTACAATTTAAAATTTATTTTTTTAATAAATTATAATTTTGAAATTTTAAAATTTATTTTGTAAAAAAAATTAAAAATTTTTATAAAAAATATTAAAAATATATTTTAAATAATTAAATCCTTATCACATATTAAAAAAGAGTATAAAGTAGGATTATAAAGAAGAAGAAAAATTTATCCTTTTGTAATAATTTCTAACTTCTCACTCTCATTTGCATAAAAATTTAAATTATCAAAATGTGGTAAAATAATATAACAAAATAAATTATAATAAGCTAATGTATTTTGTCTTTTTATACTATCATCAAGTGAGTTTAAAATATTAAACATTTATATTTTTTTTATAAATTTAATATGCAAAATTTTATGCATAATTAAATTAAAAATAGATAAAAAAAATAATGTATATACTAATAAATATGTCTGTGCATTGCACGAATTTATTTTATTTTTATTAAATAAATTTATTTTAAAATAAAAATATATGTAATTTAAATATGAAAAGTAAATTTTTTATTATTATCATAATTTTATTAAAAATAGTAACAATAATAATTTTAGTATAAATACATAAAAAAATTAAATGATAATGTATACAAATTAAAATATATTAATTTTTTGTTATTATATAAATAAATTTATTTACAAAAAATATCATAATATTAACACAATACTCTAAAATGAAAATGTGTATAATTTAATATTTTTTAGAATTAATTATATTAATTTAGAATATTTGATAGACTAAAAAAATATTTATGATAAAAATATAAAATTAATTTTAAATAGCATAAAATTTCTTATTTATAAAATCTAAAAATAAAATTTATATTATTTCATAATATCATAAAACTATTTGTTATTATAAAATTTTAAAATAAATAATTATAACAATAACTTATTAAATATAACAAAAAATTTTAATAAATTCTAAAGTTTAAAATATTCTATAATTTTTAACTTATGCATTTATTTATATTTATTAACTTAAATTTATATAATAAAATATTTATTTATAATTATAATTTAAAATTGTTAATAAAATTTTTACAATATCATTATAAAAGAATGATATAATACTTTTTTTTTAAAATAACTTATTTGACTAATATATATAAAAATAAAATTGTATTTATTTAATTAATGTATGAACTTTTAAAAATATAATTTCAATATACATATATACAAAACTATATATTAATACATAAAAGTACAAATATATTTTTTTTGTTACATAATAAAATTATTATAAAAAATATTGTAAATAAAAACTAATAATAATGTAATATATATTCTTAATTTAAAAGTTTAGTTGTTGATAAAAATAAAAAATATAGAATTGAGTTATTTTTTAAAGTTATTAAATTATTTTATATTGCTTGATATCTTAATAAAATTTATATTGATTAATATTATAAAAAATTAATTTTATTAAATAATTAATTAAGTATAACAAAGTTATGTTGTGTGGTCATAAAATTAAAATAATAATTTTTTTAATTTTTCCTATGTATTTGTTTTTAATTTTTAAAATAATTAATATAGTTTTGTTAATGATATAATAATATTTAAAAAAATTATTAAAATATAAATATTAATTTAAATTGAATTTAAAAAATAAATTTAAAATGGTAGATGAAAGGGAACATGTAGATTAAATTAAAAATAAGTAAAAAAAATGTATATTATTATTAAGTCCATAATTATTTTAAAATATATAAATATAATTTCAATATAAACACATTAAAATATTATACCGTCATAAAAAAATAAATGTATTCTAGACATTTTGATGCAGATTAGTGGATGTATTTGAAATTTGATAACTGCTTTTAAGCATATTTTTTGTGTGACATCTCTGTGTTTGTGTCTTTATGGTGTAATGTACATTACTTAGTTCTATAAAAAAAAAAAAGTCAATAATTAGTGAACTTAATTTAAATATTATTTTTAAATGAAAAATTGTATAATTTTAAGAATATAACATAATAAATATTAATAAAAAATTATATTTATATTGATTTAATTATATAATACCCATATTTTGATTTATATATTAAAACTAATTATAAGTCTGTAAAATAACTAAATTTTTTTCATTAAAAAGTATTTTTTTCCACGTTTATAATTGAATACTCTTATGAAAATTTTCAAAAACATTGAAACTTATTTTTTAATATAAAAATTTTGAATAATCATATAGTTAAAATATGAAATGCTAATAAATCAATATAATTTGATATTTTAATATAGAGAATATTTTTATAATATTTAAAACACTAACTTTTATCTTTTTCAAATTGTAAGTCTTTTTATAGTTGGAAAGATTTAAACTTCATACTCATGAAATTTTAAAAATACATATACGGTAATATTTGAATATAAAGAAAAGATTAAAGGGGTAAAAAAACTCTTTAACTTTTGAAACAAATATTATATATAAAAATGAAATTCAATAGTCAAACTTAACTCAAAGTTAAAATGTTACATTTTTTATAGCTATTTATTTATATGATATAAAATTATTAAATATGTAGATCAAATAGTTATCTAAAGATTTAAATATTAAATCATATTCATTTTTTAATGAATAATTATTTTCAGTGTTATGATATTTAATAATATTTAATTTATTTCAATTATTATAATTAATTAATTTTTATTTGAAAATTTTGAATTTATCATCATCGTTATAATAAATTTTATAACAAAAAACAACATTGCAATAAAATCGGTAAATATAAATATTATAAAAATTTAAATTTTAAAAATTTAAATTTGTCATCATAACTATAATATAAATATAAATAAAATATTGTCTATTTTAATAAGTTATTCTTATTAAATTATTTTTAAGAAATGAAAATGATAGAAGAAGACCAAAAAAGAGTATTTAAAATTTTTTATTAAGATTTAAATAGAAACTAAAATTAAAAAAGTAATCCTTATATCAATTAAAATTACAAATATTGATATAATATAAAATTTATGAGTCTCATATAAAATATAGATAAATGTTATGATAAGAACAAAAATAATACATAATATATATATTAATAAAGTAAGATAAATATATATAATAAGATAACAAAATTATTTTATAAAAGAAAAAAATGTTTTGTGACATTCAACTTTTTAAATTTTACAAAATTTTAAAAGTATTTATAAAATAATGCAATAAAATTATTCAAAATCTTATAAATCTTTTATTGTTGCCTTTAGTTCAGTATTTTTTGCTTTGTCTTTACTCTTGATCAAGTTGTAACCTAAAACAAAATATCAAATATAAATTACTGTATAATTTAAGAAATTTTAACAATATATTATAAATTTATAATTTATATATTAATTTCTTCTTTTGTTTTAGTAAATTTGGTGTTCCCATTATTGGAGATATACATGAAGAACTTATTGTCAAGTCATCTTCTTTTGTTCTAAACTTTCTTCCTTCTCAATCTGTAAATATTAACAATTAAAATAAAATTATTTATCCTCATATTATAAACATTATAAATGGGAATAATGAAACTCCAATTTAATCTTCTATATTACCTTCATTACCGACTTCAAAATTATATTTATTGTGAAACTTTGTCTTCTATGACTTTTAAAGTAAGTACTTATTTTTATTTGAAAATTATGTGAAGTTCATGTAATATTTAAAAGTTGTGGAGGCAACTTCAACTCTTTACTGTCATCATAACAAAAATTATCATATAAAATATTTATTTATTTTAATATATTTTATTTATATAAATCATTTAATTAAATTTTTCAGTAAGTTATATCTTAAAATATTTTCTTACAATTTTAAATTTATCTTTGTTTTTTGTTACTCAAAATTTTTTTATGAAATATATTTTTCTTTCCTTTAATATACTCTTGAACCTATAAGCAATACTCCGTCCTATTGAAAGCATGTATGCAATTGGTCTATAAAAATAAAAATTTAATCAATTAGAAAATTTAAAAATAAATCAAGTTAGTTAGTATAAAACTACGTATAAAAGACAATATAATTATAATTTATTACAAATAATAAATTTTGTATAAGAAAAATACAAATACTAATACATTTTTTCATCAATTAGTATCATATCAGTATCAATTAACTTTTTTTTACGATATATATTTAGAGTATTCCATAATCATGAAATTCGCACTTTTATTTTTCAATCATATGTTGTTGAATCCAGACTATCAAGGAAAGTCTATTTATTTTTATTGAAAGTTGTTATTCTCCTACAAAAGTATGGAAAACATAAAAGCAAATAGTTATTTGTGATTAATATAAATTGAATCTACATATAAATATACCAATTTGCATGGTAAAAAAAAATTGGTTTAGATATTTTAATTAAAATCTATTATGAGTGGTATAAAAATAATTAAATATTTATATATTTTTTATTTACAAAATTTAAAATATAAACTTATATGATACGTCAACTCCATGGCAATATTAAATAATCAAAGTTTATACTATTGTAAGTTTGATTACTTAAAAAAATAATGATAGATTTGATACAAATTAACAAGTTAAAAATAAAATTTAAGACATGATATCATTTAAAAATAATACAATTTTATGGTTATTTAATAAATTAAAATAAAATATATAAACACAATTTAATAACACAAAATAAAAAACATCATTCTCAAAAATATATGTACTTATGTGGATAGGTAATTCTTGACAATTGACATAATTGCAAAAATCTAATATATAAAAAAGGAAGATAATAGAAAGAATGTTTTTAAAAGTTATGTAAACATGACTTATATAAATAGAGATGAAGTTCTGCTTTATAATATATGAAAAGTTAGAAAATAAAAAAAAATATATTATATAATAATTTTGTATTACAATTTACTTGTCTTTTCATTAAAAAATTAATTTAATAATATACAATATAAAATAATAATTTGTAAATGTAGTTTTTTTAATTCAAAGTAGATTTTACTGTCTGAAGTACATATTTAAATATAGATTATAGTAAAGTAATCAATAAAATAATTTAAATCAATAACATTCAAATGTTAAATAATATTTTCACAAAAATATTTGTGTACAATTTATTCAATATTCTTTTTCTTATTTTTAACATTTGATATTAAATATTTTCAAAATTTTTTATTAAATGTTATTCATAGCAGTTTTGTCAATGTCATTTTTAACATTACATAACTATCAATTTTAATAATTTTTTTTAAATACAATTCAAAGATAATAGGTATGAATCAATTATAATTTTAATTCTTAAGTTATACAAAATATTATTATTAATTTCAATAAATTTTAATTTAATGTAATTTTAACTTTATATGTAGTATCTTCATACATATTATAATTTAAATATTGAAATATAAATTATATTAATCCAATTAATAAAATAATTTAAAATATCATTCAAATTTAAATATAACTTAAAGTAAAAATATACTTTTTTTTTCAATTAAAAGGTAACTCAAGATCTACCATACATATATGTTCTTGATTCTTCCTGATTTTAGTCAATGTGGGACTTTATTCGCACATTCCAACAATATTTCCCTCAAACAAAGTCTTTTAACACTTGGCCTCTAATACCATAGCCCACCTTGGAGGCACCCTCACCTACTCTTGGCCCTCGAGACGCTCATACCCACATCCACATGCATGTAGCATTATGATAAATCCATATTTTACCAGTATTTTACTTTAGTTTTAATGCATTTGATAAAGAAAATATGTTGGAAAAAGTTGAAAAACTCATAAAAATAATAGAAAGTTCAAAATCTTTCTTAAATACATAGTTGTTTAGATTTTAGAATTTTTTTGTGTAAAAAGTAATGATTTAATCATATTTTTGTAGGAAATTCTGAGCTAAATTCATAAGATTGGAAGATCAAAGGAAAGATAGAAGAAAAGTAACAAAAATTGGAAGCAAAGAACAAGGTCTGTTGAAGCAAGAGCTGAGCGTGATCACTTTTTTTGGCAAAATTGATTGTTCTAGAGCTTAACATGGAAGGATGACTTATGCTTTATCACTATTGCTAATGACAGTGATCATTCCAGAGAGCTTTCAAGCATACTAAGGTGCGCGTTATCACTTTTGTTTGTTTTAGAGAGAGCTCCAGCATAACAAAAATGTGTGTTATCACTTTTGTTCACCAAAGTGATCATTTTAGAGAAACCTTTAGGAAAGCAAGCTGTGCGTTATCACTTTTGTTTACAAAAGTGATTGTTCCAGAAAGTCTTCTATCACTGCAAGCTGCGCTTGTCTCCTTTTGTTCACGAAAGTGAACACGCGCAGACCTTGAACTTCTGCGTTGCTATTTTTATGAAGAACAGTGATCGTTCCAATCCTGAAGATTATCAGAAAGGCATGTGCGTGGCTACTATAGTGAAAAAAAGTGACAACGCCAGAAAGGTGGGAATTATATAATACAAATTAGCTCAGATCTGTTGGGATCTTTTGTCATTTTTACTTTCCATTTGTTTTCTGGTGTTGAGAGAGTTTGAGAGAGAGATTGGAGACGAACACCAAGCTTCAAATCTTGAGGAATCGGATTGAAGATTGGCTTGAAGATGCTTCTTCGTTTATCTTCTTCTTTTCTTTCTTTCTCTTTTATTTTGTAATGGTTGCTTAAACTCTTTGTAGTTAGGGATTGTGGATCTGAAATGGAAGTGTTGAATTGATTTTGGATCTGAACTTTGAGTGCTAGATTGGATTAAGTAATTGATTCTGCTTTTTAAGTAGTTGTTGAATGAAAATTTGATTAACTAATTACAGAGGAACTTTTATCAATGGAAGTTAAACTTGTTTCTTATATTTTAATCAATTACCAAGATTATTGATTTCTTAGGGATAAGATATCTTTATCTTGCAATCTTTTGGTTTCTAATGCTTAATGCAACATTTAATCGAACCAGATCTAAGGAATTAGAATGATTGAATTGAATGTTAGATTCATTGAGTTAAGGATTAACCTTTGATTAATATATTGTGTAACTGATTGTCATTCCATCTAAGTACTTACAAGTTTAGAACTTTATTGAATCAACACTGAAGTTTTGGTGAAACAAGTCCCTAATTATGTTTTCTACATCTGTTAAATACACATTTTCATGATCTTTGTTCTGTTTTATTTTCTGAAGTTTAATATTTGTTGCTTTTTCTTTCAAACTTCAAATTGAATTCCGTTAGGCTCAACTAATTGTGGACTTGTGAAGTGATATTTGAGAATTCTATTCCCTGAGGACTATATTTGGGACTCAATCATAGTTCTAAAAACTTTATAACTTGCTACCATAACACTAGTACACTTGCTAGTCAAAATTACTTCTATTGAGAAGGTGACAAGTTTTTGGCACTGTTGTCGGGGAATAGTTGTTTTCAATATCATTAGTAACAGGAAAATAACTAGATTAAGCATTTGTTTTCTTAAATTTTCTGCAATATCATATTACTTTTAGAACTTTTTTTTTTTCTGTTTTGTAATCAATTTAGTAGTTAACTTTGTACCTTCATACTCTTATTACTAATAGATTTTTGTAGTTGTATAAGTAGTTTCATTATTTGCATATTGAAGTAGTGAAGTTCTATATCTGTGTTTGTTTCTTAAATTGTGTATAAATTTTGCAGTTTTCTGATTTTTCACTCTTTCACTTCATTTTAACTTTATATGTGTGGTAAAAATAAAAATAAGTCTACTCTTGTCTTTGATCTTGACATAGATAAAACTTTAAGAAGATTAAGAAAAGAGGCTAGAGTAGAAAGTTCTATAGAAGGTGATAGTGATTTAGAAACTATACATTCTCCAAAAATTTAGATTACTCCTCTTCTGCATAAAACACATTCACCTTTAGGATAGACAACTCTAGAAATTGAAATGGTAGAACAACATAGAATGAGGACATTAGGAGATTATGCAATTCCAAATATGCAGGGATATAACTCTTCAATAGTTAGACCAACCATTCAAGCTAATCACTTTAAAATCAAACTAGCCTTACTTCATTTGGTACAACAAGATCAATTTTCTGGTGGAATTTCTAATGATCCTAACTTGCATATTTCTAATTTTTTGCAGTTATGTGACACTATAAGGATGAATGGAGTGAGTAAAGATGCTATAAGACTGAGGTTATTTCCATTCTCTTTGAGAGACAACGCCAAGTGTTGGTTACAAGCACAACCTCAAGGGAGCATTACCACATGAACAGAACTCTTGAATAAATTTTTAACCAAGTATTTTCATCCATTAAAAGCTACCAAACTGAGAGGAGAAATCACATCCATTATGCCGCAGGAAGGAGAATCACTATATGAAGCCTAGGAAAGATATAAAGAGTTGTTGAGAAGATGTCCACATCATTGTATTCCAGAGTGGATGCAATTGGAAACTTTTTACAATGGAATGAATGTAGTGACTAGAACCATGGTGGATGTAGCTGCAGGAGGTTCTTTAAGCATGAAATCCTTAGAAGAAGCTCAAAGAATTATTGAGATGATGACTTCATCTGTGTACTAGAATTCCAACTCAAGACATGTAGGGAGAAGTAATTGATATGAAGCTAAAGCTATAGAAACTTATCTTGCACAGAATCAGTTGTAGAATCAATTATTTTTTGAGCAAATAGCAGCTTTGACTCAGCAGATCAGCAATCCACAAGCTGGAAATGTTGCAACCGATCAATTGAGTTGTGATTTTTGTGGAGGGAATCATGTTAATGGTACATGTGATGTACCTACACCAGATTCACAAGAGCAAGTTAATTATATGGGGAATTATCAAAGACAACAACAATCTTTTCCTCAACAATCATTTCCTCCTGGGTTCCAATATCCAAATAACAAGAATCAACAATTTTACAAATAGAATCCTCAAAATTCTGCTGTGAAAAATACTAATCCCTCTCTTCCATTTTCAAATGTAGGAACTTCACAGCAACAACAATATTTTCAAGGAAATTACTCAACCTCAAAGAAGTCAAAATTCGTCCATACCTATGAATGAAAGAATGAATGAGATTGAAGAGACAATGCTATAGTTCATGAAGGTCACTCAAACCAGCATTAAAAATCAAGAAGCTTCCATGAAGAAGCTAGAAACTCAAATTAGACAGTTAGCTGAATAACTAGCAAATAGAGATGAGGGAAGATTTCTAAGTAACATAGTGATAAATCCAAAAGAGCAATGTCAAACTATAACAACAAGGAGTGGAGCTGTGGTAACCAGTCCAAAACCTGCAGAAAAGAAAGTGAGTGATGCAACAGAAAAAGGAAGAATAGAAAAAGATCTGCAACAAGTAAACTTCAAGCTATTAAAGAAAGAAAATTCAGAGAATAAGGTAGAAACTCCTACAAATTCTGAGAGAAAGACAAAGAAGTAGCTCTTTGAGGATGCTTGCAAACCAATTAATCCAAAAAAATATAAAAGGTTACCATATCTTCAAAGAGTGCAGAATCCTAAGCAAGAGGAGCAATTTGAAAGATTTCTGAATATGTTCAAGAAACTACAGATCAACATTCATTTTGCAGAAGCATTGGAACAGATGTCATCTTATGCTAAGTTTATGAAAGAATTGCTTTCCAAGAAAAGGAAGTTGGAACATGACAAGACAGTACCATTAACAGAAGAATGCAGTGCTATTCTTAAAAGAAAACTTCTTATAAAACTCAAGGATCCAGGATCCTTCAGCATCCCTTGTGAAATTGGAAAATGTACTGTGGGAATAACTTTATGTGATTAAGGAGCAAGCATTAATCTCATGCCCCTAGCTATCATGAAGAAGTTGGGAATAGAAGAAGTGAAACCAACCAACATTATACTGCAATTAGCTGATAGATCTTTTACTTATCCATATGGAGTTATAAAAGATTTGTTGGTTAAGGTTGACAAATTTATTTTTCTTGTAGATTTTGTAATTTTAGACATGGAAGCGAATGCAAATATACCTCTGATTTTGGGAAGACCATTCCTTGCAACTGGAAGAGCTCTTATTAATGTTCAAAAGGGAGAGCTCATGCTTAGAGTACAGGATGAAAAGGTAATATTTAATGTTTTTGAAGCACTCAAATATCCAATTGATGATAACTCATGTATGAGAGTGGATATACTGGATTCTCTTATTACTCCTTATCATCTTGATGAATTTGATGAAATTTCTGTGTTGAGAGAAACCATAGCTGCAGGAAATACTAAATCTGTGATGCATAAGGAAGAACACCTTATGGAAATTGTGCAGCAATTGGAAACTCTACCAGTCCTAACCCCTATAGAGAAACCAATCAAGGAAGAACTGAAAAATAAGTAGAAGAAGAACAAACTCATAAGTAGAACTTAAGCAACTGCCTTCTCACTTGTGATATGCATTTTTGGACTAAAATCACGTAAATCCAATCATAATTAGTAATGAACTCAAGGAAGAAAAGTTGTTGAGAATCTTGAGAGCACACAAGTCAGCAATAAGATGGAGCATATAAGATTTAAAAGGTATTAATCCATCTTTTTGCAAATATAGAATTTTATTTCAAGAGAAATTTAAACCAATTGTGCAACCTCAAAGAAGATTAAATCCTTCAATGAAGAAAGAGGTAAGAAAGAAGGTTATGAAACTCTTGGATGCTAGAATTATATATCCAATTTCAGACACCAGCTGGGTAAGTCCTGTACAAGTGGTACCTAAAAAAGGAGGAATGACTGTGGTACCAAATGAAAAAAAATGAATTGATACCTACAAGGTCAGTTACAGGCTGAAGGATGTGCATAGATTATAGAAGACTGAATGATGTGACTAGGAAAGACCATTTTCCTTTGGCTTTTGCAGACCAAATGTTAGAAAGGTTAGCTAGTCATGCATTTTATTGCTTTCTAGATGGATATTCTGGCTATAACCAGATTGCTGTGGATCCAATTGATCAAGAAAAAACTGCATTTACTTGTTCATTTGGAATATTTGCATATAAAAGGATGCATTTTGGGCTTTGTAATGCTCTAGCCACATTTCAAAGGTGTATGTTTGCTATTTCTTCTGACTTAGTTGAGAAAATAATTGAAGTATTCATGGATGATTTTTCTGTGTTTGGAGATTCATTTGATGACTGCCCATCTAACTTATCCATTATTTTGCGGAGATGCCAAGACACCAATTTGGTGTTAAATTAGGAAAAATGTAACTTTATGGTTCAAGAAGGAATAGTGTTTGGCCATAAGATTTCTATGAAAGGGATGAAAGTTGATCAAGCTAAAATAGAAGTGATTAGTAAATTACCTCCACTTGTGAATGTAAAAGGAATTAGAAGTTTTTTAGGTCATGCAGGATTCTATAGGAGGTTCATTAAGGATTTTTCTAAAATTGTCAAACCTCTTAGTGACTTATGTAACATTCTCGTTTTTGCTAAACGATTGGTTTATTAATATAGTTTTAAGTTAAAGTATAGTATTTGATTTTTTGAAAAAAATTGGGATATAATTAACATGAGATGTTTTAGACAAAATTGTTAGGCATATTTTTAAGAAATTTTTGGTAATTTTTAATTTTAAAATTTTTAAGTTTCAAAAAGTGTCAATTTGTATTGGTTAAAATTATTGTATAAAGCTAAAAAAATAATATTTTATTTTAAAAATAACAATAATAATAATTATTATTATAAAAAATTTATATTTATTTATAAATATTATTTGGAATATAAAAATAATTTCTTTGTAATTAATGAGCATTTTTAGATTTTCTGATTAATTTTATGTAAATTAGTTATTTGCTCAAGCAGAAATTGCGTGTAAAAATTTTGGACACCAACTAAAGGATCAATAGTGTCAAAAATTATTTTATAATTATGTTTAATATATTTCATGATTATTTTTAAATTTTGGGATTTTTATCTACTTATTTCAATTAATTATATTATATTATTATTTTTACTATTTAAGATAAGATCAATTCATCCAATTCATTTTCTTTTCTCTTGGCTGCCGTAGAGTGCTTTTCTTCTCCTTCCAAAAGCTTTGAAACTTCTTTGGCTCTAATCTTTTGATTTTTCAAGAAAGTTCATTAAATTTTTTTAATATTCCATATATTTTCATCATTTTGAACACTTTGAACTGATTAATTTTTTTATTTTCTCCCTCTTTTTGGGTGCTGGAACAGTGGCATGAGGGTGAGATTTTGTCCAAAATTTTTGTTTCTAAATTATGTTTTAATTAGCTTAATCCTTCTATGTTTTATAATAAATAATTTTGGTGCTTTTTGTTTTGTTAAAAATGCATCTGAAGGTTAAAACCCTTGGTCTAGAGGTGCTATCCCAAGAGTGTTATGAGGAGAAATAATTGTTTTTAATCACCTTTAGGCTTATAGTATTCCATTTACATCATAAAAAATAATTGTAAGACCCGTAAGCCATTTTTGTGAAGATTAGAAAATGATAGTTTCAACTCACTAGTAGATGGTTGGGTGATTAATGCCTCTTAACATTGATCATGATTATGTGTGATTATTTGGTTAAGATCGTGATTTAAGAAGCGGCAAAAAAAGTAGTTAGTGAGAAAAAAATCGGTATACACTTTAAGGTAAGGGGGGACATATCTATTTTCAAGGATATAATAGAAAAATGTTGGGAGATGGGTGTTTTATTCCTTGCTATATATGTATAAATTATTTGAAAGAATTTATAATTATTTCTATACTTAGTGTACAATTGTTTGATATCCCTTTTTTATATTGATTTTATGTGTGATGATGCTTCTATGATAATTGTTTGTTGAATTTAGTTTAAATAATTGATTGCCTAAAATAGTTGAGGAATGAACTATCATTCATGTGAAGTGAGCATATAGAAGGTATGTTGAAAGTTGAAAAGAATTGGAGAACTGTGAAATAAGGATGTAAAAAAATGAAAAAAAAATTGAGATAAAAATTTGATGGGTTTTGAAAAAGTTTTTCAGAAATTGATAAATGGAATTGTGGTTAATTTTCTTCTTAAGAAAATGATTTTTTAAAAAATCTTCTTTAATTTCAAGTGGTTTGATCAAAATTTATTTAATAATTTTTATATTTTTAAAGTATACCTATATAAATTTTAAATAATTTAAAGTATTTTAATTCATTTTAAAGTATTATTTTAAATGAGTATTTTTGAAATGTGGTGATAATTGGAAAAAGGTATTTGAGAGCCATTGAAATAGTTGGAAAGTTCTGAAATGTGGTGGTGGTGAGTCTCTGCTTAAAATTAAAAGTGTATTGGAATTTTCTGACTGTTTTGCAGAGAGAAGAAAATTTGAAAATATCTGAATTATAGAGGAAACTCTGCCAAATTATCAGTGAAATTTTGCAACATATGTTATTAATTAAAAAGAAATATTTAATACCTAATTAAAAGACTGAAATTAGGTTCATGCATCATAAGCATGTAATGATGATGGTGTTGGATGGGAAATATACGAAATCTAGGGGAGACTCCAGGTTAGTCTTGGGAATAGTCGGGTGTGATTGAGCTGGGCAAAGGCCAGGGCTCGCAACCCTGTACTGTCGGTTCTCACTGCAAAACTGAACTATCCTGACAGAACCCGATGGATTCTCAGAATCAGTTGAGTTATATCTTTGAAACTATCTAATGAGATGGTTATGACCAAGAATGGTTAGTGGCAGTGAACTCCTGATCCTTCCCAAAAAGAAAGAAAGAGAAAAAGAAAAAAAAATGGTTTGGGTCCACATGCATGTGTCAGTATAGCAATTAACTAGGTGATGCACAGAATCATACATGACATGTACATTCTGTGTTGAGTTGTTTCTATTTGCTATAATGATTGTAAATATCTTGACGTGTTTTCTACTATACTTTGGTTGAAATGAGTTTCTCTCACCTTTTTAGTTGCTGTATGTGAATATGATTAGTAGGTGAGGACACAAATGGCCCGACCACCTGATATGAACCCCATTTGCACAAGGGCTGACTTAGGATCTTTAGGGTTAGAACCTTGTAGAAAAATTTGAAAATTTAGTGATGAATTTCTGGGCAAATTAGGTGTTGGTCCATGGTGTTAAAAAAGTAAGCAAAAACGCTAGTTTGGTGGTGGCTGGACAGAATTTTAGAAATGACGGTATCTCGAGTTATAGAACTCCAATTGAGGTGATTCCAAAACGAGGTGAAAGTTCTCGTTCTGAAATTCAATTTAGGCTCAAGAATCACTCAATTTGGCTGAGTAGAATGAGAGTTATGATAACGAGATAATTCTGGGCAGATTTGAGTTTTTTTGGAATTTTGGTGAAGAATTGAATGGGGAAAGGAAAGAATCACTCTTTCCAAGGAAGGCAACACACAAAGGGATGTGAAAGCCCTTTGATACAGCCAAGTAGTTCTTGAATCACTCAAGAACTTAGGAGAATCACTCTCACTAAGATAAAAGAGATAAACTCTAATATTTCGAATCAAACTTAACTTGTCTTATTGATAAGAATGGTTCACTTATATAGAAGCTTTACCATCGTAATTACAAAGGTTCCGTAACGGAAAATTTATTCCACTTAGATAATGATCCACTAAGCTAGGAAATAAAGCTACTTGATGGCTGATTGTAACTGAAATTGTGGCAACCAAAAAGTCACCCAACAGCCACTAGCTATGCGCCTCTTGGTCTCCCAAAGGCTGATGCCTAAGTTACCAATTGGGCCCTTATTACAACTTGAAATAAAACCAAACCAAAGCCCATTAGTTGATTAACCGCAAAACATAATTTGGTCAGCCAACTTTACAAAGGATTGGGCCATTATTTAAAACAAATTAAAAACTTAAAAACTGAAGCAAAGTGGCGCCTTAGTTCTCCTCCATTTGGGCCATGATGCAATTCACAACCTTGGTCTTTTCTCTTTGAAACTTGGGCTTGTATTCAATTAATATGGACAACACTTGTTGAAGAGCTTCCTTTGCTCTCCTTGCTCTAGCCCTTGTCATAGGTCCTCCAAGTCCTTCAAGAGGATCCTTGCCTTTGCTCATGGTCATGTCCTCATCACCACCATACCAGTTTAGCGTCACGGTCAGATATGATCCTGAAGGAAGATGGACGCACGATTGGGAGCGACAACAGTTCATCGATACTGACATTATTACCTTTTTGTTAGATAGAAACGGGCCAGGCCCACGGGCATACCCCATCCCTATCAGGGTACCCATGAGATTCACTTTTCCATTTCCTCCTAGAGTACAGTTTAGGAGATCCTATGGCCCACCTCCTGTCCCTGTATTATCGCCCTCAATATTACTCCCGAATTTTTTTAGATCTTTAGGGCCTTATGTACCACCTATTGTACGATCCAATATAGCAAACATACCTTTACCCAGACACATCTTCATCTCATCCACTTCAAATTTGACTTTCTCTAGTTCTTCTGACTCTCTGAATTTCTCTCACTGCTCAAACACCCCTACTGCGACTAGAAAGAAAAGGACTTATTCTTAGGCTGGACTTCCTCCTAGTTTTGACTCCTCTGAACAAGAACCTAGTGGGAAAGGAGAGTAGGCTAGGGCCAAGTAAAGTATAACTTGTACATATATGTATGTATAATTACTAGTGACTGAGAGAATGTATAAATAGAAATCCTTAACCGTTGTTAACTTTTGGAGGAAATGGTATTTTTGATAATCATGGATCTAGGGGGAAAGCTTGTGAGGTCATTTTTGTTGTTGTTGTTGTTATCTCTGATATCGTGACCCCACTTTATTTTGTATGTAAATCAGCTATGTGTATATGTTTATATGACTGGATGACTGTATATTTTGACAGATGATATGTATATATGTATTTGGATAACTGATGCAGATGGTGTATTTAGTTTCTATTAATGTGAACAGATGTAAACTCATACATATGGCTTTCTTATTGCTTGAATTATGTTAATATTATATTTATATTGATGGCATAATAAGTAGTAAGAGTGTCACAACTTACTTGTGAAAGATGCAAAATTCGTATTTGATGAACCATGTTTGAATGCTTTTTCTATTTTAAAAGAGAAATTGATTTCTGCTCCAATACTTGTTAAACCTGACTGGACTTTACCATTTGAACTAATGTGTGATGCAAGTGACAATGCAATAGGTGTTGTATTAGGACAAAAGAAAGATAAAAGACTGCATGTGATTTACTATGCTAGTAGAGTCCTAAATTCTGCACAGATTAATTACACAAATACTAAAAAAGAACTGTTTGCTATAGTGTTTGCTTTTTATAAATTCATATCTTATTTGGTAGGATCAAAGGTTTTGGTATATATTGACCATGTTGCCTTCAAATACGTGCTTTCTAAATAGGATGCCAAACCAAGACTTCTGAGATGGATCCTGCTACTTCAAGAATTTGAATTGGAAATCAAGGACAAGAAGGGAAAGGACAATGGTGTTGCAGATCATCTGTCTAGAATATCTTTGAAAGCACTACAATTAGATTGTTGTGACATTAACAAGGAGTTCCCTAATGAAAAGCTGGTAGCTATGGAAGAATTACCTTAGTTTGCTAATATAACAAACTTTAAGGTTACTCAGCATATTCCAAAGAGAATGAGTTGGCAGCAGAGAAAGAAGTTTCTTCATGACAATAAGTTCTATATTTGGGAGGATCCTCATCTATTCAAAATTGGAGTGGATGGTATATTGAGAAGATGTATTCCACAGAAAGAGCAAGTTGATATCGTATGGCATTGTCACAATTCAGATTATGGAGGCCATCATGGAGGTTATAGGATAGTTGCTAAAGTCTTACAAGCAGGCTTCTTCTGGCCTATAGTGAGAAAGGAGATCATTTGTTTCTTCAACAGTTCTTTTTAAAATGAATCTATCAAAATTTTGAGTCATAAGACAATTCAAGATTCATGGCTTAGGGGATTTTTAAGAATAGAAAAGAATAACCATATTGAGTTCATGGATTTGGCCTAAGTATCAATAGACCAAAAAATCATTTTTATATTCGAAACCAATTAGAATAGATATATATATAAAAGGTTTAGGGTTTAAAAGCCTATGTGGAGAGCTGTGACAAATGCCAAAGAGTGGGCAACATTTCTAGAAGACATGAAATGCCTTTGAACAACATTTTGGAGGTAGAACTGTTTGATGTGTGTAAGGAATAAACTTTATGGGACCCTTTCCAACTTTTTTTTCTCATTAATATATACTTATTGTAGTGGGTTATGTGTTTAAGTGGGTTGAAGCTATACCAACCAGAACAAATGAAGCTAAAGTGGTGATTTCATTTATAAAGAAGAACATATTTGCAAGATTTGGAGTGCCAAGAATTCTGATAAGTGATGGAGGATCCCACTTCTACAACAAATACCTTGAATTTGTACTGGAAAAATATGGAGTAAAACACAGAATAGCCTCACCTTACCATCCTCAAACTAGTGGACAAGTTGAAATTTTCAACAGAGAAATCAAGAAAATTTTAGAGAAAGTGGTTAATAGTTCGAGGAAGGATTGGTTAAGAAAACTGGATGACATAGTATACGCATATAGAACTGCATTCAAAACACCAATTGGTATGTCACCATATCAATTAGTGTTTGGAAAGGTATGTCATCTTCCTGTGGAACTTAAGCATAAAGCAAACAGGGCTACTAAATAGTTAAATTTTGATTTAACCAATGCTAGAGAAAAGAGAATGTTGCAGTTACATTAGCTTGAGGAGTTCAGACAATTTGCATATGAAAATGCAAAACTGTATAAGGAGAGAACTAAAAGAATACATGATAAATTCATTTTGCAGAGAGAATTCAGACCAGGGCAGCTAATTCTACTATTCAATTCAGGATTGAAGTTATTTCCTGGAAAGCTCAAGTCAAGATGGTCAAGACCTTTTATGGTAAAAGAAGTCTCTCGCTTTGGTGCTGTGTTACTTGAAGACCAGAAAGAAGGGAGAGAATTTAAAGTAAATGGCCAAAGGTTAAAGATCCACCATGGAGGAGAAGTCACAAGGAATAATTTTTGCATTAACTTGGTTCCTCAGCAGTGAGGAACATTTAACATCAAGCTAGTGACCTTAAAAGAGTGCTTTGTGAGAGACAACTCACATTTCTGAACCAATTTACCTTACTTGTAGTTGTACTTGAATTTTGATATTCATTTCATTTTATGTTTGCAATTTTAATTGCTGTGATTTTGCATTTTTCTGCATTTTGAAGTTAATTTGTTGAATGAATTGAGTTTTATGATTGTATGTGTGTAGTGAAGGGATTAGAATTGAATAAGTGAGTTATGTGAGTTTTTAAAAGGTTTTGATTAATGAAAGGAATCACTATTTTTTAAGAAAGGAGCCACGTAAAGGTTGAAGTCTCATGTTCCTCTCTGGAACAATCACTTTTCCTTGCAAAAGTGATCATGTAGAGGTTCGCGAAAGAAGCTCTTCTCTGAGGATTTTGTAATATAGAGCTAAACCTAAGTCTATTCACAGAAACACATTTCCAATTAAATTTAATTTTAAGTTTTCTTTTAAAAAGTACGAGTAAACTTTCGGGGGTTTAAAATCTACAAATTAATTAAATTAAACTACAAACATAATAAAATTGAGTTAAAAAAAAAATAAAGAAATAACAATCCAAAGAATACCAAATGCATGTAACTACAATTATCACGGTATCTAAAGATTTTAATCCGAATTTGAACATTTACCCAATTCAATCGAATAACCTAATTGAACTAGATCACAGATTAAATCAAATTATCATTTTACTAACCCAAATTGTAACACCTTAAATTTAATTTCAATAAATAAAGAATTTCACAAATTTTTGAAATAATAAAATTTCTATTTTTAATTCTAGTTTCATTAACCATTTCATATAAAGAAAGAGGTTACAAATTTTATCAAACAGTTGCTACAGGACTTATTCAAATACAACAATTTTTAAAATAATATCCTAAGTCCTATAGCAGTTTCATCCACCCCTTCACTGAGTCCGGTGTTGATCGTCTTGATTTCCTGAAAATGAATGTAAGGGTGAGTACTCTACACTACTCAAAACACACAGTCAACATAGAGTCTCACATCCAGCACATTTCCAATACATTAGACAAATACAATCACAGGCAGCATTTCACATCCATAAGTACAATACAGAAACTCGTGCATATGCACACTAGCCACACTCACTGTAGCATTGTGATCACAGATTTCCACTGTGAATGGTCGTCGGTTACCCCCGCCTCACGGATACCACGTGGGCAGTCACGGATCGCTCAGCAAAGGTAGTGGTCAGAGGTCTAGTCAGGAAGAGATTGTGTGGCCCATGGTGCACCCGTTCCACAGTCGATGTCGCCATCACTCTCTCCTCTCCAAGGTATTTCTACCATCCTAATCCCCACACCCCCAGTGTATCGCTGAACTATTCACAGCACATTACAACGGCGCTAACACGCTTCATTCTCATACATTTTATTCACACACGCAATATTCATGCTTGCACACGCCACACAACCTGTATTCAATTCATATTACACGGCACATGGCCCATATTCATCTATATTACATGGCCTTCGGGCCCATATTTATTCACAATATTCATTAATTCATCAATCAATGGTATTCTATCACACACAATTTCTCTCACTAGGCCTAACTATTCCAGCACACATGACAATGGACACCAATTTCCATCAAACATACAATTCCTACTCTCTATCTAAGCCACATTACATTAATCAACAAAACACACAAGAATTCCAACACATTGAGATAGGTAGAGTCCCCCTTACCTCAGATTGAAAACTCACACGCTAAATTCACCAAGAAGTACTCCTCCTCATGGATTTCGTCCTAAACACATGGAGAAACTCCATGAGAACCCAAGGAAACCACGAAAACAAGGAAAGGGGATAAAAATACTGAAACTCTAACCAATAAAACTCACCTCCAAGTGTTCCCCACTTAAATTCAACCTTCAATCTAGTTAAAATGGCTTTAGAGGCAATATAATTAGTAGAAAAGGGTTTGAGAATGAAAGGATCGAAGGAATTTTGAAAGAAGAGGGAGAAATAACCCTCCCCGAACCCTAACTCCCTCTAAATCCTTTTCTAGTTGCGATACCTCGCTAGAGCAAGATATTCTCGCTGAAGCGAAAATCTTAGACAAAACTGCACTTTAGTTTTTGCAGAATCTCGCTACAACAAGACCTTCTCGCTATAGCGAGACTGCACCTAGAAATGCAGCCTAAATTGTTGCTATGTCGCTACAACGAGACATCTCTCGCTATAGCGAGAAAGTAACAGTTCTGGTCCTTCCTCCCAGGGTTCTCTCGCTATAGCGAGAACAACTCAGTATCACGCCCTGCACTTAGACACTTATCCCATTTCAGCCCTATCTAGTCATGCATACACACAATACACACATACATATACTTAATACACATAAACATTATTATCAAGTAAATTAACACACACATATACATACATTTAGATTTATATAAATAACAATAATTAATATTACAAAATTTGGGACATTACAACTCTCCCCTCCTATAAGGAATTTCGTCCCCGAAATTCTACCAAACATATACAATTACAAGAACAACCCTAGATACAATTCTCTTATTCTACTCTCCGTTTCCCATATGTCATCTCCCTCATCACTTGAGCTCCATATTACCTTCACCAGTGAGATGTCCTTGCCCCTCAGCTATTTAACACGGTGATCAACAATTTTCACCGGGTATACGTCGTATGAAAAATCTTCTCTTACTTGAACTGGGTCAAGATCTATCACATGGGAAGTATCTGACACATATTACCTAAGCTGTGACACAGGAAACATCAGATGTAGGTTCGAGAGATTCAGAGGCAACGCAATCTGATATGTAGTAGGACCAATTCTATTTAGCACTTCAAACGGCCCAATAAACTTAGGAGACAGCTTCCAAGATTTTAGAGCCCTCCCAACTCTGGTCACAGGCGAGACCTTTAGAAACACGTGGTCCCCCACTTGGAACTCCAACAATTTTATCCTTTTATCAAAGTAGCTCCTTTGCCTGTCTTGCACAGCCTTCATGTTCTCTTTGCTCATTCTGCCTTTGGATCATATCCGGCGCACATAGAGTCACCTCTCTGGTTTCATACCAACACAACGGGGTCCTGCACTTTTGCCCATACAAGGCCTCAAATGGCGTCATTCCAATACTAGCATGGTAACTGTTGTTGTACGTGAATTTTACTAGCGACAAGCACTCTTCCAAAGTTCCCTGCTGTTCGAGTACACAAGCTCTCAACAAGTCCTCTAGGGATTAGATAGTCCGTTCTGTCTGACCATCAGTCTGTGGGTGATAAGCCGAGCTCAGTCTCAACTTAGTCCCCAATGCCCATTGTAGGCTCTCCCAAAATCTCGAGGTAAACCTTAGATCTCTATCTGACACCACACTAGTCAGCACTCCATACAGCCTGACTATCTCCTGTACATATAACTCCGCAAGTCTTTCCAATTTATACTTTGTGTTGATTGGGAGAAAGTGTGCAGCATTGGTCAACCGATCCATTATCACCCAGATGGCATCATGGTTGTTCCTAGTCTTAGGCAGCCCATAAACAAAGTCCATGGAGATACTATCACATTTCCACTCAGGGATCTCCAATGACTGTAACAACCCAGGTGGACGCTGGTGCTCTACCTTCGCCTTCTGGCATGTTAGGCATTTAGCCACATATTCGGCCACATCTCTCTTTATTCCACTCCACCAAAAACTTTTCTGGAGGTTCTGATACATTTTAGTTGCACCGGGAGTGAAAACTCATCCTGCTCTTATACGCTTCCTCAAGCACCATCTGTCTTAGCTCGTCCACTTAAGGAATGCACACTCAGTTCCAGAACTTGATCACCCCGTTCTCATCACGGTGGAACTGCAAGTCTTTCCCCTCACCTTTCTGTCTCATCATGTCTTGCAGGAAGGCATCTCCTTGCTGAGCATCTCGGACGTACACAAAAAAGTCATGAATCTTCGCTCTGAGATACAAACTCCCCGACCTCACCTCCATGGCCAAATTTATGTCCCAAAATTCCTCAATTAACTCCATTTCTTTCACCATCATTACTGCCACGTGCAATGATTTTCGGTTCAACGCATCGGCTACCACATTTGCCTTACCAGGGTGTTAAGACAATGTGAAGTCGTAGTCCTTGAGGAATTCCATCCATCTCCTCTGCTGCATGTTCAGTTCCTTCTGATCAAACAGATACTTCAAACTCTTATGATCACTGAACACCTCAAACCTCGCCCTATACAGGTAGTACCTTCATACCTTAAGAGTAAAAACCACCGCGGCTAACTCCAGATTGTGAGTTGGATAGTTGACTTCATGCGGGCGTAACTGTCTTGAAACATAGGCAACCACTCGCCTGTCTTACATCAAAACACAACCAAGTCCTTGCCTGGATGCATCACAATACACATCAAATTTCTGCTCTAGGTTAGGTAGCACTAACACCGGCGCCGAGGTCAATCTTATTTTCAGTTCCAAGAAACTAGCATCACACCTCTTGGTCCACTTGAACTCCTTCCCTTTGTGGGTCAACTTTGTTAAGGGCAATGCGATCATAGAGAACCCCTTAATGAATTTCCTATAATAGCCCACTAATATGAGGAAACTGCGTACCTCTGTCACATTCGTCGGCCTCGGCCACTCAGCCACTGCTTCAACTTTTGTAAGGTCTACCATGATTCCTTCCTTCGACACTACATGTCCCAGAAATTGGATTTCTGATAACCAGAACTCACACTTGGAGAAAAGTACCCCAAACTGTCGCTCTATCACTACAGCGAGACGTCTCTCGCTATAGCAAGAAGGTGACAGTTTTGGTTCTTCCTCCTAGAGTCCTCTCACTACAGCGAGAATAGCCTAGTATCATGCCCTGCACTTACGCACTTAACCCATTTCAGGCCTATCCAGTCATGCATACACATAATACACACATCCATATACTTAATACACATAAACATCATTATCAAGTAAATTAACACACGCTTATACATACATTTAGATTTATATAAATAACAATAATTAATATTACAAAATTTAGGGCGTTACACAAATTAATTATCAAATTAAAATATCAATCGAATCCTAATTTGAATTCTAACAATAGAAAAGTTAATCACAATCACAATACACAAATTTGAGGTTAGAGAAAAAGGAAACAAATTCGGAGCAATTTGGCTCAAAACTCAAAATCGAAATTACAACATTTTAATTCTGCAAATTGAATGGGAGGTTTAGCCTTCCATCGAAACAAGAGAATTCGAGAGAAAGTAAAAACAAGGATTCTTGTTTTGGCCAATTCTCAAAAACTCAAAGTGTTTAATCCATACCCCTAATTCAGAACCTCAGTATTTTATTTATAGGTTTTGAATAGAGTAAACTAAATGGCCAAAATTTGGGCCTTAATTATAACTATAAGTTTAATTACAATTATTTAATAACAAAGGGACCAAATGTAATCCTACAACAATATTCAGCAAATCTGTCTCAACTTCAAAAAATCATAAAAAATAAAAAAAAACTCCAAATCTAGCAATCCATATATGCATTTTGAAGGCTTGGATATGTAGAATCCAATGCAGCTGAAATCAGCTAAAGAAATATCTATAAAAAAGGCTATGACCAAAAGAGTAGTTAGAGATCAGAATAACCAAAAATATGAAAATTAAAGCATTTATTTGAAACAAGTCCAATTTATTCAAATAAGTAAAAAATGGTAAAAACTCTAAAAATAAAGTATATTAAAAGTGTTTATAAATTAAAATATGTTATATCGATTCTACACATCTGGAACTTTAAAATGCATATATGGTTTGTTAGATTTGGAGTTGTTATTTATTTTTTATGAATTTTTTAAAGATGAGTCAAATTTGCTGAAGTCATCCAAAATTTCAAGTCTCGCTCAAGCAAAAATTACCTCACTTGAGCGAAAAATGCAGAAACCAGAGCAGATTTTTTTATGGTTTTCTTGCTTGAGCAAGAATGAACTTCACCTAAGTGTACATGATGAAGTAACAAATAAAGGTGGTGATTGTTATTTGAGTAGTTATGCATAAACTAATGAAAGTAAAAGCATCACAGAACTCACACTCATTTCTTGACTAGGCTCTTGACTATACCTTTGCTAAGGATTTATTATTGTATGTTGTATTCATGTGCATGGGTTAATCGACAACTATTCACCTATATGTGTAAAGCCTCATGTGTAACAGCCCTATTTTATTATTTATTAATTATGTATTTGGTGTGAGTTGTTAATGCATGTTACTTGAAATTAGGAGAGTTTTAGATGTGTGAGTTGCAGGATTTTTTGCTGTAGCGAGAAATCAATGTCCAGAATCAAGCTAAAATGACAGATAGCAAAGTGCAATTTTATCTGATTTTTTTGCTGTAGCACGAATCGCTCGCTGTAGCGAGAATTCGCTCGTTGTAAAGAAAATGTCATGAGTTGTGGGATATTTAAGGGTTTTCAAGTTGAGAAACTTGGATTATAATCCAAGTCACAACCCTACTATGTTCTCTCTGACTTCTCCCCTCATTTTCTCAGCAAATCCTTAAAAAATCTCAACCTTTCTCCGATCAAAGCTTGGAAGTTCACTTTCCTTGTTCTTCGGTAAGCCCTTGCAGCTTGGTTCTCCATTTCTTTGGATATTTTCTTATTTTTCTTCTAAATATGAGCTCTTGTGATATTTAGGAAGAACCAATATTTTAGGCGAGATCCATTGAAAACATTTTACTAAACTTCTATTTCAAGCTAAGGAGAGCTCTATCTTGTTACTAAGAAAGTGGTATGCTTGTATTCATGAAAATGTTGTGATAAAATGCAAAATTTTCAGTATATGTTGGATGAGAACATATTTTTGTTATATTTGAAGCATGTTTTGTGATGTGATGAAGTGTATGACCCTTGTATTGAGTGTATATGCATGTATGTGATGGACTAAATTCGAGGGGACCAACTCTTGGCAATGATTAATTGATATATGATGCAATAAAGAATTAAAATAAAATAAAGAGATAAAAGCATGAATAATATGTTAGTAAACATATAATGAAAAATATAGAGATGAGATGGGAAATATGAAAAGAGAAATGAAATGAGAAAGGAATATGATAAGGAAGAGTATGGATAGTTCAGAGGTACATTAGAAGTGTGAAAGATGGAGACGATTGAGAAATCTTGGAGAAATGAGGATGGTGGATACTCTTATTGAATTGCACAAAACAAATAAGAGTAAGAGTACCACAAGTCTCACACTCATGTCCTTACTAATACTCCTAATCATGTTTTTGCTAAAAGGGGTCGGGTCAGCATACGTTGTATCCGTGTAACTGCGACTATCTAGCAATTATCTATGCTAAGGAAGACCTCGAAGGATCGCAGGGGCAGTGAAAGTGAAATGAGAACTCTAAGTATTAAGAGAGAGATGAAAAAGAATAAGCTGAATATTTAAAGATTGTTGCATGTATATTAGTATGATTTTGTAATATAATTTATTGTTGTATCATGTGACTAATTGTGAATGTATGCTTGGTAATATAAATAGATACTCATCCTTACATAAATATTTTAGGGAACCAAGATGACTGCTCCCAGAGAGAAAATTAGGCTTTTAGATAATTCTGTACATAATAGACTTAACTATGTATTTAACAAACATCAAAGACTATGCTACTTTAGAATTGCTATACATGTTGATGATGTGCTTAGGAATATCATTATGATAGAGGGGGAACTATATTATAGTATCGCTTTTGATTTTCCTGTAAGTAAAATATATCATACCCTCTATGTATATATATTCCCTGGTACCATGAGAACTCCAGCAGCCGTGACCTATTTGTTTACATATCATGACCATGACCATCTCAGAAGACTATCCAGATGGACTTTTGAGCGAATTACTGGCAAGCAGGTTACTGTGGATTCAGGTGATCAATATCTCGGATTGAATGATGATCTTGATTCAGACGACATTTCGATGATAGAGGGATAACATAGGATGACTAGTATCTTTATCAATCTTTTAATGGATAGGCTGCTCATTAGGACTTATTATATTTTGTATTTTGTAAATGTTGTAAATGAGTCCTAATGTATTTTAATGTATATTTTGCAAATGTCAACATCTTGTACATTATAAGAACAATGTATATTAATGTTATTTTGATGTTTCCTCTTATTGGTTTAATTCTTATTACTTTGTCATTTAAGTTTTATAAGTTTGAGTAAAATAAACGGAATATTTTATAATTCCATTTGTTATATTCGGTTGATAAATAGATTTAACTAAATTTTTTCTTCTTAATTCTGAACTTATTTTCTTATTGTTTTGAATAAAATAAGGATGTTACGTCATGAGTGCGTAAATGATGAAGTGACATATTGCATTACATAATTAATGTATATGAGTTATGGTGTTACTAATGTGCTTATTATTATTACATTGATATTGTGAAAATTTGAATTTATTATGTTGATGATGTTTCAGCGGTGAGGAGAGAACTCATCCTTACTCATATTTTTAGGAAATAAAGATGACTACCTCTCACAGACTCATTAGGCTAATCAAGTAGACTGTAGATAGTAAATTAAATTATGTATTTAGGGAATGACAGCGCATCTGCCACTGTAAATTTGTAATAGATAATAGAAATGGATCTAGAAGTGTTTTTACCTTAGATATATCAATAGAGTATAATATTCCTTTTTCATACCCTATTAGCGGTAAGATCCACCACACCTCAGCCTGTACATAGATAGAGGGATAATCTGGATACTAGATATTGTGAATTTTGTGTACACCTTCCATGACTATGATCATATGGGAAGACCAGTTAGATTTATCTCAGAGCATATGACCAACACATAAGTCATTGCAGATGTTGGAGATCTCTATGATGAAGACCTGACACCGAAAGAGTTGGATGAGACAGAGGGCTAACTTGAGGATGATGACTAGGATCATATTTTCCAAGTTTTTGGTGTGGAGATAGACCACTCATTAGAACTTAGATTATTGTGATTTTGTAATTATTTAAATGAATATCTAATGTATTTTGAATTATGATTTATAAATATTAATTTTGTATCTAAATGAAATCAAATATAAGTATATTTCATTATTATTCAAGTATAAATTTATCTAGTAAATTATAATGTGATGGTATATATTTATCCTTTATCTTTTTGTATACCTTTCCATTTTTTTATAAACTGAATAATAAAAGTGAAGGTTCTAATTTTTTTAATCAAATTTTCACGTCATAACCATAAAGAAAGTTCACTTTATTTTCCTTCTTAGTTATAAATTATTATACAAATTGAATAATAAATTAAGGGTGTGACAATTATCAATAATAATTTCCTTTATTTTTTACTCTCACTTAAATAATTTTTATTATTAATTTAATATTATCTAAGAATTCTAAAATTTTATATCCAAACACAACCTCAGAGAGTGCTAAAATTCAAGTGTGCATCAAGATCTTAGAACAGAAGGAGTAAAAATTTAGTCTATATTATTAACCTCTTTTAGTTAAGCATTGAGTTGACTATTAGAGTTTCAACTCAACATTGATACACATCAAGTACTTAGTATATCATTATCCTAATTAGCACATATTTATCTTACTCAAGATATTATTATCCTGATTATGAACATGACACTATCACTTTGTGCTTTTTTCTCCCTCAAATCTTTTTTTTTTTTTACATAATTCACTTAGAAACAATAATACCAAAAAACTTTTACTGTAACACTCCAAACTTTCCCTCAGTTTATAAATGATTATTGAATTATGTTAATCTTATTGAATTAGACGTGAGTAGTACATAGATACTTGAGAACTATAGTTTCCTTTTGTAAAATTTATCGAAACAGGTTTGATTAGTATCTAGAATAGTTGTAAGAAGTCTAGAAAAGTCTAAAAATAGAGAATAAATAAAATTACAAAATTTGACCAAAATACTCCTACAAACATCTAGAATGGAGACCCATTTTGGACAAACAAATGAAGGAGATAAATTCTAAAATTTTTATGGTGGATAGCCCATATATAGAGATTTCGAACATGCAAGTATGGAGCCTAAAGAGCAAGTATATAAATTACCTAAAAGTAGGCAAAAAAATCAAGTGCAAATAAAGGAAGTAGGCTAGGAATAGTAGTAAGGAGCCATGTGACCTATTAGAGCCCATGTGAGACTAATCATGATTAAGGGATAAGGTTAATTATGGTTTAATCCCAGCTGGATGAGTATATTCCACAAGAGCCAATGAAGTCAAGCCAAGTCAACAAGGTAATCATTAAGGAGATAAAACTAATGATGAGTAATTTATGTTAATGATTGGATTAATTCTCATTCAATGGATCTAATTGAGCCATGACCATGGCCATTGGGTCTAAGCTAAATAGGTTTCAAAAAGTAATTGGAATGATTAGAATGGAATTAGGAAGGTTAAAATCCAACTAGAAGTACAAAAGTCATCATGAAAGGACAATTTGGACTCTTACAAATATACACATGTGTAAGCTTGTAGAATAAGTAAAAAAGATACTAAAATTGAATCTCAACACTTGTGAGAGAAGTGTTAGTTTGCGATGCTTTGGGGGAGGGCCAACATCAATCCAAAACTCTATTTAAAGGCATGCATGCAAAAAGGAAGAACTTTCACTCATTTTTCATGCAAGCCTAAGTAATTCTGCATTCTTCTTTATCTTAATTCTCTCTAAACACATCCAAGTTCATCTCAAATACTTTCACTTGAACCCACAAAGTTAGATCACTCAATACCCTACCATAAAAGTCTTGAATCAAACCTTTAAATCCCACTAAAAACACCAAGATATCCCACAAATCCACAAAGTTTCTAACTCTTCTTCTTGGAGATCATTGTCAAGTGAGCAAGGAGGAGACCAAGGGAGAAGGAAACTCATTTTCAAGAGGAGAAAGAAAGAAAAAAGGGACGATGAGAAGAATCACCCAAAGATCAAGACAAAATCAACCCAAAAACACCAAGTAAGGGAAAGATAATTTTCATAATTAAGGAGAATACTTTGTTTAAATGGTTTTGAGTCAAAGGAGAACCTTAATCCTTTTTTGTTGTGTTGAATTTGTATGTGTTGATGAATCTATGATTAAAAATTTGATTGAAATAAGTAAATGCATGAAAATCACTAAGAGTACAAAGTGTGTTATATTTGATGATGACTTTCTTGTTATGTGGTTGGTTACATGAAAATCTTACACGTTTCATGTGAATCTATGATTTTGTGACTTATTTCTATGGTGTCTAAGTTGAATTCATGATTTTCTTTTGGATTGAAATTATTTTGAAGTCAAAATGAATTTCTAAATTGTGTTTGAAGATTTATTAAAGAAACTTCTAAAAAGAAATGGATTAAAAATGGAAAGTGATCATGATTAAGATCCTTGGATTTTTGGACATATTTGGACTTATGAACTACATGGACTAATGATAAGAACAAACTTTAAATAAAATAAAAATTGAAAGATTGAACATAAAATGAAAAAATATCATGGACTTGGACTAAAAATTCTTTAAAAATGCAAGACACTTGACCACGTATGTGATAGTACCATGAAAATGATTTACACCATATTTGACATGAATTAATGACCTTGAATACATGGGAGATATAATGGACAATTTGAAACTTACCAAATTTGGAGATAAGGACCTTTTTGCAATTAATATAAAATATAAGAATTAAAGTGCAAATAATGTAAAATATAAGAAAATATTTTTTAGTATTTATTTCATGAAAATTGAAATATATATATATATATATAATGTTAAATAACATTATTTTGAAAAAGAAAAATATTTTTCTTTGTAATCTTGAAGTTTATCGATAAAATAAAATACTAAAAAGACAAATTTACAAATTTAAAAAGATAAATTTCAGGTATCGTTTTATTTAAATGCTAATTAATAACTAGCTTAAAATTTACAAATTTTTAACATAAGTTACTTTTATTAAATAAGGTTCACTTTCAATAGAGTTATGTTTAAGAATTGGTAAAATAAAAATAATAAAGAGTAAAATAATTAAAAAGGTTATAAATTAAAATTTATGTAATTTTTGTTTTTAAAAAATTAATTTAAAAAGTTAAAAAATATAAATTAATTTTTTAATTTATAGAAAGTATAAATAATATAACATGAAAGTTTATGATATAAATTTGATTATGGAACTTGTTAAAATAATTTGGAAAATTATTTTAATAACTTATACATTAATAAATTTATTAAAATAAGTTTTCAAAGAACTTGTAAAAACCATAAACTATTTATATAAACTCTACATAAATTCTTTCAAATACTCACCTAAAACTTTTACCGAAAACGGTTTTGGCTATTTTCAGAGGACCTCACTTCTTAGCACTTCTTTTGTCTCATATTAAATATTTTTTTATTTGTCTCAATTATTTACTTCTTTTAAATATTTAAAAAGTACTAATTTTTTTTCAATAATATTCTGATGTATTAAGATAGTTTTTGTTAACTAATATTTAAGTATTTCTCTAGAAGTAGTTCTTATTAACTAACTAATACAATAATTTTAACACTTTTAACAAAGATATTTGAGTAAAATCAACTTAAGTTACTATGATAATTGATAAAATATGATTACTTTATTAAAATATATAAATTAATACCAAATGATATCTAAAAAAAAGAGAATATCATTTTAAATTGTTTCTTAAATATTTTGATTTTAAAAGTAAAACGAAACTTCTCTGTAACTTCAAAACTGTTATATATGTAAATAATTGGTCGTTGTGTTCTGATTTACACAGTTGACTTTGGCTTTCTTTTTCTTTTAGTCTTGGAATGCATTGAACCAGTAATTTAACAGTTTGAACTTTGAAGCACTTAACATTTTAGATGTAGAGAAGCTCATTATAAATTGGGAAGCTAAGTTTCATGATTGTTGTTGCACACTAGTGTGTTTATCTTTGATTCTAACACTTGACACAACCTTCAAGTTTCAGGTTCTTTCTTTTGCCCTCTCTTTCTTCTTTTTGGTTGAAACTCTTCTCTTTTATATTTTTTTTGTTGCTATTTTCTGGAAAAGAGTTAAGATCTCCTATGGGCATACATTAACACAAAGAATTCAAGACATGTTTTATATAAAATAATAACTAGATTATGATATTCAGATTGTGAATGTGTAGATTTAAAAGGGAAAACTATGATGAACTTGCAATAGCACTTTAGCTAAAAGAACAGGGTTGATTTACATGTTTGAAAGGATTTAGAAGCACCCATTTGGACTAGCCTCCCCACTTCTCAAAATGTAAGGAGCCGTTTAATTTTAGGAGTTTTTTTAATTTGTTATTACTTTAAATTATAAAATTAATATATAGTTATTTTATTTTTAATTTTTCAAAATTATACCAAAAAACGTAACTTTTTATTCTTTTTCCTTGTTTCCTATACATTTCTTTGAAAATACAACGAAAAAAGTAATAATTTTATAATTAAAATTGTTTTCTGAAATCAAACAATTCTTGAAAGTCTCTCTCCATTCTGTTTTCAATTATTTATATATATTTTTATATATTTTACCATGAGTATTTTTTATGAAAAATGTTGGTAATTATGTTTTTCAGGGTAAATGATTTATACTCAGGGAGGGCATGGGTGAAAATGAAATTTAATTTTAGTCCTTTCAATTAACTGTGAAGAACTTTATCAACTAAACTATATTTTATTTTGTCAACGTCAAATATGCTTACATTATAATCAACTAAACGATAGAAAATAGAATAAACAAAATCTTTATTCTATATTGCTATTATTTTCTTAGAAGTTATTATTCACGGAATTTTTCATTGGATTTGATAATAAAGTAAAACTTCAAGAAAGCGTCGATCTAAATTCAAATCCAAATGTTGAAAGTTTGAGTAGTGGGTCTTTGATACTTTTTTACTTAATTGTTTAATTTATATTAAGGGAAAATTCATTGTGATACAAATGTTATGATTAAAAATAGGATTCAAAAGATACCTACGTTGCACTCGCTGGGGCATATATGAAGTTTTTAATTGAAATTTTCGCCACAATATTTCATTTTATCATTTTTTAAAATTTATTTCTCCCCTAGTTTTCAATATTCGTATTAATTTCTTTTGCTTGTGTAAGATTCTTGTGAATCTGCTCCTTAATTTGCATTCTTCAAATAGGTACTTATATATTGTTTATCCACTTCAATTTGCACATTATCCAGTTCAGTAATCTGAAAGGTAAGATAGAAATTGGTGATGAAGGAAATGGAGTCACAAGAGAATGGTTTAAAGTGCCTCAAAATTGGTGATGAAAGTGAAACTGAAAACAAGGATTTGATAATTCACATGGAAGCTATGTTAAAAAGCGTGGAACTACCTTTAGTGTCAAATTGTTGTATCTACAAAGTACCTCAAAAAATTCGCAAGGTGAATGAAGAAGCTTATACTCCTAGCATTGTTTCTATTGGCCCTTTTCACTTTGGAGACAAGAGATTAGAATCAATGGAAGATCTCAAATTGAGATACCTCAAGAGTTTTCTTGAAAGGACTAAAAAGGGGTTGGGGGAGTGCATTGGATACATAAAATCTTCTGAAGAAGTTATAAGAAGTTGTTATTCAGAGATCATTGAACAAAGTAGTGATGATTTTGTTAGGATTATTTTAACTGATGCTTGCTTCATAATTGAGTATTTTCTAAGATCTCTAGAGTGGCCAAAAGAAGACCCTTTATTATCCAAACCATGGTTGAGGTGTGATGTAAAGCTTGATTTGATATTGCTTGAAAATCAGCTTCCATGGTTTGTTCTTGAAGAGCTATTCAACCTGACAGAACCTAGTTGCTTCAATGGTGATGTTTCCTCCTTTTTTTATGCTGCTTTTCATTATTTTAGGGTCCATTTCCTTCAAAGCCTATTGCCTGGAGTAGATAGTAGCAAGTTCACCATCCATTATTTTCATAAGCATTATCAACACTATATAATGAAGCCTGATCAAGTTAGTATGCAATTGCATCACCTCACTGATTTGCTCAGGATCTTTTTCTTACCACCTGATAGGTTGCCCAAAAGAGAAAAAGAAATAGTGAAGCATCTATATAGTGCAAGCCATCTAATGGAGGCTGGTGTGAAGCTCCATGTTGGTCAAGACAAAAGTGCACTTGAGTTACAATTTTCAAAGGGTGTTTTGACAATACCAAGATTTGAAGTTTGTCATTGGACTGAGATTCTTATTAGAAATGTGGTTGCATTTGAGCAGTGTCATTATCCATTTCAGACCTACATTACTGACTACATAGTCCTCTTGGATTTCCTTATTGATACTAGCCAAGATGTTGATACACTTGTGGACAAGGGAATCATGATTAACACTTTGGGTGATAGTAGTGCAGTTGCAAATATGGTTAACAATTTGTGCCTAAATGTTGTCCAGGAAAATATTAATGGTGGTTATATTTATCTCTGCAAGAAGCTGAATTGCTTTTATGAGGACCCTTCCCACAAATACAAGGCAATCTTCATACATGACTACTTCAGCACTCCTTGGAAAATAACGTCATTCGTAGCTGCAATTGTACTGCTTTTACTTACTCTAATTCAAGCCACATGTTCTGTCATCTCTTTATTTTAGGTCAAACCATTGTACTTTCTATTCTTAATTAATATTGTAGTGTTAAGGTCAGAGAAAAAAAAATGTTACTAATAAAATAATAATAATACAAAAAGTAAAATATAGTATTTTTCTTTAACAATGTCTCTCACCCCAAATGTTTTGGTGTGGATATTAACTGCTTTTTAGGACTTAAATTATTTTTGATATTGTAAATATATAAACTAAATCTTAATATATTTTGATAATGGTATGTAATTATTAAAATTTTGCATATAAATGAAATACAATTTATGTATATTTCTATATTGTTCCAGTATAAATTTATTTATTTAGATATAATTTACCTTTTATTGTTTTCTCATACCCGTGTGTGTATTGTAAATCGAATCATGCAAAGAAAGTTTAATTTTATCACATTTTCATATTACATGTATAATGAATTCATTTACTTTCTTTATCTTGTCATAAATTATTATATAAACTAAATAAGAAATTAAAGATGTCACATGCGCCACGTGAAGCCTCTAGATCATGCCTCCACAACTGAAGGTTGGTGTAACGCTCTTAATTAATAAATCATTTCTCTATAATTTATAAAAATTTATAATTTTAATTAAATTATTAATTAAGTCTTTCTTATTTGTGATACTAAAAAACTTAACAGAATTGTAAGTAATTAAACATTTTTCATCACAACTTAGCTTGCTAAATAAAATATAATTTGAACAACAATAAATAATTAACATACTTGGTATTACTTAAAGTTAAGAGTTCAATATTTACAAGTCATAAACAAAATACATTAGAACTCAATTTAGATAATTACAAGATAAAAAATACATCAAGTTCTAATGAGCATATCACTCCCACACAAAAAACCTTGAGAATATAATTCTAGTCTGGATCAGTCTTCGCTAAATCAGCTCTCTATTTCTTCTTGTGTTAGGTCTTAAGCATAATGGTCTCTAATGTCAGCAGTGACCTCTATACTAACTATCAGCTCTCAAGGTATATATGTAGTTTACCATAGCTAGTGTTCTAACCGTCCCTTTATATACATACAAATTGAGGGTGTGATGGATCCTACCACTAGTAGGATAATCAAAAGGAACATCTTATGTAACATTCTTGTTTTTATATTTATTATTATAGCATTGAATATTGGTTGTATTTGTGAAATTATTTGAATTTTAGGGAATTTTAATAATGTAGGTTGCAGGATATCTCGTTGTAGCGAGAAAGTGCATCAGAAATCAAGCATTCTGATGCTCTTTCACTATAGCAAGGATGCTCTCGTTGTAGCTAGAATGACAGATAGTAAAGTGCAATTTTGTCTAATTTTTTCGCTGTAGCGAGAGAAGGGATCGCTGTAGCGAGAATGCCGTGAATCAAGGAGTATTTAAGGGTTTCCAAGTTAGAAAACTTGGATTACAATCCAAGTTTCAAGCTCTTCCTCCGTTCTCTCAACTTCTAACCCTCCTTTTTCAGAAAATCTCCCTAAAACCTCAACTTTCTTTCATATCCAAGTTTGGAAACTACATCAATCAACTCTAAGTAAGTTCTTAGAGTTTTATTTTTTCTTTTTGGTTGTTTTCTAAGTTTCTCCCTTCTCAAAATGTTCTCTTTTGTGATATCTAGGAAGATCTTGGTCCTTTCACCAAAAACATTCATAAACCTTCTTTCAAAACTTCGTTTCAAGGTAAGGAGGGCTCTATTTTGTGATTCTAAGCATAATAACTATTTTGTAATCATGAGAGTACTTTATGTATGAGTTCTTGTATGATTCTTATGATTGATTGACATTGAATTGTTATAAGAAAATATGTTTGGCTGATTTTGGGTGTTAATATTTTGTTCAAGTAGTCTATTATTTAGAACTTAGTTCGAAAGTGCTTTACTAAGCACAATCTCTTACTTGAATGACAAGTTTAGTATGAAGGAAAGTATGAGATAAGTATAAAAAGCTGAATGGATCTAGTGTGAATAGTTACAGAAATATACTGGGGGTATAAAGTCCAGAGACGATAGGAAATCTAGGAGAAATATAGGTTGGTGAGCGATATTCGCACATATGTACACATTCTTTTTTAGAGTGAATGCGCCACATGGCCTCATACTCGTTTCCTGACTAGACTCCTGACTATACCTTTGCTAAGGGACCCATTATTGTATACGTCGTATCCGTATACATGGGCTAACCGGTGACTATTTACCTAGTTGTGTAAGACCTTAAGAACTGCTGGAGGCATTGTATGTCTATGATCACAGTGCACTGAGAGTGCGTATCCGAAAGAGAGGAATGTAATGAGTTGTGATGGAATATATGTATATGTGATATATATTATTTTGAGATTCATGATTTTATGATTCTTTGTCTTGTGTTCTATGATTGTGATTGTGCTATAATGTTGGTTTTTAAATTAATATTATGTGTAAATGATAAAATAGAAGCTCATCCTTATTAATATTTTCAGAAGATCAGGATGACAGAGCCTCAGGAAAGAGTTAGACTAGTAGATAGTTCAGTACATTATAGGTTAAATTATGTATTTAATGAATATCAATGATTGTATTACTTTAAATTTGCTGTTTTGGTAGAAACTGAACCTAGAACTCTGGTTACATTAGAAATGAATTTCTTTTGTAGTATTCCGTTTGATTTTCCTAGGAATAGAATACATTAACCTTGTGTATTTGTATGTATAGTGGTACTATTAGGACCCTAGCAGCCATCATATATTTGTTTACTTATCACGATCATGATCATCTCAGAAGACCATCCAGATGGACTTTTGAAAGAATTATTGGTACTGAAGTCACAGCTGATCTAGGCGATCTTTATCTTGGATCAGACGATGATCTCAATTCTAAAAACCTGACAGAGATAGAAAGCTAGCATGGAATTGACTAGTACTGGGTTCTTAGTGTTGGAATATGTTTTGGAGCTGCTCTAGGACTTTAATTGCTTTTGAGATGTAATTACTTTGGTCATGTACATATTATTTTGAGTTCCATTTGTTTTACCAAACAATTTGTAAATTATTATATGAAATATTTATATAGTATAATGAGTTGTATAAATGAAATAAGTAGCTTTTAAAATTTAAAGATTTAGGATGTTACATTGTACACTATTATAATTTCTACAGTGAAAACCTTATTGAATCTAGTCTCACTAGCTATAATAAAATTACAATGATAAACTCTCTGTCATTCCCTAAATACATTATTTAGTCTACTTTCATAACTCTACTCAATTAGCCTAACTGATCTATGAGAAGTAATCATTTTTATTTCCTGAAAATGTAAATAAGGATGAGTCTTCTCCTCATCACTAAAACATAACCAAAATAATCAATTTGAAATTTCCCAGAAACAACACAATGATAAATATATCAGTAATACCATAACATATGTACTTCAATCACATAATGCAATATGCTACTCTTTCATGTATGCACTTTCTCGTGCACTGTGATCGTAGTTAATCGTTGCCTCTTGTATTCCATGAGGTCTTACATATGTAAGTAAATAGTCGTTAATTAGTCCATGTATACAAATACAATGTATACAATATTGAATCCCTTAACAAAAGTAAAGTCAAGAGTTTAGTAAAGAAATAAGTGTGTGACTTGTGATGCTTTCACTCTTATTAAATTATGCATAATCATGAATAACATTACCACCTTGTATTTCCCCTCATATTTTCAAAATTACCGTCATCGTCTATACTCCCAGTGTATCTTTGTAACTATCTACACTAATTCTTTTCATCATCATATTTGCTGGTAATACATTTTTCTGCCATTTATTTCTCAATATACATTTAAACAAGTTATGCTAAAGGTCAGTCACCTCCAGATTCAATACAAATTACATATTTTTAATAAATCATATTTTAGTCATTTAACAACCAATAACATATGTATCAACCATCCAAAGAATTCATTTTTTAAACATAGATTTCTAAGATAGAAGCATGTAACCACTCACAGAAGTAAAGAATATATATATATATATATATATATATATATATATATATAATTCATACTAATTCATACACATCACATAGGTATAGTTTTATTAATAGGATAAAGCTCTCCTTACCTTGAGAAAATGATTCATATAGAAGTTTTAGGTGGAAGATGTTATCCAAAAGACCAAGTTATTATGGAAATTGGGTGAAAAGGATGTCTAAGCTCGGATTCAAGAGAGGTTTTGAGAGTAAAGGTGTTTTCTAGCTGTGGAAGAGAGTCAGAGAATTTAGAGTGAAATGAGAATTGTTACTTGCTTTGTAATATAAGTTTTAAAATGTTAAAGTTACTTAAATACCCCTTTACTCAAGGATTTTTGCTTGAGCAATATCCTTTCTTGCTTAAGCAAGACCATTCTCGCTTAAGGGAACAAATCAAGCAAAAATTTTATACTCATTTGCTAATAATTTTGTTTGAGTGAGATCACTCTTGCCTGAGGGAAAATGCTCTAGAGAACTCTTATTTCTATCGCCCATTCTCGTATGAGGGAGAACATAATTGAGAAATCCTTATCCATTCTCGCTTGAATGAGAAATAATGCAGTTTTAAAAAATAAAACCCTTCCATTCAAAAGTAAAAGCAAAAATAAAAATAAAAATAAGGTGTTACAGTTGGAACGTCAAATCTCCAGCTTTGAGAAGGTAGCCTCTAGATGTTGCATCCCCATAAGGTCTGCAACTTGTCATTGGTAGTAATGGATGCTTGGTATACTAGTCTTTGCATTGTGATTCAAAGCTCTACCTCATTATCTTTTAACTTGTCATAGGAGTCCTTCCACCTTTTAAAGTACTCATGCCTTTGTGGTATTACATCATGGATTTTTTATGCTTCCCTATTGGCCATGCTCCCTTGATATTGCCTCGATAAGATTAAGCCTTGATAGAACACCTTTCTTTTTTTAAAAATGCTTTCTCTCTCTCTCTCTATTTCTCTGGACTCCTTCTCTCACTTTGATTATTAGGGCTGCTCTTTTTATGCTTCCTTTTTTACCCTTCTTATTTTATTATTTTCCCAACACCTTTCAGTATGTCATTTGCCTCAACGATTTCACTTTCCACAACATCCTCTGTCTTTTCCTTCATTAAAATTGTCTTTCACTTTCTCTGCATTGATGTTTAGCTTTCTTCTCATGCCACATGTCTCATTTTTTGTGTCAATCCCTTTCTCCCACACCATGTTATTATTTATTAACAATCAAGAATGATGGGAAAAGGTGTGTAAAAGGTGAAAGATTTTGAGGTCAAACTCAAGAGTAATTTGGTGATGGATGTAACATCCTTAATTCATACTGGAACAGATAAAAATTTATAGCAAATAAAGAGATTTTAAAAATAAAATTCTCTAATATCTTTGCTTGGAGATTGAATAAAGAAGAACTTTTTTTTAAAAAAAAAATTCTTTATCTTTTATCTAATCCAAATTATGTACATAATGGTTCAAAACATAAACTATGCTGCATTTCAGTAAAGTAAATTCTCTATCTAAATTTAATATAACTAAAATCAAACAGCCAACTTCCCATATTACAAATACTCGAAATCAATGATTACAAGATTACTAGGTATTATAAATTTTACAATTTGTATCAAATATTTACATATCTTTATCAATTTAAAATTGAAGTTGACTAAAAATATTACAATCTTCAAATAATTAAACTCTATCAGAGCAATCCTTTATACCACTTTGCCAAGGATATGATCCTAAAATGGATTAACCTTTCTTTATTCTTCAATCTTATATCCTGGTAAATAATTTGTATGGGTGAGTATTCTTGTCCCAATTAATTCATTTGTTTAGGAATTATTCAAAATAACATAGAAGACATAGACTTGTGCCAATATAGTAAATAATACTAGTTTCAATACTAAATTAACAAAATCATAGTAGTAGCAATCATGTTATTTACTTCAAGTTCTACAATATGCATTGACATAATCTCAAATCATACATTACATTAACAATTGTTACAACAACTCAACAGATTATCCATCACGTCATCATTATTTCAAACATACACTAGGTTCACATCACTTTATTCATTTTCATGCTAAGCAATATGTCATAATAAGTGCATTACAACCATATTAAATCATTCCAATACACTCTAACACTATATAATACCAAACAATCTTCAATTTATTAACTAAATGAAAAAGAGGGTGTTATAACTTTCTCATCCTTTAAAGAATTTTGCCCTCGAAATTCATTAATTCAGAAAGAAATTAGGGCACGCTTCTCTCATTTTATCCTCAGGCTCTCAAGTGGCATCTCTTTCATCGCTTACATTCCATATCACTTTTACCAACAAGATATCTTTATCCCTTAGTTGCTTGACTCGATGATCCGCAATCTTCAGAGGAAATATATCATATGCAAATTTTCTCGAGGGAAGAGAGGGAAGTCTAAGGAACGGGAGAGAGAAGAAAGAAGAAAATACTACAATTGGTGCCAAAACTAAAGGGAATACATATCTCTTAATAAAGACATATAATAAAGGTAAGCAAGAAGTAAGATTCTTTAGTTGGATGAAAATTTTGAAAAATAACATTTGTGTAAAACTATCTTAGAAATGGATCACGAATAAACATGCAAAGCATCCAAATTCTGTAAAGTGAAAAATATATAAATTTAAATACTAATTTAAGAGTTCACTTTTATTAAATGATTCACATCTAAGTTAATATATTAATAATCAATTACAACTAATAAAAATTATTTTTTAAAAAATAATTTTGTTACATAAAAAAATATGAGGAATCAATTTTTGTTAAAAATATTTAGTCTTAAATAATTTAATTAGTTATAATACTTTTTAATTTCTTTTAAAAAATATAACAATAAAATTAGATAAACATAGTATATTTTTGGATAAAATATTTAGTGTTACAATGTATAACAAAATACATGAAATTATAATTTTATAATATAACGTCTTATATAATACCATCTCAAATACTATACATTTTATATAACATTAAGATTGCATCATATTTTTATGTTAATATATTTTAAATGAAACCATACAATTGACATAAAAATAATTACAGTTTTACAGAGATAAAAAATAATTTAAGTTAAAGTTTTGTTAGTATATATTTTTAAAATTGACTTTAAGTATATGAAAAAATATTGTTTATTAAAAATATTTACTATATTAAAGATATAAAGTTATTATAAATATTCTTAATAAAAATGTATTATTTTTAATTATCTCAATTTAACTCTCAACCGAAGTTAGTATTACCTTAAAGCAAAAACTAAAGTTCCTTTCACAGTCATCTTCCTACTCACAATAATTCCATCTCACAAAACCCTAACAAATTCAATTGAAAAGTTTTTCTCTTTAACCAGTAAAGAAAGAGGAAGAGAGAATCTCTCTTAGAAGATGAAGATCATTCCTCTGATTCTAATGGGTTGTGGAGGAGTTGGTCGTCAACTGCTCCAACACATTGTCTCATGCCGTTCTCTTCACTCTACACAGGTAATTTCCCTTTAGCTTCACCGTATGGATTCTTTTGTTTTCAGATTCTGTTTTATGTGTTTCTGCTCTCCATCACTTAGATGACAATCCTTGCTTTTACTTGAAAATGTAAACTTTGTGATCAGTTTCTGATAGCACATTTGTCTTTTAAACAGTTTTTTTCCCTTGTGTTATTCTTTGGATTTTATTTGCTTCGTAAATGCATCTGGCTATTGATTACTGTAAAATATGACCTTTTCACTTTTCAGACATTGAGGAAAAATGGGTTTATAAACTTTTGAGCGTTTAGTTGGTTGATATTGATATTTATTATTATTATTATTATTATTATTATTATTATTATTATTATTTCAAATTCTGTTTTATTTTCATATGTCTTTCTGCTTCCCATCGCTTACATCGAAGTCCTTGCTTTAATTTGAAAATTTAAATTTTGTTATGAGTTTCTGATAACCCTTTTGTCTTTTAGACAGTTTCATTATTTGTTTCCTTGTCTAGTGTTATTCTTTGGATGTTGTTTGTTTCCCTAAATCCATCTAGCTATTGATCACAGTAAAATATGGTCCTTTTCACTTTTCAGACATTGATGGAAAATGGGTTCATAAAATTTTGAGCGTTTAGTTGGTTGACATTTTTGTATTTGTTTATTATTATTGTTATGTGGCAGGGACTTTGCTTGAGAGTTGTAGGAGTTGGTGATAGTAAATCTTTGGTAGTTGCGGAGGATTTGTTGCATAAGGGGTTGGATGATAACTTCTTGTTGGAACTTTGCCGGGTCAAGAGTGCTGGGGAATCTCTATCAAAACTTCATGATTTTGGTTGATATCGATGCCTAGCTTGTCTTGGTGGGATTGTGAATATTTGTATGTGTTTTTATGCTTACTTGTTAGTTGTTATTTGAAGGAAAGTGCCAGGCATTTATGCATCCAGAGTCACAAGGAAAGATTCTAGACATTGCATCTCAACTTGGTAAAAAAACAGGTATGTTGAATTTTTATTATGTCATGCATTACCTGCTAACTGTGATTGATTTTAAAGCAAATTCAAAATAGGTGTGAACTTTCATGCATTTGATCACTAAGATGTTATTTCTGATTTTTTTGGTTATAGGTTTGGTCTTTGTAGATTGCTCTGCTAGCTCTGACACAATTACGGTGCTAAAACAGGCAGTTGATATGGGTTGTTGTACTGTTATGGCTAATAAGAAGCCTCTTACGTCTACAATGGTAAGATCATCTTAAATGTTTCATAACAGTTGTTGATATAGGATGGTAGGAGATACATATTAGTTCTGATTTTCCTTTACCCTATCTTTGTAACCTGTGGTACTCATTTACCACCTCCAAGTTAGGGTTGTGTGCATTTTGGTCATTAAACTTCAAAAGCATTCTATGTGATCCATAACCTCTTTAATTTGAGCACTTCTATCCTTCTGTTTGAAATTTTGTCAAGCTCTAACTGGATTTGTCATTCTGAAATCACATTTTTGAAGTGCACATGACCTCTGAAAAGTACAATTTTCATATTAAGAAACTTGGTACAAGAAAAGCTCACATAATTTGCGTGAGACAATTTTGATTAGAGTGTGATGGGAAATCAAATGGAAGAGAAAAAGCACACAATATAAACTTTAGCAATTTCATTGCATGTTTTCGAAGTTTCTGTTCAAAGCTTGCATCATCCTAATTGGAGGGGAGGGGAGGGTAAATTGAACTTTTTCCTATTAAAGTTTCATAGTTTCATTATAACTAGTTAATGCTAAGTTTTTGGTTTCTTCCCCTTCACTACTTTCTTTGTTCAGAATGTTGTGCTTCACTTAACTAAATAATTATTCTTTTGTGGAACAGGAGGATTTTAAAAAGCTTTTCACATATCCACGTCATATACGGCATGAGTCAACTGTAAGTAATATTGTTTCTTGCCTCAACTGGATTATTAGCTCATCAGCATTTATTAGCAATGCATCATTTGTGCAGTATGGAAAGTAGTTATTGAAATGTGGATTTTCAACCAAGTGTAATATGAAATGCAGCATTATTGCTAGAATATATGTATTTGATTATGCTTTGTCTTGAACTTGATCTAATGGTAACTAGACTAGAGTCTATACAAGTTTTGAATTATTAGAATTTGTGTGGGCCCTTGTTGAAGAGTGTAGAGTGAGTGGACTTCAATGGTAACTTGATCTAATGCTTATATGCTCTCTTATTTGTTTCCAACCCTTCAATGTGGGACTTGCTCTTCAACATGAATGTCTTTTATGGATCAATAATATACATACTGTAGCTTTGCTGAAATTCTTTAATTAATTTACCTTGATAAAGAAGGAAAATGAAATCCAGTGAAAAGGTTGGTCTAGTTTGCCAGCAGTAGAAGAACATGGTATAATGTCATCTTCTCCAATAAAATAAGGAGGGATAGATCATGAGTTCAAGGTTTGTGCATGAGGTTATGATTTTTAAAATATTAAATTATGAAGAAAAAGAGGACCCAATATATGAATTTCAATTTATTTTTTAAACGTAAGAAGGAAATTATCATAATTTTTTTCTTTTGAAAAATTTTAAATGTGATTGTAAAATTGTCTTTACTTTTATTAGCTCTTGTTGATCTACAAAATACAGTGTCTGTTTCTTTTAAAGCATAAATGTATGTTATGCACCTTATGATAGTCATTATACAGTTTTTGTTTCTGCCTCCTGTGTTGTCTTGTCACTCTGTTTCTGAAATTTAAAAAAATGATTTATTCTAGTAGATTTTTTATTGCTTGCTACTGGAGTCTGAGCTACAATATTTTCTGATGACTTATCTGTAATTTTTCTAATAAGCTTTTTAGAAAATGTTGATACAATTTTTTTACGGTCCCCTTAACTTGCCTGCATTATTAGTTTGGAAATGACAATATTATTGGTATTAATGTCTTTTAGTTAAGGGAATTTTTGGTGTTTTTGGAACTAATATTCAAAGAGGAAAAGAATTTGGTCCAAAGAAATGGACATTGAACCATTACAAAGGAAATCATTATTTCATTCATTCTTATGATTGGGAATGGGGTTAGGGATATTCTATAAATGGAAAAATTGAATAAAATGCATGAAGCATGATGGTCAATACCATCATCACAAGTGGTGTGCGGCAAATGGTGCTCTGTATTGATGCACTAGTCACCAGTGACATTAGGAAGGGTAACTAACAATGTCTTCATTTGGGACTTTGGTGCCCAGTGGTAGTTTGTCAGTAACTCAACATTTTCATGATTGATGTATAAAAACTATGTACTACACATTTTTTTAATTGGTGAAACAATGCTACAATGTTAGGAAACCTCCTATTATTAAGGTGTATAAGAGAAGAGATAGGAAGGCTAAAAGGGATAAAAGCCCTGAGTCAGCCTATTAGGGATATTCATAATAATAATTGTAACAGAATCAGTTCTGTATTTGAATCTACGCAATAGGGGAGCGGAACAGTATCATAAATAAGAAGGTAAAGAGTAAGGAGAGGGGGAGAAAAAGAAATCCTTAGATGTGTCAAGGAGAGTTTGGCCTCTCAAAGTCTGGTGCATTTGTACATTTTTTACATTAGAACTAAACAGAGATTCCTAAATAATACGAGTATCTATTCAATCTCTACCCTATTTGATACTAGTATCTAACACTGATATTAGAGCTCCAATGTAGGAGCTTTGTGGGTAACATGCTGCGTGGAGAAGGATTCATGGTCAGAAGAATGCGTTCGCGCACCCAAGATTCAAGAATGGAATCAAGAATCAAGGCGTTAGAGGGGATGTTAGCTCGGGTCACTGAAAATCAGGAAGCACAAGACGCAAGACTAAAAAAAAATAGAGGACCAAGGTGCAAGACTCAAGAACATTGAGTTCTTGCTGGAAAAACTTGTTTCTCCACACTTTGGAGGACCGGAGGGAGCATCAAGAAACGAAGACAGGACTTCAGGAAATGAGGAAAGGTGAAACCTAGAGGTAACAGGGGGGTTTAGCACAGAGGATCGATGGAGGGGATTAGAACTACCACTATTTTCCAGAGAGGATGCATATGGATGGCTCAGTTGGGTAGAAAGATACTTCGTCATCAGAGGGGCAAGCGAGGCAGAGAAAATGTAGGCAATAATAGTGGCAATGGAGGGCAAGCTGTTGTACTGGTACCAGTGGTGGGAGACCACTGAGGAGAACCAATATTGGGAGACCTTCAAGGAAGCCCTTCTTAATAGGTTCCAATCTGCAGTTCTGCAGAAACCCTTTGAGATGCTATTGGCTCTAAAACAAACAGAGTCAGTGCAGGAATACCGAGAACAATTTGAATTGTACATGGCTCTGCTGAGTGATAGGGATCCCACATATCTTGGAAGCATATTTCTGAATGGGCTTAGGAAGGACATCAAAATGGCTTTAAAATTGTACCCTTCAGCTACCTTGAAGGATGCAATGCGGAGTGCACAGTCCGTGGATGAGTCTGAACGTGTGAAGGAAGAGGAGGAAGAAACTGCAGGGAAGGAGGAAACTAGTGGGAGTGCACAAGAAGAGATACCTACTGAAGAAGGAGTAGGGCAGTGTAAGTCTTTACAATTGTCTTTTTATTCCATGAAAGGATTTACAACAAGGAAGTCCATGAAAATGTGGGTGGAAATCAAGGGAAGGAAGGTTATTGTCCTCATTGATTGTGGAGCATCCCACAACTTTGTTTCCAAAGTTCTGGTTGAAGAACTAGGCTTGCTGGTTTTGGAAACTGACCCCTATATGGTGGAGGTAGGGGATGGTAGAAGGCTGAGATGTAAGGGAAAATGTCCTCATTTGAAGCTTAAGTTGCAAGAAGTGGAAGTAGAGCAAGATTTTTATTTTTTTGAATTAAAGAAAGTTGATGTTGTGTCGGGAATAGCGTGGCTGGAAACCTTGGGAAGAATCTGGGTGGACTTCCAAGAGATGACAATGGGTATTAACACTAGGACAGGAGTGGCAAGACTGCAAGGGGGACCTGAGATTGTCCAAGGGAAGAGCAACCGTAAAAGCCATACATAAAGCCCTACTAGTTGAAGGAGAAGGGTATTGGATTGATTGTCGGATGAGGGGAACATTGGAGTCACAGAATTAGGGAGGGGGACAACAAATACAACAATTATTGGCAGAGTTTGCAGCTGTTTTTTCAGCAACCAGCAGGATTACCTCCAGAAAGGAAATGCGATCATGCGATACACTTAAAAGAAGGAAAGAATATTCTGAACGTTCGACCCTAGAAGTACCCACATTACCAAAAAATGAGATAGAAAAATTGGTCACTGAGATGCTGGAGGCTGGAATAATCCGACCCAGCACAAGCCCATACTCCAGCCTAGTTATCTTAGTCAGAAAAAAAGATGGCTCATGGCAGTTTTGTGTAGATTATCGGGCCCTCAATAAAATCACAGTGACTGACAAGTTCCCCATCATCGATGATAGAAGAGCCAATGGACGAGTTGGAGGAGCAATGATTTTCTCCAAAATGGATTTAAAGGCTGGTTTTCACTAAATCCGCATGAAAGGGAGTGATATTCAGAAGACGACATTCAAGACTCATGAGGGACACTGCGAGTTCCTCGTAATGCCTTTTGGCTTGAAAAATGCCCCCTCCACGTTTCCAGCGATGATGAACGACGTGCTAAAACCATACCTTCAAAAATTCAGTTTAGTTTTTTTTTTTTTTTTTTTACGATATTCTTATGAATAGTTGCAGTTTGGAGGAGCATATATGACATCTGAAACTGGTCTTTGGAGCACTCCGACATCATGGTTTGTATGCAAACTTGGAGAAATGCACATTCCTACAACGCACCCTTGAGTATCTAGGACATGTTATATCAAAGTAAGGGGTGGTAGCAGATCCACAGAAGCTGGAGGTCGTTCAAAATTGGCTAGTACCGCGTGATCAAAAGGCCCTCAGGGGGTTCCTGGGACTGTTGGGGTACTATACACGGTTTGTGAAGGATTACGGAGCCAAGGCGCGACCTCTCACACAGCTGCTGAAGAAGGACGCTGTGTTCCAATGGAACATTCAGGCCCAATGACCTTTCGGGGGCCATGCTACAACTTCCTGTATTGGCAGTCCTAGATTTTTCAGAGGAATTTGTGGTAGAAGCAGATGCTTCTAGCAAGGGTCTAAGGGCTGTGTTATCACAACAAGGGAGACCAGTGGTGTTTTGGAGCCAAACACTTTCAGACAGGGCCCAATGGAAGTCCATATACGAAAGGGAACTCATGGCTATTGTCCTGGCAGTGCTACGGTGGAGGCACTATCTGTTGGGGAGGTGCTTTACTATACTTACGGATCAATGCAGCTTGAAGTTTCTAACTGATCAAAGGGAGTTGAGTGAGGAATAGTTTTGCTGGATGTCTAAGTTAATGTGCTTCGACTTCGAAATCCGTTTCAGGCCAGGCCATCAGAATCAAGTTGTTGATGCCCTATCCAGACAAATGATGTTCACTGCCATTTTTGTGATGAGACATGAAGAGTTGGTTGCGACAGTAAACTACGCGGGATCATGGATGATTTGCTGACATATCCCTCAACAAATCCTGGGTGTGAACTCCGAGGAAACCGCTTGTACTTTTGTAGATGGCTGGTCTTGCCCAAGCAGTCCCCACATATTCCCTCACTATTGGCAGAGTTCCATGACTCCCCAGCAGGAGGACATTCTGGGTTCTTTCGGACTTACAAAAGAGCTGCAATGGTCCTCTTTTGGTAAGGGATGAAGGCAGACATACAACGTCATGTAGCAAATTGTGAGACTTGTCAACGTAATAAATATGCAGCCCTCTGCCCAACAGGGTTACTGCAGCCTTTGCTAGTACCTAGCCATAGCTAGAAGGACATATCAATGGACTTCATAGGAGGCCTTCCCAAAACATGTGGAGTGGATATGATACTGGTGGTGGTGGATTGACTCACCAAGTATGTACATTTCTTGCCATTGTGCCATCCGTTCATTGCCAAAGAGGTGGCTGTTGTGTTTGTACAGGAAATTGTCCGATTGCACGAGTTCCCAACCATAATCGATCGTGTCGAACAGAGATCAGGTATTTTTAAGCAATTTCTGGTGCAAGCTATTTCGATTATCCGAGACTCAGTGCCATTTCAGTATGGCCTACCATCTGCAGACAGATGGTCAGATAGAGGCGGTGAACCAATGCCTTGAAATGTAGTTACGCTGTCTTACAGGAACCAATCCCAAATGCTGGTTTGACTAGTTATACTGGGCAGAATTTTGGTTCAATTCCAACTACAGTGCTTCCATAAAGATGACACCTTTTAGAGCATTATATGGGCAAGATCTCCTTGTGTTACTAAAAAGGACGACCATATGTGCAAAGGTAGAAGAGGTTAACTACATGACCACTGACAGAGATAATCAACTATGAGAATTGAGAGCTAATTTGCTTAAGGCTCAGGATGTTATGAAGGCCTGGATTGACAAAAAAAAGGCACCAAGCTGACTTGACAGTAGGAGATTGGGTCTATCTGAAGTTGTAGCCCTACAGAATGAAGTCAATAGCTAGAAAACCTAATGAGAAACTCAGCCCTAGATTCTATGGGCCATATCAGATTGTCGAGCAGATAGGGCCAGTGGTGTATAAGCTCCAGCTTCCGGCAGACAGCCGCATGCATCCATTTTCCATGTGTCCGTTTTGAAGAAAGGGGTCAAACCCAAGCTGCAGGTGGAACCCCTACCAGCGTTGTTATACCAGCGTTGTTAACAGATGAGCATGCGTTGGCCTTGGAGCCTGAGGACGTGGAAGCAGTAAGGGATGGATGCCAAGGTGAACTTGAAGTCTTGATTAAGTGGAATGATCTATTGGATTATGAAGCCTCTTGGGAATCTGTGGCTTGTATTCAAGATCCTTTCCATCATTTCCACCTTGAGGACAAGGTGGTTCTCAAGGGGGGGTATTGTTAGGAAACCTCCTATTATTAAGGTGTATAGGAGAAGAGATAGTAAGGCTAAAGGGGATAAAAGCCTTGAGTCAGCCTGTTAGGGATATTCATAATAATAATTGTAACAAAATCAGTTATTCTGCATCTAAATCTAGACAATAGGGGAGGGGAACAATATTATAAATAAGAGGGTAAAGAGTAAGGAAAGGGGGAGAAAAAGAAATCCTTAGATGTGTCAGGAAGCATTTGGCCTCTTGAAGTGCCACCATTATATTCTGGTGCATTTTTACGTTTTTTACATTAGGACTAAACACATTTATAAATAATACGAGTGTCTATTTAATCTCTAGCCTATTTGATACTAGTATCTAACATACAAACTTGTAAGGAACTTTAGCAAAGTTTTCTCATTTTGACATTGAACCTGGAATTTTTTTTTCTAGGGCCACTTTTGCATGCTAATCGAATAGGAATTGCATGTAAAATGAGGTATCCATTCTTGTTAAGTTATAATTAAAACATGGGGTTTGAAATATGGAATCTTTCTTAGAATTCAAATTAGTACAAATGCTTTTATTAATTGTATCTGTGAGAATATTGAAGTAACACCTATAGTGAAAAATATGATAAAAAATCGTTTAAAGTTGTTTGGTCGTGTGCTAAGGTCACTATAGAAACTAATAAGGTGATTATATGACATGACTTTTAGTTTTGTAAAAAGTATAGAGAGAGACCCAGAAAAACTTTAGAGAATATTATTAAAAGAGATCTAATGATAAATAATATTTCTGAGAGTTTGGCTTTTAATTGAGTTCAATGACATTGTATGATCTATGTAGCCAACTTCACCTAGTGGGATAAGGTGTTTGGTTGTGTGCAAAGGTCACTATAGGCAGTAGTGAGGTGAGTGTATGTCATGACTTTTTGTTCTGTATGAAAGGGTAGAGAGAGACCCAGAAAAACTTCAGCAAATATCATTAAAAGAGATCTAATGATAAATGATTTTTTGAGAATTTGGTTTTTAATTCAATTCAATGGTGTATCGTGTGATCTTTGTAGTCAACTTCACCTAGTGAGATAAGACTTGATTGTAGTTGTTGGGTTGCTTTCATTCTTTTTTTTCTTCAAATTTATTTAGTAAATAGAGACCTGTTCTAGTCTCTAAAATTTTAAGTATTATTTACTTTTGACATTAAGGGTATGTTTGTTTCCCATTTTTAAAAGAGTTTTCAATTTTTTTTCGTAAATATAGTATTATACTATATTTAGAAAAAAAAAATTGAAAACTCTTTCTAAAAGAGAAATCAAACATACTCTAACCTTACAAAATTCTGAATTTAGTCCCTGACTTTGAAAAATGTTATTCAATTTAATCATTTTTGGTGCAAAACGACAGTGAAATGGAAAAGAACTAACATGAATAGATATTTGCAAAGTCAGGACTAAGTACTAAGGTTGATGCTTAGAATATTAGGGACTAGAATGGAAAAGGACTAAGATGCATGAAATGACAGTGAAACAGAAAAGAACTAAGATGCATATATTTCTGCAAAATCAGGGCTAAAGTTAGGATTTTATAATATCAGGGACTACAATATTGATGCATTATGGGTTTGTTGTTTTTTTAGTGGTATCATTTGGGAGAAACATGTATGCCTCCCTCTACTCCACTTTCAATATCTTCTGGCCCTTTTCTCCCTTCTTCTCTTTCCCTTGTAACCTGCCAGTCAAACAAATTCCACTCCCCGCCCTAACCTGCCACATGAGCAGGTTGTTACAACTTACAAACCCATTCCCTTACTCATGCTCTTGTCATTGAATATTCTGTGCAATTCCTGGATGTTCTTCTGTTTATCTATGTTGTACAACTTAGCTATGGGATGGTTCATGTCAAATTATTATTTGACTTAATGGGAATATTGAATTATCCATGGATTAATGAACAATTACTGAACTGGTTATTATACTTTTTAAAGGTAGGCGCTGGTCTTCCAGTGATAGCATCCCTGAATCGCATAATCTCTTCTGGTGATCCCGTTCATCGCATTATTGGAAGTTTGAGTGGTATATATCATTCATGGTCCTATAATTACATTTTATTTTTGGTGCTTCATCATGCATTCTTAATAGGAAGAAGATATTATATCTTTTGATATTATATTATTATTTTATGCTACTTGTTCTTATTAGGGACATTGGGGTATGTAATGAGTGAGGTTGAAGATGGAAAACCACTGAGCCAAGTTGTTAGAGCTGCTAAAAGTCTGGGTTATACTGAACCAGGTTAGTCACTGCTACATTTGGAATTGTATCATTGATATGTGAAACACATTGATCTCTGTAATATCTAATTTCTATATGCGAACCTTACTACTCAATTCTTGCTTAAGCTTTCAAATGGCCTCATCATTTTTCTTTACCCTCCCTCTCCCTTAACAGAATGCTACTCTCATTCTTCACATGTACAGGTAGTTTATATTGGAGCCAGCACCTCATCCCTAATTCCCTTCTCTAGTCCATTCCGGTTATTCCAGTTCTTTTATGCCTTTTACCAAATGTCCTTCCCCACAACTCTTCTAATGTAAACGTTATTGCTATTGGGACCATTAACATTAAAGAACATATATTTTCTTTGAACCCACCCTTTCTATTTGGGAAATATTAACATTATAAATATATTCTTTGCTAAGGTCTTGGCATGAAATTCATTTTTCCTTAATCTTCATGTTTTTGCTCTTCCCTGATGGGTTTCATTTGCTAATTGCCACACAGTTAGTTTATCATACTTTTCCTTTTAATTGTTTAGACTATTTAAACATTCTATCATGTTGCAGATCCACGTGACGACCTTGGTGGAATGGATGTTGCTAGAAAGGTTTAATGTCGTTTGTTTTAATTCTTTGATATATATATATATATATATATATATATATATATATATGTATATATATGTATGTATATGACTGGGTTCAAAGTTGCTTCGCTGAATAACTCTTTATAAATGTTGTATTTTGTCAATCCAACCGTTGAATTAAGTGATATATTCATGTTGGTCATGTGTATTGAATTTTAGATAAATCATTTGTTTGTAAATATGTAACTTCATAATTAACATTTACTTATATTTTAAAAATGATTAAATCTATATGTTAAAACTAGCTGTACAATTAATTGAAGTATGTTAAATGACTAAAAATAAAGTATTTAGGTTATTTTGTGAGTTTAAGTTATTGAGAATGTTAAGGGAAAAAAAGAAAGATGCTAGCTTCTAATAATTTAAATACACTTGAAATATCTTTTCATAAGCTAGCTTTCAGAAGTTATGAACTCCCTTTATTTTTTATTTTTACTAAACAGCTCTATTAATTTATTGACCACAATGAAAACTATGAGCTTGTATTAACAAATGCACTAAAAAAGGAGTTAGAATTTTATTCCCAGACTCCTATTTCTCATAATTACTAAAAAAAGATAGCTAATAGCTACCATTATATAAATTATTTTGTAATAAAATAATAAAATTGAAATCACACATTTGCTGGAATAGACAATTTAGTTCTTAAGTTTCTTATTTTTAAGATCCTTGATGTCAATTTGTATATAAGATTTGAATTAGAATGTACTTAATATTTGATTTACTTAAAAATGTGTGTGCTTGCGCATGGTTGAATTGAATTAAGAAAAAAAAGGATGGGATAGGTTCCCACTTTAATTTCCTCAACCTTGACCGGAATGGAGATGGGTTTTAGTTTTTTATCCTTGCCTTCCTAAACCTGACCTTAGACCTCATTCTAGGTGTGGGCAGGTTGGAGAACAAAAATCCACCCCATCCCACCCCAAACATAGTTTAATGATGTCTATTTTTGGATAATGTGCATATCAGTTTAATCTAGTATAAAGAAATCCAAGTTTCATTGGCCAAAGTTAGTAAAATTCATACCTCTCCGTTTGTTGATTTTGTTCATGAAAAATGATACTTGCTGTTGATTGAATTGTATGCACCTTGTGTGGCAAGTGTAGTATGAGATTTCATTTCTGAATTGATATTGTAATTTATCAACTTTTTAGTTAACCATTTCTTATCTTAGACACTTCAATACAATTTTGTATAAAGCTGGTTAGTATATTATGAATAGTAACTTAAAATGTGCTAATACTAAATTTCTGCGTTTGGGCCAATTTTAAGACAGGCTTTAATTCTTGCTCGAATACTTGGTCATCAGATTAATCTGGATAACCTTCAGGTTTGTATGGGCATTTATTAAATTCTATTTCCGCTCCAATTTTTCCCCTATGTTGCGATTACTATTTTATATGCATTATACAGATTGAGAGCTTGTATCCCAAAGAGATGGGTCCTGATGTAATGACTGTTGAAGACTTCCTTGGTCGTGGACTCTTGTTGCTGGATAAAGATATTCAAGATAGAGTTGAGAAGGCAGCTTCAAATGGAAATGTGCTGCGCTATGTCTGTCTGATTGAGGGCTCAAGGCATCTTTTTTTCCCTCCCTTAATGCTGTGCCTTCAATCGAGCATTAGCATTACACCTTTGCACATATGCTTTTCTCTTTTATCATTTTCAATTCAGTTTTTGTATATGATTTGGCAATGTTTAATGTTTAAAATTATTCATATTCATATAATGCAATTCCTTTATGCTAATTATAGCTTTTTTCTCTTCACAGGTGTGAAGTTGGCATTCAGGAGCTTCCAAAGAATTCTCCTTTAGGAAGACTAAGAGGAAGTGATAATGTGGTAAACTTAAATTTTCTCACTGTCTCGCGATGCATTTTTAATTAGGATTCTTCTCAATTTTATAGGTATGATCTAACTGAATGTGCTTTCATCCTGTTTCTTTTGCTTTGCTGTATTATAAAAGTTCAGCTCTAGTAAGCTAAGGGGCAGTTTGGTTTGAGAAATGTTGTTTTATTTTCTATTTTTGCTTTTAATTACAAAAATATCACCTTGGTTTTATCTTGTTTTCCATTTTCAAATATTTGTGTAGGAAAGAGTAAAAGTAACTTTTTATTGTTCTCTATATACAAATCTTTGAAAACAAAAAAATAGAATGAAAGTAAGGTAAAAATTTTGTAATTGAACGTGAAAACAGAAAATAAATTCTGAAACGCTCCTAAAACTTTTGTGGTTTGACTGTATTGTATTTTGATGCCAATGGCAGTTGGAAATATATACTCGATGCTATTGTGACCAACCACTGGTAATTCAAGGTGCTGGAGCTGGAAATGACACTACTGCTGCTGGTGTCCTTGCTGATATTGTGGATATTCAGGATTTATTCCCTTGAGGGGAAGGGTTTTGTGCCTTGAATTTAAAGAAAGGAAAAGGTGCAGTTGCTTGGAATGTACCTGAAGTGATTTAAAAGTTTTGGTTAAAATATATTATTGGTATACATGGTGCCAATTTTCAATTTGGTCCTTGCATGTATGGCTTTTCAATTTAGCCCCCATTATGTTCAATTTTATCGACTTTTTTGCCAATACCAACACCACAGTGAGATTGAGTCTAAGTTGCAAAATATAAAGACCAAATTGAAAATGACTTTTATGTACAGGGACCAAAATATAGCCTTTCTAGGCCTCTTTCATGTTCATCTTCAAATTGATCCTTGCACTTTACTGTCTTTTTACCTCAATCTTTGTGTTATAATAATAATAACAGACATCATGAATGCGTAGTGTAAGGACTAGATTAAAAACTAGAAGAGAAAATATATTTTAACCAATATATTGATACATTGTTGAACTGAGTATTGTTGATTTGTAAACTCATTATGATTAAGACTCATATTTTAACTTATGTTTTTTTATTGAGGCTAAAGTACTCCGTAGGAGTGTCGAAGTGGTGCGATCCACTTAAAGCTTGTCACAAAATGGGTTAGATTTTTTAATTTGGCCTATTTAAGGTGTCGTGACGGGCTAAAGTCAAAAAGATAAAATAAAAATTGTTGACAAATTAGTATGTTGATCTATTTAAAATTAACGTGAAAATAGAAAAATTATAAAAATCAATGAAAACTTATAAAAAAAATATTAAAAATACTTAAATAATATTTTTGTATCATTGAAAAGTTAATATTGAACTAGAATAATTATATTATATTTTTTAAATTTTAAAAATGAGTTTGTTATTAGTAAGCATTTTAGCCGGTTAATGTGGGATGGGCTAAATAGGTTGATGAATGTAAAATTTCCAATCCAACTTGCCATTTTCAACCGACTACGTGGGTTGGCCAGACTCATTTTGACGGCCTTCTTAGAAGGTCAAAGTTGGAAGTGTCAGTATTTTCCACATTTTTATACATTCATTATTTTATCACTTACCATCTTTTTTATTCATATTATTTATTATATTATATATATTTTCTTCTTATTTATCATCCTTCTACTCATTTAACATCTTTTTAATAAGTACCAAAGTAACTTATTAAAATATTATGTTGGTTCTAGCTAATACAATTACATAAATAATGTTATTTTATTATATAGTTGAGATTGTAAGTAATATAATTACCATTCAACAATCCATTGTGTAAATTTGAGTTATTAAGGTTGTGTCTAAATCATTTTCAGACTTCATGACAATCTTAATAGAAAAGATACTTGTAATATATTTTTAATATATTTTTTAAATATATTTTTTACTATTAATTAAAATTTATTAAAAATTATAAAAATTAATTAAAATTTATTCTTAATTTAATAAATTTTATTTCTATTTTATATTTTTTAATAAATTTCAATAATAAATTAAAAATTAATATAAAGGAATGTAAAGGGTAGTTTAAGTTTTTATAATTTAAAAACTTGTTATTGTTATTGTTAGTTTGTATATATTATTTATAAGAAGTTATATTTCTATTTTGGCCTTAATTAGCAAATTCTTCTCATTATAAATCGCTCACACAACATCGATTGTATCATTTTGATTCTTTCTAGATATTTTTATTCTCCTTCAACATTTGGATTCTTTCTACTTTAATTTTCATAGCATCGAGTTCAACCATGACTATACAATCCATCACTCAACCATAGTATAAATTAAATTGGATGATGATAACTTTTTTACTTGAAAACAACAAGAATTAGGAACAAATAAAGGATATATAAATGGTGGAGTGCCAAGAAAGTATCACACATAAGAGGATGCAACAATTGGAAGCAATTAATGAAAAATATCTCAATTGGGAGCAGCAAGATCAATTAAAATTGACTTGCTACTAGCTTTCATGTCACCTATTCTCCACACCAAAATGGTGGTGTGAATTTGTTAGGCCAAAATGAGTTATTCATCTAAGTTCTACGTTGACCAACTTAGAGAAGTAGAATATAAATAGGATGCTTTATTTTGTTTACTCACCCCTACAACATGTAGACCGAGGCTTGAGTAGTTGTGTGTTAAGTGAGAGTGGAATTTTTCTTTCCAAAAATTATAGGTGAGGTGGTTTGTAATTTTATTGGTAAAAATTTATAATAAAATTATGTTGGGAGTTTGTGGATGTAGATGCCGAACCATGTTAAAATTATGCATGTTTTTTCTTCTTTTGTTTCTTCCTTTTTGTGCAGGTGCGCATATGACTCCTCTTCCTCTCTTTTTCAGCCAACGAAGTTTTCATTTGTAATTTGGAAAAAAGCTTGAAGCATACTTTGTTATTAGTAAAGAGCTAAAGTAAGTCAACTGTGTTCACAAATCAAGAACATTGAGAAGTATGGAATATTAATGAATATTTTCTTTCAGTCCAGAAAATTGTAAATATACTAATAGCTGTACGATATCCTATTGAGGACTTTGAATATATTTAGGTCATTCTTGATGTTTTATCAAATGAATATGACCATACAGTAATTTGATAATCTCGAGGATTGATCATACACAATTGCCAAAATTGAGGTGCCATGGATCCCTATACAAGAAAGAATTGAGAAAAACAAGATAGCTAATCCAATTCCAATGCGATCATTACATACTAATCTTGTTCAAAATCTAAATTTCAATATTTGGAAGAAATTTAAATGGCCGAGCCCCATTCTACAGTTTAAGTTAAGGAAGATCAATCTTTGGAAACTTTAGAGGAAATATGAATCTTAGAGGATGACGAAGAAATTTCAATAGACGTGGCAATCGATCCTCAAATAGACCATAATGTCAAGTTTGTGGAAAATATGGTCACATTGTATTGAACTAATATCGTAGATTTGATACACAATATCAAAATGATTCCTCAATACACAAAAAATTCTATTGGGAGAGCAATGGTAGTAGTATAATCAATTTATGTCTATAATGATGACTGTACATGAAACTCTTCGATCCAGCATGGTACCCTAACTCAAAAGCTACAATATCAGCAATCCAGCATGTGCTGGAGGTGTAATATCAGCAAAAGGTAACTGTTTTTTTCATTGAATTTTGGTCATTCTTATTATGTTTTTGTTTCTCTTAATCTATATTTAACAATATAGGCATATGAGATACTGCTAGATTCTTGTTTGATTTGCATCTAAGATACACTTTGGGAAGTGGTTTAGCTTTTGCAGATATATTATATAGTATCTGATGTAATGATAGGATCTAGTATTTAAGTAATTGAAATAACTTTTTTCCACTTCATGCATTCTTATGTCTGAATGATTATATGGTTTATACTTACACTTGCTAAAATTCACTGTTGTCAATATCTATTTGACTACTGAGTAATGTTGAATATTGTTAGGCAAGTAGTGATATGTTAATAATCTATCGTTTATAGGTCAGTTTTTAGAAGTCCTTTCAGTTCCATTGTCCACGCGTGCATTAGTTTTTAATTCGAGGAAATAGTACCTTGTGTCTTCACTTTTATTTCAGACTTACAATTTTGCCTACAAGTTTTATTTGTTTTAGTTTTGCCTTAAAAGTAGCTTTCTTTTTTTCTTACATGACCTGGACCAATTGACTAACTATATTTCTGATTTAACATTTACTTGATCCACTAGGATACCAATTATATTCTTTTCCTTTTCATTTTAATCCATTTTTTCCTTTGTTACTGCAGAGTTATGGACATATGTAGAGAAGTCATTCACATGGACAGATCTTCCTTCTAAGTTTCCCACAAGTTATGTTCAGTTTCCTGTAAGTAACAGTTTACTTTTGGTACATATCATTGATCTTTTCTGATTTCTAATGATACCTAATTTCAAGTGTTCAATGCTTCAGTTCATGCAAATTATGTTGACTGTAATAGTTGGTTGGGTTATTCTATCCTCTCAAAGGTGAGTGATTGCTCAGTCTACTACTACCTGGTGAAAATTAAAAGTTTAGTTTTCTTTGGGGAAAAACTGGTCCCTAATGAAGTTTATGTGACTTCCACTACTTATGTTAATATCGTAATCTTCGTGATACCAAATAAAAACAATGAAAAGGTTCAACAAAAAGGTTAACAATAATTCTTTTAACAAAGTTTCTTTTACACTATACTTTTGATGTTTAGTCACAAGTACAGTGTTTTTGAGCTTTCTCTGATTCATAAAGTTATTTACCAATTCCATAAGTAATGGATTATGTTGCATTTCCAGAATGTTGATAATGAAATTGTCTTGTGGAACCTTAAGTGAAGGAACAAATTCCAGGGGAGGTTGGTTATAATTATTATCTGTTTTTCAATTTTTTTAATGTGTAAGTTTTAATAGCTTCAGTCTTTTTTGCTTTTCGATGTTTAGGGTGTAGTTGAATCCTGCAAAAATACCTTGTTCTTGAGTGAGATATCTGGTTCACCAAATTTTCTGGCAGGAATTATGTATCACACATTTTGTCCATTACATTTTTCTGACAATTCAGACTGGTTATTTTTCTTAAGATTATAGTGTTTCTTTTTTATATTTAATTTTTCTTTTCTTTTTTTTAATGTTTTGTGTCTGCCGGTTAACAGGGAATGGAAAATTTTTGTTTGAGAGTTGAAGTCAAGTCCCCCTATACTATTATAAAGTTTAGTTCAATAAATTTTTATTTTATCAAATTCTTATGGTAGTCACCTTGTTCAGGTTGTCACATGCTCAATCAAAATCTCCTGTTCTTATGTTGATGTTTTGCTCATAATTTTGAGCATTTTATTGTTTGGTTCTAACTATAGTCCCTTTTCTTGTTATGTTGCAGTACTATATTGAGTTGCTGGGAAGATGGGACAATATGGCTCTGGGATGGTGTTACAAACTCCTCAGCATAACTTATCTCAGTGCTATCTTATGTGTGCATGATATGCCTTCCAATATGAATCAATTTCTAATTGTGAACACAACGATCTGGTTTATTTGCTTGTATTTTTTTTGTTTTAGAAAGTCTTAACATGAAAATGTTTATCTTAGAACTTTTAGTTTGAAGTTGTTGAAAATAGACTTTTTGTATTAGGGCCTATTTGGTTTTATGGGCTAAATGAGTGAGAACTGACTTACTTACCGGTTCTAGTATTGAGTATGGACTGTAATGGAAACTTAGGTCATTCATGCAAATTCTTAGAATCAAATCACGAGAAAAAAGAAAGAGACGGAGACTGAGATCCTTTGTCGCCCTCTTGCCAAAACTTTGTGATTTCAGCATGAATAAATGCCATGGTGCATATGAAAACAAGTGATTTAGCGATGATAAAAGGTTTAAATTAAATTAGATGGTGTGAAATTATTTTTTAAAATATTTTTTTATTTTTTATATTTTTTATATTTTTAAATATAAGAACTAAAATTATAAAAAAATTAAAAATTATAAAATATAAAAACTAAAAATATATTTGAATTTGTTCAATGATGCCTATAATAAGGGGTTATCGTTTGATAGTCTTTTTCTAATATAATTGATATTAAATATTTTCATTGCACTTTTAAGAAATTACTATCAAAACACTTGAATTTAATGATGATTTTTTTAATAACTTTTATTTTAGGGCTTAACATTATTTATCATAGTGATTTGACAAAGAACTATTATTTTAATACGGTTATACATGTTTTCATGTATTACATAAATTTTTTCTAAGCTCAAATAAAAATTTAAAATAAAAAATATCTGAAAAATACTACAATTAAAAAGTTAAAAAATTATATATTTTAAAGAATAATAAGATATATTTTTTATTGGTTATTAATGGTGGCTTTTTAATTTATTAGGTTGTAATAAAGACAACATTTAAAATTAAAAAAATATAAAAAAATTATTTAAGTGAAAAAACATTATTTTTATATCTATTAATTTAATGTAATGTATCAAATTCAAAATTTAAGCAATTAAAATATATGTTCATTATTTTCTATTTTTTTTATATTTAAAGGGGTTAAAAAGTTCAAATAAACAGAAACAAGTCAAGTTCCCAATTTAGGAAACCAAACACTTAAAGTTATGTTTGAGAATTGTATTTAGGAGGAGAGAGGAAGGAAAATGAGGAGTTTTCTAAACCCTCAAAAGCCTTCTCAGCGTTAGCGTTTTGAGTTACTCCAATATGAAGTTTTCTAAGGATTTTCTTTCTCATACTTTTTTATGATTAAGATTTTAAGCTTTTTTTTAATGTTAGTTTTTTAAGTAGGAATTTTTTGAAAAAATTTATAAAAAACTAAAAATATTAATTTTAAAAATGTTATTTTTTTAAATTTTTAGAAAAAGAAAAATATTTATTTTTTATTTTTTTGTAAAGATAAAAAAATATAAATAAAAGATATAAAATATAATAATATTATTTATATACTTAAACCTTCATCACCCTTCCCTCTCAATATTAAACATCCAAACAAGGTAGCAGTTTAACCTCTTTCTCCCTCCCTTCCCTTCCCCTCCTGCTCCCTTTAAACCCTTCCCTTCTCTCCTCCTCTAAACTCCCAAACAAAGCCTAAAGAATCCATACAAAGAAAGTTAAAAAAAGTAGAGGGAGGGGTGGCAATACAAGAAGAAAACAAGGAACTCTCAAGCCCTAATTTAGCTAAATGATCAACACATTGATTGGTTTCTCTCAATACATGCCCAAACCTAACAAATTGAATATGTTTGAGAACATTTCTAATCCTACTAATTAGATCATATAGAGGATGAGCAGGATTTTGAACATGAAGGACAAGGGGTGAAACTATTTTAGAATCATTATCAACCTAAATGGTGTTCAGCCCCTTTTGGACCATGAGCTTTAATCCAAAAAAAAAAAAATGCTCCAAAGTTCAGCTTCTAAAGGAGAGAAGAGATGGATGCCTTTGTAGAAACCAACCAAAAACTGCCCATAGTCATTTTAGATTAGGGATGACAATGGATAAAGGATCCGATGAATATCTGTAAAATTTACCCATAATGGGTAGGATATTTACCTATTATATGAGTATCTAAGTACCCATCCTATCCTATACCTGCATATATACATACATACATACATATACATATATATATATATATATGTGTATATATATATATATATTAATTGTGCTACTTATGTAAATTTTAATTTATACTTGAACTCTGTTCTATAATTATGTATTAAATTTTTGTATTATTATATTACTTATGTGAAGTTTTATAAGATTAATATAAAAATATATTTAATAATAAAGTAAACCAAAAAAATTATTTTGGTTCATATTTTTAATAGAAAAATTTATTTACTATTTTATATCATTTAACTATGTTAATACAATTTAATTTTTACATAATTTATATGAGATTGACTTTTTTTAAAAAAAATATTTATATATGACACATATAAAATATTTTTCACATAAATATTTTTATTAATAAAATCATATTGATATTTAAATCATAAAGTGAAAGATAAATAATAACATATTGTAAATATTTTATAAATTTTACAATCACCTACACTATCACTGTAAGCTTATTATTTATTGATAATATTTAAATTTTATTTTTATATTTCAATTTAAAATAATTTTCCTATGCAACATGTGCATTAGAAGCATAACTATAATTTATTGAATCTAAATAATATTATTCTTACCATTTATTTACATTCAAAGAAGATTTTGAAAAAATATAAAATATAAAAATATTGTTAATTCTTATTTGATAATTTTTTCAGATAAAAAAGTATATTTTTTTATTATAAAATTTTATTGTGACCATTTATCTTTTATTCAAATTCTTTCTTTTTAAATTTATATACATTACAAATATTTAATTCATTAAAATAATTTTTCAAAAGTTTATATTTTTGACAAAATACTTTTGTGTAGTACATTAGTTATATACTAGCATTAATATATATATATATATATATATATTATTAATTATATTATATTATTTTAATTAAATCTCTTATTTTTCTTATATTTTCAATTAAAAAGTTAAAAAAAATGTGTTATGTGTCAATTTCTCATTGTCGTTTAGTACTTGAACTTCTTTGCCCTAACCCTACTCTCATTCTCAATGTCTCTCTCATTCAAACTTATTGCAGCAACTATGAATCGTTATTCATTTGAGCTAGTTGTCAATGTTGTCACAAGAGATCACCAAGTGATCACACATGAGAGGCCACCTATTGTGCAGATGTATCTTGTCATCGCTCTGTTGTTGTTGTTGTTTGGTCAGATCACACACAAGATAGGATATCACTGACAAATAACTTGAGTGTTTAATTTTACTTATGATTTCTAAGAATTTTAATTTAGAAAATTGTTGATTTAAGATACATTTAGCACTTGTAATCTTTAAAACCAAGTGATTTCATGATTTTTGGGTTTATATTGAATTAGTTATGAATTTTACAATTTGGTGTATAAAATCTGGAAAATTATGACAATAGCCATGTCCATAAAATGAATGATTATCATGTTTTAAGGGGATGAATGATTATGATAGATATGTATTCAATGAACAAATTAATGGCTATAATTTGTGTTGTGATTGTGAAATAATTCATAAAGATAGAGGTTGAAAACGCCGGATACAGGCAAGGGATAAATAGTATTGGTTTTGCAATAAGTGATAGCAAAGTACCTTTGTGTTGCAGGCATTGGGAAATATGCTAAATTATCCTAACATGGAGCCATAATCATGGTAATCAAAATATTATCTATATAGGATGTGTGATACTAACTATTACTACCATTAACAACCCTATATTGCTCCTATAATTATGCAGCGATCCCCTATCCCATGTATTGTGCAGCGGTTTATCTGGGCCTTCATGCTGATGCTAATCCTCCTCTAGATGGGCTAGATGACTAAAAGAGAGTAATCTGCTTGAAAAAAAAAGGGGTATATGTAAATTATCAATGCTTAGGATCCTTTTGCCTGACCTTTATTTTCCTTTGACTTGTAATATACCTGAATAACATAGGAAAGATAGGAGGTCTGAATTATATTCTCTACTATTGAACAATAACACTATATGTATGCAAATGTGGTATATATGCCTTCATTTATTTATTTAGCAGTTTGAATTTATTAGACTCTCAAAGTTTGACATAGTAACATAATAATTAGTATGAAACTATTAATAATAATAGGAATGTTTCAATTTATGTGAACAATATTTTGCAATGTGACCAAATCCTTTACAACTATAGCATTGGATACCACGTGTGTCTTTCACGTCATTTCTTCCTTGTGCTGCGTAGGCAACATTAATCGAGTCATTAGCATTAGCTTTTTGTTCCATGGCTGCTTGAGTTAGTAACTATTGTTTTTCTCAAAGAAGCTCACTCAAACAAGCATCCAAAGAAGGTGCAGGATCACAATTCATCTAATTAGAACAGGTTACTTCAAAATCTGGTTGTAGCTTCATCAATAATTGGTTCCTCTTTCTGGATTAATATACTTTTATGACAGCAGAAAGAGTCTTAGCAGGTATATCAACATGAACAATATCTGAATATTCTCCTCAAAGGTTCTGAAAATCAGAAAAATATTCTTCTATTGAAAAAATTCCTTGTGCGAAATTTGCCATCTCATACTCAAGTTGAAACTTCCTTTGCTCAATTTTCTTGATGGTTAACCTTTTTCAAATAATCCCACATTGCTTTGGTAGTTTTATGAGGTTTCAAATTGAGAATAATGAGAGGCTCAACTGAGCTGATTATCCACGTCATGACACGAGCATCCTGAATTTCCCACTTTGCCAACGTCTTTGCGTCTTCACATGTTGGATCATTCCCATCAATATGGCCTCATAATTCTTCCCCTTTGACAAATAATTTGAATTGAAACGCCCAAGCAAAGTAATTTTTTCTAGTAAAACGAACATGTAAAGATTCTATCTTATCATAAGAAATAATGCTTCAATAACAAATGTAAATACAACAAAATGTAAAAAATTGAAAGTCTGATAGTAGAAGTACTAACTACGCTATAGAGTTTTAGCTATACTACCCATGTAGAACACGTATCCTGCTGTACTTTTTTGGTCATCTATATCTCCCCACCAATCACTATCGAAGTATCCTACCAATTTGAATTCATTTATCTTTGAGTAGAGTAACCTGAGTGTTTCTGTTCCTCGGATGTATCAGAGAATTCTTTTAATAGCTTTAAGATGCGAGCGTCTTGGATCCTCCATGTATCGGCTTACTATACTGACACTATGCATAATGTCTGACCTTGTACATGTCAGATACTGTAGATTCCTTACTAAAATGCGATATTCACTTGCATTCACTTGGTCTCCTCCCTCGTATCAAGCTCCATTGGTGTTGCTACCGACTTGTAATCTTCCATCTTGCTTTTCTTTAAAATGTTCTTCGCATGTGCTTCTTGTGACACAAAAATTCCAAAATTTCCTTGTCTGATCTTAAGACCAAGAAAATACTTCATCAATCCTAAGTCTGTCATTTTAAACTCCCATGTCATAGCATCTTTAAAATCTTCAACCATCTTCTCAATATTCCCCATAAAAATAAGATCATTAACATAAAGAGAAACAAGAAGTAAATTACCTTTTTCTTTCTTCATGTACAATGCATGCTCGTAAGGACATTGTAAGAATTTGTTCTTCTTGAAGTAAGTGTTGATTTGGGTGTTCCATGCTCAGGGCGCTTGCTTTAGCCCGTAGAGCACCTTCTTCAGCTTCAACACTTTGCTCTCCTTTCCAAGTTTCATGTACCCAAGCTGTTGCTCTACATAGACTTCCTCTTCAAGGACTCCATTTAAAAATGTGAATTTCATGTCCATTTGATAGATTGGCCACTCAAGTTGTGCAGTTAGAGATAAAAGAAGTCAAATTGTCTCCATTATTGCAACCGAAGCAAAAACTTCGTCATAATCGATTCCCTCTTATTTGTAACCTTTTGCAACTAGACATGTCTTGTAACTTTCAATCTCACCTTGGGCATTCATCTTCTTCTTGTACACCCATTTTACACCTATGGGTCTATATCCTTTTGGCAACTCTACCAAATCCTAAGTTTCATTTCTTTCAATTGCTTTTATCTCTTCATCCATTGTAGCTTTCCACTTCTTGTCTCTTACTGCCTCCTCAAAGACAATGTTCTCTGAGTCTGCTAATAAGCAAATCAAATGCACTTCATTGGTTGAGTCGTATAGATCTTGTAGGCTTTGCATCCTAGGTTGACTTGGCTCTTCTTCTTCATCATGAACTTGAAAAGTCATTGGAGTTATTATTGGTGCAACACTTAATGACTCTCCTTTTCTTGCCTCTTTTTGGTTCTTCCAGTCCCACGTGCTTTCTTCATTCACTTGTACATCTCGCCTCACAATCACCTTTTTGTCAATTGGATCAAACAACTTGAAAGCCTTTGTCTTCTTATCATACCAATGAATACAAATTTCTTACTCTTATCATCAAGTTTGGTTCTTCTTTGGTTTGGTACATGCGTGTAGGCCACACTACCAAACATTTTAAGGTGTGATACAGTTGGTTTATGATCGCTCCAAGCTTCTTGTGGTGTTTGACTCACCAATTTTGTCTGCGGACATCGATTTTCCACGTACACAGAGCATTGCATTGCTTCTGCCCAAAATTCTTTTGGCACGTTTTTACTCTTCAACATTGATCAAAACATATCAAGGATCATTCGATTTTTCCTTTCAGCGATGCCATTTTGTTGAGGTGAATATGGTGCTGTCAAGAATCTTTTGATACCTTGTTCCTCATAGTAGTTTGTGAAAGCAGTTGACATACATTCTCCGCCTCTATCCGACCGCAAAGTCTTGATGTAAAGATTGGTTGTCTTTTCCACCATCGCCTTGAATTTTTTAACACCTCAAATGCTCCCAAATTTTCCTTCAAAAAATAAACCCAAGTCTTCCTTGTATAGTCATCAATGAAAGTAATAAAATGCCTCTTCTTACTAAAAGACTTCGGAGTAATTGGGCCACATATGTCAATGTGTACTAGCTTGAAAGATCTCCTTACATGATATTCTGCCTTATTTTGAAAATTTGTCCTTGCTTGCTTGCCAAGTACACAACCTTCACAAAATTTCTTGATGTAGTCCATGTTCGGTAGCCTATGGACCATTTTCTTCTTTGCTAACTCTTTTAGTCCGCTGTAATGTAAGTGTCCGAACCATAAATGCTATAACCATGCTTTGTCCTTCATGTTGACTTGTAAGCACCTCTCTTATATATTCTTCAAGTTGAGTTTGAACATCCGATTCTTCGTCATCTTCACGTGTGCGAGCACTTGACCATTTTTGTCCTTCAAGTGCAACATGCGGTCTTTCATGAAAATCGAACATCCTTTCTCCAATAATTGGCCCATACTAAGAATATTACTTTTCAAGTCAGGTAAATAGTAGACATCCTCCATAGTACCTTCTTTTCTATCCTTTTAGGAAAAATATATTTTTCCTCGCCTTTGACTAGAATCTTCATTGAGTCTCCAGAAGACATGTATCCATCTTCTATCTCTTGTATATGAATAAAGAAATGTTTGTGCCACTGGTGTTGAGATGCCATACCCTGTCGCTATCTAGAATGATGTCTTCATAGGTCATCATGAGAATTCCATCATCTTTTGTCTCATCTTCCACGACTAAATTTTCATTTTCTTCCACTTTCTTCTTGGTGTAGCAATCTTTTGCATAGTGTCCATATTTACCGCAATTGTAACATTCGACATCTGGACAATTTGAAGGCCACCTCTTCCATGATTACGGCCTTGTACACGCCAATTTTGTTGTTTCGTTTGTCCTCTCTTCATTGTTATTTCCACGACCAAGATCTCTGCTGCAACTGAAACCGCAACCTCCACGTCCATGTCCTCTTCCTCGGTTGGGTTGCGCATACATCGCTTTGTCCTCCTTGATGGTCATCTTTGTTTGTAAGGCTTCCTCCAAGAGAACCCGCGAGATCATCAATGGTCATTTCTTCCAAATTCCTTGACTCCTCGATTGCACATACAACATTTTCAAAGTCATCGATCAATGATCGAAAAATTTTCTCCATAACTCTTACATTTTCCGATTCCTTCATCCTCATGGCCTCCAACTCACCACGTAGAGTTTGAAGACGCACTTGTTTAACTCGGTTGGCACCCTTGAACACCTTTTGCAATGTGTCCCACGCTTCCTTTGAAGTTGATGCACCAGCAATCTTCTCAAAACCCAACTCATCTACAGCTTGGAATAAGAGATAGAGAGCGGTCTTATCCTTCATTCACTTGTCTCTCAATGCTTTCAATTGATTCATTATAGTGGCATCGGTAACTTCTGCCTCATTGTAGCGTTTTTCAACTACTTCCCATGCATCTTGTGCACCGTTTGAATAATCTAGTTGTCATAGTTTATCTTAGTGAGTCGTGGCAGCGGCATTTGCTCCAACTTTGATACCAATTTGATAACAGAGAATATGAGTATTTGAGTTTTCTTAGAGAATAGAAAGAACAAAGGATGGACACTACTAGTATCTTTTCTTTAATGGATTTCTTTCTACTTCAAAATAGAGAATACAATATCAATATGTAGAATCTCATGATAGACTCTTTAAATTCGTTCACTAAATATACTAATAACAGCAATACATAAATGCTATAAATGACATTTAAAACCAGAATTAAAGGTAGTAACTCTTGACCATTCAAATTCTTGCTGAAAAATGCCCTCTTAAAGACTGATAATTTTTGAGTTTAATGCTCAACAACAATGAATGATAAGTGAGATTATTAGAAATAGGATACCTAACAAGATGGTGTGGATGCAGTGGCAAGTGTGTAATGGTAATCCTTTAGGTAATTAGGAGTCTTTCTTTTTAGAGCTTAGAAATTCTAAAAATATTCTCCAAATAATAATTCTCCATAAGATCATTACACACCTCTAAAGTCATTTCCATCCACAACACACTTTTGCATAATCAAAAGTTCAAAAGAGAGTGTGTGATCCACGACAAAATCAGTGTTGCATCTATTCCAAGTTGAAAACAATGCATCATCATTTGCTGACTTAGAAAGATCTCCATTTACAATGTCTCTTGATATGGTATCAGATACTATGCACAAGAATTCTTCCTGATTTCTTCGTTTTCCTTTATTCATTTATCTTGTTTCTTGATTCAATAGCTTCTCTGATTCTTGATGTTGGAAACCCTAATATTTGCATCCCAATGAGAGCCCAAGGATTTTGATAGTTTATATTACTTTGAATGGTTCCAATTACCATTTGCCATGACAATGACAGTGAAATCAAAGAATAAGCTCTGATGCCATATCAATAGACATAGCATTTAGTGCTTATTGAAACGTAGAATTAATGAGTCATACGGTTGAGACAGTGGAAAATAGTGAGCACAAGTGAACGAGTGATTTAATTTTTGCAACATCTGCCAAACTTGAAGCTTGATTTAATTTTGTTTTACTTTAATATTTTAAAATAAAGAATTGCTAGGATAGCTGAAACTGGAAAAGGATGATTCGTATTTTTTGGATGAGCCAAACTGGTACAAACACACAAATTTTGGCTTCAATTTTCAACACACTTTTAGGATGATTAATTAGACCCACATGAAATTTTTCATAAAATTCTTCTTTATTCCATTCCAAAATACGAAGTTTATTCCAAATCTTTTATGATCTGGCATTGATTATACGAATAGAAAGGTTCTCAATATTGAGAAACTCTCTTTGAAGATGGATGTTAGGAGAAAAACAATCCTATGCCTATTGGTGACAGTGGCAATGTGTCACTACAGAGTTGAAGGTAGAGACCCTATACTGCATAGGGTTGGAGGAGGAAGGTATACTTGGGCACCAAAAGTTAACTTCACTAAGTGGGCAAGTAATGAGCACTTCTACAAGGGTGATTGGTTATGTAGGTGACTTCAATTCTCATTAATTATTTATTAATATTAACATTTTATGTATCTATGCAATGTTTTATGCTAACAAATTAAATTTTCCTTTATGTATATAGATTTTGGTTTTGACAAACACGTTTACAATGTTCTGGAGGTGAACAAAACAAATTATGAGAATTGTGTTGACACAAATTTCATAAGCAACATCACAAGAGGAGGAAGAGATGTTTTCCAATTGTTAGAGGCGAAGTCTTATTATTTCATCAGTGGGAGGGGCTTCTGCTCTCAAGGAATGAAGATTGTAATAAATGTTGAAGAACCCGTGTTAGCACTATCACCAACAGCTTTACCTAACCACGCTTTTTCATCAACTAGAATGAACAACACTGATTTGCTTGTGCTTCTCGTTTCAGTTTTGGCATGGACCTTTGCAGCATAGACATTGGATTTAGATCAATCAACAACTATCACTTTTTGCATTTTATTGCTATTATTGTGATATCTACATATAAGATAAGGTTAATCATTTATCAATAAACCATTGATTTCTTTTAAAAAGTTGATTTCTTTTAAAAAGATCAAAAACCAATTTACTGGTTATTCGTGACTATTTTACAGATTGAAAACCAAATAAAAAAAATTAATGTTAATCATTTAGCAATTAAAACAGTGACTGATTTCATAAGAAAACTAGAGATTAATTTATCAGTCACCCTTAGTAGTTAATTTAGTGAAAAAAAATAAACAGGAAATAAACATAAAAAATATTAAGAAAATAAATGAGATAGTGACTATTAAGAAACCTCAAGAATGATTTAGTAACTAATTTAATGAAAAAAACAAATAAAGAAAATAAAAAACAAAATAACGTGAGATGATATATTTTTAATCAATTTTAAATTTTGCATGATTGAAACTTAGCAATAGCTATCATTTTTTCCAATGCAGTTTACGAAGGTAACTTTGGTGCAAATTGTGATTCACCACTTTAAAACGAAAATAAAATTAATGTAGCATTTTTTTTCTTTACTATGGACAAGGTCTTGTGAGAAAAATAGATGGTGATACTTGAGAATTTTTAAATTAAAATATTTTTAAATAAAAAATTAAAAATATTTTCTACTAATATTTGAACATTAATAAGTTTTTAAAAGGTAATTGTGGTAGTTATTAATAATAAATATTTTGTTATATTAAATAACATTAAAGAAAGAGAAACATTTTAAATAAAAATTATTAACTAAATAAAAACTTAAACTATTATTAATTTAAAAATTAAATATTAAATTTCAAAAAAGCCCATGAGATGATGAGAAACTAAAACAAATATTCAAAATCTGATTGAGAAAAGTCCTTAAAACGTTCCTGTATAAGAATTTGTATTCACAAATTATATATCATTAATAGAAATTTTATTATATTAAATAAAAATAAATAAATTTTAAAATAAAAATAAATCATAAATCATAAAATTTCATAATTAAATTTAATGTTGAATTAAAATAAATGTTTAATATTAAAAAAAATTACTTGAAAAATAATCTACTTAATAAATTATTAAATAGATTACTCACCAATCTAAAAAATTTTTAGTAATGACAAATCAATCTCCTAAAATAAAACTACAAAGAACGAAGGGTTACCAAATGTTTGTAAAGCTTTTTTTTCAATTGTTCTCTTTAATATATTCTTTTCTTTTACATTAAACATCACAACTAGTTTTATCATTAATAATGGATTTTGTTCCTGTTACGGATACACTGATCTTCTCAATGCTCCTCTATAGTATGATAAGGTGACATCCTTTCAAGTACCGTTGGCTTTTCTCTATCTTACGTAGGAGGGTGTACATGTAAAAGGCACTCCAGTGATAAAGTCAGGTATTAGTTTAAACAATAAATGCTATTAAATATTTGAAAGTCAATACTTTACTGTACCTCTTATCTTCCTTTTATAGACAATATTATGGACTAATGGGCTTTTGTGGGTCACCCCTGACTTTGGCCCTTCAATTAAGTAAACAATGATATAATTACTTACCCTAATTGGTTTAATTATTCTTTAATTTATTTTTAATCTGACCGAGAGGATACTCGTCTTATTGATGCTGAAGGGGTATTCAGATTCCTTCTTTTATCATTGAAATTGAATGGTGTCCTATCTGGTACACTAGCCCCCAAGGCCGAGGAGGTACGACTTAAGGGTTCATTAAGTCCCGTTAACCGTTGTTTGTTGGTGTTATGATGTGGAAGTTGTTGATAACGTATTTGGTTTTGAATATGATATGTCAGTATTCATCTGAATAGGTATTCAGGATCCTTTTACTGGTGTTAAGACCGAATATAAGTTCGACTTAGTCTTTGCTGAAGGTTTCCAGAACTAAGGGTTTCAAAAAATTAGGGTTTTAGCCTTTTAGGGTTTTTCTTCGTGCTTTGTGCTTCTGAAACGAAAGGTTGGTTGATTACGTCCATTGATCTGAGAAAGATCTAACGGATAAAATGAGGTGCAACTCTTTATCTGGTCAAAACCCTATGTTCTATAAATACGTGGTGGTCCAGGCATCATATACGCTTTCTGCTCTAAATCGAGGGGTATATTGTGCTTAGATTGTTAGAAGGTTTTCCTTTCTTCTTCTTGAGATTTTGTTGAAGGAACGCTTGTTTTATTTTACTTTACTTTCTTTTCTTGCTCTTCTTATGGCCTATTCCATCGAGTGGGAGGATTCGTTGTCGGATCTGGCAAGGCCAACTACTCCTCATGAGGTTGGGGGCCTCAGTGATATCAAAAGGTTTGAAGAGGTTTCTTCGTGCTCGAATGTTGTGAATGAGCCGATCACGACTACTAGTGAACTTGAGGACAATGTCGAATCACCTGATACTTGCCATGATAGTTTTGAATCGAGTGAGTTGTTGCCGAACACTAGCCCCTAAGAGAAAGGCCTACATTTTAGCCTTGTACAATTCCTGGATATGAATGGGTATGTGGTGAAGTGGCCGTATACTTCTTTCGTTTTCAACAAAATAAACGACTTCAAGCCTTCGTAGATCATTGTGATATATTACTGTGGGAGGCGTCAGACCCCTATCCAATAGTTGTTAATGTTTGTCGAGGGGATGGCTTTGGTAATCTCGAGCTGGTATTTTTAGGGGATAGTGTTGAGATGGTTGACACATTCTTTATATATGAGTATATGTTTAGGAAATTAGGTATAAGACTTCCTTTTGATAACTTTCATATGGATGTGTTGAGAGTTTTGAATGTTGTGCTAACATAACTTCATCCGATTGGGTGGGCAGCAATGCAGGCATTCAGAATTTTGTGTAAATTTTATTATATAGAGCCTAGTATAGGTTTATTTCTTCATTTTTTCTGTACCTGTCCTTCAGACAAGGCAAGATGGATATCTTTAATAAGGCAGGCCGAACTGCCACTTTTTAAACCTTACACTTCATCTTTTAAAGATTTTAAAACTAATTATTTTAAAGTAACTGTGCAACCTATCAGTAGGAATTATATTTTTGATAATGAAAATAAATCTCTTTTCCCCTTTCACTGGACTCGGGTGCCTCATTGGTATGACATTTTTCCTGAGGATATGCTATCGGCAAAAGTCTCCCCAACCTTGCTTGGACATGGATGGTATGTCTTGTCTTTGTAATACATAATTTGGATACCGGATTATGTTGATTTGACTTCTTATTTTTATTGTAGGTATAATGGCTCAAAGAGGGCTCAATGTGAACTATCGCTGAGGTTTGAGACAACGGGCTCTTGAAGGTACCTCGACTGAGGAACACCAGAACCCTCACCTAGACCAAGTTTTGAACTTGGCTAAAGCTTGTCCCACCCTCCCCCCTCCCCTCGTGATCTAATCCTTGCTGAACGTCAACCAAAGAAAAGGAAAGACAAAGGCAAGGAGAAAGAATCCAAGAGGGAGAAGAAGCGAAAACATTCCCGAGTTGCAACAGATGGTGCGAGCAACTCGGCTGTTCATACCATCATCCCCCTAGCTATCTTTTTTGAATCCTTTTTTGCCGAAGAGGTTCATGCTAGTAAGGTCGTCTCCCTGGATTTGTTGTCAGAGTCGAGGAGAAGGTTTGTAAATAAACAAAATAATAGGTCTCGGTGGTAGTGGTATTGCGAGTTTCAAACTAGGGTCATGGTGATGGCGTGTAGCCTGACTTTGGAACCTTTGCAAGAATTAGGAAAGGTCTGAAGCTAATTGAAGGCTCTGGCCAAAAGTGAAGAAGTTTGGTCAAATTTGGTTGAAACCAACAAAGCGCTAGAGACTAAAGTGGCTCAGATTAAGGAGCATTTCAAAATAGTTGAGGATCGGCTACGCGCAATCGAACAAGCTTTAAGGGTGAAATCCTTGGAGTTGGATGAAGCTGTGGTGAAGGAAAGGCAAAAGGCTGATGTCGATATGAGGAAATTTGCTGCTGAATGCAATAAGAAAATAGTTGCCGAGCATGAGGCCAGATTTTATCATGCTATGCGTCAAGCTTTTGAATTTTGCCAAGTCTCTGCCAATTTCTGCTTCGACCTACCTAGGGACTTCTTCGGTGGGAAGTTCCTACCTTATGATGAAGTTGATAAGGAGGTGGAACCTAACACTAGGGCACCCTGTCAAGGTTAACCTACTGCCGAAGATGCTCCTGCCCCCCATGATGCTGAGGGAAGGAACTAAGCAATTTTTCTTTTCTGTAAACCAAAGGCCAATAGTTGCCCTTTTTGTAATGCCTTTTGGCCTTTTTCATTAATACAAGTTTTAATTTCTTCAATTCGTGCTTGTCCTTATTCATATGCTTTATTTTTTATATTCATGCCGCGAACCAAGGTTTAAATCGACCAAGATGTGTACTTAGAATAATTTAACTTTAACTAAGATATTGTAATTAATTCTTTCTTAACTGAGAGGTGATAGTCGAGAAAGTAGTTTAATTCATTTTTAATCGAATGGAGTGCTCGATAAGGAAAATAATTGATTCTTCTTTAATCAAGTAAAATATAATTGATTCATCTTTAACTGAGTAGGGTACTCGGGAGGGTATAATTGATTGATTCAACCTTAATCGAGTGTGGGTACTCGGGAGGGATTCTTTTCAACCTTAACCGAGTAAGAGTACTCGAGAGGGATTGCTTGAATAAACAAATGGTGACCGAATTCTTTTGCTAAAAAGAGATCCTCTCTTCACATTTTTATAAGAAGACAAAATCTGAACGAGGAAAAGAGTGCACTGAATTTATAACAAGTTTCAACTAAAATAATGTTTAAGATGTGATACATTCCATGTTCTTTGTATAGTTTTCCCTTCAAGTGTTTCAAGCTTATATGATCCATTGTCTAGTCATGTTGTTATCCGAAAGGGTCCCTCCCAGTTGGCAACGAGTTTTTCTTCTCGTCGGTCTCGACGTGCTTCTCTAGTAGCTCTCGACACTAGGTCTCCAATCTAAATTTTTCTTAGTTTTATTTTTGAATTGAACATTCTTGCCATTATTCTTCTACTAGCCTCGGCCATTATTGCTGCTTGATCACGTACCTCATCCAATAAATCTAGGTTAATAGCTAAAGATTCACCATTAGTGTGTTCATCAAAATGTTGCCTCCGAAAGGATGGCTCCCCAATTTCGATCAGACCATGGCATCAGTACCATAAGTTAGTCAAAAAGGTGTTTCCTTTGTAGTTGTTTAGGGAGTACATCGATAGACCCATAAAATCTTAGGTAATTTTTCTGCCCATTCTCCTTTTGTCGAACCCAATCTTTTTTTAAGTTCATGTAAGATGACTTTATGTACTGCCTCAGCTTACCCATTAGTCTGAGGGTGCTCGACAGAGGTGACTCAGTGTTTGATATGCAACCCCTCCAGAAATTCATTGAAGTGTCAATATGCAAATTGCAAACCGTTATCGGTGATCAGGGCATATGGAATACAGAATCGTGTAATAATATCTGTCCAAGTGAATTTTTGGACTTTATTTGCCGTTATGGTGGCAAGTGGTTCAGCTTCAATTCATTTGGTAAAATAATCAACAGAGACTATTAGGAATTTTCACTGCCCTTTAGCTAAAGGAAAGGGACCCAGCAGGTCCATTCCTCATATTGCAAAGGGACAAGCAAAGTGAACGGGATGAAAGTTTTCGACATGCTGGTGTATATGTGGATAATGCTTTTGACAAGGAATGCATATTTTGACAAAAAGTTCACAATATTTGGATAAGGTCGGCCAAAAGTATCCGACTCTCAATACCTTTGTTGCCATTGTTCTTCCTCTTGAATGGGTACCACAAATTCCTTCATGAATTTTTCTCATCACATAGTTGGCTTGTTCTTTATCAAGGCATTTTAGCAAAAGAGTAGATATGCCTCTTGTTCCTGGATATGAGAACACCCTTAGTCTTCGGACTCCGGAATGGGTTGTAGAGCGGTCTTCGGTCTTCTTGTCTTGGAAGTATTCGGTCTGTCCGAGGTGAGATCAATTGAGGGTGAGGAGGGTACCTGCAAAGGCACTCCGATGGTAAAGTAAGTATTCGGTATTACGTAAGCGAGATTACTATATTTAGTAAGAATGACATCAGAATGCGTAATGTACTGTGTACTTCCCTTTTTATAGCCACTGTTTTGGGCTGATGGGCCTGGATAACTTAGGCCTTATTGACTATCCTCTTGATTAAGTATAATCCTCGTTATTACTTCAGATTAGTGCATATTAATTATTTAATGCACGTGGTAAATGGTGACTGTTCGGTACCGAGACCTGAGAATCTTAAGGAATATCTGGTTTGGAGGGTACTCGGTACCGAATACCTAAGGGGTACTCGGTACCGGGTACCCTAATAGGTACACTAGCCCTCGAAGCCTCAAAAATTGTAGAAATTTTGAAGAGGCTTATTATCCAGATTTCGGTCTCAGTGCGATGCGCGGGAAATATGATTTTGGCGGAAAATTGGGGATGCTTTTAGGGTTTTGCATTTACTGTTCACCAAGATCTGATAAGTTACTCTTTTGATAACCGTTGATCTATTGATGATCTTAACGGCTGAAGTTGGGCGCGACTCTTCATATACCCGAAGCCCTTTGCTCTATAAAAGGGGAGTGTGGTCCCTGCTTGCTTCTACCTTTTGCTCTGTACCGAAGTGTTATAATTTTCTTGTGCGCCAAGCTCTGTCTTTAAAACCGAGATCTTCTTTTCAAAGTAAACAAGGTATAAATATTTTTATCCGAGATGGTGAACTCAATAGAATGGGAAGATTCACTGTCAGATAGGGCCGATGATCGGGATAGGGCTGAGTCTGTTAGAGTAGTAGTGGACGAGGCCGAGGAGCCCATTAGGGCTGTAGGTGAATCTAACGAACCTGCCGAATCCTCTGCCTCCGCCGAAGGGATGGTACCCATCGTCAGTCCAATTAGGGAGAGGCCGACATGTCCACCATGTACAATTCCAGGATATGAATGGGTGGACGGAGAGGTGGCAGCATACTTCTCCAATTACCAAAGGAATGCCGACCTGAAGCGGTTCTTAAGACTGAATAGGGTTTGCTTATTTGAAAACGAGGACCCTTTTCCCATGGAAGTCGAATGCTGCCGAGGGGATGGCACGCCGAATCCTGACCTAGTATGCCTAGGCGCCGAGTTCGGCTTGGAAAGGGGATTTTATGTTTATGATTGCATTTTCAAGGAATTAGGAGTAGTATTTCCTCTAGATGATTTTCAAATGGGGGTTTTACGTGTTTTAAACGTAGCCCCCACTCAACTTCATCCGAATGGGTGGGCAGCAATGCAAGCCTTTAGGATTCTTTGTAAATTCCATTATATAGAGCCAACCACAAACCTTTTTCTTCATTTTTTTAGTACACGTCCTTCGGACAAAGCTCGGTGGATTTCCTTGTTCCGCCAGCCCGATTTTCCTATTTTTAAACCTTACACTTCCTCCTTTAAAAGTTTTAAGACCGGATTTTTTAAGGTCTTTATTCACCCCGAGGGGGGGAAAAATTATTTTTACGACCGAGAAGGGACTCCTCTGTTCCCTTTTCATTGGACTCGGGTACCTCGTCGATATGACGTGGTGCCCGAGGATATGCTGACAGCCGAGGAGCTGTCAGCTCTTCAATATATAAAGACCCTTCCTCGGGAAATTCCTGCCCGAGGACTGATTTTGCTGCTCAAGTCCCCAAATCCTCGGATGGACTTGAATGGTAGGTAATTTTCCTAAGTACATTTTTCTAAGATATCTTGAATTGATTTGACTTTTCTTTTTTGATGCAGCTCTTATGGCACACCTCGGCTCCGGAATGGGCTACCGTCAGGCTTTGAAGCAAAGAATGCCGGAGGGGATGACGGTTGATCAACATCGTCATCCCGAGATGGATCGCTTGGCCGAGAGGGCCACTGCTCGATCTCCTCCCCGAGATCAGAGTCAAGCTGAAGGGGACCTTCGAAAAAGGAAAAATAAGGGCAAGGCAAAGGAAGCTGAATCGAGGCCGAAGAAAAAGCAGGCACGTGCCCAACCTGCTACCGGATCGGGAGAGACTTCTCGGGGGGTAACCATTCCTCCCAAGGTTATGTCCGAGAGGTTCTTCGCCGAAGGGGTGAATCCCTCCCGCCTACTCCCACCTCGTCTTCTTTCAGAATCAGGAAAGAAGATAGTAAATGAACAAGATAAGGGGGCGAGGTGGGATTGGTTCTGCGAGTTCTTCTCTCGAGCCGGGATCATGGCTCGATCTTTGGCGCTTGAGCCTATGCTTGAGCTCGAGAAGGTGAAAGAAGAATTGGCCAAGTGCCAAGAGGTACAGCTGAACCTCTCCGAGACCAACAAAGCACTGGAAACCGAAGTGGATCAGCTTAAAGAACATCTTCGTATCCGAGATACTCGTGTTGAGGATATGGAGAACAAGCTGAAAACTGCTGAGGCCGACAGGAAGTCTAAGGGTCCTGGAGTTAGCTGATGCCTTGGCGCGGGAGAGGAGGACTAAGGAGCGGTGTGAGGCCGAAATGAAGGCCTTGGAAATTAAAAGTAACGACCTGATCTATGCCGAGCATGAAGCAGGTTTCTACCATGCTGTCCGGCAGGCTAGACAGTTCGGGGAAATTCCTTCAAGCTTCCAATTTGATACAGCAAGGGATTTTTTCCAAGGAAAATTCCTTCGCTATGATGAGGTAGCCGAGGACCTTGAGCCGGATCTCCTTGCTCCTCGCCAAGTGGAATCGGGTGAAGCCGAGGACACTGGTGCTCCTGAAACTTCTCTTCCCGCCGACGCCCCCGAAGAGTCCCCAAATATTAATATTGTTGATTAATAAATGTATTTTGCTTTTCTTTTGTTGTATTTCAACATCAATAAATGAAGTATTCATGGAACTCTGTGTTTGACCTTTAATTTTCTGTAGTCGCTCGAAATACCTTATAAATTTGAATAACTTGGATAAATTAAATTCAACCTTGGCCGAGATGTAACCCGGGAGGGAATCGCTTAAATAAATTGAATTCAACCTTAACCGAGATGTGATTCGGGAGGGAATAATTAAGTTCAACCTTGGCCGAGATGTAACTCGGGAGGGAATTGCTTTAAATAAATTGAATTCAACCTTAACCGAGATGTGACTCGGGAGGGAATAACTTGGATAAATTAATTCAACCTTAACCGAGATGTAGCTCGGGAGGGAATTCCTTTAAATAAATTAATTCAACCTTAACCGAGATGTGACTCGGGAGGGAATAATTTGGATAAATTAAATTCAACCTTGGCCGAGATGTAACTCGGGAGGGAATCGCTTAAATAAATTGAATTCAACCTTAACCGAGATGTGACTCGGGAGGGAATAACTTGGATAAATTAATTCAACCTTAACCGAGATGTAGCTCGGGAGGGAATTCCTTTAAATAAATTAATTCAACCTTAACCGAGATGTGACTCGGGAGGGAATAATTTGGATAAATTAAATTCAACCTTGGCCGAGATGTAACTCGGGAGGGAATCGCTTAAATAAATTGAATTCAACCTTAACCGAGATGTGACTCGGGAGGGAATAATTTGGATAAATTAAATTCAACCTTAGCCGAGATGTAACTCGGGAGGGAATAAATTTAACAGACTGAATAAATAGTTGCCTTGAACAGACGAATTTCATTAAAATAGTGCCTCATTAAAACCTTCTTGGGAAAACCCCTTTTCACGTTTTTATAAGGGGAGAAAACCCAAGCGAGGAAAAGAGTGCACTTGAATTTACATTTACATTCATATAATCAACTGTAGTATCGTTTGAGATGAGAAATGTTCCATGTTCTCGGAATTGGATCTCCTTCCAATGTTTCCAAGCAGTATGATCCATTTTTCAAGTTTTCCCTTATTCTGAAGGGTCCGTCCCAGTTGGCCGAGAATTTACCATGTCTCTTATCTCGTCTGGCTTCTCCAGTTGCTCGCCAAACGAGGTCGCCTTGAATGAAATGCCTAGGCCGAATGCCCGAGTTAAATTTCTTTATCATTATTCGTCTGCTTGCTTCGTTCATTATGGCTGCATGATCCCGGGTTTCTTCGATGGTATCAAGGCTGATTGACAAAGCTTCCGAATTATCTTCTTCATTAAATTGCTGCCTTCTAAGGGATAGCTCTCCGATTTCGACAGGTACCATGGCCTCGGCACCATATGTTAGCCGAAATGGTGTTTCCTTAGTTGAGGATTGAGGGGTACACCGATATTCCCAAAGGATCTCAGGGAGTTTTTCAGCCCATTCACCATTTGCTGAGCCTAGACGTCGTCTTAGTTCCCTGAGAATAACCTTGTTAGCGGCTTCGGCTTGGCCGTTAGCTTGGGGATGTTCGACTGACGCTAGTCGATGCTTGATATGTAACCCTTCTAGGAACTCGTTAAAGCGTCGATCCGTAAATTGGAGGCCATTATCGGTGACTATGGCATGGGGGATGCCGAAACGGGTGATGATATTTTTCCATGTGAACTTCTGAACATTATTAGCCGTTATAGTTGCAAGGGGCTCGGCTTCGATCCATTTAGTGAAGTAATCAATGGCAACGACTAAGAACTTACATTGCCCCTTTGCTATGGGGAAGGGTCCGAGCAGATCCATCCCCCAAATGGCAAAGGGCCAAGGTGTGACAACCGAATGGAGGTTTTCAGCTGGTTGATGAATCAAGGGACCATGTTGTTGGCAGGGTATGCATTTCTTCACAAATTGATCTGCATCTTGGAGGAGTGTCGGCCAATAATATCCGGCCCTAATAATCTTCAGAGCTGTTGTTCGTCCGCCGGAATGTGTACTACATATTCCTTCATGTATTTCTTTTAATACATATTCGGCCTGATCCTTGCCGAGACATTTGAGTAAAGGGGTGGAGATTCCCCTTTTATATAGCTCTTGGCCAATCATGGTATACTTCGCAGATTGAGTTCTTATCTTTTTTGCCTTATCCGGGTCTGTAGGAAGCTCATTATCACTGAGATATTGGATGATATCTTTTCTCCAATCGGCCGGATTATCTATGAGAAAACACTCTTTCTTCAATATACTTGGCTCGGCTATTTCCTGCTGGATGATACTCTGAAGTTGTCCAGGCCGACGAGTGCTTGCTAGCTTAGCTAGTCGATCGGCCTCTTCATTAGAGGATCTCGGTGTGTCTTTGGACTGCTATTTCATCAAAGGTTGCACGCAATTTCTGGTATTCCTGGAAGTAACATAGCGAGTGTATTATCCTTGATTTGATAATTCCCTGAAATTTGGGAAGTTATCACCGAGAGTCACCGAGGCGAGTTATTCTCTTAATCCCTATTTCTTGAGCCAAACGAAGTCCGGCCAGCAGTGCTTCATATTCAGCTTGATTGTTGGAGGTCTTGAAGCCGAAACGTAGCGATTGTTCCAAGGTGACCCCATTTGGTCCTTTTAGGACGATTCCGGCTCCACTTCCATGTTGGTTTGATGATCCATCTACGTATAAAGTCCATTGATCAGTACTCGTCTTTTGGTCCGGATGTAACTCATTAATGAATTCGACCAAATTTTGATTTTTGATAGCGCCCTTTGCTTCAAAACGTATGTCAAATTGGGATAATTCAACCGCCCATGCCATCATTCTTCCTGCCAGCTCAGGTTTTCTCAGCATTTTACCGATTGGGCAATCGGTTCTGACGACAATTCGGTATCCTTGAAAGTAATGTCGAAGACGCCGAGATGTATGTACCAAGGCTAAGACTGCCTTCTCAACTATTTGATACCTAGTCTCTGCACCGAGTAGTGTACGACTGGTAAAATATAGAAGGATGGGGTCAGGAGTTTCTTGCATTAATACCGAGCTGATGGCCATTGGTGATACTGCAAGATAAACAATTATATCTTCTTGACCAATTGGTTTAGATAGGAGTGGCGGTGTTGCTAGTATAGACTTGAAATGTTGGAAAGCCTTCTCACATTCGTCGGTCCATTGGAATTTCTGTGCCCTTTTTAGTAATCTAGTAAATGGACGAGCTATTTCGGCTAATTTAGGTAGAAACCGAGATAGGGCTGCCATTCGTCCTACTAATCTTTGGACTTCTTTGGTAGAGCTCGGGCTTTTCATACTTATTACGGCCTGACACTTGTCCGGATTGGCCTGGATTCCTCTTTCTGATAACATAAAGCCAAGGAACTTTCCCCCTGATACACCGAAAACACATTTTTCTGGATTAAACCTGAGGTTATACCTGCGTGCTTCGGCAAATACCTCGGCAAGGTGTGCTTGGTGTTCTTGTATGGAGGCGGATTTTATCACCATGTCATCAACATAAACTTCCATACATCTGCCAATCTGTTTACTGAATATTTTATCCATTAAGCGTTGGTATGTAGCTCCAGCATTTTTCAAACCGAACGGCATCACCTTATAGCAGTAATTTGCTGATTCCGTAATGAAGGCTGTTTTTTCTTCATCTGGCCGATACATCCGAATTTGATTATATCCGGAGTACGCGTCCAGAAAGCTCAAGAATTTATTTCCTGCTGCTCCGTCAACCAATTTGTCAATGTTTGGTAAAGGATAGGCATCTTTTGGGCAAGCTTTATTTAAATCCGTGAAGTCCGTGCACATTCGCCATTTTCCATTTGCTTTCTTTACCATGACTACATTTGCTAGCCAGGTAGAGTATGTCACTTCTCGGATAAAATTTGCTTTCAATAATTTGCCGGTCTCCTCTTTAATTGCCTTGGCTCTTTCTCCCCCGACTTTTCTCTTCTTTTGTGCTATCGGGCGAGAATTTTTGTATACAGATAGGTGATGGCACATAAAACTTGGATTAATGCCTGGCATGTTGGCAGCGGTCCATGCAAAGAGTTCTTTATTTTTCCACAGAACTTCTTGAATGATATCTTGTTCAGGATCAGTTAAACCGATGCCGAGGTATGTGTCCTGTCCTTGAAGGACGCCTAGCTGTATTGATTTCTTTCCTTCATTCGGTTCTACTCGGGGGCCTTCATCGATCCTAGGATCAAGCTCTATATCTTTCATATCATTGTTGAGTTCAGGGGATACTATATTTACATCTCCCCGAGGTGTCGGTCTGACCCGAAGACTTACAAAGTAACATTCTCGGGCGGTTTTTTGATCGGCATGAATAGTTACAATCCGACCTTGGTCTGATGGAAACTTCATAGCCAAATGTGGAGTCAAAACTATGGCCTTTAATTTGTTGAGAGAAGGGCGTCCGAGGAGTATGTTGTAGGAAGTGTTGGCTTCCACCACCAGGTAAGTTATTTTGATGCATTTCCCTTCTCGTTCAGACCCGAACAAAGTGTATAAGTCAATGCATCCTCGTGTTTCGACTCTCTCCCCTGCAAACCCAACCAGAGGTTCATGGTATTCTCTGAGTTCTTCCTCTGGTATGCCCATTTGTTGGAAAGTTTTCCAATACAAAATGTCGAGAACTACCTGGGTCTATCAATGTTTTCTTGACTGTACAATTATTAATATCTACACTTATGACCATAGGATCATCTTGTACGGGATCTACCCCTTGAAAATCCTGGTCAGTAAATGTGATTGGGGGGATGCGGACCCGACTACCTAAAGAGATGTGATTTACTGATCTCACATTTCTTAGGTGTCGTCTTCTAGCCGAGTTGGTGGCGCCTCCACCTGCAAAGCCACCGGCTATTGTGTTAATAATTCGGCGAGGTTGGTTCTCTGGTTCGTATGGCCGCCTTTGAGGTTCTCTAGACCTACTTCTTTGTCTTTCATGTCTGGGACCTCGATGATTATCTCCTCTGGAAGGGGGATGGGCCACGAAATTATGGAGATGACCGGCTTTAATTAAATCCTCAATCCGATCTTTGAGTGCTGCGCATTCTTCAGTATTATGACCCCTGTTTCGGTGATATTTACATACTTTCGTCTTGTCAGCTCTGGGAGGGGTATTTGCTCTTCTTGGCATGGTCATTATTTCTGTGTTAAGTGCTTGGTCTAGCACTTTTGCCCTGTTAGTATTCAAGGGAGTGTAACTTGTATACCGAGGTCCTCTGTTGACCCTGTCAATAACAAGTCCTTTTTCTTTTTCTTTATTTTTTAGGTTATTTCTTTCACTCTCTCTTCGGCTGGAGCCTTGATCAGTTCTTATCTGGCTTCGGTATTCGGCTAGTTCCTCCATCTGCATGTATTTGGTTGCCCGGACCCTGAGTTCATCTAAGTCCGACGGAGGCTTTTTGCAGATGCTATTAACGAAGGGTCCTGGCCTAAGGGCTGTGGATAGGTGATGCATAGCCACAGCTGGCTCAAGATTTCGAATGGAGAGGGCAACTTTACCAAATCTGTCCATGAATGCCCTAAGAGTTTCTCCTCTTTCCTGACGAATATTCACCAATGCTATAGAGGTCAACTGATGTGGCCGACTTGTAGCAAATTGAAGCTTAAAGCGTGTGACAAGAGTTGTGAATGAGTCAACCGAAGAGGGGGGAAGTCGGGTGAACCAACTTAGTGCTGGTCCCCTGAGAGATGTCGGAAATAGTCTGCACATGAGTGCATCCTCGTCAGTGTAGAGACCAACTTGCGTCGAAAAAATGTCTACATGTTCTTCGGGATCAGTCGTGCCATCGTACTTCTCTAACACTAGACCTTTCCAGGCCTCAGGCAGTCTTGCCTCCATGATAGAGCTGATGAAGGGATTTCGGCCAGACCTGTCTGAGTCAGATATTGGTGGTGGGGCTTTTGTTTTTGTAGCTTGCAGAGCAGAGGAATCCCCTTGTTCTTGAGAAACCGGAGCTGTATGAGTTGGTATGTACGATCTGATCTCACTTCTCAGATTAGCATTCTCTCTCTTCAATGCCGATAACTCCAGTGCATCTCTCTCTCTCTGTTTCTGCAGCTCAGTTATTTCGGCTTTCATTTGCCTCATGACAGAAGAGAGGTCTTCCTGACTCATCCTTTCTACCACCACTTCGGGTTGTTGGTTGGGGGTAGTATCACCGTCATGCATTTCTCTCGTCCTGATAGGTCCTTCTTGTTGACTTCTTGTAAGCACCATAATATCTTTACTGTTGTTTGAATCGAGCCCCACGGTGGGCGCCAAAATGTTCCTGGATATGAGAACACCCTTAGTCTTCGGACTCCGGAATGGGTTGTAGAGCGGTCTTCGGTCTTCTTGTCTTGGAAGTATTCGGTCTGTCCGAGGTGAGATCAATTGAGGGTGAGGAGGGTACCTGCAAAGGCACTCCGATGGTAAAGTAAGTATTCGGTATTACGTAAGCGAGATTACTATATTTAGTAAGAATGACATCAGAATGCGTAATGTACTGTGTACTTCCCTTTTTATAGCCACTGTTTTGGGCTGATGGGCCTGGATAACTTAGGCCTTATTGACTATCCTCTTGATTAAGTATAATCCTCGTTATTACTTCAGATTAGTGCATATTAATTATTTAATGCACGTGGTAAATGGTGACTGTTCGGTACCGAGACCTGAGAATCTTAAGGAATATCTGGTTTGGAGGGTACTCGGTACCGAATACCTAAGGGGTACTCGGTACCGGGTACCCTAATAGGTACACCTCTTTTATACAGCTCTTGACTGATGAGGGTAAACTTTGCTGCTCTTTTCTCAATTGTTTTGCTTGCTTTGGATCTTCAGGTATGTTGTTAGTGTTAAAATACTGAATAATCTCTATCATCAAGTTCTGAGATGTTTCTTTAATTTCCATGCATTCATATCTATTTATGCTAGGGATATTGATTTCCTAATGAATCATACTCTGAAGTTGCTCAGGTTTCCTTTGAATAGCCAATTTTGCGAGTCTATCAGCTTGTTTATTCATGGTTATTGGTGTATACTGAACAAACAGTTCATCAAATTCAGTTTTAATTTGTTTGAATTCATGATAATATTGCAACATAATTAGGTCTTTAACCTGATATGTACTATTGATCTGTTCAACCACTACTTTTGAATCACTCCAGCATGTGATACGTCTAACCCCAATTTCTTTTGCTAATCTAAGCCCGGCCAGTAATGCCTCGTATTCGGATTCATTATTGGATGCCTTAAACCCAAACCGAATAGACTATTCAAGCATCACAGTGTTCAGCCCTTCTTATATAACTCTTGCTCCACAACCGCAAAGATTTGATGATCCTTCAACGTGCAATTTCCACATGTTGGTGTCGGTCTGTTTTTGAGTGGTGAGTTCATTAACGAAATTGGCTAGCATATAATCTTTAAGAGGTCCTTGGGCCTCAAAGTGAATATCAAATTAGGATAGCTCAACTGTCCATGTCATTAACTGACCTGCTAACTCCAGCTTTCGTAAGATTTTGGCAACTAGGCAATCTATTCATACAACTATCCGATGACTCTAAAAGTAATGCCTCAACCACCAAGTTGTATGAACCAGTGCTAACACAGCTTTTTCCAATATCTGGTAACGAGTTTCAACATCTTGAAGGGCTTGGCTGATGAAATATACTGGTTCTTGCTCAGGAGTTTCATGTAATAAGACCAAACTAATGGCCTTGTCTGATACGGCTACATAGACTATCATATCTTGCCCCGATCTTGGCTTTGCTAGAATGGGTGGGGTTACCAGTGTGTTTTTGTATTGAATAAAGGCTTTTTCACATTCATCCGTCCTAGTAAATTTTTGTGCGTTCTTGAGAAGATCAATAAAAGGCTGAGATCTTTCTGCCATTATAGGTAGGAACCTGGCGAGATCAGCTATTCAGCCAGCTAGCCATTGCACCTCTTTTATATTATGAGGACTTGTCATCTTAATAATAGCCTTACACTTATCTGGGTTAGCTTGAATCCCTCTTTCTGAAAGCATGAATCCTAAGAATTTTCCTCCGGCTACCCCAAATGTACATTTCTCTAGGTTAAACCTCATTTTATGCCGTCTTACTTCACCAAACACTTAATTTAAATGGGCAACATGTCTATCAATGGAGATGGATTTGACTACCATATCATCAATATATACTTCTATGCACTTCCTTATTTTTTTTTCAAAGATTTTGTTTATCAACCTCTGATATGTTGCCTTGCGTTTTTAAGACCGAAGGACATAACTTAATAGCAGAAATTTGCCGAATCTGTGATAAATGTCATCTTCTCCTCATTTGGGGGATACATCCAAATCTGGTTATACCCTGAGTATGCATCCAAGAAACTAAGTATCTTGTGGCACAGCACCGTCGACTAGATTGTCGATGTTGGAAAAAGGATAAACATTCTTAGGACGTGCTTTATTTAGATCAATAAAATCAGTGCACATCCTCCACTTCCCATTGGACTTTCTTACCATCATAACATTAGCCTACCAGGTAGAGTATCTTACCTGTCAGATAAAGCCAGCTTGTAACAACTTGCACGTTTCTTCTTGGACCGCTTGTGCTTTATCACCCCATATCTTTCTCTTTTTCTAAGCTATCAGTTTTGCCCCTTTGTAAAGGGACAAATGATGACACAAGAAATCAGGGTCTATTCTTGGCATATCCGAAGCCAACCACGCAAATAAATCAGCATTTTGTGTCAACATATTTTGAAGGACCTGCTACTCGTCCAAAGAAAAACCAGTTCCAAGATAAGTGACCTGTTCAGATTTTTTACCTAGCTAAAAAAATTTCTTATCTTTATTAGGTTCAACCTGAAGCGCTTCATCTATTATTGGGTCAAGCTCTATATCCAGCTCTACTGCCAACCTTGGGGATACAATGTTAACATCTTGTCTATGTGTGGAGAGGCGTTTTAAGAGCAAGCTTGCAAAATAGCATTCTCTGGTCATGTTCTGGTCTGCGTGGATTGTGACAATTCGGCCTCTCTCTAAGGGGAATTTAATTGCCAGGTGAGGAGTGGATACTATAGCTTTTAACTTATTGAGAGATGGTTGGCCAAGCAATATATTATATGAACTGCTTGCGTGTACCACTACATATGTTATCTTGATACATCTTCCATCCTGCACTGAATCGAACAGGGTGTATAAATCTATGCAGCCTTAGGTTTCTACTCGTTCTCCTAAAAAATCGACTAGTAGTTCACTATATTCTCTCAATTCTTCTACAGGTTCCCCAGCTACTTGAAGGTATTCTAGTACAGGATGTCAACTGAGCTCCCTTGATCAATTAAGGTCTTACAAACCATGCAGTTAAGAATATCAACACTTATGATCATAGAATCATCCTGAACCGGGTCCACTCCTTGAAAGGGATTCGGATTCTACTTCCCATTGATATATGATTGACTGACCGGACATGTCTTCAATGTCTTTTCCTGACTGAGTTGGTAGTTTCTGCCCTGGCCTGTTGTAGTGTTAATGATTCGGCGAGGGTATTTCACGTGCTCGCCATGACGCTTGACCGGGGGCTCTCTTGACCTGCTACGCGTTGTTCCATTCTTTTATCACTATATCTTCTAGATATATCAAAATGATGGTCCCTATCCTTTCGATGTGTCTGAAAGGGTGTGTTTGTACGAAACCTTGAAGGTGCCCAGCTTTAATCAAGTCCTCAATGCGATATTTTACGGTTTTACACTCTTCAGTGGTATGTCCTCTGTTTCTTTGGTATTGGCATGATTTTGACTTATCTGCGAGATAGGGTATTCGCGGGCTTAGGGATAGTCAATATCTCAATTGCCAATGCCTGCTCGAGTACTCTAGATCGGTTAGTGTTTAAAGTAGTATAAGTGGCATACTTGGATCCTCTTAGTGGTCGCTCGGCCTCTCCTCTTCGGTCCTTGTTTTCTTGCTTACTTTTAAAAGATTCTCTCCTATCACCCTCTCTTTCGTTGGACCCCTCCTTCATCCGAACTTGGCTTCAGTATTTGGCTAATTCTTCCATTTGCATATACTTCACTGCCTAACTTCTTAATTCGTCTAGATCAACAAGTGATTTTTTACATATGTTGTCAACAAAAGGTGATAATGATACCTGAAATCTACTAGGTGCTATTCTACCACTTGAAAGTAATAATGATGCAAAACCTATAAAATTTAAAAGTGTGAATAAATGAAATATAAATAATCATGTATTTAATAGTTTATTAAAGTTTTCATTAAAATGTGAAAAATGTAAATTTATAAATAATATTTTATAGTTTTTATTACAAATGAAAAAATAATTTTGATGATGCTATATTAAAATTTAAAATTTATATATATATATATATATATATATATATATGTGTGTGATATTAATAAGAAAAATAATTCTTATATTAAATAAAATAAGATGGTAAAAACTATTTTTCTTATTAATTCTTCGTTTTTCCTAAACAGTTAATTTGTTAATATAGTTATAATTTAGATTATAATTCTTCAATTTTTGGGAAAAAAAAATACTCATTTATACCGGTTAAAATTGCTCTATAAGGATAAAATAGCATTTTTAATCTAGAAGAATTATTTTAAATAATAAAAATTTATATTTTAATTAGAAATAATATTTGGAGTGTAAAAATAATTATTTTGGTAATTATTGCTTATTTTTGAATTTTTGGTTGATACTGTTTTATGTGTTCACAGGAATTGTGTGATTAGTTTTTTTTTTCTTTTTCTTTTTAAGTGATAACCAAGGAGATATTGATGTCAAAAATTATGTTATAATTATTTTAATTGTTTGGCATAAATTATTTTTATTTTTGAGTTTTATTCATAATTATTTTATTTAATTATATTAAAATAGCAAAATAATTGATTATTATATTATTATTTCTTTACCTATTTGACTAAATTGACCACTTTCTTACGTGAACCTTCTTCTTCTCCAAGCCCATAACCCCTTCTTTTCCCTTTCACCGTTTTCATTTTCTTCCAGTCATTTAAGCTTGTTTTAAGGTATGTTTTTAATATATATCCTTAATTAAGCTTAATTAGTTGTTAATTATCATTTCATCCAATTAAAATTTTAATTTTCCCTGTTTTTAGCTGTCATGAACAGTAAAAATGGGTCTTACTTTGCTTCAAAATTATTGGTTTCTAAACTTGCTTTCTTTTGTACTATATGTAGACTTTTCATGGCTTATATTGTTTACATAATTAGTTTTTCAAAAATGTGATTAAAAAGCACTAAACTCTCACAAGGGTTGGCTGCCATGTGGTTTTAGAGAAGGTGAAGTGAGTGTTTTTCAATTCCATTTTATTCCTTTTATATTAGTTAGATCATAGAAACTAATTTTGTGTTAATCGGACTTTTATAGCAAAAGTTAGAAAATTTTAATTTTTACATATACATATAAGAGTATAAAATTAGCATCTCCTTAGTATTATTTATGTTTAGGTATGACTAATTGATTAGGTTGATCGTTTCGAAGATTGGATTGTTCGAGTTTTTCTAAAGAATAAAAAAAACAATTCATCCATACCTTCATCAAAGAACATCTGTAAGGTAAGGGGTGGGATGATTTTATTTCAATAGGTGGCATTAAGAACCATAAGGGAATGATTCTCTATTGTTCTAATCAAATAAAATGAATTTGGGTTGTTTTAGAGCTATCCCATAATTTTTATAAGATTTTGTTATAGTACTTGACATGTGTGAAAGGTTGCCTTAGACCAGGAAATTGATTGAACAAGGACTCTCCCTTATATGTAAGGTCTTTTGTGTATTTAAATTAATGTATTGGAATGATTTATGGTTGAAGTTTTGTATTGAATTATTTCTTTATAATTGGTTGAATTCTCATTATGTGCTTATGTAGATATTTTTGCTGATATGAATGCCATATAATGGTAAATATTGGAAATAATTTAGTTTCATGTGGTGTGAGCATATAGATTGATATAATCTAAATGTCCATTCAGACTTGTTGGAAAGAAGAAAATATGTTTATATATTTATATATATATATATATATGTATTTTATATATAGTGCAAGTATCTTTTTACTTCTTTGGAAAATGGATTTAATAAAAATAAATAAATAAATTATATTACCGAGAAAGTAGTATTGGATATTTGGAAGGCTTGAATCATTTTTAAAATGATTAAGTCTTCAATTTTTAAGCATAAAAATATATTTAAAGAAAGAAGAGAAGATACGATTTCCATGGATTTTGAGGTGATGGAATTTAATGAATTAGAAGTATTCTAAATTCTTTTCTGGTTGTTTTACAGGAAGAAGAAAATTTTGGAATATCTGATTTACAAATGAGACTTCGTTGAATTTCATTGAGAAAAGAAAAAGTTAAGGATTGTGCTTAACAGAAAAGAAAAATTAATATTTTTCTCTAATTACATTAATTAGGCGTGAAGACATGTATCATGAACATGTGATAGTGTGATGAGTGGATAGGGAAGTATAAGAAATCTAGGGGCGGCTCCAGGGTAGTCTTGGGGATAGTAACGTGTGATTGAATCTGACAGTGGCCTAGGCTTGCCACCTTGTGCTGTGGACTCTCACTGCTAAACTTTACATCGTGACTGGTCTTGAGAGATTCTTGTATTAGTAGAGTTGTTACTGTATTATGAGATTAACAAAGTTGGCAGTTAAATAACAGTGAAACTCCTGATCCTTCCTTGAGTAAAAGAAACAGATTGATGGTTCTGAGCCCACATGCATGTGTCAAAATGTACTAAGTTATAATAATGGACTTGCACACTTCTCATTCATGGCATATGCATTTGCTTGGTAGATTATGGGTGTTGATGATTAATTGTGTGATTGAAACCCTTATATGTATTTCGCTGCTAGAGATTGAATCGAATTGTCTCACCCTTTTATTGCTATGTGTGTTGTGTGCGAATATGTTTATTAGGTGAAAACATTGATGGTTCGACCACCGTACCAATTCAGCGTCTCGATCAGATATGATCCTGAGGGAAGATGAGTGCACGACTGGGAGCAACAACGATTCACCCACATTGGCTCTATTACCTTTTTGTTAGATAGAAATGGGCCAGGTCCACGAGCTTACCATGTCCCCATCGAGTACCCATGAGACTTACTTTTCCATTTCCTCCAGATGTACAGTTGTGAGACCCCCTACCCCACCTTATGTCCTTGTATTATCACCTCCAGTATTACCTCCAGGTTTTCTTAGACCTTTACGTCCTTCTATACCATATTTACCACTTGTTGAACGGACTAATTTAGTTGACACACTTTTAGCAAGACTTATCTCTATCTCATCCACTTCCTCTTCGTCTTCCTCTAGTTCTTCAGACTCTCCTAATTCTTCTCATTGCTCAAAACACCTCTTCTGCTATTGGAAGGAAGAGGACTGCTTTTCAAGCAGGACTCCTTCCTAATTTTGCCTCCTCTGAGTAGGAATCTAGTGGAAAAGGAGAGTAGGTTAGAGTCGAGTAAGGGATAATCTATACATATACGTAGGTGTAAGTAATTTTGACTAAAAAGAAAAAGAGGTATATAGGAAGCCTAACCTTACCGTTGTTGAATTTTGGGAGGAAATGGGCACTTTGGTGATCATGGATCCAGAGGAAAGCTTGTGAGGTCTTCGTTTTGAGTTGTCGTCTCTGATATCGTGACCCCACTTTATTTTATATGTAATTCAGTTATGTATATATTTAGATAACTGGATGATTGTATAAATTAACAGATGATGTGTATATATGAAATGAAGACTTCTAGTAATGGTAGTATATTTAATTTCACTATATCTGAATAGATATAGACCCATGCATGTGATGTTCTTACTGCTTGGTTATTTTATGATTATATTTATATTGATTGCTTAGTAAGTAGTAAGGGTGTCACATCTATAAATAATGTATTTTTTATCATGATCATTAATAGTAAATTCAATTTATATTAATATAAGAAAACAAATAATTTGATTTGAAACTTTTAGATTTTAAAATTTAAAAATTTTTTAAAAAATAAATATCACATGTGTAAGTACAAAAGTTCATAATAGTATACGCAAATATAATTTTGTTTAACATGGGAACTATATAATTAATACAATTATAAAATTGAGTAAGTTGTTAAATATCTAAGGATGCAACAACAAGTATTATAAAATTTAAAAAAGATAGTCCTACAAAGAAGAGCTAATTAAAGGAGAATTGAGAGTGTAAATATTAAATAAACCCAATTTTATGTAGACATTAATTACCAACATTATTTTAAATGACACTAGACCATCTAAATCAGAGACTATAAAGATTATATGAATTTGGAAAGAAGCAAAAAAAGAAAATAAATAAAAGTACAAAATTTAGCCAAAATGACTAAAATACTCTTAGAAAAACTTAGAATGTTAGTGCATTTTGAATAAGGAAATGACCATGAAAGATTCTAAAATTTTGATAGTAAGTTATTGGACCAAATAGAGTTATATTCATTTAAAGCTAAGTAGAAAATTCAAACCAAATTTCTCAAAAACAACCCACATATTATATGAAAAATGACTCACTTTATGGCAAACACTTGCAAAATTTGTAACCTACATAACCCAATTCAATCTTCATGTTTTCTTAGTTTGAAAGAGACTTCAATTTACCAATAATTGACGTGTGGAAGAAGCTAAAATCAAGTAGTCAATAAGAAAGGAAGGCATATCAATGTTTCATGATTAAGAGTTTGAGTAAGGTGTAAGATTCAATTTTCATCTAATTTTGAGCTTAGGAACCATGACTACCCCAACTAACTAGAACTAGAACTACAAGGTACACTCTAAAGCAAATAAAAGAATTAGAAAGCAACAAAGAAGATTTGAGTAGAATTGGATAAGGAATCTAAAGATAAGAGTCATGATGGAGGATAATTTTGACATTAAGAAAGATGACCATGTGTAGGCTTATGAGAAAAGCTTCAATTGGACACCAAATTAAATCTTCATGCTTGCTACAAGAGGGAGTAATAGTGAGGGGCCAAGGAGGAGAGAAAGAAGCAAATTTTGTTTTAAAAAAATTATGCATAAAAAGGTCACTTTCATATTAGAATGGAGCCACCATGCAGGGGAGGGAGAGTTTCCAAACTTAGAAACCTTCAAATACTTTTATAATCAGTCTCACACTCATCTCTTGAACCCCACCAAGTTAAATAATCTATCAACTTACCATAAAGATCTTCAATTAAACATTTAACTCCACCCAAAACACTAAGATATCCCATAAATTCACAAAGTTTCTAACTTTTCTTCTTAGAGACCATCATCACATGAGCAATGAGGAGGTTAAGGAGGAAGAAAATCACTTCCAAGAGGAGAAAAAATTAAAAATAAGAAGATGAGAAGAATCACCTAAAGATCAAGGCAAAATCAATCTAAAAACACCAAGTAAGGGGGTATTGGGGAATATTTTGTTTAAAATATTTTGAGTTAAAGGGGAGCCTTAACCTTTTTTGGTTGTGTGGAATTAGTATGTGTTGGTGAATCCATGGTTAAAAGTTTGGTTGAAATAAATAAATGCAAAAAAAATCACTAAGGACCACAAAGGATGTTGTATTTGATGATGACTTTTCTTCATATGTGATTGTTTGCATGAAAACTTGCATGTTCATGTGAGTCTATGATTTTGTGAATTATTTCTATGGTGTCTAAGTTGTATTCATGATTTTCTCTTGGATTGAAAAAATTTTGGAGTCAATGAAGTTTTGAACCATTTTTGAAGATTTATCAAAGAAAATCCTACAATGAAATGGATTAAAATACAAAGTGACTGTGATAAATACCTTTGGACTCTTGGACATATTTGGACATGAACTAATGACCTGAACACATGGGAGACATGCTAGACAATGACCTTCTTACAATTAATATAAAATATAAGAATTAGAGTACAAATACTGTAAAATATCAGAAAAACTTTAGATATATATATATATATATATTTAGTATTATCATGAAGATAGTTAAATTTTAAAAAAATTTCCATTATTTTTACTTTATTTGGATTTAAAATGAATTACTTATGATTTTCTCAAGATATTGTTGTATGAAAGTAATATTTTTTTGCATGTTACTGGAAAACTTGTTTTCATTTGAAGGGATAAAGATGGTTATTTTATTATTGTTTCTGTATGAAATATGTTATAAGGAGAATGTCCTCACTGGTTTTATGAAATTTGGACTTAAAATAAAATAGTTATAATTTTTCTATTAAACAGATTTTGAGAAGTAAATTACTCTGAGTAACAGAGGGTATGTATGACTTGTTTTGAAATATAGATGTGATAAATTTTGCCTTATATTTTTCTGTGAAACTAAAGTGAAATAATGCAACTAGTTTCATGAATTTTGGTGATGAATTAAATGATTTATGATTTTTCTAATATGTTGTTGCTAAATTGTGCTATTATGTGACATGTATTGAGAATTTGAAGCATGAATTGATGTGTGTGAATAATTATCTTTTTAAAGTATTTTTACTTAAAAAAAACATACTAAGGAGAATAACCTCACTGATCCCATGTGTTTTAGATAAAAAATAAATTTATTATGAATTTTCTAATGTGATGATTACTTAGTTAATTATTAAGAGAACAACAAAGATAAACTAAGACTTGATTGTTTCTCTTGAAGTGTTTGAATTTTGATTGTAATTTTAGATTACTGTAGACATTTAAAAGAAGAAAATTTTAGTGATTTCATGATGTTGGACTTGTATTGAATTAGTTATGAATTTTACAAGTTAGTTCATGAAATCTGAAAAATTATGATTATTAGCTATGTCTATGTGATTGATTCTTCTCTTAAAATAGAAATGTTATAATGTACGCATTAACAATTAATGAATATAATATTGTTTGTATTTGTGATTGCGAAAGAAGTTGAATAGGTCACATAGAGGTAATAAGCAAATAGTGTTAGTCTGACCATAGGGGATAGAGAGTGCCTAAGACATACAAGAGATTAAGGCTATCTAACTTGTGTCATAAGCAAAACTTTGCTAGCCTATCTTGACATGCACTAGAGTATACTAAGATTAGTTCGAGTATGGGCTTTTGTTAATTATTGTAGAGTGAGAATTGTGGACTTATGGTCTATCTTAGTAAAGGGAAAAGATGTACCTATGACATTAGCCGAATTGCAGACACAAAACTCTCAATCTCAACCTAAAAATAAAATGTTGGATAGTTAATTAATTACTCTATGGAGAATTCACGAACAAAGACTTTGACTAATTGAATGATTGGTTGCTTACTTAATTGTGATTTATTTCATTTATACATAAGTATTGCCTTGTATAAATGTTTGTACCACCCTTTCTTTGTTTTTGTGTCCTTTATAATGTTACGCATGAAGAATGACTCTCCTATGGGTAGATTAACAAAGTAAAGGATAAGTTGATTAGGAGATAACTTAAAATTATCATAACCAGTTTATAAGTTATGTGAATTATGCGTTCAATGGTTACTACCTAGAACTTTTGCTTTCTTTGTATTATAATGTATTAATTATGATAGAAGAAAAGAGAATGAATTAATAACCTATTTAATTTTCTAATATTGTGCCACTGAATAATATTATTGTTATTGTATAAAATAGTTGGATATAATTAACAATAATATATGTTACAAAAGAAAATTTTAGAATTAAAAATTTTATTAAAGATGAATACGAAATAGAGATGAAACTATTTAGTAACTTTATTGTATATTTGTCTTTATTAGTCGTTTAATTATGAGCAGTATCTTTTAACTTTTTATTTTTCAATATTATAATTAATCTTCTTTCTCTTTAATTAACCTATTATCCATTACATCTATTATTGATTTATTGGATAAAGATATTTCATTAAATAATAATAATAATAATAATAATAATAATAATAATAATAATAATAGAATCTATAACATTAAAATAATATTTTAAAATTCTAAAAAAAATTAAAATAATAATAAAACTAATAATATGTTGCTTCTTAAATAATACTGATAAATAAATAAGTACATTTTTAATAAATTTTTGTGTGATACATATTATTAGTTATAAGATATGTTATTTTTAATTTCATATGCTGATAATTAAAATAAATTTTAGAAAATAAATAAATAAATATCAACATACCTAGAATATTAATATTATTACATAAAAAATTCTCTAAATTCTTTAAATTAATTAAATAAAACTAAAATAAGAAAAGTATGTATAGAAAAGGCTTGTAGAGGTTTACATGCACTTTATAATGATATAAAAAAATTTCAAAACATTAAAGATCAATATAAAATAATAATTAATTCAAAATATTTAATGAATATTTTAACAAAAAAAATTTATTATCTAAAAAGTATATTAGTTTATTATTATTATCAAAAATAAATTACTTTACAAAATTATGATACATATAAATTGATAATAATACAATACATATTCTTAATATATTTTAGTTTTAATTATTCATTAATAGATAAAAATAAATAATTTAAAATACTATATTAAAAAGAACATATTGGTTAAATTAAGTATAAGTAAAAAAATCATTTTTTTATTACTATCATATTTTTATAAAATGATAATAAAAATAATTTCAATATAAATATATAAAAAATTATATGGTAATATCTGTAAATTAAAATATATCATTTTCTTATTGTTTAAAAAAATATCATACGTATTAAAATATTAATGTGAAATTAAAATCTATAAAATTTAGTATTTTCTAGAGTTAATTAAATTACTTTATAATGATTGATAGCCTAATAAAATTATTCGTGATGAAATTCAGAACGAAATTACTATTAAAAAAATTAACTAAATGATAAATTACAAACTTAAAATCAACATTGGTACGTAAGTAAATTCTTCTATTTTATAAATTAATTAAATAAAACTAACAACAAAAAGTTATATTAAAAAATTATGTTATGATCTTAAAGTTTGTAGAATTCATGCATATAATTTGATAATAATATAATTTTTTTAAATTTATTTATCTTTAATTATTGTTTAGAATTTAAAAATAAATAAAAATTTAAAATACTATATAAAAAATATGTAAGTTAAACATAAGTAAAAAAATTGTATAATATTTTATTTTGTCCATAATTTAAAAAATAAATATAAGTTTAATATTTTATTTTGTCAATCAAGGCCTTTTGACATTATTATAAATTCATGGCCTATGCTCCCCCAAGAATCATTCACAAGTCACTTTCACCATATACTCCACCCAAAGTGGCAAGCTCTAGTTAAGTTAAGAAGAAGGAATAAAAGGTTACTCAATAGTTACACAAAAATCAACCAAATCTAGGTAAGACTTCAAATCCAAATTGAATCAGGAAGAAAATTTTGAATCCAATTCAAATTCTACATATTTTGAATAAAGGAAAGCAATTCGAACTCAAACTCTATCAAAAGACACTTGTTCCAACAGGTTAAGGACAAGTGTGCCTAAAGAGAATCATGAAAAACTCTAAAACCTAGATGACTAGAATAAACCTATTTTATAATTTTGACAAAAATATAAAGATTTAACTATAATTTTAAGAAAATATTAGGAGTATTTTGAAATAAATTTTATAATGATTTAATTTGAGTAAAGGACAATTTTAGTAGTGAATAGTAATTAGTTTCACTAAATTTGGAGTTAAAATAAATTAAATATGAATTATTTAGTGTATTAAGTTTTAGAAAAATGATGTTCATGTCCTTTTCATGGTAGTTGGAGTATATGACTTATATCTTAATTATTTGATATATGTTTATATTTTTATATAAAATTAGATTCTTAATGGAAAATAATAAATCTAGTTTTAAAAATTTCTTAAATTTGAGTTAAATTAGTTATGAATTTTTCAAGTTGAGGATCTAAATGAAATTTATAACCAGAACAACAAATCATGATGATGAATCTTTCTCTTAAAGGAATGATCATTTAAAAATTAATGTGCACTATTGTGGCTCTCTTAAAATGAGAGTGATGAGTTACAAAATAAGTACCCATAATGTACTAAAAGAAATATTAATAATTACACTAAATAGTTAAACTACGCTTGGTATAGGCAAGGGAGAAAAAGTGATTGATCAAATTAAGACCAATTGATATAGTATAGTACCTGAGCATGAGCAAAAGGTCAGAGTTAGCTACCCCTTGTCATGATAAGGAAGTAATGCTAGACTATCTTAATTAGTGCTTGCACATTCCATGATTGGTTTGAGTGTGTGTCACTGAAATTAACCACACATATTAATGATGTAAACAATAAGATAAGGATCTTAAGGAGATCAATGTACCATGTGACAATGTTTGGATTGCAGACACAAAACTCACAATCGTTCAACCATGAAATTAAAATAATAATGCATAATTAATTACTCCATAGAAGATTAAAAAGGAGAAAACTATAAAAAAATTATGTCATAAAATCTTATATATATATATATATATATATATATATATATATTAGTGTTGCGCATTTTCTTGTGAAATAGTTTATGGTTTCTTGTATTTACCTTTCTCATTTTGTGTGATTTTTTCATATAATTATGAGAAACAGGATGAACATCGAAGGCGAAGCATAAGGGATAATGAGGCAAGACCCAATTGATACTTTATGAATAGGGCTAGTAAGAAAAATTTTAGGCCTAAACAATCTCTTTTTGTAAGATAGTATAGTAAAAAGAGAACAATTGATAGCAGTTTTGTAAAAAGTTTTAGTTTTTAATACTTGTAATTTGAATATGCTATGCTATATGAATTATATTTGACTTAAGAGTATTTGTAGTTTGTTGATTTATATAATGAGATTGCCTCTTCAAAGAGGGTGTCTCAAAAATCATTTTTGGAGAGCATTTATGTATTAATCATTCTCTGAAGTCAATATTGAAGAATGACTCTGTCAACTTTTCTCACAACTTAAAATTTTAAGAAACTTTAACAACTTCTAACTTATAAAGTCAATATTGACGGCTTGGTAATTAGCAATGATGTCGCATAATTTCGGATTCATTCTGGTTACATGGGCCAAATTAAGAAAAAGGCTCCACTAAGCCCGATAATAGTTGGGCCTAATCTAGATTAGGTTCGTCCCACCAAAAGTCATTGTATATGAAGGGCTCGTCTAAAACATTGAACTCAGCTCCACACAAATGGGACAACGATCATTATGGTTTTGAGAAATTCAGAGGTGTTCATCACTTGTCCTATCAAGAATTAATGGACCAAAAGATGAAAGGGCTATGCTTTCATTGTGGAGAGAAGTTTCATCATTTACATCAGTGACCTGAAAAAAGCTTAAAGCTAGTAATAATGGGAGATGGGGACAGCAAAGGAGAAGTAGAAGAAATATTAATATTAGAAATAGAGCATAACACAGAAGGTGAGGGGTTAGAGTGTAAACTTATAGGCCTCATAGGAGTGACCAATTCTGAATTGTCAACGTATAAAACCATGAGATTAGATGAAACCCTAAAAAGGTACCCATTCTAGTGCTGGTTAATAATGCATGCTAGTCACAATTTTGTAGCATTAGAGGTGGCACATTCACTAAATTTTCCTATAGATCCTACAAAATGATTTTGGGTTCGATTGGGGGATGGTCATAGGATCTACACTGAGGGAAATTGCTCTGATCTACCCCTACAGTTCAAAGATACATATGTGATTATGGAATCTTGGGGGTAGCATGGTTGGAAACACTAGATAAGGTGGAAATGGATTGGGGAAATATGACCATGTGCTTCAAGTCAGGAAAAGAGATGGTAGAGTTGCAAGGTGTTGCTATGCAAGGCTCAATATGCACTTATGGTGGTAATTCCAACCTTAAGGAATTTTACCTTGGTGCTTTGGAAGGCTCACAACAGATGCAAGGAGGGTTACGTTGCAACTCAGAAGAGGGGTTTAATGGAAAATAACAAGGAATGCTGAATTCGCAACAGAAAGTGGATATAGAAGGAGTGCTGCAAGAGTCATCAAAATTTTTCAATGAACCTTATAGGCTACCCCTTTGTCAATGAATAGCCCATTCCATCAATCTGAAGGAAGAGACAGAACCAATAAATGTTAGACCATATCGCTATTCACATCATTAAAAAATGAAATTAAGCATCAAGTTCACGAGATTTTGCAGTAAGTTATAATTCGTCATAGTTTTAGCCCTTTTTCTAGTCCAGTAATTCTTGTTAAAAATAAGGAATGCTACATGGAGGATGTGAATGGACTATAGGGCTCTTAATAAGGTAACAGTGCAGGATAAATTTCTTATTAAAATTGTTGATGAGTTGATTGATGAATTACATGGGACAAGCTTTTTTTCAAAGTTGAATATGAAATCTGGGCACCATCAGATAAGAATGAGAATGTGTCTAAGACAACATTTAGAACCTACGAAGATTATTATGAATACCTCATAATGTCCTTTGGGTTAATGAATGTCCCAACTACCTTTCAAGCAACAATAAACTAGATGTTTAAGCCATTTTTACACCAGGGCCTGAAAACAAAGCTACTGACACACTTTCTCGTTTGTCAACGGAAGGAGAATTGGCTAGTTTAATTTCTTTCCCAATTTGGCAACAAAGCACAAAACTTAAAAAAGAGATGGATATGAAGAGATGGATATGGATCTTAACCTACAACGTATCATTTTTTATCTCACTAAGGATGCAAACAGCCAGCCTAGTTTATCTTTTCACAAAAGGATGCTTTTCTTCAAAAATAGATTGGTTATTTTTGTAAGGTCTACTCTTGTTCCTACTTTATTGCAGGAGTTTCATGCTACAGCTATTGGGGGCATTCTGGTTATCACTAAATGTATCGCAGGTTAACTGACAATCTTTGTTGGTTGGGAATGAAGGAATCTATCATGGAGTTCATAAGATCTTATGATGTATGCCAAAAGATGAAGTATGTTGCTACTCTTCCAAGTGGATTATTGCAGCCCTTATCAATTTCAAATCAAGTGTGAGAAGAGATATCAATGGATTTCATTACAGGGCTTCCTCAATCTAAAGGAAATGATGTCATTTTGGTGGTAATTAATAAGCTCTCTAAGTATTCCAGCTTTATCTTACTTAAGCATCCTTACTCGGTGCAAATTATTACAATATTGTTTGTGAAGGAAATTGTTAGACTACATGAATTTCCTTTGTCCATTCTTAGTGATAGGGATCCTATTTTTGTCAATGTGTTTTGGCAAAAGCTTTTTAAATTACAAGGTACATCTCTCACAATGAGCACATCCTATCACCCTAAAATTGATGGTCAAACAAAAGTGATTAATCATTGTTTGGAATCTTACCTACAGTGCTTTGTTTCTAAACAACTCCAGAATTAGTCTTTGTAGCTACTCTAGGCTGAATTGTGGTATAATACCACATTCCATGTAACTACTTGTTTCACTCCTTTTAAGATTATGTATGGGCGTAAGCCTTTATCAGTGGTGAGGTACTTAGATGGAGAAACTAAAGTAGAGGCTATGGCAAGAGATCTTAAAGATAAAGATGAGGCTCTAAAGCAGTTGAAATTAAATCTTAATAAAGCACAAGAGCAAATGAAACATTATGCAAACAAGCGTCGAAGAGATATAACTTTTGCTATTGGTGATTGAGTTTTTCTTAAACTGCATCCACATAAGCAAGTACTATGTCCAAACAGATTTATTCAAAACTCTCCCCACAGTATTTTGGCCCTCTTTAGATCTTTGAAAAAGTTGGAGCAATGGCATACAAGCTTTAGTTGCCTCCCACTTCTAGAGTTCATCCAGTATTCCATGTATCATTGCTCAAAAAGGTTGTTGGTTAGTATTAAGTTACTCCTGACTTGTCAAAGGATATGGCAGTAGATAGTGTGACAAAACCAAAGAAGGTTTGGATAGTACGAGACAAAATAGAGGCAACTAACCTATTCAAGGAATATCTAAATCAATGGCAGGGACTTGCAGCTGAAGACTCTACTTGGAAAGAAGATTTTTTCATGAAGAGTCAATTTTCTCATTTCAACCTTGAGGACAAGGCTATTATTTTAGTTTGTTGGGGCTATTGGCCCAAGTGACGAATTAAGGGAAGGGGATCAGTTATTGGATCCCGCTGAGAGGCCAAAAGTGTGCAGGGTGCAAGTGAGAAAGAAAAAAAAGCAATGGGGCAAAAAAGGAATTTAATACGTGAGTTAGTTAGAAGGGGCATGATAAGAGTAAGGGGAGAGAAGAGAGAAAGGTAAGTTGTTACATTCTCTTAGAGAGAGCAACACGACAGAATTCTAGTGCTATTGGATTTTTATAGGAGCCATAAGCTCTAGTTGCATAGTTACCTTTTCTTGTTGATATTCAATAATACTTACATCTCAGTTTTCATTAAGGTACTTATATCAAACATCTCTCTTTCTTTGTTTTTCTCTCTCTATCAACATTGAAACATCTTATTACTTTGATCTCTTTTCTGCATATCATTATTTCATTCATTTAAATATAAACTAATTTGTTAACATAATATATAAACTTAAGCTTCAACAGTGCTTATTAGAGTAGTTTAAACTACTCTCCAAAATGAATTATTCTCTAATATCTTTTTGTTATAGCACTTTTAAGTCCAACTAACTTTGACTTAATTAAATTCTTCATTTTATTTTTAGCTATAACTTAGAACAACCTCTTTTTCTCATATTTACCTTTGTATTCTACCCAACTAATAGCACCCTCCATTTGTACAAGTTGAAACTTAGTATGGATTTGTTGAAGAAATCTTTATCTGCCATCAATGTAACTTGTTGCAATAAATAATAAGAATGTCTTCTGCATAAGCATCATGCAACCATATGTAGGAATTTTTTTTAAAAAAATTGTAATATAAATTTGATCGATCCTGTTTATTAAGTCTCGCTATACATAAATTTTTCTCCCACTCAAAATTCGCATGCCCTTTTAACCACTGAAACATGTGTTTTCTGTTAGAGCCTTATTCGAGTCAAGCTCCAAAACTCCACAAGAGACAATTCTCTTAACTCAAATCAAAATACTCATCCCTTCATAATTGCATAATAGTCATATTTATAAAGTCACATAGTAACTATATCCTATTCTCGTACTATAAAGATAAAACCATAATTCAAATAGTAGATTAAAAACAACTCATTGATAATCGTAATATTAAGCTAACTAAAAGTAAGATAACATAACCAACTAAAATATATTTGCTCCGTGTTAATTGCTAAACAATGAAATCTGTTTCTCACGATGTTCACCTTTAATCCTTGGCTCCATGGTCGTATCTTCATGGGTTGTAACATTTTCTTTCTTTTCTTGTTAAAATGTACAACCTTCTAAACTTTCCTCACCAACCCGTACATTTGTCCTATGACCTAGTTTATATTTGACCTACTACATCATAACCCAACGCTTTTTATAACTTCTACATGCAAGATACATAAAATAGCTCTAAAACTCTTCATTATAATCCCAAGCAAAATTCTCATCTAGTATACATAATTTTGAGAGACTTAGAAAATATCCGTGATAGATTTTCATGTTGCTCATATATAGCGAATAAGTAAACCTGACAAGAAAATGACAACATTAACACGATAAACAGCAAAACATATTAGCACTCCGAAGATACCACATACCCCACAATGACAACAATAACAAAATCTTCAATCAACAATTGACAAAATAAAAAAAACAAAACACATACTAACATGGCATAATAAGATATCCTTAACGTAGGCACGTACCTCGTCAATCGATACTTGTGCATTAATTCTTCATTTTTCTAATACTTTTGCAATTTGCCCTAATGTGAACCGAAGCAAACCTCACCAACGACTTCTTCGTAGCAATCTCCCTATTTTTTCCTCCCAATGTATGTACCCTTCCTTACCAAATCAATATAACCAGCCTCTTTGTACATATAACGCTCAAGCAATTCTTCACTATACCATTTCCCATACAATGTTGTTACTCTAACTTTTTCATACGTCATGTCATTTGTAATGCTATTAATGCAACATAGATGTCTTGATCGTTACATTTTACAATTGGGATGACAATTTGGACAAATCTGAAGACAAGTACTTGATTAAATTAAATTTATTTTTTCATAATATTTTTTCTAATATCTTTTTCAATTGTGTTTAAATCTAACTAAATTCTATAAATATTCACAATATTATATGTTATGCTTTTTATCATTTATATATATTAAAATTATTAATAGGTGATTGTTTAAAAATATTTAATTTACTGTAATTCTTTATATCATATATGTTTTAAATTTACTGTTCTGTAACAAACTTATAGATAATAAATTATAATTTATTACTAATCTGTTTTGACCCTTGTCGATTCTTTTGTTTCATTTACGTAACTAATTTATATTTATGTTCTGAATCACGCTTGTTTGGTCGGAAAAAGGAAAAATAAAATAAAAGACTAGGGAGAAGAGTAAAGGAAAGAATGAAATGGGAAAAGTAAGACGGTATCATTAATTTTGTTTAGTTGAATCTTTCTATTTTTGGTTAAAATTGAAGCTTTTGTTTAGTTTAATGAAATTAAAAGAAAAAAGAAACAAATAGTGTATAAGTTGCCTTTATTTTATAGTGTGATATTACGAAAGATGCTGTGATTTTATATATTTAATAAATGGTTTCGATAAGTTTGGTCATTGATTTTAAACATTTAAAACCAACAATTTTTTTATATACTAAATAATATTTAATATTTTTTAAATTTTTAATACAGTAAATGTAATCTTTCAATAAAAAATTGTTATTTTTAGTTTTTTTATTTTAATCATAAAATCTAAAGTTAATATTTTTTTTTAAATAATCAAATAACAACCTAATTAAGATACAGAAATGGAAAAACATGCATTGTATCATCTTTTAGTAAAAGAAAGGAAAAACAAAAGACGTATAAATTAAATTATTTTTATACGAATCAACTGACAACACTTCATCTTTTAGTCCTTGTGTATAAACCACGCAGAACATGTGTTTGGCTAACATGCACCGCACTTTCATCCCAAACTTATAATACCTAACAAAGCAAAGCATGAATAAGCGAAAAGAAAAGTCTCACCAAGGATACATGCGTGTTATATACTGTTGTCCATTTTATTACATCTTGTCCCTCTCTCTTCTTTTAATCACGTATTATAAATATAAAAAATGTCACATTATATTTTTAATATAAAAGAAAAATCAATTAATCTCAACAATTTTGTTTTTTTATATCCCAATTTTTAAGCCTACCCCGTATTCCTCTTTATCTCTCTTTTCTTTGTTTATAGCCATAAAATAGAGTAGGGCATTAAGTTAAAAGGTTACAATATTATGAAACCAGGGCGTTATCAAATGCTATGAATGAATAGGTATATATATATATATATATATATACATGAAAGTTTAAGGATAAATACGATGTTACTTTTAGAAGTTATATTACAGATGTCTGTTACGATTGCTGCACTTTTACTGTCTCGTAGGCTTATACTTTTTTGTTTGGAATGTGGTATGTGTTGGGTAAAAATGTTGTATGAAAAATATAATTATAATAGAATCATTCATTTCACAATGTTACCATGATTCTTTTCTTGTAGGTTTAATTGATCCTAAAAGCGCAACATGTTTTCATATCCTCATTCTTTTCTTGGAAAGCAAAAGTCTTTGGGAATCGTACTAGTAAATGATGTCACTCATCATCTAATACTAGAGTCACCATCAAGAATGCATGAAGGGTACGTTATGAAATTCATTTGACACCAACATGTTTCATTTTTCGACTATTCTTAGCGATCATACAGGAAAAGTTACATTAATTAATTACTTATGTACTGGATGCTTTCTTGCTTTGATGATTTATTTATCCATGCTTCTAGTTCCTTCTATGCTGAAGAGAATCATTCATTGTGCTAGATGGGCCTTGTCTAAAAGTTGTAAAGTCATGCTCTTTGCTTTTAGCTAAGTATAAATAGGATAATACAAATGAATGAACCATCATTTACTTTGAAATTGACTTGTAGGGTATTGTAGGCTAGGCTGAATCACCAACATGTCCAAGTCACTTTCGAGTACTACTGTGCAGCAAGGGAAGGCCATCCATCAGAACCCTTTTGAATTCACTGATGATCAGATCCTTGATAATGTTTATAGAACCCATTTTCATTGTGTTGAGAAGTGTGAGGTTGGATCTCTTCACAGTGTTGCCTCAAACGTTATCAACCACTCCATTGAAATTACAGACACTATGATTGCTAAGGTAACTTGGCCTTCACTCTTTACAACATCTTGCATAAATCAACCATAGCAATAATTTCATCTAATTACTTCTATTTTTTGAATAATTTAAATCTCAATTATACTATATAACTTTTTTAGCCATTATTCAATATCTGAAAGTCCCATTAAGGTTCAGTTAATCTAGGTTGAATACACTCGATCATTTGCGATTAAAGCTACTTCAATACTTATTTTTTATGAATTTTGTTCATATCAATCAATAAAGTTGATTTCATGAATATAAAAATAGTCAATGTTTGTTAAAAATAAAATAATTGTTAAAGTTTATATATTTTAAGGTAATAAATATTTTTTTAATAAAAAATTATCATTTTCATATATTTAACATCGACTTTAAAGACTGATATTTTTATATATTTTAAAAGAATATTTACAATTTTGACGAAAGACACTGATTTATGTCTATCTAATTGCAACTAACTTTGACAAATATTTAAAAAATATATAAAGTGAAATTATTTTGAAAATAAACAAGTAAACGTTAATTCATTATCAACAATTGATATCAAAATACACGTTAAATTAAACAAAAAGTAATATTATGCTTCAAATAATTTCACTTTGAAAAGGTACTTATATATTTTGAATGATTGCTACTAGTTACCATTAAGTATATGTGTATTTCATGATTTTCTGAACAGGGTAGCCAACTTAGTGATCGCTTCAGAGAAGAAACGGGAATAACTTCCCAACAACTTACTGCCAAACTGAAGCGAATTGCTTGCCAGGTGATTGCTAATTTTAATTTCTTTTATAACAAGAAATTTAATTAAACAATTCATGAAAAGTATATCACCAATGTTACTTAACCTAAAAAAGACAATAATCTTTATCCCTTCAGAATGAACATGATTATTTTTCATGAAATGATGGTACCAGTTTGAGTTTCAAACAACTATTTATGTTAAGTAATGTTGTCTAAGTTTTTAATTGACGTATCATACATAAGAATCTTTTCACTTGTAGATCTCCGTCTGTAAATAGGAAATACCTCATTATCTCTTTTAAAACGATAGATCATCATTAACTTGATTTATATTTATTTTTATAAACTATATAATTTCTTAATTTAAACATAAAATTATCTTTCCATGTTTTTCTTCTAAAATTTCACTTTCAAACATAGCATTAGAGATCTATTTATCCAAGGTAAAACTTGGCAACATGATAGAATTACAGAAACTACTGATACGTACAAGACAAAGCAATGCGAATATAAATCACATTATAACAAGTATAAATCATACTACTATAAATTCATTCTAAACAAAATGAAGTTTGCAAGTTTAAGTTAACTGAATAAAATTTGTACACTCTAATGCAAAAATGAATAAATTATGTGTATTGGGATTGTAGATGGTATGCACAGCTCGTGGTGATCATTATGCGCATTACACAACAATGCTGATACTAGAACAGTTGAAAGCATATTCATGGGATGCAAAGGCACTTATAGTTCAAGCAGCTTTTGCCTTGGAATATGGGAAATTCTTGTACCTTCCCCTTACACCACAGTGCCGCCAACTTGAAAAATCATTGGCTGATTTGAATGGACTTTTAATGATCCACCAAAACACACAACACCTAATTTATTTCAGCAGTGTAGTGAAGAAGGCAATGCAAGTTATTGAATGCATCACTGAGTGGAAGAGGCTAACTAGTTCAGGGTATGACATAAAGGATGTGCCCACCTTGGCTGAAACTTTGCATGAGATTCCTGTTGTTGTGTACTGGGCAATCTTCACCTTTGTTAGTTGTACTGGTCAACTTGATGACTTTACAAGTGATCATAAGTAAGCCATAATTTATAATTTTTATTGTATCCTTTGTTTATATTGAAACTTTTAATAATCATTTTTCATTAGAAAGATATATATTTTTTTTATATGATCACTCAATGCTCAACTAATATTTTGAGTAAAATTCTAAATTTGTTTATGAAATTTAGGAGCTCTTTAATTTAAAATTATATTTATTTTAATTGTAAAAAATTATATGAAAATGGTATAAAATAGGTTTGGATCGTTTTACTATTTTTATATAAATCTTTAAAAATAAAAATAAAGTGACATAATAAAAAATATTTCCTCAAACCAAAAGACTTTTAATATGAAATACATGTTTCATGATGATACAAAAAATACACATTGATCATTAAATATCACAAATATTAGTTTAATCCCTTTAAAGGACTAACATTACTTTTGTTTGTTATTTTTTAGGAATTAATTAAAATGACACTTTCTCTTAAGTGTGTCCCATAAAATTTCTCATGAATAAATTTGGGGTTAATTGACACCAATTTTTATTATTCAAGTAATAAATCAAATAAATTTTATTGTTTTTTGTTGTGGCATTTAATGATTGGTTGCAATTGCTTTGATTCAGGGGTCAGAGACATGAATCAACCAAAAATTTTGAGAATAAGCTTGACCTTATTCTAAGAAATTTTAGGGAACATTTGGAAACGTGTAGCAAGGAGATAGGTTTGTTACGTGTCTAGAACTCAATTCTAATTCATAAGTAATTTCTAAACTAATTAAGAAGCTTGATTGGACTTCATTGATATTTGATAAGAGAACATGTGTGTGCTAATTGCAGGAAGAATAGAAGACTACACAAGGCGTAAAAATATTGTCAATCATACTGGTAAAGATATTGTAAAGGTTTTGAAAGCACTCATCATCTCTGGTGAGAACCGGGATTTAAGGCAAAATGTGTATAATGGCCTCACTGGAGAACAGGTAACAACTGGGGAAGTTTACAATAATTGTGCTGCCATTACATACTATGTATATCTATATAACATCTTATGTTGTATATACGCATATAATAAATATATCCCAAAATCAAAAGGCACAATATTTTTATTTTTCTCATTTTGATGTTCAAGAAACATTTTCTTTTTTAAAAGTAGGTATAATATAGTAAAATAAACGTTTTTGGAAAAAAAAAAAAGCATAGGCTTTCTCGAACACAAAATTGGGATAGTAAAATTGACCCTATGATTTTATAATATATTTTTAAATGTATATATAAAAAGTATATATAAAAATTTAAAAAACTATATACAGTGTCAATATCTTTATATTTAAATAATGAAACTCTCCGTACACAAGAAGTGATCCGGACAAGAAGAATTAAAATCATTTTTATCGCCTTGTTAATCCTATTCCTAAGAATATTATCAACAAAGAAACAACTTTGTTAGTTGGTAGAATTATTCTTTAAGTGCACAGAAATTCATTAAAAGAAAAAGTTTGTGACAAAAGGAGAGACACAATTTGAGTTTGTATATCTTCTGCCCCTTCAAACATATCAGCTACTAAGGTTGTGTTGTATATGAAATCAACAATGAGATTTTAAAATAAGAGTCAAACATAAAAGAATTTATGAATGATAACTATAAATAATTTAAGTACAATGAAGAGATTTTTAAATTTTTTAAAGACAAATTATTTAAAAGACTTTCTATTTAACATAAAACTTATCTAATTAGAACTTTATCATATTTTAAAAATACTTCTCCTTACTATCCAATTACGTGCAATGTAATAATTTTTGAATTATTTTATCCATACAATATATAATTATCAACCTTGTGTGCTATTTAACAGGTTAAAATCGAAGAATTTAAGAAGAAGCATGTCTTATTATTCATTTCGGGCCTTGAAAACATTGATGAGGAGACTCAGCTTTTAAAATCAATATACGAAAAATTGAAGGAAAAACCAAGAGAAGTGGAGGGTTATAGGAAGGAGGATTTCAAGATTTTGTGGATACCCATTGTGGATGAATGGAATGAGAAGCATAGGAAAACATTAGAATCCCATTTGCAGCGTACTAAGATTGGATGGTATGTGGTCAAAGAGTTCAATTTCGAAACAGGAATCAAACTAATCAAAGAGGTGTTCAAGTACAAGGAAAAGGCTGTTATCCCATTGATTAGCCCCGAAGGAAAGGTGGAAAACATTGATACAAAGCAAATTTTATCTATGTGGGGCATCGATGGCTTTCCTTTCAGAACCTCTGATCACACCCGACTTACTCAGCAATGGAATTGGTTTTGGTCCGAAATGACCAAGCTCAACCCAAAAATAGAGGAATTGGTATGTACTAAATGCTTAAACTATTGCATGTCTTAGTTGATATATTTATATCTTATAAGTTATCGATATGTGACGTATGCATTTCAAGTATGAAATTTAGTATTCTTTAAATAACGGCTATAAAAATTTGATTAATATTGTTGAATGGTCAAACTTAAACATAAAGCAAGTAGATTTACTGAAGACACATATTATTATCATTACAAAGAGTAATATCTTATCAATAAACAATCTTTACACATTATTGTTTATGAAATGCACATAAATCTCGAAACATAAAGAGATAGCCCTATTAACTGAGAAGTGAAATCCTCAATAACAAAATTTATTAGATATGATTGATAAATAATGTATTGCTACATTCTTTTTTAACATGTTGTATATTGTTAGATAAAAAAGAAATGATATCAGTACACATTTTGTAATTAGTTTATTGTTAAAAAATTTAAAGTAATTTATAAAGTAATTAATATATAAAATAACTGCGTAAACTGTGTTGAATAATATGTTAAAAATGCACTATATTGCTATATAGCATTTCTCTTAGTAAAAATTCATGGAAGTTTCAATAGAAATTTATAACTAAGGAATGAAACTAACATCATTTAGTAAGATTAGATGAACTTTAACTAATATTTGTACATTAGATCCCTTACAAAGTCCGAATTATCACTGTTTATGACGATAAACTTGTAAACGGGATAAAGAATCTCTCTTATACTCCTTTATTAACAATACTCTTAATAGTTGATAAAAGAAATAATAGTGTTTAAAAGTCATATGTAAAAGAGAGATTGTATTAGTGTTCTTTTATGGTAATGATGCAGTTCATTGTGGTTTCAGCATAGTTGAATTCTGCCAAAGCTAATGTATTACCAATGTATGCTTTGGTTCTTACATTTGCATATATAACATTCAAAATGGAAGGATATATATATAAGAATATGATCTTCTTACACTAGCATAAGTTTAAAAACTTTTATACTTAATTCAAGTTTTTCATTTAACTTACATCTAATAAGTTATAATTTATTACTTCATATTGTTAAATATATGTTAAATAAAAAATTTATACTAGTGTAAAAAAAAATTATTTTTCATATATATATTGTTATATTGTATGTAAAAATATCACCCAAATTGTAATGATCTAGATACATTTATATAATTAATGTGCAAAAAATCAGATCGAGGAGGACAGTTATCTCTTGATCTATGGAGGCACGGACAACATGTGGATCCAAGAATTCAAATCAGAAGTGGAGAAATTGAAAAGGCTCGTTGAATCAGTAGCTATGCAACAAGACATCACAATAAAACCATATCAACTTGGACAAGATGACCCAAAGGTTGTTCCACGCTTTTGGATTGCCATAGATAGTTTACTTGCAAGCAGGAAACAAATGATGAAGGGTGGTGATCAAGGGGTGCAAGACTTTGCAACAAGGGAAATAAAGAGGTTGCTCTTCCTTAAACAAGATCCTAAGGGATGGGTCATTCTTAGTAAAGGGTATAATGTGAAGCTTCTTGGTCAAGGTGAAGCTATGTATCGCACGGTTAAAGATTTTGACATATGGCATGGGAAATTGCATGAAGAGGTAAGCTTTGATGTGGCATTCAAAGAGTACTATGAGAGAATGAAGGTTAAAGATTATCCTCACAAATGTGAACATAATGAAATCGCTAATTATCCCTCGGAAATTCTAGCCACTATGCCATGCCCAAACATGGATTGTGGACGTTCTATGGAGGTAACTTCTGTCAATTATAGGTGTTGCCATGGTCTTGAACCATAGACAATGTTCTAATGTTCTTGCCTATGGTGCTTGCATGCACAATGTTCTAATGCCCTGTGTGGTTTTTTCTTTCTTTATTTGCCCTTTGTAGCTACTTCCTTGCCATTTAATGGCTTTTCATGTAATGGTTTCGTGTAGTCTGTCTTTATGTTTCTAAATGAATTGCTTTGAATAAAATAATTATTAAAAGACGTTTGTTTCACATTTCTTTTAATTATATTATATTCTTTATATAACATGCTAAATTGCCTTGTACCAGTTGAGTACAATTACTTTAGGGAACGAAATTCTCCAACAGAAAAGTTATTCTCTAACGATGAATATATTGGCAACACTTTTTATCCACTTTCAAAGTGATCGGAAAAAATGATAAATCAAAAGATACACGCAATTGATTTGCGGAGATTACTGTTTACGATTTTGCCGTATCGGTCTTTGTTAGGTACGTACGTATATTCTTTTTTAGAATTTAATTTGTAGAAATATATTTTAAAACTTAAAATTTAAAATTTATTTATAAATAATATCCAAAATTTAATTTTCAAAGGTAATTTATACTTTCTAAAACTTATATTTCGAAAGTTACTGGTAAATTATTTCTGAATTATAACTTTAAAAATAATTTTTATGCCTTTTAAAATTAAATTTTAAAAGTATTTTATACACAACTTTCAGATCAATTGATTGTTGGAATATATCAAATACACTTTGAAAAATTAAATTCTAAAAATAATGAAAGATATTGCAAATATATATGAGTTCTTTTTAGTCACGGACATGGCCTTAGCAGGTAAACAATGGGTCAAAGTCAAACCCGTTCTCCTAAAGTAAGAAAATGGATTCACAATGATACAAATTAATCACCAGAAACTCTAAATTAAATAGTCACAGATACAACGGCTTGGAAAGTATGGTCCCACTACAACTTAGAAATCACATATTACATTGCAAGTTACAATTAATGTCCACACGTGATCACCATGCATACTCATAATTGATAAAAAGATATATATATTAGCTTAGGATATAATCGATTATAAATTGCATAATTTTCAGAATAGCTCTCTTAAGCAACTTATTATTATCAAGAATACACATAAAACAAATTTATTATCTAACATGTTTTTTAAAGTACTCATTAAGATAAATACTCTAAATTATATTAAGATACTAAAAATTATTTATATTTTTCTAAATTAATTATTAGCTCTACTATTAAAATTAATTACCATAATTATTCTGCATATAAGAGAGCATAGAATACTCTTAATTTTTAAAATAACATAAAATTTATTTTTTTTAATATATTTCTAACAGTTAAATAAAATTTATCAAAAACTAAAAAATTAATTTAAGAACAAGAAAAAGTAAAATTCATAAAATTTTTATAATTTTTAATAAAAATTAATAGTGAAAAGTGGTCTTATTCTATTCCTTTTTGGTAACGTTTCCCTCGCCGAACCTCTCTTTCTCAGTTTTCTTCATTCTTATTTGCAAAGTGGTCCTAATTCATTTTGCTTTTTACTTTTTTCTCGGCCTCCTTCCCACTTTTCACACCCAATCGTTTCCTTTTTTGGTTTTCTCTTTATTTAGTGTCTTTTAGTTGAAGACCCATTCCAAGAAGGGATCAAATTTTGCTAATTACTCAGCTACCTCTAAACTTGAAGGACTATCAAATTTTTTATATATAAAAATTTATTAACTTCAACTCCTAAAGTTGAATTTAAGCATATTTATTTAAATTTTATAACTTTAATGTAATAATTTTTTTCATAAAAATTTATCATTTTAAAATACTTAAATTAATCTTAAAAGTTGAAATTAATAAAATTATTTCTATACTTAGATCATAAAAATTAATGTTATAAATATATTTAAAAACTATTTTAGTCACTGTAGAAAAACTATTTTTTATTTGTTCCTTATTAAAAAAAGTTTGTAAACAAGTTATTAAATGAATTTTGTTTTAAAAAAATAATCTTTGCTGTTAATGTTCATATAACAGTGTTATTTCATGTTTAATGTCAATAAATTAATTCAAGCTACCAGAGTTGAAAACTTTAACCGGTTGAAAAATATTTTTATTGGATCACATTATATACAAGCAACATTACTTTTTTCTGACACTTATTAATTATAGATATTACATAATATAGTTGGACATAATGAATAAAGTTACACTAATAAACCTATTGTGGACATTGTAGGCACCATTCAATTAGAGTGACAAGTTGAAAGGCTAATTTTTTTCCAATTCCTTTTTGAGTGGATTTTCTAAAATTAATATTATAATATTTTGTAAAGCTTATAAAAGGCCAATACTTATATAGAGAGTAAGTAAGCATCAATTTGATATTAAAATATATTAAGCAAAAATTCTTTTTCATTTTCTCTCATTTTCACTGTACGTGTGTGAGTGTTTTTTGTTAAAATTATGTCCCAATAATATCATTTAGGCTTTTTTATTTTGATCTTTATACACAATGGATTTTTTTATTATAATCCTTATACATAAACTATTTTTTATTTTAGTTCTTATATAAAAAAAATGAAACATCAAAATAAAAGAAGTGTTATGCATATGGACTAAAAAAAAAAGTATATATTAATTAAGATAACTCAAAATAAAACTGTGTCAAAACAAGTTGAAAGATGTTAAATTAACTAATGAGGGATTACCATAGATGATTTGGAGTCAAATATATAACCACAATCAACCCATTAGAGCCATCACTTCCAATCCAATTCCACCACGACAAGCAACAGACATCTTGTAATAAACTCTAACTCAGATCATTATTACTCCAATTACATCACACAACACGATGATATACTGCGATCTTCCATATGTAATGTACTAACCTTAAATAATATAATTGCATATTAATGTAGTTATCAAAATTGTTATGAGAAATTAGTGTTTGAGAGTGTGGTCAAAAATATTTTGTTTGTTATATACTCTTTACATATTTGAAATATTACTTAGGATATTGTTTGTAAATAAAACCTATATGTAGTACCTTAAATGCTTTTGGTACTTTTCTCCGATTAAAACTAGAGATTTATCTCTGAGATTGATATCATCTTTTAATATTGACTTGCATTAATTTTATTATTAAGGTTAGATTTTTTATTTTAATTAGACCAACATTTAGAAGACCGCATGTAAATTTTGTTAATACAAAAGTAATTCATCGTAATTATATTTAAAAGTACGAATAAATTTAATTATAAAATTTAACCTATAAAATAAAAACTAAAATAAAAAGGAGATCATCACTACTCTCTCAAATGAAAAAAGAAAAAGAATTTATATTCTTTTTTTTTATAATATTTCATAATAAATAAAAGCAAAATTATTTTTACTTAAATCTTAAATACCATCGTTTCATAATACACTTCGTAATTACGTTAAAGTACAATGATATGTTTAAAATTATTAAATCATCTTTTATAGTCCATCATAAATCACTACAACATTTTTCAAGTTAGGTTTGATGGTGAATTTATTTTTACCTTAATATATATAATTTTTATTTTGACTCTTTTATGCAATATATTTTTTTATTCTTATAATTGATTTTTTCCATATAAAAACTAAAATAAAATTTACGTTATGTATAATAACTACAATGATAAAATATATTATGTATAAAGATCAAAATTAAAAAAAATGTAAATATGAAATAGCAATTTTATAGAAGTTAACACTAAAGACTATTTTAACTTTTTTCATTTAAGAATTTTTATCTACAATTTTTTTTATAAGATCACACAAAAAAAAACATATAAAAATTACAATAATATTTAAAAAATATTTTGCATAATATATTTTTTTATTTTATCCATCTAAATACTTAAGACAATTTTCTTTTTATTTTTTTATCATCATATATAGTATATTTTTTAAAATTTTTCTATTATTATTATTATTATTATTATTATTATTATTATTATTATTATTATTATTATTATTATTCTCTATTTTTTTTCTTCTATTACATCTTTCTTCTAAATAAACTATGAAGTGTAAGAATCTAACCCGACCGACCTGGTGGTTAGTTACCAAATTGACAAATTCCAATTTTGGCAAACAGAAATTCTCACATCACTCTCAGTTCTCACTCCGATTGTCGCCGTCGTACTGCATCGTCCTCCGGTGGTCGGGACAACTTGTGACGTTGATCATCCTACAATCCTATTCTTCCGACGTAAGTAGCTACTGATTCTTGTAATAAGCTTGTTTCCTTCCTTACACAGCTATTGATCCTCATGAAAAAATTACATAACTGTTAATTTGATAAGCTTTCACATAAATGTTTTTTTTTTCCTAAAATAATTTTTTTTTTAATTTGATCAACAAATAACAAATGTGTATTTTAGATAAAAATAAATTAAACATGGGTGACAATAAACACTCCTTGTTAATAACATGAAGCAGTGTTGATGAATAGGGTTTCATTTGTCTTGTGAAGTGTGTGTTGTGTTGTTGGTTGGTTATATCCGAAACTGTGGTGAATAGAAAATGTTTCACTGCACCAAGAGGCTTCTTAACCTCACACGCACTCTCTCCACTGAGGCACGCGCCCAGAAGATTGAACGCATTGCAAATGAGCTTCTTGACCTCACCATGTTTGAAAGGCACGACTTTACTGTCCTCTGGAGGCTCAAGATGGGTCTCCACCGCTACGGTGCTCCGGTGGCCGGGGACTCTCCAATTGCTGTAGGGTCCCCGCCGGCCGATGCGGAGGCTGCAGTTGAGAAGACAACATTTGATTTGAAGTTGGAGAAGTATGATGCTGCTGCCAAGATCAAGATCATAAAGGAAGTGAGAGCTTTTACTGATTTGGGGTTGAAGGAAGCTAAGGACTTGGTGGAGAAGGCTCCTTGTGTTTTGAAGAAGGGGATCACCAAGGAGGAGGCTAATCCCATCATTGAAAAGCTTAAGGAGCTGGGTGCTGCTGTTGTATTGGATTGATTGGTTACTTTTTTTTGGTTTTTGCTTTAGAATTTTCTGTTAGTTGTAGAATCATTCATGGCTTATTTATGCGTAATGAATGGTGAGGATAAAGAAACAATTATATATTTTGCACCCCAATTTTTTTTATAAAAGTATTTTAATAGTCTTTTTTTATATGATGTTATTGATTTCAATTGAAGTTTGACGTTGGTAAACACTTTTAATGGGTTAAAGTAGTGCAAGTTGTGTTAGATATTTGGTGAAGGTTTGTGGGTCATTGGGTAGTTGGCAGACGTGTATCATAAAAAAATGGCCAAATTTTACTTTGTGAAATGGTGTCTGTCTGATATTTCAAGAAGTGTGGAATAATTGCTCAGGTTTTGATTATACCCTTGTAGCAGAAATTAGGTTATACTGAGCACTGCCATATGTTGCCAAAAAGCATCTTACTAATTTTATTAAGAACAAGAATACCTAAAAAATTTTAAAATAACATTTTATCCAGAAAGATTATCATTATGCCGTTTAAAATCTTGAATGTAGTACGAAAGCCCATGAGATAATCCCAAATTTTCTTCTTATTTTTTAATGACTCTTTTTTATTTCATATTAATTTTGTGTATTTTGCTATTACCTGCTTCTTACATGTGCTGAAAAGAAAAGAAGCACATGAAATTGGTTCTGTTTGCACTTGGAGTGATGTTCTTTTATTATAGATGGGTTTATGTAAATCTGGATTGTATATAGAAATTTTTTTGTTATAGATACGATTTGCAGATTTGGAATGTAGAAAAGCATTGGTTTCTTTCCATGTCCCAATGATTCATTATCTATGATTTGCTCATTCTGGTGTTGAAGTTCTGAGAGGATAAGTATTCCACATCATTTAGTTCTCAGTATATAACATACATCACTTGCTGATGGGTTTGGGAGTGTTTGGTTCTGTTCTAGTTTTGACACTCTTGTTCAAGCACTTAGCATTTTCTTTCACATAACAGGCCCTTTTATCATTTTCTTTCTGCCATTTTTTTTTAATTTTGTACACTTTATGCAATTATGGCTACTCTGTCACTCAAATTTAAGAGATGCATTTTTGTGGAAAGATGATACAGCCATTGGAGGTGAATCAAGTGAGCCTTTAGTGCATGAAGGCAACCATGGAAGATGGGGTCGTGTTTACGTGAGGAAAAGGCATTAGAGGAGTGATTGGGTCATGATTGTTAGTTAAGGGGTATTTTGGAGATGTGGAGTGAGATATTTTTGTCTTTTTATCTTTATGGTTATTTAGTATCGGATTGGAGAGAGAAGGGAGATCATTCTGTTTTTCATATCATTTTGGTAGAGGATACCTCTTTTGTGTGGTGACTCTAAGGAGCTTGGCTCTGGGCAGATTGGGTACCCATTCCCATCTGTTTTTTCTTGTTTTGGTTATCTTTTCTCAATTTAACCAAGGTTCCTTGTTTCATCCAGTGCATATATTATACTCTGTTTTTTTGGTTTGCATCAAAAGATGATTATGAATTTTATTGCTACAATAATCCAGTGTGCTCTTGCTGCCATTGTGATCTCTGCTTGGATAGTTCTGGGAAGAATTGCCCTTTATGCTGAGGGATTAGTTTCTTGTTCAAAATCTATGTATAGTCTTTACTCATTTCTTATAGTGGCAATATGGAATATAATCTTTTTTCATATTCCCTAAGAGTAAATAAGTAGTTAGAAGTGATTTTTAATCAATAAAGAAAAGAGAGGAAGTGGTAGCCTTATTAGTTTTATGTAGTACGAAATGGAAAATATTATGTTAAAATAGTTTGTTTGTATCATTGTTCAGACATCCAACATCTTAATGTCTAACCGAGCTAATTTTATAATTTATTAATTCAAGCTATAGTATTGTAGAAAAATTCTGTTTAGCTGCTATATCATTTTAGATAGTTGCCTTTATTGTCAATTAAGCATCGCTCTTAATTTTTGACATTATTTTTTCAGGTAGATTATGATGAAGCCATTATTTTGTGGCGTGTAGATAAGAAATATTTTCTTCTTTGGACCATTACTAGCACTACAACATTGTTCCTTGGTATTGAGATTGGTGTACTTATTGGGGTGAGTACAGGGTGAAATTTGTTACATTATTAAATAATACATGCATGATACCTGCAGGAATTTCCCTTTCCTTTACTCCTTCATTGTCTGTTATTTCATTCACAAAGAAGAAATGGTTACACAATCATTTCTTAAGATGTTGGACTCACTCAAGTATAAACTTGGTATTAGACTTGTCCAGCAACAATTTCTCTGGGGTAATTCCTGAAGCTGTTAGTTCTCTTGATAGTGTGAGGGTCCTCAAACTTGACCACAACACATTTGACCAAAGCATGGCTTTCGGGATTCTTAAGTGTCACTCTCTAGTTTCAATTGATCTCTCTTCAAACCAGCTTAGTGGAACACTTTGATAGGTATGAGAAACAGAATGTTAAAGTATGTATTGAATTGGCTCAGTTGAGCAGAAAACAACAATGGGAAGAGAGCTCTCAGGGGATCCGTGCCCTAAGACTGAAGTAATTATACAAGATGCCTATTCCCATCTGTAACCCCATTATTTAAACTATTCTGTTTCCTAAAATGGTGCTCCTAACTACTGAAAACAGAAAACAATAACAATAACAAAAGATAAATCCTAAACTACTGAAAACAGAAAACAATAACAAAAGATAAATCCTAAACTGCTTATAACAGAATATAACAGCCTATTTTCTAATTCCTCTCCTATAGTTTTGCCGCTTATAGACCTTCAGCCCTTCCGGAAACTTGTCTCTAACACACTTCCACATGGTTTTGCTGCTGCTTTTCCTAAGCTCATTAGCTTGAACCTTGCTGAGAATAATATTTATGGTAATGATTCAGATATTTCAGGGTTGAAGTCCATTGTAAGTCTCAACATATCTGCCAATTCCTTTCAGGGTTCTGTGATGAGTTTGTTTAAGTTAAGGCTTGAGGTCTTGTACCTTAGCAGAAACCAATTTCTAGGTCACATTTCTCAGGTACCTTTTGTCTCTAAGTACAATTAGTCTCGTTTAGTTTATCTTGATTTGTCAAAGAATCAGCTTGATGGGGGACATTTTCCAAAATTTGAATGAATCCCATAATCTAAAGCACCTTAATATTGCCCAATAGATTTCATTTACCAGACAGAAATTCCCCAAGATTGGAATATCTGAACTTGTCCAAAACTAGTCTCATTGGTTACATTCCTGCTGAAATCTCACAGCTGAGTAATTTGAATACACTTGATGTTTCTATGAACCATCTTATAGAGAAAATCCCTTTACTAATCAATAAGAACCTCCCAAGTTCTTGACCTTTCAAACAATTTGAGTGGAGTAGTCCCTCCATCAGTCTTAGAGAAACTTCCATTGATGGAGAAATACAACTTCTCTTATAATAACTTAACCCTTTGTGCTTCAGAAATCAAACCAGCTATCCTCCAAACAGCATTCTTTGGATCACTGAACAGTTGCCCAATTGCTGCAAACATCATACAAAGAACACATGTCAAATTTGGATAATTCCTTATTCTGCTTCTTTCTTAACAGGAAATGAAAGAATGTATTCTGAACCTAAGACTGATGAATTTCTAATGCATTATGGGTCGTCTAGCTTATTGTAACAATTACATGCTTAACAAATAGGTTTACAATTATAATGTTGGTACAGTTTGGCATGATAGCTTGTAATTTTAATGCTTTGGTTTTCTGACAATAATAATATATAATAATGAAACTAACCTGAAGTTTATATTTTTCCCTTGAAGAGTTACAGCAAATCAAAATGCATATTTTAGAGGTTTATATCATGCATCTTCTTTTGCAGCTGCTGCTATGAATAATCTGATACCTGCATTAACTTTTGTAAATGCAACGATTGTTGGGTAATGGCTCTTATTGCTAAATATATATGAAATCTGCAAGTATGACAAACACAAGATTTAAATTATTTTTTAAAAGTTGGCTTATCCATGGGCCAACCCTAACCCACTAGGCTCTATGGACTTTTTAGATTGGAGCCTATTTGGACCTGTGAGCTTTTAAGCCCTAGCGCACATGGGTTAGGACTGGCCCATGAGATAATTCTAAATTTTTTCCTTATTTCTTAGTGACTCTATTTTATATTTCATAATTAACCGTAACATTTTCATGATAATTTTGTGTATTTTGCTGTTATCTACTTCTTACCTGTGCTGAAAAAGACAAGGGAGCCCATGAAATTGTTTCTATTTGCACTTGGAGTGATGTTCTTTTGTTATAAATGGGTTTATGTAAATCTGGATTGTTTATAGAAATTCTGTTAAGTTCACTGGGTCAAACACTATTTGAATTCCTCGCCCCTTGGTTGATGAACAGTTTTGTTTCCTAAAGGATGAAGATATTTTAGTTGCTTGATCTTTACTAGCACATTACAGGGCTTTAGCTGGTAGAGAAGGTGATGTATCTAATGCATTAGCACTAGCATTACAAGAAAAGGTATTTACAGCATTCTCAGTAATCAAGGTATTTGTGCTTTTGATTTATGGTAATCTTTCCAATTTTTACCACGGAAAGTTGTGTTTCATGTCGCCACAATAATGAAGTTATGCTGACAATCCTCTTCCTGAAATATAAAACAGTGTGTAAATAATGTCTTTGCCTTCGCATTGTGGTAAGGGAGCCATGTCAACACAGTGCTGCTGCTGTACTTGGCAGATTCTAATAATTTTATGTGTTGACATGATGGTAAATTAAGTAGGAAAATAAGGAGCCTTGTCTAATTTGCTCAGCAGCATGAAACCATACTTTTTTTTCACAATTTGGTACTATTTGTTATGTCCATTTTGTGACAAAAACCATGCTCTCTGAGTCACAGCTTTATTGATGATGACTGATTTTGAGTTCATATCCCACCAAAAACACTGTCCTCTTTTTTCCTGTTCATTTTATTATAGCAATTTTTAACTATGCAGTCACTTTTGGTGGTCTCTGCTATAAGACACTTTGCTTTACTTTCTTTTAAATTGTGAGCCTTATCACTGATTGAGTTTATCTTCTTCCTTGTCTAATTGATGACATAAATCATACTCTGTTTTCTGTATATAGAATTCTGTTGAATTGACACTAAATTTAAGTTCCATAATTGGTCCGGACCTTGATTTTGACCCGTGGTATGAATAGGGGTCTTTGACCCTAAATTATCGTTGAGTTACTGCACTAATGTTTAATTGCCTATGGAATATTTGGTGGCTGTATCTTGCTTATTAAGTTCATGTTTAAAGCATTGGCAGTGGAATTTTTGTTCAGCCTAAAATCTGTTTCCTCATCATGAGTAATAACATGTGCTGCCTACCATGTTTTTGTTAACTAGAACTTCGAGATTTTTAGTATGTCAGGGACATATTCTGCACTGTCCTTATTTTATGACAACATGAATCACAGTTCTATTTTGCTAAAGTTATAGACAATGGGATGGAGTTTTTAATTAAAAATTTAGACAACGAAACAAACGACTAAACTATTTTTTTATAGTTTCTAAAATTAGAGGTCTCAATTATAAAATGGAAAATTTTCAATAATGCAAAAATGGTTAGTTGTTAATTTTGTTCAATTTTTTTTTATTTTTTACTTAATAAAATTTGAATACTCTGTCTTCATTAATAGACAATTTTACTAATTATTTAAGGCTCAAATCCTGAACTCATTATCCTTTAATCTGAGTCGAGAGTTTACTTTTTGACACTCCAAAGTTAGAACAAGCATGAGAGTTTAAGAATTCACAAAGAGCACTTGCAGGCCATCATCTACTTTTAAACCAGTAACATGCATGGTGTGAGACTCCAATTCTAATCCAACTATTAATTTAACACTTAATTGTATGATTGAATCTCAAACCAATCCATCTATGATCAAGTCATAAAAGAAATAAACAACAAAACAAGAAATAACCATAATCTGGTATGAGTTATTTTTTTTTATTCGCCCAAAGTATGAGTTAATGAAAGAAAAACAAGTAACAAGAGAGAAAAGTTCAGAAACACTCATAGGCTTGAATGAAATAGAGCATTCAATAGCTTCAAACTTTGTTTTTTCTCTAGCTCGAAGACCCTTAATCCATTTTTCTCTAAGATTCAACGAGAAACTGTTTGTAAAAATCTGACTTTGTCCATTCCTAATTTCTTTGGCTTCATGTGCTGCAAATTGAGAAGATATGCATGTATTTATGTTGTATAAGCTTTGTGCAGTATAAATTTATCATATTCTAATTTTATTAATTAGATAATAATTTATTAATTAATCAAAATATCTTCCATTAGTTTAATTATTTTCTTTCTTCAATTATTAAATTGTTAATCAATCAATTAAATTAAGTAAAAATTATTTTATTAACGCAACAATTTATAACACCAATGTATAATAACTTTATTTTTATGTTATAAATTGTCAAGACTTATGTGTATTAATATTACTTTAAGTTTTATATATCATCAATATATAAAAATATTAAACCTTACTTTTAAAATAACTAAATTATACAATTATTTTATTTAATCCAAATTTTTTTCTCTAAATTTTTTCCTCTTAAATTATTAAATAAATATAAAAAATTTTCTAAAATTGAATCATGATTCATTTCTATGTAATCATATAATTTATTAATCAATTCAAGTATATTTCCTTTTTTATTTCATTAATTAATCAAATCATAATTTATCTATTAATTAAATTAAAATTAATTTACTTAATTAATGCAACAATTTGTAATGCTATTGTATAGTGTTTCTATATTTATGAGTTTTAAATTGTTGAGACCGTTGTATACCAATGTTACTTAAGTCTTATGCAATTCTAAAACTTATGAAATGATATTTTAATTAAAAAATTCTCTTTATTAATTAATTTAAATATACATTTTATTTTTCTCTTTAAATATTTTTCTTTTCATTAAATATAATTAATTTTATATTTTAAAAATTAAGTCATAGTTATAATTTTAATAAATTAAATAACTAACATTTAATTACTTATATTTATTTTTTATTTTATTATACAATATTTTGCGATTGCAACATGTAATTTACATTACTTTGGTTGATAAATAAGTCATAAGAAATTTATGTATAACTTAATCTTAAAATTTTTTTAATATCAATTTTTGAATTAAAATATATACTTAAATACTTTTCATAAATTAAAATATATTGTCATAATTATTACACTTTTTTGCAACGATTTACAATATGGACGTATGATCTTCCTTCGCCTCTTATATTATCTATCATAGAATAATATGTAAAATTGTGCTATTTTGTACCCCAGAAGATATAATTTTATTTTTAAGAAAATATAAATAATCTTAAAAAAATTCTTTTAAAATCTTATAAATTTCAAATTAACAAACTAATTACACAATTTTTTTTAGATAAAAATACATGAGTTTGACTTAACTATTGCACTTAGATATACGTAATAGTGATAATTAAACTTGTCAAGTCAATAATTTTTAAAATAATTTTATCTCTTTTCTAAAATATCAATTAATATTTTGATAAATATATTTTCTTCCTTTTGAAGTAAACATAGCAAAAATTATTGTTTAGAGTTAAACAAATATTTTCAAAATTATAATAAATTTATACAATTAATTTAAGGTAATTGTTATTTAAATGAATATTTTAAGGTAATTGTTATTTAAATGGACGTTGCAGAGTCCTAATATATTTTTTTTATATGTAAATGACTTTCAAACCTATTTTTTTTTATTTTAAAGATATTAATGTTTTAAAATTTTTTTTTTGAAGTTTTCTTTAATAAAATTTAGTAACAACTCCTTTGATTTTTATAAAATATTTTTATTTTTAAAATATGTTTTTTTAAAGCATGTGGTCCTCCCATTATGATCCACATTGCAACATCTATATATTAAGATTAGACTCTTTTATATACATGGAAATTACAATATATAATAATACAATATAATTTAGATTTTCACGTCAATTAACAATTTTTTTAGGATTCTCCACCACTTTTTCCACTTCAAATGCATGTACATTGTAACATCTTCATTTTTATTATTGCATATTTATTTTAATTGGTATTTTATTTTATTTTAAATAGAAAATATTTTAAAATTATGAAAACTATAGAAGGTCTCGTTTAGGTGAAATATGTTTCGCTTAAACGATTTGGCCATTCTGAACCACTTGTTGTAGGACACTCTCGCTTAGGTGAAACTTGATAATATCGCCTCAACTGTTGTTCTGCTTAGGTGAAAAGGTATCTTGTTCAAGTAAGAAGACACATGAAAAAGTGAGAGATTTCTGGACCAGTTCTCGCTCAGGCAAGAAGGCATCTAGCTCAGGTGAGATTATCAGAAAACTGGGTATAATTTTTTTGTCTAGTGTTTTCGCTTAGGCAAAAATGCATTTTGCTCAAGTGAGAAGTTGCGACCAAAAAGGGTATTTAAGAAACTTCCCTATTCTAAACTTGTATTACAAGCCAAACAACATTCCCTTACTTTTCTCTCTGTTCTCACTCTTTCTTTCATCAGAGAAAATTCCTTTGAAATACAAACTTCTTTCAAATATGAACTTGGATGTTTTTTGGTTTGATTCCTAATAAGTTCCTTGGAGCTTAATCTCATAATCCCACTTCTATTTTTCTCCATTTTCTACTTTCTCAAAAGTACTATATTTTGTTGTATATAGGACAAAACTTGGCCTTTTGGACAATATCTTCTGTATAAACGTTGTATTTTCCTTTGAATCCCTAGGAAAACTTTGTCTTAGAGACACCATCTCCCATCTCTTTGATTGCAAGAGATCTATTTCTAGGTAAGGGAAGTTGATCCCAAATCTTAACTTTTGTTTATGTGTTTTGACTTAAAAACTTCAATTTTCTTGTTTTGAATAATAGAGCCCTAACATTTCTTAAAACTTCAGTGTTAAGAATGGAATTTTTAGGTATAAAGAACTTATGATTTGTTTATGAAATTACTTGAATAAAACTTTATAGTAAAAGTTCTTAATAAAACCATTTTTAATAAATTCTATGATTTTTTCATTGATTCTTATGTTGGTACAATTAATATTGTGAATTATTATTCTGAATAATATGTGTGCTGTGAAAAAGGTTAAACTTTAGGATAGATAATTTTTATTAAGACTAAGAGAGTGTGATTTCTGACGTATTGATGGTATATGATTTATTTTCAGTGTATTTTAAAACATATGATTGGGTTGAATTCGAAGGTGTTTGACTTTTGACTTGTATTAATTTGTATGATGTGATATTTTAAACTATTAAAGAAATGTGATATTTATTATATGTGAAGGGGAATTATGAAAAGAGATTTTATGTGTATGGTTGTGAATGTGAATTTGAAGTTATTTATGTTACTAAATGGAAAGAGAACCATGAGAAAATGTATGTCATGAAAAAGTAACAAAAATGTGTATGGATAATTATAGAGATATACTGAGAGTATAGAGTTTGGAGACGATTTGAAAAATCTTAAAAAAATAAGAGTGGTGAATGTTGTTCGTAGTGGATGTACATGAATTATTGAAAGTGAAAGCATCATAGGCCTTACAGTCATTTCTCAACTAGACTCCTAATTATACGTTTGCTGAAAGGGACCAAGTGGACACATATTGTATATGTGTTGATCCGATTAACCAGCAACTATCTATACTTATGAAAGATCTCAAAGGATCCCAAGTGCAATGATTGTGGAATTGTGATATTTATGTTATAACACAGTGATTGTGTGATGTTAATACATGTGTTGTAAAAGATTGATTGATGTAATTATAATATATATATTGTAATACATTGACAGGTGTAATTATAATGCATGTATTATAAAGCATCAATTAATATGATTAGAATGCACATGTTATGACATATTGATTGATGTAAGAATATATGAAATGGTATGATCTTGGTGTACATTTTAAAATATCATGTTTGATCTGCTGTAAATTTATTAATATAATATATGAGCTAGCATTATTTTGGTGTGTTGGGAAATAAAAAAGAAAAAATATAATAATAAGAGGATTTTATTATTTTGTCACTCCAAATACATGAGTATAATTCCTATTTATAATATTGATATTACAACCTTTAACTTATATAGAAGAATAATTGCTCCATAAATGTCAAGTGGTTACAAACAAAAAATTATTGCCCTTAACTAAGGAATTATGATCTTTAACTCACACTAACTCATATTTACTCACAACTTTTCAACTTTATAACCCATGTAACACTTTATTTTTTAATTATTACTTCTAACTTTCTTTGTTAATTAAAAATTCTCAAAAAAATTTCTGTAGTCCAAGTCTTTCTCTCAATCTTCTAAAGTTTTCAAACTTGAGTGGTTTGGTAAAAATATCCGTAACTTGATCTTAAGTTTTCACAAAAATCAGCTCCACTTCTTTCTTAGCAATGCATTTTCTAATGAACTGATATCTTGTATCTATATGCTTACTTCATCCATGAAACACTGGATTCTTGGTAAGTTCTTGTGCAGATTTATTATCAATGTGAATTTTAGTACTCTTCTTCTGATTCAACAAATTTTCTTCAGCAATCTTCTAAGCCAAATAGCATGACAGGTGCAAGAGGTTGAAGTACATACTCAGCTTCACAAGTAAAAACTGTGACAATAGGTTTATTTTTTAGAATTCCAAGAAAAAGCACAATCACCCATGGTCTATCATCAATATTACCTGCAAAATCACTATCATGGAATCCCACAAGCTTGAAGTCATTATAAAGAAAATAACATAATCCAGAATCAATTGTACCTTTGAATAACGAAAAATTTATTTATCCATGCAACACCTTATTTAGCTTGAAGACCTTTTCTTCTTGTCCCTTGACTATAAAGCCCATTAGTTGTTCAACATAGACATTTTCTTTGAGATAACTACTCGAAAAAGCTTATTTGACATCAAGTTAGAAAATTTTTCATTTCATTTTGTCCCTTGACTATAAAGTCCATTGGTTATTCAACATAGACATTTTCATTGAGATAACTATTCAAAAAAGTTGATTTGACATTAAGTTAGAAAATTTTTCATTTCATTTGAGCTGCCAAAGAAATAAGAAGACGAATTGTTTCCATGCGAGCAACCAGTGCAAACACTTCATCATAATTAGCTCCATGTTGTTGCCTATAGTCTTTAGCAATGAGCCTTGCTTTGTATCTTTCTACCACTCCATTAACATTCATTTTAATCTTAAACACATATTTTACTCCTATTGCTTCATGATTCTTGAAAAGGTTTGATAGTTCCCAAGTGTCATTTTTCTCAATGGCTTTGATTTCTTCCTCCATGGCTTTTCTCCACCTTTGGTTCTTCGTAGCTTCATCAAAATTCATAGGTTCAATGTCAACAAATAAACAAAACAAAACAAATCATTTATTATTTCAGTTTCATCATATATTTCTTGGAGACTTCTCATTTTTCTTGGCCTTTCACTTGAACTCTCTTCAGAAGATGATGAGATTTCATGAGTTGGTGAAAGAGGTGGAGTAGAAAACTCATTTGGTGGTTAGCCTCCTTCTTGATCTTCTTCTTCAAAGTATAGGAAAAAAAATCATAAATGTTGTCTTCTTCCTTCTTTTTTAACAAATTCAATGTCTCAATTCACTATTATTTCGCCAGTGCTTGGGTTGTACAACTTGTAGCCTTTTGAGTTTGCATCATAGCCAATGAACACATACTTCACACTGTGATCATGAAGCTTCAATCTTCTTTGGTCTGGTACATGAGCATATGCAATGCTCCAAAGACTTTAAGATGATCAACTTTTGGCTTCACTCCACTCCATGCTTCTTGCGGTGTTTGATCTTTGACATTTCTTGTAGGAAAACAGTTAGACAAATAAATTGCACAAGTAATAGGTTCGGCCCAAATTTTCTTGGGCATATTTTTAACTTTTAACATAGATCTTGCCATATTCAAAATAATTCTATTTTTTCTCTCTGCTACCCCATTTTGTTGGGGACTTCTATGAACCATTAAAAGGTGACAAATCCCATATTTTTCACCAGCTTTATTAATCATAGAGCTTTGATTACATAACCATTCTCTTTTTCTACAAGTGCTTTAAAATTTTTAAAAGTTATAAATGCCTCAGATTTTTTCTTTAGAAAATAAACCCAAGTCTTCCTACTAAAATCATCAATAAAAAGCAACAAATATTTATTTTTACCAAATGAGGTAGGATCAATTGGACCACATACGTCGGTGTGAACAAGTTAGAGAGACTCTTTTGCTCTTGATTCAGCTTCTTTAGAAAAATTCCTCCTTGCACACTTGCCAACGAGACATGCTTCACACAGTTGATTGGGATGGTTAATGGAAGGCATCCCTCTCACCATTTTCTCATCTCCTAGAGCCTTCAGTGCACCAAAGTTTAAGTGCCCAAATCACTTATTTCAACACCATGATTCATTTTTCATGCTAGTCTTCAAACATTTAGCTTCAATAGTCTCAATGTTTAAAATAATTTTGTTTCTTGACATAAACACCTCGGCAATCAAGTTAGAATTTTGATCTTTAAGTCACAAATAACAATTTTATCCCCTTTCAACAAGTTATCCCAAACTTAAAATATTACTTTTTAGTTTACGAACATAATAAACATCCGTGATCAGTTTATAAGTACCATCTTTTAAAGAAATTAAAATGGTACATTTTTCTTGGATTTGCACCTTGAAAGAATCTCCAAAGGAACGTTCCCTTTTGCCTTTCCATCAAGCTCCACAAACTTTTTCCTATAACAATACATGAGATTACTTACTCCATTGTTAAGATACCATGAGCATTTGTCATCTTTCTCTTCATTGTTAAGTGCTATCAACAATGTTGACTCTTCATCTTCTTTATTCTCTCCAATAAGGTTGGCCTTCTCCTTAACATATGTTCCACACTCCCAAGAGTAATGATATTTGTGACAATTGAAACATTCAACATTAAATTTATCATACCTCCTTTCATTTGTCCTACCAAAATTTCCCTTGCCTCTTCCTTTTCCTCTTCCACGACCTCTAGTAGGTTGATAATCATCTCTATTGTCAAAATTATCACAATCTCTTCTTCCTCCTCTTCCTTGGCCATGACCACGTCCCTTCCATATCCTCGTTGATTTTTTTCTCCTCCACTTTCTTTCAAAGAGACTTTGATTTTAAGGACTTGTTCCAAAGGCTCTTGTTGTCTTCGATTAAATCTTTCTTCATAGGCTTGAAGTGAACCCATCAACTGGTCAACAAATATTGAGTCTAAATCTTTTGACTCTTCAATAGCACAAACCACATAACCAAACTTTGTGGTTAAGAGGCGAAGTAATTTTTTCTACTACGCGAACATCTTTTACCTTTTCTCCATATCGCTTCATTTGGTTTACAACAACCATTATGCGCAAGGATTCAAACTCTCCTTGTAGAGTTTGTAAACGCACATTTTTTACCTTGTCAACCCCTTCAAGGTTTGTTTTTAAAATCTCCTAAGCTTCTTTGGAGGTGGTTGCATTAAACACTACCTCAAACATGACTTCATCTAAGTGTTGATGGATGTAACACCCTCTTTTCATTATTTAGAAAATTATGTTTTGTTTGATATTAAATATTATTATAATGTGTTAGGAGTGTATTATGAGGAGTATTAGATAAGGTAAGTGTAGGGAATCTCGCTCAAGCGAAAGAAATCTCGCTCAAGCGAGACTGAACACCCAGAAATATCTTATTTTAGAGCAATATCATTCAAGCGAGATAGGATAGAATCTGCCTAACTGTTACCTCGCTCAGGCGAGATGAAGATCTCACCCAGGCGAGCTGTATCGCTGAGGCGAGGACTCACAAGAGAAATATCGCCCTCTCTGGTCTCTATCTCGCTCAAGCGAGATGGAGCTCGCTTAAGCGAGCATATCAGAAAAACATTAAAAAAATCATTGTCTGCATATCTCACTTAAGCGAGATGTTCCTCGCTCAAGTAAGAGCGCGCGTGGCTGAGGGGTATTTAAGAGATTTCTAGCATGAAAATTTATTTTACTTTCAAAACTCATGTTCTCTATCATTTCCTCTGAACTCTCTCTTCCCTATCACAGATAAAAGCCTTAGAAACTCCAAAACTTCACTTAATCTAAGCTCAAACTTTGACTCTACGAAATTGTCGGTGAGTATCTTAGAGCTCGAACCTCTCATTTTCACTTTTATCTTCTCTATTTTCCTCTACTCAAATAATACTCTTTTCTATAAGGTGTAGAACTATCTTGGTCCGTGAATCATCCTTTTCTCATCTTCTCATCACTAAAACTAGTTTTCTAAAGTAAGGGAGACTCTATCTTATTACTAAGAAACTTGTGTTTATGTTTATGAAAATGTTACGATAATATGTTTTTGTTATATTTGGAATATGTTTGATTATGTTTGAAGTATGTTTGGTAGTATTGATGATGGGTGTGATCCTTATTTTGAATATATATGCATGTATATGGTGGACTGAGTTCGAGAGAATTAACTCTCGGTAATGATTAAGTGATGTATGATGTAATCATAAACTAGAGTAAAATATAGAGAGATGAGATAGGAAAATAGAAAGGGAAATGAAATAAGAAAAGAATATAATAAGAATGAGTATGGATAGTTCAGAGATACACTGAGAGTATGGAAGATGGAAAAGACTGAAAAGTCTTAGGAAAATGAGGGTGGTGGATGCTCCTCCTAAATTGCTCAGGACAAATGAGAGTAGAAGCACCACAGGCCTCACACTCGTTTTCTGACTAATACTATTGACAATGGTTTTTCTAAAATGAGTCGGGTTAGCAAACGTTGTATCTGTATAGCTGCGGCTATCAAGCAGCTATCTATGCTAAAGAAGACCTCGAGGGATCCTAGAGACAGTGAAATTTATAACCGAAAGTGTAGGTAGTAATAGACCTAAGTTAAATAAATTAAATGATTAATGATCTTGTTATATGATACTTGCATGATTTCTTTATCATTGAATTATTTGTGAATGTATGCTTTGTAATAAAAAAAAAAATAGAAACTCATCCTTACGTGAACATTTCAAAGAACCAAGATGACAACACCCACCGAGAGGATTAGATTAGTAGATAGTTTTGTAATTAATAGACTTAATTTATATATTTAATGAGTATCAAAGACTTTGTTTCTTTAGGATTGTTGTATGTGTAAATGATGTACATAGTGACATTATTATGATGGAAATGGAATTACCTTATAGCATTCCTTTTGATTTTCCTATAAGTAGAATCCATAATACTTTCTGTGTATATATCTTTCTTGGCACCGTGAGGACCCCAGCAGCATTGACTTACCTGTTTACGTACCATGACCATGATCATCTTGGGAGACCATCTCGATGGACATTTGAGCAGATTATAGGTACCCAGATTATTGCAGACCATAGTGATCTATATTTCGAATTGGATGACGATCTCGACTCAGATGATATTGCGACGATAGAGGGATGGCACAGGGATGATTAGTGCTAATTCAGTCTTTTGGTGGACAGGCTGCTGATTAGGACTTATAATATTTTGTATCTTGTAAATGTTGAAAAAGAGTCTTAATGTATTTTTATGAATATTTTGTCAATGTTAATATTTTGTATATTAAGAGAACAATGTATGTTAATGTTATTGTAATGTTTTCTCTTAAAAGTTTGTTTAATTATTATTGTTTTGTTATTCAAAGTTCTTGTATAGTTAAGTAAAATAAACATAATATATGATAATTTCACATGTTATATTTGACCGGTAATAAATTTAACTGAATTTTCATATTAATCCAAAAATTTTACTCTTATTATTTTAATTAAAATAAGAATGTTACAATGGATAAATGCAAGTACTTGTTGATCTTTCTTCTTTTGCTTTGTCAAAGCATCGTTTTCATTTTGTCACAAAATAGCCTCATCTTGAGGCTTATCCCTAGTAACGCTTTTATGCGTCGAAACCAATTATCATAATTTCCTCTAGTGAGACGTGGAAATTAAAACATATTTAGGCCATTATTTGCCATTTCTCAACTCTCAAAGTGTTTCACTCAATTCTCGAGATGTTTCTCTCAACTCTCAAGATCGAACCAAGCTCTTGATATCACTTTGTTGGGAAATAAAAGAAAAAATTATAATAATAGGAGGATTTTATTATTTTGTCACTCCAAATACATGAGTATAATTTAGTATTTATAATAGTGATATTACAACCTGTAACTTACATTGAAGAATAATTGCTCCGTAAATGTCAAATGGTCACAAACAAAGAATTATGATCTTTAACTCACACTAACACATTTATTCACAATTTTTCAACTTTGTAACCCATATAACACTTTATTTTTTAATTATTATTTCTAAAATGGTGTATTATATTAGATAATATTTTTGTATTACTTGATTCATTTATAAAATATAAGATTTAGTGGAGCGGTGAATACTTATCCTTATAAATTATTTTTCAAGAATTGAAATGAAGAAATAAAAGAAGATTGATCCATAAACCCTAAACCCTTAAAGTCATGTTGATGTTGTAATAATTTTGATTAAGTCCTAATTAAAAATTGATATTAATTTTAAAACTTGTAATGTTTGATAAAGTCTACTATAAATGATGATATGAAGTATATTTGTAATATTTAGTAGTTAATTATCTCAATTTTAGTTTACATCCGACCTTAGTTGAAAATTTAATTTGTTGAAAGACAATTTTATTGTATTTTAAATTTGTAATACATACATAACTAAAGTAAGTAAATTGTTAAAATATAAATTTTAATTTTTACCTTAACGTTGAAATTAAATTGTAAAAGTAAATTTATATCTCTTTTATGAATAAGACTTACATATAAAATCTTAAGATTTTGATAACTTCTATTGTTTTAAAATTTAAATTAATATAATTTTTTTAATTCATTTAAAATGTTACTTATTTTAATTAATTTTTATCAAAATTTATATAAATATAATAAAAAAAATTTTAAAAAAAAGTGTTACACACATTTATAAATCAAATTCAAAATTTCTTGACAAGTTATAATAACTTCTCAATATCTATACTGATTAAAACATGTGAGATTTTAGAAAATAAAAATGAGAAAATAATAATAATAATAATAATAATAATAATAATAATAATAATAATAATAATAATAATAATAATAATAATATCAACACATTAGTTTTATTTAAATAAAATTTCTCTGAGTAAAAAGTGTTAAAAAATTATTAAAGAATCATTTTATGAGATAGTGACACAACAGAAATTTTTCCTTTAAATTAGTTTTTAATTATATAAATTATTGATAGATAGATAAATTTATATTAATTATTTTTTAAAATAATTATTGGTGAAAAGAGTGGGTGATGAATTCATTGCTATAATAAAAAATAAAAACTAAAAAAGCGAAAGAGAGAGGATTTTAAAAGAGTTTTATCATCCGGTGATCTTCTTCAAAGACTCTATTCAAATAGTAAATATTATCCAAGAATGAAAATGGATGATATAAATCATAATAAATGAGCTCATAAAAAACTAAAAGGTCACTTGCAAAAAAAATATAGGTCAAAATATATATTTTTTTAAAAGTTAAACAAAAATTCTTTAATTATTTAGTATTGAAAACAAATTATATATACATATTAATCAAATGCAAGAGATTGAATGCATCTTGTAGAAAGAAGTTTTGATTAACATATCATAAACTCACTAAAGAATGTTATAAGAATAAATGATATTATTAATAAAATAAAATATATCAAAATAATAACAAAAATAAATATTTTATGTTTAGATTGTATAATGTTGTAAGAAAAATACAAAGATAAAAAGATCTCTTGAAAGACAATTACTTGATGAGTGTTGAAAAAAAGAAATAGATTTTAAAAAAAATGATGTCTTTTCTGGAGTTTGTAGAAGAAAAAATAATAATGTACAAATAATGTTGAGAGTATAGATTGTACTTTTAGATTTATATAATGTTGAGACAAAAAAAACAAAAATAGAAAGAACTCTTAAAAGATGATTATTGGTCATGTGAAAAAAAATTCAAAATTTAAGAAAATAAAAATGATGTCTAAAAGAAATAAATAAAGATAAACAATCAATCAAAGTAATAACAAATAGGGTAAAGATTTTATTTTTGAATTACATTGATGTTGAAAGCAAAAGACAAAGAGGACAAAGAAAAAGATAAATCATCTATGCTCTCTCTTTGTTCAGATGTGTGTATGCTTTGTTAAATAAAAATTATACTAAGTAATCATACATTATAGAATGAATTGAGAAGAAAAAAAAAATCTAAAATTATTATGGAGAATTTAAAATTTATGAAAAAAAGAATAAAATAAAATGAGATAAAGTTAAAAGAAAGAGATATATGTATTTTAAAAGATGATTATAAAATTAAATGAACACTACTTACCTATTTTTAAATTCAAATTACTGAATTTAATGTATATATATATATATATATATATATATATATATATTATAGAAGTTTTAAATAAAAGTGACAATAGACATATAAGAATAATAATATGCAATCAACAAACGATAAGAATGCACAAAATTTACTTTTGTGACTAAATGATAAGAGTTTAGGTAGGAATGCTAAATTAGACTCGAGTTAACAAGTCCAAACTGCTTGACCCACTGAAAATAGCAAGTTAAGCACAAAGTTTTGTACTTGCTTCATTTTAACCCATTAAATTATTTATTTTTAAATTATTTTATCTTAATTCCATTTTAAAGACCGAAGTAATTTGATAAAAAAAATAATTTAAGATTTTTAAGTTAAAAATATTGATGACAAAACCAAATTTACATAATTTTAAAATAAAGCCACTTAATTTGATAAAAAAATAAAATAAAATTGCACATAATTTACATTTAAAGAGACTTAAAAATATAATTAACCTAAGAGCTATATTATTTGGTGCGAAATTTTCAACACGAAATTTGACGAAGCCACACATTCTTTTATGATTGGCCTAATGTATAATTAAAAAAAATAAAAAATAAACAGCAATAGTTACGGGCTGTTTGTTTCTCCTTCTTAAAAAGAGTTTTTAGTTTTTAAAATTTAAAAACTTCAAAACTTATTTGTTAATTTAAATTTTAAAATTTATTTTTTAAAACAAATTTTTATTTGCAAGATGCTAAAAACTTATTTCTCATTAATGACATTCTTGTAAATAAATAAATTAAATAAAAAATATAAATAGAGTGGGTTAGGGTTTCACAACATTCTCACATCTCCCTGCACTGCACCAACCTTATGACTTTGTTTTAATAATTTTTTAATTCAATACTTCCTCTTAAATATAAAAATATATATAATTAAATAAAAATATTAAAATTAAATATCAAATATATATATATATAATTTAAAATACTAAATAAAAAATTAAATAAAATCAAACACATTTTTTTTAGTTTTTAAAAATAAATTTATCAAACAAATTTTCTTATTTTTTCATCTTAAAAACAGTTTTAAAAATTAAATTACCAAACAAATTTTACTTTCATTCTCTTCTTAAAAACAGTTTTCAACTAAGGCTGGATGTAAACAAATTTAATTTGCTGGAAACTAAATTAAAGTAAATCAGTATATATTATTTCAAAATTTCGTTGATTTTCTCTTCGCACCATTTATTATTATTTTTCCGAACCTAAAATTCTAAGTTTCAAAAGTTATCAACGAATAACGTAGCAGTTGACAGCCATAGTCACTTTTTATTTTCTTTTCTTGTCGTGAAATAATCTCCCCAACATTCCAATCTTGATGAACAACAAATTAAAGGTGCTTCATACTTGGGGCCTATAAAAGTGACGCCCAATGGAAACATCTCCCTTTATTTTGACTTGTATAGTACTCATGCATTTCTATTCTATGCCTTGGATTTCAAGTATAGTAGACAAGAACCTCACAGTAAACATGCATCTAAGTTAATTTAAACACACAAATTATCATATTCTTATTTATTTAATTTTTTTAAACTTGAATCTTCCCAATCTTAATATAAATATATCAAGGGCATCACTAATGGTATCACAAACACTCAGAGTATATTGTTTTCTTTATTCGCAATTTTACCTTTATCTTTTCGAAACATAACCCTCTTTTTAGTACTGTTAGTTACCAGGATTCCTTACTTGAAGGTTTGAATGGAGGTAGGTTTATGAAGGCAATAGTTTTGAGAATCCTAGTGAATTGTCACTTTTGCCCTTAATTATTCATCATACATCATGAACCCATCAAGGGTATATTATGAAATCAATATGACAAGCAAACTTAGGGGCCACAAAAGCTACATAAAATTTGTATTTTCTAATCCACTCTCTTTCTTGATCTATACTGAAGTTATTATTTTGGCTTTGCATTTTAAAATAGAGTGCTTTTCTTTGTTGTATAAATAGGCATTGTTTGCTTTCAATTATTTGCCTAAATACTTTTGAACACAGGTTGGCTGAATCACCAACATGTCTAAGCAAGTTCTCAGTAACACTCTGCAGCATGAGAAGGTCTTGCTTAACCCATTTGAAGTCAGTGACGATCAAATCTTGGAGAAAGTGTACATAACCCATTTCCATTGTGTTGAAAAGTACGATGTTGGTGCTCTTTACATTGTTGCTTCAAACGTTGTCAATCACTCAATTGAAATTGCTGATTTGATTGTTAAGGTAACCTTACCCACTTTACATTCTTATACATTCTTTTGTGTACATCAAACTGACATATTTTGTTTTATGGTAATTAGTTTAGGATAATGATACTTGTACAACCCATTTATAGATTCCAAGCTGAATTTATCTAGATGATTCAAATGGTCAATGTGTATTCTATGAATTACATGGGTATTTTTGAGATTTTAGCAATTATATTAGTATCTCTCCAAGAGGACTATATCCTATGTTCATTGTAAGTAGAGTTTTTCAATGATTTTGTTTACACTTGTATCCATATATTCAAAGTAGCTAACAATGATTGCACGTGACTTATAAGTGATTGCAAGCTTTTTTAGTGACCATGTGTATGTTCATAATTTCATGTACAGGATGGCCAACAAATTGAGCAGCTCAGAGAAGAAAAGGGTCCATTGATCTCTTTCCCACGACTCCCTGCCTTGAAGCGAATTGCTTGCCAGGTAAAATTGTAATTAAATTTAAAAAGAAAAATTAGCATACGAGTAAAAATTGTTATCAATTAAGTGGACTGACCCTGTTTTCTACTATACATTATCGATAATTAGCATTAAAATTTGAATTTTGCAGTTATGATGAAAATTTAGTTGACATGTCACAAGAATAATAAAGAAGGGTTACTGCAATGTCCAACAGAAGTACTTGAAATATCTTTCATAACGTGACAGCAACCTCAATATTTACTATTTGATGAGTGTCAGTAGGCGGAAAAAATTGAGTATTCTGAATATCGTATATTCAACACAATATTTAGGCCAGCTGTGTCACCTATTATTATCCAACACTATAATAAAATTTACAATTTTTTTAATTTCGTTTCTTAAAGCCAAGTTTATTGATCTAAAACTAATACATTTGTATTTAAAATGTAATAGTTTTAAATGCTGAAAACTCGGTGGAGACCCAAACATATGCTGAAAACTAGCAAATAACATGTTTGAGAACTTAGCAAGATACAAATACCTGAAAATAAAATATCAGAATGGTAACAATTTTTAGTACAAGCACTACTTAGAAAAATTGAATTGGAATAACTGATTGCAGATGATATGCACGGCTCGTGGTGAGCAATATGCGCATCAAACAACAATGTTGATACTTGAACAGTTGAGAGACTATTCCTGGGATGCAAAAGCAGTGATAACTCTAGCAGCTTTTGCTTTTGAGTATGGGAAATTTTGGCAACTTGCACCTATCCCACGTGACAAACTGGGAAAATCATTGGCTGAGTTGAATGGACTTCAAAGCATAGAGGAAAACAAGCCGCACCTAGAAAACTTTAACAATTTGGTGAAGAAGGTCATGCAAGTGGTTCAATGCATCACTGATTGGAAGAAGCTAATTATGGCGGAGTATAACATAAAGGATGTGCCTTCATTGTCAGACACTTTGCATGAGATTCCTGTTCTAGCATACTGGACAATCAGTACCTTGGTCACCTGTACCAGCCACATTGATATCATGGGTGATAAGTAAGCTTAATTGATTAATTCATCTTGTTGGGCAACATTACATTTTATTCACACCGTTCTTTATAGGATTCGGATTCTACCATATTTTTAACCCAACAAAGTGAAAATTGAACTCACTCTTTAACACACTTTACATGAAACATCAAAATCCTTGCCTCGAAAATTGATCATTTTTCCAAAATTTTTAAAAAATTGACCAATCAGAAAAATGCGTTGCTAGCATTCCTTTAAAACATAAAGAAACCATTCTCAAATAATGGTGGATAGTACCACTTCACGTTGTTTCTGTGTCTCTCTCTTAACATATCATTATCATGTTACTTATTAACATTGGAGGATCCAAAGCCGTTCTGTATATACTAAATTTTTTCACATAATTGTAATTGCTTTGATTCAGGGGTTACAGATATGAGTTATCCAAATTTGACTATAAGCTTGACTTCATTCTCAAAAATTTCAAGGACCATCAGGACAAGTGCAAGATGCAGATAGGTTATTATGTGTTTTGTGTTGTGCAAACCTTTTGACATTAGAAGCATGTTTCACTTACTGTACAAGTGAAGTTGCAAAATAGAACTTCAAAGCTAAAAGGATATTCTGTGTGATAATTGCAGGCCGAATAGAAGATTATTCCAGGCGTAAGGATGTTATCAATGCCATTCAGACTGATAAAGAAATTGAAATTGTCAAGTTTTTGGAAGCTCTTATTATCCCCATTGATTCGCAGGATTCAAGACCAATGGTTTATAATGGCCTCACAGGAGCACAGGTATGTAATACAGTAAAGTCTTGACATGTCCTATCTCTAGTGCTACTACTCCCTAATTGTTTATTATTATTATTTCTTTTAACTCTAAACAGGTTCGAATAGAAGAGTTTAGGAACAAGTATGTCTTATTGTTCATTTCAGGCCTTGACAACATTGACTACGAAATTCAGCTTCTAAAATCAATAGATGAAAAATTGAAGGAAGATCCAAAAGAGCTAGAGGGTTACAGGAAAGAGGATTTCAAGATTTTGTGGATCCCCATAGTGGGTGTTTGGGATGAAGAGCAAAAGAAAAAGTTAGACAATGTTACTAAGGTTGGGTGGTATGTGGTCAAAGAATTCAATTTCCAAACAGGAATTGACCTCATCAGAGAGGTATTTAACTACAGGGGTAACCCCATTATCATGCTCATAAGCCCTGAGGGTAAAGTGGAGAACCCTGATGCAAAGCAGATTATTTCTACATGGGGGATGGATGGGTTCCCTTTCAGAACCTCTGATCACACCCGACTTACTCAGCAATGGAACTGGTTTTGGACTGAAATTATCAGCCTCAGTCCAACAATAAAGGAATTGGTAAGCACTAACTACTGCAAATTAATGCTTCTCCTGTTTTGTATATATATGATCATTGGTGATGGTTTCTGCAATGTTGGATTCTGCCAAAGAAACTGCTGCCACAGTAGTAATTGAATCAATGCAGTGCATCCAAATAATTTATGCTAATCTGTTACTTACAACTTACTTGATAAAACACAAAATGGAATCATGTATGTAATCCATATATTTAAATACACTTCTATATTCTGTATCAATGCAATCTGTGGTGGTAGTTAGTTTCTTCGGCATCTTGCAACTGAGACAGGGCGGCTAACATGAACACTCATGTCATGTGTTTAAAATAACTCTATGCTAATTTTTAAAACATGAATTCTCTCTTGGGATTTAACTTTTTATGCAATATTTTAGTGATTTTACTTAGAAGAATGCTACCAAGGTGTTCTCCTATACCTTCTTAGTTATTGATTAAAATTTATTAAAAACTATAAAAATACAAGAGAAAAACATTAAATTAGGAAAAAGAGTGATTCATGCTTCTTAGCTCGTGGAAATGTAACACTGAGCTCTCCTGGTAATTTGAGATAGCACTAAAAATAAAATGATCTATAATATTTCATGTTCATAAAACAGATAAATAGGGACTGTTACTTCTTCATCTATGGAGGTACCAACAGTAAGTGGATTGAAGAATTCACAGCAGCTGTGGAAAAATTGAAAAAGAATGAAACTCTCAACCTAGAAGAAACCACAATTGAGTCCTATCCGTTAGGAAGGGACAGCCCCAAGATTGTTCCACGCTTCTGGATTACCGTAGACAATTTGCTAGCGAGCAGGAAACTGATGAGGAAGGGCGGTGAAGAAATGCAGGACTCTACAACAAAAGAGATACAGAGATTGTTGCTCCTTAAACAAGATAAAAATGGATGGGCAATTCTTAGTAAAGGGTCTCATGTGAAGCTTCTGGGTCATGGTGAGGCTATGCTTCGAACTGTCGCAGATTTTGAGGTTTGGAAAGAGAAATTGCACCAAGAAGTAAGCTTTGATGTAGCTTTCAAGGACTACTATGAGAAATGCAAGGTTAAAACTGTTCCAAACAAATGCGAACATAGGGAATTTGCTAATTATCCCACTGATATTCTAGCTCAGCTACCATGTCCAAATAAGTGTGGAAATATGGAAGTAGCTTCTGTTAAATACACGTGTTGCCATGGTCGTGAAACCAGTGACATTGTCTAAGACAAATGCATGAAACAAGTGTCACATGCATTAGTCCTGTCTTGCATGAGACTTCAAATTTGGTTTCAATTTGTGAGTGTTTTTTTTCTCTCCCTGTATAGGCATTTGTTTGCCGTTGATTGAGTAATAGATTAGTAAATATTGATTTTCATGCAACATGTCTGTACCTTGTATTATTGAGTGAACTGATTTGAATAAAATAGCTAGTTCTGCACTCCACTGGATTCAGCAGAATCATATACAATCATTCCCTGCACTGCAAGCTCTTGGTTCAGTTAAACATGATTGTAACTCAGTTCCTTTATACACTTAAATGGCTCATGCACTCATTCATTATAACAAAAATTTAAATATTGTTGAAACAATAATTCAAATTGAGCAATAATGTCCTGTCCTGTTTGATAAAAGTTTAGGGTGTTTCTGGTTTGATGTTTTGTTTTTACTTTTAGTTGATATTTTTTAAATTATAAAAATATTTCACCGGTTTATTTATTTATGTTTTAACATTTTGCGAAGGAAATGATAGAAACGGGATTTTGTTGTGAACACATATCTCAATTGCAATTTGAGTAACACAACAAATTAATCCCTAAAATTATAAAGATTTCATTTAGTATATGAAATTATGAAATGACTATCATTTTAATCCCTAACGTTATCAAATAAATAACAGTCATTTTAGTTTCCAAAATAACAAAAATAAGGAGTAAATGATCAACGGTAGTAGTTCAAGAAATAAAATGACATATTTGTAATTCAAGAACTAGTTATGGTAATTTCCCGACACTTACATTTCTTGCTGTAATTTGCTGAAAAATAAATACATCTCACAAACTTGTTTTGGAACATAAAACTGCATATTTGCCGCTTGATGGGGACGGAGGAGAAGAAAATGGGTAAAAGGAGAAAGTGATCCATAAAGCTTAACCAGACCCAAATATTGGACAGTGTATATGAAGAAAAGAGAGAAATTAGAAAATGTTTAAGATGTGTTGATGATTTAGCTAAGTTTGTTGTGGTTTGACTGCATTGCTCTAGGACATTAGAAGACCTTTTCTTCTTCCATATAGTTTCCATTTTTTGTTGTTGCAAGTAATACAAACTTTCTTTTATTCTCTCTTAATATTGATGTTTTCGAGTATTTAACAAATTGGTCTAACTTGCTGAATTATTTTTCGACGGTGAATGTCACCACGAAAGAAGAAAGCAGCAATCACCAGAACACTTTCATAGGAAACAACAAAGTCTGTGGAGATGGAATCTATCATTGATTTCATTTTAAGGGAGTTGACGAGTATGAGAGCTTGATAATCAAAAAAGACTATGGAGGCACTACATAAAGAGATTGCAGAAAATTAGTCGAAATTATTTTCTTTACTCTTCAAAAACGCTAAAGAAACTGGAAAATAGCCGAAGAAGAAAGGTGAGAACTCGGAATCTTCCGATATTAAATAGAATAAGACGCCATAAAAGATAATTGCTAGTAGCAGTCGAGGTCTGAAGAAATTACGGGGAGAGGCACTAGACGATCCTGTGAGATGGATAACCAGGGCTGAGATTTATTTCTATTTGCAAAAACTAGCGATGCCATCTTATTTAACTTGGCTCAATTATGTATGTAAGTAAGAATGAGAAGTGAATGTTAACATTTGGAGAAAAAGTTTATTTATGATGAAGTCAAATGATGAGACCAAAACGAACTCTTCTTTCTTTTTTTTTTTTGGATTCAAATAATGTCTGGCTCAATTCTTTTATGAAATTGGAGTTAGGTGAGACATTAATCAAATTGGATCACTATTTATTTTTGAGTTGTCATGAAGAGTCAACTTCTACTCTCATATTGAACTTATAAGAAAATTTATCAAACTTAATGTGTGAATTTTTAGAGTTATTATTGTAATTATATTTTCTTCTTATCTTTTTAACAATTTACATGTTTCCTTTTAGTATATAATTACTGGAATGACAATAAAATCATTGTTTAATGCTGTTGAAGAGTTTGAGTAAACAAAGTAGAGTATAAACTAAACGGAAGGTGACAAAAGCCACAAACAAATATTTTTAGGTAAACATATCACTGTATTAAAAAATGGTGAATTTACAAAGAAGACTTATGACATGAATAACAGAAAAAACAAATACATCAAACAAAGGATCAGAATGACTACAAAAATAGTGAAGTATTATGCCAATTAAGTGACGTCTTCCAGGTGAACAGTGCTAGCCTCTCATGTAAATTGACCACCCATTAACAAAAATACCAAATAAAATTGCCCCAGTATGATATTTTGAACTCATTTCCTATTCAATTCAACTTCAACCTCTCAAAATTACCTTAGTTTAGTGTTCAAGTCCATCATATTACCCTAATTTTAAACACCTTCTTGCAACTAAAGTCTGTCTACCTTTCTTCTGAACTTCTTTTGCAGGTTTTTAGTCTAATGTATAATTTATTTGACCTTAATTTTTGTCTGAACTACTTTTTTGAGTTTTTAACTCACTAGGTCGCTATAACTTTTGCTTAGGTCGCCCTTTTGGGTTTTTAACCTAGTGAGCTATGTTTTCTTTTCTTTTTTCTATTATTTTTTTAAGCATCATATTTTTTTGACAGTATCAGAATTAATAGGGTTTGGAAGATCTTATCTATCCATGTTTGTGAAGATCGAAGCTCCTCCTGAGAAAGCCTTTTTCATCATGTAGGGTCCTTCATAATTTGGAGACCACTTGCCACGATAATCTTTGTGCGTTGGAAATTTTTTTTCAGCACTATGTCTTCCTCATTAAATTCTCGTGGACAAACCTTTTTGTTCTTCATCCTTCATTGGTATAGTTGCTCGTGACATAACGTATTCAACCGTTTTCCTTCAATGAGATTCAATTGATCGAAACGAGATTGAACCTATTCTGCCTTTTCTTGATAATCATCATTCCATTTTATTGACTGATTTTTTTGTAACAACTTAAAAATTGGCTCATAAGTGGCAATTAATTGGCATATGAATCAAGCAATATAATTCAATCTCCTCAAAAATCTGCAAACCTCCTTTTCAGTGCAAGGAGGTGTTGCTGGGGACTGGTGTTAATTTTACATTGAACTTGTCAGTTACTCTGTTTTAGTATTCTATTTTTGATTTTTTGCATTTTGTTCAGTTTCTACTGCAGAATTTGTGACTTTGTGCTGCATTTTTCTTGCAATCAATTGGAATTTCTTTCTGTTTCTTGTTGCTTAACTTCTTTACTTCATTTTACTGCACTTAGACATTAGTTTTTTGCACAATTACTATTTGCATTTTTCTGCATTTTTACTATTTCATTTAGCTTACTTCTTTTCATTCCTCATAGTTAGTTTCTAGTGCATGATCAGATCAAATCCTGGAGACTTGTATCCACTTGATCCAGAGATTGATAGGATATTTCATAATAACATTAGATTACATAGACATAATTCTGAACATTTTGAGGAACATTCATCTATCTACTCATCACCACATTCTTTAAATTCTGAATTGAACCAAATGGCTGACAATGAAAGAACATTAAAAGAAATGGCTGCACCTGACGTAACTTATCAAATTTTATGCATACAATATCCTTACATTGATGCACCTTTTGTTCTTAAGACAAGACTAATACACTTGTTGCTTAGATTCCATGGTCTTGCAGGTGAAGATCCACACAAGCACCTTAAGGAATTCCACATAGTTTGTTCGACCATGAGGCCATAAGGTATACATAAAGAACATGTTAAATTGAAAGCCTTCCTTTTTTCTCTCATGGATGTAGCCAATGATTGGCTCTACTACCTCTCTCTCGGATCTATTATTAGTTAGGACAACTTGAAGAGGCTTTTCTTGGATAAAGTTTTTCCAGCATCAAGAGCTGCATCTATAAGAAAGGAAATTTGTGGGATAAGGTAGCTTGAAAGAGAGACCCTCTATGAATACTGGAAAAGATTCAAGAGGTTGTATGCCAACTGCCCCCATAATTAAATTAGTGATCAATTGCTCATCCAATACTTTTATGAGGGACTGCACCCCATGGATAGGAGCATGATAGACACTGCAAGTGGAAGGGCATTAGTAGACAAGACTTCGGTTTCAGCCCACAACTTGATTGAGAACATGGATGCCAACTCACAACAATTTACAACAAGGAAAAATTCTTGTGTTACCAGAAATGTGAGTGAAGTCCAAGTTGCTAAGTCTAGCAAGATAGAACACAAGCTTGATGATTGGCATCCATGGTGAAGCAATTGGCTTTCATTCGTAAGATTGTTGTTGCATCTTCACATCCTCCACCACTCATTCTAGTCATGCTATGTGGCATTTGCTCAGCTACAGACCATTACGCTGATAGCTGTCCTACACTGCAAGAGTCTGATACTCTAGAAAGTAATCCTCAGGCTTATGCTGCAAATATTTATACTAATAAATTTTCTTTTTCAAATTAGCAGCAACAGCCTAATTGGGATCTATCTTCCAATAGATATAACCCAGGTTGGAGGAATCATCTAAATTTGAGATGGGGGAACAATTCTCTACAGCACAACTAGTAGCAAGGCACTCAATATCAAGCACATCATGTTGGCCCAAATAGATCCCATCAATCTCAACATCAACCACAACAAGCCCAGCACCATCACCAACCATCTTCTTCACAACCAAGTGCATCCTAGAAAAATGAACCATCACTGGAGGAGCTCATGAAGCAATTGACCATGAACAACATCACTTTCCAGCAAAGAACCGAGGCTAGTATCAAGACTTTGGAGAACCAAATAGGACAGTTAGCCTCGTCTCTGAACTAGATGCAATCTCAAGGTTCAAGAAACCTCCCTGCACAAACTGTAGCAAATCCTAAAAATATGAGTGCAATCACTTTGAGGTCTGGAAAAGTGATGCAAGATCCCACAGTGTCCAGAGAGAAAGAAAACCCAAGTTGTGCTCCATCTACAGTTGATCTAAATGAAGAGGAAAAGGTTCAAGAATAACCAGGACCTACATCTGCCCAACCAAAGGTGGCAGACAATATTGAAAGGCCAATTCCTCTCCCATTTCCTTAGAGAGTTATCCAGCCAAGCAAAAAGATTGAAGAGGCTGAGAAAGAGATTTTAGAGACCTTCAAGAAGGTAGAGGTGAACATACCTCTACTAGATGTAATCAAGCAAATACCTAAGTATGCCAAGTTCTTGAAAGACCTATATACCCACAGGAGGTGTCTTAAAGGTAATGAGAAGGTAAATATGGGTAGAAATGTTTCTGCACTCTTTGAGAAACAAAGGTCCACCATGCCTAAGAAATATAAGGACCCAGGAACATCCACTATCCTATGCATTATTAGTAATAATAGGATTGAGAATGCCATGTTAGATTTATGAGCATCTATAAATGCCATGTCATTGTCAATTTTTACTTCACTGTCTCTTGGCCCTCTACAGCCTATAGGTGTGGTTATTCAATTAGTCAATTAAAGCATAACAAACCTAGCTGGAATTGTTAAAGATGTACTAGTCAGAGTGAATGATCTCATCTTCCCAGCCGACTTTTACATTTTGGACATGCAAGAGGGGAAGTCAATGAAGAGTATTGCACCAATCATTTTGGGAAGACCGTTCTTGAAAACCACAAGAACGAAAATTGATATGCACGTCGGGACGCTCACTATGGAGTTCGAGGACAGCATTGTGCGCTTCAACATACTTGATGCTATGAAGCATCCGTCTGAAGAGCATTTTGTCTTTCAAATTGATTTATTGATGATTTGTTAAATGAACAATTTTCTGAATTTTTAGAAGCAGATTTTTCTTTTAATTTTTCTGAATGTATGGATACTCCCATTTGTGAATATTGTAATAATTTCTCTATGTGTGACTCTTGTATTTCTGAATTTTTGAATATGAATTCTGCAAATTCTAATATTGAGGAAATTGAAAAATTAATAGGGGAAGAATGTGATATTTTGAGTTCAGCAAGTATAATTGAATCTAACCCCTTTGAATTGAATGTTGCAGAAATTTTTTCTACTGAAAGTGCCAAGCCACTTTCCTCTGTGGAGCAACCTCCCACGCTAGAGCTTAAACCATTGACAGAGCATATGAAATATGCCTATCTAGAGGCAAATGAGAAGCTCCCAGTGATAATCTCCACCAAGTTGAATACTGATCAAGAGGAGAAACTCCTAGAAGTGATAAGAAGGCACAAGAAAGCTATAGGCTGGACCTTTGCTGATATTCTTGGAATCAGTCCCTCCCTTTGCATGCATAGAATATTATTGTAGGAGGTGAGGCAACCTCAGAGGAGAGTAAATCCCATCATTTTAGACGTGGTGAAAAAGGAAGTCACCAAGTTGTTGCAAGTTGGAATTATCTACCCTATATCAGATAGCACTTGGGTCAGCTCAGTCCAAGTGGTTCCAAAGAAATCTGGACTCACTGTGGTGAAGAATGAAAAAGATGAGTTGATACCCACTAGAGTCCAGAACAGTTGGAGAATTTGCATAGACTACAAGAGGCTTAACCAAGCGACCCGGAAGGATCACTTCCCATTGCCTTTCATTGATCAGATGCTGGAGAGGTTGGCTGGTAAGTCTCACTATTGTTTCCTTGATGGTTTTTCCAGTTATTTTCAAATTTGCATAGCACCTGAAGACTAGGAAAAAACCACTTTTATATGTCCTTTTGGCACTTTTGCCTATAGGAGAATGCCCTTTGACTTGTACAATGCTCCAAGAACATTTCAAAGATGCATGCTTAGTATTTTTTCTGATTTAGTAGAGCATTGCATAAAAGTCTTTATGGACGATTTCACTGTGTATGGCCCATCTTTTTCTACATGCTTGGTTAATTTAGAAAAAGTTTTGAAAAGATGTATTGATACTAACCTTGTACTAAATTTTGAAAAATGTCATTTCATGGTAGAGTAAGGTGTCGTATTAGGTCATATCATATCTAAGAAGGGAATTGAAGTAGATCTGCAAAACTTGATGTTATAGCACAACTGCTTTACCCCTCTTGTGTTTGAGAGGTTCGTGCTTTTCTTGGCCATGCAAGATTCTACAGGAGATTCATCCAGAATTTCTCCAAGATTGCCATTCCCCTGTCCAAGCTGTTGTAAAAGGAGGTTGAGTTTGATTTTGATGAAAAATGCAAGGAGGCATTTAATATGCTTAAAGAAGCCCTAACCAACACAATCATCATCCAACCCCCAGATTGGACCAAACTATCCGAATTGATGTGTGATGCATCCAATTTTGCAGTGGGGGCTGCATTGACTCAGAGGGTTGGTAAGTTTCCTCACACATCTATTATGCCTCTAGAACCTTAGATCCAGCACAGCGTAATTACACAACAACTGAAAAAGAACTAGTGGCCATAATATTTGCATTGGACAAGTTTAGATCATATCTACTAGGGTCAAAAGTTGTGGTTTTTACTAATCACTCTGCTTTAAAGTATTTGCTAAAAAATATAGATTCTAAGCCTAGGCTTATAAGATGGATGCTCTTACTTCAAGAGTTTGATATGGAGATCAGGGATAGAAGCGAAACTCAAAATCTGGTAGTTGACCACCTGAGCAGGATAGAGGGAGTTCCTAACCATATTCCAATTTTAGATGACTTTCCTGATGAACAACTCTTAGAGTTGTATACTTCACAGGCACCCTGGTACATTGACATTGTTAATTTTCTTGCTGCAAGAGTTTTTCCAGCAGGTGTACCAAAAGCTAAAAAGGATAAGATAAGGAGTGATGCCAAACACTATGTTTGAGATGACCCTTATTTATAGAAATTCTACAGTGACCAAGTCATTAGAAGATGTGTGCCTAATGAAGAGATCTCATCCATACTGCAATTCTGTCATGCCTCAACTGTAAGAGGTCATCAAGGATCCCAGAGGACTGCTAAAAAAGTATTGGATGCAAGACTATATTGGCCTTCTATTTTAAAAGATTCATGGCAAGCATATTCCACTTGTGAAAGATGCCAAAGAGCGGGCGAAGTAATTATCTGGAGACAGGAGATGCCCCAGCAACCCATTTTGTACTATGACATCTTTGATGTCTGGGGTATTGATTTTATGGGATCATTCCCTTCCTCTTTTGGTTTTCTTTATATACTTCTTGCTGTTGATTATGTCTCAAAATGGGTGGAAGTTAAGGCCACCAGAACTAATGATGCTAAAGTTGTTGCAGGTTTTGTCTGTAACAACATTTTTTTGTAGGTTTGAAATCCCTAAAGCTATCATTAGTGATCAAGGGAGTCACTTCTGCAATAGGACTATGGAAGTCTTGTTGAAAAAATATGAAGTTGTACACAAAGTTTCCACTGCTTACCACCCACAGACAAATGGGCAGGCTGAGCTCTCTAATAGGAAAATTAAGAAAATACTTGAGAAAGTAGTGCAGCCTCATAGAAAAGATTAGAGCCGTAGGCTTGATGATGCCTTGTGGACACATAGAATTGCGTTTAAGACACCCTTGGGAATGTCACCATACAGGATAGTCTATTGGAAAAGTCTGTCACCTACTAGTTGAGATGGAACACAAAGCCTACTAGGCAGTAAAGACTTGCAACATCCATTATGACTCAGCTAGGGAGCAGAGGAAATTGCAACTGTAAGAGTTAGAAGAGCTACGTCTTGAGGCCTATGAGAACTCTAGAATTTACAAGAAAAAGACTAAACAATACCATGACAAGAAGATTTCAAGCAAAGAATTCTACGTTGGTCAAAAGGTCCTCTTGTTCAATTCTTGCCTCAAACTCATGCTTGGAAAGCTCAAATCAAGGTGGCTTGGACCCTTCACTGTTACAAAAGTATTTTCCCATGGTGCAGTGGAAATCATAAGTGACTCCACTAGCAAAAGCTTCATGGTGAATGGACACATGTTGAAGCATTTTTTGCAAAATTCAGCTACCTTGGAAGAAGTTGAGGAGATTGAACTGCACTCACCATGCACAAATCTCTCCTACAACCTATAGCCTGAGTAATTCACTTTATACATCAAACTAGTGACGTTAAAGAAGCGTTGTGTGAGAGGCAACTCACAATGTTCTTTAGAATTTTAGTTATTTTTCTATAATAAATGTTGGTCTTGCATTTGAGCCTTTCTATTATTACTTAAACATCACTTTATGCGCTTTGTCTCAGCATTTGACATGGTTTTTCTGCATAATTCTCATTTTTGCAGGGTAAGATTGTGACTATAGGGGCTAAGTATTGCACAAAGTCAAGGAGGTATGGATGTAGTAGGATGGTAAATATTTTTCAAACTTAAGGCAATCACTTTGGTAAGAAAACAAAAGATCATCCTGAAAGTAATCACTGTCTTGAACAAAAGTAATCACTTTAAGCTCTAACCTGCATATTCACTCTCTGTAGTGAGCACTCTCATAGTTGATAGTGATTACTTTCACTGCATGTAACCACAAGTAGGTGCGCGTTTTCACTCTCATTTATCATAGTGAACACGCTCAATGCTCTTTACTAATTTTGCAATTGGGTGCCTCTAGAGTGTTCACTCTTAAAATGTCATAGTGAACACACGTAATGCTTTTTACTAATTTTGCAATTGGGTGCCTCTGGAGTGTTCACTCTTCTACACACGTAATGCTTTTTACTAATTTTGCAATTGGGTGCCTCTAGAGTGTTCACTCTTAAAAAGAAGAGTGAACACGCGCAGCTCTAATATACCAAAATCTTTTGTGCGTGTTCACTATCAATTTTTGAGAGTAAGCACTCTGGTTATATATATATATATATATATATATATATATATATATATATACAGTGCTCACTCTCTCACACACCCTCACCCCATTTTTGAGTGCCCTTCACTTCCATTCTCAATTCCCTTGCCTCTCCTCACTCGTATTTGGCTTCTTGCACCAAGGATTCAGTTTGATTACACCTTTTCCACTATCTGCACATCCAATTCAGGTAATTACTTAACCTTCAATTTCTGGAATTAGGGTTCATTGCTGAAAAATTAGGAATTTTAAATTGGAGACTCTTGGACTGGAATTGCAATATGGTGAATACTCCAAGGAAGAACACATCTAGACCCAAGAGAACCAGAACTGCTGAAGCTTCATCATCCAGGCCCCCTCCTGAACATGACCCAAAGTTTAGATCCTTGGCTCATGAGGAATACTTTAGAACCAACATCCTACGAAGGCAGATAGTGCAGAATCATAATTTTGAAATCCAAGAGGGCACATACACTCAATTTCAGGAAGAAATTCAGCGACAAGGCTGGGACCTTTTTACCACCTATACTGAAAATAGGTGGAAGGAGATCACCCAGGAATTTTATGTTAATGCAATGAGGGTGAAAGGAGACCAGCTGCCCCACAGACACACCATGGTGCGAGGTGTGGAAATTGATTTTTTCCCATCCAACATTAAGAGGATTTTGAACATACCTCCGGTGGAGAGGCGAGCTGGACAGCTTGATTTTTTCACATTCAACTATTTGGAAGATAAGGACTACAAGCCCATACTCCCGGCAATCTATAAACTAGGGAAAAATTAGGAGTTTGAAATGCAGCTCATACCCAAGAATTTGACCACAAAACACCTCCTTCCACCAGCCAAGGTGTGGAGCATCTTCCTTTTGAGCTCCTTCATGCTAGTACACCATTCATCTACATTAGCTGTCAAGAGAGTTGAACTTATATATGTCATCCTCATTGGCATGCCCATTCATGTGGGAGACATTATCAATAACTTCATCATGGGAATCTTAAGCACTAAGAAAGACTCCCTTGCATTCCTATCCATTATCACCATGCTCTGCTAGGATGTTAGGGTAGACATAGGTGAATACCAGCAGAGAATTAAAGCAACCCCATGCATCTCCACAGCCATGGTGAAAGACATTTTTAATGCTAAGAAGAAGACTGTTGACCCAGGCCTCTCCCTACCTGCTGAATATAGGAAGAGAACCCAGTTGAACCTCAGAGAACAAGTCAAGAAAATAGCACTGAGGCAGGATGCGATCCATGCTAGCTAGAAATCAATGCTGACCCTCCTGGAAACTATGTCGCTTAACATAGGAAAGAAGCTGGGCATGACATCAGACCAAATTTATGACATCCCTACATTCAGAGCAGCAGTTAACTAGGATTTACCTCCTTTCACAGCCACCACCTATGCACCAGCAGCTGAGAAAGATAGCAGCTTTAGTTCTCCAGAGGAGGAAGAGGATGATGAGGACGATGACAACCTTTCATCATCCAGCTCAGATGAAGATCTCATTTAGCTCCACTTTCCCTTATGTCATTTACATTTCTGCAATTTCTAGTTCATTTCCCTGTATTTAGTAACTACTACTTTCCCTGTAATTATTGTACTTTACCATCTTTAGTACTATCTCTCCCTTTATTTTCCTGCAGCACCCCCTTGAACAATATTTGATGCTTTCATATATACTATTTGCCATTTAATTTCCATTATTATACTCTGTGCTGAATCCACTATGTGTCTTTGTGCAGAGAATGCCCTCAGTAACATCAAGAGGAGTATGAAATTGATCTCTGAGTGTGACTCTGAAAGGGAGGTGATCTCTTTGCCTCTGTTTCACATTGTCTTAGTCTATTTTTCCTGCATAGTTCATAGATAAAATACAAAAAACATTGTCATTATTTCTTTATTTTTAATGAAGTTCAGTTTTGTAATTCTGATTTTATATTATGATTGCACTTCCCATTCAACTCTTAATCATTCTCTGTTTTGTAAATAGTCACCATTCCTACCCTACTGAGCATATTTTCTTGTAAGGTGAATTGTACTCACATGTTGCTAAGTAATTATCATCTTTTACCATGGTAGAGAATTAAGCCTTAAAATTTTTTTCTGTATGTGCATTACATGTATTTTTGCATCTATCCTCTAGAACTTGCCATGTTTCTTAATTAAATATGCATTGTGTAATTTTTTATCTAGATGATTGAGTCCTTCTTTGCACATACCCACCCACCTAGAACACCCTTGCACCTAATTTTCCTTGTTCTACATTCCCTTCTTTTGCCCAACTTAGTTTGCAAACATAATTTTCTTCCCTTAAGAGAAGTATTTCTTTTGAGTTGCATCAAGAGTGATTGCAAGAAACTAAGTTTGGGGTGCTAATTATAACTACAGTTGCTTGAGGACAAGCAAGATCTTAAGTTTGGGGTGGTAAGCATTATACATGTAAAAAAAATTCTTGAATTTCATGAAAAGAATGATTGCCAAAGTCCAATGAATCACAAAATTGAATGAATGGAAGAAAAAGAAAAAAATATATATATAGAAACACAGCAAGGCAATTTGATAGAAAAAGAATTTCTACGTAAGGCAAAATAATGAGAAACATGGTGAAAGAATGTTTGAACCTCACAAACTGCATCATCTAATGCATTTTATTCTAGTTGTTGTACTCATTCACTCAAAGGAATTCCCTTCTCTTAAAAACCCACTTGAGCTTTTGTCCTCCCTTGATCAAAATTGAACCTAACCTAACTCTATTTGTGACTAACAAAGCCCTTATGATAGGTGGTTCATTATATCTAGGCAAAGGAGATTGAGAATATAGGCAAGCATATGGTAAGGTGAAGCAAAATGCATGAATTGAGAAAAAACACTTAGCCTGAAACATTGATGAGTGAAGAGTGAAACACCATTCTGTGAGCTTGATAATGTCTTTGCATTGTGTGGATTGCATGAAACCTTGCTGGATTTTTGTTTTGGTTTAGTGGGACTTTGCATGAAAATAATTGATATAACTGTGATTGCTTTGTTGAATGAATCCATGATTTTGGAAATATTGGATGTTCCAATTGGAGTCTAAGATTGGAATAGAAATCTTTGAGAAAATTTTTTGGATAAATCCAGCCCTTTACATTCAATTTTCTTAAGTTTTGGTTTGCTTGAGGACAAGCAAAAGTTTAAGTTTGGAGTTGTGATGAATCTACACTTTATAGATATTTTGTTTGGTTTTTAATAAAGTTTTAATAAGAAAAATAGACTTAGAGATTGTAAATAACATTAAAATCTCATTTAGGTTTAAAAAAACAATACCTTTCTTAATTTTTGTCTTATTTCCATAATTTTTGTGAATATACTTTGCAATTTTGATCATTTGAATAATTGTACAGAGAATTCTAGACAAATTTCATGAATTTTTGGCTCTTGAAAAAAATATGAACTGAGAGTAATCACTCTCAGGTTCCATAGTGATCACTCTAGGGAGATGATTCCAAAGGATAGGCCAGAGTAACCATTTTCAAAAACAGCAGTGATCACTTCAGAAAGCTCTAGAATCACAGTGCCTGCACGTAAACACTCTCAGAAATAAGAGTGATCACTCCAGAAAGTTCCATAATCACAGTGTCTGCACGTAAACACTCTCCGAAGCGAGAGTGATCACTCTAGAGAGCTTCAGGATGAAGAGCCTTGTGCGTAATCACTCTCAGAAGTGAAAGTGATCACTCCAGAAAAGGAAAAAAATCTGAAGTTGCTACACGTAATCACTCTTGTTTATAAAGTGATCACTATGAGGCCATGTCAGACTTAGTATATATAGATTTTTAGAAATTAGGGTATGGATCTTTTCATAATTTTATATTCTTTTACCACTTTGGGAGCATTTTGCAGAGCTTAGGATCCTTGGGTGACAGCCAAGGTCAATCTAGGATTTGATTTACAATTTCTCTTCACTTTCTTTTAATTCTTGCATTGATGTTATTGAATTCCTTTTGCTTTCATCTTAAATTTTGTAAGACTCATCCTCATGGAGGGCTAAACTTTCTTGTAATCCTTAGTGAGTTCATGGATTCTTGAATACCTGGGTATGAATGTCAATATAATTTCCTTTCCTTTATGAATTTATATTTCCCAACTCTTTGAATTGAATTAATGTTGGAACAAGGGGGACATTGCTTAATTAACTCTAATTCGTTTTAATGAAATTTTTAACTTGGTTTGCTTAATCCTAAGTTAATTTCTAAGGTTGCGTAATCTTAGGGAAAAAGATTGGAGCGCATATAAATTTCTTAATTTGTATGGGACTTTAAGGTTAATTCTTGCTTTTTGAGTTATCCTAATTTAGAGGAAGAGGAAAAGTATTGAATCTTGAGAGGGATAGGGATAGAATTACATGAACAAACTAAGGATTGCACATTTCATTGATTGGATTCATTAATTTCATCATTTGTCTTAACAATTAAAATTGGAATCACACAAAACCCCCTTATTTTAGTTTCTTTCATAGTAAATGTTTACAACATGTTCAAAGTATGTTACAAACCAAAGTCATTGGAGACAACCTAGGCTTGCATCCTAGACTACATAAATTTTTCTGCATATTTTGATGAAAGTTGAAGACAAATCTTTTTACAAATGAGAAAATTTTTGTTCATTAAGATCCTCCCAAGTTGTGATAAAATTGGTTGGCAGTGAGGAAAACCATGCATCACCTTTTCAGATGCTGAGAAGGGGAAAAGGCGGAGTCGAATAGTATCGTTGGAGACTTCATTGTACTTGATGGTGTTCGCCAATCAGAGGAACTTTGTTAGATGTAGATTGGGATCTTCGTTCGCCATGCCCCCAAACTGTATGGAGTTCTGGACCATGGTTATGAGTGCTGGTTTAAGTTCAAAGTTGTTGGCCTCCACACTAAGGGCCACAATGCTTCCAAGAGTGCCTCTAGCAGTAGGTGTCATGTGATCTTAAATTGATCTTCTTTCCTATGTCATTCTTTGCTCTCTCACTTCCTTTCTTTATCTACGGGCTGTTCTTTCAATCTCCGGATCAAATAAATAAGTTATAGCGCACTTAGAATGAGTGAGCATACACTAGAAAGAAATATGAAATAAAATAAAAAAATTAAAATAAAATAAAAAAAAATTATAAAATAAAAAATTTAACAATAAACAAAAATAGAATTAAAGTAAAGTAAAACACAAATTGCTTAAATCAATTAAATTTGATATTTTCTTAATATTAAAAAAGTAATACCCGGCAACAGCGCCAAAAACTTGTTCGGAGGACAAGTGTATCCATCAAGAAGTAGTAAAGGCTTCTTAGATTAAGTTCTCGAAATATCGTCCCACAAGGATTTTTTTCCAATTACTAAAAATTTCCTAATTTAATTGTTTAAGCTTTAAACATACGAGATTAATTAAAACATGACTTTATAAAAATCAATTATAAAACTAAGAGCAGGGAATATAATGTACGTCTTAGTTACACTTATCGAAGAAGAACCTAGGGCGTATGGATTTTCTCATTTAATCCTTTATGTTATTTTTTTGTTTAACTCTAAATCTGATTTCCTTGTGATCACCAATTATTCATCCGAATACTATTAATGTCTAATGGTCATGCAACATTAATATTCTTTTTTCTAAATTAACATCCCCAATGGTCATGCAAGACATCAATTAAAGAAAACATTGCGCACCTGTGAACTTGTTAATTTAATAACGATTAGAAGGGAGAACATTGGTTGGTCTACCTAATTCCTTATCTCGTTTTATCATATAGATCTATTAATTAACCGAGGTAAGGCTGTCTGACGATATAATTAATTCATGATTGAGAAAAAAGAACAATAGGATAAAATCTAATCATGAACGAAAATCAAACTTATATTTAAACATCAAAATCCCATAAATTCATAGACGATAGTTCCCATAGCTCTAGTTATGGACTTAGTTACTCATGTTAAAAGAAAGAGCTAAAACAATCATAAACACATCCATAATGAAGAGAGATAGCAAACTAGAATATGAGATGAATTTCGATCTTCAAGTATGGTCGCTCGAAGCTCTAGTTTCTGCCAAAAGTATGCCAAGGATTCGTGCAAAAGAGGACAAAAAATTATAGATATCTCAAAAAACTAAGGATGTATGTAAAATGGTGTCAAAAAATGTCTCTTACGATGCCTCTGCTCCCCCTTTTTATAGGGTTGAGACTCCTTTAAACCTCTAAAGATTGGGTTTCCCGTAAATGAGCATGGTCGTGCAAGGTAATAAGCACGACCGTACATTCCCTCGAAGCACCCCCCCGTGCTTATTGGGCATGTTTACTGCTGCAAGACTTTAATCTTCATCAACTTGGGCCTAAAATGCACCAAAAATATACTTTTGGCTTCCTTCTACAAAACTATGCAATCAATATATAAATTTGTGTGAAATCCAAATGAAATAAAGGTCAAATATAAATATATGGATGTAAAATCGGGTCAAATTACAGACTTATCAATAGTAATGAAATACACTTGGCAAGCACAAAGTTGTAAAAATTTTTTAAGGTATAATAACATTTTATGTTGTCAACTTTTAAGGTAAGGATGTTGTTTAATTGAATTTAATTTTTAATTGTCATTCATCTCCTACTTCATGTTAATTTTTAAAAGATTAATCATCTTATTTATACAGGGTGACATGATTTGGATTTTATAAAAAATTTTCCGAACTTGATAATATATAAATAAATAAATGGAGAATAATATAAGCAATGTAACAAGTGGTAACTCGAACAATAAAATTCTTACTAATAATGGTCTTGCTTATCTTTTATTATTTTCTTAGAACATAAAATATCATAGCTTAGTGACGGTTTCCTTAATGAGTTGGGTGTGAGGTTACACAATCTCAATATTCCAGGGCTGTTCTTGAATCATCGAAGAATGTGTGTGCAATTTCGCAACTTAATGTTACATTTGCGCTTAAGCTTGTACATATCCGCTTAAGCGCATATCATACATAAAGCCTTAAGCATAGGAAACAAATTCACTTCAAGTAGTTCATCTCCGCTTTAATGATTCATATGTAGCTTACCTCTTTGCTCTATTTCAGAATAATGCTTAATTTTTCACACAAGCATAAGCTAATATGTTTCGTATAAGCACATATGGTAACTTCAAGATTCAGTTTAAACTTAGCTTAAATGTGCTATTTTTTTGCTTAAGCATGTAATATTTTTAGCTTAAGCATGATAGTTTTAGCTTAAGCCCAATATTTTTAGTTTAACCTAGAATTTATTCATTGAAACTATTTAATTCGTTTATGATAGTCTTATTTTCTTTAAGCTATGTTTATCACTTAAGCTTTAACTTGTTGGTTTAAGCTAGTATTATAAGCTTACACAGTACACAATCTGCTTAAGCTGGGGATGTAGTAGCTTAAGCGTTATATGTTTAGTTTCAGTGAAATAGTTAGCCCTTATCATTTATATAAGCGAGATAACAAGTTATTAGCTACTTTATTTTATGAGTTCATTCTTATTTTCACCTAAACTATATATTTAAATTTAAAAGTAAAATATATTTTTTCCTATTTGTTAATCACCATAAAATACCAGTAGTCTAACTAAATGCAATGTAATTAATTTGATATCATGTTAGTACTTAATTAAGTCAAATGTTACGGTCACAAATCTCAAACTAAAAATAGCAGAGTATAAAAAGTATATTTTTTTTGTGAATTTTAATTTTTTTATTAGTTATTATAATTTTAATTTAGACATACATTTTAATTATAAAAGTTGGCATTAACCCTAAGAATGTATTTAGTAAAGCTTTTCAAATATTCAAAATCTTAATTAAATAGCTGAAATGACCATTAAATAACACATTTTTCATTTGTTAATATTTTTTATGATGGTATTGAACCTTTTTTACAATTTCAGCAATAGTATTTGAAAGCTTAAGACAAATTATCATAAAAACAGTTAACTCATTATTAGATTTATTAAAACAATGAGTATAATAAGGTGGAAAGTCATCAAATTTGTTTCAATTTCTCTATAATATTATTTTTAAAATTTTAATTACTTTATCTTATTTTGAAAATTTCAAAACAAATTTCTTAAATTGATTCTAATGACAATTTTTAAATTTTCAAAAGCTTGCGAATTTATAATTACTGTTGTTTTATTTTGTACTTATTTTGATAAGTTATTTTAATATAGCTCATTATATAAAATTTTATGAACAAATTTAAGATATTAACAAATTATACAAAATTATTTATTTAATAATAAGTTAATTAAGGTGCGTTCTCAAACAAATTCTAAATTTGCGGCAAAAGTCTTAACATAAAAAAAAATTATTGATTAAGTAATTAATTATACTATATACTTCAAATATTACATTTTATCATACAAAAATGACTTGTGACATTAAAATTTGCATTCTCTTACAAATGATCTTAACAAAATTTTTAACAATGATATCTGTAATTGTATGAATATATTCAAATACTTTTTAAGTCTTTTTTAATAGCTTCATTCCTACATATTATAGTCTCCGTTGTCCATCCTTTGCTCGTGTTTTGACACTTAGGCTAATTATTTTCTCATAATTTGTGTACCTCATATGGTAAAATTTTCATATATTGTTAAATATAAGAAATTATCATATAGTTTCCATAGTCTATTCCTCCTTGCAATAAAACCTATGGAGAGACATGCATAGAGACCTTGACTGACCTCTTTTTCTTTCACATGGTAAATTTTTCATATATATAACCTAAAATGTTAAGAAGTTAAAATTTAGTCTTTGTCGTCGACTCTCCTTCTATTAGTTTCGGGTACTCGGAAAGTTCTATGCATCAACTTTAAGATTCTCAACAAGATGCAAGTGCTCGTTGAACTTTTCAAGTATGAAAAATAGAGGGAGAAGGAGAAAGAGTGAAAAATTGAAAGACATATTTCATATTTCGCTTGAATCATAGTAATTTCACTTAAGCTATATTGGTTATAATAGAAGGTTTATTTACTTTGTTATTCGCTTAAGCTAATATTCACTCGTTTAAGCCAAAATTGTACTGTATTTTATGGCTTAAGCTATTTATCTCCCACTTAAGCGAATTACCTCTAGTGAGTAATTTTTTGTCCATAATTTTAGCTTAAGCAAAAAAATACGGCTTAAGCTAAAGTTGCAGAATTTGTGCGATATAAACTGACCATTATACATAGAAAACATGAGGAAGATCTAAAAGAGCATTGAATAATGTATCAATACAAATGTCATTTTTGTGATGAATTGAGATCGTAAGAGTAAAAGTAAAAGTATTAATTCTAAAAATTATTAACTTCAAAAATAGAGTTTGTAGAGAATCCATTATTGTTTGTCATTACGTCTCTGATAAGAGACAGGGGCTATCATCCAACATGCTTCTATCTAAGTGATTTCATTCATACCTTATTCACTCTACCACCCTCACCTTTCTAAGTTCCTTTGCCCTATGCCTTTAGTTAGTCTCTTTTGGATGATTATTTCACTCTTTGAAGGTGAGCAAAGTACTTCAAGAGATTAGATGGAAGGAACCTTTGCTAAGAATTGAATACAATAATTTATTTATTTGTGTCCTTATTTAGCTTTCAAGTGGGGGAGAACTTCCATAGAGTGAGCCCTTCGATTGCAACATTCTTGCATCAATTCAGCTCTTTATTTATGAAAGATGTCACTATGCTTAACACATAGTCTTCGAAATCCCTCCTTCACCCTTCACCACGGTCTGAGAATGATCGGATCCTGTCAGGCGGATTGATGTTAGCTTGTTCATATTCATATGCATCTGTTGACCCTTGCCCCATCATCATTCCCATTTGATTCAGTCAGTCTTCCTAAAGTGTTCACTGGATTCATATAAATAAATTGAACATATGAAATTGAATATTCTCAGAGATAATCTAATCTACGTATCCTATGAATGTGCTGAGAAAGATGAGAGAAGGCCTTCCATTTTATGTGGCAAGGAGAGTTTAGGCATTAGAAAGATTTTTAAGATACAAAATAAAAGGTTTTGAAGATTCAAAGAAAAATTATAAAAATTCTTACAAAAGTTTAAATGATAAATATTTATAAACTTATATTATTAAGTTACGAATAAAAAATCTAAACCGTTTATAGATTTTAAAATACATTTAACAGTTTAAAATTGTTACTCACTTATAAGTTACTTAACATGCTAACTCATGCTAGTCTCTACCACAAACATGCCCTAAATATTTTCTACTCATTCTCATCTTATTTCTTTCTCCTCAATTACATTTCTCTCTATTTTATCTCAAATCCAACCAAACTAATAATCTTATAGGAGAGTGCTCTCTTTAAGGTGTCCAGAACCCTATCCCCTTCCCTCAATGCCTACTCCCTCCATTGAACCCAAAATAAATTAATTTATTTAAACATTTAATAGAAAGATAAACTTATTTAGTAATTTAAAAAATATAATTTATATCATAAATTTAATAATGAAATATTAAAATAAATTAAAAATTATTTTGATAAATTACATAAAAAAAGTTATTAAAATAAGCTCAATATAATTAATAAAAATTATATTTTTTTCATAAACCGTTTACAAGTTCTTCCTTTATTATTTTTCATAAATTGTTCACAAGTTATTAATAAACCATCGCCGTTTACATTACATCCAAATCCAAATATGATTTAAACTCCATAAAATTATGCATCTCAACGAGTAGCCAAAGGTAAAAATGACAAATACTTCGCTTACCAACAACATAGAAAGGGAACAAACATGAGAATGTTTGTGCTAAAAGCTCCACATATGGCTAAAAAGACCAAGTTTACCACAACAAAAAGGGGCATGATCACATAAAAAGAGGCTTGTCCTAAACAGCCTCCATAGATAGAAGTTCTTAGCCTATAGATAACAAGATCAAGCCTACTACATAACTTAAACTGTGTCCACAAGAAGCTACACATTGGAACTTTGCTTTATGTACATCATTGTCATCACTTAAGAGAGCCAAGGCAAGCTTAAAGGCCCTCAACAAAAGAACATTGTGTTGCGGACATTTTCCTGCAATGGAGGCAACTGAGGGACAGGAACAGCACCAGCAGCACTCAATCCACCATGGCTTGAAGATGTTTCAGATTTGTCCTCAAATTTCATGAACTGCCCCAACTGAGTTGCGGCTAAGTGTGCATAGCATATTGGAGCAACTGCGAAGAGGAAGATAATTTGTAGCTAAGTTTCAATCATGAATACTCATTATGACATAACAATACCCATCTATCCAAATTAAACAAGTTTGAAAAATAATTTTTTTTTATATTTTTTATTAATACATACACTTTTTCCCAATAAAAGTTTAGATAGAGACTTTGATTTCAGAGATCTGTTTTCATTTTTTATTTTCTCTGATTACAGAACTGTCACCCTTCTTTCATTTTGTTTTCTGTTTCAAAAATTTGTATAAATAACAATGAAAATAACTTTCTTCTGTTCTCGTTTTCTATACAACTCTTTGACAATAGGAAATAAATGAAAACAAGGTAGCAGTTTAGCAATTAAATGTGAAAACAGAAAATTAACAAAAAAAAAACATTTTCTAAAACCAAACAGCCCCGCCATTTTTAGTTGCTTAAAATTAAACAGACATTAACATTTTCCAGAGGAAAAACTGTACTGTAAGAATTTTACCAACAGAAATGGAAGTGTTGCTCCTCTGATACCTGTCATATCAAAGAATTATTTTATATTGATTAGATTGATCTAACCTGAAACCTTAAAACAAGTCTAACACAATTAAATAGGTCCAAAATTTCACTTACACATATGATAGTGAATGGACAAGCTCCTGCATCTCATCAGGAGTGAAACCAACCTCATCTAGCAGCACGTGGTAGTGTGTAGGCCGACTGGTACCCTGGGCACAATATTAAAAAAGAGGAAGAAAAAAGAAAATGCTAATATAAGTTTACATAACCTTTCCCTCTCAAATAATTAGATCTACCTGCATTTGAGTTTGAGGTAATAGGTTAAAACAAATGCAATGAGGAATGAAAAAAAACAATCATTCATGTCTTTTAGGCCTTGTTTGGAAGTTCAGAAGGAGAGGGAAAGGATGGAAAGGGAAGGTTAACAAAAATCCCCCAATTTGAGGGAACTTAAAAACATGGGTTTAGTATGATTTATAGAAACACTTCTTATTTAAAAACTCTGAAACCAAGTTACCATCAAATAAGCTTTTCCCTTCCCTCCAAAAATTAACTCCCTAACAAAGCCTTTGATTCTATCTTAAAACCAATTGGCATCAGGTGAAGTAGTGCAACAGGAATATAAACTGCACCCCAGTAATTGAGACATGCAATGCGGGAATTTCCAACAATTCCCGCCCACAAATGCTTGCCAGATCAAGCAATGCACAAAAGAAACAAGAGAACAGAAATGGGCTATGGTCGATTCCATCTAAACCAAATTAAGTGAAATTGTCAATAGATATATAAAGTGCACCCCCAACATTGAAGCAGGCAATGTGGAACTTTTCAACTGTCTCACACACCACCTAATTATATCAAAATCAAATGTAACAAGAATACAAAAGTCATTTTTGCGGGGAAACAACGATTAATAACTTCCAGTCCAGCAAAAATAGAAAGTGAATCCAAGTAAGCTAGAAATCAACACACAACTCACATTCAGATAATAATGCAAACGAACCTTGGCAATGGAAGAATTTCTTTCCTAAAGGAAAAAAATAAAGGAGATGACCAAACTACCATGAGATTCAAGATACTTCCCTACAGTCACAAGATTTCCCTATTTTACATAGAGATAAATATTCCCAACCATTATTCCATACTACATCTTTAAACAGATAAAAGTATTATCCCTCAGTATATCAGCAATAATAAACCAACTACCAATAATCTAAACCAAAAATGAAAAAAGATGTATAAATGAATGAATGTACATTTCAGACAGAGAGACTAAGGAGGGAAATAAGCCCACAAGATAACCACACAAGCCACAATCATGCCACATCAAGACTAGAAGAATGTTATAAAAATACGGAAAAGCGGATACTCACTATCATTCCAGCATGTGCGCATAGGTAGAAATCATAATTTCTGGGATGACAAATTTTATTGTCGACAACAGTTCCTGCAAAATAACGGGTTAATAAATAGGGAACACATTTTGTCCAATAAAAGATCTTAGTGGAAATTCCCAGAACACTTGCCAGGTGGGACATTTTCAGGAGAGCCAGATTGGAAGAATCTTGTGTGGTGGTTCTTCTGAGCAACAATTACCACAAATTTTGGGTTCCAATTTTCATCAAGAAATTTACATGCCTAAAAATTCATGAATATTAGTTCTTTGACTCAATTGATTAATATTTAAAGAACATATTTGATCATCTTCAGAACCTCAATGATTTGGTCAAGTTCAATATTCAAAACTTGATTGAACTGCGACTCACTAACACCATCCCTGTATTAGATACAACACAGAAAAAACGTTCAGTTTTATCAGAAAAGAGTAAGATTAAATCAATATATAGGCATGCTTAGATAAAACACATATTTTATAGAAAAATAAGACAAGTTTAAACCTGATATACAAGATAATGTCATTTGAAGTAACCAAATACTTCTAGTCACGCTGAACAATTTCACATTAATTAAAACAATCATAAACATCAAACATGATTTATAATAAAACTTAAAGCATTTTCAGCTGTAAGCCTGTAACAACGAAAATGCAAAAACAATAAATAATAGAAACCAAAAACAATTTAAGTGTTTTCAAAGGAAACATACCTGAATATGATTATATTTTCTGGTTTTCTCCTCCCAGAAGTTACATAGAAATCAAGCAGAAGCTCCCTGCAGTTGATGAAACCCATTAGAATAGAAAGTCCTTATATACAGAGACGGAGAGACCAAATCACAAAAAACTAAAACAAATGTCTGTACAACAAATACAACTACAAATAAACTGCTTAAAACATTTGTTTAATATAATTATTAAATTACAATCTATGAGTTAAGTAACCTTATGATGCCTTCATCTTCCTTTTCAGAAACTTGCTTGAACAAATTATCTATCATTTCAACCTTAGCAGACTGGGTACGAACACATGCCCTATACTTTGATATCAGAGGCCAGTTTCTAGAGCTGACCACCTGCATGTGTATATTTAGGTATTAGGCATGCAGACTAACACTCAGAAAGCAATAAGACTTCATCCAGAAAAATAGACTCAGGACCAACATTCGCATTTGAGAAATTCTATTCATCGAAAGAACAGATAATTATCATTTACCGCAGCAATTGAAGGAATATCAGATTGCCCTGGTGAGCCATGTGACACATCCATGCCTAGAATGAGGGTGGGAGCTTTTGAAACAACAGGAAGAGAAGGAGAATGCTCAACACCTAACAATGAATTCAATCCACCAAGCTGCATGACAATAAATGAATTCAATGGAGGAAATGACATCCTTATGATAAATTAAACAAGTAATAAAAATCAATTACAACAACCTAGCCTTATTCTAGTAAGTAGGGGGAAAGAGCATGAAGGTGTTCTTCTATTGTGATGACTACATAACAAAGATAAGATGTTTTACAGGTGGCACAGGCCTACATGGACAGTAGAATGCTGTACAATACAATATTACCTTGGCATTGATCTTCAACATAACATTGGTCAGGTACTGGTCATTGACCCTTATAGGACACATACACTGATTAATGATTCCAAAATCAGCAAGATTCTTCTTTTTCCATGGCCCTTGGATGTCAAAAAATAATTTTCATCTAGCAAACTTGAAAATTTCAAAGGCATAAAGACAAAAAATTATGTCAAAACCACTAACCATAAATATCACAGTTTTTCCGATCAGGAAGCAAACACAAAAGGAATTGAGGAGCCCCAGGAAGCCTAGACTGAATGGTCTCAAACATCTTCTCAACTCGGACCATAGGTGGGGCACGCCTAAACTGAGGATTCTCATCAAACACATCAAATGGTTGTTCTATTGACTGCAGATGTTGGAGAAGAAAAAATTTCAGTCAGTAGCCCTATGAAACTTCACTAAATACGCAGTTATAGAACTTACAATTCCTTTCATATCTCCAATTCTAATCAGATCCCTCACAAGTCCTCGCACATCACAGCGTGCAGAAAAGTTAGCCACAGCCCATCTTTCTATCTTTGATGGCTCCACAAATTTCTGGAGAAGCATTTAAGTTATTGGAACCTATGTCAATATTGTTTTTAGGTGGACCATATTAAACTTCACTGACAGAGGAACTGAATTATATACCTTGTTGTTAAAATTCCATCTCCCATTCCTCGGATTGAAATCCTCACCATTGCCAAACTTCAACTATTTGAGAAGATTCAATGATCAATTTCAAACCATAAAATGCAATACTACTGATACTTACCATCTATTTGATTACAAGGGGAAAATGAGAGAGAAAATTTTGAAATTGAATTGAAGAGAAAATGAGAGAGAAAATTTTGAATTTTTGTTTCTAAAAGTGTAACTATTCTCATCTTTTCTCTTCAAACAAACAAAATAAAAAGAGTTGTTATTCATGTTTTCTTTCCTCTCACCCAAACAAACCATTGTGGTGATGTGCGCATATGCAAATTACCTTAACTTCACACAATTAAGCAAAGTAGTGCATACTTGATTCATCTAATTTAAAAGATGAAGCAATAATCACTTATTTATGCTGACTTTGTAAGAAATCTTTTGAGAAATAAACAATTAATTATGAGGAAAAAAGCTATTCCCTTCCATGCAATAAACAATTAAAAGTCCCCATAAATTTATACTCTTATATATCAAATTAGACCCTAAATCCCTAATATTCAATGCATAAAACAAATCAAACTGTCATGTAATATAACAAACATCATCATGACTAAAAGAAGAGCAAATATATGACATGTTTATATTTCTACAAAGCTAAACAGCTTAAGGCCTGAGTAGCAAGGATGAAAGGAAGAGGTTCTGTACAAAGTGCAGCAGGAAAAGCTTGGTTTTTTGTATAGGAACTTCGCAAAAAAAAAAAAAAAAGAACCCATTAAAAGGACTAGAGAATAAGAACATACAACCCTAACTATTACTTTATATAGAGGCCCCTAATCAATATTTGAATAGATAGAGTATTGATTCAATGGAATAAACAGTTCAGAATTTGCTTAACGGTAAGCATAACAGCAAGGGATTTGCTTCAGGGCTGAGCATGCATAAACTTTTATGATTTTAAATTATGACCATCTACAACACCACATTATTAACAAAGAGATTAAGGACATATTTGGAAGAAATTATGAACAGCTTATAGACAACAAGTTATGACTCTCATAAGCTGTTTTCAGCTTAATTAAGAAGCTCCTTGGTATAACTTTCAAAAATAAGCTGTTTTCAGCTTATCCTAATAAATTTCATCATTAAATTTCAAACATAATTCATCATTTCAAAAAGAGCTTATTGAATAAGTGTGTAAATAACCAATTATCCAAGCGCATCCTAAAGCTAGACCTCACAATGGAGTCCTATTCATTTAAAGAAAAATGACTTTCTCAATGTAAAAGCATGTAAAACCATGTTTCAATCTAAGGTTACTAAAATAGGACATCTATCACTTATTTTCCAGAATGTCTAATGAGAAACAGAGAAATAATAATTTACTAGGGCATTGCTAGCAAAAAAAAGATGAAAACTACTTTATAAGTTAACTCTTAGCACCATAATACTAATAAGGAGAAAAAGTCATTTCTGACACAAGTGGAGTACCAAGTTTTAATTTATCAAACCTCAAGAAAGGTCAAGATCATTTGTTCTAAATGGAAATGTAAAACAATACAAAAATTTATTAACAAGATTTGTGAGTTTGACGATAAAAAGTATATATATACCCTAGGTGCAGGCAAAACTCGACCCTCCACTTCAATAAAGCCAGTGCTTATAGAAATTCCACAATTTCGAAGCATAGGTTCAGAACCATAGTTGCTGCTTCTTAGTGCCTTCAGCAGAAATAAATAGTAAGATCCCTTATCCTTGACATATGAATTAAAATTATATCACCCAATTTAGCAAAACAACTTACATCAGACAAAACTTTCATCCTTTCTTGTGGCTTCTGCCTGGATTTCTCCACCAATGAAGCCCTTTGAAATGTGGACAGAGCTTTTGTATAACGTTGCAATGACACCAACTCACAAAGCTAAAAAAGCCACAAAAAATGATTATATAACGAAACATGAAATATGTAGTGAAGATCAATCTGTACACATTATAGTTAAAAAATGAAGCAATGACAACCTTAAGAAAACCCTTCATTTACCTCAATGGGGAAATACGTTGGCCGTTTAGGCTTGCCAACATTGATGCATGGAAGGTCAGATGAGTATCGGAGATCTATCTTGCGAACATTAACAAAATAATCATAAACAGTGACTTCCTCACCACCATCTTCACCATCCCTGCCACCTTTACTCTTCAAAGTAAAACTGCAAAATACACGCATTCATCAGAAACCTCAACTCATCACACAATTAACAACTCTACAATTACAAAGCAGAACATACACATGGTTAAGAATTGGCCACTGTCAGCCCAATGGATTTAACAAAATCTAAAAAGAGAAAATAAGTACGTCTGCTCTCTGCATGGAAGTTCACTGAGTCCAGTAATTTTGAATTCTTGATTGGATGGTCTAGTTTTAATCCTCAGATTTTTTAGGGTCCTTTTGGCCTGTTTAAGAAAATGAAAACAGAAAAAAAAAAATCAGACTTCAGTATAACAAGATCAGTGAAGGAAAATGAGAAGATATTCAGAGAACTAGCTTACCTTAGCCCAGTCAAGTTGATAAGGATCTCTCACATTTTGATTGGAAATCAAGAAGTCCACCACAGGCCCAGGTTGAATTATCATGGTAGTTGAGACATCTAAATAAATTTGGGATTGCCAGAATTATAATTAGACAAAAAAGTATGACATGAGAAGATTGCATACAAGCAACAGATCATTTAACCTATGTTAAGAGACAGGCCACTCTGTGTGGTTCTAAAACTTGAATGGAATCCTCTGCAGCCTAGGACACCACCTCCAACATCAGCAAAATTCTTTGGATCATTGTGGAAGAAAGATTGGCGTACAAGTAGGCAGCCTCTGCAATAGACAATGTACAGTTAAAATATTGGGGCATTATAACATAGCATAATTGTATAGAAAGAAATATTAAAAAATTTATTCACAAACTAAGAAAAATAAAGCATTATTTACTTACTGCTTAGCAGCATGTTGCCTCAATATGATATCAAGCACTCTAATGGCTTCTTGAAAATTCTCCGTTTCCTGCCCCCGTAAGGCATTGGCAATGGCCTGCATTGGAATTTTTGCAGCAAAGCTCAACTCCACTTTGAAAGTCTTCGCGCGGTAAGGACGCCGCATCCTCTTTTTGTCACCTTCATTGTCCTCATGACCATTAGGGCTGCAATTGCCATTATTCCTATATAAAAAAAGAAGTTATACTTCTGAAAACAATATTATGAAAGCCAATTATAAGGACCAAGACACCATCAATTTACTATTAATTTCTACCGGTTAGATGTGACATCTTCAAGAACAACTTCAAACTCAAGCTTGTTCCGAGGAAGTGAGCCAATGGTGAACAGACTTTTCTCCCCATCATATGCAAAGTCCTTGTCATTTAACTCAGAATGATATGTCTCTACAACCCTGTCCATTATCTTTCTTCCTACACCCTTGCCTTCTACAGGTCGTCCATCTTCATAAGAGAACGCCACCTGATTGTTAACCAAGCAAAGTAAAAGTCAAGCTTCAGTGAGTAACTTCAAACATAAATACAGTCACATAATAAGATAAATGAAGGACATACACTATAATGGAAGAAATGTCCATCATTGTTTGTGACATTAACTTTGAAGTGATTAGTTAGGAGTTGTATCTTCATTCCTTTTGATCCCAGACCACGTCTGGATGATGGAATGCGGGAAGCCTTTTTCTTAACAGGCTTAGCAGGGGCAGGGCACACCTCATCTGCTTTGAGGGGTACAACATCTGAGGGGACAACAGGAGGCGGTGGCGGCAATGGCCCCTCCTTTCCATTTCCATCTGGCTCAAATGAATCCATATTCTGAAGATAGAGAGTTAGGTATACAAGGTGTAGTAGGAGAACAAATCATCCACACAAATAGTATGAATAATCTCAACATTTTAAGATGACAAAATTTTGAAGGCAATATATACTATATAGTCAACATGATACAGCTAAAAGTCAAATCACCACCACTGAAAATCACAAGGACCTAAAAATCCAATAACCAGAAAGTTAACAGTAATCATACAACTAACATAACAAGTGTCCACACAAAAACTATGAAGTAGGAATGAATTAAACTGAGTAAATGGTCAAATAATATTATAAAGTAAATCATAACATCATTAAGAGTAGCCTCAAAGGGCCAATATTCTGGGTAAACATGAATACCTTGGAAAGAATATTAAATCAAAACAGGAAGGAGTTAAAATGGCTTCAGCATAATGTTGAGTGAATTACTAATTCCAAAAGAAAAAGGCTAACTTTGAAAATAAAAAATCACAAAATTTATTTGCAAAAATTGTGACTCAACTACACTAAAGGTTACTTAAATGCGCTGTGTGCATATGCAATGCATGTAAGTCATAATCACCCCAGCAGTAAATGAAATATTCAAATGCTGTAACAGCTTTCTATATATTACAAAAATTAGAGAAAATACACATATTCAAGCTACCGAACTGTCAGTAAAAGCAGCATCCAGAAGTTTCAACCAAACCCATTAACACAAACCCAAAATAGGTGAAAAAGTCAAAACAAACCAACATTGTACAGAACAGTGTTTTCCATACATGAAAGAATTATAGAAAAGAAAAGACCTGAAATGCTGAATAACAACCTGAACAAGAAAAGACTAACCCAAAATTCTCTACAAAAAAACAAAATTTCCAGCAAAGAAGCTCCATTTCTGAAACAAAATGTACCAAAAAGACAAAGCAGGAACCTTTCTACTTCATAATAAGCAGTAAAAAAAAGTAAGATTCATGTCAAGCACATGCACCACTTAAACAACCTCAAAAGCTCAAAAAGAAAAAAAGAAGGTACCATTATTAAAATTTCATCTTCGAATTGAAAAAATGAAAATCATAAAGCACACCGAAGATTAAATCAAAGAAACTAATTTTCAGGGAACTAAAAAGGCCAAAAAATCATAAACTATAACTTCAACTGCAATGCAGCATTACATCACCAGAAAAACCCACAAACTAAAAAAAATAAAAAACCAATTTTCATTACGACACAAAATGATAATAAATTTTAAGTAATTGTGTCACCTTAAACTGAAATGGCCAAAGTAGAATTTGGCCAGAACAAACAGAACCCTAAATCCTCAAACAACAATAGAAAGTGAGTTTGTGGAGGTCCAAATTGTATTGTTTATGATCCTTGTTGTGGTTAAGCTATGTGTCAAACACTCTCTTTTAAAACTCTGATGTCATTATCTCACACTAATGGTTTGTCAAATGCAGTAATTATCCCCTGCGTATATGTTCGGTGTAGTGAATGCGGTATAGAGTGTGGACCGCTGATTTTGCACGCGGATTACATGGACGGTTAATATTGAATGAGGATGGTTGGGTGCGGTGAACTGGAAGGGCGAGTGAGTGGAGTAGAGCACGTCCCTGACAGTGCCTCGGTCTTGGCGCGTGTGCGTGCTGCTGTTTGCTTTGACAGTTTTAGCCGTAATAACTGCACAATTCCCACTCTAGTCCAACCGTCACAACATTCAATCACTCTTCAACAAGTGCCATTATTAAGCCCAAAAAAGACTGTCATTAATTAAAAAAATATTATTAAATAAAAAAAATTTTAAATTTTCTTCTTATTTATTCTTTTACAAATTCTATCACAAAATAAATAAAATATTAATATATTTTTTTCATTATAATAAATCAACATTTTTATTTAATTTTTATTTTTATTAATTTTAATAAATTATTTATTTATTTACAAAAATTAGTGCATGTAATATTGTATAAATCAATATTAATTTGAAATACATGCTTTATAAAAAAAAAACTATTTAATGAAAAGAAGTAATGCATTCACCTAAAGAGAAGAGTGAATGTTTACCATAAGGTAGAATGGTAATATTTGACATCACTAATCTTTATCTTTAAAATTGATATTATAAAAATTGTCATCTAAAAATTAGTAGATATTATCAAAATAAAATTTTAATTTCAATTAAAAAATAATGTATGCAATAGAAAATAAAGTATATAACAAATAATTAGAATATAGAATAAAATTAAGAAATTTAAAATCTGGTAAAATTTTATAAAACTTTTGTTATATTTTTATAAGTTAATATAATTTGTGAGAGAAATCAAAGATAAAAACTTTAAATTTCAGAAAATTTTAATAGGCTATTATAAGAAAGGATTTACTTAGTAAGAATGTTTCTTTAAATGCTTTTAACACAATTTAAAACACTAATTTATAATTTAAAAAGTACACTACAATAGTTATTATAAATATTATTATTAAATATTCATTTGAATTAATATATATTTTTTATCGTTAACAAATTTTTTCTGTTGTCTTATCATGGGCAATGAATCTTGACCAAAAGGTAAAATGGTAATATTTAAGAATTGCAATTAGTTTAAATTTAATAGATCTTTTTATTTTTTTATAAATTATTCATTCTTTTCATTTTGTATTTTATTTTTATCTAATTACTTAACTTTATTTATTTTTCAGTTTGTGGAGATAAAAATATGATAAAAAAAATATAAAAAGAAATAATCTTTTAATATTGTGACAGATAAAAAAAATTTAAAAGAGTATAACATTTTAGTGATCTTATTTTATAAAATGCTTTATATTTTTTATAAAATATTTTTTCTATTTTTTATTTATCTTTTATAAATAAATTGTAGGTGAAAACTTAAATTAATTTCAATTTATTTATTATGTACAAATTAACCTTATTACTTACATTTTTTAATTAACTTAAAAAGAGATCACGAAAAATAAAATAAAACAATAAATAAGAATAAATAAATAACTTACTCTTTTCAATTGGTTCAAAATGCATGATTAACTATGTTTAATTTGTACAAGTTTGTACAAAATGGATAAATCATAAAAATTTAACAAGAATAAATATCAATAATAAAGTTGGGTATAATGTTATTAAATAAGAATAAAAGTGTCATATGCGTAATTATTGTTAAATATCTAATGTACCAAAATGTAGTAAATAAATTCTTAATAAAATTTTATTATTTCAATTGCTTAATTTTTTTTTAAGGATTAATATTGATAAAATTATTAAAAAATTATTTTTATTCTTATTTATTTGTCTTGAGAGAAAAATTACACAAAGTGAACAGTTTAATATTTTATAATTAACTGTTAAACTTATTAAGTTACCTTTTATGAATAATAAATATTAATAAACTAAAAATATTTTTTCATCAAAAAACATAATAAATACATAATTTTTTAAAATTCCTAATGCAATCTAATATTTTTTTATACAAAAATAATATTTTTAATTTTTTATGCTAAAATTTTTTAATTTTTTATTCATTAAGCATCAGTAATAAAACCCTTTATTAATAGATTTTCTTTTGTAATTCAGTACAAATTTTCATAAAAGTTACTATTTTTAATTCTTTAGTTGCTATTTTGAAGTACCAATCAACAAAATCATTTATTAATAGATTTTTTTATTATTGAAATACTCATAATATAAATGTCTTATATAAAAGAAAGTCATTAATTGAAAAATAATGTTTATTATTGTTATGAACTTTTATATTAATTAAAATAAAAATATTTTTATTCTTTTTTAGACATATAAATAAAAATAGAAGTAATAATATTTAATATTATTAATACATTGAATTTTCTAATTTTGAATAAAATTTATTATATATAATTTTTATTACATTGTCTTAATTATAAAAATTTTTTATTTGATAAAATCATGTTCAAGCTGTTTATTTATTTTAAATTTTGATAAAATTTATTTTAAAATAGCCATCTTATTTTATTTTTTTTTCTTATTTTAAATATTTATTTAAGAAATTTATAAATTTTTTTCCTGTATTTATAAATCTTTAAGGAAAATACAAAATGAAGTGAAATTAATATAATTTGTTTTTTTTTAATTAAACTGACCTAGGATTCACACCTAGTGGATAAAATATGTAAATACTATTACTTATATAACAATAAGTAGTTATTAAGAAAAAAAACATTTTTTCCTTTCCTTACTTCCTACCAGCAAACTATTAGAACTATGAAATTGAGTTCTAACTCAGAGTATTTTATAAAATGTTGATGTATAAAAAATTATTAACACTTGAACGAATTTTATAATAAAAAAATAGTATTTTTATCCTTTATTTTTTAGGCAAGTTTCAATTTTATTTTCCAACTTTTTTAATACTTTTTATCTTTTAAAAATATTTTAAATAAATCTTTTTTATTTGAACATAAATTTATCAAAAATAACTTGAAAATTGGCAATTTTTGTTATTATTTTTTTGTTGCATATACTAAAGAATTTATTAAAATTCATGGAATAAACAACCTACCTTGCTAAATGAATCTATAAGCACCCCAAGGCAAAATTTTAAACTATCTTAAACACAGTTAGAAAGTTGATGTTTTAGACTTTGATTTTAAATACCCGAGTTAAATCTATGATCAATTAATAGATGTTGCTAACTTTAAAGATACCTGTATATTAAAAGAATAGAATTAATAGTATTCTTATTACATATGTTGATGAACAAATATTAATATTAATTCTAATAAATAAATAAATAATATTATTTAAACAAATCATATAAATAACAATATTATTAACAACAACTATGTCATATAAAACTATAAGAAAATAATTATATCTTACATATGTAACAAAAATACAATATTACATGAAACAAAAATTAAAATGTATATTATCAAAACAAACTTATAAACATTAAATTTGTTGAAAGAAAAAGTAATTATTTAAAAGAATATATTCTTGAAAAAATATTAAAATGTATTATTAATATCTTTTTTATTTTATTTATATTTTAATTATTTAGGATATTACTTTCACTTTTTAGAATAAAAGCTACAGTTCATGTATTTTGTGTGTCCAATGCTTATCTTAGGTATATGCCAATTAATTTACCATTTCTATTAGCATCTTATATACACTTCCAGTTAAGAAATTTTAATATCTGAATGAATCTTGTGCACTTGGCATGACCAATCCTTATATAATAAATCAATGTCATAAAGATTCTCATCAAAACTGGTAAATATTATTAAAATATAATTTTAATAAAAAAATAACATAACAAAATACTTAGAAAAGTATTTAAATTTGACTTATTTTTATATTCTTTTTAAATAATAAAATTTTAACTATTAAAAAAACATTTTTTTAATATCTAAAAAATTATTCAGCATGCATGCACGATTTTAAATTAGTCTAAAAAATATTTATCACATTAAGTAATTAAAATAATAAGTTAATGTTTAATGTCACTTTTATTTATTTATTATTATTTTTATCTTAAAAAATTATGTAAAATGTTTATATTATATATATATATATATATATAAAAGACACATTATAAAAGTGAAATATGAATAAAATATATTTTTAATATTATTACTAAATAAAAGTTATCATTTCATGTCATTCGAATATGAACATGTAGATTTTCCTAAAAGAAATAAAGAAGCCAAAAAATACTAAAGTAATTGACAGATAAATTTGTTTAGTAATGATATTTTTATTAAGAAAATCAAAAATTATCTATTATTTATGATTTTATTATGTTATTTATTCAACTTATTACCTTTTTCTCCTAAATTAGGATCCGGTTCCTTTAAATTAAAGAATTTTTATTTTATTTTATTTTTTAAAATTATTATTATTATTATTTTAGATCATTAATAAAACGTGATAATTTTTATATTAAAAAACCAATTATAAATTATTATTTTAATAATTTATAATTGGTATTATTAATTTATATATTTATTTATTTAATTACATATTTACTTATTTTAATTATTAAAAAAAGTGAATACATTTTTTTAAAAAAATGAGTTGCTTATTTATATAAAACCTGTATAATTTTTTTTTTAATTTATGTTTCAAGCATGTGTCAATTATCATTATTTTATATATTAATTCATTACATTTTTTCACTTATTTAACGATGACTTATTATGTTCTAAATTTTTTTTTATCATGATTATGATAATTGTGTCTCACTAAATAAGAAATAAAATGATATAAATAAATAAATAAATAAATAAATTTTTTTAAAAATTTTTTAAAGCTAAAATTGAGTAACTTAATATTAAAAGAAATTGCATGTATAACATATAACATTTTAGAGTTGGATTTAACAGCCACGACATTTTTTTTAATACAATTATATTAGTTTTATCTTATAAATTGTATGCACATTTCGTGTTATTTATTTAAAAGGTAAATAAATAACCAACTTAATTTTATATTAGTCTTTTAATTAATTTTATATTTATTTATTTATTTGGATGATTATTTAAGTAAAATTTATATTAACCTACTTAATTTTACCCCTTTTTAAACTTTTGTTCAGTTACGTGTCAATTAGTTTATCACTCTTATTGCTTGTATATGAAGTATTTAGTACATCAGCACAACAGTTTGTTTTTTTACTGTGTAAACGGTATACAAAAGTCCAGAAAATAATTAATGACAAAGACTTAATACTAAGTAGAAGACACTTTAGTGAATAATGATGAGCTGGTAAACAATATTTTAGATTTGTAAAATTAAATGAAAAACATTTAAATATATGTTTAATTTTCTTTTAAAAATAAATTTTCTGTTTCTAAAATTAAAATATACTATAAATTAAAAAAAAACCTATTTTATTCTCCTTCATTTTTTTTCTTTCTGATTGAAGCCTTCTGAAAGGCTTAACTATTAGTGTATCGATCATGCAATTGAGCCATGGAGGAAATGAATGAATCTTCTATTTGGTAGAAATAAGTCCGATCATGAAGAGGAAGCGGAAGAAAAGCCATGTAAATGGAGTCAAGAGAGAGTGGAAAAGGAGTTTGATAATATATTTATTTATAAATATTTTTTAACATTTAATAAGTTATTATCCTTAACTTCAACTTTAAAACACCATTTTTCAAAATTTTAATTACTTGTTCACGTTACTTTACTGTATAATTATCATAATTATAATAAAAAGAGTTAAAAAAAAGTTGTTACTTTCAAATCCAACCTTAAAAAGTTACATATAAATGCACTAGCGCTTCATGGGTAAGTGGTGGGCAATTTTATTTTTGTAGGCAAAAAATTAATTAAAAAAAATTAAAATAGTATATTTTTTAAACAATTTTCTAAAAAAGATTAAATTCACAGTAAAAATTTTGTAAAATTCTTTTCAAAAAGAAACCATTACATAGGGAGGTGACATGTCTTTTTTAATAGACTGAAGAGACATCATTTAAGAGTAGTGTATGCCACTAGTTGCAACTAAGTGGCTTCTATTGAATAGGTGTCACTATTAGAGAGGTAGCTGTCACATTCTTTTTTTTTAAATTTATCCATATATAAAATTTTTGTATTTTAGAAGGATCTAATACTTATTTTATAATAATCACTGAAATAAAAACTCATTATTTCAATAATAAAATAGAACTTTAGGGCGTTATCACAAAATCCTAAACGTATACATACATAATGGTTCTGTAATGTTATTGACATAAGAGTTGCTCAATATATAGAACTCAAAATACAAGTTATAAATAAAATTACATGTCTAAAAAAAATTCTTGTAAATGGTATAGACTACAACTCTTCCAAAAAGGTATGTTAAACTTTAGATGTCTTTCGGCCATACTGTCCAAAATGGAGAATAGATGCATCACCTGTCACTTTTGCTCACGTACCATTGTATAGTCATTGCAGCACACATACCAATACAAACAAAAATACAAAGATGAGCTTATATAAACGACAATCATAATTATAAAGTATGAAAATATTAGAATTATTTATACAACTTTTGTAATTCACAGCAAACAACACAACAATCTCAATCAATTGATGTAGCATGTTCAACTCATTCTCAGCCCATCTAATCCAGATGCAACAATTCAGTTCTAGCTAGTTTCATAGCCTAAGTAATCTAGAGGAGCTGTTTTCCAGTCTTAGAACGATCTATCCCGATATCTGGATCCAGATACAACACAACTCAGTATATCTATCGTTACATGTCTAACCACTTAAACATGTAACTCAACTATAGAATGATGAAATAAACATGATGCAACACAGCTATACATATTGTCAGCCTCAGCAATACAATCATATATATATATAAACACACACACTCAGTCTTAGCAATATAACTTTATATATTTTCACAACAAAACTAAGCTAGCTCGTAGCATTTAATTAAATATTTAAGCATATATTAACATAAGAATCTTTTGAGTCTTCCAATATCAATATGTTGATTGTTCCGCTCTTGTATCTTCCAAAAGGAAAAAAGATCTCTGAGAGCCTTTCCTAGATCCAAAAGAGAGTACTCAGGTTCTCCCAATAATTAAAAAGTGTATCATGCCTGAATCTAACTGGGGTTTGCAGAGGTGGAGGAACTGGATAGGAAAAAAGAGGGATTCTAGTTGTAAGATACCTCATAAAACCGTCGTTGGAATTGAGATCTCATTCAAAGAGAAAGATATCAAATATCTGGAGTTTCTTTTTGTTTATTATTATATGGATGATCCAATCCGCAAGGACCATGATTGGGAATTGTTTGATCGTCTTTCTCCGAGGAAGAGGCAAAACATAATCAACTTGAATTCGAGACAAAACACATATATTGTAACATCTTAATTCTCAGTACCCTTGGTCTGCTGAATTTTGACAGAACCTTTGTCAAAATTTTTAAAAAAATTAAATTATTAGGAATTAGTTAATATGACTTTAGATTTTTATATTCATTAGATAATTTGTGATTTTCTAGAATTTTTCTGAAATTTTTAGGAAATACATAAAATTGGCCTATTTTGCGAGAATCTTAGCAAAAATAAATAAATTTTCAAACTGAATCTAATTCTATAGCAAACAACGTAAAATTTTCAAAATTTTACTAGAGCCTAATAATATTAGAAAGATCTTAGAAAGTAAATTTTTACAATAAAACTTAATAAATTTCAAAATTTTATTTTTCAGTATGTCTAATAAGCAGACAAGAAACGAACCGATCCGAGAGCAATTTGAGTAAATTAAAATTTTAGTGACTATCCCAGTATTATTCAAAAAGAAATATACATTTGCAAAAGTGAAATTTTTAAGTAAAAAAAAATAAAGTAATTAAATTTTTTACTTTTAAAAAATTTTAAGTTAAGTGTGAGGTAAATGTGAGCTTAACATATTACCAAAAATGGATTAACAAAAAAAAGTGAGTTTAAATTCTCACGAGATAAAATCAGAGAACTATAAGGTTCTAACTAGCGTTTCATTACGTGTATAGGTTTCGTCAAAAATTAACTTCAAGCGTTCAAGAGAACAAACGTGGACGTAACAGGTAAGGGGTGAACTATGTAGTAAGGATTACATCATAAACTTATTTACCCTTATTTGTTGAAATTGTCTAAATTTTGTTATGATTGATGATTGTGATTTCCTTATATGCTTAATTTTGATAATGGTTTGCTTATGTGTTTGGTGGTGGAAATATATGTTTGATACTTCATTAAGACATAAATTGTGTTATATGATATGAATTGTCTTTGAGTGAGCATTTATGTGCATGGTGGTTTTTCACGGGAAAGCTTAATGAAAATAAATTGAAATGATTGGATGATGGATGGAGAATCCTTATAAACTATATTGGGAAGTTTTTTGATTGCAACAAGTATTTGGAAAATTTTGGAAAGTCCGTATTACAGGAGAAACTCTGTCAAAATTTTGAAAAATATTTAGAATAGAAAATTTTTTAATCATTTTCGAACAAATTTAGGAATTTGGGAATATGAGACTTTTCTAAGAAAAATCACTTAGGAACTCATACATTACTCATCCAAAAATGGTATTTTGTGTAAAATGGGGAATTAGAGACTATGGACTCTGGGAATACGATGGGGAGGCCCTAAGGGAGGACTTGGGGATAGGAAGGGTAGTGGTTGGAAGCCCTAAAAGGCTCAGGCTCGCTACCTATTGTCAGGGATCCCATTGTACAAACTCTCCTGTACTTGACTGTGCTCTTGCCGTATATCATGGTCAGTAAGCTACTAGATTCATATTTGAGCGTGGATCTCAACAATTCCATGGGTGGATTTCCAAACCTAGTAGTGTCAACTCCTGGCTACCCTAGCACTGATTTCAGAAACGATTCGGGCCCGCATGCATGGACATTTTAGAAAAACAAACTAGGATCATGCACCTTCATCATTATTCATTAGGAATGCGATTGATCTATGAATATTTATGATGTTTGATTTTAACGTGATGTATGAACTATAGCTCACCCTATCGTTGTTTCTATTTTCTTTATTTTCTCTGTACCTGCGGTATTCATTAGACCTGATCGGTTACCACCTGTAGCAGAGAGATGGCCCATATTCCACATCAAATGAATATGACAATCAGGCTCATTAGCCCGGAGCCACATCGATTGCAGCACGATTGGGATAGACACACCCATACTTTTGCGGACATATTTACTATATTTTTTAGGAGAGTGGTAGGACTTGGAGGTGGTGTCCCTATTACCATAAGGACTAGACTAACCCTTGACTAACCCTTGACTTAGATAATAATAATCCTTTTCAGCCCATACCACCATCAATTCCCCCTTCAGCTGAGGAGAAGGAAATGGATATTGATATTCCAAAGGATTATGATCCTTTAAACACCGATGAGTCTGAAGATATGGATTCGGAGTAGGACTGATACTACTTTGTTTTTTTTGTATAGTGGCAAAGGTTAGTCATAGGTATTATTTTGTTGTACATAGATCTTTATGGTACCAGGTAGAAGCCATTCTTTTTTATTAGTTATGCTGCTCTGTAGGAAGTCATCTCCATTGTTGCTTTTATTATTTTGAAGAACTATAACTAATGTTTTATATGAATGTAATTATGTTGATAGGTGAAATGGTAATTAAGTTACCCAATAAACATGTTGTGTAATGCGGGAAACTTACTAACCATTTTGCCCTTTGTATTACTGTAAAAGGATATCTAAATATTTATGAAAGTTTACCTTAAGTACTTTATGCAATGACGAAATTCTGAAATGTGTTATTTAAAATTTGCTTGTTAAAGTTTATTGTACCTATTAGGGTACCCGGTACCGAGTACCCCTTAGGTATTCGGTACCGAGTACCCTCCAAACCAGATATTCCTTAAGATTCTCAGGTCTCGGTACCGAATAGTCACCATTTACCACGTGCATTAAATAATTAATATGCACTAATCTGAAGTAATAACGAGGATTATACTTAATCAAGAGGATAGTCAATAAGGCCTAAGTTATCCAGGCCCATCAGCCCAAAACAGTGGCTATAAAAAGGGAAGTACACAGTACATTATTGATTCTGATGTCATTCTTACTAAATATAGTAATCTCGCTTACGTAATACCGAACACTTACTTTACCATCGGAGTGCCTTTGCAGGTACCCTCCTCACCCTCAATTGATCACACCTCGGACAGACCGAATACTTCCAAGACAAGAAGACCGAAGACTGCTTTTACAACCCATTCCGGAGTCCGAAGACTAAGGGGTGTTCTCATATCCAGGAACATTTATTTTTGCGATTAATGGTTTAATACATCATTCAATAGGTGTTAAGATATTTATATGTATAATTTTGTTTTAACTGAGAATAAGTTATTTTCAATAATCCCCCGCATATTTCAAAAGAATGTAACGTAATAAAATAAATACATTTAAAATTAGGTTACACCATAAATCAAAATTCTAGTATGATGTCTTCTAGACGATGAACCAAACTTAGATAAATAGGACCTTAACTAACAATTGGTGAAATAAAACTGATAGACGATGTCGAGTCGCTATCAAAACAACTAAGTTTTGCTAAGAATTTTGCAGTATAGAGCTTAACCTAAGTCGATTCATAGAGACACATCTTCAGTTAAATTCAATTTTAGGTTTTTTTTAAAAAAAGAATGAAAGTAAGGTTTTGGGGTTTGAAAGCTGCGAATTAATTAAATTACAAAAAAATTAAAATTGAGTAAAAACAAATTAAGAAATATCAATCCATATAATACGAATGCATGTAATTCCTATTATCCCAATATCTACATATTTTAATCTAAGTTTGAATGTTTACCTAATTCAATTATTAATTCAATTGAATAACCTAATTGAACTAGATCACATTTAACCTGACTCGAATTAATTATCAAATTAGAATATCAATCGAATCCTAATTCAAATTCTAATCACAAAAATGTTAATCACGATCGCAATATACAAATTTGATATTAGAGAAGAAAGGGAACAAGCTCGAAGCAATTTGGCTCAACACTCAAATCGGAGGTACAATGTTTGGATTCCATAGATTGAACAGAAGGTTTAGCCTTTCATTAATGCACTTAACCCACGCGAGAATGAGAAGAGAACGAGAGAATTAGAGAGAAAGTAAAAATAAAGATTTTTATTTTGACCAAATCTCAGAAACTCAAAGTGTCTAATCACAACCTCTACTTTAGAACCTTACTAGTCTATTTATAGGTTCTGATTAGGGTAAATTAAGTGGTCAAAATTCGGCCTCAATAATATATAAAAGTTCAAATATAATTATTAAATGACAATGGTTCAAATGCAATCCCGCAATAATATTCAACAAATCTGCCTCAATTTTAAAAAATCATAAAAAATAAAAAGCAACATCAAGTCCAGATCCATATATTCATTTTAAAGTCTTGGATGTATAGAATCCAATGCAACTAGAATCAGTCAAAAAAGATATTTGTAGACAAAGTTGTAATAGCCCAGCAACTTATTCAAAATTGATGATTGCCCCTACAAACCAACACAAGACTTTTCAGCTTGCTTTGTCCTCACTTACACACTTCTCGGAACTTCCCAAAAGGTCACCCATTCCATAATTTCCCTAAGTTAAGCATGCTTAACTTTGGAATTCTTAAGTGATAGACCATTGAAAAGTAAATGCATTTTGTTGGTATAGGTAGTCCTAATCAATTCCTTTAAGCTATTCTCAACTATATACACAATCTCTAGATCCCTCTTATTTCGGTGTAAGTTTGATTTATTCATGTGTCCCTTAGTACCAAAAGTTTGCCAGAAGCCGCTCTTTGTCTGTGCCACATTACACCGGCAATCACTTCCTGTCCTCGCCTAGTGCCTGTATGTCACAAAAGTTATGGCCAAAAGAGTAGTCAGAGGTCAGAATAACCAAAAATATGAATGAAAGCATTTATTTGTAATGAGCCTAATTTATTCAAATAAGTAGAAAATGATAAAAATTTTAAAAATAAAGCATATCAAAAATGTTTATTAATTAAAATAAACCTATAAATGTAAACCTAAAATATGTTACATCAAAAACTTATATGAACCAATATATTTTTTTGTGTAAATTAGAGTCTTACTTGATTACATTTACACCCAGCATTTCTCTTATTGTTAACACTGTGTTGTGTTTTTTGGCCATGCATGTGCCTAGATGTTCATGAGTGCTCTAAAGACTAAGCTATCATCTCATAAGAGCAGGCACACTCCACACTCATATAGGTGATTCTATCATATGTATATTGCACTTTATACATAACTCATAAGTGATATAAAATTCATTAAAAGCTTCTGTTTATTCTAACATTAATATAGTCTAGTACTTCTCATATTTCTCACACCATAGAAAAGGATAAAAAATGTACTAGCAAGACTAATGAGTGACTTGTTATTACCCATATGAATCTTTTCATGGGATCTTTACTCATAAGATTAGGTTACCATCAATGTTAGATATCAAATTGGCTTAAGTCTCATTCCCCCTCGATGTGGTATTTATTAAATTATTTCCCAAAGGCTTGGTCAGAGGATCTGCGAAGTTAAATTTTCACTTCACATAGTCAATGGATATAGTTTCATCCTTTAGCAATTGCTTTAATATCACGTGTTTCAACCTAATGTGTTTGTTCTTACCATAAAAGATTTTATTATTTGCAATAGATATTGCCACTTTCTTATCACAATGTACTAGACACAAAAAGAGTTAGTGTTATTCTCAATGGAATATTATCCAAGAAATTTCTTAACTACTCGGCCTTAGTGTCAGATTTCTCCAAAGTTATAAACTCTAATTATATGGTAGATTTTGCAATTATTTTTTATTTGGTTAACCCCTAAGTCACTACACCACCACCAAAGGTGAAGACAAAACCACTAGTGGATTTAATATTATCTAAATCTAAGATCTAATTAGCATCACTGTATCCTTTTAATACAACTGGAAATCTACTATAAGTAAGAATAAAGTCTATGATACCTCTCAAATATTTTAATAACCTAGTCAAAATTTGTATTTGTTTTCAAAGGATTGTCACTTCTCTTCCTATGTTTGCATTGAGCAGTACTGTGACATGTTTTTCCACAAACAAAACAATTTCCACCACCAATTTTAAAAGTGAGATTATTCACTTTTAGGGCATAAGGTTTATTGTAATGAGAGCTTTGTTTGAGTTTATTATCGTACCTTTTCATATTGGCTTGTATCATGTTTGTCCTTGATGCCAATGCTTTTGCCTTTACAGTCTTGAGCTCCTTCCTATTTATGTCTTCAATGATAATATGATAAGTTCAGCTACAGACAACTGTTTGTTGCTACTTATAATCCTTCCAAGATTTTGGTAATTTTTCAATTAGTAGTCCAGCGACAAAATTCTTAGTCAGCGTGATAATCTCAACTTTCATGTCTTCCAATAGCTTGTGGTATTCATTGATATGAGTCTTGATGTCTTCTTCATTATTCATCTCCCACTTATAAAAGTGTCTAATGACAAACTTCTCCCTTCTGACATCCTTAGCAGTAAATTTGAGAATCAGAGACTCCCAAATTTTGTTGGTTTCCTTATGAACTGTTATGACCCATTTCTAGAAAGGATCCATAACATACTAATACAATTTACTCCTGTATAAAATTTTCTATATTTTGAAAGGGAATAAGACTTAATGAAACGTGGAAACTCATACTTCAATAAAAAAAATAAGGCCCTACGATGTGAGTATCAAATGGGATAGCTAGCCTCATCTCTGAACCAGATGCAATCTCAAGGATTAGGAAACTTCCCTGCACAAATTGTAGCAAATCCTAAAAATGTGAGTGCAATCACTTTTAGATCTGGAAAAATGATGCAAGAGCCTACAGTGTCCAGAAAGAAAGAAGATCCAAGCTGTGCTCCAGCTATAATTGGTCAAAATGGAGAGGAAGAGACTCAAGAACAACCAGAACCCACACCTGCCCAACCCAAGGTGGCAGAAAATTTTGAAAGGCCAATTCCTCTTCCATTTCCTTAGAGAGTTATCTAGCCAAGCAAAAAGATTGAAGAGGCTGAGAAAGAGATTTTAGAGACCTTCAAGAAGGTAGAGGTGAACATACCTCTATTAGATGCAATCAAGCAAATACCCAAGTAAACCAAGTTTTTGAAAGACTTATGTACCCACAGGAGACGTCTTAAAGGTAGTGAGAAGGTAAATGTGGGTAGAAATGTTTCTGCACTCTTTGAGAAACAAAGGTCCACAATGCCTGAGAAATGTAAGGACACAGGAACATTTACTATCCCATGCATTATTGGTAATAATAGGATTGAGAATGCCATGTTAGATTTAGGAGCATCTATAAATTTCATGCCATTGTCTATTTTTACTTCACTATCTCTTGGCCCTCTGCAGCTTACATGTGTGGTTATTCAGTTAGCCAACAGAAGCATAACAAACCCAGTTGGGATTGTTGAAGATGTACTAGTTAGAGTGAATGATCTCATCTTCCCAGTTGACTTTTACATTTTGGACATGCAAGAGAGGGAATTAGTGAAGGGTGCTGCACCAATCATTTTGGGAAGACCGTTCTTGAAGACCGCAAGAACAAAAATTGATGTGCACGTTGGGACGCTCACTATGGAGTTTGGGGACAACATTGTGCACTTCAACATTCTGGACACCATGAAGCATCTGTTGGAAGAACACTCTGTTTTCCAAATTAATTTGTTGGATGATTTGATAGATGATCAATTTTATGAATTTTTAAAAGAGGATTTCGCTTTTAATTTTCCTGATTTTATGGATAATTCCATTTGTGAACACTGTAATAATTCTTCTGTATGTGATAATTGTATTTCAGACTTTCTGAATATAAATTCTGTAACTTCTGTTATTGAGGAAATTGGGAAATCAATAAGGGAAGAATGTGATGTTTTGAATTCAGTAAGTACAATTGAATCTAACCCCTTTGACTTGAATGTTGCAGAAATTTCTTCTACTAAAAGTGCCAAGTCACTTCCATCTGTGGAACAGTCTCCCACACTGAAGCTTAAACCATTGCCAGAGCATCTGAAATATGCCTATCTAGAAGCAAATGAGAAGCTCCCAGTGATAATCTCCACCAAGTTGAATATTGATCAAGAGGAGAAACTCCTAGAAGTGATAAGGAGGCACAAGAAAGCTATAGGCTGGACCCTTGTTAATATTCCTGGAATCAGCCCCTCTCTTTGTATGCACAGAATATTATTAGAGGAGGGCGCTAAGCTAGTAAGGCAGCCTCAGAGGAGGGTAAATCTCATTATTCTAGAGATGGTGAAGAAGGAATTCATCAAATTGCTACAAGCTAGGATTATCTACCCTATATCAGATAACACTTGGGTCAGCCCAGTCCAAGAGGTTCCAAAGAAATCTGGATTCACCATGGTGAAGAATGAAAAAAATGAGTTGATACCCACCAGAGTCCAGAACTGTTGGAGAGTCTGCATATACTATAGAAGGCTTAACCAAGTGACCTGGAAGGATCACTTCCCATTGCCTTTCATTGATCAGATGCTGGAAAGGTTGGCTGGTAAGTCTCACTATTGTTTTCTTGATGGTTTTTTTGGTTATTTTCAAATTTGCATAGCACCTGAAGACCAGGAAAAAACTACTTTTACATGTCCTTTTGGCACTTTTGCCTATAGGAGAATGCCATTTGGCTTGTGCAATGCTCTAGGCACATTTCAAAGATGCATGCTTAGTATTTTTTCTGATTTAGTGGAGCATTGCATAGAAGTCTTTATGGACAATTTCACTGTGTATGGCCTATCTTTTTCTGCATGGTTGGTTAATTTAGAAAAAGTTTTGAAAAGATGTATTGATACTAACCTTGTACTAAATTTTGAAAAATGTCATTTCATGGTAGAGTAAGGTGTAGTATTAGGCCATATCATTTTTGAAAAAGGAATTAAAGTAGATCATGCCAAACTTAATGTTATTGCACAACTGCCTTACCCCTCTTGTGTTCGAGAGGTTCGTGCTTTTCTTGGCCATGCAGGGTTCTACAGGAGATTTATCCAGAATTTCTTCAAGATTGCCATTCCCCTGTCCAAGCTATTGCAAAAAGAGGCTAAGTTCAATTTTGATAAAAAATGCAAGCAAGCATTTAATATGCTTAAGGAAGCCCTAACCACCACACCTATCATCCAACCCCCAGATTGGACCAAACCATTCAAATTGATGTGTGGTGCATCCAATTTTGTAGTGGGGGTTGCGTTGACTCAGAGGGTTGGTAAGTTTCCTCACATCATCTATTATGCCTCTAGAACCTTAGATCATGCACAGTGTAATTACACCACAATTGAAATAGAACTATTGGCCATAGTATTTGCATTAGACAAGTTTAGATCATATCTACTAGGGTCAAAAGTTGTGGAGATGGATGCTCCTACTTCAAGAGTTTGATCTGGAGATCAGGGATAGAAGCAAAACTCAAAATCTGGTAGTTGACCACCTGAGTTGAATAGAGGGAGTTCCTAACCATATTCCAATTTTAGATGACTTTCCTGATGAATAACTCTTAGAGTTGTATACTTTACAGGCACCCTGGTACGCTGATATTGTTAACTTTCTTGTTACAGGAGTTTTTCCAGCAGGTGCACCAAAAGCTAAAAAGGATAAGACAAGGAGTGATGCCAAACACTATGTTTGGGATGACCTTTATTTATGAAAATTCTGCAGTGACCAAGTCATTAGAAGATGTGTGCCTGATGAAGAGATCCCATCCATACTGCAGTTCTGTCATGCCTCAGCTGTAGGAGGTCATCAAGGACCCCAGAGGACTACAAGAAAAGTATTGGATACAGGACTATATTGGCTTTCCATTTTCAAGGATTCATGACAAGCATATTCCACCTGTGAAAGATGCCAAAGAGTGGGTGGAGTAATTACCTGGAGACAGGAGATGCCCCAGCAACCCATCCTGTACTGTGACATCTTTGATGTCTGCGGTATTGATTTTATGGAACCATTTCTTTCCTCTTTTAAATTTCTTTATATACTTCTTCATGTTGATTATGTCTCAAAATGGGTGGAAGCTAAGGCCACCAGGACTAATAATGCTTGCAGGTTTGGAATCCCAAGAGCCATCATTAGTGATCAAGGGAGTCACTTCTGCAATAGGACTATGGAAGTCTTGTTGAAGAAATATGGAGTTGTACACAAAGTTTCCACTGCCTATCACTCACAGACAAATGAGCAGGTTGAGCTCTTTAATAGGGAAATCAAGAAAATACTTGAGAGAGTAGTGCAGCCCCATAGAAAAAACTGGAGCCACAGGCTTGATGATGCCTTGTGGGTACATAGAACTACGTTTAAGACACCTTTAGGAATGTCATCATACAGGGTAGTCTATGGAAAAGCCTGCCACCTACCAGTTGAGGTGGAATACAAAGCCTACTGGGTAATAAAGACTTGCAACATCCATTATGACTCCGCTGGAGAGCAGAGGAAATTGCAACTGCAAGAGTTGGAAAAGCTATGTCTTGAGGCATATGAGAACTCTATAATTTACAAGGAAAAGACTAAACAATACCATGACAAGAAGATTTCAAGCAAACAGTTCTATGTTGGTCAAAAGGTCCTCTTGTTCAATTCTCGCCTCAAACTCATGTCCGAAAAGCTCAAATCAAGGTGGCTTGGACCCTTCACTATTGCAAAGGTATTTTTCCATAGTGCAGTAGAAATCGTAAGTCACTCCACTAGCAAAAACTTTATGCTGAATGGACACCGGTTGAAGCCATTCTTGCAAAATTTAGTTACCTTAGAGGAAGTTGAGGAGATTGACCTGCACTTACCATGCACAAATCTCTCCTACAACCTATGGCATGAGTAATTCACTTCATACATCAAGCTAATGGCGTTAAAGAAGCACTGTGTGAGAAGCAACTCACAATGTTCTTTAGAATTTTAGTTATTTTTCTGCAATAAATGTTGGTCTTGCATTTATGCGCTTTGAATCAACATTTGACATGGTTTTTCTAAATAATTCTCATTTTTGCAGGGTAAGATTGTGATTATGGGGGCTAAATGCTGCACAAAGTCAAGGAAGTTTGGATGCAGTAGGATGGTAAATATTTTTCAGGCTTAAGGCAATCACTTTGGTAAGAAAACAAAATATTATTCTGAAAGTAATCACTTTTCTGAACAAAAGTAATCACTTTCAGCTCTAACCTACTCTGTATTGAGCACTTTCACAATTGATAGTGATTACTTTCATTGCATGTAAGCCCAAGGTGATGCGCATGTTCACTCTTATTTGTCATAGTGAACATGCCTAAGCACTTTAGCACAGCGCCTAGGGTGAAGGCTCTGAAGTGTTCACTCTTAAAAAGTCATAGTGAAACGTGCAGTGCTCTTTCTTAATTTTGAACTTGGGCGCCTCTGGAGTGTTCACTCTTAAAAAGCAGAGTGAACACGCGCAGTTCTAATATACCAAAATCTTTTACGCGTGTTCACTATCAATTTTTGAGAGTAAGCACTCTGGTCATATATATATATATATATATATATATATATATATATATATATATATATATATATATACACATATACAATGTTCACTCTCACTGTGACCCCATTTCTGAGCGCCCTTCACTTCCATTATCAATCCCCTTGCCTCTCCTCACTCATAATTGGCTTCTTGCACCAAGGATTCAGTTTGATTACCCTTTTCCCACAATCTACACATCCAATTTAGGTAATTATGTAACCTTTAATTTCTAGAATTAGGGTTCATTGCTGAAAAATTGGGAATTCTGAATTGGAGACTCTTGGACTGGAATTAGTAATTTATAGTTGTCATTACAAGGATGTTTGTATGATTAAAGGATGATGGGAGCATTTAATTTGATTGTTTTGCTGAAATTAGAAATGCTGAACCCTAGGGTAGCCACCCCCATATGCGAGAGTTCTCACTTTGAATGTTCTGCTATGCTAGTGCTTAAGCTAGGTTCAATTAGGATGTGTAATACTTAATTCATGCTGCATTTCCTAAATTTATAGCCAATTACATAGTTCCTTTGTGTTATTTTTGTTGTTTTGGCAGCAAATATACCCTATAGTGTTTATTACCATGAACACAAGTAACCATTTTGTCTGCACTTTCCCTCACCACAGTGTGATATTTTGGGGATTCTTTATTGTTTCGAATGCAAAAGAATTTATCATTGATGCACTTTTACTATACATACTCAATCAGCACTGTGCACTTCTTTTAATACTGTGTTGAAAATTTGCACTTTGTTGAAATTTGCATTATTATACACTGAACACACATCATTTTTAATGTTGTGCACATTGAGAAAGGTCACTTTCATGTCCCAAAATATTCCTTGTCCATGTGTGCAAACTCCGCAGCTAGAGTAGTTATTTTATAGTGCATTCCATATGCTTGAACTCATTATTTTTGTTATCTGTTGCACCAATTCACCCTCTGATAAACACATTCTTTTGCATTTTCATTCACTACTGTAAATTTCCATATTACCACACTTATGTTGGATTGCTGCTGCATAACACCTGACAAAGTTAACATCCAAAGTAGTTACTGTCTGTCATTCTTCATAGTGAGCATTTAGGTGCCATAATCATCATTTTGCAAATGCATTCACTATCTGTGTCTTAATTTTTTGAAGCCTGAATAGTCACTTTGAACTTTAACCCATATGCTTAGCCTAGTCATTTTTGAAATCTGCTGCATAACACTTGCTAGGACTAGGTTCCAAAGTGATTACTGTGTGCCACAATCATCATTTAGCAATATTCTTTACTGCATATATATAGCATATCTGCCACCACACATGCAACAATTGTTCTGCACACTATTTATTGTCAAGTCTACCCTTTTGAACTGATTTGTTTTAACTTTTATGCATTAATTGTTTGCTGCCCTGTATCCAAAGTAGTTACTATCATTTCCTGTAGTGAATGAAAGCAAGAAAAGAAAGAGAGAAAAAAATTGGAATCATACTCCACGAATGAATCTGTATGTTGCATAATTGAGAGAATTAGTGAAAAATAATGCAGTTACATGCTAGTTTTAAATTCAATCACTCAAAATGTCTCTTTTCCTTTGGAATTGCATGTATTGTTTTCCATTTTGTTTAATACCTACCTTAACCTTAGCCCTATTATAACCTGAAAAATGTCCTCTTGATGTGTGATTAACTATATTAAGCAGAGGAGATTGAGAATATGGGCAAGCCTATGGTAAAGTGTGGTAAAACCAATGATTTAGAGAGAAAACAACAGCCTAAACACTGTTGAGTGATAAGGGAAACACTTCTAGTGAGTTGTGATCATATTTCTTAATGTTGCTTAGATGAACTTTGTTGAAATATATGAACTTAGATAGCAATTCTTACTCAGAGTATGATTAATGCAGTGTGATTATCATAATGAGTAATTGGATAAATAATTTGATTGAATTAAAAGTTAGAAAAATCAGAATTAGAAATTGGAAAAACCTAAGAAAAGCAGTCTCTTAATTGATTTTGAAAAATGGAGGAACTTACCCTTTGTGTGGTTTGATTTGCTTGAAGAAAAGCAAAAATTCAAGTTTGGAGTAGTGATGAATCCATAATTTTACAAGTATTTTAATGTAGTTTTAACCCATTTGATAAGGAAAGTATGTTAGAAAAAGTAGAAAAATGCATAAAAATAGTATGATTGAAGGTTTTCTTCAAATACATAGTTATTTTAGCATTTATGAATTTTCTGTGTAGAAATTAAGAATTTTATCATGTTTTTGTAGGAAAAATTTGAGCAAAATGCATAAACATGGAAGAGCAATGGAATGATAGAGGAAAAATAGCAATTATGGACTCAAAGAACAAGATTAATAGAATGTAAGCTGGGCGTGATCACTATTGTTAGTGAAAGTGATCGTTTCAGAGCTTATTGAGAAGTAGAGTCTAGGTGTGGTCACTCTTACTAGCGAAAGTGAGTGCTCCAGAGATTTTCTTAGAAGAACACAATGTGCATGACTACTCTCGCTAGAGAAAGTGAGCGTTCCATGAAGCTTCACACATAGCGAGTGACGTGTGGTTATTCTTACTGGCGAAAGTGGATGTTCTAGAGAGAAGTGTATCAGGACAAGTTGCGCATGGCCACTTTTATTCATGAAAGTGAATACGTGCACTACTCGACCTCCTGCGCTGCTACCCTTATCAGCAAAAGTGATTGTTCCAGTCTTCCAGAAACTATATAAGTCTCTGCGTGGCCACTCTTGTGGAGTAAAGTGATGACGTGCAGAGGCGGGAATTCTTATAAATACCAGAGCAAGCTCAGATTTCAGGATCTTTTGCTTATTTTTTGTTTTTACTTCATTTCTTCATTCAGAGAGAGTCAGAGAAAGGATTGGGAATGAATGTCGAGCTCTAAGAAGAGGAATCGGATTAGGGATCATTGAAGATGTTGCTTCTACATTCTTCCTCTTCTTCTCCTTCTTTCTCTTTCTTTGTTGTAATGCTTGCTTAATTCTTTGTAGTTAGGAGTTTATGGAACTTGAATTGATATATTTATTCCATTCTTGGCTTTGAACTTTGAGTTCTTGGATTAATTGAGTGGTTAATTTTGTTGTTAATATGATCTTTGAATGGAAATTCAATTGATTAAAAGAAGAGGAACTTTTACCAATGGGAATTGGATTTGCTTCTTCGATCTGAATTAACTACCAGAATTAGGTGATTCTTAGGGATAAGTGAACTTAATTTTGAAATCCTATGGTTCTAATTTTTAATGCAACTTGAAATTGAATCTCACCTAAGGGATTAGGGTGATTTAGTTGATCATTAGGTTCAATAAGTTAAGGGATTAACCTTTGACTATTAATAAGTGAAACTGATTGTCAATTAATCAATTGCTTAAATGTTTAGAGACATAGTTGAATTGATATTGATATTCTGGTGAAATAAATTCCTAACTATCCTTCATTCATATCTCATCTCAACACAAAAGTTCATACTCTGTTTTACTGCAAGTTTAGTACTTCATATTGTCTGGTTTATTACTTTCACATGTTACAAACTTTCCAAACTTTTATGGCTCAACTAGTTATTGCTCTGTGAAGTGGTAATTGAATTCCTAATTCCCTGTGGAGACAATACTTAGATTTTAAATTTACTCATTACTTGCTACAATTCCTAGTGCACTTGCTAGTGTTTAGAAATTGTACAACACTCAGCCTCAACTAGGTACCCATAGCTTCTTGGAAGCTTTGTCACAATTGGGAAGTGAAATGAGGATCCCTATCAGACTAGAAGGTATTCCATGTAGTTTGACGATCTCTTTGACATATAGTCCATCAAGTTTCTCCATTGCATAAGTCATATTAATCAGCAAGAAATGCGTACACTTTGTTAGCCAATCAACTATGACACAAACAACATCATGATTCCTAACAGTCCTAAGCAGATGGGATACAGATGGGATACAAAGTCCATGGTTTCACTATCTTATTTCCACTTAGGAATCTCCATGATTTACAACTTTCACGACAGACTGCGATGTTCTGTCGTTGTCTTCCAGCAAGTCAAACAGGCCTCGATAAATCTGGCAATCGTACCTCTCATTCTTGGGTACCAGAACATTTACTTTAGATCCTGATACATTTTTGTCACCCTAGGATGAAGGTTAAAGCTGCCCTTATGACTTTCTTCTAGAATATTTCTCCACAACTCAACACCTTTTGGAATACAAACTCAATCTTGGTATCGAAGGATGCCATCAGTACCTCTAGTGAAGCCCACGTGACCTGGGTACAAAACATAATGAGTCCTAATGAGCAGCCTATCCATCACGTGACAAAAGAGATACTAGTCATCCTCGTGCCATCCCTCTATCATCGCAACATCTTCGATCTCGAGGTCGTCATCTGATTTGAGATATACGTCCCCAGAGTCTGCAGTAACCTGGGTACCAGTAATCCGCTCAAACGTCCAATGAGATGGTTTTCCAAGATAATCATGGTCACGGTATGTGAACAAATACGTTAAATTTGTTGGGGTCCTCACAGTGCTAGGAAAGATATATACACATAAGGTATGATGGATTCTACTTACAGGGAAATCAAAATGGATACTATATGCTAATTCCATTTTCATCATAATAATGTCACTAAGTACATCACTTTCATATACAACAATCGTAAAGAAATAAAGTCGCTAGTACTCATTAAATACATAATTTAACCTATTATTTACAGAACTATCTATTAATCTAATCCTCTCGAAGGGTGTTGTCATCCTGATTTCCTGAAATAGTTATGTAATAATGAGTCTCTATTTTCATTACTAAGCATACAATCACAATAATTCAATAATATAGATAAAACAATCATACAAGTATCATATAACAAGATTATTAATACCTTAATTTATTCTACTTAAGTTCATTACTACTAACACTTTCCTTTTCTCATTTCACTACCCTTAGGATCCCTTGAGGTCTTCTTTAGCATAATAGTCGCTGGATAGCCACAGCTACACGAATACAACGTGTGCCAACCCAGCTCCTTTCAGGAGTGTTAGTCAGGAAACGAGTGTGACGCCTATGGTGCTCCTACTCTCATTTGTTTTGCGCAATTCAAGAAGAGCATCCACTACCATTATTTCCCCAAGACTTCTCAATCGTCTCCATCTTCCACACTCCAATGTACCTCTGAACAATCCATACTCATCCTTATCATATTCTATTCTCATTTCATTTCTCTTTCCATATTTCTCATCTCATCTCTATATTTCTCACTATCTATTTATTAACATATTATTCATGCTTTTATCTCTTTCTTTTACTCTAGTTCATTACTATATCACACATGAAATAATCATTGTCGAGAGTTAGTTTCCTCAGACTCAGTCCACTATGTACATGCATATATAGTCAAAATAAAAATTATACACATCATTAAACATCACAAAATAGGCTTAAAACATAACAAAAACATGTTTTTATCCAACATATACTTAAAATCATACATTTCATCACAACATCTTCATGAATACAAGCATACCACTTCCTTAGTAACAAAATAGAGCTCTCCTTACCTTAAAATGAAGGTTTAGTAAAGGGTTTTTGAGGGATCTTGCTCAAAAGGCTGAGTTCTTCCTAAATATCACAAGAGTTTCTATTTAAAGGAGGAAGAACAAGAAAATAACCAAGGAAATGGAGAACCAAGCATTAAAAACTTACCAAAGAACAAGGCAAGTGATCTTCCAAGCTTTGATCGGAGAAAAGTTGCGGTTTTTCAAGGATTTGCTGAGAAAATGAGGAGGGAAATCAGAGAGAACGTAGAAGGTCGTAACTTGGATTATAATCCAAGTTTCTCAACTTGGAAACCCTTAAATATCCCTTAACTCATGACATTCTCGTTACAACGAGCCAATTCTCGCTACAGTGAGTGGTTCTCGCTACAGTGAGACCTTTTCTTGCTACAGCCAAAAAACTAGACAAAATTGCATTGTGCAAAGTGCAATTTAAAAGTCATTACATGATGATGGTTCTCAGAAAATCTAGTGAGAGCTCCTCGCTACAGTGAGAGAGCATCAGAATGCCTAGTTCTGGACGCTGATTTCTCACTACAGCGAAAAATTTTGCAACTTAAACATCTAAAACTCTTCTAATTTTGAGCAACATGCATTAACAACTCATACCAAATACAAAACTAATAAATAATAAAAATAGAGGTGTTACATAGCGCACTGTGATCACAGAAATTGATGCCTCTAACACTTCTTAGGTCTTACTCAACTAGGTAAATAGTCATCTGTTAGTCTATGCATACGGATATAATATGTACAATAATCGGGCCCATTAGCAAAGGCATAGTCAGGAAACGAGTGTGAGGCCATGTGACGCATTCGCTCTCATAAAGAGTGTGTACACATAAGCAAATGTTGTTCACCACCCTATGTTTCTCCCAGATTTTCATTGTCTCCAGACTCTATACCCCCAGTGTATCTCTATAACTAATCACACTAGATTCAATCCATATTCGACTTTAAAAGTCATTCTCAGATTCCTCCTTTTCTCATTCATAAGATCGTGCTTAGTAAAACACTTTTAGACTAATTTCATTTCAGTCCATTCCACTGATACACTTATTAATATAGTCATAACTGTTAACTTCTTTCTGATCAATATCATTTTACCTAAACATATTTCACAAAATCTCATAATATTTCTCATTGAACAATCATCATATAATACATATGAACATGTACCAACCACTTAAACCAAACAATCAAACAGTCCAAACCATCAACCAAACATCGTTTCATCTATTATTCACAAAAAAGATATTTCGACCACATATTCTCATACAATATTCACATAACAGTGCTCTATGAGTACAAAATAAATATTGTACTATAACGATAAAATAGAGCTCTCGTTAGCTTGAAAACAAATTTATGGAGAGATGTTGAAGATGATCAAAGTTCACAGATAGAGTTCTCCTAATTATCAAGAGATATCCATAAGAACAAAAATATGAAAAATGATAAGAGAAAACAAAGTCTTATTTGAAGAAATTTACGTTAAGTCATTTAGATTCAATGTCCAAACTCAGCTTTGAAGAGAAATCGGAATTCTTGAGGCTTTTATCTGGGTGAAATGAAGAGAGAGTTTAGAGAAAACTTGAGAGAGGTGAGTTCAAAAACAAATGAGATTTCCATGTTGGAAATCTCTTAAATACTCGTCAGCCCTGCGCGTTCTCGCTTAAGTGATAATATCTTGTTTGAGCGAGGTATGCAGACAGTGGTCTCGCACACTCTTTTCTAATATGCTCGCTTGAGCGAGCTCCATCTCGCCTGAATGAGATGGCGTTCAGAGAGCCACCATCTTACTGGGTAAGGCGACAGTTGGGCCGAATTTATCTCATCTTGCTTGAGCGAGAATCATCTCACTTGAGCAAGATAGCTCTGCAACTTTGTATTTCTGCATGCTCAGTCTTGCCTGGGCAAGATTTACCTTGCATGAGCAAGATCTTCTGCGCCGAAGTTTCTCTAAAATTCTCCATTTCTTCTCTAAATGCATTCTAATACTACTTAACATTAATCAAAACATAATTTACCAAAAATTGAAAAGAGGATGTTACACTTTCAGATCTTCAAGGAAAAGATTACTGCAACTAACTCAAGATCATGTGTAGGATAGTTTTGCTCATGAGTTCATATTTAGTGTGACACATACTTTACCACTCTTTTGTCTTGCATTAGTACACATCTCAAACCTTGATGCGAACCATTAAAATACACCTCAAAAGTTTAGTTGGTATCAGGGAGAATCAATACCGAAGAGGATGTCAACCTCTGCTTCAACTCATTGAAGCTCTGTTCACAGTCTTCCATCCATATGAAGGGTTGATCTTGGCAAGTTAACCTCGTTAAAGCAAAAGTATTCTTTGCAAATCCTTCTATAAACCTCTGAAAATAGCCCCCCAAGCTCATAAAACTGAGAACTTTTGTGACTGTCTTTGATCTTTCCCATTGTAACATCGACTCTACCTTCAAAAGGCCAACTGCAATCCATTCGGTTGAGATCACATAACCAAGGAACTTCACTTTTTGAAGCCAAAATTCACACTTAGACAATTTGACATATAACTGCCTTTCCTTTAAAATTCATAGAATAATCCTCAAATGTTCAGCATGCTCCTCTGTTGAACTGGAATAAATGAGTATGTCATCAATAAAAACTACCACAAACCGATCTAGAAATTGTTTAGAGATACGGTTCATGTAGTCCATGAAAATTGTTGGGGCATTGGTGACTCCAAAAGGCACCACCACATACTCATAATGGTCGTACCAAGTGCAAAAAGCTGTCTTTGAAATGTCATCATTCTTAACTTGAATCTGATTATGCCCAGGCTTCAGATCAATCTTGGAGAACACCTTAGCACCTCTTAGCTGATCTATTAGATCATCAATCCGCAGCAATGGGTATTTATTCTTAATGGTCCACTTGTTTAGCTGAGATAACCAACTCAAAGTTTAGAACTTTTGTCTTTCTTTTTCACTAGAAGAACTGGTGCACTTGAAGGTGATACACTTGGCCTAATCATCTATTTTTGCACTAGATCTTCAACTTGATCATTAAGTTTCATCATCTCTCTCGACGCCATCTGATAAGGTGCTACTGATACTGGCTCAGCTCCAGGAACTAAGTATATACCAAACCCTATCTCCCTAGGTGGAGGTATCCCAGGAACATCATCCACAAATATCTCAGAGAATTCTCGCACCACTGGTATTGACTGAAGCTTTTGCTCCCACTCTACATTTGTAACAGCCAAAAGAATGAAGCGTGAAGCTCCCTCACTAAGAGATGTTTCTACTTGGCAGGTGGAAATTAATTCCACAAAACCTTGCTACTCAGGAAAGATTAAGCATCGTCATGTGCAATCAATCAAAATGTGATTGATAGTTAACCAATTTATGTCTAGGATTACATCCAAGCCCGTCATGGGAATACTTATAAGATTCACCTTGTACCACCTTTCCTCAACTACTATAGGACACCCGACACAAATGGTCAAAGTCAACACCAAACTCAAGGTGGGTGTCGATATTGCTAAGTCACCTCAAATCACTCACAGACAATCCTAGGTTTTTCACACATGTATCCAGAATGAAGGAGTGCGTGGCTCCAAAATCAAAGACTATGGAAAGAGAGGTACCTGCCACTACCCTTGTCCCATGAACAAGGTATGTAGCCTAAGCTGCCTCTGTCCTAGAGGTAGTGAAAACACGTGCCTTAGCTTTAGGTCTTTCTATTTATGGAGCTTTGATCGCTCTGGGTTGTACTACATCTAAGGCACTTGCCGAAGATAATGCTACTTCACTCCGTAAACTAGGACAATCCTTAACAAGGTGTCTCGGCTGTTGACAAGAGAAGCAAACTCTATTATTAGCTTGAGGGCATTGGTTCAGATAGTGTGGTCCTCCACACTTGAAGCATCTCATCGTGGGAGGTTGTGATTGCTACTGGTGATATGATTTGTTATAAGGATTTTTCATGGCACCCTTATTTCCTCCAAAACTATTGCTTTGCTTGCTAGATTGAGCCTTTCATACACCTCCAATATCCTCCTAATTAAGACTTTCTATAACAATGGCCTGGTCTACCAAATCAGCAAACTCAGTGATTCTAAGTGGAATCAAGGTTCTCTTGATATCCGTTCTTAATCCATCAGAAAATCTTTGACCTCTCCACTTCTCAGAAGTCAGGTGGGAATAAAACTAATAAAGCTTTTCAAATTGAATAGCGTATTCATATACAGATAAGTTCCCTTGCACCAAACTTAGAAACTCTCTCTCTTGCAGCATGGACATGGGAGGAATAAACATTCCTTGAAAATTCCTCTTAAATACCTCCTATGTAATGGCCTCTCTTCGAGTTTCCAACATAGATCAAGCTCTTTGCCACCACATCTCTGCATAACCCATCAATATATACCCAACATACATCACTTTTCGCTCTTCAGCACATCCTATTGTGAGAAATATTTTCTCAATCTCTTAGATTCAGAGCTCAGCTGCATCTAGTCCATCAACTCCAGTGAACTAAGAGGGGGTCACTCTTCCTAAACTTAGTTAACCCTTGGTATTTAGGTGGTGGTGCTACTATGGCTGCTGCCTGAGCTACAGTAGCTAGTTGACTTGCAGCATGCAGTTGCTGAACCACCTCCAAACTCTGCCTCATGGCTGCCGCTATATACTTCATAGTGTGAGCCATATGGTTCACATCAGGTGGACGAGGGTTCGATGTAGGTCTTCCTAAGGGTCTTACTGTTATGTTTCGGATAAAACAGTATATGCTCACGTAAATTTACTAACTAGCAAGTATACTGGTAGTTGTAGGAAGTAATAAAATTTGGAGTTCAATATGGTAGTTGGTAGTTGTAGGAAGTATACTGGTAGTTGTAGGATGTAATAAAATTTAGAATTCAATATGAGTCCTAAGTATTGTCCACAAGGATCTTGTTTTCAATTATCACTTCACAATTTGACAATTAGTTGAGCCAAACAGTTCATTAGAATGATTTGCAACATGTAAAAGTAAAACATAACAACAATATGAAGCAATGAAAGTGCTATAAAATAGAGTTGCAAAATTTGTGTTGGGATAAGATATGAATGGATGATAATTTAAAATTTATTTTACCAAAATATTAATATTAACTCAATTATGCCTCTAGACATTCAAGCATTTAATTGATTGACAATCAATTTCACATACTATTAGTCAAAGTTTAATTCCTTAACTTATTGACTCTAACATTTAACTAAATCACCCTAATTCCTTAGGAAAAATTTAATTCAATGTTGCATTACGAATTAGAACCTTAAGATTGAAAAACTAAGATCACTTATCCCTAAGAAATTAATAATTTTGGTAATCAATTCAGATCTGAGAAACAAATCCAATTTCCATTGGTAAAGGCTCCTCTTTTATTAATCAATTGAACTTCCATTCAAATATTTACTTTAGTAACAAAATTAACTACTCAATCCAATCAAACGCTCAAAGTTCAAAGTCAAAAAAATAAATCAATACATCTATTTCAGATCCATAAATCCCTACAAAAATATTTAGAACAACATTACAATGAGAGAAGGGAAAGCAAGAGAAGAAGAGAACAAGGAGCAGAAGAACATATTCTAAGACCCAATCTTCACCCTAATTCTTCTAGAAATGAAGCTTAAAAGTCACTTCCAATCCCTCTCTCTAGCTCTCGTTGGAAGTTAAAATAATTGGAAATGAAAAAAAGACAAAAGATCCTAATTTTGAACTCTCAACTGCTATTTATAATTTTTTTTTGCCTCTTTCCACGTTAACACTTTTATCACTGAGAGTAGTAACATAGAAGGCCTTCTAGAAGCTTCTAAGGTTGAAGTAAGAACTTTAATCATTCAAAGTTGATAGTTAAAAGTAGTTTCCCAAATTCTGTTATTGCGTGTAGATACTCACAATAGCAAGAGTTGCTACGTGCATGTGTTCTGTGTGAATTTGCCTTGCGCGTAGCTACTTTCAATAGTCAGAGTGGCTACGCACAACTGCGCATTGGTACTTTCATTGCCCAAAGTTGCGTAGCTACTTTTAGCACCAAGAGTTGCTACGCGCAAGTTCTTTGTGTGAATTATCCTTAGGCGTTGATACTCTCACTAGGTAAAGTGTTTACGCACAAGTCCCTTCATAAATTTTGCTGCTGAAGTGGTAACTTTCAACACTTACAGTTGTTACGCAATTGATCTTCATGATTTCCTTCTTTAAAGTGTTAACTCTATGCACCCAAAGTTGCTATGCCCAACACATATTACTTGATTCTTGATCTTTTAACCTCAATTCCTCTACTTTCTTCAATTTAATCTTTAACTTAAAAGTCTCCAGCTCAAGCTTTTGCACAAAATTAAGTCTTTTTAAGTAGAATTTTCCAGAATTGCAATAAAATCTAAAATTCTAAACTATTTACACAATTCTTGTAAAAAGCGCTGCACGTAGCCACTTTCACCTGCAATAGTGATAACTCTAGAGAGGAATGATAGGACTGGGAGGTTGCATGTAGCTACTATCACTTATGACAGTAGTTACTATGGACGACGCCCACTTCACTATTGATAGATTTTTGGAAATTAGGGTTGCAGAGCTTTTTACATTTTTTTTGCCATTTTTGGAACACTTGCATAGCTTAGGTCAGCCTTGGATGACAGCCGAAGGTCCAACCTAGGGTTTGATTTCCATTTTCTCTTTACTTCTCTTTAATTTTTGCATTGATATTATTGATTTCTCTTCACTTTCACTTTGCAATTGTAATTTTTACATTGATGTTATCGATTTAATGAGATTCTAAAGTTGAATTGCTTAATTCTGGGTTTATTTCTAAGGTTGCGTAATCTTGGAAAGAGATATTGGAGTCCATTGAATTGCTTAATTCGTATGAAAATATAAGGTTGATTTTTGCTTGTTAAATTAACCTAATTCTAGGAGGAGAGGAAGAGTATTAAATCTTGAGAGGAATAAGGATAAAGTCTATATGAATGAACTAGGGGTTACCACTTTTTATTGATTGAACTTTACAATTTTCTTTCTTACTCTTTATATTGAATATGGAATTATACAAACCATACCATTTAATTGCTTTCATAGTTAATGTTTGTGACATGTTTGATGCATATTCCCAACCAAAGTCATCAGAGACAACCTAGGCTTGCATCCTAGACTGCATAAATTTTTTCTTCATATTTTGATGAGGATTGGCGACAAATCTTTATGTAATCTGAGCGATCATCAAATTGGTGCCGTTGCCAGGGATTTTGGTATTAATTTTTGCATTGAATCTGTTAAACACTCTATTTTAGTGTTCTATTTTTTAATTTTCTACATTGTGAATACCTTAGCATTGATATAGCTTCCTAGTAGATAGGTAAATATTCCTACTATTTTTTTGCAACTTTTGGGTATTACTTTCTGCGTTTTTAGTTTCACTATTCTGCATCCTTGTTTTGTTTTATTGCATAATTCTACAGAATCTTTTAAATCTGTGCTGCATTTTTCTTTGCAATTGTTTTGTAGTTTCTTTCTTTTTCTTGTTGCTTGACACTATTGTTTTATTTTACTGCACTTAGACATTATTTTTCTACATAATTGTTATCTGCACATTCTGCATTTTTGTTACTTCATTTAACTTACTTCTTTTCACTTCTCATAGTTAATTCCTAATGCATGACCAGATTAAATCTTGGAGACTTGTATCTATTTGATCCAAAATTTGATAGGACTTTCTATAGTAACATTAGGATACATAGGCATAATTCTGAAAATTTAGAGGAAACATTATTCTCCTTCATCCATCTATTCTTCACCACATTCTTTATATTCTGAAACTAAAAAAATAGCTGATAATGAAAGGACATTAAAGGAACTAGTTGCTGTCACGACCCCTTTTTATAAAGGACCGAGAACATTATTTCTACACCACATACTTATTTAAAAATAGGTAAATAATAGAGAATATAAGTATAAAATTCACTTCTCATTCAAAGTAAAAATGAAGTTCCTTACAACAAATATCCAACAGATCAACATAATATTACATTTAGTTTATAATATTCAAAATACCAAAAAAAATTATAATATGTGACTTCCTCGACATGAGGTCTCATATATAAAGAAAAAGGACTCTGATGCATTATTACTCAACTCCAGCTTCTAACTTTTCTTCACTGGCCCCTCAGCCTGTGAAGTAGATGCAACACTGCTACATCCGCTCACGTACCACCGTACGATCATCGCAAAGATACACGCACACAACGACATAGACAGAAATGCAAGGGTGAGCTTACCAAACATAAAATAAAATTATATATATATAGAGCAACATATTTCTCACAGAATAACCCCATGCATTTCCAGCCCATCTAATGCACAAGATGAAAACGGCTTCCAACCGGTTTCACAAACTAAGTAATCCGAAGGAACCGAGCCGGTCCGGAGCGACCCATTCCGTATCTGGATCCGGACAAAGACAAAGACAAAGCTCAAGATGAACTTACCGTTACATGTCTACCCACCTAAACATGTAACTCGGCTCTATAATGATGCACAACATATATCTCAAAGATGATGCACGCCACCAAAATTATTTTAACACTCAACTACGGCAAGTTTATAATAGATCAGCCAAAATCTCAGCATTTTAAACTAATTAACAACGATTCTGACTTAGAAAATAGCTTTTATTCAATAGATCTAACAAAATCATATCAAAATATCTTGAAATAACATATTAAACCGTTCAAAACATAGTTCATAGGTTAAAGTAAACTCCCTTACCTCGTAAAGATGATTCACACTAGATCTACCGAATATTACTTGATTATAACAAAAATTCACCGAAGATTCAGCTTTAGAACGGAGTTTCTCCTAAGAACACCATGAATTTCTATAAGAAAGAGAAGGAGAAGAGAAACGAACGGTAAATCTAGCTTCAAACTTAAAGAAACTTACTTCCAATACTTCAGAATAGATGTAGAATCTCGATCTGCGAGAAATCTAAGTTTAGGAAGGTTTAGTATGAGAGAAATGGTGGTTTACGGCCTTAGAACCTTTGAGAACCTTGGATAGAGGTGAAGAAATGAAAATTTCGTGTGAAGCCCCCTTTTTATAGAAAATTTTCGAAATTTACTGTTCACGCCGAAATTTACTGTTCACCGTCGGAAAACACTGTTCACCGCCTTACTGTTCATGCCGGAAAATACTGTTCAGGCACTATTCATGCCGAAAAACACTGTACACGCACTGTACATACGCGGTTGTCACTGTTCATACGCGGTTTGTACTGTACACTGTGACGTCACCGATGACGTCAGCTGTCACTGTACATACGCGGTTTGTACTGTTCATACACGGTTTGTACGCGGTTTGCACTGTTCATTGCACTGTTCATACACGGTTTGTACTGTACATACGCGGTTGCACTGTTCATTGCACTGTTCATACGCGGTTGCACTGTTCATTGCACTGTTCATACGCGGTTGCACTGTTCATTGCACTGTTCATACGCGGTTGCACTGTTCATTGCACTGTTCATACGGTACTGTTCACTTTTTTTTTTTTTTTTAAAATAATTTCAAACTCCATCTAAATATATTCCAATACCAAATAATCCTTCAATTAACATTGAACAAGTATAAAATATTATAGATTACTCAATAATAAATTAGAAGCCTGACAATTCTTCCCCCGAAAATAAATTTTCGTCCTCGAAAATTTCATTCCCCAGAGAAAAGATGAGGGTACAACTCTCTCATTCTTTCTTCTAACTCCCATGTGGCATCACCAGTTATTTGGTCCCAAACAACCTTTACTAACCGAATAGACTTACCTCTAAGTTTCTTAACTCTAGTTTCCTCGATACGAGCAGCTGGGACCTCCACAGACAAGTCATCTCGTAACTCCACAACATCGGGCTCAATTACATGAGACAAATCTGGAACATACTTCTTTAATCGGCGACACATGGAAAACATTATGTATTCCAGACAACTGAGGTGGTAACGCTAATTCATAGGCTACTGGTCCTCGACGATGTAATATCTGATACGGTCCTATGAACTTAGGTGTTAACTTCTTGGCTCTTAAGGCTCGCCCCACACCTGTAGTGCGTGATACTTTTAAGAATACATGATCACCAACCTCAAATTCTAGGGATCTTCTGCGTCGGTCAGCATAAGATTTCTGTCGACTTTGGGTAGCTCTTAGCTTTTCTCTAATAAGTTCAACTTTCTCCTTAGTTTCTTGCAGCATTTCAGGTCCAACCATCAAATGTACTCCATCTTGGAACCAACGAGATAGGGGTTCTACACCTTCTACCATACAGAGCTTCAAATGGTGCCATATCTATACTCGAATGATAGCTATTATTATAAGTGAATTCTACCAAAGGAAGCATATCCTCCCAATTACTCATCTGCTCTACAATGCAAGTCCGCAATAAGTCTTCTAAGGTCTGAATAGTACGCTCAGATTGACCATCTGTTTGCGGATGGTATGCAGAACTCAACCTCAACCGTGTGCCCATAGATTCTTGGAAACTCGCCAAAGCGGGAAGTGAATCGAGGATCCCTATCAGAGATAATACTAGAAGGTACTCCATGCAACCTGACAATCTCTCTAATGTACAATTCTGCTAATTTCTCCAAGCTAAAGGTCATGTTAATTGGAAAGAAATGTGCACTCTTGGTTAGCCTATCAACTATGACCCATACTGCATCATGATTCCTAACTGTTCTAGGTAGATGGGACACAAAGTCCATAGTCACATGGTCCCACTTCCACTCTGGAATTTCCATCGTTTGTAACTCTCCTGGAGGGCTTTGGTGCTCCGCTTTTGCCTTTTGACAAGTCAAGCAGGCTTTAACAAACTCAGCTATCTCTCGCTTCATGCCTGGCCACCAAAACATCTGCTTTAAATCTTGATACATCTTGGTAACACCAGGATGAATGTTGAGACTACCCTTATGTCCTTCTTCTAGAATTGCTCTCTTTAATTCAGTATCTCTAGGGACACAAACTCGACCTTGACATCTGAGAATACCATCAACACCTTTACTGAAACCTTTTGTCTTATCTGTCCCTAAGAGAAATACAATCCGACATAACATTGGATCCCACAATTGTTTATCTTTAATTTCCTGTAAGAAATTATTAGTCACCACAATTCGGCTACAACTAATCTTTTCGGGTGATAAGTCCACATGTATGTTCAGGTCTCGGAATTGTTCTACCAAAAGGGTTTCACTGACTCTTAGGGAGAATGCCTGAACCACATTCCTACTTAATGCATCGGCCACCACGTTAGCTTTTCCTGGATGGTATTGGAGCTGAAAATCATAATCCTTAAGGAATTCCACCCAACGTCTCTGCCTCATATTTAACTCTCGCTGATCAAATAAATACTTCAGACTCTTATGATCACTATATACATCGAACTGAGCTCCATAAAGATAGTGTCGCCACACCTTCGCAGCAAAGACTACCAGCTAACTCAAGGTCATGAATCGGGTAATTTCGCTCATGAGTTCGTAATTGACGAGATGCATAAGCTACCACTCTTTTCTCTTGCAGCATCACACGTCCCAATCCCTGATGCGACGCATCACAGTACACCTCACACGGTCGACGAGTATCCTGGAGCATCAACACCGGCGAAGAAGTTAGTCTCTGTTTTAACTCATTAAAGCTTTGCTCACATTCTTCACCCACACAAAGGGTTGATCACGGCGAGTTAACCGTGTTAATGGTGCAGCTATCTTCGCGAATCTCTCTATAAATCTCCGTAGTAACCTCGCTAGGCCCACAAAACTACGAATCTCTGAGGCTGTCTTCGGCCTTTCCCACAGCAACACCGCTTCAACTTTGGAAGGATCAACTGCAATTCCTTTAGCTGAAATAACATGACCAAGGAACTTCACTTCCTCTAGCCAAAACTCACACTTAGACAGTTTAGCATACAACTGTTTTTCCCTTAAAACATTAAGTACAAATCCTCAAATGCTCTTCATGTTCCTCGACGAACTAGAATAAATTAAAATATCATCAATAAAGACTACCACAAATCGATCCAGGAAAGGTCTAAAGATCCGATTCATGTAGTCCATAAACACAGCTGGAGCATTTGTAACTCCAAAAGGCATCACTATATACTCATAATGACCATATCTAGTGCGAAAAGCAGTCTTAGGAATATCTTCATCCTTCACTCGGATCCGATGGTACCCAGGACTTCAAATCAATCTTAGAGAATACCTTAGCACCTCTCACTGGTCCATCAAATCATCGATTCGCGGCAATGGGTACTTGTTCTTAATTGTCAACTTATTCAACTTGCGATAATCCACACATAATCTAGAACTTCCGTCTTTCTTTTTCACCAAGAGAATCAGCTCCCCAAGGCGATACACTTGGTCTAATCATCTGTTTACGCATTAGATCCTCGATTTGCCCTTTAAGCTCAATTAACTCTTTTGGCGCCATTCTATACGGTACTACGTACACCGCTCAGCTCCAGAATCAAATCTATAGCAAACTCTACCTCTCTACGTGGAGGTATTCCAGAATATCCTCTGGAAAAATCTCGTGGAATTCTCGTACTACTGGTATTGATCGAAGGCTTTGCTCCACTTCGCATTCATAACTCCCAACAAAACAAAACAAGATACTCCCTCATTAAGGATGTTTCTACTTGGCGAGTAGAAATCAATTCTACACAATCTTGCTGCTCAGGAAAGATTAAACACCTCCGCCACAATCAATTAGCACACGATTGGCGGTTAGCCAATCCATACCCAGGATTACATCTAACCCCGACATCGGGATACAAATAAGATTTACTTTGTATCTTCGTCCCTCAATTGCTATGGGACACCTAACACAAACCGTCGAAGTCTTAATTGAACTTAAAGTAGGTGTCGATACTACTAAGTCACATCCTAGATCGCCCACCGGTAATCCTAAGTTTCTCACACAATTGTCCGCAATAAAAGAGTGTGTGGCTCCGTAATCAAATAATACGTAAAGAAAAGTACCTGCCACTACCGCTGTTCCTTGAACAAGATCTGTCGCCTGGGCTGCCTCTGACGCAGAAGTAGTGAATACACGTCCCTCCGCTCTCGATCTGGTTGTTGTTGGAGCCCTAGTTGCTTTAGGCCTAATAGCGTGCAAGGCGCTAGCAGAAGACGAAACTGCCCTACTAGGCGTAGGACAGTCCCTTGCAAGGTGCCCTGGCTGCTGGCACGAGAAGCAAACTCTTACATCGGCCAGGCACTGGCTCAGATAGTGTGGTCCACCACACCTAAAACATCTGACAATCTGCGGCACTGAGACTCTAGGAGAAGAAGAAATTGCTCCCCTAGGCTGAAATGTAGAAGTAGCAGTCCCTACTGGCACCGGGGCTGATGCTGCCGATCCTCTTGACTGATATGATCGAGACTGCTGTTGGCGTAGCGACCGACTGTAGGGGCCCTTCTTAGCGCCCTTACTTCCATTACCATAACTGCTAGCAGCTCTACTAGATGGAGCCTTCCCAACTCCACCAACATCCTCCGCATTGAGACTCTCTATAATGGTGGCTTGATCCACCAAGTCAGCAAACTCTGTGATCCTGAGTGGGATCAAAATCCTCTTTATGTCAGTTCTCAGCCCGTCTGAAAACCTCTGACATCTCCACTCCTCTGAAGTCGGGTGAGAATAAAATCGGTAGAGCCGCTCAAACTGTATTGCATACTCATAGACTGATGAGTTTCCTTGCACCAAGTTTAGAAACTCTCGTTCTTTGGCGGACGAACATGAGAAGGGAAAAACTTTCCCGTAAAACTACTTCTAAATACAGCCCAAGTAATGACTTCACCTCGGGCCTCTAGCATAGTACGAGCTCCATGCCACCACATCTCTCGCATCCCCTATCAGCATATACGTAGCATATATCACCTTTCTCTCCTCGGCGCAACCCATGGTTAGGAAGATCTTCTCAATCTCCCCGATCCGCAGTTCAAGAAGATCCGGTCCATCTACTCCCGTGAATTGAGGAGGATCATTCTTTCCGAACTCGACAACCCATGGTATTCGGGAAGAGGTGCAACTGAGGTAGTAGTCGCTGTCGCTGCAGCTAGCCGCTTGATTTGCAGCTTGTCGTCGCTGAATCATATCTAGACTCGCTAACAAAGTGCTGCCATGGCCTCCATGGCATGAGCCATTTGGTTCACATCACAGGAGGAGGATTTGCAGCAGATCTTCTTGGTCTAGCCATCCGAATATATAGACTAGCTGAACGTACTAACGTTTAACATATTCAAAGAATACCACCACATAGCTATATTCACAGATTCAGCTTACAGTGATATATTCATATTTAGTATATCATAAAAATTTAATCAATTTAGTACTCAGCATAACAACATATCAACATTCACATAGCATAGCAAACACATTCATTTCAGCAATCATTTACAAATTTTAGCTTAACAGTCTCTTATTCACACAGTATGACTCACCTATAGCTCACCCAAGTATCATATACCAAGTTTCCTACATCAATCATGTCTGAGAATCGAGGTGATCAAGCTCGTTCCCTCACAACTTGATGAATAGAAATTATGATATATGATTCACAGCTAAAACTTATATGTCTAATATGCACAACTGACGCCTAACAACCTCACCCCGTAGGTTTACCTAGACCATGCTCTGATACCACTAAAATGTCACGACCCCTTTTTATAAAGGACCGAGAACATTATTTCTACACCACATACTTATTTAAAAATAGGTAAATAATAGAGAATATAAGTATAAAATTCACTTCTCATTCAAAGTAAAAATGAAGTTCCTTACAACAAATATCCAACAGATCAACATAATATTACATTTAGTTTATAATATTCAAAATACCAAAAAATTATAATATGTGACTTCCTCGACATGAGGTCTCATATATAAAGAAAAAGGACTCGATGCATTATTACTCAACTCCAGCTTCTAACTTTTCTTCACCGGCCCTCACCTGTGAAGTAGATGCAACACTGCTACATCCGCTCACGTACCACCGTACGATCATCGCAGACACACGCACACAACGACATAGACAAAATGCAAGGGTGAGCTTACCAAACATAAAATAAAATTATATATATATAGAGCAACATATTTCTCACATGAATAACCCCATGCATTTCCAGCCCATCTAATGCACAAAGATGAAAACGGCTTCCAACTGGTTTCACAGCCTAAGTAATCCGTAGGAACCGAGCTGGTCCGGAGCGACCCATTCCGTATCTGGATCCAGACAAAGACAAAGACAAAGACCTCAAGATGAACTTACCGTTACATGTCTACCCACCTAAACATGTAACTCGGCTCTATAATGATGCACAACATATATCTCAGCATGATGCACGCCACCAAAATTATTTTAACAAATTTCAACTACGGCAAGTTTATAATAGATCAGCCAAAATCTCAAGATTTTAAACTAATTAACAACAAGCATAAACTTAGAAAATAGCTTTTATTCAATAGATCTAACAAAATCATATCAAAATATCTTGAAATAACATATTAAACCGTTCAAAACATAGTTCATAGGTTAAAGTAAACTCCACTTACCTCAGAAAGACGATTCACACTAGATCTACCGAATATTACTTGATTATAACAAAAATTCACCGAAGATTCAGCTTTAGAACGGAGTTTCTCCTAAGAACACCATGAATTTCTATAAGAAAGAGAAGGAGAAGAGAAACGAACGGTAAATCTAGCTTCAAACTTAAAGAAACTTACTTCCAATACTTCTAATAGATGTAGAATCTCAGATCTGGCGAGAAATCTAAGTTTAGGAAGGTTTAGTATGAGAGAAATGGTGGTTTACGGCCTTAGAACCTTTGAGAACCTTGGATAGAGGTGAAGAAATGAAAATTTCGTGTGAAGCCCCCTTTTTATAGAAAATTTTCGAAATTTACTGTTCACGCCGAAATTTACTGTTCACCGTCGGAAAACACTGTTCACCGCCTTACTGTTCATGCCGGAAAATACTGTTCAGGCACTATTCATGCCGAAAAACACTGTACACGCACTGTACATACGCGGTTGTCACTGTTCATACGCGGTTTGTACTGTACACTGTGACGTCACCGATGACGTCAGCTGTCACTGTACATACGCGGTTTGTACTGTTCATACACGGTTTGTACGCGGTTTGCACTGTTCATTGCACTGTTCATACACGGTTTGTACTGTACATACGCGGTTACACTGTTCATTGCACTGTTCATACGCGGGTGCACTGTTCATTGCACTGTTCATACGCGGTTGCACTGTTCATTGCACTGTTCATACGCGGTTGCACTGTTCATTGCACTGTTCATTGCACTGTTCATTTTTTTTTTTTTTTTTTAAAATAATTTCAAACTCCATCTAAATATATTCCAATACCAAATAATCCTTCAATTAACATTGAACAAGTATAAAATATTATAGATTACTCAATAATAAATTAGAAGCCTGACAGTTGCACCTGATGTGACTTATCAAACTTTGTGCATATAGTATCATGATATTGATGCTTTATTTATTCTTAAAACTGGACTGATACACCTATTGCCTAGATTTTATGGCCTTGCAAGTGAAGATCTGCACAAGCACATCAAGGAATTCCATATAGTTTGTTTGACTATGAGGTCACAAGGATTGGCTTTATTATCTTCCACCAGGATCCATAATCAGTTGGGACAATTTAAAGAGACCCTTCCTAGAGAAATTCTTTCCAGCTTCAAAAGCTGCATCTATAAGGAAAGAAATTTATGGGATAAGACAACTTGAGAGAGATACACTCTACGAATACTGGGAAAGATTTAAGAGATTGTGTGCCAGCTACCCCCACCACCAAATCAGTGATCAATTGCTTATCCAATACTTCTATGAAGGATTGCATCCCATGGATAGAAGCATAATAGATGCTGTAAGTGGAGGAGCATTGGTGGACAAGACATCGGTTGCAACCCGCAATTTGATTGAAAATATGGTTGCTAACCACCAAAAATTTACAATAAGAAAGAATTCTTATATGACCAGAAGTGTAAGTGAAATCCAAATTGCTGAACCCAATAAGCTAAAACACAAGATTGATGAGTTAGCATCCATGGTGAAGCAATTGGCTTCCATGTAGAAGAGTGCCACTACACCTCCTTCACCATTCGTTCTACCCATGCTATGTGGAATTTATTCAGCTACAGACCATTATACCGATAGTTGCCCCACATTGCAAGAGTCTGACACCCTAGAAGGTAATCCCCAAGTCTATTCGGCAAATATTCATACTAATAAGTTTCCTTTTCAACACTCGCAGCAACAACCAAATTGGGATCTATCTTCAAATAAGTATAATCCAGGCTGGGGAAACCATCCAATGCAAATCATATACAATAATTCCAGTTCCACCCCAAACAATATACATACTCATCTTCGCATTTACGCATTTGTACAGGTCTACATCATCACACACACACATACACACACACATATATATATATATCAAATACACAAACACATGAAAATCTACATAAATTTTTATATTAATAATCAAACAATATTACAAAAATTGAGGCGTATTGTGATGCTTCACATCAGGAATTAAGGTGTTTGTTAATGCAAGATAAGAGGGTGGTAGCTTATGCGGCTCGCTAATTACGAACTTATGAGCGAAATTACCCAACCCATGACCTTGAGTTAGTTGTTGTAGTCTTTACTCTGAAGGTGTGGCGGCACTATCTTTGTGGAGCTCAATTTGATGTGTATAGTGATCATAAGAGCCTGAAGTATTTGTTTGATCAGCGAGGGTTAAATATGAGGCAGGGTGTTGGATGGAATTCCTTAAGGATTATGATTTTCAGCTCCAATACCATCCAGGAAAAGCTAATGTGGTGGTTGATGCATTAAATAGGAATGTGGTTCAAGCATTCTCCTTAAGAGTTAGTGAAACTCTTTTGGTAGAACAATTTTGAGACCTGAACTTACATGTGGACTTATCACCTGAAAAGATTAGTTGTGGTCGAATTGTGGTAACTAATAGTTTCTTGCAGGAAATTAAAGACATACAGCTATGGGATCCTATGTTATGTCAGATTGTATTTCTCTTAGGGACAAATAAGACAGAGGGTTTTAGTAGAGGTGCTGATAGTATTCTTACATGCCAAGGTCGAGTTTGTATCCCTAGAGATGTTGAATTAAAGAGAGCAATTCTAGAAGAAGGACATAAGGGTAGTCTTAAAATTCATCCTGGTGTTACTAAGATGCATCAAGATTTGAAGCAGATGTTTTGGTGGCCAGATATAAAGCAAAAGATAGCTGACTTTGTTAAAGCTTATTTAACTTGTCAGAAGGCAAAGGTGGAGCACTGGAGTCCTCTAGGAGAGTTGCAGATGATGGAAATTCTGGAATTGGAGTGGGACCATGTGACTGGATTTTGTGTCCCATCTACCTAGAATAATTAAGAATCATGATGCTATGTGGGTCATAGGTGATAGGCTACCAAGAGTGCGCATTTCTTGCCGATCAACATGACCTATAGCTTGAAAAAGTTAGCAGAATTATACATTAGAAAGATTTTCAGTTGCATGGAATACCTTCTAGTATTATCTCTAATAGGGATTCTCGATTCACTTCTCAATTTTGGCAGAGTTTCTAGGAAGGTATGAGCATGCAGTTGAGGTTTAGTTCTGCATATCATCCACAAACAAATGTCAATCTGAGCATACTATTCAGACCTTAGAAGACTTGTTGTGGACTTGTATTGTGGAGCAAAGGGGTAATTGGGAGGATATGCTTCTTTTGGTAGAATTCGCTTATAATAATAACTACCATTCAAGTATAGATATGGCACCATTTGAGGCTCTATATGGCAAAAGGTGTAGAACCCCTATCTGTTGGTTCCAAGATGGAGTACATTTGATGGTTGGGCTTGAAATGCTACAGGAGAAAGTTGAAATTATCAGAGAAAAGCTAAGAGCTACTCAGAGTTGACAGAAATCTTATGTTAACCAATGCAGAAGACCCTTAGAATTTGAGGTTGGTGATCATGTATTCCTGAGAGTGTCACGCACTCAGGTGTGGGGCAAGCATTAAGGGTTAAGAAGTTAACGCCTAAGTTCATGGGACCATATCAAATATTACATTATAGAGGATTCGTAGCCTATGAATTAGCGTTACCAGCTCAGTTATCAAGATTGCATAATGTTTTTTATGTGTTGCAGCTGGAGAAATATGTTCCTGATCTGTCTCATGTAGTCAAGCCTGATGTTATGAAGATATGAGATGATTTGTCAGTGGAGATCCCAGGTGCAAGTATCAAAGACACTAAAGTTAAGGAGGTTATAGGCAAGTCTATTCGATTAGTAAAGGTTGTTTGGGACCTAGTCATTAGTGATGTCACATGGGAGTTAGTGGAAAGAATGAGAGAGTTGTACCCTTATCTTTTCTCTTAGGGATGAAATTTTTTAGGATGAATATTTATTTTTAGGGGAGAATTGTTAAGCCTGTAATTTATTATTGAGTAATCTATAATATTTTGTACTTGTTAAATGTTAATTGAAGGATTATTTGGTATTGAAATAGTTTTAGATGAAGTTTGAAACTGATTTAGAAAAAAAAAAAGTGAACAGTGTTGGTGAACAGTTCAAAATGCATGAATAGTGGTGATGTGACTAGTAATTCCGGCATGAACAGTAAGGCAGTGTAAACAGTGACTCTAGTGTGAACAGTGCTAAAAAAATTTTCTATAAATAGGGAGTTTTGCACAAAATTTTCACTTCTTCACACTTCTCAAAGGTTCTCAACGGTTCCAAGGCCATATACCACTATTTTCTCTCATACTAAACTCTTATAAACTTAGATTTCTCTCCAGATCTGTGATTTTGCATATGTTCTAAAGTAAGTTTCTCTAAGTTTGAAGTTAGTTTAATTGTTCGTTTCTCTTCTCCTTCTCTTTCTCATAGAAGTTTATGGTGTTCTTAGGAGAGCCTCCGTTCTAAAGTTAAATCTTAGGTGAATCTTGCGTTAAAATAAGTAATATTTAGTAGATCTTATGTGAATCACTATTTTAAGGTAAGGGGAGCTTACTTTAGCCTATGAACTATATTTTGAACAGTTTGATATGCTATTAAAGAAAGGTTTGAGTTGGTTTTGTTAGATCTCTTTGATAAAAGCTGAGATATAAAGGATTTTAATAAATGCTTTCTATACTTGGTCCTACATTGTAATTCATGAATGATAATTGAGACTTTAAACTATTCATTGAGAGAATTTACTATTATTAAGTTCGTTTTATTCATATTTTAGGAAAAAGGATCAAGAAATGAAAGCTTAAAAGATGTTGGGAATTGAAGGAAGAAAGGAAGCAGAGATATACACGGGCAGGTACACGCCCGTGTATATGAGCGTGTATCTCATTGGATGCATAAATCAAGCATACATTCAAGCCAGAAATATACATGGGCAAGTACACGCTCGTGTATATGAATGTGTATATCACTGGTTGCGTCAATTGAAAGGCATCACCTAAACCAGAGATGTACACGGTCAAAGTACATGACCGTGTATACGAGCGTATACTTGATAGAAGAGTTATGAAGGCCAATTAATAGAGACCAGAGATGTACACGGTCAAAGTACATGACCGTGTACATGAACGTGTACTTTTCCAAAAAGCTTTGAAGGGCAATTGTTAGAAATCAAAGATGTACACGGCCAAAGTACAGGGCCGTGTTCTTGAGCGTGTACTTTTGACGTGCGTTAGAATTCAAATTCTGCGAGAAGATAAACCCTTGGATGACTAATATAAAAGGGAACTTGACACAGAAACCTGAGGGAGGCAGTTCTAGGGAAAGACGAAGTCGGTGACGGCTAGAGAATGGAATCAAGTTCTTTAATTCATCTCTTTTGTAATTTTAGTTTCAAGATGTTTAGGTTCTAATTTAGACTATCTAGATTTAATGAATCTTATGTGACCAAACCTTCTAGAATTCTTCTTAATGCTATTTCATGTTTTCTTTTTTTGGGTTTAATTGAGTAGTATCAATTGTCTTCCATCTTGTTTTCTTGTTTGAATTTGAGTAAAAGTCCTACATGAAATTAACATTGCTCAATTAAAAGGACTTGAAAGTATTTCTAGAGATAGAAAGACGTAAGTTTTCTGTATTAGGAATAACCCTAATTATGAAATTCATAATGAACTTAATGCAACCTAGGGATATTAATTAAGGAAGAGATTCCGATTGATAAACCGAGGGTTATGAATCATTATCCTTGAGAGAGGTATTGGTTTAATTCAGAATTTCCTACAGCAACAAGGGTTTAGAACTAAGTAGTTGAAGGAGAATTTCAGTTATTTGGACACTTAAGAGGATTTACAGTCTAGATACTCGCCTATTTCCTTTGAATACCTTTAGTCATACTTTTCTATATTTTATTATCATAAGAAATCTGTTCCTTTTAATTTATTATTCTTCTTTTTTTAGCTATTTTATCAACAAAATTTAACTCTCAAATTCATTAACAATTGCGCAATTAAGTAAGTAATTCTTAATAACAGTCCCTATGGATATGACACTTAGTACTATATTTTCATAATATTACTCTGACAACAGCTATACTTGCCCAGTAATCGATTTTTACACACCAAATTTTTGGCCCCGTTGCCGGGGACTAATTAATTAGGATTCCCTTGATTACATATTTACTAATTTTCTTTATTTCTTTAGTCTTGAATTAACTTTTCTATTTTGCCTTCATTCTTTTTAGGAGCTAATTTTTTGGTGTATGACCAGAACCTATTCTGCTGCACTGTTTGAAGAACTATTTGAATTTGACCCAGTGATAGAAAGAACTTTACGAAAAATTTGAAAAGAGAGGCGACTGCTAGTACAAAGGGAAAATGCACAAACCTACATGGAAAGAATGGCAAACAATGAAGAGCAACCAAGGACCATGTCTGATTATGCTCGTCCATCATTAACTGGGACAAAATCTAGCATTGTCCGTCCAGATGTGCAGGAAAATTTTGAAATAAAGCCCAATGTTATTCAGATGGTTCAGCAGTTTGTTCAATTTGATGGGTTGCAAGATGAAGACCCCAACGCTCACATCGCTAATTTCTTGGAGATCTGTGATACATTCAAGATAAATGGAGCTACTGATGATGCAATCCGGTTGAGGCTATTTCCATTCTCTCTCAGGAGCAGAGCAAAACAGTGGTTGAACTCTCTCCCATGTGGATCTATCACTTCATGGGAAGCCAAGCTAGAAAAATTCTTAGCAAAGTATTTCCCCTTGCAAAGATTGCTAAGATGAGGAATGATATCTCCTCCTTTTACCAATTGGAGTAAGAGACCTTATATTATACATGGGAGAGGTTTAAGGAATTATTAAGGAAGTGCCCACATCATGGGATTCCTAACTGGCTTCAAGTGAAAATCTTCTACAATGGATTGAACCAAGCCACAAGACAAATGATAGATGCTGCAACTGAGGGCACGTTGAATAGCAAGACACCAAGGGTTGCACAAAAACTGTTTGAAGAAATGGCGATGAACAACTATCAATGGAGCTCCACTCGATCCAAACCTGCAAAATCTACTGGGATTTATAGTCTTGATGTAGTAACATCCTTGGCAATGCAAGTTGAAGCCTTAGGGAAGAAGATTGATGGTTTATCTATTAACCATCTAGTTGTTTCAGTGATGAGATGTGATATTTATGGAGGAGACCACCCTAATCGTGAGTGCCAAGCTACTCAAGAAGAGCATGCCAATGTAATAGGAAATAGACCACCTTACCAAAATTATAATGGCATGAATCATCCGGGCTGGAGGAATCATTCCAATCCACTATGAAACAACAACCAATAGCCAATGCAGAACAACACACTCCCAGAATTTCAACAAACTTCACATCCACCACCGCTCACGGTTGAAAAGAAGTCAAACCTTGAGGAATTGATGACCAAATTCATTCAAACTTCAAAATCTCGGTTCCAATCCACCGAGATAGCACTAAGAAATCAACAAGCCTCTATCCATAATCTAGAGAATTAGTTGGGTCAAATCTCTAGACTCATCTCAGAAAGACCCCAAGGGAGCTTGCCTAGTAATACTGAGACTAATCCTAAGGAACAGGTCAAGGCAGTAACATTAAGGAGTGGCAAAACATTACAAGAGAAGGGGAAGCAAGAAGTAGAAAAAGCTGCAGTTGAAGAGGAGGATAAAGGTCAAGAGGAGACTGTGGAAAAGCCTCATGTAGTGAAAGAGTTCATACCTCCACTCCTCTACCCAGCAAGATTGAAGAAAGACAAGGATGATGAACAATTTGGTAAATTTCTGTCCTTATTTCATTAACTTCATATAAATTTACCATTTGTTGATGCTTTGGCACATATGCCCAAATACACAAAGTTTCTGAAGGATCTACTATCCAACAAGAAGAAGCTGGAGGAGTTAGCCACGGTAACTCTAAATGAAGAATGCTCAGCAATCCTGCAAAATAAGATGCCCAAAAAATTGAAGGATCCAGGGAGTTTTACTCTTCCTTGTCTAATTGGTAGATTGATAGTTGATAAGGCTATGGCTGATTTAGGTGTTAGCATTAATTTGATGCCATATTCTATTTTTAAGAAATTAGGTTTGCGAGAACCTAGGCCAACCAGGATGAGTATTCAAATAGCTGATAGGTCAGTTAAATATCCTAGGGGTATCATTGAAGACGTGCTTGTAAAAGTAGACAAATTTATTTTTCCTGTTGATTTTGTGATTCTTGATATGGATGAGGACACTGAAGTCCTCTTGATCTTAGGTCATCCCTTTTTAGCTACTGGGAAAGCCATAATTGATGTGAGTGATGGAAAGTTAATTTTAAGAGTGGGGGATGAAAAAGTCACTTTCAAAATTCCTGAAGTAATGAAAAAGTCCTTAAAACAAGATGATTCTTGTTTCTTCCTTAATGTAACTGATGACTTTGTTTCTGACTTTGCACAGGAATTCTTGATGTCAGACCCATTGGAAAGGAGTTTAATTCAAGAAGAAGGAAAAGATGACATGAGCATGCTAACTCGAGAACAGTGGTGTCATTTAGAATCCATTGGGCCCTTATTGAGAAAGAGGAACTTTGAAGTTCTGGAGCAGAATTCAGAGAAGCAACCCAATCCATCCATTGATGAACCACCAGATGTAGAATTGAAAATCCTACCCGAACATCTGGAGTACGCCTTTTTGGAAGATGGTTACAAGTTAACAGTTATCATTGCTTCAGATGTAACACAAGAACAAAAAGCTCAGTTGCTAAATGTACTTCGAGAACACAAGAAAGCAATAGCATGGAAGATCTCTGACATAAGAGCGATTAGCCCTTCTTTTTGCACTCACAAGATTTTGATGGAGTCTGATTCTAAGGCTGTCGTGCAACCACAAAGAAGGCTAAACCCAAACATGAAAGAAGTGGTGAAAGCGAAAGTGATTAAGTTACTCGATGCCAGAATGATTTATCCCATCTCGGATAGTCCTTGGGTGAGCCCGGTGCAAGTCGTTCCAAAAAGGGGGAATGACTGTAGTGCCTAATGAGAAGAATGAGTTGGTGCCTACTAGGACTATTACTGGATGAAGGGTTTGTATTGACTATCAGAAACTGAATGATGCAACAAAGAAATACCACTTCCCTCTCCTATTCATTGACCAAATGCTGGAGAATTTTTCGGGCCATATGTTTTACTATTTCTTGGATGGGCTCTCAGGATACTTCCAAATTCCAATAGCACTAGAAGATCAAGAGAAAACCACCTTTACATGCCCATATGGAACATTTGCTTACTGCCAGATGCCGTTCGAATTATGCAATGCATCGACAACTTTTCAGCAGTGTATGATGGCCATTTTTTATGAGATGGTAGAAGATATAATGGAGATATTCATGAACGACTTCTCAGTCTTTGGTGACTCATTCTCTCATTGCCTAAAGAATTTGTCAAGAGTTCTTCAAAGATGTGAAGAAACTAATTTGGTGCTTAATTGGGAGAAGTGCTATTTTATGGTGCAAGAGGGCATTGTACTTGGTCATAAGATTTCCTATAAGGGAATTGAGGTGGATAAGGCAAAAATTGACACAATCGAAAAGTTACCACCCCCTACTTTTGTCAAGGAAATTTAGAGCTTCTTAGGCCATGCAGAATTCTACAGGATATTTATCAAGGATTTCTCCAAGATCACCAAACCTCTGACTAGACTTTTGGAAAAGGAAAATTCCTTTGTTTTTAATGAGGAGTGTTCAATTGCTTTTGAGTTACTAAAACGAAAAATGACCCAAGCTCCTATCTTGTGTGGTCTGGATTGGAACTATGCATTTGAGTTTATGTGCGATGCAAGCGACTATGCTTTGGGAGCTGTACTTGGCCAGAGAAAAGACAAGCATTTTTAGCCCATTTATTATGCCAACAAGACCCTAACAAGTGCTCAAGAGAATTACACTACAACAGAGAAAGAACTATTGGCTATGGTGTTTGCATTTGATAAATTTTGCCAATATTTAGTTTTGTCTAAAGTGATAGTGTATACGGATCATTCTGCATTATGTTATTTGCTAACCAAAAGTGATGCAAAGCCTAGACTAATGAGATGGGTCATGTTACTGCAGGAATTTGACTTGGAAATCAAGGATAAAAAGGTTCAGAAAATTTGGCTGCTGATCACTTGTCAAGGTTGGAGAATTCCAATATGGAGAATTCCAGAAAAACACATGTACAATGTGGTAACTGCTTCTAATTTTTATTTACCATGGTTTGCGGATTTTGCAAACTATTTGGTCACTAAGGTTTTACCACAAGAGTTTTCAAGTCAACAAAAGAAGAAATTCTTTTTCGATTTAATATACTACTTTTGGAAGGACCCATATTTGTTTCGAATTTATGCAGACCAGGTTATTAGGAGGTGTGTGTCACACTTTGAAGGGTGGAAAATTCTAAGACATTGTCATACTAGCCCTGCTGGAAGACATCATTTTGGGAGTAGGATGGCTAAAAAGGTGCTAGAATCTGGATTTTACTGGCCTTCTATCTTTAAAGATGCTCACAGGTATGTTGAGTTGTGTGACAATTATCAGAGGTCAGGTAATATCTCTCAAAGAAACAAAATGCCCCAGAATTACATCCTAACTTGTGAAATTTTTTATGTTTGGGGGATAGATTTTATGGGACCCTTTCCTAGTTCAAAAGGGAATAAATACATTTTAGTGGCTATTGATTATTTGTCCAAATGGGTAGAGGCACAAGCTTTACCTACCAATGATGCAAGAGTAGTCACTAGGTTCCTTAAAAATTTATTTTCACGATTTGGCACATCGAGAGCTTTAATTAGTGACAGGGGTACACATTTTTGTAATACATAATTGATAAGATTGTAAATTGGCTATATTTTACAGCCATATATTTATATCTAACCCTTACTTGATTGAGACTTTACACAAATTTATATATTGTTTGTGCAGTTTGGTAGAAAAGAGGTGGAAGTGAGTTTTTGTGCATTTTGGGCCCAAGTGGATGAGGTTAAAAGCCTCACAGAAATAAGCACGCCCAGCATAGCACGAGGGTGCTTCGACGTAATGCACGGCCGTGCTGATTATGTGCACGACCGTGCTCATTTGCGGAACTTCAATCTTAGCAATTTTAAAAGGAGTTCAAATTCTATAAATAGGGGGAGAGGATCATCAGAGCATCTTTTTGGACACCAGCTTGCACACAACCTTAGTCTTTCAAGTTTTCAATCATTTTTCACCTCTCTTACACAGATTCTCAGTAAAGTCTTGGCAGAAACTTGCTTCAAGTGACCATACTTGAAGACTAAAGATTCATCTCATTTCTAGTTTGCTATATCTCTTCATTATGGATATTTTATTCACTGGATGATTCTTAAGAGTTTTACAGGGCATTACTTATATAGTAATAGTAAAACAGAATTCGCTCAAGAGTAGACAATGTAGGACTAAATAAGACTACACAATCTCAACAATTTTCCCACTTGGTGTCTGATTAGGTCCTTGTAAATAATGAGCTCACGTGCCCTTCACCTAGTGTAGCGCCTTCATCATCAGTTATTCTCAAAGGCCAGTTGAGGCAATGCAAAGCCTCAACTTATTAGTTGTGACAGTCTTGGTCAACATATCAGCTAAATTTTCTGATCTTGAGATCTTCAACTAAGACAAGTCTCCAACACTTATTAGGTCTCTGATAAAATGGTACTTCATATTAATATGCTTGCATCTAGAATGAAAAATTGGATTTTTAGCAAGACATATAGCACTTTGACTATCGCTGAATGATGAGGATTCTTCCTGTTCTTTTTCCAATTCTTTGAGAAAATTCTATAGCCATAGCATCTTCTTTGCTGCTTCTGTTTTACTATTACTATATATGTAATGCCCTGTAAAACTTTAAGAATCATCTAGTGAATAAAATATTTCCCTAGTATAGTCGTGGACGTAGGTACATATACTGTGTGCTAAACCACGTTAAATTCTTGTGTTTTATCTCTCTCTTTTCTCTTTCTTCTTTAGTTGCTCCTAACAACTGGTATCATTGTCTGATCTTCCACATCAGAAAAGATTTGGTTTTTTCCACAGGGCCTTAAAGAAAGTAGTGGGGCTTTCCTTATCTTAGAGGAAGCAATAGGAGCAATGGCATTGGAATAGGGAAAAGTGAAGATTAAGAAATTTGACAACAGAGACTTTGGATTTTGGAAGACACGGATAAAACACTATTTGTATCAGAAGAAGTTCTATCAACCCTTAAAAGAGAGATAAAAAACACAAGAATTTAATGTGGTTCGACACACAGTATATGTACCTACGTCCATGACTACACTAGGAAAATATTTTATTCACTAGATGATTCTTAAAGTTTTACAGGACATTACTTATATAGTAATAGTAAAATAGAAGTCGTTCAAGAGTAGACAATATGAGACAAAATAAGACTACATAATCTCAATAATACCCGCATATATATATATAATATTTTAATTAAATTCATTATTTTCCTTACAATTTTATATTCAAATGTTAAAAAAAGATAAGTTATGTATCTACTTTTTGTTGTTGTTTAGTACTTGAACTTCTCTGTCTTGCCCTAACTCTACTCTCATTCTCAATGTCTGTTTCATTAAAACCTAACAACTATGAAACATTATTCATTAGAGTTAGTTATTAATACCGCCACAAGTGATCCCACATGAAGGGCATCTATTGTACAGATCTATTTCGTTGTCGCTCTGATATTGCCAATCGATCGAATCTCACATAATCGCCAAAAAATAACTTGTGTGTTTAGTTTCACTTATTATTTCTATAAATTTTAGTTTAGAAAATTATTGTATTAAGATACATTTAGCACTTATGATATTTGAATATTTTTTTTTTATCTTTGTTTGTATCTTGTTTGGCAACTAATTATTGAATTTTTTTTATTATATTACTTATGTGAAGTTATATAAATATATTTTTTTATAAATTTTTTTTCTCAAACAAGCGCGGATAATGGGTACAAGATGGGTATGTGGGTATTTAGAAAGTATACGTAAGGATATTAATGTTTATACCTACGCAGTATGGGACTGGGTATGGATATTTTTTTAAAATGTGGATATGGGGATGGGTACTATAGTATCCTACCCATTGCCATCCTTATGCATGGTAGGTTGTGTGCTATTGTTACACTGCTACTCTCAGACTCTTACATCAAAAGCTAAATCAATTTTAATATAATAATAAAATAATGGTTAAAGAAAGGAAAAAAGCTATGTAATAATGATAGTCCAAAATTTTGTATTCCTTCCACTCAACTAATCTTTCACTTATTATTGTAGTGTTTTAAATTAAGAAGAGATAAGAAAAATAACAAAAGCTTTGTCTCGGGAAAAAAATATCTTTGATTTCCATGAATGGAGGATGAAGATTAAATTTACAGTGTAATTTCTCTCTTTTTATCTTTGATTTTTCTTTAGTATTCTCCTTCTCCTCTAAAACACTTATTCTTGGTTTTTTTTTTTTCTTTTTTCACATCTTTTACTATAAATCCTTGCTCTCTTTTTTGAAAACTCCTTGCTCCTTCTCTCAATTTCACCTCTTCCCTGTATCTCTCTTTTATCTATTTATATTAGCCCTCTTTTGTTTTAAAGGTTAAACAAAATGTCAAATCTTTAATTTTTTTTTCCCTCTTCTCCAGTATAAAAATTGTTTCTTAGTATTAGGTATCAACTTGCATTATGCAGGACTTTCGTTTCTAGGAGCAACGCTTATTTTTCAAAAATTTTCATTTTTTTGGTTAAACAACCTTATTATTTTTATTTCTAATTTTTTTATATTTGAAGGCAATCTCCTAGGTGGCAAAAATTGGTCCTCATACTGAATTTATGGCTACCTTTACTTCTCTCCTTCCCTTTTTTAAGCCTGCACGCTGGTGGCATTTGATTTCCATGAGCTGTGAATTAATTGTTGTTGTTTTGAGTATTTTGGACGACGTTAAATAGAAAAAAAAAAGAAAAAAAATATAAGTAAGATAATTCCATGTTATATGTAAAATTCTAATTTTGATTAAAAAAATATCTTAAAAATTGCACTTATGTGAGAAAGTGATAATTTACGTATTGTTAAATTGATTAAAATATTTTATAAATATAATTAACTTCAAATTAAAAATAGATAATTTTTACTTTAAGGAATTAAATCCATTTTTTCTAACTTAAACACATTATTTATTACAAAAAATTAAAGTAAAAAAATATTACTAATATATTTTTAATATATTATTTTACTGGTTAAAATTTAGTAAAAATTATAAAATTATAATTAGACTCTTCAAACTAAAATTAAACTACTTAATGTTATGTTTCTCAGTCAATTTCAATAAATAATAGATGTTGTATTAAAAATTGTATATGAAAGAATATATTACTAACAATCTTCAAATAAAAAAAATTATAATAAAGGACGATTTTTATAAGAAAAATGTTAACACTTTTAGCATTTTTAATTTTTATTTAAATTAAGAATAATACTCATATAATTTTTAATAAATTTTAATTAATAATTAAAGATATGTTAATAAAAGTATCTTAATGTGCAGATAGCATTTCTCTTTTCATGTTTACATCCAGTGTATTATTATTAACAACGAGAAGTATTTGGCCAAATAATCATATCATTACCAAAATTAACAAGATAAGTAATTAAAGCATTTGTAGAATGATCAAGTATGGTCTCTTAATACCAAAATATATGAAGAAATTATATAAAAATAAGAATAATAACAATAAATTTAAAATGATTTAATTTTTAAAATAATAAATAAACTAAACTATACATTTAATGCCGACGATAGTTAGAGATAATTTACGTATCATAATAACAAAATTAAATGGGACAGAGTTAGGATAAGTTGCAGGACAACATTGGACTAGTCTAACTAACTTTCACCCTTAAATGCGTACCCTCAAGTGAAATATTAGATTCTCCAAAAAAAAATAAATTTCCCGTATAATATTCAAGTAAATTTTATGATGAGAGCTGCATCTAAATATGGAAGTTTAACTAATAAGAACTACAAGGTTCTAAAATTGCTGGTAATGTATATAACTGGTCCTTATGAAATTACATGAATTAATGCAATCCTTTTATTGATTTTTTGTTTGATTAATAATTTATATAATGGCCTATATAATATATACTATAGCTCTAATTAATAATTTAATATAATGGTAGTTAAATATAAAATATAAATTCATTAGAGTATAATTGAAAATATATTATGAGAAAACTTTCCCCTTTTTTATGTAAAAATAAAAAAGTAATTCTTAAATAGAAGGTATGACATTTTCTATTATACGAACTAAGATGGTTTTACAGTAAAAGAATTTTTTTCTCAACGATAAGAGAGAAGAGATAAAAGAAGAGGGAAGAGTTAGATAAATATCAATGGCTCAACATCATTAAAAGGAGATAAACAATAAATTTAGTTTAGTATTCTCTAAATCTTTGATTGTATGAGAACTATATATTTTCATGAAAATTACAAAATTTAAGATTATTAAAAATAATAATTTTATAATAGTTATATCAAAATAAAGATTACATGATGGATGAAAATTTAACATTGACATACACAATATTTAGGAGTGCTCTTTTATTAAAATTATTTCAATTTTATCTACAAAAGAATTGTTCTTAAATCATTGTAAAAATATAATGGGAAGTTATTTTTTTTATATAAAAAAAAAACATTTACTAAACTAAACGTGCAAACTCACAGCATGTGTTTTGTCAACTTTGTTATAATATGGAGTACTATTTTTCATCTAAACTCAGCATGTAAAATACGGTAAGATAAATACGTGAATACCTTTGTTATTGGAGAATCAAGTTGAAATTTATCACTCTGTGGTGAATAATCTCTTTTGCATACCGAAATTATATTACACGTGGATGGTAACTACGATTTAACTATGCTATAAATGTGTGTGCACTCTAATACCAAGAAAAAAAAAAAGGCTATAAAGAAGGCGTGTTGATACTGCATTGTGGAGGGGCAGAGTGATTACTGCATGTAATAAGATTTTTTGTAGAGGTGGTTAAAGAATATGATTAAAGAGTTAATAAATAATAAATTTTTTAGCAGAAATTACATTAAAATGTATTGAAAATTATGAAAGAATTTTTATTTTTGACTTCTTAATCAGTCCCCTAAATTCACTTGTTAGTATTTTCCAATAAATAATGGTTACTCTCATTCTTGATAGATTCAATTTACTGGGCTGTCATGTAAAAGATGATGAGTTCAGTTATTCTGTTTTACAAAATCACAGTCAACCATATTGATAGAGATGAATTCAATTTACTGTTCCACTCCCAAAAATAATAACCAAAAAATAGCTCAAGTGGTGAAGTTCATTTATTGGAAGAGATCTCATTTGAGCAACAAAGCCGGTGCCAATAGCCATTGATCTCTAAATTAACATACTCCCACCAACTAACTATAATGGTTACTAAATTAACCTACAACTTCATACTATTAACTAAAAAAAGTACTTGCTGATGAGTCACTTAAAGTACCACAGTCCTAAGCAAGCCAAACCATTATATATAACACAAATCTTTTGAGACTACAGCAACTCAAGCCTTCACCTAGATATTTCTCAACTCAACTTTTATTGCCATACCTTGGTGATTGGTGTGGCAAGGTGTTTTCACCATGAGGAAGAGTTCTACTTTTCAAAAGGGTCTTGTGTTGAGCTACAAGGTGCCCTTGTTGCTTCTTCTATGCTTCTGTTTTGCCAAGTCTGCTGCTGTAACTGCTAATGAAGACACTACAGGTTGGTGGTCTCATCCTGCATGCATGTGGAAAATTTTCTTTTTTTGTTATGCAAAATACGTACCACAGCTAGGTAGTAATAGCAACATTACATTATTTACATCAGCCTGAGCCACAACACTACATTGAGACCCTGCAACAATTGTTACATACATGTATAATTATAATCTATATTTTTATTTTGCAGGAATTGGGGTGCACACTGAAGGCAAGCCACCGGATAAAAAGTTAACAAGGGTAGAAGATCACAGTGGTGAAGCAAAATTTAAAGCATTTTTTCCACCAAAATTTCCAGTTGATAAGAGTCCTATACCAAATTCATTTCCAATAGAGAATAAGCCCTTGCCAGTTCCAGTGCTTAAGCCTGTCCCAAAGGTGGTTCCAATTTTCAAACCAATACCTAAGCCGTTTCCTGTGCCTTTACCTATTCCAGTTTTCAAGAAACCTATTCCAAATTGGATTCCAATTGTTAAGCCTATACCAAAGCCAATTCCTATCCCAGTGTTTAAGAAGCCAGTTCCAATTGTTAAGCCAATGCCAAAGCCAGTTCCAATTGTTAAACCAATGCCAAAGCCAGCTCCAATAGTGGAAAAGCCAAAGCCAACTCCAATTGTTAAGCCGATTCCAAAGCCATCTCCAATAATGAAAAAGCCAACACCTGTTCCAGTGTTCAAGCCTATCCCAAAGCCATCTCCAATAGTGAAAAAGCCTCTACCTATTCCAGTAATTAAGCCTGTACCAAAGCCAGTTCCAATTATTAAGCCAATTCCTATCCCAGTGTTCAAACCTGTCCCAAAGCCAGTTCCAATTATTAAGCCAATTCCCACCCCAGTCTTCAAACCTTTCCCAATGCCATTTCCAATAGTGAAAAAGCCTCTACCTATTCCAGTAATTAACCCTTTACCAAAGCCAGTTCCTATCCCAGTGTTTAAGCCTATCCCACAACCATTTCCAATAGTGACAAAGCCTCTACCCATTCCAGTAATTAAACCTATACCTCAGCCTTTTCCAATTATTAAGCCAATTCCTAACCCAGTATTCAAACCTATCCCAAAGCCAGTTCCAATTATTAAGCCAACTCCTATTCCAGTAATTAAACCTGTGCCCAATCCTGTTCCAACTGTTAAGCCAATTCCTACTCCAGTGTCCAAGCCTGTTCCAAAACCATTTCCAATAGTTAAAAAGCCTTTACCTACTCCAGTAATTAAACCAATGCCTAAGGCTGTTCCAATTGTCAAGCCAGTTCCTATCCCAGTGTTCAAGCCTATCCCAAAACCATTTCCAATAGTGAAAAAGCCTTCACCAATACCAATAATTAAACCGGTACCTAAACCTGTTCCAATTGTGAAGCCAATTCCTATCCCAGTGTTCAAGCCTGTTCCAGAACCATTTCCAATAGTGAAAAAGCCGGTACCTATTCCTGTAGTTCAACCAGTACCTAAGCCTGTTCCAATTGTTAAACCAATTCCTATCCCTGTATTCAAGCCTATTCCAAAGCCATTCCCCGTGGTGAAAAATCCTCTACCTATTCCAGCAACTAAGCCTATACCACCTTTGCCAATTCACAAGCCAATTCTAGCTCCATGAGAATTTTCACTCCCTACACTTTCTCATGCTTTTGAAGTTCTATAGTCCAATTTGAAAGCCCTTTACATGGCAACACTTGTATCTCAAGATTAGAGGTATTCAAGTTTGCATATATTATTGTATCAATCTTGAATTTTGTATTGGAATGTAGCTAAATTTTTTGCCTTAATAAAACTCATAAAATAGACTTCTTATAAGTTGAACACCTACTAATCAAAAAATGGAGTCGAATCTGTGGTTTGGTTTGGTATACTTCATGATTGTAATTAGATTCTAGTTTTGTGTGACAACATTTTGAGCAAGGGTACTGATAACCCAAAAAAATCATACAAAAAGTCAACACTCCATTTGGTTGACACAAAACAAAAACATTATTGTGGTTGTAATCAGGTTACATGTTTGTTGCGGTCTAATGCGTACAAATGCAGCCATTGCACACCAGAAGTGTGGCATGATGCAGTTGTCACAACTAAGATTTTGAGACCACATCAGCACAATTTGAAACACTGATAATAGTATAAGTATTTAATTAAACTTTTATAACAAGTCAAACTGGTTCTTCTCTGTATATAAACTATGAATCATGCAATGACACAAAGGATGAAACCTAAAACTTAGGTAATTCCTCATAAAACAATGGAACAATCATGTACCACCTGTTGCTTCTCTAGAGCACCCAAGATGCGATGGGATAAGCGAGCGAGTTAAACACTATACATTAGAAGAACTAGCAAGTATTTACTGCACGCAAGGATGTTTAATCAAATGTGAAATATGAAGATATATTAAACAAGTTTCAAAGTCCACAACACGCTCCTCAAAGTTCCAAGATTATGTTATTGAACTTCCCTTCTAGTCTTCCGGTGCAAAAGCTGGTCGATCCAATTAACCTTAAAAGTTTCAAAATCACTATATGAAGCACTTTTAGGTGCAGCCAAATGAATGTAACGGAGAACAAAATATAACTGGGAGTGATTTTCATAGCTCTTGATTAATTGAACTTTTGGTGACCTTTACAGCAACTAGGAAATGGATCCTCTGCAGTGACATTATTATTGGAAGGATGTTCACCGTTGAAACAACTAAATTGTTCATTTAAAATTAATAAGGTTAAAAATTTAATCTCTCTATTCTGACACTTTTTTTTTTAATTTGGTCCTACATTAAAAATGGTTATAATTTAGTCTCTGTATGACTAAAATTTTTTTGATTAATTCTTACCGTTAAAAACATGTTACTACGGAAGATGAAAATGACCAAAACGTAAAAATATATTCGTATAAAATCTAAAACGTAAATATTATTTACAAGAACTAATTTATAAATAAACGTCAACTATAGTAACTAAAGGTGTATTGTAATAAATAATAGAAAATAAATTAGGAACTTGTTTAAAAAATAAACGAGTTATTAAATAAAAATTCACAAAATTATAAAAGATTAAAAATTTATATTTTCAAGCAAACTTATATCTAGTGTGATTTTACATAAAAACATAAGTAAATATTTTTTTCTTATGATTTAAAAAAAAATATTTTATAAATACTAGTATACAATAAAAATAAAAATATTAATGTTGATATTTTATTTATTCATTTGAAGGTAAAATATAAGATAAAAGTATAAAATAAAAAAATTTTATTTCTAACTCTTAAAGAATAAGTTTAAGCAACTAATTATAATAAAATATTTTATTTTCACATTTATAAATTTAATATAATGTTTGTATTCTTTTTCTATAAACAATCTTACTTTTATATGCTTAAACTTATAAAATATTTGAAAAATAATTTTTTCTTAATTTTTTTTTACTATTTTAAGATATGAACTCACACCAAATATAAGTTTGCTTGAAGATATAACTTTTAATTCTTAAAACTTAGTGATTTTTTTTATTTGATATCTCATTTTTTTTAACAAGTTTATAAATTTTTTACTTTTAGTTTGAATACATATTTAGTCATTATAGTTCATATTTATTTATAAATTAATTTTAATAGTTAATATTTATATTTTAATTTTTATATGAGTATTTCTTTCACATTTCGATTATTTTCACATAATGACCTTAACATATTTTTTAATGATAAGGATTAATCTAAAAATATTAACTCATATAAGAACTAAATTATAACTTTTTGAAGTGTAAGGATTAAATTCAAAATATATGTAAAAAACAAGGACTAAATCTATAAATTAACTAAATAATAAATATAAATATTTTAATTCATCTTCCAGAACGTGCTGGTCATAATAGGACGATGAAAGTTTTAAAAAAGAAATATCAGTTTTTATGAATAAAATGTTTTTTAAAATTAAAGAAGTTGTCACTAAAGTTTAATTTTAAGAAAATCTTGAAAAAAACTTTAAAGTGATCTTTAAAACTAAAAATAAGTTTGGAGTCCATTATGCGTAAAGAAAGTATTAGTACCTTACAATATTCATTTAAAAATAGTTACCTCAAATTAATTGTGTAAATTTATTATAATTTTAAAAATATTTATTTAACTCCAAAATAAAAATTTTGCTATATATGTATATTAGCCTTTTTATTTATATATTAGAAATATTAATTGATATTAAAGGAAGGAAAAATTATTTTGAAAATTGTTTTGACTTGACAGTTTCGGTTTCCACTCCTATGTATCTTCAGGTGCAATGAAGAACTCAAAGTCACGTAGTTTTATCTAAAAATATTGTGAAATTTGTAACACCCTTACTTTATGATTCAATTTATGTGTTATAATTTATACTGAAAGAAAGAAAGTAAAAATGAATTTCTTGATACTTATAGCTTGAAATTTTACAAAAATTTAAAACTCTCTCTTTTATTATTTAACTCATGAAGGTATTTGAAATGATGTATGATAAACCTTTATCAATACATAGTAACTTGCTAAATAGATTTGTACTTGAACAAATGATAAGTCTGTATTTTGACATGCCTTTATAATCTAAATATTTATGTGTGACTATTATTTTAATTGAAATTTACACTGATTTATATATTAATTGTTCAGTTTAACATAAGAAGGCCACAATTGGACTTTCAGTGCATTTTGGACCCAAATTGGTTGAAAAATAGGGCTATGCAAAAATTAGCACACTAATGACCTAGCAACTAGCATGACCATGCTTCAACCATATATTTGGATGTGTATTGCCCAGTATGGTTATGCTTGCCTATAATATCCTTAAATTCTTTTTCCATATAGATAATAATTTATAATAAAGAAAGGAAATGAAGTGAATTTCTTTTGTATTTATAGCTTTAAGAATTGAAGAAAATATAGAACTTACATTTCTTTTATTTAGTTTATGAAAATTGAAAGATATTCAAACTACTACAAGAAATAATTTTGAAAATTTAAATTTATAAATATAGTAAAAACTAAAAATTTATATCCTGACAATTTATTTAATTTGTATTACATGCTTATGAGTAAAAAAAAAAATAAATGAACAACACTACCTTTTGTTAAAGTGAATTTCTCTCTAAAATTGAATGGAAACTACAAATTAAAAGTAGCTAACTTATTAAAATTACATTTACACTTCAAATTATTATTTACAACAAAACTTATTAAAATATTATAAATAATAATTAACATGAAAATGGTTACATATTCTTGCAACTTTGAATGGAAACTAAATTAGAATTATTAAAATTTTTAAAATTAACCAAAGTCCTAATAGAGCAGTCTTCCCTACAACTTCACGAAGAATATGATACTAAAATAGATCAACCTTCATTTATTCTTTAATTTCATTTCCTGGAAAATAATTTGTAAAGGTGATTATCCTCTGCCTCACTAAATCCTTTATTTTATAAGTGAATCAAGTACAACATTGAACATTATTTAATATTGAATGCATATTGAAATGGTACTTGCTCATGTATTATATTAATTAAACTACAGCAAGTCAAACATTATAACAATCAAATCAATACACGACATTTCATACACAACCAAAGTCAATCATTCCATCCTTGACTTATACCACATTACTTATTTCATAAATTAGCATGTCATAATAAGTGTGTTATAACCATATTAACCAATGGATTACGATACATGCATTATAATTACACCCGTCAATATATTAAAATACTTATATTATAATCGCACTAATCAATTCATTATGACTCACTTATTATAATCACACATCTCATAATTCATACTCATTGCCTCCAGGATCCTTTAAGGTCTTTTATAAGTATAGATAGTTGCCAGTTAGCCTTTACACACAAATATAACGTATACAATAAAAAGGTCCCCTAGCAAAAGTATAGTCACAAGTGTTAGTGAAGAAACGAGTGTGTGACCACATGATGTATTCACATTTTTATAAATTGTGCACACTCAAGCAAATGTCATCCATCACTCTACGTTTCCCTCAGATTTCCCATAAATCGTCTCCATATTCTATACTCCCAGTGTATCTTTGTAACTATCCATACATATTTTAGTCAGTTTTTCATGACATATTTTCTTAGTACTTCTTAAATATTCAAATCCATTTCTTTTCATCATTTTTCTCATAATAGTACAATTTCCACTATTTTTATTTTTCTTCATAATAAAAATTCACCATACTATGTCATTCATATACAGTTAAATCATCAATCAATCATTTACATTAATTCTCTTTCATAATTATTTCCTTTCACATGCAGTAAAGTTCACACTAATTCCTTTCATTACTTTTCACTAATAATAGATTTCATCATTCTAAAAACAGTCGAACACTCTTCATCAATCAATTTCACATCATACAAATTAGTACAATATGCCGAAGGTCGAACACCTTTGGACTCAACCCAATCGTACAATTTATAAATACATTGTTGGAGATTACACTCTCTCGGTCTTTATAAAAATTGTCTATCCTAAGGTTTATCCTTTTTTTTCCAACACATATACATATAAATAGAATAACATCTTTCTGAAAATCTTATTAAAAATTCATTCTTAAAATATATTATGGGTCTATACTCAAAAATCCATTTTTAATATGTATTGGTTAAGAAAATATTAGGGATCTACCATTCTAAGCAAGAGAATATGAATTTTAAGATAAAAACGTATACATAGGAGTTAGGGTTTGGTATCAACTCTCCTTACCAAGAATTGGGTCTTTGAGACTGTGTTCTTTGCGAGATCTAGAGGAAAACAAAACGTTTCAACGGAGGTATCACCCAAAGACTAAGTTCTTCCTATATATTACAAAGAAAAGTACTTTTAAGAAAAGAGAGAATAGAGAAATAAGAATGAGATTGAAAGATTGAGCTTCAAGGAACTTACTTGGGATCAAGAGGACAGGATGTTAGAGCTCAGATTAGAAAAGATTTAGGGTTTATGAAAAATTTCTTTGATAAAGGAAAGTTAGAGAATAGAGAAAGAGATGATTTCCTACTTAGAGAAATAGGGTTTTAGAAGCTCAAAATCACTTAAATACTCACTTTTCTCATGAATTCTTGCTTGAGCGAGAAAACTAGACAAAAATTACCATTTTTCTGCTGATATTTTTGCTCGAGTGAGAGCATTTTTGCTTGAGCGAAAATAGGCCTAAGAGCTACCCTTTTTTTTGTTGCAAATTTTTGCTTGAGTGAAATATTTCTCGGTTGAGCGAAAATACAGTAGAAAAAATCTAATCCATTCCTGCTTGAGCGAAAATTTTTGCTTGAGCTAAAAGGAATATTCTCTTTGGTGTTTTTTTTTTTTTGGCAAACTCTTCATTTTGAAAATAAGAAATATGCAATTGAAAGTCTAGGACGTTACAACTCTCTCACCCTTTTAGGAATATAAGATTCTTGTTTTTGAAACACTAAAGACTCCCTACATCAGTTGCAGTGGCTCTTCTAGTAATGTTATGATACTTTCATCTTTTCTTCAATTATCTTGATTAGTTCATTGTGATCCTTTCAATATCTTTGCTTCAATTCTTCCACTTAAGGAATACACACTTTGTTTTTTGAATTTTGTTGAGCCAGTTAACATCACAATAAAGCTCTATATCTTTGTCTACTTCCTTCTGTCATATCATATCTTACAAATATCAATCTCTTTATTGGGTATTTCTAACTTGTACTATGAAGTTGTTACTAATTCTTAAGGATTCTGAAAGTATACCCTTATGCCACACTTCTAATGTTAAGTTCAAGTTTCTGAGCTCCACAATGAATGGACATTTTTTTTATTGTATAGTCAAGTTGTACCATGATTTCTTGTTTATTATAATAGCTACAATATTTGTTCTTACCAAAATGCTATAACTACTTAAAGTGGTAACTCTTCAGAAGCTCCATCCACTAATTCCATTACATAATTAACTTTCTCTAACCAAGCAGATGTTTCAAACTTTGGTAATTACAAAACACTTCAAATCCTATCTTTTAGAGATAGTTCCTATAGATCCTTGATGCAAACACCATTATTACTAGTTCCATGACATACATTAAGTACTTTACTTCATATGACTTCGCCAGTCTAAAAGCATAAGCAATTTCTCTATATTTTAAATTCTTGCATTAACATCTCATACTAAACTCCAAGTTTCCTTTTCTAGATCAAGCAAAGCTAAGATTGGTCTCCTCCTGGAAATGAGTTTCCTTCTCCCTTGGTCTCCTCCTTGCTCACTTGACAATGATTTCTAAGAAGAAAAGTTGGAAATGTTGTAGGGTATATTGGTAGTTTTGGTGGGATTTATAGGCTTGATTCAAGATTTTAATGGTGGGGTATTGGGTGATCTAACCTTGTGGAATTCAAGTGAAGTGTTTGAGATGAACTTGGATGTGTTTAGAGAGAATTAAGATGAAAAATAATGAAAAATTACTTAGTCTTGCAAGAAAAATGAGTGAAAGTTTTTCCTTTTTGCATGTATGCCTTAAATAGCAATTTGTCTTGATTTTAGCCCCTCCCAAAAGAACCTCACGGCTGATCCCCTTCTCTTGCAAGTGTTGAAATTTGATTTTGGTCTCTTTTTGACTTATTCCACAAGCCTACGCATGTGCACATCTAGAAAAATTCAAATTGCCCTTTCATGATGGTTTTTGCACTTCTAGTTGGATTTTAACCTTCCAAGTTCCATTCTAATCATTTTAATTATTTTTTTAAACCTATTTAGTTCAAATCCAATGGTAATGGTCATAGTTCAATTAGATCCATTGGATGGGAATTAATCCAACCATTAATACAAATTACTCATTATTAGCCTTACCTCCTTAATAATTACCTTGTTGACTTGGCTTGACCTCATTGGCTCTTGTGGAATGTACTTATCCAACTGAGATTAAATCATAATTAACCTTATTTTTTAATCATGATTAGTTTCACATGTGCTCTAATGGGTCACATGGCTTCTTATTACTATTCCTAACCTACTTTCTTTTATTTACATTGATTTTTGGGCCTCTTTTTGGGTAATTTTGGATAATTTTTATACTTGCACGCCCAAAACCTCTACATATGGGTTATCCACCATAAAAATTTTAGAATTTATCTCCTTCATTTGCTTATTCAAAATGGGCCTTCATTTTAGGTGTTTCTTGTCAGGCTTCTAATTTATTATTGAGTAATCTATAATATTTTATACTTGTTCAATGTTAATTGAAGGATTATTTGGTATTGGAATATATTTAGATGGAGTTTAAAATTATTTAAAAAAAAAAAAAAGGTGAACAGTACCGTGTGAACAGTGCCAAATGAACAGTAAACCGCCTATGAACAGTGCAAACTGCGTATAAACCGTGTATGAACGGTACAAACCGCATATGTAGAGTGACTGCTGACATCATCGGTGACGTCACATACGCGTACAGTGCGTGTACAGTACGCGTGTACAGTGTTTTCCGGTGTGAATAGTGCCCTGAACAGTATTTTTCGGCATGAACAGTAAGGCGGTGAACAGTGTTTCCGGCGATGAACAGTAAATTCCGTGCGTGAACAGTGAATTTCGAAAATTTTCTATAAAAAGGGGGCTTCACACGAAATTTTCATTTCTTCACCTCTATTCAAGGTTCTCAAAGGTTCTAAGGCCGTAAACCACCATTTCTCTCATACTAAACCTTCCTAAACTTAGATTTCTCGCCAGATCTGAGATTCTACATCTATTCTGAAGGATTGGAAGTAAGTTTCTTTAAGTTTGAAGCTAGATTTACCGTTCGTTTCTCTTCTCCTTCTCTTTCTTATAGAAATTCATGGTGTTCTTAGGAGAAACTCCGTTCTAAAGCTGAATCTTTGGTGAATTTTGCTATAATCAAGTAATATTCGGTAGATCTAGTGTGAATCATCTTTCTGAGGTAAGGGGAGTTTACTTTAACCTATGAACTATGTTTTGAACGGTTTAATATGCTATTTCAAGATATTTTGATATGATTTTGTTAGATCTATTGAATAAAAGCTATTTTCTAAGCTGTAACTGTTGTTAATTAGTTTAAAATGCTGAGATTTTGGCTGATCTATTATAAACTTGCCGTAGTTGAAATTTGTTAAAATAATTTTGGTGGCGTGCATCATCTTTGAGATATATGTTTTGCATCATTATAGAGCCGAGTTACATGTTTAGGTGGGTAGACATGTAACGGTAAGTTCATGCCGAGCTACTTGTCTTTGTCTTTGTCTGGATCCAGATACGGAATGGGTCGCTCCGGACCGGCTCGGTTCCTTACGGATTAATTAGGTGTGAAACCGGTTGGAAGCCGTTTTCATCTTTGTGCATTAGATGGGCTGGAAATGCATGGGGTTATTGCTGTGAAAAATATTTTGCTCTATATATATATAATTTTATTTTATGTTTGGTAAGCTCACCCTTGCATTTCTTTCTATGTCGTTGTGTGCGTGTGTACTGCGATGATCGTACGGTGGTACGTGAGCGGATGTAGCAGTGTTGCATCTACTTCACAGTGAGGGCCAGTGAAGAAAAGTTAGAAGCTGGAGTTGAGTAATAATGCATCAAAGTCCTTTTTCTTTATATATGAGACCTCATGTCGAGGGAGTCACGTATTATAATTTTTTTTGGTATTTTGAATATTATAAACTAAATGTAATATTATGTTGATCTGTTGGATATTTGTTGTAAGGAACTTCATTTTTACTTTGAATGAGAAGTGAATTTTTATACTTATATTCTCTATTATTTACCTATTTTTAAATAAGTATGTGGTGTAGAAACAATGTTCTCGGTCCTTTATAAAAAGGGGTCGTGACATTTCTAGGGGTATTTTGGTCATTTTGATCAAATTTTGTAATTTTATTTATTCTCTATCTTTAGATCTTTCCAGACTTTTTATAATTTATATAAAACTATTCTATAGTCTAAAATTGTTAAATAAAATTTTTGAATTTTTTATTTTCTTTTTATATTACTTGATTCTTTACTGATCGGATCCATTTCGATAAATTTTTCTAAAGGAAATTCTAGTTCTTAAGTCTCTATGTATTACTTCTAATTCAATAATATTAACATTATCCAATAATCATTTATAACGTGAGGGAAAATTTGGGGTGTTATCATCATAGTATAATTTACTAAATAAAATTTGAACAACATTAAATAATTACTTTATTTATGCTATTAAAATACATAAATACAATATTTATAATTTATGATTAAAATACATTAAAACTTAAATTAAATAATTACAAAAAAATAAAAATCAAAGTACATTAGATTTTAATGAGCAAATCACTCCCTCACCAAAACCTAGAGAATATGATCCTAGTTTGGATTAATCTAACTAGTCTTCTTAAAATAATCATACTCTATTTCCTAAAATTGTAAGTAAGGATGACTCTTCTCCTCACCACTAAAATCAAATAGAACTAATCCTTAAACAACTTCACAATAGATCAAAGACGTACTAAGTCAACCCCTTCAGCAATATTTTAAAACATACACTAAGATCATACTAATTCATATATTTTTACATCAATTAATATGTCATAATATATGTATTATAATCACATCAATTAGTATGTCACAACACATATGTTATAACCGCACCTGTCGATGTATTACAACACATATAATATGATTAACACATATATTACAATTATACAATCATTGTGTTAGAACATATATCAAAATTCCATAATCATTGCTCTTTAGATCCCTTGAGGTCTTCCATAAGTATGGTTAGTCACTGGTTAGCTGTAGTAACACGGATACAATGTGTATCAACATACTCTTTTAGCAAAAGTAAAGATCAGTGACTCTTTTTATACTTGTTAATTATGTGCATATAACCAAAAACATTCATCATCCTACATTTCTCCCAAATTTCTAAAATCGCCTTCGTCTTCCACACTCTCAATATATCTCTGTAACTATCCATACATATTCTTATCATCTTTTGTGATAGTATAACTTTCATCCTTTTCCTTTTCATTTCTCATCATGATATAAATTCACCATTTTCATCATAAAATTATGCCAAAGGTCAAGCACCTCTAGATTCAGTTTAATTCATATATTTTCAAAATCATATTTCCACCTCATTCAGAAAACAATCAAACCTACATCAGATTTCAAACAAAGATCCACAATCACAATAACATGATATTTAAATACAGTTAAATCATTAAACAATTTACAAAAGGTCAAACACCTCTGGAGTCAATTATAATCATATTTACATACTATAATCACTTTAAAATATAAATCTTCCATGCTAGGGCTTGAAGTGCATCACTATGTAATTATTTTGCACTACGTATTTTTTATATATCCCATGTAAATTTCTTAGAATATAATATATCATGTAATCATTCATTTCAAATTTATCTCACTCAAGAAAATAACTTAAATCATTACATCCTTAATTTATATTTCAAATTGTGACATAAATTATAGCGAAGAAAACCAAATAACGTAAATACTTTTATTTTTATGACATAAAGAATTGAGGAAAAGTCAAACTTTTATTCTATTATTCAATTTTATGAAAGTTTGAAGGTATTCAAAATTCTCAAAGGAAGCATTTATAACATTTAAATTTACAAATACAGTGAAAACTAAAATTTTCATTTCAGGAATTTATTTAATCCATGATACATACATATAAATTTAAAACATAAACGATATTGTTTTCTAGCAGAGTAAATTTCTATAAAAATAAATATAATCTATAGTTAAAATAGCTAGCTGTCAATATTATAAATATACTTCAAATTATTATTTACAACTAGACTTATCAAAGTGTTATAAATTTACAAATAAACATTTACAATATTTACATAACCTTGTCAATTTAAATAGAAGTTTAATAAATATTACAATTCTTCAGAATATTCTAAAACTTACAAAGTAGTCATTCATTATAGTCTCACTGAGAATATGATTCTAGATCAGGTCAATCTTATTTAATTTTCTTCAAAATCTATTTCCTAAAAATAGTTAGTAAGGGTGAGTATTCTCTGCCTCACTAAATTTGTTATTTGATAGAATAATTATATAATATTGAAAATACTATCTCACATATTTTAATATATATAGTTAATAATAACACACAGATCATACTAATGATTATCATAGCAGAGCACATACACTAAATTGATCACATCTGTAATATTCATGACATATATTTCTACATTGATATGTATGTCATAATACATGTATTATATCACATTAATTAATATGTCATAATACATGTGTCCTAATTGCACCTGTCGATATATTACAACACATATATCATAACAACATCAATCAATATGCTACAACACATATATTATAATCACACAATTACTATACTTTATCATATCTATCACCATATCAAAATCATTGTCCTTGAGATCCCTTGAGGTCTTCATAGTATAGCTAGTTGCTGGTTAGTCATTTCACATTAAAACAACATGTGACAACCTGGCCTTTTTTTGCAAAAGTGATGTCTTTTTCCTCTATTTTTATTATTTATGCACAATCAAAGAAAAGCACCCATCACCCTCATTTTCTCTTGATTTCCAAAATCCCCCTGTCTTCTACACCTCCCTATATCTCTGTGACTATCTATACATATTCTCTGAATTTGTTAAACATTCTCATCTATTTCCATATACTTTTTGTAGATTAACGTGTCATAATACGAAAGTTATGATTATATAAATCATTGCATTACAATACATGTATTATAAATACAGCCTTCGATGTATCACAATATCAATATCATAATCACATACATCAATATGTTATGAGTCACGTATTATAATCACATATCTCACAATTTCACAACCATGTCATACTATCTACTTTTATACATAATATTCTTTTTTCATTCAAGAATAGTCAAACACTTTTCATCAATAACATGAATCCATCAATTTCAACATACATTAGCTATCAGACAAATATCCATATTTATTGTATCATAGTAGTCAAATACAAAAAAGTCATCAATTATTTTCACATTATACAAGTTAATAAAATGTGCTGGAGGTCAGACACCTCCAGACTCAGACCAATTATACAGTTTAATATACACACTTTCTTAGTATTAATAAAATCACCTATCCTAAAGTTCAATATCTTCTAATACATATATCATACAGAATAATAGTTCAATATTGATTGTACCTACATTATAATAGTAAAATCATAAAAACTCCTCAAAAACTTAGTTACTCATGGCTCTTACTATAAAATTGTCTAGATAATTTCTAAAATAATTTATTAGTCTTTTATGCCCAAAATTCCATTCTTAGTATTGAAATCTTAAGAAACGTTAGGGCTTTATTACCCAAAACATGAATATTGAAGTTACGGTTCAGAACGGGGTTTTCTTACTAAAAATTCGTTTGCTACATCATGATTTCAAGGAAAAGTCTTATAGTTTCATTATTTAGAATAAGGTAGTACGGGTTTTTCTAAATCAAAATACATAGATGAGATTTAGGGTTAGGATTAACTCCCTTTACTTGGAAATAGGTTTCTCAAACTGAGTTTTCCTAGAGATCCAAAAGAGAGGTACAATGTTTCTGATAGAGGATATCGTCTTAAAGATCAAAGTTTCCTTGAGTATTATAAAGCATAAAACTTTATATTAAGAGAAAGCTGAGAAATAGGAATGAAGTTGGAGAACTAAGCTCCAAGAAACTTACTTAGATATGAATGAAATAGATGTTCAAGTTCGAATTTAGAAGAGATTTGGGGTTTGGAAGAGTTTTCTCTGAGAAGGAAGCATGAGAGAACACAGAGAAACAAGAGGGAAAGCTGTTTGGTTCTAAAATGAAAATTCTTGAACTGATGTGCCTTAAATACCCCTCCAAATTTACGTGCTCACACTTGAGCGAGCTTGATCCTCGCCTGGGTGAGGCTCTCTTTCCTTGGGCGAGAAAACCAGACAATGTTTTTACCCAATTTTTTGATATTCTCTCCTAAACAAGAAACATTCTCGCCTCTCAGTTAGGCATTCTTGTTTGGGTGAGAATGAGTCCAGAGAGTTTTCCATTTTTCCTACGAGACCGCCTGGGCGAGATTTCTTCTCGCCTCGCCTAGGCAAGAAGATGGTTAGGACAACTTTATCCTATCTCGCCTGAGCGAGATTTGTCTCGCTTGAGCGAGAGCGCTCCAGATTAAGGGTGGCCCAGAAAACTCTGTCTTGCTTGAGCAAGACATATTTCATTTGAGCGAGAAACCTTGCACCAAAATTCTTATGTTCCCATACAAGGGCAACAATATTGAAGGTGTTACATAAATCACGTCTTACTCATAACTTTCTCTAGAAAACTTTGATTCAAATGACCTTTAAGTTGAGTTTTAAGGTTTGGCATTGAAAGAATACATTTTTAAGTTTAGATTTTTGAAACAAACATCCAAAGAAAAAGTTCTCTAGTTAAAGCTTTAAATGATGGGATAGAACCTTGCTTGCCTCAAAGAAATGATTTTGTGAAGAGTTTTGTGAAAGAGATCATCCAAAGACCAACTTCTTCTTAGAATCAAGTAGAACAAACATCCAAGCTTAGATTTGAGAAAGAGGTTTAAAGTTCAAAAGGGGTTTTCTTAGAGAAAGTGAAGAGAGAAAAATAAGGAAGGTTGTTTGGCTTGTAATATAAGTTTAGAACAGGGAAGTTTCTTAAATACCCTTTTTGATTGTAACTTTACACTTAAGCAAGCAGACTCTCGCTTGAGTGAGACATACTCTCGCTTAGGGTGAGATCCCTCTCACTTGAGTAAAAACACCAGACAGAAATTTTTACCAGGTTTCTAACAATCTCGCTAGGGTGAGATCTCTTCTCGCCTAGGTGAGACATGGTTCAGAGATCTCCTATAATTTTTCAAATTTTAAAAAAATTTCTATTTTGAAATCATAAAAAAATAACAAGTAAAATAAATATACAACAATAAAAATGAAGGTGTTAAAAATTAGTTTATTAGTTTTGAAATTTTATAAGATTTTATAGGAATTTATTTTAAGTTTAGTTAAGTTTTCTTAAACTTAAATTATATCTTTTTGGATACAAGATAGCGCAACTACACATATTATCCTACAATAAACAATACAAAAGATGAAGATAGATCACACATGCAAGGTAACGTTAGTGTATAAAAGTCTTAATGACATAAAACGTATAATGGCAAAGATGCTACACATTATCGTTATAGATAATTGAATTAATTAAATGAATTAATTTTAATTTGATTAATAAATATATTACATTAAATAATAAAATAGAAAAATATTTAGGAGAATATGTTGTGAATAATTAATGAAATGATGTTAAAGGAAATATATTTTCATTAAATAATGAGTTGTATAATTAATTGTAGATGAACCATTAATTTTTTTGAAATATTTAATAATTTAAGAGAGAAATATTTTAGAGAAAAATATATAAATAAAATAATTATATAAATAATCAACTTATGAGATAAAATTTAAATACATTAATAGTGCATAAGACATAAGATAATATATATATACATATACTTTCAGAATGTATAGGGATGACAATAGGTTGGGTATGGGTAGGGTACTATAGTACCCATCCCCAAACATTAATCCCCATACCTGTACCCTCTGGGTATTCGCATACCTATCTTGTACCCATTACTCGCGCTTGTTTGAGAAAAAAATATTTATAAAGAAAGATATGTTTATATAACTTCATATAAGTAGCATAATAATACAAAATTCAATATGTAATTGCCGAATAAGGTACAAACATAGATAAAAAATAAATATTCAAAGATCATAAATGATAAATGTATGTTAATATAATATTTTTCTAAATTAAAACTTTTAAAAACAATAAGCGAAACTAAACACACAAGTTGTTTGTCAGTGATAACTCTATCTTGTGTGAGATTTGATCGATTGACAATGTCAGAACGACAACAAAATAGATCTGCACAATGGTTGTCCCTTCATGTGGGATTACTTGGTGACCTCTTGTGACGACATTGACAACTAACTCTAATGAATAACATTTCATAGTTGTTAGATTTTAATGAGACAGACATTAAAAATGAAAAAAGAGTTAGAGTAGAGAAGTTCTAACAACAGAAAGTTGATACATAAAATATTTTTTTTAAACATTTGAATTTGAAATTGTAATAGAAATAATAGATTTAATTAAAATAATATAATATAATTAATATATATATATTAATACTAGTATTTTTAACTCATATACTATATGAAAGTATTTTATCAAAAATAAATATTTTTGAAAAATTATTTTAATGAATTAAATATTTATAATGTATATAAATTTAAAAAAAGAATTTAAAAAAAGATAAATGGTTAAAATAAAATTTTATAATAAAGAAATATACGTGTATATTAAAAAAATTATACTTTTTATTTGAAAAAATTAACAAATAAAAATTAAGAATAATTTTTTATATTTATATATTTTCAAAAAATTCTTTGAACGTAAATAAATAATAAGAATAATATTATTTAGATTCAATATATCATAGTTGTGCTTGTAATACATATGTTGCATAGAAAAATATTATTTTAAATTAAAATATAAAAAATAAAATTTAAATATTATTAATAAATAATAAGTTTACGGTAATAGTAGGTGATTGTAAAATTTATAAAATATTTAAATATATTTATTATTTATCATTCACTTTATGATTTAAACATCAATATGATTTTATTAACAAAAATATTTGTGTAAAAAATATTTTATGTGTATCATATATAAATAATATTTTAAAAAAAGTCAATCTCATATTAACTATGTAATAATTAAATTATATTAGCCTAATTAAATGATATAAAATCGTAAATAAATTTTTCTATTAAAAATATAAACTAAAATAATTTTTTTGGTTTACTTTATTATTAAATATATTTTTATATTAATCTCATATAACTTCACATAAGTAATATAATAATACAAAAATTTACTGCATAATTGTAGAATAAAGTTCAAGCATATATATATATATATATACACACATATATGCGGGTATGGGGCGAGGTGGGTACTTAGATACTCATACCCATACCCATCCTCATTAAAATTTGTGAATTTTTACCCACACCCATAACCGTACCCATATAGTGGGTAAATATCCTACCCATTGTAGGTAAATTTTACCGGTGTCCATTGGGTACTTTACCCATTGCCATCCCTAACAATGTATGATGCATAAAAATAGTCACTATACATAATCATTGTAAATTGTTACAGTAACAAAATAATTTATTTTAATTTAATTAGTTGATTAAAAATTAAAAGAAGTTAGTCTATAAAATATATTTGGTAAATTAATAAAATAATTACTTAATTAATAAAACTTCTAATATAAATTTGAAAACATGAGGGAACGTAAGTGCACATAAATCTTATCAATTTGTAAGTGATAAACATAACGATAAAAAAGCTATATATTAACATTATTGTAATTTTATGTAAACATTTTACTTATAAAATATAATTTATTTATAAATAAAATTATAAAGATAAAGATAATGCTAATGAACAAATAAATGAGATGCACAGATAAATTACTAAGATAAAGATATTAAAATAACATAAAATTATAATAAGAAAGTTAATCCTTAATAGTATTTCCATTCATTTCATCAATATCAATGTCATTATTTATAGGAATAAAAGAAAATTAAAAATAATAATAAACCAAAGAATCAAACATTAAAATATTAATAATAAAGTAAGATATATATGATATATAAAAAATAATAACACTAAACATCAAAATAAAGTTAAAACAAGAATGAAAGAATTATTTCAATAATTTTTTATTATTTTATTACTATTCACAAAATAAAATTTTATTATTTTTAAAAAAATACAGTGTCACTTAGCTACCTAAGTTTTTCTGTTATTCTAGGCTTCTTCATTAAAAAATAAAATAAATGTGAAAATAAAAAAATTGCTCAAAATGAGGTCTCTCGCTACCTTGCAAATGGTAGAAGAATAGTAATCAGCAAGATGAACAGTAACATGCAATTTGCTGCAATTCTCAAATTGTGCATAAACCAATCCAAAGCCAGTTAAAATCTAATTAATGCTATCTAATGCCACTAAACACTATAAAGCAACAATAGCATGAATGAATTGCTCAAAAACTATAACTAAAATGGCATTATGCATATGCATTATACTATGTGTTGGTATTTTTCCTTAAAACATGGAAAGTGTCCTAGGTATAGCAAGTAATAACTGATAGAGTACCAGGATATTATCCTTAGGGAGCATTTAAAGCATATTAATTGTTAAAATATAAATTGATTGAGTTTATATGTAACCTCTAAAATTTTAAGTGTCTGTTTTATGTTATTAATTGATTTTCTTGATTAATTTTCATGAATAATGTAACATCCTTCTTTTCTTTAAATAACTTCCTTTAAATAATTTATATTATTAAAAATATTATTAAGAAAATTGATAATAATTTCTACAACTTTAAAAATGGTATAATATGGGAATACAAATTAATAAAATTTATCAAATTAAAAATTTATTTTATCAATGAAATAAAAATACATCAACATATTTATAAATCTATTAAGTTTAATTTAATTATATCTGAGCAGTTCCTTTCCCATAATCCTTAACGAGTATGACTTTAGAACAAATCAACCATCTCTACCTCCTTTCTTTCATTACTTGAAAAGTATCAGTAAGGATGAGTATTTTCTGCCCCACTAAATCTCTTTTATTATAAATTATTTTAAAAAAAACTAAAGTTATTGCCTAATATCCTATTCTAATTCATTATCAATAGTGCACAATTCATATTGATACTCATCATATCCAAGTACATACAATAAGCTTAAGACAACCATTAATCAGAGCATATACAACAATTCACTCATTATACATATATTTCTATGTTGACCTGTATATTATTATACATGTATCATATCATTTCAATTAATGTGTCACAATAGATGTGTCCCAGTTACACCCGTCAATGTACTATAACACACATATCATAACAACATAAATCGATATGTTATGTTACATATATTATAATCATACAAATTCTATACTATTTGACATCTATAACACTTTTATAATAATTGCCCCTGGGATCCCTTGAGAACATTATAGCATAGATAGATGCTAGCTGGCCGCAATATCACGTATACACGTTGCTGCCCCACCCCTTTTTAGCAAAGGTATAGTCAAGAGTTTTGTCAGGAAATGAGGGTATGGCCTGTGAATGTCTATTTTTCAGCAAATTATTGTGCACCCTTTTTATCATTGGCATTCATCATCCTATTTTCTTCAAGATTTTCTAAATCTTCTCCAGACTCTATACCCCCAGTGTATCTCTGTACTATCTATACTTATTCTCTTTCTCTTTGTCATCATTTCTCATTTACATATTATTTTTATCGATTAGCATGTCATAATACGTGAGTTACGATTTATATAAATTCATATATCACAATATATATTATAATACACCCTTCAATGTGCTATAATATATATCGTAATCACTCTTTTCAAGTTATTTTGACTCACACATCATAATCATGCATCTCATTCTTTCTCTTTCATACATCACATACTTTCAAAACCAATAAACACTTTAATTATTCATGTGAATTTACTCAATTTGAATACATTCTAGCTATCAATTCATATTTATACTTATTGCATCATACTAGTCTATTAAGAACATTATAACACAACATCACACCATATAATTAGTACAATATACCAAAGGTCGAACACCATCAGACTTAGTCCAACTCGTATAATCTCAATATGGTTTTCTATCCTAAAGTTCAATATTTTGTCTTTTATTACTTAACTCATATACATTTTAAGTAACTTAACCTTAAAACTTCTTGATGTTGTTCTAACCCATAGCTTTCTTTAAGAATCCTATTTCCTTTATTTCAAATAAACTCAAAATCTTTTTTTTATACAAAAGATACACTTTCACCATATGATTTCATAAAATTTATAGATTATTACTAAAATAGTTTACTCAAATTCCTATGGGATCACTATATATATATAATTAAGGCTAAAGAATACTTCCTTTACCTGGTAACGGTTTCTCAAAACTAGTTTTCTGAGAGATCTAACAAAGAGATTCCTTGATATCAATGAAAATATCATCCAAAAGATGAAGTTTCCTAAGTATTTCAAGATAGATATCTTAATATGAGTAGAAAATTGAAGAAAAGGAATAAAATAGAGATCTAAGCTCTGAGAAACTTACTTAGATCCGAATGAAATTGATGTTTGAGCTTAGCTCAGGAAGAGATTCGAAGTTCGAGAGAGTTCTCTTTAGAGAGAGGAAGGGGAGAGAAACTAGAGAAAATGAAGAGAGAAGGTCGTTTGGTGAGAAATGAATATTTTTGAGGCTGAGATTCCTTAAATATCCTTCTAAACTCGTGCGACCTCACTTGAGCGATAAGATTCTCGCTTGAGTGAGCTTTCAACCTCACCTGGGTGAGCCTTCCTTGCCTGAGCAAGTCAACCAGATAGCGAGACTACTCATTTTTCTAATATTCACGCTTGAGCGAGATACAATCTCGCCTGAGTGAGAGGGTTCCAACATGTTTTCCTTTAGAAAATCTTGAGTCGCTTGAGCGAGATATCTTTTATCCAAATTCCTATTTTTCTATCCAAGAGTAGCAAAATTGAGGGTGTTACGAATAAGGTTAATAAGAGATTGATTGAATATTTATTAGAATTGAAATCTATGTTGATTAGGTATACTAGAATTAAAAATTTATACTAGAATTTCCTGTTAGGAAAGAAACTGGTATAATTTTTTAGTAATTTAAATTACCAGAATAAAATAATATTCTTTGTCCTAGATCCAACGGTGGAGAAGCCATCCACCACACCTTGATCCAATGGCTCATTTGAGACCACAAAATTTAGAACCAATCAAAATTAGCCAAGTAACTCCATTCATCATGGCCACTTGGATATTTTGCTTTCCCTCATCTCTTTATAAATTTATCACTTCTCGCCTTCATTCTCTTCTCCATCTTTCTCCTTTTCTTACGTCCATAAACTTTTCTCTCAAGCTCACCTACACTTACAAATTAGAAACATCTTTGGAATCAAATTGGTGCTCAAAGGAGGTAGAGCTCTATCTTTGTTGTTATGCTTATGTGGATATGTGTGGCTGCCTAGCTTATGTTTTAAATAGCTTAATCAATGATTTATGTGGTGTTTTTATTATGTATAGCTGGATTAATGGTGGGTTGGGTGAGTTTAAAGGTAGATCAAGTAGAAAAACAAAGAAGAGAAAGAAAACAACAAGTTCGAAAATAGAATTCTCTAGGGTTTCCGTACAAATACACTATGTTGACCAATTATGAAATTGTTTAAATATTATGAAAATAGTTATGAATTTTTTAAAGTTTGCTTTAAGTTTTAGATTTTGATTTTTGGCAAGTAAGCTTGCGTAAGACATAACTTGTTCCACATAACTTGGATTGAGGTGAAACAAAATTTGTTAAAAAGATAAGATCTATGAGTTTATATCATGAAAATTTTAGAGTCCTATTCAATTTTACCAGTTCCCAGAATTTTTCAAAAGTTACCGTTATTGCTGTTGAGTCAGTCAGAAACAAAGCAACTTATAACAACCAACTTTAGAACCTTATAGCTTGCGTTTTATTTAACTAAATGAAATGAAACTTTTTGGATATGAAAATTTGATTCCTTAACTTGAAAATGACATGAATTTAGCAATCATACACTTAGAATTCAAATTTTGGTGGATTTTAACATTTTTGAGTGTTGTTCTGGCTAATCACAGGACAGGTCATAGTAGAAAGCAAAAATCTTGAGCTGTAGTTGTCAAAATTGAATGGGACCAATTAGGTTAGAAAATAGACAAATAGGGCTTCAACATATAAAAAATTTAGATCTATTGAAGTCATATAGCAATAAATGTAGTAAAAATAAAAGAAGGCAAAATTTATCCCTTTAAGGAAAGAATTATGAATTTAAGGTTTATTTATTTATTTGCTATTATATTTGAATGTTTGTTTGTTAGCTGGCACTATTCATTGGAAAGCAAATATGATCCGTTATGCTGCACAAATTTTGTAAAAATTATGGATAAGTTGTAAAATTTCAAAGAGATATGTAAGATGATTGAAAGTTATAAGAAAGTCCTATATCACTTAGGCTAGCCCCAAATAAAAAGTTAAAGGGAATAAGTTAGTGGGAGTGTTGGGGAAAGTAAACCTGACAAATCCTATATAGGAATAAGCTTAATCCTGATAAGCAGACTATTGCCTAGAAGTCTTATGGCTAAGAACTCCCAAAGGACCAAGAATAGGAACATATATGAGAATTAAGCACATTATTATGTGATTGAAAGTATTTTAATTAATATTATTTCATTTCTATGCTGCTTGCAATTATAACTTTAAGTATTATGTCACATGTATGATTCATGTTGAGTCTTTTAATTATTTATTTAATTTCTTGTATATGTTAATTATAATCATTATGATCTTATGTATTAAAAATGTTAAACATAAAATTTACTTTGCTTCGGACCATGTTTTTAATAATCATAATTGAAAGATTACCTTATTGGTTTAGCAACCCTTATTTAAATAAAAATCGAAGTAACTGAGAATGAAAGCGATGTCAATATAGAAGTACACAGCCCTACTGAGAATTTTAAAAAAATTCTCACCCTATTTAGATTTTGTTTCATTCTCAGATTTGCATGGATGCAACAGTAATGATCTATATTGAGTTTCCGAATATGCATCTACATTATGATCCTACCTTTGACTCTCTTTACATAGTTGGCTTGTGTCGTTTTAGGGTTTGTTTCTTTAGTAATAGGGACTTTTTTGTATCTCTTTTTTATCCTGCCTTCGACCCTGCTACTCCATATTTTGCATTTTCGCTCTCTGCGACACATCCTGCACCTGTAGATTAAGCAGAACTGCGCTTCAGCTCTGCGAGTGATTCCCAGAGATCTGCTCGAATCTGAGAGTGATCCATCAGAAAGTATAGATTCATCATCATCATCCCCTAGATCTGATGACTATACTCTTGTTGGGCCTGCTATGGCCCATGGCTTTCTGTTTGAGTAGTTGGTGAAGTAGCTAACTTTGTACAAAATGGCCCTCTTTTGATATGATAGTCTACTAGGCCATGATAGTAGTTGTAGAACACTAACCTTAGTTCTAAATTCTCTTGTGAAGACTCATTAGGACTGCACCTTGATGACATGGGTCACCGATATTTTTGTATGTAGTAATCCTTATATGTATTCCTAACTATATGTAAATAACATAGTAACATAGAAACTAAAAATATTGCAACAACTAATGATAACATAGAAACTAATGATAACAAATTATGCAAAGAAGTATTGCAACAAAGAGACAGAATTAACCATTAGAATAAATTTTTAAATTCAAATAATAACAGAATTTTAAATTTAATTTAGTAAGAAAATTTTAAATTTAAATTGTTTAAAACTTAAAAAGAATAAATAAAAATAAGATAATAATCATTAAACTAAGTATTATAGTCACATAAAAAGTAGAGGTTGACAAAGTAAACAAATTAACTACAATTAATAATACATTGTTTCCTAGTTCAATTTAACAGTAAAGCTATCATAGATTACAAACTATTAAATTTGAATTTTGTTTTCTCTATTAGTTTGATGTAAGATGATTAATTAAGCACCAACTAAATTAAAAAAATTGTTTACTATGAATAACATAAAATATTAATTGAATTTAGGTTAGTCACTCAAGAATCTCCTAATCTTAATTAAATTATTATTCATCAAATTTTTATTCAAACTTATAAATGAAGTTAAAGCAACACAAAAATACACTTAATCATAATCTAATATGCAAAATTAAGTATCACTGTGATTAAGAATTCTAATTAATCATGTATTAAGAGCAGTAATGAAACTTGAACATCATAGAACATGCACATTCAAAAATCATATATGAATACCCAAATTTTATTTTCTATTTTTTTAAATACTAAATTTATTTTATAAAAAGGGAATGGAAATAAAATATTTAATAAAAATTAGAATTTGGTTTAACAAATTAGAAAAATTTAGATTTGACTCTAAAAAAGGAATGGAAACATTTCAAGAATTGAACCAAAAAATAACCAAAGTCTTTGAGCATAAAAATGGAACTTGGATAAAAAATTTGGCCTTCTTCTAATTCTAAGAGAATAAAAAACAAAGAGAGGGTATCAAATTGGGAGCTGGAAAAATTTAGAGAAGGGGAGATTTTGATAAAAAAAATTTATAGAAAAAGAGAAAGACAATGGAAGGAAAGAAAAACAAAAGCAAGCAAGCATAGGGTGCAGAATTTCTAAGTAAGTTTTTATCATTGTATAAATTTATTTATTTATTTATTTATTTATTTACATATTCCTTCCATGGAATGCACATTACATACATTAACTTAATCTTATAATAATTTAATTAATTAATTAATTTTACGAACTGCTGCCACCCGCCATGCCTTCAAATTTTTAAAATAAAAAAGAAAAATATTTTTCCTACATTTTGGAATGATGTGATTCATATGATCCTCTATGTTAATTTTCCTTACATCATTATCATTTCACATATCATTACATATCATTTATCTGAGAATCACACTTATTGCCATTCTTGTGACACTTGTAATAAATTTTAAATTGGTTTTGAAATAAGGTTAAGGATGATAATAAGTGTAATTAGGTCCTATTTTACAACCTATATATTCATATTTGACCTTTATTTTATTTAGAGTTTACATTAATTTATATCTTAATTGTGCAGTTTGGTATAAAGTGGTTGCAAATGGATTTTGAGTGCTTTTGGGGCACAAATTGATGGAAGATTAGAGCTTCGCAGCAATCAGCACGCATAGACCTTTTCAACAAGCACGAGGGTACTTTGAGCCCATGCACAATCATGCTTAAGGCCTTGCATGACTGTGCTCAACTGTGGAAAGCCCACTTATGAAGAGTTTTTAAGGTTTTCAAATCCTATAAAAGAAAGACCTCAGGCATCCTGTGAGGACCATTTTACATCTGGTCTTTGGCTTCCGATACACCTCTCATCTTGTCTCTCTTGCACGGGATCTTTGGCATACTCTTGGCGGGACTTAGTGTAACAGCCTGACAACTTATTTGAGACTAACGACTGTCCCTACAAACCAACATAAGACTTTTCAGTGTACTTTGTCCTCAGTCACACTTCCCGAGAACTTCCTAGAAGTTCACCCATCCCATAATTTTCTAAAGTTAAGGACGGTTAACTTTAGAGTTCTTATGTGATAGGCCACGAAAAGTAAATGCATTTTAGTGGTATAGGTAGTTCTAATCAATTCAATTAAGCTATCCTTAAATGTATACACAATCTCTGGATCCCTCTTATTCCGATGTAAGTTTGATTCATTCACGTGTCCCTTACCGTTGAAAGCCTGCCAGGAGTCGCTCTTTGTTCGTGCTCACATTGCACTGGCGATCACTTCTCACCCTCGCCTAGCGCCTAGATCTCACATGTCCACCAGCTTTTGCTTAGTTTGTCCTCGAACTGCACTGTACTGGGAAAGGCCTGCTCTAATACCATTATTGTAACAACCCAACATCTTATTCAGGAGTGATGACTCTCTCCATAAACCAACACAACACTTTTTAGTATGTTTTGTCCTCACTCACACACTTCCAAGAAGGTCATGCATCCCACAATTTCTCCAAGTTAAGCACACTTAACTTTGGAGTTCTTAAGTGATAGGCCATTGAAAAGTAAATGCATTTTGTTGGTATAGGTAGTTCTAATCAATTCCTTTAAGCTATCCTTAAATGTATACACAGTCTCTGAATCCCTCTCATTCTGATGTAAGTTTGATTCATTCTTGTGCCCCTTACTGTCGGAAGCCTGCCAGGAGCCACTCCTTGTCCGTGCCCATATTGCACCAGCGATTACTCCCCACCTTCGCCTAGCACCTGAATCTCATAGTCACAACTAGGTAGTCACAATTTTTTTTTCAAGAAAAGCATCTTTTAAGAATAAAAAAAACATTTTCTAACAAATAAGAGAAGTAACCACAAAAGTTTATTAAAGAAAACTTTGAAAACTGATCTCTGAAACTAAAAATGATTTTGGGAGTCGTTTATGTGTGGAGAAGATATTAACACCCAACAATGTCCATTTAACAACAGTTGCTTTCAATAATTGTGCAAATTTATTTTAATTTTGAAAAATATTTATTTAACCCCTAAACAATAATTATTGTTATTTTTATTTTAAAAAAAGACAATAATTATTGAAATGTTAATTGATATCTTAAAAAAAAGAAAATTATTTTAAAATTTTTTTTGACTTGATGGGTTTGGTTCTTGCTCCTACGTATTCTCAAGTGCAATGAGGAAGTCAAAGTCACGTAGTTCTATCATAAAAATTATAAAGTTGGTTGATTAAAATTAAGTTTAGTAAAAGAAAGTTTATTTTGAAATTAAAATTATTTTCCTAAAATTATAATGTTTAGGATACAAGATAACGTGGTTATACATGTATCCTACGAGAAATAATACGGAAGGTGAAGGAAGATCACATAACCATATTACAAGTTGTTTAAAAAAATAATTTAATAATTAAAAATATTATAGTTTGTAAATAAAAAAATTGAATTTAAAGATTCATATTGAAAGAGAATTTATGAAAGCGCAAGTTATACATAAATTTTGCATAATTTATTGGATAATCGAAGAAAACATAAATTACACATTGATATTACAAAAATTTGTATAAATAAGTAAAGAAATGTTTAGTTATTTAATTTATCAAAATTAAAAAAATGACTTAAGAAATTTTAAAATATAAAATTAATCTCATTTTTATAAAAGAAATAAATCTATTTGAATTGATTAAAGAATATACTTATTTAATAAAAAGATTAAAAACTTCATTTGATAAATTTATATTATATAAAACGTAAGATAATGTTAGTACACACAGGTGTTTGACAATTTATAACAGATAAAAGTAGAGTTACTGCACATTAACATTATAAATTATCCTGTTAATAAAACAATTTAGATTTAAATTAGTTGATTGATTCGTAAGTGTGAATAACAAAAATCCTGCATAGACTTATTCCTAGCACCCAAAGCAAACTTTGTAACACCTTAATTTAATTTTCTAAAATAAATTTGTAATAAATGGGAATAATAAAATTTCATTCAACGGTTCCTAATAAATTTCATTCAATCTCTTGCGGGTCAGCTTCGTCAAGGGTAAAGCTATTTTAGAAAATCCCTTAATGAATTTCCTATAATAGCCTGCTAGTTCTAGAAAACTACGAATCTTCGTCACATTCGTCAGTCTCGGCCATCGGGCCACCGCTTTCACCTTTGCAGGAGCTACCATAATTTCACCCTTAGACACCACATGCCCCAAAAATTAAATCTAAGATAGCCAGAATCCGCACCTGGAGAATTTGGCATACAATTGTCTCTCCCTCAAAATCTGCAAAACGATCCTCAAGTGCTCGGCATGCTCTTCATGAGTCTTTGAATAAATTAGAATATCATCAATGAACATCACCACGAACTTATCCAAAAACTTATGAAAGATTCTGTTCATATAGTCCATGAATATAGCAGGCACATTGGTCACTCCAAATGGCATCACTAAGTACTAAAAGTGACTGTACCGCGTCCTAAAAGCCGTCATAGGCACATCCTCATCCTTCACCTTGATCTGATGGTATCTCGATCTCAAGTCAATTTTTGAAAACATTGTAGCTCCCCTCAACTAGTCCATCAAATCATCAATCTTGGGAAAAAGGTACTTGTTCTTTATCGTTACTTGTTCAGCTACCTGTAATCAACACACATCTTCATACTCCCATCTTTCTTATTCACCAAAAGAACTGGCGCTCCCTATGGTGACACACTTGGTCTTACAAAACGTTTCTGCAATAAGTCCTCCACTTGCTTCTTGACCTTTGCCAACTTTACCAGTGACATCCTATATGGTGCTACAGAAATCGGGCTTGCTCCCAGAATGAGGTCAATCATGACTTTTAAGAAGTCCCTCACCACTGGGATGTACTCTGGCTCCACCCCACTTTTAGCCTCTACTGAAAACATGGCCATATATGACTTAGCATTCAACGTGTTCTCCAAAAATCAAAGTCTTCTCTCTGTAGTCTAACAGCACATGGTTGGCAGCCAATCCATCTCTAAAATTATGTCCAATTAGGAGAGAGGCAAACAAATCAAGTCCACCTCAAATTCCCTACCATGCATCATTATCAAACACCACAGACACACTCATGATGTTACGATCGACTTACCTGTAGGGGTAGTCACCACAACATTGCATGGTAATTGTCACCACCCCTTTTTATAAGGAACTGAGAACATTATTTCTACAATACTTACTTATTTGAGATAAATAAATAAAGAAGAATATAAGTATAAAATTCACTTTTTATTCAAAATAAATAGAATTTCTTATGACAAATATCTAACAGAACAATATAATATTACAATTAGTTCATAATACTCAAAATACAAAAAATTTTACTACATCACTCCCTCTACATGAGGTTTCAAAATATAAGGAAAAAGAACTTGAATACAAAATTACTCGACTTCAGCTTCTAACATTTCTCCACTAGCCTCTCAGCCTGTGAAGTAGATGCAACACCTGCTACATCTCTTCACGTACCACCGTACGATCATCGCAGTACACATGCACACAACAACATAGACAAAAATGCAAGGGTGAGTTTACAAAAATGAAATAAAATCATATATAGAGAGCAAAACTATTACTAACAATAATAGCCCCATGCATTCCCATGAAAATGGTTTCTAACTGGTTTCACAGCCTAAGTAATCTAGAAGGAACTAAACAGGTCTGAGAAAGACTCATTCCTGTATCTAGATCTAGATAGCACAACTCAGCATGCTCTATCGTTACATGTCTACCCACTTAAATGTGTAACTCGACTCTATTATCATGCAAGACATATATCTCAGCATGATGCAACACGCCTAAAATCATTTTAATAAATAAGCTAAGATAAGTTTATAATAAATCAGTCAAATCTCAGTGTTATTAAATCAGTTATCAACCGTTATAGCATATAAAAATAACTTTCAAGAATTAAATCATTTATATTTCAGCTTTTATCAAAGAGATCTAACAAAACCAACACAAAACTTTCTTTAATAGCATATCAAACCGTTCAAAACATAGTTCATAGGCTAAAGTAAGTTTCCTTTACCTTAGAACGATGATTTACAACAAATCTATTGAATATTATTGTTTTAACGCAAGATTCAGCGAAGATTTGACTTTAGAATGAAGTCTTCTAAGAACACCATGAATTTCTATGAGAAAGAGAAGGAGAAGAGAAATGAATGATGAATCTAACTTCAAACTTAGAGAAACTTAGTTCAAATCCCTTAGAACGGACACACAATCACAAATCTAGAGAGAAATCTAAATTTAGGAAGGTTTAATATGAGAGAAAATGGTGATATATGGCCTTGGAACCTTTGAGAAGTCTAAAAAAGTAAAAATTTTGTGCAAGGACCCCTATTTATAGAAAAAAAAATTGTCACTGTTCACATTGCCTTACTGTTTATGCCAAAATTACTGTTCACTGATACTATTCATGTGTACTATTCACCAACACTATTCTCTTTTTATTTTATTTTTTTTAAACTCCATCTAAATCTATTCCAATACCAAATAATCCTTCAATTAACACTTAACAAGTACAAAATATTATAGATTACTCAATAATAAATTACAGGCCTGACAATTCTCCCTTTGAAAATAAATTTGTCCTAAAAAATTCCATCCTGCAGAGAAAAGATGGGGTACAACTCCCTCATTTTCTCCTCTAATTCCCAAGTAGAATCTCTATTAACTGGGTACCAAACAACTTTCACAAGCCGAATAGACTTGTCTATAAGCTCCTTAACCCTAGTGCCTCAATATGAGCAGCTAGAACTTCAACAAATAAATCATCTCGTATCTCCACAACATATGGCTCGATTACATGCGATGGATCAGGAATATACTTCCTGAGTTGTGATACATGAAAAACGTTATGTAACCCTACCAATTAAGGTGGTAAAGCTAGCTCATAAGCTACTGGTCCTTTGCGATGCAATATTTGATACGGCCCAATGAACTTAGGAGTCAGCTTCTTTGCCTTCAATGCTTGTCCCACACTTGTAGTACATGACACTCTCAGGAAATATGATCACCAATCTTAAATTCTAAGGGTCTTCTGTGTCGGTAAGCATAAGACTTCTGTCGACTCTGAGTAGCTCTCAGCTTTTCTCTGATAAGTTCAACTTTCTCCTTAGTTTTCTGCAGTATTTCAGGCCCAACCATCAAATGTACTCCATTTTGGAACCAACAAATAGGGTTCTACACCTTTTACCATATAGAGCCTTAAATGGTGCCATGTCTATACTCGAATGGTAGCTATTATTATAAGTGAATTCTACCAAAGGAAGCATATTCTCCCAATTACCCCTCTGCTCCACAATACAAGTCTACAACAAGCCTTCTAAAGTCTGAATAGTATGCTCAAATTGACCATCTGTCTGCAGATGATATGCAAAACTCAACCTCAACTGCGTGCCTATAGCTTCTTGGAAACTCTGCGAAAATTGAGAAGTGAATCAAGGATCTCTATCAGAGATAATACTAGAAGGTCCTCCATGCAACCTGACAATCTCTCTTATGTACAATTTTACTAATTTCCTCAAGCTATAGGTCATGTTGATTGGCAAGAAATGCACTCTTGGTCAGCCTATCAACTATGATCCACATAGCATTATGATTCTTAATTGTTCTATTTTAGAATTTCCATTGCCTACAACTCTCCTGAGGACTCTAGTGCTCCATCTTTGCCTTCTGGCAAGTCAAACAAGCTTTAACAAAGTCAGCTATCTCTCGCTTCATGCCTGGCCACCAAAAATTTGCTTCATATCCTGATGCATCTTGGTAACACTAGGATGAATGTTGAGACTACCCTTATGTCCTTCTTCTAGAATTCCTCTCTTTAGTTCAGCATCTCTAGGGACACAAACTTGACCTTGGCATTTGAGAACACCATTAACATCTCTACTAAAACTCTCTGTCTTATTTGTCCCCAAGAGAAATATAGTCCGACATAACATAGGATCCCACAGTTGTTTGTCTTTAATTTCTTACAAGAAATTGTTAGTTACCACAACTTGGCTGCAACTAATCTTTCTAGGTGATAAGTTCACATAAAAGTTCGGGTCTCGAAATTGTTCTACCAAAAGAGTTTCACTAACTTTTAAGGAGAATGCTTGAACCACATTCCTACTTAATGCATTAGCCACCATATTAGCTTTTCCAGGATGGTATTGGAGTTGAAAATCATAATCTTTAAGGAATTCCATCCAACAGCTCTACTCCATATTTAACTCTCGCTGATCAAACAAATACTTTAGACTCTTGCGATAACCATACACATCAAACTGAGCTCCATAAAGATAGTGCTGCCACACGTTCAGAGCAAAGACTACAGCAGCTAACTCAAGGTCATGTGTCGGGTAATTTTGCTCATGAGTTAACAACTGGAGAGATGCATAAGCTACCACTCTCTTATCTTGCATTAACACACACCCTAATCCCTGATGTGAAGCATCATAATACACCTCAAATGGTCAGCTAATATCAGGGAGAATCACTACTGGCGAGAAAGTTAATCTTTGCTTTAACTCATTAAAGCTTTGCTCACATTTCTCAGTCTATACAAAGGGTTGATCACGACGAGTTAACTGTGTCAACGGTGCAGCTATCTTCGCAAATCCCTCTATAAATCTCTGGTAATAACCTGCTAAGCGCACAAAACTACAAATCTCTTTAGCTATCTTTGGCCTTTCCTACTACAACACTGCTTCAACTTTGGAAGGATCAACTGCAATTCCCTTAGCTGAAATAACATGGCCAAGGAACTTCACTTCCTCTAGCAAAAACTCATACTCAGACAATTTAGCATATAGTTGTTTCTCCTTTAAAATACCTAATACAGTCCTCAAATGCTCTGCATGTTCCTCTGAAAAACTAGAATAAATCAAGATATCATCAATGAAGACTACTATAAATCGATCCAGAAAAGGTCTAAAGATTCAGTTCATGTAGTCCATAAATACTGCCAGAGCATTAGTGACTCCAAAAGGCATCACTATATACTCATAATGACCATATCTAGTACGGAATGCTATCTTTGGGATATCTTCATCCTTTACTTGAATCTGATGGTACCCAAACTTCAAATTAATCTTAGAGAATACTTTAGCATCTCTTAACTGGTCTATCAAATCATCAATTCATGGCAACGGGTACTTATTCTTGATTGTCAACTTATTCAACTTACGAAAATCAACACACAACCTAGAACTCTCATCCTTCTTTTTCACCAAGAGAACTGGTGCTCGCCAAGGTGATACACTCAGCCTAATCATCTATTTCTGCATTAAATCCTTAATCTACTCCTTAAGCTCTATTAACTCTTTCGGCGCCATTCTGTAAGGTGCTACAGACACCGGCTCAGCTCCAGGAATCAAATCTATAGCAAACTTCACCTCTCTACATGGAGTTATTCCAGCAATATCCTTTGGGAAGATCTTAGGGAATTCTCAGACTATTGGTATTGACTGTAAATTCTGCTCATTATTTGTATTCATAATAGCCAAAAGAACATAACAAGAGACCCCTTCACTCAAAGATGCTTCTACTTGATGAGTAAAAGTCAGCTCAACACAATCCTGCTGCTAAAAAAAAATCAGACACCTCTGCCCACAATCAATCAGTACATAATTGGCAATCAGCCAATCCATCCTTAGGATTATATTCAATCCTGACATTGGAATACAAATAAGATTTACCTTGTACCTTCGTCCCTTAACTACTATGGGAGACCTAACACAAACTGTTGAATTCTTGATCAAACTCAAAGTAGGTGTCGATACTACCAATTAACATCCTAAATCACTCACTAACAATCCTAAGTTTCTCACATAAATATCTCTAATCCACTGTTCAGCCGCATCTGACCCATTAACACTAGTAAACTGAGGAGGATCGTTCTGCAACAGTGGCTTGATTTGCAGCCTATTGCTATTGTATCATTTCTAGACTTTGCCGCACTATGGCTGCCAAAGTCTCCATGGCGTGAGCTATTTAGTTCACATCAGCAAGAGGAAAAGGGTTTACAGTGGACCTTCTCGGTCTAGCCATCTTAATATATAGAATAAAACTAGCTTAGATTACTAACATTCAACACATTCAACAATACCATCACATAGCTATATTCATAGATTCAGCTTACAATGATATATTCATATTAAGTATATAATAGCAATTTAATCAATTTAGCAATTAGCATTACATCATATAAACATTCTTAACATTCACACAACATAGCAAACACATTTATCTCAATAATCATTTACAACTTAGATTAATTGTCTATCATTCACGCAAAATGACTCGCCTACAGCTCATCTAAGTATCATATACCAAAATTTCCTACATTTGTTGTGTTTAAGATCAAGGTGATCAAGCTCGTTCCCTCATAACCTGATGATTAAAAATTATGATATATGATTCACAGCTAGAACCTACTAAATGCAATGCACAACTGAAGCCTAATAACCTAACCCTGTAGGTTTACCTAGACCATGCTCTGATACCACTAAAATGTCATGACCCTTTTTTATAAGGAACCGAGAATATTATTTCTACACCACTTACTTATTTGAGATAAATAAATAACAAATAATATAAGTAAATTCACCTTTTATTCATAATAAATAGAAGTCCTTATGACATATATCTAACAGAACAACATAATATTACATTTAATTCATAATACTCAAAATACAAAAAATTTTACCACATCACTCTCTCTATATGAGGTCTCAAAATATAACGAAAAAGGACTTTAATGCAAAATTACTCAACTCCAGCTTCTAACATTTCTCCACTGGCCCCTCAGCCTGTAAAGTATATGCAACACCTGCTACATCTGCTCATGTACCACCGTACGATCATCACAGTGCACATGTAGACAATAGCATAGACAAAAATGCAAGGGTGAGCTTACAAAAATAAAATAAAATCATATATATAAAGCAAAATATTACTCACAGTAACAACCCCATGCATTCTCAGCCTATTTAACGCATAACATGAAAACTGTTTCCAACTGGTTTTATAGCCTAAGTAATCCACAAGGAACCGAGCCAGTCCGGGAGCGACCCATTCTGGCATCTGGATCCAGACAACACAACACAGTACAACTCAGCATGCTCTATCGTTGAACGTCTCCTATTGAATATAGCCGCCCTCTTATGGCGATGTCTAACAGGTAAACCTCCACCAGTCTTTTGCTTCCTCATATAGCATGTATGTGGCATAGGTCACCTTATGCTCTTCATTACATCCCATTATATGGAAATTTTTCTCCACATCTTCTCTGGGCTCCCTTAGGGTCAAATTTTCCTTCAAACTTCAGAGGATTGTGCCTAGTGAAGGTAGACAGTCCTCTGTACTCAGTTGGTTCTGCATCTTGGTTGTGCACGAAGGCCTCTAGAACTTGGGTCATTCGCTTTAGGAGGTCATTGGTGACTCCAGCTCCTCTATCTCTACCGGCCATTTCTAATCTAATCTAGCAATCAATTCAACAAACCACATTCTAACACATCAAATCAATAACAACATTTATAATTCAGGCAAACAAAACATATCAATAGATAGCTTGAACGCTTCAGCCCCAATACCCCAGTCTGGTTTGGATGAACTGCTCTAATACCAAAATTGTAACACCTTAAATTTAATTTTCTAAAATAAATCAATTTTGCAATAAATAGGAATAATAAAATTTCATTCAACGGTTCCCAATATATATTTTCAACAAAGTATTTCAAAATAAGGGATGGTTACAAATTTGTATCAAAATAAACGCTACAGGACTAATTTAAATACATCACAATTTCTAAAAATAATTTCCTAAGTCCTATAGCAGTTTCATCCCTTCCGTTCACTGAGCTTGGTGCTGATCGTCTTGGTCACCTAAAAAATAAACGTAAGGATAAGTACTCTACACTATCACATGCAAGCATAAAGAGTCATCTTCACACCTTACACGTATTTATTACAAAATTCAATTCATGCATTACTACTTTTCAATAGTTCATACCATAAACAGGTGCACTCACTACACCATCAAACAATCCACACACACACGTGCGCTCACTACACGTAGTCACGCTAACTATGGCACTGTGATCACAGATTCCTGATGTCCTCAACCTCAGCGACTTACTCAGTTCACACCATGGATGGTCACTGGATAGCTCCCGCTCCACGAATACAACGTGTGCGGTATTAAGCCTCCAAGCAAAAGTGTTAGTCAGAGGCTGAGTCAGGAGGAGAGGGTGTGGCCTGTGGTGCACCTACGCTCACTGTTGGTGTCACCACCACTCTCTTTTCCCAAAGGTATTTCTACTGCCCCCATCTTCCACACCCAGTGTATCGTTGAACCATTCATAGTTTCCAATCAATTCAAACTTAATCACATTCAGCATGTCATTTGCAAACATTTTCACCCATTTCATACTATTCATCATCAACAAATGGCATGTCCACACATATTTGGTCATATTACACTTAATTACACCATATTTTCATCACAACTCTATTGTAATCAAGTCACTCCATCATACGCAACATTTACTATTCATCACACGTATTTTCCGATACCAATAACATTAAGTTCCACACAAAATTTCCACTACACCCAGTTACAATTAAGTCAATTTCATCCAAATACATCTCTCTACATTCTATTTCCATCATATTCTAATACATAGCAAATTAAACAAATTCTAAGTACAATGAGATAGGGTAGAGTCCCCTTTTACCTCAGCTTGAAGACCTACACAAATTAACATTAGAAACCTTCCCCACACAATACTTCATCCTCCAAAAGCTTCAAACGTGATTCCAACCTTCAATCAAACTCACGAATGGCTTTGGAGGCAATTTAATTAATGAAAATGGATTGAAGGTAGAGAGAGTCAAAGAGAGTTTGAAAGGAGAAGTAGGAAATGAGTTTTCCAAACCCTAAATCTCTTAAATATCCTATGAGTCATGACACCCTCGCTACAGCTGAAAATCTCAGATGAATCTGCACTCTGATTTTTGCAGAATCTTGCTACAGTGAGACCCTTTCACTACAGTGAGACTACACCCAGAAATACACCCTCCTCTGTTACTGTCTCGCTACAGCGAGAATACAACAGAATAAAGCTTCTCGCCTAGGGCCTTCTCGCTACAACGGGAATGCCCTGCAACACACTCTTAACCCATTTTTCCAATCAATTCCAAACACACCCAACTATCAATCCACAATCAATATCCACAATTATACTTATATATTCACCCACACAGATTCACACACATATACATATATTCACGTCATTATCATATAAATCAAAATACACCTCCAAACAATAATTCTATGTACTTATATTAATACTCAAATAATATTGTAAAATTTGGGGTGTTACAAACTTCATACATGAGAAAAGGAAAAGCTTAGAATTTTGGACTCATATTAAATCCTAAAAATAACTAGTATGAAAACACAAGTAAGAAATCCAAAAAAAGGGAGGAGAGAATTTTGAGAGTGGTAGAGTTTTTAAGGAAAAATTAAGAGAGATCTGAGAAAGGGAAGAACAAGCTTTTTCAAAGAAATTTTAGAGGAGGCAACCTTTTTTTTTTTTTAGAGAGTAAAAATTTTAGGAGGTGTTAAGCAAATTTTTAGGAGAAGAAATCTGAAAAAAAGAAAAAAAAAAGAGAGCAAATTTCTAAGAAAGAGCTTTGAAGATGATGTGGACAACAAGCAAAAGAAAAATGCAAAAAAAGTTCAAAGAAACGGAAAAGAATACAATATCAAGAAAAAATAAAGGCAAAAAAAGAGAGAAGAAAAAAACAAAAAAGAAAGAAGATAATGTACTGTTAACCACAGCTCCACCGTTGAATCACTATATTGGTAAAGTTTTTTCTTTCTCCTCAATTGGTTTTTAAACTTACACTATGTAAATATATGTCTGGGATGAAAGAAATATTTAAATTACCTTTTTTTTAATGAAATTATTATTATTTAATATTATTTTATTAATACGTTGAATCCAATGTGATAGATTCATAAAATTTCCACATAATAATCGTCTCTTTTATTACTTTTTTATTATTATTTTAAATGTTTATTAATATTTACTATTATTTTATTTTATTTTATTTTATTTGACAATATGAAATGTGCAACTCAGTTCAAGTGTTCTGCACTATGCACCTAGATCATCGCAACTATGGTACTTTATTTGACTTACTTTTTCTTAGTTTTTTATTTTATTATTTTTTTTCTTCTTCTATCTGTTGTTAGATATTTTTTTTATCGATTAGGCATAACATTTTTTTTCTCTTTTTTTCTTTTTTTTATTGTTTGGGCCTATCTCTATATTTCTCTTTTTTTCTCAGCCTTATAATTTTATTTATTCTATTTTACTTTAAATAAAATATTTTTAAATTTAAGTCTCTATATTTCATTTATATATATTTTTTAAGCAATAATAATTAAAATAATTATGATAAGAAATTATTAAAATTAATTAAACATAATATAATTTTTCATCATATTATATGTGAGTTTTGTTTTTATTTTTAAAATTTATTTCATTTTAACATTAATAATAAATTCTTCTTAATATTTTTATGTTATTTCATTATTAATTTTTTAATTATTATTTTGATTATTTACCTTTTAAGTTTGCTATTTTTTATTTTATTTATTGTATATTTGTATAATATTGATGTGATTTTAATTTATATTTGTGATTTATTTCCTTTTTTATATAATCAATGAATAATATAATTATATCAATTTATAATACTAATGTTTATTATAAATTGGCTTCTTATATTTAGCATTCATCAATACACAAAAGATGTTTTTTGTGGTGGCATGATTTGTTGGAGGTTATTCATCAAGGGAATTCATGGCTGGATGAGAAGTTGGATAGGAACATGGATGTAGGTTTGCACACATTTTTTGGAGAGATAAGTGAGTAGATGAGGTGCGATTGTGTGAGGCATTTTTGTGATTGCTTGTAGTGGCAAGGAATGTTGAATCTTGTGCATTAGAGTATGGTTTCCATGATGGCACAAGGTGGATTTGAGATATTAGTTGGCACAGAGGACTCTTTCAACATGAGATCTTAAGTTTTAATCTTTTATTGGAGTTTGTTGATGGGTTTCTATTATGGTACTACAAGAAGATAAATGGGTATGGAGAGTAAATTCTTCAGGTTGTTATTCAATGCAATCTACGTATTCATGGCTATTTAAACTTTTTTGTGGTCCTAATAGTGTAGATCAGTGTACATCGAGCGCTTTGCAAAGGCTATGGAGAGGGAAGATCTCGCTTAAGTGTCTAGTATTTTCTTGGCAATTGATGTTGAATGCACTTTCTTGTAAAGGTCTGCTGATTGATCGTGGTGTTCAAATTGATGATATAACTTGTTGCTTCTACCATGGTTTGGTGGAACTTCCAAGTCATTTATCTTTAACGTGCTTAATTTCATCTCTAATTTGGTACTTTACTGTATGTTGACTTAGATTCTCGCTGGTTTTACCTTCAAATTTATCAACTCACTTGCTTGCTTGGGTGAAAAGAGATATGTTTATTAATTGTCTGGGTAAATACTATGTAGTCTTTATGGTTACATAGAAATAGAATGATATTTTCTATTGGTATTTTGGATGAGATAAAAGTCCTAAATTCTATTATTTTGAGGTCCTCAAAGTGGTTATCACTTGTTAGTAAGGGAGAAGCTATTTTGTTAGTTGATTGGTATCTGAACCTACAAAATTGCATCCGCCTTAGCTTAGCATGAGTATGTTTCTGTCTTTTTGTTTTTCTATGTAAGTGGTTTTTTTCTCTATGTATATGGGTTTTGAGTTTCCCTCGAACTTTCTCTAATAATGTATGTTTTGCCTATAAAAAAATATTAATGTATAGCTTATCTATTGTCATGTATTATAAATTTATAAAGCTTACGTGTACCTATATTACCAAGGCTTTATACAATATTGATTAAATAATTATTTTAATAATTAATTAAAATGTGTTCCCCTTCTAATTACTAACTTATTAATTGATCAATTTAAATTAAAGTTATTTATTAATGTAACAATTTATAATGCTAATATGTAGTGACTTTACTTTTATGTGTTATAAATTGTCAAAACCTATGTGTATCAATGTTATCTTAGGTTTTATACACCATCAATATATTAGAAGTTTTATCCTATTTCTAAAATTAACCAATTATGCATTTTTTATTAAAATCTATCATTTAGAATATTTTCATCATATTAATGCAACGATTTATAGTGTTATTATTCAACATCTCTACCTTTATACACTTTAAATTGTTAAGACTTTTGTATATCAATGTTACCTTGGGTTCTCTACAATATAAAATTATTAAATGAATTTTTTATCTTTTATTAAATAATTACCTTTGTTAATCAATTCAAATATATTTATTCTTTTCATTAAATGGAATTCATTTCATATTTTAATTTTTTAAAGTCATATTTCAAACTTTGATAAATTAAATAACCAATAATTTCTTCATTTTATCATACAAATTTTTGCAACATTAATATGTGATTTACATTGCCTTCAATTATCCAAAAATTATAAGAGATTTATGTATAGCTTATGTTATCTTTAATTCTCTTTCAACATTGATTATAATTTAAATATAAATTCAAATATTTCACTTACAAATATTTTTTTTTAACGATTTGCAATATAGTTGTGTGATTTTCCTTCACCTTTGGTATTATTTCTCGTAGGATATATATGTATTACCGTATTACCTTGTATCCTAAATATTATAATTTTATGAAATTAATTTTAATCTTAAAATAAAATATTTTTTACTAAATTTAATTTTAATCAACCAACTTTAGAATTTTCATGATAGAACTGACTTTGAGTTCTTCATTGCAGTTAGGGGTACATATGAGCAAGAACTGGACCCATCATGTCAAAATAATATTCAAAAATAATTTTTCTCTTTCCTAAGATACCATTAACATTTCAATAAATAACTTGTCTTCTTTTAAAATAATAATTATTATTATTATTATTTAAGGGTTAAATGAATATTTTTATAAAATTAAAATAAATTTACACAATTAATTAAAGGTAACCATTATTTAAACAAACGTTGTAGGATGATAATACCTTTCCTACATGTAAATGACTCTCGAACTTATTTTTAGTTTCAAAAATTATTTTTCAAAGTTTCTCCAAGATTTTCTTTGATAAACTTTAGTGGCGACTCCTCTGATTTTTTAAAAAATATTTTTTATTCTTAAAAGATATTTTTCTTAACACGTCTTTGCTATATTGTTCGATAATAAGTTTATAATTAGAAGGAGAATATATCTTAATTTATTATAAAGATGGTTAACTAATTAATTATAAACAACATATGATAAATTAATATTGCATAAAGTCTTGATAACGTAGGTACACATAGACTTTATTAATTTGCAATACATAACGATAGAGAAGATATATGTTAGTATCATAAATTGATGCAATTATATTATTATTTATTAATTAATTACATAAAAGAGAAGTAATTTACTTTTTACAATATAAAAAGAAGTAATCATAAATATAAAATTAAATCACATTAATATTCTATAAATATACAATAAATAAAATAAAAGATAACAATCCTGAGTAAATAATTAATATGATAATTAAAATATAAACAATGGAATATAAAAAAAAAAGAAAGTATTCATTGTTAATGTTATAATGAGATAAATTAAAAAAACTTAAATATAATATTATAAAATAAAAAATAATTATGTTTAATCAATTTTAATAACCTCTTATTATAAATTTTCTAATTATTATTGCTTGAAAAAATCAATAAATAGTATTAAGAGAATTAACATAAACAAATAAATCAAAATAAAAACTTTTTATTTAAACTAGGCTAACATAAAAAAATAACAAAAATAAATAAATAATAAGAACTCATTCATTAAAAAAATTAATAATCATCATAGTAATAGATAATAATATTACTAAAATAATAATAATAAATAAATAAATAAAATTAAAAAATGTATGTTAAGCTAAATAAATAAAAAAATCAAAAGGAAAAAAAATGAAAAATAAAAAATTGAGACTCAAAAAAGAATAAATAAAAAAGGTTAAAAAGGTCCAAATTTTGAAATTTTCAAATTTGAGGGGACAAGAATTTTATGGTTATGGGTATGCTTTTCTCCAAGAAAATAAGGGGCTGTGAAAGGGTAGAGGTGAGGTTAATGGAGGCCATGGTTTTGGGTGGTAGAGGTTAATACGAGAGAGAGGAAGAGAAAAAAGGAAGAGTAGGGAAGGAACTTCAATGATAAGTTTTGTGTTTAGGGGTGACGATGGATGAAGAAATAGGAAAAATGATGGGTGAAGAGGTGGTGGATCTTGGGTGCTTGTGGTGGTTTGGAGGAGAAAAAATGGATGGAGAAAGGAGGTAGATATTGGGTGGTTGAAGGTGGTATAGTTTAGAAGAGAAAAAAAGGGAAAGAATGTCGGAGGAAAGAGACTTCATAGTGGTGGGTAGCGAAACTCCGGCAAAGGCATGGCAGGTGACGACCACCTACGGTGGCTACCTAGCGATAGTTCGTAAAATAAATAAAATATTATAGGGTTGAGTTAATGTATGAAATGCTCATTCAAAGGAAGGAATATGTAATAAATAAATAAATATTTATACAATGATAAAAACTTACTTGAAAATTTTGCACTCTATGCTTGCTTGCTTTTGTTTTTTCTCTTTTCCACTATCTTTCTCTTTTTCTATATTTTTCTAGCAAAATCTCCCTTCTCTAAAATTTTTTTCAACCCCCCCCCCATTTGATGCCCTCTCTTTGTTTTTTATGCTCTTAGAATTAGTATCTAAGTTTCATTTTTGTGCTAAATAAATTAAAAATCTTAAATTTTTTTTTTAAATTAGGTATTCACAGTTGTCCCTCTTTACTTGGTTCTTATAAATTAATATGTATGATTGAGTTACATATTAAAGTGATAAGAATTGAGTAAAGATGTGAATCAATTTTGTTTAAAAATGAGAAGATACATGAAAACGCGAAAATGAATGTGGTAAACACTTAGATGTGAGAAAGTTAACACAGGGGCTATTAAAGAAGCAATGATTTAGTGGCTTGTGTCAAACAAATAATAATAAAAATTGTAAGGCAATATTGAACTCTCATTGATAATAAAGATTGCCAGGCAGATACTGGGCTTAGCATGAAAAGAAAAGTTGCAAGTTGACGTATAAAAATCGATTACTGGGCAAGTGTACCCGTTGTCAGAGTAATATTATAAAAAAAATAGAGTACCATGTGTTGTATCCATAGGGACTGTTATTAAGAATTTCTTCCTTAATTGTGCAATTGTTGATAAATATGAAAAATAATTTTTATTGATAAAATTGCTAAAAATAAAAGAATAATAAGTTAAAAGGAACAGATATTCTTATGAAAATAAATTATAGGAAAATATGACTAAAGGTATTCAAGGAAAATAGATGAGTATCTAGACTGTAAATCCTCCTAAGTGTCCAATTAACTAAAATTCTTCTTCAACTACGTAGTTCCAAACTCTTATCGCTGCAGGAAATTCTGAATTAAATCAATACCTTTCTCAAGGATAATGATTCCTAACCCTCAGTTGATCAATCATAATCTCTTCCTTAATTAATACCCCTAGGTTGCATTAAGTTCATTATGAATTCCATAATTAGGATTAATCCTAATACAGAAAACTTACGTCTTTCTATCTCTAGAAATATATTCAAGTCCTTTTAATTGAGCAATGTTAATTTCATGCAGGAATTTTACTCAAATTCAAACAAGAAAACAAGATGGAAGACAATTGATACTACTCAATTAAACCCAAGAGAAAAGAACATGAAATAGCATTAGAAGAATTCCAGAAAATTTGGCCAAATAAAATTCATTACGTCTAGATACTCAAAGGAAAATTAAAACCTAAACATCTTCAAACTACAATTACAAAAGAGATGAATTAAAGACTTGATTCCATTCTCCAGCCGTCACTGACTTCGTCTTTCCCCAGAACTCCTCCCAAGGTTTGTGTCAAGTTCCCTTTTATATTAGTCATCCAAGGGTTTATTTTTGCACATAATTTTAATTTTTATGCAAGTCGAAAGTACACACTCAAGTACACGACCGTGTACTTTGGCCATGTACATCTCTGATTTCCAACAGTTACCCTTCAAAGGCTTTCTGGAAAGTACATGCCCATGTACATGGTCATGTACTTTGACCATGTATATCTCTGATTTAGGTGATGCATTCCAATTGACGCTACCAGTGATATACACGCTCATATACACGGGCGTGTACCTGCCCGTGTATATCTCTGGCTTGAATGTAGGCTTGATTTATGCATCCAGTGATATACACGCATATATGCACGAGCATGTACTTGCCCGTGTATATCCCTACTTCTTTTCTTCCTTCAATTCTCAACATCTTTTAAGCTTTTCACTTCTTGATTCTTTTCTTGAAATATGAATAAAAAAATGAACTTAATAATAGTAAATTCTCTCAGTGAATAGTTCAAAAGACTCAATTATCATTCATGAATTACAATGTAGGACTAAGTATAGAAAACATTTATCACAAGTGAAGTACTAGACTTTATTAAAAGTGTGAAGATGTTAGTGAAATTTTGAACTTTGAAAGAAAAGTAATGGAGGTGAGTCAATTTCTGTACTTTTGATAATAAAATGAAAAAGCAAGGCCAGTCAGATACTGGACTTTGACAGAAAAGTAAAAACGTGTCAGACAAACTTGAACATTAATAAAAATAATAAGAATCAATCAGTCTTTTAGATTTTGACAAAAAGTAAATTGACTAGTTAGATTTTGGACTTTGACAGAGAGGTGCAATATGTCTGTCAGGTTCTGGACATTTGACAAAAAAATTGAAATATGTTAGACAGGTTCTAGACTTTGATTGAAAAGTGAAATATGCCAATCAAATTCTGGACTTTAACATAAAAATATAAGAATTAGTTTGCTTTTGGATTTTGACAAAAGGTAAAGTGGTGTTAGATTCTAGAATTTTGACAATAAAGTGAAGGGGACCAGTTAAGTTCTGGGCTTTGACAAAGAAGTGAACATGCTGGTCAGGTTCTGAGCTTTGAAAGAGAAGTGAAATGTACTAGTCAGGTTCTAAGCTTTGATAGAGAAGTGAAGGTGTTAGTCAGGTTCTGGACTTTGACAGAAAAGTGAAATGTGTTAGTCAGGTTCTGGGCTTTGATAGAGAAGTGAAGGTGCCAGTCAGGTTTTGGACTTTAACAGAAAAGTGAAAGGTGCCAGTCTAGTTCTGAACTTTGTTAGAAACGTAAAATGTGCAAGTCAGGTGCTGGGCTTTGAGAGAAAAGTGAAATGTGCAAGTTAGGTTCTAGGCTTTGATAAAAAAAAGTAAAATATGCCAATTAGGTTCTGTCCTTTGACAAAAAAGTGAAAGGTACCAATCAGGTTTTGAGCTTTGACAGAAAAGTGAAATGTGCTAGTCTAGTTCTAGCCTTTGAGAGAAAAGTGAAATGTGTCAATTAGGTTCTAGGCTTTGATAAAAAATGTAAAGAGACTTGGACAAGAAAGGTAAAGAAAGTTGATCAAGTTTTGGATTGTAAAAGAAAATAAAAAGGGCAGTCAAACTCTGGATTTTAAAGGTGAAAGTAAGATAGAAAAATAAAGAGATCAATCGGTTTTTGAATTTTGATGAAAGGTAAAGTACCCAGTCAAATCCTAGACTTGGATTGAACATAAAGGTTGTAAGGCAGATAATGAATTTAAATTAAACTCCAAAAGGTGACAATGGATAAAAACAAATACATGCTAATGTAATGATGTGATTGCACAAACTAGATGAATGTTAACACTTGGAATGAAGTTATTACATGATGAAGTCAAATGCTGTGATGAGACATTAAATCAAAATAAACTCTTTTTTTTTTCGGGGATAATTTTCCAACCTTATTAGAACATGCACCTCAAGGTTCATGAATGAGTAAACTTTTTGGTCAAGATCAATTCTTTCATGAAATCTGAGCTGGGTGAGGCATTAATCAAATTAGACTGCCATTTATTTTTGAATTATCATGAGGAATCAACTTCTTCTATCTTGCTAAACTTATCAAGAAATTCATCAAACTTACCGTGTAGATTTTTAGAGCCTATTATTGTAATTGTATTTTCTTATTACTCTTTCAACAATTAACATGCTTCCTTTTAATATATAATTACTAAATTGACAATTGAATTGTTGGTTAATGTTGAAAAGTTTGAATAACAAATTAGAGAGGTGGTGTATATACTGAATGAAAGGTGACAAGAAACAATTATTTGAAAAAAATGGAATCATTATAATGGAGAAAACATGGTTAATTTACAAGGAAAACTTACCAAATGAGTAATGGAAAAAGAAATTGGCATGAGTAATGGAAGAAACAAATACATCAAACAAAGAATTAGAACATCTACAAAAATAGTGAAGTATCATGCCGCTTAAGTGACAGTTGTAGTCTTTCATGTAAATTGACCACCCATTAACAAAACTTCCAAATAAAATTGCCCCAGTTTGATGTTTTGGACTCATCTTTTGCTCGATTCAACTTCAACAATTCAAAATTACCCTCTTTCAGTGTTTTACCATGTTACATTGCCCCAGTCTTGGCCAACTGCTTAATATGACTTCATCATTGCAAAATTTGCCCTAGTTTAGTACTTTACTTTGTCATATTGCCGCAATGTGAAGGACTTTATTTCAACTTCTTTCTTGCTCACTATGTCGCTTTAACTTTTGCCTAGGTCGCCCTCAGGTTTTCAACCTAGCGAGCTACTTTCTTTTATTTTCTTTTTTCTTTTCTTTTCTCTTTTTTTTTTATATTTTTGACAGCATCAGAATTGATAGGGTTGGAAGATCTTCTTCATCCAGTTTTGTAAGGCCAACTTAAAATAGCAAAATCTATGGTACTCGTTAAATACATAGTTTAAGCTAAATTGTACAAAACTATCTATGAGCTTAATGCTCTCTCTGGGTATTGTCATCTTGGTCCCCTAAAAGATTTATGTAAGGATGAGTCTCTATTTTCATTATCAAGCATGCATTCACAATTAAGTCAACAATATAAATAAGGAAATACAACAAACCATCCTGCAACAAGATCATCAATTATTCAGCTTATTACATTTTCTGTCTATTAACACTCAAAATTCTCATTTCATACTTTCACTACTCCTGAGATCCCTTGAGGTCTTCCTTAACATAAATAGTTGTTGGATAGTCGCAGCTACATAGATACAATGTGTGCCGACCCAGCCTTTTCTGCAAAAGCGTGGTCAGGAGTTTAGGTCAGAAAACAAGTGTGAGGCCTGTGGTGTTCTTACTCTCATTTGTTATGCGCAATTCAAAAAGAGCATCCACCACCCTCATTTCTCCAAGATTTTTCAATCGCTCCATCTTTCACAACCCCAGTGTACCTTTGAATTATCCATACTTGCCTTATCATGTTCCTTCCTCCTTTCACTTCTCTTTCCATATTTTCCATTTCATTTATACATTTCTCATTATCGATTTACCTTTCTTATTAACCATTATGGCCTAAATTCATTATTGGCTATAACTTGAACTCATTACCTGTATATTATCATATTATTCATGATTTTATCTTCATGTTTTGCTCTAGTTCATTTTCACATCATACATAAATCAATCATTGCCAAAAGTTGGTCACCCTTAGACTCAATCCACAATACATGCATATACACTCAAAATAAGAATCATACATGTCATTAATACCACAACATATACTTCAAACATAACAAAAACATGTTCTCATCCATCATTGACTTAAAACCATGCATTTTATCACAACATTTTCATGAACACAAACATATCACTTTCTTAGTAACAAGATAGAACTCTCCTTACTTTGAAATAAAAGTTTAGTGAAGGGTTTCTGAGAGATCTTGCTCAAAAGGTTGGATTCTTCCTAAATATCATAAGAGATCTTATTTAGGGGAGGAAAAATAAGAAAATAACCTAAGGAATAGAGAACTAAGCTTCAAAAACTCACCAAAGAGCAAGAAGAGTGAATTCTTAAGCTTGGATCAAAGAAAGGTTGGAGCTTTGCATTAATTTTCTCTGAAAATAAGGAGAGAGGTCAAAGAGAATGAAGAGGGTCGTAACTTTGATTATAATTCAAGTTTCTCAACTTGAAAACCCTTAAATACCCCTCAATTCTCGACATTTTCGCTGCAACGACCCAATTCTCATTACAACGAGAGATTCTTGTAACACAAGAGAGTATTAGAGAACCTAATTATGGACGCTCATTTCTTGCTACAGCGAGAAATCTTGCAACTCACACACCTAAAACTTTCCTAATTTCAAGTAACAATCATTAACAATTCACACAAAATACAAAATTAATAAATAACAAAATAGTGGTGTGATCGCGAGTGTCGCGCTCAAACAAATTAATAAAAACCAAATTGCATAAAAATTATGTAGTAAGAGGTGCAATCTGAGTCATCTCCCAACAATGATAACGTTATACGATTATAAATTTAAAGGGAGTTTGATTTATAGAATAACACTAATTAGAATCAAAAGTTAACAAGAATTAAAGGCTCTAATCCAATAATTTAGAAGAACTACAACCACTCTATCACTGGATTCCAAGAAGATGCATCAACCAACAAATTAGTGACTAACATTAAATTCAAATGAAACCTCAATTCAAATTAATCATTCACACGAGAACCCTCATGCATTTGATTAACACACAATTCGATCAAAGTTCAGAAACCTCTAGAACCTAATCAAGTTGTATTAATTTAATTCACCAATGCCATTAATCTTAGATCTCAAACCTGAAAATCTAATTCACACTCCTTCAAAAATTAATTACATACATCAATCGAATAATATGTAATCAAACAACTGCACAATTATCAATCCAAACGAAGAACTTCAATTCGAAATCATAATTAGCAAAAGGAGAAGGAAGGAAGAGATGAAACCGAATTTGTTGTTCAATAAATTGTGAAACTGATCCTCAAGAGTGTCTCAGCCCTTTTTCAATCCTTGGACTAGATGAAAGTCTAAGCCTCCATTAATGGAGGAAAACAAAAGGTAAAAACGGAAGAGAAAAAGAAGAAGAAAACAAAAACCCTAAAACATAAACCTAATCTAACCTAACATCCTCCGTCGTAACCTGCTGCCCTAATTTAAATACAGGCTACTAAGGGTCAAAACGTAAAAATTAATTAATAATTATTCAATTACATTAATCGTCTACTCAATAACTGTCTTTGGAATCCTTATTTGTTCAAATCGAATTCTGGAGGGAAAGTTATGCTTGTAATTGCTGTTGAATTTGAGAAGATATTGTGTGGCATTTTTTGCCGTGAAGATCTGTCCGTTTCGATTTGTGATGTGAAGAGAAATTGTAGCCCTAAATGTTAGCTTCAAAACGCAACTAGAATAGGCTTAAACGGATATCTGTGGACTGAGATATGGCCCAAATACTGCACCAAGGTCAGAAATCGCGAGTGCAGCGTTCTGACTTTTTTCAGACTCAGTTTTAGCTTCTTATCATCAGAATTAGGTTCTGACCTCTCATAAGAATTATGCGTCTTTCTCTTATATTTTCTACAAATCAAGAATCATAATGAAATGAGTTCTATAACTCAAGATATGATCCAGAAACCAAAATAGTATCAGAATTTGTCAAATACTAAAAAAATTAAATAAAGTCTAAATAAAATTCAAACATTATAAAATGATCCAATTCAAACCAATTAGGCACAAAAGAGGATTAATGAGCTAGGAATGAGAGGAAATAAGGTTATAAAAATCTAATTGATCATGGTGTTATAGCGACATCACACAAAGCCACAAAATAAGATTGATAATAATAGGTAAAACATATTCAAATTTGATAATGGTTAGAACTTTAATTATTGAACTTCGATTGAAAAATTGATTCTTTAGTATTTAGTGGAAAGAAATAAATAATAGAAAGAGAAGATAAACAAGAAGTATAAATATGAAAATTGTAACATCCTTACTATAATTTAATTATATTTGTTTTTATATTTAATGTATGTGTGATTTTAATCTTCTAAATTTTAATTACTCATATTTAATTTTTTAATTTTTAAAATTTTCAAATTAAATCATTCACTTTAAAAATTTATCTAATAATTAATAAAATTATAATAGATATAAGATATTTTATTCATTTATATAAATAAAGTAACATCCTTATTTTATTTAAAATAATAATAGTGGAATTTCAGAATTAAATGGAAAATGTGATAACTTTTTACTTACCCGTTAAATATAATAGTAAAATTATCATATATTTTGTTTATTTTGCTCAATTGTACAAAACTTTGAAAACAAATCAATAATGATTAAACAGAATCTGAAGAAGAAGCATTAAAATACATAAACATACATTATTCTCATAATATACATAATGTTAACGTTTACAAAATATTCATTAAAATATAATAAAATACATTAAGACTTCATTTTTAACATTTACAAAATACAAAATATAATGAGTCATAATGAGCAGCCTATCCATCATGTGATCAAAGAAAGACTAGTCATCCCTGTGCCATCCCTCTATCATCGCAATATCTTCAGAATCGAGGTCGTCATCCGATCTGAGATATACGTCACTAGGATCTACAGTAACTTGGATACCAGTAATCCGCTAAAACGTCCAATGAGATTATCTTCTAAGATAATCATGGACACGGCACGTGAATAGATATGTCAAAGCTGCTGGGGTCCTCATGGTGCCAGGACAGATATATACACAAAGGGTATGATAGATTCTACTTATGGGGAAATCAAAAGGAATGCTATAAGGTAATTCCATTTCCATCATAATATTGTCACTAGGTACATCACTTTCACATACAACAATCCTAAGGAAAAAAGTCCATGGTACTCATTAAATACATAATTTAACCTATTGTTTATAAAACTATCTACTAATCTAATCCTCTCGAAGGGTGTTGTCATCTTGATTTCCTGAAATGGTTATGTAAAGATGAGTCTCTATTTTCATTACTAAGCATATAATTACAATAATTTAATAATACAGATAAAGCAATCATACAAGCATCATACAATATTATTAATACCCTAATTTATTCTACTTAAGTTCATTACTACTAATACTTTCCTTTTCTCATTTCACTGCCCTTGGGATCCCTCAAGGTCTTTCTTAGCATAGATAGTCACTGGATAACCGCAGCTACACGGATACAACATGTGCTAACACAGCCTTTTTTAACAAAAGCATGGTCAGAAGTGTTAGTCAGAAAATGAGTGTGAGGCCTGTAGTGCTTCTACTCTCATTTGTTTTATGCAATTCAAGAGGAGCATCCATCACCCTCATTTCTCTAAGACTTCTCAGTCGTCTCCATCTTCCACACTCCAGTGTACCTCTGAACTATCCATACTTATCATTATCATATTCCATTCTCATTTTCTTTCTCTTTCCACACTTTTCATCTCATCTCTATATTTCTCACTATCTATTTATTAACATATTATTCATGCTTTTATCTCTTTCTTTTACTCTAATTCATTATTATATCACATAAATCAATCATTTCCGAGAGTTAGTTCTCTGAGACTCAGTCCACCATGTACATGCATATACAGTTAAAATAAAAATCATACACATCATCATCATAAAACAGGCCTCAAACATAACAAAAACATGTTTTCATCCAACATATAATTAAAATCATACATTTCATCATAACATCTTCATGAATATAAGCATGTCACTTCCGTAGTAATAAAATAAATCTCTCTTTACCTTGAAATGAAGGTTTAGTAAAATATTTTTAAAAAATCTTGCTTAAAAGGCTAAGTTCTTTCTAAATATCACAAGAGTTTCTATTTAAAAGAGGAAGAAAAAAAAATAACCAAAAAATGGAAAACCAAACTCTAAAAACTTACAAAAGAACATGGTTTAGGGGTATTACAATAAATAAATATTATTTAAGTATTAAATAAAAATAAAAAAGTAAAATGTCACACTTCAAATTTTAAGTTGACTAAAATCGTCCATATATATTAAAGGATAAAAATTGAAAGTATAATTAAATTTATTTTTAATAAAATTTATTATATTTTTATTATATATCTTTAAACCATACATAAAAAAACTTAAATAATAAATACTGTTTGGAAGGTTGTTATATGACAATTATTACTCATTCACATTTGTTTTTAGTATGACCGCACTTATAATAATAATAATAATAAAGTGGAAGTGCAAAGCACGAGGGTTGCCAACTGTTAAATCAAACGATAACTCTTGTTGACTTCTTTTGTATATATATATTAAAAAATTTCAAGACCATTATTCCAATGATATAGTATAAAATTTTATTATTTTTTTTTATAAAAATTACCATAGGAATAAAAAGTTATATATGACTTGAAATGTTTTCAATTTTGTGAAATGCTCGTTATCTGAAAAATTGAATTTGTTTTGGTCCATTCAATATTATCTTATGTTTCCATTAAATTGACATCGGATAAATTATGTTCATTCTCACGTATTTAAAAAGAATGATAATTCATATATAGAATTAAAATTTGAAATTGAGATTTAATAAAATTTCATTTAATATTTTTTTGTTCACACACTTTTTTGTATGTTTATATAATCAACAGTTTACTACGTATGTACTTTTAAATTAAAATTGACTAAGAATAATATGATATGTAAATTATATTTTTTTAATAGTTTTATTTTTTATTTACATTTTTTAATTTTATTATAAATTTTGAAGATTAAAATTATTTCATAACTTTTCTTAATTATATTATATAATTTTTTTTGATTTTTTTTGTGAATATCTATTTTATATTTATAAAATTTATTTTGAAGTTTTTATTTTTTTCAAATTTAAAATTTACTTTCAAAAGTATTATCTCTTAAATTTATGATTATTAATTTATATATATATATATATTAATTATTCACTTTTAATTTTTTTTTACATTATATAATAAAATATTATTTTAAAATAAATTATATTTTAAAACCATTTAATTTGATTAAATATTAATCATTTTAACACATAATATTTGTAATTACAGAGTTAAGTTAAAATAAATTTTTAAGAAAATTATTATTTAACATAATTTTATTATATATAATTTTTTGCAAAAATATTAAAAATTTAATTACTAAATTATATATATATATATATATTAAAAAATATACGTCCATAGCATATGCTACTAAACTAGTAACATAATAATGTGTATTTTTTTTATTATATAAAATTAACTCAAATTTCTTAATGTATTTATATATTTTAAAAAAATAATATCAAAAAAAGATGAAACATTATTAAATTTCAGCAAGTGTAAATATTTTACCATAAATAAAAAGGAAAACAGGACCAAAATGGCATTTGGTGACAGAAAATACAAGAACTGCTAATTACGAGTTTATTTATTAGGGAAGTGAAATATACCATATGGCTATCTAGCATGGTGCTTGACAAAGGGAAAAATAGTATTATTATTATTATTATTATTATTATTATTATTATTATTATTATTATTATTATTATTATTATTATCATCATCATAATTTAGTATCGAGTTTAAGCATTTAAGGTTTTTATTTTTTTAAAAAATTATTTGATATTTCATTTTTAATTTCTTTTAAATAACTCAGTAAAAAAAATTTCATACAATCTTTTTATTAGTAATTTTTGTTTTTTTAGTATATAGTCATGTAACATGCAACATAACTCATAATATAAGATAGAACTTATGTAGATAATGATGTGACATGTATAACTTATTCTCTTTGTATTTATAAAGAGTAAAGAAATATTTTGGTCATTATTTCTTAGATATATTAAAATAGTTCATGAACTATAAAAATTGTCATTTTAGTTCTCAATGCATAAAATCCTTAATTATTTTAGTTTTAATAGTTTTAAGAATTCATCAAAATAATTCTTAAATTAAGTAAAAACTATTTTAAATTTAAAAAAAATAAAATTGAAGAACTATATAAAAAAAGTTATAAATTTTCAGGAACTAAAACATTATTTAAGTGATAATTTTTTAATAAAAATAATATTTACTAACTTTTTATATTTGTTATATAACAAATACATTATTTTCTAGAAAAGAAGAGTCATATATTTTGTCTTTTATTTTAAAAAAAGTATTTTTAAAATGAAAAACAAACATATTCTTAATTTTTTTTTTATTGTTTCAATGCTAAGAGTTAATATTAACCTTAAATAAAATTGAAAGATTTGTGTAAATTAAGCCACTTGAATAGAGTAAACTAAAAGATTCTGAGGGAAAATTATTATTATACAAAAAATAAATTTTATATTAATAAGTTTGAAGCAAATAGAAAAAGACATATAATTAGAGAAAAATGAATCTATAATAGTAAGGTGTTTTTTTTTAAAAAAAAACTAATATATATGTCAAATTGGAAACGAATCAAGTTACTGTTTAACTTTTTTTTTTTACTTTATATATAAATTTTAAAGCTTAATTAAATATTTAATTCTTATAAGAATTATATATTTATTTTTAGTTTGTATAAAAAAATTAGTATATCAAATTATTTATTTTTAGTCCTTCTAATTAACGTGTTCTATTAAAATAATGTCATATGAATTTTTTATTTGACTACATCAATTAGAAGGACTTTAAAACAATAATTTATAAAAAAAAAATACAATATTCTAAAAAAATATAAGGATTAAACATAAATTATATAACTTTTAAAACGACCAAACGTTTAAGAATAAATTTTAATATTGACACTATAAAATAATTATCATATCAATGGATTTATATATATTTTGATATTGTCTTTAAACGTACCTTGTCTTTAATATGATAAGTTAATATAAAATTCATCTTTAAATTGATTTTGAAGATTTGTCAGTAAAAATTATATACACAAAATCGCTTTGAAAGAAAGAGATTATATTACAACAATTCTCGAAAGGAATTTTAAAAGTAATTATTTAATAAATATAAGTTTTTAATCTTTTATTATAAATATGTAGACCGTAAAATTAATAAAAAAAAAATACAATAAAACATACAGGTAAAGAGAAAGAAAATTATACATCAAAATATACAAAATAGAAATAAAAGTAGTGAGTATATTTTTTATATTTTTATAATATGTACTTTTTTTTATTCGTGTTTTTTGTGATACTTGCAAATTTAAGCAAATATTTTACATTTTTAAAAATTAACCGTTATAATTTTTTTAATATTTTAAAAATAAAAAATATTAGCATTTTTAAAATTAAATCATTAATTTTATTATTTATCAATTTTAAATTAATTGTTAAAATTATTAAAAAGATAATTTTTTAATTATAAAATTATCGTAAATTTTACATTCTTTTAAGTAATTTTTTTATTTTTAATTTTACAAAAATAAATGTTATTAAATAAAAAAATAAGATGCCAAACGTGTCCTAAAACAATTTGAGAATGAAAAGTGGTGTCGTTAGGATGTGAAGTGTTGCTGTGGCAACTACTGACATGAATCGCTTCACCGAGTGGAAAATCTTTTTGTTTAGGACGTATTCCAAATGAATGAATAATTTTTAATATAAAATTACAAAATTTAATATACTTTTTTAACGTAGTTTTATTTATTGATTAATATTGATCGTAAACTATAAAATAAGTAAAAATCTTTGAATTTGAGTAAAACTCATATAACCAATTATGTTATTGTCATATCACATGACAATAATTTAACTTCCAAGGTCTGATATTCTGCGATTGGAATTACTGAAGAAATCCAATTATGAGATAACAACGTTTGGATATTCCACGGAAAATACCAAACAGCGAAAGTGATGATAAAGAAGGATGTGGTGGAAAAGGATAAGCAAATCAATTATGTATTTTTCACGTTTGAATTGACTTTTCTACGTTACACACATCCTTTCTGGCCACGTTCAATCCTCTGATATTTTATTATTATTTATTATACTAGTTTATTCTCCATGAATAATAATATTTTATAATAAGAGAAAACATTATAAGAATAAATACAGTGTATTTTAAATAATATTTTTAAGATAAATACTTAAAACTATTTTAAGATAAACATTATAAAACAATACTGATATTAAATAAAAGTAATTGAATTAAAATAAATTTATAGTGTAAAATAATTTGAGCATAAATTATTACATTAAAATCAAACTTTTAAATAAATGATAAGAATGATGCTGATAGATTTGATGTATAAACTGAAAGTTTGAAATATATTTAGAATATTAGTATAAGATATGGTTGACGTGGGAAGAATTTTAAAAATAAAAATATTTGCACAAAAGATGAGGTTCATATTAATTTTTAAATTTATTCTGTACCAAGAAAACATATCACAGAAATTCATAAATTTATTAAAAGAAAAAAAATACTAACACGTGACAAATACAAATCTAAAATCTCTAGATCTTTACTGTATACATATGCATCGTTCTCACATGAGGCCATTCTTTCAAGGAAAAAACATATTAAATAAAAAACCATTTTGTAATAATAAAAAAGCATTTTGTAATAGTAAACTTTGGATTAATGTCAAACTTTGGATTAAATAAAAAAGCATTTTGTACACTCAAAGGAGAAGAAATTTATGGCTACCACAAAGTAGGGGTGGCTAATCTTTGACCTAAAATGTAAACTTAAAAATAATTTTTTTATTAATAAAATAATTTATTAAAATTTATTATTTTAACTTTCTATGATGTTAAATTATTTATAAAATTATTGTAATTAATTTTATTAAATATTTATTTTTTAATAAATAATAAGGTCAATCCATTTAACTTTTATTGAGATATTATTAATCTTAGGTAAGATTTTATTAATTTTAATTTTGACAAACTTTTTTTAGTTAAAGCAATCGATATTGTAATAGTTAATATTATTCTACAAGTTATACATGTATTTGAAAAAGAATTTATTTATTTATATAATTAAGAATGTTAATTGATTTATCATTTTTTAATTTTATAATTTTTTTAAGATATTTAAGTGTAAAAATAAATCTAATCCATCAACATCAAAAAAATTATCATGAGAAAAAATAAAAATTGGATACATAGTGATACAAAGAAAAGAGATGAAAAAAAATAATAATTGGATATTAGTTAATAACATTCATATTAAATGTCAAATTGAAACAAAAATTCAATAAAAATAGAAAAAGTGGGGAGTAATTAGATAAAGGAAGAATGTAGATATAACTACATAAGAAATTAAGAACTGTCTAATTTTTTCTTTTCTTAAAAATAAATTAAAAAAATTATTATTAATTTATTAAAAGTTACTATTCATTAAATATTATTTGTAGTTATTATTTATTAGTTGAAAGTTACTATTCATTAAATGTTATTTGTAGTTCCAATAAAAAGTTATCAGTTATTTAAATTATTTTAATCAAAAATAATTTTTAAATATAATTATAAATTTTTTAATTTTTTAAAAAATATATCAATACTAAAAATTTTCTTTTTTTTGAGAGTGTAAAACTCCTACTTTAGTTGCTTCGACTTTAAGCCGACCTTTTCACAAACAATAAAGTTAAATATAAATATTATTCGTCTATGCAACAATGGTAATAAAAATTAAATGAATGTGATTTAATAGAAATATTACACACCTGAAGTTATTCAAAAATTAAAGAAATGAAATGAATGGTGAAAAAATAAAGATTAAAATGAAGAAATAAAAGAAAACAAAATAGAGCAAATTGATGGATTATTGTTGTTAAAGAATAAATAATAATTAAAATATGAATTTTATAGTGCACATGATTGATCAATAAAAATAAATAGGCTTAAATAGTTCAATAGTCTCTAAATTTATTTTTTTTTATCTTTTTTTAGAATTAGTCTTTATAAAAAAAAAATTGGATTTAGTTGTCAAGTAATAACTAAGCATATTATATTTCATATCATACTTGTGGGATACTAGTTTAGGCAAAGCATAGAAAAATTAATCTTTAAAAAATCTACTTTTTTAAAATTAGTCCCTGTAACGCTAGAGATTTTGTAATAATATTATATTATTGATATAAGTATGAGTATTATTGTTTGAATGTATATCCAAATTTTGTTGATGGTGCGAATGTGCATATATGTGAATGTATGTAGATAGATATGTATATATATGAGTATAAATGGAAATGTTGACTTATGGTTGGATTGAAAATGCTTAAAAGTATGAGTTGATGTGTGTTGTAGGGACATTCTCGCTGTAGCAAGAAGGTCTTGAACAAGTCAGTCTATCTCTGTTGCGTTCTTGCTGTAGCGAGAAGGTCATAGAAGATATGGGTACCTCTATTGTGTTCTCGCTGTAACGAGAAGCTCCTCACTGTAGCGAGGGCAACAGAGAGGGGTGTTTTCTGGGTTCAACATCGTTGTAGTGAGTGGGTCTTGCTGCAGCAAGATTATGCAGAAAATCAAGTGCAGTTTTGTGTGATATTTTCACTGCAGCAAGAAGAGGTTTCGTTATAGCGAGAGATGCCTTGCTGCAGTGAGATATGTCTTGCTATAGTGAGAATATTGCGACTCTTGGGGTATTGGAGGGCTTTACGTTTCGTGAAAATATAATTCTCACTCTTCCCTTCATCTTTCCTTGGATTCTTTCAACCCCTCATCCTATTTCACCAATTAAATTACCTCCAAAGCCGTTTGTGCTCTAGATTGAAGATTGAGATTGTGTTTTAGACGTTTGGAGGTATGTTTTGTAAGCTAGGATTTACATTTTCACCCTTTCTCCATTCTCCTTTGTTTCTCATGAATTATTCCATGTATTTAGGATGAAAATCTGCGTGAGGGGAACATTTTAATGTTGATTTCATCATGGGGGGACTTTATCCTATCTCTTTGTGTTAAAATTTTTTTATATTTTTACTTGTTGGAATGTGATTGAGATAGGGCATAGGAGAATATGTATTTTAATGGAAATATTGTATTGGGATGATGTTATAGATATTAGGTGATGTGGGTTATGAAATGCTTGAATGACAATAGGGTTGTGATGAAAATTTGGGTCTGTGAGTATGATGTGATTGAATGTATGTGTACATGAAATGTGTGAGAATGAATGCTATGATGTGATTGAGAATGCTGGAGATTGTGTGTGAATGGTGTGATGAATGTGAATATAATTGTGTTGGAATGGTTGAAAACTATGAATAGTTATAGTGATACACTAGGAGTGTGGAAGATAGGGACGGTAGAAATACCTTGAGAAAAAGAGGATAGTAGTGACACCAACAATGAGCGTGGGTACATCACAGGCCACACATTTTTCTCCTGAATCGGCCTCTATCCAATAACTTTGCTAAAGGGCCCATGATCGCACACTTGTATCTGTGAGGCGGGGGCTAACTAGTGACCATCCATGGTATAAAATTGAGTAAGTCCTTAAGATTGAAGGCATCAGGAAACTATGATCATAGTGCCATAGTGAGCATGGCTAACGTGCAGTGAGTGCACCAGTGTATGAATTGCTGTGAACGATTGATGTGTGAACACGATGTGTATATTGTTGGAATGAATCGATTAATACTTACTCAAATGTATGATTTAATTCTATTAGGAAATGTTTTGGACTACAGAAGGTGAGTCTCTAAGTTGTGTTTGTGATAGTGTAGAGTACTCACCCTTATATTTATTTTTCAGGTAACCAAGATTATTAGTATCAAGCTCAGTGAAGGAATGAATGATACTGCTATAGGACTTAAAAAATTATTTTTTAAAATTATGATATATTAAAGAGGTCCTGTAGCTTTATTTTAATTCAAACTTGTAACCCATCCCATATTTTGAAATACTTTATCGAAACCCTGTATTTGGAACTATTCAAAATAGAATTTTATTATTCTTATTTTAATACAAAATTTTCTTATTAGAAATTACCTATATAGGTGACTTCAATGTTTTAAAACTTACATTATAATCCAAGGAACCTATTCTCACTTTTCTCTCTGAACTCTCTCTACCCTTCCTCAAAGAAAACCCTTTTCAAATCTGAGCCTGAACATCTCTTCCTCTTAACTCCAAGTTTCTTGAAGCTACCCTCTTAGTTTTACTTCTATTTCTCTATTTTTTTTTGTCTCAAAAGTACTCTACCTTGTGATATATAGGAAGAACTTGGTTCTTCGGATGATATCTTCTATAAATCTCTTCAAAAAATCATCTTATCTAGGTAAAAAGGGTTCTATCTCATCATTTATAGCTTTAACTAAAGAACTTCCTTCTATTTTTGTACACTTACCTTGTTTAATATGTGTTTATATAATGTTTATTTTAAAAAATGAAACTTAAAAATGGATAATTGCATGATATTTTGTATTTGGAGAAGTTTGCATGGGATATATAAAAAATGTATGGTACCAAGTAATCATATAGTGATGTATGTCAAACCCTAGCTTAGAGGAATCACATTCTTAAAGTAGATATAGCATGAAATGTGATTGGAGTTGAGTTTGGCGGTGTTCGATGTTTGACAAATTGATTGATAATTTAAATATATTTGAATGACATGTTATAGTGATTGTGAATCTTTGTTTGAAAGTTGATGTATGTTTGATTGTTTTTTGAATGATATGGAAATATGATTTTTAAATAGAGTCTAGAGATGTTTGATCTTTTGGCATGATTGTATGATTTTATGATGAAAATGATGAATCAAATGTAATAGCTAGGTTAAGCTAACCTAGGTCGTGTTTCTAAGACCCATTGGATCTTGATTGAATATCAAACACTTTCTATGCATTGTGTTCAGAAATAGGGGGAATTTCAATATGATTTGTTCAAACAGAATTAGAAATTGAATTGGATAAAATTCAAGTAAGTAATTGGTCAATTCACTAATTAATAGTCTAACCTAGAGTTCCTTATCGAATTTAAATTATGCTTCTCAATTATCAAAATCTAGCCTCAACGTGATTACTACAGAATTAGAATTCTAAATTTAATGTTTAACCTAGATCAAGCAATTAAGCAACGCTTGAAGAAGATTAACATTTCAAGAATAAAACCTTAAGAACTCTTTCTTAATTAGATTCAAATCTTGTGAGATATAGCACATAACAAAATTTGAATTACATGTAAATCAAGAATCTCATGCAAAATTCAATTAGAGATTCAATTAAGCAATTAAACCTCAAGCAACCAAAATCATGCATAGAATTGAGAAAAGAAGAAGATTAGGTTAAGGTATTGAAACAATTCAAGAACAATACCTTAGATTCTTATGATTAGAATGTCAATTCAGGGAATTAATCCAAAGATTTAGCCTTCCATTACAATGAAATTCACAATTACAGAGAAAAATAGAATGAAATTCAAAGAAAGGTAGAAAAAGAGAGATTAAGAAATGAAAATCCTATATTGAGCCTTGAAATTTGCTCCCAAAGCTCTCTGTTCTCTAAGAGTGTGAAAAAGGAGAAAAAAGGAAGAAGAGAAAAGACACTTTTAATTTTGAGTTTCTGGCTATTTATAAGTTATCGCGCTTTCGGCATTGTCACTTTTGATGCCTATAGTAGTTATGCATAGCCTATTTGCTAACTGAAGCCTTTGGAACACTCACTTTTTGCATTAAGAGTGATCACGCGTAGAGTCCTTCACATATAAAGCTCTTTAGAACATCCACTTTCAACGCCCAGAGTGTTTACATGCATCGTTGTTTCAACCATCAACTCTACAACACTTAGTTTTAGTACTAAGTGTGATTACAGATAGTGTCCTTTACATTCAGAGCTCTCTAGAATACTCACTTTCAATGCTCAGAGTGTTTATCCCCAGGGTCCCTCATCACCAATGGACTCTGAAGTGATCACTTTCAATGGTGAAAGTGATCACCTGCAACCCCTTCACTCTTCTCAAGCTTTGGAACTTCTACTTTTAGCATAGAAAGCAGTTACGCACAAGGTGTTCAAGGCAAGCAGGGCTAAATCGCTCACTGGAATGACCACTTTTAGCAAAGAAAGTGGTTACGCGCATGTCTTGCCCTTCAATTGACCATTCAACCATATGTGAAAGTATTGATTTTATTTGATAGTAAGACAATTGACCATGACTTGTCAATAGGATCTAGGATGTAGAACATTTGTTTATCCTATGATACAAGGATAGATGAGTCATTTTGATAACCCATCCTTTTAAATTCAACTCTTATAAAGCCTAAATCGTCAATTTGAACTGCATTATTGTTGTCAACCAACTTGCATTCGAACACTGCAACTTAAAAATTTGTGTGATCTAATTATCATGTGCTCAATTACCCCCAAAGTATGACATATTAGCATAAATGAGATTTCTATCCTTTCCATTGGAGATATATAGTGATTTAGCAACAAGAGTCACCCCATTATTTTTGCATTGTTATTTTCCTATTTGGGAGTGACTCATCTCAATATCTAGATCTATATAAAGCAGAACTCTCTGTCTTCATATTGTTACATGTCTAAGCACCTAAACATATATCTCGACTCCTATCGTTACATGTCTAACCACCTAAACACATAACTCAACTCTAGAATGATGCAAGTTTTATCAGTACAATCATATGTATTTTCATTCAGTCTCAGCAGTATAGTCATATATCAAACTTTTTTAGTATATTATACTACAACTTTTCAAATACTATCTCAAACATAAACAGTTTTGTACCATTCATAGAATAGGGCTCCAAAAACTCACCTAGATATGGATGGAATAGACGTCCACCCTTAGATCGAGAAGAAGTTTGGTTTTGAGAAGGTTTTCTCTTAGGGGAGAAGGTGAGAGAATAGAGAAAAAATGAGCAGGAAAAAGAGAAATGAATGTTTTCTACACCGAGGTCCCTTAAATACCCTCCAGGTTTGCACGCTCTCACTTGGGCAAGAAAACTAAACAGCGGAACTTTTCAAATTTTTGTTATTCTCGCTTGAGCAGGGGGCATATTGCCTAAGCAAGCTACATTCTCACCTAGGCGAGAATGGGTCCAAAGAGTTCCCCATTTATCCTGCAACTCCTTGCTTGAGCAAGGTCATCTTGCCTAGGTGAGGATGTCATAATACATGTATTATATCACGTCAATGTCATTTTTACATTGTTTAGGACCAGAGATTAACAAAGAGAGCATCATATATTTTTGCTTAATGCAAAGCCATGGAGGTAAGATATACATTATTAAAATCATAAGCCATGTACAATGGGTGCTACTTTGCATCCCGTAGGGATTCATTCCATTAGTTGCCAAAGAAAAATATACATTTATTGTTTTTGCTACAAAATCTTCATATTCATCATCAATTTTTTGCTACAAAATCTTCATATACATCTAAATATGCTGAAATGATCACTGACAGCTTGTTATTAGCTTCTAAAAATGCATACTTCAAGTGCTTGGGTAAAGGCTTCAGTTCAAGTGTAGGTGGCTGCATAATAGATGGAAGTGTCCTGGTGGAGAGTCTAATTCTGCAGCATATATTCGGGCAGGTTCGGGGGTATGTATACTTATAGTAATCAAGCTAGAGCTTTCCAAACCTACTGCTGAATCACATGAAACATCATCAGCTGTTAAATATGCATCTATATCAGCACAAATTTTACACAAATCTCCTACAGTGCATGTACAACTAGAAATTTCAGAAAAATTAGTACAAAATTCCTCGGTTAAAACATCAATAATATCTATATAAAATGAACTATGCAGCTCTAATGGATGCTTTATGGCCTCAAAGATGTTAAACTACATAATATTGTCTCTAAACTCCATGGATAGAATTCTTGAGTGCACATCAATCTTTGTCCTTGCTATTTTCAGGAAGGGTCTACGAAGGATGAGTGTAGGCATGTTAGACTCTTCTACCATATCCAGAATGTAGAAATCAGCAGGGAATATTAGTTTATCCACTCTCACGGGCATGTCTTCTACTATTCCAACAAGGAATGCAGTGCTCCTATTTGCCAATTGAATGACTACACCAGTCTCCTTTAGAGGGTCGGGGTTCAGAGGCCTGTAGATTGATGTAAGCATCACATTTATGGAAGCATCAAGATCAAGTAATGCACTACTAAAGGTGAAATTCCCAATAGTACAGGGGACGATAAAAGTGCTAGGATCCTTGTACTTTTGTAACAGATTAAGCTGTATGAGGGCCGACACATTTCTCCCCATGTTGACTCTTTCATCCCTTTTTAGTCTTCCTACTCTTTAATATTATGACACTCATGTTTTTAGGATCAACCTGTGGTTGAGAAGGGAGTTGTCCAGAACTTTGAGACTTGAACTGGTTTACAGTTGTAACACCCCAAATTTTTGTAACATTGATTATTGTTATATATATAATAAATATAAATGTGTGTGTGTGTGTAAATGTAATTGAATATTAGAATTGGCACTTGAGTGCGTAGTAAATGTTAAATGGTGATGTGTATAAATGCTTATGGGTACATATAGATATGTATATATGATTGGATTGGATTTTCTGATGCTGAAACAGGTTAAGGGTTTAATATTGGGCTATTCTCGCTGCAACAAGAGGATTCTTGCTATAGCGAGAAGGCCATAAGAGGAAGGACCAAAACTGTTTCCTTCTCACTGTAGCAACAGAGCGACAATTTGGGGTGTGTTTCTGGGTGCAATCTCGCTGTAGCGAGATTCTGTAGAAACCAGAGTGCATATTCCTCTAAGTTTTTTGCTGCAGCGAGAGTGTCGCAGCCAGAAAGGGATTTAAAGGAGGTTAAGGTTTGGGAAAGGTTATTTCTCCCTCTCCCTTCGAAGTTCCTTGGATCCTCTCATTTTCAGACCCTTTTCCACCGATTAAATTACCTCCAAAGCCGTTCGGGAGGTAGATTGAAGGTTGAAATCATGTTTGGAGGTAAGTTTTAATGATTAGGATTTTTGTTTTTCAATCTCGTCCTCTATTTTCGTGGTTTCCTTGGGTTTTCATAGAGTTTCTCCATGTGTTTAGGCTGAAATCTGTGTGGAGAACACTTTCGAGGTTGAATCCGAGTGTGGGTCTTCAATCCAAGGTAGGGGGAACTCTATCCTACTCTATTATGTGTGATTTACTATTAATTGTTGAATATTGTGATGTAACTGAGTTAGAGGGTAGGAAATTGTTGAGAAATATGATGAGGGCCATGTGCCGTGAGATGTGAATATTGTGTGTGTTTACCCAAAATTGATGAATGTGAATTGTATGCTAGATGTTGCATGATATAATGAATAAATGTGGGCCTGAGGGCTGGGTAACATAGATGAACGTTGGCTATGTGCCGTGTAATATGAAATGAATGTGGTCCTAGTGTCGGGTATTTAAATGCAATGTGGGTTGTGTGTCATGTGTAAGCATGACTATTGCATGCATGAATGGAATATTTGTGGATAGGCGTGTTAGTGCCGTTGTAATGTGCTGTGAATGGTTTAGTGATACACTGAAGGTGTGGAAGATGAGGACGGTAGAAATACCTTGAGGAAGGGGGAGTGATGGTGCACCGACTGTGGAACAGGTGCACCATGGGCTACACACTCTCTTCCTGACTGGACCTTTGACCGCTACCTTTGCTAAGCGACCCGTGACTGCCCGCGTGCTATCTGTGAGGCAGGGGTAACTAATAACTATTCATGGATTGAATCTGTGATCACAGTGCTACAGTGAGCGTGGCTGGCGTGTGCATGCAGTGAGTGCATCAATGTTGCACTAGAATGAACTGTGTGATAATGCTGCCTGCGAATATGTCTATATAATGTGTTAAAATGATTTGGAGGTGAGACTTTATAGTTATTTGTGTGTTTTGAGTAGTGTAGAGTACTCACCCTTACATTTATTTTTCAGGTAATCAAGACGATCAGCACCAGACTCAGTGAAGGGACAAATGGACTGCTATAGGACTTAGATTTTATTTTGGAAAATGTTGTAATTGAACTAGTCCTGTAGTAGTTATTTGATATTAATTTGTAACACTTCTTTGATTTCATAATATCTTATGAAAATTTGGTTATTCGAATTTGTGAAATTATTATTTAATTGAAATTAAATTTAAGGTGTTACAACAGTGGTAGCAAGTTGGCCAATCTGTTTTCGTAGTTCTTGAATGCAAGCATTGACATTCTGTTTGAAATGTATATTGCTCTTGGCCATTTGTTTGACCAAATCCTCTAACGAAGACTCAAAATTTTGTTGTGTTTGCTGTTGCCTCATTGGGAGTGGTCTATAGCTTTACTTGTTTGTTAGTCTGTTGTTGTTGCTGCTTAAAGGTACCTATCTCATATTTGGACGATTATTGAAGGCAAGATTATAAGATTGGTACTAGTACTTGTACGACTATTGTTGTCTTTGAGGTTGTTGGAAATTCAAACTCTGTATTGGTCTTGTCTTCCGCTAAAAACTCTATGGATAGAAGTTTATTGGCTACTATCATATAGCAAAGGACAACAATCTGAGGTGAGCTTTATGGAGGAACGATTATGACAATCTTTGGTCACCCGTCCTCGTAGAATAGTTTGTTGCGCAACAACTAGCTGTCTCACAAAAGTAGTGAGTTCTTCAATTCTGCTCTCAGGTCTGCTAGAATTTGTGTCATATAGGTAGGTTGCTGCACATTATGCACCTCTCTTATTGGTGCCATGGTTCTTGTATTAAATTGATGGGAGTTCTTCACCATGTTGTCAATTAGTGCTCTAACTGCAGATGGTGTCTTGTCCATGAGGGCTCCACTACTAGCTGCATTAAGCATACTCCTCTCTATCAAAGCAAGGCCTTCATAGAAATACTGGATAAGCAGTTGGTTACTAATCTAGTGGTGTGGGCAAGTTGCACATAGCTTCTTGAATCTCTCCCAGTACTTATAAAAGCTTTCTTGGCTGAATTGTCTGATGCCACTAATCTTTTTTCTACATCCAAGGAAGAACTTCTCTAGGAACACCCTCTTTAGGTCTATCTAGGAAGTGACTGAATCTGACTGCGGGTAATATAGCCAATCTTTCGCTGCATCATCTAAGAAGAATGAAAAAGCCTTCAGCTTGATGTGGTCTTCTAACTCCTTAAGGCCTTATTGTTGATTAGACCATGTGAAACTCCTTTAGATGCTTATGAGGTTCCTCATATGTACTACCATTAAACCTAGGCAACAAATGAATTAGACTATATTTTAACTCAAATGGAGCATCTACAATAGGACAGTGGATGCTGAAAGGTTGGCAGGTAACATCTAGTGCAGCCAATTCTTTAAGAGTCCTTTTGTGTTGATTATTAGCCATAATATCAGAATGCACAAATATGCTTCCAATTTAAGTCTATTCAACCTGTTTCAAGTGTGTTCAATCTCAGGATCAAATGCAAATAATTGACCAGAATTGATTCTAGTCATGCATCAAGAAGCAGATCAGTCGAAGTCAACAGAATCAACAAAGTCAAAGTCAACCTTAGTAATCTATTTTCTATTTTTTTAAAAAATTTTATTTATCTATTTTTTATTTTTTTTTGCAATTTCTAAGATATCAAAATAAAAAATAAAAATATATAAAAATTAAAAAAAATGTTCTAAACTATGGAATTTGGAATTTTGAGCACCACGCATAAAATGAATAAAATAATATAAATAATTTACACAACTCATAAAATAATAAGAAGAAAAAAAGATTGTAGCGAGATAATAAAAGAATATGCTCCTACAGTGTTCTATCAGGGTTTCTGCTATCAGGGTTCCTGGAGTTGTAACCCATTGATCTATGACATGCATTCTCACATTAAGTAGTTTGTAAGCCTAAGGTTAAAAAGTCATTAGAGCTAAAACCCATTGCATAAAGTCATCCTCAATCACAACTCCTCTAAACCCAGACCTAGGGATAGGGCCTCACTTATGTTACGCATGATTAGTGGTGTGTGAAGGAACAAACAAACCTTATACAAATCAAATAATAAAAAATGTGCAAGGAAAAAAAGAAAAAATCAAAATCAAAATCAAAATCAAAATCAACCAAATAAATTACAATAGGGAGTGCGATAAAAAAATATTAGAAATTGAAATTACTTTAAAATTTTTTAAAAATAAATATTTATTAAATTTTATTTTTAAAACAAAAATTTTTTTAAATAAAAAAATTTAAATTTAAATTTAAATTTAAATTAGTAAATTAGTTAGATAATTTTTTTTCAAAATTTAAATTCAAAACTACTCTATCTAAAAAAAACTAATCCCATCTTTAAAACCAAAACAAACTAAATCTAATCTAACCAAATCTTAACTATAATTCAAAATTCAAATTTAAAATAATTTAAAATTTAAATTTAAAATTTTTTATATAAAAAATATAATCTAAACTAAATTCAAGAAATCCTTATTCGCTACTTCTCAATCTCAGCAAAATCTGCGTAAGATCACTGCAAAATCTCTAGAATTCACACAATTTTGCAGCAATTCTATTAATTCAATTATTGAAAAATTTAAAATTTAAAATTCAAAATCTAAAATTCAGAATTCAAAAATCACAAAATTCAAATTTTCAAATTTAAAATTAAATGCACTAAAATAACAAAATTTAACAAAATAGAAAGAGACAACAGAAAATAACTTGCTGAATTTAACAGGTAATAAAATGAAAAATTTTTTATTTTTATTATTTAACCTTATTAATGACGAAAATTAAACACGTCTAAACTAACAAATTAATGCAACATAAAAAAGAACACCAAATCGCATAAAAAGATAGAAACAAAACAAAAACAAAAACGACAAATCAAAATAGCGAAAAGGCAATAATAAATCCTAAAATGAATCAAAATTGATAACATATCCTCGACAACAGCGCCAAGTTGATAGACGATGCCGGTTGCTATCAAAACAACTAACTTTTCTAAAAATTTTATAATATAGAGCCAAACTTAAGTCGATTCACGGAGACACATTCTTAGTCAAATTCACTTTTAGGTTTTTCTTTTAAAAAATGCAAATAAGATTTTTGGGGTTTTAAAAATTATAAATTAATCAAATTAAAGTGAGTAAAAAATGAATTAAGAAATATCAATCCGTAGAATACTAATTGCGTGTAACTTTGACCATCACAGTATTTAAAGATTTAAATCTGTGTTTGAACAATTACCAAATTCAATTATTAATTCAATCTATAACCTAATTGAATAGAGTTACGATCGTAGTACATAATTATGAGATTAGAGAGAAAAGAGAATAAACTCAGAGCAATTTAGCACAAAACTCAAGTAAAAATTACGGTGTTTGGATTCTGCAGATTAAACGAGAGGTTTACCCTTCCATCGAAACGCTTAACCCATGAAAGAATGAGAAAAGAACAAGAGAGCTCGAGGGAAAGTAAAAACAAGGATTCTTATTTTGGCCGTCCCAAAATCTTAAACTGTCTAATTGCATCATACCCTAATTCAGAATCTTATTAATCTATTTATAGATTCTAATTAGGATAAATTAAGTAGCCAAAATTTGGGCCTCAATAATATCTAAAAGCCCAAATACAATTATTAAATAATAAGGGTCCAAATGTAATCCCACAAAAATATTCAGCAAATCTGCTTCAACTTCAAAAAATAATAAAGAATCGAAAACAACTCCAAATCCAGCGATCCTATAATGCATTTTGAAGCCCTAGATGTGTAGAATCTAATGCAATTAGAATAAGCCAAAAATGATATCTATAGAAAAAGTTATAGCCAAAATAGTAGTCAGAGGTTAGAACAACCAAAAATACAAAATTAAAACATTTATTTGTATTAGGCCCAATATATTTAAATAAGTAGAAAATGGTAAAAATTATAAAAATAAAGCATATGAATAGTATTTATTAGTCAAAATAAAACTATAAATGTAAATATAAAATATGTTACATCAATTACACTCGAGATTAATCCTTAATCCTCAGCTTTCCATGGGGATGGAATCCAGAATTACAAAGACAATTACAATCCAAATTCAGAAAAATAGAGAAGAAAGGTGAAAAGAAGGATTAAAAGAATGGGAAACACTAAGATTGAGCCTTGAAATCGCTCCCAAATCTCTCTCTTTATCCCTCTAAAAGTCTAGAAAAGGAAAAAATGAGAAAAGATCACAAAATTTTTAAGTTTCTAAAAATTTATAACATTCCCGCACTCTGCGTTATCACTTTTTACCTGACATGCAAGCCATTTTTCCCGACAACACTCTGTGTTATCACTTTTTAGGCAGAAAATAACAACACGTAGGGTCTTCAACACAAATGTAACATCGTCAATTTCTTATTTAAAAATAAATAAATTTTTATATCAAAGAGAAAAGTAGAAGAATTTTGTTCTATTTTATAGATTTAAGAATTGAATAAAAAAAGCAAAACTTACATTTCTCTTATGAAAATATTATAAGATTCTAAAGTATTTAAAATTCTCAAAGGAATAATTTTGAGACTTTAAAGTGATAAATAAAACTTAAATTTATGTCTAGCAAATTATTTGGTTCACAATACATACATGTAATTCTAGGACATGATTAATGACACTTCAAATTTATTAATTACAACAAAATTTATCAAAGTATTTTTAGAACTCGAAAATTGACATTTAAAGTATTTTCAGAACTTTGTCAACTTAAAATGTAAATATAATAAAACATTACAATTCTTCAAATTATTCTAAACCCTATAGAGCAGTCTTCTTTCACAAGGTCACTAGATTATAGACCTAGAGCAGACCAACCACCTTTATCTCTTCACTTTCATTACCTGAAAAATGTTAGTAAGAGTGAGTATTTCTCGCCTCACTAAATCTCTTTATTTGACATAAAATTTATATAGTACAAAAAATATTGGCTAACACATTTCTAACAAACATCGATCAACAATAACACTCAAAATACACAAATCATTATTAGAGTGGAGCACTCATCCAACAAATCAATCGTTATTGTAATTATTTATGACATACATTTTCTACACTAATCTGTATGTTATAATACATATATTCTATCGCATCAATCAATATATTACAATGCATATATTATAATCATACAATTTCTATACTACTTTATAATCATCACAATTTTACATTCAATGCAGTCATCTATCCTAAAGTTTGGTAATAGCCAATATTCACAATATATCTATTATTCCAAAAATATTAAATTTGTAAATCTTAAATTACCTCTGAACAAGGTTTACTAGTAAAATCATAATATTTCTTGAAATTATTTTGTTCAAAGCTTTAGTTATAAATTGTATTTAGTTGGTTCTAAAAATAAGCATGGAATTTGTCTCAAACTCTCTATCCCTACACACAGATTTTTAAGAAGACTTTAGTATTCTAGGGTCTCAATAGAAAACCTAACCTAGTATTTTAAAACCAAAATACCAAGAAGGAGTTAGGGTTTGGGATCAACTCACCTTACCTAGAAATGAGTTTCTTAGATTGAGTTTTTCTAGAGATATAAGGGAGAGGCACAATGTCCCAGTAGAGAATATCGTTTTAAGGGTTAAAGTTTCCTTGAGTATCACAAATTACAAAACTTTAGATAAGATAAAATGGAGAAATAAGAATGAAGTTGGAAAACCAAGCTCCAAGAAACTTACTTGTATCTGAATGGTTAAGCTTCCAAGCCCAGATTTGAAGGAAGATTGAAGTTTGGAGGAAGATTTCTGAGAAGAGAGGGTGAGAGATCAAAGAGAACAGAAGAGAGGTCAAGATTTTGGATTGTAATCCAAGTTTTCTAGGTTGAAGGCCTTTGAATACCCCTTAACTCGTGATATTCTCGCTACAACGATCCCTGCTCTCACTGCAACAAAAAAATTAGACAAACTTTCCTTTTGCTATCTATCAACATCAGAGAACCTGATTCTGGACACTCTTTCTTGCTACAGGACACACATCTTGCTATAGCGAGATACCCTGCACCAAAACTCCTATTTTTCCATACAAAGGCCAGAAAATGGAGGGCGTTATATGCTAACCTTGAGAATACAATAAGGAAAGATGAAGAAAGGATCCAAGCAGTGATTAACGGTAGGTATGGTATTTCCTTTGATTTTTGCTTTCTTTGTTTGCTTGTTCTTCCTTTTTATGCTCTACTCAAGTTTTTGTAAACTTATACTATTTGCTATACAGATCTCCACAAGCCCTCTTCTAAAAAATTTCTCATCTCTTTTTGATCTCTTCCTCTCAATGTTTTACCCTTGCCCCTTAAAAATTTTTCTCCTCCTTTAAAAAAATTTACTCCCTTCTAAAAATTGATTATTGCCTCTTTTCTCCTCCCCTCTAAAAACTTGTTCTCTCCTCTCCAAAAATTTTTGCTTTCTTTCAAAGAAATAGAACCTCCTTCACTGGATTTTTTACATTTTTATAATGGTCCGTTTAGGGTTTCATATGAGGACAAGATTTCTTTAAAGTTCATTGTGGGTGTTAGGGATAAATCTGCACTCTGCAAACTTTTGCTTTTGGGGGGCCAAACTTATTTTCCAAAGTTTTCTATTTTCTTATAAAAATAACATTTTTATTCTATTTTATAAGAACTTGAGAGCAACCGAAAGAAAGAAAAGAAAAAATGGTATTGACACTCCTCAGAAACTTACTTACTCATAGGTTTTACTATAAAATTTTGTCTAGATAATTACTGAAATAATTTATCGATTTCTCATTCCCAAATTCTATTCTTAATGCTAAAATCTTAAGAATCATTAGGGTTCTATTACTCAAAATAAGAATACTGAAGTTATGGAAAATGGGGTTTTCTCTCTAAAATTCCTTTTTGACACTATAATTTCAAGAAAAGCTTATTACTTTGCTATTTAGAATCAAATAGTTTGAGTTTTTTAAGTTAAATTATATAAAAAGACTTACGGCTCAGGATCAACTCCCCTTACCAGGAAATGGTCTCTAAGACTACTTTTTCATGAAATCTAGGGGAAATGCAAGGTTATAATCACGGATGTCACCCATGTAACACCTCAAATTTGGTAATATCAATTGATTGTTAATATAAGTATGTGTATTGTTAATTGAATGTGCATCTTGATTTATGTTAGTGATGTGGATGTGTGTATATAAATAAATATATGTGAGTGTTGGCTGGGATTGGCTGAAGTTGATTAGAAATTTAGACTGAGGGTAAACTGCAGGGGCATTCTCGCTATAGCAAGAGTATTCTTGGTGTAGCGAAAAGTTCTTGGGCAAGTGGCATGCATTCGTTGCACTCTCGCTGTAGCAAAAAGGTAACAGAGATGGTGTTTTCTGGGTGTAGTCTCACTATAGCGAGAGGGTCTCGTTGTAGCGAGAATATGCAAAAACCAGGGTGCATTTTAATCTGATATATTTACTGAAGTGAAAAGGGGTCTCGCTACACCGAGAGATGCCTCTCTGTAGCAAGAGGTCTCATTGTAGTGAGAATATCGTGACAATTAGGGTATTTAAGTGGTCTAGGGTTGGGGAAGACATATTTCCCACATTCCCTTTCATTTCTCTCTCGATTCTCTCAATCCCTAGCCTTTTTTCACTGATTGAATTGCCTTCAGAGCCGTTTGTGCCCTAGATTAAAAGTTGAAATCGTGTTTGGAACATTTGGAGTTAAGTATTGTGAGTTAGAATTTTTGATTTTTACTCTTTCTTCATTCTTCTTGATTTATCATGGATTACTCTATGTACTTAGGGCGAGAATTTGTGTACGGAGCATTTCTACCGTTGATTCTGTAGTGGGTTTTCATTCCAAGGTAAGAGGAGTTGATCATAAACCCTATCTTCTCTTAGGTAGTTTGAATTGAAAAACTCCTACTTACTTTCATAACTATCTAAATATAACTTGTAGTAAAAGGCCCGAATAAAACTATTTTGAGGAATATTATGATTTTTCTAAGCAATCATTGTTTACGAGTAGTAAGGATTTGTTATTTGATGTTTTTGGAATAGTGGACATGTTATTAATAATGGATTATGCCAAACTTTAGGATAGACGACCTTATTATCCATGAGAAAATATGTATGTTAGATTATACGATTGGGCTAAGCCCGGAGGTGTCAGACCTCTGGCACCTTTTATTGATTTGTGTGATGTATGCACTTGTTTGAAGATTTTATGTGTTGAATGTATATTTGTTAATGATTGAAGTATGTGGAAATAGGCTAAATGATGTTGTTAATGAAAAGTGTTATATTATTCTTGAATGAAGATATAGTCTAATGTATGAAATGAAATGATGTGACATGACGTTGAAATTGTGGAAAAAGTAATTATAGTACGGGAGTCAGAGTGATTGATGGATGTGATTATAATACAGGTATTGTGGTACATCTAAGGGTGTATTCATAATACATGAATCGTAATATACCAAGTTATGTGGTCAAGACTCACGTATTATGACACGTTAACTTGTGAGAAGGATATAGAAAAAAATGAGAAATGTTAGTGGTGAGTTTAGATAGCTACAGAGATACATTAGGTGTATAGAATCCGGAGAAGATTGTGAAATCTTAGGAAAATGAGGGTGGTGAATGCTAACTGTGAACGAGTGCACAATGATTTGTAGAAAGTGAGAGCATTCACAGGCCACACACTCTTTTCTTGACGAGACTCTTGACTATACCTTTACTAAAAAGGGCCGGGTCGGCACACGTGTATTTGTGTTGCTGTGGCTAACCAGCGACTATCTAAGCTATGAAGTCCTCAAGAAATCCCAAAAGCATTGAATATAAAAGTGAAATAAATGTGAAACTGAGATGTATATGAGACAGTATAGCAGTTGTATGATTATAATATATGCATTATACATATCAGTTGATGTTGTTATGATATATGTGTTGTAATACATTGACGGGTGCAATTAGAACACATGTATTATGACATCCTGATTAACGTGGTATAATATATATATTAGGATGTACAGATTAGTAAGAAAATGCTTGTTATGAAAATTTGCGAAAATGATGGAGTGTTATTCTGTGTTGTACTCGGTTGTGATGATGAATTGTATGATTTAAGTGTCATTGTTAATTCAATTTATTTCAGATAATATTTTCAGTATCGTACATATATATAGATTTATTGGGGCGGGAGATATTCACCTTTACTACTATTTTTCAGGTAACAAAAATGAAGGAATAAAGATGGTCAATTTGGTCTAGGATCATAATCTAGTGATAGGCAAAACTAAGAGAGGGGCAGATGTTAACTTTTCTTTCAGCTTTTGGAAACTAGCTTTACACTTTTGTGAATAAGTTAAGCATGATGTATGATGATTGTGATAAAATAGTTGGTTGTACTATGATGAAATTATGTCGACAAGCCTTTGATTGCAGTTTGAATAATGTGAATGGTTGAAAATGAGTGTGGATGGCATGTTGAATGAATGATGATGTGTTTGGGTGTTGAAACTATGAATGGTTCAAAGATACACTCGGGGTGTGGAAGATGGGGGCAGTAGTAATACCTTGGGGAAGAGAAGGTGGTAGTGACACCAACAGTGAGCGTGGGTGCACCACAGGCCACACACTCTCCTTCTGACTCGGCCTCTGACTAACACCTTTGCCTGGGGGGCTCAATACCGCAGATGTTGTATCCGTGGAGCGGGAGCTATTTAGGCGACCATCCATAGCCTAACTGAGTAAGTCCCTGAGGTTGAGGGCATCAGGAATCTGTGATCACAGTACCACAGTGAGCGTGGCTACGTGCAATGAGCGCACGTGTGTTTGTGTAAATGCATGGATTTGTAATTGGTTGTTGGTGTAGTAAGCGCACCTGCCTGTGATTGTTGTTGTTGTGTGCATTGAGTGAGAATAGTTCAGGTGAGTCTTATGCTTGTTTGTGTGCTTATGCTAGAGTAGAGGACTCACCCTTGTGCTTATTTTTTAGGTAACTAAGACGATTAGCACTGGGCCCCCTGAAGAAAGGATGGATGACACTGCTATAGGACTTAGAAGTTTATTTTGAAAGTTTTAATGTATATTTGAGTCTGTAGCAAGCTATGAAACAAACTTGTAATCGTTTCTTTTTTAAGAACCACTTTATGAAATTGAGTTTTGAACTACTGTTTTAATGAAAACCTCTATTTTATTAACATTTTCACGAAACTTATTTTATTTAGAAATTATAATTATAAGGTGTTACAATTTGGTATCAAGTAGTTCATCCAACTAGACTGGGGTAACGGGCTGAAGTGTATAAGATAAGTGTTGATTATTTTAATTACCTGATTAATAAATGTTGTAATTGATCTGATATGTTGGAATGTGTTTGCTGATTGTGAATAGCTAGAAAGAGCATGGCTAGTAGAGGTAGAGGTAGAGGTAGAGGAGCTCGGGACACCGAGGATCCTATGGAATGCATAGCTCAAATGCTGGAGGCCTTGGTGCACAACCAAGGTGGAGAACCAGCGGAATACAGAGGGTTGTCTGCCTTCACTAGGCATGACCCCCCAATGTTTGAAGGGGGATTTAACCCTGAAGGAGCCCAAAGGCTGGCTGACGTGCAGAAAGTATTCAATGTTATGGGGTGTCGTGAAGAGCACAAGGTTCCCTACGCCACCTACTTGTTGTGTGGGGAGGCTGAAGATTGGTGGAGGTTTACTAATCAGACCTTACCACAAGAAGATGGCTACATATAGTTGGGGGCCTTCAAGACTATCTTCCTGGGAAACTACTTTCTCTGGTACCTGAAGAAGCAGAAAGCTAGAGAGTTCCTTGAACTGAGACAAAGGAGCATGACTGTGGGGGAGTACGCTGCCAAATTCCAAGAGTTAATGAAGTATTGGCCCCACTACCAATATGGAAATAGAGAAGAAGATCTGTGTTCTCTGTTTGAGCACGGGCTGAGGCCAGACATTAGAGCTGTAGTCAGTGTATTCCAACTGACAAACTTACACACCTTGGTGAGTAAGAGCAGAATTTTTGAGGCCAACTCAAAGGGTAAGACTGTGGACACTAGGGGGAGTGTTCCAATGAGGCATGATAGAAAACCCCCTAGATTTTCGAAGGGACCGTACTCAAGCTCAGGCAAGTCTCACTCTAGAGGAAGTTCATCCCAAGAGAAGAGTAGTTGTGGGAGTGGTTCTGGCACTAGTCCATTCAGAGGGCCGATGAAGTGTTTTTGGTGTGGAGGGCCCCACATGCTGAGGGATTATCCGCATCCAAGGATGAACTGCGGGAATTGTGGTAAGCTAGGACATATCGCTAATGTGTGGTGGTCTCCAAAGAAGAGTGGCAATACAAGCTCAGCTCAGAGACCTGAATCCAGAGGGAGTACTGGGCCGAGCACTGGGCCAAAGCTGAGTATACTAGGGAGAGTCTTTGCTATGAGCGAGGCAGAGGCATCACAGTTAGAGGAGCTGATTCGAGGTAAATGTGTCATTAAGGATAGACTACTCGATGTATTGTTTGACTCGGGTGCTACGCACTCCTTTATTTCTACAGATTGTGTGAAGAGTCTAGATTTGTATGTGACTAAATTGCCGTGTAACGTTATGGTGACTACCCCTATGGGTAAGCCGGTTGTGACGTCGTGGGTATGCTTGGGATGTGCAATCATGGTGTATGGTAGGGAGTTTGAGGTAGACTTGATTTGTTTGCCTCTTTCTCAGTTAGATGTAATTTTGGGAATGAATTGGCTAGTCGCCAACCATGTGTTATTAGACTGTAGAGAGAAGACGTTGATCTTTGGTGCAACAATGTCAGAAGTTCTGAGACTTTCGAGCCAAGGGACATGGGAAAATATAGTGGAAGCTAAGGCCTTCATAGTCATGTTTTCAATAGAGGCCGAGAGTGCAATGGAACCAGAGTGTTTACCAGTAGTGAAAGAGTTCCTGGAAGTGTTTCCAGAAGATGTTTCTAAGTTACCACCCGAAAGAGAGATAGAGTTTGCTATTGATCTCATTCCGGGAGTAAGTCCGATTTTTGTGGCACCTTATAGGATGTCACCAGTGGAGTTGGCAGAGGTCAAGAAGTAAGTAGAGGACTTATTACATAAGAGGTTTGTGCGACCAAGTGTGTCACCATGGGGAGCGCCAGTGTTATTGGTAAAGAAGAAGGACGGAAGTATGAGAATGTGTGTGGACTACTGGCAACTGAACAAGGTCACAATTAAAAATAAGTATCCACTGCCGAGAATCGATGATTTGATGGACCAGTTGAAGGGGGCTGCAGTGTTTTGAAAGATTGACTTGAGGTCGGGGTACCATCAAATTAGAGTGAAGGAGGATGATGTTTCTAAGACGGCGTTCAGGATGCAGTATGGTCACTATGAGTACTTGGTGATTCCGTTTGGAGTGACTAATGCGCCTGTGGTGTTCATGGACTACATGAACAGAATCTTCCACGAGTTTTTGGATAAGTTTGTGGTGGTGTTCATTGACGACATCCTCATTTATTCAAAGACTTAGGAAGAGCACGCCGAACACTTGAGGATCGTCTTGCGAATTTTGAAGGAGAGGCAGTTGTATGCAAAGTTTTCTAAGTGTGAATTCTGGGTAACAGAGATTCAGTTTCTGGGGCATGTGGTGTCAGAGGAAGGAATTAGAGCGGACTCTGCAAAGGTGGAAGCAGTATTCGATTGGCCGAGACCAACGAATGTAACTGAGGTCCGTAGTTTTCTGGAGTTGGCAGGCTATTATAAAAAGTTTATTGAGGAGTTTTCTAAGATAGCTCTGCCTCTAACGAAGCTGACCCGCAAGGGGAAGGAGTTTAAGTGGACCAAGGGGTATGAGGCTAGCTTCTTAGAGTTGAAGATAAGGTTGACTTCAACACCGGTATTAGCTCTACCTGACCTGGAGCGGAAGTTTGATGTGTATTGTGATGCATCCGGGCATGGGCTTGGGTGTGTTTTGATGCAAGACGAGCGAGTGGTTGCTTATGTCTCAAGACAGTTATGTCCGCACGAAGTTAATTATCTGACTCACGACTTGGAGTTAGCCCTGGTAGTATTTGCTCTCAAGGTGTGGAGGCATTATCTCTATGGAGCGACATTTGAGGTGTTTAGCGACCACAAGAGTCTGAAGTACCTATTTGATCAGAGGGAATTGAACATACGACAGAGGAGATGGATGAAATTCCTCAAAGACTACGACTTCACATTGTCCTACCATCCTGGCAAGGCAAATGTGGTAGCCGATGCGTTGAGCCAGAAATAGTTGCACGTGGCAGCAATGATGGTGAAAGAAATGGAGTTAATTAAGGAATTTCGGGACATGAATTTGGCCATGGAAGTAAGGTTGGGGAGTCTATATCTTGGGACGACAACGATCCACAACGACTTCCTGGTGTACGTTCGAGATGCTCAGCAAGGAGATGCATTCCTGCAAGACATGATGGGACAGAAGGATGCAGGAAAGGACTTGGAGTTCCACCGTGATGAGAATGGAGTAATCAAATTCCAGAACCGAGTATGTATTCCCCAAGTGGATGAGCTGAAGCAAATGATACTTGAGGAGACGCATAAGAGCAGGATGAGCTTTCACCCTAGTGCGACAAAGATGTATCAGAACCTCCGAAAGAGTTTTTGGTAGAATGGAATGAAGAGAGAAGTGGCTGAATACGTAGCTAAATGTTTAACTTGCCAAAAAGCGAAGGTAGAACACCAGCGTCCACCTGGATTGATGCAACCATTGGAGATCCCTGAGTGGAAATGGGATAGCATTTCTATGGACTTTGTTTCTGGCTTGCCGAGGACCAGAAACAACCATGATGCCATTTGGGTGGTAGTGGACCGGTTGACTAAGGTTGCGCACTTTCTTCCAATCAATATGAAGTACAAATTGAAACGACTTGCAGAACTGTACGTGAAGGAGATAGTCAGGTTGCATGGAGTGCCAACTAGTGTAGTGTCAGATAGAGACTCGAGGTTTACCTCAAGATTTTGGGAGAGCCTACAGAGGGCGTTGGGCACTAAGTTGAAGCTCAGTTCGGCGTATCATCCGCAACCTGATGGCCAAACTGAGCGAACTATCCAGTCTCTAGAAGATTTGCTGAGAGCTTGTGTGCTCGAACAACAAGGGGCTTAGGAGGAATGTTTACCATTAGTGGAGTTCACACATAATAACAGTTATCACGCTAGTATTGGGATGGCATTGTTCAAGGCTTTGTATGGACGAAGGTGCAGAACTCCATTATGTTGGTATGAGGACGGAGAGGATACTCTATGTGCACCAGATATGATCCAAAAACAGACTGAACAGATCAAAATGATCAAAGAGAAAATGAAGGCTACACAAGATAGGCAAAAGAGCTACTATGATAAGAGGAGGAAACCTTTGGAGTTTCAGGTGGGTGACCATGTATTTTTGAAGGTCTCACCTGTGACTGGAGTTGGGAGAGCTCTGAAATCTCGGAAGCTATCTCCTCAATTCATTGGGCTGTTTGAGGTATTAAGTAGGATTAGTCATGCAGCGTACCAGATTGCATTGCCTCCGAATCTCTCAAATCTACATCCGGTATTCCACGTGTCACAACTCAGGCAGTATGTACCGGATCCCTCTCACGTGATTCATCCCGACCCGATTCAAGTGAGAGAGGATTTGTCGTATGAGGTGTACCTGGTGAGGATTGCAGATTATCGTATTAAGCAACTGAGGGGCAAGGAGATCTCATTGGTAAAGGTGATATGAAACTCAAGCGACGAAGGAGATGCCACGTGGGAGAAGGAGAGCCGGATGAGAGAGTTATATCCACACTTATGTATGTAGTTTGGTTGAATTTCAGGGACAAAATTTCTTAAAGGAGGGGAGATTTGTAACGCCCCAAGTTTTGTATTATTAATTAATCGTGTATTTCTATATATATTTTTATTTTTATTTTGTAGTGTGTTGATTGATTTGATGGTGATATGGATGTAAGGATGTGTCTTAGTTTAATGGGAATATGTGTGTGAATACATATATAAGCAAATGTATGTATATATATGTATGTGTGTGTGTGTGTGTGAGAGAGAGAGATTGGAATTTGGATTGAAAGAAATAGGTTTAGTCCTACTGTAGGGCAATCTCGCTGTAGCGAGAGGTCCCTGGGAGGAAGGCATGTGACTGTCGCCTTCTCGCTGTAGCGACAAAACGACAATTTAGGGTGCATTTCTAGGTGCAGTCTCGCTATAGCGACAAAGTGACAAAGACCGATTAGAAGCTAAATTGAGGATTGGGGAAGTGTTTAGAACTCTTAGAGGTAAGTTCTATAGTTAGGGTTTCGATTTTCGTCCCTCTCCTTCATTTTCTGAGTTTTCCCCTAAGTTTCCTTGGGATTTCTGTGTGCTTTAGGGACGAAATCCGTGTGGAGAGGCGATTCCATCAACGTTTCATGTCAGGTCTTTGTTTTGAGGTAAGGGGACTACTTTACTTTAGTTATCTTTGTTAGGAATGAGTTTATTTGAATGAATATAGTAATGTGATAGAAATAAGAGATGAGGTTATGTGTACTGATGAATTGTACGAATTGGGTTGAGACCAGAGGTGTCCGACCTCCGGCATATTGTGTAAAATTGAGTGATGTGCTTGTGTTGGTTGCCATTGGATGCAAGCAAATGATGTGTGTATGATAGAAATGTGATTGTGAATAAGTTGAGCATGATGTATGACGATTGTGATGACATGATTGGTTGTACTATGAATAAAATTGTGTCGACATGCCCTTGATTGCAATTTGAATAATGTAAATGGTTGAAAATAAGTGTGGATGACATGTTGAATGAATGACGATGTGTTTGGGTGTTGAAACTATGAATGGTTCAGAGATACACTGGGGGTGTGGAAGATAGGGGCGGTAGTAATACCTTGGGGAAGAGAGGGTTGTGGTGACACCAACAGTGAGCGTGGGTGCACCATAGGCCACACACTCTCTTCTTGACTTGGCCTCTGACTAACACTTTTGCCTGGGGGGCTCAATATCACACATGTTGTATCCGTGGAGCGGGAGCTATTCAGGCAACCATCCATAGCCTAACTGAGCAAGTCCCTAAGGTTGAGGGCATCAGGAATCTGTGATCACAGTACCACAGTGAGCGTGGCTACGTGGAATGAGCGCACGTGTGTTTGTGTAAATGCATGGATTTGTAATTGGTTGTTGGTGTAGTAAGCGCACCTGCCTGTGATTGTTGTTGTTGTGTGCCTTGAGTGAGAATAGTTCAGGTGAGTCTTATGCTTGTTTGTGTGCTTATGCTAGAGTAGAGGACTCACCCTTACGCTTATTTTTCAGGTAACCAAGATGATCAGCACCGGGCCCCCTGATGGAAGGATGGATGACACTGCTATAGGACTTAAAAGTTTATTTTGAAAGTTTTAATGTATATTTGAGTCCTGTAGCAAGCTGTAAAACAAACGTGTAATCATTTCCTTTTTAAGAACCATTTTATGAAATTGAGTTTTGAACTACTGTTTGAATGAAAACCTATACTTTGTTAACATTTTTACGAAATTTATTTTATTTAGAAATTATAATTATAAGGTGTTACACAGATACGAGATGACTTATTGGTTGAACTTCCAGCTATGCGTATTGAAGACACTAAAGTTAAGGAACTAGAGGCAAGTCAATCCAACTAGTGAAAGTCATTTAGGATCCAGTTACTAGTGATGCAATGTGGGAGTCAAAGGATCCGATAAGAGACCAATACCCCTATCTCTTCTATGATGGATGAATTTTTTAGGACGAAAATTTATTTTCAGGGAGAAAATTGTCAGATCGGTGTATTTTCATGTATGTATTATTACTTTTAAATTGTGTTGTGTATGTTTGAAGTGTATGAATTTTCATATGTTGAAATATAAATGCGAAAGTTGTATGATTGTTGATTTAAGAGCTGAGTAATTGCAATGTAGATTGGTTGTTGTATGTAATATCATTGAGTGTATTAGGTATATAATAACCTAAGGATTGTAGTCGAGAACTTGTATTGCTTCATTCTAGGAAGAATTAGGAGTTCTAGGTGAATGTGTCTCGCTCAAGTGAGGAAGTTCTCGCTCAAGCGAAATCAGATAGGACTGCCCCATTTGTCCTCTCACCCAGGCAAGAAGCGATCTTGTTCAAGTGAGAGACAACCTTTTTCAGGCAAGAAAAGCTCGCTCAGGCAAAGAATTACAGGAAAAATAGGTAGCTCTTGGGACCCAAGCTCGCTCAGACAAGACATTCTTCACTCAAGCGAGAGTAGCAAAAGTCTGAGGTTTCACTATTTGGTTTGCTCGCCCAGGCGAGGGCAAGGCTCACTCAAGCTAGAGGGCTTGAGCGTGAAAGGGTATTTAAGAAACCCTAGTGCAAAAAAATGTCATTTTTCACCAAATGGCCTCTTTCTCTCATTTTCTCTATGTTCCTTCACTTTCTTCCCTTAGAGAAAACCTTCTAAAAAATGAACTTCTTCTCTATCCAAGTGGAACCTTGAATAGGGTACACTTTGTCTATATTGGTGTGTGTACATTTTGCAATGATCGTTTTGAAGTACGTGAGTAGATGTGACAGGTGCTAAAGCCACTTCTTAAGCTGGAAGGTACTAAAGAATGTCAGAATCAACATACTTTTTAAGAAAAACTTATAGCTTTAATTATTTTATCAATCTAAGTTTTAGTAATATGTTTAGACTATTTAGCTATAATTTTCAATCAATGTAATTATTATTCAAAATTTTGTATTGAGCTCCATGTAAAGTAATTATTGTAAATATCAGTGATCTTTAAATCTTGTATTGTAAATTATTGCAAATAGTTATTGACAAAAAAAGAGAGAAGAAAATAGACAATAAAATAGTAACATTAAATCTAAATTATTTATTTTGATTATATATATATATATATATAAATATGATCTGATATTAGTATTATTAGTATTATGATTTATTATTTTACTAATAATTATTAAATATAAATTAAATAAAATATTTAAATTAAATATAAAAAAATTTAAATTTAAACTACTACTAGTATAAGAAGATATTATATATAACGTAAATAACACTACCATACAGAAAATTTTTTTCAATACGCTTACAGATTTATGGGAGAAATCAAATAAGGTCTGCTGTATAGTCAACTATTGCGTAAGCTTCCTCATCCATAATAGTAATAATAATAATTGGAGTTGGGATCTTTTTATTTGTTTCACAGTTTTTTTTTTTTTTTACTTTTCTCTGTTTGTATCTCCTTTTATTACTCTCTCTAACGTAGGAGAAAAAACTTCTATTATTAATCACATGATTGAATTACAGGAAATTTGAATGATAAGTGGCTTTAAACAAATAAAGGCACAAATTCCTCTTTATTAATTCATTCTACGAAAGTTAAATAACTAATGACGGACCTTTTCTGTTTAAACGTGTTAACTAGTCTTGTGCACGTTGTATTCGTTTATTTAAAGCATGATTTATTGAAATTCACTTTCAGAAACTTTGATTGAAATGGTATTACTTTAATTAGAAAAGTTCAGCTTAAGATGTTTTATCTTAATAAAACATATTCAGAAGTGGTTAGCATAATGAAACACGCAGTCTAATTTTATCTTTTAATTTCTTTCAAAATTTTAAAATTAAATTTTATTATTATTCAAATACTTTACTCAATTATTACTTTCTATATGAGAAATTACTGAGTTTATCTATAAAAATATTCTTGACATATTTATTTTGTGTCATCCCAAAGAATCAATAACGTAAAATCAAAATCAACAAGAGAATCAAATATTATATTTTATACTAGTGAAAGTTTAAACACTTTTATAATGTAAACTTTTAATTTAATTTATATTTAACTGTCAGTAAAGTAATAAATTATAATATATTAGATATAAGATAAATTAAAAACTTATATTAAAGGAAAATAATTCATATATATATATATATAACGCGTCCATATATTCTTGTTTTGTCATCTCACTGGCTGGCTCTTACGCGAGATGATAATAACCAATAATACACGTGACGCTTGATAAAAATCCACGCCTAATTAGTTTGTTCTGCAAAGGGTTATACAGAGAAGTAATTTATTATTTAAAAAAAAAAGTAAAGTGCACGCGCAATTCGTTAGATTAATATAACCAGAAAAACAACTCAAGATCCAAGACATGAAAAAAAGCAGCTTTCACTATATATATGCCTACTTGGGCAATGGTGCTACAATCTAAATATCACCTTGTTCTTCTACTCTACCCATATTCTTATATTCATATTCCTTTATTCACCAATAGCTTCTTCCATTGTACTGGTTAAGACCTTAATATCTGCTAAGGCTCTCTTGAGCAACAGTAACAGTAACAATGGGGTTGAAAGAACTCTTTGTTTGGTGCATGTTTTTGGGGTTGTTTGGGTTAACAGTGGGAGGAAGAGTGATAAACTACAAGTTTGATGTGGAGTATATGATTAAGACACCTGATTGCTTGGAACACGTTGTGATGGGAATCAATGGTCAGTTTCCAGGCCCAACAATCAGAGCTCAAGTTGGTGACACCCTTGACATTGCCCTTACCAACAAGCTTTTCACTGAGGGAACTGTTATTCACTGGCATGGAATTAGACAGGTTTTCTTTTTCTCTTTTGTTTTAGCTCACTATGTGTAGAAATTAATATGAGTGTTTCTATGGTTTTACTAAATGGTAACCTAAATGTATTGTCTTATTGTTAATAATTTTTGTTGTTTTATGTTTCCAGTATGGAACTCCTTGGGCAGATGGAACTGCTGCCATCTCTCAGTGTGCTATAAATCCAGGAGAAACTTTTAATTACACGTTCAAAGTTGACAAGGTAATTACATTTTATTTATTTATTTATTTTGAAATGATATATACAACTTTAATTAACATTAATAACTAAAAGAGTTAAATGAAAAAAAATGAATCATTTTTTCTTAAAACTTAAAATTAAGTTTTTTTTTTCTCGAGTCTTGAAAAAAAAAGTGAAAATCTGATTAATTTTAATGTACAAAAGAAATTCACTTTTTTTAATCTTTTTTTTATTCTTTTACAAATACTCACGTTAAATCACAATTAATTTAAATCTAGTTGACTAAATTTATTTTGGAAAATAGAACTCAAACTTAAGATGTGATGAGTTCTTTTCACTTGGACCAGATAGCTTCTATAGAAATCTATATTGATTGACGCACCATGTCTCCTTTGGTGGTGGAGCTCATGTGACTAAATTTATGCTTTTGTTGTTTAATTGGAGAATGGATCTCTCTCAATGTTATATAATAATGAATGTTTATGGGTTATATTTGTGATAAGGCTGGTACATATTTCTATCATGGACACTATGGTATGCAAAGAGCAGCAGGGTTGTATGGGTCATTGATAGTAGATTTACCTAGAGGACAAAGAGAGCCATTTCACTATAATGGTGAGTTCAACCTCCTCCTTAGTGATCTGTGGCACAAAAGTTCACATGAACAAGAGGTTGGCCTCTCTTCAATACCATTCAAATGGATTGGTGAAGCTCAGGTAATATAACTTAATTAAACTAAAATCTTTCATTTCATTAACTTTGCTTTTTCTTTTTCTCAAATCTTATATTAAATGCAAGTTATCTACAAACAAGAGTAAGAAAAACAGTGTTCCTTTTATCTCATATTATTATTTTTTTATAATGATGTTAGCTACACGTTTGTATTAAAAAATATTAAATATTAACCTTTTTTTATAGCAGAACTTGATTAACCAGTTATTATTACTACGTACTTTATGTACAATTATTATATTCCCCTATACATTGATCACCATCCATTCATGTACATACACACAAAAATAATAATAAAAAACATTACAACAAATGGACCAATTAAAACAACTCATATGTTTGCTTTCCAAGTAACTCCCACATGGGACATAGAAATATGTAAAAAATATAAAATTATTAAATTTCAGTATAAACATCCAAATTCCAGACTGAAAAATCATATGAATTCCGTAAAGTATGTTGGAAAAACGTGCACATATGGCCCATCTACCCAAAGTGGTGTTGGATTTTTTTATTTGGGCATCTTTGAATTCCCCCACTACTCCTTTGTTTATATTATTACTATTATTATTCATCTGTCAACACCATATATCAAGTTTAAGGGTAGATTTATTTAGGTAATATAATTAAGTATTTATATATATATATAAGAAAAGAGCTTATGACATAAATTACTTTCACATATTATTTTAGAACTCTTCTAAATGTCTTCAAATTTGCCTATAAATTAATTGATCAATTTTGATATTTTTTTAACCTTTATTTTGAAATATGGAATGCATTTTACCCTCTCTAGACCTCTCTCTGAATTAAAACAGTTCAATACAGCTAAATGATAACATTCCTCCATCTTAGTGTTGTCTGATTGTAATTTCCACCAAGACCTCCATTGGAGAAACATGGTTTGTTCCCGATACAATTGTAAACAAATAATCTAATATATATTTTAAAATTAAATCATAATTAAATTTATAGTAAGATTTATAATTAGTAATTTTTAAAGTCTTCCTTTCAGCCATAAATGTTATTAAACCTTTGACATTTTTAATTGAATTTTACTGAAAAAAATGTTTGAAGAAAATGCATTATGTCTTATGGGATATTATCAAAAAGATTTTTTTTTCTATTTTATAATTAAAACTAAATCCATTAGATCTCTAAAGCTTATTAAGATCAAGACTTGTATCAAGAATTAAAGAGCACTTACAACTTCAAGTCGGGATGGGATGACTATCTGAAACCTAATTTAATAGAGATTTTCTATTTATATATATATATATATATATATATATATATAATTTTCTTAAAATTAAATAAGACAATAAAAATTATTGTATTTTAGTACATGTTTAAATTTATATTTGAGGAGTCTTGGTGTGAATTCAAACACACTTTTACTAGCTTTTCAAACATAATCTTTTAAATTGAGTTTTAAAACATTCATGTGTTATAATTTTTAATAATTTTACGTTCAGACTAGCTTTTACAAAATATACAGCTGTAATCAAACTTTATCTTTTTATGTCAGTTTCTCTGATGTTTTATAAAGATGGATATAATAATGTGTTAAACTTTCAAATCATTAATTTAACAAAGAATCTCTAAGAACTAAAACCAATGAGTATGTTAATTAATCTTTTAAAAAGTAGATTTGAAGTATTATAAAAAGTGCAATATTTAGGTGCTTTACGCGGTAGAGAGGCCTTTAATTAACTGAGAAAAGGTAGAAAGAAAAGTAATCTATACAACTATTTAATCAACTATTTTTTTCATATTTGTCTGATGAACTTTTGGAATGTGTCCTTATCTTTCTCAAGTTCTGACCTTGCACGCATTTTTTCACTTTTCAGACACTGCTAGTCAATGGAAGAGGACAATTCAATTGTTCCCTTGCTACTAAATTCATCAACACCACCCTACCCCAGTGCAATTTTAAAGGTGGTGAAGAATGTGCTCCTCAAATTCTTCATGTGGAGCCAAACAAGACCTACAGGATCAGAATTGCTAGTACCACTTCTTTAGCATCCCTCAACTTAGCCATTTCGGTGAGTTCTCATTGGCACTATCGAATCTTCCATTTCACTATCTCTCTTTTTTGTTCCTCTTTTTTTAACTTTTATATCTTTCTGTAAAAGTGTCATCACTTCTACGCGTATATGCATCTTAGTGACCATTAGCTGTGTGATAAGGTTAATTAGTCTAAGATTTTTTCTTGTTCTCATTTATCATTTAAGCAAAAAGCAAACCAATTAGAGGAACATTCATGTCTATTGTTAATTGTTTATTCCCTAGAGATATAATAATTTAGGTATTGGTAGGTGTTAAGGTAATAAAGACTTGACTAATAGGTCAAGAAAGTTGAATTAAAATATAAAGTGATTAAAGGAGGATGATTTCGTGGACCATCTTTCTTTTGATGTTTAGAATTTATTTTAAATATTTAAAATAATATATTTTTATTAAAAATATTTATTAATTACATTAAAACTCATTATGAATAATTATTTAAAACTAATTTCAAAGCCTGAAGTCTCCCTTCAAATATATACAAAAAATCTTCATGTAGATGTAGAAATCTTAGACTTTGTGGTGTAAATTCAATTAGACCGTTGTATGTGGGAACAGCGACAGCCTGGTTGAGGATTAAAAATATTAGAAATTCACTAAAGAAAATTCCTCATAATTTACACTCGTAGTTAATAAAAATATTAAACTTAATTAGCTTAATTTTAATTATTATAAGTATAAAAAGTTTATATAATTAAATAATTAGAATATATGACAGGTATGCTTTATAATTAATAATTGTTATTAATACAATAATTTGTAATTGAAAAATAATATAAAAAATTATATTGTTAGCATATTTTAATTAAATTTAAAATTTATTAAAACTGTATTTTTTTATATAATCAATATTTTTTAATAAAATCATAATGCTTAAAATTAGTCCGAAACAATACGTCAATTTCTTGGTGAAAACAGTGCTGATTATTTAATCTTAAAATAATAGTGTATTTTCAAAATTAGAATGAATATGTATGTGCGTGGGACTCCCTGAGTTGTCGAGCACCGAGAGATACGGTGAAAAGAGACAGTGACTCTTATAATATCAAATATTAACTTTATTTTCTCTGAGAAGAGTAATAAATTGAAAAAATTAACGATTTATACATTATTAATTTAAAGTTGATTATATTTTTAAAATATTTAAATTTAAAATAATAATAATAATAATATTTTTATTTTACATATCTTTTTATTTAAAAAAATAATCATTTTTTAGATTGCTCTTGATCTTGTATGATATTATAAAATTAAAATACTTAACTTTAACAATCTCATGGAATGAATGTGAGAGTTTGCTGAATAAATTATTAAGATAAAGAAAGCAAATTTATGTTTGAGATTCCAAGGGTTTAGGTAGGACATAAGCACGTCGTGAAAGACGGGAAAGGTCGTGGCTATCGATTTGACGACCACATACCCATTCTATCATGACAATAGCAATAATTCTAGTGGATATTCCTATATATATATATAGTATTTTTTTTATGTTAATGTAAATTTAATATTCTTACAGTTGATATAAATTTTTTATTTAATTTATATTTAAAAGTCAATAAAATAATTAACTATAATTAATAAAATGTAAGTTAAATAAAAAATTTATATCAAATATAAAAAAATTTATATTTATACTAGTATAAGAAGGTTCTGAACTCTTATATATTTGAGATATTTAGTAATAAACAAAATTAAAGTTTCAGTTGAATCTTAATTAAAATAAAATTTTAATTAAATAATAATTTTTGAAATATCTAGGATACCGAATCTAAATTTTATCCTTCAATTTAATAATAATTGGCAAGAGCTTGGTAAAGTCCCTTCATTTACCCTATTTTTTTAGAACTATTTACATAAACTTTTTTGTTTTGATAATAAGTTTACTTACAGACAAAATACAGTGAATCTATTGCTTTCATTTAATTGAAGCATGCATTTAATTTCATTATTTTGTTATACAAATTCACTTGATTGATTAAATATTATTGTCATGAATGACAGAATAGATTCAATATTGGTATTGAACAATTAATCATATCCTGTAATTTGTGTGTGATGTAGAATCACAAGCTTCTTGTGGTGGAGGCTGATGGAAACTATGTGGAGCCATTCATGGTTGATGACATGGATATTTATTCTGGTGAGAGCTATTCAGTGCTCCTTCGCACGGATCAAGACCCAAGCAAAAATTATTGGCTTTCAATTGGAGTTAGAGGAAGAGCGCCCAACACCCCACAAGGCTTAACCATTCTAAATTACAAGACCATTTCAGCCTCAGTTTTTCCAACTTCACCACCACCCATCACACCCTTATGGAATGATTTTGAGCGTAGCAAAGCATTCACCAAAAAGATCATTGCCAAGAGGGGAACCCCACAACCTCCAAGACTCTCTAACCGTAGGATTTTGCTCCTCAACACACAAAACCAAGTCAATGGGTTCACCAAGTGGGCCATTAACAATGTGTCCTTGTCATTGCCAGCAACACCTTATTTGGGCTCCATCAAGTTTAAAATAAATAATGCCTTTGACCCAAAGCCTCCACCAGAAAACTTTCCGCAAGAATATGACATCTTTAACCCTCCAGTGAATGGTAATGCAACTATTGGTGATGGGGTGTACATGTTTCAACTTAATGATGTTGTTGATGTGATACTACAAAATGCAAACCAATTAAAAGGGAATGGTAGTGAGATTCACCCTTGGCATTTGCATGGGCATGACTTTTGGGTTTTGGGGTATGGAGAAGGAAAATTCAAGCCTGAGGATGAGAAGAAATTCAATTTGACTCATGCACCCTTAAGGAACACTGCAGTCATATTTCCATATGGTTGGACTGCCCTAAGGTTTAGGGCAGATAATCCTGGAGTTTGGGCCTTCCATTGCCACATTGAACCCCATTTGCATATGGGTATGGGTGTGATCTTTGCTGAGGGTGTTCACAAAGTGAGGAGAATTCCTAGAAATGCTTTAAATTGTGGGCTTATACCGAGTACGCCTATAAACAATGGACACAACTAAAACTAGCTCCCGCCTATTCTTAATTTGGTTAAGAGTAGCTTTCATTGTTGTATTTAATGTTGTGAGTTATGTTATGTATTGTTTTCCCCCAGCGAATTAAGCCTATTGTGAGTCCCTCTTATAGGGTAGTCCTCTCTTGTAGAATTGAGTTTTTTTATATCGTTTTTCTTGAGGGCTAAAGAAAGCTATGTATTTTTTTATTGTAATTTTATGTAAGTTATGAATTTGTGAAAAGAAATATGTGGAATAGAATTGAGTCATTCTATCGGTAGGATTGTGTTACAATTTTCTACTTTTTCTTTAGGTTCATAGTAAGCCTTCTTTAAGAGAAAGAAGAGAGGGGACAAAGAAATGGGAAAGGAGATGATTTTATTGTTTCCATAACTAGATTTAGCAAATGGACTATTTAATCCATTTGGACTAAACTTGTTATTACGAGAGATAGAACTTTAGTGGGTTACACTAAAAGTATTTTAATTTAATTCAATCTCATAAATATGCAAAATGAGTAATTTTTTTTTTTTTTGGCTTAACTCACTTTAAATTTGATTGGATTTTGTTAAAAAGATTTTAAAATAATTCAAGTTCAAAATTTAATACCACAATCCTATATTTTATCAAACTAGTTTAGACTGACTTAGTTAATGTACTCATTTTGTGAGTGTTACTCACAGTTCATGTTATGAAACCTTAAATTTAACCGATTAAGATAACAATATATATATATATATATATATATATATATATATATATATATATATGACACTTTTTGCTCCTTCTTTATTATTATTTTTATTTTTATTTTTATCTTTATTTATCTTCTTCTCAATTTTTATTCCATTCTTCTTTCTCTTTGTTCTTTTTTACAATTTTTTTCTCCTCTCAACTCTTCTTTCTATCTTTCTTTTCTTTAATCTCTAATTTCAATTATGTTCTCTTTTCATCCTGGTTTCCCAAAATTTATTTTTCTCTTCTCTCCTCTTTTCTATTTTTAATTTTTATTTTAATCTCCTTCCTTTGTTCATTTTTTATCCTCCTTCCTCGTTCTACGATTTTTTTCTCTATTTTATGCTCACAAGACTAAAAAATAATAATTTTTTTTATATTTTCTTCTTTATGTGTAAAGCTAATATTAGTTTATTGTAAAATCTTTACTTTATTAATTATTAATTTTGTACTTGATGTGAGTTGTTAATGCATGTTAATTGAAATTAGGAGAGTTTTAGATGTGTAAGTTGCAGGATTTTTCGCTATAGTGAGATGTGTCTCGTTGTAGCGAGAAATCAGCATCAAAATCAAGCTTTCTGATACTCTCTCGCTGTAGTTAGGATCTTTTCGCTGTAGCGAAGAGCTCTCGCTGTAGCTAGAATGACAAACAACAAAGTGCAATTCTGTTTGGTTTTTTCGCTGTAGCGAGAGAAAGTCTCGCTGTAGCGAAAATTTCTCACTGTAGTAAGAATTTACTCGCTATAGCGAGAATGTCAAGAGTCTAGAGGTATTTAAGGGTTTTCAAGTTAGAAAACTTGGATTACAATCCAAGTTTCGAGCTCTCCTTTGTTCTCTCGACCCCTAACCTTCTCTTCTTAAAAAAATCTCTCCAAAACCTCAACTTTTTTACAAATCCAAGCTTGGAAACTTCATCAATCAACTCCAAGTAAGTTCTTGGAACTTTGTTTTCTCTTTTTGAGTATTTTCTAAGTTTCTCCTTTCTCAAAATGATCTCTTTTGTGATATCTAGGAAGATCTTAGTCCTTTTACTCAGAACCCTTCACAAAATCTCTTTCAAAACTTCATCTCAAGGTAAGGAGAGCTATATTTTATTGCTCGAAACTATTGTATGTATGAGTGAAAATGCTTTAAATGAGTATCTTTTGATTGATAATATGTGATTGTTGTGTTTAAAACATGCTCTGTGATGTTTGAAAATGATATATGATGAGTATGATATATTTAAATTTGAACATGTGTATGATGTACTAAGCCCGAGAGGAATAACCCTTGGCAATGAGAAAGTAATATATAATGAAATAATGAAATAGAAAGAGACGTAGAAAGATGAGATATAAAAGAGAAAAAGAAAGGAAATCAGAATGAATACGAAAAAGGACAAGTATAGATAGTTCAGAGGTATATTGGGAGTGTGAAAGATGGAGAAGACTGAAAAGTCTTGGGAAAATAAGGGTGATGGATGCTCCTCTTGAGTTGTGCCTATAAATGAGAGTAGGAGTACCACAGGCCTCACACTCGTTTCCTGACCTATACTCCCTATCACATTTTTGCTAAAAGGGACCGGGTTGGCACACGTTATATCCGTGTAGCTGCGGCTATCCAGCAAATATCTATGCTAAGAAAGACCTCAAGGGATCCCAGGGGCAGTGGAAATTGAGAATGGAACTGAGTATGAAATGAGTACTGAAAGGAAAGATAGATAAACATAAGTTGAATGTATAACTGAATCGATTTTATGATGCATGTTGGATGTTTACTTGTATTATTGAATTCTTTGTGTATGTATGCCTGGGATGAATGTAGAGACTCATCCTTACGTAACCATTTCAGGAAGTCCAGATGACGGCACTCAGAGACGGAATTAGAATAGTAGATAGTTCATACGTAAATATAGTAAATGATGTTTTTGGCGAGTATCAGAGACTTACCTCTTTTAGAATCCTTGTACATGATAGTGACATACCTAGTGAGGCAGTGATGATGGAGTTAGAGTTAGCCTTTAGTATCCTTTTTTTATTTGTCTGTACATAGAATCCATCACACCCTCTGTATTTATATCTTTTCTGGTGTTGAAAGAACTCCTGCAGCACTAACGTATCTTGTTATGTACCATGACCACGATCAGTCCAGAGTACCATCGCGATGGACGATCAAGCATATTACAGGTGTTTAGGTCACTGCAGACCTGGGAGATCAGTATTTTGGCTGGGATGACGAGTTAACTGCTGAAGACCTAGCGATGATAGAAGATTGGCACTGGGATGACTAGTGCTACTTGGTTAAAGGGTTGTTAGGTTGCTCATTAGGACCATTATTATTTTGAGTACTTGTAAATGTAAATGAATGATCTTAATGTATTTTGATAACTTTATGTGTATTTGAAATACAAATATATGTTGTACATTATGAAACAAATTATGACTACAATATTTGATGTTTATTTACTAGTTTTACTAGTTTTAAAGACTAATGTTTTATTCCTCCAGTTTTTCTGATTTAAACCTTTGTTATTCATGATCCCTCTGATTTTGATGATTTTTTTTACTCTTATTATGTTAATTAAAAATAAGAATGTTACATTTATGGGTTTGTTTGTCTCCAATATTTTATTTTTATTTTAGAGAGTCAAATATGATTTTGTCCCATTTTTAAGACTCTTTCTTATCATTCTTAAAATAGAATTATTTCTTTTCTTTTTTAGTATTTATAGTCATTTTTTAACATAGACAAAAGTAAGAATTTAATCACAAAAGTAAAAAAAAAAAAATCAAAAGTGAAGGAGGAGGACTAGCTATCTCATAATTAAAAAAAAAACATAATTGTGAACTTGTTAAAAGGGGTCATCTGTAAATGAGAAGATGTAACACCCTCAATTTTGTTGTCTTTGTATGAGAAAAATAGGAATTTAGATGCAGGATTTCTCGCTCAAGCGAGATAGGTCTCACTTAAGCAAGATAAAGTCTTCTAAAAGTAGGCATTTTAGACAATTCTCGCTCAAGTGAGATAGGATAAAGTTATCCTAACTGTCTTCTCACCTAAGCAAGAAAGGGTCTCGCTCAGGCGAGAAGTAGCTCCCTAGAAGAAATGAAGCTCGCCTAGACGAGGAGTCACAGTAAAAACAGGGAGCTTTCTGGATCCATTCTCGCTTAGGCGAGAATACCTCTCACCCAGGTGGTATGCTGCTCGCTCAGGCGAGAATAGTGATCGCGAGTGTCACGCTCGGACAAATTAATAAAAACTGAATTGCATAAAAATTATATAGTAAGAGGTGCAATCTGAGTCGTCTCCCAATGATGATAATGTTATATGATTACAAATTTAGAGGGAGTTTGATTAATAGAATAACACTAATTAGAATAAAAAGTTAACAAGAATTAAAGGCTCTAATCCAAGAATTTAGAAGAACTACAACCACTCTATCACTGGATTTCAAGAAGATACATCAACCAACAAATTCGTGATTAATATTAAATTCGAATGAAACTTTAACTTAAATTAAGCATTCACACGAGAACCCTCTTGCATTCGATTAACACACGATTCGTTCAAAGTTCAGAAAACTCTAGAACCTAATCGATTTGTGTTAATTTAATTCACCAATGCCATTAATCTTAGATCTCAAACCTGAAAATCTAATTCACACTCCTTCAAGAATTAATTACATACATCAACTAAATAATATGTAATCAAAAAATTGCATAATTATCAATCCAAACGAAGAACTTCAATTCAAAATCATAATTAGCAAAAGGAGAAAGAAGGAAGAGATGAAACTGAATTTGTTGTTGAATAAATTACAAAACTGATCCTCAAGAGTGTCTCAGTCCTATTTCAATCCTTGAACTAGAAGATAGTCTAAGCCTCCATTAATGGAGAAAAACGAAAGGTAAAAATAGAAGAGACAAAGAAGAAAAACAAAAATCCCAAAACATAAACATAGTTTAACCTAACATCCTAACCAACCCTTTTACAGACTGCTGCCCTAATTTAAATACAGGCTCTTAAGGGTTAAAATGTAAAAACTAATTAATAATTATTCAATTACATTAATCCTCTACTCAATAGCTATCTCTGGAATCCTTATTTGTTCAAGTTTGAATTTTGGAGGGAAAGTTATGCTTGTAATTGCTGCCCAGCATCCATACTCAATCTAAGAAGATATTGTGTGGCATTTTTTCCCATGAAGATCTATCCAATTTGATTTCTAATATGAAGAGAAATTGTAGCCCTAGATGTTAGCTTCAAAACGCAACTAAAATGGGCTTAAACAGACATCTGTGGACTGAGATATGACCCAAATACTGTACCAAGGTCAGAAACTACGAGTGCAGCATTTGGACTTTTTCTAGGCCCAGTTTCAGCTTCTTATCATCAGAATTGGGTTCTGACCTCTCATAAGAATTGTGCATCTTTCTCTTAGCTTTCCTACAAATCAAGAATCACAATGAAATGAGTTCCACAACTCAAGATATGGTCCAGAAACCAAAATATTATCAGAATTTGCCAAATACTGGAAAAATTAAATAAAGCCCAAATAAAATTCAAACATCATAAAATGATCCAATTCAAACTAATTAGGCACAAAAGAGGATTAATGAGCTAGGAATGAGAGGAAATAAGGTTATAAAAATCTAATTGATCAAATTCTCCCACACTTAGCTCTTGCATGTCCTCATGTAAGACCCAATCAAGCAAATAGAAACATGTAACCTAAAAATCTTAGAATAATCAAAATAAACAAATTCTCCAATGAATCCTTAGATGTGCTGAACTTAGGGCACAGATCAAATAAAGCATTAAGAGTTCTACAACAATCACACATCCAACTTCCAAACTCTCAAAAATATAAGTCAAGCATTATCATTCAAAGTGTATAGATCAAGCATGAAAGATCTCATATGATGGTGTATACAACTCAACTCTTAAGTGTATGGTTCAAAGTGTTTCACTCAAGTCACCTCAAAAGACAATGCATTATCATAAGCTTGTTAATCTTCTACTTCTCCACTACTTACAATCATATGCAAACACAAATCAAGAGGACTTTATTCAATGGTTGTAATGGGGCTAAGGTAAGGATAGGGAAATGTAAGGATATGACAAGATACAACCAAAGAGAATAGGAATAACATTAGTCCTTAGACAAATCAAGCCATAATACACATTTACTCTCCTTGGATTTTCTTTTCCCTTTATAAAAAATTCCCATTTTCTTTGTAAATTTTTTTTTATTATTTCTTTTTCTTCATTTTTTTTCTTTTCCTTCTTGCATTCTTTCTGAACCCCCACACTTGAAATGCAATAACATTAATGAAACCAATGCACTCCCTATTCCCTAAGGTTAGGTATAACATGGTTTTCCACTTAAAGCTTATAATATGCTAGAAGTCAAAGAATGGTCAATAAGGCTCAAAGGGGCTAAACAAAGGGCAAAATGCAAGGTGAGTTATATGGCCAAATGGGTAAAAATTTGAAAAAAAATGCCTCTATCATGTTCATAATTGCATATGAAAATTGTAGCCTCAAAGAAGAATCAAAACAATTTCTAGAATGACAAAATATAAGAGGAAAAGCACACAAGAAAGAAAAGAATGACATGAATTTCAACCATCCAAAACTAAGGCTCAAAAGCTCACAAAGGTAAAGTCTAACATACTCAATCATACAAATTAAAATCAATCACCCAATTCATATATATCAAGAGGAAGAAGTAAAAATGAAATCATGTAGGAACTCTATCCTCCTTAATGACTAATGCCTTAACTCAACAACTTCCAATTCAATAAAGGAAAACAAAACAAAACAAAATAAAATAAAAACAAAAACAATGCTAAATAATAAAAACCTATTATTCTCTCCCACACTTCAACTTTACATTGTTCTCAATGTAATGCATAATGGAAATGTAAGTAAAATATAGTAGGGAAAGGGAAAGTAGAACTCCCTAATCAAGCATAAGTGGCCGCTATCAAGTGGACCTCCTCAATGGTCTCCAAGGGTATGTCCTCATGAAATTGCTTTAAGCGGTGGCCATTCACTGTGAGTACTTTATTTGTTCCAGGCTCCAAAATCTGCACAGCACCATAGGAAAAAATCTTAGTCACGATATAAGGACCAAGCCACCTAGAACAAAGCTTACCAGAAAAGAACTTGAGGCGAGAAACTCATATGCAAGACCATTATTGAATATAGAAAATAAATTGAAAACTTCTAAAAGAAAAAATAATAATTGTGAGTTGTATCCCTAAATATTCCTCTTTTTTCTCATAAATTTGCAGCACTTCATTTAATTGGGAACATGGAAGAAATAGCCGCAGAGGGATTTCCAGCCACTTTATGAACTTAATAAGCTTCTCTTCATGCTCTTCATTTCCTTGATGTGCAGAACATCGTGTCTTGTTGTTGTACCTAGGCTACTCCCTTGAATATACAATGATGTAATATTTATATTTCAACTGCTCAGGAAATGACTTTAACTCAGATGCAGGGGGCAGCTTTAGAGAAGGAGGCAATGTAAAAATTTGAGCTGAATATGTCGTGGATGCATCATGATTTTCTTTTACATAATTTGAAATAGCTGCATCAAAATCACCATAAACATATGTATCAATCTCAACACAGATGCTACATTTTGTAGAATCATTACACGCATCGCAAGTAAAGGAATCATAATAATTAGCGAAGCTAGGATAATCAATATAATCTGAAAACTCAGCCAAATTATCATCCACTAAATTATCTAACAAATTAATATGGCAAACTGAATAAAATGAGTGAGGAACAGTTTGCTCAAAATTTTCTACTGCATTAGTAGCGGTTGCATGAGGAGTAGAAGCAAATTCTGCACTTGCTGGACTGCAATCATTTCCTGGAGCGGTAGCATTAGGATCTTCATCCATTGGTTGCTGCTCTTGAGAGTTTTGAATGGCCTTTCCTAATCTCAAGGTGGTGGCACTAACATTCTCTAAATTGACAACTGGTTGTGTAGATAGATTGCCAGAATCTTGAGAATGCAAGTGATTCAAAGCGGAAGCCAACTATCCAATCTGATTTCCCAAGTTTTGTATAGTTGCTTCTGTTCTCTGCTAGAAATTCAAATCATTAACTACCATTTCCCTCATTAATTCTTCCAAGGAAAGCTCACTCTTGCAAGGTGCAGCAGTTTGTGGTGGAGGTTGATGTTGTTGCTGCTATCTAAAATTCCCCGATTTCAAGTTTGAGTGACTCATCCAACCTACAGGTTCATACAATGTAGGACAGGAATCAGTGGGGGTTTTCATATGAAACATATATCTCACATAACCTTGCAGCCCTCTGTGACAATGCCAACTGCTTGATCAAAGAACCTAATCATCTAGCTTGTCCTCTAGTTTTCTATCAATGACATGAGTATTTTCTATCTCATAAACTCCTCTAGTTAAGGCCACTGGATTGCTTCTAGTACTGAAATGTTGATTATTAGAAGCCACATTTTCAATTAATTGTCTTGCTGCAATAGGAGTTTTATCTACCAAAGCTCTTCCACTGGCTGCATCAATCATCTGTCTATCCATGGATATAAGACCTTCATAAAAGTATTGGATAAGAAGTTGTTTAGTAATTTGATGATGTGGACAACTTGCACAAAGCCTCTTGAATCTCTCCCAATACTCATACAAACTCTCGTTGTCCATTTGCCTTATACTACAAATTTCTTTTCTAATTGAAGTCACTCTGGATGTAGGGAAAAAATTTTCTACGAATATCCTCTTTAGACCATCCAGCTAGTGACTGATCCAGGTGGTAAATAGTAAAACCAATCCTTGGCTGTGTCTTGCAATGAGAATGAGAATGCTTTCAACTTTATGTGGTCCTCAGGAACTCCAGCTGGTCCCATGGTGGTACACACAATGTGGAATTCTTTAAGGTGTTTAAATGGATCCTCACCTGCAAGACCATGAAACTTGGGCAACAAATGAATCAATCCACACTTTAGCACACAAGGTGTATCTATATTAGGATATTAGATGCATAATGTTTGAATAGACACATTAGGTGAAGCAAGTTCCCTTAAAGTTCTAATAGCCATAATATCTAAACCAGCAAAAAGAAATAATATTTTTGTTTCCAAAAATCACCCGCCGGCCTTCAGCTAGTTTCCATTGCGTAGATCTCGTCGAGCTATATGAAATGCATATATTACAATAAGAAATTGGAGCTATATGCAAAAAAGTTATGTCACTTTTAAGTTTGGACAGAGATCTACACGTTCAGATACACGCCCGTGTTGTTTTCGAAAATTGTTGGGCAGAGATCTACATGGTCACTACATAGCCGTGTACTTGACTGTGTACATCTCTGTGTGAGAGTTTTTTTTTTTTGGGAATTTTTGGGCAATGATCTACATGGTCATATACACGGCCGTATACTTTTTTGACGAATGCAGAATGCAAAAATGCAGAAACATAACATAGAATGTAGAGAATTGAATGATGTAATACTAAGCAAGGATAGAAGACTACCTACTATGTTATTCAAAGGCTACTAAAACAGAATGCATAGACACAATTATGCTAAATGAAAAATGCTAATTATGTAGAATCTTAATTCAATGAAAAACACTAATTATGCAGAATCATAATTCGATGAAAAATGCTAATTATGAATAATTCTAATTAGATGTAAAACGCAACACAGAATATGCAATGCAATCAAATTAACACAATTACATAACCAAATAACATCATCATCCCCGACAACAATGACAAAATAAGACCACTAGAACCCTTTTACATTCGATAAACACACAATTCGCTCAAAGTTCAGAAACCTCTAGAACCTAATCAATTTGTGTTAATTTAATTCACCAATGCTATTAATCTTAGATCTCAAACCTGAAAATCTAATTCACACTCCTTCAAGAATTAATTACATACATCAACTGAATAATATGTAATCAAACAATTACAAAATTATCAATCCAAACGAAGAACTTCAATTCAAAATCATAATTAGAAAAAGGAGAAAGAAGGAATAGATGAAATCGAATTTATTGTTGAATAAATTGCGAAACCGATCCTTAAGAGTGTCTCAACCCTTTTTCAATCCTTGGACTAGAAGGAAGTCTAAGCCTCCATTAATGGAGGAAAACAAAAGGTAAGAATAGAAGAGACAAAGAAGAGAAACAAAAACTCTAAAACATAAACCTAATCTAACCTAATGTCCCAGCCAACCCTTTTACAGACTGCTGCCCTAATTTAAATACAGGCTCTTAAGGGTTGAAACATAAAAAAATAACTAATAATTATTTAATTACATTAATCCTCTATTCAATAGCTGTCTCTGGAATCCTTATTTGTTCAAGTTCGAATTTTGGAAGGAAAGTTATGCTTGTAATTGCTGCCCAGCATCTATGTTGAATCTGAGAAGATATTGTGTGGCATTTTTGGAAATGAAGATCTATCTGATTTGATTTATAATATGAAGAGAAATTGTATCCCTGGATGTTAGCTTCAAAACGCAACTAGAATGGGCTTAAACGGACATCTGTGGACTGAGATATGACCCAAATACTATACCAAGGTTAGAAATTACAAGTGTATCATTTTGACTTTTTCTAGGCCTAGTTTCAGCTTCTTATCATTAGAATTGGATTTTGACCTCTCATAAGAATTGTGCGCCTTTCTCTTAGCTTTCCTACAAATCAAGAATCACAATGAAATGAGTTCTACAACTCAAGATATGGTCCAGAAACCAAAACAGTATCAGAATTTGCCAAATACTGAAAAAATTAAATAAAGCCCAAAATAAAATTCAAACATTATAAAATGATCCAATTCAAACCAATTAGGCACAAAAGAGGATTAATGAGCTAGGAATGAGAGGAAATAAGGTTATAAAAATCCAATTGATCAAATAGCATAAAACTAAGTAGTTCTAGTGTCTGGTTTTCTCGCTCAAGCGAGGATGATCTCACCCATGCGAAAGTTGGGCTCGCTCAAGCGAGAACGCACGAGTTTGGAGGGGTATTTAAGGAACCTCAGTCCTAAAAACATTCAGTTCTCATCAAACAACCTTCCCTCTCTATTCTCTCATCTTTTCCTCTCAGAGAAAACTCTCCCAAAGCTTGAATCTCTTCCAGATCTGACCTCAAACATCTATTCCATTCTGATTCAAGTAAGTTTTTGGTGTTCAAATCTCTAGTCTCATTTCTTTTGTTCAATTTTCTCTTTCTCAAAAGATGCCTACTTATTTAAGGAAAACTTTATCTTTTAGAGAATATTCTCCATTGGGACGTTGTACCTCTCCCTTGGATCTCTAGGAAAACTCAGTCTAAGGAATCTATTTCCAAGTAAGAGGAGTTGATCCCGAACCCTAAGTCTTATTCATGTAATTTAACTTAGAAAAATTAAACTACTTGATTTGAAAAGGCAAATTTATAAGCTTTTCATGAAATTATAGTGTTAAAAATGGATTTTTGGAGAGAAAACCCCATTTTGAACCCTAAGATTAGTATTCTTATTTTGAGTAATAGAATCCTAATGATTCTTAATATTTTACTATTATTTAGGTATGTGTAAGTAATATTAAATTATTATTCTACATGATATATGTATTAGAAGATACTGAACTTTAAGATAGGCGATTTTATTAAAACTTAGAAAATGTGTATATTAAGTTGTACGCTTATGTTGAGTCCAAAGAAGTCCAACCTTTGGCACATGGTATTAATTGTGTGGTGTGAAATTGTTTGATCATTTTTTGTGTTAGACTGATATGGATGTTTGCTTGATGGTTGATGTATGTCAAAGTGGGTGGATTTATGTTATTGATGAAAAGTGTGTGATTGTTCTTGAATGAAGAATGAGTGTAACATCCTTATTTTTATTTAAAACAATAATAGTAAAATTTCAAAATTAAATAGAAAATGAGATAAATTTTTAGTTATCGGCCAAATATAACAGTACAATTATCATATATTTTGTTCATTTTGCTCAATTGTACAAAACTTTGAATAATGAATAATAATGATTAAGCAGAATCTGAATAAGAAACATTAAAATACATGAACATACATTGTTCTCATAATAAACATAATATTAACATTTATAAATTACAAAACATATAAAGTCCTAATGAGCAGCCTATCCATCATATGACCAAAGTGACACTAGTCATCCCCGTGTCATCCTTCTATCATCGCTATATCATCTGAGTCGAGGTTATCATCGGATCTGAGATATACGTCACCAGGGTCTGCAGTAACTTGAGTACTAGTAATTCTCTCAAACATCCAATAAGATGGCCTTCCAAGATAATATGGGTCATGGTACGTGAATAGATACATCAATGTTGCAAGAGTCCTCACAGTGCCAAGAAATATATATAAGCATAAAGTATGATGGACTCTACTTATAGGAAAATTAAAAGGAATACTAAAGGCTAATTTCATTTCCATCATAATAAGGTCACTAGGTACATCACTTTCATACATAATAATCCTAAAGAAACAAAGTCTCTGATACTCATTCAATACATAATTTAACCTATGGATTACAGAACTATTTACAAGCTTAAGGCTCTCGGTGGGTTCTGTCATCCTGGTTCCCTGAAATGGTTATGTAAGGATAAGTCTCTATTTTCATTACTAAGCATATAATCACAAATAATTCAATGATACATATAAAGCAATCATGCAAACATCATATAACAAGTTCATTATTATATCATATATTATTCAATCATTGCCGAGAGTTAGTTCTCCCAGACTCAGTCCACCATATACATGCATATATTCAAAATGAAATTACACTCATCATCATAAAACATGCTTCGCATATATCAAATCATATTCCTAGTAAATCAAAAACATATTATCACTCATCACATATTCAAATTAAACACGATCATACATGCAAACACACATTTTCTAGTAATAAGATAGAGCTCTTTTTACCTTAGAAAAACTAGTTTTTGGTTGAGAAGAGGTAAGAGAAGGTTGGTTAATGGACTTAGGTAATTCTACACCTTAAAGAAAAGAGGTTCTTTGAGAAAAGAGAGAATAGAGAATATAGAAGTAAAAATGAAAGGTTCGAGATCTAAGATACTCATCAAAGATTCCGTAGAGTAGAAGTTTGAGCTTGTGTTCAGTGAAGTTTCTAAGTTTTTAAGGCTTTTATCTGTGATAGGGAAGAAAGAGTTCAGAGAATATGAAAGAGGTACATGAGTTATGAAATGAAATGAATTTTCTTGCTGAAAATCTCTTAAAACCCCTCAGCCTTGCGCAATCTCGCTTGAGCAATGAACATCTCACTTAAGCGACAGTATCTTGCTTGAGTGACGGATCCCTCGCCTGAACAAGATATGCAGACAATGGTTTTCTTAACGTTTCTCTGATATGCTCGCTTAAGCAAGCTCCATCTCCCTTGAGCGAGCTCCATCTTGCCTGAGCGAGATGGCGGCCAGAGGGGGCGAGATTTCTCCTGTGAGTCCTCACCTGAACGACATAGCTCGCCTGAGTGCGATCTCCATCTTGCCTGAGCAAGGTCGCTCTCACCTGAGTAAGGTGGCAGTTGGGCCAATTCTATCCTATCTCGCCTGAGCAAGATTGCTCTAGAACAAAATATTTCTGGCGCTCAGTCTCGCTTGAGCAAGATTTCACTCACTTGAGCGAGATTCTCTATATCAACCTCTTCTAAAACCCCTCTCAATTTACTCCTAACATATCCTAATGCTATTTAATATCAAATGAAACATAATTTTCTAAATAATGAAAAGAGGGTGTTACAATGAGTATTATGTATAAAACTGAATAATGTAACATGATCATGAAATCATAAGATGCATGATTATAATATGTGAGTCATAATAGATTGAGAAGTGTGATTAAGATATAGTTATTGTAATACATCGAAAGGTGTACCTATAATACATGTATTATAATACATTGATTTATGTAACCATAACACACGTATTATGACATTGATCTATGAAAAGTATATGGAAATGAAATGAGAAATGCTGAAAAAGCGAATGATATAAGAAATGCTGAGAATAAGTATAAATAGTCACAGAGCTACATTGGGTGTGTGAGAGACAAGGTGATTTTGAAAATATGAGGGAAATAAGGGTTATGGATGATTTTCTTTATATGCGCATAATTAATGAAAATAGAGGAAAAGACACCATAGGTCTCACACTCATTTCTTGACCTAAACTCTTGACCAACACTTTTGCTAAAAAGGAGTGAGTTAGCACACATATCCATGTGCAGTAGCTAACCACCAACTATCTATATTATGAAGTCCTCAAGGGATTCCAGGTGCAATGATTATGGAAGTATGATGGATGTGAAGTAGTATAAAAATTGCATGATTATAATATATGCATTATAACATATCCATTGATATTATTAAGATATATGTGTTGTAATACATTGACGGGTGTAATTAGGATACATGTTGTTTACAATAGAAAATGACAATTTTTTAAACAAATAATCCAAGAGCAATCTGGGACTGGATTCAGGTCCTCTTGGGTTCTTTTAAGTGTGTTTTTTAAACATGATGCCCAAATTGATGGTGTAAAAAGAGTATTTAACAGGAATAGTGAATAGTAAATATGTAGAACTGAATTAAACGCAGAGGTTTTTACATAAACATGCTCCAAAAAGAATAGAAATTACATAAACGGAAACCCAAGCAAAGAAAATTAAACATAAATGTAGGAATGTAAATAATGCAAGAAAATAAACATACGACTCCTTGCAATGAACAATAACACTGTGAGTCTCCTAGTAGCTGGTGTCTGGTGGAGTGCAGGTTTTTCAGCGTGCAGAGGTTTTGGGTGCAGGTGTCTGGGTGCAAAAAGTCATCCTTTGAAAAGTGAAACTTTAAAGTATTTATAGGGAAGAGGATCATTGTCGTTCTCCTTCTTTGGTGGACATTTCTTAATAGCTGCCTTCAACTGCTGATGCCTATTATCCACGATGGCTTGTAATTATGCTGTCAGTTAGTGTAACAGCACAACAACTTATTCGGGATTAATGATTGTCCCCACAAACCAAAACATAGCTTGTGATCATGCTGTCAGTTAGTGTAACAGTCCAGCAACTTATTCGGGATTGATGACTGTCCCCACAAACCAAAACAAGACTTTTCAGCATGCTTTGTCCTCACTCACACACTTCTCAGAAGGTCACCCATCCCATAATTGCTCCAAGTTAAGCACGTTTAACTTTGGAGTTTTTAAGTGATAGGCCACCGAAAAGTAAATGTATTTTATTGGTATAAGTAGTCCTAATCAATTTCTTTTGAGTTATCCTTAACTATATACACAGTCTGTGTAATGCCCTGAATTTTGGTAATATTAATTATTATTATTATTCTTATATATATATATATATATATATATATATTCATATGTGTGTTGATTTATTTAAAAATGATGTTTTATGTGTATTAATTACATGGATATGTGTATGTGTGATTGGTTGGGCAGAAATGGGCTAAGTGCCTAAGTATAAGGCGAGATATTGGGCTGTTCTTGCTTTAGTGAGAGGATTCTCGCTGTAGCTAGAAGGCCTTGGAGGAAGGACCAGAACTGTCGACTTCTTGCTGTAGCGACAAAGTGACAGTTTAGGGTGCATTTTTTAGTGCACTCTAGCTGTAGCGAGAGGGTCTTGCTATAGCGAGATTCTGCAGAAACCAGAGTGCTGTTTTCTCTAGTTTTCTTGCTGTAGTGAGAGTGTTGCGACCAGAAAAGGATTTAAAGGGGGCTAGGATTCTAGGAGAGTAATTTCTCCCTCTCTCTTTGAAATCCCTTCAATTCTCTCACTCTCAAACCCTATTCCACCGTGTGGCGAGTCAGGAGCGAGATTGGAGCTCAAATTTGTGTGGCGAACACTTGGAGGTGAGTTTTAAACGGTTAAGGTTTTTGTTTTTCCTTCTCTTTCTCTGTTCTTGGTAATTTTCGAGGTTCTCATGAAATTCTTCCATGTGTTTAGGCCGAAAATAGTCTGGGGAGCATTTTCATGGTTGAGTTCGGGCATGGGTCTTCAATCCAAGGTAAGGGGAGACTCTACCCTACACCTTTATGTGTGATTTGCTGATATTTTGTGTGATATTGTGATGTGGCTGAGTAGAGAGTAAGAAATTGCTGGGATATATGACGTGGGCACTTGTGCCGTTTATACATTTGTGTATATCTAAATGAACATTGTGAAAATATGGGCCTAAAGGCCATGTAATATGAATGGAAATAGGCTAGGGGCCGTGTGTCTTGAATGAATTATGAGCTATGTGCTGTGTGTGCTGTGAAAATGAAATGTGGGCATAGTGCCGTGTACTGTTAAATGTGGGCTATGTGCTATTGATCGCGAGTGTCGCGCTCGGACAAATTAATAAAAACTGAATTGCATAAAAATTATGTAGTAAGAGGTGCAATCTAAGTCGTCTCCCAACGATGATAATGTTATACGATTATAAAATTAGAGGAGGTTTGATTTATAGAATAACACTAATTAGAATCAAAAGTTAACAAGAATTAAAAACTCTAATCCAAGAATTTAGAAGAACTACGACCACTCGATCACTGGATTCCAAGAAGATGCATCAACCAACAAATTAGTGATTAACATTAAATTCAAATGAAACATCAATTCAAATTAAGCATTCACACGAGAACCCTCATGCATTTGATTAACACACAATTCGCTCAAAGTTCAGAAAACTCTAGAACCTAATCGATTTGTGTTAATTTAATTCAGTAATGCCATTAATCTTAGATCTCAAACCTGAAAATCTAATTCACACTCCTTCAAGAATTAATTACATACATCAACCGAATAATATATAATCAAACAACTACACAATTATCAATCCAAACGAAGAACTTCAATTCGAAATCATAATTAGTAAGAGGAGAAAGAAGGAAGAGATGAAATCAAATTTGTTGTTGAATAAATTGTGAAACCGATCCTCAAGAGTGTCTCAGCCCTTTTTCAATCCTTGGACTAGATGAAAGTCTGAGCCTCCACTAATGGAGGAAAACGAAAAGTAAAAACGAAAGAGAAAAAGAAGAAAACAAAAACCCTAAAACATAATCCTAATCTAACCTAACGTCCCCCATCGTAACCTGCTATCCTAATTTAAATACACTCTCCTAAGGGTCAAAATGTAAAACCTAATTAATAATTATTCAATTACATTAATCCTCTACTCTACAGCTGTCTTTGGAATCCTTATTTGTTCAAATTCGAATTCTGGAGGGAAAGTTATGCTTGTAATTGGTGCTCAACAGCATGCTGAATCTGAGAAGATATTGTGTGGCATTTTTGCGGTAAATATCTATCCATTTCAATTTGTGATCTGAATAGAAATTGTAGCCCTAGATGTTAGCTTCAAAACGTAACTAGAAGGGGCTTAACTGTACATCGATGGACTGAGATATGCCCCAAATACTGCACCAAGGTCAGAAATCGCGACTACAGCGTTCTGACTTTTTCCAGGCTTAGTTTCAGCTTCTTATCATCAGAATTGATTTCTGACCTCTCATAAGAATTGTGCGCCTTTCTCTAATCTTTCCTACAAATCAAGAATCACAATGAAATGAGTTCTACAACTCAAGATATGGTCCAGAAACTAAAACAGTATCAGAATTTGCCAAATACTGGAAAAATTAAATAAAGCCCAAATAAAATTCAAACATCATAAAATGATCCAATTCATACCAATTAGGCACAAAAGAGGATTAATGAGCTAGGAATGAGAGGAAATAAGGTTATAAAAATCCAATTGATCAGTCGTATATTGAAATATGTGTGATTGGGGAGTGTAACGCTGTTGTAATGTGCTGTGAATGGTTCAGCGATACACGGGAGTGTGGGAGATGAGGATGGTAGAAATACCTTGGGGAAGAGGGAGTGGTGGTAATACTGACTGTCGAACAGGTGCACCATAGGCCATACACTCTCTTCCTGACTAGACCTCTAATCATTACCTTTGCTGAGTGACCTTTGACTGCCCACGTGGTATCCGTGAGGCAGGGGTAACTGGCTACTATTCATGGCGTAAATATGTGATCACAGTGTCAATGTGAGTGTGGTTGGCGTGAGTATGCATGGGTTCATGAATTGTGCTTATAGATGAGATAATGTTGTATGTGCTATATTTGTTTAATGTATTAGAAATGTGCTGGAGGTGAGACTATATGCTTAATTGTATGTTTTGGGAGTGTAGAGTACTCACCCTTACATTCATTTTTCAGGTAATCAAGACGATCAGCACCAGACTCAGAGAAAGGGGCGGATGAAACTGCTATAAGACTAGGATTTTAATTTAAAACTAATGTATTTGAATGGGTCCTGTAGTAGTGACTTGATAGAAATTGTAACTCCTTTCCTTATTTTAAAATATTTCATGAAACCAAGGGTTGAGAACCATATTTGAAATGAAATTTATTTTATTCCAAATTTGCAAAATTATGATTTATTGAAATTAAATATAAGGTGTTACAGTCTGGATTCCTCTTATTCTGGTGTAAGTTCAATTCATTGATATACCCCTTACCACCAAAAGTCTGTCAGGTAGCCGCTCCTTGTCCATGTCATATTGCGTCGGCGATCACTCTCCATCCTCGCTTAGCGCCTGGGTGTCATAGTTTGAACCTTGCAACAGCTTTTGAGTCCTATCAGGACTTTTTATTTTCTCTCTTTCGAGCAATTTTGGGAGAAATCTAGGAGGCTTTTTTTAGCATTATGGCCTTAGAATATTTTCCTCTTGACTTCTTTTTTTTTACTAATTCTGGGGGTTTGAGAGCTTATCTTAGCCTTGTGGACTTAGAATATTTTCTCGATCATTCCTATTTTTCAAGCAATTCTGGAGGAAATATGGAGCTCAACCAGATTTGTGGACTTAGAATATTTTTCGCTTCCTGGTTTTTGAGCAATTCTGGAGAAGATCTGGAGCTCTGTTAGGTTTGTGAACTTCGAATGTTTTCTGGGCATTTTCTATTTTTTTGAGCTTTTTGTGTTGTTAGGGACTTAAAAACCCTCAAAAACTCCTCGAAAGACATTCAGTCCTTAGAATATTTTCCTGTATTCCTATTTTTGAGCAGTTTTGGGTGTAAAGGACTTGAAACTCCTCAAAACACCTCAAAAAAACTTCCAGTTTTGTGGACTTAGCATATTTTCTTACCAATCCCCTTTTTTTGAGCAGTTTTGGGTGTAAGGAACTTCAAAAACTCCTCAAAATCACCTTGAAAAGTATATCCTACAATAAGATTTTATAACTTTAGAAAATTTTCCTTACCCTAAACACATGTATTATGAAATATTGATTGATGTAATATAATACATGTATAACATACAAATTAGTGTAGAGATGTGATTGTCTTAGTATATGTGCTCTGTTATGATAATTGTTGGTGATATGTACGTTATTAGTAATGAGTGTATATTAAGATGTGTTAGATAAGGTTTTTAGTTTTATTTAAATTATTCTATCAAATAAGAGATTTAGTGGGGCAGAAAATACTCACCCTTACTAATTATTTTCAAGAGATGAAATCAAAGAGAATAAAAGAAAGACTAGTCTGTTCTAGAATAATACTGACATTGAAAGGAAAGACTGCTCTGTAGAATTTAAATCATTTGAAATTGTAATATTTTAATAAGTTTTTAGTTTAATTTGACAAAGTTATGTAATCGTTCTGAACATCAATTTTTGAATTTATAATACTTTGATAAGTTTAGTTGTAAATATTAAGTTGAAGTATATTTGTAATATTCATAGTCAGTGGTTTTAATTAAAGTTTATATTTATTTTAAATAAAAATTTACTCTACTAGAAGGCAGTATTATTTATGTTTCAAATTTATATGTATGTATTGTGGATTTAGTAAATTCCTAAAAAGAAAGTTTTACTTTTATTTCTTTACAAATTTAAAATTTTATAAATGTAAATTTTGAAAAATTTTGAATATCTTTCAAGTTTTCATAAAACTGAATAATAAAATGAAAGTTTGACATTTTTCTTCATTTCTTTTAACTATAACTATAAAAAGTAATTATAATGTTTGACTACAAATTATGTTATAAATTAAGGATGATAGGGAAGGGAAAACCAAAAGAGAAAAGGATAGCATAAAAAAAATAGAGGCATAGAACTGAGAAGGAGAAACCAAGAGAGAAAAGAAGGAAAGAAGAAGAAAAGTAAAAAAGTTTAAGACCAAGTGAATTAAAACATTATAGGAGAATAGTTGCAAAAAAAGAAAGAAATTCAGGAGTAACAACAAATAGCATTTTTAAAACATTTTATTGTTCATTTCTTCTATTATGTAATATTATTTTTTTAATTTTTTAATTTCACTCTTATTTTGTTCCTAAAGTAATCAAAACGTATAAGAAAATATAACGAAATAAAAATGAGGATAAATAGAAACCTTACCATACCTATACTCCAATCAGAATATCAATTCCAAACGGACCAAAATTCATCACCATAAGAAAATTGCACCTCCAACATTGAACCTTAGTGATACATAAATTTACTTTGAAGTGTAAGCTTAGGTGAGATGAATACAATATGCAACTCATTCTTATTGCACTTTGATGTTAATATGTGCATGTGAATAGTTTTGTTTTTGTAGTTTCTAAGACTCTTAACCTTTAAAACCAAAAAATTGAAATTTTCTCCCTCGTATGGTGGAATGCCCTCGCTTCCACTTTTCTTCCTGTGCATAGAAATGGGTGGGATACCTTTCCCCTGTGAAGGAAGTTACGAGGTTATTTTATAACTACTGTTAGTGAAAGATAGGGAGGACCTCGACGTCTAGGGGATTTAATGGAGTTGGGTGACTTACAAATAGCCTTATGAGTGTCTTAGGCTCCAGAACTCTAGCTGGCAGTCTTCGCGCGATGCTCTTTTTTCCTGACCCTTTCGTGAGGCTTATCATGTTGGTCAAGCTAGATCAGTCAGTGAAGGTTTGAGTCCCCACCATACATGTGATAAGTATGTAATTAGGCCCTCTTTTATAGTCCATATATTCATATTCGATCTTTATTTTATTTGGGTTTTACACTAATTTATTTATTAATTATGCAATTTTGTATAAAGAGGTCACAAGTATATTTTGGGCGCATTTTGGGCCCAAATTGATAGAAGATTAGAGCTTTGCAGCAGTCAGCACAGCCAGCCCCTTTAAATAAGCATGGGGGTGCTTTAAGCCCATGCACGATCGTGCTTAAGGCCTTACACGACCGTGCTCATCTGCGGGAAGCCTAATTATGCAGAGTTTTTAGAGTTTTCAAACCCTATTAAAGGGAAGACCTGAGGCGCCATTGAAACACCATTTTACACTCTCTTTGGCTTTGGAATACACCTCTCATCTCGTCTCTCTTGCCGGGATCCTTGGCACATGCTTGGCGAGACTTGGAGCTTCGAGTATTTGAAGACTGGGAACTCATTTTATTCTCGTTTTCTTTCCTTTATGGCTTTATTCATGAATGTTTTAGTTCTTTTCTTTAGCATAAGTAACTAAGTCCATAGCTAGGGCTGTGGGAACTATTGTTTATGAATTTATGGGATTTTGATGTTTGAATCTTAATTTGATTTCTGTTATGTGATTAGATTTTATCCTATTACGCTTCTTTCTTAATCCTAATTAATTATATCATCAGGCGACTATACCTCAATTAATTAATAGATCTATAGGGTAAAACGAGACAAAGGATTAGGTGGATCAAACCAATCTTTCTCTTCTAATCGTTATTAAATTAACAAGTTCATAGGTTCCTTAAGCTTTCTTAAATTGATGTCTTGCATGACCATTGGGGATGTTAATTTAGAGAAAAGAATATTAATAATGTATGACCATTGGGTATTAATAGTTTTCGTATGAATGATTGGTAATCACAAGGAAATCAGATTTAGATCTAAATAGAAAAATAAAATAAAGGATTGAATGAGAACACCCATACGCCCTAGGTTCCTCTATGATAAGTTTAACCAAGACGTGCAGTGTATTCTTGCTTTTAATTTTATAATTGATTTTATAAATTCTTGTTTTTAATTAATTTCATATCTTTGAAGCTTAAACAATTGAATTAGGAAATTCTTAGTAATTGAAAATCAATCCTTGTGGGATGATATTTTGGGAACTTAATTTAAGAACCTTTTATTACTTCTCGATGGGTACACTTGCCCTCCGAACAAGTTTTTGGCGCCATTGCTGGGGATTGCTTTTTCAATATTAAGAAAATCTCAAATTTAATTGATTTCAGAAATTTTTGTTTTATTTTATTTTGTTTTGTTTATTGTTAATTTTTTTTATAATTTTCATATTTATTTTATTTTAATTTTTTTTAATTTCACAATTTCTTTTAATGTATGCTCATTCGTTCTAAGTACTCTACAACTTGTTTATTTGATCTGGAGATTGAAAGAACAGCGCATAGACAAAGAAAAGAAGTGAGAGAGCAAAGAATGGCAAAGGGAAGGAGATCAATTTAAGATTACATGACACCCACTACTAGAGGCACTCCTGGAAGCATTGCAGCACCAAATGTGGAGGCAAACAATTTTGAATTGAAACCAACACTCATAACCATGGTCCAAAACTTGATACAGTTTGGAGACATGCCTAATGAAGACCCTAATCTTCATCTGACAAAGTTCCTCCGATTGACGAATACCATCAAGTACAATGGAGTCTCCAACGATGCTATTCAACTCCGCTTTTTCCTCTTCTCAGTATCTGAAAGGGTGAATGCATGGTTTTCTTCACTCCCAGCCAATTCCATCAGAACTTGGGAGGATCTCACTCAACAATTCTTGGGAAATTACTTTTCTCCATCAAGGTCCTCTAAGCTTATGACGGAGATATGTTGCTTCCAACAGCATGAAGCTGGATCTTTATTTGAGGCATGGGAGCAATTTGGAGAGCTTTTGAGGAGATGTCCTCATCATGATTTTTTGACGTAGAGACAGGTGCAAATCTTTTACAGTGGCCTGTCAATCACTACCAAGGCTACAATTGATGCCGCAGTAGAAGGGTCCCTCATAAGAAAAGATCCAGATGATGCATACAAACTAATAGATGAGATGGCATCTTATAGCTTTCAGTGGCACACTGCTGACTCTTACGACATTAAGAGGAAAGAGAATGCCCCAGTCTACCAAGCAGAGAGCAGCAGTATGAATCAAATGGCAGCCCTTGCAAAGAAACTAGAATCTTTAATGAAGGCTCAAGACCAACGTATAAGAGCTCCTGCAAGCCCAGAATCTAAGCAAGAGGAGGCAAATTTCATGGGCAATCACAATTCATGGTGGAGGAGTAATCCTCCTAACTCTTAGGGGAATGGCTTTGGAAACTGAAATTCAAGTGTTTATCGCCCTCCTCATATGCAAAGTTAGGGAGTATGACCAAAAGGAAAAGAAGCTCCTAGATCCCAATCCAACTTTCAAGAACAAATGATGCAATATGTGCATTACTCTGATAAGAGGATGACAGAAATTGAATCCAAGTTGGACCAACATATTGAGAGAACTGATAAGAGATTTGCTGATGTTAAATCTGAAATACAAGCCAACTCTTCTAAAATGAGTGCACAACTGGAGCAAATTACAAACCTTCTGAGTCAAAGAGTGATGGGAACATTGCCATCTCAGCCTGAGCCTAATCCAAAGGAGCAATGCAATGCCATCACTCTTAGAAGTTGGAAGAAATTACAAGAATCACAGAACAAAGGCACATGCACGCCCATGCTGATTCCATATGCACACCTATGCTTATAGAGAAGCACGCCCATGCTAATTCCACATGCATGCCCATGCTGATTCTACATGCACGCCCGTGCTTACTGATAAGCACGCCCCTACTGAAACTGAAGCATGACCGTGCTTATACAAGCACACCCATGACAGTGATCAAAGCACGGCCGTGCATCACTATGAGCAAGGCCGTGCTTCAAGTGAGGAGCCTGAAAAAGAAAAGAAGGAAGAGCCTCTTGTTCAACCAAGGCCCTGTAAGCCTAAGATATCTTTCCCACAATGGTTGCAAGGTCACCCTCCTTATGATGAAGAGTTTCACAAGTTCTTAGACTTATTGGGCAAAGTTCATATCAATATGTCTTTCATTGATGCTATCTCCAAAATGCCCAAATATGCTAAATTTTTAAAGAAGATTTTGACTAATAAAAGAAAGTTGAAAACACATGAAACTATGAAGCTTACCCAGGAGTGCTCAGCTATAGTCCTTAAAAAGCTTCCACCTAAGCTTAAGGACCCAGGGAGTTTTACTATTCCTTGCACAATTGGAAAAACTCATATTGATAAGGCTTTATATGATTTAGGAGCAAGTATTAACCTTATGTCTTATTCTATTTTCAGGAAGCTTGGAATGCATAAACCTAAACCGACCTCCATGTCACTCCAGCTGGCAGATAGGCCGATCACATACCCCAAAGGCATAATAGAGAACGTACTTGTAAAAGTTGGGGAGTTTATATTTTCTGCTGACTTTGTGGTACTTGACATGGAGGATGATGATGATGTCCCCATCATATTAGGGAGACCATTCTTGGCCACTGCTAGGGCCATCATAGACGTACAAGAAGGAAAGCTCACACTGAGGCTAGATAATGAGGAAGTTGTATTTCAAGTTTTCAATTCTTTCAAGTACCCTTCTAGCCAAGAGTCTTGTCACTTTTTGAGCAATGTAGATGTTGCTTCTCCTCCTCTAATTTATGTGAAGCATGGAACCACGAGAAGAAGGCCAAGGAAGAAGCAATATAAGAAGAAGAAAAGACAAAAGCTTAAACCATCCATTAATAAGTCTCCTAATTTAAAGCTTAAATTTTCTTCTCTTTATTCTAATCCCTATCTTATGAATATTTTTTCTGATGTAATAGGTGTTGGGGAGGCAAAGTTGCTGGGGAGACAATTGCATATCAAGGGAGTCACCTCTAAGACTCATACCTTTTTTTCCACCATGATTTAACAGGAACGTCAGGCTCGTGACGTTAAACAAGTGCCCCCAGGAGGCAACCTGTGTCTTTTATTTTATTTAAATTTTATTTCTTTTTGTTTATTTTAATTTTGCTATTGTTATTTTCTTTTTAGAATAAAAAATAAGCATACTGAAGGATTGCAAGAACTGAGTGGATTGTTCCAGCACATACTTTTGAGCTCTGATATGAAAGCACGCCCATGCTCATCCCATACACCCTCGTGCATTCAGTCGCAGTTATTAGAGAAAGCTTTACATCATAAGCATGGCGTGCTCAAGATTTCAGCATGGTCGTGCTCCCTCATCCAAAGCCGTCGCACCAAGAATCATTAGGGAACTTCTTTCCTTTTTATTTAATAGCCCTTTTTGCATACTTTCAATTTGATTGCTTTCAAACATTGAGGATAATGTTTCGCTTTAAGTATGGGGGAGTGGTTCCTAATTATATAATTGTTATTTAATGTTCTTAAGTAAAGTGTCTATTCTATTTTTTATGATAATTTAAAACTTTTCCCTCATGGAACCCAATTTTTCTAGATAGAAGAGCATGTTGAGTGATTATTATTGGCATTATACTTTCATTTGGAAACTAATAATTAGCTAAGCTCTTTACTTTTATGCTCTACATTAAACTTTAACCCACATATGTGAGTTTTGAGCCTTAAAGGAGAATTTTTATCTTAATTTAATTTATTACCCCTTTCCTCATTGTTTTGTGTGATTATCTCTTTAGGATTTGTGCTCTAGAACTTGACTTGTAACTGACTTAAGACTTCTATTTTTAATTGCATGTTTTAATATGATTGAGGCATGATAGGATTTTTATTCTTGGCCTTCAGCATGTTTGAGATATAACTAGTTACCCACTTTGAGCTTTATTGATTTTCTTGGTCCCTTACATTAAATTTATAAAATATTTTAATGACCTTGAGTTTATGAATGGAGTAATTGAGTTATTGAATTGCTTGATAAATTCTCCTCTATATCTCTCATGTGCAAAAAGAAAGAAAGAAAGTATGAAAAAGAAAATAAAAAATAATAATAGAAAACAAAAGAAAAGAAAAAGAGTTATGTATGATTGAAAGGAGAGAGGAGTAAATATATTATTTATATATAAAAATTACTATAAGAGCTTCATTTGTGAACTTAGGGGATGTTTATAATTGTTATAATTTATTACCCCTTTGTATATTCCCCTTCTTTCATTTATCTTACCTTAATTATTATAACCCCTTGGCCACATTATAACCTAAAAAAGACCTCATGATTTTTACTTGCATTTAATTTATTTAGTGGAGAGTTAGTTTATAGTCAAGCCTATGGTAGTACACTTTTCTTTAGAAAAACTGAATGACATCTCATTTTGTCCCTTAGTGAGAGAGGAAAGTAGAGTACCTTAGTCTGATGTTTGAGTGAAAAGTATGGAAATATAAGATTCTAATTGGGAATCTTTTTTATTGCTTATGCTCAGTAATATTACTTTTGTTGCTCTCTTTATCTTCTTTATCTCAGGTTCCTTGTCTGGTATTATGTTTTAAGTTATTATGTTATTCTCTTAACTAGCACTTTGCTTGAGGACAAGCAAACAGATAAGTATGGGAGAGTTGATAAGTCTGTAATTAGGCCCTCTTTTATAGCCCATATATTCACATTCGATCTTTATTTTATTTGGGTTTTACACTAATTTATTTATTAATTATGCAGTTTTGTATAAAGAGGTCGCAAGTATATTTTGGGCGCATTTTGGGCCCAAATTGATAGAAGATTAGAGCTTTGCAACAGTTAGCACGTCCAGCCCCTTTAAACAAGCACGGGGTGCTTTAAGCCCATGCACGGTCGTGCTTAAGGCCTTGCACGACCATGCTCATCTGCGGGAAGCCCGATTATGAAGATTTTTTAGGGTTTTCAAACCCTATTAAAGGGAAGACCTAAGGCACCATTGAGACACCATTTTACACTGTCTTTGGCTTTGGAATACACCTCTCATCTCGTCTCTCTTGCACGGGATCCTTGGCACATGCTTGGCGAGACTTGGAGCTTCAAGCAACCGTATTTGAAGACTAGGAACTCATCTCATTCTATTTTGCTTTTCTTTATGGCTTTATTCATGAATGTTTTAGTTCTTTTCTTTAGCATGAGTAACTAAGTCCATAGCTAGGGCTATGGGAACTATTGTTTATAAATTTATAGGATTTTGATGTTTGAATCTTAATTTGATTTTCGTTATACGATTAGATTTTATCCTATTGCGCTTCTTTCTTAATCCTAATTAATTATATCGTCAGGCGACCGTACCTCGATTAATTAATAGATCTATAGGGTAAAACGAGACAAAGGATTAGGTGGATCAAACCAATCTTTCTCTTCTAATCGTTATTAAATTAACAAGTTCATAGGTTCCTTAAGCTTTCTTAAATTGATGTCTTGCATGACCATTGGGGATGTTAATTTAGAGAAAAGAATATTAATAATGTATGACCATTGGGTATTAATAGTTTTCGTATGAATAATTGGTAATCACAAGGAAATCAGATTTAGATCTAAATAGAAAAATAAAATAAAGGATTGAATGAGAACACCCATACGCCCTAGGTTCCTCTCTGATAAGTTTAACTAAGACGTGCAGTGTATTCTTGCTTTTAATTTTATAATTGATTTTATAAATTCTTGTTTTTAATTAATTTCATATCTTTGAAGCTTAAACAATTGAATTAGGAAATTATTTCCTTCTTTTCAGGTCCTAACTACTTTTACGTGTATTTAAAAGGTCTCACCCCTCTCTTACTAAGATAAAATCTAAAAATATATTTAATTTGGTTAAAAAAAACAAAAATTGGCATTTTCATCGTTAGAAAAAGATGATTACTAATTTAATTAAGGCAAAATTACTCTTTTCGTCCCTTAACTTAAGGTTAATATTCATTTTATTGTTATTAACTTTATGAAATTTAGGTTTTATTGTTATTAACTTTTTTGGGTCATAGGAGATGGATAAATTATGCGTAGAAGTTCACCATGGTGGCAAGTTTGAAAAGTCACAAAAGATTAAGTATGTTGGAGGTCAAACAAGTATTTGAGACTATGAAGAAAATTTTTGGAGTTATTTTAAGTGTTTGGATGGGGTATATGAGTTGGAATATGATGTAGTTGATAGTGTGTGGAGCAAGATTGGGGGAAAAGGTCTTGATGTTGGGATGAATGAACTAAAAGATGATAAAGGAGTTATAGAGATGGTCACAGTGTCGAAGTGTTATGGAAAAGTGGAGTTGTATATAGTACATGCAGTTTCACAAGCTGAGATATGTATCAATGTTTCATTACTTGAATATCCCATGAATATTCATTGGGTTCAAGTTTAGGAGATGGTTGTTAGAGAACAAATAGCAGAAGAAAATTTTAAAGTGAATGATGAGGTTGAAATGGAAGAGGAAGAGGTTCAAGTGGATAAAGAAGAGAGGCATGTAGAAGAGGAAGAGGTTCATATGGAATAGGGAGATCAGAACTAAGTAAAGAAAGTTGATGGTTGTCAAACAGAAAAGAAATCATTTGCAAAAAGGTAAAAAAATTGAGTAGAAAAAAGGAAAAAAAATTATCTACCAAAACATTAAGAATAAGTGACAAAAAAAAAAGGAGCAAAACAGCAAGATTCAGTGAGAAAAAAAAAAGCAAAACAACAAGAACAATTGAGAAAAAAATGAAAAATAACAAGTCCTGTTGAGTTTCATATTGATTCCAGTTCTGATGAAGACTTTAAAGTTGAATCTCAATTTGAGGTAGGTTCTACTTCTGCTAATTCAATAACATTTGTTGTGAGCAATGATTCTTTTGATGTTGATGAAGATTATAGTAGTGAGGGATTGGACTCTGGTGTAGATTCTAATGAAGAGAAAGATAGAAACAACTTTAAATTATTTAAGTTACCATAAAAAATGACTGGTTATAAATTGAAAATAGGGACATTATTTGCATCTAGAGAAGATTTTAAGGAGGTTGTAAAGACATATGCTATTCACTCTGGTAGAAACTTAAAGATTCAAAAGAATGATAATGAAAGAGTGAGAGTGGTATATAAAGATGAATGTAAATAGATGGCATTTTGTGCCAAGTTACTGAGAAAAGACACTTGGCAATTGAGAAAAATTATTGATGAAAACACATGCACCAGAGAGTATAGGGTGAAGATGTTAAGTTTAGCTTGGTTGAGTAAAAATTACAAGATGGTGTAAGAGAAAATTCCAACATAAAGGTTAATGACATTAAAGAAAAAATTACACAGAAAGTGAATATTGGAGTAAGTCAACAGCACAGTGAGCAAGGAGAAAAGCAATTAACCTTGTTGATGAGAGTTTTAAAGAGCAATATAAAAAGTTGTATGATTATTATCATGAGATATTAAGGTCAGACTTAGGTTCAACTATAGAGTTGGTAGTTGAACAAATTAGTCATGAAATTAAGCAAGGTGAAATTGTCCCAAGACAACTTTTCTCCACTTTTTAGAGACTATATGTTTATTTTTAGGCTTGCAAGGAGAGTTTTTTAATATGCAGACCAATCATAGAATTGGACGGCTGTTTTGCTAAAACTATATTATGGTGGGCAAATTTTGATTTGCAGTAGGTAGGGATCCTAATGAGCAAATGTTGTCATTAGCAGTTATTGTTGTCGAAGGTGAAAATAAGGACTCGTGACAATAGTTTTTACACATACTTTTTTCTGATTTAGGAGGATGGGAGTATGCAACACAGTGACATTTATCTCTTACCAACAGAAGGTATGACTATTGTACCTTGTGGTTTTTCTTACAAAATCCATTATATGTTGGTTAACTTATTGATAGGACACTGAATATTTCATATTTCAGGGATTATTGCCAGCCATTGAGGAGTTGTTGCCTAGAGTAGAACAAAGGTTTTGTGTCAGGCACTTGTATAATAATTTCATAAAAATATCCAAGTAAAAAATTAAAAGAGCTTTTGTGGAAGGCAGCAAAAGTAACTTGTTCATAAGAATAGGAAATACATATGAAAGAAATGAGGAACATCAATAAAGAAGCATTTAAGCATCTTCAAAAAATTCCTCTAAGATATTGGAGCAAGTCAAGGTTTTCTTTCCAATCTAAGACTAATGTGGTTGCAAACAACATGTCTGCAACCTTTAATGGTGTTATTCTGGGACCTAGAAAAAAGTCCATTGTTACTATGATGGAAAAAAAGACAACATTGTTGAATGAAGACATATTGCCAAATATAAGAAAAAAGGTTACAAAAACATCAAGCTGAATCAAGATGGTATGTAACACCCTATTTTCATTATTTAGAAAATTATGTTTTGTTTGATATTAGATAGCATTAAGATGTGTTAGGAGTGAATTATGAAGAGTTTTAGAAGAAAATGATGTAGGGAATCTCGCTCAACCGAGACTGAGCGCACAAAAATATCTTATTCCAGAGCAATCTCGCTCAAGCGAGATACGATAGAATTAGCTCAACTGTCACCTCGCTCAGGCGATAGTGATCTCGCTCAGGTGAGCTGTGTCGTTCAGGCGAGGACTCACAGTAGAAATGACGTGCTCTCTAGTCATTATCTTGCTTAGGTGAGATGGAGCTTGCTCAAGCGAGCATATCAGAAAAATGTTTGGAAAACCATTGTCTGCATATCCTGCACCCTCTCACGAGATGTCATTGCTCAAGCGAGTTGTTCCTTGCTTAACCAAAAGCGCGCAGGACTGAGGGATATTTAAGAGATTTCTAGCATGGAAATTCATTTCACTTTCACAACTTACATCCGTCTCTCAGTTTCTCTGAACACTTTCTTCCATATTACAGATAAAAACCTTAGAAACTCCAAAACTTCACCGAATCCGAGCTCAAACTTCGACTCTACGGAATCGTTGATGAGTATCTTCAAGGTCAAATTCCTCATTTTCACTTTTATCTTTTCTATTTTCTCTCTCTTCACTAAGAATACTCTTTTCTATAAGGTGTAGAACTACCTTGGTCTGTGAACCAACCTTCTCTTGCTTTCTCATCACCAAAACTAGTTTTCTAAGGTAAGGAGAGCTTTATCTTATTACTAAGAAATATTGTGTTTGCATTTGTGAAAATACTTGATTTGAGTATGTGATGGATGATAATATGTTTTTGATATATTTGGAATATGATTTTTTATACGTGAAGCATGTTTTGTGGTGATTGATGATGAATGTGATCTTTATTTTGAATATATGCATGTATATGTTAGACTGAGTCCAAGGGAACTAACTCTCAGCATTGATGGAGTAATATATGATATAATAATGAACTAGGAAAAAATATAGAAAGATGAGATAGAATCATGTTAAGGGAAAGGAAATGAGAAAAGGATATGATAAGGATGGGTATAGATAGTTCAGAGGTACACTAGGAGTATGAAAGATGGAGAAGACTGAAAAGTCTTGGAAAAATGAGGGTAGTGGATGCTCCTTTTGAATTGCGCAAGACAAATGAAAGTGGAAGCACCACAGGCTTTACACTTGTTTCTTGACTGATACTTTTGACCATGCTTTTGCTAAAAGGGGTAAGGTCGGCACACGTTGTATCCATGTAGCTGCAACTATCCAGCAACTATCTATGCTAAGGAAGACCTGGAGGGATCCCAGGGACAGTGAAAGTGAAAACTAAAAATGTTAGTAGTAATGGACCTAAGGTGAATAAATTAGATGATTAATGATCTTGTTATATGATGTTTGCATGATTTCTTTATTTGTATCATTGAATTATTTGTGAATGTATGCTTACTAATAAAAATAAAGATTCATCCTTGTATAAACATTTCACTGAGAGAATTAGGCTTATAGATAGTTCTATAACTAATAGGTTAAATTATGTATTTAATTAATATCAGAGACTTTGTTTCTTTAGGATTGTTGTACATGTAAATGATGTACCTAGTGACATTGTTATGGTAGAAATGGAATTAGCTTATAGCATCCCTTTTGATTTCCCCATAAGTAGAATCCATCATACTCTCGGTGTATATATCTTTCTTGGCACTGTGAGGACTCCATCAGCATTGACCTACCTATTTACATACCGCGATCATAATCATCTTGGGAGACCATCTCGATGTCTCGATGGACATTTTAGCATATTATGGGTACCCAGTTTATTATAAACCCTAGTGTCTTATATCTCAGATCAGATGACAATCTTGACTTCGACGATATAGCGATGATAGAGAGATGACACGGAATGACTAATGTCTCTTTGATCATGTGATGATAGGTTGCTCATTAAGACTTATTATGTTTTATATTTTGTAAATATTGGAAAATGGTCCTAATCTATTTTTAATATATCTTAATGAATATTTTGTAAATGTTAATATTTTGTATATTAAGAGAATAATATATGTTTATTTTATTTTGATGTTTCTTCTTAAACTTTGTTTAATTTTATTGTTTTATTATTCAAAGTTCTTATTCGTTTGAGCAAAATAAACAAGATATATTATAATTTCATTTGATGTATTCAATGGTAATAAACATAACTAAGTTTTCATATTATTCCAAAATCTTTATTCTTATTAAGTTGAATAAAAATAAGAATGTTACATGGTGGTTGGCAAGGTATAGCTTTTATGATATTTTAACTTTTAATACAGTTTATTTTAGTCCTCTAAGATTTAAATTAGGTTCATTTGAATCCTCAAATTATTTAAAATGAATCATTTTAGTCCTCCAACTATTTCAAATTAATTCATTTTAGTCCTTTAACTATTTCACAATCAACTATAATCCCTTACTATATCCTACATTACAACTTACACTTATTTTCATTTTTGCAAGGTGGTCTGAAAAACATATTTTGAAGGTCTGACATTAATTTAAAGGGAGATAAGTTTATGGTGAACCTTGAACTAAAAGAATGTTCTTACAGAATATGGTTGCTTACTAGAATACCTTGTCATTCAATTGCTTCCATGAACCATATTAATATCAATACTGCAAATTATATTCCTATTTATTATATAGGAAACAACATTATGCAATAATTTAAAAGTCTATCATATATCCAACAAATGGACCTAATTTGTGGTAATCTACTAACTACCCCAACATTTTACCCCCACCAATCAAGAAACAACCTAGGAGGCCAAAGAAGTCAAGAAATAAAGATGCATCTGAGAATGTTGTTGAGGGAAACAAATTAAGTAGGAAAGAAATGACCGTTAAATGCAGCAAATATAGAGTAAGTGACCATAACAAAGCTACTTGCAAAGCAACATAACATGCTAGAATAGAGGCATCAACAACTCATACTCAAAGTTCAGCCACTTCTTAAGTTTCAATTGATGGTCAAACAAGAAGGAATATGTGCACTCGAAGACGTCAACATACTTAATTAGTCTTTGCTGCAAATGTGGAGTAGGGACAATGTGTGTTTTTGCTTTTTACTTTACATTTTGTGCAGTTTGATTGAAAAGCATATTTTGTGGGGCCATTATTTTGTCTCTGTTCTTTTGTTAATGTCATAATAATATATGTTAATCAATCTTTATTCTTAGTCTCAACGAAGATTTCTATTTCTCATATTCATATTTCAAAATAATACATATGCTGAAAATATTATTTCACCAAAGATAGAAGAATTCATAAAAAAAAAAAAAAGCAATAACAATAGCAGGACCATGACTTAATCAAAACACTCTTTCATAGTGCATGTAAGGAATTAGTTCTCCTTTTGAGAGAACATGAGAGGAAGAGAAAGGAAACTTTTCAAAGATATTATGGAATATCAAATCAGATTAAAAAGAGAAAGGGGCTAAGCTATATAAAGAGGTAGATAGCCATATGTAACAAACTTTGATATGCTAAAATATCCTATCCGTATATACAAACATTGATAACTTAGCTAACTTTTCTAAAAGCTATATCAATCTTATTTCTAAAAATCTCCTGCAACAGAGTGGACATTTAGTTTGGTAATGAGAATAAGAAACTGAGTATTAGAAGGAGCTTGAATTAAGAGATATGCAATTTGAAATTGAGTTGGCATATGTTTGACATTTATTTCTCCTGTAGTAGCCTTCTAGCAAATAAACCACAGATCTAACTCGAAATACTTTGTTTTAGAATGCATAACTGGGTTAGCAGTAAGTTTGACAGCTCCTAAATTGTCACACCAAATGAGAAGAGGAACCGTTATTTTTATTCTAAGCTCTATTAGAAGAGATTTAGCCACTGAGTTTCTGCTACCAAAGTTGCTAGGCTTTTGTATTTTGCCTCTATGCTGCTCCTAGACACTACTTGTTGTTTCTTGACCATCCAAGAGAATATCATGTTGTTTTCAAGAAATAAATACTACTCAGAGGTAGACCTCATATCATCTATATCAGAGGCCAATCACTATCACAGTAGCCTACTCTATGCAAATTGTTTGACTTTTGAAAAAACAAACCATGATCACATGTCCCACTTATATATCATAAGACCTTTTTGACTATCTTCCAATGGCTTTGTAATGACTTGTGCATATATTGACATAGTTTGTTGACTGTGAAAACAAGATCAGGTCTTGAAATTGTGATGTACTAAAGTGCATCAACAACAGAACGATAAAGATTTGGGTCTCCAGCTACTTTTATTCCTATAGATTGAAATTTGCAGCAAGGAGCAAGTGGAGTCTTCAAAGGTTTTGCATCTTGCATTTTAAGTTTACTCAACAAATTAGAAGCATATTTGGATTCATTTAAGAGCAACTTACCATCATTGAGATTTCATGCTTCTATCCCAAGAAAATGGTGCAATTGTCCAAAATCCTTTAATGGAAATAGTTTATTTAGCTTGGAGATATTATGTTGCACAAAGTCTGCATTATTTCCTATTATAAGGATGACATCAATGTACACAAGTGATAGTATTAGCAGTAAAATATATAAAAATTGAATCATCACATTTAGCTGAAATAAATCTAAAGGATACAAGTGTAGAGGCTAGTTTGCCAAACCAAGCTCTTGGGTTGTTGGTGTGTGTCGCAATCAAGCAGTCGCAACAGTATGGCAAAAATATTTTTAAGAAAAACATCTTTTATGAATGAAATGTTTTCTAAAAATCAGCAGAGTCGCGACCAAAGTTTATTAAAGAAAACTTTAGAAAAACTTTGAAAAATGATTTTTGAAATAAAAATGAGTTCAAAAGTTGTTTTCGTGTAGAGAAAGTATTTGCACCCTGCAATATCCGTTTATATAACGATTACCTTCAATTAATTGTGCAAATTTATTTCAATTTTGAAAAATATTTATTTAACCCCAAAACAATAAATTTTGCTATCTTATTTTAGAAAAAGAAATTTTATTTATTGAAATATTGTGTAGTATCTTAGCAAAAAGAAAATTTATTTTGAAAATTGTTTTGACTTGACAGGTTTGATTCCTGCTCTTACATATCTCAGGTGCAATAGGAAACTTAAAGTCACGTAGTTGTATCATAAAAATCATGAAGTTGGTTGATTAAGAATAAGTTTCGTAAGAGAAAGTTCACTTGAGATTAAAATTATTTTCATAGGATTATATTGTTTAGGATACAAGATAACGCGGTTATACATATGATCGCGAGTGTCGCGCTCGAATAAATTAATAAAACTTGAATTGCATAAAAATTATGTAGTAAGAGGTGCAATCCGAGTCATCTCCTAACGATGATAATGTTATATGATTATAAAATTAGAGAGGGACACTAATTAGAATCAAAAGTTAACAAGAATTAAAAACTCTAATCCATGAATTTAGAAAAACTACAACCACACTATCATCAAATTCCAAGAAGATGCATCAACCAACAAATTAGTGATTAACATTAAATTCGAATGAAATCTCAATTCAAATTAAGCATTCACACGAGAACCCTCATGCATTCAATTAACACACAATTCGCTCAATGTTCAGAAACCTCTAGAACCTAATCGATTTGTGTTAATTTAATTCACCAATGTCATTAATCTTAGATCTCAAACCTGAAAATCTAATTCACACTCCTTCAAGAATTAATTACATACATCAACCGAATAATATATAATCAAACAACTGCAAAATTATCAGTCCAAACGAAGAACTTCAATTTGAAATCATAATTAGCAAAAAGAGAAAGAAGGAAGAGATGAAACCAAATTTGTTGTTGAATAAATTGCAAAACCGATACTCAAGAATGTCTCAATCCTTTTTCAATCCTTGGACTAGATGAAAGTCTAAGCCTCCATTAATGGAGGAAAATGAAAATTAAAAATAGAAGAGAAGAAAACGAGAGAGAGAAGAGAAGAGAAAAGAGGAGAGGAGCCAAAAACAACTTAAAATTCAAAATTTAAAATTCAAAAATTCCGTTCGTCACTTTGTTCCATTTTTTCGGCTATGAAAACGGCCTCTTTTTGGTTCATGGCCTGAAGGACAATTGTAGCCTTGGATGTTAGCTTCAAAACACCACTGGAATGGGCTTAATCGAACATCTGTGGATTGAGATATGGCCCAAATACTGCACCTTGCTCAGGATCTGCGACTACAGCATTTCAACTTCTTCCAGGCCCAGTTTCAGCTTCTTATCATCAAAATTGGTTTCTGACCTCTCATAGCAATTGTGCACCTTTCTCTTAGCTTTCCTACAAATCAAGAATCAAAATGAAAGGAGTTCTACAACTCAAGATATAGTCCAGAAACCAAAATAGTATCAGAATTTGCCAAATACTAGAAAAATTAAATAAAGCCCAAATAGAATTCAAACATCATAACATGATCCAGTTCAACCAATTAAGCACAAAAGAGGATTAATGAGCTAGGAATGAGAGGAAATAATATTATAAAAATCTAATTGATCAACATGTATCTTACAAGAAATAATAAGAAATGTGAATAAAGATCACACAACTATATTGCAAATTATTAAAAAATATTTTTTATTTGTAAATGAAATATTTGAATTTATATTTAAATTATAATTAATGTTTCAAGAGAATTTAATATTGTGTAAGCTATACATAAATCTCTTAAAATTTATTGGACAACCAAAGGTAATGTAAATTCCACATTGATGTTGTAAAAAATGTATAATAAATTGAAGAAATTAAACTAAGTATTTAATTATTTAATTAATCAAAGTTAGAAATATATCTTTAAAAAATTTAAAATGTGAAATTAATTCTATTTAATGAAAGGAATAAATATGTTTGAATTAATTAAAAAAAATATTTATTTAATATAAAGATTAAAATTTCATTTGATAAATTTCTACTGCATAGAATTTAAGGTAACGTTCGTACACAAAAGTCTTTACAATTTAAAGTGTATAAAGGTAGAGATGTTACACAATAACACTATAAATCATTGCACTAATATGATAAAAATTCTTTAATTTAATTAAAAAATGAATTATTTTTATAATAGAAAATAGAGAAATATTTTTAATTAGATGATACATTTTAATTAAATAAAAGCAATCATGTAATTGATTAATTTTAGAAGTTAGATTTAATTTTTACATAAATTAATAATGTATAAAACTTAAGGTAAGATTAGTACATATAGGTTTTAACAATTTATAACGTATAAAGGTAGAGTCACTACACATTAGCATTATAAATTATTTTTTAATAAAATAACTTAGATTTAAATTACTTGATTAGTAAATTAGTAATTAAAGGGGAATACATCTTGATGAATTATAAAAATAATAATTTAATTAATTAAAGACAACATTTGATAAATAAATATTGCATAAAGTCCTTGTAACTTAAGTACACATAAACCTTATCAATTTATAATACATGATGATAGATAAGCTATATGTTAGTTTTATAAATTAATACAATTATATTATTATTTATTTATTTATTATTTAAAAAAATTAATTTATTATTTATAATATAAGAGGAGGTAAATCACCAATGTAAAGTTAAATCACATCAATATTCTACAAATATATAATAAATAAAATAAAAGATAACAATCCTAAAGAGTAAATAACTAACATAATAATTAAGACATAAAAAAATATGAAAAAATTATTTTTTAATGTTAGAATGAGATAAATTTTATAAATAAAAACACAACATAAAATAAAATAAAATAATTGTATTTAATTAATTTTAATAACTTCTTATTATAATTATTTTAAATTAAATAGAATCAAGAGAGCTAAATTAAGATATATAAACAAATAAATAAAAATGAGAATACCAAATGCATGTAACTCCGATTATCACAGTATCTAAATATTTTAATCCGAGTTTGAAGGTTTACTCAATTCAATTATTAATTTAATAAAATAACCTAATTAAACTAGATCACAAATTAAATTAAATTAAATTATCATTTAACCTAACCCGAATAACCTAATTATCATTAAATGTCGTTAATGCCACATAGGATGACTCTGGTACATTCTCTAACGTAGCTCATGGAAATGATTAACGTGGGAAAAATACAAAACTTAAAGGACTAAATTGAACCCAAAAAAAATTAGAGGACGAAAACAAATTTTACCTAGAATTATAGGACGAAAAGAGTAATTTTGTCTTTAATTAATTAATAAGTATATAAATGAATTACATTTTACAATAGAGAATAGAGAAATATCTGAGAGGTCATGTTTTTAATTAATCATGGAAATAAAAATAAAAATTATCGAAAGTATACTTAAATTAGTGACATGTACATAATTAATCAGAGATGAATATGATTGAGTTTTACCAATTTATATTATTTAATAATTTAAATAAAAGAATGTTTTAGATGATAGATTTTAGAAAACAATGATTTATTTTAGAAGTTAAATTTTTTTAAAAAATATATATTAATGGTGTATAAAACATAAAGTAGCATTTGTACACATAGATTTTGACAATTTATAATACGTAAAAGTAGAATCATTACATATTAGCATTATAAAATATTGCGTTAATAAAATAATCTTAATTTAAATTAATTGAATAGTAAATTAGTAATTAGAGGGAGAACACGTCTTGATTAATTATTAAGACAATTATCTAATTAATTAAATGCAACATATGATAAATTAGTATTACATAAAGTCTTTGTGATGGAAGTACATGTAGGCTTTATCAATTTATAATATGTAACATCCTTGTTTATATATTATTACTATAGTATTAAATGTTGATTGTATGTATGAAATTAATTGAACTTTTAAGAGTTTAAATGGTGTAAGCTGCTAGATATCTCGCTGTAGCGAGAAAGAGCGTCTAAAATCAAGCCCTCTAATACTCTTTTGCTATAACAAGGATGCTGTTGTTGTAGCTAGGAGTTGCGTTGTAGCTAAGAGCTCTCGCTGTAACTAAAATGACAGATAGCAAAGTGAAATTTTGTCTGATTTTTTTGCTACAGTGAGAGGATGGCTCGCTGTAACGAGAATTTCTCGCTATAGTGAGAGATGGCTCGCTATAGTGAGAAAATCACAAGTTAAGGGGTATTTAAAAGTTTTCAAGTTAGAAAACTTGTATTACAATCTAAGTTTCAAGCTCTCCCCTGTTCTCTCAACCTTTAAACATCTCTTCTCAGAAAATATCTCCCCAAAAACTTCAACTTTCCTTTGATTCCGAGCTTGGAAACTCCACTAATCAACTCCAAGTAAATTCTTGGAACTTAGTTCTCTCATTTTTGTTATTTTCTAAGTTTCTCCATTCTCAAAATGTTCTCTTTTATGATATCAAGGAAAAGCTAGGACCTTTCACCAAAACCCTTCACAAACCCTCTTTCAAAACTTCGTTTCAAGGTAAGAAAGGCTTTATTTTATGATTTTTTAAGCATAATAAATATTTTGTACTTGTGAGAGTACTTTATGTATGTGTTCTTGTATGATTTTTATAATTGATTGACATTAGATTATTGTGAAAAGTATGTTTGGTTGATTTTAGGTGTTAATTATATGTTTAAGTAGTATACTTGTTTGGAATGTAGTCTTGAAGTGCTTTACTAAGCATGATCTTTTACTTGAGTGATGAGTTTAATATGAAAGGGAGTATGGGATAAGTGTAAAAAGCTGAATGGATTTAGTGTGAATTGTAACGCCCTGAATTTTGTTATTATTATTATTATTATTATTATTATTATTATTATTATTATTATTATTATTATTATTATTATTATGATGCATGTATTGGTTTACTTGATAATGATGTTTATGTGTATTAAGTAAATGGATGTGTGTATTATGTGTATGCATGACTTGATAGGGCTGAATTATGGGCTAAGTGCCTAAGTGCAGGACATGAGACTGGGCTGTTCTTGCTGCGAGAGAATTCTCGCTGTAGCGAGAGAGCCCTGGGAGGAAGGACCAGAACTGTCGTCTTCTCGCTATAGCGAGAGACGTCTTGCTGTAGCGAGAGAGCGACAGTTTAGGGTGCATTTTTGGGTACAGTCTCGCTGTAATGAGAGGGTCTCGCTGTAATGAGAGGGTCTCGCTGTAGTGAGATTCTGCAGAAACTAAAGTTCAGTTTTCTCTGGTTTTTTCGCTATAGCAAGACAACATGTCGCTGCAACGAGGTTCCCTCGCTACAGCGAGAATATCTCGTTGTAGCGAGAGTGTCGTGACCAGAAAAGGATTTAAAGGGGGTTAGGGTTCGGGGAAAGTCATTTCTCCCTCTCCCTTCGATCCTCTCATTCCCCAAAGCCATATTCCACTGATTGATTGCCTCCAAAGTCATTCAGGAGCTTGATTGAAGGTTGAATCCGTGTGGAGAACGCTTGGAGGTGAGTTTTAATGGTTAAAGTTTCAGTTTTCCTTCCCTTTCTCTGATTTTGGGTGAATCCGTGTGTTTAGGCCGAGATCTGTGTGGGGAACACTCTCGTGGTCGACTTTGAGCGTGGGTCTTTAATCCAAGGTAAGAGGGACTCTATCCTACTCTTTTATGTGTAATTTTCTGTTATTCTGTGGAATGTTATGATATTGCTGAGATATGTGATGTGAATTATGTACTGGATGTTGTGAATGGATATGGGCACTCGTGCCGTATAATTGAATGAATATTGTGTGAAAATATGGGCTCGAGGGCCATGTAATATGAATGGAAATAGGCTAGGGGTCGTGTGTCTTGAATGAATTATGGCCTATGTGTTGTGTGTGTTGTGAAAATGAAATGTGGGCCTAGTGCCGTAACTGTTAAATGTGGGCTATGTGTCATATACTGAAATTTGTGTGATTGGGGCGTGTAACACTGTTGTAATGTGCTGTGAATGGTTCAGTGATACACTGGGCATGTGGGAGATGAGGACAATAGAAATACCTTGGGGAAAAGGGAGTGGTGGTGACACCAACTGTGGAACGGGTGCACCACATGCCACACACTCTCTTCCTGACTAGACCTCTGACCATTACCTTTGCTGAGCGACCCGTGACTGCCCACGTGGTATCCGTGAGGCGGAGGTAACTGGCGACCATTCATGGTGTAAATCTGTGATCACAGTATCAATGTGAGTGTGACTGGCGTGCGTATGCATGAGTTCATGAATTGTGCTTATGAATGTGATAATGCTGCCTGTGCTTATATTTGTTTAATGTATTGGAAATATGCTGGAGGTGAGACTCTATACTTAATTGTATGTTTTTGTAGTGTAGAGTACTCACCCTTACATTCATTTTTCAGGTAATCAAGACGATCAGCACCAGACTCAGTGAAAGGGGCAGATGAAACTGCTATAGGAGTAGAATTTTAATTTGAAATTAATGTATTTGAATGGGTCCTATAGTAGTGACTTGATAGAAATTGTAACCCCTTTCCTTATTTTAAAATATTTGATGAAACCAAGGGTTGAGAACCTTATTTGAAATGAAATTATTTTATTCCGAATTTGCAAAATTATGATTTATTGAAATTAAACATAAGGTGTTACATGAATAGTTATAGAGATACATGGGGAGTATAAAGTCCGGAGACGATGGAAAATCTAGGAGAAACATAGGGTGGTGAGTAACATTCACTCATTTGTACACATTCTTTCTAAGGGCGAATGCGCAACATGGCCTAACACTCATTTCCTAACTAGACTCATGTCTATACCTTTGCTAAAGAGCATGTTATTATATATGTTGTATCCGTATGTATGGGCTTACCGACGACTATTTACCTAGTTGTATAAGACCTCAAAAACTACTAGAGGCATTGTATATTTGTGATCACAGTGCACTAGGAGTGTATATATGAAAAAGGGGAATATAATTATTTATAATGGAATATATATGTATGTAATACATTGTTGTTGAAATTGATGTTATCTTTTGTTCCATAGTTATGGTTATGTTACAATGTTAGTCTTTAAATTAGTGTTATGTTTAAATGATAAAATAGAAGCTCATCCTTACTAACATTTTAAGGGAACAAGGCTAATGGAGCATCTGGAAAGAATTAGGCTAATAGATAGCTCAGTACATAATAGACTTAATTTATATTTAATAAATATCAGAGAACTTGTTATTTTAAGTTTGCTATCCTTGTTGAAGATATACCTAGGACTTTTATCATGTTAGAGATGAATTTCTTTTATAGTATTCCTTTTGATTTTTCTATAGGTAGAATACACCATACCCTATGTATCAATATCTATAGAGGTATTGTTAGAACTCCAGCGGTCTTCACATATCTATTTACATACCACGACCATGATCATCTCAAAAGACTGTCTAGATAGACTTTTGAGCGAGTTATTGGCACAGAAGTCACAGCTGATTCAGGTTATCGTTATCTTGATTTAGTGAAGATCTTGATTCTGAAGACCTAACAGAGATTGAGAGTTGGCATGGGAATGAATAATATCAGTTCTCAGTGTTAGAATGTATTTTGGGCTACTCTAGAACTTAAATTGCTTTTTGTGATGTAATTATTTTAGTCATGTAAATATTATTTTGAGTCCCACCTATTTTAACAAATAGTTTGTAAATTACTGTATAAAATATGTATAAATGCAGGCATTGTACCAATGTTTGTAAAAATTTATTTCGAGTAATTATGATTTATGTTTACTGGTATTTACTTAATATTTCTTGAATTGACAGACTTTGTAAACAATTTTATTTACAAATAGATATTTTATCTATTTATACTTACAATATTTATCATATATAAAAGTTTTATACATTATGCTAAATTTGTATTAATAGAATAAGCAGCTTTTAAAATTTAAAAATTAAGTATGTTACAAATTAGTTACAGAGTTTGTAACATCATTAATTTTAAACAATGTTACAAAAAATAAATATCAAGATATTTAAACAAAATTGCATTGTTCCCACATTACACCTAAAAGCTGTAAAAGTTTTAAAAAGAACATGGACATGGGGTATGGGGTATGGGTGGATTAAGATGGAGTGATTTTAGCAATGATAGGGTAAACACTCCTTAAAAAATGCTGAAATTGAGGTAATATACTGATTAATGTATACTCAATTTCTTAAACCCAGAACTGAGTAAACAATAAAATGACACTCTCCTTTACACAATTTCATGGCACGAAGGTTTTTTTGTGAATTCCATGTCAATTAATTAAAGTGTGGTGTGAGGATGTGGTTATGTACCTGAATTATAAGTGATGAGGATAGGAAATTTGGGTGCTTTTTCTTATTTTCATTATTATTTTATGTTTAAAAGAGAGATTTTACAAAAGAAACCTATCAGTCTAAGTTAGAAATTTATCTTAAAAGAAAAAAAAAAACTTAACCTTGTTATTTATTTTCAACATTTTTATTGCAATTTCTTCTTATAATTTCAACATATAAAAAAGTTTTGGGCTTAAATATTTATATTATTTTAGTTTTCCTGTAACAATCATCATTTATTATTACTGTTATTATTTTTTATATTTTTATTTTATTTTTAAATTTAATTTTCAAATAAAAAAACTTATATTGTCGTTGTGAATTTGTTATCTTCTTTGTTTCAGTTCTGGATCACCTTTCATTTTAAGACTTTGGCCCATTTTCATATATTTGGCGTTTGGCTTCATTATTTTTAATTTTCGTGTAATTATTTAGATTATTTTAATAATTATTTACATTATTTTTTTGAATTCATCAAAAGTAATTTTAATTAATTAAAAATTAATTAATCAAAATTGATGCTGGATAAATTATTCTTTTAGTCTAATCATAAATGCAGCCCCTACAAATATAATTAATTTTAAAACTTTTTTAATCTTATTAAAAAAATATTAACTTAGTAAATAATATCCACACATAAATTAAGAGATCTTAAAAATGACATTATTTTATGTTTAAAGTGAACTCTAATATGCATTTTAACATAACAAATTACCATTATATTATCATATTTAATATTTTTTTATGATAAAAATTAAAATTATAAATGTAGGAGGCTAATTTAGATGATATACCAATATGTGTAGCCGAAGAGAGAGAAGGTCGAATCTATTGATCGCAGAACATGGATTAGATATTGACTTTTCTCTGTTTGATGGTTAGAATGTTTTTCAAAATGCACTTTTTTTGGCATTGGGTTGGGTTTTTATTGTTTGGTCTATGGGCTTTTATTTTTCAGCCCATTTTCACAATGCATATATTTGTGTCACAATTCCCATACCTAAAATATATAAGTTTAGATTTTAAAATTAAGGAAAAAATTTAAGTTGAGTATTATAAATATTTCTATTTTTAGTGCTTTTGAATTAAAATTAGGGTCTTGCCTCAATAATATACAATAATATTAAATATAATTTTTTTATTAAAATAAAACTTTAATTTTAATTAATAAACAGTACAAATAGTATCTAAAATGAACACATAAATTTTGTCCGTAAAATTAAAGACAAGTTCAAATTATATTTGAGATTGTATTGGCTAGGTGACCTTTATTTTTAAAGTTTACATTTTTTTTAAAATAATTATATATTAATTATGATATTTTCAATACTTAATGAATAATATTTTGTATGTTGTAATATTATATTTATATTAATATTAATTATTTTAAAATATATTATTGTTGGAATGTGACTGACTCAGATTTGGGTCTAAGGAAAAGATCTATCAAAATTTCAAGTTCATAATCTTCCTTACATTCCTACTTTGAAGACTGAATTAGGCTTTTTTTCATTGAAATATAAATAAATATTTTACAAAAATATAAACATAGTAGATTAACGATGATAGGAATAATAAAATAATAATAAATGGTACGTTCATTTTACAGTATTTCTTGCTTGACATGAATTAAGAGTTACTTTTTTGCATCATCGTGTCATATAATATATGCTTTTGATTAATATTTTTGGTTGTCATATATTGTTGCATGTCGAGTTTATCTTCTTCTATTTGTAATTAGTGTGTATTATATAGACACGCATACAAGGAAAAATGAATGATAAAGCAAGGTCAATTTAAGCATAAGACAACTAATTTTTTATTTTTAGGTTTTAAGAATATTATTAATTGTTAATATTTTTATTTTCCCACCACAAATTCGTAAAAAGGTTATTAGTTATTTAATGAGTAGTATTAGGAATAATGATTTTTTTTTCTGAAAATATAAGTCGCTCAACTTACTATATTTATTCTCTTAATTCAGTAACTATTTTATTAGTTGACTTTATTATTAATTAAAAAGTATCAAACAAAATTACAATAATTTTAACAAATAAATTTTTTTATTTATTTTACTAATTGAGTTTTTATTCACTGAGAAAGAGGTATTAAATAAAACTAATTGCAATAAAAAAATCGTATACATTAAATTCTTCTATTTAAAATCTATTCTAATTTTACACCATTTATCTCTGTTTTTTTTTTAACATCAAACATTTCACTTTTATAATTCTTTATACTTAAATTACATTTTTAGTCCTCATACTTAAATTTATGTATAATTTTAATTTCTATAATTTTAATTGTTCATATTTAACTCTTGTAATTTTTAATTATTTATTTAAATTAATTTTCTGATCACAAATTAAACAAAAATTTGATAAAATATTTAAATAAAAAATATCATATTTTTTTTAATATTTTTCATTATTTTTTTATAAAGGTAATGTATTATGTATGAAATGCTTACGGATTTAATATATAATTTTACATTCTAAAAAATTAAAAACAAAAACATGAAATAAATATATTATAATTTTATTAGATTATTTTATTTAATTAATAATGGATGTGTTTTAAGAATTAGACCAACCAATCCACCGAGAATTAGACTAACTTTTACTTTTCACGTATTATCTATTAAAATTAGATATTACGTGAAATAATTGTTATTGTTAATTTAATATTAATAAACAATAAAATTGATGATTTAATTAGAAAAAAAGTTAATATTTTTTAATTTTTAAAATGGGAAAAGAATTATAACGATTGTTCTCAAGAGAGTATAAAATATTCTTTTAAGTTCACGAACACGGTAACAAACACCTTAAAACTATGCCAAAAGATCTAATAAAAGTTTATTAGTACTTAACCACTACACTATACTATGCAAAAAAAAAATGTCTTTTATAATATAATAATTATATTACTATAATTATAATATTATATAACTTAATATTAAACAATATATTTACTCATTTACTATGCTTTATAATTTTTAATTATTTAATAAATTATATAAAATATTCATATTTAATTAATATCGATTAAACAATAGTTTAACCAATATATCATAAAATAATATGTTTATCTATTTACTAACATAGTAATCCTAAACTACTTAATAATATTTAGTAAAATAGAGGAGACTCTTGTTATGCAATAAGTGTGGTGTGCAGCATAATCTAAACCCCTTATTATATTATCTTTTTGTTTGAATTATTTTGTGAAAATAATATAAATGAATGGAATTTTAGTATTATATTATGACACCCAAGTGGGAAGAATCGTCCTCGTCAAAACCCAATTTGCATGGATAATTAATATATGGCCAACTCCCAACTAATTTTATAATTATCATCATTTGTGCACCCTTTTTTTAATGTATGTTAGATGTTAATAAAAAAATTAATTAATTAATGTGTGGAACTAAGTTAGCTCTACATAAAAAGAGAGTTAGGATGTCAAATTTGTATATTTACATTATTTAATTTTTTTTTTTATAGAATACAAGATTCATAGATTTAATAGTTGAATTATCTTCATAATTTTGTATATTACTTTTAATATTTATTTATATTTTAAAATATATTATTTACTAAAATAACATAATACGATACAATCTGTATGTATTATTTTTACAAAATTTTATAAAATATTAAAAACTTTCGTACAAACGATTAAATGTCAATTTACCATTCCATGAAAAATTATTAAATAATATAAATATTTAAATTAAACACCTAATATCAATAGAATTTAATTGTGTGTTTCCCTATATATGTATATAAAAAATGAATGTCTGAGTGTTAAAGATAAATTTTTATTAATTATTAGTAAAAAAATTGAAAGTTTAGATTAACAAATAAAATAAATTACATTTTTAATTTCCGTATTCTAATTTATATAATTTTAATTTCTCATTATGTTTATTTGTCTTCTTCAAATGAAGTTTTTCAAATTAAAATTTCATTCAATAAATAACAAAAATATAATAGAAGTGTAATAAAATATTGATTTATATAAATTAATTAAAAATATTTAAATAAAAATAATAAATATATTTTTATTAAATTATTTTATATAGTTTTTCTTTACATATTTATACAATTTAATTATATATCACGCCTTTGATATATTTGATTTAAAGACAAATTACATTTAGTTTTTTTTTTTTACATTTAATAAAATTTTATTTTATATTTTTTTCTTATACAATTTTTTTCTAATTTATATAATAATATAACGTTGTGTACTTTTCTTATTATAAAAAGGTGATTTCTTTTAACGGCAAATTCTATGATATTTATTAAAATGAGAGCATTTTATGTTGTTTTACATGTTCAACAGTAATATGAGTGTTAATTTTCTATGAATAAATAATGAAATTAGTTGTTTATTTAAAAAATATATAAATATTTTTAATTTTTAAGATATTAAAAAATCATAATTTTTAATTTAAATAAATATATAATATCAGGAAAGGTAAAAAGGATGAAGGAGACCTTAAACTCGACAAAAAAGAAAAGGAGACATAGACCTAATTTAACTAAAAAGTCAGCACAAAAATTAACTTCTCTACATATATGAGTAAACTTAATAAAACTAATATATATTAAATTCTCTAATATTACAACCAAAGGAAACCAAAGGATGAAAAGATGAGAGAACTTTGAACACAAGAGAAGAGACTGTCAACTGAATACCCAAAAAAATGCTCCACAGTTCAACAAAGAGGAGAAATAGGAGTCTAAGCTGCTATAGAAATCAACTATAAACCTTCCATTACTATCACGAATTAGCCCACCACAAGCAGCACCTTTGATCTAATTAACTTGAGCTAATTAGAAGGAGGAGTTCATCTAATCAACCTTTGATCCAAGACAAGGCTGGAGAAAGATGAAGAGTCATTCCTGCTACCACATGAGAAATAATCAGCCCAATAATTAATTAACATGTAGGTTGGACATAATTTAATTTAACTAGCTCATATTAAGTTATATAATTGCATTACAATTATTTTCATATCATATTAATAATCCCAAATATAAACCATTAATCTCAATTATTGCCCACCGAATGGTGGAAGTCGTACTGAGGCCAAGTTTTGATGATATGTGAGCAGTGACCATTAAGACTGTTCAATATTTGCTCCATTCAAAACCTCCTTTTCAACTTTTATCCACGTTTGCTAGTTTGAATTTAATTCTTTTTGCAATTGTTTCTAACCACGAACACACTTTTTTACAATATATAATATAACTATTAAATTAGGAGTGAAAAAATTGAAATTAAATAATTTTTAATAAATTTTTATAAATAACTAAAATACCTTTTGTAGCAACTAGGCAGTCATGTCGATACGGTGAAAACATGTTTATAAAAAACATCTTTTAAGAATAAAAAATATATTTTAAAAAAATTAGAGGAGTCACCACCAAAGTTTATTTTAAGAAAACTTTAGAAAAATTTTTAAAATAATATGATCTTTGAAACCAAAGATGAGTTCGAGATTCATTTACATGTAAATAAGATATTAGTATCCTATAACATCTGTTAAAAATGATTACCTTAAATTAATTGTGCAAATTTATTTTAATTTTAAAAAATATTTATTTAACCCTTAAAAAATAATTATTTTTATTTTTATTTTAGAAGAAGAAAAATTATTTATTGAAATGTTAATTGGTATCTTAAGAGAGAAAAAAATATATTTTTGCTCTTACGTATCCTCCAAGTAGAATGAAGAACTCAAAGTCACATAGTTCTATCTAAAAATTACAAATTTGGTTGATTAAAATTAAGTTTAGTAAAAGAAAATTTATTTTAAAATTAAAATTATTTTGATAAAATTAATGTTTAGGATATAAGATAACGCGATTATATATACATCATATGATAAACAATATAGAAGGCGAAGTGTGATTACACAACTACATTACAAATCATTTAAAATAATTTAATAATTTCAAAAATATTATTATTTGTAAATGAAAAATTTGAATTTTTATTTAAAGATTTATATTGAAAAGAATTTAAAATAGCGTAAGCTATATATAAATTCATAATAATTTATTGGATAATCGAAGACAATATAAACTACACATCCATATTGCAAAAATTTATATAATAAATTGAATAAATATTTGGTTATTTGATCAAAATTAGAAATATAAATTAAAAAAATTAAAATGTGAAATTAATTTCATTTAATGAGAGGAATGAATATATTATAATAAAATAAAATAACAAATTATTATTATTTAATGAAAAGATTAAACTTGGTTGATATATTTATATTATATAAAACTTAAAGTAACCTTAATACACAAAGATTTTATTAATTTATAATACATGGCAGTAGAGTATCTATATATTAATGTTATAAATCATTACAAATATTACATTATCCACTTACTTAATTTTAGATAATTTTTTTTTTATAATTTAGCATAATAATAGAAAGGAATACCACATAAATTTACATGAAATTATATTGATATCATCCACATATAAAATGAACGAAGATAATAATATTAATGACTAAATAAACAAAAAATAAAATAATATATATATTAATTTTTAAATTCATTTACATCTATCTCATATTATAATAATAATAATAATAATAATAATTACTCAAAGAATTAAATATTAAAATTTAATTACTAGATAGAAATAAAATATGAGATGATACATTAAAAAGTTTATTATTTTATTATTATATACATAATAAAAAAATATCTAAATTTATAATAAAATAAAATAAATGTTTAAATAAAACATTAGAATAAATAAAACAAACTTAGATATAAAGTTAACAACAAAAATCTATTTTAACCATTGTACCTAAATACGTAAATAAATAATAACAATTCCTATTTTCAAAAATATTAAACACCTGAAGCATCAAATCGTATGAACAGGATAACAAATTAAAAAAAATGCTCAAATTGAAGAATAAAAAGTAAAAAGGTAATCAAAATATTTAACGTAAATGAATAAATGCAAAACTTATACAAGTAAAAGCAAAAACTGTTTGAGGATGGAAACGTTCTGACAAAACATCAAATTGCATGCCAGCCTTTTCATTTTTTATATTTTTCATATATCTAATAGTGTTGAGAGTAAAAAATACTCATTTAGTTGAAAGAGTTGTTGCTGTGAAAGTGCAAACACCTTAATTTTATTTTTAAATAAATAAATTTTACAAAAATAGAAAGAATAAAAATTTTTATTCAAACAGTTCTCAATACATAGTTCAATAAAGTATTTTAAAATACAGATAAATTATAAATTTATATCAAATGATTGTTGTAGGACTAGTTTAAATACATCACAATTTTTAAAATAATTTTTTAAGACTTATAGCAGTTTCATCCATCCCTTTACTGAATCTGGTGAGTACTCTAAATATAAATATAAGGCTGAGTACTCTAAACTATCGCATACAAGCACAGAGACTAACCTTTTACATTACACATTTTTCTAATATTATTCAAATCACACATCAAGCAAATGTAAAATAATACATTTTCAACATTCTATTTCAATTCACAAACGGGTGCGCTTACTGCACTATCAAACAATCCACACACACGTGTACTCACTGCACATAGTCACACTCATTGTGGTACTGTAATAACAATTTTTCTAATGCCCTCAACCTCAGGGACTTACTCAGTTCACACCATGGATGGTCGCTGGATAGCTTTTCGCTCCATAGATACAATGTGTACGGTACTGAGCTCTAAGCAAAGGTGTTAGTCAGAGGCCGAGTCAGCAAGAGAGTGTGTGACCTATGATGCACCCACGCTTACTGTTGGTGTCACCACCACCCTCTCTTCCCCAAGGTATTTCTACCGTCCCCATCTTTCACACTCCGAGTGTATCGCTTCACATTCAACATCTCATTCCACACACTTTCAACCATTTTATATTATTCAACATCAATTAATGGCATGTCTAAGCATTTCAACCACATTCTCAATCACATTACACTTAAACATTAAATTCTCATCAAAATTCTATCACAATCAAATTACTACATCACACTCATTATGCTCAATATCCATCACACTATAATTTACACAATCTTTTTGCCGCAATCTCACTACAATCAAGTCATTTTCATTAAAACACTCATCTTCCAATATTTCAATCATTCCCATTTACAAACATAATCATACGAATGAGTTCTAAACATAAAGAGATAGGGTAGAGTCCCCCTTACCTTAGAATGAAGACCCACAATGGTGAAAACGTTTTGCACATGGATTTTTGTCCAAAATACATGGAAAACTCAATGAGAAATCGAAAAAACACGAAAGAGGAACGAAAACTAAAATCCTAACTCTTAGAACTTACCTCTAAGTGTCCCAAACATGATTCCAACCTTCAATCGTACTCCCAAATGGCTTTGGAGGCAGTTTAATTGATGAAAATGAGTTTGGGGTCGAGAGAATTGCAAGAGGAATGAGAGGGAATGTAAAAATGCGTTTCCTCGAACCCTAAGCACCTCAAATACCCCTTCTGGTCATGATATTCTTGCTACATCGAGATATCTCTCGCTGCAGCGACACCCCTTCTCGCTACAGTGAAAATATCATAGGGAACTTCACTCTGATTTCTGCAGAATCTCGCTACAGTGAGCCCCTTTCGGTACAGTAAGACTGCACCTAGAAAATACCCTCTCTCTGTCTTGCTACAGTGAGAACGCAACAAATGCACGTCATTCTCCCAGGGCCTTCTCACTACAACGAGAATACCCGTGCATCACACACTTAGCCTACATTTCAATCAATTTTAGCCAACTTACAAGTTCACATCAAATTTCAACCATATTATACATATATCTTCACGATTATATTCACATCCAAATTATCACATAATCAAATGCACATTCAGACATCAATTTACATATTTATATTAATAATCAAATAATTTACAAAACTCAGGGCATTACAAAAAGAGCCTGAGGGAGACAATGGGTAGCTTTTTTTTATTTAAAAAGTGCTAACTTATTGATGTTTCAACAATTGCTAAAGATGACAATTTTTCTTTCTTCTTATCGGCTAAGTGTTTTGCTCCCTTTTCACTATGATTTTTGCTTTTCTTTTTTAATCCCATATCTCCTTCTAAAAATATTTTTTGCTTCCTCTAGAAATGCTCCCCTCGCTGAAAACTTGTTGCCTATTTCTTGCCAAAAAAAAACTTAATCTTTCCTTTCTCAGATCTCTCAATTTTTCTTAAAAATTTTGCCGACCCCTTCCTCTTTTCTAGATCCCTCATTTTACGTATATATACTAGTCCTCTTTTGTTTTTGTTTTTTTTTTTTTTTTTTTGCTATTAAGGTTTAACAAAATACCAAATTTGAATTTTCTTTTATCATGTACAAAATATCAATCCCCCTTTTTTCAAAGTTTTTCATTTTTCTGTAAATTTTTATTATTATTATATATTTTTTAAAATTTGGAAGCAATCTCTGGTGTAACACCTTAAATTTAATTTCAATAAATAAGAAATTTCATAAATTTTTGAAATAATAAAATTTCTATTTTTAATTCAAGTTTCATCAACTATTTCAAATAAAGAAAGGGGGTTCCAAATTATATTAAACAGTTACTACAGGACTTATTCAAATACAACAATTTTCTAAAATAATATCGTAAGTCCTATAGCAGTTCCATCCACCCCTTTCACTAAGTCCGGTTCTGATCGTCTTGATTACCTGAAAAATGAATGTAAGGATGAGTACTCTACACTACCCAAAACACGCAGTCAACATAGAGTCTCACCTCCAGCACATTTTCAATACATTAGACAAATACAATCACAGGCAGCATTTCACATCCATAAGTATAACACACAACTCGTGCATACGCATACCAGCCACACTAACTGTGGCACTATGATAACATATTTTCACTATGAGTGGTTGCCGGTTACCCCTGCCTTACGGATATCACGTGGGCAGTCACGGGTCACTCAACAAAGGTAGTGGTCAGAGGTCTAGTTAGGAAGAGAGTATGTGGCACGTGGTGCACCCATTCCACAGTCGGTGTCATCACCATTCTCTCCTCCCTAAGGTATTTCTACCGTCCTCATCCCCACACCCCCATTGTATCACTGAACCATTCACAGCACATTACAATGGCGCTAACACGCCTCATTCACATACATTTCATTCACGCACGCAATATTCATGCTTCCACATGACACACAGCCTATATTCAATTCACATTACACGGCATATGGCCCATATTCATCTATATTACATGGCCTTCGGGCCCACATTTGTTCATAATGTTCATTAATTCATTAATCAATGGCATTCTATCACACACAATTTCCCCCATGGGGCCTAACTATTCTAGCACACATCACAATGCACACTAATTTTCATCAAACACATCATTTTTACTCCCTATCTTATCCACATTGCATTAATCAACAAAACAAACAAGAATTATAATACATTGAGATAAGGTAGAGTCTCCCCTTACCTCGGATCAAAGACCCACACGCTAAATTCACTAAGAAGTGCTCTCCCTCACATATTTCATCCTAAACACAGGGAGAAACCCCATGAGAACCCAGGAAAACCACAAATATAGAGAAAGAGATGAAAAATTGAAACCCTAATCATTAAAACTCACCTCCAAGCGTTCTCCACACGGATTCAACCGTTAATCAAGCTCCCAAATGGCTTTAGAGGCAATGTAATTGGTAGAAAAAGGTTTAGGAATGAGAGGATCGAAGGGATTTCAAAAGAAGAGGGAGAAATAACCCGAACCCTAATCCCCTTTAAATCCTTTTCTGGCCACGACAATCTTGCTACAGCGAGATATTCTCACTACAGCGTAGGGATGGCAATGGGTAGGGTCTAGGTAGGGTACTATAGTACCTATCCCCATACCCGCATTTTAAAAAAATACCCGTACCCAGCCCTATACCCGTGTGGGTAGTACTTTTAGTCCCCGTACCCGTACCCTCTGGGTAGCCGCATACCCATATCCGCTCCTATTACCCGCGCATGTCTAAAAAAAAAAAGCAGTTATAAAAAAAATATACTTATATAATTTTACTGAACAAAGTTTAAGTATAAATAAAAAATAAATATTCAAAAATCATAAGTGTTAAGTGTATCTTAATACATCAACTTTCTAAACTAAAGTACTTAAAAATCAAAAACAAAATTGCACACATAATCTTTAAGATCTTGTAAAACAATCAACTCCTAAACTTTATATTCCTCTACTGTCACTCTACAAGACCTAAAAAAATAACATTAGTTAATTATTTATTGTAAAGTCAAAATGGTATAGTTAGGCTATTTTACCTCTTCATCAGAATCAGACTCTCCAAATGACTGTAAACATTTATCTTTCAAGTTTACATATTGCTTTGGTCGAGTAATACCAATAGAAACTAAAATATACAAGTACATAATAAGAAAATAAAAAATTAAGCTATCAAATTAAAATTAACAAAAACATTTAATTAAATAAATATATTAATAGAGTATTCAATACCTTCATTTTCATGTTTCAGCCAACTTTGTGCGCACATAAGTGCTTCCAAAGTATCCTCATGAAGTCACGAACGATGAGAAATCAACAATCTACCTCCTGTGCTAAAAGCAGACTCTGAAGCAACGGTTGAAATTGGGATGGCCAAAATATCCTTGGCAATTTTTTGCAATATTGGATATTTGATCCCATTTGATTTCCAACACCCAAGGATATCAAAACTTGCACTTCTAGGCAATACATTCTCTTCCAAGTAGATATCCAACTCTGACTTTGATTGCATATCATTTGTATCTTTAACAAATGAATCATAATCACTTAAAAAATTATTAACATTAAGTATAACCAAATTCATTTCCATCTCATTAGACTTTTCAGCGGAACTTTCTACTATTCCCATGGCTTTAGCTTGATAATCTTCAAACAACAAGTAGCATAATTTTTTCACATTGTTAATTTGAAAAGAAGATGAACTTCCATAGAGCTTGGGACAGAAGTACTCTAACAACTTTAATTTATATCTTGGATCCAAAAAAATGGCAATTCCCATGATTCCATGTATAACAGACCAATATTTCTCAAATTTGGTTACCATTTTTGTAGCCATATTTCTAATAGCCTCAATTGAACAAATTTGCCATTGTTGTAGAGATAACTCTATTTCACAAACCAATAGAAAAAAAATATTTGTTGTAGGATATTGTGTCCCAGAAAACATCCTAATCACACGATTAAAGACTTCCAACCTACTACAAATTTCTTTAGCAATTTCCCAGTCATTTGTTGTAGGGATACATGTATACATATGCTCTCTTGTTTTTAAACGAATAAAAACATCTTTATATGCCAATGCAACAACAAGCATGTGATAAGTAGAATTCCATCTTGTTTTGCAATCAAGTACAAGTTTCTTTGTAATGGAAACTTTGATTTGACGTGCTGCTTCCTTAAAGGTTTGTTCTCTTTTAGGTGTAGCTGTCTAAAAAGCAACACTACTTCTAACCTCTCTATGCCATCTCCAAGAATATTTAAACCATCTTGAGCAATTAAATTGAGAATATGTGCACAACACCTCATATGAAACAATTGACCATCAAGCATAAGAGAAGAACAATCAAGTTTGTTTAGTAACAAACCAACAAGAGAATCATTTGTACTACAATTATCCAAAGTGATAGTAGATAACTTTCTATCAATATTTCAATCTAGCATGCATTCAACTAACACTTTAGATAGAGCTTCTGCTGTATGTTGTCATTCCACATATACAAACCTATTAATGTAAAAATAAATTATATACATATATAAAAAAAATATTGAAATAATGCAAATAATACTAAATGAATATATCATGTAATGATCACAAAAATTATACCTCAATATGCGACTTTACATATCCCAATCATTAGTAATGTAGTGAGCTGTGGTAGCCATAAACCCTTTCTTTTGATTGCTAGCTGTCCACATGTCTGTTGTTAAAGCAATTCTACTTCCAATCTTATTTAAGAATCCCATAGTCTTCAACTTTTCATTCTGATATATTTTGATAATGTCACCTTTTATTGTGTTTCGACTAAGAACCTTGAATAAAGGTTGGAGGCCTTCAGAATATGCTCTAAACCCCAAATGGTCTACTATAGAAAGCGGATACTCATGAATTATTATCATAGAAGTAAGATCTCTTCTAGATTGTTCTGGATCAAAGTGATAATTACTTAAATAAGTGGATGATCCATCTACTTTCTTTTGTTCTCTCAATAAGATTGATTGTCTTATACCCTTATATGGCCTCCTCTTACAAGTTTGAAAGTGTTTATGCAAATGATTTGTTCCATCTGATCTTCTACCTATCAGTTGCTTGTTACAATAATTGCATATAGCTTTTTCTTCCCCATTAATAATTTTTTCTTAAAGTGATTACATACAATCGACATCTTTCTTTTTTTTTCATCATGAGTTGCATCACAATCATCTCCATCCACCAAAATAGGAAGTGTATCAAACTGGGATTGAGATTGACCTCTAATATCAGAACTGTCACTCGGTCTAGAATCATTAAGTATACTTTTAGGAACATTTTCAGGTTGTGTGAGAGTAATGGAAATAATTGGAGAAGAGCTACTTTCAGATTCCTTTGAAGGAGCTACTCCACATATATTTTCCATTTGTTATTACCTATATAAAAGCAAAAACTTAAATAAAAAATCTTATTTAACGCAAGTCAATATAATATCACATAATTTTAATCACTAAATTTCTAAACATTTTGTATGTGTCATATATAAATAATTTTAAAAAAAAATCAATCTCATATCAACTATATAATAATTAAATTGTATTAGTCTAGTTAAACGATATAAAATAGTAAATAAATTTTTCTATTAAAAATATGAAAAAAAATTATTTTTATGGTTTACTTTATTGATAAATATATTTTTATGTTAATCTTATAAAATAAATTTAATTAGATAAATTTTTATATATTTAAATATGCATTCTTTTATTTGAGTAACATAAATATTTATATTAAATTTCTCAACCTTTTATTTTGCATAGAATTTTTTTTGAAAATATAGTAGTATAAAATAAAATAAATATGACCTATAAAAGAAGTCTGAACTGAGTAAAAAATATAAGACATGAAATTACATAAAATAAATAGTAAAATCTTTATTTTGACCAAAATTTTACAAAAGCATCCACAAAAACTTTCTAAAAAATAAAAGTAGGTTAGATTCTTGTTTTCTTAAATTATTAGTTCCTCCATTATAAGTAAAAAATTATTCAAACTAGGATATATGAAATTAGAACAATAAAAATAATTAGAAATAACAATAATAATTATAATAGAGTTTTAAGCTTACTTGTTGAAGACTTACATTTGTATAAAATTTGTTGTACTTGATCTCTGAATTCTATGAGAAGTGATAGGTTAGATCTTTCTGTAAGTCACACTCCTAAAGCATAACTCTCGATAGGCAAATTGTGAAGCAACTCATATGATTATATAATTGTCAATGATTATAAAAAAGACCTAGCCAAATATATAAAGTATTAACCCTAATTCCCTCTCATTATGGGCTTTTGGGTTAAGGCCTCCCTCACATAATAATAATAATAATAATAATAATAATAATAATAATAATAATAATAATAATAATAATAATAATAATATATGCGGGTATGGGGCGGAGTGGGTACTTAGGTACCCATACCCGCCCCCATCCCCATGGAAATTTGTGGGTATTTCCCCATACCCATACCCGTACCCGTTTGGCGAGTAAATACCCTACCCGTTGAGGGTAAATTTTGCGGGTACCCATCGGGTACTTTACCCATTGCCATCCCTACTGCAGCGACACGCCCTCACGCTGCAGCAAAAATCTCAGACGAAATTGCACCCTACTTTCTACAGAATCTCGCTACAGCGAGACTGCATTCAGAAATGCACCCCAAACTATCGCTACAGCGAGAAGGCGACAGTTTCAGTCCTTCCTCCCAGGGCCCTCTCACTGCAGCAAGAACAGCCCAGTATTACACCCTGCACTTAGGTACTTAGCCTATTTTCAGCCTATCCAGTCATGCATACACACATATATATATGCACACATCCACAACATATATCCAAAAATACACACACACACACACACACACACATATATATATATATATAGATTTATATAAATAACAATAATTAATATTACAAAATTAGAGGCATTACATCTAGAAGGTAAAAATTAGTTTTCACACATTTGAAAATTTGTGTTAGCGGCATTTGTTAGATTATCATTATTATGGTTTGACATAATCAATTATTTATAATTTATAATATCAATTATTATTATTATTATTATTATTATTATTATTATTATTATTATTTTATATTTTATTTATTTATTGACCAATTGATAGATAATATTACTTTGAGTTATTCTTTTAATAAACCGTGATGGGTCGGGTTATTAAATAAGCCCATTGAGAGGTCCATGGTCTCATATGGGAAGTCGGTTATATGCTCTCCCATCAGGCACTAACCAAAAACACACGATCACTTTTCGTAACTTTTGATAACTTCCTAGACAAAGAGCAAAATACTCTCATCTCTTGTAGTTATCCTCTCATTTTTTTTCTATACCAGAGACACATCAAATTCGAGATGGATGAAGGATTAGTTCCAGGTATGTAATTCTAAACCAAAAACCAAAAACCAAATAGGATGAAGAAACAAGATGACCTTGTTGAAGAGGTTCCTTTGAGAAGATCTCGAAGAGCGCACAGGTCTTCAATACCTGATGATTATATTGTTTATCTCTAGGAACATGAATTCAATTTCAATTATGTTGATGATCCCATTTCTTTTGAAGAGGCTATCTCTTGCTCTCATGGTTCTAATTGGCTAAATGCCATGCATGATGAATTAGCCTCTATGTCACACAATGGGTATTTGGAATCTTGTTGAGTTACTAGTTGGTTGCAAGCCAGTTGGATGCAAATGGGTCTTTAAGACCAAACATAATCCAGATGGTGAAAATGAAAGATACAAAGCTAGACTAGTAGCCAAAGGCTATAGCCAGAGGGAGGGCATTGACTATAAAGAGACTTTCTCACCGATATCTACTCAAGATGCTTTCCAAGTTGTTATGGCTTTGGCGGCACACTTTATGGATGTGAAAATAGCATTCTTGAATGGAGATTTACATGAAGATGTCTATATGGTTCAATCTGATAGCTTTGCTGAAATTGGCAAAGAACATTTAGTTTGCAAACTTAAGAAATCTATTTATGGATTGAAATAGGCATCTAGACAATGGTACTTAAAATTTGATCAGGTGGTTAATTCCCTTGGTTTCAAGGAAAATGCTTCATATCATGTGTTTATCTGAAAACTAGTGGGAGAAATTTCATCATTCTTGCGCTTTATGTTGATGATATTCTTTTGGCAAGTAGTTGTGTTAAACTTTTGACTGAGACAAAGTCAATATTTACTAACCACTTTGATATGAAGGACCTAGGTGATGCCTCTGTTGTTCTAGGCATACAAATTTATCGTGATAGATCACGTGGTGTCCTTAGATTGTCTCAGAGGATACATTAATAGAATCCTCAAACGATTTAACATGCATTCTTGTTCCCCATGTGCTGCACCTGTTCAAAAGGAGGACAAACTTTCTAAATCTCAATGTCCTAAAAATGAAAATGAAAGAGCTGAAATAAAGAAAGTCCCATATGCTTTCGCTATTGTCAGTTTAATGTATGCTCAAGTTTGCACTCATCCTAACATTGTTTTTTCTATCAATGCTTTAGGAAGATACTTGACCGATGTAACACCTTATATTTCTTTCCTCAATATATGATAAATTTTCATAAAAATTTAAATGGTAAAGTAAATTTTCTTTCAAAATATTTACAACCGTGTCTCTCTTCCCTAAGGTATTTCTACTGTCCCCATCTTCCACACCTCTAGTGTATCACTGAATCATTCATAGCACATTTACAACCACATTTAACATGCCCTTTCACACACATTTTCAGCCACATACAGCATTCATATTCATACACAAAACACATGCCCACATTCATTCACATTACACGGGACAGATGTCCAAATTTATTCGTGTTACATTTAACGCACAATTCCATACACACAACATTTTCAACATAATCCACATTCATTAATTTATTCCATCATACACATTATTCAACATTCATTACCCTATACTCTATTCAATTTTTCCATCACAATCTCACTACAATCAAGACATGAGAGATAGGGTAGAGTCCCCCTTTACCTCGGATTGCAGACACACACACGAAATCAACTAAGGAAGTGCTCCCCCACACAAATTTTGTGCTAAATACATGGAAGAATCCCATGAGAACTAAGGAAAACTGAGAAAACAGAGAATAGGAGTGAGAAACCAAAACCCTAACCTTTAAAACTTACTTCTGTGAGAAACTAAAACCCTAACCTTTAAAACTTACCTCTAAGCATTCCTAACACAATTTTAACCTTCAATCTAGCTCTTGAACAGCTTTGGAGACAATTTAATAAGTAAGAATGGGTTTTGAATTGAGAGAATCGAAAGCAAAATGAAAAGAGAAGAGTAGGAATGAGTTTTTTAGACCCTAGACCCTTCAAATACCCCTCTAGTCATGACACTCTTGACTATACCTCATTGTAGCAACATCTTCTCTCGTTATAGCAAAAATCTCAAAGGAAACTGCACTTTAATTTTTGCAGAATCTCGCTACAACGAGACTGTAACCCAGAATGCACCCCTCTCAATTGCCTTCTCGCTACAGTGAGAATGTCTCTGCAGTTCACACTTAGCCTATTTTCAATCCAATTTCAATCATATACAATAATTCCAGTTCCACCACAAACCAATACACATACTCACATTCATACAAGTCTATATCATCACATATACATATATTTTCATCACCATGTATTAATATAAGTGTTTATGAGAATTTTCATGTGTTTGATACATATATATATATATATATATATATATATATATATATATATCAAACACATGAAAATTCTCATAAACACTTATATTAATAATCAACAAATATTATAAAATTTGGGGCGTTACAGGCATTCTCCACTTCAATTTCATATAGCTGCTCCTTAGTCATTCTCATTTTTTTCCCCAATATTCAGCATTATACTTTCTAAGAGAAAATTCTAGCCTTATTGCTCTTATATAAGGCATTCTGCCTCTCAACTATGAAATCTTTCCTATCAATGAGTTGTTGTAGCTAAGTCTTGAGTTGCAAGGGAGGATCCTTTTTGAACCTTGTAGCAGTTGAAGACGCTGCTGAAATAGGTGTAGTGGCATATATTCCTTGATCATGGCTACTATAATTAGAGGGACTGTCTTGATCTTCTCTTGGAATTCTCCAAAATTAACTCATGTTATTTACAATTGTAAAGATACCTGCAAACTTGCCCCTCTTGGATCTAGGAGTTCCTCTTGGAGTGCTTGCCATTTCTCAACTAAAACCAAAAATTAAGTGTAAAAAAGGAATCAATTTAAATCCTTAAGAATGTTATATCAAAAGCAATTATCATAATATGCAATTTCCTCTAATTTATATAGAGAAGGTACTATACATGCCTAATTCAAGTTCCAAAATAACGTGTAGTGTGGGAATGTAATGCACTGTGATTAGACTGTATTTCAATTCAATTTTCGATTCTAAACATGTGAATTTCATAGCAGTGAAGTGCATTGTAGCGAATTAGTAATTCAAAATATCATGATCATTCCATTATAACAACTAAAAATCACATTAGCACCTATAGAAACTCACTATGAAAACCTTCTCTGCACAAACAGTTATAAAAGAAATATTTCAAAATTATGTAAACTGCATTTGCAACAATTTCTAGCATCACAATGCATCTAAATCACAATATAATTCTCAGAAATAAGCCCTATGTTCATACCACCTAGTACAACATGTACAAGTAATAAAGCCCTAATTCAGTGTTGAATTTTAGTTAAAGACAAGAATTTCAGCATGGAATCAAGCCTATTACCCTTCAATTACATATCTAAATCAATAATTTCACATAATCAACTCTTAATTCAGATTCGCTAATTTTTCCAATTTTGCCCTTTCAAGAACTCTAATTAGAAATTGTGAAATTGGAGGAAGAATTACCTGGAATTAGAGTACAAGAAATGTGTAATCGTACTTGCAAATGAGATAATTGAAATTAATCAGCAAACATAGGGTTAGAAATGAGTAGTTTCAAAGGTAGGGTTTGACGAAATACTGAGTTTTTAGAGCTTTTGGTGTTGTGCATTCTCACTTTTAACGAAAAGAGTTAACACTTAAAAGAAGAATTTTCTTAGTGGTGCAATACATGTGACAACTTTAAATGAACAAAGTTAACACTTAAAATGATACTTGAGGCAAAAAAAATGCGCGTGTTGACTTCAAGTAACTAAAGTACCAATGTGGAGCCTAGAACAGTTGCGCATAGCAACTCTAGGTAACAATAGTATCAACACGCAATTGCGCCTAGTCATTTTAAGTGACAAAAGTAGTAACGCGTAAGCCCCTTCTTTAGATTTTCTCAAGCACCTTGTGCATAGTCACTTTATATAACAAGAGTAGTAACTATGCATAGCTATTTTCAGTAGCAATAGTGTTTATGCGTAAGGTTTCTGGACAAATTAGCCTTGGGTGTTGCTACTTTTAGTATCAAGAGTGTTTACGCGTAAAGTTTCTCGACAAATTAGCCTTGGGTGTAGCTACTTTCACTAATAAGTGTTTACGCGCAAGACCCTTCATGAATTCTGTTGCTGGAATGATAACTTTTAGCACTTAGAGTTGTTACGTAATTGATCTTCATGGATTTCTTTCTTCAAAGTGTTAACTTTATGCACCCAAAGTTGCTACGCCCAGCACATATCACCTGATTCTTGATCTTTTAAGCTCAAATATTCCACTTTCTTTAATTGAATCTTCTTCAATCCTTATCCTCAAGACTCTGAGCTTAGAATCTCCTACAAAACTAACAAAATTACATTAGAATTCTATTAAATTCACACAAATTGAATTATTAAAGACAAATATTGACTTTATTGAATATTTATATATTTTTGTGCAGTTTTCACCTTCCAAATTATATTTTCTATCAAAAATAACCTAGAAAACTACTTAAAAACCTAGTAAAATCTACATTCATCAGTTGTATGCTGAGGACCAAAGTGTCCTCTACAAGTCAAGGAATGGCAAAATCTAAGCACAAACTAGAACTCAGGTTCAGGCACACATCGTCTAATAACCTTGTCACTACACATCTTCCACAAGTATGGATCATCCAAAATATAGTATTTTGAATCACTCTTAAGCTTGGCAGCTTGAGCTTTGGAAAAGTATATAAGAATCTTCTTGGCAGCCAAATAATTCACTAAGTCTACATACCAAGGATTATACCCTCCAATGTGGTAAAGTTGCTCATCTGGAAAGGTGTCTCTAATGGGGAGATCCTTAAGTGGCTGTTGAATTCTGCTTAAGTGATTTGCTACTAAATTCTCTGCACCACTTCTATCTTTGATCTCAATGTCAAACTCTTGCAAAAGAAGCATCCAGCGAATTAGTCTCGATTTAGAATCTGACCTCTTAAGCAAGTACCTCAGAACTGCATGATCAAAGAAAACAATTACTTTAGAGCTAAGTAAATATGAACGAAATTTATCTAAAGCAAAAACAATGGCTAAAAGTTCTTTTTCTGTAGTGGTGTAAGTTGTTTGTGCTTTATCCAATGTCCGAGAAGCATAGGCTATGACATGGAGTTGCTTCTCCACTTTCTGACCAAGGACAACACCAACTACAAAGTTTGAAGCATCACACATAAGCTCAAACGAGATCTCCCAACTTGGAAGATGAATGATAGGAGTAGAAGTGAGGTGCTTCTTTAGCTCATCAAAAGCATCCTTGTAGGTCTGTTCAAAGATGAAATCAGGATATTTTTGCAAAAGAATGGATAATGAGGACACGATTCTGCTGAAATCCTGGATGAAATGCTTATAGAAACATGCATGGTAAAGAAAAAAGCACACTTCTTTCATAGAAATGGGGTAAGGTAAACAATTACATCAATCTTGGCATTATCAGTCTAAATACCCCTACTTGATATTGCATGCCCTAATACAGTTCCTTTGGTCACCATAAAATAACATTTCTCATAATTTAAAACCAAAATTCAACTGTATGCACCTATCTAATACTCTAGACAAGCTATCTAAACATGCATCAAATGAAGACTTATAAATAGTAAAGTCATCTATGAATACTTCAAGTAAGTCTCTAGGAAGTTTGCAAAGATGCTCATCATACACCTCTGAAAAGTGTCAAGCGCATTAACAGTCTTAATGGCATCCATCTGTAAGTAAAAGTACCAAAAGGACAAGTGAAGGCGGTCGTATTCTGATCCTTTAGGGCTATATGTATCTGAAAGTAACTAGAATATCTATCTAAAATTCAGCAATGAGATTTCCCTGCTATCCGCTCTAAGACCTGATCAATAAAAGGCAGGGGAAAGTAGTCATTGTGAGTGGCCTAATTCAGCTTACTATAATCAATACAAACTCGTCACCCATTCTGAATTCTGGTCAGAATCAGCTCATCAAATGAGTTCTTTATGACTGTTATGCCAGTCTTCTTGGATACAACATGGATTGGACTCACTCACTCACTATCGGAGATTGGGTATATCATATCAACAGCTAATAGTTTGCTAACTTATTTCTTCACCACCTCTAGGAGGGTGAGATTCAGCCTTCTTTGGAGTTGTCTCATAGGTTTTGCATCTTCATCCAGCAGAATTTTGTGCATACAAGTGAATGGGCTAATTCTTAGAATGTCTGCCAAAATCCATCTAATTGCTTGCTTATGAGCTACAAAAGTTTGCAACAACTTCTCCTCTTGTGCAGCATCCAAATCTGCTAAAATGATCACTACCAGCTTGTTATCAGCCTCTAAAAATACATACTTTAAATGCTTAGGTAGAGGCTTCAGTTCAAGTATAGTTGGCCGCATAATAAAGGGAAGTGTCCTAGTGGAGAAGTCTAATTCTGCAGCATGTATCTAGACAGGTTTAGAGGTATGTGTACTTGTTGTAATCAAGCTAGAACTTTCCAAACCTATTGTTGCATCACATGAAACATCATCAGCTATTAAATATACATCTATTTCAGCACAAACTTTATACAAATATCCTACAGTGCATGTACAATTAGAAATATCAGAAAAATCAGTACAAAACTCCTCAGTTAAAACATCAATAATATCTATATGAAATGCATTATGGAACACTGATGCATGCTTCATGGCCTCAAAGATTTAAACTACACAACATCATCTCCAGACTCCATGGATAAAATTCTTGAGTGCATATTAATCTTTGTCCTTGCTATTTTCAAGAAAGGTCTACCAAGGATGAGTGTAGGCATGCTGGACTCTTTTGCCATGTCCAAAATGTAGAAATCAGCAGGAAATATCAGCTTATCCACTCTCACTAACACGTCTTCTACTACTATAGCAGGGAATGCAATGCTTTTGTTTGCCAATTGAATGACTACACCAGTTTCCTTTAGAGGGCCGAGGTTCAGAGACTTGTAGATTGATGTAGGCATCACATTTATGGAAGCACCAAGATCAAGTAATGCACTGCTAAAGGTGGAATTCTCAATAGTACAGGGGACGGTTAAAGTGTCAGGATCCTTGCACTTCTGTGGCAGATTGGGCTATATAAGGGCTGGCACATTTCTCCCCATGCTGACTCTCTTATCCCTTTTTAGTCTCCTCTTGTTAGTGCATAATTCTTTAAGAAACTTAGCATATTTTGGAATTTATTTTATCACATCCAGCAGTGGAATGTTCACTTCTACTTTTCTGAATGTCTCAAAAAGCTCCTTATCAAAGTCTATTGGTGGCCTTGGCTTGGCCACTCTATTCGAAAAGGGGAGAGGTGGTTTCTGCACAATTTCTGAACTACTAGGGGCAATTTGTTGCTCTATGTTGTGCTGCTTCTCTGCCTCCACATTATTTTTCACCTCTTTACTTTTTTAGTTGTCTGGCAGCTCCTTCCCACTCCTCAATATTATATAGCTCACCTTTCTAGGATTAACCTCTGATTGAGAAGGAAGTTATCCAAAACCTTGAGACTTGAACTAGTTTACAGTGGTGGCAAGCTGGTCAATCTTTGTCTGCAGATCTTGGATGGAAGCATTTACATTCTATTGGAATTGCATATCGCTCTTGGCCATTGGTTTGACTAAATCTTCCAACAAAGGCTCAGAATTTTACTGTGTTTGCCGCTAATTCATAGGGGATGGTCTATAGCCATTACTTGCTTGGCTAGTCTATTGCTGTTGCTGCTACTTAGAGGTACCATATCTCATACTTGGATGATTATTAAAGGCAAGATTATGAGATTGGTACTGGAACCTGTACAGCTATTATTCTTTCTGAGGTTGTTGGAAATTCGAAGCTCTGTATTGATCTTATCTTTCACTAAAAACTCCATGGACAAAAGCTTGTTAGCTACCATTATGCAGCATAGGACAACAATCTGAGGTGTGCTCTATGGAGAAACAAATATGATAGTCTCTGATCACCCTTCCTTGTAGAACAGTTTATTGCACAATAGCTAACTGTCTAACAAAAGTAGTGAGCTCTTCAATTGTACTCTCAAGTCTGCTTGGTTGCTGCACATTATGCACTTCTTTCACTAGTGCCATAACTCTTGTACTAAATTGTTGAGAGGTCTCTGCCATGTTGTCAATAAGTGCTCTAGCTGCAGATGGTGTCTTGTCTATGAGAGCTCCATGATGAATCCATATTTTTACTAATATTTTACTATAGTTTTAACCCATTTAATAAAGAAAATATGTTAGGAAAAGCAGAAAAACTCATAAAAATATAATGATTGAAGATTTTCTTTAAATACATAGTTATTTTAGAATTTATGAATTTTCTGTGTAGAATTTAAGAATTTTATCATGTTTTTGTAAGAAAATCTGAGCCAAGTGCATGAAGATGGAAGATCAATGGAAGGATAGAGGAAAAGTGGCAATTCTAGACTCAAAGAACAAAATAAATGGAATGAAAGTTGGACGTGATCACTATTGTTAGTGAAAGTGATCGTTCTAGAGCATAAATGAGGAATATAGTATGGGAGTGGTCACTCTTACCAGCGAAAGTGAGTGTTCCAGAGAGTCTCTCAGAAGAACACACTGGGCGTTATCACTATTGCTGGCGAAAGTGAGCTTTCTAGAGGACTTCAATCTCAACAAGGCTCTACGTGATTACTCTTGCTGGCGAAAGTGAATGTTCCAGAGAAGAGTGTATCAAGGCAAGTTGCGCGTGGTCACTCTTGCTCTCAAAAGTGATCATGCGCACTCCTCGACCTCTTGCGTTGCTACTTTCATCAACGAAAGTGAATATTCTAATCTTCCAGAAACTACATGAGCCTCTGCATGCCCACTCTTATAAAGCAAAGTGACAACGCTCAAAGTCAGAAAAAATTATAAATTACAGAAATGCTAAGATTTTTAGATCTTTTGTTCATTTTTCATTTCCACTTAGTTCCTGGGTGTGGAGAGAGTCTGAGAGAAAGAGTGGGGACAAACTTTGAGCTCCAACCTAGAGGAATCAGATTAGGGAACGATTGAAGATGGCTCTTCTGCGTTCTTTCTCTTCTTCTCTTTCTTTTTCTTTCTCTGCTGCAATGGCTGTGTAATTTCTTCATAGTTAGGGATTGTAGATCCAAAATGAACATGTTGAATTGATTCTGGATTTGGATTTCAAGTTTTGGAATGGATTGAGTGGTTGATTCTGCACTTTACATAGTAATTGAATGGAAATTTGATTGACTAATTTCAGAAGAACTCTTGTCAATGAAAATTGAATTTGTTTTTCAGATCTAAACCAATCACTAAGATTATAGCCTTCTTAGGGATAAGAGAACTTGATCTTGCAATCCTCTGGTTTATCACACTTAAAGCAACATTGAATTGAATCAGATCTAACGAATTAGAGTGATTTAATTGAATGTTAGATTCACTGAGTTAAAGAATTAACCTCTGAATAATACAACGTGAAACTGATTGTCATTCTTTTCAATTACTTGCAAGTTCAGAACTTTATTGATTCAACATTGGAGTTTTGGTGAACCAACTCCCTAGCTATGGTTTCTACCTCTGTTTTCTCACATTTACTTGTTCATTATTCTGTTTTTCTTCTGATTTCAATATTTGTCAATTTTAATTCCAAACACTCTTTGAAATTAGTTAAGCTCAACTAATTGTGGCCTTGTGAAGTGGTAATTGAATACTTTTATTCCCTGAGATTGATACTTGGGACTCTAACACAGTTCTATCATTTTTTATAACTTGCTACATCAACACTAATACACTTGCTAGTCAATTCAACTTCTATTTGAAGTGACTCTCCACCGCTTGCTGCATCAAGCATACTCCTCTCCATTAGAGCAAGGCCTTCATTGAAGTACTGAATGAGTAGCTGGTTACTGATCTGATGGTGTGGACAGGTTGTGCATAACTTCTTGAATCTCTCTCAGTACTCATAGAGACTTTCTTGGTTGAACTGTCTGATGCCACTAATCTCTTTTCTAATTGTGGCTACTCTGGAAGCAGGGAAGAACTTCTCCAAGAACATCCTCTTCATGTCTATCCAGCAAATGACAGACCCTGACTGCAAGGAGAATAGAAAACCCTTCAGCTTGATGTGGTCTTATGGAACTCCTTGAGGCCTTATTATTAAGCAGACTATGTGAAACTTCTTCAAATGCTTATGAGGGTCCTTACCTGTACTGTTATCAACAAATGGATTAGACCAGATTTTAGCTCGAAAGGAGCATCTAAATCAGCATATTGGATGCCTAAGGGTTGGTATGTGACATCCGGTGAAGTCAATTCTTTAAGAGTCCTTTCATATTGATTAATCATAATATCAAAACACACAAATATGCTATCAGAATGCTCATAATTAGAGTGCACAACAACACTATCAAGGGTATCACTACAATGACTATGCACACTATCTTCCAATTTAAGTATATTCAACATGTTCCAAGTACGTTCAATCTCAAGATCAAATGCAAGTAATTGCCCAAAATTAGTTCTAGTCATGCACCAAGAAGTAAATCAATCAAAGTCAATAGAATCGACAATGTCAAAGCCAAAGGCAACTTAATTACTCTATTTTCTATTTAAAAAAAAAACTTAACTTTTTTTAAGATGTCAAAATTAAAATAAATAAATAAAAATTAAAAAATATCTAAATTATGGAATAATAAAAAATTGTAGCGAGATAATAAAAGAATATACTCTCACAGTATTCTATTATGGTTCTTGTAGTTCTAACCTATTGATCTATGACATGCATTCTCACCTTGGGTAGTTTGTAAGCCTAAGAATAAAAGGTCAATAAAGCTAAAATCTATTTCATAGAGTCATCCTCAATTAATAGATAATCTACTAGATGTAGGAACTTATATAAATAAAATAAGCTCTAGATAAAGTTCTCTTGATAGACAAATAGGACGTACATCCAAATTGTTATCACTATACAACTCCTCTAAACTTAAAGTTTAATTAGACCTAAATATAAGGTCTCACTCATGTTATGCATGATTAGTAGTGTGTGAGGGAATAAACAAACTTTATACAAATCAAATAATAAAATTGTGCAAGGAAAAAAATAAAAAAAAAATCAGCCAAATAAATTATAATAGGAAGTAGAATAAAAAGAAAATAAAATACTAGAAATTAAAATTGTTTTAATTTTTTAATTCTTTAAATATTTATTAAATTTTATTTTCAAAAAAAAGTTTTTTTAAATAAAAAATCAAAATTTAAATTTAAATTAACAAATTGGTTAAATAATTTTTTTTTTCAAAATTTAAATTCAAAACTAATCTATCTAAAAAAACTAATCTTATCTTTAAAACTAAAACAAACTAAATCTAATCTAATCAAATCTAACCAAATCTTAACTATAATTTAAAATTTAAATTTAAAAAATAATTAAAATTAAAATTTAAAATTTTATATATATATATATATATAAAAGAATATAATCTAAACTAAATATGAGGAATCTTTATTCGCTGCTCCTCAATCTCTGCAAAATTTATGCAAAATCTCTCTAAAATCCCTACAACTCACAATTCTACAGAAATCCTATTAATTCATTTATTCAAAAATTTAAAATTTAAAATTCAAAAATCCCAACATTCAAAATTTCATATTCAAAATTAAATGCACTAAAATAGCAAAATTTAACAAAACAGATATAAACAACAGAAATAACTTACAGAATTTAACAAATAATAGAACACAAACATTTTTTCCTTTTATTATTTAACCTTATTAATGACTCAAATTAAACACATCTAAGCAAACACAAAAAAGAATACCAAATCGCATAGAGGGACAAAAACAAAAACTATGAAAAAAAAACAATAATAAACCCTAAAGCAATGAATCAAAACTGAAAATGTATCCAAAGTTTTTTTTTTAAGATTTTATAGTATATAGTCAAACCTAAGTTGATTCATAATGACACATTCTCAGTTAAATTCAATTTAAATTTTCTTTTAAAAATGCAAATAAGGTTTTTGTGGTTTTAAAAATTACAAATTAATCAAAATAAATTACGAATAGAATAAAATTAAGTAAAAATGAATTAAGAAACATCAATCCACAAAATACCAAATGTGTGTAACTCCAACTATCATAGTATCTAAAGATTTAAATCTAAGTTTGAATAATTATCCAATTTAATTATTAATTCAATTGAATAATCTAATTGAATAGAGTTACAAATTAAATCAAATAATCATTTAACCTAATCTGTATTAATTATCAAATCAGATCAATCGAGTCATAATTTGAATTCTAATAACAGAAAAGTTATTCACAATCGCAATACACAATTCTGAGATTAGAGAGAAAAAGAGAACAAACTTGGAGCAATTTAGCACAGAACTCAAGTCAAAATTACAGCGTTTGGATTCCGCAGATTGAACGAGAGGTTTAGCCTTCCATCGAATCACCTAACCCACACAAGAATGAGAAAAGAACGAGAGAGTTCAAGAGAAAGTAAAAATAAAGATCCTTATTTCAGCCAAGTCTCAAAATCTTAAAGTATTTTTTTACCTCCCCTAAATCAGAACCTTATTAGTCTATTTATAAGCTCTGATTAGGGTAAACTAAATGGCCAAAATTTGGGCCTTAATTATAACTACAAGCTCAAATATAATTATCTAATAACAAAGGGTTCAAATGCAATCTCACAACAATATTCAGCAAATCTACCTCAACTTCAAAAAATCATAAAAATTGAAATTAACTTCAAATTCAGCGATCTCTATGTGCATTTTGAAGCCCTAGATGTGTAAAATCCAATGCAACTAGAATTAGTCAAAAATAATATTTGTAAAAAAAGTTATGATCGAAAGAGTAGTCAAAGGTCAGAATTACCAAAAAATATAAAATTAAAGCATTTATTTGTAATAGGCCCAATTTATTCTAATAAGTAGAAAATAATAAAAACTATAAAAACAAAGCATATTAAAAGTGTTTATAAACTAAAATAAAACTATAAATATAAACCTAAAATATGTTACATCATTCCCTTGACCCCTTCCCCCAACCCCAAACCTCTCAGGTAATCCCTTCTCACCTCTCAACCTTAAACATCTACCATAACTCCTCCCCCACCTCCCCCACCCTTAACCTCAAACTTCTCCCATAATCCCCTTCACCTTCTCCTACCTCTTCCCTCTATCAACCCCTCCCTTCCCACGCACTTAACCCCACCTTGCACCCCTTTCTTCACTCTCCCCTCACCACCCCATCATGCACCTCTAGTTTCACATTTACCCATATTTCATATCTAATCTTACAATTTTTCCTATGCACCTAACCCTATATTATCCTCCATCCCATTTTCTACTCCCTCTCCCCACCCCACCCTTCCCTCCCTAACCCCCCCACCCCTAACCCTAACCTCACACTCAACTACATTAATTGAAAGAAAGTCAAAACTCTCATGTTCTGATCCATAATTTTGAGAGACCTCAATCTTTGGTGTATGGTCGTATGGGTCATGACTTCTCAGTCAGTAATATATATTCAATAAAAAAAATTAATAATTTTTCTATTTGTTTTGCATATTATCTTTATGTTTTGAACAAAATGGCTCAATGCTCATGACTTAGAAGAGAGCGTGCCAAAAGGTGTGGGGAAGGGGTAGAAGCAGGGGTGGAGGGAGGTGGGTTGCAGGGAGGAAGAAGATTTTATTTAAAAATATGTAAAATATGTTCAAGAACCTTTTTGCAAATATTTATTTTAAATAATAAAATACTATAAAATAAATGACGTACACAATAGTGCTGAGTTGACTTTTCTTGCCAGCTTAACATTTAACAGAAAATAGTTAATGACAGATACTAAATCCTAATTTTTTAATTTTTTTACGGACTAAATTCTAATAAAAAAAATTATAAAAATTTATTGCAAAATGTGATAGGGATAAAAACGTAATTAATTGAAAAATAAATTATACATTTATTAAAATATAAAGATTAAAAATATAATTAAACATAACAAATAATACAATACACTAATTTTTGTGTATTAGAAGCATATATTGATATTATGTACTAATAATTTAATTTTTATTAGATAAACTGAATACTTATAAAGACCAATTTAATATTAAATTATTAATAAAATAATAATTTTTTTTAGCGTAGAAACTGTCCTTAATCCTGTCTACTTGTTGAATTTCTTTTTTTAAATTTTTTTCTGTGGGATTTAATTTCACGTGTTGCGCAAGTAAAAATATCTAATTCATTGTTATTTTATAAATTTGAATTCTTATACTTAAAATAAAATCATGCTTGTTAGTCTTTTTATATTTAATTAATTTATTTGCTTAGTGTAGTTATGTTGTCTAATTTAAGTTTGAACGCGATACCTTCACTTATTTTTAAAGTTCACTTAATTCTCTCAATCTTCAATAGTTGACTCCATCGTATAATAATGTTGTGAAAATAACAACTTTATAAGAATGGACATAAATTAGGTTAGACTAAACTTTTCGAGTCTGATTAATAATTTTAAAATTTAAGTTTAACCTATTATTTGTTATAAGCTTTTTATTAAGTTTAATTTGACTTTTTTTAAAATTTAATTTACCTTATTAGCATTTTTATCAATCTATTTATTATTAAGACATTTAACATGTCGTTAATTTTTTTTTTTTAAATAAGTTGTTAAACAATAAGTATGTTTTTTTTAAAAGTTATAAGGCTTATATTTAAATAAATTTTTAAAAAAATGATTTAACATCTTAAATATATATAATAAAATTATATATTTTTATTTATTATTTTAAATCAACAAATATAAAATAAATTTTATACTTAAAATTAACAAATACAACAAACAAAAATCTAAAAAATATAAATAACAATTATTATATTATAATTTTTATATAAAATTATTTAATATATTATTATAAATTTTAAATAAGTTATTTTAATAGATCTAATAAATCTTTTTTTAAACTTATTCTGACCTATTTAATTAATTAAACTTCTTAAAAATCTAAATTCTTACTTTAAATGAGAGGTTTTTAATGTATAGGTTTTCTGGTTTTCTGGTTTTTTTAATAAATCTACATATAGGTTCATTTAATTATCAGTCTTCAATATTGAACTTGTAATTTATGATAATGAAGTGAAAGTGACAAATTATGATGACATAACACATACAACAAATCACAAAATGAACGGAGGAACAAGATAAAAAGGAAAAACAAGTTCACTCGCATGGTCTGGTTCCATAGTTGCATCATTTTTCTTGACTTGAAATAGCTACAAGTACTGCACCTTGAACAAATAGAGCGACTAAGAACTCATAGGCTATATAAGCAAAGGATTCCTTCAGTCAATCCTTCTAATAAGTCTATCACCAGTGGTCCATTTGTTTTCTCCAAGTTACAAGCTATGAGGTTTCTTTTAATACAAGAAACTTTCTTCCATGTTCGAATGCACGTACCTCGTTAAATCAACAAAAAGTAAAATTTGTATTTCAAACAATGAAAAAAATATAAAACAAGTAATATTTTATTTTATATTATTAACTATTTAAAATATATTAATTATTATTAAATATTTTTATTTGAATTATATTTTAACAAAAACATAAATAATTTTTAAAATATAAAAAATATTAATTTAGTATTTTTAAAATTTATTTGATATGAATTTAGATATTAAAAACTTATTCTATTTTTCTCTTTTAATTTCACTCCTTTATTGCTTTTTCTGACTCCTTCTCAAATTCCTTTTGCAGCTGGTTGTTCATAAGATGAGTCTCCTTTTCTTCGGGATCAATTGCCACTTGTCCACATTCGTTATAATATGCTAAATAAAAAGGATTCTCGTTACGACTTTGCATTTATTAGAAAAGTAAGTTTAACTTGTACGGCCATAAATTTTACATATACAAATCGAAATCATATCCTATTAAATATTATAAAAGTGTATATATATATATATATATATATATATATATACTTTTATAATAATTAATTTTTTTAATAATTTAACTGTAAATTATTTTTAACAACGATATTTAATAAAATTAAATATTTTACTAATATTTAAATACATTATATGTATCATATTTAAATATTAGATAATTTTTTAAAATTTATTATCTTTTGAGAATTGAATTTTAAATTCAGATAATAGTATGCTTTTAAAAAATTATTTTCATAGTTTTTAGTATATTTTTTTAAAAAAAATTCTATTTATCAATTTTTAAACTGTCTTAAAATATTAATTAATAATATCTTTTAAAAGTATGATTGATCCATAGTCGTTTCATTCCCTTGATTGAAGTGCAAAAATTTTATACCACTGCATTATTTGATTGGACGTTCAATATAATATTTGGAAAACGGAAATTTTAGGATAGAACTTGATGGGAATAAAAAAAAAAGGAAACGTGATTGAAGCAAAAGTCAAAGCGCTTGTTTGAAGTTCACGTAGTTTGACTTGTTTATTTATATTTTTTAAAGCATAAATATATTTTTTCTTCATATTTTAATCTTTTTTTCATTTTTTAAATGTTTTTAAATTTTTTATAATTTTTTTATTTTAATTTTTAATACTAATGTGGTTGAAAAATTTGCCACATGATAATAAGAAAAAAAATCAGCATTAAAAACTAAAATAAAAACTTATTAAAAAGTAGAGAAAAAATTTTATTTAAAAATACTAAAATTAAAAATCTGATAAAATATAGACAAATATATTTATTTTTAATTTGTTAATTAATTATTCGAGCAAGTACGTACTAAAATAGCACCAAGTAGGTATCAAAACTTATTATGTAGGTACTAAGGTGGACTACAACGTATTATGTAGGCACCAAAGTGTAGCAAAACACACTAAATAAGTAAGTAGCAAGAAGATCTTGAAAGACCAAAAAAAAAAAAAAAAAAACACTAAAATGGCACAAAGGTGCACCAAAAAGCACCAAAAGAATATCAAAACAAACTAAAAGGATACCAAATAGGTACCAAAATACATAAAAAAAAAAAAAAAGACATTAAAATCCACCAAGAGACACCAACAATAAACAATGATTCATTCCATAGAAAATAGGAAAAAAAAAACAAAAAAAATTTACAAAAATTAAGTTTAACACGTTTAATTGTTGTCTTGTTAAAATATCTTACTCCTTCTTAAAATATATGTAAGATTCGAAACAAGATTTTTATTAAAAAATAATAATAATTTCTTACTTTATCGCTTATCTGTTTAATTTACTTTTTGTTGTTATTATTATTTGATTTAAATGAACATTTAAAATTCATAAACTCCTTAACTTTACAGAGGGATAATGGTGACATTAGTTCACAAGAAGTTGATAAAGATTCAACTAAATCAATTAAAGGCCCTTATTTTAAAAAAAGAAAAGAAATTTTTTTTAAGTTATAATAAAAATTTGTGTCAGCAAAAGGTTAAGATATATTTGAATTATTTTACTAAAAAGAAATATGAAAAAAAGATTCAATATTTATACTTAAAAAGAAATGACTCTTACATAGCTCATGTGTTTATTTTGACGAGTTTTTATGAAAAGATGGTAGCTAAAGAAAATATTAATTTTTAGTAAAAAAATAATAATGTTCTTCGATAAGTTTATAGGTAAACTATAGCCAAGAAAAAAAATGTAGTTGTATTTGAAATAAAAAGATATTTTTTACTAGTTTTCATAAAAAAAAAAACTAGTGATATAGTTTCTAGTCAAAAAGTGAGTTGCAAATATATTTGTTAAAGTACACAAATGTCAAAAATTAATCGAAAAAAAACATCATTGAAATAAGTTCCAACCACTTTTATATGAAAAATCTTAAGTACAAATATTTTAAAGAGAATTGAATATTTGACTTGAAGATTTGAAGTATTAAGAGTGGTTACCTACAATTTCTAACAATTTCTAATAATTGAAGATTAAAACACGTAATAAAGATTGTGAACAATATGGAAGGACAATTACGAGAAGACATTTTAGATAATTACGTTGGATAATAACATATTTTAAGAAGTTATTGTGTTATAATTATAAATAAGATTTACTTTTATTGCTTAAGGGTTACCACTTTTTCACACAAATACTGACACTCAAAATCTTTGAAAGCACCGAAGTTCTACATTATTTGGACTCACCTACTAGGAGATCATTCCATGTGTTCTTTATTTGAAAGTTGTAGGTTATTTCTATATTTCAATTGCAATTACATTTGTTTTATTTCAATACGTATCACTTTCCTTTAATATTACACTAATTTTTCTTCTTATATTCATTATGTTTATTTTTGCCCTTTTATATATTAAGTTAATAATTATATTAAGAATAAACTTTAAAAGTCCATAAAAAAGTTCTAAAATTTAATTCTAAATTATTCTTAATTTTATTTATTTCTTTACAAAAATTCATTGTAAACAATACAAAAATTAATTATGAAGATCAAAAGAAAAGATAATCAATTGAGTCTAACATTCAAGTTAGGATTTTAGGGATTTGCAATAAAATAAAAGATTGCTAAGGTTATAAAAGATTAGAGTTTTTAGAGCTTGTAATAAAGGGAAATAGTTTTCAGGTTAAAAAATTAAGTTTTTTTATGGTTTGCAAGAAAAAAAAAATTAGGGTTAGGAAAAAATAGATTTTAAGATTTTGCAAAAAAAATAATAATTTAAAATTAAGTTTTTTATGAACAAGCATAATATGGAAGAGAAATACATAAAGAAAAAATAAAGAACAAAATGAAACAAAAATAAAAACTTTTACTTGATCTGACAAATAAAGATAATTAAATTTACTTTTTGTGTTTATTTTTGTTGACCCTTTTATGATGATTTAGAATTCTTTGATCAAAATTTTTTTTTTAAACCTTTAGACATTTGTTATTTTTAATTAGCTTTAAGATGCGTGTTTTGAGAATTAAAGTATTTTAAGGACTTGTCTCTTTCTAACTTTTTTTTTATTTTTATTTTTTTTTCTTCTTCTTTTTACTCTTTGTTTTGGTACACTCTAAAATTTTTTCTTCTTTCTCTTTATTCCTATTTTTTCTAAAATTTTTCTCCCTTTAAAAATATACTATTTCTTTATAGCTTACATTCTCTAAATCCTAAATTCTATTTAATATACATTTTTTTATTTTAATGAAAGACTCCAACATTTTACACTCTTTTATTTTTCAATGACCACTAAAAGATTTGACCTTTTTTATTTTTTTAAATCAATTTTTATTCACTAATTTATTATCTATTTTAAATTTAAAAATAAAAAAAATTAGATTTTAAAGTTTTGAATTAATTTTTATTTATTTTAACTTTGTGCCAAATTTAATTTTTATCTTTTAAACTTATTTTTAATAGAGTCTAAAATAAAATTGATTATTCTCGATAGACAATTAATGTAACGTGGATGCATGTCCTGTACCCTAAAGTCACAAATTCCTAAGAAAAACTCTGTATCCTTAAAAAAGAGACGAAAGCCTCGGCAGTGGCGGAGAAAGTCTCCCTCTTATAAAAAGAATTGTCAACTAAGGTTAGAGAAATTGCATAGAAAAGGAAAGATAAAAGTTAAAGTTAATGTAATAAATATATGCGTTGTACAAAGGCATAGAATAAAGATGCATTAGTGGTTGCCGCACGCTTTGAAATTGAATATTATAGATATAAGTTTTGACTAATTGTCAAAAAGGCCATAATCGATTCAGAACTTCACATCGATTCACTGCTTAGACTTCTTTTTTCACAAACACTATCGAACTCGTTGTTTAACTATTTCTTAATTCAATTCCATTGAATGCTTCACTCTAATTTTCTCAAGTATATGAGAAACATTATCTAAATGTATAAAATCTATTTATAATAAGTTGAGTTTGTATTTTCTTATATTACGAAGTGATATACTTCTAGTTTTATTGTATTTTTTATATTTACATTTAATTTAATTTACTCACATTTAATATTTCTAATTTTTGAATTCAGTTTCTCATATCAAAATCTAACCCAATAATTATTCTCTTTAAATTATCTTATTTATAATTCTACTTAAAGTTAAAGTTATCAATGCAATGTGTGAGAGTCAATCGGTAATTGAATGATAAGATATTGATTTGTGATTTATTAATTTAACTTTGGTTTAACTATAACTGAATTTGTAATGATTAAATACAAATTATAAAAAAATGTATTGTGTAAACAATAAAAATATGTCAAATTGTGATATTTAAATATATTCTGAATATAAATTTTACATTAATTATTGTAGGATATCTTTGTGTTATCTATATATTTTAATTAAATATTTAAATTGTAAATTACCATTGAATTTCATATCATATATTTATACGATAAAAATAATATGAATTTAATAGCAAAATAATAATAATAATAATTTAATATAAACTAGTTTAGTAGCTTGTGTAATGTGTAAGTATTTATTTTAGAAAAAAAAAATATATATATATATAGTTTTATATTAAAAAAGTAATATTTATATTCTTATAAATAATTTTATATAATAAATTATTTTAAATAATAATTCTTAAAAATTATTTTAGTTTAACTTTATAACTATGAATTATATGTATCAAAATATTAAAGACTAAATAAAATTAAATAATTTCAAAATAATATTTATTTAAAAATAATATTTTTTATTGTAAGAATATTTTTTTTTACTGAATATCAATAATTAATATATATTAATCCATCAATTTAGGAGATAATATTTTTAAAATAAAATTCAGACTAAAAAAGTAATAATTTAGAATAAGAACGAATTAGTCCATGAATGGATTCTAGTTCGATTAAATGTTTCATTTTAGAGTTGTTCACGAATTAATCTAATTTAATGCATACAGTAAACATAAATTGAAAACTAAAAACTGAATTAATAACAGTAAACAAATATAACATGTAAGAATTGAATTTCTGTATTAAAATAGATCAAATTTTAAATTTCATTTTAAAAAATAATCCAATCCAATTAAAACTAATGTCATGTTTTTCTATATAATATTTTTTATTCATATATATATATATATATATATATATGAATTTCTATATATATGTAAGAGTGGAATGCTTTATTATTAAAATTTTACTCAAAAATTTAAATATTATTTTTTTAAAAATACATCTTATTATTTTACTATATTTATAAGTTTATTGGTTTCATCATTATATAAAATTATTCCCTTGGCTCATTTCTTTGAAAAAATATATTTTGTATTATATACAAAATAAATTTTAATTAAAAATACTATAAGATATAATAAAATAAATTAAAAATAAAAATATAAAATTTAAATATTCCAATATAAACCATTTTTAATTAAATCAAATTAAGTTTAAAACTTTACTCAAACTAATTTATATAAATTTACAAGGCATTATTTTTTTTACCAAATCAAATGATTTCTTTTATTCAAAATCAATTCAAATTGAATTACATCCACCTTTACTTCATCTTCATTACCCACTTATGCTTTATCATAACTGCGTAAATGGTACAGGATACATACATGGTCTAAAATCAATAAAATTTATCATAACTATTTTATCTTTTAAAATTATGACATTTTGATAATTCTTAATAACATTGAAAAAATCTAAATTTAGGAAGAATTAATTTCACTTATATTATAAATTTATAATAATATATTTTTTGTAATTTTTAATGCCTTGTAACATAATTTTTAATAAAAAATATCAATAATATATTCTCTTAGTTACTCTTTTAAATGAACTCCATATATAGAAAATATAAAAATACTTGTTATCGTTATTACGAATAGCATGAAAATATTCCCACACTTTTCCGATGAAAATGGGTTTAATGCACCAATAACTCACCATATTCACATTTACCGAGGACTGCCCCAATTTGATAAAGTAAAATGTTTATTTCATCAAATTTAATATTAATTTTAGTTATTATTATTTTTTATATAAAAAATTTATTTATTTCAATGTTGAAGTAGTAATATTAACATCAGTGCAAAAAATCATTATCTGAGCTGCTTCCACTTTCACATTGCAATAAAAGTAGGATAATCTTCAACTCTCTGTCACTTTTCTTTCCTTTCTCTCTCTTCTCTCTTCTCTCTCTCTCTCCATACCTTTTTTTGCTTCTTCTTCTTCCATCCTTCTCTGCTCAAAGACTCAGCATAACCTTACTCCTCCTCCTTCTTCTTTTGTTGACTTGTGGCCACCACAGAGGGAGACCCATTTCTGGATCTTCTGGTAAGCTTCTATCCATTTTTTTTTTCGCTTACCCTTTTCACTGTTCCGATTCTTCTTGCTATCTGCTTGTTCCATCAGATTCATGGGCTTGTTTTGTGGATTGGGTTGGTGTTGATTTCATTACCCTTTTGATCTCTGACGGTGAAGTTTCTGTTTTTACTGTAGATATTGAAAATTTTCTCTGTTTTTTAGCTTGTTGATGTTGTGGGGGTAATTAGCTTGTTAATTGCCCTCATTTCATGACAAGGTTAATGGGAGAGTCTTTTCTAATTCCTCATTATTGTCTGTGCTTGTGTTGCTTTTGCTTCCATGTTTGATTTGTTGGTGAATTGGATCTGCGGAGTCAGATAATCCTTATCTATTAATTTTCATATATAAGTTGGAAATTCAATCCTTTTAATTAAATATTTTTCAATTTTCATTTTTGTTGATTAGCTAATTTGAGATTTTTTATATTCAAGTTATTGGCCTATATTCATGTTTTATACTGATGCTTTTAGCCTTTTGAAACTTTGTGGCTGGTAGATAAATCTTTCATGATATATGCGCATATTTTATGATCTAGAGAATCTCTTCATTTAGAAAGCATTTGTTTTTTTTTGTACCATGTTCATTTTCCTTTGTTTTATTGATGTTGACAGGTGTAGAGGCCTTTCAAAATTAAGAATTTGTTAACATCAATTGGTGTATAGTGCTAGGGGGTTAAGTTTGAAGCCTTGCTTTCAACTTTTGTCATTGGAAGCTTATAGGTTGGATCCATATTTTCCTGGATATTTAGGCTATCTTTGTGTCTAATTTTCCCTGTGAAATGATGATGATGTTTGATGAGGTGGGGCTTTGTGGTGATTTGGATATGTTGTCTGCTCCTCTTGGAGAAGTGGATATTACCGCCCGGCAAACTGAGCCAGAGGCGATAGTTGAGGATGATTATAGTGATGAAGAAATTGATGAAGATGAGCTTGAGAGGAGGGTGTGGAGGTATAAAATGCGTCTCAAGCGATTGAAGGAACAAAGTAAATCCAAGGAAGGAATTGATGCAGTGAAGCAGAGACAGTCCCAAGAACAGGCAAGGAGGAAAAAGATGTCAAGGGCTCAAGATGGAATCTTGAAGTATATGCTGAAGATGATGGAGGTTTGCAAGGCCCAGGGATTCGTTTATGGGATCATTCCTGAGAAGGGAAAGCCTGTGACTGGGGCATCTGATAACCTTCGTGAATGGTGGAAGGATAAAGTCAGGTTTGATCGAAATGGTCCAGCTGCTATAGCCAAGTATCAAGCTGATAATGCAATCCCGGGGAAGAATGATGGATGTAATTCCATCGGTCCAACACCACACACCTTGCAAGAGCTGCAGGACACAACCTTGGGTTCTCTCTTATCAGCACTCATGCAGCACTGTGATCCTCCACAAAGGCGGTTTCCATTAGAGAGGGGCGTTCCTCCACCGTGGTGGCCCACAGGGAATGAAGACTGGTGGCCCCAAATTGGTTTACCTAAAGATCAAAGTCCTCCACCTTACAAGAAACCTCATGACCTGAAGAAGGCATGGAAAGTTGGTGTTCTTACTGCAGTAATCAAGCACATGTCTCCTGACATTGCCAAAATTCGCAAGCTTGTGAGGCAGTCCAAATGCCTTCAAGATAAAATGACAGCCAAGGAAAGTGCAACCTGGTTGGCAATCATCAATCAAGAGGAGGGCTTTGCACGTGAGCTTTACCCTGACTATACCCCTCCATTAGCCTCTGCGGTAGGTAGTGGATCTTTGGTCATCAATGATTGCAATGAGTATGATGTTGAAGGTGGTGAGGATGAGCCAAACTTTGATGTGGAAGACCGGAAACCAGAGAATCTTCATGCATCCAATATTGGGATGGAAAGAATCAAGGGAAGCCTGCCAGTTCAGCAGCCTTCTTTCCCAATCAAGGGTGAGGCCGGAGCAAATTTGGATTTCATGCGAAAGAGAAAGATCTCTGGTGACTTCAACATGATGATGGATCAGAAGAATTATACTTGTGAACACCCTCAGTGCCCTTACAGTGATGTTCGCCTTGGTTTCCCTGACAGAATTTCTAGGGACAATCATCAATTGAATTGTCCATATAGAGGTACTTCAGATTATGGTGGACCAAATTTTCATGTTAATGAAGTAAAGCCAGTCATATTCCCACAATCCTTTGTTCAACCCAAATCCACTGCTCAGTCTATTAACTTGGTTCCACCTTCATTTGATCTAACTGGACTTGAAGTTCCAGAAGATGACCAGAAAATGATTGGTGACCTTATGACTGTCTATGATACAAATGTTCAAGGCAACAAGAACGTAAGTTCCAGTAATCGTGCAGCTGCAGAAAATCCGAACCTTCCTCAGCCAGGCATTCAGCAGCAACAGGACAACTTCTTTCGCAGTCAAGGATTTACTATGGAAGGAAACTTCTTTCAAGAAGCCAACATGTCCAGTAATCATCACATTTTTGCTAGAGAGGAGGGTCAATTTGACCAATTCAAATCCCTAAATACTCCCTTTGATACCAATCACAACAACAATAACTTCCAATTAATGTTTGGATCCCCTTGTGATTTGGCATCCTTCGATTTTAAGGATTTGCAGGGAGTAGGGATGGATGGTCTTCAGAAACAACCAGATATTTCAATATGGTACCAGTGAAAATAACAAGTGGAATATGGAGACTCAATCATCTACTATGTACTCTTTTTATTTTCCTTCATAAAGAAGGCACCCCTGATCATGTGAAGCTCCTGTAGCCAAAATGTTTTACTGCAATTTTCTTCACATGTAATTCTGTAGGCCTAGAACTAGATATTTTTATGTTAATGCTTGGCAGGTCTAGTATGTGTTATAATAAAAACTTACTTATTCCCATTATGTAGCCCTGTGATTGTGTTTTGATCAGTGCAGCCTTCTTGTTACTTAAGATTATTCTATGCAGCTGTGATATAAATAAAGACTGCTCCTTTGATACACTGCATATTTAAGTGTTTATTTCATAAGTTTTTTTGTAAATAATAACTTACGCAGTAAATTTCTTATAAGATAAAAATAACTTACTTCAATAAACAATAACAAAAAGCTTACTGAAATAATTTTAAAAAACTTACAAAACTTATATAAATTGTACATAAATTTTTTCATAATGGACCGTATGGTATGGTCAAGGTTCTACAAAGTTTAGCTTCATCCTATTATCTAGCATTTATAATGTTTGGCCTAGTTAGGGGGTTAAATTGTTGGCTATGTGAAGTGTTTGTCTTTAGTTACATCTTTATGTTATGCTTATCGTTTCCCATGTGAAATGGACCCCAGAACAGTTGTTTGGCTGATTCCAACTTGAATTCCTTTTGGATTGCGTGCTGAGTTTGTGTGTGGGGTCCCATTTTGTAAGGGCACATTATTCACATCTTTTGTTTGTGTCACTGGTCAATAAATCAACTAAGGGGTTTTCATTGTTCATAACCATTGAAAGTGGCTATTCATGGGACAGTGAAAGTGCTATCTCATTACTGGCCAAGGCGGCTGAATATAATACACACAGTGCTTTTCATTTGATTGACTTGTTTACCCTTTTCATTTGTTAAATTTTCATGCCATGTTTGGTTCTCAACACTCTCTTTTCTTTGGTATTTGAGGTACCTGCTGGTTTAAAAATGGAAATTAGCATTCTGAATGGCACCAGAGTCATGTAGTTCAGTGAATGAGCTTTATTTTCTGAAAATGTGCTGTGCATAATAATAGCACGTGTTGAAAAAAAGTGGCAAAGGGTAAGAAAGAGACCCGGTCTTCACTCATTATCCTTGTTTGGAAGGAAAGGAAAATTCGATATCCATGGGCAAAAATGGAATAACTTCCCAAGCCCAGAAGAAAAAAGAGCTGTTATATGATGTCTAAATATATAATTTCATTTTTGAAAGGGATATTTTATTTATTTTTTACTTTTAAATTTTTTTATATCTACTGTTTAACTTTAAATGTATTAAGTTATTTATATTTTTGTTTATTTACATGAAAATATAATATGAACAGTAAATATATAATTCAATTCTTGAAAGGGATATTTTATTTATCTTTGAATTTTAACACTTTTAGTTTCTACTGTATAATCTTTGAATGAGTTAACTTATTCATATTTTTGTTTATTTACATAAATATAAGTAAAATAGGAGCAAAATATAAACAAGTTGACTTACTTACAATTTTGGTTCTTATATTTTAACATGCGTGCGATTTTGTTGTTTTTATTTTTATTTTTTGTCATTTTGATTTTTTAAATACTCAAAATAAGTCATTTACCCTAAAATTAATATTTTTATTATATTTTTTTATTTTATATTTTTACTTAAACATTTATATGTGTTTTCTTTGTATAAAAAATATTATATGAATAGTAAATATATAATTTCATTCTCGAAAGGAATATTTTATATATCTTTGACTTTTATAACTTTAGGTTTCTACTGTTTAAGCTTTGAATGTGTTAACTTGTTCATATTTTTGTTTATTTACATAAATATAAGTAAATAACAGCAGAGTATAAATAATTTGGTTTAATGATAATTCGGTTTTTATATTTTAACATATTTACGATTCTGGTCATTTTAGTTTAAATTGTTCACATTTATTTATATAAATAAAGAAAGAAAAATTTTAAGATTTAACCTAAATTAATACTTTGAAAAATTAAACTATACAAAATTTTGAAGGATTAAAGTAGATAAACAAAATAACATTTTTAGGAATTAATTTATGTATTTTTTAAATCATGTTTATTTTTTAAATAGAAAATCATCTTGTTCAAATAAAATTTTTATCTATAACATGATATACAGATGAACTCTTCTAGTAAAAGAAAGAAAATCCAAATCATCTGGATAGAGCAATTCTTGTAATAATACACCATTTCACATGAAATAGCCTATTTTATTAGAAAAATAATATTCTCATTGTTAATAATTTGTATTATTTGTTCATTGTTAATATTATTGTTTTTTTCATGTATAAAAAAGATAACTTAGGTGATGCAAATTGTAATGATAATAGCATCTAGCGGGGTGTCACTTCAGATACAATATGGAACTTATAGTGACCAGATGATTTGTTTCATAGCACTTTATAAAAGGGTGGGTTGCAGTTATGCTGTTTGTTCATTGTGGGTGGGTTGGATCATGGATGGTTGCCTTTGTGTGTTTTTTTATTTATGCTCTGTCGTTTGTGTATTAAGTAATAATATTTATGATAATTATTCTTTTAAAGTTTTGAATTATTTAGTGTAACCCCATTTTTTCTCTCTTTTCATTATAATTATTGAACTTTACACAAATAATTTATACTTAAATTGAAGATTTGATGGATGAAAACTACCATTTGTATTATAAAATCTAATAAAATTTAAACATATTGCATGTTTGATTCAGCCTATTTTTAAAGAATCACTTATTTTTCTCAACTCCTTGAAAAAATGGTAAAAAGTTTTATAAAAATAATTTGTTTCCCAAACAAACACCTAATCTTAATTTCGATAAAGCTACTCATAAGATAATAATAGAAGTGAACTATGACCAAAATAACCTTACTTACAATGTTGGAATTCAAGCCCGAAAGTCCTCATTTTGAAAATAAATTTACTTTGGAGAGTCATTTTTGAGAGAAATTTATTTAACCATTTTACCCTTTATTTGATTATATTAGTTATAATATACAAATGGTCAAAGACCAAAAATTTGATAGAGGTGCACCAAGGACAGGTTCTTGCACTCAACCTTGAAGGGCATTGAGGACCACCCTTTTGTTCCTACTGTTATTGTAAAGACAATGTGTTTTATGGTGATGAGTCCTACACCAGTGCTTCAAGTAGTAGTTCTGACAAAAGAACATGCAGGGTTCTTGTAAGCTGCTTCTAAGCATCTGTAAGTGCAAGCACCTGGACACTCTTACAACATATTATATCAAATCCACAAGAAACAAACACCATCAGTTAGTTCACAAACATGTATGAAGATATATGTTAAACAAATTGAAAGTACATATGAATAAAACTTTAGTTTAAACAATAAATAAATAAATAGTTAAGTATAGAGTGACACCTTTCAGTTTCTTCTTGGAGGGATTTCTTATTAATTCCAAATAGCTAGGAGAATATAAAAAGTGGCAATCATTCACTTTAGACTTGTTAGGTCTCAATAATTTTGAGAAATGGTTGACTTTGTTGTACATTTCTTTGTATTAATTAGCAGTAAAACTGAAATGCCCTCGTTGACTTCACATCATAAATTAAATGGTTTTATTCATCTCAATCTTAAAGATTGGTTTTAAGTACATATATAAGCTTTTTTATTAAAATAATAATATTTTTAAGTGTTATCTACTACCTTAAAGAGTTGAAGTTAACATTTTTAAATTAATTTGTTCTAATTTGTACATAAGGATTTGATGTAGTGTTGCACACCAAGAAAACTGAATCAGGATTCCTAGGTCTTGCTTTTGTCTGTTACTTTGTCTTGAATATAAAGGAAGAGAGCAAAATAGTTGGCCATATGATTTTCTTCTTGGTGTGCCTGCATTAGCCCATAAAATCAGAAATATAAGTGAAGGTTAGATATCTTTATTTTTGGAAAACAAGTGGAAAGCGCCAGAGTTTCTTCCAATGAAGTTGACTTTACTTTTATATATATATATATATATATATATATATATATATATATAACAGTCTTACATAAATTTAAAAATTTTTATATTTAATATAAATTTTTTATTTAATTTATATTTAACGAATTATCAGTTATTATTTCACTAACTATTAAATATAAGTTAAATAAAAGATACAGATTTAGTGTAAAAAATTTTAGATTTATATTAGACTTAAAAAGATTCTTTCTATATATATATATATTAATTTTAAATTTAAATTAAATGTTGAACTTAATAATTTATATGATAAATAGTAAATTATTCCTTGCCGACATATTTCATTAAAATAAAATTTTAATTAAAAATAATTTTTACAATTCTCAGAATAATGCATATAAGTTTTATCCTTAACGTATGATAAAGATTTTGAAGTTTAATCTTTGTTAAATAAAAACAAAGAAAATTAAATCTACAAAGCAAGCTTTCATTGATAATATTTTATCACATTGTTTCAACAGGGGCATACTTTAACAAATAAGACTACGAGACATTTTAAGAAGTTTATTTAAACTTATGTAATTTATTAAAATTTTATTATTAAATTTATAATATAAATGTTTATATAACAAAAAATTATCAAATAAATACTTAATTAAATTATTTATCCAAATATTTTCGCTGTTCATCTACCCCTTTAGTCCCTACACTCGATTCATCATAAGTTGAAGGGGCCATTCGTTAGCTGCTGTTCTGCAAACTTGAGAACAACTTTCTCCATCAGCGTTTGAAAAATTATAATTTTCCTTTTAAATATTTTGAGTATAATGTCTAACACTAATTTTAATTTCCCTTCATCATCAAAACTATCTCCTTTCCAAAAAAGAAAAATAATTAGAAAGAATATTCAACAATGTATTAAAAGATGAGATATAGTGTTTCCAAAAGCGTGAAATGTCAAATTTCCGAAGTGACTACTTTGTGACAGTGATTGTTTCCAACATTAATTATAAAGACTGGCCACTATATGGCCTCATAAGATATATATATGACCCACCAAACCCTCTTGCCCAACATAAAAAGGTGGTTTCTTTTTTTGTGTAAATGAAAAGGTGGTTTAGTTTTACGGTATTTTTATAGTCAAAAGAAAGCCGTATCAGAAAGCTTTTTGGATATCAATCAAAAAAGTTTATACTAATAGAAATATTTTTCATACTTATATACTTTTAATTTTTATTAATTTTAGTCAATGTAGAATTTTTATTTGTCCAAAAAAAAAATAGTAAGATGTTATAGATGATAACAAAAGTGAAAAGAATCATATATGCCATACCAGAGTGCTATTTTATGCCTTTGCATGCTTGCATTAATGGGGTAATATTAAAATCAAGATGCCAACGAATATAGTCTTATTACAATAATTCTGTGATATATATAATTTGTACTAACAAAGACGTGGTATTTTACATCCTTAATACTTTTATATTCATGAAATATAATATTTTAGGTGACGACTATTTCTAAACTATCCTTTTATTGGCTGATATTTTTATTATGGCTTGTGCTAATTAATATATTGAGAAAATTGGTAGAATAAATAAATAAATTTATTTAACAGAAATTATAATGTAAATGTACTGAAAATTTTGATGAGAATATATCCATAATATTTTTAGTAAAAATTATTATTAATTCTTTAATCATTAGTAAAAATTATTGTTAATTCTTTAAATTATTTAACAACTCTTTCCATTAATATTGTTTATTTTTCTGAGACTGAGTTTTTTTTTACTAGTATAGCCATATATATTTTTTATAAGAAATAATTTTATTAGAGTAAAAAATATTTATACTAAAGTAAAATTAGTTATTTTTCAAATTTTTTATTGACAAAATTTAAATATAAAACTTTATTTATGAGAAATTAATTGTATATTACTTGAATTATCACCCATCAGTAGTCTTTTTGTTTTTAATTTATCATCATAAAGGAGATGGTAAAAAGTCTTTTTAACCAGACTAGCTTGAACCTGATTGATAAAATCTAATGCTTAAAATTTAAAATTTAAGTCCAAATTAAATTTAAATTTTTTTAATTCAATCAAATCAAGCCTTGTAATACTCTCATTTTTACTCCTTTGTTTTTGGGTAAAATATGAGTTTTGGTGTAGGACTTCTCGTTCAAGCGAGATGAATGAGAGAGACATTTTAGGACTGGGCGTTCTGGAGCATTCTCGCTCAAGCGAGGTAAGCCTTACTCAAGCAATAAAGGATAGAGTTGCCTCAATTGTCCTCTCGTTTAGGCGAGAAGCAGTTTGCCCAAGCGAGATAGAGCTCACTTAGGCGAGGAGTCACGAGAAAACAGGGTACTCTTTAGACCTGTCCTTGCTCAGGCGATAATATCTATCGCTCAAGCGAGGATATTAGAAAAATTACTATCTAGTTATCTTGCTTAAGCGAGAGCTCGCTCACTCAAGCGAAATCGCACCTATTTGAAGGGTATTTAAGGACTTTTGCGTTGAGAAATTTCATTTCTCACTAAAACCACTTCTTATTCTTTGATCTCTCTATTCTCTCTCTCTCTCCCATCCTAGAGAAAGCCTTCAATACCTCTAAATCTCAGTTGGATCTGAGCTCAAACATCTGTCCTTCTCATATCTAAGTGAGTTTCTAGTACTCTTTCCCCTTCTAATAGTAATATATTCTATGATGTTAGAAAGAACTCTAGTTCTTGGAAGGTGTTACTGGTTGAGACATAGAGTTTCTCCCTAGAGCCCACAAAGAATCTAATTCTCAAACTCATTTCCAAGTAAGAGGAGTATTCTCGAGCTTTAGTTTTATTTTTATATTAATAATGATAAATGGCCTGTAAGTGTTCGCTATATCATTCATCTTTTATTTATGTCTTTACTTTGCAAAAACTCAAAATATAGGCATTTGGTCGTGAGTTAAGGAACAAAAATAATACCTTGTGTAGTATACACGTTGAGAAATATTTCAGAGCAAGGATAGAGAATGATGATTGGTTGTTGCATTTTCTTTCCTCTTTTCTCTAATCTTCTTCTATTAAAATTTTTCTCTTCCTTGCAAAGAAAGAACCAAAACCAGATCTTTTAAAAAAATCCTCTTCCTTCTCTGATCTCTTTCCCTTTTTAAAATATTCCTCTATAAAAATTTGCTCTCTTTCTCCTCTCCTGATCTCTTAAAAAAAAATTATTTTCTTAAATTTTTTGCACTTTTAAAATTTTTGCCCCTCTTCCTCCAAAAAAAACTCCTTTCTCAGATCCCTTGTATATTTATGAGTTGTTTAAGATTTTTTTTGCAAAATGTCAAAAGTTTTGAGTTTTCCTTTCTCGTGCTTAAGATCAGTTTTTTATGTCGGAGTATGAGCTTGTATACTGCAAGCTTCTGTTTCTGGGAATCAAACTCTTTTTTTTTCAAAAATTTTTCATTTTTCTATAAAGAAATTTATTATTTTATTTTTTATATATTTTTTTAAAAAAATTAGAGGCAAAAACTGGTTTTCACACACGCTTCTCTATAGTATTCACTATATATGTAGAAAATGATCACGCCTTGCTTGAATGGATGTGCATGTTTACTCTAGGTGCAGAGAGGAGTCACGCGTAGCTTTCTTCCTTCTAATAGGCTTGTGCATGATCACTATATACACAAAAAGTGATTATGCAACTTTTCTCCCGGATATAGGCTTTGTAGTGTTCACTTTTCATAGAAATAGTGAACACTTTTATCATAGTTTGCTAAATCAACCTCCAAGTCATCACTTTATGCTCCAATAGTGATCACTCCCAGTATACAACCTTAGATTCTTCACTCTTTATGTACATATTTGCCACTTTCTTCTACTTTCTCTTCTTCAATCCCAATTTACTGACTCTCAGCTCAAAATTTTCTACAAAATTATATTCTAATAAGAAATTTATACCAAAAAATGCATAAAATCTAAAAAAACTAAACTATCTAAAGGAAAACAAACATTTTAGCATTTTTATGGGATTTTCACCTCAATCAACTTTTGTCACGACTACTTTCCAAAAGAATTAATAACATTATATATATATATATATATATATATATATATTGTACAAATTTATCCATTAAAATAAAATCGATCAAAATATTCAATTCAATATGAATTATTTAAGAACTCAAACTCACCTTAATGGTGAAGTAAAGGCTCATGTGCATTCTCATAAAATTTAGAACCATATTTATCTATTGATAATTTATAAGTATATACAAAAATTGCTAAGTATGGAGCTAAAAGTACAAACTTACAATATCTTCAAATATTTACAACTCATATTCAACTTTACTCCACTCCTATCAAATCAATACTTCCATTTCAAATCCATAAATCCCTAACTACAAAGAGTTTAGAAAGTCATTACAAAGTGAGAAGAGAAAGAAAGAGAAGAAAGAGACGAGTAAAGAATCATCTTCAATCTAATCTTCAATCTGATTCCTTAAGATGTGAAGCTTGGTGTTCATCCCCAATCTCTCTCAAGATGAGAAAATGAATAAAAAATAAAAAATGGCAAAAGATCCTAAATTTTTGAACTGAGTTTGTATTTATAATTTTTTCTGCCTTTTTAATGTGTTCACTATGAGTACATACACTAAACACATAGAAGGTTTTTTTCAATATTCCTAGGCTGAAGTAATCACTATAAGTGAATAAAGTGATCACTTTGTGTCGTGTTTCCAAATTTTGGCATGTGTGTGTTCATTATGAATGCATAGAGTGCACACGCGCAACTCCTTCAGACCATAGCTTCTCTTTAGTGAACACTCTATATGAAGAAAGTGATAATGCCCAGCTCTTGATGATGTGCATGTTCACTTTGGGCGCTCAAAGGAGTAAAGTGCACCCATATTCTGCTAAATAGGCTTGTCCGTATTCACTCTGAGTATTCAAAATCTTCATGTGTAACTCTCTTCTTGGATTTAAGCTCTGAAGTGTTCATTTTCACTAGAATTAGTGAACACTTTCGCTTCTTCCTCTGGACAAAGGCTATGAAGTGTTCACTTTGAGTAGAAATATTGAACACTTTCACCATATTATGCTGAATTTACTCCAGAGTTGTCACTTTATGCGCCCAGAGTGATAACTTTCAGAATACATCTTTAGATTCTTTACTCTTTAAGTCCAATTTTTCACTTTCTTCTATTTTCTTCCTTTAAATATCAATCTCATGACTTCTAGTTTATATTTTCCTACAAAATTTTCATTCTAATAAGCAATTTATACTAAAAATGTATAAAATCTAAAATAACTAAACTATTAAAAGAACATTGAATATTTAAGCATTTTTATGGGATTTTCAGCTTATCAATCAACTTTACTAATGAAAAACTACTATAAATTGAACATACTAGTAAAATATGAATTTATCACATATCTCAGCATAACAATCCAACTTTCACAATCAATCATATTGATACTTTGTGTTCTACCCTAATGTTTACCCATAAATTGATTGATGAGTCACTAATTCATCTAGAAAATTAAAGGTTTTTAGGCATATTTCATTGAATTTAAATTATAAATTAATGCAACTAATTGAGAAATTCAATGGAATGTTATATTTGCTAAAAAAAATTCATGAATCACTCATATTCTAATGGCTGACAATTTTATTTTGAAGGGATTAGAAAGAAATTCTGCAATTGGACTTAAAAAGCAAAAGATGAGTGTTGCATGACTGATTTGTGGGGACACAGATTTTTGATTGTGGGGACATGATGATGACTGATGCATATAAAAGCAAAAAAATTCTGAAAATGTGGCATTTTTTATCTTTCTTTTTTTAGAACATTCTGGAGCACGATTTTCTAGGTTTCATATAGTTTTACGTAGAATAGGGTAACTAGGGCAATTTTCTTACATCTTGGTAGAAAGATTCTCATGGGAATTTGGATTTCCTTTCCATCTTCTCTGATTTTTGTAATAGAACAGTAACTCTTTCATTTTTCATTTGCTGTAAGTTTATCTGTTGAACATGACTCTTATCTTTCCAATATATTTTAGTTTGTTTCTTTTCATTTCCATTATGTCTTGTTAAATCTCTTGGGGTTAAGTAAAGATGAACTTATACCTTTACCCATTGCAATGAACTAAGCATTGTATGTGACTCAAGATAGAAGCTTTAATCTAACTTTTTAATTCTGTACTTAATGCTTCGTTATTCTACGTGAATGGGGTTGATAAAAATGAGTTTATTACTGGAAAGTTGTGGACTTTCTTGAACTGGGGTTAAAATGCTTATTATGAATTGTCTAGGAATATAAATTTATGATAATGTGGTCATATGGGTTTTATCCTTAATGCTGAACGATTTTGGTTTACCTAAGGGATTAGGAGAATAAAAGTCATTTTAGAACCAATTACCAAGGGATTGGAGTTGGATAATTTAGACAACCTGACCATTAGATAGGCTATATGTTGAGTTACAAGTATACTTTAAGCAAGGGGAAAGGGATAAAGGATTCTAAACTCAACCCATTTATTTGCAAAAATCTATTTTCTTTACTTGAGTTATTTACATTCTGCAGTCCTGCTAATTATTTTTTGTATTAAGTTTTACTTTTATCCATTTATTAATTGTAATTCCAACACCTTTACTTTCAGTTTTACAATTCTGCTGTGTTTAATTTCATATTACTATAGATACCCTATTTTTGGTGACCCAACTAGTAATATTCTTGTGGTTTGATACTTAACACTTATCCCTGTGGACGATAATCTTTGTAACTTCAACGATTTAGTGCACTTGCCAAAAAGTTTTATCAAGTTTCTGGCACTGTTGACGGGGATAATGATTGTTAATATCAACGGTAATGAGAATATGTTAGATTGGGTTAATAACGTTTATTGTGTTTAAGGTTTGTGACAGGAACCTAAGTGCAGTAGTTGAATTGGTTGATGCGAGGCAAGGAGAAGATAAAAATGAGTGATTCATCTTTGGAACTTGATCAGCCAATTATTAATTTCAAGAAAAAGAACAAAAAGAAAGGAAAAACTTCAAAAAAAGAAAAAGAAAAAGACCCACAAAAACAGAATTATCCAGAAATGGCAGGAAATCCCAATGAAGAATGAAGGACTTTGGATGATTATGCACGTGCAAAACCGAGAGGAAACCCCACCTCCATTGTTTGACCTCCCATTCATGAGATCAGACCTGACCTTATGAGAGTGGTCCAGTAAGAGCAATTTGTTGGACATCCTTCCGAAGATCCCCACTTGCACATTCATAATTTTTTGACCATTTGTGGAATGAGTAGAATGAATGGTGTAAGTGATGAGGCTATCTGATTGTCATTGTTTCCATTCAATTTAAGAGATAAGGCAAAGAGCTGGTTGTTATCCCAACTGGAAGGAAGTATCACTACTTAAAATGATTTAGAGAACAAATTTCTGACGAAGTATTTTCCAGCCTATAGAACAACCAAGTTGAGACAAGAAATTTTGGCCTTTTCTCAAAGGGAAGATGAAACACTTCAAGAAGCATGAGACAGATTCAAGGAACTCTTGAGAAGCTGCCCTTATCATGAGCTACCCGAATGGCTTCAATTGAGAACTTTTGATGATGGGCTGAATGTAGCAACAAAGACAATGGTGAATGCAATAGCTGGAGGCTCATTTGCTCAAAAGACCTTGGAAGAAGCATGCCAACTCATTGAAGTGATGGCATCCAACAATTACAATCATAGGAAAAGGAACTCTTCAAAAAGAGATGTGTTAGAGCTGAATACCTTGGATGCACTGCTGGCTCAAAACATATTAATGTCACAACAACTTAATTCCCTTAATGCCAAATTGGAAAACATGAAGATTGAAGGGAATAAACCAGTACATTATATAGCTCCCACCATCCAAGAGGAATATCATGAAGGAACAAGTGAAGAGAGAGTTGATTATTTGCAGCAACAAGGGGCCGAACAAGTGAACTTCATGAATAACATGCCAAGGTAGCAGAATTTTAATTCAAAACCACAGTGGCAGTAACAAAATGAACTAAGCATTGTATGTGACTCAAGATAGAAGCTTTAATCTAACTTTTTAATTCTGTACTTAATGCTTCGCTGTTCTACGTGAATGGGGTTGATGAAAAGGAGTTCATTACTGGAAAATTATGGACTTTATCCTTAATGCTGAACGTTTTTGGTTTACCTAAGGGATTAGGAGATTAAAAGTCAATTTAGAACCAATTACCAAGGGATTGAAGTTGGATAATTTAGACAACCTGACCATTAGATTGGCTATATTTTGAGTTACAAGTATATTTTAAGCAAAAGGAAAGGGATAAAAGATTCTAAACTCAACTCATTTATTAATCTTTGCAAAAACTCATTTTCTCTACTTGAGTTATTTACGTTCTGTAGTCTTGTTAAGTATTTTCTGTATTAAGTTTTACTTTTGTCCATTTATTAATTGTAATTTCAGCACCTTTACTTTTAGTTTTACAATTCTGTTATATTTAATTTCGTACTACTATATATATCCTATTTATGGTGACTCAATTAGTAATATTCTTGTAGTTTGATACTTAACACTTATCCCTGTAGACGATAATCTTTGTAACTTCAATGATTTTGTGCACTTGCCAAAAAGTTTTATCATTGATTTAATCTCAACATATCAAGATTTGTATACAAATATTTCTATGAGTAATCACAATAATTTAGAATAAGCTTCCCTTACCCTGAAATAAATGTTTTCCTAGATCACTCCTTTCGTAGGCCCCAAAAAGATATATAGCGTCCAAAGAACTCCGATCTTCTTATCATAACAAAACATAAAGCTTTTTAGGAGATAAATCAAGGAAATAAGGAGTAATGATGGGGAACTAAGCTCCAAAAACTCACCTAGATCTTGAATGAAATAGATATTCTCACTTGAATCAAGAAGAAGTTCGGCTTTGAGAAGGTTTTTTCCAGAGAAGGAAGGGTGGGAGAACAAAGAAAATCGCAAGAGGAAGATGGTTTTGTGTGGAAAATGAGGATTTTCAACTTAAAACTCCTTAAATACCCTTTAAACTCACGATCTTCTCGCTACAACAAGCATCTCATGCTACACGGGATATACCAGACAATGTATCCCTCTTGTTATTTGTCATTTTTACTACAGCAAGGGTCTATCTCGCTATATCAAGAGGGTAGTTGGTTTAATCTTTTCTATTTCTCATTACAGTGAGAAAGCTCGAGAGAGTCTCATTCTGAACGATTTATTCTCGCTACAGTGAGATATCCTACAATTTTATATGAACTAAACCTATTCAATCCACACAACTTGCATCAGATCTATATTCAACAATTATACAACTCATATATATATAAATCTAAGCCATTTCATACCATTATTAACATACATCGCATTCAAAATACAAAAAAATCATAATTAAATGATTACAACATCATCTTTAAAAGAAAATATGTATATATATATATATATATATAATACAAGCTTGACAACTTTACTATTAAAAAAACTGCTAGAAATTGAAGTAGAATACTAGTAAAATATGGATTTATTATGTGACATATCTCATTTTAGCGAGATACCCTACACTAAATTTTTTATTTTAGAAAACAAAGGTAATAAAAGTGAGAGTGTTACAACTCTTCCACTCTTTTAATAATTTTGCCCCTAAAATTCACTCATCAACAGTCGTACTTTAGAAAACCTCCTAAATCTTTAAAGCTTTATCGGCTCCAGTAGTTGACAAAATTCTTTAGAAAACTAGATTCTGAATTTAAAATGTTAAAGGCTTCCTGCATCAGTCGTAGGCGACTCTTCTGACAGTCTTGTTGTGACTTTATCTTCTCTCCAATGATCTTGACTTATTCATTTGGTTTCTTCTTCACTTGAAAAATGCACATTCTATCTTTGAATTTGATGGGTTGACTAGCATTGTGGTAAAACTCTATATCTTTGTGCTCTTCTTTTTGTCACAACATATCTTACAGACATTGATCTATTTGTTGCATCTCTAATTTGCACTAAGAAATTGCTACTAATTCTTAAAAATTCCAAAAGTAGACTTTTACATTACACTTCCAATGCTAAGTTCAAATCTCTGAACATTGCTATTGATTTACACTTCCTCACCATCATAGCTGAATAGTACAACAATTTCCTATTTAACATAGCAACTATAATAGTTTCTTTACCAAGATGGTATGACCATTCAAAGTCATAATTCTTCATAAGCTCCACTTACTTATCTCATCATCTATTTAACTTTTTCTAATTGAACATTTGTTTCAACTTTTGTGAACATTAAACACTTTCATATTATTCCATTGACATAGTGCCTATAGGTCTTGATATAAGCATCACTGTCACTAGTCCAAAACATGCATCATTTAATTTCTTCATGTAGCCTTACCCGCTTAGAGGCATAAACAACTACCTGTTTGCTTTAGTTCTCATATCAACATTCCACAACAAACTTCAAGTTTTCCTTTCTAGATCAAGAAAAACAAAAATTTATACTAATATCAATCATTTCTCTCCTTATAAAAGTTTGCGTTATATACTTCTCTCCAAACAAAACTTGCTCTTTCCAAGTTAACTTAGTTTAACAATATTCTTAGTCGAGAAAATCCCTCAATCGATCCATGAGATTGTTTACCCTTGGCAACATGCACTTATTGTTGATGATCACTTCATTAAGTTAATGTTATCTTTCTAAAAGTACAAGTATTCTTCCATTTAGTTCTTTGCCTTGGCTGGCTCCATCAGCGATTTTCCATACAACACAATCAACACTAGACTTCCACATGAGACCTATAGCAAAATTAAGTTCATCTTCATGTGGTAGCTCCATCATTTCCTTTAGAAAGACCTAAAGAACTTCTTTTACAATTTTCTCAAGAGGAAACAATGTTATGGAAACTTTGACCTTTTCTACTTTTGCTAAGTCACCCATATACACAAAGTAAAATAAAATCTATAAGCAACTGGTACACAAGTGCCTAGAATTAAAGATTTATCTTTGCATTAAAGGATATGATTGGACAAAACCAATTTATTCCCAACATTACAATCAAACAAGAAGGGGCGAACAATTCAATTTTATTGAAAGAGATTTGCTTTAAATTGCTACAAAATAGCTCAATATATATTTAAACAACTGGTTTACAAATGTAAATAGATTCAACGATAATACATGGTCAAAAGTTACAGGCAAAACAAAAGTTTTTGTACCATGAAAAGGTGTGAAGGAACATATACATCATTCCAAAATCGTATTAAGACGACAAAATGTTTTGACTACCTATCGATGCTTCTATTCCTTTTGAGATGCATACCAACAGTTATTGGTTGAATGCCTTTTTTTTTCCACAATGGTTGCACGTTGCAAGTGATTTTTGGCAATTTCTTACTATATGAGGTCCTTTGCATTGAAAACACTTTATTGAGCCCTTAGAAGGATCATAGTTGTTGTTGTTGCTACTCTAAGGTATAAGGTACTACTCCACTTGATTGAGCATGAGTTGTACTCTGATATAGTTTTCTTAGGAACCTTAGAGGTTTCTTCATTTGTCTCCTTCGTCCCTTAATTCTGATGTTTATTACTCCCTTTTAAGCTAACTTCAAAAATCCTACACTTACTCGCTAATGTCGATATTCCCGTCAATTGAAATATGCTTATTGCAATGCAAATATAAGTCCTCAATATATTTTTGAATCAGATACAGCAGTTTTAGTTGTTGTTCTTTTGTTGAAAATGAGACTAGTATTTAATCAACTTGTGAAATTTGAAAACATACTCTTCCACTAACATCTTTCCTTGCTTCAACTCGAGAAATTCTCTTTCCTCTTGCTTCTTCAAATTCCTTGAGAAATGATTTCCCAAAAAGCTTGCTTTGAATGTCTCCCAAGCAATAAATCCATCTTCTAGTAGTAAGGTTCGACTTGTAAACCTCTACCAATCCTCAGTTTCTCTAATTATCATGTGAGTGACATGCACACTAGTATAGAAATGGCATTTAACATTAGTTAAAAGTGGCTTTCTCCATCAATTATCGTGCTGATGTAGATACAACTGATATAGTAAGTGATGATATTCTACATAGGCTTTCAACCAATGTAGAAAAAACATATTCTACATCAATTACCTATAAAACTAATGTTGAAAATACATTTTCTACATTAGTTCTGTTAAGAACTGATGTAGAATACGTACTCTTTTTACATCTAATTATAATCATTGTAAAAAGTATATTTTCTACATCAATTGTGACCACAACTGAGGTAGAAAATATAATTTCTACATCGTTTGTGACTATAACTGATGTAAATAATATACATTTTTTAAATATACTTTTGAGTTAATAAATATCTACATAACCTAAAATACAAAAAAATATCACATAATTTCAAATTGAGAAAATTCACATTTTAATATAAAAGGAATAATTTGATATATATATATATATATATATATATATATATATAAATCAATTTTAATCAATCTAATGTTTATAAAGAAATTGAACTGTAATCTAAAATAAACTGTGCCCAACATGTTCTGATTTCTTTAATCCCCTCTTTAGGAATTGGATCAGAATCTATAAATATCTACAAAATCAATTAACAAATAAACATTAGCTTTATAAACAAAAACAAACAAGTATTTTATGTTCTTATACAAAATTATCATACTTACCAAAGCCTAAGATTTTGTAATGCTGACTGTGATAACAGTTAGCATATGCCTCGTGACATAATATCCACATTCCTAACTCCCCTTTTGTTTATGTGACTAGAAGAATAAAAAATATTTAATATCAAATAAAAAATAGAATGAAGAAAATAAATAAATAAATAATCATAAGCATGAGGTCAACATACATGTGAACAAATCCATGTAGGCTTCTTTTTGTTCACATGCTTACCCTCCAATAGATTACATGCTTCCATAGATCTAATCATGATAAATATTATCATACAAGAGTGAGTTAGGTAAATATTTATGCACATGTAAATAATTTAAACAAATTGAATACATGTGAAGATGACTTACAAATCAATTATGGCCTTGATTTCTTTTTTGGACTTATTCCATAACGAACATAAGAAAATGACTTCGTTACATTTTAGACAAATAATAAACAATTGCCAATGTTGCTTATAAACCAAATTGACCACATTAGCAACTATAAAACTACTTATATAACAAGACTAATGTGCAAAAACATACCCATAATGGAAGGATGCAAGATAGCAATGCTTCCTTCCTTTACACAACCTCTTCTGAATATATTATTGACTAGATTCAGGCTTGTTTCCTAAGCCCTAAATTTGAAAAGTGTCAGGCTTCTAATTTATTATTGAGTAATCTATAATATTTTATACTTGTTCAATGATAATTGAAGGATTATTTGGTATTGGAATATATTTAGATGGAGTTGAAATTATTTTTTTTTAAAAAAAAAAAAAAGTGAACAGTACTGTGTGAACAGTGCAAACCGCGTACAAACCGTGTATGAACAGTACTGTGTGAACAGTGCAAACCGCGTACAAACCGTGTATGAACAGTACAAACCGCGTATGTACAGTGACTGCTGACGTCATCGGTGACGTCACATACGCGTACAGTGCGTGTACGATGCGCGATGTACAGTGTTTTCCGACATGAATAGTGCCCTGAACAGTATTTTCCGGCATGAACAGTAAGGCGGTGAACAGTGTTTCCGGCGATGAACAGTAAATTCCGCGCGTGAACAGTATTTTTCAAAAATTTTCTATAAAAAGGGGGCTTCACACGAAATTTTCATTTCTTCACCTCTATCCAAGGTTCTCAAAGGTTCTAAGGCCGTAAACCACCATTTCTCTCATACTAAACCTTCCTAAACTTAGATTTCTCGCCAGATCTAAGATTTTACATCTATTCTGAAGGATTGGAAGTAAGTTTCTTTAAGTATGAAGCTAGATTTACCGTTCGTTTCTCTTCTCCTTCTCTTTCTTATAGAAATTCATGGTGTTCTTAGGAGAAACTCCGTTCTAAAGCTGAATCTTCGGTGAATTTTGTTATAATCAAGTAATATTCGGTAGATCTAGTGTGAATCATCTTTCTGAGGTAAGGGGAGTTTACTTTAACCTATGAACTATGTTTTGAACGGTTTAATATGTTATTTCAAGATATTTTGATATGATTTTGTTAGATCTATTGAATAAAAGCTATTTTCTAAGTCAGAATCGTTGTTAATTAGTTTAAAATGCTGAGATTTTGGCTGATCTATTATAAACTTGCCGTAGTTGAAAGCTGTTAAAATAATTTTGGTGGCGTGCATCATGCTGAGATATATGTTTTGCATCATTATAGAGCCGAGTTACATGTTTAGGTGGGTAGACATGTAACGGTAAGTTCATCTTTGAATTTCTTTGTCTTTGTCTTTGTCTTTGTCTGGATCCGAGATATCGGAATGGGTCGCTCCGGACCGGCTCGGTTCATACGGATTACTTAGGGTGTGAAACCGAGTTGGAAGCCGTTTTCATGCTGTGCATTAGATGGGCTGGAAATGCATGGGGTTATTGCTGTGAGAAATATTTTGCTCTATATATATATAATTTTATTTTATGTTTGGTAAGCTCACCCTTGCATTTCTTTCTATGTCGTTGTGTGCGTGTGTACTGCGATGATCGTACGGTGGTACGTGAGCAGATGTAGCAGGTGTTGCATCTACTTCACAGGCTGAGGGGCCAGTGAAGAAAAGTTAGAAGCTGGAGTTGAGTAATAATGCATCAAAGTCCTTTTTCTTTATATATGAGACCTCATGTCGAGGGAATCACGTATTATAATTTTTTTTGGTATTTTGAATATTATAAACTAAATGTAATATTATGTTGATCTGTTGGATATTTGTTGTAAGGAACTTCATTTTTTTACTTTGAATGAGAAGAGAATTTTTATACTTATATTCTCTGTTTATTTACCTATTTTAAATAAGTATGTGGTGTAGAAACAATGTTCTCGGTCCCTTATAAAAAGGGGTCGTGACATTTTTAGTGGTATCAGAGCATGGTCTAGGTAAACCTACGGGGTGAGGTTGTTAGGCGTCAGTTGTGCATATTAGACATATAAGTTTTAGCTGTGAATCATATATCATAATTTCTATTCATCAAGTTGTGAGGGAACGAGCTTGATCACCTCAGTTCTCAGACACGACAGATGTAGGAAATTTTGATATATGATACTGGGTGAGCTATAGGCGATTCATGCTACGTGAATAATAGGCTGTTAAGCTAAGCTGTAAATGATTGCTGAAATGAGTGTGTTTGCTATGCTATGTGAATGTTGATATGTTGTTATACTGAGTACTAAATTGATTAAAATTTTATGATATACTAAATATGAATATATCACTGTAAGCTGAATCTGTGAATATAGCTATGTGGTGGGTATTGCTGAATGTGTTAAACGTTAGTAATTTAAGCTAGTCTATATATTAAGATGGCTATACCAAGAAGATCTGCTGCAAATCCTCCTCCTGCTGATGTGAACCAAATGGCTCATGCCATGGAGGCCATGGCGACCATTGGCGAGTTTAGATATGATTCAGCGGCGGCAAGCTGCAAATCAAGCTTCTCTGCAGCACGAGCAGCAGCGGCCTACGCCTGCACCTCTTCTGAATACCATAGGTTGTCGAGTTCGAAAGAATGATCCTCCTCAATTCACGGGAGTGGATGGACCGGAAGTCCGAACTGCGGATCGGGGAGATTGAGAAGATCTTCCTAACCATGGGTTGCGCCGAGGAGAGAAAGATGATATATGCTACGTATATGCGATAGGGGATGCGAGAGATGTGATGGCACGGAGCTCATACTATGCTAGAGGCCCGAGGTGAAGTCATTACTTGGGCTGTATTTAGAAGTAGTTTTCGGGAAAGTTTTTCCCTTCTCATGTTCGTCTTTGCTAAAGAACGAGAGTTTCTAAACTTGGTGCAAGGAAACTCATCAGTCTATGAGTATGCAATACAGTTTGAGCGGCTCTACAAATTTTATTCTCACCCGACTTCAGAGGAGTGGAGATGTCAGAGGTTTTCAGACGGGCTGAGAACTGACATAAAGAGGATTTTGATCCCACTCAGGATCACGGAGTTTGCTGACTTGGTGGATCAAGCCACCATTATAGAGAGTCTTAATGCGGAGGATGTTGGTGGAGTTGGGAAGGCTCCATCTAGTAGAGCTGCTAGCAGTTATGGTAATGGAGGTAAGGGCGCTAAGAAGGTACTTTTCTTTCTGTATTATTTGATTCTGGAGCCACACACTCTTTTATTGCGGACAATTGTGTGAGAAACTTAGGATTACCGGTGGGCGATCTAGGATGAGACTTAGTAGTATCCACACCTACTTTAAGTTCACTTAAGACTTCGACGGTTTGTGTTAGGTGTCCCATAGCAATTGAGGGACGAAGATACAAAGTAAATCTTATTTGTATTCCGATGTCAGGGTTAGATGTAATCCTGGGTATGGATTGGCTAACTGCCAATCGTGTGCTAATTGATTGTGGCCGGAGGTGTTTAATCTTTCCTGAGCAGCAAGATTGTGTAGAATTGATTTCTACTCGCCAAGTAGAAACATCCTTAGGTGAGGGAGTATCTTGTTTTGTTTTGTTGGGAGTTATGAATGCAGAAGTGGAGCAAAGCCTTCAGTCAATACCAGTAGTACGAGAATTCCCTGATATTTTCCCAGAGGATATTCCTGGAATACCTCCACGTAGAGAGGTAGAGTTTGCTATAGATTTGATTCCTGGAGCTGAGCCAGTGTCTGTAGTACCGCATAGAATGGCGCCAAAAGAGTTAATTGAGCTTAAGGAGCAGATCGAGGATCTAATGCGTAAACAGATGATTAGACCAAGTGTATCGCCTTGGGGAGCCCCAGTTCTCTTGGTGAAAAAGAAGGACGGAAGTTCTAGATTATGTGTGGATTATCGTAAGTTGAATAAGTTGACAATTAAGAACAAGTACCCATTGTCGCGAATCGATGATTTGATGGACCAGCTGAGAGGTGCTAAGGTATTCTCTAAGATTGATTTGAAGTCTGGGTACCATCAGATCCGAGTGAAGGATGAAGATATTCCTAAGACTGCTTTTCGCACTAGATATGGTCATTATGAGTATATAGTGATGCCTTTTGGAGTTACAAATGCTCCAGCTGTGTTTATGGACTACATGAATCGGATCTTTAGACCTTTCCTGGATCGATTTGTGGTAGTCTTTATTGATGATATTTTAATTTATTCTAATTCGTCAGAAGAACATGAAGAGCATTTGAGGACTGTACTTAATGTTTTAAAGGAAAAACAGTTGTATGCTAAACTGTCTAAGTGTGAGTTTTGGCTAGAGGAAGTGAAGTTCCTTGGTCATGTTATTTCAGCTAAAGGAATTGCAGTTGATCCTTCCAAAGTTGAAGCGGTGTTGCAGTGGGAAAGGCCGAAGACAGCCTCAGAGATTCGTAGTTTTGTGGGCCTAGCAGGTTACTACCGGAGATTATAGAGGGATTCGCGAAGATAGCTGCACCATTAACACGGTTAACTCGCCGTGATCAACCCTTTGTGTGGACTGAGGAATGTGAGCAAAGCTTTAATGAGTTAAAACAGAGACTAACTTCTTCGCCGGTGTTGATTCTCCCTGATACTAGTCGACCGTTTGAGGTGTACTGTGATGCTTCTCATCAGGGATTGGGATGTGTGTTGATGCAAGATAAGAGAGTGGTAGCTTATGCATCTCGTCAATTGCGAACTCATGAGCAAAATTACCCGATTCATGACCTTGAGTTAGCTGCTGTAGTCTTTGCTCTGAAGGTGTGGCGACACTATCTTTATGGAGCTCAGTTTGATGTATATAGTGATCATAAGAGTCTGAAGTATTTATTTGATCAGCGAGAGTTAAATATGAGGCAGAGACGTTGGGTGGAATTCCTTAAGGATTATGATTTTCAGCTCCAATATCATCCAGGAAAAGCTAACGTGGTGGCCGATGCATTAAGTAGGAATGTGGTTTAGGCATTCTCCCTAAGAGTCAGTGAAACCCTTTTGGTAGAACAATTCCGAGACCTGAACATACATGTGGACTTATCACCCGAAAAGATTAGTTGTAGCCGAATTGTGGTGACTAATAATTTCTTACAGGAAATTAAAGATAAACAATTGTGGGATCCAATGTTATGTCGGATTGTATTTCTCTTAGGGATAGATAAGACAAAGGGTTTCAGTAAAGGTGTTGATGGTATTCTCAGATGTCAAGGTCGAGTTTGTGTCCCTAGAGATACTGAATTAAAGAGAGCAATTCTAGAAGAAGGACATAAGGGTAGTCTCAACATTCATCCTGGTGCTACCAAGATGTATCAAGATTTAAAGCAGATGTTTTGGTGGCAAGGCATGAAGCGAGAGATAGCTGAGTTTGTTAAAGCCTGCTTGACTTGTCAAAAGGCAAAAGCGGAGCACCAAAGCCCTCCAGGAGAGTTACAAACGATGGAAATTCCAGAGTGGAAGTGGGACCATGTGACTATGGACTTTGTGTCCCATCTACCTAGAACAGTTAGGAATCATGATGCAGTGTGGGTCATAGTTGATAGGCTAACCAAGAGTGCACATTTCTTGCCAATTAACATGACCTTTAGCTTGGAGAAATTAGCAGAATTGTACATTAGAGAGATTGTCAGGTTGCATGGAGTACCTTCTAGTATTATCTCTGATAGGGATCCTCGATTCACTTCCCAATTTTGGCAGAGTTTCCAAGAATCTATGGGCACACGGTTGAGGTTGAGTTACGCATACCATCCGCAAACAGATGGTCAATCTGAGCGTACTATTCAGACCTTAGAAGACTTATTGCGGACTTGCATTGTAGAGCAGAGGAGTAATTGGGAGGATATGCTTCCTTTGGTAGAATTCACTTATAATAATAGCTATCATTCGAGTAGAGATATGGCACCATTTGAAGCTCTGTATGGTAGAAGGTGTAGAACCCCTATCTGTTGGTTCCAAGATGGAGTACGTTTGATGGTTGGACCTGAAATGCTGCAAGAAACTAAGGAGAAAGTTGAACTTATTAGAGAAAAGCTAAGAGCTACCCAAAGTCGACAGAAATCTTATGCTGACCGACGCAGAAGATCCCTAGAATTTGAGGTTGGTGATCATGTATTCTTAAGAGTATCACGCACTACAGGTGTGGGGCGAGCCTTAAAAGCCAAGAAGTTAACACCTAAGTTCATAGGACCGTATCAGATATTACATCGTCGAGGACCAGTAGCCTATGAATTAGCGTTACCACCTCAGTTGTCTGGAATACATAATGTTTTCCATGTGTCGCAGCTAAAGAAGTATGTTCCAGATTTGTCTCATGTAATTGAGCCTGATGTTGTGGAGTTACGAGATGACTTGTCTGTGGAGGTCCCAGCTGCTCGTATCGAGGAAACTAGAGTTAAGAAACTTAGAGGTAAGTCTATTCGGTTAGTAAAGGTTGTTTGGGACCAAATAACTGGTGATGCCACATGGGAGTTAGAAGAAAGAATGAGAGAGTTGTATCCTCATCTTTTCTCTGGGGAATAAAATTTTCGAGGACGAAAATTTATTTTCGGGGGGAGAATTGTCAGGCTTCTAATTTATTATTGAGTAATCTATAATATTTTATACTTGTTCAATGTTAATTGAAGGATTATTTGGTATTGGAATATATTTAGATGGAGTTGAAATTATTTTTTTTAAAAAAAAAAAAAAGTGAACAGTACTGTGTGAACAGTACAAACCGCGTACAAACCGTGTATGAACAGTACAAACCGCGTATGTACAGTAACTGCTGACGTCATCGGTGACGTCACATACGCGTACAGTGCGTGTACAGTACGCGTGTACAGTGTTTTCCGACATGAATAGTGCCCTGAACAGTATTTTCCGGCATGAACAGTAAGGCGGTGAACAGTGTTTCCGGCGATGAACAGTAAATTCCGCGCGTGAACAGTATTTTTCAAAAATTTTCTATAAAAAGGGGGCTTCACATGAAATTTTCATTTCTTCACCTCTATCCAAGGTTCTCAAAGGTTCTAAGGCCGTAAACCACCATTTCTCTCATACTAAACCTTCCTAAACTTAGATTTCTCGCCAGATCTAAGATTTTACATCTATTCTGAAGGATTGGAAGTAAGTTTCTTTAAGTATGAAGCTAGATTTACCGTTCGTTTCTCTTCTCCTTCTCTTTCTTATAGAAATTCATGGTGTTCTTAGGAGAAACTCCGTTCTAAAGCTGAATCTTCGGTGAATTTTGTTATAATCAAGTAATATTCGGTAGATCTAGTGTGAATCATCTTTCTGAGGTAAGGGGAGTTTACTTTAACCTATGAACTATGTTTTGAACGGTTTAATATGTTATTTCAAGATATTTTGATATGATTTTGTTAGATCTATTGAATAAAAGCTATTTTCTAAGTCAGAATCGTTGTTAATTAGTTTAAAATGCCGAGATTTTGGGTGATCTATTATAAACTTGCCGTAGTTGAAATTTGTTAAAATAATTTTGGTGGCGTGCATCATGCTGAGATATATGTTTTGCATCATTATAGAGCCGAGTTACATGTTTAGGTGGGTAGACATGTAACGGTAAGTTCATCTTTGAGCCTGTCTTGTCTTTGTCTGGATCCGGATACGGAATGGGTCGCTCCGGACCGCTCGGTTCCTTACGGATTACTTAGGTCAGTGAAACCGGTTGGAAGCCGTTTTCATGCGTGCATTAGATGGGCTGGAAATGCATGGGGTTATTCTGTGAGAAATATTTTGCTCTATATATATATAATTTTATTTTATGTTTGGTAAGCTCACCCTTGCATTTCTTTCTATGTCGTTGTGTGCGTGTGTCGCGATGATCGTACGGTGGTACGTGAGCGGATGTAGCAGTGTTGCATCTACTTCACAGGTGAGGGCCAGTGAAGAAAAGTTAGAAGCTGGAGTTGAGTAATAATGCATCAAAGTCCTTTTTCTTTATATATGAGACCTCATGTCGAGGGAATCACGTATTATAATTTTTTTTTTTGGTATTTTGAATATTATAAACTAAATGTAATATTATGTTGATCTGTTGGATATTTGTTGTAAGGAACTTCATTTTTTTTACTTTGAATGAGAAGAGAATTTTTATACTTATATTCTCTGTTTATTTACCTATTTTAAATAAGTATGTGGTGTAGAAACAATGTTCTCGGTCCCTTATAAAAAGGGGTCGTGACAAAAAGGGTCAAGGAACGCATATAAAATGGTCCACACTCTTTGTAGCTACATGTTGATGTAGATACCTACAAAATGGTAAAATAATAATAAATATGGCATGATTTAACATAATTATAAATTACCAACAATAATGAGACTTACATTAACCATGCTTGAATAACAGAAATGCAAAGCATCTCCTTACTCATTACAATCTCTATAATGTCCTTTTATGTGAGGTACAATGGTATTGAGGAACCATTTCCATTTATTCCAGCATCAAAGTTCAATGGCATAAGTTCCTTCCCTGCCTTCATTGCCATTAGGCATAAACATTGAAGCATGTCAAGTTCTTGCCCCTTTTTATTTTCAAAAGTATGAGTCTTTGCAGTTTCAATAATTTCCTATACAATTGTCAATGCTACTAATAATTAGATATATATAAAATTTAAAATAAAAAATATGTAAAGAATAAATGAAAGATAGTATACCTTATCAGAAGGCAATTGAATGAGGTGTTTAGCCTAGAGGATGAAATGATTAGACACTTCATCTGTTGGCAATGGGACTGCAACCCACTCAACCACCACTCTTAGGGTACCATCATACATTATTTGATTGTGTATGGTTAGACCTAAGTTGTGCACTGTGCCACATGCCACTAGTCATAGAGGATCCTCTGCATTGGTCGACCGAGGCATCATCCTTATTGAGGTCCACTAAGGCACAATTACCCTTCGTGTTGACACGCTTCTCAAGATGAAAGGCTTCAGGAAGGGTGTAGGGATGTGTGTTCCCTTGAGAGAGACCCAAAGAGGTAAGTTCTTGCCTAATATAAGCTCTTCTCTAATTGTCTCCAATTCCTCATGTGTGACAATTCCTTTCTTCTTAGAGGTATTTGTGTCAAAGTATTGACAAATGCCCATACCCCATCTAGTAGTACGAACACAACTGGAGTGTTTTGGTTGACTAATAGTAGCAAACAAAATGTCTTAACGTCAAACAGGTGTGAAGGTATCCTGTGAACTCTACGCTACTAAAGAATCCTACGAAATGAATAATATTGATTTAATTCATGAGAAATTATTTTAAACTAAATGAGATTAAGTGTAAAAGGTAAAGGATTTTCATACTTACAATTTTTTCGCCCACTAAATAAGTTTGATCAGAGATGTATTCTCTTGACTTCGTCTAGGATGCTCTCTTCTATTTCTCGTGATGTGTAGGTAGTGATTACTTTCCCTGCTTGAAGTAAACACTTTCACCCAATTTCTTCTTAAGAGCTGAAGTTCCATGGATTGTGTGCAAAAATTGCTGCATAATTATTCTAGTGAGCAAAATTGCAAAAGATAATTACGAAATTAATGTAAATTGAACCAAAAACAAGAAAGTTAGAGTAAATTGCATAATTGAATTTTTTTTTTATGATATTTACATTTTCTAACTTCACTTTTCTATTAAAAATCTATGAAAAAGGTAAGTAAAATATAACAAAATGTGGATTCATTAGTATTCTTCTAGAATAATAGAAAGTTGTTACTTACTTGAAAGGTTATCGCAACAAAGTTTGAAGTGCTCTTCCAAAAAATGTGATTGCTGCTGAGGTTGTAGGAGGGGAAAACATAAAATTCTAAACATGAAATGTGTGAGAAGAACGCAGTGTACTGAACACAGAAAGAAGACAAAATTGGAGAGGGATTTACGTACCTTATATGACACAAAAAGAAGATTGAGTCATTCAAACAAGCTTCTATGCTTGGGGGAGAGAGAAATAGAAAAGCTGGTGTACTCTTTGTATTGGACAAGAGAGAAGTAATTGCTCATAAGCGATAAAGTGGAGACATAAACACTTTTCTACATCGGTTATACCTAACAACCAATGTAGAAATGGTTTTTTACACTTGTTGTAATACACAACACAACCGATGTGAAAAGTATAATAAAAAATTAAAATTAAACATTATTATTTTACAATGGTTCTCAAAGGAATTAATTTAAAAATAACTTCTATAATAGATTACAAATAAACCCGATATGGAAAGTATAATATATATATATATATATATATATACACATTATTTTTTAACAGTGGTTGTCGAAAAGACCAATGCAAAAAACACATTCTACATCAGTTATGAATTACAGCTGATGTAGAAAATCTTCCACAAAAATTTTGAAAAACTCGCATCTCTTTTTTCGCATTAGTTAAGTCTCAACTGATGTGAAAAGTTATTATCACATTAGTTGTGTTTTGAACTGATATAATAAATGCATTTTACATCGGTTATTACTTAACCGATGTAGAAAAGTTTAACCAATATAGAAAAGTTTGTTTAAATTTCAAAAATGTCATTGCCTTTTTTTAACATCGGTTTTTTTTATTAACCGATGTGAAATCCTGTAGTAGAAAGTCATTTTTGTACAAGTGACACTACATTACATTCTTCTTGATAGTCCATTGCATCGAAGATTCTTTCTATATTGACAATCCATTCCTAAACTCCTTCTAGATCAAACTTGTTTTTGAACTTTGGAGGATGATGATAATCTATGATATTTATCTAATTCAGCATTCCAATCATATACTAAGGAATCTAGCACTTGAACCATACTTGTCAAGATCTCAACAATTGCTCCAACTGATCTACCTCCACTCACTATTTTCTAGTTTAGATAAACATATCATACGTATGTTAGCAAACCTATTGTTCACATATGTATACATATACATATTTAAATCAAATATTTTAAATAAATCCTCATTTGGAATATCAAATAGGTTATACTACAAACACTCATCTTATGTTTTGGTTCTATAATAATTTCAATGCATATAACACATAGTACAAGCGAACTAGTCTCATACCCTAAGCTTCTTAGGATGAACTACTCTGATATCATTTTGTAACATCTTTAATTTCTTACTCAATATAGATAATAATTTATAACGAGGAAGGAAAATAAAATAATTTTCTTTTATATTTATAGCTTAAAGAATTGAAGAAAAGGTAAACTTATGTTTCTATTATTCAATTCATGAAAACTCAGAGTTATATATATAAATTTTAAAAGAAATAATTTCAAAATCTTGACAATTCACTTAATTCATGTTAGATACACATATATGTTTAAAATATAAGCAACATTACCTTTCAGCAGAGTAATTTTCTATCTAAAACTGGATGTAAACTACAACTAAAATAGCTAGCTTACAAATATTACATTATACTTCAAATCATTATTTACAATAAAACTTATCAAAATATTATACATTCAAAATAAATAATATAAAAATGATTACCTATCTTTATTAATTTTAAATGAAAACTTGCCTTGAATGTCTATAAGGTATATAAAAATAATATTAAATTATAATTATATAATATTTGTGTTGCACTTGTTATCAAGCATACCATCTAATGAGGCAAATGATAAAGTCAATGGAAAAATCTCTATATTCTGAAGTAGTCTGACTTTAGTGTTATAATCAAAGTGGAGATAATATTTATGCTAGATTGTTCTATATAGACTAGTACTTTTAGCTAGAACAAAATAGTACATACGATAAATCTTATCTGCTTTTAGCAATTAGTCAAATCTATATGTAAGAGTTTTTTTTTAATAGAGGCATGGATTTCATCTCCCTATATCATTAGCAAAAATTGGTTAAAGAACATCCCTATATTCAAGATAAATAAAATCTACACAAACAAAAAATTTATGTTAAAGCAATTTTTTACATGTTCATTTTGGAGAATCATTTTTAGAGAGAATGGTAACCTGGACTTACTTAAAGAAGTTAACTTCCACAATATTATAATCCTAACATTCAATCTAAAATTGAAAATAATTAAATCGCAACTTTTTTGGTACTTGAAAACAATCCTGCAGGATGATAATTTGAGAACTTAATTTAAACTCTTTATTACTTTTCAATGGGTACACTTGTCCACGAACAATAGATTGAAGGATATTGTTGAGTTAAATTACTTTGAAGAATTTAAATTTGTCTTATTAAAATGTGATTGGGTTGATGTAACTTAAGGTAAAGGAATTAAGGAAAATGACTTCAATTTCAAACTTGTGGACTTTTCACACCTAATACACTCAAGCGATCAAATAAGTGATGAACCTCTTAATTTTGCAAGTCAAGCCCAACCAATAATCTTTGTACTAGATGCCCATGATCATTAATGATTTGTCCCTAGGCCAATAAAACCTCAAGACATTTTTATATGAGAATAAAAAATAAATAATTTAAGTCATCTATGCAAAATGATGTTAAGGACATTTTTTTTTATTAGAAAGTGTTTCTAACTTAGACCATTACAATAATGATTGAGTAAGGAGCAATGTCAAAGGCATAGTAATTGATATGACTCTACAATCCAACCTTCTTATAAATAAATGAAATGACAATGAATATGATAATGATTCTTAATAAAATAGGTAATTCACAAAAAAAATATTTATATTTTATGAGTTCTATATTTTTATCATTTTTCACACCTTCTTTTTATGTTCATACAACTACAACTGTCTTCACACTTTATCTTCTAGTTCTTTGTTTATAATAGTTTGAATCAAACGTGATAGTTGGAATAGGTATAAAATACATATATTTCTTTGTCATTTTTATCTAAATACATCATGATCTTAGTACTAATGTTAAAGAATGTTGTAGGAAAATTTGTCATAATGGTTAAAAAAAGTAAATTAGGTTTGTTGAAGAATAACAGCATGATGAAGAAGTGTGGCTTTATAGAGAGCAATTAATAAGCGTTCACAACAACTCTCATGGTCAAATTGGAGAATTGAATAATACAGATAACACTAATTTTGAAGAAAATGATGAATTGTGTGACATTATTGTAAAGAACAAATGCTTTATATTTTTTATGTTTGATTGAATTTAATTATGACATTTAAACAATTTTATGTCAGGTTTTTCAAATATAAGAAAAGTTAGTGGTTCAACGTTATTAAGAGATATATAGAATATGCCTATAGAAAAAATAATAGATGTGAAATTCAAAAATCATAATCAAGCTATAAGAAAGGAAAGTTAAAAGATTTCTAGCTTTCTGTTGTTCGCAATCTAACACTAGCAAGTGTACTAGGATTGCAGCAAGTAATGAGTAAATTTAAGATCCAAATATCGTCTCCACAGGGAATTTAGGTTTCAAATACCACTTCATAGAATTATAACCATTTAAGCTTTTTTGAAATTGGAAGGAGAGTAGTAACATGTAATAACAACAAACTAGAACAATTAAAAGTAAAATGAACTTGCAGAAAACAGAACAATGAACAAACAATTATGTGATAACAGGGGAAGAAACCATAGCTAGGGAATTGCTTCACCAAAACTCCAATGTTTAATCAATAAAGTTCTGAATTAACAAGCATTTGGAAAGAAAGACAATCAGTTTCACGTTCTATTGTTCAAAGGTTAATTCCTTAACTCACTGAACCTAACATTCAATTAAAACATTCTAATTCCTTAGATCTGATTTAATTCAACATTGCTTTAAGTATAAGAAACCAAAAGATTGCAAGATCAAAGTTCCTTATCCCTAAGAAAACTATAATCTTGGTGATTGGTTCAGATCTGAAGAACAAATTCAATTTCCATTGACAAGAGTTCCTCTAAAATTAGTTAATCAAATTTCCATTCAATTCCTACGTAAAGTGCAGAATCAATCACTTAATCTATTCCAAAGCTTGAAATCCAGATCCAAAATCAATTCAACATATTCGTTTCAGATCTACAATCCCTAGCTATGAACAAATTACACAGCCATGGCAGCAGAGAAAAGGAAAGAAAGAGAAGAAGAGAAGAAGAAAATCAGAATCGCCATGGAAGCTTGCTCCACTCCAATTCCTCTTCGTGAAGCTCCGAGATTCGAATCCCCACTCCTCTCTCTCACTTTCTCTAACAAGAATCTAACTAAAAAAACTAAAAATGAACAGAATCCCCTTTTTTCCGGATCGTTTCTGGTATTTATAGAATTTTCCAGATTTTCACGTCATCACTTTTATGAGAAATAGTAGTTACGCAGAGAGTTTTTGGTTGCGCGTTAACACTTTTCCCAGAAATAGTGGCCACGCACAACTTCCTGATATTGAGAGCTCTCTGGAACTATCACTCTTTCTGATAAAAGTGACAACGCAGAGCCAAAGTAGTTGCGCGTTATCACTATTGCTGATAAAAGTGACTACGCGCAACTCGCCAAGTTGAACTCTCTGGAATGATCACTTTTGATGACAATAGTGGTTACGCAGAGCTTTCCTAATATTTTGCCTCTCTAGAACTATCACTTTTAATGATAAAAGTGGTAACGCCCAGGCTTCACTTCTTCTTTGAGCTCTGAAGTGATCACTTTCACTGACAATAGTGATCACGCCCAATCTGCAATTTCTTATTCTTGTGTTTTTGGAGTCCAGACTTGCTTCTTTCCTCTTCCTTGTCATCAAACCTCCATGGATATGATCCTTGCTCAATTTATTCCTTCAAAAACAAGATTAAAAACTTAATTCCTAAGCAAAAATTTCACAATTGCTAAAATAACTACAAATTTAAACAAAACTTCAATTCCTTCTCTTTTTCTGAGTTTTTTCTGCTTTCTTTATATATTTTTCTTATCAAATGTGTTAGAATTATGCTAAAATATCAGTCAAAATATAGATTTATCACTTATCTAAACTTGAATTTTCGCTTGTCCTCAAGCAAATCAAACTAAACCAAAGGTAATTCTTCCAATTTTCAGCATGGCAATCACAATGCATTCCTCATGTTTTAAGCAATAATTGCTATCTAAGTGAATATATATCAGCCAAGTTCATGTGAGAAACATTAAAAATCATGATCACTTCTCACTAGACAGTGTTTCTCTCATTGCTCAACAGTGTTTAGGTACTGTTTTCTCTCTATAATCATCAATTCAGCTGCACTCTACCATATGCTTGCCCAATTTCTCCATCTCCTCTGTTTAATACAGTTAATCACACATCCAGAGGGCTTTTTATAGGTTATAGCAGGGCTTAGGTTAAGGTACATACTGAACAAAATAAGAAACAATTTTGCAATTTCAAAATATCAGAGGCATTTTAAGTGAATGACTTTAAAACTAGTCTGGTTTAGCATCAATTCACATTAAATCCCTCAATTATGCAGTAAACAAATTATTTTTGTGCAGCAAAATTTTCATTTTCCTTTTTCTTCTCTTGCTTCCATTTACTCTTTTCTTTTCCTTGAATTTCTTTTTCTTTTTCTCTACAACAGTTTACTGCGAATTTCTTCTTTTTGATCTCTATTTTGCTCTTTCCACAGTTTTGCTGCATAAATTTTTCATTTTTCTGCAGCACTTTTATTCTTTTTTTTCTGACTTTTTGAACTCAAACTTAGATAGCTTGCTATTCCCCACCCCAAACTTAGAACCTTGCTTGTCCTCAAGCAATTAAAATGTGGATGCCACCCCAAACTTAGTTTTAAACTCATTCTTGATTAAACTCACTATGCCTCTTTTCCTTTGAATGGTAAAATTGGTTTTTCAGCAAGGCTTATAGCGAGGTAATTTCAAGAAAAGGGATATTAAGCTCAAAGGGGTGAACTAAGACAAATAATCATAAGGGAAGGCATTTTTGGCTAACTAAGGATATCAATCATGGCCTCTATCATGTGAGTGAAAACTGTAACATGCATATTCAATTAAGAACAGGGGCAAGTTCTAGAAAATGCAGCCAAATATGATTAATCACACAAGAAAAAGAATTAGACAGCTCAAATCTCACTAGGTATTTATAAGTGATCATGTGGATTAATGAAAACACAATGCACTTTTCAGAAATATATGCACCTAGTGGCAAGACTGCCTCATTTTGAAAATACAAATGTGATTTCATTTTGAGAATGGGAAAAACAACTTAAAAAAATTCACATAGAATTCACAGCCAGCAGTTTATTATTTATTCTAGTATTTAGTGTTTTTCAAAAATAATTCAGTGTAATGTGAGGCTAACACATGAATAAGAGGTAAAGAATGAAACCCCCCCTTTCATGGCAGGTTGTGCAAGAGCCACCATCTAATGTGTGTGAGTGTTGTGTGTGTGACATTCTCTGCACAAAAACACCAGAATTCCATCAATTTGCAGCAAGAGAAAGGTAATTAGTTAGAAAACTAATATAAATGTAGAACAAGTATGTGAAATTTAACCCAAATTGTACTAGTTAGTGATTACAACCCAAAAAGTTTAAAACTACCAGAAATTTACAAACTCCTAATAACAGAAAATAAATTCCTAAACTAGTCTTCTGCTACATCCTCTTCCTCTGAGCTTTCCTCTTCAGAACCTTCTTCTTCTTCTTCTTCTTCTTCTTCTTCTTCTTCTTCTTCTTCTTCTTCTTCTTCTTCTTCTTCTTCTTCCACTACTTCTTCAAATGATGGCTAAGGAAAGTGGGTTCTGTATATTGGCATATTCTTGAAAACAGAAGAACGAAGGCACTGGGCATTCTCTGCCAAGTCTGGAGTATGATACATTTCATCTTTGGTCATTCCCAATTTCTGACCAATATTCAGCATAATACATTCCATTAACATAACTCCAGCTTTGAGGCTATTGTGCAGCTTAGTCTACCTTTCAGCCAATTGATTCTGCCCTTCAGCTAGCTGCTTCAAAGTGTCCTTCATCATCATCAGTTTCTCTTTCTTGAATTGTGAAGGAATTGGGGCTGGAGAGGTGCAGGAAACAGTTGTATAAATCTCTTTTATCAGAGCTGCAGAAATGAATGGTGCAGCTCTGATTTTCTCTTGGTAATCACTAAACTCTACTCCTGCGTCTTCACAAAGTAATGTAATTACTAAAAGGAAGGCTAATGAATCCCTTTTTGTTTTCAGTATTCCCAAAATACATTCACTTATTACTTCTTCCACATCTATGTAGATGTCGGAGACTAAGGCAAAAAGCAAAGCAGCCCTCTTGACAGCTAGTGTGGAGCTATGTTTGATAGACATGAAAGAATTTAAGATAAACATACTCCATACTTTGGCAAAGGGCAGAAGATTTTTAGTGACAATGTGCTTTGGCTTCTTAGACTGGTTAAGCTCCCATGTGGTGCCTGGTTTTCCAATCCTTTCCAGAATTTGCACAAAATCAATATCTGGACTTTCTTTAAATGTTTTGAAGTCCAGTTGTGCAGCATGTTGCGCAGAATTAATTTCCAACACCCTGTTGATGTTTGCTGGTGAGAAGTCAATTCTCATGCCCTTGACCATGGAGCTGAACTTAGGGATTCCTTTTCCTTTAAACCTCATGGCATTGGCATAGAATTCCTGAGTGATTTTCCTCCAACTCAAGCCAGCTGTTGCACAGAAGAATTCCCAGCCTCTTCTCTGAATTTCCTCCTTGAATTCAGGGTAATTGTTCCCAGCTATTTGGAATGCTCTGTCAGGAACAATTTTTCTTCTTAGAATATTGGCTCTGAAAAAGTTTTCATGAGCCAAACTTCTGAATCTTGGATCATGTGTGGCAGGTGGTGAAGATCCTGAGGGTGCAGCTGTTCTTGGTGGAGGTGATGGCGAAGGTGAAGGTGCAGGAGATCGCGTCTGAGGTGGTGGAGAAGGTGAAGGTTCAGATGCAGGTGCAGATGACCTTGTCTGAGGTGAGGGAGAAGATGAGGGTTCAGAGATCTGAATAGGTGAGAAACTTGAGACACCATCAGTTCTGGTCCTCTTTGATGCTGCAGCTTGAAGATTTCGGCTGGATCTTCTTGTTGGAGTTGTGGAAGATGCAGCTCGCTTCTTCTTAGGAGTGGTAGAAGATGCAGCTTGCTTTTTCTTAGGAGGACCTACAGGTGTATTGAATGAAGTCCTAACCATTTTGTACTTTTCTGCAAGAAAGGAGTAATTGTCAGTTTAAAATTTTAGAACCATAGAATAATCCTATACTGCAGAAAATGCAATCAAGCAGTTTGCAGAAATTTAAATTTTCTAATACTTCACATTATACAATCTGCTAATAATATCATTCACATTCAATTTCCAACATCCAATTGCACAACTTAGTCAAAACATGCAAAATTTAACAGTAGAATTTCTGAGTGCACACTCTTATAAAACATCAGGGTAATGCAGAAAGATTATTACATGCCTTGACCAGATTTTCAAAACAATTCTGTACTATCAGCAAAAATTCACAGGTTGCATTTATTTTACAATCAAGTTATGCACTTCAGATATTCCCAATTTAATTTCTAACTCAATTTCAGCACAGTTATGCATTCTAATTTCCAACTCCACAGTTTTAGAAAATTCTGTTGCTATCAGTTCAGATTCTGCAGAGATTTGGTTCATATAGTGCAATGCGATTTCAACCATCCCATCAAACTAACATACATGACAGAGAACAACTATTTAGAGTATTATTCATTCTATTTTGAACCAAATAGCCTCAGATTGTGAATTTAAGTTTGCTGTCAGAACATGTGTTACACAAATGCACAGTATAGATGCACAACATTAATCCATCACATTCAGAAAAATTTAGATACTCCTAATTTGGAAATTCAGGATATGTTCACTGTCATAAAAAATTAGGGTAGCGCAGAGCAATATTTTTAAGTTTCAACCAATTTTCAACATATTTTGCAACCAAATCATTCTCAGCAAAAAAAAAATTATTCTATCAAAGTAATGCAGAATTGATTGTCCTGGTATTTTCCAAACATTCGATTGTATTACATGCAGTGTATGGTTGCAGTTAATCTCATTCAACAGTTTTAGTTCAAACATTTTTACTGAAGTCTTTTTAGGTCATCCCAATTTCTGCAGAAATTTTATTCAAATATGTATAATGCAGATTCAAATGCCCAATAAATGACAGGGAAGACTTCTTCAGTGTATTGTTCCTACAGTGCCTCAGTACCCCATTCCACAATTTTCCACAAACTTCAAATGTAGAAAACCCTAACTATAGTTACAGAGGGATGAGAGTAAGTGTACCTTGCAAGAAGATGTAGTATTGAATGAGAAATGTTGGTTGATTCTAGGTCGACGCACACAGAGAGTGAGATTTGCAGAGAAAACTTAGAAAGAGATGAAGTTTTAAGCATGAAAAGTGTGTGTGCGTGCTCAGGTTAGGAATTATATATGGTTACGTTGGGCACGTGACAATTTTTTTTTTAAATAAAAATGGACGTTGTAAAATTAATTGTTCCCAGCGCAATCACTATTATTCGTAAGAGTGAATGCTCCAGAGAGTGGATTTTTCAGAGTGAGGCGCGCGTTATCACTATTTCTGAGCAAAGTGAAAACATGCAGTAAAGTGATAACTTTTTTCAATAAAAGTACTAACGCAGAAATATTGGAAGTTTACTTACTTGTGCGTAGTCACTTTTGCCAATAAAAGGGAACGATCCAGAGAGCTAGTTTTCCCATCTATCTCTATGTGATCACTTTTATTAGAAAAAGTGATTGTTCCAGCATGGATCCTCCAACTGAACTCTATGCATAGCTCCTTTTCTGCAAAATAGTGACTCCTCTCATTAATCAAATACCTCTTAAACCTCAATTAATTCAATTTTCACTCTCGAATCTATCAAATACACACTCTAAACATTGAATCTCAATTCAAGTATCCCAATTGTGCCTCAGAAATCAGATTCAGCAGAATATTCACATACATTCTGCAGAAAGTTCCAGAAATTGGTAAAATCTGATTATGCAGAATCTTAAACTCTTAACTACACATTCACCTCATCAATTCTCAATTTAAACATTCAAATGCATATCAGAAAATCAAATTCAGCAGTATTTGTGCAGAGTTTTTATAGAATAACAGAAATTTACAGAACATTAATATGCAGAATTCTAAAAATACTATAGAAAGCTTAAACTGGTTTAGAAATGTGAGTTGCCTCTCACAAAGCACTTCTTTAATGTCACTAGCTTGACATTAGTTGTTCCTCATTCAAGAGGAACCAATTTCAAGCATGATATGTTTCTTGCAAATTCTTCTCAATGATAGATCTTCAATCTTTGGCCATTGACCTTGAATTCCCTCCCTGTTTTCTGATCTTCTATAAGAATTGCTCCAAAGGGAGAGGTCTCCTTTATTAAAAGTGGTCCAGACCATCTAGATTTCAATTTCCCTATAAACAATTTTAATCTTGAATTGAATAGCAGTACTTGCTGGCCAAGTCTAAAATCTTTTTGCAGAATGAACTTGTCATGGATTCTCTTAGTTCTTTCTTTGTACAAATTTGCATTCTCATAAGCTTGTTGTCTAAATTCCTCCAATTCATGCAGTTGCAAAATTCTCTTTCTTCCAGCACTTGACAGATCAAAGTTAAGCCAATTTGTAGTCCAATATGCTCTATGTTCCAGCTCTAGAGGTAGGTGATAGGCCTTTCCAAATACTAACTGATATGGAGACATACCAATTGGAGTTTTAAAAGCAGTTCTATATGCCCATAATGAATCATCCATCCTCTTTGACCAATCCTTCCTTGAGTTGTTCACTACTTTCTCTAGAATTTGCTTGATTTCTCTATTTGAAACCTCCACTTGTCCACTTGTTTGTGAATGGTATGGAGTAGCAACCTTATGCTTCACACCATATTTCATTAATACAGCTTCAAGATACTTGTTGCAAAAGTGAGTACCTCCATCACTTATCAGCATTCTAGGCACACCAAATCTTGAAAAAAATGTTCTTTCTTATAAAAGAAATCACTACCTTTGCATCATTTGATTTGGTGGGAATTGCTTCTACCCATTTAGACACATAATCCACTGCCACTAGAATGTATTCATGTGAGAATGATGGGGGAAATAGTCCCATGAAATTAATTCCCCATACATCAAATAGTTCCACTTCTAAGATGTTGGTTAATGGCAGCTCATGTCTTCTTGAGATATTTCCAGTTCTTTGACATTTGTCACAGTTTTCCACATACCTCTTGGCATCTTTGAAGAGTGTAGGCCAAAAGAAACCTGCTTGCAAAACTTTTGCAGCAGTCCTTGAACTTGTATGGTGGCCTCCATATTCTGAATTGTGACAATGCCATATTATCTCAGCTTGCTCACTTTGTGGAATGCACCTTCTAAGTAACCCATCTACTCCAATTTTGAACAGGTATGGGTCTTCCCACACATAGAATCCGCTGTCATGTAAGAACTTCTTCTTTTGCTGCCAGGTAAACCTCTTTGGAATGAATTGAGTGGCTTTAAAATTTGCAATATCAACAAACCAAGGCATGTTTTCCACTACAAACAGCTTTTCATCTGGAAATTCTTCATTTATTTCCAATGATTCAGTGGTTGAACTCTCCAAAGGTAATCTGGATAGGTGGTCAGCAACACTATTTTCTTTCCCTTTCTTGTCTTTGATCTCTAGCTCAAATTCTTGGAGGAGTAGAATCCATCTTAATAATCTAGGCTTTGCATCCTGTTTTGTCAAAAGATATTTAAGAGCAGCATGATCAATGTATACAATCACTTTTGAACCCATTAAATATGATCTGAACTTATCAAAAGCATATACAACAGCTAAAAGTTCTTTTTCTGTTGTTGTGTAATTCACTTGTGCAGGATTTAATACTTTGCTTGAATAATAGATAGCATGTAAATTCCTATTTTTTCTCTGTCCTAACACAGCACCCACTACACTATCACTTGCATCACACATGAGTTCAAAAGGTAATTTCCAATCTGGTTTTGCAAGAATAGGTGCAGAAATCAGTTTCTCTTTTAAAATAGAAAACGCATGCAAACAATTATCATCAAATATGAAATCTGCATCCTTTATAAGTAAATTACTCAAGGGTTTAGCAATCTTGGAAAAATCTTTTATGAATCTTCTATAAAAACCAGCATGTCCTAAAAAACTTCTAACTCCCTTAACATTGATAGGTGGAGGCAATTTACTAATGACTTCTATCTTAGCTTGGTCCACCTCCATTCCTTTCTCTGAAATTTTGTGACCAAGGACAATGCCTTCTTGTACCATAAAATGGCACTTCTCCCAATTCAACACAAGGTTAGTGTCTTGACATCTCTGCAAAACAGTGGATAGATTAGCTAAACAATTATCAAAAGAATCACCAAAAACAGAGAAATCATCCATGATTACCTCTATGATGTTTTCTACCAAATCAGAAAAAATAGAAAGCATGCATCTTTGGAAAGTGGCAGGGGCATTACACAAACCAAATGGCATTCTCTTATATGCAAAGACTCCAAATGGACATATAAATGCAGTTTTCTCTTGATCCAAAAGATCCACAGCTATTTGGTTATATCCTAAATACCCATCAAGAAAACAATAAAATGAATGTCCAGCAAGTCTTTCTAGCATTTGATCTGCAAATGGTAGTGGGAAATGGTCTTTTTTGGTTGCATCATTTAACTTCCTATAGTCTATGCACATTCTCCATCCAGTCACAGTCCTAGTAGGGACAAGTTCATTCTTTTCATTAGGTATAACTGTCATACCACCTTTCTTTGGAACAACTTGGACTGGACTTACCCAATTGCTGTCAGAAATAGGGTATATTATTCCTGCATCTAACAGCTTCATGACCTCCTTTTTAACTAACTCTTTCATGGTTGGGTTTAACCTCTTTTGTGGCTGCACAACAGGCTTAAAATTCTCTTCAAATAAAATTCTGTACTTACAAAATGAAGGATTTATACCTTTCAGATCTGCAATACTCCATCCAATTGCAGATTTGTGTTCTCTCAAAATTCTCAGCAGTTTTTCCTCTTGTTCTTCCTTAAGTTCATTATTGATGATGATTGGATTTTCATGTTTCTCATCCAGAAATGCATACCACAGGTGGGAAGGAAGTTATTTCAGCTCTAGCTTTTGCTTTTCCTCTTCTTTATCATCCTTTTCTAGCTTTTCCTTCACTGAATTTTCTGCAGATTTAGGAATTGGCAGAGCCTCTAATTGCTGCTGCACTTCCATGATGTATTCTTCATGCAGAAGTTCAGATTTGTTATTCCCTGCAGATATTATTTCGTCTAACAATGCAAGTTCATCAATTTCATTAATATGGCATTGTGTAATAAAAGCATCCAGTATATCTACCTTCATACATGTACTATCTTCAATTGGATATTTTAAAGCTTCAAACACATTAAACACTACCTTCTCATCTTGAACTTGAAGCATAAGTTCACCTTTCTACACATCTATTAAGGCTCTTCCGGTTGCAAGAAATGACCTTCCTAGTATCAAAGGAATGTTGGAATCCACTTCCATGTCCAGAATTACAAAATCTGCAGGAAAAATGAACTTATCAACTTTAACTAATAAATCTTTAACAACTCTATATGGATAAGTGTATGATCTATCAGCTAGTTGCAGTGTAATGTTGGTGGGCTTCACTTTCTCTATCCCAAGTTTCTGCAGAACAGCCAATGGCATTAGATTTATGCTTGCTCTCAAGTCACACAATGCTCTTCCCACAGTGCAGTTTCCTATTTCACAAGGAATGCTAAATGATCCAGGATCTTTCAGCTTTTGAGGAAGCTTTCTCTTGAGAATGGCACTGCACTCCTCTGTCAAAGGTACTATTTTATCATGCTCTAACTTCATTTTTCTGGAAAGTAGTTCTTTCATAAACTTTGCATATAAAGGCATTTGCTCCAAAGCTTCTGCAAAAGGAATGTTAATTTGTAATTTCTTAAAGACATTCATAAACCTTTCAAATTGTTCCTCTTGTTTAGGATTTTGGACTCTTTGAGGATAGGGCAACCTCTTGTATTTTTCTGGATCTATTGGCTTACAAGCTTTCTCAAAGAGTTACTTTTTGCTTTTCCTCTCAAAATTCATAGGAACATCTACTTTTTCTTCTGAATGGTCTTTCTTCAATAGCTTAAAATTTCCTTGTTGTAGATCTTGTTCAATTTTTCTCTCTGCTGCATCATTTACTTTCTTTTCTGCTGGTTTAGGACTTGCAACTACAACTCCACTCCTTGTAGTTATGGCTTGACATTGCTCTTTAAGATTGATTACTGTATTGCTTGAAAATCTTCCTTCATCCCTGCTGGATAATTGTTCAGCTAATTGTTCGATTTGTGTTTCTAGTTTCTTCATGGAAGCTTCTTGGTTCTTGAAGCTTGTTTGAGTCACTTTCATGAATTGCAGCATAGTTTCTTCCATCTCAGTCAACCTCTTATTCATAGGCTTGGAAAATTTCTGATTTCCTTGAGGTTGAGTGGATGAATTCCTCTGAAAATAAGGCTGTTGTGTTGCTGGTCCTGCATTAGAAAAAGACAAATTTGAGTTAGAATTCTTTGCAGCAGAATATTGATTATTCCAATTAGAATACTGTTGAGTTCTATTATTCAAAAATTGAAATCCAGGGGGATATGATGGCTGTTGTCTCTGAAAATTATTCATATAATTCACTTGCTCTTGTGGTTCACTTGTAGATGCCTCGCATGCACCATTTACATGGTTTCCTCCACAAAAATCATAACTTAGCTGACTGGTAGGCATGCTCCCTGTTTGCAGATTGCTGATTTGTTGTGTTAAGGCAACTAATTGTTCTGAAAACATTTGATTTTATAGCTGATGTGCAAGAAAAGTTTTCAGAACCTTAGCTTCATGACCAGAGTTTCTTCCTTGATTTCTTGAGTTTGAATTCTGATACATTGAAGATGCCATCATCTCAATAATTCTCTGAGCTTCTTCCAATGACTTTGTATTTAATGAACCTCCAGCAGCAGCAGCAGCCATTGTTCTTGTTGCTACATTCATCCCATTATAAAAAGTTTCCAATTGCATCCAATCCGGGATACAATGATGTGGACAACGTCTAAGTAATTCTTTGTATCTTTCCCAAGCTTCATACAATGATTCTCCTTCTTGCTGCACAAAGGATGTAATTTCTCCTCTCAACTTAGCAGCTTTGGATGGAGGGAAGTACTTAGTTAGAAACTTATTCACAAGTTCTGTCCAGGTTGTGATGCTTCCTTGTGGTTGAGCTTGTAACCAGCATTTTGCTCTATCTCTCAAGGAAAAAGGAAATAGTCTCAATCTGATAGCTTCTTCACTAACTCCATTCATTCTTATAGTGTCACATAGCTGCAGAAAATTTGAAATATGTAAGTTAGGATCATCAGAATTTCCTCCAGAAAACTGATCCTGTTGGACTAAATGTAGTAGGGCAGGTTTAATCTCAAAATGGTTGGCTTGAATAGTTGGCCTAATTATAGAAGAGGTAAAACCTTGCATGTTAGGAATAGCATAGTCCCCTAATGTTCTAATTCTGTTTTGCTCTGTCATTTCTATTGCTAGATTTGGTTGTCTCAAAGGTGTAGGTGTTGTTTTCACTCTAGGATTACACTGAAATTTTGGAGAATGGATAGTTTCTAATTCACTATCACTCCCTATGACTTTTTCTACTCTAAACTCTTTTCTCAATCTTCTCAAAGTTATGTCTATGTCAGGATCAAAGACCAGAATTGATTTATTCTTGTTTTTACCATGCATATACAAATCAGATTAAAACAAAATTAGCCTACAATTGATATTTAGAAATGTACAACAGAAATCATGCAAAATCTATCAGTAAAAGCATATAGAAACTTAAATCTAGCAGTTGCAGAATTGTAAAATCATGTAAAAATATGCAAAATGGCAATTACAAATATGAAGAACAATGAAAACTGAAATTATGCAGATAAAAAGGATGTAAAAATTCTATGCAGCAAACAGCAATATTATGCAGAATACTACACAAGGTGCAGTAAAATTATGCAGAAAGCAATTTGAAAGTAAAGCAACAAAATAAATACTCAATCTAGTTACTTTTCTACTACTAATGATATTGAAATGCAAAATTCCTCGACAACGGCGCCAAAAACTTGTTGTTCGCAATCTAACACTAGCAAGTGCACTAGGATTGCAACAAGTAATGAGTAAATTTAAGATTTAAATATCGTCTCCACAGGAAATTTAGGTTTCAAATACCACTTCATAGAATTATAACTATTTAAGCTTTTTTGAAATTGGAAGGAGAGTAGTAACATGTAATAACAGCAAACTAGAACAATTAAAAGTAAAATAAACTTGCAGAAAACAGAACAATAAACAAATAATTATGTGATAACAGGGGAAGAAACCATAGCTAGGGAATTGCTTCACCAAAACTCCAATGTTTAATCAATAAAGTTCTGAATTAACAAGCATTTGGAAAGAAAGACAATCAGTTTCACGTTCTATTGTTCAAAGGTTAATTCCTTAACTCAGTGAACCTAACATTCAATTAAAACATTCTAATTCCTTAGATCTGATTTAATTCAACATTGCTTTAAGTATAAGAAACCAAAAGATTGCAAGATCAAAGTTCCTTATCCCTAAGAAAACTATAGTCTTGGTGATTGGTTCAGATCTGAAGAACAAATTCAATTTCCATTGACAAGAGTTTCTCTGAAATTAGTTAATCAAATTTCCATTCAATTCCTACGTAAAGTGCAGAATCAATCACTCAATCTATTCCAAAGCTTGAAATCCAGATCCAAAATCAATTCAACATATTCGTTTCAGATCTACAATCCCTAGCTATGAACAAATTACACAGCCATGGCAGCAGAGAAAAGGAAAGAAAGAGAAGAAGAGAAGAAGAAAATCAGAATCACCATGGAAGCTTGCTCCACTCCAATTCCTCTACGTGAAGCTCCGAGATTCGAATCCCCACTCCTCTCTCTCACTTTCTCTAACAAGAATCTAACTAAAAAAATTGAAAATGAACAGAATCCCCTTTTTTCGGATCGTTTCTGGTATTTATAGAATTTCTCAGATTTTCACGTTATCACTTTTATGAGAAATAATAGTTACGCAGAGAGTTTTTGGTTGCGCGTTAACACTTTTCCCAGAAATAGTGGCCACGCACAACTTCCTGATATTGAGAGCTCTCTGGAACTATCACTCTTGCTGATAAAAGTGACAACGCAGAGCCAAAGTAGTTGCGCGTTATCACTATTGCTGATAAAAGTGACTATGCGCAACTCGCCAAGTTGAAGACTCTCTGGAACGATCACTTTTGATGATAATAGTGGTTACGCAGAGCTTTCCTGATATTTTGCCTCTCTGGAACTATCACTTTTAATGATAAAAGTGGTAACGCCCAGGCTTCACTTCTTCTTTGAGCTCTGAAGTGATCACTTTCACTGACAATAGTGATCACGCCCAGTCTGCAATTTCTTATTCTTGTGTTTTTGGAATCCAGACTTGCTTCTTTCCTCTTCCTTGTCATCAAACCTCCATGGATATGATCCTTGCTCAATTTATTCCTTCAAAAACAAGATTAAAAACTTAATTCCTAAGCAAAAATTTCACAATTGCTAAAATAACTACAAATTTAAACAAAACTTCAATTCCTTCTTTTTTTCTGAGTTTTTTCTGCTTTCTTTATATATTTTTCTTATCAAATGTGTTAGAATTATGCTAAAATATCAGTCAAAATATAGATTCATCACTTTCTTGGCATTATAGCTAGAACTCCTAAACTAACACCTTTAAATATAGATGATTGGAGAGTTTTTGACAAAAATGAAAAGATGAAGTTGGTGGAACTTGTGAGAGTATGAAATAATTGCTTTTAATTATTGTTCATTTAATCTTATATTCATGTTTATCATGGATGATATGAGCTTGTAACTTTATTGTTTATTTGTAGAAGTTTTTGATCCTTGCATGTGGTGAAGAGTTTGTCAAATAATCACTTGGAAAGAAATAGAAAGATTATAAATGTGATTTGAAGAGTTTTTATATGACTAAGTATAAGACAAAAGATGCCTTATCAAAAAATTGCCTAAATTGTATACCAAGGAATGGATTGGTCTTGTTTCTTATTGGTTTTTTTATAAAGTAAAGGTAATAACTTTTCTATATGAGATATAGTGAAACTTACTAGTTTTTTCTTGCATGTATTGTTGTGAGAAATAGTTATTTTAGTTTAGCCATTATGCTATCTTCTAGATGTTGCACAAATAAACTTCTTTGGTAGATAATCTAAAAACATGAGTTTGTCCAAAAACATATTAAAAGTATCTTTAAGAAGTTGATTTTTTTTCTTAAATTTTTTCCTTATAAATTATTCTAAATGTATGTATAGAAACTTCAAAATATGGCCCCACAAAAAGGAGTGGATTATGATGTTAATATAGACTATCTTCAAAATATATATGCATAGAGTACTTTCATTGCAACACTATCTCTAAGGCTTATTGCATTTTACTATAATGTTGTCATGATATAATAATATTAACCACTTTTTTATTGTAATGATAGAAACGTAGTCAAGCAAATTGAGACAATAGAGCAAAGCAAAAGATGTCACACCAGAGGATCCAAAAGCATTGGAACTTTGATGGATGAAAAGATATTATTAAAAATTTATAAAATATTATATGCAAACATTTGTGATAAGAGTTCGATCAATTTAACTTTATCTATATTAGGCCAAAGATGGAATAGAGCATACACGAGCAGGAATTTTCATCTTAACTCATAAAAACCATAAAGATGGTAGGCCATTAGATCAAGAGTCTACAAATCAATAGTAAGATTTTTTTATGAAAGTTTGTCTTTGATAAATTATATTTATATTATTTTGTAAATGAGCTTGAGTATGTTATGAATTGCAATGTTTGTTATGCTTAGGAAATTATATAAGAAAAGTTGAATAATGGTGAGACCTCATCGAATGAACAAACTATTGGAAGTGTTGTTTGGGAAGGAGATGTGTATTCTGAAGTGTTGGAAAATGAAAGAAGTGACTAAGTTTGTGGTTTGGGACTTGGTCCAACTCATTCTTTGCTTTGGGATAGTATATCTTCCTTAAAAAATATTGTTGTGGATAATAAATCTAATAAAGCTATCCAAAGGTTAGAGCAAGAGATAAAAGAACTATATGGGTAAATGTTTATTACAAAGTTACTTAGAACTCAAAATTGTAGTGGAAACTCATTTAGACATGTAAGGTTCTCAAATTAAGCTTTTAAAGTTTTTTTTTAAAAAAAAATATGTAAAAAAATATGTTACTATAAGACATGTTTATCTTCTCATAACATAATATTTTCTATATTCCTTATGCTTATAGTGGCCCTAAACAAGTAAGACAAACACTCCAGTCACATGGGCTAATGAAAAGTGTGCACTTTCTAATGGTATTATATTTTTATTTTTATGTGTTAATATAATGCTCATTCTTGTTATTTTTATGTTTTTCATATATTTACCTACTATAAATATAGAATTATTGTTATTAATTTGCAATCTTCTGTGATATTTATGTTATATGTAGCAACTCTTAGAAAGTTAAGTGGTGAAAAAGGATAAGATTTAGAAGTTTCATGTCATGATTCAATTCAATAAGTATTTTAATTACATGTCATATTATATATTACATGCTACTATTTCACGATGCTAAAATGGAATTAATGAAATAAAATAAAGATAATTTCTTGTGGTTATTTTCTATTATTATTGTTGTTACCGTGTTCTACATAAATAAATTGATGAAATATTAATTAGTGAAAGACAGAATCAACTATGTATAGTCCTATGAAACTTTTGGTTTGGATTTTTCATATTATTATAAAAAAAATGGTCCATGGTGGTTCTTGCAACTAAGCATTCACAAATTAAAGGTTAGTAAAAAGAGTGTGATTCTTTTATTATGATGTTATTCTCATTTTCCATTAAGTGCTTAAATAAATTTGTTAAGCTCCCTTTGAAATCTTTTAATTTTATTTATATATAAAATTTGGCAACTTGCACAGTTTGTCAGTGCCAACCAGCCTATCATTGCTTTGGCTTATATCTTTGATGGCCTACATTATAGGATTTCAGACTTCTCTTATGCTGCTTGTTCTATATGGTAAAAGGCATAGTCTGTAACATTTTGGCACTTGTGAATACCTAAAATTTTATCTAAGTTTATTTTGGAAATTAAAATAAAATAAATCAAATAATAAAAAAAATTAAAAAAAGTAGGTATGTGATGGTGCCTTGTTGCTATATGTTGCGGTTTACGCCCTTTAATTAAGGTTGATTTTGCAGAGGTGTTAGCAGTGGAAGTTGACTGGGTAAAGAACAAATTACACATGATAATGTCCTTTCTCTGAGTTTTTTACGTGACACAGAAAAGAAAAAAGTAAAAATACTAAGAATGGAGGAGCAATGCTTAACTTGAAGGAAACTAAGGATAAAGTCAGAGAGGAAGAGGTTGGTTCGCAAAGGAGGAAGAGGTTAGTTAAAAAGACTTATGCTTGGTCTTCAAAAGGGTAGTTCACTCGGAAGCAAAATGAAAATAGGAACTAAGAAAAATGGGGCGAATTCAAAAAAGAAACCGAAAAAAGAAAGAGGAGAAAGATATCAAATGGATACTCTTTCTTCTGTCTCACACAAAAATGTAAATGAAAGTTCTAGAATTACCATTTTTTAAACTTGTAGTTGCTATACGAAAACTGCAATCTCTTATAACTCCTACAATTACTCTATTCACACGTTGAGACTCACAATTCAACTTCTTCAGATCTTCGAGTAAGATTCACTTGACTTAGTAATTCTTTTTTTAAACATTATACCTTTTTCCGTTGCTCTCAGCTAGTGTTAATTTCCTATGTTTGAAATAGAGGATATAAAATTGAAATTTTTAGATGTATGTAGGAGTCATGGAAAGATATACGCACATTTTACTATTTACTAACATTATAACTTGTGAAAGACATGACATGACCTCAAAATCCATTTCTTTCCTTTCACTTTAGAATGTAATACACCATTCTTGATTCAAACTTTAGAAATTAGGCCAAAGTTAAAAGACGATTAAATCTTTTATTGATTACTTTAGTGTGTATTAGTGTGTATTGTATATATTTGTATCTTTAGTTTCATATTATGAGTATATATTTTTATTTTAACAACATAAATAATTAATCTATTTATTTTTATTTTATTTATTATTATCATATTTAGATTATTATTCTATTTTTTATAAAGTAAATATCATTTTATTTAAACTTAATGCAACTCTCTTATTGAAAATTAATAAATCTTTTAATATAGATGAATAATGATTATAAAATAAATAAATATACAAAAACATATGATGTAACTATTTAACTCCTTTAATTGTATTTCACATCTCTCACAACATAATAATAATAATAATATATTAAAATATATGAAAATAAAAAATAATAAAAATTATAATTTTAAAATCATAATTTTCAAGTTACTAATTATTTTATTTGATTGTCACTATTTTTTATTTTAATTATTGATATTTTTTATAATAGACATTGTTTGATATAAAGTTTTGCATTGTCTTTCAATTTTATCTTATTGAGTTATATTTTTTAAAATAAATAAAATTTTTATAATAATTTACATTGCTAATGTAAAGATCAAAAGGTACTGCATAATTATAAATTATTTTTAAAGTACATTCCTGATTGTCCTCAAAATACACTCTAAAGTTTAAATGTACAATACGCATATATTTTCTAAATACATCATTTAACTTACTTCTTGCAAAATGATCTACTATCCGAATTTGCCCTTGAGGCATCGTCATCTTTATTTCCTGCAACATTATGTAAGGGTGAGCTTCTATTTTACCACTCAAACATATACAAACATTTCTCATTAATTATCATAACATATTCATAATCATGAAATAAGATATCATTTCACATCATAATATCATATTATTTCACCATCCTACATTTTCTTCATATATTTATATCGTCTTCAGACTCTATACCTCCAGTATATCTATGTAACTATTCATAATAGATTCATCCAATTTTTATACTCAGTCATATTTTATCTCAAAATCTAGCCACAAAGATCATGCAAATAATCACTTCTAGACAAATTTCACATTACTCATCATATCAATATATGACTCTAATAATGAGGATATTCATTCTAACATCATCATCATCCTTTACATCATATATGTACAACATAAATATTTCACTTCATTAATCACAATATTACACTCAACATATTTAGAAATCATTAACAAAATAGTTCAGCTAAGATATCGTTATTTTAAAATCTTATAAATTTTTAATTAATAAAATAATTATATAAATTTTTAGATAGAACTACTTGACTTTGAGTTATCTATTGCACTCAGGGATACGTAAGAGCGAGAATCACACTCGTCGAGTCAAAACAGTTTTCAAAAATAATTTATTTCCTTTTCTAAGATATAACTTAATATTTTAATAAATAAATTTTCTTCGTTTAAAATAAAACTAGCAATACTTATTTTTTAAGAGTTAAATAAATATTTTTTAAAATTATAATAAATTTACATAATTAATTTAAAATAATTATTATTTAAACAGACACTGTAAGGTGCTACCACCTTTCCTGCATGTAAATGACTCCTAAATTCATTTTTAGTTTTAAAGATCAAATTTTTAAGTTTTTTCAGAGTTTTCTTTGATAAACTTTAATAGCAACTCTCTTAATTTTTAAAACGTTTTCACCATCCTACTGTGACTGCCCGATTGCAAGACTAAAGTTAGTTGGTTTAGTGTATTCTAAGATTTGTATAAATATGTCAACATATGCTAATTGTGGCAATCTCTTTTACATTTTTGCTTTTTTCTCCTTTAATTTTTTGTCTACAAGAAATCTAGTGTGGTTTAACTCTTTTCATGGGCCTGCGGACCATGGCTGAAAGTTATAAGGTAAATTTGGATATGATAGAATATGAATAAGACTTTAAATGCAAGAATATTCTCATTTATTTTACTATATAATATGGATCAAGTTTTAGGTATAAATATTATTGTAATTAAAATTTTTACTAATTAAATTATCAATATTTAAGAGATTATAAATTAATAAAAATAATTTTAAATTTTTACTGACAATAATAAAATCTAGTAAATGAATAAAAAATAAATTTTAAAATAAATTTTAATAGTCATTTAAATTGTCATTAATATTTTTATTATAAATTAAAATTTTTAATGATAATAAATTAAATTTTTATCAGCATTTTTTATAATAAAAATTATTAATAAAACCATCTATAAATTACAAAGAGAGTAAAAATTTATTTATAAATTTATCTATATTATCAAAATCTGTTTTTAACTTTTTAAATATCCTTATGTAAATTTGATTGTATTTTGTGAATTTTTAATACTGTCTCACGTTATTACAACTAGTTTAAGTAATATATGCAATACACTTGTATTTTATTTTAGAATATGTATATATAATTTAATAGTTAATAAAAAAATTTATATTTTAAAAATAATTATATAGAATAATTTATTTAAACAAATTTTTAAAAAATATTTTGATTTGAATTTAGAACATGAATAATATGCATCAAAATTATAAATATTTAACAAAATTAAATAATTTTATGATATAATAAATTTTTAAATAATAAATTTATTGTATAGTTTCAAAAATTTATTAAATATCAATAATCAATATATTATAATAACTATATATTTAAGAAAAGGGACCTCAAGGACAACAATTAAGCATCCTATTTTTTTTTCTTTTTATGTCTTTTATACATCTCTTTTATATCTTTAATCATCTTTGGAAGCGCGTCAGATTAAGAGCTCTCCTCTAGTTTGCGTTTATTTTTTAATTATTATAGATTGGTTTAGAGTTATTTTAGGTTTTTTTTTATATTATGTCTAGCTAAATCTATAGTCCTATAGCTAGAGCTATAGTGAATTCTTTACATGACTCTATAAAATTTATATGATTTATGATAATTTGTTTCCGTTCTTGAATTGTATTACCCTATTTACGCTATATTTATATATTAGAATTAATAACCCTTAAACATATAATTAATTATACTGTTAATAATCATACTATATATAATTAATTGATTTATAAGGTAAAATAAAATAAAGAATTAGGTAAATTAAACTTAATTTTTCTCTTTCAATCTTATTAAATTAATAATTAATAGGTGCTTTACGTTTTGTTTTCCTTTTTCCTTACATGATCATTGAGAGAAATAGTTTAGAAAAAAAACTATTAATAATGTATGATCATTTAATGTTAATAAATTTAGTATGAGTAGTTGACATTTATAAGGAGACCAAAATTAAAATTAATCTAAAAAAATATATAGAGAAATATAAAGATAAAACTATACGTTCTAAGTTTTTGTCAATTAATTTATTGTTAAAGGCTACATTATTTTAATTTCTCATTAATTAATTTTATATTTAAATTCTTGTTATATTAAATTTTATATCTTTTAAGTTTAAACAAATAATAATTAAAAACAATTTATACTGGATAAAGGTCAACTCGGTCCTACTTGTAGGAAAAGGAAACTGAATACCTATTCGGCATAATAGGCCGGATATCCTTCGTCAGAATTAAAAGGTAATTAACCTAATTAAGAGTAATAGTTAAAATATTATTTAAATCAAGAAAAAGGCCAAAAGTCAAGGCTGACTCAGTAGGCCCATGAGCTCATTGCAATGCCTATAAAAGAAAGGTAAGAAGTGTAGGTAAAGAGTTGACTTCTCATTATTAAATAGTATTTATTACTCAGAACTGAATCCTAACTTCAATATTGGAGTATCTTTTGCAGGTACCCTCTCACATCAGCAACGGTTAGAGAAACGTCAGCACGTCAAAACAGATACTTGAAGACCCGTGTTACCTTCACATGAACACAATTCGTGTAACATAATAATCCAAAAACATATTTGTAAAAAATTTTATTGCTTTTTGATAAATACATTTGTCTAAAAATAATTATTTTTTTGTGATATAATACATTTTCGTATTTACAATATGGAGGTTCATTTGGAATAATTTAAATGTTAAGGGTGTTAAGTTTAATGGGTTCCATTTGTAACCCGACGGTAAAAGCATCGGAATGCGTGCGTGCGTGCGTACGTACGTACTTTACATTATTCGAAATCTAAAGGGACAAGGTAAGTAATGCTTCCAACCCACACACTCCTTCAATCCTCTCCCCATTCATCGTAATATATATCCATCCATCTTTCAGTACTTTCACAATAGCTATTTTCTTGAGCAAAAGTAACAGTAACAATGGGGTTTAAAGAACTCTCTGTTTTGTGCATGCTTTTGGGGTTGTTTGGGTTAACAGTGGGAGGAAGAGTGAGACACTACAAGTTTGATGTTGAGTATATGATTAAGACACCTGATTGCTTGGAACACGTTGTGATGGGAATCAACGGTCAGTTTCCAGGCCCAACAATCAGAGCTCAAGTTGGTGACACCCTTCACATTGCTCTCACTAACAAGCTTACCACCGAAGGAACTGTTATTCACTGGCATGGAATCAGACAGGTTTATTATTATTATTATTATCTTTTTAAAATTTATTAAATTTATAACTAATCATAAAATATATTTTAAATTACATATCTAATAATTTTATTTATTTAATAATAATAATAGTATAATTATACGTACTAAGTACTGACCTGAAAAAGATACTTACTATGTTTCACGTAATTTTGAAAGATTATTCTGTTAATGATTATAATTATTTTAATATCTTAAAAATAAGAGGATATTAAATTTTTTTAATTAAATCACTAATTCAATTATCTGATAATATAAAATTAATGAGTTAAAATTATTTCACATTTAAGAAAGAATACCAAACTCTCTCAATTAGCAAAGTATAGTAGATTTTACCCTTAAAAGAACTTTTTTTTTTGTTAAATTTTTGCAGTTTGGAACTCCATGGGCAGATGGTACAGCTTCCATCTCACAGTGTGCTATAAACCCAGCAGAAACTTTTCATTACAGATTCAAAGTAGACAGGGTAATTTTATCAGTTCTTTCCCCTTTTTTTCTCATGTACGTGAACGTGATAATTATAGTCTAAATACATTTTTTATTCACAAAAATATAATGGTTTTTAAATTAATCTTTAAAATATTATTCATGTTATCATTTTAAAAATTACAAAAATTTGCTCTTTTAACATCTGCTGGTGACAATTTTATTAAACATAAAAATTAAAAAATATATAATTTCAATATAAATTAAACAATTATTATATTTCAGCAGTTCAAAAACACATTTAACATAATCTATCTTGGTATATATCCTATCTTAATCATTGATATATTCTACAAGCACGGGTGACACCTCTTGCTTTGGGTTTTCTTATATAAAAATTAATTTTTATATAAAAATATAATAAAGTAAATAAATATATTATAAGTGAAATTTAATTAATTTTAATATCGAGAATAAAAATTGAACTTAATCACAATATTAAATATATTTTTTTATTTTAAATTTCATTGATTTTTAGTTTAATCAAAATTCATATAGTATATAGTTTATTTTTAGAAATAAATATGGTCAGTTTAACTGTATTCTGTATATCTGTAGTTTTAGTTTTAGTTTAAGTAATTTAGATAATGTAGATTTGTGTTCACTTAAGTATTTTAATTTTTAAAATTTAGTAAATATATTCTTTTGTTAATTTTCTTTTATTGATCTAACACTCTTAAATTCTCATTGCCAACTAAAAAAATTTATAAATTAAGTTTTTAAAATTGTTTTCTAACTAAAACTCGTCAATCAAAATATCAAATTTAATTTTATCTAAAGTTTAAAAACATCTTAAAAAATTATTTCCTCGAACCTAGTTTTATATTTTACAAAATGTTTCAAATTTTATCAAATTTTCACTAATTGTTTTACTCTAACAGATTATAATTTTTATTTCTTGTTATAAATAATTCGCTTATAAACCCCCCTTAATATATATATTTATTTAAAAAATTAAAAATTCAGAAAACTAAAAACCTAACGGAAGACTTTGTTTCTCTTTTGGTTTTAATTTTAAAAATTATATTTTAAAACAATTTTAAAAAAATATTTTTAAGAAAATGAAAATAAAACTTACGTTAACAAACAAAATTTATTATTTTTTACTTTTAAAAATAAAAAACTGTTTTAAAAAAATAAACAAACTCTAAATTTGCATAAATTTAAAAATAAAAGAAATTATTTATCTTAAAAAAACTTTAAAAACCAACATTATTTAATCTAACGTAAAGAGATAAAAGTTCCACTAAAAACAAAATATATTTATATAAATATTTTTTAAAATAAATATATATTTCACCATAAAAATGATCAAAAGATAATTTAAACTGAATTCGCACACTAAGATCATTTATATTGATTATTTTTATATAATTACATGTATAATTTATTATATAATTACATGTAGAATTTATTACAGTAAAAAAATTATAAGATGGGAATAAATTATTTTTTTAAAATGATAAAAAAAATAAATTTATAATACTTTAAAACAAAAAATTCCAAAAATTAATTTGAAAAAACTACACTTATTAAATATATCTTTAAACTATAAACATTTATATTATTGATGGAGAAGAAAAAAGAAAGGATATTCCACTGATAAAATGAGAGTATAAAATAAATAGAATAGATGCATCATATATTTATATAATATTATTATAAATTAGAGTAAAAAATAAATTTTATATAAAATACAATAAAATAAATAAATATATTGTATATGCAATTCAATTTAGTTTTAATATCAAGAATTAAAAATTAAATCAAGCTGTAATATTCAATTTTTATTTTATTTTCATTTTCATTGATTTTCAGTTTAATCAAAATTTATTTTGATTCGATTTTAAACACTTCTATGTAACACTCATGCTTTTCATAGTTTACTTTTAGAAATAAATATGGTCAATTTAGATGTATCTCTGTGGTTTTTGTTTCTCTAATTTAGATAACGTATATTTTTGTTCACTTAAGTATTATAATTTTTAAAATTTAGTAAATGTACTCTTTTGTCAATTTTCTTTTCTCTTACACTCTTAAATGCTCATTGTCTACTAAAGACTTTTATAAATTAAGTTTTTTAAATTGTTTTCTAACTAAAACTCATCAATCAAAATATCAAATTTTACCTAAGATTTAAAAAATATATCAAAATTTTATTTCTTCAAACCTAATTTTATATTTTATAAAATGTTTCAAATTTTATGAAATTTTCACTAATTTTTTTACTCTAACATATTATAATTATTTCATGTTATAATTCTCTTATAAACTCCCTAGATATTTATTTTAAAAAATTAAAATTTCAGGAAACTAAAAACTTGACAAAAGACTAAATTTGCATAACTTTAACTTTTAAAAAAAATATTTATCTTAAAAAAATTTCAAAACTAAAATTGTAATTATTCTATAGTAAAGGGATTAAAAGTTCAATAAACATCAATATATTTATATAAACATTTTAAATGTATATAATTGGGAGATGAGAAAAAAAATTAAAATGATAAAACATCAATTTATAATACTGTAGAATAAAAATACAAAATATTAATTTGGAAAAACCACACTTAATAAATACATCTTTAAACTATAAGCATATAAATAGTAGTTCAATAATTTTATCATGAGAATAAATAATACATAATAAACTTGTGCTATATTATGATAATGATAAATAATTGTAAGATAATATAATAGAAACAAAAATAAAATTAACAGAAAAAACTTGTGCTATATTATGGGAAAAAACTATGCTATATTAAATTCAAATATAAAATCACAATACTAACTATTATGGATTAGACAAAAGAATGAAAAAAAAAATGAAGGAATACGTCTAAGGAATAATATAGAGAACAAAAAAAATTCTTATAACATACAGGTGATTTTAGTTTTCGTAATTTTAATTGGTTATATTTATTTTTTTATTTTTTAAATATTTAAATTAAGTTTAATACTCTAAAATTAAAACTTTTATATCTTTTATAAATTTTGTATTTTTATTTAAATATTATATATGTATTTTTATTTATTTATATAAATTAATAAAATATCATACTTTTATTATATTTTTATTAATCGTTAAGAAAAATTGTAGGCTATTGAACATTTGAAAAACTAATAATTAGAATTAGGGGATCAAAATTATATTAAATTATAGAGATCAAAATTACAATTAAACCTAAATTGTAAGTAAAAAGATAAATAAAATAAAATAAAATGAAAAGACTTAACTAAATCATAAAACAAAAAAGTAATCCAAGAGAACAAACTGTACATGAAAAAACTTATATAAACCGTAAATTATTGATATATTTAAATTAAAATATATTCAAATAATAATAATAATAATAATAATAATAATTGATAAATTTAAGTTATTCCAGCAGATAATAATTAAATGGTTTAAATTATTGTAATAGATATTAATTAATTTAAAAAATTTTGTATTAATTTGTAATAATGTTAAAATTGATTGATTGTGTTTCTTACCTACATAAAATCAGTTGACCTAATACTAATGTCAAACACTATTAATTAATTGATTCAAATATTTATTTGAATAATTGTTTTAATAATCAATTGCTGAAATTAATTAATATAATAAAATAGAAAATGCAATTACTGATGAAAGAGTAAATAAAATATTATTTTAAGCACAAAATGGAACTATTATATAGTATTATTACATAGATTAATTTGCTGTTCAATTAGAGCATAAGTAACTTTTTGGAGTAAATGATTATATAGTGATGAGGGCTTAGGTGATATGATGCAGGCAGGTACATATTTCTACCATGGACACTACGGTATGCAAAGGGCAGCAGGGTTGTATGGTTCACTGATAGTGGACTTACCAAAGGGAAAAAACGAACCATTCCATTATGATGGTGAGTTCAACCTTCTGTTGAGTGATTTGTGGCACAAAAGTTCTCATGAACAAGAACTTGATCTCTCTTCCAAACCATTTAAATGGATTGGAGAACCTCAGGTAATTCATTAAACACAATTTTCATCTCTTAAATTTTTCCTTAACATACCTTAGTCAATATATTTAATGATTTTCAGATGTATATAGATATAGTAAAAACAACATTTCATAATTAATTGCTAATTGAGACCAATCACTTCAAATATCAACACATGTTTAACTACTCAATTCAACTTGTAAATATTTATTTTGAAAATATTTGTAATTTTTTTAAAAAACAAACAATCAAAGTTTTATCTAATTAGATGAGGTCAATTATATAGATTACACAGTGTCATTATATTCAGTTAAAAATTAAATTTTTAGAAATTTAGTTAATAAAAAATCTTTTTTTAATAATTCTGTATAAAATTATTTTGGGTCTCTTAACTCTTCCTTACTAGACTAAGAGTTATATAATATACTTTCCTCTAAAATTATAAATTCAAAAGTCTTTATGTTTTTAAAAAGTCATAATTTTACTCCCTTCTAAAAAATAATTTTAATTTTTAAAATTTAACACATTTTATTCTCACTGATGTAACTCAATAAAAAAAATGTAATACAAAAATTTGCAGGTAATAGCATCTTAGTTAATTACATTATTAATAAAAAAAAAGACAGAATTTTACATTTTAAAAAGTAAATACTACAATTAAGGCTTCACTAAAATCTAAGAATAAAAACGCATGTAAGCCATGAATATTTAATCGTTCACCTTAAAGACAAATTTTGTTGCACTTTTTCAGGCACTTCTAATAAATGGAAGAGGACAGTTTAATTGTTCTCTTGCAACTAAATTTATGAACAACACAGTACCCCAGTGCCATTTTAAGGGTGGTGAAGAATGTGCACCTCAGATTCTTCATGTGGAGCCAAACAAGACTTACAGGATCAGAATTGCAAGTACCACCTCCTTAGCATCCCTCAACTTGGCAATTTCAGTAAGTTCTAATTCATTGTCTCTTTCTTTTGTTTATGACAATTACCTTTTCGCATTTCAAATATATTTATTTGAGAGTTTTTGTTAACCTTAGCTCTCTAAAGGTCAAAAATAAATAATTAATAATAATAAAATTTTATTAGAAAGAAAAATATTTATTATATTTTTATAATTTCAATCCAACAAATATGTATTTTTTTTATAAATTTTTTATTTATGAATAGTTAAATTCAGCCCTACAAATTGAGATTAACAAAACCTTTTATTTAAAATACAAAATTTATCTTCTATTCTCTTTTTCTCTAAAATTCTCCTTCTCAAATAACTCTATTTTACTTTTCTCTCCTCTTGCAGAAGAGAAAGGAAAATAAATGTTCAAATTAAAATATAATAGAGATAGTTGGAAGTTTGCTAATTTGTTTATATATAAAATATTAATTTTAGACTTAAAGTTGAGTAAATAAAAGAATTTTTTATTAAAAATATTGATTACTGAGATGTATGTAAATTTACAATAAATAATTTTTATAAACTTTATTTTTTTTTAAATTTACCTTTAATGTTTAGATCACTAATAGAAGCATTATTTTATTCGTGAGAGATTATTTTAAGTGTTGGTACAATAAGAGAGTGTCTAGATACAAGAGAAGGCTGGATAAGCATGTGAGACACAAGGACGTGGCCTTCGATGACCTCAATATTATTATTATATAGTGGGTGATAAAATAAGGTATATTTATATAACAAAATCATATAATATATATGATATTTTATATATATTTTTTGTTTTTCTTTTTATTTCTCTAATGTGTATGAATTATTGTATATATTTGTCCGAATACAAGTTGTTAAAAACAAAATTTACATAAAAATTATCTTACCATGATTATAACAAAATGATTGAAAACAAAATAAATCCATGCAAACATGTGCTTAATTTCACCAACTCCATTCTCGATAATCTTGGTGATTGAGCTTTTCCAAAGTATAATCACTTCATTATATAATTAATTTTATTATCATTTTACCGTATATTTATGAAGTAAGATTTTTTAACATAAGTATAAGTCTAAAACTTTTATATTTAATTTAATTTTTTTATTTAATTTATATTTAACGAAATATAATTTATTATTTTATTGAGTGTTAAATATAAATAAAATAAAAAATTTAAATAATTTTTAAATTTATACTAATACAAGAATATCTTTATGTATTGATTCTTTATTAATTAATCATACCCTGTAATTTCTTTGTTACGTAGAATCACAAACTGGTTGTAGTAGAAGCAGATGGAAACTACGTGCAACCATTCGCAGTCAATGGCATAGACATCCACTCTGGTGAGAGCTACTCAGTGCTCCTCACCACAAATCAAAACCCAAAGAAAAACTATTGGCTTTCAATTGGCGTTATAGGAAGAAAACCCAAAACCCCACAAGGCCTAACCATTCTAAACTACAAGACCATCTCTGCCTCAATTTTGCCAACTTCACCACCGCCCATCACACCCTCATGGAATGATTTTAAGCGTAGCAAAGCATTCACCAATAAAATCATTGCCAAAATGGGAACCCCTCAACCTCCAAAATTCTCTCACCGCAAGATTTTCCTCCTCAACACACAAAACCTAGTTGATGGGTTCACCAAATGGGCCATTAACAATGTGTCCTTATCATTGCCTCCAACACCTTACTTAGGATCCATAAAGTTTAAGCTAAACAATGCCTTTGACCAAAAGCCTCCTCCAAACAACTTCCCACAACAATATGACATCTTCAACCCTCCTATGAACCCCAATGCAACTATTGGTAATGGGGTGTACATGTTTAACCTCAATGAGGTTGTTGATGTGATATTACAAAATGCAAACCGCTTAAATGGAATTGATAGTGAGATTCACCCTTGGCATTTGCATGGTCATGACTTTTGGATTTTGGGATATGGAGATGGAAAATTCAAGCAGGGTGATGAGAAGAAATTCAATTTGACACATGCACCCTTAAGGAACACTGCAATCATATTTCCTTATGGTTGGACTGCCCTGAGGTTTAGGGCAGATAACCCTGGAGTTTGGGCCTTCCATTGCCATATTGAGCCTCATTTGCATATGGGTATGGGTGTGATCTTTGCTGAGGGTGTTCACAAAGTGAAGAGAATACCACCAGAAGCTCTTACTTGTGGCCTTAACAGCCAAAATGCTCTTTGACAAGGGACACTATTGAAGCCTAGCTGTTTAAGAGCAGCTTTTTGTTTTTCTTCTCATTGAGTGTCATTTGGTATTTGGTCTCCTATCATCGTCCTAGACTTTAGATAAGAGGCTACAAATGTTTTATTGAAAACAAATATTTGAGTGATCAATAACTTTATTTTAAAAAATTGGAAAATATTTTTCAAAACCTATCCTTAAAAATGATATTTGATTTGAAAGTTTAGTTATGCGTAGAAAAGATATAAACCAAATTTTATTGCACTCTGAATATGCACATTAAAAATATTTACCTTATATTCAATTGTGCAATTCTTAAAAATAAAAAGAAATATATTTTACTCAATTTTAAACAAAATAAAATTAATCAAGATAAAATGAATTAAAACAAAAATATTATTTACAAAGAAAACAAGATAGGAAAAATTAATTTCGAATTAATTTGACAACAGGACTCCTAGTCCCACGAATTTTTTAATGCAGAAAATTTTTTTGAACTAGTTTATTTTAATTATAAAATTATTCTTAAAATAATTCAATGGTGTATACAGTTTAATTAGTATAAATTCACTTAAAAACATCTTTCAATCTAAGTTATATTTGAAGATAATGTTCATTATTTTGTCACTATACACGATTCATTGTTGAATGAATTGAAAATAGGAAAATATTAAAATTGGAAAATGGAGAAAGAGTTATTTCAATATTTATAAGATAATGAAATAGACTTTGCTCATGATTTAACTTAATATAACCTAATAAATAAATTTTATAATTTAAATAACAGTGATGGTAGTATTCACTATAATCTTTATCATTAGTCATTGTGTGAATACGAAAAATATATTTTAAACTAACTTAATTAATGATATTTTTATATTTAATATTTTATATTTTAATAAAAATATTATTTTAGCAACAGTTTATTTTATTTTTAATCTTATATTTTTATTAATTTTTATTTTTAACATTTTCTTTGACTGCTGTAAATCAATCAAAATTTTCTTTGACAGATGTTAAAAATAATACAATGTTATAATAGAAAAATTGACACAAAAAATAATACATTAATTTTAATTAAGCTTCTCTTTTATAGCAAAATAATTTGTTATATTTTATATTTTCAGCAGCTCATAAATGTTATAAAATTCATACTTTTTTATACATGAAAATTTTTTGAAACAATTATAAGATAAGGTAATATAATTTAAATTTTCATATTCCAAATTTAAAGAGGTAATTACAACTCACATTAAGTCAGCAGAATGGAGCTATGAACATCGGATAAGATAATATAATTTAAAATTTCATATTTCAAATTTAAAGAGATAATTACAACGCACCCTAAGTTATGAGCATGGAGAGAGACTGTGTAATACTAAAATTATATTAGAGTGTGGAGTCTAAATCAGTTAACTATAAAAAAGAAAAGAAACTATCTTCACTATTATAACTATAATACCTTATCCTTCAAATACTAAACTAAATAACAGCAATTGTGTGTAATTGTTGGAAATACTAATATAAAACTTGCAGTGATTATTTAGTGGCAGTTTTAAATTACAGCTAAATTTTTAAATTTAAATGTCAAAAACTGAATATACGGTAGAGAACATTGTTTATTTGGGAAATACAAGGTTAAAAATTTCCCTAGTACATTGTTTATAGGCGGTAGTCAAATAATCTTTCCTTTAACATCTAAGCTCAATAGTAATGACAGACTCAATGTTAGAATGATACTTATTTTCTACAATAAGGAACATTTTCAAAATCCAAGATAAGGATCTTCATGTTATGGCTCTGGAGACACTTGTCATGTGGAGTTATTTTTCCCTTACTAATAGCTCTAGCCATTACTCTATCAGCAACATCTTTCAAAGTGAACAATCAAACTTTCTATGAGAATGCAAGTTGCTTCCGTTCTCATTTGGAAAGAAATGTAGCTTTGGAAAGATGTGATACCAAGAGATTATTCTATTTGTTCCTTATTTTTGTCAGTGATTATTTTGAGTTAATGTTAAATTCTTTAATCAATGTTAAAATTTATCGGTAATTACATAAAATTATTATTTAATTCTTTATTTGTACTGGCAGCTATCTCAAATCAATGTTAAAATTTGTATATTTATCGGCAATTACATAAAACTAACATTAAATTTATTGTTTTTATTGGCAATTATCTCAAACCAACATTAAAAATTATCTATTTGTTAGTTATATAAAATCAACATTAAACTCTTTATTTCTATCAAAGGTCATCTCAAATCGACATTAAACTTCTTATTTTTACTGGTAGTTGCTAAAATCAACATTAAATATTATTTTTTAAGCGTTTTACTAGTAATTATTGGTAATTACCATCAATGAACCGATGTTAAATGTTACAATTCTTATGGTAGATGAAATGTAAAGTTATTCTTATCAATTTTCAAATTATATTTAGATTTTATTTTGTTAGAACAATTGATGGATAATTGCTCTTTAAAGTAAATTTTAAAAAATAATAATACACAATCAACATGAAAAAGTAAGTGCATGACAATAACTTTACAAATGAATATTAAAAATTAACTATATTGTAACCACTTTCCAAGTAAATATTTGTTAAACAATCATCCTATTATGCTACATAAATAATCATTCTTAAAAAAACATAAATTATACAATAATTTCTGGTTAATAAATAAAATATAATAATTATTAATTAATACTCTAAAATTAGTCAAAAATAAAAAATATAATTTTTTATTAAAAGTGTTATTATTTATTTTTATTGCCCATGATTCTTTAATAAAACTAGTACTCTCAACTTGCTTTATATATATATATATATATATATATATATATATAATATTTTTTAATCAATTCCTTTATAATATATTTTGAAAAATAGTTAATGTTATCTTTAAAATATTTAAATAAAAAAACATAAACATAACTTTCTTCAAGTAGACAATTAAAATAATTTTTTTAAAATATTATTTATAATTTAACTAGTAGTTTCAAATTTAAATCTAAAAATATAATCATGTTAAAATTTAATTAAAAATAATTAATTTTAATAATTATATCCGCTACAAACTAGAATAAAATGAATGAAACTCAGAAATAGCTTGAGAAATACATTTCATCGTTGCATCATGTTTTTGGACGATTAAAATGTGTAATATATGTATATATATATATATATATATATTATTTTGTTAGAATATAGTAAAAATTTAACTTAGTATAACAAAATACTTTGACATAATTAGGCATATTAAAATAAATTTATATAATAAATGTATTTATGATATATAATTAAAGTTTTATGTTTATTATTAAATATGATATAAAATTAATTAATATAAATTTAAAAAACATTACTTTATTCTATTAATTTTTTATTCAATATATTATGTAAAATTAAAAATATTTAATTATCTCTGATACGATTAAACTAATAATATTTACAGAGAATATTCGAGGAGCGTAAGAAAAAGTTAGATATGTCATATGTAGGCCCATTCAAATAGTAAACAAAGCCTATTTACCAATTACCAGCAATCACTTTACGTCTCAAATAGTAAAACTTGGGTAAAGGCAAACGCAGCCATTTAAACAGTCGAAAGGTACACAAATATTAAGATGCTCTTTAAATATTTATTTAACATTTTTTATATATAAAATTTGACATTGTTAAACACGTGTATCAATTAATATAAAATTATTTTAAATTTAAAAAAAAACTTATAATTTTGAAATTTTTTTGATAATATAAATTACTTAAAAGATTATTAAAATAATAATAATTCACAGTAGTTTATTCTAACAAATTATATGACAAAATTTACAAAAATCAAAAGTTATCTATATATAACTTTTATAAATTCTTTAAAATGTGCATAATCCTATATTAAGTTTAATAAAATAAAATAACATAATAAAAAATAAATTTAAATAAAAAGTATTTTTTAAAATTAGCTTCATTCATCTATATCTATTTAAGCAGATAAAAATTATTTTTTATTTACAAAAATTTTAAGATAATATTAAAATTAATTTTTTTACTAAACCTTTTTCATTATGTAAGAATTCTAAACATAATAAAAAGTATTTACTCTAATTTGATAGCTTAAATGTTAAAAAAATTCATTAATAAAAGATAAATTAAAATAATTATTAATTAATTATTATACAAATAAATAAAATAAAAATGTTTTAATACTGTTGTTTATAGTTTTAATTCATCATTTTCTTTGTTCTCTTAGCAAAAAGCAAAAAAAGTGAACATGAATAAAATGGAATTGTTAACCTTAATTTTTAATATTGTATTTAAACATGGAAAAGCTAATTTTTTTAAAAAAATATTTATTATATTTTGACATATCTATATACTATTTTGTTAATAAAAATAATATTTTTATATTTAAACTCAACTCTAGCAATTGATTAATAAAAAATAAAATTTAAAATACAATATTATAATTATTATTGTTTCTTAATTAAAATTAAATTTTTATTTTAATATATTATTGTTGTTGTTTGACGTTAAAGTCAGTATGGCAAGTATAATATTATAATTATTATTAAGATTATTTAACTTTATTATATCAATTATTGTGACAGAAATTTAATTTTAATCCAGAACGATACCAATAATTAAGTTTTGTCCTGCACAAAATCGTATGATAAAAAATCAAAGAGAAAAAAAAAAAAAAACAGATTGGTGAAAGAAATATAATAATAATTTTAGATAATTCACCACAGCACATTAACGTTCACCTACAACTACTCTTCACTTTCTGAAACCAATAAATTCAGGATAAACTTCAAATCTCTCTCCTCTCTCTTCTCTCTCTCTCTCTCTCCCCACATGTTCACCCTTTTCTGTTCAAGCAACCCTTCTCCTTCTTTTTCTTTTCCTAATTGACTCGCGCCCACCACCGTCGATGACCCATCTCTGGATCTTCTCGTAAGCTTCTATCGATTCTATTTTTTTGCATACCCTTTCCACTGTTCAACTACTTGGTCAATCCGGTTCACGGGCCTGTGTTGTTTTGTGGCTCGGGTTGGTGATGATTTCACTACCCTTTTGATCTGTGATTGTAAAGTTTATGTCTTTTCTTTCGATGTTGGAAGTTTTCTCTTTTCTTAGCTTGCTGAAGTTGAAAAATAGCAAGTTCCTTCATCAATTTATCTAATGTTTATGTTTTTTCTTCTACCTTAAATTTGCATTTTTTTTATGATTGGTTGGAGAGGGTTCTTTTTGAATCACTAGTGATGATGATGTTGCTTGTCTTTCATGTTCGGTTCGTGGGTGGATTTGATCTGTGAAATCAGGATAGCTCTGATCTAGTAGTTTGTGGGTATTGAGAAATTTAATCCTTGTAATTGAAAGTTTTAAGTTTATTTGTGATAATTTACCAATTTGTGATTTTTTTTAATATATGTTTTTTCTTATTAGCTTGTATTGCTGTTGCTGGATCTTAATGGAAAAGATCTCTAGTTTTGAAACTTTGGCTGGTTAATGACTTTTGTACCTTTTGAAAGTGTATATTTTCTGATCTAGAGATTCTTTTCATTTGAATACGTATTTGATTTTTTGTACCTTGTTAATTTATCGTTGTTTTATTGCTGTTGACAGGTGACAAGGCCTTTAAACGTTAGAGTTTGATAGCTTGAACTTATGCATAGTGCTAGAGGGTGAAGTTTGAAACCTGGCTTTCTACTTTCATCATCGGAAGCTTGTAGGTTGGATCCATAATTTTCTGTAACATTTAGGCTATCTTTGGGGCTAATTTTCAGTGTGAAATGATGATGATTTTCGATGAGATGGAGCTTTGTGGTGATTTGGATATGTTATCTGCTCCTCTTGGGGAAGGGGATATTACAGCCCGGCAAACTGAGCCAGAGGCGATAGTTGAGGATGATTATAGTGATGAAGAAACTGATGTAGATGAGCTTGAGAGGAAGATGTGGAGGTATAAAATGCGTCTCAAGCGACGTAAGGAACAAAGTAAATCTAAGGAAGGAATTGATGCAGTGAAGCAGAGACAGTCCCAAGAACAGGCAAGGAGGAAAAAGATGTCAAGGGCTCAAGATGGAATCTTGAAGTATATGCTGAAGATGATGGAGGTTTGCAAGGCCCAGGGATTCGTTTATGGGATCATTCCTGAGAAGGGAAAGCCTGTGACTGGGGCGTCTGATAACCTTCGTGAATGGTGGAAGGATAAAGTCAGGTTTGATCGAAATGGTCCAGCTGCTATAGCCAAGTATCAAGCTGAGAATGCAATCCCAGGGAAGAATGATGGATGTAATTCCATCGGTCCAACACCACACACCTTGCAAGAGCTGCAGGACACAACCTTGGGTTCTCTCTTGTCAGCACTCATGCAGCACTGTGATCCTCCACAAAGGCGGTTTCCATTGGAGAAGGGCATTCCTCCACCATGGTGGCCTACTGGGAATGAAGACTGGTGGCCCCAAATTGGTTTACCTAAAGATCAAAGTCCTCCACCTTACAAGAAACCTCATGACCTGAAAAAGGCATGGAAAGTTGGTGTTCTGACTGCAGTAATCAAGCACATGTCTCCTGATATTACCAAAATTCGCAAGCTTGTGAGGCAGTCCAAATGCCTTCAAGATAAAATGACAGCAAAGGAAAGTGCAACCTGGCTTGCAATCATCAATCAAGAGGAGGCGTTGGCACGAGAGCTCTACCCTGATTATTGTCCCCCATTAGCCTCTGCGGGAGGTAGTGGATCAATGCTCATCAATGATTGCAATGAGTATGATGTTGAAGGGAGAGACGATGAGCCAAACTTTGATGTGGAAGACCGGAAACATGAAAATCTTCATTCATCCAATTTTGGTATGGAGAGAATGAGAGGACGAATGCCGGTTCAGCAGCCTTCTTTCCCAAACAAGGGTGAGGCTGTTACCAATTTGGATTTTATTCGTAAGAGGAAGATCTCTAGTGACTTCAACATGATGATGGATCAGAAAATTTACACATGTGAACATCCTCAGTGCCCATACAGTGAAGTTCGCCTCGCTTTCCCTGACAGAAATTCTAGGGACAACCATCAATTGAATTGTCCATCTAGAGGCACTTCAGATTATGGTGGTCCAAATTTTCATGTTAATGAGGTAAAACCAGTCATATTCCCCCAGTCCTTTGTTCAACCTAAATCTACTGCTCAGTCTGTTAACTTGGTTCCACCTACAATTGATCTAACCGGGCTTGGAGTTCCAGAAGATGGCCAGAAAATGATCAATGACCTTCTGACTGTCTATGATACAAATGTGCAAGGCAACAAGAACATAAGTTCCAATAACCATTTAGCTGCAGAAAATCCAAACCTTCCTCAGCCAGGAATTCAGCAGCAACATGACAACTTCTTTCGCGGTCAAGGAATCACCATGGAAGGAAACTTCTTTCAAGAAGCGAACATGTCCAATAATCATCACATGTTTGCTAGAGAGGAAGGTCAATTTGACCGGTTCAAAGCTTTGAATTCACCCTTTGAGACCAATCACACCACCGCCACCAATAACAATAACTTCCATTTAATTTTTGGGTCCCCTTGTGATTTGGCACCCTTTGATTTTAAGGAGGATATGCAAGGTGTAGGGATGGATGCTCTTCAGAAGCAGCCAGATAGTTCAATATGGTACCAGTGAAAATGACAAGTGGAATCTGTGAACTCATCATCCACAATGGACTCTTGTTTTCTTTCAAAAAGAGTTGGCACTTGGCACCCTTGATCATGTGAAGTTCATCCAGCCAAAATGGTTTTTCTGTAATTTTCTTCATATGCCATCCTGTAGGTCTAGAAGTCTAGAACTAAATATTTTATGCTTGTCAGGTCTGGTATGGGTTAATATATATAATAAAAAACTTGTATGTTCCCATTATGTAGCCCTGTGATTGTGTGATTTTATCAGTGAAACCTTGTTAGTTCATATTATTACATGTAAGAATGTGATATAAATAAGATTTGAACTCTTCTGAATTTTTGCCACTCCATATGATCAAGAAACTAATAACATGTTTAGATTTATGGATAATACAAATTTATTAATGTGGTTTGGTGTTTAAATTGTGGATAGATGAAAGGTTTGTCCTTTATTGTATTTTTATCTTATGCTTATCCTTTCCCATGTGAAATGGTCCCCAGAACGAAGTTGAATTCCTTCTGGATTGCGTGTTCAGCTTGTAAGGTGGGGTCCCATTTTTGAAAGAGCACATTGTTCACATCTTTTATTGGGTCACTGGTCAAATAATTAGCAAAGGGTTTCATTGTTCATGGCCATTGAAAGTGCCTGTTCTTGGGATAGTGAAACTGTGAAAGTGCCATCTCATTACTGGCCAAGGCGGCTCAACATTTTGGTGCCCAGTTTACCATTTGCAATTTCATTTTTTTTTTTTGCATATTTAAAGATGCAATAAAAAATTTTGTGTAATAAGTCTTTATTAGAAGTTATAGGATAATATAAAATTTAATGTATTTAAAATATTAAATATATATATTTTATGTTTTTGGGCATGTGTTGAAAAACGATTTTATTAACTTAGTTTTAATAGTTTAAGTATTAAAAAGTAATAAATTTTTAATAGAGGAATGTTATTTTTAAGTCGAATAAATATTTTTATATTCAAGTTTAATTATAGTTAGTTGCTTAAATCTAAAGTTAAATTTTGAAGTTAATATTATTTTGAAAAAATATTGCTGACATTTTTGTTAAGAGATTTGCTGTATTTTCTTACATATTTTTTTAGTAATTTTCTTACTATTTTATAAATTAAGTATTGAATTTTTTTTGTATTGAAAATATTAAAATCATTTCACAATTTCTCTTATTTAAAAATTAGAAAGACTCTAAAAATGCATAAAATAACTTCAAACTTTATTGGTTGAAAATGTGCCGTAGATAATATTAGCACGTGTTGAAAAATTTGCAAAGGAGTAAGAGACTCATTGACTGAATCATTAAGTTTGAAAAGCAAAATGTTACCAAGTCTCGCACTAGTTAAAAAATTAATAAATAAATATGTTGATTGAAACTATGATGATATTATATTTTACTTTTGATTCTGAAACGGTCAATGTCTTAAGAACATTTTTTTTTTAAAAAAAAAGGTAAGAAGTTTTTTAGTTTTAATATTTTTATTTAGACTAAGAAATTAGTAAAAAATTTTACTACATAAAATAAATACTAAACAAAAAAATTATATTTATTTATTATAGAAAACATAAAAATTAATAATTAAGAAAATTTATAAGCATCAATCATAAAAAAAATTAAGAATTAGTCTCTCAAAGCCAAAATAATGGGAAACCTCACAAGACTAAAAAGAAAAAAGTACTGCAGAAAGCGTTTTATTCTTCACACACACATTATATTTTAATTGTGATTTTCGATTCTTAAATATGAACATTTTAAAGTGTTGTTTTAATTAAGAGTAATTTTTAAAAATCATTCTTTCTTTTTTCGTCATTTTTTTAATTAAACATATAGGTTTTTTACTCAATTTTAATTTGAATTATGAATATTTTACAACTTATTTTTTAATTTAAATTTTTATGTCTTTAATTAATGTGATAAAATATTTATTATTATTATTATTATTATTAAAAATATTTATTTTAAAAATTTATAAAATTGATTTATTTAAATTAATCATGTAATTTTTATTTAAAAGTTGTTTTATTTTAATAATATTTGTAAAATGCAGGGATAACTCACTAGTTTAGTGGTAAAGTTGAAATCAGAAGAATATTTTGGTAGAAGTTGAAAATTTTGGACAATAAACCCAGAATTGAGCAGTCTGTGTTAAAGTTATGAATATCTAAGAACAAAAGGCAATAAAATATTAAAATTAGAATAAATATTCAATTTGTTTGTAATTTGTATTGCTTGTTCACTCTGTCAACATTAAGCTTATTGTACTTTTTTATATTTAAAAAATAAATTAGTTGATGCAAATTACAGTAATAATAGCATGATTAGCATCAACAGCTGACGCTTCAGTTATATTATGGAACTTATAGTGACCAGATGATTTGTTTCGTAGCACTTTATAAAAAGGGTTGCAGTTATGCTTTTTGCTCATTGTGGGTGGTTGGATCGTTGCCTTTCTGTGCATTTATTTATTATTTTTGTTTTGTCCTCTGTGTACTGAGTAATAATATTCACACGGGCATGATAATAAGAAATAAAATTTTATTTATATTTTGAAACTTTAAATCATTTATGATAAGGTTTATTTTTTTATATATGACTTTTTTTAATTTTAAAAATAATATTTTTGACAAAATTATAAAAATATAATTTCTTTAAAAATTTTCATTAGCAAATTTTGATAAAAACGACCAACAAAAACTTTATTATTTTTTCAATTTTTTATCTTTAAATTTCTTTATTACACCAAAAAATTGTTACTGGCGATTTTTAAATTTCGTATTTTTATAATTTTACAAAAAAATCATATAAAAAAAGAGCCTTTATGATAACCCATATTAATGTTAATGTGATTTTCACAGCTATATTGCACTCCCTTTTTTCTTATTTTATTTGGTATTTATGATAGTATCTTTTAAATCATTTATTTATTAAAAATAATAAAAATAGTAATATATTATTATTTTATAGTTATTTTTAAAATATCTATAATAATAAATAGTAAAATTAGTTACTCATATATTCACTTATATAGATAATGTATGTATGTATATATTCAGTGGAATGAAGTTTTAGATTATGGGAGGCACATAAAATAAGCAAACAGACACTTAAAGTATGTTTTAAAAATAATTTTCTACTTTTTAATATACAAATTTTATTTTTAAAAATATAAAACTGTATTTAAAAAGAAAAACAAACACTCCTTTAGACTTCCAGTGAGCTTTATTTAAAATGTCAACAATTTAATTTGACATTTTTTAAAAGAAAATTAATTTTAAATTCTCTTAGTTTTAGTTTTTATAAATAGAAAAATATAAAATATAATAATATTTTTTATATAATTAAATTTTCTATCACACTTCCTTCTTAGTATTAAACAACTAAATAAGGGAGATGTTTAACATTTTTCTCCTTCCTTCCTCTTCCTCTAAACTTTTAAACAAAGTTTTAGTATTAGTTTTTATAAATTTAAAATTATTACGCAAAAAAAAATTAATTATCTTTATAAATATTTAAAATAATAAATATATTCAATTTGTATTTAATATTTATTTCATAAAAAATTATTACAAATATATAAGAAAGGATATGACTAAACTTGTAAAAAAATTTATCCTATCATCACTGCTGAGTCCTGATTCAAAGATAAGTCTCACAGCTATATTCGCTTGGAAAAAACAAAAACAGATTGATAAGATGCAGCAAGGACAGGTTCTTGTTCTCAATCTTAAAGGACATTTAGGATCACCCCTTTTGGTCTTTGAGTCATTGCAAAGGACAAACCTTTTTAAGGCACAAGTCCTACACCTCTGCTTCAAGTAGCAATTCTGACAATGGAACATGCAGGATCCTTGTATGCTGTTTCTAAGCATCTCTAAGTGCAAGCACCTGGACACTTTGCAACATATTTTATCAATTCCACAAAAACCAAACACCATCATTTTGTCCACAAGCATACATGAAGATATGTTAAATTAATTGAAACTACTTATTATTGATAAAACTATATTTCAAATATAAAATAAAATAAATCAAATCAAATGCAGCAACAGTTTTTCTTTTCTTCTTAGGATGATAAATATTATTTTTTTATTCTTTTTATAAAAAATAAAATAAAGTATTTTTTTATTTTAATTAGAAGAAACATAAGATAAATTTAAGATGTATTAGTTGTTAAATTTTTTATATACTATTTAATATTATGAGTATTTTTAGAATAAAATTTATATTTATAAAGAATATAAATAATTTTTTTTTAATTTTAGTGATTTAATATTTTATTTCTTATAAAAAAGATTAGAGAGTGTCTCTGTTTCTATTTATTTGTCTAGAGGAAAAAAATTACATAGACTAAAGAGTTTAATCATTTTATTATAATAAATTATTAAATTTAATAATTTATTATTTATTAGTAGAAAAGTAAAAATTAATAATTTCTTGAACTTCTACATAAATAAATAAAATTTTCTTGACAGATACATAGTTTATAATAATAGTAATAAAAGAAAGATGTTCTCAATAATTTAGAGCAGTGTTTGACTTTATGGTACATGTCTTCATATATGAGACTGAATGCCCTCATTGACTACACTTAAATTATATTCATTGTGATTGGTACTTAAGGATCTGATGCAGCACACCAAGAAAACTAAATTGAGATCCCTAGTCTTTGCTTTTGTCTTTGTTTTACTTAAATATAAAGGAAGACAACAACATAGCTGGCCATATGGTTTTCTTTTGGTGTTTCTGCAAAATATCAGAAATATAATTCAAAGTTAGATATCTTATCCTTATGAAAAAAGTAGAAAGCACCAGAGTTTTTTTTTTCCCCCATTTTTGTTATCAACATGGTTGTGTATAGTAAAGATCTTGATAAGTTTAACCTTTGTTAATTAGAAAATACAAAAAATCAAACTTTCATTTGATAGTGCTTTTTTCATCAAAAATGTTGTAACCACATAGCACAATTATGCCTATGATTCCATCTAAATTTAGCATAAACTGAAGTGGGGCATACTATACCTGATATACTGAAAAATATGAGCAACTTTCATTGTCAGCATTGCTACTCCGTCTTGGTGCAGCCCACCTTTCCCTATAGTTAATATATATATATATATATATATATATATATATATATATATATATATATATATATATATGCACAAAATCAAAAGACAGTGTTAAATTTAATAAAATAATTTTTCATAAGAAATATATTTTGGTGATTCAATCATTGACTTTGTTATTAGAAGTTATGTTGAATTAATAAAATAAAAACATTTTTAATTTTTCTACCTTTTATTATTATAAATCTTCTTAATTATTTAATAAGAAACTATTAAACATTTTTCATATTTTTAGGAAAATACATATATATATATTATTTAATATTTACTCTATGAAAATATAGTAAAATCATTATAAGAATACATATGGGGATGTAACAAAACTCATAAGATTAATTTTCTATATAAAGATATTGCAAGTGTTATTTTATAGGTTTGGGAATTGATAACTAGTGTGATTGGATATCTCTATATAATTCATTGTTGGAACTGATTTAAAATAGTTAAAAATAATAAAATTTTATTAAAAATAAATATTAACATTTATTATAATTTTATAACTTTTATGCAATAATTTTTCATTTTATTTTGAATAAAAATTTATTATTTTTAAAAATTTAAATCAGTCTTATGGACTGATATTAATTCAAATAACTTTTGTATTTTGCAAAGGTTGAAACTATTTTTCCCCGATTTTTCTTGATTATATATTTTCATTATAAGAAAGAGAAAATAAAATAAAATATTAATTCAACAGTGTATCAAAAGATGAGATAGGGATTCCCAAAGCGTGATATATGTCAAAATTCTAAAGGACTTGCTTGTTGATAGCGACTGCTTCTGTATTAATCATAAACATAAGCAATTTCCAATGAAAGCTTTTAGTTTTTCACGGTTTGCATATGCTTCTATTTCCTTTTGATTTGCTACTGATTTATACATATGTTACATCGTTTATTTATACTCATACTGTGCTCTCACTTTATACGAAAGTATCTTAATTACTATTCCATGGGACCAACACACTAAACATTTTTTTTTTCATTGTTAGGTTCGAAAAGTATCAACTAATTAGTTTTAGAATAATATAAAATTCGTTTAAACTAAAAAAATTCACTTACATTAATTTAGCATAATTTTTTTTAGTTTTTTATATTTTTTAAGTAAATATATTTATATTTATATAAAAATAAAACTAGATGTCGAATTTCTATCATAATTGGCAAGAAATTAAATCTGTAATTTATTAGTGAGATATGCACTCTTTACAACCCATGTGAAATATTAGCCTATTAAAGAAAAAAAATTAAAAAGAAAATAAATCAATTTAAAAAACTAATTAAAAGCTAAACATGAAAATCCTTTTGGAAAAGTAGATCACATGAGTTAGCATTTCATGGCTTCATATGATGTAACCCACCACCCTTTCCGCCCAACATAAAAATTCCAACAGAAAGGTATCTAGGAATGAACAAATTTGAAAGGAAAATTAATATATATATATATATATATATATATATATATATATATATATATATATATATATATATATATATATATATATATATATAAGTTATACGTACGTTTGATATGATAATAAAAGTCAGTGTATTATAAGGAATAGAGAGAGATCATTTTTCTAATACAAATAAATGCCATAATCTAAAAAGCCAGAATGATAGTTTATGCTTATGCTTACGATGATGCAATATTAAATCATTGTTGCCAACTAAGGGTATTCAATAAACATGTATTATGAGGTATATTATATATACAAATATACACGTGACGAAATAATTGTCCTTTTATTAGTTGGTGTTCTTTTATTATTTTATTTAGATTGTATTATTTGTGTTGATGAATCTTTAAGCTAAGATGTCATATCTCGAGTTTTGTAATCGTATTTTATTTATTAATATAAATATGTAGATTGCTATACGTTGGTGTGTTTGATTTATATGATGATAGTGATTATGTGGATGTGTGTATTTAACTATGTTATGATGTGAATGCGTGTGTAGATATATATGTAGTTTAATTGAGAATGTAAACTTGAGATTCAACTGTTTGAATGTGAACTAAGCAGGTACTGCAAGGGTATTCTCGCTATAGCGAAAAGGCTCTACGAGAAGGGCATAATTTTATTGTATTCTCGCTGTAGTGAGAGGACGACAGAAGGGGTGCATTTTTAGGTGTAATCTCATTATAGCAAGAGGGTCTCGCTATAGCGATATTTTACAGAAACTCTATTTAGGAGCAAAATTGAAGGTTGAAATCATGTTTGGGGACATGAGTTTTAAGGGTTAGGGCTTCAGTTTTCGTCCCTTTCTTTCATTTTCTCGATTTCTCATAGAGTTTTTCATGTGTTTAGGACAAAAATTTGTGTGAGGAGCTATTCTACCATTGATTTGTGTTGTGAATCTAAAATTCAAGGTAAGGGAGGACTCTACCCTATCTCATCGTACTTAGGATTCATTTATTGTGTTATATATTGTAATGTGATTGATGTAGAACGTAGGAAGAGTTGTATTTTGATAGAAATTCCATGTTAGACATGATGTAATGAATATTGGATGATGTAAGTGATGGAGTGATTTGATTGTGATAGGATTTTGATAGAAATTGTGTGTTTGAATGCAACGTGATAGAATGTGTGCACACGTGCCATGTGTAAGAATGAATATTATGATGCAATTAAAAATGTAGAGGAATGTATGTGTTAACATGCCATTGATTGATGTTGAATAATAGGAAATAATTGAAAATATGTGCGAATGGTATGTTGAGTGTGATTGTGATGATGTTTGGAATGATTGAAAACTAAGAATGGTTCAGCGATACACTTGGGTGTGGAAGATAGGGGTGGTAGAAATACCTTTGAGAAGAGAGAATGATGGTGACACTAACAGTAAGCGTGAGTGCATCACAGGCCACACACTCTCCTCTTGACTCGGCCTCTGATTAACACCTTTACTTGGGGGCTCAATACTGCACACGTTGTATTCGTGAAGTGGGAGCTATCCAGCGACTATCTATGGTATGAACTGAGTAAGTCTCTGAGGTTGAGGGTATCAAGAATCTATGATCACAGTCTACAGTGAGTATGACTAACGTGTAGTGAGCGCACGTGTGTGTATGAAATGTATGAGGGTGCAGTGAGGGCACCTATGTGTGAAATTGGAATGAATAGTTTTGAAAGTATGAGCTGGCACTTTGATGTGTGATTCAATTCATGTTTGAATTTGGGTGAGATCTATGATTGTGTATGTGTGTGATAGTGTAGAGTACTCATCTTACATTTATTTTTCAGGTGATCAAGATGATCAGTACCAGATTCAATAAAAGAGATTGATAAAATTGCTATAGAACTTAGAAAGTTTATTTTTAAAAATTATGATGTATTTAAAATTAGTCTTTCAGCAATCATTTGATATAAACTTGTAATTCATTCTTATTTTGAAATACTTTATTGAATACATGCATTAGGAACTGTTTGAATGAAAATTTTTATTATTCTTATTTTTGTAAAAATTTGTTTATTTAAAAATTAAATTAAGGTGTTACATAAGCTATGTTAAAAAGATTTTATTTGAAAATAGATTATCAGATAATAATAAAGAGTCAAATTTTTATTTAATAAATAATAAATATGGGTTAAATAATAATTATATTAAATTTAAAAATAAAATTATTGAGTTCATCAAATTAGGTTTATGTGTCACACATCCGCATTAGCACTTGGCATTTGATAAGAGAAGCTAATTAAGGGGATTAAATTGCGTATTACTCATTCTTATCCACCTCATACAACTTTGCCATATGCATAAAAATTATACTCATTGTAACTTAAATGTGGGACACATAATTGAATTTAATTATCATCCAATCATTTTTTTTAATTATAAGAACAAAGATAACTAATAAGTGTTTATCTTCATAAATCAGTGAAAATTTTAGGACTTGTTTGTTTCTTTTTTGGTTTTTAAATTTTAAAAATTATATTTAAAACAATTTTGAAAACTGTTTTTAAAAAGAAAATAAAAAGAAAACTTATGTTAATAAAAAATTTTTCACTTTTAAAAAGAAAAAAAACTATTATTAAAAACAAAAAACAAACGAACCCTTAACTTTTGTTGGACTCTTACCTAATAAATTTCTTCAACTTCTTTTGAGTAAATGGATGGCATTTGATCATGTGATTTGATTAAGGAAAGTAACAAAAATATAAGTATACTTATAAATTTTCAAAAAAGATATGTATGGGATAGAATTTTTAAAAATAAAAAAGAGGAAAATATATTTTGAAATTTTAAATTAAGAAAATTATATATTATTTATAATAATAAATATGTAATTAATATATTAAATTTATTTTAATATATTAACTCATATTTTTTAAATATATTTATTTGAAACCATAAATCCCTCCCATTAACAGTAGTTCTTCTTAATGGATTAGGAGTGACGTTTGTAAATGAAATGTAACATTTAAGTGATGTAGAATTCTTAATTGGTTGAAAATAAAGAGAGAAATAATACATAGTTGATTTGACAATTGATTTTCTTTTGTAGAAGTGTTTTATCTTGTATCCCACAATTTACATGAGTTGGGGAAAAGTTATTTTGTGGGCACCCCAAACCCTATTAATATAATTATTAATCAATGTAGCAATCAAATATATGGTTCGTCACTGAAACAATTGAAAAAAAAATATTAATCAACTTCTATAATATAAATAGAGTAAAATATAATTAATTTAGTTATTACATAAAAAAATACAATATAATTTTTACATGAGTCAATATTTTTAATTAGCCATTTGCTGTTAAAAATATGTTAATGCTAATATATAAGAATTAAAAAGTTAAAAAAAATACTCATAAAGATAAAGAGTAAATGTCAATTATAAAAATTAATTATAAATAAATATTAATTATAATGACTAAATATATATTTAAATTAAAAATATATTTTTTTAAATGATATACTAAATAAAAAAAATTAACATTTTAAAAGATTAAAAGTTATATCTTTAAGTACACTTACATCTAATATAATTTTATATTTTAAAAAAATAAAATATATATGCATTTAACTGACTACTTAATTAATAAATTAGTAATTTATCAATCATAAATAATTGTCGTGTAAATCTATTTTACAAAATGATTTGGCAGTTAACAAATCTATTTATATAACTAATTGTTAATTAGGCTGTTGATTAAATTTTTACAAGTAGTTACTAATTTAATTTGGTTATTTTCCGCATTCTAGATTAAATAAAATGTCCTAATAATTATTATAAATAAATTCACAATTATAATAAAAGAGTTTAATTATGCAGGATATTTTATTGTAGCAAGAAGTGTAACATCTCTATTTTGTTATTTATTAATTTTGTATTAAATAATTATTATTGATGCATGTTATTTGAAATTAGGAGAATTTTTAGATGTATGAGTTGCATAATTTTTCGTAGCGAGAGAAGTCATCTAGAATCAAGTTTTCTAAAGTCTTCTCACTGTAATGAGGAGCTCTTACTATAGTCAGAAGCTTTTGCTGTAGCTAGAGTGACAGATAGCAAGAAAAAAAAGAGGTTTATTTTTTTGCTGTAACTAGAGAAGGGCTCGCTGTAGCGAGAATGTCGCAAGTTGAGTAGTATTTAAGAGTTTTCAAGTTGCAAAACTTGAATTATAATTCAAGTTACGACCCTTCACGTCTCTCCTCTTTTTACTTAGGAAACTCTTGATAAACCTCAATCTTTCTTTGATCCAAGCTTGGAAGTTTACTCTTCTGGATATTTGGTAAGTTTTTGAAGCTTAGTTCTCTATTTTCTTAGTTGTTTTCTTGTTTCTCACCCCTAAAAAGGATCTCTTGTGATATTTAGGAAGAACTCAACTTTTTAAGCAAAATCTCTAACAAACTCTTTTCTAAACTTTCATTTCAAGGTAAGGAGAGCTCTTTTTCATTGCTGAAAACTTGTTGTGTTTATATTTATGAAAATATTGAGGTGTGACACATGATGTTGGATATATGTAGATTGAAATATGTTCTTGATTGGTGTATGATGTAGTCAATGAACTTTAAAAAATGGAGAGAGGAAAGGATGAACAAAATATTAATATGGAAATGTCAAGTTAGACTTGATAAGAGATATGGAAAGAGAAGTGGAATGAGAAAGAAAATGATAAAGGCAAATATGGATAGTTCAGAGATACACTACGAGTATAGAAGATTGAGACAATTTGAAAAATCTTGAAGAAATAAGGGTGGTGGATGTTCTTTTTGAATTACGCATAACAACTAAGAGTAAAAGTACCACATGTCTCACACTTATTTCTTGGCCTAAACTCTTGACCGTGCTTTTGTTAAAAGGGGTTAGGTCAGGACACGTTGTATCCGTGTAACTGCAACTATCCAACAACTATCTATGCTAAAGAAGACCTTAAAGGATCTCAGGGGTAGTGAAAGTGTGAAATGAGAACTCCAAGTATTCATAGAAATGAAATGAAAACTGAATAATTAATGATAGTTGCATGAATATGAATATGAACTGTGTGGCATGATTGATCATTGTATTATCTTACTTGTATTGTTTGACTTAATTGTGAATGTATGCTTGGTAATGAAAATAAAGGCTCATCCTTACAAACACTTTTTAGGGAACCAGGATGATGATGCTCAAGAAAGGATTAGACTAATAGATAGTTCAGTGCTATGTAGGTTAAATTATATATTTAATGAGTACAAAAGAATATGTTATTTTAAGTTAGCTGTACATGTTGATGAGATACCCTGTCATATTATTATGCTAGAAATGAAATTATATTATAGTATGCCTCTTAACTTTTCTATAAAGAATAGAATTCACTATACCCTATATGTGTATATTTATAAAGGTATGGTTAGGACCCAGTAGCAGTGACCTATCTCTTTACAAACCATGATCATAACCATCTTGGAAGACCGACCCAGTGGACTTTTGAGCGGGTTACCGATATGAAGGTCACTATAGATTCAGGCGATTGTTATCTCAAGTCTGATGAAGATCTAGATTTTGAGGATCTTGCAGAGATAGAGGGGTGGTTTGGGGAAGATGACTAAGATTTTATTTAGTTTTTGGAATGGATGCATTGCTCATTAGGACTTGTCATGTTTTATTTGTATTTTGTAAATGTTGTAGACGAGTTCTAATGTATTTCAAAGTAATATTTTACAAATGTTAACCTCTTCTAAATTTATAATAACAATGTATATTAATGTTACTTCATGTTCTCTTTTTAAATTTTTTTAATTCTCATTGGCTTGTTATTTAAATTTTTATAAGTACGAGTAAATTAAATGAAGGTTTTATATTTCTAGACTTCGTATTTTGCCAGTAAACAAGTTAATTTAATTTTTCCTTCTCAATTCCAAAATTATTTTTCATTATTATATTAAATAAAATAAGGATGTTACAAGAAGTAGATAAGGATGACCTAACAACCCTCTCGCTATGACGAAAGGCATGCCCTGGTGAGAATGATCTCATTGTAGCAACAGCTGCTCGCTGTAGTGAAAATATAAAAAAGATTAGAAAAACACTGCCTAATTTTTTTGTTGTAGAAAGAAGACAACTCGTTGTAGCGAGGAACTCGCGAGTTTAAGGAGTATTTAAAAGATTTCAACTTAGAAAACTTGCATTACAATTCAAGAAACCTTTTCCAACATTTCTCTCTGAACTCTCTCTTCCCTTTTCTCTCAGAGAAAAAGCCTTGAGCTAAGAACTTGTCTCAAATTCAAACTCGAACATCTATTCTATTGAATCTCTAGTAAGTTTCTCATAATTTAACTCTTTAATCTCACATATATTTTTCTCTATTTTCTCTTTTCCCAAAGTACTTTCTTTTGTAATACCTAGGAAGATCTTGGACTTTTGGACAATCTCTTCCATGAAACTCTTCGCTAAACTATTTCTTTGAGGTAAGGAAAGTTCTATTCTAATACTAAAAATATGATGTATTTGGTGCTCATCAGAATGTTATTGTGTGTTTCTTGTTTGGAATTATGTTTTCTTTATTCTTGATGACTTAAATATATGTTGTATTGAATATAAATATTTTGAACTAAGTTCAGAGGTGTCTGACCTTTGACATAGTTGATTGACCTATGATATAAAAGTAAACTTAAATAAAAGGGAAAAGAAAAAAGGATAAAAATATGTAATTATGAAAGTGACAAATTTATGATATGATAAGAAATGGAGAAGAGAGAAGTTATAATGAGAAATAAAGGTGATAAGGATTGGTATGGATAGTACAAAGATATACTGAAAGTGCAGAAGATGGAGACGAGTTTGAAAATCTGGAGAAAATAAAGATGATGAATGTTTTTCTTTGATTGTGTATGATTAATGAGAGTAAAAGCATCACAGGCCTCAAACTCATTTCCTAACCTAAACTCCTAATCGCGCTTTTGCTAAAAAGGGTTACTTTGACACGTCTTGTACACACATTTCTACGACTAACAATTAGTTATCTATACTAAGAAAGACCTCAAGAGATCTCAGAAGCATTAACCGATTGAAACAAGGACTCAAAAATATTAATAGTACCATAAACACTCTCTAGAGGCCCGTTAGGTTATCTAAGTGATTGGTTAGTAGTAATTAAATCATGTATTTAGGTAGTGACATTATATATGTTATTGTAAATTTACTGTGGACTGTAATAATAAAGTAGGGAACATTTTTAGTACAGAGATAATTGCTCATTATGATTCTGGCTATTTTAATTCTTTTGTAAATTATGTATGAGTCCTAATATACTTTTAAATTTATAGTTTGTAATTATTAAACTCTTGTACGTTAACAAATGTTAATATATTATTTTACAAAATTGTATTAATAAAATATAGTTATTACACGTATTAATATTTTTTTAAATAATAACATAAATATAAAATTAAAATAATAACATACTAGCATAAGCGTTATAATTACATTAAAAATTTTAGTCCGACTGAAATATCATTTTCAAAGTTATCTATTTACAAATATTGTATTGTGCAATTTAAAGAGTTGTGTAATGATTATAAAAATAAATAAAAGTTTAATACATTAAGTTTACACTAATTTATTATTTTACGAATTTTATTTTAAAAAATTTATGAAATTATATAATATTAATTAAAAATAAAAAATTTATTATATCTTTCTTTTATTTTTTTTAAAAATTAACTCTTAAACATATCATTAATAAATAAAGTCTCAAATTTTTAAGTTTTTAAATTAAATTAGAACATCCTAATCCAAGAATTTAGGCCAATTCCATGACAATAGATATGTAATGTAACTTCAATATTATTTCAAATATCGTAAAATATGAAAAAAATAAAAATATAATAAAATCATATCTCAAAAAAAAAAATTATTCGAAGTTTTATTGATCATAAAATTTGTGTCATTTAAATAAAAATTATTTAATGATTCACCAAACTAGTTGATAAAATCAAGAAAATAAGCACACCTCTAAAATATTTAAAACTTCAAGCTAGGGACCATATTCCATATTTAATATTTTTTTTATCAAATAAATTTCTGTAGTTTAGTCATTAATATATATTTGTCTTGGTGATACTTTTTTGTCGAATTATTTGCAATTTAAAATTAATTTTACGTAATTGTTAAATTTTACATCTAATAAAAATAAATAAAAAATATAATTTGGTCATTTAAATATAAATTACTCAATGACTGAATATTTGATCACAAATATTAAAAAAAAACCATCGTTAATTTAATTATAAAATCATTTAAAACATAATGAGTGAATTAGTGCTTGTATTCATATTTTATTTTTCTCACCGAATTAGTTAGTCAGCAATTTGCTTATTAAATCATTTCTCACATTTTAATAACTAAGCACATTAATATTAATTGTCACCTCATTCATGAGAAGTTTCAAGTCAAACCTTTTCATCTCCTTATTTTGCACTAATCAATTAGCATACATTTTTACTATGCTACTTGATCCTTTACTTTTTCCACTTAGTTATTGAACCTAAAATTAATTAACATTTACTCTTGAGTTTGGGGGAGGGAGAGGGAGGAGGTATTATATAATACATAGATAATTGGTCAACAAAAACATGATTCTATTAAGTTAGTTAACCTCTTTTATGTTTGTTAGATTCTCCCTTTTTGTTTGTATATAAGTTGAGTGTGATACCTATTAAATGTGTAATATAGAATGTCATGATTCAATCATACAAAATTGTTCAATCCAACTCCCTTTTTTATAATATTAGTCTCAAAGGTTAAACTTGGTGAAAGTTCTTCAAACTTACTGATATCATTACATCTTTTTCATGTCTGAATTGTAAAGAAGTTTGTGAGCCAAAGTGCATAAGGTAATTCATCTGCCTAATTTCCTCTACTTAGCTATTGCTTTATGGGAAATGATCCAAAGTGATAGTATTTTTAGAAGTTTATGAAAAACATATTAGGTCTAATGTATCTTACATGTTAAAGATGTTGAGTTATAACTAACATTGTACTTCATTAATTGTTTATATCTTTCTAATGAAATGATGCATATTGATTAAGAAGGCAACATAAAAGGGAAAGGAAAGGAGGTGAGAGAAAGATTGCGATCTTGAAGTTCAGTGAATGGGAGTGGGATTTGGTTAAACAATTTGCAGTACGTAGCTGCGAATATTAATTGAATAAAATCCAAAGTTGGGTGGATATTACTATTAACAATTTGGCATTGACTAAGGAATAATTGAAGTGCTGAGAGAGGACACCAACCGACACGCTTTATGGGTAAGAGTGCCCTCTTTTTGTGGCTCCTCAATCCCAACCTGTCTTGCAATGGAATGGGTTACTTTGACATTTTAACTGTTAATAGTACTAAGAATATTATATGAGAATAGGAATCGATTTGAAGTGGCAAGTGAAAACACCAACTGACACACGTCACGCATTTAGGTTCCCCAATCCCAACACTTTCACTTCATACTAACCTGTTGGAAAGTGGGGGAATTCTTTCAAACGAAGGTAGGTTGGAATAATTTTTTAATAATTTTTTATTTTATATTTTCAAGAGACTAGGGTATGTTTATTTTTAATTTTAAAAACATTTTTCTATTTTTAAAATAAGAAACAAATATATTCTAAATTTTAAAATATTTTATAAGTAGAAGGATTTAAATAACTCAAAAAGAACTTCTCAAACTAAAAAAAAAATATTTAGGCCAAAATATATTAAATATCAAAATTAAGTTAGTTAATAAAATATTTACATATTTTTAATTTATATAGTTATACATACCTGGAATGCATAATGAGAAATTTTTAACAATTTCATTAATATAATTATAATTCTTGTTATTTTTATTTACAGTATACAGATTCAAAAATGTTTTTAAAAAAACTAAATTTGCTGTCACCTAAAGTAAGAGATATTGATAATTAAGCAATGAATTTATAAATAAATTTAAATTAATAAAAAATAGTTAGATAAAACCAAATGTGAATTAACACATGCCATTTAAATTAATTAATTTATTATTTAATTTATTTTTAGTAAGTAAGTATAAATTACTTTAATAAAGTCTGTTTTCTTTACACAAAATCAAGACTACCTGATGACTATTAAATTTTCCAAGTTGATAGACTTAGGTGCTCTTATCTCTCCTCCTCCTCTTATGCCTTTTAGACATAAACTCATGGAAGGTAGAAATTAAGTTTACTCTAAAGTCTTAATTGTGAATTTAGTGATATCTAAACATGTGGGTTACACACTAGTGATAAAAAATTAAAGTAGACACCAAAATAATTGACAAGTTTTGATATCATGCATATCAATAATGAATGAATATCAATAATAAATTCTATATGATGAAATTTGATTTAGAACAAGATCGTACATAGATTATTAATGTAAAAACTTGGATATTATTTTTATCATTATGTGGAAGTTACTAAATGGGGGCTAGAGTTTTATTATTGCATAAGTAAGCATAGAGAAAACTCTTGTTTGGATTAAATTTCCTGAGCTAAATTTAGTTTATTATGATGTGAGCCTTTTACTCACTATAACTTTAGCTGTAGGTATTCCTATTAAGGTTGATAATAGAATCATGAATGTGGAAAGAGAGAGATTTGCTAGTGTTTGTATTAAAATTGATCTCAATACTCTTGTTGTTGGTAAGATTTGGGTGCGGAATCGTTAGAACAACGTAGAATATGAATGTTTGGATATTATTTGTTCCAATTGTGGTTGCTATGGACACCACTCTCACTCATGTTTAGCTAAGACTACTTCACTTATTAATGGTGTTATCACTCCACTAGTATCCCAACCTAGACAAAATGATGAAGTAGTTAACCTTATCGTCAATTAAGGTAGGGAGAATCTTGATGCAAAAATTGTTAATCATGATTCAATAAATACTAATCATAAGAAAGAAAATTTAGAAACAATTTCCTTACAAGTGGTGCTTGCATATGAAACCTAGTTCATTGCCCTAAGTAGGAGGACAAATAAAAATAACTTGCCACGATATAAAGACAAGACAAAAGATTAGGAATGATTTTTGTAAAGAAACTATTTTTATGTTCTAAAAGAAAATGTTATAAAAGTTGTCACACTTAATAAAATATATTTAGGAGCCCTATCATATTTGGACTCACAATTGATAAATGGGATCGAGACTAATTCTAAGAAGAAATGTCATCGTATCTTATCATATCTCACAAAACCTGAGTTATCCAAAATTCTAAACCTTTCACTCACTTGCATGTGGCAGCTTTCCGACAAAAGCATAAAGGTATTAAGAAGCAAATTTCAATGCTTTATGTTAAGAATTTTCCAAATGGATCAAAGACAACTGTTCAGAGGGCAAGTGCACCCATCAAGAAGTAATAAAGGGTTCTTAAATTAAGTTTCTGAAATATCGTCTCATAATGATTGATTTTTAATTACTTAGAATTTTCTAATTCAATTATTTGAGCTTCAAAGATACGAAATTAATCAAAACAAGAGTTTATAAAATCAATTCTAAATACTAGAATAAAAAACATAATGCACGTCTTGGTTGAACTTATCAGAGAGGAGTTTAGGGCATATGAGTTTTCTCATTCAATTATTTATGTTATTTTTCTATTTAACTCTAAATTTGATTCTCTTGTGATTACCAATCATTCATACGAATACTTTTAATACCCAATAGTCATGCAATATTAATATTTTTTTTTCTAAATTAACACCACCAATGGTCATGCAAGACATTAATTTAAAAAAGCATAAGGAACATATGAACTTGTTAATTTAATAACGATTGGAAGAGAAAGATTGGTTTAATTCACTTAATCTTTCGTCTCATTTTATCTTATAGATCCATTAACTAATCGAGATATGGTCATGACAATATAATTAATTATGATTAAGAAGGAAGCACAATATGATAAAATCTAATCACGGAACAAAAATCAAATTTAGATTCAAACATCAAAATCTTATAAATTTATGAATAAAAGTTCGGCTATGGACTTAGTTACTCATGTTAAAGAAAAGAACTAAAACAATCATAAACAAAGTTATAATCAAAAGAAATAACAAACTAGAGTATGAGATGAGTTTCTGGTCTTCAAGTACGATTGCTCGAAACTCCAAGTCTTGCTAAGTGTATGCCAAAGATCCCGTGCAAAAGAGATGAGATGAGAGGTGTATTGGAAAGCCAAAACAAGATGTAAAACAGTCCTCTCGCAGAATGCCTGAGGTCTCTCTTTTATAGAATTTGAAAACCTTATAAGCTCTTCATAATTGGACTTTCCGCAGATAAGTACGACTGTCAAAGGCCTTAAGCACAAATGTGCATGAGCTCCAAGTACTCCCGTGCTTGTTGAAAGGGTTTGGGCATGCTGACTACTATGAAGCTTTGATTTTCCTTCAATTTGGTCTCAAAACACACCCAAAATCTATTTGTGACCTCTTTTATATTGAACTGTATAATTAATATATGAATTAGTATAAAACCTAATTAAAATAAAGGTCAAACATAAATATAGGAGTTGTAAAAGAGGGTCTTATTACGAACTTATTAACAATATATTCCTGGTGCATGTAATGGGGACAAATAAGCTTTTGGGGAAGAAATAGGTAAACAATCTTTTTTGAGAAGTATGCTAAAGACAGATAATCTTAAGATGAAACTTCTTAACCCTAATGTTAGGATTTAGGTGTAGCTTGCACTCTTCCTCTTTAATCATAGTCTTATGTATTCAGGGTGCAAAGAGTCGTGTTAGCTGCAACTATATAAAGAAGTTGTTCATTATAATTATTCTTTCTTATGTATTTTGGTTCAAACTCACTACTATTTTTAGAAAAGGAGTAAGAGGTGGCAGCAAATTGGGTATGAGCTAGTAAGTATTTCAGAGATTTATGGTCATGCATATGGAATATTAGTGATGAATAAAATAAATTCTAATCTTAACCTTGTTGTAATTGATGTTAAGGATCAGATTGTTACCATCAAGCTAGATTGTGGCAGAGCAACTTGGTTCTTAAGTGCAGTTTATGCCTAGGGGCGGCCTAAAGCCCAAGCAGGTAAGGCAAGGGCTTTAGGCCTCCAAATTTTTTTTTTTAGTTTTATTATACTTTTAAAAAGATTAAATTTAAAAATAGCTTTTAATTTAAATATTTTAAGTAATTATTAACTTTTCATTGATATTATAAATAATATTTAATGAGTTGTAACTCTTAACCAATAAATAATAAATATTTTTTAATTTATTTTTTTAAAAAATAATTGAATAGCAAAGAAAAATAATTGAACAATTTTTTACTTTTTATTTAGTTGTTACTTCTTTCTTCTTCCTTTCTCTAACTACTCTCTTCTTGTTCAATTTTACTTCAATTTGTATTTTTCTACTAACAACAACCTTGGGGTAGAAGTGGAAGAGGAAGTAAAGTCTTCTATTTTTCTAACGCATAAGCATTGGTACGAAGTTTTTCATTTTCTCAACGCGACACTGGTACAAGAGTCTTCCCTTCACTACTCAGCCTCCATTACCCACACCTATCAAACAGTATTTCGCAGTTTCTTTGCAAAGTTGTCACTTTTGGAGTTGTAGAGATTGCAGGTGTCAAGTTTATTTTCTTGACAATCAGATTTTATTGTTTTAATTTGGTTTTTTAAATAAATTTTAAATAAAATTATAATAATTTTAAATAAAATTTTAAAAAATAAATTTTAAATAAAATTATAATATTTTTTTAAAAAATATTTTATTAATAAAAAAGTTTCATTTTTAAATTTGCTTTAGGCCCTAAAAGCTCTTGAGCCGCCCCTGTTTATGCCAACCTTATCCCTCATGTTATAAATTAATTCTTACCTTATTTCTCTCTTAGACTTGAGGCTTTATTAAAGTGCATTGACACTTCATTAGTGACTTTAATAACATACTTTTCTTTAGTAAGATTTGTAGAGGTAATTTCTCAACTATGATGCTTGAATGTAGCCTTCTAGACCTAGGATCTCAAGGTGTAGCATATTTTACTTGGTATAGAAAGGTTAATGGCTTTTAGAAAATATCAAAAAATTAGACTGAGCATTGGCAAATTTTGAGTGAAGAAATCTTTTTCCAATGCTTTTTGTATAGATTGTCAGTCATACCTATTTTGACCATCACCCTTAACTCTTGTGCTTCTTTTTAGAGTTTCAAAAGTGTACTTAACATTCTTTTTGTTTTAAGGTAGCTTGGGCCAGTCATAGATGTTTTGTATTTGTGGTTCGTAAGACTTGCAATTAAAATAATCATTATTTACTTTATAGTTTATCATACTTAAAGAACGATGCACTTCAATTTAATTATAAAGTGTTTGGGAATAATTTTTGTTGCAGGAATTATATTCTTGCTCAACTACATGGTTTCCAAATAGAACTTTCTTATGATTTTAGAATGGGGCTAAATTATTTGGAGAGAAAATTACAGAACTTCAAGAAAAACTTTTATGATTTTAAAAGTCTTGAAATTTAGAAATTGTAACACTTATTTCTTTCATACACAAACAATAGTGCAACAAAACTATAAAAGAATCATGAATTTCATACTCATGAGTTTGATGTTCTAACAATGACATTCTTAATTTGAAAGATTTGAAATTTTACAAGAATTTATTTTGTACTTTTTCTAATGATTAATGTGAACACTCAATTTTATTCAAGGTATATTTATATCAAATTCTATTTTGTATGATTGATTGTTATCATATTTGTTTATATTATTATTATTATTTTAAGTTTAATTAGAAAATTAAAAAAATAACAAAAAAAAAATATAAAATAAATCAAATCAAATAATATTTTTAGATGATGTTAATAATAAGCAAGTAAAAAAAAAAAAAAAAAAAACATTTGTATGATGAGACAGTTCCTTGTTGAGGTGCTTCAACTGCTTGCAAGCCTTAAATTAAGGCTGGAATCGTGGAAATGGGTAGTAAAAGATGGAGAGTTATGAGATGTGTGAGGAAGAAGAAATTCTGGCACGAGAGACAAGCATTTATAATCAGATACGAAGCATTTATGAAATAAACAAAAAACGGAGAAAGCGAACTTTCACTGCAAATCACCGTCGACTCAAGTAGTGTTTGCATTCCTCTACTTGGTATATTATGATTTATGAATTTTGAAGTTTTATAAAATGCATCCACATGTTGAAGTTATGGTATATATATATATAAACAAAATAACATCAATCATACCTAAAAATCTTGATATTTTATCCTCACTGTTTATATAATCTCATTTATACTAATTCTCATTCTTTTTATAATTAAATATTACAATCAAAAAGTTATAATTACAGATGTATTACTTTATCTTGTTGTACATATTTTCCATTCTTGATTGCTAGTCGTATTGTTTTATACTTCTATTGAATTAATGTTATTAAAATTTTAATTAGAAGTTCTGATCTTTATTTATATTTTATATTTTTATTTGTTATTTCTCTTTGATTATCATTGTATCATTAAATATTAAATTTATCTTTACTTAATTGACAGATGTATAATAGCATAAAGGTTTAGAGTACTTATATCACTTTAAACATCTTGAAATGATAATTTTATGTAATTAATTAAAAAATTAAAACATATACATATTTATAATATAATTAAAAGTTAAAAATTAAAGTTATAATTAAAAATATTCAAATAAAATTTTAACACGACAATTTATAACTTTAATAAATAATCGTTCTACCTTTTTATGTTATAAATTATCCAAGCATACGCATATCAATGTTACTTTAGGTATTTTGCCTTCAAAAATTAAATCTTGCTCTTAAAATACATTATATAACATAAATTTATTTTTTTTGTTTCAAAAATCTAAATCAAAATTCAGTTTCAATAAATTACACAATTAATTAATTATATTATATTAATACTATTATTTCTAATTTATCTATTAATTAAATTGATTCTCTTAAATAACTTAATGATCTATAATATTAACGTATAGTATCTTTATTTTTACATTAAAAATTATCAAAACTAATATGTATTTATATTACTATTTGCTCCATGCGATATAAATATTTTGAATTAATATTTTATTTTAAATTAATTAAATATTTCACACTTTAGAATATATTCTTTCAATTTTTTTTTCTTTAATTACCATACTATCAATTTATTAATTAAATTTAAAAAATAAATAAAACTTATCATCTTATCAATACAATATCATGTAATTCATCTTACATTAATTAGATAACTATTTTATTAATTAATCTAATTATCTTTTTTTAAATATTTCTTTTTTCATATAAAAAATAATTAAACAATTAATTTATTGATTGAGCTAAGTAAAATAATTTGTAACATTAATATATAACAACTTTATTTATATTATAAATTATTAAGATATATGTATACTTACGTTATTTTATGTCATAAGCATTATCAATATATCTAAAAATAAATTTTTTATAAAATTAATAAATTATATATTTATTTTATTAAAATTTTTTATTGCTCAAAACTTTCCTCTCTTAAATTATTAAATAATATAAACATTTACGGCTATATTGTGCATAATATCACCGATTCAAGTAAAGCTTCTTTCATGCCATATATGTTATGTTGTTTACAAAATTAACTTGTAATTAATAAATTATATCATTTGATATTTTGTATGAAAACTTTTTTTAGTTTCTAAATGCTGTTTCCAGAAACTAAACAGTTTACACATTTAGTCTATCTTTCTATTTTTCTTTTCTTTTTATCTTTTAAAAAAATTAAGATTCATTCACTACTTCATTTATATTTAATATATTGAGTAAAAGTTTCAAATTAACAAAAAATGAATTATTACCATTCAATCAAATTAAGAATTAACTTACCATTTAACTTAATTTTTTTACTATTTAATTTATACTTAACATTATTGAGTCAAAATTTGAGTAACGTCCCAAATCGATTTATCGCACCCTGATCACTAGACCTATCATAACTTAGGTATGATTGGTACGTGGATTTTTTTCTTTCTTTTTCTAAGAATTATGTTTTTTAATAAATCTGATTTTTGAAGATATTACAAATATATCAAGTATGTTTTTTTTAAAAAAATGAGAATATTTTATGCATATTACTAAAACCTTTTCCATCATGTCAACATTTTATATTATTACCTTTTAGTAAGAACATTTATTAAGAAACATAACTAAACAAATATTCTAAAAATATTAAATTTTAAAAATATTTTTTATATATTTATACTAAATATAAAAATCTAACATGTCAACTTAATTTTATTGAAAAACTTAAAAAAAAAAATCTAGTAAACAATCACTTAAGATGGAAAAATTATCGCATAATTCAGAACTATTGCTAGTATATAATTTCAACCAATATTTATAAAATATATGATCAAATTTTATTAACTATGTATTATGTAAAAAATATTTAAAATAAAAATTTGATATTATTATTTTTCTTCTAATGTATAATTTTTTTTTTGTTAAGGTGCACCAATTATGAGCGATTCTATCAAAAGTGATGGTGACCGATGGAACATTTATAGTACTACTTTGCTTTCTCAAAGCGTGATTCATATTTTTGATTTGGATATTTTTTTTTCTTGAAAGAAAATGAAGTTAATGTACATTGTAACACTGAATGTGCACCAATCACTATAGTTATTCCATCACAAGTGATGGAACCTTTTTTGTACCCCTTTGCTTTCATGAAAGCGTGATTCATATTTTCGTTTTGACTCTTCCTTTATTTTTTAAAGTGCTTTGAGCTTTGACACTTAACTAATCAATTTATGCGCAATTTATTTTTTAAGTAAAGAAATTAGTTCTGATTTTATTTTAATTTTTTAATTTGATAAATTTTAATATTTTTAAAATATTTTTCATTATTGTTTAAGTATGATGTATCATACATCTAAACACATAAAATAGCATGATATATATAATGTCATTATAAAATGGTATGAGAAAAATATAATCGTATGAGAAAAATATAATAGCATGATATATATAATGCGCAATTTAATATAATCGCATTTATAAATATTAAAAATATATTAAATTTTTTACTATTTTAGAGTATTGTCCAACGAGAGAAATTATTTTGTTTAAAGCATTTTAACTGACCAAATTAATAATATTTTCTTAATAACCGAATACTAATTTATATTTAAGGAATACGACTCTACTTTGACTTGCACAAATTGATAAATCAAATTATATTTTATGAGAACTAATTTATTTAGATGAAATAATAGTTTTTAACAAATTTTAAAAAATAATTAATAGAAGTCCACTAAATATATGAATTAATTTTATAAAGGTCCAGTTAGATAAATTTTTACATGAAAAAAATTAACATAAAAAATGAATAATTTTTTTATAACTTAAAAATAAATTATTTTTTAAAATTCTAGAAAAAGTTAAATGAGGACTTTTTTAAAAAATAGAAAAGAAATTTTATTTATTTTGTGTACTGATTTATTTCTTTATATATATATATATATTTTGAAAGTTTAACCAAATTGAATGAAAGTCGTTTCAGTTTAATTATTGTGAAGAATGCAAGTATAAAAATATAATCATATTAAATATTTAAAAATAATTTTGTTACTCATTTAAATAAAAAAAGTAATAAAAGATTGTATAATAATTTGACCTTTTTCAAAATGCCAGTGGTTTGTCACCAAGAGGTGACAATTGCCGTGACCATAATTACTTTTTTTTTTTTTTGTGGTCAACATAACATGACCATCATTATTAAGTGATGATATAAAAATGTGGTGAAAGCACTGGTCTCATGTGATCCGCAAGGCCCGCATTGGCATTGTCAAAGGTGAGCCCAATTCTAAAGGCCCTTTTAACTCTTAATAAAGAAAAATCTTAGAAATATTTATTCTTAAGTTAATATCATGAGTATAAATGCATTTTTCGTTTTTGGTGAAAATGAGCATAAAAATCTAGTATTTCTTGAGTTATTTATTTTTTATTTAAAAAAATTAAAAATATTAATGGTTGACATTTTATTTATATTTTTGTGGGTTAATGAGTTGGGCTGCTCCATGGGATTCATACCATTTAACCTGTGGATTTTGGATGTCAAGTGTCTATCCACAAACACAAAATACATGTTTTTTTGCTGAACTATGCCAAATTGTATAGTTTTGTAAGTCATTCCATGGGCTAAAACTCATATATCCACTTTTGCTTTTAAATTATGAACCAGAGTTTAAACAAATTGAACTTAACTTGTAATAGTACAACATTTTGGCATAAATTAAAGTCTTGTCAATTATATTACCCTTTAAAAATTCTCCTTGATCATGTAATTTTTTCATTAATAAGTCACATGTGTGTTTAGTAATTCATAAGTAGTCTAAATATTACCCTACAAATGCATATAAGAAATCCACTTAACATTCATATGATTGATTTGATTAAATGTATATTACGCTTTATTATCATCTGCAAAGTATATGACTTATTATTGTCAGTAACAACTTTGTTCAAGAGATTTGTAATCACAAGAATCATGTTATTGTCATTGTCAATTTTTAATCATCAAGCTAGCAATTAAGAGTTGAAGCTTCGTATGATTCTCTATGAGATCTTGAATTAGGGAAAATTAAAGTGGGTGATGAAGTTGTCTTTAGTTGCAATGTTTCTTATGTCCCACGAGAAGCTACAACTTCATCGTGACTTAGTGGTACATTGGTACTTGATAAGTTTGTATTTTGCTATGCACTTATAATTTATATATTTATATGTAACTATTATTTTATTTGGATTTAACATTAAATTTTATATTAATTGTGCAATTTAGAATTAGAGCATATAATTGGAATTTCAGATGTATTATGGGCCAAAATTGGTTAGAAATAGGGCTTCACTATAGCCAGCACGGGGTGCTTCGAGCCATATACATAAAACATTGATACTGTAACACCTTAATTTAATTTCTAATATTTTCTAAATAAATTTCGCAATAATGAGAATGATAAAAAATTCATTAAAATGGATTCCAATATAAGGTTTCAATAAAGTATTTCAAAATAAGTATGAATTACAAATTTGAATCAAATCATTGCTATAGGACCTAATTAATACATCATAATTTCAAAAGAATATTTTTCTAAGACCTATAGCAGTTTCATCCATCTCCTCACGGAGCCTAATGTTGATCGTCTCGGTCACTTGAAAAATAAATATAAGGGTGAGCACTCTACACTATCACACACACAAAGCATAGATCTCACCCAAATTCAAACATGAATTGAATCATACATTAAACCAGTACCAACTCATACTTTCAAACATTTCATTCCAATTTCACACAAATGTGCTCATTGCACCTTAGCCACGCTCACTGTGATCACAATTTCCTGATGCCCTCTACTTCAGGGACTTACTCAGTTTCAAACTATGGATGGTTGCCAGATAACCCCTGCTCTATAGATACAACGTGTACGGTACTGAGCCCTCTAACAAAAGGTGTTAGTCAGATGCCAAGTCAGGAGAAGAGTGTGTGGGCTGTGGTGCACCCATGCTCATTATTGGTGTCACCATCACCCTCTCTTCTTCAAGGTATTTTTGTAACACCCCAAATTTTTGTAATATTAATTATTATTGATATATGTATGTGTTTATATGTACGTGTAAATGTGAAAGATATATTTTGTATTTGAATGCGTAATGATGATGTTGTAGGTATAACGTGTATGGATGTGTGTATATAAATATATATAATTGGATTGGATTGATTAGGCTGATAACAGGCTAAGTATGGATGTTGCTGCAGGGCATTCTCGCTGTAGCGAGAGGCCCCTGGGCGTGAGGCATGAAACTGTGCCTTTCTCGCTGCAGCGAGAGAGTATTGGGAGAGAAGGATGAAACTATTGCCTTATCATTGTAGCGAAAGGTCTCTCGCTGTAGCAACAAAGCCACAGTTTGGGCTGCATTTCTAGGTGCAGTCTTGTTATAGCGATATTCTGCAGAAACTAGAGTGCAATTTTGTCTGAGTTTTTCGCTGTAGCAAGGGAGGCTCGCTGTAGCGAGAATATCACTTTGTAGCGAGAATGTCGCGACTAGAGAGGATTTAAAAGGGGGTTAGGATTCAAGAAAGGTTATTTCTCATATTCCCTTCCAAATCTCTTCGATTCTCTTGACCCAAAACCCTATTCTACTGATTAAATTGCCTCCAAAGCTATTCGAGATCAAGATTGAAGGTTGAATCTATGTGGAGAACGCTTGGAGGTGAGTTTTAATGGTTAGGGTTTTTGTTTTTCCTCCCCTTTCCCTGTTTTCACGATTTTCCTGGGTTCTCATGGAATTCTTCCGTGTATTTGGGACGAAGTCCATGTGGGGAGCCTTATCATTGTCGATTTTGTGTGTGGGTCTTCATTTGAGGTAAAGGGAGACTCTACCTTATCTCATTTTATTTAGAAATTCATTTATTCTCTATGCATTATAATGTGGCTGAAATGGAATGTGAGAATATGTGTGTTTTGCGAATTTATTATGTTGGACATGGAGTGGTGGAGGTCAGTTAGCATTACGTGTGCCGAAATGGTTAAATTGTGTATGCTTAAGTGACTTAATGGGTACATACTCAGTTGAAATTGTTATGTGTGTTGGAAATGCTATATGTTGAATGGAATGTGAATGAATAATTATGCCATATGCTGTGAATGGTGAATATTGTGTATGTGGTTGAAATGAATTTTGTGTAAATGCATGTGGGCACGTGTGCCGTGTATTGAGAACGATTATTGCGAATAAATCTGAGCCTAAGAGCCGTGTAAAATAAATGATTGTGGGCTTTGTGTTGTGAATTGTGACTAAATGCTGAAATGTATGTGTATAGGGCGTGTTAATGCCGTTATATTGTGCTGTGAATGGTTTAGCAATACAATGAGAGTGTGGAAAATGGGGACGGTAGAAATGTCTTGGGGAAGAGAGAGTGGTGGTGACACCAACAGTGAATGTGGGTGCACCATGGGGCACACACTTTCTTCCTGACTAGACCTTTGACCACTACTTTTGCTGAGCGACCCGTGACTGTCCATATGGTATCCGTGAGACAGGGGTAACCGGCGACCATTCATGGTGTAAATTTGTGATCACAGTGCCACAGAGAGTGTGGCTAGGTGCAGTGAGTGCACGTGTGTAAACTGTTTGGTGCCATGAGTGCATCGATTATGAACTGGAATGAAATGTTTTTTGTGATTACCTAGACTTGAGTAGAATATATTAGAATACCTATAGTTATGCAAGGTGAGTCTTTAAGTTATGCATGTGTGTGTGGGACAGTGTAGAGCACTCACCCTTACATTCATCTTTCAGATAACCAAGACAATTAGCACCGAACTCAGTGAAGGAAGGATGAACTGTTATAGGACTTAGAATTTATTTTGAAATTTATGATATAACTGGATTAGTCCTGTAGCAGTCTTTGATATAAACTTGTAATCCTTTATTGTTTTAAACTATTTTATGAAGCTATATGATAGGAATTTTAGTTAAATGAAAATTTTTAATATTCTCATTTTTGCAAAATTTATTGTTTAGAAATTAAATTAAGGTGTTACAATTTCTACCGCCCCCATCTTCTGCACCTTAGTGTATTGTTGAACCATTCATAGTTTCCAACGAATTCAAACACAATTACACTCAACATGCCATTCACACACATTCTCGCTCATTTCATATTATTCAACATCAATCAATGGCATGTCTACACATACATTCACCTACATTCTCAATCACATAATGATATTCACTTTCACATATGGCACGTATGCCCACATTCAATCGCATTACACTCAAGCATCCAATTTTCATCAAAATCCTCTATCAATCAATTCGTTTCATCATACACACTATTCGAAAAAAATCACATTATATTCCATACAATCTTTCTGTAACATCCTACTTTCATTTAAATAATTTATTCCATATAAATATGGAAGTATCATCAATTATTTGAATAAAATGGGTAAAAGATATATGAATGTAGAAAACATTTCTTAGTATGTAGATTTTAAATAAGTGAAAATGTATAAAATTTGAAATCTCATTGATATATTTTTTAGAATTTTCAATTAACAATTTAAAGAAAACTAAACTATTATATTGATCATTCTTCACAGTAAATTTATCAAAATACTTGAACTTCAAACTAAAAACTTTCATCAATATAATTACAGAAGTAAATGACTTTGAAGAGAAAACATTCACTAATATCTTAACAATTCTTCCTTAAATAAATTAAAACTTTGCAGAGCAGTTCCCTTCCTGCCACTCCTTATGAGTATAACCCTAGAACGGATCGATCTTCTTTACGTGAAAAATAGTTGTAAGGGTGAGCATCCCTTACCCACTAAATCGTAATTTACAAAATAATAAAATCAATGTAGAAAGTACTTTCAGAAGCCACATATAGTAAGTTAGAGATAGTCTATTTCTAACAAATTCATTCATCATTTCATTAATTAATGTTTATTCCTCCTTGTTTGATATAATAATTCAATTATTAGATTCATTTTAACTTTATCATATTGATTCCATAATATTTATCAATTTATATCCAAGTACATGCATTCCTTACTTCTTCTAGCATACACATGTAACATAACTTCTTTTATTATTTAAAGATAAATCCATTCACATAAATTCTCATCCCTTTCAAATCTGACTATTCCATTAATGTAACGGTACTCTAGGTAATCTCGGGACCCTAAATCGCTGTCAACGTACTCTCTCTAGTTACAAAGGACTTACGCAGAATAGATAGCCATTGATGAGCTAAACCACACACAGATATAATGTGTGTGTTCACAACCTTCCAAACAAAGGTATAGTTAGGAGTTCGGTCAAGAAATGATTGTGAGGCCTGTAAATGCTTCCTGCTTTTACATCGTGTACACATCAGTGAACTGCATTTACCACTCTCGTTTCCCCCAGATTTCCACAATTAATACTCTAGACCCTATACCCCCAGTGTATCCCTAAACTATCTATATTATATCTCAACCGTGGCACATCACTTTATATTGTTCTAATACATATATTGCAACTACATTAATCGATGTATTACAACATATGTGTTATAATCTCACCTGTCGATGTATTACAATACATATATCATAATCGCATCAATCGGTGTATTTGTAACAATGTACTAGTATTCCATTTTTTTTCCTTCACACATATCATTACTTTTCATGTCACATAATTTTCCAGAAGTCATACTCATACACCTCTATTTACTGTTATAACTTCCATCCCTTTTGCTCATCATTGAATTCATCGACATATATTCAGTAATTCACATATCCCAACAAATTCTAATTCACATATTAATACATCTTTTCTTTCTAGTATCCACTAAACTTCATTAAATTAATATAATCATCATATTCTTTTTATTTCATTACATAACCTCAAACAATAACACATCATATACAATTCAGCACAATTACTATGTTCTATCACTTCATCACACATTTATCAGACAATAACACATTAGCACACAACATGCCGGTGGTCAGACACCCTCAGACTCAGCCCAAATCGTGCAGTTTCATAGTCATTCATCAGAGGTCATATTTCCTCAATCTCAATATAGTCTTCTAACCTAGAGTTCAATATTCTCTGTCTTTTATTACTTAACTCCTATACATCCCAATTAACTTAGTCCTAGAACTTCTTCATGTTGTTATAGCCCATAACTTTTGCTAAGAATATGATTCGAGTGATCTCAAATAAACCCAAAACTTTTCTTTATACCAAAAATCCACTTTTACCATATGGTTTTATCAAAATTTTATAGATTATTACTAAAATAGATTACTCAGATTCTCATGGGGTTACAACATATAGAAATAAAATTAAGGCTCGAGAATACTCCTCGTACCTAAAAATGAGTTTGAGAAGTAAGTTCTTTGTGAGCTCTAGGAAGAAACTCCACGTCTCAACTGGTAAAACTTCCTAAGAACTAGAGTTCTTTCTAACGTCACAGAATATATTACTATCTGAAGGAGAAAGAACAAAGAAATAAAAACTAGATTTGAAGGTTGGGCTCTAGAAACTTACTCAGATCCGAGAAGAACAGATGTTGGAGCTCAGATCCAATAGAGATTCAGACGTATTGAGGGCTTTCTCTAGGATGGGAAAGGGAGAGAACAGAGAAATTAAAAGAAAGAGAAATGGTCTTTGGTGAGAAATGAATTTTCTCAACATAAAAGCCCTTAAATACCCTTCAAACCCACGCGATCTCGCTTGAGCGAGCGGGTTCTCGCTTGAGCGAGCGGGTTCTCGCTTGAGCGATCTCTTCCTCGCTTGAGCGAACTAAACAGACAATGGTTTTTCTGATATCCTCACTTGAGCGAGAGGTATTCTTGCCTGAGCAAGGAGAAGTCTAGAGAGTTCCAGATTCCTCTATGACACCTCACTCGAGTAAGCTCTACTTTGCCTAGGCGAGCTGCTCCCTGCCTGGGCAAGCTCCCTTCTTGCCTGAACAAGAGGATAGTTGAGGCAAATCTATCCTTTCTCGCTTAAGCGAGACTTACTGGTGTTACAATTCTAAACACTAGCAACTGCACTAGGATTGCAGCAAGTAATGAGTAATTTTTAAGAACAGGATATCGTCTCCACAGGAAATTTAGATTTCAAGTATCAATTCACAGAGTTGTAACCATTTGAGCTATATGAATTTGGAAGGAGAGTTGTAACATACAACAACAGTAAACCAAAGCAATTAATAGTAAAGAATAGGGTATATCAATAATAAAAAAAATACCTCTAAACATTCAAGCACTTAGTTAATTGCCAATCAGTTTCTCTTATTAATAGTCAAGTTTAATTCCTTAAATCATTGACCCTAACGATAAATTGAAACTCCGTAATCCCTTAGGTGAAATTCAATTGCACGTTGCTTTAAAACTTAGAACTAAAGATTGCAGAATTAAGTTTCCTTATCCCTAAGAGATTCTCAATTATGGTTACTAATTCATATCAGAAAAACAAGTCCAATTCCTATTGGGAAAGGTTTTTCATTGATTAATCAATTGAATTCCCATTCAAAGATTATGTAAAGTGCAGAATTAGTAACTCAATTAAGCAAAGAACTCAAAGTTCAAAAGTAAAAGTAGAATTAATACATCAATACAAGTTCCATAAATCCCTAACTACAAGGAACTACTCAGACATGGAAGAAGAAGAAGAAGAAGAAGAAGAAGAAGAAGAAGAAGAAGAAGAAGAAGAAGAAGAAGAAGAAGAAAAGAAACTCAAGGAAGCCATGGTCGTGAGCTCCAATTCGATTCCTCTTTTTGGTAGCTTCAAGACTAGACCCCAATTTTCTCTCTCACTCTTTCTCCACGACAATCTAACAGAAAAATGGAAAAATAAAACTGAATCCCAACAAATCTGAGCATTCTGGTATTTATAGAAATTCCTAGGTTTGAGCGTTGCCACTTTTCTCCATAATAGTAGCCACGCAAAGTCTCGTGTTGTTGCGCATTAAGACTTTTATGAGAAAAAGTGGTCATGCGCACTTTGCTAAGTTGAGAACTCTTTAGAATGCTCACTCTTGCTGGTAAAAGTGTCAACGCAGAGCTCAAGTGGTTGTGCGTTATCACTTTTACGAGAAAAAGTGACTACGCGTAACTCGCCAAGTTGAAGGCTCTCTAGAACTATCACTTTCAATGATAATAGTGGCTACGTAAAGCTTTCCTGATATTTTCACTTTCTGGAACGATCACTCTTACTGATATGAGTCGCAACGCCCAAGCTGTACTTCATCTTTGAGCTCTGGAGTGATCACTCTCATTGATAATAGTAATCATGCCCAGCCTGTATTCCTCATTCCTTGTGTTTTAAACCCAGCCTTGCTACTCTAGCTTTTCCTTTCCATTGTATTTCTATTTCCATGAACCTTGCTCAGATTATTCCTACAAAAATGAGATTAAAACTTAATTTTTAAGCAGAATTACACAATTTGCTAAGATCACTACAACTTGAAATAAAACTCTAATTCATTATATTTTTCTGAGTTTTTCTACTTTTCTCATGTTTTTTTCTTATCAATTGAGTTAGAATTATGCTAAAATATCAGTAAAAACATGGATTCATCTCCACCCCAAACTTGAATTTTTGCTTGTCCTCAAACAAATCAAATAAACCAAGGGCAATTCCTCTGATTTTGAAAAATCATTTCACAAACTGTTTTTCTCAGAAATTCCAAATTCTAATTCTGTGTTTTTCTGCATAATTTTCACTCAAGGTGTTCATCCAATTACTTAGCATGACAATCACGATGCATTAATCAAATTATGAGCAATCATTGCTATCTAAGTTCATATATATCAGCCAAGTTCATGTGAGAAACATTAAAAATCATGATCACTTCTTACCAAAAAGTGTTTTCCTCATTGCTCATCAGTGTTTAGGTACTGTTTTCTCTCTTTAATCATCAATTCAACTACACTCTACCATATGCTTGCCCATATTCTCAACCTCCTTTGCTTAATACAGTTAATCACACATCCAGAGGGCTTTTTGCATGTTATAACAAGGCTTAGGTTAAGGTAGATGTTTGAACAAAATAGGAAACAACTGCAATTAAAAAAAATAAAAGGCATTTTAAGTGAACGACTTTAAAACTAGCCTAGTTTTGCATTATTTCTCACTAATTCCCTCAATTATGCAGCAACCAAAATATTTTTCGTGCAACAGAATTATCATTATTTTTCTTCTTCTTTTCTTGCTTTTATTTACTCTTTTCTTTTCAGTGACTTTCTTTTTCTGCAGCAGTTTGCTGTAATTCTTTCTTTTGAACTCACATTTTGCTCTTTTCACAACTTTGCTCCATAATTTTCCATTTTTCTGCAACACTTTTGCTCTTTCTTTTTGACTTTTTGAATTCAAAACTTAGATAGCTTGCTATTCCCCACCCCAAACTTAGAACATTCCTTGTCCTCAAGCAATTAAATTGTCAATGCTACCCCAAACTTAGTTTTAAAACTCATTTTTGATTAAACTCACTATGCCTTTAATTGATTGAATGGTAAAATTGATTTTTCAGCAAGGCTTATAATGAGGTTAATTCAAGAAAAGGATATTAAGCTCAAAAGGGGTGAAGTAAGACATTTAATTATAAATGAAGGCATTTAGGCTGACTAGGTGTAATCAAACATGGCCTCCATCATGTGTATGCAAACTGTAAATATGCATATTCAATGAAGAAACAAAGCAAGTTCTAGAGGGTGTAGCCAATTATGATTATTCACACAAGAACAAGAAATATACAGCTCAAGTCTTACTAGGCATTTGTAAGTGATCATGTTAATTAATGGAAACACAATGCACTTTTCAGATTTATATGCACCTAGTGGCAAATTTATCTTATTTTGAAAATACAAGTGACATTTCATTTCGAGAATAGAAAAAACAACTTAAAAAGAAAATTAATTCAGATTGCATAGAATTGTCAATTGAGAAGCAATGAATTGTCAATTGTCAATATCTATATTACTATCAAGACAATTCTCAGTGTATTGTGTAGCTAACTCATGAATCAGAGGTAAGAAATAACCCCCATTTCATGACAGCTTATGCAGGTGTCATCACCCAATGTGTGTGAGTGTTGTGTGATTGTGACATTTCTGTACAAAACACCAAGATTGCATAAGATTTCAGAAAGATAAGTAATTAAAATTTCAAAATCATAAAACTAAAAGAAAAGAACTTCATTACAACTGAAAATAATTCACATTGTTCTAAAACAGCCACTGACTTTACAAAATTAAAAACTATCTAAACTGAAATGAAACAAACAAAATTCAAAATCCTATTCTACTCTTTCTGCTTAATCTTCGTCTCCTGAAGTTTCTTCCTCAGAGCCCACTTATTCTTATTCTTCTTCCTCTTCTTCCTCCACTACTTCTTCAAATGTTGGCTGAGGAAAATAGGATTTGTAGATTGGCAAATTTTTGAACACAGAGGAGCGAAGACATTAGGCATTTTCTGCTACATCAGGAGTATGATACATCTCCTCTTTTGTCATCCCCAATTTCTACTCAATATTGAGCATGATACACTCCATCAGCATAACTCCAGCCTTTATGCTGTTGTGAAGCTCATTCTGCCTTTCTGTTAGTTGGTTTTGTCCTTCAACTAGTAGCTTCAGGGTATCTTTCATCATCATAGGCTTCTCTTTTTTGTAATGAGATGGGATGGGGGCTATAGAAGTGTAGGACACAGGAGCATATATCTCTTTTATCATGACTGCAGTAATTGAAGGTGCAGCCTTAATCCTTTCTTGGTATTCTCTAAATTCCGCTCCTGCATCCTCACATAGCAGTGTAATAACTGAGGGGAAAGCCAGAGAATCCCTCTTTGTCTTCAGAATGCTTATGATGCAATCACTGATGATCTCCCCCACATCTATGTATATGTCAGAAACTATAGCAAATAGCAATGCAGCCGTCTTGACAGCCAATGTGGAACTGTGTTTTACAGGCATGAATGAATTCAAGATGAACATGCTCCATACTTTAGAGGAGGGCAGCAAATTCTTGGTAATTATATGCTTTGACTTCTTGGATTGGTTCAGCTCCCATGTGGGGCCTGGTCTACCAATTTGTTCCAAAATCTGCACATAGTCAATGTCTGGACTCTTCTTAAATGAGCTGAAGTCCACCTGTGCATAATTTTTTTCAGTGTTGATTTCCAGCACCCTATTAATATTTGCAGGTGAGAAATCGGTCCTCATCCCCTTTACCATTGAGCTGAACTTAGGGACTTGATTTCCCTTGAACCTCATTGCATTGGCATAATATTCCTATGTAATCTCCCTCCATCCTTGACCAGCGACTGAATAGAAGAAATCCAAGTTTCTCTTTTGAATTTCTTCTGTGAATTCTGGATGATTATTCCCAGCTATTTGAAAAGCTCTGTCTAGAACAATTTTCCTTCTCAGGATGTTGGCTCTGAAAAAGTTTTCGTGAGCCACACTTCTAAATTTAGGATCATGTGTTTTAGTAGGTGAGGAGGTTAAAGGAGCCTCTGTTCTGGTCTACTTTGGGTCAGAGATTTCAATGGGAGAGGAAGGTGAAGCACCATCAGTTCTGACCTTCTTCACTGTTGGAGTATTTCTAGCTGATCCAGCTTGAATATTTATGTTGGATCTTTTTCTTGGAGTGTTGGAAGATCCAACTTGATTCTTCTTAGAAGGGCCAACTGGTGTATTTAAAGAAGTTCTGACCATCTTTCAATTTATACGAAAAGGAAAGTTTAAAATTTTAACACATAATGGTATTTTATACTGCATAAATTCAATTTTTAATCAGAGAAGTTCAATAAAGCAATTTGCAGAAATTCAATTTTTCTAACACTATTAACATGCAGTTTGTTGATAATATAATTCAACATGAAAATACCAACACACAGCTGCACAAACTTAAGCATTCACAGTCAAAGCATGTAAAATCCTAATATATGAGTTTAGAGTATACATACACTCTCAGAACATATCAGGTTAATGCAAAAGAATCATTTCAGGTTATCAATCAACTCTGTGATTTCAGCATAAAAGCTATTTGAGCAGAACAGGGTTTATTAATAATAAAAAAAAATATAAATTCACACAATTGATCAACCATATTCAAAGAATGTTTAAATGGATATCCCTAGTTTGTAAGTTCAAATTGCACACTTTCTTAGAGAATATCAGGCATATGCAAAAGCAAGTGTACAACTCTTAACCAATTTCCAAATAAAATACTGCACTCACATGTTCTGAAATTTTCAATCAACATTTCAGACAATTCTGGTTAGGTAAAATCAGATTTTACAGAGCCGTGGTTCATACATTGTGCAATACATGTTCACTTATTCAACAAAATAACATAAATAGTATAGTAGTTACCATTATGCCAAAATGAGTTCAATTGTATCCCTAATGTATTCAGAGTGCATACTTTCACAAAAAATTATGGTCATGCAAAGAGTTAATTTCAATATCCAACTAATTCTCAACACTGTTTTACGCACTAAATTCCTTCCAGCATGATGCTATTTTAACAGAATACTGTAACTAAGTCAAATAAGGTTTTGTATAGACAAGGTTTATGTAATGTGCAATGTATGTTCAATTATCCATTTCTATACCCGACAGAGAACATATTCAGCATTTTATTCTCTCCATTGTTGAATTAGATAATATCAAAATAGTTCTCATTATCCCAAAACAAATTTGATTGTATCCCTTCATAGCATTTTACTATTAAAAACACAACAGGGTAATGCAGAGGGTACACTCTAAACCCTATTCTATTCAGATGAACAGTACAATGCAGATAAAATCTTCTAAAACACATATATGCCAGATAAATCTTATCAGAATAATGTCCTATCAATTGGAATCAAAATGACGCACCATTACCCCCAAATGATTTTCCAAAAACATTAACCATAGAAAAACCTTATTCACAGATTCAGAGGAATGAGGGTGTACGTACCTTGTGAGAAAGTGCAGAGAGATGAGGGAATGGGTTGCTGTTGCTAAGTTGACACCAGAGAGGGAATGAGGGCGTAGAGAAAACTCAGAAAGAAATATAATTTTTAGAGTAAAATATGTGTGCATATTCACTCTCATTTATATTTAAAGCCACGCGTGGCACGTGCCTACTTTTAAAGATAAAAGTAACCGCTATGTAAATAAAAATTCCAGCGTGATCACTTTTATTCATAAGAGTGAACATTCCAGAGAGCTAATTTCTCAGGGTAAGGGACGCGTTATCACTATTGCTAGGAAAAGTGATAACGCGCAGCCAAGTGATCACTTTTTTTTATTAAAAAGAGTAACGCGTAGGGCTTGAAAATTTACTTACTTGTGCATAATCACTCTTGCCCATAAAAGTAAGCATTCCAGAGAGCTGCTTTTACCATCTGTCTCTGCGTGATCACTCTCATCAGTGAGAGTGAATGTTCCAGAGAGATATATAACCCTGATGCCTCTGCGTGATCACTTTTATCAGTAAAAGTGATTACTCCAGAAGGTAACTTCAAAACTTACTCTCTACGTAATTCCTTTCCTGCAAAATAGTGACTCCCTTTATTAGTCCATTTCCTCTAAACCTCAATTAACTCACTCATCTCACACCAACCCATCAGCTACGCACTCTAAACATTAATTCTCACTTCATGTATTCAAATGTACCTCAGAAAAACAGATGTAGCAGAATATTTACAGAATTTATGCAGAAAAACAGAAAACTGTAAAATTTGATTATGCAGAATTCTAAAACTCTATACAGAACTAAAATTAGGTTAGAAATGTGAGTTGCCTCTCATAAAGCGCTTCTTTAATGTCACTAGCTTGACATTAGTTGTTCCTCACTCAAAAGGAACCAGTTTCAAACATGAGATGTTCCTTGTAAACTCCTCTCCATGTTAGATCTTTAATCTCTGACCATTGACTTTGAATTCCCTCCCTGTCTTTTGATCCTCTATCAGAATTGCTCCAAAGGGAGATGTTTCCTTGATCAGAAATGGTCCAGACCATCTAGACTTCAGTTTCCCTAGAAATAATTTTAATCATGAATTGAATAACAGCACTTGCTGTCCAAGTCTAAAATCTCTCTACAAAATGAATTTTTCATGAATCCTTTTTGTTCTCTCTTTATATAACTTTGCATTCTCATAAGCCTCATGTCTGAATTCTTCTAATTCATGCAACTGCAAAACTCTCTTCTTTCCAACACTTGATAAGTCAAAGTTCAGCCACTTGGTAGTCCAGTAGGCTCTGTGTTCCAGTTCTAGGGGTAGATGACAAGCCTTACCAAAAACCAATTGGTATGGAGACATACCAACTGGAGTTTTAAAAGCAGTTCGGTATGCCCACAGTGAATCATCCAGCCTCTTTGACTAATCTTTCCTTGAGCTGCTCACTACCTTTTCTAGTTTTTGCTTGATTTCTCTATTTGAAACCTCCACTTGTCCACTTGTTTGTGGATGGTATGGAGTAGCAACCTTGTGCTTCACACCATATTTCATTAATATAGCTTCAAGGTACTTGTTGCAAAAGTGAGTACCTCTGTCACTTATCAGCACTCTAGGCACTCCAAATCTTGCAAAAATATTCTTTCTTACAAAGGAGATGACTACTTTAGCATCATTTGACCTAGTGGGAATGGCTTCTACCCATTTGGATACATAATCTATTGCAACTAAGATGTATTCATGTGAGAATGATAGGGGAAATGGTCCCATGAAATCAATCCCCTAAACATCAAATAATTCTACTTCTAAAATATTGGTTAGTGGCAGTTCACGCCTCTTGGATATATTGTCAGTTCTTTGACACTTGTCACAGTTTTCAAAATACTTCTTTGCATCCTTGAACAATGTAGGCCAAAAGAATCATGCTTGCAGAACTTTTGCAGCAGTCCTTGAGCTTGCATGATGACCTCCATACTCTGAGTTGTGGCAATGCCATAATATGTCAGATTGCTCACTTTGTGGAATACAACTCCTAATCAGTCCATTCACTCCAATTTTGTACAAGTATGGATCTTCCCACACGTAGAATCTGTTGTCATGTAGGAACTTCTTCTTCTGCTGCCAAGTGAACCTCCTTAGAATGAGTTGAGTTGCCTTAAAGTTTGCAATGTCAGTAAACCAAGGCATATCTTCTACTGCAAACAGCTTTTCATCTAGAAATTCTTCATTGATTTCCAAGGATTCAGTGGTTAGACTTTCCAATGGTAGTCTGGACAGGTGATCAGCTACCCAATTTTCCTTTCCTTTCTTGTCTCTAATTTCCAGCTCAAACTCCTGCAACAGCAGAATCCACTTCAGCAGCCTTGGTTTACATCCTGTTTTGACAACAAGTATTTAAGTGCAGAATGGTCAGTGTATACAATCACTTTTGACTCCATTAAATATGATCTGAACTTATCAAAGGCATATACAATAGCTAGAAGTTCTTTTTCTGTAGTTGTGTAATTCACTTGTGCAAGATTTAAGACTTTGCTAGAATAGTAAATGACATGCAATTTCTTATCTTTTCTCTGTCCTAAAACAGCACCTACTGCACTATCACTAGGTAATTTCCAATCTGGTTTTGTAAAGATAGGTGCAGAAATCAGTTTTTCTTTTAAAACAAAAAATGCATGCAAGCAATCATCATCAAATATGAAATTAATATCCTTTACAAGTAAATTACTCAGAGGTTTAGCAATTTTGGAAAAATCTTTTATGAACCTCCTATAAAAGCCATTATGTCCTAAAAAACTTCTAACTCCTTTAACATTAATGTGTGGAGACAAGTTACTAATGACTTCTATCTTAGCTTGGTCCACCTCCATTCCTTTTTCTGAAATTTTGTGACCAAGAATAATGCCTTCTTGTACCATGAAATTACACTTTTCCTAGTTCAAGACTAGATTGGTATCTTGACATCTGTGCAAGACAATAGATAGATTAGCTAAACAGTCATCAAAAGAGTTACCAGAAATAGAGAAGTCATCCATGAACACCTCTATAATGTTTTCTACTAAGTCAGAAAAAATAGAAAGCATGCACCTTTGAAAAGTGGCAGGAGCATTACATAATCCAAAGGGCATTCTTCTATAAGCAAAGATTCCAAAAGGGCATGTAAAAGCAGTTTTCTCTTGGTCCAAAGGATCTACTACTATTTGGTTGTATCCTGAATACCTATCAAGAAAATAGTAAAATAAATGCCCTATAAGTCTCTCCAGTATTTGGTCAACAAATGGTAATGGGAAATGGTTCTTTCTTGTGGCATCATTTAACTTCCTGCACATTCTCCATCAGTCACAGTCCTAGTGGGTATGAGTTCATTCTTTTCATTAGCTACAACAGTCATCCCCCCTTTCTTTGGTACAACTTGGACTGGACTCACCTAATTGCTGTCAGAAATTGGGTAGATTATTCCTGCATCTAGCAGCTTTATGACCTTTTTTTTTACTACCTTTTTCATAGTTAGGTTCAATCTTCTTTGTGGCTGCACGACAGACTTAAAATTTTCTTCAAATAAAATTTTGTGCTTACAAAATGAAGGATTTATACCTTTCAGATCTGCAATACTCCAACCAATGGCAGATTTATGCTTTCTTAGAACTTTTAGCAGTTTTTCCTCTTCCTCTTCCTTCAGCTCATTGTTAATAATGACTAGATTCTCATGTTTCTTATCCAAAAAGGCATACCTCAGATGGGAAGAAAGTTGCTTAAGCTCTATCTTCTGATTTTCCTCTTCTTTGACATCCTTTTTCAGTTTCTCCTTCACTGAATTTTCTGCAGGTTTTTGAATTGGTAGGGCTTCTAATTACTTCTCAATTTCCATTATTTGCTCTATTTTATAGATCTTGAAATTTTTGTTTCCTGCAGCTATTGTTTCTTTTAACAATGAAATCTCATTAGCCTTATCAATAATTTGAGGAAAAGTAACGGAATCTAAAACATCAATTCTCATACAAGTATCATCATCATCATTTGGGTGTTTGAGTGCCTCATATACATTAAAAATAACCTTCTCATCCTGTACTCTCAACATAAGTTCTCCTTTTTGAACATCAATTAATGCTCTCCCTGTAGCTAGGAATGGTCTGCCTAAGATTAAAGGAATATTAGTAGCTACCTCCATGTCCAAGATTACAAAATCTGCAGGGAAAATAAACTTGTCAATTTTAACTAATAAATCTTCAACTACACCATAAGGGTAAGTGTATGATCTATCAGCCAACTGCAGTGTTATATTAGTGGGCTTCACTTCCTCTATGCCAAGTTTTTTCAGAATAGCTAATGGCATCAAGTTGATGCTTGCCCCTAAGTCACATAATGCTCTTCCAACTGTGTAATTTTATATTTCACATGGAATACTGAGTGATCCTGGGTCTTTTAGCTTTTGAGGAAGCTTCCTCTTAAGGATTGCACTGTATTCTTCTATCAAAGGTACAGTCTTATCATGCTCCAACTTCCTTTTTCTGGAAAGTAGTTCTTTCATGAACTTTGCATATGAAGGCATCTGCTCTAATGCCTCTGCAAAAGGTATATTAATCTACAATTTCTTAAAAATACTAAGAAACCTTTCAAATTATTCTTCTTGCTTTGGATTTTGAACTCTTTGAGGGTATGGCAGCCTCTTGTATTTTTCTTGGTCTAAAGGCTTGCAAGCATCTTCAAAGAGCTATTTTTTTGTCTTCCTTTCAGAATGTGTAGGAGCTTCTACCTTTTTCTCTACATTATCTCTCTTCAGTAATATGAAATTTCCCTACTACAGGTCTTGCTCAATTCTCCTTTCTGTTGTGTCATCATTGTCTTTTTTTTTGCAGCTTTTGGGTTTGCAACTATAGCAATACTCTTAGTGGTAATTGCTTGACATTGTTCCTTAGGATTGAGCACTGTATTGCTGGGAAACTTTCCTTTATCTCTGTTGGATAATTGTTCAGCTAACTGTCCAATCTGTGTTTCTAGTTTTTTTATAGAAGCTTCTTGGTTCTTGAAGCTTGTTTGGGTGGTCACCTTCATGAATTGCAGTAATGTTTCTTCTATTCCATTCACCTTCTCACTCAAGGGTCTTGCATTTAGATACCCTTGATTTTTCTGAAACTGTGCAGGAAAATTTCCTTAGAAGTTTTGTTGTTGTGGTTGAGGTGTTATACTTGAAAAAGGTGCAGAACTTGTATTTCCTCTTGCATTTGAGTTCTGTGGATTCCATTTGTAAAACTGCTGCTGCCCTATATTATTATTGGACTGGAAACCAGGTGGATATAATTACTGTGACCTTTGGTAATTGTTCATATAACTGATTTGATCGGCTTGTTCCACAATTGTAGGGTCACAATCTCTATTTGCATGGCTGCCACCACAGAAAGCCCTTCTCTCGTTGTAACGAGAGAGCTCATCGATATAACGAGAGAGCGTCAGAGAGCCTGGTTCTGAATGCTCTTTCTCGCTACAGCGAAATATTTTGTAGCTTACACCATGTAAACGCCCCAAAATTCAAATAATTTCACACAGATAATCAATATACAATACTATAATAATAATAATAATAATAATGTAAAAACAAAGATGTTACAACTTGCGAGAAGTCCAACTATGAAGAAATATTAGGATTTTGAAACTCTATTAAAGGAACCTAAATGGTAGTGACTTAGTCATCTTTTTCACATCTCTTACCTTTATACATCTTTAATCTTGGTGTTGGCTAGTCACTAATGACTATTGGAGCTTTGGGAGTGCATCTTGGGATCAAGAACTTTTATCATCTATTTTCCATTAGAGACTCGTCTATTTTGTATTTACTTTTCAAATAACTATGGGTTGTTTAGTACTGTTTTGGTTTTCTTTTATATTATGTCTACCTAAATCCATAACTAGGGCTATGATGAATTCTTTGCATGACTTTATGGGATTTTTGTGATTAATAATAATTTCATGTTTTCTTTCTTGATTGGTGTTTACCTTATAGTGCTATATTTGTATGCTTAGAATTGACAACTCTGAGACATACCATAATCAATTATATTATAAGAAATTGTACCACATACAGTTAATGGATCTATAGGGTAAAACAAGACAAAGAATTAGGTAGACCACATTTAGTTCTTCTTTTTAATAGTTATTAAATTAACAACTCATCGGCTCTTTATGCTTTCTCTTCGTTTTACCTTGCATGACCATTGGGGGTAATATATTAGAAGAAAGATTATTAACATTACATGACCATAGAGTGTTAATAGATTTAATAATATGGAAATTGAATTATAATTAATCTAAAAGCGAATATAAAGAAATGTAAAAGGTGAAACTACATGTCTTAGGTTCTTTTGATTAGTTTATTGTTAGGTTGTGCTATTTATAAAATCTATTTTAATTATTTTCATATTTGAATCCTTGTTTTATTTAATTTCATATCTTTTAAGTTTAAAAAATTAAATTAAGAAATTTTAAGTAATTAAAAACAATCCTTGTGGGAAGATATTTTGAGAACTTATTTTAAAATCCCTTTATTACTTTTTAACGGGTACACTTCTTTACAAATAAGTTTTTTTGGCGTCGTTATAGGAGATTATTTTTCCAATATTAAGAAAATCTTATATTTAATTGATTTGAGCAATTCTTGTTCTACTTTATTTTAATTTTGTTTTGTTTATTTTCAATTTTTAATTAATTTTGTTCTATTTTATTTCTTTATATTTTCATAAAATTTTCTTTAGTGTATGCTCACTTGTTCTAAGTTTTCTACAACTTACTTATTTGATTTGGAGATTGAAGGAATTGTGCAAAGACAAAGGAAAGGGTTGAGAGAAAAAAGAATGGCAGAGAGAATGAGATTAATTAAAGATTACATTACACCCACTGCGGGACGTGTTTTTGAAAGCATCGCAGCCCTTAATATAGAGACCAACAATTTTGAATTGAAGCCATCATTGATTATTACTGTTATCAGGCCTATGTATATGTATGCTTATTTATTTTTAAACTTGATGTAATCATTTGACTATGGTATCCTTGTGTTTTGAATGTGATGTTGTATGTTAGTTATGGTATGAAATGACTTAAATCATGTATGTATAAGTTGTATAGCTATTTAGTAAAAAGTTAGTACATGTTGTGTAAGTTTTGGATAGTTGGTTGATGTAGAATTATAGGATATCTCGTTGTAGTGAGAATGGGTCGTCCAGAACAAGGCCTTTTGGAGCTCTTTCACTATAGTGAGAAGTGGATACTGTAATGCCCCAAATTTTGATAATATTATTTATTGATAATTGTATAAATCTAAATGTATATTCATGTGTGTATTTTTAGATATATGTTGTGAATATGTATGTGTGTATATATGTGTATGTATGACTAGATAGGCTGAAAATGGGTAAGTGCCTAAATGCAAGGCGAGATACTGGGCTGTTCTCGCTGCAGCAAGAGGGCCCTGAGAGGAAGGACCAGAACTGTCGCCTTCTTGCTGTAGTGAGAGACATCTCGCTGTAGCGATAGAACGACAGTTTGGGGTGCATTTCTAGGTGCAGTCTCGCTGTAGCGAGATTCTGCAGAAACTAAAGTGCAATTTTCTCTGGTTTTTTCGCTGCAGCGAGAAGGCGTGTCACTATAGTGAGGGGACCTCACTGCAGCGAGAATATCTCGCTGTAGCGAGAGTGTCGTGACCAGAAAAGGATTTAAAGGGGGTTAGGGTTCGGGGAGAGTTATTTCTCCCTCTCCCTTCGATTCTCTCATGCCCAAAGCCCTATTCCACCGATTAATTGCCTCCAAAGCCTTTCAGGAGTGAGATTGGAGCTCGAATTTGTGTGGGGAATGCTTGGAGGTGAGTTTTAAACGGTTAAGGTTTTTATTTTCCTTCCCTTTCTCTATTCTCAGTGATTTTCGGGGTTCTCATGGAATTCTTCCAAGTGTTTATGCCGAAAGCCGTGTTAGCAGCATTTCTGTGGTTGAGTTCGGACGTGGGTCTTCAATCCAAGGTAAGAAGGGGACTCTACCCTACTCTTTCTATACGATTTACCATTATTTAGTTGAATATTGTGATGTGGCTGACTAGAGGGTAGGAAATTACTGTGAAATATGATGTGGGCCATGTGCCGTGATATATGAATATTACGTGTATGGATGAGAGAATATGTGGTTGATGGAATTTTGCTATGTATTGCGGTGTGTGAACAAATGTGGGCCCAAGGGCCGTGTAATATAGATGAATGTTGGCTATGTGCCGTGTAATGTGAAATGAATATGGGCCTAGTGCCGTGTATTTAAATGCAATGTGGGCTGTGTGCCATGTGTAAGCATGATTATTGCGTGCGTGAATGGGAGTGTTAGCGCCATTGTAATGTGCTGTGAATGATTCAGCGATACACTAGGGGTGTGGGAGATGAGGACGGTAGAAATACCTTGGGGAAGAGGGAGTGGTGGTGACACCGACTGTGGAACGGGTGCATCACGGGCCACATACTCTCTTCCTGACTAGACCTCTGACCACTACCTTTGCTGAGCGACCCATGACTGCCCACATGGTATCCGTGAGGCGGGGGTAACCAGGGACCATTCATGGTATAAATCTGTGATCACAGTGTCAATGTGAGTGTGGCTAGCGTGCGTAGGCATGGGTTCATGAATTATGCTTATGGATATGATGATGCTACCTGTGATTGTATTTGTTTAATGTATTGAAATATACTGATGAATGATGTTATTTCTGTTATATCTGTATAAATATATTGGAAATGTGCTGGAGGTGAGACTTTATGCTAATTGTGTGTTTTGGGTAGTGTAGAGTACCCACCTTTACATTCATTTTTCAGGTAATCAAGACGATCAGCACCGGACTCAGTGAAAGGGGCGGATGAAACTGCTATAGGACTAGAATTTTAATTTGAAACTAATGTATTTGAATGGGTCCTGTAGTAGTGACTTGATAGGAATTGTGACCCTTTTCCTTATTTTAAAATGTTTGACGAAACCAAGGGTTGAGAACCTTATATGAAATGAAATTTATTTTATTCTGAATTTATGAAATTATGATTTATTGAAATTAAACATAAGGTGTTACAGATACGGTTGACCTAGCTAACACTCTTGCTGGAGCAAGGAGATTCTTATTATAGCGAAAACATTCTCGTTGTAGCAAAAATGACAAATAATAGAAAGGTTCCATTGTCTGGTATATCTCACTGTAGCGAGAAGATCGCGAGTTAAGGGGTATCTAAGGAGATTTTGAGCTGAAAGCTTTCATTTCTCACCCAACCACTATTCCCTCTCACCTTTCCTCTATTCTCTCACCTCCCTCCCTTCAAGAAAACATTCTCAAGGCTGATATTCTTTCTAATCCAAGTGAGAATATCCACTTAGTGCAAATCTAGGTGAGTTCTGGGACTTGGTTTCCCTTATTCTACCTTTTCTCCCTTTATTTCTCTTCTCAAAGGTCTCTATTAAAACCCATTTCTTAGCTTTCAACCTAAGAAAACCCATTTCTAGTAAAGGGATGTATCGATGAGATAACATGCTGAGCTGTATTGTGCTGTATATCTGGATCCAGTTATCAGGATAGGTCGCTCCCAGACCAGAGAATTGTAGGTTCCTTTTGCATTACTAGGACTGTGAAACTAGTTGGAATTGAGCTGTTGCATTGTGCATTAGATGGACTGCATTGTTGTGTTATGTGCTGAAAGAATATTGAAATAACAAGCTGCATAAACATTCACATTCATATTTTACTTTCATAACCGTGATTGTTATCATGTAAGCTCACCTTTGAATGCTATTTATGTTGGTGTTTGTGTTTTGCAATGATTGTATGGTGGTACCTAAGCAGAGGTGACAGGTACTCTAGCTACTTCTCAAGTTGGAAGGTCTAGCAGAGGAACATCGGAGTCGACATACTTTTGAGAGAAAATTGTAGCTTTACATTATTTTGTCAGTCTAAGTTTTAGTGATAGATTTAGACTGTTTAGCTATAGTTATCAAGGAATGTAATTATTATTTAAAAATTTATATTTTGAGTTCTACGTAGAGTAACTGTTGTAAATATATACACTTATATAATTTTTGGATTATATGAAAATGCCAATGGGATTTTGTTACTATGTTGTTGAGATGTTGAAATTTAATTTTTCGAAAATCATATTTCTTGTACTATATACGCATTATCTCATAAATGAAATTGAATTAGAGGCAGTAATTGAGACGTCCCTATTCCCAATAGTTCAATCTTCATTATCTGATATTTCTTAGAAAAATACCCAAGCTTTTTTTTCTCTTTATAACATATATAAGAGTCAATTATGTCTAAAGCATCAACAAACTCTTTTACACAATGGCATAATATTATAGTGCTCAATAGGTTACAAACCTTCTAAGTTTCTTCTTGTCATTCAATTAATTACATTATAAAAGAACCGAAGGTCTACATAGTGACCCTTAAAAATAAATCACTACACATGTAACTAGTTACAATAATCTTAAGCTACTCCCTAGTTAGTTCATCTCTTACTCCTTTGGTCCATCTAGAGGAGAGGCATTTTGTATGCATAACATTATCAAAAGACACAAAACAAAGAAGAAGGGTGAGTATATACATTCATAAATAATAATACAAGGCAATATATATGCTTAAATGAACAAAATATCATTCAGGCATCAACAGTATCAAACATCGACAATATCTATGCTTAAATAATGAAACAACATCTGAGCATCCCCATACTTGTGCTTAAATGAACAAAACAACATTCAAGCATCAAACAATGATCATTCAATGTCTTTTTTTAGTCAATTCTTCATAGAGTAATTTATTAATTAACCAACATTTAATTTTCAGGTTAAGGTTGGGAGTTCCGTGTCTGCAATTCGGCTAGTGTCATAGGTACATCTTCTCCCTTTACTGGAGACAGAACATAAGTGCACAATTCTCATTTTATGATCATTACCAGTAGCTCACACTCAAACCAATCTTGGTATGCTCTAGTGCCTATCAAGATAGGATAGTAAAGTTTCCACTACCTACGACACAAGTTAGCTAGACTTAGTCCCTTGTCAGTCTTGGACACTCTCCTATCCCTTATGGTTAGACCAACACTATTTGCTCCTCGCCTGTACCATGGCGTATTCAACCTCTTTCACAATCATAAACACAAATAATATCATAGCCATTAATTATCCAACAAGTACATTATAACATCTCTATTTCAAGAGAACAATCAATTACATAGACATGGCTAACAATAAAAAATTTTTAGATTTCATGAACTAACTTCTAAAATTCATAACTAATTTGATGCAAGTCCAAACATCATAAATCACCAAGGTTTTATTCCTTTAAATGTCTACTATAATATAGAATTACAGTCAAAATACAAAAGCTTCAAAAGAATTAATCAAGTCTCAGTTTACCTCTGCTGTTCTTAGATTATTTTACTAAACAGCTAACATATTGTAAAATTCATAATAAATTCAATTATCATCCAAAACACATGAGACTAGTGAGATTATTATCCTTAACATGTATATTTCCACGTAAAAATACTTTCAAAATAAAAATATTCACAGACATTAATTCCTACTTTAATTTCTTAATACATGTCACAGAATAGCACAATTTAACAACATATTGGAAAAATCATTAGTTATTCAATTCATTATCAAAACTCATAAATCAGTGGCATTATATCACTTTAGTCATCTAGTTTCATAGAAAATATAATTAAAAAATTATGGCTTCCAGATTCCAGAACAAGTCCTAAAAATTCTTTGTCATTCTTAGTAACATACTTCTCAGAATCAGTCAAATAAAAAAGTCATAAATATTTTATTTTTAGTCCAAAATTCATCAAACTAGTGGGGATATTTCCCTTATAGTCTCTATTTTCATAATAATAATAATAATAATAATAATAATAATAATAATAATAATAAAATAATGCCACTTATAAATTTGAAAACGAAAATAGGTTTCTCAGTAGCATGCACAAAATGTTACTTTCATACAACAACATATTGAGAAAATCATAAGTATTTAATTTTAACTTCAATTTCTACAAACTTAGAAAGAAAATTTTCCTTATGAAGTATAATTTTGTAAAAAAATATAAATAAAATATTATTATGCATGTAATTTAAGAAGAAGAGAATTTATAGTGAGTTGTTCTCAGGAAATCATTCACACATCATAATATTCAAAAATTCATATCTATTTTGTTTCAAATTCAAATTAAGTGAAACCAGTGAGAAAAGTTCCATTAAGGAGTATATTTTCTTAGAGATAAAATAACACCACACAAAGATATTAAAATGAAATTAAATTAAGGCATACTGCTCCCATAATACTATTTTCATGTAGCAAAAACTTATAAAAATCATAACTAATTCAATTTAAATCCAAACAAAGTAAAACCAGAGGAAAAAGTTTCAAAATCTAATTATACACATGAATAAAATACTAACAAAAGTTTTTGCAAAAGTTTTCTCATGTTACATTATTTACAGTTTAGTCCTTTTACTTTATGTTAATTGTAAAAAGGTCATTTTCTCCATTTTTGGTAATTCTTAGATAGTCTAGAATGTTTCTAATGAGTTTATAGGTCTTGAATCATGTCTCCACACATTCTAAAATATTCTCTTGGTTCTACCATATAGATGGTCAAGTGTCTTGCACTTTTAAGGTATACTTTGGTCCAAAATCATAGTCCGTCATCATGTCAAAGTTCAATCTTTCAAATTTATTTTCATCATATTTCTCATATAGTCCAGAGGTTTCAAATATGTTTAAGCTTCCATAGGTCCTCCTCAGTCAATTTTCAATTTTAGTCCATCTCTTATTAAAGTTTTATATGAAAATCTTCAATAATGTCCTAAAAATACTTTTTAACTCCAATATAATCCAAATCAAAGAGAAAATCATATATATTACTTAATTATCCTTAAATCAAATCACACAACATAGATCAAAGAGAAAAATTTCAGAATACACACAAAATAATTTTTATAGAAAATCCATATTTATTCCATGACAGAAAATATGGAATTTTGTAGAAAATTCTCAAAGTTTATCTAATCAATTCCAAAGCATAAATCCACATGAATATATCATGGATTCATGAAAATAACACATAGCAAACAAAGTCATTAATAAAATTCCATTATAGTATTGTTTTACAATTAATTTCGATTTTTCTTCAAAACTTTCTGTTTTTGCTATTTTAGTGGTTTTCTTGTGTATTCTTTTTCAATCAAATTTTCTTGCATATGTATACTAAGACGATGAAATTTTCATCATACAAAAAGGGTTAAAGACTCCTCTTTGACTCAAAAGTTCATTTAGCAAAGTATTCCCTTAATTTATGAAATAGTATTCCCCCTTACTTGATTTTTGGTTGATCTTGGGTTGATCTTTGGGAAGTCCTCTTTCTCTCCTTCTCTTACTCTTTTCCTCCTCTTGAAATTGATCTTCCACCTCCTTTGGTCTCCTCTTCCACGTGATCAAGGCCTCCATCAAGAAATTTGGTTGCTTTGTGAATTTTGTGGGGTTTATTGCCTACTTTAGGACCTTTATGGTAAGTTGATGGATGATTCAACTTGGTGGGGTTCAAGAGATAGGTGTGGGACTGATTGAAGAAGTATTTGAAGGTTGTTAAAGGTTGCTAAGTTTGGAAACTCTCTCCCTTGCATGGTTGTTCCATTTCTTATGTGAAAGTGGCCTTCTTTCTATGCATGGAGTTTATAAAAAAAAGAAATTTGGCTTCTTTCTTTCTCTCCCTTGACCCCTCACGGTTACTCCATCTTGTAGCAAGTGTGGAGATTTAATTTGGAGTCCAATTAAAGCTTCTCTCATAAGCCTACACATGGTCATCTTTCCAAATGCCAAAATTACCCTCTATCATGACTCTTGTCCTTAGATTCCTTATCTAATTGTACTCAAATCCTCTTAGTTGCCTTCTAATTCTTTTAGTTACTTTAGAGTGTTTCTTCTAGTCCCATTTGGCTAGGGTAGTCACGATTCCTAAGTTCAAAATTGGATGAAAATTGAATCTTGCACCTTATTCAAAATGTTAATCATGAAACCTTGACTTGCTTGACTTGCCTTTCTTTCTTATTGGCTACTTCATTCCAGATTCTTTCATACTTCAATTACTGGTCAATTGGCTTCTCTTTCATGTTAAGAAAATGTGAAAATTGGATTGGGTTGGGTAGGTTACAAATTTTGTAAGTTTTTGGCACAAAATAAGCCACTTTTCACATCATATGTGGGATATTTTTAAGGAATTTGGTTTGAATTTTGTGCTTTGATTTTTGGCTTGATTATTGAACTTACATAACCCTATTTGGTCCAATAACTTACCATAAAAATTTCATAATTTATCTCATTCATTTGTTTGCCCAAAAGGGACATCCATTCTAGGTGTTTTTTACGGGTAGTTTGGTCATTTTGGTCAAATTTTGCAATTTTATTTATTTTCTATTTTTGGATCTTTCTAAACCTTATAATTCATATTAAACTATTATAGATAGTCTAAAATTGTTCAAAAAAATTTATATATTTATTTTCTTTTTATATTACTCAATTTTTTCCTGATCAAACTCATTTCGGTATTGTTAAAGAAAATTTTAGTTGTAAAGTCTCTACATTCTACTTATATTTTATTCAATGAGGTTGATATAAATGAACAATCATTTATAGAGTGAAGTAAATTTAGGGTGTTACAATAATGTAGGATGTCATTGATCCTTTACCAAAAAGGGTCGTGACAATGGTTCAGAACTCTACACAGTTTAGAGGAATGTTTCATGAAGACCCCAACCTCCCTTTGACAAAATTTCTCTGGCTTACAAACATCATAAAATAAACCATGTCACCAATGATGCTATTAGGTTTCACCTTTTCCAATTCTTTGTCATAGAAAAGTTGAATGCATGGTTTAGTATTCTCCCAGCAAGCTCTATTACAACATGGGAGGATTTGACTCAACAATTTTTGAAAAAGTATTTTCCTCCATCTCAATCTACTAAGCTTATGACAGATGTAGCACTCTACTTTTTAAATTTTGAAAATAAATAATTATTTGTGCAAACCAACAGAATAAATCAAATTTTCATTAAAACAAGTAGTATAAATATTTTGAAATTGAAACTTTCTTGCTCGAATATATTTGCAATGAATTTAAGCAATAAATTAATTGAAATTTACTGCGCTTTTATGATAATAACAAAATTTAAATAATATTGAGTGTTCAAGTATTAAATTTAAGTTGTATTTAAAAGCATATTTTTTACAGACTGTGAACCCAAATACATATTTGATTTAGGATACATCATTATATGACCAAAATAAACAAAAATTTTTCTTCTTAGAGCAGTTCTGATCCATGCCCAAACGCTGAGAGTTTAATCCTAATCATCATTTTTGTTACCTGAAATATTTTGTAAGAGTTCCTTCCTCATTATTAAAACATAACAACATGTATAATTTATATATTAGAAAATATATTTTTACAATCCATGTACAAAGATGAATACATTAATCTCTATAATAATATTCATATTATACTCATAAAATTAATGAAAAACTGGCCATTAATTATGTTCCAAATACATCAACACCTTTTTGTATATCAATAACATAATCATGTATATCAAGAACATATTCAATTCACTTCAATTTCAGTTCAACCATTTTCTCATACAATGTGATCACATTTCATAGTTGCCTCCAACATTTCATGAGGTCTTACATAATAGGTGAATAGCTGCCGGTTAACCTATGCATACGGATACAACACACACATACTTATAGGGCCCCTTAGCAAAAGTACAGTCAGGAGTGTTAGTTAGGAAACGAGTGTGTGGCCATATGGTGCATTCGCATTTTTATAAATTGTGCACACTTAGCGAATGTCATCCATCACCCTACGTTCCTCCCAGACTTCCATCATCGGCTCCCTATTCTATACTCCCAGTGTATTGCTGTGGCTATTCACACTAATTCCTTTCTCATCAATCCATACACCATTCATAGATTAGCATGTTACAATACACGTATTATGACCATATAATTCAATGTATTATGGTACATATATTGTGAATACACTTGTTGATGTGTCACAATACCTGTATCATAATCACATTAATTAATTGGCTACAACCCATGTATTGTAAACACACATCTCATAACTTTCCAATCTCATCAAGGTTCCATATTTCTCAGATTAAGTTCCATTTAAATATTTTCAGAATAATACATATTACAGATATACTTTTCATACACATTGTTCATCATTTAACTCATTTTCACCTTAACTTTCGATCAACTTCAATATCCACACTATCAAGCAATTCACACATATAATTCAACTATCAATCCATCAATTTTGCCAATGATCGGATACCTCTGGACTCAGCCCAAATTGGATATTATGTAACATCCTTATTTTTAATCAACATAATAACAGTATAAAATCGGAGAAAATTCAGAATAACAGAAATTTAAATTGGAAAGACCTGAATAATAAGACATTAGCCTTTAAAACTGGTTAAGAGAACATCAAATAATATGATCATATTTTTTTTCATAATGTATAGTAGATATCAATACCTCCAAATATACATAAGAGTTATCAAAATACATTAGGACCATTCATTTACATTTAGAAATACTCAAAATAGTAATGGTCATCTGAGCTAAGGTATAGATCACCTAGATCGACGGTGACCTGAGTACCCGTAATATGCTCGATCGTTCATCGCGATGGTATTCTGGAATGGTCGTGATCATGGTACGTGACCAGATACGTTACTGCTGCTGGGGTTCTCTCAGTGCCAGAAAAGATATAAATACAGAGGGTATGATGGATTCGATGCACAGAAAAATCAAAAGGGATGCTAAAAGCTAATTCCAACTCCATCATAACTACCTCACTAGATACTTCACTATCATAAACAAGAATTTTAAAGTAACTAAGTCTCTGGTACTTGCCAAATACATTATTTACATTATCTATTACTGAACTATCTACCACTCTCATTCCCTCTATAGGAGCTGTCATCTGGATTCTCTGAAATGGTTATGTAAGGATGAGTCTCTTCATTCACTACCAAGCATACACAGAGAATTCAATAATACAGATAAAACATTCAACATACATCATATAACAATTCAGTTATGCATCCAAATTATGTTTATCTCTATTTATTCTTTCGATACTCATTTCCATATTCATATCCATTCTCAATTACACTGTCATTTCCACTGCTCCTGGGATCCCTCGAGGTCTTCCTTAGCATAAGTCCGGCCCCTTTTAGCAAAAGCATGGTCAGGAATATTAGTCAGGAAATAAGTGTGAGGCCTGTGGTGCTCTTACTCTCATTTGTATTGCGCAATTCAAGAGGAGCATCCACCACCCTCATTTCTCTAAGACTTCTCAGTCTTCTCCATCTTCCACACTCTCAGTGTACTTCTGAACTATCTATACTCGTCCTTATCATATTCCTTTTTATCTGTATTTTCTCATTTTATCTCTATATTTTCCATTCTTTGTTTACTAATATATTATTCGCACCTTTATCTCTCTATTTTACTCTAGTTTCATTATTATATCATACATTAGTCAATCATTGCTGAGAGTTAGTCCCCTCGGACTCAGTCCACCACGTACATGCATATACACTCAAATCAATGATCATACACTTCATCAAACACTATAAAACATGCTTCAAACATAACACAAACACATTCTCATCCAAAATACACTAAAAATCATGCATTTCATCACAACCTCTTCATGAATACAAACATAACACTTTTTTGGTAACAAAATAGAGCTCTCTTTACCTTGAAATGAAGGTTTAGTAAAAGGTTTTTGCTCAAAACTTGAGATTCTTCCTAAATATCACAAGATACCTCATTTAGAGAAGAAGAATCAAGAAAATAACCAAAGGAATGGAGAACCAATTACCATTAACAACATGCATTAACACCTAAAACTCACATCTAAAACTCCTGTAACTCACACATCTAAAACTCTCCTAATTTCAAGCAACATGCATTAACAATTCACATCAAGTATAAAATTAATAATTAATAAAGTAGGGATGTTACATATTACAACTAATTATATTGCATATTATCTCAAAATAATCAATTACCATCAATTTAAACTTCCTAAGGTCAAGGAAATATATCTATATCATTAACCTATCATAACACCTAAAATTTTCATGTTAATATATTTTCACAATAGAAACGAACACTACTGAGGTTTCAAGAGTACAAATATTGCTACGTTCTAATGATGGAATTGAACTCTCCTTACCTTGATATTAAGATCTTGAAATAGTTTGATAAAAAGGATCCTTTAGAACGAGAATTCTCCCTAAACAACACGAGATAACCTTTAAAAATAGAACTTGGTGAGAAATGAACGAGATACTTAAATTTAAACTTAGAGGAACTTACTTGAGATTTCTTAGATTAGGCGTCCAAGCTTGGATTCGACTAACAATTAGAATTTGGAGGAGATTTTTTGAAGAAAAGGGGTGAGAACCCAGAGAGATATGAGAGAAATCGTATCTAAGGTTGAGAAGAATGAAAATTTTATATTAGAGATCCCTTAAATAACCCTCACCTTGCGTGCTCTCTCTTGAGTGAGGAGTTCTCACCTGAGTGAGGAGTACCTCGCTTGGGTGAGACACATCTTGCCTGGGTGAGCTGTTCAGATAGTGGCTCCTTACTCATTTGCTGATATTCTCGCTTGGGCAAGACTCTTCTTCCTTGAGCGACAGGGTGTCCAGAGAATTCCTTATTTTTCTGCTACTTCTCGCTTGAGCGAGGCGATGGTTGAGGTGGCCTGATTCATTCTCGCTTGAACAAGGTTGATCTCGCTTGAGTGAGAATGTTCCAGAAAGGGATGGTCCTGAACGTACAATCTCACCTGAGTGAGGTATGTCTCGCTTGAGTGAGATTCCTTGGCACTAAAACTTTACGAAACACTTAAAATCTTCCTTAATACCTTCCAACATTATCCAACGTTAATTAATAATCCATAACTAACGCCATTAAAAAATGAGGATGTTACGATAGAGATATCCAACTTCATACAACCTGAGTTAGAATCCCTATTTGAAATGTGGGAACAGTTTGGAGAACTTTTGAGGAAGTGCCCTCATCGTGGTCTTGTTATGTGGAGATAAATGCAAATTTTTTAAAGTGGATTATTAGTCTCCAATAGAGCCACAATTGATGTACCAAAATGAGGAGCTCTCATGAGAAAAGACCCATATGAGGTGTATAAAATGATGGATGAGATGGTATCTACTAATTTTCAGTGGCACATAACTAACCTAACCTGAGTAGGAAGAGGGAGACCTTTGTATCACCCTACTTTTCTTTGCTCAATTATATTAGAAATTTTATAACATTATGAGAAATAATTTAAAGTTTCTTTTGAAATAAATGTTAAGATTTTGAAATAAAACCTTTTTTCCAAAAACGAACTCATACGATACAGACTAAGTTGTAAACAATTAGTTTCATAAGAGGAATTTTAATTATAGCATAATTGAATAAAATCTAACGTCGACAAATAAATTCTCAAACTGAATTAAGGACATAAACTGTAATTTAAATTTACATACTCAAAATCTTGACAGCAATATAAAATATAAAAATATTACATTCACAAATAGTTATTCAAATTATACTGAATTTGACAGCAGTTCATGTCCATTCTAATACACTGAGGGCCTGAAAACTAGTCAACACTCTATTTTCGTCAAATCCTTAGTAGTTAACTCATCATTCTCTCCAAGGTAAGTGTCGCCAGGGTCCGCCACAACCTTAGTACTAGAAAATCTCTCAAAAGTGAATCGAATAGGTCTTTTTAGCAGATCATGACCATGATAAGTAAATACATTATTCATGATCATGGAAGGCCTCTCCATTCCCCGATATAAATAAAAACTAAGTGTCTTAATAGTGTGATCATTTACAGGGAAATCAAAAGACACTGCATAACTATAGATTACCTCTAAGGTACATTTCTTATTATTTTCAAATCATTGAAAAACAACCCTTCTCCCTAGATAACACGAATTATTCTTAAAGAATAGGATTTAGAGAGATAGAAACGGTAAAAATAAGATTAAACTTAGAGAAACATACTTAGGATCGCTTGGAAGGATGTACAATCCTAGATTCAGGGGATAATGTTCAACATTTTGATGGGTTTAATCTGAGTAAAGGAAGAAGAGTTTTGAGAGAGAGAACGTGAAATGGGTTGAGAAATGAAATTCTCATGCAAGAAAACTCTTAAATACCCCTCAGATTCGTGATATTCTTGCTACAACGAGTCATCTCCTGCTATAGCGAGAGTTTGTCACTACGTAGTAACATACTCTTGCTACAACAAAAATATTAAACAAAAATGTGCTTATGTTTTTTGCACTTTTCGCTACAGCAAGGGATTCTCGCTATAGCTAGACCCTCTTGCTACTAAGAGACATCCTCGTTACAGTTAAAATGCTCCAAAATGTTCCATCCTGGTACTTCAGTCCACCGCTTTATTTTGCTATAGCGAGATTTATCTCACTACAGCAAGAACGTTATAGTTCCAACACTTCAAAACTCTTTTAACACCCATTCTCATGCATGTTTAACATAACAATACCATTATAATTGATATAAAAATAGGGATGTTATTGACCACTCCAGTATATCTAGTAGAAAGCAAATGGAATCTTTAATGAGAATACATGGACAATTAACAAAACCACGTACAACTTCCTTATGTGAGCATTGTGACTCCTTAGACCATGACAATAACAACTATCTAGTTACGAAAATTAAAGAGAAAACTAATTTTATGGACAATAATTACAAATTAAGATGGTGAAACAACCCTTATGACTTTTGAGAGAATGACTTTGGAAACCAAAATTCAAATGTTTATTGCTCTTCCTATGTACAAAATCAAGGAAAAAGACTAGAGGGTAAAGAGACCCTAGATCCCAGTTCAACTTTCAAGAGTAAAGGATGTAGTATGTGCACTATTATCATAAGAAGATGTTAGACATTGAACCTAAGTTAGAGCAACACTAGGAGGAAAAAGGTTTAAGAAATTAAATCAAAGATGAGATCGCATTCTTCAAAGGTTGAATCCTAAATAAAATAAATTACTTGTCTTTTGAGTGAACGAACATTGTAAACATTACCTACTTAGCCTGAACATAATCTAAGGGAGTAGTGCAACACTATTACTCTAAGAAGTGGGAAGGATGTGCAAGAATTGCAGAACAGAGGCACATGCAAGCCTGTGCTTCAAGATATGCATGCCCTTGCTTCAAGATAAGCATGACCGTGCTACAACAAGCATATCAGTCAGATTCAACATGCACGATCGTGCATCCTTTTGAGCAAGGTCATGCTTCAAGCCCAGAGCCTGAAAAAGAAAAGAAAGAAGAATCTTTTGTGCAGCCAAGGCCTATAAGTCTAGGATACCTTTTCCATAAAAGCTACAAGGTCAACCCTTTATGAGTTTGACAAATTCTTAGACGTATTAGGTAAAGTTCACATCATTATGCTTTTCATCAATGCCATCTACAAAATACCCAAATATGCTACGTTTCTTAAGGAGATTTTGATCAATAAGAGGAAGCTGCGAGCAAATGAAACTATTAATCTCATTGAAAAGTGTTCAACTATAGTCCTTATAAAACTTCAACCTAAGCTTAAGGACTTAGGAAGTTTTACTATCCCTTGCACTATTGGGAAAAGTTGCATTGATAGAGCTCTTTGTGATTTAGGAGTATGTATTAGAAGCTCAGGATGCACAAGCCTAAGTCAATCGCTGTGTCACTTTAGTTGGCAAATAAGTTGATTTCTTATTTGATGGGCATAGTAGAAATATGCTTGTGAAGGTTGGAAAGTTCATATTTTCGATGGACTTTGGACTTTGTGGTGCTTGACATGAAGGAGAATGATGAAGTCCTCATTATCCTAGGGAGACCTTTCTTAACCATTGCAAGAGCCATCATAGAGGTCAAAGAAGGAAAGATCACTTTAAGGCTAGATTACTTTAAAGTAACCTTCTAGCTAATAGTCCTATAATTTTGTGAACACTATGTAACACCTTATTTATTTTAATGTATTTCAAATAGAAGATTTTTTGCAATTTTAATGAGATAATGAAAACATCATTTCAAATGACTTTGAATACAGTGTTCCAATAAAGTATTTCAAATATGGGATGAGTTACAAATTTGAATCAAAATATATGCTACAGGACCTATTTAGTACATCAAAATTTTCAAAAATAAATTTTCTAAGTCCTATACCAGTGTCATCTATCCCATTCACTAAGCTTGGTGCTGATCATCTTGGTCACCTAAAAAATAGATGTAAGGGTGAGTCCTTTACACCATCACACACACAAACATATAGACTCACCTTGCCTGTTTCATAGCAATTTCTAATATGATAAAATTACACTTTGAATAAGCATCAATCCATTCTTTTCAACAATAATAAAACACACACACACACACATACACACACACACACACTCATATTCCCACTCCCACAACAAGTCAACTCACATAACAACATCACACATAAAAAATGTTCAGGTGCACTCACTGTACCTTTAATCAATTCACACACACATGCGCTCACTGCACGTTAGCCACGCTCACTTTGGCATGGTGATCACAATTTTCTAACGCCCTCAACTTCAGGGACTTACTCTGTTTCACACTATAGGTGGTTTAAGATTAGCCCCTGCCTCACGGATACAACATGTGCACTGTTGGTGTCACCACTACTCTTTTTTTCCTAAGGTATTCCTACTGCCCCCATCTTGCATATCTCCAGTGTATTACTATAACCATTCATAGTTTTCAACCATTACAAACACACCACAATCAAAATCAACATGCCATTCACACACATTTACTCACATTCTCAATTGTATCATGGTAATCATTTTCACATATGGCGTGTATACACACATTCAGCCACATTATACTCAAACACACAATTTCCTTCACAACCCTATTGCAATCAAGTCATTTCATCACACACATTACTCATTATCTATTACTTTATGCCCAATACAAAATTTTCCATCAAAATAGGCATCTTCCTATGTTCTATCTCAACCACATTCTAATGCCTAATTGTAACATCCTTATTTTTTCTCTGTCCATATTTGCATGTGTAATGCGATTTTCTCTTTTTTCCAAAGATAATTCAATATATTGTACAAAATTTTATGATTTTAGTTAAATAAGTTTTGAGATAAAAGTATTTATCTTATTTCATTCAAATAATTCATCAATATGTATTTAATTTTTTGAAAGACAAATCTCAATGCTTTGAATTATTTAGAAATGTCATAATTATATTTGAGTTTTGTCATGACCTTTTTTTATAAGGAACCGAGAACATTATTTTTACACCACTTACTTATTTGAGAGAGATAAATAATGGATAATATAATTATAAAATTTATTTCTCATTCAGAATAAAATAAAGTTTGTTACAACAAATATCCAATAGAATAACATAATATTACATTTAGTTCATAATATTCAAAATACACAAAATTATACTACATAGCTCCCTCTATATGAGGTCTCAAAATATAAGGAAATAAGACTTCAATGCAAAATTACTCAAATCCAGCTTCTAACATTTCTCCACTAGCCCCGCAGCATACGAAGTAGATGTAACACCTATTACATCTGCTCACGTACCATCGTATGATCATTAGAAAAATAAAATAAAATAACGTATATAGAGCAAATATTTACTCATAGGAACAACCCATGCATTCCCAGCCCATCTAATGTACATCATGAAAACGGTTTCCAATTAGTTTCACAGCCTAAATAATCCAAAAGGAACCGTGTCAGTCTGAGAGTGACCCATTCTGATATCTGGATCTAGACAGCACAACACAACAACTCAACATGAACTTACCATTACATGTCTACCCACCTAAACATGTAACTTGGCTCTATAATGATGTAAAACATATATCTCAGCATGATGTAGCATCGCTAAAATTGTTTTAACAGCTCAGCTAAGACAAGTTGATAATAGATGAGCCAAAATTTCAGCATTTTAAAACAATTAACAGTAGTTATAGCTCAGAAAATAGTTTTTATTCAAAAGATCTAACAAAATCATATCAAAACTTCTTGCAATAGCATATCAAACTATTCAAAACATAGTTCATAGGCTAAAGTAAGCTCCACTTACCTTTGAATGGTGATTCATACCAGATCTGCTGAATATTATTTGTTTAATGCAAGATTCACCAAAGATTTGGCTTTAGAACGAAGTCTCTCCTAAGAACACCATAAGCTTATATGAAAAAGAGAAGGAGAAGAGAAACGAACGGTGAAACCAACTTCAAATTTAGAGAAACTTACTTCAAATCCCTTAGAACGAACTTAGAATCTCAGATCTCGAGAGAAATATAAGTTTAGAGAGGTTTAGTATGAAAGAAAATAGTGATATATGGCCTTGGAACCTTTGAGAAGGGTGAAAAAGTGAAAATTTTGTGGAAGGACCCCTATTTATAAAAAAAGGATTTTAGGTACTGTTCATGCTGGAGTTACTGTTCACACCGACACTATTAATGCGTTTTGCACTGTTCACGACACTCTTTATGTGCACTGTTCATTTTTTTTTTTTTAATTTCAAACTCCATCTAAATCTATTTCAATACCAAATAATCCTTCAATTAACATTTAGCAAGTATAAAATATTATAAATTACTCAATAATAAATTATAGGCCTGACAAGTTACAAATGTTATATGCACTAGCAAAGGTGGTGCAGTGGTAAAAGGATTAGTCCTCAGTCTAGAATTGGAAGTCTCTAAGTTCAAACCTCAGCAAGGGAGATTTTGCTTCAACAAGTTTTTTCAAAATTTTAATTCATAGAATGAATTGCAAAATGACCTGATTGCCCTCAAAATATCATGCATGCATGATGCCATGTGTCGAAGAAGGAAGAAGCCCTTGCATGTGTGACACATCCGCGCCATGTGTTGAAAGGAGGCAAGACCAGCCCTTGCATGCGTAACACACGTGCAACCATGTGTTGAAAGATGGCAAGACCTTGCATGCAAAATGCCATATGTTGAAGAAGAAGCTCTTGCATGTGCCATGTGTGCCTTTGCATGTGTTGCAGAAGGAGGGAATGCCATGTATCAAAAAAGGAAAGAATATGGCATTTGGTGAGAATGCCATATGTTGAATGGTGAAGGAATGTTGCATTTGGTGAGGGGGTGTGGTGTCATGACCCTTTTTATAAGGAACCGAGAATATTGTTTCTACATCACATACTTATTTAAGATAAATAAATAAAAGAGAATATAAGTATAAAATTCACTTCTTATTCAAAATAAAACTAAGTTTCCTACAACAAATATCCAATAGAACAATATAATATTACATTTCATTTATAATATTCAAAATACCCAAAATTATAATACGTAGCTCCCTCTACATGAGGTCTCAAAATATAAGGAAAAAGGACTTTGATGCAAAATTACATGACTCCAGCTTCTAACATTTCTCCACTGGCCCCTCAGCCTGTGAAGTAGATGCAACACCTGCTACATCTGCTCACGTACCACCGTACAATCATCGCAGTACATACGTACAAAATGACATAGAAAGAAATGCAAGGGTGAGCTTACCAAAATAAAATAAAATCTTATATATATAACAAAACATTACTCACAGCAACAGCCCCATGCATTACCAGCCCATCTAATACACAGCATGAAAATGGTTTCCAACTGGTTTCACAGGCTAAGTAATCCAGAAAGAACTGAGCTGGCCAGGGAGCGACCCATTCCGGTATTTGGATCCAGACAGTACAGCAGCTCAGCATGAACTTACCGTTACACGTCTACCCACCTAAGCATGTAACTCAGCTTTATAATGATGCAAAACATATATCTCAGCATGATGCACACTGCAAAAATTATTTTAACAGCTCAGCTAAGGCAAGTTTATAATAGATCAGCCAAAATCTCAGCATTTTAAATCAATTAACAGCAGCTACAACTTAGAAAATAGCTTTTATTCAAAAGATCTAACAAAATTCATACCAAAACTTATTGTAATAACATATCAACCGTTCAAAACATAGTTTATAGGCTAAAGTAAGCTCTCCTTACCTCAGAACGACGATTCACAAAGATCTAGTGAATATTACTTGTTTTAACGCAAGATTCACCGAAGATTTAGCTTTAGAATAGAGTTTATCCTAAGATATCATCAACTATCTATAAGAAAAAGAAGAAGAAGAGAAACAAACAGTAAATTTAATTTCAAACTTAAAGAAACTTAGTTCAAATTTCTTAGAATAGACGTAGAATCTCAGATCTGGCAAGAAATCTAAGTTTAGGATGAGAGAAAATGGTGATATAGCCTTGGAACCTTTGAGAACCTTGGATATGAGTAAGAAAATTTTGTGTGTAGCCCCTATTTATAGAAAATTTTTGAAAGATGTCAGCGTCAATATGATGTCACCGATGATGTCAATGTGAGGTTACTGATGACACAAGCGATGATGTTAGCATGATGTCACTGATGACATAAGCGTGATGTCTGCATGATGTCACCGATGACATCAAGGGTTACTGTACATACACGGTTTTCTTTTTGCTCACAAAGTACTACATATTTTTTTCAATATTCTACAAGCATGACATGTGGCATTTGGTGAGACACCTTTCTCCCTCACCGTGTATGCTTTCTCTCATACTCTCTCTCGGTTCTCTCTTCTCTCCACAATGTCTCTTCATTTTTTTGTGGCCTTTGGGCTAGGAACCACCACCCTTCACAACCAAAGCCTTAAACACTTCTTTTTCCATGCATAAGCTAAGGTTCTTGCACCTCCTCCATGAAAAAGCTTAAAACCTCCCTCATTGCATCCACTTTGTGACATTTTTGACTCTCTAAACTCGTTTTTCTGCACCCAATAACTACATATCTAAATTTTGCTATGGAAAATCTTTCAAACGCAACTGTTTTCACTCAAAACAGACATCAGATTCACAAGTTATAATGAAATCAATGAGATTGCTTCCTTGCTCTACGTTTTTTGCATTTTAGTAGTGAATGAGGCTACTTTTTAATTTATGTGATCTCCAAATTTGAATGCAAACCTTTCTCTGTGTTCCTTACAAAAATACCTTTCCAATGGTATATCATAAGTCTTAATCCGACATCGTTTGCCCTTTCAATCGCCTAGAGTATGAAATGATCAATTTTTACGTGCTTTAAAATGATCTCTTTTAATCTAAAATTTTGATTTTCATAAGCTATATGAAGATAGCTTTCTGATGCACTATGTCAAGCTTGATTCGAAGTCTGTTTTACCACTTAACGACTTAATTTCGCAAGTATAATCCAAGCTGAATTTTGGTAGTCCAAAAGCCACTGTTCTTCAATTTTTGGGGAAGATTAATGCATACAAATTGACATTTAACCCTTCCATCCTGCTCCTTGTTGTCTCAGCTTTCCAACGCACTTTGTGGCTCATCAATTGGACTCCAATTGATCAAGAGATGTGCAAAATAGTGAGATGCATGCAAAGTTCAAAGCTTCATAGAGAAAGTCTGCGTTTTTCACCTTGCATGCAATCTGTTCTACATATTTCGCTTGCTATGTCTTCTTGTTTTTAACTTGACCTTATTCCTTCACATAGTACACTTCATTAGCTTTTCATAGCCATTTTCAAAAGTAAGATTTGGAGCAAAGATCAAGGAGAAAAACTATTTTTACCGTGCTACATCTGATTTTGAAAAATTTATGAAAACAGTGAAAAGAATGCATTATTAAATCCCTCTTCATCCAACTTTATGAACATTCATAAACACTTATGAAATTCTTGCAATTCTATCTTTCCAACAAGCTATCTTAAGCCCATTTTCGATCTTGTTCGCTAAGTTGAAATGTCTGGACAAGTGGAGGTCTCATTTTGAAAATCAACAAACAGACTCTGCATGAATGTGAGTGCTGGGACCAATCTATATTTCCAAAAATTTGAATGAGCACATTTTTATAAACCTCAATGTCTTTGATTTCAAATAAAATTGGTTGCACTTGATTTGGATCACAAATTAATAAGATATGCAATTTTTAATGAAGCTGTCTCAGAATTGCGTTTTCTCTGCTAATAATAGTAAAAGTCTTCTTTTTGAACCACTTGCATGTGATTTTATTGACATGAATTGACATACTTGTGTTGCACTATTTGAAGTCCATTTGACCTTTCAACGATATGCATCAACTAAGTATCTTAAATCTGCCAAAACAATCCATGACAATAGAAACACATCTCAGTAAAATTGTTATTCTATACCACCTGTGTGCATCAAAAATTATTTTAAGAATATCTCCATACTCCTTACGATGTTAGTTTTCAAACCCCTTTTGCAGAACTCACTTTGGAGTTCATTTCCCCTACTTTTGGTGCAAAACTCCCAAGCTAGCCAATGTGGAATTTTGTAGAAAATATTTTTCTAAAATTGCATGCAATAACAACTTTCTCTTAATTTCTCAAAAAATATGCATGTGGAAAACAATTCCTAACCATGTTCCGGTATTCTAAGTTATATAAGCTTTCTAACAAGCTATCCCAAGTTTGAATTGGATTCCATTCGCTTTCCCAAAGAACGAGAATAAGTCAGCAACTCATCTCTAAATCATGACAGTTTTACCTTTCCAAAGAGCTATCTTGAGCTCAATTTGGATACCATATCACTCAATTACCCTCCATTTGGTAAGTGTACCGAAACTTGAAATTATAGTTGTTCAGAACTAAGCACCCTGTTGTACCGATAGTGTTTTTAGCTAACAAAAAATTATTTGACTTAGTTTAAAACCTCCTCTAATGAGCTTTGTGTTTGTTTCCTTGAATGAGAAACGCGTCAGTACCTTGCACACTTCATTTGAATTCTAAACGCCTTAGTTACGGGCTAAATTGCAAGAACTGCTCGAAAAAGATGATTGTCAACCTTGTTGAGAAAAACACGAGTATAACCTAAACAAGGCTGGAAGTGGAACGTCTTTCCTCACCATGCTGAGTTATTCTCTAAGGTGAGGGGGAAACTTTCATATGACTTAAGTTAGGAGTTGAGGGAATGTATAAGAATATATTTGATGAAATTATGAATGGTGTGTGTGGTTGAAGGCTCTTGAGAATTCCTCACTCTCTTGAGTTTATAGACATGTATTTGATATTGAGATTGATATATTTGCTTGTGTTACTGTGGTGCACATATATGTATCAAATTGTGTGATTGAATGTTAAGTAAAATTTCATGGTAAGTTTTAGATTCCTAAACTTGATGAATACCAAGGATAATGGAAATTGTCCCCTATAGCATAACACTAAGTACACCAAAAATAGTTGAATAAACTAAGCCATAAACTGACATGTTTATTCTATCACCTAGTAAAATCAAACCAAACTATGCTAGATAGAAACACCTAAATACTTAATTCTTGATAATTTAGAAAAAGATATGACCTTTTAATCAAATTGTTGCTTAGGCAATCTAATTAACCACCGAGTCTCATATTTTTAAGTCATGCTAAGCTTAATTACGCTAATTTACAATTTTAGTTTAAACTAGCAAATCGACAATAAGCAAGAAATTGGATAAGTTTAACAGATGTTCTAATAATGAATGAAAAAGGAAAGAGAAAATGAAGCCTCGATTTAGGCATCCAGCCCTTTAGAAAATTTAATTAAATGTGGTATAGAATAGGAACAAAATGACTTAAATTATGATTCATAAAATACTATTCATGTTAACTATACCCGTGGATTTAGAAAATAATAATAATAATAAAATCTAAATCCTTGTATATATCAAAGTGTCTGATGAAAAGATTGAATGATCTGTCAGTAGAAAACTTAGACAAACCTAATATAGGATGCCTACGAGAATAAAATCCATTTTTACTGGTGATGATTGAGGCATTATGGTTTTGAATATGTTGTTATTTGTATATGCATAATGATAAATCCATATTTTACTACATTTTTAATATAGTTTTTGTTAATAAATAAGTAGTAAAGTACTCAATAAACTTGAAAATACCATAAAAATTGTATTAATATTCTTAATTGTGTAGTTAGTTTGGAATTTTAGATTTTGTTCCAATTCTGAACAATTTGACTTTAAAAGATTTAATTCTTATGTAGAAGCTTGAGCTGAAGATATAAAGTTGAAGATTAAAGTGAAGAAAGTAAAAGAATTGAGATTAAAAGATGAAAAATTGAGTGTTATGTGTTGGGCGTAACTACTTTGAGCACATAAGGTTTAACACCTTGAAGATGGAAATCCATGAAGAGCAAGTGAGTAGCAACTCTAAATGGTTAGATTGAACACTCCAGCAGCAGAAATCTCAAGTGAGTAGTGCGTGTTTACTCCAAGCATTGCGTGTTAACACTCTAGCAACTCTAAATTGCCCCAGAACTTTGCACGTTAACACTCTATCCACTAAGAGTAACAATGGACAGCTGCACGTTAACACTCCAACCATTCACAGTAAACACGTGCAAGGCAAATGCTCAGAAAACACATGCACGTTAACACTTTGATCACTTAGAGTGTTAACGCAGAAGTAACAGAATTCTGAAAATCACTTCTAAGTGTCAACTTTGGACGATTTGAGTTCCTAATTCTGTTATAGAAGCTTCTAGAAGACCTTTCATGATATAATCTTCAGAGATTAATGTGTGGAAGTGGAAAAAAGCAGGAAAAACACTATAAATAGAAGTTAAAAATTCAGATTTGTAATTTTTGTTCATTTTTAGTTAGTTTTCACTTTGTAACTGTTTTAACTTCCAAGGGAAGTCAGAGAGAGAGAGATTAGGAGCGACTTTCAAGCTTCATTGCTAGAGGAATCTAGGTGAAGATTGAGCCTTGGAAGATGTTCTTCTGCTCCTTGTCTTCTACTTCTCTTACTTCTCCTTCTTCCATTGTAATGTTGTTCCAAACTTTTTTGGTTAAGGATCTATAGATCTAGATTTGATGTTATGATGTAAATGTGGATTTGGATCTTGAGATTTTAATTGAATTGAGTGTATGATTTTGTTCTTAATGCAGTTGTGAACTAATCCTTCATTCAATTGAACTTAGAGGAATTTTTATCAATGGAAATTGAGTTTATTTCTTAGATCTGAATCATATGCCTAGGTTATTGAGATCTTAGGAATAAGTATCATAATCTAGTAATCCTTTAATTTTCAGAACTTAATGCAATCTTTGGTTGAATTTCACCTAAGGAATTAGGAAGGTTTAATTAGGTATTAGGATCAATGAGGCAAGAAATTATCCTTTGATTAAATAAGTGAAATTGATTATCAATCAATTAAAATTCTCAAGAATCTAGAACATGATTATATTGCAATTGAAATCTGGTGAAGTGATTCCTAACTATTTTCCATATAGCATTTTCAATACAACATTCATACTTTGTTTTTACAGCAAGTTTATTACCTTTTATTGCTTTTATTCTTTACTTTTATGTGCTTACAAATCTTCCAATGAACTCTGTAGCTTAAATAATTATTGAATTATGAATTAGTAATTGAAAATAAGATCCTTGTGGATGATATTTGGGAACTTATTGATTTCTAAATTTTATTACATGCTATAACTACCTAGTATACTTGCTAGTAGTTAGTCCTCAGATTTTGAGTAACACATAAGTCTTGCATACATTGTGACACTTAAATATGAATGTGATGATTGAATGATTTTAAAGTCTGGTTTGGCACATGTGAATTGATGACCCATGGCTAGTTGAAAGCATGTAGAAATGCATAGGCAGGTGGATTGAGGTCCCTATTGTGATTATAAGACCCTGAAAGGGTGTGTATGCGTTAATGAGAACACTTAGAGAGAATTGACATATAAGTATAACCACACTATTGAGTCTAGCCACTTGCTTATCTTGGACTTAGAATTTGTAATAGAACTTTAATGATTGAATCGAGGAAAGAAATTTTTGCAAAAATCTAGCATCTTTTCAATCATGAGTAGTAAACTAACTAGGTGGATAAAATTAGGAATTCAAAGAAAGAGACAAGGCTAGTGAGCTAGGGACCCTTAGTGGATGTGCTTGAAAGCATTGGTATAAGTATATGTCAATCTCTTATGGAAATTGTTTGAATAGTTGAACATGGAATGTTGATCCTGGATTTAAACCGACGCCTGAGTGCGTGATGTGAAACAATAAGGGATATTAATTCTGATTTGAATTGGCACCTGTGCGTGTTATATGGAGATTGAGCTCCAAAGAGAAATGAACTATTTAGCTGGCAATGGGTGTGGATACCTATCCTCTGTAAAGGAAGTCACGAGGTTATTTTATAACTGCTATTGGTGAAAGATAGGGAGGACCTCGATGTCTAAGGGATTTAATGGAGTTGGGTGACTTACCAATAGTCCTATGAGTGTCCTAGGCCCTGGAACTTTGGCTGGGAGTCTCCATGCGATGTTCTTTTATCCTGACCTTCTCCTAAGGCTTATCATGTTGGTCGAGCTAGATCAATCGGTGGAGGTTTTAGTCCCCATGATATTTATTTCTTTCCTTGCTTTCAAGTCCTAACTGCTTTTATGAGTATTTAAAAAGTCTCACCCCTCTCTTTTACTCTTGTTTTGGAAATCTTCAATGTTGTGTCTAGGGGCACAAGTATACTCGAGGATTATAAGAAGATTCTGTTAGCAAGATTGCTACAACTAGAAATACAGTTATGTCAATCAAATCATGGTCACACAAGGATATTCTTATGCACGTATGAAATTTCATAGGTTATATAGAGTTATTAGAGTCAATGGATGAGTAATTCTTTGATGTTGGATTTTACTAAATTGGTATGATACTAGTTAAGGATTTAACATTTACCTTGCGAACTAATGTGGTATGGGACGCATTAGATCCTTGGAGTACAAGGTATAAAGTGGTATGGGACGCCTTATGCCTTGTCTGAATGTTAAGTCAGTCTCTAGGGCTACCAAGGGGGAAAGTCTGATAAGTTGCTTGTAATTGAAAGTGTGTTTGCTTGATTAGAATATACATGGGACAGACTGTATGAGAATGATTCGCTAAGAATAAGAATTAATTTAGAGGGAAAAATATTGACATTTTTGTCGTTAGAAAAAGGTTGTTACACTAATAATATAAACGAATTTTAAACACAAAGAGATAGGATAAAGTTTCCCTTTACTTTGAAATGAAGACCCACTACGAAATCAATGGTAGAAATGCTCCCTATAGGGATTCTCGTCCTAAATACATGGAATAATCTGTGAAAAATCGAGGAGAATGAAAGAGGCGTAAAAATAAAAACCCTAACTCATGAAACTTATCTCCAATTGTCCAAATCGTGATTCTAACCTTCAATCTAGGGCACAAATGGCTTTGGAGGCAATTTAATCCGTGAAAACGAGTTTGGGGTCAAGAGAATCGAAAGAGAGATGAAGGGAAAAGTGGAAATTATGTTTTCCCGAACCCTAAACCCTTCAAATACCTCAACTCACGATATTCTCGCTACAGTGAGACACCCCTCGCTACAACGAGACCCCTTCTTACTACAGCGAAAATATCAAACAACATTGCACTTTATTTTCTGCATAATCTCGCTAAGCAAGACCCTCTCGGTACAGTGAGGCTAACTCAGAAAACTTACCCCTTTCTTTTGCCTTCTCGCTACAGCTAGAACGCAACAGAGACACGCCAACTGGCCTAGGATCTTCTTGCTACAGCGAGAATGCCCCTGCAGCATCACATCAATCTACACTCTCATACATTTTCAATTCATTCATAAGTAAACATCTACATTTTAAATCACAACATACATATACAATTATCTATAGTCATATACATTAATATACATTCATATCCTTATCACCAACATGAATCAAAATGCACATTCAAATAACAACCCACATACTTACATTAATAATTCAAAATGAGTTACAATATTCAGGGCGTTACACACTGTAGATACTGCTTCTCCTCCCTTAAATTCTGTGAGGCATGGAACTCTAAGGAGCAGGACAAGGAACAAGCAATCTAAGGATAAGAAAGGACAAAAGTTCAAACCACCTTTAATAATCCTCTAGATTTAGAGATTAAATTTTCTACTCTCTATTTTAATTTTCCTTCTATGATTAACTCTTTTGATGTGAAAGGAGTTGTGAAGGAGAAGTTGATAGGAAGACAACTACGTACACATCAAGGGAGTAACCTTTGAAACTTATGTCTTTTTTTCACCATAATCTAACAAGACTGTCAGACTTGTGATATTAAATAAGCACTTACAGGAGGCAACTTACATTGTTTACTTTAGTTTCAGTTACCTTTATTTAGTTATTTTATATTTATTTTGTCTATTATTTTTTTAAGATAAATAATAAGCATATGGAGAAGATAGAAAAGGTTATGAAGAGTTAGACAAAGAAGTATATGGATATAGAGAAAGTTATTATTTAAATATTTTTCTTTGCATCAATGGCAAGAGAGTCAAATTAAATAGAATTTTGTAGCAAGATATAGTTGTTGAAATGTGAGAAAATAGAAAATGTCTGTATAGATATACAATCTTATTAATCAACTACTAAAAGAATTCATGACACAAAATCTCAAATTAACCTTAACGCTAATGATAAAACAAGTAAAATATTATTTCGAACAAAATAATATTTGTATAAATCTTAGGAAGTGTCACATAATTTTTTAAGTGGTGAAGGTTCTAGAAGTAACAACTAAGTTATCTATATTTTTATAATTGTCAATAAAGTATTTTTATGAGCAGTGATGGTTGGATGACATTGTGACAATTTAGTTATCTTTATTTTATTTTTTATTGTCAATAAAGATTTTCAATTTTTAATAAATTAAAACAAAATAACTCATTAATTTTTTTTAGCAGTGAATTGAATTTTAATTTTTCATTACACTGAGAATTCATTGTATAATACTCTCAATTTTGTTGTCTTTGTATTAGAAAAATAGGAATTTTAGTGCAAGATTTCTTGCTCAAGTGAGATATGTCTTGTTAAGGCGAGGTATAATCACTTTTGCTCAAGTGAGATAAATCTTGCTCAGGTAAGATAGGTTAAAGTTCTCTCAACTATCCTCTTGCCCAGGCGAGATGGATCTTGCTCAGGTGAGGAATTGTAGGAAAAATGGAAAGCTCTCTAGACCCATTCGCCCAGGTGAGAATGCCTTTTGCTTGGGCGAGAATATTAAAAAATTGGATAAACCCATTATCTAGTTTTCTCACCTAGGCAAGAATGGTCTCGCCTGGGCAAGAGTCAATCTGGCTCAAGCAAGAAGTCACTCACTCAAGTGAGAACTGTAACATCCTAAAATTTTTAATTCGTAAGATATATATCTTATTTCCAATAATTCAAGATAAAATACCAATTTTCTTGTGTGATAAACTTTATTATTACAAATTAATAAAGTTCTCTTTTTGGTGGATTTGTTTATGCTAAATTTTCAAATTTTGCAGTTTTAATGGAACAACAATACATTTAAAGATCATAATAAACCAGAATTAATTATTCTCAGTGGGAAACCTAAATATACATTACATTTATCCAATATAAGAATTTACAAACTATTTGTCAAAATATATGGAACTTAAAATAATATTTACATAACCAAAATAAATACATCATATAAGCAAATTTAAGTCCCAGAGCATTCTCCGAAATACATCCCAAAGCTGAGAACTCGGTACTAGTCGATTCCATGCCAACTCTCTATTTCTTCCAAGTCTTCAAAATTAAGGTCATCATCTGATCCAAGATAACGATTGCCTGAATCAGCTATGACCTTTGTGCTAGTAACTCACTCAAAGGTTCCATATGGATGGTCTTCTGAAATGGTCGTGGTCGTGATATGTAAAAAGGTATGTGAGGGCTGCTAGAGTTCTAACAATACCTCTATAGATATAGGGTCTGGTGTATTCTACTTATAGAAAAATCAAAAGGAATACTATAAAAGAAATCCATCTCTAACATAATAAAAGTCTTAGGTACATCTTTAACAAGAACAACAAACTTAAAATACATGTCCTCTGATATTTATTAAATACATAATTAAGCTTATTATGTACTGAGCTATCTATTAGTCTAATTCTTTCCTGAGGCTCCATCATTCGGGTTTCTTGAAAATATTAGTAAGGATGAGCATATATTCTATCATTTACAAATCATTACATCATAGAATCATAGTTTATAATATAAAGAAAATATATTCATTTTCCCACTTATTCATATTGCAAACATATTCACATATACACAACTCAATACTTTTATTATACATTATCCATTCCATCATTTCAATACTCACTCCCAGTGCACTGTGATAACATATATTGATGCCTCCAATATTTCTTGAGGTCTCACTAAACTAGGTAAATAGTCACCGGTTAGCCCATGCACACGGATACAATGTATAGAATAATCGAGCCCGTCAGTAAAGGCATAGTCAGGAGTCCAGTCAGAAAATGAGTGTGAGGCCAAGTGGCACATTCACTCTCAGAAAGAGTGTGTACACATACGTGAATGTTGCTCACCACCCTTATTTTCCCTAGATTTTTCATCGTCTCCAGACTCTATACTCCAGTATATCTCTGTAACTATTCACACTAGATCCAATCCATATTCGACACTTAGTCATTCTCTGAGTTATTCATTTTTTCCACTCATAAGATTATGCTTAGTAAAGCACTTCCACACTAAATCCATTCCACTCATACTGTTTTTAATATAGTTGCAATTACTAAATCCCTCATACCAATATCACACTTTATCATAGCATTTCATCCAGACATATTCCATAAAATCACATCATAATCACTCAGCAAGTTTAATAATATTCCACATTGAATACTCATCATATAATGCATATAAGCATGTAACAACCAATCAGTCCAAACAATCAAATAAGCATATTTTCAACCATTATTCACACAATATATATTTCAACCATATATTTTCATGAAATGTCCATGTAACAGTGCTCCAATGAGCACAAAATAAATACTATAATATAACGACAAAATAGAGCCCCTCCTTACCTCGAATTGAATTTACGGAGAGATATTAACAAATATTCCATAAGGAATGAAAAGTATGAGAAACGATCAAAGAAAATAAAGTTTTTTATCCAAAGAAACTTACTTGAAGTCATTTAGATTCAACGTCCAAGCTTGGATTTGAAAAGTAACTAGAGTTTCTAAGGCTTTTCTCTGGAAAAAGGAAGAGAGTGTTCAGAGAAAATAAAAGAGGAACATGAGTTTAGAATGAAATGAAATTTTCCATGCTGAAAATATCTTAAATACCCCTCAGCCTCGCACGTTCTCGCTTGAGGAAGGGATATCTCACCTGAGCAAGATATCTTGCCCAACATTTTCTGATATTCTCACTTTAGCGAGCTCTATCTCGCTCGAGCGAGATGACGTCTAAAGAGCAGAATGTTTGTCCTGTGAGTCCTTGTCTGAGTGACCTATCTCGCCTAAGCGAGATCTTAGGTCGCCTGAGTAAGATCACTCTCACCTGCGTGAGGTGACAGTTGAGCTGAATTTATCTTATCTCGCTTGAGCGAGATTGCCTTGAAACATCATATTTCTAGGTGCTTAGTCTCGCTTGAGCGAGATTTGCCTCGCCTGAGCGAGACCCTCTGCACCAGCATCCTTCTAAAAATCCTTCATACTCACTTCTAAATGTATTCTAATCATGCTTAATATCAAACAAGACATAATTTATTGAATAATGAAAATGTTACAAGAATGCATGAGTTTGGAGGAGTATTTAAGGAAATTCCATTCTAGAAATTTTCATTTAGAACTAAACAACCTTCCTTCTCATTTCTCTTTGTTCTCTTACTTTCCTTCTCAAAGAAAACCATCCTGAGCTTTGAAACTCTCTAGATCTATGCTTAAAGGCTTATTCTAATTGATTTCAAGTAAGTCTCTTGGAGCTAAGTTCTTAAACTTCTGTCATATTCCTTTGTTTTCTCCTTCTCTAAAGTTTTCTACTTTGTAATACTAGGAAGATCTTGGTCTTTAGAAAAAATCTTCCATCAAAACCATTATATCTCTTTTTTGGACCTCACAAAAAATGCGATCTTACGACGTATTGTATGGGGAGTTGATCCTAAACCCTAACTCCTATTTATGCGTTTTGGTTTACATATCTCAAATTTTTATACCTTCATTCATAGAACTCTATAATATTTCCTAAGGTTTTAATATTAAGAATAAAATTTTTGGGCATGAAAGACTGATAACTTGGTTATACATGTATACTACGAGAAACAACACGAAAAGTGAAGGAAGATCACACAACTATATTGCAAATTGTCAAAAAAATATTTGTAAACTATACATTGATATTGCAAAAAATTTGTATAATAAATTGAAGAAATATTTAATTATTTAATTTATCAAAATTAGAAATATGACTTAAGAAAAATTAAAATATAAAATTAAATCTATTTAATGGAAGGAATAAATATGCTAAATTTGATTAAAGAAGATAATTATTTAATAAAAAGATTAAAACTTCATTTGATAAATGTACATTGCATACGACCAAGGTAATGTTGGCATACAAAAATCTTAATGACTTAAAGCATATAAAGGTAGAGACGCTACACAATAACATTATAAATCATTGCATTAATATGATAATAATATTTTAATTTAATTAAATAAATAAATTATTTTTTATAATAGAAAATAGAAAAATATTTTTAATTAAATGATACATTTTAATTAAATAAAAACAATCTTGTAATTGATTAATTTTAGAAGTTAGATGTAATTCTTATATAAATTGAAAATATATAAAACTTAAGGCAACGTTAGTACACACAAGTGTTGACAATTTATATCGCATAAAGGTAGAATCGCTACACATTAGCATTATAAATTATTCTGTTAATAAAATAATTTAGATTTAAATTGATTGATTAATAAATTAATAATTAGAAAGGAAAATACATCTTGATTAATTATTAAGATAATTATGTAATTAATTAATAACAACATAGGATAAATTAATATTGTATAAAATCTCGGTAACGTAAGTACACATATACTATATCAATGTATAATACATGAAGATAGAAAGATTATACATTAGTATTATAAATTGATGTAATTATATTATTATTTGTTAATTGATTAAATAAAAAGAAAATAATTTACTATTTATAATATAAGAGGAAGTAATCATAAATATAAAATTAAATTGCATCAATATTCTACAAATATACCATAAATGAAATAAAAGATAACAATGCTAAAAAAAATAACCAACACAATAATTCAGACGTAAACAATAAAATATCATAAAAGATTAGGAAAAAATTATTATTAATGTTAGAATGAATCTAAATTTTACAAATAAAACACAACTTATATATAAAAAAAAGTAATAAAAAATTATTTAATTAATTTTAATAACCTTTTATTATAATCATTCTAATTTTATTACTTGAGAAGATTAATAAATACAATTAAGAGAACTTAAATTCAAATAAATAAATAAAAATGATGAGTCAAATATTTTTATTTAAGATAGTCTAAAATGAATAAAATATAAAATCAAAAAATCATAGACAAGAACTTCCATTTTAAAACAATAATAATAATAATAATAATAATATAATAATAATAATAATAATACAATAAAAATGAGGGTAAAGAATGTATATTAAGAAAATAATAATAATAAAAAATTGAATAAAAAATAAATAAAAATAAAATAAAACAATAAATAAATGTTTGGATTAAAGAAGTTGGTCCAAACTTTTTTCTAGTCAAACTTCTAAGTTCATCATGGTTTTTTAAAAATAAAATAAAATAAAAAATTAATTAAAAAAAAGTTAAAATCTGATTTGATTTGTGTCAAAGGTAATGTGTCCCTATTCTCGGCTGGCCGTTGCACATAGTCCCTTTCATTTCAAATCTCAAATTAATACAATAATATAATAAATACTTAACAAATTAATAAAGATGAGTTTGCAGGTTTTTCTTTACATCTTTTAACTTTTCATTCTTCGTAGCATTTGAAATTTGGTGGAAGTATGAAAGCTGTGTGTCTACCGTAAGAAAAATTTTCTATGTTAAAAAATTATATTAAGAGAAACCACAATTCGACAAATTTTTAAAGAGTCAGAGAAAGAGCCTCATTCTTCGGTAAAAAGTAGGCCTGAAACTAAGAAATACCAAAAAGCGTACTAGACCCATTACTTCTATTGAGAAAGACAGATTTTGAGTAGTTTTTAGAGGTTTTTGTCACATCTCTAATTTCCCTCAAAATTGCTTGAAAGACAGGAAAATAATCAGAAAAATATTAGTCCAAAAGATTGGAGGCTTTTTCAAAAAGTTCTAAGGAGTTCTCAGGTCCCTTACATTCAAAACTGCTCGAAAAATGGAAATAATCAGAAATATTTTAAGTCCACAATATTGGAGGCTTTTTCGAGAAGTTCGGAGGGGTTTCCAGGTCACCTACACCCAAAACTGCTCAAAAATGGAAATAATCAGAAATATTTTAAGTCCACAATATTGGAGGCTTTTTTGAGAAGTTCTGAGAAGTTTCCAGGTCACCTATACCTAAAATTGCTCGAAAAGCAGGATTGACAGGAAAATATTATAAGTCCACAAGACTAGAAGTTTTTCAAGAAGCTTTGAGGAGTTCTTATTTGCTTGAAAATTAGGACTGACAAGAAAATATTTCAAGTCCACAAGGGAAAATCAAGGGTAAATTATTCTAAGGCCATAATGATAAAGGAGCCCCGTAGATTCCTCCCAGAATTACTCGAAATATAGAAAACAAGAGTCCTACTAAGACTTAAGCCATTGCAAGATTCAAAAGCGGTTATCAATAGTTATTAGCAGTTATCACCTGACAAAGGTTTAAGAAGATCGTGGGCGATAGCGGTTATAGAAGAAGCCCCAACTGACAGCACGATCACAAACAATCATGAATGATGGGCATCAGTAGTTGAAGGCATTTCCTGAGAAGTGCCCACCAAAGAAGGATAACGAGGAGGGTCCTCCCGCCTATAAATTCTCTACAATTCCATTTTCCAAAGGATGATTTTTTGCACCTAAACACCGTACTTAAATTCTCTGAACGCTAAAACCTTGCACCGTGCTAGACACCAGTTATGAGGAGACTCACGGTAGCCGCTGTTTGCTATTATGAGGAGTCGTATGTTTATTTACCTGCACATTTACGTTTTTGCATTTTAATTTCAATTCTTGTTGATTATTTCTTTGTACTCAGTTTGGTTCTTGCTTAACACATTTTTGTAAAAATCTTTACTTTTGATTAAATTTTGTTTGATTATCAGTTGCTATTTCAATTTAATCCTCTACTTTATAACGCCAATTTTACTATTACGTTAACAACACACTTAAAAGAACCCAAAGAGGACCTAATCCAGTTCCTAGATTGATATTTGAATTATTTGTTTATAAACTGTCATTTTTCAGTGTAAATACTCTGTAACACATATTTTGTGAGGAAGAAAAGTACCTTCAATTTTAGATGATTAAAATGGTAGTTCATGCGATTTTTCCTTTTCTTTATCTTCAATTTGCAATCTTTATTTGCTATTTTCTTTTATATTCTTTTTTTATCTACTATTTGTAATTTTAATTTTATTTTTATCTTTAAAAGTTTTCCTCCTCTATACCCCTTTTTCAGAGGACAAAATTTTAAGTTTTTTTTTTTTTCATATATGAAACTTATTCTAGACTTATTTAATATAAGTCTGTACAATACAAAACTTATTTTTTAAAGTTTTCTATTTTCTTGTTATAACAATATTTTTATTTTTATTATAATTTTTTAATACTTGGAAGTAATCTCTTCTTTGAGATAAAAATTATTCTTCACCTAACGTTTAACCATTAATAATTTAGGAGACAAACACATATCACATCTTTCTTCGTAACCTCTTATGCATCTTAAGGATGGGTAATTGTATATCTTTTTGTATGTTTTTTTTATCTAACACAATCAATTATGCAACATATTGTTAGTTAAATTTATTTTATTCAATAAATATTTTATGTATTTTTAAGAAATTAAATAAATATTTTTTAAATTATTATGTTTAATTAACTTGGATATACCTCTTTTACAACATCCAACTTTAAATATATTATCTCAGGACTTCTTCAACATTTTTCTTAAACTTCAGATTTATATATATATATATATATATATATATATATATAATATAGGGATAGAATTTTCTCACATTAATGTCACTCTAAAATCTCTTACACTTAATTTAGGCATACTCGATCTGAGCTTTTCATTTTACTTAATATGATAAATTATAATTTATTGATTCAGTGACCGTTAAATGTAAGTTAAATGAAAGACTTATATCGAATGTAAAACTTTTAGACTTATACTAGTGTGAGAAGATAGCATTTTATATAAGAATAATAGGAAAGTAAAGATTAAAATACATTCTAGGTGTTATGTGATTTGCTTTACAGTAAAGAAAGCCATGTGTAGCTAAGGAAAAACGTAAAACAAGTGGTAGACAACAAATAGTAACAAAACAGATAAAAAAAATAGCATTAGTTGTGGGATGTTGTATTTTTATTTTAATCAAACTAATTTTAAATATATTTAGTCATATCCCATAACTATAGCAACTACAATCAACTGAAAATAGAAAATAGCTAATTCCCTAACTACTATCACACATTCTAAGTAAAACATTTTGGCAAGCCAAAATGTGAATTCAAATGCATTAATAAGAGTGATCACTACAGAAGGGACGAAACTTGTGGAATGTTGCACGTGTTTACTCTTGTGAGCAAGAGTAATTATTATGAAGTGGCGTCAGACTTAGTATAAATAGATTTTTAGCAACTAAGGTTAGAATCTTTCAACACTTTTAGATTTTTGCCATTTTTAGAACACTTTGCAGAGCTTAGGTCAGCCTTGGGTGATAGTCAAGGACCCAACCTAGGGTTTGATTTCCAATTTCTCCTTAGTTCTCTTTGATTTTTACATTAATGTTGTTGATTTCTCTTCATTCTTATTTGATAATTATTAGACCCATCCTCATGGAGGGCTAAACCTTTTGTAATCCCTAGTGAGTTCATTTAGACTCTTCAATTCTTGGGTTTTGAATGTTAATATAATTCCTTTTCTTTCATGAATTCTTTTTCCTAATCTCTTGAATTGAATTAATGGTTGAATGAAGGGGACATTGCTTAATTAACCCTAATTCATTTTAATGAGATTCTAAACTTGAATTGCTTAATTTTGGGTTCATTTCTAAGATTGCGTAATCTTAGGATGAGAGATTGGAGTTCATTGAATTGCTTAATTCATATGGAAATATAAGGTTGATTTTTTATTATTAAATTAACCTAATTCTGGGAGGAGAGGAAGAGTATTAAATCTTGAGCGGAATAGGGATGGAGTCTACATGAATGAACTAGGGGTTACCACTTTTTATTGATTAAACTTTATGATTTTTGATGGAACGAATTTTTGCTACTCGTTATGCACAAAGATTGTCGTTAATCCTCATTAAATATGCAAAGAAATGAATGCAGTACTAGGGTGTTGTCCTAGGTCGTCTCCAAGGAATTTTTGGTTGGGAACACACATCGAACAAGTGTAAACATATATTTTAAAGCAAGTAAATTGGGGGGAGGTTTGTTAATTTCCAGATTTTAATCAAGAGAAAAATGTAAACTAGTGAAATTCAATCAATTAAGAAGAGTAATCCCTAATCAATCAATGAGTTCTATCCCTATTCTTTCAAATGATTTAAATAATCCCCTCTTCTTCCTTTGAATTAAGTTAATCTAACAAGTGAAAATTAACTTTAGCATCCCAATTAAAATTAAGCATCTTAATAAGCTCCAAACTCTATCCCTAAGATTAAGCAATATCAAAGATTAATCAAAATTAAGCAATTTTAGATTAGAATTTCGTTTGAGTAATTTAGGGTTCATTAAGCAATGTTCCCCTCATGTAAATTTCATTTCATTCAGAGGTTAAGGTTAATAAATCCAAGGAAAGAAAGAGTAATATTGCCATTAAAGCCAAGAATTCAAGAACCATATGAGTTGACTAGGAATTACAAGAGAATTTAGCCCTCCATATGGATGGGCTTCACAAATGAAAGAAGGAAATGTAGAAACGTAAACAACATTAATGTAAACTAATGAGAATCAAAGAGAAATTGGAAATTAAAACCTATAATGGATCCCTGGCTGTCACCCAAGGCTCCAAAGCTCTGTCAAGAAAATGTCCTAATTTGGCAAAGAGAATGAAAGAAAAATAAATGTTCCAGTCCCGTACCCTAATTCCTAAAATCTAGTTATAGTGGAAGACATGTCAGCAAAGTGTCCACTTTTTCCTTTGAAAGTGTCCACTTTGGGCTTTGAAAGTATCTACGCGCATATTTACGTAAGCTTGCCAATTCTCTGGAGTTGCCACTTTTCATGTGAAAGTAGCTACTTTGGATGCGCGTAGCCATTATGAAAGACAATAGTGACCACGCGCAAATTACTTCCAAAAGTGGCATCCTGGAGCTTTCTGGAGTTGCCACTTTTCATGCTGAAAGTGGCTATTTTGGATGCGCGTAGCCACTTTGAAAGACAATAGTGACCACGCGCAAAATGCTTCTCAAATGGCATCCCTGGAGCTCTCTGGAGTTGCTACTTTGAAGGTTGAAAGTAGCTACTTTGGAACCTTTAATGCCCAAACTTGCTGTAGTTGCCACTTTTGCTCCTAAAAATGGCTACTTTGGGGGCAACTTTCATCCAAGGGCCAAGATATCTCAAAATTATCTTGGCGACTCTGCAAAATTATCAAGACAATTAAAATTGCAATCTATATCTATGTAATTAAATGCAAATTAACAAAAAATTAATAAACCTATGATATTTACTCAAAATGTGATTTCTATATTATTTGCACTATCTAAGTCCATTTTTTCTATCAAGGAGCACCAAAAAGGCAAGTAAAAATATAATAAAAAGTAGATTCATCAATTTTGTTTCTTGCTCTTTATATTGAATTTGGAATCACACAAACCCTCGTTCCCCCATTTAATTGCTTTTGTAGTTAATGTTTGTAACATGTTTGATGCATATTCTCAACCAAAGTCATTGGAGACAACCTAGGCTTGCATCCTAGACTACATAATTTTTTTTTGCATATTTTGATGAGGATTGGCGACAAATCTTTATGCAATCTGAGTGATCATCAAATTGGCGCCATTGCTGGGGACATTGGTGTTAATTTTTTCGTTGAACTCTTTAAACACTCTGTTTAGTGTTCTATTTTTGAATTTTATGCATTGTGAATATATTAGAATACATAAGCATAATTTTGAGCATATAGAGGAACCTTCTTCTCCTTCATCCATCTACTCTTCACCACATTCTTTAGATTTTGAAACTGAAAAAATGGCTGATAATGAAAGGACATTAAAGGAACTAGTTGCACCTGACGTAACTTATCAAACTTTGTGCATATAGTATGTTGACATTTATGCTCCTTTTGTTCTTAAGACCGGACTGATACACTTGTTGCCTAGATTTCATGACCTTGTATGTAAAAATCTGCATAAGCACCTTAAGGAGTTTCATATAGTTTGTTCAACCATGAGGCCACCTGAGTAATCTAGGTTTTGCATCTGGCTTCTTTAGTACGAATTTTAAAGCAGCATGATCTGTAAAGACAGTTATTCTAGAGCCAAGCAGATAGGAGCGAAATTTATCTAAAGCGAACACAATGGCTCAAAGCTCTTTTTAAGTGGTGGTATAATTTACCTGAGCTGCATCAAGAAATCTAGAGGCATAGGCTATGACGTGTGGAAATTTACCTACTCTCTGTGACAATATGGCTCTAAGTGCATAATCTGAGGCATCACACATCAACTCGAAGGGGAGCTCCCAATCTGGTGGCTGCATGATGGAGGATGTGGTGAATCTCCTCTTCAACTCCTCAAATGCCTCCTTTCATGAATCAGAAAATATGAAGGGCACATCCTTTTGTAGAAGACTGGACAGTGGCAGGGCAATCTTGCTGAAATCTCTGATGAATCTCCTGTAAAAAGCTACATGTCCAAGAAAAGAACGCACCTCCCGCACTGACGCGGGATAAGATAGAGAGGTAATAACATCAATTTTAGCTTTATCAACCTGTATTCCTTTCTCAGAAACAAGATATCCTAAGACTACATCCTCTGTTACCATAAAATGACATTTTTCATAATTAAGTACAAGGTTATTCTCAACACATCTGGCTAAAACTCTGGACAAACTATGCAAGCATGAATCAAACGAGGAACCATAAACTGTAAAATCATCCATAAACACCTCCATGCAATTTTCAATCAAATCAGAAAATATACTCAACATACACCATTGAAAAGTAGCTAGTGTATTGCACAAACCAAAAGACATTCTTTTATATGCGAAAGTGCCAAAAGGGCAGGTGAATGTGGTTTTGTGTTGGTCCTCAGGAGCAATGTGTATTTGCATGTAACCAAAAAAATCATCCAGAAAATAGTAGTGAGACTTACCTGCCAACCTCTCTATAACCTGATCAATGAATAGGAGAGGAAAGTGGTCCTTCCTGGTAGCCTAATTGTGCCGCCTATAATCAATGCATACTCTCCATTTGTTAGCCACTCTAGTAGGAACCAACTCATTCTCCTGGTTCTGCATAACCGTTATCCCAGACTTCTTAGGCACTACTTGCACAAGTGAGACCCCATGTGCTATTTGAAATAGGGTAAATGATTCCAGCCATAAGTAGCTTGGTCACCTCCTTCTTCACTACAACGAGTATGGTGGGATTGAGTCTTCTTTGGGGCTATCTCACATGTTTAGACTCATCCTCTAATAGAATCCTGTGCATGCATATGGTTGGGCTAATTCCAGGGATATCAGCCAATGTCCAGCCAATGGCTTTCTTGTGCACTCTTAGAACATTTACTGGAAATGATTACTGGAAGCCTCTGCTTTGCATCCAAATAAACATACTTGAGGTAATTTGGCAACGGGTTCAACTCCAGTGATGGTTGTTGCTGTGTGGATGAAAAAGGAAACTGTGAAACTTCAAAAACTTCAGTAGCCATGGAAATATTAGAATTTGCACCTGCAAAGGAGGTAGGTGAAACAGAAGATATAGCAGTATCAATCTTAGCACAGATGGCACAAACGCCACTATCACAGGTGCAACTGGGAATTACATCAATGTCCAAATCAGAAAACTGTAAAAACTGTGAAAACTCAGAGTCTAAGTCTAAATCTACTCCTACATCTAACACTAAAAAAACATCAATATTTTTTATTATTTTCTACCACATCAATAAGGAAAACAAAACGATCAGTAATCATGGAATGGCCTTCAGCTGAGTGTCTCATGGCTTCAAAAATGTTGAAGTGAACTATGTCCTCTCCAAATTCCATAGACAATGTGGCTGTATGAACATCAATCTTGGTCCTCGTAGTCATTAAAAATGGCCTCCCCAGAATCAATGTAAAATTTTCATCCTGCATATCAAGTATATAGAAGTCAGCTGGAAAAATTAACTGGTTGACTTTTACCAACACATCTTCAAGCACTCCCAAAGGCTGAGCTGTGCTGCGGTTTGCCAATTGAATGATCACACTGGTTGGCTTCAAGTCTCCCAATTGTAGCATTTTATACACAGCTGATGGCATGACATTAATGGAAGCTCTCAAGTCTAGTAAGGCATTAGTAAAGGTTGCTTCTCTAATAGTGCAGGGTATGGACAATGTGCCTAGATCATCACATTTCTGTGGAAGGCTAGACTAAGACAAGGATGAAACTTTTTGGATTGCCCTCTTCTTCAAATTCCTCTTGTATGTGCACAGCTCTTTCAGATGTTTTGCATACCTAGGAATCTATTTAATGGCATCTAGCAGCGGTATATTTATCTCCACCTTTTTGAAGGTATCCAGCAATTCTTGATCAACGTCCACTCTTTTTGACGTAGAAGCTCTGGATAGAAATGGGAAAGGGATCTGCTGCTGTTGTACAAACTTCTTTGTGACATCTTCTCTGGACTGGGCTGGATTGTCCTATACTGGGCTGCTATTCAACTCCTTGCCGCTTCTTAAAGTGATAGAACTCACATTACCTTTAGGATTCACTATAGGTTGAGACGATAATGTTCTAGACCCTTGTTGTTGCAGATTATTCACTGAGGTAGCTAATTGCCCAATCTGGGTCAGCAAATCTTGTATAGTGGTTGAAACATTCTGCTGGAACTGTAGACTCTGTGTGGCCATCTAGTTCATCAGTTCTTCTAGAGAAGAGCCATAATTAGGTTGCTGTAAGGGTGGCTGCTGTGGAGCTTGCTGTCTGAGAGGAGGGGGAGTGTATTTCGGCTGCTATTGTTGTGCTGGCTGGTGGGCAGGAAGCTGCACAGGCTATGGCTGTTGGTAATTATACCTCTACTAATGTTGTGCTGGGTCTGGGCCATATCACAGATTAGGGTGATTCCTCCACCCTGGATTATATGTAGGTGCAAACAGATTATACTGCTGCTGCTGGTATAGAGGATGTATACCTGCCACCACATGAGAAGGTGCACTGGACAACTCTTGCAGTTGGGACAGGCATCCATGTAATGATCACATGAGCATATACCATATGTCTGTAGCGGCTGTGGCACTACTTGTCCCATTGCTAGTTGCCTCACCAATGAAGTTAATTCCATAAGCTTATTTTCTAGCCTCTGATTATCGACCGCAGCCACAGTACTAGTTGCTGTTTCATGCACAGATCTGGTCACACTCCTAGAACTGAACTGCTATCAGTTCTCTGCCATTGGAAATCAAATACCTTATAGCTATAGGGGTCTTGTCCATCAAAGCTCCTCTACTAGCTGCATCAATCATACTCCTCTCTATAGGAAGTAAATCTTCATAAAAATACTGGATCAATAGTTGTTCATTGAGTTAGTGGTTCTGACAGGTTGAACAAAGTCTGTTAAACCTCTCCCAATACTCATACAAAGTCTCTCCTTGCAGTTGCCTAATCCCACTTTTTTTTTTTTTCTGATTGCTGTAGTTTTGGAGGTAGGGAAGAACTTCTCTAAGAATCTCCTCTTCATGTCATTCCAGGTAGCAATTGGTGTTGGCTGCAAGTAAAGCCAATCCTTGGCCATGTCACAAAGTGAGAATGGAAATACCTTCATCTTCACGAAGTATTCAGGCACATCTATTGGCCGCATGGTAGAGCAAACTACATGGAATTCCATCAAGTGTTTGTGTGGATCTTTTCCTACTAGTTCATGGAATTTGGGCAGAAAATGTATCAAACCAAACTTCAATTCATAAGTGGCTATGCCTTCTTGTAGCTGAGGTACTTGGATGCACAGCTGCTGGTGGCCAACATCAGGGGCAGCCAGCTCCTTCAAGGTTCTCTCTTGGTGGTTGTTTGCAGCCATCTGTTTTGTACTGCATTTTCTTTGTTGTAATCTCTGAAGCTTTGAACGTGTCCTCTCAATCTCAAGATCTAATGTATATAGTGTACCTGGTCTAGACCTGGTCATGCACGGTTAGAATCACCAACAACATCCTGCACTTAATAAACACTCACTGAGTGAACAATGTCAATTTACAAAGCAAGTACTATAAAAATGAGAGATATGGATGAATTAAGGCCTTGCTAAATCTCTTTTTGGTATAAGGAAACACCACAAAAATTTTCAGAATTTTTTGAAATGCACAATTATGTAAATTAGATGCCTAAAAGCAGGAAAAATAGGTAAATAAATAGCAAAAAATAAAAAATTTTCAGAAAGCAGACAATTTTTGAAAATCTGGGCAATGACAACCAGTGGAGCGGATTGCAATAAATAGGAAATTTTTTTTACCCCGAATGCATATGCAATAATGTCAATTCTCAGTTTCCTAGCCAAAGTTATGCTCGTTTTAAGTTTTCACAATTTTTTCTTTGCCAGTCAATTGTATATTTTTTTCTACTATTTGTTTTGCAAATCGGACAACTCTACTATCCAAAAGACACTAAAATAAATGTTGACACAAAAATTCAACTCAAAATTCAATCTTTAACTATTTTATTTGATTTTTCTAAAATTAGGTGAATAGTAACCTACACTAGTGACGCAACACAAACGAAAATGGAGCAAACGCAAAGATACAAAGATACAAAGACACAAACGTAAAGACGCAAACAAACAACATAGGAAATTAAATAGAGCTATTAGGACATGCAATAAAAGTAAAACAAAATGACTTGTATTGCCAGCAATTGTGCCATTTTGACGACCACGTCGTAATGGTTTCAAACAAAACTAGGTCATCTCACAAGGACACAAATTCATTCTATTTCCAATTTTAAACATGCAACGGTGGTTAATACTTTGGGGGTTTATGATTGAAAGATGAATAAAAAACAAAAGTAATTTAAAGCGAAGGCAATTTAAAACGAAAACAAATTTAAATTTTGAAAACGAATCTAAAAACAATCCTCAAACAAAAGTGAATTTAAAATTTGAAAACAAATCAAAAAATAATCTTAAAATTTGAAAAAGATTCTAAAAACTAAAAACAAATTTAAAATTCAAAATTAAAAATGAATCTAAAAATTGAAAACAAATTTAAAATTCAAAATTTAAAAAGAAACTAAAAACTGAATTGAAACATTTGGAAACAAATTGAAAATGAATTAATTAAAATAAAAATAAATGAAAACAAATGAAAACAAGCAAAAATAAAAAAAATTAAAAATCAAAAATCAAAAATCAAAAACAAAAACTGAAAACAAAAATTTAACAGGAAAACAAAAGAAAACGGCAACAAATGCAATTAAACTAACACGAATTTACCCAACGCTCAAATGCAACATAAACCAATCGATCAATATTACATTCAAGAATAAAAACCAAATTCAATCGAATTATGCATGCACAAATCATAATCAAGAGTTGCAAGAAAGTGGAAAGACAAACTCGGAGCGATCAATCGATCTAGCAATCCACGCTTGAGAGATGATTTGAGACAAACAAATAATAATGAATGCAGCAGAGTCCAAAAAGAGGCAAGGGAATGGAACGAAAAGATTTACTCTCAAAAATGGGAGAAAAGGTCTTTACGGAAAAATATAATTCTCCAACGAAATTATGAAAAGAAAATTAAAACTAAAAACTACTAGGTCCCTGAAAGTCGACCTTTAACCCCTATAAATACTAATCTTAAAGAAAAAAAATAAATCGGCCAAGGCCTCTACGAAAAATAAAATAAAAGCCCTAAGTAGAAACCCTAAATATAAAAGGTATGTTTTAAGTATGAACTTCAAAAATTAATAGAAAATAGCTCTAAACTCCAAACAGCATGATCCATATGTGCAAATTGAAGCCCAAGAAGTCAAAACTCTATTGCAAAAAAAAATCATCCAAAAAGGAGGTATGCAGAAAAAGTTATGGCCAAAATAGTGGACAAAGGTCAGAATAGAAAAAATACGAAATTTAAAGTAAAGATAACAAATATTCATGAAAACTCCAATTTAATGCAAGAAATGCAAAAGTATGCTAAATGCAATAAATAAAGAGAGAAAAGGTATTTTAAAAGATGACATAGGCTATAAATGTGAGTACAAAATAAGAATCATCATAATGCTTGTGGCTGGAAGCTCAACCGACAAGTCATCTTGTATCTGCACAACATCTGGTTCAATCATATTAGTTAGATATGTGATGAATCCACATTTTATTGAATTTTTGTTTACCCTTTTATTGTTCTTCCATAAAAAAATTGGACTTAGAGATTGTAATTAACACAAAAATATCATTTAGGTCAAATATCATAGCTTTCCTAACATTTGTTTAATTAATTTACATTTATTTTTGTAGATATACTTTGCAATTTTGATCATTTGAATAATTGTGCAGGAAATTTTAGACAAATCCTTTGGATTTTTGGCTATTTGAAAAATATGAGGTGAAAGTAACCATTTTCAGACACTATAGTAATCACTATAGCAAGCCAATTCTAAGAGACAGGCCAAAGTAACTACTTTCAGAAGCAATAGTGATCACTATAGAGCCAAGGAGAGGTGCATACTTGTGCGTGTCTATTGTTGTTAATGATATTAAACACTAAAGTGAGCCCTAGAATGATGCATGTTGTAATGCCCCAGAATTTGTAATAATAATATTTTGATTTATTAATATAAACATATGTGGATTGCTATATGTTGGTGTGTTTGATTTATATGATAATGATGGGGATATGTGTATTTGACTGTGTTATGATGTGAATAAGTGTGTATAAATATATATATATATATATATATATATATATATATATATATGGATAAGTACGTGAGTATACTTGTATATGTGGAATTATGATTGGCTTGGAATTGTTTGAAATATAGACTAAATGTGTGCTGCAAGGGCGTTCTCGCTGTAGCGAGAAGGTCATAGAAGAAAATGGTGATTCTGCTGTGTTCTCACTGTAGCAAGAGGCTCCTCGTTGTAGCGAGAAGGCAACAGAGAGGGGTGCATTCTGGGTTGTAGTCTCACTGTAGCGAGAGGGTCTCGCTGTAGCAAGATTCTGTAGAAACCAGAGTGCAGTTTCCTCTGAGATTATTGTTGTAGTAAGAGAGGGTGTCGCTGCAGCGAGGGATGGCTCGCTATAGTGAAAGTGTCGCAATTCATGGGGTATTTGAGGGGTTAGGGTTCGGGAAATTCATTTCCCACTTTTTCTCTTCATCCCTTCTTCGATTCTCTTGATTCCCAACCCTATTTTGCTATTTAAACTATCTCCATAGTCCTTTGGTTGTAAGATTATAGGTTAGAATCGTGTTTGGGATGCTTAGTGTAACGCCTCAAATTTTATAATATTGATTATTTATATATATATATATATATATGTATGTATATACATGTGAATGGATGCTGGAATGTGCACTTAAGTGCATGATGAGTTTGATGAGGATGTATGTGTGTTTGAATCATATGGTAACGATGTGTATAAATGCATATGGATGAATATACAAGTATAAAGTATATAGGTTGAGAATATTTGACTGTGGCTAGTGTGGTTGATTGGAAATTTGGTTAAGTGTGGGTGTTGCAGGGTGTTCTTGCTGTAGCAAAAAAGGCCCTGGGCAAAGAGCATGAAACTGTGTCATTCTCGCTGTAGCAAGAAGACAACAGTGGAGAGTGCATTTTTGGGGGCAGTCTTGCTGTAGTGAGATTCTGCAGAAATCAGAGTGCAGTTTGCTCTGAGATTTTTGCTGTAGCAATAAGGGGCGTCGCTGCATCGACAGCGTCTCGCTGTAGCAAGAGTATCGCGACCAAAAGGGTATTTGAAAGGGTTAGGGTTTGGAAAATTCATTTCCCATTCCTCTCTTCAAAATCTCTTTGATTCTCTCGACCCAAAATCTTATTTCACTAATTAAATTACCTCCAAAGTCATTCGGGAGTTAGATTCAAGATCGAAATCATATTGGGAACACTTGAAGGTAAGTTTTAATGGCTAGGGTTTTAGTTTCTCATTCCTATTCTCTGTTTTCTCGGTTTCCCTTGGTTCTCATGAGATTCATACATGTATTTAGGATGAAATTCGTGTGAGGGAGCACTTCCTTGGTTGATTTTGTGTGTGTCTTCAATCCGAGGTAAGGGGGACTCTACCCTATCTCATTGTGTTTGAATGCCGTGTATTTTTGCTATGTATTACAATGTGGTCGAGTTAAAGGGTAGGAAATTGTGTGTTTGGGCAGAAATTTGGTATGAAATATGATATAGTAATGGTTGCATGTTGCATGTGATAGATATTGCGTGGATGTTGCCTTTCACATATAGTGTGTGGAGATCGACTATCGTACTTGAAATTATGTAATTTGTGCGTTAAATGTGACATGAATGAATGTGGGCATGTGTGTTGTGTATTAATATAAATGTTGTATATGACTAAAAATATGTGTGAAAGGCATGTTAAATGTGGTTGTGAATATGCTATGAATGATTCAGTGATACACTGGAGGTGTAGAAAATGGGGACGATAGAAATACCTTGGGGAAGAGAGAGTGGTGGTGCACCACAGGAATCACACTCTCCTCTTAACTAGACCTTTCATTAACATCTTTGCCGAATAACTCATGACCACACATGTTGTATCCATGAGGCAGGGGTAACTGGTGACTATCCATGGTGTGAAACTGTTATCACACTGCCACAGTGAGTGTGGCTACATGCAGTGAAAGCACGTGTGTGAAATGTTGATGGTGCAGTGAGCACACCGGTTGCCATTTGAAATGGAATGTATGGTGAGTGCATTTTGTGATTGATAATACTTGAGTAAAATATGTTAGAATACATGTGTGTGTGCAAGGTCAGTCTCTATGTTGTTTGAGTGTGGCTACATACAGTGAGCGCATATGTGTGAAATGTTGTTGGTGCAGTGAGCACATCGGTTGCCATTTGAAATGGAATGTATGATGAGTGTTGTTTGTGATGGATAATAATTGAGTAGAATATGTTAGAATACATGTAGGTATGCAAGGCGAGTCTCTATGTTGTTTGTGTTATGGATAGTGTAGAGTACTTATCCTTACATTTTTTTTCAGGTAACCAAGACAATCAGCACCGAGCTTACTGAAGGAATGGATGATATTGCTATAGGGCTTAGAATTTATTTTGAAAATATGATGTATTTGGAGTAGTCCTGTAGTAGTTACTTGATCAAAATTTGTAAACCCTTATTATTTTGAAATACTTTGATGAAACTCTGTGTTAGGAAATTATATTTAAATGAAAAATTTTATTATTCCTATTTTGCGAAATGATAATAATAACTGATAAATTTTATTATATTTAATTTTAAAATGATAAATTTAAACCCTAACACATTAAACTCTGTGTTAGGGTTTCGATTTTCATCCTTTTTGTCCATTATCTCAGTTTCACATGGAGTTTTCCATGTGTTTAGGATAAAAATCTGTGTGGGAAACATTTTCTATCATTGGATTGCGTTGGGTCTTCCTTCCAAAGTAATAGGGGACTCTACCCTATCTCCTTGTGTTTGAAATTCATTTATATTATAATGTGATTGAGATAGAAAGTAGAAAATTGTATATTTGGATGAAAATGATTTGATTGTGGTGAGATTGAGATAGAAAGATTGTATGAAATATAATGTGGTTGATGTTGAATTGTGTGTCTATGTGATGAAATGGTTTGATTGCGATTGGATTGTAATGGAAACTTTGTGTGGAATGTAATGTGATTGAATGTAGGCATACGTGCTATGTGTGAAGGTGAATATTATGATGTAATTGACAATGTGGTTAAAATTGTGTGGACATGCCATTGGTTGATAATGAATAATATGAAATGATTGAAAGTACGTGTGAATGGCATGTTGGTTGTGTTTGAATATGTTGGAAACTTTGAATGGTTCAGCGATACTCTGGGATGTGGAAGATGAGGGCGGTAGAAGTACCTTGGAAAAGAGAGGTTAGTGGTGACACCAACAGGGAGCGTGGGTGCACCACAGACCAAACGCTATTCTCGTGACTTAGCCTCTGACTAACACCTTTGCCAAGGAGTCATTGACCACACACGCTGTATCCATGAGGCAGGGGCTAACTGGCGACCATCCATGGTGTGAAACTAAGTCCCTGACGTTAAGGGCATCAGGAATCTGTGATCACAGTGCCATAGTGAGCGTGGCTAACGTGCAGTGCCCTTGCCTACTATCATGAACGATTATAGTTACTGTTCGTGGGCAAGTGGACCCATCAAAAAGTAATGTAGGATTTTCAAAAAGAGTTCTCAAGTTATCGTCTCACAGAGATTATTTTTAAGTACCAAGAATAGCTTGATTCAATTGTTTAAATTTAACGGGATTATAACATACCAAAAACAGAGCTTAATGTTAATAATAAATTAATAGAACACTCATACGATGTATGAGAGAGATCACCTACTACACTTCTTTATGTTCTAATTAATTTAATTCAGATATTGGTATCCAAATATTTACCAACCACACATAATTAGTTTTATTAACACCCAATGATTATGCAATGTCAATATTCTTTTCCCTGAGCAAACACCCCCAATGATCATGCAAGGTAATTGGTCGAGAAAGTACGAAGACCCTATGAGTTTGTTAATTTAATAACGGCTGAAAGAAAGGAATTAAGTGTGATTAACATAGCCCTTTTTCTCGTTTTATCCTATAGTTTTGTTAATTACACATGGTACAAGCGCCTACAATGCAACTAACTAAGGGATGCAGGTGATCAAATCTTTACATACACAATATAATCCAATAGAATAAAAACCAAACATTAATGGAAAACTAATACCAACATTAAAGTAAAAATCACATAAAGTTTGTAGTAGAATCCGCCATAGCCCTAACTATGGGTTTAGTTACTCATAACAAAATAAACTATGAAGAACATGATAAATAAACCCATAACCACAAAGGAAAACTCAAACAAAAGAAACTTAAAGTGGCAATTGTGAATACCCAATTTTATCCGGGTCCCTGTCACGAATAAATTTCAAAATAAAAAATTAAATATAATAATTTATTTTTTTAATAGGTTAAGAAAATATATAAAAAAAACTAATTTAAAATTTAAATTCAAAATTTCAATTTTTAAATGTAAAATCAGATTTAGAAATGGTCAAAGTAGTTAGTAGATTTTTAGAAAAATGGATAAAAAAGAAAAAAAAATGATTACTGGTCATCAGAAAATAAGGGAGCCTTTATTAGGATTTAGGGTTTTAGAAAATGCCTATAAATAGGAAGCTTAGGTATTCAAAAATGGGGACTTTGGAGGTAGACATCTTTTATTTTTATGAGACCTCTTTGAGAGAGAATTCTAGAGAGAGCCTAGGAAACAAAGAGTAAAAGAAGGACAAGAGATCAAAGAAAACTATCTAGCAGCGCCAAAAATCCTAAAACACATCTCGAGATCGTTTACAGAGAACAAATCGAAGAAGGAGAGATCCAACCATGAGAGGAAAAAGAAAAACTTTCATCAAGTAAGTGTTTTTCATTTTATTCTTTGGTTTGTTTTTCATCCTCTCTTTGTCTAATAAATTTTTTTTCGCTTTTTATCTAATAAAAATCCTTCTTCTTTATTCATTTTTCATCCTTCCTATATTTATTAAGGATTCTCCTTCTTTGTTTATTTTTTTTATACGTTCTTCTCTTTTTCTTCATGATTTAACCTTTTTTGCAAGTGGAATAAATAAATAAAAAGAGAAAATTTAATAATTTTTTAAATTTTTTTATAAATTCTAATAATTTTTCTAATCCTAAATTACTTCTCACTCAGTCAAACCCTAAAAAATACAAAATAAAAAATCTAATTTCATAAAAATTAATTTTTTTCACTAAATCTAAGTATTACTTTTTTGCAAACCCTAAAAATAAACTATTTTTTTCTAACTAATTTTGTTTTTTTTACAAACCCTAAAAAGAATATTTATTTTTCTAACCCAAAATCATTCAATTTTTTGCAAGGTCTAAAACATACCATTTTTTTCAACCCTAACAATTTTGCAAATTATAAAAATTTAATTTTTCTAAATCTTAAAAATTCTTTCTTTTCATAAATTCTAAAAACCCTAATTTCTTTGCATATTCTAACCTTAAATCGAATAAGAGTTATTTCCTCGTCATTTTGGTTTGCTCTTATATTTGTTTATTTGTTTTGTATGTCTCTCATTTGTTTTTTTTTTTTTTGCGTGCAAAAATCTCATATTAAAAGATACATCAATTTTTCATTATTAAAAAAAAGGGAGTCTTTTGAATCCACGCAACGGCCAAGTAATTTTGATAGAGTGGAGGATCCACCTTCAACGTTGCTTGGATCGTAAAGGTTTATTGAGTAACCGTGTGCTAACTTGAACCCTATGCAGAGTGGATTTACTTAAAAAAAATAAAGAAAAATCAAGTTTAAAAAAAAAAACAAAAAAGACAAAATCTTTGAAACTTATCCAAAATACAATTTTTGAAAAAGAACTACGTGGTAGCTTTGATTTCTACTTTACATACGAAGGATACGTAGGAGCGGAAACCTGACCTGTCAAGTCCAATTTTTTTAAAATTTTTTTTCAGGTTCAAAATATTTTTAAAATTATTTTAAACTAAAATTAATTTTTAGCACATTATTTTATAAAAATAAAAAAATGAAAATTTTATTTTATTTTAAAAAATAGAAAATAGAAAACAAAAAATAGAAAATAAAAAATAAAGTGTTAAGATAAATTTTTTTACTATATATTTCTTTAATACAAAAAATGAAAAAAAAGAATAATATTTTTATAAATAACTCATTCCTTTAATTCAAATAATTTTTATTGTATTTTCTCATTTTAAAAAAATAAAATTAAAATCTCTCAAAAAATTTGTAAAAATTAGAAATAAACTAAAAATAATAATAATAACAAATTTGAAAATAATAAAAAAATATTAATTAGTTTCTTTTAGAGTGAAATAAATGTTTTTAAAGTAAAAATAAAATTTTGCACAATTAATTAGAAGGTAACTGTTTTAACCAACGGACGTCGTAAGGTGCTAATACCTTCCTTACACGTAAATGACTCCAGAGCCCAAATCTGGTTTCGAATATTTTTTTAATTAAATTTTTTTTTCAATGTTTTCTTTAATAAACTTGGGTAGCACCTCTTTCTCATTGCCGTCCCGTTGTGACCCCAGTTGCGACAAGGTAAATGACGAAGAGAGTTCTCGTTCTCTAAGGACCCTCAATCACTTGCTTAGACTCCAAGGGGAAGCTCGTTGTCCTTGCCAATGGTCTCCAATGACTCTCAAAGATGAGTTTGGTTAGAATTAAGAAGGGGAAGAAGGTGTGTAGAGAAGTGAAAGTGTCAAGTGTGGAGCATAAGGCCTTTTTATATAGGCTGTACCCTGAGTTTCTAGTCGGTTGAGCTTTATCTTTTCAAATCTGTTTTATTCACAATCAGAATCACTCCAAATCTTCAATCTCAATCTTTATCTAAGTTTAAATTTTAAATTCAAAATTCAAACTCAAATTCACATAGTATAACCAATGACTAAAATTATCTAAATTTTATCCAAAATATCTCCATAATGTACTAATAACATAATTAGTGTAAATATATATAAAATAGAGTTTAAGTGTATAAATATAAGTCATAAAATATATCAAAATATGAACTTATGAATCCCCTCATACTGGAGATTTGTTTGCCCTCAAGCAAAAGTCCTGGCTAAAGAATAAATGAACTATTTGAAACATATCATCAAAACAAGAAACCCAAAATAATAGAGATACAAAGAGCACAACAATAATATCACTGAATTCAAGTAATCAACAGGCATTTAAAATTTTATATCTTTATCTTCTTGCTCGATTATCAAACTGTGATACTCTACTGTCCTCTCTCTCTTTTAGTGTATAAGGACAATAATAGAGAATGCTCAATCTCTGTAAGAAGAAATATACTACCATAGGCTTGACGATAAACCAACTATCCACTAAGTCAATTGAATGCAATTAATATCATGAGGTCTTTTACAGGTTATAATGTGGCCAAAAGGTTATAATAATTAAGGTGGGATAACATGAAGGAAAAGGATACACAAGGGGTTAACTTAATTAAAATAATCACAAATATCTCCTAGGTTGGAGTAATGATTTTTATATTTTTACTTTCTTTACTTCTCTTTTCTTTCATTCAAATGTAATCCCTTTTTTTTTCACATAAGAGATATGGATAAGAATTTTTCTAATAATCCAACAACTTAATTGCTCCATTTACAAACCCAAGGTCAACAAAATATTTCATAATATTAATTTAAAGAAGGAAAAATCAATAAAGCTTAAAGTGGGCAACTAATTGTATATCTTTCTCAAACATGTTGAAGGGCAAGAAAAAATAATCCCAATATGCTTCAATCATATTTAAAACATGCAATCAAAAGGAGTAGCCTCAAATCGGTTACAAGTTAAGTTCTAGCGTAACACCCTAAAATTTTAAATTTGTACAATGTACATTTCATTTCTAATAATTTGAGATAAAATACAAATTTTGTGTATAATGGACTTTATTATAGCAATTCAATGAAGTTTTCTTTAAGATAGATTGGTTTAGACAAAATTTTCATAATTTGCAATATTAATGGTACAATAATAATAATAAAATAAAAATAAATATCATAAACCAGGATTAATTAATCTTATTATAGCAAGTTAATAAAAGTCACTTTATAAATGGATTTGTTGTAAACAAAATTTTCCATATACATACAATATTAATGGAACAACAATACTTTTAAAGATTGTAATACAACATAGTCAAATTTCAAATTTGAGAAACTGAACATGCATTTCTTATATCAAGTATAATAATTTATAGACTATTTGTCAAAATATATAAGACTTAAAATAATATTTACATCACCCAAATATTTACATCACATAAGCAAATTTAAGTCCCAGAGCAATCCCTAAAATCTATCCCAACACTGAGAATCTCCAATACTAGTCGATTCCATGCCAGCTCTTTATCTCTACAAGATCTTCAGAATTAAGGTCATCATCGTCTGATCCAAGGTAGCGATCGCCTGAATCAGCTATGGCCTCTGTACCAATCACTCGCTCAAAGGTCCATCTGGTTGGTCTTCCAAGAGAGTCATAGTCGTGGTATGTGAATAGATAGGTGAGGGCTGCCAGAGTTCTAACATCACTACTATACATATAGATACATAGAGTCTGCTGTATTTTATTCCTAGGAAAAACAAAAGGGATACTATAAAAGAAATCTATTTCTAACATAACAAAAGTTCAAGGTTCATTCTCCATAAGAATAGCAAATTTAAATAACATAGTCTTTGATATTCATTAAATACATAACTGAGTCTATAAAAGAAATCCATTTATAACATAACAAAAGTCCTAGGTTCATTTTCCACAAGAACAGCAAATTTAAATAACATAGTCTTTGATATTTATTAAATACATAACTGAGTCTATTATGTATTGAACTATCTATTAATCTAACTCTTTCCTAAGGCTCCGTCATCCTGTTTTTCTGAAAATATTAGTAAGGATGAGCGTCTATTCTATCATTTACAAAACATTATACACTACAATAAAAGTAATTTTTAGTGACAATTATTTAGTAACTATAAATTATTTGCCGCTAAATTATTTTTAAAAATAAATTAATATATTTATTAAATATTAGTTGACATAAATCAATTTTATAGTAACTATTATTATAAATAACCGTTAATTAAAATCTAAATTACATTCTTACTTCTTACTTTTGATAATTATTTTTTAATTGTTTCACTCGACACTCTCACACTGTCATTCTTAATTGTAATACATTTTTTTTGCATGGAGGGATCCATCAAAATAAGAACTTCCTGCCATCTGAGGTCATATAAACATATATTATTTCAGCTATGTGTCCCATGTAACACCTTAAATTTAATTTCAAAATAATATATTTCACAAATATGGGAATAACAATAAAAATTTCATTTCCAATAGCTTTTTCCCATACACAGTTAGACAAAAGCATTTCCAAATAATAAGTGTTTACGAATTTTGATCAAGGAAACTGCTACAGGACTAATTCAAATACATTAAAATTTCAAAATAAAACCAGAGTCCTATAGCAGTCTCATCCATTTTTTCACTGAGTCTGGTGTTGATCGTCTTGGTCACCTGAAAAATAAGTGTAAGGGGGAGTACTCTACATTATCCAACACACATAAGCATAGAGACTCACCTCAAATACCCTTCACGTGGTTCCTAACACATTTCACATAGGTAAAATCAATCACAACGACACTTTCAAGCATATCATTTTTAATTCATAACCGATGCACTCACGACACCAAAATATTCTACACACACATGCGCTCACTGCACGTACCCACGTTCAATGTGGCACTATGATCACAGTTTCACACCATGGATGGTCGCCAATTACCCCTGCCTCATGAATATCGCATGGGCAGTTATGAGTCGCTCGGTAAAGGTAGTGGTCAGAGGTCTAGTCAAGAGGAGAGTGTGTAGCCTGTGGTGTACCCACGCCCACTATTGGTGTCACCACCACTCTCTCTTCCCCAAGGTATTTCTACCGTCCCTATCTTTCACACCTCTAGTACATTGCTGAACCATTCATAGCATCATTACAACGACGTTTAACATGCCCTATTCACACACATTTCAGTCACATTTAATATTTATTCACAGCACATGACACAATGCCCATATTCATTGGCGTTACATTTGACGCACAACATTTCTAACTCACACACAACAATTTCAACATAATCTACATCCATCAATGGCAGGTAAGCATACTCATTCATGTTCCACATCAATTCCTCATCCAAATCTACTTATAATAGGCTCCAACATCATCAAAATCATACCCAACATGCATTATCTATCAAACACATCAATTCACATATCCTATCTCAATCACATTACCAAAACATAGCAAGTAAATGAATTTCCAAACAAATTGAGATAGGGTAGAGTCCCTCCTTACCTCGGATTGAAGACCCACATGCGAATCAACAATGAAAAGGACTTCCTACATGAATTTCATCCCTAAAACACATGGAAAACTCCATGAGAATCAAAGAGAACCTAAAAAATAGAGAAGAGGGATAGACACCAAAACCCTAACCATTGAAACTCACCTCCAAGCATTCCCAACACGAATCCAACCTTCAATCTAACTCACGAACGACTATGGAGGCAATTTAATCTGTGAAATAGAGTTTTGGGTCAAGGGAATCAAAGATATTTTGAAGAGAGAAGATTAGAAATGAATTTTTCCAACCCTAACCCTTCAAATAGCCCTCTGGTTGCTACACTCTCACTACAACGAGCCATCTCTTGTTACAGCGACGCCCCTTGTCGCTACAGTGAAAATCTCAGAGGGAATTGCATTCTGGTTTCTGCAAAATCTCGCTACAGCAAGACTGCACCCAGAATGCAATTTTCAAGGATGTTAAGTGAATAGGTTTCTTGATAATTATTTTAATACTCAAGGATACTAAGTTATGTTTGTTTCATATTTCACGAGCTTCCTTCTTAACTATGTCTATCATCACCTTCCCACTTTTTTTTTTACGCTCATTTCACTTACATTTAATTTGAATTTGCTTGCTATTATGGAAAGGAATTCTCTCTTTCTGGCTGTGGAGGGTCATTTAATTATTGTTATTATGATTGTCATTTTAAAAATTCTTATGTACATTGTTTCAAAAGCAAGTGGTATGCAAGTTGCATGCTGAAATGGTATTCTAGAAATCTTTACTTGCAAAATATAAGAAATAAAAGTATTTTATGGAAGTGAAAAGAGTAGAAACTTATAATATCAAAATTTATTCACAAGACATGGAATTCTTAGATATGTTTCTCTCTCTTATTGTTTCTAATTCTCTCTAGATAATCTAATTTTTAGTTTGCATATGGAATGGGATTATTGTGATGTGTAAGTTGAAAAATATTAACATGACTCTTCCTGCAGAGAATCTTTATTGTAAAATCATTGCATTAACTTGTTAATATGATTAGTAGCTCTGTTAGCCTAAATGAATATTAATGTTTTCATATAAAAAAAAGTCAGTTTTGATATATGATTACTCTATGCATTGCTTATTGCAACTTCAAAGTGATCTAAACTAGTCTTTCACATTGGAGGGTGAAAATAGATGTGAATAAAGATTTATCCAATTGGTTCAACATCGCTATTTCAGTTGAACGACAACAAAGCGTTTTCCCTCTAGGTGGGGTCACTTGTTTCTATTAAACAAAGCTTGTAAATAAATAAACCATCCTTACAACATTTTTTTTAATTTTGTTTATTATGAAAGCTTCTAGTCTTCAGCTTTCTATAATTTATGATGAATCTGTTCTTTGGAAAGATTGATATATTTGGTACGCTTGGGAGTCCTGATCTGGTCTGTGCCATTAAGCTTATGCCATTTTCATATCAAGGTATTATTAGATATGATGTTGAAACATTATGGAATTGGGGTAGTAAGAATCTTAAATTATGATGATGCTTGAGTTTTTTTTTAAATTATATTTTCTATTCATTTCCTGATACATTGTTTTATATACAGAAACATGTAAGCATGCAATTGATTTAATTAGTTACAAATTAATACATGTAAACAATTTTTGGAGAATACTAATCAATATTAGGATATTGATTAAAAATAAAAAAATAGAGTTGATTGACCTTCCTTCTTATATTATTATTTGTGCCCTTATTATGGACTAGTAGTTGGTCGCAGATTGTAATTTTAGTTGAACTCTACATGTATTAATATAATTTAGAAGTTTATCTTAAGAATTATAGTGCTGCTATTTAATTCACACGTCATGTGGAGACCATTTTAGTTCGTGTTCTTTGATTGTTTTATAGATTCTGTTAGGATACTTGCTGTTGAGGTTTATACTAATCTTGGAAAATTGTTGGAGTCTCAAGATTGTGTGGCACATATTCTTCCTATCAAAGTCAGTTTCAGGTTAAACAGTTTATTTTAAATAGTCATGGACAATCCTAGAAGTAGAAGATGGATGAATTATGATAAAGTTAGTAAAGAATATTTAGATGGAGTTGAAATTTTTTTAAATCATGCCTTTCATAAAAAATCTAGAGAAACAATTCAGTGTCCATGTAAAAAAATGTGTTCTACATTACACAATTAATCGGGCAGATGCTTATGATCACCTTGTGATTAATGGTATTATGTTATCATATGATGCTTGGTTTTGCCATGGAGAGTCTCTAAATGTGACAAATTATATTGAAGAGACTTCTAAGAGTGATGATATAGTTGGAATGATACATGATGCTTTTAGAGGCTATACTCAAGTCATGGATAATAACTTTAATGAAAGTGATGATATTGAGCCAAACTTAGAAGAAAATGCATCTCATTCAAAGGTGAAGTTTGAATAATTGATGAAAGATTCTAATGAAGAACTATATCCAAGGTGTACAAAATTTAGCAAATTATCTTTTTTGTTGCATCTTTATCATATAAAATGATTGTTCAAATGGACAAATGAGTCTTTTAATGCTTTACTTGGACTATTGAAGGATGCATTGCCTGAAGTAGAAAAGTTACACCCTTCTTATTATGAAACCAAAAAGATAGTTGAAGGATTAGGTTTAAAGTATCAAAAGATTCATGCTTGTCCTTATAATTGTATGCTTTTTAGAAATGATTTAGCTTACAAGAACATTAATGAATGTACAAAGTGTGGGGCTTCTAGATGGAAAAACAAAGAAAAAACATTCTTGCCAAGGTTCTTAGATATTTTCCTCTAAAATCAAGGTTGCAAAGATTATTCATGTCTTCAAAAACTTCTAAATTGATGAGATGGCATGATGAAGAGCGTAATAAAGATGGAGTCTTATGGCATCCTGCAAATTTTGAAGGTTGGAAAACTTTTGACAATTATCACTTAGAATTTGCTAAAGATCCTCGCAATGTACGCTTGGGATTATCTACTAACAGCTTTAATCCATTTGGTACAATGCAAAGTGTTTAGGGTACATGGCCAATAATTTTAATACCATATAATCTTCCACCTTGGTTACGTATGAAACAAGATTTTTTCATTCTATCATTACTTACACCAGAGACGTCCCTGTTATTATTAATAGTTTCATTCCAATTATTATGTTACTATGTTCAACTTAGAGACTCTAATAAATTTAACTTGTTCAGTAAACATAAATGAAGGCATATATCCCACACATAATGCACATCTACATATATATGGAGTTGTTGTTCAACAATAGATAATATAATACAGACCTCTTACTTTTCCTAGGTTATTCAAGTATGTTATAAACTAAAGGAAAATAAAGGTAAGGCGAAAAGATTCTAAGCAGTCATAATTTACATATACCCCATTTTTTACTATTTTTGTTTCTTTTCAAGCATATCTCTCTTCTATTCATCTAATCCATCTAGAGGAGGATCAGCATGAAGGCCCAGGTAAGTTGTTGCACAAAACATGGGTTAGGGGTAGGGAATCTTAACTTTAATAGGACTCTGTATAATTATGGGAGCAATATAGGGGTTGTTAATGGTAGTAACAGTTAGTATCACACAACCCGTAAAGATAATAGTTTGATTAGCATTATTATGGCTCCACATTCCTGATCCCCGTACTAAAAGTCATGTTCTGCTCAGGAATAGCAATACTCCCATCACTCATTTTGCATCCATAACTTAGTTAATAGACACAAACAAAGAAAGGGTGAGTAAATCATTCATAAATTATCTCATAAGGCAATATTAATTGCTGAATAAAGATAACCACTACATAACTTATAAACATCTCATAGTATTTTTTCTATATTATTTCTTTCCTCCATGGAGTAATTAATTGTCCATTTAATTTTTTGGGTTGAAGATTAAGAGTTTTGTGCCCGCAATCCAGATAGTGCCATAGGTACAACATCCTAAATATGGAACCGAGCAAGCATGCTCAAATTCTATTATGGTCACTCACAGCGGCTCACACTTTAATCAATCTCAGTATGCTCTAAATCCTGTCATGATAGTTTAGCATATTTTCCACTGCCTGTGACACAAATTAGCTAGGTTTGGTCTCTTGCTAGGACTCGAGTACCTTACTATTCGCTATGGTAAAACTACCACTATTTGCCCCTCTCCTGTACCTAGCGTTTTCAACCATTGTCCCCATGAATTGTTTCATAATCATTAAATGAATTCTAGCCATTAATCTGCCCATTGGATACACACTATCATAATCATTAATCCCTTAAAACAAGAGAATCATTCATTTTATGGACATGGCTATTTTTAGATTTTTTTTCAGATTTCATGCATCAATTTGTAAAATTCATAACTCATTCAATACAAATCCAAAACTAGCTAATTTTCTTTCTTTAAGTGTCTAATTTTTTTTAAAAAATATCCACATAAATAATTTTTACACAGAAAGTAACATTTAACTTGGTTTATTTCTATTGCTCACATGATGCCACTTTTAGAATCCAGTAAATTGTAAATTTTGTAATAAATTCAATTCTCTTCCAAAACACATAAGACTAGTGATATTAGTCTCAGTATTATGTCTATTTCTAAGTAAAAATATTTCCAAATTCAAACTGTTTACATACATTAATTCGTGCCTTAATTTATCAGTACATGTCACAGGTTAGGATAATTCTGCAATTGCATATTAAAAAAATCATAAGTTATTCAATTCACCACCAAAATTCATGAAATCAGTAGCATTCTTTCACTTTTCTTATATAATTTCATAGAAAAATACAAGTAAAAATTCATCACTTTCATATCTCAAAAGTAGTCCTAATTATTCTCTGTTGCGCACATTAACTCACTTCTCATAATTAGTTAAATATCAAAACCATAAATATTTTATTTTAAGTCCAAAATTAATCAAACCAGTGAAGAAATTTTCCCTATAGTATCTATTTTCATGAAAAAATATGAATAAAATAGCACCATAAATATCCTTAAAACGAAATCAAGTTTCTCAGCAATATGCACAAACTATTAGTTTCATATAACAATAACTTTAGAAAATCATAAGTATTTTGTTTTAACTCCAATTTAAGTAAATTGAAATGTGACAGAAGTTTGTATTAAATTTTCAACAATTTGGTACAGCAAAATTGATTTCTCAAATCGTACTACAGAGAAGAAATTCAAATTGAAACATAATCTACAAGTGATGCCATAGCTTCGTATTTATGCATCTAATAATGGCTTCCAAAAATTTTGCAGAAAAGACACCTGAAGCAGGTGTAGAAGAATGAATTTAGAAAGGTATCAGAAAAAGAATTTTTAGATAGGAATCAGAGGAATTTAGATAGAAAGTTACCTCACACATACTAATTTAGCTGAAATCCCTTAAGCTTAATATTGGTTTTCTTCACACGTGAGCCTCGCCTTCTTTCCATTAAACTCGGATCAATTGCCAGGTGTTCTGAAGGCATAACAAACTTTCCCACCACAAGCTCCTCTTTACCTTTGCTTGTTACATTTCCCTCTCCATTGGAAATAACCTTGTCCTCAAGGTTAAGACAAGGATAAGAAAGCTGTAACTCCTGTAGATCCTCCCAGACAGCAGCATCAGCTTCAGATAACTCCCATCGTACCAGAACTTGAGGAACTGCACTACCAGCTCTATGAACAGTTTGCTTATCAAGAATCTCCATAGGCTAAACTAATGGACAAAACTCATTGGAACTTAATGGTAAGGAAACATAAGGTGTCTGAGAAGCACCATGAAAAGGTTTGAGTCAGGAAATATGGAAAACCAGGTGAATTCAAGTAGTAATAGGAAGCTGTAATTCATAAGCAATTCTTCCAATCTTCCTGATCACCTTAAAGGGACCAAAATAACGTAAAGTTAAGGAACTTAGAGGCAAGTCTTTTCGGTTAGTAAAAGTTGTTTGGGACCCAGTAACTAGTGATGCCACATGGGAGTTAGAGGAAAGAATGAGAAAGTTGTACCCTCACCTTTTCTGTGAGGGATAAAATTTTTGAGGATGAAAATTTATTTTCGAGGGAAGAATTGTCAGGCTTTTGATTTATTATTGAGTAATCTATAATATTTTATACTTGTTAAATATTAATTGAAGGATTATTTGGTATTGAAATATAATTATATGGAGTTTGAAATTTTTATTTTTTTTTTTAAAAAAGTGAACAGTACCGTATGAACAGTAAATCGCCTATGAATAGTACAAACCGCGTATAAACAGTAAAAATCGCGTATGTACAGTGACTGCTGACGTCATCAGTGACATCATCATGACGTCATGGCTGATGTTATATACACGTACAGTGCATGTACAAAACGCGTGCACAGTGTTTCTAGCATGAATAGTACCATGAACAATGTTTCACATGAACAGTAAGGCGGTGAATAATATTTACAGTGATGAATAGTAAATTTCAGCGGTGAACAGTAAATTTCAAAAATTTTCTATAAAAAGGGGGCTTCACACGAAATTTTCATTTCTTCACTCCTCTCCAAGGTTCTCAAAGGTTCTAAGGCCAAATACCACCATTTTTTCTCATACTAAACCCTCTTAAACTTAATTTTCTTGTCAGATCTGAGATTCTACGTCTATTCTGAAGGATTTGAAGTAAGTTTCTTTAAGTTTGAAGCTAGATTTACCATTCCTTTCTCTTCTCTTTCTCATAGAAGTTCATGGTGTTCTTAAGGAGAAACTTTGTTCTAAAGCCAAATTTTCGGTGAATCTTGCTATAAAACAAGTAATATTCGGTAGATCTAGTGTGAATCATCGTTCTGAGGTAAGGGGAGCTTACTTTAGCCTATAATCTATGTTTTGGACGGTTGATATATTATTACAAGAAGTTTTGATATGAATTTTGTTAGATCTTTTGAATAAAAGCTATTTTCTAAGCTGTAACTGCTGTTAATTGATTTTAAATGCTAAGATTTTGGCTGATCTATTATAAACTTGCCTTAGCTGAGCTGTTACAATAATTTTAGCAGTGTGCATCATGCTGAAATATATGTTTTGCATCATTATAGAGCCGAGTTACATGTTTAGGTGGGTAGACATGTAACGGTAAGTTCATGTTGAGCTGATGTGCTGTGCTTTCTAGATCCAGATACCAGAATGGGTCGCTCCCAGATCGGCTCGGTTCCTTCTGGATTACTTAGGCTATGAAATTAGTTGAAAACAATTTTTATGTTGTGCATTAGATGGGCTGGAAATGCATGGGGCTGTTGCTGTGAGAAATATTTTGCTCACATATATGATTTTATTTTATTTTTGTAAGCTCACCCTTGTATTTCTTTCTATGTCGTTGTGTGTGTACTGCGATGATCGTATGGTGGTACGTGAACAGATGTAGTAGGAGTTGCATCTACTTCACAAGCTGAGGGGCCAGTGAAGAAATGTTAGAAAGTGGAGTCGAGTAATATTGCATCAAAGTCCTTTTTCCTTATATTTTGAGACCTCATGTAGAGGGAGCTACGTAGTATAATTTTGGGTATTTTGAATATTATGAACTAAATGTAATATTATATTGTTTTATTGGATATTTGTTGTAAGAAACTTTGCTTTATTTTGAATGAGAAGTGAATTTTATACTTATATTCTCTATTATTTATTTATCTTAAATAAGTATGTAATGTAGAAACAATGTTCTCGATTCCTTATAAAATGGGTCGTGACAAAGGGGCTGGGTTGGCACATGTTGTATCCGTGTAGCTGTAGTTGTCCAACGACTATTTATACTAAGAAAGACCTCGAGGGATCCTAGGGGCAGTGAAAGTGAAATGAGAACTCTAAGTATTAAGAGAGAGATGAAGAGGAATAAGTTGAATATTTAAAATTTTTTGCATGTATGAGTATGATTTTGTGATATAATTGATTGTTGTATTACTTTTGTTTTATGGTGTGAATATTTGTGAATGTATGCTTGGTAATACGAATAGAGACTCATCCTTACGTAAATATTACAGGGAACCAAGATGACAGCACCCATAGAGGGAATTAGGCTTGTAGATAGTCCTGTAATTAATAGACTTAATTATGTATTAAACGAGTATCAGAGACTATATTACTTTAGGATAGTTGTACTTGTTAATGATGTGCCTAGGGATATTATAATGATGGAAATGGAATTAGCCTATTGTATCCCTTTTGATTTCCTCGTAAGTAGAGTCCATCACACCCTCTGTTTATACATATTTCTTGGCACTGTGAGGACTCCAGCAGCTTTGACCTACCTGTTTACATATCACGATCATCTTGGAAGACCATCTCAATGGACGTTTGAGCAGATTACTGGTACCCAGGTTATTGCAGACTCAGGTGATTTATATCTCGGGTCGGATGATGATCTTGATTCCGATGATATTGCGATGATAGAGGGATGACACGAGGATGATTAGTGTTTCTTCAGTCTTTTGGTGGATAGGCTGCTCATTAGGACTTATTATATTTTGTACTTTGTAAATATTGTAAAAAAGTCATGATGTATATTTTGTTAAGGTAAACTCACTGTAAACTCTTTAGAACAATATATCTATAAATGTTATTTCACGTTTCCTTTTTAATTTGTTTTACTTCCATGGATTCATTCTTTAAATTTTTATAAGTTCGAGCAAAATAAATGAAATGTTTTATAATTCTACATATTATACTCGACTGGCCATGGATTTAAATTAATTATTCCTTTTTAATTACAAAATTATTTTCTTATCATTTTGAATAAAATAAGGATGTTACATAGCGACTCTACCTTTATGCATTATAAATTGTCAAAACCTATGTTTACCAATGTTACCTTAGGTTTTACACAACATCATTGAAAATTTTATTCGATTTGTAAATATAATCAATTATTATTATTATTTTTAATTAAAATCTATCATCTATAATATTTTCATCTTATTAATGCGGGAATTTATAGTATTATTATGTAGAGTCTCTACCTTTATGCACTTTAAATCATTAAGACTTTTACGTACCAATGTTACCTTAAGTCCTATGCAATATAAATTTATTAAATAAAGTTATATTGTTTTTATTAAGTAACTATATTCATTAATCAATTCAAATATATTTCATTCATTAAATTAATTAATTTCATATTTTAATTTTTCTTAAGTCATATTTCAAATTTTAATAAATTAAATAACCAATCATTTCTTCATTTTATTATACAAATTTTTATAACATTGATGTGTGATTTACATTGCCTTTGATTATTCAAAATTATGAGAGATTTATGTATAGCTTACACAATCTTAAATTCTTTTTCAACATTAATTATAATTTAAATATAAATTCAAATATTCCATTTACAAATAAAAATATTTTTTACAATTTGTAATATAGTTGTCCGATCTTTCTTCACTTTTTGTATTTTTTCTCGTAAGATACATGTATAACTGCGTTATCTTGTCTCCTAAATATTATTTTATAAATTAATTTTCATTTCTAAATAAACTTTCTTTTACTAAACTTATTTTTAATCAACCAACTTCGTAATTTTTAAATAGAATTACGTGACTTTGAGTTCTCCATTGAACTCGAGGATACATAGGAGCAAGAATCGGACCCGTCAAGTCAAAATAATTTTTCTCCTTTTAAGATGCTAATTTTTTCTAAAATAAAAATTAAAATAATTTTTTTAGGGGTTAAATAAATATTTTTTAAAATTAAAATAAATTTGCACAATTAATTTAAGGTAATCACTTTTAAACGGACGTTGTAGGATGCTAATACCTTCTCTATGTAACACCCTGAATTTTGTAATAGTATTTTGATTATTAATATAAATTATGAATTTCTATTTGAATGTGCATTTTGATTTTTGTAGTGATATGAAAATGTGTGTATGAATATATATATATATATATATATATATATATATATATGGATAGATATATAAGTATAAATGTGAATATTGACTTGCGGTTGAGTTGGATTGATTAAGAAATAGGCTAAGTGTGTGTTGTATGGACACTCTCATTGTAGCAAGAAGGTCTTGGGCGAGTTAGGTGCCTCTGTTGTGTTCTTGTTGTAGCGAGAAGGCAATAGAAAGGGGTATTTTTCTGGGGTTAAGCTCATTGTAGTGAGATTATGCAGTAACCAAAGTGCAGTTTGGTCTGATATTTTCGCTGTAGTGAGAAGAGGTCTCGCTGTAACGAGAGATGCCTCGCTATAGCAAGAGGTGTCTCGCTGTAAAGAGAATATCGTGAATCCAAGGGTATTTGACGGGTTTAGGATTTGAGAACTTCATTTCCCACTTTTCCTCTCATCCCTTCTTCGATTCACACAAACCCAAACCCTTTACCACTGATTAAATTACCTCTAAAGTAGTTTGTGCGTTAGATTGAAGGTTGGAATCATGTTTAGATGTTTAGAGGTAAGTTTTATGAACTAGAGTTTCAATTTTCGTCCCTTTTCTTTATTTTCTCAGTTTCTCATGGAGTTTTTCATGTGCTTAGGACAAAAATCCATATGGGGAGTGTAACTCCTCGAATTTCATAATAATATTTTAATTAATATTGTATAAATATATAGATTACCATATGTTGTGTGTTCGAGTTATGTGATGATGATGTGTATTGGTTGATGGTGTGAATACATGTGTGTAGATATATGTGGATAAATATGTGAATATTGATTTTGGGTTAAGACTGGACTATTTGGGAAATAGGCTAAGTGTGTTCTATAGAGTGTTCTCGTTGTAGCGAGAAGGCCTTGGGCGAGAAGCATGATTCTGTTGCATTCTCGCTATAGCTAGAGGCTTCTCACTACAACAAGAGGGCAACAGAGTAGGATGCATTTCTGGGTACAATCTCATTGTAGCGAGAGGGTGTCGCTGTAGCAAGATTCTGCAGAAATCAGGGTGCAGAATCGCTTGAGATTTTTGCTGTAGTGAGAAGGGGTCTCGCTGCAGCAAGAGTGTCACAACTAGAGTGGTATTTGAAGGGTTTAGGTTTTGGGAAACTCATTCCCCATTCCTCTCTTTGAAATCCCTTCGATTCTCTTAACTCAAAACTCGTTCTTGCCGATTAAACTGCCTCCAAAGCTATTCGTGAGTTTGATTGAATATTAAAATTGTGTTTAGGATGCATGGAGGTAAGTTCTAAGAGTTAGGGTTCCAATTTTCTATCTCTCTTCCTTGTTCTTTCAAATTCTCATGGAGTTTTCCATGTATCCATGAGGCGGGGGTTATTCGGTGACCATCCATGGTGTGAACTGAGTAAGTCCCTAAGGTTGAGGGTATCAAGAATCTGTTATCACAGTGCCACAGTGAGCGTGACTAGTGTGCAATGAGCGCACCTGGGTGTTGTATGATGAACGTTTGATGCTGCAGTGAATGTACCTATTTGTGATTGAGAATGAAATGATGGAAATTAATGCTTGTACTTGTTGATACATGATCTAAATAGGGTTAGAAAATGTGTGGAACGAGCAAGGTGAGACTTTATGCTTGTTTATGTGTGTGTGATAGTGTAGAGTACTCACCCTTACATTGATTTTTCAGGTGACTAAGACGATCAATACCAAACTTAGTGAACAGGAGGGATGAAACTGCTATAGGACTCAGGAAATTGATTCTTGAGATTTGATGTATTTAATTTGGTCCTATAGCACCTATTTAATGCAAATTTGTAACCCTCCCTTATTTTGGAAATCCTTTATTAAACTATGGACTGAAAATCCTTTTCAGTAAAAATTCTCATTATTCCCATTTTGTGAAATTTATTTATTTTAGAAATTAAATAAAGGTGTTACAGTAAGCATTTCTATAACACCTTAAATTTAATTTATAAAATAAATGAATTTTCCAAAAATAGAAATAATAAAAATTTTCATTTAAATAATTCCTAACATATGGTCTCACCAAAGTATTTCAAAATAAAGGAAAGGATTACAAGTTTATATCAAGTGACTGCTACAGGACTATTTTAAATACATCATATTTTCAAAATAATATTCTAGGTCCTATACCAGTTCTATCCATCCTTTCACTTAGCCCGATGTTGATCGTCTTGGTCATCTGAAAAATAAATATAAGGTTGAGTACTCTACACTATCACACATAATTACAGAGACTCATGATCAATTGGATTTTTATAACCTTATTTCCTCTTATTCCTAGCTCATTAATTCTCTTTTGTGCCTAATTGGTTTGAATTGGATCATTTTATGGTGTTTGAATTTTATTTGGGCTTTATTTAATTTTTTTAGTATTTGGCAAATTCTGATACTATTTTGGTTTTTGGACCATATCTTGAGTTGTAGAACTCATTTCACTGTGATTCTTGATTTGTAAGAAAGCTTAGAGAAAAGCTCACAATTCTTATGCAGAGGTAAGAAATCAATTCTGATGATAAGAAGCTGAAAATGAGCATGGAAAAAGTCAAAACGCTATAGTCGCAGTTTCTGACCTTGGTGCAGTATTTGGGCCATATCTCAGTCCACAGATGTCCATTTAAGCCCATTCAAGTTTCGTTTTGAAGATAACATCCAGGGCTACAATTTCTCTTTAGATCATAAATCGAAACAGATAGATATTCATGGCAAAAAATGTCACATAATATCTTCTTGGATTTAGCATGGATGTTGAGCAGCAATTACACGCATAACTTTCCCTCCAAAATTTGAATTTGAACAAATAAGGATTCCAAAGATAGCTATTGAGTAGAGGATTAATGTAATTGAATAATTATTAATTAGGTTTTATGTTTTGACCCTTAGAAGCCTGTATTTAAATTAGGGCACCAGGTTACGATGGGAGAAGTTAGGTTAGATTAGGTTTATGTTTTAGGGTTTTAGTTTTCTTCTTCTTTTTCTCTTCCGTTTTTACTTTTCGTTTTCCTCCATTAATGGAGGCTTAGACTTTCATCTAGTCCAAGGATTTAAAATGGGCTGAGACACTCTTGAGGATTGGTTTCGCAATTTATTCAATAACAAATTCGTTTTCATCTCTTCCTTCTTTCTCCTTTTGCTAATTATGATTTTGAATTGAAGTTCTTCTTTTGGATTGATAATTGTGCATTTGTTTGATTACATATTATTTGGTTGATGTATGTAATTAATTCTTGAAGGAGTATGAATTAGATTTTCAGGTTTGAGATCTAAGATTAATGGCATTGGTGAATTAAATTAACACAAATCGATTAGGTTCTAGAGGTTTTTGAACTTTGAGCGAATTATGTGTTAATCAAATGCATGAAGGTTCTCGTGTGAATGCTTAATTTGAATTGAGGTTTCATTTAAATTTAATGTTAATCACTAATTTGTTAGTTGATGCATCTTCTTGAAATCCGATGATGGAGTGGTCGTAGTTCTTCTAAATTCTTAGATTAGAGTTTTTAATTCTTGTTAACTTTTGATTCTAATTAGTGTTATTCTATAAATTAAATCCCATCTAATTTTATAATCGTATAACATTATCATCGTTGGGAGATGACTCAGATTGCACCTCTTACTACATAATTTTTATGCAATTTGATTTTTATTAATTTGTCCGAGTGCAACACTCGCGATCAAATTTTGCTGCCATTGCCGGGGATGGTAATGTTATTTGATTATATCATTATGTGTTAATTTGATTGCATTGCATATTTTGTGTTGCATTTTTCATTGAATTAGGATTCTGCATAATTATCATTTTTCATCGAATTAGGATTCTGCATAATTAGCATTTTTCATTTAGCATAATTGTGTTTTTGCATTCTACTTTAGTAGCCTTTGAATAGCATAGTAGGTAGTCATTTATCCTTGCTTAGTATTACATCATTCAGTTCTCTACATTCTGTGTTGTGTTTCTGCATATTTGTATTCTGCATTCATCGAGAAAGTACACGGCCATATATATAATCGTGTAGATCACTGCCCAAAAATTCTCCAAAAAAAAAAGAAAGAAAAAGTTGGCATAACTTAAAAGTGGCATAACTTTTTGCATACAACTCCGATTTCTTATTATTATATATGCATTTCATATAGCTCGACGAGATCTACGCAATGGCAACAAGTTGAAGGCCAGTTGATGGTTTCTAAAAAAGAATATATCTTTTAATTCTTATTTAGATATTATGGCTGAGAGAACTTTTCATGCTGATGATCAAAGAAGAATAGAAAACAAGCTAGATGATTTAGCTTCTTTGATCAAGCAATTGACTTTCTCATAGATGGATACAATGTTTTGTGAGATTTGTGCTTCACCTGAACATTCCACTGACTTCTGTCCTATTTTGCATGAGCCTACAGGTTGGATGAATAATTCAAACTTGGGATGGGATAATTTTACGCAACAACAATATCAACCCCCATCACAAACTTTTGCAACTCCTAAGAATGAGCCTTCCTTGGAAGAGGTGATAAGGGAATTGAAAATTAACGATATGAAACTCCAACATAGAATAGAGGCCAACATCTAGGATCTGCAAACACAAATTGGTCAGTTAGCAACAACAGTAAACGAGCTGAAGTCTCAAGGTCCTGGTAATCTGTCTAAACAACCAGTTGTTGAACTAGAGATTGTTACTTTGAGTTCAAGAAAGACCATTAAAGACTTGCAAGAGCAGCAACCAATGGATGAAAATCCTAATGCTACAGCTCCAGGAAGTGATTACAGTCCAGCAAGTGCAAAATTTACTTCTACTCCTCATGCTACTACTACTAATGCAGTAGAAGATTTTGAGCAAATTGTTCCTCACTCATTTCATTCAGTTTGCCATATTGATTCGTTAGATAATTTAGTGGATGATAATTTAGCTGAGTTTTCAGATTATATTGATTATCCTAGCTTAGCTAATTATTCTAATTCCTTTACTTGCGATGCATGTAATGATTCTGCAAAATGTAGCATCTGTGTTGAGATTGATAGATATGTTTATGGTGATTTTGATGTAGCTATTGCAGATTCTGAAAAAGTAAATCATGATGCATCCACTACAGATTCTGCTTCAATTCTTACATTGTCTCCTTCTCTAAAGTTGCCCCCTGCATTTGAGTTAAAGCCATTTCCTGAGAAGTTGAAATATAAATATTACATCATTGTATATTCAAGGGAGCAGCCTAGGTACAGCAGCAAGACATGATGTTCTGTACATCAAGAAAATGAATAGCATGAAGAGAAGCTTATTAAGTTCATGAAGCAGCTAGAAATCCCTCCGCAGCTATTTCTTCCATGTTCCCAATTAAATGAAGTGTTGCAAATTTATGAGAAAAAGGAGGAATATCTAGAGATACAACTCATAATTATTTTTTTTCTTTTAGAAGTTTTCAATTTATTTTTTGCATTCAATAATGGTCTTGCATTTGAGTTTCTCGCCTCAAGTTCTTTTCTGGTAAGCTTCGTTCTAGGTGGCTTGGCCCCTATATAGTAACTAAGATTTTTTCATATGGTGTTGTACAGATTTTGGAGCCTAGAACAGATAAAGTATTCACATTGAATGGCCACCGCTTGAAGCCTTTTCATGAGGACACACCTTGGAGACCATTGAGGAGATCCGCTTGCTAGCGGCCACTTATGCTTGATTAGGGAGTTCCTCTCTGCTTTTCCTTACTATATTTTACTTACATTTCCATTATACATTACATTGAGGACAATGTAAAATTGAAGTGTGGGGGGGAGAGTATTAGGGTTTTATTATTTAGCATTGTTTTTGTTTTGTTTTGTTTTCCTTTGTTGAATTGGAAGTTGTTGACTTAAGGCATTAGTCATTAAGGAGGATAGAGTTCTTACAACATTTCATTTTTTCTTCTTCTTCTTGATATATATGAATTGGGTGATTGATTTTGATTTGTATGATTAAGTATGTTAGACTTTACCTTTGCGAGCTTTTGAGCCTTATTTTTGGATGGTTGAAATTCATGCCATTCTTTTTTTTCTTGTGTGTTTTTCCTCTTAGATTTTGTCATTCTAGAACTTGTTTTGATTCTTCTTTGAGGCTACAATTTTCATATGCAATTATGAACATGATAGAGGCATTTCTTTCAAATTTGTACCCACTTGACCATATAATTTACCTTACATTTTGCCCTTTGTTTAGCCCCTTTGAGCCTTATGGACCATTCTTTGGCTTCTAGCATATTATAAGCTTTAAGTGAAAAATCATGTTATACCTAACCTTAGGAAATAGGGAGTGCATTGGTTTCATTAATGTTATTGCATTTCAAGTGTGGGGGTTTAGAAAAAATGCAAGAAGAGAAAAAAATGAAGAAAAAAAAAAGAAAAAAGAAAAAAGAAAAAAAGAAAATAATAATAATAATAATAATAAATTTACAAAGAAAATGAGAATTTTTTATAAAGGGAAAAGAAAGTCCAAGGAAAGTAAATGTGTGTTATGGCTTGATTTGTCTAAGGACCAATGTTATTCCTATTCTCTTCGGTTGTATCTTGTCATATCCTCATATTTTCCTACCCTTACCTTAGCCTTATTACAACCATTGAATAAAGCCCTCTTGATTTGTGTTTGCATATGATTGTAAGTAGTGGAGAAGTAGAAGATTAACAAGCTTATGGTAATGCATTGTCTTTTGAGGTGACTTGAGTGAAACACTTTGAACCATCTTGTGAGATCTTTCATGCTTGATCTATACACTTTGAATGATATTGCTTGGCTTGCATTTTTGAGAGGTTGGGAGTTGGATGTTTGATTGTTGTAGAACTCTTGATGCTTTATTTGATCTTATGTTCCTAAGTTTAGCACTTCTAAGGATTTATTGGAGAATTTGTTTATTTGTTTTGATTATTCTATGATTTTTAGGTTACATGTTTTTATTTGCTTGACTGTATCTTACATGAGGACATGCAAGAGCTAAGTGTGGGGGAATTTGATCAATTGGATTTTTATAACCTTATTTCCTCTTATTCCTAGCTCATTAATCCTCTTCTGTGCCTAATTGGTTTGAATTGGATCATTTTATGTTATTTGAATTTTATTTGGGCTTTATTTAATTTTTCCAGTATTTGGCAAATTCTGATACTATTTTGGTTTTTGGACCATATCTTGAATTTTAGAACCCATTTCATTGTGATTCTTGATTTGTAAGAAAGCTTAGAGAAAGGCTCACAATTCTTATGAAGAGGTAAGAAATCAATTCTGATGATAAGAAGCTGAAAATGAGCATGGAAAAAGTTAGAACGTTGTAGTCACAGTTTCTGACCTTATTACAGTATTTGGGCCATATCTCAATCCACAGATGTCCGTTTAAGCCCATTCAAGTTGCGTTTTGAAGATAACATCCAGGGCTACAATTTCTCTTCATGGCAAAAAATGTCACACAATATCTTCTTGGATTCAGCATGGATGTTGAGTAGCAATTACAAGCATAACTTTCCCTCCAAAATTTGAATTTGAACAAATAAGGATTCCAAAGATAGCTATTGAGTAGAGGATTAATGTAATTGAATAATTATTAATTAGGTTTTATGATTTGACCCTTAGGAGCCTGTATTTAAATTAGGGCACCAGGTTACGACGGGAGAAGTTAGGTTAGATTAGGTTTATGTTTTAACGTTTTCATTTTCTTCTTCTTTTTCTCTTCCGTTTTTACTTTTCATTTTCCTCCATTAATGGAGGCTTAGACTTTCATCTAGTCCAAGGATTGAAAATGGGCTGAGACACTCTTGAGGATCAATTTCCCAATTTATTCAACAACAAATTCGGTTTCATCTCTTCCTTCTTTCTCCTTTTGCTAATTATGATTTTGAATTAAAGTTCTTCGTTTGGATTGATAATTGTGAAGTTGTTTGATTACATATTATTCGGTTGATGTATGTAATTAATTCTTAAAGGAGTGTGAATTAGATTTTTAGGTTTGAGATCTAAGATTATTGGTGAATTAAATTAACACAAATCGATTAAGTTCTAGAGGTTTTTGAACTTTGAGCGAATTGTGTGCTAATCGAATGCATGAGGGTTCTCGTGTGAATGCTTAATTTGAATTGAGGTTTCATTCGAATTTAATGTTAATCACTAATTTGTTAGTTTATGCATCTTCTTGAAATCTGGTGATAGAGTGGTCGTAATTTTTCTAAATTCTTGGATTAGAGTTTTTAATTCTTGTTAACTTTTGATTCTAATTAGTGTTATTCTATAAATCAAACCCCCTCTAATTTTATAATCGTATAACGTTATCATCGTTGGGAGATGACTCAGATTGCACTTCTTACTACATAATTTTTATGCAATTCAATTTTTATTAATTTGTCCGAGTGCGACACTTGCAATCAACTCACCTTGCATGTTTCATCATTTCATAATTCAATTTAAAACACTTTTATAATCACATGCATGTCAAGGCACATATCAATCATTTACACGCATACACTCACTGTACACGAAAGTAAGTCACATCAATTTTCACATGAGTGCACTCACTGCACCTCCAATTAATCCACACATACACACATACGCTCACTCCACGTTAGTTACGCTCTTTGTGATACTGTGATTACAGTTTTTGACGCCCTCAACCTCAGGGACTTACTCAGTTTCACACCATGGATGGTCGCCGGATAGCCCCCGCCTCACGGATACAACGTGTGTAATGCTCCAAAATTCGTTAATTAAGCTAGTGACTCTTAGATATCGATTGTTTGCTAATTTTGTTTGCTAGTATTGGAATAATTAGCTAGATGCTGAAAATTCCTATTTTTATTCATTGAGAAGAATAGTGACTTAATCTTTGAGTTCTGCATTTTAGGATAACTGCATGAATACACTTGGCTTCGATATTATCCAATATTATCCTGGCTATGTTCAGCCATACTGTCCAAAATACCCCTGAGAGTGTTGTCCAAAAAGCTTATTTTTGTCTTATTCAAATTATTGAAAAATCATAATTATCCTTCTCGAAAAACGTGAGATTTTATAATTATTGCAAAGATTTAGAAATCATTGTATTAGATTTTTAATCATTTCTTAGCCGTCGAAATCATCTCACAGAATCTCATAAAATCTAGTAATCATTACTTAAAAAATTTTCAAATCTAGTATCAACCACTAGATTTTCATTCAACATGATCTCTTCCCCTAATTTACAAACATTGTAATTACCCAAATCTTTCAAAATCTAGTATCAGCCACTAGAATTACATGCAAGAAATTCTTGTCTCCCAATTTGCAGACATAATCATTTTGGAACATTCTTTTCTTTTCTTCCAAAATGCCGATACCATGATTACCTTAATCAATTACCTTTCTTGAAATTAGCACCATGTCAAATGTCTTGTCCACATGTTGACCAAGTCATGTCACATTCCATTCTGGCCAATAGAAATTCATGCAATTGCTGCCCAAAATCTTACTTTTGCAATTTTGTGCCGACTTTGGGAATTGTATCATCAAAATCGTGTGCATGCAATTCCTAAGCCATTCCATGCATTTTGCTTGCTAAAATATGTATATTTTACTTGCAAGTTTCCCTAAAAAGTCACTATTCCAATTTGAAAACCGTGACATCCTTTCTTGTACAATTTTTACCAATTTCACTTCAATTTTATCTAATTTAAACCATGTACAATTTTAGAACTTGAAAAACTTACGACCAAGCCCAAACCGCGAGTGTTTAGTGACATTTAGCAAGTAAGGTTTTGACTCTCCATATAAATTGATCAACTTATTCCAATTGCTCATTTTGTTGCCAAAAAACTGAGACCTCTCTCTCATTTCTCTCTCACTTTGCTCCATCACTTCTCATCCTCTCTAAATCTCTCATTCTCTCAACTTCTCTCAAGGAAACCGAGAGGCTCCAACCCATAAAACCTCATTATTCTCTCATTCAAACTGTGCAAACACTACATCCTTACCTCACCAACATATTCCTCCATCTTCTCTTCAAGTTTCGTGTTGAAGGAGTTTTCTTTGGAGGAGGAACTCAAGCTACCTTGGTGCTATTTTCTCAGTCCAGCAAGCATCCTTTGGAGATCCACAAGTTCCAGCCCCTCTATACTTCATTTCACGTCTCAAACTCAAAGGCAAGGGGGAGTTCTCATTTTTCTTGTTCTTGATTTGCCTTTCCTTGGCTTTACTTGTGAAAACTCTTGAAAAGAATTTATTTTTATCTTCAATGAGCTTGAACAAGTTGAAATCACCCTTTGCATGTTAAGTTTTCTATCTTGTACTTCACTTTTATTGCCTCCAAATTCTCAGTTTTGTGCTTGGATGAGGTGATCCCTTTGGAAGTTCAAATTTTTACTAATTGCATGTTGAATTCTTCTTATGCATGTCACGGATTTGCACTTCTTTTGCTAAATCTCTTGTTCAAATGATGATTCACCCTTGGAACCATGGAATCATGAGCTTACATGTTAAGTTTCATCCATTGCATGTTGATTTTAACTCTTGTGTGCTTCGATTTCCATTTGCTTAGCTTGATTTTCCTTTCTAATCGAAAATTTTGTACTTGGATGGAAAGATAAGGTGTTGCACTTTACTTTCCTACCTTTGCATGTCTTGAATTTGCTTCTTTTCAAACTTGATCCCTTCTTGAAATAAGTTACTTTTAAGATCTTGAAAAATTAAGTGTTTGAGCGCTAAAACAACCTTGTATGTGCCTCGATTTGTCCTTTTAAGCATGAACCCATGTTGGAAATAAAAGTCCTGCACTTGGATGATGAAGCTATGTGATTGCATGTTAGTTTTTCTATCTTGCATGTTTTGGATTTTGACAAAAAATGAATTATAATGCTAGACAGTTTTGATCTTTACGAAAAAGGCTAGAGTTTTAGTATTTTGAGGTTTTGAACTATTTGGAAAATGATGGTATAAACTATAAAAAGGAATTACACAAAAGGAAGGGCTAAATCTAGTGGACAACCTCGGTTTTGACCTTTAGGAAGTTATAAGAAGTTGAACTATACCTTACATGCTTTGTTTTGATTGTAAAGAAATTAAATGGAAGTGAATGAGTTGCATCATGGCTTAACTGATTGAACCGTGCTAGACTTTGCTTGTGTGAATTGTTGATTGTTGCTTACAAACTTGTATGATTGACCTTAGATGAAAGTGAGTGTATGTCTTAGTTTTATTTTGTTTTGGTGCTTGAAAATTATGAAAGTTACTTGTGTGAATTTGCTGGAAAAATGTGAATGATGTGAAATTGAACACTATTCATCCTTGGAAATTGCTCTTAGAAAACCGTGAAGGAGCACGAAGTGATGCATGGCTGAAAATCTAAGTAACTTGCTATTTCCTATGATCTAGGCTGAGAAACTACTATTTTGCTAGCATCACATGCATCATTTGCATCCCACTATGAGAGAATTGATGAATTACACTAATGTGTAGCTAAAATAATTCTATAATACTATGATCTTGATGATCTAGTGCCCTTGAGGGCTAATTGATTGAAATGGACCATGAATATGATTGGATTTATTGGAAATTATATGAATATCTTTGTTGTGAATAATTGAGTACGAGGAATGAAAAATCAGCAAGTATTCTATGAGAAAAGAGAGAAAGATCGAGAGAAAGAACATTATATGCTTGCAAAATTAATTTGATTAGGTGATGGTTTAAAAAGGAGACTAAAATTGATGGAGATCTCTAATGAAGAGTGAAAAACTGAGAGGTAATAACCTTGGATCCTTGTGAAATAACTTGATTAAATAATGGTTTAGAGGGAATTTAAGTTCAATGAATAATCTTTTTATAAAGAGAAAAACCGTGAGGAAAGAATCAAGAGAGCAAGAGTTGAGCTGAATGATTAATGGTTTAGAAGGTGTTAGAGATTGATGGAAATAAATGAAATGGTTAGGATGAACTTGAATGGCGAGATTGCATGGATTAAGAAATGAAAATTGTACCAAATTAAGAGAGAACTAGACTTGAAACATGAAAGAAGAGAGTGAACTGAGAAAGAGTAAATGAATTATGAAGTTACCATGCAAGTATTGGAATGACGCCATAAATACATTTACACTTATATACACCTATATATGCATTTAGATTTATATAAATAACAATAATTAATATCACAAAATTCGGGGCGTTACATTCCCTGATATAGATTAAAACTAAGAGATTAATGAATTTAACCACTAATGGGAAAATCAAAAGAAATTGCATAATTATAGACTACTTCTAATGTATACTTCTGATCATCCTCAAAATACACTCTAAAATTCAAATGTATTACACATCTATATTCTCTAAAAATATAATTTAATATACTACTAACATAAATGTAACGCCCCAAATTTTGTAATATTATTTAATTATTAATATATATATATGTGTGTGTGTGTGTGAATTAATGTTTGAATGTACAATTAATTGATGATAATGAGTATTAAATGGTGGTGTGGATATTTGTGTAAGTATGCATACGTTTATATAATATGATTGAATAATGAATATAGACTTTTGGTTAGACTGATTGAATATATATATATATATATATATATATATATATATATATATATATATAGATATAGGCTAAGTGTGTACTGCAGAGGTTGTAGCGAGAAGGTCCTGGGAGAAATGGCTGATTCTGTTGCGTACTCACTATAGCGAGAGGCTTCTCGCTCCTCACTGTAGCGAGAAGGCAATAGAGAGGGGTGCATTTCTGGGTGCAGTCTTGCTGTAGTAAGAGAGCCTTATTGTAGCGAGATTCTGTAGAAACCAGATTGCAGTTTCCTCTGAGATTTTTGCTGCAGCGAGAGATGACTCGTTGTAGGGAGTGTCGCGACCAGAGGGGTATTTGAGGGATTTAGAATTTGGGAAATCCATTTCCCACTTTTCCCTTCGAGATCTCTTTTTGTCGATTCTCAATGCTATTTCACCGATTAAACTGCCCCCAAAGCCAATTGTGAGCAAGATTTAAGGTTGTGGTTGAGTTTAGGGCGTTTAAAGGTAAGTTCTAAGGGTTAAGATTTCAATTTTTCGTTCCTCTTCTTGATTTCTCGATTTCTCGTGGAGTTTCCCATGTGTTTAGGATGAAAACTCATTTGGAGAGCACGCTTATAGTGGATTTTGTGTTTGGGTCTTCAATCCGAGGTAAAGGAGACTTTACCCTATCTCATTTTGCTTGAAATCTATAGAGTTGTGATTGAAATAGAACGTAGAAAGGTGTGTATTTGGATGAAAATGACTTGATTATGATAAGGTATAGTAGAAATATTGTGTGGAACTCAGTGTTATTGGCATTGAGAAATGTGTGTGATGAATAGTGAACATTGTGTATAATTGAATATTGTGTGGTGGAATATGGGTGTACATGCCTTCGATTAAGATTGAATGATATGAGATAAATAAAATATGTGTGTGGAAGGCATGATGAATCATGAATGTGATTGTTATTGTGAAATGTTGGAAACTATGAATGGTTCAATGATACACTAGGGTGTGGAAGATGGGGGTGGTAGAAATACCTAGGATTATAGCTTTCTTAGGGATAAGAGAACTTGATCTTGCAATATTTTGGTTTCTTACACTTAAAGCAACATTGAATTGAACCAGATCTAAGGAATTAGAGTGATTTAATTGAATGTTAGGTTCACTGAGTTAAGGAATTAACCTTTGAATAATACAATGTGAAACTAATTGTCATTCTTTCCAATTACTTGTAGGTTCATAACTTTATTGATGCAACATTGGAGTTTCTCCCTAGCTATGGTTTCTACCTCTGTTTTCTCACAATTGCTTGTTCATTGTTCTATTTTTCTTCTAATTTTAACAATTGTTAGTCTTAATTCCAAATACTCTCTAAAATTCGTGAAGCTCAATTAGTTGTGGCCTTGTGAAGTGGTAATTAAACACTTTCATTCCCTGAGATTGATACTTGGGACTCTAATACAGTTCTATCAATTTTTATAACTTGCTACATCAATACTAGTACACTTGCTAGTCAAATTAACTTCTCCTTAGAAGTGTCACAAGTTTTTGTTGCCGTTGACGGGGAATATTGTTTTCAATATCATTAGTAACAAGAAAATAACTAGATTGAGCATTTCTTCTTGTTGTTTTACTTTCAAATTTTTCTGCATATTGTCTAATTTTTCTGCATAATTTTTTTGTATTCTTTTGCATTTCTTGCATAATTTTGTTTTTCATTCTTCTGCATAATTTTAATTTTTGTTCTGCATAATTTTTTGTGTTTTCTAGATATTCTGTTTTGTAGCTTTTCTGTATTCTTTTGTATTTTTCTGCATAATCTTGTTTTTCATTTTTCTACATAATTGTAAATTTAATTTTGCATAAATTTCTATGTTTGTTGCATGTTATGTTTTGTAATTTTTTGCATAATTTCATTTTACATTTTTTTTCATAGTTAGATTTAATTTTGCTTAGTTACTGATTTTATTTGAATTTGTTTACTTTCTTTTTGTATGCAAGGAAAAACTAGAAAAATAAGTTGCTCTATTGTTTGATGGCAACCAACATGTATCAGAATTTTCACCAAAGCCAAGTTGCAATAATAGAAGGTTATGAAGTAGATGCTTTTGAAGCTTTAATTACTAATTTTCGAGCTGGAGTTGTCCAAACTAACCCATTGGTTTGTGATTTTTACAGTGAAAACCATGTGAATGAAACCTATGATGTGGATGCACAAGACTTTAAACAAGAAATCAATTATGGAGAAAATTTTCAAAGACCTGAATCTACCTTTCATCATATATATCAACATCAAGCTAACATGAGTCAGCCATATTATGATTCGAATCAAGAAATGCTTGCTGCAACAACACCATTTTCCAGTCCTTAATCTTCACAACCTTATTTTCAAATATCATATTCTCAACCTCAAGGAGGACTGCAACCTTCACAGACTTTTCCAAAAAGAATGAATGAACTTGAAGAAACTTTGCTCCAATTCATGGAATTTACTCAGTCAAGTTTTAATAATCAAGATGCATCCATAAAGAAGATGGAGAAGCACATATGACATATTTCAGACCAATTGTTAAATAGGAATGATGAAAAATTACCTAGCAATACCATTGTTAATCCAATAGAGCAAACCCAAGTTTTCTGCACAAGAAGTGAGGTGGAAATTTCAAGTCATAAAGTTGTTGAGAAAGAGGAGGCATTAGATAAATCTTAAGAAAACAAGATTCAAGATAAGCAACAAAAGGATTGCAAGGAAGAGTAGTTAACAATTTTAAAGAAAGAAGAACCAAAGGATCGCAGAAGGACACAACCGAAAAGAACCAAAAAACGGTTATTTGAAGATGCACCTAAGCCAATAGATAAAGCTAACCATAAAAAGCTTCGATTTCTTCAAGGAGTGCAAAATTTCAAGCAGGAAATACAGAAGGATGATTCTGTTATAAGAGAAATCCATGTTGCAGTAGCATATCGAACTGATAAAGAGGAGGGAAAGAAGCTTATTTAATTTATCAAGCTGCTGGAAGTTCCTCCACTGTTATTTCATCCAGGTTCTGAATTAAATGAAGAGCTACAAGTTGGTGAGAAAAAGGGAAAACGTTTCAAGATAGAGCAAGAGCCATTATCTTCAAAATTATCTCTTAAAACCAGAGATCAATAGGCGTCAAGCTAGTGACGTTAAAAGAGCTCTTTGTGAGAGGCAACTCACATTTTTGAACCATTTTAAGCTTTTTGCATTGCATTTGAATTTTCATTATTCATTTTGTTCAATTTCTGCAACTTTATTTTTGTGATTCTGCTGCATCTGTATTTTAGGGTTGATCTGATACATGAATTGAGATTTAATGTTGAGAGTGTGTATTGGAAGGATTAGAGTGTGATAAGTGAGCTACTTGAGGTTTTAGAGAGATTTGATTGTTGGAAGAGTCATTATTTTCCAAGAAAGGAGCTGCACAGAGCAAGCATTTTGATGTTTATCTATGAAACAATCACTTTTACTGATAAAAGTGATCACGCAGAGGCAAGAAAGTTCACACACTCTTCTAGAACACTCACTCTCACTGATAAGAGTGACTACGCAGAGGCTGACAAGAAATCAACCTCTCTGGAACGCTCCCTTTCCCTGAAAAAAGTGGCAACGCACAGGTAAGTAGAAGTTGTCCCCCTGTGCGTTAACCCTCTCATTGAAAAAAGTTATCACATTGCCAGCGCGTTATCACTTTGCTCAGCAATAGTGATAACGCGCTCCTCACCTAGAGAAATCAACCTCTCTAGAACGCTCACTTTGTTTGAAAATAGTAACCACGCTGGATGCCTTTATTACTGTAACATTCACTTTTTCCTTAAAGAGTGGTCACGTGCAGCGTGACTATAAATTTTACCTAAAGTGAACATGTACACACTCTTCAACCTAAAAATTCCAATTCTTTCTGTGCATTCTCTGACTCTCATTCTCTCCATAGTGACCCAGAAGCATATTCCTCTTTCTCACACTTGCATCTACATTTCTAAATCCCCTTCAAGGTATGCTTCTCATCGGTTAGGGTTCTAGGTGTTAGAAAGTTTTGGGAAGTGTTGAATAGAGCAACGAAGAAATATTCTGAGTTACTTGATTCAACAGTGGAACTAGAAAACACTATGACTAGGTTTTCACTGTAGTTTTTGTTTTCATTGGATGATTCGAACCTGCATTATACATTACATGAATAATATTGCTGCAGAAATTGAGTGACCTAAACAGACTTCAGTGAAAATGTTTGACTTGAAATTGTTGAATGTGATTATCTGAATTATTTGCTGCTCTGTAATACAATTGAATGTTTGAAAAATGTCATGATAATCATCCTTGTATTATTCTAATAAAATAGCTTTTTGCTGAAAATGATTGGGTTGCAGAACTATTTTTGAAAAATTGGTTGAAACCTAAAATAGCCCTCTGCGTTACCCTGTTTCTCTAAGATAGTGAATGCATTCTGAACTTGCCATTTAGAGACAGAAATTAAAAATATCTCTGAATTTGATTGCTCAATGTTGTGCATATGTAATGTTGCATCTGTATATTGACATATCTTGACAGCAGATTGCATGTTAAATTGTTAGAAAAATTGAATTTCTATAACTTGTTCAATTGATTTTTCTTCATAGCAGCAATCTATACTTTTACTTTTGTGCATTACAATTTAACCTATTAAATTGATTGTTCATTGCATCAAACTAAAAATGGCAAGAACATCAAACAACACTCCAATAGGATCCACTTCTAGGGGAACTCTAAGTACTAAAAGAGGCAGATTAGCAGGAGCAACCTCGTCCTCAAGACCAACACCTGCAAATGATCCGAGAATTAGGAGTTTAGCCCATGAAATTATTTCAGAGCTAATATTCTCAAGAGGAAGGTAGTCCAAGATAAAGCATTTTAGATTGCTGAAGGAAACTACCCAGAATTTAAAGAGGAACTTCATAAAAGAGGATGGGAATCCTTTGGATCATTGGCTAGGATAGGATGGAGGGAGATTACTCATGAGTTTTATGCAAATTCCCTACGTACAAAGGGAGAGCAGCCACCCAAATTTCACACTATGGTGAGACGGGTGACAATAGACTTTTCTGCTGACAACATTAATAGAGTTCTGGACCTAGATGTACAGAAAGAACCTGAACAACAAGATTTCAGCACCTTCAAAGCCAACAAGGAGAAGGAATACTATGAAATTTTGAACAGAATTGGAAGACCAGGAACTACTTGGGTACTGAACATAGGAGAAAAGCCAAAATGCATCACCACAAAGAACCTTCTACCATTTGCTAAAGTTTGGAGTGCTTTCATCCTCAGCTCTTTCATACCAGTAAAACACAGTTCAACTTGAGCAATTAAAAGGCCGAACTCCTATTTGCTATTGTAAATGACATGTATTGTGAATATCCTGAAAACAAAAAGAGATTTATTGGTTTTTTCCTCATTAATAACTGTGCTGTGTGAGGATGCAGAGGTAGAAATTGGTGATTACCAAGAGAAGATCAAAGTTACACCTTAAATCTCAGTTGCAATGGTGAAGAAGATCTATGCAACTACACCCTGCACTTCAGAAGCTCCTATCCCTTCTCAGTTTAAGAGAGAAAAACCAATGAAGATAAGGCACACACTATTATTGATGGCTGAACGGCAGAACCAGCTGGCTGAGAGGCAGACTGAACTTCATAAGCAGTGTTAAAGCTGGAATCATGCTGCTAGAGTGTGTTCTGCTGAACCTTGGTCAGAAGAAGGGAATGACCAAGGATGAGATGTACCACACTCTAGATTTGGTAGAAAATGATCAGTGCCTGCACTCCTCAATTTTCAAAGACTTGTCAATCTATAAAACTTATTTCCCATAGCCAACTGAAGTGGAGGAGAAGGTAGTAGTAGAAGAAGAAGAAGAAGAAGAAGAAGAAGAGGAATCAAAGGAAAAAGAAACCTCAGATGAAGAGGAAGCAGATGAATAGCTTAGGATTTATATTTTTTTCTGTCATTTAGAATTGTTGTAAATTTTTGTAATTAAGTTTCAAACTTTTTGGGGATATAATTACATTTTGGTTTAATTTTCACTTTTTTGTTTTGAATATCTGCTAGTTTTCTAATTAATTGCTTTTTTACTTACTAATTGATAAATTTTTGGTGTTTTGTGTAGAATTTGTCACTTTCACACAACACTCAAACACAAGGATGTTGACACCTACACAAGCTGCCAGGAAAGGGGGGGTTAATTCTTTACCTCTTGTTCATGTGTTTAGCTTCACAATACACTGAAAAATTATCAAAAAAACACAAAAATGTTAGTATAGATTTTGAACTACTTTTTGTGAATTAATTGCATTCTAATTTACAATTCTGTGAATTCTGAATGAATTTTTCTTTTTAAGTTGTTTTCTTATTCTCAAAATGAGATCACACTTGTAATTGTCAAAATGAGGCAGTCTTGCTACTGTGTGCATATAATTCTAAAAACGTGAATTGCAAGCTTCATTGATTAACATGTTCACTTAAAAATCCTTAGTGAGACTTGAACCTCATGCTTTTTTTGCTGTGTGTTGATTGATCTCATATTTTGCTGCACCTCTAGAACTTGCATTGTTTCTTGATTGAATTTGTAAAATGCATAGTTCACATATATGATGGAGGCCTTCTTTGTTCATGCTTAGAGCCTAAATAAACCTCCCTTGTGCTGAAATTCTTAGTTCACCCTTTTGAGCCTTTAACCTTTCTTTTGGTAAACTTCAATACAAGCCTTACTGAAAAACCATGAGACCTATCAAAATAAGAAAAGAGGCAATTTGAGTTTTAACCAAAGATGATTTTCAGAATTAAGTTTGGGGTGGCATGTTGTGATATTGTATGACATTACTTGAGGACAAGTAAAGTTTTAAGTTTGGGGTGGGTAACAACAAAATATGAGTGATTTGATTTGAAAAGTAATAGCAAAGATCTGAGTCATTTGAAAAGAGAAAAATGAAAAGCAAAGTATTGAAAAAAATAGAAAATATGAAAAACAGAAAACAAATTTGTGCATAAATGCATAAATGCATAAATTGATACATGAAAAGCAATTGAAATGTTGCAAAAAATCAAAAAATGCTGTGAAGAATTGAATGGAAGAAAAGAGAATGCAATCTCATTCTAAATTCTGAATCTTATCTACTTGAATTGCATTTTTTTTCTGTTTAGCATAACCTATATTATTTCCCAAATTAATTGAACACCTACCTATCCCTTAACCTCAATTTTACCTGAAAAGTCCTCTTGATATGTGATTTGTTACAATTTTTATAGAGGAGATTGAGAATATATGCAAGCCTATTGTAGAGTGTGATAAAAATGATGATTTAGAGAGAAAACAGTAGCCTAAACACTTTTGAGTAATGAGGGAAACACTTCTAGTGAGCTGTGATCATGTTTCTTAATTTTGCTCATATAAACTTTGCTGAAATACATGAACTCAGATAGCAATTCTTATTCATAGCATGATTAATACAGTGTGACTATCATGATGAGTAATTGGATGAATAACTTGATTGAATTAGGAAGTCATAAAATTCAGAATTGGAAATTGGAATTTGTGAGAAAAACAGTCTATTAATTGAAGTTGAAAAGTGGAGGAACTTACCCTTTTGTTTGGTTTGATTTTCTTAAGGACAAGCAAAAATTCAAGTTTGGGGTGGTGATGAATCCATATTTTTACTAGTATTTTACTAGTTTTAATCCATTTGATAAGAAAAATATGTTGGAAAAAGCAGAAAAACTCATAAAAATAGAATGATTAAAGGTTTTTTTTTAAATACATAGCTATTTTAGCATTCGTGTATTTTTTGCATAGAAATTAATAATTCAAGCATGTTTTTGTAGAAAATCCTAAGCAAAGTTCATGAAGATGGAAGATCAATGGAAAGATAGAAGAAAAGTAGCAAGTCTGGACTCAATGAACAAGGTTTAAAGGAGTTTGAGCGGCGCATGATCACTATTTCTAGTGAAAGTGATTGTTCCAGAGCCTAAATGAGAAGTGGAGTCTGTGTGTTGTCACTTTCGTTGGCAAAAGTGAGCGTTCCAGAAAACTTCAAACCTAGCAAACTTACGCGTTAACACTTTCACTGGCAAAAGTGGGGGTTCTAAAGAGACTCTGTCCATAGCGAGAAGCGCGTGGTCACGCTCGTCAATGAAAGTGAATGTTCTAGAGAGCAGTATATCAAGGCAACTTACGCGTTGCCAGTTTTGCTCATGAAAGTGAACACGCGCACAACTCGACCTCTAGCGTTGCCACTCTTATGAATGAAAGTGATCGTCCTATCTTCCAAAACACCATAGAAGCCTTTGCGTGGCTACTCTTGTGAGTGAAAGTGATAACGCGCAGAGGCAGAAAAATCTATAAATTGCAGAAATGCTCAGATTTTTGGATCTTTTGTTCATTTTTCATTGTAACGCCCTGAGTTTTGTAATCATAATTATTGTTAATTACATACAAATGTGTGTGTTTTAGAGATGTGCTATGAATATGTATGTGTATATATATATATATATATATATATATGGGTGGATGTATGTTTGAATTGGACTGGTTGAGCTGAGTTCAGGGCGATACACTGGGCAGTTCTCGCTGTAGCGAGAGGAGTCTCGCTGTAGCAAGAGGGCCCTGGGAGGAAGGACCAGAACTGTCGCCTTCTCGCTGTAGCGAAAGATGTCTCGCTGTAGCGAGAGAGCGACAGTCTGGGGTGCATTTCTGGGTACAGTCTCACTGTAGCGAGATTCTGCAAAAATCAGAGTGCAGTTTTCTCTGGTTTTTTCGCTGTAGCAAAGGGGCGTGTCGCTGCAGTGAGAATATCTCACTGCAGCGAGAGTGTCGTGACCAGAGGGGTATTTGAAGGGTTAAGGTTTGAGAAGAGGGTTATTTTTCACGATTTCCCTCTCTCTCCTTCACGATTCTCTCTACCCAAACCCATTCCTACAGATTAAAAGCCCTCTAAGACCGATTGGAAGCTAGATTGAAGATTGGGGAAGTGTTTGGAGCTCTTGGACGTAAGTTCTATGGCTAGGATTTTGGTTTTCGTCCTTTACTTTCATTTTCTGAGGTTTTCTTTAAGTTCCCTTGGAATTTCTGTGTGCTTTAGAGACGAAATCCATGTGGGGAAGCAATTCCATCAATGTTTCGTGTTGGGTCTTCATTTTTGAGATAAGGGGAGTACTTTACTTTAGTTGTCTTTGTTAGGAATGAGTTTATTTGAACGAATATAGTAATGTGATAGAAATAGGAGATAAAGTTATGTGTATTAATGAATTGTACGAATTGGGTTGAGTCCGGAGGTGTCCGACCTCTGGCATATTGTGTGAAATTGAGTGATGTGCTTATGTTGGTTGCCATTGGATGCAAGGAAATGATGTGAATAATGTACTGGATGTTGTGAATAGGTATGGGCACTCGTGTCGTATAATTGAATGAACATTGTGTGAAAAGGTGGGCCCGAGGGCTGTATAATATGAATGGAAATAGGTTAGAGGCTGTGTGTCTTGAATGAATTATGGACTATGTGTTGTGAAAATGAAATGTGGGCTATGTGTCGTATACTGAAATGTGTGTGACTGGGGCGTGCAATGTCATTGTAATGTGCTATGAATGGTTCAGTGATACAATGGGGGTATGGAAGATGAGGACGGTAGAAATACCTTGGGGAAGAGGGAGTGGTGGTGACACCGATTGTGGAACGGGTGCATCACAGGCCACACACTCTCTTCTTGACTAGACCTCTGACCATTACCTTTGCTGAGCGACCCGTGACTACCCATGTGGTATCCGTGAGGCGAGGGTAATCGACGACCATTCATGGTGAAAATCTGTGATTACAGTGTAAATGTGAGTGTGGCTGGCGTGCGTATGTATGGGTTCATGATTTGTACTTGTGGATGTGATAACGTCGTCTGTGCCTGTATTTGTTTAATGTATTGAAAATGTGCTAGAGGTGAGACCCTAAGCTTAATTGTATGTTTTAGTAGTGTAGAGTACTCACCCTTACATTCATTTTTCAGGTAATCAAGATGATCAGCACTAGGCTTAGTGAAGGGACGGATGGAACTGCTATAGGGCTTAAAATATTATTTTGAAAACTGTTGTATTTGGAATAAGTTCTGTAGCAACTGTTCGATATAATTTGTAAACCCTTTTTTTTTTATTTGAAATGCTTAATGAACTTGGATTGAAAATGAAAATTTTATTATTTTAAAAAGTTACAAAATTCTTTATTTATTGAAATTAAATTTAAGGTGTTACATTCATTTTCACTTAGTTCTTAGGTGTGGAGAGAGTCTGAGAGAAAGAGAGAGTGGGGATGAACACCGAGCTTCAATCTAGAGGAATCGGATTGAAGATCGGTTGAAGATACTTCTTCTACGTTCTTCCTCTTCTCTTTCTTTTTCTTTCTCTGCTGCAATGGCTATGCAATTTCTTTATAGTTAGGGATTGTAGATCCAAAATGAACATGTTTAATTGATTCTGAATCTAGATTTCAAGTTTTGGAATGGATTGAGTGGTTGATTTTGCACCTTACATAGTGATTGAATGGAAATTTGATTAACTAGTTTTAGAGGAACTTCTGTCAATGAAAATTGAATTTGTTCTTCAGATCTGAATCAATCACCAAGATTATAGCTATCTTAGGGATAAGAGAACTTGATCTTGCAATCTTTTGTTTTCTTACACTTAAAGCAACATTGAATTGAACCAAATCTAAGGAATTAGAGTGATTTAATTGAATGTTAGGTTCACTGAGTTAAGGAATTAACCTCTGAATAATACAATGTGAAGCAACATTGGAATAATACAATTACTTGTAAGTTCAAAACTTTATTAATGCAACATTGGAGTTTTGGTGAAGCAACTCCCTAGCTATGGTTTCTACCTTTGTTTTCTCACAATCGCTTGTTCATTGTTCTATTTTTCTTCTAATTTTAACAATTGTTAGTTTTAATTCCAAATACTCTCTAAAATTCGTGAAGCTCAATTAGTTGTGGCCTTGTGAAGTGGTAATTGAACACTTTCATTTCCTAAGATTGATACTTGGGACTCTAATATAGTTCTATCAATTTTTATAACTTGCTACATCAACACTAGTACACTTGCTAGTCAAATTAACTTCTACTTAGAAGTGTGACAGTATCCGTGAAACGGGGTTATCTGTGACCTTCCATGGTGTGAAACTGAGTAAGTCCCTGAGGTTGAGGGCATTAGAAAAACTGTGATCACAATGCCACAGTGAGCATGGCTACGTGCAGTGAATGCACCTGTTTGTGAAATGAAATGGAATATTTGAAAAGTGTTGCTTGTGTTTGTTGATGCTGGATTTGAATTATGCTAGAAAACATGTGGAATGTGCAAGGTGAGTCTCTATGCTTGTGTGTGTTGGATAGTATAGAGTACTCACCCTTACATTTATTTTTTTTAGATGACCAAGACGATCAACATCGGACTTAGTGAAGGGATGGATAAAACTGCTATAGGACTTAGAAAGTTATTTCCTTTGAAAACTCTAATGTAATTGAACCAGTCCTGTAACAATGACTTGATATAAATTGTAATTCATCCTTATTTTGAAACACTTTACTGAACTGTGTATTAAGAACTGTTCGAATGAAAATTTTTATTATTCTCAATTTTACGAAATTTATTTATTTAAAAAATTAAATTAAGGTGTTACAATAAACATCTACTACTCTAATCTGCATGGGATGTGTCATAATCTTTAATACCTATAGGGTTGTGTAAGGGCGAGTGTCTATTATATTTTTCAAATATAACACAGAGATATCATGACATTTATCATAATAATATCATAATTATACAATTAAATATCAAGTCATACCACGTTACTACATATCATATGTTTCATTCATCACACATTCACACAACCTCATTACTACAATCATTCGATGCCTTTAGCAGTTCTTGAGGTCTTACTCAATCATGTAAATAGTCGCTGGTTAGTCTATCCACACAGATACGATGTATCAAATAATGAGTCCCTAAGCAAAGGCATAGTCAGGAGTCTAGTCGGGAAATGAGTGTGAGACCATGTAGCATATTCGCTCTCAGACAAAATGTTTACACAAACATGAATGTCGCTCACCACCCTACATTTCTCCCCAAATTTCTTATCATCTCTGCACTCTATACTCCCATTGTATCTCTGTAACTATTTGCACTACATCCATTCAGTTCTCATATTTACTCAGCAATCTAATCATAAGATTGATCAACTCTATATTACTCATGATCTCAATAATCACCTTATTCAATAAATTATCGATGATTTATTCATCATATTCAAATATTCCTCAATAGCAAAGTCCTATCACATCCAGTACATTAATTAAATATTATTAAAACTAATTCAGCCATAATATTCTGCTTCTCATCATATATTTCATATAAGCATAGTATAATTAGTCAACCAAACAATCAAACATATACATCACAACAATCTTTCTTCATTAATACTCATTACTCGAGCATTTATCATCAAAAAATTCCATATAAACATGCTTTCCTGAGCTTAACATATACCCTATAACATGTAATGATAAAATAAAGCTTCCCTTACCTTATAATGAAGATGTAAATAGGTATTAATGATGAAGAACGTTCAAAAATAGTACTTCTACCTAGATAATATGAACTTATCTTTTAAGAATAAGATTCAAAGAAGATGAACAGTGGAAATGAGATTTAACTTAAAGAAACTTACTCAAAACTGCTTAGAACTTAAGTCTAGTCATTGATTCAAGAAAAAATCAGCATTTAGAGGGGTTAAAACTCAGTAAATAGGGGAGAGATTTCAGAGAAACTCATAAGGGAACATGAATGGGTCGAGAAAATATGATTTCTCATGCATGAAAAATGCTTAAATACTCTCAAAATTGCAATATTCTTGCCACGGCGAGCGTATCTTGTACAGCGAGATTACTCATAACACTTCTCACTATAGCAAAAATATCAGACAAAATTGCACTATTTTTTGCACTTTTCGCTATAATGAGAAGTTCCCAATACATCGAGAAAGCTCCAAAACTTTTCGATTTCATCGCCTTATTCTCGCTACAGTAAGACCTATCTTGCTATAAAGAAGATGTGTCACTACAGCGAGAACCTTATAGTTCTAACACTTCAAAATCCATCTAACATCCCCTCACATGCATATTTATCATAAAAATGCAATTATTATTAATATAAAAATGGGATGTTATAATTAGCTTATAGAATTAAACTTGTTTGACAAATTAGTTGTACAACTAGTTGATTTATGTTAAATAACTTAAATGGATATGTAATATTATATTAACGTAACATTAAAATTAATTATTACTCATTCTATTTACTTACAATCAATTAATTAAATAATATAAAAAAATTTTGCTAAATATATATTTGAACATGAAATATTCTTAGTCATATGTTTTTTTAACATTGGTGCACTCACGACACCAGCAACACTTCACATTCAAAATTACAATTAATAACAATCTTGTGCACACACACGCCAACCACACTCACTGTGGCACTGTGATCACAGATTTACACCATGAATAGTCACTGGTTACCCCCACCTCACGGATATCACGTGGACAATAACAGATCGCTCAGCAAAGATAGTAGTCAGAGGTCTAGTCAGGAAGAGAGTGTGTAGCCCGTGGTGCACCCGTTCCATAATCAGTGTCACCATCACTCCCCCTTCCCTAAGGTATTTCTACCGTTCTTATCTTCCACATTCCAGTGTATCGCTGAATCATTCACAGTACATTACAACAGCGCTAACACGCCCATTCACACATATTCCATTCATGCATGCAATAATCATGCTTACACATAGCACACAGCCTTCATTGCATTCAAATACACAGCACTAGGCCCACACTCATTTCATATTACATGGCACATGGCCAATATTCATTTATATTACATGGTCCTCGGACCCACATTTGTTCACAACATTCATTCTACCATGCAATATCTAGCATACAATTCATATTCATCCATTTCGGGTAACACACAATGTTCATATATCAATGCACATGGTCTACATTACATTTCTCAATCAACTCATTCTCTGCACGCTTTCTACCTTCTAATTCAGCCACAACTCCATATTCAATCAATTACACATAAAAACAGTAGGGTAGAGTCCCCCTTACCTTGGATTGATGTCTCACACGCTAAATCCACTAAGAAGTGTTCCACTCATGGATTCTGTCCTAAACACATGAAGAAACTCCATGAGAACCCAGGAAAATCATGAAAACAAAGAAAGAGGATGAAAAATCGAAACTCTAACCATTAAAACTCACCTCTAAGCGTTCCCCACTTAAATCCAACCTTCAATCAAGCTTCCGAATGGCTTTGGAGGCAATGTAATCGGTAGAATAAGGTTTGGGAGTGAAGGGATCAGAGGAATTTTGAAGGAGAAGGGAGAAATGAAATCTTCCCAAACCCTAACCCCTTTAAATCCCTTCTGGTCGTGACACTCTCGCTACAGCGAGATGTTCTCGCTACAGGAAGATCCCCTCACTACACTCTTGCTACAGCGAGAAGGCGACAATTTTGGTCCTTCCTCCAGGGCCCTCTCGCTGCAGTGAGGACAGCCCAGAATTATACCCTGCACTTAGCCCATTTTCAGCCCAACCAATCCAATTCAATCAATCATACATCCACACATACATACATACATACATATATATATATATATACACACACATACACACATACTCATTACACAGGAAAACACCATCATTACGCATTCAATGCAACTTTACAACATTCATTTGCACTTATATACACCTATATATGCATTTAGATTTATATAAACAACAATAATTAATATCACAAAATTTGGGGCATTATAGTGACTCCACAACACAACATGCTTAGTGATCTTATTTAGTAAGTTGTCACTCAAAAGAAGCATTGAAAAATTGTTGACTAATGGATCCAAATATTAATATTTACATAAGTTTAGTTAGACACTATTTTGAACCTATAATTATGTATGCAATAGTTATTATAATGTTAATTTGCATTCTTAAATATATTGTGAAAATTCTTTGAAGTATATCATACAAAGATTCAAGTTATATCAAGGTCCTTCTGTAACACCTTAAATTTAATTTCAAAATAATAAATTTCACAAAAATGAGAATAATAAAAACTTTTCATTCAAATGATTTCCCAATGTTTAGTTCAGTAAAATATTCTGAAATATAAGGATGGATTACAATTTAAGTCAAATAATTGCTACAAGATTTAATTAATACATCTCAGTTTCAAAACAAAATAAATATCCTATAACAGTATCATCCATCCCTTTACTGAATTCAGTTCTAATCGTCTTAGTCACCTAAAAAATAAATGTAAGGGTGAGTACTCTACACTATCCAACACACATGCATAACATAGAGACTCACCTTGCACATTCCACCCATATTCTCACATATTCTATTCAATCATAGTCAATTACACGCAACACTATCAAGCATTTCATTTCAATTCATAACCGATGCACTCACGGCACCAAACAGTTTACACACATGTGCATTCACTGCACGTAACCATGCTCTCTGTGGCACTATGATCACAGATTCATGCCATGGATGGTCGCCAATTACCCCCACATTACGGATACCACGTGTGCGGTCACGAGTCGTTCGACAAAGGTAGTGGTCAAAGGTCTAGTCAGGAGAAGAGTGTAAGGCCTGTGGTGCACCCACACTCATTGTTGGTGTCACTGCCACTCTCTTTTCCTCAAGGTATTTCTATCGTCCCCATCTTTCACACCTCCAGTGTATCACTGAACCATTTATAAAATCATTACAACAGCATTTAACATGCCTCATTCACACACATTTCAATTTCACACAACATTCATATTCGCATATGGCACACATTGCCTATATTCACTCACATCACACGGCACCGATGCCCGCATTTACTTATAGTACAGGCACACAGGCCCATATCATTCACAACACTCGGCACTACGCCCTTATTCCATCACACAACATTTTCAACATCAATTCCTCATCAAAATCTACTCATAATAAACTCCAGCATTATCAAAATCATACCCAATATGCATTATCTATAAAAACAAACCAATTCACACATCCTATTTCAATCACATTATAAAGACTTAGCAAGCAAACGGATCCTCAAGTAAAATAAGATAGGGTAGAGTCTCCCCTTGCCTTGGATTGAAGATCCACCCATGAATTTAGCTCTAGGAAGTGTTCCCCACACGAATTTTGTCCAAATACACGGAAAAATCCCATAAGAACCAAGGGAAACCAAGAGAATAGAGAATGGTGATGAAAAACCAAAAATCTAACCATTAAAAGTCACCTCTAAGCATTCCCAACACGAATCCAACCTTCAGTCTAGCTCACGAACGGCTTTGGAGGCAATTTAATCGGTGAAATAGGGTTTTGGGTCGAGAGAATTGAAGAGATTTTGAAGAGGGAAGATGGAAAATAAATTTTTCCAACCCTAACCCCTTCAAATACCCTTCTGGTCACGACACTTTCGCTACTGTGAGACACTCTTGCTGCAGCGAGGCATCTCTTGCTACAACGATGCCCTTTGTCACTACAACGAAAATCTCAGCAAAAACTACACTCTGGTTTCTGCAGAACCTCACTACAGCGAGGCCTTCTCGCTACAGTGCATTGCTCCCAGAACTATACCCCAATTTGTTGCATTGTCACTACAATGAGGGGCCTTTTGCTATAGTATAGTTTCACGCCTTCTTCCCAAGGCTTTCTCGCTGCAACGAGAATCCTCTTGCTGCAGTGAGAACACCCCAGTATTACCCATTTAACTTAGTTCTCAGTCTAGTCATATATAAATACATTTATACGCATCCATATGCATTTACACACATCAATATTTAATATGCATCACGCGCTCAAGTGTAAATTCCAACATCTATTAACATTTATACATATATATATATATACACACACACACACACACAATAATCAATATTACAAATATTCGGGGTGTTAAGAGTTAAAATTATTTTCTAAAATTCAGAGGAGTCGCCACCAAAGTTTATTTTAAGAAAACTTTAGAAAAACTTTGAAAACAATATGATCATTGGAACCAAAGATGAGTTCAAGAGTCATTTACGTATAGGGAAGGTGTTAGCACCCTACAATGTTTGTTTAAACAATTATTACCTTAAATTAATTGTGTAAATTTATTTTAATTTTAAAAAATATTATTTAACTCCAAAGCAATAAGTGTTGCTATTTTATTTTTGAAAGAAGAAAATTTATTTATTGAAATATTGATTGGTATCTTATGAAAGAGAAAATTTATTTTCAAAATTGTTTTGACTCGATGGGTTCGATACCCACTCCTACTATCACCAAGTGCAACGAGGAACTCAAAGTCATGTATTTCTATTATAAAATTCTGAAGTTAGTTGATAAAGATTAAATTTATTAAGAGAAAGTTTATTTTGAGTTTAAAGTTATTTTCATAAGATTATAATATTTAGATAAAAGATAACATGGTTATACATGTATCTTATGATAAATAATATAGACGGTGAAGGAAGATCATACAACTACATGGAAAATCATTAAAAGTTAATTTAAAATAATTTCAAAAAAAATATTATTATTTATAAATGAAAAAGTTTGAATTTATATTTGAAGATTCATATTGAAGAGAATTTACGATAGAGTAAGCCATACATAAATCTTGACAATTGAAAGCAATGTAGATTACACATCGATGTTGTAAAAATTTGTATAATAAAGTAAAAAGAATGTTTAGTTATTTAATTTATTAAAGTTAGAAACATGATCTAAAAATCTTTTAAATATGAAATTAATTGTATTTAATAAAAAAAGAATATTTTAAAAAAATAAAAAGATATATTTAAATTATTTAGTAAGATAATTATTTAATTGAGAAATTAAAATATTATTTGATAAGATTGTAATGCATGAAAACTAAAGTAGCATTGGTACACAAAGGTTTTAACGATTTAAAACATGTAAAGGTAGATATATACAATATCATTACAAATTACTAAACTTAACATAGTAATTTGATTTCTATTTTAATTAATAAAGTAGTAAATTATTTGTTTGATAATTAAAGGGGAAAATATCTATAAGAATATATTTTGATTAATAAAGTCAGCATTTAATAATAAAAGAATATAATTAATATTTATATCATGTGAAGTCTAAGGTAATGTAAGTACATGTGGATCTCGACGATTTATAAATACATAATGATAGAGATGCTATGCATTTACATTGTAAATCATTTTAGTAATTCCATGTATTTATTTATTATATTTGTTACAAAATTTGAAAATAAAGTTAGTTTACCGATCATAAAATAAAGTAAAATAATTTAATATTAAATTATATTAATCTTATACAATAATAAAATGATAATAAAGACATTAATATCAATTAATGTCTTTAACTATAATAACAACAAATAAATATCATGATAGAAATGATATATTTTATTTTTCTTTTACTGATTATCATATTATTATTATTACTATTTTAAAAAAATAAAATATTATATATATATATATATTACCCAAAACATAAACATTAAAGTCAACAACTAAATAAAATTTATATGACTAACATAAAATTTAAATAAAAATAAACATAAAACAGATATAAATAAATAAAAAATAAAAAAATTTAAAAAAACTTTTTTTTAATTTTTTAAAAATAAATAAAATTAATATAAAACTTTAATTTAGGAAGTCCATTTCTCTTTTTCATATCCTCATTATCATTTTTATTATTATCACTATTAATATTTACTAAAAAAATAAAAAACTAAAATAATTCAAAAAAATACTCACATTTATTTATTTATAATTATTATGATTTTTGCAGGAAACATGGCCCAAAGAAAATAATAGAAGAAATGTAAATTTTTATTAATTTGAATGAGTGAAAAGGTTGGGATTACAAGAAGAAATAGAAGTTTGGACAGATGATCAGCTACTGCATTTTTCTTTCTCTTTTTATCTCTAATCTCCAATTCAAACTCCTGCAGAAGTAATATACATCTCAATAAACTTGGCTTGGCATTCTGTTTAGACGACAAATATTTAAGTGCAAAATGGTCAGTATAGACTATAACTTTCGATCCCATAAAATATGATCTAAATTTATCAAAAACAAACACAATGGCAAGGAGTTCTTTCTTAATAGTTGTGTATTTTACTTGTACAGGATTTAAGATTTTGCTAGAATAGTAAATCACATTCAATTTCCTATCCTTTTTCTATCCTAGAACAACATTTACTGCACTATCAATTGCATCACACATTAATTCAAATGGTAAATTCCAATCAGATTTTGCAAGAATAGGAGCGGAAATAAGTTTCTCTTTCAAAATAGAAAATGCATGCAAACAAGAATCATTACACACAAAGTTAGCATCCTTAACAAGTAAATCATTAAGAGGTTTTGCTATTTTTGAAAAATCTTTGATAAACATCGTATAAAAACCTACATGTCCTAAAAAACTCCTTACTCCCTTCACATTAATTAGTAGAGGAAGTTTACTAATAACTTCAATTTTTGCTCGGTCCACCTCCATTCCTTTTTCAGAAATTTTATGGCTAAGGACAATTCCCTCTTGAACCATAAAATGACACTTTTCCTAATTCAAAACAAGGTTGGTGTCTTGACACCTCTGCAAAACAATGGACAAATTAGTTAAACAATCATCAAAAGAATTACCAAAAACAGAGAAATCATCTATAAATACTTCAATAATTTTCTCTACTAAATCAGAAAATATGGACAACATATACCTTTAAAACGTGGTGGGAGCATTGCACAATCTGAATGGCATTCTTCTATATGCAAAAACTCCAACTAGACATGTAAATCCCAGTCTTCTCTTGATCCATATGGTCCACCGCTATTTGATTGTACCTTGAATATCCATCAAGAAAGCAATAAAAGGCATGACCAGCTAGTCTCTAGCATTTGATCAGTAAATGGCAATGGAAAATGATCCTTTCTAGTTGCATCATTTAATTTTCTGTAATCAATGCACATGTGCTAGCCCGTAACTATTCTTATAGGGATTAATTCATTCTTCTCATTAGGCATAATGGTCATTCCTCCCTTCTTAGGGATAACTTGGACTGGACTAACCTATTGGCTGTCCGAAATAGGGTAAATAATTCCTGCATTCAGCAACTTCATCACTTCTTCTCATTAGGCATAATGGTCATTACTCCCTTCGTGGTTGTACCACTGGTTTATAGTTCTCTTCAAACAGAATTCTATGCTTGCAAAAAGCTGGATTGATACCCTTTAAATCTAAAATATGCCAGCCAATTGCTGACTTGTGAGCTCTTAAAATTCTCAGTAGCTTTTTTTTCTCCTCACCCTTCAGATCATTGCTAATAATCACCAGATTTTCATGTTCTTGGTCCAAGAAAGAGTATTTCAAGTGAAAAGGCAATTGTTTCAGCTCAAGTTTTTCAACTTCATTCTCTTTTGCTCCATCTTTTAAATCTTCTTTTGGTGGATTTTTAAAAAAAGGGACAATTGGCAAGATATCCAACTGCTGCACATATTCTCTTAAGTGTTCTTCTTTCTTTTCAGGAGTAGAAAAATTCCTTACAACTATAGTTTCCCTTAAAAATGAAAGTTCTTCAGCATTATCAATAAAATGAGGGAAAGTAATAGAATCTAGAATGTCAACTCTCATGCAAGTGTTATCATCATTGGGATATTTCAGTGCCTTAAATACATTAAAAATAACCTTCTCATCCTGCACTCTTAACATAAGTTCTCCTTTTTGAACATCAATTAAGGCTCTCCCCATAGTTAGGAAAGGTCTGCCCAAAATCAAAGGAATATCGGCATCCACTTCTATGTCCAATATCACAAAGTCTGCAGGAAAAATAAATTTGTCAATTTTAACTAGCAAATCCTCTACAATACCATAAGGATATGTATAAGATCTATTTGTACGCTGTAAAGTTATGCTAGTAGGCTTGACTTCCTCTTTTCCAAGTCTCTTCATGATAGCAAGAGGCATGAGATTAATGTTGGCCCTAAGATCACATAAAGGTTTCCCATGGTACAATTTCCAATCAAACATGAGATGCTAAAAGAACTTGGATCCTTCAATTTTTGAGGGAGTTTCCTTTGTAAAATAGTATTGTATTCTTCAGTCAAAGGGACTGTTTTGTCATTCTCAAGCTTCCTCTTCTTAGATAACAGCTCCTTCATAAATTTTGCATAAGAAGGCATTTACTCATATGCCTTAGCAAAAGGAACATTTATTTGAGTTTCTTGAAAACATCTAAAAACCTCTCAAACTAATTTTCTTGTTTGGGATTTCGCATTCTTTGAGGATGTGGAAGTCTCTTGTATTTTTCTTCATCAATAGGCTGATTTGCTTCCTCAAGTATTTGTCTCTTTGTCTTTCTCACAGCCTTTGGAGAAACTTCTTTTTTTGTATTTTCTCTCTTCAGCAAAGTGAATTTTCCTTCATCCAAATTAGATTTCAACTTCTCCTCAGCAGCATAATTTTTTTCTCTCTTTTCTGCAGGTTTAGGACTCCCCACAACAACCCCACTCCTAGTCATTACAGCTTGGCATTGCTCCTTTGGATTGACAACTATATTTCTAGGGAATCTTCCTTCATCTCTGCTGGACAGTTGCTCAACTAGTTGTCCAATTTTAGCCTCAAGCTTTTTTCATGAAAGATTCTTGATTCTTCAAGTTTGTTTGGGTCACTTTCATGAATTGCAGCATGATTTCCTCCATTTCACTCAACCTTCCAATCATAGGCATAGAAAACTTTTGATTTCTTTGGGATTGAGTGGCTGTATTCCCTTGAAAATAATTTTGTTATGCTACTGTACTTGCACCAGAAAAAGGCATAGCAAAGTTAGAATTCTTTGTAGCAGAATTTTGAGAATTTCAATTATAATACTGTTGATTTATGCTATTAGGATACTGAAAACCAGGTGGGAATGAAGGTTGTTGTCTCAGAAAATTTCTCATATAATTAATTTGCTCTTGAGGTTCAATTGTAGGTGCATCACATGCACTATTGGCATGGTTTCCTCCACAAAAATTGCAAGTAAGCTGGATATTCTGAATTGGCCCTGCTTGAAGATTATTTATTTGCTAGGTTAGTACAGCAATTTTCTCCAAAAACATTTGGTTTTGAAGCTGGTTCTGTGCAAGGAAAGTCTCAAGAATTTAGCCTCATATCCTCCACCCTTTATAGAGTGTCTTGCATTAGAATTTTGATACATAGATGAAGCCATCATCTCTATAATCCGTTGAGCTTCCTCCAATGATTTTCTATTTAATGATCCTCCTGGAGCTGCGTCAATCATGGTTCGAGTGGCTGGACTCATTCTATTATAGAAAGTTTTTAGCTGCATCCATTTTGGTATCCAATGGTATGGACACTTCCTCAAAAGCTCTTTATATCTCTCCCAAGCTTGATATAATGATTTTTCTTCTTGTTACGCAAATGATGTGATCTTACCTCTTAACTTGGCAGCCTTAGATGGTGAAAAATACTTGGTAAGAAATTTGTTAACAAGATCTGCCCAAGTAGTTATGCTTCCTTGTGGTTGAGCTTGCAGTCAGCACTTTGCTTTATCCCTTAGGGAAAATGGAAATAATCTCAATCTAATTGCATCCTCGCTGACTCTATTCATCCTTATTATGTCACAAAGCTTAAAAAGTTAGAGATATGTGAGTTAAGATCATCCGAAATTGAACCAAAAGATTAGTCTTGTTGAACTAAATGAACTAAAGTTGGTTTTATTTCAAAATGATTGGCTTGTATGGTAGGTCTGACTATAGAGGAGTTGTATCCTTGTATGTTAGGTACTGCATATGTTAGATTATTTTAATAATCTTGTTATAGTGGCCTATGTAACTTATAGCATGACTCTAATTAATGATTTAATGTGATGGTGGTTAAATATAAAATATAGAGTCATTGAGGGTATAATTGTAAATACAATTATAAGGAAACCCTCCTCTCTCCATTCATATAAATTAAAGAGCGGTTACCAAATGAGGGTTACGGCATTCTCTATTTTCACTTTCACGGTTTCTAAGTGAGCTCACGGTAAACGCATAAAGGAATTTTCTCTCAACCATCCGAGAGGAGCTGAAAGAGGAAGGAAGAGTTGGGGAAAATACCAAGGGATCAACGACATCAAAGAGAGAGGTAACATCAAAGAACAATAGATTCAAGTTAGTGCTCTCTAAACCCTTAATTGAATGAGAACTATATATTGTGTTGTGAGAACAACGTAATTCAAGATCTCAAGGAAAAAGGTAATTTCATAATAGTCATTGCAGAATAGAAATTACATAATGGATTAAAAAAAATTCTAACAGTTGGTATCAGAGCAAGGTTGTGAATTTTGTTGATTCTCCATAAGAGATTGGTTCTCCATTAAAGTTTTTCCCAAATTACATGAACCCTAGGTATTTTGTATGAAGGATTGGCATTATTTTGATGTTGAACAATTGCTTTGGATTTAATAATTGAAAACCCTAAGGTTTTGAAAGTTAGAAACATTAGATTTTGAATCTGTAATATGAGCAGGGCCATGTATCAGTGAGCAGGGCCATGCATCCGAGAGCAGGGCCATGCATCAGGAACAAGCACGACCATGCCTCCACGAAGCACAGCCTTGCATAATGGAAGCACGGCCTTGCATATTGTAAGCACAGTCGTGCATCAATTATAAGCATGGCCATGCATCAGGAAGCACGACCATGCTTCAGGAAGCAGGGGCATGCATTAGAAATGAGCATGGCCTTGCTTCATCGAAGCACGGCCATGCATTAAGTAAAAGTACGGCCGTGCATAGGAATTTCACGGCAGAATAGAGAATATAATTCATAAAATATATAGATAATTTTAGAATTACATCAAAGTGAATTTTACTCATCAAAGTGATTAAATTCTCAAGTTAATTAATTCTAAATTACATTATCATAATGAGAACTTCACAATTTAGTGCTTAATTTTAAGGGTAGCTTGCTAGTCACCAAAGTGGCCTAGCTTTAAAAGTTGTTTAAGTATTTAATTGTGTGTTATAAATTGTTCACAATTGTTTGATGCTGTATGGAAACAAAGAGTGAACAATTTAGCTCATTAATTATAATGCTAGGAGATCGCCCAAAGGTGGATAATTGCATATCATTAATGACATTAAGGAGACATATAAGCACTTCATAATATGTTTGTATATCCAAAGATGACTTCCATATTGGTTTGAGTGACTGGTTGTCAATTAAATTTGTTTATTAGCATCATTATAGATAAATTGTGTATTTAGGCATTACCCAAAGGTAAACTTGGATGCATAATTGATGACAGTTGACTATACAAATCCATTAAGTTTATTCAAAGCATAAATGTTTAAGCATGTGTTAAATATTTCAATCTCTATGAATACGTATGGCATGAGCAATGGTGTAGTCAAGTTCAATGGGCTTAATTATGATGATTAGGCTGAACAAGTTCAATTCCAGCTAGGTGCTATGGACTTAGACCTAGCAATCATTATGGAACAAGAGCCTGCAGCCATCACAGAGACCAGTACTGAAGGGGAAAGAACTCTTCGTGAGGTTTGGGAAAGGTCGAATAGGCTGAGCTTAAGCTTGCTAAAGATGACTATGGCTAAAAATGTGAAACCATCAATGCCAAAGACTGAAAATGCTAGGGAATTTATGGCAAAGGTAAAAGAGTATACACAATCGGACATTACTGACAAGTCCATTACAGGAACCCTGTTGACTGAGCTAACTACTAAGAAGTTTGATTGGTCACGGCCCATCATGACCATATGACTGACATGATCAATCAAGTGGCAAAGTTGAAATCAATGGGCATGAAGGTAAAGAAATTCTTTTTAGTATAGTTTATTTTAAACTCACTCCCTCCGGAGTTTGGTCAGTTCCAGGTGAATTACAACACCATTAAGGATAAATGGAACATACAGGATATTAAGGCCATGCTGGTTCAGGAGGAAGGAAGGCTGAAGAAGGTAAAAGAATACTTCGTCCATCTCACATTTCATGAAGGGGCTAGTAGTAGCAAGGCTAAGCCAGGTAAGAAGGACAACAAGAACAAGAAGGATAAGGTCTTATTAAAGGTTCGTGAAGGCCAAATCCAGAAAGGCCAGAGGTGCTTCTTCTGCAAGAAGACTGGTCACTTCAAGAAAGATTGTCCGAAGAGAAAGGTTTGGTTCGAAAGGAAAGGTATATATTATGTTTCAGTATGCTTTGAATCAAATCTTATTGAGGTACCTAAAAATACCTGGTGGTTAGATTCTGGTGCAACTACTTATATGTCACATGTAATGCAGGGATTTCTTTCGATCCAGCCCATAAGCAAAACTAAAAAGTTTTTGTACATGGGAAACAGAATGAAGGCACGGATAGAAGGAATAGGGACTTACAGATTGATCTTGCATACTGGTTGTTGCATAGATCTAGAAAAGTGTCTTTATTTTACTAAATGTGCTAGAAATTTAGTTTCTGTTGCAAAGTTGGACGAATTTGGTTTTAATTTTAAGATTGGAAACAGTACTTTTTCTTTGTATAAACACTCATACTATTTTGGATCTGATACATTAATTGATGGTTTATATCATTTCAATCTTAATGTTAAATTTGTTGAATCTCTGTTTCATGTTGAGAGTACTATTAGTAGTAATTTGAATATGCGTAATGAATGCTCTGCTTTCTTGTGGTATCAAAGGTTAGGTCACATATCCAAAGAAAAGATGATGAGGTTAATGAAAAGTGAAATTTTACCTCAATTGGATTTTGTTGAATGGGATGTATGTGTGGATTGTATTAAAGGGAAACAAACTAAACACACATCAAAGAATCCAGCCACAAGAAGCAGTCAACTCTTAGAGTTGATACACACTAATATTTGTGGTCCGTTTGACATCCCATCTTGGGGTGGTGAAAGATATTTCATTACCTTCATTGATGACTACTCACGTTATTGTTATCTGTATGTGTTGCATGAAAAATCTCAATCAGTGGATGTCTTACAGGTGTTCATTGATGAGGTGGAAAGGCAACTAGATAGAAAGGTAAAGGTTGTGAGGTCTGATAGAGGTGGTGAATATTATGAAAAATCTGATGAAAGTGGACAATGTCCAGGTCCATTTGCAAAACTTCTGAAAAGTCGAGGCATATGTGCACAGTATACTATGCTTGGTACACCACAACAAAATGGTGTGGCTGAAAGGCAGAATCGTACTATCATGGAAATGGTTAGGTGTATGTTGAGTTACAGTTTTGCACCTATGTCTTTGTGGATATACGCATTAAAGACCGCTGCGTATCTGCTTAATAGAGTTCCTAGTAAGGCAGTTCTAAAGACTCCTTATGAATTGTGGACAGGAAAGAAACCCAGTTTAAGACATCTTCATGTCTGGGATTGTCCAGCAGAAGTAAGAGTGTATAATCCACATGAAAAGAAGCTTGATGCTAGAACCATAAGTGGTTATTTCATCGGCTATCCAGAAAAATTAAAGGGGTACAAATTCTACTGTCCTAACCATAGTATAAGAATAGTTGAGTCTGAAAATGCAAGGTTCATTGAAAATGGTCACTTTAGTGGAAGTGGTGAAACACGAAAGGTGGAAATTAAAGAGACACGTGCTGAAACTCCTGTAGTTGGTGTCTCTTCTCCAGTTGTTGTTCCTCTTGTTGTATTATGGTCACACAACATAAGGAGACAACAAATTAATGTTCCAAACCCACAAGAACAATATATAGAGGATGAACAAGCCAAAAATGCGCAAGTCACAAGTCATCAAGAGGAAGGTGAACTACAAGAGATAGCATTAAAGAGGTCTGTAAGGCAGAAAAGACCAGCTATTTCAAATGACTATGTGGTTTACTCACTTGAGCATGAATGTGACTTGAGTATTTATGAGAATCTAGTCTCATTTAAGCAAGCCATGGAATGTTACAATTCTGAAAAGTGGTTGAATGCCATGAAAGAAGAGTTAAAATCAATGAGTGACAACAAGGTATGGGATCTAGTCGAATTGCCTGAAGGTTCAAAATGAGTCCGTTGCAAGTGGGTCTTTAAGACCAAACGTGACTCAAAAGGCAACGTTGAGAGATACAAGGCTAGACTTGTTGCTAAAGGATACACTCAAAAGGATGACATAGACTATAAAGAGACCTTTTCTCCAGTTTCAAAGAAGGACTCTTTAAGAATTGTTATGGCTTTGGTGGCTCATTATGACTTAGAGCTCCACCAAATGGATGTAAAGACCGCTTTTTTGAATGTTGACTTGGAAGAGGAAGTTTATATGGATCAGCCAGATGGCTTCTTGACCGCAGGTAAAGAAAGTATGATGTGTAAATTAAAGAAATCAATATATGGGTTGAAATAGGCTTCTAGACAATGATATCTTAAGTTCAATGATACCATCATGTCATACGGTTTTGCAGAGATCACTGTTAACTGGTGTATCTATATGAAGGTCTGTGGGAGTAAGTTCATCATTTTAGTCCTGTATGTTGATGACATTCTTCTTGCTACTAATGATATTGGGCTATTGCATGATGTAAAGGAATTTCTCTCTAAGAACTTTGAGATGAAAGATATGGGTGAGGCTTCCTATGTGATTGGAATAGAAATATTCCGTAATAGATCACAAGGATTACTGGGATTGTCTCAGAAAGGCTACATCAACAAAGTACTAGAGAGATTCAAAATGGAAAAGTGTTCATCAGGGGTAGTTCTAATTCAAAAAGGAGACAAGTTTAGTGAAATACAATGTCCTAAGAATGAGTTGGAGCAGAAAGCAATGGAATCTATTCCCTAATGCATCAGTGGTCAAGAGTTTAATGTATGCTTAGACATGCACTCGGCCTGATATCAGTTTTGCTGTTGGAATGTTAGGCCGATATCAAAGTAATCCCAGAATGGACAACTGGAAGGCTACAAAGAAAGTCCTTAGGTATTGACAAGGCACCAAGGACTACATGCTTACTTATAGGAAATCTAGTCAACTGGAAGTGGTTGATTACTCAGATTCAGACTATGCTGGATGTGTAGACTCAAGGAAATCAGCCTTTGGCTACATCTTGTTAGCTAGAGGTGCGATTTCATGGAAGAGCAGAAAAGAGTCCATTATTGCTACGTCTACATGGAAGCGAAATTTGTGGCATGCTTTGAGGCCACTATACATGCTTTGTGGCTGCGGAACTTTGTCTTAGGGCTTGGTATTGTTGATAATATAGAAAAGCCGCTGAGAATGTACTGTGATAATTCTGCAGTCGTCTTCTTCTCTAAGAATGATAAGTATTCAAAGGGAGCAAAGCATATGGACTTAAAATAGTGAAAGAAGAAGTGCAGAAACAGAAAGTGTCTATTGAGCATATTGGTATTGATTTAATGATAGCGGATCCGCTAACTAAGGGATTTTCCCCTAAAACATTTTCTGGCCATGTTGGTAGAATGGGCATTATAGACAAGTCCTTGTTAGCATGATTGTGTGATTCACATATATGTGTATAGATTGTTTTGCTCATATTATTGTAGACATTTTGGGAATTCAATAAAAGAATTATTTCTGCTTGTTTACTTGTTATCTGAATTGTGTTAATGTACATGTATGGTTTGACTTTGATAACAGGTTGAGTGTTAAAAACACAGTAGTTACAGTCTGTAGTATGACTAATTAAAGCTATTTTGATTTGGGTTGTTTATGTGATACTTGGAAGGAATCATGTTGTCAAATGACTTGTGACCGCCATGATCCGATCAACTTAAATCATTAAAAGATGATGACTTGATATTATCAATGATATGCGCACTTATAGTTCATTGAACCTTCAAGTCGTCACATAGGCCAAGTGGGAGATTGTTAGATTATTTTAACAATCTTGTTATAGTGGCCTATGTAACTTATAGCATGACTCTAATTAATGATTTAATGTGATGGTGATTAAATATAAAATATAGAGTCATTGAGAGTATAATTATAAATACAATTATAAGGAAATCCTCCCCTCTCCCTTCATATAAATTAAAGAGCGGTTACCAAATGAGGGTTACGACATTCCTTATTTTCACTTTCACAGTTTCTAAGTGAGCTCACGGTAAACGTATAAAGGAACTTTCTCTCAACCATCCGAGAGGAGCTGAAAAAGGAAGGAAGAGTTGGGAAAAATACCAAGGGATCAACGACATCAAAAAGAGAGGTAACATCAAAGAACAATGGATTCAGGTTAGTGCTCTCTAAACCCTTAATTGAATGAGAACCATATATTGTGTTGTGAGAATAACGTAATTCAAGATCTCAAGGGAAAAGGTAATTTCATAATAGTCATTGCATAATAGAAATTACATAATGGATTAAAGAAAATTCTAACAGCATAATCCCCTAAAGTTCTCATCTTGTTCTATTTATTCATTATCTTTTCTTAAGGTGTTGGTGGTGTAGGAGAAGGAATTTGAAGTTCTTTCGATTTAGGAGCAGAAGGTGTAGATTATAATTCTTGCTCTTTACATGCTGAATTTCCTGCTCTTAATTCATTTTTCAGCCTTCTTAATGTTTTGTCAGTATTCGGATCAAACACAAGAGCAATTTTGCTTTCATTTTTTCCATGCATAAACAAAAAGGAAAACTAAACACAAACACTTGAAAAATAATTAGAATACAAAATAGTATGCAGAAGATTACTAGCACATATTCTACAATGTATTAAGAACAAAAATTAGTATGTAAACATCTAAACTAAATATAAAATGAAATTCCATAAAGTTTATGCAAAACTAGATAGCAACAATGTTAAGAAAACTATCAAAAAGTACTATGAATTTCAAGCATATAAATAGCTCAATCTAATTGTCTCCTTGTTATTAATGATATTGAAAAACAAAGATCCTCAGCAACAGTGTCAAAACCTTATTACACTTCAGAATACAGCAATATGCTTTGTGTAAAATCACTAACTAGCACGTGTACTAGATAGTTGTAGCAAGTAATAAAATTTTGAAAATCAATATGATTCCCAAGTATCATCCACAAGGATCATATTTTCAATTACCACTTCACAATTAAACAATTATTTGATCCATACAGTTCATTTGGAAGATTTATAATATGTAAGAATAAGAGATGAAAACAATAAAAGATAATAAATATGCTATAAAAACAAAATACGAACTTTGTTTTAAAATGCTATGTGAAAAATAGTTAGAAATCACTTCACCAGATTTTCTATTATAGTGTAATAATGTTCTGGAAGAATTCTAATTGGTTAATAATCAATTTCACTTCTTTAAACAAATGACAATTTCTTGCCTCATTGATCCTAATACCTAATTAAATCTCCCTAATTTCTTAGATAAAATTCAATCAAATATTGCATTAAGTTTTAGAAATTATAGGATTACTAGATTATGATCACTTATTCCTAAGGCCTTAATAACCTAGGTATATGATTCAGATATGAGAAATAAACTCAATTTCCATTGATGAAGATTCCTCTAACTTCAATTGAATGAATGATTAGTTCATAATTGCATTAAGAACAGAATCACATACTTAATTCAATTAAAACCTCAAGGTCTAGATTCAAAATTATATCACAACATCAAATCTGGATCCATGGATCCCTAACCAAAAAGGTTTAGAACAACATTACAATGGAAGAAGGAAAAGTAAGAGAAGAAAAAGAAGACAAGAAGCAAAAGAACATCTTCCAAGACCCAATCTTCACCCTAATTCTTCAAGCAATAAAGTTTGAAAGTTGCTCCCAATCCTTCTCTCTGACTTCCCTTGGAAGTTAAAATAGTTAGAAAGTAAAATTTGACAAAAAGATTACAAAAATCCCTAAATCTGAACTCCTAACTACTATTTATATTATTTCCTGCCCTTTTGCACTTCTACACTTTAATCTCTGAGAGTTATAACATGGAAGACCTTTTAGAAGCTTCTATGGCTGAAGTAGGAACTCAAATCATCCAAAGTTGACATTTAAAAGTAGTTTCTAGAATTCTGTTATTTTGCATAAACACTTTCAGTGGTAAGAGTGTTTACGCATAGCTGTTTTGTGAAATTCTGTCTGGTGCATGGCTACTCTTGTAACGCCTTATATTTCTTTTCTCAATATATAATAAATTTTCATAAAAAGTTAAATAGTAGAGTAAATTTTTCTTTCAAAAACTCTCTAAATAGAAACAGACATGGAAATGATATAAGGTTCATAGAGTAAAATTTCATTAATTCATAAGTACTTTGGAAAAACAAAGATTCTAAAATTTTCATCAGCAAAAAAAATAAATAGTAGTTTTACAACGTTTTCAAAAGAATACTATAGAACTGAAATTATCTATTACATAACTCAAAGTAACTAAGTCCTATAGCAGTTCTCATCCATCCATGCACTGTGAGTCTGGTACTATTCGTCCTGTTTTCCTGAAAAATGTTATGTAAGGGTGAGTCTCTACCCTACCACTCATACATAACACATATTCATCACAAAACACATCTTATCACAATTAAAGAAAACATCATAGCATTACATATCACAGTATCATATAAAGCATATTCTCATCTCAACACATATTATATTCCATAGATTCATAATTTCTTTTACTTTTATCCGCACTTACCGCTCCCTATGGCCACAGTTGTTCGATGCCTCTATCTCGAGGTCTTACACATCTATGTAAATAGTCGCCGGATGGCCCAATGCAATACGGATACAACGCATGCAATAGACGGCCTTTTAGCAAAGGTAATGGTCAGGAGTCAAGTCGAGAAATGAGTGTGTGGCCATGTGGTGCATTTGAACACAATATTTTGTGCACAATCCCGAATGTCACTCACCACCCTACATTTCCCCAAGATATCCCATATCGTCTCCATCTTCCACTCCCAAGTGTATCTCTGTAACTATTTACATCATATCCTTTTCCATTTCATACTCTTTCGAGCATATTTACATGTTCACATATGTCATTTATCATGTTCACACATATTTTTCATTATATCCATCAAACCATGGCATATTCACAATACACATCATTTTAACATGAAACATAATACATTCAAATATGAAACATCTATCTCTTTGTATATTTCATATCACAAAATCATAAAAATCATATCAACCATCCTCAATATACCTTATCATGCCTTATTTGAACATAATATCACATTTTCACCATGTATTCATCATAAAATCACATAAACAGCCAATTATTTTCACTTTTCACCGATTTTTTCTCATGAAACAAGGATTATTCCACATATAATCACATACATGACAAGATCTATGAGAATACAAGTAATAAACATAACAAAATGATAAAGTAGAGCTCCCCTTACCTCAAAACAGAGCTTTTACAAAGATTTAACTGAAGATTTAACTCTAGGACGGAGGTTTTCCTAAGAACATCATGAACATCTATAAGAAAAAGAAGAAGAAGAGAAACGAATGGTAAATCTAACTTCAAACTTAGAGAAACTTACTTAAAATCCTTTAGAACGGACGTAGAATCACAGATCTGAAGAGAAATCTAAGTTTATGAGGTTTAGTATGAGAGAAAATGCCGAGATATAGCCTTAGAACCTTTGAGAACCTTGGATGGGAATGAAAATTTCATATGAAGCCCCCTTATTTATAGAAATTTTTTTGAAGACGTCAGCGTCAATCTGATGTTAGCGATGATGTCATCATGATGCAAGCGATGATGTCAGCATCAACGTGATGTAAGCGATGATGTAAGCATGATGCAAGTGATGATGTCAGCGTGATGTCATCGATGATGTAAACGATAATGTTAGCATGAGATCATCAATGACATAAGCAATGATGTCAGCGTGAGGTCACCGATGACATAAGCAATGATGTTAGCATGATGTCGCTAATGACATCAGCGTGATGTCACCTATGACATCAGCGTGATGTCACCTATGACATCAGCATGATGTCACTGTTGACATCAGGGGCTACTATACATACATGGTTTTTTTCTGCTCACAAAGTACTACAGATTTTTCTCAATGATATACTACAGGCATGACACAAAGCACAGGATGTTACAACTCTTAATAAATAGAGTGTTTACGTGCATTTGCACGTGGCTACTCTTAGTGGCGAGAGTGTTTACGCACAAGGTGTATGGTCAATTTAGCCTTGGGCGTAGCTACTCTCAGCAGTAAAAGTGTTTAGGCGCAGGCCCTTCATGAATTCTGTTGTTGGAGTGTTTACTTTCAGTACTTAGAGTTGCTACACACTTGATCTTCATGGATTTTCTTCAAAGTTTTAACTCTATGCACCTAAAGTGGCTACGCCCAGTACTTATCATGTGATTCTTGATCTTCTAAGCTCAATTCTTCTACTTCTTCAATCCAATTTTAACTTCAAAGTCCTAGCCCAAGCTTCTGCACAAAAATTAATTCTTTTTGTAAGCTAAATTTCTCCACTTAGAATAAAATCCAAAATTTCCAACTAACTGCACAATTATGAATATTAATGCAATTTTTATGGTATTTTCAAGTTTATTTAGTATTTAACAACTCATTTACTAACAAAAACTATGTTAAAAATTGGTAAAATATAGATTTATCAAATACCCCTTAGATTTGCGCGTTCTTGCTTGAGCAAGCAGATTCTCACTAAAGCGAGCCCTACCCTTGCTTGAGCAAGATTCACCTCGCTTAAGCGAGAATGCTCTAAAACATAATCTTTTAGAAGACTCTATCTCACTTGAGTGAGAAGCTCTACTCCAAAATTCCTTTTTTTCTCATACAAGAGTGTTACATAGCTAGCTTATATAACTTAGTGAACCAACAAAGATGGAAAGACAAGAGAAAGAAAATCAATCTATGTGCTTTATAATTTCCTTTTTGTTTCTTCTTCTCTTTTCTTTACTCTTCATACACTCTTGATTCACTCTCTCTTTTCTTAAAAATGCTTCTCCTTCTCTCTAGTTTCTCCCTTTTAGTCTTTTCTCCCTGTTTCTCTTTTTTCATTTTTTTTCTTTCCTAGATCCCTATCTTCTCTTTGTTTTTTTAAATGCTCTTTGGAACTAGATAGAACCAAATTTCTGCTATGATTCTTTTTTAATGTTAAAAGTTAATTCTAGTTTCTTTTGGGTTTCTTTTGTTCATTAATTGTCAGCTTTTCATCATTCCATTCAAAACCTCTTCAATATCCGTCATTATCTTCTTAATCAGTCTTTACACAAATTGCATTATTGAATTATTCACGTTAAAATTTTCCTTTGAATCCTTCAATTAAACCATCACACTCAATGAATGGACGAATTTTCCATCATTCTCGTGAATACAGTTATTAGCATCTAAATCAACAATGCAAACAATCACCATAAATTTGCATTAAAATTAACATTATTACAAACAAAAGCACCTTTAACACCAGCAACTCGGTCACCATGTTGCACCACTGTCGTGGAGCAAATTAGGAGTCATGTTTTCTAGTTTGGTATCACAAGGAAAATTAGAAGATAACTAGCAAGTGAGCTTCTTAATGATGAATTTGCACTCGTGAGTTCCCTTTGCTTGCTTTAACCATGAAGTGATTTTGATGATCTTCTCAATTGTGAGAACCATGACTTAATTTAGAGCACAGAGCACACAGACCTAAGCTTTCTTGTATGGTTGGAAGGTAAGTTAATCTTCATTTGAATGTAAATCTCTGACAAAGTTGCTATGGTGCTCTTAAATTTAAAAGTATATATATATATATATATATATATATATATATACACTTTAAATTAAGAGTTATGATTTGTCTCATATTTTAGAAAATTAAAAAATATTTAATTTTTTCAAATAAATCATTAACTTTAACGATCTATTATACATTTTAAATACAAATGTTCCTACTAGGAAAACACTAGTCTTCAAATTTCTGCTCTAAAGTGATGACGTTCCTCTGACTGTCGCTGACGTGAGGAGGGTACCTGCAAAAAGTACTCCGATGCTGAAGTCAAGATTCAGTTCTGAGCAATAAATACTATTTAATAATGAAAAAAGTTAACCATTTACCAGTATTTCTTACCTTCTTTTATAAGCATTGTCATGGGCTAATGGGCTTGCTAAGTCAACCTGGGCTTTGGCCCTTAAATTTACAGTAGATGATGGTCTGTTAATTACTGCTTTAATCTCGACCTAGGATTTTTAGCAATGTTAAGCTAAATGGGTACTCAGTTACCTTTTCTTACTAGTAGATAAGGGATGGATAGGACCAATGAGTGTCCTATCCAGTACAACAAAGTTAACAATAATTATTCTTCCAAACATGAGAATATACTATTTACCCTCTTAACTTACAAGATATAGAAATTCTTTTGCAATAAAAGATAATACATTTAAGTACTAACAAATTTATTCTTGTTCAAATTAACTATTAAAAAGAATTAATTTAGAATATTTTATGTCCTGTGTGTATAAGAGATAGTGAGAGTTAATAGTTTATTAAAAAAACGTAAATATTTTTTAATCTTTAAAATACTAGATAAATCACACTAATTTTATTTTAACAATATATATAATATTTTTTAAATTTACAGATAAACTTTATTTTAATTTATTATAAATAGGTTTTATTGAACTTTACAGTAAACAAAATTTGAAATTTATCAAGTAAATTTAAATGTAAGATTTGTTTTGCAATAACAAATTTATAATAATAAAAAAAGGTCGAGATGCAAAAATTGTCAATATAAACATCTCCTTCGAACCCCAGCTAGGTGAAGACACTTCTAATTGGATATTCCCAATGTTATTTTCAAGGTTAAGCTCTTCTCTCCCTGTTCTCAAGTTTACCTCTTTGCCTCTTTGTTATTCTCCAAAAATTCACATCCACTCTTCGCCCCCATTTATTCACAACGTTGAAGATGCTATTGCCTCATTTAATTGCATGCTCAATATGCGTCCTTCCCCATCCATCATTCAATTTAACAAGATCTTGGGATCCCTTGTTAAGACTAATTATTTCAACACTGCCATTTCCCTTTTTCAACGATTGGGATTGAATGAAATTGAGCCAAACATTTGTACTCTTAACATCCACATCAATTGTTTATGCCAACTGCGTCATATGACCTTAGCTTTTTCCGTATTGGCCAAGATCTTCAGATTGGGTTATCAGCCAGATACCATAACCTTGAACACACTCATGAATGGTCTCTGTCTTACCGGCAACGTCAGAAAAGCACTTCATTTTCATGACAAGACGGTAGCACATGGATTTCAGATGGACAAAGTTAGTTATGGAACATTGATCAATGGATTATGTAAAGTGGGAGAAACAAGAGCTGCCATTCAGTTGCTGAGACAGATTGAAGGGCAATCGATTAAGCCTAGTGTGGTAATGTACAATACAATCGTCGATAGCCTGTGCAAAGATAAATTTTTGAATGAGGCATGTGATTTTTTCTCAGAAATGGTTGACAAGGGAATTTATCCCGACGTTGTCACTTACAACAGTATAATTTATGGCCTTTGCCTTCTGGGTCAAGTGAAGAAAGCGGTTGATTTGTTCAATGAAATGGTATTAAAAAGAATCAATCCAAGTGCTTGTACTTATAACATATTGGTTGATGCACTGTATAAGGAAGGAAAAGTGACAGAAGCTAAAAATGTGTTAGCTGTGATGATGAAAGATGGTGTGAAACCTAATGTTGTTACTTATAATACTTTAATAGATGGCTATTGCTTAGTTAATGAAGTAAAGAATGCAAAAGATGTATTCAACAACATGATGCGAAGTGGAGTAACGCCTGATATACGTAGCTACAGCATACTGATCAGTGGATTATGCAAGATTAAAATGGTGGATGAAGCCGTGAATCTCTTTGAAGATATGCATTGCAAAAGTATGGTTCCAAATACAGTAACTTACAATTCTCTTATTGATGGTTTGTGCAAATTAGGGAGACTTTCTTCCGTTTGGCAGCTTATTGATGAGATGCATGATAGGGATCAACGTGCTAATATAATTACCTACAATTCTTTAATAGATGCATTATTCAAAAATCATGATTTAGATAGGGCAATTGCATTATTCAATGAGGTTAGAGAGAAGGGCATTCATCCAGATGGGTACACATACACGATACTTATTGATGGACTATGCAAAGGCAGAAGACTTAAGGATGCACAAGAGATTTTTCAGGATCTTTTGATTAATTGCTATCAGCTAAATGTGGCAACATATACTGCTATGATCAATGGGCTTTGTAAAGAGGGCATGGTTGATGAAGCATTATCCTTATGGTCAAAAATGGAAGACAATGGTTGCAGTCCTAATGCTATAACTTTTGAGATAATTATCCATGCTCTCTTGGAAAGAGATGAGAATGATACAGCAGAGAAACTTCTTCGGGAAATGATTGTTAGAGGCTTATTGTGAGATTAAAACTAATTGAGCTGCTTTCTACTAACATTTGTTATGGAACATTTCCTCAAAAATCGTAGCTGGCATATGGCTCAAAACAATGAGAAATTCAGATGTAAAACTCGTGAAGGAATAAGCATATCCAGTTTCCTTTTCTTCAGCTGCATTCTCTTCCCTTCCTTTTTGGGCCTTCTGATCCAGCAGTAACCACCCTTAAGCCCATCTTCCCAAGCCCATCTAAGCCAACAACAGCAACAATCCCAGCATTCCCACAACAAACTGATGTTGCAGGGTGCCCTTTTACTCCCTTAGATGAGTTCTTTGATGGGATAAAAGTGCGTGTGGTGTCCCCAAATATGATTGTGACAAGAAACTGCACCACAGTAGGTACTGCCCAGTACTTGAAGCATTGTTGTCTTCTGCATAATCTTCTACTGCACTTGACATGATGCCTATGCTTCCAGATGATTGAAACCTGGGTGAACAAATTGGGAAAGGCTTTGAAAGTGAGAGGCTTTTAGCTGACAACACCTAACAAGACATGTGATGTGGTGTTTTTGCTTTGTTTTATGTTCTCTAGGATATCTTGGTGCTTTTGCTTTGTTCATTGTTAATTGGAGTTTGATGGATCTTGTTGAAAATTAAAGATCAAGATGGTTTATGTTTCATCTTCTTCATTCATGCTTGGTATTTAGTAAAGTTGTATCTTTTTCTTTACTTGATGTTGGTTGCTTTCTAAGTTTTTACACAAATCTTCACACGCTATTGGACCTTGTGTAGCCCAAGAAAGTGAAAAAGAGCCAATCATTTAGAAACTACTAAGCACTTGCAATGTGATCTTGGTACTTAAAAGTAAGTTGTAGTTTTGGAGTCTTGGTATAAAGATCAAAGTTGAGTTAGTAATTAGCAACACTCTCTCCCTCCCACTGCTTTGCTTGCAAAATAATTGGTTGGGGATTGATCAGAAAAATGGCTTACACAATGAAACTTGCTTTTATTTTATTATTTATTGTGACAATAGATAAGTAGTGCTATTAATTATTTGTTAAATGTTAAAGACAGCATACAATTTGTCAATTTGATTATTCTTGTTCTTAGCCTGCCTGTCATAAATGACAGTTTTGAAGAGTATATGACAGCATAATTTGTGGCTTCTCTTAGATTTACCATTCTTGTTTCTGATATCTAGTTAGCAGTTTGCACAAATGTTGTCCCATGTCACTAAAATACTTGCATTTGTTACAGAATCTTAAATTTTAATCTAAAGTCTTATGTTTGATGTCACATGTTTTTTGGTGCATTCTAAAATAATATAATGGAGCATGGTTGTGCTCATCTGGGTTTAGCACAGGGAATGCTCATCAACACGCAGTACTTCCTTCCACATGTGCTCCTTTCAAACCTTTTACTGATTTCATCTATTCTTCGCATTTTTTTGCAACTTTCCTTTTGATTTGACTTATTTTAACCACGTTGCATTTTTACCGCTTCTTAAAAGAAAATCAAGAGAAACATAACTATGAATGGTCAGTGCTTGATAACTATGAATGAAGGTTTGGCATTGTTGATATTGATTTCAAAACACTAAAGAGATACTCCCATATGTCAAGGTTTGGAATTGTTGATATTGATTTCAAAGCATTCAAGAGATACCCCAATATGTCAGCATACTGGTTTTGGCTGGGCAGAATCTTCATATTGGTAGTGTGCAGTACAATAGTTGATAGACTATGTAAAAATAAATGCAGATAACAACTTAAATAAAATTGTATAAAGAAACATCATAATAAATTTTCCAAAAGGACCATCATAATACTTCTATAATTTCAATAATCATGAGACATTGTCATTCGTTAAAATAATTAAAAATCTAAGATATTTAGTGAAAGAAAATTATAGATGCAAGTATAACTAACTAAATAAATAAAATACAACTTCTGGTTTTGGTTTTCTTTTGTCTGTCATGTTCTGCGAAATTTAGATTAACAAGTTGTCAAACTAATTTAGTCTCTGGTGCAATTCCCTATAATTAATAGTTACAACGTATGCAGTATATTTAGCAAAATGTGGACAACGTATGTAGATATAAAAATTTTATATTTATAAAATTCAAATAATACTGCTAAACTAATTCACCTACTTAACTACTCGTAGAGCCAAATAACTGTTAAAATTCATCATTTTCATTTGTTGAAGTACTTTACGTCCCATTTGTAAAACGTGATGGGATATTAGAGTTAAATAAAAATATAATATAATGGTAGAAGGAAAAATTTGTATCATATCCTTTTGATGTACATTAAAATAGTAAAGTAGATAATATTGTATTATCATGTTCATTATCTGAGATAGAATAAGATATAAAATATATTTAAATAAAAAAATAATTTTTTTATTAATTAATTTTTAACATTTTCACTTTTCAATATATATATATATATAGATAGATAGATAGATAGATATATGTATATAAATAATATTTTTATGAGTGTATAATATTAAAATATTAAGAAATATGATGATATCATAGTATTCATAAACGAGATGCAAGATTTATAAAAAGCATCAGACAGAGTAGCTGATTAATGTGACTTCATAAGAGTAATACATTTAGCAAGTTAGACTCATTCCACGTCTTCTTGCAGTCTTTCACTATTATGGTAGTCTTCTACAGTGGAACACAAAGAAGTGATAGGATTATTTTTAAATTAAAAAATTATAATGATCTATCTTTCTATTAGATGACAAGTCCATATAAAGTCTTTTCCCAAGTTTTGCCTATGTGTATAGAAGAATATTTCAAAAACAATCTACAGGTGCTAGAGAACAAAAATAAATATACAGTTATTGAAACATGTGCCTCCTCAAAAATTTGTTTATGCTTATGAGCATTTTATCTTCAGAACAATCACTAAATTATTCATGTTGCAAATTCTTTTACACAGGAAAAAGATTAAACACTAGAATATAAGATTTGGAGAAAAATTATGAGAATATAGAAAATGTTCAAAAATCATCAATGATAATTTTTTGCATTTTAAAATTTTCGATAATTTTTTCAAAATATGTCATCTTGTATTTCTCTTAAAAAAATGTCAATAATGTTTTTAGTTTTTTAAATTTTTAATACTTTTTTTCAAAAGACGTCATTTGTGTTTTTTTTTTTTTCATATATAATTTTCAGTTGTTGAATTTCTAAATCTCTCCACCTGCACCAAAAACACAGTTGACGATTTTTAAGTCTAATTTCCCCCCCCCCCCAAAATCTCATATTTAAATTAATAATTATGTTGTATAATAAATTTATACTTCACTTCTAAATATAAAATCATTTTAATTACTTTCATAATGATTAAGAAATATAATTGGTTTGTTAATGACATTAAAATTGTCAATAACCTCTATCAATTTTCTAGAAATTACATTTACTCTAATTAATTACTTCACTTCCATTAAAGCTTTAGATACTATTGTATTATAATACATGTAACTACTTACAGGAAGCCTTATATGAAAATTATAAGAATTTTCTGAAAACGATAATTGAAGAAAAAGATATATTCATGTAAGGTAAATAAAATTTTTCTAAATTGTCATTTTATTCTAATATATAATTGTTCCTTTGAATGAAAAAAATTATCACTAAGTTGCTTTAACTCCATTAAAGTAAAATATTCATTTTAAAAGAAAGTTTAAAAACTTTATAATTAAGAAGCTTAAGGGGATACATTTTAGTGAATCCATGATTTGTTATAACGTGTAAAGCTGCACAGTTTATTCAACAAATAAATAAATAAACAATAATGAAAGTAATTACTTCACTTTTTTTTTAATATCACTTTACGTTGATTATGTAAATAACTAAATGAAGACTATCTTCCTAATGTTAATATAGTTTTTTTTTTAAGTATCAATATTTTATTAAGGATAAATTTAGTGTATTAGTACTCTAACCCGTTACAACTCTAAAGGCAATTAACAATATATGTCAAAAGATCATTAATTAAATTTATAACTAATTTTTTTAAAGGCCCTGTTGTAAGTAGCTTCCAAGATACATATTCCAAGCATTTGGCCCAAGGTTTGATCCATTCTTCCTCTTCGCCTTGCGAAGTGTACTCCTAACATTTCTAGCATTAATTCTTTCATGCACTACTGCCTCAACAACAACATTAGATTGAGGAGATTCTATTTCAACCTCGTTTGTTGTAATATCCTGCACTTTAATTTAAATAAAATGAGTTTTATTAAAGTATAATTGAAATAGATTTGGATAGAATTTATATTAAAAAATAAAAATTAAAAAAAAATAAATAAATAATAATAATAAATGCTGACATCATTTGTGACATCATGCTGACATCACATATGCATATAGTCTGTGTACAGTACGCATGCATAGTATTTTTTGCGGCATGAATAGTGACTGCAAACAGTGTTCTGGCTGGGAAACGAGTGTGCAATCACTGTTCATGCGCAGAAATATTGTTCACGTCGAAAACACTATTTATGATCACTATTCACCCCAGAAACACTGCGCATGCGTATTGTATGCGTAGGTGACGTCAACATGACGTCACTGATGACTTCAGCATGATGTCACTGATAACATCAACATTATTTATTTATTTATTTATTTTTATTTTTATTTTTTAATATAAATTCCTTCCAAATCTATTTTAATTATACTTTAATAAATCTCATTTATTTAAATCAATATGTAGGATGTTACATCTATTCAATGAGAATGTCCAATAATCAGGCTATCAGATTCGTTAATAAACTTTTATTGTGTCACATCCTTACTTTCGTTTGCTCCCTTATCAATAACACTCAACAAAAAAATTTGAATTCTCTCTCATTCGCACATCTGCTACATTCTTTATGGAATTTGATTCCGTACTTTCAAACTCCTCTTGATATTGTGCAATGTCTGACATAGAATCACGTAAATTTTGTCTCTGGTAATCCACCTCCTTTTCCCCCTCCTCTGTGCTCTCCCCGTCATCTTTGGTCACTTTTTTTATTTTTGTTACGTTTCCTGTCCTTAGATTATGACCCTTCTCACTAATCATATGAATTGTCATCCTTCAAAGCATCCAAATTCAATGAAGCATTGTTATAACTCTCCAACGATGAAGTATTTGAATCATGATGCCATCACCCACCTTGAAAGAATTCTCCTCCACATTCCTCGACTATCTAGATTGAGAACACAAGATCATTAACGTGAATCCTTAGATCTTCATTAATCAACATATGTATTTGAGTCCATAAGTGAACTCTTGCAAAATTCATACATCTTCGGGATGTCATATCATCGTTCATGTACACAAAATCTCTCAAGTGTGACACCATCTTCCAAAAGAATAATGCCTTTGACCAAGCATGATATGGCATGTCGTACAAACAAACCCATGGTAATAGCCTTGACATTCAGTTTGAATTCCCGTAAAAGGAAGTCAGTCACACTATCAAGCTTTTTTGACTGGTGTAACCGTCCCACCATCACCTTATAACACCTCTCAGTTGTATCCTAATCAATATGGAACTCACTATAATACCATCATTAAAAGGAATTATTTGTCTCTTTCTATGTTGGGAACAATTTCAAATACAACAAAGTCAGATACAATCATGAAAGATAATTTAGTTATTGAAAATATAATACTAACTTCACAAATACATGTTTATGTTTAAGATATTAAACTTGATTAGCCTCTTTTTAAGGATAGCTTCAAGTATGTTACTTCACCAAACTCTATGTTAACAAGTGAGAGTATTAAGAAATGCAACATACGTGTATGAACTATGAAAGAGTTCAAAATTTTATAAAGTGTATCATGTAAATTAAAGCATATATTTATATGCTCTTGTTCAAAATGTTAATACTCCAAATTATGTTATTTATCTATTATAAAGTATAAACAATCAATTGTTTGCCGTAAATAAATCTATTGAAGGCATGTTGTCAACCACAATTAATGTTATTTTGAACTCAATGTTAGCATTGAAAGTTTATTACAAATGTCTATTAATGTTGTCTGCTCTATGAAAATGAAACAAGTCCAAAACACTGAACACAATAGAACTTATCCTAGAGCCATCAACAAAGTTATATCAAACATAAACAATGCCCATTTAGAAATAAAGACAAAACAAAATAAGATATTAAAGGATATATCATTGGTCATTTTTAATGTATCCTCTTAAGATGGTGATGAGAACAATAACCTACCTTATTATGGAATGGACAAAAGTCATTGAACACTTATACCACTAATTTATAGAACCCTATGTCATACCTTTTCAAAGAGAGTAGATGGCTATTATGATACAAAGAGTACTAAAAAAATGCAAGACAATATGAGGGATATCACTTGCACATAAATCATCATAAGAAAAAAAGAAGAGTGATTTAGAGTCTAATGAGGATGAAGACTTTTTTTTTCAACATTATTGTTATGCCAACATTGCTCCTAACACACGCGGATCTTTGTATACTTAAAGCTTACCTCATCTTTTGCACATGAATTAGATGAGGTGGATATAATAATTATTTAATCATTTACAAAGAGATACATTAGTTTGTAATCTTCGATCGTTCACCTTAACTTCTACACCTTTAAGATTCCTAAACTTGGTCACAACTTTTTGCAAGGCTCGTGAAGTTAAGAATATTCTTGAGGCTCAGTAACTTTCCATCCTACCCAGATGACCCATGTACACTTCATTAAAAATTACTGCCTTAACCTCTTAGAACAAATGCAACCTTAGCCTCATTCTCCAACCTCCACCCTAATACCTTTTGCCCTATCAATCATAGAAACCCATTTGATAGCTAATTTAGATAATTTTGCTACTCGTGTTTCATGGCTTAGGAATAATCTACTCTTCTTAGAAGGAAAGGGAAATGAGGGATATAGAAATGATGTAACAAATGAAGCAAGAGCTAAAGAATAAGAAGAATATCAACTAAAAGAAACTAGTGATGGAAACCAAATGGATGACTTAATTGGAGACCTTGTTGGAGAAGGGAGTTGAAGGACACATAAAACTTAATCATTAATATTGTAATTTGTTAAATATCTCATAAGTCCATGTGGATTTGACAACCTTGTTGTTTGCTATTGCAAAATTTTTGGTACACTTGCTAAAGAATCGACAATCCACAATTGTAAAACTAGTGAAAATAAGCCAACTTGGCATATCAATCAAAACATATAAAATGCTGAAAAAGAAAAAAAAAAACTAAGAAGAATAACAATGATCACATCAACCTTCACACCAAGTTCAATCATATTGAAGTAATATATTTAACCATTGAGAAACTATAGTGTTCAAATTTCTCCCTATTAGTATCTAAAATAGGAAACAGTGTTATGAATACAAGGTAGAAATATCATTAAATCAATAAAAAACTTTTAATTGTTACAACATACAAATGATGCATTAAGTTAATTATTAAAAAATACTTAGTTATTTAGCATTGTAATTCTTACTTACTTGAGACATGTCATCTCATTTCAATGACAAAGATGATTTAAACACAAATTGTGTCATATACTAAAACTACATAAGTGGTGAACATGCTTATTATGCCTATAACAAATATATTTAGACCACTTTCTTGAATTCTTTGAGTTATTTATCGAGAACCAATTTCTACTTTTGCTACTAACAGTAGTTGCATCTTTTAATTCATTATGCTTAATGTTAATTTCATCTTAATCATTTTGACCTATATAAGTTTTTCTTTTTTTAGAACCTCAAGTACTCTTGTGACTCTATCCTTTTCATTGTAAAAATCTTCTAAACTTTTACTAGCAAATACAATTAATTCCTTATATTGATGCATCAATATAATAAGTCTACCTATGAGATGTAAGAACCAATAATTTGATCCATTAACCAAAAGGTCTTGAATTGAATCATTTGTATTATTTGTCAATCTGATCAAATATTAAACATTTTGGAAATTCTACAAGCACTACAAGAATATGGTCATATCATATTTAGAGTTGTAATACTTTGATATCAGATAAATATCTTATGTAAATGACTCTAACATCTAATCAAAACAATTATGGATAACTTAACTAGTGTAATGTGGAACAAAAAAAAAATCCTTATAAAGCAATTGCCCTTGTAATGCTTTATTAATTTATTTCCAAATATTGGATCAATGAAGGAAAAGTTAGGCTCAAGTTTTTTTATATCAAATACAATTTAGGAACATATAAAATTGTTGTAACAATTATTTTAAATTACATAATGAGTTAACAAATCTTTCAAACTTGCGAGTGAAAACGTTCACACAAGGAAGTTATTCTAAGGCCAATAAAAAATTACCATGTATTTGACATGTGACTCACATCTTCCTCCTTTGATATATCTCTGTAACTAGCTAACCATTGTTTCACATATCTAAATTATACACAATTTCACTCTACTTATTATGAAACTTACTCATATCATAAGCAAATAACCTGTATTTCTTAAACTCAAAAGTAAATGCAAAAATCTCTGACATTCACAATTGCATTACGAAATAAATGAGGCACACAATCTATTATGTGTATCTGACTACACCTTTTTTATGACCTTTCTCATTACCATATCTTCATTGATAATTATTGATACAAGTGTCTTATCTTCATTGCTTTTGCAAGTTGTTCTAATAGCTACACAATTTTATTTATTTTTTAGTTTCATCTCTTATAATTACAACAATAAACAATGTAGTTTGCTTGTGATGATTTACACTTCAAACTACTAAAATTGAACAATGATACTTATTCTTCTTATATATTGTATCAAATGCCACAAAATTACCAAATATTTTATTATCTTTTCAATTAAATCTATAACTAAAAAAAAATTTCAATTTACTTCCTCATATATAGTGTGACAGTAAAACATGAGTGAATCAATCAATCCTAACTAATTAAGGTATTTTAAATCACTCATAAAAATCAATATATGCATATATATTTTTCCTTCAAATCTAATTATACATATCTTTTTAATGCAACCTTATTTTTCATATCCTTCTAATTAGGTAGCAAAGGAACTATATATAAGGGTTTAGGGTTTAAGACAAGGCTCTATACTAGCCTTATTGAAACTATTCACTTGTATTATATCTAACTTGCACAATTTCCTATATGTTGGAAGCATTCCATAAAACTGTTCATCTAGTAGTTCATGATTATGATCATTAAAAAAATAGGTTGCATACCATTGACTAGAATCCATATGCACTTTAAATTTTGTTTGCAACCATACCTAGTTAAAGGTTTACTTTGACACTCACGATTTTCATTAGTTGAAATCTTCACGTGAAATCTTTGCCTATAATAGTTTTTTTGATATTCTCGCTTGAGTGAAATGGGTCCAGAGAGTAGCCTATTTTTCTTGTGACTCCTTGTCTAGGCAAGCTCTATCTTGCCTGGGTGACCTGCTTATCGCCTAAGTGAGACCTCTTCTTAACTGGGCGAGAGAACAGTTAAGGCAACTCTATACTATCTTGCTTGAGCAAGAATTATCTCGCTTGAGCGAGAAACTCTGCACTAAACTTCCTATTTTTCTCAAGAACAAGGGAATAAAAATGAGGGTATTACACTTCGCTTCATGTGTGATCCATTTAATGGCAACTTTGCTAGGGTTATTTTAGGCATTACATTCAGTGAAGAACCATTATCAACTAAAACTCTTGCCAAGAGATGATTCGTACACTTCACAGAAATGTGCAAAGCCTTGTTATGTCTTGATCCTCCCACGAGAATTTTGTCAATAGTGATTGTAAGGTAATTATTTGAAGTGATGTTGCCAACAATACCCTCTAGCTTGTCCACTGAGGTGTCATGGACAACGTGAGCCTCATTTAGGACTTTCAACAATGTTCTTCTATGAGGCTTTGAGTTCATCATCATTGACAATAATGATATTCTAGGAGGAATTCGGTTTAGTTGGTTGATAAATCCACATTTTACTACTTTTTTTTAGTATAGTTTTGTTAATAAATAAGTAGTAAAGTACTAAATAAACTTGGAAATACCATAAAAATTGCATTAATATTAATAATTGTGTAAATAGTTTAGAATTTTAGATTTTATTTCAATTCTGGACAATTTGACTTAAAATGACTTAATTTTTATGCAGAAGCTTCAGCTAAGACTTTGAAGTTGATATTGAAGTGGAAAAAGGTGAAAGAATTGAGCTTAAAGAGCAAGAATCAGATGATAAGTGTTGGGCGTAACCACTTTGAGTGCATAGAGTTAATACTTTGAAGAAGAAAATCCATAAAGATAAAGTGAGTAGCAACTCTAAGTGCTGAAAATGAACACTCCAGCAACAGAACTCCTGAAGAGTCTTGCGCGTAGACACTCTGGTCACTGAGAGTAGCCACGTCCAAAGCTAATTTACTTAGCACTTTGTGCGTGGACACTCTGGTCACTGAAAGTAGCCACTCAAAGTTGTGCGTGTACACTATGCCTACTTAAAGTAGCCACGCGTAAGGTTTATTTGCATAGAACACATGCGCGTAGACACTCTTACTCCTGAAAGTGTCCACACAAAATAAGAGAATTTTGAAAATCACTTTTCAGTATCGATTTTGGACGATTTGAGTTCTTACCTCAGCTATATAAGCTTCTATAAGACCTTTCATATTATAATTCTCAAAGATTAAAGTGTAAAAGTGAAAAAGGCAGAAAAAACATTATAGATAGAAGTTAAGAGTTCAAATTTGGAGATTTTTGATCATTTTTATCATTTTTCACTTTGTAACTATTTTAACTTCTAAGGAAAGTCAGAGAGAGAGATTTGGAGCGACTTTCAAGCTTCATTACTAGAGGAATCAGGGTGAAGATTGGGTCTTGGAAGATATTCTTTTGCTCCTTGTCTTCTTCTTTTCTTACTTTTCCTTCTTCCATTGTAATGATGTTCTAAACCTTTTTGGTTAGAGATCTATGGATCCAGATTTGATATTATGATGTAATTTTGGATCTGGACCTTAGAGATTTTAATTGAATTGAGTGTGTGATTTTGTTCTTAATGCAGTTGTGAATTACATCTTCATTCAATTGAACTTAAAGGAATCTTCATCAATGGAAATTGAGTTTATTTCTTATATCTGAATCATATGCCTAGGTTATTGAGATCTTAGGAATAAGTATCATAATCTAGTAATCCTATAATTTCCAAAACTTACTGCAGTATTTGATTGAATTTAACCTAAGGAATTAGGGATGTTTAATTAGGTATTAGGATCATTGAGGCAAGGAATTGTCCTTTGGTTAAAGAAGTGAAATTAATTATTAATTAATTAGAATTCTTAAGAGTCCATAGCATAATTACATTGCAATTGAAAATTTGGTGAAGTGATTCCTAACTATTTTCCATATAGTATTTTCAATATAAAATTTATATTCTGTTTTACAATATTTTATTACCTTTTATTGTTCTTATTTCTCATTTTTTTACATGTTACAAATCTTTCAAATGAATTGTGTGGTTCAACTAATTGTCAATTTGTGAAGTGGTAATGAAAATAAGATCCTTGTGGATGATACTTGGGACTCATATTGATTTCCAAAATTTTATTATTTGCTACAACTACCTAGTACACCTGCTAGGTAGTAATTTTACATAAAGAATATTGTTGTATTCTAAATTTGTAACATTGGTCCACCACCATATACTTGTTCTGCTTTATGAGCTTCAAAAACTCATAAGCCACTTCATGACAGACCATTTTCTTTTGTTCCTCTCTTCATCTTTAGCTCTTGAGTCGTTGGTTTAGTGCCTTCTTTTTCATAATCATTCATCTTTTCCATCAACTATTCGTTCCTCAATTCCTCAAGTGTATAGATACAACCACTTATAGTCATATCTCTGAGACCAATGATATTTGTAATATCAGCAGCATGGGAATCAATGTCCTCACATTGTATTTTCTAGGTATCGCTTTATTGTCCTTATAAAGATAAGACATAGGGAGTCGTAAAGTGATATGCTTTGGCAAAGTAGGTGTTGATGTAGTTGTTTTCTTGGTGTAACTGATGACCAAAGATTTTGGGCTATTTGAGATCAACTCATCAACTGCCAAGACCTCTTGATTGATATTAGAGGAACCAATTTGCATTAATTGCTTATCCATAAGGTCTTGCAAAGTGTGGATAAACTCAATACATTCCTCTAATGCGTGGGGGGCATTATGGTACTGTAACTTACAACCATTTTCTCTTTCTGAACTTTGCTCACGTAGTTCAAATTTACACATTTCTTTAAAAATAGAGTTTAATGGAGTCTTCACACCATCAACTTTCTTCCTCAAGAATTGTTCCCTGCCTTTGTAACATCCTGATTTTTACTCCCTCCATGTTCATGTGTGTTATCACAATTTCATCTCTTTTAGAAGTAATTCAATGTATTTTACAAAATTTAAAAATTTTGGTTAAAGAAGTTTTGCAATAAAAGTACTTATTTGTAACACCCCAAAAATTTTCTCACTTCTATATGTTAAAGTTTAGAATTTTATTTATCTTAACCATTTCTTTCTCGTATTGATTCTATGCCTCCATAGAGTTGAAGCCATTGATTTAAAATTTTGATGTACTCACATTCACATAAAGTCATTCCTGAAATTTTTCCCTTTCTTCTTGATATGAATCTGACAAGTAGATTATTGAAGAAACTAAGTGGCTTAACGTACGATCCCAAATATTTTTTTTAAAGGAATACAGTCCCGAACATTATTTACTGGCTGCATAAAGGAAAGGATTATATTATTGCTTCAAAACCTTGTGTCCATTTTTCTCTATTGATAGAATTTTGGAATTTAGTTTTCAATTGTCAGGCTTGTGATTTATTATTGAGTAATCTATAATATTTTATAGTTGTTAAATGTTAATTGAAGGATTATTTGGTATTGGAATATATTTAGATGGAGTTTGAAATTATTAAAAAAAAAAGTGAACAGTACCGTATGAACAGTGCCAATGAACAGTAAAATTGCCTATGAACAGTACAAACCGCGTACAAATCGTGTATGAACAATAAAAATTGCGTATGTACAGTGACTGTTAACATCATCATGACATCATGGCTGACGTCACATACGCGTACAGTGCGTGTACAGTGCCCTGAACAGTGTTTCTAGCGTGAACAGTAAGGCGGTGAACAGTATTTCTAGCGTGAACAGTAAATTTCAAAAATTTTCTATAAAAAAGGGGCTTTACACGAAATTTTCATTCCTTCACTCCTCTCCAAAGTTCTCAAAGGTTCTAAGGCCGTATACCACCATTTTCTCTCATACTAAATCCTCCTAAACTTATATTTCTCACCAGATCTGAGATTCTACGTCTATTCTGAAGGATTTGAAGTAAGTTTCTTTAAGTTTGAAGCTAGATTTACTACTCACTTCTTTTCTCCTTCTCTTTCTCATAGAAGTTCATGGTGTTCTTAGGAGAAACTTTGTTCTAAAGCCAAATCTTCAGTGAATCTTGCTATAAAACAAGTAATATTTGGTAGATCTAGTGTGAATCATCGTTCTGAGATAAGGAGAGTTTACTTTAACCTATGAACTACGTTTTGAACGGTTTAAAATGCTATTTCAAGATATTTTGATATGATTTTGTTAGATCTATTGAATAAAAGCTATTTTCTAAATTGTAACTATTGTTAATTGATTTAAAATGCTGAGATTTTGGCTGATTTATTATAAATTTGCCTTAGCTGAGCTGTTAAAATAATTTTGGTGGTGTGCATCATGCTAAGATATATGTTTTGCATCATTATAAAGCCGAGTTACATGTTTAGGTGGGTAGACGTGTAACATTAAGTTCATGCTGAGCTGCTGTGCTCTGCTGTCTGGATCAAGATACCAGAATGGGTCACTCCCGGACCGGCTCGGTTCCTTCTGGATTACTTAGGCTGTGAAACCAGTTGGAAACCGTTTTCATGTTGTGCATTAGATGGGCTGGTAATGCATGGGGCTACTGCTGTGAATAATGTTTTTGTTATATATATACGATTTTAGTTTATTTTGTAAGCTCACCCTTGCATTTCTTTCTATGTCGTTGTGTGCGTGTGTACTGTGATGATCGTACGGTGGTACGTGAGCATATGCAGCAGGTGTTGCATCTACTTCACAGGCTGAGGGGTCAGTGAAGAAATGTTAGAAGCTGAAGTCGAGTAATATTGGATCAAGGTCCTTTTTCCTTATATTTCAAGACCTCATGTAGAGGGAGCTACGTAGTATAGCTTTGGGTATTTTGAATATTATGAACTAAATGTAATATTATGTTGTTTTATTGGATATTTGTTGTAAGAAACTTTGCTTTATTTTTTAATGAGAAGTGAATTTTATACTTATATTCTCTATTATTTATTTATCTTAAATAAGTATGTAATGTAGAAACAATGTTCTAGGTTCCTTATAAAAGGAGTCGTGATACCAATATGTTAGGTTCTCCTGTTATTCCATCTTATGTACCCATTACTATACAACCAGAAGAGAGGTTTCACTCTTTAATAACTCCTTGCATGTTGTGAATTAATGTGGCGCTCTACTCAAATTACAAGTGTAATCCACTTCCACCTAAACCTCAATTCAATCAACCTTAATTATGTAGAATATGTACATGTAATGCAGACTTACCACCCTTGATCTCCACATTTTAACAGCTGGATCTTGCAATTAATGAACCTCCCTCACTTATTCCATGACGTGCCATCCTCCCCTATCTCTTGCCGCTGCACAAAACTTTACTATAGCATAACAAGATTGCATGTGGCTTCTTGATGTAGGTGTTAGCTCCACATTCACTTTCTCTTACTTCATTCCACCTCATTCCACATCCTCGCTTCTGCAAGCTCTCTCTAGCTCTCGATTTCTCATTTCTCCCACCTTATTCTTCATTTTGCAGCAACTTAGTGCTGGAAATCACCACCCTCCACAGCCACAACCTTGAACACTTCCTTCTCCATGCAAACAGCAAGTGAAAAAGCTTTTCAACCTAACTTGTTTCATCCAAAACAGACACTGGATCATTAAGTTACAAGAAAAATGATAAAACCCTTTCTTGTTCTGCTTTTTTCTGTGTTGCAGTAACAAGAGCGACTAATTTTTGTTTTTATGGTCTCTAAAACTTGAATCTAACCATTTCCTTATGATCCTCCCAGAATTAGCTTCTAAACACAAGTGGTTTCGCTCAAAACAGATATCGAATTCACAAGTTATAGTGAAAATGGCAAGGTCTCTTCCTTGTTCAACGTTTTTGTTGTTTCAGCAGCAAAGGAGGCCATTTTCCCCATCTCTATGGTCTCCAAAACTTGACATGCAACATCCCTTTGTATTCCTTGCAGAATTATCTATCCAACGGTGTATCTGGAGCACAAATTCGACATCGTTTGCCCCTTAATCGCGTAGAATATGTGAGCACCTTTAGTTTTATGTTTTCTGTAGAAACTATATAAAGAAATAATTTTTACGCCCTCTGTACAAATTTTTTTCAACAAAAAAAATTATTTTTCATAAAATACATGAAAATAGATTTCCACTGCATATTTTTATGTTAATTTTGGACTTCGTTTGAATACCTTACGAAATGAATTACAAAAGTGGAGCAAAGCTGGAAAACTTGCATGAACAGCAGTGAAGTTTTATTTTTTGCCCCTTCCTGTGCATTAAAACTTAATTTTTAAAAGTTGATTTTGATCCTTATGATCTTATCTTTCTAACAAAATTTTCAGATCTTGATTTGGACTTCATTTGAATTCGTTACACTTAATTTTACAAACGTTACACAAATATGAAGTTTTCAAGTTTTCTAGAATAAGTGCATGGCTGTTTTTGAATTTTTAAAAATACTAGCTCTTGGCCATTTTGACTCAAAGGATTTTGATAAACTCTTTTTTGAACTAGGAACGCAACGAACCAAGAAACTACAAATTTTGACACTAGGAAGTCTAAGAAAAAGAGCCTGCGAACTACCTTACTCATCAAGATGAGGGGGAAGGAGGTATTTTAAGTAAACAGTAAGAAATGAAATAAATCAAAGAGGGTTGTCCCTTAACCCTGAGGTCTAGAACACATGTATCAGGAGACATGTGGTGTTTGAATTACAAGTTGACATTTTTGAATATTTACTTAGGACTTTTGATGTTTTAAAATATAATTATAAGTATATTTTCATTTTGATGAATCTCGATCTTTGATTGAGAATTATTTTACACTTGATGTTTGAGTAAATATTATTTTGTGAAAATTATGAATTATTTTAAGTGAATTATTTACTCAAAGCTTGTCGAAAACCAAAGGTTAATTAAACAGAATGCTTTATTGAAATGTCCAATATGAGTAATATGTATAGTGTATTTGAACAGGATATCTTGTGTGTTGTGCTCTTTGAAAACATATGGTTTGGCGCATGTGTTGTGTAAAGAACTAAGAATATGCATATAGGTACATGCAGGATGAGTGGGCACCATTTGTGAACTTGAGCCCTTTGAGGGTGGGAACATGCGTGATGATATGCTAAGAGTAAATTGGTATGTAAGTATATGCGTTTTAAGGAGTTTGGTCATGGTTTCAACTCTGACCTTGAGTTCAATAATTGAATCTAATGACCAAAAGTAAACCTTTGTGAAAACTTTGTTTTCTTTCTTTTTGAAAATAAAAATGAGTAGTGTAACTCTAGTCGGGTAATGGTTGGAACTCAAGGAAAGAGATGAAGCGAGTGAGCTTGGAACACTTAGAGAAAGTGCATTAAGGCACGGATATAAGTACTTGCCAATTCTCTACATATATATGGTTCTGAACAGTTGATAAAATCGTGTGAAATCCTAAATTTGGCCAGTGCCTGTGTGCGTGATTAAGGGAGTGAAACTCTGAAAGTGTGCATGACTATTCAGAAGGCAAATATGTGTGAATTCTCACTCCCTATGAAGGAAGTCACGAGCTTATTTTATAACTGTTGTTGGTGAAAGATAGGGAGGACCTTGACGTCTAGGGGATTTAATGGAGTTGGGTGACTTACCAATAGCCCTATGAGTGTCCTAGGCTCTGAACTCTGGCAGGGAGTCTCCATGCAATGCTCCTTTATCCTGACTTTCTCCTGAGGCTTATCTTGTTGCTCGAGCTAGATCAGTCGGTGGAGATTTGAGTCTCCACCATACATGGGAATGTAGGTTGGCTAGTGAAACTCTCAACAACTTCTAAACAATAGGATTGTTATAGATCAAGAGTCGCATAAGCATGAAAAAGAGATTTTGCCAAACCAAGAGTTATCATTTGCATTAACTATGGATCATGTAATTAGACTTGCATTTTGTTAGATTGTAAAAGTTACAATTATAGTAATATAATGTATGCACGTACTTACTTTGTTTTGTTTCTTTTCTGAAGGATATTTTCTTGAAAATATATCTCACTCCTTCTTTTCTTTGTTGAAACATGTTGTGGTGTTAGACATTTTCTTTTAGTTGTCATAGATCTTGAGGATGACCTTTCTCTGTCTTATTCTCCACGTTGAGCTCAATTTAAAAAGGATCCTTCAGATACAAGGAGTCTTGACCGTTGTTTAGTTTTTTTTTTTTTTTTGGTCAGCTGCTAGAGGACCCCACTTGTTGTATGGTGAAGAATTTGATACTTTATATTTTATTTTGGTAGCTTGGGTGTAATGTACTTTGTTTTGGTACTCTAATAGTCGTGGATTGTGTTTTAAAATTCTTGGATAATTTGCAGTTACTTTGGACAATTATGGGATTATTTATATGACCAGGTTTATGTTATTAGTTATCTTCTAATTTTATTTAAATGGAATTAAATAGGCAGGAAATTAGTTCTTTAATGCATGCAGGTAATGAACGTGAACTCTGTGGATTCATCCCCTAAGAGAGTTCTAGTTGAAGTGATAAATCACATGTTGTATCTCATATTATTAGTAATTGGCTCATGAGCAAGTGAAAAAGATTTAAGTCCACTTGTATAGTTTATGTCAATACATGATATGGCTATATTATTCAAGTGCTACTTACAAATATTATGATTTTCTAAACTATAAGTAAATGAAGAAAACAAAATCTCATGAGTAATTATTAGTAATAAGAGTATGAGATGAATCTTTATAAACTGTTTCCTATCAAGTTCATGAAGAATCAAGATCTATTTCGTGACCGCGTGTCACTTTAAAATATATTAAAAAGCAAGTTTCTCAATACTTAAGAATGATATTGGTATCCATAAAAATAATCCTATGCACTCATGTTAAAAAAAAAAATCTCATTTGGTCCAAGACTCTTAATAGCAATCTATATACATTATGTATCAAGTTATCTAAAAGTAGTAAGATTATCGAGTCTCAGTCTTCATCACCGTTACAGTCTTCATCAATGAGGTTGATTGATGTAACATATTTTAGGTTTATATTTATAGTTTTATATTGATTTATAAACACTTTTAATATGTTTTGTTGTTCGAGTTTTTACCATTTTCTACTTATTTGAATAAATTGGGCTTATTCAAATAAATACTTTAATTTCATATTTTGCTAATTCTATTTGCATTGGATTCCACACATCAAGGGCTTTAAAATGCATATATGGATCGTTGGATTTGTAATTAATTTCTATTGTTTATGATTTTTGGAAGTTGAGACAGATTTGCTAATAATTGTTGCGAGATTGCATTTAAACCCTTTGTTATTGGATAATTGTATTTGGGCTTATAGTTATAATTAAGGCCTGAATTTTGGACATTTAGTTTACCCTAATTAGAGCCTATAAATAGACTAGTAAGGTTTTGAATTGGTGGGTGCGATTAGACACTTTGAGATTTTGAGATTTGGCCGAAATAAGAATCATTTTTCTTACTTTATCTCGAATTCTCTCATTCTCGCGTAGGTTAAGTGCTTTGGTGGAGGGCTAAACCTCCCATTCAATCCACAAAATCCAAATGTTATAAATCTAATTTGAGTTCTGAGCTAAATTGCTCCAAGTTTGTTCTCTTTTTCTCTAATTTCAAATTTGTGTATTGCGATTGTGATTAATTTTTCTGTGGTTAGAATTTAAATGAGGATTCAATTGATATTCTAATTTTATAATTAATTTGTGTTAGGTTAAATGATAATTTGATTTAATTTGTAATCTACTTCCATTAGGTTATTCGATTGAATGAATAATTAAATTAAGTAAGTGTTTAAACTTAGATTAAAATATTTAGATACTATGATAATCAGAGTTACACTCATTTTATATTCTGTGGATTGATATTTCTTAATTTATTTTTACCCAATTTTAATTTTTTCACAATTTAATTTAATTAATTTGCAGTTTTCAAACCCCCTAAATCTTACTTTCATTCTTAAAAAAAATCTAAAATTAAATTTAACTAAAGATGTGTTTTTGTGAGTCGACCAAGGTTGAGCTTTATACTGCAAAATTCTTAGCGAAACTTAATTGTTTTGATAGTAACTTGGCATCGTCTATCATTGATAGACGGCCCCTAATGACTTGGCATAGGATTGCTTCCAATATTGGGATTCTTCTCCTCAAAACTTATCCACCTTGCATTGATCAAGTCTTACACTTTAAACTTTAATGCCTTACAATTTTTTGTGGAGTGGCCAACAACACTTGCATGGTATTCACACCTGGCATTAGGATCATAACCCCCTAGGATATAGGGGCTCCAAAGGTTTTATGGGACAACGCACCACCATTGAGCTTTGCAGTAATTGAGGTAACAATTCTTTATAGGAGATAGGGATAAGGTCAAGGTGAACTGATATTTGGTCCTAATAGTTTAGAGGTCATGTTTGGTTGGGATAAGTGTGATGGGCTTAATTGGTTTGAGGTGGCTATATGGGGAGTGTGGAAGATGGATTTTGTGTGTTGGGATGGTAAGCTTTATAGGGGGTATAAGCTGGCTTAGGGTCAAATTTACCAGAGGAGTGAAATGTTACTGCATTGGCTTCTCCCTTCTTCTTCTTCCTAGGTCCGCTCAATGGCCTCTTATGCTAGTTGCCCCTATAGCATATGCAATTTTTCCATTTCTCATGTCGATTTCTACTCTTTCTCCTATGATGACAACATTAGAGAAATTTACAGAGATACCTCTAATCCTGTTGTCATAAAAGGGAGATCGAAAAGTATCGATGAATAAGGAGACCATTTCCTTTTCTAAAAAAAGGGCTCAACCTGCACTATCGTTTCTCACCATCTTTGAGTGTACTCTTTAAAAGTTTCATTGTCTTTCTTCATCATGGTTTGAAGCACTAATCTATCAAGGGCCATGTCAATGTTGTACTTGTATTACTTTAGGAAAGCATTAACCAAATCCTTCCAACAACAAATAAAGTATGTTTCGAATGCATATACCAATTTGAAGCTATCCTGGTTAGACTATCTTGGAAAAAATGGATTAACAACTTGTCATCACGAGCATGCGATGCCATTTTCCTACAATACATGGTAAGATGGCTCTTTGGACAAGTAATGCCTTTGTATTTATTAGATTTTGGTGCTTTAAATTTTGACAGAATTACTAGGTCTGGCACTAGACAAAGGTTAACTGCATCTCCAATACCATAGCTATTACCCTCAACAGCTCGAAACCTATCTTCTATGAGTTGCAACTTTCCTTTCGCATGATCGCTCTCATCTGGCTGAAACCCTTCAATAGTGGGATGAAAGGGAGTGCTTGCAATACCAATAGAGGTAGGTGGATTCCCCTAGGTGCTTAGATTGATGGTTTGTGGTTGGAGGACAATTTATGGGTTAGGCATAATATCTTTTCGCAATATTAGGAGCGTTTGAGAGTTTTTGACGATGTTTAAGGGCATGCCTTAGGGTTGGGTGGATTGTTGTTGAGTGATTAATGAATCACTTACAGCTAGGGGTGCATTATTGTATGATGAAAATTGTACCTCTTGAGCTATAGGTGGTGCATAGCCAGCTGGGAGGCTATAAGGTAAGAATTGAGCCTCTTAAGAATTAGTCTGTTGGATGGGCCTATTAGGATGCAATGTTAGTGGTGCTATTGTCCCGTGGGGGATAAAATCGGGTGGGTACGTGGGAGTAGTAGGTGGTCCTCCATTAACTGGTGTGATCCCTTCAATGTTTCTCCTTTCCAAAGATTGCAATATTTCCAAAATTCTGGCCATTTAATCTTTCAGTTGGTTCATCTTATTCCTTAGCTCTTCATTGTGTTGTTCTAATTCAATCATCATGATTTTTTACTGAGCATATTCTGTAAGGATGTCTGATCCGTAGTTTTGCTTATTTTAATTCTTAAAAAAAAATGATGAGTAAAAGGAAGATTAATAGAATGGATATATTCTGTTAAGCCTTCAATGTTTTAGAGAAGTTCCCTATTTTTCAATGCTAGAGGAAAATTCCTCTTAGGTCGAGAAGTAGTTGACACTCACTCTAAAGAAGCATTCACTTCTCAATAGACGGAATCTTACCTACTAGCAATGCATCATATACCCCATGCTCCCAATCCAAGGCAAATCACTTTGAGAAAAAATGAGGGTAATATTCCTTTAAAATGAGAAGTATCCTTGATAGATAAGATTCGTATTAGACCCAAATATGAACACCACAAATAAATTTTATTCCATTTCAAATAGAAGAGGTGCAATGTCATTTTCAAGTGATGAAATTACACGTGCACCCCAAAACTCATAGCGAGATTCTTACAATATTTGAAGAACATAATGACTTTAAAAGGAAACACAATCTCGTGGTTCATTTGGTACTCCTCTTTTGCTTCTTAAAAGTGCTCTAAGTGATCTGTAGTGTGATGTTGGACGCAATTGTACATGTCATTGCACCACTTCATCCATTCCTTTTTCTTTTCCTATTTAGAGCCTCAGTCAGCATGTTTATTTCATCTCGCATTCTGTTCATTTTGGAGAGAGATGCTTCTTCTTCCCTCTTTCTTTTTACTCCTTTGCCATTTGAGTCATTAAACTTGTCGGCACATTGATCTTTCAAATGATTTATTTCTCTATCTTTCTTTTGACATTGTCTCTTGAGCCTGTCAACCTCTGCCTTGACGCGTTCTACTTCCTCTTCGAATAATCTTATTTATGCTTTTGCTTATTCCAACTGGGTCATTAAGGAAGTCACTGCTTTACTGGGTGCTTGAGAGGATTCCTTTTCTTGACATTCTGCTTTAGGGACTTGATCTTGGACTTTTCTAGCTTCCCTCCATTCTCGATATTATGGTGAGACAGTCACACGGGGTTTACCCAGCTCCTTCTCTCCTTTTCTTCTAACACTTTCCCATGTAGCTCTAATCTCTTCTAGATGCTTATTAGCACCATCCTCAGTATAGTGGAAGATTAGTCCTCCTAGTTCTTCATTTCTTGGCTTGGTTTGATTCCATTTAAGCTGCCTGAGAGCTATGGTTAGAGTATATGCTATGCATCCTCTCGGTCCCATCAAAGGCACACTTGAAATTTTCTGCAACTAACGAAGTGTCTCTAGGGTGGTACCAAGGATATACCTATGGAAAAATTTTGGCATTGAATCTTGAGAAGTCTTCTTTTCATACTCAAGCATCCTATTTTTTTATTTGAATGCAATGAAAACTCCTCAGAGGATCGGGCATATGACTCATATGATTTGCTGCATAGAGATGGTTTGTGAACCAAATAACCTATAGATGAGAACATCATAATGTGCCCCCATTTTTCTAATGACATACTTCCATATAAAGTAAAGTATCTGCTAGAATGACAAGAACTGGATTTACTCTATTTGTTTCATATTGGTGAAATACGTCTATAGCAGCTTGGTCCATAAAACCTAAAGTGAATGGGAATAGAACTAGTCCATAGATCAATAATGCGAGAATCTTATTGAAGTTGTCCCAATTCCCTTGTTTGTAATGTTCTTCTAAATAGCTCTTCTTCCAACCTTGAACTGATCCCCTGTTCTCAAATTCAGCTCGTTCTGTGCTTAGGCTAATCCAAGCAGCTATTTTCCTAAATCCCACATAATTCCCTCTGTAGATATATACCTTATTGTCTCCCTTAATTGGTAATCTAACCATCATTTCATATTCTTCAATGGTAGGCATGAGATCCAAACTGGTAATTCTAAGCACATGAGTTTTGAATTCAAGAATTGGGCTATAGCACTCAACATCGGTGTTTCTACTAAGACAGAAAGAAAATCAAGGATTCGACTGTATTTCCTTTCAAAGCTTTAGTGTGCTTTCTTGGGCATACATTGGCGAATTTCATTCTCTCTTTGAAGGTTATTGCTCAGCACAGTGATTTTGATACTTCTCATTGGTCCTGATGCATTGTTAGTGTGACCTTGAACCTCTCTCATTTTTTAATGCTATTAAATCTTTTAAATTTTTTTATAAAAGAAAAAAAATAAATAACATAATAAAATTAGATGTTCGATATGTAAACTTAATGAATGCATGATAATTTAGGATGATTGAAAATAATGAGATGAAATGTAACTTTTCATGCTTAGGAGGTGTCTTACCGATGCAAGCTAAGCAATGACAATGATTTTCACAAAATAAATATTTTTTCATTAATGTTTTATTTTATTCTTGGATGAGAAGGAAAGAAAATGGTATGTTCATGGTATGCTTGTCATGTTACTAAGCTATGATGAATGAAGAGAAAAGGAGATTTTATTGAAAAAGATTTTGGACTTGATAGGTTAGATTCCCGCTCTTATGTATCCTCTGCGGGCAACAAAAGAATCAAAGTCACGTAGTTTGTAACTCCTTAATTTTATTTTCAAATAAATAAATTTTGCAAAAAATAGAAATGACAAAAATTTTCATTTAAATAATTCCCAACACATGGTTTCATCAAAGCATTTTAAAATAAGAATGGATTATAACTTTATATCAAATAATTACTACTTGACCAATTCAAATACATCATATTTTCAAAATAAATATTCTAAGTCCTATAGCTGTGTCATCCATCCATTCACTGAGCCCAGTGCTGATCGTCTTGGTCACCTGAAAAATAAATGTAAGGGTGAGTACCCTACACTATCCAACACACATAACCATAGAGACTCACCTTGTACACTCCACATATTTTCTAGCATAACTCAAATCAAGCATCAACAAACACAAGTAATACTTTTCAAATATTTCATTTCTATTCACAAATAGGTGTGCTCACTGCACATTAGCCACACTCATTGTGGCACTGTGATCACAGTTTTCCTGATGCCCTCAACCTTAGGAACTTACTCAGTTTCACACCATAGATGGTCGTCAGATAGCCCCCACCTCACGGATACAATGTGTGCAGTCACGAGCCCCTTAGTAAAGGTGTTAATCAGAGGCTGAGTCAGGAGGAGAGTATGTGGCTTGTGGTGCACCCATGCTCACTGTTGATGTCACTACCACCCTCTTTTCTCTAAGGTATTTCTACCGCCTCCATCTTCCACACCCCCAGTATATTACTATAACTATTCATAGTTTTTCAACATTTTCCAATCACAATCATATTCACGATTCATCATGTAACACCTTAAATTTAACTTCAATAAACAAAAAATTTCACAAATTTTTGAAATAATAAAATTTCCATTTTCAATTCAAGTTTCATCAACCATTTCAAATAAAGAAAGGGGTTTACAAATTATATCAAACAGTTGCTACAGGACTTATTCAAATACAACAGTTTTCAAAATAATATCCTAAGTCCTATGGCAATTCCATCCACCCCTTCACTGAGTCTGGTGCAGATCGTCTTGATTACCTGAAAAATGAATGTAAGGATGAGTACTCTACACTACCCCAAAACACACAGTCCATAGAGTCTCACCTCTAGCACATTTCCAATACATTAAACAAATACAATCATAGGCAGCATTATCACATAGCTCATATCAATTTAACACCGATGCACTCACGGCATCGACAACATTTCACATTCATAAATACAATACACGAACCCGTGTATACGCATACCAGCCACACTCACTATGGCACTGTGATCACAGATTTACACCATGAATGGTCGCCAGTTACCCCTGTCTCACGGATATCACGTGGGCAGTCACGGGTCGCTCAGCAAAGGTAATGGTCAGAGGTCTAGTCAGGAAGAGAGTGTGTGGCCCGTGGTGCACCTGTTCCACAGTCGATGTCACCACCACTCTCTCCTCCCCAAGGTATTTCTACTGTCCTCATCTTCCACACTCTTAGTATATCGCTGAACCATTCACAACACATTACAATGGCGGTACACGCCCTATTCACATACATTTCATTCACACACGCAATAATCATGCTTACACATGGCATACAACCCATATTGCATTTATATACATGGCACTAGGCCCACATTCATTTCACATTACACGGCACATAGCCCACATTTTATCCACAATATCATTAATTCACCAATCAATGGCATTTCATCACACACAATCACCTCCACGAGCCTAACTATTCCAACACACATCACATTGCACACCAATTTCCATCAAACACATAATTTCTACTCCCTATCTCAGCCACATTGCATTAATCAACAAAAAATACAGGAACTACAACACATTGAGATAGGTTAGAGTTCCCCCATACCTCGGGTTGACATTCCACACGCTAAATCCACTAAGAAGTGCTCCCCTCATGGATTTCATCCTCCAAGCGTTTCCCACTTAAATCCAACCTTCAATTGAGCTCTCGAATGGCTTTGGACGCAATGTAATCGATGGAAAAGGGTCTGGGAATGAGAGGATTGAAGGGATTTTGAAGAGAGAGGGAGAAATAACTCTCCCCGAACCCTAAGCCCCCTTTAAATCCTTTTCTGGTCGTGACATTCTCGCTATAGCGAGATATTCTCGCTTCAGCGAGGGACCTTGCTGCAGCCACACGCCCTCACGCTGCAGCAAAATTCTCAGATGAAACTGCACTCTGGTTTCTGCAGAATCTCACTACAGCGAGACCCTCTCGCTACAGCGAGACTGCACCCAGAAATGCACCCTAAACTGTCACTCTGTCGCTATAGCGAGACGTCTCTCGCTATAGTGAGAAGGTGACAGTTTTGATCCTTCCTCCCAGGGCCTTCTCGCTACAATGAGAATCCTTTCACTGCAATGAGGATAGCCCAGTGTTACACCCTGCTCTTAGGTCCTTAGCCCATTTTCAGCCTAACCAGGCTAATCCAATCAATCATACATCTATACATACACACACACACACACGCATATATATATACACACACACATATTCATACTTATTACATAGGAAAACACCATCATTACGCATTTAATGCAAATTTACAACATCCAATTACACTTATGCACACATATATGTGCATTTAGATTTATATAAATAACAATAATTAATATTACAAAATTTAGGGCATTACACATCATACCTTCCACACACACATTTCATTTATCTTATATCATTCAATCTTAATCGAAGGCACGTACACCCATATTCCTCCACACAATATTCAATCATACACAATGTTCACTATTCATCACACATATTTCTCAATGCCAATAACACTAAGTTCCACACAAGATTTATACTATACCCTATCACAATCAGTTCATTTTCATCTAAATGCACAACTTTGTACGTTATATTTCAATCACAACTCTACAAATAACAATGTAAACAGATTTCAAGCAAAATGAGAAAGGGTAGAGTCTCTCCTTACCTCAGATTGAAGACCTTAACACAAAATCAATGATAAACGTGCTCCTCAAACGGATTTTCATCCTCCAAGCATTCTAACCATGATTTCAATCTTCAATCTAGCTCCCAAACGGCTTCGAAAGAAATTTAATAGATGAAATAGGGTTTTGAGTTTAAAGGATCGAAGAGAATTTGAAGAGAGGGATAAGAAATAAGCTTCCCAAACCTATACCCCTCAAATACCCTTCTGGTCGCGATACTCATGTTACAACGAGACATCTCTCGCTATAGCGAGATCACTTCTCGTTGTAGCAAAAATATAAGAGAGAATTGCACTTTGGTTTCTGTAGTATCTCGCTACAGCGAGACTGCACCTAGAAATGCATCCCTCTCTATCACTCTCTCGCTAAAGCGAGAGCGCAACAGATTCACGCCATTCTCCCAGGGCCTTAGCGAGAATACTCCTATAGTTCACACTTAACCTTAATCAATCCAACCATATCCAATCTCTTAATACACAATCAACATCCATAATTATACATATAGGGTTGATTTACCTAGAGGAATATTATTCTCAGCAGTCTTGATAATATAATCAGAACTGTTTTTCTTGGATTGTTCTTCAGGAACATATAATGTATCCTCAAGGATTTCTGGAATGGTCCAGTCATCCATACTCTGGTTAATCTCTTCTAAGCGAACTTCTTCGTCGAAGAGGTTATGTTTTGGTGTGATTTTAGGAGACTGTTTCTCCTAATCGTTGAAGTAATTGTTTTTGGTTTGAGAGGAAGATGAAGAGCTAGAACCAGAACGGAAAGAAATACGGGAGAAGGATCGAAGGAGTCATGACATCAAACAAAATGAATCTGGTACATCAACCTAGAACAGATGTAACTTGTTACAACTGTGGTAAACTTGGCCATATCAGTAAATACTGTAAGCTTAAGAAAAAAAATTAGTAACCTCAACCTTGATCCTTCTGTTAAGGATCAAATCAACAACCTCTTTACGGAATCTTCGGAAGAAGATTCTGCCAAAGAAACCAATGAGGATGTCAACCAAATTCAAAATGATGATCAAATCTCTTCTTCTGATAGTGATGATACTCTAAAAATTAATGTTTTAACAAAAGAACAAGATCTTCTCATAGAAGCAATAAGTTCTATTTATGATCTTCATGAAAGAAAAGAATTTTTTAGCAAATTCAAGGATGTTTTAGAAGCAAAACTAAAACCCAAAATAAATTTTCAAGCAAACCTTTTACTAAAAATATTAATTTTATCCAAAATAAGATTAATCAAATTAATTTTCTGAAAGAAGAAGTTTCTTTTGCTAATATTGATAAACAATTGAAGAATCCATCACTTCAAAAGAAGATTAAATCTCTTTTAGAAAATATTCAATCTTCTATCTGCTCTGATCTGCCGAACGCATTTTGGAATAGAAAGAAACATATTGTAAGTCTCTCCCGTGAACTAGACTTTAAAGAAAGTCAAATCCCTACCAAAGCAAGACCCATTCAAATGAATGAGAAGCTCCTCCAATACTGTCAGAAAGAGGTCAAGGATCTCTTAGATAAAAAACTCATTAGAAAAAGCAAAAGTCCTTGGTCTTGTTATGCCTTTTATGTTAATAAACAAGCAGAATTAGAAAAAGGTACTCTTAGATTAGTCATAAACTATAAACCGTTTAACCAATCTCTTCAATGGATTAGGTATCCTATTCCTAACAAAAAAGATCTTCTTAACAGACTTAATTCTGCAAAAATCTTTTCAAAATTTGACATGAAATCTGGATTTTGGCAAATCCAAATCCGCGAGGATGACAGATACAAAACGACTTTCATTGTTCCCTTTGGGCAATATGAATGTAATGTAATGTCTTTTGGTCTTAAAAATGCTCCTTCTAAATTTCAGAAGATCATGAATGATATCTTCAATCCTTATTCCAAATTTGTCATTGTCTATATTGATGATGTTTTAATCTTTTCTTATTCTATTGATCAGCATTTCAAGCATATAAATGTTTTTATTAATGTTGTCAAACAAAATGGTTTAGCTGTGTCCAAATCAAAAATCAATCTGTTTCAAACTAATGTTAGGTTTCTTGGCCACAATATACATCAGGGAACTATTATTCCCATTAGTAGATCCATTGAATTTGCTAATAAATTTCCTGACAGAATCCTAGATAAAACCCAACTTCAAAGGTTTTTAGGATGTCTTAATTATGTAGGTGATTTTATTCCTCACCTTAACAACATCACTAAGCCATTACATGATAGACTTAAGAAAAATCCTCCCTCATGGACAGACATTCATACTGATGTAGTCGAAGAAATCAAAACCAAAGTTAAGGAAATAAGGTGTCTCTATCTTCCTATCCCTCAAGCCTTCAAAATTGTTGAAACAGATGCTTCTGATATAGGATATGGAGGCATTCTCAAACAAAGAGACAATTCTCATGAGCATATCATTGCATACACTTCTAAACATTAGAATTCTGCACAATAGAATTATTCAACTATGAAAAAAGAAGTTTTAGCAATTGTTTTATATATTTCAAAATTTCAATCTGATTTACTAAATCATAAATTTCTTATAAGAGTATATTGTAAATCTACTAAAGAAATTTTACAAAATGATGTAAAAAACAATATATATATATATATATATATTAATCTACACGTATTCACACATATACACATATATTTACATTATCATACTCATCAAATACCCATTCACATAGAAATTTACTATTTACATTAATAACTCAAAATATTATTATTATTATTATTACAAATTTTAGGGTGTTACATAGTTTTTTTTTTTTTTAACTTAGGTTTAGGATAAGTTGCAAAGGATTTTATTGAAAAACTTGATTTTTCTTTATTAATATTTTTTTAGTGAAACTTCTTTAATATTGAGTTTTAGGTAAGTTTCAAAGTTTTTTTTTTTTTTGAAAATTTAAATTTTACTTTGTTATTATTACTTTTAAATAAATCCACTCTTGCACGGGGTTCAAATTAGCATAAGCTACTCAATAAACCTTTACGATCTAAACAACGTTAAAGGTAGATTCAAAAGATTTTTTTCCTTTCTTAAAAAACAAAAAAATTATTCGCATGCCGGAAGGAAACAATGGAGAAACATAAAATAAATGAAAACCAAAATGAAACAACACAAACAAAAATAATGAGGAAACAAAAGCAAACAATTGGTTTTTAGATTTTATGAAAAGAAAGAAGTCCTAACATAGTTTGCCATTACAAATAATAATTACAGCAAAAGTCAAATACACGAGAAAGTCCTAACATAGTCTAATGTCTAAACCTCCGCTTCTCCATCAGCTACTCCTGTCAGTCTGGGAAGCTGAAATCTCACCTGCCTAATCTGCTCACATACCAAGGTACGATCATCGCAGCACAAACATTGCAACAACAGCAAATTCAAGGGTGAGCTTACAAAAGAAACAGCATATCAAAGTAGAATAATCTCAGTAAATCCGCAAGAAAACAGCAAATGCAGCCCAGTCCAACTCATGCTCATACAGCAATGAGAAACAGTATCCATCTGGCCTTTTACAAGACACTTAGTAGATCTAGATGAACTGTGCCAGTCTAGGAGCGACCCGTTTCGGTATCTAGATCCAGATAGTACAACTCAGCTTTCTAAAGCCACATGATTACCCACCTAGCATGTGACCCAGTGCCTATCATGACAGCCCTATTCAGCTCTAGTATGATGTAGCAATAAGCATATTAATAATTTTAGCAATAGTAAATATGTAACAACTCAGCTAATTCAGTAATTTTCAATAAATATGGCATTATTAACTCAGCAAACAGTCCAGCAATTTACTACACATCATATTCAGCACATTGGGTAATCCTCCCTAGGGTTTTCACAGCATACAACCACAATACTCTATCATTTGGTTATCAAACTACTTCTCCTAGGGTTCAACAACAATCAATCATGTCAATACAATAATTTCATTCCAAAAGACAGCTCTAATTGTCTCTCAACACCTCTCATCACTTCCAAATCATAAAAATGACCTAGGGCAAGCTCCCTTTACCTCAATCTGGTGTTTTTCAAGGTATTCTTGGTTATTTAAGTCTAGAATCCACAAGAACTTCCCTACAAATGCAATCAAGCTCAGAAAATCGAATGGGAATTGGAGGAATTCAAGAAATCCAATAAGGAAACCATGGAACTTACCCAAAATGGCTTCAATTACTCCCCTCGGCCTAGGATCGTGCAAAAGGTTGGGGTTTTCTAGTGATTTGGGACGAAAATCAACCAAAAATGCGAAGGGAAGAAGAGAGGGTCGAGGGTTTTGAAATAACCCTCGTGCAGCTCTCTTAGAATCCTTAAATACAGTCTGAAAAGCGACACTCTCACTACAGCAACATGTTCTCGCTGCAACGAGGTTTCCTCGCTGCAACGACACGCCCTCTCACCACAACGAAAAGCTCAGAAGAAGTTGCACTTTAGTTTTTGCAGAATCTTACTACAGCGAGACCCTCTCACTACAGCGAGACTGCACCCAGAAATGCAGCCTAGACTGTCGCTCTCTCGCTACAGCGAGAATCCCCTCGCTATAGCGAGAAGCCCTATACCAGAACTCATGCTATTCCTTACATTTCAAGTCCAGCCTCTACCCAATATACATATACATCCACATCAGCTCAAAACACAGCACATTCAGTTATAATTCAACAATCAATGCAATAAGACGAGGGAAAAATACATTCATTCATGGCAACATTACACTCAAGTCTTATGATTTCCAACACATACAACCCAAGGCACTACAATAACCTTTACTCTAAGCAACATTGAACAAATGAGGAATAAGGAAAGAATGTATAATAACTAAAGAACAATGACCAACAAAAAAATAATAAAAAGAAGAAGAATAACCCTTACTCTAACAAATACTAACTTTTTGTTGGTCCCTTTTGAAGGTCTAGGATTCGAGATCAAACTTATCTTTCAACTCTCTAGATTTGTCCTCCTTGGTTGGCCTCAAGATGTGCTTTGGCTTTCTCCGATCCTTTCTCCTTCTCTTTTTTTTTTCCTTATTTCTCGGGCTCTCTCTTGAATTTTGTCTCTTCTCTTGAGTTCTTTCTCTTTCCCTCTCTGTCTTCCAAATCTCTCTCTCTTTCTTTGTTTCTCATGCTCTTCAAGAGAGTTTGGTTCTCTCTCTTTTTGTTTCTTGTAAAAAAAAAGTGTCTCTCTCTCAAAACCTAAGCTTCCTATTTATAGTCCACTCCTCCTAAACCCTAGATCCTATTTAATAGATTATTTATTTATTTATTATTTTAATAAAATTCCACCTTCCCATAATTCTTTATTTCTTGATCCCTTAGATTTTCCTCAACCATCTTTTCCACTTCTCTTAAAATCTACCCACTAATCTTTTTTTTCTCCACTAACCAAAATATCTAAATATTTAAAATTTGAAATTAAAATTGAAAATACTAACCTCTTATAGATTTAAAATTTAAAATCCTATCTAATTTTTATTTTATTTTGTTTTATTTTTCATTTTTGTTTTTATTTATTTATTTTTATTTAGATGGGAACCGGATAAAATTGAGTATTCACAAATTACAAGCTAATCTGACTAGAGCACAAAAACGAATGCAAAAATATGTTGATTCTAAGTGTGTAGACAAGAATTTTGAAGTGGACCAATGGGTATGGACTAAATTTCATACCTACCGTCAACAATCTGCAACTCACCAGCTTAACTTTAAGCTGTCTAAATAGTATTTTGGACCCTTTCACATCATGGAACGTATAGGCAAAGGTGGCATATAGATTGGATTTACCATCTCACAGTATGATTCATCCAGTCCTACATGTTTCCTTACTTAAAGCTTACGCAGGTCCAAATCCTCCATCAACTATAAATTGCGACAACTTCCCACCAATCATGTTACCTACACCGTAAGCTATCATTTTTTAACGTAACTTCCTAACGCTCGAGGGTGCTCACTATCAAGTTCTTGTCAAATGGCTGGAAGGCCACGTTAGGAAGCTACTTAGGAATCTTGGGAGGCCTTAGTCGACCTATACACTAAGGTGGTCGTTGAGGACAAGGTCCTTTTCCAAAGGAGGGGTACTATTACGACCTAAGAAGATAAGATAAAGGAGCCAAGGATTAAAAGTGCACCATTGTGGGCAATAAATTTTATTGTTTAGCAATTATCAAGTAGCAAACATATTTTAGTTGGTTATGTTATCTTATTTTTAGTTAGCTTAATATTAGGATTATCAATTAGTTATTTTTAATCTATCATTTGAATTATGATTTCATCTTTGCGACACGAGAATAAGATATAGTTACTACGTGTCTTTATAAATATGACTATTATGCAATGATGAAAGGGATGAGTTATATCAGATATAGATTTTTATGAATGGAAATAGTAACTTCGAATTCAGAAACAGAGCAAAATGAAACAAAAGAAGAAATACTTCAAACAAAATTTCCAGAGCTTTCAAGCACGCCTTAGAACCTGAGAATTGAAGAATAAAGAGAATGGAGAGCTTTCAACGTTCTTATCCTCATTTTTAAACCATTAACTTGTTGTATCAGACGGGTATCAAGCACTATGACAGGTAGAATGATTGGTCCAAACTCATTGGAAATTAGTGGAAGAGGCAAATACTGTTGGGAAGTAGTGCCACGAAATTTCTTAAGTAATGAGATATGAAATACAAGATGTATTCTTACGGAGAAGGAAGTTGGAGTTTGTAAGCTACTGAACCGATTTGCTGCAAAACTTCAATAGGTCCAAAGAACCTTAACTGGTTGCAACTTAACCAAAGCCAAGTCACCTACTTGCAATTGCACCTCGCTCCTTTTCTTATCAGCTTGATGCTTAATATAATTTTGAGATTTTAACAAATGATGTCTTAATTAAGTAAGTAATTGATCCTTGGCTTTCAACATTGCTTGTAAGGAGATTGGGTTTATTGTTTGAGATTCATAGTGAACAACAGATGGAGGAGGTCTGCCAAATACTACTTGAAAGGGAGTCATTCCTAAACTATGGTAAAAGGAAGTATTGTACCAGAATTGAGCCCATGGTAACAGAGAGACCCAGCTTTTAGGATTATCAAAGACAAAGCATTGCAGATACATCTCAAGGGTCTTGTTAAGGTTCTCTGTCTGTCTATCCGATTGTGGATGATAAGAAGAGCTCATTGCTAAAGTAGTCCCTTGAGCCTTGAATAAGTGTTGCCAAAAGGCACCCATTAATATCGATCTCTATAAGAAATAATAGATTTAGGAAACCTGTGGATCTTGACAATGTTGGAAATAAAAGCTGCAACAACTGACTAGCTATTAAAATTGGATTTCAAAGGAATGAAGTGACCAAACTTTGACAATCTGTCAATGACTACAAAGATAGTGGTAAAGCCCTATGATACAGGCAAGTGAGTAATAAAATCCATCGCTATTTCTTCCCAAATTCGATAAGGAACGGGCAAGGGTTGCAGTAGTCCAGCAGGGTCCATATGATCAGTCTTGGCTTGTTGACAAACCGGCACTCATTCACAAATTTCTGATATTATTCCTTATATTAGGCCAATAAAATTGAGCAGTTTTCCTTGCTATATCTGTCTAATCCAAGCATGTCCACCAATTTTAGAACTATGAAACTCCAACATCACCTGTTGTAACAATTGCATAACTTCAAGCAATACAATTCTATTTTTGAACAACAATAACCCGTTTTGAACACTGTATGTTGTTGAATGCAATTTGCCTAACAAACAATCATGATATAGTTGCTGTCATTTGTCATCCTGTTGTGTGAATTCAAGTAATTGATGAGACCAGTTAGCAATAGGTTCAGAAAAAGCCATAAACAAACTTCTGGAAAGAGCATCTGTTGGAACATTTTCTTTACCAGGAGTGTACTAGATTGTGAAATCATAACCTAATAATTTAGGTAACCATTATTGTTACTCAGGTGTTTGTAGGGTCTGATCCAATAACTCTTTTAAACTTTTTTAATCAGTCTTGATAATGAACTTATGGCCTAGAAGGTAATGTCTGAATTTAGCAATTGCCTCCGTAATAGCGTAGAATTCTCTACTGTAAGCAGATTGTTGTTGCATCCGAGGTGAGAGTTTCTTTGAAAAGTAGACTATAAGATGTTTGTCTTGATTGAGGACAGCACTTATTCCAGTTCCAAAAGCATCAGTATCAAGGACAAATGGAATTTGGAAATTTGGAATTGCTAAGACTAGAGCAGAAGTCATGGCTTGTTTCAATTGATTAACAGTAGCAGAAGCTAGTGAAGTACACTGGAAAGAATTTTTCTTAAGTAGATCTGTTAAAGGCGCTACAATTTGAGCATAAGACTTAACAAATCTTTTATAGTAGCCAGTGAGTCCAAGAAATCCCCTTAAGTGTTTGATGTTACAAGGTTGAGGCCATTGTTGAACAGCTTCTAATTTAGAAGTGTCCATGGCAACACCATCACCCGAAATTATGTGACCCAATTAGTCAATCATCTGAACACCAAAAGAACATTTAGAGAACCTAGCATACAATTGATGTTGTTTCAGAATATGCAAAACCACTTCTAAGTGACTTAGACGATCCTTCCAAGTTAAACTATAGACCAAGATATCAAAGAAAACCAATACAAACCTCCTCAATAATATAGTAAAAATGTCATTCATGAGACTCTGAAAAGTAGCAGGTTCATTGGTCAACCCAAAGGGCATAACCAATCACTCATAATGACCAAAGTGGGTTCTGAATGCAGTTTTAGACCTATCCTCAGGTTTAAGCAAAATCTGGTGATATCCAAATCTTAAATCCAATTTTGAAAAGAAGGAAGCTCCATATAATTCATCAATTTATTCATCGACGGTTGGAATTAGAAATGTATCTTTAATGGTAATGGCATTCAAAGCTCAATAATCAGTACATATCCTCCATGAACCATCTTTATTTTTAACTAAAATAATTGGGAAAGAGAAAAGACTCTTACTGGGCCAAATAATATCTTCATCTAGCATTCCTGCCACTAGCTTTTCAATTTCTTCCTTCTGACTATGAGGATATCTGTAAGGCTTCACTTTGACTGTTGATGAACCTTCCAATAAGGGAATTAAGTGATCATAAGACCTCAGAGGAGGAAGTGCAGTAGGAGTGTCAAATACCACGCTGTAAGTATGTAATAATAGAGCTAGCTCTAACTCCATATCTGCAAGTAATTCCAAAAGTGAGATTTATCTTCTATTAACTGCATGTTATACACCTCAGCAATAGAATCTGTATGAATCATTCTTCGAATATGATGAAGCTGAGCATGATCAGGTGAAACATTAGAATCTCTTTGAAAGGTAGTAAACTTACCGTTCCACAAGAATTTGAGTTGTAATACACCATAATCAACTATATGAGGCCCTATAGTTTTCAACCAGCTAGCCCCCAGAATCAAATTAGCTCCAGAGATAGGCAATAAGAAGACTGGAATTTTAAATGTATTCCCTTGAGCTTGCAATGTAAGATCCTGTATAACACCCTCAGCAGTCATATAGTGCCCATTGCCAACCATTAACTTAAATAAAGTAATAGGTTCAACAGGTAATTTCAAAAACTTAGCAACCCTGGGCTGTAAGAAATTATCCAAACTACCTCTATCAACTAGGACAGAAACTGGCATTTTATCAATATAAGCCATAAATCATATAATGCCAACTCTAATCCCACCCTTCAATGCCTTTATAGATAAATGATGATCATCAGCATCATTACCCTCAATTTCAGTAACAGACTTAGACTCATTAATAACAACAGTGTCATCACACTCATCCACTTCTAATTGTAAAATCATGAATTGCCTATTTGGACATTTATGATTAAAGGAAATTTGTCATCACAAAAATAACATAAACCTTTCTCTCATCGAAGCTGCATCTCAGCGGGGCTTATTTTCTTAATTCCTAAATGTCTCAATGGAGGTCCTTGGGGTGTAGGTAACAATGCTGTTATATTTGTCTGTGAAGTGGGCTCAGACGGCACATTAGAGTTGTAACTATTTGAAGAGATTGGAGAGTATCTAGGAGTATAATTATTGGTAGCAATTTTAAGTGCAGGTAGATATCTTTCTTCAAACAACTTAGCTAAAGTGACAGCCCTCAACAAGGTAGGAGGAGACATAGCAAGAACATCACGTTTAATTTCAACATGTAAACCACTTAAAGAGCAATTCAGTAATGTTTCATCAGTAAGACCAACAAAGCGATTAACTAATGACATAAATTTCATGGAATAATCCAAGACCAAGCCTGATTGTTGCAATTTAAATATAGAATTCTTTGTGCAAGGAAAAAAACATGTTTTAAGAGGAGCTTCAGCTAGAGGACTTAAAACAGTAAGAAGACAACAACTGCATCGGACACTTTCTTCTGGGGTACATTTATCAATGCTCAATGTTAGAGATGATAGTGGCAACTCTCTCCTACATTCCTTGACAACTTATGCCACTCAACTAGAACTTTCTGCTGACATTCAAACTCTTTTACTTAAATTTGATGATGTTTTTCAGGTGCCTACTGAACTTCCCCCTGTGAGAACAAGTTATGATCATAAAATTCCCTTAGCACAGGGAGTCAATCCTGTTAGCAAGAGACCCTATAGGTATGCCAAATAGCAAAAAGATGTCGTTGATGGGTTAATTCATGAATACCTCAGATCTGGCCTTATTTAGAATAGTGATAGCCCTTATGCTAGTCCAGTCGTTTTGGTAAGGAAGAAAGATGGAGGGTGGAGACTTTGTGTTGACTACAGGGAACTTAACAAAGGCACTATTAAAAACAAGTTTCCAATTCCTCTTGTGGATGATCTATTGGATGAGTTACATGGTTCAGTGATGTTCTCCAAAATTGACCTTAGGTCTGGATATAATCAGGTGCGAATGGCTATAGATGACATTCATAAAACTGCATTCAAGACTCATGGTGGGCACTATGAATACTTGGTCATGTCATTTGGTCTTACAAATGCACCTGCAACTTTTAAGGCCTGATGAATGCTGTTTTCCAGGAGTATTTGAGGAAGTTTTTGTTACTATTTTTTGATGATATCTTAATAAACAGTAAGAGCTTGACAGATCACCTTGTTCACCTACATAAGGTCTTACAGACAATGAGGGCTAATTCCTTATATGCTAAGAAATCCAAATATTATTTCGTTGTTCCTAAAGTTGAATATCTCGGACACTTTATTTCTAAAGATGGTGTCTCTACTAATCCTGCAAAAATAGAGGTTGTAAAGCAGTGGCTATTACCTCAAACACTAAAACAGCTAGGAAGTTTTTTAGGGTTAGTGGGTTATTATAGCCAATTTGTTAGTAGATATGGTTCCGTTGCTAAGCCCTTGACAAATATGTTGAAAAAGGATAATTTCTGCTGGACTCCTCAAGCTAAGGAAGCTTTTCTTCAGTTAAAACAACAGCTTATACAAGCACCAGTGGCCTTACCTGATTTTTCCAAAGAATTTGTAGTAGAGGTTGATGCTTCTGGACAGGGGATTAGAGCTGTCCTTATGCAGGATCACCATCCCATTGCATTTAAATCAGCAACAATAGTCCTTGTCCACTTATGAAAAAGAACTTTTGGTTGTAGTGCTTGCAGTCCAGAAATGTAGGCATTATTTGCTCAACAGAAAATTCATCATCAAGACTGATCATCGCAGCTTGAAGTATATCTTAGACCAATGGCTTACAACTACCTTTCAACAAAAATGGCTAGTCAAGTTGATGGAGTTTGATTTTCATATTGAATATAGACAGGGACATGAGAATGTGGCAGCAGATGCTTTGTCAAGGCTTGAACATATCCAATGTAATGCAGTAGCCATCCATTAACCTGATTCTGATATGCTTACTAGGATTCAACAGTCATGGCAAACTGATCTTGCAACACAAAGAATCATTGCAGAATTGCAATACAGTAGCTCTTCTCATAAGCATTATTCATGGTAGAAGGAAGAATTGAGAAGGAAAGGGAGATTAATGGTTGGAAAGGATATGCAGTTAAGGACTGATATACTGTTATGGATTCATGCTTCTACTTGTGGAGGTCATTCTGGAAGGGATGCCACTTTGCAGAGAATTAAATCATTCATGTTACGTGTCAGTGAAATAAATATGAAAATGCAGCTTCCCCTGGACTGTTACAACCCTTGCCTATTCCTGAGTTTGTTTGGCAGCACATCATTATGGACTTCATTGAGGGATTACCTAAATCCTTTGGTAAGCAAGTCATCTTTGTTGTTATTGATAGATTAAGCAAAGCAGCTCATTTTATGGCCTTGAAACACCCTTACTCTACTTCTGATGTGGCTCAAAGTTTCTTAGATAATGTTTTCAAGTTACATGGGTTTCCTGCCTCAATTACCAGTGATAGAGATCCTATTTTTGTAAGTCAATTTTGGAAGGAATTCATGTCACTTCAAGGTATACAGGTTCAATTGTCAACTGCTTACCACCCACAAACAGATGGCCAATTTAAAGTGGTAAATAGATGTCTTGAAACTTATCTCAGATGCATGTTTGGATACTCCAGAGCAGTGGTCTAAGTGGTTGACACTAGCGGAATGGTGGTACAATACTACTTATCACAGCACAATTAAAGCCAGTCCTTATGAGATAGTATATGGTCAAGTTCCTCTTACTCATCTACCTTATCTTCCTGGAGAATCTAAGGTTGAATTAATAGACAGAAGCTTGCAGAAAAGAGAAGAGATGCTGAAATTAATCAAGTTCCATATGAAGAGAGCCCAAGAGAGAATGAAATAACTTGCCAATAAACATAGATCAAACAGGAGCTTTTAGATTGGTGAATTGGTCTATGTAAAATTACATCCCTATAGGCAAGTCTCAGTTGCATTTCGGAGCAATGCCAAATTCTCTCCCAAGTATTATGGTCCTTACCCAATTGTGGACCAAATTGGTGCAGTAGCATACAAGATCAGGTTATCTGCAGGTTCTCAAATTCATGATATATTCCATGTCTCCCAATTAAAGAAGTTTGTTGGCGACGCTGTTGTCGCTAGTCAGTGTCCGAGTACAAATGCAGATACAATTGTAAAGGAACCTGAAGCTATTATTGACAGGATGACAGTGAAAAGAGGCAATCGGGCAGTCACCAAGGTTTTAGTGAAATGGAAACACCAGCTACTTAAGGAGCCACTTGGGAATTTTTTTATGATTTGAAAAAGAAATTCCCAATTTTAATCCTTGAGGACACTAATTCTTTCAAGCAGAGGGGATTGATACAGGAGTTGTCATGCATTGATTAGTAGTATGATGGAAATTAGGACACGTGTAGATTGCTATCAACCATTGATTAGTAATATGATAGAAATTAGGACACGTGTAAATTCTAATTGAATTGATTAGATTCTATTGTAATTTGAGAGTCGGTTAAGTAGTGAAGTATTATAAATAGAACGGTTTGTGAAATGTCATATATACAAAAATATACTGAATTCTTGTAAACCTTTTTTTTTCAATAATATTGCATATCAAAGTTCATTCTCTATCTTGGACTCCCTTGTTTTCTTTTGGTTCTTTGAATAATACGCTATTCCTAGTTCCATCTATATCATTACAATATTTAACATAATAAATGGAAATCAAACACGAGGAGATAGGGTAGAGTCCCTCTTACCTTGGATTGAAGACCTACACATGAAATTAGCTCAAGGAAGTGATTTCCACTCGAATTTTGTCCTAAACACACAGAAGAATCTCATGAGAACCAAGGAAAACCAAGAGAACAGAGAATGGGGATGAGAAACTGAATCCCTAACCATTAAAACTCACCTCCAAATGTTCCCAACCCAAATCCAACTTTCCATCTAGCTTACGAACGGCTTTAGAGGCAATTTAATCTGTGAAATAGAGCTTGGGATTTAGAGAATCGAAGAAACTTTGAAGGGAGATATGAGAAATGAGATTCTCCAAACCCTAAACTGTAATGATGACAAAGACTGAGACCCGACAATCCTACTACTTTTAGATAACTTGATGTGTAATGTATATTGATTGCTATTAAGAGTCTTAGACCAAATGGGATTTTTTTTTTTAACATGAGTGCATAGGATTATTCAACCTGGTTTATGGATACCAATATCATTCTTGAGTATTGAGAAACTTACTTTTTAATATATTTTAAAGTGACATGCGATCACGACATAGATCTTGATTCTTCATGCACCTAATAGGCAACAGTTTATAAAGAGTCATGTCATACTCTTATTACTAATAATTACTCATGAGATTTTGTTTCTTCATTTACTTATAGTTTAGAAAATCATAATATTAGTAAGTACCACTTGAATAATATAGCCATACCATTATTGACATAAACTGTACAAGTGGACTTAAGTCTTTTTTACCTGCTTATAAGCCAATTACTAACAATATGAGATACAACATGTGATTTATCACTTCAACTAGAACTCTCTTAGGGAACGAATTCACAGAGTTCATGTTTATTACCTGCACGCATTGAAGAACCAATTTTCTTCCTATTTAGTTCCATCTACATAAAATTAAAAGATAACTGATAACATAAACCTGGTCATATAAATAATCCCTTAATTGTCCAAAGTAACTACAAATTATCCAAGAATTTTAAAATACAATCCGTGACCATCAAAGTACCAAAACAAAGTACATTACACCCAAGCTACCAAAATAAAATATAAAGTATTGAATTCTCCACCATACAACAAGTAGAGTCCTCTAGCAGCAGACAACAAAAGAAATAGCTAAACAACGGTCAAGACTCCTTGGAAGGGTCCTCCTTTATCTCCTTGGTATCTGAAGAATCCTCTTCAAATTGAGCTCAACGTGGAGAATAAGACAGAGAAAGGTCATCCTCAAGATCTGTGACAACTAAAAGAAAATGTCCAACACCACAATATATATCAACAAAGAAAAGAAGGAGTGAGATATATTTCCAAGTAAATATCTTTCAGAAAAGAAACAAAACAAAGTAAGTACGAGCATACATCATGTTAATACAATTGTAACTTTTATAATCTAACAAAATGCAAGTCTAATTACATGATGCATGATTAATGCAAATGATAACTCTTGGTTTGGAAAATTCTCATTTTTATGCTTATGCGACTCTGGATCTATAACAATCCTATTGTTCAGAAGCTGTTGGGAGTATCACTAGCCGACTTACATTTCTCATGTATGGTAGGGACTCAAACCTCCACTGACCGATCTAACTCGACCAATAAGATAAGACTCAAAGAAAGTCAGGATAAAGGAGCATCGCGTGGAGACTCTTAGCCAGAGTTTCGAGACCTAGGAATCTCGTAGGGCTATTGGTAAGTCACCCAACTCCATTAAATCCCCTCGACGTCGAGGTCCTCCCTATCTTTTACCAATAACAATTATAAAATAACCTCGTGACTTCCTTCATAGAGAAGTGAGAATTCGCACATATTTGCCTTCTGAATAGTCATGCACACTTTCGGAGTTTCACTCCCCTAATCACGCACAAAGGCATTGGCCAAATTTAAGATTTCACATGATTTCATCAAATATTCAAAACCACATATATATAGAGAATTGGCAAGTATTTATATTCGTGCCTCAATGCACTTTCATTAAGTGTTTCAAGCTCACTATTTTCATCTCTTTCCTTGAATTTCAATCATTACCCGGCTAGAGTTACACTACTCATTTACTTTCAAAAAGAAAGAAAACAAAGTTTTCACAAAGGTTTACTTTTAGTCATTAAATTCAATTACTGAACTCAAGGTCAAAGCTAAAACCATGGCCAAACTCCTTAGAGCGCATATACTTACATATCAATTTACTCTCAGCGTATCATCATGCATTTCCCACCCTCAAAGGGCTCAAGTTCATAAATAGTGCCCACTCAGTCTGCATATACCTATACGCATATTCTTAGTGTTTTACACAACACATGCGCCAAACCATATATTTTCAAAGAGCACAACACATAAGATATCCTGTTCAAATGCACCAGGCATATTACTCATATTGGACATTTCAATAAAGGCATTCCGTTTAATTAATCTTTGGTTTTCGATAAGCTTTGAGTAAATAGTTCACTTAAAATAATTCACAATTTTCACAAAATAATATTTACTCAAATATCAAGTGTAAAATAATTCTCAACCAAAGATCGAGATTCGTCAAAATCAAAATATACTCATAATTATATTTTAAAACATCAAAAGTCTCAAGTAAATATTCAAAAATGTCAACATGTAATTCAAACAGCACATGTCTCCTAATACATGTGTTCTAAACCTCAGGATTAAGGGACAACCTTCTTTGATTTATTTCCTTTCTTACTATTTACTTGAAATACTTCTTCTCCCTTACCTTGGTGAGTGAGGTAGTCCGCGGGTTCTTTTTCTTGGAATTTCCAGTGTTAGAATTTACAGTTTCTTAGTTCGTTGCGTTCCTAGTTCAGAGAAGAGTCTATCAAAATCCTTTGAGCCAAAATGACCAAGAGCTAGTATTTTTAAAAATTTAGAAACAGCCATGCACTTATTGCAAAAAATTGGAAAACTTCAGATTTGCACAATGTTTGTAAAATTAAGTGTAATAGACTCGAAGGAAGTCCAAATCATGATCCACAAATTTTGTTAGAAAGCTAAGATGCTAAGGGTCAAAATCAAATTTTAAAAATTAAGTTTTCATTCACAGGAAAGTGTAGAAAAATCAAACTTCACTGCTGTTCACGCAGGTTTTTCAGCTTTATACCATTTTTGTAATTCATTTCGTAAGGTATTCAAATGAAGTCCAAAATTAACATGAAAATATGCGTTGGAAAGCTATTTTCATGTAGTTTATGAAAATAATTTTTTTGGGTTGAAAAAACTCTGTACAAAGGATGTAAAAATTATTTCTTTATACTATTTCTGCAGAAAACATAAAACTGAAGGTCTTCACGTATTTTATTCGATTAAGGGGGCAAACGATATCGGATTTGAGCTCAAGATACACTGTGGGAAAGATAATTTTGCAAGAAACATATAAGGATATTGCATATCAGGTTTTGGAGATCACAGAAGTGAGAAAAATAGTCTCCTTTGCTGCTAAAACACTGAAAACATAGAACAATGAGTGATCTCACCATTTTCACTATAACTTGTGGATTTGATGTCCGTTTTGAGTGAAACCACTTGCGTTTGAAAGATTTTTTACTGAAAAATCCAAATATACAGAGATTAGGCCAAACAAAGTATGTTTAGATGGTCAAAATTGACTCACACAGTGGCTGGACGGAGAAAGCTCCATGCTTTTTCATAGAGGAGGTGCAAGAACATCATCTCTTTGCTTTGATGGGTGAAAACACTAAGAAACTAAGATGGAAACCTTGTTCTAATGTTTAAAGAGACAATCAACACTCACCTCTTCAACATGCAAGAATGGGAGCAACAATCTTGGTTCAAAGAAGGTTGTGGTTTGAAGTTTTGGAGGAGGAAAACTGAGAAAACCTTGCTCCAAGCATGGAGGGGAGAGTGCTCAGCGAGAGAATCATGCAGGGGCATTATGGACTTTTCACACCTTTAAAAATCTGAAATCAAAATTTGACTTAATAGAACTTGAACCTCCAAGGACAAACTAAAGGATCACTCCTTACACCACTACACCACCTTTGTTGGTGTGTAAGAAATTTGGAAATCAATTATAATTAAGGGATTGTAAATAATTCAAAGTATTAGTAAATCTCATTTTTCAAAAAGAAATCAAATATGTATTTAAAGACGAATTATTTTAACGAAATAAAAATAAGCACTTTTATATCAAAACTTATTTAATCAACATCGTAAAATTTTGCAAAATGCATTGAATTACCTTTGAAAAAGATTAAATCGTGCTAACACACATGAACATGAAGAGAGTAAAAATTAGGATGTTACATAAACCCCTTTAAATCCCTTTCTAGTCGCTACAGCAAAAATCTCAGAAGAAATTGCACTCTAGTTTCTGCAGAATCTTGCTACAGCAACGCCCTCTTGCTACAGTGAGACTGCACTCAGAAATGCATCATAAACTGTCGCTCTCTTGCTACAGCTAGAAGGTGATAATTTCACACGTTCCTCCCAATGCCCTTTTGCTACAGCGAGAACACCCTGCACCAGACACTTAGCTAAAATTTCAGTCCAATTCCAATCATCTACAACAATTCTAGTTCCACTATAATCAGTACACATGCTCATACCAGCCTACATCATCACATATACATATATTCTCATTACAACTCATATATATATATATATATATATATATATATATATATATATATATATCTAGTACACAACACATGAAAATTCCTATATGCCCTTATATTAATAATCAAATAATATTACAAAATTCGGAGCGTTACATCTGCCATGGGACAATCAAATGGAGAAGGGCCAAATTATGATTCTAACGCTCTAGTCAGTGCTGACCAAGTATTCACCACCGCCATTTTTTGAAGCACCTAAAACCATAAAACTACCTCTTTATCGAAATACATCACAACAATATCCACCCTAGAGACATCTGGAGTGTTATGGTAAGTAAAAAAATTCTCAGCCTTAAAGATCCATTCAACCACGGGCGTGGTACCATCAAAATAGAAAAATTCCAAGGAAATATCCTTGATCGGAAGAGTTACATTCACCGGCATATCCAGCGGGGAGCCATTATTCGAAGAACTTCTATGAAGGTGAGAAGCGTTCTGCAAAAGTAAAGCCAAAGAAGCCTAGATCTATTCCATACGAAGATTTTGTTCCTGATAACGCAACTCCATCGTTTCACCAATGCGAAGAATGTCATCAGCATGAGCATTCACCGCATTTTGCAAATCTCTCATCCTTGTGTTCTCGAAGTCAATGAAAGCACCAATATAACAGATATAGATTTTTATGAATGGAAATAGTAACTTTTAATTCAGAAACAGAGCAAAACAAAACAAAAGAAGAAATACATCAAACAAAATTTTCAAAGCTTTCAAGCACACCTTAGAACCTGAGAATCGAAGAATAGAAGAATGGAGAACTTATCAGTGAAAGATAATTGATCAGAGGGAATGAATTATATTAGAAGGAAACCAAATACTATTTTCCATCCTCAATTCAGTTCATAATCTTTCCATTTATAGTTGGATTCCTTTCACAAGTGTTGCACCTAGTCTCCACTATTTCGAATCATCTGCCACGTGTCTTGATGCTCCAACTAACTCTTCCACCAATTGTTTCTTCCTTATGCACGTTACATGAGTATTTTGATTTGGCTTAAGAGAATTGTCTCTTATGGAGTTTCGTCAAACAAAGCTCTAGCAACTAATGTGAGAAGATCTTTTCCCATATATATATATAAGGAAAGAGCTTCTATATTGAATATTAAATAGTAAAACTATATTAGAAAGCAAATTTTAAAATTGGAAATAGAGTTGATCTTAGTACAATGAATGAAAAATACAATTATAGTATGTCAAATTATAACCATTTGAATAGCTTATTGCATAATATGTGATTTTGAAAACTTTACATGCAAAAGGAAACTATTGACGATTTAAAAGATATGTAATTATGTATAAATATCTAGATTGAGGTAAGAGAAACAAATATAACCAACCATAATTATACCAAAATTTATGATAATAACTCTCAAAATCACATGGATAAAGTTTATATAAATTAGAGAGAGAAAAAACTATCATGAAAAATTATAAAATGCATTCATAAGTATAAATCTCACTAACCAAACAATAATGGTGATTTAGATACCACTTGTAGGAATTTCAATAAATTACTATTAACTGCATAATCTACTATGTAAAATTATCAAGGTTCTTAAAAGTTTAAGAAATACTTGATTGAGTCCATGTGAATTGAATGAAAACTATAGCATATTTTGAACAATAGTCCTAAGTCTTTAATATAATGATTTTTTTAATCAAATCATTATATATCATTTCTTTCTTTTCTGATTAGATAAATATATTTTTTGAAATTATTATATGTTTGTTTAATTAACTTGGATATACCTTTTATTACACATCCATGTTGGTCTTTAAAATAACAAATACTAACAAAACAGAGAAGCAAACATTAGCTTGAGGAGCAAATCTTAACGTGATAAAATCATATTGGTTGTAGAATGAAGTATTTTTTATTTTAATAGAACTTAATTTTAAAAATATACTTAGCTATATTCCATAATTCTAGCAACTACCGTTAATAACTTAGCCGAAAATAGGAAATAGCTAATTCACTAACTAGTAGTCACAGATTCTAAGTAAATTATTTGACTTGTTGAAACTAAATCAAATTTATTTAAACTGAAACAAATCTAAAAATCTTCCAAAACTAAACGCATGCAAATGCAGTTCTCAACGGTCATGTGACTCTCACGGGAAATAATATACTAATATAATAGTAATAATAATAAAATAAAGAAAAACTTTTAATATAAAATTGATAATAAGAATCTATTTATCTTTACTTTATATCATTACTTGCAAAAATTAAAAGGGCTGAACTTAGAAAAATATTTATAAATAACTAGTATTCTATGTCTTTATAATAATAATAATAATAATAATAATAATAATAATAATAATAATAATAATAATGATGATGATGATGATGATGATTGTTTATGATTATTTCAGTAAAATAAGTGATCAAATTATTTTACTAAAATAATTTAAACAAATAAATAACGTTATTAAATTAAAATTTATTTCTTTAACTTTTTCTCGTTAATGTAAGCATAAAATATATAAAATAACAAATTAATTGATATTAATAGATTGAAGAAAAATAATTTACGATATATTTCATCAAATTATAAGTTAATTAGATATTAAAAAAGATTCACTAAAAATAATTATAACATTTATCAATCATAAACGTGGCAGAATAAAGAATATATCTGAACGGCGAATAAATGGTAATCTTGTCATTGTTAGTTTTTAAGAAATAAAGTAAATAGCAAAACATAGAAGAAAAAATAGTGAAAGTGATAACAGAGTGAGTAAAGGAAACAGTTAATTTACTGACTAACTAATGAGATCTTCTAACTAAATTTGACTTATTCAAACGAAAACAAATCAAAGTTTCTTAAAAATATGCATCATCTAAGGTCACGTTCTCAAGCGTTATCACTCTTTCAATATAAATAAGTACGCTGATATGCACATTGTTTATTCAATCATTCTTTTATTGCATTACATCGACCTCACACAACCCAGCAAGGCTTGGAGGCAACAATGGAAGCCACAACTTTCATGAATCATGAATTATTTCTCCTTTTTCTTTCTACGGTAGTTAATTTGAACACTTCGTAACTCTCGATGAATAATTTAAAGTTGATGCATCAACGACAGATACCTGATCTCGGTTTCCCTGTTTCCTTGGCTTACGTAATCCTCGGAACGGTAAATCTCTTTCTGTGTCCTACTTGAAGATCACTTTCTACTGCCTAATCCCAAGCATACGACAGGACGAGACTTACCGTTTCCGGGATCTAAGTACGCTAAGGAAACAGGACCAACATGTGAGAGCAACCTCGTTGATGCATCAAACTTAACTTATAAGCTTAGGTTACGCAGGCCTCAAATTAACTAGCTTAGAAAGAATACAGGAAAAGGACTTCATGCAAGAAAAGTGTGTTTTGAGTATGCAGTGATTGGGGGAGATTTTGTTTGCTCGGCAAAGTAAACATGCATTATAATTGATTTATAATTTATTAGAAAAAGAAATATTTATTATATTATATTATTATAACTTTAATTTAATAATTGTGTATTTTTTTATTAATTTTTTATCTGTAAATGCTTAAACTCAATTTTAAAAGGTTAAAGTTAACAAAACTCTAACACAAAAAATATTAAAATAAAAATAAATTAAAGTAGAAATGCATATTTTAGTTTTTGTAAATTAAATTTTTTTATCCCACTTTATTATTACTAATTATAAGAATAATAAATAATAATATCTATGACAAAAAGAAATATAAATATTGAGATAAATGATATACTAATTTAATAATAATAATAAAATAAATAAATAACTTTTAATTTTAAATTAATATTAAGAATTTATTTATCTTTACTTTATTATTGCTAGAAAAATCAAAAGGGATAAACTTAAAAAAATATAAACAAATAAATTATTAGTATTCTATTTATTCATAATAATAATAATAATTGTTTATTTAATTATTATTATTTGAGTAAAATAAGTGATCAATATTTTTACTAATATAACTTAAATGAATAAATACGTACTTAATTTAACATTTCTTTATGTAACTTTTATCTTATTTATAATATTAAAAAATATAATTTAATTAAATATCATCTAAATTATCTTTATTTAAATAATTAAAACAGTTCAATATTTATATATTTACTTAATTTTTTAGTAGTGAACAAATAATATTTACATTCCAGTGTAGCATACTAGATGTAATAAATAATTATTAAAGTTTTATTGTATATATATAACTATTTTCTAAAATATTTAAAATAATTTTATTATATATATAACTATTTTTCAAAATATGAAATTTTAGTTATTAAAAGTAGTCAATCATATGAGAAAGTCGACTACTTTTACTCAAGAGTAGATGACTGGTATAAAGGTTATTACAGATGCTGAAAATTTCTATGATAAAGACCCGACACAGAAAAAAGATAAAGAACTAGTTTGAAGATGATGACTAAGATTATATTCTCGGTATTTTGTGGGTAAAGATAGAATGTTTATTAGGACTTAAATTATTTTCATTTTGTAATTATGTAAATGAAGTCCTAACATATTTTTAGGATTATGATATGTGGCTATTAAACTCTTGTATATGAATGAAAGTCAATGTATGTATATTTTCATATAGTTCAAGTGCAAATTTATTTAGCAAGTTATAATATAATGGTAAATATTTATCTAAAATGCTTTATCTCGCTTGAGCGAGAAACTCTACACCAAAATTCTAATTTTTTTCACACAAAGATAACAAAATTAAGAGTGTTACAATATACTCTTACATTCTTATTTTCTAAGAATATGAATTTATTGTTTGTTAATATGACCTATTTGGTTTTCAAAATAGAATCTATGTGAATTGTTTGATTTGGATGAATATGTGTGAAAGATAATTTGTGATAAGTTATTGATTGATGTAATAAATTAGATATTTTTTATTATTTCTATTGAATAATCAATCTAATTTTGTGTAATTAATTAAAAATTTTAATAAAAAAATTATTTCCTTGAAGTTGCATTGAATAGTTCATTTATTGATTTTATTCAGTTGGTTTTGAAGTTTTAGAAAAATAATTATATGAGATTATTTTTACCTTATCACCTATCACTCTGTACACAAGTTCATTTTTTTAGCCATATAATAATGTCTCATATGAGATTAAATCTAAAAAGACAAATGACATAACTTTTCGTAATTAATTTGTAAAACATTGCAACATTAACATAATGCAAATTTTTGAATGATGATAAATTTGAATTATTTTAAATTTTTATATGATTATGTAATATTACTGAAATTATTATCCAATATCCACATTTATTATTGTGAATGCTTTTGTTGAAAATTTGAATGGGAAAAGAAGAAAAAAAGTCTCAATACTGGCAAAAACATATCCATGCTTACCTTGAGATCCACACATATTAGACGCTTTCTCTTACTTATTATCTCCAATTACTAGAGAATAAGCTATAAATAAATGCATGTACAAAAAATATTAGAAGAAAGTTAACGTTCTTTGCTATAAAAAACCATCCATAAATAGTTATTTTTCTTTTTATAAAAAATATATTTATATATAAAATACATAAAAATATTTATTTTTGACAAATAGTTTTTATATAAACTTACATTTATATTTAAACCATAAAATAAATATTAAGTTATAGACATATTTTAATTATTTTAAAAATTTTATAATCAACTATCTTTATATTACTCTTAATTTTTATTGATAATATTTTAATTTATTAATTATTTACTAACTTCATAATATATATATTTATCTGAAAAATTATCTTTTATACAAATAAATATTTTACGCAAGATTTAACAAGAATTCAATTATTATTGCATCATATATTAAATTTATTTTATTTATAATATTAAAAATATAATTTATTTAAATATCATCCAAATTATATTTAATTAAATAATAAAAATAGTTCATATATTTATATTATTTACGTAATATTTTTAACGATGAACAGAGAAAAATACTTTACATTAATATTATTCCGTGTAACATATAAAGCGAAATATAATGAATAATTATTGTAAATTTTATTATTAAAAAATAGAAAATACATTATCAAAATTAATTTTTTGAAATGTCTAATTTAATATTTAATTATCCTTAATAAAATGTTGATGTTTAATAAAAATATATTTAATTTTAATTTGATATAATTTTTTTAGAATTTTAGTCATATTAATGTCATGTTTAAATTAAAAATTGATTGTTCATATTACAAAAATTTTAAATATTAGTTAATTATATTTAAATTTTATTTATTAAGTTTGTCATATATTTATCTCACAAATTATATACTATTTAAATATATACTTTACACAAATATTAATAAGAATCCATTCATTATTTTGTTATATATAAATTTATTTAATTTATGATATTAAAAAATATATTTCATTTAAATATTATTCAAATTATTTTTTTAATAATAAAACATAGTTCATATATTTACAATATTAAAATAGTTTTTTTTAGTCAATAAAAAAATAATGTTTACGTTAACAACTATAATAATTTGGTATATTAAATAATTATTAATTTTTTTTACAAAATTACATGTTAAATAAATTTTGTAATTGTGTCTACTATTATAAAATAAATGTAATAAATAATTAGTATAAATATTTATTGTTTTAAAACAGTATCATCCGAATTGAAATGTCCTATCTAATATTTAACTTTAATTGACATGAAATTTTTCTTAATATATTTTAGTCATATTAATGTCATATTTTTAAATTTTAATATATTCAAAATTTTATTAATTTAAAATTTCAATAGCTTAAATTAATTTTATATTTTTTTATAAATAGTATAATTTTTTAAAAAAAATTATTAAACATTATTTCATGTTATGCACATGGCTAAAAACACTAGTATATATATATATATATATATATATATATATATATATATATAATTTTTGAAGATTACATAGTCAAATTATATTGGAAAGTAAATTTTAAAATTAGAAATAGAGTTGATATGAATATAATGAATGAAAAATATAATTATATGTATGTCAAATTATAACCATTTGAATAATTTATTGTCGAATATATGTTTTTGAAAATTTTACATTCAAAAAAAAACTATCGCCGATTCAAAAGTTATGGATAAGTATCTAGATTGAAGGATGAGAAACAAATTCCTACTAATATTAAATTACTTATAATATAAATGAGATAATATATAGCTCACTTTAATTAAAATTAATAATATTTGTAACGTTATCGACTTATTTTAATTAGCCTTTAAAGTAAAAATATTTTTATATTGTTGAAAGTCCAGCAAAAACAAAACTATATATAGGTTATGGCAAATTTAATTTTCAAATGTCGTTATTTTATTTTTTGATGTAATAAAAAATATTTTTATAATTTATATACTATTAAGCTCATTAATTTTAACTTACATTAAATAACTCAAAAAGACTAGGTTGAAAGACTTTTGGAGAGTTTAGAAAACATCCAAGTTTTTTCCCTCTTAATTAAACAAGAGTTAATCTCTTTTAACCCCTCCCTTCCTTCTCTTTCCTTTCTTCTCTCCTCCTTAACACAACTCTTAAACATAGCCGAAGACAATGAATATATGACACAATGTGTTTATCTTTTTATAGATCCCTAATGTGTTCATATGTCATTTTGTATGAGACTCAATTTAGACAAGTGTTTGAAATAATAATTTTTTTTAATTAAATCACCAGTTTTATACTATTCATTTTTTTTAATTGGATCAATATTTTTTTTTTCTAATTTGATGTCTGAGACAATGATCACACTTTAAGTTTTAAAATCTATTATTAAATTTTCATTATTCTATAATTGACTGAAAAAAAAATTTCAAATATAAATGAGATAATATGTAACTCACTTTAATTAAATATAATAATACTAATAATCTTTGTAACGTTATCAACAACATAGATAGTTGTCATCTGTCACCACACACAGATATAACGTGTGTTTTATTAGACATTCATAGCAAATATATAGTCAGGAGATCAGTTAGAAAATGAGCGTGAGGCTTATAAATGCTTTCGTTATCAAGCGTGTACACATAAGCTATTAACATTCATCATCCTCATTTTTCTAAAATATCCCAAATCTCTTCCGGACTCTATATTCCCAGTGTACCTCTGAATTATATTGCAGTAACTTAAATGTGACACATCACAATCATACTGTTCCAATACACGTGTTACAATTATATTAATCAATATATTATAATATATGTGTTATAATATGATAATTTATAGACATAACCATATTATATATATTTAGATAGTAAAGATAAGTGTTTTTAGAATACTTTGTATTTTTAACTAAATAAATTTTATATCAAATGAAAAAGTTTGAAATAACATGATTTTAAAGATAATTTAGAAAATTCACTTATTATACTAACTTGTAATTATTATTATTATTAACTTTTTTTATGTTTTACTCTCACTTAAATCATTCTAATTATTAACTTTATACTATCTAAGAATTCTAAAATTATCTATCCAAATATAATCTTAAGATATTGTGAATATCAATTTTTTTATTACTTTCAAATATTTTTTAAAAAAAAGTAAAAAAGAGTATATATTAAAAAAGATATGTAAATAGGGTTGTTTTAATAAAAAAAAAGAGCTTAAAAAATTAATTTGACTTTGACAAGGAAAACCTGCATTATGCGGGTTTATACCTAGCATTTAGAATAAGCTTTAAACATGAGAAAAAGAAAAGAGCAGAAGAAGAAATCGGGCCACGAAAGTAGATAAAATCATATCATTATAGCTACTTATCATTCTTCATTGTTACTTAGATCTGAAACACTCATCAATCTTTTAAGGTATTATCATTGTTTATAAACTTATTTTAAACCATGTTTTGAGTTTATTTTTGCAAAAATAAATGATGTAGAGTGAAAGATGAATATAGAAAGATAGAAAGTTATAGACTATTTGACTAATATTTATCTTTTTTTTTAATATTATTAATATAATATTTAAAAAAATATAAAGTTTGAGACACATTGAACTTTGTAGCATCCTAGACACACAAGGTCTACTCGTGAATGCAACCGCACCACCATACAAAGTTAATCAAATCATTTTCTTTTTTATTTATTATTATTATCAAAAAATTTTAAACAATATATATTAGATAAAGATTAAAAAGTAAGAAATATTCAATTATCATTTGTACTTTTTTTTGTAAATTTTTTTATTATTATTACTTTTTAACTTTTTTTGTTGTTTTATTTTTTCAAATAAGATTCTTATTCTTATTTATGTTAGTATATTCCAAATGAAATATTTTAATTTTTTTATTGTTTATTTATTTTTATTATTTAGTTCTTTTAATCTCATTTATTGATTTTTTAAGCAATAAAAATTAGAATAATAATAAAAAATGATTAAAATTGATTTAATTCTAATATTTTTTTGTTTCATAATTTTATTATTTGAATCTTAAACATTTATTTATGTTATTTAACATTATTATACTTTATTTATTGTATAATTTTAAATATTTGATGATAAACAAATTATATTTTTAATTTAATATTAAATAAATAAATAATACAATATTTGTGTCAATTTATAATATTAAAGTGTAACTTTTCTATCGTTATGTATTATAAATTGATAAAGTCTATGTGTACCTACATTACCTTAACTTTATGCAATTTTAATTTATCATATGTTATCTTTAATTAATTGGATAATTATCTTAACAATGAATTAAAAGGCGTTTCTCCTTTAATTGCTAATCTATTATTTAAATTGAATTTGTTTTATTGATGCAACGAATTATAATGTTAATGTGTAACAACCCTACCTCTATGTATTATAAATTGTCAAAACTTATGTGTATTCAATGTTTCCTTAGATTTTATACATCATCAATATATTTTTAAAAAAATTAATTTCTAAAATTAATTGATTATATATATTTTTTATTTAATTAAAGTTTATTGATCAATTGAATTTTTATAACATTATTTCCTCTCATTCCTAGCTCATTAATCCTCTTTTGTGCTTAATTGGTTGAATTGGATCATTTTATGATGTTTGAATTTTATTTGGGTTTTATTTAATTTTTTTAGTATTTGGCAAATTCTGATACTATTTTGGTTTTTAGGCCATATCTTGAGTTGTAGAGCTCATTTCATTATGATTTTTTATTTGTAGGAAAGCTAAGAGAAAGATCCACAATTCCTATTAAGAGGTCAGAAACCAATTCTGATGATAAGAAGGTGAAGCTGGGCTGGAAAAAGTCAGAACGCTGCAGTCACAGGTTTTGACCTTGATGCAGTATTTGGGCCATATCTCAGTCCACATATGTCCGTTTAAGCCCATTCTAGTGGCGTTTTGAAGCTGACATCCAAGTACAATTGTCTTTCAGGCTACAAACCAAAAAGAGGCCGTTTTCATAGCCCAAAAAATGGAACAAAGTGACTAATGGAATTTTGAATTTTGAATATAGAATTTAAATTTTTTTTGTCTCTTCTCTTCTCTTCTCTTCTCTTCTTCTCTCTCTCTCGTTCTCTTTACCCTTTACGAATTGTTTCCCTCCACTCATGGAGGCTTAGACTTTCATCTAGTCTAAGGATTGAAAAAGCGTTGAGACACTCTTGAGGATCAGTTTCACAATTTATTCAACAACAAATTTGGTTTCATCTCTTCCTTCTTTCTCCCCTTACTAATTATGATTTTGAATTGAAGTTCTTCATTTAGATTGATAATTGTGCAGTTGTTTGATTACATATATTCGGTTGATATAAGTAATTAATTCTTAAAGGAGTGTGAATTAGATTTTCAGGTTTGAGATCTAAGATTAATGGCATTGGTGAATTAAATTAACACAGATCGATTAGGTTCTAGAGGTTTCTGAACTTTGAGTGAATTGTGTGTTAATCAAATGCATGAGGGTTCTCGTGTGAATACTTAATTTGTATAGAAATTTTATTAGAATTTAATATTAATCACTAATTTGTTAGTTAATGCATCTTCTTGGAATCCGGTGATAGAGTGGTCCTAGTTCTTCTAAATTCTTGGATTAAAGTTGTTAATTCTTGTTAACTTTTGATTCTAATTAGTGTTATTCTATAAATCAAACCCCCTCTAATTTTATAATCGTATAACGTTATCATCGTTGGAAGACGACTCGGATTGCACCTCTTACTACATAATTTTTACGCAATTTGATTTTTATTAATTTGTTCGAGCGTGACACTCGCGATCAAATTTTGGCGCCGTTGTTGGGGATGATGATGTTATTTGATTATGTAATTCTGTGTTAGTGTGACTGCATTGCATATTCTGTACTGCGTTTTACATCTAATTAGAATTATGTATAATTAGCATTTTTCATCGAATTAGAATACTGCATAATTAGCATTTTTCATCGAATTAGGATTCTACATAATTAGCATTTTTTATTTAGCATAATTGTGTTTATGCATTCTGTTTTAGTAGCCTTTGAATAACATAGTAGATAGTCATCTATCCTTGCTTAGTATTACATCATTCAATTCTCTACATTCTGTGTTGTGTTTCTGCATATTTGTATTCTGCATTCGTCGAGAAAGTACACGGACGTGTATATAACCGTGTAGATCACTGCCCAAAAATTCTCAAAAAAAAAAAAAGAAAAGAAAAAGTTGGCATAACTTAAAAGTGGTATAACTTTTTGCATACAGCTTCGATTTCTTATTATAATATATGCATTTCATATAGTTCGACAAGATCTACGCAATGGTAATAGGCCGAAGGCCAGTTGGTGGTTTCTAAAAAAATATATGTCTTTTAATTCTTATTTAAATATTATGACTAATAGAACTTTTCATGCTGATGATCAAAGAAGAATAGAAAACAAGCTAGATAATTTAGCTTCTTTGATCAAGCAATTGACTTTCTCACAGATAAATACAATGTTTTGTGAGACTTGTGCTTCACCTGAACATTCCACTGACTTCTGTCCTATTTTGCATGGTATGTTACTCATAAAAATTCTTTAGGGTACCACAGAATTTATAACAATGAAATGAAGTTTTAATGTTTTTATTAAATAATTATATTCTTTAATTAATTCAAATATACTTATCTCATTCATTAAATGGAATTAGTTTCATATTTTAAATTGTTTTACGTTATATTTCAAATTTTGATAAATTAAATAACAAAATATTTGATTGCTTAATTTTATTTATTTATTTTATTATATAAATCTTTGCAATATTAATATGTAATTTATATTGTCTTTGATTATTCAATAAATTATAAAAAATTTATGTATAATTTACACTATCTTAAATTCTCTTCCAATATGAATATTCAAATTCAAATAAATTCAAACTTTTTTATTTACAAATAATAATATTTTTTAAATTATTAAATTATTTTTAATGATTTGCAATGTAGTTGTGTGATCTCTTTCTATATTATTTATCGTAGGATAAGAGTATAACCGTATTGTCTTGTATCATAAATTTTATAATTTTATGAAAATAATTTTAATTTTAAAATAAAATTTCTTTTCTTTAACATAATTTAATCAACCAATTTTGTAATCTTTTAGGTAGAACTATGTGACTTTGAGTTTTCTATTGCAATTGGAGATACGTAGGAATGAGAACCAAATCCATCGAGTTAAAATATTGTTCAAAATAATTTTTCTCTTTCTTAAGATATCAATTAATATTTCAATAAATAAATTTTCTTTCTTTAAAAAGAAAATAGCAACAATTATTGTTAAAGGATAAATGAATATTTTAAAAATTAAAATAAATTTATACAATTAATTTAAGATAATTATTATTTAAACTAACATTATAGGGTGCTAATAACTTCCCTACCTGCAGGTAAGCAATTATCAAACTCATTTTTTATTTCAAAGATGATAACGTTCTAAAATTTTTTCCTAAGTTTTTCTTTAATAAACTTTGATGACAACTCTTCTTATCTTTTAGAAAATATTTTATTCCTAAAATATGTTTATTTCTTAAAATATTTTCCCCGTCCCATTGCAACCTTGCAGTTACAACATGTATCATATTTGAGTAATGACATTATTTCCTACTTATATGGTTTTTATTTTATTCTTGTAACACCCTCAATTTTATTACTCTTGGATAAAAAATTTGGATAAAGGATATCTCGCTCAAACAACGTAGGATTTCCTGAAATAGAACGTTCTAGAACCCCTCGCTCAAGTGAGCATGAGATAAAGTTGGCATAACTGTTCTCTCACCCAGGCGAGAAAGGGATCTTGCTCAAGCTGGGAGCAGCTCACCTAAGCGAGATAGAGCTCACTCAGGCAAGGAGTCGCAGGAAGGATAGGTGCTCTCTGGACTCAATCTTGCTCAGGCAAGATGAATCTCACCCAGGCGAGATTGTATCTCGCTCAAGTGAGAATATAAAAAAGATGAGTAGTATCATTGTCTGGTTGTCTCGCTCAGGCGAGGAAGGCTTGTTCAGGCGAGAATGGAAGCTCACTCAAGCGAGAATTGTATCGCTCAAGCGAAATCGCGCAAGTTTAAAAGGATATTTAAGAGACCTCAACCTCAAAAAAGTTCATTTCTCATTAAACGACATTCTCTCTTCATTTTCTCTATCTTTTCTCTTTCCTTTCTCTAGAGATAACTCTCTCTGATTTTGAATCTTTTCCATATCTGAGCTCAAACATCGACTTCATTCAGATCTAAGTAAGTTTCTCGGAGTTTAAATCTCTATTTTATTCCTTTTCTTCGATTTTCTTCTCATATTAAGATATCTATCTTGGAAAACTTAGGAAACTACATCTTTTGGACGATATCTCCATTGATATCGTGGAATCTCTATGTAGATCTCTCAGAAAACTAATTTTGAAGAACTGTTACCAGGTAAGAAGAGTATTTTCGAGCTTTAAGTTTTATATACATAGATAGTGATCTTAGAAGAATCTGAATAACCTATTTTAGTAAAAGTCTATAATTTTAATGAAGTCATATAGTGAAAATATATTTTGGGTATAAAGAAAGGTTTGAGTTTATTTGAAGTTAATGAAATCAGATTTATACAAAAGATATGGGATATAATAGCTTTAAGAAGCTTTAAAACTAAGTTTCTTAGAAAGTATATGAGTTAAGTAATTAATGATACAAAATAATGAACTTTAGGTTAGGAAACCATATTGAGATTGTACGAATTAGACTGAGTCCGAAGATGTTCGACCTTCGGCATATTGTTTGATTGTATATTGTGAGATTTATGGTAATTTTTGTGTTAGATTGATATATTGCACTGATTGTATGCTGTGATATTGTATGATAACTTTCTATGTTAGATTGTCATGATACAATAAATATAGATATGATTTGATAGCTAAAGTGTATTCAAATTGAGTAAATTCACATGAATGATTGAAGTATTGATTGATATTGAAAGTGTATGATGTATGATAGAGAAAGAATGAGATACATGATTATGATGCGTGGATCAAAATAACTTGAAAAGGGTAATTATGATACATATTATAGCATATTGAAGAATGTGTTATATTATCTATTGTGATCCATGAATTTATATAAATTATAACCCATGTATTATGACATGCTAATTGATAGAAAGAATATGAAAATAAGAAATGTTGAGAAATAGAAAGAGAATAAGTATAGATAGTATAGTGATACACACTGGGGGTATAAAGTCTAAAGAAGAGTTGAAAAATCTTGGAAAAATGAGGATGATAAATGCTAATGATAAAAGGTGCACAGTAATTTATTGAACAATAGAGGTCACACCCTCATTTCCTGACAAAGCTCCTAACTATACCTTTGCTAAAAGGGGCAAGGACGGCACATGTGTATCTGTGATATTGCGGCCAACCAGTAGCTATCTATGCTAGGAAGTCCTCAAGGGATCTTAGGAGAAATTATTATTAAAGTGTTATAGATGTATAATGGTAAAGAATATGTATGATTATAATATATTTATCGTAATGGATCAATTTTTTGTTGTGATAATATAAGTATTGTAGTACATCGACGCGTGTGACTAGGACACATATATCGTGACATACGAATTGAGATGATTTTAGGGTTTTGTCTAGGATTCTATCAGGAAATTTATCAGTGAATTCAATAGATCTGCTGATAGGGATAATAGTTCCTTGATGAATATTATGACCAAGAAATCTAATATTGGTTTGAAAAAGATTTATTTTGGATTTTGAAACAGCAAGTCCGTTTTGTTTAATAACATTGATAAAAACACTTATATGTTTAAAATGTTAATCAATGGAATGGGAAAAGATTAAGACATCATCAATATAGACAATGACGAATTTTGAATAAGGATTAAAGATATCATTCATGATTTTCTGAAATTCAGAAGGGGCATTTTTCAACATAGAAATGTATGTTTAATGAATGAAGTATTGTATATGCTTTGATTGATAGTTGTATTATTGTATGTATTTGAATGGGATGAAAATAAATATGAATTGTGCAATATTGATAATGAATTAGAATAGAGTATTAGACAATAACTTTAATTGCTTTTATGATAATTCATAATAAAAGAGATTTAATGAGGCGGGAAAATATTCACCTTTACTGAAATGTTTAAGGTAATAAAAGAGAAGAAACAAAGATAAATAATCCATTTTAGGGTCATATTCGTCAAATATTGTGGAAATAGAACTGCTCAGATATAATAAATTTTAATGTAATAGATGTATAATTCCATTTACGTATTTTTATTCCTTGAAAGTAAAAGTTTTTATTGAGAGATTTTGTAAATTTGTCAAATTTTATTAATTTGTATTTTCATGTTGTATCATTTATTTAAACTTGTACAATTTCTTACAAAATTTCTTATTTATATTTTTAATAATGTAAATATTTAAAGAAAATTATTGATAGAAGAAAAGGATGTTACAATTCTCCCTTCACGAGCATAACATACTTCTCTTTAGACCTCACCTATCTCAAATCCAATTAAGTCACAATTTTGCTTTATAGTTGTCACAATCGGATGGTTACAATAATATGGCAAAAATGTATTAAAAAAAAACATCTTCTAAGAATAAAATATTTAAAAAAAAAAATCAAAGGAGTCATCACCAAAGTTTATTAAAGAAAATCTTGAAAAAAGATATTTAAAACAAAAAATAAGTTTGAGAGTCGTTTACACTTATGAAAGATATTAGAATCTTGAAAAGTTTGTTTAAATAATGGTTACCTTAAATTAATTGTGTAAATTTATTTTAATTTTAAAAAATATTTATTTAACCTCTAAACAAAAGTGTTGTTATTTTTATTTTTAAAAAGAAAAAAATTATTTATTGAAATATTAATTGGTATCTTTAGGAAAGAAAAATAATTTTGAAAATAGTTTTGACTTTACGTGTTTGTTCCTGTTCCTACGTATTCCAAGTGCAACGAAAAACTCAAAGTCAGCAATTCTATCATAAATATTATGAAGTTAGTTAATTAAAATTAAGTTTAGTAAAAGTAAGTTTATTTTGAGACTAAAATTAATTTATAATATTATATTTTTGATACAAAATAATGTGGTTATACACGTATCTTATGATAAATAATATAAAAAAAAATTAAAAATTATATAACTATATTACAAATTGTTAAAAAAAATCATTTTAAAGTATGTTTGTTTATGAATGAAATATTTGGAATTATATTCAAATTTAGAAGTTTATATTGAAAGAAATTTTTTTAAGATAGTGTAAGATATACATAAATCTTTTATAATTTATTAGATTATCGAAGGAAATATAAATTATATATCGATATTACAAAAATTTATATAATAAAATGAAGAAATAAAATTAAGTAAAGAAAAGTTTGGTTATATAATTCATCAAAATTAAAAATATAACTTAAAAAAATTTAACATATAAAATTAATTTTATTTAATGAAAATAATAAATATATTTAAATTAATTAAATAAAGACAATTATTTAATAAAAATTAAAATTATATTTAATAAATTTATATTATATAAGACTCAGATAACGTTTATACACATGAGTCTTAACGATTTAAATCATATAAAGGTAGAAATGTTATAAAATAATGTTATAAATCATTGTATTAATATAATTAAAATATTCTATATAATAAATTTTAATTAAATAAAAAAATATATAATTGATTAATTTTAAAAGTCAGAAAATAAAAAATTATTTAATTAATAAAAAAAGTAAATAAACAAAAGTAAAAACTTTTAACATTTTTCACTTGAAAAATCTTCTAAATTTTCAAAGTATAAAATTTTAGTAGATAAAAATTTATTTTCTCTAATTATTTATTAATATTTTATTTTATAAATACAAAATAAATTAAATTTTATTAAATGAAATAAATAATTAAAATATTTTTCTGAATAAATAGTGGTCAGAAGTCCAAAATATACTAATAATTTAATTTCATATTCTTTGAAATATCAGTGAAGCAAGTCGAATTGGAATTTAGAACTTAGTAAAAATAGTTTTAAATATCAATCCTCTTTTTATTTATTTATTTTGTATGTAGGAGGTCTCATGAAGTTACGAATCCCTGAGCTGAGTTTTTTTCTTTTTCGCCACTTTAGAATAATTTGAGTTTCAGTGTGCACACTTTGAGTTTCAGAGGGCACACTTAAGGTTAATTGCGGTTGGCTTATGCGAGAGAAAGGAGCTTATATTAGTGGGGAATTTGAAAATTAGGGTACTTTGCTGAGTTTCGTGTAGTTATTGAAATGTATGGTTTTTTGGAACGACATCTGTCAATGTATAGAGGTTTGTATTGTTATGTCATGGTCTCTCTTGCTTCTCTGTTTGCATTTAGATCCACGCTTGTCAATTAAAAAATAATAATTATCATATTAAGAGAGTGTTTTATATTCTATTTAGATTAGCGTTATAATTCTTCTATTATTTTAAAATAGAAAATATTAATATATATTTTAATTATATTACTAATTTTATTTTTTATTAATATAAAATTAGATCATGATTATTTTATATGTAAAAAAATTAAATTGTTATAAAAAATATTAAATCCTCTTAATTAAAAAGGGTAAATTTTATCTTTAAAAATATTACATTCTATGTATCATTTTGTATTAATAAAAAAAATCCTATAAATATTATGAGTACATTGAAATAAATAATTTAATCAATATACTTTATTACATAAATAATTATAAAGTATTTTTATATTGGTCTTCTAAATGTTCCTAAATCTAATTTTATGAAATTTTGGTAATATTGTACTATGCTGACTCACATCGGAAAAAAAAAAAAAAAACAGTGCCTAAAATGCAAAGAAGGAACTATTGTTTGAACAACGCATGATCTGTAAGTGTGTTCTCGTAGGTGGAACCTCTGCGAGCAGTGGCGGAAACCACTTAATTCCCTCGTCAACATTCGATAATCAAGTGAGTGTTCATTTCGAAAGTCGATGCATTTCATTCATCTTCGTATTTTTCATTCAATTTGATCGCGTTTCCTCGAAAAAAAAAAAAGGAACAGAAATTGGTAAATGGATCAAGGGAGGCAGGTGTTCACAGTGGACCTTCTGGAACGATATGCTGCAAAAGGACGCGGAGTCATCACATGCATGGCTGCTGGAAATGATGTCATTGTGATTGGAACCAGCAGAGGATGGGTCATTCGCCATGATTTTGGGGTTGGCGATTCATTTGGTAATGGTTCAATTCCTTCAATTCGCAGTTCCATATTTTCCTTTGAATTTTAAAGAGTAATCCTATACCTACCAACAATAATTGTTACTCAACGGAGAGGGATAGGAAGAGAAGGGGGTAGTGAGGTGTAAGTTACGACAAAAAAAAGTGAAGATGTAGAAATTGTTGTAAAATTTTGTGGTAAGAATAATAATAGTCATTTTTAAAGAGCGAAAGTGAATTGGTGTTTGACATGTTATTTACATGGGTATTTCAAATTCAGTAACTTTTACATTTTGTGTGTCTGAATTGGTGATTTAACTGTGATATGGTGTAGATATAGAGTAGGGGTTCTCTGTTTATATGTTTTTTTAGGGTTATTGATAGTGGCGTGTAGTTGAGCTTATGCTGGGATTTGGGATTGTTTTTGTGCCTTGATGAAATGCTTGTTCAATTGGATTGTTGAGGGTCTGATATGTTATTGTCTTTTTGGAGTGCAGACATTGATCTCTCCGCGGGTCGTCCTGGGGATCAGTCCATCCACAGGGTTTTTGTCGATCCTGGAGGGAGTCACTGCATTGCCACTGTTGTTGGTCCTGGGGGAGCTGAAACTTTCTATACTCACGCCAAATGGACGAAGCCACGGGTATTGAGCAAGATGAAAGGCCTTGTTGTAAATGCTGTTGCATGGAACAGGCAGCAGATAACTGAAGGTAGTTAGTTGATCGCTTGTTTGATTTATGCCTGTTGCGGCTTGTTGATTTATTTATGGCAAAGACTTTCACTTACCCGTTTCTGCTTGAGGTTCTGACTGAATTTTTATATGCAGTTTCCACGAAGGAAGTCATTCTTGGTACAGAAAATGGTCAACTTCATGAGCTGGCTGTGGATGAGAAGGACAAGAAAGAGAAGTATATCAAATTTCTCTTTGAATTAACCGAACTTTCAGAAGCTTTTATGGGTTTGCAGGTATATCTTTTGTCTGTTTACTGCTATTGGTTCTTTTTTCAAGATATTGTCTATGGTTTTGTCCCAATTTCAAGAAATTTAAAGAAGAGTGATTGGTAACCCTATAGTTAGTTAGAGGTATAATTAGTTAGTGTTTAGTGTGTTAGTTGTTTAAATTTGTTGATTGTGCTGAGAAGGAGAAGAATAAAGGCAGATTGCTTATATATAAACAACTAACTAACTTGAAAGTGACCAGTTTTCTATCATAGAGTTTGGGAGAGAGGAGTATCTTGTTATTTGTGAGAGGACTGAGCCTTTGGGCATTGGGTGGTGCAGAGACTTGAAGTTTTGCAAGTTAGGCACTGTATTCAGGGGAGAATTCCCTTATTCTTTCTAATAAGTGACCAGTTTTCTAGCATAGAGTCTTGTTTAATTTTGAGGCCAAATGTGAATAAGGCATTCAATTTTCATTTTGGTTCTTGTCCTTTCTGTTCAGATGGAAACAGCTAGCATAATCAATGGGACTAGATATTATGTGATGGCTGTTACTCCTACTCGGCTTTACTCTTTCACTGGCTTTGGTTCACTGGAAGTAAGTCAAATATTAACTATATAAATTTTCACATTTTGTTTTTTTCCCCTCTCTACAGTTTAGTAATTGAGTAACCTATCTGTACATTTTGTTTTTAGAAGTTAAAAAAATGTCATATAATTCTTATGAACATGTGATTACAGATATTGTGTATCTGTTCTAAAACGTGATGTTTTATTCTATCACATTATTAAAGATTAATATCCTCTTTTTTCATTATTCCCTTCCCTTCATTATATTTAAATGTTTATTTTTACTAATCATTATACAACTGTAGACTGTTTTTTCAAGTTATTTAGATCGCACAGTGCATTTCATGGAACTTCCTGGTGACATTCCAAACAGGCAAGGAGACTCTCTCTGTCTCACTTTATAACAATAATAATAATAATAATAATAATAATAATAATAATAATTATAATAATAATAATAATAGTGTTATATCAAGGGAACATTCAACATAAAATATTAAAATGTAAGAGATCAAAAGGCTGAAAATTCCCTTATTATTTATAGTCTCACATTTCTTTTGTGTATATAATCTATCCTTTCTAAGACTTCATTGTATTGGTTATCTTCCAGTGAGTTGCATTTTTACATTAAGCAACGAAGAGCTGTACATTTTGCATGGCTTTCTGGAGCTGGTATTTACCATGGTGGCTTAAATTTTGGAGGACAGCAGAGGTAGCAGAGAATGAATTGACTTTGTTGTGTGTTTCATCAATAATGGATATTGATTCAGAAAATGTTCACTATGTGGGTCATGGTTCTGCAAAACTCATGTCAGAACATGCTATTTGTGCTTTATGAATGGTTCTTAATTTTGTTTTGTGAAATCTTTCGATATTTTTTTGGGAACTTATTCACCTTTGGCTCACACATTTTAATAACTTGACAGCTCTTCAAGTGGAAATGAAAATTTTATTGAGAACAAGGCCCTTTTGGACTACTCCAAATTGTCTGAAGGAGCTGAAGTAGTTAAACCAAGTTCAATGGCTTTGTCTGAGTTCCATTTCTTGTTGCTTTTAGGGAATAAGGTCAAGGTGTGTTGCACATATATATCACTTTTGTTTACATCCTTATGTCCATGTCATGCACAATCTCTGTTTGAAAAATTTCATGTATGCTTGCTAAAATATTTGAAGTTTTTAACATTTGTAGGTTGTAAACAGAATTAGTGAGAACATCGTTGAGGAACTTCAGTTTGATCAAACTTCAGATTCAGCATCAAAGGGTATTATTGGATTGTGTAGTGATGCCACGGCTGGTTTATTTTATGCATACGATCAAAACTCTATCTTTCAGGTTTGTGCTGTTGTCTCACTATCGTAGCTTTCTGAATTTTGGATCTAATTGTCTTTGTTGTAATTGATTGTGCTGTGGTATTTGATAATTTAGTAGGTGTCTATCAATGATGAAGGACGAGATATGTGGAAAGTATATCTTGACATGAAAGAATATGCTGCTGCTTTAGCAAATTGTCGTGATTCTTTTCAAAGGGACCAAGTATATTTAGTGCAGGTACTGTTCATTTGCTTTGATAGTACTGCCTACGAAATGGTTGTCTGGTGACATAAATTCATGTTTTTTTATTTTTATTTTTTTGGTGTTTGACTGAAACAATTTTTGGTGCAGGCTGAAGCTGCGTTTTCTTCTAAAGATTATTTTAGAGCCGCATCTTTCTATGCCAAAGTAAATTTTCCTTTTAAGTTCACTATTTTGGTATATTTAGTTTGTTATATTAATGCAGGAATTTCCTTTGGTTTTGTGACATCTGGTTGCTTAAAAGTTGTTGTACTGCCCCTTGGGCTTTTGATTCTCTATATTTGGTGGTAGACTTGCCTCTAATGAATAGACTTGTGTTTATGTGTGATAGTTTAAAACTGCTACTACTTTTTTAATTATGTAACATCACACTCTTGTTGAGAAGGAAGATGAACGAGAGATATAGAATGAATTTGTGTGTTTAAATTACACATTGGAGCAACGTTATCAATGGCAGATGGCAGGTCATGGCGGAAATCCAAAAAACTGCCATAAAGTTATGGTGGCTGCCATGGCGAATATAATAAAATATATAAAAAATATTATAGGTCACAGGAAATGATAAAAAAGAATTAACTCAAAATATATGTAGCATAATCCACAATCTAAACCATAATTCAATGCAAAATATGCGGTCATCAAAATGTCAACAAAAAAAATAAGGATTATCAATCTAGTCCTCTTCTTCAACTACAATGTAATCATCTTTTTCATCCACCAAGGCATATCCTTCCTCTTTTCCTTCAGACTCTGGAAGATTAATTTCTAATTCATTTTCTGTTTCTTCTAAAATCTCTTCATCTTCTAATTCATCATCATCATCATCATCATCATCATCATCTTCAATTACCATTTTCTCTTTCCCTTTTGTTGTTGAACATGCCTTGATCTTGGAAACTTTTGCAGCTTTAATAGTAATACCACTTGATGGACTCTTTCTTTTCTTAAAATGACGCCTAATATATGTTCTAGGCTCTCCAAATGCAGAATTCATAAACAGTTGCCCAAAATTATGAATCCTAATTATATATAATTAAAAGGCTGAACAATATTCCTAATTTATAATAGGAAGTAAATATACATATAACAGAGCAGCAGATTGTTAGGGAAAATAATAATGGTCCAGTGGACTCCTTGCCTAATAGTAGAGTATATATTTATGATAGGAATCATTAATACAAGAATTAAATAAGAATATACAGTTACCTAATTACTGGAATTACAAAGATATAACCTTCCCTATTTACAACATTACTATTGTCACATGTTTCTAACAACCCTGAAGACAGGCCACTGAATATTTTAAAAGTTCTGTTTGTAAATTTGAACTTTGGAGGTGTAGAATTTTTTTATAACATCACTTTTACATTCATTACACAATTTTGATAATTTGGTGGTAGTTGTGTTTTGTACTGAAGCAATGTGCCTATCATGCTTTCAAGTAGTAACATTTTTGAATTTTTGTCAATCCAAAAGAAAAACAATCTGACATGAATATGATTTGCAGATCAATTATATTTTATCATTCGAGGAGGTCACATTGAAATTCATTAGTGCCAGTGAACAGGTACTTGTCATGTTACTGGTGTATACAACTCTATGAAACTAAGTAGATAGTCCTTTGATATTCCTCAAAAAAGAATTATACGGCAGCAGTGTTTTCTGGTGTGTGTATTTCTGGAAGAGTTCATGTAGTAAAATTGTTTTTCAAGAAGAAAATCTTTGATTATACTACGCTGCTCTATTTTAGCTTTGTTTTTCGTTTCTAAAACTTATGTGTATAAGTTTGCTTAATGGTAAATTTATATTGCATCATAGTATTCCTTACGGGCATTTTATATTTACAGTTATTGCTTTACTACGTGGGCATATATTTGAATTGCTTTCTTAAAATTTGACTCATGCATATACAAATTCACTGGTTTTTCTTTTTGCAGGATGCTTTGAGAACTTTCTTATTGCGGAAGCTTGATAATTTAGAAAAGAATGACAAATGTCAAATAACAATGATATCCACTTGGGCAACTGAATTATACCTGGACAAGGTTTTACTACATTTCTAACACTTGGAAGGAAAATTTAGTTTCCCATTTTTATTCCTTTATCCCAATATTTATGAACAATCACGTGATGAAACCTTATATATTATCCCTCAAGGTTAAAGATATTTTTCGTGTGCAGTTTAATTTTGGTTTCATATCTTTATCTTTTAGATAAATCGACTGCTCTTGGAGGATGACTCTGCTTTGGAGAATAGCAATTCAGAGTACCAATCAATTATTAAAGAGTTTCGTGCTTTTCTAAGTGATAGCAAGGATGTATTGGATGAAACAACTACAATGAAACTTTTAGAAAGGTAGAAGTTGATACTTGATATGTCTGCTGCTTGTTGATTTTTGGCTGGATGTATTCTTGTTGCATACCTGTTATCTTCAATTTTATTTGTACAGTTCTGATATTTTATATGAACTTCTCTCAACCACGTGTTATTTCATTTACACTTCAATTCAACAAAGTGATGTAGCAAAAATAAAGGTTGTGCTTTAAGGGCAGAGTGGGGATTCAGATCCATGCTTGTTTGATTTGATTATTTTTGTAGTTTTGATAGTTTTAAAATTTAGTTATCATTATGACTATTCATGAGGAAACTATTGGATTTCTAAATGAGGATACTGAGTCTACAAGGATTGAAGCTGACAAGATAAAGTATATATGGATTATTTGTTATCTAGGTTCAATGGTTTTAGTTCCATCCTTCTGTGTTGGATGTTGCAGTTTTCAATTTTACATCCATCACACTGATGTGTTAGTCAGGTTCTTTTAGGGCATTAATTACTTCTGGGAATCACAAAATGAAGAAGACACAAGAAAAATCTGAGGAAGTACACTGATATTGGTGTCATTTTGCTGAAAGTGTTACATTTAATGCACAATACAAAAGGGTGCTGGGTTTTTGTTATGAATAATGATGTGTATGTGCTGTGTATGGGTTAGACTTGGTTGAAACCAATGTGGATCAAAGTTAATTTTATGCTGATGATTGAACTTGTTATATGATCACAAAATCTACCATTGGACTGAAAGTTTGTCTCTTGTTCATAAAACTTTTCATTAAGTCTATATTTCTGTACTACATCTGTTTATATAAATTGTCAAATGTTATTTATTTTTTGGGAGAAATTTTAAATTTTGTCTATATTAGAAATGGATTGGGCCTAATTCTCTCCCAAGCACTAACTCAAAGGAAGAGGATTACCCAAGTATGTTTGGACTAGACAATTGGAGTATGAGGTTTGCAAGACTAAACAGCTATAGATGGTCCAATAATAAGAGTGAATAAGCTCTAATATCATATTAGAAATAGAATAGACTTAACAAGCTCCCAAAAGGAGAATTGCCAAGTCTTATAAGGAGTATTTTGGTTGTATTTTTAGTCAATTTGGGACATCTTAACAATCTTTCAGTAACATTATATTTTATTGTTTTTCATAATAATCCAAGCAGAATCAGCACTCCAGTTTACTTAGCTGTATATTGCCATGTCATTGTAAGTTTGGCTAGAGTTATTTCTATATGGTTACTGATCTGATATAATTTTGGTTTTTCAATTCTTAACAGTTATGGAAGGGTTGAAGAATTGGTATATTTTGCTAGCTTAAAAGGGCAGTATGAGATTGTAGTGCATCATTACATTCAGGTGCCCTGATTCCACTTTAAGTTCCATGTCATTACTACAGATATTCATTTTGAGATATATACCATCTGATATTGATTGTATGTCTTTTCATTGTTATTTGTTTCTGATTGTGTTTTTCTCCCAGCAAGGAGAAGCAAAAAAAGCATTGCAAGTGCTTCAGAAACCTTCTGTACCTATAGATCTGCAGGTATGATTCATCTTTGGGATGTGGTGCATGATCTGTCTACGTTTTATCCCATTCTTCCTGAGCTTTTTAGCTGTTACTTTTGTTTGGGGGACTGTAGCCTCTCAATCTCTTTTGAGGAATATTACAAGGAATTAACAATATTGACTGTCCTATGCAGTATAAGTTTGCTCCAGACCTTATTGCTCTTGATGCATATGAAACTGTGGAGTCATGGATGGCAACAAAGAATCTGAACCCAAGGAAACTGATTCCTGCAATGATGCGTTACTCAAGTGAACCACATGCAAAGTACTGCATATTTGTATTTGTATTTTCAATCAGTTAAATGTTTGTTCAATTTATTTATTTCTTTTCCTTTCATCTTTTGGTATTCTCCCTGTCTCATCTGACAGATTCATAGATTTCAACTATTTCCACATGCAGGAATGAGACACATGAAGTCATTAAATATCTTGAATATTGTGTTCATAGATTGCATAATGAAGATCCTGGAGTTCATAACCTGCTACTTTCTTTATATGCAAAGCAGGTTGAGTGGCTTGCTTTATTCATCCCTGTACTTATGATGTAGGGATCATGAAGGGCGTTAATGAAAATATTTGTTCCTGCATGTGAAAAAATATTGTGTTCATAGATTGATAAATCATTCATGCTTGTGCAGTTTTCACAAGGAATTGGGAATATCTGGACAATTCACCCTATGCATCTTACATTTTTAAACTATTTAACATCAATTTACCGGTTTTATCACTTCTCATGTGCATAAACAAACCTACTCTCTACTGTGTATTGCCATTCATTAAAACTAAAATGACAGATCTGGACTGTATTGGCTAGCATATTTGAATCTTTTTTCCTTCTAAGATCAAATCAAATTGCCTGTTTTTCCACTCTTGTATGAAAATAAGATCATATTCTTTACAGTATAATGTCTTTACTGATTGGGATTGAAATTGTAAACGTAATTGAACAAGAGCCTTCTGGGAAATATTTTATTGAAATTCTAACGTGCTTTTTTCTTTATAAAATAAAACATGGAGATATCAATTGAAGTTTTGAGTTTTGAAGTTGTTTTGTTTCTTGTAGCTAATGCATTTAATTTTGGTTTTTCTTGATTAGATTTTATGGAATTTACAACTTCTTGGACATGTTTGATGTTGACAACTGTGCCTACTTATGTACTTGTTTCCTTATTTTGTCTACTCAGGAAGATGATAGTTCACTTCTACGTTTCCTACAATGCAAATTTGGGAAAGGACCAGAAAATGGTCCTGAGTTCTTCTATGATCCTAAGTATGCCTTACGACTTTGCCTCAAGGAAAAACGAATGCGTGCATGTGTTCATATATACAGTATGATGTCTATGCATGAAGAAGCAGTTGCTCTTGCCCTACAGGTGAGACTAATATGAATATGTAATGATTGTGTGTTCCAACTTACCTCTATATTAATACAAAAATGATACTGCTCATAGTAGTCAATCCTGAATAGCAGCGCGGAGCGGCCAACCTCAAAAACATTATAGCGGGGATAGTGGTAGCAGGATGAGTGCTATTCTGAAGTTTTAATACACATGCTGAAAAATATAAAATTAATACACAAATTTGGACCAAAACAAGAAAGGAAAACTCAAATTAGAGAAGGAAATAAATAACAAATAGCGAAGGGTGTAGGAGCAGCCATTGCTTCTACTTGAAGCTTTGAAATTTGCAACAGAACAGAGTAGGAGAATCAAAACAGAGAAGGAAATAAAAAAACAGAAAAGAAAACAAGAAGAAAAAAAAGATGTTCAGTCACTGCAAAATGTGCAGGTTTGCTGAAGACGTAAAAGATGACTAAAAAGTGTTTGGGTGATGTCGGATGCTTCGCTGAACTTGAAGAAGACAACCAGAGATGAGAAAGATGACTCAAAACAATTTGGGTTACGTTGGAGACTTCACCGTAGAACGTCTCAAAAGCCTCGCCGGAGATGAAGGCCACCAGAAGTAGCGGAAACGTAGAGACCAGAGATGAAATGAGAGGGAGACCTGAGAGATGAAATGAGAAGCTAGGGCTTGCAGAAGAGGGAGGGAGGGAGGGGGGGGGGGAGAGAAGATCAGAAAATAAGGGAGGGCGAAATCCCAAGACTGCCTCCCTTAAAAGTCGCCCAATGTTAAAAAATAGAGGACAAGTTTGGAACTTTAGAGAGGATAAAATAGCAGCTGCGACAGCCGCGATTTTCCGCCATTTTTGGCCGCTATTTGCAACACGACAGCAGCTGCTCTGAACTGCGATGCTATTGGGTTTCCATAGCGGTGCTGCGCCGCTCCAATGCGATAGCAGCCCGCTATTGACTACTATATACTGCTTAATTAAAAATACCTGCTTTGTGAATATTCTTCATTGGTAATATTTTTCATTAGCAGTTACATGGTATGGAGATGCTGCAAGATCAACCAATTGTTACACATCCTATTTTTCATGCTTTAGAAGTCTTAAGTTTAGAAATGAATTATTGATGAGGCCTAAAAGTGCCTTCCATTGAAGATACTTTTTCCCTTTTTCATCCCCTTCTCAATTATGGCTGGAGTAAGGTAGTGGCCTTGTAGTATATATAGTTATCCAGGAGCTAGGTTTTGAAAAAGAAGTTCAACATATCCACTTAGAAGTTCTTTTAATCTTTGTTGAAAGAGAGAAATGTGAGAGAACATTTGAATGAATTCGTGTCTCAATTGTACAACAGAACATAGATTTATATTGCTGTAATAATTTTAGAATGTTTATTTAATTAATTAACTTAAATAATTACAAAGATAAACTTCCTTATTGTTAGAATTACATATATTAATGCTACTCCTCAAAATGGAGCATATATGTCATATGCACCGAGTTTGTTACATGTATACTTATACAAGAACCTCTCAAGTATTTGTTGAAGACATCTGTTATTTGATTATTTGAATTAACAAAGCTAGTGCTGATGTTTCTACATAAAATTTTCTCCCTAATAAAGTGACAATCTATCTCAATATGTTTGGTTCTTTCATGGAATAATATATTTGAGGCAACATGCAAGGCTGCATGATTATCAGAAATGAGTGTTATTTTCATAGTATTCTCAAATCTTAGTTTTTTAAGTAGTTTCAATCAAACAAGTTCATATGTAGTTGATGTCATAGCTCAATATTTTGCTTTAGCACTAGAACGAGACACTACACTTTGTTTTTAACTTTTTAGGAAATCAAATTACTACCAATAAGAACACAATATTTAGAAGTGGATCTCCTATTGGTAGGAGAGTCTGCTCAATCTGCATTAAAGTAACCCATAGTTTAAGTGTAACCATTATCTTCATGCAAGAGTTCTTTTCTGGAGCTCCTTTGATATATTTTAGAATGCGATATTGCAAATTATCGCATTCTAATGTCCTTCACAAGAGGAATTGAAATTGACTTACAACACTAATTACAAAAGAGATATTTAGACCAGTGATAGTGAGATAGTACAACTTTCTAACAAATCTCCTATATTTCTCTGGATTGCTTGTTACCCATTAATCTTGCTTCCTCTAAGATATTTGTTAAGATGTCCCACATTAGTTAGAAATAGAGTTAGAATACTCTTTATAAAGGATAAGATAGTCCTGCTTCTATGAGCTAACTTTTGGGAGTGAGTTAGGCCCAAGTTTCTTAATATGGTACTAGAGCCTATTCAGTTTGAATGTTGGGCTGCCCACAAATGTCCAGTCCTGTTGGGTCCACCCATGCAGATGTCCAGTCCAATGTTGGACTGCTCACAGATGTCCAGTCCTGTTGGGTCTACCTATGCAGATGTCCAGTCCTGCAAGTTTCACGCACCAGATGTTCAGTCCTGGGCATGAGGGGTGTGTGTTAAGATGTCCCATATTAGTTAGAAATAGAGCAAAAATACTTCTTATAAGGGCTATGACAGTTCTCCTCTTATGAGCTAGCTTTTGGGAGTGAATTAGGCCCAAGATTCTTAACAATATCAAATGCAAACTTCCTCTAAGAAATCACAATGTCAAAGTTTGCTAATATCTTTTGTCTGAAAATAGTGACATGAATGATGCTTTGTTTGTGTAATGCCATGATGATCACTACAAGTAATAACAATGTCTTTGACATAAACAATCAAATAAATGCATTTTGAAGCAGAATGACAGTAAAAAATTGGATGATCACCTTCACTTCAAGTTATTCCAAATGCTTGGACCACAAAACTGAAGCGAACAAATCATGTTCTAAGATATTGTTTTGAGGCCAAATTGGGATTTTTGTAGACGACAGATTAATTTTAGAAAAGACTCTTCTTAAGATAAATCTAGGAGGTTGCTCCATATATACTTCTTCCATGATATCACCATCGAGAAAGACACTCTTAATATTGAGTTGATAAAGAGGTCAATGATGGATTGCAACCATTGATAAGAATAAATGGACAAAGGCCATTGTAGTCATTGGAAAAAATGTTTCACCATAAGACAGTCAATGTGGCCATTAGGGCCAAACTTGATAGTGTAAATCCATCTGCTTCCAATAATGAACTTCCTCGAAAGGAAATGAATGGGGTCTCAAGTACCACTAACACTACTCGGAATTGCATATATCTCATCAATCATGGCCTGTTGCCAACTGAGATGGGAAAGAACATCACGTACATTCTTAGGAATAAAAACAAAAGACAGAGGAAAGACAAGTATAATGAGGGACTAACGATGATATGTTAAAACAACATAACGAGGTGAAGAATTATGAGTGGAATGTATACTTTTTTGGAGAGCAATAGGAAGATCAAGCTTAGGAGGTAGGAGGCAAAGCTAGAAGAGGCAGAGGAGTTTGTACTGAAAGTAAGTCAGAACGAGTCTCATCACTAGGTGGTGGCAAAGGGAATGTGTGGTTTTGTCTGTGGTTTACCTATAAAGGACACAGAGGAGGAATATTTGGAAGAAATGGTGCCTTTTGTGGTTGAAAATTAATAGAAACAAGAAAAAGAAATCAGAAAAGTGTGATAGGCTCAAACTCGGTGAATGAGAAGGAGAAGACTCAAAAAATGAAATTGACACAAAAAAGGTAACCTTAGCCGAAATAAGGTAACAATTAAGAGTAACAAAGTAACACTTATAACCTTTTTGAGATCGAGTCTAACCAAGGACACATTTATGAGCATGAGCAGAGAACTTGTCAATCTGTGAACTAAGATTGTGAACTAAAAAAGTGGATCCAAAGACACAGGGAAGGAGAAGATGTAAAGACTAACAAGGGAACAAGGCAAAGTGTGGTAAGATGGAAAAAGACATCTGATTAATGAGGAAAATTACCATGAAGAAGAAGAATGCTAGTGGTTTCAATGAGGTGCTATTTTTTCTTATAATAATTTCTTTTTGTTGAGAGATATAAGCACAAAAAGTCTGATGAGAAATGTCATTGGAATCCATAAAATTTTGAAAAGTGAGACAAATATTCACAAGTATTATCACAATGCAAAGTGAAAATAGGAATACCAAATCGATTTTGAATTTCATGGTAAAAAGATTAAAATATAAAAAATAACTGATAAATTTTTCATTAAATATAACCAAGTGCAACCGGAATAATCATTAATAAAAGTAATAAAATATCTAAATCCTAAGGCAGACATAACACAACTTGGTCTCCTAACATAAAAATGAACCAAACTAAAAGGAGACGAAACTTGACCATTATCACGATTATGAAAGGAATTGCGGATATGCTTATCTAATAGACATGATTCACAAGACAAAATGGACAACCTGGAGAGATTAAGTACTATTTGTTGTAACTTTTGAAGACTATGATGACCTAACTAATCATGAATCAAGAGAGAAGAGTCCACTATTGAACCTACATGAGCAGAGGGATATAGTTGATAAAGTCCTTGTGATTCAAATATGATGGAAACTGAGATGCAAATATTATTGATTATCAACAAGAAAAGGTGACTACACATAACTAGAGCCTATGGCTCCTACAGAAATCCCAATAGCACTGGAATTCTGCCCTATTGCTCTCTCTAACAGAATGTAACAACTTCCATTTCTCTCTCCTCTCCCCTTACTCTTATCATTCCCCTTCTAACTAACTCATGCATTAAATTCTTTTTTTTTTACCCCATTGCTTTTTTTCTTTATCACATACACCCTTCACACTTTGGGCCCCTCAGCAGGATCCAATAACTGATCCCATTCCCTTAATTCGTCACTTGGGCCAACAGCTCCAACAAAATCCGATGCCAATCATTTTTCTTGAACTCTAGTCCTACAAAAAATTATTTTTTGTAAAGGATATGACTCAATCTAAAGAATGAGTTAGACAAGTAATAGATTACAAATTAAAGGGAGAAAGAAACATGATCCTTTAAAAATGTTTACATCTTCAATATGTTTGACAATCTTCAATATTTTAACATATTAATATTGAAATAAATAATCCTTTAAATATGTGAAGGGAGTAATAGCAAAATACTATGTTGAAGGGATTTTACTTTTCTTTTTCATATTTCGAAAATGATTTTGTTAGGTAACTCTTGTCAGAAGTTAATTAAAATATGTTAGTTACCTATTAGTAGATACAATATCTCAGTTGGTTAGCCTGATTCCTAAATTAGTTAATTTGGCATGCTGCCTATAAATAAGAAGGGATGAGGGGGGAAAAGTCTTGTGAATTTAGAGAGGATTGGAGCCTCTGGGCACTGAGAGAGAACCAGGTCTCTAATGTTCTGTTTCATGGTAAAAAATATCACAAAAAACTGAACACTAAAGGAGCATGGTTGCATCTACCTTTTTGTGTTCAGGAGAGGCTAAGGCTATTTTCAGGTGACAATGGAGTGGGGTTTCAGACATACTTCAAAAAATGGGACCCAAGTGGACTGTTTTTGTATATCTATCCCATTCACCTTGAGGATAAGGTGAAACTTAAGGAGGGGAGTATTGATAGATACCCATTAGTTGGTTAGTTTAGTTGGTCACAATCTGTAGTAAGTCAGTTTCTTACAATTAGTGAAAGGTATTACATGTATAAATAGAATAGAAGAGAGGAAAGGAGATCATCTTGTCATTTGTGAGAGTAAATTAGGGCCTTTTGGCATTGGGAGGTGCAGACCCTTTGAGTTCTGCAATGGATGTGTTTTGTTTTGTTAATTGTTGAATTCTTTCTCCATTCTTACTGATAAAGATACTGGGTTTCTACCAGATACTTTTGTGCTTACTCACATTTTTGTACTAGGTTGATCCAGAGCTTGCTATGGCTGAAGCTGATAAGGTTGAAGATGATGAGGATTTGAGAAAGAAGCTCTGGCTCATGATTGCTAAGCATGTTGTTGAACAAGAAAAAGGAACTAAGAGGGAAAACATAAGGAAGGCAATTGCATTTCTTAAAGAAACTGATGGCCTGCTAAAGATTGAGGATATATTACCATTCTTTCCAGATTTTGTCCTGATTGATGACTTCAAGGTACAATTAATTTTTCTCTGATTTTGCTATTGACTGACAATATTTAACTCTGATTAATTTATCTAATGATACTAGTACAATTGTTTTCTATTTTTATTATTTTCTGTTTACATTTTCATATAATATCTCAGCTTCCATTTTAATTATTAACAAGAATGTTGCATCTTAGATGATTGTTTTCTAAACTTCTATTGATGAATTTATCCGAATTTGTGATAGGAACCAAGATAAAGGGCCCAGGCCCAAGTAGACAAAATGTATAAGTAAGTTGGTTATAATTGGAGGAGTGTGTGTAGCATGTGAGGGGGATATATCAGGAGGTAGTGGGGATATATGAGGGGGAGCGTTGTATTAGTTTGTGGTAAAGCTGTTTAGCTTGGCAGGGAATGCACAAAACATTACTCTGAAGGAGCCAAGAGCTTTGGGTTGGTTAGGGTTTATCTCTACTAGAATATTTGTTCTGTAATTCATATTTCAATCAATACAATTTCGTTTATTTCTTATATCATACATTTGAGGGTCCTGTCAATTGCTCCCACTCGCTGGATACAAAGGATGAATATCAGCGTATTCATTGAGTTCTCACTCAATGAGTTCTCTGAAGATTCATGATGGAATGAATGCCATTTTAGATTCCTTGAAGGAATTCTGACAAGATTGGAAGGAACTTCGGCAGGACTTAATGAATACTGAAGAAACATAGATAGATAGAGATTATGCTGAAAAAAAGGCTAAGGAAGGAGCTAAAGCAGAAAAGTCATTGCAACAAGGGCATTCCTCCAAACAAAAAAGGACTGGATGGAGGATTTTTTCCTGTCAGCAGTTTCAGGTTTGGAGGAAGAAGGGAAGGTGCCAAATGATGAAAATAACAGTTGTTTTGGGAAATTTGAATGTGGGTAACAAAAGACTAGCAGAGTCCAGTATGTCACGGGCAAGACGCTGGTTTGCACAGAGAACTCGAACATTTGTCATAGAGGCTGGACAACTTGAGGCATGTAGAAGGATGCGGAGATGGCAGATCTTCAACCCTCGATGTAAATTTCAAAGGATGGAGGTGAGAACATTCTATTATTCATCTAGATGTGAAAAAGGGACGAAGAGGAACTGGAGGTGTTTCCTGGAAAGGTATTCAGACTCTTCTAGGCCCAAAGGTAATGGGTGTCTCTAGCCCAGTCAGCCGAAGTATTATTTTTAATAGATTGGGAAGGGCCCAAGTACCTATTTGCTTTTACGTTCTGTTTAACTCAGTCTCTCATAATAAGACTCGAGGGGTAATAAGCTATTCTTCTACAACAACTGCTCAAAATTGAAGGGTAATCCTCAGCAACATTGTACCTTTCCAATGTCTAGTCCCATTGTCAGATTAGGTTGTGAAGCTTCTAGGAAGGGGTATCAGGGTGCATGTGTAATAGTAGGGATGATAGTGCCTGGGTGGCCCTCTATGTATTGAAATTTTGGGGTTTATTCTGTGTATTTGGTCAATGAACAAGGACTCAAATATTTTCAATACAGAAGTTAAAAACACTGAGTGGAAGCAAAGGGGTATGCAGTAATGACTTTCAATATGTTGCAAGGGAATTATGCAAATGAAAAGTAAAAAAGGATGGGACACAAACCCTTTATTGGCATGTGTCTGAGCAATATTTCTAAGAATAAAATCCTCGTTTAGTTGTCCAAATATGGAACTATAAAATACTTACAAGTTGTAAGAGATTCACAACAAATGTGTAGAGGGGGTGCGTGTTTCAAGTATGGAACAAAAGAACAAACCACCCAAGAGGCAAGCAATGATAAATATATACTGAAGGGATCATATGTTACACTGATTACCAGATGGGTTGGTGTTGAAAAGAAAAGGGAAGCTCAGAGGGTATATAATGCACAATCCCAAGCTTCTATTGCCAATTGTAATACACTGATCCTTGATATCAACCTGCAAGGTTTGGATGGGATTCAAGGCCTTGTGTGTATGCATACAAGTTGTGTCTCCATTGCATTATGCAGTTATGAATCTCTAGGTAAACTCAAGCATCATAAACCTGGGTTGCTGAATTCATTTTTTGGTGTTAATCAAAAGAAAGGTTCAAAATTTGGTAAGAAGGCCTCTGATTATAAACAATTTTGAAAAATTAGGACCTTGCAGTACCAATTTTCAACCCAGAGGACATAAAAGGGACAAAAGTGACTGGGTTTGATGAGAAGTCAGTATAGGAAAGTATATTTGCTGAATGTGTTATATGTCTAATGCAGCCCACACAGTATTAAATTTATACTAACTTATAGAATTAAATACATTTAATTTCTACCTAATAATCAGGAATCAACCATCCTAATTTCCTAAAATATGCAATTGTTAATTTTCTATGCACCAAGCTTGTTACAAATGTACTAAATTGGAGGGCCTCTAAGGGACTTGGTAAACATGTCAGCCAGCTGATTGCTAGAATTGACAAAATCAGTAGTGATTTCTCCATAGAGCACCTTTTCTCTCACAAAGTGACAATCAATCTCTGTGTTTGATTCTTTCATGAAAGATTGGGTTTGATGCAATGCGAAGTGCAGCTTGATTGTCACAAATAAGTTTTGTTTCATGGATATCCCTTTTTTTAGTTGTAGTAGTAGTTGCCTAAGCCATGTAAGCTCACAAGTGGCTGCTGCCATAGCATGATATTCTGCTTCTGCACTGGATCTGACAACTATGTTTTGCTTGCTTCTCCATGAGATCAAGTTTCCTCCGATTAGAACACAATACCCAAAAGTGGATATTCTATTTGATGGTGATCTTGCCCAATCCACATCAGAATAACAAGTGAGCTTAGTATTGCTTTTGTCTTCATACAATAATCATCTCAGAGCAATTTTTATGTATTGAAGAATACGTGTTACAATCATCCTAATTTCCTAGAATATGTAATTAATTTCCTACAAATCTGTAACGGCTAATGACTTAATTACATTCTAACAGTCACTAAGTATGCCACATGTAATCCTTGAGAAGATGGTCAGTCAGCCTAGAGTTTTTGTTGCCTCTACACTTACGGAGAATGGTGATTCTCCTCAGTCTACTATACCTGAAACTCTATTGATGAAGAAGATAGGACAGGTCTACAATTCTTCTAACTAGGTATTTCTCCATCTTGTATGATCATAGTGGAAGGTTAAAATGGTTTGGAAGGGTTGCATTGGTTAACAATGGTGCAGTCGAGATGTTAGGCCTTTATTTCAGCCTTGAGGACAAGGCTGCACAGTTCTAGAGGGCAGTAATGATAGGAACCAGGCAAGAGGATTGTAACATGAGAGAAGCAAGGAGGTCAACCTTTTTCAAATATACAACATGGGTTCTGGCAATGCAATGTGGTTGGACTCATGTCGATCCGAATGAATCATCCTTTCCACGGCCCAGGCCCAAGTAGACAAAATGTGTAAGTTGGTTATAATTGGAGGAGTGTGTATAGCATGTGAGGGAATATATAAGGAGATAGTGGGGATACATGAGGGGGAGTACTGCATTAGTTTGTTGTAAAGCTGTTTAGCTAGGCAGAGAATGCACAAAGCATTACTCTAAAGGAGCCAAGGGCTATGGGCTGGTTGGGGTTTATCTCTACTAGAATATTTGTTCTGTACACATTTCAATCAATACAATTTCTTCTTTTTCGTATAATTTTGAGGGTCCTATCAATATGTGCAGGAGGCTATCTGCTCATCATTGGAGGATTACAATAAGCAAATTGAACAGCTGAAGGAAGAGATGAATGATGCAACTCGTGGTGCTGACAACATCAGGAATGATATCAGTGCACTTGCTCAAAGATGCACTGTTATTGATCGAGATGAGGATTGTGGGGTATTGATCTTTCTCAGACAACTGTAGCTACTGCTTTTAAGTTGTGCAGTTTACTTTTGTACTAGTGTACCATAATTAAGATCAATCTTCCTTTAAATTTCTGATTTAATTTTCTGAATTTATGCTCTCATTTGAAATGATTTTTAATCTGACACCCTAGGTTTGTCGGAGAAAAATTTTAACCGCTGGCAGGGAGTTTGGCATGGGTCATGGTTATACATCAGTTGGACAAATGGCTCCATTTTATGTCTTTCCATGTGGACATGCGTTCCATGCACAATGCCTGATTGCCCATGTGACTCGTTGTACAGTTGAGGCTCAGGTAAGTGTACTACCTTTTTCTTATATTTTTGACATCTCATTGTGACTATTTTATCTTATCCTACCTGAGTTTATTTATTGTTTTCAGCAATATCCACATTATAATCAAAACCAATAAGCTTTATTCAAAATAAGGAGACCAGTGAACTGTGCATTGTTTCAGATGAGTTGAACACAAGTATTGAAAGGATACAAAGATCAAATCTCTTAACTTTGTTAATTGTTGCATTAAGTTCATTAAAATGACACAATGCACTGCAACTGGGCATGGAAATGCTTTTTGGACCCTCAAATTTGGGTTGATCATGCTGGTTTAACATATGGAAATAAGTCAATCACAACATGAGCTGTTTAGCAGCTTCGGTTTGTTAGATAATAGAGGGCTAGCTGTGGCATTTAGTGTTGGGGCTGTTGGCCCAAGTGACAAATTAAGGGAAGGGGATCAATTATTGGATCCTGTTGAGGGGCCCAAAGTGTGAAGGGTGTATGTGAGAAAGAAAAAGAGCAATAGGGCAAAAAAGGAATTTAATGCATGAGTTAGTTAGAAGGGGCATGATAAGAGTAAGAGGCGAGGTTTGTGGGGAAAAAAGGTTAAGTTGTTACATTTTGTAAGAGGGCACAGTAGGGCAGAATTCCTGTATCAATTGGAGATTTCTGAGAAGCCATAGGCTCTGGTTATGTGTAGTCACCTTTTTCTTGTTGATATTCAATAATATTTGCATCTCAGTTTCCATCAATTGGTCTGACCTGCCAGATACATCACAATGTCACTGAAACCAACTGATCAGAGTGATGCTTTGGAGGGGTGAGTAACTTAGTTGGAAGCCTTGGGACCACGTTTGGAGGGCATGGAGAGTTCTTTAAGTGAGTTTTGTGCTGCTCTCTTAAGAGATTCAGCAGTCACAACACGAGATGCAACATTCATTCTGGGAATATCAGGAGGATGTGCACCAATTCCTTCACAGAGATGAGGGGCATAACAATAGTTGTGGAGCAGAGGGAGACTAGATGAATGATAAGTCATTTGACAAACCACCAAACAACGGAGTACACGATTATCACCTTATAGCAAAACGAGTGGAGTTACCGGGATTCCAAGGGATTGACCCCATGGGATGGATTCAACGTGCAGAAACCTACTTTGAGGTACATGATATGCCTGACGAGTTGAAGCTGAAACTCATGGTTGTGCATGGAAGGAAGTACCATTTATTGGTCTACGTTATTATGAGAATCAGAAGAGCAACTAAACATGGGCGAAGTTAAAACAAACTTTGTTGTTGCGCTATGGGGGAACTATCTATGACAATCCTTTTGAACAATTGTCGGTGATTTATCAATTAAGTGCAGTAGATGACTACATTAAGTTGTTCGGAAACGTTTCGGCACAGGTTCCTCGCTCATTGGAACCCCAATATCTTGGATATTTCATGGCTGGACTAAGACCCGATATTCGACAAAGGGTCCGTTCTTTTCACCCTGTCAATTGATGGAAGGCGATGCAGATTGCACAAGACATGGAACGGGAAATTGATGGCTTGGTAATTAGCAATGACGTTGCATCATTTCGGATTTGTTCTAGTTACATAAGCCAAATTGGAAAATCATACAGGTCACACTTTACCTGAAAGGAGAAAGGTCAAAATCTGATGGACTCTACTAAGCCCAATAATAGTTGGGCCCAATTTGGATTAGGTTCGTCCCACCAAAAGTCAGCATATGTGAAGGGCTCGTCTACAACTTTGAACTCAGCTCCGCACAAATGGGACAACGATCGTTGTGGTTCTAAGAATTCCAGGGGTGTGCATCACTTGTTTATCAAGAATTGATGGACTCAAAAGGTGAAAGGGGTGTGTTTTCGTTGTGGAAAGAAGTTTCATCCTTTGCATCAGTGCCCTGAAAAAAGCTTAAAGCTAGTAAAAAATGGGAGATGGGGACAATGAGCGAGAAGCAGAAGAAATCATAGTAGTCAATCTCAGTTAGCAGTGCAGAGTGGCTGACCTAAAAAATGCGATAGCAGCATAGTGGATAGCGGGATGCCCGCTACCCTGAAGTTCTAAGTATTATACCTAATATAAAATTAATATCCAAAATAGAGAGAAATAAAAAACAGAGAAGGAAATAAAAACAGAGAAGGAAATAAGAAAAGAGAGAAATGGTCAATCACTAGAAATGTTTGGATCACGTCGGAAGTTCGTCGGATGTTTTATCAAAGATGAAGAAGATGACTGGAAATTATATCAGAAACTTCGCTAGAAATGAAGAAGATGAAGACACTTTAGAAAACTAATTGGAGATGGAGGACACCGGAAGCAAGAAAATGTCGCAGAGAACAAAGATGGGGAAGAACAAACCACAGAGAATTGAGAGGAGAATTGAGAGATGAAAATGAAAACTTAAGGCTCGATAGGAAGAAGATATCAGAAATGTAAAAGGGGGCAAAAATACCAAGATTACCCCTATTTAAAGATGTCCAACGTTAAGAAAAGAAGGGCAAAGTCAGGTTTTGGCCAGAGATGAAATAGCGGCCGCTATGGCTTCGATTCTCCTGCAATTTGGCTGCTATTCGCGGTGCGATGGTTGCTCCATTGAAATGCGATGCTACAAGCTCCCTATAGCGGCAACTTGCTGCTCTGCTATGCTCCTCAGCGATAGCGGCCACTATGGCTGCTATTGACTACTATGAAAGAAATATTGCCGTTAGAAATAGAGCACGACACAGAAGGTGAGGGGTTAGAGTGTAAACTTATGGGCCTCGTGGGAGTGACCAGCTCTGAATTGTCAACGTATAAAACCATGAGATTAGATGGAACCCTAAAAGAGGTACTCATTCTAATGCTGGTTGATAGTTGGGCAGGTCAAAATTTTGTGGCACAAGAGGTAGCACATTCACTAAATTTTCTTATAGACCCTACAAAACTATTTGGGGTGGGGTGGGGTTGGGGGATGGTCATAGGGTCTACACTAAGGGCAAAAGCTCTAGTTTACCCTTGCAATTCAAAGATACAAATGTGGTTGTGGATGCTTATATTCTGGACTTAGGAGGGGTGGATATGATCTTGGGTGTAGCATGGTTGGAAACACTAGGTAAGGTGGAAAAGGATTGGGGAAATATGACTATGTGCTTCAAGTTAGGAAAAGAGATGCTGGAGTTGGTAGGTGTTGTTGTGCTGGGTTCAAGATGCACTTATGGTGGTAATCCCAACCTTAATGACTCTTCTCTTGGTGCTTTGGAAGGCTCAAAACGGATGCAAGGAGGGTTATACTGTTGAACTCAGAAGAGGGGCTTAATGGAAAAAAACAAGGAGTGCTGAATTCACAACAACAAGTGGATATGCTGCAAGAGTTGCCAGAAGTTATTAATGAACTTTCTAGGCTACCCCTTTGTCGAGGAATAGCCCATTCCATCAATCTGAAGGAAGGCACAGAACTGATAAATGTTAGGACATATCGCTGTTCACATCATCGAAAAAATGAAATTGAGCATCAAGTTCACGAAATGTTGCAGCAAGGTATAATTCGTCATAATTTTAGTCCTTTTTCTAGTTGAGTAATTCTTGTTAAAAAAAAGGATGCTACATGGAGGATGTGTGTGGACTATAGGGCTCTTAACAAGGCAATAGTGCAGGACAAATTTCCTATTCCAGTTGTTGATGAGTTGATTGATGAATTACATGGGGCAAGCTTCTTTTCAAAGTTGGATCTGAAATCTGGGTACCATCAGATAAGAATGAAGGAGGAAGATGCGTCCAAGACAGCATTTAGAACCCACGAAGGTCATTATGAATACCTCATAATGCCCTTTGGGTTAATGAACGCCTCAAGCCATTTTCATGCATATGCTTGCTTGTATTTTTTGATGATATATTGGTGTATAGCAAGGATTGGAAGATTCACCTACAGTACCTCTCCATTGTCCTCTAGGTGCTCAAAAGAAAATCAGTTTGTTGTAAATAAAATGAAATGTAGCTTCAGGAGAACTCAAGTGGAGTATTTGGGCCACATTTTGTCAAACAAAGGGGTGTCTATGGATCCAGCTAAGGTACAGAGTGTTCTAAATTGGCCAAAGCCAAAATGTGAACGGTGTTATAGGTTTTTTAGGATTGACGATTTACTATCGAAAGTTCATCCAGGGGTATGGGCAGTTAGCCAAACCCTTAACTGGATTGACAAAAAAGGAAGCTTTTAATTGGGGACCAGCAGCTCAACAAGCATTTGAAATCTTAAAGAAGGCAATTACAACTGCTCTGATGTTATCCTTATCTTACTTTTCACAGCTCTTTGCCTTGCAATGTGATGCCTCAAGCCCGGGCTTGGGCACTGTCTTAATGCAAATGGTTAACCCTTGGCTTATTTTAGCAAGTCACTCTCTACCAATCACCTCTCAAAATCAATTTATGAGAAAGAGCTCATGGCAGTAGCCCTATCAATTCTGCATTGGCACCATTACTTATTGGGAAGGAAGTTTATTGTATATTCAGATCAAAAAAATCATAAGGACTTATTGCAGCAACGAGTGATTTTTGCAATTCACCAAAATTGGTTGGCCAAATTACTTGGCTTCCAATTTTAGGTGATTTATAAACCACGGACTGAAAACAAAGCTGTTGACGCACTTTCTCGTTTGTCAACAGAAGGAGGATTGGCTAGTTTAATTTCTTTCCCAATTTGGCAACAAAGCACAGAACTTAAAAAAGAGGTGGATATGGATCCTAAGCTACAACACATCATTTCTGATCTCACCAAGGATGCAAATAGTTGGCCTGGTTTTTCTTTTCACAAAGAGTGCTTTTCTTAAAAAATAGATTGGTCATTTCTGCAAAGTCTGCTCTTATTCCTACTTTATTACAGGAGTTCATGCTACAGCTATTTGGGGGCATTTCGATTATCACCAAACATATTGTAGATTAGTTGGCAATCTTTATTGGTTGGGAGTGAAGAAATCTGTCATGGAGTTCGTAAGATATTGTGATGTGTGCCAAAAAATGAAGTATGTTACTACCTTTCCAATTGGATTATTGCAGCCTTTATCAATTCTGAATCAAGTGTGGGACGAGATATCAATGGATTTCATTACAGGGCTTCCTCAATTTGAAGGAAATGATGCAATTTTGGTGGTAGTTGATAGGTTTTTTTAGTATGCCCACTTTATCTTACTTAAGCATCCATATTTGGCGCAAATTATTGCAGCATTGATTGTGAAGGAAAGTGTTAGACTACATGGGTTTCCTTTGTCCATTCTTAGTGACAAGGGTCCTATTTTTGTTAGTATGTTTTGGCGAGAGCTTTTTAAATTACAAGGTACATCTCTCACAATGAGCACAGCCTATCACCTTGAAATTGATGGCCAAACAAAAGTGATCAATTGCTGTTTGGAATCTTATCTACAGTGCTTTGCTTTTGAACAACCCCAAAATTGGTCTTTGTAGATGCCTTGGGCAGAATTGTGGTATAATACCACGTTCCATGTAACTACTTGTTTCACACCTTTTGAGATAGTGTATGGGTGTAAGCCTCCATTAGGGGTGAGGTACTAAGATGGAGAAACTAAAGTAAAGGTTGCGGCAAGAGATTTTAAAGATAGAGATGAGGCCTTGAAGCAATTTAAAATCAATCTCAGTAAAGCACAAGAACAAATAAAATGTTATGCAGAAAAACGTCAAAGAGATATAACTTTTGCTATTGGTGATTGGGTTATTGATAAGGTAAGGATTCTGAAATTTAAATTATGTATTGAGTTGGCTTAGTTGAGTAGAAATTACAGCAATGGAGAGTGAGCTCTCAAGTGGCTCAACACCCTAAGTTTGAAATAATTTTCTCGATGCCCATTCCCCTTTGTAATCCCCTTATTTAAGTTGTTATGTTTCCTAAAATCATGCTCCTAGCTACTGTAACAGAAAATAACAAAAGGAAATCCTAAAACAGAAAATAACAAAAGGTAACGGAAAACAATAACAAAAGGAAATCCTAAACCACTCAAAACAGAACATAACAACTTATTTCCTAATTCCTCTCCTATAGTTTTGCCGCTTGTAAACTTTCAAGCCTTTAGGAAACTTGTCTCTAACAATACTCCCTTCCTGAACAATCACCTTGTCCTCAAGGTGGAAATTTTGTTTTTGCACAATTGATTCTGCCCTAATAGCTCTAGCACATCCCTTACTTGCCTCAAATGTTCATCCTCTGTTCGGCTGTAGATCAAAATGTCATAAAAAAAGACTAGGGTAAATATTCTTAAGATGGGTCGGAGCACCTGATTCATGAGCGATTGAAATGTGGAAGGAGCATTGTTTTACCCAAAGGGCATTACCAAAAATTCATAATGTCCCTCGTGTGTTTGAAATGCTGTTTTTCTGATGTCATCTTCTCGCATCCTAATCTGGTGGTACCCAGATTTTAGGTCCAGCTTAGTAAACACTCGTGCTCCGGCCAGTTCATCCAACAGTTCCTCAACGACTGGAATGAGAAACTTGTCTGGTCTGGTGATTTTGTTTAGGGCTCGGTAGTCAATGCAGAACCTCCATCCTCCGTCCTTCTTCACCAGCAATATGGGGCTTGAATATGGGCTAATACTGGGCTTGATGATGCCAGCTTCTAGCATCTCATCCACTAGTTTTTCAATCTCATTCTTCTGCGAGTGAGGATAACGATAGGGCCTAATATGTGGTATGACTGCTCCTTCCTTAAGGATTATAGCATGGTCACATGTCCTCACTGGGGGTTAGCTCCTTTTGTGTTGTGTCGATATCTTCAAACTCTTCCAATAACTTGCACATGACGTCTAGTATCTCCGATGGAGCCTCCACCTCTGGTCCTACTGCAGCACAAAAATTCCCCCGCCTTCCTCCTTTAATGCTTTTAAAGTTGTTTTGAGTGTGGCACCTTTTCTGCCTAGGGATGAGTCCCCTCGTATCATCCTACATTTAGCTCCCTCTTGCCATTTAATGTACAGCTGAGAGAAATTTGCTGTAATCGTTCAAAAGCTTTGCAGCCACTCCATGCCCAGTACTATATCCACACTACCCAACTTGATGAGATAGAATGTTTGTATAATTGCCACCCCTTGTACATCAAGTCTGACTCCCTCGCACACCCTTTTGCTTTGGAGCTGTGTCCTTGTTCCGAGTTCCACTCGATAGGGGAGGGTCTTGATTACCTTCATCTTAAGTCTCCACTAGTGTCGTGTGTAGAAAGTTGCCTTTTGCCCCACAATCCACCAGGATCATGACGTCCTGTCCTCGGAGAGTTCCTTTCACCATGAAGGATTTTTTTTTTGGTGAAGCTCTTCAGGCTTTGCAGCAAAATTTTCAGCACACGAAGACCGGTCTCTAGAGAGGGTCCCTCTTCTTCCCTCGAAGCCTCGCCTCGCCCCGCCCTTCCTCTACTTCCTCTCCTTCATTTCCTTCGACTAGTTCAAGCCGAAAGTGCTAGAACTTGCAGATGTGCTCCTTGTTCCATGGGTCGCCACACTTAAAGCATAACCCTTTGCGACTTCGTTCTTGAATCTCTGCTTGGGACAGTCGGGGTCGTGTTTGATTCGGTTGGGATGGATCTCTCTTGGGTTGGAAGTCCTTAGTTGTTGTTTTATTGGGCCCTGTTATCACTTGCGAGGAGAAAGAGTTATTGGACTTAGTAGTGTGCAAATGAGGTGTATTATTGGGCTTATTGTTCACAGCCCCTTGGGCCCAAGGCAAAACGTGGTTTCTCTTCCAAGCCTGATTTCTTTCTTCCAACAAAATAGCTTTATTCTTCATCTCCATTAACAAAATAAGTTCTAGGCTCCTCAATTCTTCGCCGATTTCTTCCTTTAAACCATTTAGGAAAACCCCAATCTGCACCTCCATGTCAAGGTGCTTCAGGGGCCGTGAGAGTTTCTCGAAGTCTTCAATGAAGTTGCGCACAGTCCCTATTTGCCAAAGCCGAAATAATGCGCCGAAAGGGTCCTTACTTGCGCCTGGTTGGTAGCGACCCAGCAAGGCATTTTTGAACTGGCGCCATGAGGGAGCTAGTGCCTGCTCTTTCCAGGTGTAGAACCAATTCAGCGCCGCTCTCTCTAGGGCGAGGAGCACCACCTCTAGCCGTTCGTCTTTCTTAATCCGTTGAAGGGTAAAATATCTTTCAATCTTCACCAACCAACTGACAGGGTCTTCGTTGGAAAAGATAGGGAGTTCTATTCTCCGATCGTGGTCCGCTAGAGGTGAGTGATCTCGGCATCGATCTCGAAACGGGGAGTGGTAGCGTCAACGCCTGGATGTGTCCCCGTAGTAAGCCTGGATGAGGCGAATGCCTCTGATCTAGAGGTGGGTTTCCATCGTTTCGCACAGCGGCGGTTAGGGGTCCTCAGTGGTGACCTGTCACGGCAGCGTGATCGGCCCCGGACTGCCATTCGCTGCATCAGTTCTTCCAGCGTCTTCTCCACACGTTCTAAACGTTCGGAGTCCATCGTTTCAAGAGGAAATCCAAGCACCAGGAAAGTGCTTTGATACCAATTGATAAGGTAAGGATTTTGAAATTTAAATTATGTATTGAATTGGCTCAGTTGAGCAGAAATTACAGCAATGGAAAGTGAGCTCTCAAGTGGCTCAACACCCTAAGTCTGAAATAATTTTTTCGATGCCCATTCCCCTTTTGTAATCCCTTTATTTAAGCTGTTATGTTTCCTAAAATCATGCTCCTAGGTATTGTAACAGAAAATAACAAAAGGTAACAGAAAACAATAACAAAAGAAAATCCTAAAACAGAAAATAACAAAAGGTAACGGAAAACAATAACAAAAGGAAATCCTAAACCACTCAAAACAGAACATAACAACTTATTTCCTAATTCTTCTCCTATAGTTTAGCCGCTTGTAAACTTTCAAGCCTTCAGGAAACTTATCTCTAACAGTTTTCCTTAAACTGCATCCACATAAGCAGTCTTCTATGTCTCAATGGATTTAATCAAAACTGTCCCCACAATATTTTGGGCCTTTTCAGATCTTGTAAAAAATTGGAACAATGGCATACAAGCTTCGGTTACCTCCCACTTCTAGAGTTCATCCAGTATTCCATGTACGACTACTCAAAACGGCTATTGGTTAGTATTTCGCTACTACTGATTTGCCAAAGGATATGACAATAGATAGTGTGACAGAACCTGAAAAGGTTTGGGTGGTACAAGACAAAATGGAGGCGAGTAACCTATTCAAGGAGTATCTAATTCAATGGAAGGGACTTGCAACTGAAGACTCTAGTTGGAAGAAAGAAATTTTTTATGAACAAAAGAAATATCTTGTTCTTTCTTCAACAATTTCTGATCTCTAGTGGACCTCTCAGTAGGATTCGAACCCAGATGAAGTTCTGACCATCTTAATAAAAAAATGAATGGATGGGTAGAAACACTAAAATACACAAAGGATTAGTAACGCAAATTTTTTAAGAGTCAATTTTCTCATTTCAGCCTTGAGGACCAGACTACTGTTTCAGTAGGAGATATTGTTGGGACTGTTGGCCCAAGTGATGAATTAAGGGAAGGGGATCGGTTATTAGATCTTGCTGAGAGGCCCAAGTGTGGAGGGTTTATGTGAGAAAGAAAAAGAGCAATGGGGCAAAAAAGGAATTTAATGCATGAGTTAAATGGAAGGGGCATGATAAGAGTAAGAGGCGAGAATTGTGGGGGGATGTAGAATTAAGAGAGAGAGATAGATTAATGTGTTGGAATTAGATAGATACTCTATAATGTGTAAAAACCCTTATATTTATAAGGATGCATATGTAACCCCAATGGACTAAGTCTGTTATTATAATACTATCATAAATCTTAATCCTAATAAGTCTATTATAGCTATTTATAATACTCCTCTTCAAGCTGAAGCTGAAGCATAGCTATTAATTATGCCTAACTTGTTACAAATATAATTGCTACATGTACCATTTAAAGCCTTTGTAAACACATTTGCTAGTTGGTCGCGTGTCCTAACATGAGAGTGGATATAAGCTTCTGCTGAACTTTTTCTCGAATAAAGTGACAATCTATCTCAATATGTTTCGTTCGTGCATGAAAAACTAGATTTGAGGCAATGTATATCGCTGCCTGGTTATCACACCAAAGTTGTAAAGGCGTAGTCTTAGTGTTGCCAAATCCTATCTCTTCTAACATATGTTTCAACCACATTAACTTATAGGTAGTCTGAGCTATCAGCCATCACCCTGTATTCTGATTCCACACTCGACCTTGATATAATGTTCTGCTTCTTACTTTTTCACGAAATTAAATTACCTCCTAAGAACACACAATATCTAGTAGTAGATTTTCTGTCCATAGATCCTGCCCAATCAGCATAAGAAAACGCCTCTATTTGTGCATGTCCATGATCTTTGTACACATTTTCCTGGTGCTTTCTTCAAATACTTTACAATGCGGATTAGTACTTCCCTATGAGTATCCGTTGGAGATGACATAAATTGGCTAACAACACTCACTGGAAAAACAATATCCTGCCTTGTGATAGTCAAGTAATTTAGCTTGCCTACTAATCTTTTGTATTTCTTTGGATCTGCAGAAAGAACTCCATCTGCTGTCAGTTTCACTCCTGATTCAATAGGTGTCTCATATGGTTTAGCTCCTTTTAGTCTAGTCTCAGTCAATAAGTCTAAGACATATTTTCTATGAAAGGAAGATTCCTTGCTTGGAGTACATGACTTCAATACCCAAGAAGTATTTCAGAATTCTTGAGTCTCTTGTCTGGAACTTGGTTTGAAGAAATTTTCTTAGGTTGCTGATTCCTTCTTTGTTGCTACCTGTAATAACAATATCATCAACATAAACAAGTAAAATACAACCAAGTTTAGTCTGTTTGTAAAACACTGTATGGTGACTCTCACCCTCACTAATCCAAATTCTAGAATCACGTCATTGAATCTCCCAAAACATGCTCTAGGTGACTATTACAAGCCATATAACGACACACTCTTCCACACTCTCCCTGAGCAACAAAGCCAGGTGGTTGCTCTATGTACACCTCCTCCTATAAGTCTTTATGTAAGAATGCATTCTTGACATCTAACTGGAATAATGGCCAATGATGCATAGTCACAAAATAGATAAAGATGCGAACAGATGAGAGTTTAGTAACTGGAGAAAACATATCAGTGTAGTTAGCGCCATAAATTTGGTGATACCCTTTAGAACAAGTTGTGCCTTTAGACGAGCCATAGAATCATCCAGATTAATTTTCACAATGTAAACCCACTTGCAAGTAATAGCCTGTTTTCCTTTAGGAAGAGGAACCAAATCCCAAGTATCATTTGTCTTAAGAGCCAACATTTCTTCTTCCATAGCATGTTGCCAACCATCATGACTGAGGGCATCTGCAAAGTTCTTAGGAACAGAAAGAGAGTCTTCACCAGCCATGAAGGATTTAGACATAGAGGATATATGAGCAGACGTCACATAAGATGAAATAGAATAGCTGCAAGATCTATTTCTTTTACGGATAGCAATAGGAAGGTCAAGGTCAGATATAGGATCTGTTAACACTTGAGGAGATAATGGTAGAGGTTGAGTACCATCTTGAATGTCAGTAGGCACGGGGGCGCATCATCTGAAGGCTGTTAAGGCTAGTGAGAGTATGTTTGCTCAAAGAACTTTAAACCTGTATCAATAGGAGCTAGAGGTGCAAAAGAATGTGTAAATTGGTCAATAGTGTAAGTCAAGAAAGATTCATCTACCTCATATATGGACCAGAAGATGAGGACTTAAAGAATGAAAGACTTTCAAAAAAAGACACATCAGAGGTCATAAGATAACGACCAAGATCAGAAGAAAAATAACGTAAACCTTTTTGTGACCAAGAATAACCCAAAAACACACATTTTAGGGACTGTGGATCAAGTTTAGTTACCTGTGGATCAAGTTCATAACAGCTCTATATAAGTGAGGAGTCCTCACTATTGTAGTTTAAGTCTTTCATTTTGTTCAAAATTCAATAATAGAAATTTCTCTTCATGCTTCTCTGAGTTTTCAATCTCAGTCTCAAACCTTCAATTTCAATTTTATAATAAATTTAGAGGGATGGGTTTAGGGGGGGAGAGAGAGAACAGAACTTTTAGAAAGGATTTAGTGAATAAAAATGCTTTCTAATTCAAGAGAAATGTAGTACATGGGATCTGCATATCATCCATATGTAGTCTCTTAAAAGACTTAGTGGAGACAATTTGCAGGCTAATGTTGAGTGCAAAACTCCGTACCCATGAATACTAATGCATTTTATCATGAGATGCAACATATTATTTCCTAAGTGCATTAATTAAAAATATTTCCAAATTCCAAGAAGCTTCTAAGAATGAAACTGTCTCGACGAATGTAGTTGGTAATTGTTGTACTTAACCTTTGGATATGAATGTTATACATGCTGCCAATTTGTTACTACATGTGGCCATAAATTGGCGTTGTTAATTTTGTATCTTAAAAAAGCTGTGTTTGTTCATTCACCTTTGTCACTGCCCAAAATGAATCAGTTCAAAAGGTCAGCTGCTACATCAGTTGGCTCATGGGCCAAAGGGTTGGAAAGTTTGCACTGGGAAGAAATAAGGGGAGGAATAGGCAGAATGTTTGAGTTGGCAGAGAGAGGACAGCAAGGGGGTTGTTACTGATTTGTGGTTAATGGTTAGCATATTGGTGGGTGTGTGGGGTAATAGGGTGAGCATGGAAAATATTGTGTGTCATGAAAGCAATAGCTCTCAGTAGGAGGTTGGCTCTGTGGCAGTAGAAAAGTTCTTCCACTGCATTACCTTTATTGCTTTTCAGACTTAATACATACTCATTTTTGCCTGCTGAGTTAATTTCTGTTGGGTGTGGTTCTGGTTTCTATCAACCTATTCTTAACTATAGTTATAATTGTCATAATCCATTTTGCTTGCCGTCAAAATGTTGTCGCCACCTCAAAGCAGCATAGTCTTATTATCGCCCATGCCATCATTAAATTTAATCTGTAGGAAATATGTTGCAGGCTGAGTATATCCTGGATCTGCAGAAGCAACTTACTTTGATGGGCAGTGAAGCGAGGAGAGAATCTAATGGTACCCTTTCTTCAGAGGAGTCCATTCCTAGCATGACCACTGTAGATAAGGTTTGTTTAGAACCTTCTTTCATGCATCAGGTGACTTGTATCACTCATCAACGTTGCAGCTGAGTTGCTCAATATTACATTTTTGCTTGCATTGATATTTAAGCTTCAAATTCCTTTTCTTATTCTATCAGTAACTATTTCCATGGGATATGATTGTTGACCAATTTGATTTTTAAAAACTCACTGTCGTTTGCATTGAGCATGTAAAGAGTTGCTCTATAAGCAAGCTTATCTGTACTATTTAAGTTAATTAGGTTTGAAAGAAATTAGGGTAAATTATGTTTATTCTTTGTAAATATGGCGAACAATTTAGTTTTCATCTTATTATTTTTTGTTGATTTTAGTCCTTGTAAATTTTAATTTTTTTTAAATGCTCCCTGTTACCAATTGCTAATGAATAGTAGTTAGCGTAAAGTGGTTAGTTTTGTGCCATGTTATTACTAACTGGTAATGGGAATCGTTCATAAATTTTTTCAATTTTATGAGGATCAGAACCAACGAAAAGGTTTCTAAAATAAATTTAGTTAAATTTACGGACATTGAAAACATATCATAACCAAGAAACTGCTTTTCCGTGTTTGCATCTTTTTCAACTTTGCATTGTGGTGTTAAATGCTTGTGCTTGATGAACTTGACCTATGCTGAATAACTTTATACACTCGTGTCAAACTATGGGCAGCTCCGATCACAACTAGATGATGCTATAGCTAGTGAATGCCCATTTTGTGGTGTCTTGATGATCCGAGAGATCTCTCTGTCTTTTATCCATCCCGAGGAAGAGCAACATGTGTTATCATGGGAGATCAAACCAAATGTTGCTGGAAGCCAGAGAAGTATCTCCTTACCTTCATGATTTTGAATTTGCTTGTATTGTGTGAAGAATGTATTTACAGGGCTGTTGTCAAAGCTCAGTGTGGTTGTGAATCTTGCAATTCTTTTTTTTTTTAAATTTACATTTTGCTTCCTTTTTGTTATGCGATTGGGTCTCTAATTTGGTGATTACAAGGAAATTGTTACCCCAATCCCACTGTAAATTATGTACCTTGTTGTAACTTACCTTTGCGTCCTTTTTTGGGTCCTAGAAAGCATTCGACACTTCATTTAATTTCTTAGCTATGTAGTGTTCTGCCTTTACCTTCGCAAATAAGGACACTGGCAAAAGAGTGTAAGAGCAATTCTAACGGTTTTTTTTTTTTTAAACTTAATTTTAGACATAAGCAACCTGTAACGTTTATATACTCGATTGTAACTTCACCACGTCTACCATTAAATTATAACGTTTTACTTTTATAGCAGTTTTTCTTATTTGGGTAAATTCGGGTTAGAGTTTAATCTCTTTATTTCTTATAACAAAAGGATATATACTTATAAGTTTAGAAGTGATAACTAAAATTCTATTTTTGTAAGTAACTTTAAATTTTATTAGAACACCTATTTCATTACTTAACTTTGTTACATATACTCAGTGAAAATTTAGCTTGATATAATAACTTGATGCATTATTTTGAAACTTAAAACAATAAAACTAAGAAATGTTAAAAAATTATCTTCATACTCTTCCAACTCACCCACGATAGTAACCATTTCCTCTTATTTTATCATTGTTGTTCCTAGGAGCACCAGATTTCCCAATTTATTCATTATAGTATCTACTTGGATTCACAATGGTTCTTCATCAATTCTTGAGTTATTATTCCTATTCGAACAAGATCTTGTTTCTAGAACACGTTGGAGAAGAATATTGCATCAAAGGTTAGGTGGAATGGAAAAGGTCATCGTTAAAGAAACAGTAAGAGGTAGATTTTTGTTTATTATGAGGGAACGAATTGTTAGGCAACTGGCATTTAGAAGAAAAATGATAGAGAGAAAGACAACTATTTACGTGGTTCGGCACACTTTGTATGTACCTACGTCCACGGCAACACTAGGAAGAGTTTTTATTTTGATGCATATAAAGCTTACAAGGGGTGTCATTATATAGGAAGAATAAGTTGTCAATTTTGTAAACTAAGCAATGTGGGACTTTGTAACTTAGAATACAACTCAAGGACTTTGGAACTTAGACTACAAACTTAACAATTCTCCCACTTGGAGTCTGAGTTCCAAATTGCAGCGGCTTCCTTGTAAGAAATGAGCTCATCTGCTCCTTCGTCTAGTGTTGCGCCTTCATCTTCAATTATCCTCGAAGGCCAGCTGAGGTAATGCAAAGCCTCAGCTTGTCAGTTGTAACCGTCTTTGTCAAGATATCTGCTGGATTCTCGAACACGAGATCTTTAGCAAGGACAATTCTCCATCATTTATCGGTTCTACGATAAAATGATATCTCACTGAATGTGCTTGCATCTAGAATGGAAGACAGGATTCTTTGCAAGATATACGCACTCGACCGTCACCGAACAACGGAGCTTCTTCTTGTTCTTTCCCTAATTCACCGACAAAGTTCTTTAGCCAAATCATCTCCTTGGTCGCTTCGAGATAGCTATGTACTCGGCTTCTGGTCGTTGAGAGAGCAACTCTCTTTTGAAGTTTAGACTTCCAACTCACTGCAGTTCCTCCCAGAGTGAATATATAGCCGGTGGTGCTTTTTCTCGGTGTCCAAATCTCCTCCTAAATCTGCATCGAAAATCCTTGTAAAGTGAGATTACCTTTTACGAAGCACAAACTAATTCCCGAAGTACCCTTTAGATATCCGAGTATCCACTTTACACCTTCCCAATGCTCCTTTCTCGGGATTAGATAGGAACCGACCGACAACTCCCACCGCATGTGCTATGTCCGGGTCTCGGTGCACACCATAGCATACATCAAGCTCCCGACTGCCGATGCATATGGTACTCTTGACATGTGACATCTTTCTTCATCTGTCTGTGGAGATTGCTTCTTTGAAAACTTCATGTGAGTTCCCAAAGGAGTGTTTCGATTTTGGCATCTCCAACATTAAATCTCGTGAAGAAGCTTCTCTATGTATTTCTCCTGAGACAGCCTTCAAGACTTCTTCGATCTGTTTCTTGAGATTTTCATACCGAGAATTTGTTTAGCTGGACCAAGATCCTTCATCTCGAAGTGTTCTGCTAGCTGCTGCTTTAACTTGTTAATTTCTGACATATCAGGTCCTGCAATCAACATGTCATCAACATATAAAGCAAGAATAATGTAACCGCTAGCATATTTCTGAACATAGCAGCAATGATCCATGTCACATCTTCGAAATCTCGAGCTGTGCATAAACTCATTGAATTTCTTGTACCATTGTCTCGGTGCTTGTTTCAAGCCATACAAGCTTTTATGAAGCTTGCATACAAGGTTCTCCTTGCACGGAATCTCAAAACCTTCCGGCTGAGTCATGTAAATGTCTTCATCTAAATCTCCATGCAGGAATGCAGTTTTGACATCTAACTGCTCTAAGTGAAGATTTTCTGCAGCTACAATGCTCAAGATAACTCTGATGGTAGTCATCTTGACAACGGGCGAGAATATCTCTGTGAAGTCAACTCCCTGTTTCTGCTGAAACCCTTTCACCACAAGTCTCGCTTTGTATCTTCTGCTGCCGTCAGATTCTTCCTTTAGTCTGTAGACCCATCTATTCTGGAGAGCTCTCTTTCCTTCAGGCAATTTTGCCAAAGACCATGTCCCATTCTTCGAAGGGACCTCATCTCATCTTTCATTGCTAGCTCCCACTTAATGGAGTCATTCCCCTGCATAGCTTCATCAAAGCATTACGGTTCACCATCGTCAGTTAACAACAAATAATTTGTTGAAGGAGAATACCTATCTGGTGGTACCGACAATCTACCATATCTTGTCAGAGTTGTCCCTGGTGCAGGTGTTGATACTGCTATCGGTTCTGGCTGTTGGTCTAGCTCAATCTCTGCGTCTCTAAGCTTGTTGGCTACATCACTTTCTGAAATTTCTTCTAATGTTGCTTTCTCAGAAAGTTCTGGCATTTTGCCAGCATCAACAGATTCTGCAGAAAATCTGTCCTTATAAAACAAGTTTTCATTAAAAGTGACATTTCTGCTTCTGATAATTTTCTTGTTTTGACCATCCCAAAACCTGTAGCCATACATGTCAGAACCATAGCCGATAAAATAACATTTTTTGGCCTTGGGGTCTAATTTATCTCTACTATCAGAGTCTATCAAAACATACGACACGCAACCAAATACTCTTAGATGTGAAAGGTTTACCTCCTTTCCAGACCATACTTCTTCAGGCAGTTGATAACCCAAAGGAACTGATGGTCCTCTATTTATGAGGTATACCGCCGTGTTGATTGCGTCTGCCTAAAACACCTTAGGTAAGCCAGATTGTATCCTCATACATCTAGCCCTCTCGTTCAATGTTCTGTTTATTCTCTCTGCAACACCATTTTGCTCTGGTGTTCCTGGTATTGTCTTGATCATTCTGATCCCATGTTCCGAACAGAAGCTTTTGAACTCCTGGCTATCATACTCACCGCCATTGTCAGATTTCAGATTTTTCAACTTTAAATCTGTCGATTTTCAACTTCGCTTTCCATCTTTTAAACACAGAAAACACGTCAGATTTATTTTTGAGAAAATAAACCCATACCTTTCTCGTAGCATCGTCGATAAAGGTGACGTAATAGCGTGAGCCTCCGAGAGATTTCACTGGAGCTGGGCCCCAAACATCTGTATGCACCAATTCAAGCTTTTCTGCTTTTAATGCCTTTCCTGTCCTTGAGAAACTAATCTTTTTCTGTTTTCCCAAGATACAGTGTTCACAAGCACCAACTTCAACGTGCTTCACATTAGGTAGCTTACCCTTTGCCGCCATCAGCTTCATGCCTTTTTCACTCATGTGCCCAAGTCTTTGGTGCCACAATGATGAATTATCGACAGCCTCAGTAACTGCTACCATATCTTCATCTGCAATCATGTAGAGAGATCCTCGCTTCTTTCCACGAGCCACCACGAGGTTGCCTTTTGTTATCTTCCAAACTCCATCTCCAAAAGTGGTGTGATGCCTCTCATCATCTAACTGCCCTATAGATATTAAATTTCTCTTTAAGGCAGGGATATGTCTGACATTGTGTAATGTCCATAGGCTTCCACTAGAGGTCCTGATGTCAATATCACCTCTTCCGACAATATCAAGAGATTTGCCATCTGCAAGATAAACTTTGCCAAATTTTCCAGAGATATAGTTAGACAACAATTCTCTAGAATGTGTGGTGTGGAATGACGCACCTGAGTCTATCACCCATGATTCAACTGGATTATCTAAGCTGCAGATTAATGCATCATCTACTTCATCTGTTGCTGCATTTGCTGAATCACTATCATCGCGCTTCCTGTGATTTCTGTTCTTCTTTGGAGCCTTACACTGATTGGTAAAATGACCCCTTTTGTCACAATTCCAACAAACAATATCACTCCGGAATTTTGCCTGATCTCTCTTTCTGGATTTTGATCTACCTCGATCATTGCGGCCTTTTTGCATAGTCCTTCCTCTACTTTCAGTGTTTAAAGCTGAACTGGAAGCAGGACTGGAAGACTCTCCAGAATCTTTCCTGCGAACATCTTCGCTCAAGATCAGGTCACGGATGTCATTGAGTTTTAACTCTTTGTCCTTTGCGTAACTACCTGATCGCAGTAACAATTGCGGCCCAACTTTCCTAAGCAGTTGATGACAACGGGATTAATGCCTTCACTTCTTCTTCAAATTTAATCTTTACCGATTCTAACATGGCGAGAATGGTGTTAAAGTCATTCAAATGATCAGCTACAGTGGCTTCCTTCTCCCATCTTAAGGTTGAACAGTCGACGCATCAGATGTACTTTGTTGGCTGCGGACGGTTTTTCGTACATATCTGACAACGTCTTCATTAGACCCGCAGTTGTCTTCTCATTTACTATGTTGAACGCGACATTCTTGGCTAATGTTAATCTGATTACGCCAAGAGCTTGTCGGTCTAACAAGTCCCAATCTGCTTGCTCTATGTCATTTGGCTTTTTCCCTGTTAGGGGCTGATATAACTTCTTTTGATAGAGATAATCTTCTATCTGCATCTTCCAGAAGCTAAAATCTTTGCCATCAAACTTCTCGATCTTCACCTTCCCTTCTTCTAATGCCATTGCTTTGTTGCTTACTCTAAACTGAGAAAGCTCCCACTACTGTCTCTGGGCTGAGACTCTCCTGTCTCTGGGCTGAGACTCTCCTGTCTCTAGGCTGAGACTCTCCTGTCTCTGGGCTGAAGAAAATTCTTTTCTGTTGTGGAAGATCAGACTATGCTGCAACCACAGAGCATACTAAGAATTCCCTACCTAAACCAACTTCTCTGATACCAGTTGTTAGGCAACTGGCATTTAGAAGAAAAATGATAGAGAGAAAGACAACTATTTACGTGGTTCGGCACACTTTGTATGTACCTACGTCCACGGCAACACTAGGAAGAGTTTTTATTTTGATGCATATAAAGCTTACAAGGGGTGTCATTATATAGGAAGAATAAGTTGTCAATTTTGTAAACTAAGCAATGTGGGACTTTGTAACTTAGAATACAACTCAAGGACTTTGGAACTTAGACTACAAACTTAACACGAATAACCAAACATTAATGTAACCCATCCCAAAATGTAGTTAAATTTAACTCTATTACCATCACTAGTGGAAGGCTTTCCTTTGTTAGGTTTATTCACATGTTATCAAAGCCAATATTGGTTTTGTTTCATCAAAATTACAGGTAAATAACGTAATAGCATTTAAAACATCTCCAGACTCAACGTGTAATACAAGAGAATGTTAGATAAAATAAGTTGTAGTTTCATCTATATTTTCTTTATTTAAAAATAATTGTCTCATACTTGTAATATATATCCAAACTAATTTATTAAGATCAATTTTCATGAATTGTATTTTGAAAAGAAAGTGCAAATTTTTTTTAGGAAGTGGTAGGTATAATTTTCTTAAGTTTTTCATCAAATATACAATGGAAATGGTGAATACATCAAAGTATTATTTTCATACACAAATCTTTGAAAATAAAACACATAATAAAAATATATATATTTTCATAATTGTTAATAAAAGAGTTATTTTTTAAAACTGAAAAGCTCATTTTATTGGATTTTTTTAAAAATAAAAAATACGTAATTATAAATGTCTTGTTTTGCTAAATACTTAAAACATATCATCCTTTCTATATGAGCACAACTGTGCTCATGTATAAATCATACCAAAGTGGTATTTTTATTTTTTTTTGATAAGCACAAGAGTTTCATTAATTAAGCACTAGGGTGCTTAACCCAAAATACAAGTATTAAGTACCATATATACTAAGTCTCACAAATCAATCGAAAAAACAAACAATCTCTCCTTGACCTTAACCTTCTCCTATATAATAAGAAAAAAAAATATGCTCTGAAGTAATAGCTCCCTGTTATCATGCAAGAAAGAGCAATTCCATGGTAAGGATAGGTTCAGAGCACCAAGCAAGGAATGAGAAGCAGGCTGTTTTAGCATGAGCTACAAGAGCTTGCCATGTCTTCAATTTAATCATCTCCATTACTTTCAGGGCATCCAATTCACAATTAGAAAAAGTAATTTCATTTTTATGCTTCCAAATACACCACAATGTCAAGCTCCAAATAACCAAAGTTACTTTCCACCTTTTCTTACCCGGTAGCAGCTCAGAAAAACCAATAGCGTTCTGTACTAAGGAAGAATATGAGCATATTGAACGATTCAACCAAGTTGAAATGCCCTCCCAAATGGACTTTACAAAACTACAATCTATGAATAAATGTACAGTGTTCTCTACCTCTCTTTTACAAAAAGCACATTTATCATTCTCTAAAATATAATTTAGTCCCCTTCTAATAAGATTGACTTTGGAGGGAAAAGAGTCATGGATCACCTGCCATATAAACACTTGGACTTTATGAGGAACCCAACAGCGCCATACCTTGTTCAAAATTTGAATGCTTAAAATGTTGAAATTTGGTCCTATATCCACATTGCTTTGTATAGTGCAATACCCAGATTTTGTAGAAAAACCTTTAATCCTATCACTCATCCAAATCCATCTATCCAAAGTGTTTGGGTGTGGTCGGTAATCCTGCAAAATAATAAAAAGGTTAGTAGCAACCTCCTCCTCCCATGGTCTAAGTTCCCTCCTCCACCGAATCCTCCATACCCATCTATCCTCTACCCAAAAACCATTATCTGACACCACACTCTCCTTATTTAGTGCCAAAGCAAACAATCTTGGAAAGAGAGACTCAAAACTATCCATGCCAAGCCACACCTCACTCCAAAAGCTCATATTCGATCCATCTCCTAATACTTTCTTCACACCATTTACAAACCAGTTGTTTGCAAGGTAACCCACTCTTCGAATGTCCTTCCACCAGGTTGAAGCTTTAGGATTTCTCAATGGAATATTTGGTGTAGCAAAAGAGAGATCGTGTTGTGCTTTTAGAATGTCTATCCACAAGCACTTTTGATTCTCCAAGCTCTCCAATTCCATTTTCCTAGTAATGCCCAATTCACCCTCTCAATATGTTTCACTCCAAGTCCCCCTTCCTCTTTACTTTTACACACTTCCTCCCACCTCACCCAAGGTATTTTTTTTGTATCCTTCACCCCTCTCCATAGAAAGTTCGGTTGGATATGAATAAACTCCAATACTACTTTCTTTGGCATTCTATAAAAGGAGATGTAATGGATTGGAATGCTATTAAGCACCGCATTCAACAATGTTACTCTTCCCCCCATTGATATGAATCTGTTCTTCCAACTTTTCAACCTCCCTCTTAACGCCTCAATCAACTTTTTCCAAGTATCCATGCTCCTTGGATTGGCCCCCACGTGGATTCCCAAAAATCTGAATGGGATTTTATCAACTTTGCAATGAAGGAAATTGGAAGCTTGGAGAAGAAAGTCTTGATCAACATTTATACCAATCACCTTACTCTTATAGAAATTAATCTTCATGCCAGACTCCAACTCAAAAGCACACAGCACAGCTTTTATTGCCCATAGATTTTTCCAAGTTGCTTCACCCACCATTATTGTGTCATCTGCAAATTGTAAGTGTGAGACAATTGGGCCATTGTTGACTCGAAATCCCAAAAACATACCTTTAACAACTGCACTTCTCATAAGCCCCCCTAACCCCTCCATAGCCACCAAGAACAAAAAAGGGGCCAAAGGATCCCCTTGTTTAAGACCACAACCAATCTTCACCTCCTTTGTTGCACTCCTATTTATCAACACAGATAAGTGCCCTCCACACACAGAGGCCTTTATCCACCTACACCATGTCTCACTAAACCCCAATCTGTTCAACATATACATAAAAAAAGGCCACTCAATTGTGTCATATGCCTTTTCATAATCCACTTTGAAAATAAAGCACCTTTTCTTCTCCTTCTTTGCCATATCAATGACTTCATTCAGAACAACCACGCCATCTAACATTTGTCTTTTGGCACAAATGCTGTTTGCGTGTTCTTAATAATAGGATCAAGCACATATTTCATTCTATTCGCCAATAGTTTTGCCACAATTTTATATAGACAACCAACCAAAGTGGTATGACTTGTGTGTAACTGCAAAAGTTAAGTATGTGCATGTATAGTAAAAGTACGCCTTGCTTTCGAGTTTTAATGTACATAAGTTGCTATAAATTAGAGCAATTTATATGAGTACAATCGTGCAGACTGTCAACATGGTATTAGTTTGACTTATGTTTATTAAAAGTTTAGACAAATTAATGCAATTAAAAAAGAGAATATGAACGAATTTATGAAATGAGAAAAACTCAATCATTACAATGATAACAGGGACATATTTGTGAGATTAGAAGAATTGAATGTTATGACTATGATAGGACATTTATTAAGACCTTGTTCAGTAGTGGCACTTAGAGATACTTTTTGTTTTCCGTATGGGGAGTACACAATCACACTTGAAATTATTGTATTCCAATTAGGATTGCAAGTAGATGGTTGGCTGATAATGGTTGCACACATGATTGAATGAGATTTCATGGCCATGATATCTTGGCATTGTGCAAGGATATCCTCAAAATTGTCTTGTCTCAAAGTAACATGAAAGGGAATTATGCAAACTTTTCATGACTTAGTGTAAATTTCCAAAAACTGTTAAAAATGCAAATTTAGAGATGATTTTGTCTTACTTGGGTATATTGTATGCAAGTAATTGATGGTTTTTTATTTGTAGACAAGTCTGGTTCTAAAATTCATCTTAAATGATTCTTGCATTTGAGTGATTATAACTCTTGATTGCAAATAAAATAACTTTCTTGTCCTTGAACAATTGTCCCACTTCCAACTATTGGTCCTCTACAAATTATGTCTTGGTAGGACATGTACTTTTTTTTTTTTTACTATTAAATTGAAGTAGTTAACTGTGGGGTCTAAACTAACATTTTCTGCAATTCTACTTACTTCACCTAAAAATCCATCACTACTTGATCATAGCATCCAAATTAAATGTTGAATAATAATTAGTCTATCATTGAGAATTAGAATGTGACTATTGTGTATGACTAATATCCTTTATCTTCTCATAGAACCTTCATCAATTTCATTTGGTACAAGGGCATCAAATTTCTCTTCTTCCACATCTTTGCATGCTCAATCAGATTTGAAAAGGGTTTATGAAGTTGTGCAAAGCTCAGACTAGCCACAATATCACCAATATTTTGTTTTTATTGTTCAAAATTATGTATGTCAACTTGATCAATTAGGCAGCATGTGATATTTGTATTTAGAAAAGGATATATGTGGTATTTGTAATTCTTTTGCATAGAAAAGGATATATGTAGTATTTGCATTTAGAAAAGCTTGATAGCAAAAATCCTTTAAAACTTTAAGTATAAATAAAACATTATTTTTTCAATTTTAATCAATAATACTTCAAATGTACAAATTCATTGACGTTGAAATTTTTTTTTTCATAAACTTAAAGTCATAAGGATTTTATGGTTATTTTTTTTAAAAAAAAAAATTTATTCTTTTTAATTTGTTAAAATGAATTTTCAATAAATATTTTTTTTCAAGAGAATATATATTTTTAAAATCTAAGAATTTTTCATAAAAAAATTATAGGACAGTATTCTTATTATAATTTTTGAAATTTTATGAAAATGATATTTGTCCAGTTGATTCTGTATGTATATAGTTTTTTTAATAAAACAAAAGTGATGTATTTATTCTTAATTTTTTTTTATTTTAAAATTAACTATCATATTTAAATTTACATATAACTAAATTAAAATTAGATTGATAAAAATTAAGTAAAATATATGAATTTAAGTTGTATATATATTTTAAAATTAAAATCTTAAAAAATAATTAATTAAATCAACTTAGATGCACATGGAACACTTAGTATCGTATTATTGTAATTTTGTGTTAGGAACTTAATAGACAATGACATTAATGAGATAATGATTAAATGATATTTTTGTTCATATATTTAGACTCACATTTATAAATTAGCAAACATGTATATTTATTTTTTATTTATTTTTTGTTATTATGTATTTCTGCTAAGGATACTCTTGTCCTCGGTCTTGCAATCAGGGTCTGTGACTCTCTCTCTCTGCCTGTTTTCATGTCATGTAATGGTATTTTTTATGAAATTCTAAGTTCTCCTTTTTTCAGAATAGGAAAGTACTTGCAATAAATGATATTAAATATTTTCAAGCAACTCCTTTACCTATCATTTTTACTTCCCTTTTATAGGCACTATATTGAGCTAATGAGCTTGGCGTGTCAACCCTAGATTAACTTTCAAATAATTTTAGATGATTAATCTTTTTTTATTAGTTACTTATTCTAATCATGCTATTAATTTATTTTAAGATGATCGAGGGGTGTCGGTACCCTAAGACAAAGACGAAGGGGTAATTGACACTGCTCATTCAGAAGTGGGCCAAGGGAGTAATTGGCACTTCTCGTTCAAAGGTGAGGCCGAAGGGGTAGTTGGCATTCCTCGTCCAAAAGTGAAGCTGGAGGGGTGATTAATATCTATCTTCCTAAGATAAGGCCGAAAGGATATTGGGTTCCCTTTATTTATTAAGAGTGATCGAATAGACCCTATCAGGTACATTATATTTAAATTAAACAATATTAAATAAACTCAATTTAAATAATATTTTTGTTTCTATAATTGATTCACATTTGTAAATTGGTTCTTACATCTAAAATATGTAAAACAAAAAATTTAAATTGACATTAAAAGTCATGCGTAAAAATTACACTGAACATTCATTGTGACAAGGAAAATTTTAGAATTTCAAAGGATTTACGGTTTTAGAACAAAAATTGGCGAAAGAGGCTTCGGTTGATGATGAGGAGGATGCGTTGGCAACCTCTTGATGCAAGGATGACGATCACATATTTCATGTCAGTTTCATTAAGATTAAAAGTCAGAAAATACGAAAATAGCCTTGTGTATGCAGCACATTTCAGATTTTCAGCGTAGTTATGATTTTGGGCTGAAAATGTCGACACGAACTTTGATCAACGATCGGGAAGACGCATTGGAAAGCGTGAACTGCTCAGCTGATGGAAATGCCGTTGAATGTCACATTTATGGAGGATCAAAGTCAGAAATGGGTGAAAATAGACACTGTTTTCATGGTAGAAACCAAAAATTATGAAGAAGGGTTAATGATCCGAAGATCCTATCTTGCATGCATGATTTTAGCCATGTAGATGGTGATTTCCAGCGCTCCAAGCTTGCTAAGACCAGCTTCAATGTAGAGGCTGAAAGAAGAGTCCATTGGCCGACACCAAGAGCATGCAGGTGCTGAAACATACTAAATAAAGTATACTGCAATTCACAATTATGATACTGACGTGTCTATCCACTAAAGGTCCCTATCTCACTAGTCTTGTCTTTTTCTTTGAATTCTCAATTTTATCCACCTAGGTAATTTACTACTCATGATTGAAAAGATGTTAGATTTTTGCAAACATTTGCTTTCCTTGATTCAATCGTTAAGGTTTTATTACAAATTCTAAGTCCAAGACAAGCAAGTGGCTAGACTCAATAGTATAGTTATACTTATATGTCAATATTCTCTAAGCGTTCTCATAAACGCATACACACCCCTTCAGGGTCTCATAATAAGTATTTCAATAGCCTAGGCTTTAGCCACCACCATAATTTGTATTGCTCAGTGCCCTAAGTCAATTGGCAGAATAGCTTTCACCATTTTACATTCGACCGAGACACGTCGCTAACTTTCATCCTTTTCCTTCTTGATAATTTAAAGTACTCTTTTACTCTCTTTTCAAAGTCCTTTTCATTATTCTCTTGGACAAAATTTATTGTCGGATTGGAGTTGCATTTCCAACCAACTCAAGTCCCTAACAACACCTTGTGGTTCAACAAGGTCCAAACACAACGGGGCTTCACCCTCTTTAGCGCCTCCTTCTAGGGGACTTGAGTTCGGTCCATCACTAAGGACACTTCTCCAAACTACAATTCAAATCCTAAAAGTGACTGATTCTCATGGTTAACTATTTTTTATTCACTCTATGTTATTGAGAGAATCCTTGCTAATTTATTTTCCTCCACTTATTGATATACTTAAACTCAGTGGGTAGCCTTGCCTGACCTAACATCTTAGTAAGAGCTTTCATTACAACATACATAGGGTCAAAGCCTTAGTCCAATAGAACCACACATGATTGGTCTAGAGTATTATTCAACCACCATTTTATTACAGTGTCCTCTACCATAAAATCATTTTTCAGCAAACCATGAGTTAATGCTCTTGGGAATAGGATCGATATTTTTCTAAAATTAGATATCAATCTTAAAAAATTTAGAATAAAACCAAATAATTTGACTTTTAATGAAAAAATTAAACAATATTGTATTAAAAATAAAAAAGATGTGCGTTTCTTTTTACATGAAAAAGGAAAAGTTTAGAATTTGAAAAAAAAGCAAAAAAAATGAAAAATTTGATAGAAGCAAAACAACAAGAAAAATAGAGTAACGCAAAAGAATTTTATAATTGAAAAGCATAGCGAATGAGAGGACTTAAAAAGTGAGAAAAACATAAGGTTCAAAGGGAGGGAGGATCAAGAGAGAGGAATGAAGAATTAAAAAAAATTGAAATGAAAAATTGAAACAGAAGCGGAAAAACATGAGGAAGAGAATAGAATGAAAAATAACAAGAGAGAACAAACCAAATCAAAAAATAAAATCACACAAAATCAAGTAATCTTCCTTTACTTAATATTATAATAATCATGTATATGTATGATATTATGTAATTATTTTCTTTATAATATTCTCAATGATATCAATATATATATTTTACATGTGATTATACATAAATATTATGTGATTTAATTTCTTTGCAATATCCACAACAATTTTCATAATGATATTAGTCCAGATTTTCACACCTAAATCACAAACATACATACTCACAAAATACATAACATTCAAAAAGAGACTCTCATGATCGAAGTCATTAAACCAAAAAAAAAAAAAAAACACCTTCGCATTCAGTTTGACTTAGACCAATATTTGATATTCATCAAAACTCATATACACCTCCAAGTAGGGATAGAAATAGGCCAGGCCATCCAATAAGGGCCTACAGCCTAACATTTTTAAAGCCTAACCCGGCCTAACCTATTTAATTAATAGACTTAATTTAGACTTTTTTAAAAAATTTAATTAATTAAATAGGTCAGGTTTTAGCTTAAGAAAAAGTTAAGGACTATTAGAATGACCTATTTAAAATTCATAAAATTTATGATAATATATTAAATAATTTTATATAAAAATTATAATATAATAATATATTAAATCAATTAAATTTTAAAATAATAAAATTTTAAACCCTAATCCTTTTTGTTAGAGTTGAAGAATGTCTTCACTATATACCCTCTAAGAGAGAGAGAGTTCTGCTTGCTGGATTGCATATACTATATGCATAACACTGAAAGTATAATTTGACAAGATTGGTTTTCTCACAAGTACAATTTGACAAGAAAATAAAAAGTAATAAACTCTGAAAGTATTTTTAAAAAATATTTGTAATCACTATTTTTAAAATATTTTTATTTTAATAATATTTTTCTTTATTTTGAAGGTTGGTGAACAACATGAAGAGATCTCCTTGAAGATCTAATGACATATTTGTTGCTTCCTATTTACTATGTGTTCCTATTATGGATACACTAATCTTCCTGTTACTCCTCTGCTGTGGGATAAGGTGACGTCCTTATTAGTACTACTGATAATTCTCTGTCTGATGTAGGAGGAGTGTACCTGCAAAAGGTACTCCAATGATAAAGTTAGATATTGGTTTAAGTAATAAATGCTATTAAATATTCGAAAGTCAACCTTTTATCTGTACTTCTTACCTTCCTTTTATATGAAATGTTATGGGCTAATGGGCTTTGTGAATCAGCCGTGATTTTGGCCTTTCAATTAATTAAATAATCTAATTATTTATCCTAACTAGTTTAATTATCTTTCAATTCATTCTTAATTTGACTGAGAAGGTACTCGTCCTATTAATGCCGAAGGGGTATTTGGATTCTTTTATTGAGACCGAATGGTGTCCTATCCAGTACACTAGGCCCCCAAGCCCGATGTAATGCTCCAAATTTTTGAAATATTGATTATTGATGTGTATATATATATATATATATATGATGTGAATGGATATTAGAATTTTCATTTGAGTGCGTGATGAATATTGAATGCTGGTGTGTATAAATGCATAGAGATGCGTATAAATGTATTTATATATGATTGGATTGGATTGATTGGACTGAAAAATAGGTTAATGGTGTAATACTGGGGCACTCTTGCTGTAGAGACAGGGCCCTAGGAGGAAGACGTGAAACTGTCGCCTTCTCGCTGCAGCGAGAGGTCCATTGCTATAGCAACAAAGTGACAGTTTGGGGTGCATTTTTGGGTGTAGTCTAGCTATAGCAAGAGGGTTTCACTGTAGCGAGATTCTACAGAAACCAGAATGCAAATCCCTCTGAGATTTTTGCTATAGCGAGAGAGGGTGTCACTACAGCGAGGGGATATCTCATGTAGCGAGAGTGTTGGGACCAGAGGGGTATTTGAAGAGTTAGGTTTGGAAAAAATTGTTTTTCACTCCTCCCTTCGATCTTTCTCTTATTTCCCCCAATTCCTAACCCATTCTTACCGATTAAATTGCCTCCAAAGCCGTTCGTCAGCTAGATTGAAGGTTGGATTCATGTTGGGAATGGTTGGAGGTGAGTTTTAATGGTTAGGGTTTCAATTTCGTCCTTCTTCTCTATTTTCTGGGTTCTCTTTGAGTTCTCATGGAGTTTTCCAGGTGTTCTAGGGATGAAATTCGTGTGGAGAACGTTTTCTACCATTGTTTGTGCATGGGTCTTCAATTTGAGGTAAGGGGGACTCTACCCTATCTCATTATATTTTGTTTACCATTTATCTTGCTAAATGTTGCAATGTGATTGAGATAGAGGGAAGGAAGTGTGTGATTGATGGAAATTATTGTGTGTTTGAATACAATGTGGTTTGATTGTGGGGTTGACATACCCTTGATTGAGAATGTGAGTGAATGTGTGTGAGCATGACAATGATTGATGATTTAATAACATAAATAATCAATAAGGGCACATGTGCCGAGTGTTGTAAATGAATGTGGGCTTAGGTGCCGTGTAATGTGAATGACTATGGGCAGTGTGCCGTGTACTGTGAATAAATGTTGTATGCAATGGAAATGCGTGTGAGTGGGGCATGTTGAATGCCGTTGTAATGATGTTATGAATGGTTCAGCGATACACTGGAGGTGTGGAAGATAGGGACAATAGAAATACCTTGGAGAAGAGAGAGTGGTGGTGACACCAATAGTGAGCGTGGGTGCACCACAGGCCACTCACTCTCCTCCTGACTAGACCTTTAACCACTACCTTTGCCAGGCGACTCGTGACTGCCCACGTGGTATCCGTGAGGTGAGGGTAACCGGCGACTATCCATGGTGTAAATCTATGATAACAGTGCCAGAGTGAGCATGACTACGTGCACTGAGCGCACGTGTGTGTGAAATGTTTTGGTACCGCGAGTGCATCGGTTATGAACTGAAATGAAATACTTAAAATTGTTGCTTGTGATTACCTAGACTTGAGTAGTATATGTTAGAATACATGTGGATGTGCAAAGTGAGTATGTTATATGTGTGTTGGATAGTGTAGAGTACTCACTCTTACATTTATTTTTCAGGTGACTAAGACGATCAACACCCGGCTCAGTGAAGGGATGGATGAAACGGCTATAGGATGAGAAATTTATTTGAACTTTGATGTAATTGAACTAATCCTGTAGCAATGATTTGATGCAAGTTGTAACCCATCCTTATTTTGAATATTTTAATGAACTATGTATGGGAAAAACTATGTTTGATTGAAATTTTATTTTCTCCCATTTTTTGAAATTTGAAATTTGAAATTAAATTTAAGGTGTTACACCCGAGGAGGTACGACTGAACGGTTTATTAAGTCCCGTCATCAGTTCTTTTGTTCGTGGTGCGATTTTCTGCATATCGGTAATGATGTGGAAGTTGCTGCTACCGTATTTAGTTTTGAGTATTCGTTCGAATAGGTACTCGGAATCCTTCTACTGGTGTTGAGGCTGAATATATGTTCGGCTTAACCTCTAGTTTTTTAGAACTAATGGTTTCAGCAAATTAAGGTTTCAATTTTTTAGAGTTTTTTTCTCGTGGTTCATGCTCTTGAAATGAAAGGTTGGTTGATCATATCTGTTCAGCTGGAAAAGATCTAATGGTTGGGTGCGATGCTTCATCTGCCCGAAACCTTATGTTCTATAAATATGTGGCTTCAAGCTTCATCCTACGCTTTTTGCTCTAAATTGAGGGGTATACTTTTATCATCCTGTTAGAAGCTTTTTTCCTTCTTCCGACACCCTAAGGTACACTTTGTTTCCTCTTCTCTTCTTTTCCTATTATCCTCATGGCCTATTCACTTGAGTGGAAGATTCGTTGTCGGATCATGCAAGACCAACTACCACTGTTAAGGTTGGGGACCTCAAAAACACTGAAAGGTTTGAAGAAGTTTCTTCAAGGCTGAATACTGCTGGGGTTAGGCTTGAGACAATTGTTAAGGAATGTGGGGACAATGTCAAACTGTCTGATGCTATTACTGATAATACTAAGTCTAGTGAATCGTTACCGAACACTAGTCCCCTAAGAGAAAAGATAATCTTTCCCCCTTATATGATTCCTAGATAAGAGTGCGTTCACGGTGAAGTGGCCGCCTACTTCCCGCGTTTCCAACAAAATAAACGTCTCCAAGCCTTTGTAGACCATTGTGATATATCATTATGGTAGGCTTCGGATCCTTATCCCATAACTATAAGTGTCGGCTGAGGGGATGATTCTGGTAATGCTGAGCTAGTATTTTTAGGGGATGGTGTTGAAATGGTTGACACCTTCTTTGTATATGAATATATGTTTAGGGATTTAGGTATTAGACTTCCTTTGACGACTTTCAGATGGGTATGTTAAGGGTTTTGAATGTCACACTAACACAACTTCATCTAAATGGGTGGGCAACGATGCAAGCCTTTAGAATTTTGTGTAAATTTCATTATATAGAGCCTAGTGTAGGTTTATTTCTTAACTTTTTCTGTACCCGTCCTTCAGATAAGGCAAGATGGGTATCTTTAATAAGGCAAGTCGAACTGCCTCTTTCAAAGGCATCAAAACCGGGTACTTTAAAGTAACTGTCCACCCTGAAGGTAGAAAATACTTTTTCAATATAGAAAATAAACCTCTATTTCCTTTTCATTGTACTCGGGTACCATGGCCATACGATGTGTATCCCGAAGAGATGTTATTTTTGGAAGAACAATCAGCTCTGGAATATTTGAAATCTCTTCCTCGGGAACTACCTGCCCGAGCCCTTATTCTTTTACTGAAGTCCCCCAAGCCTCGCTTGGATATGGAGGTATGAATTATTACTTTAATTCATAATTTGGACACCAAGTTATATTGATTTGACTTCTTATTTTTATTGTAGGTATCATGGCGCAGAGAGGACTCGGTATAAGCTACCGAAAATGTTTCAGACAGCGAGCTCCAAAAGGCATTTCGATTAAGGAGCACCAGAATCTTATTATAGATCAAGTTCCACATCTGGCCGAAGCCCACCTAACTCCTTGGGATCTAATCCTTGCTTAAGGTTAACCCAAGAAAAGAAAAGATAAAGGTAAGGAGAAAGAATCTGAAAGGGAGAAAATGCGAAAACATGCCTGGGATGCAAGGTCGAGTGGTCCGGGTAGCTCAAAAATTTTCACCGTCGTCCCCCCGCTGTTTACTCCAAATCCAATAAAGTCGTCTCCCTAGACTTGTTGTCGGAGTCGGGAAGGGCGATTGTAAATAAACAAAACAATAAGTCTCGATGGCAATGGTACTGTGAGTTTCAAACTCGAGCCATGGTGATGGCACGTAGCTTTGCTTTGGAACCTTTACAAGAATTGGAAAGGGTCCAAAGCCAATTCTCTTTCCCCCAGAAGGCTTTAGTAGAGAGCGAGGAGGTCCAGTCAAACTTGGCCGAGACAAATAAGTTGTTGAAGGGTGAAGTTGCTCATATGAAGGAGCACTTCCATATAATGGAGAATCGGCTACATGCGGTTGAAGAGGCTTTGAGGGTGAAAACCTTGGAGTTGGACAGAGCCTTGGCTAGGGAAAAGCAGAAGGCCGATGCTGAGATGAGAGCTTTTGCTGCCGAATGCAACGACAAACTAGTTGTTGAGCATGAAACCGGCTTTTATCAAGCATTTGAATTTTGCCAAGTCCCTGCCGACTTCCACTTCAATTTGACTAGGGGCTTCTTTGGTGGGAAGTTCTTACCCTATGATGAAGTGGACGAAGAGGTGGAGCCAGACACTGAGCCACCTAGCCAAGCTCGTGGTGCTGCCGCCAAAGACGTGCTTGCCCAAGATGGTGCCAAGGGGGGAATTAAATTTTTGTAAATCAAAGGCAGATAGTACCTATTTTTTGTAATACCTTTCAGCCTTTTCATTAATACAAGTTTTAATTTCTTTAAATCATACTTGTCTTTATTTATTTGCTTTATTTTTTCAAATTTGTGTTGCTAACCAAAGTTTAAACTGAATGAGGTGTGTGAGACATCCCTATTTCCAATAGTTCAATCTCTATTTTCTGATGCTTCTTAGGAAAATACCCAATTTTTTTTTCATAAAAGATATAAGAGTCAATTATGTTTAAAGCATCAACTAACTCTTTTACACAAAAGCACTAATAGCATACATTGGCCTAATATTATAGTGCTCAATAGGTTATAAACCTTCTAAATTTCTTCTTGTCATTCAATTAATTACATCATAAAAGAATCGAAGGTCTACATAGTGACCCTTAAAAACAAATCACTAAATATGTAATTAGTTGCAACAATCTTAAGCTATTCCCTAGTTAGCTCATCACCTACTCCTTTGGTCTATCTAGAGAAGAGTCGTTTTTGTATCCATAACATTGTCAAAAGACACAAAACAAAGAAGATGGGTGAGTACAAACCTTCATAAACAATAATACAAGGTAATACATATGCTTAAATGAATAAAACATCATCCAGGCATCAACGATATCAAGCATCCCCATACTTGTGCTTAAATGAATAAAACAACATTCAAGCATCAAGCAACAATCATTCAATGTCTTTTGTCTGTGCATTCTCCATGGAGTAATTAATTAATTATTCAACATTTTATTTTCAGGTTGAGATTAGAAGTTTCGTGTCTGCAATTCGACTAGTAGCATAGGTACATCTTCTCCCTTTACCGGAGACATAACATAAGTGCACAATTCTCATTTTATGATCACTACCAGCAGCCCACACTCAAACCAATCTTGGTATGCTCTAGTGTCTGTCAGGATAGGCTAGCAAAGTTTTCACTACCTACGACACAAGTTAGCTAGACTTGGTCCCCTGTAAGTCTTGGGCACTCTCCTATCCCCTATGGTAAGACCAATACTATTTGCTCCTCGCCTATACCGTGGTGTATTCAACCTCTTTCACAATCACAAACACAAATAATATCATAGTCATTAATTGTCCAACAGGCACATTATAACATCTCTATTTCAAGAGAACAATCAATTACATGGACATGGCTAACAATCAAAATTTTCCAGATTTCATGAACTAATTTGTAAAATTCATAACTAATTCGATACAAGCCCAAACATCATGAAATCACTAAGGTTTTCTTCCTTCAAATGTATACTGTAATATAAAATTACATTCAAAATACAAAAGATTCCAAAGAATTAATCAAGTTTCAGTTTACCTCTGCTGTTCTCAGATCATTTCACTAAATAGCTAGCATATTGTAAAATTCATAATAAACTTAATTCTCATCCAAAACACATGAGACTAGTGAGGTTATTCTCATTAACATGTATATTTTCATGAAAAAATACTTCCAAAATAAAAATATTCCTAGACATCAATTCGTGCTTTAGTTTCTCAGTTTATGTCACAAAATAGCACAATTTAACAACAACATCTTGGAAAAATCATAAGTTATTCAATTCATCATCAAAACTCATGAAATCAGTGGCATTATTTCACTTTAGTTATCTAGTTTCTTATAAAAATATAATTAAAATTTTATGGCTTCCATATTCCAAAACAAGTCCTAAACATTCTCTGTCACTCTTAGTAACATACTTCTCAAAATCAGTCAAATAGAAAAGTCATAACTACTTTATTTTAAGTCCAAAACTCATCAAAACAGTGGGAATATTTCTATTATAGTCTCTATTTTCATAAAAAAAAAATCCACTTATAAATTTTAAAATGAAAATAGATTTCTCAGTAACATGCACAAAACGTTACTCTAATACAACAGCATATTGAGAAAATCATAAGTATTTAAATTTCACTTCAATTTATGCAAACTCAGAGCTAATATTTTACTTATGAAGTATAGTTTTGTAAAAAAATATAAATAAAATAATATTATGGATGGAACTTAAGACAAAGAGAACATATATTGAGCTGCTCTTAGGAAATCATTCACACACATCATAATATTCAAAAATTCATATCTATTTTGTTTCAAATCCAAATCAAATGAAACCAGTGAGAAAAGTTCCATTAGTAAGTCTATTTCTATACAAAAATAGAGATAAAATAACACCATATAAAGAAATTAAAACAAAATTGAATCAAGGAACACTGCTCCCAGAATACTATTTTCATGTAGCAGAAACTTATAAAAATCATAAATAAATCAATTTAAATAATAAAAAAAAAGTAAAACCAGTGGGAAAAGTTTCAAAATATAATTATACACATGAATAAAATACTAACAAAAATTTTTGCAAAGGTTTTCTCATATGTTACATTTTTTGCAGTTTACTTTATGTTAATTGCAAAAAGGTTCTTTTCTCAATCTTTTTGGTAATTCTAAGATAGTCCAGAACATTTCTAATCAGCTTATGGGTCTTGAATCATGTCTCTACAAGTTCTAAAATATTCTCTTGGTTCTACCACACATGTGGTCAAGTGTCTAGCACTTTTAAGGTATATTTTAGTTCGAAATCATAGTCCATCATCATGTTAAGGTTCAATCATTCAAATTTAATCTTAGATCATTGTTTTCATCATATTTCTCATATATTCCAAAGGTTCCAAATATGTTCAAGGTTCCATAGGTCCTCCTCATAGTCATTTTCTAATTTTAGTCAATTTCTTATTAAAGTTTCATATGAAAATCTTCAATAATGTCCCAAAAATACTTTTTAACTCCAATATAATCCAAACCAAAGAGAAAATCATATATCTTACTTAATTATCCTCAAATAAAATCACACAACATAGATCAAAGAGAAAATTTTCAGAATACACCCTTAGAAACAAATTTTACAGAAAACTCATATTTATCCATGACAGAAAATATGCAATTTCGTAGAAAATTCCCAAAGTCCATCTAATCAATTCCAAAGCCTAATCCACATGAATATATCATGGATTCATGAAAATAACACATAGCAAACAAATTCATTAATAAAATTTCATTAAAATGTTGTTTTACAGTTAACTTCGATTTTTCTACAAAACTTTCTATTTTTGCTATTTTAGTGGTTTTCTTGTGTATTCTTTTTCCAATCAATTTTTCTTTCATATGTATACCAAGACCACAAAATTTTCATCATACAAAAAGGGTTAAAGGCTCCCCTTTGACTCAAAAATTCATTTAGCAAAGTATTCCCTTAATTTATGAAATAGTATTCCCCCCTTACTTGATTTTTGGTTGATTCTTTGCTTGATCTTTGGGAAGTCCTCTTTATCTCCTTCTCTTACTCTTTAATCCTTTTGAAATTGATCTTCCACCTCCTTTGGTCTCCTCTTCCACGTGATCAAGGCTTCCATCAAGAAAGTTGATTGCTTTGTGGATTTTGTAGGGTTTATTGTCTACTTTAGGAATTTTATGGTAAGTTGATGGATGATTCAACTTGGTGGAGTTCAAGAGATAGGTGTGAGACTGATTGTAGAAGTGTTTGAAGGTTGCTAAAGATTGTTAAGTTTGGAAACTCTCTCTCCCTTGCATGGTTGCTCCATTCTTATGTGAAAGTAGTCTTCTTTCTATGCAATGAACAGTGCAAACCGCGTACAAACCGTGTATGAACAGTACAAACCGCGTATGTACAGTGACAGCTGACGTCATCGGTGACGTCACATACGCGTACAGTGCGTGTACAGTACGCGTGTACAGTGTTTTCCGGCATGAATAGTTCCCTGAACAGTATTTTCCGGCATGAACAGTAAATTTCCGGCGGTGAACAGTACATTTCGAAAATTTTCTATAAAAAGGGGGCTTCACACGAAATTTTCATTTCTTCACCTCTATCCAAGGTTCTCAAAGGTTCTAAGGCCGTAAACCACCATTTCTCTCATACTAAACCTTCCTAAACTTAGATTTCCCGCCAGATCTGAGATTCTACATCTATTCTGAAGGATTGGAAGAGAAACTCCGTTCTAAAGCTGAATCTTCGGTGAATTTTGTTATAATCAAGTAATATTCGGTAGATCTAGTGTGAATCATCTTTCTGAGGTAAGGGGAGTTTACTTTAACCTATGAACTATGTTTTGAACGGTTTAATATGCTATTTCAAGATATTTTGATATGATTTTATTAGATCTATTGAATAAAAACTATTTTCTAAGCTGTAACTGTTGTTAATTAGTTTAAAATGCTGAGATTTTGGCTGATCTATTATAAACTTGCCGTAGTTGAGCTGTTAAAATAATTTTGGTGGTGTGCATCATGCTGAGATATATGTTTTGCATCATTATAGAGCCGAGTTACATGTTTAGGTGGGTAGACATGTAACGGTAAGTTCATGTCGAGTCTTGTCTTTGTCTTTATCTGGATCCGCATACCGGAATGGGTCGCTCCGGACCGCTCGGTTCCTTCGGATTACTTAGGTCGTGAAACCGCTTGGAAACCGTTTTCATGCTGTGCATTAGATGGGCTGGAAATGCATGGGGTTATTGCTGTGAGAAATATTTTGCTGTATATATATATAATTTTATTTTAGGTTTGGTAAGCTCACCCTTGCATTTCTTTCTATGTCGTTGTGTGCGTGTGTACTGCGATGATCGTACGGTGGTACGTGAGCAGATGTAGCAGGTGTTGCATCTACTTCACAGGCTGAGGGGCCAGTGAAGAAAAGTTAGAAGCTGGAGTTGAGTAATAATGCATCAAAGTCCTTTTTCTTTATATATGAGACCTCATGTCGAGGGAGTCACGTATTATAATTTTTTTTTGGTATTTTGAATATTATAAACTAAATGTAATATTATGTTGATCTGTTGGATATTTGTTGTAAGGAACTTCATTTTTACTTTGAATGAGAAGTGAATTTTTATACTTATATTCTCTATTATTTACCTATTTTTAAATAAGTATGTGGTGTAGAAATAATGTTCTCGGTCCTTTATAAAAAGGGGTCGTGACAGTTCTAGATTGTCTAAAAAAATATACATATTTATTTTCTTTTTATATTACACAATTCTTTACCGATCAGACTCATTTTGGTAAATTTTGTTAAAGAAAATTTTAGTTCCAGAGTCCCTATGTTTTACTTGTATTTTATTTAATGAGGTTGATATAATTCAACAATCATTTATAGAGTGAAGGAAATTTAGGGTGCTACAGTGTGTACTTTGAATAATTCAACTTTAACTGAGATTGTAATCAATTTTTTTATCAACTGAGAGGTGATACGCGAGAGAGTAGTTTAATTCTTTTTTAACCGAATTGAGTGCGCGATAAGGAAATTAATTGGTTCTTTAATAAAGTATAATTCATTCTTTCTTAATCAAGTGATGTACTTGATTGATTCATCCTTGACCTAGTAGGGTACTTAGGAGGGAATAATTTTTAAATGATTCATCCTTGACCGAGTGAAGTACTCGGGAGAAAATAATATGATTGATTCATCCTTAACCGAGTGGGGTACTCAGGAGGGAATAATATGATTGATAACTGACTGGTTTATAGAAGGGTATGATTTTATTAAGTGCCTTGTTAAAAACCTTCTTAGGAAAACCTCTTTTCACGTTCCTTTAAGAGGACAAAACCTAAGCAAGAAAAAGAGTGCACAATTCATGTATTACATTTGCTTAACTAAAATAATGCTTGAGATGCGATGCATTCCATGTTCTTAGTATAGCTTTCCCTTCAAGTGTTTCATGCTTGTATGATCCATTGTCCAAGCATGTTGTTATCCAAAAGGGTCCCTCCCAGTTAGCAGCGAGCTTTCCTTCTCGTCGATCTCAGCATGCTTCTCCAGTAGCCCTCCACACTAAGTCTTCAACTTGAAATTGTGTTGGTTTTATTTTTGAATTGAACCTTTTTGTCATTATTCTTCTACTGGCCTTAGCCATGATTGCTACTTGATCATGTACATTGTCCAATAAATCCAGGTTAATAGCTAAAGCTTCACCATTAGTATGTTCATCAAAATGTTGCCTTCGAAAAGATGGCTCCCCAATTTTGATCAGGACCATGGCATCAATATCTTCTTTTAAATTCATAAAAGATGACTTTATTTGCTGTTTCAACCTGCTCATTAGTCTAAGGGTGCTTGACCAAGGTGACTTGGTGTTTGATGTGCAACCCCTCTAGAAATTCATTGAAGTGTTGATCTGTGAATTGTAGACCATAATCGGTGATCAAGGCAAGTGAATTTATGGACTTTATTTGTCGTGATAGTTGCGAGTGGTTCTGCTTCAATCCATTTGGTAAAATAGTCAATAAAAAATTTGCATTGTCCTTTTGCCAAAGGAAAGGGTCCATTCCCCAAATGGCAAAGGGCCAAGGAGAAGTGATTGGATGAAGGTTGTCGGTATGCTGATGTATATGTGGACCGTGTTGCTGACAAAGGAAAGGGTCCATTCCCTAAATGGCAAAGGGCCAAGAAGAAGTGATTGGATGAAGGTTGTCGGTATGCTGACGTATATATGGACCGTGTTGCTGACAGCGGATACATTTTTTGACAAAAAGATCACAATCTTTGAATAAGATCGGCCAAAAGTATCCAACCCTCAAAATTTTTGCTGCCATTGTTTGTCCCTCCAAGTGGGTACCATAAATACCTTTATGAATTTTCCTCATCACATAATTGGCTTGTTCCTCATCAAGGCATTTCAACAAAGGGGTGGATATTCCTCTTTTATATAGTTTTTGACCGACGAGGGTAAACTTGGCTGCTCTTTTTCTTAATTTTCTTGCTTGGTCTGAATTTTTGGGTATGTTGTCAATTTTAAGATACTAAATAATCTCTATCATCCAGTTATGAGATATTTCTTTAATTTCCATACATCCATATCTGTTTATGCTAGGGATCTTGATTTCCTGATGAATCATACTCTGAAGCTGCCTAGGTTTCTTTTGACTAACCAATTTTGTGAGCTTATCGGCTTGTTCATTCATGGCTCTTGGTGAATACCAAATACACACTTCATCAAAGTTATTTTCAATTTGATTGAATTCATGATAATATTGCAACATCGTGGGGTCTTTAACCTGATATGTATCGTTGACCTATTCAGCCACAACTTTTGAGTCACTCCAGCATGTGATGTGTCTGACCCCATTTTCTTTTGCTAACCTGAGCCCGGCCAATAATGCCTCATATTCAGATTGATTATTGGATGCCTTAAACCCAAACCGAATAGATTATTTCAGTGTTATAGTGTTCGGCCCTTCTAATATAACTCCTGCTCCACAATCGCGAAGATTTGATGATCAGTTAATATGCAATTTCTACATGTTAGTGTCAGTCTATTTCTGAGTGGTGAATTCATTAACAAAATTGGCAAGTATTTGAGCTTTAAGAGGTCCCCGGGCCTTAAAGTGACTATCAAATTGGGACAACTCAACCGCCCATGTCATTAACTGACCTGCTAACTCGGGCTTTTACAAAATTTTGGCAACTAGACAATCTGTTCGTACTACTATCCGATGACTCTAAAAGTAATGCCTCAACTGCCGAGCTGTATGAACCAGTGCCAACACCATTTTTTCCATTAATTGATATCGAGTTTCGGCATCCTGAAAGGCTTGGCTGATGAAATATACTGGTTCTTGTTCAGGAGTTTCATGTAATAAGACCGAACTGATGGCCTTGTCTGACACGGCTACATAGTCTTGGTTTTGCTAAAATAGGTGGGGTTGCCAGTGTGTTTTTGTATTGAATAAAAGCGTGTTCACATTTATCTATCCAGGTAAACTTTCATGATTTCTTGAGAAGATCAATAAAAAGCTGAAATCTTTCTCTCATTGCCGGTAAGAACTTGGCGAATACAGCTATTTGGCCAGCTAGTCGTTGCACCTCTTTTATATTGCGAGGACTCGTCATCTCAATAATAGCTTTACACTTATCTGGGTTAGCTTAAGTCCCTCTTTCTGAAAGCATGAACCCCAAGAATTTTCCTCCAGCTACCCCAAATGTACATTTCTCTGGGTTAAACCTCATTCCATGCCGTCTTGCCTCACCAAACACTTCACTTAAATAGACAACATGTCTATAAGGGAAGATGGATTTGACTACCATATCGTCGATGTAAACTTCCATGCACTTCCCTATTTGTTTTTCAAATATTTTGTTCATCAATCTCTGATATGTTGCCCCTACGTTTTTAAGATCGAGGGGCATTACTTTATAGCAGAAATTTGCCGAATTTATGATAAATTTTGTCTTCTCTTCATCTGGGGGATACATCTGAATCTAGTTATACCCTAAGTATGCATCCAAAAAATTGAGTATCTTATGGCCAGCAGCATCGTTGACTAGATTGTCAGTGTTAGGAAAAGGATAGGCATCCTTAGGACATGCTTTATTTAGATCAGTATAATCAGTGCATATCCTCCACTTCCCATCTGCCTTTCTTACCATCATAACATTAGCCAACCAGGTTGAGTATCTTACCTCTCGGATAAAGCCAGCTTGCAACAATTTGCACATTTCTTCCTGGATTGCTTGTGCCTTATCACCCCATATCTTTTTTTTTTCCTGTTATTGGTTTTGCCCCCTTGTAAACAGATAGATGATGACATAAGAAATTAGGGTCTATTCCTGGCATATCCAAGGCCGACCAAGCTAACAAATTAACATTTCGTGTTAACACATTTTGAAGGACCTGCTGCTCATACAAAGTCAAACCAGTTCCAGGGTAAGTGACCTGTTCATATTTTTTACCTAGCTGAAAAAGCTTCTTGTCTCAATTGGGTTCAACCCAAAGCCCCTCATCTATTCTTGGATCAAGCTCTATGTCTAACTCTTCCCCTAACCAAAGGGATATGATGTTAACATCTCGTCTCTGCCCTTGGAAGGGTCTTAGATGCAGGCTTGCAAAGTAGCATTCCTTGGCTGTCTTTTGATCGGCATAAACGGTAATGATTTGGCCTTTCTCGGATGGAAATTTCATAGCCAAGTGAGGAGAGGACACTATGCCTTTCAATTTATTAAGGGATGGTCGGTCGAGTAGTATGTTATATAAAGTACTTGCATGTACTATTAGGTAAGTGACCTTGATACATTTCCCTTCGTGTTCTGAACCAAATAAGGTGTATAGATCGATACAGCCACAAGTCTTCACTCGTTCCCCAGAGAAACCGACAAGTGGTTCATGATACTCCTTTAATTCTTCTTTCTGGTATCCCAAGTTGCTTGAAAGTATTCTAGTACAGGATGTCAACTGAGCTCCCTTGATCAAGTAAAGTCTTCCAGGCAGTACAATTAAGAATGTCAACATTTATGACCATGGGATCGTCTTGAACAGGGTCTACTCCTTGGAAATCTTTGTCAGTAAATGTAATGGGAGGGATTCGAATTTCACTTCCCAACGATATATGATTGATTGAGCGAACATGTCTCAAATGTCATTTCCTAGCCGAATTAGTAGATCCTCCATCAGCAAATCCACCTGCAATAGTGTTAATAACTCAGTGAGGATACTTCTCATGTTCATCGCGATGCCTGACAGGAAGTTCTCTTATTGTTGTTCCATTCTTCTATCACTGTATCTTCTTGGTAGCTCTGGGTGATGGTCCCTGCTCTTATCAGCAAGACTGGAAGGGTTTGTTTGTACAAACTCTTTTAAGTGTCTGGCTTTGATCATGTCGTCAATGCAGTCCCTAAGGGTTATGCATTCTTCGGTGGTATGTTCCCTATTTCTGTGGTATCGACATGATTTTGAATTGTCTGCCCAAGGAGGGTATTTTCACGTCTGGGGATAATTAGTATCTCGATTGCCAATGCCTACGCGAGTACTCTCGACCGATTAGTATTTAAAGTAGTATAAGTGGCATACTTCGATCCTCTTGGTGGTCACTTGGCCTCTCCTCTTTAGTCCTTGCTTTTTATCCTAGTTTTAAAAGATTCTTTGCTGTCACCCTCTCTTTGGTTGGACCCCTACTCCATCCGAACTTGGCTTCATATTTGGCTAATTCTTCCATTTGTATATACTTCGTGGCCTGACTTCCTAATTCATCCATATCAATAGGTATTTTTTTACATATGCTGTTGACAAAAGGTCTCAGTCTCAAGGCTGTTATGAGGTGGTGCATTGCAACTGCCAGCTCCAAAATGTGGATTGAGAGGGCCACTTTGTTGAAGCGCTCCGTGAATGCTCTAAGTGTCTCTTTCGTTTCTTGTCGGATGTTAACTAATGTCAAAGAAGTCAAAGAAAAGGGACGGCTTATGGCGAACTATAGACTGAATCATTTGGTAAGCATTGCAAATGAATCAATGGACGAAAGGAGTAATTTGGTAAACCAGTTAAGGGCTAGCCCACGAAGTGAAGTGGGGATATTCTGCATAATAGAGTGTCATTTTCTGTATATATGCCGACTTGAGTTGTAAAGATATCTAAGTGTTCCTCAAGATTGGATGTCTCATCATACTTTGCTAGCGTTAAGGCTCTCCAATTCTCAGGTAATTTAGCTTCTAGAATAGGCTGAATGAAAGGGCTTCGGCTTGAAGTACAGTCTCGTTCAACAGGGGTCTTAGTTTGTTGATATGTGTTTGGCCTTTCCTGCAAAGCCAAGGACTCTCCCTGCTCGTGAGCAAAGGGGTAGTTTAGAAGGGTATGTAACTTCTGATTTCTTCCCTCAAGTTGGCATTCTCCTTCCTTAAAGCAGACAACTCGAGAGCATCTTTCTCTCTCAGCCTTTGTATCTCCATCATTTCAGCTCTAAGTTGTCTTACTACCGAGAAAAGGCTTTTGTCTCCTCCTCCCTCCGCTAGAACTTCAGGGATCAGCTGGTTAGGTGTAGCATCCTCCTGCTAATGAGAGGCTCCTCCTTGCTGATTCTGTCCTTCTTGTTGACTCCTTGTAAGTACCATGATTGTTCTGAAGTTGAGGCAAATCAAGCCCCACGGTGGGCATCAAAATGTTCCTGTTATAGATACACTGATCTTCCTGTTACTCCTCTGCTGTGAGATAAAGTGACGTCCTTGCTAGTATTGCTGATATTTCTCTGTCTGATGTGGGAGGAGTGTACCTGCAAAAGCTACTCCGATGATAAAGTCAGATGTCAGTTTAGGCAATAAATGCTATTGAATATTTAAAAGTCATCCGTTTACCTTCCTTTTATAGGCAATATTATAGGCTAATGGCTTTGTAAATTGATCGCGAGTGTCGTGCTCAGACAAATTATTAAAAACTGAATTGCATAAAAATTATGTAGTATGAGGTGCAATCCGAGTCATCTCCCAATGATGATAATGTTATACGATTATAAATTTAGATGGGGTTTGATTTATAAAGTAATGCTTATTAGAATAAAAAGTTAACAAGAATTTAAAACTCTAATCCAAGAATTTAAAAGAATTATGACCACTCTATCATCGGATTCCAAGAAGATGCATCAACCAACAAATTAGTGATTAACATTAAATTTGAATAAAACCTCAATTCAAATTAAGCATTCACATGAGAATCCTCATGCATTCGATTAACACACAATTCGCTCAAAGTTCATAAACCTCTAGAACTTAATCAATTTGTGTTAATTTAATTCACCAATGCCATTAATCTTAGATCTCAAACCTGAAAATTTAATTCACACTTCTTCAAGAATTAATTACATACATCAACCAAATAATATATAATCAAACAACTGCAAAATTATCAATCCAAACGAAGAACTTCAATTCAAAATCATAATTAGCAAAAGGAGAAAGAAGGAAAAGATGAAACCAAATTTGTTGTTGAATAAATTGCGAAACTGATCCTCAAGAGTATCTCAATCCTTTTTCAATCTTTAGACTAGATGAAAGTCCAAGCCTCCACTAATGGAGGAAAATGAAAAGTAAAAATGGAAGAAAAAAAATGAGAGAGAGAAGAGAAGAGAAAAGAGGAAAGGAGTCAAAAATAACTTAAAATTCAAAATTTAAAATTCAAAATTTCGTTAGTCACTTTGTTCCATTTTTTTGGCTATGAAAACGGCCTTCTTTTGATTCGTGGCCTGAAGGACAACTGTAACCTTGGATGTCAGCTTCAAAACACCACTGGAATGGGCTTAATCAGATGTTTGTGGACTGAGATATGGCCCAAATACTGCACCTTGCTCAGGATCCGCGACTATAGTGTTTCAACTTCTTCTAGGCCCAGTTTCAGCTTCTTATCATCAGAATTGGTTTCTGACCTCTCATAGCAATTGTGCACCTTTCTCTTAGCTTTCCTACAAATCAAGAATCAAAATGAAAGGAGTTCTACAACTCAAGATATAGTCCAGAAACCAAAACAGTATCAGAATTTGCCAAATACTGAAAAAATTAAATAAAGCCCAAATAGAATTCAAACATCATAGCATGATCCAATTCAACTAATTAAGCACAAAAGAGGATTAATGAGCTAGGAATGAGAGGAAATAATGTTATAAAAATCCAATTGATCATGTTTAAACAATTGTTTGAAGGGCAAGTGTATCCATCGAGAAGTAATAAAGGGTTCTTAAATTAAGTTCCCGAAATATTGTCCCACAAGGATTGTTTTCCAATTATTAAGAATTTCCTAATTCAATTGTTTAAACTTCAAAGATATGAGATTAATTAAAACAAGAATTTATAAAATTAATTATAAACTAAGAGCAAGGAATACAATGCACGTCTTGGTTAAACTTATCGGAAAGGAACCTAGGGCATATGAGTTTTCTCATTCAATCCTTTATGTTATTTTTCTGTTTAACTCTAAATCCGATTTCCTTGTGATTACCAATCATTCATACGAATACTATTAATACCCAATGATCATGCAATATTAATATTCTTTTCTCTAAATTAACATCCCCAATGATTATGCAAGACATCAATTTAAGAATGCTTAAGGAACCTATGTACTTGTTAATTTAATAATGATTAGAAGAAAAAGATTGGTTTGGTCCACCTAATCCTTTCTCTCGTTTTACCCTATAGATCTATTAATTAATTGAGGTACGGTCACCTGACGATATAATTAATTAGGATTAAGAGAGAAGTGCAATAGGATAAAATCTAATCACATAATAGAATTCAAATTTAGATTGAAATGTCAAAATCTCATAAATTTATGAACACTAGTTCCGATAGCCCTAACTATGGACTTAGTTACTCATGCTAAAGAAAAGAACTAAAACAATCATAAATAAAAGCTATAAAGAAAAGCAAACTAGAATAAGATGAGTTAAGGCAGCTATTTGTTCTGAAAACATCTGGTTTTGCAGTTGATTCTGTGGAAGAAAAGTTCCTAAAATCTTGGCTTCATATCCAGTACTTCTCCCTACAATTCTTAAGTTTGAGTTCTAGTACATTAATGATGCCACATCTTAATGATTCTCTGAGCTTCTTCTAAAGATTTCATGTTTAAAGAGCCTCCTACAGTAGCATCCACCATGGTTCTTGTTGCTGTATTCATTCCATTGTAAAAAGTCTCCAACTGCATCCAATCTAGAATACAGTGATGTGGACACCTTCTCAGTAGTTCTTTATACCTTTCCCAGGCTTCATATAATAATTCTCCTTCCTGCTGCATGAAAGATGTAATTTCTCCTCTCAGTTTAGCAGCTTTGGATAGAGGGAAGTACTTGGTTAAGAATTTGTTCACAAGCTCTGTCCAAGTGGTAATACTTCCTTGGGGTTGTGCTTGTAACTAGCATTTAGCCTTGTCTCTCAGAGAAAATGGAAACAACATCAGTCTTATGGCATCTTCACTCACTCCATTCATTCTTATGGTATCACATAACTGCAAAAAATTTGAATTATGCAGATTAGGATCATAAGAAATTCCACCAGAAAATTGGTCTTGTTGCACTAAATGTGGTAAGGCTGGTTTAATTTCAAAGTGGTTAGCTTGAATAGTTGGCCTAACTATTGAAGAATTATAGCCTTGCATGTTTGGAATTGCATAGTCTCCTAGTGTTCTTATCCTAGGTTGCTCTGCCATTTCACTTCGTGGAGTTGGTTGCCTTAAAGGTGGAGGTGTTCCTTTTAAAATAGGAGTATTCTGAATTTTTGGAGAATGGATAACTTCTAATGCACTATCACTTCCTAAGAAATTTTCTGCTCTAGCCTCTCTTCTTAATCTTCTTAAGGTTATATATATGTCAGGATCAAAGACCAGAGTTGATTTATTTTTATTTTTGCTATGCATATACAACCAAAAATATAGATATAGTAGAAGAAAACAGAAAAATGCACTAATTCACAGTATACAAATGCAAACTAACTACTTATAACAATATAAAATCAATCAGAAATCAAAACTATTCAATTGATTGCGAATAGAAAAATTCTAAATGTAGTCTAAAATTGTAGAAACTTTAGAGAAAACAAATGCTCAATCTAATTACTTTCTTGTTACTAATGATATTGAAAACAATATTCTCCGACAATGGCACCAAAAACTTGTCACACTTCATAAGAGAAGTTAATTTGACTAGCAAGTATACTAGTGATGATGTAGAAAGTTATAAAAATGATAAAACTGTGTTAGAGTCCCAAGTATCGTCCTCAGGGAATAAAAGTGCTCAATTATCATTTCATAAGCCTACAATTAGTTGAGCTTCACGAATTTCAGATGGAATTTGGAATTAAAAGTAACAAATATTAAATTCAGAAAGGAAACAGAATACTGAACATGCAAATGCGTGATTAACAGATATGGAAGATATAGCTAGGTAATTGTTTCACCAAAACTTCAATGTTGAATCAATAACGTTCTGAACTTTCAAGTAATTAGAAGGAATGACAATCAGTTTCATGTTATATTATTCAAAGGTTAATTCCTTAACTCAATGAACCTAACATTCAATCAAATCATTCTAATTCCTTAGATCTAGTTCAATTAAATGTTGCATTAGGTGTTAGAAACTAGAAGATTGCATAATCAAATTATCTTATTCCTAAGACATCAATAATCTTGGTAATTGATTCAAATCTGAAGAACAAATTCAATTTTCATTGACAAGAGTTTCTCTGTAATTAGTTAATCAAATTTCCATTCAATCGCTACGTGAATCTGCAAGATCAATCACTTAATTCATTCAAATACTCAAAATTCAGATCTATAATCGATTCAACACATTCATTTTGGATTCACAATCCCTAACTATGAAGAATTCAAGTAACCATTACAACAGAAAAAGAGAAAGAAAGAAAAGAGGAGAATGAACGCAGAAGATTCATCTTCAACCAATCTTCAATCTAATTCCTCTAGGTTAAAGCTCAGTGTTCGTCCCCAATCGTTCTCTCAGACTCTCTACACACTAAGAAACTAAATGAAAATGAAAAATGAATAAAAGATGTAAAGATCTGAGCTTTTCTACAATTTATAAGTTTCCCTCCATCTGCGATCACTTTTCTTCATAAGAGTAGCCATGCAGAGGCTTATCAGGTGTTATGTAAGATTGGAATGATCACTTTCCTTCATAAAAGTGGCAACACTGGAAATCGAGTTATGCGCGTGGTCACTTTCATGAACAAAAGTAGCCACGCGCAAGTTGCAATGTTGAAGGTTTCTCTGGAACAATCATTCTTGTGGGCAAGAGTGATCACGCGCTACTCGCTATGCATGAAGCTTCTATGGAACATCCACTTTCATCAGCGAAAGTGGTAACGCGCAATTATGCTGTGATTGAAGTACCTCTAGAACGTTCACTTTCACCAGCGAAAGTGACAATGCACATATGTGTTCTCCTGAGAAACTCTCTGGAACACTCACTCTTGTGGATAAGAGTGATTATGCACATATTCCACTTCACTTTTAAGCTCTGGATCAATCACTTTCACAAGCGATAGTGATCACGCCCAGCTTAAACTCCATTAACCTTGTTCCTTGAGTCCAGTTTTGCTACTTTCCTCCTATCGTTCTATTGATCTTCAATCTTCATGAACTTTGCTCAAATTTTCCTACAAAAACATGATTGAATTATTAATTTCTACACAGAAAATTCCTAAATTCTAAAATAACTATGTATTTAAAGAAAACCTTTAATCATTCTATTTTTATGAGTTTTTATACCTTTTTCCAACATATTTTTTTTATCAAATGGATTAAAACTACAGTAAAATACTAGTAAAAATATGGATTCATCAAAGATAATCACACAAAACAATGAGAAAAAGGGTACAATTAATTAAATTAAGATAAAAATTTCCTTTAAGGCTCAAAACTCACATCTGTGAGTTAAAGTTTAATGTAGAGCATAAAAGTAAGAAACTTAGCTAATTATTAGTTTCCAAATAAAAGTATAATGCCAATAAAAATCACTCAACATGCTCTTTTACCTGGAAAGATTTAATGAGGGAAAAAATTTTAAATTATCATAAAAAATAGCATAGACAATTTACTCAAGAACATGCAATAACAATCATATAATTAGGAACTACTACTCCATACTTAAAGCAAAAAATTGTCCTCAATGTTTGAAAGCAATCAAATTAAAAGTATGCAAAGAGGGCAATTGAATAAAAGAAAAGAAGTTCTTTGATAATTCTTAGTGCGACAGTTTTGAGTGAGGGAGCACGACCATGCTGAAATCCTAAGCACGCCCATGCTTATGATGTAAAGTTTCTCTCATAACTGCGACTAAATGCATGGCCGTGTATGAGATGAGTACGAGCGTGCTTTCAAATCAGAGCTCAAAAATGTGTGTTGGAACAATCAACTTTGTTCTTGCAATCTTTCAATATGCTTATTCTTTATTCTAAAAATAAAATAACAATAGTAAAATTAAAATAAACAAAAAGAAATAAAATTTAAATAAAATAAAAGACACAGGTTGCCTCCTGGGAGTGCTTGTTTAACGTCACGAGCTTGACATTTTGATAAATGCAAATTTTACTAGTATTTTACTTTAGTTTTTAATACATTTCATATGAAAAACATGATGGAGAAAGGTGGAAAACTCATAAAAATAATAGAATATTTAATTCATTTCTAAATAGTTTAATTGTTTAGATTTTGTAAATTTTCTATTTAAAAAGAACTGATTAGAACCTATTATGCAGGAAACTCTGAGTTAAGATCATAAGGTTAGAGGAAGTAGCAAAAATTGGAATCAAGGAACAAGGTTTGGTGAAGCAAGAGCTGGGCGTGATCACTTTTTCTGGCAAAAGTGATTGTTCCAGAGCCTAACATTGAAGGATGACCTGTGCATTATCACTATATCTGATGATAGTGATCGTTCCAGAGAGTTTTCAAGCATAGCAAGGTGCGCGTTATCACTTTCGTTCACAAAAGTGATCATTCCAGAGAGAGCTCCAGCATAGCAAGATATGCGTGATCACTATTGCTGACAAAAGTGATCATTCCTGAGAAGCCTCTAGCAAAGCAAGCTGTGCGTGATCACTATTGCTAACAAAAGTGATTGTTCCAGAGAAGCCTCTAGCAAAGCAAGCTGAACATGATCACTATTGCTAACAAAAGTGAACATCGGCCTCTGCGTGGCTACTTTTATGAAAAATAGTGATCACGCCAGAAAGGCGGGAAATTCTATAAATAAGAGATTAGTCCAGAAACTTGTAATCTTTTCTCATTTTTTCATTTCCACACCTTAGGAAAGTTAGAAAGGGAGATTAGGGTGACTTCCAAGCTTTAGACCTTGAGGAATCAGACTAGGGATTGGATTTATGAAGAAATTATGCAGCTTCTCTTCTTCTACTCTTTCTCTTTCTTTTTCTTTTAGGAACATTTTTTGATTTCTTTTTCTTATGGCTTGATGGATCTGATTTTGATATTGTAAATTGATTATGGATCTGGATTTTAAGATCTTGATTGTATTGAATGTTTAATTCTTTTCTTAATACAATTCTTGAATTAGCTATTCAATTGAATTGAACCTAGAGGATTTTTATCAATGGAAGTTGAGTTAATTTATTAGATATGAATTAAATGTCAAGGTTATGGATATCTTAGGAATAAAAATTTGTGATCTTGTGTCTCTTAATTTCTCATACTTAATGCAATGTTTGATTGATTTACATCTGAGGAATTAGGATAGTTAATTGAATATTAGGATCATTGAGGCAAGGGATTGTCCTTTGATTAAATAAGTGAAATTAATCATCAATCAATTAAGGAACTTAGAGTTCAGATCTACTTCAATTTTGCAATCGATAAAGAGGTGAAATAAGTCCTAACTTCATTCACATATTATTTCATTTCTAAATTCGTCACTATATTTTGATGGTATTTTCTAATTTCTACAGTTTATTGCTTTTGTTCTTAAATGATTCAAAACACTCCAAATTTTGTTTAGCTTAACTAGTTATTGATTCGTGAAGTGGTAATTGATAAAACTAATCCCTAAAGACAATACTTGGGACTCAAACTGAATTTCAAATTTTATTGCTTGCTACAACTACCTAGTACACTTGCTAGTTAGTGTTCTCTTAGCTTTGTGACAAGTTTTTGGCACCATTGCCGGGGATTATTTACTTTCAATATCATTAGTAGCAGAGAGATGGCTAGATTAAGCATTTCTTTTTGTTGTTTTGCTTTCTAATTTTTTTGCATGATTTTTTTTCCTGCATTTTGTGTAGTTTTCTACATAATTTATGCACTATGTTTACTGCATAAATTTTTTATATTCTTTTGCATTTTTTGCATAATTTTGTTTTTCATTCTTTTGCATAATTGTAATTTTCACACTACATAATTTTCTATGTTTTCTGCATGTTCTGTTTGTAGTTTTCTGCATCATTTTCTATTGAATTCTGCATGATTTTGTTTTACATTTTTCTGCATAACTGGTTAATTTTTCTGAATAATGCATTGTTGTTTTTGCATTTAGTTGTACTTTTCTACAATGTTTTGTAATAATTTTCTGTATAATTCATTTTTACTTCTCCATAATTTTGTAACTTCGTTTATATTTTGCTTACTTTCTTTTTGTATACAAGGTAAAACCAAAAATAAAGCTGCTCTATTGTTTGATCTAAATATAGACAAGGCTCTTAAGCAATTGAAGAGTGAAGCAAAGGCAAGGAGGTTGCAAAAGAAAGTGCAGAAGATAACATCCACTTTTGAAGAACCAAGTGTGAACCAAACACTAGCAAAGGAGAACAATATAGCTAAAAATAACAGGATAAGGACCTTGGGAGATTATTGATGAATCCATATTTTTATTAGTATTTTACTATAGTTTTAACCCATTTAATAAGGAAAATATGTTAGGAAAAGCAGAAAAACTCATAAAAATATAATGATTGAAGATTTTCTTTTTATACATAGTTGTTTTAGAATTTGTGAATTTTCTGTGTAGAATTTAAGAATTTTATCATGTTTTTATAGGAAAATCTGAGCCAAGTGCATGAAGATGGAAGATCAATGGAAGGATAAAGGAAAAGTGGCAATTCTAGACTCAAAGAACAAGATTAATGGAATGAAAGTTGGGCGTGATCACTATTGTTAGTGAAAGTGATCGTTCCAGAGCATAAATGAGGAATATAGTCTGGGCGTGGTCACTCTTACTAGCAAAAGTGAGTGTTCCAGAGAGTCTCTCTGAAGAACACACTAGGTGTTATCACTATTGTTGGCGAAAGTAAGTGTTCCAGAGGACTTCAATCTCAGCAAGGTTCTGCGTGATTACTCTTATTGGCGAAAGAAGATATTCCAGAACGGAGTATATCAAGGCAAGTTGTGTGTGGTCACTCTTGCTCTCGAAAGTGATCACGCGCACTCCTCTTTTCCTACGTTGCTACTCTTATCAACGAAAGTGAAAGTTTCAGTCTTCCAGAAACTATATGAGCCTCTGCGTGGCCATTTTTATGAAGCAAAGTGACAACGCCCAGAGTCAGGAAAAATTATAAATTGCAGAAACGCTCAGATTTTTGGATCTTTTGTTTATTTTTCATTTTCACTTAGTTCTTGGGTGTGGAGAGAGTGGGGACAAACACCAAGCTTCAACCTAGAGGAATCAGATTGAAGATCGGTTGAAAATGCTTCTTCTGCGTTCTTCCTCTTCTTCTCTTTCTTTTTCTTTCTCTGCTACAATGGCTGTGTAATTTATTCATAGTTAGGGATTATAGATCCAAAACGAACATGTTGAATTGATTATGGATCTGGATTTCAAGTTTTGGAATGGATTGAGTGGTTGATTCTGCACTTTACGTAGTAATTGAATCGAAATTTGATTAACTAATTTCAGAGGAACTCTTGTCAATAGAAATTGAATTTGTTCTTCAGATCTGAACCAATCACCAAGATTATAGCTTTCTTAGGGATAAGAGAACTTGATCTTGCAATTCTCTAGTTTCTCACACTTAAAGCAACATTGAATTGAACCAGATCTAAGGAATTAGAGTGATTTAATTGAATGTTAGGTTCACTGAGTTAAGGAATTAACCTCTGAATAATACAACGTGAAACTGATTGTCATTCTTTCCAATTACTTGTAAGTTCATAACTTTATTGATTCAACATTGGAGTTTTGGTGAAACAACTCCCTAGCTATGGTCTCTACCTCTGTTTTCTCACATTTGCTTGTTTATTGTTCTATTTTTCTTTTGATTTTAATATTTGCCAATCTTAATTCCAAACACTCTCTGAATTTTGAAGCTCAACTACTTGTAGTCTTATGAAGTGGTAATTGAACACTTTTATTCCCTGAGATTGATACTTGGGACTCTAACACAGTTCTATCATTTTTATAACTTGCTACATCAACACTAGTACACTTGCTAGTTAAATCAACTTCTCTTTTGAAGTGTGACAATTATGCCATTCCAACAATGTAGAGTTATAATTCAAGTATTGTTAGACCAATAATTGAAGCCAACAATTTTGAGATCAAACTTGCATTGATAAAATTAGTACAACAAGATCGTGTAAATGTACTCATCGAGAAGTAATAAAGGGTTCTTCAATTAAGTTTCTGAAATATCGTCCCACAAGGATTATTTTCCAATTACTAAAAATTTCATAATTTAATTGTTTAAGCTTCAAAGATATGAGATTAATTAAAACAAGAATTTATAAAATTAATTATAAACTAAGAGCAAGGAATACAATGCACGTCTTGGTTAAACTTATCAGAGAGGAACGTAGGGCATATGAGTTTTCTCATTCAATCTTTTATGTTATTTTTCTGTTTAACTCTAAATCCGATTTCCTTATGGTTACCAATCATTCATACGAATACTATTAACACCCAATGGTCATGCAATATTAATATTCTTTTTTCTAAATTAACATCTCCAATGATCATGCAAGACATCAATTTAAGAAAGCTTAAGGATCCTATGAACTTGTTAATTTAATAATGATTAGAAGAGAAAGATTGGTTTGGTCCACCTAATCCTTTATCTCATTTTACCTTATAGATCTATTAATTAACTGAGGTACGGTTGCTCATGATATAATTAATTAAGATTAAAAGAGAAGTGCAATAGGATAAAATCTAATCACAGAACAGAATTCAAATTTAGATTCATATATCAAAATCTTAAAAATTCATAAACAATAGTTCTCATAGCTCTAGCTATGGACTTAGTTACTCATGCTAAAGAAAAGAACTAAAACAATCATAAACAAAGCCATAAAGAAAAGCAAACTAGAATGAGATGAGTTCCTAGTCTTCAAGTACAATCGCTTGAAGCTCCAAGTCCCGCCAAGGATCCCGTGCATAAGAAAAGAGATGAGAAGTGTCAAAGATTAGGTGTCAAAAACGGTCCCTCATTTACGATGCCTGAGATCTCCCTTTTAATAGGGTTTGAAAACCCTAAAGACTCTTCATAATTGGACTTTCCGCAGATGAGCACAATCGTGCAAGGCCTTAAGCACCACCGTGCATGGGCTCGCAGCACCCCTGTGCCTGTTGAAAAGGTCTGGATGTGCTGACTGCTGCGAAGCTCTAATCTTCGATCAATTTGGACCCAAAATGCACCTAACATCCACTTGCGGCCTCTTTATACCAAACTGCACAATTAATATATAAATTAGTGTAAAATCCAAATAAAATAAAGGTCAAATATGAATATATGGGTTGTAAAATAGGGCCTAATTACATACTTATCAAATATTCAAGGTGGTGAATCATTTTTTTAATAGTTTATTTAGATATAAGCCTTATGACTTTTAAAACGCATACCTATTTAGATGGTTTAATAGCCTATTTATAAATAAGCTTAATAACCTATTAAATGTCTCATTATGAAGTACGCTATAACACCTCATATTTCTTTTCTCAATATATGATAATTTTTATGAAAATTTAAATGATAAATTAAATTTCTTTCAGAAACTTTCTCATAAGAAAGATCCAATGAAATGATATATGATTCATAGAGTAAAATTTTATTGATTTATAAGTACTTTAGAAAACAAAGATTCTAAAATTTTATCTGCAACAAAGAAAGTAGTAGTTTTACAACTGTTTCAAAAGAATGCTATAGAACTGAAAGTATTCATTACATAACTAAAAATAACTAAGTCCTATAGCAATTCTCATCCATCCATGCACTGTGAGCTTTGTACTACTCGTCCTGATTTCTTGAAAATGTTATCTAAGGGTGAGTTTCTACCCTACCACTCATACATAATACATATTCATCATAACACACATCTAATCATATCTCTTATCACGAATAAGAAAACATCATGTTATTATATATCTGACTGTCATGTAAAGCAGATCCTAATCTCAACTCATAAACATATTATATTACATAGATTCACAATCTCTTTTCCTTATCCGTGGTTACCACACCTTGTGGCTACAGTTATCAGATGTCTCTATCCCGAGGTCCTACACATCCATGTAAATAGTTAACAGATGACTCAATGCAATACAGATACAACGCATGCAATAGACAGCCCTTTAAGAAAGGTAATGATTAGGAGTCAAGTCAGAAAATGAGTGTGCGGTCATATAGTGCATTTGTCCACAATATTCTATGCACAACTCCAAATGTCACTCACCACCCTACATTTCTCCAAGATATCTATATTATCTCCATCTTCCACATCTCCAATGTATCTCTGTAACTATTTACATCATATCCATTTCCATCTCATACTCTTTCGAGTATATTCATATGTTTACATATGTCATTTGTCATGTTCACACATATTCTTCATTATATTTCCACATACTTTTCATCATATAGATCAAATCATGGCATTTTCACAACATACATCATTTTTACATCAACCAAAATATATTCAAACATGAAGCATCCTTTTCTTTAAACATTTCCTATCATAAAATCATAACATTATATCAATCATCCTCAACATATCTTATCATACACTATTTAGGCATAATAACATATTTTCACCATATATTTTCATATATTCATCATAGAATCACATAAACAACTAATTATTCTCACTTTTCACCAATTATTTTTTGTAAAACAAGAATTATTCCACATATAATCATATGTATAACAAGATCTATAAGAACACAAGTAATATTCATAACAAAATGATAAAGAAGAGTCCCCTTTGCTTTAAGGTAACGATTTCCCAAATATTAAACTGAAGATTTTGCTTTAAAATCAAAGTTTATTCTAAAAACGTAAGATATCTATAAGAAATTTGAGATGAAGAGAAATAAATGGTAAATCTAGATTCAAACTTAGAGAAACTTACTTTGAATCACTTAGAATGAATGTACGATCCTAGATCTGGAGAGAAATTTAAGTTTAGAAAGGTTTAATATAAGAGAAAATGAAAACCTAAAGGTTTAGGTCTCTTGAGAGCTTAAGGGAAGTGTGGAAATGACAAATTTCGTTCATAGGAACCCCTTTATATAGAGTTCACTTCGCAAACCGCCATAGATCTTGATTGAGTGAAAACATCTCACTTGAGCAAGATTTGCCGACATTGCCCTCGCTTGAGCGAGAATCTCTTACTTGAGCGAGGGGCCTCTGAAAGTGAAGGTTCAAGATTCATCCTTCTCGCTTGAGCGAGAATTCATGTACTTCATCTCCATCAAACACTTAGAAATTCAATCCAAACTCATTCCAATCACACTTAATATCAAATAATTCTTCAATTAATACTTAAAAACATTAGGTGTTACATAGGCCATTAAAAAGGTTAATATGTCAAATCAGACTTTTAAAAAGGTCATACTAAACTTAATAAAAAGCCTATGACAAGTAATCAGTTAAGTTTAGGCTTCAAAATTATTAAACAAGTTAAGCCTATTTATGCAAAGTCTAACCTAGCCTATTTCCATCCCTACCACCAAGTCAACTGTAACATCCTTAATTTGTAGTAAGAAATACAAATATTGTAAATACTTTTTAAAAGAATTGAGGAAAAGATCAAACTTATATTCTATTATTCAATTTTGCAAAAACTTGAAGGTATTCAAAATTCTTAAAGGAAGCATTTATAAAAGTTAAATTTTTAAATAGAGTGAAAACTAATAATTTTATTTAAGGAATTTACTTAATTCATAATATACATACATACATAAAAATTCGAAACACAACGCATTGTTTTCTAGTAGTGTAAATTTCTATTAAAAAAAATGAATGTAATCTATATTTAAAATAGCCAGCTATCAATATTACACATACATTTCAAATTAATATTTACAACTAAACTTATCAAAATATTATAAATTCAAAAATTGATATCTAGAACGATTACATAACTTTGTCAATTTGAATAGAAGTTAAATAAAATATTACATGTCTTCATAATACTCTCGACACTAACAGAGCAGCTCTTCCTTACAATCCCACCAAGAATATGATTCTAGATTGATTAATCTTCTTTAATTTCTTCAAATCTATTTCCTGAAAATAGTAAGGGTGAGTATTTTTTGCCCTACTAAATCTCTTATTTAACAGAAGAAATATATATATATATATATATATATATATATATATATATAATACTAAAAATATTATCTAATATACATTGGTTAACAATAATATCCAGATCATACAAATCATTATCACAACAAAGCACATACAACAAATCAATCATCTTTGCAATATTTATAACATACATTTTTACACTAATTTGTATGTCATAATACATGTATTATTATATTACATTAATCAATATATCACAATACATGTGTCCTAATCACATCCGTTGATGTATTACAACACATATATCATAACAACACTAATTGATATGTTACAACACATATATTATAATCACACAATCTCTATACTATTTTATATCCATTCTCATTTCACAATCATTGCTCTTGAGATCCCTTGAGGACTTCATAGCATAGATAGTTGCTAGTTAGCCGTTGCACACAGATACAATGTGTGTCAACTCGGCCCTTTTTAGCAAAAGTTTAGTCACGGGTTTAAGTCAAGAAATAAGTGTAAGGTCTGTAGTGTCTTTTCCCTCTATTTTTATTAATTATACACATTTCATAGAAAAGCATCCATCACCCCCATTTCTTCCAGATTTTCACAATTGCCCTGTCTTCCACACCCATAGTGTATCTCTGTGACTATCTATACTTATTGTCAGCATTTCTCATATCATTCTCTTTCTCAACATTTCTCAAATTTTCTCATTTCATTCCCACATACTTTTCATAGATTAACATATCATAATATGTGAGTTATGATTATATAAATCAATGTATTATAATATATGTATTATAGTACACCCTTTGATGTACCACAATACCTATATCATAATCACACCTCTCAATCTGTTATGATTCATGTATTATAATCACGTATCTCATAATTTCTCAATCATGTCGTATTATCTCCTTTTATACATAATATTATTTCTTCCTTCAAGATTAGTCAAACACTTTCACCAATAATAAAAATTCATCAATTTTGACATATATCAACTATCAAACAACATCCACATTTATTGTATTATAGCAGTCTAATATAAAGAATCATCAAACAATGTCACACCACATAATCAATACAATGTTCTGAAGGTTGGATACCTTTGGACTCAACCTAAACGTATAACTTAATATATACACTTCTCAGTATTAATAAAATCGCTTATCTTAAAGTTTGACATTGCCTAATACATATATCATGCAGAATACTATTTCAACATTAATCGTACATATATAATGGTGGTAAAATCTTAAAACTCTTCAGAAACTTAGTTACTCTTTACCATAAAATTTTGTCTAGAAAATTTCTAAAATGAGTTATCAGTTTCTCATACCCAAAATTCCATTTGTAGTACTAAAATCTTAAAAACCATAGGATTTTATCACCCAAAACAAGAATACTGGAGTTAGGGTTCAAAATGGGTTTTTCTCTCCAAAAATCCCTTTTTAACACTAAAGTTTCAAGAAAATCTTATAATTTTGCTTTTAAAATCAAGTAATTTGACATTTCTAAATTAAATTTCATAAATAAGACTTAGAGTTTGGGATTAACTCCCCGTACTTGAAAATGGATTTCTCAGATCGATTTTTCCTAGAGATCTAAGGAAGTAGTATAACTGTCCCAACGAAGGATATTGTTCAAAAAATGAAGTTTTCCCTAAGTATTTCAAAGTAGACGTCTTTTGAGAAAGAGAAAATCAAAGAAAAACAATGAAACTTGAGATCTTAGCTCTGAGAAACATACTTAAATCCAAATGGAATAGACATTCGAGCTCAGATTTAGAAGAAATTCGAGGCTCAAGAGAGTTTTCTTTGAGAGGAGAAGGTGAGAGTACAAAAAGAAACGAGGAGGGAATGTTGTTTGATTTGAAATTAACGTTTTAGGCTTGGGGTTCCTTAAATACCCCTCCAAGCCTCTACGTTCTCGCTTGAGCGAGTCCAACTTTCGCCTGGGTGAGACCATTCTCACCTAGGCGAGAAAACTAGACAATGGTTACTCAGTTTTCTGCGAAGGTTCAAAGAGTTTCTTATTTTTCCTGCAACTCATTATCTAGCGAGCTCCATCTCGCCTAGGCGAGGTGCTTCTTGCCTGGACGAACCCCTTCTAGCCTAGACAAGAGAATAATTGGGGCAACTTTATTTTATCTCGCTTGAGCGATATTCATTTCGCTAAAGTAAGAATGCTCTTGAGCACCTTCTTTTATAAAACTATCTCGCTTGAGCGAGACCTATCTCTCTGAAGCGAAAAACTCTGCACCGAAACTCCTATTTCTCTCATACAAGAACAACAAAATTGAGGGTGTTACATCAACACTCAACACCACTCTTGTCCTCTCCCTGACTTTTCCTTCTTCTCTTCTCTGAAACTCCTCTCTCAGGCCACCACCTTGCTACTCAACCTTAGAACGTCCATGGCAACCATTTCTACCTCCTTTAATGATAAGATCTATCTTCTCCCTCTATCTTTCTCTCTTTCTCTTCTCTCTCCCTAAAATCGTGACCACAAACTCCGGCGTTATTGCTTTCGCGCATACCTCTGAGTCTTCTCTTGTTGTGAATGACTCCTTCTCGTTGTCGTTGGACGCTTGCCCTAACCATTACAAGTCTCTACCTCCTTACCTCTAGCATTTTCGTTGAAACTTTAATTTTTCTCAGCATCCCCAAAATCAGAGAGAGATATACAAACTCTGTTCTGTTTCGTTTTCTTACTTATTTGATGTACTTTTTTTCTTTGAATTTTAAAGGTAAACAAATAATAATCAAATTGCATTAGGTCAATTCTTTTAACCCAAATTTTTTTTTCTTTCTTTCTTTTGATCCTCTGGTGTTGTTGGGTTCAGGCAACCTAATCTAACTAAAAGGAATAATATCTATACAAAATCTGGACCTCTTGAAAATATTTTATTCCTTACTTTGTTTATATCGTTAAATTTAGTTCTTTTAATTTTCATTCATTGCATATTTTAAATAATAATAATAATAATAATACAAAACATTATATATATATATATATATATATATATTATTTTGTTGTTATTATTATTATATTTATGTATCTTATGCACTCAGTCCTACAATAATTTTTATTTTTATTTTTATATTTTTATTATTTTTCTAAATTTTTACTTAGTTAATAATTTTGTTTATTTATTTATTAAATTTATAAATATTAGTCTTTACAAATATTAACAATGATAAGATGAGTAGAGTGATATTAGAAATTAAAATTCTCATTATAATTTATATGAAACTTTAATAGTTTCATTTTCTTTAATAATTCATTTGTCTTATTTATTGTTTTTATTTTTATACAAATTAAATATAATTTGATTTAGATTCATGCATTGTTTTCTTATTTTATGACTAGAAAATTTTGTATGATATAATATAATAAATATAATAAAATACTTACATCAATTTGTAATACTAATACTAGTTTTACTATCATTATGTCTTATAAATTAATAAGATATACATAAATTTACGTTATCTTAGACTTTATATAATGTAAATTTGTCATATTCTATCTTCAATTAATTAAGTAATTATTTTAACAATTAATTAAAATATGTTATGTTAATTTTTATTATCAAACTATTAATCATTTAACTAAATTAAATCAAACTATTAATACAACAGTTTATTAAAACATACCTTAAGTCTTATGCATCATCAATGTACTTAAAAGTTAAATTTTGCTTCCAAAATTAATTAATTATATAATTATTTTATTTAATTAAAGTTTGTTATCTAAATATTCATATATTAAATTATTAAATAATATAAATTTTTACAACACAATCATATTTATCTCCAGTTAATTATATATTTTATTAATTTAAGTATATTTTCTTTAATTTTATTTTATTAATTAATCAAAACATACTCTCTTAAATATTTCTCTATTTTATAATCAAATATAATTTATTTATTGATTTATTAATTAAACTAAAATTATTTCATTTAATTAATGCAAATTTATAATACTAACATGTAACAGATCTACCTTTATGCATTGTAAATCGTCGAGACATATGTATACCTATATGTTTTAAGTCTCACACAATATATCAATATTTTAAAAATTAAAGTGTATTTATTTTTAATTCATTGGATACCCACTTTATTAATCACAATATATTATTTAAAATATTTATTTCTTTAGTTATAAATAATACAATTTTATCTTAAATTAAATCATATTTTTATTTATAAATTAATTAGATAATTAAAATATATTCTGTAAAATATTTTTCTCTTTAGTTATCAAAAAATTAATTTACTAATTCATTAATTAAGTTAAATCATATTAAGGCAGCGATTTGTAACGTTATCGTATAACATCTCTACCTTTATACATTTTAAATTATTAAGATTTATGTATACTAATATTATTTTAGGTCTCATACAATATAAACTTATTAAATGATGTTTTTCTTTTTTTTTAGTTAAATAATTATCTTTACTAATTAATTTAAATATATTTTTATTTTTCTGTTTAAATATTTATTCTTTTATTAAATACAATTAATTTTATATTTTAAAAAATATTAAGTCATATTTCTAACTTTGATAAATTAAATAATTAAACATTTGATTGCTTAAATTTATTTCTCTATTTTACTATACAATATTTTACGATACTGATATGTGATTTATATTGCTTTTAGTTGATGAATAAGTAATAAGAGATTAATGTATAACTTACATTATCTTAAAAAATTTTAATATTAAATTTTAAATAAAATATCATCTAGCAATAATTAAAGAATATATGATCTTCCTTCTCATTTTGTGTTGTTAATCGTAAGATAATATATATAACCTTATTATCTTGTATCCTAAAATATATTATTTTATTTTTTAAAAATTAAATCAAAATAATTTTTTTTGAAATCTTATAAATTTTTCTTTAAAATAATATATATTTCAAAATAGATACATAGAAACGAGAATTATACTCATTAAATTAAAATTATTTTTAAAATTATTTTTTTCTCTTTTCTATAATATCAATTATATTTTTAACATATTTTTTTGAAAAAAGAGAAGGTAAAAAAAGATATTAAAAATTATTGTTCAATAATTAAACAAATATTTTTGAAATTATAATAAATTTTTATAATTAATTTATAATAATTTTATTTAAAATAAACATGGTAAAATACTACTACTTTCTTTATACGTAAATGGCTTCTTTATATGTAAATAACTATTGAAGATTTAATAAATATGACTATTTTCCTAATTTAAAAAAAATATTTATTTTTAAATAATATTTTTTAAAAGCTTTCATTGTCGATCATCACTTATTTAAAAAAGTGTTTTAATGAAACCTTTATTGTAAAACAATTAATAAAATAAGATAATAAATTAAATGTATAAATTTTTAAATAACAAAAACCTTAAGATTTTATTGTATTTTCAGTCTTCCTATTTTAGCTTATGTCTAATTTAGTCTCTATAATTTAAATTATTTATGCACAATTTTTAAATTTTTAATTATTATAAATAAATTCAATTTAATTTTATTTATTTATTAATGATGATATCAAGTGGCATTAAATTTTATTTTATTTTTTTTTAAACAAGTGACATTAATTTTAACAGGTTAATGTAAAAAAAAACCATAAAAATGTAAACAAAAAATAAAAATATATGAAGCATAATAATTTTTTATTTATATGTTTTCTTTAAATATTTGATATTTTTATTATCAATATATAAGGTAATATTATGTTATAGTTTCTTAATTACTAAATAAAATAGAAAATGAAAGTCTTAATTTTAACATAAAAATAATAAAAATGAATATGAAATATTAAAATGACAAGGAAAACAACCGTGGTTAAATACAATACAAAATAAGATGAAATTCTTGCATGATAATCACACTTATGACTTAATAAAATTGTCTATGCAAATATTCGAGGTGAAAAATAAGAATAATTTTATATCTCTAAGGTATAAAGTCAGATTAGTGATGACAGGTTTCAAATAGAGAATAAAGTGTTAATTTTAATGAGATTTTTTAACTTGTAGTGAAGTTCTCATCTATTAGAATTATTTTGATATTGATTACTACTCTTAATTTGGAGGTAGAGCAAATGGACGAACAAACTATTCCTTTATAGTGATCTTGTGGGATATTTATATAAACGAGATGTGATGACTTTCAAGTTAAAGACAATGAAGACTATGTGTGTAAACTGAAAAAGAGCTTATTTAGTTTAAATCAGGCTCTGAGATAGTGGTATAAAAAGTTTGAAGCTTGTTGTGAGATTACCAGATTGACAGTCATTTTCAAAAGAGAGATATGTTAAATATTGTGTTCTTATCCTATATGAAGAAAAGACTTAAAATAAGGAAACTCACTTTGTCTCATTTACAAAAGTGAAGATAAGTCTTTAAGATTATGAAAGAGGTCGATAAAGTGAAAGATCATACACCTTTGTAAAAGAAGAGAAAGTCATTCTCGCATAAATTTAGAATATTTTTGATAAATTTTTGTTTACAAAGTTGTTCATGGTTAGAGCAATATAAAAATTTGATAGAAATTTCACTATATGTGATTCTTTATTTTAAATGATCAAATCATTGAAATAAGAGTTATGATGAATTAATAGTATTTTCACAATAACTATTTTTTAAGTATTTTCATTTTCTTAATTTTTAATTTTGTAAGTTATGTTACTGAGTTTTATTAGTTAGTAAAAGTAAATTGTATATTGTTTGTGTCTCTCTTATATTTTTATTTGATCATAGTAAAATTATTTCTTTAGTTTAAACAATTCATAACTTTTATTTCTCACATTGAAAGAATTTTTTACATTAAACAATTTGGTGCTTACTTTTTTTTTATTATTTTTATTTATAGCAATATTTGTTATTATTTGTCATAAATTTTATTATATTATTTATTATTGTATTTGTGTTGGTATCTCCATCCAATCGTATAAAGTTGCAAAAATAAATTTTTTTTTTTACTTTGACTGTAAAATAATATTGCAACTAATTTTCTTTTTACTTTAATTCTGCTTGTGTACAATTCAATTCTTCATATTTTATGATAGTGTTGCTAATTACAATTAACCATTCGACTGTGAATTAAATGTTTAATCAGTTGTTGATTTGATTCTTCTAAACATTGCATTCGATATATAATAAATTCTTAAAATAATTACACTTTTTTCCGAGAACAAAAATTAAGAAAACGAGATAATTGCAAATAAATGAAAACTTCCATAGATTTTAAAATGATTCTGTGAACTGTGGTGCAATGCATTAAAGTTTTCCCTCACTAGTTATTATCTTGTTGACTTGAGATTTTGATGAACACTATGGTATCTTTCTTTTATTGTTTAATTTTTAATATTTTAAAAATTTATTTTTTCAAGAAATTAGTAATCTGTGTCGTAAAGTATTTATAAAAGAATTAAAAATCTGTTTTTATTATAAAGACAATCATAAATTCACTCTATTATTTTAATATATGCTAAATGTAATTTTTTTAAAAAAATATTTATTAATTTCTTAATTAGTATCCTTAACAATTTGGTTAGTGATTTTTTTTTTCTAATTAGTCAATCAAATTTAATTTTTAAATGAATTTTTTAATATTTTTCTGTTCAAATAATTTTCTCAGTATTTTTGCTTTTATTTTTTTCGTGAAGCATAATTTCCATTTATTTTAGTTCTTTTCAATATCATCAAATTTTTATTTATTTATTTTTACATACGATGAAGTATTCATCAAATCCCTAATTTAAGATTAAATGAAAAATGTATAATATATTTATAATTTAAAGAGATAAAAGAAAAAGTTAAAATTAATGAAAAGATCACTTATTGAAAAAGTGTTTTAATAAAAAATTGATTGTAAAAAATTTAATAAAATAATAGAATAAAAAATGTATAAATTTAAAAAAAATCCTATTTTCTTGTATTTTCAGGCTTCCTATTTTAACTTATGTCTAATTTAGGCTCTATATTTTTAATTATTTATGCACAATTTTATTATTATTTTAATTTTTTAAAATAAATTTAAATTTATTTTATTTATTAATTAATGAAAAATATCAAGTGGCATTAAATTTTTTCTTTGGTAAGCAAGTGACATTAATTTGTACAGGTTAATGTAAACAAAACCGTAAAAACTTAAATAAAAAAAAATATGAAACGTAATAATTTTTTATTTTTATGTTTTATTTAAATATTTGATATTTTTTTTATTATCAATATATAAAATAATATTATGGCATATTTTCTTAATTATAATAAAATAAAAAATGAAAGCTTAATTTTAATATAAAAATAATTAAAATGAATACGAAATATTAAAGTGACAGGAATTGAAACACAAAAATTAAAGCATGGAATCAAAATTTGTGTCGAAGTCAACGTTTAATTAACTCTTCTTCGATTTTTATATGAATCAAAATTTGGAAAAGAAAAAATAAAAACAAAACAAGAGCATATTGAAAACAATAGTACAGTGGAAATTCCACATATGCCCCTATCTTACGCGTACACGACCGCGGACACGACACGACACGCTTCTCCTTCCCACTGCTACTTAACAAGCTCGCAACTGAAAAACACTGCATCTACACACTCACTATTCATTTCAATTGCTGAAAACAACTCGTAACTCGTCACTCAGTGACTCACCCAATGAACGACCGAGTTTACCCCAAAGACTCGCCCCCACTTTACAGCGAGTTTAAAACGATGCCGTCTCATGAAGCCACTGTCTCAGCGAATCCCTCGGCACCGACGGGAACCTACGTCGTCCAAATCCCCAAGGACCAAGTCTACCGTCTGCCTCCGCCAGAGAACGCTCGTCTGTACGAAGAGTACACTCGCCGGAAAAATCGCCCGTTCCGGTGCTGTTGTTGCCTCTGCTGGTTCATCTCCATCGTCTTCGCCCTCGTCGTACTCATCGGCATCGCCGCCGGCGTTTTATACTTAATTTTCCGGCCAAGGGCACCGGATTACGCCATCGAAAGCGTTGCTGTCAAGGGAATGAACCTCACGTCGCCGTCGTTCTCGGTGGCGATATCGCCGGAGTTTGACGTCGCTGTTAGGGCCGATAACGGTAACGCGAAGATCGGAATTTATTACGAGGAGGGAAGCTCCGTCGAAATGTTCTATAATGACGTTAGGCTCTGTGACGGCGCGTTGCCCGTGTTTTATCAGCCGTCAAATAACGTGACAGTGTTCGACACGGTATTAAAGGGTGATGGCATTGAACTCACGGCGTCGGACCGGGTGGCGTTGGTGAACGCCGTGATAGAACAGAGCGTGCCGTTTACGTTGAAGCTGAGGGCACCGGTGAGAATTAAATTGGGGATCGTTAAGATGTGGAAGATCAACGTTAAACTTGACTGTGATGTGACGGTGGATCAGTTAACTGCGCGGGCTAGGATTGTTAAAAAGGATTGTAGTTATGGGGTGAATCTCTGGGGATGATGAAACGCAACGTTTAGATATTGGGAAATGAAACGTATCATACACATATTTTAAGTCTAGAATATTTTAATTATTGTATATAAGTTTATAAAATTTATTTTTATTTTTTATATTCTGTATTAAAAAATTAAAATACATCATTTTCTGAGGTAAAAATATTAAAGTAATATAATTACATTTTGATAGATTAAATTAATTTTTTTGTTCAGAGTATACATATTATATTATGTAGATTATATAGACATTATTTGATTCAAAGTTGCCACGTCATTTACATTTTCAATGACATATGTTATTTATTAAGAACATAATTTTTTATTAGTGTAAAATTTTTTATATTTAATTTGAATTTTTTTAATATATTTAATAAATTATAATTTATTATTTTACGTTCAGATAAAATGTAAAAATTTTTAAACTGTACGAAAATATTCATCTCATATTTACTAATATTTGTTGTCTGAAATGTTTTTGGTGTGAGGATGTTATGTCATTTGGTAGGAATGTCTTTGCCCTTAAATGTTATGTGAATTTTAAAGCCACGCGTTGCGTCTTGCCTCTGATTTCCTTCTTCAATCAGAGTACGTTGTGTGCCATCGTAAATTGTACGTTTTCTATATGTTAAATAGTTTCTGTGGTTTTTTTTATCTATAATATTTGTATGTTATATAATTTAAAAAAATTTAATGGCCAATTGCTCATTAAAATTTAAATCAATGTCTTGACTGATTTAATGATCAATTCAATTATAAAAACTATGCTTAGTACATAAATATTTAAATGATCAAATTAACATTAAGTGAATTTTTAAAGCATTAAATTAAAAGTTTAGACAAAAAATTATACTATAAAGAAAAATATTTGTTCATAATAGAATTTCATTGAATTATACTAAAAATATAAAATATTTTATATTAACATTTAATTATGAATTACCACAATTAAAAATTATTAAATTTTATATAATTACTTTAAAAATTATATCTCCAATGATTTTCAATTGATTGATAGTATAAAATATACTTAAAGTGTATCAAAACCAAAGTCTTTGCAATTAATTTTTTAACTTCATATTAATGTTATAAAACATAAATAATAAAATTTGGTGAGTTTAATATTTTTCAACCAGTTAGAATAGATATGATTTTTATATTATTATTACATAAAAATATTACTATATAATAGCAAAAAAATTTACTATTATGCTTACAAAATTTGAAGGGCTTACTTAAATACATTCATTATATGACTTAATAAAAATTAAATATTTGTATTAATTTCTTTTCATGTCATTAATAATATGCTTTCTTAAGAATTATTGAAATAACTTTTTACGGAAATAATCTCATGAAGATCATTTTTATATTTTATAAAAATTAAAATTAAAATTTATAATTGTGTTTTAACCCTTTTTTTATTTTCAATTCTTTCTATTTTTTTCAAGACTTCTTTTGTGAAAAAAAATGAAAAGTGATAAAGAAATTGAAATCTTTATTATGTTGTCCAAATTAACAGTGTAACTTTCAAATTTATAATAAAAAATTTTGAATGAAAATTAACCATTATTTTAATTAAAAAGTTTTATCAATGCATAAAATTTGAAAAAATCGTCAAAACAATTTGTTGTATCAATTTTCAAACACACGTACACTTAATGTTATTTATTTCAATATTGAATAAAAACTTTACTCATCTGCAAAATTACATTTATGTGTAACACAACCACATTTAATAGACTCATTAAATCTTGTCAAAATTAAAGGTTAAGTTATATATGTATATTTTTATATTAAATAACATTAAATTAATTTATTTTATATGAGATGAAAAAATAATAAAAAAGATGTGCACTAATAAAAATTAATAAGAAAAATTTTGAAGTTTGTTCATATAATTCATTCCAAAATATAGGACTGTTGTGTAAACACGTTAGTCTCTATCAGCATATGGAATTTGACTATTGGGTCTATTCCATTTGTGACATTTTGTAAGTGGATTTTATGTTTTGGCTTGTACTCATATGTAGCTGCAAAAGCAGGAATTAACAACTTGGCAGATCAATTACGGCACTTTTAGTTGCAAAATATAGTTTTTAACTTATTTATGTAATATATTAAAGTTCTTTTATAAAACAAATATTACATAATAACTAATAAAATCTGTTATAGTTGAGAGATAGTATAGTTTTTAAATAGAAATTTAATTTCAAGTTGTGGGTGAAATAAGCTTTGAAAAAGAATAATTATCTTTGGTACTTCAGAAAAATATTATATAACATTCTTTTCAAAGTGTGATTTTTTTAATATCTACGTATTTCTTAATTGTTTTATATTCTTACCTTGTAAATTTAATTTTGGTATTTTCTCATTTTTCCAAAATTTTACAATAAAAAATCTTATTTACAGTTAATTTTTCAAATATGTACTTAAAAGACATGTAATCAAAAATTAATAAATATCAAATTTCTATTAAAAAATATAACATTTAAAATTATCAAAGTATTAGATCTTGTGATATCTTCTGATTTTTACAAAAAAAAAATTACATAATTTTTTTACTGTGTGCCCTTACTCACTTGTAAAAAGAATCTATTTTACTTTATATATTATTTATATCTTAAATATAAATATAAATTAATGTAATGACTAGTTTGTATATTTTTCATATAGGTTTAAAATTATCATTACATGTCTCAATAAAAATAACATTAAAATAAAATTTATTTAATTTTTATAGCAAAAAATTATTTAGTTTGATATCTTTTATATTTGATTAACAATACTTAATATTTATTTACATGAATAATATTTAGAAAATAAGTCCAAACATTAGGAAGGTTTAATAAAAAATTGTTTTCATTTAATCTCATTTATTATTTTCATCCTTTATTTGTACTATATCTACATTTATAAATATATCAATTGTTAAATAAACATTTTATTTAATATAATATGTGATGAATTTTTTATTAAATAGAATAATAAAAATTTTAGTAATTTTTGAACTATTTAATAAATTATTATTTTTTAAGTAGACAACAAGAATTTTTTATCACGTATATACTTAAAAGAAAATATTATATATTTTGCACATCCGTACAGTATATAAAGAACAAGTTCTAGTTATTATTTATTGCACAACTAGCTCATATTTAGTTTTTAAAATAAAATTAATTGTTTCTTTATTTTTCTAAAATTATCGGTTTCCAACTTTCCATTCACTACATTGACAGTCAATTTATGTAAAGTTATTACAAACAGCAAAGTTTTTAACTTAAAATTTTTAACGCAACAATTTTTCAATAAAGGATAAGTTAAAATAATCAGCACATATACATAGATAGGAATGTCAATGGTACTGTTACCAAATGTGAATTCTCTTCAAATCTCTCTCTCAAAATTTTCTTTATAATTACTCCCAAATCTGATTGCAAGTAGATTTATCCCTAATATATTTATTATATTAAAGTTATAAAAGTATAATAAATATTTTTTAATAATTTTATTATTATTATTATTATTAGTTATTTATTTTAACCTTTAAACATTGAAGCTGATGTTAACAATTTTTATTTAAATATAAAAAAATTCTTATAAATTTGTTTCTAAAATGAACTAAAATTATGAAATACTTTGAATTAAATCTGAGAGTTGCAGTACGAAGTGCATTAGAGTTTGAGATTGATAAAGGATTGAGATTTTCAGAATGTGCAATTTTAAATCTAACTGTTAAATATAAAAATATATTATTTAATAAAATTTAATATTATATTATTATAATTTGAATGTACAAGATATAATTCAGTGAAAATAATTTAAAAAAGAGGTTAATTATTTGCCATATTTAAATATAATAATTTTCTATACATTTTAATGAACACACGTATGATTCTACTATTTGTCTGAATTTAAAGCATATTCAAATATGCTTCCAAACAAATTAAGGGACAAATATGGTGGATGGTGACATCAGTTGAAGAGAATAATCCACAGATAATCAATTTTTTTTTGGGAGACTCGTACGTGAATTTTTAAATATTGACAAGACTTGGGACACTACTCTTTGACACCAATAAACAATGCATTACTGACCACCTCACATGATACAAGACAAGATTATCAACAATATTACTATACTACATTTTTCATTTTTCTTAGAATTCACCTCCTATTTTCTTATTATTATAAGTTTGAAATTTGTTTTATCTGAAGTGATTGTGTGTTTAATTTAAAATTACTTAAACTTATCAGATGATTTTATTTAAATTAATAATATATATTTTTATTTTACATATTTATTTATATTTCTATTTAATATCATTTATCCTGGGTAAGTAGCTTAAGGAATGAAAATTTTAGAGGAGAAAAAAAGGAAAGAATATTTTTTTTTAATTTTAAACAAAGAGAATGATATATCATTTAATGATGTAAAATGTATGATTAATGTATTAATTTTATACTAATTTATATTTTATATTATTTATTTTAAAATTATTAAATTAAAATATATTTATTTAAAATAATAATAATATTTTTTTAGCATGAATATGTAGAGCCATATTAGTATAAAAGATTCTTTGGTCGATTTTACCTCGTATATTTGTAGTAATAGTTTTAAAATCTTTACATCCTAACACAGAACATAAACTTGAGGAGGATGATATTATGTCACAGGAAATTTTTCATTAGTGAGAACATATAGTGTCAGGCTTCTAATTTATTATTGAGTAATCTATAATATTTTATACTTGTTCAATGTTAATTGAAGGATTATTTGGTATTGGAATATATTTAGATGGAGTTTGAAATTATTAAAAAAAAAAAAAGTGCAATGAACAGTGCAATGAACAGTGCAACCGCGTATGTACAGTACAAACCGTGTATGAACAAAGGTCAATGAACAGTGCAAACCGCGTACAACCGTGTATGAACAGTGCAAACCGCGTATGTACAAGTGATACCGACGTCATCGGTGACGTCACATACGCGTACAAAGGCGTGTACAAGACGCGTGTACAGTTGTTTTCCCAAGATGAATAGTTCGTGAACAAGTATTTTCCTATGAACAAGAAGGCGGTGAATGTTGTTTTCCGGCGGTGAACAGTAAATTTCGAAAATTTTCTATAAAAAGGGGGCTTCACACGAAATTTTCATTTCTTCACCTCTATCCAAGGTTCTCAAAGGTTCTAAGGCCGTAAACCACCATTTCTCTCATACTAAACCTTCCTAAACTTAGATTTCTCGCGTATCCGAGATTCTACATCTATTCTGAAGTATTGGAAGTAAGTTTCTTTAAGTTTGAAGCTAGATTTACCGTTCGTTTCTCTTCTCCTTCTCTTTCTTATAGAAATTCATGGTGTTCTTAGGAGAAACTCCGTTCTAAAGCTGAATCTTCGGTGAATTTTTGTTATAATCAAGTAATATTCGGTAGATCTAGTGTGAATCATCTTTCTGAGGTAAGGGGAGTTTACTTTAACCTATGAACTATGTTTTGAACGGTTTAATATGCTATTTCAAGATATTTTGATATGATTTTGTTAGATCTATTGAATAAAAACTATTTTCTAAGTCAGAATCGTTGTTAATTAGTTTAAAATGCCGAGATTTTGGCCGATCTATTATAAACTTGCCGTAGTTGAGCTGTTAAAATGATTTTGGTGGTGTGCATCATGCCGAGATATATGTTTTGCATCATTATAGAGCCGAGTTACATGTTTAGGTGGGTAGACATGTAACGGTAAGTTCATCTTGAGCTCATTGTCTTTGTCTTTGTCTGGATCCAGATCTAATGGGTCGCTCCTGACCGCTCTGCCTCTTCTCGGATTACTTAGGTCGTGAAACCAGCTTGGAAACCGTTTTCATGTCGTGCATTAGATGGGCTGGAAATGCATGGGGTTATTGCCGTGAGAAATATTTTGCTGTATATATATATAATTTTATTTTAGGTTTGGTAAGCTCACCCTTGCATTTCTTTCTATGTCGTTGTGTGCGTGTGTATCGCGATGATCGTATTTGGTACGTGAGCGGATGTAAAAGTGTTGCATCTACTTCACAGCCGAGGGGCCGGTGAAGAAAAGTTAGAAGTCGGAGTTGAGTAATAATGCATCAAAGTCCTTTTTCTTTATATATGAGACCTCATGTCGAGGAGTCACGTATTATAATTTTTTTTGGTATTTTGAATATTATAAACTAAATGTAATATTATGTTGATCTGTTGGATATTTGTTGTAAGGAACTTCATTTTTACTTTGAATGAGAAGTGAATTTTTATACTTATATTCTCTATTATTTACCTATTTTTAAATAAGTATGTGGTGTAGAAATAATGTTCTCGGTCCTTTATAAAAAGGGGTCGTGACATTTTAGTGGTATCAGAGCATGGTCTAGGTAAACCTACAGGGTGAGGTTGTTAGGCGTCAATTGTGCATATTAAACATGTGAGTTTTAGCTGTGAATCATATATCATGATTTCTATTCATCAAGTTGTGAGGGAACGAGCTTGATCACCTCGATTCTCAGACATGATTGATGTAGGAAACTTGGTATATGATACTTGGGTGAGCTATAGGTGAGTCGTACTGTGTGAATAAGAGACTGTTAAGCTAAGCTGTAAATGATTGCTGAAATGAGTGTGTTTGCTATGCTATGTGAATGTTGATATGTTGTTATACTGAGTACTAAATTGATTAAATTTTTATGATATACTAAATATGAATATATCACTGTAAGCTGAATCTGTGAATATAGCTATGTGGTGGTATTGCTGAATGTGTTAAACGTTAGTAATTTAAGCTAGTCTATATATTAGAATGGCTAGACCAAGAAGATCTGCTGCAAATCCTCCTCCCCGCTGATGTGAACCAAATGGCTCATGCCATGGAGGCCATGGCAGCCACCGTTAGGCGAGTCTAGATATGATTCAAGAGCAGCAAGCCGCAAATCAAGCCGGCCGCAGACAAAGCAGCAGCCTCTCGCACCGCACCTCTTCCCGAATACCATGGGTTGTCGTAGTTCGTAAAGAATGATCCTCCTCAATTCACAGGAGTGGATGGACCAGATGCTGCTGAACTCTGGATCAGGGAGATTGAGAAGATCTTCCTAACCATGGGTTGCGCCGAGGAGAGAAAGGTGATATATGCTACGTATATGCTGATAGGGGATGCAGAGATGTGGTGGCACGGAGCTCGTACTATGCTAGAGGCCCGAGGTGAAGTCATTACTTGGGCTGTATTTAGAAGTAGTTTTCTGGGAAAGTTTTTCCCTTCTCATGTTCTTGCTGCCAAAGAACGAGAGTTTCTAAACTTGGTGTAAGGAAACTCATCGCCCTATGAGTATGCAATACAGTTTGAGCGGCTCTACAGATTTTATTCTCACCCGACTTCGTAGGAGTGGAGATGTCAGAGGTTTTCAGACGGGCTGAGAACTGACATAAAGAGGATTTTGATCCCACTCAGGATCACGGAGTTTGCTGACTTGGTGGATCAAGCCACCATTATAGAGAGTCTTAATGCGGAGGATGTTGGTGGAGTTGGGAAGGCTCCATCTAGTAGAGCTGCTAGCAGTTATGGTAATGGAGGTAAAGGCGCTAAGAAGGTACTTTTCTTTCTGTATTATTTGATTCTGGAGCCACACACTCTTTTATTGCGGACAATTGTGTGAGAAACTTAGGATTACCGGTGGGCGATCTAGGATGTGACTTAGTAGTATCGACACCTACTTTAAGTTCAATTAAGACTTCGACGGTTTGTGTTAGGTGTCCCATAGCAATTGAGGGACGAAGATACAAAGTAAATCTTATTTGTATCCCGATGTCGGGGTTAGATGTAATCCTGGGTATGGATTGGCTAACTGCCAATCGTGTGCTAATTGATTGTGGCCGGAGGTGTTTAATCTTTCCTGAGCAGCAAGATTGTGTAGAATTAATTTCTACTCGCCAAGTAGAAACATACTTAGGTGAGGGAGTATCTTGTTTTGTTTTGTTGGGAATTATGAATGCAGAAGTGGAGCAAAGCCTTCAGTCAATACCGTAGTACGAGAATTCCCTGAGATTTTCCCAGAGGATATTCCTGGAATACCTCCACGTAGAGAGGTAGAGTTTGCTATAGATTTGATTCCTGAAGCTGAGCCAGTGTCTGTAGTACCGTATAGAATGGCGCCAAAAGAGTTAATTGAGCTTAAGGAGCAGATCGAGGATCTAATGCGTAAACAGATGATTAGACCAAGTGTATCACCTTGGGGAGCCCCAGTTCTCTTGGTGAAAAAGAAGGACAGAAGTTCTAGATTATGTGTGGATTATCGTAGGTTGAATAAGTTGACAATTAAGAACAAGTACCCATTGTCGCGAATCGATGATTTGATGGACCAGCTGAGAGGTGCTAAGGTATTCTCTAAGATTGATTTGAAGTCTGGGTACCATCAGATCCGAGTGAAGGAAGAAGATATTCCTAAGACTGCTTTTCGCACTAGATATGGTCATTATGAGTATATAGTGATGCCTTTTGGAGTTACAAATGCTCCAGCTGTGTTTATGGACTACATGAATCGGATCTTTAGACCTTTCCTGGATCGATTTGTGGTAGTCTTTATTGATGATATTTTAATTTATTCTAATTCGTCAGAAGAACATGAAGAGCATTTGAGGACTGTACTTAATGTTTTAAGGGAAAAACAGTTGTATGCTAAACTGTCTAAGTGTGAGTTTTGGCTAGAGGAAGTGAAGTTCCTTGGTCATGTTATTTCAGCTAAAGGAATTGCAGTTGATCCTTCCAAAGTTGAAGTGGTGTTGCAGTGGGAAAGGCCGAAGACAGCCTCAGAGATTCGTAGTTTTGTGGGCCTAGCAGGTTACTACCGGAGATTTATAGAGGGATTCGCGAAGATAGCTGCACCATTAACACGGTTAACTCGCCGTGATCAACCCTTTGTGTGGACTGAGGAATGTGAGCAAAGCTTTAATGAGTTAAAACAGAGACTAACTTCTTCGCCGGTGTTGATTCTCCCTGATACTAGTCGACCGTTTGAGGTGTACTGTGATGCTTCTCATCAGGGATTGGGATGTGTGTTGATGCAAGATAAGAGAGTGGTAGCTTATGCATCTCGTCAATTACGAACTCATGAGCGAAATTACCCAATTCATGACCTTGAGTTAGTCTCTGTAGTCTTTGCTCAAGGTGTGGCGACACTATCTTTATGGAGCTCGGTTCGATGTATATAGTGATCATAAGAGTCTCAAGTATTTATTTGATCAGCGAGAGTTAAATATGAGGCAGAGACGTTGGGTGGAATTCCTTAAGGATTATGATTTTCAGCTCCAATACCATCCAGGAAAAGCTAACGTGGTGGCTGATGCATTAAGTAGGAATGTGGTTCTGCATTCTCCCTAAGAGTCGGTGAAACCCTTTTGGTAGAACAATTCCGAGACCTGAACATACATGTGGACTTATCACCCGAAAAGATTAGTTGTAGCCGAATTGTGGTGACTAATAATTTCTTACAGAAATTAAAGATAAACAATTGTGGGATCCAATGTTATGTTGGATTGTATTTCTCTTAGGGACAGATAAGACAAAGGGTTTCAATAAAGGTGTTGATGGTATTCTCAGATGTCAAGGTCGAGTTTGTGTCCCTAGAGATACTGAATTAAAGAGAGCAATTCTAGAAGAAGGACATAAGGGTAGTCTCAACATTCATCCTGGTGTTACCAAGATGTATCAAGATTTAAAGCAGATGTTTTGGTGGCCGGGCATGAAGCGAGAGATAGCTGAGTTTGTTAAAGCCTCGCTTGACTTGTCAAAAGGCAAAAGCGGAGCATCAAAGCCCTCCAGGAGAGTTACAAACGATGGAAATTCCAGAGTGGAAGTGGGACCATGTGACTATGGACTTTGTGTCCCATCTACCTAGAACAGTTAGGAATCATGATGCAGTGTGGGTCATAGTTGATAGGCTAACCAAGAGTGCACATTTCTTGCCAATTAACATGACCTTTAGCTTGGAGAAATTAGCAGAATTGTACATTAGAGAGATTGTCAGGTTGCATGGAGTACCTTCTAGTATTATCTCTGATAGGGATCCTCGATTCACTTCCCAGTTTTGGCAGAGTTTCCAAGAATCTATGGGCACATAGTTGAGGTTGAGTTCTGCATACCATCCGCAAACAGATGGTCAATCTGAGCGTACTATTCAAACCTTAGAAGACTTATTGCGGACTTGCATTGTAGAGCAGAGGAGTAATTGGGAGGATATGCTTCCTTTGGTAGAATTCACTTATAATAATAGCTATCATTCGAGTATAGATATGGCACCATTTGAAGCTCTGTATGGTAGAAGGTGTAGAACCCCTATCTGTTGGTTCCAAGATGGAGTACATTTGATGGTTGGACCTGAAATGCTGCAAGAAACTAAGGAGAAAGTTGAACTTATTAGAGAAAAGCTAAGAGCTACCCAAAGTCGACAGAAATCTTATGCTGACCGACGCAGAAGATCCCTAGAATTTGAGGTTGGTGATCATGTATTCTTAAGAGTATCACGCACTACAGGTGTAGGGCGAGCCTTAAGAGCCAAGAAGTTAACACTTAAGTTTATAGGACCGTATCAGATATTACATCGTCGAGGACCAGTAGCCTATGAATTAGCGTTACCACCTCAGTTGTCTGGAATACATAATGTTTTCCATGTGTCGCAGCTAAAGAAGTATGTTCCAGATTTGTCTCATGTAATTGAGCTGATGTTGTGGAGTTACGAGATGACTTGTCCGTGGAGGTCCCACTGCTCGTATCGAGGAAACTAGAGTTAAGAAACTTAGAGGTAAGTCTATTCGGTTAGTAAAGGTTGTTTGGGACCAAATAATCGGTGATGCCACAGGGGCGTTAGAAGAAAGAATGAGAGAGGTGTATCCTCATCTTTTCTCTGGGGAATGAACTTTTCGAGGACGAAAATTTATTTTCGAGGAGAATTGTCGGGCTTCTAATTTATTATTGAGTAATCTATAATATTTTATACTTGTTCAATGTTAATTGAAGGATTATTTGGTATTGGAATATATTTAGATGGAGTTTGAAATTATTAAAAAAAAAGTGCAATGAACGAGTGCAATGAACAAGGTAACCGCGTATGTACAGTACAAACCGTGTATGAACAGTGCAATGAACAGTGCAAACCGCGTACAAACCGTGTATGAACAAGGCAAACCGCGTATGTACAAGGATGACCGACGTCATCGGTGACGTCACATACGCGTACATGCGTGTACAAGACGCGTGTACAAAGTGTTTTCCCAAGATGAATAGTTCGCTGAACAAGATTTTCCCGCATGAACAAGTAAGGCGGTGAACAGTGTTTTCCGCGGTGAACAGTAAATTTCGAAAATTTTCTATAAAAAGGGGGCTTCACACGAAATTTTCATTTCTTCACCTCTATCCAAGGTTCTCAAAGGTTCTAAGGCCGTAAACCACCATTTCTCTCATACTAAACCTTCCTAAACTTAGATTTCTCGCCAGATCTCGAGATTCTACATCTATTCTGAAGTATTGGAAGTAAGTTTCTTTAAGTTTGAAGCTAGATTTACCGTTCGTTTCTCTTCTCCTTCTCTTTCTTATAGAAATTCATGGTGTTCTTAGGAGAAACTCCGTTCTAAAGCTGAATCTTCGGTGAATTTTTGTTATAATCAAGTAATATTCGGTAGATCTAGTGTGAATCATCTTTCTGAGGTAAGGGAGTTTACTTTAACCTATGAACTATGTTTTGAACGGTTTAATATGCTATTTCAAGATATTTTGATATGATTTTGTTAGATCTATTGAATAAAAACTATTTTCTAAGTCAGAATCGTTGTTAATTAGTTTAAAATGCTGAGATTTTGGCTGATCTATTATAAACTTGCCGTAGTTGAGCTGTTAAAATGATTTTGGTGGTGTGCATCATGCTGAGATATATGTTTTGCATCATTATAGAGCCGAGTTACATGTTTAGGTGGGTAGACATGTAACGGTAAGTTCATGCCGAGTCATTGTCTTTGTCTTTGTCTGGATCCGGATAGGAATGGGTCGCTCCTGACCGGCTCGGTTCCTTCTGGATTACTTAGGCTGTGAAACCAGTTGGAAACCGTTTTCATGCTGTGCATTAGATGGGCTGGAAATGCATGCGGTTATTGCTGTGAGAAATATTTTGCTGTATATATATATAATTTTATTTTAGGTTTGGTAAGCTCACCCTTGCATTTCTTTCTATGTCGTTGTGTGCGTGTGTACTGCGATGATCGTACGGTGGTACGTGAGCAGATGTAGCAGGTGTTGCATCTACTTCACAGCCGAGGGCCAGTGAAGAAAAGTTAGAAGCTGGAGTTGAGTAATAATGCATCAAAGTCCTTTTTCTTTATATATGAGACCTCATGTCGAGGGAGTCACGTATTATAATTTTTTTTTTGGTATTTTGAATATTATAAACTAAATGTAATATTATGTTGATCTGTTGGATATTTGTTGTAAGGAACTTCATTTTTACTTTGAATGAGAAGTGAATTTTTATACTTATATTCTCTATTATTTACCTATTTTTAAATAAGTATGTGGTGTAGAAATAATGTTCTCGGTCCTTTATAAAAAGGGGTCGTGACATATAGTACAAAGTACACTTGGTCAATTCAGTCCAATTTTCCAGATTCTCAATGGAGGTGATAAAAATTAGTTTTTCCACGAATAATCTATGTTGTTTAATTATGATACAACAGTATTAAAAAAATTACTTGTCGTATTTTTTCACTATTATATTAGATATTAGATGTTCATTCTCATTATAAACTATTACACATCTCAAATTTATTAATGAGAGATAAATTTGTATTTTAACATTTTTATAATATATATATATATATATGATTATTATTTTATTAAAATTTTATACTAATTATTATATTAATTACACAGTTTAACATAAAAGATCATGATTGAGTTTTAGGTGCATTTTGAAACTAAATTGGATAAAAAATAGGTTTTGATTGTAGTTAGGACTCCCATACCCTAGTAGTCAATATGAAGGTGCTTTAAGCCACCTACACGGTTGTGCTAATGACTTTGCACAATCATACTTACTTGCGAGAAGTCTAATTTTGAAGAAATATTAAAGTTCTGAAACTCTATTAAAGGAACTTCATGGGCGATGACTTATGCATCATTTCACATTCTTTTGACATTTTCAATCTTATTTTGGCTAGCCGTTGACGTCTATTGGAGCTTTGGAAGCGGGTTTTGGGATCAAGAGCTTTCTTTGTTTCTTTCCCATTGAAGATTTCTCTAACTTGCATTTACTTTTTGAATAATTGTGGATTGGTTTATTATTGTTTTGACTTTCTATTATGTTATGCTTAACTAATTCCATAGTTAGGTTGATGACAGATCTTTTGCATGGCTCTATGAGAAGTTTGTGATCATTGATAATTTCATATTTCTTTTTTTGATTGGTATTTATTCTATTGCTTTATTCAAAATTGATAACTCTTAAACATATCATAATCAATTATATTATAGACGATTGTACCAAATATAGTTAATGGATCTATAGGTAAAAATGAGACAGGATTAGGTGGATCAAACTTAGTTTTTTTTCTTTCAATTGTTATTAGCTCATAGGCTTTTTATGCTTTCTCTTTCTTTTATCTTGCATGAATATTAAGAGTGATAGTGTAGGAAAAAAATTATTAACATTGCATGACCATTGAATGTTAACATATTTAGTATGAGTGGTTGTCAACCATAAGAAAACATAAATTGAAATTAACATAAAAATAAACATAGAGAAGTGTAAAGCTGAAATCATACACTCTAAGTTCTTCTCGATTAATTTATTGTTAGAGGTTGAATTGCTTTAATTCTTTTTATTACCTTCATATTTGAATTTTTTTTAATTTAATTTTATATCCTTTAAGTTCAAATAATTAAATTAAGAAATTCTTAGTACTTGAAAACAATCCTTGTGAGACAATGTTTTAGAAATTTATTTTAGAATTTTTTATTACTTTTTGATGGGTATACTTGCATATGAACAAGTTTTTGTACCAACATGAATAGAAATATGATAGTACATTTGTAACACCCCAAAATTTCTCACCCTGTATTCCTTAAAATTTAAATTTTTACTTTAACTTAGCTGTGTAACACCTTACTTTATTTCAATGTATTTCAAAATAAAATATTTTCATAATTTGAGAGGGAAAATAAAAATTTCATTTCTAATAACTTCAAATGCATAGTTTTAATGAAGTATTTCAAAAAATAGGATGGATTACAAATTTGAATCAAGTAAATGCTACAAGACCTATTTAATACATCACAGATTTTGAAAACAACTTTTTAAGTCATTGAGCTTGGTGTTGATCACCTTAGTCACTTGAAAAAAAATGTAAGAGAGAGTCATCTACGCTATCACACACAAACACAGAACTCACCTTGCCTATCTCATAACAACCTTTAATATAAAATTACACTTTAACGACATTAATTTATTCTTTCCAACAACACGTGCATATTTGCACATCAATTCATACACAGGTGCGCTTACTGCACCATCAATCATTTTTCATACACACGTGCGCTCACTGCATGTTAGCCACGCTCATTGTGACACTATGATTACAATTTCTTGATGCCTTCAACCTAAGCGACTTACTCAGTTTCATACCATGGATAGTCACCTGTTAGCCCCTGCCTCACAGATAAAACGTGTATGGTCACAGGCTCCTTAGCAAAGGTATTGGTCAAAGGCCGAGTCAGGAGAAGAATGTGTGGCCTGTGGTGCACCCATGCTCTCTGTTGGTGTTACCACCACAATCTTTTCCCCAAGATATTCCTATCGCCCTTTTCTTCTACACTCCTGGTTTATCGCTGTAACCATTCATAGTTATCAATCATTTCAAACACAAACACAAACATAATCATAATCACAATCAATATGCCATTTACACACTTTCATCCACATTCTCATTCATCTCACAACATTCATTCTCAAACATGGCATATATACACGCATTCAACTATTTTCATCACATTATCCAAAACCTACCACATTATGCTCAACATGAAATTCCCATCTAAACACACATTTCCCTACATTCTATCTCAATCACATTCTAATACCTAATAATATAAACGAATTTTAAACCCAAAGAGAACGGGTATAATCCCCCTTACCTCGAATTGAAGATCCATGATAAAATCAATGGTAGAAAGCCCCTTCACATAGTTTTCGTCCTAAATACATGAAGAACTCCATGAGAAATCAAGAAGAATAAAGAAAGAGTGAAAACCAAAAACCCTAACTCATGGAACTTACCTCCAAATGTCCAAAACACATCCCTAACCTTCAATCTAGAGTACAAACGGCCTTGGAAACAATTTTATCATTGAAAACGGGTAAGGGATTGAGAGAATCGAAGGAAAGATGAAGGAAAAAGTGATAATTATGTTTTCTCAAACCCTAAACCCCTCAAATACCCCAAGAGTTGCTAATATTCTCGTTGCAGCGAGGTATTTCTCACTGCAGCGAGACCCCTTCTCGTTACAGTGAAAATATCAGACAATTCTGCACCTCATCTTGTGCATAATCTCGTTACAGCGAGGCTCTCTTACTATAGCGAGACTAAGCCCAGAAAACTATCCCTCTCTGTTGCCTTCTCGCTACAGCGAGAATGTAACAGAGACATGCCAACTGCCCAAGACCTTCTCACTACAGCGAGAATATCTCTACAGCAGCATATCAACCTATATCCTCAAGCATTTTCAATCCAATCACAAGTTAACATTCATATTCAAACACAATAGAGGTATATACATAGATATACACATCCACATCACCAATATAAATGAAAAATACACATGTATAATTATCATAAAAGAATTACAAAACTCAGGGCATTACAACTCTCCCTTCCTTTAGGAAATTTCGTTCCTGAAATTCAACAAGTCATACAAATAACTTAGGATACAATTCTCTCATCATACTCTTAGTCTCCCATGTGGCATCTCTATCACCATTTGCACTCCATATCACCTTCACCAATGAGATCTCCTTATCCCTTAGCTGTTTGACAAGGTGATCTGTAATCTTCATTGGATATACATCATTGGACAAGTCCTCCCTCACTTAAACTGAGTCAAGGCAATCACGTGAGAAGGATCTGGCACATATTTCTTGAGTTGCCATACATGAAACACTGGATGTAGGGTTGAGAGGTTTGAAGGTAATGCTAATTAGTATGCTGCAGGACCTATTCTACTCAGTACTTCGAATGACCCAATGAATTTAGGAGACAACTTCTTGGATTTTAGGGCTCTTCCGACTCCAGTCACAGGTGAGACCTTCAAAAACATATGTCACCCACCTAAAACTCTAATGGTTTCCTCCTCCTATTGAAGTAGCTCTTCTGCTGATCTTGTGCAACCGTCATCTTCTCTCTAATCATCTTGATCTGCTTATTTTGCTTCTGAACAATGCCCAGTGCACACAGAGTCGCTTCTCTAGTCTCGTACCAACACAAGGGAGTTTTACACTTCCTCCCATACAAAGCCTCAAACGGCGCCATTCCAATACTAGTATGAAAGCTATTTTTGTATGTAAACTCTACCAGCGGTAGGCATTCTTCCTAAGTTCCCTGCTACTCAATCACACAAGCTCTCAACAAATCTTCCAGGAATTGAATAGTCTTCTCGGTCTGACCATCAATCTGCGGATGATAGGCTGAACTAAGTTTCAACTTAGTACCCAACACTCGTTGCAGACTCTCCCAAAACCTTGAAGTAAACCTTGGATCTCTATTGGATACCATACTAGTCGGCACTCCATGCTGATTGACTATCTCCCTCATATACATATATGCCAATCTTTCCAATTTGTACTTCATATTGATTGGAAGGAAATGTACAGCCTTGATCAATTGATCCACTATCACCCAAGTAGCATTATGATTGTTTCTAGTGCTTGGCAAACCAAAAACAAAATCCATGAAAATGCTATCCTATTTCTAACAAGGATTTCCAGAGGTTGCAACAACTTAGGTGGACGCTGGTGTTTCACCTTCGCCTTCTGACAAGTTAGGCATTTGGATACATACTCAGCCACATCCTTCTTCATTCCATTTCACTAGAAATTCTTACAACGGTTCTAATACATCTTGGTTGCTCTTGGATGGAAACTCATTTCGCTTTTATCCGCCTCTTAAAGTATCATTCGCTTCAGCTTATCAACCTGGGAAATACACAATCGATCTTGGAACTACATCACCCCATTCCCATCACAATAGAACTCCAAGTCCTTTCCCTCACTCTTCTGTCTCATCATGTCTTGTTGTCACCTTCTTAACAGAAGTAACTTTGACTAGCAAGTGTACTAGTGTTATTGTAGCAAGTTATAAAATTTTTAGAACTATGTTTGAGTCCCAAATATCGTCCTCAGGGAATAGAATTCTCAAATATCACTTCACAAATCCATAATTAGTTAAGCCTAACGAAATTCAATTGAAGTTTGGAAGCAAAAGCAACAAATATTAAACTTTAGAAAACAGAACAGAACAAAGATCATGAAAATATGTATTTAACAGATGTAGAAAACATAGTTAGGGACTTGTTTCACCAAAACTTCAATATTGATTCAATAAAGTTCTGAACTTGCAAGTACTTAGATGGAATGACAATCAGTTTCACAATATATTAATCAAAGGTTAATTCCTTAACTCAATAAATCTAACATTCAATTTAATCATTCTAATTCCTTAGATCTGGTTCAATTAAATGTTGCATTAGTAATTGATTCAGATATGAGTAACAAGTTTAACTTCTATTGATAAAAGTTTCTCTGTAATTAGTTAATCAAATTTCCATTCAACAACTACTTGAAAAATAGAATCAATTACTCAATCCAATCCAGCACTCAAAGTTTAGATCCAAAATCAATTCAACACTTCTATTTCAGATCCACAATCCCTAACTACAAAGAGTTTAAGCAACCATTACAAAATGAAAAAAGAAAGAAAGAGAAAAAGAAGATGAACAAAGAAGCATCTTTAAGCCAATCTTCAATCTGATTCCTCAAGATTTGAAGTTTGGTGTTCGTCCCCAATCTCTCTCTCAGACTCTCTCAACACTAGAAAACAAATGGAAAGTAAAATGAACAAAAGATCCAAACAGATCTGAGCTAATTTGTATTTATAGACTTCCCGCCTTTCTGTGTAGTCATTATTTTTCACTATAGTAGCAATGCAGAGGTTTAAGGTTTGCGCGTGTTCACCTTCGTGAACAAAAGGAGACACGCGCAACTTGTAGTGATGGAAGGCTCTCTGGAATGATCACTTTAGTGAACAAAATTGATAACGCGCATCTTTGCTATGCTGGAGCTCTCTCTGGAACGATCACTTTTGTGGACAAAAGTGATAATGCGCATCTTACTATGCTTGAAAGCTCTCTGGAACAATCACTATCTTCAGCAATAGTGATAACGCATAGGTCATCCTTCCATGTTAGGCTCTGGAACAATCACTTTTGCTAAGAAAAGTGATCACACCCAGCTTTTGCTTCATCAGACCTTGTTCTTTGCTTCCAATTTTTGCTACTTTTCTTTTATCTTTCCCTTGATCTTCCAATCTTGTGAACTTAGCTCAGAATTTTCTACAAAAATATGATTAAATAATTATTTTTTACATAGAAAATTCGTAAAATCTAAACAACTATGTATTTAGGAAAGGCTTTAAACATTCTATTATTTTTATGAGTTTTTCAGCTTTTTCCAACATGTTTTCTTTATCAAATGTATTAAAACTAAGATAAAATATTGGTAAAATATGGATTTATCACCACCCCAAACTTGAATTTTTGCTTGTCCTCAAGCAAATCAAAACATATCAAGGGTATGAATTCATTCATCAATTGAAATCCATAATGAAAAGCTTTTTACATATCAAAACAATTTCATTCAACTTCAATCTATTCTGATTATTTTCTTACTAAGTTATTCACCAATTATTCATCATGACAATCACACTTGAATCATCTTTTTGCTGCAAAATCTCATACATTTTAGTCAAGCAAATCATCAAAGCTACATGCAAAACAGAGTTGAGAAATATCATCACAACTCTTAGAAAGTGTTTCTCTCTAACTCAGTCAGTGCTTAGTTTTGTGTTTGCTCTCAGAATCACCAAATTCATCAAACTCTGCCATAAGCTGGCCTATATTCTCAACCTCCTTTGAAAATTTACAATTAATCATAGATCAAGAGAACTTTTTCAGTTAATATTGAGGCTTAAGGATAGGTGAGTTCAATGAATTAAAGGAAGCAATGTAGTTGATTCCAAACAGAAAAGATGCAATTTGAGTAGATAAGCACTAAACTTAGCATAGGACTACATCATCTGTTTCTATTATGCATTAAACATAATCAAATCAAAACACTTTTAATTCTGCAGAATGATTCACCAATTTTTGTTTTCTTTTTTATTTGCTACTTTTCTTTTTATTCCTTTTTTCCATTAACTTTTCTATCTATAGCTTTTTGTTTCCTTTTCATTTTATTTTTTTTCTCTGTATGAATTTTCTTACTTTGCTATTTTCTTTCCATCTTCCATCCCAAACTTAGAACATTGCTTGTCCTCAAGTAATACAATAGAAACTTGATACCACCCCAAACTTAGTTTTAAAACTTATCTTTGACTAAACTCAATTTGTCTCTTTTCATTTAGATAGGTGACCTGGTTTTTCTAGGAAATCTTGTATTGAGGTTGATCAAAGAAAGGCTATCAGCTCAAAGGGGTTAAACTAAGATATGCAAGAAAGAAAATGAGGTTTATTTGGGTAATCTAGGTGTAACTGAACAATGGCCTCCATCCTTTATATGATTACTGTAAAACTGCATATTTATTTAAGAAACAAAGCAAGTTCTAGAGAGTGTATCAGAATTTGAGATTATTCACACATAAAAAATGTAAAGGTTCAAGTCTCACCAAGGAAGTAAAGTGATAATATTCATCAATTCAATTCACAATTTACTTCAAAAATTTGCATGAATAAAATGGCAAGACTTCTTTATTTTAAAAATACAAGTATGATAATCATGTTAAGAATAGGAAAAACAACTTATGTAATTCAACAATCAGAATTTCAATCAAGTGGAAATAAGAGTTAATTCAAAGGAAAACAAAATCAAATCTAATATTTTTTGTTTTCTAAAAATTTTATGTAGAAATAAAGCTGAACACATGAAAATAAAGGTACAGAGTTCAACCTCCCTTTCATGGTAACTTTTCAAATTTCAGAATTCCATGCGCTTCTTGTTCAGGATTTTTGAGAGCATGATCTGCACAAACATCATAATTATTCATCAATTATCAAACAAAAGCCAATTAAACTCAAAACTAGCAGATATTTAAAGCATAATTGTTTATAACCAAAGTTAAACTAGAATGTAATTACAAATGCAAAAGTCTAAAACTAATTACAAACTATCTACACAAATTAACTACATGACAAAAATTAAAATTTGTAAGCTATTCTTCTGCATCCTTCTTATCTGAAGTATCCTCCTCTAAATCATCCTCTTCTTCTTCTTCTGCTACTAGTGGTTGTGGGAAATGAGTTCTATAGATAGGAAGATCTTTGAAAACTGTGGACCTAAGGCACAAAATTTTTTGCCACTTCTAGTGTGTGGTAATTCATCTTTGGTCATTCCCATCTTTTGACCAATGTTTATTAAGACATATTCCAGCAGCATTATTCCAGACTTCACACTACTATACAACTCATTTTTCCTTTCAGTCAGTGAGTTCTGTCTTTCAGTTAGGAATGCTATTTTGTCCTTCATTGTCATTGAATTTTCTCTCTTGAACTGGGAAGGTAAAGGAGCTGCTTATGTACAGGAGGTAGTAGCATAGATTGCTTTCACCAATGCTACTGTAATTGAAGGTGCTGCTCTGATCCTTTCTTGATAGTCACCAAATTCTATCCCTGCATCCTCACACAACACATTTATTAATGAAGGAAAAGCTAAAAAATCCCTTTTTTCTTTTTAGGATGTCTAAGATACATCCACTAATTACTTCCCCTACATCAATATACATGTCATTCACTATAGCAAATAAAAGTTCAGCCCTTTTTACTGCTAAAGTAGAACTATGCTTCACATTCACTAGCATGAATGAGCTGAGAATGAAGGAACTCCACACTTTGGCAAATGGTAGGAGGTTCTTGGTGGTGATGCACTTGGGTTTCTCTACTATGTTCAGCTCCCATGTGGTTCCTGGTCTTCTAATCATCTGTAGGATTTCAACATAGTCCTTGTCTTGAAGGTCCCTGAAAGCACTGAATTCTTGTTGTCCAGGTTGTTTTTGAGTGTTGATGTTGAGGACTCTGTTGATATTAGCAGCAGAAAAATCAACCCTCATTCCCTTGACCATTGTATGGTATTTTGGCATCTAATCTCCCTTGAACCTCATAGCATTGGCATAAAATTCTTATGTAATTTCCCTCTAGCCTATACTAGCCATTGAACAGAAGGATTCCCATTCTCTTTTCTAAATCTCTTCTTTGTATTCAGGGTAATTATCTTCAGCAATTTCAAAAGCTCTGTCCTGGACTATTTTCCTCCTTAGAATATTTGCTCTAAAGTAGTTTCATGAGCTATGCTTTTGAATCTTGGGTCATGTTGAGGAATTGGTCTTGAGGAAGAAGCTCCTACTAGTCTACCCCTTTTTGTCCTTGGGGCTGCACTTGAAGATCCAATTGTAGTGTTTTTAGATGTTCTGGCCATTTCTCATATATCTGTAAGAAAAATTAGTTTAAAAAATATGCTAAAATATATTATGCTAAAGTATGAAAAATGTAGATACACATGACCAACATGAAATGCAAAATACAGATGCCAGGCATTATTAATCAGAGGCAGGGAATTTCATCTTGCATTCACAATGTACAATATACTTTAGAAATCATATTGCCTATTCCTTAGCCTTCAATTTAAACATAAAATATCAGAATAATGCAGATGAACATCTCCATAATTTTCAATTAAAATTTTCAATTAGGCCCCTCAGTTCAACTCACTTATCAGATAGATTGTTCATCAAATATCACACTGTAACTACAAATCTTCCAATGAAATTGTCAAACGAAGTGAGAACTTAGCTACATTATCTTTTAATTTCAGGTTCAAAACAATTAATATCAGAAAAATCTCTCAATTTTCGTATTCAAAATTTTCCAAAATTTTAAACAATGAAGAACCCTAACCTCAATTGCAGAAATGAAAAGAACTTACCTGGAATAAAGTTGCAATGTAGACTCAAATGTGCTAGAAAGGATAGATTGCTCGAACAAACAACTCACAGAAAGTAAGAATCTCAGAGATTTTTGGGGAGAAATGTGATTTTAGGTTTTTAGGAGTGTGTCTACGTGTTCACTCTTTTTTGAATATATAGTCATGCAGATACACGTGACCCTTTTTAAAAATAAAAGTGAACGTTTCAAGAGTTAATGTTATGAGCGTGTTCACTATTACTGGAAAAGTGAACGTTCTAGAGACTTTAATTTTTGAATGAAATGCGCATTATCACTTTTTCCAGAAAAAGTGATAACATGCAAGCTTACTCTCTGAGCGTGGTTACTATTTTCAATTAAAGGATTAACGTGCAAACTGATACCTCATGCTTACCTACGTGTGGCCACTTTACTCAAGAAAAATGATTGTTCTAGAGAGATGTGTTATTCTTGTACACACTGCTTGATCACTTTCACAAGGGAAAGTGATCATTTTAGAGAAGAGCTTCCTTCGTGAGCCTCTGTATGACTTCTTTCCTGAAAAATAGTGATTCCTTTCATTAATCAAAGCCCTTTAAAAACTCACATAACTCACTTATTCAATTCTAATCCCTTCACTACACACTTACAGTCATAAAACTCAATTCATTCAACAAATGAACTTCAAAATGCAGAAAAATGCAGAATCACAAAAATTAAAATTGCAAACATAAAATGAAATGAATATAAAATTCAAGTACAACTACAAGTAAGGTAAATTGGTTCAGAAATGTGAGTTACCTCTCACAAAGCGCTCTTTTAACATCACTAGCTTTACGTTAGATGTTCCTCATTGCTGAAGAACCAAGTTAATGCAGAAATTATTCCTGATGATTTCTCCTCCATGGTAGATCTTTAACCTTTGGCCTTTTACTTTAAATTATCTCCCTTTTTTCTGATCTTTAAGTAACAACACCAAAGAGGGAGACTTCTTTTACCTTAAAAGGTCCTGACCATCTTGACTTGAGCTTTCTAGGAAATAACTTCAATCTTGAATTGAATAGCAGAACTAGCTGCCTTGGTCTGAATTCCCTTTGCAAAATGAATTTATCATGTATTCTTTTAGTTCTCTCCTCATACACTTTTGCATTTTCATATGCAAATTGTCTGAACTCCTCAAGCTCATGTAACTGCAACATTCTCTTTTCTCCAACATTAGTTAAATTGAAATTTAACCATTTAGTAGCTCAGTATGCTTTATGTTCAAGTTCCACATGAAGATGACATGCCTTTCCAAACACTAATTGATATGGTAACATACTAATTAGTATTTTGAATGCAGTTCTATATGCCCATACTGTGTCATCCAATTTCCTTGACCAATCCTTCCTTGAACTATTAACAACTTTCTCTAAAATTTTCTTGATTTCTCTGTTGGAAATTTTAACTTGTCCACTGTTTTGAGGATGGTAAGATGTGGCTATTCTATGTTTTACTCCATACTTTTCCAGAACAGATTCAAGGTATTTGTTGCAGAAGTGGGATCCTCCATCACTTATCGAATTCTTGGCACTCCAAATCTTGCAAATATGTTCTTCTTTATAAATGAAATCACCACTTTATCTTCATTTGATCTGGTTGGTATAGTTTCAACCCACTTAGACACATAATCCACTGCCACAAGTATATATTCATGAGAAAAAGAGGTTGGAAAGGGTCCTATAAAGTCTATTCCCTACACATCAAATAGTTCCACCTCCAAAATATTGTTCAAAAGCATTTCATGTCTTCTAGAAATGTTGCCCACTCTTTGGCATTTGTCACAGCTCTCCACATAGGCTTTTGCATCTTTGAGCAATGTAGGCCAGAAGAAGCCTGCTTGTAAGACTTTAGCAGCTGTCCTAGAACCTCCATGATGGCCTCCATAATCTGAATTGTGGCAGTGCCATAAGATATCAGCTTACTCTTTCTGTGGAATGCATCTTCTCAATATACCATTCACTCCAATTTTGAAAAGATGAGGATCCTCCCAAATGTAGAACTTGTTGTCATGAAGAAACTTCTTTCTCTGCTGCCAACTCATTCTCTTTGGATAATGTTGAGTAGCCTTAAAGTTTTCTATATCAGCAAACCAAGGTAATTCTTCCATAGCTAGTAGCTTTTCATCAGGGAACTCCTCATTAATGTCACAGCAATCTGATTGCAGTGATTCCAAAGGTATTTTGGACAGATAATCTACAACACCATTATCCTTTCATTTCTTGTCTTTAATTTCCAATTCAAAATCTTGGAGTAGTAGGATCCATCTTAGCAATCTTGGTCTGACATCATGTTTAGAAAGCATTTCAAGGCAATATAGTTAGTATATACCACAACCTTTGATCCTACCAAATAAGATCTGAATTTATCAAAAGCAAACATTATAGCAAGCAGCTCTTTTTCAGTGGCTGTGTAATTAATTTGTGCAGAATTTAGGACTCTAGTAGCACAATAAATTACATGCAGTCTTTTATCTTTCTTTTGTCCTAATTAGCACCTATTGCATTGTCACTTATATCACACATTAGTTCAAATGGTAAAGTCCAGTTAGGTTTAACAAGTATTGGAGCATAAATCAATTTCTCTTTTAAAATGGAAAAGGAATTCAAACATGGTTCATCAAATACAAATTCTGCATCTTTCACAAGCAAGTCACTAAGAGGTTTAGCAATTTTAGAAAAATCCTTAATGAACCTCCTATAGAACCCCGCATGGCCTTAAAAGCTTCTAATTCCTTTTACATTCACAGGTGGAGGTAATTTACTAATCACTTCTATTTTAGCTTAATCAACCTCTATCCCTATCACAGAAATCTTATGGCCAAGCACTATTCCTTCTTGAACCATAAAGTGACATTTTTCCCAATTCAACACCAAATTAGTGTCTTGGCATCTCTGCAAAACAATGGACAAGTTAGATAGGCAATCATCAAATGAATCTCCAAACATAGAAAAATCATCCATGAATACTTCAATTATTTTCTCAACTAAGTCAGAAAAAATAGCAAGCATACACCTTTGAAATGTGCCTGGAGCATTAAAAAGCCCAAAAGGCATCCTTCTATATGCAAATATTCCAAATTGACAAGTAAATGCAGTCTTTTCTTGGTCAATTGGATCCATAGCAATCTGGTTATAGCCAGAATATCCATCTGGAAAGCAATAAAATGCATGACCAGCTAACCTTTCTAACATTTGGTTTGCAAAAGGTAGAGGAAAATGGTCTTTTTTGGTCACATCATTCAGCCTTCTATAATCTATGCACATCCTCCAGCCTGTAACTGTCCTTGTAGGTATCAATTCATTTTTTTTCATTTGGTACCATAGTCATTCCTCCCTTTTTAGGTACCACAGTCATTCCTCCCTTTTAGTTACCACTTGTACAGGACTTACCGAGCTGCTGTCTGAAATAGGATATATAATCCCAGCATCCAATAATTTCATGACCTCCTTTGTTACCACTTCCTTCATGGAAGGATTTAATCTTCTTTGAGGCTGCACAATTGGTTTAAATTTCTCTTCAAATAAAATTCTATGTTTGCAGAAAGTTGGATTAATACCTTTCAAATCTGATATGCTCCATCCTATTGCTGACTTTTGTGCTTTCAAGATTCTCAATAGCTTTTCTTCCTCTTCATCCTTGAGTTCATTGCTGATTATGAATGGATTTTCATGATTTTGGTCCAAAAATGCATATCTCAAGTAAGAAGGCAGTTGCTTGAGTTCTAACTTTTGAGTTTATTCTTCTTCTACTTCCTTCCTTAATTGGTTTCTCTGTAGGGGTCTAAACTGGTACAGTTTCCAATTGCTGCACAATATCCATAAGGTGTTCTTCCTTATGCATCACAGATTTAGTATTTCTTGCAACTATGGTTTCTCTCAACACAAAAATTTCATCAAATTCATTAAAATGATAAGGCTTAAAAAGAGAATCCAATGTATCCACTCTCATACATGTGTTATCATCAACTGGATACTTGAGTACTTTAAAAGCATTAAAATATTACCTTTTCATCCTACACTCTAAGCATGAGCTCTCCCTTTTGAACATCAATAAAAGCTCTTCCAGTTGCAAGGAATGGTCTTCCCAAAATCAGAGGTATATTTGCATCCACTTCCATGTCTAGAATGACAAAATCTGTAAGAAAAATAAATGTGTCAACCTTACAACAAATCTTCTATAACTTCGTATGGATAAATGAAAGATCTATCAGCTAATTGTAGTGTAATGTTGGTTAGTTTCACTTCTTCTATTCCCAACTTCTTCATGATAGCTAGGGGCATAAGATTGATGCTTGCTTCTAGATCACATAAAGCTCTTCCTACAATACATTTTCCAATTTCACAAGGGATGCTGAAGGATCTTGGATCCTTGAGTTTTTAAGGAAGTTTTCTTTTAAAAATAGCACTGCATTCTTCTGTTAATGGTATTGTCTTGTCATGTTCCAACTTCCTTTTCTTGAAAAGCAATTCTTTCATAAACTAAGCATAAGATGGCATCTGCTCCAATGCTTCTGCAAAAGGAATATTGATCTGTAATTTCTTGAACACATTCAGAAATCTTTCAAACTGCTTCTCTTGCTTAGGATTCAGCACACTTTGAGGATAAGGTAACCTTTTATATTTTTCTAGATCAATTGGACTGCACACATCCTCAAAGAGTTGCTTCTTTGTCTTTCTCTCAAAATTTGTAGGAGTTTCTACCTTATTTTCTGAATGTTCTTTCTTTAATAGCTTGAAATTTCCTTGTTGCATATCATTTTCTATTCTTCCTTTTTCTACTGCACCATTTACTTTATTTTCTGCAGGTTTTGGACTGGCTACCACAACTCCACTCCTTGTTGTTATAGCTTGACACTGCTCTTTTGGATTTATCATTGTGTAACTTGGAAATCTTCCCTCATCTTTATTTACTAGTTGTTCAACCAACTATCTAGTCTGAGTTTCTAGCTACTTCATGGAAGCTTCTTGATTTTTAATGCTGGTTTGAGTGACCTTCATGAACTACAGCATTGTCTCTTCAATCTCATTCATTCTTTCATTCATAGGTCTGGACGAATTTTGCCTTCTTTGAGGTTGAGTAGAGGAATTTCCTTGAAAATTCTATTGTTGCTATGAAGTTCCTGCATTTGAAAATGGAAGAGAGGGATTAGTGTTTTTCACAGCAGAATTTTGAGAATTCCATTTGTAAAATTGTTGATTTCTGTTATTTGGATATTAGAACCCAGGAGGAAATGAGTGCTGAGGAAAACATTCTTGCTGTCTTTGATAATTTCCCATATAACTAACTTGTTCTTGTGGATCTGGTATAGGTACATCACATGCACCATTAACATGATTCCCTCCACAAAAATCACAACTTAATTGATTGGTTGCAACATTTCCAGCTCGTAAATTGCTTATCTGCTGAGTCAAAGCTGTTATTTGCTCAGAAAATAATTGATTCTACAACTGACTTTGTGCAAGAAAAGTTTTTATAGCTTTAGCTTCATATCCATTACTACTCCCTGCATGTCTTGAGTTAGAATTCTGGTACATAGATGAAGTCATCATCTCAATAATTCTATGAGCTTCTTCTAAGGATTTCATACTTAAAGAACCTCCTGCAGCTGCATCTACCATGGTTCTAGTCACTACATTCATTCCATTGTAAAAGGTCTCTAACTGCATCCACTCTGGAATACAATCATGTGGACATCTTCTCAACAACACTTTATACCTCTCCCAAGCTTCATATAGTGATTCTCCTTCCTGCTGCACAAAGGATGTGATTTCTCCTCTCAGTTTGGCAACTTTTGATGGAGGAAAATACTTGGTTAAGAATTTGTTCACAAGCTTTGTCCATGTGGTGATGCTCTCTTGAGGCTATGCTTGTAACCAACACTTGGTCTTGTCTCTCAAAGAGAATGGAAATAGCCTCAATCTTATAGCATCTTCACTCACTCCATTCATCCTTATAGTGTCACATAACTGCAAAAAATTAGAAATATGCAAGTTAGGATCATTAGAAATTCCACCAGAAATTGATCCTGTTGTACCAAATGAAGCAAGGTTGGTTTGATTTCAAAATGATTAGCTTGAATGGTTTGGTCTAACTATTGAAGAATTATAGCCCTGCATATTTGGAATTGCATAATATCCTAATGTCGCCATTCTATGTTGTTCTGCCATTTCAATTTCTGGAGTTGTCTGTCCTAAAGGTGCATGTGTTTTCTGCAGAAGAGGAGTAATATGAATTTTTGGAGAATGTATAGTTTCTAAATCACTCTCACCTTCTACAGAACTTTCTGCTCTAGCCTCTTTTCTTAATCTTCTTAAAGTCTTATCTATGTTAGGATTAAAGACAAGAGTAGACTTATTTTTGTTTTTAACATGCATATACAATCAAAATGAGAAATAAGTAGGAAGAAAACAAAAGACTGCACTAATTCTATTATTCAAGCAATGTAACTACTTAAGGTAATACAAAGATCTATCAAAAATCCAAACTATAAAAGTACAGAATTAAGTAGTAAATTGATTACAAAACAGAAAAATTCTAAACGTAATCTGATATTGCAGAAAATTAAAGAAAATAAATGCTCAATCTAGTTATTTTCCTCTTACTAATGATATTGAAAACAACTATTCCCTGGCAACGGCACCAAAAACTTGTCACCTTCTCAACAGAAGTAATTTTAACTAGCAAGTGTACTAGTGTTATTGTAGCAAGTTATAAAATTTTTAGAACTATGCTTGAGTCCCAAATATCGTCCTCAGAGAATAGAATTCTCAAATATCACTTCATAAGTCCACAATTAGTTGAGCCTAATGAAATTCAGTTGAAGTTTGGAAGCAAAAGCAACAAATATTAAACTTCAAAAAATAGAACAGAACAAAGATCATGAAAATGTATATTTAATAGATGTAGAAAACATAGTTAGGGACTTGTTTCACCGAAACTTCAATGTTGATTCAATAAAGTTATGAACTTACAAGTACTTAGATGGAATGACAATCAGTTTCACAATATATTAATCAAAGGTTAATTCCTTAACTCAATGAATCTAACATTCAATTCAATCATTCAAATTCCTTATATCTGGTTCAATTAAATATTGCATTAAGCATTAGAAACCAAAAGATTGCAAGATAAAGATGTCTTATCCCTAAGAAATCAATAATCTTGGTAATTAATTCAGATATGAGAAACAAGTTCAACTTCCATTGATAAAAGTTCCTCTGTAATTAGTTAATTAAATTTCCATTCAATAACTACTTGAAAAGCAGAATCAATTACTCAATCCAATCCAGCACTCAAAGTTCAGATCCAAAATCAATTCAACACTTCCATTTCAGATCCATCATCCCTAACTACAAAGAGTTTAAGCAACCATTACAAAATGAAAAGAGAAAGAAAGAGAAGAAGAAGATGAACGAAAAAGCATCTTCAAGCCAATCTTCAATTTGATTCCTTAAGATTTAAATCTTGGTGTTCGTCCTCAATCTATCTCTCAGACTCTCTCAACACCAGAAAACAAATGGAATGTAAAAATGAACAAAAGATCCAAACAGATTTGAGCTAATTCATATTTATAGACTTCTCACCTTTGTAGCATGGTCACTATTTTTCACTATAGTAGCAACGCAGAGGCTTTTATGATAATCTTTAGTGATAAATGCAGATTTTACTAGTTTTTTACCTTAGTTTTTAATACATTTCATATGAAAAACATGATGGAGAAAGCTGGAAAACTCATAAAACTAATAGAATGTTCAATTCATTTCTAAATAATTTAATTGTTTAGATTTTGTGAATTTTATATGTAAAAAGTACTTATTAGAAAGTAGAAGAAAAGTAGAAAAAATTGAAATCAAGGAACAAGGTTTGGTAAAGCAAGAGTTGGGTGTTATCACTTTTGTTCATAAAAATGATTGTTCCAGAAGCTTAATATTGAAGAAAGACCTAAACGTTATCACTTTTGTTCACAAAAGTGATTGTTCTAGAGAAGCTTCCATCAAAGGAAGATGTGTATTATCACTTTTGTTCACAAAAGTGATCGTTTCAGTTACGCGTGATCACTTTTCCTTACAAAAGTGATAGTTCCAGAGCCTAACATTGAAGGTCGAACTGCGCGTTATCACTTTTCCTTACAAAAGTGATCGTTCCAGAGAGCTCTCTAGCAAAGCAAGCTGCGCATGATCACTTTTCCTTACAAAAGTGATCGTTCAAGCTGCGTGTGATCACTTTTCCTTACAAAAGTGATTGTTCAAGCTGCGTGTGACTCCTATTGTTCACGAAAGTGAACAAGTGCAGACTATGAACCTCTGTGTTGCTATTTTTATGAAAATAGTGATCACGCGAGAAAAGCAGAAAATTCTACAAATAAGATATTAGTCAAGAAACTTGTATCTTTTTCTCATTTTTCATTTTCCACCTTAGGAGAGTTAGAAAGGAAGATTAGGGGTGACTTTCAAGCTCTTGACCTTGAGGAATCAGGTTGGGGATTGGATTTATGAAGAAATTTTGCAGCTCTTCTTCTTCTAATCTTTCTCTCTCTTTTTCTTCTATGAACATGTTCTGATCAAGTCATCCTTTCATGTTAGGCTCTGGAACAATCACTTTTGCCAAGAAAAGTGATCACACCCAGCTTTTGCTTCATCAGACCTTGTTCTTTGCTTCTAATTTTTGCTACTTTTCTTCTATCTTTCCCTTGATCTTCCAATCTTATGAACTTAGCTCAAAATTTCCTACAAAAATATGATTAAATCATTACTTTTTACACAAAAAATTCATAAAATCTAAACAACTATGTATTTAGGAAAGGCTTTAAAAATTCTATTATTTTTATGAGTTTTTCAGCTTTTTATAACATGTTTTCTTTATCAAATGTATTAAAACTAAGATAAAATACTGGTAAAATATGGATTTATCACTTGCAAGAATGCATTTTCCTGTTGGCATCTCAGATTTGCATCGGGAAATCATTATGGATTTTCACAATTCAAAGATACAAAGTCCTTGGCCTTACCTCTATAGCTAGATTCATGTCCTGAAACTCCTCAACTAACTCCATCTCTTTCACCATAATAGCTGCCACATGCAATAACTTTCTTCTCAATGCGTCACCCACCACATTCACCCTGCCAGGATGGAAAGACAATGTGAAATCATAGTCCTTGAGAATTCCATCCACCTTCTCTGTCCCGTGTTCAGCTCTCTCTGATCAAATAGGTACTACAAACTCTTGTAATCACTGAACACCTCAAACCTTGCTCCATAGAGATAGTGCCTCTACACCTTCAGAGCAAAAACCACTACAGTTAACTCCAAGTCATGAGTCAAATAGTTGACTTTATGAGGACGCAATTGCCTCGAGACAAAGGCAACCACCCTTTCGTCTTACATCAGAACACATCTAAGTCCATGCCCTAATGCATTGCAATACACATCAAACTTCCACTCCAAGTCGGGTAGAACTAACACAGGTGCTGAAGTCAACTTCCCTTTCTGCTCTAGGAAACTAGCCTTACACTCCTTGCTCCATTTAAACTCCTTCCTTTTACGTCTCAGCTTCGTCAAAGGGAAAACTATTTTAGAAAATTTGTCTATGAATTTCCTATAATAGCTAGCTAGTCCCAGAAAACTGCGAATCTCTGTCACATTTGTAGATCTCGGCCATTGGGCTACTACTTTCATCTTACCAGGATCCACCATAATTCCATCCTTCGAGATTACATGTCCCAAAAAGTGAATTTACGACAGCCAAAACTCGTACTTGGAGAATTTTGCGTACAGTTGTCTCTCCCTCAAAATCTACAAAACTATCCTTAAGTGCTCGTCATGCTCCTCCTGAGTCGTCAAATAAATTAGGATATCGTGAATGAACACCACCACAAACTTATCCAAAAACTCATGGAAGATTCTGTTCATGTAGTCTATGAATACAACATATGCATTAGTCACACCAAACGGCATCACCAAATACTTGTAGTGACCATAACGCGTCCTGAAGGCTATTTTGGGCACATCCTCATTCTTCACCCTAATCTAATTGTATCCCGATCTCAAATTAATCTTTGAAAACACTACAACTCCCTTTAACTGGTCCATCAAATCATCGATTCTGAGAAGAGGGTACTTGTTCTTTATTGTCACTTTATTCAGTTGCCTGTAATAAACATATATCCTTATGCTCTTATATTTCTTTTTCACCAATAGAACAGGTGCTTCCCATGGCAACACACTCGGCCTTACAATCCGTTTTTGTAATAAGTCTTCCACTTACTTCTTGACCTCTACCAACTCCACCGATGACATCCTATATGGTGCCACAAAAATCAAGCTTGCTCCCAGAATGAGGTCAATGGTGAATTCTATCCTTTCTCTCTGGTGGCAACTCTAAAACATCATTAGGGAAAACTTCTAAGAAATTCCTCACCATTGGAATATGCTCTGGCCTTACCCCACTTTCAGCTTCTAGTGAGAACATGACCATAAAGGCCTTAGCACTAATCGTGTTCTCTCACGCACTTTGACCTAAAAGTCTAGGAATTTCTGATGTTGACTCACCAAAGATCAAGGTTTTCTCCTTATAGTCTAACAAAATATGGTTGATGGATAACCAATTCATTCCCAAAACCACGTCCAATTGAGAAAGAGGCAAACAAATCAAGTCCACCTCATGTCCCTACCATGCACCATTATAGAACACCCTAGACACGCCAATAAGGTTACGACCGATTTACTTGCAGGGGTAGTCACCACCATGTTACATGGTAATTCAATTACGGATAAACCTAAGCATTTCACACAATCCACGAAATCAAACGAGTGTGTCGCACCTGAGTCAAACAATACATCTAGTAACCTCCCTCTTATAACACATTTACCTCTGATCAGCTCCTTAGATTATGAAGTCTCTGTTCCACTCATGGCAAAGACCTTTCCCAGAATGCTCAGCATCAGCCCCGTGCTCCTTTTTGATTCTGGCCTCTAATTCGTGCTCACACTGCCGCTCTTCTTAGGAGTAGCCCAACACACATTGGTAGTGTGTCCTAAGCTTTCCACAATTTCCTTAGTTGGTCCATGGCTATAGGCAATCTCACAGCATGTGCGACCCTCTACATCTGAAACATTTGATTGGCCCTTTGGAAGAGCCAAAATCAGAGCCACCACTGCTCCTTTCCTATGATGAAGTCCCTCTGGATTGAGAATGGTTGGAGCTTGAATATGGCCCCTTAGAGAACCTAAGAGGTCTTCGGTCTTGCCTCATTGGACCACTCCCTCTGGTGTTCACTATCTTACCCTTTGAGTTGGCTTCAAATTTTTGCACTTGCTCACTAGAGTGGGCAAGTTAGTCAACTAAAATACACTAACTGTAGCACGAATCTTTAGCCTCAGCCCATGCTCAAATTGAGCACACAAGTCGTCCTCCCCATTTCTGTGTTGGTAGTGAGACCAGTACTTCATCAACTCCTAGAACTTCACTGCATATTCTCCCACAGTCATGCTTCCTTGTTTCAAGTTAAGGAATTCTTGAGCCTTCTGCTTCTTAAGATCCAAGGAAAAATAGTTCCCTAGGAAGCTCGCCTTGAACGCCTCCCATTAGATATAGCCACCTTCTTGTGACAAAGTTTAACTGGAAAACCTCCACCAGTCCTCTGCCTTTTCACATAGCATGTATGTGGCGTAAGTCACCTTGTGTTCTTCTCCGCATCCCATGGCATGGAAGACCTTCTCCACATCTGCCACCTATCTTTGGGCTCATTATGGGTCAAACTTTCCCTCAAACTTTGGAGGGTTATGCCTAGTAAAGGCTGACAGCCCTCACTATTCAGCTGGTTCTCTGTCTTGATTATGCACTAGTGCCTCTAGAACTTGGGTCATTCACTCTAGAAGGTCATTGGTGATACCAGCTCCTCTACCTCCATTGACTATTTCTAATATAGTTTATCAAACAAATTCAACAATCACATTGTAACAAGTCAGTTTAACATCAAACATTAACAACTCAGGTAAATAAGAACATATCAGCACATAGCTTGGATGCATCAGCCCCAATACTCCAGTCTGATTTGGATGAACTGCTCTGATACCAAAATTGTATCACCTTACTTTATTTCAATGTATTTGAAAATAAAATATTTTCACAATTTGAGAGGGAAAACAAAAATTTCATTTCTAATAACTTCAAATGCATAGTTTCAACAAAGTATTCCAAAATATGGAATGTGTTACAAATTTGAATCAAGTAAATGTTACAGGACCTATTTAATAAATCACAAATTTTAAAAATAACTTTCTTAATCCTATAGCAGTGTCATCCATACCTAGTCACTGAGCTTGGTGCTGATAATATTGGTCACCTAAAAAATAAGTGTAAGAGTGAGTCCTCTACGCGCTCACACACACAAACATAGAAACTCACCTTGCCTATCTCATAACATCTAATATAATAAAATCACACTTTAACAACATTAATTTATTCTTTTCAAGAATAGACGCATATTTGTACATCAATTCATACAAAGGTGCGCTCACTGCACCTTCAATCATTTCACACATACACATACGCTCACTGCACGTTAGCCACGCTGACTATGGCACTATGATCATAGTTTTTTGATGCCCTCAACCTTAGGGACTTACTCAGTTTCATACCATAGATGGTCACCAGTTAGCCCCACCTCACAGATACAAGTGTGCGGTCACGAGCCCCTTAGCAAAGGTATTGGTCAGAGCAAGTCAGGAGAAGAGTGTTAGCCTATGGTGTACCACGCTTACTGTTGGTGTCACTACCATCCTCTTTTCCCCAAGATATTCATATCGCCCTCATCTTTTATACCCCAATGTATCGTTGTAACCATTCATAGTTTTCAATTATTTTAAACACAACCATAATCACAATCAATATGCCATTTACACGCTTTCACTTCTTATTCATCCCACAACATTCATTCTCAAACATGGCATATATACATTTATTCAACTAGTTTCATCACACACTTTATCCAAAATCTACCACATTATGCTCAACATAAAATTCCCATCTAAACACATTTTTCTATGTTCTATCTCAATCACATTTCAATACCTAACAATATAAGCGAATTTTAAACCCAAAGAAATAGGGTAGAGTCCCTCCTTACCTCGAATTGAAGATCCACGATAAAATCATTGGTAGAAAGTCCCTTCACACAGTTTTCATCCTAAATACATGGAGAACTCCATGAGAAATCAAGAAGAATGAAGAAAGAGTGAAAACCAAAAACCCTAACTCATGGAACTTATCTCCAAATGTCAAAAACACATCCCCAACCTTCAATATAGAGTACAAACGGCCTTAAAGGCAATTTAATTGGTGAAAACGGGTTAGGGATCGAGTGAATCGAAAGAGACTCACCATATTTTTCTGAACCCTAAACCCCTCAAATACCATAAGAGTCACGATATTTTTAAATCAAATAGGGTTGTCCCTTAACCCTGAGGTCTAGAACACATGTAATAAGAGACATGTGGTGTTTGAATTACATGTTGACATTTTTAAATCCTTACTTGAGACTTTCGATGTTTTAAAATGTATTTATGAGTGTATTTTGAATTTGACGATTCTCAATCTTTGGTTGAGAATTATTTTACACTTGATGTTTGAGTAAATATTATTTTATGAAAATTGTGATTTATTTTAAGTGAGCTATTTACTCAAAGCTTGTTGAAAACTAAAGATTAATTAAATGGAATACTTTATTAAAATGCCCAACATAAGTATGTGTGCCTGGTGTACTAAGAATATATAGTTTGACTATTTGAAGTTATCTTATGGTTTGTGCTATTTGAAAATATATAGTTTGGCTCATGTGTTGATTGTGTAAAGCACTAAGAATATGCATATAGGCATATGTAGGCTGAGTGGACACCATATGTGAATTTGAGCCCTTTGAGGGTAGGAAATGTGTTGTGATAAGCTAAAAGGAAATTGGTATGTAAGTATATGCGCTTTAAGTTTGGCCATGGTTTCAACTTAGACCTTGAGTTCAATAATTGAATCTAATGACTAAAAGTAAACCTTTGTGAAAACTTTATTTTTTTTATTTTGAAAATAAATGAGTAATATAACTCTAGTTGGGTAATTATTGGAACTCAAGGAAAGAGATGAAGCTAGTGAGCTTGGAACACTTAGAGAAAGTGTATTGAGGCATGAGTATAAGTACTTGTCAATTCTCTATATATATGGTTCTAAATAGTTGATGAAATGACATAAAATTTTAAATTTGGCCAGTACCTCTGTGCGTGATTAAAGGAGTGAAACTCCAAAAGTGTGCATGACTATTCAGAAGACAAATATATGTGAAATCTCACTCCCCTATGAAGGAAGTCGCAAGGTTATTTTATAACTATTGTTGGTGAAAGATAGGAAGGACCACAATGTCTAGGGGATTTGATGGAGTTAGGTGACTTACCAATAGCACTATGAGTGTCCTAGTCCCCAGAACTATGGTTGGGAGTGTAACACCCTTTACCCCTCCTCTGTTCTCTATGATCTCTCACCTTCTCTTCTTAGAAATCTTCTTCAAAACTTTAATCTTCCTTCGAATCTGGGCTTGGAAGTTCAACCATTCAGATCCAAGAAACCTTAACCCTTAAGGCAATATCCTCTCTTGGAACGTTGTACCTTTCCCTTTGGACCTTTAAGAAAAACTCAACTTGAGAGATCCATATCCAGGTATGGGGAGTGGATCCCAAACCCTAATTCCTTTTTGGTATTTTGGTTTGAAAATACTAAGTTTCTCTATTAGAACCCTAGAATACTAATGTTTTCTTGAATCTCAAGTGTAAGAATAGCAACTTTTGACATGAAAACCCATGATTATTTTTGAAACTACCTACATACGAAATGTAACAAGAGCTCTAGAAAGAACTGTTTTGAGAAATATTAGGATATTACTGGTGAACATTTTTTTAGAGATGGTTAAGATTACTATTTGACATTTTTGGAATAATAGTCATACTGTGAATATTAGATGATACCAAAACTTTAGGATAGATAACTATATTGATACTAAGAAAGTGTGTGTATTGAAATTGTATGATTGGTCTGAGTCTGGAGGTGTCCGACCTTCAACATATTGTATTGATCTATATGGTGTGAAATTAATTGATGATCCTTCTATGATGGACTGATATAATATGATAACTATAAATGTTTATCTGTTGACTAATGTGTGTTGAAATTAGTGGATTTGAATTATTGAGAAAAAGTGAGTAATATGACATGATTGTGGAATTATGAGATTTGTGATTATAATACGTGAGTCTTAATTGACTAATAGGTGTGATTATGATACAAGTATTGTAATATATCTAAGAGTGTACTTATAATATATGTATTGTAATATATGGATTTATATAAAACATAACTCACGTATTATGACATACTGATCGATAAAAAAGATATGGAAATAAAATGAGAAATACTAAGAAAGAGAATAATATGAGAAATGTTGAGAATAAGTATAGATAGTCACAAAAATACATTGGGGGTATGGAAGACGGGGCGATTGTAAAGATCTAGTAGAAATAAGGGTGGTAGATGTTTTTCTATAAAATGCGCATAATTAATGAAAATAGAGAGAAAAGACACTACAGGCCTCACTGATTTCCTGACTTAAACCCCTAACTACACCTTTGCTAAAAGGAGTCAGGTCGGCACACGTGTATCCGTGTTGCTGCGACTAACCAACAACTGTCTATGCTATGAAGTCCTCAACGGATCCTAAGGGAAATGAATATGAAAGTGTGATGAATATAAAAATGCATGATTATAATATATGCTTTGTAACATATTGATTGATGTTGCTATAATATATGTGTTGTAATATATCAATGGGTGAGATTATGACACATGTATTATAATATATTGATTGATGTGATAGGATACATGTATTATGACATATAAATTAGTGTAGAAAAGTATGTTATAAATATTTCAAAGGTGATTGAATTATTATATGTACTTTGTTGAAATGTTGATTTGTTTGATTTGAGTGTTATTGTTAACCAATGTATGTTAGAAATACGTTAGCAAATATTTTCTGTATTATATAAATTTTATGTCAAATAAGAGATTTAGTGGGGTGGAAAATACTCACCCTTACTAATAATTTTTTAGGAGACAAGATTGAAGAGGATAAAAGAAAGATTGCTCCTTTCTAGGATTATAGCTCAATGATATTGGAAGGAAACACTGCTTTGTAGGGTCTAGAATAATTTGAAGAATTGTAATATTTTATTATATTTACATCTTATGTTGACCAAGCTTTGTAAATATTTTAAGTGTTAATTCTAAAACTTATAATACTTTGATGAATTTTGGAGTAATTAATAACATTTGGAAATGTATCGATAATATCGATGATTAGTTATTGTATAGTGATTTGCAATTAGTTTTAAACAACAAAATTTATTCTCTTGAGAAGTGTTATTAATGGTATTTTAGACTTATATGTATGCAATGTGAACCAATTAATTTGTTAGACGTAAATTTAAATTTTGCTTATTACTTTAAAATTCCAAAACTACACCTTTGAAAGTTTTAAACTCTTTCGAATCTTATAAAATTTCTTAGAGATATATGAGTTTTTTTTATTCAATTCTTAAATCTATAAGACACAATAAAATTCTTCTATTTTCCCTTTTCGCTATAAAAAAAATTCGAGGATGTTACAAAATGGTCTTCATGCGATGCTCCTTTATCCTAACCTTCTTCCGAGACTTGTTGGTCAAGCTAGATCGGTCGGTGGAGGTTCTAGTCCCTATCATACATGCGAAATGTAGGCTGGCTAGTAAAACTCCCAACAACTTTTGAACAATAGGATTGTTATGCATCCAAAGTCGCATAAGCAAGAAAATGAGATTTTTGCTAAACTAAGAGTTATCATTTGCATTGATCATGCATTACATAATTAGACTTGTATTTTATTAAATTGTGAAAGTGACAATTGTTCTGATGAGACATATGGCTATATTCACTTTGTTTTGTTTTTTTTTCTGAATATTATTTACCATTATGTAATTAGACTTGTACTTTATTAAATTGTGAAAGTGACAATTGTTCTGATGAGACATATGGCTATATTCACTTTGTTTTATTTATTTTCTAAATATTATTTACTTAGAAATATATCTCACTCCTTCTTTTCTTTGTTGAAATGTGTTGCGGTATTGGATATTTTCTTTTAGTTGTTGCAGATTTTGAGGATGACTCTTCCCTGTCTTATTCTCTATGTTAAGCTGAAATTTAAGGAGAATCCTTTGGTTGCCGAGGAGAGGAGGACCCTTCCAAGGAGTCATTACTGCTACTTAGTTATTTCTTTTGTTGTCCACTACTAGAGGACTATACTTGCTGTATGGTGGAGGACTAGATACTCTGTTTCATTTTGGTAACTTAGGTGTAATATACTTTGTTTTGATACTCTGATGGTTGTAGATTGCGTCATTAAGACTCTTGGATAATTTGTAGTTACTTTTGATAAATATGGGATTTATCAATATGACTAGATTTATGTTATCAATTATCTTCTGATTTTATTTGAAATGAAATTAAATAGGTAGAAAATTGATTCTTCGATGCGTGTAGGAAATAAAGGTGAACTCTGTGGGTTCATGCCTTCGTGGTTATACATTAAGTGTACCTATCCCTAACAGAGTTGTAGTTGAAATAATAAACAACATATTGCATCTCATGTTATTAGTAATTGTTTATGAGCGGGTGAAAAGGATTGGAGTTCACTTATATTTGTAACACCTTAAATTTAATTTCAATTAATAAGGAATTTTGCAATGTTTTGAAATAAAAAAAATTTCCATTTTCAATCCAAGTTTCATCAAACATTTCAAATACAGAAAGGGGGTTACAAATTGCATCAAACAGCTGCTACAGGACTTATTCAAATACAACAGTTTTTAAAATAATATCCTAAGTCCTATAGCAGTTCCATCCACCCGCTTCACTATGTTCGGTGTTGATCGTCTTGATTACCTGAAAAATGAATGTAAGGGTGAGTACTCTACACTATCCAAAACACACAGTCAACATAGAGTCTCACCTTCAGCACATTTTCAATATATTAAACAAATACAATCACAGGCAGCATTATCACACAACTCATGTCAATTTAACACTTATGCACTCACGGTATCGGCAGCATTTCACATCCATAAGTACAATTCACAAACCTGTGTATACGCACGCCAGGCACACTCACTGTGGTACTATGATCACAAATTTACACCATGAATGGTCGCCGGTTACCCCGCCTCACGGATACCACGTGGGCAGTCATGGGTCGCTCAGCAAAGATAGTGGTCAGAGGTCTAGTCAGGAAGAGAGTGTGTGGTCCGTGGTGCACCCATTTCATAGTCATAGTCGGTGTCACCACCACTCCCTCTTTTTCAAGGTATTTCTACCGTCCTCATCTTCCACACTCCCAGTATATGGTTCATTACAATGGTGCTAATATGCCTCAGTCACGCATGTAATATTCATGCTTCACACGGCACACAACCTATATTTTATTCATAATATACGGCACTAGGCCCACATTCATTTCACAACACACGACACATAGCCTACAATTATTCATTCATATTACACGGCCCTCGGGCCCACACTTTTAACAACATTCATTCAATATATATATATATATATATACGGCACAAGTGCCCCATTCACAATGCTCGGCATACAAGCGCTCATTCTATCACACAACATCAATTTCCTACCCTATTACTCAGCCACATCACTATATTCCACAGATAAACAGAAAATCACATATATTTGAGATAGGGTAGAGCCCTTTTTACCTTGGATTGAAGACCCGCACTCGGTTCAACCTTGGAAGTGCTCCCCGCACGGTTTTCGGCCTAAAACACATGGAAGGACTCCATGAGAATCCAATGGAACCCAGAAACAGAGAAAAGGGGATGAGAAACGGAACCCTAACCATTAAAACTCACCTCCAAGCGTTCCCCACATGGATTCAACCTTCAATCAAGCTCCCGAATGGCAGGCAATTAATCGGTAGAATAGGGCTTTAGGTCGAGAGGATTGAAGAGATTTGGGAGAGAATTTGAGAAATGAATTTCAAATTCCTAAACTCCCTTTTAAAACCCTTCTGATCGCGACACTCTCACTACAGCGACAACTCTTGCTGCAGCGAGGCATCTCTCGCTGCAGCGACGCCTTCTATCGCCACAGCGAAAATCTCAGACAAATCTGCATCCTGGTTTCTGCAGAATCTTGCTACAGCGAGATTGCACCCAGAAATGCACTCCCCTCTATCGCTCTCTCGCCACAGCAAGACGTCTCTCACTACAGCAAGAAGGCGACAGTTCGCCCTTTTCCTCCTAGGGTCCTCTCGCTACAGCGAGAACACCCTGCATCTAGGCACTTAGCCTATTTTCAGCCCAATCCAGTCACGCACACATATATATACACATCCATAACAATAATTAATATTATCAAAATTTGGGGCGTTACAATATTGTTACGCCAATACGTGGTATGGCTATATTATTCAAGTGGTACTTACTAATATCATGATTTTCTAAATGTTTTAAGTATGTGTAAATAAAGAAATAGAATCTCATGAGTAATTATAAGTAATAAGAACATGACATGTATTTTTATAAACTGTTCTCTATCAGGTGCATGAAGAATCAAGATTCATGTCGTGACTGTGTGTCACTTAAAAGCAAGTTTCTCAATACTCAAGAATGATAGTGGTATTCACAAATTAGGTTGAGTAATATTATGCACTTGTGTTATTAAAAAAAATCTCATTTTGTCCAAGACTTTTAATAATAGTCAGTATACACTACACATCAAGTTATCCAAAGAAGGGATGAGAAGTAGTAAGATTGTTGGTCCTGTTACACATCCAATCAAGTTTCAAGATCCTTGTTTGCCATTAATGAAAATTGATTATTTTATGCATTTTTTTGAATTTTAAACTATTTTAAAAAAAGAAATGAAAAAATAAAATCATAAACACCTTAAAGGTTGTTTTTGTTTTTTTATTTTAAAAATTGAAAATAAAAAAATTAAATTTTTTTAAAGATTTAAGTTGACAAACAAATTTTAATTTTAATTTTTAAAAAGTAAAAAATATATATTTAAAAAGGGAATTAATCATGCCTAATAATATGCCTCTTCTTCTTTTACGATTTCCGTCTTATTATTATTTCTATATTTATATAATTATTTATTTATAAGTATACATAACCAAATCAAAAATGATTTTTTTATTAAGAAATAATTTATATTAAAATGGTAAAAAAAATATTATTATTGGTAAAAGAATATTTACATATGTATATAGATAAGGGGGATGTAACAGAATATCTAATACAAAAATTATAGATAGATACTAAAACTTAGATTTATAAAATTTTAAAAACCAAAATTAAAATTAAGATTAAGATAAATTATAGGAATAAAAAAATATTTAAACCATATTTTGAAAGAGAATCAGATATACAAACAAAGGTTGAATAAATAAACTTGGAAGGAATCTCTTCTACCCAACTTGCTCAAACCCCTTTAACCGATACCTTTTAAACATAATTATCTAATTTTCCCCATAGAAGTCATGTAGCAAGTTCAAAATTAGATGACACTAGTAAATTGTTTCCTGCTAAAAAATGGTGTCAAATTTTATTGCATATTGCGAAAGTCAAAGCTACTTTGAACTTTCAATCTTGTAGATAAATATTTAATAAAAATTAAGCAGAAAAAGTTACTCATATAATCTAGTTGTTTTGAACTTGATATCTTTTGCATTTTGGACGGTTTCTATTCCTTTTAAATTATACAGGTTTAATTGCACTTTTCCTACACTTATTTTAATTTATATGTGATTTTGATCTCTCTAATTCAATTGGTAGTATTTATTCTTCATAGTTTTTTAATTGTTCTAATTAAATCGAGACACTAAAATATCATTCAACAATTAATAAAAAGATGATAAAGACATAACGTATTATTTGTGTATATATATATATATATATATATAATATTCAAATAAAAAATGTATAAAAATGATACAACCTTTTAATTTTAATTAATTATTGTATATACTTTTCTTTATGTAAATCTATACAAATTAATGATATATTATATTTTAATTTATTATTAGATAGAATTTTGATATGAGAGGCTTAATTTAAATAATTAAAAAAATTATAAAAACAAAATATGAACAATAAAAATTAAAGAAATTAAATAGGTGATTTTGAATCCTTGGTTTCCATCTCAAATGTGAGCTAGGAAATAGATCTGAGGCAGCCACCAAATTCTCGTATTTATCCTTATGCACTTAGTAAATAGGAAACTTAAGATGAAGATTGGATGGTTCAAATCTCAAATGCATGTTCAGAGTCCATTTTTGTCAAGATTAATATGAGTCAAACTTGATCCAATGATTTTAATTCTGATTGCGTGAATGCATGAAAACATTGATTGCGACATGTATATGAATGGTCATAACTTTTTTTAACATGATAGATACAATACACAATTTGCATACTACACATTTCCAACAATATGTTTAGGAAAAAATATTCTGCTTCTATAAATATTACTTTTTTAGTAATCATTTTTAAAATGTTAATTTGGTTAAAATGTTTTTATTTGATATTAAAAAAATGAAATATTTAATTATTATGAAAAAATATTCAAAATTCCTTTTAAGAAATACGCCATCAGATTTTTCTTAAACCACAAAAACATTCTTTATTGAACCACCATTCATTCTTAAGAAACAATTAGTCATTGCTAAAAAAGGTATTCAATTATATACGATTTGCCTTGTGGCAATATTATAATTTGTAAATCATGATTTAACCATACGAAAAAACAGCACTTTCAACATCTATTTAGTTAAGACCAAGCATGTGGTTTATTTGTGAATAAAATTCGGTTAGCACTATTCAAATCATGGTTTCTATAGTGTAAATTAGAATACAAAAAATGCCCTCAGCATTACCAAGTATTGTTGTTCATAATGCATTTCTTGAACTGCATTTATTGAAAAACCAGAACCAGAGACAATACATTAAACCAAAGGTCATATTGACTTAACAGCTGCATAAAAAACAAGGGACGTTTGTGTCAAATAAACCCATCATAAAATTCAAGTAAACCTTAACCTATAATGCATATATGCATACTATAAATGTGGTAAAGAAAATAAAGTAAAAGTCCTATATATGACATTGTGTTAACAAAAATGACACTTTATAAGTTCCTTTTCTTTGCATACATAACACTTTAACAGAACCTAGTAATAATTATTTTATCTAGCTTACCTGTAACCAACCCCTTTTGTATTAAAAAAGATGAAACTATCATATAAGTGAGGTCACCCTGTAAAGATTTTCTTCCTTCCTTTTTTATCATGTACAAATGCCAAATCCACTGGACTTGTATCTGAAACTCAACATTCATGAGTTCAACATAATGCCTATAATGCTGCAACGTCACGATGCTTAATGCAGCTCTTTTCTTATTGTTTTGAGCTTTTCTTTTCAGACTTGGAAACTTGAGATTGTGGATTGGAATTATCATCTTGAGCCTGAGAATTAGATCTATGATGATAGTAATTCTTAGAATTCTGAATGGCTTGTCTAAGTTCAGCGTACATCTTGACAGAAGATCCAGAAAAATTATTCAATTGACCAAGAAATCTAAGAAAGCTTGCACGAAATCGATCAAAACCTGAGTCCCAGTCCTCTAAATTGTCATCTTTCAGTAGATTATTTGATGATTCGCCACCTATATGAGCATTCCAAGATGTTATACGGGGGTGATTTGCACCTTTACCCTGATTCTTTTCTTGACGTGGCAAGAACCGAGCAGTTTCACCAGCTAAACTCTTTATAGAATCCACAACATCCTGGATGGGTAATTCACCAAGCTTTTCCAACCAGATGTCACAGGTGGCGTATATTGGAGGACCGTAAATTCGCAGGAGTGGTAGTTGGGGCCTCCTCTTCTTCTTGGCTTTTTTTTGTTGAAGAGAAACACATTTGTTTAGCCATCCATTTATTGCCTCCAGATAGGATTTCTGTGCTCCAATCCACTTTGTAAAACTTGAGGCTAGATAATTGAGTTCACTTTCAAGATAGGAAGTAATTTGTCTGTGTATTTCGGAGTGATTGGTTATTCTAGCATGGCTGTTGCTATATGCTGTTGACATAATCTGAAATTGAAGCTTATGGCAATCAAACATCACTTCCCACATCCGACTTAACCTGCCACAGAAGCGAAATAAAAACTTAACAAAAACAAAAGCATTAAGTTCATATTATTGACACACGTGAATTAACATGTATAAACCATACATACACTTCATACCTAAGAAATCACATGTAACCTACATTGCAAAGGTTATTTTATTAGTACATCATCAGTAAGTTATTAAAATATAAATCAGAAAGTCAGAAACCTTGAATAATAAAAAATTGTGAAGTTAAACTTGGGAGCATTTTGATAAGCTTTGAAAAAGCACTTCCATGATATATCCTTTTTAGTTTTATTTCTAGAATCTACACTTTCTAGCTTATGATAAAAGCAATAAAACAGCATTTTTTGGAGTTTCAACTTTTTTCTTCTCAAAAGCTTATTTAATGATCATAAGAAAAATTAATTCTTTTAATTAAAAGAAACTTATCGTACAAACAAATCAGTGTTAAAGATTACTCCTGATTTTAGGGTTGGAAAAAAGAAAATTATTAGTAGTATCTCTTGACGTTTATACACTATTCTTTAGGACCCTCGCCCATTATTGACACATAGGGCTTCTACCTAAGTACCTAAGCAAGAACTTGAACACGACATAGGGAGAATGTAGCTTCAAGATATGAAAAGCATCATATGATAATAATCATTTCACTGCAGCCCCCAAAAAGGAGGGGAAGAAAGCATTCGCAGTGTCTCTTGCACCAGAATAACATTAACAGATTTGAACAATTTAAAACTCTACTTCACTACGAAAAATTGGATAAGAATTTGAAACAGTATACTCCAATTGTGTAAGCCAGACATAGAATGACAGTCACAATAAACGGGAAAATTATGTAATTCAGTAATTGGACAACTCTTTCCAAGAAACTTCTACTTCAAAAATCTTCTAGTTAGTAAAGACACTCCAAATTGCTTTCTCAGTTAGTGCAATTTTCATCCCAATCTTGAAATATAATGCAAGATAAAAAGTTAACACACGACAGCATGAAAAAGTACCAGAGTAAAACAGCAGGAAGCCAAAGAATCTTACCCTTCAATCAATTCCTCAAGTTGAGGCTGAAGCTCTTTGTCCCGTAATTCTTCAATCCTCTTTGATATAGAGTCTATCCTAAGAATCGCAACTCTGATTCTTGAATGCAGATCCTTGACTACAGCACGTGTTTTATCAATTGTAGATGTCTTTACTTCTTTTGATTCCAGATGCTGTAAGATTTTACACTTCATGTCATATTCCTTTCTGATCACCCCACTAGCCTGCAATTAGAAGAAATAAATATTAGTAAATAGACAAAGAAATGCCCATATTAAGATCAGATAATTATAAAGGCCAGCTGACCTGAAAATTCAGTCTCTTAGAGGAAAGCATAAAGAATTTCAAAATTATAATTTCTGGTGAGACTACTGTTGTTGACCTCATGTCATGTTCACACTTGTTAGAATACATATAGCAAGGTTTACACTTTCTTGAATGTAATAAAAAAAATATGCTGTTTAATGATGATTCTGATAATAAAACCTAAAATCCACATCCATTTTAATTATCAGTTTTACTATGGTCCACAATTATGTATTACTAGTATTATCATCTATTAATTTTACTTATCATTTGACCAATTAGATCAATATATTCAAACTGATAAGAAACAAAATAAAAGCAACCAGGGCTAATCGATAGAGACATTTTTCACAAGACTACATACAATTGAGATTAAAAAAGGCAGGAGGGGGTGGGGACCATTAATCCCTGATGCACAATGTATTAAAATCATGATCTTAATCTTGCTTTGTTGACTGTTCCAGTTATGAAGGGGGAATAGGCCATAAATTTGCTTTAGCTTCGTATGCTCAGCCAACTGTTTGTCACTTCTTTCCTGCATCACTACCTACAAAATCTTGCTGTGCATTCCACAAGCAAAGCCGGCCCCTACCACTAGTATCTATCCTGTCTGTTTGGTTTCTACTCGCACTTACTGTGAATATTAGAAATATAGCCCTTACCTAGTTACTGTCCGCCAAGCCAAGCCACCAAGGGCTTTTAACAAGTTTAAGTGATATTACTAGTCATGAACTCAAATTTGACCATGTCATGTCAGTACCCTCTCCAAATTTTGATCTGTAAAACATCCTAGTTCTACATGATTTGTGGGATAAACATTCTTTAAGGGGAAATTTTTATTTATAATACCAAGGATATCAGAGGCTAACATAAAGAATATGGCCGACTAGAACCTAAAATCATGTCATGTCAAGTAACCACTTAATCTAATACGGTAAGAACCTTTGAAAAGGACAGACAAGATTCACAAGAATATGAGAAAAGGAAAAGATAGAACAGTATAAGAGGATGCGATATGGCCTGAGAGGATAAGTTGAAGATGCTGTTTATTTTGATCCACAACTGTATAAATATTCCCAAAACAACACCGTATATTTACATAGAAAAATCCCTTCTTCCACAGTTCAAAGCCAAGGCAAAGTCAGCAGGAGGTAGTGGGGCCAGCAGGTTGATGCAGTGATGGCAGGGCGCAGGTGACAATTGTGTAAGTGCTAGTGTGTTGATCTGGTGCTGAGGAAAGTAGAAATGGTGTCATACAAGTTTTCTTATTGAGCCTTATACATGGAAAATCCTCAACAAAACTTACCATTTGTATAAGCTTATACAATGTGATGTGTGCACCAATTTTATATATAGCTACTGTATCTAGGGTGCCAAACAGGCCATACAAACGAAATGCCACCAATCATGATGATAATTGCATGTACCTTGTGTGTGAGCATATGTGTGCGTAAAAAAATTAAAAGGAGTGGTATCAAATCAATGAACTGCTTCACTAAGAAACAGTTGATATCCTTTATTCTACTATCACTTGTACCTTATTGCTTAAAATACTAGTTAATAAATCACTCTAGGGCTTAGTCTACTATCCAAACTAAGATTTCTGCAACATCCTACTATCAAAACATAACATACCCAAAATACAGGTAAGTCAGTAATAGTTTATAAGAAATACACAGTACCTTGACTTCATCATAGAGCTTCCTTTCCCATGCATATAATCTATCCAAGGTTGAAGCATGACTTCCAGAGATCATGCAGAAATTATCAAAGAGATTATTGGTAAGGTCCTCTATATCATCTTTTGAGTTCGCTCCCAAAGGGTTTCTGGATGAAGAGGATCGAGATGACATCGTCCTATGCCAAGTTAAGTACTTAACCGAGTTTTGTGCAGGTTCTAACAAGATGTAATGAAAAATTAGAAATAAAATTCAAGACACAGCTTTCATCAAACAGCAATTACCATAGATAGAGAGTATTTCAGAAGCTTCTAATATCACAGAAGATTGGCAAATGACGGGTAGTTAATTACCAATATAAACAATCGTACTAACAATTTTGGTGGGTGACAAACCAACTACTAATGAAACTCGATAAAAATCATAATTCGACGCACAATTCTAACAATACAAAGATTTAGAAATAGGATACTATCATTCCTACCAGAGCAAATATGTGCTCCAAAGGAATATGTCTGAACAAACAATCAGACAGCTCAACACAAGATGATCTGCAAAGTCCTGGTAACATGAGAGATCAAAAGCAAAAAGACTGAAAAATACCTTCCGGAAGGTGACTAGGGTCTTCCCCACATGAAAAACATGCCTTCAAAAATGAGGATGGCCCTGAATTATCTGTTACAATAAAGAATTTTTATGTTTAAATGTTAAATTGTTTAATCTTGAAGTGAATTGCATAACAATGTAAAAAACCTTCCAAAAACCCCTTTGACAATGAAATTTCATTTTAAACCCTAAGTAAAACAAGAAGAAACCTAGTAAAAAAAGTACCATGATCTCAGTCATAGATATTTACGCAGGAACAGGCTATAGGGAAAACCCCCTTTTATTGTTTCCAGCTAAGAGTCCATATAGTTATTTGTGTAATCTATAGGTAGCATAGCCATAGACTATAAACAATAAGGAAAAACACAACATGCCATAAGAACTTCATTTTTATTTTATTTGCACACCTGTATAAATGGATTTGAATGCTCTCATGTGTCTTTTACACATGAATAAGAAGAGGGTGATAAACACAAAGACCCAGCACAAGGCCCATAAATTTTGTTATGTCCAGGATCTCTGTCATTATGTCTATCCACATGATCTTCTCAAATAAAAAATTCATGAGAGGGATCCAAATCCTACTAAGAACTGTTAAAATTTAATATTTCCCAAATGGCATGGACACAAAGAAACATATGGAGAATAAAAGGCTAGAAAAATTACTTTCTTTTGCTGGAAATAGAGGACGAAGGTGCAATTTATTTGCCTCAAGCATTCTTGGAACCTCTTTACCAGATTCAGAGGCTTTAACAAAGAGGATTTCAATATCTTTCATGCTTGAAAAGAAATCCTTAGGGACAACTTTTTTTTCAGTATCATTTTCTTTCACCGTGGATTTATTTGGTTCAGTTGGAACTACAACTGCTCTAGAAGCTGACTTTAATGGTGATACTTCAGGAGAGCTCCCCTTTTCCCCATTCACAAATTCAACTTCAGAAGCTGAATCCCCTGTCAGAGGCTTATTTGTGGCAGGAAAACCATTGGCTTGAACGTGATCATTAACTCTATTAAAGTTTTCAAATCTTCGGACTAAGGTATCTGTGGCAGGCTCATCATCAAATTCATCTTCAGAATCCTGAGAGTCTTCACTTCCATGAGAAGAAATCTTGTCCTCATCATCTTCCAACTCAGGAATTCCTTCCTCCTCGCTAAGCAGTGTTATATCATCAGCATTCCCCGTATCATGGAGCATGACCTTTCCTTCTTGAAAAGAAAATTGATTATCAATTGGATGAAAAAGACCAAAAAAGTCCCATGGTGGAGTTCCAGCTGGAAGAGAAGAATCATCAAATGCTGATGTTTCAGACCTTTCAGTAGATCGAGGAGTGGCATGTAGTGGAGCACTTGATGATGTTACCGTTCCTATTGTAGGTACAGGTGGTTTTTCTTCAACCTTTTTAGAAGAATTACTGCTAAATTTCATATGATTTGCTTGGAATTTACTAAAGGTAGGAGGAGAGGGAGTTGGAGAAGCATCAATGTGCTGTGACACAGATGGAGAAGAGAGTGAGAACTGGGACATGGTCTTCTCGAGTGGCTCTGGCGTGGCATTAGTGGAAGTATATAAGGAAGATTCAATTGGTGCTTCAGGTTCAGTGAATTTTCTCAAGGCTGTTCCTGTACTTTTCAGTGACTGGACATATGAAACATGAGCAGCTGCTAATGAGCAACGGCCATCAAGTGCTTGCCTAACAAATTTCTTCCGTTCACGGCACAGCTGGAGTGCCTTATCATCATCCATTTTGGAGCTTGAGGCCCCCATTACAACAAGCCTAGACTTACCTTCTTTCCCTTTATGCAAGTTTTGGTAAAGGACTACTATCTGTAGATTAATTCAGTATCACATCTATTAGAGAAACAATAATTTAATTCTATACAAGTAGTATAACAAAAGAAAATTACAGCTCAGAAGCAACTCAATATCCACAAAAACAGATTATGAAACATTACTATAGTTACTAGCATCAAGTCTAAACATTAACAGGTGTTAAAGATGTTTTAGTGTGTCATAACAATGAAATATCTCCATTATTATACACCTGTCAGAAAAGCAGAGCAGAAATAAATCTGACCAACACCCAGGACAAAAAATAAGAGTTTAAAAAGATGTAATTAAATCACCAATGCAACAAACAGGCCTAACTACTGCCATAGGTTTCATTGTTTCAATCAAATAGATGATACTTTACTATTGATCATCTTTTAAAAAAAATAAAAATGAAAACCAAAGTTGGGGGCAAAGAGATAAGAGAACCCCATGAATATTACCACAACCAAACTTTCCAAATTTAGCATGAAAACAAAATCCAAATCCATGTAACACTAATTCCACACAAACTATGCATAAACAACATCACATCCTCAATCCAGAAACCCTCAACTCTGCCACCAAAACTACCCAATAGGTACAGTTACAGCACAAAGAAGTCAATCCAATACAGAAAGAAAAATAGATAAGCAACAAAGGAAGGAAAATTTCAGAACCCAATGGGAAACACAGTGCCTGGAGAAGCAGAACAAAGCAATAAAATTTGGCACAAAGTAGAAAACTTTCAAGGAAGAGAAAGAAAACCCACTTGCAAAATTGGAAAACAAAAAGTGGGTCACTCTCAAAAAATCATGAAACTTTCGAATGGCACAGTACAAATATCTTGAAGAAAACAGCACAGTGGAAACACAAACCAAAAAACGGAATAGAATTTGATAAAGTTGGAAATATTGGGTAGCGAGCGTGCAGTGAATCAGTTGTGGAAGTCAAGAACTTGGAATTCAGCGAGAATCGTGAACAGAGAAGAGAAGGGAAACTTGTATTTTATTTTATTTTATTTTTTCTCTCCCTAGAAAGAGAGAGAAACAGCGGGAGAGGAGAGAGAAGGAGAAAGTGGGAGACGAATCTGGGATCGGCCCATCGCTGTTTCCATGCAAAAGGCATATGAAAAGACCATCTTAGTTTGGATGTGCGCCCCACCTCATTATTTTTCTGGTAATAGGACCCACTCATATGTTGTAAATTCACATTCTTGAACTCATCAAATTTGAACCTATCAAAAAAAGGAAATAAAAAGAAACGTAAACCCCTCCGTCTTTAAAACATTGATTCAAAATTAAAATAAAATATTTTTTATTAAAAACATATTATTAATATATCTCTTCTCATACTTTTCAATGTTATTTTTTAAAGAATATATTTTTATTCTTTAATTATTATCCTATAAATATTAATTAGCGAACCAAAAAAAAAACAACGAAAAAGAACACTTTCTTGTTGAAGCATCTAAGCTTTTTTCTTTTTATATTTTTAAATAAGAGGCATCTAATTTCTACTTCTTCAATCATCCATTACTTTCTTGTATACTTTTATGTGTTGTATTTAAATATGGTTTGCTAAATACAGTCGTTCAATACAGAACCATGTATTTCTTGCACAGATCTTATCAAATTAAAATTTAAAAATATATTTTATAATTATTTTTTTATTTTAATAATTTTTATAAATTAAAAAATAAATATTTTTACTACTAATAATAAATATTGACAAGAGATTAAATTATATTAGTTTATATATTAATAACTAATATCATTTAATAATTTTTATTAAAAATTAATATAAAATCAGCTATTAAATTAAAATCTCTAATCATATAAATTATATTTAAAAAATATGAATCCATAATTATTTAATACTACATTCATGTATATTAAAAGTAATATCATATATCTATAAAAGAGACTAAAAATACAACCTTTAACATATATTTTTTATAATATATTTTTTATTATTAGTTTAAATTTATTAAAAATTATAAAATTATGAGTTTCGTTTCTAATTGAATGAGTTATATCATAATTAATAGTTTCAAATTAATTTTAACTAATAATAAAATGGATATTAAAAAAATGTGTTGTTAACACTCATATTTTTTGAAATATGTGAAAATGAAATTTTTATTATAATATTATATTTATTCAACATTAACATAATTTAATATAAATAATTATGATAAAATATAATTATAATTTAATAATTTAATCCATAAAAACTACTTTACTTTATTAATAATATAATCATTAGTACTTTTTACATAATTTGATATCTTATCGTAAATTTAACATTAATATTTTGACTAAACTCTTATTTTAGTCTATAAAATAGTAAGTGTCAAATATTTGAATATTTAAAATTTTAAAAATATTACATTAATTTTTAACTTTTATTTTTGTTAGACATTTTAATCTTTAGATTTAGATACTATAATAACAATAACAAAATAATATTGATATGTTATGTTAAATAGTACGTATAATTAAGTATGTTAAACATTTTAGTCCCTAACTAAAATGCTTGATGAATAATAATCTGAAAAACTAAAATATCTAATAGTTAACAATTTCAAGGATTAAAATAAAATAAAAATATATATATTATATTATATACGATGTTATTTTTATTATGTAATCAATTATATATATTATTTGCAATATTTTGTTATTAATTATTAATAACGTATGTATCTAAGAATTAAAATATTTAACGAAAACAAAAGATAAATGCTAACGTGATATTTTTAAAATTTTAAAAACTAAAATTTCGTATACTTATTATCTCAACGATCAAAATGATGATTTAGTTTTAATATTTTATAAAATCAAATCAAGCAATTAATTCACAATGATATGATTTTTTATTAAATAAAAATTAATATTTTGTTGACTAATTTATTTAATTTAATGATTTTCTATTAAATTATTTATTTTAACTAATATTTTTAAAAAATTAACATGAAATATAATAAGATATGTATAAATTAATCATCATTAAAATAATATTTATTTTTATATGTTATTTTTATTTTTAATTACTAACAAAATTATACTTTTAAAAAAATGAAGTTAACTTAATCTAAATTTAACACTTCCTCTGTTAAATAACTCAATATAAAATATAAATTTAACCATTTAAATGTTACATTATCATAAAATCTTAGATAACTTTAATATTAACTGATATTTATTTTATAGTTAATTCTTACCTTTATTTAAAAAAAAATAGTATTCATTAAAATAAAATTTATTGATAAAGTATTATCTGCTTCTTAAATTGCATCAAATTTTGTAAAGTTGATATCTAGTTAATAATAACATTCAATTTAATAATTGAATTAAAAAATTTGAATATTAATAAAAGATCATTAAATATAATTTTAAAAGAGTGACTTAATTAAAAAAATTATGTTTTTTATCTACATAAAAATATATTTAAAATTAAAAAAGAAAAATAGAGCCTCATCACCACATCACTAGGTATTCAACATTTCCACAAAAGAGCACTTTATTCAACCTTTTTATTTTTCTTTTGTGCCTGCGTTGGTACCTCTACCTTTAAACGGGTCCAAGTACTTATCATAGGTAGATAAACGGATCAGTAATGTGTTTTTCGGTTGACTAGTGAATCACTGTATTTGTTAATTAGAATAAGATTTGTTAAAAAAATATATTTTACTAAAAATAATTATCATTTATCAACACTAAAAAATTATCAAATGTTAAGATAACTTTTTGTTAGTATAATATATATATATATATATATATATATTTAAATTATTAGCATGAACTTCAAAAAATTTATACTCACAAATTATGTAGTACATAATATATTAATATTTTTACTTACAAAATTAATTTTGAATATAATTCATCATATCGTTCCTACATATTTTTAAATTATAAATTAATAATTTTTTTAGACAAAAGTTGCACTAACAGAAACTATTTTAACACTTGACAATTTTTATTTATTAATAAATGATTTTTTTAATTTTTTGCAATGATTAAAACTTGATTCATGAAGACTTAGCTACTACAGATATAAAAAATTAAATTTCACATGTAAATTTCATCGTCTCATGTTAAAATTTGGAAAAGTTGAAACTCAAAATATTATTTTTAAAAGAAAATAATTTTTTAAGGATTTTTTTTAATTTTAAATTAAAAATTATATATTATTTATAATAAAAATATATAATTAATATATTAAATTATATTAATATATAAAATTATATATTTTTTAAAAATATTAATTTTAAATTTATTTATTTAAAATAAAAATTTTCTCTTTTCCTTCCCTCCAGAAATCGTCTTCCCCAATGTTCGTGAGTGACATCTGAATCACCGTTTGCAACTCAACTATGTTAGTTTTAGAAACAAAACAAAATTATTACAACCTTCGACGACTTCCAATAAAAAATATGAACAACACAAACACTAAAAACATGCACAAAATCCGGCGTCCACTAATTTCTGGAAACATTCGTCAAGAGACAGTTTTTAAATATATTTTATTAAAGACTAAACAATATGTATAAAAATTATTAAATTACAAGAAAAATTCCAAATTTTTAATAAATTTTAATTAATAAGAATCTACATATATAAAAAAATCTTATTGACATTTCTCTTCGTGCAAATCCGAAACAAACTTAATAGTCAATGAAGAGATAAATATTGAAGTATATTAAAGATAAGATAGAGGCTACTTCACAACCTTCAATTCCTTCATCTATCATAATTATTTTCTAAACGTCAAAAGACACTACAAAGAGTAAACCAAAGGGTGCGGCTTGCCAACACAACATGAATCCACCTACCACCAAAGAGTTCTATAAAGAGAGGGTTACAAAAGGACAAGTCAATTTGGGATGAAGAAAATGACCAAGTCAAAAGGTGTTTTCTTGTGTTACTAATATACCTGTCAAAATGAGTTATAATTTAGTGAGTTAACCCGATTTATTGATATGGTAGAATAAAAATAATTACTAAAATCTCATATTAGATTAGCTTACCTCACCTTTTTTTTATAAGCATTAACTTATTTTAATTAAATTATATTTGATAAAGATAGTTTGTAACTTATTTAGAACTTTAAAGTTTATTAACTTGGTGAATAAATTTAGAGAGTTATTTGATAAATATAAAATGAAATGGGTCTGTCACTTTTGAAACATAATTATTAAAAATTATCTCAAGAAGTGTTCAGTTTTCAAAAGCTAAAAAATACATGTAATTTTAATTTTAAAAAGATAATTTTTTTTAAAAAAAATGCAAACAAACATGCTCTGATATTTTTATTACATTTTTTTTATTTTTTTAAATGTAATGAATATTTATTGATATAGCATGTTAAAATTAATAAATTTTAAAATAAATTCAAGTTATTATTTAAAGCTAACTTTACTACTAAAAATTACAACTTCACAAATTTTAGTTTATTTTCCCTTATATAGCCTTAGCCTACGATTAAAGTGAGATGAGTTGGGTTTAAGCTATTTGTTTTTTCCAAAGTAGATACACAAAATGAATTACAATTAAAGATACTATAACACAGTGATTAGTGAGTATTTTATGAATGTAATGATGCTATTACTTTCATATTATATCCCATTTAATGAATTTTCTTTTCTTAGATTATTTTTATATTCTTTTAATATACAATGTGTTTTTAATCTTAATAAATATAACTAAATTTGTTATTGTTTCCTTTAATTTTTATTTTAATCTTAAAAAAAATTAAAAAATTTAAAAAAATTTCTATCATGACGTTCCATGCATTTAACTTGTCATTTACATATCATCACCATCACTTTAGATAATGCATTACCTTTTAAAAAAATAATAAAATTTATGAAAATTAGATTTAATAAAAAATATTAAAATTAAATTTATTTTTATTTATAAAAATCAATAACATATTAAAAAAATTATTTTTAAAATTATGATGATGCAACTCATTTAATCCACTAATCGAGATAGGCACAATAATCATTTAGTAACATGTCAATAAAGTGAGGTAGGTTTAGTTAATTAGTTTATTTTTATATAATATATTGTTAATTAAATGAAAGTTACCTCACTAGAAAATATAAATAAATTTATCATGAATTGTATTAAATTAAAATTTATTAAAATTTATTATAATATTTTATATATATTAAAATTATAAATAATTTATACTTATTATCTTTAAATTATATTTAAGAAAAAATTATTAGAATTTATTGTATATAAAACCTTTACATTGATGGTTAATAGGTTATACAATATTAAAAGCAAAAATAATAAAATTTATTATTAATGATATTTAATAAAAATTTGTTATATATACAAAATTTGGAAAAATACATTGTCAACGGGTAAAAAAAATATTAATTAAATTATATAAAAATATATTCTCAAAAATTTAATGAAAGTCTCAAATTACCTATTAATTGAAAATAAAATTGTATTGTTACTTAAAGTATTATTCAAATTTGAATGACATTGATTTAGATTATTTTATTAATTAATTTATTATATTTAGTATTTAATAATGTATATTAAATATTAAAAATTTACACTTACAAAATTATTATTTTATATTGTATATTATTAAATTATAATTTTATAAAAAAATAAATAAATTATAATATAAATAAAAATATAATTTTTATTATATTAATTTTTTATTTTTTAAATAAGCTTTTTTGTATAAATAATATTTTAAAAGTTATTTCTCAAAATAGAGTTAATTAAAAACTATTTTTCTATTTGAGGTTTTTTTTTTTTTTGCCCTTAGTACCATATTGGAGTTTTACGAAGATACTATTATTTTATTATTTTTTGAAACAAAATATATCATAACAATACCTACTCCTATAAAATAACACGTGTTAAATACACAATGAATATCTCCTCTTTTTAAACGATATTGCTATCTTTATCTTTAAACGATACTGTTATCTTTATTTTTGCAGTGATACTACCATCTACCAGTTAAGTGTGATATTATATAAGATGTTGACATGTGACATTAATTTAAAAATATTTAAAATTATAATTTTAAAATATATAAAATTACAATTTAAAAATATTTAAAATTATAATTTAAAAATATTTAAAATTATAATTTAAAAATATTTAAATTTATTTTAAAAAATACTTAAGATTTAAATTTAAAAATATTTAAAGTCATGATTTTATAAAAATAAAATTATGATTTTAAAAAATACTTAAGATTATAAATTTTAAAAAATTTGAAATTATAAATATAAAAAAAATTAATATTATCTTTAAAATAATTAGTACTAAAATTAAAATAAATATCTCATAATTTCTAATAATGTTTTAAAAATTTATAATTTTAATGAATCAGATGATTATAAATTTAATTTTTATTTTTATGCATGTTATGTTAACTAAACTTATTTTAACTAATTTTTTTTTACTAAAAGTAATATTATAACTAAAATTAAATTTTTATTATTACTCATTTTATTTTGAAATTCATAATCTTATTTTTAAAATATTTAATTTTATGACTCAATCAATTATAAATTTAATTTATATTTTTATAAAAAAATATGTCAATTAAACTTATCACAACGTTTTTTTACTACAATTATAAAAAAAAATTATGTCATTAATACTACAATTAAAATTAAATTCTTACCATTTCTAATTTTATTTTTTAAAAATTTATAATCTTAAATATTTTTAAATTTGAATCTTAAGTATTTTTTTAAATTTATAATCTTAAATTTTAAATTTAAATATTTTTTAAATTATTTTTAAATAAATTTCATGTGTCAACATTTCACATAATATTGCACGTGACACGTAAATAACAGTACCATTACAAAGATTGAGATAGCATTGTAGTCTAAAAAGAGGAGATACTCATTCTAGCTTGACATATTATCATAGGAGTATGTATCGTTTTTTGATATGTGTGATACTATTTAAAAAAAAAAATTCATGAAACTCTAATACACCTATTGACGTGGCAAAAAAGCGTTAGAAAAAGGAATAATTTTTAATTAATCTTATTTTGAGAAATTCTGATACACATAATCTTATGTTTTTTACTCAATTCAGAGTACTTTTACATGCCATAATTATTTTATTTTTTGAATGGAGAAATTTTCTATTTTGAATTTTTGATTAATATTATCTTTTAATTTATAATTCTCTATTTTCAAAATTTTTTCTATGTAAAATAAAAGGTTAAAAATTTTGATATAAATATTTATGTTATTCAAATAAAAGAATGCATATTTAAAGATATAAAAATCTATCTAATTAAGGTTCTTTAATAAAATTAACATAAAAATATATTTATCAATAAAGTAAATCATAAAAATAATTTGGAAAATAAAAACTGCATAAAAATATATAAATGTTCAATAAAGTAAATTGTTGTCTTTAGTAATTTAAATTATGTAAATTTGATAGAATTCTGATGTAATTTTATTAGTTTTGCAGGAGATTCTAAGGTAAGAGTCTTGAGGATAAAGATTCAAGAAGAGAAAGTAGAAGAAAGTAGTAATTTTGGAGACAAAGAATAACGATTAATGAAGCTAGTTGTTGGGTGTGATCACTATTTTAAAGAAAAGTGATCATTCCAGAGCCTAATTTCAAGGACTGACTTATGCGTTGCTACTTTTTCTAATAATAGTAACCACGTGCATGAAGAGAGATCTTGCGTGATCACTATTTCTGATAATAGTGATTGTTCCAGAGCTGGGGGGATAAGAAGAATAACTTATGCGTGATCACTATTTTTTAGTAAAGTGAGCACGCACAAGTCTGAAAAGAGGAATAAGCTGCGCATGATCACTATTTTTCAGTAAAGTAAACACGCGCAAGTCTAAAAAGAGGAATAAGCTACATGTGATCACTATTTATTTTAGTAAAGTGAACACACACAAGTATGAAAAGAGGCAACAAGTTGCGCATGATCACTATTTTTCAGTAAAGTGATCATGCGCATGAGTAAAGAGCAAAACAAGCTACGCGTTGTTACTTTTGTCAATAAAAGTGATTATTCTAGAGAGCATTCCAGAAAAACAAGTTACGCGTGACTCCTTTTGTCAATAAAAGTGATCACACACATTCTATTTGAGGCAATCCATCTCTGCGTTGCTACTATTATAAACAAAAGTGATTGTTCAAGTCATGAAGGTTACAGAAAGGCTTCTGCGTGGTTACTTTATTTTATAAAAGTAACCATGCCAAAAAGGCAAAAAATCTATAAATATAAGATTAGCTCAAAAACTTGCAATCATTTCTCATTTTTTCATTTCCACACCTTAGGAAAGTTAGAGAGGGAGATTGGGGGCGACTTTCAAGCTTTGGACCTTGAGGAATCTGGCTGGGGATTGGATTTATGAATAAATTTTGCAGCTCCTCTTCTTCTACTCTTTCTCTCTCTTTTTCTTTTAGGAGCATGTTTTGATTTCTTTTTGTTATAGATTGATGGATCTGATTTTGATATTGTAAATTGATTGTGGATCTAGATTTTAAGATCTTGATTGTATTGAACGCTTAATTCTTTCCTTGATGCAATTCTTAAATTAGCTATTCAATTGAATTGAACCTAGAGAATTTTCATCAATGGAAGTTGAGTTAATTTCTCAGATTTAAATTGAATGTCAAGGATATGAATATCTTAGGGATAAGAATTCATGATCTTGTGATCTCTTAATTTCTAATACCTAATGCAATGTTTGACTGAATTACACCTAAGAAATTAGGGTAGTTTAGTTAGATATTAGGATCAATGAGGCAAGGAATTGTCCTTTGATTAATCTAGTGAAATTGATCATCAATCAATTAAGGAACTTAGAGTTCATATCTCATTCAGTTTTGCAATTGATAAAGAGGTGATATCAATTCTAACTCCATTCACACATTATTTCATTTCTAAAATTCGTAGCTCTGTTTTGTTGTAATTTTCTTATTTCTATACTTTAGTTTGCAAATGATCAAAACATCTCCAATATTCGTTTGGCTGAACTAGATATTGATTTGTGAAGTGGTAATTGATAGATTAATCCCTGAGGGCGATACGTGGGGCTCAAATGAATTCCAAATTTTATTACTTGCTACAACTATCTATTACACTTACTAGTTAGTGTCCTCTTAGCTTTGTGACATGTGTAAATACAAATGGACGAGAACAAGGTGAAGGTATGAATCCTACCTTCTGAGGAGGATATGTGGATGTTTGACGTCGCGACCTAGTAGAGTATATTCCATAGACTTGCTCATGTGATTCATGGACAGGAGATACCTAGTTACCTTACCATGCCTTGTCTGCTACCTTAACTCCATTGTCTGTTGACCCTTGTTGCTACAATTCTAAACACTAGCAAGTGCACTAGGAATTACAGCAAGTAATGAGTAATTTTTAAGATCAGACTATCGTCTCCACAGGAAATTAGGAAATCAATTATCAATTCACAGAACAATAACTAGTTGAGCTATAAGAAATTGCAAGAGTTATAACATTCAGAAAACAAGAAATAAGAACAATTAAAAGGTAAAGAATTTGCAGAAAATAGAGTACAAATTTGATGTTGAGATTAGAAATGGATGAATGATAGTTAGGAATTTATTTCACAAGAATGTCAATATCAATTCAATTATGCCTCTAAACATTCAAGCAATTGGTCAATTGACAATCAATTTCTCTTATTAATAGTTAAAGTTTAATCCCTTAAATCATTGACCCTAACGAGTAACTAAACCACCCTAATCTCTTAGGTGAAGTTCAATTTCAAGTTGCATTAAGACTTAGAACTGTAGTATCGCAGGATTAGGTTCCTTTATCCCTAAGAAATCCCTAATTCTGGTTGCTAATTCAGATCAGAGAAGCAAATCCAACTTCCATTGGCAAATGTTCCTCTTTGATTAATCATACAAATTCCCATTCAAAGTTTGCAATGACAGCAGAATTAACAACTCAATTAATCCAAGAACTCAAATTTCAAAAGCAAGAAACAAATCAATACATCAATTCAAGGTCCATAAACTCCTAGCTACAAAGAATTAGGCAAACATTGTAACAGAGAAAGAGAAAGAAGGAGAAGAAGAGAAGAAAAGCAGAGAAGTCATCTTCACGAGCTCCAATCCAATTCCTTTTCTTGGAGCTTCGAGGTTCAACCCCAATCTTCTCTCTCACTCTCTCTCAATGAGAATCTAACAGAAAAAAATGGAAAATGAACAAAAGACCATGAGATCTGAGCTTGCTCTAGTATTTATAAGAATTCCCGACTTTAGGCGTTGTCACTTTACTTCATAAGAGTGGCCACGCAGAGGCTCATGTAGTTTCTGGAAGACAGGAACATTCACTTTCACTGATAAGAGTAGCAACACAAAAGATCAAGTGGTTGCGCATGTTCACTTTCATGAGTAAAAGTGGCCACGCGCAACTTCTCAAGTTAAGGTTTCTCTGGAACATCCATTTTCACTGGTAAAAGTGGTTACGCAGAGGTTTGCTGAGATTGAGGTTCTCTGGAACACTCACTCTCACCTGCAAGAGTGTTAATGCACAACATATTCTTCTGTGAAAATCTCTAGAACACTCACTTTAGTTGGTAAGAGTGACCACGCCCAAACTCCCTTCTTCTTTTAAGCTCTAGAACAATCACTTTTATTAACAATAGTGATCACACTCAGCTTGCATTCCAGAATTCCTGTGTTTTGAGTCCAGAATTGCTACTCTTCTTCTTCCTTTCCATTGATCTTCCATTTCCATGAATCTTGCTCAGATTATTGCTACAAAAATAAGAATAAATTCTTAATTTCTAAGCAGAAATCTCACAATTGCTAAAATAACTACAAATTGACATAAAACTTTCAATCATTCTATTTTTCTGAGTTTTCTGCTTTTCTCATATATTTTTCTTATCCAATGGTTTAGAACTATGCTAAAATATTAGTAAAAATATAGATTCATCACTACCCCAAACTTGAATTTTCGCATGTCTTCAAGCAAATCAAACTAAACCAAGTGTAATTCCTCATTCTTTTAAAATCAATTTGCAAACTGCTTATCTCAAAGATTTCAAATTCTAATTTCTGTGTTTTCTGCAAAATTTTCAATCAAATTGTTCATCCCAATACTCATTATAATAGTCAAACTGTATTAATCAAGCTCTGAATAAGAATTGCTATCTAAGTTCATATACTTCATCAAAATTCATGTGAGCACAATTAATAAACATGATCACAGCTCACTTGGAAGTGTTTCCCTCATCACTCAACAATGTTTAGGTGCTATTTTCTCTCTAAATCATCAATTTAACTACACTATACCATGTGCTTGCCCATATTCTCAATTTTCTCTGCTTAATACAGTCAATCAAACATCCATAGGACTTTTTGTAGGTTATAACAGGGCTAAGGTCAAGGTAGGTATTGAACAAAATGGAAACAATTCATGAATTTTCAAAAGATCAGAGACATTTTGAGTGAATGACTTTAAAACTAGTATGGGTTTGCATTATTTCTCACTAATTCCCTCAATTATGCAACATATAATTTCACTCGTGCAGCAGCGTTCTAAATTTTTCTTTTCTCTTGCTTTTGCCTTCATACACTATTTTCTTTTCATTCCTTTTTCTGCAGCACTTTGCTGCATATTCTTCTTTTGAACTCATATTTTGCTATTTTCACCATCTTTGCTGCATATTTTTCATTTTTCTGCAGCTTTTTGCTATTTCTTTCTGTTTTTGTGAATTCAAAACTTAGATAGCTTGCTATTCCCCACCCCAAACTTAGAACTTTGCTTGTCCTGAAGCAAATAAAAATTTGGATGCCACCCCAAACTTAGTTTTAATCTCATTCTTGATTAGACTCAATATGCCTTTTTTCATTTAAATGGTAAAATTGGTTTTTCATTAAGGCTTATAATGAGTTAAATGATGAATCCATATTTTTACTAATATTTTAGTGTATTTCTAACCCATTTGATAAGAAAAATATATAAAAAAAAGTAGAAAAATTCAGAAAAATAGAATGATTGAAAGTTTTCTTTTAATATGTAGTTATTTTAGCATTTATGGAATTTCTGCTTAGATCTTAAGAAATTAATATTGTTTTTGTAGGAATAATCTGAGCAAAAGTCATGAAAATGGAAGATCAATTGAAAGGAAGAGGAAGAATAGCAATTTTGGACTCCAAAACATAAGAATAATGGAATGCAAGCTGGGCGTGATCACTATTATCAGTGAAAGTGATCACTCCAGACATCAAAGAGGATTACATACTGGGCATTAACACTTTTACCAGTGAAAGTGATCGTTCCAGAGCTTAAAAGAAGATGGGAGTCTGGGCATAGTCACTCTTACCAGTGAAAGTGAGTGTTCTAGAGAAAGAAAATTTTCAACGAGCTCTGCGTTAACACTCTTGCTGGCGAAAGTGAGTGTTCCAGAGAGTCTCTCAGAAATCTCAGACATCGCGAGCTCTGCATGGTCACTTTTACCAGCGAAAGTGAGTGTTCCAAAGAAGGCAAAATTTTAGCAAGCTCTGCATCACCACTTTTACCAGTGAAAGTGGATGTTCCAGAGAGGAGTGTATCAAGGCAAGTTGTGTGTGGTCACTCTTGCTCTCGAAAGTGATCACGCGCAACCACTCGACCTCCTATGTTGCAACTCTTAGCAGTGAAAGTGATAGTTCCAGTTTCTAGAAACCACATGAGCCTCTGCATAACCACTCTTATCAGCAAGAGTGATAACGCATAGAATTGAGATTTCTATAAATACCTGTTTAAGCTCAGAACTCAGGGTCTTTTGTTCATTTTCTGTTAGATTCTCATTGAGAGAGAGTGAGAGAGAGGATTGGGGTCAAATTTTGAAGCTCCAAGAAGAGGCATTGGATTGGAGCTCATGGAGATGGCTTCTTTGCAATTCTTCTCTTCTTTTCCTTCTTTCTCTTTCTCTGTTACAATGTTTGCTTAATTCTTCATAGTTAGGAGTTTATGGACCTTGAATTGATGTATTGATTCAACTTTTGCTTCAGAAATTTGAGTTCTTGAATTAATTGAGTTGTTAATTCTGCTGTTATTGCAATCTTTGAATGGAAATTCGTATGATTAATTAAAGAGGAACATTTGCCAATGGAAGTTGGGTTTGCTTCTCTGATCTGAATTAGCAACCAGAATTAGGGATTTCTTAGGGATAAGGGAACCTAATTCTGCAATCCTAAGGTTCTAAGCCTTAATGCAACTTGAAATTAAACTTCACCCAAGGTATTAGGGTGGTTTAGTTGCTTGTTAGGGTCAATAATTTAAGGGATTAAACTTTGAGTATTAATAAGAGAAACTGATTGTCAATTAACTAATTGCTTGAATGTTCAGAGGCATAATTGAATTAATATTGACATTCTTGTGAAATAAATTCCTAACTATCTTTCATTCTTCTCTCATCTCAACATAACTGTCATACTCTATTTTTGCTGCAAGTTTCTTACCTTTTAATTGTTTTTAATTCTTACTTTCTGAATGATACAACTCTTCCAAATTTGTTTAGCTCAACTGGTTGTTGTTCTATGAAGTGGTACTTGATTTCCTAATTCCTTGTGAAGACGATATTCTAATCTTAAAAATTACTTATTACTTGCTGCAATTACTAGTGCACTTGCTAGTGTTTAGAATTGTAACAACAGTAAATTCAAGAAAGGGATATTAAGCTCAAAGGGGTTAACTACGATATTTAAGCACAATGGGAGGTTCATTTAGGCTAACTAGGCATAATCAAACAAGGCCTCCATCATATGTGTGAAAACTGTAAAGTTGCATATTTAATCAAGAAACAAGGCAAGTTCTAGAGAGTATAACAAAATTATAATTAATCACACATGAAAGAAAAGTATGCAGCTCAAGTCTCACTAGTGGTTTGTAAGTGAACATATTAATCAATAAACTCACAATTCACTTTTTCAGAATTATATGCATCTAGTGGCAAGACTGCCTCATTTTGAAAATACAAGTGTGATCTCATTTTATAATGAGAAAAACAGCTTAAAATGAAAATTTCAAACAGAATTCACAGAATTGTTAATTAAACTTCATTTGATTCACAGAAAGCAGTTCAATAGCTATATTAATTTTTGTATTTTTCAGAAAATTTCAGTGTAATGTGAAGCCAACTCATGAATAAGAGGTAGAGAATGAAACCCCTTTCATGGCAGCTTGTGCAAGTGTCAGCATCCATTTGAGGCACCATCTGTTCTGGCCTTCTTTGATCTGGGAGTGTTCTTGGAGGATCCAAATTGAGTGTTTCTGGAAGATCTCCTTGGAGTGTTGCTGGAAGACCCAACTTGAGCTTTCCTAGAAGCTTTAATTGGTGTATTTATGGAAGTTTTGGCCATTTTTTCAGTTTCTGCAATGAAGAACAAATTGGTTAGTTTAACTTTTTGCCAAACATAGTTGCCTAAGCACAGATACATAGCATTGAACAATCACTCTAAAAAAAAAAATTTATTTTCATCCCTAAATTGCAATCTCAGAATGCATTCATTATCACAACATCTCAGGGTCACACAGAGAGGTAATTTCATATTGACACTCAATTTTTCAACACAGTTGTGCACTCCAGTTATCAATTCAACATTTTCAGAGACATTTATTTAGGTCAACTAAGATTTTGCAGAGATTTGGTTCATATAATGTGCAATATAGGTTCAATTATCCCAACAGAAATATCATAAATGACAGAGAACACCTATTCAGCATTTTGTCCATTCTATTATTGCATCAAATAATACCAGAACAGTTCCCCTAATACCCATTTTTGAATTTTCTAAAACCTCAAACATAGAACACAGTTCAGAAGATAAATTCAGACAATCAATTTCAATACTTTTCAATCAACAACAAACTTAGACAATGCTTCATTACCCTATTTGACATTTTCCAAAACAATACATACAGAACACATTGCATAAGATAATTTCAAACCATCAATTTCAACATCTTTCAATCAAAACATTTTTTATTAAAGTCTTTTTAGGTCATTGAACTTCTGCAGAAATTTAATCAGAGAGTTAGCACAATGCAGATTCTAATCTCCTAGAAAATTCATACGTAACAGAGAAAACTTATTCAGAGTATTATTCTCTCATTGCTAAGTCAAATAAAATCAAAACATTGCTCCCTTAACCCTATTCGACATCTTCCCAAACATTAAATATAGAAAACCCTAATTATAGATTTAGAGAAGTGAGGGTAAGCGTACCTGGTAGGAAGATGCAGAAATGTGGGGAAAAAACTTGCTGCTACTAGGTCGACACGCAGGGAGATTGAAATCGTAAAAATACTCAGAGAGAGAGGGAATTTTTCTAGGGTGAAGTGTGTGCGTGATCATTGTTAGTAATATTTATAGTCACGCGTGAGCACGTGACTACTTTTAAAAGTGAAAGTGAACGTTACAATTTTTAAAGGTTCTTAGCGTTGCCACTTTTTTTTTTTTATTATTAAACTGAGTGTTCCAGAGAATTAATTTTTTTAGAGTGATGAGTGCATTATCACTATTGCTAGGTAAAGTGATAACACGTAAGCAATATTGCAACTTTTTTCACAAAAGGAATAACGCATATAAGTTTCATACTTACCTATGCGTAGCCACTTTTACTAGAGAAAGTGAGCGTTCCAGAGAGGATGTTTTCACATCTGCCTCTGCATGATCACTCTCATCAATGAGAGTGATTGTTCCAGAGGAGCGTGTTTACTTTGATGCCTTTGTGTAATTACTTTTATCAGTAAAAGTTATTGTTTCAGAGGGGAACATCAAATTCCACTCTCTGCGTAGCTCCTTCCTTGCAATATAGTGACTACTTTCATTAGTCAATTGCTTTTCAAAACTCAAATGACTCACTTGTCACACTCTAAACCTTCAAATACACACTCACAACATCAAACCTCTAATCACTTATCAAATTCACCTCAGAAAACCAGATGCAGCAAAATTCTAATTGCAGAAATTATGAAACATGAATATGCAAAATTCTAAACAGTATAAAAAAGCTTAAATGGGTTAGAAATGTGAGTTGTCTTTCATAAAGCGCTCTTTTAACGTCACTAGCTTGACATTAAATGTTCCTCACTCAAGAGGAACCAATTTCATGCATGAGATATTCCTTGTAAACTCGTCTCCATGATAGACCTTCAATCTTTGGCCATTAACCTTGAATTCTCTCCCTATCTTTTGATCCTTAATCAGAATTGCTCCAAAAGGAGATGTTTCCTTGATCAGAAAAGGCCCAGACCATCTTGATCTAATTTTTCCTGGAAATAGTTTCAATCTGCAATTAAACAATAGCACTTGCTGTCCAGGTCTGAATTCTCTTTGCAGAATGAATTTGTCATGAATTCTCTTGGTTCTCTCTTTGTACAACTTTGCATTTTCATAAGCTTATTGTATAAACTCCTCTAATTCATGTAATTGAAAAATTCTCTTCTTTCCAGCATTGGGTAAATCAAAGTTCAGCCATTTAGTAGTCCAATAAGCTTTGTGCTCCAACTCCATAGGTAAGTGACATGCCTTTCCAAAACCTAATTGGTAAGGTGACATACCCATTGGGGTTTTAAAGGCACTTCTGTATGCCCAAAGAGAGTCATCTAGCTTCTTTGACAAGTCTTTTCTTGAACTACTCACTACTTTCTCTAAAATCTGCTTGATTTCTCTGTTTGACACTTCCACTTGTCCACTTGTTTGTGGTTGGTATGAAGTAGCAACCTTGTGCTTCACACCATACTTCATTAACACTGCTTCAAGATATTTGTTGCAAAAATGAGCACCTCCATCACTTATCAGAAATCTGGGTACTCCAAACCTTGCAAAAATATTCTTTCTTATCAAGGATATCACTACCTTGGCATCATTTAATCTTATGGGAATGGCTTCCACCCATTTGGAAACATAATCCACTGCCACTAAGATGTATTCATGAGAAAATGGTGTGGGAAAAGGTCCCATGAAATCAATTCCCCTTACATCAAACAATTCCACTTCTAAAATGTTTGTCAATGGCAGCTCATGCCTCCTAGAGATGTTTCCTGTTCTTTGACATTTATCACAGCTTTCAACATACTTCTTAGCATCCTTGAAGAGTGTAGGCCAAAAGAAATCTACTTGCAAGACTTTTGCAGCAGTCCTTGAACTTGCATGATGGCCTTCATATTCTGAGTTGTGGTAATGCCATAATATTTCAGATTGCTCTTCCTCTGGTATATACCTTCTCAGTAGCCCATCTATTCCAATTTTGAACAACAATGGATCTTCCCATACATAGTATTTGCTGTCATGGAAGAATTTTTTTTTTGCTGCCAACTCATCCAATTTGGAACATGATGTGTAGCTTTAAAGTTGGCAATGTCAGCAAACCATGGCTGTGACTCAATCTTGAATAGGCTCTCATCATATGGAATGGCCTCATGTGGTAGTCTTGATAAGTGGTTAGCAACTCTATTCTCCTTCCCTTTCTTGTCTTTGATCTCTAACTCAAATTCTTGGAGAAGTAGAATCCACCTTAATAACCTGGGCTTTGCATCCTGTTTTGACAAAAGATACTTAAGAGCAGCATGGTCAGTGTAAACTATAACCTTGGACCCTATTAAGTAAGACCAAAACTTATCAAATGCAAAAACTATAGCTAAGAGTTCTTTTTCAGTAGTAGTATAATTGATTTGTGCATTGTTAAGAACTCGGCTAGCATAATGAATCACATGTAGTTTTTTGTCTTTTCTTTGGCCTAAGACTGCTCCTATAGCTACATCGCTAGCATCACACATCAGCTCAAATGGTAATTCCCAATCTGGTTTAACAAGTACATGAGCAGAAATTAATTTTTCTTTCAAAGTATTAAAGCCTATTAAACACTTATTATCAAAAACAAATTCTACATCCTTACTCAACAATTCACTCAATGGCTTGGCAATTTTAGAAAAGTCTTTAATGAACCTGCGATAGAATCCAGCATGTCCAAAAAAGCTTCTTACTCCTCTAACATTTATAAGTGGTGGCAGCTTCTTAATTACTTCTACCTTTGTAGGATCCACTTCTATTCCTCTTGCTGAAATTTTATGTCCTAAGACTATTCCTTCTTGTATGATAAAATGGCACTTTTCCCAGTTAAGCACAAGGTTTGAGTCTTGACAACGGTGCAAAACAAGAGATAAATTAGCTAGACATTGATCAAAAGAATTACCAAATACAGAAAAGTCATCCATAAAAACCTCTATAATTCTTTCAATCATATAAAAAAAGATGGACATCATACATCTTTGAAATGTAGCTGGAGCATTGCACAACCCAAATGGCATCCTTCTGTATGCAAAAACTCTAAAAGGACAAGTAAATGCTGTCTTTTCTTGGTCTCTTGGGTCAACTGCAATCTGGTTATAACCAGTATATCCATCTAGGAAACAATAGTAGTCAAACCCAGCTAATCATTTCATCATTTGGTCAGCAAATGGAAGAGGGAAATGATCTTTTCTTGATGCATCATTCAACTTTCTATAATCTATGCACATTTGCCATCCAGTTACTGTCTTAGTAGGAATTAACTCATTTCTTTCATTTGGCACAATAGTGATACCACCCTTCTTAGGCACTACATGAACTAGACTGACCCATTGACTATCCGAGATAGGGTAAATAACTCCTGCATCTAGTAACTTCATTACCTCTTGCCTCACTACCTCTTTCATAGTTGGATTAAGCCTCCTTTGAGGTTGGACAACAGGCTTGCAGTTCTCCTCAAATAATTTTCTATGCATGCAAAAGGATGGATCTATACCTTTTAGATCTGAAATATGCCATCCTAGAGCAGATTTGTGCTCCCTCAATACTCTCAAGAGCTTTTCTTCTTGGTCTTTCTTCAGATTACCATTTATTATTACAGGATTGTTATGCCTTTTATCAAGAAACACATACCTCAAATGAGATGGTAATTGCTTGAGCTCCACCTTGGGCTTTTCTTTCTTCTCTTCTTTTTAGTGTAACTCTTCCTTGAGCTGGTTCACTGCATTATTTACACATAGAAGAGAATCTAATTGCAAAATACATTCTTTCACTTCTTTAGCTTGTTACTCATGAATACAACATTTAGTTGCAGCTATTGTGTCTTCCAAGATTGCACTTTCATCATATTTCTCCAATAATGGAGGTATCACAGCATCTATTACATCAATTTTCATGCAACTCATATCATCACTTGGATGTTTGATAGCTTCAAATAATAACCTTTTTCTCTTAAACTCTCAGCATTAATTCACCTTTCTGCACATCAATCAATGCTCTCCCTGTGGCTAAGAGTGGCCTTCCTAAAATGAGAGGAATATCTGCATCTACCTCCATATCAAGTATAACATTTGCAGGGAATATAAACTTATCTACCTTAACTTAGAGGTCTTCCACTACTCCATAGGGATATGTATAAGATTTGTCTGCTAGTCGAAGTGTTATCCCTGTTGGCTTTACCTCTTCAATTCCTAGCTTCTTCATAATTGATAAGGGCATTAAATTTATGCTTGCCCCCAAATCACAAAGTGCTTTTCCTAGTGTGCAGTTTCCAATAGATGAGGGTATGCTAAATGACCCTGGATCCTTCAACTTTTGAGGTAGTTTTCTTTACAAAATGGCACTACACTCTTTAGTGAGTGGTACCAATTTTTCCATATCCAGCTTCCTCTTTTTAGACAAGAGCTCTTTCATAAACTTTGCATAAGAAGGCATTTGTTCTAATATTAATTTGGAGCTTCTTGAACTCATCTATGAATCTTTCAAACTGCCTTTCTTGTCTAGGATGTTGTACTTTTTTGGAAAAAGTAATCTCTCATACTGCTCTTCATTATTAGGCTTGCAGGCCTGCTCAAATCTCTGCTTTCTGCCCCTCTTTTCTTGCTTGTTACTGCAATTTTCTTCTTCTTCTCCCCTTTTTAGCATAGTTTATTTTCCATTTTCAAAATCTTCTTGTTTTAGCTCACTCTCCTCATTCAAATTGGTGACTTTATTTTTCTTTCTTAGGCTGGAAACCACTGCTCCATTTCTAGTGGTTATGGCTTGGCATTGCTCCCTTGGATTCACTATTGTGCTACTAGAAAACCTTCCTTCATCTCTATTGGCAAGTTGCTCAGCCAATTGCCCTATTTGTGTTTCTAACTTCTTTATAGAACTTTCTTGGTTGTTGAAATTTGTTTCTGTCACCTTCATAAACTACAAGAGTGTTTCTTCTATTCCATTCATTTTCTCACTCAAGGGTCTTGAATTTGAGTGCCTTGATTTTTCTGGAATTGTGCAGAAGAATTTCCTTGAAAATATTGTTGCTGAATTTGAGGAGCCGCACTTGGGAAAAGTGCAGATCTTGCATTCCTTCTTGCATCAAAATTCTGTGGATTCCACTTTGAAAATTGCTATCCTCTATTGTTATTAAGCTGGAAACCAGGTGGATATAGTTGTTGTGGCCTTTGATAATTGCCCATATAGCTGACTTGATCAGTTTGTTCTCCAATTGTGGGATCATAAGCTCCATTCATATGGTTGCCACCACATAAATCATAACTTAGATGTGAATTTTGAATAACACCAGTCTGCATGTTACTTATTTGTTGAGTCAAAATAGCAAGTTGTTCTGAAAATTGTTGGTTTTGCAAGTTGTTCTATAGATTTTACATCATAGCCTCCTCTCCTTGAAGTTTGTCTTTCATTAACATTTTTATACATTGAAGATGCCATCATTTCTATAATTTGTTGGGCTTCTTCCAATATTTTTGAACTCAATGAACCTGAAATTGCTGCATCTATCATGGTTTTAGTTGCTGCAGTCATTCCATTATAGAATTTTTCTAGTTGCATCCATTCAGGTATGCAGTGATGAGGACATTTCCTTAATAACTCCTTGTATCTTTCTTATGCCTCATACAATGGCTCTCCATCTTGCTGAACAAAAGATGTAATCTCACATCTGATTTTTGTAGCTTTTGAAGGGGGAAAATACTTGATTAGGTACTTGTTCACCAAATCAGCCCATGTTGATATGCTACTTTGTGGCTGAGCTTGAAGCCAGCACTTGGCTTTATCCCTCAATGAAAGTAGGAATAATCTGAGTCTAATTGCATCCTCACTTACCCTATTAATTTTGATTGTGTCACAAAGTTGCAAAAAATTTGATATGTGCAGATTTGGATCATCTGAATGGCCTCTTGCAAATTGGTCTTGCTGTGCCAAATTTAAGAGTGCAGGTTTTATCTCAAAGTGGCTGGCCTGGATTGTAGGTCTCAAAATAGAAGAGCTAAACCCTTGTAAATTAGGAACTGCATAGTCCCCTAATATTCTCAATCTTTGTTACTTTACCATCTTGATTTGTCTTGGGATTTGACTGGGTTGAGGTGAAGGTGTAGAACTTTCGTGTTCCTCTCTTTGAATTTGCTTAAATCTTGCTTCACTTCTTAACCTCCTTAGAGTATGGTCTATGTCTGGATCAAATACCAAAGTAGCTTTATTTTTGTTTTTCCCTCGCATATACAAATCAAAACTAACAAGTTAAACTAAAATTCAATAGTAAGATATACACTAACAAAGATTATGCAGAAAAATATCAGCAAAATCATATCAAAGTCCAGTCTAGCAACTGTAGAATTACGCAGAATTGTAGAATCATGCAAAAATTATCTACTAGTATCCTACACTTATCTATTAAAATAAGAATAGATTAACTTGAATGTAATACTAACTATAGAGAAAATTTAAGAAAACAAGTACTTAATCTAGCAATTTTTATGTTACCAATGATATTGAAACTCAAATTCTCCGGCAATGGTGCCAAAAACTTGTTGTTACAATTCTAAACACTAGCAAGTGCACTAGGAATTGCAGCAAGTAATGAGTAATTTTTAAGATCAGACTATCATCTTCACAGGGAATTAGGAAATCAATTATCAATTCACAGAATAATAACTAGTTGAGCTATAAGAAATTGCAACAGTTGTAACATTCATAAAACAAGAAACAAGAGCAATTAAAAGGTAAAGAATTTGCAGAAAATAGAGTACAAATTTGATGTTGAGATTAGAAATGGATGAATGATAGTTAGGAATTTATTTCACAAGAATGTCAATATCAATTCAATTATGCCTCTGAACATTCAAGCAATTGGTTAATTGACAATTAGTTTTTCTTATTAATAGTCAAAGTTTAATCCCTTAAATCATTGACCTTAACGAATAACTAAACCACCCTAATCCCTTAGATGAAGTTCAATTTCAAGTTGAATTAAGACTTAGAACTGTAGGATTGCAGGATTAGGTTTCCTTATCCCTAAGAAATCCTTAATTCTGGTTGCTAATTCAGATCAGAGAAGCAAATCCAATTTCCATTAGCAAATGTTCCTCTTTGATTAATCATACGAATTCTTATTCAAAGATTACAATGACAACAAAATTAACAACTCAATTAATCCAAGAACTCAAATTTCAGAAGCAAGAAACAAATCAATACATCAATTCAAGGTCCATAAACTCTTAACTACAAAAAATTAAGTAAACATTGTAACAGAGAAAGAGAAAGAAGGAGAAGATGAGAAGAAACACAGAGAAGTCATCTTCACGAGCTCCAATCCAATTCCTCTTCTTGGAGCTTCGAGGTTCAACCCCAGTCCTCTCTCTCACCCTCTCTTAATGAGAATTTAACAAAAAAAATGAAAAATGAACAAAAGACCATGAGATCTGAGCTTGCTCTGGCATTTATAAGAATTCTTGACTCTGGGCGTTGTCACTTTACTTCATAAGAGTGGCCACACAGAGGCTCATGTAGTTTCTGAAAGACAGGAACATTCACTTTCGCTGATAAGAGTAGTAACGCAGAAGATTGAGTGGTTGCGCGTGTTCACTTTCATGAGTAAAAGTGGCCACACGCAACTTCCCAAGTTAAGGTTTCTCTAGAACATCCACTTTCACTGGTAAAAGTGGTTACGCAGAGGTTTGTTGAGATTGAGGTTCTCTGGTTTCTTAGGAACACTCATTTTCGCTGGTAAGAGTGACCACACCTAGACTCCCTTCTTCTTTTAAGCTCTGGAACGATCACTTTTACTAACAATAGTGATCACGCCTAGCTTGCATTCTAGAATTCTTGTGTTTTGAGTCTAGAATTGCTACTCTTCTTCTTCCTTTTCATTGATCTTCCATTTCCATGAACCTTGCTCAGATTATTCCTACAAAAACAAGATTAAATTCTTAATTTCTAAGCAGAAATCTCACCAATGCTAAAATAACTACAAATTGACATAAAACTTTCAATCATTCCATTTTTCTGAGTTTTTCTGCTTTTCTCATATATTTTCCTTATCCAGTGGTTTAGAACTATGCTAAAATATTAGTAAAAATATGGATTCATCAACCCTCGTACTCCTATAACTAGGCTAGTTCCTACACCCATGTCTTTTTCTTTTGTACATCCCGTCTCACCTCTTGTACCAGTTGAGAAAGATGTCCATATGGTGGAAACCTCTGTTAGTTACAAGACTATACTATCCTACATGCATCCTGCTTACCCATCTTTTATTTCACCTTCGCTGCTACTCGTTCACCTCCTCGCACTGTTGGATGGATTGAGGAGAATGATGGAGGAGATTCTACTGCTGCTTCTAGCTCTACTTCCCCTTTTTCTTCTGAGGAGTCTGATCCTATCAAGGATTATTCTCCTTACAACTGATGTGATAATTTTATATGTTTATGTTATTAGGGGGAATTGCTCTTAGGGAGTCTAGTTATGTTATATCATGTAATTGGATAATGTATCTTTCTTTTTAAGCTATGTCTAAGCTATTAAGACTATTTCAGATGTTTCATTAACTGCTTCTTATAATATAATGAAGGTAATTTTAGTCAATTGATTATGATCCTTGTTATCTTATTACTTTGCTGATTGTGCAATTAGAAACTGTGGTCTATATCTAAAGTGATGAGGTGTTGTATATAAACTAGATATGCATGTTAACTCTCTCTTCCGAAGATTGGTGTATACTTGTATAAAAAAAATGGTATCAAATTTTACTGTTTTCCAGAGTTGTTACAACAACTAGACTTTCAAGTGAAGAGTGTGATGAATCCACATTTTATTGGATTTTTACTTATCTTTTTAGTGTTTCTTGGTAGAAAAAGTATACTTAGGGAGTGTAAATAACATAAAAATATCATTTTAGTCAAATATCATGGGTTTCTTAATTTTTGATTAATTTACATTGAATTAGATAGATATAATTTGCAATTTTGATCTTTTGAATAATTGTGCAGGAATTTCTAGACTTATTCCATGGATTTTTAGCCTTTGAGAAAATTTGAGTTGAAAGTGACCACTTTCAGAAGTGATAATGGACACTACAACAAGCTAAATCTAGAGGGTAGGCCAGAGTAATCACTTTCAGAAGCAATAGTGATCACTCCAGAGCCAAAGGAAGTACCCAGACCTGCACGTGTTTACTCTCGTAAGCGATAGTAAACACTCTAGAGAGCCCCAGAGTTGAGGACCCTGCGCGTTTTTACTCTTGTAAACAATATTAATTACTATGCTCGAAAGTGTTCACTATCGTGAATGAGAGTAACTATGCGCGCCCAAAGTAACTACTATTATACACAAGATTGATCACTACAGAAAGGGGAAAACCTGAGGAATGCTGCACGTGTTCACTCTTGTTTACAAGAGTGATCACTATGAAGTGGCGTCAGACTTAGTATATATAGATTTTTAGGAATTAGGTTAAGAGCTTTTTACACTTTTAGAATTTTTCCATTTTGGGAGAGGTTAGGGTGGCCTTGGGTGACAGCCAAGGGTCCAACCTAGGGTTTGAATTCCATTTTCCTCTTCACTTTTCTATAATTTTTCATCTTGATATTATTGATTTCTCTTTACTTTCATCTTGCAATGGTGAGACCCATCCTCATGGAGGGTTAAACTTTCTTGTAATCCTTAGTGAGTTTATATAGATTCTTGAATTCCTTGGCTTTGAATGTTAATATAATTCTTTTCTTTCATGAATTTCTTCTTCCTAATATCTTGAATTGAATTAATGGTTGAATGAGAGGGACATTGTTTAATTAACCCTATTTCATTTTAATGAGATTCTAAACTTGAATTGCTTAATTCTGGGTTTATTTCTAAGGTTGTGTAATCTTAGGATGAGAGGTTGGAGTCCATTGAATTGCTTAATTCATGTGGAAACATAAGGTTGATTTTTGCTTGTTAAATTAACCTAATTCTGGGAGGAGAGGAAGAGTATTAAATCTTGAGAGGAATAGGGATAGAATCTACATGAATAAACTAGGGGTTACTATATTTTATTGATTGAACTTTGCAATTTAATTTTCTGCTTAAGTTGATTAAACTTGAAATCACAAAACCCTTCCTTTTTACTTGCTTTCTGAATACATTGCACACTACATGTTTGATATTTGGTTACTCATCCAATGATTCATGGGAGACGACCTAGGTTAGCACCCTATTATTACATTAATTTCTATTTATATTTTGATGAGGATTTGTGACAAATCTTTCGTTCACCAGAGTGTTGTTATGAAAATGGTGGGGCACAGGAATTGGTTGAAATAGGGTGAAGGATGGTTAATGGTTGAAATAAAGGTGGACCATTTGAAACGATGGGTGTAGGAGACTTATTTGAGATGGTTGAATTATGTTTGAATGGAAAAATATCTTCTAAAAATTGAACATGTTTAAATGTGTACATTTTCTTAGTTTTGAAATTGTAGCATGTGTAAGCACTTTCTGTGAGACAATAACCAAGGAAAATGCATGGTTCATAATAGGCCTAAATTTTGTTAAAGGTCTAAGGTTTTAACTATGGAAAACTAAACATACAAAGCTTTTTAGTTTTGAGGAATTGGTTCTTAATGAAAGAGTGTGATGTAAGGAGACTTCATATTAAGGGTGCAGGTAGGGAGATGATTGATTGAGTAGGCTGCAGTTTGAAGAGTAAAGGACCAAAAGAAAGGTGGGAGTGACACTTGGTGGAGTAAGCAACTTGTTGTCTCTAATAAATGATGATGTTTACGCTCATAAAGACCAATGTGTTATGGTGTATGTGGTGGAATTGTGAGATGAGTTATTCCATGATCTTGAGAAAAGGATTTTAGTTTGATGAATTCGCCACCATTATTAGAGTAGAAATTCTTTATTTTGCAATTAAATTGATTTTCTGCAATGTTTTTAAATATGGGAAGAAGTTGCAGCGTTAGATTTTAATTTTATAGGAAACAACCATATGTATTTGGAATAATGATTGATGAAAACAACATAGTAACAAAAATCATCTATTGAAATAAAAGGAGATGGACTTGAAACATTAAAGTACGCAATTTCTAGTGGTCTACAACTAAACAGGGAAGATTTATTAAAAGGAAGTTTGTGACTCTTGTTAGGCAAGAAATTTATGCATTTATTTTGTGATCCTTGAAAGGAAGTATTGTTGGACTGGAGAACAATTTGAAGGACATGGTTTGAGGGATAATTGAGTCTTTGATGCCACAGAGTGAAAGAGATGGTTGATAAGGTTGAGTATGCACGGGGAAGGGTGACTTAAAGTTGGGAGTTTGTAGATATTTCTTTCATGCAGACCTCAAAGAAGAATTGCACTGTGCTCAAGTCCTTTACCTAAAAAAAGGAAGGGAAAAATTCAATGGAAACATGATTAGTCTTACAAAGTTGAGAAATTGAAATGAGATTTTGTGTCACACCAGGTGAAAATAAAACATTTGATAGGCATAAAGGACATTTAAATGATGTGAGATAGGTGGATCCCACATGTGTGATTGATAAAGAATAACCATTGACAAATTAGGGTTGATTATTATCAGGATAATCATATACTTGAAATTCATAGTACTTTTTGATAGTTTTTTTGAACATTATTGCTGTCCAGTTTTGTATAAACTTTGTGGAATTTCATTTTATGTTTAGTTTAGATGTTTACATATTGATTTTCATTCCTGATTCATTGTAGAATATTCTGTTAGTAATCTTTTGCCTAATACTGTCTTGTATTTTTATCAATTTCAAGTGTTTTTGTTGTGTTTAGTTTTTCCTTTTTGTTTATGCTTGAGAAAAATAAAAGCACGACTGCTGTTGTGTTTGATTCGGATATAGACAGAACATTAAGAAGGCTAAGAAACAATTTAAGAGCAGGAAATTTAGCAAGCAAGGAGCAAGAATTAGAATCTACATCTTTTACTCCTAAATTGGAAGAACTTCAAATTCCTTCTCCTACACCACCAACACCTCAAGAGAAAATAATGACTGAATAGAACAGAATGACAACTTTAGGGGATTATGCAGTACCTAACATACAAGGATATAACTCCTTTATAGTCAGACCTACCATACAAGCCAATCATTTTGAAATAAAACCAGCTTTACTCCATTTAATTTAGCAAGATCAATTTTCTAGTTCAATTTTGGATGATCCTAACTTACATATCTCTAACTTTTTTCAGCTTTGTGACATAATAAGGATGAATTGAGCCAGCGAGGATGCAATTAGATTGAGATTATTTCCATTTTCCTTAAGGGATAAAACAAAGTGTTGGCTGTAAGCGCAACCACAAGAAAGCAAAACTACTTGGGCAGACCTTGTTAACAAATTTCTTACTAAATATTTTCCACCATTTAAGGCTGTCAAGTTAAGAGGTGAGATCACATCATTTGTGTAGCAATAAGGGGAATCATTATATGATGCTTGGGAGAAATATAAAGAGCTTTTAAGAAAGTGTCCGCACCATTGCACACTGGAATAGATGCAGCTAGAAACTTTTTATAATGGAATGAGTCCAGCCATTAGGACTATGATTGATACAACTATAGGAGGATCATTAAATACAAAATCATTGAAGGAAGCTTAGTTGATTATAAAGATAATAGCTTCATCTATGTATCAAAATTCTAATGCAAGACATGTAACGCCCCAAATTTTTGTAAAATTAATTATTGTATTTATATAAATCTAAATATATATGTATTTGGGTATTTTTGAATATGTGTTGTGGATGTGTGTATATATATGTGTATGCATGAGTGGATAGGCTGAAAATAGGCTAAGTGTCTAAGTGCATGGTGTAATTCTGGACTGTTCTCGCTGTAGCAAGAGAACCCTGGGAGAAAGGACCAGAACTGTCACCTTTTCGCTGTAGCGAAAGATGTCTCACTGTAGCGATAGAGCGACAGTTTGGGATGTATTTCTGGGTGCAGTCTCGCTGTAGCGAGATTCTGCAGAAACTAGAGTGCAATTTCGTCTGAGATTTTTGCTATGGCGACAGAGGGCGTCGCTGCAGCGAGAGGTGTCTCGCTCCAGCAAGAATATCTCGTTGTAGCGAAAGTGTCACAATCAGAAAAGGATTTAAAGGGGGTTAGGGTTTAAGGAGAGTTATTTCTCCCTCTCCCTTCGAAATCCCTTGGATCCTCTCATAACGAAAGCCCTATTCCACCGATTAATTGCCTCCAAAGCAGTTCGAGAGCTTGATTGAAGGTTGAATTCGTGTGGAGGACGCTTGGAGGTGAGTTTTAATGGTTAGGGTTTTGGTTTTTCATCCCCTTTCTCTGTTTCTAGGTTTCCTTGGGTTCTCATGGAGTTCTTCCATATGTTTTAGGCCAAAATCTATATAGGAAGCAAGTTCATGGTTGAATCCGAGTGTGAGTCTTCAATCCAAGGTAAGGGAGACTCTATTCTACTCTTTTGTGCATGAATTATTGATATTCTGTTGAATATTGTGTTGTGGCTGAGTTAGTGGGTAGGAAATTGCTAAGAAATGTAATGTGGGCCATGTGCCGTAATATGTGAATATTATGTGTGTTGATCTGAAATTGATGGATTTGGATTATATGTAAATGTTGTGTGATAGAATGAGTATAGGCACTTGTGCCGTATATTTGAATGAATATTGTGAAAATGTGGGCCCAAGGGCTTGTATTATGAACGATAATTATAGGGTACGTGTCGTGTTCTGTGAATTGAATATAGGTTGTGTGCCTGTGTAAGCATGACTATTGTATGCGTGAATGAAATATGTGTGAATGGGCGTGTTAGCACCATTGTAATGTGCTGTGAATGGTTCAGCGATACACTGGGGATATGGGTGATGAGGACGGTAGAAATACCTTGGGGAAGAGGGAGTGGTGTGACACCGACTGCAGAACAGGTGCACCACGGGCCACACACTCTCTTCCTGACTAGACCTCTGACAACTATCTTTGCTGAGCGACCCGTGACTGCCCACGTGGTATCCGAGAGGCGGGGGTAACCGGTGACCATTCATGGTGTAAATCTGTGATCACAGTACCACAGTGAGTGTGGCTGGCATGCATGTGCATGGGTTTATGACTTGTACTTATGAATGTGAAATATTGCCTGTGATTGTATTTGTTTAATGTATTGGAAATATGCTGGAGGTGAGACTCTATGCTAACTGTGTGTTTTTGGATAGTGCAAAATACTCACCCTTACATTCATTTTTCAAGTAGCCAAGACGATTAGCACCAGACTCAGTGAAGGGACGGATGGACTACTATAGGACATAGAATTTATTTGAAAATGTTGTAATTGAACTAGTCCTGTAGCAGTTATTTGATATTAATTTGTAACCCTTCACTTATTTCAAAATCTTTTATGAAAATTTGGTTATTTGATTTGTAAAATTATTATTTAATTGAAATTGAATTTAAGGTATTACAAGACACTCTACAAGGAGTGGAGGATATGAGGGTAAAATTCTTGAGACTTTCCTTGCGCAGAACTAGCTGTAAAACCAAATGTTTTCAGAGCAAATTGCTGTACTTACTCAGCAAATAAACAATCTTCAAGTAGAACCAATTCAAAATATCCAGCTTACTTATGATTTTTGTCGAGGAAGCCATGCCATTGGTGCATGTGATGCACCTATAGCTGAACCACAAGAACAAATTAATTATATGAGAAATTTTCAGAGACAAAAACCTTCATTCCCACCTAGTTTTCAGTATGCTAATAGCAAAAAACAACAATATTGTAATTAGTACTCTTAAAATTTTGTTGCAAATAATTCTAATTTTGCTATGCCTTTTTCTAGTGCAGGTACAACAATACAACAACATTAGTTTCAAGGGAATCCTACCACTCAACCTCAAAGAAGTCAAAAATTTTTTAAACCTATCACAGAAAGGTTGAGTGAGATGGAGTAAACCATGCTACAATATATGAAAGTGACCTAAACAAGCTTTAAGAATCAAGAATCTTCCATGAAAAAGCTTAAGAAAGACAGCTGGCTAAGTAATTGTCTAGCAGAGATGAAGGAAGATTCCCTATCCAATACAGTTACCAATCCAAATGAACAATGCCAAGTTGTAATAACTAGGAGTGAGGCTATTATAGGGAGTCCCAAACCTTCTGAAAAGAGTGAAAAAATTCTGTTGTAGAGAAGTTGAAATCTTATTTGGATGAAGGGGAATTCACTTTGCTAAAGAGAGAAAATATGGAAAAAGAAGTTTCTCTAAAGGCTGTGAGAAAGACAAAGAGACAAATACTTAACGAAGCAAATCAGCCTATTGATGAAGAAAAATACAAGAGACTTCCATATCCTCAAAGAATGCCAAATCCCAAACAAGAAAAGCAGTTTGAGAGGTTTCTAGATGTCTTTGAGAAACTTCAAATAAATATCCCTTTTGCTGTTTGCTGAAGCACTTGAGCAAATGCCTTCTTATGTAAAATTTATGAAAGAGCTATTATCTAAGAAGAGGAAGCTTGAGAATGACAAAACAGTCCCTTTGACTGAAGAATGTAGTGTTATTTTGCAAAGGAAACTCCCTAAAAAATTGAAGGATCCAGGTTCTTTTGGCATCTCATATTCTATTAGAAATTGTACCATGGGGAAAGCTTTGTATGATCTTAGGGCCAATATTAATCTTATGCCTCTTGCTATCATGAAGAGACTTGGAACAGAGGAAGTCAAGCTTACTAGCATAACTTTACAGTTTGTGGACAGATCTTATACATATCCCTATGGTATTGTAGAAGATTTGCTAGTTAAAATTGACAAATTTATTTTTCCTGTAAATTTTGTGATATTGTTGGACATAGAAGTGGATGCCGATATCTTTTTAATTTTGGGCAAACCTTTCTTAGCCACATGAGAACTTTAATTGATTTCAAAAGGGAGACTACTTGTATGAGGGTTGATATTCTAGATTCTATTACTCTTCCTCATTTTTTTGATAATGCTGATGATCTTTCATTTTTAAGGAAAACTACAGTTGCAGAGAACTCCTAAGTTGCTGTAAAGAAAGGAGAACACTTGATAGAATATGTACAATAGCTGGATGCTTTACCAAATTCTCTTTTTCACAAAATCTAGCAAAAGAACTGAAAAATGAAGTAAAAGATGATAAAGCTGAGAAACTTGAGCTGAAACAATTGCCTTCCCACTTGAGATATTCTTTCTTAGACCAAGAACATAAAAATCCGGTGATTATTAGCAATGATCTCACGGGAAAGAAGGAAGAGAAACCGCTGAGAATTTTGAGAGCTCATAATTCAACAATTGGTTGTCATATTTCAAATTTAAAGGGGATAAATCCAACTTTTTGTAAGCATAAAATTTTGTTTGAAGAAAATTATAAACCAGTGGTACAACCATAAAGAAGATTAAATCTAGCCATGAAAGAAGTGGTGAGAAAAGAAGTAATGAAGTTGCTAGATGCAGAAATTATTTACCCTATTTCGGATAGCCAATGGGTTAGTCCATCTATGCTGTCCCTAAGAAAGGAGGGATGACCGTTGTACTTAATGAGAATAATGAGTTAATTCCTACTAGGACAATTATAGGCTGGCACATATGCATTAATTATAGAAAATTAAATGATGCAACTAGAAAGGATTATTTTCCATTGCCATTTGCTGATCAAATGTTAGAAAGACTAGCTGGTCATGCCTTCTGTTGTTTTCTTGATGGATATTCTGGCTACAATCAAATAGCGGTGGACCTTATGGATCAAGAGAAGACTACATTTTCATGTCCATTTATATTTTTTGCATATAAAAGAATGTCATTCAGATTATGCAATGCTCTTGCTACTTTTCAAAGGTGTATGCTATCCATTTTTATGATTTAGTAGAGAAAATTATTGAAGTATTTATGGATGATTTCTCTATTTTTGGTAATTCTTTTGATGATTGTTTAGCTAGTTTTTTCATTGTTTTTCAGAGGTGTCAAGACACCAACCTTATTTTGAATTGGGAAAAGTGTCATTTCATGGTCCAAGTGAGAATTGTCCATGGCCATAGAATTTCTGAAAAAGGAATGGAGGTGGACCAAGCAAAATGTGAAATTATTAGTAAACTGCCTCCACCAATTAATATGAAGGGAGTGAGGAGTTTTTAGGACATGCAAGTTTTTATAGGAGGTTTGTCAAAGATTTTTCAAAAATAGCAAAATCTCTTAGTGATTTACTTGTTAAGGATGTTGACTTTGTGTTTAATGATTCTTGTTTGCATGCATTTTCTGTTTTAAAAGAGAAACTTATTTATGCTCCTATTCTTACAAAACCTAATTGGAATTTACCTCTTGAATTAATGTGTTATGCAAGTGATAGTGTAGCAGGTGCTTTTTTAGGACAGAGGGAAGATAGAAAACTGCATATGATTTACTATTCTAGTAAAGTCTTAAATTCTGCACAAGTAAATTACACAACTATTGAGAAAGAACTCCTTGTCATTGTGTTTGCTTTTGATAAATTTAGAACATATTTGATGGGATCAAAAGTCATAGTCTATACTAACCATTCTGCACTTAAATATTTGTTGTCTAAACACGATGCCAAGTCAAGATTATTAAGATGAATATTACTTTTGCAGGAGTTTGAGTTGGAGATTAGAGATAAAAAGGAAAAGGAAAATGGGGTAGCTAATCATTTGTCCATACTTTCATTGCACATTTTAACCTCTAATTCCTTAGATATTAATAAGGAATTTCTAGATGAAAGACTCTTAGCTATAGAAGATCTGCCTTGGTTTGCTGATATAGCAAACTTTAAGGCCACTTAACTCATTCCAAAGAGGTTCACTTGGCAGCAAAGAAAGAAATTTCTATATGACAGCAAATTCTATGTTTGGAAAGACCCCAATTTGTTCAAAATTAGGGTGGATGATCTACTTAGAAGGTGTATCCCACAAAGTGAACAAGTTGAGATATTGTGGCATTATCATAATTCAGACTATGGAGGCCACCATAGGAGTTCAATAACTGTTGCAAAAATTTTGTAAGCAGGGTTTTTCTAGCCTACACTCTTTAAAGATGCCAAGATTTATGTTTAAAGTTGTGGCAGGTGCCAAAGGACAGGCAACATCTCTAGGAAACACGAGCTGCCATTGACAAATATTTTGGAAGTGAAATTATTTGACGTGTGGGAGATTGACTTCATTGGACCTTTTCTCACGTCTTTCTCTCATGGATACATTCTTGCGGTAGTTGATCATGTTTCCAAGTGGGTAGAAGTCATTCCAACAAGGATAAATGAAATCAAGGTGGTGATTTCTTTCATTAAAAGGAATATCTTTGCAAGATGTGGAGTACCCAGATTTTTAATAAGTGATGGAGGTGCTCATTTCTGCAACAAGCAACTTGAATCAATTCTAGCAAAGTATGGTGTTAAGCATAAGATTGCTACTTCTTATCACCCACAAACAAGTGGACATGTTGAAGTGTTAAATAGAGAAATTAAACAAATTCTGGAAAAAGTGGTGAATAATTTAAGGAAGGACTAGTCAAAGAAATTAGATGACTTTTTGTGGGCATATAGAACTGCCTTTAAGACTCTAATTGGTACTTCACCATACCAATTAGTCTTTGGAAAGGCATGTCATGTACCTTTCGAGCTAGAACATAAAGCTTATTGGGCCACTAAATGGCTAAACTTTGACTTGACCAGTGCTGGAGAGAAGTGTAACGCCCTGGATTTTGTAATACCATTTAATTATTAAAGTGTGTGTGTGTATATATATATATATATATATATATATATATATATATGTGTGTGTGTGTGTGTGTGTGTGTGTGTGTGTGTATGTGTGTGTGTGTGTGTGGGTTGCCCTATTAGGTGTGTTGTGTGTATGATTTATACCTGTTAGTAATAACGTGGATTGAGATTGGACTGAAATAGGTTGAATATATATACATATATATGTGGGTATGTGTATACAGGCTAAGTGTGGATGCTGCTGCAGGGCATTCTCGCTGTGGGCGTGAAGCATGAAATTGTGCCTTTGTCACTGTAGCCAGAGGTCCCTCACTATAGCAACAAAGCCACAGTTTGGGATGCATTTTTGGGTGCAGTGTCGCTGTAGCGAGAGGGCCTCGCTATAACTAGATTCTACAGAAACCAGAATACAGTTTTGTCTGAGTTTTTCACTGTAGTAAGAATGGGTGTCGCTACAACGAGAATATCTCGCTATAGCGAGAGTGTCGCGACCAGAGAGGATTAAAAGAGGGTTAGGGTTCGAGAAAGGTTATTTCTTATCTTCCCTTCAAAATTTCTTCGATTCTCTCAACCCACAACCCTATTCCGCCGATTAAATTGCCTCCAAAGCCGTTCGGAAGCTCGATTGAAGGTTAGATTCGTGTTGAGAATGCTTGGAGGTGAGTTTTAATGGTTAGGGTTTTGGTTTTTCACTCCCTTTCCCTGTTTTTTTTTATTTCCCTAGGTTCTCATGGAATTCTTCTGTGTATTTAGGATGAAATCTGTGTGGGGAGCACTTCCTTGGGTCGATTTGTGTGTGGGTCTTCAATCCCAGGTAAGGGAGACTCTACCCTATCTTATTTGCTTGAAAATCTATTTAAATGCTATGTTTTGTAATGTGATTGAGATAAAGAGTAAGAAGGAGTGTGTTTATGGAAATTATTGTGTGTTTGAATGTAATGTGAGTTGATTGTGATTGGGTTGACATACCCTTGATTGAAATGTGTGTGATTATATCTTTGATTGATGATTGAATAATGTAAGTAGTTGGAAATGGGTATGCATGGCATGATGAATGTAGGTAAATATGAAAAATGTAGCATAACGGAATGAGGACATATGTGCCGAGTGTTAATGAAAATGGGCCTCTGAGCCGTATAATATAATTTGAATGTGGGCTTGAGCACCGTGTAGTACGAATGAATATGGGTATAAGTGTCGTGTGATGTAAATGATGTAGGCTATGTGCTGTGTATTGTGAATGAAAGTGGGCTATGTGCTGTGTGCAAACATAAATATTGTGTGTGTGACTAAACTGTGTGTGAATAAGGCATGTTAAACGTTATTGTAATGATGCTATGTATGGTTCAGAGATACACTAGAGGTGTGGAAGATGAGGACAGTATAAATACCTTGGGGAAGAGAGAGTGGTGGTGACACCAACTGTGAGTGTGGGTGCACAATGGACCACACATTCTCCTCCTGACTAGACTTATGATCATTTCCTTTGCTGAGCGACCCATGACTGCCCATGTAGTATCCATGAGGCGGGGGTAACCGGCGACCATTCATGGTGAGAATCTATTATCACAGTGTCACAGTGAGCGTTGCTACGTGTAGTGAACGCACGCGTGTATGAATGTTTTGGTGCCATGAGTGCATCAGTTATGAATAGAAATGAAATGCGTGATAATGCTGCCTGTGATTATATTGTGTGAGGTGTGTTAGAAATAATGTGAATTATGTGCAAGGTAAGACTCTATGCTTTGACTTGTGAATATGTTAGTAAATGTACGGTGTTTCAGGTGAGTCTCTATTTTTGTGTGTGTGTTGGATAGTGTGGAGTACTCATCCTTACATTCATTTGTTAGATAATCAAGACGATCAGCACCGGACTCAGTGAAGGGTTGGATGGAACTGCTATAGGGCTTAGAATGTTATTTTGAGATTGTTGTATTAGAAATGGTCCTGTAGCAGTTATTTGATATAAACTTCTAACCTTTTACTCTTGCTAGAATCTAGTTTAGGAATTTTAATTTTAGTTATTTTTTAATTTTGGAATTCTGCAATTTCTGAATTTTTAGTTTGGATGTAGTGTTTAATTCTGATTTTTCATAAGTAAGAACAAAGTGCTGAACTTGTGTTTATAAGGGAGATCATCAAAACAGGTAATCACTGTGGGGAAAAAGAGTTGGAGCCCAGAGGCTATATTCTAAGTTTGATCATTCAAGTTGACACTTTAAGTGCATAAAGTGTCTACGCAGAGGCCACTACTCTTGAATTATAAGTCAAAAACTTATGCGTGGACACTCTTCTCACATAGAGTGTTTACACGCAACTAAAATGCACAGGACGTTACCAGTCTTGGTACTTGAAGTTGACACGCACAACTACGCGTCATCACTCTAGTTGCTGAAAGTGAACCTGCGCAAGGGTATATGAAGAATTCTGAAGAAATAGCTTCTACGTGGACAATCTGATCACTTAAAGTGATCACGCGTAACTACGTATTAACACTTTGGTTGGTTACAGTGATTACGCGCATTTGAATAAGGCTTCAACGTGGCTACTTGATGACTCATATTTTGTACTCACATTTATAGCCTTATTGCATTTTCCAAAATTTCTTTCTTTCTTTATTTATTTCATTTAGCATATTTTTACATTTCTTGCATTAAATTGGAGTTTTCAAAAATACTTGTTATTTTTACCATATATTTCATAATTTTGCTATTCTGACCTCTTTCCACTATTTTGGCCATAACTTTTTCTGTAGATCTCCTTTTTGGCTGATTCTTTTTGCAATGGATTCCTTATTTCATAGGATTCAATTTGGACATACGGGTCATGCTGTTTGGAGCTCGGAACTATTTTTTATTTATTTTTGAAGATCAAAATTAAAACATACATTTTATATTTAGAGTTTTTATTTAGGGCTTTTAATTTTATTTACTTGCGGTGGACTTGGCCCATTTATTTTCGTTTTCATTTAAGACCAATATATATAGGGGTCAAAAGGTTGATTTTGGACCCTTCTTCTTTTCGTTTTAATAATTTCATTTTTCTATAAAGACACTTTTCTATTTTTGAGAGTAAATTTGTTTCGTTCCATTTGCTTGCGTCTCTTCAGATCTTGCTGTGTTCTTAATTATTTGGTGTCGTGAATCATCTCATCTCAAGTGTGGATTGCTAGATTGATTCGGCGCTTTGTGTTTGTCTTTTTACCTTCTCGCAATTCTTGATTAAGATTTGTGCATGCATAATTTGATTGAATTTGGTTTTTATTCTTGAATGTAATATTGATCAATTATTTTCTATTGCATTTGAGTTTTGGATAAATTCAGTGTAGTAATCCTAGTTTGCATATGTGGTTCGTGGGTTTAATTCGTATTAGTTTTAATTGTTCTTGTTTCAATTTTTGTTTTTAATTTTTGTTTTTTAATTTTTGTTTTTAATTTTTGTTTTCAATTTTTGTTTTTCAATTTTTGTTTTCCAATTATTTTTAGATTTATTTTCAAATTTTAAATTCAAATTTGTTTTCAGATTTAATTTTAGATTTGTTTTCAAATTTTAAATTCAAATTCGTTTTCAAATTTATATTTAGATTCGTTTTCATTGTCTTGATCCGCTTTCATTTCAATTACTTTCCTTTTTAATTCATCATTAAATCACAAACTCCCAAATTAATCACCGTTTCATGTTTAAAATTAGAAATATAACATGTAGGTTACTATTTATGTCTTTGCGTTTGCTTTATTTAATTTCCTACATTGTTCATTTGCATCTTTGCATTTGCTTCGTTTTCGTTTGTGTTGCGTTGCTAATATAGGTTACTATTCACCCAATTTTAGAAAAATCAAATAAAATAGTTAGAGATTGAATTTTGAGTGAATTTTTGTGTCCACATTTCTTTTAGTGTCTTTTGGATAGTATAGTTGTTGGATTTGCAAAAAGAGTAGTAGAAAAAATATATAAGTGAGTGGCAAAGAAAAAATTGTGAAATCTTAAAATGGGCATAACTTTGGCTAGGAAACTCAGAATTGACATTATTGCATATGCATTTGGGGTTAAAAAAATTTCCTAATCATCGCAACCCGCGATGCTAGTTGTTGGTACAAATTTTCAAAAATTGCCTACCTTCTGAAAATTTTTTATTTTCTGCTATTTATTTACTTATTTTTCCTACATTTAGGCATCTAGTTTACATAGTTATGCATTTCAAAAAATTCTGAAAATTTTTGTGGTGTTTTCTTATACCAAAAAGAGATTTCTCAAGGCCTCAATTCATCCATATCTCACATTTTTACAATACTTGCTTTGTAAAATGACACTGTTCACTTTGTGAGTGTTTATTAAGTCAGGATATTTTTAGGGATTCTAACCGTGCATGAATAGGTCTAGACCAAGTACACTGTATCCATTAGATCCTGAGATTGAGAAGACACAGTCAAGGCTTAAGAGATTATAACAATCACAAAGAGAGTGCAGTACAAGACAGATGGCTGCACAAACCACCAAGAGAGAACCTTGAAGGAGCTAGCTGCCCTTGATGTTGGCCACCAGCCACTTTGCATCCAAGTGCCTTACTTACAAGAAGGCACAACCACCTATGAATTAACGTCTGGTTTGACACATTTGCTGCCCAAATTTCACAGACTAGCAAGAGAGGATCCGTACAAACACTTGATGGAGTTCCATGTAGTCTGCTCTACCATGCGGCAAATAGAAGTGCCTAAAGACTTTGTGAAGATGAAGACATTTCCATTCTCACTATGTGACGTGGCCAAGGATGGCTTTACTTGCAGCCAACACCAATCACTACCTAGAATGACATGAAGAGGAAATTCTTAGAGATGTTCTTCCCTGCCTCTAGAACTGCAATAATTAGAAAAGAAATAAGTAGGATCAGGCAACTGCAAGGAGAGAGTTTGTATGAGTATTGGGAGAGGTTTACAGACTTTGTGCAACCTGTCTGAATCACCAAATCAATGAGCAGCTGTTGATCCAGTACTTTTATGAAGGTTTACTTCCTTGGAGAGGAGCATGATTGATGCGTCTAGTGGAGGAGCTTTGATGGACAAGACTCCTGTAACTGCAAAGTATTTGATTTCCAATATGGCAGAGAACTCATAGCAGTTCAGTTTTAGGAGTGTGACCAGATCTGTGCATGAAATAGCAACTACCACTGTGGCTGCGGTTGATAATCAGAGGCTGGAAAATAAGCTTATAGAGTTAACTTCATTCGTGAAGCAACTAGCAATGGGACAGGCAGCGCCACATGCATGTGGTATATGTTTAGGTGATCATTACACGGATGCTTGTCCTCAGCTGCAAGAGACATCCAGTGCACCATCCCATGTAATGGCAGGTATACATTCCTTGTACCAGCAGTAGCAGTATAATCCATTTGCATCTACATATAATCCAGGGTGGAGGAATCATCTTAACCTGAGATATGGTCCAGGCCCAACACAACATCTGCAGAGGTATAATTACCAACAGCCACAACCTGTGCAGCATCCAATCCACCAGCCAGCACAACCACAGCTGAACTATACTCCTCCTCCTCTCAGACAGCAAGCTCTATAGTAGCCACCTATGCAACAACCTAATTCTGGCCCTTCTGTAGAAGAATTGATGAACCAAATGGCTACACATAGTCTGTAATTCCAACAGAATGTTTCAGTCACTATACAAGATTTGTAGGCCTATATTGGGCAATTAGCTACCTCAATGAACAATCTGCAACAGCAAGGGTTTGGAGCGTTACCTTCTCAACCTGTGGTGAATCCTAAAGGTAATGTTAGTGCTATCACTTTGAGAAGCGAAAAAGAGCTGGATAATAGCCCGGTGTAGGGCAAAGCAGCCCAGTCTAGTGCAACTGTCACAAAGAAGTTTGTGCAGCAGCAGCAGATCCCTCTTTCATTTCCATCTAGAGCTTCTACATCAAAGAGAGTGGAGTCTGATAAAGAGCTGCTAGATACTTTCAAAAAGGTAGAAATAAATATACCACTATTGGATGCCATTAAACAGATTCCTAGGTATGCAAAATTTTTTAAGGAGCTATGTACATACAAGAGGAATTTGAAGAAGAGAGCAATCCAAACAGTCTCATCCCTGTCTCAGTCTAGTCTTCCACAGAAATGTGATAATCTGACACATTCTCCACACCCTGCACTATTGAAAAAACAACCTTTACTAATGCCTTGCTGGACTTGGGAGCTTCCATTAATGTCATGCCATCAGTAGTGCATAAAATGCTACATTTGAGAGACTTCAAGCCAACCAATGTGATTATTCAATTGGCAAACCATAGCACAACTCAGCCTTTGGGAGTGCTTGAAGATGTGCTAGTAAAAGTCAACCAGTTAATTTTTTTAGCTGATTTCTATATTCTTGATATGCAAGATGAGAATTCTACATTGATTGTGGGAGGCCATTTTTAATGATTGCGAGGACCAAGATTGATGTTTATACAGGCACATTGTCTATGGAGTTTAGAGATGACATAGTTCACTTCAATATTTTCTTATGCCATATGACATCCAATTGAGAGCCATTCTATGATTTCTGACCATTATATTTTTCTAGTTGATATTGATGTTATAGGTTCTGATGTTGCTGTAGATGTAGATATAGATTTGGATTCAGACTTTGATTTTTCTCAGTTTTCAGATTTAGACTTTGCTGCTTTACCAGGTTGCACCTGTAATAGTGGCATATGTTCCATTTGTGCTGAGATTGATATTGCCACATCTTCTGTTGTTTTACCTTCCATTACAGGTGCATGTCTAGATTCTGTTATATCCATGGCTGCTGCAGCCCCACAGCCTCCATTATCATTTGTTCAGCAACTGCCTTTATTAAAGTTGAGTCCTTTGCCAAACCATCTTAAATATGCCTATCTGGATGCAGAGCAGAGGTTCTTAGTGATTATTTCCAGCAATGTTGTTGCATGTACTAAAGGTGCACAGGAAAGCCATTGGTTGGACCTTGACTGACATTCCTGGAATCAGTCTAGCTATATGTATGCACAGGATTCACTTGGAGGATGTGTCTAGACCAGTGAAATAGCCCCAAAGAAGACTCAATCCTACCATTCTTGATGTAGTAAAGAAAGAGGTGACTAAGCTACTGATGGATGGGATCCTCTACCCCATTTCTGATAATACATGGGTTTCACTTGTCTACGTGGTGCCCAAGAAGTCTGGGATTACTGTTGTGCAAAACCAGGAGAATGAGATAGTTCCCACCGAAGTTGCCAACAAATGGAGAGTATGTATTGATTATAGGCGACTCAACCAAGTTACTAGAAAGGACCACTTCCCTCTCCCATTCATCGATCAGGTCATAGAGATGTTAGCAGGTAAATTCCATTATTGCTTCCTGGATGGTTTTTCTGGTTACATGCATATTCATATTGCTCCTAAGGACCAACACAATACCACTTTCACTTGTCCTTTTGGCACTTTTGCTTATAAAAGGATGCCATTCGGCCTATGCAATGCACCTGCTACTTTTCAGAGATGTATGTTGAGCGTATTCTCTGATTTAATTGAAAATTGCATGGAGGTGTTTATGGATGATTTACTGTTTACGGTTCCTCATTTGATTCATGTTTGCATAGCTTGACTAGACTTTTGGAAAGACATGTTGAAATTAACCTTGTGCTTAATTATGAGAAATGTCACTTTATGGTAAGAAAAGGTGTAGTTTTAGGGCATCTTATTTCTGAGAGGGGAATACAGGTTGATAAAGCAAAAATTGATGTTATTTCCTCTCTGTCTTACCCCACATCTGTGCAGGAGGTGCGTTCTTTCCTTGGACATGCAGGTTTTTATAGGAGATTTATCAGTCTTTAGCACGATTGCTCTGCCACTGTCCAGTCTTTTGCAGAAAGACATACCATTTTTATTCACTGATTCATGTAAGGAGGCATTTGAGGTGTTAAGGAGGAGACTCACTACAGCACCTATCATGTAGCCACCAAATTGGAAGTTTCCCTTTGAGTTGATGTATGACGCCTCTAACTTTGCACTTGGAGCTGTATTATCTCAGAGAGTTGGTAAATTTTCACATGTTATTGCTTATGCCTCTAGAACTCTTGATGCAGCTCAGATAAATTATACCACCACTGAGAAGGAGCTGTTGGCTATTGTATTTGCATTAGATAAATTTTGTTATTATCTGCTTGGCTCCAAAATAACTGTCTTTATAGATCATGTTGCACTGAAATTCCTATTGAAGAAGCCGGATGCTAAACCCAGATTGATCAGATGGATGCTTCTTCTGCAGGAGTTTGATATTGATATAAAGGACAAGAGTGGTGTGTTGAATCATGTTGCTGATCACCTGAGTTGTATTGAAGGGACCATTGATCCTTTACCTATTCGTGACATTTTTCCTGATGATTATTTATTTGCTCTGTATTCTATAGAATCTGTACCCTAGTTTGCTGATATTGTAAATTATTTGGTTACTTCTATTATACCTCTTGATGCATCTAGATCCCACGTTGATAAGCTTAAGAGTAATGCTAAATATTATGTTTGGGATGATCCATATCTGTGGAAATTTTGTAATGACCAGGTTATCTATCGGTGTGTCCCTGACCATGAGTTTCAGGATATTCTGTATTTTTGTCATGGCACATCAGTAAGAGGCCATTTTGGACCACAAAGGACAGCTAAGAGATATCAGACAATGAATTTTATTGGCCCACCATATTCAGGGATGCAACTAGGTTTTTTGAGAGCTGTGAGATATGTCAGAAGGCAGGAGGGACTATCACTAGGAGGCATGAGATGCCTCAGCAGCCCATTATTTTCTGTGAGGTTTTTGATGTTTAGGGCATTGATTTTATGAGTCCTTTTCCTATTTCTGCTACATATTCTTACATCTTACTTGTTGTTGATTATGTGTCCAGATGGGTGGAAGCAAAGGCTACTAGAACTAATAATTCTAAAGTTGTTTCATATTTTCTTCATACTCATATATTTTGCAGGTTCGGTGTGCCTAAGGTTGTCATCAGTGATCAGGGAAGTCACTTCTGTAACAGGACCATAGCAGCATTGTTCCAAAAGTATGGGGTTACACACAGAGTTTCTACACCATATCATCCCCAAACTAATGGGCAAGCTGAGGTATTCAATAGGGAAGTCAAGTACCTGTTGCAGAAGTTGGTGCACCCTAACAGGAAGGACTGGAGTAAGTTTCGGGATGATGCTCTTTGAGCTCAGAGGACAGCTTACCAGACACCATTAGGCATGTATCCATTTTGCGTGGTGTTTGGTAACCTTTCGGTGGAAATTAAGCATAAATCATATTGGGCTGTAAAGAATTGTAACTTGACACTTGAGCAGGCTAGAATTGAAAGGAAGCTCCAACTTCAGGAGCTTGATGAGATACGCTTGCAAGCCTATAAGAATTCTAGATTGTATAAAGAGAAAGTTTGGAGATTTCATGACACACATATTTTGAGGAAAGAGTTCTCTATAGTCCAGAAAGTGTTATTGTTCAACTCTTGGTTGAAATTGATTATAGGTAAGCTTCGATCTAGGTAGGATGGACCTTTTGTGATTACTCATGTTTTTTCCCATGGTGCAGTTGAGATTCAGGATAAAGCTACCGGCAGGACTTTTAAAGTCAATGGTCATCAACTTAAACTATTCCAGGAGAGCAAACCAGCGGAGTCGGCTCAGAACACAGTTGATTTATCCTTAGTGGAGCCTACTTTGATGGAGGATGTGTCTACATAGGCACTTGGGGCATTGTTTTCTTTGACTTTTGTTTCTTTTCCTTATACTTTCCTTTACCTTTTCTTGCATATGTTTTGCATTTTCTATTTTTCTTGGACTTCTTGCATATGTTTTACATTTTCTATTTCTTTTTCCCACATCGCGGATAATGTTTGATTCAAGTATAAGGGGAGTGTGCCTTAGCATATTTTTCATTGGATTCCTTTGATTTTAGATTTCATTTGTTTTAGCAACTTTTTATTTTTCATTCTTAGTTGAGAGTTCCATAGCATGATAGAATTGTTTCATGCATTTGAGTTTAGCTGGTTTTTCATGATAATTAGATTTTGGATCAATGATTGGTAGAATACTTACCTTAGTAAGATTTGAGCTTATTGTCTTTCTTGTGTGATTCACTCATGTTTGTAAGTACTCCAAAACTTGACTTGACTTTTTTTGAGATTATTTGTTCGCATGCACTATTGATATGATTTATGCCTTCTTTCACATTTTAGCTACTTAGCCAAATAGACTCACCTTGCATTTATTTCACTTGTTTACCCCTTTGAGCCTTATTAACCCTTTCTTGATGATTTTGTAGCTCATTCCAAGCCATGTGACCTGAAAAACCATGATTCACCGAACCTTGGAGATTAGATGAGCTTTGAAATTGTGTTGGGAGTTGGTTAAAAATAAGTGGAGGGGTATTATGTTATATTGTGCTATGTTTGGAAATTTTGATGCATTATTAGTCACTGGAGTAGTAGCATTCAAAAAAAAAAAAAAACTGAATTTTAGTGTTGAGTTTTTGGTACTTTTCTACTTGTTTTTAACCCATTCCCCATTGCTCTTCTTTCTCTTGGTTTTTTTTTTAAGCTTTGTTTACTTTCTTTTACCCCTACCTTTTCCCTAGCCTCATTACAAGCCTAATAAAAGTCCTATTGATCTTTTGATGCATGTGTTTCAATGAGTTAAAATTAGAGATTCTTCAAGCCTATGGTTGTACTTACTTTCATGATGTGCTTTGAGTGAAAATGTTAACCTATACACTTGAGAGAATGAGTGATATACATACCTTTGAGAGAATTTTTGCCAATTGTGATCTATGATTTAGTTAGATTGAAGTTCTTCTTTACTTTTATGTTTGGAACATATTCTTGATTATTTTTTATTCTTTCATACTTTGATTGATGAATTCATTTTCTCTCTTGCTCACACCACTTTCACTTTAGGATCCATTGAAAATTTTGCTTTGTTTGGTTTTGTCTTTTTTATTTTTTTTCTTCCTTTTGCTTGGGAGTGCAAAAGTGTAAGTGTGGGGGTATTTGATGACTCATATTTTGTATTCAGATTTATAGCCTTATTGCATCTTCCAAAATATCTTTCTTTCTTTATTTATTTCATTTAGCATGTTTTTGCATTTCTTGCATTAAATTGGAGTTTTCATAAATACTTGTTATTTTTACCTTATATTTCATAGTTTTGTTATTCTAACTTTTGTCCAGTATTTTGGCCATAACTTCTTCTGTAGATCTTATTTTTGGCTGATTCTTTTTGCACTGGATTCCTCATTTCCTGGGCTTCAATTTGGACATATGGATCATGTTGTTTGGAGCTCGGACCTATTTTTTATTAATTTTTGAAAATCAGACTTAAAACATACATTTTATATTTAGGGTTTTTATTTAGGGCTTTTAATTTTATTTACTTGCAGTGGCCTTGGCCCATTTATTTTCATTTTCATTTAAGACCAGTATATATAGGGGTCAAAAGATTGATTTTGGATCCTTCTTCTTTTCCTTTTAATAATTTCATTTTTCTGTAAAGACACTTTCCCATTCTTGAGAGTAAATTTGTTTCGTTCCATTCACTTGCGTCTCTTCGGATCCTGTTGTATTCTTAATTATTTGGTGTTGCGAATCATCTCGTCTCAAGCATGAATTGCTAGATCGATTGAGCGCTCTGAGTTTGTCTTTTTACCTTCTCGTAATTCTTGATTAAGATTTGTGCATGCATAATTTCAGTTGAACTATAGCAACCACACTAAGAGGAACTCCAAGATCAAAGAGGGGCAGATTTGCAACTGGCTCTTCTTTAAGAACTATTCCTGATCATGACCCAAGATTTAGAAGCATTACACATGAGAACTATTTCAAAGCCAACATCTTGAGGAGGAAGATTATGCATGATTAAAATTTTGACTTGCAAGAAGGAGAACATCTTGAATTTTCTGAACAAATTCAGATGAGAGGTTGGGAGATCTTCACCACATTAGCTGGAAAAGGGTCCAAAGGAGATCACTTGCCTTATAATCACACTTTTGTTAGAGGAAAAGTAGTGGACTTCTATGCTGAAAATATCAACAAGGTGTTGAAGATTGTTGTTAAGAAGAAGGAAGGACAGCAAGATTTTTCTAATTTTGGGAAAAATATGGATAAGGATTACACTGAAATCCTTCATAGAATTGGCAAACCACAAACTACATGGGAGCTGAGTACAAGGGATGAAGCTAGAAACATCTCTACACCCAAAAATATTTTGACCAATAATCTACTGCTTTTTACCAAAGTATGGAGTATTTTCATACTCAATTCATTCATGCCAGTAATACATAGTTCTACCTTCGTTGTCAAAAGAGCTGACCTTATTTTTGCAATCGTTAGTGACTTCTACATCAATGTGGGAGAAGTGATCAACAACAACATCAAGGCAATCCTGAAAACAAAGAAATATTCTTTAGGATTTTCAGGATTAATCACTTTACTTTGTGAAGATGCAGGGGTAAATTTTGGAAATTTTCATGAGAAAATCAAGGCTACTCCTCCCATTACAGCAGCTATGATCAAGGAGATCTATGCCACTACTCCAATCACTACTGCCTCACCAGTCCCTACAAAGTTAAAGAAGGATTCTCCTCTCAAACTCAAGACACAACGGCAAAAAATTATGGACAGACAAGACTCCTTGGCTAAGAAGCAGAATGCCTTACATGAATGCAACAATGTTGGATTTCTGTTGCTGGAAAATATAATGATGAACATTGGTAAAATGATAGGCATGACAAAAGAACAACTTCATGAGTTAGAGGTGGAAAATGCCCAATTCCTTAGAGCCACCACATTCAACAATTTCCCTCTCTTCAACACTTGCTTCAACACTCCTCCAAGAGCTGAAGTGGATGAAAGTGATGAGTGTGAAGAAGAAAATGAAGAAGAGGAGGAGAATTCAGATGAAGAAGATGCAGAAAAATAGATTAGGAATTTAGTTTTTGTTGTTTTTCTTTAAAATTCAGTATGTGTAATTTTTAGCATCTAGGAACTTTAATTTTTGCAATTTTAGTTAGTTAATTCTCAATTATTCAGAACAATTTTAATACTTTTAAGTTGTAATAAAGTACAATTTTCATTTGATTTTATATTTCTACATTTTAATTACTCTATTTTTATAATTAATTGAAGGAAATTCTAGTATTTTGTGTAGAATATGTCACTATCACACAACACCCAAGCACATGAATTTTGACACTTGCCCAAGCTGCCATGAAAGGGAGGTAAATTATGTACCTCTTGTTTATGAGTTTAACTTCACATGCACTAAAATTTTTTCAAGAAAAACACAAAAATGTTTAGACATTGAGCTGTATTATGTGAATAACCTATATTTAATTTCCAATTCTGTGAATTCTTAATTTTTTTTAGTTGCTTTTTCCATTCTCACATCATGATCATACTTGTAATTTTCAAAATGTAGTAGTCTTGCCATGTTGTACATATAGTTCTGAAACAGTGGAGTGTGAGTTTGATTGATTGACATTTTCACTTTAAATTCCTTCGTGAGACTTGAGCCTCATGCCTTCTTTGTTGAGTGATAATTGATATCATATTTTGCTACACCTCTAGAACTTGAATTATTTCTTGATTAAATATGTAATTTACAGATCTTGCATATATGATGGAGGCCTTCTTTGATCATACTTAGTTAGCCTAAATGAACCTACCTTTATGTTGAGAATCTTAGTTCACCCCTTTGAGCCTTTAACCTTTCCTTTGGTAAAACTTCAACATAAGCCTTGCTAGAAAACCATGAGACATATCCAAATTAGAAAAAGATAGTTTGAATTTAATCAAAGATGAATTTTAAAAACTAAGTTTGGGGTGGCATCTTGTATGGCATTGCTTGAGGACAAGCAAAGTTCTAAGTTTGGGGTAAGGCAGCAGGATGATCTGAGTTATTTGAAAAGAAAAATAGAAAGCAAAGCGATGAAAAGAAGAAATAAAAAGTGTGAGAGAAAGAAAGGGAGCGACTTTCAAGCTTCATTGCTAGAAGAATCAGGGTGAAGATTGGGTCTTGTAAAATGTTCTTCTGTTCCTTGTCTTCTGTAACATCCTATGCTTTGTGTCATGCCTGTAGTATATCATTGAGAAAAATCTGTAGTACTTTGTGAGCAGAAAGAAACCGTGTATGTACAGTAGCCTCTAATGTCAACAGTGACATCACATTGATGTTATTAGCGACATCATGCTGACATCATTGCTTATATCATCAGCGATCTCACGCTGACATCATCGCTTATGTCAGTGGTGATCTCATGCTAACATCATCGCTTACATCATCAGTGACATCATCGCTTGCATCATGATGACATCATTGCTTACATCACATTGACGTTGACATCTTCAAAAAAAATTTATAAATAGGGGGCTTCATATGAAATTTTTATTTCTTCACTCCTATCCAAGGTTCTCAAAGGTTCTAAGGCTATATCTCACCATTTTCTCCCATATTAAACCTCCTAAAGTTAGATTTCTCTTCAGATCTGTGATTCTACGTCCGTTCTAAAGGATTTCAAGTAAGTTTCTCTAAATTTGAAGTTAGATTTACCGTTCATTTCTCTTCTTCTTCTTTTTCTTATAGATGTTAATGATGTTCTTAGAAAAACCTCCGTTCTAGAGTTAAATCTTCGGTTAAATCTTTGTAAAAGCTCTATTTTGAGGTAAGGGGGCTCTACTTTATCATTTTGTTATGTTTATTACTTGTATTCTCATAGATCTTGTCATGTATGTGATTATATATGGAATAATCCTTGTTTTATGAGAAATAATCGGTGAAAAATGAGAATAATTGGCTGTTTATGTGATTTTATGATGAATACATGGTGAAAATATGATATTATGTTCAAATAGGGCATGATAAGCTATATTGAAGATGGTTGATATGATTTTTATGATTTTGTGATATGAAATATACAAAGAGATGGATGTTTCATGTTAAAATGATGTGTATTGTGAATATGCCATGGTTTGATGGATATGATGAAAAGTATGTGAAAATATAATGAAAAAAAATGTGTGAACATGATAAATGGCATATGTGAACATGTGAATATGCTCGAAAGAGTATGAAATGGAAAAGGATATGATGTAAATAGTTACAGAGATACACTGGGGAGTGGAAGATGGAGACGATATGGGATATCTTGCGAAAATGTAGGTTGGTGAGTGACATTCGGGATTGTGCACGGAATATTGTGTTCGAATGCACCACATGGCCACACACTCATTTCTCGACTTGACTCTTGACCATTACCTTTGCTAAGGGGCCGTCTATTGCATGTGTTGTATCCGTATTGCATTGGGCCATCCGGCGACTATTTACATGGATGTGTAAGACCTCGAGATAGAGGCATCGGATAACTGTGGCCACAGGGCGCGGTTAAAAGAAAAAGAAATTGTGAATCTGTGGAATAGAATATGTGTTTGTGTGTTGAACAGTGTGATATGTAATTCAATGATGTTTTCTTTAATCATGATAAAATGTGTTTTGTGATGAATATGTGTGATGTATGAGTGGTAGGGTAGAGACTCACCCTTACACAACAATTTTCAGGAAACCAGGATGAATAGTACTAGGCTCACAGTGCATGGATGAATGAGAACTGCTAGAGGACTTAGTTATTTTGAGTTATGTAATGGATAATTTTAGTTCTATAGCATTCTTTTAAAATAGTTGTAAAACTACTATTTCTCTTTGTTGCTGATGAAAACTTTAGAATCTTTGTTTTTCTAAAGTACTTATAAATTAATGAAATTTTACTCAATGAAACTTATATCATTTCATTGTTTCTTTCTCATTAGAGAGTTTTTGAAAGAAAAATTTATTTTACCATTTAAATATTTATGAAAATTTATCGTACATTGAGGAAAGAAATATAAGGTGTTACATCTTCTTCATCTCTTACTTTTCCTTCTTCTATTGTAATGTTGTTCTAAACCTTTTTGGTTAGGGATCCATGGATCCATATTTGATATTATGATGTAATTGTGGATTTGAACCTTAAGATTTTAATTGAATTGAGTATGTGATTTTGTTCTAAATGCAGTTGTGAACTAATCCTTCATTCAATTGAACTTAGAGGAATCTTCGTCAATGAAAATTGAGTTTATTTCTCAGATCTGAATCATATGCCTAGGTTATTAAGATCTTAGAAATGAGTATCGTAATCTAGTAATCCTATAATTTCTAGAACTTAATGCAATATTTGATTAAATTTTACCTAAGAAATTAGAGAGGTTTTGTAACGCTCCAAATTTTGTAATATTGATTATATATATATATATATATATATATATATATATGGATGTTGGAATATGTACGTGAGTGCAAGATGAGTTTGATGTGATAATGATGAGAATATACATGTAAATATATGTATGTTTGTATAATGCGATGTGGATGTTGATTGTGCATCGAGATTGATTTTTTGGACGGTTTGAAATAGCCTAAGTGTATGGTGCAGGGTTTTCTCGCTATAGCGATAGTTGTCAATCCAAAGGAGTAATGCCAAACTGTAATGACTAGAAGTGGAGTTGTTGTGGGGAGTCCTAAACCTGCTGAAAAAAGAGCAAATAATTCTATTGCGGAGGAGAAATTGAAATGTGATTTGGATGAAGGAAGATTCACTCTGCTAAAGAGAGAAAAATCAAAAAAAGAAATTTCTCCAAAGGCTATGAGAAAGACAAATAGGCAAATACTTGAAGAAGCAAATCAGCCTATTGATGAAGAAGGATACAAGAGACTTCCTTATCCTCAAAGACTGCCAAATTCGCAACAAGAAAAATAGTTTGAGAGGTTTCTAGATGTCTTTAAAAAACATCAAATAAATATTTCTTTTGTTGAAGCTCTTGAGCAAATGCCTTATGCCAAATTTATGAAGGAGTTGTTATCTAAGAAAAGAAGACTTGAACATGATAAAACAGTCTCTTCAATTGAGTAGTGCAATGCTATATTACAAAGAAAGCTCCCTAAAAAATTAAAGGATCCAGGTTCTTTTAGCATTCCATACTCTATTGGAAATTATACAATGAGAAAAGCTTTGTGCGATCTTAGGGCAAGCATTAATCTTATGCCTCTTGCAATCATGAAGAGACTTGCAATAAAGGAACGTAAGCCAACTAGCATCACTTTACAGCTTGCAGAAAGATCTTATACATATCCTTATGGTATTGTAGAGGATTTACTAGTTAAGATTGATAAGTTTATTTTCCATGCAAATTTTGTGATTTTAGATATGGAAGTGGATGCTGATATTCCTTTGATTTTGGGCAGACCTTTCTTAGCCATGGGGAGAGCTTTAATTGATGTCCAAAAAGGAGAGCTTATGTTGAGACTGTAGGATGAAAAGGTTATTTTTAATGTATTGGAGGCATTCAAGCATCCTCATGATGTTACCACTTGCATGAGGGTTGACATTCTAGATTCTATTGCTTTTCCTCATTTTATTGATGATGCTAATGAAATTTTATTGTTAAGGGAAACTAGTTGTAGGTGTCAAGCCTGTAACTTATTATTGAGTAATCTATAATATTTTGTATTTATTAAATGTTAATTGAAGGATTATTTGGTACTATAATAGATTTAGATGGAGTTTAAAAAAAAAAAGTGAACAGTAATTCCAGCGTGAACAGTAAGGTGGTGTGAAACAATAATTCCGGTATGAACAGTAACTCCAGCATGAACAGTAAGGTGGTGTGAACAATAACTTTGGCGTCAACAGTGCCAAAATTTTTTTTTGAAATTGAGCCTATAAATAGGGTTTCCTTGCACAAAATTTTTAGTTTTTCACACTTCTCAAAGGTTCGAGAGAGACCTAAGGCCATATATCACCATTTTCTCTTATACTAAACCTTCATATATCACCATTTTCTTTATACCAAATCTGAGATTTTATATCTATTCTGAAAGATTTGAAGTAAGTTTCTATAAGTTTGAAGTTAGATTTACTGTTCATTTCTCTTCTTCTCTTTCTCGTAGATAGTTGATGATATCTTAGGAGAAACTTCATTGTAAAGCTAAATCTTCGATGGATCTTGCTTTAAAACAAGTAATATTCGATAGATTTGGTGTGAATTATTATTCTAAGGTAAAGGGAGCTTACTTTAACTACTAAACGATGTTTGGAAGAATTTGGTATGTTATTACAAGAAGTTTTGAGATGATTTTGTCAAATCTCTTGGGTAAAAGCTATTTTCTATGCTATAACTGCTGTTAATTGATTTGAAAGCTGAGATTTGGTTGAAAAATTATGAATTGTTTTAACTGAGCTATTGAGAATATGATTTTGTCTATGCTACATTATGCTGAGATATATGTCTTACATCATTATAGAGCTGAGTTACACGTTTAGGTGGGTAGACATGTAACAATAGAGCATCCCATAGTAGTTGAGGGACGAAGGTATAAGGTAAATCTTATTTGTATCTTGATGTCAGGAATGAATGTAATCATAGGGATGGATTGGTTGAGTGCCAACCATGTACTAATTAATTGTTGGTAGAGGTGTTTGATTTTTTCTGAGCAGCAGGGCTGTGTTGAGTTAACTTCTACCCGTCAAGTAGAAACATCTTTGAGTGAAAGGGTCTCTTATTATGTTCTTTTGGCCATTATGAATGCAGAATGAGCAAAATTTGCAGTCAATACCAGTAGTACATGAATTCTCTGAGATCTTCCTAAAGGATATTCCTGGAATACCTCCCCGTAGAGAGGTGGGGTTTGCTATAGATTTGATTCTCGGAGCTAAGCCAGTGTCTGTAGCACCTTACAGAATGGCACTGAAAGAGTTAATGGAGCCTAAGGAGCAGATTGAGGATCTAATGCAGAAACAAATGATTAGACCGAGTGTATCACCTTTGGGAGCACCAATTCTTTTGGTGAAAAAGAAGGATGGGAGTTTTAGGTTGTGTGTTGATTTTCGTAAGCTGAATAAGTTGACAATCAAGAATAAGTACTCGTTGCCACGGATTGATGATTTGATGGACTAGTCAAGAGGTGCTAAAGTATTCTCTAAGATTGATTTGAAGTCTGGGTACTAACAGATATGAGTAAAGGATGAAGATATCCCAAAGACAGTATTTTGCACTAGATATGGTCATTACGAGTATATAATGATGCCTTTTGGAGTCACTAATCCTCCAACAGTGTTTATGGACTACATGAACCGGATCTTTAGACCTTTTCTAGATCAATTTATGGTAGTTTTCATTGATGTTATCGTGATTTATTCTAGTTGGCCAGAGAAACATGCAGAGCATTTGAGAACTGTATTACGTATTTTAAAGGAGAAACAGTTGTATGCTAAATTGTCTAAGTGTAAGTTTTGGCTAGAGGAAGTGAAGTTCCTTGGCCATGTTATTTCAGCTAAGGGAATTGTAGTTGATCCTTCCAAAGTTAAAGTGGTGTTATAGTGAGCAAGGCCAAAGACAGCCACAGAAATTCGTAGCTTTGTGAGCCTAACAGGTTACTACCAGAGATTTACAGATGGATTTGCAAGGATAGCTGCACCATTAACATGCTTAACTCACCATGATCAACCCTTTGTATGGATTGAGGAATGTTAACAAAGCTTTAACGAGTTGAAGCATAGATTAACTTCCTCGCTGGTGTTGATTCTCCTTAATACTAGCTAGCCATTTGAGGTGTATTGTGATGCTTCGCATTAAGGATTAGGGTGTGTGTTAATGCAAGATAAGAGGGTGGTAGCTTATGCATCTCGGTAGTTGCAAACTTATGAGTGAAATTACCCGACCCATGACTTTGAGTTAGCCGCTGTAGTCTTTGCTCTGAATGTGTGGCAACACTATCTCTATCGAGCTCAGTTTGATATGTATAGTGATCACAAGAGTCTAAAGTATTTGTTTGATCAGCATAAGTTAAATATGTGGCAGAGGCGCTGGATGGAATTCCTTAATAAGTAGGAATGTGGTTCAAACATTCTCTTTAAGAGTTTGTGAAACTCTTTTGGTAGAACAATTTCGAGACTTGAATTGACATGTGGGCTTAACACTTGAAAAGATTAGTTGTGGCCGGATTGTGGTAACTAACAGTTTCTTACAGGAAATTAAAAACAAACAGTTGTGGGATCCTATGTTATGTCAACTGTATTTGTTTTGGGGAAAGATAAGGCAGAGGATGAACACTAATGCGGTGTGAATAATAACTCTGATGTGAACAGTGCCAAATTTTTTTTCTAAATTTTGCCTATAAATAGGGGGTCCTTGCACAAAATTTTCTCTTCTTCACACTTCTCAAAGGTTCTAGAGAGACCCAATGCCATATATCACTATTTTCTCTTATACTAAATCTTCCTAAACTTAGATTTCTTGCTAGATCTAAGATTCTACGTCTATTATGAAGAATTTGTAGTAAGTTTCATAAGTTTGAAATTTGATTTACTATTCATTTCTCTCCTTCTTCTCTTTCTTATAAATAGTTAATGATATCTTAGGAGAAACTTCGTTGTAAAGCTAAATCTTTAGTGGATCTTGCTTTAAAACAAGTAATATTTGGTAGATCTAGTGTGAATCGTTGTTCTAAGGTAAGGGGAGCTTACTTTAACTACTAAACGATATTTAGAAGGATTTGGTATGTTATTACAAAAAGTTTTGAAATAATTTTGTCAGATCTCTTGGATAAAAGTTATTTTCTATGCTATAATTGTTGTTAATTGATTTGAAAGCTAAGATTTGGTAGAAATATTATGAATTGTTTTAGCTAAGTTGTTGAGAATATGATTTTGTCTATCCTGCATCATGCTGAGATATATGTCTTGCATCATTATAAAGTTGAGTTACACATTTAGGTGGGTAGATTTGTAACAATAAAGTATGTTGAGCTATGTTGTGCTATCTAGATCTAGATACTGAAATGAGTTGCTCCCGGACTGACTCGATTCCTTTTAGATTACTTAGGTTGTGAAACCAACTAGAATCGTTTTCTTGTTGTGCATTAGATAGGCTGATAATGCATAGGACTGTTGCTGTGAGTAATATTTTGCTTTATTTATATAATTTTATTTTATTTTTATATGCTCACTGTTGTATTTCTATCTATGTTGTTGTGTGTGTATGTATTATGATGATCACTAGATGTAGTAGGTGTTGCATCTACTTCACAAGTTGAAGGGCCAGTGAAGAAGTGTTAGATGGCTAGAGTCGAGTGATTTTGCATTAAAGTCCTTTGCCTTATATTTTGAGATTTTATATAGGAGTTATGTAGTAAAACTTTTGTGTATTTTGAGTATTATGAACTAAATGTAATATTATGTTGTTCCATTGGATATTTGTTGTAAGGAACTTTGTTTATTTTGAATAAAAAGTAAATTTTATACTTATATTTTTCATTATTTATCTATGTCAAATAAGTAAGTGGTGTAGAAATAATATTCTCGATTCCTTATAAAAAGGATCATGACAGTAGGGAATTTACAAGCTGCTATAAAGAAAGGAGAACATTTGATAGAATATGTTCAGCAGCTGGATAACTTACCAATTTTCCCTTCTACAAAAAATCCAGGAAAGGAAGAATTGAAAAATGAAGCAAAAAAGGACAAGGCTAAGAAACTTGAGCTGAAACAATTGCCCTCTCACTTGAGATACTCTTTCTTACACCAAAAACATGAAAATCTGGTGATTATTAGCAACGATCTTAAGGGAGAGGAGGAAGAAAAGCTGCTAAGAATTCTTAGAGCTCATAAGTCAGTAATTGGCTGACATATTTCATATTTAAAGGGCATAAATCCAGCCTTTTGTAAGCATAGAATTTTGTTTGAAGAAAATTATAAACCAATGGTATAGCCATAAAGAAGATTAAATCCAGCTATGAAAGAAGTGATGATAAAAGAAGTTATGAAATTGCTGGATGCAAGAATTATTTACCCTATTTTGGACAGCCAATAGGTTAGTCTAGTCTAAGTTATCCCTAAGAAAGGAGGGATAACCGTTGTGCCTAATGAGAAGAATGAATTAATCCCTATGAGGACAATTATAGGCTGGCGCATGTCCATTGATTACAGAAAATTAAATGATGCAACTAGAAAAGATTATTTCCCACCATTCGCTGACCAAATGCTAGAAAGGCTAGTTAGTTGGTCATGCCTTTTATTATTTTCTTGATATATTCCGGCTACAATCAAATAGTGGTGGATCCTATGGATCAAGAGAAAAATGCATTTACATGTCCTTTTGGAGTTTTTGCTTATAGAAGAATGTCATTTGGATTGTCCAATGCTCTTGCTACTTTCCAAAGGTGTATACTATCCATTTTTTATGATTTAGTAGAGAAGATTATTAAAGCATTTATGAATGATTTTTCTGTTTTTAGTGACTCTTTTGATGATTGTTTAGCTAATTTGTCTATTGTTTTGTAGAGGTGTCAAGAGACCAATCTTGTTTTGAATTAGGAAAAGTGTCATGTCATGGCCCTAGAGAGAATTGTCCTTGGCCATAGAATTTCTAAAAAAGGAATAGAGGTGGACCAAGCGAAAATTGAAGTTATTAGTAAACTGCCTACACCAATTAATGTGAAGGGAGTTAGGAGTTTTTTAGGACATGTAAGTTTTTATAGGAGGTTTATCAAGTATTTTTTTAAAATTTCAAAACCTCTTAGTGATTTACTTGTGAAGGATGCTGACTTTGTGTTTGATGACTGTTGTTTGCATGCATTTTCTATTTTGAAGGAGAAGCTTATTTTTGCCCCTATTCTTGCAAAACCTGATTGGAATTTACCTTTTGATTTAATGTGTGATGTAAGTGATAGTGCAGTAGGTGCTGTTCTAGGACAGAGAAAGGATAGAAAAGTGCATGTGATTTATTATTCTAGCAAAGTTCTAAATTCTGCACAAGTAAATTACACAACTATTGACAAAGAACTCATTGCCAGTGTTTGTTTTTGACAAATTTAGATCATATTTGATGGAATTGAAAGTTATAGTATATACTTATCATTTTACCCTCAAATATTTGTTGTCTAAACAGGATGTCAAGCCAAGATTATTGATATGGATTTTGCTACTACAAGTGTTTGAGTTGGAGATTAGAGATAAAAAAAAAAGGAAAAGAAAATAAGGTAGCTGACTCTATCCAGACTTTCATTTGATAGTTTAACCTCTAATTCCTTAGATATTAATAAGGAATTTCCTGATGAAAGACTCTTGGCTATAGAAGATATGCCTTGGTTTGTTGACGTAGCAAACTTTAAGGCGACTCAACTCATTCCAAAAAGGCTAAGCTAGCAACAAAGAAAGAAGTTTCTACATGACATCAAATTTTATGTTCGGGAAGACCCTTACTTCTTTAAAATTAGGGTGGATGGTCTACTTAGAAAGTGTATCCCACAAAATGAACAAGCTAAAATATTGTGACATTATCATAACTCAAACTATGGAAGCCATGATGGGAGTTCAAGAATTACTGCAAAAGTCTTACAAGTAGAATTTTTCTAGCCTACACTGTTTAAAGATGCCAAGATTTATGTTGAAAGTTGTGACAAGTGCCAAAGGACAGGCAACATCTCTAGGAAACACAAGCTACCATTGACAAATATTTTGAAAGTGGAATTATTTGATGAACGGGGGATTGACTTCATGGGACCCTTTCGTACGTCTTTCTCTCATGAATATTTCTTGTGGCAGTTGACTATGTTTCCATGTAGGTGGAAGCCATCCCAACAAGAACCAATGAAGTCAAAGTAGTGATCTCCTTTATTAAAAGAAATATCTTTGCTAGATTTGGAGTACCTAGATTTTTAATAAGTGATAGAGGTGCTTATTTCTACAACAAGCATCTTGGACCAATTCTAGCAAAGTATGGTGTTAAGCATAAAGTTGCTACTCCTTATCATCCATAAACAAGTGGACAAGTGAAAATTTCAAACAGAGAAATTAAACAAATTCTGAAAAAAGTGGTGAATAATTCAAGAAAAAAGTGGTCAAGGAAATTAGATGACTCTTTATGGGCATATAGAACTGCCTTTAAGACTCCAATTAGTATGTCACCATACCAATTAGTCTTTGGAAAGGCACATCACTTACTTGTTGAGCTGGAACATAAAGCTTATTGGGTTAGTGGCTGAATTTTGACTTGACTAGTGTTGGAGAGAAAAAATTACTACAACTCCATGAGCTCGAGGAATTTAGGCAGCATGCCTATGAAAATACCCAACTGTATAAGGAGAAAACTAAGAGGATCCATGATAGATTCATTTTGAAAAGAGACTTAGACCTGGACAACAAGTTCTATTATTCAATTCAAGGATGAACCTATTTTCAGGAAAGCTTAGATCAAGATGGTCTGGACCTTTTCTAATTAAGGAAGTATCTTCCTATGGTGCAATCTTAATTGAGGATCAAAAGACAAGGAGAGAGTTCAAGGTTAATGGCCAGAGTCTAAAAGTTTATTATGGTGAAGCATTTACCAAGAACATATCTTGTATTCAATTGGTCTCTCTTAATTGAGAAACATGAAGCGTCAAGCTAGTAACGTTAAAAGAGCGCTTATGAGAGGCAACTCACATTTCTAACATTACTCTTGATTAGAATTTAGTTTAGAAAATTTTTTATTTTAGTTAATTTTGCAATTTAAAATTCTGCATTTCTCTGAATTCTTAATTTTGATGTAGTGGTTGATTCTGATTTTTTTGAGTAATGATGAGGTACATTCTGAATTTTGAGTTTGCAGGCTTTGATTCAAGCAAGAAAAAGATGAAACAAAGTGATGAAGTTGTATTTTAAAAGATGTTCATCAATTGAGTAATCACTTTTGGAAAGAGAAGTTGAGGCGCAGAAGCTATTTTTTTGAGTTTGATCATTCAAGTTAACACATTATGTACTTAAAGTGAACACCTAATTGCTCAAAATTATGCCTTCTTACTTAAAGTTGATCCTTTATGCATATAGAGTGCTTACGTAGAGACTATTTCCCTTGAATTTCAAGTCCAAGACTTGGGCGTTAACACTCTCATTACATAAAGTGTTAACGCGCAACTGTGTACCCTGTGCATAACTACTCTTATCACTCAGCGCAAGTATGCGTTACTACTTTTGTTACTCAAAGTCATTACGCACAAGGGTGTATGAAGAAATTTTGAAGAAGTGTCTGCATGTTCCTACTTTTGTCATTGAAAGTGATCACGCATAAGTTGGCTTTACTACTTTTATCATTGAAAGTTAACACGCGCAAGGTGATTGAGGATATTCTGAAGAAAGGGCTCATGTGTTGCTACTTTAGTCACTTAAAGTGACTATGCATAACTGCACATAGATACTCTAGTTAGCTAAAGTGATTACGTGCAACTGATAAAGATTATACGTTGGTACTCTAGCTACCTAGAGTAGCTACACGCAAAGTTAAGATCTTTTAAGTACCAACTCTCATCACATAAAGTGGTCATGTGCATCGCATACTTTATTTTAAGTGTTAACTCTGCATTCAGAAAGTGACTATGCACACTTGTATTTCATTTAAAATTTTTTAGCTTGCTCACTTTCCCTATTTAAAGTGTTTACTTAGTATGCGTGGCTATTTAAGCTCTTCAGAGTAATAATGCAACACCTCAAACCCTAAAATGTCAATATCCTAGCTTTCTAACTTGATTTTCTTGCTCGTTTCTGATCATGTTTTTGTTGATTATCTGATATTTCATCGTCTACAAGTAGGATTACATCTTTGTTGCACTTCAATTCCAGGTAATTCTTCCTCCAAATTTGAATTTTTGAATTAGGGCTCTTGAGAGGATGGATTGGGGAAAATTTGGGAACTAGAAAGTGGAGACAAATTCTATGAAATTGCTAGTTCGAATATGTAATTGAAGGTTAATGGGGTTGGTTCCATGCTGAAATTATCATTTTTTATTGACATTTGATACTACATTAGGGTTTTTCGTATAAACATATTGCTGTGTTTTGTGCTTATACATAGGGCTTAATTTATGAGAGTATTATTGTAAAATTCATGCACTTTGATGTTGGAAAATACTTGAAATATGTTTTGCATAATTTTGAAATAATTTTTAATCAATTATATGTGCATAAATGATTTTCATAGTGAGATTCAAAAGTACTAATGTAAATTTGGTGCTAAAAATACTTGATCATGATATTCTGAATTATTGTTTTGCTGCATTGCATTGAATTGTTCTTAAATTCACATTTTTACCACTTAATTTTTACACCTGAACATACCTGATTACATTTTTCTTCATATTATTACACTGCACATGATGATTAAGAGTTGAATTGAGCCTGAATACTTATCTTGCACTTGCACATTGCTGAAAATTGATGATTTATACTTGATTCATGACTTGTTGATGATGCATAATGTCATAGGACACATTTTCTCTGTGTTTTAAGCTAGAAATAGTGCTTAACTTGCTGAAATATTTTCTGCAAATTTAACAAGTTCTGAAACTCATTCTCTTCATACTTGTGAATTCAACTGATATATGGCAAGTACTTCTAGAGGAACTCCAAGATCCAAGATCCAAGAGAGGCAGATTTTTTGAATCTTCTTCAAGGGCTATTCTTAACCATGATCCAAGGTTCAGGAGTATTGCACACAAGAATTACTTCAAGGCCAATATATTGAAGAGGAAGATTGTCCATGACAGAAATTTTGATTTAAAGGAAGAAGAACATCCTGAGTTCTCTGAACAAATTTAGAAGAAAGGCTAGGAAGTCTTCACCTCTCTAGCTGGAAAAGGGTCCAAGGCAATAACTCAAGAGTTTTATGCCAATGCAATTAGGACCAAGGGAAAGCATTAACCCTACAATCACTCTACTATTAGAGGAACAGTAAAGGATCTCTCTGCTGAGAATATTAACAAAGTCCTAAAGGTTGTTGTTGAGAAGGAAGAAGGATAGGAAGATTTTTCTGATTTTGGGAGATACATGAACAAGGATTACACTGAAATTCTTCCAGAATTGGCAGACCTAGAACCACTTGGGAGCTGGGTGCAAGAGATGAGGCTAAAAACATCTCCATTCACAAGAATATTCTAACCAAGAATCTGCTCCACTATTGCTGTCAAGAAAGCTGAACTTATTTTTGCCATTGTCAATGATTTCTACATAAATGTGAGAGAAGTGATAAACAACAATATCAAGGCAATTTTGAAAACAAAGAGAGATTCTTTAGGTTTTCCAGGATTGATCACTTTGTTTTGTGAAGATGCAGGGGTAAATTTTGGAGATTTCCAAGAGAAGATCAAGGCAGCTCCTCCCATTTCAACAGCTATGATCAAAGAGATTTATGCCATTGCCCCAGTCACTGTCGCCTCTCCTGTACCTACCAAGTTCAAGAAGGATTCTTCTCTCAAAGTCAAGACACAGCTGCAGAAAATTCTGGACAAACAAGACTCTTTAGCTGAGAGGCAGAATGCTCTACATGAGAGCTGTAAAGATGGGATCCTACTGCTAGAAAACATTATGATGAATATTGGTAAAAATATGGGCATGATAAAGGAGCAACTTTATGAGTCAAAGGTGGAAGATGACCAATGCTTGAGAATCACTACATTCAACAATCTTCCTCTCTTCAACACTTGTTTCAACACTCCTCCAAAGGTTGATTTGGATGAAGATGATGAAGAAGATGAAGAAGAAGAGTAGAGTTCAACAGAAGAATATGCTAAATATTAGATTAGGACTTCTAATTGTTGTTGTTTTTCTTTAAAATTCAGTCTTGTATAATTTTAGTAATTAGGACTTTTTTTTTTGTAAATTTTAGTTAGTTGTTTTTCAGTTGTTCAGAACAATATGGATATTTTTAGCTGTAATGAAATTCAGTTTTATTTTTTTTTTATATTTCTGCAATTCTAATTACCTTATTTTTCTGATTAATTGATGGAAATTTTGGTGTTTTAAGCAGACCATGTCTTCATCACACAGCACTCAAGCACGTGGATTTTTACACTTGCACAAGCTACCATGCAAGTGGAGTGAATTTTGTACTTCTTGTTCATGAGTTAGCTTCACATGAACACAAAAATATTAGTTTAGACAATGAGTTGCATTATGTGAATAAACTGCATTTAATTGAAATTTTGTGAATTCTAAATTTTATTTTTTTAAAGTTATTTTTCCCATTCTGACATGATTGTCACACTTGTAATTTTCAAAATGAGATAGTCTTGCCACTTTGTGCATATAGTTGTGAAAAAGTGGATTGTGAACTTGATTGATTGAAATTCACTTTAAATTTCTTGGTGAGACTTGAGCCTCATGCATAAGCATTTCTTGATTTGTGATGATAGATCTCATATTTTGCTACACCTCTAGAACTTGCTTTATTTCTTGGTTGAATTTGTAATTTTTATATCTCACATATATGATGGAGGCATTCTTTAATCATGCTTAGCTAGCCTAAATGAACCTCTCTTTATGTTTGAGAATCCTAGTTCAACCCCTTTGAGATTTTAGCCTTTCCTTTGGTAAAACTTAAACATAAGCCTTGCTGAAAAACCATGAGACCTATCCAAATTAGAAAGAGGCAATTTGAGTTTAATCCAAGATGAAATTTAAAACTAAGTTTGGGGTAGCGTCCCTTTTTGCATTACTTGAGGACAAGCAAAGTTCTAAGTTTGGGGTAGGACAACAGCAAAATTCTGTGTTATTTGAAAAAAAAAATTGAAAAGTAAAGTGCTAAAAAGAAAAAATAAAAAGTGTGAAAAATAGAAAAGAATTGAAAAAGAAAATTTTGCAGAATTGATGCATTGTTAGTACCTTTAATGCTACAAAAAGTTATGAAATCTTGCACAGATTTGAATAAATAAGAAAGATTATGCAATCCCAATTTCAGTTTTGATTTTCATCTACTTGAATTGTATCTTTTCTATTTGGAAGTAACCATATTATTTTCTAAATTGATTAAACACCTACCTGTCCTTTAACCTTAATTTTACTTGAAAAAGTCCTCTTGACGTGTGATTTGTTGTATACTTGCAGAGGAGATTAAGAATATTTGCAAGCATATGGTAGAGTGTGATAAAAATGATGATTTTGAGAGCAATCACTGAACCTAAACATTATTAAATGATGAGGGAAACACTACTTGTGAGTTGTGGCTATGTTTATCAATTTTGTTCATATGAACCTTGACTGAATTACATGAACTCAGATGACAAGCTTTTGTTAATAATGTGATTGTCATGGTGATTGGATGGATGAATAACATGATTGAAATTAAAAGATCACACAGAATTAAAAATTGAAAAAATTTGAAAAAGGCAACTTGCTGATTGAATTTTTGTTTAGTAGATGAAATTTTCCTCGTTTATTTTATTTGATTTGCTCGAGGACAACCAAAATTTTAAGTTTGGGGTGGTGATAAATCCACATTTTACTATATTTTTAGCCTAGTTTTGTTAGTTTTGTTAGTAAATAGCTAGTTAAATATTAAATAAACTTGAAAATACCATAAAAATTGCATTGATCTTCATAATTGTGTAATTAGTTTACAATTTTATATTTTATTCTAATTCTGGACAATTCTGCTTAAAAAGACTTAATTTTGTGCAGAAGCTTGAGCTAGAGACTTTTAAGTTGAAGATTGAAGTGAAGAAAGTAGAGGAATTGAGCTTAAAAGATCAAGAATCAAGTGATATATGGGTGCATAGAGTAACACTTTGAAGAAGAAAATTCATGAAGATCAATTGCGTAACAACTCTCAGTGCTGAAAGTTATCACTCCAACAACAAAATTCATAAAGGGTCTTGCGCGTAAACACTCTTGCTTCTAAAAGTAGCTAAGTGCATTTGCTCATAACCACTCTTGCTACTGAAAATAGCTATGCGCAAGGCAAATTCACACAGAACACATGCGTGTAAACACTCTTGCTACTAAAAGTGTTTATGCAAAAATAACTGAATTTTGGAAACTGCTTTTAAGTGTCAACTTTAGATGTTTGGAGTTCCTACTTCAGCCTTAGAAGCTTTTGGAAGGCTTTCCACATTATTACACTCAGTGATTAAAGTGTCAACATGGAGAGAGGAGAAAAAATATATATATAAATAATAGTTAAGAGTTCATATTTGGGATCTTTTTGGTCATTTTTTTCACTTTCCAATTGTTTTAACTTCCAAGCGAAGTCAGAGAGAGGGATTTGGAGCGATTTTCAAGATTCATATCTAGAGGAATCATGATGAAGATTTGATTTGTGAAGATATTCTTTTGCTCCTTGTTTTCTTCTTCTCTTGCTTTTCCTTCTCTCAATGTAATGTTATTCTAAACCTCTTTGTTAGGAATTTATGGATCTGAAATGGATGTAATTTTTAATAGATATTTATGACAAATAAAAAATAATTTTGATGATGCTAATACTAAATTATAGAATTTTTATATGTGTGTAATATTAATAAAATAATAGTTTTTATCATCGTATTTTATTTAATAAATAAATATTTTATAAGTTTTATAGATAATGTATTTTTTTATTGTAAGTATTAATCAAAAATTTAATTTATATTAATATAATAGAACAAAAAATTTGATTATACTGTATTTTACAACTGAGGTCGGTTTGTTATACTATTGAAATTCTCTTAATCTTATACTAAGTAACTTGATTCGTACATTTTTATCATCAAATGAAGATAATTTATCTCTTGCCATTTTAAACACTTGGGCAATGGAATTATGCATGTCCAACATATTGTTCAAACTTTGAACAATAGTATCGTCAAGATTTTCTCCATTATTGAAGAAATGTAATATATTTTGGACATCATTTTTTGTATCATGTACATAAAGTGAGAATTTTGGTTGTTGACCTTATTCTAGTATGAGTGCTCCAATCATGTGATAAGTTTGACCACTAATTCTAAAAACATATGGCCTTAGTCTTAAATTGATTGTATTATTAATTTTTGCTCCCATCAATGTAAAATAAAAAATAGAATTATAAGCTCAAATATTTTATCTAAATTTCACTAAGTATAACTACTACCTTGAGAACTAATAAGATTTTTTAAAACATTTAGTGATTTTTAAAGGATTAGTAATTAAACTTTTCCTTATTGACAACAAAGAGAAAACTTATTAAATATAATAATTTTTTTAATATATTATAAAATTTAAATAAAACACTTTCTAGTCTTTTACTTATGCATTTGTTTATATTTGTTGAACTAAATATATATAATAAATTGTTGTTTATTTATGATTATAATTTAAAATTATCAACAAAATTTTACTATATAATTATTAAAGGATGATATCATATTTTTTCAAAAATAACTCGTCAGACTAATATATACAAAAATAAAATTGTATTTATTTAACTAATGTATGAAGTTTTAAAAATTTGATTTCAATATTAATATATACAAAACTATATGTTAATATTTAAAAATAAAATGTATTAAATTTTTATATATAAATAAAAATATTATAAAAAAATTTTGTAAATAAAACTTAAAAATAATGTAATATATATTCTGAATTTAGAAATTTGCTTGTTGATAAAAATAAAAGATAAAAAAATATAAAATTAAGTTTTTTTAAAAATAATTAAATTATTTTATATTGATAACTTAATAGAATTAATATTGATTAATATTATAAACAAATTTTTATTTATTAACTAATTAAATATAATTAAATGATGTTGTTTGAGTCATAAAATTAAAATAATAAATTTATCAATTTTTTTAATGCATTTATTTTCAATTTTCAAAATAATTAATATGATTTTTTTATTATTTATTATTGTAAATAAGAATCAATAAAAATAAATGTAACTATAAAGTAATTTAATAATATAATAATATTTTAAAAAATTATTAAAAAATAGATATTATTTTAAATAAATTTAAAAAGTAAATTGAAAATGCTAGATGAAGAGAAATATGTAGATTTAATTAAAGACATTAAAATATTATACATTTTAATGATCTGGTATATTTAAGATTTAATGATTGCTTTTAGATATAATTTTTGTGTGATATTCTTGTGGCTATCTCTATAGTATAATATTTGATACATCACTTGATTTTACAAAAAAAAAAAAGAGAGTCAATATTTAGTAAACCTGATTTAAACATTTTTTTAATTTTAGAAATGTATAATTTTAAGAATATTACATAATAAATAATTATATTAATAAAAAAATATTTGTATTGAATTAATATTTTTACGTACAATACCTGTAAGTTGACAAAATGACTGAATTTTTTCATTAGAAAGCATGATTCTCTGCGTTTGTAATTAAATACTCTCAGAAAAATTTTTAAAAACATTAAAACTTGTATTCTAATTTAAAAATTTTGAATAATCATATTGTAAAAATATGAAATTCTAATAAATAAATATAATTTGATATGTTAATATAAAAAATATTTTTATAATATTTTAAACACTAACCCCTATCTTAGATTGTAAGTCTTTTGATAGTTGTGAAAATTTAAACTTTATAATCATAAAATTTTAGAAGTACGTACAGAAAAGTATTTATTAACTTTTGAAACAAATGATATATACAAAAATTAAATCTAAAATTTGAACTTAATTCATAGTTAAAATGTTATATTTTTTTTACTTATTCATTCATTACAATATAAAATTATTAAATATACAAATCAAACTGTTACCTAAAAATTTAAATATCAAATCATATTTATTTTCATTGTTATGATATTTAATAATATTTAATTTATTTTAATTATTATAACTAATTAGTTTTAAGTTGAAAGCTTTTAAATTTATCATCGTCATTATAACATTTTATAAAAAAGAAATTAAAACAAAACCAGTAAATATAAATATTATTAATTTTTTAATTTAAAATAATTAAAATTTTCATCATAATTATTATAATATAAAATATAAATAAAATATTGTCTATATTAATAGGTTATACATAATTATGATAAGTTAATTCTTATTAAATTATTTTTTAAAAAAATTAAAATGATAGAAAAAGAGAAAAAAAGAGTAGTTAAATAATTTTAAAATAAAATTTAAATAAAAACTAAAGAGAAAAATAATTTTATTTAATATAAAAATTAATATTTATATCAATTAGAATTATAAATATTAATATAATATAAAATTTATGAGTCACATAAAATTTAAACAAATTTTATATTAAGAACAAAGTCAATATATAATACATATAATAAAATAAGAGAGAGATATATATAATAAGATAACAAAATTATTTTATATAAACAGAAATATTTAGTGACATTTTACTTTTTAAATTCTACACAATATTGAAAGTATTTATACAATATTGCAATAAAAATAGTTCAATCTTCTAAATCCTCCATTGTTGTCTTTTGTTCACCATTTTTTATTTCATCTTTCTCAAGTTGGGACTTAATAGAAAATATCAAATATAAATTATTGTATGATCTAAAAAATTTAAACAATACATTACAAATTTATAATTTATACATTAGTTTCTTCCTTTTATCTTACTTTGAGCAGTTGTTTTTCTTCAATAGAACTTGTATGCATGACCACCCTAATCACATATATTCATTAAATAAATAAAGTTAAGAAACTAATTAATAAATTAAATATAAATTATATAACAATTTTAGTAAAATTTTACAGCAAAATACCTTTGTTCTTTTCACGATGACTTTTCAAATTTTCAAAGTTCACAAACTCAAAGATATAGTAAGAAATTATGTTATCATCATTTAATTCCTTAATAATAGTGGCATAGAATTACAACATGAAAGGATTATTTTCAACTACAACAAATCTATCTTTGTTCTTTATAAATTTGTTATGAAGTATATTTTTCCTTCCTTTAATATACTTTTGAACTTGTAAGAAATACTTCGTACCATGGAAGCATGTATGTAATTGCTTTATAAAAAAATTAACAAATTAGAAAATTTAAAAATAAATTAAGTTAATTAATTATTATACAACAACATATAAAAAACAATATAATTATAATTTATTAAAAATAATATATTTTTAATAAGAAAAATACAAATACTAATACATTTTCATCAATTAGTACCATATCAATACTAATTAACTCTTTTTTGTGATATATATTTAGTATATCCTACCATCGTGATCAATTTATATTTATCGGAACTTGTATTCTCAACTTGTATTCTCCTACAAAATCATAGAAATCATAAAAGTAAATAATTACTTGAGATGTATTAAAGAAAATGATGATAGATTTGATACAAATTAATCTATTAAAAATAAAATTCAATACATAATATCATTAGCTTTATGCTTATTAAAAAAATTAAATTAAAATATATAACATAATTTAATAAAATAAAATAAAAAATATCAACCTCGAAAACACATATACTTATATGGACAGGTAATTTTTGACGGCTGACATAATTGCAAAATACAAATAAAAAAAGACAATCAAAAGAATAGTGAACCACTAAAACAAACTCTAACTCAAAGATTTGGAAGGAAAACACACCTTATACCTCGCCTGTATACCTCTTATAGAAAATAAGTATTCATTTGTATCAAAAGTGCCTAGGAGAAACCTCCTATTTAACTCTAACTGAAACTTTGACTAGCTCACAGAAAATTAATCATAAATGGACGTTGTTGGCTTACTTGCTTTTTTATCAATTGTATATCTTTGATAGATTTTTTTATGCTTGATACGGAGATAAGTCATTCAATAGATAAAGATAAATTTTCTCTTCTATACTAGTTGACTCTTTTAAGTCTGGTTTGTGAGTTGACCGAGAAGAGATGCCTAAAAGAAATGATGACCAAGTTTTTATAAGTTATATAAACATGACTTATATAAGTGGAGATGAAGTCCTAATTGAAGATATATTAAAAGTCAAAAATTAAAAAATTAATATAATAAAAGTTTTTTCATATGTATTATAATTTATTTATCTTTTCATTGAAAATTTAATTTTATAATATAATATATATATAATATAAAACAATAATTAACATTCAAATGTTGAATAGAACTCAAAATAAATATATATTTTTATTTTTAATTAAAAGGTAACTCGAGAACTTCATTAATATGTTTTAAAAATATTTTTGTACAATTTAATTAATATTATTCTTTCTATTTTTATTAAATATCATTCACAGGAATTTTGTTACTATCATTTCTAACATTATATAACTATCAATTCTAATAAAATTTTCTTAAATACAATTCAAAAATAATAACTATAAATAATTATAATTCTTAAATTATGCAAATGAGTATATTTAATTTTAATAAATTTTAATTTAATGTAATTTTAAATTATCTTATATATAGTATTTTTATATATAAACTTATTTTATTAGAAATTTAATTTAACAATATATAATATAAATTAATAATTTTGTAAGTGTAACTTTTTTAATTCAAAGTATATTTTAGTGTTTGAAGTATTGAACTGTAGATTATATTAAATTAATTTATAAAATAATTTAAATATGTAAACTTATCTTTTTATTAGAAATTTAATTTAACAATATATAATATAAACTAATAATTTTATAAATATATTTTTTAATTCAAATTACATTTTAAAATTTGAAGTATATATTGAAATATAGATTATATTAATCTAATGATTTAAATAGCTTTTAACTACCTTCAAATAAGGCATATTTCAAAAAACTATCTCAGAATTTTTTTTTATTTTAATGTCTAACTATTTTTTTTTCAATTTTATACCTGACGTTAACTTCAGCTAGTTAAATGATGACGTGGCTAACAGTTTGCCACGTCATCATCGATCTCTCTCATCTATCTCACCATTAAATCACTACGTCTGATTCCACCTCATCATAAAAAGTACACGCCTAATGTACACGTTCATATACTTTGACCATGTTCATCTTTGCTCTCTAATATTTACCTTTTACAGCTTTTCTAAAAGTATACACTCAATATACACAATCATGTATATATCTGATTTTGATGATGTGCTTCATCTCCACCCCCCAATAGCACTATCACTACCCCAACATAAGCATCTCCACCCCCAACATCAACATCCTCAATTCAATAAAATGAACCATCACCAATTCAATAATAAAGATTTGTTCTCTGGTTTTGTTGTGAGAAGTAGTGTCATTTTCAAAAAAAAAAATTCTAAATAGGATGAGGAATAATAAAGATGTTGCATTTTTAATAACCATTCAATTTAATTCTGCTTAAAATGTTAGGTTGTAGTTAAGTTCTTTAATCAGATCAACTGTGTCTATGTTGCCATAATCTTAGTTTTCCAATTATATAGAAAGAAAGAAATCGCACTAAAGTGTTAAGAGGGAAGAATAAAGAGATGAGGGAGAAAATATATTCCCTTAGAAATCAAAAGACAAAGTTTGCTAGACCAGTTGTAAAGATGAAATCCATTTTCGATTCGCTGAGAGATGAGCAGAAATTGATAAAATCTGACGTGATGGTTTAATAATAAGGTAGATGAGAGAGATCAACGATGACATGACAAACTATTAGCCACGTCACCATTTAACTGACAGACGTTAACGTCAAGTATAAAATTAAAAAAAAATTAGTTAGCATTAAAATAAAAAAAAATAATTTTAAAATGTTTTGAAATATGTTCTATTTAAAAGTAGTTAAAAGGTATTTAAACCTAATATAATCAATAAAATAATTTAAATATGTAAACTTGTTTTTCATTAAAAATTTAATTTAAGAAAATATATAATATAAACTAATAATTTTATAAATATAACTTTTTTAATTCAAAGTACATTTTAATGTTTGAAGTACATAAGAAAATAAGAATATATTAAACAAATCTATAAAACGTTATAAAAATATTATTTAAATTTAAATATAATTTACAGTAAAGATATTTATTTTTAACTAAAAGATAACTAAAAAAATTTATAAATATTTTGTTTTTCCTATTAATTATTTTTATTATTCAAAATATTATAATTCATTTTAACAATTTTTAATTTAATGTAACTTTAATTTTATTTTATATATAGTATTTTCATTTGGAAAGTTATTTTTTCATTATAAATTTAATTTAACAATATATAATATAAATTAATAATTTTGTAAGTGTAAATTTTTTAGTTTATAGTAAATTTTAGAATTTGAAGTATATATTAAACTATAGATTATTTTAAACTAATTAATAAAATAATTTAAATATATAAATTTGTCTTTTCATCATAAATTTAACTTAACAATATATAATACAAATTAAAATATAGATTGTATATATAATATTTAATAAAATAATTCAATAATATTACTCAAATTTAAGTATAACTTAAAATAAATATAAAACTTTATATTTAATTAAAATGCAACTCAAGAAATTAATAGATATTTTTTTTACTATTTAATTATTTTTGTTCATTAGGTACAATTTTACTTGACAATGAATTTTTTAAAATATTTTACATTTAAAAGTTTAATAATTTTTTATTAAATGTCATGTCATTCATAACAATATTATTATTATCATTTTTAACATAATATAATCAATTCTAATAAATTTATTATTCATCATATGAACTAATTAGTATATAATTTTTTTCTAATTAAGTTGTATAAAAAATGTTAGTAATATAATTTTTATTTTTATTTATTTTTTGAAAGTTATCTTAGTCTCCCTTTTTATTTAATCTTATTAATAATGAAATTATACTCTAATCCTAAAAAAAATATATCTGGAATACTATTTTAATAATATAATTTTGCTAACAAATATTTAAAAGATAATAATTAAAAAATGTTATTATATTTTATAATTATTGAATGTATACTAAAGTGTGGTTATTATTTTTATTTGAATTTTAAGTTTGTTTTTTCACTCGTCAATCTCTCACGTAAAATATTTCCTCTCTTCTAATAAAGCCTTATTCAACTTTGTTTTGGTACTCTGATAGTCGTTGATTGTGTTTTAAGATTCTTGGATAATTTGTGGTTACTTTAGATAATTATAAGATTATTTATATGACCAGTTTTATGTTATCAATTATCTTTTGATTTTTATTTGAATAGAATTAAATAGGTAGGAAATTGGTTCTTCAATGGATACAGGTAATGAATGTGAACTCTGTGAGTTCGTCCCCTAAGAGAGTTCTAGTTAAAGTGATAAACCACATGTTGTATCTCATATTATTAGTAATGGGCTCATGGACAAATGAAAAAAGATTAGAGTCCACTTGTATAGTTATATCAATATATGGTATGACTATATTATTTAAGTGGTACTTATTAATATTATGATTTTCTAAAGGTTTTAACTATGAGTAAATGAAGAAAATAGAATCTCATGAGTAATTAGTAATAAGAGTATAACATGAATCTTTATAAATTGTTGCCTATCAGGTGCATGAAGAATCAAAATCAATATTGTGATCACGTGTCACTTTAAAATATATCAAAAACATGTTTCTCAATATTCAAGAATGATAGCGGTATTCATAAACCAAGTTGAATAATCTTGTGCACTCATGTTAATAAAAAAAAAAATCTCATTTGATCCAAGACTCTTAATAGCAATCTATATACATTACACGTTAAGTTATCCAAAAGTATTAGGATTGTCGGGTCTCAGTCCCGTTACATATTACCTGAGCTTTTTATTAAGCCTAGTCTAACTTTTTTGAAAAGCCTGATTTGGCCTATTAATCTTTTTAATGGCCTACTTTAAATCAAGTTATTCAATAGATTATTAAATTTTCTTATAAATAAACTATTAAACCATCTAAATAGGTATATTTTTTAAAAACCATAAGGCTTATATCTAAATAAACTATTAATATAAATAAATGCATAAGATTGTAAGAAGATATGAATAAGATGAGATGAACTAGTGATAGATGTAATCGAGATAACACAATGTAAATCAGTGTTATGCATATAAGATATGCAAAAATCTCCATTCAACAGAGCTCTCTCTCTTAGAGAGTATGTAGTAGACATTCTTCAACTCTAACAAAAAGGATTAGAGTTCTTAATTTAAGATTTTATTATCTTAAAATTTAATTAATTTAATATATTATTATATTATAATTTTTATATAAAATTATTTAATATATTATTATAAATTTTAAATAGGCCATCCTATTATGCCTAATAAGCTTTTTCTTAAGCTCAAGCTTAACTTATTTAATTAATTCAACTTTTTAAAAAGCTTAAATTAAGCCTATTAATTATATAGGCTAGGCCAAGTTAAGCTTTAAATAGGATAGGCCATAAGCCCCTATCGAATGGCCTAACCTATTTCTATCCCTAACTATTAATCATAAAAGAATTTCAAAACTATCAAATTTCAAGTTGCTTTGATAAATTTATAGCCCTGCATTGTCAATCCTTTTTCATCTTTTTTATGTTCCAATTAGGAGTTGTTTTATCCATGTACACAAGTAAAAAAAATGTACAATGAAAAAAATCAATTTAACTTTTACAAATCCATATTGAAAAGACTTATTTGTGTTATCAATGGATTTGCCACCTTCCATTAAAATGTTAGATGGTAACGACTTTGTCGCCATCGAAGAACGAAGGTGATGATCAACTATGATATTTTTTTTATTAGGGAGAATAGAAAGGATAGGTAGATAGGAGATTTTAAAAACTAGAGATTCTACTAAGTGACAATTTGAAAGACTAAAATAAAATAAAAAAAACATATCATATAATATATAAAGTGGTTTTGACCACATAATCAATTATACATGTTAATTAATGATATTTAGGTCTAAAGACTAAAATGTTTAACAAAGATAAAATTAAAGACTAATATGATATTTTTAAATTTTAGAAACTAAAATGTTTAATTAAAAGTTATCATTAATTGATAATAAATATTATGAGTTTAGAAAAGCTAACCATACGTCCCTTTTATTAGTGGTGGTTGGATAGCTTTTCCTTTATCAAGAAAAACTCTTAGATCCATTTGGAATAGTTGCAAATTGATTAAAATAAAATTGAATTGATTTTTAACTTGATTTTAAAACCAAATTAACTCAATTTTTAAGACAACAATTTTTGTTAATTTTTGTATAAATAATTTATTTAATGTCTTCATCTATCTTAAAAATATATATACTATCCTCATTCTTGTTATCATCTCCTTTTATTACTGTTATTATTATTACTACCATCTTCACCTTTGACACGCCTTATTACCACCATGATTACCGTCTTTCTTTAATTTTTCCTCAGTCACTCCAAAGAAAAAATATATTGATAAATTGAATTAAAGACAACTTTTATCTTTGAATCTAAAAAGTGTATGACTTTCACTTTTCTTTCCAGTTTTTTGCATATTGTGCTGGGATTCATTAAAAGTTTTTCTTCCCTTTGTTTTCATTTGCATATAAAACAATAAAAAACTATTTTTTTAAACTCTTTTCTTCTGTTTTCTTTCCATCACGACATAAATATCAAACCCACACACACTAGTATTGCTCGAGTTTGTCTCTTCCACAGGATAAACGCCCAAACTCACCCTGCCGCCAAATTTCTCTAAAATAGATTTAGGAATTACTTTGACTTTTTGTATAAACATTGATACTTCAAAAATAAATTCTTTCAGCAAGTACCAATCTTGAGGTTTAGCTAAACCAGTGACTGACGTTACATCTTATAGTTAACATGTTTAACACAAAGCTAAACAGATAGGCACCATCGTGTATTTACCTCAGACGTGCAGAACTTCGAGTTACTCTTCTAAAATCAGAAATAGCTGATGAAGATTGAGATGCACCAGATCCTCCTTTATCTGCATCATTTCTACATGCTTTTCCCCTTTTAGGTGCCAATCCATTACCCTGTTGGCTTCCTGTACCTTCGTTCATCTCGTCCTGATTGCTGCATCCAACTTCATCATCAGCAACTCTGTTAGCACTATGCCTCTTTCGTTGAGAACCAGTAGCTCGTTGGCTTCCTCTATGTTCATTGTCATCTTCAGTCTGAATAGCTTCTACCTTGGGTACTGTATACGGCCACATAGTGCTGCAACTTGGACAAATTTTGGCAACCTAAACACCAGTTAGTAGTAGTAAGATATACGGAAACTCCACATTCCATATTGTAAAAGTGAAATTAAGACTAACTACCTTCCTCTGCGAGAAAAGTTGCTTTAGGCAGTACTGATGAATTCGTACAGTACAATTTTCATTTTGGCATAACTCAGCCTGACAGAAATTGATAAATGAATTATCAGATTCACAGATAGCAGCAATGTCTTGCAAGTATGACCAATACTGTCTGCATATTGGAAAATTTCCATTTTCTAATACAAACAAAAGCGAGTGATTTTTTCATCTTTGGTTCTCAACGCTCAAAAGCCAGACAATTAGAGATAGAAATTATATTACATCCTAAAATTTTGAGTAAATTATATATATGAAAAAATTCATTTGCATTTAATTATAAAAAATGAACCACACCAATTGATGGTTAACCACTCAATTTTTCATTCTTCAGAATTTTCCTGCAAATTACATTGCATTAACTTATAAATTCCAACAAAAAAGGTATATAGAAAGCTTGATGCATTCAAAATAATCACAACCAATGATGGGAATATTATTAAAAAAATGGGGAGACTGTTACAACGAAGAGGAAAAAACTTGTCAGGACTGGGAATGTGGGCTTAGACTTTGAAAGTAGGGCCAAGATTTGGAGTGTATAAGAGGAGAAACAAGGGTGTGAAGAGGAATGCTGATAGGATACTGAGTAGGGGCAGTAGTATTAAAGAGAGTGATGGGCCTGCAGAAGGAGAATTAGTGAGGCCCAAGGTGTGGTAGGTTTACACTAGGAGGAAGAAGGTGGACCCTTCAACTAATGATTAGTTAGTTAGAAGGGTATGACATGTTATAGGGGGAGAATATAAGGGGAGAGATTGTATTGGGAGAGGGGAAGGTTGATGGTGAGTTAGTTAGAGGAAAGATATTCTCTAGAGGAGTCACTGACTCTAGAAAAGCTACGAATACATTGCAGAGCATTTCTGCTCATTCATACACATTCAATGGTATACAGTACTGTCGTTTGATCATATTTTTCTGTTGTGTCATTTGTTCCTATTATTGGTCCGACCTGTCAGATTTGCGAGGGAGGAGCTAGCAGAGTAGTCCATGCCCCCGAAAATGACCGATCGGGTGGAGGCGTTAGAGGAGAGAATAGCAACAACGGAAGTTTCAGTGAGACAATCTCTAGTGGAATTCCGTCAATCTATCTTGGAGGAGTTTTCCAAGCTGCGTTCCAGTTGTGATTCAGCATTCCCTAAGACAGAGTCATTATTAGAATATCGAATGGCGGCGAAGAAGGTAGAATTACTGGCATTCAATGGTACTGATTCCATCGGTTAGATTACTCGAGCTGAAACATACTTTGAGGTCCAGGGGTCTCATGAGGAAGTGAAGGTTAGATTGGCGAAATTAAGTATGGAGGGGCCAACCATTCATTGGTTCAACCTCCTTCAAGAGTCAGTTCATCAATTAACTTGGACAAAATTAAAACGAGAGATGATTGGACGGTATGGGGGGCAGACGAGTGAAAATCCATTTGAGGAATTGAGGGACCTAACTCAAACGGGAAGTATGGAGGAACACTTAGCAGAGTTTGAATTCATCTCATTGCAGGTGCAGAGATTACCCGAAAAACAATACCTAGGGTATTTCATGGGCGGTTTAAAGCCTGATATTCGGAGACGCGTTCGCACTTTCAATCCGTTAAACCGTCTTCATGCTATGCGGTTGGCCCGTGATGTTGAAGCAGATCTGTATGGAGATGCTGTTCAGCGTGGTGGAGCTCCGCGAGGATGGAAGGGAAAAAGGGAATGAATCTCTGGTGTTGTGGATAAAGGCAGATCTGGGTCGGGTCAAACTTTACAAGCAGGAAAGAGTAGAAGTGGGCTTGGCCCCAGTTGGGGTGTGCATAGCAGTGGCCCAAGTTGGCAAGGTTCCTCGGCAGGCAGCGTGACGCAAACGGAGACTCGTAACTCTGCTCCGCAAAACAGTCGCGCCTCTGGTGACCGATTGTCAACTACAGTAGGGGCATTAAACACCTGCCCTACGCAGAGCTGATGAATCACAAGGCTCAAGGTTTATGCTTTAGGTGTGGAGAAAAATATCACCCCTTACATCAGTGCTCGGAGCACCAGTTGTGGCTGGTGATTTTAGGAGATGACGAAGCAGTTAATGAGGCCGACGAGGTAATAGCCATTGAAGCTAAAGAAGAAGATCGCTAGCCCACTTTAGACTGCGGTGCTATGGGGGTGTTTAGGGCAGTGGCGATGGAGCAAAGAAAGGGGACTGCTCCTTCTACGTTGCGCCTAGAAGGGAAAATCAACGGTGTTTCGGCAGTGGTGCTTATTGAAAGTGGAGCCAGTCACAATTTTATATTGGCACAAGTGGTAACAGCACTGGCGTTGGAGGTAGAATCGGGAAAATCCATGAGAGTCTGATTAGGGGATGGACATCGAATTTCCACAACTAGTAAATGTAAACCAGTGGAAATTATGTTGGGTTAATTTCCTACTGTAATAGCACAATATATATTGGAGTTGGGCAATTTGGATATGATACTGGGGGCCGTTTGGCTGCAGAGGTTTGGGAGAGTTACATTTGACTGGGAACATATGACTCTTAGTTTTTGTTCGAAAGGACAACAGGTGGAATTACAAGGTCAGAAACTGGATTCTAGCAGAAAACATGCAAATGTGGTGGCTCCGTTACAGAGCTTGATAAAGGATGATGTGAAAGAGGGAGAAATAAAGCGTGAATAGGGGCTGTCTTCAGAACAATTGCAGGATATTCAGATAGTTTTATCTATCTTCCCTGCTGTGTTCAAGGAACCACAAGGGCTGCCTCCCCCTAGAGATGTTTCACATGTCATTGAATTGCACTGTGAGGCTGGGCCAATAAGTGTGCAGACTTACCGTTATCCGTATCACCAGAAAGAGGAAATTGAGAAGCAAGTCAACGAAATGCTTAAGCAGGAAATTATTAGGCGCAGTTTTAGTTCTTTCTCCAGTTCAGTGATTTTGGTAAAGAAGAAAGATGCATCATGGCACATGTGTATGGACTACCGAGAGCTGAATAAAGTCACAGTTCCAGACAAGTATCCCATTCCGGTAGTAGAAGAATTATTAGATGAATTATATGGTGCTACTTACTTCTCTAAATTGGACTTAAAATCGGGGTACCATCAAATACGTATGAGGGAGGAAGATCTCCATAAAACAGCCTTTAGGACGCATGATGAGCACTATGAATATTTGGTTATGCCATTTGTGCTAACCAATGCTCCAGCCACTTTTCAATCCACCATGAACCATATTTTTAAACCTTACTTGAGAAAATTTGTGTTGGTATTTTTTGACGATATCTTGATGTATAGCAGGGGATGAGTTGAGCATTTGGAGCATTTAAAGGCTGTTTTGCAATTGTTGGAAGAACAGCACTTGGTGGTCAATCAAAAAAAGTGTGTTTGGAAGTAGGCAAGTGGAGTATCTTGGTCATCTGATTTCAAATCAAAGAATAGCTGTTGATCCTGTGAAAATTCAGAGTGGTAGAGTGGCCAATTTCACGTAATGTTAACGGCGTAAGGGGGTTCCTTGGCTTGACTGAGTATTATAGAAAATTTATTAAAGGGTATGGCAAAATTGCCAAACCATTAACTGAGTTAATGAAAAAAGAGGGTTTCAAATGGAATTCTGCAGCATTAGATGCATTTAATAAATTGAAAAAGGTGATGACTCAAGCTCCTCTATTTGTCTTACCAAATTTCTCTCAACCTTTTAAGATTGAGTGTGATGCGTCTGGGGCTGGAATAGGAGCTGTGATGATGCAAAACCGGTAGCCAATTGCTTATTTTAGTAAGGCTTTATTAGCCCCTAATAACTTGAGTAAATCTGCTTATGAGAAGGAATTGATGGCTCTCGTGTTAGCAGTTCAACATTGGAGGCCTTATTTACTAGGCAGGAAGTTCAAGGTGTATTCTGACCAACAGAGTTTGGAGCACTTCTGCAGCAGCGAATTACTACGGTTGCTCAACAAAATTGGATGGCAAAATTGATGGGATACCAGTTTGAAGTCATATACAAACCGGGACCTCAAAACAAAGCAGCTGATTCACTATCTTGTGTATGTGAAGAAGGGGAATTACTGGAGATAGCCACAATGCCAATTTGGTTGCAGGGGCAGCAAATACAAGAGGAATGCAATGCTGACCCTTTTCTTCAAAAGGTGGTGAGTGACTTGCAACAAGGTGCTGCTTCTCACCATGGATTTAGTTTACAGCAAGGGGTATTGATGCACAAAGGAAGATTGGTTATTTCAGCAAAGTCACCTCTTATTCCTCATGTTTTGGAGGAATTTCATTCATCTCCAGCTGGTGCCCATTCCGGGTTTTTGAGAACCTATAAAAGACTGGCTGGAAATCTATATTGGGTGGGCATGAAGACAAGAGTGCAGGATTTTGTGAAAAATTGTGATATTTGCCAGCGCCATAAGTATGCTGCCACCTCCCCAACAGGGTTGTTACAGCCCTTGCCAATTCCATAAAGTTTGGGAAGTTATTTCCATGGATTTCATTACCAGGTTGCCTAAATCTAAGGGATTTGAAGCTATATTTGTGGTGATGGAAGTTATCTAAGTATGGACATTTCATACTCCTCAAACACCCTTATACGACGAGAAAAGTAGCTGAAGTGTTTGCTAAAGAAGTGGTTAGGCTTCACGGCATACCCCACTCAATTGTCAGTGACCGAGATCCATTGTTCATGAGTCTATTCTAGCAGGAGCTGTTCCGTTTGCAGGGAACCACGTTGAAGAAGAGTTCCGCTTATCATCTGGAGACTGATGGTCAAACAGAAGTGGTAAATAGATGTTTAGAAGCTTATCTCAGATGTTTTGTGTCAGAGCAGCCAAAAATTGGTCATATTGGGTACCATGGGCAGAATTATGGTACAATACCACATTTCATGCATCCACAGGAAACTCTTTTTGAAGTAGTTTATGGAAGAACACCTTCTCCATTGGTGCGATTTGCCCAAGGAGAAACAAGGGTAGAAGCGGTGGCAGCTGAATTAGTGGACCGAGATGAGGCCCTCCGACAATTACAATATCATTTATTGCGTGCTCAACAACAAATGAAGAAGTTTGCGGATAAGAAAAGATTCATGGAATTTGAAGTTGGGGAATGGGTGTTTGTTAAGCTGCATCCTCATAGGCAGCAAACTATAGCGCAGAGAATTAATCCAAAATTAGCTCCATGATATTATGGGCCTTTCCTGATAGTAGCACGAATTGGTTCTGTTTCCTATAAACTGCAGCTAACAGAGGTGACCTGAGTTCATTCTGTTTTTCATATTTCTCAGTTTAAGAAAGCTGTTGGTGACATCCTGTTTTTCATATTTCTCGGCTTAAGAAAGCTGTTGGTGACTATACTGCTGAACCTGCATTGCCAGCAGAGTTAGACATTGACCCAGTTGACATGGAAGAACCTGAATCAGTGTTAGCATGCAGGTAATTTCTTCTAGCAGGTCAAGTGATTAAACAGTGGCTCGTTAAATGGAAAGGCAGGTCTGTTGATGACACTACTTGGGAGGATGAAATGTTACTCCATGTTCAATTTCCTTGGCTACACCTTAAGGACAAGGCTGCTGTTACAGAGATGGGCAATGATAGGATACTGAGTAGGGGCAGTAGTATTAAAGAGAGTGATGGGCCTGCACAAGGAGAATTAGTGAGGCCCAATATGTGGCAGGTTTACACTAGGAGGAAGAAGGTGGGCCCTTCAACTAATGATTAGTTAGTTAGAAGGGTATGACGTGTTATGGGGGGAGAATATAAGGGGAGAGATTGCATTGGGAGAGGGGAAGGTTGATGGTTAGTTAGTTAGAAGAGAGATATTCTTTGGAGTCACTGACTCTGGAAAAGCTACGAATAAATTGTAGAGCATTTCTGCTCATTCATACACATTCAATAGTATACAATACTGTCGTTTGATCATATTTTTCTGCTCTGTCATTTATTCCTATTAAATGCTGAGGTGGGAAATGCTGTGGTGACAAAGGGTGTAACAAAATTAGCTAATGAATGAGAGTAGGGGAATCCAGGGGAAGGACAGTGAGGAGAGAGGGACATATGGATATTTTGAAATTCTGTTATGGCCAAAGGGTGTTAACCTCTAGAGGAGTTTGCTCTGTGACTATCTTTCTATTTCATTTTGAGGAATAATACATATAGTCTCTTATTTTCCCTTTATTCTTCTATATTTTGGGTCTCTAACAAACCTTTATTCCAGCTTCACTGCAAACATGACAGGATGGAACATCGTTATGTCGAAACCAACCACGAAGATCAAGGAATGACTTTGGACCAAGTTTAATAATACCATTTTCTGTCAAATTAAGCCATTGGTCCCTCACTAGTTCATTCAGAGCTTTTTCCTTTTGAGACAAAGTGAAATGCTTCAATGCAGATGGGACATTTAGCTGGCTTCCTTGAGATTGTGGATCAGTCACAATTGTAACCTGAACATAGACCACGAAATTCAAACATTTTAGTCTACATTTAAAATGCACTGAAGAATAAAGATATTTTCATTTTGAGATCAGTATCATCTATTTTACACCAAATGTCCTAAAACATCTCTCTTGGTAAAATCTTTCTAACAGCAGATCATATTATTGTGTTCTTTAATGTGTATATGGTTTGGTAGCAGTCAACCTGCAATATGTGTAAATCTTGCTCTCCAACTGTGCATTTATATATTGAAACAATTTTTTTTTTGTGCTGATAGTGACTGGGGAGGGGGCACTCACTGCATATCATATAATATACTATGTAAAATACAATTATACAACTATATATAGTGTTTTCAATACCTAGCCAAAAACCTGAAACAACAGCAGACTTAACGAATTTAATCACTAAAAAAGATAACCAACCTTATACATTTAACTGCAAAATTCTAGACTGAGACAATAGAGGCACAAAGATGATGGAAAATGGAGGAGCAGTTGAATCGGATGACATATGTATTGAATTATGAGGTGTTCTAGTAGAAAGTATAACTTAGATTTAGTCATAGTGTCTACTTTGAAACTGCAGTAAAAACTAAATGAATGTATAGTAAGATAAAAGACTTGCATGTCAGGCTTTATGTCATCGAGATTTGAGACTTATATATCTTCTAGTTTGTAGGTTTTGATGATAATTTATAACAATAATAATAACAAGTCATAGAAACAGTATATGGTCTTCAATGATTTAAAAAAGGCCTACAACATGGGATCATAAGAAGTTCCATAGTTCTCAATCCTAAATAGCGGCGCATAAGGGATGACCCCCAAAATGCTACAGAAGATTAGCGTATTGTGGGATTACAGCTATTTTAACACTTTTATAAGGATATACAATATGTACATATGCAAATAATTACAGGTATAATGCTAAAAGTAAATACTCAAATAAAGCATATAAATAATTATCAATAAAATACACAGGTCTTAAAGCAAAATATACAAATAAATAAATTAGATGATGCCATTGCTAGATGTCCACTGTTGCTTAAAAGCCATAGCTGAGAGCATAACAGAGGCAGCATTGCAGAATCAAAGAATAGGTGAGAAGTCTCTTTTACCCTTAAAAAAGACAAAAAATTGTTTTATTGAGGGTAAAAAGGAAAAGTTGGGATTTTTCACTGTATGAGTGCAATAGCACCACAAAAGGCTGCGTCTTAAAAATACTCTGCTATGCCACATCTGTGGTAGCTGAAGGCCGCTCTGCCTCGAACCACTGATATCTCACGCTATTGACAACTATGAGAAGTCAGGAGGAAGGCTTGCAGAATAATGGAACTTGAATTCCACGTATTTGGCCTATAAAGGATATCTACGCAAATTTATGGAGTTAAGCAGAAGATTTTCTTATAACAATAGGATCAATTTTGAGTCTACACCTGTTTACTGTTTTATTTATTGGACTTTAAGAACAAGGCAAAAGAATGAGATAGTGCCTCAATGCATGCATTTTCCAAATGATGTAGTCCTTATTGATATGAGAATGCATAAAATCTAAACTTAAGCACTGAAGAGAGGCTTTATAATCAAAATGCCTTTAATTAAGGCTCAATTTGGATAAACTTCTCAATAAGTACTTATAAAAGCTAAAATCAAATTCCACCTATAAGTTAAATCAATTTATGTTTCTCTATTTTTTTAGAAGTTGTTTCGTTTAACTTCTCTAAAACTTCAAGAGTATAAGCTGGTTTTAACTTATGAGATAAGCTTTATAAATTTTTTATATTAATAAGTAAGAGCCAGGTGGAGTATATGGAATTCAAGTATAGCAAATGAAAATCAACAATTTTAATAGAAGAAAATTGGGGATAATATCATAACACAAGTTGCAATATATAACTAATTCATTGAATCTATAAACAATTATATTCTTACTAGTTACGGCTATTTAGACCTTACCATATATCACAAAATAAAATATTCTCTCCAATATAATTTATTGATAAATAACAAATATGTTTGATTATACTTCACAGCATTCGATACCAGTATATATGAAAAAAAAAAAAATTCAATTGTTAATGAGCACAAAAATGCAGTTAGGTGAAAATTTATAACCTGACTATCCAAATTTAGATTGAGAGCATCAATGCTGGAGATAACACCATTTGCATTGGCATTCTGTACTATTGCTTCAATCTGTTGTTTGCCATTGAAAGAACATAAGATTATGTCATAATACTACGCATCCAAAGAAATATTTCTCTCATTTCAAAGAAATCACAGTACATGTCCAATGACACATTTATACACACACACACACACACACACACACACAAGCAGAAGACACACTGAGAACTGCAGGTCTGCAAATACTAAATGAATTATACAAAGCAATTTGTAGAACCTAGTACATCTTCCACAATGTACACAGACAAACAGAAAAACACATTCAAATTCAACCAAACTTACAATGGCCTTATAAAAGGCAATTTGCGGAACAGTATACTTTGTCCCTAGCTTGGAATGTTCATCTGCAACAGTATTCACCACTCCATAATAAACTTGGCCATCATATTGATCTATGCAGCCACGCAACTCAAAATTAGCACAAGCAAGTGCCTTGTTTATTTTCAGAATAAAGCCATTGAATAGCTGACGATCAGTGCCTAAGACAAACAAATGCGGTCGATCTCATGATAAAAAGTTATCCAGGACACACCACAAATTCCAAAATTAGAAAATGAAATATTTGTTTGCTACCAATATTCAAATCAGATCACGTTTCACCCTCAATGCTCATCATGCTACAATGTTGACTGAATGATCAATCAGAATTTAACTTCATATATGTTCGTGCAAAAATATTAATCATGGAAAAAATGTTTATACTTTAGATGTTATACCTACAAACTTCACAGTAAATTAAAATTAAAGAAAAGCCAATATAGCTGTTCAACAAGAAAATGAAAAACTGAAAAACGTTTTCATGGGAAAGAAAAACCTGGGTTTTTCTTGGTGAGGTCCTCAAAAATGGAATGTAAGTCCTTCTCCTTGAGTGGGCCACGTGACAACAGAGCTTGAATTACGACATGGTGCCTCCAGCTTAAACCACCCGACATGTTTCTTTCACAAACCCTAATGCTGAATCTGATTCTGGGAAATATAGGGTTTGGAAATGTGTCAAAATCTCCGCAGATTTCGTAGTACATAGAAAAAAGTAATAATTATAAATAAAAGAAATAAAAATTTTAAATAGTCACTCGAAGTTCTAAGCTTTTAAATGCTGAAAAATATAAGGTTTCAAGGATCAACCAATCATGTAGAGGCATGAATTCCTTTTTTCCTTTCTTTTTCTTAATATTTCCCTATAAGCCTAGCCTGGTCTGAATCTGAAAGCCTATTCAAAGGCCTGTTTTGTAATAAGGTCTAAAATCAGGTCAGTAGGCCTATTATAGTCTTATCCAAGCACCCCTGTTTACCTTATAAAAATACAAGAAGATAATTTAAACAAAATCAGTCAAGATGAAAAAAAAAAATTAAACACTTCATTCATTTGCAAAATAAAAAATATTTAAAAATACAACTGAATAAAATACTAACTTCTATAATAGAACTCACATCGAAGAGACGAATTAAACAGTTAAAAATAATATATAAAAATAAAATTATGAAGAAAAAATTAATAGTCACTTAGAAAACCACCTTGCCTATCGCATTAGTTTAGGCATTTCATCAAATAGGTAGGAAGCAACATTCATAAAAATTATAACACAATACAAATTAAAACCACAAAAGATAACAACTCAAACAACTAACTAAACATGAATAGCTTCAAAAGTTTATGAATCACAGCCATAAAATAAACTCATAGTAAAGCGGGAACAAATAGGGTACGTAACTACAATACTTAGGATGAAATTGAAAATCCCCTAAGATGGTGAGGGCCAATAATGGAACCTCGGCGACGTGTGTCAGAACAGCTAGGGTTTCTAAATTCTGAAAAATAAAAATTCGTTTTAAATTAGGGGTTGACTTACCTCAGTAACTCACATGATAGAGAAAGTGGAAAAAGAAAATGTCGCATGTAGATCGTGCAGATAAGAAAAAAACTTGGGAGGGATACGGGAAGTTTAATTGTTTGGTTGCTCAGAATCAGAAGGAAAGAGAGAGAAGTCTCTAAGGTGGGAAAAGAAATTATGTGTATAATAATAGTAATAATAATTCAAGGGAAAAATTGTTAAGTGATAAAGATGATATTTTTAAAAAGTAAATAATTTTTTTAAAATTATTTTATTGGTAATGAAAATATAAGTTAAAAATAAAAATGTAGGCATTTAGAATTTTTTTTTAAACAAGATAATTTAATCAATAAAATATTGTTTTAATAATAAAATAATAATATTTTAGTATATTAACAATTGATTAATGAAATTTTAATATTAATTAAGATGATTAAGGAAATTAAAATTTTCTCAAAGTGAATAAATAAATAAAAAGAAATAATTTATAGTTTAATTTAATATAAAAACTCATAAAATATGTATCATAAAATAAGGAAGATATGAATATACAAATAGCAACTAACCTACCAATTTTTAATTATTAGGGTACATATTTAAATTGAACCCATCAACTTGCAAGATATGTCGGGTTTTTATCAATAATATTTGATCATATCTATAAATTTTATAATTTACAGAAAAATTAATGCATAAAATAATGTAAGTAATTAAAATTACATAATTCAAACTAATTAAAAAATACTTAAGTTTGACATAACATATTAGATTATAATTTTTTTAAATTTATCTCATATTTATTTTCTATTTTCAAGCTTTACATACTCTAAAGTCTAACTTAAATTTTCTTTTTTAATTGAATTTTAACTCTGATTCTTTTTTTAATTTATTAAAAAAAAAATATTTTTATTACTTTTATTTTCTATGAATTTTTATTTTCATTATTTAAGCAGATCACCTACCAACCTATCACAAAATGGAACAACTTAACATTCTTAATCTCAATCAATTAATTAAAGAAATACTTAATTATACTTTTAATTTCTATATAAATAAGTAAAAATAATGTATAAAATGTTTAAATAAAATATATAAAATATAAAAAATATTTTTATTCATATATTTCTTTGAAAATTTGTATAAATCAATTATACAGTAGTTGTTAGATTTTCTTTAATTATTAGATAAAATTTTAGATTGAAAACTTAATTTGAATAAATAAATATTAGAGAGATTAAACGCAAACAATTTAAATCAAAGAGAATAAATCACACATAAACTAAAATATAGAAACTAAAAGCATAATTAAACCTTAAAATTTAGTCAAATTTATACAATATTAAAAATACTTTTTATTGAACTATTTAATTATTTTTTTATTATTTTATTAAGTTTTTAAATAATATTTTAAAATTATATTTATTGGTATATTTAAATGTATGGATTTGGTTCTTCCAACTGAAGAGTTGTAAGAAAAATAAAAAATTAAATTTATGATTAAATATATGTACATATATGATCAATTATTTAATTTTTAAAATTTTAATAATTGATATTTTAATCATAACTCTAACTCATCACTTTATCTTCTACAGTGAATTCTCACTTTGTTTTTTTCTTTTTATTTATACTTAATATAATTTACCTTAATTAAGAATCTAACTTGTAAAGTAAATGAATCATTTTAGAAAATAAAGATTAAAAGTAATCAATTTATGGAATAATTATTTTGTAAAATTATCCCATCCACCTATACGAGTAATAATTTGAGTGTTTTTATTTATGCACATAATTATTTTAAAAATTTAAATTGATTTATGAAAATTAGATTTTTTTAATTTGATTTTTTTTTAAAAATGTTAAAATTAGTCTTTGAATGTGTTTTATATTAGTTTATGTTAAAATTTGTTAATTAACTCTTTAAAGATGATGATGGAACATGATAAATATAATGTGACACTCTAAACTCTAATGTATCTTTAATTATATTAATTAATATTATAAAATAAAATGACTAAAATACTTCATTATTTTTCTTTTTATATACAACACTTTTAAAAAGTAAAGTCTTACCTAGTAACGTTGGTAATTAGAAATAAAATAACATGGCAATTACACTTAATATAGCACGTTATTTATAACAACCTTTTATTAATGACATAAATGTGTAAATTTTTATTTTTTTGTAATACAAAATTTAAGGTAATTCTTATTTTTATCTTAGTGAATTATTTTTCCAAAATCTATTACTCAGGTGAATACATTTTCAAGTTATAAGTAACTTGACAGACTTTATTCTTTGGTAGCTTTATAGACTGACTTAACATTTAGATAAATTATAAGATGTCTCATACCACTTTATATCTTGTACTCTAAGGATCTAATGTGTCTTATATCACATTAGTAAATATTAAATCCTTAACTAGTATCATACCAATTTAATAAAATTTAATATCAAAGAATTACTTATCCAATGACTCTCATTACCTTCTATAACTTGTGAAATTCTATGTTTATGTAAGAACCCCTTATGTAAACATAATCTAATTCATGCTACTATGTTTCTAAGCTTAACAATCCTACTAACAGAATTTTGCTATAATTTATGTCCTTGAACATAACATCAAAGATTTACAAAACAAAAATAAAAGAGAAGGTGAGATTTTTCAAATGCTTATAAAAACAGTTAAGATTTGAAAGAAAGGAAAAAAATAAATAGAAAAAAAAAATACAAAGGGCTAATATTATATAATAAATTCCATTCACCCATTTATAAGTACAAACATCATACATCTCTAATTCAATGTAAGACCATAATTGTCATGACCCATTTTTATAAGTAACCGAGAACATTATTTCTTCACCACTTACTTATTTGAGATAAATAAATAATAGAGAATATAAGTATAAAATTCACTTTTCTTTCAAAATAAATAAAGTTCCTTACAGTAAATATCTAACAAAACAACATAATATTATATTTAATTCATAATACTCAAAATACACAAAATTATATTACATAACTCCATCTATATGAGGTCTCAAAATATAAGGAAAAAGACTTTAATATAAAATTACTCAACTCCAGTCTTCTAACACTTCTCCACTGACCCCTCAACCTGTGAAGTAGATATAACACCTGCTACATCTGCTCATATACCATCGTACGATCATTGCAATATACACACAACAACAAAGATAGAAATACAAGGGTGAGATTACAAAAGAAAAATCATATATATAGAGCAAAATATTACTTACAGCAACAACCCCATGCATTCCCAGCCTATCTAATGCATAGCATGAAAATGATTACAACTGGTTTTACAGCCTAAGTAGGGATGCAATGAGTAAAGTACCCGATGGGCGCTCGCAAAATTTACCCATAATAAGTAGGATTTTTACCCGCTATATGGGTACGGGTATGGGTATGGGTAAAAATCCGCAAAATTTAATAGGGATGGGTGCGGGTATGGGTATCTAAGTACCCACCCCGCCCCATACTTGCACACACACACACACACACACACACACACATATATATATATATATATATGCTTGAACTTTATTCTATAATTATACATTAAATTTTTGTATTATTATATTACTTTTGTGAAGTTATATAAGATTAATATAAAAATATATTTAATAATAAAGTAAACCAAAAAAATTTATTTTGGTTTATATTTTTAATAGAAAAATTTATTTACTATTTTATATCATTTAATTAAGCTAATACAATTTAATTATTACATAGTTAATATGAGATTGATATTTTTAAAAATAGTATTTATATATGACACATAAAATATTTTTCACACAAATACTTTTGTTAATAAAATCATATTGATATTTAAATCATAAAGTGAATGATAAATAATAAATATATTGTAAATATTTTATAAATTTTACAATCACCTACTATTACTGTAAACTTATTATTTATTAATAATATTTAAATTTTATTTTTTATATTTTAATTTAAAATAATATTTTTTTATGTAACATATATATTACAAGCACAATTATAATCTATTGAATCTAAATAATATTATTCTTACTATTTATTCACGTTCAAAGAAGTTTTTGAAAAGATATAAATATAAAAAATTATTATTAATTTTTATTTGTTAATTTTTTCAGTTAAAAAATTATAACTTTTTTAATATACACGTATATTTTTTTATTATAAAATTTTATTATGACCATTTATCTTTTTTTTTAAATTCTTTCTTTTAAAATTTATATACATTATGAATATTTAATTCATTAAAATAATTTTTCAAAAATTTGTATTTTTGCTAAAATACTTTCATATAGTATATGAGTTAAAAATATTAGTATTAATATATATATATATATTAATTATATTATATTATTTTAATTAAATCTATTATTTTTCTTACAATTTCAAATTTAAAAGTTAAAAAAAATATTTTATGTATCCACTTACTGTTGTTAGTATTGAACTTCTCTACTCTAACTCTATTCTCATTTTCAATGTCTGTCTCATTATTCATTAGAGTTAGTTGTTAATTTCGTTACAAGAGGTCACCAAGTGATCCCACACGAAGGGACAACCATTGTGCAGATCTATTTCATTGTCGCTCTGACATTGCCAATCGATCAAATCTCACACAAGATAGGGTTATCACTGACAAATAACTTATGTGTTTAGTTTCACTTATTGTTTCTAAGAATTTTAGTTTAGAAAATTATTATACTAAAATACATTTAACATTTATGATCTTTGTTTTTTATCTATGTACCTTGTTCGGCTGCCTAAGTAATCCAAAAGGAATCAAATCAGTCCAAGAGCGACCCATTCCAGTATTTGGATCCAGACAGCACAGTACAGCTTAGCATACTCTATCGTTACACGTCTACCTACCTAAACGTGTAACTCGGCTCTATAATGATGCAAGACATATATCTCAGCATAATGTAGCATAGACAAAATCATATTCTTAACAGCTCAGCTAAAACAGTTCATAATATTTCAGCCAAATCTCAATTTTTAAATCAATTAATAGTAGTTACAGCATAAAAAATAGCTTTTATCCAAGAGATCTGACAAAATCATCTCAAAACTTCTTGCAATAACATACCAAATCGTTTCAAACATCGTTTAATAGTTAAAGTAAGCTCCTCATACCTTAGAACAACAATTCACACAAAATCTACAAAATATTACTTGTTTTAAGGTAAGATCCACAAAAAATTTAGCTCTACAACGAAGTTTCTCCTCAAATATCATCAACTATCTATAAGAAAGAGAAGAAGAAAAGAAAGGAACAGTAAATACAACTTCAAACTTATAGAAACGTACTTCAAATCCTTCAAAACAGACGTAGAATCTCAGATCTGGTGAGAAAGCTAAGTTTAAGAGGGTTTAACATAAGAGAAAATAGTGATATATGGCTTTGAGTCTCTCTAGAACCTTTGAGAAGGGTAAAGAAATGAAAATTTCATGCAAGGCCTCCCTATTTATAGGCAAAATTTTGAAAAAAAATTCGGTACTGTTCACGTCAGAGTTACTGTTCACACTTTTACTGTGCATGCCAGATTTACCTGAAATTATTGTTCACACTATTTTACTGTTCACTTTTTTTTAAAAAATAAGTTCAAACTCCATCTAAACCTATTTCAATATCAAATAATCCTTCAATTAATATTTAACAAGTACAAAACATTACAGGTTACTCAATAATAAATTTACAGGCCTAACAACTCCCCTAAAATAAATTTTTGTCCTCGAAAATTTCATCCCTAAGAGAAAAGATGAGGATACAACTCTCTCATTTTCTCCTCTAATTCTCAAGTTGCATCTCTAATAACTGGGTCCCAAACAACCTTCACAAGTCGAATAGACTTGCCTTTAAGCTCCTTAACCCTAGTGTCCTCAATATGAGCAACTGGAATTTCAATAGATAAATCATCTCGTATCTCCATAACATCTAACTTGATTACATGAGACGGATCAAGAATATAATTCCTCAGCTATGATACGTGAAAAACATTATGTAACCTTGCCAACTGAGGTGGTAAAGCTTGCTAATAAGCTACTGTCCTTTGCGATGCAATATTTGATACAACCCAATGAACTTAGAAGTCAGCTTCTTTGCCTTCAATGCTCGTCCCACACCTGTAGTATGTGACACTCTCAAGACTACATGATCTATAACTTCAAACTCCAAGGGCTTCTTGCATCGATCAACATAAGACTTCTAACGATTCTAAGTAGCTCGTTGCTTTTCTCTGATAAGTTCAACTTTCTCCTTGGTTTCTTGCAGCATTTCAGGCCCAATCATCAAATGTACTCTATCTTGGAACCAACAGATAGGGGTTCTACACCTTCTGCCATACAGAGCCTCAAATGATGCTATGTCTATACTTAAATGGTAGCTATTATTATAAGTGAATTATACCAGAGGAAGCATATCCTCCTAATTACCCCTCTGCTCCACAATACAAGACCGTAACAAGTCTTCTAAGGTCTGAATAGTACGCTCAGATTGACCATCTATTTGTAGATGATATGCAAAAGAAGAAGAGAAACGAACGGTAAATCTATCCCTATTCCTCTCAATATTTAACACTCTTCCTCTTCCTCTGAATTAGATTAATTCAACAAGCAAAAATCAATCTCAAAATCCCATACGAATTTAAGCAAATTCAATGGACTCCAACCTTTTTTTTCCCAAGATTACATAACCTTAAAAATTAACTCAGAATTAAGCAACCCAAGTTAAGAATCTCATTAAAATGAAATTAAGCAATGTCTCCCTCATTCAACCATTAATTCAATTCAAAGGATTGGGAAAAAGAAATTCATGAAGGAAAAGGAATTATATTAACATTCATAACCCAGGAATTCAAGAATCCAGGTGAACTCACTAAGGATTACAAAGGATCTAGCCTTCCATGAGGATAGGTTTCACAAATACAAGATGAAAATAAAGAAAATTCAATGACATGAATGTAAAATCAAAGGAAAGTAAAGAGAAATATGAATCAAACCCTAGGTTGAGTTCTCAGCTGTCACCCAAGGCTGACCTAAGCTTTACAAGTGTTCTCCGAAATGACAAAAATCTAAAAATGTAAAAAAGATCCCCAACCCTAATTTCTAAAATTCTATTTATAGTGCAGTGGTCATCGCCCATACTAGCTACTATGAAAGTCATAGTAGCTACATGCAATCTCTCATTCTGTCATCCCTCTCTAAAGTGTCCACTATGAAGTTCAAAATGATTACGTGTAGCGCGCATAGCTACTATGGAAATGGAAGTAGCTACGCGCAGTGCAGGATCAATTTGGCCATCTCTGAAGTGTCCACTATAGAATCCAAAGTGGTTATGCACAGGCCCTCTTCAGTTTGGGGTCTGTGTAGTGTCTACTATCACTCTGAAAGTGATCATGTTGGTCTGCCTCCTAGATCTAGCTTGTTGTAGTGTCCACCATTACTTTTGAACTCAAATTTTCTCAAAGGCTAAAAATTTATGGAATAAGCCTAGAAATTCCTGCACAATTATTCAAGTGATCAAAATTGCAAATTATATTTATGTAAATCAATGTAAATTAGCCAAAAATTAAGAAACCTATAATATTTGATCAAAATGATGTTTCTATGTTATTTACACCCACTAGATCTACTTTTTCTATCAAAGAACACTAAAAAAACAAGTAAAAATCCAACAAAGTGTGGATTCATCACAACCCCAAACTTAAACTTTTGCTTGTCCTCAAGCAAATTAAAATTCAAGAAAATTGCATGTAAAGGGTTGGATTTATCTAAAAAATTTTCTCAAAAATTTCATTCCAATATTACACTCTAATTGATACTCTCATCATTTCCAAAATCATAGATTCATTCAACAACTAAACTGAAACGAAAATCCAGCAAGGTTTCATGCAATCCACATAATGCAGGTTAAGTCTTTCTCTCAATTCATGCATTTTGCCTCACCCTACCATATGCTTCTGCATATTCTCAATCTCCTTTGCCTAGATACAATGAACCACTTATCATGAGGGCTTTGTTGGTCACAAATGGAGTTAGGTTAGGTTTAATTTTGATCAAGGAGAGACAAAAGCTCAAGTGGGTATTTCAAGAAAAGGGAATTCTTTTGAGTGAGTGAGTACAATAACTTAGAATAGAATGCATTAATGATGCAGCAATTGAGATTGAAGCACTCTTTCACCATATTTTTCATTATTTTGCCTTATGTGGAAATTCTTTTTCTATAAAAAATAACTTGCTGTATTTTTCTTTTTCTTTCACTTCCATTCATTCATTTTTTTTATGATTTGTTGAACTTGGCAGTCATTTTTTTCTTCAAATTCAAGCATTTTTTTTACATGTAATATTGACATGTATGATGCTTACCACCCCAAACTTAAGATATCGCTTGTCCTCAAACAACTACAATGATAATTAGCACCTCAAACTTAGTTTCTTGCATTCACTCTTGATGCAAATCAAAAGAAATACCTCTCTTAAGGTAAGGAAATTATTTTTGTGGACTAAGTTTAACAAAAGGGTAAAGTTGAGACAGAGAAGATTAGGTGCATGGGTATTCTAGGGTGGGTGGGTGTGTGCAAAGAAGGCCTCTATCATCTAGATGAAAAATTGTATAATGCATTTTCATGTAAGAAATAGGGCAAGTTCTAAAAGATAGATGCAAAAATACATGTAAAGTGCACACAGAAAAGAAATTTAAAGCCCAATTCTCTACCATGGTAAAAGGTGATAATTACTTAACAACATATAGGTACAATTCACCTTCGGCTCCAGTCCTTTCTATGGGGTTGCACTACTTTCTCAAGTATTCCCTTGATTTCTCTGTTAGAGACCTCAGCTTGTCCATTTGTCTGTGGGTGATAGGAAGTGGAAACTTTGTGTACAACTCCATATTTCTTCAACAAGGCTTCCATCGTCCTATTGAAGAAGTGACTTCCTTGATCACTGATGATGGCTCTAGGGATTCCAAACCTACAAAACAAGTTGCTACGGACAAAATCTGCAACAACCCTGGCATCATTAGTCTTGGTGGTCTTAGCTTCCACCTATTTTGAGACATAATCAACAGCAAGTATATACAGAAAACTGAAAGATGAAGGGAAAGGTCTCCAGACATCAAAGATGTCACAATATAGGATGAGCTGTTAGGGCATCTCTTGTCCCCAAGTAATTACTCCTCCCGCTCTTTGGCATCTTTCACAGGTGGAATATGTTTGTCATGAGTCTTTGAAAATTGAGGGTTAGTACAGTCCTGTATCTAACACTTCCCTTGTTGTCTTCTAGGGTCCTTAATGACCTCCTACAGCTAAGGCATGACAAAACTATAGTATTGATGGAATCTCTTCATCAGATATGCACCTTCTGATGACTTGGTCACTGCAGAATTTTCATAAATAAGGGTCATCCCAAATGTAATGTTTGACATCACTCCTTATCTTTTCCTTTTTAGCTCTTGGTGCATCTGCTAGAAAAGGCCCCTGCAACAAGGAAGTTAACAATGTCAGCATACCAGGTGTGCTTGTGAAGCATACAACTCTAAGAGTTGTTCATAAGGAAAATCATCCAAAAGTGGAATAGGGTCAAGAACTCACTCTATTCTGCTCAGATGGTCTGCTACCAGATTCTGAGTTCCACTTCTATCCTTGATCTCTAAATCAAACTCTTAAAGTAAGAGTATCCATCTTGTTAGCCTGGGCTTAGAATCTGTCTTTTTCAGCAAATACTTCAAGACAGAATAATCAGTAAAAACCATAACTTTTGACCCTAAAAGATATGACCTAAACTTGTCCAATCCAAAGACTATAGCCAACAATTCTTTTTCACTTGTGGTGTAATTACACTGTGTTAGATCCAAGGTTCTAGAAGCATAATAAATTATGTGAGGAAACTTACCAACCCATTGTATCAAGGCAGCTCCTACTGCAAAACTGGATGCATTACACATTAATTCAAATGGCTTGGTCCAATCTGGGGGTTGGATGATTGGTGTGGTGGTCAGGGCTTCCATAAGCAAATTAAATGCTTCTTTGCACTTTTCATCAAAATTGAACTCAGCCTCCTTTTGCAAAATCTTGGAAAGGGGAATGACAATTTTGGAGAAGTTTTTGATGAAGCTCCTGTACAACCCTGCATGGCTAAGGAAAGCACAAACCTCTCAGACACAAGAGGGGTAAGGCAATTATGCAATAACATCTAATTTTGCAGGATCTACTTCAATGCCTTTTTCAAATATAATATGGCCTAACACTACCCCTTATTCTACCATGAAATGACATTTATCAAAATTTAGCACAAGGTTAGTGTCAATGAATCTTTTCAAAACTTTCTCCAAGTTAACTATGCATGTAGAAAAAGATGAGCCATACACAGTGAAATCATCCATAAAAGTTCTATACAATGCTCCACCAAGTTAGAAAAAAATGCTTAACACACATCTTTGAAATGCTCTCGGAGCATTGCACAAGCCAAAAGACATTCTCCTATAGGCAAAAGTGCCAAAAGGACATGTAAAAGTAGTTTTTTCTTGGTCTTTAGGTGCTATGTGTAACGCCCTAAATTTTGTAATATAATTGATTATTAATATAAGTGTTTGTGTTGAGTTTTCTGTGTTGTCTATTTATATTTGTATATGATTATGATTGGGGTTGGACTGAATTTTTGGCTAAACGTTTTGGTGTAGAGTGCTCTCATTGCAGTGAGAGATGTCTCGCTATAGCGAGAGGGCCCTGGGAAGAAGGCATGAAACTGTCGCCTTGTCGCTGTAGCTAGAGTGTCTCGTTGTAGCGACAAAGCCACAGTTTAGGGTGCATTTCTGAGTGTAGTCTTGCTATAGCGAGAGGGTCTCGCTGTAGCGAGATTCTGCAAAAAACCAACGTGCAATTTCGTTTGAGATTTTCGCTGTAGCAACAAGAGGCGTCGCTGCAACGAGAGATGCCTCGCTGTAGTAAGAGTGTGTCGTTGTAGCGAGAGTGTCACGACTAGAGGGCTTTTAGGGATTGGGATTTCATTTTCCTATTTTCCTTCAAAATCTATTTGATTCTCTCGACCCAAAACCCTATTCTACCAATTAAATTGCCTCCAAAGCCATTCAGGAGCTAGATTGAAGGTTAAATCCATGTGAGGAACGCTTGGAGGTGAGTTTTAATGGTTAGGGTTTTCGTTTTTTCATCCCCCTTCTTTGTTTTCATGATTTCCCCGAGTTCTCATAGAATTTTTTCGTGTATTTAGGCCAAAATTCGTGTAGAGAGTACTTTCGTGGTTGAATAGCGTGGGTTTTCAATCCAAGGTAAGGAGGGACTCTACCCTATCTTTTTAGGACTATCATATATTTTGATGAATATTGCAATGTGAGTGAGATAGAGGGTAGGAAATATGTATTTGATGGAATTTGCTATGTGTTGTGAGGTGTGATAACATGTGGAAACCCATGATGGATGATTATGTGGTGTGAGTATGCTAATACTTGATGAATGAGGAATGTACATGTGAACTATGTTGAAAGTATTGTGTGAGTAAATAAGGGCAATGTGTGTGTCGTGTAATATGAATAAGTGTAGGCCAAGAGCCTTGTACAATGGTGAATATTATGTGTGTGATTGAAATGAATTATGCTATAGATGCATGTGAGCACTTGTGTCGTATATTTGAATTAATATTATAAACAAGTGTGGGCCCAAGGGCCATGTAATATGAATGAATATAGGCTTTGTGTCGTGTACTGTAAAATGAATGAGGGCCTAGTGCCGTGTATTATGCATGACTATGGGCTTTATGCCGCATACTGAGAATGAATATTACAATGTGCATGAATAAGGCGTGATTAATGCCGGTGTAACATGCTGTGAATGGTTCAGCGATACACTAGGGGTGTGGAAGATGAGGATGATAGAAATACCTTGGGGAAGAGGGAGTGGTAGTGATAGTGACTGTGAGAGTGGGTGCACCACGAGCCATACACTCTCTATAGTAACCGGCGACCATCTATAGTAAAAATTTATGATCACAGTGCCACTGTGAGCATGGCTGGTGTGCAGTGAGTGCACGAGATTATTGTTTGTTAATATTATGTGTGTATAAACTGTTTGATGCTATGAGTGCATCGGTGTTTGAATTAAATTGAATAGAGTAGTATTGCTGCCTCTGAATATATTTTATAAATTGTGTTAGAAATGTAGAATAGGTGCAAGGTGAGACTCTATGCTTGTTTGTATGTTTGGTAGTGTAAAGTACTCACCCTTATATTCATATTTCAGGTAACTAAGACGATCAGCACGGTTCTCAGTGAAGGGTTGGATGAAATTGCTATAGGACTTAGAATATTACTTTGAAGCTATTGTACTTGAATAGGTACTATAGTAGTTATTTGATATGAACTTGTAACCTTTTCCTTAATTTTGAAACATTTTAATGAGGATTTTATTTAAATGAAAAAGTTTATTCTCCATATTTTTGTAAAATTCATTATTTATTTGAAATTAAATTTAAGGTGTTACATTATGCAAATTTGAAAATAACTGGAAAAATCATCAAGGAAACAGTAATGAGACTTACCAGCCAACCTCTCTAGCATTTGGTCAATGAAAGGTAATGGAAAATGATCCTTCCATGTTGCTTGGTTTAGTCTCCGGTAGTCTATATAGACTCTCCAACTGTTTTGAACTTTGGTGGGTATTAATTTATCTTTCTCATTCTTCACCACAGTGAGTCCAAATTTCTTTGGAACCACTTGGGTCGAGTTAACCCAAATGCTATCCGAAATAGGGTAGATGATCCCAACCTGCAGTAACTTGGTGACTTTCTTCTTCACCACATCCAAAATGATGGGATTTACCCTCCTCTGAGGCTGCTTCACTGGCTTAGCACCCTCCTCCAATAGTATTCTGTGCATATATAGAGAGGGGCTGATTCTAGGAATATCAACGAGGGTCCAGCCTATAGCTTTCTTGTGCCTCTTTATCACTTCAAGGAGTCTCTCCTCTTGATCAATATTAAGCTTGGTGGAGATTATCACTGGGAGCTTTTCATTTGCCTCTAGATAGGCATATTTCAGATGTTCTGGCAAGGGTTTGAGCTCCAGTGTGGGAGGTTGCTGCATAGAGGGAAGTGATTTGGCACTTTCAGTAGGAGAAATTTCTGTAGCATTCAAATCAAAGGGGTTAGATTCAACAGTAGTTCCTGAACTCACTAAATCATATTCTAACCCTACTAATTTTTCAATTTCTCCAATATCAGAAGTTGTAGAATTCACATTCAAAAAGTCAGAAATACAAGTGTCACACATAGAAGAATTATTACAATATTCATAAATGGAAGTGTCTATAAATTCATAAAAATTAAGAGAAAAATCTTCTTCTAAAAGCTTAGAAAATTGTTCATCTATCAAATCATCAAACAAATCAATTTGGAAGATAGAATATTCTTTGGGTGGGTTCATGGCATCCAATATGTTGAAGCACGCAATGTTGTCCCCAAAATCCATAGTGAATGTCCCAGCGTGCACATCAATTTTCGTTCTTGCGATCTTCAAGAACAGTTTTCCTAGGATAATGGGTGCAACACTCTTCATTGACTCTCCCTCTTACATGTCTAGGATGTAGAAATCAGCTGGGAAGATAAGATCATTTACTTTAACTAGCACATCTTTAACAATTTCAGTTGGGTTTGTCATGCTCCTATTGGCTAACTGGATAACCGCACCTGTAGGCTGCAAAAGGCCAAGAGACAGTAAAGTAAAAATGGACAATGGCATGACATTTATGGATGCTCCTAAATCTAACATGACATTTTCAATCCTATTATTACCAATGATACATTTCTCAGGCATAGTGGACCTTTGTTTCTCAAAAAGTGCAGAAACATTCCTACCCATGTTTACCTTATCATTACCCTTAAGACGCCTCCTATGGGTATACAAATCTTTCAAGAACTTGGCATTCTTGGGAATTTACTTGATTGCATCTAGTAGAGGTATGTTCACCTCTACCTTCCTGAAGGTCTCTAAAGTCTCTTTCTCAGCCTCTTCAATTTTCTTACTTGGCCGGATGACTCTCTGAGGAAATGGTAGAGGAATTGCTCCTTCAACAATTTCTGCTCCCATGGGTTGGGCAGGTATGGATTCTGGTTGTTCTTGAGTCTTTTCCTCTCTATTTTGACCAACTATAGCTAGAGTACAACTTGAGTCTTCTTTCTCCTTGGGCATTGTGGGTTCTTGCATCACTTTTCCAGATCTCAGGGTGATTGCACTTACATTTTTAGGATTTACAACAGTTTATGCAGGGAGGTTCCCTGAGACTTGAGATTGCATCTGATTCTGAGAGAAGGCTAGCTGTCCCACTTGATTCTCTAAAGTCTTGATACTAGCCTTGGTTCTTTGCTGAAAAGTGATGTTGTTCATGGTCAATTGCTTCATGAGCTCTTCTAATGATGGTTCATTTTTCTGGGATGCACTTGGTTATGAGGAAGATGGCTGGTGATGTTGCTGGGCTTGTTGTGGTTGATATTGGGAGTGATGGGGCCTATTTGGGCCAACATGATGTCTTTGATATTGGTTGCCTTGCTGTTGGTATTACTATTGAGAATTGTTCCTCCATCTCAAATTTGGATAGTTCCTCCAGCCTGGGTTGTATCTATTGGAAGATAGATCCCAATTGGGCTGTTGCCGCGAATTTTGAAAAAGAAACTTATTAGTATAAATATTTGCAGCATAAGCCTGCAGATTACCTTCTAGAGTGTCAGACTCTTGCAGTGTAGGGCAGCTATCAGTGTAATGGTCCATAGCTGAACAAATGTCACATAACATGGCTGGAATAGATGGTGGAGGAGGAGAAGATGCAGCAACACTCTTCTGCATGGAAGCCAATTGCTTCACCATGGATGCTAATTCATCAAGCTTCTGTTCTAGCTTACTAGATTCAACAACTTGTACTTCACTTATATTTCTGGTAACACAATGAGTTTTTCCTTGTTGCAAACTGTTGGGAGTTGGCAGCCATGTTCTCAATCAAGTTGTTGGCTGCAACTGAAGTCTTGTCTACCAACGCCCCTCTACTTACAGCATCTATCATGCTTCTATCCAGGGGTGTAGTCCCTCATAAAAGTATTGAATCAATAATTGATCATTAATTTGATGGTGAGGGTAGTTGGCACACAATCTCTTAAATCTTTTCCAATATTCATAGGGGGTCTCTCTTTCAAGCTACCTTATCCCACAAATTTCCTTCCTTATAGAAGCAACTCTAGATGTTGGGAAAAATTTCTCCAAGAAAAGTCTCTTCAAGTTGTCCTAACTAGTAATAGATCTGGGAGGGAGATAGTAGAGCCAATCCTTAGCTGCATCCATGAGAGAGAATGGGAAGGCTTTCAATTTAACATGCTCTTCAGGTACCCCTTATGGCCTCATGGTCAAACAAACTATGTAGAATTCCTTAAGGTGCTTGTGTGGATCTTCACCTGCAAGTCATGGAATTTAGGCAACAAGTGTATTAGTCATGTCTTAAGAACAAAGGGTGCATCAATGTCAGGATACTGTATGCATAAAGTTTGATAAGTTACGTCAGGTGCAGCCAGTTCCTTTAATGTTTTTTCATTGTCAGCTATTTGGTTCAATTCAGAATCTAAAGAATGTGGTGATGTGTAGATAGATGAAGGAGATGAAGGTTCCTCAAAATGTTCAGAATTATGCCTGTGTTCTAATATTACTATGAAATATCCTATTAATCTTTGGATCAAGTGGATATAAGTCCCCAAGATTTGATCTGGTCATGCACTAGAAACTAAGTATGAGGAATGAAAAGAAGTAAACTAAATGAAATAGCAAAAATGCAAGAAAATGCATATAACAATTATGCAGAAAAGTAACATTTAAGTGCAGTAAAATGTAGCAATAACACTAAGCAACAAGAAACAAAAAGAAACTGCAAATTATTCCAAGAAAAATGTAACACTCAGTCACAAATTCTGCAGAATTCTGCAAAATTATGCAGCAGAAACAGAACAAAATGCAGAAAAATTAATGACAAAACACTAAAGTAGAGTAATTAACAAGTTCAATGCAAAATTAACACCAAAATCTCCAGCAACGGCGCCAATTTGATAATCGCTTGGATTGCATAAAGATTTGTCGTTAATCTTCATCAAAGTATGCATAAAATTTTATGTAGTCTAGGATGCAAGTCTAGGTTGTCTCCGATGACTTTGGTTGAAAATGTGCAGTAAACATGTTACATACATTCACTATGAAAGCAACTAAAAAAAAAAGGGTTTGTTTGGTTTCCAGATTTACTGTAAAAAACAAGTAATGAGATTTTCAAATTCAATTAATAAAACGTAGCAATCCTTAGTTCATCCACGTGACTCTATCCCTATTCCTCTTAATATTTAACACTCTTCCTCTTCCTCTGAATTAGATTAATTCAACAAGCGAGAATCAATCTCAAAATCCCATACGAATTTAAGCAAATTCAATGGACTCCAATCCCTTTTTCCAAGATTATGTAACCTTAGAAATTAACTCAGAATTAAGCAACCCAAGTTAAGAATCTCATTAAAAAGAATTAAGGTTAATTAAGCAATGTCCCCCTCATTCAACCATTAATTCAATTCAAAGGATTAGGAAAAAGAAATTCATGAAGGAAAAAGAATTATATTAACATTCATAACCGAGGAATTCAAGAATCCAGGTGAACTCACTAAGGATTAAAATCACGGGTCGCTCAACAAAGATAGTGGTCAGAGGTCTAGTCAGGAAGAGAGTGTGTGGCCTGTGGTGCACCCATTCCACAGTCGGTGTCACCATCACTCCCTCGTCCTCAAGGTATTTCTACAGTTCTTATCTTCCACACCCCCAGCATATCACTAAACCATTCACAGCACATTATAACGACGCTACACGCCTCATTCACATACATTTTATTCACACACGCAATATTCATGCTTACACACGACACACAACCCACATTGCATTCAAATACACGGTACTAGGCCCACATTCATTTCACATTACATGGCACATAGCTAATATTCATTTATATTACACGGCCCCTAGGCCCACATTTGTTCACAATATTCCTTCTATCATGCAACATCTAGCATACAATTCACATTCATCCACTTCAGGTAAACACACACAATATTCACATCTCACGACACATGGCCCTCATCACATTTCTCAATCAACTTTTATTCTCTACACGTTTTCTACCTTCTAACTCAGCCACAACTCTACAGTCAATTAATTACACATAAAAAGAGTAGAGTAGAGTCCCCCTTACCTCAGATTGAAGTCCCACAAGCTAAATCCACAAAGAAGTGCTCCCCCTCACGGATTTTGTCCTAAACATTTGGAGAAACTCCATGAGAACTGAGGGAAACCGCAAAAATAGAGAAAGGGGATGAAAACAGAAACCCTAATCATTAGAACTCACCTCCAAGTGTTTCCCACACGGATTCAACCGTCAATCAAGATCTCGAACGACTTTGGAGGTAATGTAATCGGTAGAAAAGGGTTCTGGGTTGAGGGATTCGAAGGGATTTTCAGAAATAACTTCTCAAACCCTAAACCCCCTTTTAAAACCCTTCAGATTGCGACACTCTCGTTACAACGAGAAATTCTCGCTGCAGCGAGGCATTTCTCGCTACAGCAACGTCCTCTATCGCCATAGCAAAAATCTCAGATAAAATTGCACCTTGGTTTCTGCAGAATTTCGCTACAGCAAGATTGCACTCAGAAATGCACCCCAAAATGTTACTCTGTCGCTACAGCGAGAAGGCGACAGTTTTGGTCCTTCCTCCCAGGGTCCTCTCGCTGCAGCGAGGACAACCCAATATTACACCCTGCACTTAGGCACTTAACCCATTTTCAGCCCTGTCTAGTCATGCATACACATATATATATATACACACATCCATAAAATATATCCACACACACACACACACACACACACACATATATTAATTAATAATTAATATTACCAAAAATTAGAGCGTTACATTGAGCTACAAATGAACTTGACTTTTCTGGATAACATGTCATTCAAATTATGAAGAAAGCAGATAATAGCTTAATACATATGCTATCATTTTCTTTTAAATTATTGACAACCACGTCGTAATGGTTTTAAACAAAACTAGATTTCTCAAATAATTTTGCACTATAGGGAGCAAATCTAGGTGATCTCATAAGAACATAAATTCATTATGTTTCCAGTTTTAAGCATGCAACAGTGGTTAAATTGGGGGGGTTTATGGTTTTTAAGAATTTAAACGAAAAAATAGAATTGACAACAACAAATTGAATTAAAAACAGATCTAAAAAAATGAAATTAAAAATGGATAAATAACAGAATTAAATATGGATAAAAAATCGGATCTAGAAAGAACGAAACTGTATTTTAAAAAGAAAACAAATTTTAAAATGAAAACAAATTTTAAAAAACAAAAATGAATTTAATTTAACCCAAAAAAAAACAAAAACAAATTGAAAACAAAATTGAAAACGAAATGCAAAACAAATTGGAAAACAAAAACGAGAATTGAAAACACAAATCACAGACGCAAACTAGGATTACTATACAAAATTTGCCTAAATCTCAAATGTAAAAGCAATCAATCGATCAATATTACACTCAAGAATAAAACCAAATTCAATCGAATTATTCATGCACTAATCTTAATCAATAATTACGAAAAAGTAAAAAGACAAACTTGGAGCAGTCAATTAATCTTGCAATCTATGCTTGAGATGAGATGATTCTTAAGAAATAAATAATTAAGAATGCAGTAGAATCCGAAAAGAGGCAAGCGAATGGAACAAAAAAGAGTTTTCTCTCAAAAATGGGAAAAAGTCTTTAACTGAAAATGAAATTATGAAAACAAAATTATGAAAGAGGAAGGAGGAGAGGTTTGAAATCAACCTTTTAACCCCTATATATATTGGTCTTAAATGAAAACAGAAATAAATGGGCCAAGGCTGTCACAAGTAATTAAAATAGAAACCTAAAATATATAAAGGTATGTTTCAAGTCTAAACTTCAAAAATAAATAGAAAATAGCTCCAAACTCCAAATATCATGATCCATATGTCCAAATTGAAGTCCAAGAAGTTAGGAATCCATTACAAAAAGAATTAGTCATAAATTAGATGTACAGAAAAAGTTATAGCCAAAATAGTGGACAAAGGTCAGAATAGCAAAAATATGAAATATAAAGTAAGGATAACAAGTATTCATGAAAACTTCAATTTAATGCAAGAATTGCAAAAATATGCTAAATGAAATAAATAGAGAAAGAAATATATTTTAGAAGATTCAATAAGGCTACAAATATGAGTACAAAATATGAATCATCACTTATCCAATCCAAACAATTGCTTCAACCAAATAATTATTTTCTAGCTCAAAGCCTTCTTCATCTTTCTTTTTCTCTTTTGTTCTTTCTCTCCTTATTTCTTTTCATTTTTATTTTGCAGTGACATTTTTTTTAATTCAACAAAGGAGAGGAACAAATTCCACTTCACTAATTCATCCTTCGAAACTAATTCCGTAAACCCTTTAGAAAAATTTTCTCCTTCTTCACAAATCTAAATGAAAGGGAATGAAAATAATTTTTTTTCAAGGTATTAGGAAGGATTTTTCAAAATAAAATTAATATTTTTTTGGCTCAAATAGGTTGCAAGTGATAATTCAATTTCAAGGTTAGCTATTTGGCCCTAGTTTAAGTAATAAAGATGGTCTTGATCATTTCAAAAACTTACTAACATGGTAATGAACAGAGATTTACGCAATAACAGCTATAATTAAGAAGTGATGACACTCAAATAATCATGTAGGATGCATATAACTCACCCAACAAAGGTTAATTCCTTAGATTAAGTCAATTCACTTTTCCAACTACAATGTTTAAAACCAAATTAGGCAAAGCAATTGTCTAACACATGCTGCGTTCAACTATATTTTTTACAAATTACACTCTCAATGTATCATTTCATGCTCATAACCAGACATCAACCATCAATTTTTGCAATTCAAGTGTAAATTTGCAAAAATGTTCAGTGAAATCGAGCAAAAATTTGGTTTACCACAGTATTTTTCTTTTAAAAATATATTTACCCACTGTACTATATTAATTTCTTATCAACATTCAAGAGAGTTTTCAGTCAATCCTGAAAGCTGTTTTCTATTTCAAAATAAAATTCAACATGTAATATTGATAGCTATCCATCAAAGCACTAAAATCAATCATAAAATGCAAAAAAAAAAGAAGTAAATAAACAAGAACAATGAACAGTAAAATGAAGTGTAAAGATAAAAATGGTACAACATAAAATTGATGAAACCCAATATCTGTGGTGGTGCATCATCGGTCTCCCAATATCTGGTATAAAACTCCTAACAGGTGTCTCTCCACCTACTGCACCTTTTTTGCAATGTTTGTAAGGTCAACTCTCTACTCATCATCTCCAACATCAAGTGTCTTGTCCCTATGTTCCAGCTTTGCCTCTACAACCTCATCTCCCTTAGCAGGTTAATCATCCTTTCTCTCTACATGCTTAATAGATTTAGCATATATGTCTTTAGTTGCTCCCTCCAGGCCATGCAATCAAAGTCTCGAACTACTCTAGGGTGATGAATAAGCTGACCTCTGATGGCAACAGGTGGGTGACTATTCCAAATAAATTAGCCTGCAATTGCAACTAGCCTCTATGGCTTATAGCCTGCTGCTCATGTTGAAAGTGGGCCATATACAGTGGATGCTAGTCCTATGTAGTGGCATCCTCCTACTGTGGTAGATAAGTTGCAGTTGGAGGGGGTGAGGGTGGAGGTGCATCCATTTCTTTCACCTCATTGGCAGTGCAATTCTCCTCTATAAACCTTCTATCAATTGGCAGTCTAATGTTCTTTACAATATATTTCATATTTGATTAAAAAATAATTTTTATTATATTTGTATTTATTAGTTATACTTTTTCTTAATAAATAAGGGGTATAGACCTATTTCTTTATTGGGGTGAATGTGGGATGTGTGCAAGCATAATAAATGAGCAACAATCAACATTCATATTAGAAAGAAACATGTTAGATAGTGTTTTTGTTACCAATGAGGTGATAGACTATGCTAAGAAACGCAAAAACAAAAAAATATTTTGCGTTAAAAGTAGAATATGAGAAAGCATACTATTCACTGAATTAAAAATATATGTTATATATGTTACAAAAGTTTAACTTTGGGGAGAAGTGGAGAAGTGGATAAGGTGGATGGAGGCTTGTATTTATGGTAGCCATTAATCAGTCCTTCTTAATGGGAGCCCAATAAAAGAAGCGGCAATTGGTAGAGGTGATGAGAATCAAGGAAGGTCCATTGAAGACAAAGACTTGAAGGCATTGGAAGGGCTTCAAGGACCAATGACAAGGGCAAGGAAAAAATAAATAAATGAAGACTTAGAAAAGATTGTTGCTGTCTTATTTAAAAGGGAGCTTAATTTAGAGTTAAAAAAGCCCAAGATGATCAATTACATATGCTTAGAGGATTTAAACTCTAACGAGTTTTATTAGGATTTAATTATTATGTTTAGTTTATTAATATTAGTCATTACTTATTTTGAGTTTTTATTTAGGATAAAATCTTGTTATTTTATTTAGTTTATTTGAATTTAGGCTTGTTGGTACAAGAAGCCCATTAGGGTTTGCGTTAGTTTTAGTTTACAAGCATTAGGCATATATAACTCTTGTAGACACACTTTTAATTAGTTTTGAATACAATTTGAGATTGAACACTCTTGTGAGAGTGTGTGACTCTAGGTTCTTGAGTGAGCCAATTTTCTTTGATCTTATCAAGAGGCCAAAACTCTTGTGGCGATCGTTCCTTGGCTTATCAATCTTGCAATTGTGACGCCATTTTCCATCTCTATTATATTTTCACTTTTTATTAATTTCTTCTTATTTCGTTTCTATTGTTTGAAACTAATTCAAGATCGTTTAATTCGGTGACACAGTTTGTGGTTGTCATAAATTGGTATCAAGAGCTTTGGTTAGAATTGGATTGAAAGGTACTGTTCATTGCACACTGTTAACTTACTGCTCATTGAAAAAAATAAAAGAGGGAAAAAATATATATACTAGAAAAGAAATTGCAACATACAAAAGTGTGTTTTTGATATATTTCTTCCAATCTTCCATTTATTTTGCTTGATTCCATACAAAAAAAAAGTTGTTATTTAATGTTACATAATCTTCTTTAAATTCTTCAATTTTGTCTTATTTACAATCTATTTTTTAGTGTGTTTACTTCTTATTTAGTCCTTTTTTTTTCTATTGTCTTGTTGGCTTCCTTAGTTTTGTCTTAGAGTTTTTTTTTGTTGGCTTCACTTGATTCTCATTGATTGATCATCTCTTGGTTTTGGTTAATTGTGTGGATTGGAGGTTGACTTCCTTAAGAACTCTTGAGAGCACTTGAGGGAAAAAAGGCAAGAGAGAAATCCTTACATAAAAGCCAATTTAGAGTGAAACACGAGTGAATATCTACTGAGTGAAAACACTTAGCGAGTGACAAGAACCTTTTCTTTTTGCATTAACTTTTATTGTTTTGTAGAATGTCTCAAGAAGGAGGATCAAGTAGAGAGAGCATTCCTGCCTCACAAATTGAAAGACTTGCTCAAAGATTTGAAAGCATGTTTGAGAAGCAAAATGAAGCAATAAGGAATGTTTAAGAGGTGTTGGTAAATAATGCAAGAAGGCGGTCACGTGATTGTTCCCCACATGCCCATGGAGACTTTAGTAATTCTTCAAGAGAAAGAAGAAGAAATAGGAGAGATGATGAAGAAAGGAGGTGTGATAGGTGGAGAGATAATAGAGAGAGAAGGAATCAAAGAAGGAGAAGAGAAGATGTAAGAATAAGAGAAAATGAGAGAATTGGTGGAGTTAAAATAAAGATTCCTAGTTTTCATGGAAGGAATGATGTTGAAGCATACTTAGAGTGGGAATTAAAGATAGAGCAAGTATTCTCATGCCATGATTATAGTGAAGAAAAGAAAGTAAAGGTGGCTTCTCTAGAGTTTCATAACTACGCTTTGGTGTGGTGGGATCAAATTCAAAGGGACTGAAGGAGATATGATGAGGAGCCTGTAGATACATGGATTGAAATGAAGAACCTAATACGTAGGAGATTTGTTCCTACATACTATAATAGAAAGCTTTATACAAAGCTTCAAGGTTTGAGGTAAGGTGGCAAAAGTGTTGATGACTATTATAAAGAAATGGAAGTTGCCATGATACGAGCTAATGAATTTGAAGAAAGAGAATCAATAATGGCCCATTTCTTAAATGGGTTGAACCATGACATCCGTGACATAGTGGAACTTCATCCCTATGTGGAACTTGAAGATTTGGTTCACCAAGCTATTAAAGTAGAAGCACAACTAAAGAGAAAGGGTACTTTAAGGAAGAGTATCTCCTCCTATAACTCAAAAGGATGGAAGGAAGGAGTGAAGAAGGAGGGAACATTAACTAAGGACATGATTGTCCAAAGTGGTAAACCTTTACCTAAAACTTCTTTTAATCCTACTAATGCTTCTGTTTCTTTTACTTCTCGACATAGGGAAATTAAATGAGTCAAGTGCCTTGGAAAGGGTCATATTGCATCAGAATGTCCGAACAAGAAAACCATGATTTTGAGAGAGAATGGTGAGATCTCAAGTGCTAGTTCATCTCAATCATCACATGCTTCAAGTGAAAAGGATAGTGAGTTTGAAGCTTTATGTCACGAGGGAGATTTGCTTATGGTAAGGCGTCTCTTGGGTAGTTTAGCTAAGGAGGATGACACCACACAAAGAGAAAATATTTTTCATTCAAGATGTTTGGTACTTGGAAAGGTTTGTTCTCTTATTGTTAATGGTGGTAGTTGTACTAATGTGGCTAGTATTCGACTTATTGAGAAATTGAACTTTACTACTACTCCTCACCCCAAGCCTTATAAGCTACAATGGTTGAGTGATGAAGGGGAGTTGGTTGTTAATAGGCAAGTTTAATTACTTTTTCTATTGGCAAGTATAAAGATGATGTCTTGTGTGATGTAGTGCCTATGGAAGCAAGTCATATACTCTTAGGAAGACCTTGGCAGTTTGACAAGAAAGTTATTCATGATGGTCATTCCAACAAGTTCACATTTATATATAAAGGGTGCATAATCACTCTAGTGGCCATGACTCCTAGTCAAGTGTGTGAGGATCAAATTGTCATGAGGTTGAGAAGAGAGCAAGAGAGAAAAGATGAAAAGAAAAAGAGTGAGCTTGAGGGAAACTTAAAAAGAAAAGGGAAAAAGAGAGGACACTTCCAAATGAAAAATATAAGAGTGAAAAGAAAAGTGAAGAAAAAAATCAATATGAAATGAGAGAAAATTTATTTGTAAAAAAAGAAGAAGTGAGAAAAGCGTTATTGGCCTCTCGGCTTATGTATCTACTTTTATGTTAAGAAAGTCCTCATAGTGATTATATTAATTCTTTTGCTAATAATACTTTGCCTAGTGGTGTTTCTTCTCTTTTGCAGGAATTTGAAGATGTCTTCACTAAAGAAGTGTCTCACGGCCTACCTCCAATTAGAGGGATAGAACATCAAATTGACTTGATTCTGGGGGCAACCTTGCCCAATCGACCTGCATACAGGAGCAATCCTCAAGAAACTCAAGAGATTCAAAAACAAGTAGAAGGATTATTAGAGAAAGGATGGGTGAAGGAAAGCCTAAGCCCTTGTGCTGTACCAGTCATCTTGTCACCCAAGAAAGATGGAAGCTGGAGGATGTGTACTGATTGTCGTGCCATAAATAATATTACTGTAAAGTATAGACACCCCATACCCCATTTGGATGATTTACTTGATGAATTGTTTGGTGCTTGTTATTTTTCTAAGATTGATCTTAAGAGTGGATATCACCAAATAAGAATAAGGGAAAGGGATCAATGGAAAATAACTTTTAAGACTAAATATGGCTTGTATGAATGGTTGGTTATGCCATTTGGGTTGACTAATGCACCTAGCACCTTTATGCACTTAATGAATCATGTGCTTAGGAACTTCTTAGGCAAATTTGTTGTTGTTTACTTTGATGATATCTTAATTTACAACAAATCTTTTGATGAGCATATATTGCATTTGAGGTATGTGTTGGAGGTTTTAAGACATGGATAATTGTATGCAAACATTGAAAAATGCATATTTTGTAAAGATCATGTAAATTTTCTTGGCTTTTTTGTTAATTCTAAAGGTGTGCATGTGGATGAGGAAAAGGTTAAAGCCATTAAAGATTGGCTAACCCCTAGAACTGTGACTGAAGTGAGGAACTTTCATGGGTTAGCAAGCTTTTATAGGTGCTTTGTGAGAGATTTTAGTACCATTGCCGCACCCTTAAATGAAGTTGTTAAGAAAAATGTGAGTTTTAAATGGGAAAGGGAGCAACAAGAAGCCTTTAATACTTTAAAGAATAAACTTATGCATGCACCGATACTTGCACTCCCTAATTTTGCTAAATCTTTTGAATTGGAGTGTGATGCATCTAATGTTGGGATAAGGGCTATTTTGACGCAAGAGGGACATCCCATTGCTTACTTTAGTGAAAAGCTTAATGGAGCATGCTTGAAGTATCCTACTTATGATAAAGAACTCTATGCTTTGATTAGGGCACTCCAAACATGGCAACATTATCTTTTATCTAAAGAATTTGTGATCCATAGTGACCATGAATCATTGAAATATCTTAAGGGTCAAGGGAAATTAAATAAAAGGCATGCTAAGTGGGTAGAGTTCCTAGAACAATTCCCTTATGTTATTAAGCATAAGCAAGGTAAAATGAATGTAGTGGTTGATGCATTATCTAGGCATTATGTGTTGCTTTCTATGCTTGATACAAAATTGCTTGGATTTGAACATGTAAAGGAACTTTATGTGCATGATGCTGACTTTGCTAAATTATATGCATCTTGTGAAAAGGGAGCTCATGATGGGTTTTACAAGCATGATGGGTATTTGTTTAAGGGGAATAAATTGTGTGTGCCTAAATGCTCAATTCGTAACTTGCTTATGAGAGAAGCCCATGAGGGTGGTTTGATGGGACACTTTGGTGTACCTAAAACTTTAATGATATTGCAATAACACTTCTTTTGGCCTAAAATGAAACATTGTGTTTATAAATTTTGTGAAAGGTGTGTTGTGTGCAAGACGGCTAAATCCAAGTTAAATCTTCATGACCTTTATACTCCGTTACCTGTTCTAGATTACCCTTGGATTGATGTTTCTATGGACTTCATTGTAGGTTTGCCAAGGACAAAGAATGGCAAGGACTCCATATTTGTGGTTGTGGACCGATTTTCAAAGATGGCTCATTTTATTCCATGTAGGAAAGTAGATAATGCTACACATATTGCGGACCTATACTTCAAAGAGGTTGTAAGGTTGCATGGTTTGCCAAGGAGCATCGTTTCAGATAAAGATTTTAAGTTTCTAAGTCACTTCTGGAGGACCTTGTGGTAAAAACCTAGAACCAAACTTCTATTCTCTACCACATGTCACCCACAAACAAATGAACAAACAGATATGGTAAATCGTACCTTAACTACTCTCCTCGGGGCTATGGTAAAAAAAAATCTCAAATTATGGGATGAATGTTTGTCTCATATGGAATTTTCATATAATAGGACATTTCATTCAACTACCCTGCATTCACCCTTTGAGGTTGTTTATGGATTTAATCCTCTCACCCTGCTTGATTTGTTGCCACTTCCTAATGTTGCGTCTTTAGTAATAAGGATGACAATGCCAAGGTTGAATTTGTTAAAAAGTTGCATGAAAAGGTGAAGGCTCAAATTGAAAAGAAAGTGGAATAACAAGCAAAATATGGCAACAAGGGAAGGAAGAGAGTGGTATTTGAACTCGGAGATTGGGTTTAGGTACACATGCGTAAGGAGAGGTTTCCTATACAAAGAAAGCAAAGTTTTAGCCAAGAGGGGATGGACCATTCCAAGTCTTAGAGAGGATTGGGGATAATGCATACAAAGTGGACTTACCAGGTGAATATGGTGTTAGTGCTACTTTTAATGTATATAATTTATCTCTCTTTGATGTAGATAATAAAGAGTCAAATTTGAGGGCAAATTCTCTTGAAGAAGGAGGGATTGATGAGAATCAAGGTAGGCCCATTGAAGATAAAGACTTGAAAGCATTGGAAGGGCTTCAAGGACCAGTGACAAGGACAAGGACAAAAAGAATAAATGGAGACTTAGAAAAGATTGTTGTTGTCTTATTTGAAGGGGAGCTCAATTTAGAGTTAGGAAAGCCCAAGATGATCAATTACATATGCTTAGAGGATTTGAACTCTAACGAGTTTTATTAGGATTTAATTATTATGTTTAGTTTATTTATTTTAATATTAGTCATTACTTATTTTGAGTTTTTATTTAGGATAAAATCTTGTTATTTTATTTAGTTTATTTGAATTTAGGCTTGTTGGTATAAGAAGCCTATTAGGATTTGCGTTAGTATTAGTTTATAAGCATTAGGCATATATAAGCTCTTGTAGACACACTTTTAATTAGTTTTGAATATAATTTGAGATTGAACACTTTTGTGAGATCGTGTAACTCTAGGTTCTTGAGTGAGCCAATTTTCTTTGATATTATTAAGATGCCAAAACTCTTGTGGCGATCGTTCCTTGACTTATCAATCTTGCGATTGTGGCACCATTTTCCATCTCTATTCTATTTTCACTTTTTCTTAATTTTCTTCTTATTTCAATTCCTATTTGTGCCTTAATAATTTCGTTTCTATTGTGTGAAATCCAATTCAAGATTGTTTAATTCGGCGACATGGTTTGTGGTTGTCATCAAGAGGCCTTAAACAAGGTGATCTTTTATCTCCTTTTTTATTTTTATTAGCAGCGAAAAGTTTGGAGGCACTAATGAGAAGCGTCGTCTCAGAGTCTTTTTTTTCAAGGTCAAAGTTAGTGATGAACCAAAACTTTCATTGTTACAATTTGCAAATGATACTTTGATTATATGTGAAGCTACATAGTAGAATTTATGGATAATAAAGGTTATTTTATGAAGCTTTGAGCTTATATCTGGGCTTAAAATTAATTTTCATAAGAGTTGTATTATGGAGGTGAATGTGACAGGTGTTTATGGAGGCCACCAAGTGTAATTAAGAAGGTGGTGAAGATTCAATGTTGATTTCTTTGAAGTGGCATGAAGGAATCATAAAAAATAGCTTGGCTTAATTGGGAAAATGTATGCATGCCAAAGAATGAGGGTGGTCTAGGGATAAGAAATGTGGAATGGTTCAATTGGAGCTTGTTGGGTAAATGGATTTGGAGAGAATTAAAGTCTCCAAACTCGTTGTGCTTTGATGTGTTATGGGAGCGGTATAGATCGTGTGTTGATATGTTAATTTCTTTAGAGGTATCTGTAATGCCTTGGTTTATATGTGTTAAAAATGCTAAGACTTATTCCTTCCTTCGTCAGGAATATGGGGGAGTGTAATGCTTGCCATGAATGAATGTGTTTATCTTGTCTTATTGCGTAGATTGTTGAATTATTACTGAATTTGCTGTGTGTTGAGTTGGTGTGAATATATATATATATATATATATATATATATATATTACGTAGTGACTGAATTCGAATGAGAGGGATAATATAAGTTCTAGTGCAGGACCTTCTCGCTATAGCGAGGGGATTCTCACTGTAGCGAGAGGTCTTAGGGAGAAAAGCATGTGTCTGTCGCCTTCTCGCTGTAACGAGAGAGGTCTTGCTGTAGTGAGAGAGCGACAGTCTAGGCTGCATTTCTGGGTGTAGTCTCGCTGTAGCGAGATTCTACAGAAACCAGAGTGCAATTTTTTCTGAGTTTTTTGCTGTGGCGAGAGGGCATGTCGCTGCAGCAAGGGTTATTTCAAAACCCTCAACCCTTCTCTTCTTTCGTTCATATTTTTGGTCGATTCCCGCCCTAAATCACTAGAAAGCCCCAACCTCTTGCGTGATTCTAAGCCGAGGGGAGTGATTGAAGCCATTTTGGGTAAGTTCTATGGTTTCCTTTGGGATTTCTTGAATTCTTCCAATCCCCATTCGATTTTCTGAGCTTGGCTGCATTTGTAGGGAAGTTCTTGCGGATTATGGGCTAGAATAACTGAGAGCACCTTGAAAAACACCGGATTGAGGTAAGGGGAGCTTGCCCTAGGTCGTTGTGATGATTTAGGAGTGATGAGAGGTGTTGAGAGAGAGTTAGAGTTGTGTTTTAGAATGAAATTGTTGTGTTGATGTGATTGATTGCTGTTGAACCCTAGGAGAAGTAATTTGATAGCCGAATGATAGAGTATTATGGTTGTATGTTGCGAAAAATCCTAGAGAGGATGACCTAATGTGCTGAATATGACGTGTAATAAATTGCTGGGCTGTTTGCTAGGTTAATGATACTGTATTTGCTAAAAATTGCTAAATTAACTGAGTTGTTACATAATTACTATTGCTAAAAGACTAAATGAGCTGTTGTTAAAAATTCTATCCCTGTAATTGCTGAATTTATTAATATGCTGATTGCTGCATCATATTAGAATTGAATAGGGTTGTCATGATAGGCGCTGTGTCACATGCTAGGTGGGTAGTCATATGGATTTAGAAAGCTGAGTTGTACTATCTGGATCTAGATACTAGAACGGGTCACTCCCAGACTGGTACAGTTCCTCTGGACCTGCTGAATGTGCTGTTAAAGGCCAGATGGACACTGTTTCTCATTGCTGCATGAGTATGAGTTGGGCTGGTCTGCATGAGCTGTAATTGCTATTTCTTGCTGATTTGCTATGATTATTTTACTTGATATGCTGTTTCTTTTTGTAAGCTTACCCTTGCAATTGTTGTCGTGATGTTGTTCTGTGATGATCGTATCTTGGTATGTGAGCAGATCAGGCAGGTGAGGCTTTGGCTTCCCAGGCTGACCAAAGTAGCTGATGAAGAAGCGGAGGATTAGGCTTTAGGATATATTAGGACTTTCTCATGTATTAGTCTTTTGCTGTAATTAATATTTGTAATGACAACTAAGCCATATTTCATAATACTTATATTGTTTAAGAATTATTCTCAATCAGTACATGTTGATTTCTTTTATGATTATTCATGAATGCCTAATTAAGAGTGATTATTGTGTACTGCTGAGATTTAGTGGATTATGTTTATGACCTTGCCCTTGGGGTCGTGACAGTAGCTAGTAGTGCTTCAGATTAGTTGAGGGACGTGGTGTGGGTCTGTAAGCAAGCTGATGGATGGATAGTGTAACACCCTCAATTTTGTTGCTCTGGTATGAAAAAATAGAAGTTTTGGTCCAGGGTATCTCACTGTAGTGAGAAAGACCATCCAGAATCAGGCTCTTTGAATCCTTTTCGCTGTAGTGAAAAGTGGATAAGGTTGACACAACTAACAATTTTCTCTCTCGTTCTCTTTGTTCTCTTACCTTTTCTTCTTAGAGAAGCCTCTTTCGAACCTTGAATCTCGTCCAGATCCGAGCTCAAACCTCTATTCCATTCAAATCCAAGTAAGTTTCTTGGAGCTTAATTCTCCAACTTCATTCATATTTCTTAGTTTTCTCTAATATAAAGTTTTGTACTTTGTGATACTTAAGAAAACCTTAACCTTTAAGGCGATATCCTCCATAAAAAATGTTGTACTTCTCCTTTGGATCTTTAGAAAAAATTCAGCTTGAGAGACCTATATCTAACTAAGGGGAGTTGATCCCAAACCCTAACTTCTGTTTATATGTTTTGAATTAAAATTCAGATTCTCTTGCTTAGAATGACAGATCCCAAATGTTTTCTTAACATTTACAGTGTATAAATGAATTTTTGAATATGGAAAATCTATGATATGTTTTAAGAATGAGTTTTAAGAAGATTTTCATAAAGGTGTTATTCAATATTATATATATATGTGTGTGTGTGTTGAGAAAAAGGCATAAACCTTAGGATATATAATTTTTTTATAGACCGAGAATGTGATTGATGAATCTATAGTTTATAGATATTTTGTTTAACTTTTTATAGAAAAAATGGACTTAGAAATTATAAATACCATAAAAATCTCATTTAGATTAAATATCATAGCTTTCTTAATTTTTGTTTAATTTACACTTATTTCTGTAAATCTATTTTCCACTTTTGATCATTTGAATAATTGTGTAGGAAATTCCAGACAAATCCTTTGAATTTTTTGCTCTTTGAAAAATATGAGATGAAAGTAATTACTTTCAGACACCATAGTAATCACTATGGCAAGCTAATTCCAAGGAACAGACCAAAGTAACTACTTTCAGAAGCAATAGTGATCACTACAGAGCCAAAGAGAGGTGCAGGTGTTTACTATTGTCCATAATAATGATTACGCACGCTTTATGTAATTACTTTCATGCACAATAGTAATCACTATAGAGAAGAAGAACTTCATGGATGCTACGCGTGTTTACTATCCTGAATGATAGTAATTACTATGAAAGGCGTCAAGTTTACTATAAATAGATTTTCACCATTTAGGGTGGGGAGGTTTTTACATTTTGGGAACACTTTTGCAGAGTTAGGTCAACCTTGGGTGACAGCCAAGGGTTCAACTTAGGGTTTGATTTTCATTTCTTCTTACTTTTCTTTGATTTTTATCTTGATGTCATTAACTTTCCTTGATTCTCATCTTGTAATAGTGAGACCTATCCTTATGGAGGGCTAATTTTCTTGTAATCCGTAGTGAGTTCATATGGATTCTTGAATTCTTGGGCCTTAAACGTTAATACGAATCAGTTTTTATGAATTTTTTTTCCCCAATCTCTTGAACTAAGTTAAGAATTGAATGAGAGGGTGTTCCTTAATCAATTTCTAATTCATTTTTAATGGAGGTTCTGAACTTGGTTTGCTTAATTCGGGGTTTAATTCTTAGGTTGCTTAAACCTAAGGATTAGAGATTGGAGTCCATTGATTTGCTTAATTTTGTATGGGAATTTAAGGTTAATTTTTGCTTGTTAAATTGACCTAATTTAGGGAAATGGGTAGAGTATTAAATCTTAAGAGGAATTGGGATAGAATTTATATGGATGATAACCACGTCGCAATGGTATCAAACAAACTAGATTTTCTTAAAAATTTTGCAATACAAGGAGTAAACCTAAGTCATCTCACAAGTACATAAGATATATTCTATTTCTGGTTCCTTCATATGATTTCAGATTAGCTTAGAGAAGGATTGTTTTGAATTAAATTGTAAACAACAGAAAAAAAAAAAAAAAAAACAAGGAATAATTATAACGAAACGAAATATGAAATTCAACCAAATCAAAATCTCAATCACTACAACGCAATTCTCATTGTTACACGAATATAATTCCAACGAATTTCCAATCAACACTAATTCAATACGACATTAATAACGCAAAATCTAAATCTAGATTATGAATTTCATCAAAACAAGAACTGCAATCGCAAATCCAATTCTCTAACAAAATTCAGAACAATTGATTTATTGAATTAGGTGAATTCATTTATTTCAAATCTGAAATTCTCATTCTCTGTTTAGAATGCAAACGAAAAATCAATATCATGAAAAACGTAATTATCCTAATCAGAAAAGAGGAGGAAAAACGCGAATTCGATAAAACCTAACCCGAAACTCAAACGTAATGTTGTTCTTGAAACCTTGAACCGATTGATGGATTAGCCTTGCTTCATGATCATGTTTGCTTCGGCCAAAACCAGAAAATATGAAAAGATGGAAGGTAGAGAGACGAAAATAAAAGAAAGAATTTAAAATAAAGACTTTTGTAATTCTGAAAAATTGCGGGAAAAGAAAAACAAGGATTCGTACATAGAGTTATAACCTTTATTTAAAGATAAAATAATTAGGCTTAATTAAGGCCTAACTCCCTAATGAGTTTCCTAAACACCTAACTAAGTAAAAGACATAATAATTGGGCTTAATTAAGACCCAACTTCCTAACTAAGTAAAATCAACAATACAATCAAATTCTAAAAATTTCAGTGCAGGGTCGCAACATTATGACGCAATTTTGGACTTGAAGATGCTTGAACTGGGCTTTTCTCCCAATAGAGAAGTTGTAGATCTGTCTTATCTTTCCAGGGACACCAATTTTGTCCAATTCTGAGTAGTGTAGCTCCAGATATGCTCTTTGCAAGAAACTATGTCAAAATAAGAAATTATGGCGGGAATTAAGAATAATTTATATTTAAATCCTAAATTACTTACTAACACAAATCTAAACTAACACATCAAAATAATGCACTAATGAAGCTCAATTAAACCAAAAACATGGAGAGAAAGATGTACTAAAATATGACTATCAATGGACAAACTAGGGGTTACTATATTCTTTTGATTGAACTTTAAAATTTAATTTTCTGGTTGAGTAACTTGCACTTAAAACCACAAAACCCCCTCTTTTTTTACTTGCTTTCTAAGTTAATGTTTACATGTTTGATGAATGTTTTCCATCCAATGTCATTGGAGACTACATATATTTTTCTGCATATTTTGATGAGGGTTAGTGATGAACCTTATTGCATTATCAGTGATCTGGCAATGTATTTCTAATATGTATGATTGAGTTGAATCTGAAGTGTTTGACCTTTGACACATTGTATTAAATTGTATGATGTGAAATTGATTGCTTAAGATTGTTTGACTATTTTTGAATGATGAAATCTATTATTAGTAAAAAGTAATAAAAATAATTAGTGTGAATTCGATTGCATATTAAAGGAAATTATGAAAGAGAATTGATGTAAATGATTGATTGATGATTTAACTTTACATGAATGACATAGTATGGTAATTTTTTTTGTGAAGAGAAAGAAAAAGAGTGGATATTGTGCTATCATGAGAAAAATGATGAAAAAAATAGATATGAATGTTTGAGAAGTGTTGAAGAAATACGTGTCATGAAAAACTGACTAAAATGTGTATGGATAGTTATAGAGATACATTGGGAGTATAGAATATTGAGACGATTTGGGAAATCTGCAGAAAATATAGGGTGGTGAATGACATTCGCTTCTGTATACACAATCTATTGATTGCAAATGCATCACATGGCCTTACAGTCGTTTCTTGACTAGACTCCTGACGATACTTCTGCTAAGGGGCCCTCTATTGTATATGTTGTATCCATGTGCATGGACTAACCGATGACATTTTACCTAGTTGAGTAAGACCTCAAGAAATGCTAGAGGCATCAATATTTGTGATCACAGTGCACTGGGAGTGCATATTGAAATGAGAGAATGGATAATGTATAATAAAGTATTGTATTGTGCATATGTATGTATGTTTTCTTGTATGATTTTCATGATTGAATGATATTGGATTGTTGTGAAAGTATGCTTGGTTGATTTTGGGTGTTAATAATATATTATGGTATTATATGTGTTTGGAACTTAGTCCGAAAATGCTTTACTAAGCACGATCTTTTACCTGAGTGATGAGTTTGGTATGGAAAAGAGTATGGGATAAGTGTAAAAAGTTGAATGAATCTAGTGTGAATAGTTACAGAGATACACTGAGGGTATAGAGTCCGGAGACGATGGAAAATATGGGGTAAAAGTAAGGTGGTGAGCTACATTCGCGCATGTGTACACACTCTTTCTGAGAGCAAATGTACCACATGGCCTCACACTCGTTTCCTAGCTAAACTGCTAACTATACCTTTGCTAAGGGGCTCGTTATTGTATAAGTTATATCTGTATACATGGGCTAACCGACATCTATTTACCTAGTTGTGTAAGACCTTAAGAAATGTTGGAAGCATCGTATATATGTAATCACAATGCACTGAGAGTGCATATTTGAAAGAAAGAAATATAACGACTTGTGATGGAATATATGTTTGTGATACCTTGCTTTGAGATTGATATTATTATGTTTTCTTATGTTCCATGATTATATTTGTGCTGTGATGTTAGTCTTTAAAATAGTGTTATGTTTAAATAATAAAATAGATGTTCATCCTTACTAAATGTTTCAGGAAACAAGGATGACGACACCACAAATACAACTTATATTATTAGAATATCTTATTAGCTACAATGAATTATGAATTTAGGGAGTATCAATGTTTTGTGTGTTTTAACTTTAATATGGATTGTGAGGATGGTAATGTATAGACAGTAAAAATAAATGTAAATTATGATGTTCTTTTCAAGTTTCCCATAAATAGTCGTATCTATCATATCCTTAGTTTTTATATCTACCGAGGGACAGTTCGGTCCTCAAGGATTGTAAATAATGATTTTACCTTCCACGATCATGACCTCTTTGGGAGACCCACCTTGTATTCCCAACATAGAGGTTATGGCGGATTCTGGTGACACCTTTCTCGAAGAAGATGAAGAATTAACTGCTGAGGACTTGGCTGAGATAAAGAGTTGGCACGATGTTGATGACTAGGATCCCGTCTTCAGAGTATGGGTGTGGATAGGGATTGCTCATAGGACTTAGTATATTTTGGTTATATAAATATTTATTCTAGGTCCTACAGCTCTTTGACTAACAACTTGTAAATCATTACAATGTTTATATGTAAATGGAGTTTAGTATCTGTATATTTATGTAACTGTTCAGTATAATGTAATTACTAAGTCAAGGTTTACTTTATACATTTACTCCCTTATTAATTTTGTGAACAAACTTATCCATAGGAAAGCTTCAAATTCTTCTAAATTTTATGTTATTTGTTTTAATTGAAATTAATTTTCATGCTTTCTAAAAATATACAAATTATAAGGTATTTGAGAAGTCAAAATTTAAAGGGTGTTACACCTCCCATTCAATAATTCTGATTGAGTTCTGAACCAAATTGCTCAGAGTTTGTTCCTTTTTTCTCTAACCTCATATTTGTGTATTGCAATTGCGATTAACTTTTCTATTGCTAGAATTCAACTTAGGATTCGCTTGGTATTCTAATTTGATAATTAATTAGAGTTAAGTTAAATAATAATTTGATTTAATTCGTGATCTAGTTCAATTAGGTTATTCAATTGAATTAATAATTGAATTGAGTAAACATTCAAACTCGGATTAAAATCTTTAGATACTGTGATAATTGGAGTTACATGCATTTGGTATTCTATGGATTGATATTTCTTCATTTGTTTTTACTCATTTTTATTTTGTTTGTAGTTTAATTTAATTAATTTAAAAATTTTAAACCCCCAAAAGTTTACTCCCATTCTTTTAAAAGAAAATCTAAAATTGAATTTAACTGAAAATGTGTGATACCAAAGATAAAGACATATTGTATCTTTTTTTATGTTGTGATATCTCCATGAGACTATGGTACATGATGTTTGAATGGTTTGGTGTCAGTTTATGCTTACTTGAAAATTTGTATGAGATGTTACTAAGCTTGTGTGCAATCCAATGAGAGAAAAAAGAAATGAAGGGGAGTTATAATGGTATAGTTTGCGGTAGTATGGACAATTTGACTTCTGTAACACCTTATGTTTAATTTCAATAAATCATAATTTCACAAATTCAAAATAAAATAAATTTCATTTCAAATAAAGTTTTCAACCCTTGGTTTCATCAAATATTTTAAAATAAGGAAAGGGGTTATAATTTCTATCAAGTTACTACTATAGGACTCATTCAAATACATTAGTTTCAAATTAAAATTCTAGTCCTATAGCAGTTTCATCCGCCCCTTTCACTGAGTCCGGTGCTGATGGTCTTGATTACTTGAAAAATAAATGTAAGGGTGAGTACTCTACACTACCAAAACATAAAATTAAGCATAGAGTCTCACCTCAGCACATTTCCAATACATTAAACAAATACAAGCACAGGAAGCATTATCACATCCATAAGCACAATTCATGAACTCATGCATACTCACGCCAGCCACACTCACATTGACACTGTGATCATAGATTTACACCATAAATGGTCACCAGTTACCCCCGTCTCACAGATACCACGTGGGCAGTCACGGGTTGCTCAACAAAGGTAATGGTCAGAGGTTTAGTCAGGAAGAGAGTGTGTGGCCCGTGGTGCACCCGTTCCACAGTCGGTGTCACCACCACTCCCTCTTCCCCAAGGTATTTCTACCATTGTCATCTCCCACACCCCCAGTGTATCATTGAACCATTCACAGCATATTACAACGGCGTTACATGCCCCAATCACACACATTTCAGTATAGGCACATAGCCCATATTTAACAGTACATGGCACTAGGCCTATATTTGTTCAACTTTATGGTACTAGACCCACATTTCATTTTCACAACACACACAACACATAGCCCATAATTCATTCAAGACACACGGCCCCTAGCCTATTTCCATTCATATTACACGGCCCTCGGGCCCACATTTTCACAATGTTCATTCAGATATACACACATGTATAAACGGCACATCACAATATCACACAAATATCAACAAATCACACATAAAAGAGTAGGGTAGAGTCCCCCTTTACCTTGGATTGAAGACCCATGCCCGAACTCAACCACGGAATGCTCTCCACACAGCTTTCGGCCTAAACACATGGAAGAATTCCATCAGAATCCCAAAAATTACCAAGAACAGAGAAAGGAAAGGAAAAATGAAAACCCTAACCGTTTAAAACTCACCTCCAAGCGTTTTCCACACAAATTCGAGTTCCAATCTCGCTCCTGAACGGCTTTGGAGGCAATTAATCGGTGGAATAGGGTTTATGAGTGAGAGAATCAAAGGGATTTCGAAGGGAGAAGGAGAAATTACTCTCCTCAAAACCTAGCTTCCTTTAAATCCTTTTCTGGTCGCGACACTCTCGCTACAGTGAGATATTCTCGCTGTAGCGAGGTCCCCTCACTGCAGCGACACGCCCTCTCGCTATAGCGAAAAAACCAGAGAAAACTGCACTTTGGTTTCTGCAGAATCTCGCTATAGTGAAACCCTCTCACTATAGCAAGACTGCACCTAGAAATGCACCCCAAAACTGTCGCTTTGTCGCTACAGCGAGACGTCTCTCGCTACAGTGAGAAGGCGACAGTTGTGGTCCTTCCTCCCAAGGTCTTCTCGCTACAGCGAGAATTCTCTAGCCGCAACAAGAACAGCCTAGTATCTCGCCCTGTACTTAGGCACTTAGCTCATTTCAGCCCAACCAGTCATACATACACATATCTATGTAATTAATACACATAAAACATCATTTTCAAATAAATCAACAGACATATGAATATGTATATATATGAATAATAATAATAATAATTAATATTACCAAAATTCGGGACGTTACAACTTCAGCAGAATAATATCCTCTTCAATAATAGTGTGTTAAACGCTAGTGAAATGTTTGATTCTTAACTATCAAGACTCGTTCTTGAAAGTGGCTTGCAGTAAGGCCTTTGGGAAGATCAATTATATATGTGAATTAGATTAATGATCCTTTAACATGTATTGTTAATTCTCTTTAGAATTGTAATAGGTTGGAGTACCTCTTGTACTCTAAATTTGTCTTTAATAAAATGTTGATGTTTAATAAAAAAAAAGTTATACTTTTTTAATGTATTTATATTACAATCATATTTATTATTTTTTTAATATCTTACAAATATAATAAAATAATACATTTGTGTTGCTTATGTTTAAAATTTAATTGTTATTATTTAAATTTTATAATCCAAATTACATAACTTTGTTATATGTAATTAATTATTTTATAAAATTGATTTGTTTATAATATTAATCAATAATAATTCTATCAAGCTACTAAACAATATAAAATAAATTAATTAAGATTTTAAAAATACGAAATTCCATTTAGTTTTAAAATTCACATTGTTATTTCTTTTAATCTATAATTTTAAAAAATATTTTTATATGTTAATCAACAATTGAACTTAAAATATTAAAAAAATATATTATATTATAATTTGTGTTTGTGTATGATATTTTTATAAATTAATTATATTTCTGTAACAATAAATAATTTTATTTTATTTTTACAAATATTATAATTTTATATGTAATTTATATTGGAATCATATTTTATATACATTGAGAAAATAATTGATAAAAGAATTAAAGAAGAGCTTATATACACTATAAAATTTTTAAGTGTTTTAAATTTTAATGAAATTTTTTTACCTTATTTTATAACTTAAATAAAAAACTCTAATTATACTATTCAGAAACATCAATCCTTTATTAAAAACATAGAATAAAATAATACTCATTATACATTTAAGAGCGTAGATAATTAAAAATAATATAATTATATTAAATAATATTGGTATTAAAGTACTCATTTTATGAGTAATTTTAAAGTTACTGTCAATAACTTTAACTTATCTTTATTTTAAAAAGAGAACAATTTTTAATAAAAGTATAGTATACAATAATAAAAAAAAATTAAAAATAATAATTGAATTATATTAAATTATATTTAACAAAATATGTAATTATTATGTTACATTATCTAAAATACCATAAATAAAATTTTTTATTGTTGAGGACAATAAAAAATTAAAAATATATAAAAAAATATTATATATAGTGAAGTATTTTATAATTTTTTTTAAGTATAATTATATTTAATATTATTTACTATAATAAATTTTTATTACCATTTAATAAATAATAAATTAATATTTTTCTATAAAATATATTTCTTTATATTTAAAATATAATGATTTTTAAACAAAATAATTTTAATAAAAAATATAAACAAAGTCACGAGCATGTTTACCAGTTACATTTGTGTAATTGTATCTCATGCTTATAAATTAACAAATTCGAAGGGAAAATGGTTTTGAACCGCGAACAAAGGATACCCTCGGATGTCTCCTTTCTATTTGAAGTGAACTTTTGGCAAGAGTGTAAAAAAAAAAAAAGGGAAATAAAAACAATGATATACAGCATTACATACGGTGAAAATTTTCAATAATTTCAACAAAATTGCTTTTAAAAAAATAATTCCCAAACACAAATAAATTATTTTAACTATCGTTATTTTGAAAATAATTCAACAAAAAATAACAGCCAGAAATTATTCGAATAATTTTTCCATATAGTTGTTATGTTAAGTATGGAGTAATTTCCATCCGATGTTTATTGGTGTTTGCTCAGTAGTTGTATGGAAAGAAGTTTTGGAGGAGAGGAGAGGACATAAATTTATATTTTAAATAAATATATTTAAAATTAATATTTTTTAAAAATAAAAAATATAAATTAATATATTAACAAAAGTTTAATATGTTGATAATATATTTATTATCATAAATAATATATAATTCTTTTAATTTAATGTTAAAAAATATGTTTTACTTCCCTTTCCCTCTACAACCCTCCTCCTAAACAATACGTTAAGAAATTCAAATTTTATCTAGTAGTTCAATTGGGAGCAGCATTGGGAAACTGTCTCTGTTGTTTCAGTTTGAATGCCACTAGAAAGTAGCCGTGTGCTTCCCTTTCCACTACACTCACCCAAAAAGGGAAAATAAAAAAATTACACATCATATTGATATGAACTATAAATGTTTATATGAGAGCCAATTGGATATTCATTCACTGCACATGGTAAATCCTGTAGATATCCACTTTAACCATATCGATCTTCATAAAGCAATATTGTTGTCTGATGCACAAAAATGATTTCAGGACATGCATTTATAAATCTCATAGGGAAATAATCTTCATATGTGAATGCTTTCCTTTAGAACTTAATTCTCCATCATGATCATGAAAAATTAGAGTCAAAACCCCAACCAAACACAGCACTGAACCAACAAGGAGTTTGTCATACCGCTCTATCCAGTGAAACTTCAGCTGACTGGCTCCATAGAATGATAATGCTACCAGTGAAGTCATTACAGTTATTGTACTGTCAATGAAATATTACCATGTGTTAAGCTTCACAACAGTAAAAATATTCAAAAATAAAACTTTCATTAACTCGACTGACATCTGAACCACCTTAGCAGTTATCACTATTCTGCTATAAGAAAGTTATAAGATTCCAATGATTATACAACATACAATTTGGTAAAACAGAACACAAGTAAAACACAACACAGAAATTAGGATTGTTCAATTTTATATTTTACCAATTAACCTGCATCTTGCAATAACAATCAAGCTATAAAGCTGAGCAGCCTTCTGAAATGATTTGCTTCATATTTGATGTTATAGCAACTAATAACATCACTTGCATAGTTTACTTTTCTAGGATAAATCCTTGTGGAAAAATTATTCATTAATGTGGTCCCTTGCATGATATATTAATGTTATAGTAATGGAGATTTCTTTCATATCTTTCTGTCTCAATCGCCAATACACTTTTCTTCAGGTGGAAGGTTGCATAACACGGATTCCCAATATACACATCACTATTCAATAATAGCATATGCACAAAGATCCACCATAGACCAAACAAGCACACAAAAGCGAAAACGTGGAACTTTTCAAAATTAAAAAGAACAGTATTTAAATCAGAAAGCTCTAAATTATCAATACAACTTATAGAGACCTGAATAGTAGCACTATGATGGCAAGCACCATCATGGAAGATGAATTTCCAACAGCAAGAAATACCGGAAATGTTGTGGCACAAGGAGACAATGCAGGAACAAGAACAAGGCCAGCAACAGCCATTTTCTCCATGGGTTGATTGTGTGAATGACTGTGGCCACCCTTTCCAGTCAAAAACAACAGAATATAACTACCACCAAGAAACACTAGCAAAAGTGACGCAATCTTATGAACTGTTTCTTCACCGGCGATGGTGTTTGCCATGGTAATTGCAGTTATACCAAGAAGTGCAGTGGATATTACATGCAAAATTGCTCCTAATGCAGCTGCATGAACAAAAAGGGCAAAGTAAAAACAATTCCAAAGTTAATGCCAGAACAGACTTCTGAAGATGTTAACACCTCCAGATTTTTTTTTAAATAAAAAACAACTAACATTATTTAGTCCAAAACACATTTTAAGTTATATTTATTGTAAGATGTGTGCTTAGTAGACACTCACTTGGTGGTTAAATTAATTCATTTAAAAACCATTTAAATAACAACTTATTTAAGCATTTTTTCAACAAATTCTTATTATATAAGGAATTGATATAATAAATTTTATCATAAAATTTATTAACATAAGTTAAAATGAGCTTACAAAATCATAAGTTATTCTTATATAATCTTCCTAAGTTCTTTCAAACACACCGATAATATATAAATTATTAATTTGACCATTTAATACCATAAATATTTTGAAAATATAATATAAATTTATAATATATATAATTACATTTTATTATTCTAGATAAATTCATTATTTTTTTATAAAAAAACCGGAAGTAGTAATTTCGCTATAAGTCTAATATACATAGTATTTCTAATATATATAACTTTTTGTTGTGTTATCTTAGACAGATTTTTACTGCAAACTACAAGATTCAGAGCTACCATTTAGAATAATAACTTGTGAATTTTAATTTATTTTATTGTGTGTCTAAAAATTGATATATATTTTGTTTGAGAATGAAAGAAAAGAGAGAGAATGGACATACTAACGAGAAGAGTTCTGGAGAGAGTCCATTTCTGGACACGAGCGACGACGGAGAAGGGAAGCCAATGGGTGGGAATGAAAGAATGCAAAAGCGACACCGTTGCGATTCCTCCGAGGGTTGGAAGATCCTCAGCCGTTACTGTTAGACTCTCCATTATTGCATAACTCTCAGATCTATTCACACACACGTCATTGGAGGAAATGCTCAATCCAATCAATGCTTACTCTTTTCACAAAATGAAAATTTCTGTTATCACCACTTGGAGAGATGAGAAAATGGTGAATAAGAGTGGGATCTGAGAAAATGAAAATAGAGCAAAGAAAGAGAGAAATAAGTAGAGAAACGTGGATTGTTGCTTCAAACATGCGTAAAGCTCATAGTGCCCCGGGGCTGTTGTTTAAAAATAAAACTCATTCTTTTTATAATTTCAAAAATATAATAAAAAAGTTCTATTTTTAAAGTTAATTTAAATAAATAAACAAATAAATAAAATTAATTTTCTTTTTTTATTTGTTTCTGTTCAAATAATGTATTATTTTAACTCTATTTTTTATTTATATCTTTTTTTTAATTTATTTTATCTCAGATTTATTCCTTATCTAAATATAAAATAAAATTTATAACTAAAGGTTAGGTTAGATAATAATATAATATAATTAATAATATATTTTATACAAATGAAAATTGGCTTATTCATGAACAAGTCACCTTAGTTAGCATTTTAGTCTATTAATTTTTCTTTTATTCTGATTTTTTTTTTTGCTTTAATTGTATATTTATGAATTACAATAGTAAAAAGAAAAGTCTGAATTGACCCAAAATGTCATAATTTTCAACAATTAAATTTTAAAATTTGTAAGAAAAAGATCAATGAATAAATTTTGAATAAAAATTAAAATATATTTAAAATTTTAAAATTATACTCAATGTGGGCACTAGTATCTTTATTGAGCAACTTTTTAATAGAAATTAAAATATATTTAAATTTTTTTGTAACTTTTCATATTTTTAATTAAATAAAATAAAAAAATTATACAAAAATGAGTATTATTATTTTAAGAGGAAGAGCACGTACTCACCAAGATAAATGTTGTTGGTTGGTAAAAAAATTTTTCTTAAACTCAGGTGACAAAATAAATTTACTGAAAAAATAAATTTTAATTTTATTTTCTATTTATTAATTTATTAATTATTTTTTTAGATTAACAGTTTACAAATTTATATTTTATTATTGAAGTGATTCATATTTGATTTTCCTTTAGGCTTTGTTTGAGAGTTTGGAGGAGAAAGAAAGGAAAGGGTTTGAAGGAAGAAGAAACGGAAGAGAAGGAAAGGAGAAGGAGGTTAAATCTCTCCCTTGTTTGGATGTTTAATATTGAGAAGGGGAAGTGACTATGGAGTTTACTTATATAAATAATTTTAAAATTAAAATTTTTATTTTTTAATTTTTTTAAAAACTTATTACTTGAAAAATTAACATTTAAAAAAAATTTTAAAAAATTCTATTTGTAAAATAATATGAAAGAGTGGGAGAGAAAAAAATTCTCGAAATAGAAAAACTCAAAAAATAAGTTTTTTGAGGGCTTTGGAGGGTTTAGAAAAATCCTCAAAACCTTCCCCTTCTAATTAAACAACTCTCAAACAAGATTAATTCTCTCTTACTCCCTCCTCTCCCTTTCCTTCCCCTCCTAAACTTAACTCTCAAACATAGCCTTAAATAACGTCTTAAGTTTGAATCTCATATATATGAATAAAAAATGTTACTGAAAAATTAATCCTATCATTATGATGTAAACATGTTTTACTTGAAAAAAAAAGTTCTTATAAATTTTATCCGTAATTTAGACAAAATAAAAAAGACAAGATAATTTTATTTTTGTTTTTTATTAAATAAGATATTTTTGTTATCATAATATACATTAAAATTAGTCAACTTTTGAACACAAGTCCACTATTTGTTCAACAATTTTAGCTATTAAATTATTTTGTTACAGTAATGGGTTGTATTTATTTTGTATTCAACTAGTCACACTACCCATGCTATGCACTGGTCAAATGATAACAAAATAATTACAAATTTTAATTTATTTTTAAAAAAATAAACTATTGACAATTGTACTTATTGTTTATAACACCTTTATTTTATTATCAAAATTTTCAAATAATTTATATATATGAGAGAAAAATAAAAATAAATTCATTAATACTCTTAATGCAAAATTTCAACAAAAATTTAAAACTTTTATCTTCGTTACCTAATTTATAAAGTATATCATTATTGAAAATGAGAAAAGATAGACATTTAACATATCCGTTTAGTCTATAAAATAAATTTACACCAAAACTATATATATATATATATATATATATATATATATATATATATACTTTCATTCAATTACAAGAGTTTAATAATTACAAACCATAATTCTAAAATATAAATTATGACTCATTTACATAATTTACAAAAATCAAAATAACATAAGTTCTCATGAGTAGTTTATTTCTATACCAAAATATTGAAGATATGATCCTAGTCGTCGTCTCTAAACCAACTCTTAATTCTTCCAATTACTCTAGAGTCAGGTCCTCATTATAAAAATCTATAGCATGAACAACAACTTTTGTACTGGTCATCTGATTTTGGGTGAATCGAACTAGTCTTCTAAAGTGGTCATGATCGTGAAAAATGTATACAAAATTTACTGCTACATCTTATTATTGACAGGGTAATCAAAAGGGACATTATATCCCATCGTCATTTCTATAGTAAAAACATTTCCTGATTCGCTATTACAATCTACAACAAATTTACAATAACAAATATATTGTCATTCACTAAATACATAGTTTAACCTACTGCTTACTAGCCACTTAGATAGTCTAATGGGTCTCTAGGGAGGGGTCATTTTGCTTTCTATTAATATTTAGTAAAGATGACCTTTTCTTCTCACCACTAAACATGATCAAATTAATAGTTCTACAACACACACATAATAGATAACACAACAACCAATCATAAATGCTAATTATATAAACAGTAATTTCACATGCATACACTACTTATTAATATTAAATTGCATTTTAATTATGTTTTTAGTCTTCCTGGGTCTTTATCTTAATCATTCATTGTCCCTGGGATCCCTTGAGGTCTTCTTTTGTATAGATAATCGTTGGTTAGTTATAACAACATAAATACAATCTGTGTCAACGCCGCTCCTTTTAGCAAAAGCATGGTTAGGAGTTTAGGTCAAGAAATGAGTGTGAGACCTGTGATTTTTTACTCTCATGAATTATGCACAATCAAAGAAAAGTATTCACCACCCTCATTTTTTCCAGATTTATAAAATTGTCTTCATCTTCCACACTCTCAGTGTATCTTTATAACTATCCATACATATCTTTAGCCTTTTTCATTTTTCATTGTAACTCCATTCTTTTTCATTTCTCATTATGGTATAGATTCCTCACTTTTATAATCAATATTTTTCATCCTTTTTCCTTTTTCATTATAAATTCAAGTCTACTTTTCATATCATACATCAGTCAACCATACATAAAGTTAGACATCTCCGAACTTAGTCCAAATCATATATTTTCAACACAACATATACTTCACATCATTCATAAATAAAGAAAACATAACTCATCAATTAAGTAAATGGTCAACAAACTCATTTAAACATATATTTCCAAACTAAGAGAACATATAATCACCTACGCAAACTCAAAATACTTTCAACAATTCACACAAAATCACATTATCACACATCCATGAGTACAAAAATACATCATGTTTTCGGTGATGGAATAAAGCTCTCCTTACCCTAAAGAGATGGTTTAGTTAAGTTTTATGGAAGAGTGTAACATTCAGTATTTTTAAGTATTAATTCAAGAATTATGTGATATTAAGTGTGATTAGAATAGATTTAAATAGAGTTTGAAATTATAATTAAAAAAATGAACAGTAAGTCTATCATGAACAGTAATTCCAATAATGAATAGTAAATTCGGTGATAAATAGTAAGCTGGTGTGAACAATATTCAATTTTTTTTTTTTTTGAGATTTTGCCTATAAATAGAGGGTCTTGCAGGAAATCTTCATTCTTTGCACTTCTCAAAGGTTCTAGAGAGACCAAAAGCTATATACTACCATTTTCTCTCATCCTAAACCTCATAAACTTGGATTTCTCTTCAGATCTGGGATAGTACGTTCATTCTAAGTGATTAAAAGTTTCTCTAAGTTTGAATCTAGATTTACTGTTCATTTCTCTTCATCTCTAATTTCTTATAGATATCTTTATGGTTTTTAGGATAAACTTTAATTTTATAGCAAAATCTTCAGTTAAATCTTTAAGAAATCCTTAACTTAAGGTAAGGGGGCTCTACTTTATCATTTTGTTATGTTCATTACATGTGTTCTCATAGATCTTGTTATATATATATGATTATATGTGGAATAAACTTTGTTTTGGGAAAAGTAAGAATAATTGGTTGTTTATGTGATTTTATAATGAATATATAAAGATATATGGTGAAAATATGTTATTATGTTCAAATAGAGCATGATAAGGTATATTGAGGATGGTTGATATGATTTTGCCATATGAAATGTACAAAGAAATGGATACTTCATGTTTGAATATATTGTGGTTCATGGAAAAATGATGTGTATTATGAATATGCCATGGTTTGATGTATATAATGAAAGTATGTGAAAATATAATGAAAAATATGTGTGAACATGTGAATATACTCGAAAGAGTATGAGATGAAAAATGATATGATGTAAATAGTTACAGAGATACACGAGGGGGTGGAAGATGGAGACATGGGATATCTTGGGGAAATGCAGGGTGGTAAGTGACATTCGGGATTGTGCATGAAATATTGTGTATGAATGCATAACATGGCCGCATACTCGTTTCCCGACTTGACTCAAGACCATTACCTTTGCTAAGGGGCTGTCTATTGCATGCGTTGTATCCGTATTACATTGGGTCATCTGGCGACTATTTACATGGATGTGTAAAACCTTGGAATAGAGGCATCGGATAACTGTGGCCACAAGGCGCAGTAAGGGCGGGTAAAAGAAAAAAAATTGTGAATCTGTGGAATATAATGTGTTTATATGTTGAGATGAGAACTTGCTTTATATGATACTATGATATGTAATACCATGATATTTTCTTTAATTATGATAAGATGTGTTTTATTATGAATATATGTTATATATGAATAGTAGGATAGAGACTCACCCTTACACAACATTTTCAGGAAACTAGAACGTACTAGGCTCACAATGCATAGATGGATGAGAACTGCTATAAGACTTAGTTATTTTGAGTTATGTAATGGATATTTTCAGTTCTATAGCATTCTCTTGAATCAGTTGTAAAACTACTATTTCTTTTTATTGTTGATGAAAATTTTAGAATCTTTGTTTTTCTAAATTACTTATGAATTAATGAAATTTTACTCTATAAACCTTATATCATTTCATTGTTCTTTCTCATTAGAGAGTTTTTGAAAGAAATTTACTTTATGATTTAAATTTTTATGATAATTTATCATATATTGAGAAAAGAAATATAAGGCATTACAAAGAGATTGTCTAAAAGACCAAGGTCTTCCTAGATATTTCAAAGGAGAATACTTTAAGAGAAAAGAAAATAAAGAAAAATAGAGGTAAGATTGAAGAACTAAGTTTCGAGAAAGGAAAGTTCAAGTTTGAATTTGGAAGAAATTTAGGAGCTTAGCAAGTTTTTCTCCAAGAGGAAGGGAAGAGAGAGTTGAGAGGAAAAAGTTAGAAAAAGTTTCTTTACCTCTTTTTATTTTTAGAAACTTTATTCTATTTCAAATTTCAATTATAAAAAAGTAATAATTATCTTATGATAAAATCATTTATTATTTGTCATTTTATATACCGGCATGTTATCTTGGAATGTTGTATTGGAACTCATTCCAATAATTTATAGAGGAAAGAAAACCTAGTGAACATGTCACGACCTTTTTTTATAAATGATCACCAACATCATACATCATTGTTCCCTATATAGATTTATCTATGAGATATATATATATATATATATATATATATATATATATATATATCACCCTTGTGTAGAAGATATAATTTATTTAACTCAAAATAATTTTTCATAAATTAAATTCAATATCTTAATAGAATAACAAAGCCATTAGGGCATTTTCATACAACCCAAAAGTTTATATAAGTATATGTATTTACAATGGATGCTCTATATGGAGCTCAAAATATAAACTCATAATTTGATCAATAACATTTCAACACCAAACCTATAGATAAATAGTTTAGACTCATCGTTAAGACCTAGACTAACAAAATGACTAAAGTTACAATTTTTCCAAAAAGCATGATAATTCTTAACATCCCTCAGTTATACCTTCTAGCATAGGAAGTAGATGTATTACCTGTCACACTTGCTCACATACCACCATACAGTCATTGCAATACACACACCATTACAAACAAATGTAAGGGTGAGCTTACACAACAAACAACTATAATCATAAAAATAAAATAAATGTAATATATGTATATACAATTTAATACATCAAAAAGCTCAGCAAAACAATAATGCCTTTATATTCATTCCATGCTCAGCAAAACAATACAGTCCTTATGCTCATTCTTAGCCCATCTGATGTATAGTCTAGTTCTAACTAGTTTCATAGTCTAAGTAATCCAGATAGAATCTAAAATTTTCTGGTTTGGGATTCACCCATCCGGTATCTGGATCCAGACAAAGCACAACTTAGTCTTCCTATCATTACATGCCTAACTACCTAAACATGTAGCTCGACTCTTATCGTTACATGTCTAATCACCTAAACATGTAACTCAACTCTAGAATGATGTAAGTCCACATAATGCAACACAACCATATTTATAATTTCATTTAGTCTCAGTAGTACAGTCATATATATTTTCTTCCATTCTCAACATAATAGATTTTAACATTTATCATGTATCTCAGCCACAAATAGTTTCATATTATTCACAGGACTATAGAGGATCCCATCACACATACTCTGGGTTCTACCCTAAAGTTTGTCCATACATCAACTCATTCTTGGCTAAAACAAAGTTCATATATAAGTATCTCAACACCTAGTCAATATAGGCTATATAAGGATATAAGGTAAGCTCCCTTACCTAGAATGAGTTTCTAAGATCGCACTCTTCATGGTTCCAAAGAGATATACAACATCCAATAAACTTAGACCCCATTATTATTACAAAACAGAAAGCTCTTGAGAAAAGAAATCAAGAACCAAGGAGTGAGGATGGAGAATTAAACTTCAAAAATTCACCTAGATCTGGATGTAATAGGCATCCACACTTAGATTGAAAAGAAGTTTGACTTTGAGAAGGTTTTATTTGAGGGGAACAAGTGAGAGAATAGAGAGAAAACGAGAGAGGAAGGCTATTTGGTAAGAAATTAATGTTTTTTGCACAAAGGTCCTTTAAATACTCCTCCAGGTTTGTGCACTCTCACTTAAGCGAGCCAACTCATGTCTAAGCGAGCTTTGCTCTCGCCTCGGAAGCTCATCCTCGCCTGGGTGAGAAAACAAGACAATAGAACTATTCAGTTTTTTGCTATTCCCACTTGAGAGTGAGAGACATCTTGCCTGAATGAGCAGCATTCTTGTCTAAGCTAGAATGGGTCCAGAGAGCTCCCTATTTTTCCTTTGACTCTTCATCTGAGCGAGATCCTTTCTCACTTGGGTGAGAGAACAATTGAGACAGTGTTATCCTGTCTCACTTGAGCGAGATTGATCTTGCTTGAGCGAGATCGCTCCAGAATTCTCAATTCTTTATGAGTTAGTCTTGTTTGAGTTAGAAATACCTCACTTGAGCAAGAAATCCTGCACCCAGAACCCTTATTTCTCTTAGAATGAAGGCAAAATAATAAGGGTCTTACAACAAAAAGGCTCTGTTATGCTTTTTTATATTTTAATTCCTTACACATTTTTATTATGTATTTTTCTATTGTTTGGTAAGAACAAACATGAATAAAGGAACTAACAAAATTGAAGTATGACCTTCTTATGCATTTTTTCATTTATTTATATTTTTTTATTGTTTTATTATATTTTGATCTACACATATTTGATATGTTTTTTTTTTGTTTATGTTCTTTTCTTTTTGTCTATGGTAGTATGTAGTTATAAAAATAGAGTTATTTTATAGTTGAGTAGTGTAAATTTAAATTCAAAGTTGACTATTATTTTTTACATCTTTGTTTTTGTGAAATAATTTTATAATGGATGTTCTTTTCAATGCTTTCTTGCATTCACATCTTGTAAATGATCCTTCTAATGCATCCAAAATATCATAAAATTATAATTTTTTTGTGTGTATTTAATGATTTTGACAAATTAATGTTGAAAATGAAATGAATCATTTGCTTTGCTATAGCATATGTTTTATATACTAATATATGAATTAATTATTATACATGTTTCTGAAATTGATTCCAAAATAATATCAAAGATGGATGTGAAAGAAAATGATGAGTAGAAGTTAATAGATCCCATTGGTAATGTTTTAGCTATAGAGACTCAAAGATTTAGTAAAATGTTTTTAGCATTTATTAGATAGTCCATACTTATGTGTGTTCAAATATATTGGTGATTTTAAATTTCATATTATGATTTTTAATAATTCTTGTAAGCAAATATGTTATGACCAATCACATATAATAGATATCAATATACCACTGGTGAAGTTAAAACAGAAGCTCAAACCTTTGATCCTCAGAACTTTTCAATTGCATTAACTTATTACAAGACTATTAGAAGGCAATTGATATTTTATGATCCCCGCATTGTACATCTATTTTTTGTTTTAATATATGATTATATTTTTTCTGATGTTGTAGAATATATAAAATGAGATGGTTGCAAAATCTGTAAAAGGTGGGAATGAGGCTTGGAAGTTATGTGACATCCTTAATTTCTATTCTCTATTTAATCAATAATTTATATCGAAATGGGATAAATAATACAAATTTCGTATAAAAATGGGTAATATAAAAATGACGAGTAAATTAACACTTTTCCTTGAATAAGACCATTCACAAAGTTTAGCTAACATTATAAAAGCAAATAAAATAAATTGTAATTTAATGATTATAGTGTTTCAAAACAACTAAGGAAATATAGATACTAAACTTCCATTTATATATGATGACTGTAATAATTTACAAACTATTAATCAAAAGATGTAATAATTAGAATAATAATTACAAAATAAACTAAGTCCAGAGTAGTCATAAGCCATATCTAAAATATTGAGGACTTGGTGCTAGTCGTCATCATGCCATCCCTCTATCTCTACTAGATCCTCAAAATACACTTATCTTCTCCAAGATAGAGATCACCAAAATTAATTGTGACCTTTACACCTATGACTCGCTCAAAAGTTACTCGAGTCAGTCTTCCAAGATGGTCATGGTCAAGATAGATACACAAGTAACTCACAACAACTAGAGTGCTGACAGTTCCTATATATATATATATATATATATATATATATATATGATGGATCTATTATTTGAAGGAAAGTCTAAAGGAATACTATAAGATAGGTCCATTTCCAAAGTATAAATATGTCTAGGTATATTGTCATAATCTATAACAAACTTAAAGTAACAAAACCTCTGATACTCATTAAATACATAATTTATTCTACAATGTATAGAACTATCTATTAGTCTAACTTTCTCTTAGGGTGCCGTCATCCTTGTTCCCTAAAATGTTCAGTAAGGATGAGTGTCTAACTTATCATTAAACATAAATTCATTTCAAAGATCAATATCACAACATAATCATAGTTATGTAATAAATCATTATAAATCATACTTCAACTACAAAACAACATAACAATTTTCACATAGTCACAATATAGAATTCATCATAAATCATTAAATTTCTTTTTTTCAAATACACACTCCCAGTGCATTGTGATCATAGAATTACAATGCCTCCAGAACTTCTTGAACTCTTACTCAACTAGGTAAATAGTCGCCAGTTGGCCCATGTACACGGATACAACGTATACAATAAGGGGCCTCTTAGTAAAGGTATAATTAGGAGTATAGTTAGGAAATGAGTGTGAGGCCATGTGATGCATTCACTCTAAAAAAAAGTATATACACATACGTGAATGTTGCTCACCACCGTATGTTTTCCCTCACACCAAACTACTTGATTCTAAATAACAGAGTTACAAGATTTCTTTGAAACTATAGTATTAAAAAGGGATTTTATGAGAGAAAACCCTGTGTTAAACTCTAACTCTATTATTCTCATTTTGGGTAATAGAATCCTATTAATTATTAAGATTTTAGTACTAAGAATGGAATTATAGGCATAAAAATTGATAACTTATTTTAGAAATTTTCTAGACAAAGTTTTATAGAAAATATTATAAGTAACTAAGTTTCTGATGAGTTTTAAGATTTTACCACCATTATATGTGTACCATTAATATTGAAATACTATTCTGTATGATATAAGTATTAGAAGATGCCAAACTTTAGGATAGGTGATTTAATAAATACTGAGAAAGTACATATATTAAGTTAAACGTCTAGGTTGAGTCTGAAAGTGTTTGACCTTTGGTACATTGTATTGATTGCATGGTGTGACATTGTTTGATGATTCTCTATGTTAGATTGGTATGATACAATAACTATAGATGTTGTTGATAGCTAATGTATATGAAAATGGGTGAATTTATATTATTGATGGAAGTTTTTGACTGATCTTGAAAGAATATTATATATAAAGGAGGTAATATGACATGATTGTGGCATTATAAGATGTGTGTTTATAATACGTAAGTCATAACTCACTGATAGGTGTGATTATAATACAAGTATTGTAATGCATCTAAAGGTGTACTTATTGTAATGCATGGATTTATTTAAATCATAAATAATGTATTATGACATGTTGATCGATGAACAAGATGTGGAAAATGAAATGATAAATATTGAGAAAAGAAATATCATAAGAAATGTTGAGAACAAGTATAGATAGTCACAAAGGTACATTGGGAGTGTGGAAGACAGGAGCGATTGTCTGGGAGAAATGAGGGTGGTGGATGCATTTCTATGAAATGCACATAATTAATGAAAGTAAAGGGAAAAGACATCATAGGCCTCACACTCATTTCTTGACCTAAACCATTGACCACACTTTTGCTAAAAAGGTCAGGTTGGTAGATATTGTATCCGTGTGCAGTGGCTAACCAATAACTATCTATGCTATGAAGTCCTTAAGGAATACCAAGGGCAATGAATATGAAGTGTGATAAATGTGAAGTAGTATAGAAATTATGTGATTATAATATATGCATTGTAACATATTGATTGGTGTTGTTATGATATATGTATTGTAATACATCGATGGGTGCAATTAGAACACATGTATTTTGACATATTGATTAATGTGATATAATACATGTATTACGATACATAGATCAGTGCAAAAATGTGATTGACTTAGTATATGTACTTTGCTATGATAATTGTTGGTGTGATTTGTATGTGATTAGTTATGAGTATATATATTAAAATAGGTTACATAATATTTTCATTTTCATTTAAATTATTCCATCTAATAAGAGATTTAGTGGGATGAGAAACACTCACTCTTACTAATTATTTCAGGAGATGAAATTTAAAGAATTGTAATATTTTATTATATTTACATTTTATGTTGACCTAGTTTTGTAAATATTTTAAATATCAAATTTTAGAATTTATAATATTTTGGTAAATTTTGTTGTAATTAATAATTTTGAAGTGTTATTAATGGTGTTTTAGACTTATACATTATAACGTGGACCAAATAAATTGTTAAATGTAAATTTAAATTTTATTTATTACTTTAAACCCTGAAAGTATTTCGTTAAAAGTTTTAAACACTTTAAATCCTATAAAATGTCATAAGAGAAATAAAATTTTTCATTTTATTCAATTCTTTAAACTATAAAATAAAATAAAATAAAATAAAATAAAATATTTTTATTTTCCCTTTTTTGCTATAAGAATTTATTTATCTTTAAATAAGAATTTGAGGATGTTATAGTAATAAAACTTAAATATATTATTATAATAAGTATGTATACTATAGATTTTTTTTTTAAAAAAAGAACTTTCACGTGTGCATATTTTGTTGTTGTTAAAAGCAAAGACTAAGTTAAATACATCAAACCAAATTGATAGACTTATATGTGTTGAATAAGGCAAAGTCACATGACTCAAAACTTTTCTAAGAAATCTAAATCTTCTTCGTGGTGTTTCACTATTGTTATTCAAGGAGTTGGTTGCTAGAGAATTTAAAATAGAACTTGTAGTAGCATTAGGAGAGGAAGGAATTGAATTTTGCAGGCGATGAAGGAACTAAATTTGCAAGTTGTTTATCTTCAAAATCATATGGAATTTCATTCTTTATTCCTCCCTTGTCACAATTTAGCTTTACATTCATTTCTTCATTGAATACAACATCCTTGTTATTTATCACTTTGCCACTTATAGGATTATTGATAAGTCTGTATTTTGACCCTCTTTTACAGCCCATATATTTATGTTTAACCTTTACTTTATTTGGATTTTACACTTATTTATATATTAATTGTACAGTTTAGTGTCACAAAGCTAAAAGAACACTAACTAGCAATTGTACTAGGTAGTTATAGCAAGTAATAAAATTTAGAATTCAGTTTGAGTCCCAAGTATCGTCCTTAGGGATTACTTCTATCAATTACCACTTCACAAATCAATAACTAGTTGAGCTAAACGAAATTTAGAGTGTTTTCAAGCATTTAAGAACAAAAGCAATAAAGTGCAGAAACCAGAAAATAACAGCAAAATAGAGCTACGAATTTTATTAATGAAATAATGTGTGAATGAAGGTAGGATTGATTTCACCTCTTCATTAATTGCAAAACTGAAGTAGATCTAAACTCTAAGTTCCTTAATTGATTGATGATCAATTTCACTTATTTAATCAAAGGACAATCCCTTGCCTCAATGATCCTAATATTCAATTAACTACCCTAATTCCTTAGGTGTAAATCAATCAAACATTGCATTAGACATTAGAAATTACAAGATCACAAGATCACGAATTCTTATCCCTAAGATATCCATAACCTTGACATTCAATTCAAATATGAGAAATTAACTCAACTTCCATTGATGAAAATCCTCTAGGTTCAATTCAATTGAATAGCAAATTCAAAAATTGTATTAAGGAAAGAATTAAACGTTCAATACAATCAAGATCTTAAAATCCCAATCCATAAGCAATTTACAATATCAAAATTGGATCCATCAATCCATAAGAAAAAGAAATCAGAACATGTTCATAGAAGAAAAAAAAGAAAGAAAGAGTATAAGAAGAGGACCTGTAGAATTTCTTCATAAATCCAATCCCCAGCCTGATTCCTCAAGGTCCAGAGCTTGGAAGTCTCTCCCAATCTCCCCCTCTAACTCTTCTAAGGTGTGAAAATGAAAAAATGAGAACAGATCGGAAGTTTTTGAGCTTTTCTGCAATTTATAGAATTTTCGCCTTTTGCGCGTTATCACTCTTCTACACTAAAGTAACCACGTAGAGGCCGTGTGTTCACTTTAATGAACAAAAGTGATCACACGCATCTTGCTTTGATAAGAAGAGCTCTGGAACTATCACTTTCTTGAACAAAAGTGATCACGCAGAGGCCGCGTGTTCACTTTTGTTAACAAAAGTGATCAAGTGCATCTTGCTATGCATGAAGCTTCTCTGAAACATCCACTTTCACCAGCAAAAGTGGTAACGCGCAACTCTGCTGAGATTGAAGTCCCTCTGGAACACTCACTTTCACCAGCAAAAGTGATCACGCACTATTGTGCTATGCTACGACATTCTCTGGAACATTCACTCTTGTGGATAAGAATGATTACGTACAGAATCCGCTTCATTTCCAAGCTCTGGAATAATCAATTTTGCCAGTGAAAGTGATCATGCCCAGCTCAAACTCCATTAAATCTTGTTCCTTGAGTCCAAATTTTGTTACTTTCTTCTATCCTTCCATTGATCTTCCATCTTTATGAACTTTGCTCAGATTTTCCTACAAAAACATGATTGAATTATTAATTTCTACACAGAAAGTTCATCAATGCTAAAATAACAATGTATCTAAAAGAAACCTTAACTATTCTATTTTTATGAGTTTTTCTGCTTTTCCAACATATTTTGTTTATCAAATGGATTAAAACTATAGGAAAATACTAGTAAAAATATGGATTCATCACCACTCCAAACTTGAATTTTTGCTTATCCTCAAGCAAACCAGAACACAATAACGGGGGATTTAATGCATCATCAAAACAAAAATGAAAATCTTTTTACACAGACTTTATTTTTAGTTTGTACAGAGTTCTTCATTCCACATCATTCCTTCCAATTATCCTTTCAACAAATCATTCATGCATTCAATCACAATGAAAGTCACACTCAAACAAATCTTTTTATGCAGAATCTTACAATTTTGAGCTAATGAATAGCAAAGCTACATGTGAAACATCAATGAAAGATATCATTATCACTCACAACAAAGTGTTTCCCTCTCACTCATAAGTGTTTAAGGTGAGTGTTTACTCTCAAGATCATCAATTTTTACCTCACCCTACCATATGCTTGCCCATATTCTTAATCTCCTCTGCTTAATACAGTCAATCACACATCAAGAGGACTTTTTTCAAGTTATAATAGGGCTAAGGTTAAGGTAGGTATGAACAAAATGGGAAACAATACATGCAATTCTAAAAGAAAAGAGACATTTTGAGTGAATGAAATTAACACTAGTATGGAACTACATTATTTTTTAATAATTCCCTCAATTATACAGCAAACAGATTCATTCATACAGCAAAATTCCAATTTTTTCTTTTCTTGCTTTCATTCACTATTTTATTTTCATTAATTTTCTTTTTCTTCAACAATTTGTTCTATTTTTGCAGCATTTTGCTGCATATTTTTCTTTTGAACTCACATCTTTGCTATTTATTTATTTCCTTTTGAAACCAAAACTTAGATAGCTTTGCTATTCTTTACCCCAAACTTAGAGCATTGCTTGTCCTTAAGCAATAGAAATCTGAATGCCACCCCAAACTTAGTTTTAAACTCATCCTTGATTAGACTCAATATGCCTCTTTTTCTTTGGATGGTTAAAATGGTTTTTCATCAAGGCTTGTAACGAGGGAAAATCAAGAAAGAGATATTAAGCTCAAAGGGGTGAACTAGGACATTCAAGCACAAAGGAAGGTTCATTTAGACTAACTAGGAAGAATCAAATAAGGCCTCCATCATATATGTGAGAACTATAAAATTGTATATTCAATCAAGAAATAAAGAAGTTCTAGAGGGTGCAGCAAAATTATGATCAATCACACATGAAGGAATGTATTCTACAAAGCTCAAATTCTTACCATAGGAATAAAGGTGATAATATCAATCAATCATGCTCACAATTCACCTTACAAATCCATATGCACAAATGGTAAGAATCTCTTTAGTTTTCAAAATGAAGTGTGGCAATCACATCAAGAAGTACACAAATAGAATGTTTACTCAGAATTCAGAAACAGAGAAATGGAAGAAGAATCTGAATTATTCACCATAAAATGGAAAAAGGAACGTAATATTCAAACAATTATGAATATATACATTTTCTTTTTATTTTCTTTGTTTAGTTCAACAGGAAATATGACACAATTCAGAATATGAATCAAGAGGTAAAGAAAGAAATAACTCCCCTTTATATGAAAGGTGTTATTCCAGCAAACCACCATAAGCTACATGAGGACACTTCCTTATATGTTGATACTTTCACTGCCAAAAGCAATTGCAAAGCAACTAGAAACTCTGATCATGCAGAAAATAAAACTAAAAAGCAAAAATTGAAAAGAAATGAAAGGGAAAGAAGTGTGAGTTGCCTCTCACATATTGCTCTTTTAACGTCACAAGCTTGACGCCTATTGATCTTTGGTTCTAAGAGATGATTTTGATGATAACGGCTCTTACTCTATCTTTAAACGTTTTCCCTTTTTTTCACCAACTTGCAGTTCTTCATTTAATTCAGAACTTGAAAGAAATAAAAGTGGAGGGACTTTCAGCAGCTTGATATACTCTGGAAGCCTCTTTTCCTCCTCTTTATCATCTTGATATTTCACTATAGCAAGGACTTCTCTCATAATAGAATCTTTATTCTGTTTTTCCATCTTATTGATTCTTACTTCTGGTGTAGTGCAGTTACTGTCCTTTAAAATTTTTTTTCTTAAAAGAGTGAATTTCCCTCTTTGCAAGTTGTCTTGTACTTCTTCTTTAGCATTCTTTGTAGCTATCTTCTTCTCCTCATCTTTTAAATTAGAAACCTTTGCTGCACTTCTTATTATGACAGCATGGCATTTCTCCCTTAGGTTCACCATAGTATTGCTAGAGAATCTATACTCATCCTTATGTGCCAACTACTATGAAATTTGTTCTATTTGAATCTTCAACTTCTTCATAGATTCCTCTTGATTTTTGAGGTTGGACTGTGTAACTTTCATAAACACCCCAGTCACGCATGCAATATTCATGCTACACACGGCACACAGCCCACATTTTATTCATAATATACAGCACTAGGCCCACATTTCATTTCACAAATCACGGCATATAGCCTATAATTATTCATTCATATTACACGGCCCTTGGGCCTATATTTTCACAATATTCATTCAAATATACGGCAGAAGTGCCCATACCCATTCACAATACTCGGCATATAAGCTCTCATTCTATCACACAACATTTAATATACTATTCACATTCATTAAATTCGGGTAAATACACATAATGTTCACATATCACGGCACATGGTCCACATTACATTTCTCAGCAAATTTCCTACCCTCTAACTCAGCCTCAACACAATATTCAGCAAAACAACAGCAATCACACACAATAGAGTAAGGTAGATTCCCCCTTTACCTTAGATTGAAGACCCGCACTCAGATTCAACCTCAGAAGTGCTCCCCACATGGAAGCACTCCATGAGAACCCAAGGAAACCCAGACAGAGAAAAAGGATTGAGAAACGGAACCCTAACCATTAAAACTCACCTCCAAGCATTCCCCACATGGATTCAACCTTCAATCAAGCTCTCGAACAACTTTGAAGGTAATTAATCGGTGGAATAGGGCTTTGGGTTGAGAGGATTGAAGAGATTTGGGAGGGAATTTGAGAATCTCAAATCCCTAAACCCCTTTTTAAAATCCCTCAGATTGCGACACTCTCACTACAACGACAACTCTTGCTGTAGCAAGGCATCTCTCGCTGCAGCGATACCCTCTGTCGCCACAGTGAAATCTTAGATGAAACTGCATCCTGGTTTCTGCAGAATCTCGCTACAGCGAGATTGCACTCAGAAATGCACTCCCCTCTGTCGCTCTCTCGCTATAGCGAGAAGGCGATAGTTCGCCTTTTTTCTCCCAGAGTTCTCTCGCTACAGCGAGAACGCCCTGCATCTAGGCACTTAGCCTATTTCTAGCCCAAACCAGTCATGCATACATAAATACACACATCCATATACTTAATACACATAAACATCATTATTATGAACTTGAGTGCACGTTCCAATACTCATTCTCATACATATAAACATCGATAATTTATATTAACAAAATTCGAGGCGTTACAACTCTGCCCACCTTTAAGGAATTTCGTCCTCAAAATTCAACCAAACATATATAGTTACAAGAATAACCCCGGATACAATTCTCTCATTCTACTCTCTTTTTCCCATGTGGCATCTACCTCATCACTTGAGCTCCATATTACCTTCACCAATTAGATCTCTTTACCCCTCAGCTGTTTAACGCGGTGATAAGCAATTCTCACTGGGTATACATCATAAGACAAGTCCTCTCTCACTTGAACCGGGTCAAGATCAATCACATGGGAAGGATCCGATACATATTACCTAAGCTGTGACACATGGAACATCGGATGTAGATTCGAGAGGTTCAGAGGCAACGCAATCCAGTATGCAATAGGACCAATTCTACTCAGCACTTCGAACGGTCCAATGAACTTAGGATATAGCTTTCAGGATTTCAGGGCTCTCCCAACTCTGGTCACAGGTGAGACCTTTAGAAACACATGGTCCCCCACCTGAAACTCCAATGGTTTCCTCCTCCTATCATAATAACTCTTTTGTCGATTTTGGGCAACCTTCATTTTCTCTTTGATCATTTTAATTTGCTCATTCTGCCTTTTGACCATATCCGGCGCACACAGAGTTGCCTCTCCGGTTTCATACCAACATAACAGAGTTCTGCACCTCAGCCCATACAAGACCTCAAACGGTGCCTTTCCAATGCTAGCATGGTAACTGTTGTTGTACGTGAATTCCACCAGCGGCAGGCACTCTTCCCAAGTTCCCTGCTGCTCGAGCACACAAGCCCTCAACAAGTCCTCCAGGGATTGGATGGTCCGCTCAGTCTGATCGTCAGTCTGTGGGTGATAAGCTGAGCTCAGTCTCAACTTAGTCCCTAACATCAGTTGCAGCCTTTCCCAAAACTGCAAGATAAACCTCAGATCCCTATCTAACACCACACAAGTTAGCACTCCATGCAGCCTAACTATCTCCCTCATATACAACTATGCAAGTCTTTCCAATTTATACTTCATGTTGATCGGGAGCAAGTGTGTAGCCTTGGTTAACCGATCCATTATCACCCAGATGGCATCATGGTTGTTCCTGGTCTTAGGCAACCCAGAAACGAAGTCCATGGAAATACTATCCCATTTCCACTCAGGGATCTCTAATGGTTGCAACAACCTAGGCAGACGCTGGTGTTCAACCTTCGCCTTCTGGCAAGTTAGGCATCTATCCACATATTCATCCACATCCCTCTTCATTCCATTCCATCAAAAACTCTTCCGAAGATTCTGATACATTTTAGTTGCATCGGGGTGAAAACTCATCCTACTCTTATGCGCTTCCTCTAGCACCATCTGTCTTAGCTCATCCACTTGAGGAATGCATACTCAGTTCTGGAATTTAATCACCCCATTTTCACAACTGTGGAAATCTAAGTCCTTTCCCTCATCCTTTTGCCTTATCATGTCTTGCAGGAAGACATTTCCTTGTTGAGCATCTCGAACGTGCACCAGAAATTCGTTGTGAATCATCATCACTCCGAGATATAAACTCCCCAGCCTTACCTCCATGGCCAAATTCATGTCCCGAAATTCCTCAATCAACTCCATCTCTTTCATCATCATCGCTGCCACATGCAATATTTCTGGCTCAGAGCGTCGGCCACCACATTTGCCTTACCAAAGTGGTAGGACAATGTAAAATCATAGTCCTTGAGGAACTCTATCCATCTCCTCTGCCGCATGTTCAGCTCCCTCTGGTCAAATAGGTATTTCAAGCTTTTGTGGTCACTGAACACCTTAAACCTAGCTCCATATAGGTTATGCCTCCATACCTTAAGAGCAACAACTAACGTGGCTAACTCTAAATCATGCGTCGGATAGTTGACTTTATGCGGGCGCAATCGCCTTGAGTCATAGGCAACCACTCGCTTGTCTTGCATCAAAACACATCCAAGTCGATGCCCGGATGCATCATAGTACATATCAAATTTCCGCTCTAGGTCGGGTAGAGCTAACACTAGCGCCAAAGTCAACCTTATTTTCAGCTCCAAGAAACTAGCTTCACACCCCTTGGTCCATTTGAATTCCTTTCCTTTGCGGGTCAGCTTTGTTAAGGGCAACACTATCTTGGAAAACCCCTCAATGAACTTTATGTAATAACCTGTTAGTCCCAGAAAACTATGAACCTCAGTCACATTTGTCGGTCTCGGCCACTCAGCCACTGCTTCCACTTTTGCAAGGTCTACTATGATTCCTTCCTTCGACACTACATGTCCCAGTAATTGGATCTCCAACAACCAGAACTCACACTTGGAGAATTTCGCATACAGTTGTCTCTCCCTCAGAATTTGCAAGGCAACCCTTAAGTGATCGACATGTTCTTCATGAGTCTTTGAATAAATTAGGATGTCGTCAATTAACACTATCACAAACTTATCTAAAAACTCATGAAAGATCCTATTCATGTAGTCCATGAATACCGCAGGCACATTAATCACCCCAAACGGCATCACCAAATACTCATAGTGACCATACTTGAACGTCGTCTTAGGCATATCCTCATTCTTCACTCGGATTTGATGATTTCTTGATCTCAAATCGATCTTCGAGAACACTGCAGCTCCCCTCAACTTATCCATCAAATCATCAATCCTTGGAAGCAGATACTTGTTCTTGACCGTTACCTTGTTCAATTGCCGATAATCTACATACATCCTCATGCTTCCATCTTTCTTTTTCACCAAGAGCATTGGTGCTCCCCACGGTAACACACTCGATCTCACAAACCGTTTCTGTAACAAATCTTCTACTTGCTTTTTGACCTCCGCCAACTCCACTGGTGACATCCTGTAAGGTGCCACATAAATCAGACTTGCCCCCAGAATGAGGTCAGTGACAAACTCTATTTCCCTCTCAGGTGGTAGCTCAGAAACATCTTCGGGGAAAACCTCCAAGAAATCCCTCACCATTAGAATATACCCTGGTTCCACCACACTTTCGGCTTCCATTGAGAACATAACCATGAAAGCCTTGGCGTTTACCATGTTCTCCTATGCTCCCTAGCTCATAAGAATTGGAACCTCTGCCATTGTCACACTAAAGATCAAAGTCTTCTTCCTACAGTCCAGTAGTACATGGTTGGCAGCCAGCCAATCCATTCCCAGAATTACATCTAGTTGAGAAAGAAGTAAACAAATCAAGTCCACCTCAAACTCCCTACCATGTACCATCATTGCACACCCCAGACACACTCATGATGTCACAACCAGCTTACTCGTAGGGGTAGTCACTACAACATTACAAGGCAGTTTAGTCACATACAAATTCAGACTTTTCACATAGTCCACAGAAATAAAGGAGTACGTAGCACCCGAATCAAACAACACATCAAGCAATTGACCCTTAATAATGCATTTACCTCAGATCAGCTCTTCTGACTATGAAGCCTTTGCTCCACTCAAAGCCAAGACTCTCCCAGGAATACTCAGCTTCTGCCCCATACTCAACCCTGTGCTTCCTCTGGATTCTGGCCTTTGAGCTGCACTTGCACTACCGATTCTCTTAATGGTCCAGCACTCATTGGCAATGTGCCCCGACTTCCCACAGTTGTTGCAAGTGGCCTGCGGCTGTGGGCAGTCCTTCACCATGTGTGGCCCTCCACACTTGAAGCACTTGAGCGGCCCTCTAAAAGAGCTTGATCCTGAACCACTCCCACTGCTCTTCTCTTGAGACGAACTCTCTTGGGATTAAGAACTATTCGAGCCTAAATATGGCCCCTTTGAAAACCTTGGGGGTCTTCTATCATATCTCACTGGGCTAGCTCCCCCAGTGTCCACTGTCTCCCCTTTGAGTTAGCTTAAAAAATTCTGCTCTTGCTCATTAGAGTGGGCAAGTTTGTTAGTTGAAACACAATGACTGCAGCCCAAATGTCTGGCCTCAATCCATGCTCAAATTGAGCACACAGATCCTCCTCTCCATCATTAAGCTGATAGTGAGGCCAGTACTTCATCAGCTCTTGGAACTTAGCTGCATACTCCCCTATAGTTGTGTTTCCTTGCCTCAGCTCAAGGAACTCTTGGGCCTTCTGCTTTTTCAGATCTCGGGGAAGGTAATTCCCTAGGAAAATTTCTTTGAAAGTCTCCCATTGAATGTAGCCACCTTCTTGTGGCAATGTGTGACTGGAAAACCTCCACCAGTCTTTCGCTTCTCCACACAGCAAGTAAGTGGTATAGGCCACCCTGTGCTTCTCACGGCACCTCATCGCATTGAAAACCTTTTCTGCATCTGCCACCTACCTTTGGGCTCCTTCGGGATTAAACCCTCCTTCAAACTTCAGAGGATCGTGCCTAGTGAAGGCAGATAACCCTCGGTACTCAGCCGACTCTTCGCCTTTGATTGTGCACTAAAGCCTCCAACATTTGAGCTATGCGCTCCATTGGATTGTTGGTGCCTCTAGCTTCTTTACCTCTACCTCTACCAGACATATTCAATCTAGCTACAACAAGTCAGCAATCACATTCCAGCATAATAGATCACTTAGACATTTATAATTCAGGTAAGCAAAACAATCAACACTTAACTTGGATGCCTCAACCCGTTACCCCAGTCCAGTTTGGATGAACTGATCTGATACCAAAATTGTAACATCTTATATTTAATTTCAATAAATAAGGAATTTTGTAAATTTTTAAAATAATAAAATTTCCATTTTCAATCCAAGTTTCATCAACTATTTAAAATAAAGAAAGGGAGTTACAAATTACATCAAATAGTTGCTAGAGGACTTATTCAAACACAACAGTTTTCAAAATAATATCTTAAGTCCTATAGCAGTTCCATCCACCCCTTCATTGAGTCCGGTGTTGATCATCTTGATTACCTGAAAAATAAATGTAAGGGTGAGTACTCTACACTACCTTAAAACACACAATCAACATAGAGTCTCACCTCTAGCACATTTCCAATACATTAAACAAATACAATCATAGGCAATATTATCACACAGCTTATGTCAATTTAACATCAATGCACTGACGACATCAACAACATTTGACATCCATAAGTACAATTCATAAACATATACATACGCACGCCAGCCACACTCACTGTGGCACTATGATCACAGATTTACACCATGAATGGTCGCCGGTTACCCCCGCCTCACGGATACCACGTGGGTAGTCATGGGTCACTCAACAAAGATAGTGAGTGGTCAGAGGTCTAGTTAGGAAGAGAGTGTGTGGCCCGTGGTGCACCCGTTCCATAGTCGCTGTCACCACCACTCCCCTTTCCCTAAGGTATTTCTACTGTCTTCATTTTCCACACCCTTAGTGTATTGCTGAACAATTCATAGCACATTACAATGGCGCTAATATGCCCTAGTCATGCATGCAATATTCATGCTACACACGGCACACAACCCACATTTCATTCATAATATACAACACTAGGCCAACATTTCATTTCACAAATCACGGCACATAGCTTACAATTGTTCATTCATGTTATACGGCCCTTGGGCCCACATTTTCATAATATTCATTCAAAATATACGGCACAAGTGCCTATACCCATTCATAATACTTGGCATATAAGCTCCCATTTTATCACACAACATTTAATATACAATCCACATTCATCAAATTCGGGTAAATACACATAATGTTCACATATCACGGCACAGGGCCTAAATTACGTTTCTCAGCAAATTTCCTACCCTCTAACTCAGCCTCAACACAATATTCAGCAAAACAACAGCAATCACACAATAGAGTAGGGTAGAGTTCCCCCTTTACCTTGGATTGAAGACCCGCACTCAGATTCAACCTCGGAAGTGCTCCCCACACAGTTTTTGGCCTAAAACAATCGGAAGAACTCCATGAGAACCCAAGGAAACCCATAAATAGAGAAAAGAGGTTGAGAAATGGAACCCTAACCATTAAAACTCACCTCCAAGCGTTCCCTACACGGATTCAACCTTCAATCAAGCTCCCGAATGGCTTTGGAGGAAATTAATCAGTGGAATAGGGCTTTGGGTCGAGAGGATTGAAGAGATTTGGGAGGAAATTTGAGAAATGAATCTGAAATCCCTAAACCCCCCTTTTAAAACCCATCAGATCATGACACTCTCGCTACAACAACTCTCGCTACAGCGATGACCTCTGTCGCCACAGCAAAAATCTTAGATGAAACTGCATCCTGGTTTCTGCAGAATCTCGCTACAGCGAGACCCTCTCGCTATAGCGAGATTACACTAAAAAATGCACTCCCCTCTATCGCTCTCTCGCCACAGCAAGACGTCTCTCACTGCAGCGAGAACGCGACAGTTTGTCCTTTTCCTCCCAGGGTCCTCTCGCTACAGCGAGAACGCCTTGTATCTAGGTACTTAGCCTATTTCCAGCCCAAACCAGTCATGTACACATAAATACACACATCCATATACTTAATACACTTAAACATAATTATTATGCACTTGAGTGCATATTCCAATACTCATTCTCACACATATAAACATCGATAATTTATATTACCAAAATTTGGGGTGTTACATTCAGCCATATTGTTCTCCTTTGCTAGTGTTTGGTTCACACTTGGTTCTTTAAAAGTAGATGTTATGTGCTGCACTTTCTTTTGCAATTTCCTTACCTTTGCTTCACTCTTCAATTGCTTAAGAGCCTTGTTTGTATCTAGATCAAGCAATAGAGTAGCTTTATTTTTGGCTTTACCTTTTATACAAAAGAAAGTAAACAAAATATAAATGAAATTAGAAACTTATGGAGAAGTAAAAATGAATTATGCAGAAAATTATTGTAAAACATTGCAGAAAAGTACAACTAAATGCAGAAACAACAGTGCATTATGCAGAGAAATTAGATAGTTTTGCAGAAAAATGCAAAATAGAATCATGCAGAATTCAATAGAAAATGATGCAAAAAATTATGCAGAAAACTACAAATAGAACATACAGAAAACATAGAAATTTATGCAGAATGAAAATTACAATTATGTAGAAGAATAAAAAATGAAATTATGCAGAAAATGCAAAAGAATGCAAAAAATTATGCAGAAAATACCAAAATCAATGCAGAATTTATGTAGAAAATACTAAAATGTAGAAACAAAATTGAATTATGCAGAAAAATCAAACAACCATGCAGAAAAATGCAGAATGAGATTATGTAGAAAATAGCAAAAAATAGTGCAGAAAAAAATTATGCAGAAAAATTAGACAATATGTAGAAAATTTTGGAAGCAAAACAATAAAAAGAATGCTCAATCTAGCTATCTCTTTGCTACTAATGATATTGAAAGTAAATAATCCCCGACAATGGCGCCAAAAACTTGTTACAAAGTTAAGAGAACACTAACTAGCAAGTCTACTAGGTAGTTGTAGCAAGTAATAAAATTTGGAATTCAGTTTGATTCTCAAGTATCGTCCTCAGGGATTACTTCTATCAATTACCACTTCATAAATCAATAAATAGTTGAGCTAAATGAAATTTGGAGTGTTTTGAAGCATTTAAGAACAAAAGCAATAAAGTGCAGAAACTAGAAAATAACAGCAAAACAGAGCTGCAAATTTATTAATGAAATAATATGTGAATAAAGTTAGGACTGATTTCATGTCTTCATTAATTGCAAAATGATAAATCTATATTTTACCATGTTTTTAGCATAGTTTTTGGTTAATAATTAGGAAAATGGTTCTAAAAATAACTTGAAAAGATCACAAAAATAAAATAATTAGTATAAATTGTTGTTTTGTTGAAATATTAAAAATTGTTTAGATTTTTGTAGGAGTTTATGCAAAAGATGGAAAGTTGTTGAAAGTGCTTAAAGGAAGGATTAAAAGCTGAAATTAAAGAAGAAAAGTCAAAGAATCAAGCTTGAAGAAATCCTAAGAGCTGGGCGTTACAACTCCAAGTGATTGGCGTTTGAACGTGGAAAGAAGAAAATACAGCATTGGGTCTGCGTGGCTACTCTGAGTGATGCGCGTTAACACTCCAGTAACTGTAACTAGATAACTGTCACTGCATTGAAACGCATATCACCTGGAGCTTTGGCACGCAATAGAGAGTGACAACTCATAACAGATGGCGTAGCAACGCAGAGCTGAGCATATGGAAGAAACGTTCATTGAAGTGATGTGCGTTGAAACGCACATCACTTGAAGCCTTGGTATGCAACAGAGAGTTGCAACTCATATCACTTGAAGCCTTGGCGCGCAACTGCGCGCCTTCACTCCAACCACTGCGCGTTTTGGCGCAAAACTCTGCATTTTTTATAACTTCTTCTTCTTGCCAATTCTGGATGTTTGGAGCTTTTGTATCACTTTTAGAAGATTCCAGAACACCTGGGGATAACTAACTTTCAGAATTCCAAGGGTTAAGTCAAAGAATTAGTTTTTGGTATTCAGTTGTAACCGTTTTAACTTCCAAGGGAAGTTAGAGGGAGAAGAAAAGAGCAAATTTTCTTTGCTAGAGGAATATGAAGGAAGACAAAGTTATGGAGATGACTCTCTGCTTTTCATCTTTTTTTCTTCTTGCTTCTCTTCATTTCATTGTAATGTGTTTCTAACTCTTTTTGTTAGGGATTTATGGATCTAGAATTAATATATTGATTTTGTTTTGACTCTGAACTTTGAGTATTTGATTTGATTGAGGGATTAATTCTGTGTTTACTTAATCTTTGAATGGAAGTTCAATTGATTAATCAAAAAGTAACCTTCACTAATAGAAATTGGGTTTGTTGCTTGGATCTGAATTAATTCCCAAAACTATTGATTTTCTTAGGGATAAGTGGTCTTAGTTTTGCAATCTTTTGGTTCTAATTCGTAATGCAATATTGAACTAAATTTGGCCAAAGGAATTAGGGAGATTTGGTTGAATATTAGGACCAATGAATTGAGGAATCAATATTTGGTTATTGTTAAGAGAAACTGATTGTCAATGAATCAATCGCTTAAATGTTCAGAGGCAGAACTGAATTGATATTGATATTCTAGTGAAATAAATTCCTAACTTTCCTCCATTCGTGATTCATTTGAATAGTACAAATTAACATTCTATTTTTAACAATTTCTCATTTCTTTAATTCTGAATTTACTTTCTTGCATATTGAAACTTGTTCAATGAATTCTTTGGTGCAAATGGTTATTTTCTTGTGAATTGGTGATTAAAAATAAGATCCTAGAGGATGATACTTGGGACTCAATTTGATTTCCACATTTTATAACTTGCTACAACTACCTAGTACACTTGCTAGTAGTGAATTACACCATTTAAGTACTACGATAGAAAATGTGTATCACAAAACTGAAGTAGATCTAAACTCTAAGTTCCTTAATTGATTGATGATCAATTTCACTTATTTAATCAAAGGACAATCCCTTGCCTCAATAATCCTAATATTCAATTAACTACCCTAATTCCTTAGCTGTAAATAAATAAAAAATTGCATTAGGCATTGGAAATTATGAGATCACAAGATCACAAATTCTTATCCCTAAGATATCCATAACCTTGACATTCAATTCAGATATGAGAAATTAACTCAACTTCCATTGATGAAAAATCCTCTAGGTTTAATTCAATTGAATAGCAAATTCAAGAATTGCATTAGGAAAAGAATTAAACGTTCAATACAATCAAGATCTTAAAATCCAGATCCACAAGTAATTTACAATATCAAAATCGGATCCATCAATCCATAGGAAAAAGAAATCAGAACATGTTCATAGAAGAAAAAGAGAAAGAAAGAGTAGAAGAAGAGGAGCTGCAAAATTTCTTCATAAATCCAATCCCCAGCCTGATTCCTCAAGGTCCAGAACTTGGAAGTCGCCTCCAATTTTCCTCTCTCCTAAGGTGTGAAAATGAAAAAAATGACAAAAGATCCAAAGTTTATGAGTTTTTCTGCAATTTATAGAATTCCCGCCTTTTGCACGTTATCACTATTCTGTACTAAAGTAACCTCGCAGAGGCCGCATGTTCACTTTCATGAGCAAAAGTGTTCACGCGCATCTTGCTTTGATGAGAAGCTCTCTAGAACTATCACTTTCGTGAACAAAAGTGATCATGTAAAGGCCGTGTGTTCACTTTTGTTAACAATAGTGATCACACGCATCTTGCTATGCATTAAGCTTCTCTGGAACATCCATTTTCACCAGCGAAAGTGGTAACACGCAACTCTTCTGAGATTGAAGTCCCTCTGGAACACTCACTTTTACCAACGAAAGTGATCACGCAGTACTGTGCTCTGCTGCGACATTCTCTAGAACACTCACTCTTGTGGATAAGAGTGATTACGCATAGAATCCACTTCATTTCTAAGCTCTGGAATAATCACTTTTGCCAGCGAAAGTGATCACGCCCAGCTCAAACTCCATTAAATCTTGTTCCTTTAGTCCAGATTTTGCTACTTTCTTCTATCCTTCCATTGATCTTCCATCTTATGAACTTTGCTCTGATTTTCCTACAAAAACATGATTGAATTATTAATTTCTACACAGAAAGTTCATAAATGCTAAAATAACAATGTATCTAAAAGAAAACCTTAACTATTCTATTTTTATGAATTTTTCTGCTTTTTCCAACATATTTTCTTTATCAAATGAATTAAAACTACAGGAAAGTACTAGTAAAAATATGGATTCATCATTTAGTATAAAGAAACCATAAATGGATTTTGGGTGCATTTTGGACCCAAATTAATGGAAAATTAGAGCTTTACAGCAATCAGCACGCTCAGGCCCTTTCAACAAAGCACGGGGGGTGCTTTAAGCCCATGTATGACCATGCTTATGGCCTTGTATGACCGTGCTCATCTGCGGGCAGCCTAATTATGAAGAGCTTTTAGAGTTTTTAAACCTATTAAAGAGAGACCTTAGGCATCCAATTTTACACCTAATTTTTTGGCCTTTGATACACCTTTGAATTTGTCTCTCTTACACAGGATCTTTGGCATGCTCTTGGCAGGACGGAGCTTTGAGCAATCGTACTTAAAAATTGAGAACTCATCTTGTTCTAGTTTTCTTTTTTCTATGGCTTTATTTATGATTGTTTTAGTTTTTCTTAGTATGAGTAACTAAGTCCATAGCTAGGGCTATGGGAATACTTGTTCATGAATTTATAGGACTTTGAAATTTGAATTTGTGTTGATTTCCATATGTGATTAGTGTTTATCCTATTGTGCATAATTGTATAATCCTAATTAATTATATTGTCAAGTGACATACTTCGATTAGTTAATAGATCTATAGGATAAAACAAGACAAAGGATTAGGTGGACCAAACTAATCTTTCTCTTTTAATCGTTATCACATTAACAAGTTTATAGGTACTTTATGCTTCTTGAATTAATATCTTGCATGACCACTATGGATGTTAGCTTAGAGAAAAGAATGTTAATATTCCATGACCATTGGATATTGATAGTAATTGTATGAATGATTGGTAATCACAAGGAAATCAAAGTTAGAATTAAATGGAAAAATAACATAAATGATTGAATGAAAAAACCAATATGCCATAGGTTCCTCTCTGATAAGTTCAACTAAGACATGTGTTGTATTTCTTGTTCTTAATTTTATGATTTATTTTATAAATTCTTGTTGTAATTAACATCATATCCTTTAAGCTCAAACAATTGAATTAAAAAATTCTTAGTAATTGGAAAACAATATTTGTGGAACGATAAGTCGAGAACTTAATTTAAGAACCCTTTATTACTCTTCGACGGGTACACTTGCCCATCAAACAATTATATAAATGACATGCTTTATATTGAGTACTATAGCCAATAAAAAGACATTTTTCATATTTTTCATCAAGCTTAAACCGAGAAGTAACTAAAGCATACACTATACAACTAAAGACTTTTAAATGGCTTACTCGAGACTTTATACCCATCTAAGCTTCATAAGGTGTCTAATTGATAATAACTTTTGTTGGTGAGATGTTCAAGAGGTACACTGTTGTTGCAATTGCTTCTCCCTAAAACTGAATCGAGAGCTTTTATGCTTTCAACAAGCTTCTAGCGATTTCTACAATAGTACAATATTTTTACTCTACAACTCTATTTTGTTCTGGTGTGTATGGTGTTGTAAGTTCACCACCTTGATCACTTTGAAGTGCTTTTAGGCTTTTCTCACTTTTCTTCTCCACTAACACCTTAAATATCTTGAAATTCTCAAAGGTTTCATATTTGAATTTCAAGAAATAAACTCAACTCATGAAGTTGTAGTCATTTGTAAACAACAAAAAATAATAACTTCTACCAAGTAACTCTATTTTCATGGGCCCACATTAGTCAGGATCCACAAGTTCAAGACAATTAGTTGTCCTCCATGATTTTCCAATAGGAAATGACTTCCTATTCTTCTTCCCATTATGGCTAAGAACTCCCAGGAGACCAAGGATAGAAATATATATGAGAATTAAGTACCTTATTATGTGATTGAAAGTATTTTAATTAATATTAATGCATTTCAATGTTGCTTTCAATTATAACTTTAAGTACTGTTATGTCACATGTATCATTATGATCTTGTGTATTGCAAATGTTAGACATAAAATTTACTTTGTTTCGGGCCATGTTTCAGTAATCATAATTGAAATATTTACTTATTAATTTAACAACCCTTTATTTAAATAAAAACTGAAGCAACTGAGAATGAAAGCGATGTCACATAGAAACACACGCCCTACTGAGAATTTTTAGATATTCTCACCCTACTTAGTTTCCGTTTCATTCTCAGATCTACATGATGGATGCAACAGCAGTGATCTACATTAAGTTCCCGGATATACAGGTACACTATGATCCTACCTTTGACTCTCTTTATATAGTTGGATCGTGCCATTTTAGGGTTTATTTCTTTAGTAATAGGGACTTTTCTATACCTCTTTTTCATCCTGTATTCGACTCTGCTACTCCATATTTTTCATTTCCACTGTCCGCAACACATCCTGCTTCTGTAGATTATACAAAACCTATATCTACTTCGCCTTTGCAGGTGATCATCGGAGATCCGCTTGAATCTGAAAGTGACCCATCAGAAGTTACAAACTCATCATCATCCTCTCCTGGACTTGATGACTATACTCCTGTTAGGCCTGCTATGACCAATGGTTTTCTGTTTGAGTAATTGGTGGAGTAGTTAACTTTGTACAATATAGCCCTCTTTTGGTAGGATAGTTTACTGGGCCATGAAAGTAGTTGTAGGACACTAATCTTAGTTCTAAATTGTCCTCTGAAATCTCGTTAGGACTGCACTTTGATGACATGGGCCACTGATCTTTTTGTATGTAGTGGTCCTTATATGTATTCCTGACTATATGTAAATAACATGGTGTCATATATACATATATGTATCTAGTTACCTTTCTATAAAATGTATGAGTTAAATTAATTACTATGTTTATCCAGGTTATTTCTATATTCGATTTTCTTTTATTTTTGTTTTTATAACGTTTCGCTCCTTTATACATCTGATAATTTACTACAAAAATCAATATGAAATGAAGGAATAGAGTAAACAAAATTTTTAATTAATGTAATGCAACTACTACATTAGTAATTATGACTTAAGCATAAACTAAATTCAGTAGGGTGTTACACGGAGGATTTGTGCGCCCAATTTCAGAATGGGCTAAGAGCTTATATCCTCATTGCGGTGAGCATGTTTCAAGTTACTGATCTTCCTACCTTGGTGAGTAAATGTCGAGTCTATGAGGCAAACGCGAAAGGGAAGTCAATGGACATTTAAGTTGGAGGAATGGTGAGGCGGGAAAGGAGGTCATCGAGATACTAGAGAAGACCTTACTCTGGTCTAGCTCAATCTCAAGCAAGTGGAATTGCACCTCGCAGAGGTGGTGGCTATGGCTCTAATATTTCTCAAGAGCCATTGAAGTGTTTCAGATATGAAGGACCCCACATAATCTGAAATTGCCCATAACCAACTGCCGCATGTGGTTATTGCGAGAAGATAGGGCATTAGACCAATGCTTGTTAGTTTGCCCCCCAAGGGTGCAGAAGTGTTAATAGAAGCAACAAGCTAGCATATAAGAGCAGTGGAGGATCATAGTCCAATGTGTCAGGTAGGGTGTTTGCCATGACTAACTTCAAAGCAACAAAGTCAGATGACCTCATTCGAGGTAAATGCATTCTGAAAGAAAAGCTAGTAGATGTTCTGTTTGACTCTGGTGCTACTCATTCTTTCATCTCTTTGGATTATGTGCATTGTTTGGAATTATCTACTTCCTCTTTGCCATACACTGTTGTAGTATCTACTCCTACAAGTCAACCTGTGGTGACTTCCCATGTATGTTTGCATTGTTTTGTGATAATTCATGGTAGAACTTTCTCGGTAGATTTGATTTTCCTACCTCTTTTTCAGTTGGATGTTGTGTTAGGAATGGATTGGTTATCGTCCAATCATGTACTTCTTGATTGTAAAGAGAAAACACTCATTTTTAGTGATAGTGTGCTGAAAGGTCCTTGGCACTTGTATGAGGGTGACTCAAGGAACATGGTCCAATGCAAGGCCTTTATGGTACTATTTTCAGCTGAGGCAGAAAGGAGTGTGAATATGGAACAAATACTGGTAGTGAATGAATTTTTTGAAGTTTTTCCAGAGAATGTAATTGAATTGCCACCGGAGAAAGAGATTGAGTTTACGATCAATCTCATACTAGGAGCATGCCTAGTCTCCATTGCAACTTATCGGATGTCGCTGATTAAGTTGGCTGAAGTAAAGAAGCAAGTTGAAGATTTGTTGGAGAAATAATTTGTGAGACTGAGCATATTGCCATGGGGAGCTCCTATACTTTTAGTAAAGAAGAAAGATGGGAGTATGAGGATGTGCGTTGACTACCGACAACTGAACAAAGTCACAATTAAGAACAAATATCCTCTCTCCAAAATAGATGATTTGATGGATCAACTGCGAGGAGCCTCAGTATTCTCAAAAATTGATTTGTGATGTGGATATCATCAAATCCGAGTGAAAAATGAAGATATTCCTAATACTGCGTTTAGAACTCGTTATGGGCATTACAAGTATTTAGTTATGCCATTTGGTGTGACTAATGCTCCGGCCATCTTCATGGATTGCATGAATCGAATCTTCTATCAATACTTGGACCAGTTTGTGATGGCATTCATAGATGATATTTTAATCTATTCGAAGAGCCATGAGGAACATGCTGAGCATCTGAGGATTGTATTGCAGATTCTGAGTGAATGGCAGTTATATGCAAAGTTTTCAAAATGTGAGTTCTGGTTATCATAGATACAATTTTTGGGAGATGTCGTATCAAGTGAGGGAATTATGGTTGATCCAATTAAAGTTGAAGTGATATCCTAATGGTCAAGACCTACTACTTCAACAGAAGATTGAAGTTTCTTAGGATTGGCTGGCTATTATAGAAAGTTCTTTGAAGAATTTTCTAAGATAGCCTTACCTTTGACGAAGCAAACGCGAAAAGGAAAGGACTTCGACTGGAATGAAGAATGTGAGGCAAGTTTCTAGAGGTTGAAGGAAAAACTAACATCAGCACCAGTGTTGATTCTGCCAAATCCCGAACGAAACTTTGAAGTATACTGTGATGCATCGAGACAAGTCTAGGCAATTGCGACCTCAAAAGATTAATTATCCCACGCTTGATTTGGAATTGGCCATAGTGGTCTTTGCACTGAAAATATGGAGACACTATTTTTTTGGAGTAAGATTCGAAGTCTTTAGCGACTATAAAAGTTTAAAGTATTTATTCGATCAGAACGAGTTGAATATGCGACAACGGAGATGGATAGAATTTCTAAAAGACTATGACTTCACACTATCCTATCATCCAGGGATTGCGGATGCGTTAAGTAGGAAGTCCCTGCATATTTCAACAATGATAATGGAGAAATGGAAGCTAATTGAAGAATTCAGAGACCTGAACATAGCAGTGGAGCTACGACCCAATAGTCTTTATCTCGGAACCTTGAAGATTAATAACGATTTCTTGGCTCAAGTTCAATCTATCCAACAAGAGGATATCTATTTGCAAGAAATGATGATCAGAAAGATAAAGGCAAGAATTTAGAGTTTCATCGTGATTCAAATGGACTAATAAAATTCAAGAACAGAGTGTGTATCACACAGAATGAGGAGTTGAAATAGATGATTTTAGAAGAAACCCATAAGAGTAAGTTGAGTTTCCATCTTGTAGCAACAAAGATGTATCAAGACCTCCGAAGGAACTTTTGGTGGTACGAGATGAAGAAAAAAGTAGCAGAGTATGTGGTCAGATGTTTAACTTGTCAGAAATCCAAGATAGAGCATCAATGTATGCTGGGGGAGCTACAACTGCTAAAAAGCCCTGAGTGGAAGTGGGATGACATCTCTATGGATTTTGTGTCCGAATTGCCAAGGACTAAGCAGAATCATGATACGATATAGGTGATTATGGATAGACTGACCAAGACTGCTCATTTCCTTCCAGTCAATGTGAAATACAAGATGGAAAAACTAGCAGAACTGTATATCAAGGAGATAGTTAGGCTACATGGAGTGCCTTCAAGCATCGTGCCTGATCGAGATCCCAGGTTCACTTACAAATTTTGGGAGAGTTTACAAAGATAATTGGAAACTAAGTTGAAACTCAGTTTAGCATATCATCCTCAAACCGATGGACAAATGGAGCGAACTATCCAAACTCTTGAAGATTTATTAAGAGCTTGCGTGATGGAGCAGTAAGGAACGTGGGAGGAGTGTCTACTTTTGGTAGAGTTCACCTATAACAATAGCTATCATGTTAGCATCGGGATGGCACTATACGAGGCGTTGTATGGGAGGAAATGCAGAACACCATTATGTTGGTACGAGTTTAGAGAAACAGTTTTGTATGCACCCGACTTAGTCCAAAGGCAGAATGATCAGATCAAAATGATCAAGGAGAAGATCAAGGTTTCTCAAGACAGACAGAAGAGTTATTATGATAACCGGAGAAAACCTTTAAAATTTCAAGTAGGAGATCATGTGTTCCTTAGAGTCTCACCCATTACTGGAGTTAGGAGAGCATTAAAATCCTAAAAACTATCTCCCAAATTCATTGGACCATTTGAAATGTTGAGTAGAATTAGTCATGTAGCATATCAAATCGCACTGCCTCTAAATCTGTCCAATTTGCATCTATGTGTATACCTGATGTAACATATTTTAGGTTTACATTTATAATTTATCACTTGAAATAATTCACCATACCCTATGTATATATATATATATAGAGAGAGAGAGGTACGGTTAGGACTCTGGCAGCAGTGACTTACCTATGTGCCTACCATGACCATGATCATCTCGGAAGGCCAATTCGAGTAACTTTGGAGCTGGTCACGAGTGTTGATGTCACGGTTGACTCTGGCGATCTTTATATTAGAGATTATGAGGATCTAGAGGAGATTAAGGGACGACATGGTGATGATTAGTACCGGGTCCTCAGTATTTTGGATATGGATCATGACTGCTCTAAGAGTTAAATTATTTTGGTTATGTAATTATTATTTTCAATCCCAGATATTTTGATGAATAGTTGTAAATTATTATACTCATTACATGTAAATGCAGTTTAGTATCTATGTGTATACTGAATGTAACATATTTTAGGTTTACATTTATACTTTTATTTTGATTTATAAATACTTTTCATATGCTATATTTTTAGAGTTTTTATCATTTTCTAGTTATTTGAATAAATGGGCTTGTTACAAATAAATGCTTTAATTTTGTATTTTTGGTTATTCTAATCTCTAAATATTCTATTAGCCATAACTTTTTCTTTAGATATTTTTTTTGGCTAATTCTAGTTGCATTGGATTCAACATATTCAAGGCTTCAAATTGCATATATAGATTGCTGGATTTGGAGTTGTTTTCAATTTTTTATGATTTTTTGAAGTTGAGACAAATTTGTTGAATATTGTTGTGGGATTGCTTTTGGACCCTAGTTATTTAATAATTGTATTTGAGATTTTAAATATTATTGAGGCCTGAATTTTGGCTACTTAATTTACTCTAATCATAACCTATAAATAGACTAATAAGATTCTAAATTAGGGTGTGTGATTAGACACTTTGAGTTTTTGAGATTTGGTCAAAATAAGAATCTTTGTTTTTACTTTCTCTCAAATTCTCTCATTCTCGCATGGGTTAAGTGCTTCGACGGAAGGCTAAACCTCTCATTCAATCTGTGAAATCCAAATGTTATACATCCGATTTGAGTTCTGAGCCAAATTGCTCCGAGTTTGTTCCCTTTTTCTCTAATCTCATATTTATGTATTGCAATCGTGATTAACTTTTTGTTGTTAGAATTCAAATTAGGATTCGATTGATATTCTAATTTGATAATTAATTCGGGTTAGGTTAAATGATAATTTGATTTAATCTGTGATCTAGTTCAATTAGGTTATTGGATTGAATTAATAATTGAATTGGATAAACGTTTGAATTCAGATTAAAATCTTTAGATATTGTGATAATCGGTGTAACACCTAATTTCCACTAAGGCTCTACCTCACTAATTCAAAATAGAAATCTGTATAAAACAATGCGCTAACATACACTATACAAATTATCATTATAACATATTCATTCAATATCCCCAAACATTGTCATAAAGAAATATCTTCAAACTTCCATATCTCGTCATTTAATCATGGGCATATTTCAAGAGATCATAAAATAATTTTCCTCCTGTACGATTTAACACCACAAATTTCAATCCATTGTCATACTCAATTAAATCGTGGAGATTAAATCATCGTAATCAGCTTAAAAATTTGAGGAATAATGGTTCAACACATAACTCTTCCAATCTTTTCACATCTTCATCAAGTATTGAACAATTTCATCACTTCAATGAATACTCATAACATTCGTTTCCCATTCTAAACATCCACAATATAGTTTCATATCAAACAGTAAAATATGCATACTAAAATTTAGAGGCTTTAAAACTAAATTTAAGGAGTATAAACGAGTAGTTATATAAAAGAAGACGAGTAAATCATACAAACCGAATTGTCCAAAGTAAGTACAGCAGCAAAATAACCCCTAAAAAGTATATGAGGTGGCGCGTTGCTTGGTTGTACGTCCATACCTCCTTCCCTCTGGAGTTTGTTCCCTAAATCATACAAACCAAATTGTCCAAAGTAAGTACAGCAGCAAAATAAACCCTAAAAAGTATAGGATGTGGCGCGTCGCTGGGTCGTACATCCATACCTCCTTCCCTCCGGAGTTTGTTCCCCAAATCATCACCCGCTGTGGATCTATTTGCCACACAGTCATGCAAAACAAATCAGAGAATACAACACAAGAGAAACACAGCAGAAAGGGTGAGTCCAACATGAAAGTTTACCAACAATCAAATTAAACAAAAAGGAGATGAGGAATCAGAATTTGCAAGAAACACTCATTTTCATAGTTCACAGCATAATTTATACACAGTCATATTCAACACAGGCAATCAAATTAAATAGAATCATCAATGAAATATATGCCACTCATGCAATCTTTACTCCCTCAGATTTCCAATGAAATATATGCCACTCACACAAGATACATATACAGAAAAGGATATCCTTCCCTTCACTTTATCTTTATTCCTCAAGAATGAGTTCTACCACAATCCTTGGTAATGTTTGCTTGCGTCAAGATTAGTGAAAGTTTGCTGGTGATGTGTCTGACCATGGTGAGCTATTCTGCACCATTAGGGCAACCCCCTTCACTACTCCCAAGGTCCTTTCCCTTGAACCTGAACACTCCACATTCTCCAGCTATGCCAAACTGTGACCTTGACTCTCCTTTTCACTTCCATGCATATGAATAACTCATATAATCATATACACACTTAATATTACTTATCTTTCAACATTATCATTCTCGGAGGGTACACTCAAGTATCAGGGAAAGCATCATACTTAGCAATTATTATCGCAGTTCAAAGCGAATACAAACATGTAAATCACAACAATCAAAATCGAAATAATTAACCATTATAAAATAATAATGTCAACCATGATGAAATAGAAATGTTACAAATTTTAAATTTTTTTCTCCAAATGAATAGCCACACGCAGTCAAACACAAAGAAGGACTCTCCTTACCTTGTTGGAAGTGAGAATGAGAAAAAAAAGTTGAAAGCTTGCCCTTGTTGCTTGCAGAGATTCACCCACCAAGTAGCTTCTTGTTGGCAGTGTGGACGTTGAAGGAAAGTGACAGTGTAGGGCGTGAAAAGGGTCCTTCATGTTTGCTTGGTTTCCTTAGAGAGGCGCGGTGTTGAAGGGGTGTTTAAGAAAAAAAGAAAGAAGTAAAATGAGAATGAATGGGTCTAAGTGTGTTGAGGGTAGGTCGTGACTCTTCATTTCTCCTTGGTGGGTTGCGGTGGTGAAGAGAAAATTTTAAAAAGAAAGAAAAGGGCTCATGAGGGTAAGGAGAGTTTATATAGTATGAGTGTGATCCATGAGGGTGAAGGGAAATATGAGTTGCATATGTGTCTTTTCGTTTCAAGGGGGTGTTATGGTCAGGAAGTCGCACACGAAGGGTTAGGGTAGGCACATGTTCTCTCCCTCCATATTCTATGCATTTGAATGGACGTGACCTTTGGCTTACTCTTTTGAAGGGTTGTGCCTCCTTTTGAGTCTTGTGCATGTAAATGCCTCCATGATGGGCAATAAGTACAGCAAAAATTTGAGAAAGTGGGAAAGGCAAGGATTAACGTTATATGAACGTTTCTAGAACCAATCATTTTTAAGAGATAATTTTGAATGGTGGATTGGCCTTGATTAAGGTGAGCATTTAATGAAGCCGACAACTTTGAATTTATTTAGGAAGGGAATAAGTGCATATCCTTCCATATTCCCATAGAGATTTAGACGTGTGGAAGTCAAAACATGGCAAGAATAGACATGTCCTCTCTTTTTTTCGTCTTCCTCCTTTTTTCATCTTTTATTATCATCTAATCCATTTTTCCTATTAAAAATGGGATGAATTTTACATAAAAAAAAATATACACAAATACTGAACAATTTATAAAATTGTGGAATTTTCAAATTTGGTATAACTAAACCCCCTTCGGGAGTTTGCATTGGACAGATCTCGAAAAGTTATATGAAATAGACACATGATTTGCATAAATCCGAGTCCTGTGCTAAAAGTTGTGTCCCTCTAGAGTATACGACGCTGAATCCTCAGTTTTTCACCACTTTCTACACCGATCGGCTCGGCCTTCCGCCCTCCCAAAATTGCGCGGTATTTATCAGTGAATTTGCGCAGGTGCATTGTTTGCCCTGATAGCGGTAAATCCGTACTCGGTCCGTTGCAACTGGAGCAAGCTCCGCCCTCGGCATTCATATAGGAGTTGATTGCGCAAAACATGTCGGGTGCGATCATACCAGCACTAATGCACCGGATCCCATCAGAACTCCGCAGTTAAGCGTGCTTGGGCGAGAGTAGTACTAGGATGGGTGACCTCCTGGGAAGTCCTCGTGTTGCACCTCTTTTTCCTCTTTCTTTTTTTCCTTTTTCGCCCATTTGGCGGTATCGGTGGTTCTCAGCAGGACTGCATTGGACAGATCTCGAAAAGTTATATGAAATAGACACATGATTTGCATAAATCCGAGTCCTGTGCTAAAAGTTGTGTCCCTCTAGAGTATACGACGCTGAATCCTCGGTTTTTCACCACTTTCTACACCGATCGGCTCGGCCTTCCGCCCTCCCAAAATTGCGCGGTATTTATCAGTGAATTTGCGCAGGTGCATTGTTTGCCCTGATAGCGGTAAATCCGTACTCGGTCCGTTGCAACTGGAGCAAGCTCCGCCCTCGGCATTCATATAGGAGTTGATTGCGCAAAACATGTCAGGTGCGATCATACCAAAGACTAATGCACCGGATCCCATCAGAACTCCGCAGTTAAGCGCGCTTGGGCGAGAGTAGTACTAGGATGGGTGACCTCCTGGGAAGTCCTCGTGTTGCACCTCTTTTTCCTCTTTCTTTTTTTCCTTTTTCGCCCATTTGGCGGTATCGGTGGTTCTCAGCAGGACTGCATTGGACAGATCTCGAAAAGTTATATGAAATAGACACATGATTTGCATAAATCCGAGTCCTGTGCTAAAAGTTGTGTCCCTCTAGAGTATACGACGCCGAATCCTCGCTTTTTCACCACTTTCTACACCGATCGGCTCGGCCTTCCGCCTCCCAAAATTGCGCGGTATTTATCGCTGAATTTGCGCAGTGCATGGTTTGCCCTGATAGCGTTAAATCCGTACTCGGTCCGTTCTAACTAGAGTCGGCTCTGCCCTCGGCATTCATATAGGAGTTGATCGCGCAGAACATGTTAGGTGCGATCATACCAAAGACTAATGCACCGGATCCCATCAGAACTCCACAGATAAGCGTGCTTGGGCGAGAGTAGTACTAGGATGGGTGACCTCCGGGAAGTCCTCGTGTTGCACCTCTTTTTCCTCTTTCTTTTTTCCTTTTTCGCCCATTTGGCGGTATCGGTGGTTCTCACAGGATCGCATTGGACAGATCTCGAAAAGTTATATGAAATAGACACATGATTTGCATATATCCGAGTCCCGTGCTAAAAGTTGTGTCCCTCTAGAGTATACGACGCCGAATCCTCGCTTTTTCACCACTTTCTACACCGATCGGCTCGGCCTTCCGCCCTCCCAAAATTGCGCGGTATTTATCGCTGAATTTGCGCAGTGCATTGTTTGCCCCGATAGCGGTAAATCCGTACTCGGCCCGTTGCAACCGGAGCAAGCTCCGCCCTCGCATTCATATAGGAGTTGATTGCGCAAAACATGTCGTGCGATCATACCAAAGACTAATGCACCGATCCCATCGTAACTCCGCAGTGAAGCGTGCTTGGGCGAGAGTAGTACTAGGATGGGTGACCTCCGGGAAGTCCTTGTGTTGCACCTCTTTTTCCTCTTTCTTTTTTCCTTTTTCGCCCATTTGGCGGTATCGGTGGTTCTCACAGGATCGCATTGGACAGATCTCGAAAAGTTATATGAAATAGACACATGATTTGCATAAATCCGAGTCCCGTGCTAAAAGTTGTGTCCCTCTAGAGTATACGACGCTGAATCCTCGCTTTTTCACCACTTTCTACACCGATCGGCTCGGCCTTCCGCCCTCCCAAAATTGCGCGGTATTTATCGCTGAATTTGCGCAGTGCATTGTTTGCCCCGATAGCGGTAAATCCGTACTCGGTCCGTTGCAACCGGAGCAAGCTCCGCCCTCGGCATTCATATAGGAGTTGATTGCGCAAAACATGTCGGGTGCGATCATACCAAAGACTAATGCACCGGATCCCATCGAACTCCGCAGCTTAAGCGTGCTTGGGCGAGAGTAGTACTAGGATGGGTGACCTCCCGGGAAGTCCTCGTGTTGCACCTCTTTTTCCTCTTTCTTTTTTTCCTTTTTCGCCCATTTGGCGGTATCGGTGGTTCTCGCAGGATCGCATTGGACAGATCTCGAAAAGTTATATGAAATAGACATATGATTTGCATAAATCCGAGTCCCGTGCTAAAAGTTGTGTCCCTCTAGAGTATACGACGCCGAATCCTCGCTTTTCACCACTTTCTACACCGATCGGCTCGGCCTTCCGCCCTCCCAAAATTGCGCGGTATTTATCGCTGAATTTGCGCAGTGCATTGTTTGCCCCGATAGCGGTAAATCCGTACTCGGCCCGTTGCAACCGGAGCAAGCTCCGCCCTCGCATTCATATAGGAGTTGATTGCGCAAAACATGTCGGGTGCGATCATACCAAAGACTAATGCACCGGATCCCATCGAACTCCGCAGCTTAAGCGTGCTTGGGCGAGAGTAGTACTAGGATGGGTGACCTCCCGGGAAGTCCTCGTGTTGCACCTCTTTTTCCTCTTTCTTTTTTTCCTTTTTCGCCCATTTGGCGGTATCGGTGGTTCTCAACAGGACTGCATTGGACAGATCTCGAAAAGTTATATGAAATAGACACATGATTTGCATAAATCCGAGTCCCGTGCTAAAAGTTGTGTCCCTCTAGAGTATACGACGCCGAATCCTCGCTTTTTCACCACTTTCTACACCGATCGGCTCGGCCTTCCGCCCTCCCAAAATTGCGCGGTATTTATCGCTGAATTTGCGCAGTGCATTGTTTGCCCCGATAGCGGTAAATCCGTACTCTGGCCCGTTGCAACCGGAGCAAGCTCCGCCTCGACATTCATATAGGAGTTGATTGCGCAAAACATGTCAGGTGCGATCATACCAGCACTAATGCACCGGATCCCATCAAGACTCCGCAGCTAAGCGTGCTTGGGCGAGAGTAGTACTAGGATGGGTGACCTCCGGGGAAGTCCTCGTGTTGCACCTCTTTTTCCTCTTTCTTTTTTTCCTTTTTCGCCCATTTGGCGGTATCGGTGGTTCTCACAGGATCGCATTGGACAGATCTCGAAAAGTTATATGAAATAGACACATGATTTGCATAAATCCGAGTCCTGTGCTAAAAGTTGTGTCCCTCTAGAGTATACGACGCCGAATCCTCGCTTTTTCACCACTTTCTACACCGATCGGCTCGGCCTTCCGCCCTCCCAAAATTGCGCGGTATTTATCGCTGAATTTGCGCAGTGCATTGTTTGCCCCGATAGCGGTAAATCCGAACTCGGTCCGTTGCAACTTGAGCAAGCTCCGCCCTCGCATTCATATAGGAGTTGATTGCGCAAAACATGTCGTGTGCGATCATACCAGCACTAATGCACCGGATCCCATCAGAACTCCGCAGTTAAGCGTGCTTGGGCGAGAGTAGTACTAGGATGGGTGACCTCCTGGGAAGTCCTCGTGTTGCACCTCTTTTTCCTCTTTCTTTTTTTCCTTTTTCGCCCATTTGGCGGTATCGGTGGTTCTCAGCAGGACTGCATTAGACACATGATTTGCATAAATCCGAGTCCTGTGCTAAAAGTTGTGTCCCTCTAGAGTATACGACGCTGAATCCTCAGTTTTTCACCACTTTCTACACCGATCGGCTCGGCCTTCCGCCCTCCCAAAATTGCGCGGTATTTATCAGTGAATTTGCGCAGTGCATTGTTTGCCCCGATAGCGGTAAATCCGTACTCTGGCCCGTTGCAACCGGAGCAAGCTCCGCCTCGGCATTCATATAGGAGTTGATTGCGCAAAACATGTCGGGTGCGATCATACCAAAGCACTAATGCACCGGATCCCATCGAACTCCGCAGTTAAGCGCGCTTGGGCGAGAGTAGTACTAGGATGGGTGACCTCCGGGAAGTCCTCGTGTTGCACCTCTTTTTCCTCTTTCTTTTTTTCCTTTTTCGCCCATTTGGCGGTATCGGTGGTTCTCACAGGATCGCATTGGACAGATCTCGAAAAGTTATATGAAATAGACACATGATTTGCATAAATCCGAGTCCTGTGCTAAAAGTTGTGTCCCTCTAGAGTATACGACGCTGAATCCTCAGCTTTTCACCACTCTCTACACCGATCGGCTCGGCCTTCCGCCCTCCCAAAATTGCGCGGTATTTATCAGTGAATTTGCACAGGTGCATGGTTTGCCCTGATAGCGGTAAATCCGTACTTGGTCCGTTGCAACTGGAGCAAGCTCCGCCCTCGGCATTCGTATAGGAGTTGATTGCGCAAAACATGTCAGGTGCGATCATACCAGCACTAATGCACCGGATCCCATCAGAACTCCGCAGTCAAGCGTGCTTGGGCGAGAGTAGTACTAGGATGGGTGACCTCCTGGGAAGTCCTCGTGTTGCACCTCTTTTTCCTCTTTCTTTTTTTCCTTTTTTTGCCATTTGGCGGTATCGGTGGTTCTCAGCAGGACTGCATTGGACAGATCTCGAAAAGTTATATGAAATAGACACATGATTTGCATAAATCCGAGTCCTGTGCTAAAAGTTGTGTCCCTCTAGAGTATACGACGCTGAATCCTCAGCTTTTCACCACTTTCTACACCGATCGGCTCGGCCTTCCGCCCTCCCAAAATTGCGCGGTATTTATCAGTGAATTTGCGCAGGTGCATGGTTTGCCCTGATAGCGGTAAATCCGTACTCGGTCCGTTGCAACTGGAGCAAGCTCCGCCCTCGGCATTCATATAGGAGTTGATTGCGCAAAACATGTCTGGTGCTATCATACCAAAGACTAATGCACCGGATCCCATCGTAACTCCGCAGCTTAAGCGTGCTTGGGCGAGAGTAGTACTAGGATGGGTGACCTCCCGGGAAGTCCTCGTGTTGCACCTCTTTTTCCTCTTTCTTTTTTTCCTTTTTCGCCCATTTGGCGGTATCGGTGGTTCTCACAGGATCGCATTGGACAGATCTCGAAAAGTTATATGAAATAGACACATGATTTGCATAAATCCGAGTCCCGTGCTAAAAGTTGTGTCCCTCTAGAGTATACGACGCCGAATCCTCGCTTTTTCACCACTTTCTACACCGATCGGCTCGGCCTTCCGCCTCCCAAAATTGCGCGGTATTTATCGCTGAATTTGCGCAGTGCATTGTTTGCCCCGATAGCGGTAAATCCGTACTCGGCCCGTTGCAACCGGAGCAAGCTCCGCCTCGGCATTCATATAGGAGTTGATTGCGCAAAACATGTCGGGTGCGATCATACCAAAGACTAATGCACCGGATCCCATCGAACTCCGCAGCTTAAGCGTGCTTGGGCGAGAGTAGTACTAGGATGGGTGACCTCCCGGGAAGTCCTCGTGTTGCACCTCTTTTTCCTCTTTCTTTTTTTCCTTTTTCGCCCATTTGGCGGTATCGGTGGTTCTCACAGGATCGCATTGGACAGATCTCGAAAAGTTATATGAAATAGACACATGATTTGCATAAATCCGAGTCCCGTGCTAAAAGTTGTGTCCCTCTAGAGTATACGACGCCGAATCCTCGCTTTTCACCACTTTATACACCCATCGTCTCGGCCTTCCGCACTCCCAAAATTGCGCGGTATTTATCGCTGAATTTGCGCAGTGCATTGTTTGCCCCGATAGCGGTAAATCCGTACTCGGCCCGTTGCAACCGGAGCAAGCTCCGCCCTCGGCATTCATATAGGAGTTGATTGCGCAAAACATGTCAGGTGCGATCATACCAGCACTAATGCACCGGATCCCATCAGAACTCCGCAGTTAAGCGTGCCTGGGAGAGAGTAGTACTAGGAGGGAAGTCCTCGTGTTGCACCTCTTTTTCCTCTTTCTTTTTTTCCTTTTTCGCCCATTTGGCGGTATCGGTGGTTCTCACAGGATCGCATTGGACAGATCTCGAAAAGTTATATGAAATAGACACATGATTTGCATAAATCCGAGTCCCGTGCTAAAAGTTGTGTCCCTCTAGAGTATACGACGCCGAATCCTCGCTTTTCACCACTTTCTACACCGATCGGCTCGGCCTTCCGCCCTCCCAAAATTGCGCGGTATTTATCGCTGAATTTGCGCAGTGCATTGTTTGCCCCGATAGCGGTAAATCCGTACTCGGCCCGTTGCAACCGGAGCAAGCTCCGCCCTCGCATTCATATAGGAGTTGATTGCGCAAAACATGTCGGGTGCGATCATACCAAAGACTAATGCACCGGATCCCATCGAACTCCGCAGCTTAAGCGTGCTTGGGCGAGAGTAGTACTAGGATGGGTGACCTCCGGGAAGTCCTCGTGTTGCACCTCTTTTTCCTCTTTCTTTTTTTCCTTTTTCGCCCATTTGGCGGTATCGGTGGTTCTCACAGATCGCATTGGACAGATCTCGAAAAGTTATATGAAATAGACACATGATTTGCATAAATCCGAGTCCCGTGCTAAAAGTTGTGTCCCTCTAGAGTATACGACGCCGAATCCTCGCTTTTTCACCACTTTCTACACCGATCGGCTCGGCCTTCCGCCTCCCAAAATTGCGCGGTATTTATCGCTGAATTTGCGCAGTGCATTGTTTGCCCCGATAGCGGTAAATCCGTACTCGGCCCGTTGCAACCGGAGCAAGCTCCGCCTCGGCATTCATATAGGAGTTGATTGCGCAAAACATGTCGTGTGCGATCATACCAAAGACTAATGCACCGGATCCCATCGAACTCCGCAGCTTAAGCGTGCTTGGGCGAGAGTAGTACTAGGATGGGTGACCTCCGGGAAGTCCTCGTGTTGCACCTCTTTTTCCTCTTTCTTTTTTTCCTTTTTCGCCCATTTGGCGGTATCGGTGGTTCTCACAGACCGCATTGGACAGATCTCTAAAAGTTATATGAAATAGACACATGATTTGCATAAATCCGAGTCCCGTGCTAAAAGTTGTGTCCCTCTAGAGTATACGACGCCGAATCCTCGCTTTTTCACCACTTTCTACACCGATCGGCTCGGCCTTCCGCCTCCCAAAATTGCGCGGTATTTATCGCTGAATTTGCGCAGTGCATTGTTTGCCCTGATAGCTGTAAATCCGTTATCGGTCCGTTGCATCTTGATCAAGCTCAGACCTCGGCATTCATATAGGAGTTGATTGCGCAAAACATGTCAGGTGCGATCATACCAAAGACTAATGCACCGGATCCCATCGTAACTCCGCAGCTTAAGCGTGCTTGGGCGAGAGTAGTACTAGGATGGGTGACCTCCGGGAAGTCCTCGTGTTGCACCTCTTTTTCCTCTTTCTTTTTTTCCTTTTTCGCCCATTTGGCGGTATCGGTGGTTCTCACAGGATCGCATTGGACAGATCTCGAAAAGTTATATGAAATAGACACATGATTTGCATAAATCCGAGTCCCGTGCTAAAAGTTGTGTCCCTCTAGAGTATACGACGCCGAATCCTCGCTTTTTCACCACTTTCTACACCGATCGGCTCGGCCTTCCGCCTCCCAAAATTGCGCGGTATTTATCGCTGAATTTGCGCAGTGCATTGTTTGCCCCGATAGCGGTAAATCCGTACTCGGTCCGTTGCAACCGGAGCAAGCTCCGCCTCGCATTCATATAGGAGTTGATTGCGCAAAACATGTCGTGTGCGATCATACCAGACTAATGCACCGGATCCCATCGAACTCCGCAGCTTAAGCGTGCTTGGGCGAGAGTAGTACTAGGATGGGTGACCTCCCGGGAAGTCCTCGTGTTGCACCTCTTTTTCCTCTTTCTTTTTTCCTTTTTCGCCCATTTGGCGGTATCGGTGGTTCTCATCATGACTTCATATGACAGATCTAGACAAGTAAAAAGAAATAGACACATGAATTTCATAAATCAGAGTCCTGTGCTAAAAGTTGTGTCGCTCGAGAGTATACGACGCCGAATCCTCGCTTTTTCACCACTTTCTACACCGATCGGCTCGGCCTTCCGCCTCCCAAAATTGCGCGGTATTTATCGCTGAATTTGCGCAGTGCATTGTTTGCCCCGATAGCGGTAAATCCGTACTCGGCCCGTTGCAACCGGAGCAAGCTCCGCCCTCGGCATTCATATAGGAGTTGATTGCGCAAAACATGTCGTGCGATCATACCAAAGCACTAATGCACCGGATCCCATCGTAACTCCGCTAAGCGTGCTTGGGCGAGAGTAGTACTAGGATGGGTGACCTCCCGGGAAGTCCTCGTGTTGCACCTCTTTTTCCTCTTTCTTTTTTTCCTTTTTCGCCCATTTGGCGGTATCGGTGGTTCTCACAGATCGCATTGGACAGATCTCGAAAAGTTATATGAAATAGACACATGATTTGCATAAATCCGAGTCCCGTGCTAAAAGTTGTGTCCCTCTAGAGTATACGACGCTGAATCCTCGCTTTTTCACCACTTTCTACACCGATCGGCTCGGCCTTCCGCCCTCCCAAAATTGCGCGGTATTTATCGCTGAATTTGCGCAGTGCATTGTTTGCCCTGATAGCGGTAAATCCGTACTCGGTCCGTTGCAACTGGAGCAAGCTCCGCCCTCGGCATTCATATAGGAGTTGATTGCGCAAAACATGTCGTGCGATCATACCACGCACTAATGCACCGGATCCCATCGTAACTCCGCAGCTTAAGCGTGCTTGGGCGAGAGTAGTACTAGGATGGGTGACCTCCCGGGAAGTCCTCGTGTTGCACCTCTTTTTCCTCTTTCTTTTTTTCCTTTTTCGCCCATTTGGCGGTATCGGTGGTTCTCACAGGATCGCATTGGACAGATCTCGAAAAGTTATATGAAATAGACACATGATTTGCATAAATCCGAGTCCCGTGCTAAAAGTTGTGTCCCTAGAGTATACGACGCTGAATCCTCGCTTTTCACCACTTTCTACACCGATCGGCTCGGCCTTCCGCCCTCCCAAAATTGCGCGGTATTTATCGCTGAATTTGCGCAGTGCATTGTTTGCCCCGATAGCGGTAAATCCGTACTCGGCCCGTTGCAACCGGAGCAAGCTCCGCCTCGGCATTCATATAGGAGTTGATTGCGCAAAACATGTCGGGTGCGATCATACCAAAGCACTAATGCACCGGATCCCATCGAACTCCGCAGCTAAGCGTGCTTGGGCGAGAGTAGTACTAGGATGGGTGACCTCCGGGAAGTCCTCGTGTTGCACCTCTTTGTCCTCTTTCTTTTTTTCCTTTTTCGCCCATTTGGCGGTATCGGTGGTTCTCACAGACCGCATTGGACAGATCTCGAAAAGTTATATGAAATAGACACATGATTTGCATAAATCCGAGTCCCGTGCTAAAAGTTGTGTCCCTCTAGAGTATACGACGCCGAATCCTCGCTTTTCACCACTTTCTACACCGATCGGCTCGGCCTTCCGCCTCCCAAAATTGCGCGGTATTTATCGCTGAATTTGCGCAGTGCATTGTTTGCCCCGATAGCGGTAAATCCGTACTCGGCCCGTTGCAACCGGAGCAAGCTCCGCCTCGGCATTCATATAGGAGTTGATTGCGCAAAACATGTCAGGAATGCACCGGATCCCATCAGAACTCCGCAGCTAAGCGTGCTTGGGCGAGAGTAGTACTAGGATGGGTGACCTCCGGGAAGTCCTCGTGTTGCACCTCTTTTTCCTCTTTCTTTTTTCCTTTTTCGCCCATTTGGCGGTATCGGTGGTTCTCACAGATCGCATTGGACAGATCTCGAAAAGTTATATGAAATAGACACATGATTTGCATAAATCCGAGTCCCGTGCTAAAAGTTGTGTCCTCTAGAGTATACGACGCCGAATCCTCGCTTTTTCACCACTTTCTACACCGATCGGCTCGGCCTTCCGCCCTCCCAAAATTGCGCGGTATTTATCAGTGAATTTGCGCAGGTGCATTGTTTGCCCTGATAGCGGTAAATCCGTACTCGGTCCGTTGCAACTGGAGCAAGCTCCGCCCTCGGCATTCATATAGGAGTTGATTGCGCAAAACATGTCAGGTGCGATCATACCAGCACTAATGCACCGGATCCCATCAGAACTCCGCAGCTAAGCGTGCTTGGGCGAGAGTAGTACTAGGATGGGTGACCTCCTGGGAAGTCCTCGTGTTGCACCTCTTTTTCCTCTTTCTTTTTTTCCTTTTTCGCCCATTTGGCGGTATCGGTGGTTCTCAGCAGGACTGCATTGGACAGATCTCGAAAAGTTATATGAAATAGACACATGATTTGCATAAATCCGAGTCCTGTGCTAAAAGTTGTGTCCCTCTAGAGTATACGACGCTGAATCCTAAGTTTTTCACCACTTTCTACACCGATCGGCTCGGCCTTCCGCCCTCCCAAAATTGCGCGGTATTTATCAGTGAATTTGCGCAGGTGCATTGTTTGCCCTGATAGCGGTAAATCCGTACTCGGTCCGTTGCAACTGGAGCAAGCTCCGCCCTCGGCATTCATATAGGAGTTGATTGCGCAAAACATGTCAAAGTGCGATCATACCGGACTAATGCACCGGATCCCATCGAACTCCGCAGCTTAAGCGTGCTTGGGCGAGAGTAGTACTAGGATGGGTGACCTCCGGGAAGTCCTCGTGTTGCACCTCTTTTTCCTCTTTCTTTTTTCCTTTTTCGCCCATTTGGCGGTATCGGTGGTTCTCACAGGACCGCATTGGACAGATCTCGAAAAGTTATATGAAATAGACACATGATTTGCATAAATCCGAGTCCCGTGCTAAAAGTTGTGTCCCTCTAGAGTATACGACGCCGAATCCTCGCTTTTCACCACTTTCTACACCGATCGGCTTGGCCTTACGCCCTCCCAAAATTGCGCGGTATTTATCGCTGAATTTGCGCAGTGCATTGTTTGCCCTGATAGCGGTAAATCCGTACTCGGTCCGTTGCAACTGGAGCAAGCTCCGCCCTCGGCATTCATATAGGAGTTGATTGCGCAAAACATGTCGTGCGATCATACCAAAGACTAATGCACCGGATCCCATCGAACTCCGCAGCTTAAGCGTGCTTGGGCGAGAGTAGTACTAGGATGGGTGACCTCCCGGGAAGTCCTTGTGTTGCACCTCTTTTTCCTCTTTCTTTTTTCCTTTTTCGCCCATTTGGCGGTATCGGTGGTTCTCAGCAGGACTGCATTGGACAGATCTCGAAAAGTTATATGAAATAGACACATGATTTGCATAAATCCGAGTCCTGTGCTAAAAGTTGTGTCCCTCTAGAGTATACGACGCCGAATCCTCGCTTTTTCACCACTTTCTACACCGATCGGCTCGGCCTTCCGCCCTCCCAAAATTGCGCGGTATTTATCGCTGAATTTGCGCAGTGCATTGTTTGCCCCGATAGCGGTAAATCCGTACTCGGTCCGTTGCAACCGGAGCAAGCTCCGCCTCGGCATTCATATAGGAGTTGATTGCGCAAAACATGTCGTGCGATCATACCAAGACTAATGCACCGGATCCCATCGAACTCCGCAGATTAAGCGTGCTTGGGCGAGAGTAGTACTAGGATGGGTGACCTCCCGGGAAGTCCTCGTGTTGCACCTCTTTTTCCTCTTTCTTTTTTCCTTTTTCGCCCATTTGGCGGTATCGGTGGTTCTCGGCAGATCGCATTGGACAGATCTCGAAAAGTTATATGAAATACACACATGATTTGCACAAATCCGAGTCCCGTGCTAAAAGTTGTGTCCCTCTAGAGTATACGACGCTGAATCCTCGTTTCACCACTTTCTACACCGATCGGCTCGGCCTTCCGCCCTCCCAAAATTGCGCGGTATTTATCGCTGAATTTGCGCAGTGCATTGTTTGCCCTGATAGCGGTAAATCCGTACTCGGTCCGTTGCAACTGGAGCAAGCTCCGCCCTCGGCATTCATATAGGAGTTGATTGCGCAAAACATGTCGGGTGCGATCATACCAAAGACTAATGCACCGGATCCCATCGAACTCCGCAGCTAAGCGTGCTTGGGCGAGAGTAGTACTAGGATGGGTGACCTCCGGGAAGTCCTCGTGTTGCACCTCTTTTTCCTCTTTCTTTTTTTCCTTTTTCGCCCATTTGGCGGTATCGGTGGTTCTCACAGGATCGCATTGGACAGATCTCGAAAAGTTATACGAAATAGGCACATGATTTGCATAAATCCGAGTCCCGTGCTAAAAGTTGTGTCCCTCTAGAGTATACGACGCCGAATCCTCGCTTTTTCACCACTTTCTACACCGATCGGCTCGGCCTTCCGCCCTCCCAAAATTGCGCGGTATTTATCGCTGAATTTGCGCAGTGCATTGTTTGCCCTGATAGCGGTAAATCCGTACTCGGTCCGTTGCAACTGGAGCAAGCTCCGCCCTCGGCATTCATATAGGAGTTGATTGCGCAAAACATGTCGTGCGATCATACCAAAGCACTAATGCACCGGATCCCATCAGAACTCCGCAGCTAAGCGTGCTTGGGCGAGAGTAGTACTAGGATGGGTGACCTCCTGGGAAGTCCTCGTGTTGCACCTCTTTTTCCTCTTTCTTTTTTCCTTTTTCGCCCATTTGGCGGTATCGGTGGTTCTCACAGGATCGCATTGGACAGATCTCGAAAAGTTATATGAAATAGACACATGATTTGCATAAATCCGAGTCCCGTGCTAAAAGTTGTGTCCCTCTAGAGTATACGACGCCGAATCCTCGCTTTTCACCACTTTCTACACCGATCGGCTCGGCCTTCCGCCCTCCCAAAATTGCGCGGTATTTATCAGTGAATTTGCGCAGGTGCATTGTTTGCCCTGATAGCGGTAAATCCGTACTCGGCCCGTTGCAACTGGAGCAAGCTCCGCCTTCGGCATTCATATAGGAGTTGATTGCGCAAAACATGTCAGGTGCGATCATACCAGCACTAATGCACCGGATCCCATCAGAACTCCGCAGTCAAGCGTGCTTGGGCGAGAGTAGTACTAGGATGGGTGACCTCCTGGGAAGTCCTCGTGTTGCACCTCTTTTTCCTCTTTCTTTTTTTCCTTTTTCGCCCATTTGGCGGTATCGGTGGTTCTCACAGATCGCATTGGACAGATCTCGAAAAGTTATATGAAATAGACACATGATTTGCATAAATCCGAGTCCCGTGCTAAAAGTTGTGTCCCTCTAGAGTATACGACGCTGAATCCTCGCTTTTTCACCACTTTCTACACCGATCGGCTCGGCCTTCCGCCCTCCCAAAATTGCGCGGTATTTATCGCTGAATTTGCGCAGTGCATTGTTTGCCCCGATAGCGGTAAATCCGTACTCGGTCCGTTGCAACCGGAGCAAGCTCCGCCTCGGCATTCATATAGGAGTTGATTGCGCAAAACATGTCGTGCGATCATACCAAAGACTAATGCACCGGATCCCATCAAAACTCCGCAGCTAAGCGTGCTTGGGCGAGAGTAGTACTAGGATGGGTGACCTCCTGGGAAGTCCTCGTGTTGCACCTCTTTTTCCTCTTTCTTTTTTTCCTTTTTTTGCCATTTGGCGGTATCGATGGTTCTCAGCAAGACTGCATTGGACAGATCTCGAAAAGTTATATGAAATAGACATATGATTTGAATAAATCCGAGTCCTGTGCTAAAAGTTGTGTCCCTCTAGAGTTTACGACGCTGAATCCTCTGTTTTTCACCACTTTCTACACCGATCGGCTCGGCCTTCCGCCCTCCCAAAATTGCGCGGTATTTATCAGTGAATTTGCGCAGATGCATGGTTTTCCCTGATAGCGGTAAATCCGTACTCGGTCCGTTCCAACTGGAGCAAGCTCCGCCCTCGGCATTCATATAGGAGTTGATTGCGCAAAACATGTCAGGTGCGATCATACCGGCACTAATGCATCGGATCCCATCAGAACTCCGCAGTCAAGCGTGCTTGGGCGAGAGTAGTACTAAGATGGGTGACCTACTGGGAAGTCCTCGTGTTGCACCTCTTTTTCCTCTTTCTTTTTTTCCTTTTTCGCCCATTTGGCGGTATCGGTGGTTCTCAGCAGGACTGCATTGGACAGATCTCGAAAAGTTATATGAAATAGACACATGATTTGCATAAATCCGAGTCCTGTGCTAAAAGTTGTGTCCCGCTAGAGTATACGACGCTGAATCCTCGCTTTTCACCACTTTCTACACCGATCGGCTCGGCCTTCCGCCTCCCAAAATTGCGCGGTATTTATCAGTGAATTTGCGCAGGTGCATTGTTTGCCCTGATAGCGGTAAATCCGTACTCGGTCCGTTGCAACTGGAGCAAGCTCCGCCCTCGGCATTCATATAGGAGTTGATTGCGCAAAACATGTCAGGTGCGATCATACCAGCACTAATGCACCGGATCCCATCAGAACTCCGCAGCTAAGCGTGCTTGGGCGAGAGTAGTACTAGGATGGGTGACCTCCTGGGAAGTCCTCGTGTTGCACCTCTTTTTCCTCTTTCTTTTTTTCCTTTTTTTGCCATTTGGCGGTATCGGTGGTTCTCAGCAGGACTGCATTGGACAGATCTCGAAAAGTTATATGAAATAGACACATGATTTGCATAAATCCGAGTCCTGTGCTAAAAGTTGTGTCCCTCTAGAGTATACGACGCTGAATCCTCAGCTTTTCACCACTTTCTACACCGATCGGCTCGGCCTTCCGCCCTCCCAAAATTGCGCGGTATTTATCAGTGAATTTGCGCAGGTGCATGGTTTGCCCTGATAGCGGTAAATCCGTACTCGGTCCGTTGCAACTGGAGCAAGCTCCGCCCTCGGCATTCATATAGGAGTTGATTGCGCAAAACATGTCAGGTGCGATCATACCAGCACTAATGCACCGGATCCCATCAGAACTCCGCAGTTAAGCGTGCTTGGGCGAGAGTAGTACTAGGATGGGTGACCTCCTGGGAAGTCCTCGTGTTGCACCTCTTTTTCCTCTTTCTTTTTTTCCTTTTTCGCCCATTTGGCGGTATCGGTGGTTCTCAGCAGGACTGCATTGGACAGATCTCGAAAAGTTATATGAAATAGACACATGATTTGCATAAATCCGAGTCCTGTGCTAAAAGTTGTGTCCCTCTAGAGTATACGACGCTGAATCCTCAGCTTTTCACCACTTTCTACACCGATCGGCTCGGCCTTCCGCCCTCCCAAAATTGCGCGGTATTTATCAGTGAATTTGCGCATGTGCATGGTTTGCCGTGATAGCGGTAAATCCGTACTCGGTCCGTTGCAACTGGAGCAAGCTCCGCCCTCGGCATTCATATAGGAGTTGATTGCGCAAAACATGTCAGGTGCGATCATACCAGCCCTAATGCACCGGATCCCATCAGAACTCCGCAGTGAAGAGTGCTTGGGCGAGAGTAGTACTAGGATGGGTGACCTCCTGGGAAGTCCTCGTGTTGCACCTCTTTTTCCGCTTTCTTTTTTTCCTTTTCGCCCATTTGGCGGTATCGGTGGTTCTCAGCAGGACTGCATTGGACAGATCTCGAAAAGTTATATGAAATAGACACATGATTTGCATAAATCCGAGTCCTGTGCTAAAAGTTGTGTCCCTCTAGAGTATACGACGCCGAATCCTCGCTTTTTCACCACTTTCTACACCGATCGGCTCGGCCTTCCGCCCTCCCAAAATTGCGCGGTATTTATCGCTGAATTTGCGCAGTGCATGGTTTGCCCTGATAGCGGTAAATCCGTACTCGGTCCGTTCCAACCGGAGCAAGCTCCGCCCTCGGCATTCATATAGGAGTTGATTGCGCAAAACATGTCAGGTGCGATCATACCAGCACTAATGCACCGGATCCCATCAGAACTCCGCAGCTAAGCGTGCTTGGGCGAGAGTAGTACTAGGATGGGTGACCTCCTGGGAAGTCCTCGTGTTGCACCTCTTTTTCCTCTTTCTTTTTTCCCTTTTTCGCCCATTTGGCGGTATCGGTGGTTCTCAGCAGGACTGCATTGGACAGATCTCGAAAAGTTATATGAAATAGACACATGATTTGCATAAATCCGAGTCCTGTGCTAAAAGTTGTGTCCCTCTAGAGTATACGACGCTGAATCCTCAGCTTTTCACCACTTTCTACACCGATCGGCTCGGCCTTCCGCCCTCCCAAAATTGCGCGGTATTTATCAGTGAATTTGCGCAGGTGCATGGTTTGCCCTGATAGCGGTAAATCCGTACTCGGTCCGTTGCAACTGGAGCAAGCTCCGCCCTCGGCATTCATATAGGAGTTGATTGCGCAAAACATGTCAGGTGCGATCATACCAGCACTAATGCACCGGATCCCATCAGAACTCCGCAGTCAAGCGTGCTTGGGCGAGAGTAGTACTAGGATGGGTGACCTACTGGGAAGTCCTCGTGTTGCACCTCTTTTTCCTCTTTCTTTTTTTCCTTTTTTTTTCCATTTGGCGGTATCGGTGGTTCTCAGCAGGACTGCATTGGACAGATCTCGAAAAGTTATATCAAATAGACACATGATTTGCATAAATCCGAGTCCTGTGCTAAAAGTTGTGTCCCTCTAGAGTTTACGACGCTGAATCCTCAGCTTTTCACCACTTTCTACACCGATCGGCTCGGCCTTCCGCCCTCCCAAAATTGCGCGGTATTTATCATGGAATTTGCGCAGGTGCATTGTTTGCCCTGATAGCGGTAAATCCGTACTCGGTCCGTTGCAACTGGAGCAAGCTCCGCCCTCGGCATTCATATAGGAGTTGATTGCGCAAAACATGTCGTGCAATCATACCAGCACTAATGCACCGGATCCCATCAGAACTCCGCAGTTAAGCGTGCTTGGGCGAGAGTAGTACTAGGATGGGTGACCTCCTGGGAAGTCCTCGTGTTGCACCTCTTTTTCCTCTTTCTTTTTTTCCTTTTTCGCCCATTTGGCGGTATCGGTGGTTCTCAGCAGGACTGCATTGGACAGATCTCGAAAAGTTATATGAAATAGACACATGATTTGCATAAATCCGAGTCCTGTGCTAAAAGTTGTGTCCATCAAGAGTATACGACGCTGAATCCTCAGTTTTTCACCACTTTCTACACCGATCGGCTCGGCCTTCCGCCCTCCCAAAATTGCGCGGTATTTATCAGTGAATTTGCGCAGGTGCATTGTTTGCCCTGATAGCGGTAAATCCGTACTCGGTCCGTTGCAACTGGAGCAAGCTCCGCCCTCGGCATTCATATAGGAGTTGATTGCGCAAAACATGTCGATGCGATCATACCAGCACTAATGCACCGGATCCCATCAGAACTCCGCAGTGAAGCGTGCTTGGGCGAGAGTAGTACTAGGATGGGTGACCTCCTGGGAAGTCCTCGTGTTGCACCTCTTTTTCCTCTTTCTCTTTTTCCTTTTTTTGCCATTTGGCGGTATCGGTGGTTCTCAGCAGGACTGCATTGGACAGATCTCGAAAAGTTATATGAAATAGACACATGATTTGCATAAATCCGAGTCCTGTGCTAAAAGTTGTGTCCCTCCAGAGTTTTCGACGCAGAAACCACACTTTTTCACCACTTTCTACACCGATCGGCTCGGCCTTCCGCCCTCCCAAAATTGCGCGGTATTTATCAGTGAATTTGCGCAGGTGCATTGTTTGCCCTGATAGCGGTAAATCCGTACTCGGTCCGTTGCAACTGGAGCAAGCTCCGCCCTCGGCATTCATATAGGAGTTGATTGCGCAAAACATGTCAGGTGCGATCATACCAGCACTAATGCACCGGATCCCATCAGAACTCCGCAGTTAAGCGTGCTTGGGCGAGAGTAGTACTAGGATGGGTGACCTCCTGGGAAGTCCTCGTGTTGCACCTCTTTTTCCTCTTTCTTTTTTTCCTTTTTCGCCCATTTGGCGGTATCGGTGGTTCTCAGCAGGACTGCATTGGACAGATCTCGAAAAGTTATATGAAATAGACACATGATTTGCATAAATCCGAGTCCTGTGCTAAAAGTTGTGTCCCTCTAGAGTATACGACGCTGAATCCTCAGCTTTTCACCACTTTCTACACCGATCGGCTCGGCCTTCCGCCCTCCCAAAATTGCGCGGTATTTATCAGTGAATTTGCGCATGTGCATTGTTTGCCCTGATAGCGGTAAATCCGTACTCGGTCCGTTGCAACTGGAGCAAGCTCCGCCCTCGGCATTCATATAGGAGTTGATTGCGCAAAACATGTCAGGTGCGATCATACCAGCACTAATGCACCGGATCCCATCAGAACTCCGCAGTTAAGCGTGCTTGGGCGAGAGTAGTACTAGGATGGGTGACCTCCTGGGAAGTCCTCGTGTTGCACCTCTTTTTCCTCTTTCTTTTTTTCCTTTTTCGCCCATTTGGCGGTATCGGTGGTTCTCAGCAGGACTGCATTGGACAGATCTCGAAAAGTTATATGAAATAGACACATGATTTGCATAAATCCGAGTCCTGTGCTAAAAGTTGTGTCCCTCTAGAGTATACGACGCTGAATCCTCAGTTTTTCACCACTTTCTACACCGATCGGCTCGGCCTTCCGCCCTCCCAAAATTGCGCGGTATTTATCAGTGAATTTGCGCAGGTGCATTGTTTGCCCTGATAGCGGTAAATCCGTACTCGGTCCGTTGCAACTGGAGCAAGCTCCGCCCTCGGCATTCATATAGGAGTTGATTGCGCAAAACATGTCAGGTGCGATCATACCAGCACTAATGCACCGGATCCCATCAGAACTCCGCAGTTAAGCGTGCTTGGGCGAGAGTAGTACTAGGATGGGTGACCTCCTGGGAAGTCCTCGTGTTGCACCTCTTTTTCCTCTTTCTTTTTTTCCTTTTTCGCCCATTTGGCGGTATCGGTGGTTCTCAGCAGGACTGCATTGGACAGATCTCGAAAAGTTATATGAAATAGACACATGATTTGCATAAATCCGAGTCCTGTGCTAAAAGTTGTGTCCCTCTAGAGTTTACGACGCTGAATCCTCAGCTTTTCACCACTTTCTACACCGATCGGCTCGGCCTTCCGCCCTCCCAAAATTGCGCGGTATTTATCAGTGAATTTGCGCAGGTGCATGGTTTGCCCTGATAGCGGTAAATCCGTACTCGGTCCGTTGCAACTGGAGCAAGCTCCGCCCTCGGCATTCATATAGGAGTTGATTGCGCAAAACATGTCAGGTGCGATCATACCAGCACTAATGCACCGGATCCCATCAGAACTCCGCAGCTAAGCGTGCTTGGGCGAGAGTAGTACTAGGATGGGTGACCTCCTGGGAAGTCCTCGTGTTGCACCTCTTTTTCCTCTTTCTTTTTTTCCTTTTTTTGCCATTTGGCGGTATCGGTGGTTCTCAGCAGGACTGCATTGGACAGATCTCGAAAAGTTATATGAAATAGACACATGATTTGCATAAATCCGAGTCCTGTGCTAAAAGTTGTGTCCCTCTAGAGTATACGACGCTGAATCCTCAGTTTTTCACCACTTTCTACACCGATCGGCTCGGCCTTCCGCCCTCCCAAAATTGCGCGGTATTTATCAGTGAATTTGCGCAGGTGCATTGTTTGCCCTGATAGCGGTAAATCCGTACTCGGTCCGTTGCAACTGGAGCAAGCTCCGCCCTCGGCATTCATATAGGAGTTGATTGCGCAAAACATGTCAGGTGCGATCATACCAGCACTAATGCACCGGATCCCATCAGAACTCCGCAGCTAAGCGTGCTTGGGCGAGAGTAGTACTAGGATGGGTGACCTCCTGGGAAGTCCTCGTGTTGCACCTCTTTTTCCTCTTTCTTTTTCTCCTTTTTCGCCCATTTGGCGGTATCGGTGGTTCTCGGCGGATCGCATTGGACAGATCTCGAAAAGTTATATGAAATAGACACATGATTTGCATAAATCTGAGTCCCCTGCTAAAAGTTGTGTCCCTCTAGAGTATACGACGCTGAATCCTAAGTTTTTCACCACTTTCTACACCGATCGGCTCGGCCTTCCGCCCTCCCAAAATTGCGCGGTATTTATCAGTGAATTTGCGCAGGTGCATTGTTTGCCCTGATAGCGGTAAATCCGTACTCGGTCCGTTGCAACTGGAGCAAGCTCCGCCCTCGGCATTCATATAGGAGTTGATTGCGCAAAACATGTCATGTGCGATCATACCAGCACTAATGCACCGGATCCCATCAGAACTCCGCAGTTAAGCGTGCTTGGGCGAGAGTAGTACTAGGATGGGTGACCTCCTGGGAAGTCCTCGTGTTGCACCTCTTTTTCCTCTTTCTTTTTTCCTTTTTCGCCCATTTGGCGGTATCGGTGGTTCTCAGCAGATCGCATTGGACAGATCTCGAAAAGTTATATGAAATAGACACATGATTTGCATAAATCCGAGTCCTGTGCTAAAAGTTGTGTCCCTCTAGAGTTTACGACGCTGAATCCTCAGCTTTTCACCACTTTCTACACCGATCGGCTCGGCCTTCCGCCCTCCCAAAATTGCGCGGTATTTATCAGTGAATTTGCGCAGGTGCATGGTTTGCCCTGATAGCGGTAAATCCGTACTCGGTCCGTTGCAACTGGAGCAAGCTCCGCCCTCGGCATTCATATAGGAGTTGATTGCGCAAAACATGTCGTGCGATCATACCGCACTAATGCACCGGATCCCATCGAACTCCGCGATTAAGCGCGCTTGGGCGAGAGTAGTACTAGGATGGGTGACCTCCTGGGAAGTCCTCGTGTTGCACCTCTTTTTCCTCTTTTTTTTTTCCTTTTTCGCCCATTTGGCGGTATCGGTGGTTCTCAGCAGGACTGCATTGGACAGATCTCGAAAAGTTATATGAAATAGACACATGATTTGCATAAATCCGAGTCCTGTGCTAAAAGTTGTGTCCCTCTGAGTATACGACGCTGAATCCTCAGTTTTTCACCACTTTCTACACCGATCGGCTCGGCCTTCCGCCCTCCCAAAATTGCGCGGTATTTATCAGTGAATTTGCGCAGGTGCATTGTTTGCCCTGATAGCGGTAAATCCGTACTCGGTCCGTTGCAACTGGAGCAAGCTCCGCCCTCGGCATTCATATAGGAGTTGATTGCGCAAAACATGTCAGGTGCGATCATACCAGCACTAATGCACCGGATCCCATCAAAACTCCGCAGTTAAGCGTGCTTGGGCGAGAGTAGTACTAGGATGGGTGACCTCCTGGGAAGTCCTCGTGTTGCACCTCTTTTTCCTCTTTCTTTTTTTCCTTTTTCGCCCATTTGGCGGTATCGGTGGTTCTCAGCAGGACTGCATTGGACAGATCTCGAAAAGTTATATGAAATAGACACATGATTTGCATAAATCCGAGTCCTGTGCTAAAAGTTGTGTCCCTCTAGAGTTTACGACGCTGAATCCTCAGCTTTTCACCACTTTCTACACCGATCGGCTCGGCCTTCCGCCCTCCCAAAATTGCGCGGTATTTATCAGTGAATTTGCGCAGGTGCATGGTTTGCCCTGATAGCGGTAAATCCGTACTCGGTCCGTTGCAACTGGAGCAAGCTCCGCCCTCGGCATTCATATAGGAGTTGATTGCGCAAAACATGTCAGGTGCGATCATACCAGCACTAATGCACCGGATCCCATCAGAACTCCGCAGTTAAGCGTGCTTGGGCGAGAGTAGTACTAGGATGGGTGACCTCCTGGGAAGTCCTCGTGTTGCACCTCTTTTTCCTCTTTCTTTTTTTCCTTTTTCGCCCATTTGGCGGTATCGGTGGTTCTCAGCAGGACTGCATTGGACAGATCTCGAAAAGTTATATGAAATAGACACATGATTTGCATAAATCCGAGTCCTGTGCTAAAAGTTGTGTCCCTCTAGAGTATACGACGCTGAATCCTCAGTTTTTCACCACTTTCTACACCGATCGGCTCGGCCTTCCGCCCTCCCAAAATTGCGCGGTATTTATCAGTGAATTTGCGCAGGTGCATTGTTTGCCCTGATAGCGGTAAATCCGTACTCGGTCCGTTGCAACTGGAGCAAGCTCCGCCCTCGGCATTCATATAGGAGTTGATTGCGCAAAACATGTCAGGTGCGATCATACCAGCACTAATGCACCGGATCCCATCAGAACTCCGCAGTTAAGCGTGCTTGGGCGAGAGTAGTACTAGGATGGGTGACCTCCTGGGAAGTCCTCGTGTTGCACCTCTTTTTCCTCTTTCTTTTTTTCCTTTTTCGCCCATTTGGCGGTATCGGTGGTTCTCAGCAGGACTGCATTGGACAGATCTCGAAAAGTTATATGAAATAGACACATGATTTGCATAAATCCGAGTCCTGTGCTAAAAGTTGTGTCCCTCTAGAGTATACGACGCTGAATCCTCAGTTTTTCACCACTTTCTACACCGATCGGCTCGGCCTTCCGCCCTCCCAAAATTGCGCGGTATTTATCAGTGAATTTGCGCAGGTGCATTGTTTGCCCTGATAGCGGTAAATCCGTACTCGGTCCGTTGCAACTGGAGCAAGCTCCGCCCTCGGCATTCATATAGGAGTTGATTGCGCAAAACATGTCAGGTGCGATCATACCAGCACTAATGCACCGGATCCCATCAGAACTCAGCAGTTAAGCGTGCTTGGGCGAGAGTAGTACTAGGATGGGTGACCTCCTGGGAAGTCCTCGTGTTGCACCTCTTTTTCCTCTTTCTTTTTTTCCTTTTTTGCCCATTTGGCGGTATCGGTGGTTCTCAGCAGGACTGCATTGGACAGATCTCGAAAAGTTATATGAAATAGACACATGATTTGCATAAATCCGAGTCCTGTGCTAAAAGTTGTGTCCCTCTAGAGTATACGACGCTGAATCCTCAGTTTTTCACCACTTTCTACACCGATCGGCTCGGCCTTCCGCCCTCCCAAAATTGCGCGGTATTTATCAGTGAATTTGCGCAGGTGCATTGTTTGCCCTGATAGCGGTAAATCCGTACTCGGTCCGTTGCAACTGGAGCAAGCTCCGCCCTCGGCATTCATATAGGAGTTGATTGCGCAAAACATGTCAGGTGCGATCATACCAGCACTAATGCACCGGATCCCATCAGAACTCCGCAGTTAAGCGTGCTTGGGCGAGAGTAGTACTAGGATGGGTGACCTCCGGGGAAGTCCTCGTGTTGCACCTCTTTTTCCTCTTTCTTTTTTTCCTTTTTTTCGCCCATTTGGCGGTATCGGTGGTTCTCGGCGGGTCGCATTGGACAGATCTCGAAAAGTTATATGAAATAGACACATGATTTGCATAAATCCGAGTCCTGTGCTAAAAGTTGTGTCCCTCCAGAGTTTACGACGCTGAATCCTCAGTTTTTCACCACTTTCTACACCGATCGGCTCGGCCTTCCGCCCTCCCAAAATTGCGCGGTATTTATCAGTGAATTTGCGCAGGTGCATTGTTTGCCCTGATAGCGGTAAATCCGTACTCGGTCCGTTGCAACTGGAGCAAGCTCCGCCCTCGGCATTCATATAGGAGTTGATTGCGCAAAACATGTCAGGTGCGATCATACCAGCACTAATGCACCGGATCCCATCAGAACTCCGCGGTTAAGCGTGCTTGGGCGAGAGTAGTACTAGGATGGGTGACCTCCTGGGAAGTCCTCGTGTTGCACCTCTTTTTCCTCTTTCTTTTTTTCCTTTTTCGCCCATTTGGCGGTATCGGTGGTTCTCAGCAGGACTGCATTGGACAGATCTCGAAAAGTTATATGAAATAGACACATGATTTGCATAAATCCGAGTCCTGTGCTAAAAGTTGTGTCCCTCTAGAGTATACGACGCTGAATCCTCAGTTTTTCACCACTTTCTACACCGATCGGCTCGGCCTTCCGCCCTCCCAAAATTGCGCGGTATTTATCAGTGAATTTGCGCAGGTGCATTGTTTGCCCTGATAGCGGTAAATCCGTACTCGGTCCGTTGCAACTGGAGCAAGCTCCGCCCTCGGCATTCATATAGGAGTTGATTGCGCAAAACATGTCAGGTGCGATCATACCAGCACTAATGCACCGGATCCCATCAGAACTCCGCAGTTAAGCGTGCTTGGGCGAGAGTAGTACTAGGATGGGTGACCTCCTGGGAAGTCCTCGTGTTGCACCTCTTTTTCCTCTTTCTTTTTTTCCTTTTTCGCCCATTTGGCGGTATCGGTGGTTCTCAGCAGGACTGCATTGGACAGATCTCGAAAAGTTATATGAAATAGACACATGATTTGCATAAATCCGAGTCCTGTGCTAAAAGTTGTGTCCCTCTAGAGTATACGACGCTGAATCCTCAGTTTTTCACCACTTTCTACACCGATCGGCTCGGCCTTCCGCCCTCCCAAAATTGCGCGGTATTTATCAGTGAATTTGCGCAGGTGCATTGTTTGCCCTGATAGCGGTAAATCCGTACTCGGTCCGTTGCAACTAGAGCAAGCTCCGCCCTCGGCATTCATATAGGAGTTGATTGCGCAAAACATGTCAGGTGCGATCATACCAGCACTAATGCACGGATCCCATCGAACTCATGATTAAGCGTGCTTGGGCGAGTAGTACTAGGATGGGTGACCTGGGAAGTCCTCGTGTTGCACCTCTTTTTCCTCTTTCTTTTTTTCCTTTTTCGCCCATTTGGCGGTATCGGTGGTTCTCAGCAGGACTGCATTGGACAGATCTCGAAAAGTTATATGAAATAGACACATGATTTGCATAAATCCGAGTCCTGTGCTAAAAGTTGTGTCCCTCTAGAGTATACGACGCTGAATCCTCAGTTTTTCACCACTTTCTACACCGATCGGCTCGGCCTTCCGCCCTCCCAAAATTGCGCGGTATTTATCAGTGAATTTGCGCAGGTGCATTGTTTGCCCTGATAGCGGTAAATCCGTACTCGGTCCGTTGCAACTGGAGCAAGCTCCGCCCTCGGCATTCATATAGGAGTTGATTGCGCAAAACATGTCAGGTGCGATCATACCAGCACTAATGCACCGGATCCCATCAGAACTCCGCAGTTAAGCGTGCTTGGGCGAGAGTAGTACTAGGATGGGTGACCTCCTGGGAAGTCCTCGTGTTGCACCTCTTTTTCCTCTTTCTTTTTTTCCTTTTTCGCCCATTTGGCGGTATCGGTGGTTCTCAGCAGGACTGCATTGGACAGATCTCGAAAAGTTATATGAAATAGACACATGATTTGCATAAATCCGAGTCCTGTGCTAAAAGTTGTGTCCCTCTAGAGTATACGACGCTGAATCCTCAGTTTTTCACCACTTTCTACACCGATCGGCTCGGCCTTCCGCCCTCCCAAAATTGCGCGGTATTTATCAGTGAATTTGCGCAGGTGCATTGTTTGCCCTGATAGCGGTAAATCCGTACTCGGTCCGTTGCAACAGGAGCAAGCTCCGCCCTCGGCATTCATATAGGAGTTGATTGCGCAAAACATGTCAGGTGCGATCATACCAGCACTAATGCACCGGATCCCATCAGAACTCCGCAGTCAAGCGTGCTTGGGCGAGAGTAGTACTAGGATGGGTGACCTCTTAGGAAGTCCTCGTGTTGCACCTCTTTTTCCTCTTTCTTTTTTTCCTTTTTTGCCCATTTGGCGGTATCGGTGGTTCTCAGCAGGACTGCATTGGACAGATCTCGAAAAGTTATATGAAATAGACACATGATTTGCATAAATCCGAGTCCTGTGCTAAAAGTTGTGTCCCTCTAGAGTATACGACGCTGAATCCTCAGTTTTTCACCACTTTCTACACCGATCGGCTCGGCCTTCCGCCCTCCCAAAATTGCGCGGTATTTATCAGTGAATTTGCGCAGGTGCATTGTTTGCCCTGATAGCGGTAAATCCGTACTCGGTCCGTTGCAACTGGAGCAAGCTCCGCCCTCGGCATTCATATAGGAGTTGATTGCGCAAAACATGTCAGGTGCGATCATACCAGCACTAATGCACCGGATCCCATCAGAACTCCGCAGTTAAGCGTGCTTGGGCGAGAGTAGTACTAGGATGGGTGACCTCCTGGGAAGTCCTCGTGTTGCACCTCTTTTTCCTCTTTCTTTTTTTCCTTTTTTTGCCATTTGGCGGTATCGGTGGTTCTCAGCAGGACTGCATTGGACAGATCTCGAAAAGTTATATGAAATAGACACATGATTTGCATAAATCCGAGTCCTGTGCTAAAAGTTGTGTCCCTCTAGAGTATACGACGCTGAATCCTCAGTTTTTCACCACTTTCTACACCGATCGGCTCGGCCTTCCGCCCTCCCAAAATTGCGCGGTATTTATCAGTGAATTTGCGCAGGTGCATTGTTTGCCCTGATAGCGGTAAATCCGTACTCGGTCCGTTGCAACTGGAGCAAGCTCCGCCCTCGGCATTCATATAGGAGTTGATTGCGCAAAACATGTCAGGTGCGATCATACCAGCACTAATGCACCGGATCCCATCAGAACTCCGCAGTTAAGCGTGCTTGGGCGAGGTAGTACTAGGATGGGTGACCTCCTGGGAAGTCCTCGTGTTGCACCTCTTTTTCCTCTTTCTCTTTTTCCTTTTTTTGCCATTTGGCGGTATCGGTGGTTCTCAGCAGGACTGCATTGGACAGATCTCGAAAAGTTATATGAAATAGACACATGATTTGCATAAATCCGAGTCCTGTGCTAAAAGTTGTGTCCCTCCAGAGTTTACGACGCTGAATCCTCAGTTTTTCACCACTTTCTACACCGATCGGCTCGGCCTTCCGCCCTCCCAAAATTGCGCGGTATTTATCAGTGAATTTGCGCAGGTGCATGGTTTGCCCTGATAGCGGTAAATCCGTACTCGGTCCGTTCCAACTGGAGCAAGCTCCGCCCTCGGCATTCATATAGGAGTTGATTGCGCAAAACATGTCAGGTGCGATCATACCAGCACTAATGCACCGGATCCCATCAGAACTCCGCAGTGAAGCGTGCTTGGGCGAGAGTAGTACTAGGATGGGTGACCTCCTGGGAAGTCCTCGTGTTGCACCTCTTTTTCCTCTTTCTCTTTTTCCTTTTTTTGCCATTTGGCGGTATCGGTGGTTCTCAGCAGGACTGCATTGGACAGATCTCGAAAAGTTATATGAAATAGACACATGATTTGCATAAATCCGAGTCCTGTGCTAAAAGTTGTGTCGCTCCAGAATTTATGACGCTAAATTCTCAGTTTTCACCACTTTCTACACCGACCGGCTCGGCCTTCTGCCCTCCCAAAATTGTGCAATATTTATCGGTGAATTTGCGCGGGTGCATTGTTTGCCACGATAGCGGTAAATCCGTACTCGGTCCGTTGCAAGCTGGAGCAAGCTCCGCCCTCGGCATTCATATAGGAGTTGATTGCGCAAAACATGTCAGGTGCGATCATACCAGCACTAATGCACCGGATCCCATCAGAACTCCGCAGTTAAGCGTGCTTGGGCGAGAGTAGTACTAGGATGGGTGATCTCCTGGGAAGTCCTCGTGTTGCACCTCTTTTTCCTCTTTCTTTTTTTCCTTTTTCGCCCATTTGGCGGTATCGGTGGTTCTCAGCAGGACTGCATTAGACACATGATTTGCATAAATCCGAGTCCTGTGCTAAAAGTTGTGTCCCTCTAGAGTATACGACGCTGAATCCTCAATTTTTCACCACTTTCTACACCGATCGGCTCGGCCTTCCGCCCTCCCAAAATTGCGCGGTATTTATCAGTGAATTTGCGCAGGTGCATTGTTTGCCCTGATAGCGGTAAATCCGTACTCGGTCCGTTGCAACTGGAGCAAGCTCGCCCTCGGCATTCATATAGGAGTTGATTGCGCAAAACATGTCGGGTGCGATCATACCGGCACTAATGCACCGGATCCCATCGAACTCATGATTAAGCGTGCTTGGGCGAGTAGTACTAGGATGGGTGACCTCTGGGAAGTCCTCGTGTTGCACCTCTTTTTCCTCTTTCTTTTTTCCTTTTTCGCCCATTTGGATGTATCGTTTGTTCTCAGCAGTTCTGCATTGGACAGATCTCGAAAAGTTATATGAAATAGACACATGATTTGCATAAATCCGAGTCCTGTGCTAAAAGTTGTGTCCCTCTAGAGTATACGACGCTGAATCCTCAATTTTTCACCACTTTCTACACCGATCGGCTCGGCCTTCCGCCCTCCCAAAATTGCGCGGTATTTATCAGTGAATTTGCGCAGTTTCATTGTTTGCCCTGATAGCGGTAAATCCGTACTCGGTCCGTTCCAACTGGAGCAAGCTCCGCCCTCGGCATTCATATAGGAGTTGATTGCGCAAAACATGTCAGGTGCGATCATACCAGCACTAATGCACCGGATCCCATCAGAACTCCGCCGTTAAGCGTGCTTGGGCGAGAGTAGTACTAGGATGGGTGACCTCCTGGGAAGTCCTCGTGTTGCACCTCTTTTTCCTCTTTTATTTCCTTTTTTGTCCATTTGGCGGTATCGGTGGTTCTCGGCGGGGTGCATTGGACAGATCTCGAAAAGTTATATGAAATAGACACATGATTTGCATAAATCCGAGTCCTGTGCTAAAAGTTGTGTCCCTCCAGAGTTTACGACGCTGAATCCTCAGTTTTTCACCACTTTCTACACCGATCGGCTCGGCCTTCCGCCCTCCCAAAATTGCGCGGTATTTATCAGTGAATTTGCGCAGGTGCATGGTTTGCCCTGATAGCGGTAAATCCGTACTCGGTCCGTTCCAACTGGAGCAAGCTCCGCCCTCGGCATTCATATAGGAGTTGATTGCGCAAAACATGTCAGGTGCGATCATACCAGCACTAATGCACCGGATCCCATCAGAACTCCGCCGTGAAGCGTGCTTGGGCGAGAGTAGTACTAGGATGGGTGATGGGAAGTCCTCGTGTTGCACCTCTTTTTCCTCTTTCTTTTTTTCCTTTTTCGCCCATTTGGCGGTATCGGTGGTTCTCGGCGGGGTGCATTGGACAGATCTCGAAAAGTTATATGAAATAGACACATGATTTGCATAAATCCGAGTCCTGTGCTAAAAGTTGTGTCCCTTTAGAGTTTACGACGCTGAATCCTCAGTTTTTCACCACTTTCTACACCGATCGGCTCGGCCTTCCGCCCTCCCAAAATTGCGCGGTATTTATCAGTGAATTTGCGCAGGTGCATGGTTTGCCCTGATAGCGGTAAATCCGTACTCGGTCCGTTCCAACTGGAGCAAGCTCCGCCCTCGGCATTCATATAGGAGTTGATTGCGCAAAACATGTCAGGTGCGATCATACCAGCACTAATGCACCGGATCCCATCAGAACTCCGCAGTGAAGCGTGCTTGGGCGAGAGTAGTACTAGGATGGGTGACCTCCTGGGAAGTCCTCGTGTTGCACCTCTTTTTCCTCTTTCTTTTTTTCCTTTTTCGCCCATTTGGCGGTATCGGTGGTTCTCGGCGGGGTGCATTGGACAGATCTCGAAAAGTTATATGAAATAGACACATGATTTGCATAAATCCGAGTCCTGTGCTAAAAGTTGTGTCCCTACAGAGTATACGACGCTGAATCCTCGATTTTTCACCACTTTCTACACCGATCGGCTCGGCCTTCCGCCCTCCCAAAATTGCGCGGTATTTATCAGTGAATTTGCGCGGGTGCATTGTTTGCCATTATAGCGGTAAATCCGTACTCGGTCCGTTCCAACTGGAGCAAGCTCCGCCCTCGGCATTCATATAGGAGTTGATTGCGCAAAATATGTCAGGTGCGATCATACCAGCACTAATGCACCGGATCCCATCAGAACTCCGCCGTGAAGCGTGCTTGGGCGAGAGTAGTACTAGGATGGGTGACCTCCTGGGAAGTCCTCGTGTTGCACCTCTTTTTCCTCTTTCTTTTTTTCCTTTTTTTGCCATTTGGCGGTATCGGTGGTTCTCAGCAGGACTGCATTGGACAGATCTCGAAAAGTTATATGAAATAGACACATGATTTGCATAAATCCGAGTCCTGTGCTAAAAGTTGTGTCCCTACAGAGTTTACGACGCTGAATCCTCAGTTTTTCACCACTTTCTATACACCGATCGGCTCGGCCTTCCGCCCTCCCAAAATTGCGCAGTATTTATCAGTGATTTGCGCAGGTGCATGGTTTGCCCTTAAAGCGGTAAATCCGTACTCGGTCCGTTCCAACTGGAGCAAGCTCCGCCCTCGGCATTCATATAGGAGTTGATTGCGCAAAACATGTCAGGTGCGATCATACCAGCACTAATGCACCGGATCCCATCAGAACTCCGCAGTGAAGCGTGCTTGGGCGAGAGTAGTACTAGGATGGGTGACCTCCTGGGAAGTCCTCGTGTTGCACCTCTTTTTCCTCTTTCTTTTTTCCTTTTTCGCCCATTTGGCGGTATCGGTGGTTCTCGGCGGGAATTTGCATTGGACAGATCTCGAAAAGTTATATGAAATAGACACATGATTTGCATAAATCCGAGTCCTGTGCTAAAAGTTGTGTCCCTCCAGAGTTTACGACGCTGAATCCTCAGTTTTTCACCACTTTCTACACCGATCGGCTCGGCCTTCCGCCCTCCCAAAATTGCGCGGTATTTATCAGTGAATTTGCGCAGGTGCATGGTTTGCCCTGATAGCGGTAAATCCGTACTCGGTCCGTTCCAACTGGAGCAAGCTCCGCCCTCGGCATTCATATAGGAGTTGATTGCGCAAAACATGTCAGGTGCGATCATACCAGCACTAATGCACCGGATCCCATCAGAACTCCGCAGTGAAGCGTGCTTGGGCGAGAGTAGTACTAGGATGGGTGACCTCCTGGGAAGTCCTCGTGTTGCACCTCTTTTTCCTCTTTCTCTTTTTCCTTTTTTTGCCATTTGGCGGTATCGGTGGTTCTCAGCAGGACTGCATTGGACAGATCTCGAAAAGTTATATGAAATAGGCACATGATTTGCATAAATCCGAGTCCTGTGCTAAAAGTTGTGTCCCTCCAGAGTTTACGACGCTGAATCCTCAGTTTTTCACCACTTTCTACACCGATCGGCTCGGCCTTCCGCCCTCCCAAAATTGCGCGGTATTTATCAGTGAATTTGCGCAGGTGCATGGTTTGCCCTGATAGCGGTAAATCCGTACTCGGTCCGTTCCAACTGGAGCAAGCTCCGCCCTCGGCATTCATATAGGAGTTGATTGCGCAAAACATGTCAGGTGCGATCATACCAGCACTAATGCACCGGATCCCATCAGAACTCATGATTAAGCGTGCTTGGGCGAGAGTAGTACTAGGATGGGTGACCTGGGAAGTCCTCGTGTTGCACCTCTTTTTCCTCTTTCTTTTTTTCCTTTTTCGCCCATTTGGCGGTATCGGTGGTTCTCAGCAGGACTGCATTGGACAGATCTCGAAAAGTTATATGAAATAGACACATGATTTGCATAAATCCGAGTCCTGTGCTAAAAGTTGTGTCCCTCCAGAGTTTACGACGCTGAATCCTCAGTTTTTCACCACTTTCTACACCGATCGGCTCGGCCTTCCGCCCTCCCAAAATTGCGCGGTATTTATCAGTGAATTTGCGCAGGTGCATTGTTTGCCCTGATAGCGGTAAATCCGTACTCGGTCCGTTGCAACTGGAGCAAGCTCCGCCCTCGGCATTCATATAGGAGTTGATTGCGCAAAACATGTCAGGTGCGATCATACCAGCACTAATGCACCGGATCCCATCATAACTCATGAGTTAAGCGTGCTTGGGCGAGAGTAGTACTAGGATGGGTGACCTCCTGGGAAGTCCTCGTGTTGCACCTCTTTTTCCTCTTTCTCTTTTTCCTTTTTTTGCCATTTGGCGGTATCGGTGGTTCTCAGCAGGACTGCATTGGACAGATCTCGAAAAGTTATATGAAATAGACACATGATTTGCATAAATCCGAGTCCTGTGCTAAAAGTTGTGTCCCTCTAGAGTTTAAGACGCCGAATCCTCAGTTTTTCACCACTTTCTACACCGATCGGCTCGGCCTTCCGCCCTCCCAAAATTGCGCGGTATTTATCAGTGAATTTGCGTAGGTGCATTGTTTGCCACGATAGCGGTAAATCCGTACTCGGTCCGTTGCAACTGGAGGCAAGCTTCGCCCTCGGCATTCATATAGGAGTTGATGCGCAAAACATGTCAGGTGCGATCATACAAGCACTATTGCATCGGATCCCATCAGAACTCCGCGATTAAGCGTGCTTGGGCGAGAGTAGTACTAGGATGGGTGACCTCTGGGAAGTCCTTGTGTTGCACCTCTTTTTCCTCTTTCTTTTTTCCTTTTTTTGCCATTTGGCGGTATCGGTGGTTCTCGGCGGGGTGCATTGGACGGATCTCGAAAAGTTATATGAAATAGACACATGATTTGCATAAATCCGAGTCCTGTGCTAAAAGTTGTGTCCCTCCAGAGTATACGACGCTGAATCCTCAGTTTTTCACCACTTTCTACACCGATCGGCTCGGCCTTCCGCCCTCCCAAAATTGCGCGGTATTTATCAGTGAATTTGCGCAGGTGCATTGTTTGCCCTGATAGCGGTAAATCCGTACTCGGTCCGTTGCAACTGGAGCAAGCTCCGCCCTCGGCATTCATATAGGAGTTGATTGCGCAAAACATGTCAGGTGCGATCATACCAGCACTAATGCACCGGATCCCATCAGAACTCCGCAGTTAAGCGTGCTTGGGCGAGAGTAGTACTAGGATGGGTGACCTCCTGGGAAGTCCTCGTGTTGCACCTCTTTTTCCTCTTTTTTTTTTCCTTTTTCGCCCATTTGGCGGTATCGGTGGTTCTCAGCAGGACTGCATTGGACAGATCTCGAAAAGTTATATGAAATAGACACATGATTTGCATAAATCCGAGTCCTGTGCTAAAAGTTGTGTCCCTCTAGAGTATACGACGCTGAATCCTCGATTTTTCACCACTTTCTACACCGATCGGCTCGGCCTTCCGCCCTCCCAAAATTGCGCGGTATTTATCAGTGATTTTGCGCTGGTGCATTGTTTGCCATGATAGCTGTAAATCCGTACTCGGTCCGTTGCTACTGGAGCAAGCTCCGCCCTCGGCATTCATATAGGAGTTGATTGCGCAAAACATGTCAGGTTCGATCATACCAGCACTAATGCCGGATCCCATCGAACTCCGCGATTAAGCGTGCTTGGGCGAGAGTAGTACTAGGATGGGTGACCTCTGGGAAGTCCTCGTGTTGCACCTCTTTTTCCTCTTTCTTTTTTTCCTTTTTCGCCATTTGGCGGTATCGGTGGTTCTCGGCGGGGCATTGGACGGATCTCGAAAAGTTATATGAAATAGACACATGATTTGCATAAATCCGAGTCTGTGCTAAAAGTTGTGTCCCTACAGAGTATACGACGCTGAATCCTCGATTTTTCACCACTTTCTACACCGATCGGCTCGGCCTTCCGCCCTCCCAAAATTGCGCGGTATTTATCAGTGAATTTGCGCGGGTGCATTGTTTGCCACGATAGCGGTAAATCCGTACTCGGTCGTTTGCAAGCTGGAGCAAGCTCCGCCCTCGGCATTCATATAGGAGTTGATTGCGCAAAACATGTCAGGTGCGATCATACCGGCACTAATGCACCGGATCCCATCGAACTCCGCGATTAAGCGTGCTTGGGCGAGAGTAGTACTAGGATGGGTGACCTCTGGGAAGTCCTCGTGTTGCACCTCTTTTTCCTCTTTCTTTTTTCCTTTTTCGCCCATTTGGCGGTATCGGTGGTTCTCGGCGGGGCGCATTGGACGGATCTCGAAAAGTTATATGAAATAGACACATGATTTGCATAAATCCGAGTCTGTGCTAAAAGTTGTGTCCCTACAGAGTATACGACGCTGAATCCTCAGTTTTTCACCACTTTCTACACCGATCGGCTCGGCCTTCCGCCCTCCCAAAATTGCGCGGTATTTATCAGTGAATTTGCGCGGGTGCATTGTTTGCCACGATAGCGGTAAATCCGTACTCGGTCCGTTGCAAGCTGGAGCAAGCTCGCCCTCGGCATTCATATAGGAGTTGATTGCGCAAAACATGTCGGGTGCGATCATACCGGCACTAATGCACCGGATCCCATCGAACTCCGCGATTAAGCGTGCTTGGGCGAGAGTAGTACTAGGATGGGTGACCTCTGGGAAGTCCTCGTGTTGCACCTCTTTTTCCTCTTTCTTTTTTCCTTTTTCGCCCATTTGGCGGTATCGGTGGTTCTCGGCGGAGTGCATTGGACGGATCTCGAAAAGTTATATGAAATAGACACATGATTTGCATAAATCCGAGTCTGTGCTAAAAGTTGTGTCCCTCTAGAGTATACGACGCTGAATCCTCGATTTTTCACCACTTTCTACACCGATCGGCTCGGCCTTCCGCCCTCCCAAAATTGCGCGGTATTTATCAGTGAATTTGCGCGGGTGCATTGTTTGCCACGATAGCGGTAAATCCGTACTCGGTCCGTTGCAAGCTGGAGCAAGCTCCGCCCTCGGCATTCATATAGGAGTTGATTGCGCAAAACATGTCGGGTGCGATCATACCGGCACTAATGCACCGGATCCCATCGAACTCCGCGATTAAGCGTGCTTGGGCGAGTAGTACTAGGATGGGTGACCTCCTGGGAAGTCCTCGTGTTGCACCTCTTTTTCCTCTTTCTTTTTTCCTTTTTCGCCCATTTGGCGGTATCGGTGGTTCTCAACAGATCGCATTGGACAGATCTCGAAAAGTTATATGAAATAGACACATGATTTGCATAAATCCGAGTCTGTGCTAAAAGTTGTGTCCCTCCAGAGTTTACGACGCTGAATCCTCAGTTTTTCACCACTTTCTACACCGATCGGCTCGGCCTTCCGCCCTCCCAAAATTGCGCGGTATTTATCAGTGAATTTGCGCGGGTGCATTGTTTGCCACGATAGCGGTAAATCCGTACTCGGTCCGTTGCAAGCTGGAGCAAGCTCCGCCCTCGGCATTCATATAGGAGTTGATTGCGCAAAACATGTCGGGTGCGATCATACCGGCACTAATGCACCGGATCCCATCGAACTCCGCGATTAAGCGTGCTTGGGCGAGAGTAGTACTAGGATGGGTGACCTCCTGGGAAGTCCTCGTGTTGCACCTCTTTTTCCTCTTTCTTTTTTCCTTTTTCGCCCATTTGGCGGTATCGGTGGTTCTCAGCAGGACTGCATTGGACAGATCTCGAAAAGTTATATGAAATAGACACATGATTTGCATAAATCCGAGTCTGTGCTAAAAGTTGTGTCCCTCCAGAGTATACGACGCTGAATCCTCAGTTTTTCACCACTTTCTACACCGATCGGCTCGGCCTTCCGCCCTCCCAAAATTGCGCGGTATTTATCAGTGAATTTGCGCGGGTGCATTGTTTGCCCTGATAGCGGTAAATCCGTACTCGGTCCGTTGCAAGCTGGAGCAAGCTCCGCCCTTGGCATTCATATAGTAGTTGATTGCGCAAAACATGTCGGGTGCGATCATACCGGCACTAATGCACCGGATCCCATCGAACTCCGCGATTAAGCGTGCTTGGGCGAGAGTAGTACTAGGATGGGTGACCTCTGGGAAGTCCTCGTGTTGCACCTCTTTTTCCTCTTTCTTTTTTCCTTTTTCGCCCATTTGGCGGTATCGGTGGTTCTCGGCGGGTGCATTGGACAGATCTCGAAAAGTTATATGAAATAGACACATGATTTGCATAAATCCGAGTCTGTGCTAAAAGTTGTGTCCCTCTAGAGTATACGACGCTGAATCCTCAGTTTTTCACCACTTTCTACACCGATCGGCTCGGCCTTCCGCCCTCCCAAAATTGCGCGGTATTTATCAGTGAATTTGCGCGGGTGCATTGTTTGCCACGATAGCGGTAAATCCGTACTCGGTCCGTTGCAAGCTGGAGCAAGCTCCGCCCTCGGCATTCATATAGGAGTTGATTGCGCAAAACATGTCGGGTGCGATCATACCGGCACTAATGCACCGGATCCCATCGAACTCCGCGATTAAGCGTGCTTGGGCGAGAGTAGTACTAGGATGGGTGACCTCTGGGAAGTCCTCGTGTTGCACCTCTTTTTCCTCTTTCTTTTTTCCTTTTTCGCCCATTTGGCGGTATCGGTGGTTCTCGGCGGGAGGCATTGGACGGATCTCGAAAAGTTATATGAAATAGACACATGATTTGCATAAATCCGAGTCTGTGCTAAAAGTTGTGTCCCTCTAGAGTATACGACGCTGAATCCTCAGTTTTTCACCACTTTCTACACCGATCGGCTCGGCCTTCCGCCCTCCCAAAATTGCGCGGTATTTATCAGTGAATTTGCGCTGGTGCATGGTTTGCCACGATAGCGGTAAATCCGTACTCGGTCCGTTGCAAGCTGGAGCAAGCTCGCCCTCGGCATTCATATAGGAGTTGATTGCGCAAAACATGTCGGGTGCGATCATACCGGCACTAATGCACCGGATCCCATCGAACTCCGCGATTAAGCGTGCTTGGGCGAGAGTAGTACTAGGATGGGTGACCTCTGGGAAGTCCTCGTGTTGCACCTCTTTTTCCTCTTTCTTTTTTCCTTTTTCGCCCATTTGGCGGTATCGGTGGTTCTCGGCGGGAGCATTGGACAGATCTCGAAAAGTTATATGAAATAGACACATGATTTGCATAAATTAGAGTCATGTGCTAAAAGTTGTGTCCCTCTAGAGTATACGACGCTGAATCCTCAGTTTTTCACCACTTTCTACACCGATCGGCTCGGCCTTCCGCCCTCCCAAAATTGCGCGGTATTTATCAGTGAATTTGCGCAGGTGCATTGTTTGCCCTGATAGCGGTAAATCCGTACTCGGTCCGTTGCAACTGGAGCAAGCTCCGCCCTCGGCATTCATATAGGAGTTGATTGCGCAAAACATGTCAGGTGCGATCATACCAGCACTAATGCACCGGATCCCATCAGAACTCCGCGGTTAAGCGTGCTTGGGCGAGAGTAGTACTAGGATGGGTGACCTCCTGGGAAGTCCTCGTGTTGCACCTCTTTTTCCTCTTTCTTTTTTTCCTTTTTCGCCCATTTGGCGGTATCGGTGGTTCTCTGCGGGATTTGCATTGGACGAGATCTCGAAAAGTTATATGAAATAGACACATGATTTGCATAAATCCGAGTCTGTGCTAAAAGTTGTGTCCCTCTAGAGTATACGACGCTGAATCCTCAGTTTTTCACCACTTTCTACACCGATCGGCTCGGCCTTCCGCCCTCCCAAAATTGCGCGGTATTTATCAGTGAATTTGCGCAGGTGCATTGTTTGCCCTGATAGCGGTAAATCCGTACTCGGTCCGTTGCAAGTGGAGCAAGCTCCGCCCTCGGCATTCATATAGGAGTTGATTGCGCAAAACATGTCAGGTGCGATCATACCAGCACTAATGCACCGGATCCCATCAGAACTCCGCAGTTAAGCGTGCTTGGGCGAGAGTAGTACTAGGATGGGTGACGGGAAGTCCTCGTGTTGCACCTCTTTTTCCTCTTTCTTTTTTTCCTTTTTCGCCATTTGGCGGTATCGGTGGTTCTCGGCGGGGTGCATTGGACAGATCTCGAAAAGTTATATGAAATAGACACATGATTTGCATAAATCCGAGTCCTGTGCTAAAAGTTGTGTCCCTCTAGAGTATACGACGCTGAATCCTCAGTTTTTCACCACTTTCTACACCGATCGGCTCGGCCTTCCGCCCTCCCAAAATTGCGCGGTATTTATCAGTGAATTTGCGCAGGTGCATTGTTTGCCCTGATAGCGGTAAATCCGTACTCGGTCCGTTGCTGGAGCAAGCTCCGCCCTCGGCATTCATATAGGAGTTGATTGCGCAAAACATGTCAGGTGCGATCATACCCGCACTAATGCACCGGATCCCATCAGAACTCCGCAGTTAAGAGTGCTTGGGCGAGAGTAGTACTAGGATGGGTGACCTCCTGGGAAGTCCTCGTGTTGCACCTCTTTTTCCTCTTTCTTTTTTTCCTTTTTTTCGCCCATTTGGCGGTATCGGTGGTTCTCGGCGGAATTTGCATTGGACAGATCTCAAAAAGTTATATGAAATAGACAGATGATTTGCATAAATCCGAGTCCTGTGCTAAAAGTTGTGTCCCTCTAGAGTATACGATGCTGAATCCTCAGATTTTCACCACTTTCTACACCGATAGGCTCAGCCTTCGGCCTTCCCAAAATTATGCGATATTTATCAGTGAATTTGTGCAGTTGCATGGTTTTCCCTGATAACGGTAAATCCGTCTTAACCGTCTCAGTCCGTCCCGATTAGAGCAAGCTTCGCCCTCGGCATTCATATAGGAGTTGATTGCGCAAAACATGTCGGGTGCGATCATACCGGCACTAATGCACCGGATCCCATCGAACTCCGCGATTAAGCGTGCTTGGGCGAGAGTAGTACTAGGATGGGTGACCTCTTGGGAAGTCCTCGTGTTGCACCTCTTTTTCCTCTTTCTTTTTTCTTTTTTGCCATTTGGCGGTATCGGTGGTTCTCAGCAGGACTGCATTGGACAGATCTCGAAAAGTTATATGAAATAGACACATGATTTGCATAAATCCGAGTCTGTGCTAAAAGTTGTGTCCCTTTCGAGTATACGACGCTGAATCCTCAGTTTTTCACCACTTTCTACACCGATCGGCTCGGCCTTCCGCCCTCCCAAAATTGCGCGGTATTTATCAGTGAATTTGCGCAGGTGCATTGTTTGCCCTGATAGCGGTAAATCCGTACTCGGTCCGTTGCAAGCTGGAGCAAGCTTCGCCCTCGGCATTCATATAGGAGTTGATCGCGCAGAACATGTTAGGTGTGATCATACCAGCACTAATGCACCAGATCCCATTAGAACTTCGTAGTTAAGCGTGCTTGGGCTAGAGTTGTACTAGGATGGGTGACCTCTGGGAAGTCCTCGTGTTGCACCTCTTTTTCCTCTTTCTTTTTTCCTTTTTTGCCATTTGGCGGTATCGGTGGTTCTCGGCGGGATGCATTGGACAGATCTCGAAAAGTTATATGAAATAGGCACATGATTTGCATAAATCCGAGTCCTGTGCTAAAAGTTGTGTCCCTCTAGAGTATACGACGCTGAATCCTCGATTTTTGACCACTTTCTACACCGATCGGCTCGGCCTTCCGCCCTCCCAAAATTGCGCGGTATTTATCAGTGAATTTGCGCGGGTGCATTGTTTGCCACGATAGCGGTAAATCCGTACTCGGTCCGTTGCAAGCTGGAGCAAGCTCCGCCCTCGGCATTCATATAGGAGTTGATTGCGCAAAACATGTCGGGTGCGATCATACCGGCACTAATGCACCGGATCCCATCGAACTCCGCGATTAAGCGTGCTTGGGCGAGAGTAGTACTAGGATGGGTGACCTCACTGGGAAGTCCTCGTGTTGCACCTCTTTTTCCTCTTTCTTTTTTCCTTTTTTTGCCATTTGGCGGTATCGGTGGTTCTCGGCGGGGCATTGGACAGATCTCGAAAAGTTATATGAAATAGACATATGATTTGCATAAATCCGAGTACTGTGCTAAAAGTTGTGTCCCTCTAGAGTTTACGACGCTGAATCCTCAGTTTTTCACCACTTTCTACACCGATCGGCTCGGCCTTCCGCCCTCCCAAAATTGCGCGGTATTTATCAGTGAATTTGCGCAGGTGCATGGTTTGCCCTGATAGCGGTAAATCCGTACTCGGTCCGTTCCAACTGGAGCAAGCTCCGCCCTCGGCATTCATATAGGAGTTGATTGCGCAAAACATGTCAGGTGCGATCATACCAGCACTAATGCACCGGATCCCATCAGAACTCCGCAGTGAAGCGTGCTTGGGCGAGAGTAGTACTAGGATGGGTGACCTCCTGGGAAGTCCTCGTGTTGCACCTCTTTTTCCTCTTTCTCTTTTTCCTTTTTTTGCCATTTGGCGGTATCGGTGGTTCTCAGCAGGACTGCATTGGACAGATCTCGAAAAGTTATATGAAATAGACACATGATTTGCATAAATCCGAGTCCTGTGCTAAAAGTTGTGTCCCTCCAGAGTTTACGACGCTGAATCCTCAGTTTTTCACCACTTTCTACACCGATCGGCTCGGCCTTCCGCCCTCCCAAAATTGCGCGGTATTTATCAGTGAATTTGCGCAGGTGCATGGTTTGCCCTGATAGCGGTAAATCCGTACTCGGTCCGTTCCAACTGGAGCAAGCTCCGCCCTCGGCATTCATATAGGAGTTGATTGCGCAAAACATGTCAGGTGCGATCATACCAGCACTAATGCACCGGATCCCATCAGAACTCCGCAGTGAAGCGTGCTTGGGCGAGAGTAGTACTAGGATGGGTGACCTCCTGGGAAGTCCTCGTGTTGCACCTCTTTTTCCTCTTTCTCTTTTTCCTTTTTTTGCCATTTGGCGGTATCGGTGGTTCTCAGCAGGCCTGCATTGGACCGATCTCGAAAAGTTATATGAAATAGACACATGATTTGCATAAATCCGAGTACTGTGCTAAAAGTTGTGTCCCTCTAGAGTATACGACGCTGAATCCTCAGTTTTTCACCACTTTCTACACCGATCGGCTCGGCCTTCCGCCCTCCCAAAATTGCGCGGTATTTATCAGTGAATTTGCGCAGGTGCATGGTTTGCCCTGATAGCGGTAAATCCGTACTCGGTCCGTTGCAACTGGAGCAAGCTCCGCCCTCGGCATTCATATAGGAGTTGATTGCGCAAAACATGTCAGGTGCGATCATACCAGCACTAATGCACCGGATCCCATCAGAACTCCGCAGTCAAGCGTGCTTGGGCGAGAGTAGTACTAGGATGGGTGACCTCCTGGGAAGTCCTCGTGTTGCACCTCTTTTTCCTCTTTCTTTTTTTCCTTTTTTTGCCATTTGGCGGTATCGGTGGTTCTCAGCAGGACTGCATTGGACAGATCTCGAAAAGTTATATGAAATAGACACATGATTTGCATAAATCCGAGTCCTGTGCTAAAAGTTGTGTCCCTCTAGAGTATACGACGCTGAATCCTCAGTTTTTCACCACTTTCTACACCGATCGGCTCGGCCTTCCGCCCTCCCAAAATTGCGCGGTATTTATCAGTGAATTTGCGCAGGTGCATGGTTTGCCCTGATAGCGGTAAATCCGTACTCGGTCCGTTGCAACTGGAGCAAGCTCCGCCCTCGGCATTCATATAGGAGTTGATTGCGCAAAACATGTCAGGTGCGATCATACCAGCACTAATGCACCGGATCCCATCAGAACTCCGCAGTTAAGCGTGCTTGGGCGAGAGTAGTACTATGATGGGTGACCTCTTGGGAAGTCCTCGTGTTGCACCTCTTTTTCTTTTTCCTTTTTTTGCCTTATGGCGGTATCGGTGGTTCTCAGCAGGACTGCATTGGACAGATCTCGAAAAGTTATATGAAATAGACACATGATTTGCATAAATCCGAGTCCTGTGCTAAAAGTTGTGTCCCTCTAGAGTATACGACGCTGAATCCTCAGTTTTTCACCACTTTCTACACCGATCGGCTCGGCCTTCCGCCCTCCCAAAATTGCGCGGTATTTATCAGTGAATTTGCGCAGGTGCATGGTTTGCCCTGATAGCGGTAAATCCGTACTCGGTCCGTTGCAACTGGAGCAAGCTCCGCCCTCGGCATTCATATAGGAGTTGATTGCGCAAAACATGTCAGGTGCGATCATACCAGCACTAATGCACCGGATCCCATCAGAACTCCGCAGTTAAGCGTGCTTGGGCGAGAGTAGTACTAGGATGGGTGACCTCCTGGGAAGTCCTCGTGTTGCACCTCTTTTTCCTCTTTCTTTTTTTCCTTTTTCGCCCATTTGGCGGTATCGGTGGTTCTCAGCAGGACTGCATTGGACAGATCTCGAAAAGTTATATGAAATAGACACATGATTTGCATAAATCCGAGTCCTGTGCTAAAAGTTGTGTCCCTCCAGAGTTTACGACGCTGAATCCTCAGTTTTTCACCACTTTCTACACCGATCGGCTCGGCCTTCCGCCCTCCCAAAATTGCGCGGTATTTATCAGTGAATTTGCGCAGGTGCATGGTTTGCCCTGATAGCGGTAAATCCGTACTCGGTCCGTTCCAACTGGAGCAAGCTCCGCCCTCGGCATTCATATAGGAGTTGATTGCGCAAAACATGTCAGGTGCGATCATACCAGCACTAATGCACCGGATCCCATCAGAACTCCGCAGTTAAGCGTGCTTGGGCGAGAGTAGTACTAGGATGGGTGACCTCCTGGGAAGTCCTCGTGTTGCACCTCTTTTTCTCTTTTTCCTTTTTTTGCCTTATGGCGGTATCGGTGGTTCTCAGCAGGACTGCATTGGACAGATCTCGAAAAGTTATATGAAATAGACACATGATTTGCATAAATCCGAGTCCTGTGCTAAAAGTTGTGTCCCTCCAGAGTTTACGACGCTGAATCCTCAGTTTTTCACCACTTTCTACACCGATCGGCTCGGCCTTCCGCCCTCCCAAAATTGCGCGGTATTTATCAGTGAATTTGCGCAGGTGCATGGTGATGCACGAAATATTTTCTCGTTTTGAAATATAAAGAAAAATTTGTAGTATCTAGGATGCAAGCCTAGGTTATCTCCAATGACTTTGGTTTGTAACATACATTAAATATGTTGTAAACATTTACTATGAAAGCAATTAAAACAAAGGGGGTTTGTGTGATTCCAATTTTAATGTAAAGGCAAGTGATGAAATTAATGAATCTAATCAATGAAATGTGCAATCCTTAGTTTGTTCATGTAATTCTATCCCTATCCTTCTCAAGATTAAATACTTTTCCTCTTCCTCTGAATTAGGGTAACTCAAAAGGCAAGAATTAACCTCAAGGTCCCATATGAATTAAGTGATTTACATGGGCTCCAACCCTTTTCCCTAAGATTACGCAACCTTAGAAACTAACATAGGATTAAGCAATGTCCATTTTTTCAAATATTAATTCAACTCAAAGAGTTGGGAAATATAAATTCATAAAGGAAATGGAATTATACTGACATTCATACCCAGGAATTCAAGAATCCATGAATCACTAAGGATTACAAGAAAGTTTAGCCCTCCATGAGGATGGGTCATACAAATTTAAGATGAAAGCAAAAGGAATTCAATGACATTAATGCAAGAATTAAAGGAAAGTGAAGAGAAATTGTAAATCAAACCCTAAGATTGGCCTTGGCTGTCACCCAAGGATCCTAAGCTCTACAAAATGCTCCCAAAGTGGCAAAAGAATCTAAAAATTATGAAAAGATTCATACCCTAATTTCTAAAAATCTATATATACTAAGTCTGACATGGCCCTATAGTAATCACTCTCACTTCTAAGAGTGTTTACACGCAAGTACTTTGAATCTAGAGCTTTCTGGAGTGATCATTGCTGCTTCTAAAAGTAGTTACTTTGACCTATCCCTTGCAATCAACTCCCTGGAGTGATCACTCTCACTTTTGAGAGTGATTACTCTCAGTTCATATTTTTCCCAAGAGGCAAAAATTCATGAAATTTGTCTAGAATTTCCTGCACAATTATTCAAATGATCAAAATTATAAAATATATTCACAAAAATTAGTGGAAATAAGACAAAAATTAAGAAGGCTATAATATTTGATCTAAATGAGGTTTTTATATTATTTACAATCTCTAAGTCTATTTTTCATATTAAAATTCTGTAAAAAGCTAGACAAAATATCTATAAATTGGGATTCATCACAACCCCAAACTTAAACTTTTACTTGTCCTCAAACAAATCAAAACTCAAGAAAATTGAAGGTAAAAGGTTGGATTTATCCAAAAAAATTTCTCAAAAAATTCATTCAAATATTAGACCCTAATTGGCACTTCCAATATTTCCAAAATCATGGATTCATTCAACAAAGTAACCACACTCATATCAATTATTTTCATGCAAAGTCCCACTAAACTGAAACAAAAATCCAGCAAGGTTTCATGCAATTCACACAATGCAAAGAAATCATCCAGCTCACAGTATAGTGTTTCAATCTTCACTCCTTAATGTTTCAGGCTAAGCGTTTTCCCTCAATTCGTGCATTTTGCCTCATCCTACCATATGGTTGCCCATATTCTCAATCTCCTTTGCCTAGATACAATGAACCACCTATCATAAGGGCTTTGTTAGTCACAAATGTGGTTAGGTTAGGTTCAATTTTTTATCAAGGAAGGACAAAAGCTTAAGTGGGTTTATAAGAGAAGGGAATTCCTTTGAGTGAATGAGTACAACAACTAGAATGGAATGCATTAAATGATGCAGTTTATGAGGTTCAAACATTCTTTCACCATGTTTTTCATTATTTTGCCTTATATGGGAATTTCTTTTTCTATAAAAAATGCCTTGCTGTATTTCTATATTTTTTTTCTTTTTCTTCCATTCATTTATTTTTGTAATTTATCAGACTTTAGCAATCATTCTTTTCTTCAAATTCAAGCATTTTTTTTTTACATGTATAATGCTCACTACCCTAAACTTAAAATCTTGCTTGTCCTTAAGCAACTACAGTCACAATTAGCACCCCGAACTTAGTTTCATGCAATCACTCTTGATGCAACTCAAAAGAAATACCTATCTTAAGGGAAGGAAATTATGTTTGCAGACTAAGTTTAGCAAAAGAAGGGTGTGTAAAACAAGGGAAATTTGGTGGAAGGGTGTTCTAGGGTAGGTATATGCAAAGAAGGCCTCAATCATCTAGATGAAAAATTGTACAATGCATATTCAATTAAGAAACAGGGCAAGTTCTAAAGGATAGATGCAAAAATACATATAATATGCACACAGAAAAGAAATTTAAGGCCTAACTCTCTACCATGGTAAAAGATGATAATTACTTAGCAACATGTGAGTACAATTCACCTTACAAGAAACTATGTTTAGTACAGTAGGAACGGTAATTATTTACAAAACAGAGAATGATTGAGAGTTGAATTTGAAGTGCAATTAGAATATAAAATCAGAATTAGAAAATTGAACTTCATCAAAAATAAAGAAACAAAGAAATTGTTTTTGTATTTTATCTATGAACTATGCAGGAAAAACAGACTAAAACAATGTGAAACAATGGCAAAGAGATCACCCCACTTTCAGAGTCACACTCAGAGATCAATTTCATGCTCCTCTTGATGTTACTGAGGGCATTCTCTGCACAAAGACACATAGTGGATTCAGCATAGAGTATAATAATGGAAATTAAACTGCAAATAGTATATATGAAAGCGTCAAATATTGTTTAAGGGGTGATGCAGAAAAATAAAGGGGGAGAGGGTACTAAAGATGGTAAAGTACGATAATTACAGGGAAGGTAGTAGTTACTAAATACAAGGAAATGAACTAGAAATTGCATAAATGTAAATGACATAAGGGAAAGTGGAGCTAAATAAGATCTTCATCTGAGCTAGAGGATGAAAGGTTGTCATCGTCCTCTTCCTCCTCTTCATCCTCTGGAGAACTGGAGATGCCATCTTTCTCAGCTGCAAGTGCATGGGTGGTGGCTGTGAAAGGAGGTAAATCCTGGTTAACTGTTGCTTTAAGGAAAGGTGTAGTAAATGTAGGGGTGTCATAAATTTTGTCTGATGTCATGCCCAGCTTCTTTCCTATGTTAAGCAACATAGTTTCTAGGAGGGTCAGCATTGATTTCTGGCCAGCACAAATCGCATCCTGCCTCTGTGTTATTTGCTTGACTTGTTCTCTAAGGTTCAACTGGGTTCTCTTCCTATATGCAGTAGGTAGGGAGAGACCTCGGTCAGCAGTCTTCTTCTTAGCATTAAAAAAATCCTTCACCATGGCAGTAGTGATGGGAGGGGATGCTTTGATTCTCTACTGGTATTCACCTATGTCTACTTCAGCATCCTGGCAGAGCATGGTGATGATGGTTGGAAAAGCAAGGGAGTCCCTCTTGGTGCTTAGGATTCCCATGATGAAGTGACTGATAATGTCTCCCACATGGATGAGCATGCCAGTGAGGATGGCATATATAAGTTCAGCTCTCTTGACAGCTTATGTAGATGAATGGTATACTGGCATGAAGGAGCTCAGTAGGAAGATGCTCCACACCTTGGCTGGTGGAGGGAGGTGTTTGTTGGTCAAATTTTTAGGCATGAGCTGCATGTCAAACTCCCAATTTTTCCCTAGTTTACAGATGGCCTGGAGTATGGGCTTGTAGTCCTTCTCTTCCAAATAGCTGAATGTGGAGAAATCAAGTCATCCATCTCACCTTTCCACTGGAGGTATGTTCAGAACCCTCTGAATGTTGGATGGAGAAAAATCAATTTCTACACCTCGCACCATGGTGTGTCTGAGGGACAGTTGGTCTCCTTTCACCCTCATTGCATTAGCATAAAATTCTTGGGTGATCTCCTTCCACCCATTTCAAGCACAAGTGGTAAACAGCTCCTTGCTCCGTCTCTGAATTTCTTCCTGAAATTGAGTGTATGTGCCCTCTTAGATCTCAAAATTACGATTATGCACTATCTGCCTTCGTAAGATGTTGGTTCTGAAGCATTCTTCATGAGCCAGGGATCTAAACTTTGGGTCATGGGCAGGAGGGGGTCTAGATGATGAAGCTCCAGCAGCTCTGGCTCTCTTTGTTCTAGGAGTGTTCTTCTTGGGTGTATTTGCCATGTTGCTGCTGGGAAAGAAAGAAAAAAGTGAGTTGGTTATATAAGGAGACAGCTACAAGCATTAAAGTTAACTTTATTAGATTCACAGTTTAAGTGGATGTCAGAGTGTGCACTGTGAGGTTTGTGCTTCCAAAGTGTTCACTATGCAGAATGACAGTAACTACTCTGGATACAGGGCAACAAACAATTGGTGCAGAAAAGTTAAAACAAATCAATTCAAAAGAGCATATGTAGTAAAGAACATTGCAAATGATGATTATGGCACACAATAATCACTTTGGAATCTAGTCCTGACAAATATTATGCAGCAGATTTCAAAAATAACTAGGCTAAGCATATGGATTGGGGTTCAAAGTAACTATTCAAGCTCCAGAAAATTCAGACACAGTCGGTGAATGCATTTGGGCATGAGAGTGAACAAACAGTGTTATGCATTTGCAAAATGATGATTATGCATCTAAATGCTCAATATAAAGAATGATAGACAGTAGCTACTTTGAGTTTTAACTTTGTCAAGTGTTACTCAGCAGCAATCCAACATAGTGTGGCAATATGGAAATTGACAGGAGTGAATGAAAATGCAAAATAATGTGCTTATTAGAGGTTGAATTGGTGCAATAGATAACAAAAACAATGAGCTCAAGCAGATGGAATGCAGTACAAAATAACTACTCTAGCTTCAAAGATTGTGCACATGGACAGGGCATATTTGTGGACAGGAGAGCAACTACTCTCAATGTGCAAAGCATTAAAATGATGTGTATTTAGTGTATGATCATGCAGATTTTCAGCAACATGAAAGAGGTGTTCAAGGGTGATTGAATGTGTATAGTAAGAGTGTAGCAATGACAAAATCTGTCACATTCAAAACAACAAAGAATCCCAAAATATCACACTGTGGTGGGGGAACTTGTGTTCATGGAAATTAACACTATGGGCATATTTGCTGCCAAAACAACTAGGATAACACAAAGGGACTGTGTAATTAGCTATAAATTCAAGAAATGCAACATAAATTAAAAATTACACATCCTAATTGAACCTATGTTAAACACCATCACAACAAAACATTCAAAGTGAGAACTCTCGTAAATGGGAGTGGCTACCCTAAGGTTCAGCACTTCTAATTTCAGCAAAACAATCAAATTAAATGCTCCCATAATCCTTCAATCACATAAACATCCTTGGAATGACTACTGTAAATTACCAAATCCAGTCTAGAAGTTCTCAATTCAGGACATCCAAAGTAATTACTCTTTGCAGATAGGGTAACTACCATAGGGTTTAAAATGGCCAAAGTTTAGCAATTAAATGCAATTGACTGGTTCCATTAAGTCTCAATTGCAGAAATACTTATGGAATTACAAATTAAACCATACAATTAAAGTTCAGGAGATTGCAAATTCAAAATCCCTAATTTCACAGCAAGGAACCCTAGTGTAAGAGAATGAGGGGTAAAGGAATACCTGAATCAGCTATGCAGAATGCAGGAAAGGTGTAATTAAAGTGAATTTGAGAATTTGAGAGGTAAAGGAGAGGTAAAAGAGAGGGAAGGAATTTGAGAATGGAAGTGAGAAACATTCAGAAATGGGGTGAGAGTGTGTGTGAGAGTGACCACTATATATATATATATATATATATATATATATATATATATATATATAACCCAAACCATTATGTGGCAAAAGGAAAATTCTCCTCAGTTATACAAATGGAACCTGAATTCTGGGAAAAAAATCCCTATAAAGCTATTACCAAAGTCTTCCCACCTGGATTCCATTTTAGGCCCGTCTTCCTGATGCTGTGTATACTTTATTATATACTATATCCCAGCATTTTCTTGGGGATCCTTCTCTTTGGCGAGAGAGATCCGGAGAACTCCTTTCAAACCTCAAGTGTGATTCTTTAGAACATTTTAAATGGTATAAGGATACCTTTATGTCTAGACTTTTAACCAGAGAGGATTGCAACCAAGCCTATTGGAAAGAAAAGTATCTTGATGGGCTTCCCAAAGCTTTCGGAGATCTTATTAGAAGTAAACTCCGAAGTCAGTCTCCTACTGGAGAAATAAATTACAATAGTTATGACTATGGTCAGCTTACTGCCATCCATACTAGCATCAAGGCTTGTCAAAAGGACAAACTCTAGAAACAGCTTGCCAAAGAAAAAGCCTTAAGTAAGAAAGAATTAGGGTCCTTCTGCGAACAGTTTGGCCTTCCATCTTGCTCCACTAAATAGAAGAAACAGATCCTCAAAAAGGATACTGTATAAGAAGCCTTACAAACGCAGGTACAATAGGAAACCTCCTCCTAAGAAGCAAGGGGATAGTGTTATCCCCACCAATGTTTCCAAGAAACCCAGAACAGGTGTAACTTGTTACAACTGTGGGAAACCCGGCTATATCAGCAAATACTGTAGGCTAAAAAAGAAAATTAGCAGCCTTAATCTTGAGCCTTCCATAGAAGACCAGATTAACAACCTCCTTATTGAATCCTCTTATGAAGATTCTGTTAAAGAATCTGAGGAAGATGTCAACCAAATCCAAAATGATGATCAAATTTCCTCTTCTAATAGTGATGATACTCTAGAAATTAATGTTTTAACAAAAGAACAGGATCTTCTTTTTGAAGCTATAAGCTCCATTTCTGATCCTCAAGAAAGAAAAGAATTTCTAAACAAATTCAAAGAAGTTTTAGAAATTAAGCCTAAACCTAAAGAATATTTTACTACAAACAAGTTTGATATTACAAATATTTTTAAGAGATTAGAAAAGAATTCCAATATTAAACCAACCACTATTCAGGATCTCCAGATTAAGATTAACAATCTCAAGAAAGAGATCAGGGAGATTAAAGAACAATAGCAAATTCATCAAGTTATTCTTTCCCAATTAGATGACGAATCTGACATTGAGAAAGAAGAACTTCCTGAAGATAATGATTCTGTAAAAGTCGATTCTGGAAATATAGAAGAAACTTTTATGTGTTTGATCAACAAGGTCAAAATTCAAAAATTTTATATTAACATTAGAATCATTATTGATGATTTTGCTCTTGATACTTTAGCCCTCTTTGACACAGGTGCTGATTCAAACTGTATTTTAGAAGGGTTAATCCCTACAAAATATTTTGAAAAAACTTCTGAAAAACTCAGCACTGCTAGTGGTTCAAAACTTAAAATTAATTATACGCTTTCCAAAGCCGTGATTGAAAACCAAGGGCTTAAGATTGAAACAAACTTTCTCCTTGTAAAGAATCTGAAAAATGAAGTTATTTTGGGGACTCCTTTTATTAAAGCCCTTTTTCCCCTACAAATTTCAAAAGATGAGATTTCCACTCATCATTTAGGGAAACAAATAACTTTCAAATTTTCAAACAATCCATTTATAAAAAATATCAATTCTATTCAGAACAAGATCAATCAAATTAATTTTTTAAAAGAAGAAGTTTCTTTTGCCAATATTGAAAAACAACTACAAAATCCTTCACTCCAGAAGAAGATTCAACCCCTTTTAGATAATATACAATCTTCCATATGCTCTGACTTACCCAGTGCATTCTGGAATAGGAGGAAACATATTGTTAGCCTTCCTTATGAGTCAGGTTTTAAGGACAGCCAAATTCCTACTAAGGCTAGACCCATCCAGATGAATGAAGAACTCCTTCATTACTGCCAAAAAGAGATTAAAGATCTCTTAGATAAAAATCTTATTAGAAAAAGTAAGAGTCCCTGGTCGTGTTCTGCCTTTTATGTTAATAAACCTGCAGAAATTGAGAGAGGCACTCCCAGACTCGTCATCAATTACAAACTACTTAACCAAGCTCTCCAGTGGATTGGTCATCCCATTCCCAACAAAAAAGACCTTCTTAACAGACTAAACTCTGCTAAGATCTTTTCAAAATTTGATATGAAATCTGGCTTTTGGCAAATCCAAATTTGTGAAAGTGATAGGTACAAGACTGCCTTCACTATCCCCTTTGGACATTACGAATGGAATGTCATGTCGCTTGGTTTGAAAAATGCCCCTTCCGAATTTCAGAAAATCATGAATGACATCTTCAATCCTTATTCAAAATTCGTCATTATCTATATTGATGATGTCTTAATCTTTTCCTATTCCATTGATCAACATTTTAAACATATAAGTGTTTTTATCAATGTTATTAAACAAAACAGACTTGCCGTCTCAAAGTCCAAAATAAATCTTTTTCAAACCAATATTAGATTTCTTGGTCATAATATTCATCAAGAAACTATTATTCCTATCAGCAAATCCATCGAATTTGCTGATAAATTTCCTGATAGGATCCTAGACAAAACCCAATTGCAAAGGTTTTTAGGATGTCTTAATTATGTAGGTGATTTTATTCCTCACCTCAACAATATCATTAAGCCTTTACATGATAGGCTTAAAAAGAATCCTCCTTCTTTGACTGATGTTCATACCAACGTTGTCAAGGAAATAAAAAATAGAGTCAGAAGAATAAACTGTCTCTATCTCCCCATTCCTCGAGCTTTTAAAATTGTTGAAACCAATGCCTCTGACATAGGTTATGGTGGCATCCTCAAACAGAAAATTGAGTCTCATGAACATATCATTGCATACACTTCAAAACATTGGAATTCTGCATAACAGAATTATTCAACTGTTAAAAAGGAAGTTTTAGCAATTGTTTTGTGCGTCTCAAAATTTTAATCAGATTTACTAAATCAAAAATTTCTTATTAGAGTAGACTGCAAGTCTGCTAAAGAAATTTTACAAAAGGATGTTAAAAATCTTGCCTCAAAACAAATTTTTGTCTTAAGTGTTTTTTATTTTGATATTGAATATCTCAAAGGCACCTCCAACTCCCTTCCTAATTATCTTACACGTGAATTTTTACAGGACAAATAGAATGCCTAAAAAGGCAATAACCCCATCCAGGGGTGGAACTTCTCGAGGAGGAAGGGTAAAACTTGCCCTTACTTTAAACAAATCAAAATCACAACAATCTGCTTTGGCAGGTTCAAATTCCAGTTCTGGGTCATCTACCCCTATTGAGTCATCAACTCAAAAGGCAATCCAAATTGTTGAGTCATCAACTCAACAGTCTGGAACTCCAAAAGAATCTTCCAAAAAGACTGATTGTTCTGTAAAAACCACCAAACAAACCAAAGCAGACTATGTTCTGCCAATCAGCACACTCTTTGCCGTCTAACAAGGAAGCTTAAGTAACTTACCAAAGAAATCATGGGCAGATATTGCTTCAGAAGAAGATATGGAAATAGATTTAGCAAGCCTAAATACCATAATCCAGTCTTACAACCAATCCCAGAAAAACATTACTAATCCAGAAAAAATGGAAGGTATACTTAACCTCCAAAAAGAAAAACAAAAGCCCTCAAACCCGAACCATTATGTGGCAAAAGGAAAATTCTCCTCAGTTATACAAATGGAACTTGAGTTCTGGGACAAAAATCCATATAAAGCTATTACCAAAGTCTTCTCACCTGGATTCCATTTTAGCCCTTATGCAGTAAATAAGACCAGGCAATTTTATGAATTTATCCTAGTGGATTCAGACTCTGTTTCCATTAAACATTACAAAGATCAAAAAGACCCAACCATTATAACTCAACAATCCAAATCTTAAAAGTCTTAACCCCGAAGGCTTTTGGGAAAAATCTTAACTCCTATAAAAAGTTTTCCCAACCATTCAACCCAGTAGGATATAATTACTGGGATTACATTGATGCTTGGACAAGAAGTTTCTGGTTTCAGAATAGGCTTAACCGACATTCTTGGTTGATATATTTCAAGAGGAATCAGAAATATGACTTTCCAAACTGGTTTCTCCAATGGTGGGACTACTTTGGACCCATCGAAGATATCCTTCCTACTCCAGTCAAAGAAGGATAAAAAATATACAAAGGCAGATATCTGAAAGAATCAAGAATTCCTGCAGATTTAAAATATTTTTCTGACTTTGCCTTAGCATGGGTATTCTCATGGCAATATCGATATGGAAAGACAGAAAATGAAGAAACTCTCCCTCCGCTTCACAGGTATTCCTTTGTGAAATGGTGGAACCAATTCAATGCTGACCATGCTGGTCCCGAAAGTGTTGCTGAATATTTTGGGAAAAATCCAAAATTGTTAAATCTGGCTGATCCGGCAACATTCCAATTTCTAAATCAAAAATTGCAGCCTTTTTATCAAGTTATGATTCAAAAGAAAAAATGAAGAAAAATTTACAAGATGTTCTTCTACTCCTACAAAGCCAAGAAGAAGGAGAATCATCCACAAAGCACAATCCCGAAGATATGTATCAAAATGAAGACGAATGCTTCAGAATTGATATTCAAGAACTTTAACTTGTACTGTAGAAATAGTTCCAGTTATCAACCAGAACTATAGAAATAGTACTTTATTTTCCTTTAAAAGGAGTCCTCGACCATGATGTGAGGCACCCTTTCATTCAGCAATTTTAGAGAAATATTAGAGAGAGAAGCTCTGAGAGATACAATCCTTTGTAAGCCTTCCCTCTTTGAGATCTTTTAATAAAAGTTTGTTGTTTCAAATTATTTTCTCTCTTCTCCCTCAGCCAGTTTTGTTCGGATTACCGTCGTCCAGCTTTCTTCTCTTCTCCCTCCACTAGATCTGTGCTGGTTCTACCGCCGTTCTAGTTTCTATGCATTAAATTTATTTACATTCTGCATTTTTCATTTTATTTCTTTCATTAGTAGTCCTGCTACTACCTACTTTCCTTTCAATCTATCTTATTTTGTTCTTTCCTTGATCCACTTCGGGTTATCTGGTATCAGAGCCTGATGGGGAAGTAGGAATATAACTGTTGATTGTTTATAACTATATTTTTCTGGATCTGAACTTTATTTTCAATTATGAAATTTCTGTAATCATGGTTTATAGGCTGGACAGCTGACAGGCCCTTAGGGTGAGACTTGTAATGGTCGTCCCTGTCTATAACAACGCCATGAACTAATGGTTCTGAAATATTGCTTTTGTACAGTCCTTTGTTTATGAACATTCTTTACTGGAAGTACAACAGTTCTTAGTTCTTTTGAATATGGCTGTAGCAGTAAGTCCTGTATGGTGAAAAGGCAGTAAGACTAATTCGAAGATGTTGTATTCAAAAGAAATAAAGAACATAAGAAGCTGGTGGCTATGGTAAAAGAATTTCAGAATTTGTAAATTTGTAAATTTATAAAAAAAAAAAAAGTCCACAAATAACCAGACCCAGTCGAATAAGTTATGAATAATTAACAGGTGTATTGTTACGAAACCAGATGAAGGTGATGTGCCAGAAGTAAATTTTATGATGTCTAGATTGTTACGTTCTTTCTCCCGCATTTCTTTCCCTCTGGCTCTAGCTCATCTTCCTCCTCTCCTACCAAAAACAACCTTTTTAATGATAAGGAGAAACAAACTCCTGAAATCACACCCAAACACAACCTCTTCGACGAAGAAGTTCGTTTCAAAGAAATCAACCAAAGTATGGATGACTGGACCATTCTAGAAATCCCTCAGGACACGTTATATGTTCTTGAAGAACACTCAAAGAAAAACAGTTTTGATTACATTATTAAGACTGTTGAGAACAACATTCCTTTAGAAAAAGATTTAGGAGAAGAATTTCATCTCCTGTCCAAATCTTCCATCAATGAACACAAGCGTAAATACAAATACCTCCACATAGGATGTGTCCAGGAAGCCATAAAGCCTCTCATAGACATAGGAATAGATGCTGTCATCCTCATGTGTCTTAGATATGCTCGACATAATGACTTTAACGACTCCCTTATAGGAACTGTCGAAACTAGTCTTGGCCAAGGACCAATCTATTTCAATTGTTTTCCTAACAAAACAGTGAGTCTTTTAGATGATCATATTCTTGACTCTCTGTTCCTCAATATTTTCTTTCATGGGTTAAACATGAAAGAGGGATCTATTCCCGCTGCCTTAATCTATAGGATTCAGTACAAGGCCATGAACTCTTGTGCTTCTCGTGTCCTTCTCAAACCCCAAAGAGGTGAGACTACTTTGTTTATCACTGATATAACAAAGGCTAATGTGTCCCTACCTAGGATAATTAAATGGGATTCAATCTCTCTTCTTGAGAAATGAGTCTTGGACAAAGCTTCGCCTTGTGTCCCTAGGCCTGCTCCTCAAATGGAAAATATTTCCCAGGATAATTCTAGAAAAGTAGAAATAACCTTCGATAGGAGAAACTCCTTCTCTTCTAGAGTTGATGCTTATAGCGGACATATCAGCAAATACTGTAGGCTAAAAAAGAAAATTAGCAGCCTTAATCTTGAGCCTTCCATATAAGACCAGATTAACAACCTCCTTATTGAATCCTCTGATGAAGATTCTGTTAAAGAATCTGAGGAAGATATCAACCAAATCTAAAATGATGATCAAATTTCCTCTTCTGATAGTGATGATACTCCAGAAATTAATGTTTTAACAAAAGAACATTAATAAGGAGGTTAACTGCTTCAGAATTGATATTCAAAAACCTTAATTTGTACTGTAGAAATAGTTCCAGTTATAAACCGGAACTGTAGAAATAGTACTTTATTTTCCTTTAAAAGGAGTCCTCGACCATGATGTGAGGCACCCTTTCATTCAGCAATTTTAGAGAAATATTAGAGAGAGAAGCTCTGAGAGATACAATCCTTTGTAAGCCTTCCCTCTTTGAGATCTTTTAATAAAAGTTTGCTGTTTCAAATTATTTTCTCTCTTCTCCCTCAGCCGGTTCTGTTCGGATTACCGTCGTCCGACTTTCTTCTCTTCTCCCTCCACTAGATCTGTGCTCGTTCTACCGCCGTTCTAGTTTCTATGCATTAAATTTATTTACATTCTGCATTTTTCATTTTATTTCTTTCATTAGTAGTCCTGCTACTGCCTACTCTCATATATATATATATATGAGAGTGCTTACTCTCGAAAGTTGATAGTGAATATGCGTAAAAGATTTTGGTGTATTCGAGCTATGCGTGTTCACTCTGCTTTTTAAGAGTGAACACTCCAAAGACATCCAAGTTCAAAATGAGTAATGAGCACTGCGCGTGTGTACTATGACTTTTTAAGAGTGAACACTCCAGAGGCGCTCAAATTCAAAACTAGTAACGAGCACTGCACGTGTTTACTGTCATGTTTACAAGAGTAAAGACTCCAGAGAGCTTCACCCTAGGCGCTGTGCTAAAGTGCTTGGGCGTGTTCACTATAACCTTTTAAGAGTAAACACGCGCATCACCTTAGGCTTACATGTAATAAAAGTAATTATTATTAAATGTGAGAGTGCTCACTACAAAGAGTGAATATGCAAGTTAGAGTCGAAAGTGATTACTTTTATTTAGAAAAGTGCTTACTTTCAGGATGATCTTTTGTTTTCTTACCAAAGGGATTGCCTTAAGCCTAAAAAATATTTACCATCCTATTGCATCCAAACTTCCTTGACTTTGTGCAGCACTTAGCCCCCACAATCACAATCTCACCCTGCAAAAAAATGGGAATTATGCAGAAAAAACCATGTTAGTTGATGCAATAAGGTACCAAGATAAGGAAGTATCAAAATAGAAAGGCTCAAACGCAAGACCGGCATTTATTGCAAAAAAAATAACTAAAATTCCTAAGATCATTGTGAGTTGCCTCTCACACAACGCTTCTTTAACATCACTAGCTTGATGTATGAAGTGAATCACTCAGGCCATAGGTTGTAGGAGAGATTTGTGCATGGTGAGTGCAGTTCAATCTCCTCAACTTCTTCCAAGGTAACTGCATTTTGTAAGAATGGCTTCAACTGCTGTACATTCACCATAAAGCTTTTGCTAGTGGAGTCACTTATGATTTCCACTACACCATGGGAAAATACCTTTGTAACAGTGAAGTGACCAAGCCACCTTGATTTGAGCTTTCCAGGCATGAGTTTAAGGCGAGAATTGAACAAGAGGACCTTTTGACCAACGTAGAATTCTTTGCTCGAAATCTTCTTATCATGGTATTGTTTAGTCTTTTCCTTGTAAATTCTAGAGTTCTCATATTCCTCAAGACGTAGCTCTTCCAGCTCTTGCAGTTGTAATTTCCTTTATTCTCCAACTGAGTCATAATGGATGTTGCAAGTCTTTACTGCCAAGTAAGCTTTATGTTCCACCTCAACTTGTAGGTGGTAGGCTTTTCCATAGACTACCCTGTATGGTGACATTCCCAAGGGTGTCTTAAACGCAATTCTATGTGCCCATAAGGCATCATCAAGCCTGTGGCTCCAATCTTTTCTATGAGGTTGCACTACTCTCTCAAGTATTTTCTTGATTTTCCTATTAGAGAGCTTAGCCTGTCCATTTGTCTGTGGGTGGTAGGAAGTGGAAACTTTGTGCACAACTTCATATTTCTTCAACAATACTTCCATAGTCCTATTGCAGAAGTGACTTCCTTGATCACTAATGATGGCTCTAGGGATTCCAAACCTACAAAACAAGTTACTACAGACAAAATCTGCAACAACTTTAGCATCATTAGTCCTGGTGGCCTTAGCTTCCACCCATTTTGAGACATCATCAACAGCAAGAAGTATATAAAGAAAACCAAAAGAGGAAGGGAATGGTCCCATAAAATCAATACCCCAGACATCAAAGATTTCACAGTACAAGATGGGTTACTGGGGCATCTCCTATCTCTAGGTAATTACTCTGCCTGCTTTTGGGCATCTTTCGCAGGTGGAATATGCTTGCCACTAATCCTTAAAAATGGAAGGCCAATACATTCCTGCATCCAATACTTTTCTTACAGTCCTTTGGGGTCCTTGATGACCTCCTACAACTGACGCATGACAGAACTGCAGTATGGATGGGATCTCTTCATCAGGCACACATGTTCTAATGACCTGGTCACTGCAGAATTTCCATAAATAAGGGTCGTCCCAAACATAGTGTTTGGCATCACTCTTTATCTTGTCCTTTTTAGCTTTTGGTGCACCTGCTGGAAAAACTCCTACAGCAAGAAAATGAACAATGTCAGTATACCAGGGTGCCTGTGAGGTATACAACTCTAAAATTGGAATAGGGTTAGGAACTCCCTCTATCCTACTCAGCTGGTCAGCTACCAAATTTTGGGTTTCACTCCTATCCTTGATCTCTAGATCAAATTCTTGAAGTAGGAGCATCCATCTTATAAGCCTAGGCTTAGAATTTGTCTTTTTTAGCAAATACTTCAAAGCAGAGTGATCAGTAAAAACTACAACTTTTGACCCTAACAGATATGATCTAAACTTGTCCAATGCAAATACTATGGCCAATAGTTCTTTTTCAGTTATGGTGTAATTACACTGTGCAGGATCTAAGGTTCTAGAGGCATAATAGATGATGTGAGGAAACTTACCAACCCTCTGAGTCAATGCAGCCCCCACTGCAAAATTGGATGCATCACACATCAATTCGAATGGTTTAGTCCAATCTGGGGGTTGGATGATGGGTGTGGTGGTAAGAGCTTCTTTAAGCATATTGAATGCTTCCTTGCATTTTTCATCAAAATTGAATTCAGCCTCCTTTTACAACAGCTTGGAAAAGGGAATGACAATCTTGGAGAAATTCTAGATGAATCTCTTGTAGAACCCTGCATGGCCAAGAAAAACACGAACCTCTCAAATACAAGAGGCGTAAGGCAGTTGTGCAAGAACATCAAGTTTTGCAGGATCTACTTCAATTCCTTTTTCAAATATGATATGACCTGATACTACACCTTGTTCTACCATGAAATGACATTTTTCAAAATTTAGTACAAGGTTAGTATCAATACATCTTTTCAAAACTTTTTCTAAATTAACTAAGCATGAAAAAAAAGATGGGCCATACACAGTGAAATTGTCCATAAAGACCTCTATGCAATGCTCTACTAAATCAAAAAAAAATACTAAGCATGCATCTTTGAAATGTTCCTAGAGCATTGCGCAAGCCAAAGGGCATTCTCCTACAGGCAAAAGTGCCTAAAGGACATGTAAAAGTGGTTTTTTCCAGGTCTTCAAGTGCTATGCAAATTTGAAAATAACCGGAAAAACCATTAAGAAAACAATAGTGAGACTTACTAGCCAACCTTTCCCTTTCCAACATCTGATCAATGAAAGGCAATGGGAAGTGATCCTTTCAGGTCGCTTGGTTAAGCCTTCTGTAGTCTATGCAGACTCTCTAACTATTCTAGACTCTAGTGGGTATCAACTCATCTTCTTCATTCTTCACCACAGTGAGTCCAGATTTCTTTGGAACCACTTGGACCGGGCTGACCCAAGTGCTATCCGATAGAGGGTAGATAATCTCAGCTTGCAACAACTTGGTGACTTCCTTCTTCACCACATCTAAAATGATGGGATCTACCCTCCTCTGAGGCTACCTCACTAGCTTAGTGCCCTCCTCCAATAATATTCTGTGCATACAGAGAGAGGGGCTGATTCTAGGAATATTAGCAAGAGTCCAGCCTATAGCTTTCTTGTGCCTCCTTATCACTTCTAGAAGTTCCTCCTCTTGATCAATATTCAACTTTGTGGAAATGATCACTGGGAGTTTCTTATTTGCCTCTAGATAGGCATATTTCAAATGTTCTGGCAATGGTTTAAGCTCCAGTGTGGGAGGTTGCTCCACAAAGGAAAGTAACTTGGCACTTTCGGTAGAAGAAATTTCTGCAACATTCAAATCAAAGGGGTTAGATTCAATTGTATTTACTGAACTCAAAACATCACATTCTTCCCCTATTGATTTTCCAATTTCCTCAATACCAGAAATTGCAGAATTTATATTCAAAAAGTCTGAAATACAATTATCAAATACAGAAGAGTTATTACAGTATTCACAAATGGAATTGTCTATAAAATCAGAAAAATTAAGAGCAAAATCCTCTTCTAAAAATTCAGAAAATTGATCATCTATCAAATCATTCAACAAATTAATTTGGAAAACAGAGTGTTCTTCCAACGGATGCTTCATGGAGTCCAGAATGTTGAAGCGCACAATGCTGTTTCCAAATTTAATAGTGAGCGTCCTGGCGTGCACATCAATTTTTGTTCTTGCGGTCTTCAAGAACGTTCTTCCCAAAATGATTGGTGCAGCACCCTTCACTAATTCCCCTTCTTGCATGTCCAATATGTAAAAGTCAGCTGGAAAGATGAGATCATTCACCCTGACTAGTACATCTTCAACAATCCCAGCTAGGTTTGTTATGCTTCTGTTGGCTAACTAAATAACCACACCTGTAGGCTGCAGAGGGCCAAGAGAGAGTGAAGTAAAAATGGACAGTGGCATGACATTTATAGATGCTCCTAAATCTAGCATGGCATTCTCAATCCTATTATTACCAATAATGCATGGGACAGTGAATGTTCTGGGGTCCTTACATTTCTCAGGCATTGTGGACCTTTGTTTCTCAAAAAGTGTAGAAACATTTCTACCCATATTTACCTTCTCATTACCTTTAAGACGCCTCCTGTGGGTGCATAGGTCTTTCAAGAACTTGGCTTACTTAGGTATTTACTTGATTGCATCTAGTAGAGGTATGTTCATCTCTACCTTCCTAAAGATCTCTAAAATCTCTTTCTCAGCCTCTTCAATCTTTTTGCTTGGCTGGATAACTCTCTGAGGAAATGGGAGAAGAATTCGCCTTTCAATATTGTCTGCCACCTTTGGTTAGGCAGATGTAGATTCTGGTTGTTCTTGAATCTCTTTCACTCCATTTTGACCAACTGTAGCTGGAGCACAGCTTTGGTCTTCTTTCTCTTTGGACACTAGAGGCTCTTGTGTCACTTTTCTAGACCTCAAAGTGATTGTACTCACATTCTTAGAATTTGCTACAGCTTGTGCAAGGAGGTTTCCTGAACCTTGAGATTGCATCTAGTTCAGAGATGAGGCTAGCTGTCCCATTTGGTTCTCCATAGTCTTGATACTAGCCTCGGTTCTTTGCTAGAAAGTGATGTTGTTCATGGTCAATTGCTTCATGAGCTCCTCCACTGATGGTTCAATTTTCTGTGGTGCACTTGGTTATGAGGAAGATGGTTGGTGATGGTGCTGGGCTTGTTGTGGTGGGTGTTGGGATGGATGGGATCTATTTGGGCCAGCATGATGTTCTTGATATTGAGTGCCTTGCTGCTGGTTTTGCTATTGAGAATTGTTCCTCCATCTCAAATTTGAATGATTCCTCCAGCCTGGGTTGTATCTATCTCTGGGCAGATTTGAGTTTTTTTGGAATTTTGGTGAAGAATTGAATGGGGGAAGGAAAGAATCACTCTTTCTAAGGAAGGCAACACACAAAGGGATGTGAAAGCCCTTTGATACAGCCAAGGTGTTCTTGAATCACTCAAGAACTTAGGAGAATCACTCTCACTAAGATAAAAGAGATAAACTCTAATATTTCTGAATCAAACTTAACTTGTCTTATTGATAAGAATGGTTCAGCTTATATAGAAGCTTTGCCATCAGAATTACAAAAGTTTCGTAACGGAAAATTCATTCCACTTAGATAATGATCCACTAAGCTAGGAAATAAAACTACTTGATGGCTGATTGTAACTGAAATTGTGGCAACCAAAAAGTCACCCAACAGCCACTAGCTATGCGCCTCTTGATCTCCCAAAGGCTGATGCCTAAGTTGCCAATGAGGCCCTTATTACAACTTGAAATAAAACCAAACCAAAGCCCATTAGTTGATTAACCGCAAAACATAATTTGGTCAGCCAACTTTACAAAGGATTGGGCCATTATTTAAAACAAATTAAAAACTTAAAAACTGAAGCAAAGTGGCGCCTTAGTTCTCCTCCATTTGGGCCATGATGCAATTCACAACCTTGGTCTTTTCTCCTTGAAACTTGGGCTTGTATTCAATTAATATGGACAACTCTTGTTGAAGAGCTTCCTTTGCTCTCCTTGCTCTAGCCCTTGTCATAGGTCCTCCAAGTCCTTCAAGAGGATCCTTGCCTTTGCTCATGGTCATGTCCTCATCACAGCCATGCTCTGAATCAAGTTCCGGGCTGCAACTAGAGTTTTGTCAACCAATGCCCTTTCACTTGCAGCGTCTATCATGCTTCGGTCCATAGGGTGCAATCCCTCATAAAAGTATTGTATCAATAATTGATCACTAATTTGGTGGTGAGGGCAACTGGCACATAGTCTCTTGAATCTTTCCCAATATTTATAAAAGGTTTCTCTTTCAAGCTGCCTTATCCCACAGATTTCCTTTCTTATGGATGCAGCTCTTAATGCTGGGAAAAATTTGTGATAATAGTTATTGTTCCAGAGCTGGGTGAGAAGAATAACTTGTGCATGATCACTATTTTGTATAAAAGTGAATACACACAAGTCTGATTTGAAGCAATAAGCTACGCGTGATCTGTCAGGCTTCTAATTTATTATTGAGTAATCTATAATATTTTATACTTGTTCAATGTTAATTGAAGGATTATTTGGTATTGGAATATATTTAGATGGAGTTTGAAATTATTTAAAAAAAAAAAAAAAGATTGAACAGTACCGTGTGAACAGTGCCAAATGAACAGTAAACCGCCTATGAACAGTGCAAACCGCGTATGAACAGTGCAAACAGCGTACAAACCGTGTATGAACAGTGCCAACCGCATATGTACAGTGACTGCTGACGTCATCGGTGACGTCACATACGCGTACAGTGCGTGTACAGTACGCGTGTACAGTGTTTTTCGGCGTGAATAGTGCCCTGAACAGTATTTTCCGGCGTGAACAGTAAGGCGGTGAACAGTGTTTCCGGCGATGAACAGTAAATTCCGCGTGAACAGTAAATTTCAAAAATTTTCTACAAAAGGGGGCTTCACACGAAATTTTCATTTCTTCACCTCTATCCAAGGTTCTCAAAGGTTCTAAGGCCGTAAACCACCATTTCTCTCATACTAAACCTTCCTAAACTTAGATTTCTCGCCAGATCTGAGATTCTACATCTACTCTGAAGGATTGGAAGTAAGTTTCTTTAAGTTTGAAGCTAGATTTACCGTTCGTTTCTCTTCTCCTCCTCTTTCTTATAGAAATTCATGGTGTTCTTAGGAGAAACTCCGTTCTAAAGCTGAATCTTCGGTGAATTTTGTTATAATCAAGTAATATTCGGTAGATCTAGTGTGAATCATCTTTCTGAGGTAAGGGGAGTTTACTTTAACCTATGAACTATGTTTTGAACGGTTTAATGTGCTATTTCAAGATATTTTGATATGATTTTGTTAGATCTATTGAATAAAAGCTATTTTCTAAGTCAGAATCGTTGTTAATTAGTTTAAAATGCTGAGATTTTGGCTGATCTATTATAAACTTGCCGTAGTTGAGCTGTTAAAATAATTTTGGTGGTGTGCATCATGCTGAGATATATGTTTTGCATCATTATAGAGCCGAGTTACATGTTTAGGTGGGTAGACATGTAACGGTAAGTTCATCTTGAGAAATTTCTTTGTCTTGTGTTATCTGGATCCAGATACGGAATGGGTCGCTCCGGACCGCTCGGTTCCTTCTGGATTAATTAGGCTGTGAAACCAGTTGGAAGCCGTTTTCATGCTGTGCATTAGATGGGCTGGAAATGCATGGGGTTATTGCTGTGAGAAATATTTTGATCTATATATATATAATTTTATTTTATGTTTGGTAAGCTCACCCTTGCATTTCTTTCTATGTCGTTGTGTGCGTGTGTACTGCGATGATTGTACGGTGGTACGTGAGCAGATGTAGCAGGTGTTGCATCTACTTCACAGGCTGAGGGGCCAGTGAAGAAAAGTTAGAAGCTGGAGTTGAGTAATAATGCATCAAAGTCCTTTTTCTTTATATATGAGACCTCATGTCGAGGGAGTCACGTATTATAACTTTTTTTTTGGTATTTTGAATATTATAAACTAAATGTAATATTATGTTGATCTGTTGGATATTTGTTGTAAGGAACTTCATTTTTACTTTGAATGAGAAGTGAATTTTTATACTTATATTCACTATTATTTACCTATTTTTAAATAAGTATATGGTGTAGAAATAATGTTCTCGGTCCTTTATAAAAAGGGGTCGTGACATGATCACTATTTCTGAGAAAAGTGATCACGTGCATGATCCAAAGGCAAAACTACCTGCGTGTTACCACTATTTCAGAAAATAATGATTGTTCCAGAGAGCTTTTCCACAGAACTAGCTGCGTGTTACCACTATTTTAGAAAATAGTGAGTGTTCCAAAGAGCGCTTTAACAGAACAAGATGCGCATGACTCCTATTTTTTACAAAAGCGAACACGCACATGCCACTAGGAGCAATTAACCTCTGTGTTGCTACTTTTATAAAGAAAAGTGCTTGTTCCAGTCATGCAGGTTACCAGAAAGGCCTCTGCATGGTTACTTTAGTGAAAAATAGTGATCACACCAGAAAGGCAGGAAATTCTATAAATATGACTTAGATCAGACTTTTCTTATCTTTGATTCATTTTTCTAATTTCATTTTTTGGTCTTTAGAGTCTGAGAGAGAGATTAGGGACGAACATCAAGCTTCACATCTTGAGGAATCGGATTGAAGATTATTATTTGCTCATCTCCTTCTTCTCTTTCTTTCTCTTTTTATTTTGTAATGACAGTCTAAACTCTTTGTAGTTAGGGATTTATGAATCTGAAATGGAAGTGTTGAATTGATTTTGGATATGAACTTTGAGTATTTGATTGGATTGATTAGTTAATTCTGTTAATCAAGTAGTTGTTGGATGGAAATTCAATTTACTAAACACGGAGAAGCTTTTCTCAATGGAAGTTGAAATTGTTTCTCAGATTTGAACTAACTACAAATATTATTGATTTCTTAGGGATAAGTCATCTTAATCTTGCAATCTTATGGTTTCTAATGCTTAATGGAACATTTATTTGAATCAGATCTAAGGAATTAGGATGATTGAACTGAATGTTAGAATCATTGAGTTAAGGAATTAACTTCTGATTAATAAATTGTGAAACTAATTGTCAACCAATTCAAATGCTTGAAAGTTCAGAACTTGATTAAATTAACACTAAAGTTTTGGTGAAGTAAACCCCTAACTATATTTTATTCATCTGTTTCTATACAAAAATTCATATCTCTTGCTCTGTTACGTTTTCTAAACTCTGTGCTTGTTAATTTGCTTTCAAATATTACAAACTCCAATTGAACTGTGCTACGCTCAACTAATTGTTGAATTGTGAAGTGATACTTGAGAAAACTATTTCCTGAGGACGATATTTGGGACTTAAACTTAATTCTAAGATTTTATAACTTGCTACAACTATACTAGTGCACTTGCTAGTCAATCTTACTTTTAGTGCAACTGTGGAGAAAGTAACATATCATCATTGCATTTCATTTTTAGGCCATGGTACTGGTCTAACTCAATCCACAAGCCATTCAAAATGTCGTAATATTTAGTCACAGATAGAGATCCCTACTTAGTGTTGAAAATTTGATTCTCCAACTCATAATAGGTTAAGGTGTCCCTCTTTTTGGAGTAAGTTTGTTGTATATTTTCCCAAATCTCCTTAGCGATGGGAGAAGAACATACAATTTCTTCTAATTTTAGGAAGCATTGAGTGCTATAGCCATGTCATGATGAGAGAGTCTTCATTGTCCCAGACTTCATACTACGATTCTTCCTTGCCTAGGGCTTTTCCTTCAATGTGGCTTAACTTTTTTCTTCCCTTCAAGCTTCTGTGAACAAGCTGTGACCACTGTAGATAATTGCAACCATCAAGTCGATAAGATCCCTGTAAAAGAGGAAGGTCATTAGGACCTAGTGCTGGAGTAGAGACGGGGTTCTCGATGGCCATTAATGATGAGTGATGAACCCACATTTTACTAAATTTTTATACATTATTTATTACTTTTTATAGAAAAGAATAGACTTAAATAGTGTAAATAAGATGAATATTCTAATTAGGCTAAATAATATAGGTTTCTTAGTTTTTGGTTAATTTACATTGATTTAGATAGTTTATTTTACATGTTTTGATCATTTGAATAATGTGGCAAGAATTCCCAAGCTTATTTTGAAGAATTATTGGATTTTGAGGAATTTGAGGTAAAAGTAACTACTTTCAAGATTGATAGTGACAACTACAGCAAGCCACTTCCAGCAAAAAAACCAAAGTGATCACTTTCAAAGCTTAAAGTGACAACTACAGCAGCCCATAATCCACTAAACCTATGCGTGATTACTATGAAAGTTCATAGTAATCACTCCAGAGCATGCAGAATTGAAAGTGCTGCACGTAGTTACTATCAAAGTTCATAGTGACAACTTCAGAGAGTCCAAAATGTCCCAGTGCTGTGCGTGGTTACTATGAACTTTTATAGTAATCACTCTAGAGAGGCAAAACCCAACTGATGTTGCACGTGGTTACTATGAAAGTTTATAGTAATCACTCTAGAGGGGAAAAATCCAACTGATGTTAAAGAATGAAAGTAATTACTTTAGAGGGCGCCAGCTTTAGTATAAATAGATTTTTTGCCAAATTAGGGTAGGGAGTTCTTACACTTTTTGAACCATTCCTCTTCTTTACTAAATTTAGGACATTTTCCAGAGCTTAGGGCAACCTTGGGTGACAGCCAAGGGTCCAACCTAGCATTTGGTTTCTCATTTCTCTTGCTTTTACATTAATGTTAATGAATTTTCTGTATTTCCCAATTGCGTTTTTTACCCCCATTTCCATGGAGGGCTAAATTTTATGTAATCCTGAGTAAGTTCACACGAATTCTTAAGTTTCTTGATTTTAATGATAATATAATTTCTTTCTTCTCATGAATTATTTCTTCCTTGTCTCTTGAATTGAATTAATGGTGAATAAGGGGGATATTACTTAATTAACCCTAATTCGTTTAAGGAGATTCTAAACTAGGGATTGCTTAATCCTAGGTTTAATTCTAAGGTTGCGTAACTTTGGGATGAGAGATTAGAGCCTAGCAAATTGCGTAAATTCGTTAGGACTATAAGTTTGATTTTCGCTTGTTAAATTAACCTAATTCATGGGAGAGAGGATGAATGTTAAACCTTGAGTGCAATAAGGATAGAATCTTTGTGGATGAACTAAAGATTGTTGTTTTCTATTGTTTGAATTAATTAAACTTGTTTGCTTGCTGCTCTTTATATTAATTTGAAACCACAAAACCCTTAATTTTAATTGCTTGTTCAATTAGTGCCTTCAACATGTTTAATGAAGATTAATAGCCAATGTTCACGGGAGACAATCTAGGGTAACCCTAGTACTACATTAATTTGTTTAAATTTTGATGAGGATTTGCGACAAATCTTTTAAACACTTCAAGGAAAAAAACCATCATCAATGAGACACATGTGATGGACGTATGATATAGGACCTAGCAACCATATGGTTTTGTTTATGGTCACCAATCACTGGAATAAAACCAGGAAGGTCCGATGAGTCGTGTGGTGGCAGAGGCATCGAGAATAGAGCCCGTTACAATGGCGCGTGGGTTACACACGTCAAAGACTGTAACGGGGCGTGATAGAGCGTGCAGTAGTTTCCAGTGACGCGGCTTTGGGTTCCAGCCGATCTTGTCGGTGCACTTCTGAAAGTCACGCTTTAAGATGAAGGTAAAACCAGAAAAGAAAATAAAATAAAATAAAAACTTGTTACATGGAAGATGCAATGAAGGCACTAAATACTAAGGGAGTGCAATGAAGGTAGTATTAGGATATTGTTGTGCTGCTATCTTCAGCTGGAGGTACTCCTTATACTCCATATCTGACAGAATATTCTGGTTTTCTCCACCAAGGTCAATCTTCCTCTACCATTGCTCATTCTGGTAACTTTAGAATTTTCCTCTCTTATTCATCGTCTATTGGACCCTGGATATTAGATTTTGGTGCTTCTGACCACATAGCTGGTAATCCTTCTCTTTTCTCAAAACTCTCACAACCTAAAACAGCACACCACATCACCCTTGCTGACAACTCAAAAGCTAATGCTATTGGCATTGGACAAACTACCCCTCTTCTTGATTTATCCTTAAACTATGTTCTTCTTATACCTTGTTGCCCCGTTAATTTAGTCTCAGTCAGTCAACTTACTCGCACTCATAATTGTTCCATAACATTTATTGTTGAATCTTTCTCTATATAGAACCAGAGTACGAAATAGATGATTGGAGTAGGATCTGAATCACGTGGGGCTTATTATTTCCAATCTCCTTCTCGATTGTCTAAATTGTTATAGAGTCTCCCCTTCTTGTGCATCATCACCTAGGTCATCTAGGTCTAAATAAGTTAAAGCACATGGTTCCTCACCTCTCTCATTTACAATTTTTGGAGTGTGAGTCATGTCAATTAGGTAATCACATTCGAGCCTCCTTTCCGAGTGCTATCCATGGTCAAGCAAAATCTCCATTTGATCTATATACTAAACTGCACAGTTGAGATATAAATTAGTGTAAAACCCAAATAAAATAAAGCTCAAATATGAATATATAGGCTATAAAAAAGGGCCTAATTATAGACTTATCAACTCTCCCATACTTATTTGTTTGCTTGTCCTCAAGCAAAGTGCTGGTTAAAAGAATAACGTAATAACTTGAAACATAATACCACACAAGGAACCCCAAGATAAAGGAGATAAAGAGAGCAACAAGAGTAATATCACTGAGCACAAGCAATCAAAAGAATTCTTAATTAGAATCTTATATTTCCATACTTTTCACTCAAACGTCAAATCAAGGTACTTTACTTTCCTCTCTCACTAAGGGACAGAATGAAGTATCACTCAGTTCTCCAATAGAAAAAATGTATTACCATAGGCTTGACTATAATCCGACTCTCCACTAAATAAATTAAATGCAAGTAAAAATTATGAGGTCTTTTTTAGGTTATAATGTGGCCAAGGGTTATAATAATTGAGGTGAGATAAATGAAATGAAGAGGGTATACAAAGGGGTAATAAATTATAAAAATTATAAACATCCCCTAAGTTTACAAATGAGTTCTTGGAGTAATTTTTACATTTTACATATAATCAATATCTTTACTCTTTTCTCCTTTCATTCATATAAAACCCTTTTTCTATTATTATTTATTTTTATTTTTTTCTTTTTGCACATGAGAGATATAGAGGAGAATTTATCAAACAATTCAACAACTCAATTGCTCCAATTATAAACTCAAGGTCATCAAAACATTTTATAAATTTAACGCAAGGGACCAAGAAAATCAGTAAAGCTCAAAGTGGACAACTAGTTGTATCTCTAACATGCAGAAAGCAAAGAATAAAAATCCTATTGTGCCTCAATCACATTAAAACACGCAATTAAAAAGAAAAGTCTTAAGTTGATTCCAAGTCAAGTTCTAGAGCACAAATCCTAAGGAGATAATCACACAAAATAATGAGGAAAGGGGTACAATTAATTAAATTAAGATAGAAATTTCCTTTAAGGCTCAAAACTCACATCTGTGGGTTAAAGTTTAACGTAGAGCATAAAAGTAAGGAAGTTAGCTAATTATTAGTTTCCAAATGAAAGTATAATGCCAATAATAATCACTCAACATGCTCTTCTATATGAAAAAATTGGGTTCCATGAGGAAAAAAGTTTTAAATTATCATAAAAAATAGTATAGACACTTTACTCAAGAACATGCAATAAAAATCATATAATTAGGAACTACTCCCCCATACTTAAAGCGAAACATGGTCCTCAATGTTATAAATTGAAAATATAGCATAAGAAAATAAATAAATAAAGTTAAGAGAAAAGGAAAAATATTGCTTGGTAAAATCAGGCGTTGATAAAGCTCATAGTGTCGACCTCTGAATATTTGATATGTTATGGAGACAAAGTACATGCATAGTAGACCAGCTTAAGAAAGAAGATACCAAATATAAAAGAAGCTAGAGTTCATGTACATGATTAGACCAAGGTGCATAGTAAATAAAAATAGGGGAGATAGATATTAAACTAAAAAAAAAGACATGAAAGAAATCATGAAACTAATAAGTCACTTGGGAGGGGGAAAATGATGTTGGAACAGGCTGAGGAGCTCTGCGATCTAAGTCTCCTATTGGTCAAGGCCTTGATGGATCGATGCAAAATATTCGGCCAGCTGAGTCTCGTACCTATCCATCCTTTCATTAATATGCTAGTGCAGCTGTTGTAGATTTGGGTATGAAAAAGCAGGGGGTGAGGGTGGCTCCATTGGAGCATAATGAAACTCGTCATCCTTGTCAACAGGATGAGGTTCAGGCTGCTACTCGGGTACCGTTGGCTCCTTTGTAGCTGGTGCATGGGGTGGTGCCAGTACAAACTCCCCACTTCCTGCGCGAACTAAAATGCCCATCCTGTAGAAGGTGTTCACAGCTAGTGGAGTCATCTCAACAATTCTTGTGTCTCTCTGGTGTACTCACTGAAGGTTGAGGACGAGGCGAGAGATGAAGGACCCGACACAAATGTAGCCGGTCTTCTTGGTGCTCAGACGTGCACCTAGGCCCATGCACGAAAGCAAAAGAAATCGTCCAGCATTGACACGATGCTGGTAAAGCATGCACCACAGAATGAACAGGTGGTGGGAGCTAACATTACCTATGCTCTGACTACGTGCAAAAATAGAATGTACAAGCCATCTGTGGACCACCCGCAAAGCTGGATCTCGAATGGATGTGCTCTTCGCGAGTTGGGCTCTGTAGATGTCATGGGTGCCTGTAATCTCTTGCCAAGTTGCATCCTCGGAATAGCCTGGGGGAATCTTGACCAACGCATCCCTATATGCCTGCTTCTGGACTGACTCATCGATCTCGAATTGGCAATGAACATTGAACTGTGCCAACGTCATGTCTAGCTAGGTGGTCATGTGGAAGCACACCCTCAAGTCGTCGGTGTATGTGACAGAGCTCATGAACTCCAAGACTGGCTCCCTATATGTTGGTGCTTGTATAGCCTGGACGCCCTCCCATCCTATGGCCGCAATGTATCTGGAGACGTCCTCCCAGAGACCATGTTCTTGAAGAACATTCTTATCCATATAGCATGTTAGGAGGAACTCAAACCCGAGCAAAGTGTCCAGGCGCTTAAGATACCTCGCCACTGTACCCTGTTCACCCCGAAATTGGATCTCATATGTTGTTAGCGCAGCAGAAGTGCCTTCAAGAGCTCTTTTAGGAGGCATTGTCTTCAAAAATAAAGAACTAATGTTACTTGGGTAACTATGCATGGCCTTGCTTCTCACTAAGCACGAAAACACTAGGCGTGCAGGTAATAAGCACAACCGTATTTTTCAATGGCATGGGCGTGTGCTATTATTGCAAGGAGAAAATATAATGCCTCCGAGCACGGCCGTGCACTTAAAATGACAGATCACGACTTCCTATCATATTTGAATAGAGCACAGTCCACCAATGATGAAGTTAAATTGGTTTTGATAGGTGATGACCAAAAAGTCTTAGACAAGATTGACAACATGTGCATGGTGTTCATCCTTCATGACCTTCACAAAGATTTTGAATCTGTTCAGAACCAAGTTTTGACAAATTCCAGTGTACCTACATCAGAGAATCTCATTGATCGTCTGCTACGTAAAAACTACGGTGGGAAATGGTTCCCAACCAGGTTTGGAGTCTTCTACATTCCTCTCTAATGTGATCAGTCGTGGAGGTCAAAGTCGTGGTTGAGGTGGTGGAAAAGGAGGTCGCAGTTTTGGAAATCGTCCATAATGTTGCTCTTATTGTATACATATGGGCCACACTCAAGATAAGTATTATTCCTTGATTGTGTTTCATGAAAAATCAGCCAATGTGACGTATTCTCAGTCTTTCACTGTGGAAAAGAAAATGACCTTTATGGAGATAACCAGAATATTCTGTTAGATATGGAGTACAAGGAGTACCTCCAACTGAAGATAGCAGCACGCTTTCTTGGCTATCGCAATTTATTCGCTCTTTTCGCATACCACATAGAAATCAGCCAATGTGAGTCATGTGACATATTCTCAGTCTTTCGTTGTGGAAAAGCAAATTGACCTTGGTGGAGACAACCAGAATATTATGTTAGATATGGAGTACAAGGAGTACCTCCAGCTGAATATAGCAGCACGCTTTCTTGACTGTCGCGATTTATTCGCTCTTTCTGCATACAACATAGAAATACCACAATATTCACAAGTGTAAATTAGATATCCTAAATTCATGTATTTTGAATTATCACCTACAATTTTAAAAAAAATTATTAATAAATAAGTAAATATATTTTTAATTTATGATATAATATTAATTATAAGAGTAGTTATGATAAACTCTATACATGTATAATCAATATATGTTAGTAAATAAATAAACAAATATCATTACAGTTTATAATTAATACTAATACATGCATGAATAAATTTTTATAAGTATTCTCTAATTAAAATAAAGAATTAAATTAATTTTAAAATATGAAATAATTTTAAATAATTATTTGTCAATGTAATAATAATAGAATTAATAAAATTAAGATAATATTTATTAAGATAATAATAGAACTAATAATATATTGTATCTTAAAAAAGGTCAATAAATAAATAAGTAAATTATATATATTTATATATATATATATTGTCATAATAAAATAAATAAATTTCATATGGTAATAATTACAATAAATTTTAAAAGATAAATAAATAAATACCAACCTAATTACAAATTTTCTAAAATTCGTTAAATTAATTTAAAAAATTAATGATAATAAATAAATTACTGTCATAATTTTATTAAAAATGATAATAATAAAAAGGCTTAATTATGTTTTTTTGGTCCCTATAAATATAGTCATTTTTGTGATTAGTCCCTACAAATATTTTTGTTTGGAAGTGGTCCTTCTAAAGTAAGAAATTAGGAAATGGTCCCTGTTGTTAACCCCTCTTCTGTTAAGTGTTGAGCTGGCTAATGGAGAGCCAGCTCAGCACTCCACGTGGCACCACGTAGAAGCCCAATCACAGCCTACGTGGCTTGCCATGTCATTTAAATTTTTATTTTTTATTAATTAATTAAAATTTACAAATCAACCCCTGAACTCATTTTATATATTTATAAATAAACATTTCTTCTTCCTCAATTAACTCCTCTCCCTCTTCACTTTCCTAACCACTCCACCCTAATCCCAACCCTTCTTCCTCCCCACACCCCATTACTCATAAATTTCAATTTTGTCAATAATTACCCATCAAAACTTTGAAGTTGGTGAGAAAACAAATTCTCAAGTGTGAAATTAGAGATTAAAAGTTCTTACCTTTGTGCATAACCTCATCTAGACACAGGCTTCTGCAACAACGCAGTCAAGTAAACTTCCCCATTCTTGACACCGCCAGCATTGGTTTTATTCCCCGTCGCCCACTTCACTTTCTTGTACCTCAATTTTCTGATCAAAGGCGCATACACTTTCTCAAGATCCAAACCTTTGCTGAAAAAGTGGTCCAACCACAAGTACCTACCTCCCCTCAACACTCTATTTGCAGGCCAAGTGGAAGATGGATATCTATCTACATGTCCATTTCACTATACAAGCAAATGCATATCACAAGGGGGTAAATTTTAAGGTTTAATTTAGTGATTTTAGGGATACATATAATGTGGTCTAACAAGTGATATGAATCACGATTTTTGTATATGTAACGTAGGATAGATGATGAGCATGTCGTGCAGTTTCCTCTTGGCCCAAATTCTTAGGGCTTGGGTTGGGTGGGGTGTGAAACAGTGGCATTAGAGTGAGTTGAGCTAAGGGGTTTTTAAATCAATACATGTGTAAGTTTTGATCGGTACGTTTTGTGGATCAAATCATATAATTATCTCTCCTACAGATTTGGGTTTTGGGGTGTGGGGAAAAAGAAGGGAAGGGGTTGTGTAGGAGTAGAGGTGGGAGAAAGGGGAGGGATAGGGGTAGAGGAAAGATGAGATGACGGAAAAGATTGGAGAAAGATGGGAAATGGGAAAGAGTTTTTGTCAGGCTTATGATTTATTATTGAGTAATTTATAATATTTTATACTTGTTAAATATCAATTGAAGGATTATTGGTATTGGAATAGATTTAGATGGAGTTTGAAATTATTTTATTTTTAAAAAAGTGAACAGTACCGTATGAACAGTGCTAATAAACAGTAAAACTGCGTACAAACCGTGTATGAATAGTAAAAATTGCGTATGTACAGTGACTGCTAACGTCATCAGTGACATCATCCTGACGTCATGGCAGACGTCACATACGCGTACAATGCGTATACAGTACGCGTGCACAGTATTTCTGGTATGAATAGTGTCCTGAACAGTATTTTCGGCAGTGAACAGTAAATTTCAAAAATTTTCTATAAAAAGGGGGCTTCACACGAAATTTTCATTTCTTCACCCCTATCTAAGGTTCTCAAAGGTTCTAAGGCCAAATACCACTATTTTCTCTCATACTAAACCCTCCTAAACTTAGATTTCTCGCCAGATCTGAGATTCTACGTCTATTCTGAAGGATTTGAAGTAAGTTTCTTTAAGTTTGAAGATAGATTTACCGTTCATTTCTCTTCTCCTTCTCTTTCTCATAGAAGTTCATGGTATTCTTAGGAGAAACTCCATTCTAAAGCTGAATCTTCGGTGAATCTTGTTATAAAACAAGTAATATTCGGTAGATCTAGTTTGAATCATCATTCTGAGGTAAGGGGAGTTTACTTTAACCTATGAACTACATTTTGAACGGTTTAATATGCTATTTCAAGATATTTTGATATGATTTTGTTAGATCTATTGAATAAAAGCTATTTTCTAAGCTGTAACTACTGTTAATTGATTTAAAATGCTGAGATTTTGGCTAATCTATTATAAACTTGCCTTAGCTGAGCTGTTAAAATAATTTTGGCGGTGTGCATCATGCTGAGATATATGTTCTGCATCATTATAGAGTTGAGTTACATGTTTAGGTGGGTAGACGTGTAACAATAAGTTTATGCTGAGCTGTTGTGCTATGCTGTCTGGATCCAGATACTGGAATGAGTCGCTCTCGGACTGGCTTGGTTCCTTCTGGATTACTTAGGCTGTGAAACCAGTTAGAAACCATTTTCATGTTGTGCATTAGATGGGCTGAAAATGCATGAGACTATTGCTGTGAGAAATATTTTGCTCTATATATATATGATTTTATTTTATTTTTTTTTAGGTAAGTTCACCCTTATATTTCTTTCTATGTCGTTGTGTGCGTGTGTACTGCGATGATCGTACGGTGGTACGTGAGTAGATGTAGCATGTAGCATGTATTTTCAAAAAAAATTCTATGTTCATCTTCTACAAGAACAGTAAATTTAAAATAACATACTATTTGATATTCATTAAATACATGATTTAATCTATTATGTACTGATCTATCTATTAATCTAACTCTTTCCTAAGCCTTCGTCATCCTATTTTTTTGAAAATATTAGTAAGGATGAGCGTCTATTCTATCCTTTTCCAAACATTATATCACAAATCATAATTTATAGTATAAATGCAATATATCCATTTTCATATTAAATTTACATTTCAAACATATTTACACACACATCATTCACAATTTATTATCTATTATCCATTCTCTCATTTCAAATACATACTCCAGTGCACTGTGGTCACATATATCGATGCTTCCAGCATTTTTTGAGGTCTTACTCAACTAGGTAAATAGTCATTGATTAGCCCATGCACACGAATACAACATGTACAATAATCGGGCCCCTTAGCAAAGATATAGTCAGGAGTCTAGTTAAAAAATTAGTGTGAGGGCATGTGACACATTCGCTTTTAGAGTGTGTACACATACGCGAATGTAGCTCACAATCGTACGATTCACCCATATTTTCATTGTCTTCGAATTCTATACTCCCAATGTATCTCTGTAACTATTCATACTAGGTCCAATCCATATTCAACACTTAAGGTCATTCTCAGAGTCATTCCTTTTTCCTATTCATAAGAACGTACTTAGTAAAGCACTTCTAGAGTAATTCCATTCCAATCCATTACACTCATACACTTATTAATATAGTTACAACTGTTAAATCCTTCAGATCAATCTCATACTTTATCATATCATTTCATTCAGGCATATTCCATATAATCACATCACAATCATTTAGCAAGTATGATAATATTTCACATTGAGTGCTCGTTATATAATGCATATATCAACCATTTAGTCTAAACCAATCAATCTAAACAATCAAATAAACATCTTTTCATTCATTATTCATACAATAACTATCTCAACTACATATTCTCTTAAAATGTTCATATATAAGTGCTCTAAGAGCACAAAATAAATACCATAGTATAACGATAAAATAAAACCCTCCTTACCTCAAAGATGCTTTCATAAAGAGATATTGAAAATGATTAAAGGTCAGCTATGGAAGTTCTCTTGAATACCAAGAGATATCCATAAGAAACAAAAACATGAAAAACGATAAGAGAAAACAACGTTTTATTCAGAGAAACTTACTTGGAGTCATTTAAATTCAACGTCCAAGTTTGGCTTTGAAAAGAAATCGAAGTTTATGAGACTTTTATCTAGATAATAGAAAAGAGAGTTCAGAGAAAACTGAGAGAGGGACGTGAGTTTAGAATGAAATAAAATTTTTATGCTGGAAATCTCTTAAATACCGCTCAGTCTTGCACGTTTTTGCTTGAGCGAGAAACATCTCGCTTGAGCGACGGACATCTCGCCTGAGAGAGATATGCACACAGTGGTCTCGCCCACTATTTTCTGATATGCTCGCTTGAGTGAGCTCCATCTTGCCTGAGCGAGATGGCGCCAGAGAACATGATATTTCTCTTGTGAGTCATTGTTGAGCGCCTATCTCGCCTGAGCGAGATTACTCTTGCCTGGGCGAGGTGACAGCTGGGTTGAATTTATCCTATCTCGCTTAAGTGAGAATCATCTAGCCTAAGCAAGATAGTCCTGCGACATCGTATTCTCGCACGCTCAACCTCACCTAGGCGAGATTTACCTCACTTGAGCGAGATCTCTTGCACCAAACTCCTTCTAAAAATCTTTTATACTTTCTTCTAAATGCATTCTAATACTACTTAATATTAAATAAAACATAAATTACTGAAAAATAAAAAAGAGGGTGATATATTCAACGTATTTGATTCTATCGCATTTTTACTCCACTCTCACTCTGAGACAGGTATCGTTATAACTATTTAACAATCACTTACAAAACTACAAAAGTTTCAATTAATATCATTTGTCTTATGCTCTTTCTTATTTCTTAAAAAATTATTTTAATACACATAAATCAAAAAATTTCTCAAATGTTATAAAAATAAATAAATAAAATTATATTTAAATTTAAATTACCATACATTTTAAAATATTAAGAATTCTAATTAATATTTTTAAATAAATTTTCAAGAAAACTACATTAATAATATTTCTAATTCGTCAAATTATAATTTTTTAAAAATTTATAATTAAAAATGTAATAAAAATAATATAAAATCAAAAAATTATTACATAATAATTATACTAATTTAGCATTTAAAGCTAATTTAACTAAAATTATATATTTAAAATTAATTTTAAATCAAATTCAAATTTTAAAACAAGTTTAAAACTAATTTAAAAAAAAATAAATTAGTTTAAAATTCAAAAAATAGATTTAGATCGGTTATGAGCAAATTTAATCCACTCTCACCCCTCTCTTCTGCCATGTTTTCTATTCTTCTTTTTTGGCGACAGTGAGAAATCACAAACCTTGCTGCCCTAGGGTCTATTTTTCTACTCTTCGTTTCGTTTTAAATTTTTTTAGAGATTGTTTTTGTACAATTATTCTATGTGGGTATTGCTGTAGCTTTCATACCGGGAACTGCAGTACCATTTTTGTGCTGATTTTTTCCCCGCTCTGTTTCATTTTGTTTGTGGTAATTTCATGGGTTTGGCTTCTGTGGTTCATTAATTTCTTTCCTTTTCGTAGTTTCATATTCATTGTAGTCATTAACATTTGGAAAAGTTTATGCTTTTGGCAACTGGGCATCTTTTGATTTTTCAGGAAAGTAAAGGGAGGGGTGACTTAAAAGAATCGTGCTTCTAAGGGTAATTTTGGAGTGTAGATAGTTACATGGCTGTTCAACTTTTGTTTTTGTGTTTATTAGCAATGTTGCCTTGTCTTATATGAGTATGAACTACGAATTTTCTTTAATGAAAAATAGTTATGAATTTTTTATTGGCATACACTATTACGTTATTGACTATCCCAAGCATTGATAATGTTTGTGTATGACTTTTGCTTATTAAAGAGTATGTCTTATCTATATAAAAAAAAAGAGTATGTCTTAAGTGTAGGTAACATTTTATTTTTGAGCATTTACATGTGTGCAGTACAAATCCTTTATCTTGCGTCGTTAATATTTGATATAGCAGCCTTATCACTGTCTGCTTTACCGTGATAGCATTTTTGAGCTCAGCAGCTTTGTGATGCTGTTTGTGATTGGTAACTATATAGTCTTGGATGGTAAAGTGAAATAACTTACTGATAGATTCGTAGTTAAATAGCTGTCTGCATTTATGTTTAAACCTGAGGCATCGTTTTGCTACCAAGGTTGCTATAATTTCATCAAAAGGTCCTTGACACATTATTATATCCCCATGCGTAGTTTATAAACATAGGATTTTATGCTGGCCTAAAATGAACGTCTGGATGTCATTCAATTTTTTTGTTTTGGTTGTTGAATCATTGGTAGGGTTCACACAGTTAAAACTTAAAACATGAAAATGCTTAGCCCTGTTTGTGCATTCTGTCATGCTCTTCTCTTGCCCTCATTGAAGCTGTTATGGGAAAGTTGGCATTCTGCACTTGTGCCTGCAAATTACTTCCTTGTGGTTTAGGTGCCATTTAATGGTAACCACTTTTTGATGGAATAGGAATAAGAAAAAGGACAAAGTGTCCTCATTTTTGTAATGCATGTTCAGTTTTCTTGTATGATGGACCTTGGCTTTATTTTATTCTCTGTTTTTAAAGGGATTTGCTCTTTAGGAGGAGCAAAAAGGAAACTCCTTGTGTTCTTATATCGGCTCATTTTGGAGGCAATTCCACTGGATGTCTTTTGCTGTATTCTTGAAGTGAATTAATATCAGTGAGCTTTTCATTCTGAAACTTTTGTTCTGTTAATCTTGCTGTATGGATTCGAGCTGATGCTGCTTTTATTTGCAAAATTTTAATGGTTTTAATTCCTTTTTCATTTTATAATTCTTTTAGGTACTGTGTCTTGCTCCTGCAATTTTTGTAAGTATTCATGTCCAATTCCTTTCTCATCTTTCTCAGTATTGATGGCATTGATGGTCCTTGGCTACCAGTTTCTAATATGGTCATTCCTATTTCGTAGTCCTTGTTTGTTTTGAAATTCAAATATCAAGTTTACAATTGCATTAAAGTTTCCTGCTGTGTGTTTCTGATGTTTAGGACAACATTTTCATTATAGGGTTCTGGGCCATTGTTGTTTCTTCTGATTTATAAGCATGGTGTTTCAAAATAAAATATTCTCTATTTTATTTTGAGAACAGGACGCAGTTCATATGGTCTGAATCTGTTTTATATTTTCTGTTCAGTTTGCTCCATTCCATTTCCCATGTCAATTGGGTTTTTTATTTAGCATTCTGAAAGAAATTTTCACTTATATTTTGGGTACACTTCTTTCTCTCTTATTTTTTTCTTAGAAAGTCTTATACTGTATATTTGGTTCATACATTGTCTAGGTCTTTTGATTGAATGACTTTTTTCTAGCGAAACCCAATTGTGTTTGTTGTTCGGTTTTACATTAACTAGTTTATACTTTTTCTTCCTTGCACAATGTAAGTGCATTGCAAGGCCATAAGCAAAATATTTTATATTGATAAAATTTTATAAAATTAATGATTTTTTTGTTATTATTAAGTAGTTTTTGCATCCAAAATCATGTCACTTTCTCTCAACAGAATATGCCTTCAAAACACAATGAATTAAAAGTGGATGAAGAGGATGATAATTCAGTGGTACAACTTTCGGGAATTCCACTGGCACCTCGTGACCAAAGTTCAAAAAATGGAGTGTATTTCATTCTTGAGAAAGTTTCACTGGTTGCTGCATATGTTGGCAAAGTTAGTTTTCTTTCCTAACTGGGCCATGCCCCTCTCTATTAGTCAGATTCATGTTCTGATGAATTTTCCACTGAAAAGAATGAAAATTTGTATTTTATAAATGTCAATAGCATTTTTGAGTGTTTATATTGGTAAGCGTTTTTCCATTTAAAAATAGGAAATACAGTATTTAAAATCAACATCAGCTTCAAAATAGTAATTTTTGAAAAAAAAAAATGCTTCTATATTCAAATTGTGTTTGAATAGACAAACATTGAGTGAAATATATATATATATATATATATATATATATATATATATTCTAAGTGGTCTAATTTTAGCTTGATAATGTGCTTTTAAAAGTCATGAGAAGCTTGTCCATTGATTAGAAAACAAAAATGCCTTCTTCTCTAAGCTTCTTTTCAAGAGAGATACTCTATCTAACATCTTTTCAAACTCTACCTTTAAGTAGTTTTTCTTCCTAATCATTGCAATTACATGGCTTATTTCAGAAATATCAGATTTTGAATCTAGATGAGCATGCCAATTTTTTGCGGAGGAAAAATTTGAATCCTTATGATTATAGGCCTGATATTGTTCACGAGGTTAGCTACTGTTTTCATTCCTTGATGCTGAGTTGGTGTCTTCGTTTTATGTTTTGGGGATTTTATTCTTGAATTGCCCAAAGGCAGGAATGTGGAGACAAGGGCTATAGACTCCTTGTGAGTTATGACTTATGAGTAACATGAAATTGGTAGAATGGTAATTTTTGCACAATAGTTGGATGTGAAATAATTCCTACTATGAATTTTCTGGTCTTGTACTCTGTATGAGTCTAATTACAACCTAGCCGTTGGTTGGTTCTCTGACTAATTTTATTTTTGTATTCTATTCTATTGTAGTTTTTCCTTGAATAAGTATTGTATACCACCTCTAAGGGTTTGAAAGTTTTTATCTTGTTTTTCTTGATTAATTTGACTCTAAATGTTAATGACTATAGGCTCTCCTTCAAATTATGAGTAGTCGGCTTTGCATGGCTGGTAGATTACGCGCTGTATTCATCAGGACTGATGAAGGAATTCTTATCAGAGTCGAACCTCAAACTCAAATACCGAAAACACTGGGAAGCTTTTGTAATATGATGGGTAAGTTTTTCTATTCATAATTATATTACTGTATTTGTTAGGACTGCAGCTGAGAATATGGACTCAAATGGTCAGTTGGTCTGTCAATTGGCCAAGCCCATGCTATGGAGAGTTTACACTAGAAGAAATAAGAAGTGTATAAGCAAGGAGATTAAATGCCAGAGAGAGAAGAGAGTTTGTTAGCCAAGTGAGTAGGAGTTTGTTATAGTGGGATAGGTGTGTGAAAGAGGGGTATCTTTTCAAAATCGAGAAGTTGGTTATGGATAGAGAGCTAATGCTCTCTGTAGAGCCTAGCTCTTTGGCAGTAGTACTCATTCTATTGATTTTCCTTTTCATATCAAATAATACCAGTATTATCTATTTTTCTTATTTGAGTTGCTTTATTTTCCTGTTGGTTTAACCCGTTTGCATCCATATTACTACATAATCCATCCATATTCTTGGTGCTTGTCATCATATCAACATCTTTGCCTATCCCTGTTTTGAAATATTCAATAATTATTGTAGCGGAGTTGCTGCAAAAGTTCAGTATCAAGTCAAAGAATGGTCAGGGAAAGCTTTTAAGGTTAATTGAAAACCCTGTGACTCATCACTTTCCTGTCAACTCCCGCAAAATAGGTGAGTATTAAAATTAGGCAAATGCTAAAATGACAATGTCTTTTGTGAAGAGATTTTATGTGCTGCCTTTATAATGTTGTAGGTCTTTCTTTTAGTTCGCCCAAGGCAGTTCATTTAAGAGACTATGCTGATGCCATTAATTGTGATGAGAACCTTGTATTTGTGGTAAGCTTTTGTGAGCCATCATGCGTGTTTTTAAGATGAGGCTTATTCTGTCATTTCACTAATTGATTTGTTTAACAATTATTTAGGTTGGTGCAATGGCTCATGGAAAAATTGATGTTGACTACATTGATGATCTTATATCAGGTTATTCTTAAATAATTCTGTATTTATTTGAGATTCAAGTTTTAACTTGTGGCTACAATGTTTTGTCATATTGTATAAGATAGAATAAATGATGTGTATTGTTAATAGTGATTGGTATGTGTTTTCTATATAATCCACCAATCTAATTAGTGAATGTATTGTTGTTTCACTATTTAGCAATTTGAATAAGATTTGGATACGAAAATTCAAAATTTTAAATAGATGAATTATCTGTAGTTTTATGGTAAAATTCTTATAATTTCATGTTTGGGGTAGGAAGAACATCCATAAAACACTTCTCTTCTTAATAAAAACAGACAACTTGTAGTAAAGCTTCACATGTTAAGAAAAGGTCTATTGTGATTATGTACACAGAACATAAAGTGAAGTGTTTTTTTTTTTTTAATTAGTTGCCTGTTCATAGGACTTAGTCCTCATGATCATGGTATTTAAATTGTAAGCTGACACATAATCACATGATTCTATGATCCTAGTCCTCATGATCATGGTATTTAAATTGCAAACGCAACCCTAGAACGGCTATAGGAGAATAGTGGATAGCAAGATGATTGCTATTCTAAAGATTTAAAAGACACCCATTGTCATAATACTTGCATTTTGGTTTCCATCAATAATACTTTATTGATTTATAGATTTAAAACTGAGCATACTTTTATTTTAAGATGGGGAATACATGTTGATTCTTGATTTTTGGAGGGTATATAGTCGGTTGCATCACATTCTTCTCCTTTCTCTACTTTTGTGATTAAAGTGTGTTCAGCTAAGTTTTATTGATAGTACTTTGTGCTTCTACTGATATTATCATTCTTGTTAATTTCATAGTTCAAGTATTATTATTTGATTTCTAAAGTTCTTTGTTTTGTATTGTATAGTTTCAGCTTATCCGTTGAGTGCTGGGACTTGTCTTAAGCGGATCTGCATTGCGTTAGAGAGAAATTGGAAGATCCAATGAATTTGAAGTTTTTATTTTTGATTAACGAGTATATATAAGGCGAGTGTTTCCCTTGGTATCTATTTTCATTTTAAAATATTTGATGATTCTCTTAATTTAAAATTTCCCATTTCCCTATAAACCTCTCCATCTAAATATATTCTTGTGGGCGGATGAGTGGTACTGATATTCTTGTTAGGGCATATTTTCTCTAGTTTGATAAACAAGATTTTGTATCTAAAATCAATATGTATAATTAAAAAGTTAAAAATCGATATAAAAATAAGGTTTATATAAGGATTTAGTCTCTTACAAAAAATTGTGAATTTTTTATTTGATCCTCCATTTTTATTTTTCATTTAATTCCTCTATTAGCAGAAGAAATTCCAAAATCTATGATAAAAGAGTCTTAAGATAGAAATTCTAAATAATAAGTTTGAGTATTTTAAAAGGAGCTGATAAGAAAATTGTAATTTAGAATATTCATTATTTACCTCTTTGTTCAAATTAGTGTCTATCATAAAGGAAATGCGTACTTCTTTTATTTCCTCAAAATTTAAGTCAGGGAACTTATTAACTAGTCTTGCCAAATTGACAGTAGCCTTTTATTCCTCTTTTAAGACAGAAGCAAGAAAATCTAAGAAATTCCTAAGACATTCCATCAAGGATCAATTTGCTGGAAACAAGAAATAAAAAAAAAGATAGATGTATAGAACACAATAAAGCTGTATACATAGTTTTGCATCGCTGCTCCAACCACAACCCTATTTACGAGACAAGGTATTTTATCTCTCTCTCCACAAATACTCACATTTCCTATTGTTTCAGCATTTTTCCAATCCTCCAGTTGATTAATAACTAACTATTTTTGTCCGCACCTGACATTAACTTCAGCAAATACAAAAGCAACCAAGAAAGAGAGACTACTGAAAACTGGCTCTATAGATGTCAACATGATGATGCACTAAACACCCTCAATAATAACAAGCATACACGGGTTTTTTTTGCTCAATGTGATGGGATGAATCTATACAGCCTTCAAATTAGCAATTTTTTTGTGCCTTTTAGGATTTTCTATTTTTGGACCTGTTTATTTAAGCTTGGAATTCATAACTTTATTCTAAGATTTGGGCTAAATTTTTCTCTTTTATCTCTGAAGCACGGGTACCCCATTTTTTATGAAGTACTAAAGGTCATGCAAATCTCCTCGTCTAGTTCTTTGTATTTTAAATTTTCTTCCAATTCAAATTGTTATAATAAAGTCATCCTATTATAGCGGTTTAGTATGCACTGAATCTCTATTATAAGGCACAAGTTTTTATATTTTATTTTTTATAATAAAATTATAATGCCATATTTTCACGACTTATACCAAATTGCTACATTAGAGTATTAAGTTTTTATTTTTATTTAAATGAAATTGTAAGGTTCTATTGAACTACTATAATAAAATATAGTTTGTTTTAAAACAAAATTATAAGGTCCTATTATAAAAGATAAACTAAAACTACCACAATTAAAGTTAGATTTTTATATAAAAAAATTATAAAACAATAATAAGTATGATTGCTTCTTGTTTCCCTCCTTAAAGTTGGGTATACTTGAAAAATATGGTGTTTACAAGAAGGTCAATGATGCAGAATGTGGCAGCATAATAAAAAATAAAATAGGACAACAGATAGCAGGTGTTTCAAAAAATCTTGGACTAACCTTTGTTTATTGAGCTTTGTTTTATGAGTCTTGAAGGGATTGAATATTGTTTGAAGACTAGGATTCAAACACATCAAATTACAATTAAATTCCTTGATGGTAACTAAAGTCATTTCAAGCAATGATGAAGAAAGGAGCTATCAAAAGAAAGTCAGATTGACATAGCCAAATTTGTATTGATATACTTGCTAATATGACTTGTCATCATAACTTTGCCTTATTAGTTCATTCTTAACCTTATTAGAATTAGAGCAACTATTGTTACCTGATGTAATATGTATTTTTACACAACATAGTATTCATTTGTAATCTTATTTTTAGGCTTTAGCTTCCTTTGTTACCCAAAAAAAAATATATATATATTATTCCATTATTGATATTATTGAGATAGAAATGGAAAAAAATTATCATTTTATTCCCAATTCAAAAGAAAAAATGAAAATAATTTAAGCTAATTATTTTATTTTAATAATTTAAATGATAAAATACTATATGTTTTATTTTTATATTATATCTTACTCTTTCATTAATCTAAATATGATCATAATCTAATCATTACGAAATTTTAACTAGGAAGTAATGAACGAAAGAGCAATTTAAAATTTTGTAGAGACTTATCTGCAACATTGTAGGATAGGCAGAAATCCATATTAAGTTATTCCGTACGTATGTAAGGAAGTTTTCGCAGCCTGCATGCTAAAATTAAAAAAAAAATAAAGAAAAAGTGCTCCCTTTCGTGTCTTTACTCTCTCTCTTGTTGATGCAAGTTGAACGGACCCACTCGGAGATGTCGGCCACACGCGGGGAAGATAAAGGGTCTGGTGGGTCACACCTCGGAAGTGTCGTTTTCTTGTTGAGTAATCTCTCATTTGATTTTGAACCACAAGATGATTTTCCCGGGTAATGTGATGCTTCTTCTTTTTCATTTTTTTTCTGGTCAAATTACTATATTGCTGGATTTGTGAAATGTAGATATGATATGATTGATTCTTGATTCTTAGACTTCCTACCGGTAAGGAAGTAAGAAACTCGTCAAAGTCGTGGAAATGGAGGTGTTCATAGTTAATTGTTCGGCGACAATGAGCATTAATTTTAAATGCGGCCACAATTAGGGTAAAATTACCTGATATGGCTCACTTTTTAAATAATATACAATCAGTTCTCAACATTGTAATCTACCATCCGATCTTGGAGAATTGTCCTATTTTCTGGGATTGAATGTCACAACCAAAAGTGACATTCTCATGCCCCAGAAGAAGTTTGCCACTGATGTACTAAAAAGATTCAACATGACTGATTGCATGAAACTTGACAAGGAAGGACATTAAGAGTCTGTTGATGCTACTCTATACAAACAAATTGTGGGATTTCTGGTATTTTTGTGCAACACTAGGCCTGGCTTGGCTTACAGTGTTGGTTTGATAAGTAGACACATGTAAGAGCCTAAGAAATCTCATCTCATGGCAGCTAAGAGAATTCTAATGTAACATCAGACTTAAGGATTATTTTTTTTAATAACCAAAACAATGTAGCAGCTGATATCATTGTTAGTTTCTCTGATTTTGATTGGTGTGGAGATAAAAATGATCGCAAGAGCACTGTGTTCATGATTGGGAAGACACCAATAGCTTGGTGTTCCAGTAAACAAACTGTGGTGGCCTTATGTACATGTGAAGCTGAGTACATGTCAGCCTCAATGGAAGCATGTCATGTGGCTTGAGAGTTTGCTCGTAGAAATGAATCTGAGAGGATTACATTCCATGAAGTTGCTAATTGATAATAAATCAGAAATCAATTTAGCGAAGAATCCAGTGGCGCATGGAAGAAGTAAGCATGTAGAGACAAGGTTTCATTTCCGGTGAGATCAAACGAACAAGGGTAGACTTGAGCTGCGCTACTGCAAATCAGAGGATCAAATCTTTTACTTTGAGCTCTCAACCTAGTCCTTTTAGGGACACGAATGTACACAGATATATAGCTAAGAGTAAGACTTGCAAATTTTTTGTAGATGAATTATTCGGAGCTGGAAAAATAACCAATCCTAACAACGATCAAGTGATTTGGCACAGAATAACTGACTTGTCAAGCATAGTGTCCGCTTTACCTGCAAACTCACGAAAAATAGGTATGAACTATTAAATGTTGTTTGCATTTCTTTTGGGTTCCAATTTGACTCGAGTAATTAATTGGCTGGCATGGATGTAAAATTGTAAATTTAGGCTGCATGCATGGTGCTCGTTCCCAAGGGTTCACAAACTTCGAAGACTACATCACAGCTGCTTCTGGTGAACAGATTTATGTGTTTGTGGTGCGTAAGAACTGACTGCTCCTTTTATTTCATATGCCCAGTGTTTGTGCCTGATCGCGCGTATGTGTATATATATAGTATGTTAGGTAAAGTGGCAACTAGGTAAATGTCACTAAAGTATTATTTACTTCCTCAAAGAAGTATTATTTACAATATTTTTTTTTTCTAAACTTTCTCAAAAATTTACAAATAAATTATTTCATCAAAATAAACTAAATCAAATTCGTTGAAGTCCCTTCCTTGTGGATGTGAATAACACAACCCCTGGAGTTGTACTCATCAGTGGCCAAAATTGTGGTTCAGTTTTGAAATTTAATAACCTCTTGCCACGTTAATAATTACATTCATACTTTCATACCCTAAGACTACAATAACTCAAAGAACTTGCTTGTTTTTCTCTACCATTCTACATTGAAATCCTTGCCTCCTGCTCTAAGTTCACTAGATCTCCTCAAATGACAAGTTGTCCTCAATCCTAGACATAGCAAAAATAGAATACCAAAAAGCACATGGGGTACTATGAATGTTGCACTGGAACGGTTGCTGAAGCCCATCCATTCCTTTGTCATACGATTAAACCTCATGACATGTGAAGCCCTTGAATTCTATATCAACTCCACCTAAGATGCCATATGCCTGTTGCCAGTTGCCAGTTCCCACGACTGTAATCATTAAGCATTTCAATATTTCATGCAACAGGAATTTTAGGTTCTCCTAAGTTTACAAAAGCCTCTGCCCTTGTCATACGTTCTGTTGCAGCATTCCAAGACACAAGGTGGTTCATAAATACATCCACATACTTTGCTCTATCATTCTGCCCAATAGTCACACAATGATTGTTAGGTTAATCCATTAATGGAAAATAACTGACAATCTACAATCATTACGTACCCTGTAATCCAGATAGTATGCATGCTGCAGTAAAGAAAGTGATAGTCAGTTAGTGATGACTACAAAACAATGTTAATTTTGTTTGAGCTGTGGGAGAGAGCGAGAGGCATACCTCCCACAAATCCAAATTGATAATTGGCTGCATGAGAAAAGATTATTAACTCCATTTCCAATATTAAATCAAACAAGTTTAATGGAGGAGGTGGAAATTAACTTACTATATCATCCCAGACAATTGGGCAAACCGCATTTGTAGTTTTCACTATGGCTAGTCGTTTCTCTTCTCTCTTCACTATGACAATCAAGGAATATTAGCAACAATCACCACCAGCATTAGTAAAGCAAAATATCAAAGGTTAAATTTAAGATAATATACATCAGCTTTTTTCTACCCAACTGGTCTTGCAATGCAATTACTCTGGAATTAAACCAGCTAACAAGAGAACACTAGTTACCGCCTCAAGCATAGAATAATTAAATATTCTCAAAGAGAATTTAACAACCACTCCAAAAAAACACAATTGAGGTTCTTTTTTTTAAATCGTACAATTAATTTACACAGATGTGTATCATCAGGGAAATTCAAGGATTTTATGGTATATTAATTAGGAATTTGAATAATGCAGTATTGAGAAGATGAAAGAGGGGAGGGGGGAGAATCAATTAGGAATGGACTTACAAACTAGCCAAACCCAGCCAGAACCAAATACTGTGAGTGCTGCATGTATAAATTTCTCTCTAAAATTTGCAAATGATCCAAAATCCTTTTCAATCTGTTGAAGGAGACCTGGTTGGGGCAAGCCACCCCCTCCTGGTTGCATAGATTCCCAGAAGAAGTCATGATTCCAAACCTGGGTGTAAAAGGGGGGGGGGGGGAGATTAATTAGGTTATAACAATTGACCATACAGCATTTAAATATCAAAGCATATAGCAACAGAGCAGCCACAATTGTAATTTGGATTAGCTTCCTCATGCAGATAGGAAGGACACCTAATTCCATGCCAAATAGAAAAAACAACTAACCCTTATCTCACTAGGTGAGGTTGGCTACATGGATCACATGATGCTACTGATCCGGTAAAAAATAAAACTTTCAGAAATTTGATTAATCAAAATATCTCTTTTAATAACTTTTTCTAAGGTTCTTTTGGGTTTCCTTCGACTTCTCTTTATTGAACAGACAGTCATAAAATTCCCTTTTTCTTATTGGCGCCTTCAAATGTCTTTTCTACATATAACCGAACCACCTTAGACAATTTTCAATCATTTTTCTCACTATAGGTACTATTCTAACATTCTCGTATTATCATTTTGTATCATGTTCTTTCTCATATGTCCACTCATTCACCTTAGCATTCTCATTTCTGTCACTCTCACTTTTTTCTTGTGTTATTCCTTTAAGACCTAGCATTCACGACTATATAGTTGGTCATATTTCTGTAGGGTAAAACTTTCCTTTTACCTTGATAAGGACAAATAGGAAAAAATGCAAAATAAAATAAAATTGATAAATATTTCAAGGAAGAAAAAAGACTACCACAAGGTAGAGAAGGAAATTGTTTATTAAAGATAGAGAAGGAAATTGTTTATTAAAGACAAGTATAAATGAAAATGGTGCAGGAAGTTCTAGTATATTTTCAGCTTACAAACAACTTTTAGAGCCCTAAATTTTAATAAAGGAAAAACAAAAATGAAGAGAGAGAGAGAGATATCAGATAAGTAGCAGAAACATCACAATTCATGCTCTCAAAAAATATAGGAAAATTTAGGAATTGTTTGGTTTCAGAAAATATTCTCTGTTTTCATTCTATTTCCTATTTTTAAAGATTGGTACAAGAAACACTAGAAAACAACTTTTTTTTCTATTTTCACTATTTATTGTACAAATCTTAGTAGAGTTGACAATATGGGTTTAACCCGTCAGATAAATTCACCTAACCCACCAAATTTGGCAAGATGGGTTACAATTTCAAACTCGACAACTACTTAACCAGTGTCCACTTACTTCGCATTTTCAAACAAGTTAGGGTTGGGGGGGGGGGGGGGGGAGAGGGGGGGATGGCTAATTGACTTGTTGAGTCAAAAATTGTAAAAAGAATAATAATAATTTAAAAAATATATAATTGAATAAATATTAAAGTTAAATCTTAATATCACTTAAATTAGTAATTTATGTAGATTAAAATTTAATATTATATATTTTATAATTTTTGTTTAATTTATATGATTTAATTTTTTAAATATTTAAGTGGGTCCCTATTAATAAAACGGGGCAGATTGATGTTTTCAAAACCTACTTAAAAAACAGGATAAGTTGAATCAAACCCATTTTTTAATGAGTTTATGGTGAGGTGTGACAAAACGGGATGGGCCGTTTTGTCATATCCCTATTCCCTAAATCTTAGAAAACAAGAAAAAAAATGAAATCAAAGTGGTAGCTTTGTAATTTAAAATAAAAAACAGAAAATATTTTCAAAAACCAAACAGGCCCACCATCAAAGCTATTTGGCTTTTTTAGCAATAAATTCCTATCCTAAGACCTAAAGCAGTACTGCATTTCAACAAATCATCCCTGATCCTAAGTTCAATCCCTCCCTGCAAACACATAGACAATTATCCCAATATTTCAAGAAGGATAAAGTCCTTTAATAACTTTTGAAGCTTAAAGTTTAAATTTTATGCATTTGAAAGTGTTAATAATTAATAAATACCTTGGTTAGTATAAAATGAAGATTATTGACTCTCATTGAATATATAATCAAGTATTATTACTATTACTTGTCAATGGATACATTTGTTCAGTGTTGCAAAAAAAACCAAATGTGACATACATTACACTTAATTACCTTGAGATTTACCTAAATTATTCTCACCTACCCTCTTCAACTTTTCTATACATTCATATACCATTAATGTAGCCTTGTGTAGAAACAAAATGATAAAGATAAGGAAGCAAATGTAATTTCTAAAGCAAGATGAGAGGTGATGACAATCACAATTCATGTTACCGAATTAATGATTGTGAATTGAATTTCATACAACAAAAAATAGAATTATTAGGGTAAAAATAGAAATTGAGACAAGAAGAAAAATAATAAAAGCAAAAATAGAATAGAGATGGAGAAGATGGTTGTTGCCCTATTTGAAAGTAGACCTAATTCAAAGTTAGAAAAACCAAAGATAGTTAATTGCATACGCTTAAAGAACATGGACTCCCATTAGGATTTAATTATCATGTTTCATTTAGTTATTTTAATGTTAGTCATTAATTACTTTGAACTTTTATTTAGGGTAAAAAAAACTCGTTTTATTTAGTTTATTTGGTCTTGGACTTGTTAGCGAAAGAAGCCCAATTAAGATTGTGTTTATATTGATTTATGAGCGTTAGATATATATAAGCTCTTGTAAACACACTTTTAATTAGTTTTGAATGCAATTTGAAATTAAACACTCTTTTGAGAGTGTGTGACTCCAAGTTCTTAAGTGAATTAATTTTCCTTAATCTTATAAAAAATCAAGACTCTTATGGCGATCATTCCTTTTACTTATCAATCTTACGATTGTGGCGCCATTTTTTTCATTTCTATTCTAATTTCACTTTTATTATTTTTTTTCTCGTCTCAATTCCTATTTTTTCTATAATAATTCTACTTTTTGTCATATGCAATTCAATTATTCAGCAACATAGACCGTGACTGTCATCAAGAGGTAAACATAATTCTGCAAATCTTAGAGGGGGTTCAATCAACATTGTGTATGTTATAATTTTACTATACAATAAACATTGGAACATTTTGAATAGTTTTATATGAATAAGCAAGCAGCTCCACAATCAACTTAAAATGATCACATCTAATTAGTACCTCAGCTGCATTGTTGAATTCAGGTAAAGGATTGCCGTTGTTGTATGTCACTTTGATTAGTTCATCCATGGTGTAACCATATAGTATATCATCCTTCTCCAATTGCTTGTTCAAACCTTCTATAAAATTTCGATGATACTCTCCCCAATGCATGTCAATTGTCCTCTTACTCATATATGGTTCTAATGCATCCTAGAAATATTGAAGCAACAAATAAAGTGAGAATTATCAATTATGATAAAAGGGGTTACTAGTAGCTGTCGTTGTGGATAATGTTGAGCATCAAGTTTATAAGGGCAACAAAAGGTTTCTAGGATTCCCAATTATCAATTTATCATATGGGATCTTAGGTCTTATAAATTCTAACATAGTGTCCTACACAGTGAATGGAGCCTTTATTATTTCTCTGAACTCTCCCATCCTTAGAAAGTTATAATTAATTGTCACTTTCCTCTCATGCTCTCTCTAAATAATATATGTTCCTCATGCAGTAAAACGTAATAGTATCTTGTTTCCATTTCATCCATGACAGGTACCTTAACAAATAAAGTGAAGGTGTTCAACTATAGGGCTAAAGTAGAGAAGGAGGAACAAGAAGGAATACCAAGACTCGGTTAGGATAAACTTACCAATGCGTATTTATAAGAAAAAAAATAAAGTAAAATAAATAAATTTTTTTTAATAAGTTAACATCAATTTATGCACCTCATCATTCTTAGAAGCTCTTTTATTTAACTTCTCCAAAAGCTGAGATGCACAACTTGATTTTAACTTTGAGGAGAAGTTTGATTCATTTGATTTTCCTCTTTCTTCCCCTATAAGTACTTATTGAAAAGTTTATTCAAATTGGGCCCAAGTATAATTAGATTTTGTTGATACTGGTGTATAATGATGTGATGCAAGAGACAAAGCACTAACCCTTATTTATACTAGTACTAGTACAAGATTCTTAACCCTAATCAAATAATGAAATAAATCAGAAAAGATGGTGAAATCTGGAAATAACTGTTAAAAGATCATTTAAGGTACTCTAAAATACAAGATACAACAAAGACATCATAAGATATTCTCTAGATATTCTAATAGATAGCATTCTTCTTTATCTCAATTGACAAGATGGTTGTAATAAAAATAATAAGGAAAAAAAAAAAGTTTATCTAAGAGAAATAAATTTTGAGATAAAATGCTTTCCAAAAAGTAAGTTACCTTTCAAAGTTCGTTTATTGTAACTAGCACTAGCTTAAACAGAACTGTAATTGACAATTTAACCTACAAATGCAATTATTTCTGACAAGCTTACTGCTGCAGTAGCTGACTCAACTAACCCATGCATACAGGCCAAAACAGTATTAATTATCTCCAAACAATAGCATGCATTCAAGCAACTAAGTGAATCACTTACAAGGTCATAAAGAGGGGTCTTCAAGCCATAAAATGCAGTAATATTTGAGGATCTAGGTGAGCCATCAAACCTCTTTTTCTGCTTAAAAAATGTAATTGAGGGGAAACATGTCAGCACAAGTCAGAAAGGTATTTGTCAGAGTGAAGAAATCTCCTGTGAGGAATCAGGATTTAGGAATGGTATAAAATCAATTTTAATCTTTAGAAAAGAAGTCGATGGCTGATATTGAAATTCATTTATCCTTCCCAAGTGCAACAGAAGCAAACCTTCAACTTTGTTTCACAATTTTCTATGTTAAGGAATGATGCTATCCCAATATGACCCATGTTGCCATGAACCTTTTAGACCAAAATGTATAGAGAACTAACAACACACACCTGTTCTACCAGCAACCAACAAAATATAGCCACACAATATCCAATTTAATGCCTATTAGTCAATTACTTTCTTGGTAGGATTAAAATTCATATTTTTCCATTTCTAGAAATATGTTATGAATTTCAATACTGGAAACCGACCCAAGGCAACAGCAAATTTGCATTCTAGGTCTGTAACCTTGTAGCTCTATTTGTTTCCATTTCTAACAAATAGAATAATAGCTCACGCATTTTCATGCCAAAGATCCAGATCACTCAGTTCAAAGACTTTTCATCATGTCTTCAACAAAAATCAACTTCTAAAGTGCAATTCGTGTTCATGTTTATTAAGCATATCACCAGAAAAGGTAGCTAAAATAATCACAATAATTTAAAAGGGTGACTAATCAGGAAGACAATGAGAGGAACAAATATCCATCCAAGAAAAATACCCTGTGAAGAAGAAGCTTTGGAATCTTGAACTGTCTACATAAGTCAGCTGAAATGAGATGACAGCTAGTAGGGACGGGATTGAAGTAACAGGAAGCCATTGATACTTTGTTGTTCCTATCATTTATAAGCATATAAATTCATTATTTAAAGGTTCATTGCATTATGGAATACAACCATTATAACCCAAACTGTAGATTTAATGAAACAGTGATACAATTTTCGCATTCAAGATGAACAATGGTGCAGTGGAGAATAGAAATTGATGATGGCATTTCAATACAAAACTGATGCCATCCTCCACCCTAAACCCAAGTACATGCCTTTCCCACATGGGAAAACAACAAATAGCAAGAAAAATTAACTGAACAGATCTTGACCCAAAGATTAATATGGCATCAGCTATTGTGTCCCACTGTCCACAAATTAAGTTTCGATTGAACCTAACAGTGTAACTGCAAATTCCCTTCCCTAAACACTCAGAGAGAGGCCACACCAGCACAAAATCTCAGAATGTAAAACTGATAGCAGTTATGATTTCACCAAAAATCACACACACACAAAAAAAAAAAAAAAAGAGCATACATAAGCATACAACAAATAATCAGGTATCCCAAAAAGACAATAATAATAACAAGATATGGTTGCAAAGCACAGATAAAAATGTTCACAAAACTGAAATAAATGCGAGTCTGAGATTGTAATCATTTAGGCATTTAAACAAGCACTTGTCATGCTTATGAACTTGACATTTCAGTCAGACATAATAATAATAATAAATAAATAAATGACAACGCCCTTCAAAAGAAGAGAGCAATGCTAAACCACCCATCTTTTCTATAAGTTTGTCCAATCTTCTCCACAAACATGCAAACACCATAAAAAGTTTGAAAGTCTAAAAGTTATAGGTAGCAAAAACAGGAATAAAAAAGAAAAAAGCAACAAAAAAAAAAATGAGAATCAAGCAAAGCAAGATGCTGAGAAAAACAGTGAACAAAAACATGGGAAATTCAGAAAGGGAAACGAGAAGTTACAAGAAGCTGAAAAGAACGCAGTTGGAACACACACCACAGTGGCGATGTCTTCTTTCAAGACGGAAAAGAAGAGAGCAATGTCTTCCAACTTAACCTTGAGTTGAGTTGTTGCTTACTCTTCAGGTGAACTTTACAGAAGATAATGTAACAGATTTCAACAATTTTAAACGTGCTCGTTGTTTAGAAAGGACCCATTTTATTAAGTAATGTAAAATAGTTATTGCGGGAAAATTTATTTTTTTTTATTTAATAAAATCTACATGATTGATTATATAACTTTTATTTAAATAAATATATAAATAAATACGATCTTAATATATTTATTGACAATTTGTTTAGTTTTCTATTGAGCAAAAAGAAATTTTCGTTTATGAATTTTGAAGCACTCTGCAACAAATTTTTTAGAGCAACAAATTTTCAATTTTGATAAACGAATATTCCAACGGAGATTAGAACTGAGTGTTACCAGGTTTTTTATAACATAAGATGCAATTGTTTTAAGGATAACTAATATCCATCTCTAATTACTGTTGTACTGGATACTAGATTGCTTGATTATTATAGAATGAGAAATTTAAATATTTTTTTAAAAATATTAATATTAATTTTAGTTATTAATTTTAAATTTAAAAATAATTTTTTATAAAAAATAATATTTATAATAAAAATTAATTATTTTTATTTTACATATGTCAAAATTTTGTTATTTTTAAATATTTAAAATTACGATGCTATATTAATGTTAATTATTAAAATAAAATTTAAAATTTTATTAAAAATAATATTAAAAACATGTAAAATACTATATTTATATTAAAGATGAACTAAATTATTATAACATTATTCATACACTTTTGTATTATTTAATAATATTTTATTGTATAATTTTGTCTTAAAACTAATTTATTCATATATATATAAGGAAGAATCTTTTTACACTAATATAAGTTTTAAAAATAATTATTATTTGATGTAAACTTTTTATTTAATTTATATTTAACAATCAGTAAAATAATAAATTATAATTTATTACATAAGTCAAATAAAAAATTTAAATTAAATATAAAAATTTATACTAGCGTAAGTCTAAAATTTTTTATATTTAATATAATTATTTGATTTAATTTATTATATTTTTTTTATATAAGTTAATAAAAGGCTCAAATTTAAAAATTTTTAAATTTATATTAATGTTAAAAGATCTTATATATATATATATAATATTTATAATTTTTAAGTTATATTAAAATTATATAATATATTGTATATATTAAAATTAATGTAATATATATTTTTTAAATAAAAAATTAATTATATTTTTATAATTTTTAAATTTGATAAAATTTAATTTAAATATTGAAGATAATATATAATTATAAATAAATAAAATATTAGAGAAAAAATTATAGTCCATCGTAGATGACAGGTTAAATAACCATTATATTTATTAATTAAATATTTTCATAATTATACATATTTTGACACGTTGAATGAACATGGTTAGTGCTTACAGCTAAACCATTTTATATATTTTTAATGATGTAATCATGTAAAATTAGTGAGTTTATGGTGATTTTTTTAGGCTAAAAAAATATATTTATATTTTATTTTAAGGTTGAAATTTATATATAATGATTTCTATTGTTCAGTAAATTATGAATTTTGTCATCACTTTTACCTTAAAAAAAAAGATTTATTAAATAGAAAAAAAAAGTATTTATTCATTTTTTGGTGAGCGTATTAATGGATGGGTCTTTTATACTCCCTTTTGCCTATCAACATCTTTTAATCATAATTTTTTAAATTAATATTATTTAAATGATTATTTTTATTAAATAATATTCAATTGTGTATTAATAGTTATTAACAGCACTCACTTTTTCCTTTCTTTTTACATTTTACTTAAATTGGATATTTATTATTACAATATTTTACTTTAATTGAATATTTATATATGTTTTCAGGCACTTATAGTTTTGCTTATTTTATTTTAATTAACTAACGATAACACAGTTTACCTTTGTATATACGATAATGAAGATTTATAATGAAGATCATTATTATGAAAATTTAAATTTACAAACAATAATTTAAGTTCACAAATTACTTTTTTATATTTATAAATTTTATAATATCAAGTATCACATGTTACAATTTTTATAATAAAATGTTATATTTAATTTTTTTAATATATGAAATTTTATTTAAATAAATTATTTTGAGTATTTTATAATAAATAACTTAAAAAAAATTTTAAAATTATTTTTTTATTGTTAGTTTTGTGTCTTTACTATGATTTTAAAATATTTATTACACATGAAATGTTCCTAATATAATTTTATAAAAATAAATAAAGAAATATTTTTTAGAGAATAATTAATAATATATTACTTTTTAATAAAATACATATGTATTTATTTATCATTTTAAATAAAATATTTTATTTAAAATAAATTTAAAACCATATTTTGAATTAAAAATTATATATTAAAAAATAAATTTTTTTATCAAATCAATCAAGTTATTTTTCTTTAAAAATATATTTTATTAAATTAAGATGAGTCAAAATTTAATTTGTAAATATTCATTTACCATTGTTAAGTTCACAAATTACTTTTCTGCATCCATAAATTTTGTAATATTAAGTATTACATATTTATAATTTTTATGATAATAATATTATATTTATTTTTTAACACATTAAATTTTATTTAAATAAATTATTTTATGTTTTTTTTTTATTTTTTATTGTAAGTTTTATATATCTGTTGACACTTTAAAAATAATTATCAAACATGTGATATTTTTGATAATTTTATAAAAAATATAATAATATAAAAATCTTAAAATGTAAAAAAAATTATGATTAATACTAAAATAAAATTATAAAATAATGTGTTAAAAAAATTGTTTCTAAAATTATATGAATGAAAATTGTTAATATAATTTAATAATTGTCAATATAATACATAAAAATAGATAAATATATAACTTAATTTGATAATAAATTATTATATTTTATTTAATATTATTTAATAACAATAATTCATTTTAAATATTTAATATTGTAAAATCTTCATCTATTTTTAGGTAGTTTTATTTATTAACAGAGTTATAATAAAAAAATATTATACAAAATAAGTATTTTTAAAAGAAAATTTAACGTATATGAGTTAGTTTTAATTTACTTAATTTTATTGACCTTTTGATTCTATAGACTTCTTGGACTTTTTGATTTGATCTACATTGATTAATCTACATGGGTTAGAGATAAATTTGTTAGAATTGACCTATTTAACACCTTTAATAATTAATACTATACTAAAAGACTTTAAATAGTGATTTCACACCATGTTAGAATAAAGTTGGATATGTGTTCTACAGGACTCCTATCCTACATTTCACCTGCATTCATTATCACACTACTCTTACGTCATTTCCTTGCATTAACACTAAAATATTAAGGGTATGTTTCTTTCTTTCTTTTTTAAATAATATTTTAAAATTATTTTAAAAAATAAAATAATGAACTAATCGTAGAAGAAACATAAACAAATTAAAAATCTACGTAAAAACAAAGAATACATTGAAGACCCACATGTAAATAAATAAAAATAACTGTGTAGAGTTAAATCCTCAATTGTGCAAAACAAGACAAACTATAAATGAAAAAAAAATTCAATAATTATTTATGACAAAATAAAAAAATTTATTTTGATTTCCATTTTTTTTATATTTTAGTATTTAAATTATTATTAATGACTTAAAAACATTATAAAGTTGAGAATTTTTCGCATTTATAGTTCAAGACAAAATCAAAGTTTGAACAAGTATGTAAAGTCAAAACTTTGAATTTAAATTAAAAATTAAAATTTTAGTTAAATTTTAAATTAAACTTTCAAGATGTTTTTAATTAAGTGGACTTTAAATATTAGATTGCTATCGATATTTTAAGTCATTATTTTATTATTCGAACTAACTGACTGAAATCTTACTATATTATATCCCTTTTCATTTATGTGAAGATTCGTAAAATTTGTTTGGTAATAAGTAATGGTGCTGTGATTCTAAGATATACGATAATCTTTTATTTAAAATTTAAGTCATTATTTTTTCAAATAGAATAACAAGTTTTACCTATTATTTATTTAAAATTTAAATAGTTACCTATGATAATCTATTTTTTTAGTATGGAATAATAATTTTTAAAAATTTTGCAATCTCGTCATTCAAAATTTTATAATTGAAAAATGAAAATTTTAAATTACACTTTCATGCACTTTTAACCAATTACAAGACTTCAACTATATAAATTAGTTCTATCCTCTCTAAACAACGATATAGGTTCAAAGCATAATATATAGTTGATTTAGTATATAAAATTATTTTACCAGCATGTTATAATTAATTTTTATAATTTATTTCTTAATTTAAAAATACTTTATTTTTATCTAATTAAAAATGATTGTTTTCTTATTACTAATAGTGACATCTCTTATTATACTTTTTTTACATCTAGTTTCACTATCATTTAATAATAGTGATATTTTTATCTCTTATATATTTATATTTTTAAATTTTAATTAGATTTAAAATTTATTATAATACAATGATATTTTATTAAATATCAGTAAAATTTTAAAAATTAATAATTTTAATCAATAAAAGAACAATTTACTAGAATATAAACTTATAATGCAATATATATATATATTATAATATTTATAAATTGAAATATTTAATTTTTAAATAATAATAATACACATTTTTTTAATATATAACCAAAATTTCATATATTAAGAAAATCTTAACTAATTAATGGTATCATCCCTTCCTCAACATAATACATATCTTAATGACCACTTGAGCAATGGTTGTTTCACATGGTCTTCTACTATTGTTACTTGGTATTAAAAAATAAATAAATTAATATCTTAATGTCATGCTAACCTCTACTTTACGGATGAGCATTTGAAGGATTATCATCTGCAAAAATCATAAATGGAACAAGTTATAATTTTAAAATAAATAAAATTAGAAGGTAACGTTGGACTAATGCAAATATTTTACACATAGACATGCTTAATTATAATTAATACTAAAATTTTTCTACTACAATGTCACATGACATTTTTTATTTTTGAAAATTTTAATTTATTCATTTTTATTAAGATGCTATTTATTTTAATTATATGTTACTTAATCTTTTGTTTTCATTTTTAAATATTTTTATAATAATTATGAAAATATTTTGGAAAATACTGCAAGATATAATAACTTTTAATAATAAAATTCTTATTATGTCAAATAGAGATTTTTTTTAATATTACTTTGTCTTTCGAATAGGTTGCCTCCTGTAGAGGATAGTATGATCTAAAAAAAAGAGCGAGAGAATAAAAATATAAATTTATACAATATTCAACATCATAAGAAAATTTATTATTTTGATAATATCTTATTTTATTAATTACTATTTATGAATAGAAAAGAATAAAATAAAAAATAGTTATCCTTCAAATCATTTTTTATGAGAATGAAATTATAATATATATATATATATATATATATATATATATATATATTAGATTTGATATTATTTTTATTGAATAGAAATATGAACTTAGAGCACATACTAAAAATAAATTCATTTAAGAGAACAAATAAACATAATTTATTTTGTCAATTAATTGATTTCCATATTAAGTGATTTTAGAATAATGAATGTAATTCTCTAAAATTTTATTATTTTTAATTAATAAAAAATTTTATTAATCTAATTAAATTAGAATTATATATTATATAAAAAAATTGTAAATTAAAACACACTTAAACAATTTACTCAAAAAAGAGTCAATTTAAAAGAAGAATTGGATAATGTAAGTATGACCCAATTCTAAGTAAAGATTAATTATCAAAATCACTTAAAGTGATTCTTGATTATCTTAATTAAGTAAAAATATTTATTTAGTTGGAAGGAAGCAAAAATAAAAAAATTGTAAAATTAGTCAAAATGACCAAAATATCTTTACCATAAATCTAAAATGTTGGTCCATTTTGGACACAAAAATGACTAGAGAAAAATATGAAATTTTTATGATAAAAGTATGACTCAAAAAGTAAGTTGAAAGTTCAAGTATAAAGTCCAAAACATAATTATAAAATTCAAACAAAATTCTCAAAAATAAGCTCCTATTTGACTTGAAATAGTTAGGAGTTTTGGTAAAATTTTTCAAGATTCCAATCTTTTCAAATTGGAAAGGGTGATCATGGTTTCTTGAGCTTCAAATTGAAGGCAAAAGCATCTAATTGAAGTAGGGAAGAAGCTAGACAAGAAAGAACCAATAGAAAATTTTTTTGGGTCAACCAAAACTCAAAGTGAGAAGACTTGAGTTAATGAATTATTCCTATCCAATTAACCTAACCAAAATGCAACTAAACCATCCCAAATTCAACCAATGGTTAGTGATAATAAGAGGGAATAAATTAAGCTTGACTAACTAGGAACTAATAAAGACAAGTTGCCCTAAACCCTAACCAAATGACATCATAGGAGTCAAAATTTCTACCATGTGGATGATTTTTGTGGACTACTTTACACATGAAAGGAAGTTGATTGGGTTGATGCTTTCTAAAGAAAAGATGCTTGCCTAACACCCCTCAGTATAGTCATAATTTATGTTGTTCCAAATCATCCAAGACAAAATAAAAAATTCCATGCAAAATAAAGGCCAAGTTTAGGTGAAACCAAGGAGTAAAACTAGGACACTTGACAAATTTTACCAAATTCAGCAAAGTTGAAAGTTTCTAAACACTGGACAATAACAAACACTAAAAAAAACACCCCACCAATTTAGTAAGAAAAATCCAAGAGAATCACCTAAACAACTATCAAAATTTCTACCATGTGCATGATTTTTGTGGACTACTTTACACATGAAAGGAAGTTGATTGGGGTGATGCTTTCTAAAGAAAAGATGCTTGCCTAACACCCCTCAGTATAGTCATAATTTATGTTGTTCCAAATCATCCAAGACAAAATAAAAAATTCCATGCAAAATAAAGGCCAAGTTTAGGTGAAACTAAGGAGTAAAACTAGGACACTTGACAAACTTTACCAAATTCAGCAAAGTTGAAAGTTTCTAAACACTGGACAATAACAAACACTAAAAAAAAACACCCCACCAATTTAGTAAGAAAAATCCAAGAGAATCACCTAAACAACTATCAAAATACTCCACCCAAAAACAAAGTGCAGAACTCCAAATTTGTAGGACCCTTTGAGCACATGTGAAGGTTGGAACAAGGAGTGGGAAAGGAGTCCAAAGACCCTTTGATCTCTTGTTTTAAGGATGTATGATCATGTTAAGACTTGTACTAAATCAACTTAATGGTTGTAAATTGATTATGATTGTGAATTAAGTTTACAAAATAGTGGTTGAAAATGCTATGTACAAGCTTGGGGCATAAAGTGATTGGTTAACATATCTATCAATAGGGATAGTAAGATACCCGAGCACCAGCAAAAGATCAAGATTAGCTACCTTGTGTCGTGGTAAGAGACAAATGCTCAAACATCCTATGATTGGTGTGAATGTGAACTGCTGGATATGATCATAATTATGAAACTTTTGCACTAAAAATAGTGTTTGGTCCCAATAAAGGATGTTATACCATGACACTATCTGAATTGTAGGTATAAAATTCTCAATCTTCAATCCAAAATTAAAGAAATAGATAATTAATTACTCCATGAAAAAACATGGATAAAAAACATTACAATGTTTGATTAACTTTTTGATTGGTTGATTATGTCTGTTTATTCGTTGACAATAATGTATGATTTATGAATGTTTATACTCACCCCTTCTTTGTTATGTGCCCTTAACAATGATATGGATGCAAAATAACCTTTCTGCAGATGGATTATAGAGTAGTAAAGGATGAGTTGCCTAAGGAATGGTTTATAACTATTATTGCTAGTTTATCTACTATGTAAATTATACACGTGTATATTTAGGATTTATCACCTATACCTATTGTTTTCTCTTATTTTATATTAAATTTGAATAAGTAGGAGAAACTAAGAAGTTATGTAACCTTTTAACACTTTATATTAGACTGCTGAGTACTTTTATTTAAATGGAATAGTTTGATAATTTCAAACAAAATTAATTTTAATATACATCATAAAAATTTTGGACTTGAGAATTTACCTAAAGTTTGTAAGGCAATGGAGATGGAACTATTAATGATATTAATAGGGATGTCTTAATAAAAAATTATATATATCTATATAGGGGTAAAATTTTCTTGCATTAGTAAATCTAAAAATTCCTACATTCAGTGAGTCTTTTGTTTAGCTTACATTTCATAGCCAGTAAAGTAATAAATTATAACCTGTTAGATGTAAGTTAAATTAAAAATTCAGATTGAGTGTAAAAGTTTTGAAACTTACACTAATAGGAGAAGATCTTGTCCTATATATATATAACATAAATAAGTTTATAAATTAAATATTTCAACTTTTTAAATGCTTTGAAAAATTACACTCGTTGGTTCTGTTTTATGATAGGGCGGGGGATTTATTACTTACCAATAGATGTAGGATCAATATGGACAAAAAAGCTTGCAGAAACTATCAAATAGCATAGAATGAGCATTATTCCTTTGAAGTAGTTTGCAGTTCCATTCTACATGTTAAAACAAAATTCAAGTAAAGGTCTATTAAGATGTAGATGAAGGTAATTCAATAATAGTAAACTAGTACACTTTCATTTATAGAATAGTCACCAAATTAAGAGGTAGAAAAGGAAGGAATAGCATTTGTCTTACGTGCAATATGAAGGCAACTAGGATAACTGTCATGAAAAGTGAAGTTGTCTCGAAAGGTTGAAAATTCAAGTCCATAGGACATTCAATCATCCATCCAGCAACCACACAAAAAGGAATCTGTGGTGAATGCAATAATAATCATGGATAATGAATTAGGTTATTGATTTATTATGAAAAGACAACACTATTCAATCAATTTAGATCAATCTTTAATGGCCAAATTTGATACAAATTTTCCTCTTTTCAAATATGGGTGATACAAAGTTCCTATGCAAATATATTCATCTAGTTTTGTTACTTTGCATCATTTTACATATCTGTCTCTTATCGTATCCATATTAACAAGCTTTCAACTTGGTCGACCAAATATACAATCAATGCTACTGTTGACAACTTAGAATTATCAATGTTTAAGAAAATATCAATATTATTTAGTCATGGTTGATTTAACTGTTGCCAAAAATCAGTCATTTATTGGTTGTTCTATTATATCTCTTAAACTAATCTCTTCTCATAATCAAAACAACTTCAATATTGTCTTGATCAATGACATCAATGCAATCAATCACATTTGTGCTATTTTTTAGCATTTCTTAGGAGCTTTAAAACTGCATACCACATTTAACTGTTAACATGAGAGTATTTTTCATGTGTGAATTAATGAATTTCACTTTCTATCGCAACAAATTCAAAATCAAGATCTTATCAACTTTGTTATTTTCTAAGTTATGTAATAGGCGATCAAACCATTATCAGTTAAGGGGTCTATAAAGCAAACCGAATTTAGAGTTTGGTAAGATCAATCTTAATCCTAAATTGTCATTTAGTTATTAAATTAACTAGTTTATTAGATCATAATACTTTTTTAATTTGATATCTTGCATAATCATTGATGATATAATTTTATAAAAATATTATTAATATTTCATGATAATTGGTATTGATAGTAAGTGACTGGCCATTGATGATAGTGTAAATCATAAAAGGAATTGGATAAGAATCTTAATCAACAACATCAGTTGAGCCAAATGCCTATAGTTAGTTCATAATCGAACCTCATTGACATTGTTTGGCGGCTCTAGACCCTTTTTCTTTCCGTTCTCTTTTTCTTTTTTGTGTAGTCTATAATTTAATTTCTCTGTGCTATCTCTAAACAAAATAATCTTAGTAATTACTGCATAATCTATGTGGAATGATATTTTAAGGATTTGAATCTTTCTTTATTGTTATTAATAAATACACTTCCTTGTATTTTGTACAATAATCGCTATAATATATTTGTGGGAAAATAGAATATTTCTTTAAAATTTCATAGAGAAAAAGAAACACTTACAACAAACATTGCTATTTGTATTGAAGATCCTACAGCCACTTCCAAAGATATGTCCTGTATGAATGAAAGAGCTAACTCAGATGTAAAATGACGACAAACTTTTTCATATTCAATTGCTATTTTGTTTATTTTTCTTATGCAGATTGAATTTATCACATTTTATATTAAAATATGCAGTATTTAAGACCAAAAATACAACTTTCTTTATAGAAGTAGTTCATGTATGTTAAAATTACACCATCACTTGTTACGATTAATGCTTACTAGTTTGTCTTTGACAGCAAACATAATCGAGCCAACATGTTCTGCTGCATTCCCAATAATAGGAAGAATAATAACACTAAGAAATGTCATGGGCATTTTAAACTCTTTTGATGCCCCCTGAAAATAAAGCAATGTTACAAGTTAAAGCAGTAACTGACTCATAAAACTAACAGCATACCTATACCATACACTAAATCAAAATAAAAAAGTTTTATTTTTTTTAAGAAACTTGAGCTTTCCAATGTAAATGAACAGTAGGAATCATAAAATAATAGGTAAATCATTGACATAAACAATTAATAACCCTTTTCAACTTTGACGATCCTAACCTGGTACTAATTCGAAAGTGAAAACATGTTCCTAAAAATTGAAGAGAAAAAAAAGGAATCAAATGAAAATGAACGTTCCATTTCCTCTTATGCAAATATATTTCAATTTTTCAACAGGGAAAGGAAACAAATAAGGTAACTAGAAAAAACAAGACATCATGTTTCTAAGGATTGAAGTTACCTCTATAGTGTTAACCAAATACTCTGATAGGATTGATATACCTCCAGTTAAAATTGATAGCCATATCATTGATTCCCACATAGAAATCTCAGGAGCTTCTTCCTCATCTAAAGTATCATCTTTGAGACCCCTATCCTAAAAATCATTAATTACAGTTATAAGTTAAAAGAAATAAAATGATAATCCTCAAATTTCATATCACAAATTGTATAATAATTTCAATGATAAATTAAAAGAAATATTATAAATTCTAAATTTGAAGTTTACGTGAATAGTACAAAACTTTGCACCATAGTGCAGGATTTATATTTGTAAATTCTTGTACACAATAGTGCATATGTATATATGTATGAGTGTGTGTTTATTAAAATGAAGACAACAAGCATTAAGGTCTAACCTCATCAACTAAAACTCGTAAATTCTTTTGAATCTTCACTTGAAACACTATATAGGAAGCATATGCCACAAGCATAATGCAACTAGTAAATCTTGAAAGAGCTAACTCAGATTTTCCATGTTCTAATTCTGTATGTGTAGCATTGAGGAATGCTGGAAATAACAACCCCATTACTGCCATCAATAGTAAACCAAAATCCACAGTAGCATCTACCTGATAATCAGTTAAGATTAATTTTTGCTATATTGTCATAACCAAGTCATGAAATATACACAAGTCAAAGGAAGGGAAGTGTATCTAATATACATGATTAAACACTTGTTCTCTCTTGTAAAACATTAATCCACCAGCTAAGAATGCACATCCAAGCACTAGCAACAAGTTCGACAAAATTGAACCTAGTAATGATTGTTGAACTAGACGAAACAAGCCTTTCTTCAGCGCATGAATTGATATAATTAACTCAGTTGCATTTCCAAATGAAGCATATATAAGACCTCCAACTGCAAAGTCAAATTGGCAATGAATCTGTTAAAATAAGGCTACTGGCATTTTTGTTATGAATATTATTAGTAAAAGTTTAAAAATAGATGGTAGAATCTTTTTACATTAGTGTAAGTCTAAAAACTCTTATATTCTATTTAAGTCTTTTATTTAACTTAAATCATCTAACAGCTAGTCAAGTAATAAATTATAATCCGTTAGATGTAAGTTAAATGAAAAGTTTAGATTAAGTGTAAGAATTTTTAGATTTATACTAATATGAGAAGATTTTTCCTCTTAAAAATATAATAATCAACCAAATATCTTCGAAAACGTATTAAAAAATCATGGTTAGAATAAGAATATTTAGAAGTAGAACATACATAACAGTGGAGACCTATCCTACTTTTAAAAAAGTTATGAAACAGAACAGCAAAAAGGCTATACAAATTATGTTGTAATTAAAGAAAGCAAGCTACAAGTACCTGCAGGTCCAGTAAAGAAAGCAAGTTGCCTGCATTGAAATTAGGCCAAAATTTGCATTACAATGAAATTTTTTAATTCACTGTCAAACATGAACATGTTTTACAAAACATTATATGACTAATTCCAAACAAGGCTTATAAAATCCAACGAAAGACAAAAGAAACAAAATGTGAAGTGTTTCCATCTTCTTTACTAAAAGAGATAATATTAAAGTTTAATATTTGCACAGAATGACTTTTAGAAGTTTTGATTTCAGTTGCAAAACTGAATTAAAAGAATATTCCTCCTATCACACCATTCACTTTTAAGATTCACTGCTTAATGAATGAAATAAAAGTAACTTACTCCGTTGTATAGCCCAAACGCTCTGCCAAAGGTATAATGCCTAATAAGCTAAAAAGAAAGACCAAACCCTGAAACACATTTGAAAAAAGACAACTAAATCAACAAGATTATCTATCATCCATGAGTCAAAAGCATGATTAATAATGAAAAGTCTATATGAAATGAGGAGAAGAATGATGAAACTTACATGACTGTCAAACAATTTATCTACCAAAATTGCCATGGGGCCAAAAGGCATGAGCAAGTTTATCTTGTTGGAGAGAACTACAACTTTTATGCTACTAAACACCTTACTTCTTATTACATCTTGCAATAACTTTCCATAATCATGATCAATGGATGAATCTTCTTTGCAAGATAATATTTTTTGGGGAAATGAAGAAGAACTAAGTAGGCTCACATTTTCAAGTTCTGTCACAGATCTTCCTTCTATAGATCCCATCTGCAGAGCCATATATTTCTTGACATAAAGTTACTCCATATAAATAAAAGTAGCAAATGTGATGATATAAATAAGTTTCAATATATGTGTTATACACACAAAATTAGCAAAAATTACAATCAAATGTTAACATGGAATGGATATGAGTGAGCAATTAAGGAACCCTTACACAATAATACATACCGAGACAGCCTTCTTCATTGCTTAAGATATCTTGTCCCTATGGTAATGTTTATCAAATGAATCAAAACCAGAACCTATATTAAAAAGAATAAATATCAAAACATTTTAAAAGACATTCAACGATAGTACTGAGCAATGAAGGATATGTGGTGGATCAAGTAAAAGTTATCTTTGAAATGAAAATATTTGAACACTTGAAACAAAAAAGCAAAGTAGTCATCAATGTGAGTGTGCAAATCATTACTCTAAATTTAGCTACATTAAGTGATGAGGAGATGGTCCCCTCTTTCTTACCCTCTTTTAATTATAAATGAATGACATGTTTTTTTTTTCTTAATAAAAGAATTTATATGACAATATATTGAGTCTCTGTATTTTCACAATTTTTTTTATTTTAATTTCAATTAACTTTTTGGTTTCATTTTAACTCTAAATTTTTGTGATTTTTAGTTTTGATTTCTCTCAAACATCACTTCAAACATAGCAGCATTTCAATTAGTCACATTAGTAAAACTCGTGAAAATAAAGGAATAAGAAAAAAAGCTAAAACCTAAAACTAACAAATATACCAGCACTGAAATATATTTAAGCTAAATTATATTTTAACTATGTATTCTTTCAATTAAGTCATTTTTTTATTTAAATTAAAATAAGTTATTGAGGTACTACAACTTCAAAGAAGGATAATACATCCCTGTTTTGCATTTCATAAGAGATAAATTCCTCTAATCAATAAACAATCTCAAATGCTACTTTTTTTCATCACCGAATTTTATATTTAACTTTTGTTGATAGTTTTATTAATCCATCAAAAGAAATGGAAAAGGAATTCATAAAAAAAAAAAAAAAAGAAACTGACCTTTCACAATGCCACACTCCAAAACACTTTTAATGTGGATCAATACTAGTTCTCTAATGTGTGTAATTAATGAATAAATTTTGGATAAAAGAAATTCAAAATTTAAAAAAGAATGTTAATGCACTCTTAATTACAAAATTTTATTGAGAGATTTGTCTATTTTGCCTAAAGAAACATATTTTCTTGCACTTAAAATTTGTCAAGAACCCTTATCCTTTTATTTTATACAATTAAATCTCTTTAATTAACATATAAGATTTGACTCATTAGAGCGGAATCAATCGTTACTTTCATCGTCAAATTTTATGTTTAACCTTTGTTGATAGTCTATTTAATCTATATGAACAGAAGGAAAAGAAAATCGTAATAAAAAGAGTAAACTAACCTTTTAAAATTCCAAACTCCAAACCAAGTTATGTGTGGATCAATGTAGTAGCTTCAAATAAGTGCAGATAATTAATAAATTTTGGATATGAGAAATCCAAAATTGAAATGGTTAAGGATAGATCTGTTTAGCAAATCGTATTTTCTTGTACTTTGTATCTGCCATGAGTTCGTGAAAGATGTGATTGAAGAAGAAGAAACTAAAGAAATGAACTCATACACGTGGCTCAAATGGCACAAACAATGCCTATTTCTCTCTCACTTTGAAAACAATACACTTGTTTATTTTTCTATGTACTTTTCCTTTTATTTTGAAAACAAAAAACCACCAGTTTATTCAACAATTCTGTAAGAATAAACAACAAATTTGATGCATGCTTGGGAAAAATAATTTTTTAAATTCATTAAAAAAATCCAAAAACACAATTACTTCTTTTAAATAAGCTGATTCAAACATCATGTGTGTTTGGTTAACTGAAAACATAGATTATTTCAATGATCGATTCTGTCAATAATCTCTTATTATAATAATTAATAATAAATAATAAGTTTTATATTTGGATATTTCCAATTAAAAAATATTTTTAAAGTAATTTATTGTATTTGAATTTATAAAATAATCACCTTTTCTAAGTTAAATATAAAAAAAATGAAGTTATATGCTATAATTAGTTTTGTATCTAAAACAATTTATTAAACATATAATGAAAAAATTAACTTAGAAATAATTGTTTTAAAATTTATTAAATATGAATAAATATTTATTTAAAATTTTTTTAGCACAAAATCAATAAGCATATTCTCATAGAAACACACGTTAAGATTCAAATTAAATTTATTACTATATTACTTTTCTATATTTTCATTCATGACAAGGCAAAGTTAATATTAATAAATTAGTTATCAATTAAATAACATTTTTTTAAAATTTCGATGCTACATGAAAGAATTATAATTTAAATTTTATCTAAATAAACATTTTAGATTATCTACATTTAAAATATCTGAACAATGTTAGATAGAAAGAAATCAAATTGCCATTAGACATATTTTGTGTAAAGGTAATACATGTGCAAATATTTTAACTAAGTTAAAAGTTTCTTGAGATTGTGATTTTAAAGATTAGGTTTCACCTCTTATATATTTGAGATTATTTCTGTGAACTGATGCTAGAATTTGAGATTATTTTTGTAAACTGATGCTAAAAGAGTCTCATATTTGAAATTTGCAATTTTCTTTATTTTTGTTTGTTTGTTTTCTTTGATTTTTTCTACCGAAAGGAATTAAACTGTAAAAGAAATACTTGTATAAAAACTAAAATTTAAATTTTTAACTATTGAATAATTGTAAATCAGTATCACTTATGAAACTAAATATTTATTCTAACTAATGATTCTCTTTTAATTAAACATTACTATAGTAAGTTGCTTAAACTTAACCTTAAGAATTGCAGTTAATATTTTCTTATTTTGTGTTATTTTTTTAATCTTTTATCATATCTTAAAAAAAACTGAATAATTGACATTAATATTTTATTATTTTTTATTGTACATCAATTTTTATATAATATTTGAAAATATATATTTCCTTATAAGAAGTAAAAAATTTATAATCTTTTGGAATATGAAATTACACGAGATATAAGTTTGCGGCAAAATATAAATAGTCTTTTAAAATTTTATGACTTTTTTTTATTTGGTATCTCAATTTCTTTTGTTTAAACAAGTTCATATTCTTTTTTTTAGTATTTCTAGTTAAAATAAACATTTAATTCTTATAGTTAATATTTATTTACAAATTAGTCTTTACAGTGAAAAAAGTTTCATCTTATTTCTTATATAAAAGTGTAACACCCTCAATTTTGTAGTCCTTGTAACACCTAAATTTTAATTTCAATTAAATAACAATTTTGCAAATCGGATACCCAAATTTTCATAAAATATTTCGTAATAAGTGAAGGGTTACAAATTAATATCAAATAATTGCTACAGGACTAGTTCAGTTACAACAATTTCGAGTCCGATGCTGATCGTCTTGATTATCTGAAAAATGAATGTAAGGGTGAGTACTCTATACTACCTAAAAACACACAATCAACGTAGAGTCTCACCTCCAGAACATTTCCAATACATTAAACAAGCACCATCGCAAGCAGCATTACTCATCCATAAGTACAAAACACAAATCCATGTATATGCACACCAGCCACATTCACTGTAGCACTGTGATCACAGATTTACACCATGAATGGTCGTCGGTTATCCCCACCTCACAGATATCACGTGGGCAGTCACGAGTCGCTCAACAAAGGTAATGGTCAGAGGCCTAGTCAGGAAGAGAGAGTGTGGCTCATGGTGCACCCATTCCACAGTCGGTGTCACCACTACTCCCTCTTCCCCAAGGTATTTCTACCATCCTCATCTTCTACACCTCCAGTGTATCGCTGAACCATTCACAGCACTTTACAACAGCGCTAACGCGCCCATTCACATATATATTTCATTCACGCATGCATTAATCATGCTTACACATGGTACACAACCCACATTGCATTCAAATACAAGGCACTAGGTGATGAAATGAGTTTTTGCTACTCATTATGCACAAAGATTGTCGTTAATCCTCATCAAATATGCAAAGAAATGAATGTAATACTAAGGTGTTATCCTAGGTCGTCTCCAAGGAATTTTTGGTTGGGAACATATATCGAACAAGTGTAAACATATATTTTAAATCAAGTAAATTGGGGAGAGGTTTGTCAATTTCTAGATTTTAATCAAGAGCAAAATGTAAACTAGTGAAATTAAATCAATTTAGAAGAGTAATCCCTAATCAATCAATGAGTTCTATCCCTATTCTTTCAAATGATTCAATAATCCCCTATTTTTCCCTTGAATTAAGTTAATCTAACAAGCGAAAATTAACTTTAGCATCCCAATTAAAATTAAGCATCTTAATGGGCTCCAATCTCTATCCCTAAGATTAAGCAATCTCAAAGATTAATCAAAATTAAGCAATTTTGGATTAGAATTTTGTTTGGGTAATTTAGGGTTCATTAAGCAATGTTCCCCTCATGCAAATTTCATTTCATTCAAAGATTGGGGTTAATAAATCCAAGGAAAGAAAGAGTAAAATTGCCATTAAACCCAAGAATTCAAGAACCATATGAGTTGACTAGGAATTACAAGAGAATTTAGCGCTCCATATGGATGGGCTTCACAAATGAAAGAAGGAAATGCAGAAACGTAAACAACATTAATGTAAAATCAATGAGAATCAAAGGGAAATTGGAAATTAAAACCTAAAATGGACCCCTGGCTGTCACCCAAGTCTCCAAAGCTTTGGAAAGAAAATGTCCTAATTTGGCAAAGAGAATGAAAGAAAGATAAATGTTCCAATCTTGTACCCTAATTCCTAAAATCTATTTATAGTGGATGACATGTCAGCAAAGTGCCCACTTTTGCCTTTGAAAGTGTCCACTTTGGCTCTTGAGAGTGTCCACGCACATATTCGTTAGCTTGCAAATTCTCTGGAGTTGCTACTATGAAGGTTGAAAGTGGCTACTTTGGACGCGCGTAGCCACTATGAAAGGCAATAGTGTCCATGCGCATCTTGCTTTCCAAATGGCGTCCCTGGAGCTTGCTGGAGTTGCTACTATGAAGGTTGAAAGTAGTTACTTTGGGGTCAACTTTCATCCAAGGGCCAAGATTTCTCAAAATTAGCTTGGGGACTCTACAAAATTATCAAGATAATTAAAATTACAATCTATATCTATGTAATTAAATGCACATTAACCAAAAATTAATAAACCTATGATATTTACTCAAAATGTGATTTCTGTATTATTTGCATTATCTAAGTCCATTTTTTTCTATTAAGGAGCACCAAAAAGGCAAGTAAAAATATAATAAAAAGTGGATTCATCACAACCCCAAACTTAAACTTTTGCTTGTCCTCAAGCAAATCAAAATTCAAGCAAATTAAATGAAGAGGGTTGGATTTATCCAAATTTTTTTTTCAAAAATTTTCATTTCAACTTCATGCTTTAATTAGCATTTCCAACATCTTCACAACCATAGACTCATTCAACAGAGGAATCATATTCATGTCAAATATTCCATGCAAAGTCCCACTAAATTGAAACAAAAGAATCAAGCAAGGTTTCATGTGACTCACATAATGCAAAGAAACTATCCATCTCACAAGGTGGTGTTTCACTCATCACTCAAGAACAATTTAGGCTAAGTGTTTTCCCTCAATCCATGCATTTTGCCTCACCCTACCATAGGGTTGCCCATATTCTCAATCTCCTTTGCCTAGACATAATGAACTAACTATCATGAGTGATTTGTTGGTCATAATTGGGGTTAGGATAGGCTCAAGTTTAATCAAGGAGGGTCACAAGATCAAGTGGGTACTCAAGAGGAGGGAGTTCTTTTGAGTGATTTAGTACAACTACTAGAGTGGAATGCTTTAAATGATGTAGCTTAAGAGGTTCAAGCATTTTTTCACCACATTTTTTTTATTTGCCTTATGTGGAAATCATTTTTCAACTCAAATGCCTTGCTATATTTTTCTTTCTTTCTTTTCTTCTTTTTCATTCATTCATTCATTCATATTTTTGTGATGTCATGGACTTTGACAATCATTTTTTTTTTTACATGTATTATGAATATGTATACTGTCCACCACCCCAAACTTAAGACATTGCTTGTCCTCAAGCAACGACAAGCATAATCAGCACCCCAAACTTAGTTTCTTGCACTCAATCTTGAGGCAACTCAAAAGAAATACCTCTATTAAGGAAAGGGAATTATTTTTGTTGACTATGTTTGGCAAAAGCAAGAAGTTGGGAACAAGGAAATGAAGTGCAAGGGTGGGGGGAAGGGTATGTGCAAAGAAGGCCTCAATCATCTAGATGGAAAATCGCACAATGCATATTTAATTAAGAAACAAGGCAAGTTCTAGAAGATGAATGCAAAAATACATGTAATATGCACACAGAAAAGAAGTAAAAAGGCCCAATTCACTACCATGGCAAAAGTGATAATAACTTGTAAAATGAGAGTACAATTCACCCAACAAGAAAATATGCTCAAAATGGTAGGGATAGTAAATATGTACAAAAATAAGAATGAGTAAGAGTTGGATAGGAAATGCAATCAGAGCATAAAAGCAAAATTACAAAAGGGAACTAGATTAAAAGGAAAAGAGAAGAAATGAATTAAGGAAAATATTTTTGTATTTTATCTAGTACGGTGCAGGAAAAGTAAGCTACAAATAAATGCAAAATAGAGACAAAGAGTGATGTACTCAAAGTTCAAGGGCACAATGATGCTCCTCTGATGGAACTGAGGGCATCTAAGCAGAGAAAGAAAAGAAAACACGAAAGGTGGACTAAGTGACATCTTCATTAGAGGTTGATGAGGTGGCGTCTTCATCTTCCTCTGCTTCTTCTGCTTCCTCTGAGGAACTGGAGCTGGGGGCATCTTTGGGGGCATTGGGATTGAGTGGAGGCAAGTCCTTTTAAACAGCAGCTTTGACGAAAGGGGCAGGGAAATGGGGAGCATAATAGATCTGGTCTGAAGTCATCCCCATCTTCTTGCCAATGTTTAGCATCATGGTCTCCATGACGAGGAGCATACTGTTATGACCAGAGTGGATAGCAGTCTGCCTCTTTGCTATTTGCTGCAGCTGCTCCCTGATTGTTGTAGGGGTCTCCTTCTTGTATTCCGCTGGCAGAGTGAGACCTGGGTCTGAAGACTTCTTTGGCTTAAATAGGTCCTTCACCAAGGCAGTGGAAATGTGGGGAAGTGCTCTAACTCTCTGTTGGTAGTCTCCAAAATCAACACCTGCATCCTGGCACAACATAGTGATTAGAGAGGGAAAAACTAGAGAATCTTTGCTCCTTTTAAGGACTTCCAGCATAGTGCTGTTGATGACCTCCCCAACATGGATGGGCATGCCAGTGAGAATAGCATAGATGAGTTTTGCCCTCTTCACTGCAATGGTGGAGGTGTGGATGACTGGCATGAATGAGCTGACAATGAAGATACTCCACACCTTGGCAGTAGGGAGAAGGTGTTTGGTGGTCAGATTCTTGGGCTACATTTTACAATCAAATTCCTAATTTTCTCCTTCAATGCATATTGTTTGGAGTATAGGCTCGTAATCTTTTTCCTTCTGTTTGCGGAATGCAGTGAAATCCAGTTAGGCAGGTTGCTTCTGCAGAGGAGGGATGTTTAAAACCCTCTGAATGGTGGCTGGAGTGAAACTAACTTGCTTACCCCTGACCATGGTGTGCCTGGGGGGGTAAGTGTCAGCTTCCAGGCGTAGGGCATTAGCATAAAATTCCTAGGTGATGTCCTTCCACCCATTGCCTGCACAAGAAGTGAAAAGTACCCAGCCACGCCTGTCTATTTCCTCCTGAAATTGTTGAAATGTCCCCTGCTGGATTTCAAAATTCCTGTCCTGGATGATCTGGCACCGCATGATGTTCTCTTTGAAATACTGTTCGTGCTTTGGGGACCTGAACCTGGGGTCATGGGTAGGAAGGGTCTAGGATGAAGAGGCTTCAGCTAGCCTGCTCCTCTTGGTTCTGGGGGTGTTCCTTCTGGGAGTGGTAGACATTATCCTGCAGAAAAGAAAGAGTATGTGAATGGGTAGTGCAGGAAAAATTGGGTCAACCCTCCAATGTAACGAACAACATCAAGCAATCAGACCAGTGAAAGGGGTTACAAATTATTTTAATGCAATCCAAAATGACTTGTACGCATAAAGGGTGTATAGTGCTACATATGACTCAAAGAGCATTCAATGCTGATCATGGTACATAGTAAAAACACACTGCAGTCCATAAAAGATGCATTCTATGGGCAAAGCATAGAGTTCAAATGATACATACAAATGCAATTAAGTACAAAAAATGGTGTAGCAAACGTTCATCTTGTATAGCAATTGACTGTAGAACACAATGTAGCTGCTAAGTTTAAGGGCCATAACACAACAATAGTGAAATTAAAGTCACGAAAAGCATGTTCAACACCCAGAAAGGCCAGCAAATAGAGCTAATTATAGAAGATGCGTGAGAATCAAGTGCAGCAATAGCAAAATACCATGGACTTTGAGAAGCAAAACAGCAAAATGGAGAGGTTAGAACTCAATGTAATTGGACATGAACCGAATTTAGACATCAACATGCATTAATATGAAAAGGAATGACACGATGGGTATGTTTGAGAACATAAAAATAAAGGGAAGGGGCATAACAAAAACAGCAAATGAGATTCATAACAAAAGGGAAATGGGCGTGGCCACTTTTGGGGACAAAAGTGGGAATATAGAACATGGTGGCAGCCACACATGGCCATTGGGTGCAATTAAAGGACCTCACCCACTCTAATTCATACAAGAATGCTTAATTACATAAGAAATTCACATCAATTGCAACATATAAGGGCAAAATTAAAAAGCCCCAAACTGGGGGATCCAAGAACCCTAACCCATGAATTAAGAGAGGTTGAGAGATTTACCTTGCTTGGAGCCTTGGGTGTGGCGGCAGAAGTGGGAATGTGAGGATTGGGGGTGCAAAAATTCAGTTGGGAGGTGGAGGGGTGGTGTTGTGAGTGGCGTCATGAGGTGTGTCGTGAGTGAATGGCGTGAGTGGGTGTTTGTGGGTGTGTGTCGTGAGTGAAGTGAGCTAAGCATTGTGACTATCAAGGACTTTAGGGGCTGCGCGCAATGGGCTGGCCTAACAAATGGTGCGCGTGGCCACTTTCAAGTGAGAAAGTGGCAACTACAGTGAGTTCCTTTTTGTGGGCAAATGCACGTGGCTACTTTCAATTAAGAAAGTGACAACTAAAGTGAGGCAAAAATGCAAGGCAAATTGCGCGTGGTTACTATTGGACAGGAAAGTGTCCACTCGCAAATTATTGACCCCCTGGGTGTCAAAGTAGCCACTTTCACTCTTAAAAGTGGGAACTACAGAGAGAAACATGCTTACCTTGAGCCAAAGTGACCACTATGGCCTATGAAAGTGGCCACTTTCACGAAAAACGAATTGTCCCAAGCATGAATGAGTACCCAAAGTTGTTGCTGCTGCCAAAGTCCCTGCAAAAATTCTGAGTCCACAAAAAATTATTTACACAAAATTGAATTGTATCAGAGATCTATCTATTCATCACAGCTCAAATGAAAACAAAAAATTTAATTGTAAGAATGCAAAGGAAATGATGGGAGAGTACACATCCACCTCTTCAACGTCACTAGCTTGACGTGCAAAGTGATTTACTCATGACATGGGTCTTGGTTGAAGGAAATGATGGGAGAGTACACATCCACCTCTTCAATCTCCTCTGATGGAACTGAGTTCTCCAAAAAATGCTTTAGGCGATGTCCATTCACTGTGAAACATTTGTTAGTGGAGTCACTCTTGATTTCCACTGCACCATTAGGAAACACTTGTGTGACTATAAATGGACCAATGCACCTTGAGCAAAGCTTTCGAGGCATAAATTTGAGGCGGGAATTGAACAAGAGCACCTTTTGACCAACACAAAATTCTTTCCTGACTATCAACTTGTCATGGTACCTCTTGGCTTTCTCCTTATAAATTCTGGAATTTTCATATGCCTCTAGACGTAATTCTTCCAGCTCTCGTAATTGAAGCTTTCTTTGCTCTCCAGCTGAGTCATAGTGCAAATTACAAGCCTTCACTGCCTAGTACGCCTTGTGCTCTATCTCCACTGGTAAATGGCAAGCTTTGCCAAAGATTATTCTATAAGGAGACATGCCCAACGGTGTTTTGAATGCAGTCCTGTGTGCCCATAAGGCATCATCTAGCCTGCGGCTCCAATCTTTCCTGTGGGGCTGCACAACTCTTTCAAGTATTTTCTTAATTTCTCTGTTGGAGAGTTCAGCCTGGCCATTTGTTTAAGGGTGGTAGGCTGTGGAAACTTTGTGCAGAACTCCATATTTTCTCAACAGAACTTCCATTGTCTTGTTGCAAAAATGACTTCCTTGGTCACTAATGATGGCACGTGGGATGCCAAACCTGCAAAATAAGTTGGATCGAACAAATTCTGCAACAACTCGAGTATCATTAGTTTTGGTGGCTTTAGCTTCTACCCATTTTGAAACATAGTCAGCAGCAAGTAAAATATATGATGAATCCATATTTTTACTGATATTTTAGCATAATTCTAGCTCATTTAATAAGGAAAATATATGAAGAAAGCAGGAAAACTCAGAAAAAGAGAATGATTGAAAGTTTTATTTCAATTTGTAGTTATTTTCGCATTTGTAGAATTTATGCTTAATTCTTAAGGAATTTATCTTGATTTTGAAGGAATAATCTGAGCAAAAGTCATGGAAATGGATTATCAATGGAAAGGAAGAGGAAGAATGGCAATGTTGGACTCCAAAATACAAGAATTATGGGATGCAGGCTGGGCGTGATCACTATTGTTAGTGAAAGTGATCATTCCAAAGCCTAAATGAGAAGAGGAGCCTGTGCGTAATCACTTTTACTTACAAGAATGAGCGTTGCCAGTGTGCGTTATCACTTTCGCTAACGAAAGTGAACGTTCCAGAGAGACTTCATTCCTGATGAGCTGCACGTTGTCACTTTCGCCAACGAAAGTGAGCGTTCCAGAGAGACTCCATTCCTGATGAGCTGCGCGTTATCACTTTAGCCAACGAAAGTGAGCGTTCCAGAGGCACTTGTTTCATGACAGCTTGTGCGTGGTTACTATTACTCACGAAAGTGATCACGCGCAGCCCTTTGACCTCCTGCGTTGCCACTATTATGAATAAAAGTGAATGTTCCAGAGAAGCCTTCAACTCTGCAAGTTGCGCGTGGTTACTCTTGCTCTTGAAAGTGAACACGCGCACTACATAAAGCTTCTGCGTGGTTACTCTTGTGAAGAAAAGTGACAACGCGCAGAACTGGGGTTTCTATATATACATGATTGAAGCGCAAAAACTAAAAATCTTTTGCTCATTTTCTGTTTTGTTAGTTAGATTGTCGTTGAGAGAGAGTGGAGAGAAGATTGGGGTCGAAGCTTGAAGCTCCAAGAAGAGGGATTGGATTGGAGTTCGTGGCCATGGCTGCTCTGCATTCTTCTTCATCTTTCTCTGTTTTTGTTGCAATGTGTGCTTAATTTCCCATAGTTAGGGGTTTATGGAACTCGAATTGATGTATTGATTCGACTTTATCTTCTGAACTTTAAGTTCTTGGATTAATTGAGTTGTTAATTCTGCTTTTCATGCAATCTTTGAATGGAAATTCATTTGATTAATCAAGAGGAATCTTTACCAATGGGAATTGGATTGTTTGCTCCGATCTGAATTGGCAACCAGTGTTTAGGGATTTCTTAGGGATAAGGAGACCTAATTCTGCAATCTTATAGTTCTAATTCTTAATGCAACCTGAAATTGAATCTCACCTAAGGGATTAGGAAGGTTTAGTGGATTGTTAGGGTCAATGAGTTAAGGAATTAACCTTTGGCTAGGTATATGTGAACTGATTGTCAATTGTTCAATTGCTTGAATGTTCAGAGGATTTAATTGGATTGATATTGATATTCTTGTGAAATAAATTCCTAACTATCCTTCATTGCTATTTCATTTCATCACAATTTTATACTCTGTTTGTCTGCAAGTTCTTTACCTTTAATTGCTTTGGTTTAGTGTTGTTATATGATACAAATCTCATTCCAAAATTTGTATGACTCAAATGGTTATAATTCTGTGAAGTGGTACTTGAACCTAAATTCCCTGTGGAGACGATATTTGGATCTTAAATTTACTTATCACTTGCTGCAATGCTAGTATACTTGCTAGTGTAGATTGCTAACAACAAGTTTTTGGCGCCGTTGCCGGGGAATTTGAGTTTCAATATCAATAGTAACATAAGAATAGCTATATTGAGTATTTTGTTTCTCTGAATTTCTGTAGTATTAGTCTGTAGTTAGACATTTTGTCCATTCAGCATAATTCTGCAGCTTTTAAACTTGTGTTTCAATTACTTTTACTGATATTTGCTGCATAATTTTTGTGGTGCAGTTCTGAATACTTACTTGTAGTTTACTTTTGTTTCATTTTGATTTGTATATGCGTGGCAAAAACAAAAACAAATCAACTCTAGTCTTTGATCCTGACATAGACATAACTTTAAGAAGATTGAGAAAAGAATCTAGAGTAGAAAAAGTCATAGGGAGTGATAGTGAATTAGAAGCTGTCCATTCTCCAGAATTTCAGAACAATCCTAGAGTAAACAGAACACCTACATCTTTGAGACAACTCAATTCAAAAATAGAGATGGCAGAACAAAATAGAATTAGAACATTAGGGGACTATGCAATTCCTAACATGCAAGGTTTTAACTCTTCTATAATTAGGCCAACTATTCAAGCCAACCATTTTGAGATTAAACCTGCCCTACTACATTTAGTCCAACAGATCGCTTTTACGGAGGAAATTCTGATGATCCTAACCTGCATATTTCAAATTTTCTGCAGCTATGTGACACTATAAGAATGATTGGAGTTAGTGAAGAAGCTATCAGATTAAGACTATTTCCTTTTTCCTTGAGAGATAGAGCAAAATGTTGGTTACAAGCTCAACCACAAGGAAGCATCACAACCTGGACAGAACTTGTGAATAAGTTTTTAACTAAGTACTTCCCTCCATCCAAAGCTGCTAAGTTGAGAGGAGAAATTACATCCTTTGTGCAGCAAGATGGAGAATCATTGTATGAAGCTTGGGAAAGATATAAAGAATTGCTTAGGAGGTGTCCACATCATTGTATTCCAGATTGGATGCAATTGGAAACTTTTTATAATGGGATGAATGCAGAACAAGAACAATGGTTGATGTCTTTGCGGGAGGTTCATTAAATACAAAGTCCTTAGAAGAAGCTCAAAGGATTATTGACATGATGGCATCTTCAATGTATCAGAATTCAAACTCAAGGAATCAAGGAAGAAATTCTGGTAATGAAGCTAAGGTTCTGGAAACTTTTCTTGCACAAAATCAGCTACAAAATCAAATGTTTTCAGAACAATTAGCTGCCTTAACACAACAAATCAACAATCTGCAAACAGGGAGTATGGCTACCAGTCAGCTAAGTTGTGATTTTTGTGGAGGAAACCATGCAAATGGTGCATGTGAGGCATCCACAAGTGAACCACAAGAGCAAGTGAATTATATGAATAATTTTCAGAGACAACAGCCATCATATCCCCCTGGATTTCAATTTTTAAATAATAGAACTCAACAGTATTCTAATTGGAATAATCAATATTCTGCTGCAAAGAATTCTAACTCAAATTTGCCTTTTTCTAATGCAGGTCCAGCAACACAACAGCCTTATTTTCAGAGGAATTCATCCACTCAACCTCAAGGAAATCAAAAATTTTCCAGACCTATGAATGAGAAGTTGACCGAGATGGAAGAGACTATGCTGCAATTCATGAAGGTGACTCAAACAAGCTTCAAAAACCAAGAAGCCTCCATGAAGAAACTAGAGACACAGATTGGACAATTAGCTGAACAATTATCTAGCAGGGATGAAGGAAGATTTCCAAGCAATACAGTAATCAATCCTAAAGAGCAATGTCAAGCCATAACTACAAGGAGTGGAGCTGTAGTTGCAAGCCCTAAACCAGCAGAAAAGAAAGTGAATGCTGCAGCAGAAAGAAATATTGAACAAGATCTGTAGCAAGGAAATTTTAAGCTATTGATGAAAGACCATTCGAAGAAAAAGTAGATGTTCCTATGAATTCTGAAAGGAAAACCAAAAAGCAACTCTTTGAGGAAGCTTGTAAGCCAATAGACCCAGAAAAATACAAGAGGCTGCCCTATCCTCAAAGAGTCCAAAATCCTAAACAAGGGGAACAATTTGAAAGGTTTATGAATGTCTTTAAGAAATTACAAATTAACATTCCTTTTGCAGAAGCTTTGGAGCAAATGCCCTCATATGCAAAGTTTATGAAAGAACTACTTTCTAGAAAAAGAAAGCTAGAGCATGATAAAACAGTACCTTTGACAGAGGAGTGCAGTGCCATTCTCAAGAGAAAACTTCCTCAAAAGCTGAAAGATCCTGGATCATTTAGCATTCCTTGTGAAATAGGAAACTGCACTGTGGGAAGAGCATTGTGTGACTTGGGAGCAAGCATAAATCTGATGCCATTGGCTGTTCTGCAGAAACTTGGCATAGAGGAAGTGAAGCCCACCAACATTACACTGCAGCTAGCTGATAGATCATACACTTATCCATATGGAGTTGTTGAAGATTTATTAGTTAAAGTTGACAAGTTCATTTTTCCTGCAGATTTTGTAATTCTGGACATGGAGGTGGATTCTAACATTCCTTTGATCCTAGGGAGACCATTTCTTGCAACAGGGAGAGCTTTAATAGATGTGCAAAAAGGTGAACTCATGCTTCGAGTTCAAGATGAGAAGGTAATATTTAATGTGTTTGAAGCTTTAAAATATCCAATTGAAGATAGCACATGTATGAAAGTAGATATACTGGATGCTTTCATTACACAACACCATATTAATGAAACTGATGAACTTGCGGTGTTAGAAGAAATAATATCTGCAGGGAGCAATAAATCTGAACTTCTGCATGGAGAATACAGTATGGAAGTGCAGCAGCAACTAGAAGCTCTGCCAATTCGAAAATCTACAGAAAATTCAGTGAAGGAGAAGCTAGAAAATGATGATAAAGAAGAGGAAAAGCAAAGGCTAGAACTGAAACAACTTCCTTCACACCTGAGGTATGCATTTCTGGATGAGAAACATGAAAATCTAGTTATCATCAATAATGAACTTAAGGAAGAACAAGAGGAAAAATTGCTCAGAATTTTGAGAAAACACAAATCTGCAATTGGACGGAGTATTGCAGACCTGAAAGGTATAAATCCTTCATTTTGTAAGCACAGAATTTTATTTGAAGAGAATTTCAAACCTGTTGTGCAGCCACAAAGGAGGTTAAATCCAGCCATGAAAGTGGTAGTAAAAAAAGAGGTTATAAAGCTGTTAGATGCAGGAATAATATACCCAATTTCTGACAGCAATTGGGTAAGTCCAGTCCAAGTTGTTCCAAAGAAAGGTGGTATGACAGTGGTACCTAATGAAAAGAATGAACTTGTCCCTACTAGGACTGTGACTGGATGGAGAATGTGTATAGACTATAGAAAATTAAATGATGCAACCAGAAAAGACCATTTCCCACTACCATTTGCCGATCAAATGTTAGAAAGACTTACTGGACATTCATTTTATTGTTTTCTTGATAGGTATTCAGGATATAATCAAATAGTTGTAGATCCTTTAGATCAAGAGAAAACTGCATTTACATGTCCATTTGGAGTCTTTGCATATAGGAGAATGCCATTTGGTCTATGTAATGCCCCTGCCACTTTCCAAAGATGCATGCTTTCCATTTTTTCTGATTTGGTAGAAGACATCATAGAAGTATTCATGGATGATTTCTCTGTTTTTGGTGATTCTTTTGATGATTGTTTAGCTAATCTATCCACTGTTTTGCAGAGATGTCAAGACACTAATCTTGTGTTAAATTGGGAAAAGTGCCATTTCATGGTACAAGAAGGCATTGTCCTTGGTCACAAAATTTTAGAGAAAGGAATGGAGGTGGACCAAGCTAAAATAGAAGTCATTAATAAATTGCCTCCACCTATCAATGTTAAAGGAGTTAGAAGTTTTTTAGGACATGCTGGTTTTTATAGAAGATTCATAAAGGATTTTTCCAAGATTGCTAAACCCTTGAGTAATTTACTTGTAAAAGATGCAGATTTCATATTTGATGATAATTGTTTGCATGCATTTTCTGTTTTAAAAGAGAAACTGATTTCTGCACCTATTCTTGCAAAACCAGATTGGACACTACCTTTTGAACTCATGTGTGATGCAAGTGATAGTGCAGTGGGTGCTGTGTTAGGACAGAGGAAAGATAGGAAATTACATGCTATCTATTATTCAAGCAAAGTGTTAAATCCTGCACAAGTGAATTACACAACAACGAGAAAAAGAACTTTTAGTCATTGTACATGCTTTTGATAAGTTCAGATCATATTTAATGGGTTCAAAAGTAATTGTATACACTGATCATGCTGCTCTTAAATATCTTTTGACAAAGCAGGATGCAAAGCCCAGATTATTAAGATGGATTCTACTCCTCTAAGAATTTGAGCTAGAGATCAAAGACAAAAAAAGGAAAGAAAACAGTGTTGCTGACCACTTGTCAAGATTACCACTTGAAGTCATACCATTTGGAGTGGAACAAATTAAAGAAGAATTTCCAGATGAAAGCCTATTCAAGATTGAATCACAGCCCTGGTTTGCTGATATAGCCAACTTTAAAGCTACACACCATGTTCCAAATTGGATGAATTGGCAGCAGAGAAAAAATTCTTCCATGATAGCAAATATTATGTTTGGGAAGATCCACTTGTTCAAAATTGGAATAGATGGATTGCTGAGAAGGTGTATACCAGAGGAAGAGCAGCAAGATGTTTTGTGGCATTGTCACAGTTCAGAATATGGAGGACATCATGAAAGTTCAAGAACAGCAGCAAAAGTTTTGCAATCTGGACTTTTCTGGCCAACTTTGTTCAAAGATGCTAAGAACTATGTGGAAAGGTGTGATAGATGCCAAAGAATGGGGAATATATCTAGAAAACATGAGATGCCATTACAAAATATACTTGAAGTAGAACTGTTTGACATGTGGGGAATAGACTTCATGGGTCCTTTCCCTACCTCATTCTCGAATGAGTACATGCTTGTAGCAGTGGACTATGTTTCCAAATGGGTGGAAGCAATTCCTACCAGAACCAATGATGCTAAGACTGTTATTGCATTCATCAAAAAGAACATTTTCTCAAGATTTGGAGTGCCCAGAATTCTGATAAGTGATGGAGGAAGCCATTTCTGCAACAAATATCTAGAATCAGTCCTAAAGAAGTATGGAGTAAAGCATAGAATAGCTACACCCTATCACCCTTAAACAAGTGGTCAAGTGGAGGTTTCCAACAGAGAAATAAAACAGATTTTGGAGAAAATAGTTAGTAGTTCAAGGAAGGACTGGTCTAAGAAAGTGGATGATGCTTTGTGGGCATACAGGACAGCTTTCAAGACACCAATTGGCATGTCTCCTTATCAGTTAGTATATGGAAAAGCCTGCCATTTACCAGTGGAACTAGAACATAAAGCTTTTTAGGCTGTGAAATGGTTGAATTTTGATCAAATTAGTGCAGGAAATAAAAGATTGTTACAGCTGCATGAATTAGACGAGTTTAGACTCAATGCATATGAAAATGCCAAAATGTATAAGGAAAGGACCAAGAAGCTGCATGACAAGTTTATTCTGAAAAGAGATATAAAACCTGGGCAGTCTGTTTTGCTTTTTAATTCAAGGTTGAGATTGTTTCCAGGGAAATTAAAATCTAAGTGGTCTGGACCTTTTGTGGTGAAAGAAGTATTTCCATATGGTGCTGTACTAATAGCAGATCCAAAGGATGGGAGAGAGTTCAAGGTGAATGGACAAAGACTAAAAATCTATCATGGAGGTCAATTTGAGAAAGCCCAAGTGTGCTTGAAATTGGTTCCTCTTGAGTGAGGAACAACTAATGTCAAGCTAGTGACATTAAAGAAGCGCTTTGTGAGAGGCAACTCACATTTCTAACCCAATTTAAGTTTTCTGCATTAATTTTGAATTAACAAGTATTCATAGAAGTCAAAATCTGAACTTTTTATCTTGGTTACCTTGCTGAATCTGATGTTTGGAATAAATCTGGTGGCTGAAACAAGAATGCAGATTGGAATTAATTAGAATGCTTAAAGTTCTTGTACAGTCTGAATAATAGTTATCAAATTCTGCAAATTCTCTGAAAAATACAAAGTTCTGCATCATACTCATCATATTCTGTAATTTTGATGCTAAAGATAAATTTTGAAGCATGCTAAATCTGTCATTTGTAGCGAATCTGATAAATGCAATTGGACTTCATACTATAATGTGTTATGGAAAAGTCAGAATTGCATTGTGAATATGTTAAGTAGAAATTCTGCAGAATTCAGCCTTGGATGAATGTTGCATATGTAATTAAAGGTGAACATGATGAGGGAAATAGGTATTTTATATGGTGAGTGTGTATCAGAATGATTATGATTTGTTAAGTGAGCCAATTAAAGTTTGGAGAACTTGGATTGATGAAAGGAATCACTCTTTTGCAGGAAAGCAATCACGCAGAGATGGAATTCTGAGATTTCCCCTCTGGAACAATAACTCTCGCTGATGAGAGTGATAACGCAGAGGCAGATGAGAAAAACACACTCTCTAGATCACTTCCTTTCCTTGTCAAGAGTGATCACGCGCAGGTAAGTATAGAATATTTCATAGCGCGTTACTCCTTTTACTGATAAAAGTAACCACGCTCAAGCAATAAGCCTGCGCGTTATCACTTTTCCCAGCAATAGTGATAACGCGCATTGCATTCAAAATTTCCAAGCTCTCTGGAACACTCACTCTGTTCGACAAGAGTGATAACGCAGAATTTTATTAATAAAGGAACGTTCACTTTTCACTTAAAAAGTGGGCACGTGCACACGCGTGACCCCAGATTCAATATAAAGGAACCACGCTTACATCCATTTAAACCTAAATCCCATTTCCCTCTGAAATTTCTCTGACTTTCAATCTTTCGTGCAGCAACCAGCAAGCAATTTCTCCCTCTTTTTCATTGTCATTCACATTTTTGAAGCTCAAGGTACGTTCTCTGCATTCTCTGAAATTGTATTTAGGGTTTTTCTTTGCTGCAACTCTGGAAAAAGGTCAAAAATGGCAAATGGGGAAATATCTTGAGCGTATTTGATGTAAGGAACTTTAAATACTGTGAATAGGTTTTCAAAGTCATTCAATCTCCTCTGTTAACATATTCACATCTGCATTATGCGAAAAATCTGAACATGACTTTGAAAGAAATAGAAATATTCCAGTTGCCATCAACGAAAATACTCTTTGCATGAAATATTTGAATGTTGATGTCTGAACTGAGTTGTATGGAACGAATTATCTTGTATATTGCACTGCCTGATTGTACAGATAGCATACTAATGGTCCTGTATTAAGCTGATATTTAGTCTCTGATGACAATGAATGAGTGCACTGTTCTAATTGTATGTAATTCAAAGAAACAATAGGCAATATTCTGGATGGAATTTTACTGTCAGAAGATAATTTCTTTTAGAAACCATTAGTAGTTGAAATCTGGTTGAACATTGTGATTCTTTTTGCATCTATGTGTTAACCTGATGTGCTTTGAAAGTGTGCACTCTCAACTAAAAATTTAAAGGTTTAATCAATTTTGACTGTGATTGCTTAGTAATTTGCAATAGTGCTTATGTGTTTATATGATTACATTCTCATGACAGCAACTGATTGTAAAAAGATACATACTGCAAATTGGAATTCTGCACATGGATTGATTGAATTTATCTAGTAAAGAGATGTATTCTGTCACAATTCTGTGTCATGAATTTTAAACTGTCAAATTACTTGCTTGTTTTTGCAGCCATTTCAAAATGGTTAGAACTTCGTTGAATACACCAGTTGGACCTGCTAAGAAGACCAAAGCTAAATCTGCCAGCAACACTCCAAGAAGGAGATCTATCAGGAATATGCAAGCTGGAACAGCCAGGAATTCTCCAACCACAAAAAGAGCAAGAACTGATGGTGTCTCACCGTCCTCACCCATTGAAATCGCTGACCCTCCTCAGCCAAGAGTAACCACACATGCAACCTCTTCACCACCTCAGCCGACCAGAAGAAATGCTCCTTCTACCTCTACCCCTACTGATCATGATCCAAGGTTCAGGAGTATTGCTCACGAAAACTATTTCAAGGCAAATATTCTGAGGAGGAAGATTGTCCCAGATAGAGCCTTTGAAATTGCTGAAGGAAACTACCCTGAGTACTCAGAAGAAATTCAGAAAAGGGGATGGGACAACTTCTGCTCCTTGGCTGATAATGGTTGGAGAGAAATTACACAGGAGTTTTATGCAAATGCAATGCAGTTCAAGGGAGACCAAATTCCCAAATTTCACACAATGGTCAAGGGTATGAGGGTGGATTTCACTGCTGCCAACATCAATCGAGTGTTGGAAATTTACACTGAAAGGCAACCTGGGCAGATGGACTTCACTAACTTTAAGAATAGTCCAGACAAGGATTATATTGAAATCCTGCACAGAATTGGAAAGCCAGACACAACTTGGCAGCTGAACCTCGCCCAGAAACCCAAGTGTATCACCACCAAGAACCTGCTACCATTTGCTAAAGTCTGGAGTACTTTTCTGTTGAACTCTTTCATGTCAGTCAAGCATAGTTCAACCCTGGCAGTAAAGAGGGCTGAATTATTGTTTGCTATCGTTAATGATATGTACATTGATGTGGGGGAAGTAATTAGTGAATGTATCTTAAATATTCTGAAAACAAAAAGAGATTTACTAGCCTTTCCCTCATTAATCACTTTACTTTGTGAGGATGCAGGGGTTGAAGTTGGAGACTACCAAGAGAAAATCAGATCTGCTCCCCCTATCTCTGTCTCAATGGTAAAGGAAATCTATGCCACCACCTCCTGCACTTCAGCTGCACCTATCCCCACCCAGTTCAGAAAGGAGAAACCAATGAAGATGAAGGACATCCTACATCTTTTGGTTGAAAGGCAAAATCAATTGGCTGAACAACAAACTGAGCTCCACAGCAGTTTGAAGGCAGGAACTATGCTAGTGGAATGTGTGTTGATGAATATTGATCAGAAAATGGGAATGACTAAAGATGAACTTTATCACACACCAGATTTGGCCGAGAGTGCTCAATGTCTACGCTCATCAGTCTTTAAAGACTTGCCAATCTACAAGACTCAATTTCCACAGCCAACTGAAGAAGTGGTGGAGGAAGAGGAAGATAAGGAGGATGAGGAAGAAGATGAAGATGAAATTTCTGATGAAGAGGATGCCCAAGATGACTAGTTTAGGATTTTTGTTCTCTTTTCTGTTAATTCAAATTTTCTCTTGATGGTTTTGTAATTAAGTTTCAAACTTTTTTTTGGTTTCATTTTAGAATTTGGGTTTGTAATTTGCACACTTGGTATATTTTGGTTTCATGCTAATTCTGAACAATTATGTTTTGAACACACATTAATTATGCAGAATTCAATCCCTTTTTCACTTGATAATTGACGAAATTTTTTGTGTTTTGTGCAGAAAATATCACACTCACACAACACTCACACACATTGGCTGATGACACCTGCACAAGCTGCCATGAAAGGGGGGTTATTCCTTACCTCTTGATTCATGTGTTAGCTACACAATACACTGAAAAATTACTGATAATAGTCTAGGTTATGAGCTGTTTTCTGCAAATTAACTGCAAGATGATTGACAATTTTGTGAATTCTGTGTGAATTTCTTTTTAAGTTGTTTGTCCCATTCTCAAAATGAGGCAGTTGCCACTAGGTGCATAGATTTCTGAAAAGTGCATTGTGTTTTCATTAATCCACATGATCACTTATAAATACCTAGTGAGATTTGAGCTGTCTAATTCTTTTCCTTGTGTGATTAATCATATTTGGCTGCATTCTCTAGAACTTGCCCTTGTTCTTAATTGAATATGCATGTTACAGTCCTCACACACATGATATAGGCCATGTTTGATATACTTAGTTAGCCTAAAATGCCTTCCCTTATGATTGAATGTCTTAGTTCACCCTTTTGAGCTTAATATCCCTTTTCTTGAAATTACCTCATTATAAGCCTTGCTGAAAAACCAATTTTTACCATTCAAAAGATCAAAGGCATAATGAGTTTAATCAAGAACGAGTTTTAAAACTAAATTTGGGGTGGCATCCAGATTTTAATTGCTTGAGGACAAGCAATGTTCTAAGTTTGGGGTAGGAAATATCTAAGTTTGAGTTCAACAAACCAGAAAGAAAGAACAAAAGTGCTGCAGCAAAATGAAAAATTTATGAAGCAAAGCTGTGAAAAGAACAAAAATATGAGTTCAAAAGAAAAAAAAAAAGTGACTGAAAGCAAGAAAAGAGATGAAAACTCTGCTGTAAGAAAAATTCTGTTTGCTGCATAAGTGAGAGAATTAAGGAGGAATAATGCAGATCTAGGCTAGTTTTAAAACAAATCACTCAAAATGCCTCTGATCTTTTGAAATTGCATGTATTGTTTTCCATTTTCTTTGATACCTACCTTAGATGTGTGTTAATTGTACTAAGCAGAGGAGATGGAGAAATTGGGCAAGCATATGGTAGGGTGCAGTGAAATTGATGATTTAGAGTGAAAACAGCACCTAAACACTGTTGAGTGATGAGAGAAACACTTCCAAGTGAGCTGTGATCATGTTGATTAATTGTACTCACATGAATTTTGATGAAATATATGAACTTAGGTAACAATTCTTACTCAATGATGATTATGCAGTAGGAATATCATGATGAGTATTTGGATGAACAACTTGATTGAAAATTTTGCAGAAAACACAGAATTAGAAATTAGAAAAATCTGAAATAAGCAGTTTATGAATTGAATTTGAAAATGGAGGAACTTACCCTTGGTTTAGTTTGATTTGCTTGAGGACAAGCAAAAATTCAAGTTTGGGGTGGTGATGAATCCATATTTTTACTGATATTTTAGCATAATTCTAGCTCATTTAATAAGGAAAATATATGAAGAAAGCAGGAAAACTCAGAAAAAGAGAATGATTGAAAGTTTTATTTCAATTTGTAGTTATTTTCGCATTTGTAGAATTTATGCTTAATTCTTAAGGAATTTATCTTGATTTTGAAGGAATAATCTGAGCAAAAGTCATGGAAATGGATTATCAATGGAAAGGAAGAGGAAGAATGGCAATGTTGGACTCCAAAATACAAGAATTATGGGATGCAGGCTGGGCGTGATCACTATTGTTAGTGAAAGTGATCATTCCAAAGCCTAAATGAGAAGAGGAGCCTGTGCGTAATCACTTTTACTTACAAGAATGAGCGTTGCCAGTGTGCGTTATCACTTTCGCCAACGAAAGTGAGCGTTCCAGAGAGACTCCATTCCTGATGAGCTGCGCGTTATCACTTTCGCCAACGAAAGTGAGCGTTCCAGAGGCACTTGTTTCATGACAGCTTGTGCGTGGTTACTATTACTCACGAAAGTGATCACGCGCAGCCCTTTGACCTCCTGCGTTGCCACTATTATGAATAAAAGTGAATGTTCCAGAGAAGCCTTCAACTCTGCAAGTTGCGCGTGGTTACTCTTGCTCTTGAAAGTGAACACGCGCACTACATAAAGCTTCTGCGTGGTTACTCTTGTGAAGAAAAGTGACAACACGCAGAACTGGGGTTTCTATATATACATGATTGAAGCGCGAAAACTAAAAATCTTTTGCTCATTTTCTGTTTTGTTAGTTAGATTGTCGTTGAGAGAGAGTGGAGAGAAGATTGGGGTCGAAGCTTGAAGCTCCAAGAAGAGGGATTGGATTGGAGTTCGTGGCCATGGCTGCTCTGCATTCTTCTTCTTCTTTCTCTGTTTTTGTTGCAATGTGTGCTTAATTTCCCATAGTTAGGGGTTTATGGAACTCGAATTGATGTATTGATTCGACTTTATCTTCTGAACTTTAAGTTCTTGGATTAATTGAGTTGTTAATTCTGCTTTTCATGCAATCTTTGAATGGAAATTCATTTGATTAATCAAGAGGAATCTTTACCAATGGGAATTGGATTGTTTGCTCCGATCTGAATTGGCAACCAGTGTTTAGGGATTTCTTAGGGATAAGGAGACCTAATTCTGCAATCTTATAGTTCTAATTCTTAATGCAACCTGAAATTGAATCTCACCTAAGGGATTATGAAGGTTTAGTGGATTGTTAGGGTCAATGAGTTAAGGAATTAACCTTTGGCTAGGTATATGTGAACTGATTGTCAATTATTCAATTGCTTGAATGTTCAGAGGATTTAATTGGATTGATATTGATATTCTTGTGAAATAAATTCCTAACTATCCTTCATTGCTATTTCATTTCATCACAATTTTATACTCTGTTTGTCTGCAAGTTCTTTACCTTTAATTGCTTTGGTTTAGTGTTGTTATATGATACAAATCTCATTCCAAAATTTGTATGACTCAAATGGTTATAATTCTGTGAAGTGGTACTTGAACCTAAATTCCCTGTGGAGACGATATTTGGATCTTAAATTTACTTATCACTTGCTGCAATGCTAGTATACTTGCTAGTGTAGATTGCTAACAACAATGTACAAGAAACCAAAAGAAGAGGGAAAGGGGCCCATGAAGTCAATACCCCAGATATCAAAGATGTCACAGTATAGGATAGGTTGCTGAGGCATTTCCTATCTCTTGGTGATCATTCCTCCTGACTTCTGGCAGCTCTCACAGACAGAGTATGTTTGCCAAAAGTCTTTGAAAATGGAGGGTCAGTACAATCCTGAGTCCAACACCTTTCTTGCTGTTCTTTGAGGTCCAAGGTGTCCTCCCACAACTGAATTGTGGTAAAACTGCAATATGGATAGGATCTCTTCATCAGGGACACATCTTCTGATCACTTGATCATTACAGAATTTCCATAAGTAAGGGTCGTCCCACACATAGTGCTTGGCATCGCTCTTGATCTTGTCCCTTTGAATTTTTGATTCATTTGTTGGAAAAACTCCTGCAACCAAAAAATTAACTAAATCAACATACCAAGGTACATGTGATGTGCACAACTCTAAGAGTTGTTCATCAAGGAAATAATCTTTGAGGGGAATGAGTTCAGGGACTCCCTCTATTCTGCTTAAATGGTCTGCTACCAAGTTTTATGCTCCACTTCTGTCTTTAATATCCAAGTCAAATTCTTGAAGTAAGAGCATCCACTTTATTAGCCTGGGTTTAGAATCTTTCTTTTTTAGCAAAAACTTCAAAGCAGAATGATCAGTGAACACCACAACTTTTAATCCTAACAGATATGATTTGAATTTATCTAATGCAAACACTATGGCCAACAATTCCTTTTCAGTTGTGGTGTAATTGGATTGTGCAGTGTCTAAGGTCCTAGAAGCATAATAAATGACATGAGGGACCTTACCAACCTGCTGTGCAAGGACAGCTCCCACTACATAATTTGAGGCATCACACATCAGCTCAAAGGGTATTGACCAATCTGGAGGTTGGATAATTGGTGTGGTGGTTAAGGATTTTTTAAGGAAGTTGAAAGACTCTTTGTAGTCCTCATCAAAGTTGAATTCAGCATCTTTTTGTAGTAGCTTCGAAAGAGGAATTGCAATCTTGGAGAAATCCTGGATGAACCTCCTGTAAAATCCTGCATGGCCCAAAAAAGAACGAACCTCCCTCACGCATGAGGGGTAAGGAAGCTGTGAAATAACATCCAATTTTGCAGGATCAACCTCAATGCCTTTTTAAGAGATTATGTGGCCTAGAACTACACCCTGCTCTACCATGAAATGACATTTCTCAAAGTTAAGTATAAGGTTAGTTTTAATACACCTCTTCAAGACTTTTTCTAAATTGACTGTGAAGTCGTCCATGAAGACCTCTATGCAATGCTCCACTAAATAATAAAAAAAAAAAAATACTCAACATGCATCTCTGGAATGTGCCAGGAGCATTACATAGGCCAAAAGGCATTCTTCGATAAGCAAAGGTGCTAAAGGGACATGTAAATGTGGTTTTCTCCTGGTCTTGAGGGGCAATACATATTTGGAAATAACCAGAGTAACCATCTAAAAAGCAATAGTGGGACTTACCTGCCAATCATTCAAGCATTTGATCAATGAAGGGTAGTGGGAAGTGGTCTTTTCTTGTTGCCTGGTTCAGCTGCCTGTAGTCTATGCAGACTCTCCAGCTGTTCTGGACTCTGGTAGGTATCATTTCATTCGTCTCATTCCTGACCACAGTAAGTCTAGATTTCTTTGGGACCACTTGCACAGGGCTAACCCAAGTGCTATAAGAGATTGGGTATATGATCCCAGCTTGAAGCAACTTGGTGACTTCTTTCTTCACCACATATAGGATGATGGGATTCACCCTCCTTTAAGGTTGTCTCACCGGTTTAGCATCCTCTTCCAACAAAATTCTGTGCATGCACATGGAGGGGCTAATTCCTGGTATATCAGCAGGTGTCCACCCAATGGCTCTTTTGTGCTTCTTGATCACTTCTAGCAACTTCTCCTCTTGATCACTATCAAGCTTAGTGGAGATGATAACTGGGAGCTTCTCATTTGGTTCCAAATAAACATATTTTAGATGCTCCGGTAGGGGCTTTAACTCCAATGTGGGAGGTTGCTCTATAGAGGGAAGTGATTTAGCATTTTCATTTGACAAAATCTTTGCAACATTCAAATCGAAGGGGTTAGATTCAACTGTATTTGCTAAATCCAATACTTCACATTCTACCCCTATGGAATCATCAACTTCATCAACATTAAAAATTTCAGAACTTTCATTCAAATAATCAGAATTTTCAGCACAAGTATCATACAAAGAATTTTCATATGATTCACAAACAAAAGCATCTACACAATGGGAAAAACTAAGGAAAGAATTTCTCAAAATTTTGGTCCAGCTTTCATCCACTAATGCATCAAATACATCAATATAGAAGATAGAATGTTCTTCAATTGGATGTTTCATGGCATATAATATGTTGAAGTGCACAATGTTCTCCCCAAATTCCATGGTGAGTGAACTAGCATGTACATCAATCTTTGTTCTTGCAGTCTTCAAGAACGGTCTTCCCAAAATGATTGGTGCAGAATTTTTGAGTGACTCCTCTTCTTGCATGTCAAGGATGTAGAAGTTAGCTGGGAAGATGAGGTCATTCACCTTCACTAACACATCTTCAACAAGTCTAGCTGGATGTGTTGTGCTTCTATTGGCCAACTGAATTACTACACCTGTGGGCTGCAAGGGACCAAGAGATAGAGAGGAAAAAATAGACAATGGCATAACATTAATGGATGCTCCTAGATCTAACATGGCATTGTCTATCCTATTATTACCAATGATGCATGGAATAGTAAATGTTCCTGGGTCTTTACACTTCTCAGGCATTGTGGTTCTCTATTTCTCAAAAAGTGCAGAAACATTCCTACCCATGTTAACCCTCTCATTACCCTTCAGACGCCTTCTATGTGTACACATATCTTTCAAGAACTTGGCGTACTTGGGTATTTGTTTAATTGCCTCCAGCAAGGGTATATTCATCTCAACCTTTCTGAAGGTGTCCAAGATTTCTTTGTCACTCTCCTCATCTTTCTTACTTGGTTTGGTGACCATAACCCTTTGAGGAAAAGGTGGTGGAATTGCCCTTTCAGCTTCTTCTACCACTTCTTGAGTGGTGGGTGCATTTTCTTCCTCCCTTTCATCAACCAAGGTACGTGGGATCTCCTTCTCCCTAGGCATTTCAGGCTCTTGCATTACCTTCCCAGACCGCAGAGTAATTACACTGACATTCTTTGGGTTTGTGACTGTCTGTGCTGGGAGGTTGCCTGAACCTTGGGACTGAATTTGATTTATAGAGGAAGCCAACTGTCCCATCTGATTCTCAATTGTTTTGATACTGGCCTTTGTTTGCTGTTGAAAGTTAATGTTGCTCATGGCCATCTGCTTCACAAGATCCTCCAATGAAGGCTCATTCTTCTGACAGGAAGAGGCTTGGGATGAGGACGTTTGCTGTTGTTGGTGAGACTGTTGCCCATGTTGTTAATCATTCCATTGGCGTGGCTGATATGGCCTGCTTTGACCAGCTTGGTAGTTGTTACTTTGCTAATTTTGCTGGTTGGAATTTCCTCTCCATCTCAAATTTGGATGATTTCTCTAGCCCGGGTTATATCGGTTTGAAGAAAGATCCCAGCTTGGTTATTGCTGCGGCTGCTGAAAAGTAAATTTGTTAGTGTAAATATTTGCAGCATAGGCTTAGGGGTTACCTTCATGAGTGTTTGACTCCTGCAATGTTGGGCAGCTGTCTGTGTAATGATCCTTCACTCGGATTTGATGGTATCCCGATCTTAGATCGATCTTCGAAAACATTGCTGCTCTCCTTAACTGATCCATCAAATCGTCGATCCTTCTTTACCGTTACCTTGTTCAACTATTGGTAATCCACACACATCCTCATGCTTCCATCCTTCTTTTTCACCAAGAGCACTGGTGCTCCCCATGATGACACACTCGGTCTCACAAACCATTTATGCAATAGGTCTTCTACTTGCTTTTTGACTAGTGCCAACTCCACTGGTGACATCCTGTAAGGCGCCTGATGAATCCACACTTTATAGATATTTTGTTTGGTTTTTATAAAGTTTTAATAGAAAAAAATAGACTTAGAGATTGTAAATAACATTAAAATCTCATTTAGGTAAAAAAAATAGCTTTCTTAATTTTTGTCTTAGTTCCATTGATTTTTGTGAATATATTCTGCAATTTTGATTATTTGAATAATTGTGCAGGAAATTCTAGACAAATTTCATGAATTTTGACTCTTTGGAAAAATATGAACTGAGAGTAACTACTCTCAGATACCAGAGTAATCACTCTAGGGAGCTGGTTTCAAAGGATAGCCAGAGTAACCACTTTCAGACATAAGAGTGATCACTCCAGAAGCCCCAGACCCCAAGTCCCTGCGCATTAACACTCTCAGAAATAAGAGTAATCATTCCAAAGACGCCCAGAAGGAAGTGCCCTACACGTGTTTACAATCAGAAATGAGAGTAATTACTCCAGAGATGCCCAGACTCAAAGTGCCTGTGCGTGTTTACTCTCAGAAGTGAGAGTAATCACTCCAGAAAGGGAAAAACCTAAAGTTGCTGCGCATAAACACTCTTGTTTACAGAGTGATCACTATGGGGCCATGTCAGACTTAGTATATATAGATTTTTAGAAATTAGGGTACATATCTTTTCATAATTTTAGATTCTTTGCCACTTTTGGGAGTGTTTTTGCAGAGCTTGGGATCCTTGGGTGACAGCTAAGGGCAATCTTAGGGTTTGATTTACAATTTTCTTCTCAATTTCCTTTAATTTCTGCATTGATGTCATTGAATTCCTTTCTCTTTCATCTTAATTTTGTAAGACCCATCCTCATGGAGGGCTAAACTTTCTTGTAATCCTTAGTGAGTTCATGTATTCTTCAATTCCTGGGTATGAACGTCAATATAAATTCTTTTCCCTCATGAATTTATATTTCCCAAACTCTTTGAATTGAATTAATGTTTTAATTAGGGGACATTGCTTAATTAACCCTAATTCATTTTAATGAAATTCGTAACTTAGTTTACTTAATCTGAAGTTAATTTCTAAGGTAGCGTTATTCTAAGGTAGCGTTATCTTGGGGATAAGAGTTTGTGAGACGTCCCTATTTTCAATAAGTATTTCTCAATGTCATCCCATTTCTTGTGGTGAATAAGGAATAAATTAAAGTGTTTAATAACTACTCAATTTCAAATGTATACACATCAACATGCATATTATATTTATGTCCTCAAACACAATATTTAGAGTACATAATATAATATTACACACCGTCTAGATTACTCTCAAAATTATTTAACTATGGAATATTACAAGGAAGGATAACAGTCTAGGATAGTATACTGTACATAATACATAGATAAACTAAACTCCTCCTCTCCTCTTGACTCCTTCCTTATTCATCCAATCCCCCTGGAGGAGGGTCGAGATCAATGCCAAGGTATGCAGCTGCATGGCAGAGAGGAAAAGGGACCTCCACTCTAGCTTCTCCCTGTATAATAGTAGGACTAACATAGGGATTATTAACAGTAGATATAGTTAAGATAATAAAGCCTTGAAATATGATGGTCTGGTTGGAGTCATTGAAACTCCACTCCCTATTCCCCATACTAAAGGTCATGGTACGCGCAGGAGTAATTGGTGCACCTTCATTCATTCTGCATCCATATACATTTTGGACACATCATAGAAAAAGATAGGGGTGAGTACAAATATTCATAAACAATCTAATAGACAATACTCATGTTTAAACAAACAAAACATCAATAAGACATCAACAATACCAAGCATTACACAATATGTTTGCTTAAATGAACAAAATAACATTCAAGCATTAAGCAATAATCATTTAGTATCTTTTATTTTCGAGTCCTCCATGGAGTAATTAATTTAATTATCCAACATTTTAATTTCAGGTTGAGATTGAGAGTTTTGTGTCTGCAATCCAGTTAGTGTCATAGGTACATCTTCTCCCTTCACCGGAGACAGAACATAAGTGCATAATTCTCACTTTATGATCACTACCAGCAGCCCACACTCAAACCAATCTTGGTATGCTCTAGTGCCTATCAGGATAGGCTAGCAAAATTTTCACTGCCTACGACACAAGTTAGCTAGACTTGGTCCTCTGTAAGTCTTGGACACTCTCCTATCCCCTATGGTAAATACCAACACTATTTTCTCCTCGCCTGTACCGTGGCGTATTCAACCTCTTTCACAATCATAAATACAAATAATATCATAGCCATTGATTGTCCAACAGGCACATTATAACATTTCTATTTTAAGAGGACAATCAATTACATGGACATGGCTAATAATCAAAATTTTTCAGATTTCATGAACTAACTTGTAAAATTCATAATTAATTTGATACGAGTCCAAACATCATGAAATCTCTAAGGTTTTCTTCCTTTAAATGTCTACTGTAATATAAAATTTCAGCCAAAATACAAAAGCTTCCAAAGAATTAATCAAGTCTCAGCTTACCTCTACTGTTCTCAGATCATTTCACTAAACAGCCAGCATATTGTAAAATTCATAATAAATTCAATTCTCATCTAAAACACATGAGGCTAGTGAGATTATTCCCATTAACATGTCTATGTTCATGTAAAAATACTTCCAAAATAAAACTATTCCCAGACATCAATTCGTACTTTAATTTCTCAGTACATGTCATAGAATAGCACAATATAACAACAACATATTGGAAAAATCATAAATAATTCAATTCATCACCAAAACTCATGAAATTAGTGGCATCCTTTTAATTTGTTTATCTAGTTTCACAGAAAAATATCATTAAAAACCTATTTAGTTCAAATCCAATGGCCATGGTCATGGTCCAATTAGATCCATTGGATGAGGATTAGTCCACAAGTTATTCATCATTAGCCTTATCTTCTAGAATACTTATCTTGTTATTTTGGATTAATTTCATTGGTTCTTATGGAATATGCTCATCCAGCTGGGATTAAACCATAAATGACCTTATCCCTTAATCATGATTAGTCTCACATGGCTCTAAAGGGTCACATGGCTCCTTACTACCATTCCTAGCCCACTTTCTTTCATATACACTTAGTTTTTGGGCCTCTTTTTGGGTAATTTCTATACTTGCTCTTTTGGCTCCAAACTTGCACGTCCATAACCTCTACACATGGGCCATCTATCATAAAAATTTCATAATTTATCTCCTTCATTTGCGTGTCCAAAATGGGCCTCCATTCTAGGTGTTTTTAGGGATATTTTGGTCATTTTAGTTAAATTTTTGAATTTTATTTATTTTCCATTTTTGGATCTTCCTACATTTCTTATAATTCATAAAAATATTCTAGATATTATAAAATGTTAAATAAAATTTTTATTTCCTTTTTATATTACTCAATTATTTAGCGATCGAACTTGTTTCGGTAAATTTTACTAAGGAAAAATTCTAGTTCTCAAGTCTTTTTGTATCTTACTTTTAATTAAATGAGGTTAACATACTACAAAATTATTTATGAAATGAGAAAAATTTGGGGCGTTACAATTCTACCCCTCTAATAAAAATTTCGTCCTCGAAATTTGATACTAACCTTTTATTGAAACAAATGAGGGTATTTCTCTTGCATCTGTTCTTCGAGTTCCCATGTTGCTTCTCCTTCATTATTTTCATTCCAGATCACTTTAACTAATGGAATAATCTTCCCACAAAGTTGCTTAATTCTCTGATCTTCTATTCTTACAGGCTGCACATCATAAGTCAAATTTTCTCGTACTTGTACTGTATCTGATTCTATTATGTGCGAAGGATCGGGAATATACTTTTTTAGTTGTGACACATGAAATACATCATGAAGATTTGAAAGAAATGGGGGTAAAGCAATTTGATAAGCAACATTACCTATTCTACGAAGAATTTGGTATGGTCCTATAAATCTAGGTGTTAACTTCTTTGATTTCATTGCCCTACCAATCCCAGTCACAGGTGTGACTTTCAGAAAAACATGATCTCCCTCTTTAAATTCAAGAGATCTCCTCCTCTTATCGGCATAACTCTTTTGCCTACTTTGTGTTGCTCTCATCTTTTCTTGAATCATTTTGATTTGTTCAGTGGTCTGCCTAATCATTTCAGGTCCTAAGAGCAAACTCTCTCTAGTTTCTAACCAACACAAAGGTGTCCTACATTTCCTGCCATACAGAGCCTCATAAGGTGCCATCCCTATGCTTGAATGATAACTATTATTGTAAGTAAGCAATTCCCTTTGTGTTCTAAAACACAAGCTCTTAACAAATCCTCTAAGGATTGAATGATTCTCTCAGTTTATCCATCAGTTTGAGGGTGATATGCTGAACTCATTCTTAACTTAGTTCCTAATGATTCATGTAGGCTTCTCCAGAATCTTGAGGTAAATCGGGAATCTCTGTCAGATACAATGCTTGAAGGTATTCCATGCAATCTAACAATCTCATTGATATAAATCTGGGTTAGTTTCTCTAAGGTTAATTCATACTTTTTGAGTTACCCTAATTAAGAGGAAGAGGAAAAGTATTGAATCTTGGGACGGATAAGGATAGAATTGCATGAACAAACTAAGGATTGCATATTTCATTGATTGGATTAATTAATTTCATCACTTGCCTTTACATTAAAATTGGAATCACACAAAACCCCCTTATTTTAATTGCTTTCATAGTAAATGTTCACAACATGTTCAATGTATGTTACAAACTAAAGTCCTTATAGACAACTTAGGTTTGCACCCTAGATTACATAAATTTTTTGCAAATTTTGATGAAGGTTAACGACAAATCTTTTTGCAAATGAGAAAATACATCGTTCATCAGTGCCACAGAAATTGGACTTGCTCCCGGAATGAGGTCGATAGCAAACTCTATCTCCCTCTCAGGCGGTAGCTCAGAAACATCTTCAGGGAAAACCTCCAAGAAATCCCTCATCACCGGAATATACTCTGGCTCCACCACGCTTTTAGCCTCCACCGAAAACATTACTATAAAGGCCTTGGCGTTCACCGTGTTTTCCTATGCACCTTGGCACATAAGTCTTGGAACCTCTGCCATTGGCGCACCGAAGATCAAAGTTTTCTCCCTACAATCCAGCAGCACATGGTTGACAGCAAGCCAATCCATTCCCAGAATTACATCCAGTTGAGAAAGAGGTAAACAAATTAAGTCCACCTCAAATTCCCTACCGTGTACCATCATTGCACACCCCAAACACACCCATGACGTCACAACTAGCTTACCCGTAGGGGTAGTCACCACAATATTACACAGCAATTCAGTCACATACAAGCCCAGACTCTTCACACAGTCCACAAATATAAATGAGTGCGTAGCACTCGAATCAAATAGAACATCAAGCAATCGATCTTTAATAGTGCATTTACCTCGGATCAGCTCTTTCGACTGTGAAGCCTCTGCCCCACTCATAACAAAGACTCTACCAGGAATGCTCGGCTTCTGCCCAGTACTTGGCCCTGTACTTCCTCTTAATTCTGGCCTCTGAGCTGCACTTGCACTACCGCTTCTCTTAGTTGCCCAACACTCATTGGCGATGTGCCTTGACTTTGCACAATTGTTGCAAGTTATCCTCGGCTGTGGGCAGTCCTTCACCATGTGTAGCCCTCCACACCTGAAGCATTTAAGCGATCCTCTGAAAGAACTCGACCCTAAACCACTCCCACTACTCTTCTCTTGAGATGAACTCCCTCGAGACTGAGAGCTATTTGATCCCGAGTACGGTCCCCTTGAAAACCTAGGAAGTCTTCTATCATGTCTCACCGGGCCAGCTCCCCTAGTGTCCATTGTCTTCCCTCTTAAGTTAGCTTCAAAAATTCTGCTCTTCCTCACCAGGGTGGGCAAGTCTGTCAGTTGAAACACACACTGCAGCTCGGATGTCTGGCCTCAATCCATTCTCAAACTGAGCACACAGATCCTTTTCTCCATCACCATGCTGATAATGAGGCCAGTACTTCATCAGCTCCTGAAACTTAGCTATATATTCCCCCACAGTCGTACTTCCTTGCTTCTGTTCAAGGAACTCCCTAGTTTTCTGCTTCCTCAGGTCTTGGGGAAAGTAGTTCCCTAGGAAAATGGTCTTGAATGTTTCCCATTGGATATAACCATCTTCCTATGGCAGGGTCTGACCAGCAAACCTTCACCAGTTCTCAGCCTCCCCACACAGTAAGTAGGTGGCATAAGCAACCTTATTCTCCTCACGCCACCCCATTGCATTGAAGATCTTCTCCACATCAGCTACCCACCTTTGGGCCCCTTCAGGGTTGAATCTACCCTCAAACTTTGGAGGATAATGCCTAGTGAAGGCAGATAACCCTCTATACTCAGCCGACTCTCTGCCTTGATTGTGCACCATGGCTTCCAGAATCTGAGCCATGCGTTCCATGAGGTCATTGATGAATCCATATTTTTACTGATATTTTAGCATAATTCTAACACAATTAAGAAGAAAAACATATGAAGAAAGCAGAAAAACTCAGAAAAAAAGAGAAGGAATTGAAGTTTGTTTACATATGTAGTTATTTTAGCAATTGTAGAAATTTTACTTAGAAATTAAGTTTTTAATCTTGTTTTTGAAGGAATAAATTAAGCAAGGATCATGAAAATGGAGGCTTGATGACAAGGAAGAGGAAAGAAGCAAGTCTGGACTCCAAAATCACAAGACCAAGAAAGTGCAGACTGGGTGTGATCACTATTGTCAGTGAAAGTGATCACTCCAGAGTTCAAAGAAGAAGAAAGCTTGGGCATTACCGCTTCTGCTAGGAAAAGTGAGAGATCCTGTGAAGTCTCAGACTCAACATGCTGGGCGTTATCACTTTTATCAATAGAAGTAAGCATTCCAGAAAGGCAAATATCAGGAAAAGCTTTGCGTAACCACTATTATTAGCGAAAATGAATGTTCCAGAGAGCCTTCATCTTGGAGATTTGTGCATAATCACTTTTTCTCATAAGAGTGATCACGCGTAACTACTTGAGCTCTGCGTTGTCACTTTTATCAACAACAGTGATAGTTCCAGAGAGCGGCCAATATCAGGAAAGTCTTGCATGGCCACTCTTTCTCATAAAAGTGTTAACGCGCAACAATAAACCTTCTGCGTAGTTACTATTTTTCATAAGAGAGATGACGCGCAAATCTGGGAAATTTTATAAATACCAAAAACATTTCAGAAAGCGGGGATTCAGTTCATTTTCAGTTTTGTTAGTTAGATTCTCGTTAGAGGAAGTGAGAGAGAGGAGTGGGGATTCGAATCTTGGAGCTTCACAAAGAGGAATCAGAATGGAGCAGCTTCCATGCCGATTTTAAGTTTCTTCTTCTCTTATTCTCTTTCTTTTTCTTTCTCTGCTATCATGGTTGTGTAATTTCTTCATAGTTAGGGATTGTAGATCTGAAACGAACATGTTGAATCGATTTTGGATCTGAATTTCAAGCTTTGGAATAGATTGAGTGATTGATTCTGCACTTCATGTGGAAATTGAATAGAAATTTGATTAACTAAATTCAGAGAAACTCTTGTAAATGGAAATTGAATTTGTTCTTCAGATCTAAACCAATCACCGAGATTATAGTTTTCTTAGGGATAAGAGGCTTTGATCTTGCAATCTTCTGGTTTCTTACACTTAAAGCAATATTGAATTGAATCAGATCTAAGGAATTAGAATGGTTTAATTGAATGTTAGGTTCACTGAGTTAAGGAATTAACCTCTAAATAATATAACGTGAAACTGATTGTCATTCTTTCCAATTGCTTGTTAATTCAGAACTTTATTGATTAAACATTGGAGTTTTGGTGAAGCAATTCCCTAGCTATGGTTTCTCCCTCTGTTATCACATAACTGTTTGTTCATTGTTCTGTTTCTGCAACTTTTTTTTTTTACTTTTAATTGTTTTGGTTTGCTGTTATTACATGTTACTACTCTCCTTCCAATTTCGAAAAGCTCAAATGGTTATAATTCTATGAAGTGGTACTTGAAATCTAAATTCCCTGTGGAGATGATATTTGGATCTTAATTTTACTCATTACTTGTTGCAATCCTAGTGCACTTGCTAGTGTTAGATTGCGAACAACAGTCATTGGTGCCTCTAGCTCCTCTACCTCGACCTCTACCTCTACCAGACATATTCAATCTAGCTATAACAAGTCAGCAATCATATTCCAGCACATTAGGTCAATTTATACATTATAATTCAGGCAAACAAAACAATCAACACTTATCTTGGACGTTTCAGCCCGATACCCCAGTCCAGTTTGGATGAACTGCTTTGATACCAAAATTGTAACACCTAAATTTTAATTTCAATTAAATAACAATTTGCAAATCGGATACCTAAATTTTCATAAAATATTTCAAAATAAGTGAAGGGCTACAAATTATTATCAAATAAATGCTACAGGACTAGTTCAGTTACAACAATTTCAAAATAAAATCTAGGTCCTATAGCAGTCTATCCGTCCCTTCACTGAGTCCGGTGCTGATCGTTTTGAGTACCTAAAAAATGAATGTAAGGGTGAGTACTCTATACTACCCAAAAACACACAATCAACATAAAGTCTCACCTCCAATACATTAAACAAGCATAATCACAAGCAGTATTACTCATCCATAAGTACAAAACACAAATCCATGCATATGCACACCAGCCACATTTACTATAGCACTGTGATCACAGATTTACACCATGAATAATTGTCGATTACCCCCGCCTCATGGATACCACGTGGGCAGTCATGGGTCGCTCAACAAAGGTAATGGTCAGAGGTCTAGTCAGGAAAAGAGTGTGTGGCCCGTGGTGCACCCGTTCCACAGTTGGTGTCACCACCACTCCCTCTTCTCCAAGGTATTTCTACCATCCTCATCCTCCACACCTCCAGTATATCGCTAAACCATTCACATCACTTTACAACAGCGCTAACGCGCCCATTCACACATATATTCCACTCACGCATGCAATAATCATTCTTACACACGGCACATAGCCCACATTGCATTCAAATACACAACACTAGGCCCACATTCATTTCACATTACACGACACCTAGCCAATATTTATCTATATTTCACAGCCCTCGGGCCCACATTTGTTCACAATATTCATTCTATAATGCAACATCTAGCATACAATTCACATTCATCCATTTCAGTTCAACACACACAATATTCACATCTCACGACACACGGCCCTCATCACATTTCTCAGCAATTTCCTACCCTCTAACTCAGTTACATCACAATATTCAACAATTAACCGTAAATCACACATAATAGAGTAAGATAGAGTTCCCCCTTACCTCGGATTGAAGACCCACATGCTAAATCCACCAAGAAGTGTTCCTCCTCATAGATTTCATCCTAAACACATGGAGAAAATCCATGAGAACCTAAGAAAATCGCGAAAACAGAGAAAAGGGTATGAGAAATGGAACCATAACCATTTAAACTCACCTCCAAGCGTTCCCCACACGGATTCAACCTTCAATCAAGCTTCCAAACTGCTTTGGAGGCAATTTAATCGATAAGAATAGGGTTTGGGAATGAGAGGATCGTAGGGATTTCGAAGGGAGAGGAAGAAATTACTCTCTTTGAACCCTAACCCCCTTTAAATCCTTTTCTGATATCTCGCTGCAGCGACACGCCCTCTTGCTACAGCAAAAAAAACAGAGAAAACTGCACTCTAGTTTCTGCATAATCTCGCTACAGTGAGACCCTCTTGCTACAGCGAGACTGCAGCCAGAAATGCACCCCAAACAATCGCTTTGTCGCTACAGCGAGACATCTGTCTCTACAGCGATAAGGCGACAGTTTCAATCCTTCCTCCTAGGGTCCTCTCGCTACAGGGAGAATCCTCTCGCTGCAGCGAGAATAGCTCAGCATCACGCCATGCACTTAGGCACTTAGCCCATTTCAGCCCTATTCAGTCATGCATACACATAATACACACATCCATATTCTTAATACACATAAACATCATTATCATTTAAATCAACACACACACACACACACACACATACACACACACACACACATATATATATATATATATATGCATTTGGATTTATATAAATAACAATAATTAATATTATCAAAATTTAAGGCGTTACAGTCCTTGTATGAAAAAATAGGAGTTTTGGTGCAAGGTATCTCTTTGTAGCTTGAAAGAGCATCCATAATCAGGCTCTCTGACGCTTTCTTGCTATAACGAGAATTCTCTCGCTATACCGATAAAGCTCTTGCTGTAGCGAGGAGCTCTCGTTGTAGCTAGAATGACAAACGACAAAGGAGAAATTTGTTTAGTTTTTTCGCTGCAACGAGAGAAGAGCTCGCTGTAGTGCGAAGCTCTGTAGCAAAAATATCGCGAGTTAAGGGGTATTTGAGGGTCTCCAACCTAGAAAATTAAATCACAATCCAAAAATCTCGATCTCTTCTCTGTTCTCTCTTTGATCTCTCACTTTCTCGTCTCAGAAATCCTCTTCTAAACCTCAATCTTTCTTCGAATCCAGGACTAGAAGCTCAACCATTCAGATCCAACTAAGTTTCTTAGAGCTTGATTCTCTAACTTCATTCTTATTTCTCAATTTTATTCGATTTAAAGTTGTATGCTTTGTAATACTCAAGAAAACTTTAACTTTCAAGCTGATATCTTCTCTCAGAACGTTGTGCCAGCCCCTTAGATCTCTAGGAATACTCGATCTGAGAGACTCATATCCAGGTAAAGGGAGTGATCCCAAGCCCTAACTTCTCTTTGGTATTTTGATTTGAAAATACAAAGTTTTCTATTAGAACCCTAATATTTTCTTAAAATATAAAGTGTAGAAATAGGAAACTAGACATGAAAACCCCGTAATTATTTTCAAAGCTATCTAAATATAAATTATAAGAAAAATTCTAAAAAAAATCATTTTGAGAATATTATGATTGTATGATTGGGTTGAGTCTAGAGTGGTCCGACCTTTGGCACATTGTATTGACTTATGTGGTGTGAAATTTGTAACACCCTCTTTTCATTATTTAGAAAATTATGCTTTGTTTGATATTAAATAGCATTAAGATGTGTTAGGAGTGTATTAAGAAGAGTATTAGAAGAGGTTGATGCAGGGAATCTCGTTCAAGCGAGACTGAGTGCCTAGAAATTTCCTATTTCAGAGCAATCTCGCTCAAGTGAGATAGGATATAATTTGCCCAATTGTCACCTCGCTCAGGCAAGAGTGATCTTGCTCAGGCGAGATAAAGATCTCGCCCACACGAGCTGTGTTATTCAGGCGAGGACTCATAGGAGAAACATCACCCTCTTTGGTCGCTATCTCTCTCAGGCGAGATAAAGCTCGCTCAAGCGAGCATACTAGAAAAATGTTGAGAGAACCATTGTCTACATATCTTGCTCAGGCGAGAGACCCATTACTCAAGCAAGATATCATCACTCAAACGAGCGAGCATGAGGTTGAGGGGTATTTAAGAGATTTCCAGCATGGAAATTCATTTCACTTCTACAACTCACATCCTTCTATCCTTTTCTCTGAACTCCCTTCCTATATCACAGATAAAAGTCTTAGAAACTCCATAACTTCACCGAATCTAAGCTTGAACTTCGACTCTATGTCACGACCCCTTTTTATAAAGGACCGAGAACATTATTTCTACACCACATACTTATTTAAAAATAGGTAAATAATAGAGAATATAAGTATAAAAAATTCACTTCTCATTCAAAGTAAAAATGAAGTTCCTTATAACAAATATCCAACAGATCAACATAATATTACATTTAGTTTATAATATTCAAAATACCAAAAAAAATTATAATATGTGACTCCCTCGACATGAGGTCTCATATATAAAGAAAAAGGACTCTGATGCATTATTACTCAACTCCAGCTTCTAACTTTTCTTCACTGGCCCCTCAGCCTGTGAAGTAGATGCAACACCTGCTACATCTGCTCACGTACCACCGTACGATCATCGCAGTACACACGCACACAACGACATAGAAAGAAATGCAAGGATGAGCTTACCAAACATAAAATAAAATTATATATATATATAGAGCAAAATATTTCTCACAGCAATAACCCCATGCATTTCCAGCCCATCTAATGCACAGCATGAAAACGGCTTCCAACTGGTTTCACAACTAATTAATCCGAAGGAACCGAGCCGGTCCGGAGCGACCCATTCCGTATCTGGATCCGATAAAGACAAAGACAAGAAATTTCAAAGCATGAACTTACCGTTACATGTCTACCCACCTAAACATGTAACTCGGCTCTATAATGATGCAAAACATATATCTCAAAGATGATGCACGCCACCAAAATTATGTTAACAGCTCAACTACGGCAAGTTTATAATAGATCAGCCAAAATCTCAAGATTTTAAACTAATTAACAACGATTCTGACTTAGAAAATAGCTTTTATTCAATAGATCTAACAAAATCATATCAAAATATCTTGAAATAGCATATTAAACCGTTCAAAACATAGTTCATAGGTTAAAGTAAACTCCCCTTACCTCAGAAAGATGATTCACACTAGATCTACCGAATATTACTTGATTATAACAAAATTCACCGAAGATTCAGCTTTAGAACGGAGTTTCTCCTAAGAACACCATGAATTTCTATAAGAAAGAGAAGGAGAAGAGAAACGAACGGTAAATCTAGTTTCAAACTTAAAGAAACTTACTTCCAATCCTTCAGAATAGATGTAGAATCTCAGATCTGGCGAGAAATCTAAGTTTAGGAAGGTTTAGTATGAGAGATATGGTGGTTTACGGCCTTAGAACCTTTGAGAACCTTGGATAGAGGTGAAGAAATGAAAATTTCGTGTGAAGCCCCCTTTTTATAGAAAATTTTCAAAATTTACTGTTCACGCCGGAATTTACTGTTCATCGCCGGAAACACTGTTCACCGCCTTACTGTTCATGCCAGAAATACTGTTCAGGGCACTATTCATGTCGGAAAACACTGTACATGCGTACTGTACACGCACTGTACGCGTATGTGACGTCACCGATGACGTCAGCAGTCACTGTACATACGCGGTTGGCACTGATCATACACGGTTTGTACGCGGTTTGCACTGTTCACACGCGGTTTGCACTGTTCACACGGTACTGTTCATTTTTTTTTTTTTTTTTAAATAATTTCAACTCCATCTAAATATATTCCAATACCAAATAATCCTTCAATTAACATTGAACAAGTATAAAATATTATAGATTACTCAATAATAAATTAGAAGCCTGACACTCTATGGAATTGTCGAAATGCCTTGGTCCATGAACCATCTTTTTCTTACTTTCTCATCACCAAAGACTAGTTTTCTAAGGTAAGGAGAGCTCTATCTTATTACTAAGAACTTTTGTGTTTGTATTTACGAAAATGCATGATTTGAGTATGTGATGGATGATAATATGTTTTTGATATTTTTGGAATATCACTTGTTATGTGTGAAGCATGTTTTGTGGTGATTGATGATGAGTGTAATCTTTATTTTGAATATATGCATGTACATGGTGGACTAAGTCCAAGGGAACTAACTCTCGGCAATAACTGTTTGATTGTATGAAGTACTAATGAGTTTGAATAAAATATCGAGAAATGAGATAGAAATATGAAAAGAGAAAGGACGGATATAGATAGTTCAGAGGTACATTGGGAGTATGAAAAATGGAGAAGACTAAAAAGTCTTGGAGAAATGAGGGTGGTGGATGCTCCTCTTGAATTGCACAAGACAAATGAGAGTAGGAGTACCACAGGCCTCACACTTATTTTCTGACTAATACTCCTAACCATGCTTTTGCTAAGAAGGGCCTGGTCAACACATGTTGTATCCATGTACCTGCGGCTTTCCAGAAACTATCTATGCTAAGGAAGACCTCGAGGGATCCAGGGGCAGTGAAATGAAGAATTGAAATTTATAGCAGAAATGGACCTAAGTTGAATAAATTAGATGATTGATGAACTTGTTATATGATGATTAATGTATGCTTAGTAATAAAAATAGAGACTCATCCTTACGTAAACATTTCAGGGAACCAAGATGACAGTACCCACCGAGAGAATTAGGCTTGTAGATAGTTCTGTAACTAATAGACTAAATTATGTATTTAATAAATATCAAAGACTTTGTGTCTTTATGATTGTTGTATATGTAAATGATGTACCTAATGACATTATTATGATAGAAATAGAATTAGCTTCTAGCATTCCTTTTGATTTCCTCGTAAGTAGAATCCGTCATACCCTCTGTGTATATTTCTTTCCTAGCACTGTGAGGACCCCAACAGCATTGACATACTTGTTTACATATCATGACCACGATCATCTTTCTCTAATAAGTTCAACTTTCTCCTTAGTTTCTTGCAGCATTTCAGGTCCAACCATCAAATGTACTCCATCTTGGAACCAACAGATAGGGGTTCTACACCTTCTACCATATAGAGCTTCAAATGGTGCTATATCTATACTCGAATGATAGCTATTATTATAAGTGAATTCTACCAAAGGAAGCATATCCTCCCAATTACTCCTCTGTTCTACAATGCAAGTCCGCAATAAGTCTTCTAAGGTCTGAATAGTACGCTCAGATTGACCATCTGTTTGCGGATGGTATGCAGAACTCAACCTCAACTGTGTGCCCATAGATTCTTGGAAACTCTGCCAAAACTGGGAAGTGAATCGAGGATCCCTATCAGAGATAATACTAGAAGGTACTCCATGCAACCTGACAATCTCTCTAATGTACAATTCTGCTAATTTCTCCAAGCTAAAGGTCATGTTAATTGGCAAGAAATGTGCACTCTTAGTTAGCCTATCAACTATGACCCACACTGCATCATGATTCCTAACTGTTCTAGGTAGATGGGACACAAAGTCCATAGTCACATGGTCCCACTTCCACTCTGGAATTTCCATCGTTTGTAACTCTCCTGGAGGGCTTTGGTGCTCCGCTTTTTCCTTTTGACAAGTCAAGCAGGCTTTAACAAACTCAGCTATCTCTCGCTTCATGCCTGGCCACCAAAACATCTCGCTTTAAATCTTGATACATCTTGGTAACACCAGGATGAATGTTGAGACTACCCTTATGTCCTTCTTCTAGAATTGCTCTCTTTAATTCAGTATCTCTAGGGACACAAACTCGACCTTGACATCCGAGAATACCATCAACACCTTTACCGAAACCCTTTGTCTTATCTCGTCCCTAAGAGAAATACAATCCGACATAACATTGGATCCCACAATTGTTTATCTTTAATTTCCTATAAGAAATTATTAGTCACCACAATTCGGCTACAACTAATCTTTTCGGGTGATAAGTCCACATGTATGTTCAGGTCTCAGAATTGTTCTACCAAAAGGGTTTCACTGACTCTTAGGGAGAATGCCTGAACCACATTCCTACTTAATGCATCGGCCACCACGTTAGCTTTTCCTGGATGGTATTGGAGCTGAAAATCATAATCCTTAAGGAATTCCACCCAACGTCTCTGCCTCATATTTAACTCTCGCTGATCAAATAAATACTTCAGACTCTTATGATCACTATATACATCGAACTGAGCTCCATAAAGATAGTGTCGCCACACCTTCAGAGCAAAGACTACCAGCCTAACTCAAGGTCATGAATCGGGTAATTTCGCTCATGAGTTCGTAATTGACGAGATGCATAAGCTACCACTCTTTTATCTTGCATCAACACACATCCCAATCCCGATGAGAAGCATCACAAGTACACCTCAAACGGTCGACTAGTATCGGGGAGAATCAACACCGGCGAAGAAGTTAGTCTCTGTTTTAACTCATTAAAGCTTTGCTCACATTCCTCGATCCACACAAAGGGTTGATCACGGCGAGTTAACCGTGTTAATGGTGCAGCTATCTTCGCGAATCCCTCTATAAATCTCCGGTAGTAACCTCGCTAGGCCCACAAAACTACGAATCTCTCGAGGCTGTCTTCGGCCTTTCCCACCGCAACACCGCTTCAACTTTGGAAGGATCAACTGCAATTCCTTTAGCTGAAATAACATGACCAAGGAACTTCACTTCCTCTAGCCAAAACTCACACTTAGACAGTTTAGCATACAACTGTTTTTCCCTTAAAACATTAAGTACAGTCCTCAAATGCTCTTCATGTTCTTCTGACGAATTAGAATAAATTAAAATATCATCAATAAAGACTACCACAAATCGATCCAGGAAAGGTCTAAAGATCCGATTCATGTAGTCCATAAACACAACTGGAGCATTTGTAACTCCAAAAGGCATCACTATATACTCATAATGACCATATCTAGTGCGAAAAGCAGTCTTAGGAATATCTTCATCCTTCACTCGGATCTCGATGGTACCTGACTTCAAATCAATCTTAGAGAATACCTTAGCACCTCTCAGCTGGTCCATCAAATCGTCGATTCGCGGCAATGGGTACTTGTTCTTAATTGTCAACTTATTCAACTTACGATAATCCACACATAATCTAGAACTTCCGTCCTTCTTTTTCACCAAGAGAACTGGGGCTCCCCAAGGTGATACACTTGGTCTAATCATCTGTTTACGCATTAGATCCTCGATCTGCTCCTTAAGCTCAATTAACTCTTTTGGCGCCATTCTATACGGTACTACGTACAATCGGCTCAGCTCCAGGAATCAAATCTATAGCAAACTCTACCTCTCTACGTGGAGGTATTCCAGGAATATCCTCTGGAAAAATCTCAGGGAATTCTCGTACTACTGGTATTGACTGAAGGCTTTGCTCCACTTCTGCATTCATAACTCCCAACAAAACAAAACAAGATACTCCCTCAGCTAAGGATGTTTCTACTTGACTAGTAGAATTGAAGATTAAACACCTCCGGCCACAATCAATTAGCACACGATTGGCAGTTAGCCAATCCATACCCAGGATTACATCTAACCCCGACATCGGGATACAAATAAGATTTACTTTGTATCTTCGTCCCTCAATTGCTATGGGACACCTAACACAAACCGTCGAAGTCTTAATTGAACTTAAAGTAGGTGTCGATACTACTAAGTCACATCCTAGATCGCCCACCGGTAATCCTAAGTTTCTCACACAATTGTCCGCAATAAAAGAGTGTGTGGCTCCAGAATCAAATAATACAGAAAGAAAAGTACCTGTCACTACCGCTGTTCCTTGAACAAGATTTGTCGCCTGGGCTGCCTCTGATGCAGAAGTAGTGAATACACGTCCCTCCGCTCTCGATCTGGTTGTTGTTGGAGCCCTAGTTGCTTTAGGCCTAATAGCGTGCAAGGCGCTAGCAGAAGACGAAACTGCCCTACTAGGCGTAGGACAGTCCCTTGCAAGGTGCCCTGGCTGCTGGCACGAGAAGCAAACTCTTACATCAGTCTGTGGGCACTGGCTCAGATAGTGTGGTCCACCACACCTGATAACATACACCCAGTTCACCGGTTAGCATGATATTGTCCGCTTTAGGGGTTAACCCCTCACGGTTTTGTTTCTCCCAGATATGACACACTAGGAAAAGGCCTCATGCTAGAAGGAAGGACGCCACAGCTATTTAAAGACTGATAAGTCACTCCCCCCAACCGATGTGGGACTCATCATCCCCTCCCTCTTCAAGAGAGTCCGCCACGGACGCACCGATAAGGCACTTAAGCCGCCACGGATACGCCGATAAGGTCCATCGGCTCCGGCCCAGGCTCTGATACCAAATGATATGAACCCCATTTGCATAAGGGCTGACTTAGGATCTTTAGGGTTAGAACCTTGTAGAAAAATTTGAAAATTTAGTGATGAATTTCTGGGCAAATTAGGTGTTGGTCCATGGTGTTAAAAAAAGTAAGCAAAAACGCTAGTTTGGTGGTGGCTGGACAGAATTTTAGAAATGACGGTATCTCGAGTTATAGAACTCCAATTGAGGTGATTCCAAAACGAGGTGAAAGTTCTCGTTCTGAAATTCAATTTAGGCTCAAGAATCACTCAATTTGGCTGAGTAGAATGAGAGTTATGATAACGAGATAATTCTGGGCAGATTTGAGTTTTTTTGGAATTTTGGTGAAGAATTGAATGGGGAAAGGAAAGAATCACTCTTTCCAAGGAAGGCAACACACAAAGGGATGTGAAAGCCCTTTGATACAGCCAAGTAGTTCTTGAATCACTCAAGAACTTAGGAGAATCACTCTCACTAAGATAAAAGAGATAAACTCTAATATTTCTGAATCAAACTTAACTTGTCTTATTGATAAGAATGGTTCAGCTTATATAGAAGCTTTACCATCGAATTACAAAGGTTCCGTAACGGAAAATTTATTCCACTTAGATAATGATCCACTAAGCTAGGAAATAAAGCTACTTGATGGCTGATTGTAACTGAAATTGTGGCAACCAAAAAGTCACCCAACAGCCACTAGCTATGCGCCTCTTGGTCTCCCAAAGGCTGATGCCTAAGTTACCAATTGGGCCCTTATTACAACTTGAAATAAAACCAAACCAAAGCCCATTAGTTGATTAACCGCAAACATAATTTGGTCAGCCAACTTTACAAAGGATTGGGCCATTATTTAAAACAAATTAAAAACTTAAAAACTGAAGCAAAGTGGCGCCTTAGTTCTCCTCCATTTGGGCCATGATGCAATTCACAACCTTGGTCTTTTCTCTTTGAAACTTGGGCTTGTATTCAATTAATATGGACAACACTTGTTGAAGAGCTTCCTTTGCTCTCCTTGCTCTAGCCCTTGTCATAGGTCCTCCAAGTCCTTCAAGAGGATCCTTGCCTTTGCTCATGGTCATGTCCTCATCATTTGAGGACGTGGAGGAGGAGGTGGAGAAAACACCAGAGGGAGACTTATTGATGATAAGGCGGTTACTTGGTAGCCAATTGAAGCCTTTGGAGGAGAGCCAAAGAGAAAACATCTTCCATACTAGATGTTTGATCAATGGTAAACTTTGCATGGTGATCATTGATGGAGGGAGTTGCACCAATGTGGCGAGTGCAAGACTTGTGTCTAAATTGAATTTAGTTACAAAGCCACATCCTAGGCCATATAGGCTTCAATGGCTTAGTGAGGATGGAGAGGTGCAAGTAAGGAAGCAAGTAGAGTTGGATATTTCCATTGGAAGATACAATGATAAGGTGCTTTGTGATGTTGTTCCTATGGAGGCCAGCCACTTACTCTTGGGGAGACCATGGCAATTTGATAAAAGAGCCAATCATGATGGTTTCACTAACAAAATCTCATTCATGCACCAAGACAAGAAGATAGTGCTCAAACCTTTGAGTCCGCAAGAGGTGTGTGAGGATCAAAGAAAAATGAGAGAAAAGATTGTCCAAGAAAAGAAAGAAAAAGAAAGCCAAACACTTGAGAGCTCAAAAAGTGAGGACAAAAAGAGAGAAACACATGAGAGGAAAAAGAAGAGTGAAACTCTTGAGGTGAAGGAGAGCTTTTTAGCTACAAAAAATGAGGTCAAGAGGTTTTTTCTATCTAAACAGCCCCTATTTTTGTTAATTTGCAAAAACTATGTTTTGACCACTAACACTTTTGATAACCTTGATTTGCCTTCTAGAGTGAAGTCTCTTTTGCAGGAATTTGGAGATGTGTTTCCAACAAGTGTACCAAGTGGGTTGCCACCATTAAGAGGTATTGAGCATCAAATTGATCTCATTCCAGGAGCTTCTTTGCCTAATAGACCAGCCTATAGAAGCAACCCGCAAGAGACCAAGGAGATCCAAAGACAAGTGGATGAACTCATTGGTAAGGGATGGGTAAGAGATAGCATGAGTCCTTGTGCTGTCCCGGTAATTTTGGTTCCTAAAAAGGATGGGACATGGCGCATGTGTTCTGATTGTAGAGCCCTTAATAACATCACCATTAAATATAGGCATCCTATACCTAGGCTTGATGATTTGCTTGATGAATTGCATGGTGCATGTTACTTCTCTAAAATTGATTTAAAAAGTGGATACAATCAAATTAGGGTTAGAGAAGGGGATGAATGGAAAACTGCTTTCAAAACAAAATATGGTTTGTATGAATGGTTGGTTATGCCTTTTGGCTTAACTAATGCTCCTAGCACTTTCATGAGATTAATGAACCATGTTTTGAGAAAATTCATAGGAAAATTTGTTGTGGTGTACTTTGATGATATTCTTATCTATAGCACTTCACTTGAATTGCATGTTGATCATTTAAAATCTGTCTTGTGTGTGCTTAGAGAAGAACAATTGTATGCCAATCTTGAAAAATGCATCTTTTGTACTAACCATGTTGTGTTTCTTGGTTTTGTTGTAAGTTCAAAAGGAGTACAAGTGGATGAGGAAAAGGTTAGGGCTATTCAAGAATGGCCTACGCCTAAGTCCGTGACCGAAGTGAGAAGTTTCCATGGTTTAGCAAGTTTCTATAGGAGATTTGTGAAGGATTTTAGCACATTGGCAGCACCTCTCAATGAAGTGCTTAAGAAAAATGTTGGTTTCAAATGGGGAGAGAAACAAGAAGAAGCTTTCAATGCTCTTAAGCAAAAGCTAACTAATGCCCCCATACTTGCTTTGCCAAACTTTCAAAAATCTTTTGAAATTGAGTGTGATGCTTCAAATGTTGGGATTGGGGCTGTGTTGTTGCAAGAAGGCCATCCAATTGCTTATTTTAGTGAAAAGCTAAGTGGTCCTACCCTTAACTATTCAACTTATGATAAAGAGTTGTATGCCTTAGTGAGAGCTTTGAAAACATGGCAACACTACCTTTATCCCAAGGAATTTGTCATTCATAGTGACCATGAGTCTCTCAAATATATCAAGGGACAAGGCAAGCTTAACAAAAGGCATGCCAAGTGGGTGGAATTTCTAGAGCAATTCCCTTATGTTATCAAACATAAAAGAGGAAAAGGTAACATTGTAGCCGATGCTCTTTCTCGGCGTCATGCTTTGATTTCTATGCTTGAAACAAAATTGATTGGTCTTGAATGTTTGAAAAACATGTATGAAAGTGATGAAACTTTTGGTGAAATTTTTAAAAATTGCGAAAAATTTTCAGAAAATGGTTTCTTTATGTATGAAGGCTTTCTTTTCAAAGAAAACAAATTGTGTGTGCCTAAATGTTCTACAAGAAACTTGCTTGTTGGTGAAGCACATGAAGGAGGTTTAATGGGGCATTTTGGGGTCCAAAAGACTCTAAAAACATTACAAGAACATTTTTATTGGCCTCATTTGAAAAAGGATGTGCAGAAATTTTGTGAACATTGCATTGTTTGTAAAAAGGCAAAGTCAAAGGTAAAGCCTCATGGATTGTATACTCCATTGCCAATTCCAGAGTATCCTTGGATTGATTTATCCATGGATTTTGTTTTGGGGCTGCCAAACACAAGTAGTGGCAAAGATTCAATTTTTGTGGTTGTTGATAGGTTTTCTAAAATGGCTCATTTTATTCCATGTAAAAAGGTGAATGATGCTTCTCATGTGGCTGATTTGTTTTTCAAGGAGATTGTGAGACTCCATGGTTTGCCAAGGAGCATTGTTAGTGATAGGGACTCTAAGTTCCTAAGCCATTTTGGAGGACCTTGTGGGGCAAGTTAGGCACTAAATTGTTATTTTCAACCACTTGTCACCCACAAACCGATGGGCAAACGGAAGTTGTTAATAGGACGTTGGGAACATTGCTTAGGACAGTTTTAAGAAAGAACTTAAAGACTTGGGAAGTTTGTTTACCCCATGTTGAGTTTGCTTACAATAGGGCTGTTCATAGCACTACTAATTGTTCTCCTTTTGAGGTTGTTTATGGTTTTAACCCACTAACTCCTCTTGATCTTTTGCCTATGCCTAATGTTTCAGTTTTTAAGCATAAAGAAGGTCAAGCAAAGGCGGACTATGTGAAGAAGCTTCATGAGAGAGTCAAAAATCAAATTGAGAGGAGAAATGAAAGCTATGCTAAACAAGCCAACAAAGGGAGAAAGAAGGTTATCTTCGAACCCGGAGATTGGGTTTGGGTGCACATGAGAAAGGAAAGGTTTCCGGAACAAAGGAAGTCAAAGCTTCAACCAAGGGGAGATGGTCCATTCCAAGTGCTTGAAAGAATCAATGACAATGCTTACAAAATTGAGCTGCCGGGTGAGTATAATGTTAGTTCCACCTTCAATGTGTCTGACTTATCTCTTTTTGATGCAGATGGAGAATCCGATTTGAGGACAAATCCTTCTCAAGAGGGAGAGAATGATGAGGACATGACCATGAGCAAAGGCAAGGATCCTCTTGAAGGACTTGGAGGACCTATGACAAGGGCTAGAGCAAGGAGAGCAAAGGAAGCTCTTCAACAAGTGTTGTCCATATTAATTGAATACAAGCCCAAGTTTCAAAGAGAAAAGACCAAGGTTGTGAATTGCATCATGGCCCAAATGGAGGAGAACTAAGGCGCCACTTTGCTTCAGTTTTTAAGTTTTTAATTTGTTTTAAATAATGGCCCAATCCTTTGTAAAGTTGGCTGACCAAATTATGTTTGCGGTTAATCAACTAATGGGCTTTGGTTTGGTTTTATTTCAAGTTGTAATAAGGGCCCAATTGGTAACTTAGGCATCAGCCTTTGGGAGACCAAGAGGCGCATAGCTAGTGGCTGTTGGGTGACTTTTTGGTTGCCACAATTTCAGTTACAATCAGCCATCAAGTAGCTTTATTTCCTAGCTTAGTGGATCATTATCTAAGTGGAATAAATTTTCCGTTACGGAACCTTTGTAATTCGATGGTAAAGCTTCTATATAAGCTGAACCATTCTTATCAATAAGACAAGTTAAGTTTGATTCAGAAATATTAGAGTTTATCTCTTTTATCTTAGTGAGAGTGATTCTCCTAAGTTCTTGAGTGATTCAAGAACTACTTGGCTGTATCAAAGGGCTTTCACATCCCTTTGTGTGTTGCCTTCCTTGGAAAGAGTGATTCTTTCCTTTCCCCATTCAATTCTTCACCAAAATTCCAAAAAAACTCAAATCTGCCCAGAATTATCTCGTTATCATAACTCTCATTCTACTCAGCCAAATTGAGTGATTCTTGAGCCTAAATTGAATTTCAGAACGAGAACTTTCACCTCGTTTTGGAATCACCTCAATTGGAGTTCTATAACTCGAGATACCGTCATTTCTAAAATTCTGTCCAGCCACCACCAAACTAGCGTTTTTGCTTACTTTTTTAACACCATGGACCAACACCTAATTTGCCCAGAAATTCATCACTAAATTTTCAAATTTTTCTACAAGGTTCTAACCCTAAAGATCCTAAGTCAGCCCTTGTGCAAATGGGGTTCATATCAACACCTAAAACATCTGACAATCTGCGGCACTGAGACTCTAGGAGAAGAAGAAATTGCTCCCCTAGGCTGAAATGTAGAAGTAGCAGTCCCTACTGGCACCGGGGCTGATGCTGCCGATCCTCTTGACTGATATGATCGAGACTGCTGTTGGCGTAGCGACCTACTGTAGGGACCCTTCTTAGCGTCCTTACCTCCATTACCATAACTGCTAGCAGCTCTACTAGATGGAGCCTTCCCAACTCCACCAACATCCTCTGCATTAAGACTCTCTATAATGGTGGCTTGATCCACCAAGTCAGCAAACTCCGTGATCCTGAGTGGGATTAAAATCCTCTTTATGTCAGTTCTCAGCCCGTCTGAAAACCTCTGACATCTCCACTCCTCTGAAGTCGGGTGAGAATAAAATCTGTAGAGCCGCTCAAACTGTATTGCATACTCATAGACCGATGAGTTTCCTTGCACCAAGTTTAAAAACTCTCGTTCTTTGGCAGCACGAACATGAGAAGGGAAAAACTTTCCCAGAAAACTACTCTAAATACAGCCCAAGTAATGATTTCACCTCGGGCCTCTAGCATAGTACGAGCTCCGTGCCACCACATCTCTGCATCCCCTATCAGCATATACGTAGCATATATCACCTTTCTCTCCTCGGCGCAACCCATGGTTAGGAAGATCTTCTCAATCTCCCTGATCCGAGTTCAAGAAGATCCGGTCCATCCACTCCTGTGAATTGAGGAGGATCATTCTTTCGAACTCGACAACCCATGGTATTCGGGAAGAGGTGCAGGTGACGATGGCTGCTGTTGCTGTCTTTGCGGCGGCTTGATTTGCGGCTGCTGCTGAATCATATCTAGACTCGTTAACAGTGGCTGCCATGGCCTCCATGGCATGAGCCATTTGGTTCACATCAGCGAGGAGGAGGATTTGCAGCAGATCTTCTTGGTCTAGCCATCCTAATATATAGACTAGCTTAAATTACTAACGTTTAACATATTCAAGCAATACCACCACATAGCTATATTCACAGATTCAACTTACGGTGATATATTCATATTTAGTATATAATAAAAATTTAATCAATTTAGTACTCGGCATAACAACATATCAACATTCACATAGCATAGCAAACACACTCATTTCAAAGAATCATTTACAAAATAGCTTAACAGTCTCTTATTCACACAAGACGACTCACCTATAGCTCACCCAAGTATCATATACCAAGTTTCCTACATCAATCATGTCTGAGAATCGAGGTGATCAAGCTCGTTCCCTCACAACTTGATGAATAGAAATCATGATATATGATTCACAGCTAAAACTCACATGTTTAATATGCACAACTGACGCCTAACAACCTCACCCTGTAGGTTTACCTAGACCATGCTCTGATACCACTAAAATGTCACGACCCCTTTTTATAAAGGACCGAGAACATTATTTCTACACCACATACTTATTTAAAAATAGGTAAATAATAGAGAATATAAGTATAAAAAATTCACTTCTCATTCAAAGTAAAAATGAAGTTCCTTACAACAAATATACAACAGATCAACATAATATTACATTTAGTTTATAATATTCAAAATACCAAAAAAAATTATAATATGTGACTCCCTCGACATGAGGTCTCATATATAAAGAAAAAGGACTCTGATGCATTATTACTCAACTCCAGCTTCTAACTTTTCTTCATCGGCCCTCGGCTGTGAAGTAGATGCAACACTGCTACATCCGCTCACGTACCACCGTACGATCATCGCAAGACACACGCACACAACGACATAGAAAGAAATGCAAGGGTGAGCTTACCAAACATAAAATAAAATTATATATATATATAGAGCAAAATATTTCTCACAAGCAATAACCCCATGCATTTCCAGCCCATCTAATGCACAAAGATGAAAACGGCTTCCAACTGGTTTCACACCTAATTAATCCGTAAGGAACCGAGCGGTCCGGAGCGACCCATTCCGTATCTGGATCCAGACAAAGACAAAGACAAGACTCAGCATGAACTTACCGTTACATGTCTACCCACCTAAACATGTAACTCGGCTCTATAATGATTCAAAAAATATATATCATCATGATGCACACCACCAAAATTATGTTAACAGCTCAACTACGGCAAGTTTATAATATATCAGCCATAATCTCAGCATTTTAAACTAATTAACAACGATTCTGACTTAGAAAATAGCTTTTATTCAATAGATCTAACAAAATCATATCAAAATATCTTGAAATAGCATATTAAACCGTTCAAAACATAGTTCATAGGTTAAAGTAAACTCCCCTTACCTCGTAAAGATGATTCACACTAGATCTACCGAATATTACTTGATTATAACAAAATTCACCGAAGATTCAGCTTTAGAACAGAGTTTCTCCTAAGAACACCATGAATTTCTATAAGAAAGAGAAGGAGAAGAGAAACGAACGGTAAATCTAGCTTCAAACTTAAAGAAACTTACTTCCAATCCTTCGTAATAGATGTAGAATCTCGTATCTCGGCGAGAAATCTAAGTTTAGGAAGGTTTAGTATGAGAGAAATGGTGGTTTACGGCCTTAGAACCTTTGAGAACCTTGGATAGAGGTGAAGAAATGAAAATTTCGTGTGAAGCCCCCTTTTTATAGAAAATTTTCAAAATTTACTGTTCACGCCGAATTCTACTGTTCATCGCCGGAAACACTGTTCACCGCCTTACTGTTCATGCCAGAAATACTGTTCAGGGCACTATTCATGCCGGAAAACACTGTACATGCGTACTGTACACGCACTGTACGCGTATGTGACGTCACCGATGACGTCAGCAGTCACTGTACATACGCGGTTGGCACTGATCATACACGGTTTGTACGCGGTTTGCACTGTTCATACGCGGTTTGCACTGTTCACACGCGGTTTGCACTGTTTATACGCGGTTTGCACTGTTCACACGGTACTGTTCATTTTTTTTTTTTTTTTTAAATAATTTCAACTCCATCTAAATATATTCCAATACCAAATAATCCTTCAATTAACATTGAACAAGTATAAAATATTATAGATTACTCAATAATAAATTAGAAGCCTGACACTCTACGGAATTGTCGAAATGCCTTGGTCCATGAACCATCTTTTTCTTACTTTCTCATCACCAAAGACTAGTTTTCTAAGGTAAGGAGAGCTCTATCTTATTACTAAGAACTTTTGTGTTTGTATTTACGAAAATGCATGATTTGAGTATGTGATGGATGATAATATGTTTTTGATATTTTTGGAATATCACTTGTTATGTGTGAAGCATGTTTTGTGGTGATTGATGATGAGTGTAATCTTTATTTTGAATATATGCATGTACATGGTGGACTAAGTCCAAGGGAACTAACTCTCGGCAATAACTGTTTGATTGTATGAAGTACTAATGAGTTTGAATAAAATATCGAGAAATGAGATAGAAATATGAAAAGAGAAAGGACGGATATAGATAGTTCAGAGGTACATTGGGAGTATGAAAAATGGAGAAGACTAAAAAGTCTTGGAGAAATGAGGGTGGTGGATGCTCCTCTTGAATTGCACAAGACAAATGAGAGTAGGAGTACCACAGGCCTCACACTTATTTTCTGACTAATACTCCTAACCATGCTTTTGCTAAAAAGGGCCTGGTCAACACATGTTGTATCCATGTACCTGCGGCTTTCCAGAAACTATCTATGCTAAGGAAGACCTCGAGGGATCTAGGGGCAGTGAAATGAAGAATTGAAATTTATAGCAGAAATGGACCTAAGTTGAATAAATTAGATGATTGATGAACTTGTTATATGATGATTAATGTATGCTTAGTAATAAAAATAGAGACTCATCCTTACGTAAACATTTCAGGGAACCAAGATGACAGTACCCACCGAGAGAATTAGGCTTGTAGATAGTTCTGTAACTAATAGACTAAATTATGTATTTAATAAATATCAAAGACTTTGTGTCTTTATGATTGTTGTATATGTAAATGATGTACCTAATGACATTATTATGATAGAAATAGAATTAGCTTCTAGCATTCCTTTTGATTTCGTCGTAAGTAGAATCCGTCATACCCTCTGTGTATATTTCTTTCCTAGCACTGTGAGGACCCCAACAGCATTGACATACTTGTTTACATATCATGACCACGATCATCTTGGGAGACCACTTCGATGGACATTTGAGCGAATTATGGGTACCCAGGTTACTGCAGACCCTAGTGACTTATATCTCACATCAGATGACGATCTCGACTCTGACGATATAGCGATGATAGAGGGATGGCACAAGGATGACTAGTGTCTCTTTGGTCTTGTGATGGATAGGTTGTTCATTAGGATTTATTTTATTTTGAATCTTGTAAATGTTGGGAAAAAGTCCTAATGTATTTTTATGTATTTTAATGTGTTTTAATGAATATTTTGTAAATGTTAACTTCTTGTACATTATGAGCACAATGTATATTTATGCCATTTTAATGTTTCCTCTTATAATTTTGTTTAACTATTATTGCTTCATCATTCAAAGTTCTTATATGTTTGAGCAAAATAAACTGGATATGTTATGATTTCATTTGATATACTCAACCGGTAATAAATTTAACTAAATTTTCATATTATTTCAAATTCTATTTCTTATTAAGCTGAATAAAAATAATGATGTTACAAAATTGTTTGATGATATTTCCGTGTTAAATGATATAATGAATATAGATGTTGTTTGATAGCTGAAGTATGTCAAAATGGGTAAAACTATGTTATTGATGAAAAGTGTTCAACTGTTCTTAAATTAAAGAAAAGAGTTTTATATATGAAATGAAATGATATGACATGATGGTGGAATTGTGAGAAATGTGATTATAATACGTGAGCCAGAATAGATTGATGGATGTGATTATGATACAGGTAGGGACAGATGCACTAGTATTTGAGTAGGGGCCCCCACTATGTTTTGATTTTCTTTTACTAATATATATTATTATATTTTAATTGCCCCCTCTATTATATTTTAATTGCTCCCACTTTATTGTCAAGGAAACACACTTCAGCCACTTTTTATTTTATTAAATGATTGCCCCCAAATTTTGCTAAAATTACTTTAATGACACTCACCTTTTTTGTTTTAAGACTTCTCCAACAAGTCAAGTACATATCTTTTCAACTTCTATGTCTGGGCCTCTCTGTTTTTCTTACTTCAATAGCTATTTGACAAATGCTATCAACAGGAGAAACTTTTCAACTTCTTGAGTTTAGCTCTGTGGTTTTACTTTTCTATTTGCGATTGCGAACTTAGGAGAAAGGAAAGGAAGAATATTACGTGGTTATGCTGTGAGCTTCACTTCAAGTCTTCAACAACTCTCGATTCTAGTTTTTTTTTTGTGTCAAAAGCTTAAATTTTTTGTTTAACAAATTTCTACCCAACAAGCTATGAGCTGTCTAACAAGTGGAGATATTGGGTAACATTTCACCCCCTATTTTTATTTTTTCAACTGTAATATATTTCTTTGTTTGCTCCATTGAATTTATTACTGTTTTATCAATAAATTATTTGCTTATTTGATTATTTGATTTGCTATATTTTATTATTAGATATTTGGATTACTTGTATTAGTTTAAGACTCATTGTTATTTTTATTTAAAATATTATAATCTTTATTATTAATTTTAGTTTTATGAACATGAAATTAATTATGATTATGTTGATTTTATTTCTAGCAATGGAAAGATTTTTCAAAAGAAAATCAATATCAGAACAATCATCTTCTCCCATGTACTTGATGAATGTAGAAGTACAATATTGGGTCCATCCGATAAAAAAAGATTTTTGGAATTTGATTTGGAAAAACTTCTTAATGATCCCGGTATAAGGCCAAAAAAGTCAGATTATCATCCAAGTGATAGAGATGAAATTAGGAGATATTATTTACAAAAGGGTCCTTGTCAACCAAAAGAGATTAATTTTCCACAAAGACAATTTGGGGATACAATTCGTAAAGTTAATCTGGATTAGTATTCAAAATATGACAATTGGTTAGAATATAGTCAAAAGGATGATGCAGCATATTGCTTATGTTGTTATCTTATGAGATCACATGTTGGAGAACATAAAGGTAGTGGTGATGCATTTACAACAGAGGGTTTTACAAATTGGAAAAAAAGTGACAGGTTTCAAGTTCATATAGGAGGCCCAAATAGTTTTCATAATCAAGCATGGAGAAATTGTGAAGCTCTAATGAAACAAAAGCAATATATTGATGTTGCCATATGTAAACAGTCTCATCAAGTTAAAGAGGAATACTAAATTCATTTGATTGCAATAGTTGATTGCATTCAATTTTTATTATGCTAAAGGTTGGCTTTTTGTGGTAATGATGAGTCAATGTCATCATGTAATAAAGAGAATTTTATTGAACTTCTAGATTTTCTTGCTAACCACAATGAAGCTATTCATAAAGTTTTGAAGAATGCTCGTGGAAATCTTAAGTTAACAGCTCCTACAGTACAAAAAGATATTATTAGAGCTGCTACATGTGAAACCACTAAAGTTATACTTGAAGATATAAGAGATAATTTATTTTCTATTTTGATTGATGAATCTCTAGATATCTCTGTTAAGGAACAAATGGTTGTGGCTTTACGTTATGTGAATAAGAAAGGGTAAGTTGTGGAGCATTTTCTTGGTCTTGTTTATGTTTCTAATACTAATGCTCTATCATTACAATCGGCTTTGGAGTCTTTATTTGCCAAATATGGGTTAAGCTTGTCAAGGTTACATGGACAAGGATATGATGGAGCAAGTAATATGCAAGGTAAATTCAATGGTCTCAAAAGCTTAATATTGAGGGAGAATTGTTTAGCATTCTATTTCATTATTTTGCTCATCAACTCTAATAAGCTCTTGTTATGGTAGCAAAAAAGCATGTTAAAATTGCATTATTTTTTTTAATTTAGTTGCTAATTTGTCTAATGTTGTTGGAGCATCATCTAAGCATCGAGATATTATTTGTGAAAGTCAAATTGTAAAGGTGAAAGAAGCATTGCAAAAAGGAGAAATCTCCAGTGGACGTGGTTTGAATCAAGAAACTACAATCAAGAAGGCAGGGGATACTAGATGGAGCTCACATTGTGGTACATTACTTAATCTAGTTTCTTTGTTCTCTTCTATGATTGATGTGCTTGAAATGGTTGTGAAAGATGGCATTAGTTTAGAGCAAAAAGCTGAAGCATGTGCTTTATTGAATTCTATGCAATCTTTTGAATTTTTTTTCATCTTGCACTTGATGAAAAATATTTTGGGGATTAATCATGAGTTATCTCAAGCATTACAAAGAAGTGATCAAGATATTGTAAATGCTATGAAATTAGTTATAGTGTCCAAACAGAGGTTACAAGCTATGAGGGATGATGGTTGGCATTCTTTGCTCACTGATGTTTTATTATTTTGTGGAAAGCACAATGTTGTCATTCCAAATATAAGTGATACCTTTCAAACAAAAGGATGGTCAAGACGCAAAATGGAAAAAGTATCTAATTTACATCATTTTCAAGTTGAATTATTCTATCAAGTGATTGATCGACAACTTCAAGAGTTGAATAATCGTTTTACAAAAGTGAATACTGAGTTGCTTCTTCGTGTAGCATGCTTAAATCCAAGAGATTCATTTTCTGCATTTGATAAGGAAAAGTTGATTTGTCTTGCTCAATTTTATCCTTTAGAATTTTCTTCTGTTGCACTTTTGCCACTAGATAGTCAACTTGAAAATTATTTTATAGATGTATGCTCTGATTGTGCATTTTTAGAACTAAGGGGATTAGTGATCTTTGCATAAAGCTTGTGGAGACCAAAAAATATGTTGTGTATCCATTGCTCTATTTGCTTTTAGATTTAGCTTTAATATTACTAGTGACAACTGCAACAGTTGAAAGAGCTTTCTCTGCCATGAATATCATCAAGAATTAGATGTGAAACCGCATGGGAGATGAATGGTTGAATGATTGTTTGGTTACTTATATATAGAGAGAGGTTTTTTGTAATATTGAAAATGAGAAAATTATTCATTGTTTCTAGAATATGAAAACTCGTAGAGAACAATTATGATATGTATTTATACTTTCAAGTATTATGTTATATTGTTAATGCAGTAAAATTTGTACATATTGCCCCCACAACAAAAAAATTATGGATCCATCACTGGATACAGATATTGTGGTATATCAAAAGGTGTACTCATAATACATGTATTGTAATACATTAAGTTACATAATCAAGACTCATGTATTATGACACATTAATCTATGAGAAGGATATGGAAAAGAATGAGAATAGTTGAGAAATGCTGAGAGTAAGTGTAGATAGTTATAGAGATACACTGGGGGTATAGAGTATGGAGAAGATTTGGAAAATCTTAGAAAAATGAGGGTGGTAAATGCTAATTGCAAATGGGTGCACAATAATTTGCTGAAAGTGAAAGCATTCACAGGCCACACACTTATTTTCTTATGAGACTTCTAACTATATCTTTGCTAAAAAGGGTTAGGTAAGTACACGTGTATCCATGTTGCTGCAGCTATCTATGCTATGAAGTTCTCAAGGGATCCTAAGGGCAATGAATATGAAAGTGTAATGAATGTGAAGTTGTGATGAACATTAAGTAGTATAAAAATTGCATGATTATAATATATACATTATAACATATTGATTAATGCTGTTATGATATATATTGCAACATATTGATTGATGTGATAGAATGCATGTATTATGACACAGATTATTGTACAGAATGTATGTCATAAATAACTACAAAAATGATTGATTTGTTGGATGTGTGCTTTGTTCTGATAATAATTTATGTGTTTGAGTGTTATTGTTAATCAATGTGTTAGAAATGTGTTAGCCAATATTTTCTGTACTATATAAATTTTATGTCAAATAAAGAGATTTAGTGGGACAGGAAATACTCACTCTTACTACTATTTTTTAGGTAATAAAAGTGAAGTGATAAAGATGGTTGGTCCGCTCTATGTCCATAATCAAGTGACCTTATGAAAGATGACTGCTCTGTAGGGTTTAGAATAATTTGAAGAAATTATAATGTCTTATTAGATTTACATTTTAAGTTGACAAGGTTCTATAAATACTTTGATAAATTTTGTTGTAATTAATAATTTTGAAGTGTCATTAATTATGTCCTAGAATTACATGTATACATTGTGAACCAAATAATTTGCTAGAAGTAAATTTAAGTTTTATTTATCACTTTAAAGTCTCAAGTTATTCCTTTGAGAATTTTAAATACTTTAAAATCTTATAAAATTTTCATAAGAGGAATGTAAGTTTTATTTTTATTCATTTTTTAAATCTATAAAATAGAACAAAAATTCTTCTATTTTTCTGTAAAAATTTATTTATTTTTAAATAAGAAATTAAGGATGTTACAAAAATTATTTTTTATGTTTTAGTCAATTACATCTAACATTATCAACAAATTTTTTAATGGCAAGAAGTAATTTGAAAATATTTGCTTATCCATAGACTAAATTATAACTTTTTTTAAGGAATGAAATTGAAAAAAATGCGTTACGTACAAATTGTTATTTAACTTAAGATTTATTAATAAAAAATATATACATATTGCTTAAACTAGTTATATATGAACAAATCGATTATATATGATTAAATCAGAGTTTGTCCATATTAGTTTAACCTATTTTAAATATTATAAAATTTTAAAAATATGCTTTAAACTTGCACCTATTTGGAAGATGAACAACATTCCTACCATTATATATATAAAAGTCATAATTCATTTATATTAGATGTCAAACTTAAACATTTAAACTACTTAAAATTTTTCATAACATGTAACATTGATTATTACAAAATACAGTGGATGAGATTGATTATAAAATTACAAAAGTTAATTATGGATTAAGAGCCTTAAAATAAGTTCATCACATGAAACTGTAATAATGGAAGCTAATCTTGTAAGAATTCTTAAAAGTATGATACAAACTTATAAATAACATAGTCATGAAGAAATTTCAAAGAGAATTCCAAAAGAATGATAAGTCTGTAATTAGGCCCTCTTTTACAACTATTTATTCATATTTGACCTTTATTTTTATTAGGTTTTATACTAATTTATTCATTAATTATGCAGTTTGATATAAAAAGGCTACGAGTAGATTTTGGTTCATTTTAGGCCCAAATAAATGGGTTTAAAAGCCTCACAGCAATAAGCACGCCCAATGAAGCATAGGGTTGCTTCAACAATATGCATGATTGTGCTGCACCATCATGCATAGTCGTGCTTGTTTGCGTTAGCCAAACTTGCCTAGTTTAAAGGAGTTCTAATTCTATAAATAGAGAGGGGAGGCATTGTAGAAATGATCTCTTTCCTGAGCATCATTTCACAGAAGGCTCTTCAAGATTCTTGATCACTTTCACCTCTCTTGCACAGACCTTTGGCATACCCTTGGCGACACTTGGAGATTCAAGTGACCATACTTGAAGATCGAAAATTCATCTCTTGTTCTAGTTTGCTTTTCTCTTCATTATGGATATGTTATTGATTATTCTAGCTTTTTCTTTCTACATGAGTAACTAAATCCATAGCTAGGGCTATGAGAATTATTGTTCACGACTTTATGAAATTTTGATATTTGAATCTAAATTTGATTTCCGCTTCGTGATTAGAATTTATCTTATCATTTCTCATTCTCAACTCTAATTAATTACATCGTCAAGTGATCGTACCTCGGTTAATTAATAGATCTATAGGATAAAACGAGATAAAAGATTAGGTAGACCAAACCAATCTTCATCTTCTAATCATTATTGAATTAACAAATTCATAGGCTCCTTAGGCTTTTTCTAATTGATAACTTGCATAACCATTGGGGATATTAACTTAGAAAAAAGAATATTAATATTGCATGACCAGTGGATATTAATAGTATTAGTATGAATGATTAGTAATCATCAGGAAATCGGATTTAGATCTAAATAGAAAAATAACATAAAGGATTGAATGAGAACACCCATACGTCCCAGGTTTCTCTCTGATAAGTGTAACCAAGACGTGCTCTGTGTTTCTTGCTCTTAGCTTTTACAATTGATTTTATAAATTCTCATCTTGATTTATCTCGCATATTTGAAGCTCAAACAATTAAATTAGGAAAACTCTTAGTAGTTGATAAACAATCCTTGTGGGACGATATTTCGGGAACTTAGTTGAAAACCCTTTATTATTTCTCGATGGGTACACTTGCCCTCCAAACAGAAATCATAGAAGAATGGACCATTGTTCAACTTATAATGAATAGATCTGATTCGATAAGAATAGGAACTCCACAAAATAGTAAAAAGAGAACCATCTCGTCATTATATTGGCGATTCCATTATAGATATTGATTTAAGTGGATTAGAAAATATTAGTGAATCAAGTATGTCAACGCATGTTTTCAAATTAAGAGAAGAATCAAGATATTTTCCAACTATATCACAAATATTTTGATAAGAGAAGGATCTTTTACAATATGATAAAAATGAATTAAAAAAGATCTTAGATTAGGCTACAGTTAAAAAAGAGAGAACAATTTTTTCAACTTTACTTTTACTAAGAGATCAAACAAGAGAATTTAGATGTACTTGTACGTGAAGATAGATTGTGGAGGCTATATATTGTATGATCACTTAACATACACAAATTGACAATTTAATACTAGAAATAGAAATAAAAATTTCTACAACATAAAAATACAAAATCAACTTTAAAAAAAACTAGAAAATAGAAGAGAAATGGGCTTATTTGTCAATAATATGGGTTTAAACTTGAGACTACTCTATTAATATTATCAATAATAATTTTATCTCTATTTTTTAATGTCATCTTAATTATTTGGAGGCTTAAAATATTTTATTTTTCTGACGTATGTCAGAGTTAATTACGTCTAAAATATTAAACTAACTCTTTTATACAAAAGCACTAATATTATAAATGGCATAATATCAAAGTGCTATATATGACAAGATATAAGGCATCTTGTACCACTTTACATCTTATTGCCTCAACTCTAATGTGTAATACCCCAAATTTTTTTTCACTTTATCAATGATTATTTGATTATGTTAATCTTATTGAATTAGAAGTAAGTAGTGCATAGAGACTTGAGAACTAAAATTTCTTTTGGTAAAATTTATTGAAACAGGTCCGATCGTTAGAGAATCGGGTAATATAAAAAGAAAATAAAAAATCAAAATTTATTTAACAATTTTAAACTATATAAAATAGTTTTATATGAATTATAAGGAGTCTAGAAAGATCTAAAAATAGAGAATACATAAAATTACAAAATTTGACTAGAATGACCAAAATACCAATAAAACATCTAGAATGAAGGCTCATTTTGAACAAGCAAATGAAGAAAATAAATTCTAAAATTTTAATGGTGGATAGCCCATATGTAGAGGTTTTGGAAATGCAAGTATGGACCCTAAAGAGCAAGTATAGAAATAATCCAAAATTACTGAAAAAGAGGCCAAAAATCAAGTGTAAATAAATGAAAGTGGGTTAGGAATAGTAGTAAGGGGCCGTGTGACTTATTAGAGCTCATATGAGACTAATCATGATTAAGAGATAAGGTTAATTATGGTTTAATCCCAGTTCAATAAGTATATTCCACAAGAGCCAATGAAGTTAAGTCAAGACAACAAAGTAATCATTAAGGAGATAAGACTAATGATAAGTAATTTGTGTTAATGATTGGATTAATTCCCATTCAATGGATCTAATTGAACAATGACCATGGACATTGGATTTGAACTAAATAGGTTTCAAAAAGTAATTGGAATGATTAGAATGGAACTAGGAAGGTTAAAATCTAAATAGAAGTACAAAAGCTATCATGAAAGGGCAATTTAGACTCTTACAAATGTGCATATGTGTAGGCTTGGGAAATAAGCCAAAAGCATACCAAAACTGAATCTCAACACTTGTGAGAGAAGTGTGCAGCCGTGTGATGTCTTAGGAGAGGCCCAACATCAATTTAAAACTCTATTAAGGCATGCATGCAAAAGGGAAGAACTTTCACTCATTTTTCATGCAAGTCTAAGTAATTCTCCATTCTTCTTCATCTTATTTCTCTCTAAATACATCCAAGTTTATCTCAAACACTTTAATTGAGTCCCACAAGGTTAGATCATCCAATACTCCACCATTAAAGTCTTCAATCAAACCTTTAAACTCCACCAAAAACACCAAAATACCTATAAATCCACAAAGTTTCCAACTTTTCTTCTTGGAGATCATTGTCAAGTGAGCAAGGAGGAGACTAGGGAGAAGGAAACTCACTTCCAAGAGGAGAAAGAAAGAAAAAAGGGAAGAGAAGAAGAATCACCCAAAGGTTAAGGCAAGATCAACCAAAAAAATCAAGTAAAGGGGTACTTTTCATAATCAAGGGAAATACTTTGTTTAAATGGCTGAGTCAAAGGAGAGCCTTAACCTTTTTTGATTGTGTTAAATTTGTAACGCCCTGAATTTTGTAATATAGTTTAATTATTAATATAAGTGTTTGCATGGACTTTCATGTATTGTGTTTATTATATATGTATATGAAGTGAATGGATTGGATTGATTAGGCTGCAAAAACACATTAAGGGTGTAATACTGGGGCATTCTCACTGTAGCAAGAGGATTCTCGCTGTAGTGTGAGGGCCCTGGGAGGAAGGCATGAAACTGTTGCCTTGTCGCTGTAGTGAGAGGCCCCTCGCTGTAGCGACAAAGCAACAATTTGGGGTACATTTCTGGGTGCAGGCTCGCTATAGCGAGAAAGTCTCGCTGTAGCAAGAATCTGCAGAAACCAAAGTGCAGTTTTCTCTTATATTTTTGCTGTAGCGACTGGGAGCATTGCTGCAACGAGAGTATCTCACTGTAGCAAGAGTGTCACAATCAGAAGAGGATTTAAAGGGGTTAGGGTTTGGGGAAGTTTCATTTCTCACTTTCCTTTCGAGATTTCTTCAGTTCCCTCACTCCCAAACCCTATTTCACAGATTAAATTGCCTCCAAGCCACTTAGGAGCAAGATTGAAGGTTAGATTTGTGTAGGGAACGCTTAAAGGTGAGTTTTAATGGTTAAGGTTTCGGTTTCTCATCTCTATCCTCTGATTTCTCAGTTTTCCTCGGTTCTCATGGGGTTCTTTCATGTATTTAGGTCAAGGTTCATGTGGGGGAGTGCCTACCTTATTAATTTGATGTGTGGGTCTTCATTTGAGGTAAAGAGGGACTCTACCCTATCTCATTATGTTTAATTTACCGTTTATTTCATTAAATGTTGCAATGTGGCTAAAATAAAGAATAGTAAATATGTGATTTGATGAAAATTATTGTGTGTTTGGAGTGAAATATGAATTGATTGTGGGGTTGACATACCCTTGATTGAGAATGTGTGTGAGCATGTTGAGGAATGATGATTGAATAATGTAAATGGATATGGATGACCTATTGATATGTTGTGTGATGGAATAATGGCATATGTGCTGAGTGTGGTGAATGAATGTGGGCCTCTGTGTCGTGTAATATGAATCAATGTGGGCAAGTATGTCGTATATGATATGCTATGGATGGTTCAACGATACACTAGACGTATGAAAGATGGGGATGGTAGAAATACCTTGGGGAAGAAAGAGTAGTAGTGACACCAACAGTGAGCGTGGGTGCACTACAGGCCACACACTCTCCTCCTGACTAGACCTCTGACTAACACCTTTACTGAGCAACCCATGACTGCCCACGCGATATCCTTGAGATGAGGGTAACTGGCGGCCATTCATGGTGTGAAACTATAATCACAGTGCCACAGTGAGCGTGGCTAGGTGCGATAAGTGCACATGTGTGAAATGTTGGTGTAGAGAGTGCACCGATTGAGTTTTGAATTAGAATAGATGAATAATGATAAGTGTGACTGAGATTGAGATGCTTGTCCTGTGGATGCATGATTTAAAATATGTTAGTAAATGTGTAGTATTTGAGGTGAGTCTCTATGTTGATGTGTGTTGGATAGTGTAGAGTACTCACCCTTACATTTATTTTTCAGGTGACTAAGATGATCAGCATCGGACTCAGTGAAGGAAAAATGAACTGCTATAGGACTTAGATTGTATTTTTGAAATTATGATGTAACTGAATTAGTCCTGTAGCAGTCTTTGATATAAACTTGTAATCCTTTGTTGTTTTGAACTATTTTATGTAACTCTGTGATGGAATCTTTTATTTAAATGAAAATTTTATCACTTCTATTCTGCGAAATTATTACTTAGAAGTTAATTTAAGGTGTTACAAAATTTTTATGTGTTGGTGAATCCATGATTAAAAGTTAGATTGAAACAAGTAAATACATGAAAATCACTAAGACCACAAAGTGTGTTGTATTTGATGATGACTTTGCTTGTTATGTGGTTGGTTGCATGAAAATATTGCATGTTTCATGTGGATCTATGATTTTGTGACTTATTTCTATGGTGTCTAAGTTGTATTCATGATTTTATTTTGGATTGAAATTATTTTAGAGTAAAAATGAATTTTTGAACTATTTTTGAATATTTATCAAAGAAACTTTCAAAAAGAAATGGATTAAAAATAGAAAGTGACCATGATGAAGATCCTTTGACTTTTGAACATATTTGGACCTACGGACTACATGAATAAATGATGAGAACAAACTTTGAATATAATAAATTTAAAATATTGAACCTAAAAATGGAAAAATACCATGGAGACAAGGACACTTGACTTTGAAACTTACCAAATTTGGAGACAAGGACCATTTTGTAATTAATATAAAATATAAGGATTAAAGTGAAAATAATGTAAAATATGAGAAAATTTTTACAAATATTTTTTAGTATTTTATTCACAAATATAGTTAAATTATAATGATTTTTTCCATTGGTTTAACATTATTTAGATTTATATTAAATTAGTTATGATTTTTCTAAGTTTCTGTTGCATGAAAATAGTATTCATATCTGTTGGCAGCGTTATTTTATTGATAATTTTGTATACAAATAGACTTATTAATAGAACTATGATAAGTGGTTTCACTTGATTTGGAATTGCAATAAAATAATTAATACTTTTTTAATATTCACTATGCCAAAAATTGGCTTTTGGAGTGCTAATTTAGATAGCAGTTAGTAAAAACCGCTTTGTATAAAACACTAAGAGAGCTGTTCCGCCCTAACCACTCTCCATATTCAACTTCTTAGAGCAGTTCTTATGGAACCGCTCTCTAATATATACTTTTGAAAATGAATATTACAGAACATGAAAATATGAGTATTAAGCAATAAAAATGGGTAGACACTAAATTGGGCAATGAGAGTGGGCAGGACAAATGGGCAATAAGAGTGAGCGTGGCATAAATATTAGGCAACCCAAATGAGAAATGATAGTTGGGCAATTAAAATGGTAATAAGTATTGGGCATGTGATCTCAAAACGTTCGTTCGTATAGTTCGGACTTTTGAAATTGAATTAGGAAGAATTATATCGAATCAATCAAAGACACTTGTTCAATGATCATTCAAGTAATTCATATTAAAAACGTGTGTTCTTTTACTTGAATTCATGAATTAGATTGAAATTGGTTTTAGAACCAATTTTGTTTTGCAAAGTAGAAATTGTAGGTTAATCACTTTTCATTTATTGAATTGTTTTTAATTTCTTAATTATGTTCTTGTTTGCATTCAAAATCTCCCCCTTCCCCAATTTTTTATATGTTATTTTTAGCATTTGTAATCAAGGTCCTCGAGAGAATGACCTAGGTTTGTCTCCTAGTTTATTGCATTTAATTTGTTTTTTATTAGACCAAGTACAACATCAATCATAGACTATCTCGACTAAAACTCGAGCATCTCATGATTGGTATGAGTATGAATTGCTAAAAATGATAATTATGAAAATTGCAAAGTATAATAAGTATGATGTACCTATGGCACTATTCAAATTGCAAGCACAGACCTCCCAATCTTCAACCATAAAAATAAAGTGATGGAAAATTAATTACTCCATGGAGATAACATAAAAGACATTGAAATTCTTGGTTGTTGATTTCTTGTATTTATTCATTAAGCATGTAGTATTTACCTTGTGAAATAATTTATGAATGATTCTTTCCTTATTTTGTGTCTTTTAACTGTATTATGAATGCAAAATGAATCTAAAAGGTGTACTTTTTGTCCCTAATTAGTGCATGGCATTCAATATCAGGGCTGGTATAATTTGCGTCTTACCTTGCATGCCTTGATTTTGTAAGAAAGTTCCATGAAAGTGAAAATGTTACCCCTTGGCCTTGAATTGGTAGAATTCGTGTTGGACTATGTGTGATTTGAATGGTTGTTGGTTTCTTGCAAGTTTGGTTGATTGACATTGTGTGAATTTTGACGCATGGCTTTGGTTTTCACCCTTGGTAAGATGTTGGAAAAATTTCAATAGTACATGCATGTGAAAGGCTCGAAAGAAGTGAATTGATGTAACTAGAACACTATTTATCCTCTGTTTTTGCCATTAGAGAACTGTGAGGAAACATGCAGGAATTCTATGTTGCTAATGTTGAAAATTGACATGATGGATGGCTGGAAATTGTAAAAAGCTTGTTGTTTGCTATGGATTGCGCCGTGAAATTGCTAACTAGCTAGAATCTCATGCATCATTCATATTATACTATGAAAAACTCGATGAACTATGATAAAGTGCAGCCGCTTTTGGTGGAAAGTATGTCTAACTTGATGAAATTCTGCCCTAAGGACTATTTGAATGAGGAATGGACTATGACTAAATGTGGACTTGTTGGAATTCAATGATATATCTAAATTGTGAGAATTTGAGTATATGGTAACAAAAATCAGCATGTGCTCTATGGGAAAAGTGTAACATCCCAAAATTCGTCCACTTAACTAGTGACTCCTAGATCTAGTTCGGTTACTATTTGTGGTTTACTAGTATCGGAACAATTAGCTAGATGCTAAAAATTCTATTTTTATTCCCTGAGGAGGATAGTGACTTAACCTTTAGGTTCTGCATTTTAGAGTAATTGCATGCAATACAATTGGCTTTGATATCATCCAAGAATTTCCCTGATTATGTTCAGTTGTACTGCCCAAAATACCTTGAGAATCTTGTTCGAAAAGCTAATTTTTGTCCTATTTAAAATATTAAAAAATCATAATTATCTACTTCGAAAAACGTGAGATTTTATAATCATTACACTTGATTTTAATCATTTTCTAGCCGTCGTAATCATTTCACAGAATCTCACAAAATCTAGTAATCATTACTTTAAATATTTTCAAGCAAAATGATCTTGTCTCCTAAGTTACAAACATCGTAATTACTCGAATCTTCTGAAATCTAGTATCGGCCACTAGAATTACATGCAAGAAATTATTGTCTCCCGATTTACAGATATTATCATTTTGGAACATTGTTTTCTTGTCTTCCAAAATGCCAACACCATGATTACCTTAATTAATTGCATTTCTTGAAATTAGCACCATATCAAATGTCTTGTCCACATGTCAACCTAGTCATGTCACATTTGTCACGACCCCTTTTTATAAGGAACTGAGAACATTGTTTCTACACCACATACTTATTTAAAATAGGTAAATAATAGAGAATATAAGTATAAAATTCACTTCTCATTCAAAGTAAAATAAAGTTCCTTACAACAAATATCCAACAGAACAACATAATATTACATTTAGTTTATAATATTCAAAATACCCAAAATTATACTACGTAGCTCCCTCGACATGAGCTCTCAAATATAAGGAAAAAGCACTTTGATGCATTATTACTCAACTCCAGCTTCTAACTTTTCTTCACTGGCCCCTCAGCCTGTGAAGTAGATGCAACACCTGCTACATCTGCTCACGTACCACCGTACGATTATCGCAGTACACACGCACACAACGACATAAAAAGAAATGCAAGGGTGCGCTTACAAAACATAAAATAAAATCATATATATAGAGCTAAATATTTCTCACAGCAATAACCCCATGTATTTCTAGCCCATCTAATGCACAACATAAAAACGGTTTCCAACTAGTTTCACAGCCTAAGTAATCCAAAAGGAACTGAGCCGGTCCAGGAGCGACCCATTTTGGTATCTGGATCCAGACAGCACAGCACAGCAGCTTAGCATGAACTTACCGTTACATGTCTACCCTCCTAAACATGTAACTCGGCTCTATAATGATGCAAAACATATATCTCAGCATGATGCACACCACCAAAATTATTTTAACCGCTCAACTAAGGCAAGTTTATAATAGATCAGCCAAAATCTCAGCATTTTAAATCAATTAACAGCAGTTACAGCTTAGAAAATAGCTTTTATTCAACAGATCTAACAAAATCATATCAAAACATCTTGAAATAGCATATTAAACCGTTCAAAACATAGTTCATAGGCTAAAGTAAACTCTCTTTACCGCAAAACGATGATTCACACTAGATCTACCGAATATTACTTGTTTTAATGCAAGATTCACCGAAGATTCGGCTTTAAAACAGAGTTTCTCCTAAGAATACCATGAATTTCTATGAGAAAGAGAAGGAGAAGAGAAACGAATAGTAAATCTAGCTTAAAACTTAAAGAAACTTACTTCAAATCCTTCAGAATAGATGTAGAATCTCAAATCTGGCGAGAAAACTAAGTTTAGCAAGGTTTAGTATGAGAGAAATGGTGGTTTACGGCCTTAGAACCTTTGAGAACCTTGGATAGAGGTGAAGAAATGATAATTTCGTGTGAAGCCCCCCTTTTTATAGAAAATTTTTGAAAATTACTGTTCATCGCCGGAACACTGTTCACCGCCTTACTGTTCACGCCGAAAAATACTGTTTATGGCACTATTCACGTTAGAAAATACCGTGTACGCGAACTGTACACGCACTATATGCGTATGTGACGTCAGCCATGATGTCATGATGATGTCACTGATGACGTCAGCAGTCACTGTACATACGCAGTTTGTACTGTTCATACGCGGTTTGCAATGTTTATAGGCGGTTTTACTGTTCATACGGTACTGTTCAGTTTTTTTTTTTTAAACTCCATCTAAATATATTCCAATACCAAATAATCCTTCAATTAACATTTAACAAGTATAAAATATTATAGATTACTCAATAATAAATTAGAAGCCTGACAACATTCCATTTCGGCCAATCAAAATTCATGCAAGTGCTGCCCAAAATCTTCTCTTTGGAATTTTATGCAGATTTTTGGGAATTGTATCCCCTAAAACCTGTGCAATCCATAAGCCATTCCATGTATTTTGCTTGTTAAAAGTGTGTAGGTTTTGCTTGCAAGTTTCCCTAAAATTTACTATTGCAATTTAAAAACCGTGACCACCCTTTCTTGTACAATTTTTACCCATTTCACTTCAATCTTTTCGTTTTGAAACATGTGCAATTTTGGGAACTTCCAAAACTTATCCAGCAAGCCCAAACCGTGAGTACCAAAATGCATTTGGCAATTAACACTTTGACTCTCCATATAAATTGATTTGTCAAATTCTATTTGCCCATTTTGCAAACCAAAACCGAGACCCTCTCTCTCATTTCTCTCTCACTTTGCTCCCTCACTTCTCATCCTCTCAACAACACTCACTCTCTCAAACTCTCTCAAAGGAACCAAGAGGTTCCAGCCACAAAACCTCATCATTCTTCCATCTAACTCTTGCAAACACCACCATTTCTTCACCAACATATTCCTCCACTTTCTCTTCAAGATTTCATGTTGAAGGAGCTTACTTTGGACGAAGAACTCAAGTCTTTTGGTGCTATTTTCCTCGGTCCAGCAAGGGTTCCTTGGAGATCCACACATTTCAGTCCCTCTCTACTCCAATTCATGCTTCAAACTCAAAGGCAAGGGAGAGTTCTCACTTTCTTACTCTTGACTTACTTTCCCTTGGCTGTACTTGTGAAAAAATCATGAAAAGATTGTGTTTTTACCTTCAATGACTTTGGACAAGTTGAAATTACCCTTTGCATGTTGAGTTTTTCATCTTGTACTTCACTTTTATTGCCTCTAAATTCTCGGTGTTGTGCTTGGATAAGGTAATTTCTTTGGAAGCTTGACTTTTTGATAATTGCATGTTGATCTCTTTTTGTACATGTCACGAATTTGCACTTGTCTTGTTAACTCCTTTGTTCAAATGATGATTTACCCTTGAAATCATGAAACCGTGAGCTTGCTTGACAAATTTCTCCATTTGCATGTTGATTTCAAGCCTAGTATGTTTCGATTTTCCATCTCCTAAACTTAATCTTCATTTCTAACCAAAAATCTTGCACTTGGATTACAAGATAAGGTGTTGCATGTTAAGTTCTTGCATGTCTCAGATTCCCTCTTTCTAAGCTTGATTTCCCTCTTGAAACAAGTTTACTCTTTTGGATCATGAAAATTAAGTGTTTAAGTGTTGAAAACCCTTGTGTGTGCCTCAATTTCACATTTTCTAAGCATGAACCCTTCTTGGAAATAATTTTCTTCCCTGGGATGATAAAGCTATGAACTTGCATGTTGTTTTCTTCTATTTTGCATGTCTCAGGGATTACTGTACATACACGGTTTCTTTCTGCTCACAAAGTACGACAGATTTTTCTTATTAATATACTATAGGCATGACACAAAGCATAGGATGTTACAATTCTCCCCTCCTTTAAGGAATTTCGTCCCCGAAATTAGCTAAGTTACAAAAAGATCAGGATATAATTCTCTCATCTTATTCTCAGTTTCCCACGTGGCATCTCCCTCATCACTAGTATTCCATATTACTTTAACTAGTGAAATGTCCTTACCTCTTAATTTCTTAACACGGTGATCAATAATTTTCACCGGTTGTACATCATATGAAAAATTCTCTCTCACTTGACAGGATCAAGTTCTATAACATGAGTAGGGTCAGGAATATACTTTCTAAGCTAAGATACATGAAATACAGGATGCAAGTTTGAGAGATTTGGAGGCAAAGCAATCTCATAAGCAACAGGACCAACTTTACTTAGCACTTCAAATGGCCCAATAAACTTAGGAGATAATTTCTTGGATTTTAGAGCTCTTCCAACTCCAGTTACAGGTGAAACTTTTAAAAACACATGATCATTTACCTGAAACTCCAAAGGTTTTCTCCTTTTATCATAGTAACTCCTTTGCCTATCTTGTGCTATTTTCATCTTTTCTCTGATCAGTTTGATTTGCTCATGTTGCTTCTGAACCATATCTGGTGCATATAGGATCGCTTCTCCAGTTTCATACCAACATAAAGGGGTTCTGCACTTTCTCCCATACAGAGCCTCAAATGGAGCCATTCCAATGCTTGCATGATAACTGTTATTATACGTGAATTCCACCAAAGGCAGACATTCTTCCCAAGTTCCTTGTTGTTCCATCACACAAGCTCATAACCTAGACTATTATCAGTAAATTTTCAGTGTATTGTGTAGCTAACACATGAATCAAGAGGTAAGGAATAACCTCCCTTTCATGGCAGCTTGTGCAGGTGTCATAAGCCAATGTGTGTGAGTGTGACATTTTCTACACAAAACACCAAGATTCCATCAGGTTTCAGAAAGATAAGTAATTAAAATTTCAATATCATAAAACTAAAAGAAAAGAAACTTTATTACAACTGATCATACTTCAAATTGTTCTGAAAGAGCCACTGAATTTACAGAATTAAAAACCATCTAAACTAAAATGAAACAACAGGATTCAAAATCCTATTCTATTCTTCTGCTCCATCTTCATCTCCTGAAGTTTCTTCCTCAAAGCCCTTCTCTTCTTATTCTTCCTCCACCACTCTTCTTGGAGTGTTGCTGGCAGATCCAGCTAGATTCTTCCTGGAGGATCCAACTAGTGTACTCATAGAAGTTCTGGCCATTTTTCAGTTCCTGCAAAGATAATAAAAGAAATATGCAAGTTAACTCCTAGCAGAATACAATTGCCTAAGTATAAAGTTCTGTACTGAAGAATTTTCAATCAAACAATTTACAGAAACTCCCTTCTTCTAAAAACATAACATGCATTCTGCTATCATGATGAGTTAACATATTATACATAAAGCACATTTGCACATTATTAAGCATTGACAACCAGAACATGTTAACTACTAATATATAAGTTCAAAATGCACACTTTCAGAGTATCTTATGTTAATGCAGAGGGATCATTTCAGGCTATCAATCACTATTTAACAAAATATGTAATTTCAGTAGAAAACTATTTTATCAGAACATGACATATCAGTATGCAGACAGAACAACACAGATGCACAAAATTCAACAACCATATTCAAAGAGTTTTAAATTGATATCCCTAATTTTGTAAGTTTTGAGTGCACACTTTTTCAGAAAAATAGGGTAATGCAGAGGGATATTTACAGATTGTTAATCAAAATTTAACACAGTTATATACTCCAATCATCAATTCAACCTTTTTCAAAGAACTTGGTTTATGTCAACTCAGGTTCTGCAGAGATTTGGTTCATATAATGTGCAATGAAATTTCAACAATCCCAAAAAAAAAAAAAATACATGACATGAAACACTTATTCAGAGTATTGTTCATTTTATTGTTGAATCAATTAATATCAGATAGTTCCCCAAATACCCCATTCGACATTTTTTATTGCATCCCTAAAAGGCAACTTCATTATGTATTTACTATCAAAGCATCTCAGAGTAACGCAGAGAGTTAGAGCAAATTCATCAATTAAATTCAAGCATTCACATTCAACAATTATTATTTCAAACTTTTTCACTGAAGTCTTTTTAGGTCAAGGAAGTTTTTGCAGCAAATTTATTCATGTAAATGGCACAACGCAGATTCGCATCCTCTAAAAAAAATATAGATTACAGCAAAAACCTAATCTCATTATTTTGCAGTTACAATGTTAAATCAAATAACTCAGAACATTCCCAGTTGCCCTCTTTGACATCTTCCCCACAACATTAAAACACATCCCAAAACCCAATCAGAGATTTCAGAAATAAAGATAAATGTACCTGGGATGGAGATGCAGAATATGTAAACTCGAGTATGGTGAGAAGAATGTCTTTCTGGGTCGCAATGCAGAGAGTGAAGGTTAAAGAGTGAGCAGAGAGAAAAAGGATTTTTAGGTTGAAGAGTGTGTGCATGTTCACTTTCAACTATATTTATAACCAAGCATGAGCACGTGACTACTCTTAGCAAACAAAGTGAACGTTACAGCATTTAAGATGTTCAGCGTGGTCACTATTTTTAATTAGAATGAATGTTCCAAAGAGTTGGATTTTTTAGAGTTAGAGGCGCGTTATCACTATTGCTGGGCAAAGTGATAACGCGCAGCTATATTGCAACTTTTATTAATAAAAGTAATAACGCACAAAGGTCCAGGTTATACTTACCTGTGCGTGGCTGCTTTTTCCAGGGAAAGTGAGCACTCTTGTGATGATGTTTCCCTATCTGCCTCTGCGTGATCACTCTTATCAGTGAGAGTGATAGTTCCAGAGGAGCATGTCACCATAATGCTTCTGCGTTATCACTTTTATCAGTAAAAGTGATCGCTCCAGAAGATTACTTCAAAATTTATTCTCTGTGAAACTCATTCCCTACAACATAATGACTCTTTTCATTAGTCTATTTCCTCTAAAACCTCAATTAACTCAATTGTCACTCTCTAATCCATCAAATACACACTCTAAACATTGAATCTCAATTCAAGTATCTCAAATGTACCTCAGAAGACAGATTTAGCAGAATTTTATTGCAGAAATTACAGAAATTTAACTAACATGAACAATGAAAATTCTAAAACAAAATAGAAAGCTTAAAATGGGTTAGAAAGTGGATGTTCCAGCAATTATAACAGTCCTTGCAGACCCTTTCAGCTTATGCTTAACCACATTTTTAGGCTCAAAGTGGAAGTTTCAGCAAACTACCAGTTTCACTGTCAAAGCAATTGTAAAACAACCAGAACTCAGATCATGCAGAAAAATAAAACTAAAAACCAGAAATTAACAAAATCTAAAGGGAAAGAAGTGTGAGTTGCCTCTCACAAAGTGCTCTTTTAACGTCACTAGCTTGACGTTATTGATCTTTGATTCTAAGAGATGATTTTGCAGATAATGGCTCTTGCTCTATACTTACACATTTCCTTTTTTTCTTACCAACTTGCAGCTTTTCATTTAATTCAGAACATGGTTGAAATAATAGTGGAGGAACTTCTAGCAACTTGATATACTTATTAATTTTCTTTCCCTCCTTTTCATTGTCTTTATATGTTACTGCAGCAAGTATTTCTCTTGTAACAGAATCGTCCTTCTGTTTTTCCTGCTTGAAATTCTGCACTCCTTGAAGAAATCGAAGCTTCTTATGTTTAGCTTCATCTATTGGCTCAGGTGCATCTTCAAACAATCGTTTTTTTGTTCCTTTCTCAGGTTGTGTCTTGCTGTTGTCCTTTGGTTCTTCTTTTTTCTCCTTTTCTTGATGTAATTCTTCTTGGAGTTGGTTTACTGCATTATTAACACAGGGAAAAGAGTTTAGTTGCAGAATGCATTCTTTCACTACCTCATCTTGCTTTTCATGAACACTACAATTTGCTATAACTATTGTGCTTTCCAAGACTGCAAGTTCATCATTTTTCTCTAAGGATGGTGGTATCACAGCCTCTATTATATCAATCTTCATGCAGCTCATATCATCACTTGGATGTTTAATGGCTTCAAATATATTGAAAATGACTTTATCCTCTTGTTGCTTATCTTGAATCTTGTTTTCTTCATATTTTTCTAATGCTCTCTCTTTTTCAGCAGCCTTTGTACTTGAAATTTCTACCTCGCTCCTTGTGAAAGCAGCTTGGCATTGCTCTATTGGGTTCATCATAGTATTGCTAGGAAATCTCTCATCATTCCTTTTCAATAATTGTTCTGAAATTTGTCCTATTTGTATCTCTATCTTCTTCACCGATGCCTCTTGATTATTGAAACTTGATTGAGTAAATTCCATGAATTGAAGCAAAGTTTCTTCAAGTTCATTTATTCTATTTGGAAGATTCTTTGAAGGTTGTTATCCTCTTTGAGGTTGAGAATATGACACTTGAAAGCAAGGCTGCAAAGAATGAGGACATGAGAAAGGTGTTGTTGCAGCTGACATTTGTTGATTCCAATCATAATATGGATGACTCATGTTAGTTTGATATTGATATTCATGAGGAAATGTATATTCAGATCTTTGAAAATTTCCTCCAAAATTGATTTCTTCTTGAAATTATGGTACAGCCACATCATATGTTTCATTCAAATCATTTTCACTGTAAAAATTATAAACCAAGGGGTTAGTTTGGGCAACTCTAGCTTGAAAATTATTAATCAAAGCATTAAGAGTATCTGGTTCATAAGCTTCTGTTCTTGCAACTTGGCTTTGATAAAAATTCTGATACATGCTGGTTGCCATCAAACAATAGAGCAACTTATTTTTCTGGTTTTTCCTTGCATACGAAAAGAAAGAAAACAAAAGTCAAATCAAATTTGTAACTAGGAAAAATGAAATATGAAATTATGCATAAAATTACAAAACATAACATGCAGCAAATATAGAAAATTATGCAGAAATGCAGAAAACACCAAAACAGAACATGCAGAAAATATAGAAATTATGCAGAATGAAGTTTACAATTATGCAGAAAAATGAAAAATGAAATTATGCAGAAAATGCAAAAGAAAACAAATGTTTATGCAGTAAACATAGTGCAGAAATTATGTAGAAAAAAAAACAGAAGTAATGCAGAAAAAAAAATTATGCAGAAAAATTAGCAATATGCAAAAAAATTTGGAAGCAAAACAACAAAAATAAATGCTCAATCTAGCTACCTCTCTGCTACTAATGGTATTGAAATTCATAATTCCCTGGCAACGGCGCCAAAAACTTGTTGTTAGCAATCTACACTAGCAAGTATACTAGCATTGCAACAAGTGATGAGTAAATTTAAGATCCAAATATCGTCTCCACAGGGAATTTAGGTTTCAAGTACCACTTCACAGAATTATAACCATTTGAGCCATACGAATTTGGGAAGAGAGTTGTATCATATAAAAGCAATAATCAGAGCAATCAAAAGTAAAGAACTTGCAGAAAAATAGAGTATAAGATTTGTGATGAAATGAAATAGCAATGAAGGATAGTTAGGAATTTACTTCACAAGAATATCAATATCAATCCAATTAAATCCTCTGAACATTCAAGCAATTGAATAATTGACAATCAGTTCACATATACCTAGCCAAAGGTTAATTCCTTAACTCATTGACCCTAACAATCCACTAAACCTCCCTAATCCCTTAGGTGAGATTCAATTTCAGGTTGCACTAAGAATTAGAACTATAAGATTGCAGAATTAGGTCTCCTTATCCCTAAGAAATCCCTAAACACTGGTTGCTAATTCAGATCGGAGCAAACAATCCAATTCCCATTGGTAAAGATTCCTCTTGATTAATCAAATGAATTTCCATTCAAAGATTGCATAAAAAGCAGAATTAACAACTCAATTAATCTAAGAACTTAAAGTTCAGAAGATAAAGTCGAATCAATACATCAATTCGAGTTCCATAAACCCCTAACTATGGGAAATTAAGCACACATTGCAACAAAAACAAAGAAAGAAGAAGAATAAGATGAAGAAGAATGTAGAGCAGCCATGGCCACGAGCTCCAATCCGATCCCTCTTCTTGGAGCTTCAAGCTTCGACCCCAATCTTCTTTCCCAAGCTCTCTCAACGAGATCTAACAGAAAAACGAAAAAATAAAACTGAATCCCCGAAAATCTGGCCGCATCTGATATTTATAGAAATTCCCAGAATTGCACGTTATCACTTTTATGAGAAAAAGTGGCCACGCGCAATTTTCCTGATATTGAAAGCTCTCTGGAACTATCACTCTTTTTGATAAAAGTGGTTACGCAGAACTCAAGTGGTTGTGTGTGATCACTCTTATGAATAAAAGTGATTACGCACAACCTGCCAATCTGAAGCCTCTCTGGAACGATCACTTTTTCTGATAATAGTGGCTACGCAGAGCTTTCCTGATATTTTCACTCTCTGGAACGATCACTTTTGCTGGTAAGAGTGGTCACGCCTAGACTTCACTTCTCTTTTGAGCTCTGGAGTGATCACTTTCACTGATAATAGTGATCACGCCCAGCCTGTATTCTTCATTTCTTGTATTTTAAGCCCAGACTTGCTTTGCTTGCTCTTCCTTTCCATTAATAATCCATTTCCATGACTTTTGCTCAGATTATTCCTTCAAAAACAAGATAAATTCCTTAAGAACTAAGCATAAATTCTACAAATGCGAAAATAACTACAAATTGAAATAAAACTTTCAATCATTCTCTTTTTCTGAGTTTTTCTGCTTTCTTCATGTATTTTCCTTATTAAATGAGCTAGAATTATGCTAAAATATCAGTAAAAATATGGATTCAGCAGACTCTCCCAAAATCTTGATGTAAACCTTGGATCTCTGTCTGACACAATACTAGTTGGCACTCCATGCAATCTGACTATCTCTCTCACATACATATCTGCCAGCTTCTCTAACTTGTACTTCATATTAATGGAAAGAAAATGAGCTGCTTTAGTCAATCTATCTACTATCACCCAAATTGCATCATGATTACTCTTGGTTTTTGGCAAACCAGACACAAAATCCATAGAATACTATCCCATTTCCACTCAGGAATTTCTAATGGCTGCAATATCCCAGGTGAACGTTGATGTTCTACCTTCGCCTTTTGACAAGTTAAACACTTTGCTACATATTCAGCCACATCCTTCTTCATTCTATTCCACCAAAAATTCTTACGAAGGTCTTGATACATTTTTGTCGTACCAGGATGAAAACTCATTCTACTTTTATGAGCTTCCTTAAGTATCATCTGCTTAAGCTCATCATTAGAAGGAATACACACACGGTTCTTGAACTTAATCAGTCCATTTGCATCACAATGGAACTCTAAATCCTTTCCTTCACCCCTCTGCCTCATCATTTCCTGCAAGAACACATCTTCTTGTTGAGCATCATGTACCCTAACCAGGAAATCATTGTTGATTGTCAAAGTCCCAAGATATAAACTCTAAGGTCGTACCTCCACTGCCAAATTCATATCTCGGAACTTCTCAATCAACTCTAATTCTTTCACCATCATACTTGCCATATGCAAGGACTTCCTACTTAAAGCATCAGCAACCACATTTGCCTTCCCAGGATGATAAGACAATGTAAAATCATAATCCTTCAGAAATTCTATCCACCTTCTCTGCCTCATATTTAACTCTTTCTGATCAAACAAGTACTTCAAACTCTTATGATCACTAAACACCTCAAATCTCACCCCGAATAGATAATGTCTCCATATCTTAAGGGCAAAAACCACTGCGGCTAGTTCTAGGTCATGAGTAGGATAATTAACTTCATGAGGACGCAACTGCCTCGAAGCATAAGCGACTACCCTTCCATCCTGCATCAAGACACAACCAAGCCCTTGCCCAGATGCATCACAATACACATCAAACTTCTGTTCTGGATTAGGCAAAACTAAGACAGGGGCAGATGTTAACTTTTCTTTCAGCTTTTGGAAACTAGCTTCATACTCTTCATTTCACACAAACTCCTTTCCTTTTCTTGTTAACTTTGTCAAAGGAAAAGCTATTTTAGAAAATCCTTCAATGAATTTCCTATAATAGTCAGCTAGTCCCAGAAAACTACGAATTTCTGTTGGATTAGTAGGCCTTGGCCATTGAGCCACTGCCTCTACCTTTACTGGATCCACCATAATGCCATCTTTCGATACCACATGTCCCAAAAATTGGATTTATGGTAACCAAAATTCACACTTAGAGAATTTTGCATACAACTGTCTTTCTCTTAGTATCTGCAAAACAATTCTCAAGTGTTCTGCATGTTCTTCATGAGTCTTGGAATAAATTAGAATATCATCTATAAATACTACAACAAATTTATCCAAAAACTCATGAAAAAATCTATTCATGTAGTCCATGAATACTTCAGGAGCATTAGTCACACCAAATGGCATAACTAGATACTCATAGTGGCCATAGTGGGTTCTAAACGCTGTCTTGGGGATATCCTCACTCTTGACTCTGATCTGATGATAACCGGATCGTAAATCAATCTTTGAAAATACAGAAGCTCCTCTTAGCTGATCCATCAAATCATCAATTCGAGGAATAGGATACTTGTTCTTTATTGTTACCTTATTCAACTGCCTATAATCAACACACATCCTCATACTCCCATCTTTCTTTTTCACCAAAAGAACAGGTGCTCCCCAAGGTGACACACTTGGCCTTATAAACCTTTTCTGCAATAATTCTTCAACCTGTTTCTTTACCTCAGCCAACTCCACTGGTGACATCCTATATGGTGCAACAGAAATAGGAGTTGCTCCCGGAATAAGATCAATAGTAAACTCAATCTTTCTTTCCGGTGGCAATTCAGTAACATTATCAGGGAAAACTTCTAAAAAATCTCTAACCACTGGGATATACTCAGGCTTCATTTTCTTTTCAGTCTCAATTGAAAATAGAATCATGAAAGCCTTAGCACTCATTACATTTTGCAATGGATCTGGACTTAAGAGTCTAGCACTTTCTGATACTTTAGTGCCAAAAATCAAAACTTTCTCTTTACAATCCAATAGAACATGGTTGGATGACAACCAATCCATTCCCAGAATTACATCAAGTTAGGAAAGAGGTAAACAAATCAAATCTATACTAAAAATCCTACCATGTACCATCACAGAACAGCCTAAACACACAGAAGAAGTTGCTACGGGCTTACCCGTAGGAGTAGATATAATAATATCACAAGACAATTCAGATACAGGTAATTCTAGACATTTCATACAATCCACAGAAATAAAGGAATGAGTAGCACCAGAATCAAACAACACATCTATAAGTCGGTCTTTTATGATACTTTTACCTCTAATAAGCTCCTCTGATTTTGAAGCCTCAGCTCCACTCATAGCAAAAACTTTGCCTTTCACATTTGGCTTTGTTCCAATGCTTGCTCTAGATTCAGGTCTTTGTTCCACACTCATGCTTCTGCTCTTTTATGGAGCAGACCAATAGACACTAGCAGAGTGTCCCATTTTTCCACAAATGTCACATGTTGGTGGAAGTTGAGGACAATTCTTTTTAATATGAGGTCCACCACACTTGAAACATTTTAGTGGCCTTCTGAAAGAACCAGAACCACCACTACTATCTTCTTGAGATGCAGTCCCCTTCACTTGGTACTGATTTGGACTAGAGTAAGGTCCTATAGAAAATCTTGGAGGCCTTCGGTCTTGTCTCATAGGACCACCGATTCTGGTATCCACCATCTTACCCTTAGTATTGGCTTTAAATATTCTGCATTTACTCACTAGAGTGGGTAAATCTGTCAACTGGAATACACTATCTAGCCTTAGCCCATGCTCAAATTGAGCACATAGATCTTCCTCTCCATCATTATGTTGATAGTGAGGCCAGTATTTCATCAATTCATGAAATTTAGCAGCATATTCTCCTACAGACATATTTCCTTGTTTCAACTCAAGGAACTCCCTAGCCTTCTGTTTCTTTAAATCTCTTGGAAAATAATTTCTCAGAAAGGTTGCCTTGAATGTCTCCCAAGGAATATAACCATCTTCTTGCAGTAGAGTTTGACTAGCAAATCTCCACCAGTCCTCAGCTTCTCCACTCAGCATATAAGTAGCATAAGTTACTTTATGCTCCTCTCTACATCCCATGGCATGGAAAATCTTCTCCACATCTGCTATCTACCTTTGAGCTCCCTCAGGATCAAACTTTCCTTCAAATTTTGGAGGGTTATGCCTAGTAAAAGAAGAAAGTCCTCTATAGTCAGCTGGTTCAGCCTCCTGGTTATGTGCCAAAGTCTCTAAGACTTGGGTCATGCGCTCCAGGAGTTCATTTGTAGCACCAGCAGGTCTACCTCTACCAAGCATAGCTCTAATCTCACAATAAACTCAAATCACTTATTAATCTATCATTCACATACACATAGATAAATCTAGTGCACGTAATTCACATCTAACAAGTCATATTAGCAAATAATCATTTCATATTCTAGTATATCTACTACATAACATAGACATGTTAGTCCCATACCCCAGTCTGGTCTGGATGAACTGCTCTGATACCAAAATTGTAACGTCTTATATTTCTTTTCTCAATATATACTAAATTTTCATAAAAAGTTAAATAGTAGAGTAAATTTTTCTTTCAAAAAATCTCTAAATAGAAACAGACATGGAAATGATATAAGGTTCAAAGAGTAAAATTTCATTAATTCATAAGTACTGTGGAAAAACAAAGATTCTAAAATTTTCATCAGGAACAAAAATAAATAGTAGTTTTACAACGGTTTCAAAAGAATGCTATAGAACTGAAATTATCCATTACATAACTCAAAATAACTAAGTCCTATAGCAGTTCTCATCCATCCATGCACTGTGAGTCTGGTACTATTCGTCCTGTTTTCCTGAAAAATGTTATGTAAGGGTGAGTCTCTACCCTACCACTCATACATAACACATATTCATCACAAAATACATCTTATCACAATTAAAGAAAACATCATGACATTACATATCACAGTGTCATATATAAAACATATTCTCATCTCAACACATATTATATTCCATAGATTCAAAATTTCTTTTACTTTCATCCGCGCTTACAGCACCCTGTGGCCACAGTTATCCGATGCCTCTATTTTGAGGTCTTACACATCTATGTAAATAGTCGCCGGATGGCCCAATGCAATACGGATACAACGCATGCAATAGACGGCCCCTTAGCAAAGGTAATGGTCAGGAGTCAAGTCGAGAAATGAGTGTGTGGCCATGTGGTGCATTCGAACACAATATTCCGTGCACAATCCCGAATGTCACTCACCACCCTACATTTCCCCAAGATATCCCATATCGTCTCCATCTTCCACTCCCTAGTGTATCTCTGTAACTATTTACATCATATCCTTTTCCATTTCATACTTTTTCGAGCATATTTACATGTTCACATATGCCATTTATCATGTTCACACATATTTTTCATTATATTTCTACATACTTTTCATCATATCCATCAAACCATGGCATATTCACAATACACATCATTTTAACATGAAACACAGTATATTCAGATATGAAACATCCATCTCTTTGTATATTTCATATCACAAAATCATAAAAATTATATCAACCATCCTCAATATACCTTATCATGCCTTATTTGAACATAATATCACATTTTCACCATGTATTCATCATAAAATCACATAAACAGCCAATTATTCTCACTTTTCACCGATTATTTCTCATAAAACAAGGATTATTCCACATATAATCACATACATGACAAGATCTATGAGAATACAAGTAATAAACATAACAAAATGATAAAGTAGAGCCCCACTTACCTCAAAACAGAGCTTTTACAAAGATTTTAACCGAAGATTTAACTCTAGAATGGAGGTTTTCCTAAGAACACCATGAACATCTATAAGAAAAAGAAGAAGAAGAGAAACGAACAGTAAATCTAACTTCAAACTTAGAGAAACTTACTTGAAATCCTTTAGAACGGACGTAGAATCACATATCTGAAGAGAAATCTAAGTTTAGGAGGTTTAGTATAGGAGAAAATGACGAGATATGACCTTAGAACCTTCGAGAACCTTGGATGGGAATGAAAATTTCATGTGAAGCCCCCCTATTTATAGAAATTTTTTTTTAAGATATCAGCGTCAATGTGATGTAAGCAATGATGTCAGCGTCAATCGTGATGTAAGCGATGATGTCAGCATGATGCAAGCGATAATGTCAGCATCAATCGTGATGTAAGCAATGATGTCAGCATGATGCAAGCAATGATGTCAGCATCAACATGATGTAAGCAATGATGTCAGCATGATGCAAGTGATGACATCAGCATAATGTCATCGATGATGTAAGCGATGATGTTAGCGTGAGATCACCAATGACATAAGCGATGATGTCAGCGTGAGGTCAGCATGCTGTCACCGATGACATAAGCGTGATGTCGCCAATGACATCAGTGTTATGTCACTGTTGACATCAGGGGTTACTGTACATACACGGTTTCTTTCTACTCACAAAGTACGACAAATTTTTCTTATTAATATACTATAGGCATGACACAAAGCATAGGATGTTACAATGAACTCTTGAAAATACACTATTCTTGAAATTGTTATGAACTCATGGAATCTATATGACTGTGTTAAGATGTGAATATGTATGTAGATTGACTGAGAATGTTTGACTAGTGGTTGAATTGGATTAATTGAAGAAATAGGATAAGTGTGAGTTGTAGGGGCGTTCTCGCTGTAGTGTGAAGGTCCTAGAAGAAGAGGATGATTCTGTTGCATTCTTGTTGTAGCAGCGAGAATGCAAAAGAGAAATGTGCATTTCTAGTTTGAAGTCTCGCTGTAGTGAGAGGGTCTCGCTGTAGCGAGATTCTGTAGAAATCAGGGTAAAGTTTCCTCTGATATTTTTGCTGTAGCGAAGAGGGGTGTCGCTCCCTTGCTGCAGCGAGATATGTCTTGCTGTAGTGAGAACATCGCGACCGAAGGGGTATTTGAAGGGTTTAGGGTTTTGGAAATTCATTTCTCATTCCTCTTTTTGAAATCTCTTTGATTCTCTCAACCCCAACCTTATTTCACCATTTAAATTGTCTCCGAAACTATTTGGGAGCAAGATTGAAGGTTGGAATCACATTTGGAGCATTTAGAGGTAAGTTTTATGGGCTATGTTTTGTTCCTTCGTCCCTTTCTTTGTTTTCTTGAGTTCTCATGAAGATTTTCCATGTGTTTAGGATGAGATCCATGTGAGGAGCCTTTTCATTGTCAGTTTTGTGTTTGGGTCTTCAATCTAAGGTAAAAGGGACTTTACCCTATCTTGTTGTACTTAGAATTCGTTTATTGTGTTGGGTATTGCAATGTGATTAGAATAAAATGTAAGATAATGTGTATTTGATGAGAATGGTTGAGTTAAGATTGGATTTTGATGAATGTTGAATAATGTGAATGATGAAATGAATTGATTGGTATGATGTTGTGATGGAAAATGTTGTGTGTTTGAGTATAGTGTGGTTGATATGTGTGAACATGCCATTGATTGAAAATGAACACAATGAAATAATTGAGAATGTGGGTGAATATGTGAGAATGACATGTTGATTATGTTTGAATATGTTGAAAAACTATGAATGGTTCAGCGATACACTAGGTGTGTGGAGGATGGGGCCAGTAGAGATACCTTGGGAAAGAGAGGGTGACGGTGACACCAAAAGTGAGCGTGGGTGCACCATAGGCCATACACTCTTCTCCTGACTCGGCCTCTAACTAACACTTTTGCTTAGGGGGCTCAATACTACACATGTTGTATCCGTAGAGCGAGAGCTATTCGACAACCATCCATAGTGTGAAACTGAGTAAGTCCTTGAGGTTGAGGGCATCAGAAATTGTGATCATAGTGACACAATGAGCGTGGCTAATGTGTAGTGAGCGCACTTGGGTGTTTCATGTGAATTGTTTGATGGTGCAGTGAGTGCACTGCTATATGAATGAGAATGGAATGATGAAATGATTACTTGTGTTTATTGATGAATGATTTGAATTCTTTTAGAAAACTTATGGAATGGGCAAAGTGAGACTCTATGCTTGTATGTGTGTGTGTGATATTGTAGAGTATTCACCCTTACATTTATTTTTTAGGTGACCAAGACAATCAGCACTAGGCTCAGTGAAGGGATGGATGAAACTGCTATAGGACTTAGGAAAATTATTCTTTTTGGAAATGATGATGTATTGATTAGGTCTTGTAGCATTTATTTGATTCAAACTTATAATTCATCCTTATTGTGTAAGTTATTTATTTTGTAAAATAAATTTAAGGTGTTACAATTTTGGTATCAGAGTAGTTCATCCAAATTGGACTAGGGTATCAGGTTGATGTGTCTAAGTTGTGTACTAATATTTCTTTGTCCACAGTCTTGTCCTTGGAATTGGCTTCAAAAATTCTTCACTTGCTCACTAGAGTGGGCAAGTCATTTAGCTGAAACACCTGACTACAGCTCAAATTTCTGGCCTCAGTCCATGCTCAAACTGAGTACATATGTTGAGGGATTGCCCACAGCCACGGACCAACTGTGGCAACTAGGGAAAGTTGGGGCACACTACTAATGTGTGCCCCAACTTTCCCTAGTGGCACACTACTAATGTGTGCTGGGCTGCCAAGAAGAGTAGTAGTACGAGCACAGCCCAAAGGCCTGAATTTAGAGGAAGCACGAGGTCGAAGTCAAGTATTTCCAAGAGAGTCTTCACTATGAGTGGGGCAGAGGCTTCACAATCTGAGGAAGCTAATCAGAGGTAAATGTGTCATAAAAGGCAGATTATTGGATGTATTATTTGACTCGGGTATTGCGTTATGATGTGAATACATGTGTGGATTGATTGAGAATGTTTGACTGGTGGTTGAATTGGATTGATTGAAGAAATGGGATAAGTGTGTGCTGCAGGGGCATTCTCGCTATAGCGAGAAGGTCCTAGGAGAAGGGAGTAATTTTGTTGTGTTCTCACTGTAGCGAGAGGCTTCTCGCTATACCGAGTAGGCAACAGAGAAGGGTGCATTTCTAGGTTGCAATCTCGCTGAAGTGAGAGGGCCTTACTGTAGCGAGATTCTACAGAAATCAAGGTGTAGTTTCCTCTAATATTTTCGTTGGAGTAAGGAGAGATGTCTCTTCCTTGCTACAGCAAAAGATGTCTTGCTATAGCGAGAACATTGCGACCAAAGGGTATTTGAGAGGTTTAAGGTTTGAAAAATTCATTTCTCATTCCTCTCTTCAAAATCTCTTCGATTCTCTCAACTTTCAACCCTATTTCACTATTTAAATTGCCTCCAAAACTATTTGGGAGCAAGATTGAAGGTTAGAATCATGTTTGGAGCGTTTAGAAGTAAGTTTTATGGGCTAAGGTTTTGTTCCTTTGTCCTTTTCTTTGTTTTCTTGAGTTCTTATGGAGATTTTTCATGTGTTTAGGACGAGATCCACCTGAGGAGCCTTTTCATTGTCAGTTTTGTGTTTGGGTCTTCAATCTAAGGTAAGGGAGGATTTTATCCTATCTCATTGTACTTAGAATTTGTTTATTGTGTTGGGTATTGCAATGTGATTAGAATAAAATGTAGGATGATGTGTATTTGATGAGAATGGTTAGTTATGATTGGATTTTGATGGATGTTAAATAGTGTGTATGTTGAAATAAATTGATTGGTATGATGTTGTGATGGAAATTATTATGTGTTTGAGTATATGTGGTTGATATGTGTGAACATGCCATTGATTGAAAATGAACACAATGAAATAATTAAGAATATGGGTGAATATGTGAGAATGGCATGTTGATTGTGTTTGAATATATTGAAAACCTATGAATGGTTTAGCGGGAAAAAGTCTTTACAGAAAAATAAAATTATGAAAAGGAAAGGTCTCGAAGTCAACCTTTTGACCCCTATATATACTGGTCTTAAATGAAACGGAAATAAATGGGCTAAGACTGCCGCAAGCAGTTATAATAAAAGCCCTAAATAAAAATCCTGATGTTTTAAGTTTGAACTTCAAAAATTAATAGAAAATAGCTCCGAACTCCAAACAACATGATCTATATATCTAAATTCAAGTCCACGAAGTCAGGAATCCATTGCAAAAAGAATCAGCCAAAAAGGAGATCTACATAAAAAGTTATGGTCGAAATAGTGGACAAAGGTCAGAATAGAGAAAATATGAAATATAAAGTAAAGATAACAACTATTTATGAAAACTCCAATTTAATGCAAGAAATGCAAAAACATACTAGATGAAATAAATAAATAGAGAAAAGGTATTTTGGAAGATGCAATAAGACTATAAATGTGAGTACAAAATATGAATCATCACACATGACCTCACACTCGTTTCTTGACTAGACTCATGACTATACCTTTACTAAGGGTCCCAATTATTGTATACGTTGTATCTGTGTGCATGAGTTAACCGGCGACTATTTACTTAGTTGAGTAAGACTTCAAGAAATGCTAGAGGTATCACTGTCTGTGATCACAGTGCTCTAAGAGTGCGTATTAGAAAAGGAAAGTTGATGACATAAAAGAAATTGTTGAGTTACGTATATGTGAATATGTTTGCATTGTTAATTGGGTTGTAAAAAATGAATATATTTTCTTTATATTACAACTATGATTCTGTGATGTAATACTTTGTAAATGATAGAATAAATGCTCATCCTTACTAATATTTTCTGGTAACCTGGATGACAGAGCATCAGGAAATAATTAGACTAATAGATAGTTATGTACATAATAGGCTTAATTATGTATATAATGAATATTAGAGGACATGTTATTTTAAGTTTGTTGTCCGTGTTGATGATGTACCTAAGACTTTTATCATGTTAGAAATGGATCTATCTTATAGCATTCCTTTTGATTTTTCTATTAGTAGAATACACCATACCCTATGTATCTATATATAAAGGTATTGTTAGAACTTCAGCAGCCTTCACATATCTATTTACATACCACGACCGTAACCATCTTGCAAGGCCAACTCGAGTTATTGGGGAACGAGTCATAAGGGTTGAGGTTATGGCTAACTCAGGGGCTCTATATCTCAGATCCGATGATGACCTTAACTCTGTAGATTTAGCAGAGATTAAGAGTTAGCATGTGATCGACTAGTACTAGGTTCTCAGGGTTATGATATAATTATTTTGGCTATGTAAATATTATTTTAAGTCCTATATATTTTGACAAATAGTTCGTAAATTATTAGACTTGATATATGTAATGCATATTTAGATTCCACTTAGAAGAATTAATTCTGTCTTATTATGGTCTTTAAATATATTGTTGTTCCATTAATATTGCATTGTTTATTATACATGAAAATTAGTATTTTATTTTGAATTATTATAAATAAAATAAGTATTTTTCGCATTAAAAATTTTGGGCTGTTATAAAAGTTATATCACATAACATTAAAAAATTATTTTTTTGTATATTTTTCTTTCTTACATAGAGAGAGTTGTTAGCTTGAAGAAAAATAATTAAATATTCTTGTTTACTTGATACTTGAAATTTAATTGAGCTTAGAGAGGTTTATGCAAGAAAATTTGAGTTGGTAAGATACTTATGTATAAATCTTAAAAGAATAATAAAATTCCTGATTAAAGTCAAAGAGAATATGTAGTTCAATGTGTTTGTGTGTACATATAGGCAAAATTAGAGTTTTCTTCATTTCACTTTATTTTTATTTATTTTGGTCTATTAGCTTTTAAAAATGTTTCAAATAGGTCACTTTTTGAAAAAAATATTAGCTCTATTAATATTTATTATCTTTTTCTATTTACACATTATTCATTATTCCTTAAATCTTCAATTGTATCTTTCTCTCCCACCTTTTTCTTCTCCAACAAACACTTAACTTGCACTTTTGACTTCCTCGCTATGCAATTACTCCTACCATAATCATACTTCTTCTACTTCATCACCTCAAATATTGCATCACTCTTAAGAATCATTTTGTGGATCAATAACAACACCTCTTGAGTAAGTAAGAATAGCGATATTTTTCTCTTGGGTCACACAACACTGCCTTAGAGTGAGAACTACTACTCTCTACTATGCAAGATTTTGAAGAGGAAAAAAAAAAAGGTAGAAGAAGAAAGAAAAAGATGAAGAGGAAGATGAAATAGAAAAAAAAAAATAGAATTAAATTTGAATATCTAAAGAAGACGATGATAAACAAAACATAATCCCTAAGTGTGACAAAAAAAAATATAAAAATATTAATAAAATTGATAATTTTAATTAAAAAAGATTTATTTAATTTTTTTTAAAATTTGAAGATTAAACTAAAAATATATATTATATATATTAAAATAATTAAAGACAATTTCTAGTAGTGTGACAAATTTTTACATTGTATTCAATATTTTTTTTATGAAAAGATACGTAGAGAAACATCTAAAAATTAGTGATTAAATAACAAAATTATAAAAAATATAAATAAAAAATAAGTGTAGTTAAATAACGAAACTTAAATTTATTAATTTTTTATTTTAAATTTTTTTATAAAAATAATACAAAATGAGTTTTATTATTTTAAAGAACGAAATTTAAATTTAATTTTTTATTTAACAGAATTAAAAAAATATAATAAAAAACGAAAGGAACGAAACTTTATTTTTTATTTAATTATCATTGACCAATAAAATTTATTTTTAGTTTTATTAGTTCAAAATTTTTCACATTTTCAATCTGCACAAATATCTACCTAGACATATAAATTATTTAAATTTTAGATATTTTTGATGATTTAAATTTACGTTTACTAAGATAATCACCCAATTTAAAATGCCTCGATGACTAATCACGTTTACAGTCTACTTTCCTTCTGACTATTCAAACAGAGGTCCATTTGCTTCCATCCCCAATCTTTCTCTGAGCCAAACACACCATAGTCCATAGCAGCGACAGCGAGCGAGAATGAGTGAAAGAAAAAGAAGGTAAGAGACCCAAACATCGACAATGGAGCCTTCGAAGAACAACACCCAAACCGAAGAAGAAGACACAATGGCGCTGAAGAGGAAGAGGGCGCGTCGCGTGAGCTTCGCCGACAACGAGATCACCTCCGTCCATGTCTTCCGTCGCGACGTCGTGTAACAATCCGGCAGCACTAACCCAATTGGAATCCTCACACTCTCCAGCACTCAAGGCACAAGAGAAAATTAAACTGAATTTTATTCATGAATGACTCATCATGTACACAAGATGTATATTTATATCCTAAGAAAATAACTTTGCTAGCTAAGATACAAATATGACTTATTACAATTTTCCCCTCCTATAAAGAAGGACTTGCCCTCAAGGCTTGTCTTGTCACCAAACAAAATATGGATATTGTTGCTTTAGCAAATGAAGTTCCTACAGCATCCTCCGAACTTGTAAACTTCCACTGCACCAATACTTTAGTGACAGCCCTATTACCTTTTTTCTTCATTCGCCTATCCAAGACTGCTAATGGTTGTGGTACCACATCACCTTCATCTGTAAAAAGAGGTAGTTTCTGTGAGACTGGATGAGGACCATGATGTGCTTTTAATAAGGATATATGGAACACATCATGTATCTTAGTACTAGGTGGAAGTTCCAGTCTATAAGCAACCTGACAATCCTTTCTAGTATTTTGAAAGGACCAAAATACCTAGCAGATAAATTGTGAAGGGCTGTGTTGGATAAACTTAACTGCTTGTAAGGCTGAATCTTTAGATACACTAGGTCTCCACATTAAAATTCCTTGTCCATTCTCTTCAGATCTGCATACTTCTTCATTCTGCTTTGCGCCTTAGCTAAATTCTCTTGTAGGAGTCTAGCTATCTGTTGCCTTGTTCTGACTGTATAAGCCATAGCTTCTACCAATGATTCACCTTGAATTGCAAGATTTGGCATTGGTAGAAGAGGGCCTCAAAAGGTGTCATGTTTATGGCTGTATGAAATTTGGTGTTATACCAATATTCAGCTGAGGATAAGTGCTTAGTCCACTTTTTTGGTAAATCCCCAGTCATGCATTATGAGTAGCATTCCAAAGCCTTATTTAAGGCTTCAGTCTGTCCATCTATTTGAGGATGGAAGGCTATTGACCTAAGAAGCTTGACCTCATGCTGTTGCATTAATTCTGTCCAAAAGTTACTCATGAAAACACTGTCTCTATCAGAGATAATTTCAGTTGGCCAACTGTGCAATTTAACCACATAATCTAGAAACACTTGCCCCACTTGAGCTGCTCCAAATGGATGTGCCAGAGGCAAAAAATGAGCATACTTAGTGTACCTATCACATACCACAAGTATAACAGACATACCATATGATTTAGGAAGACCAACAATAAAATCCATTGAAATGGATTTCCAAGCCCTCTCAGGAATGGAAAGTGGCTGAAGTAGACCAGTAGGTAATTTGAGTAAAGGTTTATTTTTCTGACATACAGAACACTCTAGCACCCTTTTCTTGATTTGTAAGTGAGATTATCACCTGAATGTCCACCAGTTGGAGAATTATGATAGTGTTGAAGGATTTTCTTCCTGAAAGTTGTATCTGATCCAATTACTACCTTACCCCTTCTTCTTAGAAATGTGCCATCAAATATGTATTGTTTGTAGGTTCCCTGATGCATTCTTGCTTTATCCACTATTTTCTGGAGAATTCTTAGCAGCCATTAGCAGTTCAGAAGTTACATGTAGGATCACAGCCAAGCTCCCTAGATGTCGTCTTGATAATGCATCACCTACTATATTTTCCTTTCCCTGCCTGTATTCTATGCTGAAGTCGAGTCCCATCAGCTTCTCTAGACCCCAATTTTGCATCAATGTTGTTGGAGGTTGCTCTAAAAGATATTTCAAAGTCTTCTGATCAGTTTTAATAATGAAGTGTTGTCCCAAAAAATAATGTTGCCATTTCCTTACAGCAAATATGATAGCATAGAACTCTTTCTCATAAGCTGAAAGAAGTTGGTACTTTGGCCCCATGGATTTGTTGATATAAGCTATTGGATGGCCTTTTTGAGTGAGGACTGCACCAATCCTTGCTCCTGAAGCGTCTGTCTCTATTGTAAATGTTTCATGAAAGTTTGGCAAAGAAAGAACCAGAGCTGCAGTTAAGACTTCCTTTAATCTATTGAATGCATGATTAGCTTCTTCTGTCCACTTGAAGTTAACATCTTTTTGCAGTAAATGATTCAGGAACTGAGCAATCTTTCCATAATTCTGAATAAACCACCTATAGTACCCTAAAAGGCCTAAGAAACCTCTCAGCTCTTTTACTCTCATAGGAATAGGCCACTGTTGAATGGCTTTAATTTTGTCTGGATCTGGATGTACTCCCTGAGCTGAGATCAAGTGACCTAAATAATCAATTCTTGTTTTTCCAAAACTACACTTTTTAAGATTAAGTGCCAAACTTTGGTCATTGATAATCTGAAAAGTGGTTGCAAGGCATTAGATGTGATCAGACCAAGATTTTGTGTACACCACATCAAAAAATACCAATATAAATTTCCTTAAGTGTTCTGTGAAAATATCATCCATCAAGTTTTGAAATGTAGCTGGTGCATTACTGAGGTCAAAGGGTAACACCACCCACTCATAATGTCTATATGTGTCCTAAATGCGGTCTTGTGAATATTTGATTCTGCCATCCTGACTTGATGGTATCCACTCCTTAAATCCAATTTAGAAAAATAAGTGGCACCATGTAGTTTGTCACGACCCCTTTTTATAAGGGACCGAGAACATTGTTTCTACACCACATACTTATTTAAAAATAGGTAAATAATAGAGAATATAAGTATAAAAATTCACTTCTCATTCAAAGTAAAAATGAAGTTCCTTACAACAAATATCCAACAGATCAACATAATATTACATTTAGTTTATAATATTCAAAATACCAAAAAAATTATAATACGTGACTCCCTCGACATGAGGTCTCATATATAAAGAAAAAGGACTTTGATGCATTATTACTCAACTCCAGCTTCTAACTTTTCTTCACTGGCCCCTCGGCTGTGAAGTAGATGCAACACCTGCTACATCTGCTCACGTACCACCGTACGATCATCGCAGTACACACGCACACAACGACATAGAAAGAAATGCAAGGGTGAGCTTACCAAACATAAAAGAAAATTATATATATATAGATCAAAATATTTTTCACAGCAATAACCCCATGCATTTCCAGCCCATCTAATGCACGACATGAAAACGGCTTCCAAGCTGGTTTCACATGACCTAATTAATCCGAAGGAACCGAGCCGGTCCGGGAGCGACCCATTCCGTATACGGATCCAGACAAAGACAAAGACAATGACTCGGCATGAACTTACCGTTACATGTCTACCCACCTAAACATGTAACTCGGCTCTATAATGATGCAAAACATATATCTCAGCATGATGCACGCCACCAAAATTATTTTAACAGCTCAACTACGGCAAGTTTATAATAGATCAGCCAAAATCTCGGCATTTTAAACTAATTAACAACGATTCTGACTTAGAAAATAGCTTTTATTCAATAGATCTAACAAAATCATATCAAAATATCTTGAAATAGCATATTAAACCGTTCAAAACATAGTTCATAGGTTAAAGTAAACTCCCCTTACCTCAGAAAGATGATTCACACTAGATCTACCGAATATTACTTGATTATAGCAAAATTCACCGAAGATTCAGCTTTAGAACGGAGTTTCTCCTAAGAACACCATGAATTTCTATAAGAAAGAGAAGGAGAAGAGAAACGAACGGTAAATCTAGCTTCAAACTTAAAGAAACTTACTTCCAATCCTTCAGAATAGATGTAGAATCTCAGATCTGGCGAGAAATCTAAGTTTAGGAAGGTTTAGTATGAGAGAAATGGTGGTTTACGGCCTTAGAACCTTTGAGAACCTTGGATAGAGGTGAAGAAATGAAAATTTCGTGTGAAGCCCCCTTTTTATAGAAAATTTTTGAAATTTACTGTTCACCGCCTTACTGTTCATCCCGGAAAATACTGTTCAGGGCACTATTCACGCGGAAAATACTGTACACGCGTCCTGTACACGCACTGTACGCGTATGTGATGTCACCGATGACGTCAGCAGTCACTGTACATACGCGGTTTGTACTGTTCATATACGGCTTTGTACGCAGTTTGCACTGTTCATAGGCGGTTTACTGTTCTTTTGGCACTGTTCACACGGTACTGTTCATTTGGCACTGTTCACACGGTACTGTTCACCTTTTTTTTTCTTTTTTTTTTTTTTAAATAATTTCAAACTCCATCTAAATATATTCCAATACCAAATAATCCTTTAATTAACATTGAACAAGTATAAAATATTATAGATTACTCAATAATAAATTAGAAGCCTGACACTGTTCACGCCGGTAAACACTGTTCAGGTCACTATTCATGCCAGAAAATACTGTACACGCGTACTGTACACGCACTGTACGCGTATGTGACGTCACTGATGACGTCAGCAGTCACTATACATACGCGGTTTGTACTGTTCATACACGGTTTGTACGCGGTTTGCACTGTTCATAGGCGGTTTCACTGTTCATTGGCACTGTTCATACGGTACTGTTCACTTTTTTTTTTTTTTAAATAATTTCAAACTCCATCTAAATATATTCCAATACCAAGTAATCCTTCAATTAACATTAAACAAGTATAAAATATTATAGATTACTCAATAATAAATTAGAAGCCTGACATCTGCGGTGACACGTTTATCAGCAAGAGTGATAGTTCCAGAGAGCTCTCACATCAGCAAAGTTTCACGTGACCACTTTTTCTCATAAAAGTGTTAACGAGCAACCAACTAACCTTATGCGTAGCTACTATTTTTCATAAAAGTGATAACGCGCAAATCTGAAAATTTCTATAAATACCAGATGTGCCCAGATTTTGAGGAGTTCAGTTTTGTTTTCCGTTTTTCTGTTAAATTGTCGTTGAGAGAGATTGAGAGAGAAGATTGGGGTCAAGTCTTGAAGCTTCCACAAAGAGGAATCAGATTGGAGCTTCCGGCCATGGCTTCTTGGAGTTTTTCTTCTTCTTCTTTTTTCTCTTTCTCTTCTCCCATGTCTGAGTAGTTTCTTGTAGTTAGGAGTTTATGGGACTCAAATTGATGTATTGATTTGACTCTTGCTTCTAACTTTTGAGTTCTTGGATTAATTGAATTGTGAATTCTGCTTTTATTGCAATCTATGAATGGAAATTCATATGATTCATCAAAGAAGAACAATTACCAATGGAAGTTGGATTTGATTCTCCGATCTGAGTTAGCAATCGAAATTTGGGGATTTCTTAGGGATAAGGAGACCTAATTCTGCAATCTTAATGTTCTAAGTCTTAATGCAACTTGAAATTGAACTTCGCCTAAGAGATTAGGGTGGTTTAGTTGCTTGTTAGGGTCAATGAGTTAAGGGATTAACCTTTGGCTATTGAAATGCGAAACTGATTGTTAATTAACCAAGTTCTTGAATTTTCAGAAGCATAATTGAATTAATATTGACATTCTTATGAAGTAAATTCCTAACTACCTTTCAATCCATTTCTAATCTCACATTGCATTCATTGATCTGTTTTCTACAGGTTTCTTTTACTCTTAATTGTTTTGGTTTGCTGTTATTACATGTTACAACTCTCCTTCCAAATTCGTATGGCTCAAATGATTATAATTCTGTGAAGTGGTACTTGAAACCTAAATTCCCTGTGGAGACGATATTTGGATCTTAAATTTACTCATTACTTGCTACAATCCTAGTGCACTTGCTGTCACGACCCCTTTTTTATAAAGGACCGAGAACATTATTTCTACACCACATACTTATTTAAAAATAGGTAAATAATAGAGAATATAAGTATAAAAATTCACTTCTCATTCAAAGTAAAAAAATGAAGTTCCTTACAACAAATATCCAACAGATCAACATAATATTACATTTAGTTTATAATATTCAAAATACAAAAAAAAAATTATAATACGTGACTCCCTCGACATGAGGTCTCATATATAAAGAAAAAGGACTCTAATGCATTATTACTCAACTCCAGCTTCTAACTTTTCTTCACTGGCCCCTCAGCCTGTGAAGTAGATGCAACACCTGCTACATCTGCTCACGTACCACCGTACGATCATCGCAGTACACACGCACACAACGACATAGAAAGAAATGCAAGGGTGAGCTTACCAAACATAAAATAAAATTATATATATATAGAGCAAAATATTTCTCACAAAGAATAACCCCATGCATTTCCAGCCCATCTAATGCACAGCATGAAAACGGTTTCCAACTGGTTTCACAGCCTAATTAATCCAGAAGGAACCGAGCCGGTCCGGGAGCGACCCATTCCGGTATCTGGATCCAGACAGCACAGCACAGCAGCTCAGCATGAACTTACCGTTACATGTCTACCCACCTAAACATGTAACTCGGCTCTATAATGATGCAAAACATATATCTCAGCATGATGCACACCACCAAAATTATTTTAACAGCTCAACTACGGCAAGTTTATAATAGATCAGCCAAAATCTCAGCATTTTAAACTAATTAACAACGATTCTGACTTAGAAAATAGCTTTTATTCAATAGATCTAACAAAATCATATCAAAATATCTTGAAATAGCATATTAAACCGTTCAAAACATAATTCATAGGTTAAAGTAAACTCCCCTTACCTCAGAAAGATGATTCACACTAGATCTACCGAATATTACTTGATTATAACAAAAATTCACCGAAGATTCAGCTTTAGAACGGAGTTTCTCCTAAGAACACCATGAATTTTTATAAGAAAAAGAAGGAGAAGAGAAACGAACGGTAAATCTAGCTTCAAACTTAAAGAAACTTACTTCCAATCCTTTAGAATAGATGTAGAATCTCAGATCGCGAGAAATCTAAGTTTAGGAAGGTTTAGTATGAGAGAAATGGTGGTTTACGGCCTTAGAACCTTTGAGAACCTTGGATAGAGGTGAAGAAATGAAAATTTCATGTGAAGCCCCCTTTTTATAGAAAATTTTCGAAATTCACTGTTCACACCGGAATTCTTGTTCATCGCAAACACTTGTTCACCGCCTTCTTGTTCATGCTTGGGAAAATCTTGTTGGGCACTATTCACGCCGGAAAACACCGTACACGCGTATCGTACACGCCTTTACGCGTATGTGACGTCACCGATGACGTCGCGATCCTTGTACATACGCGGTTGGCCTTTGTTCAAACACGGGTTGTACGCGGTTTGCACTTGTTCATACGCGGTTTGCACTTGTTCACACGCGGTTTACATCTGTTCATACACGATGCTTGTTCATACGATCTTGTTCACTTTTTTTTTTATAAATAATTTCAACTCCATCTAAATATATTCCAATACCAAATAATCCTTCAATTAACATTGAACAAGTATAAAATATTATAGATTACTCAATAATAAATTAGAAGCCTGACAATTCTCCCCCCGAAAATAAATTTTCGTCCTCGAAAATTTCATTCCCCAGATAAAAGATGAGGATACAACTCTCTCATTCTTTCTTTTAACTCCCATGTGGCATCACCAGTTATTTGGTCCCAAACAACCTTTACTAACCGAATAGACTTACCTCTAAGTTTCTTAACTCTAGTTTCCTCGATACGAGCAGCTGGGACCTCCACAGACAAGTTATCTCGTAACTCCACAACATCGAGCTCAATTACATGAGACAAATCTGGAACATACTTCTTTAAGCTGCGACACATGGAAAACATTATGTATTCCGGACAAGCGAGGTGGTAACGCTAATTCATAGGCTACCGGTCCTCGACGATGTAATATACGATACGGTCCTATGAACTTAGGTGTTAACTTCTTGGCTCTTAAGGCTCGCCCTACACCTGTAGTGCGTGATACTCTTAAGAATACATGATCACCAACCTCAAATTCTAGGGATCTTCTGCGTCGGTCAGCATAAGATTTTTGTCGACTTTGGGTAGCTCTTAGCTTTTCTCTAATAAGTTCAACTTTCTCCTTAGTTTCTTGCAGCATTTCAGGTCCAATCATCAAATGTACTCCATCTTGGAACCAACAGATAGGGGTTCTACACCTTCTACCATACAGAGCTTCAAATGGTGCCATATCTATACTCGAATGATAGCTATTATTATAAGTGAATTCTACCAAAGGAAGCATATCCTCCCAATTACTCCTCTGCTCTACAATGCAAGTCCGCAATAAGTCTTCTAAGGTTTGAATAGTACGCTCAGATTGACCATCTGTTTGCGGATGGTATGCAGAACTCAACCTCAACTGTGTGCCCATAGATTCTTGGAAACTACGCCAAAAGCGGGAAGTGAATCGAGGATCCCTATCGAGATAATACTAGAAGGTACTCCATGCAACCTGACAATCTCGCTAATGTACAATTCTGCTAATTTCTCCAAGCTAAAGGTCATGTTAATTGGCAAGAAATGTGCACTCTTGGTTAGCCTATCAACTATGACCCACACTGCATCATGATTCCTAACTGTTCTAGGTAGATGGGACACAAAGTCCATAGTCACATGGTCCCACTTCCACTCTGGAATTTCCATCGTTTGTAACTCTCCTAGAGGGCTTTGATGCTCCGCTTTTGCCTTTTGACAAGTCAAGCGAGGCTTTAACAAACTCGGCTATCTCTCGCTTCATGCACGGCCACCAAAACATCTGCTTTAAATCTTGATACATCTTGGTAACACCAGGATGAATGTTGAGACTACCCTTATGTCCTTCTTCTAGAATTGCTCTCTTTAATTCAGTATCTCTAGGGACACAAACTCGACCTTGACATCTGAGAATACCATCAACACCTTTACTGAAACCCTTTGTCTTATCTGTCCCTAAGAGAAATACAATCCGACATAACATTGGATCCCACAATTGTTTATCTTTAATTTCCTGTAAGAAATTATTAGTCACCACAATTCGGCTACAACTAATCTTTTCGGGTGATAAGTCCACATGTATGTTCAGGTCTCGGAATTGTTCTACCAAAAGGGTTTCACTGACTCTTAGGGAGAATGCCTGAACCACATTTCTACTTAATGCATCGGCCACCACGTTAGCTTTTCCTGGATGGTATTGGAGCTGAAAATCATAATCCTTAAGGAATTCCACCCAACGTCTCTGCCTCATATTTAACTCTCGCTGATCAAATAAATACTTCAGACTCTTATGATCACTATATACATCGAACTGAGCTCCATAAAGATAGTGTCGCCACACCTTCAGAGCAAAGACTACAGCAGCTAACTCAAGGTCATGAATCGGGTAATTTCGCTCATGAGTTCGTAATTGACGAGATGCATAAGCTACCACTCTCTTATCTTGCATCAACACACATCCCAATCCCTGATGAGAAGCATCACAGTACACCTCAAACGGTCGACTAGTATCAGGGAGAATCAACACCGGCGAAGAAGTTAGTCTCTGTTTTAACTCATTAAAGCTTTGCTCACATTCCTCGGTCCATACAAAGGGTTGATCACGGCGAGTTAACCGTGTTAATGGTGCAGCTATCTTCGCGAATCCCTCTATAAATCTCCGGTAGTAACCTGCTAGGCCCACAAAACTACGAATCTCTGAGGCTGTCTTCGGCCTTTCCCACTGCAACACCGCTTCAACTTTGGAAGGATCAACTGCAATTCCTTTAGCTGAAATAACATGACCAAGGAACTTCACTTCCTCTAGCCAAAACTCACACTTAGACAGTTTAGCATACAACTGTTTTTCCCTTAAAACATTAAGTACAGTTCTCAAATGCTCTTCATGTTCCTCTGACGAACTAGAATAAATTAAAATATCATCAATAAAGACTACCACAAATCGATCCAGAAAAGGTCTAAAGATCCGATTCATGTAGTCCATAAACACAGCTGGAGCATTTGTAACTCCAAAAGGCATCACTATATACTCATAATGACCATATCTAGTGCGAAAAGCAGTCTTAGGAATATCTTCATCCTTCACTCGGATCTAATGGTACCCAGACTTCAAATCAATCTTAGAGAATACCTTAGCACCTCTCAACTGGTCCATCAAATCATCGATTCGCGGCAATGGGTACTTGTTCTTAATTGTCAACTTATTCAACTTACGATAATCCACACATAATCTAGAACTTCCGTCCTTCTTTTTCACCAAGAGAACTGGGGCTCCCCAAGGTGATACACTTGGTCTAATCATCTGTTTACGCATTAGATCCTCGATCTGCTCCTTAAGCTCAATTAACTCTTTTGGCGCCATTCTATACGGTACTACAGACACTGGCTCAGCTCCAGGAATCAAATCTATAGCAAACTCTACCTCTCTACGTGGAGGTATTCCAGGGAATATCCTCTGAAAAAATCTCGGAATTCTCGTACTACGGTATTGATAGAAGGCTTTGCTCCACTTCTGCATTCATAACTCCCAACAAAACAAAACAAGATACTCCCTCATTAAGGATGTTTCTACTTGGCTAGTAGAAATCAATTCTACACAATCTTGCTGCTCGGGAAAGATTAAACACCTCCGGCCATAATCAATTAGCACACGATTGGCGGTTAGCCAATCCATACCCGAGATTACATCTAACCCTGACATCGGGATACAAATAAGATTTACTTTGTATCTTCGTCCCTCAATTGCTATGGGACACCTAACACAAACCGTCGAAGTCTTAATTGAACTTAAAGTAGGTGTCGATACTACTAAGTCACATCCTAGATCGCCCACCGGTAATCCTAAGTTTCTCACACAATTGTCCGCAATAAAAGAGTGTGTGGCTCCGAGAATCAAATAATACGTAAAGAAAAGTACACCACTACCGTTGTTCCTTGAACAAGATCATCGCTGAGGCTGCCTCGATGCGAAGTAGTGAATACACGTCCCTCCGCTCTCGATCTGGTTGTTGTTGGAGCCCTAGTTGCTTTAGGCCTAATAGCATGCAAGGCGCTAGCAGAAGACGAAACTGCCCTACTAGGCGTAGGACAGTCCCTTGCAAGGTGCCCTGGCTGCTGGCACGAGAAGCAAACTCTTACATCAGTCTGTGGGCACTGGCTCAGATAGTGTGGTCCACCACACCTAAAACCTCTGACAATCTGCACCGAGACTCTAGGAGAAGAAGAAATTGCTCCCCTAGGCTGAAATGTAGAAGTAGCAGTCCCTGCCGGCACCGGGGTGATGCTTTGCCGATCCTCTTGGCGATATGATCGAGGCTAGCTTTGTTGGCGTAGCGACCAACTGTAGGGGCCCTTCTTAGCGCCCTTACTTCCATTACCATAACTGCTAGCAGCTCTACTAGATGGAGCCTTCCCAACTCCACCAACATCCTCCGCATTGAGACTCTCTATAATGGTGGCTTGATCCACCAAGTCAGCAAACTCTGTGATCCTGAGTGGGATCAAAATCCTCTTTATGTCAGTTCTCAGCCCGTCTGAAAACCTCTGACATCTCCACTCCTCTGAAGTCGGGTGAGAATAAAATCGGTAGAGCGCTCAAACTGTATTGCATACTCATAGGCGATGAGTTTCCTTGCACCAAGTTTAGAAACTCTCGTTCTTTGGCGACACGAACATGAGAAGGGAAAAACTTTCCCGGAAAACTACTTCTAAATACAGCCCAAGTAATGACTTCACCTCGGGCCTCTAGCATAGTACGAGCTCCATGCCACCACATCTCTGCATCCCCTATCGGCATATACGTAGCATATATCACCTTTCTCTCCTCGGCGCAACCCATGGTTAGGAAGATCTTCTCAATCTCCCGATCCGGAGTTCGGCGACATCCGGTCCATCCACTCCCGTGAATTGAGGAGGATCATTCTTTCCGAACTCGACAACCCATGGTATTCGGGAAGAGGTGCGGTGAGGCGATGGCTGCTGCTGCTGTCTTTGCGGCCGGCGGCTTGATTTGCGGCTTGCTGTCTGCTGAATCATATCTAGACTCTCGCCTAACGGTGGCTGCCATGGCCTCCATGGCATGAGCCATTTGGTTCACATCAGCAAGAGGAGGATTTGCAGCAGACCTTCTTGGTCTAGCCATCCTAATATATAGACTAGCTTAAAATTACTAACGTTTAACACATTCAGCAATACCACCACATAGCTATATTCACAGATTCAGCTTACAATGATATATTCATATTTAGTATATCATAAAAATTTAATCAATTTAGTACTCAGCATAACAACATATCAACATTCACATAGCATAGCAAACACATTCATTTCAGCAATCATTTACAGCTTAGCTTAACAGTCTCTTATTCACACAGTACAACTCACCTATAGCTCACCCAAGTATCATATACCAAGTTTCCTACATCAATCATGTCTGAGAATCGAGGTGATCAAGCTCGTTCCCTCACAACTTGATGAATAGAAATCATGATATATGATTCACAGCTAAAACTCACATGTTTAATATGCACAACTGACGCCTAACAACCTCACCCCGTAGGTTTACCTAGACCATGCTCTGATACCACTAAAAATGTCATGACCCCTTTTTTATAAAGGACCGAGAACATTATTTCTACACCACATACTTATTTAAAAATAGGTAAATAATAGAGAATATAAGTATAAAAATTCACTTCTCATTCAAAGTAAAAAAATGAAGTTCCTTACAACAAATATCCAACAGATCAACATAATATTACATTTAGTTTATAATATTCAAAATACAAAAAAAAATTATAATACGTGACTCCCTCGACATGAGGTCTCATATATAAAGAAAAAGGACTCTAATGCATTATTACTCAACTCCAGCTTCTAACTTTTCTTCACTGGCCCCTCAGCCTGTGAAGTAGATGCAACACCTGCTACATCTGCTCACGTACCACCGTACGATCATCGCAGTACACACGCACACAACGACATAGAAAGAAATGCAAGGGTGAGCTTACCAAACATAAAATAAAATTATATATATATAGAGCAAAATATTTCTCACAGTAATAACCCCATGCATTTCCAGCCCATCTAATGCACAAGATGAAAACGGTTTCCAACTGGTTTCACACCTAATTAATCCGAGAAGAGGCAGAAGCCGGTCAGGAGCGACCCATTCCGGTATCTGGATCCAGACGACAAAGACAATGACTCGGCATGAACTTACCGTTACATGTCTACCCACCTAAACATGTAACTCGGCTCTATAATGATGCAAAACATATATCTCAGCATGATGCACACCACCAAAATTATTTTAACAGCTCAACTACGGCAAGTTTATAATAGATCAGCCAAAATCTCAGCATTTTAAACTAATTAACAACGATTCTGACTTAGAAAATAGCTTTTATTCAATAGATCTAACAAAATCATATCAAAATATCTTGAAATAGCATATTAAACCGTTCAAAACATAATTCATAGGTTAAAGTAAACTCCCCTTACCTCAGAAAGATGATTCACACTAGATCTACCGAATATTACTTGATTATAACAAAAATTCACCGAAGATTCAGCTTTAGAACGGAGTTTCTCCTAAGAACACCATGAATTTTTATAAGAAAAAGAAGGAGAAGAGAAACGAACGGTAAATCTAGCTTCAAACTTAAAGAAACTTACTTCCAATCCTTTAGAATAGATGTAGAATCTCAGATCTGGCGAGAAATCTAAGTTTAGGAAGGTTTAGTATGAGAGAAATGGTGGTTTACGGCCTTAGAACCTTTGAGAACCTTGGATAGAGGTGAAGAAATGAAAATTTCGTGTGAAGCCCCCTTTTTATAGAAAATTTTCGAAATTCACTGTTCACACCGGAATTTACTGTTCATCGCCGGAAATACTGTTCACCGCCTTACTGTTCATGCCGGAAAATACTGTTCAGGGCACTATTCACGCCGGAAAACACTGTACACGCGTCTTTGTACACGCATCGTACGCGTATGTGACGTCACCGATGACGTCGTGATCCTTGTACATACGCGGTTGGCACTGTTCAAACACGGGTTGTACGCGGTTTGCACTGTTCATACGCGGTTTGCACTGTTCACACGCGGTTTGCACTGTTCATACGGTACTGTTCATACACGGTACTGTTCATACAGTACTGTTCACTTTTTTTTTTTTTTATAAATAATTTCAACTCCATCTAAATATATTCCAATACCAAATAATCCTTCAATTAACATTGAACAAGTATAAAATATTATAGATTACTCAATAATAAATTAGAAGCCTGACACTTGCTAGTGTTAGATTGCGAACAACAAAAACTTAGCTAAAAACACTGTAATCACAAAAATAAAGAAACAGACGAACGTGATGCAACCAACTATATACCCTCCCAAAATCAACATGTATTCCCCATCTTAAAATAAAAAATATGCTCATGGCTTCAAATCTACAAATCAATTAAGTATTATCGATAGAAAGCGAAATGCAAGTATTACTGATAATAAGTGTATTTTAAATCCTTAGAATAACAGTCATCTTGCTATCCACTATTTTCCTATAGCTGTTCTAGTGTTGACATTTACAATTTCATCAATTCCAATTACACTTGCAAGCGCACACAGGTTAAGGTCTATAATCATAGAATCATGTGATTATGTGTCAGCTTGCAATTTAACTATCACGATCATGAGGACTAGGTTCTATGAATAGGAAACTAATTTAAAAAGAAAAAGAAAATTTACTTTATATTCTGTGTACATAATAATAATAGATATTTTCTTAACATGTGAATAAAAGTTGTCTGTTTTTATTAAGAAGAAAAGTGTTTTATAGAAGTTGTTCCTACCTTAAGCATGAAATTATAACAATTTCACCATAAAACTACTGATGAAGCATCTATACAGAAATTTGAATTTTCCTATCCAAATCTTATTTGCATTGCTAAACAGTAAAACAACAATATATTCACTAATCAGATTGATGGATAATATTGAAAACGCATACCAATCACTATTAACAATACACATCATTTATTCTATCTTATAAAATATGACAAAACATTGTACCAAGTTAAAACTTGAATATAAAATTAATACATAATTATTTAAGAATAACTTGATATAAGATCATTAATGTAGTCAACATCAATTTTTCTATAAGTCATTGCACCAACCTAAATAATTGCTAGACAAGTCAATTAGTGAAATAACAAAATAAGCCTCATCTTAAAAATGTACATGATAGTTCACAAAAGCTTACCACAAATACAAGGTTCTCATTATAATTAACGGCACTAGCATAGTCCCTTAAATGAACTGCGTTGGGTGAATTAAAAGACAGACCTACAATATTACAAGGGCAGTCCATAAAATCTCTGCATAAAAATCATTGGCATTTTAGCATTTGCTAATTTTAGTACTTACCTAACTACGGGAGTTGACATGAAAGTGATTAGTTACATAGTTTTAATTAATCTTAAAAGCTTTCCCTGACCATTCTTTGAATTGATACTGAACTTTTGCAGCAACTCCACTTTAATAATTATTGAATATTCTAAAATAAGGATAGACGAAGATGTTAATATGATGACAAGAATTATGAATATGAATGGATTATGTAGTAATATTAATGCAAATTAGTTAAACCAACAAGAAAATAAAGCAATTCAAACAAGGAAAATAGATTAAATTGGTATTATTTGATATGAAAAGGAAAATGAATAGAATGAGTACTATTGTCAAAGAGCTAGGCTCTATAGAGACCTAATCCTCTCCATCCATAACCAACTTGTCAATTTTAGAAAGATACCCCCTCTCTCACAGATCAATCATACTATAACAGACTCCTCCTCACTTAGCTAGAAAACTCTCTGATACATTTCTTATTTCTTCTAGTGTAAACTCTCCATAGTATGGACTTGGCCAATTGATAGATCAACTGACCATTTGAGTCCATATTCTCAACAGTTGTCCTAACAAATACGGTAATATAATTATAAATAGAAAAACTTACTCTTCATATTACAAAACCTTCTCAGTGTTTTTGGAATTTCAGTTTGAGATTCGACTCTAATAAGAATTCTTTCATCAGTCCTGAAGAACACAACCAACCATGCAAAACTGACTACTTATAATTTGAAGGAGAGCTTATAGTCATTAACATTTAGAGTCAACTTCACAATGAAAAACAAGATAAACTTTCAAACCATTGAGGTGGTATACTATACTTATTCAAGGAAAAACTATAATGGAAAAAAAATAATAAAATTAGTCAGAGAACCAATCAACTGCTATGTTGTAATTAGACTCTGGAATTATTTCACATCCAACTATTATGCAAAAATCACCATTCTACCAATTTCATGTTACTTATAAGTCATAACTTACAAGGAGTCTATAGCCCTTGTCTCCACAGTGCTTACCTTTGGGCAATTCAAAAATAAAATACCCAAAACATAGAATGAAGACACCAACTCAGAATCAAGAAATGAAAATAGTAGTTAAACTCGTGAACAATATCAGGCCTATAATTATAAGGATTCAAATTTTTTCTCAGTAAAAAACTAGCATGCTCGTCTGGATTCAAAATCAAGTATTTCTAAAATAAGCCATATAATTGCAATGATTAGGAAAAAAAATTACTTAAAGGTAGAGTTTGAAAAGATGTTAGATAGAGTATCTCTCTTGAGAATAAGCTTAGAAAAAAAGGCATTTTTATTTTCTAATTAGTAGACAAGTTTCTCATGTCTTTTAAAAGCATATTATCAAGCTAAAATTCATAAAAAGCTAACTTTTAATAATAATAGTGAAACTCTTTTTCTTCATAATAAGTGAGAGATAATTTTGCTAATAATAATAATAAAATTTAATTAAAAATATATATTTTTCCATTGTAAGTGACAAAACTAGGATGATATTGTCTAAAAACACTATAAATAAAAAAGTTGTTTTGAGAAAAATTGTATTTTAATGAATAGTTTAAAATTCTTTTACAAAAATAAAAAATTTGGTAACTTAAGTAATGTTTTGCAAAGTTTATATAAAAAATAATAATTTAGTTTCCTAGATTGTAAAGTAGAAAGGTAGATGGAAAAAGAAATTAAAAATACTTTTCTAACAACACTTACATAACATTTCAATTTCAGTTTAAAAAAAAAATTCAAAATTTAAATTTTAGAATTTAGTGTTTAAAATAAAGCTTCTTAAAACCTATCAAACGTATTTTAAAAAATTAATTTATGAAAAGTTTATTTTAGAATTAAATTTTTGAAAGTCATTGATTACGAGACTTCTAATTTATTCAAAGCCATTTTTTTTAGATATAATGAGAAACTATACAAATAAGAAACTATTCAAAGCCATTGATAGATAAGTTTTTAATGAAAGTATTTTTGAAAATAAATTATAAAAAATTTTTGAACGTGGCTGATAAAAAAAATTCAAGTACAAAAAGCAAAGTCCAACCTTAAACCCTAAAAACATTATTTTGTTTAAGTGATAAATAAAGAAAGGAGTAGTTCAATTTTTATCACTAAAAAAGTGTGTATTGAGCCCAAAACAAAAGAAAAATGGGTTGTGAAAGTGGGTCAATGGATTGAAACTTTTCTTATCATAAATTTTGCCTTCATTTCCTCATTCAGCTTTAGAAAGACAGCACTGAAAATGATTCTCAACCCGAAAGCTGTGTAACTCTTTTGCTAAAGCTGAGAAAAAATCTAAATACAAAGATTTCATCTATAATAAAAAACAAATTAATTTTAAAATTTAAATTTATAATCAAATCAGATATTTAGATTCACTTTATTTACTATCCAGATTTAGACAAAATTTTATTTAATATATCTAAATTTTATTTATTAAAATTGGTTTGTTTTAGAAATAGCTGACACAGACCCATATTGACAGAGACCCATATTATGTTCTATTATAAAGCACCTGATAGGAACATTCAAAACATTGGACTCTACTACACTTTTACTCTACTCTCACTGGAAGATAGGTATCCTTATAGCTATTTAACAATCACTTATAAAAACACAAAAGCTCTAATTAATATAATTTGTTTTACTCTCTTTCTTATTTCTTTAAAAATTATTTTAAGACACAATCAAAAATTTTTCTCAAACCTTATAAAAATAAACAAATAAAACTATATTAAAATTTAAATTATCATACATTTTAAAATATTAATAATTTTGATTAATATTTTTAAATAATTTTTTTAAAAAAAATACATAAATAATATTTCTAATTCATCAAAATATATATATATTTTTAAAAATTATAATTAAATATGTAATAAAAATAATATAAAATAAAAAAATTAATTACATAATAATTATACTAATTTAGCATCTAAAACTAATTTAACTAAAATTATATATTGAAAATTAATTTTAAATTAAATTTAAATTTTAAAATAAATTGAAAATTAATTTATAAAAAATAGATTAATTATAATCTAATTTATATATTTAAATTTAAAATATATTTAAATTAGTTTTGAGCAAATTTAATCCATGCTGAACCCTATATTCTGCCATGTTTTCTTCTACTCTTCTTTTCTGGCGACAGTGAGAAATCACAAACCTTGCCGCCCTAAGGTCTATTTCTTTTTCTCTTTCTAAGGTTGAGTTTTTATTCCTCTCCCACCTCTTTTGTTTCGTTTTAAATTTTTTTTAGAGATTGTTTTTGTACAATTATTCTATGTGAGTATGGTTGTAGCTTTCATTCCGGAAACTGCAGTACCATTTTTGTGCTGATTTTTTCCCTCTCTGTTTCATTTTGTTTGTGGTATTTTCATCGGTTTGGCTTGTGTGGTTCATTAATTTCTTCCCTTTTTGTAGTTTCATATTCATTGTAGTCATTAACATTTGGAAAAGTTTATGCTTTTGGCAACTGGGCATCTTTTGATTTTTCAGGAAAGTAAAGGGAGGGGGAGTTCTGAAAAGAATCGTGCTTCTAAGGGTAATTTTGGAGTGTAGATAGTTACATGGCTGTTCAACTTTTGTTTTTGTGTTTATTAGCAAAGTTGCCTTGTCTTATATGGGTATGAACTAAGAATTTTCTTTAATGTAAAATAGTTATGAATTTTTGATTGGCATACACTATTATGTTATTGACTATCCCAAGCATTGACAATGTTTGTGTATGACTTTTGCTTATTAAAGAGTATGTCTTAAGTGTAGGTAACATTTTATTTTTGAGCATTTACATGTGTGCAGTACAAATCCTTTATCTTGCGTCGTTAATATTTGATATAGCAGCCTTATCACACTGTCTGCTTTACCATGATAGCATTTTTGAGCTCAGCAGCTTTGTGATGCTGTTATAGTCTTGGATGGTAATGTAAAATAACATACTAATAGATTTGTAGTTAAATAACTGTCTGCATTTATGTTTAAACTCTGAGGCATCGTTTTGCTACCAAGATTGCTATAATTTCATCAAAAGGTCCTTGACTCATTATTCTATCCCCGTGCATAGTTTATAAACATAGGATTTTATGCTGACCTCAAATGAACGTGTGGATGTCATTCATTTTTTTGTTTTGGATGTTGAATCATTGGTAGGGTTCACACAGTTAAAACATGAAAATGCTTATTCCTGCTTGTGCATTCTGTCATACTCTTCTCCCTCCCTCATTGAAGCTGTTATGGGAAAGTTGGCATTCTGCACTTGTGCCTGCAAATTACTTCCTTGTGGTTTAGTTGTCATTTAGTGGTAACCACTTTTTGATGGAATTCGAATAAGAAAAAGGACCAAGTGTTCTCAATTTTGTAATGCATGTTCAGTTTTCTTGTATGATGGACCTTGGTTTTATTTTATTCTATGTTTTTAAAGGGATTTGCTTTTTAGGAGGAGCAAAAAGGAAACTCCTTGTGTTCTTATATTGGCTCATTTTGGAGGCAATTCTACAGGATGTCTTTTGCTGCATTCTTGAAGTGAACTAATATCACAGTGAGCTTTTCAATTCTGAAACTTTTGTTCTTTTAATCTTGCTGTTTGGATTAGAGTTGATGCTGATTTTATTTGCAAAATTTTAATGGTTTTAATTCCTTTTTCATTTTATAATTCTTTTAGGTATTGTGTCTTGCTCCTACAATTTTTGTGAGTATTCATGTCCAATTCCTTTCTCATCTTTCTTAGTATTGATGGCATTCCTATTTTGGTAGTCTTTGTTTGTTTTGAAATTCAAATATCAAGTTTACAATTGCATTAAAGTTTTCTGCTTTGTGTTTTTGATGTTGAATGTAGGTGGTGTTTAGAATAACATTTTCATTATAGGGTTTTGGGCCATTGTTGTTTCTTCTTATTTATAAACATGGGGTTTTAAAATAAAGTATTCTCTATTTTGTTTTGATAACATGAATCAGTTTAAATGGTCTGAATCTATTTTATATTTTCTGTTCAATTTGCTCCATTCTATTTTCCATGTCAAGTAGGTTTTTTATTTAGCTTTCTAAAAGAAATTTTCACTTATATTTTGGGTACACTTCTCTCTATTTTATTTTATTTTCTTAGCAAGTCTTATGCTGTATAATTGGTTCATACATTGTCTATGTCTTTTGATTGAATGACTTTTATCTAGTAAAACCCAATTGTGTTCGATGTTCGGTTTTACATTAACTAGTTTATGCTTTTTCTTCCTTGCACAGTATAAGTGCATTATAGGGCCGTAAGGAAAATATTTTATATTTATATAATATTTATAAAATTAATGATTTTTTGTTTTATTAAGTAGTGTTTGCATTCAAAATCATGTCACTTTCTCTTAACACAATATGTCTTCAAAACACAATAAATCAAAAGTGGATGATAATTCAGTGGTACAACTTTCAAGAATTCTATTGGCACCTCGTGGCCAAAATTCAAAAAATTGAGTGTATTTCATTCTTGAGAAAGCTTCACTAGTTGTTGCATATGTTGACAAAGTTAGTTTTCTTTCCTAACTGGGTCATGCCCCTCTCTATTAGTCAGATTCGTATTTTGATGAGTTTTTCACCAAAAAGAATACAAATTTATATTTTATAAATGTTAATAGCATTTTTGAATTTTTATATTGGTAAGTGTTTTTTCATTTAAAAATAGGAAATATAGTATTTAAAATCAACATCAACTTCAAAATAGTAATTTTTGAAAAAAAAAAATTCTTCTATATTCAGATTGTGTTTGAATAGAGAAAACATTGAATGATTTCTAAGTGCTCTAATTTTAGCTTGATAATGTACTTTTAAAAGTCATGAGAAGCTTGTCCATTGATTAGAAAATAAAAATGCCTTCTTCTCTAGGATTCTTTTCAAGAGAGATACTCTATTTAACATCTTTTCAAACTCTACCTTTAAATAATTTTTCTTCTTAATCATTGCAATTACATGACTTATTTCAGAAATATTAGATTTTGAATCTAGATGAGCATATCAATTTTTTGTGAAGGAAAAATTTGAATTCTTATGATTATAGGCCTGATATTATTCACGAGGTTAGCTATTGTTTTCATTCCTTGATGCTGAGCTGGTGTCTTCATTTTATCTTTTGGGTATTTTATTCTTGAATTGCTCAAAGGCAAGAATGTGGAGAAAAGGGTTATATATAGACTCTTTGTGAGTTATGACTTATGAGTAACATTAAATTGGTAGAATGGTAATTTTTGCATAATAGTTAGATGTGACATAATTATTACTATGAATTTTCTGGTCTTGTATTTTGTATGAGTCTAATTATAATCTTGCCGTTAATTGGTTCTCTGACTAATTTTATTTTATATTTTATTTCATTGTAGTTTTTTTTTTTGAATAAGTATTGTATATCACCTTCAAGGGTTTAAAAGTTTTTATCTTGTTTTTCTTGATTAAGTTGACTCTAAATATTAATGACTATATGCTCTCCTTCAAATTATGAGTAGTCAGCTTTCCATGGCTGGTAGATTACGCGCTGTATTCATCAGCACTGATGAAGGAATTTTTATCAGAGTCGAAACTCAAACTCAAATAGCAAAAACATTGAGAAACTTTTTAATATGATGGATAAGTCTTTCTATTCATAATTATATTATTGTATTTGTTAGAACTGTAATTGAGAATATGAACTCAAATGGTAAGTTGGTTTGTCAAGGTGCCAAACCTACACTATGGAGAGTTTACACTAAAAGAAATGAAAAGTGTATAGGCAAGGATATTGAAATGCCTGAGAGAAGAGAGTTTGTTATAGTGGGATTGGTATGTGAGAGAAGGGTATTTTTTTCAAAATCAAGAGGTTGGTTATGGATAGAGAGCTAATGCTCTCTGTAGAGTCTAGCTCTTTGGCAATAGTACTCATTCTATTAATTTTTCTTTTTATATCAAATAATACTAGTATAATCTATTTTTTTTCTTTGATTTGCTTTATTTTTCTGTTGGTATAACTTGTTTGCATTAATATTATTACATAATTCATCCATATTCCTGGTTTCTGTCATCATATTAACATCTTTGCCTATCCCTATTTTTGAAATATTCAATAATTATCGTAGCAGAGTTGCTGCAAAAGTTCAGTATCAAGTCAAATAATGGTCAGGAGAAGCTTTTAAAGTTAATTGAAAACCCTGTGTCTCATCACTTTCCTGTCAACTCCCGCAAAATAGGTGAGTATTAAAATTATGCAAATGCTAAAATGCCAATGTCTTTTGTGAAGAGATTTTATGTGCGGCCTTTGTAATATTGTAGGTCTTTCTTTTAATTCACCTAAGGCAGTTCATTTAAGGGACTATGCTGGTGTCGTTAATTGTGATGAGAACCTTGTATTTGTGGTAAGCTTTCGTGAGTCATCATGCGTGTTTTTAAGATAAGGCTTATTCTATCATTTTACTAATTGACTTGTCTAACAATTATTTAGATTAGTGCAATGACTCATGAAAAAATTGGTGTTAACTATATTAATGATCTTATATCAGGTTATTTTTAAATAATTTTGTATTTATTTAAGATTCAAATTTTAACTTGTAACTACAATATTTTGTCATATCATATAAGATAGAATAAATGATGTGTTGTTCATAATAGTTGGTATGTGTTTTCTATATAATTCATCAATCTAATTAGCGAAATGTATTGTTGTTTCACTGTTTAGCTATTCGAATAAGATTTGGATAAGAAAATTCAAAATTTTGAATAGATGAATTATGTGTAGTCATGGTGAAATTCTTATAATTTCATGCTTAGGGTAGAAACATCTATAAAACACTTTTCTTTTTGACAAAAACAGATAACTTGTAATAAAGCTTCACATGTTAAGAGTATATAGTTGGTTGCATCACAATTTTTTGTTTCTCTACTTTTGTGATTAAAATGTTTTCAGCTAAGTTTTATTGATAGTACTTTATGCTTCTGCTGATATTATCATTCTTGTTAATCTCATAGTTCAAGTATTATTTGATTTATAAAATTCTTTGTTTTGTATTGTATAGTTTCAGCTTATCCGTTGAATGTTGTGACTTGTCTTAAGCGAATCTGTATTGCGTTAAAGAGAAATTAGAAGACCAATGAATCTAAAGTTTTTATTTTCGATTAACGAGTATATATAGGGTCAATGTTTCCTTGGTATCTATTTTCATTTTAAAATATTTGATGATTCTCTTAATTTAAATTTTCCTATAAACATTTCCGTCTAAATATACTCTTGTGAGCAATTGAGTGGTACTAATATTCTTGTTAAGGCATATTTTTTCTAGTTTGATAAACAAGATTTTATACCTAAAATCAATTTGTATGATTAGAAAGTTAAAAATTGATATAAAAATAAAATTTTTATATAAGGATTTAGTCTTTTAAAAAAATTTGTCAATTTTTTATTTAGTTCTCCAATTTTATTTTTCATTTAATTTTTCTATTAGCAGAAGAAATTCTAAAATATATGATAAAAGAGTCATAAGATAGAAATTTCAAATAATGACGATTGAGTATTTTAAAAGGAGCTGATAAGAAAATTGTAATTTAGAATATTTATTATTTATCTCTTTATTCAAATTAGTGTCTATCATAAAGTAAATGTATACTTCTTTTATTTCCTTACAATTTAAGTCGGGTAACTTATTACTTAGTCTTTCCAAATTGACAGTAGTCCTTATTCCTCTTCATACAGAAGCAAGAAAATCTAAGAAATTTCTAAGACATCCTTTGAGTATCTTTGAAAGTTTTCTTTTGCCTTGGTTCTGGTTTAAGATTTGGATCCCATATCCTACTACCCACTTCTTTTGTGAAGAACTATTCAGACCAACTTTATATTGTGTGGACCAATGCTCCTTTATGCAAGAAAGGGTTATTTAAGAATTATAAATCTATCTCGGGACTCTTATCACATATTTTGAAATTTTCATCCACTAATAGAGGAACTAGATGATAAATAAAAAGCAGGACCAAATAAAAAATTTGAATTTTTAATAAACTAAAGTCTTATATAAACTTTATTTTGATATTAATGTTTAATATTCTAATTGTACATTGAGTTTAGATAGAGAATTTTGTTTATCAAATTATAGAGAATATGCATTGATGAGAATGCCACTCATCTACCTACAAGAGTATATTTAGATATAGAGGTTTGTAGGAAAATGGGAGAAAAAGGAGTTATTTTCAATTTTAAATAAAGAGCATTGTCAAATATTTTAAAATAAAAATAGATGCCAATAAAGGAAAATCCTTTTGCCCTATATATACTCATTAATTGTAAATAAAAACTTCAGATTTAGTGGGTCTTCTAATTTCTCTCTAATGCAATGCAGATCCGCCTAAGTCTTAGCACTCAACAGATAAACTAAAACTATACAACACAAAACAAAGAACTTTAGAAATTAAATAATAATACTTGAACTATGAGATAAACAAGAATAATAATATCAGCAAAAGTACAAAGTAATACTAATAAAACCTAGCTAAAAATACTTTAATCACAAAAATAAAAAAAAAACGAACGTGATGCAACCAACTATATACCCTCCCAAAATCAACATGTATTCCCCATCTTAAAGTAAAAAATATGCTCATGGCTTCAAATCTACAAATCAATTAACTATTATTAACAGAAAATCGAAATACAAGTATTACTGATAATAAGTGTATTTTAAATCTATAGAATAACAGTCATCCTGCTATCTACTATTTTCCTATAGCTGTTCTAGTGTTGGCATTTGCAATTTCATTAATTTCAATTGTACTTGCAAGCGCATAATGGTTAAGGATCTATTATCATAGAATCATGTGATTATGTGTTAGCTTGCAATTTAACTACCATGATCATGAGGACTAGGTCCTATAAACAGGAAACAAACTTAAAAAGAAAAAAAAAATTTACTTTATATTCTGTGTACATAATAATAATAGATATTTTCTTAACATGTGAAGTTTTATAAGTTGTCTGTTTTTGTTAAGAAGAAAAGTGTTTTATAGAAGTTGTTCCTATCTTAAGCTTGAAATTATAAGAATTTCACCATAAAACTACAGATGATGCATCTATATATAAATTTAAATTTTTCTATCTAATTTTATTTAAATTGCTAAACAGTAAAACAATAATATATTCACTAATCAGATTGATGGATAATATTGAAAACATATATCAATCACTATTAACAATACATATCATGTATTCTATCGTATAAAATATGACAAAACATTGTAGCCACAAGTTAAAACTTAATCTAAAATTAATACATAATTATTTAAGAATAACTTGATATAAGATCTTTAATGTAGTCAACATCAATTTTTCCATGAGCCATTACACCAACCTAAATAATTGTTAGATAAGTCAATTAGTGAAATAACAGAATAAGTCTCATCTTAAAAATGTACATGATAGCTCACAAAAGCTTACCACAAATACAAGGTTCTCATTATAATTAACGGCACTAGCATAATTCCTTAAATGAATTGCGTTGGGTGAATTGAAAGAAAGACCTACAATATTATAAGGGCAGTCCATAAAATCTCTGCATAAAAATCATTGGCATTTTAGCATTTGCCTAATTTTAGTACTTACCTAACTACGGGAGTTGACATGAAAGTGATTAGTTACATAGTTTTAATTAATCTTAAAAGCTTTCCCTGACCATTCTTTGAATTGATACTGAACTTTTTCAACAACTCCACTTTAATAATTATTGAATATTCTAAAATAAGGATAGACGAAGATGTTAATATGATGACAAAAATTATGAATATGAATGGATTATGTAGTAATATTAATGCAAATTAGTTAAACCAACAGGAAAATAAAGCAAGTCAAACAAGAAAAATAAATTAAACTGGTATTACTTGATATGAAAAGGAAAATGAATAGAATAAGTACTATTGTCAAAAAGTTAGGCTCTATAGAGACCTAATCCTCTCCATCCATAACCAACTTGTCAATTTTAGAAAGATACCCCCTCTCTCATAGATCAATCATACTATAACAGACTTCTCCTCACTTAGCTTGAAAACTCTCTTATACATTTCTTATTTCTTCTAGTGTAAACTCTCCATAGTATGGACTTGACCAATTGACAGATCAACTGACCATTTAAGTCCATATTCTCAACTGTTGTCCTAACAAATACAGTAATATAATTATAAATAAAAAATTTATTCGTCATATTACAAAACCTTCTTAGTGTTTTGGTATTTCAGTTTGAGATTCGACTCTAATAAGAATTCTTTCATCAGTCCTAAAAAATACAATCAACCATGCAAAACTGACTACTTATAATTTGAAGGAGAGCTTATGCTTATTAATATTTAGAGTTAATTTCATCAAGAAAAATAAGATAAACTTTCAAACCATTGAGGTGGTATATAATACTTATTCAAGGAAAAACTATAATGGAATAAAAAATAATAAAATTAGTCAGAGAACCAATCAACGGCTATGTTGTAATTAGACTCTGGAATTATTTCACATCCAACTATTATGCAAAGATTACCATTCTACCAATTTCATGTTACTTATAAGTTATAACTTACAAGAGTTTATAGCCCTTGTCTCACAGGGCTTGCCTTTGGGCAATTCAAAAATAAAATATCCAAAACATAAAATGAAGACACCAACTCAGAATCAAGAAATGAAAATAGTAGTTAACCTCGTGAACAATATCAGGCCTATAATCATAAGGATTCAAATTTTTTCTCAGCAAAAACCTGGTATGCTCGTCTGGATTCAAAATCTTATATTTCTAGAATAAGCCATATAATTGCAATGATTAAGAAGAAAAATTACTTAAAGGTAGAGTTTGAAAGATGTTAGATAGAGTATCTCTCTTAAGAAGATGCTTAGAGAAAAAGACATTTTTGTTTTTTAATTAGTGGACAAGTTTCTCATGTATTTTAAAAGCATATTTTCAAGCTAAAATTAGAACGTTTATCTATTCAAACACACAATCTGAATATAGAAACATTTGTTTTTTAAAAATTATTATTTTAAATACTGTATTTCCTATTTTTAAATGGAAAAATGCTTACGGATATAAACACTAAAACATGATATTGACATTTATAAAATACAAATTTTCATTCTTTTCAGTGAAAATTCATTAGAAACTGAATCTGACTAATAAAGAGGGTTATGACCTAGTTAAAGAAAAAAAATTAACTTTGCCAACATATGCAGCAACTAGTGAAGCTTTCTCAAGAATGAAATACACTCTATTTTTTGAACTATGGCCATGAGGTGCCACTGGAATTCCCAGAAGTTGTACCACTAAATTATCATACTCTTCATCCGCTTTTGATTCATTGTGTTTTGAAGACATATTCTGTTGAGAGAAAATGACATGATTTTGGATGCAAACACTACTTAATAATAATAATAAAATTATTAATTTTATAAATATTATATGAATATAAAATATTTTGCTTACAACTTTGCAATGCACTTATATTATACAAGGAAGAAAAAGTAGACTAGTTAATGTAAAATAAAATAACAAACACAATTATGTTTCGCTAAAAAAAAGTCATTCAATCAAAAAACATAGACAATGTATGAACCAAATATATAACATAAGACTTTTTAAGAAAAAAATAAAAAAGAGAGAAGTATACTCAAAATATAAGTGAAAATTTCTTTCAGAAAGCTAAATAAAAAACTCACTTGACATGGGAAATGAAATGGAACAAATTGAACAAAAAAATATAAAACAGATTCAGACTATATGAACTAAGTCCTATTATGAAAATAAAATAGAGAATATTTTATTTTAAAACATCATGCTTATAAATAAGAAGAAACAACAATGACCCAGAATCTTATAATGAAAATGTTGTCCTAAAACACCACCTATATTCAACATAAAAAACACATAGCAGGAAACTTCAATGCAATTGTAAACTTGATATTTGAATTTCGAAACAAACAAGAACTGTGAAATAGGAATGACCATATTAAAAATTGTTAGCTAAGGACTGGCTGTATAAAAAATCGATTACTAAGCAAGTGTACCCGTTGTCAGAGTAAGATTATAAAAAATAAAGTACCAAGTATCGTATTTATTGGGACTGTTATTAAGAATTACTTCCTTAATTGCGTAATTATTAATGGACATGAAAAATAAATTTTGTTGATAAAATTGCTAAAAATAAAAGAATAATAAATTAAAAGGAACAAATATTCTTATGAAAATAAATTATAGAAAAATATGACTAAAGGTATTCAAGGGAAATAGACGAGTATCTGATTGTAAATCTTACTAAGTATCCAAATAACTAAAATTCTTCTTCAACTACTTAGTTCCAAACCCTTATCACTGTAGGAAATTCTGAAGTAAATCAATATCTTTTTCAAAAATAATGATTCCTAACCATCGGTTGATCAATCAGAATCTCTTCCTTAATTAATACTCCTAGGTTGCATTAAGTTGATTATGAATTCTATAATTAGGGTTAATCCTAATACATAAAACTTACGTCTTTCTATTTCTAGAAATACATTCAAGTCTTTTTAATTGAGCAATGTCAATTTCATGCAGGAATTTTATTCAAATTCAAACAAGAAAACAAGATAGAATACAATTGATACTACTCAATTAAACTTAAGAGAAAAGAACATGAAATAGCATTAGAAGAATTCTAGAAAATTTGGTCAATTAGGATTCATTATGTCTAGATATATTAAGAAAAATTAGAATCTAAACATCTTAAAACTAAAATTACAAAAGAGATTAATTAAAGACTTGATTCCGTTTTTCAGCCGTCCCGACTTCATATTTCCCTAGAACTGCCTCTCCTAGGTTTCTGTGTCAAGTTCCCTTTTATATCAGTCATCTAAGGGTTTATCTTTGCGCACAATTTGAATTTTTACGCAAGTTGAAAGTACATGCTCAAATACACGGCCACGTACTTTGTCCGTGTACATCTCTAATTTCCAACAATGGCCCTTCAAAGCTTTTCTGAAAAGTACACGCCTATGTACACTGTTGTAACACCTTAATTTAATTTCTATAAATAAAGAATTTCACAAATTTTTGAAATAATAAAATTTTCATTTTCAATCCAAGTTCATTAAGCATTTCAAATAAAGAAAGAGTTTTCAAATTATATCGAACAGTTGCTATAGGACTTATTCCAAATACAATAGTTTTCAAAATAATATTCTAAGCCTTATAGCAGTTCCATCCACCCATTCATTGAGCTCGGTGCTGATCGTCTTGATTATCTGAAAAATAAATGTAAGGATGAGTACTTACACTACCAAAACATATAATTAAGCATAGAGTCTCATCTCTGGCACATTTTCAATACATTAAACAAATACAGGCACAGACAACATTATCACATCCACAAGCATAAATCATGAACCCATGCATACGCACACCAGCCACACTCACATTGACACTGTGATCACAGATTTACACCATGAATGGTCGTCGGTTACCCCCGCCTCACGGATACCACGTGGGCAGTCACGGGTCGCTCAGCAAAGGTAATGGTCAGAGGTCTAGTCAGGAAGAGAGTGTGTGGCCTGTGGTGCACCCGTTCCACAATCGGTGTCACCACTACTCCCTCTTCTCCAAGGTATTTCTACCGTCCTCATCTCTCACACCCCGAGTGTATCGCTGAATCATTCACAGTACATTATAACAACGTTGCATGCCCCAGTCACACACACATTTTAGTATACGGCACATAGTCCACATTTAACAATTACGGCATTAGGCCCACATTTCATTTTTTATAGCATACACAACACATAGCCCATAATTCATTTAAGACACACAGCCCCTAGCCTATTTTCATTCATATTACATGGCCCTCGGGCCCACCTTTTCACACAATGTTCATTCAATTATACGGCACGAGTGCTCATACCCATTCACAACATCCAGTACATAATTCACATCATTTCCTTGCATCCAATGGCAACCAACACAAGCACACCACTCAATTTCACACAATATGCCAGAGGTCGGACACCTCCGGACTCAACCAAATTCATACAATTCATCAATACACATAACCTCATCTCCTATTTCTATCACATTACTATATTTGTTCAAATAAACTCATTCCTAACAAAGATGACTAAAGTAAAGTACTACCTTACCTCAAAAACGAAGACCCGACATGAAATGTTGATGGAATCGCTTCCTCACATGGATTTTGTCCCTAAAGCACACAGAAATTCCAAGGGAACTTAAGGAAAACCTCAGAAAACGAAAGTAAGGGACGAAAACCAAAACTCTAGCCATAGAGCTTACCTCAAAGAGCTTCAAACACTTCCCCAATCCTCAATCTGGTCGGTAGGAATGGGTTTGGGTAGAGAGAATCGTGAAGGAGAGAGAGGAAAATCATGAAAATAACCCTATTCTTGAACCCTAATCCTTCAAATACCCCTCTGGTCGCGACACTCTTGCTACAGCCAGATATTCTCGCTGCGACAGCGAAAAAACCAGAGAAAACTGTATTCTGATTTCTGCAGAATCTTGCTACAGCGAGATTACACCTAGAAATGCATCCTAGAATGTCGCTCTTTCGCTACAGCGAGAAGGCAACAGTTCTAGTCCTTCCTCCCAGGGCCTTCTCGCTACAGCGAGAATCCTCTTGTTGTAGCGAGAACAGCTCAGTATATCGCCCTGCACTCAGCCCAACCAGCCCAATCCAAACAATCATACATATATATACATACATACACACATGAATATACATTTAAAGATATATATATATATATATATATATATATATATATAATTATCAAAATTAATATTACAAAATTTGGGGCGTTACAATAGTCATGTACTTTGACCGTGTACATTTCTAGTTTAGGTGATGCCTTTCAATTGATGCTACCAATGATATACACACTTATATACACGGGCGTGTACCTGCTCGTGTATATCTCTGGCTTGAATGTATGCTTGATTTATGCATCCAGTGATATATACGCGTATATACACGGGCGTGTACCTGCTTGTGTATATCTCTGCTTCCTTTCTTCCTTCAATTCTCAACATCTTTTAGGCTTTCACTTCTTGATCCTTTTCCTGAAATATGAATAAAAATGAACTTAATAATAGTAAATTCTTTCAATGAATAGTTTAAAAGTCTCAATTATCATTCATGAATTATAATGTAGGACCAAGTATAGAAAACATTTATCAAATTTCCTCGAACTTGAACGATTGCTTGTCCCCAAGCAAAGAAATGAATCAATTTAACCCTTGACAACAAAGAATCAAATTCCTGAATTTTTATTATTATTTTTTTATTTTTTTAAAAATTGTTAGATGGACAGTAATTCTTAAACATCAAATTGTGCCTTCATTTGCTCTCAACCTTTGTAATTTCAGACAGTTTTATTTCATAAGATGTTGTTTAATTTTCTTCACTTTGAGCCATGATCGACTAACAGGGTGCATTTTATGCTCCATCCCAGTTAACACAAGGTATTAATGAAAATTTCATCCCTTACTTTCCACATCGGTACCTCAAACAATTTTGGTATCCGGACATTGCCTGCAATCCACATTCAACTAGATATGCTTCTATGACATGCTCTTTTTATATTTGAGCAAAGCCCCAATTTTTTTAGATTTTCTTGATTCTATTAATTGCAAATATTTTTAAACAATTTGGCATAGATTTAATGTCCTCAATTCAGAAAAGTCTACTGAAACTTCAATCGAGAAACAATCAAAAACACAGTTCAAATAATCAGAATAACTGCCTATGATTTGATTTTTTTTTCATTTTTATGTTTTCAATAGATTATTCAGGAATATCATCTCTAAAACAACAATAAAATTGACTCACTATTGCTCAAGGATAGAACAATTCAGTTCAAACATCTATAATTATTCACCCTACATTGTAAGATTTGCATTGTCCTCAATCAAATATAAGAATTAAATTGCAACTGAACTTCCCTAAAAAGCAAAGAAATAAGCAAAGAGTTGTGGGAAACAAAGCTAATTTGAGATTCAATTCAAGAAGAAACCTGATAAAAAATTATGTATAAGGAAATTTAACTCAGTTCAAAGTGACAAGAGGAATAGAACTATCAAAATAACATAATAAAGAAACAAAACCAATAGTAAAAAAAAATAAAATAGAAGCAATATAAAATCTGATGATAACATAGGTAAGAGATGTCTAACAACTAAAACTATCATAAGTTCAACTCACTAGCATCACTTGAGTCTTCATCATTTGTACCAGGAAGTGGTCAGAAGGAGATGGGGTTGGATGAAGGACTGTCAGTGCTGAGATACAGAAATCTATGAACAGAGCAGCAAAGTTGGCTTCGACTGTGGATTCCAATCTAGCCAAATAGTGAATGCAGTCTTGGTGACTGCTCCTCAAAGACCGTTGGGATGCAACGATTTGCTGCAGCTGATGATGAATGAGGCTGGGATCTTCAGGAGGTGCAGGGGGACTGTTGACCCTGGATGGGTGAGAGGGTAGCTCATTAAAGGGGTCATCTTGGGCATCAGTGGGGTATTAGCTACTGGTTCAAAGTGCATGGCCTTCAAAGTGTCGTGCAGGATGGGGCCATGTGATTAACCAGTGTTAAACCAGAAACATCATTCAAAATTTCTAATCCCTTAGCCAGGCGAGTGACATATGGATCTGCACAGATACTCCCAACCCGATCATCATTGGCTTGAGAGAACAAAAATTTGGCCAGACAGATACCGAGGTGGATGGGGATCTTATCAATCATACTACGTGGGTATTCTAGGTCCTTTGTACCCACAACCCCAAAGCTGTGACCTTTCCTAGTAAAAGTGTGGGCTAACAGAGCATGTACATATCTTCAAGTTGGTTTCTTCAATGTGGATGCCTTGGATTGAGTAGGATTCCAATCCTTATCGACAACGCTAATCCTTTTCCAAAAATCTTTATTGGAACAACCTAAAAAAGGGATACGGGCTAGGTTTCAGTACTCTTCAGTGAGTACAAAATCAGAGGTGTAAAGCCCCATCTGGAAAGAAAATTCAGAGTAACTCATCTTGTACATGTTATTCATCATCCGAAATTGAATGGAGTCTTCAAAATCCCAACCAGAAAATTTCTTTTCAACAACTAGAGTGGTGAGGAATTCTAATGTGAGTTCTCTATAGGTAGGCTCAATAATAGAAAACAGAACTTCCCAATGCCCTACTCCTACCAATTCCCTTACTTCATCAACCAAATTATAATGTTGTAAAACGTCCCATTCAATAAATTTGCTCTGGCCCTAAACCTTAATTTTCAGTTTGTCATACCTTGCAATCTTTTGGTTTCTCACACTTAAAGCAACATTGAATTGAACCAGATCTAAGTAATTAGAATAATTTAATTGAATGTTAGGTTCATCGAGTTAAGGAATTAACCTCTGAATAATACAATGTGAAACTGATTGTCATTCTTTCTAATTATTTGTAAGTTCAGAACTTTATTGATACAATATTGGAGTTTTGGTGAAGCAACTCCCTAGCTATGGTTTCTACCTCTGTTTTCTCACATTTGCATGTTTATTTTCCTGTTTTTCTTCTGATTTTAACATTTGCCAATTTTAATTCTAAACACTCTCTGAAATTCGTGAAGCTCAACTAATTATGGCATTGTGAAGTGGTAATTGAACACTTTTATTCCCTAAGATCGATACTTGGGATTCTAATACAGTTCTATAAATTTTTATAACTTGCTACATCAACACTAGTACACTTGCTAGTTAATTCAACTTCTCTTCTGAAGTGTGACAACACTCCTCGACCTCCTGCGTTGCTACTCTTATCAACGAAAGTGAATGTTCCAGTCTTCCAGAAACTACATGAGCCTCTGCATGGCCACTCTTATGAAGCAAAGTGACAACGCCCAGAGTCAGGAAAAATTATAAATTGCAGAAATGCTCAGATTTTTAGATCTTTTGTTCATTTTTCGTTTCCACCTTGTTCCTTGGAGTGGAGAGAATCTAAGAGAGAGATTGGGGACGAGCTTCGAGCTCCAACCTAGAGGAATCAGATTGAGGATCGATTGAGGATAGATCTTCTGTGTTCTTCTTCTTCTCTTTCTTTTTCTTTCTCTGCTGCAATGGCTGTGTAATTTTTTCGTAGTTAGGGATTGTAGATCCAAAACGAACATGTTGAATTGATTCTGGATCTGGATTTCAAGTTTTGGAATGGATTGAGTGGTTGATTCTGCACCTTACGTAGTAATTGAATGGAAATTTAATTAACTTATTTCAGAGGAACTCTTGTCAATGGAAATTGACTTTGTTCTTCATATCTGAACCAATCACCAAGATTATAGTTTTCTTAGGGATAAGAGAACTTGATCTTGCAATTCTCTGATTTCTCACACTTAAAGCAACATTGAATTGAACCATATCTACGAAATTAGAATGATTTAATTAAATGTTAGGTTCACTAAGTTAAAGAATTAACCTACGAATAATACAATGTGAAACTGATTATCATTCTTTCCAATTTCTTGTAAATTCAGAACTTTATTGATTCAACATTGGAATTTTGGTTAAGCAACTCCCTAGCTATAGTTTCTACCTCTGTTTTCTCACATTTGCTTGTTCATTGTTCTATTTTTCTTCTGATTTTAACATTTGTCAGTTTTAATTCCAAACACTTTCTGAAATTTGTGAAGCTTAATTAATTGTGGCCTTGTGGAGTGGTAATTGATGAAACGATGTTTTTGCTACTCGTTATGCACAAAGATTGTCGTTAATCCTCATCAAATATACAAAGAAATGAATACAATACTAGGATGTTGTCTTAGGTGATCTCCAAGAAATTTTTAGTTGGGAACATACATCAACAAGTATGAACATAGATATTAAAGCAAGTAAATTAGGGGGAGGTTTGTCAATTTTCAAATTTTAATCAATTGCAAAATGTAAACTAGTGAAATGCAATCAATTAAGAAGAGTAATCCCTCGTCAATCAATAAGTTCTATCCCTATTCTTTCAAATGATTCAATAATCTCCTATTTTTCCCTTGAATTAAGTTAATCTAACAAGCGAAAATTAACTTTAGTATCCCAATTAAAATTAAGCATCTTAATGGGCTCCAATCTCTATCCCTAAGATTAAGCAATCTCAAAGATTAATCAAAATTAAGCAATTTTGGATTAGAATTTTATTTGGGTAATTTAGGGTTCATTAAGCAATGTTCCCCTCATGCAAATTTCATTTCATTCAGAGATTGGGGTTAATAAATTCAAGGAAAGAAAGAGTAATATTGCCATTAAACCCAAGAATTTAGGAACCATGTGAGTTGACTAAGAATTACAAGAGAATATAACCCTCCATATGGATGGGCTTCACAAATGAAAGAAGAGAATGCAGAAACGTAAGCAACATTAATGTAAAATCAATGAGAATCAAAGGAAAATTGGAAATTAAAACCTATAATGGACCCCTGGCTGTCACCGAAGGCTCCAAAGCTCTGAAAAGAAAATGTCCTAATTTGGCAAAGAGAATGAAAGAAAAATAAAAGTTCCAGTCTCCGTACTCTAATTTCTAAAATCTATTTATAGTAAATGACATGTCAGCAAAGTGTCCACTTTTGCCTTTGAAAGTATCCACTTTGGCTCTTGAGAGTGTCCACGTGCATATTCGTTGGCTTGCAAATTCTCTGGTCTCATGACTCCTTTTATAAGGAACCGAGAACATTCTTTCTATACCACATACTTATTTAAAACGGGTAATAGAAAATATAAGTATAAAATTCACTTCTCATTCAAAGTAAAATAAAGTTCTGTACAACAAATATCCAACAGAACAACATAATATTACAATTAGTCCATAATATTCAAAATACCCAAAATTATACTACGTAGCTCCCTCTACATGAGATCTTAAAATATAAAGAAAAGAAGACTTTAATGCAAGATTACTCAACTCCAACTTCTAACATTTCTCCACTGGCCCCTTAGCCTGTGAAGTAGATGCAACACCTACTACATCTACTCACGTACCACCGTACATTCATCGCAGTACACACACAACGACATAAAAAGAAATGCGAGGGTGAGCTTACCAAACATAAAATAAAATCATATATATAGAGCAAAATATTTCTCTCAACAATAACGTAGTTCATAGGTTAAAGTAAACTCTCCTTACCTCAGAAAGATGATTCACACTAGATCTATCGAATATTACTTGTTTTAATGTAAGATTCACCGAAGATTCGACTTTAGAACATAGTTTCTCTTAAGAACACCATGAACTTCTATGAGAAAGAGAAGGAGAAGAGAAACAAATGGTAAATCTAGCTTTAAACTTAAAGAAACTTACTTCAAATCCTTTAGAATAGACGTAGAATCTCAGATCTGGCGAGAAATCTAAGTTTAGGAGAGTTTATTATAGGAGAAAATGGCAGTATATGGCCTTAGAACCTTTGAGAACCTTGGATATGAGTAAAGAAATGAAAATTTCGTGTGAAGCCTCTTTTATATAGAAAATATTTGAAATTTACTGTTCATCGTCGTACTGTTCACGTCGGAAACACTACTCAAGACACTATTCACGCTGGAAAATACTGTGCACGCGTACTGTACGCATATGTGATGTCTGTCATGACATCAGGATGATGTCAGCAGTCACTGTACATACGCAGTTTTCACTGTTCATACACGGTTTGTACTGTTCATTGGACACTGTTTATAGGTACTGTTTATTTTTTTTTTTTTAAATAATTTCAAACTCCATCTAAATCTATTCCAATACGAAATAATCCTTCAATTGATATTTAACAAGTATAAAATATTATAGATTATTCAATAATAAATCATAAGCTTGACAATTCTCCTCCCGAAAATAAATTTTCGTCCTAAAAAATTTTATCCCTCAGAGAAAAGATGAGGGTACTACTCTCTCATTCTTTCCTCTAACTCCCATGTGGCATCACCAGTTATTGGGTCCTAAACAACCTTTACTAACCAAATAGATTTGCCTCTAAGTTCCTTAACTCTAGTTTCCTCGATATGAGCGGCTGGAACCTCCACAGACAAATCATCTCTTAACTCCACAACATCAAGTTCGATTACATGAGACTAATCAGGAACATACTTTCTTAGCTGCGACACATGGAAAACATTATGTAGTCCTGACAATTGAGGTGGTAATGCTAATTCATAGGCTACTGGTCCTCTGAGATGTAATATCTGATATGGTCGTATGAATTTAGGTGTTAACTTCTTAGCTCTTAAGGCTCGCCCCACACCTGTAGTGCGTGATACTCTCAAGAATATATGATCTAATGCACAGCATGAAAACGATTTCCAACTGGTTTCACAGCCTAAGTAATCCAGAAAGAACCGAGCCGGTCCGGGAGCGACCCATTCCGGTATCTGGATCTAGACAAAGACAAAGAAGTGTACCAAGATGAACTTACCGTTACACGTCTACCCACCTAAACATGTAACTCGGCTCTATAATGATGCAAAACATATATCTCAGCATGATGCACACTGCCAAAATTATTTTAGCAGCTCATCTAAAGCAAGTTTATAATAGATCAGCCAAAATCTCAGCATTTTAAATCAATTTACAGCAATTATAGCTTAGAAAATAGCTTTCATTCAATAGATCTAACAAAATCATATCAAAACATCTTGAAATAGCATATTAAATCGTTCAAAACGTAGTTCATAGGTTAAAATAAACTCCCCTTACCTCAGAAAGATGATTCACACTAGATCTACCAAATATTACTTGTTTTGATGCAAGATTCACCGAAGATTCAACTTTAGAACGAAGTTTTTCCTAAGAACACCATGAACTTCTATGAGAAAGAGAAGGAGAAGAGAAACGAATGGTAAATCTAGCTTCAAACTTAAAGAAACTTACTTCAAATCCTTTGGAATAGACATAGAATCTTAGATCTGGCGAGAAATCTAAGTTTATGAGGGTTTATTATAGGAGAAAATGGCAGTATATGGCCTTAGAACATTTGAGAACCTTGGATATGAGTAAAGAAATGAAAATTTCGTGTAAAGCCTCCCTTATATAAATTTTTTTTGAAATTCACTGTTCACCGTCGGAAACACTGTTCACCGCCTTACTGTTCATACCGGAAATACTGTTCAGGACACTCTTCATGCCAGAAAATACTGTGCACGCGTACTGTACACCAGCCATGACGTCAGGATAATGTCACTGATGACGTCAGCAGTCACTGTACATACGCGGTTTTCACTGTTCATACACGGTTTGTACGCAGTTTGTACTATTCATAGGCAGTTTTACTATTCATTCGACACTGTTCATACAGTACTGTTGATGAATTCACATTTTACTACATTTTTATACATCATTTATTACTTTTTATAGAAAAGAATAGACTTAGATAGTGTAAATAAGATGAATATTCCAATTAGGCTAAATAATATAGGTTTCTTAGTTTTTTTGTTAATTTACATAAATTTAGATAGTTTATTTTAAATATTTTGATCATTTGAATAATATGGCAGGAATCCCCAAGCTTATTTTGAAGAATTATTGGATTTTGAGGAATTTGAGGTGAAAGTAACTACTTTCAATATTGATAGTGACAATTACAGCAAGCCACTTCCAGCAAAGGGACCAAAGTGATCACTTTCAAAGCTTAAAGTGACAACTACAGCAGCCCAAAATCAACCAAACCTGCGCGTGGTTACTATGAATATTCATAGTAATCACTCCAGAGACCCAAAATGTCCCAGTGCTGCGCGTAACTACTATGAATATTCATAGTAATCACTCCAGAGAGGAAAAACCCAACTGATGCTGCGCGTGGTTACTATGAAAGAATGAGTAATTACTTTGGGCGGCGCCAGCTTTAGTATAAATAGATTTTTACCAAATTAGGGTAGAGAGTTCTTACACTTTTTGAACCTTTTCTCTTCTTTACTCAATTTAGGATATTTTTCCAGAGCTTAGGGCAACCTTGGGTGACAGCCAAGGGTCCAACCTAGGGTTTGGTTTCTCATTTCTCTTGCTTTTACATTAATGTTAATGAGTTTTCTGCATTTTCCAACTGCGTTTTTGACCGCATTTCCATGGAGGGCTAAGTTTGTGTAATCCTTAGTGAATTCACATGGGTTCTTGAGTTCCTTAAATTTAATGATAATATAATTCCTTTCTTTCATGAATTACTTCTTCCTTGTCTCTTGAATTGAATTAATGGTTAATGAGGGGGGTATTGCTCAATTAACCCTAATTTCGTTTTAAGGAGATTCTAAACTAAGGGTTACTTAATCCTAGGTTTAATTCTAAGGTTGCGTAATTTTGGGATGAGAGATTAGAGCCTAACAAATTGCGTAATTTCGTTGGGACCATAAGGTTGATTTTCGCTTGTTAAATTAACCTAATTCATGGAAGAGAGGATGAATGTTAAATCTTGAGTGGAATGAGGATAGAATCTATGTGGATGAACTAAGGATTGCTGTTTTCTTTTGTTTGAATTAATTAAACTCATTTGCTCATTGCTCTTTATTTTGATTTGAAACCACAAAACCCCCTATTTTAATTGCTTGTTTAATTATTGCCTTCAACATGTTTAATGAAGATTAATAACCAATGTTCATGGGAGACAATCTAGGGTTACCCTAGTACTACATTAATTTGTTTAAAATTTGATGAGGATTTACGACAAATCTTTTAAACACCTCGAATTAAACCATCATCAAATTGGCACCGTTGTCGGGGAACATTGGTGTTGATTTTTTCATAAACATGTTATTTGCTCTGTTTTCATTTTCGTTTTCTGCATTGTGAATACTTTAGTATTGTTGTAGTTTCATAGGTAAGTAGAGATATCTTGCATTTAGGTAGAACCAATTGCTGTTTTCTGCATATTGTTTGAATTCTGATTTCTGCATTTTAGTTTACCACACTGTATTTTTGTTTGCTGCAATTACCCTGTTTCTGCTGCATAATTCTGCAGAATTTGTGTTTATGTGTTGCCTATTTTCATTCCATAGTTTGCAATTTCTTTCTATTTTTACTGTTTGGTGTTAATACTTTATTTTACTGCACTTAGATGTTAGTTTTTTTTTTGCATAATTGTCATCTGAATTTTTCTGCATTTTTACTGCTTCATTAGTTTACTTCTTTTCAAATTTCCATAGACAATTCCTAATGAATGACCAAATCAAATCCAGGAGATTTATATCCTCCAGATATTGAAATTGATAGGACATTCCATAGAAATCTTAGGAACCTTAGTAGACAAAATTCTGCACATATTGAGGAACCATCTTCACCATTTTCTCCATCTTCTATATATTCTTCTTTGCATTCTTTAAATTCTGAACCTTTAGAAATGGTAGAAAATGACTTGACACTTAAGGAGCTTGCCGCACCGGACGTGACCTACCAGACTTTATGTATCCAATACCCGGATGTGGATGCCCCTTTTGTTCTTAAAACTGGCTTAATCCATCTTTTGCCTAAATTTCATAGTCTTGCAGGTGAAGATCCGCATAAACACCTCAAAGAATTTCATATTGTTTGCTCTACAATGAGACCACAAGGTGTTCCTGAAGAGCATGTGAAATTAAAGGCATTTCCATTCTCGCTTATGGATTTGGCTAAAGACTGGTTGTATTATCTTCCACCTGGCTCTATTACAAGTTGGGACACCCTTAAGAGATTGTTCCTGGAAAAATTTTTCCCCGCCTTAAGGGCTGCCTCAATAAGAAAGGAAATATGTGGTATTAGGCAGCTGGAGAGGGAAAGTTTGTATGAATATTGGGAGCGTTTAAAGAGACTTTGTGCTAGCTGCCCCCATCATCAGATAAGTGACCAACTCCTAATCCAATACTTCTATGAAGGCTTACACCCAATGGATAGGAGCATGATCGATGCAGCTAGTGGGGGAGCCCTGGTTGACAAGACTCCCGTAGCCGCTAGAACTCTTATTGAGAATATGGCAGCTAACTCTCAACAGTTTGCTACAAGGCAAAACTCCATTATGTCCAGAAGTGTCAATGAAATTCAAACTTCAGATTCACACAAGCTGGAGCATAAACTAGATGAGTTGGCTTCGATGGTAAAACAGTTGGCATCCATCCAAAAGAATTCTGCTGCATATACACCTCCACATCCATCCATTCCAGCAATGCTTTGTGGGATTTGTTCATCTACGGATCACTTCACTGATAGTTGCCCCACATTGCAGGAAACTGAATCTTCGGAAGGTAATCCTCAAGCTTATGCTGCTAATATTTATGCTAATAAGTTTCCTTTTCAGCAGCCGCAGCAACAACAAAGCTGGGATTTATCTTCCAATGGATATAATCCCGGTTGGAGGAACCATCCTAACTTAAGGTGGGGAGGAAATGCACAGCATCAAGGCTCTAGCCAACCAACTAGCAACCATTTCCAACCGCATCAAGCTAGACAAAGCAAGCCATATTCAGCCCAGCAACATCACCATCCATCATCTTCATCTCAACAGCACCATCAAGCATCTTCTTCAATAGCCGCTGCACCTCAAAAGAATGAGTCATCCTTGGAAGACCTTGTGAAGCAACTCACTATGAGTAATCTCAATTTCCAACAACAGAGTCAAGCCTTCCAGCAACAGACTCAAGCAAGTATTAAGACCTTGGAGAATCAAATGGGTCAACTTGCTTCATCCCTTAATCAACTTCAATCTCAAGGCTCAGGCACTATCCCTGCACAAACTGTCACAAACCCAAAGAATGTGAGTGCCATTACCTTGAGATCTGGTACGGTGATGCAAGAGCCAGAAATGCCTACTGAAAACGATCCCAGTTGCACTTTAGCTGCAGAAGGTGAAGGAGGAGAAGTTGAAAGCCAATAGCAGCCTGCACCTATGCCCACACCATGTCAACCAAAAGTGGTAGACAAGGAGAAGAGGTCTATTCCTATTCCCTTCCCTCAAAGAATGGTTCATCCCAGCAAGAAGCAAGAAGAGGTTGATAAAGAAATTCTGGATACTTTCAGAAAAGTTGAAGTCAATATCCCCTTGTTAGATGCTATCAAGCAAATCCCAAAGTACGCCAAATTCCTTAAGGATTTGTGCACTCATAGAAGGCGTCTAAAGGGTAATGAAAGAGTGAACATGGGGAGAAATGTATCAGCTCTTTTTGAGAGGCAGAAAACTTCCATTCCTGAGAAATGCAAAGATCCAGGGACGTTTACTATTCCCTGCATTATAGGAAACAATAGGATAGATAATGCCATGCTTGATTTAGGTGCATCTATTAATGTTATACCTTTATCTATCTTCATATCTTTGTCTCTTGGACCACTGCAGCCCACGGGTGTCATCATCCAATTAGCAAATAGGAGCACTACTAATCCAGCCGGCTTTGTGGAGGATGTGCTAGTGAGAGTGAATGACTTGATCTTTCCTGCTGACTTTTACATCTTGGACATGCAAGAAGAAGAACCAATAAAAGGAGCTGCACCAATCATCTTGGGGAGGCCATTCTTGAAGACGGCCAGGACCAAAATTGATGTGCATGCTGGAACTCTAACTATGGAGTTTGGAGAGAGTGTGGTGCGCTTCAACATACTAGATGCTATGAAGCACTCACCTGAGGAGCATTCAGTTTTTCACATTGATGTTCTTGATAGCTTGATAGATGATAATTTTGCTGAATTTTTAGGAGACTCTTTCGTTGATTTTTCTGATTGTATAGATACCATAGATACTAAAATTTGTGAATATTGTACTAAGTCATCTTTGTGTGATATTTGTATTGCTGATTTTCTGGATTTAGATTCTGCAACTTCTGACATTAATGACATTGAAAAATCAAAAGGGTTAGAATGTGGTTCATTGAGTACAACAAGTCTAATTGAATCTAACCCTTGTGGTTTAAATGTTGCAGAAATCATTTCAAATGAAAGTGCTAAAGCACTGCCTTCAGTTGAGCAGCCACCCACCTTGGAGCTTAAACCCTTGCCTGAGCATTTAAAATACGCTTATTTGGAAACAGGTGAGAAACTCCCTGTGATCATCTCCACTGAGCTTGATGAGGACCAAGAGGAGCAATTGCTTGATGTGATTCGGAAGCATAGAAAGGCTATTGGTTGGACCTTGGCTGACATCCCTGGAATCAGCCCTTCCCTATGCATGCACCGGATTTTGCTGAAAGAAGGATCCAAGCCAGTAAGACAGCCTCAGAGGAGGGTAAATTCGATCATATTGGAGGTGGTGAAGAAGGAGATCACCAAACTACTCTAGGCAGGCATCATCTACCCGATATCAGATAGCACATGGGTGAGCCCAGTGCAGGTGGTGCCCAAAAAGTCAGGGATTACAGTTGTGAAGACTGAGAAGGATGAGCTCTTGTCCACTAGAGTGCAGAACAGCTGGAGAGTCTGCATTGATTATTGGAGGCTCAACCAGGCAACCAGGAAAGACCACTTTCCTCTACCTTTCATAGATCAGATGCTGGAGCGCCTGGCAAGTAAATCTCACTACTGTTTCCTAGATGGATTCTCAGGTTATTTTCAAATATGCATAGCTCCTGAGGATCAGGAGAAGACCACTTTTACATGCCCATTTGATACATTTGCATATAGGAGAATGCCATTCGGGCTTTGCAATGCTCCGGGTACATTTCAAAGATGCATGTTGAGCATATTTTCTGATTTGGTTGAGCATTGTATTGAAGTATTCATGGATGACTTCACTGTATATGGGTCATCATTTTCTGCATGTTTAGGAAACTTGGATAGAGTTTTACAAAGATGTATAGAGACTAACCTTGTTCTGAACTTTGAGAAATGCCATTTTATGGTTAGGCAGGGGGTAGTCTTAGGTCATATAATATCTGAGAAGGGAATTGAGGTAGATCCTGCTAAGCTTAATGTCATTTCACAGCTTTCTTACCCCTCTTGTGTGCGAGAGGTGCGTGCATTTCTTGGCCATGCAGGTTTCTACAGGCGCTTTATCAAGGATTTTTCTAAGATAGCCCTTCCTCTCTCCAAGTTACTGTAGAAAGATATTGATTTCGAGTTTGGAGCCAAGTGCAAAGAGGCATTTGACTGCCTGAAGACAGCCTTGACCACAACCCCTATCATTCAGCCACCAAACTGGACACTTCCATTTGAGCTCATGTGTGACGCATCCAATTTTGCTGTGGGTGCTGTCTTAGCACAGCGGTTTGGTAAGGATCCACATGTCATTTATTATGCATCTAGGACTTTGGATCCTGCACAGTGTAACTATACCACAACTGAAAAGGAACTATTGGCCATAGTATTTGCTTTGGATAAATTTAGGTCATACTTGCTAGGGTCAAAAGTTGTGGTGTTTACTGATCATTCTGCCCTTAAGTTCCTTTTGAAAAAGACAGATTCAAAGCCAAGGCTAATAAGGTGGATGCTTCTACTTCAAGAATTTGATGTAGAGATAAAGGATAGAAGTGGAGCACAAAATTTGGTGGCGGATCATTTGAGCAGGATAGGGGGAGTCCCTGAACTCACTCCTCTAAAAGATGATTTCCCTGACGAGCAATTATTAGAGTTGTATACTTCAAAGTTGCCTTAGTTTGCTGATATTGTAATTTTTTTAGTTGCAGGAGTTTTTCCAGCAGATGCACCAAGGAGTGAAAGGGAAAAGATCAAGAATGATGCCAAGCATTACCTCTGGGATGATCCCTATTTGTGGAAGTTCTGTAGTGATCAAGTGATTAGGAGATGCATTCCTGAGGAAGAAACTGTATCAATTTTGCATTTCTGTCATGCATCCACTGTAGAAGGCCATCTTGGGCCCCAAAGGACTGCAAGGAAAGTACTGGATGCGGGTTTTTATTGGCCTACAATCTTCAAGGACTCTTGGCAAGTGTGTTCTACATGTGAGAAATGCCAAAGAACTGGAGGGGTAATCACCTTGAAGCATGAAAGGCCTCAACAATCCATTTTATACTGTGATGTATTCGATGTTTGGGGTATAGACTTCATGGGTCCTTTTCCTCCTTCCTTTGGTTTCTTATATATTTTGCTTGCTGTAGACTATGTCTCTAAATGGGTAGAGGCTAAGCCTACAAGAACTAATGATTCAAGAGTGGTTGCAGATTTTGTGCGTACTCATTTGTTTTGTAGGTTTGGAGTACCTCAAGCTTTGATTAGTGACCAGGGTACCCACTTCTGCAATAGAACCATTGAGACTCTACTGAGAAAATATGGAGTATTGCACAAAGTATCTACACCTTATCACCCCCAAACCAATGGGCAGGCTGAGCTCTCCAATAGAGAAATTAAGAAGATTTTAGAAAGGATTGTTCAGCCAAATAGGAAAGACTGGAGCAAGCGTCTTGATGACGCTCTTTGGGCTCATAAAACAACATACAAGGCTCCTTTGGAAATGTCACCATACAGAATTGTCTATGGAAAAGCCTGCCACCTTCCAGTAGAAGTAGAACATCGTGCTTATTAGGCAGTGTGAGCCTGTAATATAGACATAGACAAAGCTGGAGAACAAAGGAAATTGCACTTGCAAGAATTAGAAGAACTTCGCCTTGAATCAAATGAAAACTCCAGAATTTATAAGGAGAAGACCAAGGCCTTTCATGATGGAAAAATAGCAAGGAAGGAGTTTTTCATAGGTTAAAAGGTTTTGTTGTTCAATTCCTGTTTGAAGCTCATGCCTGGAAAACTCAGATCTAGGTGGATCAGACCTTTCATTGTGACTTCCATTTCTCCCTATGGAGCAGTGGAGGTAAAAAGTGAATCTACAAACAAGGTTTTTAAAGTGAATGGACATCGCCTAAAGCCTTTCCATGGGAGTCCTACACTTGAGACCAATGTGGAGGAAGTTTTCCTAGATCAACCTCCAGCTGATCTTGATTCTTTAACTATTCTGGAGTGAAAGCTCCATTTAACGTCAAGCTAGTGACGTTAAAGAAGCGCTTTGTGAGAGGTAACTCACAGTTTTATAGCACTTTCTAATTCTCTTTTGATTTCAATAAGCATTCTTTCATTTGAGCTGTGTTACTAGTCATGTTGCTTAGTTCATTTTGCACAAACATTTTGTTTAACACTTGACTCATTATTTGATTGATGATTTGTTCATAATTTTTGTAAAGGAAAAATTGCTGTAGTTGGACTCAATTTGTACATATATTAATGGAAGTCCAAGTAGAGAGGGAGGAATAATCATTTCCATGGCACCAAGCATTCACTCTAGAAGAATTTTGAAGTTTGCCATGAAGGTAATCACTTTCCCAAGCCATAGTGGTCACTTTCTACCAAGGTATGTGACTTTGCTCTCTGTAGTTCTCACTTTCAATTTTCATAGTGACCACTTTGAGGGCTTTTGAATTCATTGGTCTGCGCGTAACTACTATGAATATTCATAGTAGCCACGCGCAACACCCTGGGAAAATACACATGAAGGGCGCCTCTGTAGTGATTACTTTGAATATTCATAGTAACCATTACAGAAACTAATTTTTGAACATTTGATGCGCGTAGTTACTATGAATATTCATAATAACCACGCGCAACCTCTTTTAAAACAACTGAGAAAGGCGCCTCTGGAGTGATTACTTTGAAAATTCATAGTAACCACGCGCACCCCATTTTTGCTGAAATCCTTGCGCGTGGCTACTATGATTATTAAGAGTAACTACGCCCAACGTTTTTATATAAATAGGACCTGTTTCACGTTCACTCTCACTCTTCATTTCTGAGAAATTTTTCACTCCTCTCCTAATTTCCTGAGCACCTACTCCCTCAAATTAAATCCCTTGCATCTTAACGTCAACTCCCTACACTTTTGCACTGCATTTGAACTCTAATCCAGGTAATTTCCTCTCCTTCAGTCTCTGCGTTAGGTTTTTCATTTTTCAATTGGGGATTTTTAATTAGAACCAATTTGAGTTGAAATCACTAGTTAGAATCAGTTTCTGCAAAGATAACTATATGATTTAAAGCTAGTAGGGTGATTAATTTGATCCTGTATGTACAAATTGCCATGTTTGAACCCTAGGGTAGCCACTTTCATAATTTGTAGTGATTACTATGTGGGTAATGCTGAAATTCTGCTTCCCCTAGGTTCGTTTTAGTCTGGAATGTGATTTCTCTACATTAAAATTTGACTTCTCATGGTTAGAAATCAATTGCATTTTCCTTTTCTGAAGTTGAAGTGTTTTTGCTCTGAAGTAGTTACTATCAATATTCATAGTAATATCATAACCCAGAAATAAACCATCAGCATTTTCCAATACTTTGAGCAAACCCATACGCATTTTTCTTGTACTTATGCTGATCATCATTCCTGAATCATAATAAAGAGGACCGTAGCAACAGGATCTTTCACCTAGAAATTTTCTGATGCACAGGATCCATTAAAATGGCAAGTGCAGAGCATACTTCTTTCTAGTCAGAGACTAGAGGATAGTCATTATAAACAAAGCTTTCAGAGAGAGTAAATTAGAAATAACTCATGATGTATAAAACACACAATTTTATTTCGAGTTCGGTCTGCCTTCAAATGGCAAATACTCCTCCTTATATAGAGGATGGACAGCAACTACAATAATTACATCTGATAAGGTTGGATAAGATTCCGAACCTTTTTTAAAGTTACTTTTTAGTAAACAAACAAAAGTAAGACTTTTAGTACACATGACTCACACAAGAGACATAATATTAAAAGACACTTTATTACATAAAGCTACTTTCTCGAAAGTCTTTAGTCCTTGAAGATAGGCTCGTGACTTGGTGACATGTTGGGATCGTCACTTAAACAGAGACTGATTGAATCGAGAGGGTCTTGAGAGTCCATTATTGCATCAATACTTGATGAGTTTTCATTTCTGATTATGACATGACTTGTCATTTCTCAATTTTCAAAAGTGATAGAGGAACAAATCACTGGTGGATTTACAGGTTGAATTTTGTCCCTGTTGTTAGCAATCTACACTAGCAAGTATACTAGCATTGCAGCAAGTGATAAGTAAATTTAAGATCCAAATATCGTCTCCACAGGGAATTTAGGTTCAAGTACCACTTCACAGAATTATAACCATTTAAGTCATACAAATTTTGGAATGAGATTTGTATCATAAAACAACACTAAACCAAAGCAATTAAAGGTAAAGAACTTGCAGACAAACAGAGTATAAAATTGTGATGAAATGAAATAGCAATGAAGGATAGTTGGGAATTTATTTCACAAGAATATCAATATCAATCCAATTAAATCCTCTGAACATTCAAGCAATTGAATAATTGACAATCAGTTCACATATACCTAGCCAAAGGTTAATTCCTTAACTCATTGACCCTAACAATCCACTAAACCTCCCTAATCCCTTAGGTGAGTTTCAATTTCAGGTTACATTAAGAATTAGAACTATAAGATTGCAGAATTAGGTCTCCTTATCCCTAAGAAATCCCTAAACACTGGTTGCCAATTCAGACCGGAGCAAACAATCCAATTCCCATTGGTAAAGATTCCTCTTGATTAATCAAATGAATTTCCATTCAAAGATTGCATGAAAAGCAGAATTAACAACTCAATTAATCCAAGAACTTAAAGTTCAGAAGATAAAGTCGAATCAATACATCAATTCGAGTTCCATAAACCCCTAACTATGGGAAATTAAGCACACATTGCAACAAAAACAGATAAAGAAGAAGAAGAAGATGAAGAAGAAAAATGCAGAGCAGCCATGGCCACGAACTCCAATCCAATCCCTCTTCTTGGAGCTTCAAGCTTCGACCCCAATCTTCTCTCCACTCTCTCTCAACGACAATCTAACTAACAAAATAGAAAATGAGCAAAAGATCCCCGTTTTCGCGCTTCAATCATGTATATATAGAAACCCCAGTTCTGCGCGTTGTCACTTTTCTTCACAAGAGTAACCACGCAGAAGCTTTATGTAGTGCGCGTGTTCACTTTCAAGAGCAAGAGTAACCATGCGCAACTTGCAGAGTTGAAGGCTTCTCTGGAACATTCACTTTTATTCATAATAGTGGCAACGCAGGAGGTCAAAGGGCTGCGCGTGATCACTTTCGTGAGTAATAGTAATCACGCGCAAGCTGTCTTGATACAAGTGCCTCTGGAACGCTCACTTTTGTTGGCGAAAGTGACAACGCGCAGCTCATCAGGAATGGAGTCTTCTCTGGAACGCTCACTTTCGTTGGCGAAAGTGATAACGCACACTGGCAACGCTCACTCTTGTAACTAAAAGTGATTACGCACAGGCTCCTCTTCTCATTTAGGCTTTGGAATGATCACTTTCACTAACAATAGTGATCACGCCCAGCCTGCATCCCATAATTCTTGTATTTTAGAGTCCAACATTGCCATTCTTCCTCTTCCTTTCCATTGATAATCCATTTCCATGACTTTTGCTCAGATTATTCCTTCAAAAACAAGATAAATTCCTTAAGAACTAAGCATAAATTCTACAAATGCGAAAATAACTACAAATTGAAATAAAACTTTCAATCATTCTCTTTTCTCGAGTTTTTCTGCTTTCTTCATATATTTTCCTTATTAAATGAGCTAGAATTATGCTAAAATATCGGTAAAAATATGGATTCATCACCACCCCAAACTTGAATTTTTGCTTGTCCTCAAGCAAATCAAACTAAACCAAGGGTAAGTTCCTCCATTTTCAAATTCAGTTCATAAACTGCTTATTTCAGATTTTTCTAATTTCTAATTCTGTGTTCTCTGCAAAATTTTCAATCAAGTTGTTCATCCAAATACTCATCATGATATTCCTACTGCATAATCATCATTGAGTAAGAATTGCTACCTAAGTTCATATATTTCATCAAAATTCATGTGAGTACAATTAATCAACATGATCACAAATTTCACTTGGAAGTGTTTCTCTCATCACTCAACAAGTGTTTAGGTGCTGTTTTCACTCTAGATCATCAATTTCACCGCACCCTACCATATGCTTGCCCAATTTCTCCATCTCCTCTCGCTTAGTACAATTAATCACACATCTAGAGGACTTTTTCAAGGTTATAACAAGGCTAAGGTTAGGGTAGGTATCAAAGAAAATGGAAAATAATACATGCTATTTCAAAAGATCGAGGCATTTTGAGTGATTTGTTTTAAAACTAGCCTGGATTTGCATTATTCCTCCTTAATTCTCTCACTTATGCAAAAACAGAATTTTTCTGCAGCAGAGTTTTCATCTCTTTTCTTGCTTTCGATCACTATCTTCTTTTCTTTGATATTCTTTTTCTTTTTCTCGCAAAGATTTTGCTGCATTTCTTTTCTTTCGAACTCACATTTTTGTTCTTTTCACAGCTTTGCTTCATAAATTTTTCATTTTGCTGCAGCACTTTTGTTCTTTCTTTCTAGTTTGTTGAACTCAAACTTAGATATTTCCTACCCCAAACTTAGAACATTGCTTGTCCTCAAGCAATTAAAATCTGGATGCCACCCCAAACTTAGTTTTAAAACTCGTTCTTGATTAAACTCATTATGCCTTTGATCTTTTGAATGGTAAAAATTAGTTTTTCAGCAAGGCTTATAATGAGGTAATTTCAAGAAAAGGGATATTAAGCTCAAAAGGGTGAACTAAGACATTCAATCATAAAGGAAGGCATTTAGGCTGACTAGGATATCAATCATGGCCTCTATCATGTGGGTGAAAACTGTAACATGCATATTCAATTTAAGAACAAGGGCAAGTTCTAGAGAATGCAGCCAATTATGATTAATCACACAAGAAAAAGAATTAGACAGCTCAAATCTCACTAGGTATTTATAAGTGATCATGTGGGTTAATGAAAACACAATGCACTTTTCAGAAATCTATGCACCTAGTGGCAACTGCCTCATTTTTGAAGATACAAGTGTGATCTCATTTTGAGAATGGGAAAAACAACTTAAAAAAAAATTCACACAGAATTCACAAAATTGTCATTCATTTTTATTTGATTAACAGCCAGCAATTTATTATCTATTCTAGTATTTTGGTGTTTTTCAAAAACAATTCAGTGTAATGTGAAGCCAACACATGAACAAAAGGTAGAGAATGAAACCTCCCTTTCATGGTAGCTTGTGCAAGTGTCACCATCCAATGTGTGTGAGTGTTGTGTGTGTGACATTCTCTGCACAAAACACCAAAATTCCATCCATTAGCAAGTAAAAGGTAATTAATAAGAAAGCTAACATAAATGCAGAAACGAGATATGTGAAAATTAACCCAAATTGTACCAAATTGTAATTACAACCCAAAAAGTTTGAAACCTAACTACATCAATTTACAAAACTCCTAATGACGAAAAATAAATTCCTAAACTAGTCTTCTTGGGCATCCTCTTCATCGAAATTTCATCTTCATCTTCTTCCTCATCCTCCTCATCTTCCTCTTCCTCCACCACTTCTTCGCTTGGTCTGGAAATTGAGTCTTGTAGATTGGCAAGTCTTTAAAGACTGATGAGCGTAGACATTGAGCATTCTCGGCCAAATCTGTGTGTGATAAAGTTCATCTTTAGTCATTCCCATTTTCTCGACCAATATTCATCAACACACATTCCACTAGCATAGTTCCCGCCTTCAAACCGCTGTGGAGCTCGGTTGTCGTTCACCAATTGATTTTGCTTTTCAACCAAAAGATGTAGGATGTCCTTCATCTTCATTGGTTTCTCCTTTCGAACTGGGTGGGGATAGGTGCGGTGAAGTGCAGGAGGTGGTGGCATAGATTTCCTTTACCATTGAGACGAGAGATAGGGGAGCAGATCTCGATTTTCTCTTGGTAGTCTCCAACTTCAACTCCTGCATCCTCACAAAGTAAAGTGATTAATGAGGGAAAGGCTAGTGAATCTCTTTTTGTTTTCGAATATTTAAGATACATTCACTAATTACTTCCCCCAAATCAATGTACATATCATTAACGATAGCAAACAATAATTCAGCCCTCTTTCTTGCCAGGGTTGAACTATGCTTGACTCGGCATGAAAGAGTTCAACAGAAAAGTACTCCGACTTTAGCAAATGGTAGCGGGTTCTTGGTGGTGATACACTTGGGTTTCGGGCGAGGTTCACTGCCAAGTTGTGCCTGGCTTTCCAATTACGTGCAGGATTTCAATATAATCCTTGTCCTGGACTATTCTTAAAGTCGGTGAAGTCCATCTCGCCAGTTGCCTGTCAGTGTAAATTTCCAACACTCGATTGATGTTGGCAGCAGTGAAATCCACCCTCATACCCTTGACCATTGTGTGAAATTTGGGAATTTGGTCTCCCTTGAACCGCATTGCATTTGCATAAAACTCCTGTGTAATTTCTCTCCAACCATTATCAGCCAAGGAGCAAAAGTTGTCCCATCCCCTTTTCTGAATTTCTTCTGAGTACTCAGGGTAGTTTCCTTCAGCAATTTCAAAGGCTCTATCTGGGACAATCTTCCTCCTCAGAATATTTGCCTTGAAATAGTTTTCGTGAGCAATACTCCTGAACCTTGGATCATGATCAGTAGGGGTAGAGGTAGAAGGAGCATTTCTTCCGGTCTACCGAGGTGGTGAAGAGGTTGCATGTGTGGTTACTCTTGGCTGAGGAGGGTCAGCGATTTCAATGGGTGAGAACGGTGAGACACCAGCAGTTCTTGCTCTTTTTGTGGTTGGAGAATTCCTGGCTGTTCCAGCTTGCATATTCCTGATAGATCTCCTTCTTGGAGTGTTGCTGGCAGATTTAGCTTTGGTCTTCTTAGCGGTCCAACCGGTGTATTCAACGAAGTTCGACCATTTTGAAACAAATGCAAAAACAAGCAAGTAATTTGACAGTTTAAAATTCATGACACAGAATTGTGACATTATACATCTCTTTACTAGATAAATTCAATCAATCCATGTGCGTAATTCCAATTTGTCTTTTTACAATCGATTCTTTGTCATGAGAATTTAATCATATAAACACACAAGCACTATTGCAAATTACTAAGCAATCAAAGTCAAAATTGGTTAAACCTTTAAATTTGTAGTTGAGAGTGCACACTTTCAAAGCACATCAGGTTAGCACATAGATGCAAAAAGAATCACAATGTTCAACCAGATTTCAACTACTAATGGTTCCTAAAAGAAATTATCTTCTGACAGTAAAATTTCATCCAGAATATTGCCTATTGTTTCTTTGAATTACATACAATTAGAACAATGCACTCATTCATTGTCATCAGAGACTAAATATCGACTTAATGCAGACCATTAGTATGCTATCTCGTACAATCAGCGGTAATATACAGTGATAATTGCTCCATATAACTCGGTTCGTACATCAACATTCATATATTTCATTAAAAGAGTATTTTCGTTGATGGCAACTGGAATATTTCTATTTCTTTCAGAGTCATGTTCAGATTTTTCGCATAATGCATATGTGAATATGTTATCAGAGGAGATTGAATGACTTTGAAAACCTATTCACAGTATTTAAAATTCCTTAAATCGAATACGCTCAAGATATTTCCCCATTTGCCATTTTTGACCTTTTTCCAGAGTTGCAGCAAAGAAAAACCCTAAATACAATTTCAGAGAATGCAGAGAACGTACCTTGAGCTTCAAAAATGTGAATGACAGTGAAAAAGAGGGAGAAATTGCTTGCTGGTTGCTTCACGAAAGATTTAAAGTCAGAGAAATTTCAGAGGGAAATGGGATTTAGGTTTAAATGGATGTGAACATGGTTCCTTTATATTGAATCTGGGGTCACGCGTGTGCACGTGCCCATTTATTAAGTGAAAAGTGAACGTTCCCTTATTAATAAAATTCTGCGTTATCACTCTTGTCGAACAGAGTGAGTGTTCCAGAGAGCTTGGAAATTTTGAATGCAATGCGCGTTATCACTATTACTGGGCAAAGTGATAACGCGCAAGCTTATTGCTTGAGCGTGGTTACTTTTATCAGTAAAAGAAGTAACGCGCTATGAAATATTCTATACTTACCTGCGCGTGATCACTCTTGACAAGGAAAGGAAGTGATCCAGAGAGTGTGTTTTTCTCATCTGCCTCTGCGTTATCACTCTCATCAGCGAGAGTGATTGTTCCGCAGAGCTGTGTTTCCCGATCGATTCTGCGTTATCACTCTCATCAGCGAGAGTGATTGTTCCAGAGGGGAAATCTCAGAATTCCATCTCTGCGTGATTGCTTTCCTGCAAAAGAGTGATTCCTTTCATCAATCCAAGTTCTCCAAACTTTAATTGGCTCACTTAACAAATCATAATCATTCTGATATACACTCACCATATAAAATACCTATTTCCTTCATCATGTTCACCTTTAATTACATATGCAACATTCATCCAAGGTCAATTTCGCAGAATTTATACTTAACATATTCACAATGCAATTCGACTTTTCCATAACACATTATAGTATGAAGTCCAATTGCATTTATCGATTCGCTACAAATGACAGATTTAGCATGCTTCAAAATTTATCTTTAGCATCAAAATTACAGAATATGATGAGTATGATGCAGAACTTTGTATTTTTCAGAGAATTTGCAGAATTTGATAACTATTATTCAGACTGTACAAGAACTTTAAGCATTCTAATTAATTCCAATCTGCATTCTTGTTTCAGCCACCAGATTTATTCCAAACATCAGATTCAGCAAGGTAACCAAGATAAAAAGTTCAGATTTTGACTTCTATGAATACTGTTAATTCAAAATTAATGCAGAAAACTTAAATTGGGTTAGAAATGTGAGTTGCCTCTCACAAAGCGCTCTTTTAACGTCACTAGCTTGACATTATTGATCTTTGATTCTAAGAGATAATTTTGCAGATAATGGCTCTTGCTCTAGACTTACACATTTCCTTTTTTTCTTACCAACTTGCAGCTTTTCATTTAATTCAGAACATGGTTGAAATAACAGTGGAGGAACTTCTAGCAACTTGATATACTCATTAATTTTCTTTCCCTCCTTTTCATTGTCTTCATATGTCATTATAGCAAGGACTTCTCTTATAACAGAAATCATCTTCTTTTTTTTCGGCTTGAAATTCTGCACTCCTTGAAGAAATCGAAGCTTCTTGTGTTTAGCTTCATCTATTGGCTCAGGTGCATCTTCAAACAATCGTTTTTTTATTCCTTTCTCAGGTTGTGTCTTGCTGCTGTCCTTTGGTTCTTTTTTTTTTCCTTTTCTTGATGTAATTCTTCTTGGAGTTGGTTTACTGCATTATTAACACAGGGAAGAGAGTCTAGTTGCAGAATGCATTCTTTCACTACCTCATCTTGCTTTTCATGAACACTACAATTTGCTGCAACTATTGTGCTTTCCAAGACTGCAATTTCATCATTTTTCTCTAAGGATGGTGGTATCACAGCCTCTATTATATCAATCTTCATGCAGCTCATATCATCACTTGGATGTTTAATGGCTTCAAATACATTGAAAATGACTTTTTCCTCTTGTTGCTTATCTTGAATCTTGTTTTCTTCATATTTTTCTAATGCTCTCTCTTTTTCAGCAGCCTTTGTACTTGAAATTTCTACCTCGCTCCTTGTGAAAGCAGCTTGGCATTGCTCTATTGGGTTCATCATAGTATTGCTAGGAAATCTCTCATCATTCCTTTTCAATAATTGTTCTGAAATTTGTCCTATTTGTATCTCTATCTTCTTCACCGATGCCTCTTGATTGTTGAAACTTGATTGAGTAAATTCCATAAATTGAAGCAAAGTTTCTTCAAGTTCATTTATTCTATTTGGAAGATTCTTTGAAGGTTGTTGTCCTCTTTGAGGTTGAGAATATGACACTTGAAAGCAAGGCTACGAAGAATGAGGACTTGAGAAAGGTGTTGTTGCAGCTGACATTTGTTGATTCCAATCATAATATGGATGACTCATGTTAGTTTGATATTGATATTCATGAGGAAAGGTATATTCAGATCTTTGAAAATTTCCTCCAAAATTGATTTCTTCTTGAAATTCTGGTGCAGCCACATCATATGTTTCATTCAAATCATTTTCACTGTAAAAATTATAAACCAATGGGTTAGTTTGGGCAACTCTAACTTGAAAATTATTAATCAAAGCATTAAGAGTATCTGGTTCATAAGCTTCTATTCTTGCAACTTGGCTTTGATAAAAATTCTGATACATGCTGGTTGCCATCAAACAATAGCGCAACTTTATTTTTTTCTATTTTTTTTTCTTGTATACAAAAAGAAAGAACACAAAAGTCGAATCAAATTTGTAACTAGGAAAAATGAAATATGAAATTATGCAAAAAATTACAAAACATAACATGCAGCAAATATAGAAAATTATGCAGAAAAATAAAAAACAAGATTATGCAGAAAAATGCAAAAGAAAACAGAAACATGAAAAATGAGATTATGCAGAAAATGCAAAAGAATGCAAAAGACAGCAGAACTTATGCAGAAATCTACACAAGATGCGAGAGAAATTATGCAGAAAAACTTGAAAGCGAACAACAACAAAAATAAATGCTCAATCTAGTTACTTTTCTGCTACTAATGATATTGAAATTCAAAATTCACAAGAACGGCGCCAAAAACTTGTTGTTAGCAATCTACACTAGCAAGTATACTAGCATTGCAGCAAGTGATAAGTAAATTTAAGATCCAAATATCGTCTCCACAGGGAATTTAGGTTCAAGTACCACTTCACAGAATTATAACCATTTGAGTCATACAAATTTTGGAATGAGATTTGTATCATATAACAACACTAAACCAAAGCAATTAAAGGTAAAGAACTTGCAGACAAACAGAGTATAAAATTGTGATGAAATGAAATAGCAATGAAGGATAGTTAGGAATTTATTTCACAAGAATATCAATATCAATCCAATTAAATCCTCTGAACATTCAAGCAATTGAATAATTGACAATCAGTTCACATATACCTAGCCAAAGGTTAATCCCTTAACTCATTGACCCTAACAATCCACTAAACCTCCCTAATCCCTTAGGTGAGTTTCAATTTCAGGTTACATTAAGAATTAGAACTATAAGATTTCAGAATTAGGTCTCCTTATCCCTAAGAAATCCCTAAACACTGGTTGCCAATTCAGATCGAAGCAAACAATCCAATTCTCATTGGTAAAGATTCCTCTTGATTAATCAAATGAATTTCCATTCAAAGATTGCATGAAAAGCAGAATTAACAACTCAATTAATCCAAGAACTTAAAGTTCAGAAGATAAAGTCGAACCAATACATCAATTCGAGTTCCATAAACCCCTAACTATGGGAAATTAAGCACACATTGCAACAAAAACAGAGAAAGAAGAAGAAGAAGATGAAGAAGAACGCAGAGCAGCCATGGCCACGAACTCCAATCCAATCCCTCTTCTTGGAGCTTCAAGCTTCGACCCCAATCTTCTCTCCACTCTCTCTTAACGACAATCTAACTAACAAAACAGAAAATGAGCAAAAGATCCCCGTTTTCGCGCTTCAATCATGTATATATAGAAACCCCAGTTCTGCGCGTTGTCACTTTTCTTCACAAGAGTAACCACGCAGAAGCTTTATGTAGTGCGCGTGTTCACTTTCAAGAGCAAGAGTAACCACGCGCAACTTGCGAGTTGAAGGCTTCTCCGGAACATTCACTTTTATTCATAATAGTGGCAACGCAGAGGTCAAAGGGCTACGCGTGATCACTTTCGTGAGTAATAGTAACCACGCGCAAGCTGTCCTGATACAAGTGCCTCTGGAACGCTCACTTTCGTTGGCGAAAGTGACAACGCGCAGCTCATCAGGAATGGAGTCTTCTCTGGAACGCTCACTTTCGTTGGCGAAAGTGATAATGCACACTGGCAACGCTCACTCTTGTAACTAAAAGTGATTACGCACAGGCTCCTCTTTTCATTTAGCCTTTGGAATGATCACTTTCACTAACAATAGTGATCACGCCCAGCCTGCATCCCATAATTCTTGTATTTTGGAGTCCAACATTGCCATTCTTCCTCTTCCTTTCCATTGATAATCCATTTCCATGACTTTTGCTCAGATTATTCCTTCAAAAACAAGATAAATTCCTTAAGAACTAAGCATAAATTCTACAAATGCGAAAATAACTACAATTTGAAATAAAACTTTTAATCATTCTCTTTTTCTGAGTTTTTCTGCTTTCTTCATATATTTTTCTTATTAAATGAGCTAGAATTATGCTAAAATATCAGTAAAAATATGGATTCATCAGTCCCACATGGTTGTATTATCATCATCAAGAGGACAAATTATATCCATTGCCTTTAGTTTGGAACAAGTGGATTTTATTTTAATCATTTCTTCACGCGCTCCATTTTCAGTATGGAGATGAACATTTAAATCCGCTTGATTGTGAGGTGGTCTATCAGGTTCAGATATTTCCAAAAGACTTGTATATGTATTCCAGACCTTGACTTGATTATGAGTGTAAAGCAATTTTGAAACTGGATGTTCAAAATAAGGTCTATGAATAATAACCACTGTCACATGTTTTGGAGTTTCAGCTGGAGGAATCTCAATTTCTTTCCAAATACTAAGTCTCTGTAACTCATCATGCACATCTTTCTTCCAGTTTGGAATAGGTTGATACCAAGTGAGAAATTTCCATAACAGGGTATGTTGATTTTGAAAATCATTAAGAAATTCAAACATGGCAAATGTGGGAAAAACTATAGGGTAGTGATATAAGAGGGTGGTACACCAAAGATACCATACATCTTCTTTAATTAATGGGTTATCCATTAATAAAGCAAAAATATTTAAGTATGGTGCATCAGTTTGGAACCAAGAAGGTTTAGGCTTTGTACCATGGTGATAAAGAGAAAGAGACAGATAATGGAACATGTGATTTTTTGCAAAATCTTTGATATATTCTACTGTGATAACTCCATCATTTCTTAAGTCAGGCGAAAACATTGGAAGTGGAGCTGGTCTGGAGCTAGTACTGGCTTCATTGAGGGTGAAGATCAAGGAGTATGTATTTAGTGAAGTAACAATGGCTATAGGCTTTTTGGGTCTGGATAAGAGATCAGGGACAACATTTTTTTCTCCTTTAATATGTTTGACAGTAAAATCATACCTGGAGAACCAATTTTTTAGTCTGAGAACCTGAGGATCAGGTGGCATCTTGTTTTTGAAGTCAAGTAATGCTGAGAAAGCAGAATTAATCCATTTGGACTTCAAAATTATATCCCCTGAGATAGAAGTCAAATTTTTGAATTCCATTTTTTACTGCAAGGGCTTCTTTGTAAGTTGTATGATAATGCTTTTCAGACTCTTTAAATTGTCCACTGGCATGTCCACAGTAAGCTTTCTTTCCATCGACTTCTTCAAGTAGAACAGCTCCCCAATAATGGTCACTAGCATCAGTCTGCAAGATTCTTTTTCCATTTCCAGGAATCTTCAGTGGAGGAGGATTCTGGGCTATTTTTTTCAGATGACGAATAGCTTTAGTTTGTTCACTGTTCCATGGAGAAGAGCTTTTTCTTAATAATTTTGACAGAGGACTTGTATACTTGGCAGCATTAGGAATGAAATCTCTAATATAATTCAGAATTCCAAGAAACTGTTGAATTTGCTTGACAGTGAAATTTTCATCAGGAAAATTCAGTAATTCTTCTACAATGTGAGGTTGAGGTTGATAATTTTCCTGAGAAAAATGCATTCCCAGAAAATCTATCTGGGTTTGAGCTAATTGAATCTTCTTTTCGACAATGAGATAATCCCATAATTATTGGAAAGGTCAAAGAACTTCTTTAAAAGAGTTTTATGAGATTCTGTGTCTTTTGAAAATAGTAATACATCATCAATGTAGATGAGTATACTATCAAGGATTGGTTCAAAGATTCTGGTCATGGCTTTCTGGAAAAGAGAAGGTGCTACTTTCAGGCCAAATGGAAGAACTTTCCATTGGTCTTGAGCATTTGGAATACGTAGCGCTTTATACCTATCAGAGGGATCAACACCAAGTTGCCAAAATCTGGATTTTAAATCAAACTTTGAAAAGATCATGGCATCTCTGATAAGAGTATGAAGAGAGGAGGTTTTTGGTATAGGAAACTTATCATCTTTGAGAAAATGATTAAGAGGTTTGTAATCAATTACCAGCCTCTTTTTTCCTCTGAGTTTTTCAGATCTTTTTTCAACATAAAATGCCTGGCATGCCCATTCTGATTTGGTTGGTTCAATCAATCTTTGACGAAGAAGTTCAGCACATTCTTGTCTGGCCAACTGAAGGTCACTTGGACTCATTCCAGGATGTGTGGCTTTAGTAGGATTGATATCCTCATTGAGCTTGAAAGGAAGCTTTATGAAAAATTCTGGATTATTCCATATTGGATTGGGATGAGAAAAATTCTCATGGCCATTTGCACATAAGGTTTTCAGCTTCTCCTTAAGTTCAGAGTATTCTGCTGGACTTTCTTCAAGAGAGTAAATTTTCAAGATATATGTATAAGGCTTGAAATTTCTCTTAAACTTGATTCCTCTTGGAAGTATTTGAAGTTTGTCAGTTAGACAATAAGCATCCATTCCTAGCAGAATATCCTTGTTAGGAAGATGAGTTCCTATGGGCTTGATCCAGATTATACAGTCTGGAAATAACTTAATTCCAATAGGCAATTTGGAGATTAAGTGAGTGTTGAAGATCTTTCCATCAGCAGCTACAAAGCTAGTTGTGTACTGAGCCCAGTATTCTTTTGGAAGAACATCTGGATTCATCATAGTCCTTTGTGCTCCAGTGTCCATGTAGGCAATGGCTTTGACTGGGGTACCATATTTATTGATGAGAACTTGAACCTCCACACAGGGTTGTGATGGAGTTTGGAGAATACTATTTACTTCTTGAGTAAAATAGAGAGGAATGTATTCTCCTTCTTTTGAAGAATCTGAAAAATCATCAGAAGATTCTTGGATAGCAAAGACAGTATTCTGATCTGCTTCTTCTTGTTCAGAGTATTCAGATTCTATATCTCCTTCAATAGGATCCAAAGAGTTTACCAAATTTTGAATAAGTGTGATAGTCATTACAAACAAAGTGAGTAAGAGCACTCACAATATCATGAATACACCCACAAGCACCTCAAATACCTCTTCTGCTGAAATCTCCCCTATCCTCTTAAATTCTCCAATCTCTCTACCCAAAGATTGTATCAAGACTGCCTCTGACAAAATAGAAAACTTGATCGAATATACCTATATTCCTGAAGATGCACAGATTCAGGAATCCATAGCTCCTCTTTTAAGCCCTTATAATGTTTTCCGAAGACACAAATCCTGGACCAACAAAGTAAATGCTTTGATCCTCAGAAAACAATCTCCCATAAAAGAGTATGTCCAATCTACCAGAATGGACCAGTGTGAGATCCCTGCCACAAAAGAGGAAAGATACATCAACCTAGAAATCCCCAAGACTTTCATAGATCATTGGAAGATTGAGGGATACACTGCTCTTCACTTTGGAGCAATAAGATTAGTCCTATCACTTCATGGTAGGAAAAATCTCCCAGTTACTGCCAGAATCACTCTCCTTGACTCCACCTATATTCACTATGAACATGCTGTCATAGCAACCTTACTAACCACTCTTCATGCTGAAAGTGTGGTCCTCACAATCTTTCCAAATTATAATGTCTCATTAAGGGACAAAACTCTGCCAACCAGACTAAAAGTCCAGATCTAGCTTACTGGAGCTGAGCAGATTGAAGGAGCCATCTCTGCTACACTCCATCATCAGATGATTTACAGGTTACAAAACCATGCTCATGACCTTCCTCCTCCAGGAATGGTAAATGACAACTTGTTTGTTATAGCCAACAGAAATGAGAATGAAGTTCCATCCATCATTCAAGTTCCCATACAAATCCCCAGAGCAGAACTTCTTAAATTGATTCCACTAGAATGGACGACTGATTATGAGAAGATCAGGCAAAATAATAAACCAATCCAGTCTTTTGAAGCCACCTTCAGAAGATCTGTTGATGGTGGTGTCAGAACCATCTTCAAAAAGCCTGATGAAGAACCAAGTCCTTCTACCAACTGTTTCTAGTCTCTTATGGTGATACCTATTGGAAAAGAACATAGAATCCCAGTATACAGCTTTAAACCAGATGGATCTTCTATCTATTAAGACAAATTTGATGGACACTTCATGTGGGATGTTGATCCTTCCATGTGTGATCCTGACTGTGACTGCTGGATGCATACTGGAGACACATCTGATGAAGAATCAGATGATGATGAAGATGACCAAAAGAGAAGGAAAAAGAAACCTTGTAAGCCACCTTCTAAACCTCGAAGAAAAGACCCTGGATTTACTCCTTGGGTGGGAATTAGGACTGAAAGAAAACCTTTATCCATCTATGATGAAGCTTTGAAGATCCTAAGAAAGGAAGGCCTATTATCCAAACCTCCTTGTGATCCAGATTTAATCACATGGCCTCCTCCTGCAGGATTATGTAATTCTTTTAGTTCACTTCCAGAAAAGGTTTCATCTCCTATCCCTTGCATGATGTTCACAGAGTATGACAAAGATTTTCCTTCACTTGAAAGGAAAGCGGATCCTGTTACTAAGGTCAACACCAGGCCTTTAGTAATACCCTCCGAGGTACAACCAGATGGAACTTATAAAGCTCCATCTCAAGCTAAAGAAGTTCTCAATTGGCAGACTGAGAATTCTTTAGCCCAAAACAGAATCTTGAAAAAGATGGACGGGAAAGTGGACCAGATCGCTGAAACTGTCCACAAAAATGAAGAAAAACTCCAATATCTTTCTGAAAAACCCAGGAGATGTTACAAAGAATCTCAGAAGCAGATTGCTAAATTGGAGTTAGATATCTCAAAACTGACAGAAGAAAATGCTGTCTTCACAGGAGAATATCACAAGAAAGATAGAGAAATCAGGAGACTTAAAGAGCAAGTCAAAGAAATGGATGAATTGATTGCTGCAAAACAACAAAATAGGGAAGCTGAAATTAATCCTTTTCTAGTTCCTCCTCCTGTTCAGTCAACTTATTATTCTCCTTTTAGTCCATCTCCATTTTACCAAGGTACATTTACAGCACCTTCCTACTCCTTACCCTCTGCTTATAGACCTAAGCCTAGGTCTTCTACTCGGGATTCCAAGGGTAAAGGGAAAATGAGTATTTCCTCTTCAGAAACCAAGAGTTTAGACTCTTCTGAAGAAGAAAAATCTCCTCCCAGAAAGTCATCAAAAGGAAGACAGGAAAGAACACCTTTTATAGGTGTTATACTTGAAGAGGATGAAACTATTGATAACTCTGAAGAAGAATCCCTTAGATCTTTATCCACTGAAGAAGATCCACCTGAAGAATTTTATGAATCTCCAACATCTGAAAAAACCCAAAGTGAATCAGAAATATCTGAAACCAAATCCTCTGATGAAGAATTCACAAACATTACTGAGATGCTGATGGTTAACACAGCACAATCCAGTAATCAAAGAGGATCCTTTTATGATTCACCTGATGAAGAAGAAGAAACTAGTAGACGAGAGAAAAAAGGATCAAAAATCAATGCAGGTCCTTATTTCACTCTTGATGATGTTTCTCCACAACACTGGAGAAAAAGACTACTTGATTTTGGAGCCTGGTTAGATACCCAATTTATGAAGATAGATGCAGATCCATATAAAGTCATTGAAGAATTCTATTGCAGAATGACTGGTACTCTAAAAGAATGGTACCACAATCTGGGAAATGTCAAGCAAGACCAATTTCACCAGCTAGGTAATACTCGACAAGTTCTTGGAGCCATACACCAAGAATTCGTGGGTGACATGGATCTCTATGATAAAAAAATTAGGCAAGATTACTTTGAAATGAGATGCTGCTCATTGAAGAAAAAAGATTTAGAAAGACATCATAAAAGAATGGTAGAAATTTTCTATCTTCTTAATGGATACAATGATGTCAGTCTAAAAAATACTTATGTTGCTTCTCTTCCTCAAGAATTACAACCAGAGATTCACAAACTGATTGTAGCCCAAGGTCAAGACTTAACGAGTCTTAGCCTAGGCCAAATTCATCAAAAAACTTTAGAATCTCTTGATAAACTCTGCAGGACACATTTGTTCATCTCTGATGTGATGAATGAAAGATCAAAGTTCACAAAGGTCTGCAAGAAGAAATATCTCGAAATTGGATGCAAAGAAAAGAAATACTTCAAGAAAAAAGAGAAAAAAGGGAAAAACAAAGGAACCCGATGTTTTATCTGCGGGAAAAAAGGATATTTTGCTAAGAGATGTCCAAACAAGGATGCCAAAGCTCAAAATTTGGTAAACTCTTTGGATCCTATTGAAGTAGATATAGAATCTGAATACTCTGAACAAGAAGAAGCAGATCAGAATACTGTCTTTGCTATCCAAGAATCTTCTGATGATTCTTCAGATTGTTCAAAAGAAGGAGAATACATTCCTCTCTATTTTACTCAAGAAGTAAATAGTATTCTCCAAACTCCATCACAACCCTGTGTGGAGGTTCAAGTTCTCATCAATAAATATGCTACCCCAGTCAAAGCCATTGCCTACATGGACACTGGAGCACAAAGGACTATGATGAATCCAGATGTTCTTCCAAAAGAATGCTGGGCTCAGTACACAACAAGCTTTGTAGCTGCTGATGGAAAGATCTTCAACACTCACTTAATCTCCAAATTGCCTATTGGAATTAAGTTATTTCCAGACTGTATAATCTGGATCAAGCCCATAGGAACTCATCTTCCTAACAAGGATATTCTGCTAGGAATGGATGCTTATTGTCTAACTGACAAACTTCAAATACTTCCAAGAGGAATCAAGTTTAAGAGAAATTTCAAGCCTTATACATATATCTTGAAACTTTACTCTCTTGAAGAAAGTCCAGCAGAATACTCTGAACTTAAGGAGAAGCTGAAAACCTTATGTGCAGATGGCCATGAGAATTTTTCTCATCCCAATCCAATATGGAATAATCCAGAATTTTTCATAAAGCTTCCTTTCAAGCTCAATGAGGATATCAATCCTACTAAAGCCATACATCCTGGAATGAGTCCAAGTGATCTTCAGTTGGCCAGACAAGAATGTGCTGAACTTCTTCGTCAAGGATTGATTGAACCAACCAAATCAGAATGGGCATGCCAGGCATTTTATGTTGAAAAAAGATCTGAAAAACTCAGAGGAAAAAAGAGGCTGGTAATTGATTACAAACCTCTTAATCATTTTCTCAAAGATGATAAGTTTCCTATACCAAAAACCTCCTCTTTTCATACTCTTATCAGAGATGCCATGATCTTTTCAAAGTTTGATTTAAAATCCGGATTTTGGCAACTTGGTGTTGATCCCTCTGATAGGTATAAAACTGCTTTCTGTATTCCAAATGCTCAATACCAATGGAAAGTTCTTCCATTTGGCCTGAAAGTAGCACCTTCTCTTTTCCAGAAAGCCATGACCAGAATCTTTGAACCAATTCTTGATAGTATACTCATCTACATTGATGATGTATTACTATTTTCAAAAGACACAGAATCTCATAAAACTCTTTTAAAGAAGTTCTTTGACCTTTCCAATAATTATGGGATTATGTTGTCAGAAAAGAAGATTCAATTAGCTCAAACCCAGATAGATTTTCTGGGAATGCATTTTTCTCAGGGAAATTATCAACCTCAACCTCACATTGTAGAAGAATTACTGAATTTTCCTGATGAAAATTTCACTGTCAAGCAAATTCAACAGTTTCTTGGAATTCTGAGTTATATTAGGGATTTCATTCCTAATGCTGCCAAGTATACAAGTCCTCTGTCAAAATTATTAAGAAAAAACTCTCCTCCATGGAACAGTGAACAAACTGAAGCTGTTCGTCATCTGAAAAAAATAGCCCAGAATCCTCCTCCACTGAAGATTCCTGGAAATGGAAAAAGAATCTTGCAGACTGATGCTAGTGACCATTATTGGGGAGCTGTTCTACTTGAAGAAGTCGATGGAAAGAAAGCTTACTGTGGACATGCCAGTGGACAATTTAAAGAGTCTGAAAAGCATTATCATACAACTTACAAAGAAGCCCTTGCAGTAAAAAATGGAATTCAAAAATTTGACTTCTATCTCAGGGGATATAATTTTGAAGTCCAAATGGATAATTCTGCTTTCTCAGCATTACTTGACTTCAAAAACAAGATGTCACCTGATCCTCAGGTTCTCAGACTAAAAAATTGGTTCTCCAGACCCAAAAAGCCTATAGCCATTGTTACTTCACTAAATACATACTCCTTGATCTTCACCCTCAATGAAGCCAGTACTAGCTCCAGACCAGCTCCACTTCCAATGTTTCTGCCTGACTTAAGAAATGATGGAGTTATCATAGTAGAATATATCAAAGATTTTGCAAAAAATCACATGTTCCATTATCTGTCTCTTTCTCTTTATCACCATGGTACAAAGCCTAAACCTTCTTGGTTCCAAACTGATGCACCATACTTAAATATTTTTGCTTTATTAATGGATAACCCATTAATTGAAGAAGATGTATGGTATCTTTGGTGTACCACCCTCTTATATCACTACCCTATAGTTTTTCCCACATTTGCCATGTTTGAATTTCTTAATGATTTTCAAAATCAACATACCCTGTTGTGGAAATTTCTCACTTGGTATCAACCTATTCCAAACTGGAAGAAAGATGTGCATGATGAGTTACAGAGACTTAGTATTTGGAAAGAAATTGAGATTCCTCCAGCTGAAACTCCAAAACATGTGACAGTGGTTATTATTCATAGACCTTATTTTGAACATCCAGTTTCAAAATTGCTTTACACTCAGAATCAAGTCAAGGTCTGGAATACATATACAAGTCTTTTGGAAATATCTGAACCTGATAGACCACCTCACAATCAAGCGGATTTAAATGTTCATCTCCATACTGAAAATGGAGCGCGTGAAGAAATGATTAAAATAAAATCCACTTGTTCCAAACTAAAGGCAATGGATATAATTTGTCCTCTTGATGATGATAATCCAACCATGTGGGACAAAATCCAACCTGTAAATCCACCAGTGATTTGTTCCTCTATCACTTTTGGAAATTGGGAAATGACAAGTCATGTCATAATCAGAAATGAAAACTCACAAGTATTGATGCAATAATGGACTCTCAAGACCCTCTCGATTCAATCAGTCTCTGTTCAAGTGACGATCCTAACATGTCACCAAGTCACGAGCCTATCTTCAAGGACTAAAGACTTTCGAGAAAGTAGCTTTATGTAATAAAGTGTCTTTTAATATTATGTCTCTTGTGTGAGTCATGTGTACTAAAAGTCTTACTTTTGTTTGTTTACTAAAAAGTAACTTTAAAAAAGGTTCGGAATCTTATCCAACCTTATCAGATGTAATTATTGTAGTTGCTGTCCATCCTCTATATAAGGAGGAGTATTTGTCATTTGAAGGCAGACCGAACTCGAAATAAAATTGTGTGTTTTATACATCATGAGTTGTTTCTAATTTACTCTCTCTGAAAGCTTTGTTTATAATGACTATCCTCTAGTCTCTGACTAGAAAGAAGTATGCTCTGCACTTGACATTTTAATGGATCCTGTGCATCAGAAAATTTCTAGGTGAAAGATCCTGTTGCTACGGTCCTCTTTATTATGATTCAGGAATGATGATCAGCATAAGTACAAGAAAAATGCGTATGGGTTTGCTCAAAGTATTGGAAAATGCTGATAGTTTATTTCTGGGTTATGATATTAGAGATATATTGTGCCTGCTCGTTTCATACACTCATTCCTGATCTGATTCAGTTGCACTACCATGTAACTGCATTTTCCCTTACTACTTGCTCTGAATTCTAGAAATTTGATTTGAAAATTAGACCCATCTTGCTGCACATGCTTTTTACCTTAGCTGATCTAATGGAATTCATCCTCTACATTTTATATATTCTCTCTGCATTTTCACAGCCTGATTCAGAAGTTGAGAACTCATTTGATTGGATCCAAATGCACACTGTGTTTAAATTTTCCAGACCATCAAATGAACCTCTTTTGATGACCATAATTCATTACATGACATTTGCTGTTCTGCATTTTAAACACATGGATTATGAATTTTATTTTGGACCTGTTATTGCTGTCATAGTAGCTACCTGTAACACATAGTGATCACTCTGTATATGTTTAACTGTCTGATTTTTCACTGTCAAAGTGGTTACTACCAACTAGTATAGTGGTTACTTTTGCATGCAGAACTCCTCTGATTTGTCTTAATTTTTTCTGATTTCTGCACATTTGCTGTGAAATTATATCCACTTAAAACCTCTGCATTCTGTCATGCTTCACTGCCAAAGTAACTGCTTTCATTCATCATATTAGCCACTTTCTGCTGCAGCAATGCTGTAAATTGCCTGCATTTTCTCTCCTTCATTTCCAAATGGTGTGAAATTCTTGCTACAGGGTTAATCATGTACTATCACTCATTTATTCCTTTTTCTATGTACAGATTAATGGCAAATACTCCCAGAAAGAACGCACCCAGAGCCAAGAGAGCCAAGACAGCTGCTGCCTCTTCATCTAGGCCTCAGCCTGCACATGATGATGACCTCTCTTCCAGTGCTGATGAGGATGCAATATAGTCTTCAACTTTTATTTTTGTTATTTATTTAACCTTGTCTTTCATTGTACATATTTTTTTTTTGCCAATTTCCCTATAATTAGTACACTTTTCTTTTTATTTTCCCTGCCTTTAACTTCCCTTTACTGCTTCTACTATGAACAACAACTTAACTCTTTCATGCTATTTATATATCTGAGTTTGAGTTATTTTGTTCTGCTGGTGCTGAATTTATTATCTCTTTGTGCAGAGAATGCCCTCAGTTCCATCAAGAGGAGCATCATTTTTTGCCCATGAGTTGAGGCACTATCATTCATGAAAGGGGGGGGTGAAGTGTCAGGCTTCTAATTTATTATTGAGTAATCTATAATATTTTATACTTGTTCAATGTTAATTGAAGGATTATTTGGTATTGGAATATATTTAGATGGAGTTTGAAATTATTTATAAAAAAAAAAAAAAAAAAAAAAAAAAAAGTGAACGATGCAAGTATGAACAGTGCAATGAACAGTGCAACCGCGTATGAACAGTGCAATGAACAGTGCAACCGCGTATGAACAGTGCAATGAACAGTGTAACCGCGTATGTACAGTACAAACCGTATATGAACAGTGCAATGAACAGTGCAAACCGCGTACAAACCGTGTATGAACAGTACAAACCGCGTATGTACAGTGACAGCTGACGTCATCGGTGGACGTCCACGATTATACAAGACAAACCGCGTATGAACGATGACAACCGCGTATGTACGGTGCGTGTACGTTGTTTTCCTGCATGAATAGTGCACGAACGTATTTTCCGGCATGAACAAGAAGGCGGTGAACGGTGTTTTCCGCGGTGAACAAGAAATTTCGGCGTGAACGGTAAATTTCAAAAATTTTCTATAAAAAGGGGGCTTCACACGAAATTTTCATTTCTTCACCTCTATCCAAGGTTCTCAAAGGTTCTAAGGCCGTAAACCACCATTTCCCTCATACTAAACCTTCCTAAACTTAGATTTCTCGCCAGTCCGAGATTCTACATCTATTCTGAAGGATTGGAAGTAAGTTTCTTTAAGTTTGAAGCTAGATTTACCGTTCGTTTCTCTTCTCCTTCTCTTTCTTATAGAAATTCATGGTGTTCTTAGGAGAAACTCCGTTCTAAAGCTGAATCTTCGGTGAATTTTGCTATACTCAAGTAATATTCGGTAGATCTAGTGTGACTCATCTTTCCGCGGTAAGGGGAGTTTACTTTAACCTATGAACTATGTTTTGAACGGTTTAATATGCTATTTCAAGATATTTTGATATGATTTTGTTAGATCTATTGAATAAAAGCTATTTTCTAAGTCAGAATCGTTGTTAATTAGTTTAAAATGTGAGATTTTGGCTGATCTATTATAAACTTGCCGTAGTTGAGCTGTTAAAATAATTTTGGTGGCGTGCATCATCTGAGATATATGTTTTGCATCATTATAGAGCCGAGTTACATGTTTAGGTGGGTAGACATGTAACGGTAAGTTCATCTTGAGAAATTTCTTGTCTTTGTCTTTAATCTGGATCCGGATACGGAATGGGTCGCTCCCGGACCGGCTCGGTTCCTTCTGGATTAATTAGGTGTGAAACCGGTTGGAAGCCGTTTTCATCTTTGTGCATTAGATGGGCTGGAAATGCATGGGGTTATTCTTTGTGAGAAATATTTTGCTCTATATATATATAATTTTATTTTATGTTTGGTAAGCTCACCCTTGCATTTCTTTCTATGTCGTTGTGTGCGTGTGTCTGCGATGATCGTACGGTGGTACGTGAGCGGATGTAGCGAGTGTTGCATCTACTTCACAGCCGAGGGCCGGTGAAGAAAAGTTAGAAGGCGGAGTTGAGTAATAATGCATCAAAGTCCTTTTTCTTTATATATGAGACCTCATGTCGAGGGAGTCACGTATTATAATTTTTTTTGGTATTTTGAATACTATAAACTAAATGTAATATTATGTTGATCTGTTGGATATTTGTTGTAAGGAACTTCATTTTTACTTTGAATGAGAAGTGAATTTTTTTATAATTATATTCTCTATTATTTACCTATTTTTAAATATGTATGTGGTGTAGAAACAATGTTCTCGATTCTTTATAAAAAGGGGTCGTGACATTTTAGTGGTATCAGAGCATGGTCTAGGTAAACCTACGGGGTGAGGTTGTTAGGCGTCAGTTGTGCATATTAGACATATAAGTTTTAGCTGTGAATCATATATCATAATTTCTATTCATCAAGTTGTGAGGGAACGAGCTTGATCACCTCAGTTCTCAGACACGACAGATGTAGGAAATTTTGGTATATGATACTGGGTGAGCTATAGGCGATTCATGCTACGTGAATAATAGGTTGTTAAGCTAAGATTGTACATGATTCTTTGAGATAAATGTGTTTGCTATGTTGTTTGAAATGCTGATATGACGTTGTGCTCGGTGCTAAATTGATTAAATTGTTATGACATACTAAATATGAATATATCACTGTAAGCTGAATCTGTGAATATAGCTATGTGGTGGTATTGCTGAATGTGTTAAACGTTAGTAATTTAAGCTAGTCTATAAATTAAGATGGCTATACCAAGAAGATCTGCTGCAAATCCTCCTCCTGCTGATGTGAACCAAATGGTTCATGCCATGGAGGCCATGGCAGCCACTGTTAGGCAGAGTTTAGATATGATTCAGCAGTAGCAAGCTGCAAATCAAGCCGCTGCACGGCACGGGCAGCGGCCTACGCCTCAGTTTGCACCTCTTCCTGAATACCATGGGTTGTCAGAGTTCAGAAAGAATGATCCTCCTCAATTCACAGGAGTGGATGGACCAGATGCTGCTGAACTCTGGATCAGGGAGATTGAGAAGATCTTCCTAACCATGGGTTGCGCCGAGGAGAGAAAGGTGATATATGCTACGTATATGCTGATAGGGGATGCGAGAGATGTGGTGGCACGGAGCTCGTACTATGCTAGAGGCCCGAGGTGAAGTCATTACTTGGGCTGTATTTAGAAGTAGTTTTCTCGGGAAAGTTTTTCCCTTCTCATGTTCGTGTCGCCAAAGAACGAGAGTTTCTAAACTTGGTGCAAGGAAACTCATCGGTTTATGAGTATGCAATACGGTTTGAGCGGCTCTACTGATTTTATTCTCACCCGACTTCGTAGGAGTGGAGATGTCGAGGTTTTCGACGGCCGAGAACTGACATAAAGAGGATTTTGATCCCACTCAGGATCACGGAGTTTGCTGACTTGGTGGATCAAGCCACCATTATAGAGAGTCTTAATGCGGAGGATGTTGGTGGAGTTGGGAAGGCTCCATCTAGTAGAGCTGCTAGCAGTTATGGTAATGGAGGTAAGGGCGCTAAGAAGGTACTTTTCTTTACGTATTATTTGATTACGGAGCCACACACTCTTTTATTGCGGACAATTGTGTGAGAAACTTAGGATTACCGGTGGACGATCTAGGATGAGACTTAGTAGTATCGACACCTACTTTAAGTTCAATTAAGACTTCGACGGTTTGTGTTAGGTGTCCCATAGCAATTGAGGGACGAAGATACAAAGTAAATCTTATTTGTATCCCGATGTCAGGGTTAGATGTAATCTTGGGTATGGATTGGCTAACTGCCAATCGTGTGCTAATTGATTGTGGCCAGAGGTGTTTAATCTTTCTTGAGCAGCAAAATTGTGTAGAATTAATTTCTACTCGCCAAGTAGAAACATCCTTAGGTGAGGGAGTATCTTGTTTTGTTTTGTTGGGAGTTATGAATGCGAAGTGGAGCAAAGCCTTCGATCAATACCGATAGTACGAGAATTCCCTGAGATTTTCCCGAGAGGATATTCTGGAATACCTCCACGTAGAGAGGTAGAGTTTGTTATAGATTTGATTCCTGGAGTGAGCCGATTAATACGTAGTACCGTATAGAATGGCGTCAAAAGAGTTAATTGAGCTTAAGGAGCAGATCGAGGATTTAATGCGTAAACGAGATGATTAGACTAAGTGTATCGCCTTGGGGAGTCTCAGTTCTCTTGGTGAAAAAGAAGGACGGAAGTTCTAGATTATGTGTGGATTATCGTAAGTTGAATAAGTTGACAATTAAGAACAAGTACCCATTGCCGCGAATCGATGATTTGATGGACCAGCTGAGAGGTGCTAAGGTATTCTCTAAGATTGATTTGAAGTCTGGGTACCATCAAATCCGAGTGAAGGATGAAGATATTCTTAAGACTGCTTTTCGCACTAGATATGGTCATTATGAGTATATAGTGATGCCTTTTGGAGTTACAAATGCTCCAGCTGTGTTTATGGACTACATAAATCGGATCTTTAGACCTTTCCTAGATCGATTTGTGGTAGTCTTTAATGATGATATTTTAATTTATTCTAGTTCGTCAGAAGAACATGAAGAGCATTTGAGGACTGTACTTAATGTTTTAAGGGAAAAACAGTTGTATGCTAAACTGTCTAAGTGTGAGTTTTGGCTAGAGGAAGTGAAGTTCCTTGGTCATGTTATTTCAGCTAAAGGAATTGCAGTTGATCCTTCCAAAGTTGAAGCGGTGTTGCAGTGGGAAAGGCCGAAGACAGCCTTAGAGATTCGTAGTTTTGTGGGCCTAGCAGTTACTACGGGAGATTTATAGAGGGATTCGCGAAGATAGCTGCACCATTAACACGGTTAACTCGTCGTGATCAACCCTTTGTGTGGATCGAGGAATGTGAGCAAAGCTTTAATGAGTTAAAACAGAGACTAACTTCTTCGCGGTGTTGATTCTCCCCGATACTAGTCGGCCGTTTGAGGTGTACTGTGATGCTTCTCATCAGGGATTGAGATGTGTGTTGATGCAAGATAAGAGAGTGGTAGCTTATGCATCTCGTCAATTGCGAACTCATGAGCGAAATTACCCGATTCATGACCTTGAGTTAGCTGCTGTAGTCTTTGCTCTGAAGGTGTGGCGACACTATCTTTATGGAGCTCAGTTCGATGTATATAGTGATCATAAGAGTCTGAAGTATTTATTTGATCAGCGAGAGTTAAATATGAGGCAGAGACGTTGGGTGGAATTCCTTAAGGATTATGATTTTCAGCTCCAATACCATCCAGGAAAAGCTAACGTGGTGGCCGATGCATTAAGTAGGAATGTGGTTCAGGCATTCTCCCTAAGAGTCAGTGAAACCCTTTTGGTAGAACAATTCCGAGACCTGAACATACATGTGGACTTATCACCCGAAAAGATTAGTTGTAGCCGAATTATGGTGACTAATAATTTCTTACACGAAATTAAAGATAAACAATTGTGGGATCCAATGTTATGTCGGATTGTATTTCTCTTAGGGACAGATAAGACAAAGGGTTTCAGTAAAGGTGTTGATGGTATTCTCAGATGTCAAGGTCGAGTTGTGTCCCTAGAGATACTAAATTAAAGAGAGCAATTCTAGAAGAAGGACATAAGGGTAGTCTCAATATTCATCCTGGTGTTACCAAGATGTATCAAGATTTAAAGCAGATGTTTTGGTGGCCAGGCATGAAGCGAGAGATAGCTGAGTTTGTTAAAGCCTGCTTGACTTGTCAAAAGGCAAAAGCGGAGCACCAAAGCCCTCCAGGAGAGTTACAAACGATGGAAATTCCAGAGTGGAAGTGGGACCATGTGACTATGGACTTTGTGTCCTATCTACCTAGAACAGTTAGGAATCATGATGCAGTATGGGTCATAGTTGATAGGCTAACCAAGAGTGCACATTTCTTGCCAATTAACATGACCTTTAGCTTGGAGAAATTAGCAGAATTGTACATTAGAGAGATTGTCAGGTTGCATGGAGTACCTTCTAGTATTATCTCTGATAGGGATCCTCGATTCACTTCCCGCTTTGGCGAGTTTCCAAGAATCTATGGGCACACAGTTGAGGTTGAGTTCTGCATACCATCCGCAAACAGATGGTCAATCTGAGCGTACTATTCAAACCTTAGAAGACTTATTGCGGACTTGCATTGTAGAACAGAGGAGTAATTGGGAGGATATGCTTCCTTTGGTAGAATTCACTTATAATAATAGCTATCATTCGAGTATAGATATGGCACCATTTGAAGCTCTGTATGGTAGAAGGTGTAGAACCCCTATCTGTTGGTTCCAAGATGGAGTACATTTGATGGTTGGACCTGAAATGCTGCAAGAGACTAAGGAGAAAGTTGAACTTATTAGAGAAAAGCTAAGAGCTACCCAAAGTCGACAGAAATCTTATGCTGACCGACGCAGAAGATCCCTAGAATTTGAGGTTGGTGATCATGTATTCTTAAGAGTATCACGCACTACAGGTGTAGGGCGAGCCTTAAGAGCCAAGAAGTTAACACCTAAGTTCATAGGACCGTATCAGATATTACATCGTCGAGGACCAGTAGCCTATGAATTAGCGTTACCACCTCAGTTGTCTGGAATACATAATGTTTTTCATGTGTCGCAGTTAAAGAAGTATGTTCCAGATTTGTCTCATGTAATTAAGCCTGATGTTGTGGAGTTACGAGATGACTTGTCTGTGGAGGTCCCAGCTGCTCGTATCGAGGAAACTAGAGTTAAGAAACTTAGAGGTAAGTCTATTCGGTTAGTAAAGGTTGTTTGGGACCAAATAACTGGTGATGCCACATGGGAGTTAGAAGAAAGAATGAGAGAGTTGTACCCTCATCTTTTCTCTGGGGAATGAAATTTTCGAGGACGAAAATTTATTTTCGGGGGAAGAATTGTCAGGCTTCTAATTTATTATTGAGTAATCTATAATATTTTATACTTGTTCAATGTTAATTGAAGGATTATTTGGTATTGGAATATATTTAGATGGAGTTTGAAATTATTTTTAAAAAAAAAAAAAAAAAAAAAAAAAAAGTGAACAGTACCGTATGAACAGTGCAATGAACAGTGCAACCGCGTATGAACAGTGCAATGAACAGTGCAACCGCGTATGAACAGTGCAATGAACAGTGTAACCGCGTATGTACAGTACAAACCGTGTATGAACAGTGCAATGAACAGTGCAAACCGCGTACAAACCGTGTATGAACAGTACAAACCGCGTATGTACAGTGACAGCTGACGTCATCGGTGACGTCACAGTGTACAGTACAAACCGCGTATGAACAGTGACAACCGCGTATGTACAGTGCGTGTACAGTGTTTTCCGGCATGAATAGTGCCTGAACAGTATTTTCCGGCATGAACAGTAAGGCGGTGAACAGTGTTTTCCGGCGGTGAACAGTAAATTTCGGCGTGAACAGTAAATTTCAAAAATTTTCTATAAAAAGGGGGCTTCACACGAAATTTTCATTTCTTCACCTCTATCCAAGGTTCTCAAAGGTTCTAAGGCCGTAAACCACCATTTCCCTCATACTAAACCTTCCTAAACTTAGATTTCTCGCCAGGTCTGAGATTCTACATCTATTCTGAAGGATTGGAAGTAAGTTTCTTTAAGTTTGAAGCTAGATTTACCGTTCGTTTCTCTTCTCCTTCTCTTTCTTATAGAAATTCATGGTGTTCTTAGGAGAAACTCCGTTCTAAAGCTGAATCTTCGGTGAATTTTGCTATAATCAAGTAATATTCGGTAGATCTAGTGTGAATCATCTTTCTGAGGTAAGGGGAGTTTACTTTAACCTATGAACTATGTTTTGAACGGTTTAATATGCTATTTCAAGATATTTTGATATGATTTTGTTAGATCTATTGAATAAAAGCTATTTTCTAAGTCAGAATCGTTGTTAATTAGTTTAAAATGCTGAGATTTTGGCTGATCTATTATAAACTTGCCGTAGTTGAGCTGTTAAAATAATTTTGGTGGCGTGCATCATGCTGAGATATATGTTTTGCATCATTATAGAGCCGAGTTACATGTTTAGGTGGGTAGACATGTAACGGTAAGTTCATGCTTTGGAGTCTTTGTCTTTGTCTTTGTCTGGATCCGGATCTAGGAATGGGTCGCTCCCGGACCGGCTCGGTTCCTTCTGGATTAATTAGGCTGTGAAACCAGTTGGAAGCCGTTTTCATGCTGTGCATTAGATGGGCTGGAAATGCATGGGGTTATTGCTGTGAGAAATATTTTGCTCTATATATATATAATTTTATTTTATGTTTGGTAAGCTCACCCTTGCATTTCTTTCTATGTCGTTGTGTGCGTGTGTACTGCGATGATCGTACGGTGGTACGTGAGCAGATGTAGCAGGTGTTGCATCTACTTCACAGGCTGAGGGGCCAGTGAAGAAAAGTTAGAAGCTGGAGTTGAGTAATAATGCATCAAAGTCCTTTTTCTTTATATATGAGACCTCATGTCGAGGGAGTCACGTATTATAATTTTTTTTTGGTATTTTGAATACTATAAACTAAATGTAATATTATGTTGATCTGTTGGATATTTGTTGTAAGGAACTTCATTTTTACTTTGAATGAGAAGTGAATTTTTTTATACTTATATTCTCTATTATTTACCTATTTTTAAATATGTATGTGGTGTAGAAACAATGTTCTCGATTCTTTATAAAAAGGGGTCGTGACATGAAGTTCTTTACCTCTATTTCATATACTCTTAACCTCATTTTTCCTGCATAATTATACATTAAAATACAAAAATATATTTTTTATTCTTTCTTTTAATTGAACTAAATTTTGTAATCCCAATCTTAGACTCTTATTGCAATTTTCATTCAATTCATGAATACACTCTACTTTTGTAAATAATTTTCTCTCCATGCCATGCTGAATATCTTTTCTTGTAAGGTGATTTATCCTCACATGATGTTAAGTAATTATCACCATTTTTACCATGGTAGAGAATTGAGCCCCTAATTATCTTTCTGTGTGTATGCTTCATGTAATTTTGCATCTATTCTCTAGAACTTGCCCTGCTTCTTAATTTAATATGCATTATGCAATTTTTTTATCTAGATGATTGAGGCCTCCTTTACACACAAACAACCACTCACCACTGCCCACCTTTGCACCTTATTGCATTACATCCTCTTCTTTTGCCAAAACTTAGTTTGCTAAAACATTTTTTTTTCTTCCATCAAGAACGTATTTCTTTTGAGTAACATCAAGAGTGAATGCAAATACCAAGTTTGGGGTGTTGAATTTGATGGTAGTTACTTGAGGACAAGCAACCTCCCAAGTTTGGGGTGGTGAACAATATACATGTTAAAATACATGTCAAAAAAAAAATGGTTGCCAAAGTCCAATAAATCATAAAAGAAAGAATGAAAAAAGAAAGAAAATAAAATGAAGCAAGGCCCATGAGATTGAAGAGATCTTCACATAATAAAAAAAAATTGATGAAAAACAAGGTGAAAAATGCTTGAACCTCTTAGGCTACCTCATTTGATGCATTTCATTCTAATTGTTGTATTCACTCACTCAAGAGGATTCCCTTATCTTGAAAACCCACCTGAGCTTTTGACCCTCCTTGATCAAATTGAACCTTACCTATCCCTATTTGTAACCAACCAAGTCCTTTTGATAGGTAAATCATTGTCTTAAGGCAAAGGAGATTGAGAATATGGGCAAGCATATGGTAGGGTAGAGCAATTTGCATGTATTGAGGGAAAATACCTATCTTGAAACACTGAGGAGTGAAGAGTGAAACACCATCTTGTGAGCCAGATAATTTCTTGGCATTGTGTGAAGTATGATGAACCTTGTTGAATTTTTGTTTCACTTGTATGGGACTTTGCATAAAATTAATTGATATGAGTGTGCTTTCTTTGTTGAATGACTCCATGATTTTGAAATGGAGAAAATGCATATTAGAAGTTGAAAGATTGGAACAGAAAAATTTTGAGAAAATTTCTTTTTGGATAAGTCCAACCTTTTTTTTACTTTAGTCCTTGAATTTTGGTTTGCTTGAGGACAAGCAAAAGTTTAAGTTTGGGGTTGTGATGAATTCACATTTTACTACATTTTTATACATCATTTATTACTTTTTATAGAAAAGAATAGACTTAGATAGTGTAAATAAGATGAATATTCCAATTAGGCTAAATAATATAGGTTTCTTAGTTTTTTTGTTAATTTACATGAATTTAGATAGTTTATTTTAAATATTTTGATCATTTGAATAATATGGCAGGAATCCCCAAGCTTATTTTGAAGAATTATTGGATTTTGAGGAATTTGAGGTGAAAGTAACTACTTTCAATATTGATAGTGACAACTACAGCAAGCCACTTCCAGCAAAGGGACCAAAGTGATCACTTTCAAAGCTTAAAGTGACAACTACAGCAGCCCAGAATCAACCAAACCTGCGCGTGGTTACTATGAATATTCATAGTAATCACTCTAGAGACCCAAAATGTCCCAGTGCTACGCGTAACTACTATGAATATTCATAGTAATCACTCCAGAGAGGAAAAACCCAACTGATGCTGCGCGTGGTTACTATGAAAGAATGAGAGTAATTACTTTGGGAGGCGCCAGCTTTAGTATAAATAGATTTTTACCAAATTAGGGTAGAGAGTTCTTACACTTTTTGAACCTTTTCTCTTCTTTACTCAATTTAGGATATTTTTCCAGAGCTTAGGGAAACCTTGGGTGACAGCCAAGGGTCCAACCTAGGGTTTGGTTTCTCATTTCTCTTGCTTTTACATTAATGTTAATGAGTTTTCTGTATTTTCCAACTGCGTTTTTGACCCCCATTTCCATGGAGGGCTAAGTTTGTGTAATCCTTAGTGAATTCACATGGGTTCTTGAGTTCCTTGAATTTAATGATAATATAATTCCTTTCTTTCATGAATTACTTCTTCCTTGTCTCTTGAATTGAATTAATGGTGAATGAGGGGGGGTATTGCTCAATTAACCTTAATTTCGTTTTAAGGAGATTCTAAACTAAGGGTTACTTAATCCTAGGTTTAATTCTAAGGTTGCGTAATTTTGGGATGAGAGATTAGAGCCTAACAAATTGCGTAATTTCGTTGGGACCATAAGGTTGATTTTCGCTTGTTAAATTAACCTAATTCATGGAAGAGAGGATGAATGTTAAATCTTGAGTGGAATAAGGATAGAATCTATGTGGATGAACTAAGGATTGCTGTTTTCTTTTGTTTGAATTAATTAAACTCATTTGCTCATTGCTCTTTATTTTGATTTGAAACTACAAAACCCCCCATTTTAATTGCTTGTTTAATTAATGCCTTCAACATGTTTAATGAAGATTAATAACCAATGTTCATGGGAGACAATCTAGGGTTACCCTAGTACTACATTAATTTGTTTAAAATTTGATGAGGATTTACGACAAATCTTTTAAACACCTCGAATTAAACCATCATAAACTGTTCACTTCTTTTTTTAAAAAAAATAATTTCAAACTCTATCTAAATCTATTCTAATATCAAATAATCCTTCAATTGACATTTAACAAGTATAAAATATTATAGATTATTCAATAATAAATCACAAGCCTAACATCTGGAGTTGCCACTTTTCATGCTGAAAGTAGCTACTTTAGACACACGTAGCCACTATGAAAGGCAATAGTGTCCACGCGCATATTGCTTCCCAAGTGGCATCCTTGGAGCTTTCTGGAGTTGCTACTATGAAGGTTGAAAGTGGCTACTTTAGACGCGCGTAGCCACTATGAAAGGCAATAGTGTCCACGCGCATCTTGCTTTCCAAATGGCATCCTTGGAGCTTTCTGGAGTTGCTACTATGAAGGTTGACAGTAGCTACTTTGGACCCTTTAATGCCTAGACTTGCTGTAGTTGCTAGTTTTGCTCCTGAAAGTGGCTACTTTTGGATCAACTTTCATCCAAGGGCCAAGATTTCTCAAAATTAGCTTGAGGACTCTGCAAAATTATCAAGATAATTAAAATTGCAATCTACATCTATGTAACTAAATGCAAATTAACCAAAAATTAATAAACCTATGATATTTACTCAAAATGTGATTTCTGTATTATTTGCACTATTTAAGTCTATTTTTTTCTATCAAGGAGCACCAAAAAGGCAAGTAAAAATAAAATAAAAAGTGGATTCATCACAACCCCAAACTTAAACTTTGACTTGTCCTCAAGCAAATCAAAATTCAAGCAAATTAAATGAAGAGGGTTGGATTTATCCAAATTTTTTTTTTCAAAAATTTTCATTTCAACTTCATGCTTTAATTAGCACTTCCAACATCTTCACAACCATCGACTCATTCAACAGAGGAATCATATTCATGTCAAATATTCGATGCAAAGTCCCACTAAATTGAAACAAAAGAATCAAGCAAGGTTTCATGTGACTCACATAATGCAAAGAAACTATCCAGGTGGTGTTTCACTCATCACTCAATAACAATTCAGGCTAAGTGTTTTCCTTAATCTATGCATTTTGCCTCACCCTACCATAGACTTGCCCATATTCTTAGTCTCCTTTGCCTAGACACAATGAACCACCTATCATGAAGGCTTTGTTGGTCACAAATGGGGTTAGGATAGGCTCAAATTTAATCAAGGAGGGTCACAAGATCAAGTGGGTACTCAAGAGTAGGGAGTTCTTTTGAGTGATTTAGTACAACAACTAGAGTGGAATGCCTTAAATGATGTAGCTTAAGAGGTTTAAGCATTCTTTCACCACATTTTGTTTGTTTTTCTTTTATTTATTTATTTATTTATTTATTTGCCTTATGTGGAAATCCTTTTTCAACTCAAATGCCTTGCTATATTTTTCTTTCTTTCTTTTCTCCTTTTTCATTCATTCATTCATATTTTTGTGATGTCATGGACTTTGACAATCATTCTTTTTTGACATGTATTATGAACATGTATGCTGTCCACCACCCCAAACTTAAGACATTGCTTGTCCTCAAGCAACTACAAGCATAATCAGCACCCCAAACTTAGTTTCTTGCACTCAATCTTGAGGCAACTCAAAAGAAATACATCTATTAAGGAAAGGGAATTATTTTTGTTGACTAAGTTTGGAAAAAGCAAGAAGTTGGGAACAAGGAAATGAAGTGCAAGGGTGGAGGGAAGTGTATGTGCAAAGAAGGCCTCAATCATCTAGATGAAAAATTGCACAATGCATATTTAATTAAGAAACAAGGCAAGTTCTAGAAAATGAATGCAAAAGTACATGTAATATGCACACAGAAAAGAAGTAAAAAGGGCCAATCACTACCATGGCAAAAGTGATAATAACTTGCAAAATGAGAGTACAATTCACCTGACAAGAAAATATGTTCAAAATGGTAGGGATAGTAAATATGTACAAAAATGAGAATGAGTAAGAGTTGGATGGGAAATGCAATCAGAGCATAAAAGCAAAATTACAAAAGGGAAGTAGATTAAAAGGAAAAGAGAAGAAATGAAATGAGGAAAATATTTTTGTATTTTATCTAGTACGGTGCAGGAAAAGTAAGCTACAAATAAATGCAAAATAGAGCACCCCTTTTTTAGATGATGTACTCAAAGTTCAGGGGCAAAATGATGCTCCTCCTGATGGAACTGAGGGCATCTAAGCAGAGAAAGAAAAGAAAACACGAAAGGTTGACTAAGTGGCATCTTCATCGGAGGTGGATGAGGTGGCGTCTTCATCTTCCTCTGCTTCCTCTGAGGAACTGGAGCTGGGGGCATCTCTGGGGGCATTGGGATTGAATGGAAACAGGTCATTCTGAACAGCAGCTCTGAGGAAAGGGGCAGGGAAATGGGGAATATAATAGATCTAGTCTAAAGTCATCCCCATCTTCTTGCCAATGTTCAGCATCATGGTCTCTATGAGGAGGAGCATGCTGTTTTGACCAGAGTGGATGGCAGTCTGCCTCTTTGCTATTTGCTGCAGCTGCTCCCTGATTGTTGCAAGGGTCTCCTTCTTGTATTCCGCTGGCAAAGTGAGGCCTGGGTCTGAAGACTTCTTTGGCTTAAATAGGTCCTTCACCAAGGTAGTGGAAATGAGGGGAACTGCTCTAACTCTCTACTGGTAGTCTCCAAAATCAACACCTGCATCCTGGCACAACATAGTGATTAGAGAGGGAAAAGCTAGAGAATCTCTACTCCTTTTAAGGACTTCCAGCATGGCTCTACTGATGACCTCTCTAACATGGATGGGTATGCTAGTGAGAATAGCAAAGATGAGTTCTGCCCTCTTCACTGTAATGGTGGAGGTGTGGATGACTGGTGTAACGCCCCAATTTTTGAGAATTAGCTAGTAGTCTTTAGATTCCAATTATTAGCTTATTCCGGCTTGCTAGCGTCGGAATAATTAGATAGATACTGCATTTTATTTTTAGAATATTGAATTATTTTTGAATTAGGTATTTTAAGGTAACTGTGTCAACTCCAGCTTCTAACTTTTCTTCACTGGCCCCTCAGCCTGTGAAGTAGATGCAACACCTGCTACATCTGCTCACGTACCACCGTACGATCATCGCAGTACACACGCACACAACGACATAGAAAGAAATGCAAGGGTGAGCTTACCAAACATAAAATAAAATTATATATATATATAGAGCAAAATATTTCTCACAGCAATAACCCCATGCATTTCCAGCCCATCTAATGCACAGCATGAAAACGGTTTCCAACTGGTTTCACAAATTCCTAATTAATCCGAAGGAACCGAGCGGTCAGGAGCAACCCATTCCGTATCTGGATCCGTACAGACAAGACAAAGAAATTTCAAGCATGAACTTACCGTTACATGTCTACCCACCTAAACATGTAACTCGGCTCTATAATGATGCAAAACATATATCTCAGCATGATGCACGCCACCAAAATTATTTTAACAGCTCAACTACGGCAAGTTTATAATAGATCAGCCAAAATCTCAGCATTTTAAACTAATTAACAACGATTCTGACTGAGAAAATAGCTTTTATTCAATAGATCTAACAAAATCATATCAAAATATCTTGAAATAGCATATTAAACCGTTCAAAACATAGTTCATAGGTTAAAGTAAACTCCCTTTACCTCAGAAAGATGATTCACACTAGATCTACCGAATATTACTTGATTATAACAAAAATTCACCGAAGATTCAGCTTTAGAACGGAGTTTCTCCTAAGAACACCATGAATTTCTATAAGAAAGAGAAGGAGAAGAGAAACGAACGGTAAATCTAGCTTCAAACTTAAAGAAACTTACTTCCAATCCTTCAGAATAGATGCCGAAATTTACTGTTCACGCCGAAATTTACTGTTCAGGGAACTATTCATGCCGGAAAACACTGTACACGCGTACTGTACATGCACTGTACGCGTATGTGACGTCACCGATGACATCAGCTGTTACTGTACATACGCGGTTTGTACTGTTCATACACGGTTTGTACGCGGTTTGCACTGTTCATTGCACTGTTCATACGGTACTGTTCACTTTTTTTTTTTTTTTTTAATAATTTCAAACTCCATCTAAATATATTCCAATACCAAATAATCCTTCCATTAACATTGAACAAGTATAAAATATTATAGATTACTCAATAATAAATTAGAAGCCTGACAATTCTCCCCCCGAAAATAAATTTTCGTCCTCGAAAATTTCATTCCCCAGAGAAAAGATGAGGGTACAACTCTCTCATTCTTTCTTCTAACTCCCATGTGGCATCACCAGTTATTTGGTACCAAACAACCTTTACTAACCGAATAGACTTACCTCTAAGTTTCTTAACTCTAGTTTCCTCGATACGAGCAGCTGGGACCTCCACAGACAAGTCATCTCGTAACTCCACAACATCAGGCTCAATTACATGAGACAAATCTGGAACATACTTCTTTAATCGTGACACATGGAAAACATTATGTATTCCGGACAACTGAGGTGGTAACGCTAATTCATAGGCTACTGGTCCTCGACGATGTAATATCTGATACGGTCCTATGAACTTAGGTGTTAACTTCTTGGCTCTTAAGGCTCGCCCTACACCTGTAGTGCGTGATACTCTTAAGAATACATGATCACCAACCTCAAATTCTAGGGATCTTCTGCGTCGGTCAGCATAAGATTTCTGTCGACTTTGGGTAGCTCTTAGCTTTTCTCTAATAAGTTCAACTTTCTCCTTAGTCTCTTGCAGCATTTCAGGTCCAACCATCAAATGTACTCCATCTTGGAACCAACAGATAGGGGTTCTACACCTTCTACCATATAGAGCTTCAAATGGTGCCATATCTATACTCAAATGATAGCTATTATTATAAGTGAATTCTACTAGAGGAAGCATATCCTCCCAATTACTCCTCTGCTCTACAATGCAAGTCCGCAATAAGTCTTCTAAGGTCTGAATAGTACGCTCAGATTGACCATCTGTTTGCGGATGGTATGCGTAACTCAACCTCAACTGTGTGCCCATAGATTCTTGGAAACTCTGCCAAAACTGGGAAGTGAATCGAGGATCCCTATCAGAGATAATACTAGAAGGTACTCCATGCAACCTGACAATCTCTCTAATGTACAATTCTGCTAATTTCTCCAAGCTAAAGGTCATGTTAATTGGCAAGAAATGTGCACTCTTGGTTAGCCTATCAACTATGACCCACACTGCATCATGATTCCTAACTGTTCTAGGTAGATGGGACACAAAGTCCATAGTCACATGGTCCCACTTCCACTCTGGAATTTCCATCGTTTGTAACTCTCCTAGAGGGCTTTGGTGCTCCGCTTTTGCCTTTTGACAAGTCAAGCAGGCTTTAACAAACTCAGCTATCTCTCGCTTCATGCCTGGCCACCAAAACATCTGCTTTAAATCTTGATACATCTTGGTAACACCAGGATGAATGTTGAGACTACCCTTATGTCCTTCTTCTAGAATTGCTCTCTTTAATTCAGTATCTCTAGGGACACAAACTCGACCTTGACATCTGAGAATACCATCAACACCTTTACTGAAACCCTTTGTCTTATCTGTCCCTAAGAGAAATACAATCCGACATAACATTGGATCCCACAATTGTTTATCTTTAATTTCCTGTAAAAAATTATTAGTCACCATAATTCGGCTACAACTAATCTTTTCGGGTGATAAGTCCACATGTATGTTCAGGTCTCGGAATTGTTCTACCAAAAGGGTTTCACTGACTCTTAGGGAGAATGCCTGAACCACATTCCTACTTAATGCATCGGCCACCACGTTAACTTTTCCTGGATGGTATTGGAGCTGAAAATCATAATCCTTAAGGAATTCCACCCCACGTCTCTGCCTCATATTTAACTCTCGCTGATCAAATAAATACTTCAGACTCTTATGATCACTATATACATCAAACTGAGCTCTGTAAAGATAGTGTCGCCACACCTTCAGAGCAAAGACTACAGCAGCTAACTCAAGGTCATGAATCGGGTAATTTCGCTCATGAGGTTGCAATTGGCGAGATGCATAAGCTACCACTCTCTTATCTTGCATCAACACACATCCCAATCCCTGATGAGAAGCATCACAGTACACTTCAAACGGTCGACTAGTATCAGGGAGAATCAACACCGGCGAAGAAGTTAGTCTCTGTTTTAACTCATTAAAGCTTTGCTCACATTCCTCAGTTCACACAAAGGGTTGATCACGGCGAGTTAACCGTGTTAATGGTGCAGCTATCTTCGCGAATCCCTCTATAAATCTCTGGTAGTAACCTGCTAGGCCCACAAAACTACGAATCTCTGAGGCTGTCTTCGGCCTTTCCCACTGCAACACCGCTTCAACTTTGGAAGGATCAATAACATGACCAAGGAACTTCACTTCCTCTAGCCAAAACTCACACTTAGACAGTTTAGCATACAACTGTTTTTCCCTTAAAACATTAAGTACAGTCCTCAAGTGCTCTTAATGTTCTTCTGACGAATTAGAATAAATTAAAATATCATCAATAAAGACTACCACAAATCGATCCAGGAAAGGTCTAAAGATCCGATTCATGTAGTCCATAAACACAGCTGGAGCATTTGTAACTCCAAAAGGCATCACTATATACTCATAATGACCATATCTAGTGCGAAAAGCAGTCTTAGGAATATCTTCATCCTTCACTCGGATTTGATGGTACCCAGACTTCAAATCAATCTTAGAGAATACCTTAGCACCTCTCAGCTGGTCCATCAAATCATCAATTCGCGGCAATGGGTACTTGTTCTTAATTGTCAACTTATTCAACTTACGATAATCCACACATAATCTAGAACTTCCGTCCTTCTTTTTCACCAAGAGAACTGGGGCTCCCCAAGGCGATTCACTTGGCCTAATCATCTGTTTACGCATTAGATCCTCGATCTGCTCCTTAAGCTCAATTAACTCTTTTGGCGCCATTCTATACGGTACTACAGACACTGGCTCAGCTCCAGGAATCAAATCTATAGCAAACTCTACCTCTCTACGTGGAGGTATTCCAGGAATATCCTCTGGGAAAATCTCAGGGAATTCTCGTACTACTGGTATTGACTGAAGGCTTTGCTCCACTTTTGCATTCATAACTCCCAACAAAACAAAACAAGATACTCCCTCACCTAAGGATGTTTCTACTTGGCGAGTAGAAATTAATTCTACACAGTCTTGCTGCTCAAGAAAGATTAAACACCTCCGGCCACAATCAATTAGCACACGATTGGCAGTTAGCCAATCCATACCCAGGATTACATCTAACCCTGACATCGGGATACAAATAAGATTTACTTTGTATCTTCGTCCCTTAATTGCTATGGGACACCTAACACAAACCGTCGAAGTCTTAATTGAACTTAAAGTAGGTGTCGATACTACTAAGTCACATCCTAGATCGCCCACCGGTAATCCTAAGTTTCTCACACAATTGTCCGCAATAAAAGAGTGTGTGGCTCCAGAATCAAATAATACAGAAAGAAAAGTACCTTCTTAGCGCCCTTACCTCCATTACCATAACTACTAGCAGCTCTACTAGATGGAGCCTTCCCAACTCCACCAACATCCTCCGCATTAAGACTCTCTATAATGGTGGCTTGATCCACCAAGTCAGCAAACTCCGTGATCCTGAGTGGGATCAAAATCCTCTTTATGTCAGTTCTCAGCCCGTCTGAAAACCTCTGACATCTCCACTCCTCTGAAGTCGGGTGAGAATAAAATTTGTAGAGCCGCTCAAACTGTATTGCATACTCATAGACTGATGAGTTTACTTGCACCAAGTTTAGAAACTCTTGTTCTTTGGCAGCACGAACATGAGAAGGGAAAAACTTTCCCAGAAAACTACTTCTAAATACAGCCCAAGTAATGACTTCACCTCGGGCCTCTAGCATAGTACGAGCTCCATGCCACCACATCTCTGCATCCCCTATCAGCATATACGTAGCATATATCACCTTTCTCTCCTCGGCGCAACCCATGGTTAGGAAGATCTTCTCAATCTCACGATCCGTAGTTCGGCAAGATCTGGTCCATCCACTCCCGTGAATTGAGGAGGATCATTCTTTACGAACTCGACAACCCATGGTATTCGGGAAGAGGTGTAGCCGAGGCGATGGCTGCTGCCCTGTCTTGCAAGCGGCTTGATTTGCAGCTTGCTGCTGCTGAATCATATCTAGACTCTGCCTAACAGTGGCTGCCATGGCCTCCAAGGCATGAGCCATTTGGTTCACATCAGCAGGAGGAGGATTTGCAGCAGATCTTCTTGGTCTAGCCATCCTAATATATAGACTAGCTTAAATTACTAACGTTTAACACATTCAGCAATACCACCACATAGCTATATTCACAGATTCAGCTTACAGTGATATATTCATATTTAGTATATCATAAAAATTTAATCAATTTAGTACTCAGCATAACAACATATCAACATTCACATAGCATAGCAAACACACTCATTTCAGCAATCATTTACAAATTTAGCTTAACAGTCTCTTATTCACACAAGACGACTCACCTATAGCTCACCCAAGTATCATATACCAAGTTTCCTACATCAATCATGTCCGAGAATCGAGGTGATCAAGCTCGTTCCTCACAACTTGATGAATAGAAATCATGATATATGATTCACAGCTAAAACTCACATGTTTAATATGCACAACTGACGCCTAACAACCTCACCCTGTAGGTTTACCTAGACCATGCTCTGATACCACTAAAATGTCACGACCCCTTTTTATAAAGGACCGAGAACATTATTTCTACACCACATACTTATTTTAAAAATAGGTAAATAATAGAGAATATAAGTATAAAAATTCACTTCTCATTCAAAGTAAAAATGAAGTTCCTTACAACAAATATTCAACAGATCAACATAATATTACATTTAGTTTATAATATTCAAAATACCAAAAAAATTATAATACGTGACTCCCTCGACATGAGGTCTCATATATAAAGAAAAAGGACTCTGATGCATTATTACTCAACTCCAGCTTCTAACTTTTCTTCACTGGCCCCTCAGCCTGTGAAGTAGATGCAACACCTGCTACATCTGCTCACGTACCACCGTACGATCATCGCAGTACACACGCACACAACGACATAGAAAGAAATGCAAGGGTGAGCTTACCAAACATAAAATAAAATTATATATATATAGAGCAAAATATTTCTCACAGCAATAACCCCATGCATTTCCACCCCATCTAATGCACAAGATGAAAACGGTTTCCAACCGGTTTCACAAACTAATTAATCCGTAAGGAACCGAGCGGTCCGGAGCAACCCATTCCCAGATCTGGATCCGGATAAAGACAAAGACAAAGAAACAAAGATGAACTTACCGTTACATGTCTACCCACCTAAACATGTAACTCGGCTCTATAATGATGCAAAACATATATCTCGAGATGATGCACGCCACCAAAATTATTTTAACAGCTCAACTACGGCAAGTTTATAATAGATCACCAAAATCTCAAAGATTTTAAACTAATTAACAACGATTCTGACTTAGAAAATAGCTTTTATTCAATAGATCTAACAAAATCATATCAAAATATCTTGAAATAGCATATTAAACCGTTCAAAACATAGTTCATAGGTTAAAGTAAACTCCCTTTACCTCAGAAAGATGATTCACACTAGATCTACCGAATATTACTTGATTATAACAAAAATTCACCGAAGATTCAGCTTTAGAACGGAGTTTCTCCTAAGAACACCATGAATTTCTATAAGAAAGAGAAGGAGAAGAGAAACGAACGGTAAATCTAGCTTCAAACTTAAAGAAACTTACTTCCAATCCTTCAGAATAGATGCCGAAATTTACTGTTCACGCCGAAATTTACTGTTCAGGGAACTATTCATGCGGAAAACACTGTACACGCGTACTGTACACGCACTGTACGCGTATGTGACGTCACCGATGACGTCAGCTGTCACTGTACATACGCGGTTTGTACTGTTCATACACGGTTTGTACGCGGTTTGCACTGTTCATTGCACTGTTCATACGGTACTGTTCACTTTTTTTTTTTTTTTTAATAATTTCAAACTCCATCTAAATATATTCCAATACCAAATAATCCTTCCATTAACATTGAACAAGTATAAAATATTATAGATTACTCAATAATAAATTAGAAGCCTGACAAACTGCATGCAAATAGATAGTTTCAATATCGTCCAAGGATTTTTCTGAGTATGTTCAATTGTGCTGTTCACAAATGCCCCTGATAATCTATCCCGAAAGTTAAAATTTTATCTTATTTAAAATTGTCAAATCAAAGATATTCGCCTTGAAAAACGTGAGATTTTGTAATCATTGCTAAGATTTTGTAATCATTCCTTAGCCGTCAAAATTTTACACGGAATCTCACGAAATCTAGAAATCATTATTGTAAAGATTTCCTAATCATTACAAAGATTTAGTAATGATTTCTTAGCCGTCAAAATCATTGCATAAAATTCTGTGAGATCTAGCAATCATTACCCGGAGATTTCCAAATCTAGTATCGGCCACTAGATTTTCATGCAAACAAACCTTGTCCCCTATTTTATAAACATCGTGATTGCCCCGAAATTCCGAAATCTAGTATTGACCACTAGAATTCCATGCACGGGATTTTGTCTCCCGATTTGTCGGCAAAGTCATTTCGGAACTTTCTTTTCATGTCTTCCAAATTGCCGACATCATAATTATCCTAACCAATCACATTCTCTTGAACTTAGCACCACATCAAAAGTCTCGTCCAAGTGACAACCTAGTCATGTCGCATTTTCTCGGCCAACCAAATTTCATGCAATTGCTGTCCAAAATCTTACCTTTGGATTTTTGTGCAGAATTTCGGAAATTGTAATGTCCAAACCGTGTGCATGCAGCCTAGGGTATTTCATGCACTTAACTTCCTGAATTTTACTAACTTTGCCTACAAGCTTTCCCAAAATTCACTATTTATGCACTAAAAACCGTAACACCTCTTTCCTTGCACCAATTTACCAAATTCACTTCAGCTTTTACTCAATGAAAACCGTGTGCAGTTTTCAGTTTGGAAGTCTTGCTAAGCAAGCCAAAATGAACATGTTAAGTGGCAATTGGTCATTTAAAGGTTAAACCCTCCATATAAATAGATCAAACTACCTCATTTCTCTCTTTTTTCACTCAAAAACCGTGAGCTCTCCACCCTCCCTCTCAAAATTCCTTTCAAGTTCCATTCTCTCTTTTTCTTCAAAGAAACCGAGACCCTTCCTCCCTAAATCTCTCAAATTTTTCTCATCCTTTCAACCTTCCAAGACAAGCCAAGGAGCTCCAAGATTTCACTCTTGCATTCTCTTGCTTGATTCTTCAAAACCGTGACCCTTTCTTCAAAGAGGTAAGCTTTCTCATCCTTTTTCCTTCTTTGATTTGAAGATCCATGGAAGCCTAACACCAAGAACTCCTAAAGAACTTCCTTTTTCACTTAATCCTAACCATTTGAAGCTTTTTCCCTTTTCTCTTCAAAGAACCGAGGAAGACAACCTAACCAAGAGGAGAAAGTTTGAAGCTTGAGACTCATCCTCTCGGTCCAGCAACTTTCCTTTGAGGAACCAGCCAAGATCAACTCCTTTTGCTCCTAAATTTTCGTCACAATCAAGGCAAGGGGGAGTTCTCACACTTGACGTGTTTGCATGTCCATCTCTTGGCTGTTTTTACACTTTTTTCCTTGAAAAATTAGTGTGCGTTGGACTGCATGTTGAAAGAACTTCAAATCTGAACTTGCATGTTAAGTTTTATCCAAAAAGTGTATGGATTTCCTTGTTGCATGTCTCGGTTACCTCTCAAAGAGTTTGATTTCACCTTCAATCAACTTTAATTCCTAAAAAGCTTGAAACTTTGATGTGTGGATGTGGATCTTTCTTTGTGCATGTCTCGGGTTTTATGTTCCCTTGGTAGAACCTTTGAACTAATGACATTTTCTTCTTGAAACCATGAACCGTGAACTTGATCAACATATTCTTTCCATTGCATGTTAATTTTTAACCATGAAATGCTTTGGATCTCTTTGTGCATGCCTCGGTTTCACCTTTGTTTGGCTGGATTCTTTGTTTAAAATGTAGATCTATCCTTGTAACTAATAAACCTTGGATTGCATGTGAAATGGAAGCCATTGCATGTTGATTTCAGCCCCTAAGTGTTTCGGTTTTTCCTTAAAAAATTCGAATGTCACTTGGAAATGTTATTCCTCCACTTGGATGATGAAACTATGTCATTGCATGTTGATTTCCTTTGTGTTATATAATTTTTAGTTTGATAAAAATCTAGTGGAAAAGCTGGACAGATTTGATCTTGCATGGAGAAAGCCTAGAATATTGACTACACTTAGGAATTGAAAACCGTGTTGGATATTGTGTGATTTGCATGAGAATGGTTGCTTGTTAGTTTGGATGATGGATGATTGAATTGATTGTGATGGATGTGTTTACTTGGTTTGAAAAGCCTTATGCATGTGGTGTTTTGGAAAATTGTGGTGGACAAGAAAGTGAGAACTATTCACTCTCGGTTTTGATGATAAGAACTCCTAAAAGTTGTACTTAAAATTGTGATAATTTTGATGAAATATGTGTGATAAGGACTGCATAATGATAGAATGTGTTTGCTGTTTGCACTTGAATCCGTGAGCACTAAGATGAATCATGCATCATGTTCATTACATTGTACAAGGAATAAAAAGGAGAGAATCAAGCGCAGCCCTTTTGATGGAAAGTTTATCTAAATTAAAAGGATATTAATTAAAGGTATGGAGACGGTAATTAAGGGACTGAATATAGTAGTTAATCAATAAAGACCATCCTTAGAAAGATCTCACTATTAGCTTAATGGAACCTATCGCGTGAGGACTGATATAAATGAACCTAAAAAGAATTAGAACGAAATTAAGTAACCTTGAATTAAATAGGTAGTCGAGAGTCAATACACGTAATTAGAAAATAACTAAAAGGAAAAACCAGAGAGATAGAGAAAAGTGGAGATAAGGCATATTTAAAGTAGGAGGTAGCATGGTTAATAATAATGGAAATGACAAAGTGAGTAGTGTTAATATAGCAAGTTAATGTAATAGGATTTGAGTGGGAAAATCTGAGAGGGTTGTGTCAAAATCATTGAGAATTATGTGTTGGAAAATAGTGGATGTGTATTGGTGGGATTGGAAGCTTGTGTGTGATCCCTAAACTTTATTGCTTGGCAAATCTATGCTAGAAGAGAAAGTGAATAGTGATTGAGCAAGCCGTGTGAGGGCTTGTTTCGATGCTTGAATTCCGTGTGACCCAAGATTGAGAAAACATTGAGGAGAGAAAGAAGAATCACACTTCATGCATCATAACATTTCTTTGGAACGACTTGATGGCATAACAGAGGCACAGCTGTAGGTATTGGAGGTTCGTTCCCGAGTAGACCTACGGGGGTGGTGAAAGGGGGAACAATCGACCTAGATGGTGCAGCAGAGCTCTCTGTGGCCGGGTCGTGACCCTACTTGCAAGCCTTAGCCAAGCCCAACAACAACTCCACATCCTAGGGTCGTTGAGGTCCATTCCCGAAGAGACCCAGTTTGGGGCCAGCACCAGTTTGGGTGTTTTTGAATAATAATATGAAATCTTTTCTGTGCAATTGTGATGCAGGGAATGGAGTCCTCCGATCGCCACACGACTTGGATATGAAATTGTGAACTCTACACTAAATGCTGGGCAAGTCGCTGGCAGTAGAGTAAGGGATCCCCATGCATACCATATGCATTAATACGAAAACTTGAGGGATGGATAGTGAGGAATGAAACTTGCATTCATGCATCATGTGCATTATTAGTTTGATGAACCTAGGAATTATCTGTGAAAAGTATGAACTGACTTATATTGTAATGATGTTTGTTCTGAGAGTGGATGTTGATGTGACTTGAGTGATGGTGTGAAAAGCCACCTTCCTTGGGGTACGGCTATTGAATGCTTGCTTGTGTTTGGAGAACTCACCCCTGTTTGTGTGTGTTATTGCACCTTTGTATATGCCCTATACAGATGACCAGCTTCCGAGTGAAGGTATGGATCCTGCCATCTGAGGAGGACGTCTGGGTGTTCGACGCGGCAGCACAGCAAAGCATCTTCCATGGAATGGCACGGGTGATTCATGGACAAGATGTCGGACACTCTTGGACCACCCACTTTGTGGTTGATACCCCCATTGAACTTGTTTTCTCTACCCCACCTGGAGACTCTCACCTACCTTATCCTGCACTTGCAGCTACCCCTTCTCCCATGTCTGTTGATCCCCGTACTCCCAGTTCTAGACCAGCACCTACGCCTGTACCATTCCCTACTGAGGAACCTACTCCACCCCCTGTGACCACTGAGAGAGATATGAGGAATGATGATGTACTGCCCCACATGCTCCCTACCTACCCAAATACTTACTCACCCTTTACCACAATTCATTCACCACCTCGCACTGCTGGATGGATTATAGAGGACACAGAAGACGCTGCTTCTTCTAGCTCCGCTTCCCCGACATCCTCTGAGGAGTCCGATCCCATCGAGGATTATTCTCCCCTCGACTGATTGGGATAGTCTGTCTGCTGTGGTTTTTAGGGAACTACTCTTAGGGAGTCAGTCTGTTTCATTCCCTGTATCTCTGGACTATGTTAGTTTCGTGCACTTTAATTATGTCATTTCATTTTATTAAGTTGCAGTACTCTGAGATTATTACCAAACATTTCCATATCTATTGCATGAGGTTATTCAGTATGATGGAGTATTGTTGTGGTTGTTTTACTTAATGTTGATATTATATGATGAGACCACAAACCTCTAAATTGAAATGTGGTACACTAGAGGTGAATTGAAAGAATGTGTTATCCTTCCGCTGAAATGTGGTACACTAGACCACAAACCTCTAACTTGCTTACCCCTGACCATGGTATGCTGGGGGGTAAGTGTCAGCTTCCAGGCGTAGGGCATTAGCATAGAATTCCTGGGTGATGTCCTTCTACCCATTGCCTACACAGGAAGTGAAAAGTCCCCAGCCACACCTGTCTATTTCCTCCTAAAACTGTTGAAATGTCCCCTGCTGGATTTCAAAATTCCTGTCTTGAATGATCTGGCGCCACAAGATGTTCTTCTTAAAATACTGTTCGTGCTCTGGGGACCTGAACCTGGGGTCATGGGTAGGAGGGGGTTGAGATGAAGAGGCTTCAGCTGGCCTGCTCCTCTTGGTTCTGGGGGTGTTCCTTCTGGGAGTGCTAGACGTTATCCTACAGAAAAGAAAGAGTATGTGAATGGGTAGTGCAGGAAAAATTGGGTCAACCCTCCATGGTAATGAACAACAGCAAGTAATCAGACCAATGAAAGGGGGTGCAAATTATTTTGATGCAATCCGAAATGACTTGTACGCATAAAGGGTGTATAGTGCTACATATGACTCAAAGAGCATTCAATGCTGATTATGGTACATAGTAAAAACACACTGCAGTCCATAAAAGATGCATTCTATGGGCAAAGCATAGAGCTCAAACGATACATACAAATGCAATTTAAGTACAAAAATGGTGTGGCAAACGTTCACCATGTATAGCAATCGACTGTAGAACACAATGTAGTTTCTAAGTTCAAAGGCCATAACACAACAAAAGTGAAATTAAAGTCACGAAAAGCATGTTCAACACCCAGAAAGACCAGAAATCAAAGCTAATTATAGAAGGTGCATGAGAATCAAGTGCAACAACAGCAAAATACCATGGAATTTGAGAAGCAAAACAGCAAAATAGAGAGGTTAGAACTCAATGTAAATGGATATGAATGGAATTTAGACATCAATATGCATTAATATGAAAAGGAATGGCACGATGGACATGTTTGAGAACATAAAAATAAAGAGGAGGGGCATAACAAAAACAACAAATGAGATTCATAGCAAAGGGGAAATGGGCGTGGTCACTTTTGGGAACAAAAGTGGGAACGTAGAACATGGTGGCAGCCACACATGGCCATTGGGTGCAATTAAAGGACCTCACCACTCTAATTCATACAAGAATGCTTAATTATACAAGACATTCACATCAATTGCAACATATAAGGGCATAATTAAAAAGCCCCAAATTGGGGGATCCAAGAATCCTAACCCATGAATTAAGAGAGGTTGAGAGATTTACCTTGCTTGGAGCCTTGGGTGTGGCGGCGGAAGTGGAAATGTGAGGATTGGGGGTGCAAAAATTCAATTGGGAGGTGGAGGGGTGGTGTCGTGAGTGTGTGAGCTGGGCGTTGTGACTTTCAAAGGTTTTAGGGGCTGTGCGCAGTGGGCTGGCCCAAGGAGTGGTGCGCGTGGCCACTTTCAAGTAAGAAAGTGGCAACTACAGTAAGTTCCTTTTTGTGGGCAAGTGCGCGTGGTTACTATTGGACTTTAAAGTGGCAACTACAGTGAAACCAAATTTCAAGGCAAATTTGCGCGTGGTTACTATTGGATAGGAAAGTGTCCACGCGCAAATTATTGACCCTCTGGGTGTCAAAGTAGCCACTTTCATTCTTAAAAGTGGGAACTATAGAGAGAAATATGCTTACCTTGATCCAAAGTGACCACTATGGCCTATGAAAATGGCCACTCTCACGAAAAACAAATTGTACCAAGCATGAATGAGTACCCAAAGTGTTTGTTGCTGCCAAAGTCCCTGCAAAAATTCTGAGTCCACAAAAAATTATTTACACAAAATTGAATTGTATCAAAGATCTATCTACAAATGAAAACAAAAACTTAATTGAAAGAATGCAAAGGGAAAGAACAAAATTTCTTATTCACATGTGAGTTGCCTCTCACAGAGTGCTTCTTTAACGTCACTAGCTTGACGTGCAAAGTGATTTACTCATGACAGGAGTCTTGGTTGAAGGAAATGATGGGGGAGTACACATCCACCTCTTCAATCTCCTCCGATGGAACTGAGTTCTCCAAAAAATCCTTCAAACGATATCCATTCACTGTGAAACATTTGTTAGTGGAGTCACTCTTGATTTCTATTGCACCATTAGGAAATACTTGTGTGACTATAAATGGACCAATCCACCTTGAGCGAAGCTTTCCAGGCATAAAATTGAGGCGGGAATTAAACAAGAGCATCTTTTGACCAACACAAAATTCTTTCCTAGCTATCAACTTGTCATGGTACCTCTTGGTTTTCTCCTTATAAATCCTGAAATTTTCATATGCCTCTAGACGTAACTCTTCCAGCTCTTGCAATTGACGATTTCTTTGCTCTCCAACTGAGTCATAGTGCAGATTACAAGCTTTCACTGCCCAGTATGCCTTGTGCTCTATCTCCACTGGTAAATGGCAAGCTTTGCCAAAGACTATCTATAAGGAGACATGCCCAAAGGTGCTTTGAATGCAGTCTTGTGTGCCCACAAGGCATCATATAGCCTGCGGCTCCAATCTTTTTAGCCTTGGCTTCGAATCTGTCTTTTTCAAAAGGAACTTAAGAGCAGAATGATCAGTAAACACCACAACTTTTGACCCTAGCAAGTATGATCTAAATTCATCCAAAGCAAATACTATGACCAATAGTTCCTTTTCAGTTGTGGTATAGTTACACTGTGCAGGATCCAAAGTCTGAGATGTATAATAAATGACCTTACCAAACCGCTATGCTAAGACAGCACCCACAGCAAAATTGGATGCGTCACACATGAGCTCAAATGGAAGTGTCCAGTTTGGTGACTGAATGATGGGGGTTGTGGTCAAGGCTGTCTTTAGGCAATCAAATGCCTCTCTGCACTTGGCTCCAAACTCAAAATCAATATCTTTCTGCAGTAACTTGGAGAGAGGAAGGGCTATCTTGAAAAAATCTTTGATAAAGCACCTGTAGAAACCTGCATGGCCAAGAAATGCATGTACCTCTCGTACACAAGAGGGGTAAGAAAGCTGTGAAATGACATTAAGCTTAGCAGGATCTACCTCAATTCCGTTCTTAGATATTATATGACCTAAGACTACCTCCTGCCTAACCATAAAATGGCATTTCTCAAAGTTCAGAATAAGGTTAGTCTCTATACATCTTTGTAAAACTCTATCCAAGTTTCCTAAGCATGCAGAAAATGATGACCCATATACAGTGAAGTCATGCATGAATACTTCAATACAATGCTCAACCAAATCAGAAAATATGCTACACATGCATCTTTGAAATGTACCGGAAGCATTGCAAAGCCCAAATGGCATTCTCCTATATGCAAATGTACCAAATGGGCATGTAAAAGTGGTCTTTTCTTGATCCTCAGGAGCTATGCATATTTGAAAATAACCTGAGAATCCATCTAGGAAACAGTAGTGAGATTTACCTGCCAGGCACTCCAGCATCTGATCTATGAAAGGTAGAGGAAAGTGGTCTTTTCTGGTCGCCTGGTTGAGCCTCCTATAATCAATGCAGACTCTTTAGCTATTCTGCACTCTAGTGGACAAGAGCTTATCCTTCTCAGTCTTCACAACTGTAATCCCTGACTTTTTGGGCACCACCTGCACTGGGCTCACCCATGTGCTATCTAATATCGGGTAGATGATGCCTGCCTGGAGTAGTTTGGTGATCTCCTACTTCACCACCTCCAATATGATCGGATTTACCCTCCTCTGGGGCTGTCTCACTGGCTTGGATCCTTCTTCCAACATAATCCAGTGCATGCACAGAGAAGGGCTGATTCCAAGGATGTCAGCCAAGGTCCATCCAATAGCCTTTCTATGCTTCCGAATCATATCGAGCAACTGCTCCTCTTGGTCCTCATCAAGCTCAGTGGATATGATCACAGGGAGCTTCTCACCTGCTTCCAAATAAGCGTATTTTAAATGCTCAAGCAGGGGTTTAAGCTCCAAGGTGGGAGGCTACTCAACTGAAGGCAGTGCTTTATGTCACGACCCCTTTTTATAAAGGACCGAGAACATTATTTCTACACCACATACTTATTTAAAAATAGGTAAATAATAGAGAATATAAGTATAAAATTTCACTTCTCATTCAAAGTAAAAAATGAAGTTCCTTACAACAAATATCCAACAGATCAACATAATATTACATTTAGTTTATAATATTCAAAATACCAAAAAAAAAATTATAATACGTGACTCCCTCGACATGAGGTCTCATATATAAAGAAAAAGGACTTTGATGCATTATTACTCAACTCCAGCTTCTAACTTTTCTTCACTGGCCCCTCAGCCTGTGAAGTAGATGCAACACCTGCTACATCTGCTCACGTACCACCGTACGATCATCGCAGTACACACGCACACAACGACATAGAAAGAAATGCAAGGGTGAGCTTACCAAACATAAAATAAAATTATATATATATATAGAGCAAAATATTTCTCACAGCAATAACCCCATGCATTTCCAGCCCATCTAATGCACAGCATGAAAACGGCTTCCAACCGGTTTCACACCTAATTAATCCGGAAAGGAACCGAGCGGTCAGGAGCGACCCATTCCGGTATCTGGATCCGTATAGCACAAAGACAAAGCTCAAAGCATGAACTTACCGTTACATGTCTACCCACCTAAACATGTAACTCGGCTCTATAATGATGCACAACATATATCTCAGCATGATGCACGCCACCAAAATTATTTTAACAGCTCAACTACGGCAAGTTTATAATAGATCAGCCAAAATCTCAGCATTTTAAACTAATTAACAACAGTTACAGCTTAGAAAATAGCTTTTATTCAATAGATCTAACAAAATCGTATCAAAATATCTTGAAATAGCATATTAAACCGTTCAAAACATAGTTCATAGGTTAAAGTAAACTCCCCTTACCTCAGAAAGATGATTCACACTAGATCTACCGAATATTACTTGATTATAACAAAATTCACCGAAGATTCAGCTTTAGAACGAAGTTTCTCCTAAGAACACCATGAATTTCTATAAGAAAGAGAAGGAGAAGAGAATCGAACGGTAAATCTAGCTTCAAACTTAAAGAAACTTACTTCCAATCCTTCAGAATAGATGTAGAATCTCAGATCTGGCGAGAAATCTAAGTTTAGGAAGGTTTAGTATGAGAGAAATGGTGGTTTACGGCCGTAGAACCTTTGAGAACCTTGGATAGAGGTGAAGAAATGAAAATTTCGTGTGAAGCCCCCTTTTTATAGAAAATTTTCGAAATTTACTGTTCACGCCAAAATTTACTGTTCACCGCCGGAAAACACTGTTCACCGCCTTACTGTTCATGCCGGAAAACATCAGACACGCGTATCGTACACGCATCAGACGCGTATGTGACGTCACCGATGACGTCAGCTGTCACTGTACATACGCGGTTTGTACTGTTCATACACAGTTTGTACGCGGTTTGCACTGTTCATTGCACTGTTCATACACGGTTTGTACTGTACATACGCGGTTGCACTGTTCATTGCACTGTTCAAACAGTGCAATGAATAGTACCCTGAACAGTCATTTTTTTTTTTTTTTTTTTTAAATAATTTCAAACTCCATCTAAATATATTCCAATACCAAATAATCCTTCAATTAACATTGAACAAGTATAAAATATTATAGATTACTCAATAATAAATTAGAAGCCTGACACTTTAGCACTTTCATTTGAAATGATTTCTGCAACATTTAAACCACAAGGGTTAGACTCAATTATACTTGCTATACTCAATGAACCACATTCTAACCCTTTTGATTTTTCAATGTCATTAATGTCAAAAGTTGCAGAATCTAAATCCAAAAAATCAGCAGTATAAATATCAAACAAAGATGAATTAGTATAATATTTACAAATTTTAGTATCTATGGTATCTACATAGTCAAAAAATTCAACGAAAGAGTCTCCTAAAAATTCAGCAAAACTATCATCTATCAAGCTATCAAGAACATCAATGTGGAAAAATGAATGCTCCTCAGGTGAGTGCTTCATAGCATCTAGTATGTTGAAGCGAAACACACTATCTGCAAACTCTATAGTGAGAGTTCCAGCATGCACATCAATTTTGGTCCTGGCCGTCTTCAAGAATGGCCTCCCCAAGATGATTCGTACAGCTCCTTTTATTGGCTCTTTTTCTTACATATCCAAGATGTAGAAGTCAGCAGGAAAGATCAAGTCATTCACTCTCACTAGAACATCCTCCATAAGGCTGGCTGGATTAGTGGTGCTTCTATTTGCTAACTGGATGATGACACCTGTGGGCTGCAATGGTCTAAGAGAAAAAGATGTGAAGATAGATAAAGGCATAACATTAATAGATGCACCTAAATCAAGCATGGCATTATCTATCCTATTGTTGCCTATAACGCAGGGAATAGTAAATGTCCCTAGATCTTTGCATTTCTCAGGCATGCAAGTTTTCTACCTCTCAAAAAGAGCTGATACATTCCTCCCTATGTTCACCCTTTTATTACCCTTTAGCCGCCTTCTATGAGTGCACAAGTCCTTAAGGAATTTGGCATACTTTGGGATTTGCTTGATAGCATCTAACAAGGGGATATTGACTTCAACCTTTCTGAAAGTATCCATAATTTCTTTATCAACCTCTTCTTGCTTCTTGCTGGGCTGAACCATTCTTTGAGGGAAGGGAATAGGAATGGACCTCTCCTCTTTGTCTACCTCTTTTGGTTGACATGGTATGGGCATAGGTGCAGGTTGCTCTTGGCTTCTAACTTCTCCTCCTTCACCTTCTGTATCTAAAGTGCAGCTAGGATCCTTCTCCTTAGGCATTTTTGGCTCTTACATTACCTTATCAGATCTCAAGGTAATTGCACTCACATTCTTTGGATTTGTTACAGTTTGTACAAGGAGATTGCCTGAACCTTGAGATTGAAGTTGATTTAGGGATGAAGCAAGTTGACCCATTTGATTCTCTAAGGTCTTGATACTTGCTTGAGTCTGTTGCTGGAAATTGAGATTACTCATGGTGAGTTGCTTCACAAGGTCTTCCAAGGATGACTCACTCTTTTGAGGTGCAGGAGCTAGTGAAGGAGATGCTTGAGGGTGTTGTTGAGATGAAGATGATGGATGGTGATGTTGCTGGGCTGAATATGGCTTGCTTTGTCTAGCTTGATGCGGTTGGAAATGGTTGTTGGTTGGTTGGTTAGAACCTTGATGCTGTGCATTTCCTCCCCACCTTAAGTTAGGATGGTTCCTCCAACTGGGATTATATCTATTGGAAGATAAATTCCAGCTTTGTTGTTTGATGAATCCATATTTTTTACTGATAATTTAGCATAATTGTAACTCATTTGATAAGGAAATTATATGAAGAAAGCAGAAAAACTCAGAAAAACAGAATGATTTCAAGTGTTCTTGCAATTTGTAGTTATTTTAGCATTTGTAGAATTTTTGCTCAGAAATTAAGTTTTTAATCTTGTTTTTGTAGGAATAATTGAGCAAAGTTCATGGAAATGGAAGCATAATGGAAAGGAAGAGCAAGCAAAGCAAGTCTGGGCTTAAAATACAAGAAATGAAGAATACAGGCTGGGTGTGATCACTATTATCAGTGAAAGTGATCACTCCACAGCTCAAAAGAGAAGTGAAGTCTGGGCATGACCACTCTTACCAGCAAAAGTGATCGTTCCAGAGAGTGAAAATATCAGGAAAGCTCTGCGTAGCCACTATTATTAGAAAAAGTGATCGTTCCAAAGAGCCTTCAGATTGGCAGGTTGCGCGTAATCACTTTTATTCATAAGAGTGATCACGCGCAACAACTTGAGTTCTGCGTAACCACTTTTATCAGAAAGAGTGATAGTTCCAGAGAGCTTCCAATATCAGGAAAATTGCGCGTGGCCACTTTTTCTCATAAAAGTGATAACGTGCAATTCTGGGAATTTCTATAAATATCATATGCGGCCAGATTTTTGGGGATTCGGTTTTATTTTTCCGTTTTTCTGTTAGATCTCGTTGAGAGAGCTTGGGAGAGAAGATTGAGGTCAAGTCTTGAAGCTTCCACAAAGAGGAATCGGATTGGAGCTTCTAGCCATGGCTTCTTGGAGTTTTTCTTCTTCTTCTTCTTCTTTCTCTTTCTCTTCTCCCATGTCTGAGTAGTTTCCTTGTAGTTAGGAGTTTATTGAACTCGAATTGATGTATTGATTTGATTCTTGCTTATGAAATTCGAGTATTTGGATTAATTGAGTTGTTAATTCTGCATTTTACATAATCTTTGAATGGGAATTCATTTGATTCATCATAGAGGAACATTTACCAATGGGAATTGGACTTGATTCTCTGATCTGAACTAACAACCAGAATTGGATATTACTTAGGGATAAGGAGACCTAATTCTGCAGTATTAAGGTTCTAATTCTGAATGCAACATGAAATTGAACTTAACCTAAGGGATTAGGGTGGTTTAGTTGCTTGTTAGGGTCAATGAGTTAAGGGATTAACCTTTGGCTATCAACATGCGAAACTGATTGTCAATTAACCAAGTCTTGAATGTTCATAGGCATAATTGAATTAATATTGAAATTCTTGTGAAGTAAATTCCTAACTATTCTTCATTCCTATCTCATTGCATTACATACTCTGTTTTTTTGCAAGTTCTTTACCTTTAATTGCTTTGGTTTAGTGCGTTATATGTTACAAATCTCATTCCAAAATTCGTATGGCTCAAATGGTTATAATTCTGTGAAGTGATATTTGAAACCTAAATTCCCTGTGGAGACGATACTTGGATCTTAAAAATTACTCATTACTTGCTGCAATTCTAGTGCACTTGCTAGTGTTAGATTGCGAATAACAAGTTTTTGGCGTCGTTGCTGGGGAATTATGAATTTCAATACCATTAGTAGCAGAGAGGTAGCTAGATTGAGCATTTATTTTTGTTGTTTTGCTTCCAAAGTTTTTTGCATATTGCTAATTTTTCTGCATAATTTTTTTTTTCTGCATTACTTCTGCTGTTTTCTACATAATTTCTGCACTATGTTTACTGCATAAACATTTTTTTTTTCATTTTCTGCATAATTTCATTTTTCATTTTTCTGCATAATTGTAAACTTCATGTTAGATCTAGGAGCATCCATTAATGTTATGGCATTGTCTATCCTATTATTACCAATGATGCATGGAATAGTAAATGTTCCTGGGTCTTTACACTTCTCAGGCATTATGGTTCTTTGTTTCTCAAAAAGTGTAGAAACATTCCTACCTATGTTGAATCTCTCATTACCTTTCTAACGCCTTCTATGTGTACACAAATCTTTCAAGAACTTGGCGTACTTGGGTATTTGTTTAATTGCCTCCAGCAAGGGTATATTCACCTCAACCTTTCTGAAGGTGTCCAAGATTTCTTTGTCACTCTCCTCAGCTTTCTTACTTGGTTTGGTGACCATAACCCTTTGAGGAAAAAAGTGGTGGAATTGCCCTTTCAGCTTCTTCTACCACTTCTTGAGTGGTGGGTGTATTTTCTTCCTCCCTTTCATCAACCAAGGGGCATGGGATCTCCTTCTCCCTAGGCATTTCAGGCTCTTGCATTACCTTCCCAGACCGCAGAGTAATTGCACTGACATTCTTTGGGTTTATGACTATCTGTGCTGAGAGGTTACCTAAACCATGGGACTGAATCTGATTTATAGAGGAAGCTAACTGTCCCATCTGGTTCTCAATTGTTTTGATACTGGCCTCTGTTCGCTGTTGAAAGTTAATGTTGCTCATGGCCATCTGCTTCACAAGCTCCTCCAATGAAGGCTCATTCTTCTGACAGGAAGAGGCTTGGGATGAGGACGCTTGCAGCTGTTGGTGAGGCTGTTGCCCATGCTGTTGATTATTCCATTGGCGTGGCTGATGTGGCAGCTTTGATCAGCTTGGTAGTTGTTGCTTTGCTGATTTTGCTAGTTGGAATTTCCTCCTTATCTCAAGTTTGGATGATTTCTCTAGCCCAGGTTATACCAGTTTGAAGAAAGATCCCAGCTTGGTTGTTGCTGCGGCTGCTGAAAAGGAAATTTGTTAGTGTAAATATTTGTAGCATAGGCTTGGGGGTTACCTTCAAGAGTATTTGACTCTTGCAATGTAGGGCAGCTATCTGTATAATGATCCGCAGCTGAGCATATTCCGCAAAGTGTAGCTGGAACTGGTGGTGGAAGTGTTGCAGAGACAGCACTTTTTTGCATTGCAGCCAATTGCTTTACCATGGAGGCAAGCTCATCAATCTTGTGCTCCAATTTGTTTGGTTCTGCAGCTTGAACTTTATGCACACCTCTAGTAACACAGGAATTCTGTCTAGTTACAAATTGCTGGGAGTTGGCAGCCATGTTTTCTATCAAGTTCCTGGCTGCCACAGGGGTCTTGTCTACCAAGGCTCCTCCACTCGCTGCATCGATCATACTCTTATCCATTGGGTGCAATCCCTCATAGAAGTACTGGATTAGCAATTGATCACTGATTTGGTAGTGGGGGCAGCTGCATAGTCTTTTAAACCTCTCCCAGTATTCATAGAGAGTTTCTCTTTCTAGCTGTCTAATTCCACAAATTTCCTTTCTTATGGATGCAGCTCGGGAGGCTGGAAATAACTTCTCTAGAAAGAGTCTTTTGAGGTTGTCCCAACTTGTAATAGATCTGGGAGGAAGGTAGTAGAGCCAATCCTTTGCGGTGTCCATTAATGAGAAAGGGAAAGCCTTCAATTTGACATGCTCCTTCAGAACACCTTGAGGTCTCATGGTGGAACATACAATGTGAAACTCCTTCAAGTGTTTGTGAGGGTCTTCACTTGCAAAACCATGGAATTTAGGTAGAAGGTGAATTAATCCAGTTTTCAAAACAAAAGGAGCATCCACATCTGAATATTGGATGCACAATGTTTGGTATGTGACATCCAGTGCAACTAGCTCCTTAAGAGTCCTCTCATCACCTGCCATTGCTCCAAAACTAGAGTCAAGTGAAAATGTAGAAGAGTAAACAGAAATTGGTGTCACATATTGCAAAGATACAGTAGGAGATGATGAGGGTTCAGAGTGATCAGAGTGATCCCTATGTGTCCTAATATTCCTATGAAAAGTCCTATCGATCTCCTAGTCTAATGGATACAAATCCCCAGGGTTTGATCGGGTCATGCACTAGATATCAACTAACTAAATTGAAAGCAAATTGAGTAAATAAAATAACAAGAACAATTTGAAATCTCTATGCAGAATTATGCAGCAAAAGTGCAAAAAAACAGAGTATAATGCAGCAAAATGAGTGCAGAAAATTGAAAGTGAGTAATTGAAAAATTGCAGCACTTGAATGAAAGAAATGATATAGAAAATCTTGCAACAACAATGCAGAAACAGACCACAAAATTCGTATGGCTTATAACACAATACAAAAAACTCAAAAATGAAACAAACACACTAACATGCAAAACATAAAAACAGAGCACCAATCATGTTCAACATAAGTTCAGCACCAAAAATTCTCCGGCAACGGCGCTAATTTGATGAAACGAATTTTTGCTACTCGTTATGCACAAAGATTGTCGTTAATCCTCATCAATACTAAGGTGTTGCCCTAGGTCGTCTCCAAGGAATTTTTGGTTGGGAACATACATCGAACAATTGTGAACATAGATTTTAAAGGAAATAAATTAGGGGGAGGTTTGTCAATTTACAGATTTTAATCAAGAGAAAAATGTAAACTAGTGAAATTCAATCAATTAAGAAGAGTAATCCCTAGTCAATCAATAAGTTCTATCCCTATTCTTTCAAATGATTTAATAATCCCCTATTTTTCCTAGGATTAAGCAATCTCAAAGATTAATCAAAATTAAGCAATTTTGAATTAGAATTTTGTTTGGGTAATTTAGGGTTCATTAAGCAATGTTCCCCTCATGCAAATTTCATTTTATTCCCAAGGAAAGAAAGAGTAATATTGCCATTAAAACCAAGAATTCAAGAACCATGTGAGTTGACTAGGAACTACAAGAGAATTTAGCCCTCCATATGGATGGGCTTCACAAATGAAAGAAGGGAATGCAGAAACGTAAGCAACATTAATGTAAAATCAATCAGAATCAAAGGGAAGTTGGAAATTAAAACCTATAATGGACCCCTGGCTGTCACCCAAGGCTCCAAAGCTCTGGAAAGAAAATGTCTTAATTTGGCAAAGAGAATGAAAAAAAAATAAAAGTTCCAGTCTCCGTACCCTAATTCCTAAAATCTATTTATAGTGAATGACATGTCAGCAAAGTGCCCACTTTTGCCTTTGAAAGTGTCCACTTTGGCTCTTGGAGTTGCCACTTTTCATGCTAAAAGTAGCTACTTTGGATGTGCGTAGCCACTATGAAAGGCAATAGTGTCCACCCGCATATTGCTTGCCAAGTGGCGTCCCTGGAGCTTTCTGGAGTTACTACTATGAAGGTTGAAAGTGGCACTTTGGATGCGCGTAGCAACTATGAAAGGCAATAGTGTCCACGCGCATCTTGCTTTCCAAATGGCGTCCTTGGAGCTTTCTGGAGTTGCTACTATGAAGGTTGAAAGTAGCTACTTTGGACCCTTTAATGCCTAGACTTGCTGTAGTTGCTACTTTTGCTCCTGAAAGTGGCTACTTTGGGTCAACTTTCATCCAAGGGCCAAGATTTCTCAAAATTAGCTTAGGGACTCTGCAAAATTATCAAGATAATTAAAATTGCAATCTATATCTATGTAATTAAATGCAAATTAACCAAAAATTAATAAACCTATGATATTTATTCAAAATGTGATTTCTGTATTATTTGCACTATCTAAGTCCATTTTTTTCTATCAAGGAGCACCAAAAAGGCAAGTAAAAATATAATAAAAAGTGGATTCATCAGTAATTGAACACTTTTATTCCCTGAGATTGATTCCTACGACTCTAATACAGTTATATCAATTTTTATAACTTGCTACATCAACACTAGTACACTTGCTAGTAAAATTAACTTCTCTTCTGAAGTGTGACAACAGTCTCCTCTTGACCTTTATCCTCCTCTTCAACTGCAGCTTTCTCTACTTCTTGCTTCCCCTTCTCTTGTAATGTTTTGCCACTTCTTAATGTTACTGCCTTGACCTGCTCCTTAGGATTAGTCTCAATATTGCTAGGCAAGCTCCCGTGTGGTCTTTCTGAGAGGAGTCTAGAAATTTGACCCAACTGATTCTCTAGATTATGAATAGAGGCTTATTGATTTCTTAGTGTTGTCTCGGTGGATTGCAACTGAGATTATGAAGTTTGAATGAATTTGGTCATCAACTCCTCAAGGTTTGACTTCTTTTCAGCTGGGGCGGTGGTGAATGTGAAGTTTGTTGAAATCCTTGGAGTGTGTTATTCTGCATTGGTTGTTGGTTGTTGTTCCATGGTGGATTGGCTAATTCCTCCAGCTCGGATTATTCATGCCATTATAATTTTGGTAAGGTGGTCTATTTACTATCACATTGGCCTGCTCTTCTTGAATATCTTGGCACTTATGATTAGGGTGGCCTCCTCTGCAAATATCACATCTCATCACCGGAGCAATTGGATGGTTGAAAGATAAACCATCAATCTTTTTCCCTAGGGCTTCAACTTGCATTGCCATGTGTAACACTCCAAAAGTTATATTCTTTCTTGTTCACTGATGATGATTATTTTGTCTTGAGATGTTTAAAAGATTTGTCGCAAATCCTTATCAAAATTTAAACAAATTAATGTAGTTCTAGGATTGCCCTAGATTGTCTCTCGTGAACATTGGCTATTAATCTTCATTAAACACGTTGAAGGAATTAATTGAACAAACAATTAAAATGGGGGGTTTTGTGGTTTCAAATCAAAATAAAGAACAATGAGCAAACAAGTTTAATTAATTCAATAAATAGAAAACAACAATCCTTAGTTCATCCACAAAGATTCTATCCTCATTCCACTCAAGATTTAACATTCATCCTCTCTCCCATGAATTAGGTTAATTTAACAAGCAAAAATTAACCTTATTATCCTAACGAAATTACGCAATTGGCTAGGCTCTAATCTCTCATCCTAATGTTATACAACCTTAGAATTAAACCTAGGATTAAGCAATCCCTAGTTTAGAATCTTCTTAAAACGAAATTAGGGTTAATTGAGCAATACCTCCCTCATTCACCATTAATTCAATTCAAGAGACAAGGAAGAAGTAATTCATGAAAAGAAAGAAATTATATTATCATTAAAATCAAGAAGTTCAAGAATCCATGCGAATTTACTAAGGATTACACAAAATTTAGCCCTCCATGGAAATGGGGGTAAAAAATGCAGAAAACTCATTAATGTAATGTTGTTAGCAATCTACACTAGCAAGTATACTAGCATTGCAGCAAGTGATAAGTAAATTTAAGATCCAAATATCGTCTCCACAGGGAATTTAGGTTCAAGTACCACTTCACAGAATTATAACCATTTGAGTCATACAAATTTTGGAATGAGATTTGTATCATATAACAACACTAAACCAAAGCAATTAAAGGTAAAGAACTTGCAGACAAACAGAGTATAAAATTGTGATGAAATGAAATAGCAATGAAGGATAGTTAGGAATTTATTTCACAAGAATATCAATATCAATCCAATTAAATCCCCTGAACATTCAAGCAATTGAATAATTGACAATCAGTTCACATATACCTAGTCAAAGGTTAATTCCTTAACTCATTGACCCTAACAATCCACTAAACCTCCCTAATCCCTTAGGTGAGATTTAATTTCAGGTTGCATTAAGAATTAGAACTATAAGATTGCAGAATTAGGTCTCCTTATCCCTAAGAAATCCCTAAATACTGGTTGCCAATTAAGATCGGAGCAAACAATCCAATTCCCATTGGTAAAGATTCCTCTTGATTAATCAATTGAATTTCCATTCAAAGATTGTATGAAAAGCAGAATTAACAACTCAATTAATCCAAGAACTTAAAGTTCAGAAGATAAAGTCGAATCAATACATCAATTCGAGTTCCATAAATCCCTAACTATGGGAAATTAAGCACACATTGCAACAAAAACAGAGAAAGAAGAAGAAGAAGATGAAGAAGAATGCAGAGCAACCATGGCCACGAACTCCAATCCAATCCCTCTTCTTGGAGCTTCAAGCTTCGACCCCAATCTTCTCTCCACTCTCTCTCAACGACAATCTAACTAACAAAACAGAAAATGAGCAAAAGATCCCAGTTTTCGCGCTTCAATCATGTATATATAGAAACCCCAGTTCTGCGCGTTGTCACTTTTCTTCACAAGAGTAACCACGCAGAAGCTTTATGTAGTGCACGTGTTCACTTTCAAGAGCAAGAGTAACCACGCGCAACTTGCAGAGTTGAAGGCTTCTCTGGAACATTCACTTTTATTCATAATAGTGGCAACGCAGGAGGTCAAAGGGCTGCGCGTGATCACTTTCGTGAGTAATAGTAATCACGCGCAAGCTGTCCCGATACAAGTGCCTCGGAACGCTCACTTTCGTTGGCGAAAGTGACAACGCGCAGCTCATCAGAATGGAGTCTTCTTCGAACGCTCACTTTCGTTGGCGAAAGTGATAACGCACACTGGCAACGCTCACTCTTGTAACTAAAAGTGATTACGCACAGGCTCCTCTTCTCCTTTAGGCTCTGGAATGATCACTTTCGCTAACAATAGTGATCACGCCCAGCCTGCATCCCATAATTCTTGTATTTTGGAATCCAACATTGCCATTCTTCCTCTTCCTTTCCATTGATAATCCATTTCCATGACTTTTGCTCAGATTATTCCTTCAAAAACAAGATAAATTTCTTAAGAACTAAGCATAAATTCTACAAATGTGAAAATAACTACAAATTGAAATAGAACTTTCAATCATTCTCTTTTTCTGAGTTTTTCTACTTTCTTCATATATTTTCCTTATGAAATGAGCTAGAATTATGCTAAAATATCAGTAAAAATATGGATTCATCATGTAAAAGCAAGAGAAATGAGAAACCAAACCCTAGGTTGGACCCTTGCCTGTCACCCAAGGTTGTCCTAAGCTCTGGAAAATGTCCTAAATTGAGTAAAGAAGAGAGAAGGTTCAAAAAATGTAAGAACTCCCTACCCTAATTTGGTAAAAATCTATTTATACTAAAGCAAGCGCCGCCTAAAGTAGTTACTTTCATTCTTTCATAGTAAACATGCGCAACATCAGTTGGGTTTTTCCTCTCTGGAGTGATTACTGTGAATATTCATAGTAACCACGCGCAGCACTGGGACATTTTGGATTCTCTGGAGTTGTCACTATGAATTTTGATAGTAACTACGCGCAGCACCTTCAATTCTGCATGCTTTGAAGTGACTACTATGAATATTCATAGTAACCACGCGCAGGTTTAGTGTATTCTAGGCTGCTATAGTTGTCACTTTAAGCTTTGAAAGTGATCACTTTGATCCCTTTGCTGAAAATAGCTTGCTATAGTTGTCACTATCAATTTTGAAAGTAGTTACTTTCACCCCAAATCCATCAAAATCCAATAATTCATCTTATTTTCACTATTTCGAATATTCATCTATTTTCACTATCTAAGTCTATTCTTTTCTATAAAAAGTAATAAATGATGTATAAAAATTTAGTAAAAAGTGTATTCATCATAACCCCAAACTTAAACTTTTGCTTGTCCTCAAGCAAACCAAAATTCAAGGACTTAAGTAAAAAAGGTTGGACTTATCCAAAAAAAATTTTCTCAAAATTTTTCTGTTCCAATCTTTCAACTCTAATATAAACTTCCTCCATTTCAAAATCATGGAGTCATTCAACAAAGAAAGCACACTCATATCAATCAATTTTATGCAAAGTCCCATACAACTGAAACAAAAATTCAACAAGGTACATCATACTTCACACAAAGCAAAGAAATTATCTAGCTCACAAGGTGGTGTTTCACTCTTCACTCGTCAGTATTTCAATCTAGGTATTTTCCCTCAATACATGCAAATTGCTCTACCCTACCATATGCTTACCCATATTCTCAATTTCCTTTGCCTTAATACAATGATTTACCTATCAAAAGGACTTGGTTGGTCACAAATAGGGATAGGTAAGGTTCAATTTGATCAAGAAGGGTCAAAAGCTCAAGTGGGTTTTCAAGATAAGGGAATCCTCTTAAGTGAGTGAATACAACAATTAGAATGAAATGCATCAAATGAGGTAGCCTAAGAGGTTCAAGCATTTTTCACCTTGTTTTTTTTTTCATCATTTTTCATTATGTGAAGATCTCTTCAATCTCTTGGACCTTGCTTCATTTTATTTTCTTTCCTTTTTCATTCTTCTTTTTTATGATTTCTTGGACTTTGGCAACCACTTTTTTTTTTTTTTACATGTATTTTAACATGTATGATGTTCACCACCCCAAACTTGAGAGGTTGCTTGTCCTCAAGCAACTACTATCAAAATCAACACCCCAAACTTAGTATTTGCATTCACTCTTGATGTTACTCAAAAGAAATACGTTCTTGATGGAAGAAAAAATGTTTCGCAGACTAAGTTTGGCAAAAGAAAAGGATGTAATATATGAAGGTGCAAGGGTTGGCAATGGTGAGTGTGTGTGTGTGTGTAAAAGAGGCCTCAATCATCTTGATAAAAATTGCATAGTGCATATTCAATTAAGAAACAGGGCAAGTTCTAGAAAATAGATGTAAAATTACATGGAATATACACACAGAAAGGAAATTAGGGCTCACTCTACCACGGTAAAAATGGTGATAATTACTTAACATCATGTGAGGATAATTCACCTTGCAAGAAAAAATATTCAGCATGGCATGGAGAGAAAATTATTTACAAAAGTAGAGTGTGTTCATGAATTGAATGAAAATTGCAGTAAGAGTCTAAGATTGGAATTACAAAAATGGATTCAATGAAAAAGAAAAAGAACAAAGATATATTTTTGTATTTTGATATATAAATGTGCAGGAAAAATGAGGTTAAGAGTATATGAAATAGAGGCAAAGAACTTCACCCCTTTTTCATGAATGATAGTGCCTCAACTTATGGGGAAAAAATGATGCTCCTCTTGATGGAACTGAGGGCATTCGTTGCACAAAGAGAAAATAAATTCAGTACCAGCAGAACAAAATAACTCAAACTCAGATAATATATATATAGCATGAAAGAGTTAAGTTGTTGTTCAGAGTAGAAGCAATAAAGGAAAATTAAAGGCAGGAAAAATAAATGAAAAATGTACTAATTACAGGGAAATTAGCAGAAAAATATGTACAATGAAAGAGAAAGGTTAAATAGATAACAGAAATACAAATTTTAAGCTAAATTGCATCCTCATCAGAGCTGGAGGAGAGGTCATCATCATCATCTGCATCAGTATCGGTATCCTCATCATCCTGATCCTCTGCTACTGCTGCTGGATCTGGTATTGGCTAACCCTCTGAGCTACTATCTTTCTCTTCCTCCTCCTCTTCTGCTATAGGTGTGCAAGGCGAAAGATCATTCTGAACTGCTACTCGAAGATAAGGAGCTGAGAAGGTAGGGGCATAGTAGATCTGGTCAGCAGTCATCCCCATCTTCTTTCCTATGTTGAGTAACATGGTCTCTGTGAGGGTCAGAGCAACCTTCTGACTAGCATGGATAGCATCTTGTCGTAGTGCTATTTGTTTCAGCTGGTCCTTCATTTTAGAAGGGAGGCCTTTCTTCCCTATAGTTTGGGGAGGCATCTCTGGGGCTGAGCTCTTCTTAGCTTTAAACAGCTCCTTCACCATAGCTGTGGCGATGCAGGGAGCTGCTCTGATTTTTTGCTGGTACTCCCCAAAGTCAACTCCAATATCCTGGCAGAGCATAGTAATGATGGAGGGAAAACCCATGGAGTCCTTCTTCCTAGCTAGGATCTCCATGATGGCATTGCTGATAACATCGCCAACATGGATGGGCATCCCTGTCATTATGGCATAAACTAGCTTTGCCCTCTTCACTGCCAAGGTAGATGAGTGCATGACTGGCATGAAGGAGCTAAGGATGAAGATGCTTTAGACTTTGGCAGGTGGAAGAAGGTGCTTTGTAGTCAGATTCTTGGGCTGGAGCTTCATGTCAAACTCCCAGTTCTCTCCAGCCTTGCATATTGTTTAAAGGATTGGCTTGTAGTCCTTTTCCTCCAAGTAGCTGAAAGTAGTGTAGTCCAGCTGTCCAGGCCTCTTTTCAGGAAGAGGGATGTTAAGGATCCTCTGGATGTTGGCAGGGTTGAAGTCTACCACCTTGCCTCTAACCATGGAGTGCCTGTAGGGGAAATCATCTCCCTTGACCCTGAAGACATTAGCATAGAACTCCTGGGTGATGTCCATCCTTCTCAAATTGGGGGTAGGTCCCTTTTTGCAGGTCAAAATTCCTGTCCTGCACAGTGTGTCGCTTAAGAATATTTGCTTTAAAGAAATTCTCATGAGCCAGGGACCTAAATCTGGGATCATGTGCAAGCTGAGGCCTAGATGAAGAGGCAGCAGCTGTCTTGGCCCTTTTGGCTCTGGTGTGTTCTTTCTGGGAGTGTTTGCCATTGATCTGCACATAGAAAAAGGAATAAATGAGTGATAGTGCAGAATTGACCATGTAGCAAGAATTTCACACCATTTGGAAATGAAAGAAAGAAAATGCAGGCAATTTACAGCATTGTTGCAGCAGAAAGTAGCTACTATGATGAATGAAAGTAGTTACTTTGGCAATAAAGCATGACAGAATGCAGAGGTAATATGTGGACATAATTTCACAGCAAATGTGTAGAAATCAGAGAAAATTGAGACAAATCAGAGTAGTTCTGCATACAAAAGTAACTACTATGCTAGTTAATAGTAACTACTTTAACAGTGAAAGATCAGACAGTTAAACACATGCAGAGTGATCACTATACAGTGAATTATGCCAGTTTTTGCAATATTGAAATGATAAAAGTGACCACTATGAAAGTGGACACTTCCAGTGAAGTTCAGCAGCAAGAAAATAACATATAGACACATATACTTGCAAATTCAAGCGACAAATTAGGTTCAATAAAATGATCACTATGTGTGAGCAGGTAGCTACTATGACAGCAATAACAGTTTCAAAATGAAGTCCATAATCCATGTGTTTAAAATGCAGAACAGCACATGTCATATAGTGAATCATGGTCTGCAAAAGAGGTTCATTTGATTCAATCAAATGAATTTCCAACTTCTGAATCAAGCTGTGACATGTAAAATGCAGAGAACAGCTATACATAGGATGAATTCCACTAGATCAGCTAAGGTAGAAAGCATCTGCAGCAATATGGGTCTAATTTCAAATCAAATTTCTAGAATGTAGAGCAAGCAGAGAGTGAAAATGTAATTACATGGTAGTGCAACTGAATCAGATCAGTAAGAAGTGTATGAAATGAGCAGAACACAGTATATTCACAAAGAGTAGTTACTATGAATATTGATAGTGACTACTCCAGAGCAAAAACACTTCAAATTCAGAAAGGAAAAATGCAATTTGATTTGTAATCATGGGAATTGGAATTTCAATGCATAAAAATCACATTCCAGACTAAAACGAACCTAGGGGAAGCATAATTTCAGCATTACATACAGAGTAATCACTACGAATTATGAAAGCAGCTACCCTAGGGTTCAAGCATGACAATTTGCACACATGGAATCAAATTAATCACCGTACTAACTTAAAATCATATAATTATCCCTGCAGAAACTGATCCTAACCAATAATTTCAACTAAAATTGGTTCTAATAAAAAATCCCCAATTCAAATGCAGTGTAAAAGTGCAGGGAATTGACGTTCAGATGCAAGGAATTTAATTCGAGGGAGTGGGTGCTCAGGAAATTGGAAGAAGAGTGAAAATTTCTCAGAAATGAAGAGTGAGAGTGAACGTGAAAGGGGTCTTATTTATATAAAAATGTTGGGCGTGGTTACTCTCAATAATCATAGTAGCCACGCGCAAGGGTTTTAGCAAAAATGGGGTGCGCGTGGTTACTATGAATTTTCATAGTAATCACTCCAGAGGCGCCTTTCTCAGTTGTTTTAAAAGAGGTTGCGCATGGTTACTATGAATATTCATAGTAACTACACGCATCAAATGTTCAAAAATTGGTTTCTGTAGTGGTTACTATGAATATTCAAAGTAATCACTACAGAGGCGCCCTTCATGTGTATTTTCCCAGAGTGCTGTTCGTGGCTTCTATGAATTTTCATAGTAGTTACGCGCAGACCAATGAATTCAAAAGCCCTCAAAGTGGTCACTTGAAAATTGAAAGTGAGAACTACAGAGAGCAAAGTCACATACCTTGGTGGAAAGTGACCACTATGGCTTGGGAAAGTGATTACCTTTATGGTAAACTTCAAAATTCTTTCTAAAGTGAATACTTGGTGCCATGGAAATGATTATTCCTCCCTCTCTACTTGGACTTTCATGAATATATGCACAAATTGAGTCCAAATACAGCAATTTTTCCTCTACAAAAATTATGAACAATTCATCAATCAAATAATGAGTCAAGTGTTGAACAAAATGTTTGTGTAGCATGAACTAAGCAGCATGAATAGTAACACAGTTCAAATGAAAGAATGCTTATTGAAACTAAAAGAGAACTAGAAAGTGCTATGAAAAATGTAAGTTGCCCCTCACAAAGCGCTTCTTTAACGTCACTAGCTTGACGTTTAATGGAGCTCTCACTCCAAAAGAATTAAAGAATCAAGATCAGCTGGAGGTTTATCTAGGAAAACTTCCTCCACATTGGTCTCAAGTGTAGGATTCCCATGGAAAGGCTTTAGGCGATGTCCATTCACTTTAAAAACCTTATTTGTGGATTCACTTTTTACCTCCATTGCTCCTTAGGGAGAAATGAAAGTCACAATGAAAGGTCCGATCCACCTAGATCTGAGTTTTCCAGGGATGAGCTTCAAATGGGAATTGAACAACAAAACCTTTTGACCTATGAAAAACTCCTTCCTTGCTATTTTTCCATCACGAAAGGCCTTTGTTTTCTCCTTATAAATTCTGGAGTTTTCATATGATTCAAGGCGAAGTTCTTCTAATTCTTGCAAGTGCAATTTCCTTTGTTCTCTAGCTTTGTCTATGTCCATATTGCAAGCTCGCACTGCCCAATAAGCACGATGTTCTACTTCTACTGGAAGGTGGCAGGCTTTTCCATAGACAATTCTGTAAGGTGACATTCCCAAAGGAGCCTTGTATGTTGTTCTATGAGCCCAAAGAGCAGCATCAAGACGCTTGCTCCAGTCTTTTCTATTTGGCTGAACAATCCTTTCCAAAATCTTCTTAATTTCTCTGTTGGAGAGCTCAGCCTGCCCATTGGTTTGGGGGTGATAAGGTGTAGATACTTTGTGCACTACTCCATACTTTCTCAGTAGAGTCTCAATGTTTCTATTGCAGAAGTGGGTACCTTGGTCACTAATCAAAGCTTGAGGTACTCCAAACCTACAAAACAAATGAGTACGCACAAAATCTACAACCACTCTTGAATCATTAGTTCTTGTGGGCCTAGCCTCTACCCACTTAGAGACATAGTCCACAGCAAGCAAAATATATAAGAAACCAAAGGAAGGAGGAAAAGGACCCATGAAGTCTATACCCCAAACGTCGAATACATCCTAGTATAAAATGGATTGTTAAGGCATTTCATGCTTCAAGGTGATTACCCCTCCAGTTCTTTGGCATTTCTCACATGTAGAACACACTTGCTAAGAGTCCTTGAAGATTGTAGGCCAATAAAAACATGCATCCAGTACTTTTCTTGCAGTCCTTTGGGGCCCAAGGTGGCCTCCTATAGTGGATGCATGGTAGAAATGCAAAACTGATGCAGTTTCTTCCTCAGGAATGCACCTCCTAATCACTTGATCACTACAGAACTTCCACAAATAGGAGTCATCCCAGAGGTAATGCTTGGCATCATTCTTGATCTTTTCCCTTTTACTCCTTGGTGCATCTGTTGGAAAAACTCCTGCAACTAAAAAATTTACAATATCAGCAAACCAAGTCAACTTTGAAGTACACAACTCTAATAGTTGCTCATCAGGGAAATCATCTTTTAAAGGAGTGAGTGCAGGGACTCCCTCTATCCTGCTCAAATGATCCGCCACCAAATTTTGTGCTCCACTTCTATCCTTTATCTCTACATCAAATTCTTGAAGTAAAAGCATCCACCTTATTAGCCTTGGCTTCGAATCTGTCTTTTTCAAAAGGAACTTAAGAGCAGAATGATCAGTAAACACCACAACTTTTGACCCTAGCAAGTATGATCTAAATTCATCCAAAGCAAATACTATGGCCAATAGTTCCTTTTCAATTGTGGTATAGTTACACTGTGCAGGATCCAAAGTCTGAGATGTATAATAAATGACCTTACCAAACCGCTATGCTAAGATAGTACCCACAGCAAAATTGGATGCGTCACACATGAGCTCAAATGGAAGTGTCCAGTTTGGTGGCTGAATGATAGGGGTTGTGGTCAAGGCTGTCTTTAGGCAATCAAACGCCTCTTTGCACTTGGCTCCAAACTCAAAATCAATATCTTTCTGCAGTAATTATGAATCCATATTTTTACTGATATTTTAGCATAATTCTAGCTCATTTAATAAGGAAAATATATGAAGAAAGCAGAAAAACTCAGAAAAAGAGAATGATTGAAAGTTTTATTTCAATTCGTAGTTATTTTCGCATTTGTAGAATTTATGCTTAGTTCTTAAGGAATTTATCTTGTTTTTGAAGGAATAATCTGAGCAAAAGTCATGGAAATGGATTATCAATGGAAAGGAAGAGGAAGAATGGCAATGTTGGACTCCAAAATACAAGAATTATGGGATGCAGGCTGGGCGTGATCACTATTGTTAGTGAAAGTGATCATTCCAAAGCCTAAATGAGAAGAGGAGCCTGTGCGTAATCACTTTTAGTTACAAGAGTGAGCGTTGCCAGTGTGCGTTATCACTTTCGCCAACGAAAGTGAGCATTCCAGAGAAGACTCCATTCTTGATGAGCTGCGCATTGTCACTTTCACCAACGAAAGTGAGCGTTCCAGAGGCACTTGTATCAGGACAGCTTGCGCGTGATTACTATTACTCACGAAAGTGATCACGCGCAGCCCTTTAACCTCCTGCGTTGCCACTATTATGAATAAAAGTGAATGTTCCAGAGAAGCCTTCAACTCTGCAAGTTGCGCGTGGTTACTCTTGCTCTTGAAAGTGAACACGCGCACTACATAAAGCTTCTGCGTGGTTACTCTTGTGAAGAAAAGTGACAACGCGCAGAACTGGGGTTTCTATATATACATGATTGAAGCGCGAAAACTGGGATCTTTTGCTCATTTTCTGTTTAGTTAGTTAGATTGTCGTTGAGAGAGAGTGGAGAGAAGGTTGGGGTCGAAGCTTGAAGCTCCAAGAAGAGGGATTGGATTGGAGTTCGTGGCCATGGCTGCCCTGCATTCTTCTTCATCTTCTTCTTCTTCTTTCTCTGTTTGTGTTGCAATGTGTGCTTAATTTCCCATAGTTAGGGGTTTATGGAACTCGAATTGATGTATTGATTCAACTTTATATTCTGAACTTTAAGTTCTTGGATTAATTGAGTTGTTAATTCTGCTTTTCATGCAATCTTTGAATGGAAATTCATTTGATTAATCAAGAGGAATCTTTACCAATGGGAATTGGATTGTTTGCTCTGATCTGAATTGGCAACCAGTGTTTAGGGATTTCTTAGGGATAAGGAGACCTAATTCTGCAATCTTATAGTTCTAATTCTTAATGCAACCTGAAATTGAAACTCACCTAAGGGATTAGGGAGGTTTAGTGGATTGTTAGGGTCAATGAGTTAAGGAATTAACCTTTGGCTAGGTATATGTGAACTGATTGTCAATTATTCAATTGCTTGAATGTTCAGAGGATTTATACTTATGAAATAAATTCCTAACTATTCTTCATTGCTATTTCATTTCATCACAATTTTATACTCTGTTTGTCTGCAAGTTCTTTACCTTTAATTGCTTTGGTTTAGTGTTGTTATATGATACAAATCTCATTCCAAAATTTGTATGACTCAAATGGTTATAATTCTGTGAAGTGGTACTTGAACCTAAATTCCCTGTGGAGACGATATTTGGATCTTAAATTTACTTATCACTTGCTGCAATGCTAGTATACTTGCTAGTGTAGATTGCTAACAACAACTAAACCTCCTAAACTTAGATTTCTCTTTAGATCTTTGGTTCTACGTTCATTTTAAAGGATTTCAAGTAAGTTTCTCTAAGTTTGAAGTTAGATTTGCCGTTTTGTTTCTCTTCTTCTTCTTTTTCTTATAGATATTCATGATGTTCTTAGGAAAAACTCTGTTCTAGAGTTAAAATCTTCGAATAAATATTTGTAAAAGCTCTATTTTGAGGAAAGGAGGACTCTACTTTATCATTTTGTTATGTTTATTACTTGTATTCTCATAGATCTTGTCATGTATGTGATTATATGTGGAATAATCCTTGTTTCATGAGAAATAATCGGTGAAAAGTGAGAATAATTAGTTGTTTATGTGATTTTATGATGAATACATTGTGAAAAGGTGATATTATGTTCAAATAGGCCATAATAAGGTATATTGAGGATGATTGATATGATTTTATGATTTTATGATTTTGTGATATGAAATATACAAAAGATAGATGTTTCATGTTTGAATATATTATGTTTCATATAAAAATGATGTGTATTATGAATATGCCAAGGTTTAATGTATATGATGAAAAGTATGTGGAAATACGATGAAAAATATGTGTGAATATGAGAAATGACATATGTGACCATGTGAATATACTTGAAAGAGTATGAGATGGAAAAAGGATATGATGTAAATAGTTACAGAGATACACTAGAGGAGTGGAAAATGGAGACGATACGGGATATCTTGGAAAAATATAGGGTGGTGAGTGACATTTGGGATTGTGCACAGAATATTGTGTTCGAATGCACCACATGGCCACACACTCATTTCCCGACTTGACTCCTGACCATTACCTTTGCTAAGGAGATGTCTATTGCATGCGTTGTATCCGTATTGCATTGGGCCATTTATTCTATCATTTTATTCTCAATCACAAACAGGTGTGCTCATTGCACCATAAAAAATTTATCATACAACATCCACGTGCACTCACTACACTCATTGTGGCACTCACTACCGTAAAAAATTTAATAGGCACGTATGCATACGTTCAATCACAGTATACGTAAACACATAATTTCCATCACCATTTCATCACACAACATTCACTATCCATAATGCATTTTTCTCAAATATCAATCACATTATGTTACACACCCCATTTCCATCAAAATTCAATCACAACCAATTATTCTTACCAAAATATACCTCTACCCCAGTCTGGTTTGGATGAACTGCTCTAATACCAAAATTGTAACAGCTTAAATTTAATTTCAATAAATAAGGAATTTTGTAAATTTTTGAAATAATAAAATTTCCATTTTCAATTTAAGTTTCATCAACCATTTCAAATAAAGAAAGGGGTTACAAATTACATCAAATAGTTGCTACAGGACTTATTCAAATACAACAGTTTTCAAAATAATATCCTAAGCCTATAGTAGTTCCATCCACCCCTTCACTGAGTTCGGTGCTGATCATCTTGATTACCTGAAAAATGAATGTAAGGGTGAGTACTCTACACTACCCAAAAAAACACAGTCAACATAGAGTCTCACCTCCAGCACATTTCCAATACATTAAACAAGCACAATTACAGGGAGCATTATCACACAGTTCATGTCAATTTGACATCGATGCACTCACGGCATCAGCAACATTTCACATCCATAAGTACAATACACAAACTCATGCATACGAACACCAGCGACACTCACTGTGGCACTATGATCATAGATTTCTACTATGAATGGTCGCTAGTTATTCCCACCTCACGGATACCACGTGGGCAATCACGGGTCACTCAACAAAGGTAATGGTCAGAGGGCTAGTCAGGAAGAGAGTGTGTGGCCCGTGGTGCACCCATTTCACAGTCGGTGCCACCACCACTCTCTCCTCCCCAAGGTATTTCTACCATCCACACCCCCAATATATCGCTGAACCATTCACAGCACATTATAACGGCGCCTATGCCCTATTCACATACATTACATTCACACATGCAATATTCATACTTACACACAGCACACATTGCATTCAAATACACAGCACTAGGCCCACATTCATTTCACATTAGAGGCACATAGCCAATATTGATCCATATTACACGGCCCTCGGGCTCACATTTGTTCACAATATTCATTCTATCATGCAACATCTAGCATACAATTCACATTCATCCATTTCGGGTAAACACACACAATGTCCACATATCAATGCACATGGCCCACATTACATTTCTCAATCAACTCATTCTTTGCACGTTTTCTACCTTCTAACTCAGTCGTAACTCCATATTCAATCAATTAAGCATAAAAAGAGTAGGTAGAGTCCCCCTTTACCTTGGATCAACGTCCCACACGCTAAATACACCAAGAAGTGCTCCCCTCTCATGGATTTCGTCCTAAACACATGGAGAAAATCCATGAGAACTCAGGGAAACCACGAAAATAGAGAAAGGGGATGAAAAACTGAAACCTAACCATTAAAATTCACCTCCAAGCATTCCTCACACGGATTTAACCTTCAATCAAGCTCCTGAACGACTTTGGAGGCAATGTAATCGGTAGAATAAGGTTTGGGAGTGAAGGGATCAGAGGAATTTGAAGGAGAAGGCAGAAATGAAATCTCCCCGAACCCTAACCCCTTTAAATCCTTCCTGGTCACGACACTCTCGCTGCAGCGAAAATCTCAAAAGAAACTGCACTCTGGTTTCTACAGAATCTCGCTATAGCCAGACTGCACCCAGAAATGCACCACAAACTGTCGCTCTGTGGCTACAGCGAGATGTCTCTCACTACAGCTAGAAGGCGACAGTTTTGGTCCTTTCTCTCAGGGCCCTCTCGCTGCAGCGAGGACAACTCAGAATTACACCCTGCACATAGGCACTTAGTCCATTTTCAAGCCAACCAGTCATGCATACACATATATATACACATATTCACAATGTGGCACGGATAAGGAGCGGCTACCTGGCAGGCTTCTGGCGGTAAGGGGTACGTGAATGAATCGAACTTACATCGAAATTAGAGGGGGATCCGGAGACTGTGTATACAGTTAAGGATAGCTTAAAGGAATTGATTAGGACTACTTATACAAACAAAATGCATTTACTTTTCGGTGGCCTATCACTTAATAACTCCAAAGTTAAGCGTGCTTAACTTGGAGAAATTATGGGATTGGTGACCTTCTGAGAAGTTCCCGAGAAGTGTGCGAGTGAGGAATAAGTTGTCGGGCTGTTACACCTCAACAAGAAGATCATGCTTAGTGACTACAATAAAGTAGGATAAGAAAAAAAAAGTTTTTATTATATTGGCATTAAGATTATATTGCAAACACATAGCATATGCTCAATTCTCATAAGGTCTCTTCACTAATTTTGAATACATACAAATTTTATTAATCTAGAGTTGTATACATATATATTTCGATGAAACTCTATTTTGTAACATCTTATAATTTTAGTCTTCAAATTAAGCTATTTTATTTGTACAAACTTAGCATATAATGTGAACCTTTTCGTAATATAACGGGCATTGCAATTATAGTTAAATAAAATATCCCATTTTGAGTATAGTTAGTTATAAAATTGATCAACCGTACAATAATAATAAAGTAATAGTGAAATAAAATTATAATTAATTGAATGAATTATACGAATCTTGTTACAAACCTACATTTATATATATATAATATACATAAAGTTATTTACAAATTATTTGTTAAAATATGTAGGACTCAAAATAACAATTACATGACCAAAATATACACTGTCCCAGAGTAATCTTAAACATAACTCAACACTGAAGACTGATTCTATTCATCAATCTCATACCAACTTTCTATCTCGCCAAATTTTCAACAGTTAATTCTTCATCTTCTCTGAGGTAAATATCACTAGAATATGTCCCAACCTCTATACTGGAAAAACTCTCAAATGTGTATTGGGTAGGTCTCCTAAAAAGGTCATGATCGTGGAAGGTAAAAATATTATTTACAGTTCTTGAAGATCTAAATGTCCTTTGGTAAATATAAAAACTAAGGATATGATGAATACTACTATTTAAGGGGAAATTAAAAGGAACATTATAATTTAATGTCATTTCTACAATTCTTACATTACCATCCTTACAATCCATATTCAAGTTAAAATATACAACACAAAGTTGATATTTCCTAAATACATAATTCATTCTACCACTGACAATATTATCTATTAATCTAAGTTGTCTTTGTAGTGCTGTCATCCTAGTTCCTTAAAATAATTTGTAAGAATGAACATCTATCTTATCATTTACAAAACATTACATCATAAAATCATAGTCGAAATATAAAGAAAATATATGCACATGTATCCAACTCAACAATTTATTATATATCATTCATTCCCTCATTCCAATATGCACTCCTGGTGCATTGTGATCACAGATATCGATGCCTCTAGTATTTCTTGTGGTCTTACTCAACTAGATAAATAGTCACCGATTAGCCCATGCAAACAGATATAATGTATACAATAGTTAGGGCCTATAGTAAAGGCATAGTCAGAAGTCTAGTCAAAAAACAAGTGTGAGGCTATGTGACGCATTCGATCTCAAAAAAAGTGTCTACACATGAACAAATATTGATCACCACCCTACGTTTCCCCCATATTTCGCATTGTCTCCGGATTATATACCCCCAGTGTATCTCTATAACTATTCACACTATATTTATTTCATTCAACACTTACAGTCATTTCAAAAATCATTTCCATCTTTACTCACAAGATCATGCTTGGTAAAGCACTTCAAGACAAAATCCACTTCACTCATATCCTTTTAATTTAGTTTCAACTACTAAGTTCTTCAACTATTATCACACATTATCATAGCATTTTATCAAGACATATTCCATAAAATCACATCATAATCACTCATCAAGTTTAATAATATTCCTCATTGAGTACTCATCATATAATGCATGTAAGTATATAACAACCAATTAGTTCAAACAACCAAACAAGCATATTTCTAACCATCATTCATACAATATATATTTCAACTACATATTTTCATGAAATTCTCATACATAGTGCTCCAATGTGTACAAAATAAATATTGTAATACAATGACAGAATAGAGCCCTCCTTACCTTAGCTTAAGTTTAAGAAGAGATATTGATGAAGATTAGAGTTCAACTATGAAAGTTCTTCTGAGTACCAACAAATATCCGTGAGAAATGAAAAATATGAGAAACGATCTGAGAAAATGAAATTTAATTCAGAGAAATTTACTTGGAGTCGTTTAGATTCAACATCCAAGCTCAGATTTGAAGAGTAACTAGAGTTTATGAGGCTTTTCTTTGGGGAAAAGAAGAGAAAGTTCAGAGAAAACAAGAAGAGAATGTAAGGTTCAGAACCTAATGAAATTTTCATGCTGGAAATCTCTTGAATACCCCTTAGCCCCACGTGCTCTTGCTTGATCGAGAAACATCTCACCTGAACGAGCTCCATCTCGCCTGAGCGAGATATGCAGACAGTGATTCTCTAAACTATTTATTGATATGCTCGCTTGAGCGAGACCCATCTTGCCTAATTGAGATGACATCCAGAGAGCAGGGTGTTTTTCTTGTGTGTCCCCACCTTAGCGACTCATCTTGCTTGAGCGAAATCTCAGCTCGTCTGAGTGAGATCATTCTCGCCTAGGCGAGGTGACAATTGGGCTAGATTTATCCTATCTCGCTTGAGCGAAAATCATCTTGCCTGAGCAAGATTTCCATGAAACCTTATGTTCTTAGGTGCTCAATCTCGCTTAATCCCCTTACACTAGAATTCTTCTAAAAATCCTCCATAATCACTTCTAAATACATTCTAATATTACTTAATATCAAACAAAGCATCATTTACTGAATAATGAAAAAGAAGGTGTTACAATTGTCTCACCTTTCTAGGAATTTTGCCCCCAAAATTCACTGATTCAGAAAAGAGATAAGGGTATGCTTCCTTCATTTTGTCCTTAAGTTCCCAAGTGACATCTCCTTCATCACTTGCGTTCCAGATTTCTTTTACAATGAAATATCTGTACCCTTTAGCTGCTTGACTCAATGATTCACAATCTTCATAGGTAAAACATCATATGACAAATTCTCTCGAACTTGGACAAGATCAAGTTCAATCACATAAGAAGGATTCAGAATGTATCTCCTAAGTTGAGATACATAAAACACAAGATGCAAATTTGAAAGATTTAGGGGTAAGGCAATCTGATAAGCCACAGGACCAACTCTACTCAAAATTTTGAATGTCCTAATGAATTTAGAAAATAGTTTTTGGGATTTCAATGTCCTATCAACTCTAGTAATGGGTGAAACCCTCAAAAACACGTGCACACCAATTTGAAATTCTAATGACTTTCTTCGTTGATCATAATAGCTCCTTTGTCTGTTCTGAGCAACCTTTATCTTTTCTATAATCATCTTCACTTGATCATTCTATCTCTATACTACATAAGGTGCACACAAAATTGCCTCTCCAGCTTTGTACTAGCATAGAGGTGTTTGACATTTTCTCTCATATAACGCCTCATATGGTGCCATTCTGATACTTGCATGATAACTATTATTGTATGTGAATTCTACCAAAAGTAAACATTCATCCCACACCCCTTGTCGCTCCATCACACGCTCGTAACAAATCCTCAAGTGACTGGGTGGTGCGCTCCGTTTGTCCATCAGTTTGAGGGTGATATGATGAGCTAAGTTTTAACTTAGTGCCTAAGGCTCCTTGCAAACTTTCCTAAAAGTTTGACGTAAACCTCAGGTCTCAATCTGATATGATACTTAAGGGTATTCCGTGCAACCTAATGATCTCATTGATATACACTTCCGTTACTAGTTTATACCTCATGTTAATCGAAATAAAATGTGCAGTTTTTGTTAAGTGGTCTACAATCACCCACACAACATCATGATTTCTCTTTGTTCTTGGCAATCTAGATACAAAATCTATGGAGATACCATCCCATTTCCATTCGAGAATTTCCAATGAATGTAACTCTCCCGGTAAACATTGATGTTCTGCCTTTGATTTCTGGCATGTTAAACACTTTGCAACATACTTAACTATCTCTTTCTTTATGTCGTACTACCAAAAATTTCTATGCAAATCTTGTTACATTTTTATTGCTCCTGGATGAAAACTTAACTTACTCTTGTATGCCTCTGCTAATATCATTTGCTTCAATTCTCCATTTTGAGGAATGCATCCTCTGTCTTTAAATCTGATAAGTCCACGTGAGTCATGATGAAACTCTGAGCCCTTGCTCTCATTCTTTGGTTGCATCATATCTTGTAAATATTGATCTTCTAATTGAGCGTTCTGGATTTGCATTAAGAAATCATTATTAACTTTCAAAGTACCAATGTATAAACTTTTAGGTCGCACTTCCACCATCAAATCCAAGTCTCTAAACTCTTCGATCAGCTTCCACTCTTTTATCATCATAGTTGGAATGCATAATGATTTCCTGCTCAATGCATTTGCTACTATGTTTTCCCTTCCAGGATGATAGGATAACGTGAAGTCATAATCCTTGAGAAACTTCATCAATCGTCTCTGCCTCATGTTAAGCTCTTTCTGATCAAAAAAATATTTTAGACTCTTGTGATCACTGAATACTTCAAATCTTGATACAAATAGGTAAACCCTCCAGATTTTTAATGCAAATACCATTGCCACTAATTCCAGATCATGCGTGGGATAGTTGACTTCGTGAGGTTGAAGTTGTCTAGATACGCAACTACTTTTCCAGATTGCATCAGAACACATTAAAGTCCTTATCCTGAAGCATCACAATATACCTTAAACTTATGCTCTGGATCTGGAAAAATTAACATTGGTGCAGATGTTAGCCTTTTTTTCAGATTCTGAAAACTAGCTTTGCATTCTTCATTCCACTTGAAGTCTTTTCCCTTCCTTGTCAATTTTGTTAAAGGTAGCGCTATTTTAAAAAATCCCTCAATGAATTTTCTATAATAGCTAGCTAGGCTAAGGAAACTTCTAATTTCAATTGGAGTTGTAGGTCTCAACCATTTAGCTACTACCTCTACTTTTTCTAGGTCGACCATAATTCCTTCCTTTGATATAATGTGCCCAAAAACTGTATTTGTTGAGGCCAAAACTCATACTTTGAAAGTTTTGCATACAACTACCTCTCACTCAGTATTTCCAGGACGATTCTTAAGTGTTCAGTATGCTCCTCCTGACTTTTGCAATAGATTAGGATATCATTAATAAATACCACGACAAATTGATCCAGGAATTCATGAAAGATTCGGTTGATATAATCCATGAACACCGTTGGTGCATTAGTCATGCCAAATAGCATAACCAAATATTCATAATGACCACAGCAGGTCCTAAAAGTTGTCTTGGAGATATCTTCCTTCTTTACCAGAATCTGATGATAGCTCAATCACAAATCGATCTTTGAAAATATTGAAACTCCTCATAATTGATCCACAAGATCATTGATCCAGGGAATAAGGTATTTGTTCTTAATCGTCACTTTATTCAACTGACGATAATCCATGCACATCCTCATACTTCCATCCTTCTTTTTCACCAAAAGCATTGGTGCTCCCCACAGTGACACACTTGGTCTCACGAATTGCTTTTGCAACAAATCTGCTACTTGCTTTTTCACCTCAGCCAGTTCCACTGATGACATCTGGTATGGTGCAATCAATACTAGAGTCGCCCCCAGAATCAGATCAATAATGAATTCAATCTCTCTGTGGTGGCAATTCAATCACATCTTCTAGAAAAACTTCTAGAAAATATTGCACTACTAGAATGCCCTCAACTTTCACAGTCTTATCAATCTCAGCAGAAAACAACACCATGAAGCCTTGGTTTCAATCGTATTTCTCGCCTTACTTATATTTAGAAGTCTAAAGTTTACTGGTATATCATCATCAAAGATTAAGGCTTTCTCCTTACAATCCAACAAAATATGATTGGATGATAGCCAATCCATGCCCAGAACAACATTAAGTTGAGAAAGTAGTAAACATATTAATTCCACACAAAATGTTTTACCATGAACCATTACAGAACAGCCTAAGCATATAGAAGAGGTTACCACAGGCTTAGCTGTAGGAGGGGACACAATAACATTACATGATAGGGAGGATATTGGTAGTCCAACACAAGTCACACAGTCCATAGAAACAAAGGAATGTGTGACACCAAAATCAAACAAGACATCACATAGTCTATCATTAATGATGCATTTACCTCTAATCAAATCATCATATTTGGATGACTCAAATCTACTCATGGCAAAAGCCCTACCTTCCACATTCGGCTTTGCTCCACTACTTGCTCTAAATACGGGCCTGTTGCTCCTACTTACACTCCCACTCCGTTGAGGAGTTTACCAACAGTTATTTGCTTAGTGCCCTGTCTTCCCACAAATGCCACAAACTAATGGTGGCTGTGGACAGTCGCTCACAAGATGAGGTCCTCCGCATCTTGTAACATCCTGTACTTTGATTTAAATAAAATGAGGTTTGTTAAAGTATAATTGGAATAGATTTGGATAGAAATTATACTTTAAAAAAAAAGAAAAAAAAGAAAAAGAAAATGTGAACAGTAAAATCGCCTATGAACATTGTCGACGAACAGTAAAATCGCTTATAAACACTAAAACCGTGTATGAATAGTGAAACCACCTATGTACAGTGACCGATGTCATCGTCAGTGACATCAGCATGACGTCACATCCACGTATAGTATGCATGCATAGTATTTCCAGCGTGAACAGTGACTATGAATAGTGTTTTTAGCGTGAACAGTAAGGCGGTGAACAGTGTTTCCGGCGGTGAACAGTAAATTTCAAAAATTTTCATTTCTTCACTCCTATCCAAGGTTCTCAAAGGTTCTAAGGCTATAACTCCCCATTTTCTCTCATACTAAACCCTCCTAAATTTAGATTTCTCTTCAGATCTTTGATTCTACGTCGGTTCTAAAAGATTTCAAGTAAGTTTCTCTAAGTTTGAAGTTAGATTTACCATTCATTTCTATTCTTCTTTTTCTTATAGATATTCATGGTGTTCTTAGGAAAAACTTTGTTCTAGGGTTAAATCATTGGTTAAATCTTTGTAAAAGCTCTGTTTTGAGGTAAAGGGGCTCTACTTTATCATTTTGTTATGTTTATTACTTGTATTCTCATAGATCTTGTCATGTATGTGATTATATGTGGAATAATCCTTGTTTTATGAGAAATAATCAGTGAAAAGTGAGAATAATTGGCTATTTATATGATTTTATGATGAATACATGGTGAAAATGTGATATTATGTTCAAATAAGGCATGAAAAGGTATATTGAGAATGGTTGATATGATTTTATGATTTTGTGATATGAAATATAGAAAGAGATGGATGTTTCATGTTTGAATATATTGTGTTTCATGTAAAAATGATATGTAATGTGAATATGCCACAGTTTGATGTATATGATGAAAAGTATGTGGAAATATAATGAAAAATATGTGTGAACATGAGAAATGGCATATGTGAACATGTGATTATGCTCAAAAGAGTATGAAATAGAAAAAGATATGATGTAAATAGTTACAGAGATACACTGAGGGAGTGGAAGATGGAGACGATATGGGATATCTTAGGGAAATGTAGGGTGGTAAGTGACATTCAAGATTGTGCACGGAATATTGTGTTCGAATGCATGACCATTACCTTTGCTAAGGGGCTATCTATTGTATGCGTTGTATCCGTATTGCATTGGGTCATCTGGCGACTATTTACATGGATGTGTAAGACCTCAGGATAGAGGCATCGGATAACTGTGGCCACAGGGCGCGGTAAGCGTGGATAAAAGTAAAAGAAATTGTGAATCTGTGGAATATAATATGTGTTGAGATGAGAACATGCTTTATATGACACTGTGATATGTAATGCCATGATGTTTTCTTTAATCGTGATAAGATGTGTTTTGTGATGAATATGTGTGATGTATGAGTGGTAGGGTAGAGACTCACCCTTACACAACATTTTCAAGAAACCATGACGAATAGTATCAGGCTCACAATGCATGGATGGATGAGAACTGCTATAGGACTTAGTTATTTTGAGTTATGTAATGGATATTTTCAGTTCTATAGCATTCTTTTGAAACAGTTGTAAAACTACTATTTCTTTTTGTTGCTGATGAAAATTCTAGAATCTTTGTTTTTTTTAAGTACTTATGAATTAATGAAATTTTACTCTGAACCTTATATCATTTCAATGTATCTTTTCTTATTAGAGAGTTTTTGAAAGAAAATTTAGTTTATCATTTAAGTTTTTATGAAAATTTATCATATATTGAGGAAAGAAATATAAGGCGTTACACATCTGAAGCATTTTAGTGGTCTTTTAAAGAGGTTGGAAGCACTCCTACTACATCCATGATATGCAATCCCCCTTGACTGAGGTTGAGCAATGCCCAAATAAGGTGTAACGCCCCAATTTTTGTTTGTTGGTTATTAGCTTTTGAATTCTAATTGCTTGCTAATTTTGGCTTGTAGGGACAGAATAATTAGATAGATGCTGATTTTTTTTTTTATATTATTGATTTATTTCTGAATTCAGCATTTTAGGGTAACAACATTCAATATATTTGGTTTCAATATCGTCCAAGAATTTTCCTATTATTATTCAGCTATACTGTCTAAAATACCCCTGAAAATTTTATCTGAAAAGTCAATTTTTGTCTTATTTAAATAAGTGTGAAATCATAATTATCTACCTCAAAAAATGTGAGATTTAGTAATCATTACATTAGATTCTTAATCATTTCTTAGCCGTCAAAATTCTTGCACGAAATCTCACGAAATCTAGAAATCAGTACTTTTAAGATTTCCAAATCTAGCATTGGCCACTAGATTTTCATGCATCGAAACCTTGTCTCCCAATTTACAAACATCGTGATTACCCGAATCTTTTGAAATCTAGTATCGGCCATTAGAATTTCATGCAAGAGATTTTGTCTCCCGATTTGCAGACATAATCATTTTGGAACTTTCTTTTCATGTCTTCCAAAATGTCAACACCATGATTACTTTAATCAATTGCATTTTCTTGAATTTAGCATCACATCAAAAGTCTCGTCCACATGTCAACCTAGTCATGTCGCATTTTTTCGGCCAATCGAATTTCATGCAAATGCTGTCCAAATCTTACCTTTTGAATTTTGTGCCGAATTTGGGATTTGTGGTATCCAAACCGTGTGCATGCAGCCCTAGGTTGTTCCATGCATTTTGCTTGCTGAAATTGTACAAACCTTGCTTGCAAGTCTCCCTAAAAATCCCTATTCCTACACTAAAAACCGTGGCACCCTTTCTTATCTCATTTTTCACCAATTTCACCCAAATTTTACTCAATTGAAACCATGTGCAGTTTTTTTAATTTGGAAGTCTTGCCAAGTAAGCTAACCGAGAAGTGCTAAGTGGCAATTGGTCACTTAAAGCTTGAACCCTCCATATAAATAAGCTTGCCAAATTAGATTGCACCTTTTGGAAGCCAAAAACTGAAAACTTTCTCTCTTTTTCTCTCACTTTGCTCTCACACTTCTCATTCTCTCCAAGTCTCAAACTCTCTCAAAATTCTCTCAAGAAAATCGAGAGGTTCCAGCTCACAAAACTCACCAAATCTTCATCCAAATCACCAAAATACTTCACCTCACCATTACCAACTTCTTCCTCCATCATCTCTTTAATTTCATGTGGAAGGAAGCCATTTTGGAGGAGAATCTTGAAGGTCTTGGTTGCTGTTTTACCGGTCCAGCAAACCTCTTTGGAGATCCACAAAATCCAGCCCTTTCTCCCACCATTTCACGCCTAAAATTCAAAGGCAAGGAGGAGTTCTCACTTTTTGCTTTTATTTTGCTTTCCCTTGGTTAAATTGTGAAGATTCCTAAGAAAGTTTTCATTTTTATCTTCCATGATCTTGTACAAAATGGTTGAACTCTTTGCATGTTAAGTTTGCATCTTTCTCTTCACTTTTATCACTTCTATTTTCTTGGTTTTGTGTTTAGATGTGTTGATTTCTCTTAAAACTTGAAAGTTTACCATATGCATGTTAATTTCTCCTTTGTACATGTCTCAGTTTTGCTTTGCATGAAGAAAATTTTTAGAAAGTTTGAGTCTTTGACACTTGCATGTGGAATTCTTCCTTTGTACGAAATTTTGAGCTTGAAAGGTGTTGGAAATCCCTTGTACATGTCTCGATTTTACCTTTGCATGATTGGAACTCTTAAATTTTTGATGCTCCATCCTTGAGGCCATAATCCGTGAGCTTGCATGTTGCCTCTTTTCACTTGCATGCTGAATCTTAACTTTGTAACTTATTTTCCTCATTTCTAAAGTCTTGGTTTTGCCTTGCATGAAGGAATCCTTAGAAAAAGTTTAGATCTTGACACTTGAATGTTGATTCCCTACCCTTGCATGTGTCGGATTCATTGTTCTAAAAGCTTGATTATTTTGAAACAAGTTACTCTCAAGGTCTTTGGAAAAATCAAATGGTTGAATGCTAAGAACCACCTTGTGTTGCCTCGGTTTGACCTTTTTAAACCTAATCCTTTGCTGAAAATTAAAGTACTGCACTTGGATGATGGAACCTTGTGTTTGCATGTTGATTTTTCCCTATTTTGCTTGTTATGGACTTGACAAATAATGAGATTTTGAAGGCTGGACAGTTTTGAGTATTATGAGGAAAAAGGTTGAAATTAATGTGATTTGGAACCTTGGAATATTAGGAAAAGATTGTTAAGAGTAATGAGAGAAAATTTTATAAAGGGAAAGGTGAAAAATTAGCTTGGATGGTCTCGGTTTTGGCATTAAAAGTGTTCCAAAGATTTAGAAAAATTATCTTGTATGCCTTGTTGTGTGTAGGGAAGCAAAAATTGAAATTTAAAAGTGTCTTGCCATGACTTGATTTGATTGAACTATGCTGAAATTACTTGTTGAAAGATTGATGGTTGCTTGTAAATTTTGCATGATTGACCTTGGATGGAAAATTAGTGCAAGACTTGAATTTACTTGATTTTGGATGTGGAAATTCATGAAATTTACTTGAGTAACTTGCTGGAAAAAATGTGAATGATGTGAGATGTGTACTATTCATCCTTGGTAATTGTGTTTGAGAACCTTGAGGTATGTTTGAAGTGATGCTTGGTTGGAAATTTAGATTTCCTTACTATTCATTGTGAATTTAGTTATGAAATTGTTATTTGAGAACATCACATGCATCATTGCATACCATATGAAAGAATTGATGAATTATAATAATGTGCAGCGAAAATGATTATATAATATTGTAATGTTGATTTCTAGAGCCTTTGAGGGCTGTTTGTTGGACATGGACCTTGAGTGTGATTGAGATTATTGGAAGTGTTATGATTCAATTGCCTTATGAGTGATTGAGTGTCGAGAATGAAAAATCAGCACTATATGAACTAACCACTAGCAAGTATATTAGGTAGTTGTAGTAAGTAATAAAATTCAGAAATCAATATGAGTTCTCAAATATAGTTCACAATGATCTTATTTTCAATTACCAATTTGTAATTCAACAATTATTTGAGCTACACAGTTCATTGGAAGATTTGAAAGCATATAAAAGTAAAGAATAAAAGCAATAAAAGGTAATAAACTTGCTGTAAAAACAGAGTACGAATTTTGTATTGAAAATGCTATATGGAAAATAGTTAGGAATCACTTCACCAGATTTCAATTGCAATATAATCATATTCTGGATTCTTGAGAATTTTAATTGATCGATAATCAATTTCACTTCTTTAATCAAAGGACAATTCCTTGCCTCATTGATCCTAATACCTAATTAAATCTCCCTAATTCCTTAGGTGAAATTCAACCACATATCGCATTAAGTTCTGGAAATTAAAGGATTACTAGATTATGATACTTATTCCTAAGATCTCAGTAATCTAGGCATATGATTCAGATATGAGAAATAAACTCAATTTCCATTAATGAAAATTTCTCTAATTTCAATTGAATGAATGATTAGTTCACAACTACATTAGGAACATAATCGTATACTCAATTCAATTAAAATCTCAAGATCCAGATCCACAATTATATCACAACATCAAATCTGGATCCATAGATCCCTAACTAAAAAAGTTTAGAACAACATTACAATGGAGCAAGGAGAAGTAAGAGAAGAAGAAAACAAGAAGCAGAAGAACATCTTCCAAGACTCAATCTTCACCCATATTCCTCTAGCAATGAAGCTTGAAAATCACTCCCCATCTCTCTCTCTTTGACTTCCCTTAGAAGTTAAAACAGTTATAAAGTGAAAACTAACTAAAAATGAGCAATAGTTACAAATCTGAACTTTCAACTTCTATTTATAGAGTTTTTCCCGTCTTTTTTTCACTTGCACACATTAATCTCTGAAAATTATAGTATGAAAGGTCTTCTAGAAGCTTCTATAACTGAATTAGGAACTCAAATCGTCCAAAGTTGACACTTAGAAGTAATTTTCAGAATTCTGTTACTTCTGCATTAGCACTCTAAGTGATCAAAGTGTTAACGTGCATGTGTTTTCTAAACATGTACCTTATGCGTGTTCACTGCAAATGGTTGGAGTGTTAGCGTGCAGCTTGCGCGTTATTACTCTTAGTGGATAGAGTGTACACGCGTAAAGTTTTGGGGTAATTCAACCTTGGGTGTAGTTACTCTGGATGCTTAGAGTGAACAAGCGCATCAGTCATCAAAATTTCTACTGCTGGAGTGTTCACTCTGAACATTTAAAGTTGCTACTCACTTGCTCTTCATAAATTTCCTTCTTCAAGGTGTTAACTATATGTGCTCAAAGTGGTTAATTCTTCATCTTTTAAGCTCAATTCCTTTACTTTCTTCACTTCAATCTTTAACTTTATATCTTCAGCTCAAGCTTCTGCACAAGAATTAAATCTTTTAAAGTCAAATTATTCAGAATTGAAACAAAATCTAAAATTCCATACTAACTACATGTAACATCTTAATTCTCAGTACCCCTAGTCTGCTGAATTTTGATAAAACCTTTGTCAAAATTGTAAAAGAATTAAATTATTAGGAATTAGTTAAAGTGACTTTAGAGTTTTTATTCATTAAATAATTTGTGATTTTCTAGAATTTTTCTAGAATTTTTAGGAAATACTCCAAAATTGGCCTATTTTGCGGGAATCTTAGCAAAAATAAATAAATTTTCAAATTGAATCTGATTATATAGCAAACAAAGCCGTAAAATTTTGAAAATTTTAGGAGAGCCTAATAATATTAGAAAGATCTTGGAAAGTAAATTTTTACAATGAAATTTGATAAATTCAAAATTCTATTTTGCAGTACGTCTAATAAGTAGACAAGAAACGAACCGATTTGAGAGCAATTTGAGTGAATTAAAATTTTAGTGACCATCCCAGTATTATTCTAAATATTCTACTACTTTTTTTAAAAAAATTTCTCTACCTTTTAAACTGAAAAAAATTTACATTTTGCAAAAGTGAAATTTTTAAGTTAAAAAAAAGGGATAAAGTAATTAAATTTTGACTTTTAAAAGTGATTGAGAGAGAGAATGCGTCTTCTTCTTCTACAAGCTTCTGTAAGATTTTTCTATATTTTCTCTCAAATACACTCACTTTCAAGCTTGATTTTGAGGGCCAAACTTTGATTTTCTTGAGAAGCTTCAAGAGGTAAAGTTATTACCTTTATTCTCTTCTTACTTGGATGAGCTTGAATAGGAATAGGAAGGGTGTTATCTTGCTTTTATTGTTGTGGTTTTACATCTAGGATACTAGAATCAAGCTTGAAATGGAGGATTAGAAGTGGTTAAGCTAAAAACCTAAGAACCCAAATTCGTAGATCACTGTTCACTAAATTCTAGGACTTGTATGGATAGAATTGGGAGCTTATGTCTTCATGAAATTTGTATCCCTTTTAATACTTGAAATTTAGCCACTGGTTTCACCTCAAACGGATATTTGTAACTCAAGTTATGTCCATTTTACTAATAGGTGTTCTAGCTGTCACCATAGGAGGTTGCCCTGTTTCAACAACCATGAATTTTGATTTACTGAGACTTATGGGTGTACAATTAGGACTCAACTCCTTCATAAAAGTTGTAGGAAATTGTATGCCTGAAATTTAGAAATTGGTTTCATGTTAATATCTTAGGTGTAGCATGAGATATGGCCAGATTACTAAGGTATTTTTAGAGTGTTAGTGTAGTTGAGCCCTGTCAGAAACAGCCACTGTAACCTGAAAATTGGCACTATTCTATAGGGTATTTGAACCTAATTCCTTCATAAAAGTTGTAGATAAATGAAGCTTTGAAATTTAGAAACTGGTCTCATGTTAAAATATTAAGTATATCTTGAGTTATGGCAAAAACACTAAACCTTGTGCAATTTGCTCGAAAATTTCTCTGTCATGACTTTGACCAACTTTACTGTATAATCTATCTCGAATTATACTTTGAGCTCTGCATCAATGTTGTAGATAATTATGTTATTGAAATTTGGGCTTTGACCTCATGCCAACACAGTCTATATAACTCTAGAAAATTCCAAAATACTTAACCTTGTTCATGCTTGCCCTTAGAATTCTTCCTACTCTAAGTGTGTACCAACTAGGATGCTTTTTTTAAGTTAAGTGTAAGGTGAATGTGAGCCTAACATATTACCAAAAATGGATTAACAAAACAAAATAAGTTAAAATTCCCACGAGATAAAATCAGAGAATTATAAGGTTCTAATTAGCGTTTCATTAAGTGTATAGATTTGGTCGGAAATCATCTTCAAGCGTTGGAGAGAACAAACGTGGACGTAATAGGTAAGGGGTGGGCTATGTAGTAAGGATTACATCATAAACTTGTTTACCTTTAATTGTTGAAATTGTCTAAATTTTGTTATGATTGATGATTGTGATTTCCTTATATGCTTAATTTTGATAATGGTTGGCTTATGTGTTTGGTGGTGGAAATATATGTTTGATACTTCATTAAGACATAAATTGTGTTATATGATATGAATTGTCTTTGAGTAAGCATTTATGTTCATAGTGGTTTTTCATGGGAAAGTTTAATAAAAATAAATTCAAAAGCTTGAATGATGGATTGAGAATCCTTATAAACTGAATTGGGAAGTTTTCTGATTATAACAGGTATTTGGAAATTTTTGGGAAGTCTGTATTACAAGGAAAACTCTGTCAAAATTTTGAAAAATATTCAGACTTAGAAATTTTTTTTAATCATTCTCAAACAAATTTAAGAATTTAGAAATATAGGACATTTCTAAGAAAAACCACTTAGGAACTCATACATTACTCAACCGAAAATGGTATTTTGAGCAAAATAGGGAATTAGAGACTATGGACTCTGGGAATACGATAGGAGGGCCCTGAGGGAGGACTTAGGGATAGGAAGGGTAGTGGTTGGAAGCCCTAAAAGGCTCACTCCTCGTTATGCACAAAGATTGTCATTAATCCTTATCAAATATGCAAAGAAATGAATGCAGTACTAGGGTGTTGTCCTAGGTCGTCTCCAAGGAATTTTTGGTTGAGAACATACATCAAACAAGTGTAAACATAGATTTTAAAGCAAGTAAATTTGGGGGACGTTTGTCAATTTCCAGATTTTAATCAAGGGCAAAAATGTAAACTAGTGAAATTCAATTAATTAAGAAGCGTAATCCCTAGTCAATCAATGAGTTCTATCCCTATTCTTTCAAATGATTCAATAATCCCTTTTTCTTCCCTTAAATTAAGTTAATCTAACAAGCGTAAATTAACTTTAGCATCCCAATTAAAATTAAGCATCTTAATGGGCTCCAATCTCTATCCCTAAGATTAAGCAATCTCAAAGATTAATCAAAATTAAGCAATTTTGGATTAGAATTTCGTTTGGGTAATTTAGGGTTCATTAAGCAATGTTCCCCTCATGTAAATTTCATTTCATTCAGAGATTGGGGTTAATAAATCCAAGGAAAGAAAGAGTAATATTGCCATTAAACCCAAGAATTCAAGAACCATATGAATTGACTAGGAATTACAAGAGAATTTAGTCCTCCATATGGATGGGCTTCACAAATGAAAGAAGGAAATGCAGAAACATAAACAACATTAATGTAAATTCAATGAAAATCAAATGGAAATTGGAATTTAAAACCTATAATGGACTTATGGCTATCACCCAAGGCTCTAAAGCTCTATCAAGAAAAATGTCCTAATTTGGCAAAGAGAATGAAAGAAAATAAAATGTTCAAGTCCCGTACCCTAATTCCTAAAATCTATTTATAGTGGAGGACATGTAAGCAAAGTGTCCACTTTTGCCTTTGAAAGTATCCACTTTGGGCCTTGAAAGTATCCACGCACATATTTACATAAGCTTGCCAATTCTCTGGAGTTGCCACTTTTCATGCTGAAAGAAGCTACTTTGGATGCGCGTAGCCACTATGAAAGGCAATAGTGACTACGCGCACATTGCTTCCAAAAGTGGCGTCCTGGAGCTTTTTGGAGTTGCCACTTTGAAGGTTGAAAGTAGCTACTTTGGAACCTTTAATGCCCAGACTTGCTGTAGTTGCCACTTTTGCTCCCCAAGGGCCAAGATTTCTCAAAATTAACTTGGGGACTCTGCAAAATTATCAAGACAATTAAAATTGCAATCTATATCTATGTAATTAAATGCAAATTAACCAAAAATTAATAAACTTATGATATTTACTCAAAATGTGATTTCTATATTATTTGCACTATCTAAGTCCATTTTTTCTATCAAGGAGCACCAAAAAGGCAAGTAAAAATATAATAAAAAGTGGATTCATTAGGATCCCACTGTACAAACTCTCCTGTACCTGACTGTGCTCTTGCCATATATCATGGTCAGTGAGCTACTAGTTTCATATTTAAGTGTGGGTCTCAACAATCCCATGGGTGGATTCCCATACCTAGTATTGTCAACTCCTGGCTACCCCAGCACTGATTTAAGAAACGATTCTAGCCCGCATGCATGGACATTTTAGAAAAACAAACTAGGATCATGCACCATCATCATCATTCATTTGGAATGCGATTGATCTGTGAATGTTTATGATGTTTGATTTTAACATGATGTATGAACTGTGGCTCACCCTATCATTTTTCTATTTTCTTTATTTCTCTGTACCTACGGTATTCATTGGACCTGATCGGTTACCACCTGTAGCAGAGAGAGATGGCCCAGATTCCACTCCAAATGAATATCACGATCAGGCTCATTAGCCCAGAGCCACATCGATGGCAGCACGATTGGAATAGACACACCCATACTTTTGCATGCATACTTACTATATTCTTATCCAATACTTCTATGAAGGTCTTATATCCATGGATAGACAAATGATTGATGCAGTCAGTGGAGGAGCCTTGGTAGATAAAACTCCTATTGCAACAAGGCAATTAATCAAAAATATGGCTTCTAATAATCAGCAGTTCAGTGCCAGAAGCAATCTAGTGGCCTTAACTAGAGGAGTTTATGAGATGGAAAATACTTATGTTGTTGATCATAGAAAACTAGAGGACAAGCTAGATGATTTAGCTTCTTTGATCAAGTAGTTGACATTGTCACAGAGGGCTACAAGGTTGTGTGAGATTTGTACTTCACCTAAGCACCCCACTGATTTTTGTCCTACATTGTATGAACCTGCAGGTTGGATGAGTCATCTAAACATGAGATGGGAGAATTTTGCATAGTAGCAACAAAATCAACCTCCATCACAAACTGCTACACCTTCAAAGAGTGAACCTTCCTTGGAAGAATTGATTAGGGAAATAGCTAATGATCTGAAATTCCAACAGAGAACAGAAGCAACTATTCAAAACTTGGAAAATCAAATTGGACAGTTGGCTTCCACTTTAAATCATTCGCAATCTCAAGGTTCTGGTAATCTATCTGCACAACCAGTTGTCAATTAAGAGAATGTTACCTTGAGATCAGGAGAGACCATTTAAGACTCTGAAGAGCAGCAACCAACAGATGAAGATCTAAATTCTATTGCTCTAGCAAGTGATTATAGTCCAGTAAGTGCAGAACTTGCTTCTACTCCTTGTGCTACTTCTATTAATGTAGCGAAAAATTTGAGCAACCTATTCCTCATTCATTTCATTCGATTTGCCATATTGATTTGTTAGATAATTTAGTGGATGATAATTTGGCTGAGTTTTCAAATTGTATTAATTATCCTAGCTTAGCCAATTATCCTTGTCAGGCTTGTAATCTATTATTGAGTAATCTATAATATTTTTTACTTATTAAATGTTAATTGAAGGATTATTCGGTATTGGAATAGATTTAGATAGAGTTTTAGAAATTATTTTTAAAAAAAAATAATATCGGTGAACAGTACCATGAACAGTGACACTATGACGTCATCAGTGACGTCACCCTAACGTCACATACGTGTACAATGCGTGTACAGTACGCATGCACAGTGTTTTCGGCATGAATAATGTTTTGAACAGTGTTTTCGGCGTGAACGGTAAAGCGGTAAACAGTGATTCCGGCAATGAACAATAAATTTTGAAAATTTTCTATAAAAGGGGGCTTCATACAAAATTTTTATTTCTTCACTTCTATCCAAGGTTCTCAAAGGTTCCAAGGCTATATACCACCATTTTCTCTCATATTAAACCCTCCTAAACTTAGATTTCTCTCCAAATCTGTGATTTTGCATCCATTATAAGGGATTCAAAGTAAGTTTCTTTAAGTTTGAAGTTAGATTCACTGTTCATTTCTCTTCTCTTTCTCTTTCTTATAGAAGTTTATGGTGATCTTAGGAGAAACTCCCTTCTAAAGTCGAATCTTCGGTGAATCTTGTGTTAAAACAAGTAATATTCGGTAGATCTGGTGTGAATCATCGTTCTGAGGTTAAGGAAGCTTACTTTAGCCTATGAACTATGTTTTGAACGGTTTGATATACTATTATAAGAGGTTTTGATATGATTTTATTAGATCTTTTAAATAAAAGCTATTTCCTAAGCTGTAACTGCTATTAATTGATTTAAAATGTTAAGATTTTGGCTAATCTATTTTAAACTTGTTTTAGCTGAGCTGTTAAAATAATTTTAGCGGTGTTGCATCATGCTGAGATATATGTTTTGCATCATTAGAGAGCCAAGTTACATGTTTAGGTGGGTAGACATGTATGGTAAGTTCATGCTGAGCTGTTGTGCTATGCTGTTTGGATCCAGATACTAGAATGGGTTGCTCCCAGACCAGCTCGATTCCTTCTGAATTACTTAGGCTGTGAAACCAATTGGAAATCGTTTTTCATGCTAAGCATTAGTTGGGCTGGTAATGAATGGTGCTGATGCTATGAGTAATATTTTGCTCTATATATACGATTTCATTTTATTTTTTTGTAAGCTCACCCTTGCATTTCTGTCTATGTCATTGTGTGCGTGTGTATTGCGATGATCGTAAGGTGGTCACTTAGCCAGATTCCAATCAAACCAGCCACAGCCACAACCAAACATTCTCAACACACATACATATATTCACATCATCATGCTCATTGAGCATCATTTGATGGAAATCCACCCTTATATTATCAATATATATATATATATATATATATATAAATACCTTTATAAAATTTGGTGCGTTACATTACTCTAGACAATGCAACATATAATTGACCATGATTATATACAGGTTTTAGAAAATATAATCCAACATAATTTAATAATTGTCTTGGACTTTTGTTTAATATGTCATTGCATAACAGTGACTCAACAGACACTTTGTTAAATAAATAAGGAAACAAAGACTTAATGACACTGAAAGGAGGATGCCTGAGAAGCCTATGTTGAAGCCAAATTTGATAATTTTCAGATTCAAAACTTGTATGATGGTTGGAGAAGAACACCTTCTGTTTGGAACTGCCCTTATCTTTCTTATGATATAGATAGTATAACTCGGCCTTGTTCTTTAGCAACTTCAATCGTCCTCCCTGTGGCAAGATCCTAGAAAACACAATGGGAATTGAAAAATGTTACTGCAAAGTTTAAACCTTGAGTGAGTTTATGAATAGACACAAGGTTATTGTAAAGTTTATGGGAAATGTAGGACATTATTCAGTTGAAGAGAAGGTTGAAACTTAACATCACCGCATCTAGTAATTGGATCATAGGTCCCATTGGCTACAGTGATGTGATGTTTACCGAATAGGGGGAGTAGGTGGAGAAATAAGAAAGGTGAGGTGTTATATGGTCAGTAGCACCAAAATCAATAATCTAGAGGTCTTCAGTACCAGAAGAATTAAAGGTTAAGAAACTAAAATTCTTACCAGTCATAATTAGGGAACAAGTGCCAAATGGCTTACTAAAGATTCCATGAGTGTCCGCAATTCCAGTTCTGCCTTGCTAATGGTTGAGATTTCTTCTTTAATTTATGACACTAGAGGATCTTCACTGGCAATCTCAAAGTTAGAGATTGCTTGGTTCGCATGTCTTTGTGAGAAATCCTTGAACCCTCCAGTGTGTCCAAAGACCTTATCCTTCTCATGAAGTTTAAAGCAAGTCTCCCTAGTGTGGCCTGACCTCTTGCAATAGGTTCACCAATGCTCCTCTCGGTTAGACTTCTTGGAAGGCTTCCCAAAGGGTCCTTTTCCAGAGAACAAGGTTGATCCTTCAGTGGGTTTATCTTCTAACACTACTCCCTTGTGACTCTCTTCACCACAAACAGAGTAAAACACTTTTGAGAGGGAAGGAAGCTTCTCTTTCCCCAAAATCTGAACTAGGATGGGATCGAATTCTACGTTCAGGCCATAGAGGAACTTAAAGATCCTTGCTTTCTCGATAAATTTTGTCAGAATAGTAGTATCATCATTGCATTTCATTTTTAGGTCCTCATACTGGTCTAACTCAATCCAAAAGCCATTCAAAATGTCATAGTATTCAGTCACAGACAGAGATCCCTGCTTAGTGTTGAATATTTGATTCTCCAACTCATAACAAGCTGAGGTGTCCTTATTTTTAGAGTAAGTTTGTTGTAGATTTTCCTAAATCTTCTTAGCGGTCGAGAAAAACATACAATTTCTACTAATTTCAGGAAGCATTGAGTGCCATAGCCATGTAATGATGAGAGAGTCTTTATTGACCTAGACTTCATACTGTGATTCATCCTTGCCTGGGGCTTTTCTTTCAATGTGGCTTAACTTCTTTCATCCTTGCTGTCTATGGTCAAGCAAAATCTCCATTTGATCTTGTTCATTCAAATGTGTGGGGTCTGAGTTGTGTTAATTCTATCTTAGGACATAGGTACTTTGTTATTTTTATTGATGATTATTCAAGATGTACTTGGATTTTCTTAATAAAAGAGCGTTCAAAAGTATTTACAATTTTTCAAAATTTTTGCAATGAAATTCAAACACAATTTGGTTGCTCTATTCGTATCTTGCGTAGTGACAATGCCAAAGCATATTTTTCTGCACCTTTCAATCATTTTATGACTTCTTATGGCATGTTGCATCAATCCACTTGTCCACACACCCCTCAACAAAATGGCATTGCACAAAGAAAACATCGTCATATTATTGAAACTGCTCGAACTCTTTTGTTACGTGCTAATGTACCTTTAAAATTTTGGGTTGATGTTGTCCTTAGAACAACTTTTTTAATAAATGGGATTTTATCCTCTGCTTTAAATAACAAAGCACCTCATTCACTTTAATTCTCTAATGACTCTCTGTTTAAAGTCCTTTCACGTGTTTTTGGTTCCACTTGTCTTGTCCATGATCTCACTCCAGGACTTGACAAATTATCTGCTCGTGCTATTAAGTGTTTTTTTTTTTTTGTTACTCTCATGTGCAGAAAGGATACATGTGTTATTCCCCATCCACTCATCGCTTCTATATGTCAGCTGATGTCACCTTCTTTGAAGATACACCATATTTCACCACATCAGTCTCCCCAAACTCAGTTTCCCAGGTTCTTCCTATTCCTCACTATATTCCCTTTGTCACTAATCCTTTAATCTCTAATGTGCCAGAGCCTTGTAATCCCTCTTCACCTACTATTCCTCGTCCCCCTGGCTACATATCAGTTTCTAATGATTCAAGGAACTCATCTCCTATGCTAGTTGCTCTGCCTACTCCAGATCCATCTTAGTTACCTGCTGATTTTCCAATAGCCTTTCGAAAAGGTCCACATTCAACTCGAAATCCTCATCCCATTTATAATTTCTTGAGTTATCATCATTTATCCTCTTCCCATTGTGCCTTCGTGTCTGTTATTTCCTCTGTTACTATTCCTAAAGACTAAACTGTTATTTAGGTCCTTGAGAGAGTTTGCATCTTGCTTTGTGGTCCTTAAAAAATTTAAAATGTCATACTAGTCCCTAAATTTCATCTCTGTCGTGCATTTAAGTCCCTAAACTCAGACGCCGTAATAGACAGTAACAAAATGCTGACATGTCACGTTAATTGACATGTGTCATTGCTTACTTTGCAAAATAATTATGACGTGTCACGTTAAGTGACACATATAACACCTAAATTCAATTTTTCAAATAAATAATTTTCGTAAAATTGGGAATACTAAAATTTTTCATTCAAATGGTTCCCAAAGCATAGTTCGATAAAGTATTTCAAAATAAGGATGAATTACAATTTGAATCAAGAATTGCTATAGGACTTAAATAATACATGAAGTTTTCAAATAAATTCCTAAGTCCTATAGCAATTTCATTCATTCCTTCACTAAGCCCGGTGCTGATCGTCTTGGTCACCTGAAAAACAAACATAAGGGTGAGTACTCTACACTATCCAACACACACAAGCATAGAGACTCACCGTGCATACTCCACATTTTTCTAACATACTATACTTAAGTATCATCAATCACAAACAATACTTTTCAAACATTCCATTTCAATTCAAAAACCGATGTGCTCACTACATCAACAAACATTTCACACACACACACACACGTGTGCTCACTACACGTAGCCACATCCACTATGGCACTGTGATCACAGTTTCACACCATGGATGGTTGCCAGTTAGCCCCTGCCTCACGGATACAATGTGTGCGGTCACGAGCCCCTCAGCAAAGGTGTTAGTCAGAGGCCGAGTCAGGAGGAGAGTGTGTAGCCTATGGTGCACCCACGCTCACTGTTGATGTTACCACCACCCTTTCTTCCCCAAGGTATTTCTACCATCCTCATCTTCCACACCCTAGTGTATCACTGAACCATTCATAGCTTCCAATATATTCACAATCGCATTTTACATGCCATTTACACACATTTTAGCACATTTTCAATTACATACAGTATTCATGTTCACACACGGCATATATGCCCATATTCACTCACTTCACATTCCATACATACAACATTTCCAACATAACACATATCCATCAATTTATTCCATTATACAGAAGATATTCTACACAATCTCTCCACCACAATCTCACTACAATCAATCAATTCCATTAAAACACTCACATTCCAAACCATCCATATTTCACAAAATAACAAATTTAAGGACACAAGAGATAGGGTAGAGTTCCCCCTTACCTCAAATCGAAGACCCACAATGTAAATAAACAATGGAAGTGTCCCCTACACAGATTTTGTCCTAAACACATGGAAGAATCCCATGAAAACTAAGGAAAACTGAGAAAACAGAGAATGGGGACGAGAAACGGAAGCCCTAACCATTAAAACTTACCTCCAAACGCCCCAAACATGATTCTAACCTTCAATCTACCTTCCAAACGGCCTTTGAGGTAATTTAATTGGTAAGAATGGGTCTAGGATTAAGAGCAACAATTTGAGGTAATTTTACTCACTGAACGCAATAGTTTCATGCCCTTCTCAAAAAGCAATGAGTTATAATCTCAAGGACTAAAATGCTTGTCGGTGACAATTTGAGGGACTAAAATGTCAGTCAGTGATAATCTCAAGGACTAAAATGCCCGATGAGTTATAATCTCAAGGACTAAAATGAAACGAAAACATATATTATACGACATACGACATCATTTTTGCCACGTAATCAATGACACATGTCACTTAACATGACACACCAGCGTTGTTTTGCCACGTAAGCAATGACACATGTCACTTAACATGACATATCAATATTCGGTTACTCTCTATTAATGGTGTTTGGGTTTATGGACTTAAATGCATGACAGAGATGAAAGTAAGGGACTAACGTGATATTTTAAATTTTTTAGGGACTAAAGTGCAAGGTGCAAACTCTCTCGAGGACCAAAATGACAGTTTAGTCATTCCTAAAATATTCCAGGAAGCACTTTCCCATCCAAGGTGGCGACAGGCTATGATTGATGAGATGCAGGCCTTAGAATCCAACCAGACTTGGACACTTGTTCCCTCTCTTCTTGGGAAATCTACAATTGGTTATTGTTAGGTGTTTGCTATTAAGGTGGGTCTAAATGGACAAATTGATTGGCTAAAAGCCCGATTAGTCGCTAATGGCAACACCTTCTCCCTTGTTGCAAAAATGACTTCAGTTCACCTGTTGTTATCCATGTTGCCACACGTTGTTGGCCCCTCATCAACTAGATATCAAAAATGCATTTCTCCATGTAATTTAGCAAAAGAGATTTATATGGAGCAACCTCCCATTTTGTTGCTCAGTGGGAGTCACAAGGATTCATTTGCAAGTTATGTAAGGCTTTATATGGCCTTAAACAAAGTCCTTGAGCATGGTTTGACAGATTTAGTACAGTTCTCCAAGAGTTTGGGATGACTCGTAGTGAGGTAGACCATTCTGTGTTTTAAAAACATTCTTCTACTAACTAGTGCATTTATCTTGTTGTCTATGTAGATGACATTGTTATCACAGGCAATGATCATGATGGTATCTCCCGACTCAAGTAGCATTTGTTTCAACATTTTCAAACCAAGGACTTCGGTCGATTGCAATATTTCCTTGGGATTGAAGTAGCTTAATCAAAAACTGGTGTCACCATATCTTAGAGAAAATATGCTCTTGATATTTTGAAGGAAACAGGAATGTTGGATTGTAAGCCAGTTGATACCCCTATGGATCCAAATGTCAAACTTATGTCGGATCAGGGGGAGTTGTACTCAGATCCCAATCAATACTGAAGATTAGTCAAGAAGCTTACTATGACTAGGCCAGACATATCCTTTCCAGTCAACCTTGTGAGTGAATTTCTTAACTCCCCTCATGATAGTCATTGGAATGCGGTGATTCGAATCTTGAGATACATCAAAGGTTCCCCTGAAAAAGGATTAGTCTATGAAAATTGTGGCCATACTGGTATTGTTGTATACACAGATGCAGATTGGGCTGGCTGCCCAAGTGATAGACAATCAACTTCAGGATATTGTGTATTGATTGGACGCAATCTAATTGCTTGGAAGAGTAAAAAGTAGCATGTTGTTGCAAGGTTAAGTGCTGAAGTTGGTTGAATATCGAGCAATGGCCAATACCTCATGTGAACTTATATGGCCAAAACAGCTTATTGATGAGTTAAGGTTTTGTAAGGTAGGATCTATGAGACTTATTTGTGATAACCAAACAGTTTCACACATTGTCTCTAACCCTGTCTTTCATGAACGGACCAAGCATATAGAGATTGACTATCATTTCATTCATTAAAAGGTTCTTTTTGGTGAGATTGTTACATCGTTTGTTAATTCTAATGATCAATTAGTTGACATGCTTACCAAGGCACTTTAAGGTCAAAGGATAACATATATTTGTAACAAGCTTGATGATATGATATATATACACCAGCTTGAGGGGAAGTGTTGAGAATATTTGTATTTCTATAGTTACCTTCTTTCATTTTATATAGAAATCTGATTGATTATGTAGATAATGTAATTAGGATTCTGCTGTAATTACTTAGTCAATCCCTATAATCATGGGATTTAGTTTGTACATATTTATATTATAAGAACCTCATAAGGACATATGGTTTTTACCCTAATTATTTTCTGTCTCAAGTTGGTATCAGAGCTCACTAATTGTGGGTCTGATAAAACAAAATACAGTACTGCACAGTACCCCCAACCCTAGTTGTCCTGACCTTCAGCCACTATTTGGCTTATGACTTTGGCACTAGCCCCAGAAGTCTCTGATCGGTTGTCCTACCAATCGCCATCGTCTCTTAGCATCCCACGTGCGCTTACCACAGAACAAGGCCATCAGCACATAAAAGCCACACACCGCCCTATGCGACTCCATTTGTCTCGTCGCTGGTACCATTCACCTCATCGACACACCCTCTATCTCTTCTAGGTGTCCTTTTCCAGGTTGGTGAGCTTTGTTTAGTCTCCTCTATCTCTCACCCAACTTAGTTATGGCTTCAAACCCAACAGAGTCAACTGTTACCCCTGACAGCGTTGGACCTTTAAACAAAAATCTGGTATCCTTTGTCTTCTCTAGAAATCCATCAATAACTTTAGAAAAACTTAATGGAAAAAATTATATGGATTGGCAAGCTGCGGTGGAAATATTGTTTTTTAGTCAAGGTCTCTCTGACCATTTGACTAAGACGGCAAATGACATTAATCACACTAAACGAGATCAATGGAAGAAGCCCATCATATTTGAACAGAGCACAGTCCACCATTGATGAAGTTAAATTGGTTTTGACAAGTGATGACCTTCAAAAAGCCTTAGACAAGATTGACAACATGTGCATGGTGTTTGATGAATCCATATTTTTACTAATATTTTAGTGTAATTTTAACCCATTTAATAAGGAAAATATGTAAGAAAAGCAGAAAAACTCAGAAAAATAGAATGGTTGAAGGTTTTCTTTGAATACGTACTTATTTTAGCATTTGTGAGATTTCGGCTTAGAAATTAAGAATTTAATCTTGTTTTTGTAGGAATAATCTGAGTAAGGTTCATGGAAATGGAAGTGACACGTGGTCGCACACAAGTCAAAATACACCTAATTACTATATTACGAGGTAAGCAACTAGGGTCGTTTCTCAAAGAATCACAAGGACGAATTAATATATTTAGAGAGTATATAAGACGGGGTTTGTTTGTAAAAGGAAAAAAAATGCAACTAATTATAATTAGAATGAAGAGTGAACAGAAATTGAAATTCCAATCCAAGAATTAAGAAGAACAATGACTACTCTATCGCCAGATTTTTAAGAGAATACATCAACAAGCAATTCGGTAATTAACAATGAATCCGAATGAAACCTCAATTCAAACTCAACATTCACACGAAAACCTTCATGCATTCGATTAACACATAATCACTTAAAATTCAGAAAACTCTAGAACCAATTGAATTGTGCCAATTTAATTTACCAATGCCGTTAATCGTAGCTTTCAAATCTGAAAATCCAATTCATATTCCTTAAAACTGAATTACATACATCAATCAAATAATACATAATCAACCAGATGCATAATCATCAATCCAAACAAATAACTTCAATTCAAAAATATAATTAGCAAAAGGAGAAAATAGGGAAGAGATGAAACCGAAATTTGTTATTGAATTTATGCCAATGTGAGACTAATCCTCAAGAGTGTCACGTCCCTTTTAATTCTTGAATTAGATGGAAATATAAGCCTCCATGAATGGAGGGAAACCAGTCGTAAAGGTGAGAGGGGCTGAGAGAGAGAAGAGAGAAGAGAGAGAGAGCCAAAAAAAAAGTTAAATTTAAAATTCAAAATTCCGTTCGTCACTTTCTTCCATTATTTCAGCTATGAAAACGACCTCTTTTTGATTGGTGGCCTGAAGGATAATTTTACCCTTGGATGTCAGCTTCAAAACGCCACTGGAATGGGCTTAATCGGATGTCTGTGTTCTGGCTTTTTCCAGGCCCAGTTTCAGCTTCTTATCATCAGAATTGGTTTCTGACATCTCATAGGAATTATGTGCCTTTCTCTTAGCTTTACTAAAAATCAAGAATCACAATGAAAGGAGTTCTACAACTCAAGATATGGTCCAGAAACCAAAATAGTATCAGAATTTGCCAAATACTGGAAAAATTAAATAAAGCCCAAATAAAATTCAAACATCATAAAATGATCTAATTCAACCAATTAGGTACAAAAGAGGATTAATGAGCTAGGAGTGAGAGGAAATAATGTTATAAAAATCCAATTGATCAGGAAGATCAATGGAAAGGAAGAGGAAGAGTAGCAATTATGGACTCTAAACACAAGAATTATGGAATGCAAGCTGGGCGTGATTACTATTGTCAGTGAAAGTGATCACTCCAGAGCTTAAAGAAGAAGTGGATCTGGGCGTGGTCACTCTTACCAGTGAAAGTGAGTGTTCCAGAAAGTTTCTCAATCGCAGCAAACCTCTGCGTAACCACTCTTGCTTGTGAAAGTGAGTGTTCCAGAGAAGACTAAATTTCAGCGAGCTCTGCGTTACCACTTTTACCAGTGAAAGTGGATGTTCCAGAGAGACCTCAGCTTGACAAGTTATGCATGGTCACTTTTACTCATAAAAGTGAACATACACAACCACTCGACCTTTTGCATTGCAACTCTTATCATTAAAAGTGATAGTTCTAGTGTTCCAGAACCACTCGAGCTTCTGCGTTGTCACTCTTATCAGCAAGAGTGATAACGCACAGAATCAGAATTTCTATAAATACCTGTTTAAGCCAGAACTCAGGGTCTTTTGCTCATTTTTTGTTTTTACTTCATTTTATTCGTTCAGAGAGAGTCAGACAGAGGATTGGGGACAAACATTAAGCTCCAAGAAGAGGAATCAGATTAGGGATTGTTGAAGATGATACTTCGGCGTTCTTCTCCTTCTTCTTCTTCTTTCTCTCTCTTTGTTACAATGTTTGCTTAATTCTTCGTAGTTAGGAGTTTATGGACCTTGATTGAGTTGTTAATTTTGCTTTCTAAGTGATCTTTGAATGGAAATTCAATTGATTAATAACAGAGGAGCTTTTACCAATGGAAATTGGGATTGATTCTCATATCTGAATTAACTACCAGAATTGGGGATTTCTTAGGGATAAGTAAACTTAATTCTGTAGTCCTATGGTTCTAATTCTTAATGCAACTTGAAATTGAACTTCACCTAAGGGATTAGGGTGGTTTAGTTGATTGTTAGGGTCAATGAGTTAAGGGATTAACCTTTGACTATTAATATGTGAAACTGATTGTCAATTAATCAAGTACTTGAATGTTTAGAGGCATAGTTGAATTAATACTAATATTTTGGTGAAATAAATTCCTAGCTATCATTCGTTCATTTCTAATCTCAACATCAAATTCATACTCTATTTTTACTGCAAGTTTCTTACCTGTTAATTGTTCTTGTTTCTTACTTTCTATATGTTACAACTCTTCCAATTTCGTATGACTCAACTAGTTATTATTCTGTGAATTGATAATTGATTTCCTAATTCCCTGTGGAGACGATACTCTAATCTTAAAATTTACTCGTTACTTGCTACAATTCCTAGTGCACTTGCTAGTGTTTAGAATTGTAACAACAAGTTTTTGGCGTCGTTGCCAGGGAATTTGAGTTTCAATATCATTAGTAACAGGAATATGACTAGATTGAGCATTTTTTTTGTTGTTGTTTTACTTTCTAATTTTTCTACTAACTTTCTAATTTTTCTACATAATTTTTTCCTACATTTTGTGTAGTTTTCTGCATAATTTTAGATTTCATTTTGCTTAGTTACTAATTTCATTTGAATTCTCTTTACTTTCTTTTTGTATGCAAGGAAAAACCAGAAAAATAAGTTGCTCTATTGTTTGATGTTAACCAACATGTATCAGAATTTTCACCAAAGCCAAAGTGCAAGAGTAGAAGCTAATGAAGCAAATGATTTGAATGCTTTAATTAATAATTTTCAGGCTAGAGTTGCCCAAACTAACCCGTTGGTTTGTGATTTTTATAGTGAAAACGATTTGAATGAAACCTATGATGTGGCTGCACCAAAATTTCAAGAAGAAATCAATTTTGGAGGAAATTTTCAAAGATCTGAATATATCTTTCCTCATTATTATCAGTGGCAAGCTAATATGAGTCAGACATATTATGATTGGAATCAACAAATGTCAGCTGCAACAACACCATTCTCCAGTCCTCAAATTTCACAACCTTGTTTTCAAGTATCATATTCTCAATCTCAAAGAGGACAGCAACCTTCAAAGACTCTTTCAAAAAGAATAAATGAAATTGAAGAAACTTTACTCCAATTCATGGAATTCACTCAATCAAGTTTCAAGAATCAAGAGGCATCGGTGAAGAAGATGGAGATACAAATAGGACAAATTTCAAAACAATTGTTAAAAAGGAATGATGAGAGATTTCCTAGCAACACCATGATGAACCCAATAGAGCAATGCCAAGCTACTTTCACAGGAAGTGAAATAGAAACTTCAAGTCCAAAAGCTGCTGAAAAGAAAAAAGAGAACATTAGATAAATATGAAGAAAACAAAATTCAAGATAAGCAACAAGAGGATTGCAAGGAAGAGCAATTAACAATTTTAAAGAAAGAAAAACCAAAGGATTGCAGCAAGACATAACCTGAAAATAGAACCAAAAAGCGGTTGTTTAAGGATGCTTGCAAGCCAATAGATGAAGCTCAATGCAAAAAGTTTTCATTTCCTCAAGGACTGCAGAATTCTAAGCAGGGAAAGCAGAATGATGATTCTATTTTAAGAGAGATCCTTGCTAGAGTTAGATATGAAGATAATAAAGAGCATGAAAGGAAGCTTGCTGAGTATATCAAGCTATTGGAAGTTCCTCCGCTTTTATTTCATCCATATTTTGAATTAAATGAAGAGCTACAAGTTGGTAAGAAAAAAGGGAAACGGTTAAAGATAGAGCAAGAGCTGTTATCATCAAAATCATCTCTTAGAATCAAAGATCAATAGGCGTCAAGATAGTGACATTAAAAGAGCGCTTGTGAGAGGCAACTCACATTTTCTTACTCTTTATTCTTGTTAGGATTTAGTTTAGAAACTTTTACTTTTTAGTTAATTTTGAATTTTAGAATTCTGCAATTTCTGAATATTTAGCTTGAATGTAGTGGTTAATTCTGAATTTTCATGAGCTATAATGAAATGTAATTCAAGTTTTGATGATTGCAGGCTTTGATAAGCAATAACAAAGTGATGAAATTCTGTTTTTAAGGATAATCAACAATTAAGTAATCACTTTGAGGCAGAAGAGTTGGAACACAAAAGCTACATCATGAGATTGATCATTCAGGTTAACACTGTGAGTGCATAAAGTATCCACGCAAAGGCCATTACTCTGGGCTTTTTAGTTAAAAATTTGCACGTTAACACTCTGGTCATTGAAAGTGTTAACGTGCAACTGAGTTACATTGAGAGTTGTCACTCTTAGTGCTCACGGTGAAAACGCGCAAACAACTTCACACTGGGCGTTACTACTCTTATCACTTAGAGTGTCAATGCGCACCAGAGTACAACTTTTGCATTACTACTCTGAGCATTTACAGTTAACACACGCGCATGTGGGAAATTGCAAGTCTTCACTTCAACCACTTGGAGTAGTCACATGAATTGCACATTGCATTTTAAGTAATAACCCTGAATAATTAGAGTAAGTACGCACACATGGAATTTCATTAAAAAATTTCAGAGTGCTTACTTTCCCTAATTAAAGTGGTTACCTGCTTTGTGTTTCTATTTAAATCATTCAGAGTGATAACGCAAAAGCATCACACCACAACCCTCACATCTGCACTAAACCCCAGCTCTAGAAAAATTGAATTTCCTGCTCATTATTAACTGAATTTTTGTTGATTATATATTTCATCGTTATCTGCGAGTACGATTGCATCATTCTTGCACTTCAATTCCAGGTATTTCTTCCTCCATTCTTGAAATTTCTAATTAGGGTTCTTCAAAGTTTGAATTTGGGAGATTTTGAGAATTTAAAATTGGGGACAATTTATGTGAAATTACTGGTTCGAATATGAAATTGAAGATTGATAGGGTTCGTTCCATGCTTAAATTGTAAATTTTAATGGAAAATCAACACTGCATCAGGGTTTTTCGTATGAATGTGTTGTGATTTGTGCTTGCATATAGACTTGATTCTTGAGCAATTTATTGTGAAATTCATGCAGTTTAATGTTAGAATTTGCTTGAAATATGTCCTACATAATTCTGATATAATTTTGATAGATCAATTGTGTAGAAAGGATTTTCAAAGTGAATCTTATGAGTACTAATGTGATTTTTGGTACTGAAAATTATTTGATCAAGACATTCTGGAATATTGTTTTGATACATTGCATTGAATTGTTCTGAATTTAATTTTTACCATGGAACTTTGATTCTGCATTTGTTGTCATACTGCTTTGCATTTAGCACATTGCACATGAAAATTAAGAGTTGAGCTGAACCTGAAAACTTATCCTACACTTGGACATAGCTAGATACTGATGAATTCCACTAGAATTATAACTTGCTGATGGCTCACATAGTCTTAAGATAGCATATTCTCTGTATTTTGAGTTAGAAAAAGTGTTGCAACTGTTGAAATAATTCCTGCACACTTGGTTAAATTCTGAACTAATTCTTCCTTGGTTTAAAATTGTGATATGTACAGAAAATGGCAAGCAAACCAAGGAAAACTCCAATAACTAAAAGGGGAAGATTTTCAGCTGGTCCCTCTATAAGGAACTTTGCTTTATTTTGAATGAGAAGTAAATTTTATACTTATATTCTCCATTATTTATCTATCTTAAATAAGTAAGTGGTGTAGAAATAATGTTCTCGGTTCCTTATAAAAAGGGGTCGTTGTTGTTAACAATCTACACTAGCAAGTATACTAGCATTGCAACAAGTGATGAGTAAATTTAAGATCCAAATATCGTCTCCACAGGGAATTTAGATTCAAGTATCACTTCATAGAATTATAACCATTCAAGCTTTTCGAAATTGTAAGGAGAGTGGTAACATGTAATAACAGCAAACTAGAACAATTAGAAGTAAAATGAACTTGCAGAGAACAGAATAATGAACACAAAGTTATGTAATAACAGAGGGAAAAACCATAGTTAGGGAAGTGTTTCACCAAAACTCCAATGTTTAATCAATAAAGTTCTGAATTAACAAGCAACTGGAAAGAATGACAATCAGTTTCACATTATATTATTCAGAGGTTAATTCCTTAACTCAGTGAACCTAACATTCAATTAAACCATTCTAATTCCTTAGATCTGATTCAATTCAATGTTGCTTTAAGTATAAGAAACCAGAAGATTGCAAGATCAAAGCCTCTTATCCCTAAGAAAACTATAATCTTGGTGATTGGTTCAGATCTGAAGAACAAATTCAATTTCCATTGACAAGAGTTCCTCTGAATTTAGTTAATCAAATTTCCATTCAATTTCCACGTGAAGTGCAGAATCAATCACTCAATCTATTCCAAAGCTTGAAATTCAGATCCAAATCAATTCAACATGTTCGTTTTAGATCTACAATCCCTAACTATGAACGAATTACACAGCCATGGTAGCAGAAGAAGAAAAAGAAAGAGAAGAAGAGAAGAAGAAACTCAGAAACGCCATGGAAGCTTGCTCCACTCCAATTCCTCTTCGTGAAGCTCCAAGATTCGAATCCCCACTCCTCTCTCTCACTTCCTCTAACCAGAAACTAACTAAAAAAACAAAAAATGAACAGAATCCCCTTTTTTCCGGATCGTTTCTGGTATTTATAGAATTTCCCAGATTTTCACGTCATCACTTTTATGAGAAATAGTAGTTACGCAGAGAGTTTTTGGTTGCGCGTTAACACTTTTCCCAGAAATAGTGACCACGCGCATTTTCCTGATATTGAGAGCTCTCTGGAACTATCACTCTTGCTGATAAAAGTGATTACGCAGAGCTCAAGTGGTTGCGCGTGATCACTCTTACTAATAAAAGTGATTACGCGCAACTCGCCAGGTTGAAGGTTCTCTGGAACGCTCACTTTCGATGATAATAGTGGCTACGCGGAGTGTTCCTGATATTTTGCCTCTCTGGAACGATCACTTTTGTTGAAAATAGTGATAACGCCCAGACTTTTTCTTCTTTGAACTCTGAAGTGATCACTTTTACTGACAATAGTGATCACGCCCAGTCTGCATTATCTTATTTTTGTGTTTTTGGAGTCCAGACTTGCTTCTTTCTTCTTTCTTAACATCAAGCCTTGATTTCCATGATCCTTGCTCAATTTATTCCTTCAAAAACAAGATTAAAGACTTAATTTCTAAGCAAAATTTCTACAATTGCTAAAATAACTACAATGTAAACAAACTTCAATTCCTTCTCTTTTTCTAAGTTTTTCTGCTTTCTTTATATATTTTTCTTATCATTTGTGTTAGAATTATGCTAAAATATCAGTCAAAATATGGATTCATCAGTCGTGACATTTTAGTGGTATCAGAGCATGGTCTAGGTAAACCTATGGGGTTAGGTTACTAGGCTTCAGTTGTGCATTGCACTTAATAGGTTCTAGCTCTAAATCATATGACAAAATTTCTAATCACCAATTTGTGAGGGAACGAGCTTGATCACCTCGGTTCTCTAGCACAACCTGTGTAAGATGTTTTGGATATATGATTTTGGGTGAGCTATAGGTGAGTCATACTACATGGATAATAGGCTGTTAAGCTTAGCTGTAAATGATTGTTGAAATAAGTGTTTGCTATGTTGTGTGAGTATTGAGAATAAATACTAGCATTGCAGCAAGTGATAAGTAAATTTAAGACCCAAATATCGTCTCCACAGGGAATTTAGGTTCAAGTACCACTTCACAGAATTATAACCATTTGAGTCATACAAATTTTGGAATGAGATTTGTATCATATAACAACACTAAACCAAAGCAATTAAAGGTAAAGAACTTGCAGACAAACAGAGTATAAAATTGTGATGAAATGAAATAGCAATGAAGGATAGTTAGGAATTTATTTCACAAGAATATCAATATCAATCCAATTAAATCCTCTGAACATTCAAGCAATTGAATAATTGACAATCAGTTCACATATACCTAGCCAAAGGTTAATTCCTTAACTCATTGACCCTAACAATCCACTAAACCTTCCTAATCCCTTAGGTGAGATTCAATTTCAGGTTGCATTAAGAATTAGAACTATAAGATTGTAGAATTAGGTCTCCTTATCCCTAAGAAATCCCTAAACACTGGTTGCCAATTCAGATGGGAGCAAACAATCCAATTCCCATTGGTAAAGATTCCTCTTGATTAATCAAATGAATTTCCATTCAAAGATTGCATGAAAAGCAGAATTAACAACTCAATTAATTCTCTCACTTATGCAGGAAACAGAATTTTTCTTGCAGCAGAATTTTCATCTCTTTTCTTGCTTTCAGTCACTATCTTCTTTTCTTTGATATTCTTTTTCTTTTTCTGCAACACTTTGCTGCACTTCTTTTCTTTTGAACTCACATTTTTGTTCTTTTCACAGCTTTGCTTCATAAATTTTTCATTTTGGTGCAGCACTTTTGTTCTTTCTTTCTGGTTTGTTGAACTCAAACTTAGATATTTTCTACCCCAAACTTAGAACATTGCTTGTCCTCAAGCAATTAAAATCTGGATGCCACCCCAAACTTAGTTTTAAAACTCGTTCTTAATTAAACTCATTATGCCTTTGATCTTTTGAATGGTAAAAATTGGTTTTTCAGCAAGGCTTATAATGAGGTAATTTCAAGAAAAGGGATATTAAGCTCAAAAGGGTGAACTAAGACATTCAATCATAAGGGAAGGCATTTTAGGCTAACTAAGTATATCAAACATGGCCTCTATCATGTGTGTGAGGACTGTAACATGCATATTCAATTAAGAACAAGGGCAAGTTCTAGAGAATGCAGCCAAATATGATTAATCACACAAGGAAAAGAATTAGACAGCTCAAATCTCACTAGGTATTTATAAGTGATCATGTGGATTAATGAAAACACAATGCACTTTTCAGAAATCTATGCACCTAGTGGCAACTGCCTCATTTTTGAACATACAAGTGTGACCTCATTTTGAGAATGGGACAAACAACTTAAAAAGAAATTCACACAGAATTCACAAAATTGTCAATCATCTTGCAGTTAATTTGCAGAAAACAGCTCATAACCTAGACTATTATCAGTAATTTTTCAGTGTATTGTGTAGCTAACACATGAATCAAGAGGTAAGGAATAACCCCCCTTTCATGGCAGCTTGTGCAGGTGTCATCAACCAATGTGTGTGAGTGTTGTGTGAGTGTGACATTTTCTGCACAAAACACAAAAAATTTTGTCAATTATCAAGTGAAAAAGGGATTGAATTCTGCATAATTAATGTGTGTTCAAAACATAATTGTTCAGAATTAGCATGAAACCAAAATATACCAAGTGTGCAAATTACAAACCCAAATTCTAAAATGAAACCAAAAAAAAAAGTTTGAAACTTAATTATAAAACCATCAAGAGAAAATTTGAATTAACAGAAAAGAGAACAAAAATCCTAAACTAGTCATCTTGGGCATCCTCTTCATCAGAAATTTTATCTTCATCTTCTTCCTCATCCTTCTCATCTTCCTCTTCCTCCACCACTTCTTCAGTTGGCTGTGGAAATTGAGTCTTGTAGATTGGCAAGTCTTTAAAGACTGATGAGCGTAGACATTGAGCATTCTCGGCCAAATCTGGTGTGTGATAAAGTTCATCTTTGGTCATTCCCATCTTCTGACCAAGATTCATCAACACACATTCCACTAGCATAGTTCCTGCCTTCAAACTGCTGTGGAGCTCAGTTTGTCGTTCAGCCAATTGATTTTGCCTTTCAACCAAAAGATGTAGGATGTCCTTCATCTTCATTGGTTTCTCCTTTCTGAACTGGGTGGGGATAGGTGCAGCTGAAGTGCAGGAGGTGGTGGCATAGATTTCCTTTACCATTGAGACAGAGATAGGGGGAGCAGATCTGATTTTCTCTTGGTAGTCTCCAACTTCAACCCCTGCATCCTCACAAAGTAAAGTGATTAATGAGGGAAAGGCTAGTGAATCTCTTTTTGTTTTCAGAATATTTAAGATACATTCACTAATTACTTCCCCCACATCAATGTACATATCATTAACGATAGCAAACAATAATTCAGCCCTCTTTACTGCCAGGGTTGAACTATGCTTGACTGGTATGAAAGAGTTCAACAGAAAAGTACTCCAGACTTTAGCAAATGGTAGCAGGTTCTTGGTGGTGATACACTTGGGTTTCTGGGCGAGGTTCAGCTGCCAAGTTGTGCCTGGCTTTCCAATTCTGTGCAGGATTTCAATATAATCCTTGTCTGGACTATTCTTAAAGTCAGTGAAGTCCATCTGCCCAGGTTGCCTTTCAGTGTAAATTTCCAACACTCGATTGATGTTGGCAGCAGTGAAATCCACCCTCATACCCTTGACCATTGTGTAAAATTTGGGAATTTGGTCTCCCTTGAACCGCATTGCATTTGCATAAAACTCCTGTGTAATTTCTCTCCAACCATTATCAGCCAAGGAGGAGAAGTTGTCCCATCCCCTTTTCTGAATTTCTTCTGAGTACTCAGGGTAGTTTCCTTCAGCAATTTCAAAGGCTCTATCTGGGACAATCTTCCTCCTCAGAATATTTGCCTTGAAATAGTTTTCGTGAGCAATACTCCTGAACCTTGGATCATGATCAGTAGGGGTAGAGGTAGAAGGAGCATTTCTTCTAGTCGGCTGAGGTGGTGAAGAGGTTTACTCTTGGCTGAGGAGGGTCAGCGATTTCAATGGGTGAGGACGGTGAGACACCATCAGTTCTTGCTCTTTTTGTGGTTGGAGAATTCCTGGCTGTTCCAGCTTGCATATTCCTGATAGATCTCCTTCTTGGAGTGTTGCTGGCAGATTTAGCTTTGGTCTTCTTAGAAGGTCCAACTGGTGTATTCAACGAAGTTTTGACCATTTTGAAATGGCTGCAAAAACAAGCAAGTAATTTGACAGTTTAAAATTCATGACACAGAATTGTGACAGTATACATCTCTTTACTAGATAAATTCAATCAATCCATGTGCAGAATTCCAATTTGCAGTATGTATCTTTTTACAATCAGTTGTTGTCATGAGAATGTAATCATATAAACACACAAGCACTATTGCAAATTACTAAGCAATCACAGTCAAAATTGGTTAAACCTTTAAATTTGTAGTTGAGAGTGCACACTTTCAAAGCACATCAGGTTAACACATAGATGCAAAAAGAATCACAATGTTCAACCAGATTTCAACTACTAATGGTTCCTAAAAGAAATTATCTTCTGACAGTAAAATTCCATCTAGAATATTGCCTATTGTTTCTTTGAATTACATACAATTAGAACAGTGCACTCATTCATTGTCATCAGAGACTAAATATCAGCTTAATGCAGGACTATCAATATGCTATCTGTACAATCAGGCAGTGCAATATACAGCTGTAATTCGTTCCATACAACTCAGTTCAGACATCAACATTCAAATATTTCATGCAAAGAGTATTTTCGTTGATGGCAACTGGAATATTTCTATTTCTTTCAAAGTCATGTTCAGATTTTTCGCATAATGCATATGTGAATATGTTAACAGAGGAGATTGAATGACTTTGAAAACCTATTCACAGTATTTAAAGTTCCTTAAATCGAATACGCTCAAGCCATTTTTGACCTTTTTCCAGAGTTGCAGCAAAGAAAAACCCTAAATACAATTTCAAAGAATGCAGAGAACGTGCCTTGAGCTTCAAAAATGTGAATGACAATGAAAAAGAGGGAGAAATTGCTTGCTGGTTGCTTCACGAAATATTGAAAGTCAGAGGAATTTCAGAGGGAAATGGGATTTAGGTTTAAATGGATGTGAGCGTGGTTCCTTTATATTGAATCTGGGGTCACGCGTATGCACGTGTCCACTTTTTAAGTGAAAAGTGAACGTTCCCTTATTAATAAAATTCTGCGTTATCACTCTTGTCGAACAGAGTGAGTGTTCCAGAGAGCTTGGAAAGTTTGAATGCAATGCGCGTTATCACTATTTCTGGGCAAAGAGATAACGCGCAAGCTTATTGCTTGAGTGTGGTTACTTTTATCAGTAAAAGGAGTAACGCGCTATGAAATATTCTATACTTACCTGCGCGTGATCACTCTTGACAAGGAAAGGAAGTGATCCAGAGAGTGTGTTTTTCTCATCTGCCTCTGCGTTATCACTCTCATCAGCGAGAGTGATTGTTCCAGAGAGCTGTGTTTCCCGATCGGTTCTGCGTTATCACTCTCATCACGAGAGTGATTGTTCCAGAGGGGAAATCTCAGAATTCCATCTCTGCGTGATTGCTTTCCTGCAAAAGAGTGATTCCTTTCATCAATCCAAGTTCTCCAAACTTTAATTGGCTCACTTAACAAATCATAATCATTCCGATACACACTCACTATATAAAATACCTATTCCCCTCATCATGTTCACCTTTAATTACATATGCAACATTCATCCAAGGCTGAATTCTGCAGAATTTCTACTTAACATATTCACAATGCAATTCTGACTTTTCCATAACACATTATAGTATGAAGTCCAATTGCATTTATCAGATTCGCTACAAATGACAGATTTAGCATGCTTCAAAATTTATCTTTAGCATCAAAATTACAGAATATGATGAGTATGATGCAGAACTTTGTATTTTTCAGAGAATTTGCAGAATTTGATAACTATTATTCAGACTGTACAAGAACTTTAAGCATTCTAATTAATTCCAATCTGCATTCTTGTTTCAGCCACCAGATTTATTCCAAACATCAGATTCAGCAAGGTAACCAAGATAAAAAGTTCAGATTTTGACTTCTATGAATACTGTTAATTCAAAATTAATGCAGAAAACTTAAATTGGGTTAGAAATGTGAGTTGCCTCTCACAAAGCGCTTCTTTAATATCACTAGCTTGACATTAGTTGTTCCTCACTCAAGAGGAACCAATTTCAAGCACACTTGGGCTTTCTCAAATTGACCTCCATGATAGATTTTTAGTCTTTGTCCATTCACCTTGAACTCTCCCCAATCCTTTGGATCTGCTATTAGTACAGCACCATATGGAAATACTTCTTTCACCACAAAAGGTCCAGACCACTTAGATTTTAATTTCCCTGGAAACAATCTCAACCTTGAATTAAAAAGCAAAAACAGACTGCCCAGGTTTTATATCTCTTTTCAGAATAAACTTGTCATGCAGCTTCTTGGTCCTTTCCTTATACATTTTGGCATTTTCATATGCATTGAGTCTAAACTCGTCTAATTCATGCAGCTGTAACAATCTTTTATTTCCTGCACTAACTTGATCAAAATTCAACCATTTCACCCAAAAAGCTTTATGTTCTAGTTCTACCGGTAAATGGCAGGCTTTTCCATATACTAACCGATAAGGAGACATGCCAATTGGTGTCTTGAAAGCTGTCCCGTATGCCCACAAAGCATCATCCACTTTCTTAGACCAAATCCTTCCTTGAACTACTAACTATTTTCTCCAAAATCTGTTTTATTTCTCTGTTGGAAACCTCCACTTGACCACTTGTTTGAGGGTGATAGGGTGTAGCTATTCTATGCTTTACTCCATACTTCTCTAGGACTGATTCTAGATATTTGTTGCAGAAATGGCTTCCTCCATCACTTATCAGAATTCAGGGCACTCCAAATCTTGAGAAAATGTTCTTTTTGATGAATGCAATAACAGTCTTAGCATCATTGGTTCTGGTAGGAATTGTTTCCACCCATTTGGAAACATAGTCCATCACATAAGCATGTACTCATTCGAGAATGAGGTAGGGAAAGGACCCATGAAGTCTATTCCCCACATGTCAAACAGTTCTACTTCAAGTATATTTTGTAATGGCATCTCATGTTTTCTAGATATATTCCCCATTCTTTGGCATCTATCACACCTTTCCACATAGTTCTTAGTATCTTTGAACAAAGTTGGCCGAAAGTCCAGATTGCAAAACTTTTGCTCATGTTCTTGAACTTCCATGATGTCCTCCATATTCTGAACTGTGACAATGCCACAAAACATCTTGCTGCTCTTCCTCTAGTATACACCTTCTCAGCAATCCATCTATTCCAATTTTGAACAGCAGTGGATCTTCCCAAACATAATATTTGCTATCATGGAAGAATTTTTTTCTCTGCTGCCAATTCATCCAATTTGGAACATGGTGTGTAGCTTTAAAGTTGGCTATATCAGCAAACCAGGGCTGTGATTCAATCTTGAATAGGTTTTCATCTGGAAATTCTTCTTTAATTTGTTCCACTCCAAATGGTATGACTTCAAGTGGTAATCTTGACAAGTGGTCAGCAACACTGTTTTCTTTCCCTTTTTTGTCTTTGATCTCTAGCTCAAATTCTTGGAGGAGTAGAATCCATCTTAATAATCTGGGCTTTGCATCCTGCTTTGTCAAAAGATATTTAAGAGCAGCATGATCAGTGTATACAATTACTTTTGAACCCATTAAATATGATCTGAACTTATCAAAAGCATGTACAACAGCTAAAAGTTCTTTTTCTGTTGTTGTGTAATTCACTTGTGCAAGATTTAACACTTTGCTTGAATAATAGATAGCATGTAATTTCCTATCTTTCCTCTGTCCTAACACAGCACCCACTGCACTATCACTTGCATCACACATGAGTTCAAAAGGTAGTGTCCAATCTGGTTTTGCAAGAATAGGTGCAGAAATCAGTTTCTCTTTTAAAACAGAAAATGCATGCAAACAATTATCATCAAATATGAAATCTGCATCTTTTACAAGTAAATTACTCAAGGGTTTAGCAATCTTGGAAAAATCTTTTATGAATCTTCTATAAAAACCAGCATGTCCTAAAAAACTTCTAACTCCTTTAACATTGATAGGTGGAGGCAATTTATTAATGACTTCTATTTTAGCTTGGTCCACCTCCATTCCTTTCTCTGAAATTTTGTGACCAAGGACAATGCCTTCTTGTACCATGAAATGGCACTTTTCCTAATTTAATACAAGATTAGTGTCTTGACATCTCTGCAAAACAGTGGATAGATTAGCTAAACAATCATCAAAAGAATCACCAAAAATAGAGAAATCATCCATGAATACTTCTATGATGTCTTCTACCAAATCAGAAAAAATGGAAAGCATGCATCTTTGGAAAGTGGCAAGGGCATTACATAGACCAAATGGCATTCTCCTATATGCAAAGACTCCAAATGGACATGTAAATGCTGTTTTCTCTTGATCTAAAGGATCTACAGCTATTTGATTATATCCTGAATACCCATCAAGAAAACAATAAAATGAATGTCCAGCAAGTCTTTCTAACATTTGATCAGCAAATGGTAGTGGTAAATGGTCTTTTCTGGTTACATCATTTAATTTTCTATAGTCTATGCACATTCTCCATCCAGTCACAGTCCTAGTAGGGACAAGTTCATTCTTTTCATTAGGTACCACTGTCATACCACCTTTCTTTGGAACAACTTGGACTGGACTTACCCAATTGCTGTCAGAAATTGGGTATATTATTCCTGCATCTAACAGCTTTATAACCTCTTTTTTTACTACCTCTTTCATGGCTGGATTTAACCTCCTTTGTGGCTGCACAACAGGTTTGAAATTCTCTTCAAATAAAATTCTATGCTTACAAAATGAAGGATTTATACCTTTCAGGTCTGCAATACTCCATCCAATTGCAGATTTGTGTTTTCTCAAAATTCTGAGCAATTTTTCCTCTTGTTCTTCCTTAAGTTCATTATTGATGATAACTGGATTTTCATGTTTCTCATCCAGAAATGCATACCTCAGGTGTGAAGGAAGTTGTTTCAGTTCTAGCCTTTGCTTTTCCTCTTCTTTATCATCCTTTTCTAGCTTCTCCTTCACTGAATTTTTTGCAGATTTTCGAATTGGCAGAGCTTCTAGTTGCTGCTGCACTTCCATACTGTATTCTCTATGCAGAAGTTCAGATTTATTGCTCCCTACAGATATTATTTCTTCTAACACCGCAAGTTCATCAGTTTCATTAATATGGTGTTGTGTAATGAAAGCATCCAGTATATCTACCTTCATACATGTGCTATCTTCAATTGGATATTTTAAAGCTTCAAACACATTAAACACTACCTTCTCATCTTGAACTCTAAGCATAAGTTCACCTTTCTGCACATCTATTAAAGCTCTCCTTGTTGCAAGAAATGGTCTCCCTAGGATCAAAGGAATGTTAGAATCCACCTCCATGTCCAGAATTACAAAATCTGCAGGAAAAATGAACTTGTCAACTTTAACTAATAAATCTTCAACAACTCCATATGGATAAGTGTATGATCTATCAGCTAGCTGTAGTGTAATGTTGGTGGACTTCACTTCCTCTATGCCAAGTTTCTGCAGAACAGCCAATGGCATCAGATTTATGCTTGCTCCCAAGTCACACAATGCTCTTCCCACAGTGCAGTTTCCTATTTCACAAGGAATGCTAAATGATCCAAGATCTTTCAGCTTTTGAGGAAGTTTTCTCTTGAGAATGGCACTGCACTCCTCTGTCAAAGGTATTGTTTTATCATGCTCTAGCTTTCTTTTTCTAGAAAGTAGTTCTTTCATAAACTTTGCATATGAGGGCATTTGCTCCAAAGCTTCTGCAAAAGGAATGTTAATTTGTAATTTCTTAAAGACATTCATAAACCTTTCAAATTGTTCCTCTTGTTTATGATTTTGGACTCTTTGAGGATAGGGCAGCCTCTTGTATTTTTCTGGGTCTATTGGCTTACAAGCTTCCTCAAAGAGTTGCTTTTTGGTTTTCCTTTCAGAATTCATAGGAACATCTACCTTTTCTTCTGAATGGTCTTTCATCAATAGCTTAAAATTTCCTTGTTGCAGATCTTGTTCAATGTTTCTTTCTGCTGCAGCATTCACTTTCTTTTCTGCTGGTTTAGGGCTTACAACTACAGCTCCACTCCTTGTAGTTATGGCTTGACATTGCTCTTTAGGATTGATTACTGTATTGCTTGGAAATCTTCCTTCATCCCTGCTAGATAATTGTTCAGCTAATTGTCCGATCTGTGTCTCTAGTTTCTTCATGGAGGCTTCTTGGTTTTTGAAGCTTGTTTGAGTCACCTTCATGAATTGCAGCATAGTCTCTTCCATCTCGGTCAACTTCTCATTCATAGGTCTGGAAAATTTTTGATTTCCTTGAGGTTAAGTGGATGAATTCCTCTGAAAATAAGGCTGTTATGTTGCTGGACCTGCATTAGAAAAAGGAAAATTTGAGTTAGAATTCTTTGCAGCAAAATATTGATTATTCCAATTAGAATACTGCTGAGTTCTATTATTTGAAAATTGAAATCCAGGACGATATGATGGCTGTTGTCTCTGAAAATTATTCATATAATTCACTTGCTCTTGTGGTTCACTTGTGGATGCCTCACATGCACCATTTGCATGGTTTCCTCCACAAAAATCACAACTTAGCTGACTGGTAGCCATACTCCCTGTTTGCAGATTGTTGATTTGTTGTGTTAAGGCAGCTAATTGTTCTGAAAACATTTGATTTTGTAGCTGATTTTGTGCAAGAAAAGTTTCCAGAACCTTAGCTTCATGACCAGAATTTCTTCCTTGATTCCTTGAGTTTGAATTCTGATACATTGAAGATGACATCATGTCAATAATCCTTTGAGCTTCTTCTAAGGACTTTGTCACGACCCCTTTTTATAAGGGACCGAGAACATTGTTTCTACACCACATACTTATTTAAAATAGGTAAATAGCAGAGAATATAAGTATAAAAAATTCACTTTTCATTCAAAGTAAAAATGAAGTTCCTTACAACAAATATCCAACAGATCAACATAATATTACATTTAGTTTATAATATTCAAAATACCAAAAAAAATTATAATACGTGACTCCCTCGACATGAGGTCTCATATATAAAGAAAAATGACTTTGATGCATTATTACTCAACTCCAGCTTCTAACTTTTCTTCACTGGCCCTCACCGTGAAGTAGATGCAACACTGCTACATCCGCTCACGTACCACCGTACGATCATCGCAGTACACACGCACACAACGACATAGAAAGAAATGCAAGGGTGAGCTTACCAAACATAAAATAAAATTATATATATATATAGAGCAAAATATTTCTCACAGCAATAACCGCATGCATTTCCAGCCCATCTAATGCACAGCATGAAAACGGCTTCCAACCGGTTTCACACCTAAGTAATCCGTAGGAACCGAGCCGGTCCGGAGCGACCCATTCCGGTATCTGGATCCGTAGACAAAGACAAAGAACTCAAGCATGAACTTACCGTTACATGTCTACCCACCTAAACATGTAACTCGGCTCTATAATGATGCAAAACATATATCTCGGATGATGCACGCCACCAAAATTATTTTAACAGCTCAACTACGGCAAGTTTATAATAGATCAGCCAAAATCTCAAGATTTTAAACTAATTAACAACAAGCATACATTTTAGAAAATAGCTTTTATTCAATAGATCTAACAAAATCATATCAAAATATCTTGAAATAACATATTAAACCGTTCAAAACATAGTTCATAGGTTAAAGTAAACTCCCCTTACCTCAGAAAGATGATTCACACTAGATCTACCGAATATTACTTGATTATAACAAAATTCACCGAAGATTCAGCTTTAGAACGGAGTTTCTCCTAAGAACACCATGAATTTCTATAAGAAAGAGAAGGAGAAGAGAAACGAACGGTAAATCTAGCTTCAAACTTAAAGAAACTTACTTCCAATCCTTCAGAGTAGATGTAGAATCTCAGATCTGGCGAGAAATCTAAGTTTAGGAAGGTTTAGTATGAGAGAAATGGTGGTTTACGGCCTTAGAACCTTTGAGAACCTTGGATAGAGGTGAAGAAATGAAATTTCGTGTGAAACCCCCTTTTTATAGAAAATTTTTGAAATTTACTGTTCACGACGGAATTTACTATTCATCGCCGGAAACACTGTTCACCGCCTTACTGTTCACGCCGGAAAAATACTGTTCAGGGTACTATTCACGCCGGCAAACACTGTACACGCGTACTGTACATGCACTGTACGCGTATGTGACATCACCGATGACGTCAGCAGTCACTGTACATACGCGGTTGGTACTGTTCATACACGGTTTGTACGCGGTTTGCACTGTTCACACGCGGTTTGCACTGTTCACACGCGGTTTGCACTGTACATACGCGATTTGCACTGTTCACACGGTACTGTTCACTTTCTTTTTTTCTTTTTTTCTTTTTTTTTTTTTTAAATAATTTCAACTCCATCTAAATATATATTCCAATACCAAATAATCCTTCAATTAACATTGAACAAGTATAAAATATTATAGATTACTCAATAATAAATTAGAAGCCTGACAATTCTCCCCCCGAAAATAAATTTTCGTCCTCGAAAATTTCATTCCCCAGAGAAAAGATGAGGGTACAACTCTCTCATTCTTTCTTCTAACTCCCATGTGGCATCACCAGTTATTTGGTCCCAAACAACCTTTACTAACCGAATAGACTTACCTCTAAGTTTCTTAACTCTAGTTTCCTCGATACGAGCAGCTGGGACCTCCACAGACAAGTCATCTCGTAACTCCACAACATCGTGCTCAATTACATGAGACAAATTTGGAACATACTTCTTTAGTCGCGACACATGGAAAACATTATGTATTCCAGACAACTGAGGTGGTAACGCTAATTCATAGGCTACTGGTCCTCGACGATGTAATATCTGATACGGTCCTATGAACTTAGGTGTTAACTTCTTGGCTCTTAAGGCTCGCCCCACACCTGTAGTGCGTGATACTCTTAAGAATACATGATCGCCAACCTCAAATTCTAGGGATCTTCTGCGTCGGTCAGCATAAGATTTCTGTCGACTTTGGGTAGCTCTTAGCTTTTCTCTAATAAGTTCAACTTTCTCCTTAGTTTCTTGCAGCATTTCAGTCCAACCATCAAATGTACTCCATCTTGGAACCAACGAGATAGGGGTTCTACACCTTCTACCATACGAGCTTCAAATGGTGCCATATCTATACTCGAATGATAGCTATTATTATAAGTGAATTCTACCAAAGGAAGCATATCCTCCCAATTACTCCTCTCGCTCTACAATGCAAGTCCGCAATAAGTCTTCTAAGGTCTGAATAGTACGCTCGTATTGACCATCTGTTTGCGGATGGTATGCGTAACTCAACCTCAACTCGTGTGCCCATAGATTCTTGGAAACTCGCCAAACCGGGAAGTGAATCGAGGATCCCTATCGTAGATAATACTAGAAGGTACTCCATGCAACCCGACAATCTCTCTAATGTACAATTCTGCTAATTTCTCCAAGCTAAAGGTCATGTTAATTGGCAAGAAATGTGCACTCTTGGTTAGCCTATCAACTATGACCCACACTGCATCATGATTCCTAACTGTTCTAGGTAGATGGGACACAAAGTCCATAGTCACATGGTCCCACTTCCACTATGGAATTTCCATCGTTTGTAACTCTCCTGGAGGGCTTTGGTGCTCCGCTTTTGCCTTTTGACAAGTCAAGCAGGCTTTAACAAACTCAGCTATCTCTCGCTTCATGCCTGGCCACCAAAACATCTGCTTTAAATCTTGATACATCTTGGTAACACCAGAATGAATGTTGAGACTACCCTTATGTCCTTCTTCTAGAATTGCTCTCTTTAATTCAGTATCTCTAGGGACACAAACTCGACCTTGACATCTGAGAATACCATCAACACCTTTACTGAAACCCTTTGTCTTATCTGTCCCTAAGAGAAATACAATCCGACATAACATTGGATCCCACAATTGTTTATCTTTAATTTCCTGTAAGAAATTATTAGTCACCACAATTCGGCTACAACTAATCTTTTCGGGTGATAAGTCCACATGTATGTTGTCACGACCCCTTTTTATAAAGGACCGAGAACATTATTTCTACACCACATACTTATTTTAAAAATAGGTAAATAATAGAGAATATAAGTATAAAAATTCACTTCTCATTCAAAGTAAAAATGAAGTTCCTTACAACAAATATCCAACAGATCAACATAATATTACATTTAGTTTATAATATTCAAAAATACCAAAAAAATTATAATACGTGACTCCCTCGACATGAGGTCTCATATATAAAGAAAAAGAACTCTGATGCATTATTACTCAACTCCAGCTTCTAACTTTTCTTCACTGGCCCTCACCTGTGAAGTAGATGCAACACTGCTACATCCGCTCACGTACCACCGTACGATCATCGCAAAGACACACGCACACAACGACATAGAAAGAAATGCAAGGGTGAGCTTACCAAACATAAAATAAAATTATATATATATAGAGCAAAATATTTCTCACAGCAATAACCCCATGCATTTCCAGCCCATCTAATGCACAAAGATGAAAACGGTTTCCAACTGGTTTCACACCTAATTAATCCGTAAGGAACCGAGCGGTCCGGAGCGACCCATTCCGGTATCTGATCCAGACAAGACAAAGACAAAGAAATTTCAGATGAACTTACCGTTACATGTCTACCCACCTAAACATGTAACTCGGCTCTATAATGATGCACAACATATATCTCAGCATGATGCACGCCACCAAAATTATTTTAACAGCTCAACTACGGCAAGTTTATAATAGATCACCCAAAATCTCAAGATTTTAAACTAATTACAACGATTCTGACTTAGAAAATAGCTTTTATTCAATATATCTAACAAAATCATATCAAAATATCTTGAAATAGCATATTAAACCGTTCAAAACATAGTTCATAGGTTAAAGTAAACTCCCTTACCTCGTAAAGATGATTCACACTAGATCTACCGAATATTACTTGATTATAACAAAAATTCACCGAAGATTCAGCTTTAGAACGGAGTTTCTCCTAAGAACACCATGAATTTCTATAAGAAAGAGAAGGAGAAGAGAAACGAACGGTAAATCTAGTTTCAAACTTAAAGAAACTTACTTCCAATACTTCAGAATAGATGTAGAATCTCAGATCTGGCGAGAAATCTAAGTTTAGGAAGGTTTAGTATGAGAGAAATGGTGGTTTTCGGCCTTAGAACCTTTGAAAACCTTGGATAGAGGTGAAGAAATGAAAATTTCGTGTGAAGCCCCCTTTTTATAGAAAATTTTCGAAATTTACTGTTCACGCCGAAATTTACTGTTCACCGCCGGAAAACACTGTTCACCGCCTTACTGTTCACGCCGGAAAATACTGTTCAGGGCACTATTCATGCCGGAAAACACTGTATACGCACTGTACATACGCGGTTATCACTGTTCATACGCGGTTTGTACTGTACACTGTGACGTCACCGATGACGTCACCGTCACTGTACATACGCGGTTTGTACTGTTCATACACGGTTTGTACGCGGTTTGCACTGTTCATACGCGGTTGCACTGTTCATTGTACTGTACATACGCGGTTGCACTGTTCATTGCACTGTTCATACGCGGTTGCACTGTTCATTGCACTGTTCATTACACTGTTCATACGGTACTGTTCAAATAATTTTTTTTTTTTTTTTTTTTATAATAATTTCAAACTCCATCTAAATATATTCCAATATCAAATAATCCTTCAATTAACATTGAACAAGTATAAAATATTATAGATTACTCAATAATAAATTAGAAGCCTGACAATTCTCCCCCCGAAAATAAATTTTCGTCCTCGAAAATTTCATTCCCCAAAGAAAAGATGAGGGTACAACTCTCTCATTCTTTCTTCTAACTCCCATGTGGCATCACCAGTTATTTGGTCCCAAACAACCTTTACTAACCGAATAGACTTACCTCTAAGTTTCTTAACTCTAGTTTCCTCGATACGAGCAAATGGGACCTCCACAGACAAGTCATCTCGTAACTCCACAACATCGGGCTCAATTACATGAGACAAATCTGGAACATACTTCTTTAATCGCGACACATGGAAAACATTATGTATTCCGGACAACCGAGGTGGTAACGCTAATTCATAGGCTACTGGTCCTCGACGATGTAATATCTGATACGGTCCTATGAACTTAGGTGTTAACTTCTTGGCTCTTAAGGCTCGCCCCACACCTGTAGTGCGTGATACTCTTAAGAATACATGATCACCAACCTCAAATTCTAGGGATCTTCTCAAGGCTTGGCCAAGATAAGATTTCTGTCGACTTTGGGTAGCTCTTAGCTTTTCTCTAATAAGTTCAACTTTCTCCTTAGTTTCTTGCAGCATTTCAGTCCAACCATCAAATGTACTCCATCTTGGAACCAACGAGATAGGGGTTCTACACCTTCTACCATACAGAGCTTCAAATGGTGCCATATCTATACTCGAATGATAGCTATTATTATAAGTGAATTCTACCAAAGGAAGCATATCCTCCCAATTACTCCTCTCGCTCTACAATGCAAGTCCGCAATAAGTCTTCTAAGGTTTGAATAGTACGCTCGTATTGACCATCCGTTTGCGGATGATATGCGTAACTCAACCTCAACCGTGTGCCCATAGATTCTTGGAAACTCGCCAAAACCGGGAAGTGAATCGAGGATCCCTATCGTAGATAATACTAGAAGGTACTCCATGCAACCCGACAATCTCTCTAATGTACAATTCTGCTAATTTCTCCAAGCTAAAGGTCATGTTAATTGGCAAGAAATGTGCACTCTTGGTTAGCCTATCAACTATGACCCACACCGCATCATGATTCCTAACTGTTCTAGGTAGATGGGACACAAAGTCCATAGTCACATGGTCCCACTTCCACTCTGGAATTTCCATCGTTTGTAACTCTCCCGGAGGGCTTTGATGCTCCGCTTTTGCCTTTTGACAAGTCAAGCGAGCTTTAACAAACTCAGCTATCTCTCGCTTCATGCCCGGCCACCAAAACATCTGCTTTAAATCTTGATACATCTTGGTAACACCAGGATGAATGTTGAGACTACCCTTATGTCCTTCTTCTAGAATTGCTCTCTTTAATTCAAGTATCTCTAGGGACACAAACTCGACCTTGACATCCGAGAATACCATCAACACCTTTACCGAAACCCTTTGTCTTATCTCGTCCCTAAGAGAAATACAATCCGACATAACATTGGATCCCACAATTGTTTATCTTTAATTTCCTGTAAGAAATTATTAGTCACCACAATTCGGCTACAACTAATCTTTTCGGGTGATAAGTCCACATGTATGTTCAGGTCTCGGAATTGTTCTACCAAAAGGGTTTCACTGACTCTTAGGGAGAATGCCTGAATCACATTTCTACTTAATGCATCGGCCACCACGTTAGCTTTTCCTGGATGGTATTGGAGCTGAAAATCATAATCCTTAAGGAATTCCACCCAACGTCTCTGCCTCATATTTAACTCTCGCTGATCAAATAAATACTTCAGACTCTTATGATCACTATATACATCGAACTGAGCTCCATAAAGATAGTGTCGCCACACCTTCGAGCAAAGACTACAAGCCTAACTCAAGGTCATGAATCGGGTAATTTCGCTCATGAGTTCGTAATTGACGAGATGCATAAGCTACCACTCTCTTATCTTGCATCAACACACATCCCAATCCACGATGAGAAGCATCACAAGACACCTCAAACGGTCGACTAGTATCGGGGAGAATCAACACCGGCGAAGAAGTTAGTCTCTGTTTTAACTCATTAAAGCTTTGCTCACATTCCTCGATCCACACAAAGGGTTGATCACGGCGAGTTAACCGTGTTAATGGTGCAGCTATCTTCGCGAATCTCTCTATAAATCTCCGGTAGTAACCTCGCTAGGCCCACAAAACTACGAATCTCTCGAGGCCGTCTTCGGCCTTTCCCACCGCAACACCGCTTCAACTTTGGAAGGATCAACTGCAATTCCTTTAGCTGAAATAACATGACCAAGGAACTTCACTTCCTCTAGCCAAAACTCACACTTAGACAGTTTAGCATACAACTGTTTTTCCCTTAAAACATTAAGTACAGTTCTCAAATGCTCTTCATGTTCCTCGACGAACTAGAATAAATTAAAATATCATCAATAAGGACTACCACAAATCGATCCGAGAAAAGGTCTAAAGATCCGATTCATGTAGTCCATAAACACAATGGAGCATTTGTAACTCCAAAAGGCATCACTATATACTCATAATGACCATATCTAGTGCGAAAAGCAGTCTTAGGAATATCTTCATCCTTCACTCGGATCTGATGGTACCCAGACTTCAAATCAATTTTAGAGAATACCTTAGCACCTCTCAGTGGTCCATCAAATCATCGATTCGCGGCAATGGGTACTTGTTCTTAATTGTCAACTTATTCAACTTGCGATAATCCACACATAATCTAGAACTTCCGTCTTTCTTTTTCACCAAGAGAATCGGCTCCCAAGGTGATACACTTGGTCTAATCATCTGTTTACGCATTAGATCCTCGATCTGCTCCTTAAGCTCAATTAACTCTTTTGGCGCCATTCTATACGGTACTACGGACAACGCTCGGCTCCAGGAATCAAATCTATAGCAAACTCTACCTCTCTACGTGGAGGTATTCCAGGAATATCCTCCGGGAAAATCTCGGGGAATTCTCGTACTATCGGTATTGATCAAGGCTTTGCTCCACTTCTGCATTCATAACTTCCAATAAAACAAAACAAGATACTCCCTCGGCTAAGGATGTTTCTACTTGGCGAGTAGAAATCAATTCTACACAATCTTGCTGCTCGGGAAAGATTAAACACCTCCGGCCACAATCAATTAGCACACGATTAGCGAGTTAGCCAATCCATACCCGGGATTACATCTAACCCCGACATCGGGATACAAATAAGATTTACTTTGTATCTTCGTCCCTCAATTGCTATGGGACACCTAACACAAACCGTCGAAGTCTTAATTGAACTTAAAGTAGGTGTCGATACTACTAAGTCACATCCTAGATCGCCCACCGGTAATCCTAAGTTTCTCACACAATTGTCCGCAATAAAAGAGTGTGTGGCTCCGTAATCAAATAATACGTAAAGAAAAGTACCGCCACTACCGCTGTTCCTTGAACAAGATCTCGTTGCACTGGCTGCCTCGATGCGAAGTAGTGAATACACGTCCCTCTCGCTCTCGATCTGGTTGTTGTTGGAGCCCTAGTTGCTTTAGGCCTAATAGCGTGCAAGGCGCTAGCAGAAGACGAAACCGCCCTACTAGGCGTAGGACAGTCCCTTGCAAGGTGCCCGGCTGCCGGCACGAGAAGCAAACTCTTACATCGATCTGTGGGCACTGGCTCGGATAGTGTGGTCCACCACACCTAAAACATACGACAATCTGCGACCTTTGAGACTCTAGGAGAAGAAGAAATTGCTCCCCTAGGCTGAAATGTAGAAGTAGCAGTCCCTACCGGCACCGGGCCGATGCCGCCGATCCTCTTGGCGATATGATCGAGGCTGCGGTTGGCGTAGCGACCGACCGTAGGGACCCTTCTTAGTGCCCTTACCTCCATTACCATAACTGCTAGCAGCTCTACTAGATGGAGCCTTCCCAACTCCACCAACATCCTCTCGCATTAAGACTCTCTATAATGGTGGCTTGATCCACCAAGTCGGCAAACTCCGTGATCCCGAGTGGGATCAAAATCCTCTTTATGTCGGTTCTCGGCCGTCCGAAAACCTCGACATCTCCACTCCTCTGAAGTCGGGTGAGAATAAAATCTGTAGAGCCGCTCAAACTGTATTGCATACTCATAGACTGATGAGTTTCCTTGCACCAAGTTTAGAAACTCTCGTTCTTTGGCAGCACGAACATGAGAAGGGAAAAACTTTCCCAGAAAACTACTTCTAAATACAGCCCAAGTAATGACTTCACCTCGGGCCTCTAGCATAGTACGAGCTCCGTGCCACCACATCTCTGCATCCCCTATCGCATATACGTAGCATATATCACCTTTCTCTCCTCGGCGCAACCCATGGTTAGGAAGATCTTCTCAATCTCCACGATCCGCAGTTCGGCGACATCTGGTCCATCCACTCCGTGAATTGAGGAGGATCATTCTTTACGAACTCGACAACCCATGGTATTCGGGAAGAGGTGCAACAGGCGATGGCCGCCGCTGCCCGTCTTTGCGGCAGCTTGATTTGCGGCTTGATTTGCACTGTCGCTGAATCATATCTAGACTCGCCTAACGGTGGCTGCCATGGCCTCCATGGCATGAGCCATTTGGTTCACATCGGCGGGAGGAGGATTTGCAGCAGATCTTCTTGGTCTAGCCATCCTAATATATAAACTAGCTTAAATTACTAACGTTTAACATATTCAGCAATATCACCACATAGCTATATTCACAGATTCAGCTTACAGTGATATATTCATATTTAGTATATCATAAAAATTTAATCAATTTAGTACTCAGCATAACAACATATCAACATTCACATAGCATAGCAAACACATTCATTTCAGCAATCATTTACAAATTTAGCTTAACAGTCTCTTATTCACACAGTACAACTCACCTATAGCTCACCCAAGTATCATATACCAAGTTTCCTACATCAATCATGTCTGAGAATCGAGGTGATCAAGCTCGTTCCCTCACAACTTGATGAATAGAAATCATGATATATGATTCACAGCTAAAACTCACATGTTTAATATGCACAACTGACGCCTAACAACCTCACCCTGTAGGTTTACCTAGACCATGCTCTGATACCACTAAAATGTCACGACCCCTTTTTATAAAGGACCGAGAACATTATTTCTACACCACATACTTATTTTAAAAATAGGTAAATAATAGAGAATATAAGTATAAAAATTCACTTCTCATTCAAAGTAAAAATGAAGTTCCTTACAACAAATATCCAACAGATCAACATAATATTACATTTAGTTTATAATATTCAAAAATACCAAAAAAATTATAATACGTGACTCCCTCGACATGAGGTCTCATATATAAAGAAAAAGAACTCTGATGCATTATTACTCAACTCCAGCTTCTAACTTTTCTTCACTGGCCCCTCAGCCTGTGAAGTAGATGCAACACCTGCTACATCTGCTCACGTACCACCGTACGATCATCGCGATACACACGCACACAACGACATAGAAAGAAATGCAAGGGTGAGCTTACCAAACATAAAATAAAATTATATATATATAGAGCAAAATATTTCTCACAAAGAATAACCCCATGCATTTCCAGCCCATCTAATGCACAAGATGAAAACGGTTTCCAACCGGTTTCACAAACTTAATTAATCCGTAAGGAACCGAGCCGGTCCGGAGCGACCCATTCCGTATCTGGATCCGGACAAGACGAAGAAGCTCGCATGAACTTACCGTTACATGTCTACCCACCTAAACATGTAACTCGGCTCTATAATGATGCACAACATATATCTCGGCATGATGCACGCCACCAAAATTATTTTAACAGCTCAACTACGGCAAGTTTATAATAGATCACCAAAATCTCAGCATTTTAAACTAATTACAACGATTCTGACTTAGAAAATAGCTTTTATTCAATATATCTAACAAAATCATATCAAAATATCTTGAAATAGCATATTAAACCGTTCAAAACATAGTTCATAGGTTAAAGTAAACTCCCCTTACCTCGTAAAGATGATTCACACTAGATCTACCGAATATTACTTGATTATAACAAAAATTCACCGAAGATTCAGCTTTAGAACGGAGTTTCTCCTAAGAACACCATGAATTTCTATAAGAAAGAGAAGGAGAAGAGAAACGAACGGTAAATCTAGTTTCAAACTTAAAGAAACTTACTTCCAATACTTCGTAATAGATGTAGAATCTCGTATCTGGCGAGAAATCTAAGTTTAGGAAGGTTTAGTATGAGAGAAATGGTGTTTTCGGCCTTAGAACCTTTGAAAACCTTGGATAGAGGTGAAGAAATGAAAATTTCGTGTGAAGCCCCCTTTTTATAGAAAATTTTCGAAATTTACCGTTCACGCCGAAATTTACCGTTCACCGCCGAAAACACCGTTCACCGCCTTACTGTTCATGCCGGAAAATACTGTTCAGGGCACTATTCATGCCGGAAAACACTGTACACGCACTGTACATACGCGGTTATCACTGTTCATACGCGGTTTGTACTGTACACTGTGACGTCACCGATGACGTCAGCTGTCACTGTACATACGCGGTTTGTACTGTTCATACACGGTTTGTACGCGGTTTGCACTGTTCATACGCGGTTGCACTGTTCATTGTACTGTACATACGCGGTTGCACTGTTCATTGCACTGTTCATACGCGGTTGCACTGTTCATTGCACTGTTCATTACACTGTTCATACGCATCGCTCAAATAATTTTTTTTTTTTTTTTTTTTTTTTTTTTTTATAATAATTTCAAACTCCATCTAAATATATTCCAATATCAAATAATCCTTCAATTAACATTGAACAAGTATAAAATATTATAGATTACTCAATAATAAATTAGAAGCCTGACATATGTTCAGGTCTCGGAATTGTTCTACCAAAAGGGTTTCACTGACTCTTAGGGAGAATGCCTGAACCACATTCCTACTTAATGCATCGGCCACCACGTTAGCTTTTCCTGGATGGTATTGGAGCTGAAAATCATAATCCTTAAGGAATTCCACCCAACGTCTCTGCCTCATATTTAACTCTCGCTGATCAAATAAATACTTCAGACTCTTATGATCACTATATACATCCAACTGAGCTCCATAAAGATAGTGTCGCCACACCTTCAGAGCAAAGACTACAGCAGCTAACTTAAGGTCATGAATCGGGTAATTTCGCTCATGAGTTCGCAATTGACGAGATGCATAAGCTACCACTCTCTTATCTTGCATCAACACACATCCCAATCCCTGATGAGAAGCATCACAAGACACCTCAAACGGTCGACTAGTATCGGGGAGAATCAACACCGGCGAAGAAGTTAGTCTCTGTTTTAACTCATTAAAGCTTTGCTCACATTCCTCAGTCCACACAAAGGGTTGATCACGGCGAGTTAACCGTGTTAATGGTGCAGCTATCTTCGCGAATCCCTCTATAAATCTCCGGTAGTAACCTGCTAGGCCCACAAAACTACGAATCTCTGAGGCTGTCTTCGGCCTTTCCCACTGCAACACCGCTTCAACTTTGGAAGGATCAACTGCAATTCCTTTAGCTGAAATAACATGACCAAGGAACTTCACTTCCTCTAGCCAAAACTCACACTTAGACAGTTTAGCATACAACTGTTTTTCCCTTAAAACATTAAGTACAGTTCTCAAATGCTCTTCATGTTCTTCTGACGAATTAGAATAAATTAAAATATAGGTCTAAAGATCCGATTTATGTAGTCCATAAACACAGCTGGAGCATTTGTAACTCCAAAAGGCATCACTATATACTCATAATGACCATATCTAGTGCGAAAAGCAGTCTTAGGAATATCTTCATCCTTCACTCGGATCTGATGGTACCCAGACTTCAGATCAATCTTAGAGAATACCTTAGCACCTCTCAGCTGGTCCATCAAATCATCGATTCGCGGCAATGGGTACTTGTTCTTAATTGTCAACTTATTCAACTTACGATAATCCACACATAATCTAGAACTTCCGTCCTTCTTTTTCACCAAGAGAACTGGGGCTCCCCAAGGCGATACACTTGGTCTAATCATCTGTTTACGCATTAGATCCTCGATCTGCTCCTTAAGCTCAATTAACTCTTTTGGCGCCATTCTATACGGTACTACAGACACTGGCTCAGCTCCAGGAATCAAATCTATAGCAAACTCTACCTCTCTACGTGGAGGTATTCCAGGAATATCCTCTCGGGAAAATCTCAGGAATTCTCGTACTACTGGTATTGACTGAAGGCTTTGCTCCACTTCTGCATTCATAACTCCCAACACAACAAAACAAGATACTCCCTCACCTAAAGATGTTTCTACTTGGCGAGTAGAAATCAATTCTACATGATCTTGCTGCTCAGGAAAGATTAAACACCTCCGGCCACAATCAATTAGCACACAATTGGCAGTTAGCCAATCCATACCCAGGATTACATCTAACCCTGACATCGGGATACAAATAAGATTTACTTTGTATCTTCGTCCCTCAATTGCTATGGGACACCTAACACAAACCGTCGAAGTCTTAATTGAACTTAAAGTAGGTGTCGATACTACTAAGTCACATCCTAGATCGCCCACCGGTAATCCTAAGTTTCTCACACAATTGTCCGCAATAAAAGAGTGTGTGGCTCCAGAATCAAATAAGGGAAAAACTTTCCCAGAAAACTACTTCTAAATACAGCCCAAGTAATGACTTCACCTCGGGCCTCTAGCATAGTACGAGCTCCGTGCCACCACATCTCTGCATCCCCTATCAGCATATACGTAGCATATATCACCTTTCTCTCCTCGGCGCAACCCATGGTTAGGAAGATCTTCTCAATCTCCCTGATCCAGAGTTCAGCAGCATCTGGTCCATCCACTCCTGTGAATTGAGGAGGATCATTCTTTCTGAACTCTGACAACCCATGGTATTCAGGAAGAGGTGCAAACGAGGCAAGAGGCCGCCGCTGCTCGTGCTACAAGAAGGCGATTTGCACTTTGTCGCCGCTGAATCATATCTAGACTCGCCTAACGGTTCGCCATGGCCTCCATGGCATGAGCCATTTGGTTCAAATCAGCAGGAGGAGGATTTGCAGCAGATCTTCTTGGTCTAGCCATCTTAATATATAGACTAGCTTAAATTACTAACGTTTAACACATTCAGCAATACCACCACATAGCTATATTCACAGATTCAGCTTACAGTGATATATTCATATTTAGTATATCATAAAAATTTAATCAATTTAGTACTCAGTATAACAACATATCAACATTCACATAGCATAGCAAACACACTCATTTCAGCAATCATTTACAGCTTAGCTTAACAGTCTCTTATTCACACAGTACGACTCACCTATAGCTCACCCAAGTATCATATACCAAGTTTCCTACATCAATCATGTCTGAGAATCGAGGTGATCAAGCTCGTTCCCTCACAACTTGATGAATAGAAATCATGATATATGATTCACAGCTAAAACTCACATGTTTAATATGCACAACTGACGCCTAACAACCTCACCCTGTAGGTTTACCTAGACCATGCTCTGATACCACTAAAATGTCACGACCCCTTTTTATAAGGGACCGAGAACATTGTTTCTACACCACATACTTATTTAAAATAGGTAAATAGTAGAGAATATAAGTATAAAAAATTCACTTCTCAACATAATATTACATTTAGTTTATAATATTCAAAATACCAAAAAAAATTATAATACGTGACTCCCTCGACATGAGGTCTCATATATAAAGAAAAATGACTTTGATGCATTATTACTCAACTCCAGCTTCTAACTTTTCTTCACTGGCCCCTCAGCCTGTGAAGTAGATGCAACACCTGCTACATCTGCTCACGTACCACCGTACGATCATCGCAGTACACACGCACACAACGACATAGAAAGAAATGCAAGGGTGAGCTTACCAAACATAAAATAAAATTATATATATATATAGAGCAAAATATTTCTCACAGCAATAACCCCATGCATTTCCAGCCCATCTAATGCACAGCATGAAAACGGCTTCCAACTGGTTTCACAGCCTAAGTAATCCAGAAGGAACCGAGCCGGTCCGGGAGCGACCCATTCCGGTATCTGGATCCAGACAGCACAGCACAGCAGCTCAGCATGAACTTACCGTTACATGTCTACCCACCTAAACATGTAACTCGGCTCTATAATGATGCAAAACATATATCTCAGCATGATGCACGCCACCAAAATTATTTTAACAGCTCAACTACGGCAAGTTTATAATAGATCAGCCAAAATCTCAGCATTTTAAACTAATTAACAACAGTTACAGCTTAGAAAATAGCTTTTATTCAATAGATCTAACAAAATCATATCAAAATATCTTGAAATAACATATTAAACCGTTCAAAACATAGTTCATAGGTTAAAGTAAACTCCCCTTACCTCAGAAAGATGATTCACACTAGATCTACCGAATATTACTTGATTATAACAAAATTCACCGAAGATTCAGCTTTAGAACGGAGTTTCTCCTAAGAACACCATGAATTTCTATAAGAAAGAGAAGGAGAAGAGAAACGAACGGTAAATCTAGCTTCAAACTTAAAGAAACTTACTTCCAATCCTTCAGAGTAGATGTAGAATCTCAGATCTGGCGAGAAATCTAAGTTTAGGAAGGTTTAGTATGAGAGAAATGGTGGTTTACGGCCTTAGAACCTTTGAGAACCTTGGATAGAGGTGAAGAAATGAAATTTCGTGTGAAACCCCCTTTTTATAGAAAATTTTTGAAATTTACTGTTCATGACGGAATTTACTATTCATCGCCGGAAACACTGTTCACCGCCTTACTGTTCACGCCGGAAAAATACTGTTCAGGGACTATTCACACCGGCAAACACTGTACACGCGTACTGTACATGCACTGTACGCGTATGTGACATCACCGATGACGTCAGCAGTCACTGTACATACGCGGTTGGTACTGTTCATACACGGTTTGTACGCGGTTTGCACTGTTCACACGCTGTTTGCACTGTTCACACGCGGTTTGCACTGTACATACGCGGTTTGCACTGTTCACACGGTACTGTTCACTTTCTTTTTTTCTTTTTTTCTTTTTTTTTTTTAAATAATTTCAACTCCATCTAAATATATATTCCAATACCAAATAATCCTTCAATTAACATAGAACAAGTATAAAATATTATAGATTACTCAATAATAAATTAGAAGCCTGACAGACTTTGTATTTAATGAACCTCCCGCAGCAGTATCAACCATTGTTCTTGTTACTGCATTCATCCCATTATAAAAAGTTTCCAATTGCATCCAATCTGGAATACAATGATGTGGACACCTCCTAAGCAATTCTTTATATCTTTCCCAAGCTTCATACAATGATTCTCCATCTTGCTGCACAAAGGATGTAATTTCTCCTCTCAACTTAGCAGCTTTGGATGGAGGGAAGTACTTAGTTAAAAACTTATTCACAAGTTCTGTCCAGGTTGTGATGCTTCCTTGTGGTTGAGCTTGTAACCAGCATTTTGCTCTATCTCTCAAGGAAAAAGGAAATAGTCTTAATCTGATAGCTTCTTCACTAACTCCATTCATTTTTATAGTGTCACATAGCTGCAGAAAATTTGAAATATGCAGGTTAGGATCATCAGAATTTCCTCCAGAAAACTGATCCTGTTGGACTAAATGTAGTAGGGCAGGTTTAATCTCAAAATGGTTGGCTTGAATAGTTGGCCTAATTATAGAAGAGTTAAAACCTTGCATGTTAGGAATTGCATAGTCCCCTAATGTTCTAATTCTATTTTGTTCTGCCATCTCTATTTCTGAATTTAGTTGTCTCAAAGATGTAGGTGTTCTGTTTACTCTAGGATTGTTCTGAAATTCTGGAGAATGGACTAACTCTAGATTCTTTTCTCAATCTCCTTAAAGTTATGTCTATGTCAGGATCAAAGACTAGAGTTGATTTGTTTTTGTTTTTGCCACGCATATACAAATCAAAATGAAACAAAAGTAAACTACAAGTAAGTATTCAGAACTGCACCACAAAAATTATGCAGCAAATATCAGTAAAAGTAATTGAAACACAAGTTTAAAAGCTGCAGAATTACGCAGAATGGACAAAATGTCTAACTACAGACTAATACTACGTAAATTCAGAGAAACAAAATACTCAATCTAGCTATTCTTATGTTACTAATGATATTGAAACTCAAATTCCCCGGCAACGGCGCCAAAAACTTGTTGTTAGCAATCTACACTAGCAAGTATACTAGCATTGCAGCAAGTGATAAGTAAATTTAAGATCCAAATATCGTCTCCATAAGGAATTTAGGTTCAAGTACCACTTCACAGAATTATAACCATTTGAGTCATACAAATTTTGGAATGAGATTTGTATCATATAACAACACTAAACCAAAGCAATTAAAGGTAAAGAACTTGCAGACAAACAGAGTATAAAATTGTGATGAAATGAAATAGCAATGAAGGATAGTTAGGAATTTATTTCACAAGAATATCAATATCAATCCAATTAAATCCTCTGAACATTCAAGCAATTGAATAATTGACAATCAGTTCACATATACCTAGCCAAAGGTTAATTCCTTAACTCATTGACCCTAACAATCCACTAAACCTCCCTAATCCCTTAGGTGAGATTCAATTTCAGGTTGCATTAAGAATTAGAACTATAAGATTGCAGAACTAGGTCTCCTTATCCCTAAGAAATCCCTAAACACTGGTTGCCAATTCAGATCGGAGCAAACAATCCAATTCCCATTGGTAAAGATTTCTCTTGATTAATCAAATGAATTTCCATTCAAAGATTGCATGAAAAGCAGAATTAACAACTCAATTAATCCAAGAACTTAAAGTTCAGAAGATAAAGTCGAATCAATACATCAATTCGAGTTCCATAAACCCCTAACTATGGGAAATTAAGCACACATTGCAACAAAAACAGAGAAAGAAGAAGAAGAAGATGAAGAAGAATGCAGAGCAGCCATGGCCACGAACTCTAATCCAATCCCTCTTCTTGGAGCTTCAAGCTTCGACCCCAATCTTCTCTCCACTCTCTCTCAACGACAATCTAACTAACAAAACAGAAAATGAGCAAAAGATCCCAGTTTTCGCGCTTCAATCATGTATATATAGAAACCTCAGTTCTGCGCGTTGTCACTTTTCTTCACAAGAGTAACCACGCAGAAGCTTTATGTAGTGCGCGTGTTCACTTTCAAGAGAAAGAGTAACCATGCGCAACTTGCAGAGTCGAAGGCTTCTCTGGAACATTCACTTTTATTCATAATCGTGGCAACACAGGAGGTCAAAGGGCTGCGCGTGATCACTTTCGTGAGTAATAGTAATCACGCGCAAGCTGTCCTGATACAAGTGCCTCTGGAACGCTCACTTTCGTTGGTGAAAGTGACAACGCGCAGCTCATCAGGAATGGAGTCTTCTCTGGAACGCTCACTTTCGTTGGCAAAAGTGATAACGCACACTGGCAACGCTCACTCTTGTAACTAAAAGTGATTACGCACAGGCTCCTCTTCTCATTTAGGCTTTGGAATGATCACTTTCACTAACAATAGTGATCACGCCCAGCCTGCATCCCATAATTCTTGTATTTTGGAGTCCAACATTGCAATTCTTCCTCTTCCTTTCCATTGATAATCCATTTCCATGACTTTTGCTCAGATTATTCCTTCAAAAACAAGATAAATTCCTTAAGAACTAAGCATAAATTCTACAAATGCGAAAATAACTACAAATTGAAATAAAACTTTCAATCATTCTCTTTTTCTGAGTTTTTCTGCTTTCTTCATATATTTTCCTTATTAAATGAGCTAGAATTATGCTAAAATATCAATAAAAATATGGATTCATCATATAATATGTTTGGTTTAAATATCTCACTACATGTTGAATCAATGTGTAAAACCTATGCTGTGATGTTGCTGAATGTGTAGATTATTGGTAATCTAGGCTAGTTTTACTTGTGTGTGTTAAAGATGGCTAAACCTAGAAGATTTACTACAAATCCTCCTCCTACGGATGTGAACCAAATGGCTCACGCCATGGAGGCCATAGCAGCCACTGTGAGGCTGAGTCTAGATATGATTCAGCAATAACAAGCTGCAAACCAAGCCGTTGCTACAGCGCAGGCAGCAGCAGCTTCTGCCTTAGTTTGCACCTCTTCCTCAATACCAAGAGTTATCAGAGTTCAGGAAGAACAGTCCTCCTCAATTCACATGGGTGGATGGACCAAATGTTGCTGAACTATGGATCAGGGAGACTGAGAAGATCTTCCTGACTGTGGGTTGTGTCGAGGAAAGGAAGGTGTTATATGCTGCGTATATACTGACAATAGACGCAGAGATGTGGTGGCACGGAGCTCGTGCTACGCTGAAGGCCAAAGATGAAGTCATCACTTGGGCTGTGTTGAAGAGTAGTTTTCTGGGAAAGTTTTTCCCTTCTCATGTTCATGCTACTAGGAAGCGGGAGTTTCTAAGCTTAGTGCAAAGGAACTCATCAGTCTATGAGCACTACGCCAGGAATTGGCTTTTCGAGTGCCAAATTATATAGCGGTTAGTAATAACCGCTTTGTATATAAATCTAAGAGAGTAGTTCCGACAAAACCGCTCTCTAATATGTACTTATGAGAGCGGTTCAAACGAAACCGCTCTCTAACATGGACTTGTGAGAGCGGTTCAACTGGAACCGCTCTTTAATATTGACATTTCAGAGCGGTTCATATAGAACCGCTCTCTAAAATGGACACCTGAGAGCGATTCATATTGAACTGCTCTCAGATATCCATATTAGAGAGCGATTATTTCATAACCTCTCTCAGAAGTTGTATTTTTAAAACCCTAACTGGGTTATCCCTGTCACCCCGCTAAGCTTGTACTTCAAAATTCTCTGTGTTTCAATGTTCTTTGAGAAATTTTTTGCAGAGGAAGAAGTACACCTGACATTGCAATTGCACATTCAAGGTATATTCATAATATTTTCTTTGTTTTCTGGCCATTTTTTGACATTTGTAGTCTCTCATTCTCTCTGTTCACTGATTCGTATATTTGTTTTTTACCTTGAACAGTGACAACGTCTCCTCCATTTTTAGCCTTCTACTGAACTACGACAAATTTGCACTTGTTTCTTAATTCCAGGTTAGTGCATGCTGTTGTGTTTAGAATTTGTATGAACTGAATATTGTTTACATGTTGACCATTGCTGCTGCGTGACCAAATGAGCATGAAATGACTTTTTATTTTGTAAAAGTTGATATGGGCAGGTTGAATCTTAGTTTGTTAACCTCTGAAATGTTGTTGGAATGGTTTTTTAGGATTTGTTGAACATGATATTAGGACACAGCTGGTGTTTGTTAACCTATGATATTAGGCATTTAAAAATTTTGATATTCTTGTTTGTTTTATCCCCAAAATGAATATTTCCTCTGTGCATGAATGAATTTGATGTTGTATTGTAGAATGTGATGAATGCATGATTATTGTTAGTGATGAAACTTTGTAGGTTATGATTTACCGTTGTAAAATTGAGTGAAACCATAGTTTTCCGTTTGAGATTGAAAATAATGTTTTAATAAATTATTATTTTGAATCTCAAATTGTCCAAGTTGGACAGTTTATGAACAAACTTATTCATTAATTTGTTAGCATTTGCTTCTCATAATGTTATATTTAATACATAACAAAATTTGAGTTTGAAACATTTCTCATTGTCTCTTGGTGCATGCTTGATTGAGATAAATCATCTCATATATTTCAAGTTGTGTACTAGGAGACTAATGCAAAATGCTTCCCAAATTTTGTCAAGTAAAATATACAACATTTAAGTAGCATTTGTTAATTAAGGTTGGAAAAAGTTTGTTCTCAAATGGGATAGGGCCCTACCATGTGAGAGTTAATAAGACATTCATATTTATAATGATCATAACCGTAGTTGGAGCAAATATGGATCGAAGTTGGATGGTAGCTGATCGTTTAAGTGAAGAATACGAAGACGGAGTCAAAGAGTTTATTAGATTTGCGATTAAGAATGCAACTGATGTTAACCTTATTCCCTGTCCTTGTTGGTGTTGTTTGAATATGTTACAAGTAAATGCGGAAAAATTGGAAGAACATCTAATGTACAATGGAATAGATGAAAAATATGCTTGTTGGACAAAGCACGGTGAGATACAAGGTGGAAGTACATCAACTAACATGGAATCAAGTGTCAATTACTCAGAGACATTTAGAACAAATGAGAGTGATCATGCTGAACAAATTCCAAATGTTGTTGAAGATCATAGAGATTGTCCAAAGATGTTTGAGAGGCTAAAAGATGATGCAGAAACACCATTATATAATGGATGTACAAAGTTCACAAGATTGAGTTCTATGTTAAAGCTTTATAACTTAAAAGCGTCGAATAGATGGACTGATAAGAGCTTCATAGAGCTACTAAGTTTATTACATGAGATGCTGCCGGAGGATAATATGCTACCGAAGAGAACATATGAGGCTAAACAAGTACCTGCTTCCATTGGATTGACCCATGAAAAGATACATGCTTGTCCTAATGACTGCATTTTGTTTCGAAATGAGTATGCATCACTAAGGAGATGTCCAAAGTGTAATGTATCATGATACCTAAAGAAAGACAAAACACCTGCGAAGGTTGTGTGGTATTTTCCACCAATACCGAGGTTAAGACGTCTTTTTCATAGTGCTGATAATGCAAAGCAAATGACTTGGCATGCTGAAGGCCGAATTAGAGATGGAAAGCTTAGGCATCCAGCAGATTCTCCGCAGTGGAAAAAATTTGACAATGACCATGAAGAGTTTGAAACTGAAACAAGGAATATATGTTTTGCATTAGCAACCAATGGAATGAATCCACATGGCATGCAAAGTAGCACCCCTAGTACATGGCCCGTGATCTTAGTAATGTATAACTTACCTCCATGGCTTTGCATGAAGCGAAAAAATATATGATGCTTTCATTGTTAATTTCTGGTCCTAAACAACCTGGAAATGACATTGATGTGTACTTGTCTCCTTTAATTAAAGATTTGAAGTTGTTGTGGGATAATGGCATAGAAGTATATGATGGATTTAGAGATGAAAATTTCACTGTGAAGGCAATGTTGTACAGAATAATTATTGACTTTCCTGCATATGGAAATCTTTCTGGTTACAGCATCAAAGGTCAATGTGCATGTCCAATATGTCAGGAAAAAACAGATTATATAAGACTAGACCATTGTCACAAAAATATTTCCATGGGGAATCGTAGGTGGTTGTCAAAAAATCATCCTTTTAGAAAAATGAAAAAAGCTTTTAGTGGAAGTTACGAAGTACGATGATGTCCTTATTTGAAGAGTGGATCAGAAATATTTGATGAGGTTAAACACATAAGAACAACATTTGGAAAACCTTTTGCTAAACAAATTCCAACCGCAGGTTGGAAGAAAATGTCAATTTTCTTTCAGTTACTGTACTAGGAATCTTTATACGTAAGACACTTTGTTGATGTTATGCATGTTGAAAAAAATGTTTGTGAAAATGTGATTGGTATGTTATTAAACATCGTGGGAAAGAAGAAAGATGGCATCAATGCAAGGCTTGACTTGGTGAAGTTGGGAATACGATCCGATTTGGCTCCAGTGAAGAAGGGAAAGCAGACCTTTTTATCGCCAACAGCATATACCCTGTCTAGAAATGAGAAACGTGCTTTATGTGAGACTCTTTATTCAGTCAAGGTTCCAGAGGGATATTCATCAAACATTAAAAGTCTTATATCACTTAAGGACCTAAAGTTAAAAGGATTGAAGTCTCATGATTGCCATATATTAATAGAGAATTTAATTCCTGTTGCTATACGGTCTATTCTACCCAAAAAGGTTCGCATGGCAATCACGAAGTTGTGTTTCTTTTTTAAGGAAATATGTAGCAAAGTGATTGATCCTGAGAGATTACCAAGTTTGCAAAACCAAATAGCTGAAACTTTATGTGAGCTGAAAATGTATTTTTTACCGTCATTCTTTGATACCATGATTCATTTGACTATTCACTTGGTTGAAGAGACAAAATTGTGTGGCCCTACATATATGCGATGGATGTATCCCGTTGAAAGATATATGAAGATTTTCAAAGGGTATGTTAAGAATAGAAGCAGACCAGAGGATTGTATTGCTGAACGATATTTAGTGGAAGAAGTAGTGGAATTTTGTTCTGAATATTTGTCAAATGTTGAATCATGTGGCATTCCAAAATCATGTCACCATGAAAGGACTTTAGGGGAAGGTAGCAGTGGTTGTCAACAAATAGAGGTCCCTAGACTGCAATGGGAACAATCACACTTGTATGTATTACAAAACACCCCTGAAATTGATCCATACATAAGCTAGCACAAAGAGACACTGAAGCATAGAAATCTTACCAGAGGTGAGAATTGGATAAAAAAAGAACATAATGTGCGATTCATTGGATGGCTACAAGAACATATTTGTGAACAGTTGAAACAGAGGAACACATCGGTTTCAGAATTGGTTCGATGGTTGTCAAAAGGTCCTTGTATTGATGCCTTCTCATACACTTCGTACTTAGTAAATGGGTTCACATTTTACACAAAATAGCATGACGACCAAAGCTTAATGCAGAATAGTGTGGTCACTCTGGTTGCTGAATCATTGCATATCTCCAGTGCAAAGGATAAAAATCCAATATATGCAAATATGTCATACTTTGGATTCATTGAACATATATGGGAGTTGGATTACACTAACTTTCATGTAGCAATCTTTGGATGCAAGTGGGTAGACAACAACAGTGGTGTTCGCATTGACGATATGGCTTTATAAGGGTGGATTTTAAAAAGGTCAGTTACCAAGATGATTTGTTTATCCTTGCATCACAGGCTCGACAGGTGTTCTACATCGTAGATCCTGTAGACAAGTCATGGTCAATTGTCCTAACGTCTAATAAAATAAATGCTTTCACCGATGGAGAATTAACAGAAGAAGAAGTTAATGTCGAGGACGATCTTTTGAGGAGTGTTGAACGCATGTCATTTGTAGATACATTAACAGATGACAAGGATATTTATGTAAGACATGATCATAAAGAGGGCATTTGGTTAAATCCATCATTTCATTCAATAAAAGGTCATATGAAACTTAGTAAGGCTCCTAAAAAAAGAAAAAGGTGCATCTATTATTTTATTTGAATTGATTATATTTTGTTTTTATTATTTTATTTTATCCCTGAATGTAATAATTTATATCTAACCTTTACCTTTTTTCTTACAGAGATGACTTCTTCAGATAACATGGATAGGAGTCCCCCTCATCACTCCGCTGGGGCAAATAAGAAAAAGGGTAGAGGGATTACCAAACTTAAGTCTATTAGCAAATCAAGAAAGTTAGGACAAAAGCTACAGGTAAATTGTCACCATCAATGAATTTTGTAATGATATTGTAGGAATCTTTTATGCTAATATCATCAAACACTAATTTGACTTTATGGTTTATATTTGCATATAGGTTGGCTGGAATGGAAAGGGTCAATCGATAGACCCTAACAGATCAAAGTTTGCATATTTTATTGGCTTTGTTACTAGGAGTATAGTGCCAATCAGTTATTCTGATTGGACAGATGTCCTTACAAATGTTAAGGACCACATTTGGGAGCAAGTTGAGGTACACAAGATGAATCATTTCAGTTATTGCATATTGGTTTACCGAAGAGGGCATATCTGATATTATTTTTTGATTCCAATGTAGCAAACTTTTGAGGTGGCTCCTGTTCACAAAGATTTTGTTCTATCTTTAGCTGGACAGGACCTTCGTGCATTCCGAACACATTTCAGAAAATATATCTGTGACAAAGATGGAAATTGTGTCCCCCATCCTCCGGAGAAGTATCAAAGATTCATCACAGTCACTGATCACTGGATGGACTTTGTCAACCAAAGCTGCACAGAGACTTTCAAGGTACCATGTCACACATTATTACTTCAAATTACTGTCACCATCACAATTTGTATTGATTTGGCACGTTTTTGAATGCCTAATTTCAGAAAGAAAGTGAGGCTAATGCACAAAGGGCAAAAGGAATGTCGTACAGATACAGGAGGTCAGCTAAGGGATATGCTCAGTTAGAGCAAGACTTGGTATGTATATTTGTGTCTTATGTAACAATGTGGTGCTAATATGTTGTCTTATGTTAAACCTATTAACGAGGGATTTTAATGGGTCTAATTTTGTGTAGATTGCTACATCTGGGTCTAATTTGACCTCAGTACCTCGACATGTCCTTTGGAAAGCTGCTTGGGTAAATAAAGAAGGTAGCATTGATGATGAAGGAGTTAAAAAAATGGTCAATGAATTTTTAAGTAGTAAATACGAATGTGTTAGTATTTTCAAATATGTTAAGTTTAATTTTGAATTCTCCTACAATGACCTAATGGTAAATTGTTATCTTTATTGTAGAAAACTCTTTCACAGGTCACTCCAGACGCTGAGACTGCATTAGCAGCCCGAAATGACATACTCTCTCAAGCACTTGGTGTAAGAGAGCATCCAGGTCGCGTTCAGGCTGTAGGTTTTGGGGTGACCCAAAAATCTGCATTTGGGCCAGGTTCATGTCCACATCCTTCATCTACCGAGTGGCAAAACATGAAGTATTGGGTAGCGCATTTGACCAATGTAGTGACATAGTTGACAGGGGGTCAGGGACTACCCCTATTTATGTCAGGTCAGATGCCATTTAACCCTACTCAGTCCCCACCACCATGTATGCCACCTCCTTTCAATACGGCTCCTCAAATGCAACTGATGGCAGATATTGGTCCCCAAACACCTGTAGATGCACCTTCTACCAGCCATAGAGGCAGTTGTACACCAATTGCATCTGTTGAGATTCTAGAGGTATTGACGCTACAGTAAATCATCATTTACCTTGTAATGTTTAATACTTTTGATTTAATTATTGTGTAATATAACAAACTTTCATTTGTAAGGTGAACATGACTGTATGCTATACTTGAACAAACCTTTTCGCCTGGTTGCAAGAGGTAGAGTATATCATACAATGGCTGGGGACTCTTTATATAATATGGCTCTTCCTCCAGAGCATGGTAAGGTTTCTATAGAGGTAGTGCAACGACATAAGGAGGACTCTGCACTGCCTGTCCCAAATGAAGAAGCAAACCTGTATTCCCTGAGAGATGCCATTGTCCCTAATCACTTTAAGACCCAAGGTATGTAAACGTGTTTCTTTATAGTTCCTGTTGCTAGATGTTACAATTAAAAGGGTTTGTTCTTTTTAGGTTGCCCCTTCATCAGGTAAAGGGTTAAGGAAAGAGATAGGCTACTCAAAAGAGTCCATTGCTGGTCCATCCAATAAAGGTAGCACTAGTTGTGTGTCATCGGAGATTCTTAAGTTAGCAGAAGCCCAAGGTGCTGCATGCTTGGATATGATGAAGTTGTTTGTGAGAAGTGATCAAGCCATTGACATAGCTACATTTCAACTGACAAGTGAGCACTGGGGTAAAGAGTTTTGTGACATTGTGGGGAAGGAAAACATCATAGAGGTCATACATCGACATTAGTTGAGTGCCTGTAGCATTAACCTTTACATACGGTACATTAAATTTCAAAGTATATAGTCAATTTATAACTTTTAACGCCTCATTCATACCACTAATGTTCAATTCTACTTGTGCAAAACAAGATATTTGTGTGAAGCTTATTTGCACGGGACAATGGCAAATAGATTCTCATTTATATCTTCGTATGAAATGGATGAAGTGCTCAATCCGAACCCACATCAACATATAGCTGAAATGTTGAAGCGTCATATGGGTGAAGATCAGTTGATTTTTGCATCTTATAATGTTGGGTAAGTCAATTGATCTCATTGAAACTCTGCTTTATGTTTTATAATTTAGCATATAACTTAGTAATCTTAAAATGATATTTATGCTCGTGGTAGGCAACATTGGGTCTTGTTGCCATCAATACTGCTGACGAGACTATCTATTACATGGACCCTCTACGCAAGCAGCTGAAGATCAGAACACACATGTAAAACCTATTTAATAAGTAAGCATTCATTTATGACAATACACTATGATTAATGTTAAGTGGTTCAAATGTATCTAATTTCTTTGGTTCACGTACGACTTTTAGTGCTCTTGTCACGTATAAAGCAGAGAGGGGAATGCAGCCCTCTAGTACAAAGATGAGTCAAACAAAATGGGTCACTGTACAGGTAAGACTATATCATATCTCATGTTTTTAATTTTCAGCTAAATCGTAATTGCACTGTATATCATTCTTAGTTAATGCTGTTTTATTTAACTTTTATCTTCCACAGTGTCCCAAGCAAACAAATAATGACAACTGTGGATATTATGTGTGTCTATTCATTGAGGATGCTTTGCACCATGGACAAACTGTAATCCTAGTTAATGTAATAATCTTACACTTTCCAATTTGTTTGCCATATGCTTATTAGAACTGCTCTCAGAAGTGAACTTGGAGAGCGGTTAATATTGAACCGCTCTCAGAAGTCACTAAAGAGAGTGGTTATGCATGTAACCGCTCTTACAAATTATGGTCTTTGGAGAGCGGTTAAATTAGAACCGCTCTCAGAAGTTCACTTTGGAGAGTGATTAGTACTGAACTGCTCTCTAAAGTGAACTTCTGAGAGCGGTTCTAATTTAACCGCTCTCCAAAATACTATCATTTGCAAGAGCAGTTACGCGCTTAACCGCTCTCTTTAGTGAACTTCAGAGAGCGGTTAACTGCCAAACCACTCTCCACAATGTAAATTTTAGAGCAGTTAAAGAACCGTTCTTAAAAAATGACGACATTGGATAGCACGTGATTTTAAAGCACCACTAACCGCCTCTCTTAGTTCAAGCGGAACCGCTCTTAGATCTCATTTTTGGCGTAGTGGAGTATGCAATACAGTTTGAAAGGATCTCATTTCTCAGTTCCTTATAAAAAAGGATCATGACATATATTTAGTGTATCCCACAGTTGTGATATTCGCACTTTTATTTTTCAATCATATGTTGTTGAATTCAAATCGTTAAGAAAAGTCCATTTATCTTCATTGGAACTTGTTGTTTGTAACGACCTTTTTCTAACGACGAAAATGCCAAAAAAAAATATATTTTTTTACCCTCTAAATTGATTCTTATTTTTAGTGAATAATTCTCATACAGTTTGTCACATGCATATTCTAATCAAGCAAACACACTTTTAATTACAAGCAATTTGTCAGACTTTCATCCTTCGTAGTCCTAGAGACTGACTTAACATTCGGACAAGGCATAAGGCGTCTCATACCACTTTATACCTTGTATTCTAAGGATCTAATGCGTCCCATACCACATTAGTTCACAAGGTAAATGTTAAATCCTTAACTAGTATCATACCAATTTAGTAAAATACAACATCAAAGAATTTCTCACCCATTGACTCTAATAACCCTAGTTGACCTATGGAATTCTACACATGCATAAGAATCTCCTTGTGCAACCATGATCAGACTGATACAACTGTGTTTCTAGTTATAGCAATCCTGCTAACAGAATCTTGTTACAATCCTCAAGTGTACCTGTCCCCCTAGACACAACATCGAATATTTTCAAAACAAGAATAAAAGAGAGGGGCGAGACTTTTCAAATACTCATAAAAGCAATTAGGACTTGAAAGGAAGGAAAGAAATAATTAAGATACAAAACCTTGATTTTTAAAAATCAACATAACTAATATAATATAAATAACTTCATTCATTCATTGATTCATAAGCAGGCACCTCATACATTTCCAATTCAATGCTAGACCATGATGCATGGGACTTATGCATATGCTGACTTTTGGTTTAGCCTAAAATCATTTGTTATGCCATGTGACTCTTGGATCCATCCCTATCATCGAAAGTTGTTAAGAGTTTCACTAGTCATCCTACATTTCGCATGTATGCTGGAGACTCAAACCTCCACCGACTGATCTAGCTCAACCAACATGATAAGCCTCAGGAGAAGGTCAGGGTAAAGGAGTATCGCGTGAAGACTCCCAGCTAGAGTTCCGGGGCTAGGACACTTACAGGGCTATTGGTAAGTCACCTAACTCCATTAAATCCCCTAGACATCGAGGTCCTTCCTATTTTTCACCAACAACAGTTATAAAATAACCTCACGACTTCCTTCACAGGGGAGAGATATCCACACCCATTGCCATTTGAATAGTTCATTTCTCTTTAGAGCTCAATCTCCATATCATGAACACATACGCCAATTAAAATCAAGATTAATATCCCATCTTGTTTTAGATCACGCAGTCAAGCGTTGGTTTAAGTCCGTAACTTAGGGGTTTAGAATCCAAATGAAGGTACCAATGCGTTTCTCATTCACGAATATAGACGCAAAGCTCATTAAAGAAAGTTTTTAACTGAGTCAAATAATCTTAGTTAGCTAAAAATAGTATTGGTACAACAAGATATTTAGTTCTAAACAACTAAAATTTCAAGTTTCGATACACTTACCAAATGGAGGGTAATTGAGTGTCCTCAAGATAGCTCTTTGGAAAGGTAAAACTGTCACGATTTAGAGAATGAGTTGCTGACTTATCCTCATTCTTCGGCAAAGCAAATGGAATCCAGTTCAAACTTGGGATAGCTTGTAAGAAAGCTTATATAATCTAGAATACAGGAACATATTTAGGAAATGTTTTCCATATGCATACTTTTCCATAAATTGACAGAAAGTTGTTGTCGCATGCAATTTCAAAAAAATATTTTCTGCAGAATTTTGCATTGGTTAGCTTGGGTGTTTTGGACCAAAAGTAGGGGAAATGACCTCCAAATTGAGTTTCTCAAAAGGGGTTTGAAAACTAACACCCTAAGGATTATGGAGTTGTTCTTAAAATAATTTTCCATGAATGTAGGTGGTACAAAATAATGATTTTACAGAGATGTTTTTCCATTGTCATGGATTGTTTTGACAAATTTGAGATACTTAGTTCATGCATGTCGTTGAAAGATCAAATGGAGTTCAAATTATGGACAAGATGGCTTGATGAAAAGGTTATGTCACAAGGAACACAAGTATGTGAATGCATGTTGATAAAAGCACATCCAAGTGGTTCAAAAAGAAGACTTTTGCTGCTGTTAGCAGAGAAAATAAAATTATGATACAACTTCATTAAAAATTGCATATCTCATTAATTTGTGATCCAAATCAAGTACTACCAATTTTGTTTGATAGTTAAGACATTGAAGTTTATAAAAATGTGCTCATTCAAATTTTTTAAAATACAGATTGGTCACAACACTCACATTAATGCACAATGTGTCTGCTAATTTTTGAAATGAGACCTCCACTTGTCTCAACATTTCGACTTAGCAAATGAGATTGGAAATGGCCTTAAGATAGCTTGTTGGAAAGATCTAATTACAAGGATTTCATAAGTGTTTATGAATGTTCATAAATTTGGATGAAGAAGGATTTAAAAATGCATTATTTTTACTGTTTTCATAAATTTTTCAAAATCGGATATAGCATGGTAAAAATAGTTTTTCTCCTTGATCTTTGATCTTACTCCGAAAGTGGCCATGAAAGTGTACTATGTGAAGGAATAAGGTCATGTTAAAAACAAGGAGATTTAGCAAGCAAAATATGCAAAAGAGATTTCATGCTAGGTGAAAAACGCATACTTTCTCTATGAAGCTTTGAACTTTGTATGCGTCTGATAATTTTGCACATATCTTGATCAATTGGAGTCCAATCGACAAGTCGTAAAGTGTGTTGGAAAGCTAAGACAACAAGGAACAAAATGAGGGATTAAATATCAATTTTTCTACATGAATTTTCCCCAGAAATTGAAGAATAGTGGCTGTTGAACTAACAAAATTCAGCTTGGATCATACTTACGGAATTAAGTCGTTGAGGTGTGAAACTAACTCCAAATCAAGGTTGAGATAGTGCGTCAGAAAGCTATCTTCATTTAGTTTATGAAAATCAAAATTTTAGATTGAAAGAGATCAGTACAAATGGCATGAAAATTGATTCTTTACACTGTTTTTGTAGAAAAACGTAAAAATGAAGGTACTCATGTACTCTAGGCAATTAAGAGGGTAAACGATATCGGATTAAGACTTATGATATACCATGGGAAAGGTATTTCTGCAAGAAACACAGAGGATTGTTTGTATGTCAAATTTGGAGACCATAGAAATTAAAAGTAGTCTCCTTCACTACTAAAATGCAGAAAACTTAAAGCAAGGAAGCGATTTCACTATTTTCACTATAATTTATGAATCCAATGTCTGTTTTGAGGAAAACTACTTGCGTTTGAAAGCTTTTCCACTAAAAAATTCAAATATGCAGTTATTGGGTGTAGAAAAATGAGTTTAGAGGGTAAAAAATGTTTAACACAGTGGATGCAATAAGGAGGTTTCAAGCTTTTTCATGGAGGAGGTGCAAGAACCTTGGCTTATGTGTGGACAAGGATTTGTTCGCAAGTTTTGGCTGAGGAGGGTGGTGGTTTCTAGCCTAAATTTGCTTGAAAAATGAAGAGAAATGGTGGGAGGGATGGACAAAATCGAGAGAGAGCTTTGCAGGAACGATGAATAGAGAACGTGGAATGAACTTAGTCTTGCCACCCTTTTTTCTTCTTCAACACTTAACTACTTAACTGCCACATTTCTTTCTTCTTTGACACTTGGCTTCACACATCCATGCCACCTTTCTTCCTTCTCTGACACTTGGCTTTACACATGCATGCCACATTTCTTCATTCTTTGCTTGTTGAAGCAAAATATACCTTGCTGAGGTTTGAACCCAAAGACTTCCAACTCCAGACTAAGAACTAAACCTTCTACTACTACACCACCTTTGCTAGTGCATATAGCAATTGCAACTCAAATATAATTATGTGATTTCTAAACAATCTAAAGCATTGAGATTCGTCTTTCAAAAAAATCAATACATACTACCAAATTATTTGAACGAAATAAAATAAATACTTTTATATCAAAACTTCTTTAACCAAAATCATAAAATTTTATAAAGTACATTGAATTATCTTTGAGAAAAAGAGAAAATCACGTTACACACGCGAACATGGAGAGAGCGAAAATGAGGATGTTACATTGTTCTCCTATAATAGAATGGAAAACATAAAAGTAAATAATTATTTGTGATGAATATAAGAAAATAATAATAGATTTGATACAAATTAATTAGTTAAAGATAAAATTAAATACATTATATCATTTAAAATAATATAGCTTTATGCTTACTCAAAAAAAAATAAATTGAAATATAAAATACAATTTAGTGAAACAAAATAAAAAATATCAAACTCGAAAATACATGTAATTAAATGGATAGTTAATTCTTGACCACTGATATGTTTGTAAAATATATATAAAAAGAAAAATGACAATAGAAAAAATGGTGAGCAAGTTTTCAAAAGTTATGTAAACATAACTTATATTAGTAGATATGAAGTTCTACTTGGAGATGTATGAAAAGTCAGAAAATAAAAATTTAATATTATAAAAGTTATCTTTTCACCTTTATTATAGTTTACTTGTCTTTTCATTGAAAATTTAATTTAATAATATATAAGATAAAACAATAATTAACATTCACATGTTAAACAGAAGTTAAAAACAAAGATACATTTTTATTTTTAATTAAAAGATAACTCAAAAACTCCATCAAATTTTCTCAAAAATATTTTTGTACAATTTAATCAATATTCTTTTTCTTATTTTTAATATCTGACATAGAAAATCTTGAAATTATTTTATTTATAATAAATTTGAATAATTTTTTATTAAATATCATTTATAATTGTTTTGTTATTATCTTTTTTAACAATATATAATTATCAATTCTAATAAATTTTTCTTAAATATAATTCAAAGATAATAAGTATGAATTAATTAAAATTATAATTCTTAAATTATGCAAATTATTATAATTAATTTTAATAATTTTTTATTTAATGTAATTTTAAATTATCTTATCTTATCTTATATAGTATTTTTATATGTAAACTTGTCTTTTTATTAAAAATTTAATTTAACAATATATAATAATATAAACTAATAATTTTGTAATTGTAATTTTTTTACTTCAAAGTAAATTTTACTTTTTGAAATATATATTGAACTATATATTATATTAAACTAATTAATAAAATACTTTGAATATATATACTTGTCTTTTCATTAGAAATTTGCATAACAATATATAATATAAACTAATAACTTTATAAATGTAGTTTTTTAAATTCAAATGTAACATCCTGATTTTTACTCTCTGCATGGTCATGTGTGTTAGCATGATTTAATCTTTTTCAAAGGTAATTCAATCTATTTTGCAAAATTTTACGATGTTGATTAAATAAGTTTTGAGATAAAAGTACTTATTTTTATTTTATTAAAATAATTCATCTTTAAACATATGTTTGATTTATTTTTGAAAGATGAGATTTTTTAATACTTTGAATTATTTATTATTTTGATTGTGTAGTGAAAAATCTTTCTAACCCAAGTGGTTTCACTCAAAATGGACATCAAAATCACAAGTTATAGTGAAAATAGTGAGATATGTCCTTATTCTTCGTTTTTAGTGTTTAAGCAGCAAAGAAGATTATTTCTCTCATTTTTGTTCTCTCCAAACCTAACATGCAACACCCCTATGTATTCCTTGCAGAATTATCTTTCCAACGAAGTATCTTGAACTCAAATCCGACATCATTTGCCCCTCAATCGTGTAGAATATGTGAGAACCTTCATTTTTATGTTTTCTATAGAAATAGTATAAAGAAATATTTTTTATGCCCTCTGCACAGAGTTTTTTCAACCCAAAAAATTTATTTTCATAAACTACATAAAAACAGCTTTCCAACGCATATTTTTACATTAATTTTGGACTTTGTTTGAGTACCTGAAGAAATGAATTACAAAAATGGTACAAAGCTGAAAAACCTGCGTGAATAGTAGTGAAGTTTGATTTTTCTGCACTTTCTTATGCATTAAAACTTAATTTTTAAAAGCTAATTTTGATCCTTAGGATCTTATCTTTCTAACAAAAATTGAGGATCGTGATTTTGACTTCATTTGAGTCGTTACACTTAATTTTATAAACATTGCACAAATCTGAAGTTTTCCATTTTTCTACAACAAGTGCATGGCTGTTTCTGAATTTTTAAAAATATTATCTCTTGGCCATTTTGGTTCAAAGGATTCTGATAGACTCCTCTCTGAACTAGGAATGCAACAAACTAAGAAATTTCAAATTTTGACACCGGAAAGTCCAAGAAAAAGAATTTACAGACTACCTCACTCACCAAGGTAAGAGGGAGGAGGTATTTCAAGTAAACAATAAGAAAGAAAATAAATCAAAGAGGGTTGTCCCTTAACCATGAGATCTAGAACACATGTATTAGGAGACATGTGGTGTTTGAATTACATGTTGACATTTTTTTAATATTTACTTGAGACGTTTGATGTTTTAAAATATAATTATGAGTATATTTTGATTTTAATAAATCTCGATCTTTGGTTGAGAATTATGCTTGATGTTTCAGTAAATATTATTTTGTTAAAATTGTGAATTATTTTAACTGAACTATTTACTCAAAGCTTGTCAAAAACTAAAGATTAATTAAATGGAATGCTTTATTGAAATGTCTAATATAAGTAATATGCCTGGTGTATTTGAACAGGATGTCTTGTGTATAATATATGGTTTAGCGCATGTGTTGATTGTGTAAAACACTAAGAATATGCATATAGGCATAGATAGGCTGAGGGGGCACTATTTGTGAACTTGAGCCTTTTGACGGTAGGAAATGCATAATGATATGCTAAGAAGAAATTGGTATGCAAGTATATGCACTCTAAGGAGTTTGGCCATGGTTTCAGCTTTGACCTTGAGTTCAACAATTGAATCTAATGACTAAAAGTAAACCTTTGTGAAAACTTTGTTTTCTTTCTTTTTGAAAGTAAATGAGTAGTGTAACTCTAGCCGGGTAATGATTGTAACTCAAGGAAAGAGATGAAGCTAGTGAGCTTGGAACACTTAGAGAAAGGGCAATGAGGCACGGGTATAAGTACTTGCCAATTCTCTATATAATGGTTCTGAATAGTCGATGAAATGATGCGGTATCTTAAATTTGGATAGCGCCTGTGTGCGTGATTAAGGGAGTGAAACTCCAAAAGTGTACATGTGTAACGACTTTTTTCTAATGACAAAATGCCAATTTTTTTTTAACCAATCTAATCGATTCTTGTTCTTAGTGAATCATTCTCATACAGTATGTTACATGTATATTCTAATCAAGCAAACACACTTTCAATTACAAGCAACTTGTCAGAATTTCCTCCTTGGTAGTCCTAGAGACTGATTTAACATTTGGACAAAAGCATAAGTCGCATACCACTTTACACCTTGTACTCCCAGGATCTAATGCATCACATATCACATTAGTTCACAAGTACATGTTAAATCCTTAACTAGTATCATACCAATTTAGTAAAATCTAACATCAAAGAATTACTCACCCATTGACTCTAATAATCCTATATAACCTATGGAATTCCATACGTGCATAAAAATCTCATTGTACGACCATGATCCAACTGACACAACTATGTTTCTAGTTGTAGCAATCTTGCTGATAGAATCTTCTTATAATCCTCGAGTATACCTGTGCCCCTGGACACAACATCGAAGATTTCCAAAACAAGAATAAAAAAGAGGGGTGAAATTTTTCAAATACTCATAAAAGCAGTTAGGACTTGAAAGGAAGGAAAGAAATATTAAGAGAAAGTATAAACTTATATAAAACCTTGATTTTCAAAAATCAACTTAACCAATATAATATAAATAACTTCATTCATTCATTCATTCATAAGTTGCCACCTCATACATTTCTAATTCAATGTCAAACCATGATGCATGGGACTTATGCATATGCTGACTTTTGCTTTGGCCTAAATTCATTTGTTATGCTCAAGCGACTCTTGGATCCATTCCTATCATCAGAAGTTGTTAAAAGTTTCACTAGCCAGCTTACATTTCACACATATGGTGGAGACTAGAACCTCTACTGACTGATCTAGCTTGACCAACATGATAAGCCTCAAGAGTCAGGATAAAGGAGCATCGCGTGGAGACTTCCAACCTGAATTCCAGGGCCTAGGATACTCATAGGGCTATTGGTATTAAATCCCTAGCGTCGAGGTCCTCCTTATCTTTCACCAACAACAATTACAAAATAACCTTGTGACCTCCTTCATAGGGGGGAGGTGTAACACCTTATATTTAATTTCAATAAATCATAATTTTGCAAATGCGGAATAAAATAAATTCCATTTCATATAAGGATCTCAGCCCTTGGTTTCATCAAACATTTTAAAATAAGAAAAAGGGTCACAATTCCTATCAAGTCACTACTACAGGACCCATTCAAATACATTAGTTTCAAATTAAAATCCTAGTCCTATAGTAGTTTCATCCGCCCCTTTCACTGAGTCCAGTGCTGATCGTCTTGATTACCTGAAAAATGAATGTAAGGGTGAGTACTCTATACTACCAAAAAACACAATTAAGCATAGAATCTCACCTCCAGCACATTTCCAATACATTAAACAAACACAATCACAGGCAGCAATTCACATCCATAATTACAAAACACAAATCCATGCATACGCATACCAGCCACACTCACTATAGTACTGTGATCACAGATTTACACCATGAATGGTCGCCGGTTACCCCCGCCTCACGGATACTACACGGGCAGTCACGGGTCGCTCAGGAAAAGTAATGGTCAGAGGTCTAGTCAGGAAGAGAGTGTGTGGCCTGTGGTGCACCCGTTCCACAGTCGGTGTCATCGCCACTCCCTCTTTCCCAAGGTATTTCTACCGTCCTTATCTCCCATACCCCCAGTGTATCACTGAACCATTCACAGCACATTACAACAGCGTTACACACCCCAATCACACACATTTCAGTATACGACACATAGCCCACATTTAATAGTACACGACACTAGGCCCATATTTGTTCAACTTTACGGCATTAGACCCACATTTCATTTTCACAGCACACACAGCACATAGCCCACAATTCATTCAAGACACATGGCACCTAGCCTATTTCCATTCATATTACACAACCCTCGGCCCCACATTTTCATAATGTTCATTCAAATATACACATATGTATAAACGGCACAAGCGCCCACATCACATATCTTAGCAATTTCCTATCCTCTACTCAGCCACATCACAATATCACACAAAATATCAGCAAATCACACATAAAGGAGTAGGGTAGAGTCTCCATTTACCTTGGATTGAAGACCCACGCCCGAACTCAACCACAGAAATGCTCCCCACATGGCTTTCAGCCTAAACACATGGAATAATTCCATGAGAACCCCGAAAATCACCAAGAACAGAGAAAGAGAAGGAAAACAAAAACCCTAACAGTTTAAAACTCACCTCCAAGCGTTCCGTACACAAATCTGAGCTCCAATCTCGCTCCCGAATGGATTTAGAGGCAATTAATCAGTAGAATACGGCTTTGGGCATGAGAGGATCGAAGGGAGAGGGAGAAATAACTCTCCCCGAACCCTAACCCCCTTTAAATCTATTTCTTGTCACGACACTCGCTACAGCGGAAAAACCAGAGAAAACTATACTCTGGTTTCTACAGAATCTTGCTACAGTGAGGCCCTCTCGCTACAGTAAGACTGCACCCAGAAATGCACCCCAAACTGTCGCTACAGCGAGAAGGCAACAATTCTAGTCCTTCCTCCCAGGGCCCTCTCGCTATAGCGAGAATCCTATCGCTGCAGCGAGAACAGCCCAGTATATTGCCCTGTACTTAGGCACTTAGCTCATTTCAGCCCAACTAGTCATGTATACACACATACACACACACACACAAATATATATATATATATATATATATATATATATATATATATATATATATATATATATTTATATTTACGACATATATCTAAAATAACGCACACATGAAATTACATTTAGATTTATATAATTATCAATAATTAATATTACCGAAATTCGGGACGTTACAAGATGTATTCACACCCATCGCCAACTGAATAATTCATTTCTCTTTGAAGCTCAATCTCAATATCACGCACATAGGTGCCAATTCAAATAGGATTAATATCCGATCTTGTTTCACATCACACACTCAAGCATTGGTTTAAGTCTTGGATCAACATTCCATGTTCAACTATTCAAACAATTTCCACAAGAAATTGACATATACTTATACCAATGCTCTCAAGCACATCTGCTAAGGGTCCCTAACTAACTAGCTTTATCTCTTTCTTTGAATTCCTAATTTTATCCACCTAGTTAATTTACTACTCTTGATTGAAAAGATGTTAGATTTTTTCAAATATTTGCTTTCCTTAATTCAATCATTAATGTTCTATTATGAATTCTAGGTCCAAGGCAAGCAAGTGGCTAGACTAAATAGTGTGGTTATACTTACATGTCAATTCTCTCTAAATGTTCTCATTAACGCATACACACCCCTTCAAGGTCTCCTAATCACAATGGGGCCTCAATCCACCTGCCTATGCATTTCTACATGATTTCAACTAGCTATGGGTCATCAATTCACATGTGCTAAATCAACTTTAAAATCATGCAATCATCACATTCATATTCAAATGTCACAATGTGTGCAAGACTTATGCATATGCAAATAATAGCATATTCAAAACCACTATGCCTCAATCATCACCAATAAAGGTGGATTTTATTCTCGTAGGCGTCCTACATTAGGTTTGTCTAAGTTTCCTTATGGCAATTCATTCAATCTTTTCATCAAACACTTTGGTATATACAAAGACTTTAGATTTTATTATTATTTTTTTTTCTAAATCCACGAGTATAGTTAACGTGACTAGTATTTTATGAATCACAACTTAAGTTATTTTGTTTCTATTGTATACCACATTCAATTAAATTTTCTAAAGGCTCAGATACCTAAATTGAGACTTCATTTTATCTTCCTTTTTCATTCATTATTAGAATATCTGTTAAACTTGTTTAATTTCTTGCTTATTATCAATTTGCTTGTTTAAACTAAAATTATAAATTAGTGTAATTAAGCTTAGCATGACTTAAAGTTATGAGGCTCAGTGGTTCATTAGATTGCCTAAGCAACAGTATAGTCAAGAGGTCATATCCTTTTCTAAATTATTAAGAATCAAGTGCCTAGGTGTTTCTATCTAGCATAGTTTGGGTTGATTTTAATAGGTATTAGAATATATATGTTAATTATAGCTTAGTTCATTCAACTAGTTTTGGTGTACTTAGTGCTATGTTGTAAATGACAATTTTCATTCTCCTTGGTATTCATCAAGTTTAGAAGTATAAACCTTATCCTAAAATTTTGCTTAACTTAGCATTCAATCACATAATTTCACACATATATGTGCACCACTGTAACACAAGCAAACATATCAATCTTAATATCAAATACATGTCTATAAACTCAAGAGAGTGAGGAATTCTCAAGAGCTTTCAACCACACACAACGTTGATAATTTCATCAAGTGTATTCTTATACATTCCCTCAACTCCTAACTCGAGTCATATGAAAGTTTTCCCCTCACCTTAGAGAGTAACTCAGTTTGGTGAGGAAAGACGCTCCACTTCCAACCTTGTTTGGGTTGTACTCGCGTATTTCTCAATGAGATTGATAATCGTTCTTTCCGAGTGATTTTGGCTATTGAGCCCATAACTTAGGCATTTAGAATACGAATGAAGCATGTGAGGTATTGACATGTTTCTCATTCAAGGAAACAAACAAAAAGATCATTAGAGGAGGTTTTAAACTAAGTCAAATAATTTGAGTTGCTAAAAACAGTATTGGTACAACAAGGAGCTTAATTCTGAATAACTAGAATTTCAAGTTTCGGTACGCTTACAACATGGAGGATAATTGAGTGGTATGGTGTCCAAATCAAGCTCAAGATAGTTCTCTGGGAAGGTAAAACTGCAGCGAATAACATCAATTAGTCACCATGTAGTTGTGGGATTTAGATTTACCTAGAAAAATGAATAAGGCAGTTATGTCACAACAAAGTCCAAAACCAAAGCACTTAAAGTGATTGGGGTGTAAGTGGGTGAGTTGGTATCCAAAGTGGATCAAACCAATTTCGTTTCAAAGTTAACACGTCAAGGATTTCAAAACTGTATTCATGAAATTTTTTTCATGTACAGATTAGTCCTAGCATTCAAGTTTGCAAGTTGTACCTGTCATAATTCAGAGAATGAGTTACTGATGAATCCACATTTTACAAATATTTTGTTTAGCTTTTTATAGATTTTTAATAGAAAAATAGACTTACAAATTGTAAATAATATAAAAATCTCATTTAGGTCAATTATCATAGCTTTCTTAATTTTTTTTCTATTTACACTAATTTCTGTAAATATATTTTATAATTTTGATCATTGAATAATTGTGCAGGAAATTTCAGACAAATTCCATGGATTTCTGGCACTTGAAAAAATATGAAGTGAGAGTAATAACTCTCAGGCACTATAGTAATCACTCTAGAGAGCCAATTCCAAAAGACAGGCCAGAGTAATATTTTTCAGAAGCAATAGTGATCACTCTAGAGTCAAAGAAAACATGTAATTGTATGAGTAATATTTTCTATATTATATTAATATTATAGTGTAGTTAATTTTACATGTAATTATTAATTTAAAATAATAAATTAATAAAATAAATAAAAATAAATATTTTATAATTATTTTTTTAATATAATAATTTTTATTATTATCATTATATATATATATATATTGCATTGAGTTTAAAATTTTATATTAAATTTTATCACATATTTTTTTATTAAGCTAAAAGTTTTGAAATATAAGTTATTTTAATTTAAATATAAATTCTATTAATTCTTACTATGTTCATACGTTATTTTTCTCTAACTATAAATTTTATAATATAAATATTTTTTATTTACAATTGTTACAATAACGATATTTATTTATTTATTTAAATATAATAATTTTTTTAACTGATTCAACAAATTTTGTAAGTGTTATTTTTTCTTATTATTTTTATGTATTTATTGTGATATTATTTATTGAATATAAATATCTTTATGCAAACAAAATATAATTATCATAAAAAATAATTAAAATCTTTAATATTTTAATAATTTTATAAAAATAAATTAAAAAATAAATCAATATAAAAATATTTATAGTTAATGTTCAAATAATATTTTAAGAATTATTTATAAAATTATATAAAAATAAATATTTAATAATTATTAATAACACAGATAAAAATTAAATTATATTTAAAACTAAAAATATTTATGTACGATTACATGTATTTAATTAATAAATTTATTTAAAAATAAATTATTATATTTGTTATATTTAAACAAGTTGAAAAACTTTTAAATCTTTGAACAGAAAGAAAACATAATCAAAACTAATGAAATTAAAATTTAAAAATAAAATAATAATATTATATTAATATATTTTTCATATTTTTAATTTTATTATTATTAATATTTAATTATTATATTAATATATTGTGTTATATTTTTTTATTTATAATAAATAGAAATTGTTTACATATGAATTATATTTTATTCAAAAATAAAAATTTATAAAAAAATAAGAAAATAAAATAAAAATTTAATATAATATATATATTGTACCATTTAGGGTACCCGGTACCGAGTACCTGAGAGGTACTCGGTACCGAGTACCCTCCAAACCAGATTTTCCTTAAGGTTCTCAGTTCTCGGCACCGAATGGTCACTATTTACCACGTGCATTAAATAATTAATATGCACTAATCTGAAGTAATAACAAGGATTATACTTAATCAAGAGGATAATCAATAAGGCCTAAGTTATCCAGGCCCATCAGCCCAAAACAGTGGCTATAAAAAGGGAAGTACACAGTACATTACTGATTCTGATGTCATTCTTACTAAATATAGTAATCTCGCTTACGTAATACCGAATACTTACTTTACCATCGGAGTGCCTTTGCAGGTACCCTCCTCACCCTCAATTGATCACACCTCGGATAGACCGAATACATCCAAGACAAGAAGACCGAAGACCGCTCTACAACCCATTCCGGAATCCGAAGACTAAGGGTGTTCTCATATCCAGGAACATTTTGGCGCCCACCGTGGGGCTCGATTCAACCAACAGTAAAGATATTATGGTGCTTACAAGAAGTCAACAAGAAGGACCTATCAGGACGAGAGAAATGTATGACGGTGATACTACCCCCAACCAACAACCCGAAATGGTGGGAGAAAGGATGAGCCAGGAAGACCTCTCTTCTGTCATGAGGCAAATGAAAGCCGAAATAACTGAGCTGCAGAAACAAAGAGAGAGAGATGCACTGGAGTTATCGGCATTAAAGAGAGAGAATGCTAATCTGAGAAGTGAGATCAGATCATACATACCAACTCATACAGCTCCGATTTCTCAAGAACAAGGGGATTCCTCTGCTCTGCAAGCTACAAAAACAAAAGCCCCACCACCGATGTCCGAATCGGACAGTGCGCCGAAATCCCTTCATCGGCTCTATCATGGAGGCAAGACCGCCCGAGGCCCGGACAGGTCTAGTGTTAGAGAAGTACGATGGCACGACTGATCCCGAAGAACATGTAGACATTTTTTCGACGCAAGTTGGTCTCTACACTGACGAGGATGCACTCATGTGCAGACTATTTCCGACATCTCTCAGGGGACCAGCACTAAGTTGGTTCACCCGAGCTTCCCCCTCTTCGGTTGATTCATTCACAACTCTTGTCACACGCTTTAAGCTTCAATTTGCTACAAGTCGGCCACATCAGTTGACCTCTATAGCATTGGTGAATATTCGTCAAGAAAGAGGAGAAACTCTTCGGGCATTCATGGACAGATTTGGTAAAGTTGCCCTCTCCATTAGAAATCTTGAGCCAGTGGCTATGCATCACCTCTCCACAGCCCTTAGGCCGGGACCCTTCGTTAATAGCATCTGCAAAAAGCCTCCGTCGGACTTAGATGAACTCGGGGTCCGGCAACCAAATACATGCGAGATGGAAGAACTAGCCGAATACCGAAGCCGGATGAGAAATGATCAAGGCTCCACCGAAGAGAGAGTGAAAGAAATAACCTAAAAAATAAAGAAAAGGAAAAAGGACTTGTTATTGACGGGGTCCAACAGAGGACCTCGGTATACAAGTTACACTCCCTTAAATACTAACGGGGCAAAGGTGCTAGACCAAGCACTTAACACAGAAATAATCACCATGCCAAGAAGAGCAAATACCCCTCCCGTAGCCGACAGACGAAAGTATGTAAATATCACCGAAACAGGGGTCATAACACCGAAGAATGTGCAGCACTCAAAGATCGGATTGAGGATTTAATTAAAGCCGGTCATCTCCATAATTTCGTGGCCCATCCTTCTTCCGAGAGGAGATAATCATCGAGGTCCCGGACATGAAAGACAAAGAAGTAGGTCTAGAGAACCTCAAAGGCGGCCATACGAACCGAGAGAACCAACCTCGTCGAATTATTAACACAATAGCCGGTGGCTTTGCGGGTGGAGGCGCCACCAACTCGGCTAGAAGACGACACCTAAGAAATGTGAGATCGGTAAATCACATCTCTTTAGGTAGTCGGGTCCGCATCCCCCAATCACATTTACCGACCAGGATTTTCAAGGGGTAGATCCCGTACAAGATGATCCTATGGTCATAAGTGTAGATATTAATAATTGTACGATCAAGAAAACATTGATAGACCAAGGTAGTTCTCCGACATTTTGTATTGGAAAACTTTCCAACAAATGGGCATACCAGAGGAAGAACTCAGAGAATACCATGAACCTCTGGTTGGGTTTGCAGGGGAGAGAGTCGAAACACGAGGATGCATTGACTTATACACTTTGTTCGGGTCTGAACGAGAAGGGACATGCATCAAAATAACTTACCTGGTGGTGGAAGCCAACACTTCCTACAACATACTCCTCGGACGCCCTTCTCTCAACAAATTAAAGGCCATAGTTTCAACTCCACATTTGGCTATGAAGTTTCCATCAGACCAAGGTCGGATTGTAACTATTCATGCCGACCAAAAAACTGCCCGAGAATGTTACTTTGCAAGTCTTCGGGTCAGACCGACACCTCGGGGGGACGTGAATATAGTATCCCCTGAACTCAACAATGATATGAAAGATATAGAGCTTGATCCTAGGATCGATGAAGGCCCCCGAGTAGAACCAAATGAAGGAAAGAAATCAATACAGCTAGGCGTCCTTCAAGGACAGGACACATACCTCGGCATCGGTTTAACCGATCCCGAACAAGATATCATCCAAGAAGTTCGTGGAAAAATAAAGAACTCTTTGCATGGACCGCTGCCGACATGCCGGGCATTAATCCGAGTTTTATGTGCCATCACCTATCTGTATACAAAAATTCTCGCCCGATAGCACAAAAGAAGAGAAAAGTCGGGGGAGAAAGAGCCAAGGCAATTAAAGAGGAGACCGGCAAATTATTGAAAGCAAATTTTATCCGAGAAGTGACGTACTCTACCTGGCTAGCAAATGTAGTCATGGTAAAGAAAGCAAATGGAAAATGGCGAATGTGCACGGACTTCACGGATTTAAATAAAGCTTGCCCAAAAGATGCCTATCCTTTACCAAACATTGACAAATTGGTTGACGGAGCAGCAGGAAATAAGTTCTTGAGCTTTCTGGACGCGTACTCCGGATATAATCAAATTCGGATGTATCGGCTAGATGAAGAAAAAAACAGCCTTCATTACGGAATCTGCAAATTACTGCTATAAAGTGATGCCGTTCGGTTTGAAAAATGCTGGAGCTACATACCAACGCTTAATGGATAAAATATTCAGTAAACAGATTGGTAGATGTATGGAAGTTTATGTTGATGACATGGTGATAAAATCCGCCTCCATTCAAGAACACCAAGCACACCTTGCCGAGGTATTTGCCGAAGCACGCAGGTATAACCTCGGGTTTAATCCGTAAAAATGCGTTTCGGTGTATCGTGGGGAAAGTTCCTTGGCTTTATGTTATCGAAAGAGGAATCCAGGCCAATCCAGACAAGTGTCAGGCCGTAATAAGTATGAAAAGCCCGAGCTCTACCAAAGAAGTCCAAAGATTAGTAGGACGAATGGCAGCCCTATCTCGGTTTCTACCTAAATTAGCCGAAATAGCTCGTCCATTCACTACATTACTAAAAAGAGCACAGAAATTCCAATGGACCGACGAATGTGAGAAGGCTTTTCAACATTTCAAGTCTATACTAGCAACACCGCCAGTCCTATCTAAACCAATTGGTCAAGAAGATATCATTGTTTATCTTGCAGTATCACCAATGGCCATCAGCTCGGTATTAATGCAAGAAACTCCTGACCCCATCCTCCTATATTTTACCAGTCGTACACTACTCGGTGCAGAGACTAGGTATCAAATAATTGAGAAGGCAGTTTTGGCCTTGGTGCATACATCTCGGCGTCTTCGACATTACTTTCAAGGATACCGAATTGTCGTCAGAACCGATTGCCCAATCGGAAAAATGCTGAGAAAACCTGAGCTGGCAGGAAGAATGATGGCATGGGCGGTTGAATTATCTCAATTTGACATACGTTTTGAAGCAAGGGGCGCTATCAAAAATCAAAATTTGGTCGAATTCATTAATGAGTTGCAACCGGACCAAAAGACGAATACTGATCAATGGACTTTATACGTAGATGGATCATCAAATCAACATGGAAGTGGAGCCGGAATCGTCCTAAAAGGACCAAATGGGGTCACCTTGGAACAATCACTACGTTTCGGCTTCAAGACCTCCAACAATCAAGCTGAATATGAAGCACTGCTGGCCGGACTTCGTTTGGCCCAAGAAATAGGGATTAAGAGAATAACCTGTCTCAGTGACTCTCAGGTGATAACTTCCCAAATTTCAGGGAATTATCAAATCAAGGATAATACATTGCTATGTTACTTCCAGGAATACCAGAAATTGTGTACAACCTTTGATGAAATAGCAGTCCAGCACACACCGAGATCTTCTAATGAAGAGGCCGATCGACTAGCTAAGCTAGCAAGCACTCGTCGGCCTGGACAACTTCAGAGTATTATCCAGCAGGAAATAGCCGAGCCAAGTATATTGAAGAAAGAGTGTTTTTTCATAGATAATCCGGCCGATTGGAGAAAAGATATCATCCAATATCTCAATGATAATGAGCTTCCTACAGACCCGGATAAGGCAAAAAAGATAAGAACTCAATCTGCGAAGTATACCATGATTGGCCAAGAGCTATATAAAAGGGGAATCTCCACCCCTTTACTCAAATGTCTCGGCAAGGATCAGGCCGAATATGTATTAAAAGAAATACATGAAGGAATATGTGGTACACATTCCGGCGGACGAACAACAGCTCTGAAGATTATTAGGGCCGGATATTATTGGCCGACACTCCTCCAAGATGCAGATCAATTTGTGAAGAAATGCATACCCTGCCAACAACATGGTCCCTTGATCCATCAACCAGCTGAAAACCTCCATTCGGTTGTCACACCTTGGCCCTTTGCCATTTGGGGGATGGATCTGCTCGGACCCTTCCCCATAGCAAAGGGGCAATGTAAGTTCTTAATCGTTGCAATTGATTACTTCACTAAATGGATCGAAGCCGAACCCCTTGCAACTATAACGGCCCATAATGTTCAGAAGTTCACATGGAAAAATATCATCACCCGTTTCGGCATCCCCCATGCCATAGTCACCGATAATGGCCTCCAATTTACGGATCGACGCTTTAACGAGTTCCTAGAAGGGTTACATATCAAGCATCGACTAGCGTCAGTCGAACATCCCCAAGCTAACGGCCAAGCAGAAGCCGCTAACAAGGTTATTCTCAGGGAACTAAGACGACGTCTAGGCTCAGCAAAAGGTGAATGGGCTGAAAAACTCCCTGAGATCCTTTGGGGATATCGGTGTACCCCTCAATCTTCAACTAAGGAAACACCATTTCGGCTAACATATGGTGCCGAGGCCATGGTACCTGTTGAAATCGGCGAGCTATCCTTTAGAAGGCAGCAATTTAATGAAGAAAAAAATTCGGAAGCTTTGACAATCAGCCTTGATACCATCGAGGAAACCCGGGAACATGCAGCCATAATGAACGAAGCAAGCAGACGAATAATGACAAAGAAATTTAACTCGGGCATTCGGCCTCGGCATTTTATTCAAGGAGACCTCGTTTGGCGAGCAACTGGAGAAGCCAGACGAGATAAGAGACATGGTAAATTCTCGGCCAACTGGGACGGACCCTTCAGAATAAGGGAAAACTTGAAGAATGGCTCATACCGCTTGGAAACATTGGAAGGAGATCCAATTCCGAGAACATGGAACATCTCTCATCTCAAACGATACTACAGTTGATTATATGAATGTAAATGTAAATTCAAGTGCACTCTTTTCCTCGCTTGGGTTTTCTCCCCTTATAAAAACGTGAAAAGGGGTTTTCCCAAGAAGGTTTTTAATGAGGCACTATTTTAATGAAATTCCTCTGATTCAAGACAGTTATTTATTCGGTCTGTTAAAGTTATTCCCTCCCGAGTCACATCTCGGTTAAGGTTGAATTCAAATTATTTAAACAATTCCCTCCCGAGTTACATCTCGGCCAAGGTTGAATTTAATTTATCAGTTATTCCCTCCCGAGTCACATCTCGGTTAAGGTTGAATTCAAATTATTTAAACAATTCCCTCCCGAGTTACATCTCGGCCAAGGTTGAATTTAATTTATCCGTTATTCCCTCCCGAGTCACATCTCGGCTAAGGTTGAATTCATATTATTTAAGCGATTCCCTCCCGAGTCACATCTCGGCCAAGGTTGAATTTAAAAATTATCCAAATTATTCCCTCCCGCGTCACATCTCGGTTAAGGTTGAATTCATTTATTTAAAGCGATTCCCTCCCGAGTTACATCTCGGCCAAGGTTGAATTTAATTTATCCGTTATTCCCTCCCGAGTCACATCTCGGCTAAGGTTGAATTCATATTATTTAAGCGATTCCCTCCCGAGTCACATCTCGGTTAAGGTTGAATTCATATTATTTAAGCGATTCCCTCCCGAATCACATCTCGGCCAAGGTTGAATTTAAAAATTATCCGTTATTCCCTCCCGAGTCACATCTCGGCTAAGGTTGAATTCATATTATTTAAGCGATTCCCTCCCGAGTCACATCTCGGCTAAGGTTGAATTCATATTATTTAAGCGATTCCCTCCCGAGTCACATCTCGGCCAAGGTTGAATTTAAAAATTATCCAAATTATTCCCTCCCGCGTCACATCTCGGTTAAGGTTGAATTCATTTATTTAAAGCGATTCCCTCCCGAGTCACATCTCGGCCAAGGTTGAATTTAAATTATCCGTTATTCCCTATCGAGTCACATCTCGGTTAAGGTTGAATTCAATTTATTTAAACGATTCCCTCCCGGGTTACATCTCGGCCAAGGTTGAATTTAATTTATCCAAGTTATTCAAATTTACAAGGTATTTCGAGCGACTACAGAAAATTAAAGGTCAAACACGAGTTCCATGAATACTTCATTTATTGATATTGAAATAACAAAAGAAAAGCAAAATACATTTATTAATCAACAATATTAACATTTGGGGACTCTTCGGGCGTCGGCGGGAAGAGAAGTTTCAGGAGCACCAGTGTCCTCGGCTTCACCCGATTCCACTTGGCGAGGAGCAAGGAGATCCGGCTCAAGGTCCTCGGCTACCTCATCATAGCGAAGGAATTTTCCTTGGAAAAAATCCCTTGCTGTATCGAATTGGAAGCTTGAAGGAAATTTCCCCGAACTGTCTAGCTGCCGGACGGCATGGTAGAAACCTGCTTCATGCTCGGCATAGATCAGGTCGTTACTTTTAATTTCCAAGGCCTTCATTTCGGCCTCACACCGCTCCTTAGTCCTCCTCTCCCGCGCCAAGGCATCAGCCAACTCCAGACCCTTAGACTTCCTGTCGACCTCAGCAGTTTTCAGCTTGTTCTCCATCTCCTCAACACGAGTATCTCGGATACGAAGATGTTCTTTAAGCTGATCCACTTCGGTTTCCAGTGCTTTGTTGGTCTCGGAGAGGTTCAGCTGTACCTCTTGGCACTTGGCCAATTCTTCTTTCACCTTCTCGAGCTCAAGCATAGGCTCAAGCGCCAAAGATCGAGCCATGATCCCGGCTCGGGAGAAGAACTCGCAGAACCAATCCCACCTCGCCCCCTTATCTTGTTCATTTACTATCTTCTTTCCTGATTCTGAAAGAAGACGAGGTGGGAGTAGTCGGGAGGGATTCACTCCTTCAGCGAAGAACCTCTCGGACATAACCTCGGGAGGAATGGTTACCCCCCGAGAAGTCTCTCCCGATCCGGTGCGAGGTTGGGCGCGTGCACCTTTTCTTCGGCCTCGATTCAGCGGCCTTTGCCTTGCCCTTGTTCTTCCTTTTTCGAAGGTCCCCTTCACTTGACTACGATCTCGGGAGGAGATCGAGCAGTGGCCCTCTCGGCCAAACGATCCACCTCGGGATGACGATGTTGATCAACCGTCATCCCCTCCGGCATTCTTTGCTTTAAAGCCTGACGGTAGCCCATTCCGGAGCCGAGGTGTGCCATAAGAGCTGCATCAAAAAAGAAAAGTCAAATCAATTCAAGATATCTTAGAAAAATGTACTTAGGAAAATTACCTACCATTCAAGTCCATCCGAGGATTTGGGGACTTGAGCAGCAGAATCAGTCCTCGGGCAGAATTTCCCGAGGAAGGGTCTTTATATACTGAAGAGCTGACAGCTCCTCGGCTGTCAGCATATCCTCGGGCACCACGTCATATCGACGAGGTACCCGAGTCCAATGAAAAGGGAACAGAGGAGTCCCTTCTCGGTCGTAAAAATAATTCTTCCCCCCTTCGGGATGAATGAAGACCTTAAAAAACCCGGTCTTAAAACCTTTGAAGGAGGACGTGTAGGGTTTAAAAATAGGAAAATCAGGCTGGCGGAACAAAGAAATCCACCGAGCCTTGTCCGAAGGACGTGTACTAAAAAAATGAAGAAAAAGGTTTGTGGTTGGTTCTATATAATGGAATTTACAAAGAATCCTAAAGGCTTGCATTGCTGCCCACCCATTCGGATGAAGTTGGGTAGGGGCTATGTTTAATACACGTAAAACCCCCATTTGAAAATCATCTAAGGGAAAAACTACTCCTAACTCCTTAAAAATGCAATCATAAACGTAAAATCCCCTTTCCAAGCCGAACTCCGCGCCTAGGCAGACTAGGTCAGGATTCGGCGCGCCATCCCCTCGGCAGCATTCGACCTCCATAGGATAAGGATCTTCGTTTTCAAATAGGCAAACCCTAGTCAGTCTTAAGAACCGCTTCAGGTCGGCATTCCTTTGATAATTGGAGAAGTAGGACACCACCTCTCCGTCCACCCATTCATATCCCGGAATTGTACATGGTGGACATGTCGGCCTCTCCCTAATTGGACTGACGATGGGTACCATCCCTTCGGCGGAGGCAGAGGATTCGGCAGGTTCATTAGATTCGCCTACAGTTCTAATGGGCTCCTCGGCCTCGTCCACTACTATTCTAACAGACTCAGCCCTATCCTGGTCGTCGGCCCTATTTGACAGCGAATCTTCCCATTCCATTGAATTCACCATTTTGGCTAAGAGAATTATACCTTAAATTTACTTTGAGAAGAACTCGGTTTCAAAGACAGAGAGCTTGGCGCACAAGGAAATTATAACACTTCTAAGACAGAGCAAAAGGTAGAAACAAGCAGGGACCACACTCCCCTTTTATAGAGCAAAGGGCTTCGGGTAAATGAAGAGTCGCGCCCAACTTCAGTAGATAAGATCATCAATAGATCAACGGTTATCAAGAGAGTAAAGCTGCGGATCTTGATGAACGGTAAAAAATAAAACCCTAAAAGCACCCCGACTTCCGCCAAAATCATCTTTCCCGCTCAATGCGCCAAGACCGAGTTACGGATAATAAGCCTCTTTAAAATTTATACAATTTTTGAGGCTTCGAGGGCTAGTGTACCATTTAGGGTACCCGTGCAGTACTGAGAGGTACTCGATGCAGTACCCTCCAAACCAGATTTTCCTTAAGGTTCTCAGTTCTCGGCACCGAATGGTCACTATTTACCACGTGCATTAAATAATTAATATGCACTAATCTGAAGTAATAACAAGGATTATACTTAATCAAGAGGATAATCAATAAGGCCTAAGTTATCCAGGCCCATCAGCCCAAAACAGTGGCTATAAAAAGGGAAGTACACAGTACATTACTGATTCTGATGTCATTCTTACTAAATATAGTAATCTCGCTTACGTAATACCGAATACTTACTTTACCATCGGAGTGCCTTTGCAGGTACCCTCCTCACCCTCAATTGATCACACCTCGGATAGACCGAATACATCCAAGACAAGAAGACCGAAGACCGCTCTACAACCCATTCCGGAATCCGAAGACTAAGGGTGTTCTCATATCCAGGAACATATATAATACGACATGTCGCAAATAATATATTTTTAAATAAATTATATATAGTAATATATAATTTGGTAACTTGTCACATATTTCTTTTTTTTTTTTTTGTATAAATTTTTTTCATATGGTACCTATAAAAAAAATTTTAAGATATTACAACACACAATTAAATATAGATACAGAATTTTAAATAATTATTTTTATTAAATTTGACATAAATGTAGACAAATTTTTTTATTAAAAAAATAGTTATTAACATACATTTGAAATTTAATAATTTACAAATATTTACATAAATAAAAAATTAAATTATTAATTAATTTATCAATTTATATATAATATATAAATATATGTTTTAATTTATTATATTAGTAATATTTTTCTTTATTATATTAATATTATAGTATAGTTAATTTTACATGTATTTGTTAATTTAAAATAACTAAATAATGAAGCAAATAAAATTAAATATTTTGTAATTATTTTATTTTCATTATAGTCTATATATATATATATATATATATATATTGCATTGAGTTTAAATTTATTTATTTTTTAAAATATAATAATTTTTTTTAACTAATTTAACAAATTGTTTAAATGTTATTTTTTGTGATTAATTTTATGTGTTCATTATAATTTTATTTATTGAATATAAGATGTCTTTAAACAAACAAAATATAATCTTAAAAAAAAAATCTTTAATGCTTTAATAATTTTTTAAATCTAAATAAAAAATAAATATGTAAAAATTATTTAACATAAAAAATTTATAATTAATACTCAAATAATATTTTAAATTTTTTTTATAAAATTATATAAAAATTATTATAATTATTTAATATTTATCAATAATACAGATAAAAATTAGAAAAAATATATAAACTAAATTGATAATAAAATATTTATATTTTGATTAATATTAAGATTTTTTTATAGCAAGCTTTGTTAATAAGCTTAAAGACAAGTCAGGTCAGGTTGAAAATAAAGCCTTTAACAGGTAACAGGTCAGGCTTAAGCTTAATAATTATGTTACAAGTCGAACTTATTTAAAGTATAACTTGACCTGTTTCCATCCCTAGCTACCATACCACATATAGTTAATGTATTTATATAATAAAATGAGATAAATAATTAAGTATACTAAATTTTATTTTTTCTTTCAATTGTTATTAAATTAACAAACTCAAAGATTTTTTTATGTTTTCTTTTTTCTCTTTGTCTTGAATGATCATTGGGAGTGATAGCTTAGAAAAATAATGTTAATATTATATGATTATTGGGTGTTAATAGTTTTTATATAAGTAATTGACAATCATAAGAAAATTAAAATTGAAATTAAACTAAAATAAATATAAAGAGGAGTAAGGGTAAAATCATATGTCCTAGGTTCATTTCAAATAATTTTTATTGAAAGTTGCATAATCCCCTTGTCTTATTTATTACTTTTTAGTTTAAATCTTTTTTTATTCTATTTTATTTTATTATGCACTATTTAAGTTTAAACAATTAAATTAAGATAATCTTAGTAATTGGAAATAATATCCATGGGACAATATTATGAGAACTCAATTTGATAACTCTTTTTACTAGTTTTTGCCGTATGCACTTGCTTATGAACAAATAATATAATGTTTTGATTTATGCTCTTACTTGAATGTTAGATATTTTGTGTGTGTCACTTTAGATAAATCAATTTCTGTTATAACTTTAATTTAATTCTAAATTAATTAAATACTAAAATATTGAATCATGTTATTTAGCCTATATTTCAATTAATTATTATGGTTGGACTTATTTGTGATAACGTTATTATTAACGAATATGATTTTATAGCTATTATTATTAGATTATGCGTAGACTTAACCCATTTTGTTATAAATTAGAGTGACCTCTACTACTACTGATTCAAAATATTTATTATTACCCCATGTGAACATGTAAATGCATATGTAAGAGAGATAGAATACATTCTTTCTATGTTGCTTTGATTTTTTTCTCATTGATCAAGATAGCACTCAATAATGAACTCATCAATCTCTACTGTATTAAATAATTCTAATACTTAATCTTATTATAGTGTTTAATTATTATTTTTTATATCATAAAAAAATTCTAATAATGCCTCGTACCCTTTGGCGAGACTGTCCTATAACTTAAGATTGGCAACAGTTTCATCCCACAAGTGTTCAAGGAGGCCCATAAGAAGAAGAGTGCAACATGTGTTAGAGTCACAATTATTTTTAATGCAGTTTTTAAAATTAGTTTTGCTTAAACTTAATTTTTTTTTCTATCTTTTTTCATAAAAGCTAACTTTTAATAACAATCCCTTATAAAAATATAAAAGCTCCAATTAATATCATTTATTTTATTTTCTTTCTTATTTCTTAAAAAATTATTTTAATACACATAAATCAAAAAAATTTCTCAAATATTATAAAAATAAATAAATAAAACTATATTTAAATTTAAATTATCATAAATTTTAAAATATTAAAAATTATGATTAATATTTTTAAATAAATTTTCAAGAAAAATTTTATCAAAATATATTTTTTTAAAAAATTTATAATTAAAAATGTAATAAAAATAATATAAAATCAAAAAATTAATTACATAATAATTATACTAATTTAGCATCTAAAGCTAATTTAACTAAAACTATATATTTAAAGTTAATTTTATACTAAATTTAAATTTTAAAACAAGTTTAAAATTAGTTAAAAAAGTAAATTATTTTAAAATCCGATCTATTTAAATTTAAAATAGATTTAAATTGGTTTTGGACACCCTCACCCCTATCTTCTGCCATGTTTTCTACTCTGCTTTTCTGGGGACAGTGAGAAATCATAAACCTTGCTGCCCTAAGGTCTTTCTATCTCTCTTTCTAAGGTTGAGTTTTTATTCCTCTCCCACCTCTTTTGTTTCGTTTTAAATTTTTTTAGAGATTGTTTTTGTACAGTTATTCTATGTGGGTATGGTTGTAGCTTTCATTACGGGAACTGCAGTACCATTTTTATGCTGATTTTTTCCCCTCTCTGTTTCATTTTGTTTGTGGTAATTTTATGGATTTGGCTTGTGTGGTTCATTAATTTCTTCCCTTTTTGTAGTTTCAAATTCATTGTAGTCATTAACATTTGGAAAAGTTTATGCTTTTGGCAACTGGGCATCTTTTGATTTTTCAGGAAAGTAAAGGGACGGGTGTTCTGAAAAGAATCGTGCTTCTAAGGGTAATTTTGGAGTGTAGATAGTTACATGGCTGTTCAACTTTTGTTTTTGTGTTTATTAGCAATGTTGCCTTGTCTTATATGAGTATGAACTACGAATTTTCTTTAATGTAAAATAGTTATGAATTTTTTATTGGCATACACTATTATGTTATTGACTATCCCAAGCATTGACAATGTTTGTGTATGACTTTATTTTTGAGCATTTACATGTGTGCAGTACAAATCCTTGCGTCGTTAATATTTGATACAGCAGCCTTATCACTGTCTGCTTTACCATGATAGCATTTTTGAGCTCAGCAGCTTTGTGATGCTGTTTGTGATTGGTAACTATATAGTCTTGGATGGTAAAGTAAAATAACATCCTAATAGATTCGTAGTTAAATAACTGTTTGCATTTATGTTTAAACTCTGAGGCATCGTTTTGCTACCAAGGTTGCTATAATTTCATCAAAAGGTCCTTGACACATTATTCTGTCCCCATGCATAGTTTATAAACATAGGATTTTATGCTGGCCTCAAATGAACGTGTGGATGTCATTCATTTTTTTGTTTTAGTTGTTGAATCATTGGTAGGGTTCACACAGTTAAAACTTAAAACATGAAGATGCTTAGCCCTGTTTGTGCATTCTGTCATGCTCTTCTCTTGCCCCCATTGAAGCTGTTATGGGAAAGTTGGCATTCTGCACTTGTGCCTGCAAATTACTTCCTTGTGGTTTAGGTGCCATTTAGTGGTAACCACTTTTTGATGGAATTGGAATAAGAAAAATGACAAAGTGTTCTCATTTTTGTAATGCGTGTTCAGTTTTCTTGTATGATGGACCTTGGTTTTATTTTATTCTATGTTTTTAAAGGGATTTGCTCTTTAGAGGAGCAAAAAGGAAACTCGTGTTCTTATATCGGCTCATTTTGGAGGCAATTCCACTGGATGTCTTCTGCTGTATTCTTGAAGTGAATTAATATCACAGTGAGCTTTTCAATTCTGAAACTTTTGTTCTGTTAATCTTGCTGTATGGATTAGAGCTGATGCTGCTTTTATTTTCAAAATTTTAATCATTTTAATTCCTTTCTCATTTTATAATTCTTTTAGGTACTCAGTCTTGCTCCTGCAATTTTTGTAAGTATTCATGTCCAATTCCTTTCTCATCTTTCTCAGTATTGATGGCATTGATGGTCCTTGGCTACTAGTTTCTAATATGTTCATTCCTATTTCGTAGTCCTTGTTTGTTTTGAAATTCAAATATCAAGTTTACAATTGCATTAAAGTTTCTTGCTGTGTGTTTTTGATGTTGAATGTAGGTGGTGTTTAGGACAACATTTTCATTATAGGGTTCTAGGCTGTTGTTGTTTCTTCTTATTTATAAGGATGGTGTGTCAAAATAAAATATTCTCTATTTTATTTTGATAACAGGACTCAGTTCATATGGTTTGAATTTGTTTTATATTTTCTGTTCAATTTGCTTCATTCCATTTCCCATGTCAAGCTGGTTTTTTTTTATTTAGTATTCTGAAAGAAATTTTCACTTATATTTTGGGTACACTTTTCTCTCTTTTATTTTCTTCTTAGAAAGTCTTATGCTGTATCATACATTGTGTATGTCTTTTGATTGAATGACTTTTTTTTAGCGAAACCCAATTGTGTTTGTTGTTCGGTTTTACATTAAGTAGTTTATGCTTTTTCTTCCTTGCACATTGTAAGTGCATTGTAGGGCCATAAGTAAAATATTTTATATTTATATAATTTTTATAAAATTAATGATTTTTTGTTATTATTAAGTAGTGTTTGCATCCAAAATCATGTCACTTTCTCTCAACAGAATATGCCTTCAAAACACAATGAATCAAAAGTGGATGAAGAAGATGATAATTCAGTGGCACAACTTATGGGAATTCCGCTGGCACCTCATGACCAAAGTTCAAAAAATGGAGTGTATTTCATTCTTGAGAAAGCTTCACTAGTTTCTACATATGTTGGCAAAGTTAGTTTTCTTTCCTAACTGGGCTATGTCCCTCTCTATTAGTCAGATTCATGTTCTGATGAAATTTTCACTAAAAGGAATGAAAATTTGTATTCTATAAATGTCAATAACATTTTTGAGTGTTTATATTAGTAAGAGTTTTTCCATTTAAAAATATGAAATACAGTATTTAAAATCAACATTAGTTTCAAAACAGTAATTTTTGAAAAAAAAATGCTTCTATATTTAGATTGTGTTTGAATAGAGAAACATTGAGTTAAATATATATATATATATATATATATATATATTTCAAAGTGCTCTAATTTTAGCTAGATAATGTGTTTTTAAAAGTCATGAAAAGCTTGTCCATTGATTAGAAAACAAAAATGCCTTCTTCTCAAAGCTTCTTTTTAAGAGGGATACTCTATCTAACATCTTTTCAAACTCTACCTTTAAGTAGTTTTTTTTTCCTAATCGTTGCAATTACATGGCTTATTTCAGAAATACCAGATTTTGAATCCAGATGAGCATGCCAGTTTTTTGCGGAGGAAAAATTTGAATCCTTATGATTATAGGCCTGATATTGTTCACGAGGTTAGCTACTGTTTTCATTCTTTGATGCTGAGCTGGTGTCTTCATTTTAGTTTTGGGTATTTTATTTTATTCTTGAATTGCCCAAAGGCAGGAATGTGGAGATAGGGGCTATAAACTCCTTGTGAGTTATGACATATGAGCAACATGAAATTGGTAGAATGGTAATTTTTGCATAATAGTTGGATGTGAAATAATTCTTACTATGAATTTTCTGGTCTTGTATTATGTATGAGTCTAATTACAACCTAGCCGTTGGTTGGTTCTCGGACTAATTTTATTTTGTATTCTATTCTATTGTAGTTTTTCTTTGAATAAGTATTGTATACCACCTCTAAGGGTTTGAAAGTTTTTATCTTTGTTTTTCTTGATTAAGTTGACTCTATATGTTAATGACTATTGACTCTTCTTCAAATTATGAGTAGTCAGCTTCGCATGGCTGGTAGATTACGCGCTGTATTCATCAGGACTGATGATGGAATTCTTATCAGAGTCGAACCTCAAACTCAAATACCAAAAACATTAGGAAGCTTTTGTAATATGATGGGTAAGTTTTTCTATTCCTAAATATATTACTATATTTGTTAGGACTACAGTTGAGAATATGGACTCAAATGATCATTTGGTCTGTCATTGGCCAAGCCCATGCTATGGAGAGTTTACCCTAGAAGAAATAAGAAGTGTATAGGCAAGGAGAGTGAAATGCCAGAGAGAGAAGAGGAGTTTGTTAGCCAAGTGAGTAGGAGTTTGTTATAGTGGAATTGGTGTGTGAGAGAGGGGTATCTTTTCAAAATTGAGAAGTTGGTTATGGATAGGGAGCTAATGCTCTCTATAGATCCTAGCTCTTTGGCAGTAGTACTCATTCTATTGATTTTTCTTTTTATATCAAATAATACCAGTATCATCTATTTTCCTTATTTGAGTTGCTTTATTTTCCTGTTGGTTTAACCCATTTGCATTAATATTACTACATAATTCATCCATATTCCTGGTTCTTGTCATCATATTAACATCTTTGCCTATTCTATTTTGAAATATTCAATAATTATTGTAGTAAAGTTGTTGCAAAAGTTCAGTATCAAGTCAAAGAATGGTCAGAGAAAGCTTTTAAGGTTAATTTGAAAATCCCGTGTCTCATCACTTTCCTGTCAACTCCCGCAAAATAGGTGGGTATTAAAATTAGGCAAATGCTAAAATATCAATGTCTTTTGTGAAGAGATTTTATGTGTTGCTTTTGTAATGTTGTAGGTCTTTCTTTTAGTTCGCCCAAGGCAGTTCATTTAAGGGACTATGCTGGTGCCGTTAATTGTGATGAGAACTTTGTATTTGTGGTAAGCTTTTGTGATCCATCATGCATGTTTTTAAGATGAGGCTTATTCTGTCATTTCACTAATTGACTTGTCTAACAAGTATTTAGGTTGGTGCAATGACTCATGGAAAAATTAATGTTGACTATATTGATGATCTTATATCAGATTATTCTTTAATAATTCTGTATTTATTTGAGATTCAAGTTTTAACTTGTGGCTACAATGTTTTGTCACATTGTATAAGATAGAATAAATGATGTGTATTGTTAATAGTGATTGGTATGTGTTTTCTATATAATCCACCAATCTAATTAGTGAATGTATTGTTGTTTCACTGTTTAGTAATTCGAATAAGTTTTGGATAGAAAAATTTAAAATTTTGAATAGATGAATTATTTGTAATTTCATGGTAAAATTCTTATAATTTCATGCTTGGAGTAGGAACAACATCCATAAAACACTTATCTTCTTAACAAAAATAGACAACTTGTAATAAAACTTCACATGTTAAGAAAAGGTCTATTGTGATTATGTATGTACACACAACATAAAGTGAAGGTTTTTTTTTTTTTTTTAGTTGCCTGTTTATAGGACTTAGTTCTCATGATCATGGTATTTAAATTGCAAGCTAACACATAATCACATGATTCTATGATCCTATTCCCTCAACCTCAACCTGTATGGGCTTGCTTGCAAGTAGAATTGGAGATTGGTCAAATTGCAAATGCCAACCCTAGAACAACTATAGGAGAACAGTGGATAGCAATATGATTGCTATTCTAAAGATTTAAAATGCACCCATTGTCATAATACTTGCATTTTGGTTTCCATCAATAATACTTTATTGATTTATAGATTTAAAACTGAGCATACTTTTATTTTAAGATGGGGAATATATGTTAATTCTTGATTTTTGGAGGTATATAGTTGGTTGCATCACATTCTTATGTTTCTCTATTTTTGTGATTAAAGTGTTTTCAGCTAAGTTTTATTGATAGTACTTTGTACTTCTGCTGATATTATTATTCTTGTTAATCTCATAGTTCAAATATTATTATTTGATTTCTAAAGTTATTTGTTTTGTATTGTATAGTTTCAACTTATCCGTTGAGTGCTGGGACTTGTCTTAGGCGGATCTGCATTGTGTTAGAGAGAAATTGGAAGATTCAATGAATTTGAAGTTTTTATTTTCGATTGACGAGTATATATAAGGCAAGTGTTTCCTTGGTATCTATTTTCATTTTAAAATATTTGATGATTCTCTTAATTTATATTTTCCTATTTCCCTATAAACCTCTCCATCTAAATATACTCTTATGGGTGAATGAGTGGTACCATAGTAGTCAATCCCAGATAGCGGCGCGGAGCAACCGACCTTAAAAATGCTATAGCGGCATGCGGATAGCGGGATGGCCACTATTTTAGGTATTATAAATATACTCATAAATTAAATTACACACACATATATATATATATGCTTAGATGTCAATAACAAGTAACAACAAAATATAAAAATAAATTTAACTAACTAAATTTAAGTCTCTAATGCTTCGATGTTTAAAAATACTAAGTGTTCAATTCAAATACAAATATTTTAATAATTATCATCATCTTCATCTTCAAGATTTGCCATGTTTCCTCATCACATTTTTCTTCTTCTTCTTCCTCTTCTTCTTCTTTGTGCACAATTTCTTTCCCTTTTTCCTTAAATTTAAATGAAGAAGCAATTGTAGTTATCTTAGATTTTGATCTAGCTTATCGCCTAGTATAGGTTATAGGCTCACTAGCCCCAATTGCATTAGCAACAGCTCCTTAAGTCAAGTTATCATCATCAAACACTAATTCATCTACAACATCATCATCTCCAGCTATTCCTTATAGCAACCAATCATTACTATCATCTACATCCTTTAAGATAATAGGATCTACCACATCAGAACACTCAAAACGTTTATTAAGAGCTTGGTTATATTTAATGAAAACCAAGTCTTGTAACCTTTGATGCTCAAGTCTGCTTCTCTTTTTAGAATGAATCTATTTTACCATAAAAAAATATATATTAGATTTGCACTTTTAATATAAGAACTTTAAATTGAAGTTACTTGACATTTACTTACGTGCTCAAAAGTACTCCAATTTCGTTCACATCCAGATGAACTACAAGTCAAATTCAATACACTAATAGCAATGTTTTGTAAATGTGGCGTACGTACTCCATAATTCTTCCACCATTTAGTTGCAAGTTATGTATCAACTTATTAACCTTTTATGTTATATCTACATAATTACACTACAACAAAAAAATTAAACAAATCTTTTACCAGAAGCCATTGTAGCCCTTTGTCTTTTTGCTCCACTTAAACCAAAGAGACCTTTGATGAAACAAATTTAGCTACTCGTTATGCAAAAGATTGTCGTTAATCCTCATCAAATATGCAAAGAAATGAATGCAGTACTAGGGTGTTATCCTAGATCATCTCTAAGGAATTTTTGGTTGGGAACATACATCGAACAAGTGTAAACATAGATTTTAAAGCAAGTAAATTGGGGGGAGGGTTTGTCAATTTCCAGATTTAAATCAAAAACGAAATGTGAATTAATGAAATTTAATCAATTAAAATGAGTAATCCCTAGTCAATCAATGAGTTCTATCATTATTCTTTCAAATGATTCAATAATCCCATTTCTTTCCCTTGAATTAAGTTAATCTAACAAGCGAAGACTAATTTTAATATCCCAATTAAAATTAAGCATCTTAATGGGCTCCAATCTCTATCCCTAAGATTAAGCAACCTCAAGGATTAATCAAAATTAAGTAATTTTGAATTAGAATTTCATTAGGTAAATTAGGGTTCATTAAGCAATGTTTCCTTCATGCAAATTCCATTTCATTAAGAGATTGGGGTTAATAAATTCAAGGAAAGAAAGATTTGTATTGCAATTAATCCCAAGAATTGAAGATTCATGTGCATTGATTAGGAATTACAAGGAAGTTTAGCCCACTATGTGGATGGGCTTCACAAATGAGAGAAAGAAATGCAAGAACGTAAACAGCATTAATGTAAATTCAACAAAAATCAAAAGGGAAATTGGAAATTAAAACCTATAGAGGACCCTTGGCTGTCACCCAAGACTCCAATGTCGTAAGAAATTGTCCCAATTTGGCAAAGGAAAAATGTGTAAAGTGTAAAAAGTCCCGTACCCTAATTCCTAAAATCTATTTATAGTGGGAGACATGTCATCAAAGTGTCCACTTTTGCCTTTGAAAGTGTCCACCTTGGGCCTTGAAAGCATCCACGTGCATTTCTCGTAAGTTTTCCAATTCTCTGGAGTTGCCACTATTGGACTTGAAAGTGGCAACTTTGGATGCGCGTAGCCACTTTGAAAGGCAAAAGTGGCCACGCGCATAACGCTTCCAAAATGGCGTTCTTGGAGCTTCTGAAGTTGCTACTTTTGGACTTGAAAGTGTCCACTTTGGATGCGCGTAACCACTTTGAAAGGCAATAGTGGCCACGCGCAACATGCTTCAAAATTGGCGTCCCTGGAGCTTCTGGAGTTGCCACTTTTGGACTTGAAAGTGGCTACTTTGGAACCTTTAATGCCCAGACTTGCTGTAGTTGCCACTTTTGCTCCTAAAAGTGGCTAATTTGGGGGTAACTTTCATCCAAGGGCCAAAATTTTTCAAAATTAACTTGGGGACTCTGCAAAATTATTAAGATAATTAAAATTGCAATTTATATCTATGTAATTAAATGCAAATTAACCAAAAATTAATAAACCTATGATATTTACTCAAAATGTGATTTCTATATTATTTGCACTATCTAAGTTCATTTTTTCTATCAAGAAGCACCAAAAAGACAAGTAAAAATATAATAAAAAGTGAATTCATCACAACCCTAAACTTAAACTTTTGCTTGTCCTCAAGCAAATCAAAATTCAAACAAATCAAATGAAAATGGTTGGATTTATCCAAATTTTTTTTTTTAGAGATTTTCATTTCAACTTCATGCTTTAATTAGCACTTTCAACATCTTCACAACCATAGACTCATTCAACAGAGGAATCATATTCATATCAAATGTTCCATGCAAAGTCACACTAAATTGAAACAAAAGAATCAAGCAAAGTTTCATGTAACTCACATAATGCAAAGAGACTATCCATCTCACAAGATGGTGTTTCACTCATCACTCAATAACATTTCAAGCTAAGTGTTCCCTCAATCCATGCATTTAGCTCACCCTACCATAGGCTTGCCCATATTCTCAATCTCCTTTGCCTAAACACAATGAACCACCTATCATGAGGGCTTTGTTGGTCACAAATGGGGTTAGGATAGGCTCAATTTTAATCAAGGAGGGTCACAAGATCAAGTGGGTACTCAAGAGGAAGGAGTTCTTTTGAGTGATTTAGTGGAACAACTAGAGTGAAATGCCTTAAATGATGTAGCTTAAGAGGTTCAAGCATTCTTTCACCACATTTTTTTAATTAATTTGTCTTATGTGGAAATCTTTTTTCAACTCAAATGCCTTGCTATATTTTTCTTTCTTTCTTTTCTCCTTTTTCATCCATTCATTCATATTTTTGTGATATCATGGACTTTGACAATTATTTTTTTTTTACATGTATTATGAACATGTATGCTGTCCACCACCCCAAACTTAAGAAATTGCTTGTCCTTAAGTAACTACAAGCATAATCAACACCCCAAACTTAGTTTCTTGCACTCAATCTTGAGGCAACTCAAAAGAAATACCTCTATTAAGGAAAGAAAATTATTTTTGTTGACTAAGTTTGGCAAAAGGAAGAAGTGGGGAACAAGGAAGTGAAGTGCAAGGGTGGGGGGGAAGGTTATGTGCAAAGAAGGCCTCAATCATCTAGATGGAAAATTGCCCAATGCATATTTAATTAAGAAACAAGGCAAGTTCTAGAAGATGAAGGCAAAAATACATGTAATATGCACACAGAAAAGAAGTAAAAAGGCCCAATTCACTACCATGGCAAAGGTGATAATAACTTGCAAAATGAGAATACAATTCACCCGACAAGAAAATATTTTCAAAATAGTAAGGACAGTAAATATGTACAAAAATGAGAATGAGTAAGAGTTGGATGGGAAATGCAATCAGAGCATAAAAGCAAAATACAAAAGAGAACTAGATTAAAAGGAAAAGAGAATAATTGAAATAAGAAAATATTTTTGTCTTTTATCTAGTACGGTGCAGGAAAAGTAAGCTACAAATAAATGCAAAATAGAGACAAAGAGTTAACCCCCCTTTTATAGATGATGTACTCAAAGTTCAGGGGCATAATGATGCTCCTCCTGATGGAAATAACACAGCACAAGCGAAATTAAAGTCACAAAAAGCATGTTCAACACCCAGAAAGGCCAACAATTAGAGCTAATTATAGAAGGGGCATGAGAATCAAGTGCAGCAACAGCAAAATACCATGTAATTTGAGAAGCAAAACAGCAAAATAGAGGGTTAGAACTCAATGTAAATGGATATGAACTGAATTTAGACATTAACATGCATGAATATGAAAAGGAATGGCATAATGGGCATGTTTGAGAACATAAAAATAAGGGGAATAGGCATAACGAAAACAACAAATGAGATTCATAGCAAATGAAAATAGGCGTGGCCACTTTTGGGGACAAAAGTAGGAACGTAGAACTTGGTGGCAGCCACACATGGCCATTGGGTGCAATTAAAGGACTTCACCCACTCTAATTCATACAAGAATGCTTAATTAAACAAGAAATTCACATCAATTTCAACATATAAGGGCATAATTAAAAAGCCCCAAATTAGGGATCCAAGAATCCTAACCTATGAATTAAGAGAGGTTGAGAGATTTACCTTGCTTGGAGCTTTGAGTGTGGCGGCAGAAGGGAAAATGTGAGGATTGGGGTTGTAAAAACTCAATTTGGGAGGTGGAAGAGTGGTGTCGTGAGGTGCGTTGTGAAGTGAAGTGCTTGAGTCGGTGTTTGCGGTTGTGTGTAGTGAGTGACGTGAAGTGGGCGTTGTGGCTTTGAGGGATTTTAGGAGGTGCACGCAGTGGGCTGGCCCAAAGTGTGGTGCGCGTGGCCACTTTCAAGTGAGAAAGTGGCAACTACAGTGAGGTTGTGTGTGTGGGCATATGCGCGTGGTTACTATGGGGCTTCAAAGTGGGAACTCCAGTGGGTTATTTTGTGGGACAAGTGTGCGTGGCCACTTTCAAGTGAGAAAATGGCAACTAAAGTAAGCCAAAATTCAAAGTGAATTTGCGCGTGGCTACTATGGGGCTTCAAAGTGGGAACTCCAGAGAATTCCTCTTTGTGAGCATATGCGCGTGGTTACTTTCATTGAAGAAAGTGATAACTACAGTAAGCCCCAAAATACAAGTGAATTGCGCGTGGCTACTATTAGACTTGAAAGTGTCCACGCGCAAACTATTGACCTCCTGGTTGTCAAAGTAGCCACTTTCACTCTTAAAAGTGGAAACTACAGAGAGAAATATGCTTACCTTGAGTCAAAGTGACCACTATGGCCTATGAAAGTGACCACTCTCACAAAAATAATTTGTACCAAGCATGAACGAGTACCCAAAGTGTTTGCTGCTGCCACAATCCCTGCAAAAGTTCTGAGTCCACAGAAAATTATTCACACAAAATTGAATTGTATCAGAAATCTATCTACAAATGAAAACAAATGAAAACAAAAACTTAATTGAAACAATGCAAAGGGAAAGAACAAAATTCCTTATTCACGTGTGAGTTGCCTCTCACAGGGCGCTTCTTTAACGTCATTAGCTTGACGTGCGAAGTGATTTACTCATGACAGGGGTCCTGGTTGAAGGAATTGATGGGGAAGTACACATCCAACTCTTCAATCTCCTCCAAGGGAACTGAGTTCTCCAAAAATGCTTCAAGCGATGTCCATTCACTATGAAACATTTGTTAGTGGAGTCACTCTTGATTTCCACTGCACTATTAGGAAATACTTGTGTAACTGTGGATGGACCAGTCCACCTGGAATGCAACCTTCCAGTCATGGACTTGAGACATGAGTTGAATAGAAGCATCTTTTGACCTACACAAGACTCTCCTCTACCTAACAATTTATCATGATACTGCTTGGTTCTCTCCTTGTAGGTTCTTGAGTCTTCATATGCTCCTAAGTGCAGCGCTTCTAGTTCTTGGAGTTGTGGCTTCCTTTTCCTTTTCCTCTTTCTCTTTCTTTTCCTCCGAAGCTGCTTCACTAGTTTAGTCCCCTCTTTCAACAGAATTTTGTGCATGCATAGGAGAGGGCTAATACCAGGAATGTCAGCTAAAGTCCATCCAATAGCTCTCTTATGCCTTTTAATTACTTCCAACAATATTTCTTCTTGATCACCTTCAAGCTTGGTGGAAATAATAATTGGGAGCTTCTCATAATGTTCTGGTAGGGGCTTCAACTCCAATGTGGGAGGTTGCTTCACAGAAGGAAGTGATTTGACTCTTTCATTTGACAAAGTCTCTACAATATTCAAACCAAAGGCGTTAGATTCAACTGTATTTGTTGTACTCGATAAATCACATGCTAACCCAATGGAATTTTCAGGTTTATCAACGTTGAAAGTAGTAGAATTTGCATTCAAATAATCAGAAATCTCAGCACAAATGTTACACAGAGAAGAATTATTACATGATTCACAATTGTAAGTATCTACACAATCAGAAAAATTAAGGAGAGTCTCCTCCTAGAAATTCAGACAAACTATCATCTATTAATTCATCAAGATGGTTAATGTGGAAAATAGAGTGTTCTTCATTTTGGTGCTTCATAGCATCCAATATGTTAAAGCGGACAACACTGTCTCTAAACTCCATAGTAAGTGATCCGGCATGCACATCAATCTTCGTTCTCGTAGTCTTTAAGAACGGTCTTCCCAAAATGATTGGTGCAACACTATCCATTGACTCTTTCATGTCAAGGATGTAAAAATCAGCTGGAAAAATGAGGTCATTCACCCTCACTAACAACCCCCACAAGTCCAGCTGGATGTGTTGTGCTCCTGTTTGCTAGCTGGATGATGACACCTGTGGGCTGCAATGGTCCAAGAGATAAAGATGTGAAGATAGATAAAGGCATAACATTAATAGATGCACCTAAATCAAGCATGGCATTATCTATCCTATTGTTGCTTATAATGTAGGGAATGGTAAACGTCCCTGGATCTTTGCATTTCTTAGGCATGGAAGTTTTCTGCCTCTCAAAAAGAGCTGATACATTCCTCCCCATGTTAACTCTTTCATTACCTTTTAGCCGCCTTCTATGAGTGCACAAGTCCTTAAGGAATTTGGCGTATTTTGGGATTTGCTTGATAGCATCTAACAAGGGGATATTGACTTCAACTTTTCTGAAAGTATCCAGAATTTCTTTATCAACCTCTTCTTGTTTCTTGCTGGGCTGAACCATTCTTTGAGGGAAGGGAATAGGAATGGACCTCTCCTCTTTGTCTACCACTTTTGGTTGACATGGTGTGGGCATAGGTGCAGGCTGCTCTTGGCTCTTAATCTCTCCTCCTTCACCTTCTGCAGCTAAAGTGCAACTACGATCCTTCTCCTTAGGCATTTCTGGCTCTTGCATCACCTTACCAGATCTCAAGGTAATAGCACTCATATTCTTTGGGTTTGTTACAGTTTGTGCAGGGAGATTGCCTGAACCTTGAGATTGAAGTTGATTTAGGGATGAAGCAAGTTGACCCATTTGATTCTCCAAGGTCTTGATACTTGCTTGAGTCTGTTGCTGGAAATTGAGATTACTCATGGTGAGTTGCTTTACAAGGTCTTCCAAAGATGACTCACTCTTTTGAGGTGCAGGAGCTAGTGAAGGGAATGTTTGATGGTGCTGTTGAGATGAAAGATGATGGATGGTGATGTTGTTGGGCTGAATATGGCTTGCTTTGTCCAACTTGATGCGGTTGGAAATGGTTGTTGGATGGTTGGCTAGAGCCTTGATGCTGTGCATTTTCTCCCCACCTTAAGTTAGGATGGTTCCTCCAACCGGGATTATATCTATTGGAAGATAAGTCCCAGCTTTGTTGTTGCTGCAGCTGCTGAAAAGGGAATTTATTAGCATAAATATTAGCAGCGTAAGCTTGAGGATTACCTTCCGAAGATTCAGTTTCTTGCAATGTGGGACAACTATCAGTGAAGTGATCTGTAGATGAACAAATCCCACAAAGCATTGCTGGAATGGATGGAGGTGGAGGTGTATATGCAGCAGAATTCTTTTGGATGGATGCCAACTGTTTTACCATAGAAGCCAACTCATCTAGCTTATGCTCCAACTTGTGTGAATCTGAAGTTTGAATTTCATTGACACTCCTGGACATGAGAGAATTTTGTCTTGTAGCAAACTGTTGAAAGTTAGCTGCCATATTTTCAATGAAGTTTCTAGCGGCAGCAGGAGTCTTGTCAACTAAGGCTCCCCCACTAGCTGCGTCGATCATGCTCCTATCCATTGGGTGTAAGCCCTCATAGAAGTATTGGATTAGGAGCTGGTCACTTATCTGATGGTGGGGGCAGCTAGCACAAAGTCTCTTGAAATGCTCCTAATATTCATACAAACTTTCCTTTTCCAGCTGCCTAATATCATATATTTCCTTTTTTATTGAGGCAGCTCTTGAGGCAGGGAAAAACTTTTCCAGGAACAATCTCTTGAGGGTGTCCCAACTTGTAATAGAGCCAGGTGGAAGATAATACAACCAGTCTTTAGCCAAATCCATAAGAGAGAATGGAAATGCCTTCAATTTGACATGCTCCTCCGGAACACCTTGAGGTCTCATGGTGGAACATACAATGTTAAACTCCTTCAAGTGTTTGTGAGGGTCTTCACCTGCAAAACCATGGAATTTAGTTAGAAGGTAAATTAATCCAGTTTTCAAAACAAAAGGGGCGTCCACATCTGGATATTGGATGTACAATGTTTGGTATGTGACATCCGGTGCAGCTAGCTCCTTAAGAGTCCTTTCATCACCTGTCATTGCTCCAAAACTAGAGTCAAGTGAAAATGTAGAAGAGTAAACAGAAATTAGTGTCACAGATTGCAAAGATGCAGTAGGAGTTGATGATGATTCAGAGTGTTCAGAGTGATCCCTATGTGTCCTAATGTTCCTATGAAAAGTCCTATCAATCTCCTGGTCTAATGGATACAAATCTCCAGGGTTTGATTGGGTCATGCACTAGATATCAACTAACTAAATTGAAAACAAATTGAGTAAATGAAATAACAAGAACAATTGAAGTCTCTCTGCAGAATTTTGCAGAATTATGCAGCAAAAGTGCAAAAATCAGAATATAATGCAGCGAAATGAGTGCAAAAAATTGAAAGTGAGTAATTCATAAGTTGCAGCACTTGAATGAAGGAAATGATGCAGAAAATCATGCAACAACAATGCAGAAACAGATCACAAAATTCGTATGACTTTCAACATAACACAAAAACTCAAAATAAAACAAACACACTAACATGCAAGACACAAAAACAGAGTACCAAGCATGTTCAACATAAGTTCAGCACCAAAAATTTCCCGGCAACGGCGCCAATTTGATGAAATGAATTTAGCTACTCGTCATGCAAAAGATTGTCGTTAATCCTTATCAAATATGCAAAGAAATGAATGCAGTACTAGGGTGTTATCCTAGGTCATCTCCAAGGAATTTTTGGTTGGGAACATACATCGAACAAGTGTAAACATAGATTTTAAAGCAAGTAAATTGGGGGGGAGAGTTTGTCAATTTCCAGATTTAAATCAAAAACGAAATGTGAATTAATGAAATTTAATCAATTAAAATGAGTAATCCCTAGTCAATCAATGAGTTCTATCATTATTCTTTCAAATGATTCAATAATCTCCTTTCTTTCCCTTGAATTAAGTTAATCTAACAAGCGAATACTAACTTTAATATCCCAATTAAAATTAAGTATCTTAATGGGCTCCAATCTCTATCCCTAAGATTAAGCAACTTCAAGGATTAATCAAAATTAAGCAATTTTGAATTAGAATTTCGTTAGGTAAATTAGGGTTCATTAAACAATGTTCCCTTCATGCAAATTCCATTTCATTAAGAGATTAGGGTTAATAAATTCAAGGAAAGAAAGATTTGTATTGCAATTAATCCCAAGAATTCAAAATTCATGTGCATTGACTAGGAATTACAAGGAAGTTTAGCCCTCCATGTGGATGGGTTTCACAAATGAGAGAAAGAAATGCAAGAACGTAAACAACATTAATGTAAATTCAACAAAAATCAAAAGGAAAATTGGAAATTAAAACCTATAGAGGACCCTTGGCTGTCACCCAAGACTCCAATGTCGTAAGAAATTGTCCCAATTTGGTAAAGAAAAAATGTGTAAAGTGTAAAAAGTCTCGTACCCTAATTCCTAAAATCTATTTATAGTGGGAGACATGTCATCAAAGTGTCCACTTTGGGCCTTGAAAGCATCCACGCGCATTTCTCGTAAGTTTGCCAATTCTCTGGAGTTGCCACTATTGGACTTGAAAGTGGCAACTTTGAATGCGCGTAGCCACTTTGAAAGGCAAAAGTGGCCACGCACATAACGCTTCCAAAATGGCGTTCCTGGAGCTGCTGAAGTTGCTACTTTTGGACTTCAAAGTGTCCAATTTGGATGTGCGTAGCCACTTTGAAAGGCAATAGTGGCCACGCGCAACATGCTTCAAATTGGCGTCCCTGGAGCTTCTGGAGTTGCCACTTTTGGGCTTGAAAGTGGCTACTTTGGAACCTTTAATGCCCAGACTTGCTGTAGTTGCCACTTTTACTCCTAAAAGTGGCTACTTTGGGGGCAACTTTCATCCAAGGGCCAAGATTTCTCAAAATTAACTTGGAGACTCTGCAAAATTATTAAGATAATTAAAATTACAATCTATATCTATGTAAATAAATGCAAATTAACCAAAAATTAATAAACCTATGATATTTACTCAAAATGTGATTTCTATATTATTTGCACTATCTAAGTCCATTTTTTCTATCAAGAAGTACAAAAAAGGCAAGTAAAAATATAATAAAAAGTGGATTCATCAACCTTCAGCTCTTCTATATGTTGACAATTGAACTGTAGCATTTTCTACGTCATCTTCACTTGTACATAGCCTCTCAATACATTTATACAAGCCCTCCATAACTTCAGGATCATTCTCAATTTGTTTATTGCTATAAAAAAATTGAGGATTCAGATAATAACCTGCAGCATGTAATGGATGATGAAGTTGACACTCCCATCTTCTATCAATTATAGCAAAAATCTTTTTATATTTGCCTACATTTTCTTTGAATGCATTTTGGATGCTTTCTTTAGCTCTATCAATTGCCTCATATATATTACCCATTGCAGGCTTTCTTTCATTATCAACAAGTCTCAAAACTTGCACAAGTGGCCCCATAGCCTTAAGGCTGAAAACTATATCATTTCAAAAAGAAGGCATAAGCATAGTGTCTGTTGCCCTTTTTCTTTTAGCTTCTTTGGCTGTTTTGGACTTTAACCACTCATCGAAAGTGAACATTTTTCTAAGGTTATTTTTTTTATTATGCAACCTTTGTAATGTGAAGAAAAAGATGATTCAGAAATATAAGGGGGGTTGAAATTCCAAGATTGCCCCTTCTTAAAGGGCCCCAACGGTAAAAGACGAGGGGCAAAAACAGAAACGTGGGAGGATGGGATAGCGGCCGCTCCAGCCGCTATTTTCGGCGTTTTTTGCCGCTATTAACTACTCTGAGTGGTATTGGTATTCTTGTTAGGGCATATTTTCCCTAGTTTGATAAACAAGATTTTGTATCTAAAATCAATGTGTATAATTAGAAAGTTAAAAATTGATATAAAAATAAGGTTTATATAAGGATTTAGTCTCTTAAAAAAAATTTGTGAATTTTTTATTTTTGATTTAGTTCCTCTATTAGCAGAAGAAATTCCAAAATCTATAATAAAAGAGTCATAAGATAAAAATTCTAAATAATAAGTTTGAGTATTTTAAAAGGAGTTAATAAGAAATTGAAATTTAGAATATTCATTATTTATCTCTTTATTCAAATTAGTGTCTATCATTAGTGTCTATCATAAGGGAAATGCGTACTTTTTTTTCCTCAGTCCGGGATGCTAGCTGCCCCGTCGTTACGCCTTTAAGGGGCTACCCTCGGGGCAGTACTAGATCCGCTGCCCTCTTACTCGCTCAGCCACTCAATTACTTGTGAAATCGAGCAGTGGAGAAGCTCGAGCTTTTATACTAGATTGAGAGGGATCGCCTTCAATTATCATCACCTTGATAGCTTCCAGGACACTACTGAACTCCAATTTGTTCTCATTCTTAGCAGTTGTCAAGTACAAGAAGCAAAGCAGATTTGAACGCAATGAGTCATTAGAAAATCTTATTCTCAATATGCATAATTGTGCAAACAATTCATGTAAACATGCAGGATGTAGAGTTTCTATTTCTAACGAAAGAAAGAGCACACACAATTAATAAGTTATTGCACAACATCTTTAATAAAGAAGATGGTATACAAAATGAAATAGAATAAAAGTTCTCAAATGCCTTTTAAAATGTGGATATAGTATTTAAAAATTAAAATCTTTTATCATTAATCAGGTTAAACAATATCTGATTTTATTGCAATAAAAAATATCTGATTTTATTGCAATTGCTTGATGTTCATCCATGGCTTCACCCAAATTTTGGCTTCATATATCCTCTTCTTTCTAGCATCAATTGCTTCTAGTGTTCTTTGGCTTGCCTGCTACCACCTGTTCTTTGGCTTTCAATACTTCTGCAAATTCAAGAAAGGCATTCTGTACAAGAGGAAAATAAATAAGCTTAAATTTTGATTTAATAGTTGGCAAATTGTCAAAAGGGAAGGGGCAATGGTATCAGAGTGGCACAGTTGAGAAAATTCCACACGGATCAATTTGCTGGAAACAAGAAATAAAAAAAAAGACAGATGTATAGAACACAATAAAGCTGTATACATAGATTAGTTTTGGATTTAGATTCAGTCCCGTAACTGCACTGTCCCAATACATTATTTTGTATTTTCGCTTAAGCCTAAATGCACGATGCAGTCGTCAACTGCATTGAATCCCAATCCATTAGTTTTGCATCGCTGCTCCAACCACAACCCTATTTACGAGACAAGGTATTTTATCTCTCTCCACAAATACTCACATTTCCTATTGTTTCAGCATTTTTCCAATCCTCTAGTTGATTAATAATTAACTATTTTTGTCCTCACCTGACATTAACTTCTGCAAATACAAAAGCAACCAAGAAAGAGAGACTACTGAAAACTGGCTCTATAGATGTCAACATGATGATGCACCAAACACCCTCAACAATAACAAGCATACACGGGTTTTTCTGCTCAATGTGATGGGATGAATCTATACAAATTTCTTCAAATTAGCAATTTTTTTGTGCCTTTTAGGATTTTCTATTTTTGGACCTATGTTTATTTAAGCTTGGAATTTATAACTTGATTCTAAGATTTGGGCTAAATTTTTCTCTTTTATCTCTGAAGCACGGGTACCCCATTTTTCACGGAGTACTGAAGGTCATGCAAATCTCCTCGTCTAGTTCTTTGTATTTTAAATTTTCTTCCAATTCAAATTGTTATAATAAAGTTATCCTATTATAGCGGTTCACTATGAACTAAATCTCTATTATAAGGCGCAATTTTTTATATTTTATTTTTTATAATAAATTATAATGCCATATTTTCACGATTTATACCAAATTGCTACAGTAGAGTATCAAGTTTTTATTATTTAAATGAAATTGTAAGGTTCTATTGAACTACTATAATAAAATATAGTTTGTTTTAAAACAAAATTATAAGGTCCTATTATACAAGATAAACTAAAATTATCACAGTTAAAGTTAAATTTTTATATATAAAAAATAATAAAACAATAATAAGTATGATTGCTTCGTGTTCCCCTCCTTAAAGTTGGGTATACTTGAATATTATGGTGTTTACAAGAAGGTCAATGATGCAGAATGTGGCAGCATAATAAAAAATAAAATAGGACAACAGATAGCAGGTGTTTTAAAAAATCGTGGACTAACCTTTGTTTATTGAGCTTTGTTTTATGAGTCTTGAAGGGATTGAATATTGTTTGAAGACTAGGATTCAAACACATCAAATTACAATTAAATTCCTTGATGGTAACTAAAGTCATTTCAAGCAATGATGAAGAAAGGAGCTATCAAAAGAAAGTCAGATTGACATAGCCAAATTTGTATTGATATACTTGCTAATATGACTTGTCATCATAATTTTGCCTTATTAGTTCATTCTTAACCTTATTAGAATTAGAACAACTATTGTTACCTGATGTAATATGTATTTTTACACAACATAGTATTCATTTGTAATCTTTTTTTTTAGGCTTTAGCTTTCTTTGTTACCAGAAAAAAAGAAAATAATTATTCCATTATTGATATTATTGAGATAGAAATGGAAAAAAAATCATCATTTTATTCCCAATTCAAAAGTAAAAATGAAAATAATTTAAGCTAATTATTTTATTTTAATAATTTAAATGATAAAATACTATATGTTTTATTTTATATTATATTTTACTCTTTCATTAATCTAAATATGATCATAATCTAATCATTACGAAATTTTAACTAGGAAGTAATGAACGAAAGAGCAATTTAAAATTTTGTAGGGACTTATCTGCAACATTGCAGGATAGGCAGAAATCCATATTAAGTTATTCCGTACGTACGTGAGGAAGTTTTCACAGCCTGCATGCTAAAATTAAAAAAAAATTAAAGAATAAGTGCTCCCTTTTGTGTCTTTACTCTCTCTCTTGTTGATGCAAGTTGAACGGACCCACTCGGAGATGTCGGCCACACGCGGGGAAGATAAAGGGTCTGGTGGGTCACACCTCGGAAGTGTCATTTTCTTGCTGAGTAATCTCTCATTTGATTTTGAACCACAAGATGATTTTCCCGGGGTAATGCGATGCTTCTTCTTTTTCATTTTTTTTTTCTGGTCAAATTACTATATTGCTTGATTTGTGAAATGTAGATATGATATGATTGATTCTTGATTCTTGGACTCCCTACCGGTAAGGAAGTAAGAAACTCGTCAAAGTCGTGGAAATGGAGGCGTTCATAGTTAATTGTTCGGCGACAATGAGCATTAATTTTAAATGCGGCCCCAATTAGGGTAAAATTACCTGATATGTCTCACTTTTTAAATAAAATACAATCAGTTCTCAACATTGTAATCTACCATCCATCCATCTTGATCTTGGAGAACTGTCCTGTTCTCTGGGATTGAATGTCACAACCAAAAGTGGCATTCTTATGCCCCAGAAGAAGTTTTCCACTGATGTACTAAGAAGATTCAACATGACTGATTGCATGAAACTTGACAAGGAAGGACATTAAGTGTCAGTTGATGCTACTCTATACAAACAAATTGTGGGATCTCTGGTATTTTTTGCAATACTAGGCCTGGCTTGGCTTACAGTGTTGGTTTGATAAGTAGACACATGTAAGAGCCTAGACATTCTCATCTCATGGCAGCTAAGAGAATTCTAATGTAACATCAGACTTCAGGATTATTTTTTTTTAATAACCAAAAAATGTAGCAGCTGATGTCATTGTTAGTTTCTCTGATTTTGATTGGTGTGGAGATAAAAATGATCGTAAGAGCACTATGTGTTCATGATTAGGAAGACACCAATAGCTTGGTGTTCCAGTAAACAAACTGTGGTGGCCTTACGTACATGTGAACTTGAGTACATGTCAGCCTCAATGGGAGCATGTCAAGTTATGTGGCTTGAGAGTTTGCTCGAAGAAATGAATCTGAGAGGATCACATTCCATGAAGTTGCTAGTTGATAATATATCAGCAATCAAGAAGTAAGCATGTAGAGACAAGATTTCATTTCCGGTGAGATCAAATGAACAAGGGTAGACTTGAGCTGGTCTACTGCAAGTGGATCAAATTGCTGCTATTATGACAAAACCCTCGCAAGCTGGAAGATTCTGTGAACTTTTGAGTAGTTAGATATAGGGGAAGTGCTGGTGTGTAATTCTGAAATTGTTGGGTGAGCTGGTCTGTCCGATGTGGGCTCTGGTATTGTATATAAATATACCTTTCATGATCAATAACAGAGTACCAAAGATAGACGATTTCATTCGTTCTCTTCTCCGTGCGTCTGATCTGAATTTCTCTAACACGACTGGAACATTCATCAGATTGACAGAAATAATGCATTTTTTATTGAAAGCCTAAATGAAGAGGTTTAAATGGTACAATCTCATGGATTTTCCTATGGTAACAGCAATCAAGTTTGTCAGCTTCATAAGGCAGTGTATGCCCTCAAGCAGGCTCCTTGACCCTGGTTTCAGAAGCTTGGAAGTAGAATATAATAATTGTTCTCTTATTTTCAAACTAGAATGTAATTTCATACTTACTGATTCGAGGCCCAAAGTAATACTTATTTTATGATTGCATTTTGCCCTTGCAGGCTGTGCCCATTCTTCCGTATCGCGTTGAAAATCTTGCTGCAACTTATATCTTGGTTAGTGAAGCAAACTGCCTTCCTTTTGTTCTTTACTTCATTTTTTTTCATAGGCTTCTTCACCTAAAGTTGATTGATATGTGGTAAAAAATTATCTTTTGTCATTTATGTTGAAGTTAAATCCTATTGCGTTGCAACTCCAGTTTCTCTGTTGAGGTATTTGTGCTTCTTAGTAACTTAGTTTACTGCTTGCTATGTTATTGTTATGCATGTCCACGATAATAAGAAGACAGCATTTATGTTTGTCTTATATTTTACATTGAATGCATGGTTGATAGTTGATTTTCTGCTTCTTAGAAAGGTGTTATTCCTTTTACGTTTCAGTTCTGTTTAATAAATTATTTTTTGAGAAGTTTGATTCAAGTCCAGTTTGGTGAGCTTACGTAGAACTACTTTTTTGAAAGAAAAAAAAATAAGGGATAAAATAAATATTTTTTTAATAAGTTAAAATAAATTTATGTTCTTTTATTTTTTAAAACTTTTCTCAATTAACATCTTTAAAATATGAAGTGCATGGGTTCATTTTAATTTATGAAAATATTTTATTTATTTATTTTTTCTCAAAATCACTTTTAAAGAAACTCATCCAAACTTTATAAAATACTTTTAAATTTTCTACTGTATTAATTTTTTTTCTTTCCAAAAAAGTCTTTAATTAAATGTGGGAATTCAATTTTTTGGACTTTCATTATTGTGAAAATCAAAAGATTATGATTATCTCTCTCAATCGTATTATTTAACTAGGTGAAAAAACGTTAAAGGTAATTAAGGGAAATCATGTCTTCTTGACAAATTTATTATGAATAACAAAATTATTATTTTTTATTTCCTATGAGGCGATTAAAGGGGTCGTGCACATAGGACCAAGTTGACTGGTAAAATTACGTTTATTTATTAACATTTGGAGTTTTGATGCTTTTGTGTGAAAAACAATTGTATCTGCTGAACAGTTTTTTCTGCAAGGAAACTGTATTGTAGTTAAGAAACAGGAGCTCCCTCGATCTAAAAGGGAATACAAGCTTCTCAAATTTGTCTTCTATGGCGATTGGCGAGTCACTTAGGAATAAGTGGCTCCTTTACATTCTTATCGCCTTTTCAAGTCAGTTAAGTGTTGCTCTGTTTACAGCCACTGGAACAAATTTTATCAAGCAGCCTCAATGCTGCTGGCTTGATACGTGCTATCTATGTCAACTTTGGGCTAATGGGTTACTATGAGCTCAACCCCAATATAGAGGTAATCACTCGACCGGTGGCATTTGAAGCGCAGTTGTGTAAGTTACTTTTACTTTGAGCTCCCAACCTAGTCCTTTTAGGGACACGAATGGACACAGATATATAGCTAAGAGTAAGACTTGCAAATTTTTTGTAGATGAATTATTCGGAGCTGGAAGAATAACCAATCCTAATAACGATCAAGTGATTTGGCACAGAATAACTGACTTGTCAAGCATAGTGTCCGCTTTACCTGCAAACTCCCGAAAAATAGGTATGAACTATTAAATTTTGTTTGCGTTTCTTTTGGGTTCCAATTTGACTCGAGTAATTAATTGGCTGGCATGGATGTGAAATTGTAAATTTAGGGTGCATGCATGGTGCTCGTTCCCAAGGGTTCACAAACTTCGAAGACTACATCACAGCTGCTTCTGGTGAACAGATTTATGTGTTTGTGGTGCGTAAGAACTGACTGCTCCTTTTATTTCATATGCCCAGTGTTTTTGCCTGATCGCACGGTGTATATATATATATATATATATATATAGTTAAGATTTTCTTACACTAGTGTAAGTTTAAAAACTCCTATATCAAATTTGAACTTTTAGTTTAACTTATATTTAATGGGTTATAATTTATTACTTCACTGTCGTTAGATGTAAGTTAAATAAAAAGTTCAGATTGGATATAAGAATTTTTAGACTTATACTGGTATAAGAAGATCCTTTCCTTATATGTATATAAGGTATGTTAGTATGTTTGGTAAAGTGGCAAAGAGGTAAATGTCAGGGAAAGATTATTTACACTTCCTCAAAGAAAATAATAATAGCTATAAACAGTTCTCTTCGATCATAAAAATGTTCAGATTGGTCAAATTGACACTCAAGAGATCCACACATTCATTGATGATTTTGTGAAAGGTATGACACTTATTTACGAATATATTATTGCTATTTAAATTTACATATGACTATGCCATGGTAAAATAGCTTCAAAAAAGGAAACCAGAAACTTGCATGATCTCATGTTTATTCTTAATTTATTTTCTTTGCAGTTTCTAACTATGATCTGGTTGCGAGTCATTGCTTGAATCGTGTCATCTCTGCAATGGAGAGTAAATGGGGGATTTTTTAATTCATGTAACCTGGATTTTCTTCCAAAGTTGGCCTTGCATTTTCTATATGATCCTAGATTGTCTATTCTCTATACCATATTCGTCATTGTATAGTTTAAAACCTCCATTGAAACTATTAATGAATTAGCAAGGAAACACTCATTTGATACATGCTCGGATGAACAATGATTTGGGGAAAAATTTATGGGTGGACCAGGATCATGTAGGAGGCAATGTGATCATTGGTGTCAGGATACTAGGATTAATATTTTCTGCACAAGAACCCCCAATTTTAGTTCTCTCACGTTGAAGGATTCCATTTCTTTTTGGGATAGGGGTTCCTACATGCACGTAAACTAGTAAATCGATCATTATTGCCTGAAGAACAAAAATAGCAGAGAACTTAGTGCTATGTTTAACGTGGGAAATGAAATGTTTAAAGTTCAAAATTATTTAACCACTGTATGTATTTAGATACATTGTGTGAGAATAAGTTTGTTTGTGTTACAAAAATGACCTACTTTTGTGTTAGATGTTTCGAAAAACTTGTTATTAAAAAATTTATTGACAAATTTTTATTGAACAAAATGCATAAAAAGTTTATTTTAAATGAAAAAAAAAAAGCATAAATCATATGACAGTCTACGTAAATTTATTTTTCGAGCTCGGCCGACCAAGAAACAGCTAAACCTCACATAATGTTTTATTTTAAAATAAAAACATATAATTTAATAAATACTAGTTTTAAAAAATTAATACTAGTGAGTAGATTCAGTAATATATAAATGTTTAATTTTAAAATAAAACACATAAGTAATTTAATAATTAAAAGTAATACACATGCATAATAATTATAAATATTTTAATTAAAAAACATTATATATGTGTATGGTGTAAAATATTCATATATAATAAATTTAATATAATATAAACAGTAACACATTAAATTAACAATAAAAAGCATGTCTTTAATAACAAAACAAGTAATTAAATTCTTTAATAAATTAAAAATTATAATTATGATCTAATAGATTTCACGTGCATTTTGTACAATATAGATAAATTTATAATAACTTATATGAATTTAACATTTTTGATGAATCATGATGACTGCAAAGGTGTTTAATATAGATTTTTGTAAATAAATATTTTGAAAATGAAAAAGTACAACATGTAATAGTCAATTATATATATCATGTTTCTTTTACTTGAAGTGTCAAATTTTTACTTACTTTATATTATTTTTACATTATTAACTTTGTTCTTAATATTTATATTTGACTTTTTATTCATTGAATAGCCACAATCTCAAACTCCAATTTCAACATGTCATCCTTTACCTCAAATTATGATACCTATAAATTTATAATGATTAAATTAATCATAATTTGTGTATGTGTATTAAGTTAATATAAGATAAAATATGAGAAATTTTAATGGTTAGTAATAGTAAATTTCTATTCACTTTAGAACAATAAAAGTTGGGCCTTTATTGTAACACTCTCATTTTTAGATAGTGGTAATAATGGATTATTAATTGATGCTAGATAATGTTAGAGGGTGTCACGAAGGATTTTAAGTGTTTAGTATGAGAATATGTGGTTGAGATATCTTTTGTGTGAATAATGGATGAAAAGATGCTTGTTTGATGGTTTGGACTGTTTGGTTGTTTGGACTAAGTGGTTGGTACATGTTCATATGTATTATATGATAATTGTTCAATGTGAAATATTATGAAATTTGCTAAGTGATTATTATGAGATTTTGTGAAATATGTTTGAGTAAAATGATATTGATTAGAAAGGTGTTAACAGTTATGACTATATCAATAAGTATATGAGTAGAATGGACTGAAATAGAATTAGTTTAGAAATGCTTTATTAAGCACGATTCTATGAATGAGAAAGAGAATAACTTTGAGAATGACCTAAGATATGGATGGAATCTAGTGTGAATAGTTATGGAAATACACTGGAGGTATAAAGTCCGAAGAAGATGAAAATCTGGCGAAACGTAGGGTGGTGAGCAACATTCGCGTATGTGTACACACTCTTTCTGAGAGCGAATGCGTCACACGGCCTCACACTTGTTTCCTGACTAGACTCTTGACCTATGTCTATGCTAAAGGGCCCGATTATTGTATATATTATATCTGTGTGCATGGGTGAGTACTTTACATTATCACACACAAACACAAAGACTCACCTTGCATATTCTAACATTACATAATTGAATTTAATTTATTCATCACAACCACACGCACATATCAACCATTTATACACGTACGCTCACTGTACGCAGAATTAAATCACATCTGAGACGTCCTTATTTTCAATAGGTATTTCTCAATGTCATCTCATTTCTTGTGGTGAATAAGGAATAAATTAAAGCGTTTAATAACTACTCAATTTCAAATGTATACACATTAACATGCTTATTATATTTTTGTCCTCAAGCACAATATTTAGAGTACATAATATAATATTACATACCATCTAAATTGTTTTTGAAATTATTTAACTCTGAAACATTACAAGGAAGGATAATAGTCTAGGATAACATACTACACATAATACATAAATAAACTAAACTCCTCCTCTCCTCTTGACTCATTCCTTATTCATTCAACCCCTCTAGAGGAGGGTCGAGATTAATGCCAAGGTATGCAGCTACGTGGCAGAGAGGAAAAGATACCTCCACTCTAACTTCTCCCTGTATAATAGTATATAATGTAGGGATTATTAACAGTAGATATAGTTAAGATAATAAAGCCTTGAAATATGATGGTCTGGTTGGAGTCATTGAAACTCCACTTTCCAGTCCCCATACTAAAGGTCATGGTGTTAGATTGTTTTAATAATCTTATTATAGTGACCTATGTAACTTATAGCATGATTCTAATTAATGATTTTATGTGATGGTGGTTAAATATAAAATATAGAGTCATTGAGGGTATAATTGTAAATACAATTATAAGGAAACCCTCCCCTCTCCCTTCATATAAATTAAATAGCAGTTACCAAATGGAGGTTACAGTATTCTCTATTTTTCACTTTCACGGTCTCTGAGTGAGCTCACGGTAAACGCAAGAAAGGAACTCTCTCTCAACCATCCGAGAGGAGCTAAAAGAGGAAGAAAGAGTTGGAAAAAATACTAAGGGATCAACGTCATCAAAGAGAGAGGTAACATCAAGGAACAATGGATTTAGGTTAGTGCTTTCTAAACTCTTAATTGTATGAGAACCATATATTGTGTTGTGAGAACAACGTAATTCAAGATCAAAGGGAAAAGGTAATTTTATAATAGTCATTGCATAATGGAAATTACATAATGGAATAAGAAAAATTCTAACAGTTGGTATTAGAGTAAGGTTGTGAATTTCGTTGATTCTTCATAAGAGATTGGTTCTCCATTAAAGTTTTTCCCCAATTACATGAACCCTAGGTATATTATATGATGGATTGACATGATTTTGATGTTAAATAATTGTTTTGGATTTAATAATTAAAAACCGTAAGGTTTTGGAAGCTAGAAACATTGGATTTTGAATTTGTAATATGAGCAGGGCCATATATTAGTGAGTAGGGCCATGCATCAGGGAGTAGGGTCATGCATCAGGAACAAGCACGGTCATGCTTCAATGAAGCACGACCTTGCATAATGGAAGCACGGCATTGCATATTATAAGCACAACCATGCATCAATTATAAGCACGACTATGCATCAGGAAGCACGGCCATGCATCAAGTAAAAGCACGGCCGTGCATAGTGATTTTACGGCAGAATAAGGAATATAATTCATAAAATTTATAGATCAATTTAGAATTATATCAAGGTGGATTTTACTTACTAAAGTGATTAAATTCTCAAATTAATTAATTCTAAATTGTATGATCATGATGAAAACTTCACAATTTAGTGCTTAATTTTAAGGGTAGCTTGTTAGTCACTAAAGTGGCCTGACTTTAAAAGTTCTTTAAACATTTAATTGTGTGTTGTAAATTGTTCAAAATTGTTTAATGCTACATGAAAACATAAAGAGTGAACAATTTAGCTTATTAATTATAACGTTAGGAGATCACCCAAAGGTGGATCATTACATATGATTAATGATATTAAGGAGACATGTAAGCACTTCATAATATGTTTGTATATCCAAAGATGACTTGCATATTGGTTTGAGTGACTGATTGTCAATTAAAATTATTTATTAGCATCATTATAGATAAATTGTGTATTTAGGCGTTACCCAAAGGTAAACTTAGATGTATAATTGATGATGGTTGGTTGTCTGAATCCATTAAGTTTATTCAAAGCATAAATGTTTAAGCATGTGTTAAATATTTCAGTCCCTATGAATACGTATGGCATGAGTAATGGCGTGATGATTGGGCTGAACAAGTTCGATTCCAGCTAGGTGTTATGGAGTTAAACCTAATAATCATTATGGAACAAGAGCCTGCAGCCATCATAGAGACCAGTACTAAAGAGGAAAGGACTCTTCGTGAGGCTTGAGAAAGGTCAGACAGGCTGAGGTTGAGCTTGCTGAAAATGTGAAGCCATCAATGCCAAAGACTAAAAAGACTAGGGATTTATGGCAAAGGTAAAAGAGTATGCACAATCGGATATTACTAACAAGTCCATTATAGGCACCCTGTTGACTGAGTTGACTACTAAGAAGTTTGATTGGTCACAGCCCATTCATGACCATATGACTGACATGATCAATCAAGCAGCAAAGTTGAAATCAATGGGCATGGAGGTAAAAGAATTCTTTCTAGTTCAGTTCATTTTGAACTTACTCCCTCCTGAGTTTAGTCAGTTCTAGGTGAATTACAACACCATTAAAGATAAATGGAACATACAAGAATAAGGCCATGCTGGTTCAGGAGGAAGGGAGGCTAAAGAAGGTGAAAGAACACTCTGTCCATCTCACATTTCATGAAGGGGCTAGTACTAGCAAGGCTAAGCCAGGTAAGAAGGACAACAAGGACAAGAAGGATAAGGCCTTATTAAAGGTTCGTGAAGGCCGAATCCAGAAGGGCCAGAGGTGCTTCTTCTGCAAGAAGATTGGCCACTTCAAGAAAGATTGTCCGAAGAGAAAGGTTTGATTCGAAAGGAAAGGTATATGTTATGTTTCAGTATGCTCTAAATCAAATCTTATTGAGGTACCTAAAAACACCTGGTGGTTAGATTCTAGTGCAACTACTTATGTGTCACATGTAATGCAGGAATTTCTTTCGATCTAGCCTATAAGCGGAACTGAAAAGTTCTTGTACATGAAAAATATAATAAAGGCACGGATAGAAGGAACAGAGACTTACAGATTGATCTTGCATAGTAGTTGTTGCATAGATCTAGAAAGGTGTCTTTATGATCCTGAATGTGCTAGAAATTTGGTTTCCGTTGCAAAGTTGAACGAATTTGGTTTAATTTTAAGATTTAAAATTGTACCTTTTCTTTGTATAAACACTTGTACTATTTTGGATCTGATACACTAATTGATGGTTTATATCGTTTCAATCTTAATGTTAAATTAGATAAATCTCTGTTTCATGTTGAGAATGCTATTAGTAGTAATTTGAATGTGCATAATGAATGCTTTGCTTTCTTGTGGCATCAAAGGTTAGGTCATATATCTAAAGAAAGGATGATGAGGTTAATGAAAAATGAAATTTTACTTCAATTAGATTTTGTTGACTAGGATGTATGTGTGGATTGTATTAAAGAAAAACAAACCAAACACACATCAAAGAATCTAGCCACAAGAAGCAGTCAACTCTTAGAGTTGATACACACTGATATTTGTGGTCTGTTTAACATCTCGTCTTGGGGTGGTGAAAGATATTTTATTATCTTTATTGATGACTACTCACGTTATTGTTATCTGTATGTGTTGCATGAAAAATCTAAATCAATGGATGTCTTACAGGTGTTCATTGATGAGGTGGAAAGGCAACTAGATAGAAAGGTAAAGGTTGTGAGTTCATACCTATTTTCCGGGAGTTTGCAGGTAAAGCGGACACTATGCTTGACAAGTCAGTTATTCTGTGCCAAATCACTTGATCGTTGTTAGGATTGGTTATTCTTCCAGCTCCGAATAATTCATCTACAAAAAATTTGCAAGTCTTACTCTTAGCTATATATCTGTATCCATTCGTGTCCCTAAAAGGACTAGGTTGGGAGCTCAAAGTAAAAGTAACTTACACAACTGCGCTTCAAATGCCACCGGTCGAGTGATTACCTCTGTATTGGGGTTGAGCTCATAGTAACCCATTGGCCCAAAGTTGACATAGATAGCACGTATCAAGCCAGCAGCATTGAGGCTGCTTGATAAAATTTGTTCCAGTGGCTGTAAACAGAGCAACACTTAACTGACTTGAAAAGGCGATAAGAATGTAAAGGAGCCACTTATTCCTAAGTGACTCGCCAATCGCCATAGAAGACAAATTTGAGAAGCTTGTATTCCCTTTTAGATCGAGGGAGCTCCTGTTTCTTAACTACAATACAGTTTCCTTGCAGAAAAAACTGTTCAGCAAATACAATTGTTTTTCACACAAAAGCATCAAAACTCCAAATGTTAATAAATAAACGTAATTTTACCAGTCAACTTGGTCCTATGTGCACGACCCCTTTAATCGCCTCATAGGAGATAAAAAATAATAATTTTGTTATTCATAATAAATTTGTCAAGAAGACATGATTTCCCTTAATTACCTTTAACGTTTTTTCACCTAGTTAAATAATACGATTGAGAGAGATAATCATAATCTTTTGATTTTCACAATAATGAAAATCCAAAAAATTGAATTCCCACATTTAATTAAAGACTTTTTTGGAAAGAAAAAAAATTAATACAGTAAAAAATTTAAAAGTATTTTATAAAGTTTGGATGAGTTTCTTTAAAAGTGATTTTGAGAAAAAATAAATAAATAAAATATTTTCATAAATTAAAATGAACCCATGCACTTCATATTTTAAAGATGTTAATTGAGAAAAGTTTTAAAAAATAAAAGAACATAAATTTATTTTAACTTATTAAAAAAATATTTATTTTATCCCTTATTTTTTTTTCTTTCAAAAAAGTAGTTCTACGTAAGCTCACCAAACTGGACTTGAATCAAACTTCTCAAAAAATAATTTATTAAACAGAACTGAAACGTAAAAGGAATAACACCTTTCTAAGAAGCAGAAAATCAACCATCAACCATGCATTCAATGTAAAATATAAGACAAACATAAATGCTGTCTTCTTATTATCGTGGACATGCATAACAATAACATAGCAAGCAGTAAACTAAGTTACTAAGAAGCATAAATACCTCAACAGAGAAACTGGAGTTGCAACGCAATAGGATTTAACTTCAACATAAATGACAAAAGACAATTTTTTACCACATATCAATCAACTTTAGGTGAAGAAGCCTATGAAAAAAAATGAAGTAAAGAACAAAAGGAAGGCAGTTTGCTTCACTAACCAAGATATAAGTTGCAGCAAGATTTTCAACGCGATACGGAAGAATGGGCACAGCCTGCAAGGGCAAAATGCAATCATAAAATAAGTATTACTTTGGGCCTCGAATCAGTAAGTATGAAATTACATTCTAGTTTGAAAATAAGAGAACAATTATTATATTCTACTTCCAAGCTTCTGAAACCAGGGTCAAAGAGCCTGCTTGAGGGCATACACTGCCTTATGAAGCTGACAAACTTGATTGCTGTTACCATAGGAAAATCCATGAGATTGTACCATTTAAACCTCTTCATTTAGGCTTTCAATAAAAAATGCATTATTTCTGTCAATCTGATGAATGTTCCAGTCGTGTTAGAGAAATTCAGATCAGACGCACGGAGAAGAGAACGAATGAAATCGTCTATCTTTGGTACTCTGTTATTGATCATGAAAGGTATATTTATATACAATACCAGAGCCCACGTCGGACAGACCAGCTCACCCAACAATTTCAGAATTACACACCAGCACTTCCCCTATATCTAACTACTTAAAAGTTCACAGAATCTTCCAGCTTGCGAGAGTTTTGTCATAATAGCAGCAATTTGATCCACTTGCAGTAGACCAGCTCAAGTCTACCCTTGTTCATTTGATCTCACCGAAAATGAAACCTTGTCTCTACATGCTTACTTCTTGATTGCTGATATATTATCAACTAGCAACTTCATGGAATGTGATCCTCTCAGATTCATTTCTTCGAGCAAACTCTCAAGCCACATAACTTGACATGCTCCCATTGAGGCTGACATGTACTCAAGTTCACATGTACGTAAGGCCACCACAGTTTGTTTACTGGAACACCAAGCTATTGGTGTCTTCCTAATCATGAACACATAGTGCTCTTACGATCATTTTTATCTCCACACCAATCAAAATCAGAGAAACTAACAATGACATCAGCTGCTACATTTTTTGGTTATTAAAAAAAAATAATCCTGAAGTCTGATGTTACATTAGAATTCTCTTAGCTGCCATGAGATGAGAATGTCTAGGCTCTTACATGTGTCTACTTATCAAACCAACACTGTAAGCCAAGCCAGGCCTAGTGTTGCAAAAAATACCAGAGATCCCACAATTTGTTTGTATAGAGTAGCATCAACTGACACTTAATGTCCTTCCTTGTCAAGTTTCATGCAATCAGTCATGTTGAATCTTCTTAGTACATCAGTGGAAAACTTCTTCTGGGGCATAAGAATGCCACTTTTGGTTGTGACATTCAATCCCAGAGAACAGGACAGTTCTCCAAGATCAAGATGGATGGATGGTAGATTACAATGTTGAGAACTGATTGTATTTTATTTAAAAAGTGAGACATATCAAGTAATTTTACCCTAATTGGGGCCGCATTTAAAATTAATGCTCATTGTCGCCGAACAATTAACTATGAACGCCTCCATTTCCACGACTTTGACGAGTTTCTTACTTCCTTACCGGTAGGGAGTCCAAGAATCAAGAATCAATCATATCATATCTACATTTCACAAATCAAGCAATATAGTAATTTGACCAGAAAAAAAAAAATGAAAAAGAAGCATCGCATTACCCCGGGAAAATCATCTTGTGCTTCAAAATCAAATGAGAGATTACTCAGGAAGAAAATGACACTTCCGAGGTGTGACCCACCAGACCCTTTATCTTCCCCGCGTGTGGCCGACATCTCCGAGTGGGTCCGTTCAACTTGCATCAACAAGAGAGAGAGTAAAGACACAAAAGGGAGCACTTATTCTTTAATTTTTTTTAATTTTAGCATGCAGCTCACGTACGGAATAACTTAATATGGATTTCTGCCTATCCTGCAATGTTGCAGATAAGTCCCTACAAAATTTTAAATTGCTCTTTCGTTCATTACTTCCTAGTTAAAATTTCGTAATGATTAGATTATGATCATATTTAGATTAATGAAAGAGTAAAATATAATATAAAATAAAACATATAGTATTTTATCATTTAAATTATTAAAATAAAATAATTAGCTTAAATTATTTTCATTTTTACTTTTGAATTGGGAATAAAATGATGATTTTTTTTCATTTCTATCTCAATAATATCAATAATGGAATAATTATTTTCTTTTTTTTTCTTTTTTTCTGGTAACAAAGAAAGCTAAAGCCTAAAAAAAAAGATTACAAATGAATACTATGTTGTGTAAAAATACATATTACATCAGGTAACAATAGTTGTTCTAATTCTAATAAGGTTAAGAATGAACTAATAAGGCAAAATTATGATGACAAGTCATATTAGCAAGTATATCAATACAAATTTGGCTATGTCAATCTGACTTTCTTTTGATAGCTCCTTTCTTCATCATTGCTTGAAATGACTTTAGTTACCATCAAGGAATTTAATTGTAATTTGATGTGTTTGAATCCTAGTCTTCAAACAATATTCAATCCCTTCAAGACTCATAAAACAAAGCTCAATAAACAAAGGTTAGTCCACGATTTTTTAAAACACCTGCTATCTGTTGTCCTATTTTATTTTTTATTATGCTGCCACATTCTGCATCATTGACCTTCTTGTAAACACCATAATATTCAAGTATACCCAACTTTAAGGAGGGGAACACGAAGCAATCATACTTATTATTGTTTTATTATTTTTTATATATAAAAATTTAACTTTAACTGTGATAATTTTAGTTTATCTTGTATAATAGGACCTTATAATTTTGTTTTAAAACAAACTATATTTTATTATAGTAGTTCAATAGAACCTTACAATTTCATTTAAATAATAAAAACTTGATACTCTACTGTAGCAATTTGGTATAAATCGTGAAAATATGGCATTATAATTTATTATAAAAAATAAAATATAAAAAATTGCGCCTTATAATAGAGATTTAGTTCATAGTGAACCGCTATAATAGGATAACTTTATTATAACAATTTGAATTGGAAGAAAATTTAAAATACAAAGAACTAGACGAGGAGATTTGCATGACCTTCAGTACTCCGTGAAAAATGGGGTACCCGTGCTTCAGAGATAAAAGAGAAAAATTTAGCCCAAATCTTAGAATCAAGTTATAAATTCCAAGCTTAAATAAACATAGGTCCAAAAATAGAAAATCCTAAAAGGCACAAAAAAATTGCTAATTTGAAGGCTGTATAGATTCATCCCATCACATTGAGCAGAAAAACCCGTGTATGCTTGTTATTGTTGAGGGTGTTTGGTGCATCATCATGTTGACATCTATAGAGCCAGTTTTCAGTAGTCTCTCTTTCTTGGTTGCTTTTGTATTTGCAGAAGTTAATGTCAGGTGAGGACAAAAATAGTTAATTATTAATCAACTAGAGGATTGGAAAAATGCTGAAACAATAGGAAATGTGAGTATTTGTGGAGAGAGATAAAATACCTTGTCTCGTAAATAGGGTTGTGGTTGGAGCAGCGATGCAAAACTAATGGATTGGGATTCAATGCAGTTGACGACTGCATCGTGCATTTAGGCTTAAGCGAAAATACAAAATAATGTATTGGGACAGTGCAGTTACGGGACTGAATCTAAATCCAAAACTAATCTATGTATACAGCTTTATTGTGTTCTATACATCTGTCTTTTTTTTTATTTCTTGTTTCCAGCAAATTGATCCGTGTGGAATTTTCTCAACTGTGCCACTCTGATACCATTGCCCCTTCCCTTTTGACAATTTGCCAACTATTAAATCAAAATTTAAGCTTATTTATTTTCCTCTTGTACAGAATGCCTTTCTTGAATTTGCAGAAGTATTGAAAGCCAAAGAACAGGTGGTAGCAGGCAAGCCAAAGAACACTAGAAGCAATTGATGCTAGAAAGAAGAGGATATATGAAGCCAAAATTTGGGTGAAGCCATGGATGAACATCAAGCAATTGCAATAAAATCAGATATTGTTTAACCTGATTAATGATAAAAGATTTTAATTTTTAAATACTATATCCACATTTTAAAAGGCATTTGAGAACTTTTATTCTATTTCATTTTGTATACCATCTTCTTTATTAAAGATGTTGTGCAATAACTTATTAATTGTGTGTGCTCTTTCTTTCGTTAGAAATAGAAACTCTACATCCTGCATGTTTACATGAATTGTTTGCACAATTATGCATATTGAGAATAAGATTTTCTAATGACTCATTGCATTCAACTCTGCTTTGCTTCTTGTACTTGACAACTGTTAAGAATGAGAACAAATTGGAGTTCAGTAGTGTCCTGGAAGCTATCAAGGTGATGATAATTGAAGGCGATCCCTCTCAATCTAGTATAAAAGCTCGAGCTTCTCCACTGCTCGATTTCACAAGTAATTGAGTGGCTGAGCGAGTAAGAGGGCAGCGGATCTAGTACTGCCCCGAGGGTAGCCCCTTAAAGGCGTAACGACGGGGCAGCTGGCATCCCGGACTGAGGAAATAAAAGTACTCATTTCCCTTATGATAGACACTAATTTGAATAAAGAGATAAATAATGAATATTCTAAATTTCAATTTCTTATCAACTCCTTTTAAAATACTCAAACTTATTATTTAGAATTTTTATCTTATGACTCTTTTATTATAGATTTTGGAATTTCTTCTGCTAATAGAGGAACTAAATCAAAAATAAAAAATTCACAAATTTTTCTAAGAGACTAAATCCTTATATAAACCTTATTTTTATATCAATTTTTAACTTTCTAATTATACACATTGATTTTAGATACAAAATCTTGTTTATCAAACTAGAGAAAATATGCCCTAACAAGAATACTAGTACCACTCAGAGTAGTTAATAGCCGCAAAAGCGACAGAAAACGCCAAAAATAGCGGCTGGAGCGGCCGCTATCCCATCCTCCCACGTTTCTATTTTTGCCCCTCGTCTTTTAAGGAGGGGCAATCTTGAAATTTCAACCTCCTTTATATTTCTGAATCATCTTCTTCTTCAACCCTAGCCTCCGTATGCTCTCCTCTCTTCTCTCCTCTGTTCTCTGTTTTCCGATTATGAGTGTTCTCTGTGCTCTGTTTTTTCGGTGAGGCTTCTATTTTGATTTTTCGGTCATCTTCTTCATCTCTGGCGAGCTTCTAACGTGACCCAAATTATTTTGAGTCATTTTCTTCATATCTTGTCATCTTCTTCAAGGTCAGCACAACTTTTGACATCACTGAAATACTTTCCAGTCATCTTCTCCAACTCCAGCAGACTTCCGGCAAACTTTCCGGTGAAACTGAAAAAAAAAAATTTCCTATATTTTTCTCTATTTTGATTCTTCTATTATTTTCTGTTCGAAATTTCAAAAGCTTAAAAGAAGAAGTAATGGCTACTCCTCCCAATCAGTCACAAGGGACCGGCTCTGTTTCGATTTCATCCTGTGTATTAGTGAAGCCTTCAAGAAATAATTTGGATATAGGTTGGCAATGGAATAGTTTAAAAGACATAAATAATAAAAAGTCTGTTACTTGTGACTTTTGTGAAAAAATGACTACAGGCGGTATTACCCGAGCAAAGAGGCACCAAATGGGAGTGAAGGGAGATGTTGATAAGTGTCCAAGGATTCCCAAAGAAATAAAAGAAACACTAATAGCAGCTCATGAGAAAAAGAGAATTGAAAAAGAGGTATATTTACTTCAGCATGATGAAGATGATATGAGGAAGAAGAGGTGCAAGAAATTCAAAATATTCGTAGTGAAAAATGACCTGCAACCTCAAGTGTAGCATCAGCTTATGTTAGTGGTTGTAATGCCGCCAAAAAAGGAAAAAATGTCAAGGGCCCATTGAATTTATTGTGGTTAAAGAGTCCAGAAACAAACATCAAATTAGCAAAAAACAAAAAGAAAAACAAGTATTAATGATGCTTGTGTCAAAGAGGCAAGAGCAAGAACAATTCAATATATAGAGCGATTCCTTTGTAGGAATGGAATTGCTTTCAACTTTGTGTGCTCAAAAAGTTTCAAATTAATGGTTGAAGCTATTGGAAACTATGGTCCACATCTAAAGCCTCCTAGTTATCATGAGTGTAGAGTTCCTCTTCTTAAAAAGGAGTTAGAGTATACAAAGGAAATGTTGAAAAGTCGTGAAGAAGAAAGAGAAAAATGTAGATGTTCAATTATGTCAGATGTGTGGACGGATAAAAAAAATAAAACATTGATCAATTTCTTAGTAAATTGTCCAACTAGTTCTAAGTTTGTAAAAAACATTGATGCATCTACTTATATGAAAACCGAAAAAAAGTTGTTTGAGCTCTTGGATAGCTTTGTTGAAGAGATTGGAGAGAAAAATGTTGTGCAAGTAGTTACTAATAATGAAAGTAATTATTCTTAACTATCTCTATTAATATCAGTTTCTAATTATTTTATTAGTTTCTAATTTTAGACTATGCAATTTAATTTTAGGTAAGTTGTTGCAAACTAAAAGACCACATTTGTTTTGGACTCCATGCACTACACACTGTATTGACTTGATATTAGAAGACATTGGAAAAATACCTAGAGTCAAGAGAACAATCCAAAGGGGAGTTACTCTTGTAGGTTTTATTTAAAATCATTCATTGACTTTGAACATTATGAGAAGGTTCACAAATAAAACTGAATTGGTTAGATATGGAGTGACAAGGTTTGTCACAACATTCCTCACATTGCAAAGGTTGCATAATCAAAAAAACAACCTTAGAAAATGTTCACTTCCGATGAGTGGTTAAAGTCCAAAACAGCCAAAGAAGCTAAAGAAAAAGGGCAACAGACACTGTGCTTATGCCTTCTTTTTAGAATGATATGGTTTTCAGTCTTAAGGCTATGGGGCCACTTGTGCAAGTTTTGAGACTTGTTGATAATGAAAGAAAGCCTGCAATGGGTTATATATATGAGGCAATTGATAGAGCTAAAGAAAGCATTTAAAATGCTTTCAAAGAAAATGTAGGCAAATATAAGGAGATTTTTGCTATAATTGATAGAAGATGGGAGTGTCAACTTCATCATCCATTACATGCTGCAGGTTATTATCTGAAACCTCAATTTTTTTATAGCAATAAACAAATTGAGAATGATCCTGAAGTTATGGAGGGCTTGTATAAATGTATTGAGAGGCTATGTACAAGTGAAGATGATGTAGACAATGCTACAGTTCAATTGTCAACATATAGAAGAGCTGAAAGTCTCTTTGGTTTAAGTGGAGCAAAAAGACAAAGGGCTACAATGGCTCCTGGTAAGAGATTTGTTTAATTTTTTTATTGTAATGTAATTATGTAGATATAACACAAAAGGTTAATAAGTTGATGTATAATTTGCAGCTGAATGGTGGAAGAATTATAGAGTACGTACGCCACATTTACAAAATATTGCTATTAGAGTGTTGAGTTTGACTTGTAGTTCATCTGGATGTGAACGAAATTGGAGTACTTTTGTCAACATATAGAAGAGCTGAAAGTCTCTTTGGTTTAAGTGGAGCAAAAAGACAAAGGGCTACAATGGCTCCTGGTAAGAGATTTGTTTAATTTTTTTATTGTAATGTAATTATGTAGATATAACACAAAAGGTTAATAAGTTGATGTATAATTTGCAGCTGAATGGTGGAAGAATTATAGAGTACGTACGCCACATTTACAAAATATTGCTATTAGAGTGTTGAGTTTGACTTGTAGTTCATCTGGATGTGAACGAAATTGGAGTACTTTTGAGCACGTAAGTAAATGTCAAGTAACTTCAATTTAAAGTTCTTATATTAAAAGTGAAAATCTAATATATATTTTTTTTATGGTAAAATAGATTCATTCTAAAAAGAGAAGCAAACTTGAGCATCAAAGGTTACAAGACTTGGTTTTCATTAAATATAACCAAACTCTTAATGAACGTTTTGAGTGTTCTGACGTGGTAGATCCTATTATCTTAAAGGATGTAGATGATAGTAATGATTAGTTGCTAGAAGGAATAGCTGGAGATGATGAAGATGTTGTAGATGAATTAGTGTTTGATGATGATAACTTGACTTGGGAAGCTGTTGCTAATGCAATTGGGGCTAGTAAGCCTATAATCTACACTAGGCAACAAGCTAGATCAAAATCCAAGACAACTACAATTGCTTCTTCATCTAAATCTAAGGGAAAAGGGAAAGAAATTGTGCACGAAGAAGAAGAAGAAGAAGAATGTGATGAGGAAGACTCTGAAGAAGAAGAGAAGGAGGAAGTTCTTTACAAGAGTAATGATGAAAGTGAAAATGAAAAAAAATGGCAAATCTTGAAGATGAAGATGATGATAATTATTAAAATATTTGTATTTGAATTGAACACTTAGTATTTTTAAACATCGAAGCATTAAAGACTTAAATTTAGTTAGTTAAATTTATTTTTATACTTTGTTGTTACTTGTTATTGACATCTAAGCATATATATATATATATATATATATATATATATATATATATATATATATATATGTGTGTGTGTGTAATTTAATTTATGAGTATATTTATAATACCTAAAATAGCGGCCATCCCGCTATCCGCATGCCGCTATAGCGTTTTTAAGGTCGGTTGCTCTGCGCTGCTATCCGGGATTGACTACTATGGTACCACTCATCCGCCCACAAGAGTATATTTAGATGTAGAGGTTTATAGGGAAATAGAAAAATTTAAATTAAGAGAATCATCAAATATTTTAGAATGAAAATAGATACCAAGGAAACACTCGCCTTATATATACTCGTCAATCAACAATAAAAACTTCAAATTCATTGAATCTTCCAATTTCTCTCTAACACAATGCAGATCCGCCTAAGACAAGTCTCAGCACTCAACAGATAAGTTGAAACTATACATCACAAAACAAAGAACTTTAGAAATCAAATAATAATATTTGACCTATGAGATTAACAAGAATAATAATATCAACAAAAGCACAAAGTACTATCAATAAAACTTATCTGAAAACACTTTAATCACAAAAATAGAGAAACATAAGAATGTGATGCAACCAACTATATACCCTCCAAAAATCAAGAATTAACATATATTCCCCATCTTAAAATAAAAATATGCTCAGTTTTAAATCTATAAATCAATAAAGTATTATTGATGGAAACCAAAATGCAAGTATTATGACAATGGGTGCATTTTAAATCTTTAGAATAGCAATCATATTGCTATCCACTGTTCTCCTATAGTTGTTCTAGGGTTGGCATTTGCAATTTGACTAATCTCCAATTATAATTGCAAGCAAGCCCATACAGGTTGAGGTTGAGGGAATAGGATCATAGAATCATGCGATTATGTGTCAGCTTGCAATTTAAATACCATGATCATGAGAACTAAGTCCTATAAACAAGCAACTAATAAAAAAAAAAAAAAAAACCTTCACTTTATGTTGTGTGTACATAATCACAATAGACCTTTTCTTAACATGTGAAATTTTACTACAAGTTGTCTATTTTTGTTAAGAAGAGAAGTGTTTTATGGATGTTGTTCCTACTCCAAGCATGAAATTATAAGAATTTTACCATAAAATTACAAATAATTCATCTATTCAAAATTTTGAATTTTCCTATCCAAAACTTATTCGAATTACTAAACAGTGAAACAACAATACATTCACTAATTAGATTGGTGGATTATATAGAAAACACATACCAATCACTATTAACAATACACATCATTTATTCTATCTTATACAATGTGACAAAACATTGTAGCCACAAGTTAAAACTTGAATCTCAAATAAATACAGAATTATTAAAGAATAACCTGATATAAGATCATCAATATAGTCAACATCAATTTTTCCATGAGCCATTGCACTAATCTAAATACTTGTTAGACAAGTCAATTAATGAAATGACAGAATAAGCCTCATCTTAAAAACATGCATGATTGACCACAAAAGCTTACCACAAATACAAGGTTCTCATCACAATTAATGGCACCAGCATAGTCCCTTAAATAAACTGCCTTGGGCGAACTAAAAGAAAGACCTACAACATTACAAAGGCAGCACATAAAATCTCTTCACAAAAGACATTGGTATTTTAGCATTTGCCTAATTTTACTACTCACGTATTTTGCGGGAGTTGACAGGAAAGTGATGAGACACGAGGTTTTCAATTAACCTTAAAAGCTTTCTCTGACCATTCTTTGACTTGATACTGAACTTTTGCAGCAACTCCACTACAATAATTATTGAATATTTCAAACTAGAATAGGCAAAGATGTTAATATGATGACAAGAACCAGGAATATGGATGAATTATGTAGTAATATTGATGCAAATGGGTTAAACCAACAAGAAAATAAAGCAACTCAAACAAGGAAAATAGATGATACTGGTATTATTTGATATAAAAAGGAAAATCAATAAAATAAGTACTACTGTCAAAGAGCTAGGATCTACAGAGAGCATTAGCTCCCTATCCACAACCAACTTCTCGATTTTGAAAAGATACCCCTCTCTCACACACCAATTCCACTATAACAAACTCCTACTCAGTTGGCTAACAAACTCTCTTCTCTCTCTGGCATTTCAATCTCCTTGCCTATACACTTCTTATTTCTTCTAGTGTAAACTCTCCATAGCATGGGCTTGGCCAATGACAGACCAACTGATCATTTGAATCCATATTCTCAACTGTAGTCTTAACAAATATAGTAATATATTTATGAATAGAAAAACTTACCCATCATATTACAAAAGCTTCCTAATGTTTTTGGTATTTGAGTTTGAGGTTCGACTCTGATAAGAATTCCTTCATCAGTCCTGATGAATACAGCGCGTAATCTACCAGCCATGCGAAGCTGACTACTCATAATTTGAAGAAGAGCCTATAGTCATTAACATATAGAGTCAACTTAATCAAGAAAAACAAGATAAAAACTTTCAAACCTTTAGAGGTGGTATACAATACTTATTCAAGGAAAAACTACAATAGAATAGAATACAAAATAAAATTAGCCAGAGAACCAACCAACGGCTAGGTTGTAATTAGACTCATACAGAATACAAGACCAGAAAATTCATAGTAAGAATTATTTCACATCCAACTATTATGCAAAAATTACCATTCTACCAATTTCATGTTGCTCATATGTCATAACTCACAAGGAGTCTATAGCCCCTATCTCCACATTCCTGCCTTTGGGCAATTCAAGAATAAAATAAAATACCCAAAACTAAAATGAAGACACCAGCTCAGCATCAAGGAATGAAAACAGTAGCTAACCTCGTGAACAATATCAGATCTATAATCATAAGGATTCAAATTTTTCCTTCGCAAAAAACTGGCATGCTCATCTGTATTCAAAATCTGGTATTTCTGAAATAAGCCATGTAATTGCAATGATTAGGAAAAAAAAACTACTTAAAGGTAGAGTTTGAAAAGATGTTAGATAGAGTATCCCTCTTGAAAAGAAGCTTAGAGAAGAAGGCATTTTTGTTTTCTAATCAATGGACAAGCTTTTCATGACTTTTAAAAGCACATTATCCAGCTAAAATTAGAGCACTTAGAATATATATATATATATATATATATATATATATATATATATATATATATATTTCACTCAATGTTTCTCTATTCAAACACAATCTAAATATAGAAGCATTTTTTTTTTTTCAAAAATTACTGTTTTGAAACTAATGTTGATTTTAAATACTGTATTTCATATTTTTAAATGGAAAAACTCTTACCAATATAAACACTCAAAAATGTTATTGACATTTATAAAATACAAATTTTCATTCTTTTCAGTGAAAATTTCATTAGAACATGAATCTGACTAATAGAGAGGGACATGGCCTAGTTAGGAAAGAAAACTAACTTTGCCAACATATGCAGAAATTAGTGAAGCTTTCTCAAGAATGAAATACACTCCATTTTTTGAACTTTGGTCATGAGGTGCGAGCGGAATTCCCATAAGTTGTGCCACTGAATTATCATCCTCTTCATCCACTTTTGATTCATTATGTTTTGAAGGCATATTCTGTTGAGAGAAAGTGACATGATTTTGGATGCAAACGCTACTTAATAATAACAAAAAATCATTAATTTTATAAAAATTATATAAATATAAAATATTTTACTTATGACCCTACAATGCACTTACAATGTGCAAGGAAGAAAAAGCATAAACTACTTAATGTAAAACTGAACAACAAACACAATTGGGTTTCGCTAGAAAAAAGTCATTCAATCAAAAGACAGACAATGTATGATACAGCATAAGACTTTCTAAGAAAAAAAAAAAAAAAGAGAAAAGTGTACCCAAAATATAAGTGAAAATTTCTTTCAGAATGCTAAATAAATAAAAAAACCAGCTTGACATGGGAAATGGAATGTAGCAAATTGAACAGAAAATATAAAACAGATTCAAACCATATGAACTGAGTCCTGTTATCAAAATAAAATAGAGAATATTTTATTTTGAAACATCATCCTTATAAATAAGAAGAAACAACAACAGCCTAGAACCCTATAATGAAAATGTTGTCCTAAACACCACCAACATTCAACATCAAAAACACACAGCAAGAAACTTTAATGCAATTGTAAACTTGATATTTGAATTTCAAAACAAACAAGGACTACGAAATAGGAATGACCATATTAGAAACTAGTAGCCAAGGACCATCAATGCCATCAATACTGAGAAAGATGAGAAAGGAATTAGACATGAATACTTACAAAAATTGCAGGAGCAAGACACAGTACCTAAAAGAATTATAAAATGAAAAAGGAATTAAAACGATTAAAATTTTGAAAATAAAAGCAGCATCAGCTCTAATCCATACAGCAAGATTAACAAAACAAAAGTTTCAGAATTGAAAAGCTCACCGTGATATTAATTCACTTCAAGAATACAGCAAAAGACATCCAGTGGAATTGCCTCCAAAATGAGCCGATATAAGAACACGAGTTTCCTTTTTGCTCCTCTAAAGAGCAAATCCCTTTAAAAACATAGAATAAAATAAAACCAAGGTCCATCATACAAGAAAACTGAACACACATTACAAAAATGAGAACACTTTGTCATTTTTCTTATTCCAATTCCATCAAAAAGTGGTTACCACTAAAAGGCACCTAAACCACAAGGAAGTAATTTGCAGGCACAAGTGCAGAATGCCAACTTTCCCATAACAGCTTCAATGGGGGCAAGAGAAGAGCATGACAGAATGCACAAACAGGGCTAAGCATTTTCATGTTTTAAGTTTTAACTGTGTGAACCCTACCAATGATTCAACAACTAAAACAAAAAAATGAATGACATCCACACGTTCATTTGAGGCCAGCATAAAATCCTATGTTTATAAACTATGCATGGGGACAGAATAATGTGTCAAGGACCTTTTGATGAAATTATAGCAACCTTGGTAGCAAAACGATGCCTCAGAGTTTAAACATAAATGCAAACAGTTATTTAACTACGAATCTATTAGGATGTTATTTTACTTTACCATCCAAGACTATAGTTACCAATCACAAACAGCATCACAAAGCTGCTGAGCTCAAAAATGCTATCATGGTAAAGCAGACAGTGATAAGGCTGCTGTATCAAATATTAACGACGCAAGGATTTGTACTGCACACATGTAAATGCTCAAAAATAAAATGTTACCTACACTTAAGACATACTCTTTAATAAGCAAAAGTCATACACAAACATTATCAATGCTTGGGATAGTCAATAACATAATAGTGTATGCCAATAAAAAATTCATAACTATTTTACATTAAAGAAAATTCGTAGTTCATACTCATATAAGACAAGGCAACATTGCTAATAAACACAAAAACAAAAGTTGAACAGTCATGTAACTATCTACACTCCAAAATTACCCTTAGAAGCACGATTCTTTTCAGAACACCCGTCCCTTTACTTTCCTGAAAAATCAAAAGATGCCCAGTTGCCAAAAGCATAAACTTTTCCAAATGTTAATGACTACAATGAATTTGAAACTACAAAAAGGGAAGAAATTAATGAACCACACAAGCCAAATCCATAAAATTACCACAAACAAAATGAAACAGAGAGGGGAAAAAATCAGCATAAAAATGGTACTGCAGTTCCCGTAATGAAAGCTACAACCATACCCACATAGAATAACTGTACAAAAACAATCTCTAAAAAAATTTAAAACGAAACAAAAGAGGTGGGAGAGGAATAAAAACTCAACCTTAGAAAGAGAGATAGGAAGACCTTAGGGCAGCAAGGTTTATGATTTCTCACTGTCCCCAGAAAAGCAGAGTAGAAAACATGGCAGAAGATAGGGGTGACGGTGGATTAAATTTGTCCAAAACCAATTTAAATCTATTTTAAATTTAAATAGATCGGATTTTAAAATAATTTATTTTTTTAACTAATTTTAAACTTGTTTTAAAATTTAAATTTAGTATAAAATTAATTTTAAATATATAGTTTTAGTTAAATTAGCTTTAGATGCTAAATTAGTATAATTATTATGTAATTAATTTTTTGATTTTATATTATTTTTATTACATTTTTAATTATAATTTTTTAAAAAAAATATATTTTGATAAAAATTTTCTTAAAAATTTATTTAAAAATATTAATCAGAATTCTTAATATTTTAAAATTTATGATAATTTAAATTTAAATATAGTTTTATTTATTTATTTTTATAATATTTGAGAAAATTTTTTTGATTTATGTGTATTAAAATAATTTTTTTAAAAACAAGAAAGAAAATAAAATAAATGATATTAATTGGAGCTTTTATATTTTTATAAGTGATTGTTATTAAAAGTTAGCTTTTATGAAAAAAGATAGAAAAAAATTTAAGTTTCAACAAAACTAATTTTAAAAATTGCATTAAAAATAATTGTGACTCTGATCTCCTGAACACATGTTGCACTCTTCTTCTTATGCGCCCCCTTGATCACTTGTGGGATGAAACTGTTGTCAATCTTAAGTTATAGGACAGTCTGCCAAAGGGTATGAGGCATTATTAGAATTTTTTGATAATATAAAAAATAATAATTAAACACTATAATAAGATTAAGTATTAGAATTATTAGATACAGTAGAGATTGATGAGTTTATTATTGAGTGCTACCTTAATTAATGAGAAAAAAATCAAAGCAACATAGAAAGAATGCATCCTATCTCTCTTACATATGCGTTTACATGTTTACATGAGATAATAATAAATATTTTAAACCGGTAGTAGTAGAGGTCACTCTAATTTATAACAAAATAGGTTAAGTCTACGCGTCATCTAATAATAATAGCTATAAAATCATATTCATTAATAATAACGTTATCACAAATAAATCCAACCATAATAATTAATTGAAATATAGGCTAAATAACATGATTCAATATTTTAGTATTTAATTAATTTAAAATTAAATTAAAGTTATAAGAAAAATTGATTTATCTAAAGTGACACACACAAAATATCCAACATTCAAGTGAGCATAAATCAAAACATTATATTATTTGTTCATAAGCAAGTGCATACGGAAAAAACTAGTAAAAAGAGTTGTCAAATTGAGTTCTCGTAATATCGTCCCACGAATATTATTTTCAATTACTAAAATTATCATAATTTAATTGTTTAAACTTAAATAGTGCATAATAAAATAAAATAGAATAAAAAAGATTTAAACGAAAAAGTAATAAATAAGACAAAGGGATTATGCAACTTTCAATGAAAATTATTCGAGATGAACCTATAATATATGATTTTACCCTTACTCCTCTTTATATTCATTTTAGTTTAATTCCAATTTCAATTTTCTTATTATTGTCAATTCACTTATATGAAAACTATTAACACCCAATAATCATACAATATTAACATTATTTTTCTAAGCTATCACTCACAATGATCAGTCAAGACAAAGAGAAAAAGAAAACATAAAAAAATTCTCTGAGTTTGTTAATTTAATAACAATTAAAAAAAATTAGTTTACTTAATTATTTATCTCATTTTATTATATAAATACATTAACTATAGGTGGTATGGTAGCTAGGGATAGAAACTGGTCAAGTTTTACTCTAAATAAGCTCGACTTGTAACATAATTATTAGGCTTAAGCCTGACCTGTTACCTCTTAAAGGCTTTATTTTTAACCTGATCTGACTTGTCTTGAAACTTGTTAACAAAGCTTGCTATAAAAAAAATCTTAATATTAATCAAAATATAAATATTTTATTATCAATTTAGCTTATATATTTTTTTTCTAATTTTCATCTGTATTATTGATAAATATTAAATAATTGTAATAATTTTTATATAATTTTATAAAAAATTTAAAATATTATTTAAGTATTAAATAATTTTTATATATTTATTTTTTATTTAGGTTTCAAAAATTATTAAAGCATTAAAGATTTTAATTTTTTTTAAGATTATATTTTGTTTGTTTAAAAACATCTTATATTCAATAAATAAAATCATAATAAATACATAAAATTAATAAAAAAATAACATTTAAATAATTTGTTGAATCAGTTAAAAAAAATTATTATGTTTTAAAAAATAAATAAATTTAAACTCAATGCAATATATATATATATATTGATTATAATAAAAATAAAATAATTACAAAATATTTAATTTTATTTGCTTCATTATTTAATTATTTTAAATTAACAAATACACGTAAAATTAACTATATTATAATATTAATATAATATAAAAAAATATTACTAATATAATAAATTAAAACATATACTTATATATTACATATAAATTGATAAATTAATTAATAATTTAATTTTTTATTTACATAAATATTTATAAATTATTGAATTTCAAATGTATGTTAATAACTATTATTTTAATAAAAAAATTTCTCTACATTTATGTCAAATTTAATAAAAATAATTATTTAAGATTTTGTATCTATATTTAAGTGTGTGTTGTGGTATCTTAAATTTTTTTTTATAGGTACCATATGAAAAAAATTTATACAAAAAAAAAAATATATGACAAGTTACAAAATTATATATTACTATATATAATTTATTTAAAAATATATTATGTATATTATTTGCTACATGTCCTATTATATATATATTATATTTATTTTTTTATTTTTTTATTTTTTTATTTTTTTATAAATTTTTATTTTTGAATAAAATATAATTCATATTTAAATAATTTTTATTTATTATAAATAAAAAATTATAACATAATATATTAATATAATAATTAAATAATAATAATAATAAATTAAAAATATAAAAAATATATTAATATAATATTATTATTTTATTTTTAAATTTTAATTCTATTAATTTTGATTGTATTTTGTTTCTGTTTAAAGATTTAAATGTTCTTCAACTTATTTAAATATAACAAATATAACAATTTATTTTTAAATAAATTTATTATTTAAACACGTGTAATCGTACATAAATATTTTTAGTTTTAAATATAATTTAATTTTTTCTGTGTTATTAATAATTATTAAATATTTATTTTTATATAATTTTATAAATAATTTTTAAAATATTATTTGAGCATTAACTATAAATATTTTTATATTATAATATTTTTATACTGATTTATTTTTTAATTTATTTTATAAAATTATTAAAATATTAAAGATTTTAATTATTTTTTTATAATAATTATATTTTGTTTGTGTAAAGATATTTATATTCAATAAATAATATTACATTAAACATATAAAAATAATAAGAAAAAATAACACTTACAAAATTTGTTGAATCAGTTAAAAAAATTATTATATTTAAAAAAGTAAATAAATATCGTCATTATAATAATTATAAATAAAAAATATTTATATTATAAAATTCATGGTTGGAGAAAAATAATATATGAACATAGTAAGAATTAATAGAACTTATATTTAAATTAAAATAACTTATATTTCAAAACTTTTAGCTTAATAAAAAAAAATATGTGATAAAATTTAATATAAAATTTTAAATTCAATGCAATATATATATAATGACAATAATAAAAATTATTAAATTACATGTAAAATTAACTATACTGTAATATTAATATAATATAGAAAATATTACTCATACAATTACATGTTTTCTTTGACTCTAGAGTGATCACTATTGCTTCTGAAAAATATTACTCTGGTTTGTCTTTTGGAATTGGCTCTCTAGAGTGATTACTATGGTGCCTGAGAGTGATTACTCTCACTTCATATTTTTCCAAGAGCTAGAAATCCATGGAAATCAAAATTATAAAATATATTTACAAAAATTAGTGTAAATAGAAAAAAATTAAGAAAATTATGATAATTCACATATGTGTACACACTCTTTCTGAGAGCGAATGCGTCACATGACCTCACACTCGTTTCCTGACTATGCCTTTGCTAAGGGGCCGATTATTGTACATGTTATATCCGTGTGCATGGGTTAACCAACGCCTATTTACCTAGTTGAGTAAGACTTCAAGAAATGTTAAAGGCATCGATATCTGTGATCAGAGTATACTGAGAGTGAGAGAATGAATAATAGATAATAAATTGTGAATGATGTGTATGTGAATATGTTTGAAATGTGAATTTAATATGAAAATGGATATATTGCATTTATACTATAAATTATGATTTTGTGAAATAATGTTTGGAAAAAGATAGAATAGACGCTCATCCTTACTAATATTTTCAAGAAAACATGATGACAGAGCCTCAGGGAAGAGTTAGATTAATATATATATCTTACATAATAGGTTAAATCATGTATTTAATGAACATCAAATAGTATATTATTTTAAATTTGTTATTTTTGTAGAAGATGAACCTAGAACTTTTGTTATGTTAGAAATGGATTTCTTTTGTAGTATTCCGTTTGATTTTCCTAGAAGTAGAATACATCAGACTCTAGGTATTTATATGTATAGAGGTACGGTTAGAACTCTGGCAGCTCTCACCTATTTATTTACCTATCACGACCATGACCACATCAGAAGACGGTCCAAATGGACCTTTGAGTGAGTTACTGGCACAGAAGTCACAGCTGATTCAGGGTGATCGCTACCTAGGATAAGACGATGATCTGGATTCAAAGGATTTGGCTCAGTGTTGTTGGGTTATATTTGAGACTGCTCTGGGATTTAATTTTGCATATATTATGTAATTACTCTGGTTATGTAAATATTATTTTAAGTACCATATATTTTGACAAACAGTTTATAAATTTATATATATTTGATATATGTAATACATATTCAGGTTTCCCATTGAGAATAATGAAATTTTAATTGTGATATTTATTTATTCTTTCCGTAATTTATTATTATTGTTCTATTAGCATTACAAAGTTTGAAATTCTTATCTACACACGTCTTATAGAAAACTTCATTGATTTGTCATAATAAATCACATTATACGCAAAATTCTTATTTTATCTCAAATGCTCCATAATTTTTTTATAATTTATTTTCAAAAATACTTTCGTTAAAAATTTATCTATCAATGGCTTTGAATAGTTTCTCATTTGAATAGTTTCTCATTATCTCTCATAAAAAAAAATGGCTTTGAATAAATCAAAAGTCTCATCATCAATGACTTTCAAAAATTTAATTTTAAAGTAAACTTTCCATAAATTAATTTTTTAATGTTTGATAGGTTTAAAGAAACTTTATTTTAAACACTGAATTATAAAATTTAAATTTTAAAAATTTATTTTTAAACTGAAATTAAGATGTTATATAAGTGTTGTTAGGGAAGTATTTTCAATTTCTTTTTCCATCAACCTTTCTACTTTACGGTTTAGGAAACTAAATTAATTTTTTTATATAAATTTTGTAAAACATTACTTAAATTACCAACTTTTTTATTTTTATAAAAAAAAATTTTAAACTATTCATCAAAATACAATTTTTCTCAAAACAACTTTTTTATTTATAGTGTTTTTAGACAATATCATCCTAGTTTTGTCACTTACAATGGCAAAACATATTTTTTAATTAAATTATTATTATTATTATTGTTATTATTATTAGCAAAATTATCTCACACTGACATGTATTATGAAGAAAAAAAGTTTCACTATTATTATTAAAAGTTAGCTTTTTATGAAAAAAGATAGAAAAAAATTTAAGTTTCAGTGAAACTAATTTTAAAAACTGCATTAATAATTATGGACTCTCATCCCCTAAAACATGTTGAACTCTTCATTTTACAGGCCTCATTGATCACTTGTGGGATGATACTATTGCCAACCCTAAGTTAGAGAATAGTCTCGCCAAAGGGTACACAAGGCACAATTAGAATTGTTTGATGAAAAATTAATTTAATTCTTTATATAAGAAATGATAATTAAACACTATAATAAGATTAAATACTAGAATTACTCGATACGATAGAGATTGATGAGTTCATTACTAAGTGTTGCCTTGATCAATGAGAAAAAATCAAAACAACATAGAAAGAATGCATCCTATCTCTCTTACATATGCTTTTATGTAACACCTTCATTTTGTAATTTATTATTGCAAGTTATGTTAGTTGTTTGTGCATGTTATTTGAAATTAGAAGTGTTTAATTGTCGTAAACTGTAGGATATCTGGCTGTAGCGAGACAAATCTCGCTGTAGCGAGAATGAGGCGGTGAAAATGGAACTTTCTGGAGCCCTCTCGCTGTAGCTAGAATTTCTCACTATGGCGAGGATGCTCTCGCTGTAGCTAAAATGACAGATAGCAAAGAAAGAAAGCTTATGTTTTTTTCGCTGTAGCGAGAACTGCTTGTTGTAATGAGAAAGTCGCGAGTTTGAGAGATATTTAAAGAGCTCTCGCTCTAAAAACTTCATTTTCAACCAAATCACCTATCTCTCTCCATCCTCTTCATTCTCTCTCTCTCCCTTCTCAGAGAAAACCTCTAATAACTTTATATCTCCCTTAGATATGAGTTCAGATGTATATTCCACTCGAATCTAAGTAAGTTTTCAGAGCTCATCCTTTGAATCTCGTTCTTATTTCTCTTTTCTCTCTTTTATAATAGAAATCTATCTTGTGATGTCAAGAAGAACTCTAGTCCTTGAGTAATATTTTTGAGTAATAATAGAGCACATGAAGAACTTGGTTCTTAAGATATATTTTCAGGTAAGGGGAGTTACTCCTGAACCCTAAATTCTACCTAAATATGTTTATTAATCTTTAGAGAAGAGAGTTATCTTATTTTTAAAAAGAAAATTCATAAAGTTTTCTTGAATTATATAAGTTTGAAATGGATTTTTGGTATAAAAGAGGTTTTTGATCTATTTAAAATCACTTGAGACGAAGTTTATCTTAAATAGTCACGAGTAAGAATGAGTTAAATAGTTTTATAAGCAAGTTACTATATTCTTTATATATGTGTTAAATGGTGAAAAAGTGGAATATGATAAACTTTAGGCTAGAAAATTCTATTAAGACCGAGAGAATGTGATCTTCGACAGTATATTCTGAACTGCACGATTTGGGCTGAGTCTGAGGGTGTCCGACTCTCGGCATATTGTATGGAATTGTGTGATAATATGTTACTGCTTTGTAAACATAAGCTTAAATGACCGAACATGATAAATGTATTGGACTTGTAATGATATATGTCTGCCTTGTGACTATATGTGTAATTGAAAATGATGAACGAGATCAAGTATGTGAATTGGAGATTTTATATGTTATCAAAAGAAAAGGGAATTATGTGATATGAAAAAGTGATGAATATGTGTAAAGAAAGGAATAAGGAATACTAGTGCGTGTGTCAAATACACTGATTGGTGCGCTTATTATAAATGCATTGTAATATACCGACGGGTGTGACACCCTTACTACTTACTATCCCATCAATATAAATATAATATTAACATAATTCAAGCAGTAAGAAAGCCACATGTATGAGTTTACATCTGTTCACATTAATATAAACTAAATACATCATCTGCATTAGTTATCCAAATACATATATACATATCATTTGTTAAAATATACAGTCATCCAGTCATATAAACATATACACATAGCTGATTTACCTACAAAATAAAGTGGGGTCACGATATCAGAGACAACAACAACAAAATTGACATCACAAGCTTTCCCCCTAGACCCATGATTATCAAAAATACCATTTTTTCTAAAAGTTAACAGTACTCTAGGAGGAAATGGAAAATTAAGTCTCATGGGTACCCTGATGGGGATGGGGTATGCCTGTGGGCCTGGCCCGTTTCTATCTAACAAAAAGGTAATAGTGTCAATATGGGTGAACTGTTGTCGTTCCCAATCGTGCGCCCATCTTCCTTCAGGATCATATCTGACCGTGACGTTGAACTGGTACGGTGGACGGGCCATTTGTGTCCTTACCTACTAAACATATTCACATACAACACACATAGCAACTAAAAAGGTGAGACAAACCCATTTCAACCAAAGTATAGTAGAAAACACGTCAAGATATTTACAATCATTATAGCAATTAGCAACAACTCAACACATAATGTACATGCCATGTATGATTCTGTGCATCACCTAGTTAATTGCTATACTGACACATGCATGTGGGTCCAAACCATTTTCTTTTTCTTTTTCTCTTTCTTTCTTTCTGAGAAGGATCAGGAGTTCACTGCCACTAACCATTCTTGGTCATAACCATCTCATTAGATAGTTTCAAAGGTATAGCTCAACTGATTCTGATAATCCATCGGGTTCTGTCAGGATAGTCCGATTTTGCAGTGAGAACGGACAGCACAGGGCTGCGAGCCCTGGCCTTTGTCCAGCTCAATCACACCCAACTATCCTCAAGACTAACCTGGAGTCTCCCCTAGATTTCGTATACTTCCCATCCAACACCATCATCATTACATGCTTATGATGCATGAACCTAATTTCAGTCTTCTAATTAGGTATTAAACATTTCTTTTTAATTAACAACATATGTTTCAAAATTCCACCGACAATCTGGCAAAGTTTCCTCTATAATTCAAATATTTCCAAATTTTCTTCTCTCTGCAAAACAGCTAGAAAATTCTACTACATTTCTAATTTTAAGCAGAGACTCACTACCACCACATTTCAGAACTTTCTAACTATTTTAATGGCTCTCAAATACCTTTTTCCAATTATCACCATATTTCAAAATACTCATTTAAAATAATACTTTAAAATGAATTAAAATACTTTAAATTATTTAAATATATATATAGGTATACTTTAAATATATAAAAATTATTAAATAAATTTTGATCAAACCACTTGAAATTAAAGAAGATTTTTTTAAAAAAATCATTTTCTTAAGAAAAAAATTAACCACAATTGCATTTATCAATTTCTAAAACACTTTTCAAAACCCATCAAATTTTATCTCAAATCTTCCCATATTTTTTAAACATCTTTATTTCACAATTCTCCAATTCTTTTCAATTTTCAACATACCTTCTATATGAACACTCCACATGAATTATACATACAAAGCAAGGAATAAAACATCCCATCTCCCAACGTTTTTCTACTATACCCGTGAAAATAGATATGTCCCCCCTTACCTTGAAGTGTATACCAATTTTTTTTTCTCACCAACGATTTCTTTCCACCACTTCTCAAATCACGATCCTAATCAAATAATCACACATAATCATTATCAATGCTAAGAGACCTTAATTACTCAACCCTCTACTAGTGAGTTGAAACTATCATTTTCTAATCTACGCAAAAATGGCTTATGAGTTTTACAATTGTTTTCTATGATGTGAATGGAATACTGTAAGCCTAAAGGTGATTAAAAACAATTATTTTCCCTTCATAACACTCTTGGGATAGCACTTCTAGACCAAGGGTTTTGAACCCTAAAATGCATTTTTAACAAAACAAAAAGCACCAAAATTATTTATTATAAAATATAGAAAGATTAAGCTAATTAAAACATAATTTAGAAACAAAATTTTTGGACAAAATCTCACCCTCATGCCACTGTTCCAGCACCCAAAAAGAGGAAGAAAATAAAAAAATTAATCGGTTCAAAGTGTTCAAAATGATGAAAATAGGTAGAATATTAAAAAAATTTAATGAACTTACTTGGAAATTTAAGAGATTAAGACGAAAGATGATCAAAGCTCTTTAGAAGAAAGAAAATGGGGCTTACGAAAGTGAAAGGAAGAAGTGGAAAGCTTTAGAAACTAATCCTTATCTTAAATAGTAAAAATAATAATATAATATTAGAATTTTCACTAATTCTTTAGTAATTAATTGAAATAATTAGATAAAAATCCTAAAATTTAAAAATAATCATGAAATATATTAAGCATAATTATAAAATAATTTTTGACACTATTGATCATTAAATTGGTGTTCAAAATTTTTACACGCAATTTCTGCTTGAGCATATAACTAATTTACTTAAAATTAATCAGAAAATCCCAAAATACTCATTAATTACAAAAAAAATTATTTTTATATTCCAAATAATATTTATAAATAAATATAAATTTTTTATAATTTTTATTATTATTATTGTTATTTTTAAAATAAAATGTTATTTTAAACTTTATACAGCAAATTTAACCAACACAAATTGACACTTTTTGAAACTTAAAAATTTTAAAATTAAAAATTACTAAAAATTTCTTAAAAATATACTTAACAATTTTGTCTAAAGCATCTCATGCTAATTCTATCCCAATTTTTCTCAAAAAATCAAATACTATACTTTAACTTAGAACTACATTAATAAATTAATCATTTAGCAAAAACGATGATGTTACATCTCTTCCCCCCTCAAAGAAATTTCGTCCCCAAAATTTACGCACCTTAAGAAAAAAAGGTAGAGGTGAGAATCCCTCATTTTACTTTCTAGCTCCCACGTAGCATCTTCATCATTGGTTCCACTCCATACCACCTTTACAAGCAAAATGTCTTTTCCCTGTAAATGTTTTACTCGTTGATCCACAATACGTACGGGCGATGTTTCATAAGTAAGATTGTCCTTTAGTGGTATCGTATCAGGTTCAAGGACATGGGATGGATCAGGGATATAATTTCTTAGTTGTGAAACATGAAAAACGTTATAGAGATTAGAGAGAAACAGGGGTAAAGCAACTTGGTAAGCCACAAGGCCAATCTTTTTCAGAATTTGGTAGGGACCAATAAATTTAGGTGTGAGCTTTTGAGATTTCATAACTCTTCTAACTCTTGTGGTAGGTGTAACTTTTAGAAACACATGGTCGCCTTCTTGAAATTCTAATGGCTTCCTTGTTCTATTATAGTAACTTTTCTGCCTACTTTGTGCCGTTCTCATTTTCTCTTAGATCATTTTAATTTTCTCCGTAGTCAGCTGAATCACCTCAGGACCCAAAGTCAAATTCTCCCTTGTTTCATACCAACATAGAGGTGTTCTGCACTTCCGACCATATAATGCTTCAAACGGCGCCATCCCGATACTTGAGTGAAAACGGTTGTTGTAAGTAAATTCAATTAAATGTAAGAATTGATCCCAGTTGCCTTTATACTCCATTACACAAGCTCTGAGAAGGTCTTCAAGCGATTGAATAGTTCTTTCTAATTGTCCATCAATCTGGGGATGATATGTTGAACTAAATCTGAGCTTCGTTCCTAATGCCTTTTGTAATTTTTCCCAAAACCTTAAAGTAAATCTAGGGTCTCTATCTGATACTATGCTTGATGGTACACCATGTAATCTTATTATTTCTTTGATATATAATTGGGCCAACTTTTCTAATGAATAACCTACATTAATGGGTAGAAAATGGACAGCCTTGGTCAATCTGTCAATTATTACCCATATCGCATTATGACTTGTAGATGTCCTCGGCAATCCACTCACAAAATTCATTGCAAGATGCCACATATTCTGCTATGGCTTTCTTCATTCTGAGCCACCAAAATAATTCCTTCAAATCTTGGTACATCTTAGTGGTACCTGGGTGAATGCTTAATTTACTTTTATGGGCTTCTTCCAAAATCATCTTCTGAAGTTCTTCAGTTTGTGGAATACAGATTCTTCTTCGGAATCTCAAAATTCCATCAATACCTACCTGAAAATCTTTTTCTTTGCCTTGAATCATTAATGTTTTCTTCTCTTGTATGATTGCATCTTCTTGCTGAGCTATGCAAATCTGTTCTAAAAATTCACTAGTGATCTTTAATATTCCAAATTTAAGACTCTTTGAAGTAAGTTCCATTACCATATTCAGATCTCTGATCTGTTCCACCATTTCCAATTCCCGGATCATCATGGCTAACACTTGTAAAGATTTTCTGCTTAATGCGTCCGCTACAACATTCGCTTTTCCAGGATGGTATTGAAGTTGAAAGTCATAATCTTTTAAGAATTCAATCCATCGACGCTGTCTCATATTCAATTCCTTCTGATCAAACAGATACTTGAGACTCTTATGGTCACTAAAAACCTCAAATTTAGCACCATACAAATAATGTCTCCAAATCTTCAATGCAAAAACTACAGTAGCAAGCTCCATATCATGCGTAGGATAATTCAACTCATGCGGTCTCAATTGTCTCGAAGCATAAGCTACTACATTCCTATTCTGCATCAACACACATCCTAATCCTTGCCTTGACGCATCACAATAAACTTCAAAATTCTCATAAGGGTTTGTAAGTATTAATACAGAAGCAGAAGTCAATCTATTTTTCAATTCTTGGAAATTATCTTCGCACTGACTAGTCCACACAAACGGTTGTCCTTTGCGAGTCAATGTAGAAATCCTTCAATAAATCTCTGATAATAACCAGCCAATCCTAAAAAACTCTGGATCTCAGTAATTGTTTTTGGTCTAGCCCACTGTAAAACAGTTTCAACCTTAGAAGGATCTACAGAAATTCCATCTTTATTGATTACATGCCCCAAATAACTCACTTCTGTTAACCAGAATTCACACTTGGAAAGCTTGGCATATAACTGTTTCTTTCTTAGGATTTCCAATACCACACGAAGATGGTCCGCATACTCCTCATGATTCTTAGAATATATTAGAATATTATCAATAAAAACAACTACAAACTTATCCAGATAGGGATGAAAAATCTGATTCATGTAATCCATGAACACTGCAGGTGCGTTAGGTACACCAAATGGCATCACTAGGTATTCATAATGCCCATAGCGTGTTGTAAAAGCAATTTTTGGAATATCTTCTTTTTTCACTCTGATGTGATGGTAACCAGACTTCAAATCAATTTTAGAGAAAACTGTTGCTCCTCGTAATTGATCCATCAAATCATCTATTCTTGGTAGTGGATACTTGTTCTTAATAGTCACATTATTCAATTGATGATAGTCCACACATAACCTCATCGTTCCATCTTTCTTCTTAACTAATAACACCGGAGCACCCCAAGGGGATGATACACTTGGACGCACAAACTATTTCTCCAATAACTCTTCCAGTTGCTTTTTCAATTCAGCTAGTTCCAAAGGTGACATCCGATAAGGTGCTATAGAGATTGGTCCAGTTCCAGGGGTTAAATCTATAGTAAACTCTACTTCCCTTTCTGGAGGTAACCCAGGAATATCCTCCAGAAAAACTTCAAGAAAATAACAAACAATCGGCAAGTTCTCTATCGTAAATTCCTTCTCTCCTTTCAATGAAAGTAACACCATACACATCTGAGCTCCTCCTTTCAAAGAAACATTGACTTGGTTGGCAGATAGAAATCTCAAATTCTCAAGAGATGATTTAACAGGATTAGCAAAGACTATGGTTTTGTTATGGCAGTCTAATAGAACATGATTGGCAGACAACCAATCTAGTCCTAGAATAACTTCTAAGTCAGTAAGGGGTAAACAAAACAAGTTTACAAAAAGGTCTTTGTTTTCTACTATTATGGGACAATTCAAACAAACCCTAGCAGTAATAATAGAATTACTACCAAGAGTAGAAATAATCAAATCATATGGCAAAACAGTAACAGGTAAATTCAACTGTCTCACACAAACTTCAGAAATAAAAGAGTGAGAAGCTCCTGAATCATACAATACATTCAAGGTGTTCCCATTTATGAAACATTTACCCTGTATCATGGTGTCATGCTGAGATGCCTCCTCCCCAGTCATCGCAAAAACTCTCCCTTGAGTTCGTGGCCTTCCAACTTGATGGTTGTTCTTATTTTTACTATCACCAGCTTGACTGTTCTGGTTGTTGTTCTCTCGCTTCATCTCAGGACAATCATGAATGAAATGACCTTGCTTTCCACATCTAAAGCAAACATAGCTCTTTTGTGTACACTCTCGAGCAAAATGTGGTCCTCCACAAATAAAGCACCGAGTACCACTGTTACCAACTCTATTGGAACTCCCGACAAAGTCTTGAAACCTTCCACCCCCTGACAAAGATCCTTGATACCTCTGTGATACTTGATATGGTTTCCCTCTCCCTTGAGCATCTCCTCTTCTATTAGGATAATTCCGCTGTGGACCAGAACTCTTCCACTGAGCCTGTTTTACCTTCGCATCATCTTCATAAATCCGACATCTATTCGCCAGAGTAGGAAAATTAATAATTTCTTGATAGCAATTGCAAGCTTAATGTCTGAACGTAACCCGCTTTCAAACTTAGTGCATCTAGAATGATCATCTCCATTATTGTTAAAGTAAGGGCAGAACTTCGACAACTCATCAAACTTTGCAGCATACTCTCCTATAGTCATACTTCCCTGCTTCAGGTTTAGAAATTCAACTTCTTTCCTCCTTCTTAAATCTTCTGGAAAGTATTTCTCCAGTAAACAACGCTTAAATGATTCCCAATTAATCTCCCTGCCTTCAGCTTCTATTTGCTGACGAGCATATCTCCACCAGTGTTCTACCTCACCAACCAACATATATGTTGCAAAAGTAACCTTGCTTGCCTCAGGGCATTCCATAACAGCAAAAATCTTTTCAAGCTCCTTAATCCACAGCTGAGCACCATCTGGATCAAAACCTCCTTTGAACTGCGAGGGGTTATTCTTACGAAAGGCCTCCAATCCATGATACCCAACTGGTTCAGTCTGCCTTTATACAACTCCCACCATTCGTTCTAATAATTGGTTCAAGATAGCATTACCTCTTCCTCGTCCAGCCATAGATTTCTGTACACACATATATAATCAATTAAAGTCTTATACGTGAAGTAAAACTGAACAAGCTAGAAATTACTCCACGTCCTAAATCTCATATCACCACTTTCTTTCGAAAATAGTAACACAAGAGCACACAGACAAACATGACAAGCCTTTCCCCAGGCCTATAGGAACAAACTGCTCTGATACCACTAAATGTGACACCCTTACTACTTATTATGCCATCAATATAAATATAATATTAACATAATCCAAGCAATAAGAAAGCCACATGTATGAGTTTACATCTGTTCACATTAATAGGAACTAAATACACCATCTACATCAGTTATCCAAATACATATATACATATCATCTGTTAAAATATACAGTCATCCAGTCATATAAATATATACACATAGCTGATTTACATACAAAATAAAGTGGGGTCACGATATCAGAGACAACAACAACAAAATTGACCTCAGAAGCTTCCCCCTAGACCCATGATTATCAAAAATACCATTTTCTCCAAAAGTGAACAGTACTCTAGGATTTTTAAAAAATTATTTTCTTAAGAAGAAAATTAACCACAATTGCATTTATCAATTTCTAAAACACTTTTCAAAACCCATCAAATTTTATCTCAAATCTTCCCATTTTTTTTTAAACATCTTTATTTCACAATTCTCCAATTCTTTTCAATTTTCAACATACCTTCTATATGCTCACTCCACATGAATGATAGTTCATTCCTCAAGTATTTTAGCCAATGAATATAAATATAATATTAACATAATCCAAGCAGAAAGAAAGCCACGTGTATGAGTTTACATCTGTTCACATTAATAGAAAATAAACACACCATCTGCATCAGTTATCCAAATACATATATACATATCATCTGTTAAAATATACAGTCATCCAGTCATATAAACATATACACATAGCTGATTTACATACAAAATAAAGTGGAGTCACGATATCAGAGAAAACAACAACAAAATTGACCTCACAAGCTTTCCCCCTAGACCCATGATTATCAAAAATACCATTTTCTCCAAAAGTTAACAGTACTCTAGGAGGAAATGGAAAAGTAAGTCTCATGGGTACCCTGATGGGGATGGGGTATGCCTGTGGGCCTGGCCCGTTTCTATCTAACAAAAAGGTAATAGTGCCAATATGAGTGAACTGTTGTCGCTCCCAATCATGCGCCCATCTTCCTTCAGGATCATATCTGACCGTGACGCTGAACTGGTACGGTGGACGGGCCATTTGTGTCCATACCTACTAAACATATTCACATACAACACACATAGCAACTAAAAAGGTGAGACAAACCCATTTCAACCAAAGTATAGTAAAAAAACACGTCAAGATATTTACAATCATTATAGCAATTAGCAACAACTCAACACACAATGTACATGCCATGTATGATTCTGTGCATCACCTAGTTAATTGCTATACTGACACATGCATGTGGGCCCAAACCATTTTCTTTTTCTTTTTCTCTTTCTTTCTTTCTGAGAAGGATCAGGAGTTCACTGCCACTAACCATTCTTGGTCATAACCATCTCATTAGATAGTTTCAAAGGTATAGCATCTCATGCTAATTCTATCCCAATTTTTCTCAAAAAATCAAATACTATACTTTAACTTAGAACTATATTAATAAATTAATCATTTAGCAAAAATGAGGATGTTACAACGAGTGAGATTATAATACATATGTTATAGTACATCGATTAGTATGTTTGCAATGTATGTATTAGAGTAGCATAACTTGATATGCCACTGTTGAGATACTGTATGGATAGTTCATGATACACTAGGGGTATAAGGTCTGGAGTTGAATATAAAAATATGGTAGAAATGAGAGTGGTAAATGTAGTTCACTGATGTATATACAATGTAAAAGTGGGATGCATTTACAAGCCTCACACTCATTTCTTGGCCGAACTCTTAACTATACCTTTGCTTCAAAGACTATGAATGCACACGTTATATCCGTGTGTGGTTTGGCTTACCATTGAGTATCTATGTTGTGTAAGTCTTTTGTAACTAAGAAAAGTATGTTGGCAACGAGTTAGGGGCTCGAGAGTACCTAAAGTACCATTAATTGATGAGATATTCAGATTTGATATGAATATAGTGACACAAAGATATGGATTGGATAATGATAATTGGTTAAATGTGGAGTAATATTCATGGATAACTTTCGTTTGATTGAAATTATATGATTAAGTAAAGTGGCATAATTCAAACATTGAATTTAAATGGGTTAATTAAATAAGAAATGAAATACGTATCAGTAAATACAATAATGAAAGATGTATATGAATGATTTTGTCTGATTAAATTTGTTAAGTATGGAATATTGCTGCTCGGTTACCTGTTGTATTAAAAATTTTTTTTGTATTATTATTTATTATTCTATAAAATAAGAATTTTAGTGGGACAAGGGATGCTCACCCTTACAAACCTTTTCAGGTAACGAAGCGATAAAAAGGAGATTGATCCGTTTTAGGATCATACTCGCAAGGAATGGTAGGAAAGAGACTGCTCTATTAGGATTGATTATTTTGAAGAATGTAATTACATTAATTAAGTTTTTAATGAGAGTTTGAAGTATTTTAATAAATCTATTGCAAATGACAATTCAAAACACGTGTCTAATATTTAGTAATTAATTGTTAATATAGAAATTTTAGCTTTTCTGTAATTATAAATTGATAATCTCAAAAATTATATTCTTAATTATATTATGAACAAGATTTATATGTATGAAGTTTTAAAATTTTGCTCATTTTCAATGATTCACGCATATGAATATCCATTCTATTCATTCATCTCTACTTATTTTAATCACATCATATTGATATTTCTATTTTCTTTAGAGAAAAATTATGTAAATAAATTAGAGATGTTACATTTTACGTGTTTACATAGAATAATAATAGTTATTTTGAACTAGTAGGAGTAGAGGTTACTCTAGTTTATAATAAAATGGGTTAAGTCTACGCATAATCTAATAATAATAACTATAAAATCATATACATTAATAATAAAGTTATTACAAATAAGTCCAACCATAATAATTAATTAAAATATAATCTAAATAACATGATTCAATATTTTAGTATTTAATTAATTTAGAATTAAATTAAAGTTATAACCAAAATTGATTTATTTGAATTGACACACACAAAATATCCAACATTCAAGTGAGAGCATAAATCAAAATATCATAAATTATTAAATTAAATTTTTAATGAAAAGACAAGTAAACTATAATATAGATGAAAAGAAAACTTTTATTATATTAATTTTTTTATTTTCTGATATTTCATACATCTCCAAGTAGGACTTCATATCTACTTATATAAGTTATGTTTACACAACTTTTGAAAAGTTGTTCACTATTCTTTCTATTGTTATCTTTTTTTTTTTTATTTTGCAATCATGTCAACTGTCAAGAATTACCTATCCATGTAAATATATGTGTTTTTGATTTTGATATTTTTATTTTATTTTACTAAATTGTGTTATATATTTCAATTTTTTTAGTAAGCATAAAGTTGTATTATTTTTAAATGATATAATGTATTTAATTTTATTTTTAACTGATTAATTTGTATCAAATCTATTATTAATTTCTTATATTCATCACAAGTAATTATTTACTTTTATGTTTTCCATGCTATTGTAGAAGAACAACAAATTTCAATGAATATAAATAGACTTTTGTTAACGATCTAAATTCAACAATAAATTATTACAAAATAAAAGTGCGAATATCACGACTGTGAGATAAATCAAATATATATCGCAAAAAAAAGTTAATTAGTAATGATACAGTACTAATTGATGAAAAGGTATTAGATTTGTATTTTTCTAATTAAAAATTTTATTTTTAATAAATTATAATTATGTTGTCTTTTATATGTTGTTCTATGATAACTAATGAACTTAATTTATTTTTAAATTTTCTAATTGATGAATTTTTCTTTTCTATAGAACAATTATATATATACTTCCATAGGATAAGATATTTCTCACAGACTCAAAGGTATATTAAAGGATGGAAAAGTATACTCCATAACAAATTTTTCAATGGCAAAGAATCCTTTCATATTGCAATTCTATGCCACCACTATTATTAAAGAATTAAATAATGATAACATATTATTAGAAAATTCTTTGAGTTTATGAATTTTGACGATCTGAAAAGTCATTTGTGGAAATAATGTCTTAACAGATATTTTGCTATAAAACTTTACTAAAATTTGTTATATAATTTGTATTTAATTTATCAATTAGTTTCTTAAAATTATTTATTTTATGAATAGATGTGATTGGAGTGATCATGCACAAAAATTCTGCTGAAGAAAAAACAATTGCTCAAGGTAAAGTTAATACCGTGACGCTTTAATTACAAGACATGAGGTATAAATAATTATTTTAAAGTTATTATTAATTAAAAAATATTATAATTTTGGTTAAATCATCTGCAGGGAAAATAGAGTGAAAGTAACACTGTGGGATGATTATATTGCACTGTTTAAAGAAATAATAAAAGATAATGTATCTAAATATTCAAAAATCAATGTTGCAATATTCACATCTACTATTGTAAAAGAATTTCACGGTAATTGTGTCACGACCCCTTTTTTATAAAGGACCGAGAACATTATTTCTACACCACATACTTATTTAAAAATAGGTAAATAATAGAGAATATAAGTATAAAAATTCACTTCTCATTCAAAGTAAAAATGAAGTTCCTTACAACAAATATCCAACAGATCAACATAATATTACATTTAGTTTATAATATTCAAAATACCAAAAAAATTATAATACGTGACTCCCTCGACATGAGGTCTCATATATAAAGAAAAAGGACTCTGATGCATTATTACTCAACTCCAGCTTCTAACTTTTCTTCACCGGCCCCTCACCGTGTGAAGTAGATGCAACACTGCTACATCCGCTCACGTACCACCGTACGATCATCGCAGACACACGCACACAACGACATAGAAAGAAATGCAACGGTGAGCTTACCAAACATAAAATAAAATTATATATATATAGAGCAAAATATTTCTCACAGCAATAACCCCATGCATTTCCAGCCCATCTAATGCACAACATGAAAACGGCTTCCAACTGGTTTCACGACCTAATTAATCCGTAGGAACCGAGCGGTCCGGAGCGACCCATTCGGTATCTGGATCCGTACAAGACAAAGACAAAGAAACAAAGATGAACTTACCGTTACATGTCTACCCACCTAAACATGTAACTCGGCTCTATAATGATGCAAAACATATATCTCGGCATGATGCACGCCACCAAAATTATTTTAACAGCTCAACTACGGCAAGTTTATAATAGATCACCCAAAATCTCAGCATTTTAAACTAATTAACAACGATTCTGACTTAGAAAATAGCTTTTATTCAATAGATCTAACAAAATCATATCAAAATATCTTGAAATAGCATATTAAACCGTTCAAAACATAGTTCATAGGTTAAAGTAAACTCCCTTACCTCAGAAAGATGATTCACACTAGATCTACCGAATATTACTTGATTATAACAAAATTCACCGAAGATTCAGCTTTAGAACGGAGTTTCTCCTAAGAACACCATGAATTTCTATAAGAAAGAGAAGGAGAAGAGAAACGAACGGTAAATCTAGCTTCAAACTTAAAGAAACTTACTTCCAATCCTTCAGAATAGATGTAGAATCTCAGATCTGGCGAGAAATCTAAGTTTAGGAAGGTTTAGTATGAGAGAAATGGTGGTTTACGGCCTTAGAACCTTTGAGAACCTTGGATAGAGGTGAAGAAATGAAAATTTCGTGTGAAGCCCCCTTTTTATAGAAAATTTTCGAAGTTTACTGTTCACGCGGAATTTACTGTTCATCGCCGGAAACACTGTTCACCGCCTGAAAATACTGTTCAGGGCACTATTCACGCCGGAAAACACTGTATACGCGTACTGTACACGCACTGTACGCGTATGTGACGTCACCGATGACGTCAGCAGTCACTGTACATACGCGGTTGGCACTGTTCATACACGGTTTGTGCTGTTCATACGCGGTTTGCACTGTTCACACGCGGTTTGCACTGTTCACACGGTACTGTTCACTTTTTTTTTTTTAAAAAAAAATAATTTCAACTCCATCTAAATATATTCCAATACCAAATAATCCTTCAATTAACATTGAACAAGTATAAAATATTATAGATTACTCAATAATAAATTAGAAGCCTGACAATTCTCCCCCCGAAAATAAATTTTCGTCCTCGAAAATTTCATTCCCCAGAGAAAAGATGAGGATACAACTCTCTCATTCTTTCTTCTAACTCCCATGTGGCATCACCAGTTATTTGGTCCCAAACAACCTTTACTAACCGAATAGACTTACCTCTAAGTTTCTTAACTCTAGTTTCCTCGATACGAGCAGCTGGGACCTCCACAGACAAGTCATCTCGTAACTCCACAACATCAGGCTCAATTACATGAGACAAATCTGGAACATACTTCTTTAGCTGCGACACATGGAAAACATTATATATTCCAGACAACTGAGGTGGTAACGCTAATTCATAGGCTACTGGTCCTCGACGATGTAATATCTGATACGGTCCTATGAACTTAGGTGTTAACTTCTTGGCTCTTAAGGCTCGCCCCACACCTGTAGTGTGTGATACTCTTAAGAATACATGATCACCAACCTCAAATTCTAGGGATCTTCTGCGTCGGTCAGCATAAGATTTCTGTCGACTTTGGGTAGCTCTTAGCTTTTCTCTAATAAGTTCAACTTTCTCCTTAGTTTCTTGCAGCATTTCAGGTCCAACCATCAAATGTACTCTATCTTGGAACCAACAGATAGGGATTCTACACCTTCTACCATACAGAGCTTCAAATGGTGCCATATCTATACTCGAATGATAGCTATTATTATAAGTGAATTCTACCAAAGGAAGCATATCCTCCCAATTACTCCTCTGCTCTACAATGCAAGTCCGCAATAAGTCTTCTAAGGTCTGAATAGTACGCTCAGATTGACCATCTGTTTGCGGATGGTATGCGTAACTCAACCTCAACCGTGTGCCCATAGATTCTTGGAAACTCGCCAAAGCGGGAAGTGAATCGAGGATCCCTATCGAGATAATACTAGAAGGTACTCCATGCAACTGACAATCTCTCTAATGTACAATTCTGCTAATTTCTCCAAGCTAAAGGTCATGTTAATTGGCAAGAAATGTGCACTCTTGGTTAGCCTATCAACTATGACCCACACTGCATCATGATTCCTAACTGTTCTAGGTAGATGGGACACAAAGTCCATAGTCACATGGTCCCACTTCCACTCTGGAATTTCCATCGTTTGTAACTCTCCTGGAAGGCTTTGGTGCTCCGCTTTTGCCTTTTGACAAGTCAAGCAGGCTTTAACAAACTCAGCTATCTCTCGCTTCATGCCTGGCCACCAAAACATCTGCTTTAAATCTTGATACATCTTGGTACCACCAGGATGAATGTTGAGACTACCCTTATGTCCTTCTTCTAGAATTGCTCTCTTTAATTCAGTATCTCTAGGGACACAAACTCGACCTTGACATCTGAGAATACCATCAACACCTTTACTGAAACCCTTTGTCTTATCTGTCCCTAAGAGAAATACAATCCGACATAACATTGGATCCCACAATTGTTTATCTTTAATTTCCTGTAAGAAATTATTAGTCACCATAATTCGGCTACAACTAATCTTTTCAGGTGATAAGTCCACATGTATGTTCAGGTCTCGGAATTGTTCTACCAAAAGGGTTTCACTGACTCTTAGGGAGAATGCCTGAACCACATTCCTACTTAATGCATCGGCCACCACGTTAGCTTTTCCTGGATGGTATTGGAGCTGAAAATCATAATCCTTAAGGAATTCCACCCAACGTCTCTGCCTCATATTTAACTCTCGCTGATCAAATAAATACTTCGGACTCTTATGATCACTATATACATCGAACCGAGCTCCATAAAGATAGTGTCGCCACACCTTCGCAGCAAAGACTACAGCAGCCTAACTCAAGGTCATGAATCGGGTAATTTCGCTCATGAGTTCGCAATTGACGAGATGCATAAGCTACCACTCTCTTATCTTGCATCAACACACATCCCAATCCCCGATGAGAAGCATCACAAGACACCTCAAACGGTCGACTAGTATCGTGAGAATCAACACCGGCGAAGAAGTTAGTCTCTGTTTTAACTCATTAAAGCTTTGCTCACATTCCTCGATCCACACAAAGGGTTGATCACGGCGAGTTAACCGTGTTAATGGTGCAGCTATCTTCGCGAATCCCTCTATAAATCTCCGGTAGTAACCTGCTAGGCCCACAAAACTACGAATCTCTCGAGGTCGTCTTCGGCCTTTCCCACTGCAACACCGCTTCAACTTTGGAAGGATCAACTGCAATTCCTTTAGCTGAAATAACATGACCAAGGAACTTCACTTCCTCTAGCCAAAACTCACACTTAGACAGTTTAGCATACAACTGTTTTTTCCTTAAAACATTAAGTACAGTCCTCAAATGTTCTTCATGTTCTTCTGACGAATTAGAATAAATTAAAATATCATCAATAAGGACTACCACAAATCGATCCAGGAAAGGTCTAAAGATCCGATTCATGTAGTCCATAAACACAAATGAGCATTTGTAACTCCAAAAGGCATCACTATATACTCATAATGACCATATCTAGTGCGAAAAGCAGTCTTAGGAATATCTTCTTCCTTCACTCGGATCTGATGGTACCCAGACTTCAAATCAATCTTAGAGAATACCTTAGCACCTCTCAGCTGGTCCATCAAATCATCGATTCGCGGCAATGGGTACTTGTTCTTAATTGTCAACTTATTCAACCTACGATAATCCACACATAATCTAGAACTTCCGTCCTTCTTTTTCACCAAGAGAACTGGGGCTCCCCAAGGTGATACACTTGGTCTAATCATCTGTTTACGCATTAGATCCTCGATCTGCTCCTTAAGCTCAATTAACTCTTTTGGCGCCATTCTATACGGTACTACGTACACTCGGCTCAGCTCAGGAATCAAATCTATAGCAAACTCTACCTCTCTACGTGGAGGTATTCCAGGAATATCCTCTGGAAAAATCTCAGGAAATTCTCGTACTACTGGTATTGACTGAAGGCTTTGCTCCACTTCTGCATTCATAACTCCCAACAAAACAAAACAAGATACTTCCTCACCTAAGGATGTTTCTACTTAGCGAGTAGAAATCAATTCTACACAATCTTGCTGCTCAGGAAAGATTAAACACCTCCGGCCACAATCAATTAGCACACGATTGGCAGTTAGCCAATCCATACCCAAGATTACATCTAACCCTGACATCGGGATACAAATAAGATTTACTTTGCATCTTCGTCCCTCAATTGCTATGGGACACCTAACACAAACCGTCGAAGTCTTAATTGAACTTAAAGTAGGTGTCGATACTACTAAGTCACATCCTAGATCGTCCACCGGTAATCCTAAGTTTCTCACACAATTGTCCGCAATAAAAGAGTGTGTGGCTCCAGAATCAAATAATACAAAAAGAAAAGTACCTTCTTAGCGCCTTTACCTCCATTACCATAACTGCTAGCAGCTCTACTAGATGGAGCCTTCCCAACTCCACCAACATCCTCCGCATTAAGACTCTCTATAATGGTGGCTTGATCCACCAAGTCAGCAAACTCCGTGATCCCGAGTGGGATCAAAATCCTCTTTATGTCGGTTCTCGGCCGTCTCGAAAACCTCGACATCTCCACTCCTCTCGAAGTCGGGTGAGAATAAAATCGTAGAGCCGCTCAAACCGTATTGCATACTCATAGATCGATGAGTTTCCTTACACCAAGTTTAGAAACTCTCGTTCTTTGGCAAAGCACGAACATGAGAAGGGAAAAACTTTCCCGTAAAACTACTTCTAAATACAGCCCAAGTAATGACTTCACCTCGGGCCTCTAGCATAGTACGAGCTCCGTGCCACCACATCTCTCGCATCCCCTATCGGCATATACGTAGCATATATCACCTTTCTCTCCTCGGCGCAACCCATGGTTAGGAAGATCTTCTCAATCTCCTCGATCCGAGTTCGCAGAATCTGGTCCATCCACTCCCGTGAATTGAGGAGGATCATTCTTTCGAACTCGACAACCTATGGTATTCGGGAAGAGGTGCACTGAGGCGAGGCCGCTGCTGCCTGTCTTGCAAGGCTTTGATTTGCGGCTTGTCTTCTTGAATCATATCTAGACTCGGCCTAACCGCTGCCATGGCCTCCATGGCATGAGCCATTTGGTTCACATCAGCAGGAGGAGGATTTGCAGCAGACCTTCTTGGTCTAGCCATCCTAATATATAGACTAGCTTAAATTACTAACGTTTAACACATTCAAGAATACCACCACATAGCTATATTCACAGATTCAAACCGGTGATATATTCATATTTAGTATATCATAAAATTTTAATCAATTTAGTACTCGGTATAACAACATATCAACATTCACATAGCATAGCAAACACACTCATTTCAGCAATCATTTACAAATTTAGCTTAACGGTCTCTTATTCACACAAGACGACTCACCTATAGCTCACCCAAGTATCATATACCAAGTTTCCTACATCAATCATGTCTGAGAATCGAGGTGATCAAGCTCGTTCCCTCACAACTTGATGAATAGAAATTATGATATATGATTCACAGCTAAAACTTATATGTCTAATATGCACAACTGACGCCTAACAACCTCACCCTGTAGGTTTACCTAAACCATGCTCTGATACCACTAAAATGTCACGACCCCTTTTTTATAAAGGACCGAGAACATTATTTCTACACCACATACTTATTTAAAAATAGGTAAATAATAGAGAATATAAGTATAAAAATTCACTTCTCATTCAAAGTAAAAATGAAGTTCCTTACAACAAATATCCAACAGATCAACATAATATTACATTTAGTTTATAATATTCAAAATACCAAAAAAATTATAATACGTGACTCCCTCGACATGAGGTCTCATATATAAAGAAAAAGGACTCTGATGCATTATTACTCAACTCCAAATTTTCTAACTTTTCTTCACCGGCCCCTCACTGTGAAGTAGATGCAACACTGCTACATCCGCTCACGTACCACCGTACGATCATCGCAGTACACACGCACACAACGACATAGAAAGAAATGCAACGGTGAGCTTACCAAACATAACATAAAATTATATATATATAGAGCAAAATATTTCTCACAGCAATAACCCCATGCATTTCCAGCCCATCTAATGCACAGATGAAAACGGCTTCCAACCGGTTTCACCTAATTAATCCAGAAGGAACCGAGCCGGTCAGGAGCGACCCATTCCGTATCTGGATCCGTGACAAAGACAAAGACAAAGAAATCAGCATGAACTTACCGTTACATGTCTACCCACCTAAACATGTAACTCGGCTCTATAATGATGCAAAACATATATCTCAAAGCATGATGCACGCCACCAAAATTATTTTAACAGCTCAACTACGGCAAGTTTATAATAGATCAGCCAAAATCTCAAGATTTTAAACTAATTAACAACATTCTGACTTAGAAAATAGCTTTTATTCAATAGATCTAACAAAATCATATCAAAATATCTTGAAATAGCATATTAAACCGTTCAAAACATAGTTCATAGGTTAAAGTAAACTCCCCTTACCTCAGAAAGATGATTCACACTAGATCTACCGAATATTACTTGATTATAACAAAATTCACCGAAGATTCAGCTTTAGAACGGAGTTTCTCCTAAGAACACCATGAATTTCTATAAGAAAGAGAAGGAGAAGAGAAACGAACGGTAAATCTAGCTTCAAACTTAAAGAAACTTACTTCCAATCCTTCAGAATAGATGTAGAATCTCAGATCTGGCGAGAAATCTAAGTTTAGGAAGGTTTAGTATGAGAGAAATGGTGGTTTACGGCCTTAGAACCTTTGAGAACCTTGGATAGAGGTGAAGAAATGAAAATTTCTTGTGAAGCCCCCTTTTTATAGAAAATTTTCGAAATTTACTGTTCACGCGGAATTTACTGTTCATCGCCGGAAATACTGTTCACCGCCTTACTGTTCACCGCCTGAAAATACTGTTCAGGGCACTATTCACGCCGGAAAACACTGTACATGCGTACTGTACGCGTATGTGACGTCACCGATGACGTCAGCAGTCACTGTACATACGCGGTTGGCACTGTTCATACACGGTTTGTACTGTTCATACGCGGTTTGCACTGTTCACACGCGGTTTGCACTGTTCACACGGTACTGTTCACTTTTTTTTTTTTTTTTAAAAAAAATAATTTCAACTCCATCTAAATATATTCCAATACCAAATAATCCTTCAATTAACATTGAACAAGTATAAAATATTATAGATTACTCAATAATAAATTAGAAGCCTGACAAATTGTATTATTATATCTTTAAAATTTTTTACTTAAATAAATTATATATATATAGATATATGCTTCATATTTAATTATAATAATATGAGTGTGTAACTTCCCACCTTTTTTTTTTAAAATACAAATATATACATTTAGCACTTATATTATTAAAACATAATTAGCAAAAATTTGTATCTTTTGGATAAGGGGTACAGTATGGGAATACGAATTTGAAAACTTAATGAATTGATAATATTTCTTCAACAATATACAAAAATAATCTTAATACAAGATTTCTCATTAGAAATTGAATGGAAATACATTAAAAGATTTTATATCCGACCAGTTCCCTTCCCACAATTTCTTGATGAGTATGACCCTAGAACGGATCATATATCTCCATTCCTTCTCTTTCATTACCTGAAACATTTCAATAAGGATGAGTATTTTTCGCCCCCTAAATCTCTTTTAGTATATCTCACTGAATAATAATAATTAGAGTCGTAGCTTAATACTTTATTCTAATTCATTCTCATTCAAATACATGTAGTCATACAATTGTCCATCAAGCACATACAACATTTCACTTATTATACACACATTTCTATGTTGACCTGTATGTTATTATACATGTGTCATATCATTTCAATTCATGTGTTACGATACATCTGTCCCAGTAATACCTGTCGATGTACTACAACACACGTACCATAACAACATGACCCGATCTGCTACGATACATATATCATATCATTCATATTCCATATCATAACTCATCTATATCAATTTTCATCATAATAATTTCCGCTGGGATCCCTTGAGGACTTCTAGCATAGATAGCTGCTTGATAGCTGCAACATCACGGATACACATGTGTCGCCTCGGCCCCTTTTAGCAAAGGTATAGTTAGGAGCTGCGTCGGGAGATGAGAGTGTGGCCTGTGAATGTTTATTTTCAATAATTTATTGTGCACCCTTTTCATTACTAACATTTACCATCCTCATTTCCCCAAGATTTCTCAAATCTTCTTCTTAACTTTATACTCCCATTGTATCGCTGTACTATCTATACTCATTCTCTTTCTCATTCTCAGCATTTCTCATTTCACATTCCTTTCTATCAATTAGCATGTCATGATTCATGAGTCACAATTTATATAAAAATTCATAGATTACAATATACATGACAACACATCCTTCAACGTGCTATAATTTATATTATAATCACTCTGTTTCAAATTACGTGAACTCATGCATTATAACCACGCATCATATTCTCATTTCTTATTTATATATGACATGCTTTCACTTCCAATCAACATTTCATTCATATTTCCATCATTCATTCATATACCATACACTTCCAATTTCAATCATTCTATTCATATTGCATATATTTTAGTCATCATTTCACATCTATACTTATTACATCATACCAGTCCAACATATCAAATTATCAGGCAATATCACATCATATCACCAATGCAATACATCAATCATATCATAGAGACTACCACACAAGCTCACACTATACAATCAGTATAATCTGCTGAAAGTCGGACACCTTCAGACTCAGCTCAATTCGCATAATACCAATATATATAGTCTTTTAACTTAAAGTTCATCATCGTATATCTTTTAGTACTTAATTCATATACACCCTTAGAAACTTAGTTTTGAAACCTTTTAAAGCTATCTTAGCTCATATCTTTCTTTTAAAAATCTGATATTATCAGTTCAAATAAACCCAAACCTTTCTTTATGTCAAAATACCCATTTATCATATGATATTATCAAGATCTACTGATCTTTTCTAAGTGAGATGCCCATGTTTCTCATAGAACCACTAGATCTATACATACATATAACTACAATTAGAAAATACTCCCCTTACATGATAATGGTTCTTCCAAATTAGTTCTTTGAGTGATCTCACAGTATCCACGGAGAGATCTTCTAAAAGATAAGATTTTCTATGTATTTCGAGGTAGAGATCTTATCATTAGAGGAGAACCGAAGAAAAGGAATAAAATAGAGATCTGAGCTCTGAGAAACTTACTTAGATCCGAGAAGAACAAATGTGTGAGCTCAAATCTGAAGGAAATATAGAGTTATTGGAGGTTTTCTTTGAGAAGGGAGAGGGAGAGAACAAAGAGGATGGAGAGGGATATGTGATTTGGTTGAAAATGAAGATTTTAGGGCGAGAGTTCCTTAAATATCTCTCAAACTCGCGACTTTCTCGCTTTAGCGAGAAGTTCTCGCTACAGCGAAAAAACTAAAAGTTTTCTTCTTTTGCTGTCTGTCACTCTAGCTACAGCGAGAGCTCCTCACTACAGTGAGAGGAGAGCATCCTCGCTACAGCGAGAGATTTTAGCTACAGCGAGAGGGCTCCAGAATGTTCTATTTTCACCGCCTCATTCTTGCTATAGCGAGATTTGTCTCGCTACAGCGACATTTCCTACATTTCACATCAATTAAACACTTCTAATTTCAAATAACATGCACAACTAACTAACATTAATTGCAATAATAATAAATTACAAAATGAGGGTGTTACAGAGTGTATATATTATAGGTAATATTTCTATTTCCTTATCAAAATCAACAAAAATTTATGTCAATATTGACATACCATAAGTTACTTATTTTATAGATTCATTTATGTATTGAAATTATTTAAAATCTCTCTGTTATGTTCATTGTTGCTAATTCTTTACTTTTTATCTTAACAACATTTTCAATTATTCATTATCACTTTGTTGTAGAAATTTTAATGATATGCATATTGCTCACAATGTTGATAATACAAGATCTACGATTCTTTTTCCTAAATTAGAAATTTTCAAAAACATATCTAAAATTTTAATAATGGCAAAATCAAAGAGTGATATGGTAAATTTAATTTCTCTTATACTTTGTTCTTCTTATTTAATTTTTAAATTAATTTTTAATTAGTTTTCAGAATATCGTAATTGGTTTTATTGCAATTGTGAATGATATATTGCTTAAAAATGATCGGTATCATATTTCTTGCCTCCATTGCAAGAAGAAAGCTTCTTTCATAACTACAAATTTTAAATGTTAATCATGTTATAAAAATGTTAATTAAGGCCATCACTTGTCAAAACTCATTTAACTTCATCATTGGTGGATTGTGCTCTATTCAAATATGATGGGAGGTCGTGATCTGTCATTTTAAGTGCAGTTAAATTATGTACATCGTAGAGACACTGAACATAGTTAAATATTATCTTAAGGCCTTGCATAGCCATTCTTGGAGGCGTTAGATTTTCTCCTTACAATAATAGCACGCCCATGCCATTGAAAAACACGGCCGTGCTTATTACCTACACGCCCAGTGTTTTCGTGCTTAGTGAGAAGCAAGGCCGTGCATAGTTACCCAAGTAACATTAGTTCTTTATTTTTGCAGACAATGCCTCTTAAAAGAGCTCTTGAAGGCACTTCCACTGCGCTAACAACTTATGAGATCTAGTTTTGGGGTGAATAGGGTATAGTGGCGAGGTATCGCAAGCGCCTGGACACTTTGCTCAGGTTTGAGTTCCTCTCAACATGCTATTTGTACGAGCACTAACATATAGGGAGCCAGTCTTGGAGTTCCTGAGCTCTGTCACATACACCGATGACTTGAAGGTGTGCTTCCACATAACCACCCAGCGAGACATGACGTTGGCACAATTCAATGTTCACTGTCGATTCGAGACCGATGAGTTAGTCCAGAAGCAGGCATACAAGGATGCATTGGTCGAGATTCCCCCAGTCTATTCTGAGGACGCAACTTGGCAAGAGAGTACAGGCACTCATGACATCTATAGAGCCTGACTCGCGAAGAGCATATCCATTCGAGATCCAGCTCTACAGGTGGTCCACAGGTGGCTTGTACATTCTATTTTTGTACGTAGCCAGAGCATAGGTAATGTTAGCTTTCACCACCTGTTCATTCTGTGGTGCATGCTTCACCAGCGCTCAATGCTAGACAATTTCTTCTTCTCTCGTGCATGGGCTTAGGAGCACGTCTAAGCACCTTGAAGACTGGCTACATCTGTGTCAGGTTCTTCATCTCTTGCCTCACCCTCAACCTTCAGCAAGTACACTGGAGAGACACAAGAATTGCTGAGATCACCCCACCGACTGTGGACACCTTCTACTGGATGGGCATTTTAGTTCGTGCAGGAAGTGGGGAGTTTGTATTGGCACCACCCATGCACCAGTTACAGAGGAGCCAACGGTACCCGAGCAGCAGCCTAAACCTCATCTTGCTGATGAGGATGGCGAGTTTCATGATGCTCCAATGGAGCCACTCTCACCCCCTGCTCCTACATACTCAGATTTATAGCAACTGCACCAGCATATTGATCAGAGGATGGATAGGTACATGACTCAGCTGGCCGAGTATTCTGCATTGGTCCATCAACGCCTTGACTAGCAGGAGACTTAGATCACTGAGCTCCTCTGCCTGTTCCAGGATCATTTTCCCCCTTCCTAGTGACTTATTAGTTTCATGATTTCTTTTATGTCTTTTCTCTTAGTTTAATATCTATCTCCCCTATTTCTATTTAATATGCACCTTGGCTCTGATCATGTACGTGAACTCTAGCTTCTTTTATATTTGCTATCTTATTTGTTAAGTTGGTATACTATGCGGGTACTTTGTCTCCATAACATATCAAATATTTGGAGGTCGACACTATGAGTCTTATCAATGCTTGATTTCACCAGGCAGTATTTTTCCTTTTCTCTTAACTTTATTTATTTATTTTCTTGTGCTATATTTTCAATTTCAAACATTGAGGACCATGTTTCACTTTAAGTATGTGGGAATAGTTCCTAATTATATGATTGTTATTGCATGTTCTTGAGTAAAATGTCTATGCTATTTTTTATGATAATTTGAAACTTTTTCCCTGATGGAACCCAATTTTTCCAGATAGAAGAGCATGTTGAGTGATTATTATTGGCATTATAGTTTCATTTGGAAACTAATAATTAGCTAACTTCCTTACTTTTATGCTCTACATTAAACTTTAACCCATAGATGTGAGTTTTGAGCCTTAAAGGAGATTTCTATCTTAATTTAATTAATTGTACCCCTTTTCTCATTGTTTTGTGTGATTATCTCCTTAGGATTTGTGCTCTAGAACTTGCTTGGAATCGACTTAAGACTTTTCTTTTTAATTGCATGTTTTAATGTGATTGAGGCATAATAGGAATTTTATTCTTTGCTTTTTGTATGTTTGAGATACAACTAGTTGTCCACTTTGAGCTTTATTGATTTTCTTGGTCCCTTGCGTTCAATTTATAAAATATTTTGATGACCTTGAGTTTACAATTGGAGCAATTTAGTTGTTGAATTGTTTGATAAATTCTCCTCTATATCTCTCATATGCAAAAATAAAAAAAATAAAAAAAATAATAATAGCAAAAAGAAAAGAAAAATGCTTATATATGAATGAAAGGAGAGAGGAGTAAAGATATTGATTATATGTAAAATGTAAAATTTACTCCAAGAACTTCATTTGTAAACTTAGGAGATGTTTATAATTTATTACCCTTTTGTATACCCCTTCATTTCATTTATCTCACCTCAATTATTATAATCCTTTAACCACATTATAACCTGAAAAAGACCTCATAATTTTTACTTGCATTTAAGTTATTTAGTGAAGAGTCGGATTATAGTTAAGCTTATGATAGTACACTTTTTCTAGAGGAGAACTGAGTGATACCTCATTCTGTCCCTTAGTGAGAGAGGAAAGTAGAGTACCTTGGTTTGACGTTTGAGTAAAAAGTATGAAAATATAAGATTCTAATTGGGAATCCTTTTGATTGCTTAGGCTCAGTGATATTACTCTTGTTGCTCTCTTTCCCTCCTTTATCTCGTGTTCCTTGTGTGGTATTATGTTTCAAGTTATTATGTTATTCTCTTAACTATCACTTTGTTTGAGGACAAGCAAATAGATAAGTATGAGGGAGTTGATAAGTCTGTAATTAGCCCTTGTTTTACAGTTCATATATTAATATTTGAGCTTTATTTTATTTAGGTTTTACACTAATTTATATATCAATTGTGTAGTTTAGTATAAAGATCAAATGGAGATTTTGCTTGACCATGGATAGCACTCGAAAGGAGGCTCAAATGTGATTACCTAATTGACATGACTTACAGTCCAAAGATTGTAAATGAGAAAGGTGAGGAGCCTGTGCTTCAATTTATTTAAACCTAGATAACCTAGGCGATGATGCATGAGAAGGGGAGACTCTGTAACAATTCAGACAACCAAGAAGGAGGTTGGAAATAATAAAGACCACACGATTCAGATCCTACTCCAATTGTCTATTCCGTACTCTGGTTCTGTATAGAGAAAAATTCAATAGTAAATGTTATGGAACAATTATGAGTGCGAGTAAGTTGACTGATTGAGATTAAATTAAAGGGGCAACAACGTACAAGAAGAACATAATTGAAAGATAAATCAAGAAGAGGGGTAGTTTGTCCAATGCCATGGCATTAGCTTTTGAGCCGTCAACAAGGGTGATGTGGTGTGCTATTTTAGGTTGTGAGAGTTTTAAGAAATATCCAGGGTACAACAGACGATGAATGAGAGAGGCAAATTGTAAAGTTACCAGAATGAGCAATGGTAGAGGAAGATTGACCTTGGTGGAGACAACCAGAATATTCTGTCAGATATAGAGTATAAGGAGTACCTCTAATTGAAGATAACAGCATAATAATATCCTAATACTGCCTTCATTGCACTCCCTTAGTATTTGGTACCTTCATTGCACCTTGTAATGATTTTTTTTTTGTTCTACCTTTATCGCAAAACATGAGAAGCGCACTGACAAGATCGGCTGGAACCCAAAGCAGTGTCACTAGAAACCACCGCACGATCTGACATGTGGTGTTACAGTCTTCGGCATGTGTAACCCACATGCCATAGTAACGGGCTCCGTTCTTGACGCCTCTGCCACCACACGAGTCACCGGACCTTCCTGGTTCAGTTCCAGTGATTGGTGATCATAAACTAAACCGTATGGCTGCTAGATCTTACATCGTACCTCCCTCATATGTGTCTCATCATTAATGGCCATCGAGAACCTCGTCTCTGCTCTAGCACTAGGTCCTAATGACCTTTTTTTTTATAGGGATCTTATCGACTTGATGGTTGTAATTAGCTACAGTGGTCACAACTAGTTCACAGAACCTTGAAGGGAAGAAAGAAGTTAAGCCACATTGAAGGAAAAGCCCTAGGCAAATTAGAATCGCAGTATGAAGTCTGGGATAATGAAGACTCTCTCATTATGACATGGCTATGGCACTCAATGCTTCCTAAAATTAGTAGAAATTGTATGTTCTTCTCTACTGCTAAGGAGATTTGGGAAAATATGCAATAAACTTAATAGAACGGGTGTGACAATGCTGCTTGTACTTACATCTGTATAAATGTATTGGAAATAAGTTAGAGGTGAGACTCTATGCTTGATTGTAGAACGGGTGCACTACAGGCCACACTCACTCTTCCTGACTAGATCTCTGACCACTACCTTTGTTAAGCGACCTGTAACTGCCCACGTAGTATCCGTGAGGCGGGGGTAACCGGGGACCATTCATGGTGTAAATCTGTGATCACAGTGCTATAGTGAAGGTGACTATTGTGCATATGCATGAGTTTGTGTATTGTGCTTGTGGGTGTGACAATGCTGCTTGTACTTACATCTGTATAAATGTATTGGAAATAAGTTAGAGGTGAGACTCTATGCTTGATTGTGGTTTGGTAATGTAGAGTACTCACCCTTACATTTATTTTTTAGGTAATCAAGACGATCAGCACCGAACTCAGTGAAAGGGATGAATAGACTCCTATAGGACCTAGATTTTATTTTGAAATTGTTGTAACTGAACTAGTCCTGTAGCAGTTATTTGATATTAATTTGTAACTCTTCACTTATTTCGAAATATTTTATGAAAATTAGGGTATCTGATTTCCAAAATTATTATTTAATTAAAATTAAAATTAAGGTGTTACATATGGAAGTGAATATCGTAATGCGATTGAGAATGTGGATGATTCTATGTTGTTGCATGCCATTGATTTATGTTGAATAATATAAAATGGGTGAAAATAATGTGTGAATGACATGTTACGCTGTGTTGGAATATGTTGGAAAACTATGAATAGTTCAGCGATACACTGGGGGTGTAAAAGATGGAGGCGATAGAAATATTTTAAGGAATAGAGGGTAGTGGTGACACCAAGAGTGAGCGTGGGTGCACCATAGGCTAAACACTCTCTTCCTAACTCAGCCTCTGATTTACACCTTTGCTTGGAGGCTCAATACCGCACACGTTGTATTCGTGGAGCAGGAGCTATCCGATGACCATCCCTGGTGTGAACTGAGTAAGTTCTTGAGGTTGAAGGCATCAAGAATCTGTGATCACAATGACACAGTGCAGTGAGCGCACGTGTGTATGGATTATTTGATGGTGCTATGAGCGCACTTGTGTGTGAATGAGAATGGAATGTTGAAATTATTGCTTTGTGCCTGTTTGATGCACGATTGAGTTATGTTAGTAAATGTGTGAAATGTGAAAAAATATATTTCCTCGAACCTTAACCCTTCAAATGCCCTTCTGGTCGCGATATTCTTGCTACAGTGAGACTGCAACCCAGAAATGCACCCCTCTCTGTTGCCTTCTCGCTACAGCGAGAAACGTAATAGAAGCATTGATGATTGCCAGATTGCATAAAGATTTGTCACAAATCCTCATCAAAGTATGCAGAATTTTTGTGTAGTCTGGGATGCAAGTCTAGATTGTTTCTAATTGTAACACCTTAAATTTAATTTTAATTAAATAATAATTTTACAAATCGGATAATCAAATTTTCATAAAATATTTTAAAATAAGTGAAGGGTTACAAATTAATCTCAAATAACTGCTACAGGACTAGTTCAATTACAACAAATTTCAAATAAAACCTAAGTCCTATAGCAGTCTATCCGTCCCTTCATTGAGTCTGGTGTTGATCGTCTTGATTACCTAAAAAATGAATATAAGGGTGAGTACTCTACGCTACCTAAAACACACAATTAACGTAGAGTCTCACCTCCAGAACATTTCTAATACATTAAACAGACACAATCACTAGCAACATTATCACACCTATGAGTATAATACAATTCATGCATATGCACGTCAACCACACTCACTGTGGCACTGTGATCACAGATTTACACTATGAATGGTTGCGGGTTACCCCCGCCTTATGGATACCATGTGGGTAGTCACGAGTCGCTCAGCAAGGATAGTGGTCAGAGGTCTAGTCAGGAAGAGAGTGTGTGGCCCGTGGTGCACCCGTTCTGCAGTCAGTGTCACCACCACTCTCTCCTCCCCAAGGTATTCCTACCGTCCTCATCTTCCATACCCTCAGTGTATCGCTGAACCATTCATAGCACATTACAACGGCGCTAATACGCCCATTCACACATATAGTAGAAACTCTTTAAATTAATAGTCGATAAATTAATAAACTCTCTAAAATAATAAATTTATCCGGTCCCGACTTAGGCCAATATAAAAAATTGAAAAACTTGATAAAATAATAAGATAATAATTTTTCAGGAGATCCCTTTATAATTTTCGGTCCCAAGAAAATCATAAATTAATAATTCATAGAAACTGAAAAAAAAATATATTACACTCTATTGAAATATGATTCAATAGTTGTCTGTTTTCCTTTAAAGTTCAAGTCTATTTGGAGCTAATCTCTAACTTTTCTTATTGCATCCAATAGCTCAGGTGTAGTATTTTTGTATTGTATCATAAAGTTGTGAAGAGTGTTCGACGCCATAAGTGCTTCCTTTCGCGTAACAGGCTCTAAAGACACTGTATCATCTTCGTCGTCATCCTCTGCATTGTTCTCAATGATAGTACCCACAATATCTTCTAAACTCTGAACCTCTGAACATGCTTCATTTTCACCTGGGTAGTTCATTAGATTGTCGATATCCATCTTATTACGATAGCCACATTGATTGATCATAGTCTTGAGGTCTTGAGTTTCTTCATCAAAAGTGGATTCATCCAAATTTCTTGCAACGTCACTATCTAAACGAATTTTACAGTGTCGGAAGCAATTCGCTATTGTTTCTTTTTGAACATCTATCGTCCAAGCTGGGATTGCCAAATTGATAGCATCAAGGACATTTATCTTCCCTGGATCAGATTGTCCCACCTCATAACCTTCCAATATTTTGCGGTAAAACCTTCTACGGTAATGCATCTTGAAAGCTCTTATTATCCCAGCAACGTTTGATGTCATGTTGGGTGGCAAGAAGAACAACTCAACGTTTCTTAGCCCTTCAATATTTCTTGGATGTGCTGGACAATTATCCACCACAAGTAGAACTTTTCTACCATGCATCATTTGGTCAAATGAACGAACATATTCATCAAAAAGCACACTAGTCATCCATGCTTTTTTGTTAGCTCGATACTGATAATTCAAGCTATTCATGTTGACATTCTTGAAGCAACGAGGCTTTGCATATTTCCCAATAATCCATAGAGGGATTTTTTCATAGCTATCTTCATTGCAACAAATAACTACTGTCAGCCTTTCTTTATCTTGTTTTCTTCCTTCAAGTTGTTTTGTTGCCAGTGAATGATTAACTTATAGCCTATAAAACAACCCAGTTTCATCCATATTGAAAACATCTTTCATAGGGAACTGATCAATTTTCTCCCGAATCGATACCAATTTCTGCTCCATGTCTTGTATATCAACAGACCCACTCTCGCCAAAATGACGAAATGACTTTATGCCATGTCGGTGCTTGAATTTCCCAAGCCATCCTATAGAGAAGTTAAAATCTGAATCATCATGAGGGTACACGAGTTTCATTGTATCTCTTGCCTTCTGCAAAATTAATTCTCCTGTGACATTCACACGTTCTTGATGCTGGAGAAACCACTCATAAACAACCTTCTCCATGTCAGGATATTTTGCTGGTTTGTGTCTTTTGATCTCTGCTCTTCCCTTTTCTATTTTAGCAGAGAGATAGTCATCTGACCGCTTAAGTGTGTTTGATATTGTTCCTTAACTAACTTTCAACTGAAATTTTCCCTCAACCCATCTCTGCAAGTCTTTTTGTGTGCTTGCTGGATTATCTCTCTTATACTCACACAACTCCTTACGTATTTGATCTGACATAGTTGATTTTGCAACACCTTTAAGATGAGAAGCCATCTTGTGAGATATGGTTTGAATACTCTAACACATTCATGTAATTTATATATGCCAAACTTGCTTAAGAATACATTGAACACATTTGTTTCTCTTGTTTACATTTACTGTACTTCAAAAGTCATTATTGATTTCCAATGCATATATATTGTAGTTACTAATTTGTTGTACGTTGAGTCCCAAGGTTCGCTGCAACGTAAGAGGCATAGATTAATTTGCCTTTTTATTTGGTATGTACAGTATATTTACTTAAAAACTCTTTAAATTAATAATTATTAATTTATCGATAAATTAATAACTCTCTAAATTAATAAATTTCTCCGGTCCTGACATTATTAATTTAAAGAGTTTCTACTGTATGTTATTACTGTTATTATGATTATATATACATAAATTATAATAAACTTTCTTTAAATATAATTCAAAGATAATAAATATGAATCAATTATAATTTCAACTATTACATTATGTAAAATATTATAAATATTTTTAATAAATTATAATCTAATACAATTTATAGTAAATTTGTTTATGTAATATTTTTTATAATAAATTTAAATATTCTAAATCTAAATAATTATAAATTCGTTATAAATACATAAAATAATATATAAATTTATAATATAAGAGAAATCAAAATAAAAAAGGAATATATAATGATTTTAACTAAATGGTTAATTAAATAAATTTATTTATAAAATTATATACCTGCAGTTTAAATAAGTTTTGATTCAACTTATGTTATCTGCATTGATTTGTTTGTATCAGGACAAAAATATTTTCTTCAATTATCATGGTTGCTCTATCTGGACCTTTGTGGAGATATTTTATAGCCTTAGACTTATTGAACCATTCAATATTTAGATGTGCCTAAAATGTGAGTAATAAATCTAAATTATATGGAACCACACACCTTTTATCCAAGTTAATATCTCCTTTTTTGACATGTCTGCCATCATCCCGTCTTTTATAAGTAGGAAAACCATCCATATCTATGGTCGTTTCATTAGTAAACTTTTTAGGATAATTTTGGTTACAAAGGCCATCAACCATGCAAGATGCATTTTTTGTTGGTAGTTCCACATGGTCTATGTATCATGAATTGTGAAACAGCATTGAATCCAACTGGATCATCTACTTGAGATGATAATTCTGCTGATATTATTTTATCTATGTCTTGTGGTGTTAGATACTTATTATTTTGGTGAAGCCATAGTAGGATATGAGCATGTAGTAGAACTCTTTTTTGGAACTCAATGGTGTATATAGCTAAAAGAAGGAAAAAATATAATAAGTAATTAGTAAGAATAAGATTAAAGTTATAAATTAAAAAATTAATGTAATAATTTTCTTTACCTGATATAACTTGACAAAAGTACTGTCCATCCACTACGTGTTTCATTAGTTGATTAAGTTTCATCTTGAAAACTCTTGTTTTAACATCTGACCTATCATTAGCTGGTTGTCCTGGAATTTTATCAAGCATAAACTAAATCTCAGGCCACTTTGGATTGGCAATAAAAGTCATAAAAATATCAGGATTCCCAAACGTTCTACATATGGCCATTGCATCTTGATAGTTTGGACCATATATCGGGGACCACCTGTGAACGAAGAAGGCAATACAATTCTTTTTCCAGTAGCAGTAGCTATTGTATCCCCACAAACAATTGCATCACAAACATTTTTGTACAACTCTGTGCATAAAACTATTTGATTTATGCTAATCCATTGTTGTCGATCTTCTTCTATGGTTGTATATGCATCAACAATATATTGTTGGAATAGCTGACCAGCAGAAATGGTTAAGCAATCAATATTTAATATTCAAAAAGCAGCAAAAAATGTATTAGAATATGCCATGCCACATAAGAAACATTTAATATTCTTGAAAGAAAGAGAGATTTATGGAAAGGGTTACCATCTATCACATGTCCAACCACAAATAAAAAGATTAAGCAATCAATATTTAATATGCAAAAGTAAAAAAAAAATGTATTGAAATCTGTCATGCCACATAAGAAACATTTAATATTCTTAAAAGAAGGAGAGATTTATGGAAGGGACTACCAGATTTATGGAAAGGGCTACCATTTATCATGTGTCCAACTACAAATAAAACAGTTAAGCAATCAATATTTAATATGGAGTAAAGAAAAATGTATTAGAATCTGCCATGCCACATAAGAAACATTTAATATTGTTAAAAGGAGGAGAGATTTATGGAAGGGGCTACCATATATCACGCGCCTAACCACAAACACAAAGGTGAAACAAATAATATTTAATATACAAAAGTAAAGAAAAATGTATTGGAATCTGCCACGCCACATATGAAACATTTAATATTCTTGAAAATTTTACACTTATTGATGTATTTAATGAAAGTTTGAATTTTGTTTTAATGCCTCATTAATACTAATTTATTTTGATTTAGATGACCAAATTGCCCATAATAATATTTAATGTCACATTTTTTATTTTTTAAATATATACTTATAATTGTATTCTAAATATTTCCTAAAAATAGAAGAGGTACTCTTAAATAAAAATTACATTTATACATATTATCCTTCCATCAAGAATTTAAAAAAAGACAAATTACATAAAAAATTCTTAACAAACATGCATTCAAGAATCACTTTATAAGTGATGATTCCATTCCATAAACTTGGACTATCTTTTTTGTGCATAAGATATGTAATTGAAGCATGAAAATGATAAATTAGTCAAATATTTCCATCTTTGATATTTAATAACTACACTGAGTGTTTGAGGGTAGAAATTTATTGATTTAAGTAATTTTCACATCTTTAAGCTTTTATTGGTTAGATGCATGGCTATTGGGATAATAGTATAGGGAAAAGACCATTAATATTGTCAGGCCTGTAATTTATTATTAAGTAATCTATAATATTTTGTATTTGTTAAATGTTAATTGAATGACTATTTGGTATCGAAATAGATTTAGATAGAGATTGAAATTTTTTTAAAAAAAAAGGTGAACAGTGTCGTGAACAATACACGTGAACAGTGCAAAAACGCATGAACAGTAACTTTGGCATGAACAGTAAGGCAGTGTGAACAGTAACTCCGGCATGAATAATACAAATTTTATTTTTCTATAAATAAGGGTCCTTGCACGAAATTTTCACCTCTTCACACTTCTCAAAGGTTCCAAGGCCACATATCACTATTTTCTCTCATACTAAACTTTCTTAAACTTAGATTTCTCTCCAGATCTGTGATTCTTCGTCTGTTCTAAGGGATTTGAAGTAAATTTCTCTAAGTTTGAAGTTAGTTTTACCGTCCATTTCTCTTCTTCTTCTCTTTCTCATAGAAGCTCATGGTGTTCTTAGGAGAGACTTTGTTCTAAAGCCAAATCTTTGATGAATCTTGCATTAAAAACAAGTAATATTCGGTAGATCTAGTGTGAATCACCATTCTAAGGTCAGGGGAACTTACTTTAGCCTATGAACTATGTTTTGAATAGTTTGATATGCTATTAAAGAAAGGTTTGAGTTGGTTTTGTTAGATTTATTGGATAAAAGCTGAGATATAAAGGATTTAATACTTGAAAGTTGTTTTTCTATACTGTAACTGTTGATAACTGATTTTAAAACACTGAAATTTGGCTGATTTATCATAAACTTGTCTTAGTTGAGTTGTTGAAATGATTTTAGTCGTGTTGCATTATGCTGAGATATATGTCTTGTATCATTATAGAGTCGAGTTACATGTTTAGGTGGGTAGACATGTAACGATAGAGCATGCTAAGTTGTGCTGTCTGGATCCAGATACCAGAATGAGTCACTCTTGGACTGGCCCGATTCCTTCTGGATTTCTTAGGCTGTGAAACCAGTTGGAAACCTTTTTCATGTTATGCATTAGATGGGCTGAGAATGCATGAGGCTGTTGCTGTGACTAATATTTTGCTCTCTATATATGATTTTATTATATTTTTGTAAGCTCACCCTTGCATTTCTGTCTATGCTATTGTGTGCGTGTGTACTGCGATGATCGTACGGTGGTACATGAGCAGATGTAGCAAGTGTTGCATCTACTTCATAGGCTGAGGGTCCAGTGGAGAAATGTTAGAAGCTGGAGTCGAGTAATTTTGCATTAAAGTCTTTTTCCCTATATTTTGAGACCTCATATAGAGGGAGTGATGTAGTAAAAACTTTGTGTATTTTTTAGTATTATGAACTAAATGTAATATTATGTTATTCAGTTGGATATTTGTCATAAGGAATTCTGTTTATTTTGCATTGAAAAGTGAATTTTATACTTATATTCTTCATTATTTATTTATCTCAAATCAGTAAGTGGTGTAGAAATAATGTTCTCGGTTTCTTACAAAAAGGGGTCGTGACATTTTAGTGGTATCAGAGCATGGTCTAGGTAAACCTATGGGGTGAGGTTGTTAGGCGTCAGTTGTGCATGTTAGGCATGTAAGTATTAGCTGTGAATCATATATCATAATTTCTAATCATCAGGTTGTGAGGGAACAAGCTTGATCACCTAGATTCTCAAACGCGACAGATGTAGAAAATTTTTGTATATGATACTTGGGTGAGCTATAGGTGAGTCATGCTGAGTGAATAATAAGATGTTAAGTTAAGTTATAAATGATTGCTAAGATAAGTATGTTTGCTATGCTGTATGAATGCTGATATGATGTTATGCTAAGCACTAAATTGATTAAATTGTTGTAATATGTTTGGTTTGAATATCACACTATAAGTTGAATCGATGTGTAAAAGCTATGCTGTGATGTTTCTGAATGTGTAAATTATTGGTAATCTAAGCTAGTTTTATTTTGTATATTAAGATGGCTAGACTTAGAAGGTTTGCTGCAAACCCTCCTCCCCCTACTGACGTGAACCAAATGACTCATGCCATGGAGGCTATAGCAGCCACAATGAGGCAAAGTCTAGAAATCATACAGCAGAAACGAGCTGCAAATCAAGCCACTGCTGCAGCACAGGCAGCAGCAGCCACTGCCTTAATTGTACCTCCTTCTGAATATCAGGGATTGTCTGAGTTCAGGAAGAACGATCCTCCTCAGTTTACTTGAGTTGATGGGCCAGATGCAGCCGAGTAGTGGATTGGAGATAATTATGTGATAAACTTAGGGTTGTTCGGTGAGCGATCTAGGATGTGAATTGGTTGTATCAACACCTGGTTTGAGTTTGATCAAGACTTCAACAGTTTGTGTTAGGTGTCCCATAGTAATTGAGGGACGAAGGTACAAAGTAACTCTTATTCGTATCCTGATGTCAAGGGTAGATGTAATCCTTGGTATGGATTGACTAACTGTTAATTGTGTGTTGATTGATTGTGGCCAGAGGTGTTTAATCTTTCCTGAGCAGCAAGGCTGTGTTGAATTGACCTCTACTCGCCAAGTAGAAACATCCTTGGGTGAAGGAGTATCTTGTTTTGTTTCGTTGGGTGTGATGAATACAGAAATTTAGCAAAGCCTTAAGTCATTACCACTAGTATGGGAATTCCCTGAGATCTTCCCAGAGGATATTCTTGGAATACCTCCACGTAGAGAGGTAGAGTTTGCTATAGATTTGATTCCTGGAGCGAGCTAGTGTCTGTAGCACCTTACAAAATGGCGCTAAAAGGGTTAATGGAGCTTAAGGAGCAGATTGAGAATCTAATGCAAAAACAGTGGATTAGGCCAAGAGTATCGCCTTGGAGAGCACCAGTTCTCTTGGTGACAAAGAAGGACGAAAGTTCTAGATTATGTGTTGATTATCGTAAGCTGAATAAGTTGACAATCAAGAATAAGTACCCGTTGCCACGTATTGATGATTTGATGGAGCAGTTAAGAGGCGCTAAAGTATTCTCTAAGATTGATTTGAAGTCTAGGTACCATCAGATCCGAGTAAAGGATGAAGATATCCCAAAGATAACATTTTGCACTAGATATGATCATTACGAGTATATAGTGATGCCTTTTGGAGTCATTAATGCTCCGACAGTGTTTATGAACTACATGAATCGGATCTTTAGACCTTTCCTAGATCGGTTTGTGGTAGTCTTTATTAATGATATCTTGATTTATTCTAGTTCGCTAGATGAACATGCAGAGCATTTGAGGACTGTACTTAGTGTTTTAAGGGGAAACAGTTGTATGCTAAATTGTGTAAGTGTGAGTTTTGCCTAGACGAAGTGAAATTCCTTGGCCATGTTATTTCAGCTAAGGGAATTGCAGTTGATCCTTCCAAAGTTAAAGTAGTGTTGTAATGGGAAAGGAGTAAGACAGCCACAGAGATTCGTAGTTTTGTGGCCTAGCAGGTTACTACTTGAGATTTATAGAGGGATTTGCAAAAATAGTTGCACCATTGACACAATTAACTTGCTATGATCAACCCTTTGTATGGACTGAGGAATGTGAGCAAAGTTTTAATGAATTGAAGCAGCGACTAACTTACTCACCGGTGTTGATTCTCCCTGATACTAGTCGACCATTTTAGGGTGTGTGTTAATGCAAGATAAGAGGGTGGGAGCTTATGCGTCTCGTCAGTTGCGAACTCATGAGTGAAATTACCCGACCCATGACCTCGAGTTAGCTGCTATAGTATTTGCTCTGAAGGTGTGGCAGCACTAACTTTATGGAGCTCAATTTGTGTGTGCTTACTTTTTTTATGTTTACAACTCCCTTTATCTGCCCAGAGAAAAGGGGGGATTGGACATCTGAATTAAGGATACGGATTAAAACTCCATATTATATAGGGAAGCATCTTGTTTTTTAGTTCTTGTAAGGGGGGCCTATTAAAGGTAACTATAATAGAATTCTAACCCTATGAAATAGGGGTATAGAATTCTATGTGTAAAAATGCTAATACCCCCCCGGGGCGAGGGCCAAGCTCTGCTTCGGTCCCACCACCGGTTAGACTACCTAATTTCTTGGAGTTTGTAAGCCTTCTTTTTCTCCTCTTCCTTTTGCCCTGACACGACAGAGGGAAAGATAAAAAAGCTGTTGTTCCTCCCGAAAAGGGCTTCTTACTATTTTGCAACTTTCATATTCTCAAAAGATGAGATAAAGGGAACAAGGCCGACTATTCCTGACCAAAGGAAGGAATAGAGTAAGGCCTTTACCACTCTATAAAAGTTACGATTTTGCGAAAAGACCTATAACCATAAGAGTCTGAAGTATTTGTTTGACTAGCGAGAGAGTTAAATATGAGGCAGAGGCATTGGATGGAATTCCTTAAGGATTATGATTTTCAACTCCAATACTATCCAGGAAAAGCTAATGTGGTGGCTGATGCATTAAGCAGGAATGTGGTTCAGACATTCTCCTTAAGAGTTAATGAAAATCTTTTGGTAGAGCAAGTCTGAGACCTGAACTTACATGTTGACTTATCACCTAGAAAGATTAGTTGTGGCAGAATTGTGGTAACTAACAATTTCTTGCAGGAAATTAAAGACAAACAGTTGTGGGATCCTATGTAATGTTGGATTGTATTTCTCTTGAGGACAGATAAGACAGAGGGTTTTAGTAGAGGTGCTGATGGTATTCTTAGATGCCAAGGTCGAGTTTGTGTCCCAAGAAATGCTGAATTAAAGAGAGCAATTCTAGAAGAAGGACATAAGGGTAGTCTCAACATTCATCCTAGTGTTACCAAGATGTATCAAGATTTGAAGCAGATGTTTTGGTGGCTAGGCATGAAGCGAGAGATAGCTAAGTTTGTTAAAGCTTGTTTGACTTGCCACAAGGCAAAGGCAGAGCACTGGAGTCCTCCAAGAGAGTTGTAGACAATGAAAATTCCAGAATGGAAGTAGGACCATGTGACTATGGATTTTGTGTCCCATCTACCTAGAACAGTTAAGAATCATAATGTTGTGTGGGTCATAGTTGATAGGCTGACCAAGATTGCGCATTTCTTGTCGATCAACATGACCTATAACTTGGAGAAATTAGCAGAATTATACATCAGAGAGATTGTCAGGTTGTATGGAACACCTTCTAGTATTATCTCTGATAGAGATTCTCGATTTACTTCTCAGTTTTGGTAGAGTTTCCAGGAAGCTATGGGCACGCAGTTGAGGTTGAGTTCTGCATATCATCTGTAGATAGATGGTCAATCTGAGCGTACTATTCAGACTGTAGAAGACTTGTTGCGGACTTGTATTGTAGAGCAAAGGGGTAATTGGGAAGATATGCTTCCTTTGGTAGAATTCACTTATAATAATAGCTACCATTCGAGTATAGACATGATACCATTTGAGACTCTGTATGACATCGGCTCGGTTCGTTCTGGATTTCTTAGGCTGTAAAACCAGTTGGAAACCTTTTTCATGTTGTGCATTAGATGGGTTAGGAATGCATGAGACTGTTGCTGTGACTAATATTTTACTATATATATATATATATGATTTTATTTTATTTTTGTAAGCTCACCCTTGCATTTCTGCCTATGCTATTGTGTGCGTGTGTACTGCGATGATTTTACGGTGATACATGAACAAATGTAGCAGGTGTTGCATCTATTTCATAGGCTAAGGGGCCAGTGGAGAAATGTTAGAAGCTGAAGTCGAGTAATTTTACATTAAAGTCTTTTTCCTAATATTTTGAGACCTCATATAGAGGGAGTGATGTAGTTAAAACTGTGTATTTTTTAGTATTATGAACTAAATGTAATATTATGTTGTTTTGTTGGATATTTGTCATAAGGAATTCTGTTTATTTTGAATTGAAAAGTAAATTTTATACTTATATTTTTCGTTATTTATTTATCTCAAATAAGTAAGTGGTGTAAAAATAATGTTCTCGGTTCCTTACAAAAAAGGGTCTTGACAAATATATTGCAAATGGGCCAGCTCTCACCCATTAAGTCCTGATTGATGACAACCACAAACTGTGTCGCCGAATTAAACGATCTTGAATTGGATTTCACACAATAAAAACGAAATTATTACGGTATAAATAAGAATTGAAATAAGAAGAAAATTAATAAAAAGTAAATAAAATAGAGATGAAAAATGGCGCCACAATCGCAAGATTGATAAGCCAAGGAACGATCGCCACAAGAGTTTTGGCCTCTTGATAAGATCAAAGAAAATTGGCTCACTCAAGAACCTAGAGTCATACGCTCTCACAAGAGCGTTCAATCTCAAATTATATTCAAAACTAATTAAAAGTGTGTTTACAAGAGCTTATATATGCCTAATGCTTGTAAACTAATACTAACGCAAACCCTAATGGGCTTCTTGTGCCAACAAGCCTAAATTCAAATAAACTAAATAAAATAACAAGATTTTATCCTAAATAAAAACTCAAAATAAGTAATGACTAATATTAAAATAAAAAAATTAAACATAATAATTAAATCCTAATAAAACTCATTAGAGTTCAAATCTTCTAAGCATATGTAATTGATTATCTTGTGCTTTTCTAACTCTAAATTGAGCTCTCTTTCAAATAAGACAGCAACAATCTTTTCTAAGTCTCCATTTATTCTTTTTGCCCTTGCCCTTATCATTGGTCCTTGAAGCTCTTCCAATGCTTTCAAGTCTTTGTCTTCAATGGGCCTTCCTTGATTCTCATCAATCCCTCCTTCTTCAAGAGAATTTGCCCTCAAATTTGACTCTTTATTATCTACATCAAAGAGAGATAAATCAGATACATTAAAAGTAGCACTAACACCATATTCACCTGGTAAGTCCACTTTGTATGCATTATCTCCAATCCTCTCTATGACTTGGAATGGTCCATCCCCTCTTGGTTGAAGCTTTGACTTTTTTTGTATAGGAAACCTCTCCTTATGCATGTGTACCCAAACCCAATCTGCAGGTTCAAATACCACTCTCTTCCTTCCCTTGTTGGCATATTTTGCTTGTTGTTCAACTTTCTTTTCAATTTGAGCCTTCACCTTTTCATGCAACTTTTTAACAAATTCAGCCTTGACATTGCCATCCTTATGTACTAAAGACACAACATTAGGAAGTGGCAACAAATCAAGTGGGGTGAGAGGATTAAATCCATAAACAACCTCAAAGGGTGAATGCAAGGTAGTTGAATGAAATGTCCTATTATATGCAAATTCAATATAACACAAGCATTCATCCCATGATTTGAGATTTTTTTTTACCATAGTCCTGAGGAGAGTAGTTAAGGTACGATTTACCACCTTTGTTTGTCCATCTGTTTGTGAGTGACATGTGGTAGAGAATAGAAGTTTGGTTCTAAGTTTTTGCCACAAGGTCCTCCAGAAGTGACTTAGAAACTTCGAATCTCTATCTGAAACAATGCTCCTTGGCAAACCATGCAACCTTACAACCTCTTTGAAGTATAGGTCCACGCATCATCTACTTTCCTACATGGAATAAAATGAGCCATCTTTGAAAATCGGTCCACAACCACAAATATGGAGTCCTTGCCATTCTTTGTCCTTGGCAAACCTACAATGAAGTCCATAGAAACATCAATCCAAGGGTAATCTGGAACAGGTAATGGAGTATAAAGGCCATGAGGATTTACCTTGGATTTAGCCCTCTTGCACACAACACACCTTTCACAAAATTTATAAACATAATGTTTCATTTTAGGCCAAAAGAATTGTTCTTGCAATATCATTAAAGTTTTAGGTACACCAAAGTGTCCCATCAAACCACCCTCATGGGCTTCTCTCACAAGCAAGTCACGAATTGAGCATTTAGACACACATAATTTATTCCCCTTAAACAAATACCCATCATGCTTGTAAAACCCATCATGAGCTCCCTTTTCACAAGATGCATATAATTCAGCAAAGTCAGCATCATGCACATATAGTTCCTTTACATGTTTAAATCCAAGCAATTTTGTACCAAGCATAGAAAGCAACACATAACGCCTAGATAATGCATCAGCCACTACATTCATTTTACCTTGCTTACGCTTAATAACATAAGGGAATTGTTCTAGGAACTCTACCCACTTAGCATGCCTTTTATTTAATTTCCCTTGACCCTTAAGATATTTCAATGATTCACAGTCACTATGGATCACAAATTCTTTAGATAAAAGATAATGTTGCCATGTTTGAAGTGCCCTAATCAAAGCATAGAGTTCTTTATCATAAGTAGGATACTTTAAGCATGCTCCATTAAGCTTTTCACTAAAGTAAGCAATGGGATGTCCCTCTTGCGTCAAAACAGCCCCTATCCCAACATTAGATGCATCATACTCCAATTCAAAAGATTTAGCAAAATTAGGGAGTGCAAGTATCTGTGCATGCATAAGCTTATTCTTCAAAGTATTAAAGGCTTCTTGTTGCTCCCTTTCCCATTTAAAACCCACATTTTTCTTAACAACTTCATTTAAGGGTGCGGCAATGGTACTAAAATCTCTCACAAAGCACCTATAAAAGCTTGCTAACGCATGAAAGCTCCTCATTTCACTCACAGTCCTAGGGGTTGGCCAATCTTTAATGGTTTTAACCTTTTCCTCATCCACATGCATACCTTTAGAATTAACAACAAAGCCAAGAAAAATTACATGATCTTTACAAAATGTGCATTTTTCAATGTTTGCATACAATTGTTCATGTCTTAAAACCTCCAACACACACCTCAAATGCAACATATGCTCATCAAAACATTTGCTGTAAATTAAGATATCATCAAAGTAAACAACAACAAATTTTCGTAAGAAGTTCCTAAGCACATGATTCATTAAGCGCATAAAGGTGCTAGGTGCATTAGTCAACCCAAATGGCATAACCAACCATTCATACAAGCCATATTTAGTCTTAAAAGCTGTTTTCCATTCATCCCTTTCCCTTATTCTTATTTGGTGATATCCACTCTTAAGATTAATCTTAGAAAAATAACAAGCACCAAACAATTCATCATGTAAATCATCCAAACAGGGTATGGGGTGTCTATACTTTACAGTAATATTATTGATGGCACGACAATCAGTACACATCCTCCAACTTCCATCTTTCTTGGGTACCAAGATGACTGGTACAGCACAAGGGCTTAGGCTTTCCTTCACCTATCCTTTCTCTAACAATCATTCTACTTGTTTTTGAATCTCTTGAGTTTCTTGAGGATCGCTCCTGTATGCAAGTCGATTGGGCAAGGTTGCCCCTAGAATCAAGTCAATTTGATGTTCTATCCCTCTAATTGGAGGTAGGCCGTGAGGCACTTCTTTAGAGAAGACATCTTTAAATTCCTGCAAAAGAGAAGAAACACCACTAGGCAAAGTATTATTAGCAAAAGAATTAATATAATCACTATGAGGACTTTCTTTACAAAAAAGTAGATACATGGGCCGAGAGGCCAATAATGTTTTTCTCACTTCTTTTTTTTTTACAAATAAATTTTCTCTCATTTCATGTTGATTTTTTTCTCCACTTTTCTTTTCACTCTCATATTTTTCATTTGGAAGTGTCCTCACTTTTCCCCCTTTTTTTTTAAGTTTCCCCTCAAGCTCACTCTTTTTCTTTCCATCTTTTCTCTCTTGCTCTCTTCTCAACCTCATGACTATTTGATCATCACACACTTGACTAGGAGTCATGGGCACTAGAGTGATTGTGCTCCCTTTATGTATAAATGTGAACTTGTTGGAATGACCATCATGAATAGCTTTCTTGTCAAACTGCCAAGGTCTTCCTAAGAGTATATGACTTGCTTCCATAGGCACTACATCACACAAGACTTCATCTTTATACTTGTCAATAGAAAAAGTAATTAAAACTTGCCTATTAACAACCAACTCCCCTTCATCACTCAACCATTGTAACTTATAAGGCTTGGGCTGAGGAGTAGTAGTAGGTTCAATTTCTTAATAAGTCGAATACTAGCCACATTGGTACAACTACCACCATCAACAATAAGAGAACAAACCTTTCTAAGTACCAAACATCTTGAATGAAAAATATTTTCTCTTTATGTGGTATCATCCTCGTTAGCTAAACTACCCAAGAGACGCCTTACCATAAGTAAATCTCCCTCTTGGCATAAAGCTTCAAACTCACTATCCTCTTCACTTGAAGCGTGTGATGATTGAGATGAACTAGCACTTGAGATCTCACCATTCTCTCTCAAAATCATGGTTTTCTTGTTCGGACATTGTGATGCAATATGACCCTTTCCAAGGCACTTGAAGCATTTAATTTCCCTATGTCGAGAAGTAGAAGAAACAGAAGCATTAGTAGGATTCAAAGAAGTTTTAGGTAAAGGTTTACCACTTTGGATAGTCATGTCCTTAGTTAATGTTCCCTCCTTCTTCATTCCTTCCTTCCATCCTTTTGAGTTATAGGAGGAGATACTCTTCCTTAAAGTACCCTTTCTCTTTAGTTGTGCTTCTACTTTAATAGCTTGGTGAACCAAATCTTCAAGTTCCACATAGGGATGAAGTTGCACTATGTCACAGATGTCATGGTTCAACCCATTTAAGAAACGGACCATTATTGCTTCTCTTTCTTTAAATACATTAGCTCGTATTATGGCAACTTCCATTTCTTTATAATAGCCATCAACACTTTTGCCACCTTGCCTCAAACCTTGAAGCTTTGTATGAAGCTCTCTATTGTAGTATGTCGGAACAAATCTTCTACTCATTAGGTTCTTCATTTCAATCCATGTATCTACAGGCTCCTCATCATATCTCCTTCGGTCCCTTTGAATTTGATCCCACCACACCAACGCGTAGTCGTGAAACTCTAGGGAAGCCACCTTTACTTTCTTTTCTTCACTATAATCATGGCATGAGAATACTTGCTCTATCTTCAATTCCCACTCTAAGTATGCTTCAACATCATTCTTTCCATAAAAACTAGGAATCTTTATTTTAACTCCACCAATTCTCTCATTTTCTCTTATTCTTACATCTTCTCTTTTTCTTCTTTGATTTCTTCTCTCTCTATTATCTCTCCACCTATCATACCTCCTTTCCTCATCATCTCTCCTATTTCTTCTTCTTTCTCTTGAAGAATTACTAGAGTCTCCATGGGCATGTGGAGAATGATCACGTGACTGCCTTCTTGCATTATTTGCCAATGCCTCTTGAACATTCCTTATTGCTTCATTTTGCCTCTCAAACATGCTTTCAAATCTTTGAGCAAGTCTTTCAATTTGCGAGGCAGGAGTGCTCTCTCTACTTGATCCTCCTTCTTGAGACATTCTACAAAACAATAAAAGTTAATGCAAAAAGAAAAGGTTCTCTCCACTCGCTAAGTGTTTTCACTCAGTAGATATTCACTCGTGTTTCACTCTAAATTGGCTTTTATGTAAGGATTTCTCTCTTGCCTTTTTCCCCTCAAGTGCTCTCAAGAGTTCTTAAGGAAGTCAACCTCCAATCCACATAATTAACCAAAACCAAGAGATAATCAATCAATGAGACTCAAGTGAAGCCAACAAAAGAAAACTCTAAGACAAAACTAAGGAAGCCAACAAGACAATAGAAAAAAAAAAGACTAAATAAAAATAAGCACACTAAAAAATATATTGCAAATAAGACAAAATTGAAGAATTTAAAGAAGATTATGTAACGTTAAACAACTACTATTTTTTTTTGTATGGAATCAAGTAAAATAAGTGAAAGATTGGAAGAAATATATCAAAAACACACTTTTGTATGTTGCAAAAAAAAATTTTTGTAGTATATTTTTTTTTCTTTTTTTTTTCAATGAGTAATGTGCGATGAACAGTACTTTTCAATCCAATTCTAACCAAAGCTCTTGATACCAATTGATAACATACACCCAATCCACCAGTTAGTATGATACTGTCCGCTTTAGGGGTTAACCCTTCACGGTTTTGTTTCTCCAAGATATGACACACTAGGAAAAGGCCTCATGCTAGAAGGAAGGACGCCACAGCTATTTAAAGACTGATAAGTCACTCTCCCCAACTGATATGGGACTCATCATCCCCTCCCTCTTCAAGAGAGTCCGCCACGGACGCACCGATAAGGCACTTAAGCCGCCACGGATACGCCGATAAGGTCCATCGGCTCCTGACCCATGTGGGCTAGGGCTTAAAAGCTCAGAGGGTGAATAGCCTTCAATCTAAAAAGCCATAAGGCTTAGTGGGTTAAAATTGGCCCATGGGTAAGCTCACAAAGACCCATATACAATATTAGATTTGTAAATACTCACCAAGAATAAAGGTCAAATATTTTATAAGGAACAACTATGGAATTAGCTATGTCAATCAAACTATTTTACAAAGGTTTATAAATTAATTTCTTATAGTAAACGTGTTAAATAGGATTTCCTACTTGGAATTGCTTGTGCTTTTCTAGAGTGAGTTTCTTTAGTCAAAGCATCTACTAAGTGCCTACAGCAAATAAAATAGAGGTTACAAAGAAGTAAAATAAGAGCAAGATGATTTCACCCAAAATATAAATAAATAAAACCAAGATAGTACTTTCAACCAATGAGGAAAATATAATTCAAATGTAATCTAGTCATGGCATGGCATCATGCCCTAGCTGAGACAAGGACTTCTTTACATTTTTTCTTTCCCTCAAACATGGTTTGCCTGCATCATCAACTTTGTTCCTATCTTGTCCAGCAAGATTAATAAGCCTAATTCTGCTAGTTTTTGAACTACTAAAACCATTTGATGAGATTTCTTGCATCACTAGTCAACGAAAATAAGAGGTATCAATTAGCAATTCACTAGTAGATAAAATTAATATATGAGTCTTTCTTCAATTTCAGGTAATGAAAAAAAAAGATAGCTTTGGCAATACCTTACACCATGACTCAATCACAAAAGTGAAAATGATATGTGATCTAGAGCTCTTAGAATTTAAGCTTGTTTCACCAACTTTGCTACCTGTAAGGCCCTGCTGTAACACCTCAAATTTTTAATAATATTTTGATTATTAAAATAAACATGTGTCTTATTATTTGGATGTGCATTTTGATTTATGATAAATGGTGTAAATAAGTACATATGTATGTGTATATACGTATGTAATTTAAATGCAAATATTTACTTGCGGTTGGGCTAGATTGGTTGTAAATATAGGCTGAGGTTGTGTTGCGGGAGCATTTTCGCTATAGCGAAAAGGTTTTAGGAAAACTCATGTGTCTCTCGCTATAGCGAGAAGGGTGCAGGTGAGGAAGGGGCTGTTGTGGCGTTCTTGCTGTAGTGAGAGGACTCTCGCCACAGCGAGAAGGCAACAGAGACGGGTAGTTTTTTGGGTTTAGTTTCGCTATAGTGAGATTATGCATAAGACAAAGTGCAATTTTGTTTGGTATTTTTGCTGTAGCGAGAAGGGGTCTCGCTGCAACGAGAATGTCGCAACTCTTGGGGTATTTGAGGGGTTTAGGGTTCCAGAAAACATAATTCCCACTCTTCCTTTCACCTCTCCTTCAATTCTCTTAACTCCTCACCCTATTTCACCGATTAAATTACCTCCAAAGCCATGTGTGCCGTAGATTTAAGGTTGAGATTATGTTTTTAAGACGTTTGGAGGTAAGTTTCAAGAGTTAGGGTTTTATTTATTTATTTAATCTTCATTATTATCAGTTTCTTATGGATTATTCCATGTATTTAGGGCAATGATCCATATAAGGAGCACTTTTACCATTAATTTCACAGTGGATCTTCGTTCCAAGCTAAGGGGAGGACTCTACTCTATTTCCTTATGTTTAATGTTGGTTTGTATTGCCATGTGTTGAAATGTGACATAGAAATATGTATGTTTAATGGAAATTTTGTGCAGGGCATGATGTGGTAGACATTGAGCATAATGTGATTAAGTATGTCTAAACGTGCCATTGGTTGAGAATGAATACTATGAAACAATTGAAAATGTGGATGAATATGAGTGAATGACATGTTGATTGTGATTCTGAAATATTTGAAATGGTTGGAAACTATGAATGGTTACAGCGATACACTGGGGTGTGGAAGATAAGGGCGGTATAGATACATTGGGGAAAAGAGGGCAGTGGTGACTTGATAGACGATTGCTGAGTCGCTATCAAATTAACTAAGTTTTCTAAAGATTTTGTAGCATAAAGTCAAACCTAAGTCGATTCATGGAGACACATTCTCAATCAAATTCAATTTTAGGTTTTCTTTTAAAAAAATGTAAATAAGATTTTTAAGGTTTTGAAAATTGCAATTAATCAAATTAAATTATGAACAGAATTAAAGTGAGTAAAAAATGAATAAAGAAATATTAATCCACAGAATACCAATTGCATATAACTCTGACAATCACAGTATCTAAAGATTTAAATCCATGTTTGAACAATCACCCAATTCAATTATTAATTCAATCGAATAACCTAATTGAATAGAGTTGCGAATTAAATCAAATAATCATTTAACCAGTCTCCCTTTAAGCTATCTCTTGTGCCAGAATTCAGGCTCAAGGCCACTTAACGAGACGAAAAGAAAGAGATTCATCTCACTCCCTCGCCTTAGATGCAAGCTTGTCTGCTATTTTATCAAAAACCTTTCTTTGGGATAAATGCCCTTTCCTTTTCATGTGTAGCCTAGTCTCTGTGCGTGGATATCTTCTACTATGAAAAGAGCGCATTCGAGGCATGAATCCTCTTCAACTTCAAGGGGGAATCCCCCGATAAGGTATTGAGAAGGGATCGCCTTCTAAAGGCACAGGTTTCAAACCAAATAAAGAAAGAGTGGAATAAGTTCTTCCAAACTGACTTTCATCAACGATCTACGACCACTCTGATCTAAGGCGAAGCTGATCATAGACAAATATCACAAAAACAAGATTCCAATAGTCACTTCCTTATTCGATAGTACACTCTTTCGCTTATTAACAAGACTTCCGTCGATTTCCCCTCGAGGTTGACCTCACATCGCTTTATTCACATACCTATATTCAAATACGAGAATTAAGTCAGGGGTGGCTAAAAAGCGATTCTTTCCAAATCCCCCACCTTAGAAGAGAAGAGCCAGTCTCCCTAATTCGCATTAATTATCAAATTAGAGCATCAATCGAGTCCTAATTTGAAATCTAACAACAGAAAAGTCAATCACGATCGTAATAAACAATTATGAGATTAGAGAAAAAAATAGAACAAACTTAGAGCAATTAGCGCAGAACTTAAGTCGGAACTACAACGTTTAGATTCCACAGATTGAACGAGAGGTTTAGCCTTCCATCGACACGCTTACCCCACGCAAGAATGAGAAATGAACGAGAGAATTTGAGAGAAAGTAAAAACAAGAATTCTTATTTTGGCCTAGTCTCAAAAGCTTAAAGTGCCTAATCGCATGCGCAAATGCGCACACCCAACTTCAGAATCTCATTAGATTATTTATAGGATCTGATTAGGGTAAACTAATTGGCCAAAATTTGGGCCTCAATAATATCTAAAAGCCCAAATGCAATTATTAAATAACAAGGGTCTGAATACAATCCTGCAAAAATATTCAGCAAATCTGCCTCAACTTCTAAAAATCATAAAAAATTAAAAACAACTCCAAATCTAGTGATCCATATATGCATTTTAAAGCCCTGGATGTGTAGAATCTAATGCAATTAGAATAAGCCAAAAACAATATCTATAGAAAAAGTTATGGGTGAAGGAGTAGTTAGAGGTCAGAATTACCAAAAAATACGAAATTCAAGCATTTATTTGTATTAGGCCCAATTTATTCCAATAAGCAAAAAATGGTAAAAACTATAAAAATAAAGCATATTAAAAGTGTTTATAAATGAAAATAAAACTAGAAATCTAGACATAAAATATGTTTTATCAAATTCCTCCACACTTAAGACTTTGCCCTCCGAGGCAAATCACAAAATCAAACTATAGGGGACTTAAAACAAATTAAGCTATGTACAAAGTCTATGAAGTTCAAATATCATAGCTGGAATGGAAATCAATCCTCACACTCCAAATTTACAAATGAACTTATTAAATCAAGTGAATGAATCATAAAAGATAGAATCCTCACATGACATACTCTCAATCACTCAAGTGTATAAGGTAAAGTGTATCACTCAAAATGCATAACATAAAGCATGATCAACCATAAGCTTGCCCATTGCCTACTTTTCCACCAGAATTCACACATACACACAAAAATCAAGAGGACTTTGCTAGGTTATAAAGGGGCATAGTGAAGGTGAAAAAATTACAACGGTAATCAAGCTAAAACCAAAGAGGATATAAGAACAATGAGGAATGAATCCAAAGAAAGTAAGCATGAAAGTAAATCCCCTAAACAAAGATATAATGTAATACAATCCAAAAATAATCCTCTTTTACTTTTGCTAGCCATCCAATGTTTCTTTTCTTTTTCTTTTTTTCTCTTCTTTTTCTTCTTCTTTGTTTTTTGTTTATTTTTTTTAAAGTAGCTGATCTTTCTTTTCTCTTACATTTTCTAAAGTAATCTCCCCCACACTTATTTCTATGACCATTCCCAAAACAATTCCAAAGTTCTTGTATCCCCTAATGTTGGGTCATTTTATTGTTTTACACCTTTGGCTTGAAATGAGCTATGATCACAAGAAATAGGACAATTAGGCTCAAGGGGCTCAAACAATGGAAATAATGCAAGGTTGGCGTTTTGGCTAGTAGTTTACAAGAAAGAAATAATGCCTCTATCATATTAATGCAAGCATATGAAAATATTGTCTCAAAAAAGCTAAAGGCATGTTCTAGTGTCGTGCAATCATAAGTGCAATCACACAATGAAAAAAAGGTAGAATGACATAATGTTGTCATCTATATCAATGGGTCAAATCCTCACAAGGTATATATTCTATCACAATTGATCCAACACCCAAGATTTTTCAAATTTCACCTATCAAACTGAAGAATGATTCAATCAATCCATCAAAGCCATAAAATAATCACTTAATTAGATCATGTAATCAAAAACATAATACTCCCCCACTTGAAATTAACATTGTCCTCAATAAAGATAATAAGCATAAGGACAACTCAAAGAATCCAATAAATGAGAGAGAGATAAGAAAAACTCCCTTATCAATCGGGGTAGGTGGGCCACTCGAGGATGACCTCCTCCAATGAATGTTCCTGCAAGTTCTCATGAAAAAGCTTGAGCCAATGCCCGTAACCTTGAAGCTCTTTTCAGATCACTATTTTTTCAATTAAATAAACTATAATAGGAAGTGCGATAAAGTTTTTTTAAAAATTATTTTCATTTTAATTTCTGAAAAAAAATTAATTTTTTATATTTTTTAAAAGAAGTTTATTTTTTAATTAAAAAAAATTCAAATTTTAAATTTAAATTAACAATTGGGATGATAATTTTTTTTAAATTTAAATTTAAACCAATCTATAAAAAAAAAAAAAAAACTAATCCTATCTTTAAAAGTAAAACAAACTAAATCTAATCTAATCAAAACAATCAAATCTTAACTATAATTCAAAATTCAAATTTAAATATATTAATCTAATCTAAACCAAACCGAAGGATCCTTATCCTGCTGCTACTCAAATCTTTGCGAAATCTCTACAGATCACACAATTCTACAACAATCCTATTAATCTAATTCTCTAAAAATTTAAAATTCAAAATTTTACAATTCAAAATTCAATCTGCAATTTAAATTTAAAATGCACTAAAACAACAAAATTTAACAAAACAAAATCAAAAAATAGGAAACAACGAAATCTTATTTAATGCAATTTTTTTTTTAATTTTATTCAACCTTACTAATGATGAAATTATAAAATTAGACACACCTAAACAAACAAACAATGCAGAACGAGGAAAAAAAACAAAAATATACCAACTTGCAGACAAAGATAGAAACAACTAAAAAACAAAACTACGAATCAAAACAGTAGAAAGCGATTATAAACCCTAAAACAAATAAAAAATAACAACGTATTCCCGGCAACGACGCCAATTTGATAGATGATTTTCTAGTCGCTATCAAAATAACTAAGTTTTCTAAAGATTCTATAGCATAGAGTCAAACCTAGGTCAATTCACGGAAACACATTCTCAATCACATTCAATTTTAGGTTTTCATTTAAAAAAATGCAAATAAGATTTTGGGGTTTTGAAAATTACAATTAATCAAATTAAATTATGAACAGAATTAAAGTGAGTAAAAAATGATAAAGAAATATCAATCCACAAAATACCAATTACGTGTAACTCCGACTATCTCAGTATCTAAAGATTTAAATCCATGTTTGAACAATCACCCAAATCAATTATTAATTCAATCAAATAACTTAATTGAATAGAGTTACGAATTAAATCAAATAATCATTTAACCTAATTCACATTAATTATCAAATTAGAGCATCAATTAAGTCCTAATTTGAAATCTAACAACAGAAAAGTCAATCACGATCGCTCAGAGCAATTAGCGCAGAACTCAAGTCAGAACTATAGCGTTTGGATTCCGCAAATTGAATGAGAGGTTTAGCCTTCCATCGAAATGCTTAGCCCACGCAAGAATGAGAAAAGAACGAGAGTTCAAGAGAAAGTAAAAACAAGGATTCTTATTTCGGCCTAGTCTCGAAAGCTCAAAGTGTCTAATCGCATACGCAAATGCGCACACCCAACTTTAGAATCTCATTAGTTTATTTATAGGTTCTGATTAGGGTAAACTAATTGGCCAAAATTCAGGCCTTAATGATATCTAAAAGCCCAAATGCAATTATTAGATAATAAGGGTCCAAATGCAATCCTGCAAAAATATTCAGCAAATCTGCCTCAACTTGTAAAAATAAAAAATAATCCAAAACAACTCCAAATCCAGCAATCCATATATGCATTTTAAAGCCCTGCATGTGTAGAATCCAATGTAATTGGAATAAGGCAAAAAAAATATCTGTAGAAAAAGTTATGACCGAAGGAGTAGTTAGAGGTCAGAATTACCAAAAAATACAAAATTAAAGCATTTATTTGTAATAGGCCCAATTTCTTCTAATAAGTAAAAAATGGTAAAAACTATAAAAAAATAAAGTATATTAAAAATATTTATAAATGAAAATAAAACTAGAAATCTAAACATAAAATATGTTTTATCATAACTCCAATAGTGAGTGTGGGTGCACCACAGGCCACACACTCTTCCCTTGACTCGACCTTTGACCAATACCTTTGCTTAGGGGCCCGTGACTGCACATGTTGTATCTGTGAGGCGAGGGCTAACCAGCAAGCATCCATGGTGTGAAACTGAGTAAGTCTTTGAGGTTGAGGGCGTCAAAAAACTTTGATCATAGTGCCATTGTAACAGCTCGGCAACTTATTCGGGACTGACGACTGTCCCCACAAACCAACACGAGACTTTTCAGTGTGCTTTGTCCTCACTCGCACACTTCTCGGGAACTTCCCAGAAGGTCAGTCATCCCATAATTACTCCAAGTTAACCATGTTTAACTTCCTAAAAGGTCACCCATCCCATAATTGCTCCAGGTTAAGCACGCTTAACTTTGGAGTTCTTAAGTGATAGGTCATCGAAAAGTAAATGCATTTTGTTGGCATAGGTAGTCCTAATCAATTCCTTTAAGCTATCCTTAACTGTATACACAGTCTCTGGATCCCCCTCTCATTCTGTTGTAAGTTCAATTCATTCATGTGCCCTTTACTGCTAGAAGCCTGCCAAGTAGCCGCTCCTTGTCCATGCCACATTGCACCATTGATCACTCCCCGGCCTCACCTAGCGCCTGGGTGTCATATGCCCACATGCTTCCACGTGGTTCATCTTTGAACCACATCGTACTGGAAGAGAGACCTGCTCTGATACCATTATTGTAACAACCTGACAACTTATTCGGGACTGACGACTGTCCCCACAAACTAACACGAGACTTTTCAGTGTGCTTTTTCCTCACTCGCACACTTCCTGGGAACTTCCTAGAAGGTCACCCATCCCATAATTGCTCCAAGTTAAGCACTCTCCCTCACGGATTTCGTCCTAAACACATGGAGAAATCCCATGAGAACCTAAGGAAACCACGAAAATGGAGAAAGGGAAAGAAAAATGAAACCCTAACCATTAAAATGTATCTCCAAGCATTCCCCACATGGATTCAACCTTCAACCAAGTTCCCGAACGGCTTTGGAGGCAATTAATCGGTGGAATAGGGCTTTGGGCATGAGAGGATGGAAGGGAGAGGAACAAATAAATCTCCCCAAACCCTAACCCCCTTTAAATCCTTTTCTAGTTGCGACACTCTCGCTATAGCGAGATATTCTCGCTGCAGCAACACGCCCTCTCACTGCAGCAACACGCCCTCTCACTGCAGCAACATGACCTCTTGATTAGGAGACCTTGAAGGGGTGTGTATGCGTTAATGAGAACGTTTAGAGAGAATTGACATGTAAGTATAACCACACTATTTAGACTAGCCACTTGCTTGTCTTGGACCTAGAATTCATAATAGAACATTAATGATTGAATTAAGGAAAGCAAATGTTTGGGAAAATCTAACATCTTTTCAATTAAGAGTAGTAAACTAACTAGGTGAATAAAATTAGGAATTCAAAGAAAGAGAAAAAGCTAGTTAGTTAGGGACCCTTAGTAGATATGCTCGAGAGCATTGGTATAAGTATATGTCAATTTCTTGTGGAAATTGTCTGAATAGTTGAACATAGAATGTTGATCCAAGACTTAAACCAATGCTTGAGTGTGTTATGTGAAACAAGATGGGATATTAATCCTATTTGAATTGGCACTTGTGTGCGTGATATTGAGATTGAGCTTCAAAGAAAAATGAATTATTCAGTTGGCAACGGGTATGGATACCTCTTGTAACGCTCCGAATTTCGGTAATATTAATTATTGATAATTATATAAATCTAAATGTTATTTCATGTGTGCGTTTTTTTAGATATATGTCGTGAATATGTATATATATATATGTGTGTGTGTGTGTGTGTATATACACACACATATATATACACATACATACTCACAACATATATCTAAAAATACACACATGAATATACATTTAGATTTATATAATTATAAATAATTAATATTACAAAATTTGGGGCGTTACAACTCTTCCCACCTTTAAGGAATTTCGTCCCTAAAATTCACCAAAACACACATAAACTACAAAAATAACCCAGGGTACAACTCTCTCATTCTACTTTCCGTTTCCCATGTGGCATCTCTCTCATCACTTGAGCTCCAAATCACCTTCACCAATGATATCTCTTTACCCATCAGCTGTTTAACACGGTGGTTAGCAATCCTCACCGGGTACACATCATATGACAAGTCTTTTCTCACTTGAACCGGGTCAAGATCTATCACATGGGAAGGATCCGGCATATATTGCCTAAGCTGTGACACATGGAACACCGGATGTAGATTAGAGAGATTCGGAGGCAACACGATCCAGTATGCAGCAGGACCAATTCTGCTCAACACTTAATGGCCCAATAAACTTAAGAGACAGCTTCTGAGACTTCAGAGCTCTCCCCACTCCAGTTACAGGTGAGACCTTCAGAAATACATGGTCACCCACTTAAAACTCCAACGGCTTCTTTCTTCTATCATAATAGCTCTTTTGCCTGTCTGGCGCATGATGATGCGAGATTTTGCTACACGTTATGCACAAAGATTGTCGTTAATCCTCATCAAATATGCAAAGAAATGAATGCAATACTAGGGTGTTGTCCTAGGTTGTCTCCAAGGAATTTTGGTTGGGAACATACATCGAATAAGTGTAAACATATATTTTAAAGCAAGTAAATTGAGGGGGGAGGTTTGTCAATTTCCAGATTTTAATCAAGAGTAAAATGTAAACTAGTGAAATTCAATCAATTAAGAAGAGTAATCCCTAGTCAATCAATGAGTTCTATCCCTATTCTTTCAAATGATTCAATAATCCCCTATTTTTCCCTTGAATTAAGTTAATCTAACAAGCGAAAATTAACTTTAGCATCCCAATTAAAATTAAGCATCTTAATGGGCTCCAATCTCTATCCCTAAGATTAAGCAATCTCAAAGATTAATCACAATTAAGCAATTTTGGATTGAATTTCATTGGGTAATTTAGGGTTCATTAAGCAATGTTCCCCTCATGTAAATTTCATTTCATTCAGAGATTGGGGTTAATAAATCCAGGGAAAGAAAGAGTAATATTGCCATTAAACCCAAGAATTCAAGAACCATGTGAGTTGACTATGAATTACAAGAGAATTTAGCCCTCCATGTGGATGGGCTTCACAAATGAAAGAAAGGAATGCAGAAACGTAAGCAACATCGATGTAAAATCAATGAGAATCAAAGGGAAATTGGAAATTAAAACCTATAATGGACCCCTGGCTGTCACCTAAGGATTCCAAGCTCTCAAAAATGCTCCAAAAGTGGCAAAGGAATCTAAGGAAATGTAAAAAGCTCCGTACCCTAATTTCTCAAATTCTATTTATAGTGCACAAATTTTCGCCAAAAGTGACAACAATGGTTTCATAGTGATAACGCATAGCGCCCCAAAGTGATTACGCACATTCCATAGTGATTATGTGCGAGATCTGTGATTTGGGCATCTCTGGAGTTATCACTTTGGCTTCATAGTGATAATGCGCAGCGCCCCAAAGTGATTACTCTCACTCTATAGTGTTTACGCGCAGGTCCTGTGTTTTTGCCCTCTCTGGAGTTATCATTTTGGCATCAGAGTGATAACTTTGACTGCTCCAGAGTGTCTACTATGGTTCCATAGTAGCTACGTGCAAGCCTTGTACTTTTTGGCCTTTCTAGAGTTGTCACTATGGGTTCATAGTGATCACTCTGGTCTACCTTTTTGGAACAAGCTTGCTGTAGTGTTCACTATGGACTCCAAGGTGATCACTTTCACCTCAAACTTTCTCAAATGCTAAAAATCCATGGAAAAAGTCTAGAAACTCCTGCACAATTATTCAAATGATCAAAATTGCAAACTATATCTATGTAAATCAATGTAAATTAACCTAAAATTAAGAAATCTATTATAAATTGACCAAAATGATATTTTTATGTTATTTACAACCCTAACTTTACTTTTTCTATTAAGAAATATTAAAATAACAAGTAAAAATCCAATAAAATGTAGATTCATCACAACCCCAAACTTAAACTTTTGCTTCTTCTCAAGCAAATCAAAATTCAACAAAGTCAATTGTAAGAGGGTTGGATTTATCCAAAAATTTTCTTTCAAAATTTTCATTCCAAAATTAAACTCTAATTGACACTTCCAATGTTTCCACAGTCATGGATTCATTCAACAAAGAGATCATGCCCAAATCAATTAATTCCAAGCAAAGTCCCACTAGACTGAACCAAAAATCTAGCAAGGTTTCATGTAATCCACACAATGCAAAGAAATTATCTAACTCACAAGATGGTGTTTCACTCTTCACTCATCAATATTTCAGGCTAAGTGTTTTCCCTCAGTTGATGCAGTTTGCCTCACCCTACCATATGCTTGCCCATATTCTCAATCTCCTTTACCTAGATACAAGGAACCACCTATCAAGAAGACTTTGTTGGTCACAAATGTATTAAGTTAGGTCAAATTTTGATCAAGGAGGGTCAAAAGTTCAAGTGGGTTTTTAAGAGGAGGGAATTCCTTTAAGTGAGTGAGTACAACAACTAAGAGTGGAATGCATAAAATGATGCAGCAAATGATATTCAAGCACTCTTTCACTATATTTTTCATTTAATTTGCCTTATGTGGAGAATTCTTTTTCTATTAAAATGACTTGCTATATTTTCTTTTCTTTTCTTTTTTCTTTTTCTTTTTCTTTCATCATCATTTCTATAGATTTTGACAATCCTTCTCTTCTTCAAATTCAAGCAATTTTTTTTGACATGTAACATTGACATGTAAAATCCTCACCACCCCAAACTTAAGAGTTTGTTTGTCCTCAAGCAACTACAATCATAATTAGCACCCCAAACTTAGTTTATTGCATTCACTCTTGATGCAACTCAAAAGAAATACCTCTCTTAAGGTAAGAAAAATATTTTTGCAGACTAAGTTTGGCAAAAGAATGAATGTGGAATAAGGAAAATTAGGTGCAAAGGTGTGGAAGGGTGGGTGAGTGCGTGCAAAGATGGCCTCAATCATCTAGATGGAAGATTGCATAATGCATATTCAATTAAGAAGCAGGGCAAGTTCTAGAAGATGAATGCAAATATACATGTAAATTGCACACAAAAAGGAATTTAAAGGCTCAATTCGCTACCATGGTGAAAGGTGATAATTACTTAACAACATGTGATTACAATTCACCTTACAAGAAAATATGCACAGCATGGTAGGAATGAAAATATTCAAAAATAGAAAATGATCATGAGTCGAATGGGAAGTGTAATCAGAAAATAACTATGGAATTACAAAACTGGACTATAAAATAAAAAAATTAAAAAATAAGGAAAATATTTTTGTATTTTCATTTAACACTGTGCAAGAGAATTAGACTAAGAACAATGGAAACAGAGGCAAAGAGATCACCCCCTTTCATAGAAAGTAGAATCACAACTCAGGGGTCAATTTCATGCTCCTCTTGATGGAACTGAGGGCACTTTCTGCATAAATATACACATAATTCAGTATAGGGAGCAAATATCAAGCCAGAAAATGGAAGAGATATATATATATATAAACGAAAATGTTGGATATGTTCAAATTAAGAGAGATAATACGAAAATAAAGCAGTAAAGGTGGAAATAGAAATGTATGATATTTACAAGGAATTGATGGTTAGCAGTAAATACAGGAAAATAGCAGAAAGTAAGTGAAAAGTGAGTGCAGTGAAAAAGAAAAAACTAAGACTAGATAGCATCTTCATCGGAGCTGGAAAAAGAAGAGTCATCATCATCTTCGGCTGCTGTTGGGAGGTTGTCATCTGAGGTACTGGAGCTGTTGTCATCTGCTTTAGCTCTGGTAAGGGCAGGTGGAGGAAAGGGTGGAAGGTCACTCTGGACTGCTGGTCGCAGGTAAGGGGCACTGAAAGTAGGAGCTTCATAAAGCTGTGTGGTAGTCATCCCCAGCTTCTTCCCTATATTCAGCAACATAGTGTCCATCAGAGTCATGAGTGCCTTCTGCCCAGCATGAATGGAATCCTGCCTCAGAGCAAGCTGCTTCATCTGCTCCCTCATTCTTATTGGAGTATCCCTGCTGTAATCAGCTGGTAGAGATAGCCATGGGTCAGCATTCTTTCTGGGTTTAAAGAAGTCCTTCACCATTGCAATAGTAATAGGAGGAGCTGCTCTAATCTTCTACAGGTAGTTGCCAAAATCTACCCCAGCATCTTGGCACAGTATGGTGATGATGGATGGAAAACCCATGGAATCTCTGCTTCTGCTCAAGATGTCCATGATGGCACTACTGATTACCTCACCCATATGGATGGGCATTCTTGTTAGAATGGCATAAATAAGCTCTGCTCTCTTCACTGCTAAAGTAGAGGAGTGGAGAATTGGTATGAAAGAACTGAGGATGAAGACACTCCAGATTTTTGCTGCAGGGATAAGGTGCCTGGTGGTTAAGTTCTTGGGTTGCATCTTGCAATCAAACTCCCAATTCTCACCGTCTTTGCAAACAGTTTCAAAGATAGGCTTGTAGTCCTTATCCTCTTGGATGCTAAAGGTTGTAAAATCCAGTTGGCCAGCTGACTTATGCACAACTGAGATATTCAGAACTCTTTGGATGTTAGAGGGGGTGAAGTTGATCAATTTTCCCCTCACCATGCTGTGTTTGGGAGGGATAGTGTCACCTTTAACCCTCATTGCGTTGGCGAAGAACTCTTGGGTGATTTCCTTCCACCCATTTCTAGCACAGGTTGTGAAGAAGTCCCATCCTCTTCTCTGAATCTCCTCCTCAAATTGGGGATAGGTGCCTTCTTGAATTTCAAAGTTATGGTCCTGCACCAGCTTCTTTCTCAGGATATTTGTTTTAAAATATTCTTCATGTTTCAAGGACCTAAACCTCGGGTCATGGTTAGGAGGAGGTACAGAGGAAGAGGCACCAACGGTTTTGGCCTTCTTGGACCTTGGTGTGTTCTTCCTTGGGGTATTGACCATGTTTGCTTAGTATGAAAGTGACTACTATGAAATGGAAGTGGACACCTTGGATAGGTCTTGATGCATAGGGACTTCCTATGGTCTTTGCATGAATCAAATTCAAAATTTAAAACTGTCCACTGTAACAAGAATGAAGAATATGTAATAAAATCATGTTTAATGCATCTCAATTCACAGCTCAATCATAAAAAATGCTTATTGGATGAAAAGAACCACAAAGAATAAAAGTAAAAATAAAAATAAATCTTAATCAACTTGTGAGGTGCCTCTCACACAGCGCTTCTTTAACGTCACTAGCTTGACGTATGAAATTATTTATGGGAGCCAAGGGATGGAATGGAGGTCGGTGCATGGTGATATCAAGTTAATCTCCTCAACTTCTTCCAAGGTAGCTGAGTTTTGCAAGAATGGCTTCAAGTGGTGCCCATTCACCATAAAACTTTTACTAGTGGAGTCACTTATGATCTCCACTGCACCATGGGAAAATATCTTTGTAACAGTGAAAGGCCCATGTCAACTTGATTTGAGCTTTCCAGGCATGAGTTTAAGACAAGAATTAAACAAGAGAGCCTTTTGACCAACATAGAACTCTTTGTTTGAAATCTTCTTATCATGGTATTGTTTGGTCTTTTCCTTATAAATTTTGGAGTTCTCATAGGCCTCAAGACGTAGCTCCTCCAACTCTTGCAGCTGTAATTTCCTTTGTTCTCCAGCTGAGTCATAATGGATGTTGCAAGCCTTTACTGCCCAGTAAGCTTTGTGTTCCACCTCAACTAGCAGATGGCAGGCTTTTCCATAGACCACCCTGTATGGTGACATTCCTAAGGGCGCCTTGAATGCTGTTCTATGTGCCCACAAGGCATCATCAAGCCTGCTACTCCAGTCCTTTCTGTGGGGCTGCACTACTCTCTCAAGTATTTTCTTGATTTCTCTATTAGAGAGCTCGGCCTGCCCATTTGTCTGTGGGTGGTAGGCAGTGGAAACTTTGTGTACAACTCCATATTTCTTCAACAAGACTTCCATAGTCCTACTGCAAAAATGACTTCCTTGATCACTAATGATGGCCCTAGGAATTCCAAACCTGCAAAATAAGTTGCTACGTATAAACTCTGCAATAACTCTAGCATCATTAGTTCTGGTGGCTTTAGCTTTCACCCATTTTGAGACATAATCAACAGCAAGGAGTATATAAAGAAAACCAAAAGAGGAGGGGAATGGACCCATAAAATCAATACCCCAGACATCAAAGATGTCACAATAGAGAATGGGTTGTTGGGGCATCTCTTGTCTCCATGTAATTACTCCTCCCGCTCTTTAGCATCTCTCACAGGTAGAATATGCTTGCCATGAGTCTTTAAAAATAGATGGCCAATACAGCCCTGCATCCAACACCTTTCTTGCTGTCCTCTGAGGCCCTTGATGACCTCCTGCAGCTGAGGCATGACAAAACTGCAATATGGATGGAATTTCTTCATCAGGCACACATCTTCTGATGACTTGGTCACCGCAGAATTTCCATAAATAAGGGTCATCCTAAACGTAATGTTTGGCATCACTCCTTATCCTACCCTTTTTAGCCTTTGGTGCACCTGCTGGAAAAACTCCTGCAGCAAGAACGTTAATAATATCAGCATACCAAGGTGCTTGTGCAGCATACAACTCCAAGAGTTGTTCATTAGGAAAATCATCTAAAATTGGAATAGGGTCTAGAACTCCCTCTATCCTGCTTAGGTGGTCGGCTACCAAATTCTGAGTTCCACTTCTATCCTTGATCTCTAAATCAAATTCTTGAAGTAAGAACATCCATCTTATAAGTCTAGGCTTAGAATCTGTCTTTTTCAGCAAATACTTCAAGGCAGAATGATTAGTAAAAACCACAACTTTTAACCCTAATAGATATGATCTAAACTTGTCTAGTGTAAAAACTATGGCCAACAATTCTTTTTCAGTTGTGGTATAATTACATTGTGCTGAATCCAAAGTTCTAGAAGCATAATAAATGATATGAGGAAACTTACCAACCCACTGTGTCAATGCAGCCCCCACTGTAAAATTGGATGCATCACACATTAATTCAAATGGTGTGGTCCAATCTAGAGGTTGGATGATGGGTGTGGTGGTCAGGGCTTCCTGAAGCATATTAAATGCTTCTTTGCACTTTTCATCAAAGTTGAACTCAGCCTCCTTTTGCAAAAGCTTAGACAGGGGAATGGCAATTTTGGAGAAGTTTTTAATGAATCTTCTGTAGAACTCTGCATGGCCAAGGAAAGCACGAACCTCTCGAATGCAAGAGGGGTAAGGCAATTGTGCAATAACATCAAGTTTTACAGAATCTACTTCAATTCCTTTTTCAGATATGATATAGCCTAACACTACACCTTGCTCTACCATGAAATGGCATTTTTCAAAATTCAGCACAAGGTTAGTATCAATGCATCTTTTCAATACTTTTTTTCCAAATTATTCAAACATGCAGAGAAAGATGGGCCATACATGGTAAAATCATCCATAAAAACTTCTATACAATGCTCCACTAAATCAGAAAAAATGCTTAACATACATCTTTGAAAAGTTCCTGGAGCATTGCATAAGCCAAAGGGCATTCTCTTATAGGCAAAAGTGCCAAAAGGACATGTAAAAGTGATTTTTTCCTGGTCTTCAGGTGCAATGCAAATTTGGAAATAAATGGAAAAACCATCAAGAAAACAATAATGAGACTTACCAATTAAAATTAAGCATCTTAATGGGCTCCAATCTCTATCCCTAATATTAAGCAATCTCAAAGATTAATCAAAATTAAGCAATTTTGGATTAGAATTTCGTTGTGTAATTTAGGGTTCATTAAGCAATGTTCCCTTCATGCAAATTTCATTTCATTCAGAGATTGGGGTTAATAAATCTAGGGAAAGAAAGAGTAATATTGCCATTAAACCCAAGAATTCAAGAACCATGTGAGTTGACTAGGAATTACAAGAGAATTTAGCCCTCCATATGGATGGGCTTCACAAATGAAAGAAAGGAATGTAGAAACGTAAGTAACATCGATGTAAAATCAATGAGAATAAAAGGGAAATTGGAAATTAAAACCTATAATGGACCCCTGGCTGTCACCCAAGGATTCCAAGCTCTCAAAAATGCTCTAAAAGTGGCAAAGGAATCTTAGGAAATGTAAAAAGCTCCGTACCCTAATTTCTCAAATTCTATTTATAGTGCAAAATTTTTTGCCCAAAGTGACAACTATGGTTTCATAGTGATAACGCGCAGTGCTCCAAAGTGATTACGCACATTCCATTGTGATTACGCGCGAGATCTATGATTTGGGCGTCTCTGGAGTTATCACTTTGGCTTCATAGTGATAACGCGCAGCGCCCCAAAGTGATTACTCTCGCTCCATAATGTTTACGCACAGGTCCTGTGTTTTTGCCCTCTCTGGAGTTGTCACTTTGGCATCAGAGTGATAACTTTGACTGCTCCAGAGTGTCTGCTATGGTTCCATAGTAGCTACGCGCAAGCCTTTTACTTTTTGGCCTTTCTAGAGTTGTCACTATGGGTTCATAGTGATCACTCTGGTCTGCCTTTTTGGAACAAGCTTGCTGTAGTGTTCACTATGGACTCCAAAGTGATCACTTTCACCTCAAACTTTCTCAAATGCTAAAAATCCATGGAAAAAGTCTAGAAACTCCTGCACAATTATTTAAATGATCAAAATTCAAACTATATCTATGTAAATCAATGTAAATTAACCTAAAATTAAGAAATCTATCATAAATTGACCAAAATGATATTTTTATGTTATTTACAACCCTAAGTTTACTTTTTCTATTAAGAAACATTAAAATAACAAGTAAAAATTCAATAAAATGTGGATTCATCAGCGCAGCCTTTATTTTATCTTTGATCATTCTAATTTGCTCATTCTACCTTTGGATTACATCCGGCGTACACAGAGTCACCTCTTTGGTTTCATACCAACACAACGGAGTTCTGCACCTCCGCCCATATAAGGCCTCAAACGGTGCCATTCCAATGCTAGCATGGTAACTGTTGTTGTACGTGAATTCCACTAGCGGCAAGCACTCTTCCCAAGTTCCCTGCTGCTCGAGCACACAAGCCCTCAACAAGTCCTCCAGGGACTGGATGGTCTGTTCAGTCTGACTGTCAGTCTGTGGGTGATAAGCTGAGCTCAGTCTCAGCTTAGTCCCCAATGCTTCTTGCAGGCTCTCCCAAAACCTTGAGGTAAACCTCAGATCTCTATCTAACACCACACTAGTCAGCACTCCATGCAGCCTGACTATCTCCCGCACATATAACTCCGCAAGTCTTTCCAACTTATACTTCATGTTGATTGGGAGAAAGTGTGCAGCCTTGGTTAACTAATCTACTATCACCCAGATGGCATCATGGTTGTTCCTACTCTTAGGCAGCCCAAAAACAAAGTCCATTGAAATACCATCCTATTTCCACTCAGGGATCTCCCGCGATTGCAACAACCCAGGTGGACGTTGGTGCTCTACCTTCGCCTTCTGGCAAGTTAGGCATCTAGCCACATATTCAGCCACGTCCCTCTTTATTCCATTCCACCAAAAAATCTTCCGAAGATTCTGGTACATTTTAGTTGCACTGGGTGAAAACTCATCCTGCTCTTATGCACTTTCTCTAGCACCATCTGTCTCAGCTCATCCACTTGAGGAATGCACGCTCAGTTGCAGAACTTGATTACCCCATTCTCATCATGGTGGAACTCTAAGTCTTTTCCCTTATCCTTCTACCTCATCATGCAGGAAGGCATCTCCCTACTGAGCATCTCGGACATACACCAGAAAGTCGTTGTGAATTGTCATCGCTCCGAGATACAAACTCCCCGACCTCACCTCCATGGCCAAATTCATGTCCCGAAATTCCTCAATCAACTCCATTTCTTTCACCATCATTGCTACCACATGCAATGATTTCTAGCTCAACGCATCGGCTACCACATTTTCCTTGCCAGGGTGGTAAAACAATGTGAAGTCGTAGTCCTTAAGGAATTTCATCCATCTCCTCTGCCGCATATTCAGCTCCTTTTGATCAAATAGATACTTCAAGATTTTGTGGTCACTGAACACTTCAAACCTTGCTCTATATAGGTAGTGCCTACATACCTTAAGAGTAAAAACCACTGCTGCTAGTTCCAGATCATGAGTCAGATAGTTGACTTCATGCGGGCGTAACTGCCTCGAGACATAGGCGACCACTCGCCCGTCTTGCATCAAAACACAGCCAAGTCCTTGCCCGGATGCATCACAGTACACATCAAACTTTCGCTCCAGGTCGGGTAGCGCTAACACCGACGCCGAAGGTAGCCTTATCTTCAGCTCCAAGAAACTAGATTCACACCCCTTGGTCCACTTGAACTCCTTTCCCTTACGAGTCAACTTCATTAAGGGCAACGCTATCTTGGAAAACCCCTCAATGAACTTCCTATAATAGCCTGCCAATCCAAGGAAACTGCGCATTTCTGTCATATTCGTCAGCCTCGGCCACTCAGCCACTGCTTCCACTTTTGTAGGGTCTACCATGATTCCTTCCTTTGATACCACATGTCCCAGAAATTGGATCTCCGACAACCAGAACTCACACTTGGAGAATTTCGCATACAACTATCTCTCCCTCAGAATTTGTAGAACAATTCTCAAATACTCGGCATGCTCTTCCTAAGTCTTTGAATAGATGAGAATGTCATTGATGAACACCACCATAAACTTATCCAAAAACTCGTAGAAGATCCTGTTCATGTAGTCCATGAACACCTTAGGCGCATTGGTCACTCCAAACGGCATAACCAAGTACTCGTACTAACCATACTAAGTCCTGAACGTCGTTTTAGGTATATCCGTATCCTTTACTTTGATCTGATGATAGCCTGACCTCAGGTCAATCTTCAAGAACACTGCTGCTCCCCTTAATTGATCCATTAAATCATCAATCCTTGGAAGCGGATACTTGTTCTTGACCGTCACCTTACTCAATTGCCGGTAATCCACACACATCCTCATACTTCCATCTTTCTTTTTCACCAAGAGCACTGGTGCTCCCCATGGTGACACGCTCGGTCTCAGAAACTGTTTCTACAATAGGTCTTCGACTTGCTTCTTGACCTCTGCCAATTCCACTAGTGACATCCTGTAAGGTGCCATAGAAATTGGACTTGCTCCCAGAATGAGGTCAATAGTAAACTCTATTTCCCTCTCAGGTAGTAGTTCAGAAACATCTTCAGGGAAAACCTCCAGTAAATCCCTCACCACCGGAATACACATTGGCTCCACCATGCTTTCGACTTCCATCGAAAACATTAGATTCATATCTGAAAGAGATTGACAATAAGTTCTTTCAAAATTGACTATTTGTCCCTCTGTTAGAGGTGTTCCAGAAATGTCTGCGATCGAGTAAATAGCTCTACGAACGAATGGATCGGATCGAATTGGAAAATGGAAAGATTTGTACAAGTTATACCCTTCCCATAAAGGCCTTGGCGTTTACCGTATTCTCCCACGCTGTCAGGCTTCTAATTTATTATTGAGTAATCTATAATATTTTATACTTGTTCAATGTTAATTGAAGGATTATTTGGTATTGGAATATATTTAGATGGAGTACCGTATGAACAGTGCAATGAACAGTGCAACCGCGTATGTACAGTACAAACCGTGTATGAACAGTGCAATGAACAGTGCAAACCGCGTACAAACCGTGTATAAACAGTACAAACCGCGTATGTACAGTGACAGCTGACGTCATCGGTGACGTCACATACGCGTACAGTGCGTGTACAGTACACGTGTACAGTGTTTTCCGGCATGAATAGTTACCTGAACAGTATTTTCCGGCATGGACAGTAAGGCGGTGAACAGTGTTTTCCGGCGTGAACAGTAAATTTCGGCGTGAACAGTAAATTTCGAAAATTTTCTATAAAAAGGGGGCTTCACACGAAATTTTCATTTCTTCACCTCTATCCAAGGTTCTCAAAGGTTCTAAGGCCGTAAACCACCATTTCTCTCATACTAAACCTTCCTAAACTTAGATTTCTCGCCAGATCTGAGATTCTACATCTATTCTGAAGGATTGGAAGTAAGTTTCTTTAAGTTTGAAGCTAGATTTACCGTTCGTTTCTCTTCTCCTTCTCTTTCTTATAGAAATTCATGGTGTTCTTAGGAGAAACTCCGTTCTAAAGCTGAATCTTCGGTGAATTTTGTTATAATCAAGTAATATTCGGTAGATCTAGTGTGAATCATCTTTCTGAGGTAAGGGGAGTTTACTTTAACCTATAAACTATGTTTTGAACGGTTTAATATGCTATTTCAAGATATTTTGATATGATTTTGTTAGATCTATTGAATAAAAGCTATTTTCTAAGTCAGAATCGTTGTTAATTAGTTTAAAATGCTGAGATTTTGGCTGATCTATTATAAACTTGCCGTAGTTGAAATTTGTTAAAATAATTTTGGTGGTATGCATCATCTTGAGATATATGTTTTGCATCATTATAGAGCCGAGTTACATGTTTAGGTGGGTAGACATGTAACGGTAAGTTCATGCTGAGTCTTTGTCTTTGTCTTTATGCGGATCCAGATAGGAATGGGTCGCTCCGGACCGCTCGGTTCCTTCTGGATTAATTAGGTGTGAAACCGGTTGGAAGCCGTTTTCATCTTGTGCATTAGATGGGCTGGAAATGCATGGGGTTATTGCTGTGAGAAATATTTTGCTCTATATATATATAATTTTATTTTATGTTTGGTAAGCTCACCCTTGCATTTCTTTCTATGTCGTTGTGTGCGTGTGTATCGCGATGATCGTACGGTGGTACGTGAGCGGATGTAGCAGTGTTGCATCTACTTCACAGCCGAGGGGCCGTTGAAGAAAAGTTAGAAGCTGGAGTTGAGTAATAATGCATCAGAGTCCTTTTTCTTTATATATGAGACCTCATGTCGAGGGAGTCACGTATTATAATTTTTTTGGTATTTTGAATATTATAAACTAAATGTAATATTATGTTGATCTGTTGGATATTTGTTGTAAGGAACTTCATTTTTACTTTGAATGAGAAGTGAATTTTTATACTTATATTCTCTATTATTTACCTATTTTTAAATAAGTATGTGGTGTAGAAATAATGTTCTCGGTCCTTTATAAAAAGGGGTCGTGACACACGCTCCCTGGCTTATAAGCCTTGGAACCTCTGCCATCGTCTCGCAGAAGATCAAGGTCTTTCCTCTACAATCCAGCAGCACCTGGTTGGCAGCCAGCCAATCCATTCCCAGAATCACATCCAGCTGGGAAAAAGGCAAACAAATCAGATCTGCCTCAAATTCCCTACCGTGTACCATCATTACACACCCCAAACACACCCATGACGTCACAACTGGCTTACCCGTAGGGGTAGTCACCACAACATTACACTGCAATTCTGTCACAAGCATTTACCTTGAATCAGTTCTTCTGACTGTGAAGCTTCTGCCCCACTCATAGCAAAGACTCTACCAGGAATGCTCAGATTTTGCCTCGTACTTCCCCTTGATTTCGGCCTCTGAGTTGTACTTGCACTACCGTCTCTCTTGGCGGCCCAGCACTCGTTGACCACGTGCCCCGACTTCCCACAGTTGCTACAAGTTATCCTCGGCTGCAGGCAATCCTTCACCATGTGTGGCCCTCCACACTTAAAGCACTTGAGTGGCCCTCTGAAAGAGCTTGATCCTGAACCACTCCCACTGCTCTTCTCCTGAGATGACCTCCCTCGAGACTGAGAGCTGTTTGATCCCAAGTACGGTCCCCTTGAAAACCTAGGGGGTCTTCTATCATGTCTCACCGGACCAGCTCCCCTAGTGTCCACTGTCTTCCCCCTTGAGTTGGCTTCAAAGATTCTGCTCTTGCTCACCAGAGTGGGCAAGTCCGTTAGTTGAAATACACTGACTGCAGCTCGGATGTCTGGCCTCAATTCATGCTTAAACTGAGCACACAGATCCTCCTCTTTATCACCATGTTGATAGTGAGGCTAGTATTTCATCAACTCTGGGAACTTAGCTGCATACTCCTCCACGGTTATGTTTCCTTGCTTCAGTTCAAGGAATTCCCTAGCTTTCTGCTTCCTTAGGTCTCGGGGAAAGTAGTTCCCTAGGAAGATGGTCATGTGGAAAGGTCTGACCAGCAAACCTCCACTAGTCCTCAGCCTCCCCACAGAGCAAGTAAGTGGCATAGGCAACCTTGTTCTCGTCACAACACCCCATTGCATTGAAGCTCCACATTGGCCACCCACCTTTGGGCCCCTTAGGGGTTGAATCCACCCTCAAACTTTGGAGGATCATGCCTAGTGAAGGCAGATAATCCTCGATACTCAGCCGGCTCTCCACCTTGATTGTGAACCATGGCTTACAGAATCTGAGCCATGCGTTCCATTAGGTCATTGGTGCCTCTAGTTGCTCTACCTCTACCTCTACCAGACATATTCAAGCTAGCTACAAGTCAGTAATTACATTCCAGCACATTAGGTCAATTTATATATTATAATTCAGGCAAACAAAACAATCAACACTTATCTTGGACACTTTAGCCCGATACCCCAGTCTGATTTGGATGAACTGCTCTGATACCAAAATTGTAACAACCCGGCAACTTATTCGGGACTGACGACTGTCCCCACAAACCGACATGAGACTTTTCAGTGTGCTTTGTCCTCACTCGTACACTTCCCAAGAACTTCCCAGAAGGTCACTCATCCCATAATTGCTCCAAGTTAAGCGCGCTTAACTTTGGAGTTCTTAAGTGATAAGCCACCAAAAAGTAAATGCATTTTGTTGGTATAGGTAGTCCTAATCAATTCTTTTAAGTTATCCTTAACTGTATACACAGTCTCTGGATCCCCCCTCATTCTGATGTAAGTTCGATTCATTCATGTGCCCCTTACCACCGGAAGCCTGCCAGGTAGCCGCTCCTTGTCCGTGCCATATTGCACCAGCGATCACTCCCCGCCCTCACTTAGCGCCTGGGTGTCACAGCCACAATGGCTAACATGCAGTGAGTGCATCTGAACGTGATTGATGTGTGATATTATTATTTGGGTTGACTTGTTGTGGTAGTGTGAATATGAGGTGTGTATTGTTGAAAGAATCGATTATCACTTGTTTAAAGTGTAATTTTATCATATTATAGATTGTTATGAAATATGTAAGGTGAGTCTCTATGCTTGTGTGTGTGATAGTGTAGAGAGAACTCAGCCTTACATTTATTTTTCAGGTGACCAAGGTTAGTGACTGGGGATGGATGAAACTGCTATAGGACTTAAAAAATTATTTTGATGATGTACTAAATAGGTCCTATAGCATTTATTTTGATTCAAATTTATAACCCATTCCGTATTTTGAAATACTTTATTGGAGCACTGTATTCGAAGTCATTTGAAATGAAATTTTTATTATCTCCTTGAAATTGCAAAAAATATTTTATTTGAAATGCATTGAAATAAATAAGGCGTTACACCTGTAGCATATAAAGATAAAATTAACTAAGCTGGTGATAGAGTATAAATAGAATATAGACATGTAATTTTTAACAATATTTGCTATGATGCTCCCCAGTCCATACCTTGATCAGAATTTGTGTCACATCATCATAACTAGTGACGTATTCCTCAGTCAGATGCTCTATGTACAATGCATTTTTAGAATCATCTTTCATGTGCATTAACAAGTGTATTAGAAAATAGTGATTTTATGATAAATTGTAGCACAAGAGTGGTATATGCTTGCCTGAAGATTCAGCTGGGTTGGATCAAGTAAATCCCTAACTTGCTCATTGTATACCTATTTCAAACAACAAAGAAAAAAGAAACAACATCATTATTATCATTATTATGTGCTGCTCCTAATACAATAATTCAAACTCAAAATAGTCAAAACTCAAAAAATATTATAGAAATTATAAATTAAGTAGTTAATGTAGGAAGTAGAACATACTTTCTCAAGCTCAAAAAATAACATTTGGAAGATCCGAGGAACAATTCGCTTGTGGCTTTAGGGTGAGGGCCCCTCAAACATAGCACTTGAGGGACCTAATATTGTATAAGTCTTTCCACTTCCAAACTAGCAAAGAATTAAAAAATAGTTTTTTTAAATTTCTCACTAGACGAGCCTTGGTAGTTTCTATGTCTTGCTTTGCCTCATAGTTATGGTTTTGCTAAGCAACCAAACAACGTAGAAATGGAGTTATACCCGGTGAAATTAATTCTTATCAGACTATTATATGTACCCTGCAATGCTGTAACTTGATTAAAAGGAAAAGACCATCCAAATGAGATAAAGATACATAAGTAGATAAAAACAATGCTAGTTCAACTAACAGAAGTATTAATTCTAGCCAAAGTCTTCACTTTATTTTTACCAAAAGAAGAAATTTTATGAGAAAAAGAAAAATATACAAGTACAATCCTAACAAAGATCAAAACCTTTTTATTTTTTTAGTCTCCTTCCCAACTAATTAAGAGAGCATCATCAAGCCTTTTTACACTTATCCATAGAACCATTTTTGCACCAACTATCTATCAGCAAATTGTAAGTCACAATTGAGGGAGAAAGACCCATCACAACAATCTCATCCAACAAATCTTCAACCTCTATGAAGTTGTTTGCCTTGCATAGCTGATAGACGATACTGAGTCGCTCTCAAAATAATTAAGTTTTCTAAAGGTTTTGTAGTATAGAGCCAAACCTAGGTCGATTCAAGGAGACACATTTTTAGTCAAATTCAATTTTAGTTTTTGTTTTAAAGAATGCAAATAAGGTTTTTGGGGTTTTGAAAATTGCAAATTAATAAAATTAAATTACAGACAGAATTAAAGTGAGTAAAAATGAATTAAGAAACATCAATTCACAGAATACCAATTGCGTGTAACTCTGGCTATCACAGTATCTAAAGATTTAAATCTGCATTTGAACAATTATTAATTGAATAGAGTTACAAATTAAATCGAATAACCTAATTGAATAGAGTTACAAATTAAATCAAATAATCATTTAACCTAATTCGCCTTAATTATCAAATCAAAGCATTAATCCCCTTAATCATTTAACCTAAATCAAAGCTTCCTATGCGAGTCAACTGTCTCTATATCTAGGTTACATTGCTTGATCACCCAGAATGCCTTATGTTCCACTTCTACTGGTAAATGATATGCCTTGCCAAAAATAACCCGATAAGGAGACATTCCAATAGATGTTTTATAGGCGGTTCTATAAGCCCACAGAGCTTTCTCCAAGCATAGACTCCAATCCTTTCTGTTGGGTTGGACAGTCTTCTCGAGGATTTGCTTTATTTCCTAATTGGAGATCTCTGCTTATCCATTAGTATGAGGGTGGTATAGTGTGGAAACTTTATGCATAACCCCAAACTTTCGAAGTAAGGTAGCCATTGTGCGATTGAAAAAGTGTGATCCCTGGTCATTGATTAATGCTCTGGGAAATCCAAACCTGCAAAATATATGTGACTTTACAAAATTTACAACAACACGAGCATCATCAATACGAGTGGCCTTTGCCTCCACCCTCTTGGAGACATAGTCCACTACTAACAAAATATAGGTATAGCCAAATAAAGCAGGAAAGGGACCCATAAAATCTATGCCCCATACATCAAATACCTCATAGAAAAGGAGAGGTAGTTAGGGCATCTCATTCTAGCACGAAATGTTTCCAGTCCTTTGGCATCGCTCACATGTCTTACAGAAGTTATGTGTATCTTGGAATATGGTAGGCCAATATAGTCCAGAATCTAAAATCTTTCGGGCTGTATGTTGAGGTCCAAAGTGTTTACCACAAGCTAAGGAATGGCAAAATCTAAGCATAGACTATAACTCAGGTTCAGGCACACATCGTTCGATAATCTTATCACTGCACATCTTCCATAAGTATGGATCATCCCAAATGTAGTATTTGGAATCACTCTTCAGATTGGCAGCTTGAGCTTTGGAAAAGTATGTAGGAATCTCCTTGGCAGCCAAATAATTCACCAAGTCTGCATACCAAGGATCATGCCCTCCAATGTGGTAAACCTGCTAATCTGGAAAGGTGTCTCTAATAGGGAGATCCTCTAGTGACTGCTGAATTCTGCTCAAATGGTCTGTCACTAAGTTTTCTACACCACTTCTATCTCTAATCTCAATGTCAAACTCTTGCAAAAGAAGCATCCATTGAATTAGTCTCAGTTTAGAATCTGACTTCTTAAGCAAGTACCTCAAAGCTACATGATTAGAGAAATCAATTACGTTAGAGCTAAGTAAATATGAACGAAATTTATCTAAAGTAAAAATAACGGCTGAAAGTTCTTTTTCTGTAGTGCTGTAGTTTGCTTGTGCTTTATCCAATGTCTGAGAAGCATAGGCTATGACATGGGGTTGCTTCTCCACTTTTTGACCAAGGACAACACCAACTGCAAAGTTTGTAGCATCACACATAAGCTCAAACGAAATCTCTCAACTCAGAGGTGATAGATCCATATTTTACCAGTATTTTACCTTAGTTTTAATACATTTGATAAAGAAAACATGTTAGAAAAAGCTGACAAACTCATAAAAATAATAGAATGTTTAAAGCCTTTCCTAAATACATAGTTGTTTAGATTTTATGAATTTTCTGTGTAAAAGGTAATGATTTAATCATATTTTTGTAGGAAATTCTGATCTAAGTTCATAAGATTAGAAGATCAAGGGAAAGATAGAAGAAAAGTAGCAAAAATTGGAAACAAAGAACAAGGTCTGATAAAGCAGAAGCTGGGCGTGATCACTTTTCATGGCAAAAGTCATTGTTCTAGAGCCTAACATGAAAGGATGACCTATGCATTATCACTATTGCTGATGATAGTGATTGTTCCAGAGAGCTTTCAAGCATAGTAAGGTGCGCGTGATCACTTTTGTTCACTAAAGTGATCATTCCAGAGAAGCCTCTAGGAAAGTAAGCTGCGCGTTATCACTATTAATCACAAAAGTGATTTTTCCAGAGAGCCTTCCATCATTACAAGCTGCGCGTGTCTCCTATTGTTTACAAAAGTGAACACGCGCAGACGACGGACCTCTGCGTTATTACTTTTATTAAGAATAGTGATCATTCCTGTCACGACCCCTTTTTATAAAGGACCGAGAACATTATTTCTACACCACATACTTATTTAAAAATAGGTAAATAATAGAGAAAGGACTCTGATGCATTATTACTCAACTCCAGCTTCTAACTTTTCTTCACTGGCCCCTCAGCCTGTGAAGTAGATGCAACACCTGCTACATCTGCTCACGTACCACCGTACGATCATCGCAGTACACACGCACACAACGACATAGAAAGAAATGCAAGGGTGAGCTTACGAAACATAAAATAAAATTATATATATATAGAGCAAAATATTTTTCACAGCAATAACCCCATGCATTTCCAGCCCATCTAATGCACAGCATGAAAACGACTTCCAACTGGTTTCACAGCCTAATTAATTCGGGAACCGCAGCGGTCAGGAGCGACCCATTCCGTATCTGATCCAGACAAGACAAAGACAAGAACTCGGCATGAACTTACCGTTACATGTCTACCCACCTAAACATGTAACTCGGCTCTATAATGATGCAAAACATATATCTCAGCATGATGCACGCCACCAAAATTATTTTAACAGCTCAACTACGGCAAGTTTATAATAGATCTGAAAATCTCGGCATTTTAAACTAATTAACAACGATTCTGACTTAGAAAATAGCTTTTATTCAATAGATCTAACAAAATCATATCAAAATATCTTGAAATAGCATATTAAACCGTTCAAAACATAGTTCATAGGTTAAAGTAAACTCCCCTTACCTCAGAAAGATGATTCACACTAGATCTACCGAATATTACTTGATTATAACAAAATTCACCGAAGATTCAGCTTTAGAACGGAGTTTCTCCTAAGAACACCATGAATTTCTATAAGAAAGAGAAGGAGAAGAGAAACGAACGGTAAATCTAGCTTCAAACTTAAAGAAACTTACTTCCAATCCTTCAGAATAGATGTAGAATCTCAGATCTGGCGAGAAATCTAAGTTTAGGAAGGTTTAGTATGAGAGAAATGGTGGTTTACGGCCTTAGAACCTTTGAGAACCTTGGATAGAGGTGAAGAAATGAAAATTTCGTATGAAGCCCCCTTTTTATAGAAAATTTTCGAAATTTACTGTTCACGCGGAATTTACTGTTCATCGCCGGAACACTGTTCACCGCCTTACTGTTCACCGCCTGAAAATACTGTTCAGGGCACTATTCACGCCGGAAAACACTGTACACGCGTACTGTACACGCACTGTACGCGTATGTGACGTCACCGATGACGTCAGCAGTCACTGTACATACGCGGTTGGCACTGTTCATACGCGGTTTGTACGCGGTTTGCACTGTTCACACGGTACTGTTCACTTTTTTTTTTTTTTTTTAAAAAAAAATAATTTTAACTCCATCTAAATATATTCCAATACCAAATAATCCTTCAATTAACATTGAACAAGTATAAAATATTATAGATTACTCAATAATAAATTAGAAGCCTGACAATTCTCCCCCCGAAAATAAATTTTCGTCCTCGAAAATTTCATTCCCCAGAGAAAAGATGAGGATACAACTCTCTCATTCTTTCTTCTAACTCCCATGTGGCATCACCAGTTATTTGGTCCCAAACAACCTTTACTAACCGAATAGACTTACCTCTAAGTTTCTTAACTCTAGTTTCCTCGATAGGAGCAGCTAGGACCTCCACAGACAAGTCATCTCGTAACTCCACAACATCAGGCTCAATTACATGAGACAAATCTGGAACATACTTCTTTAGCTGCGACACATGGAAAACATTATATATTCCAGACAACTGAGGTGGTAACGCTAATTCATAGGCTACTGGTCCTCGACGATGTAATATCTGATACGTTCCTATGAACTTAGGTGTTAACTTCTTGGCTCTTAAGGCTCGCCCCACACCTGTAGTGTGTGATACTCTTAAGAATACATGATCACCAACCTTAAATTCTAGGGATCTTCTGCGTCGGTCAGCATAAGATTTCTGTCGACTTTGGGTAGCTCTTAGCTTTTCTCTAATAAGTTCAACTTTCTCCTTAGTTTCTTGCAGCATTTCAGGTCCAACCATCAAATGTACTCCATCTTGGAACCAACAGATAGGGATTCTACACCTTCTACCATACAGAGATTCAAATGGTGCCATATCTATACTTGAATGATAGCTATTATTATAAGTGAATTCTACCAAAGGAAGCATATCCTCCCAATTACTCCTCTGCTCTACAATGCAAGTCCGCAATAAGTCTTCTAAGGTCTGAATAGTACGCTCAGATTGACCATCTGTTTGCGGATGGTATGCAGAACTCAACCTCAACTGTGTGCCCATAGATTCTTGGAAACTCTGCCAAAACTGGGAAGTGAATCGAGGATCAGAGATAATACTAGAAGGTACTCCATGCAACCTGACAATCTCTCAAATGTACAATTCTGCTAATTTCTCCAAGCTAAAGGTCATGTTAATTGGCAAGAAATGTGCACTCTTGGTTAGCCTATCAACTATGACCCACACTGCATCATGATTCCTAACTGTTCTAGGTAGATGGGACACAAAGTCCATAGTCACATGGTCCCACTTCCACTCTGAAATTTCCATCGTTTGTAACTCTCCTGGAGGGCTTTGGTGCTCCGCTTTTGCCTTTTGACAAGTCAAGCAGGCTTTAACAAACTCAGCTATCTCTCGCTTCATGCCTGGCCACCAAAACATCTGCTTTAAATCTTGATATATCTTGGTAACACCAGGATGAATGTTGAGACTACCTTTATGTCCTTCTTCTAGAATTGCTCTCTTTAATTCAGTATCTCTAGGGACACAAACTCGACCTTGACATCTGAGAATACCATCAACACCTTTACTGAAACCCTTTGTCTTATCTCGTCCCTAAGAGAAATACAATCCGACATAACATTGGATCCCACAATTGTTTATCTTTAATTTTCTGTAAGAAATTATTAGTCACCACAATTCGGCTACAACTAATCTTTTCGGGTGATAAGTCCACATGTATGTTCAGGTCTCGGAATTGTTCTACCAAAAGGGTTTCACTGACTCTTAGGGAGAATGCCTGAACCACATTCCTACTTAATGCATCGGCCACCACGTTAGCTTTTCCTGGATGGTATTGGAGCTGAAAATCATAATCCTTAAGGAATTCCACCCAACGTCTCTGCCTCATATTTAACTCTCGCTGATCAAATAAATACTTTAGACTCTTATGATCACTATATACATCAAACTGAGCTTCATAAAGATAGTGTCGCCACACCTTCGAGCAAAAACTACAGCAGCCTAACTCAAGGTCATGAATCGGGTAATTTCGCTCATGAGTTCGCAATTGACGAGATGCATAAGCTACCACTCTCTTATCTTGCATCAACACACATCCCAATCCCTGATGAGAAGCATCACAGTACATCTCAAACGGTCGACTAGTATCAGGGAGAATCAACACCGGCGAAGAAGTTAGTCTCTGTTTTAACTCATTAAAGCTGTGCTCACAGTCCTCAGTCCACACAAAGAGTTGATCACGGCGAGTTAACCGTGTTAATGGTGCAGCTATCTTCGCGAATCCCTCTATAAATCTCCGGTAGTAACCTGCTAGGCCCACAAAACTACGAATCTCTCGAGGCTGTCTTCGGCCTTTCCCACCGCAACACCGCTTCAACTTTGGAAGGATCAACTGCAATTCCTTTAGCTGAAATAACATGACCAAGGAACTTCACTTCCTCTAGCCAAAACTCACACTTAGACAGTTTAGCATACAACTGTTTTTCCCTTAAAACATTAAGTACAGTCCTCAAATGCTCTTCATGTTCTTCTGACGAATTAGAATAAATTAAAATATCATCAATAAAGACTACCACAAATCGATCCAGGAAAGGTCTAAAGATCCGATTCATGTAGTCCATAAACACAGTGGAGCATTTGTAACTCCAAAAGGCATCACTATATACTCATAATGACCATATCTAGTGCGAAAAGCAGTCTTAGGAATATCTTCATCCTTCACTCGGATCGATGGTACCCTGACTTCAAATCATTTTTAGAGAATAGCTTAGCACCTCTCTGCTGGTCCATCAAATCATCGATTCGCGGCAATGGGTACTTGTTCTTAATTGTCAACTTATTCAACCTACGATAATCCACACATAATCTAGAACTTCCGTCCTTCTTTTTCACCAAGAGAACTGGGGCTCCCCAAGGCGATACACTTGGTCTAATCATCTGTTTACGCATTAAATCCTCGATCTGCTCCTTAAGCTCAATTAACTCTTTTGGCGCCATTCTATACGGTACTACAGACAACGGCTCGGCTCCGGGAATCAAATCTATAGCAAACTCTACCTCTCTACGTGGAGGTATTCCGGGAATATCCTCTGGGAAAATCTCAGGGAATTCTCGTACTACTGGTATTGACTGAAGGCTTTGCTCCACTTCTGCATTCATAACTCCCAACAAAACAAAACAAGATACTCCCTCAGCTAAGGATGTTTCTACTTGGCTAGTAGAAATCAATTCTACACAATCTTGCTGCTCAGGAAAGATTAAACACCTCCGGCCACAATCAATTAGCACACGATTGGCAGTTAGCCAATCCATACCCAGGATTACATCTAACCCCGACATCGGGATACAAATAAGATTTACTTTGTATTTTCGTCCCTCAATTGCTATGGGACACCTAACACAAACCATCGAAGTCTTAATTAAACTTAAAGTAGGTGTCGATACTACTAAGTCACATCCTAGATCGCCCACCGGTAATCCTAAGTTTCTCACACAATTGTCCGCAATAAAAGAGTGTGTGGCTCCAGAATCAAATAATACAGAAAGAAAAGTACCTTCTTAGCGCCCTTACCTCCATTACCATAACTGCTAGCAGCTCTACTAGATGGAGCCTTCCCAACTCCACCAACATCCTCCGCATTAAGACTCTCTATAATGGTGGCTTGATCCACCAAGTCAGCAAACTCCGTGATCCTGAGTGGGATCAAAATCCTCTTTATGTCAGTTCTCAGCCCGTCTGAAAACCTCTGACATCTCCACTCCTCTGAAGTCGGGTGAGAATAAAATCGGTAGAGCCGCTCAAACTGTATTGCATACTCATAGACTGATGAGTTTCCTTGCACCAAGTTTAGAAACTCTCGTTCTTTGGCAGCACGAACATGAGAAGGGAAAAACTTTCCCAGAAAACTACTTCTAAATACAGCCCAAGTAATGACTTCACCTCGGGCCTCTAGCATAGTACGAGCTCCATGCCACCACATCTCTGCATCCCCTATCAGCATATACGTAGCATATATCACCTTTCTCTCCTCGGCGCAACCCATGGTTAGGAAGATCTTCTCAATCTCCCTGATCCAGAGTTCAGCAGCATCTGGTCCATCCACTCCTGTGAATTGAGGAGGATCATTCTTTCTGAACTCTGACAACCCATGGTATTCAGGAAGAGGTGTAGGCGAGGCGATGGCTGCTTCGCTGTCTTTGCGACGGCGCTTGATTTGCAGCTTGCTTTCTTGAATCATATCTAGACTACGCCTAACGATGGCTGCCATGGCCTCCATGGCATGAGCCATTTGGTTCACATCAGCAGGAGGAGGATTTGCAGCAGACCTTCTTGGTCTAGCCATCCTAATATATAGACTAGCTTAAAATTACTAACGTTTAACACATTCAGCAATACCACCACATAGCTATATTCACATATTCAGCTTACAGTGATATATTCATATTTAGTATATAATAAAAATTTAATCAATTTAGTACTCAGCATAACAACATATCAACATTCACATAGCATAGCAAACACACTCATTTCAGCAATCATTTACAGCTTAGCTTAACAGTCTCTTATTCACACAAGACGACTCACCTATAGCTCACCCAAGTATCATATACCAAGTTTCCTACATCAATCATGTCTGAGAATCGAGGTGATCAAGCTCGTTCCCTCACAACTTGATGAATAGAAATCATGATATATGATTCACAGCTAAAACTCACATGTTTAATATGCACAACTGACGCCTAACAACCTCACCCTGTAGGTTTACCTAGACCATGCTCTGATACCACTAAAATGTCACGACCCCTTTTTATAAAGGACCGAGAACATTATTTCTACACCACATACTTATTTAAAAATAGGTAAATAATAGAGAATATAAGTATAAAAAATTCACTTCTCATTCAAAGTAAAAATGAAGTTCCTTACAACAAATATACAACAGATCAACATAATATTACATTTAGTTTATAATATTCAAAATACCAAAAAAAATTATAATATGTGACTCCCTCGACATGAGGTCTCATATATAAAGAAAAAGGACTCTGATGCATTATTACTCAACTCCAGCTTCTAACTTTTCTTCACTGGCCCCTCGGCTGTGAAGTAGATGCAACACTGCTACATCTGCTCACGTACCACCGTACGATCATCGCAGTACACACGCACACAACGACATAGAAAGAAATGCAAGGGTGAGCTTACGAAACATAAAATAAAATTATATATATATAGAGCAAAATATTTTTCACAGCAATAACCCCATGCATTTCCAGCCCATCTAATGCACAGTATGAAAACGGCTTCCAACCGGTTTCACACCTAATTAATTCGTGAACCGAGCCGGTCCGGGAGCGACCCATTCCGGTATCTGGATCCAGACAGCACAGCACAGCAGCTCAGCATAAACTTACCGTTACATGTCTACCCACCTAAACATGTAACTCGGCTCTATAATGATGCAAAACATATATCTCAGCATGATGCACGCCACCAAAATTATTTTAACAGCTCAACTACGGCAAGTTTATAATAGATCAGCCAAAATCTCAGCATTTTAAACTAATTAACAACAGTTAAAGCTTAGAAAATAGCTTTTATTCAATAGATCTAACAAAATCATATCAAAATATCTTGAAATAGCATATTAAACCGTTCAAAACATAGTTCATAGGTTAAAGTAAACTCCCCTTACCTCAGAAAGATGATTCACACTAGATCTACCGAATATTACTTGATTATAACAAAATTCACCGAAGATTCAGCTTTAGAACGGAGTTTCTCCTAAGAACACCATGAATTTCTATAATAAAGAGAAGGAGAAGAGAAACGAACGGTAAATCTAGCTTCAAACTTAAAGAAACTTACTTCCAATCCTTCAGAATAGATGTAGAATCTCAGATCTGGAGAAATCTAAGTTTAGGAAGGTTTAGTATGAGAGAAATGGTGGTTTACGGCCTTAGAACCTTTGAGAACCTTGGATAGAGGTGAAGAAATGAAAATTTCGTGTGAAGCCCCCTTTTTATAGAAAATTTTCGAAATTTACTGTTCACGCGGAATTTACTGTTCATCGCCGGAAACACTGTTCACCGCCTTACTGTTCACCGCCTGAAAATACTGTTCAGGGCACTATTCAAGCCGGAAAACACTGTACACGCGTACTGTACACGCACTGTACGCGTATGTGACGTCACCGATGACATCAGCAGTCACTGTACATACGCGGTTGGCACTGTTCATACACGGTTTGTACGCGGTTTGCACTGTTCATACGCGGTTTGCACTGTTCATACGCGGTTTGCACTGTTCACACGGTACTGTTCACTTTTTTTTTTTTTTTAAAAAAAAAAAATAATTTCAACTCCATCTAAATATATTCCAATACCAAATAATCCTTCAATTAACATTGAACAAGTATAAAATATAATAGATTACTCAATAATAAATTAGAAGCCTGACAATTCCAGTCATGAAGATTATCAGAAAGGCCTCTACATGGCTACTATAGTGAAAAATAGTGACCACGCCAGAAAGGCGGGAATTCTATAAATACAAATTAGCTTAGATCTGTTGGGATCTTTTGTTCATTTTTACCTTCCATTTGTTTTCTGGTGTTGAGAGAGTTTGAGAGAGACATTGGGGATGAACACCAAGCTTCAAATCTTGAGGAATCGGATTGAAGATTGGCTTGAAGATGCTTCTTCGTTCATCTTCTTCTTCTCTTTCTTTCTCTTTTCATTTTGTAATGGTTGCTTAAACTCTTTGTAGTTAGGGATTGTGGATCTGAAATGGAAGTGCTGAATTGATTTTGGATCTGAACTTTGAGTGCTGGATTGGATTGAGTAATTGATTCTGCCATTCAAGTACTTGTTGAATGGAAATTTGATTAACTACTTACAAAGGAACTTTTATCAATAGAAGTTGAACTTGTTTTTCATATCTGAATCAATTACTAAGATTATTGATTTCTTAGGGATCAGACATCTTTATCTTGCAAACTTTTGGTTTCTAATGCTTAATGCAACATTTAATTGAACCAGATCTAAGGAATTAGAATGATTGAATTATATGTTAGATTCATTGAGTTAAGAAATTAACCTTTGATTAATATATTGTGAAACTGATTGTCATTCCATCTAAGTACTTGCAAGTTAAGAAATTTATTGAATCAATACTGAAGTTTTGGTGAAACAAGTCCCTAACTGTGTTTTCAACATTTGTTAAATACACATTTTCATGATCTTTGTTCTATTCTATTTTCTGAAGTTTAATATTTGTTGCTTTTACTTCCAAACTTCAACTGAATTTTGTTAGGCTCAACTAATTGTGGACTTATGAAGTGATATTTGAGAATTCTATTCCCTGAGGACAATATTTGGGACTCAAACATAGTTCTAAAAATTTTATAACTTGCTACAATAACATTAGTACACTTTCTAGTCAAAATTACTTTTGTTGAGAAGGTGACAAGAAGCTGAATGATTGGAGTAGAAGTGAGACGTCTCTTTAGCTCATCAAAAGCATCATTGCAAGTTTAATCAAAAATGAAATAAATATCTTTCTGCAAAAGGTAGATAATGGGGATGCGATTCTGCTGAAATCCTTGATGAAGCGCCTATAGAAACTTGCATGGCCAAGAAAAAAGTGCACTTCTTTCACAGAAGTAGGGTAAGGTAAAGAAACAATTACATCAATCTTTGCTCTATCAGTCTCAATGCCCCTACTTGACACTACATGCCCTAGTACAGTCCCTTCAGTCACCATAAAATGACATTTATCATAATTTAAAACCAAATTGAACTGTATGCACCTATCTAATACTCTAGACAAGCTATCTATACATGCATCAAATGAAGACTTAGAAACAGTAAAGGCGTCCATGAATACTTCAAGTGACTGTCTCTAGGAAGTTTGCAAAAATGCTCATCATACACCTTTGAAAAGTGCCAAGTGCATTACGTAGTCCGAACGGCATCCGTCTGTAAGCAAAGGTACCAAAAGGACAAGTGAAGGTAGTCTTATGCTAATCCTCTGGGGCTATGTGTATTTGAAAGTAACCAGAAAATCCATCTAGAAAGCAGTAATGGGATTTCCCTGCTATCCGCTCCAAGACCTGATCAATAAAAGGCAGGGAAAAGTGATCCTTGCGATTGGCCTGATTCAACTTCCTATAATCAATACAAACTTGCCACCCATTTTAAATTCTCATCAGAATCAACTCATCAAACTGGTTCTTTGTGACTGTTATGCCGGTCTTCTTAGGTACAACATGGATCAGACTCACCCACTCACTATTAGAGATCAGGTATATCATGCCAGTAGCTAATAGTTTGCCAACTTCTTTCTTCACCACCTCTAGGAGGGTGGGATTCACCCTTCTTTAGGGTTGTTGTCAGGCTTGTAATTTATTATTAAGTAATCCATAATATTTTATACTTGTAAAATGTTAATTGAAGGATTATTTGGTATTGAAATAGATTTAGATGGAGTTTGAAATTATTTTAAAAAAAAAAAATAAACAGTGTCTATAAACAGTACTGTGAAAGTGACACTATGACATCATTAGTGACGTCACATACGCATACAGTACGTGTATAGTACGCGTGCACAGTATTTCTGGTGTGAATAGTGTCCTAAATAGTGTTTCCGGCATGAACAATAAGACGGTGAATAATGTTCCAACGGTGAACAGTAAATTTCAAAAATTTTCTATAAAAAGGGGGCTTCACACAAAATTTTCATTTCTTTACTCCTATCCAAGGTTCTCAAAAGTTTTAAGGCCATATACCACCATTTTCTCTCATATTAAACCCTCTTAAACTTAGATTTCTCTCCAGATCTGTGATTATGCGTCCATTCTAAGGGATTTGAAGTAAGTTTCTTTAAGTTTAAAGTTAGATTCATTTTCGTTTCTCTTTTCCTTCTCTTTCTTATAGAAGTTCATGGTGTTTTTAGGAGAAACTCAGTTCTAAAGCCAAATCTTCGGTGAATGTTGCGATAAAACAAGTAATATTCGGTAGATTTAGAGTGAATCACTGTTCTAAGTTAAGGAGAGCTTACTTTAGCCTATGAACTATGTTTTGAACGGTTTGATATGCTATTACAAGAGGTTTTGATATGATTTTATTAGATCTTTTAAATAAAAGCTATTTTCTAAGTTGTAACTACTGTTAATTAATTTAAAATACTGAGATTTTGGCTGATTTATTATAAACTTGTCTTAGCTAAGCTATTAAAATAATTTTAGCAGTGCTGCATCATGTTGAGATATATGTTTTGCATCATTATAGAGCCGAGTTACATGTTTAGGTGGGTAAACATGTAACGGTAAGTTCATGCTAAGTTATTGTGTTGTGTTGTCTGGATCCAGATACCGAAATGGTTTGCTCCTGGATCGGCTCGGTTCCTTCTGGATTACTTAGGTTGTGAAACCAGTTGAAAACCGTTTACATGTTTTGCATTAGATGGGCTGGTAATGCATGGGGCTATTACTATGAGTAATGTTTTGCTCTATATATACGATTTTATTTTATTCTTGTAAGCTCACCCTTGCATTTTTATCTATGTCATTGTGTGCACGTGTACTGCGATAATCGTACGGTAGTACGTGAGTAGATGTAGCAGGTGTTGCATTTACTTCATAGGTTGAGAGGCCAGTGGAGAAATGTTAGAAGCTTGAGTCGAGTAATTTTAGCATCAAAGTCCTATTTTCCTTATATTTTGAGACCTCATGTAGAGGGAGCTATATAGTATAATTTTGTGTATTTTGAATATTATGAACTAAATGTAATATTATGTTGTTCTATTGGATATTTGTTGTAAGAAACTTTGTTTTATTTTTTGAATGAGAAGTGAATTTTATACTTATATTCTCTATTATTAATCTATTTTAAATAAGTATATGGTGTAGAAATAATGTTCTCGGTTCCTTATAAAAGGGCTGTCTCACAGGTTTTGCATCTTCATTATGTAAAATTCTGTACATGCAAGTGGATGGGCTAATTCCTAGAATGTCTGCCAAAGTCCACCCAATTGCTTGCTTATGGGTTGCTAAAGTTTGCAACAACTTCTGTTCTTGTGTAGCATCCAAATCTGCTGAAATGATCACTGATAACTTGTGATCAGCCTCTAAAAATGCATACTTTAAGTGCTTGGGCAGAGGCTTCAGTTCAAGTATAAGTGGCTGAAAAATAGAGGGAAGTGTCATGGTGGAGAAGTCTAATTCTGCAACATGTATCTAGACAGGTTCGGGGGTATGTTCACTTATTATAATCAAGCTAGAGCTTCCTAATCCTGCTACTACATCACATAAAACATCGTCAGCTGTTAAATATGCATCTATTTTAGTACAAACTTCACACAAGTCTCCTATAGTGCATGTAAAACTAGAAATATCAGAAAAATTAGTACAAAACTCCTCAGTTAAAACATCAATAATATTTATATAAAATGCACTATGCAGCTCTGATGGATGCTTCATAGCCTCAAAGATGTTGAACTGCACAACATCGTCTCCAAACTCCATGGATAGAATTCCTGAGTGCACATCAATCTTTGTCCTTGCTGTTTTCAGGAAAGGTCTACCAAGGATCAGTGTAGGCATGTTGGCCTCTTTTGCCATGTCTAGAATGTAGAAATCTGCAGGAAATATCAGCTTATCCACTCTCACTAGCATGTCTTCTACTACACCAGCAAGCAATGCAGTGCTCTTATTTGCCAATTGAATGACTACACCAGTTTGCTTCAGAGGGCCGAGGCTCAAAGACCTATAGATTGATGTAGGCATTATGTTTATGGAAGCACCAAGTTTAAGTAAAGCATTGCTGAAGGTGGAATTTCCAATAGTGCAATGGATAGTAAAAGTGCCAGGATCCTTGCACTTCTACGGTATATTGGGCTGTATGAGGGCTGACACGTTCCTCCCCATGCTAACACTTTCATCCCCTTTCAGTCTCCTCTTGTTAGTGCACAACTCTTTAAGGAACTTTTCATATTTTGGAATTTATTTTATTGCATCCAGAAATGGAATGTCACTTCTACCCTTCTGAATATTTCAAAAAGCTCCTTATCAAAGTTTGTTGGTGGCGTTGGCTTGGCCACTCTATTCGGAAGGGGAAAGGGTGGTTTCTGCACAATTTCTGAACTACTAGAGGCATTTTGTTGCTATGTGTTTTGCTGCTTCTCTGCCTCCATATCATCTTGTACCTCCTCTTCATCTTTTTGGTTGCCTGACAGCTCCTTCCCACTCCTCAATATTATGGCACTCACGTTTCTAGGATTAACCTCTGGTTAAGAAGGGAGTTGTCTAGAACCTTGAGACTTGAACGGGTTTACAGTGGTAGCAAGTTGGCCAATCTGTATCTGCAGGTCTTGAATGGAGGCATTGACATTCTGTTGGAATTGCAGATTGCTCTTGCCCATTTGTTTAACCAAATCCTCCAACAAAGGCTCAAAATTTTGGAGGCATTGACATTCTGTTGGAATTGTAAATTGCTCTTGGCCATTTGTTTGACCAAATCCTCTAAAGAAGGCTCAGAACTTTGTTGTGTTTGCTGCTGCCTCATAGGGGGTGGTCTATAGCCATTACTTGCTTGGCTTGTCTGTTGCTGCTGCTGCTGCTCAGAGGTACCATATCTCATATTTGAATGATCATTGAAGGCAAGATTATGAGATTGGTATTGGAACCCATACAGCTGTTGTTGTCTCTGAAGTTGTTGGAAATTCGAAGCTCTGTATTAGTCTTGTCTTTCACTAAAAACTCTGTGGACAGAGGCTTGTTGGCTACCCTCATGCAACAAAAGACAACAATCTGAGGTGTGCTTTATGAAGGAACAAATATGACAGTCTCTGGTCACCCCTCTTTGTGGAACAGTTTGTTGCGTAACAGCTAGCTGTCTTATGAAAGTAATAAGCTCCTTAATTATGCTCTTAAGTCTACATTATGCACCTCTCTCATTGGTGCCATGGCTTTTGTATTAAATTGGTGAGAGTTTTCTGCCATGTTGTCAATTAGTGCTCTGACTATAGATGGTGTCTTGTCCATGAGAGCTCCACCGCTTGCTGCATCAAGTATACTCCTCTCTATGGGAGCAAGGCCTTTATAGAAGTACTGAATAAGCAGCTGGTCACTAATCTGATGGTGTAGACAGGTTGCGCATAGCTTCTTGAATCTCTCCCAGTCCTCATAAAGGCTTTCTTGGATGAACTATCTGATGCCACTAATCTCTTTTCTTATTGTGGTGGCCCTAGAAGCAGAGAAGGACTTGTCCAAGAATATAGCCAATCTTTCACTGCATCATTCAAGGAGAATAGAAAAGCCTTCAACTTAATGTGGTCTTCAAGAAATCCTTGAGGCCTCATTGTTGAGCAGACTATGTGAAATTCCTTCAGATGCTTATAAGGGTTCTCACTTGCACTACCATTAAACTTAGGCAACAAATGGATTAGATCAGATTTTAACTCAAATGGAGCATTTACATCAGGATATTGGATGCCTAAGGGTTGGTATATGACATTTGGTGCAGCCAATTCTTTAAGAGTTCTTTCGTGTTGATTATTAGTCATAATATCAAAATGCATAGATATGCTATCAAAATGATTACAATTAGAATGCTCACAATTAGAGTGCACACCAACACTATCAAGAGTACCACTACAATGACTATGCACACTATCTTCCAATTTAAGTCTATTCAACTTGTTCCAAGTGCGTTCAATCCTAGGATCAAATGCGAGTAATTGACCAGAGTTGGTTCTAGTCAAGCACCAAGAAGCAAATCGGTTGAAGTCAACAGGATCAACAAAGTCAAAGTCAACCTAATTGCGTTATTTTCTATTTTTAATTTTTTTTTAAAAAAATATTTTTTTGTGATTTTTTTGTCCTAAATCAAAAATAAAATAAAAATTAAAAAAATCTAAAATAAAATAAATTTAGAAAAGTGTTCTAAATGATGAAATTTGTGATTTTGAGCAGCACTGCGCGTAAAATGAATAATATAATATCAATGATTTCTGCAACTCAGAAAATAATAATAAATAAATAAAATTAAAAAAATGTAGCGAGATAATAAAAGAATATGCTCCCACAATGTTCTATCACGGTTCCTAGAATTCTAACCTAATGATTTACAACATGCATTCTTATCTTGGGTAGTTTGTAAGCCTAAAGATAAAAGGTCACTAGAGCTAAAATCCATTCCATAAAGTCATTCTCAGTCAGTGGGTAGTCTATTAGATGTATGGACTTGTAAAGATAAGATAAGTTCTAGCTGAAGTTCTCGTAATAGACAAACAAGATGTTCATCCAAAATGCTATTACTATACAACTCCTCTAAACCTAAAATTTACTCAGACCTGAGTATAGGGCATCGCTCATGTTATGCATGATTAGTGGTGTGTGAGGGAACAAACAAACCTCATACAAATCAAATAATAAAAATATGTAAGAAAAAAAAAATAAAAATAAAAATAAAAATTAACCAAATAAATTATAATAGAAAATGCGATAAAAAATAGAAATTGAAATATTTTAATTTTTAATTTTTTATTTTTTAAAAAATATTAATTAAATTTTATTTTCAAAAATTTTTTAAATAAATAAAAAATTCAAAATTTAAATTTAAATTAGCAAATTGGTTAGATAAAATTTTTTTTAATTTAAATTCAAAACTAATCTATATAAAAAAAACTATTCCCATCTTTACACCCAAAACAAATTAAATCTAATCTATTTAAATTTAATCAAATCTTAACTATAATTTAAAATTCAAATTTAAAAATAATTTAAAATTATTTTTTAAAAAAAATCGAATCTAATCTAAATCTGAGGAATTCTTATTCGCTGCTCCTTATCTCTGCAAGATCTGCTCAAAATCTCTGTAAATCACACAATTCTGCAACAATACGCTATTAATCCAATTTTAAAAAAATATAAAATCTGAATCTAAAATTCAAAATTCAAAAAAAATAATTTAAAATTCAAAATTCACATTGCACTAAAATAGCAAAATTTAACAAAACAAAAACAAATTGACAAAAATTGAAATTAAACACACCCTATAAAACGAACAAATAAGAATATTGAGTCGCGACAACAGAGATAGAAACAAAACAAAGACAAAAACAAAATTATGAATTAGAAAGTGAAAATGCAATACTAAACCTTAAAACGAGTCAAAACTGACAATGCATCCCTGACAACAGCACTGATTTGATAGATGATGCCGAGTCGCTATCAAAACAACTAAGTTTACTAAAGGTTTTGTAGTATAAAGCCAAATCTAGGCCAATTCACAGAGACACATTTTCAGTCAAATTCAATTTTAGGTTTTATTTTAAAGAATGCAAATAAGGTTTTTGGGGTTTTGAAAATTGCAAATTAATGAAATTAAATTACGGACAGAATTAAAGTGAGTAAAAATGAATTAAGAAATATCAATCCACAGAATATCAATTGCATGTAACTCCAGCTATTATAGTATCCAAAGATTTAAAGCCACGTTTGAACAATCACCCAATTCAATTATTAGTTCAATCGAATAACTTAATTGAATAGAGTTACGAATTAAATCAAATAATCATTTAACCTAATTCGCCTTAATTATCAAATCAAAGCATCAATCAAGTCCTAATTTGAATTCTAACAACAGAAAAGTCAATCACGATCGCAATATACAATTATGAGATTAAAGAGGAAAGAGAATAAACTCGGAGCAATTTAGCGCAGAACTGAAGTTAGAATTACAGCATTTGGATTCCACGGATTGAACGAGAGATTTAGCCTTTCATCTAAATGCTTACCCCACGCAAGAATGAGAAAAGAATAAGAAAGTTTGAGAGAAAATAAAAACAAAGATTCTTATTTTGGCCAAGTCTCAAAATCTCAAAGTGTCTAATCACTTTCCCAATTTAGAACCTTATTAGTCTATTCATAGGTTATGATCAGGGTAAATTAAGTGGCCAAAATGCGGGCTCAATAATACCTTAAAGCCCAAATACAATTATTAAATAACAAGGGTCCAAATGCAATCCTGCAACAATATTCAGCAAATCTGCCTCAACGTCAAAAAATCATAAAAAATTGAAAACAACTTTGAATCCAGCGATCCATATATGCATTTTGAAGCCCTGGTTATGTAGAATCGAATGCAACTAGAATTTGCCAAAAATGATATCTGTAAAAAATTTATGGCCAAAAAGGTAGTCAGAGGTCAGAATAACCGAAAATACGAAATTAAAACATTTATTTGTAATAGGCCCAATTTATTCAAATAAGTAGAAAATGGTAACAACTATAAAAATAAAGCATATGAAAAGTGTTTATTAATCAAAATGAAATATTAAATGTAAACATAAAATATGTCACATCAATATCCCTCTCATAATATGTTTGGTTTCACTTTGAAACATTTTAAACTCCTGCAATATATAACATATTAATCACTTAAACAACATAACATATTAATCACATCAATATCCTTCTTCACTTGCCTTGTTCAACATACTAGATTCAGTTAATGGTTGAGATTGAGAAGCACTTGGGTTATTGAAATGATCACTCAGATACTCTTCGTAAAGTTTCTCAAACTTTTCCTTCATACTCTTAACCTTATAATCAGAGGTTGATCAATCAAGTTTGGTGTAGTAAAATAGTATAAAATCTAATTTCAAACGTGGGTCAAGAATAACTCTAAAAGCCAATACCACACTATCTAGTTTCCAATATTTGTCAATTTTTTTCTTTACAGACATTTCCTTTATCACCTCATCATCATTAACCAAGCTTTCAAAATATCTTGCATACTATCATTAGCAGAAATATTGTCTAAAGTGATAGAAAATTACCTTTTTGTCTATTCCATAGTGTCTAAAGTGATAGATCTAGTATATGGATGCTTCATCTGACAAATATTAAGAATTCTATTGGCTAATTTTCATTTATCATCCACAAAGTGTACTGTCAAACAAATATATCCCTCAGTGGCAGAAGCTGTCCATACATCAGAAGTTAAACACACTCTACTAGAAATTTCAAATAAAATTTGCTTGGCTTTATCTTTCTCTATTATATATACCTTTTTAATATCTGACAAAATAGTGTTCCTAGAATGCATCACAACACTTGGATTTAAATACTTTATCCATTTCCTATTAATCTCATATTCTAGAAAATTAAAGGGAAGACCATGTTGAATTATAGCTTTGGCAAGCAACTTATGGTGGATCTTTTTATTAATTTGTGTCATGCTAGACTTTGGGTTGGATAACATATCATCCACATTTAGATTTGAGTTTGAAATCCCTTACAGACAGAAATATGACAACTTAAATGTGAAGTCCAATATTTTGTTTTTGACTTGAGATTTTTACCAATTACATAATCACGTTCATAAAAATTACATGTAGCTCTTTTCACACCATCTTTATCTTACTAATTGTTGAAAAAACTTCCACAAATTTAAAGTCTCTTTCTTTATTGACTTAGCATTTTTCATAGAAGTTATTGGAGTTTCAGAAATAACTTCATCTTCCACATTTACATGTTGATTTGTAGACTCCATAAAAATATTCTATATTTTAAAAAAGTGGTCTAATCAATATCCATCCATTTTATATACCAAAAGACTTATGTGAAAAAAATAACACAATTTAGTACAAATGCATTGCAAGTAGAGACCTTATAATATCACATATTCACAATGTAAGAAAAACTTATTATGCACAATAAGTCAAAGTTGCAATTTCTATTCAAGGGATAAAATTCTCAATGAACTTGAAACATAAAGATCAAGCAAGTTTAGGAAAAAAGAATTGAAGTCATTCTTACCAATATGCAAAGAATTAAACAAGATGAATAAAAATGAAATTAAGAATAACTAAAATAAGGGGCAGTATTAGCATAAGACACAATGCAAGCAGCCTCTAGCATTTTACATTAAACTCCAAAAGCCAACTATTTCAAATTATAATGGTATGGAGTATATACAAATAAAAATTTATTTGTTGTTTAATGTAGGTAAAAGAAACCAGGCACACATTGAAATTGTAAACGATGATATTTACTTACTTATTATGGTTCAATGATAATACAATAAGGAACTTCAGAGTTGTTAGTCCTTCCCAGGTAATTGATTCATCCACTATGTCATTTGCATTAATGAATAGTTTCTACAACATTTTGAAAATAGCAAGCTGTGTTAAATATTGCTCCCAACAAACATGTCTGAATGTAGCTGAAACAAAAAACCTAAAAAGAGAGACAGAAGTTTGGATTACCTCTAGACAAGTAAGACAAGCAATTTCTACAGGGACATTTTTAATCAAATTGTTGCAATCTAGAACTCTTGCAGAAGTCTATAAACCCACACTTTATTGGGTACAGCCTATTTAATAAAATTTCTAGGAAATAGGACATTTTATACAACGATTGACAAGTAATTAAATCTCATGAAAAGAAAAGTAATTTTATTTTTGTGGTTTTTTTTTTCCTTATAAGTTGCTTAATACTCTCTCATCTTTCTGGATTCAGTAAGGTACAAAGTAATTTCTCAGTCATGACTAATCAATATTATTAATATTGGCTTGTAATTAACAATGAGGACTCAAGCTGTTCTTGATTTATAGTCCCTTGTTATCGTCAGCTCACTCAATGTTGCTTAGGATATTACATTTTTTTTAAGAAATTAAGGTGCAACATATGATATTACATTAAACATATACATTAAATTTTCCCCCCAGCATACTTTAACAACAACAAAAGGCACCTGATTCACATTCAACTAATGTACTGGAACTTTCTACAATAGGCTCACCTAAGTTTTATATCCACTATTTACATTACATGGAGATAAAAGGTTTAAACTCAACTTTGATGATCCCATGAACTAATAAGAAATAATATCGCGACTCAAATGCTAGGAGTAGGAGCTTAGAAGTTTATCTTGATCCCATTAGAACACAATATGCAGGCCATGATAAATGTTTTCCTATTATAATCGTTAAAACACATAACAATAACATAGAATCTCAATTTCCATTTATTCTCTAACAAAAATACACCGTCTACAAATGACTCTTGACCACTACCATGGTACTAGAAAGATTGTCCAACATAGTATATACCTACAGAACCATGGAGGACGCTTAGATAACCCCACATTAATATCAACTTTAGCCTTTTGCTTGTTATCTTCGTTAGGCTTGGTAGTTGCAACGTTCAAAGTTTTTTCCTTGGCCCTTAGGACCATACTTTTCCTAGTAAACAAAGTAGGCTAGGTAGCAGGGAAAATGAGATTACTAATATATATTTTAAAAACTTAAATTAAAATAGGAATGCTGACAAAAATAAAAGTAAACCAACGGATACAATGTAATTATACAAAGTGAGAAATCATATTAGAAAATTTGTTTTGCGAATTAGTAGAAATAGAAAGCTACCCATCTTCACAAAATAAATGTCATCATGTATAAACGGAAGAAAGTGATAAAGCATGCATCATTCAGAAATAACAATGAAAAGCAAGAATGAGAGACACACCACTTTTGTAATACACTGTGTGTGATCTTGAACGGTATCACGCCCAAATATTTCCCTTCAGTCAATGCACGACAACTGTGTAACAGAAACCAAAAGAATGAGGAACTGCATCAAAATGTGAATGAGAAATAACTATTAGCTAGCGGAGTTGATAAAGAAACTATGATTACAAAACAGAAATGTACCTAAAATATGAAGAAATTGTTGAAATTAGGGTGCTTATGAAAGTCTTTTTCTCTTTTGGAGCTAACATTCTATGTAAATTTACTTTTCAAGCCCCACCAATCAATTTCTTGCTCACTAGTTGAACCTGACAAACCACGAAACAACTTTATGCTTTTTGTGATGATAGGGGCACTGACTCATAAATTTATTTGTTGACATCATTGATATTCAAAGAAAATTTACTAAAAAAAACACTTAGTAGCTCTATAATATATGAATGTTTTATTTTAATCCATGAATTTTGCCAGAGCATTAAACACACCAAATGACATAATTAAGTACTCATGGTGACCGTAGCGAGTCCTGAAAGCTATCTTGAGAATATCTTCATTCTTTACTTAAATCTGATGGTAGCCAAATTGCAAGTTGATTCTCAAAAATACTGTGGTTCCTCAGAGCTAATTCATTAGCTTGTCTATTATGGGAAGAGGATACTTATTATTGATCCTCACTTTGTTCAATTATCGATAATCCATGCATATCCTCATACTCCCATATTTCTTTTTCACCAAAAGCACCAATGCTCCTCAAGGCGACACACTTGGTCTCACGAATCATTTCTGCAACAAATCTTTCACTTGCTTTTTCACTTCAGCCAATTCCACTGGCAACATTCGATATAGTGCAACCGATACTGGACTTGCTTTCGAAATGAGATCGATAGTGAACTTAATGTCTCTGGTGGTAGTTCAACTACGTCATTTGGAAAGACTTCTAAGAAATCACGTACCACAGGTATGTGATCAGCCTTCACACTCTTCTTTACTGATGACGAAAACAATACCATGAAAGCCTTGATATTGATCTTATTCTTTGAATTGCCCACACTTATTAGTCTAGAATTTTTCGGTGTATAAGCACCAAAGATCAAAGCTTTCTCTTTATAATCCAATAGGACATGATTAGATGACAACCAATCCATTCCCAATCTATTAAGAAGTTCTTACCATGAATCATTACAAAGCAACCTAAACATACAAGTGAGGTTACAATAGGCTTATTGGTCGGAGTAGATGCTATAACAATATATGGTGGGGAAAATACAAGCAATCTAAGACATTTTACACAATCCATAGAAATAAAGGAGTGTGTTTCACTAGAATCAAATAGAACATCAATGAGTCTATCTCTTATGGTACATTTACCTCTAATAAGATTGTCTAACTTTGATGCCTCAGACCCACTCATAGCAAACACTTTGGCTTGCACTTTCGACTTTGACCCGCTACTTCCTCTAGACACAAGCCTATTAGTTCCACTTACACTTCAACTCCTTTGAGGTGCGAACCATCACATATTCACTGAATTCTTTGCCTTTCCACAAATACCACAAGTCAAAGGTGGCTGTGGACAATTTCTCACAACATGAGCTCCTTCAAATCGATAATATTTTATCGGTCCTCTAGAGAAATTGGAACTATTGTTGTTGCCTCTATAAGGTGTTGTCCCACTCGTCTGAGATTGGTTAATATAGAAGTATGGCCCCCTTTGAAACCTTGGAGGTCTCCGGTCTTGGCTCACTGGTCCTCTAACTCTATTATCTACTAATTTACCCTTGAGTTGACTTCAAAAATCTAACACTTACTGACTAAAGTTGGCAAGTCTGTCAATTGAAATACACTAACTGTTATGCGAATATTGACTTTTAGCTTGTTCTCAAACTGGGCAAATAAATCTTTGTCACTGCCTTTATGTATGAATATGGTTAGTACTTCATCAATTTGTGAAACTTTGCAATGCACTCTCCCACAGACAGGCTTTCTTGCTTTAGCTTAAGGAACTCTTTGGCTTTCTTTTTCTTTAAATCTCTTGGAAAATAATTTCCTAGGAAGCTTGCCTTAAAGGCTCCCTACTGAACGTATCCCTCTTCCTACGCGAAGCATGTGTCCCTCAGGAGGTGCCTCTGTAGTTGTTGCTATGAAACCAAAGTGACAACTACAGAGAGCCCTCTAAATTCCCAGTGCCTCTACGCATGTTTACTATGGTTTGGGAGTGATTACGCGTAAACTCACTAGCCCAAAAGCCCTTAAAAGTGATTACTATGGACTGAAAGTGAAAACTATAGAGAGTGGGTTCACTTACCTTAGCTTGAAAGTAACTACTATGAGATGGAAGTGGTTACCCCTGATGGTGAAATTGAAACTACTTCCTCTGAAAGTCCTTGTTATGAGGCAGGGGTGACCATATCTTTGCATACTTGAACTTCCTTCGATTTATGCTTGAATCCAGTCCAAGATTTACAATTGTCCACTATAAAGATTTGAGAATATACAGGAAAATCATGTCAAATTCATCACATATCTCAGCTTAAATATGAAAATGCTTATTGAATGTAAAGAACAAATAAAATTCTTAACAACTTGTGAGTTGCCTCTCACACAATGCTTCTTTAACGTCACTAGCTTGACGTATAAAGTGGTTATACAAGTTAAGGGTGATGGAAGTTGATGCATGGTGAGTGGAAGGCAATTTCCTCAACTTCTTCCAATTTAGCTGAGTTTTGCAAGAATGGCTTCAAGCGATGCCCCATTCACTATAAAGCTTTTGCTAGTGGAGTCACTTATGATCTCCACTGCACCATGGGAAAATACCTTTGTAACTGTGAAGGGTCCAAGCCACCTTGATTTAAGCTTCCCAGGCATGAGTTTAAGACCAGAATTGAACAAGAGAACCTTCTGACCAATGTAGAACCGTTTGCTTGAAATCTTCTTGTTATGGTATTGTTTGGTCCTTTCCTTGAAAATTTTGGAGTTCTCATAGGCCTCAAGACGTAACTCTTCCAACTCTTGTAGTTGTAATTTCCTTTGTTCTCTAGCTGAGTCATAATGGATGTTGCAAGTCTTTACTGCCTAGTAGGCCTTGTGTTCCACCTCAACTGGCAGATGGCAGACTTTTCCATAGAGCACCCTATATGGAGACATTCCCAATGGTGTCTTAAATTTTGTTCTATGTGCCCACAAGGCATCATCAAGCCTGCGACTCCAGTCTTTTTTATGAGGCTGCACTACTCTCTCATGTATTTTCTTGATTTCCCTATTAGAGAGCTCAGCCTGCCCATTTGTCTGTGGGTGATAGGCAGTGGAAACTTTGTGTACAACTCCATATTTCTTTAACAAGACTTCCATAGTCCTATAGCAGAAGTGACTTCCTTGATCACTAATGATGGCTCTAAGAATTCCAAACCTACAAAATAAGTTGCTATGAAGAAACTCTGCAACAACTTTAGCATCATTAGTTCTGGTGGCTTTTGTAACACCTTATATTTCTTTCCTCAATATATGATAAATTTTCATAAAAATTTAAATGGTAAAGTAAATTTTCTTTCAAAAACCCTCTAATAAGAAAGAGACATTGAAATGATATAAGGTTCATAGAGTAAAATTTCATTAATTTATAAGTACTTTTAGAAAAATAAAGATTCTAAAGTTTTCATCAACCACAAAAAGAAATAGTAGTTTTACAACTGTTTCAAAAGAATGCTATAGAACTGAAAATATTCATTACATAACTCAAAATAATTAAGTCCTGTAGCAGTTTTCATCCATCCATGCACTGTGAGCCCGGTACTATTCATCCCGATCTCCTGAAAAATGTTGTGTAAGGGTGAGTCTCTACCCTACCACTCATACATAACACATATTCATCATAAAACACATCTTATCACGATTAAAGAAAACATCATGGCATTACATATCATAGTGTCATATAAAGCATATTCTCATCTCAACATATATTATATTCCACAGATTCACAATTTCTTTTTCTTTCTTTTATCCGCGCTTACCGCGTCCTGTGGCCACAATTATCCGATGCCTCTATCCTGAGGTCTTACACATCCACGTAAATAGTCACCGGATGACCCAATGCAATACGGATATAACACATGCAATAGACAGCCCCTTAGCAAAGGTAATGGTCAGGAGTTAAGTCGGGAAATGAGTGTGTGACCATGTGGTGCATTCAAACACAATATTCCGTGCATAATCTCGAATGTCACTCACCACCCTACATTTCCCTAAGATATCACATATCGTCTCCATCTTCCACTCCCCTAGTGTATCTTTATAACTATTTACATCATATCTTTTTCCATCTCATACTCTTTCAAGTATATTCACATGTTCACATATGTCATTTCTCATATTCACACATATTTTTTATTATATTTCCACATACTTTTTATCAAATCATAGCATATTCAAAATACATATCATTTTTACATCAAACACAATATATTCAAACATGAAACATCTATCTCTTTGTATATTTCGTATCAAAAAATCATAAAATCATATCATCCATTCTCAATATACCCTAAAATCATACCATTCATCCTCAATATACCCTAAAATCATATCATCCATCCTCAATATACCTTATCATGCACTATTTGAACATAATATCATATTTTAACCTGTATTCATCATAAAATCACATAAACAACCAATTATTCTCACTTTTCACCGATTATTTCTCATAAAACAAGGATTATTCCACATATAATCACATACATGACAAGATCTGCGAGAATACAAGTAATAAACATAACAAAATGATGAAGTAGAGCCCCCCTTACCTCAAAACAGAGCTTTCCAAAGATTTAACCGAAGATTTTAACTCTAGAACAGAGTTTTTTCTTAGAACATCATAAACATCTATAAGAAGAAGAAGAAGAAGAAGAAGAAGAAGAAGAGAAACAAATGGTAAATCTAACTTCAAACTTAGAGAAACTTACTTGAAATCCTTTAGAACAGATGTAGAGTCAAAGATTTGAAGAGAAATCTAAGTTTAGGAGGTTTAGTATGGGAGAAAATGGTGAGATATAGCCTTAGAACCTTTGAGAACCTTGGATAGGAGTGAAAAAATGAAAAATTCGTGTGAAACCCCCTTTTTATAGAAAATTTTCAAAATTTATTGTTCATCGCCAGAATTACTGTTTGCGTTCACTGTTCACGCCAGAAACATTGTGCACACGTACTGTACATGGACTGTACGTGTACTGTACGCGAATGTGATGTCAGCCATGACGTCATATTGATGTCATTGATGACATCATCGGTCACTGTACATAGGCGGTTTCACTATTCATACGCACTTTGTAATGTTCATAGGCGGTTTTACTGTTCATCAACACTTTTCATAGGCAGTTTTACTGTTCACATTTTTTTATTAAATATAAATTCTATCCAAATCTATTCCAATTATACTTTAACAAACGTCATTTTATTTAAATCAAAGTATAGGATGTTACAGCTTTAGCTTCCACCCATTTTGAGACATAATCAACAACAAGAAGTATATAAAGAAAACCAAAAAAGGAGGGGAATGACCCCATAAAATCAATACCTCAGACATCAAAGATGTCACAATAGAGGATGGGTTGTTGGGGCATCTCCTGTCTCCATGTAATTACTCCTCCCGCTCTTTGACATCTTTCACATGTGGAATATGCTTGCCATGAGTCCTTAAAAATTGATGGCTAATACAGTCCCACATCTAGCACCTTTCTTGCTGTCCTCTGAGGTCCTTGATGACTTCCTACAACTGAGGCGTGACAGAACTGCAATATGGATGAGATTTCTTCATCAGGCACGCACCTTCTAATGACTTGGTCACTGCAGAATTTTCATAAATAAGGGTCATCCCAAACATAATGTTTGGCATCACTCCTTATCCTATCTTTTTTTAGCTTTTCGTGCACCTGCTGGAAAGGCTCCTACAACAAGAAAGCTAACAATATCAGCATACCAGGGTGCCTGTGAGGCATACAACTCCAAGAGTTGTTCATCAGGAAAATCATCTAAAATTGGAATAGGGTCAAGAACTTCTTCTATCCTGCTCAGGTGATCGGCTACCAAATTTTGAGTTCCACTTCTATCCTTGATGTCCAAATCAAATTCTTGAAGTAAGAGTATCCATCTTATGAGCCTGGGCTTAGAATCTGTCTTTTTTAGCAAATACTTCAAGGCAGAATGATCAGTAAAAACCATAACTTTTGACCCTAACAGATATGATCTAAACTTGTCCAGTGCAAAAACTATGGCCAACAATTCTTTTTCAGTTGTGGTGTAATTACATTGTGCTAGATCCAAAGTTCTAGAAGCATAATAAATGATGTGAGGAAACTTACCAACCCGCTGTGTCAAGGCAACTCCCACTACAAAATTGGATGCATCACACATTAATTCAAATGGCTTGGTCCAATCTAGAGGTTGGATGATGGGTGTGGTGGTCAGGGCTTCCTTAAGCATATTAAATGCTTCCTTGCACTTTTCATCTAAATTGAATTCAACCTCCTTTTGCAAAAGCTTGGACAGGGGAATGGCAATTTTGGAGAAGTTATTAATGAATCTTCTGTAGAACCCTGCCTGGCCAAGAAAAGCACGAACCTCTCGAATGCAAGAGGGTTAAGGCAATTGTGCAATAACATCTAGTTTTGTAGGATCTACTTTAATTCCCTTTTCAGATATGATATGGCCTAACATTACACCTTGCTCTACCATGAAATGGAATTTTTCAAAATTAAGCACAAGATTAGTGTCAATGCATCTTTTCAAAACTTTTTCTAAGTTAACCAAGCATGCAAAAAAAGAAGGGCAATACACGGTAAAATCATCCATAAAGACTTCTATGAAATGCTCCACTAAATCAGAAAAAATACTTAACATACATCTTTGAAATGTTCTTGGAGCATTACACAAGCCAAAGGGCATTCTCTTATAGGCAAAAGTGCCAAAAGGACATGTAAAAGTGGTTTTTTCCTGGTCTTCAGGTGCTATGCAAATTTGAAAATAACCAAAAAACTATCAAGAAAACAATAATGAGACTTACTAGCCAACCTTTCCAACATCTGATCAATGAAAGGCAGTGGGAAGTCATCCTTCCGGGTCGCTTGGTTAAGCCTCCTGTAGTCTATGCAGACTCTCCAACTATTCTGAACTCTAGTGGGTATCAACCATCTTTTTCATTCTTCATCACAGTGAGTCCAGATTTCTTTGGGACCACTTGGACCAAGCTGACCCAAGTGCTATCTGATATAGGGTAGATAATCCCAGCTTGTAGTAACTTGGTGACCTCCTTCTTCACCACGTCTAGAATAATGGGATTTACCCTCCTTTGAGACTGCCTCACTAGCTTAGCACCCTTCTCCAATAATATTCTATGCATACAAAGAGAGGGGATGATTTTAGGAATATAAACAAGGGTCTAGCCTATAGCTTTCTTGTGCCTCTTAATCACTTCTAGGAGTTTCTCCTCTTGTTCAACATTCAGTTTGGTGGAGATTATTACTGGAAGCTTCTCATTTGCCTCTAGATAGGCATATTTCAGATGTTCTGGTAAGGGTTTAAGCTCCAGTGTGGGAGATTGCTCCATAAAAGGAAGTGATTTAGCACTCTCAGTAGAAGAAATCTCTGCAACATTCAAATCAAATGGGTTAGATTCAATTATACTTGTTGAACTAAAAACATCACATTCTTCCCTCATCAATTTTTCAATCTCTTTAATATTAGAATTTGCAGAATTCACATTCAAAAAGTCAGAAATACAAGAGTCACACATAGAAGAATTATTACAATATTCACAAATAGAAATATCTATACATTCAGTAAAATCAAAAGAAAAATTTGTTTCTAAAAATTCAGAAAATTGTTCATCTATCAAATCATTAAATAAATCAATTTGGAAGACAGAATGTTCTTCAGATGGGTGCTTCGTAGCATCAAGTATGTTGAAGCGCACAATGCTGTCCCCACACTCCATAGTAAGTGTCCCGGCATGCACATCAATTTTCATTTTTGCGGTCTTCAAGAACGGTCTTCCCAAGATAATTGGTGCAACACTCTTCATCGACTCCCCCTCTTGCATGTCCAAAATGTAAAAGTCGGCTAGGAAGATGAGATCATTCACCCTGACTAGTACATCCTCAACAATCCTAGCTGGGTTTGTTATGCTTCTGTTGGCTAACTGAATAACCACACCTGTAGGCTGTAAAGGGCCAAGAGACAGTAAAGTAAAAATGGAAAAAGGCATGAACATTTATAGATGCTCCTAAATCTAGCATGGCATTCTCAATCCTATTATTACCAATAATGCATGGGATAGTGAATGTTCCGGGGTCCTTACATTTCACAGGCATTGTGGACCTTCGTTTTTCAAAAAGTGCAGAAACATTCCTACCCATGTTTACCTTTTCATTACCCTTAAGATGCCTCTTGTGAGTACACAAATCTTTCAAGAACTTGGCGTACTTGAGTATTTGCTTAATCGCATCTAGTAGAGGTATGTTCACCTCTACCTTCCTGAAGGTCTCAAAAGTCTCTTTCTCAGCCTCTTCAATCTTTTTGCTTGGCTGGATAACTCTCTGAGGGAATGGTAGAGGAATTGGCCTTTCAAAATTTTCTGCCACCTTTGGTTAGGCAGGTGTAGGTTCTGGTTGTTCTTAAGTCTCTTCCTCTCCATTTTGACCAACTGTAGCTGGAGTACAGCTTGAGTCTTCCTTCTCCTTAGGCATTGTGGACTCTTGCATCACTTTTCTAGATCTCAGGGTGATTGCACTCACATTTTTAAGATTCACAACAGTTTATGCAGGGAGGTTCCTTGAGCCTTGAGATTGCATCTGGTTTAGAAAGGAGGCTAACTGTCCCATTTGATTCTTCAAAGTTTTAATACTAGCCTCGGTTCTCTACTGGAAAGTGATGTTGTTCATGGTCCATTGCTTCATGAGCTCCTCCAATGATGGTTCATTTTTCTAGAATGCACTTGGTTGTGAAGAAGATGGTTGGTGATGGTGGTGGGCTTGTTGTGGTTAATGTTAGGGTTGATGAGATCTATTTGGGCCAGCATGATGTGATTGATATTGAGTGCCGTGCTGTTGGTTGTGCTGTTGAGAATTGCTCCCCCATCTCAAATTTGGATGGTTCCTCCAGCCTGGGTTGTATCTATTGGAAGATAGATCCCAATTGGGTTGTTGCTGCAAATTTGGAAAAGGAAATTTATTAGTGTAAATGTTTGCAGCATAAGCCTGAGGATTACCTTCTAGAGTGTCAGACTCTTGTAGTGTGGGGTAGCTATCAGTGTAATGGTCTATAGCTGAACAAATGCCACACAGCATGGCTGGAATGGATGGTGGAGGAGGTGAAGATGCAGCAGCACTCTTTTGCATAGAAGCCAATTACTTTACCATGGATACTAATTCATCAAGCTTGTTTTCTAACTTACTAGATTCAGCAACTTGTACTTCACTTACGTTTCTGGTAACACAAGCATTTTGCCTTGTTGCAAATTGTTGGGAGTTGGCAGCCATGTTCTCAATCAAGTTGCGGGCTGCACCCGGAGTTTTGTCAACCAAAGCCCTGCCACTTGCGGCATCTATCATGCTTTGGTCCATAGAGTGCAGTCCCTTATAGAAGTACTAGATCAACAATTGATCACTAATTTGGTAATGGGGGCAGCTGGCACATAGTCTCTTGAACCTCTTTCCCAATATTCATTAAGGGTTTCTCTTTCAAGCTGCCTTATCCCACAAATTTCTTTCCTTATGGACACAGCTCGCTCGTGATACTGGGAAAAATTTCTCCACGAAAAGCCTTTTCAAGTTATCCCAACTAGCAATAGATCCTGGAGGAAGATAGTAAAGCTAATCATTGGCTACATCCATCAGACAGAACAGAAAAGCCTTTAATTTAACATGCTCTTCAGGCACACCTTGTGGCCTCATGGTTAAACAAACAATGTGGAACTCCTTGAGGTGTTTGTGCGGATCCTCACCTGCAAGGCCATGAAATCTTGGCAACAAGTGTATAAGTCCAGTCTTAAGTACAAAAGAAGCATCAATGTCAGGATACTGTATGCATAAAGTTTGATATGTTACATCCAGTGCAGCTAGTTCCTTTAATGTTCTTTCATTGTCAGCCATTTTTTCAATTTCAGATTCTAATGAAGGAGGTGATGAATAGATAGATGAAGGAGATGAAGACTCCTCAAAATGTTCAGAACTATTCCTATGTGTTCTAATGCTACTATGAAATGTCTTGTAAATCTCTAGATCAAGTGGATACAAGTCTCCAGGATTCGATCTGGTGATGCACTAGAAACTAACTATGAACAATGGAAAAAAGTAAACTAAATGAAACAGCAAAATTGCAAAAAAATTCAGATAACAATTATGTAGAAATGTAATGTCTAAGTGTAGTAAAATAAAGCATTAACACTAAACAGCAAAAACAGAAAGAAGGTGCAAACTATGGCAAGAAAAACGTAACATACACTCACAAATTCTGCAGAATTATGCAGCAAAAACAGGGCAAAATGAAGAAAAATTAAAAACAGAACACTAAAACAGAGTAACTAACAAGTCCAATGCAAAATCAACACCAAGTCCCCAACAACAGCGCCAATTTGATGAGGAAATTCTTGTTTGCAAAAAGATTTGTCGTCAACCTTCATCAAAATATGCAGAATTTTTATGTAGTCTAGGATGCAAGCCTAGGTTGTCTCCAATGACTTTGGTTGGTAACATACATTGAACATGTTGTGGGCATTTACTATGAAAGTAATTAAAAAAGGGTTTTGTGTGATTCCAATTTTAATGTAAAGGTAAGTGATAAAATTAATGAGTCCAATCAATGAAATGTGCAATCCTTAGTTTGTTTATGTAATTCTATCCATATCCCTCTCAAGATTCAATACTTTTCCTCTTCCTCTGAATTAGGGTAACTCAAAAAGCGAGAATTAACCTTAAAGTCCCATACGAATTAAGCAATTTACATGGGCTCCAACTCTTTTCTCCAAGATTACGCAACCTTAGAAATTAACTTAGGATTAAGCAAACCAAGTTAAGAATTTCATTAAAACAAATTAGGGTTAATTATGCAATGTCCCCCTCATTCAACCATTAATTCAATTCAAAGAGTTGGGAAATATAAATTCATGAAGGAAAGGGAATTATATTGACATTCATACCCAGGAATTCAAGAACCTATGAACTCACTAAGGATTACAAGAAAGTTTAGCCCTCCATAAGGATGGGTATTACAAATTCAAGATGAAAACAAAGGAAATTCAATATCATCAGTGCAAGAATTAAAGGAAAATGAAGAGAAATTGTAAATTAAACCCTAAGATTGTCCTTGGCTGTCACCCAAGGATCCTAAGCTCTGCAAAATGCTCCCAAAGTGGCAAAAGAATCTAAAAGTTATGAAAAAGCTTTGTACCCTAATTTCTCAAATTCTAATTATAGTGCATAAATTTTCGCCTATAGTAACTACTATGATTTCATAGTGATAATGTGCAGTGTTCCATAGTAGTTACTATCGCTCCATAGTAATCACGCGCAGGTCTTGTGCTTTTGGCCTCTCTAGAGTTGTCACTTTGGTATCAGAGTGATAACTTTGGCTGCTCCAGAGTGTCTACTATGGTTCTAAAGTAAGCACGCGCAACACTTCTTCAAAATGGGTCTCTTTAGTTGTTACTATGGGTTCATAGTGATCACTTTAGTCTTCCCTTCTGGACTTAGCTTGCTGTAGTGTTCACTATGGGATCCAAAGTGATCACTTTCATCTCAAACTTTCTCAAATGCTAAAAATCCATGGAAAAAGTCTAGAAATTCCTGCACAATTATTCAAATAATCAAAATTACAAACTATATCTATGTAAATCAATGTAAATTAACCAAAAATTAAGAAACCTATGATATTTGACCAAAATGATGTTTTTATGTTATTTACACTTCCTAAGTTTACTTTTTCTATTAAGAAACATCAAAATGACAAGTAAAAATCCAATAAAATGTGGATTCATCACAGAGCAGCGTCGTCTTCGGCAGGTGCTCTACAGGCAGTGTGGCCTAGGATTGCCAAGGCTCTGCATATAACGAGACCTAGAGTTAAGGCAAGAGTTTTTATCACATTTGAGACGGACGCGGATCAAACAGAGGACCTTGTTTAGGGAACAGGAGCAATGACAAGTACTTCTCTTCCTGTATTCTTTGATTCCGGAGCCACGCACTCCTTCATAATGGATATATGTGTAAGGAACCTAGGGTTATATATATGGGTGACTTAAGGTGTGACTTAGTAGAGTCACTCCCCCTGCCCCCATTTTGAGTTTAGCGATGATTGCGATTGTTTGTGTTGAGTATTCCAAAGTAATGAAGGAACAGTAGTGTAAGATGAACCTTATTAGTATCATTGTGTTGAGCTTAGATATAATCTTAGGCACAAAATGGGTAATTGCCAATTATGTTATGATTGAATATACCCAATTAGGTTCAATCCTTCCTAAGCAGTAAGACTGAGCGGAAGTAATTACCACACACTAAGTAGAGACATCTCTAAGTGAAGAAGCTTCTTTCTTCATTCTTTGACAGTTAGGAATGTAGCGCGGGAGCAAGAACTTTGGTCGATACCAATGGTATGAGGTTTCCCTGAGATATTTCTGAATGATGTCCATAGAATACTTACATCTAGAGAGATAAGTTTTAGTAGAGGTTGGATTCCTGAGGCTGAAACGCTTAGAGTAAATCTCCACTTTAGTCCTTGAAATATGCACAATCGGTCAAATAAGTCCTTCAAAATTTAAATTTAAAAATATTATTCCCTAAAATTAAATCATAAGTCATTTTAGTCTTTGACGTTAAAAATAAGTAATAAAGTATTGATTTGTCATGTTAAGTGACATGTAGACATATACATGAATTCCAAATAACGTTGTATATGTGTGTTGTGTAATGTTTCATCTTTTTCGTTCTTCCTTTCTCTTCTTCCTTTAATTTTTCCTTTTGAATTCAAACACGTTATGAAAATCGACAAGCAAGTATTGCACCATTACTCAAACATTACCAACCCAAACAACATACATCCCTCAAACTTAGTGAATTAAAGTAAATTTATTGAAAAACTTTGATAATAAAAAATAATTTAGAATAAATTAAACAACAAAAGTGAAGGGAACTAAATTGTAACTCAGATTAAACTTAAAAGATTATGGTCTATTTTAGATAAATTTATAAAGAAGTCAGAGAAAAAGTTATATAAAAAAGTAAAAATTTATCTTGCAAGTTATAAACAACTTATTCTTTTCTATTTGATGAGAGTTTGTCATTTATTTTTTAAAATTTGAAGCGTTAAGTTATTTCTAACTTAAAAGAAAAAAAATTATACTAATTTTTTTCGTATCTTTAATTCTATAAAATTTTATCCAAACTGAACCAATATTAAATTAAAAAAAAAAGATCAATCAAACCTTAAATTAAACTAAGAATAAAACTTATAATTTAGCCAAAGATTAAGTTATCTATTTTTTCAATTCAATTAAAAGGTGTCTTTTTCAATTTTTTTTTTCCATAAAGCATGGTTAGATTGAGTGGATTATTTTTAAAATATTTTTGAAAATAAAAACATTTTATTTTATAAAGTAATTAAATAATGCATGGTAAATTTAATAATCTAAACAAAGGTTAAATATTTTTTTTTGTCTCTCAAAATTTATTGAATTTTGATTTGTTTCTATAATTATTTTTTTGAATAAATCTTCACTTTAGTCCCTAAAAATGTTAGTGCCGAAATTAACAATCATAAGTTAATTTAGTCTTTGATGTTAAAAGACGTTTAAACTAAATAACAAAGTGTTAATTTGTCATGTTAAGTGACACGTAGGCATATACATGAACTCTAAACAACATCGTATATATGTGTTATGTAATGCTTCATCTTCTTCCTTCCTTCTTTCTTTCTTTCTTTGAATTCTCCATTTGAATTCAACCACAACATCAGAAATTACAAGCAAGCATTGCACCATTACTCTAGCATCACCAACCCAAACAACACCCTTCCCTCAAATCTTCTTGGACATGTTTTGGATCAGATTCTACCCCATTGAATGCATCTAGAGAAGATAAAGAGAAGGGTATTGTCCAAATGAAATGTTTTAGATGGAGGAGAATTATCACAAACAAAAACACAAGTGTGGCGTTGAACCCACCACTGCAAAAGTCACTTCAGCCCTAACAAAGAAAAACACAAAACAAATGAAAAGAGAAAAATAAGAAAAAGAAACAGAGGAAAAGAAAAAGTGTGACGTCCTTAAATTTTAATTCCAGTATACTTAATAGTTTAATTGAAAACAATGAAAAGAAATACATTTTCATTTTTGTTCTGTAAGTGTGATACATAAATGGGAGAAAATTAAAAACTCTTCTCGTGTCAAACTCATTACTCAGGTAAAAGATCATGTATAGTAAAGTACTTTTGGACCAAGTCCAAAACATGTATACTACAAGAATATGGTACTAACACCTAAGATCAGCCAAACATACTTCATTAACCTTCCACTACAATCTAATATCATTCAACTATAGAATCATACTTGCTCAAAATATTTTCGGACCAAGTCCTTATCATATACAATAAACATACAGTACAATTATCCCAAATCAACCAAATGTACATACAAAAATACCCTCATGAGTACAAAATACCTACATATCATTCAATCATATGTTTAAATATAAGAAAACATACAAAAGTACCCTTATGAGTACAAAATATTTATTATGCTTAAAATGACAAAATAAAACTTTCCTTTCCTCAAAATGAAGTTTTGAAAGAAGAGTTATGAGGGATTTTGGTGAAAGTGTCACGACCCCTTTTTATAAAGGACCGAGAACATTGTTTCTACACCGCATACTTATTTAAAAATAGGTAAATAATAAAGAATATAAGTATAAAAATTCACTTCTCATTCAAAGTAAAAATGAAGTTCCTTACAACAAATATCCAACAGATCAACATAATATTACATTTAGTTTATAATATTCAAAATACCAAAAAAATTATAATACGTGACTCCCTCGACATGAGGTCTCATATATAAAGAAAAAAGGACTTTGATGCATTATTACTCAACTCCAGCTTCTAACTTTTCTTCACTGGCCCCTCAGCCTGTGAAGTAGATGTAACACCTGCTACATCTGCTCACGTACCACCGTACGATCATCGCAGTACACACGCACACAACGACATAGAAAGAAATGCAAGGGTGAGCTTACCAAACATAAAATAAAATTATATATATATAGAGCAAACTATTTCTCACAGCATTAACATCTTGCATTTCCTGCCCATCTACTGCACAAGATGAAAACGGCTTCCAACTGGTTTCACACCCTAAGTAATCCGAAGGAACCGAGCCGGTCCGGAGCGACCCATTCCTATCTGGATCCAGACAAAGACAAAGATAGCGGCTCAAGATGAACTTACCGTTACATGTCTACCCACCTAAACATGTAACTCGGCTCTATAATGATGCACAACATATATCTCAAGATGATGCACGCCACCAAAATTATTTTAACAAATTTCAACTACGGCAAGTTTATAATAGATCAGCCAAAATCTCAGCATTTTAAACTAATTAACAACAGTTACAGCTTAGAAAATAACTTTTATTCAATAGATCTAACAAAATCATATCAAAATATCTTGAAATAACATATTAAACCGTTCAAAACATAGTTCATAGGTTAAAGTAAACTCCCCTTACCTCAGGAAGATGATTCACACTAGATCTACCGAATATTACTTGATTATAGCAAAATTCACCGAAGATTCAGCTTTAGAACGGAGTTTCTCCTAAGAACATCATGAATTTCTATAAGAAAGAGAAGGAGAAGAGAAACGAACGGTAAATCTAGCTTCAAACTTAAAGAAACTTACTTCCAATCCTTCAGAATAGATGTAGAATCTCAGATCTGGCGAGAAATCTAAGTTTAGGAAGGTTTAGTATGAGAGAAATGGTGGTTTACGGCCTTAGAACCTTTGAGAACCTTGGATAGAGGTGAAGAAATGAAAATTTCGTGTGAAACCCCCTTTTTATAGAAAATTTTCGAAATTTACTGTTCACGACGGAATTTACTGTTCACTGCAGGAACACTGTTCACCGCCTTACTGTTCACGCCGGAAAATACTGTTCAGGGCACTATTCACGCCGGAAAACATTGTACACGCGTACTGTACACGCACTATACGCGTATGTGACGTCACCGATGACGTCAGCAGTCACTGTACATACGCGGTTGGTACTGTTCATACACGGTTTGTACGCGGTTTGCACTGTTCACACGCGGTTTGCACTGTTCATACGGTACTGTTCACTTTTTTTTTTTTTTTAAATAATTTCAACTCCATCTAAATATATTCCAATACCAAATAATCCTTCAATTAACATTGAACAAGTATAAAATATTATAGATTACTCAATAATAAATTAGAAGCCTGACAATTCTCCCCCCGAAAATAAATTTTCGTCCTCGAAAATTTCATTCCCCAGAGAAAAGATGAGGATACAACTCTCTCATTCTTTCTTCTAACTCCCATGTGGCATCACCAGTTATTTGGTCCTAAACAACCTTTACTAACCGAATAGACTTACCTCTAAGTTTCTTAACTCTAGTTTCCTCGATACGAGCAGCTGGGACCTCCACAGACAAGTCATCTCGTAACTCCACAACATCAGGCTCAATTACATGAGACAAATCTGGAACATACTTCTTTAGCTGCGACACATGGAAACCATTATGTATTCTAGACAACTGAGGTGGTAACGCTAATTCATAGGCTACTGGTCCTCGACGATGTAATATCTGATACGGTCCTATGAACTTAGGTGTTAACTTCTTGGCTCTTAAGGCTCGCCCCACACCTGTAGTGCGTGATACTCTTAAGAATACATGATCACCAACCTCAAATTCTAGGGATCTTCTGCGTCGGTCAGCATAAGATTTCTGTCGACTTTGGGTAGCTCTTAGCTTTTCTCTAATAAGTTCAACTTTCTCCTTAGTCTCTTGCAGCATTTCAGGTCCAACCATCAAATGTACTCCATCTTGGAACCAACAGATAGGGGTTCTACACCTTCTACCATACAGAGCTTCAAATGGTGCCATATCTATACTCGAATGATAGCTATTATTATAAGTGAATTCTACCAAAGGAAGCATATCCTCCCAATTACTCCTCTGCTCTACAATGCAAGTCCGCAATAAGTCTTCTAAGGTCTGAATAGTACGCTCAAATTGACCATCTGTTTGCGGATGGTATGCAGAACTCAACCTCAACTGTGTGCCCATAGATTCTTGGAAACTCTGCCAAAACTGGGAAGTGAACCGAGGATCCCTATCACAGATAATACTAGAAGGTACTCCATGCAACCTGACAATCTCTCTAATGTACAATTCTGCTAATTTCTCCAAGTTAAAGGTCATGTTAATTGGCAAGAAATGTGCACTCTTGGTTAGCCTATCAACTATGACCCACACTGCATCATGATTCCTAACTGTTCTAGGTAGATGGGACACAAAGTCCATAGTCACATGGTCCCACTTCCACTCTGGAATTTCCATCGTTTGTAACTCTCCTGGAGGGCTTTGGTGCTCCGCTTTTGCCTTTTGACAAGTCAAGCAGGCTTTAACAAACTCAGCTATCTCTCGCTTCATGCCTGGCCACCAAAACATCTGCTTTAAATCTTGATACATCTTGGTAACACCAGGATGAATGTTGAGACTACCCTTATGTCCTTCTTCTAGAATTGCTCTCTTTAATTCAGTATCTCTAGGGACACAAACTCGACCTTGACATCTGAGAATACCATCAACACCTTTACTGAAACCCTTTGTCTTATCTCGTCCCTAAGAGAAATACAATCCGACATAACATTGGATCCCACAATTGTTTATCTTTAATTTCCTGTAAGAAATTATTAATCACCACAATTCGGCTACAACTAATCTTTTCGGGTGATAAGTCCACATGTATGTTCAGGTCTCGGAATTGTTCTACCAAAAGGGTTTCACTGACTCTTAGGAAGAATGCCTGAACCACATTCCTACTTAATGCATCGGCCACCACGTTAGCTTTTCCTGGATGGTATTGGAGCTGAAAATCATAATCCTTAAGGAATTCCACCCAACGTCTCTGCCTCATATTTAACTCTCGCTGATCAAATAAATACTTCAGACTCTTATGATCACTATATACATCGAACTGAGCTCCATAAAGATAGTGTCGCCACACCTTCAGAGCAAAGACTACGGCTAACTCAAGGTCATGAATCGGGTAATTTCGCTCATGAGTTCGTAATTGGCGAGATGCATAAGCTACCACTCTCTTATCTTGCATCAACACACACCCCAATCCCTGATGAGAAGCATCACAGTACACCTCAAACGGTCGACTAGTATCAGGGAGAATCAACATCGGCGAAGAAGTTAGTCTCTGTTTTAACTCATTAAAGCTTTGCTCACATTCCTCAGTCCACACAAAGGGTTGATCACGGCGAGTTAACCGTGTTAATGGTGCAGCTATCTTCGCGAATCCCTCTATAAATCTCCGGTAGTAACCTGCTAGGCCCACAAAACTACTAATCTCTGAGGTCGTCTTCGGCCTTTCCCACTGCAACACCGCTTCAACTTTGGAAGGATCAACTGCAATTCCTTTAGCTGAAATAACATGACCAAGGAACTTCACTTCCTCTAGCCAAAACTCACACTTAGACAGTTTAGCATACAACTGTTTTTCCCTTAAAACATTAAGTACAGTCCTCAAATGCTCTTCATGTTCTTCTGATGAATTAGAATAAATTAAAATATCATCAATAAAGACTACCACAAATCGATCCAGGAAAGGTCTAAAGATCCGATTCATGTAGTCCATAAACACAGCTGGAGCATTTGTAACTCCAAAAGGCATCACTATATACTCATAATGACCATATCTAGTGCGAAAAGCAGTCTTAGGAATATCTAAATGGTAGCTCAATTCGGGAAAAATATGTTGAAGATATAACTTTTGAATTGAAAAAAGGTAACCTTAACTATTTGGTGATTGCATTATGTTATTAATTTTCTTTGTTTAACTATATTATAAAAACCAAGAAAAAATTTATCGTAATTATGATATAAGAAATCTTAAGTTATGTAACTATATCGATTAAATCTTCAAAATTATCATTACTTTCTATAAAATGAATTAAAGAGATCTTAAGTAAAAGTAAAACAATTGTAGATCTGAATAAAAGCCAAGTATAGTTTTAACTTAGAATTCTCTTCTATATTTTTAATTTTTCTTTAAGCTATTTGCTAATATTATTTTTTTTTTATAGAGATTAAAATTTGGTGTGTTCTTGGAACAGTACAAATATTATTAACAAATTATGAGAATGGTATCTATAACATCCTCATTTTTGTATAAAAGTAGATAAATAAATTTTTATAATACAGGGAAAAATAAAATAATTTTGTTCTATTTCATGGATTTAAAAATTGAATAAAAACAAAACTTACATTCCTTCTATAAAAATTGTATAAGATTCTACACTACTTAAACTTATAAAGAAATAATTTCAAGATTTAAAGTAATAGATAAAACTTAAATTTACATTTAGCAAATTATTTGATTCACATTGTATACATATAAGTTTAGAATGTCATTAAGAATGTCTCCAAATTATTTATTACAGCAAAATTCACCAAAGCATTATAAATTCCAAAATTTGACATTAAAGAGATATTTACATAACTTGGTCAACATGAAATGTAATTATAATAAAATATTATAATTTCTCAAATTGTTCTAATCCCTATAGAGTAGTCTTCCTTCCAATACCTTTGAATTATAATCCTAGAACGAACTAGCTGTCACACTTCAAACAGAGAAGTTGATTTACTAGCAAGTGTACTAGTGTTGATGTAGCAAGTTATAAAAATGATAGAACTGTGTTAGAGTCCCAAGTATCGATCTCAGGGAACAAAAATGTTCAATTACCATTTCACAAGGCCACAATTAATTGAGCTTCACGAATTTCAGAGAGTGTTTGGAATTAAACTTGGCAAATATTAAAATTCGAAGAAAAATAGAACACTAAACATACAAATGTGTGATTCAGTATGATAGTCACACTACATCAATTATGCTATGAGATGAAGGATAAGTTCCTCCATTTTTCAAAAATCAATTAACAAACTGCTTCTCTCAAAATTTCCAACTTCTAATTCTGTATTTTCTGATTTCCTAATTCAATCAAGCTATTCATCCAATCGCTCATTATGATAGTCACACTGCATTAATCATGCTATGAGTAAGAATTGCTATCTGAGTTCATGTAATTCAGCAAAGTTCATGTGAGCAAAATTAAGAAACATGATCACAACTCACTAGAAGTGTTTCCTTTATCACTCAACAATGTTTAGGCTATTGTTTTCTCTCTAAATCATCATTTTTACCACACTCTACCATAGGCTTAAATATATTCTCAATCTTCTCTATAAAAATATAACAAATCACATATCAGGAGGACTTCTCAATCTTCTTTATGCATTTATGCACGAATTTCTTTTCAATTTTTCACTTTCTATTTCTTCTTTTCAATACTTTGTTTTTCATTTTTCTCTTTTCAAACGACTCATATTTTTTTTTGTTACTTTTCAAATCAAATCACTTATATTTTACTGTTGCCCACCCCAAACTTAAAATTTTGCTTGTCCTCAAGCAATGTCATACAATATCACAACATGCCACCACAAACTTAATTCTGAAAATCATCTTTGGTTAAACTCAAATTGCCTCTTCCTAATTTGGATAGAGCTCATGGTTTTTCAATAGGGCTTGTATTGAAGTTTACCAAAAGAAAGGTTAAAGGCTCAAAAGGATGAACTAGGATTTTCAGCACAAGGGAGGTTTATTTAGGCTCTAAGCATGAACAAAGAAGGCCTCCATTATATATGTGAATTGTATATTTTACAAATTCAATCAAGAAATAATGCAAGTTCTAGAGGTGCAGCAAAATATGAGATCAATCAACACACAGCAAGAAATACATGAGGTTCAAGTCTCACTAAGGATTTTTAAGTGAACATGTTAATCAATGAAGCTCATAATTCATTTTTTTAAGAATTATATGTACCCAGTGGCAGGACTGCCTCATTTGATAATTACAAGTGTGATCTCATTTTGAGAATGGGACAAACAACTTAAAAAGAAAAATTCATTCAGAATTCACAAAATTGTAAATTAGAATGCAATTAATTCACAAAAGGCAGTTCAAAATTTATACTAATATTTTTGTGTTTTTCTGATAATTTTTTAGTGTATTGTGAAGCTAACACATGATCAAGAGTTAAAGAATTAACCCTCATTTCATGGCAGCTTATGCAAGTGTCAACATCCATTATGTTTGAGTGCTGTGTGATTGTGACAGCTGCTACACAAAACACAAGAATTTTATCAATTAGCAAGTAAAAAGACAATTAATTAGAAAACTAGCAGATATTCAAAATAGAAACGTGAATATTAAAATTAAACCAAAATGTACCAATTACAACTCCAAAAAGTTTGAAACCTAACTACAAAAATCTACAAAAATTGTACATGACAAAAAAAATTAAGTCTTAAGTTATTCATCTGCTACATCCTCATCATCTGAGGTTTCTTTTTCCTCTGATTCCTCATCTTCCTCTTCTTCTTCCTCCTCCACAACTTCTTCAGCTGGCTATGGGAAATGAGTTTTGTAGATTAGCAGATCCTTAAAAACTGATAAGCGCAGGCATTGAGCATTTTCTGCTAATTCTGGTGTGTGGTACATCTCATCCTTGGTCATTCAGCATGACACACTCCAGCAGCATGATTCTAGCTTTAACGCTGCTATGGAGTTCAGTTTGCCTATCAGCCAATTGGTTTTTCCTTTCAGCCATCAGATGTAGGGTATCTTTCATTTTCATTGGCTTCTCCTTTCTAAACTGGGAGGGGATAGGAGTTGCTGAGGTGCAAGAGGTGGTGGCATAGATTTCCTTCACCATAGATACAGAGATAGGGGGAACAGATCTGATCCTCTCTTGGTAATCTCCAACTTCGACCCTGCATCCTCACAAAGTAAGGTCATTAATGAAGGAAAGGCAAGTTAATCTCTCTTGGTTTTTAGAATATTTAGAATACATTCACTGATGACCTCTCCCACATCAATACATATCATTAACAATTGCAAATAATAATTCAACTCTCTTTACTGCTAGTGTTGAATTATGCTTGACTGGTATAAAGGAGTTCAGTATGAATGTGCTCCAGACTTTAGCAAATGGTAGAAGTTGTTTAGTGATGATACACTTGGGCTTCTTAGCCTAGTTCAGCTTCCAAGTTGTTCCTGGCCTTCCAATCCTCTGCAGGATCTCCACATAGTCCTTGTCAGGACTATTCTTGAAAACACTGAACTCCATTTGCCAAACTTGCTTCTCATAATTGATGTTCAACACTCTGTTAATGTTGGCAAGAGTGAAGTCCACTCTCATCCCCTTGACCATTGTGTGGAATTTAGGGTTTGCTCTCCCTTGAATCTCATGGTGTTGGCATCAAACTCGTGTTGTTTCTCTCCAGCCCATGCCAGCCAATGAACAGAAGGATTCCCATTTCCTTCTCTAGATTTCCTCCTTGTATTTAGGGTAATTCTCTCTAGCAATCTTAAATGCCCTGTCTGGAACAATTTTTCTTCTCAGAATATTTGTCCTGAAAAAGTTCTCATGAGCAAGACTCCTAAACCTGGGATCATGCATTTCAATTGGCCTAGAAGCTTAAGCTCCATCCATTCTGCCCCTTTTTGCTCTTGGAGTGCCTCTAGAGGATCCAACTGGAGTATTGTTTGAAGTTCTCACCATCTTTAGAGTGCTACAATGAGAAATCAATTTAACAAGTTAAGATTGCAATGTACAGAGGCAAAAATATAGATTACTGCTATGAAAACAAGTTCAAGTCTGCTGTCAAAATATGTAATATAAAGGTGCAACAGTATAAATGCACAACATTGATCAATCAAATTCAGAGGAATTTTAATATCCCTAATTTGGAAGTTCAGAGTGCATCCATTATCACAAAGAAAAAGGGTAATACAGAGAAATATTTTCAGGTTTCAACCAATTTTCAAACATAGTTCTGCAACCCAATCATTTTCAGCATAAAGTTATTTTATCAAAATAATGCAAAGTTGATTGTCCTGATATTTTTCAAGCATTCAATTGTATTACAAAGTAGCATGTAGTTGCAATTAATCTCATTCAACAATTTCAATTCAAACATTTTCACTGAAGTCTTTTTAGGTCAACTCAATTTTTGCAGAAATTTTGTTCATACAATGTGCAATCCAGGTTTGAAGCGTCCTAAAAAAAATCATAATCGACAGGGAAAACCTATTCACAGTATTGTTCGTTCTATTGTGGAATCAAATAATCTCAGAACATTACCATGCCCCAATCGATATTTTCCAAAACATTTAAACACAGAAAACCCTAACCACAGATTCAGAGAAATGAGGGTAAGCGTACCTTGCAAGAAGATGCAAAAATGTGTGAGAAATACTTGTTGTAGGTTGACGTACACAGGGAGTGAAATTTGCAGAGAAAGCTTAGAAAGAAATGGAATTTTTTTTTATTGAAGAGTGTGTGCATGTTCACTTTAAGGAATATTTATAACTACACTTGGCACGTGACCACTTTTAAAATTAAAAGTGAACATTGCATCATTAAAAGCATTCAGCGTGGTTACTATGTTTAAACATAGTGAGCATTCCAGAGAGGTTAACTTTTTTTTATTGAAAAGCGCATTGTCACTATTGCTGGGCAAAGTGACAACGCCCAAGTTACGCACACAGGATTTTTCATACTTATCTGTGCGTGATCACTTTTTCCAGGGAAAGTGAGCGTTCCACAGAGAGGTATTTCCTATTAGACTCTGCGTAATCACTCTCATCAGTGAGAGTGAGTGTTCCAGAGAAGCGTGTTGTCCTTCATGTCTCTACGTGATCACTTTTATTAGCAAAAGTGATTGTTCGAGAGGGGAACATCAGAATGCAGTCTCTGCGTGGCTCCTTTCCTGCAACATAGTAACTCCTTTCATCAATCTAAATTCTCTAAAACCTGAAATAGCTCACTTATCAAGCTCTAATCCTTTCAATACACACTCACAACCTCAAATCCCAATTCATTCAGCAGATTAACCCCAAATTACAGATGCAGCAAATCACAAAGATGAAATTGTAGAAATTAAATAATATGAATAATGAAAATTCAAAAGCAATGCAGAAAACTTAAAATGGGTTAGAAATGTGAGTTACCTCTCACAAAGCGCTCTTTTAACATCACTAGCTTGACGTTAAATGTTCCTCACTCAAGAGGAACCAGTTGAACATAAGAGATATTCCTTGCAAATTCTTCTCCATGATAAACCTTTAACCTTTGGCCATTGACCTTGAATTCTCTCCCTGTCTTTTGATCTTCAATTAGATTTACTCCAAAGGGAGATGTTTCCTTGATCAGAAAAGGTCCAAACCATCTTGATCTTAGTTTTCCTGGAAATAGTTTCAGCCTAGAATTAAACAACAATACTTGTTGTCCAGGTTGGAATTCTCTCTGCAGAATGAACTTGTTATGAATTCTCTTGGTTCTTTCCTTGTACAACTTTGCATTGTCAGCGAAAGTGACAATGCATAGACTCCACTTCTCATTTAGGCTATGGAACAATCACTTTCACTAGAAATAGTGATCACGCCCAACTCAAACTCCATTAAACCTTGTTCTTTGAGTCCAGACTTGCTACTTTTCTTCTATCTTTCCATTGATCTTCCAGCTTCATGAACTTTACTCAGAATTTTCTACAAAAACATGCTTGAATTATTAATTTCTATACAGAAAATACACAAATGCTAAAATAACTATGTATTTAAAGAAAACCTTCAATCATTCTATTTTTATGAGTTTTTTTGCTTTTTCCAACATATTTTCCTTATTAAATGGATTAAAACTATAGTAAAATACTAGTAAAAATATGGATTCATCACTAACCCTCTTTATCGCTTCACTTTCATTACCTAAAAATATTAGTAAGGGTGAATATCTTTCGCCTCACTAAATCTCTTTATTTGACATAAATTTTATTTAGTACAGGAAATATTGCCTAAAATATTTCTAACACATGAATTAACAATAACACTCAAAATACACAAATCATTATCAGAGTGAAGCACACATTCAACAAATCAATCATTTTTGTAATTATTTATGACATACATTTTTTATAACTAATCTATATGTCATAATATATGTATTCTATCACATCAATCAATATGTCACAATACGTGTGTCCTAATCGCACCTGTCAATGTATTAAACACCTATTTCATAATAGCATTAATTGATATGTTACAATGCATATATTATAATTATACAATTTTTATACTACTTCATGTTCATCACAATTTCAAATTCATTACACTTTCGTATTCATTGCCCCTGGGATCCCTTAAGAACTTCATAGCATAGATAGCTATTGGTTAGCCGCAGCAACACGGATACACATGTGTTGACCCGGCCCCTTTTAGCAAAGGTATAGTCAAGAGTCTTGTAAGAAAATGAGTGTGTGGCCTGTGAATACTTTTACTTTCAACAAATCATCGTACACCGATTTACAATTAGCATTCACCACCCTCATTTCCCCAAGATTTTCTAAATTTTTTTCGGACTTTATACTCCTAGTGTATCTCTGTAACTATCTATACTTATTCTCAACATTTCTCAACTATTCTCATTCTTTTCCATATCCTTATCATAAATCAACGTGTTCTAATACGTGAGTTTTGATCATATAACTTAATGTATTACAATACATGTATTATGAGTATAACTTTTGATGTACCACAATACATGTATCATAATCACATCTATCAATCTATTCTGGCTCGTGCATTATAATCACATTTCTAACAATTTCACCATTATGTCATATCATTTCATTTCATAAATAAAACTCTTTCTTCATTTAATGACAATTAAACACTCTTCATCAATAACCCATTTCAACATACCTCAGTTGTCAACAAACATTCATCTAACATAGAAGATCCTTAAACAATTTCACACCACGCAGATCAATACAGTGTATCGAGGTCAAACACCTCCAGACTCAGCCCAATTGTATAATCTAACATACACACTTTCTCAGTAATAGTAAAGTCGTCTATTCTAAAGTTCAATATCACTTACATAAATAATAGTAAAATCTAAAAATTTCTCAGAAGCTTAGTTACTCATCTTTTTACTATAAAATTTTATCTAAATGATCTTTAGATTAAATTATTTGTTCCTCATACCCAAAATTTCATTCTTAGTAATGCAATTTAGAAAATCATTGGGATTCTATTATCCAAAATGAAATATCAAAAGGGGGATTTTCTCACAGGAAATCTATTTTCTACACCATGATTTTACGGAGAAACCTTATAGTTTCGTTACTTAGAATCAAGTAGTTAAGTTTTCTATGTTAAACTACATAAATAAGACTTATTGTTTGGGATTAACTCCCCTTTCTTGAAATGAGTCTCTCAGATCGAGTTTTCCTATAGATCCAAGGAAGAAGCACAACTTTCTGAGAGAGGATATCGCTTAAGGGTTAAGGTTTCCTTGAGTATCACCAAGTGCAAAATTTTAATTAGATAAAATGGAGAAATAAGAATGAAGTCGGAGAACCAAGCTCCAAGAAACTTACTTAGATCTGAATGGTTGAGCTCCCAATTCAAGATTCAAAGGAAGATTGAAGTTTGGAGGAGGATTTCTGAGAAGAGAGGGTGAGAGATCGGAGAGAACAAAGGGGAGATCGAGATTTTAAATTGTAATCCAAGTTTTCTAGGTTAAAGACTCTTAAATACCCCTTAACTCACGATATTCTTGCTACAACGAGTTCCTTTCTCGTTGCAGCAAAAAAAAACCAGATTTACTATTCTCGTTGTAGTGATAAAGGTCCAACTTTTATTGTTCGAAGGTGAATAGAAATTTACTATTACTAAGCATTAATGTTTCTCATATTTTATCTTATATTAACTTAATGCACATACACAAATTATGATTAATTTAATCATTATAAATTTATAGGTATCATAATTTGAGGTAAAGGATAACATGTTGAAATTGGGATTTGAGATTGTGGCTATTCAATGAATAAAAAGTCAAATACAAATATTAAGAATGAAGTTGATAATGTAAAAATGATATCAAGTAAGTAAAAATTTGAAATTTAAAGTAAAGAAACATGATATGTATAATCGACTGATACATGTACTTTTTTCATTCTTCTTCAAAATATTTATTTAGAAAAATCTATATTAAACATTTTTGCTGTCATCTTAATTCATTGAAAATGTTAAATTCATATTAACATAAGTTATTATAAATTTATCTATATTGTATAAAATGCGCGTAGAATCCATTAAATCATAATTATAATCTTTAATTTATTAAAGAATTTAATTACTTGTTTTGTTATTAAAAAGACACTTTTTAAATTTATTATATAAGAATATTTTACACCATACACATATATAAAGTTTTTTAATTAAAATATTTATAATTATTATGCCGGTGTGTTAGTTTTGATTATTAAATTACTTACGTGTTTATTTTAAAATTAAACATTTGTATATTACTGAATTTACTAACTAGTATTAATTTTTTTAACTAGTATTTATTAAATTATATATTTTTTATTTTAAAATAAAATATTTTATGAGGTTTAGCTGTTTCTTACTCGGCCGAGCTCGAAATATAAAGCAATTAGTTCAGGTTTTTATCCATTAAACAACACAGAAAGCAGTTCATAATAAATTATTGTTAGTCTAAGTTTTTACCCATTAGTGCATAAATAAATTACGATGAGTAAAACGCAATGCAACTTCGTACAAGTGTTTTCATTATAAGTATTGTGCTTAGCCAAATAATGACGCTATACAATGGCAGAACCACAAAATTAATGACCAAAACACGTTACAAACCATTGCGCAAGACATTGTTAGGTGCGGCGTCAAATTTGTCGATGAATGCAGAGACTGCTCTGTTTGTGTATTTGACAATGCGTTCATACAATGTCAAGTCAAGTAATAGTTTCTTACATTGGAGATTTAAGTTTAAAAATTATTAAATTTAAGTTAAATGAAAGATTTAGATTAAATATAAGAATTTTTAGAATTATATTAATATAAAAAAATTCTTTATATATATATATATATATATATATGACCTAGCTGCTAATAGATTAATTAAATTAATTCAAAAATATTATTTTATTTTAGCTTAACTTTCTCTTAATCATTTTATTTAAATATTATTTTTATTCACTTTTAAAATATTAATTTTAACTATTTTAAAATATATATTTTAATATTATTTTATATATTGCTCTTATTTTATATCTTAATTTATATAATAATTATAATAAAATTTATTAAATCATTATAAATAATAAAATTAACATTAAAATATGATTTAAATATGTATTTGGTTTGTATAAATTATTTTATAATAAATTTTTATAAAATTATTAGGTTTTACTAATCATAATTTATTAAATAACACATAATGTAATTCATAATAAATTATCGTTAGTCTAAGTTTTTTTTGTTTAGTGTACAAATTACTATTAATATTTGAATATAGTAATTAATTTTTTCATATTTGTTAAATGATATATATATATATATATATATATATATATATATATATATATATATATATATATATATATATATATGAATGAGGTGGAGACTATTACTCAAGGATTCAATACACAAGAAGCCTCCATCAACAATTTTGACGCCGCACCGAAGAATGTCCTGCGATAGTGTTTGATAGTGTAAGAGTTAAAACTTCCATTGCTGATATGATTAATAGAATGGTAACTTGTTAGGGTAGACTTTTTCTTTACCTCATTCGTGGAAAGCAAAAACAGTGGGTGGCCACTTTGCCAGAAAATGCCACAAACATCCATGTTTTTATTGAATACGAAAATGATGTGTTTAGTATTTCAATTGCGGTTGTGAATACTGCGATTGCAGATATTACGGTCATTGGGATGCTTGTTGCAGCCATTGTAGTGTGAATTTATTTTGTGTTTTCACATATTATAACCTATCATTATCCATTCCAAAGATCTCACATCTCTTGCTCCTCTTTGCCAAATCTCTTATTTCCCTTATCACAAACTCATTACCATCCTAGAATGCCCCAAACCATTCATTCCCACTAAATGTACTGAGTTTAAAAAAGAAAAAGAATGAACAATAATTTGTGTGAGGACTCCAATGCCTATTGCAGCCCGATGTGGCCTATTGCGCTGTGTCTGCTGTGGCGTTGCATTGCAGATTTTATGGTGATTTTTAATCAAAGTGTGGAGACACCATTGCAACCGCAATATTGCTAATGTGGCCCACAATCAAAGACTTATCCTGCCGATGTTTTTTGGTTGACTAGTATGATCATAATCTGCATTTGTTGATATTGCTGCAATTTTTTGCTGCTACTACTATGTTTTACAACTTTTTGTGACAAAATGTTTGATTTGGCCTCCTCCACTGAAGCACATTGTAGTCTAGAAGAAATCTTAAACATTTTATTTATTTAATGTTTTCAAGGTAGGCTATGTTGAACCCTTTACATGTAATATGGAATAATTTTCTGTACAGTCCTTGAAGTTTACATTTATAAATTGATTTCTAATGCAGCTTCTGTCTGGATCAACATTTTTAGGCACTATCTTCTGTTTGAGACTTTGAATGAGTGCTTTTTGTCCGAGGATCTTTGTCTGGTTTTATAGTGCTCTTCTCCTATTGGTAAACTACTAATTTTTGCCACATAGTTATCTCTATGTTTCTTTTCAATGGGTAACTGTCTCACTGTTCTGATGGTGACGGGTGTGTGTTTTCGCTTGCAGGGTACCTTTTATTTTTGAAGAGTTGTATTGTTTGTTTCTCAGAACTTAGAGAAGCAGCTATGCTTAATCCTTGTGCTAACAGTAAGCTGAAGCGGAAGAGGGTTGAGAAAGAGAAACAAGGCTCCAACTTGACCATTGGCAAAGACAAGGAGAAAGATGTTAAGAAGGAAGAAATTGCCTCAAATAATGGATTATTATCTACTCCTTTGGCCTATTCTCCACAGAATGTGAGATCTCCTGCCATATTCATCCTTGACAATGCTTCTCTGAAAAAGGGTCTAGTTAAGAAGGTATTTTCTGAGCTAATGAATTAATAATCATCATTTTGTGAATCTTTTGCTTTGGTATAGGTTGTCAGCGCTTATTCCTTATGTTCACTTAATTATGATGGAAATATCAGTATATGCCTAGCTTAGCATGTGTCTTTGTTATTTATTTAGAACTGGAAAATTCTAAGCTCAGATGAGGATGCACGGTTTCTGCTGAAGCAAAAGAAGAATCTAAATGACTATCAACCAGACATCATTCACGAGGTTGGTATTATCTTCTTTAACAAATTTTCAACTGTAGTGAATGGGGTAGATAAAATAGGGGATACATAACAGGAAATTCAAACAAAACAAAAGCTAAATTTTTCCTGATAATAGAGTATGATTCACATTTCATGCTAATATTTTATGGATTTGTTACCTCTTGTGAACAAATAGTGTTTTTTTCTTATGCATTATACACACTTGCATGAATATCTTTCAGAATTAGATTTAACTATTTTACTTCTTCAGGCTCTCCGCTGCATTCTAGATAGCCCGCTTAATAAAGCTGGCATGGTAGGGGCAATATATGTTAAAATTGATCAAGGAGCAATGTTTGAAGTCAAGCCTCATGTTCGTATACCACGAACATGTAAACGATTCTGTGGTGTCATAAGTAAACTTTCTTATGATTTCCTCCTTCCTTGCTTCTATTTCCAACTATTACATTGTAGTCTGTGTAATATCTTTATGATCTTGTGTTCTACTAGTGGAATTGCTTCAAAAATCTTTAGTGCGGGCCAAAGACACAAATGAAGTTCTTCTTCGTGTTGTTGAGGAACCTATAACTTGCCATTTGCCTGTCAAATCTCACATAGTAGGTAGGCTTTGCTGTTTGAAACTCTACAATTTTTAGTTTTCTTTTTATTTTTTTCCTGCTGGGGTTTTTGAGGGTAAGCATGGGATGCAGGTCTCTCCTATACTTCCGAAAAGTTGGTTGACATAGAGGGATATGTCTCAGTTTGGAGCAATGATTTGAGTCCTGTGTTTTTGGTATGTTTTAACTTTTCAACATGACATGATGTGATATGTTGGTTTCAAACATCCTAATAGCTACTTATGTGCTTTTAGGTGGGCGCAATGGTGGACGGGAAAGTAAAAAGGGACTATGTGCATGATTATATTTCAGGTTTAATTACTGTAAAATGTGCTTTTATTTTTTCAGTTTTTGAATGTTGGAAAGTAATTTACTGAATTTTATTTTGATTATGCCGCTTGGAATAGAAATATGCAATATGAATAAAATGATGGATGCTATATTTAGTGAATATGTAAAGAAAGGAAACTCAGAGAAGGGAGAATTCTCCTCTGCCAAGAGCTAGGCTCCTACACTAAAGCAATAACCGTAAGTCATAACAATATCTCCTCCCATAAATCACTGAATCTATATATCGCTGAATCTTCTCTCTCCCTTAACAGCAAGCCTCGTCAGCATTTTTCTTCTTCCGACGTTCATAAACAATCCACTGTTTTGGGCCTCCTTTTCCTTCATGGGTCAGTGGTTCTATTGACCCATGGTGAACTTGGGCCTTATCATTACTCCCTTCTATAATATTAGTCTTGTCCTCAAGACTGAGTTCAGGAAACTGACTTCTCAAGGTTAATTCATCTTCCCATGAAGCCTCGTCTACAGCCTTTCCCTTCCACTTGACCAACCATTGATTTGTTCGTTCATCCCCTTTCAACAAGCTCTGTGATGCCAACACTGTTTCAGGTTCCAGTGCTTCAGCTCTTTCATCTTCCAACCCAGAAGGAATAACGGTCTCTGCTTTATAATCTCCCATTGCCTTTTTTAATGACACATGGAACACAGGGTGGATCCTTGCCTCCGGAGGTAATTTCAAACGATAAGCTACAGCCCCAATCCTCTCCAATACCTCAAAAGGTCCGTAATAACGAGCACTAAGTTTGGGACTGATTCTGGATGCCACCGAATGCTGTCTATGCGGTTTGAGCTTCAAAAACACCATGTCACCCTTTTCAAAACTTCTCTCTTGTCTATGTTTATCTGCCTGTGTCTTCATCCAATCTTGGGCCCTGATCATGTGTTTTTTTAGCTGTCTAAGAGCTTCATCATGCTCATTGATCTCCCTCTACACGGATTCCACTCTGATTTCACCTTGAGTCCCTCTCACCAACATTGGAGGAGCACGACCATACACCACTTCAAACGGTGTGGTCCCCGTAGACACATGATAGGTTGTATTAAACCAATATTCAGCCCAAGGGAGCCATAGAGCCCATCCTTTAAGCTGATCAGTAATGAAACACCTGAGATATGTCTCCAAACAACAGTTTGTGACCTCTGTTTGTCCATCCGTTTGAGGATGGTAAGCTGTACTCATGAGCAGCTTCGTGCCCTGCATCTTGAAGAATTCTTTCCAAAAAAGACTCATAAGGAGAGGGTCCCTGTCACTAATCACTGAGTTGGGCACTCCATGAAGCCTCACCACCTCCTTGACAAACACATCTGCTATTGTTTTTGCTGTGTACGGGTGTTTTAAAGCAATGAAATGGCTGTATTTGGATAGACTGTCCACAACCACCAATATTGCTTCAAACCCTTTTGATCTTGGCAATCCTGTGATAAAATCAATAGAAATATCCTCTCAAATCCTTTCCGGAATGGCCAATGGTTGCAGCAAACCTCTTGGGGCAGTAGTAGAGTATTTTTTACGTTGGCAAGTATCACACGATTGCACATACTTCATGATATCTGACTTCATTCCCTGCCAATATAGATTTGCAGCCACACGTCTATATGTTCTTAGGAATACGGAATGGCCTCCTTGTGGAGTCGAATGAAACTCATCAAGTAATTAGGGACCCAACTAGACTGTGATGGAATCACAATTCTGTTCCTGAAAAACAGAATTCCATGCTGAAAAGTGAATCCGGGATGCGCTCCACTATTTTGCTGCAAATCTTCAATCACCCTCTTCCATTTTTTATCCTTATGAACCTCTGCAACAACATTTTGGCAATCAAGCCATATTGGCATAGACACCATAGTGTTCAACTCCCCTTCTTCAAAACTTCTGGATAAAGCATCCACCCCCTTGTTTTCCAAGCCCGATGTATAGATAATTTCGAAGTTATAACCCAATAATTTGGCCAACCAATTCTGTTGACTCCCATTTGTGATTCTCTATTGAAGTAACTGTTTCAAACTTCTCTGATCGGAGTAGACTTTAAATTTCCACCCCATCAGGTATGGTCTCCAGTACTGAATAGACAAGGCCACTGCCATTAACTCCTTCTCATAAGTAGACTTTATTAAATTCCGACTTCCCAAAGCCTTACTGAAGAAAGCGATGGGTCTGCGTTCTTGCATCAGAATGGCTCCAATTCCTACCCCTGATGCATCACACTCCAGTTCAAACTCCTTCTCAAAATTGGGTAAGGCTAAAATGGGAGCTGTGGTAATCTTCTGCTTCAACTCTTCAAACGCTTGTTGCACCCTGACATTCCGTATATACCCCTCCTTCTTGGTTAACTCTGTGAGTGGTTTTGCAATTTTCCCATAATCCCTAATGAACTTACGATAGTACCCCGTAAGCCCTAGGAATCCCCTTACTCCCTTCACTTTCTTTGGAATTGGCCACTCCACTACACTCTTGACTTTGGCAGGGTCAATCTCAACTCCCTGCACAGATATTACATGCCCCAAATATTCTACACTCTTCTGGGCAAAACTGCACTTTCCCTTGTTAGCATATAACTTTTGTTGTCTCAAAATTGCCAGAACTGTTCTCAAGTGAGCCAAATGTTCTTCCCAACTGGCATTATACACAAGTATATTGTCAAAAAATACTAACACTCCCCTTCTAAGTAGATTATGAAATACCTCATTCATCAGCACTTGAAACGTAGATGGAGCATTCATGAGCCCAAAAGGCATTACAAGATATTCGTAATGTCCTTCATGGGTTCTAAATGCTGTTTTCGGGATGTCCTCTACTTTCATTCGTACTTGATGATAACCAGACTTGAGATCCAGCTTGGAAAAGAACCTTGCTCCATGTAATTCATCCAGTAATTCCTCTATTACAGGAATGAGAAATTTGTCCGGAACAGTGGCTTTATTCAGGGCCCTATAATCCACACACATCCTCCAGTTATTATCCTTCTTTTTGACCAAAATTACAAGGCTGGAATAGGCACTGTGGCTGTGCCTTGTGTGCCCAATTTTCATTAACTCTTGGACTTGTTTCTCAATCTCATTCTTCTGATGATATGGGTAGCGATATGGTCTGACCTTTATGGGCTCTTGTCCTGGCTTTAAAACGATTTGATGCTCCCTGGAACGTACTGGAGGCAGACCTGTTGGTTCAGCAAACACATCCTCAAAGCCCTTCAATACCGCTTCTAACTCCCCATACTGCTTCTCCGACAGCCTTCTTTCTGGTAGCTCCACGCTATCCCCAATTATTCCCTGGAGAGAGGCTGCTAACAATTCTTCACTATCTACCCCTTTCAACATTTTTGTGCCACGGTCTGTGGAAATCCTCATAATCTGCTTTCCCCAATCAACCCTCATTTCGCCCAATGAAGCTAACCATGTCATTCCCAATATCATGTCAATATCCTTCAAATCAAACAGCACTGCGTCTACTTTAAATTTCTCACCATCCACTTCCACTCCAATTCCGCGACAAATACCCTAAGTTTCAGCCCTATAACTGTCACCCATCAAAATACGCATATTTTTTGTGGGCTGCCAACCCCAACCCATAGCCTCCACCAAACGTTTTGAAATGAAGTTGTGGGTCGCCCCACTGTCCACGAGTAAGAAAAGAGGTAGCTCGTTCACCTTCCCTTTCAGCTTGAGTGTACGTGGGGGGTTCTGTGGTTCTAGGCTTAGGTCAAAGAGATTAATAACATTGCATTCTCCTTCGCCTCTTTCGTCCTTATCCTTGTAAGCATCCTCGACCACATCTTTTTTCTCCTTCCCTTCCACGAATAATTCATTATCCATCATAATAACCCGTAATTGCTTAACAGGACATTGATGCATTGGGCCAGAAGTGCCTCCGCACTTGAAGCAAAGGCCCTTTCTCCTTCGGTCTAATAGCTCCTGATAGGGCATATGTTTGGGCCCTTTGTCTCGAGGCCCAAATTTGTTTTTATCCACCGTTTCGTTTTTGAAATATGGGCTGGGCCCATCTACTCCTCCTCTGGCTCCCTGCTGCTTAGGGATTATTGGGCCCGAAATAGAAGAGTAGCTCCTAAAACCAGTTTGACCCGTCCCTACCACACGCGTCTCTCCTTTTCTCTGCCATCCCCTGTTTCTCATTCCAATCTCTGACTCTACTGCTCTGGCTGCATTCATCAGCTTCCCCCTTGTTAATGGGGCCACCACGTGCAAGCTTCTGAGGCGAACTCGAGTTTCTTCACGTAAACCATGGGTGAAATATAAAAAATACTGATCATCTATTAATCTGGGCACCTGTGCTACCAACCTCTCAAAAGTTTCGATATACTCCTCAATAGTGCCGGTCTGTTTCAGTGACGTGAGCTGATCGAATACACTTCCCTCCTCCAAACCTCCATACCTATCTAATTACTCCTTCAAATCGGCCCATGTAAGCTCATCATAGTCATTTACCAAAGCAATGAAAAAGTGGATCGTTCCTCCCTCCTTGCACAACTGAGCAAGATTCACGCGTACTGCTTCGCTCGTTTCCTGTACCTTGAAATAAATCTCTGCTCTGGATATCCACCTCGCTGGGTCTTCACCATTAAACGATGGAAGTTCTATCACGAAATTCATCAAGAGCTTCATCCTCCAGAGGTTTCATACCGACACTCCCTCCAAATTTCTTTCCCCCATCAATCGATCCTTTCTTCTTAACTGAGTCTTCTCCTTCATCATCGGAATTCTTGCTGGAATTGCGTGACAAGAGTTCAATGAGCTTTGATTGGGTTTCCTTCGCTTCTCACCTCATCATCTCTTGAAATTCCTCCATCGACACTCGCATCCTAGCTAGTTCACTCTCCACCAGTCCCACCCGAGCTTCCATTTCTACCTTCATCGCTGGTTCCTCTAGTTTCGATTGGTTTCCTTTTTTCCTCGGTGGCATTCAGCGTCCCGAAGAAATATCCGGCAGGTCGGACCAATTAATAGACACCCGATAACACTAGAATCAACAAACAACGAAGAATTAAGAATTGTAAATGTGAATAAAATGATGGATGCTATATTTAGTGAATATGTAAAGAAAGGAAACTCAGAGAAGGGAGAATTCTCCTCTGCCAAGAGCTAGGCTCCTACACCAAAGCAATAACCGTAAGTCATAACAATATCCCCTCCCATAAATCACTGAATCTATATATCACTGAATCTTCTCTCTCCCTTAACCGCAAGCCTCGTCAGCATTTTTCTTCTTCCGACTTTCATAAACAATCCACTATTTTGGGCCTCCTTTTCCTTCATGGGCCAGTGATTCTATTGACCCATGGTGAACTTGGGCCTTATCACTATCTATGTAGTTACCTTATTTACATTATTTTCAACTCTCCCCCTCTAGCTGAAACTTATAAATCATTTGCACCAAGCTTGTTACATATATAATTGATGCAAGGTCCCTTTAAAGGATTTAGTAAAGATATTTGGCAATTAATCATTAGTGTTGATGAATCGAGTAACAATATCTTCAGATAAAATCTTTTTTTTTTTAATGAAGTGACAATCTATCTCAAAATGTTTGGTTATTGTTGAATTTGGGCCTTTAAGTCTAACTCAACTTTGGAAGGTGAAGATTGTTTTAGCCTTTATAAACTCTTATTTAGCCATATCTATAATCGACGTAGGACTTTAACAGTCCTCTCATGCAAACCTACGTTTGAGATAATATGTAGAGCAATTTGATTTTCATAGATTAGGGTCATTTGTGTGTTCTCTCCGAATTTCAATTTCTTCAATAGCTATTTGGGCCACGAGCTCACAAGTGGCTGAAGTAATTGTTTGATATTTTGCCTCTACACTTGATTGTGCAACAACGCTTTCTTTCTTACTTTTCTAAGAGATTAAGTTGTTACCATTGAAAACATAGTACCCAAAAGTTGATCTATTTGTAGGAAAGCCTGCCCTATCTGCATCTGCGACAATAACCAAAGCTGAATATTATACTTGAGCAATAATAGCTAATATAAGTTTCAAGAAGGAGTCAAGGATGGAATAAAGAGTGAAACATAAATTGTGTATCCTACCATGTATTTTATCAAGTTTTAGAGATAAATTTCCTGATAAGAATCTCAAGTAGAAGGCATAGCAAAATTGTCTCCTTTTTTCCTTTCTCTCTTTCTATGGGCCAGAGAAAATTTTCTTATTTAAATTCTTGAAAACTTGGTATTTATACGTATTTTCTCTTCTATTTGAGGAGAAAAGATGGATTGTAGTATATTCTTCAAATAAGGTATATGTTTGTTTTTATTGTGGTAGGCCTAATGAATTGAGAGTTTTGAATGAGGTAACTTGAAAGAAGAGAAAGAATGAATAGATTTTCATTGTATTTTTACAATATACAGGATGAACCTATTTATACAGCTATGGTCATACAACCTATCCTAAAATTATAGGTGACAATCAAGCTTGATTACAATAATTATTGAAATAAGGGTGCAAATCTAATTAAATCCTATACAACATATCAAACACATATTACAACACCCCCTCAAATTGATGAATGGATATCTATTATTACTAGCTTGCTAATAAGATTTCAGAATTGCTCCATGTGTAGCCCTATAGTTAGAATATTTGCCAATTTGCCTTCAGAATGATCATATGCTGTTTTTGTAAGGACACTATCTAATTTATCCTTAATGAAGAGACAATCATCTCAATGTGTTTTGTTCTATTATGTTGAACCGGATTATGAACAAAGCTAATAGAGGACTTATTGTCACAAAGTAGTTTCATAGGATCATCAAATATAATCTTCATCCATAATAACTCAAATCCCTTGTGCCATGGGTCAAAATTTTGCCTTCACACTTGATCGAGCCACCACACTTTGCTTCTTACTACTACTTGGTACCAAGTTTTCCCCTAAAGATCATGCAATATCTTGAAGTGGACCTCCTATCAATGATCGATCCAACATAGTTTGCATCTGTATACACCTCCACTATTAGCTTGCCTTCCTTCTCAATTAGCAATCACTTCCTTAGTTTACCCTTTAAATACTAAAGAATTCTAGTTACAACTTGTTTGAGCCCATACAAGACCTTTCTCAATTAGCATACTGATAAGATAAGGATTCTGAAATTTAAATTCTGTATTTGAATTGGCTCAGTTGAGCAGAATTTATAGCAATGGAAAGAGAGCTCTCAAGTGGCTCAACACCCTAAGTCTGAATTAATCTTCCCGATACCTATTCCACTTTGTAATTCTCTTATTTAAACTATTATGTTTCCTAAAATCATGCTCCTAACTACTGTAACATAAAATAACAAAAGGTAACAGAAAACAAAAGGAATTAAGATAAATCCTAATCTACTCAAAACAGAACATAACAACCTATTTCCTAATTCCTCTCCTATAGTTTTGCCGCTTGTAAACTTTCAAGCCTTCGGGAAACTTGTCTCTAACACATACATTGTTTCCTACATTGATTGAATCATATTTAGGTGATAATTATCATATACACTTTTTCCTCCAAGTCTTCATACAAAAAGGCACTCGTTACATTAAACTGATGTAATTCCCAACCAAAATGGGCTGCTAAAGAGAGAATAATATTGTCTGTATTCATCTTTGCTACTGATGCAAATGCCATATGTCTGAGCATGTCCTTTCCCAATAAGCCTTACCTTGTACCAACAAGCCTGAACTGTGTAGATCTATCTACATCCCATTCTTCCCCAACGCACTCATCTCCTCATTCATGAATCGAATCTAGTTCTCAATGGGTAAGTTATCAAAACAATGATCACGAGGAATAACTAATGACTTAGTTACCAATTTTTACTTGTGGATCAGACAATTGAGGTTGTTGTTGGATCAGGTTAGGCTTTCTTCATCTTTGGTACACCAACATTGGAGGAGGTGCAGCTGCCTCTTTAGTAGGACTAGCTGAAGTCAGTCTCTCTTCATTAGTGCCAAAAGGTGGCATGCCTGCACAAGAGATAAAAGGGCGACAAAATGTAGACTCAACCTCAAGCTTCTCTAAAATTCTCCCCCTAAAGCTGACAACTAGAGTAAAAAGTTAAAAAATGTGACATCCTTAGAGAAATAAATACATTGACTCAGACCCCTTTTTGTCAGAATGGTAACGAATATGCATGAGTTCTCTAGGATCTAATATCCTGCAGTGCTGATTGTGAACTTGAACAAAGGCAGTACAACTAAATACATGACACTCAAGATTGTTCATGATGGGAGTTGAAGGAAAGGAGGACAACCTGGCTGAGATTGACTCCATCAAAAACTAGAGTGGATAACCTGTTTGCCAGATATGATACAGCTAAAATTGCTTCTTCCTTATAACTCAGAGGTACTAACATGAAAGACAAACTCAGGCAGGCTCCAAAAGAGGACTGTTTTTTTTTCTCCTGCAACAACATTTTGTTGTGGAGTGTCAACACATGTAACCTCATGAATCTTACTATTCATTTTAAGAAACTCTGATAAAGTTTGATTCACATGTTCTGTCCCATTATCAAAACGTAACCATTTTATATATTTCCTGAATTGAGTTTATATTGATAGATGGTGATGAGTTTTAGGGCGTCCCTTTCCTTAATCTAGAGATATTGGCTCTAGGCCTTAAAGATCTGAAAAGTCATGTTGTCATATATACTGTATCTTCTGATATGTGCATCGTGTTTCACAAGCACTGAGGATGGCAGCCATTTGATTTACCTTTTATTTGGAAACTCCAAATATCGTACATAAACTGCTCAGTCTTATGGGTGTGTTGTGGGTATGTTTTAAGGAATTATAGCAGTTTTGTCATTATTATTTTATTTAGAGTGTATGAATTGTAAGAAAATGTGGGATGCACCTTGCATGCATAAAATCTATGTCTAGTTGGAGAATGGAAAATTCTTCTCTTCAGCCTTTTGTGTGCATTTAGTTCAAGCATGTTGTAACATTGTAGCTGTTTCTAGTTTTATTTCTATACTACTTTCCATGGAAGTTATATTAACATGTGTTATTACTGATGCAGTTTCTGAATATCCACTTTCTGCTAAATACTGCCTTGGGATGATCTGTGAAGCTTTGGAGCAGAAATGGAACATATTTTGAATTATAGTATATATTCAAACATATATGGAATGGAATGAAGAAAAATTTGCCAAGTAATAATTGTCAGCAAAAGAACCTTCTGTTTGGAGGATGCCAGCTTTGTTTTATGAATTTACCTATAGAACTACTAAAAAAAAGAATGTTCTGCATTAAAGCAAAATGCTATTAAAAGTCATATTGATACAAGTGAAACGGTTCATGTATTTTCTTTTTATTCAGTACTTCTTTGTTTAATTATTGATGATAAATATTCCATTATATTAATAAAGACTAAAGTAAAGAGGAAGATTTTTTTAAATTAAATAAAAAATATGAAAATTTTAAAATGAAAATGAAAATTGAATTAAATAAATTAAAACTTCAATGCAGGAGAAGTCACATGTCATATAAGAAACACAGAATAATTCCTAAAATTCTATTGTTTAAGAAGCTCCAAAAAAATACTCGTACAAAAATTTACATTTAATATATAGTGATAGACAAAATTAATTAAATATAATTTACTTTAGGTTTTGATTTGTCATCAACTTTTGTTTTACTCAATTTAGATCTATAAGTTTAATTTAAATTTCACTTCAATTTTCTTTTTCTTTTTTTTTCAATTTTATCCTCCAAGTTATTTTCCATGCCAAAGTTATAATTTACTATTCATAATATTGAAGATGATTAAATGGTATAAAGAAGCATTAGATTTGTCCAACAATGATAATTTTATGGTAGTTGTTAACTATTTAAAATTGAGATAAAAACCAGAACAATCGTTAAAAATGGTTTAAAGAAAATTGATGTTATAGTTTTCATCCAAAAGTTTTGGTTGATGGTTTAAAAGTGAGATGTGGAAGAAGAGTAGATTAAGGAAAAGAAAGAAGAAAAAGCTTAGTGAGTTAAAATAAATTTATTAAAACATTTTGATATTAAAAAATAATTTAGAAGACTAAATTAAATGAAAAAAGTTAAAAGAACTAAATTGTAACTTAAATTAAGGAGTAAGCCTTTACTTTATTTTCTGAAATACCTAGCATCGGTAAAATTAATCTCTTATATTTTAAATTTTAGTCAAAATGACATCGTTTTAAAATTTTTCAAAAATGTATCATTTTCATCCTTAAATTTTAACATTTTTTAATAATAAGTCCCTCCTTATCTTCTACTTCTCCTTATCTTATTGTTTCCTTTGACTACTGGTATAATGATATTTACGTCACTTATGAAACTTTTATAGTATCTTACAATGATTTCTTTATAGTTCTAAACCTCTTTAAGACTAACAAGAGATTGATTGTTGTAATTTTTCTGAAACATGTTGATGAAAATGCTAGTTTTATTGTTCCTATATTTGACAATTTATTGCACTAGTTGCTAAGGGAAGAAATTAATGACAAAAACTAACGTGATTAACGATTATTAATTTTAGAAACTAAAATTTAAAATTAAAAAATTTACTATAGACAAGTCACATATTTTAGAAACTAAAGTGGAAGTTTACCCTAAATTAAGCTTAGAAGATTATGGTCTATTTAGGATAAATTTATAAGGAAGTAAGAGAAAAAATTATATAAAAAATTAATAAATTTTTTCTTTTAAGTTATAAACAACTTATCTTTTATACTTATTTTTTATTTAGGAGAATTTATCATTTAAATTTTTTAAATTTAAAGAGATAAATTGCTTTTTTATATATAAAAAAAAGTTCTATTTATCTTTTATACTGCTTTTTTTTTCTTATAAAAAATTCTCTAAAAATTTACTCAAACTTAACCTATATCAAATTTAAAAAAGAAAGAAGGAGATCAATCAAATATTAAATTAAACTTAAAGAATAAAACTTATATTTAGTCAAGATTAATCATCTATTTTTTTAATTCAATTAAAAAGTGTCATCTTCAATTTTTTCTACAGAGTAGATGGTTAGATTGAGTAGATTATTTTTAAAATATTTTTTATAACTAAAAACATATCTTATTTTTTCAAATTAATTAAATAATTAATAGTTTATTTAATAATCTAAACAAAGGTTAAATATATGTTATTTCTTAAAATTTATTAATTTTTTATTTGTCTTCATAATTATTTTTGCCTCTCACTCAAGTGAGAACATAAGAAAACTAAGTAAAATCATTATCTGGTTTTCTCACCTAGGCGAGAGTTGACCTCGTTCAAGCAAGAGTTCACTCACTCAAGAAAGAGAAATTTTATTTAGAACTAAACAACCTCTCTTATTTTTTCTTTGTTCTCTCACCTTCCTTTCTAAAAGAAAACTTTCTTGAATCCTGAACTTATTCAAGATCTAAGTTGAACACCTATTCTACTCGATTCCAAGTTTCTCATAGTTTAATTCTCTAGCTTCCCTCCTATTTCCTTTGTTTTCTCTTTGCCTAAATTTTCCTACTTTGTAATACTCAAGAAAATCTCAATCTTTAGAACAGAATTTTCTATCAAAATTGTTGTATCTCTCTTTTGAACCTCACGAAGAACTTTGTTTCAAAGACCTATTTTTAAGTAAGGGAAGTTGATCCCAAACCCTAACTCTTATTTTGTGTTTTGGCTTAAAAATTCCAATTTTCTCATTAAAATTTCATAGAACTATAATGTTTCTTAAAAACTCAATGTTAAGAATGGTATTTTGAGCATGAAAAATGAATAATTTATTTCTAAAATTACCTAGATGAGATTTCATAGCAAAAATTACAAGCAACTTAAGTTGTTAAAAAAGTTTATGATTTTAATATTAATATATTTACAGTTAATGTTGGATTATGACTTCGAACAATATGTGATAAAAGAATGTTAAACTCTAAGACAAACGATTTTTATTAAGATCGAGAGAGTGTAATCTCTGATAATATGTTTTTATATTGTACAACTAGTTTGAGTTCGAAGGTAATCAACCTTCAGCATATTGCATTGATTTATATAACATGAAATTAATAGATGATTTACCGTATTAGAATGATATATTACAATTGAATGTGGATTTTGTTTGACGTATGTCGAAATTGATGAATTCATGTTATTGATAAAAAGTGTCTGACTACTCTTGGATGATAAGATGTTTTATTTGTAGAAATTGATGAATAGAGGGCTGATGTGAATGAGTGTGCATGTAAAATTAAAGTTGTTTATATTATCAAAGTGATAAGAGAAATGCTGATAAAATGTGTGTCATGCTAAATGTTGAGAAAGTGAATGTTATGAAAAATGTTGAAACTGTATAAATAATCACAAAGATATATTGAGGGTATAAAGTTCAAAGACGATTTGAAAAATCTTAGGGAAATGAGAGTAGCGATTGCTATTCTTAAGTGGGTACACAATGATTTGTTAAAGGTGAAAACATCACAGGGCACACACTTATTGTCTGACTACACTCCTGACTATACCTTTGCTGAAGGGGTTGAGGGAATGCATGTTATAAAACTTCAAGGAATCCCAAAGGCAATAATTATGGAATTGTGAGATGTGTAATTATAATAGATAAGTCATAATGAATTAATTAATGTTATTATAATAAAGATATTGTAATACATTAATTGGTTTAATTATAATGCATTTATTGTAATACATTAATTAATATGGTTATAACACGTATTATGTATACTACTCGATGTAAGAATATATGAAATGATATGAGTCATGTATATTTAAAATTTATTATATGATTGTTATTATGTTTGGTATGTTGTAAGATTCGTTAATGCAATACATGAATTAGTATTATCTTAGTACATATTATATCAGGTGATATTTTGGTGTTGCATAATTTATTTGTAAAAGAAAGGATTTAGTAGGGTGGGAGGAAATGAAATCAAAGGATAAAGGAAGATTGATTCGAATCATACTCTCAGTGAGTTTCTAAGGAAGAGTTACTTTAATAATATTTAGATTAATTTGAAGATTGTAATAAATTTGGATTATGTTCTATTTTTTTAATTGACAAGAGTATATAAACATTTTAAGGTTAATTCATTTAAAATTTGTGATACTTAGTAAAATTTTATTATAATAAATAAGTTAAAGTATTTGCAATATTGATTGTTAGTTACTTTAATTATATATTATATTTGTTTTAGATAGATATTTATCTTACTGAATGATAGAATTATTTATGTTTCAAATTATATGTATGTATTTTCATGAACTAAATAAATTGTCAAGATGAAAATTTTAATTTGCTCTATTTACAAATTTAAAATTTTTAAATTATTTCTTTTTAAAAAAATTGGAATGACAGTGTCTTTTCAATAATTTGGATTAAAGAAATGCAAGTTTAATTTTTTTCAATTTTTAAATAATATACATAAAAAATACTTTAATTTTTCTCTTCTCATAATAAAACTTTATTTATTCTAAATAAGAAATTAAAGATATTACAAAATTTATGTTTAGATTAGTCCAAAATAAAAGAAGTTTTTCGTACCACTCTCTCTATTTTCTCCTCTCCTCTCTCCAAAAATAAAAGGTTAAAAAAAGGTAGATAGTGAATGTATAAAACTAAAGAAAGACAATTTGCAATTTATCCCTAATAATATTATAACTTTATTATTATTATCATTTTCATCCTTGTCAAACAAGTTGACTTGCTAGTTCATGTCAGATTAAAAAAAAAATCAAATTACAACTTTTCTTACTCAACAGTTATGTCTAAACAAGTCTAAACAAGAATTTGCACGACTCAAGCTTAACAGATTGTCAAGTTAATATTTCATGTAATTAAGAACAAAGGCTAAGAGAGAGAAAAAAAGTAAAATCATATCAAAAAGCATAGAAAAGTAAGAAATGAGTAAAAGAAAATAATATTTAAAAAATTGATTGTGACTTTATTTAGATGAGCTTGTAAATAAGTTATTATAAAAAAATAATATAAAAATAAATAAAACATGTTTCATAAGTTAAAATTAACCTATACTTCTTTATTTTTTAAAATATACTCTTATTTAAATTTTTTAAAATATAAAAAGATAAATTATTTTTAATTTATAAAAAAATATTTATTTTTATAATATTTTTTATCTTTTATAAACACTTATTCATAAATTCTCTTAAAGAGGGTCGTTATTTGTTTTGAAGGCAAAAAGACCAAGACACGAAGGCATAAAGAATGTGGGATGACAATAGGTAAATTACTCAATAAATACTCATAAAATTTACTTTCAACGAGTAGGATATTTACCATCTAAACGAGTATGACTACGGCGAAATACTTACAAATTTTAATAGAGATGAGTTATATATATGTATGTGTGTGTGAGAAATAGGCCTTAACCCTGGAATAGAATTAAAGTTAATACTTAATTAATACTTTATATATTTGGCTAAATTCTCTCTATAATTATATGAGTTGCTCCACAACTTGTCCTATCGAAAGTTGTATATAAATATTTAATCTACCACTTCTCATAGGATTTGGAGATCAAGTTTCACAACTTTCATACCAAGTAAATCTATAACAAATAAGCTTAAAATTCTATTATAATTATTAATATTTTTAATTATCTTTGTTCTAATTTCATATAAGCTTGTTTGAATAATTTTTTATTTACAATGGAGCGATTAAGAATTTAATAAATTAAAAACCTAACTCACGTTTAGTTTTTAGAAAGTTTGTGGATACTTTTATAAAATTTTAGTCAAGATAAAAATTTCACTATTTTATGTAATTTAATGTCTTATGTCTTTTACTTAATTCAAAGTTCTTTTATAGGTTATAATTATTTTATTTTTTTGAATGGACAAATTTTTTATTTTAAATATTTGAGTAATATTATCTTTTAATTTATAATTTTCTATTTTCTATTTTCAAAATTTATTTCTATGCAAAATAAAAAGTTAAAAAAATTTAATATAAATATTTATGTTACTCGAACATATTTAAAGATATAAGAATATATCTATTTAAATTTATTTTATAAGATTAACATGAAAATATATTTACCAATAAACTAAACAATAAAAATAATTTTTCATATTTTTAATAGAAAAAATTTATTTATTATTTTAAATCGTTTAATTAGACTAATACAATTTCATTATTATATGGTTGATATAAAAATTAATTATTGTTATGTACTTGTATGTTCTAATTTCTTTTGGTATTACTAAACTAAAATAATATGTAAATCTAAAAGATAAATGTTTATTTTCATTTAAATAGTCTAATGAAGAGGTAAAATAGACTAATTATATCTATTATTTTGATTTTATAATAAATAATTAACTAATATTTTTTTTTTAAGTCTTGGAGAGTGACATTACATGACTCTCAAGTTTATAAGTTAGTTATTTTAGATGATTTTGAAGATTATGTGTAAAATTTTGCTTATAATTTTTAAGTACTTTAGTTTAAAAATGTATTAGAATACACTTAACACTTGATCTTAGAATATTTATTTTCTATCTATGATTAAACTATGTTCAGAATTTACATATCAAATTTTTGTACTATTATATTACTTATATAAAATTATATAAGTATATTTTTTATAAGTATTTTTCTTACACAAGTGCAGGTAATAGGGGCAGGTATGAGTATGCAGATATTCAAATGATACAATATGAGATTAAAATTATTATTCATGTGGATATAGAGTTGGGTACAAGTATTTTTTTAAAACATAAGTATAAAAATAAATACTATAGTATCTTACTCATACCTTACCTATTCATATCTAATTTATCTTTATTCTTATGAATAAGAATTTTTTCAAAATGTCAGACTATTTAATTCTTATTCTTACAATTTTCTTCTCACCTTCTTTTAAATACTCAAACGTTGTTATTTTAAATGCTTTCAAATAAAGAAAAAGAATGAGGACTTGCCCTTTGCCTTAAAACAAAAAAAAAGACAAAGTTGAAGTATTGAAAGATGAGAACCGTGAATTGCACAAAGAAAATGAACTATTTAAAGAAGACAAAAACTTTAATGAGAATCAATCTTATGGTAAAGGTGTTAAAGCTTTAAAAGAAAATTAATGAACTAACTGAGGATACTAAAATTAATGAACTAATTGATAATCTAAACAAGATTAAAAAATTCATAGAAAATTATAATAGAATTTGTTATTAATATTTCACAACAGTTGAAATACGGTGATACTAACTATACTAAAGACAGAATAGAGAAATGGCACCGATGAAAGATGTCATTTCATTGAAGCAAATCTTATATAATAGTCAAGCACAAAACAAAGCACTATAGCTCTATGAAAACCATAAGCATAATATATATTTATAGTATGATGTTATTCATAGCTTCTTTGGATGAAATATCAAACTTCTTAGATAGAAAACCTTTTTTTATCAAACTAGAGAAAATATGCATCGACGAGAATACCACTCATCCGCCTACAAGAGTATATTTAGATGGAGAAGTTTGTAAGGAAATGGGGAAAGAATGGGTTATTTTCAATTTTAAATAAAGAGCATTGTCAAATATTTTAAAATGAAAACATATGCCAATAAAGGAAAACTCTTTTGCCTTATATATACTCATCAATAGAAAATAAAAACTTCATATTTATTGAATCTTCCAATTTCTTTCTAACGCAATGTAGATCTGCCTAAGACAAGTCCCAGCACTCAACGGATAAGCTGAAACTATACAACACAAAACAAAGAAGTTTAGAAATCAAATAATAGTATTTGAACTATGAGATTAACAAGAATGATAATATCAGCAGAAGCACAAAGAAATACTAATAAAACTTAGCTAAAAACGCTTTAATCACAAAAGTAGAGAAACAGAAGAATGTAATGCAACCAACTATATACCCTCCAAATATGCTCATGGGGTCAAATCTATAAATCAATAAAATATTATTGGTGGAAACCAAAATGCAAGTATTATTGATAATAGGTGTATTTTAAATATTTAGAAAAGCAGTCATCTTGCTATCCACTGTTCTCCTATAGCTATTCTAGGGTTGGCACTTGCAATTTCACCAATTTCCAATTCTACCAGGTTAAGGATCTAGGATCATAGAATCATGTGATTATGTGTCAGCCTACAATTTTAACTACCATGATCATGAGAACTATGTCCTATGAATAGGCAACCAATTTAAAAAGAAAAAGAAAATTCACTTTATGTTTTGTGTACATAATCATAATAGATCTTTTCTTAACATGTGAAGCTTTACAAGTTGTCTGTTTTTACTAAGAAAAGAAGTATTTTATGGAAGTTGTTTTTACCCAAAATATGAAATTATAAGAATTTCACCGTCAAACTACAGATGATGCATCTATTCAGAAATTTGAATTTTCCTATCCAAATCGTATTTGAATTGTTAAATAGTGAAACAACAATAAATTCACTAATCAAATTGATGGATAATATAGAAAACACATACCAATTACTATTAACAATAAACAAACATTATAGACACAAGTTAAAACTTGAATATAAAATAAATACAGAATTATTTAAGAATAACCTGATATAAGATCATCAATATAGTCAATATCAATTTTTCCATGAGCCATTGCACCAACCTAAATAATTGTTGGACAAGTCAATTAGTGAAATAACAAAATAAGCCTCATCTTAAAAATGCACATGATGGCTCACAAAAGCTTACCACAAATACAAAGTTCTCATCACAATTAACGGCACTAGCATAGTCCCTTAAATGAACTGCCTTGGGTGAACTGAAAGAAAGACCTACAACATTACAAGGGCAGCGTATAAAATCTATGCATAAAAAATATTGGCATTTTAGCATTTGCGCAATTTTAGTACTCACCTATTTTACGAGAGTTGTCAGGAAAGTGATTAGTCACAGGGTTTTCAATTAACCTTAAAAGCTTTCCTTGACCATTCTTTGACTTGATACTGAACTTTTGCAACAACTCTGCTGTAATTATTGAATATTTCAAAACAGGGACAGGTGAAGATGTTAATATGATGACAAGAACCAAGAATATGGATAGATTATATAGTAATATTGATGCAAATTGATTAAACCAACAGGAAAATAAAGCAATTCAAACAAGAAAAATAGATAAAACTGGTATTATTTGATATGAAAAGGAAAATCAATAGAATGAGTACTACTGCCAAAGTGCTAAGCTCTACAGAGAGCTAATCCTCTCCATCCACAACCAACTTCTCAATTTTGAAAAGATACCCCCTCTCTCACAGACCAATCATACTATAACAAAATCCTCCTCACTTAGCTAACAAATCTCTTATATATTTCTTATTTCTTCTAGTGTAAACTCTCCATAGACGAGCTTGGCCAATTGATAGACTAACTAACCATTTGAGTCCATATTCTCAACTGCTGTCCAAACAAATACAGTAATATAATTATGAATAAAAAAACGTACCCATCATATTACAAAAGCTTCCCAGTGTTTTTGGTATTTGAGTTTGAGGTTCGACTCTGATAAGAATTCCTTCATCAGTCCTGATGAATATAGCGCGTAATCTACCAGTCATGCGAAGACGACTACTCATAATTTGAAGGAGAGCCTATAGTCATTAATATTTAGAGTCAACTTAATCAAGAAAAACAAGATAAACTTTCAAACCGTTGAAGTGGTATATAATACTTATTCAAGGAAAAACTATAATAGAATAGAATACAAAATAAAATTAGTCAAAAAACCAACTAACGGCTAGGTGGTAATTAGACTCATACAAAATACAAGAAAAGAAAATTCATAGTAGGAATTATTTCATATCCAACTATTGTGTAAAAATTATTATTCTACTAATTTCATGTTACTCATAAGTCATAACTCACAAGGAGTCTATAGCCCTTGTCTCCACAGTGCTGCCTTTGGGTAATTCAAGAATAAAATAGCCAAAACATAAAATGAAAACACCGACTCAAAATTAAGAAATGAAAACAGTAGTTAACCTCGTGAACAATATCAGGCCTATAATCATAAGGATTCAAATTTTTCCTCCGCAAAAAATTGACATGCTCATCTGGATTCAAAATCTGGTATTTCTAAAATAAGCCATGTAATTGCAATAATTAGGAAGAAAAACTGCTTAAAGGTAGAGTTTAAAAAGATGTTAGATAGAGTATCTCTCTTGAAAAGAAGCTTAGAGAAAAAGGCATTTTTGTTTTCTAATCAATGGACAAGCTTCTCATGACTTTTAAAAACACATTATCAAGCTAAAATTAGAGCATTTAGAAAATTCATATATATACACTCAATGTTTCTCTATTCAAATACAATTTGAATATAGAAGCATTTTTTTTCAAAAATTACAATTTTGAAGCTAATGTTGATTTTAAATATTGTATTTCTTATTTTTAAATAAAAAAATGCTTACCAATATAAACACTCAAAAATGCTATTGACATTTATAAAATATAAATTTTCATTCTTTTCAGTCAAAAATTCTTCAGAATATTAATCTGGCTAATAGAGAGGGGCATGGCCAATTAGGAAAGAAAACTAACTTTGCCAACATATGCAGCAACCAGTGAAGCTTTCTCAAGAATGAAATACACTCCATTTTTTGAACTTTGGCCATGAGGTGCCAGTGGAATTCCTGGAAGTTGTACTACTGAATTATCATCCTCTTCATTCACTTTTGATTCATTGTGTTTTGAAGACATATTCTGTTGAGAGAAAATGACTTGATTTTGGATGCAAACACTACTTAATAATAACAAAAAATCATTAATTTTATAAAAATTATATGAATATAAAATATTTTGCTTACGGCCCTACAATGTACTTACACTGTGGAAGGAAGAAAAAGCATAAACTAGTTAATGTAAAACCGAACAACAAACACAATTGGGTTTCGCTAGAAAAAAGTTATTCAATCAAAAGACATAGACAATGTATGAACCAAGTATACAGCATAAGACTTTCTAAGAAAAAAATAAAAAAGAGAGAAGTGTACCCAAAATATAAGTAAAAATTTCTTTCAGAAAGCTAAATAAAAAACCCCACTTGACATGGGAAATGGAATGGAGCAAATTGAACAGAAAATGTAAAACAGATTCAGACCATATGAACTGAGTCCTGTTACCAAAATAAAATAGAGAATATTTTATTTTAAAACATCATGCCTATAAATCAAAAGAAACGACAATGGCCCATAACTCTATAATGAAAATGTTGTCCTAAACACCAACAAGGATTACGAAATAGGAATGACCATATTAGAAACTGATACTAGCCAAGGACCATCAATGCCATCAATACTGAGAAAGATGAGAAAGGAATTGGACATGAATACTTACAAAAATTGCAGGAGCAACACACAGTACCTAAAAAAATTATAAAATGAAAAAGGAATTAAAATCATTAAAATTTTGCAAATAAAAGCAGCATCAGCTCTAATCCATACAGCAAGATTAACAGAACAAAAGTTTCAGAATTGAAAAGCTCATCGTGATATTAATTCACTTCAAGAATACAGCAAAAGATATCCAGTGGAATTGCCTCCAAAATGAGCGGATATAAGAACACAATGAGTTTCCTTTTTGCTCCTCCTAAAGAGCAAATCCCTTTAAAAACATAGAATAAAATAAAACCAAGGTGCATCATACAAGAAAACTGAACATGCATTACAAAAGTGAGAACACTTTGTCCCTTTTCTTATTCCTATTCCATCAAAAAGTGGTTAGCATTAAATGGCACCTAAACCACAAGGAAGTAATTTGCAGGCACAAGTGCAGAATGCCAACTTTCCCATAACAGCTTCAAAGAGGGCAAGAGAAGAGCATGACAGAATGCACAAACAGGGCTAAGCATTTTCATGTTTTAAGTTTTAACTGTGTGAACCCCACCAATGATTCAACGACCAAAACATAAAAATGAATGACATCCACACGTTCATTTGAGGCCAGCATAAAACCCTATGTTTATAAACTACGCATGGGAATAGAATAATGTGTCAAGGACCTTTTGATGAAATTATAGCAACCTTGGTAGCAAAACGATGCCTCAGGCCACACAAATAGTAGAACACATAACAAAACTGCTAATATTTTTTTGGCTATTTGAAACAAAGTTTTAACATTGCTAGCTTCCTGAAAAAACCAGATCTGAAAATGAACTAAGATGAACAACTGGCAAACTTTTTAGCTTATTTTAATGAAGCTTTAGCATTGTTGGCTTTCCAAAAGTATTAGGCCAGAAAATATCTTAATCTTAAAAATTTTCTCAGCATAAAGATCCAATATGGCAATTGATTTCCAGTCTATCTTCAGCATTCCTAAACATGTCTAAAGTTTAAAGTAAATCATAGTGTGAATCAATATAAAATAACAATAAAATATACAACAGCCAAAAGTAAATGTACATACACTTGCTAATTCAGTTTAGTCCATTTTCCAATTCAATGAATTAGTGATGATATATACATACTACTCCCAAAACAGATACAAGAATAGACTAAATTCGACTTACCATTTAAAAGATATGAGTTTTTCCAAATTTGAGGCTAACCAAATACAGAGAACCACATACATCATCTAGGAGCTCGTTAATAAAGAAAAGATGGATTTCTAATATCCAACACAAGTCAAAAATCGAAAAACCAAAAAACAATTGTAGAAATTTAAAAAAGTTAGAAAACTAATCCGAAACTAAAGCTCTGTTTGGCTGCCGAGAAAGCATTAACAGCAATATACCCTCCCCATAGAAAATCAAAAGAAAAAAAAACCCCACATTTTCGATCAAAGAAACAAATCAAAAACACCAATCAATTGATTTCCTTTCAACCAAAGACCCGATTTTCCCTTCATTTTCTCCAGTCACAGACAAAAAACAAAACCCATAAGATGACAGTAAAAGAAAACTGAAAACACTTTATGGAATTATTCAGAAGAATAATGGTAAAAAGAAAAACAAGAATTATGTTTTGGTTAAACTTACAAAGTCTTCTTCTCTTTTGGTTTCCCAACTTGTGTTGCAAAGGGTGCGGCGCGTTTACGTGAGTTGTATGTGGAATCCTTGTTGATGGGTTTGGGATTGGATTGAGATATTTAAATTGGATCATACGAGTAGGGATGGAAACGCTTTTTATATGCTCGATTAAGTAATAAAAATAAAATAATATATATATATATATATTTAAATTATTATATTTAAATAAGTTAAAGAGTGATTAAATCTTTAATAAAAATAAGATGTAATTAAAATTAAATAAAATAAAATAATAATATTATATTAATATAATTTTTATATTTTTAATTTTATTATTATATTAATATATTATATTTAAATTTTTTTGTTTATAATAAATAAAAATAATTTAAATATAAATTATATTTTATTTGAAATTAAAATTTTATTAAAAAATAATAAAAAATAAAATAAAAAATTTAATACATAATATATATTTATATATATAAAATAGAACCATATAATAAATAATATAATTTGAAATAAATTATATATAATAATATATTTTTTTGTAACTTACTATGTTTTTATTTTTGTTAGTATAAATTTTTTGAGTAAAATATTTATAAAAAAATTTTAGAGTATTAGGTTCATAGCACACAATCCTATACCTAAATATAAATATGTAAAATTTTTAAAAATTATTTTTAATAAATTTGATATAAATATAAATAAATTTTTTTTAAAATAATATAATTATTAATATACATTTAAGATTCAATAATTAAGAAATATTTATATAAAAAAATATAAATAAAAAATTAAATTATTAATTAAATTTATTAATTTATATATAATATATAAATATATATTTTAATATATTATATCAGTAATAATTTTTATATTATATTAATATTATAGTATAGTCAATTTTATATATATTTATTAATTTAAAATAACAAATTAATGAAATAAATAAAATTAAATATTTATATTAAGTTTAAATTTTTATATTAAATTTTATCATATATATTTTTATTAAGATAAAATTTTAAAAATATAAGTTACTTTAATTTAAATATAAATTCTATTAATTCTTATTATACTTATGTGTTATTTTTCTATATCTATAATTTTTATAATGACTATATTTATTTATTTTTTAAAATATAATAATATTTTTTAGTTAATTGAACAAATTTTATAAATATTATCTTTTGTTATCAATTTTATGTGTTTACTATTATTATTTTTATTAAATATAAGATGTTTTTATATAAATAAAATATAATTATCATAAAAGAACTAAAATATTTAATACTTTAATAATTTTATTTAAAAATTAAGAAAAATAAAAGTATAAAATTTTTATAAAATAAAAATATTTATAGTAATGTTCATTTTATTTTTTATATTGCATTAATGTTATAGTATAATTTATTTTACGTGTATTTGTTAATTTAAAATAACAAATTAATGAAGCAAATAAAATTAAATATTTTGTAAAAAATTTATTTTTTTTAATTTAATAGTTATTATTATTGTCATTATATATATATATTACATTGAATTTAAATTTATTTATTTTTTAAAATTTTTAACAATTTAATAATATTTAATTTATACTATTTATAGACAGTTTTACTATTCATCAACACTGTTCATATGCGGTTTTACTGTTAAAATTTTTTTTTCAAATTTTTAATTTTTTTAATATAAATTCTATCCAAATCTATTCCAATTATACTTTAACAACCCTCATTTTATATAAATCAAAGTATAGGATGTTACAAGGTCAGCTACCTAAATAGGTCATGTAAAGTTAAAAATAAAGTCTTTAACATGTAACAGGTGAGACTCAAGTTTAATAACATTTTTGATTTAAGAATAAATAATTAATAGTAAAAAATTTTATTAAAAAAGTATTTATAGATTTTTATAACTTTAATATAATAATTATATATTTTTTCATAAAAATATTTTATTTATAAATACTAACTCAATTCTAAGAATTAAAGTTGAAATTAACAAAACCTTACAATTAAAAAGAAACACCATCAATCTTTTTTATGTTTTTAAAATCATTCATCACTTTTACACGTTTAAATTATGCATGGCATTATGGATTAAAAATCTCAGTCTCACACACAAGAAGAGGCAAAATGATCTCTCATTGTTGGGTCCTGGCAAAATTTGGAGCCTCTCCACTCGTCTTCTCTCAAGCCTCTCTTTTGCAAAATTTTGACCGTTAAATTTTAAACTTAGACTCAATGAATTAGAACTAGTAATACTTAGGGTCCAATTTTTAGGACTCTAATGACAATAATGTAACATTCTCAATTTCGTATAAAAGTAACTAAATAAATTTTTATAATAAAAGAGAAAATAAAATAATTTTATTGTGTTTCATATATTTAAGAATTGAATAAAAATAAAATTTATATTCTCTCTATAAAAATTATATAAAATTCTACAGTATTTAAAACTTTCAAAAGAATAAGTTTAAGACTTTAAAGTAATAAATAAAACTTAATTTATATCTAGTAAATTATTTGGTTCACATTATATATATAAGTTTACAATATAAAATGTAATTAGAATAAAATATCATAATTTCTCAAACTGTCCTAGTCCCTAGATAACAGTCTTCCTTCCAATACAACTAGATTATGATCCTAAAATAGACCAACCCTCTTTATCTCTTCACTTTCATTACCTGAAATATATTAATAAGGGTGAATATCTCCCACCCCACTAAATGTAACATTTTAATTTAATAAAATAAATAAATTTCACAAAATTGGGAATAATAATAAAAAAATTTTAAATAATTCCCAACACATGGTTCCATCAAGTATTTCAAAATAAGGATGAATTACAATTTGTGTAACGCCTTATATTTCTTTTCTCAATATATAATAAATTTTCATAAAAAGTTAAATAGTAGAGTAAATTTTTCTTTCAAAAACTCTCTAATAAGAAATAGACATGGAAATGATATAAGGTTCATAGAGTAAAATTTCATTAATTCATAAGTACTTTGAAAAAACAAAAATTCTAAAATTTTTATCAGCAACAAAAATAAATAGTAGTTTTACAACGTTTTCAAAAGAATGCTATAAAACTGAAATTATCCATTACATAACTCAAAATAACTAAATCTTATAGCAGTTCTCATCCATCCATGCACTGTGAGCCTGCTACTATTTGTCCTGTTTTCCTGAAAAATGTTATGTAAGGGTGAGTCTCTACCCTACCACTCATACATAACACATATTCATCACAAAACACATCTTATCACAATTAAAGAAAACATCATGGCATTACATATCACAGTGTCATATAAAGCATATTCTCATCTCAATACATATTATATTCCATAGATTCACAATTTCTTTTACTTTCATCCGCGCTTACCGCGCCCTGTGGCCACAGTTATCCGATGCCACTATCCTGAGGTCTTACACATCTATGTAAATAGTCGTCGGATGGCCCAATGCAATACAGATACAACGCATGCAATAGACGGCCCCTTAGCAAAGGTAATAGTCAGGAGTCAAGTCGAGAAATGAGTGTGTGGCCATGTGGTGCATTCGAACATAATATTCCATGCACAATCCCGAATGTCACTCACCACCCTACATTTCTCCAAGATATCCCATATCGTCTCCATCTTCCACTCCCCAGTATATCTCTGTAACTATTTACATCATATCCTTTTCCATTTCATACTCTTTCGAGTATATTCACATGTTCACATATGTCATTTATCATGTTCACACATATTTTTCATTATATTTCCACATATTTTTCATCATATCTATCAAACCATGGCATATTCACAATACACATCATTTTAACATGAAACACAATATATTCAAACATGAAACATCCATCTCTTTGTATATTTCATATCACAAAATCATAAAAATCATATCAACCATCCTCAATATACCTTATAATGCCCTATTTGAACATAATATCACATTTTCACCATGTATTCATCATAAAATCACATAAACAGCCAATTATTCTCACTTTTCACCGATTATTTCTCATAAAACAAGGATTATTCCACATATAATCACATACATGACAAGATATATGAGAATACAAGTAATAAACATAACAAAATGATAAAGTAGAGCCCCCTATACCTCAAAACAGAGCTTTTACAAATGATTTAACCGAAGATTTAACTCTAGAACGGAGGTTTTCCTAAGAACATCATGAACATCTATAAGAAAAAGAAGAAAAAGAGAAACGAATGGTAAATCTAACTTCAAACTTAGAGAAACTTACTTGAAATCCTTTAGAACGGACGTAGAATCACAGATCTGAAGAGAAATATAAGTTTAGGAGGTTTAGTATGGGAGAAAATGGCTAGATATGACCTTAGAACCTTCGAGAACCTTGGATGGGAATGAAAATTTCATGTGAAGCCCCCTATTTATAGAAAATTTTTTGAAGATGTCAGCGTCAATGTGATGTAAGCAATGATGTCAGCATGATGCAAGTGATGATTGTCAGGCTTCTAATTTATTATTGAGTAATCTATAATATTTTATACTTGTTCAATGTTAATTGAAGGATTATTTGGTATTAGAATATATTTAGATGGAGTTGAACAGTGCAATGAACAGTGCAATGAACAGTGCAATGAACAGTGCAACCGCGTATGTACAGTATTTTCCGGCATGAACAGTAAGGCGGTGAACAGTGTTTCCGGCGGTGAACAGTAAATTTCGGCGTGAACAGTAAATTTCGAAAATTTTCTATAAAAAGGGGGCTTCACACGAAATTTTCATTTCTTCACCTCTATCCAATGTTCTCAAAGGTTCTAAGGCCATAAATCACCATTTCTCTCATACTAAACCTTCCTAAACTTAGATTTCTCGCCAGATCTGAGATTCTACATCTATTCTGAAGGATTGGAAGTAAGTTTCTTTAAGTTTGAAGCTAGATTTACCGTTCGTTTCTCTTCTCCTTCTCTTTCTTATAGAAATTCATGGTGTTCTTAGGAGAAACTCCGTTCTAAAGCTGAATCTTCGGTGAATTTTGTTATAATCAAGTAATATTCGGTAGATCTAGTGTGAATCATCTTTCTGAGGTAAGGGGAGTTTACTTTAACCTATGAACCATGTTTTGAACGGTTTAATATGCTATTTCAAGATATTTTGATATGATTTTGTTAGATCTATTGAATAAAAGCTATTTTCTAAGTCAGAATCGTTGTTAATTAGTTTAAAATGCTAGATTTTGGCTGATCTATTATAAACTTGCCGTAGTTGAAATTTGTTAAAATAATTTTGGTGGCGTGCATCATGCTTTGAGATATATGTTGTGCATCATTATAGAGCCGAGTTACATGTTTAGGTGGGTAGACATGTAACGGTAAGTTCATCTTGAGCTTTGTCTTTGTCTTTGTCTGGATCCGGATAGGAATGGGTCGCTCCGGGACCGCTCGGTTCCTTCTCGGATTAATTAGGTGTGAAACCAGTTGGAAGCCGTTTTCATCTTTGTGCATTAGATGGGCTGGAAATGCATGGGGTTATTCTTTGTGAGAAATATTTTGCTCTCTATATATATAATTTTATTTTATGTTTGGTAAGCTCACCCTTGCATTTCTTTCTATGTCGTTGTGTGCGTGTGTCTTTGCGATGATCGTACGGTGGTACGTGAGCGGATGTAGCAGTGTTGCATCTACTTCACAGGTGAGGGGCCAGTGAAGAAAAGTTAGAAGCTGGAGTTGAGTAATAATGCATCAAAGTCCTTTTTCTTTATATATGAGACCTCATGTCGAGGGAGTCACGTATTATAATTTTTTTGGTATTTTGAATATTATAAACTAAATGTAATATTATGTTGATCTGTTGGATATTTGTTGTAAGGAACTTCATTTTTACTTTGAATGAGAAGTGAATTTTTTTATACTTATATTCTCTATTATTTACCTATTTTTAAATAAGTATGTGGTGTAGAAATAATGTTCTCGGTCCTTTATAAAAAAAGGGTCGTGACAATGATGTCAGCGTCAATCTTGATGCAAGTGATGATGTCAGCATGATACAAGCGATGATGTCAGCGTCAACGTGATGTAAGCGATGATGTCAGCATGATGCAAGTGATGACATCAGCATGATGTCACCGATGATGTAAGCAGTGATGTCAGCGTGAGATCACCGATGACATAAGCGATGATGTTAGCGTGAGGTTAGCATGATGTCACCGATGACATAAGCGTGATGTTGCCGATGACATCAGCGTTATGTCACTGTTGACATCAGGGATTACTGTACATAAATGGTTTCTTTCTGCTCACAAAGTACTACAGATTTTTCTCAATAATATACTACAGGCATGACACAAAGCATAGGATGTTACAATTTGAATCAAGCCCTATAGCAGTATCATTCATCTCTTCACTGAGCCCGATGCTGATCATCATGGTCACTTGAAAAATAAATGTAAGAGTTAGTACTCTACAAATAAACATAGAGATTCACCTTGCACATTTCACACATTTTCTAACATAAGTCAAATCAAGTATCAACAAACACAAATAACACTTTTTCCAACATTCCACTTCATATCACAAACAAGTGCACTCACTGCACCGTCAAACAATCCACATATACGTGTGCTCACTGTACGTAGCCACACTCATTGTGGCACTATAATCACAGTTTCCTGATGCCCTCAACCTCAGGGACTTACTCAGTTCACACCATGGATGGTTGCCGGATAGCTCTCACTCCACGGATACAACGTGTGCGGTACTGAGCCCTCCAAGCAAAGATATTAGTCAGAGGCCGAGTTAGAAGGAGAGTGTGTAGCCTGTGGTGCACTCATACTTACTGTTGCTGTCACCACTACCCTCTCTTCCCCAAGGTATTTCTACTGCCCCCATCTTCCTCACCTCTAGTATATCGCTGAACCATTCATAGTTTATAATCATTCCAAACATCATCACAATCACATCCATCATATCATTCACACACATTTCCAACCATTCAAATGATTCAGCATCAACCAATAGCATGCAATCACATACAATCACCCACAACGGGTTCAACAGTTTCATCACACATCATGTTCAACATCGATCACATTGTATTCCAACATGCAACATTTCCCCATCATAATTCATACCAATCAATTCATTCCATCATAAACACTATTCAACATCCATCAAAAATCAATTTCTACATCAAACACATTATGCTCAATATCCATCACACTATAATCTACGTAATCTTTTCACTGTAATCTCACTACAATCAAGTCACTTTCGGAGGAAACTCCACTTTGGTTTCTGCAGACCAGAAAATACCCTTTCTCTGTTGCCCTCTCGCTGCAACGAGAAGCCTCTCGCTACAGCGAGAACACAACAGATGCAGTTTTCTCGCCCAAGACCTTCTTGCTACAACGAGAACACCCCTGCAACACACACTTAGCCTATTTTTAATCCAATTCCAATCATACTCAACAATTTCAATTCAACCACAAACCAACATATACACTTATACTCACACACTTATCCATATATATTTCTACACACGTATTCACATCATCATCATATAAATCAAACATAACAACATATAGGAATCCACATATATTTATATTAATAAACCAATATATATATATATATATATATAAGTAGAAGAGTTTTGGAGGAAATTTGCAATGAGTTTTTGGAGGGAAATTTGCCTTCACTCTTTAACATAATAATCTTTATATAATAATTAATAATTACTATTTAAGGCTATCTTGAATGGTTTATTTCAAATCAGTTAAATCCATTCATTTCTAATTAGCAATTTTGACATATTCAAAATGTGCATCCTTTGCGGCAGATTTTAACCTTAATATAAATGGTTTAATTCAAATCAGTTAAATGCATTTATTTCTAATTAGCAGTTTTGATATATTCAAAAGGTGCATCTTTTGCATATTTGAACCTTAATATTAATATTTATTTTAAATTTTATTATTGAAAATTAATAACTGATAAAATTACAGAAAACTCTTGAACTTTAAATTAAGTTTACTATAAAAATAAAAACAAAAAAATAAGTAAAAAAAATATCTTCATGTGAGAAAGAAATTGTGTAACATCCTTATTTTATACAAAATCATAAGAAAATAAGTTATTAGTTAAAAAGGAATAATTAATTCAAATCTATTTGAGAGTCGAGTATGAAGCATATAACTATAGAATATTTCATTGATTTTGTCACGACCCCTTTTATAAAGAACCGAGAATATTGTTTCTACACCGCATACTTATTTAAGATAAATAAATAATAGAGAATATAAGTATAAAATTCACTTCTCATTCAAAATAAAACTAAGTTTCTTACAATAAATATCCAATAGAGCAACATAATATTACATTTAGTTCATAATATTTAAAATACACAAAATTATACTACGTAGCTCCCTCTATATAAGGTCTCAAAATATAAGGAAAAAGGACTTTGATGCAAAATTACTTGACTCCAGCTCCTAACATTTCTCTACTGGCCCCTCAGCCTGTGAAGTAGATGCAACACCTGCTACATCTGCTCACGTACCATCGTACGATTATCGCAGTACACACGCACACAATGACATGACAAAAATGCAAGGGTGAACTTATAAAAATAAAATAAAATCGTATATATAGAGCAAAACATTACTCACAGCAACAGCTCTATGCATTACCAGCCCATCTAATGCACAGCATGAAAATAGTTTTCAACTGATTTCACAGCCTAAGTAATCCAGAAGGAACCAAGCCGGTCCGGGGGTGACCCATTCCGGTACCTGGATCCAGACAGCACAGCACAGCAGCTCAGCATGAACATACCGTTACACATCCACCCACCTAAATATGTAACTCGACTCTATAATGATGCAAAACATATATCTCAGCATGATGCAGCACCGCTAAAATTATTTTAACATCTCAGCTAAGACAAGTTTATAATAGATCAGCCAAAATCTCAGCATTTTAAATCAATTAACAGCAGTTACAGCTTTGATGAACAAAAGATTTGTCGCGAATCCTCATCAAAATATAAATAGAAATTAATGTAATACTAGGGTGCTAACCTAAGTCGTCTCCCATAAATCATTGGATAAGTAACCAAAAATCAAACATGTAGTATGCAATGTATTTAGAAAGCAAGTAAAAAAATGGGGGGTTTTGTAATTTCAAGTTCAATCAACTTAAGCAAAAAATTAAATTGCAAAGTTCAATCAATAAAATGTAGTAACCCCTAGTTCATTCATGTAGACTCTATCCCTATTCCTCTCAAGATTTAATACTCTTCCTTGCAGGAATTTTAAATATAAAATTAAAGATAACATAATTATATATAATACACATTGTAACATCTTAATATAATTCTAACTATATATAATTGAATAATGGCGTTAAACGCGTATCTGATTAGAACACACGAGTCATAAGCAATCTTGATGAGAACCCATGAGTCATAAGCAATCCTTGTTTTTGAGTGAGCATGTACTACTCTCTTCTCTGATTGCTATTTCCTACTCTAGTAACTGTCTAATGGGGCAACAGTTATATAAGCCTAATCAGATGAGAGCAGGAACCTCTTACTGGGCACATAGAATAGTCCAACCCATCACGTACTATTCACACTAAGAGCCCAATTACAAAATCTATATAATAATAATAATTATTATTATACACATTTATTTTACGTCATAATTAATAACAATATAACCATAATAATTTAATAATGCTAATCCACAAATTAATGTACATTAATATTAATGTTAAAAAATCTAACATTCTCCCACTTGGATAGCATTATTAAATTACTAAGTTCACAAACTATGTCGTCGTAACAAGTTATTAATTATTACCAAAGAAATAATAAGCTCTCGATTGTATACAATTTTATCCGATAGGAATATACATCACATACTACAAGCAACTTATATTTCAATCACAATATAGATAAAGAAAACATAAATATTATTTCCACAAAGGTCCAAGTATAAAAAAATTGTCATAAAAGATATATCAATAAAAGTGACGTCAACAAAACATATATCTCATAAAGAAACTAGAAAATAATGTCAACAAGCAAATACAAAATTTAACTCCCACTAATCCAAAATATCAAAAGACTTGACCAGACCCATATGAGCTACATGATTCTAAAAAGCTCCAATGGTTAAGCCTTTGGTTAGTGGATATGCTAACATGTTCTTTGTACTAGTGTACACAATTTGAGTCTAAAACCCAACTCTAACAAACAAATACTTTAGATCAAAGTGTTTTAAACGAGTATAACTCTTATTATTCTAAGAGAGAAGTATAGCAGCAGCAGCAGTATTGTCGCAATAAATCACAAGTGGCCTAGATATACTCTTAATAATGTGAAAGCCGAAAATCAAATTCTTTAGCCACATAGCCTAGCGGGTAGCCTCATAACAAGCGACATATTTTGTTTTCATAGTATAAGTAGCTATAACTATCTATTTGACACTTTTTCAAGATACAGCTCCTACCACCATCATAAAAATAAAGCCTGAAGTAGACTTATAGTCGTCAAGGCAACCTACAAAATTAGAGTATCCAATGACCTGAAGTTGATCATACTTCGTATAGGTCAACATATAATCTTTGGTTCCCTGCAAATATCTCAAGACCTTTTTCATGGCTTTCCAATGACCAAAACATAGGTTGCTCAAGTATCTATCCAAAGCATTAACAACATAAGCAATATTGAGATGAGTACAAACTTAAGCATACATCAAACTCCCAATAACAGAAGCGTATGAAACTTTCTCCATTTCAAATAACTCTCTATCATCATGAGGACACTAAAAATTAGAGAGTTTCTTACCCCTTTGAATAGGCGCAAAACATGGAGAGTAAGAATACATATTAAACCTCTTGAGGCTCCTATCAATGTACCCTTTCTCAGACAATCTAAGAGTAACACGAGACCTATCACAACATATCTGGGTGCCTAGAATAACAGAAGCATCATCAAGGTCTTTCATATCAAAATGGCTACTCAATATATTCTTTGTCTCATTCAAAGATATCATCAATATGTACGACAAAAATGATAAAATTGCTCCCACTCATCTTCAAGTAAATGCACAGATCTCAAGCATTTTCCTTGAAGCCAATAGAAGTGACCACTTGGTCAAACTTCAAGTACCATTGTATAGAAACTTACTTCAAATCATAAATGGATTTTATTATTCTAAAATTAAATTCAAGTTATAACAAAATTTGATTTATGTACACGAACTATAAACATCTTAACAATGCAGAAAATCATACCTGAAGGAATAGTGATATCATACATTATAAGATACTTATATCATGTGATTCAACAACTCTAGTGGTATAAGTAGGACAATAAAATCTAGAACCCCTGGAGTCTACACAATATCCTACAAAGAAACTGCTAATTAATTTTTATGAACAATAAAAGATAGTAAGCTTTCTCCATGTTATCAAATTCCTTAAGTTTCTTGCCCAAAGACACTATTAAAATTTTACTATTTTGCGACGAATTTTTGCTAAAGAATTTGTCACTAATCTATTAGCGACGAATTTTGTGACTAAACTTACTTCTTACTACTACTCATCTTAAGAACATTGTCTATAGTGAACATCGTAATTACTAGACATATTTTATTAGAATGAGAGGGATAGCCTAAGTTCTGGTGCAGGGCCTTCTCGCTATAGCGAGGGGATTCTCGCTGTAGCAAGAGGTCTCAGGGAGAAAGGCATGCGTCTGTCGCCTTCTCGCTGTAGCGAGAGAGCGACAGTCTAGGCTGTATTTCTGGGTGCAGTCTCGCTGTAGCGAGAGGGCCTCGCTGTAGCGAGATTCTGCAAAAGCCAGAGTGCAATTTCTTCTGAGTTTTTCGCTGTGGCGAGAGGGCGTGTCGCTGCAGCGACCTCGCTGCAGTGAGAACCTGTCAGTGTAGCGAGAACGTCGCGTTTTAGACTGTATTTAAGGGTTCTTAGAGAGCTGCGTGAGGGTATTTCCAAAACCCTTGACCCCTCTCTTCTTCCCTTCATATTTTTGGTCGATTCCCGCCCCAAATCACTAGAAAACCCCAACCTCTTGCATGATTCTAAGCCGAGGGGAGTGATTGAAGCCATTTTGGGTAAGTTCTATGGTTTCCTTTTGGGATTTCTTGAATTTCTCCAAATCTGATTCAATTTCCTGAGCTTGGTTGCGTTTGTAGGGAAGTTCTTATGGATTTTAGGCTTGAATAACTGAGAGCACCTTGAAAAACACCGAATGGAGGTAAGGGGAGCTTGCCCTAGGTCGTTTTGATGATTTGGGAGTTATGAGAGGTGTTGAGAGAGGGCTAGAACTGCGTTTTTGCAATGAAATTGTTGTATTGATATGATTGATTGTTGTTGAACCCTAGGGAGAGTAGTTGATAACCGAATAATCGAGTATTGTGGTTGAATGCTGTGGAAAACCCTAGGGAGGATGACCCAATGTGCTGAATATACGTGTAGTAAATTACTGGGCTGGTTGCTGAGTTAATAATGCTGTATTTGCTAAAAATTTGTTGAATTAGCTGAGCTGTTACATAATTACTATTGCTAAAAATTATTAATATGCTGATTGCTGCATCAGACTAGAGCTGAATAGGGCTGTCATGATAGGCGCTGTGTCACATGCTAGGTGGGTAGTCATGTGGCTTTAGAAAGCTGAGCTGTACTATCTGGATCTAGATACCGGAACGGGTCGCTCTCGGACTAGCACATTTCCTCTGGACCTGCTGAATGTGCTGTTAAAGGCCAGATGGACACTGTTTCTCATTGCTGCATGAACATGAGCTGGGCTAGGCTGCATGGGCTGTAATTGCTGTTTCTTGCTGATTTGCTGCAATTATTTTACTTGATATGCTGTTTCTTTTTGTAAGCTCACCCTTGCAATTGTTGTTGTGATGTTGTGCTGCGATGATCGTATCTTGGTACGTGAGCAGATCAGGCAGGTGAGACTTCGGCTTCCCAGGCTGACCAGAGTAGCTAATGGAGAAGCGGAGGATTAGGCATTAGGATACATTAGGACTTTCCCATGTATTAGTCTTTTGCTGCAATTAATTTTGTAATGACCACTAAGACATATTTTGTAATACTTATCTTGTTTAAGAATGATAATTATCCATGAATGCTTAATTAAGAGTGATTATTGTGTATTGCTGAGATTTAGTGGATTATGTTTATGACCTTGCTCTTGGGGTCATGACATCTAAGAATCAAATCTAATTCCCATTGGCAATTTTTCCTCTAAGGTTAATTAAATGAATTTCCATTCAAAGATTATGTAAAAATGCAGAATTAACAACTCAATTAATCCAAATACTCGAATTTCAGAAGCAAAAATTAAATCAATACATCAATTCGAGCTTCATAAACCCCTAACTACAAGAAACTACTCAGACATGGGAGAAGAGAAAGAGAAAGAAGAAGAAGAAGAAGAAGAAGAAGAAGAAGAAGAAGAAGAAGAAGAAGAAGAAGAAGAAGAAGAAGAAGAAGAAAAACTCCAAAAATCCATGACCGAGAGCTCCAATTCGATTCCTCTTTGTGGAAACTTCGAGACTTGACCCTAATCTTCTCTCTCAATCTCTCCCAATGACAGTCTAACAGAAAAACAGAAAAATAAAACTGAATCCCCGGAAATCTGAGGGCTTCTGATATTTATAGAGATTCCCAGATTTGCGCATTATCACTTTCCTCAAAAATAGTAGCTACGCAGAAGGTTAGTTGGTTGCGCGTTAACACTTTTATGAGAAAAAGTGGCTACGCGCAACTTTGCTGAATTGAGAGCTCTCTGGAACTATCACTCTTGCTGATAAAAGTGTCACCACAGAGCTCAAGTAGTTGCGCGTGATCACTTTCGATGACAATAGTGGTTATGCGGAGCTTTCATGATATTTTGCCTCTCTGGAATGCTCACTTTTAATGATAATAGTGATAACGCTGAGCATGCTGAGTCTGAGACTTCACTGGAACTCTCACTTTTCCTGGCAAAAGTGGTAATGCCCAGGCTTCACTTCTTCTTTGAGCTCTGGAGTGATCACTTTCACTGACAATAGTGATCACGCCCAGTCTGCATTTCTTTGTTCTTGTGTTTTGGAGTCCAGACTTACTACTTTCCTCTTCCTTTCCATCAAGCCTCTATTTACATGAACCTTGCTAGAATTATTCCTTCAAAAACAACATTAAAAACTTAATTCCTAAGCAAAAAATTCCACAATTGCTAAGATAACTACAAATTAAAAGAAAACTTCAATTCATTCTCATTTTCTGAGTTTTTCTACTTTCTTCATATATTTTCCTTCTTTTTCTGAGTTTTTCTGCTTTCTTCATATATTTTTCTTATCAAATGAGTTAGAGTTATGCTAAAATATCAGTAAAAATATGGATTCATCACTGTACCAGTCCGGGAGCGACCCGTTCCGGTATCTGGATCCAGATAGTACAGCTCAACTTTCTAAAGCCACATGACTACCCACCTAGCATGTGACACAGTGCCCTATTCAACTCTAGTATGATGCAGCAATCAGTATATTAGAAATTTCAGCAATTACATGGATAGAATTTAACAATAGCTCATTCAGTATTTTAACAATAGTAATTATGTAACAGCTCAGCTAATTCAGCAATTTTCAGCAAATACAACATTATTAACTCAGCAAACAGCCCAACAATTTATTACACGTCATATTTAGCACATTGGGTCATCCTCCCTAGGGCTTTTCACAGTATACAATCACAATACTCTATCTTTCAGCTATCAAACTACTACTCCTAGGGTTCAACAACAATCAATCATATCAATACAACAATTTCATTCAAAAAACACAGCTCTAATTCTCTCTCAACACCACTCATCACTCCCAAATCATCAAAATGACCTAGGGCAAGCTCCCCTTACCTCATTTTTCAAGGTGCTCTCAGTTATTCAAGCCTAGAATCCACAAGTAAAAGGTTAGGGAAAGAGACAAGTCATACTAAAGAATCGATTGCTAGTCTAACCAATAAAGGTGTTGTTTCTAATTTGTAAGAGCTTTTTGAGTTAGCAAAGGCCCATGGTGCTGCATGCTTCAATATGATGAAGCTATTTATAAGAAGTGATCAAGCCATTGATACTGCTATAATTCATATGATAATTGAGCACTGGGAAAAAGAGTTTATTGGCATAATGGGCAAAGAAAACGTTTTAGAGGTCATAGATCAATATTGGTTCAATGCCTTTAGTGTCAAGCTTTACATTAGGTATTTGTTTTTACCATTTGTGTAATTATAGCAACATAATTACTTTAGTTCATTTCTTTATTTAATCCATTTCAATTCTTCTTTGATACTACAAGATATTTGTGTGAAGGTTACTTACATTGAGCACATAAGGCAAGTAAATTTTCATTTATATCTTCGTATGAAATGGACAAAAAACCTCCATCTAACCCTATGTCACAACCCCTTTTTGGAAAGGATAAATGATATATTGCTTTACTATTTCCCAGTATAGATTTATTTATGAGATTATATATATAAAAGATATACTTTTCAGAAATTAAACTTCGACATCTTAACAAAATAATAGAGCTCCAAGAGTATTTTCATATAACCCAAACATTTATATAATTATATGTATTTACAACAGTTGTTTCAAATGGAGTTCAAAATACAAATTTATAAACAAAAGTTACATTTCTTGAAAAATATAACTAAATAATCTAGATCTATCTCTAAGACCTAGACTAACAAAATAATTGAAGCTACAATTCTCCTAAAAGCGTGATGACTCTTACATTCCTTAGCCAGACCTTCCAGTATGAGAAGTAGTTGCATCATCTGTCACATCTACTCACATACCACCATATGATCATTGCAATACACACACCAACACAGACAATATATAAGAGTAAGCTTACAAAATAACAAACATGACCATAAATGGCAGAAAGTGAACATAATTATTTATATAGCTTATTTTTTCAATAGTTTTCAGCATATAACGCAGCAATACAACTCATCTAATGCAAAATTTAATGGCTTAGTTTTAACTAGTTTCACAGCCCTAGTAATCCAAAAAGAAACTACAATTTTTTGGTCTAGGAGAAACTCATCCCGGTATCTGGATCTAGACAAAGCATAACTCTGCTTGGCATGTTTCATAATTGTTACATGTCCTATGCCTTTAGCTTGGCATGTTTTCTAATCGCTCCATCCTACGCCCTCTAAAGATGTGAGTCAGCCCTAGTATAACAATATTTCATGCAAATGCAACATAGCCATATATTAAGGATTTCAACACATTATTTCACAGCACTTAATCAACCAATCTCAGCACATTACACTACAGCATTTTAACAATTATCTTAAACAAACATTTTCATGATAATACAGCTCAACCACAATTATGCATTTAATAGCTCAGCATTTACAACTTTTATTGTATCATCATATCAGCACTTATCCATTTATTTCAGCATACAGGATTCACAGTACGTGCCAAGTATTTCACAACCTTCATTAAATATTTTAGCATAACATGTATCAGCACAATAATCCAACTTTCACAATCAATCACATAGGTACTTAGTGTTCTACCGTAAGGTTTGTTCATACATTAATTCATTATTAGCTAAAACAAAACTATAAATATAAATATCTCAGTATCTAGTAAATGAATAAGGCCAGCTCAGGTAAGCTCCCCTTATTTAGAATATATTTCCTTAGATCGAACTCCACTTGAGTTCTAAAGAAAGAAATAGCGCTTGAGGGCTCAGATCTCCTCACTATTAGGAAATAAAAATCCTTGAGAAAAGAAACCCAAGAAGTAAGAAGTAGAGTTGGAGAACAAGATCTCAGAAGCTCACTTAGATTTGCACTAAATAGAGGTTCCCACTTTGATCGAGAAGAACTTCAGCCTTGAGAAGGTTTTCTCTAAGGAAAGAAGGTGAGATAATGAAGAAAAACAAGAAAGAAATATTGTCTGGTGAGAAATGAAAATTTTTCTACATTGAGGTCCCTTAAATACTCCTCTAGGTTTGCCCACTCTCGCTTGAGCAAGCTCTGCTCTTGCCAAAGCGAGCTCATCCTCACTTGGGCGAGAAAACTAGACAATGAAACTACCTAAATTTATATTATTCTCGCTTGAGCGAGGGACATCTTGCCTGAGCGAGCAACATTCTCGCCAGGGCAATGGGTAGCTACCCATTTTTCCTACGACTCCTCGCTTGAGCGAGCTTTTCTCGCCTTAGCAAGGTCATTTTTCGCCTGAGTGAGATCCCTTCTCGCCAGGGCGATGGGAGAGTTTGGGTGATCTTATTTGATCTCGGTTGAGCGAAACTGATCTTGCTTGAGTGAAACTAATCTCACTTGAGTGAGAACGGTCCAAAGACTCAGCCTCGTTTGAGCAAGAATTATCTCGCCTGAGTGAGACACCTTGCACCCAAAACTTTTAACTGAGGTAATACATGTCCTTGGCTATAATCCTGAGGTTATTACATACATATCACACTTAATTATATCAAACATAACAACCTATCTACACTGCAATTGCACCGCTCTTAAATCAACAATCATACAACTTTCATATTCATACTCCAACATATGAAAATCCATACAATTCAAGCATACATAACACAATTCAAGAGGAATAATACATATATAAATGCACTGGTCTGAAATCCCACATCTACATATAGCTAAAATGTTGAGAGTGAAGGTCACTTGGTTTTTGCACCTTACAATCTTGGGTAAGTCATTCTTATAAGCATGAGCATGCATATTTATTTAATAACTTTCATTATCATTTTTAATTATTGTAATCTTAAACATATATTTTCAGTATTAGTAAGCAACATGGGTCCTAGTTGCCATCAACACCTCTAATGAGACAATGTATTATATGGATTCTCTACGCAAACACCTGAAGAACAAAACACATATGTAGAACCTATTTAATAAGTAAGCATGGATGTATTTCAATAGTATATCATTTATAAATATGGTTGAAATGTAACTTACTTCTTTCATCCACCATTATTAATGCTCTTGTCACATATATCAAGCAGAGAAGTAAGTGCAGCCATTTAGAACAAAGATTCATCAAACAAGATGGGTCACTGTACATGTATATATATTATACAAAACCTTTTTTACTTGAAACTTATTACACTATATATATGACAATGTATATAAATTTGTGTTAATTCTAGTTTTTATGTTTTTTTCTTCTTCTACAAAGTGCCTAAGCAAACACATAATGATGACTGTGCATATTATGTGTGTGTCTTCATTGGAGATGTTTTGCACCATAGACCAACTACAATCTTAGCTAATGTAAAAGGATTCCATATCCAAAACCATTATATCGTTTGTATTTCTTCTAATTAAGTGTTTGCTCGTCTGGTTTATATTTAACTTAACTAAGCTTTGTATTTTGTTGTTTTGTCTTCATTATTTTCCAGAGTTCCAGATCCCAACATTTTTTGACAATAGAATTCATCAAGTACAAAAGGAGTGGTGTGCATATTTCTATCATAGATATTTAAAGGACACATTAAACACAATATATTTTTAGTGCTTTTTTACAAGACCTAGTCATATTTGTAAATATTTAAGGCTAAAGTGTATAGATTATTTTTCTTTTTTTACTGTAGTTCTCTATAATTGTAATATGTACATATGCATTTTTTATGTATTGTTTTATTACTTTGGAATATTCATATGTTCACAATTTGATTTGATTTTTTATTGATAAATGTAATGCATATGTGCTTTGAAATTTAGTATATCAGATTCTGTTTTATATTTTTATTCTATTTGCATTATTTCTGAATAATATATGATTTATTAGGTATGCTAAAATTTCAAATAATGTCATTTTTATTAAAAATCTAATAAAACTTTTCAAAACTTAAGAGAGCAGTTCATCAAAAATCACTCTCAAAAGTAGATTTTAGAGAACAGTTCATAAACAAATGCTCTCAAAAGTAGACTTTAGAGAACAATTCACAAATAACTGCTTTCAAAAATGAACTTTGGAGAACAGTTGACGTAGAATCACTTTAGTCATAAGTGTGAGATAAGAAAGCATGAAGTTTAAAAAGAAGTTACGCGGACAACCTCTCTAAAGTCTACTTCTGATAGCAGTTCCGTGCAGAACCGCTCTCCAAGTTTATAAGTGCGGGATAGAGTACTTGTAAATGTTTTCTAAGTTCAAATGGAATTACTCTCACATTTCTAAGTTCAAATGGAAATGCAAGATAGTAGTGTCTTATCTAGTTCTTTGTAAGGTAGTGTAACCTTTCAAGCTTGAATCATGGTCTCCATGTGGTTTACTGTTCCTTTTGCAGCATTCTATACCAAGTTTATGGGTCTGTCTAAACTTTTTTGACCTTGTATATTTGTTTATTTTGGAAGAAACTCCAAATTTAGTGCTATTTTTATGTTTGATTATGCGTCAATTTCTTTTCCAGTAAATCCACTTGTGGATAAAAGTGTTAGGAGTATCTTTCTTACTTGTTATATTAGGATCCATATCCTCTCCCGTAATTTGACGTTCAGTTTATTTTATTTTGTACTTTTGCGTAAGTCAAAAATTTTTGCTTAAACAAAAATGCAAAATTTTGCTTGACTAGACTGTTCAGATTGCGCCAAAATGGTAGAGGATCCAAATTTGTCATATCATGTCTATAAAAGACACACAATTAGTCTCTTTCTTTTTCCCTCTTCCATTAGGAGGATCATCATGTAATTTTCCCTTTGAACTAGTAAAGAAAACAAATGCATTCATAGTACAATCTTTTTTATTTTGTTTAAAGTTTAAAACATATATAGTTTTGCTCCATGTTTAAAATATTTAGATAAAAAATAGTAACATTTAGACATGGAGTCTCTCTCATTGGAGAAAGAGTTTATTACAAATTATTTTTTAAACTTTAAAATAAAATATCTTAAATATTTCTTAAGCATAGTTGCTTTTAAATATAGTTTAGGGATTTTTTATCTTCAAATATTAGTGTATAATAATAACATATATCAACTAAAAATAGAGTCAGAGTGTATTATCATATCCTTATATATAAATTAATAAAATTTGATATTTATAAAAAATTATTCAACAAAATAAGTAAATTAAGATTTATTTTTAGAATATATAAAGATTTTGTATATGCTATGAGATTAATAAATAATAAAATTTTATTAAAAATTGTAATAGCTAATATTCTCAATACATTAAATTTGTAATATTTTATAATTTTAATAAAAAATATTAAAAGTAAATTATATTATGTGTAAATTACTATACATAAGTTTTAAATAAAAAATATTATTTTATTAAAAACATATATAAATATATTATAATTTACATTTTTAAGACTTTTTTTTTTGTGAAGTAAAATGTATCATTAGAAATACAAGAGGAATGATAAAGTTAAATTTATCTTACGGATATCCTCCATAGGGATAGAAACAGGACAGATCAGGCCAGACTTTAATGTAAATAGGCTCGGCCTGTAACATAATTATTAGGCATGAGTCTGGCCTATTATCTGTTAAAAATTTTATTTTCAGCCTTACCTGGTCTGTCCTGAAGCCTGTTAATAAAGTCTGCTACAAAAAAAAATCTTAATATTAAAAAAAATATAAATATTTTATTATCAAATTAGTTTATATATTTTTCTGATTTTCATATGTGTTATTAATAACTATTAAAAAATTATAATAATCTTATAAATAATTTTTAAAATATTATTTTAGCATTAATTATAAATGTTCCATATTAAAAAAAATTATTTTTTTATTTTTTATTTATTTTTAAAAAATATTAAACTATTAAAGATTTTAGTTTTTTTAAGAATATATTTTATTTGTTTAAAGACATCTTATATTAAACAAATAAAGTCATATTGAACACAAAATTGATCACAAAAAATAACATCCACACAATTTGTTGAATAAGTTAAAAGAAAATTATTATATTTTAAAAAATAAATAAATTTAAACTCAATGCAATATATATATAATGACAATAATAATAATTATTTAATTAAAAAATAATTATAAACATTTAATTTTATTTTCTTCATTAATATGTTACTTTAAATTAATAAATGCACGTAAATTAATTACACTATAACATTAATATAGAAAAATATTACTGATACAATCAATTAAAATATATACTCATATATTACATATAAATTTATAAATTAAATAATAAATTAACTTTTTATTTATGTAAATATTTACATATTATTGAATTTCAAATTTATGTTAATAACTATATTTTTTTTAATAAAAAATCTATCAACATCTATGTTCAATTCATTAAAAATAATTATTTAAAATTTTATATATTTATATTTAGGTGTATGTTGTGATATCTTAAAATTTTTTTTATAAATACCATACTCAAAATATTTATACAAAAAAAAAAAAATGAAACACACAACAATTGGTAAGTTACAAAAATATATATTATTATATAATTTATTTAAAATTATATTATTTGTTACATGGTTCTATTATATATATATATATATATTAAATTTTTATTTTATTTTTTAATCATTTTTTTATAAATCTTTACTTTCAAATAAAATATAATTCAAATTTAAGTAATTTTTATTTATTATAAATAAAAAATTATAATATAATAATTTAGCATAAATAATAATAAAATTAAAAATATAAAAAATATATTAATATAATATAATTATTTTATTTTTAAATTTTAATTCTTTTAGTTTTGATTATGAAAAATATATTAATATAACATTAATATAATATAAAAAATATATTAATATAATATAATTATTTTATTTTTAAATTTTAATTCTTTTAGTTTTGATTATGAAAAATATATTAATATAACATTAATATAATATAAAAAATATTACTGATATAATACATTAAAATATATATTTATATATTATATATCAATTGATAAATTATTTATTAATATAATTTTTATTTATACTTTTTTACATAAATATTTATTAATTACTAAATTTTAAATGTATATTAACAACTATATTTTTAAGAAAAAAATTATCTACATCTATGTCAAATTTATTAAAAATAATTATTTTAAATTTGACATATTTATATTTAGGTGTATGACTATGTGCTATGTACCTGGTATCTAAAGTTTTCTTATAGGTACTTTACTAAAAAACTTTATACCAATAAAAGTAAAACACTTAATATGTTACAAAAAGTATATATTATTTTTTTATAAAATTTTACTTTTGAATAATATATAATTTATATTTATTAAATATAATATATTAATATAATAATTAAATATTAATTTTAATAAAATTGAAAATATAAAAATATATTAATATAAAATTATTATTTTATTTTTAAATTTTATTTCGTTTAATTTTGATTGAGTCTTGTTTCTATTTAAATACTTAATTACTCTTTAACTTGTTTAAATATAACAAATATAATAATTTATTATTAAATTGATTATTATTTAATAAATGTAATCATGTATAAATATTTTTAATTTTTAATAGAATAAAATTTTTATTTATTTTAATTATAAATAAAAAATTATAACATAATATATTAATTTAATAATAACTGAATTAAGAATATAAAAAATATATTATTAAATAACTTTATTACTTAAACATATTTTGACAGCTCTATTTTTAAATTTTATATATATATATAGGCTGTAACACCCTAAATTTTATAATATTGTTTAATTATTAAATATATGTATGTGTATGTGTGTGTGTGTGTATATATATATATATGTGTGTGTGTGTGTGTGTTTGTTGATTGACATGAGGATGTGTGTAATGATGTGGACTTATATGAATATGATTGTGAAAAGTCCAAATAGTGTTGTTGGAATGTAATGTGAATTGTGACTGGACTATAATAGATTGAATATATATGTGTGTGTGTGTATATTGTTTGGAGGGCAAGTGTACCCATCTTGAAGTAATAAAGGGTTCTTAAATTAAGTTTTCAAAATATTGTCCTACAAGGATTGATTTTTAATTACTAAGAATTTTCTAATTCAATTGCTTAAGCTTCAAAGATATGAAATTAATTAAAAACAAGAATTTATAAAATCAATTATAAAACTAAGAGTAAGGAATACAATGCACGTCGTGGTTAAACTTATCAGAGAGGAACCTAGGGCATATGAGTTTTCTCATTCAATCTTTTATGTTATTTCTCTATTTAACTCTAAATTCAATTTTCTTGTGATTACCAATCATTCATACAAATACTATTAATATCCAATGGTCATGCAATATTAATATTCTTTTCTCTAAATTAATATCCCCAATGGTCATGCAAGACATTAATTTAAGAAAGTTTTAGGAGCTTACGAACTTGTTAATTTAATAACGATTAGAAGAGAAAGATTGGTTTGGTCCACCTAATCTATTGTCTCATTTTATCCTATAGATCTATTAATTAACCGAGGTACGGTCGCCTGACAATATAATTAATTAAGATTAAGAAAGAAGCACAATAGGATAAAATCTAATCACAAAGCAAAAATCAAATTTAGATTCAAATATCAAAATTTCATAAATTCATGAACAATAGTTCCCATAGCCCTAGCTATCGACTTAGTTACTCATGTTAAAGAAAAGAACTAAAACAATCATAAATAAAGCCATAGTCAAAAGAAATAGTAAACTAGAGTGTGAGATGTATTCCCGGTCTTCAAGTACGATCGCTTGAAACTCCAAGTGTCGCCAAGCATGTGCCAAGGATCTCGTGCAAGAGAGATGAGATCAGATGTATTTTAGAGCCAAAGTCAAGATGTCAAAAACGGTTCTTTTACGATGCATGAGATCTTCCCTTTTATAGGATTTGAAAACCCTAAAAACTATTCATAATTGGGCTTCCCGCAAATGAGGACGGCCGTACAAGGCCTTAAGCACGACCGTGCATGGGCTCGAAGCACCCTCTTGCTTATTGAATGGGTCTGGGCGTGCTGATTGCTGCGAAGCTCTAATCTTCCATCAATTTGGGCCCAGAATGCACCCAAAATCCACTTGCGGCCTCTTTATACCAAACTGCACAATTAATATATAAATTAATGTAAAAACTAAATAAAATAAAGGTCAAATATGAATATATGGGTTGTAAAAGAGGGCTTAATTACAGACTTATCATGTATACAGGCTAAGTGTGGATGCTGCTGCAGGGAATTCTCGCTGTAGCGAGAAGGCACTGGGAGAAATGGGTGAAACTGTCGCCTTGTCCCTATAGCAACAAAGCCACAGTTTGGGCTGCATTTCTGGGTACAGTCTCTCTTTAGCGAGATTCTGTAGAAACCAGTGTCTATTTTCGCTGTAGCGAGTGTGTCGCGACTAGAAGAGGATTTAAAGGGGTTAAGATTTGGGGAAGCTTTACTTTTCACTTTCCCTTCAAAATTTCTTGGATTCTCTCACTCCCAAACCCTATTTCACTAATTAAATTGCCTCCAAGCTGCTTAGGAGCAAGATTAAAGGTTTGATTTGTGTAGAGAATGCTTAGAGGTGAGTTTTAATGGTTAGAGTTTCGGTTTCTCATCCCCATTGTCTGATTTTTCAGTTTTCCTGAGTTCTCATGGGATTCTTCCATGTATTTAGGTCAAAGTTCATGTGGGAGAGCGGCCTACCTTGTTGATTTGGTATAGGTCTTCATTTGAGATAAGGGAGGACTATATCCTATCTCATTATGTTTAATTTACTGTTTATTTCGTTAAATGTTGCAATGTGGTTGAGATAGAGAGTAGGAAATGTGTGATGTGATGGAAATTATTGTGTGTTTGGAGTGAAATGTAAATTAATTGTGGGGTTGACATACCCTTGATTGAGAATATGTGTCATGTTGAGGATTGATGATTGAATAATGTAAATGGTTGGAAATGGATATGGATGACATGTTAATATGTTGTGTGATGGAATAATGGCATATGTACTGAGTGTGGTGAATGAATGTGGGCCTCTATGCTGTGTAATGTGAATAAATGTGGGCAAATATGCCGTATATGATATGCTATGGATGGTTCAGTGATATACTGGAGATGTGAAAGATGGGGACGTTAGAAATACCTTGGGGAAGGGAGAGTGGTGGTGACACCAACCATGAGCGTGGGTGCACCACAGGCCACACACTCTCCTCCTGACTAGACCTCTGACCAACACCTTTGCTGTAACATCCTCATTTTTGGCTCCCTTCCATGTTCACGTGTGTAATGCGATTTTCCTTTTTTTCTCAAAGATAATTCAATGTGTATTACAAAATTTTATGATTTTGGTTAAAGAAGTTTTGATATAAAAGTATTTATTTTATTTTGTTCAAATAATTCGTCAGTATGTGTTCAATGTTTTAAGAGATGGATCTCAATGCTTTGAATTATTTAGAAATCCTGTAATTATATTTGAGTTTCAAATGCTATACGCACGAGCAGAGGCGGCATAGTAGTAAAAGGGTTAGTCCTTAGTCAGGAATTGGAAGTCTCTGGGTTCAAACCTTAACAAGGTAGATTTTGCTTCAACGAGGCTTTTCAGAATTTTAATTCATAGGATGAATTGCGAAATGGCTAGACTGCCCTCACAGCGAAACCATAAGATAGGTGGTGATAAGTGGCAAAATGTGGCGAGCTCTTGCATGCGTGATGACATGTGTCAGCCACGTGTCGAAATAGGAGAAGCTCTTGCATTCGTGACGACATGTGTCAACCACGTGTCAAAGAAGGAGAATCCCTTGCATGCGTGATACCATGTGGCAACCACGTGTCGAAGATGGAAGACCAGCCCTTGCATGCGTGACATATATGCAGCCATGTGTTGAAAGGTTGGCAAAATCAAAATTCATTCTTTCTCCCTCTCGTAAAGTCCTCTCTCACTCTCTTTTTCAATTTTTATCTTTCTTAATCTTGGTCTCCACTATAGAGGTGCATGAAAGAATATAAATGGACTACACGTGTAATCTAACTCTTTCCAACTTATGGATTTAAAATTTGGCAACTGGAATGTATGTCTTTGTGTGTGTAATAAGAGGGAGCAGAATTGCCTAGTTGTCTCACGTTCTCCCACCCAATTTCTTGTTGCATAGCAAGAGAATTAGAAAGAGCTCTCGATTACCTTATTACAACTCTTTAAAAATTCTGGTTTAAACACTTAGAGAGAGAAATATGAAACTGCATCCAGGTAGGTATCCCATAAATTTACATTTCAGCACTCAAGTCCCACTCCCTCATTCTCTCTTCCCTTTCCATTCTAAAGTATTCACCTCCACTGCATTTCTGCCTCTGCATTCGTGAAGAGCCAAGACCACTTTTGAGGGGCAGGAAAGCAAACCAAAACAGTATTTTTGATGAGCCAAAAGTCAGACCAAGGTGAACTTTCCCAAGAACTTGTTGGTTTTCCTAGAAAAGTTCATGTTTTCCCACATGCAAGCATTCTGTCCCAACATTCTTAGCCCCTAAACATTGTGATCTTTAACATACATTCACTCCCTTGTATAGTTCACACTCTTAGCTATGCACATCACTTAGTGGAATTGAGATCGGAGTTTGGATCGTCAAGATACGCTAAAAAAACGCAAGTACCCGTCCAAGATTTCATTTTTCTGGTACATGCGAGCAAAAAATGATTTTTCTGCACCTTGTGAATGATCTAATGTAACATGCAACCCTTCCTTTGTTTTCCTCATAGAATAAGCTTTCTAACATACTATCGCAAGCTTGATTTGGAGTTCGTTTCACCACTCTAACATTTAATCCTGTAAGTATAATCAAAGCTAAATTTTACTAGTTGAAGAGCCACTGTTCTTGAATTTCTGGGAAAAATTTCATGTATAGAAACTGACATTTAAACCTTTCATATTGTTCCTTGTTGCCTTAACTTTCCAATGCACTTTGCGGCTCGTCAGTCGGACTCTAATTAATCAAGACATGCACAAAATGGTGAGACGTATGCAAAATTAAATGCTTCATAGAAAAAGTCTACGTTTTTCATTTTGCATGCAAATAGTTCTACATATTTTACTTGCTAAACCCCCTTGTTTTTAACTTGACCTTATTCCTTCACATAGTACACTTCATTAGCTTTCCATAGCCACTTTCGGAGTAAGATTTGGAGCAAAGATCAAGGAGAAAAACTATTTTTACCATGCTATATCTAATTCTGAAAAATTTATGAAGATAATGAAAAGAATGTGTTTTTAAATCCCCCTTCATCCAACTTAATGAACATTCATAAACACTTATGAAATCCTTGTAATTAGTTCTTTCCAACAAGCTATCTTAAGCCCATTTTCGATCTCATTTGCTAAGTCAAAATGTCGGGACAAGTGGAGGTCTCATTTCAAAAATCAGCAGACACACTCTGTATTAATGTGAGTGTTGAGACCAATCTGCATTTCCAAAAATTTGAATGAGCACATTTTTATAAAGCTCGATGTCTTAGCTTTCAAACAAAATCAGTTGGACTTGATTTAGATCACAAATTAATGTGACATGCAATTTTTAATGAAGTTGTCTCATAATTTCTTTTCTCTGCTTACAACAGCAAAAGTCTTCTTTTTGAACTACTTGCATGACATAACCTTTTCATCAAGTCATCTTTTGCTCAATTTGAAATCCATTTGATGTTTCAATGACATGCATAAACTAAGTATCTCAAATCTGCCAAAACAATCCATGACAACTGAAACACCTCTTAAAATCATTATTCTGTACCACCTATGTACATAAAAAAATTATTTTAAGATCATCTCCGTAATCCTTAGGATGTTAGTTTTCAAACATTTTTTGCGAAACTCAATTTGGAGGTCATTTTCCCTGTTGTTAGTCCAAAAATCTCGAGCTACCAAATGCAGAATTCTATAAAAATATTTTTCTAAAATTGCATGCGGCAGCAACTCTCTCAATTTCTAGAAAATTATGCATATGGAAAACATTTTCTAACCATTTTCCTATATTCTAGGTTATATAAGCTTTTTAACAAGCTATCCAAAGTTTGAATTGGATTCTATTTGCTTCCCCAAAGAACGAGGATAAGTCAGCAACTCATTCTCTAAATCGTGACAGTTTTACCTTTCCAAAGAGTTATCTTGAGCTCGATTTGGACACCATAGCACTCAATTACCCTCCATTTGGTAAGTATACCAAAACTTGAAATTCTAGTTGTTTAGAACTAAGTACCTTGTTGTACCGATATTGTTTTTAGCTAACAAAAAATTATTTGACTTAGTTTAAAACCTCCTTTAATGAGCTTTATGTTTGTTTCTGAATGAGAAACACGCCAGTACCTCGCATACTTCATTTGAATTCTAAACTCCTAAATTATGGGCTCAATCATAAGAACCGCTCAGAAAGGATTATTGTCGACCCCGTTAAGAAAAACATGAGTATAACCTAAACAAGGTTGAGAGTGGAGCATCTTTCCTCACCACACCGAGTTATTCTCTAAGGTGGGGGGGGGGAGGAACTTTCATATGACTCGAGTTAGGAGTTGAGGGAATGGATAAGAATACACTTGATGAAATTATCAATCTTGTGTGTGGTTGAAAGCTCTTGAGAATTCCTTACTCTCTTTAGTTTATAGATATGTATTTGATATTGAGATTGATATGTTTGCTTATGTTACTATGGTGCACATATATGTGTAAAATTATGTGATTGAATTAAGCAAAATTTCATTGTAAGTTTTAGACTCCTAAACTTGATAAAAACTAAGGAGAATGGAATTGTCCTTTATAATGTAGCATTAAGAACACCAAGACTAGTTAAATGAACTAAGCTATAAATTAACATGTGTATTCTATCACCTAAAAAAATCAAATTAAAATATGCTGGATAGAAACACCTAGGCACGTGATTCTTGATAATTTAGAAAAAAGATATGACCCTTTAATCAAATTGTTGCTTAGTCAATCTAATGAACCACTAAGTCTCATAACTTTAAGTCATGCTAAGCTTAATTACGCTAATTTATAATTTTAGTTTAAACAGGCAAATCGATAATAAGCAAGAAATTGGATAAGTTTAACAGATGTTCCAATAATGGATGAAAAAGGAAAGAGAAAATGAAGCCTCAATTTAGGCATCCGACCCTTTAGAAAATTTAATTGAATGTGGTATAAAATAGGAACAAAATGACTTAGGTTATGTTTAATAAAATACTAGTCATGTTAACTATACCCGTGGATTTAGAAAATAATAATAATAAAATATAAATCCTTGTATATATCAAAGTGTCTGATGAAAAGATTGAATGAACTGCCAGCAGGAAACTTAGACAAACCTAATATAGGACACCTACGAGAATAAAATCTACCTTTACTGGTGATGATGAAGGCATTATGGTTTTGAATATGATATTATTTGCATATGCATAAGTCATGCATACATTATTACACTTGAATATGAATGTAATGATTGCATGATTTTAAAGTCTGGTTTGGCACATGTGAATTGATGACCCATGGCTAGTTGAAAGCATGTAGAAATGCATAGGCAGGTGGATTGAGGCCCCTATTGTGATTATAAGACTCTGAAGGGGTGTGTATGCGCTAATGAGAATACTTAGAGAGAATTGACATGTAAGTATAACCACACTATTGAGTTTAGCCACTTGCTTGTCTTGGACCTAGAATTCGTAATAGAACATTATCGATTGAATCAAGGAAAGCAAATTTTACGAAAATCTAACATCTTTTCAATCATGAGTAGTAAAATAACTAGGTGATAAAATTGAGAATTCAAAGAAAGAGACAAGGATAGTGAGCTAGGGACCCTTAGTGGATGTGCTTGATAGCATTGGTATAAGTATATGTCAATCTCTTATGGAAATTGTCTGAATACTTGAACATGGAATGTTGATCCTAGATTTCAACCAACGCCTGAGTGCGTGATGTGAAACAATATGAGATATTAATCTTGATTTGAACTAGCGCTTGTGCGTGTGATACAGATATTGAGCTCCAAAGAGAAATGAATTATTCATATGGCAATGGGTGTGGATACCTCTCTCTTGTGAAGGAAGTCACGAGGTTATTTTATAACTGTTGTTGGTGAAAGATAGGGAGGACCTCGACATCTAGGGGATTTAATGGAGTTGGGTGACTTACCAATAGCCCTATGAGTGTCCTAGGCTCCAGAACTCTGTCTGGGAGTCTCCACGCAATGCTCCTTTATCTTGACCTTCTCTTGAGGCTTATCATGTTGGTCGAGCTAGATCAGTCGGTGGAGGTTTGAGTCCCCACCAAACATGAGAAATGTTGGCTGGTTAGTGAAACTCCCAACAACTTCCGATGATAGGAATGGATCCAAGAGTCATATAAGCATAACAAATGATTTTAAGCCAAACCAAAAGTCAACATATGCATAAGTCCCATGCATCATAGTCTGGCATTGAATTGGAAATGTATGAGGTGCCTACTTGTGAATGAATGAAATTATTTAGATTATATTGGTTAAGTTTATTTTTGAAAATTAATGTTTTATATAAGTTTATACTTTCTCCTATTTATTTCTTTCCTTCTTTTCAAATCCTAACTGCTTTTATGAGTATTTAAAAAGTCTCACCCCTCTCTTTTATTCTTGTTTTGAAAATCTTTGATGTTGTGTCCAGGGGCACAAGTATACTCGAGGATTATAAGAAGATTCCGTTAGCAAGATTACTACATCCAGAAACACAGTTGTGTCAGTCGGATCATGGTCCCACAAGGGAACTCCTATGCACGTATGGACTTCTATATATTAACTAGGGTTATTAGAGTCAATGGGTGAGTAATTCTTTGATGTTAGATTTATACTAAATTGGTATGATATTAGTTAAGGATTTAACATTTACCTCATGAACTAATGTGGTATGGGACGCATTAGATCCTTGAATACAATGTGTAAAGTGGTATGGGACACCTTATGCCTTGTCCGAATGTTAAGTCATTCTCTAAGACTACCAAGGAAGAAAGCCTGACAAGTTGCTTGTAATTGAAAGTGTGTTTGCTTGATTAGAATATACATGTGATAGACTGTATAAGAATAATTCACTAAGAATAAAAATCAATTTAGTTTAGGTAAAAAAAATAAATAAAAAATTAGCATTTTCAACATGAAAAAAAGGTCGTTACATTTGCTGAGCGACTTGTGAGGTAGGGGTAACTGGCGACCATCCATGGTGTGAAACTGCGATCACAGTGCCACAATGAGCGAGGCTATGTGCAGTAAACGCACGTGTGTGAAATGTTGATGCAGTGAGTGCACCAGTTATGTTTTGAATTGGAATAGATGGTGAATAATGATTGTGACTCAGATTGAGATGCTTGTGTTGTGGATGCATGATTTAAAATATGTTAGTAAATGTGTAGTATTTAAGGTAAGTCTTTATGTTCATGTGTGTTGGATAATATAGAGTACTCACCCTTACATTTATTTTTAGGTAACTAAGATGATCAGCACCAGATTCAATGAAGGAAGGATGAACTGCTATAAGACTTAGATTGTATTTTGAAATTATGATGTAACTGAATTAGTCCTGTAGCAATCTTTGATATAAACTTGTAATCTTTTATTGTTTTGAACTATTTTATGAAACTCTGTAATAGGATCTTTTATTTAAATGAAAATTTTATTACTCCCATTTTGCGAAATTATTACTTAGAAATTAATTTAAGGTGTTACACAGGCCGACTTGTCAAGCTTAACAGGCTTTGTAAATAGCTCAGACATGGCTTATTTACTTAAATAGACTTTAAAAAAGTCTAAGCCTTATTTATTTATTAAAAAAGTCAGGCCTAAACCAGACTAGACTGCCTAAGAGACCTCTGACCTGTTTTCATTCCTAATCTTCCATAAAACTTGTTTCTGTTAGCTAAATAAAAGGAAAAACTTTCAAATAAATCGAATATAAATATAAGACGGAGACCATATTACAACAATGAGACAATGTGGGAATAATTTTGAAAATAAAAAAAAAATAAGACTATGTACTGTTTTTAAAAATAAAATAAAATATAAATTTATATTATAATTCTTTTTTAAAAATTATTTTTAAAATAAAAATCAAACATGTTACAAAATTCACATATTAAATCAAATATATAGGAAAATCATGACTTGCAACATTTTGAATTTGGCCAAGTGTAATTTACAACTTTCAAGTAAATGAATAGTAAATAAATAATATATTAAATTTGTGCTGATATATTATATGATGTATTTATTTATAAAATTTTAAATTAAACTTTTAATTATTTAAATTGAATAAACACTAAAAGAGAACGTTTATAACAGAACTAAATAGTATAATTGGCAATAACAATTTGATAATACTAACCAAGAAAATTAACCAAATGCCAACCAAACTCAGCCAACAAATAGTATTATGTGAGGGGAAAATTATGAAATAAAAAGCAAGAACTAAAGGCAAACTAGATGACATCATAAGGGTCCAAAATATCCACTTTGAGCATGATTATTGGGGACCACTTTCCAACATGATAAAATCCGAATTTGGGGAAGGCTCCAACAACAAAGTTACTCCATTTTAACTCCTCTAAATGGTCAGGAACTCCTTGCCCCATAAAACCAAGAAAAAAAAATTAAAAAGCATTCCCCAAATACAAGGCCTAAATTCATGTGTAAATGGAGCAAATTTGAAGACTTAACCAAAATTCCTAAATCCAGCCAAACCAAACTCTTCTACACACCTGACCACATCCAACACATGCAAAAAATAAATCCCATCACTCAGCCATGTCACTTTTCAAGCCAACAAAGTAGGAAAAACTCCAAAAACACTAAATAACCCCACCACCAAATTTAGCAAAAGAACTTCAACATTTGAGGACTTTTTTGGACAAACTCAAAGATGACTTGGAAGGGCAGTAAAGAGGCTCAAATCAGACTAAGAAAAAGAGGAGACAGAAGAGATCAATACACCCTTGCAACCTCACCCAAAAAGACAAAGACAAAATTAAGTTTAGGAGGGAAGTATAGTTCATAAATTGAGAGAATACTTTGCTAATTAACTTTAAGTCAAGGGGAACCCAACCCTTTATATTGAATGAAAAATTTCATGGGTCTAAGTGATATATGAAAACAAAATTAATTTGAACAAGAAAATTGTTAAGAACAACGGAAATAGGTCTTAACCAACTGTAAGTGGGTATTTTGAGAGAATTTTATTGATGACTTCGCTTGTTATGTTTATTGTCATGATATTATGCTGATTATATATGAATCCATGTCTTGAAATTGATTGAAGGTTTTGTTAAAGTTTTTTATAAATAATCAGGAGTTTTCTGTCAGAAATTGTTTATTATTTCTATAAATTTTCTTTTGATGCATGATCTGAGTTCTAAGTTTTTGTTTAACTTTTATATGGCATAAATACTCTAAACTTAGTAAAAAAGTTCATGACTAGGCTTTGGTAGAACATAAAAAGGGCTTTTTCATAAATTTTTAAGAAGATTTACGATTTTGAGATAGTTATAATTGCTTTTGTATTGTTTTTTATTTTTTAGAAAATTTTTTAAAATAAAAAAATTTTCTTAAGATATCAGCTTATATTATTATAATACTCTTGATATTTAGATTTATTTTGACTTGAAATAATATTTTAAAGGTATTTTTGAGGATTTTGAGTGAAAGGGCAAAAGGAAAATGATTTAAAAATCAAAACATACTAAGAAAAGAAATTTTATTTACCTGTTCATTCAGTTATAATTCATTTGTATTCAAAATCTTTAAAATTTTAAAAATTAGATAAGATACTACTTAACTGGTATGATTTTAAGAAACAACGTAAATTTGTCCCTCTCTATATATAAGTGATCAATCGCAAAAAATATAAAATATTATTAACATTCTTCTATGTTAATGAATGGCAAAATTGTTGCTTTCGTAGTTAAATTCAAAACATGAATATAATACACAAATTATACATTAATTCATTAGTGTTCCACTACCAAAATTTGATAAAGATAAAGAATTAATTTAATTTGAGATTTGTTATATTCTCATTTTTCTACTTTTTTATAAAAAAAATCTAAATGAAAATATTTATTTACTATCATATTAAAAACATAAAATATATTAAATACTTTTTTATTTTATAATTATAAGAATTTATATATATAAAGAGTAAGAGAATTTAAGATTATGCATTTTAATTTAATTGCCTCGTGCACAAATATTCTAAACCAAACGACTCTGACCTAATCAAAGCTCTGTATAAAGTCATAACAGGTCTAAGAAGCTGATTGCACTGTCTCTTTTGTGTTTTCAATGTAGATAAAACTCAGATAATATTATAAATAATGTTAGTACTATTTCTCATTAAAAACGAAGTTTTATTTTAATAATGTGTATCAATCTTTAAAACTGTAGTTTGTTATTTTAATAATATTGATTTTTATAATGCAAATTATCAAAATAAAACTATTAATAAGAGAAAAATATACTTAACCTTTATTTTTTCTAAATTAAATTAACTTAGACTTCATTCCTCATGACTGAAATAATAGAAACTTAAACATAACAAATGTTTATATAAAAAAATAAAATATACAATTTTTAAGTTCAATATAAATTAGTCACAGTTATGGACAGTAACTTTATATTTTAAATGATTATTCTAAAACATTGGAGTCACTTTACAATAATGTAAGGAACAAGAAGGTAGGCATCCATGTGTACTCCTAAACACAACTCTTCATTTGCTTTTTCTGGTGTGTTATTAGGCGAGGCCATGTTTTCACTACAATATGCATCTTTTGCTCTTTATGTTTATTTGTGTTCCTGCTAGAAAAACACTAATTTTTTGACTTCTGCCTGAGTAGGATGACATTCTTCCGTACGTTACTGACGTGAGGAGAGTATCTGTAAAAGGCACTCCAATACTGAAGTCAGGTTTCGGTTCTAAGCAGCAAATACTATTTTGTAATTAAAAGTCAACCTCTTACTTGTACCTCTTACTTGTACCTCTTACCTTTCTTTTATAAGAAGTATTATGGGCTAACGTCAGCCTTAGTTTTGTCCCTAATTGGGTTAACTACCTTATACGACTGAGGGGGTACTCAGTTCACTTTTTTCTGTAGATAAAACCGGATAGTGTCTTATCTGGTACAATGTGAAAGATAGCTCTATCTATTCTGAAATCTTCCACACTGTCTCTTGGACATTGATTATGGTCTCTCTCTCCTTTCATTCTCTTTTTCTGAAAACATCGTTTTCTGTTTTTATTCCCTTGCAAGCTCAAATGGGTTGTGAAAAATTTTGTATTTTGAGAGAAACAATCACGTGTAATTTTTCATCTGGGAGTGTGGCTTTGTTTTGTTTTTCTGATAATTGTAACTTGTCTGTTGAAACATGAATCATAGATCCTAAGACAGACATACTTTTTCGCTGCATTTGTTTTTCTGTGGCTCTTTTTCAGTTTAGAAAACCTGAGGAATCGAATTAATAATTATAACATCAAATTGTATGTTTTTTTATTGGATCTGTGGTAACTTAATGGCTCGTTTGTATGAAAAAGTTTTTTATAAGTAAAGCTTTAACCTATCTTATTTATTATAAATACAGACAATTAAGATGGGTGCCGTTTGGTGGCGGGTGAAAAATAGCAGTTTGAAAAAATGAGTTTTAATAAAGCCGTGACTAAAATTTTATTTATTTTTATATTAAAAAAATCTTAAAAGTTCAAGTTTAGTAATTGATTATAAATAAAGAAAGTATTAATACTTTTATTTGCCTATTCAAATGAATGGTAATTTAAGATTAAATAGTGCAACTAATATTAAATATTGACCTTATATAATTTTTAATTTTTGAGAGTGTGTCTCATGTATAAAATATTATTGTTATAAGGAAAAATAAGATTTAAGGTTTCAAAATAATTCTTAATCTCAAATCATATTTTATTTTAAAAATAAAATAATTTTATAAAAAGATATTTTATTTTTTATTTGAAAGTTAACAAAGTTCTAATAATTTGAAAATAAATTTTTTATATTTTATTTTAGAAACAAAGTTTTTATATTTTATTTTCAAAACAAAGTTGATCACTTGAAAATATTTATTTATTTATTATTACTACTTTTGCATATTTTTATGTTTTTTTAAAAGATTTAACATCTAAAATTAACCTTCACAAAAAACAGAAAAAATACTTTATTTTGAAAATGATTTAACATTCTAAAAAATTTTAATTTTATTTCTTTTTTATTTTTATTATTATTTTAACTATTTTAATAAAAAAAACTCATCTTTATATTTTATTTTGAAAAATAATAATTAGAACATTTAATTGGAAAAGATTTCCCTTTATTTTTTATAATTTTTACACAGGTTGGGATGACATTTGAGAAAGAAAAAAGGTGAAGAAAAAAAAAGAAATAAAAAAAAGAGAAAAGGATGAGCAACCACACACGCATAAAAAAAATTGAAAATAAAGAGACAAAGAGAGTAAAATAATGAAATAAAAAAAATAAAGAAATAGTTCTGTAATAATTTCTATTTATAATGAAGGACAAATAAAATAGAAGAATAATTAAAATTTATACCTTTTTCTTTTGTATCTTATTGTATTTTGTGTGAAAATTTTCCTCTTAAAATTTTTTCTATAAAATTTTTTTTTGTGTGAAAGAAATTTATTTTGTATGTGCAGGTTAGTCACTATTTATAATAGAATTAGTACATAATAAAAAGAAATTAAATATATTTTTTACCCCTTAATTATTTTAATTTTATTTTATATATTCCTAAATTAAATGAAAATAATGATTACTATTTACAAAATATCTTTATGTTTTAATTGATTATATGTCTTTTTAATTATTTTTTTTATTTTTTAAAATTCATTATTTATGATTTAATGAAATCGGCAACCCAGAAAAAAAGTAGGTGTTCACAATAGATGATGGTGATCAACAATGTCTGGCGTATTGTTAAATACTATTAATTATATAGTTTTGGCATAAAATTCCATTGAAATTTTAGTTCATCTTTTATATTACTAGAAACTCGTAGCATTCCCATGTTTTGTGCCGTGTTCAGGTATTGTTTTGAAGAAAGCAAGGATGTGCAAGAAGGGAAACGACAACAACACTGACGTAGGAAATGCACATCTTAGCGGGAAATATAACCGTTAATTTAATATTAAAGTATATTTGTGTGTGTGCGCCTTTTCTTATATGTGTCATTAAGATGAGAATTATTTTAAACGTATGTTACTGTTAGTTAAAAATTATAATTCCTTAAATAAGAGTAATGATTTTTTTATTTGTAACTATTTGACATCTGCATAATAATTATTCTTCAATATAAGTTAATATCACTGCTGTAAATATGAATTATACTAATATAGTTGGAGTAACTAAATAATAAAATCTTTCTATAATTATAATTCTATTTAGTAGCAAGAACATGCTGATAATTCATTCTTTAAAACATCAATACACTTGAATTGAATTTTTTGAAAAAAATTATCTCAACTAACATAGTTACTTATTTAAACTAGTTTAAAATGTGATAATGAAGAATGTGATCAATAAAGTAAAAGAGTGCATGATTAATGCTCTTGTAAAATTAAAATTAGTAAGGGCTCTTAACAAAATATAGTAAAGAGTGTTAGTTAGAAAATAAGTGTGAGGTCATTTTCAATAATTGTGGACACCCACAATGTCATTTACCATCCTAAATTTTCTTTAAATTTTTAAAATCGGCTCAATTTCCTATATTCCATTGTGTATTTCTGTAACTATTCATATTAACTCTTTTTCATCACTTTTTACTAATAATCCACTTTTCTTCATTTATTCCTCATCATTTAATAAAATAAATCATTCCTATAAAGTATGTTTGGACTCAGTCCAAATCACATATATTGAAGAAAATAATTTTAGTCACTCAAGGTCAAACAAACATGTATTATCAACTTCATATAATAGCTAGAAATCTCGTTCAAGCATATATTTATGAAATAAAGAAACACATCATTACACTCTCATGAATATAAAATATATATAATATTTTAACGATGAGATATAGCTCTCTTTACTTTGATGAGATAATTTAGAAAAAGATTTGTGAATGATATCATTCGAAGAAGTAAACTCTTCCTAAATTTTACAAAGTAAAACACTTTTAAAAAGGAGGAAATGAAAAAATAAAAGTGAAATTGGAGACTGAGCTCTAAAAATTTTACTTGGAGTCGATTATAACAAATTTCTAAGTTTGAATTTGAGAGAAATTTAGAATTAAAGGAGTTTTCAGAAATAAAGGTGAGAGATCTTGTCAATAGTCACATTCTTTTAATTAGAGAAAATAATTGATTTACATTTAAACACATATTCTTATATTAAAAGATAAAACTTAGATAATATTATAAATAATGTTAGTACTATTTTTAATTAAATTTAAAGTTTTATTAATAATGTTAGTACTATTTTTAATTAAATTTAAAGTTTTATTAATAATGTTTGATACTGGTAATATGTTATTTTAATAATGTTGATTTTTATTATATAAATTATCAAAATAAAACTTTAATGTTAATAAGAAAATAATATACTTAAACTTCAGTTTTTTCTAAATTGAATTAACTTAGACTTCATTCATCATGATTGAAATAATAGAAACTTAAAAGTAACAAACGTTTGAATAAAAAATAAAATATAATTTTTTAAAATTATATAAATTAGTCATTTATGGATAGTAAATTTATATTTTAAATAATTATTCTAAAACACTGGGGTCACTTTACAATAAAGAACAACAACGTAGGCATCCTGTGTGTACTACTATATGCATCTTTGCTATCCTTGTTCATGTTTATGTGAAGGATGGCTCTGTCTATTTTGAAATCTTCCACGTTGTCATGACCCCAATGGCAAGGTCATAAACATAATTCACTAAATCTCAGCCATACACAATAATCACTCTTAATTAGGCATTCATAGATAATCATCAAGGAAATCAACATGTATTGATTGAGAATAATGCTTAAACAATATAAGTATTATAAAATATGACTTATTTGTCATTACAAATATTAATTACAGCAAAAGACTAATACATGAGAATGTCCTAACGTATCCTATTACCTAATCCTCCGCTTCTCCATCAACTACTCCAGTCAACCTAGGAAGCCAAAGCCTCACCTGCCTGATCTGCTCACGTACCAAGATACGATCATCGCAGCACAACATTATAACAACAATTGCAAGGGTGAGCTTACAAAAGAAACAACATATCAAGTAAAATAATCGTAGCAAATCAGCAAGAAACAGCAATTACAGCCCATACAGCCCAACCCAACTCATGCTCATGCAGTAATGAGAAACAGTGTCCATCTGGCCTTTAACAGCACATTCAGCAGGTCCAAAGGAACTATGCCAGTTCAGGAGCGACCCATTCCGGTATCTGGATCCAGATAGTACAACTCAGCTTTCTAAAGCCATATGACTACCCACCTAGCATGTGACACAGCGCCTATCATGACAGCCCTATTCAGCTCTAGTATGATGCAGAAATCAACATATTAATAATTTTAGCAGTAGTAATTATGTAACAGCTCAGCTAATTCAACAAATTTTCAGCAATTACAGCATTGTCAACTCAGCAAACAACCCAGCAATTTACTACACGTCATATTCAGTATATTGGGTCATCCTCCCTAGGGTTTTTCACAACATACAACCACAATACTCTATCATTCGGCTATCAAATTACTTCTCCTAGGGTTCAACAGCAATCAATCACATCAACATAACAATTTTATTTCAAAAACGCAGCTCTAACTCTCTCAACATCTCTCATCACTCCCAAATCATCAAAATGACCTAAGGCAAGCTCCCCTTACCTCAATCCGGTGTTTTTCAAGGTGCTCCTGTAACGCCTTATATTTCTTTTCTCAATATATAATAAATTTTCATAAAAATTTAAATAGTAGAGTAAATTTTTCTTTCAAAAACTCTCTAAATAGAAACAGACATAGAAATGATATAAGGTTCATAGAGTAAAATTTCATTCATTCATAAGTACTTTGGAAAAATAAAGATTCTAAAATTTTCATTAGCAACAAAAATAAATAGTAGTTTTACAACGGTTTCAAAAGAATGCTATAGAACTGAAAATATTCATTACATAACTCAAAGTAACTAAGTCTTATAGTAGTTCTCATCCATCCATGCACTGAGAGCCTGGTACTATTCATCCTGGTTTCCTGAAAAATGTTGTGTAAGGGTGAGTCTCTACCCTACCACTCATACATCACACATATTCATCACAAAACACATTTTATCACGATTAAAGAAAACATCATGGAATTACATATCACAGTGTCATATAAAGCATATTCTTATCTCAACACGTATTGTATTCCATAGATTCACAATTTCTTTTACTTTTATCCGCGCTTACTGCGCCCTGTGACCACAGTTATCCGATGCCTCTATCCCAAGGTCTTACACATCTATGTAAATAGTCGCCAGATGGCCCAATGCAATACGGATACAACACATGCAATAGACGGCCTCGAGAAATGAGTGTGTGACCATGTGGTACATTCGAACACAATATTCCATGCACAATCTCGAATGTCACTCACCACCCTACATTTCCCCAAGATATCCCATATCGTCTCCATCTTCCACTCCCCAGTGTATCTCTGTAACTATTTATATCATATTCTTTTCCATTTCATACTCTTTCGAGCATATTCACATGTTCACATATACCATTTATCATGTTCACAGATATTTTTCATCATATCCATCAAACCATGGCATATTTACAATGCACATAATTTTAACATGAAACACAATATATTCAAACATGAAACATCCATCTCTTTGTATATTTCATATCACAAAATCATAAAAATCATATCAACCATCCTCAATATACGTTATCATGCCTTATTTGAACATAATATCACATTTTAACTATGTATTCATCATAAAATCACATAAATAGCCAATTATTCTCACTTTTCACCGATTATTTCTCATAAAATAAGGATTATTCCACATATAATCACATACACGACAAGATCTATGAGAATACAAGTAATAAACATAACAAAATGATAAAGTAGAGCCCCCTTTACCTCAAAACAGAGCTTTTACAAAGATTTAACCGAAGATTTAACTCTAGAATGGAGGTTTTCCTAAGAACATCATGAACATCTATAAGAAAAAGAAGAAGAAGAGAAACGAATGGTAAATCTAACTTCAAACTTAGAGAAACTTACTTGAAATCCTTTAGAACGGACGTAGAATCACATATCTGAAGAGAAATCTGAGTTTAGGAGGTTTAGTATGGGAGAAAATGGCGAGATATGATCTTAGAACCTTCGAGAACCTTGGATGGGAATGAAAATTTCATGTGAAGCCCCTTATTTATAGAAACTTTTTGAAGATGTCAGCGTCAATGTGATGTAAACGATGATGTCAGCATTATGCAAGCGATGATGTCAGCATGAGGTCAGCATGAGGTCAGCATGATATCACCGATGATGTAAGCGATTATGTCATCGATGACATCAGCGTTATGTCACTGTTGACATCAGGGGTTACTGTACATACACGGTTTCTTTCTGCTCACAAAGTACTACAGATTTTTCTCATTAATATACTACAGGCATGACACAAAGCAGAGGATGTTACAATTCTCCCCTCCTTTAAGGAATTTCGTCCCCGAAATTCGCTAAGTTACAAAAAGATCAGGATATAATTCTCTCATCTTATTCTCAGTTTCCCACGTGGCGTCTCCCTCATCACTAGTATTCCATATTACTTTAACTAGTGAAATGTCCTTACCTCTTAATTTCTTAACACGGTGATCAACAATTTTCACCGGTTGTACATCATATGACAAATTCTCTCTCACTTGAACAGGATCAAGTTCTATCACATGAGCAGGGTCAGGAATATACTTTCTAAGCTGAGATACATGAAATACAGGATGCAAGTTTGAGAGATTTGGAGGCAAAGCAATCTCATAAGCAACAGGAACAACTTTACTTAGCACTTCAAATGGCCCAATAAACTTAGGAGATAACTTCTTGGATTTTAGAGCTCTTCCAACTCCAGTTACAGGTGAAACTTTTAAAAACACATCATCATTTACCTGAAACTCCAAAGGTTTTCTCCTTTTATCATAGTAACTCCTTTGCCTATCTTGTGCTATTTTCATCTTTTCTCTGATCAGTTTGATTTGCTCATGTTGCTTCTGAACCATATATGGCGCATATAAGATCACTTCTCCAGTTTCATACCAACATAAAGGGGTTCTGTACTTTCTTCTATACAGAGCCTCAAATGGAGCCATTCCAATGCTTGCATGATAACTGTTATTATACGTGAATTCCACCAAAGGTAGACATTCCTCCCAAGTTCCTTGTTGTTCCATCACACAAGCTCTCAACAAATTCTCCAAGGACTGTATTGTTCTTTCAGTCTGACCATCAGTTTATGGATGATAAGCTGAACTAAGTTTTAACTTAGTACCCAAGGCTTTCTGCAGACTCTCCCAAAATCTCGATGTAAACCTTGGATCTCTGTCTGACACAATACTAGTTGGCACTCCATGCAATCTGACTATCTCTCTCACATACATATCTGCCAGCTTTTCCAACTTGTACTTCATATTAATGGAAAGAAAATGAGCTGTTTTAGTCAATCTATCTACTATTACCCAAATTGCATCATGATTACTCTTGGTTTTTGGCAAACCAGACACAAAATCCATAGAAATACTATCCCATTTTGTCAGGCTTCTAATTTATTATTGAGTAATCTATAATATTTTACACTTGTTCAATGTTAATTGAAGGATTATTTGGTATTGGAATATATTTAGATGGAGTTTGAAATTATTTATAAAAAAAAAAAAAAAAAAAAGTGAACAGTACCGTATGAACAGTGCAATGAACAGTGCAATGAACAGTGCAACCGCGTATGAACAGTGCAATGAACAGTGCAACCGCGTATGAACAGTACAAACCGTGTATGAACAGTGCAATGAACAGTGTAAACCGCGTACAAACCGTGTATGAACAGTACAAACCGCGTATGTACAGTGACAGCTGACGTCATCGGTGACGTCACAGTGTACAGTACAAACCGCGTATGAACAGTGACAACCGCGTATGTACAGTGCGTGTACAGTGTTTTCCGGCATGAATAGTACCTGAACAGTATTTTCCACTTGAACAGTAAGGCGGTGAACAGTGTTTTCCAGCGGTGAACAGTAAATTTCGGCGTGAACAGTAAATTTCGAAAATTTTCTATAAAAAGGGGGCTTCACACGAAATTTTCATTTCTTCACCTCTATCCAAGGTTCTCAAAAGGTTCTAAGGCCGTAAACCACCATTTCCCTCATACTAAACCTTCCTAAACTTAGATTTCTCGCCAGGTCTGAGATTCTACATCTATTCTGAAGGATTGGAAGTAAGTTTCTTTAAGTTTGAAGCTAGATTTACCGTTCGTTTCTCTTCTCCTTCTCTTTCTTATAGAAATTCATGGTGTTCTTAGGAGAAACTCCGTTCTAAAGCTGAATCTTCGGTGAATTTTGCTATAATCAAGTAATATTCGGTAGATCTAGTGTGAATCATCTTTCTGAGGTAAGGGGAGTTTACTTTAACCTATGAACTATGTTTTGAACGGTTTAATATGTTATTTCAAGATATTTTGATATGATTTTGTTAGATCTATTGAATAAAAGCTATTTTCTAAGTCAGAATCGTTGTTAAATTAGTTTAAAATGCTGAGATTTTGGCTGATCTATTATAAACTTGCCGTAGTTGAAATTTGTTAAAATAATTTTGGTGGCGTGCATCATGCTGAGATATATGTTGTGCATCATTATAGAGCCGAGTTACATGTTTAGGTGGGTAGACATGTAACGGTAAGTTCATGCTGAAATTTCTTGTCTTTGTCTTTGTCTGGATCCAGATACGGGAATGGGTCGCTCCGGACCGGCTCGGTTCATACGGATTAATTAGGCTGTGAAACCAGTTGGAAGCCGTTTTCATGTTGTGCATTAGATGGGCTGGAAATGCATGGGGTTATTGCTGTGAAAAATATTTTGCTCTATATATATATAATTTTATTTTATGTTTGGTAAGCTCACCCTTGCATTTCTTTCTATGTCGTTGTGTGCGTGTGTACTGCGATGATCGTACGGTGGTACGTGAGCAGATGTAGCAGGTGTTGCATCTACTTCACAGGCTGAGGGGCCAGTGAAGAAAAGTTAGAAGCTGGAGTTGAGTAATAATGCATCAGAGTCCTTTTTCTTTATATATGAGACCTCATGTCGAGGGAGTCATATTATAATTTTTTGGTATTTTGAATAATATAAACTAAATGTAATATTATGTTGATTTGTTGGATATTTGTTGTAAGGAACTTCATTTTTTTACTTTGAATGAGAAGTGAATTTTTATACTTATATTCTCTATTATTTACCTATTTTTAAATAAGTATGTGGTGTAGAAACAATGTTCTCGGTCCTTTATAAAAAGGGGTCGTGACATTTTTAGTGGTATCAGAGCATGGTCTAGGTAAACCTACGGGGTGAGGTTGTTAGGCGTCAGTTGTGCATATTAGACATATAAGTTTTAGCTGTGAATCATATATCATAATTTCTATTCATCAAGTTGTGAGGGAACGAGCTTGATCACCTCAGTTCTCAGACACGACAGATGTAGGAAATTTTGGTATATGATACTGGGTGAGCTATAGGCGATTCATGCTACGTGAATAATAGGTTGTTAAGCTAAGATTGTACATGATTGCTGAGATAAATGTGTTTGCTATGTTGTTTGAAATGCTGATATGACGTTGTGCTCAGTGCTAAATTGATTAAATTGTTATGACATACTAAATATGAATATATCACTGTAAGCTGAATCTGTGAATATAGCTATGTGGTGGTATTGCTGAATGTGTTAAACGTTAGTAATTTAAGCTAGTCTATAAATTAAGATGGCTATACCAAGAAGATCTGCTGCAAATCCTCCTCCTGCTGATGTGAACCAAATGGTTCATGCCATGGAGGCCATGGCAGCCACTGTTAGGCAGAGTCTAGATATGATTCAGCGGCAAGAAGTCGCAAATCAAGCCGCTAGCTGCACAGCAGCAGCGGCCTCGCCTCAGCTGCACCTCTTCCTGAATACCATGGGTTGTCAGAGTTCGAAAGAATGATCCTCCTCAATTCACCGGAGTGGATGGACCAGATCTTTCTTGAACTCGAATCGTGGAGATTGAGAAGATCTTCCTAACCATGGGTTGCGCCGAGGAGAGAAAGGTGATATATGCTACGTATATGCTGATAGGAGATGCGAGAGATGTGGTGGCACGGAGCTCGTACTATGCTAGAGGCCCGAGGTGAAGTCATTACTTGGGCTGTATTTAGAAGTAGTTTTCTCGGGAAAGTTTTTTCCTTCTCATGTTCGTCTTTGCCAAAGAACGAGAGTTTCTAAACTTGGTGCAAGGAAACTCATCAGTCTATGAGTATGCAATACAGTTTGAGCGGCTCTACAGATTTTATTCTCACCCGACTTTAGAGGAGTGGAGATGTCAGAGGTTTTCAGAAGGGCTGAGAACTGACATAAAGAGGATTTTGATCCCACTCAGGATCACGGAGTTTGCTGACTTGGTGGATCAAGCCACCATTATAGAGAGTCTTAATGCGGAGGATGTTGGTGGAGTTGGGAAGGCTCCATCTAGTAGAGCTGCTAGCGATTATGGTAATGGAGGTAAGGGCGCTAAGAAGGTACTTTTCTTTACGTATTATTTGATTACGGAGCCACACACTCTTTTATTGCGGACAATTGTGTGAGAAACTTAGGATTACCGGTGGGCGATCTAGGATGTGACTTAGTAGTATCGACACCTACTTTAAGTTCAATTAAGACTTCGACGGTTTGTGTTAGGTGTCCCATAGCAATTGAGGGACGAAGATACAAAGTAAATCTTATTTATATCCCGATGTCGGGGTTAGATGTAATCTTGGGTATGGATTGGCTAACTGCCAATCGTGTGCTAATTGATTGTGGCCGGAGGTGTTTAATCTTTCCTGAGCAGCAAGATTGTGTAGAATTGATTTCTACTAGCCAAGTAGAAACATCCTTAGGTGAGGGAGTATCTTGTTTTGTTTTGTTGGGAGTTATGAATGCAGAAGTGGAGCAAAGCCTTCAGTCAATACCAGTAGTACGAGAATTCCCTGAGATTTTCCCAGAGGATATTCCTGGAATACCTCCACGTAGAGAGGTAGAGTTTGTTATAGATTTGATTCCTGGAGCTGAGCCAGTGTCTGTAGTACCGTATAGAATGGCGTCAAAAGAGTTAATTGAGCTTAAGGAGCAGATCGAGGATTTAATGCGTAAACAGATGATTAGACTAAGTGTATCGCCTTGGGGAGTCTCAGTTCTCTTGGTGAAAAAGAAAGACGGAAGTTCTAGATTATGTGTGGATTATCGCAAGTTGAATAAGTTGACAATTAAGAACAAGTACCCATTGCCGCGAATCGATGATTTGATGGACCAGCTGAGAGGTGCTAAGGTATTCTCTAAAATTGATTTGAAGTCTGGGTACCATCAGATCCGAGTGAAGGATGAAGATATTCCTAAGACTGCTTTTCGCACTAGTTATGGTCATTATGAGTATATAGTGATGCCTTTTGGAGTTACAAATGCTCCAGCTGTGTTTATGGACTACATGAATCGGATCTTTAGACCTTTCCTGGATCGATTTGTGGTAGTCTTTATTGATGATATTTTAATTTATTCTAGTTCGTCAGAGGAACATGAAGAGCATTTGAGGATTTGTACTTAATGTTTTAAGGGAAAAAGCAGTTGTATGCTAAACTGTCTAAGTGTGAGTTTTGGCTAGAGGAAGTGAAGTTCCTTGGTCATGTTATTTCAGCTAAAGGAATTGCAGTTGATCCTTCCAAAGTTGAAGCGGTGTTGCAGTGGGAAAGGCCAAAGACAGCCTCAGAGATTCGTAGTTTTGTGGGCCTAGCAGGTTACTACCGGAGATTTATAGAGAGATTCGCGAAGATAGCTGCACCATTAACACGGTTAACTCGCCGTGATCAACCCTTTGTGTGGACTGAGGAATGTGAGCAAAGCTTTAATGAGTTAAAACAGAGACTAACTTCTTCGCCGGTGTTGATTCTCCCTGATACTAGTCGACCGTTTGAGGTGTCTTGTGATGCTTCTCATCGTGATTGGGATGTGTGTTGATGCAAGATAAGAGAGTGGTAGCTTATGCATCTCGTCAATTGCGAACTCATGAGCGAAATTACCCGATTCATGACCTTGAGTTAGGCTGCTGTAGTCTTTGCTCAAGGTGTGGCGACACTATCTTTATGGAGCTCAGTTCGATGTATATAGTGATCATAAGAGTCTGAAGTATTTATTTGATCAGCGAGAGTTAAATATGAGGCAGAGACGTTGGGTGGAATTCCTTAAGGATTATGATTTTCAGCTCCAATACCATCCAGGAAAAGCTAACGTGGTGGCCAATGCATTAAGTAGGAATGTGGTTCAGGCATTCTCCCTAAGAGTCAGTGAAACCCTTTTGGTAGACCAATTCCGAGACCTGAACATACATGTGGACTTATCACCCGAAAAGATTAGTTGTAGCCGAATTGTGGTGACTAATAATTTCTTACAGGAAATTAAAGATAAACAATTGTGGGATCCAATGTTATGTCGGATTGTATTTCTCTTAGGGACGAGATAAGACAAAGGGTTTCGATAAAGGTGTTGATGGTATTCTCAGATGTCAAGGTCGAGTTTGTGTCCCTAGAGATACTGAATTAAAGAGAGCAATTCTAGAAGAAGGACATAAGGGTAGTCTCAACATTCATCCTGGTGTTACCAAGATGTATCAAGATTTAAAGCAGATGTTTTGGTGGCCAGGCATGAAGCGAGAGATAGCTGAGTTTGTTAAAGCACTGCTTGACTTGTCAAAAGGCAAAAGCGGAGCATCAAAACCCTCCAGGAGAGTTACAAACGATGGAAATTCCAGAGTGGAAGTGGGACCATGTGACTATGGACTTTGTGTCCCATCTACCTAGAACAGCTTAGGAATCATGATGCGGTGTGGGTCATAGTTGATAGGCTAACCAAGAGTGCACATTTCTTGCCAATTAACATGACCTTTAGCTTGGAGAAATTAGCAGAATTGTACATTAGAGAGATTGTCGGGTTGCATGGAGTACCTTCTAGTATTATCTCGATAGGGATCCTCGATTCACTTCCCGCTTTTGGCGAGTTTCCAAGAATCTATGGGCACACGGTTGAGGTTGAGTTCTGCATACCATCCGCAAACGGATGGTCAATACGAGCGTACTATTCAAACCTTAGAAGACTTATTGCGGACTTGCATTGTAGAGCGAGAGGAGTAATTGGGAGGATATGCTTCCTTTGGTAGAATTCACTTATAATAATAGCTATCATTCGAGTATAGATATGGCACCATTTGAAGCTGTATGGTAGAAGGTGTAGAACCCCTATCTCGTTGGTTCCAAGATGGAGTACATTTGATGGTTGGACCTGAAATGCTGCAAGAGACTAAGGAGAAAGTTGAACTTATTAGAGAAAAGCTAAGAGCTACCCAAAGTCGACGAAATCTTATGCTGACCGACGCAGAAGATCCCTAGAATTTGAGGTTGGTGATCATGTATTCTTAAGAGTATCACGCACTACAGGTGTAGGGCGAGCCTTAAGAGCCAAGAAGTTAACACCTAAGTTCATAGGACCGTATCAGATATTACATCGTCGAGGACCGTAGCCTATGAATTAGCGTTACCACCTCGGTTATGCGGAATACATAATGTTTTTCATGTGTCGCAGTTAAAGAAGTATGTTCCAGATTTGTCTCATGTAATTAAGCCTGATGTTGTGGAGTTACGAGATGACTTGTCTGTGGAGGTCCCAGCTGCTCGTATCGAGGAAACTAGAGTTAAGAAACTTAGAGGTAAGTCTATTCGGTTAGTAAAGGTTGTTTGGGACCAAATAACTGGTGATGCCACATGGGAGTTAGAAGAAAGAATGAGAGAGTTGTACCCTCATCTTTTCTCTGGGGAATGAAATTTTCGAGGACGAAAATTTATTTTCGGGGGAAGAATTGTCAGGCTTCTAATTTATTATTGAGTAATCTATAATATTTTACACTTGTTCAATGTTAATTGAAGGATTATTTGGTATTGGAATATATTTAGATGGAGTTTGAAATTATTTATAAAAAAAAAAAAAAAAAAAAGTGAACAGTACCGTATGAACAGTGCAATGAACAGTGCAATGAACAGTGCAACCGCGTATGAACAGTGCAATGAACAGTGCAACCGCGTATGAACAGTACAAACCGTGTATGAACAGTGCAATGAACAGTGTAAACCGCGTACAAACCGTGTATGAACAGTACAAACCGCGTATGTACAGTGACAGCTGACGTCATCGGTGACGTCACAGTGTACAGTACAAACCGCGTATGAACAGTGACAACCGCGTATGTACAGTGCGTGTACAGTGTTTTCCGGCATGAATAGTACCTGAACAGTATTTTCCGGCTTGAACAGTAAGGCGGTGAACAGTGTTTTCCAGCGGTGAACAGTAAATTTCGGCGTGAACAGTAAATTTCGAAAATTTTCTATAAAAAGGGGGCTTCACACGAAATTTTCATTTCTTCACCTCTATCCAAGGTTCTCAAAAGGTTCTAAGGCCGTAAACCACCATTTCCCTCATACTAAACCTTCCTAAACTTAGATTTCTCGCCAGGTCTGAGATTCTACATCTATTCTGAAGGATTGGAAGTAAGTTTCTTTAAGTTTGAAGCTAGATTTACCGTTCGTTTCTCTTCTCCTTCTCTTTCTTATAGAAATTCATGGTGTTCTTAGGAGAAACTCCGTTCTAAAGCTGAATCTTCGGTGAATTTTGCTATAATCAAGTAATATTCGGTAGATCTAGTGTGAATCATCTTTCTGAGGTAAGGGGAGTTTACTTTAACCTATGAACTATGTTTTGAACGGTTTAATATGTTATTTCAAGATATTTTGATATGATTTTGTTAGATCTATTGAATAAAAGCTATTTTCTAAGCTGTAACTGTTGTTAAATTAGTTTAAAATGCTGAGATTTTGGCTGATCTATTATAAACTTGCCGTAGTTGAGCTGTTAAAATAATTTTGGTGGCGTGCATCATGCTGAGATATATGTTGTGCATCATTATAGAGCCGAGTTACATGTTTAGGTGGGTAGACATGTAACGGTAAGTTCATGCCGAAATTTCTTTGTCTTTGTCTTTGTCTGGATCCAGATCTGAATGGGTCGCTCCGGACCGGCTCGGTTCCTTCTGGATTAATTAGGCTGTGAAACCAGTTGGAAGCCGTTTTCATGCTGTGCATTAGATGGGCTGGAAATGCATGGGGTTATTGCTGTGAAAAATATTTTGCTCTATATATATATAATTTTATTTTATGTTTGGTAAGCTCACCCTTGCATTTCTTTCTATGTCGTTGTGTGCGTGTGTACTGCGATGATCGTACGGTGGTACGTGAGCAGATGTAGCAGGTGTTGCATCTACTTCACAGGCTGAGGGGCCAGTGAAGAAAAGTTAGAAGCTGGAGTTGAGTAATAATGCATCAGAGTCCTTTTTCTTTATATATGAGACCTCATGTCGAGGGAGTCATATTATAATTTTTTGGTATTTTGAATAATATAAACTAAATGTAATATTATGTTGATTTGTTGGATATTTGTTGTAAGGAACTTCATTTTTTTACTTTGAATGAGAAGTGAATTTTTATACTTATATTCTCTATTATTTACCTATTTTTAAATAAGTATGTGGTGTAAAAACAATGTTCTCGGTCCTTTATAAAAAGGGGTCGTGACACATTTCCACTTAGTAATTTCTAATGGCTGCAATATCCTAGGTGAACTTTGATGTTCTACTTTCGCCTTTTTACAAGTTAAACACTTTGCTACATACTCAGTCACATCCTTCTTCATTCTATTCCACCAAAAATTCTTACGAAGGTCTTGATACATTTTTGTTGTACCAGGATGAAAACTCATTCTACTTTTATGAGCTTCCTCAATTAACATCTGCTTAAGCTCATCATTAAAAGGAATACACACACGGTTCTTGAACTTAATCAGTCCATTTGCATCACAATGGAACTCCAAATCCTTTCCTTCACCCATCTGCCTCATCATTTCCTGCAAAAACACATCTTCTTGTTGAGCATCACGTACCCTAACCAAGAAATCATTGTTGATTGTCAAAGTCCCAAGATACAAACTCTGAGGTTGGACCTCCACTGCCAAATTCATATCTCAGAACTTCTCAATCAACTCTAATTCTTTCACCATCATACTTGCCATATGCAAGGACTTCCTACTTAAAGCATCAGCAACCACATTTGCCTTCCCAGGATGATAAGACAATGTAAAAAATCATAATCCTTCAGAAATTCTATCCACCTTCTCTGCCTCATATTTAACTCTTTCTGATCAAACAAGTACTTCAAACTCTTATGATCACTAAACACCTCAAATCTCGCCCCGAATAGATAATGTCTCCATATCTTAAGGGCAAAAACCACTGCGACTAATTCTAGGTCATGAGTAGGATAATTAACTTCATGAGGACGCAACTGCCTCGAAGCATAAGTAACTACCCTTCCATCCTGCATCAAGACACAATCAAGCCCTTGCTCAGATGCATAACAATACATATCAAACTTCTATTCTGGATTAGGCAAAACTAAGACAGGGCAGATGTTAACTTTTCTTTCAGCTTTTGGAAACTAGCTTCACACTCTTCATTCCACACAAACTCCTTTCCTTTTCTTGTTAACTTTGACAAGGGAAAAGATATTTTAGAAAATCCTTCAATAAATTTCCTATAATAGCCAGCTAGTACCAGAAAACTGCGAATTTCTGTTGGATTAGTAGGCCTTGGCCACTGAGCCACTGCCTCTACCTTTACTGGATCCACCATAATGCCATCTTTTGATACCACATGTCCCAAAAATTGGATTTGTGGTAACCAAAATTCACACTTAGAGAATTTTGCATACAACTGCCTTTCTCTTAGTATCTGCAAAATAATTCTCAAGTGTTCTGCATGTTCTTCATGATTCTTGGAATAAATCAGAATATCATCTATAAATACTACAACAAATTTATCCAAAAATTCATGAAAAATTCTATTCATATAGTCCATGAATACTGCAGGAGCATTAGTCACACCAAATGGCATAACTAGATACTCATAGTGGCCATAGCGGGTTCTAAACGCTGTCTTGGGGATATCCTCATTCTTGACTCTGATCTGATGATAACCAGATCGTAAATCAATCTTTGAAAATACAGAAGCTCCTCTTAACTGATCCATCAAGTCATCAATTCGAGGAATAGGATACTTGTTCTTTATTGTTACCTTATTCAACTGCTTATAATCAACACACATCCTCATACTCCCATCTTTCTTTTTCACCAAAAGAACAGGTGCTCCCCAAGGTGACACACTTGGCCTTATAAACCTTTTCTGCAATAATTCTTCTACCTGTTTCTTTACCTCAGCCAACTCCACTAGTGACATCCTATATGGTGCAACAGAAATAGGAGTTGCTCCCGGAATAAGATCAATAGTAAACTCAATCTCTCTTTCCGGTGGCAATTCAGTAACATCATCAGGGAAAACTTCTAAAACATCTCTAACCACTGGGATATACTCAGGTTTCATTCCCTTTTTAGTCTCAATTGAAAATAGAACCATGAAAGCCTTAGCACTCATTACATTTTCCAATGGATCTGGACTTAAGAGTCTAGCACTTTTTGATACTTTAGTGCCAAAAATCAAAACTTTCTCTTTACAATCCAATAGAACATGGTTGGATGACAACCAATCCATTCCCAAAATTACATCAAGTTGGGAAAGAGGTAAACAAATCAAATCTATACTAAAAATCCTACCATGTACCTTCACAAGACAGCCTAAACACACAGAAGAAGTTACTACAGGCTTACCCATAGGAGTAGATACAATAACATCACAAGACAATTTAGACACAGGTAATTCTAGACATCTCATACAATCTACAGAAATAAAGGAATGAGTAGCACCAGAATCAAACAACACATCTACAAGTCGGTCTTTTATGATATATTTACCTTTAATAAGCTCCTCTGATTTTGAAGCCTCAGCTCCACTCATAGCAAAAACTTTGCCTTTCACATTTGGCTTTGTTCCAGTGCTTGCTCTAGATTCAGGTCTTTGTTCCACACTCATGCTTCCGCTCTTTTGTGGAGCAGACCAACAGACACTAGCAGAGTGTCCCATTTTCCCACAAATGTCACATGTTGGTGGAAGTTGAGGATAATTCTTTTTAATATGAGATCCACCACACTTGAAACATTTTAGTGGCCTTCTGAAAGAACCAGAACCACCACTACTATCTTCTTGAGATACAGTCCCCTTCATTTGAGACTGATTTGGACTAGAGTAAGGTCCTCTAGAAAATCTTGGAGGCCTTCGGTCTTGTCTCATAGGACCACCGATTCTAGTATCCACCGTTTTACCCTTAGTATTGGCTTCAAATATTTTGCATTTACTCATTAGAGTGGGTAAATCTGTCAACTGGAAAACACTAACGGCAGCTCGAATATATGGCCTTAGCCCATGCTCAAATTGAGCACATAGATCTTCCTCTCCATCATTATGTTGATAGTGAGGCCAGTATTTCATCAATTCATGAAATTTAGCAGCATATTCTCCTACAGACATATTTCCTTGTTTCAACTCAAGGAACTCCCTAGCCTTCTGTTTCTTTAAATCTCTTGGAAAATAATTTCCCAGAAAGGTTGCCTTGAATGTCTCCTAAGGAATATAACCATCTTCTTGCAGTAGAGTTTGACTAGCAAATCTCCACCAGTCCTTAGCTTCTCCACTCAACATATAAGTAGCATAAGTTACTTTATGCTCCTCTCTACATCCCATGGCATGGAAAATCTTCTCCACATCTGCTATCCACCTCTGAGCTCCCTCAGGATCAAACTTTCCTTCAAATTTTGGAGGGTTATGCCTAGTAAAAGAAGAAAGTCCTTTATACTCGGCTGGTTCAGCCTCCTGGTTATGTGCCAAAGTCTCTAAGACTTGGGTCATGCGCTCCAGGAGTTCATTTGTAGCACCAGCAGGTCTACCTCTACCAGCCATAGCTCTAATCTCGCAATAAACTCAAATCACGTATTAATCTATCATTCACATACACATAGATAAATCTAGTGCACGTAATTCACATCTAACAAGTCATATTAGCAAATAATCATTTCATATTCTAGTATATCTACTACATAACATAGACATGTTAGTCCCATACCCCAGTCTGGTCTGGATAAACTGCTCTGATACCAAAATTGTAACGCCTTATATTTCTTTTCTCAAAATATAATAAATTTTCATAAAAAGTTAAATAGTAGAGTAAATTTTTCTTTCAAAAACGCTCTAAAATAGAAACAGACATGGAAATGATATAAGGTTCATAGAGTAAAATTTCATTAATTCATAAGTACTTTGGAAAAACAAAGATTCTAAAATTTTCATCAGCAATAAAAATAAATAGTAGTTTTACAACGGTTTCAAAAGAATGCTATAGAACTGAAAATATTCATTACATAACTCAAATTAACTAAGTCCTATAGCAGTTCTCATCCATCCATGCACTGAGAGCCTGGTACTATTTATTCTGGTTTCCTGAAAAATGTTGTGTAAGGGTGAATCTCTACCCTACCACTCATACATCACACATATTCATTACAAAACACATTTTATCACGATTAAAGAAAACATCATGGAATTACATATCACAGTGTTATATAAAGCATATTCTCATCTCTACACGTATTGTATTCCACAGATTCACAATTTCTTTTACTTTTATCCACACTTACCGTGCCCTGTGGCCACAGTTATCCGATGCCTCTATCCCGAGATCTTACACATCTATATAAATAGTCGCCGGATGGCCCAATGCAATACGGATACAATGCATGCAATAGACGGCCTCAAGAAATGAGTGTGTGGCCATATGGTGCATTCGAACACAATATTCCGTGCACAATACCGAATGTCACTCACCACCCTACATTTTCCCAAGATATCCCATATCGTCTCCATCTTCTACTCCTCATTGTATCTCTATAACTATTTACATCATATCCTTTTCCATTTCCTACTCTTTCGAGCATATTCACATGTTCACATATGCCATTTATCATGTTCACACATATTTTTCATTATATTTCCACATACTTTTCATCATATCCATCAAACCATGGCATATTCACAACACACATCATTTCATTTTAACATGAAACACAATATATTCAAACATGAAACATCCATCTCTTTGTATATTTCATATCACAAAATCATAATAATCATATCAACCATCCTCAATATACCTTATCATGCCTTATTTGAACATAATATCACAGCTCCCGGTTATTCAAGCCCAGAATCCGCAAGAACTTCCCTACAAACGCAGCTAAGCTCAGAAAATCGAATGGGGATTGGAGGAATTCAAGAAATCCCAAAAGAAACCATAGAACTTACCCAAAATGGCTTTAATCACTCCCGTCGGCCTAGAATCAGGCAAAAGGTTGGAGTTTTCTAGTGATTTGGGGCGAGAATCGATTGAAAATATGAAGGGAAGAAGAGAGGGGTCGAGGGTTTTGAAATAACCCTCTTGCAGCTCTCTAAGAACCCTTAAATACAGTCTAAATCGCGACACTCCCATTATAGCCACATACCTCGCTGCAGTGACACGCTTCTCACCACAACGAAAAACTCAGAAGGAATTGCACTATGGTTTCTGCAGAATCTCGCTATAGCGAGGCCCTCTCGCTACTGCGAGACTACACCCAGAAATGCAGCCTAGACTGTCGCTCTCTCACTACAGTGAGACCTTTCTCATTATAGCAAGAAGGCGACAGATGCAGGCCTTTCTCCCTGAGACTTCTCGCTACAGTGAGAATCCCCTCGCTATAGCGAGAAGGCCCTGCACCTGAACTTAGGCTATCCCTCTCATTCATTCATGGCAATGTTACACTCAAGTCTTATTATTTCAACACATACAAACCAAGGCATTACACACGTTGTCCCTGTTGACACAGATTATGGTCTCTCGCCCTTCATTCCCTTACAAGCTCAAATGGGTTGGGAAAAATTTTGTATTTTGGGATACCTATCACCCTGATTGAACAATCACATTTAATTTTCCATCTGGGGTCACTTTATTTTGTTTTCTGATCACTGTAACTTATTTGTTGAAACACAAATCATTGATCCTAAGACAGACGATAATTTTGAAGCAAGCAAGGATGTACAAGAAGAGAAAGGGGCAACAAAACCAACATAGGAAATGAGGGGTGGCAGATATGCTAGTTATTCTATCAGGGGATCTTGTGAAAGTTGTCTTTAAAGTTAGACATTTGTACTATGTAATGTATCTTTTACGAGTCCAAAGACATCTCTTGTACAATATTGAATGAGTTTAGTATTATCATAGCTGAAGATGCAAGCAACAAATGCAATGAAGCAAAGAATAAATGCAGAAACATAAAGCACATAAAGAATCAGCATCTCAATAATGTATGTTTTAAGCATAGAATAATTAAAAATTTATGTTAAGGAAAGTATTCATGAAAACTTGCAGAATATAACTTTTCTTAAAGATATAAGCAAATAATCTCCAATGTTGTTAAAGGTTGGAAAAGAAGTCACAATTCACTGCAAGTCCGTAAATACAGATTTTAGAGCTCAACGTCCTTCCACAGAATAGATCTAAATATTGTGTCCTTAATTACAAATGTTTTGATTCCAAGGATATGAAATTATTTTACTTCGACTTGAAATTACGAGCAAATAGTTGGGAAGTAACATACATACACAATTAGTTTTACTCAGGCAACAATATTTTAAACCTTCTTATTTTATATTTATGATATAGGTAGAGTTTAAATTTCAAAGCACGATTAATTGTACTTATGAGCACATAAATATCTAAAGAGAGATAGAGGCACTACAAAAAAAAAATATTTTTTCTTAAAGTTTATATAATTGTAGTTAAATTTAATATTACCTATTGTTTAATTAAAGATTATTTTTTAAAAAAAACTCTACTAATTTAATAAAAGATTCTTTTATTTTTTTCCCCTTGTTTTAGGTAATTTATTAAACCATTCTTGTGGACATTGGTGGTGCCCTCCCTGACTAATGGAATTTGAAGTGCATTTCAGGCCGCGTTACCTTAGCATATATAGTCACCTTCATACGTGCTTTCTTATATTTCTCATTTCAAGAAACAATAAAACATATATCATCAAGTTCATCAACTCAAACAAATAACTAAATCTCATTTTTCTCTTAACTTTCACTAGAAAATTTTTATTCAAGTGATCCTTGAGTCAAATCTTAGGTGTTAAAACAGTAACACTTGATAATCTAATTTTAAACTTACATTTATGGAATGAAAAACATATAACCATATACAGAAGCAAAGAATGTATACAAAATTTATATACATCACCTGGGTATAGTCAATGGAATAGAACTATCTTTACCTTAAATAGATAATTCACGCTAAAGTTTTGGTGGAAAATGTTGTCCAAAAGACCAAATTCTTCTTAAGCATCACAAAGTAGATTAATTTTTTAGAAGGAAGAAAATGATGAAATAGAAGTGAGATTGGAAGTATAATCTCTAAGAAACTTATTGGAGATCGAGTAGAAAGGGTGTCTAAGCTCAAATTCAAGAGAGGTTTTGAAAGCAAAAACATTTTCTAGTTGTGGAAGAGAGTGAAAGAACTAAAAGTGAGATGAAAATGATTACTTACCGTGTAATCTAAATTTTAAAAATGTAAAAGTTACTTAAATATCCTTTTACTTATAGACTATCACTTGAGTAAGGTCATTCTTTATATATCTTTCAAATAATTAATAACATCTTTTTAAGTTTTAGTTTCTTGTAATTGAAGTTTATTATTTTATTTAAAGTGATAAAGATGAGACATATATATACGATAAGATTTTCAAGATATTCTTAGCAAAATTATTTCAATGCTGAGTGAGTTTAATATTATGGATAGCAAAAGAGGCATGAAAACAATTGTAATGAAGTAAAGAATAAATACAAAAACGTAAGACACAAAGAATTAAGAAAAGAAAAGTAAGAGCGTGTTTGATTTTCCTGCTAAAAATAATTTTCTATTTTTAAAAATAAAATGTAATGCAAATTTATATTACAATTTATTTTTAAAAATAAAAAACTATTTTTAAAGAGAAATCTGTTGGGTGTGCGAATAAAGTCCTACATTGACTAGAAATAGGGAGGATTAAGGGCATATAAGTATGGTGGATCTCCATTAGCATGAGGTCTTTTGGATGATGTCCGAAAACAAAACTATGAGGGCTTATCCCTAAAGTGAACAATATCATATTAGTGTGGACATATACTAAAAAGTCATACTTGTTCTAACAAAATCAAATATGACATAAACTTTAAGTAAAGAATAATTAAAATGAATTTTAAGGAAAGTATTGACTAACTTTTCTTTAAGAGATAAGTTACCAGTTATTAAGGATTGATCATAAATAGAGACTTAGATCACTAAGAAAATCTCACATTATTTTTTAAGAGGAGATATGTTCATCTTTAAAAGCATTTATTAACTAAATTTGGTATGATCTTTCCTCATAATTACATTTTATTTATTTTTCTATTTTTAGGTAATTTATTACACCTTCTCGATCTTCTGGACTTTGTTGGTGCCCTCCCTCACTTGTGGAATTTGAAGTAAACTTGAGCGTAATGTTAGCATACTCACTTTCATGTGTTATCCTGAAGTCCAGGTAATAACTTTGTCATATTTCCTATTTCAATAGCAAAAACACTCCTTTAATTCCTGTTGAGTTCTAATGAAAAATTCCATATACATGTGACTTCACAATTGATCTAATGATTCATATTTCGTTATGTCTCCTTATGCAACACTTTTTTTTAAAAAAATTTTTATAGCATCTTTTATTATATTTAAAATGCCTTTGTGATATATTGAATCATTGATGATCACTACATAAGTTCCTTCTATTGTAATAGGTGCATTGGTGATTCATAGATACAAGTGGTAGCAAGCACTGTCTAAGACAAAACATCAGCATTGCTGCATTCTTTGATTAGAAATTTAGAGATATATTGAAATCAATATGATATAGTGGAATGAATTGAATAATTGAAATATAGTATTATATAATGAGAAATAGATGTTAACAAGTTAAATGATGACTAAATTTTTTAGAAATAAAATGTATTTGATTTATTGTATGCATTGTTTCCTTTATGTTATAATTTAAGATTTAGTGGGCAATAGATGCTCACCCTTACAACTATTTTTTTTAGGTAAAAAAGGTCTGTTCGCTCTAGGGTCATATCTGCAAGGAATGATAGGAAGAGAATTGCTTTAAAAATTTTAATTTATTTAATGGAAGATTTGTAAAGATATTAGTGAATATTTTCTATTCAAAGTCATTTACCTTATGTAATTAAATTGATGAAAGCTTTTGATCTGCAGTTAAAGAATATTGATAAATTTGCTGAGAAGAATTATTAATATGATGGTTTATATTGTTTTAAAATTAGATTTGAGAATCTTGAATTGTATATGTAAGGTTTAAATTTTTCATCTTTTCTTCAAATTAGAATCTAAGAATTAGAAACATTTTCCACATTCATCTATCTTTTAACTGTTTTAATAAAATAATTTATAACATTTCCATATTTTACAAAAGAAAATAGAAAAATGAGAGAAGGATGTTATAGTAGACATGCCATTGTTGATGATGAATAACATGAAACGGTTGAAAGTGTGTGGAAATAGCATGTTGATTGTGATTATGATTGTGTTTTAAATGTTGGAAAACTATGAATGGTTCAGCGATACACTATGGGTGTAGAAGATAGGAGCGGTAGAAATACCTTGGGAAAGAGAAAGTGGTGGTGACACCAACAGTGAGCATGGGTGCACCACAAGCCACACACTCTTCTCTTGACTCGGCCTCTGACTAACACCTTTGCTTGAAGACTCAGTACCGCACACGTTGTATCCATTGAGCGGGAACTATCCAGCAACCATCCATGATGTAAAACTGAGTAAGTCCCTGAGGTTGAGGGCATCAGGAATATGTTATTACAGTGTCATAGGGAGTGTAGCTAATGTACAGTGAGCGCAGGTGGTTGTTGTATGTGGTTTGTTGATGGTGCAGTGAGCGCACCCATATATAAATTAGAATGGAATGTTGAAATGTGTTATTTTATGTTTGTTTGATACATGATTTGAATTGTGTTAGTAAATGAGTGAAACGTGCAAGGTGAGTCTTTGTATTTATTTGTAATAGTGTAGAGTACTCACCCTTATGTTTATTTTTCAGGTGACCAAGATGATCAGCACCAGATTCAGTGAAGGGATGGATGAAACTGCTATAGAACTTAGGAAAATTATTCCTTTGGAAATTATGATGTATTAATTAAGTCCTGTAGCATTGATTTGATTCAAATTTGTAATTCATCTTTATTTTGTAATACTTTATTGAACTATATGTTGGGAACAATTAGTTAGTTATAAACAGTAAATTTATATTTAAATAATTATTTTAAAACATTGGGGTCACTTTACAATAATGTAAAGAACAACAACATAGGCATCCATAGGTACTACTAAATGCATCTTTGCTATCTCTGTTCATGTTTATGTGAAGAATGGCTTTGTCTATTTTGAAATCTTCCAGGCTGTCCCTATTGACACCAATTATGGTCTCTCTCCTTTCATTCTCTTTTTCTAGGAAAATCGTTTTTCTTTTTTTATTCCCTTGCAAGCTCAAATGAGTTGGGAAAAATTTTGTATATTGGGATACCCATCACCCTGATTGAACAATCACGTTTTATTTTCCATCTAGGGTCACTTTATTTTGTTTTCTGATAATTGTAACTTGTCTGATAAGAATGTCAATGTAGAAGATGAGGAACAACAATTTGATATACTGGTTTCAGGGCACGAAATTAATCACTATCTTTAGGGAGATATTCGTCCCTACACGAAATTGAGGTGGGTTGATGACAATACTTCCCCAAGATACAATGAAACCTTAAAATTTCTTATCTAGCAATAACAAAAAAAAATGTCTCTCTTGAACTTGAAATTTATAAATACTCAAACTCATATATTACATGCAGTAAAAAATCTCGTGTTCAATAAGGAAGATTATTTATACTTGATGATTTAAACACAAGTGAACAGTTACATTTTTTCACTTGAGAGTCGTATTTTTAAAACAAAGAGATACCTTATAAGTCATATCCTTTCACTTGAAAGCCATGTCTTTTAAATCAAGAGTCACCCTTAAAAGTCATATCCTTTCACTTGAAAGTCATGTCTTTAAAACTAAGAGATGCCTACATGAACTAACACAGTTGTTCATAAGAGACGCTAATTTTGAAGCAAGCAAGGATGTGAAAGAAGAGAAAGGGGCAACAAAACCAGCGTAGGAAGCTAACGAGGGGTGCTAGATACACTAGTTATTCTATCAGGGGATCTTGCGAAATTTGTGCTAAAGGTTAGACATTTGTAATGTATCTTTTACAAGTCCAAAGATATCTCTTGTACAATATTGAATGAGTTTAGTATTATCAATAGCTGAAGATGCAAGAAACAGTTGCAATGCAGCAAAGAATAAATGCATAAACATAAAGCACATAAAGAAATAGCATTTTAATAATGTATGCTTTAAACATAGAATAATTATAAATTTATGTTAAGGAAAGTATTCATGAAAACTTGTAGAATTTAACTTTTCTTATACAAATAATTTCCAATGTTGTTAAAGGTTGGAAAAGAAGGCACAATTCACTGCAAGTTTGCAAATACAGATTTTAGAGCTCAACGTCCTTTCACAGAATAGATCTAAATATTGCGTCCTTAATTACAAATATTTTGATTCAAAGGATATGAAATCATCTTTCTTCGACTTGAAATTACGAGCAAATAATTGGGAAGTAACATACATACACAATTAGTTTTACTCAAGTAACAATATTTCAACCTTCTTATTTTATATGTATGATATAGGTAGAGTTTAAATTTCAAAGCATAATTAATTGTACTTATGAGCATGTAAATATGTAAAGAGATATATAGGCACTAAAAAAATTTAAAATTTATATAATTGTAGTTAAATGTAATATTACCTGTTGTTTAATTAACGATGATTTTTTTAAAAAATCTACTAATTTAATAAAAGATCTTTATTTCCCTTTTTTTTAGGTAATTTATTAAACCTTCCTATTCTTGTGGACATTTGTGGTGCCTTCCCTGACTAGTGGAATTTGAAGTGCATTCCAGGCCTGTTAACTTAGCATACTCACCTTCATACGTGTAATCCTCAAGTCTCAGTAATAGCTTTGTCATATTTCTCATTTTAATTAAGAATGACATTAATGAATAGGATATGGGTAGAGTATAGTAGTACTCATCCTCATACTCACATTTTAAAATAATATCCATACTCAGCCCTATATTCATGTGGGTAGTAACATTAATCCATATATTTATATCCTCTAGGTATTTATATACTCATACTCATACTAATTACCTGTGTTTATTTAAAAATATATATATAAAGAAAAATATATTTATATAACTGCATATAAATTGTCGAAAAAGGTACAAGCAGAAATAAAAAATAAATATTCAAAGATCAAATATGTTAAATGTATCTTACTAAAATAGCTTTCTAAACTAAAATTCTTAGAAACTATAAGCGAAATTAAACATATAAATTATTGGTCAACGATGACCTTATATCTTGTGTGAGATCCGGTCCAACGACAATAACACTAATGAAAAAAGTTTGACTTCTCTTTCATTAATCAAGTCATGTCAAAGGTTGAACACCTGGACTCAGCTCAATTCACATATTTTTAATATATTACATTCTAATTATTCAAGAAACGATAAAACATGTATCATCAAGTTCATCAACTCAAACAAATAACCAAATCTCATTTTTCTCTTAATTTTCTCTAGAAAATTTTTATTCAAGTGATCCTTGATTCAAATTTTAGGTGTTAACACTCAATAATCTATTTTTAAACTTTCATTTCTAGAATGAAAAGCATATAACCATATACAAAAGCAAAGATTGTATAAAAAAATTATATACATCACTTGGGTATAGTTAATAGGATAAAACTCTTCCTACCTTAAGTAGATAATTCACGCTAAAGTTTTGGTGGAAAATGTTGTTCGAAATACCAAATTCTTCTTAAGCATCACAACGTAGAGTAACTTTTGAGAAGGAAGAAAATGATGAAACAAAAGTGAGATTACAAGTACAATCTCTAAGAAACTTATTGAAGATCGAGTAGAAAAGGTGTCTAAGCTCAGATTCGAGAGGAGTTTTGAAATCAAAAGCATTTTCTAGCTGTGTGAGAACTAAATGTGAGATGAAAATGATTATTTACATTGTAATCTAAATTTTAAAAATATAAAAGTTACTTAAATATACTTTTACTTATGAATTCTCACTTGGATAAGGTCATTCTATATATATCTTTCAAATAATTAATAACATCTTTTTAAAGTTTTAGTTTCTTTTAATTGAAGTTTATTATTTTAATTCAAGTGATAAAGATGAGACATATAAATAAGATAAGATTTTCAAGATATTCTTAACAAAATCGTTTCAATACTGAGTGAGTTTAATATTATGGATTCCTAAAGAGACAAAAAAACAATTGTAATGAAGCAAAGAATAAATATAAAAATGTAAAACACGAAGAATTAAGAAAAGACAAGCAAGAGCGTACGTGTTTGATTTTCCTTTTAAAAAAAATTATTTTTAAAAATAAAATATAATGCAAATTTATATTATAATTTTTTTAAAAAAAAACAAAAATTGCTTTTAGAAGAGAAATCAAATATCTAAAGTATCATATTCTTAATATGACATAAACTTTAAGTAAAGAATAATTAAAAAATAATTTTAAGGAAAGTATTTATGAAAATGTGAAGAATCTAACTTTTCTTTAAGAGATAAGCTACCTGCAAAATTGTTGAAGATTGAAAAAGAAAATACAATTTACTACATGTTCATATACAGAAATTTTAGAGCTTAACGTTCATTCATAGAACATAGTTAAATGATGGGTTCATAGTACAAAAGGATATGAAATCATCTTTCTTCAACTTGAAATTACAAGCAAATAGTTGAGAAATAGACGATTAGTTTCACTGAGGTAACAATATTTCAAACTTTCTTTATTGTTATATATTTATGTAGTCAGTCATAATCTATTTCAAATATTGCACGTATAATTTACAACAACATAAACTTTGTATATCATTTACAAACTCAACTTTAAAGTTACTTAAAATAAAATAATTAATATGTAGAATCTAATAAGAGATTTACATCACTAAAAAAATCTCACATTATTTTTGAGAAGGGGATATGTTCATCTTTAAAAGCATTTATTAACTAATTTGGTATGATCTTTCTTCATAATTAATTTTTATTTTACATGCATGATATGTAGAATTTAAATTTCAAAGCACAATTAACTGTACTTACAAGCACTTGATATGTAAAGAAATATATAGACACTAAAAAAATTAATTTTCCCAACACTTTTTTCTGCCGTTTATAAAATTTTACATTAATTTTTTTCTTTTTGCATTGTCTGCAATTTATGAATAATTATGGTTAATTAACGATGATTTTAAAAAATTTCTACTAATTTAATAAAAGATTCTTTTATTTGTTTTCATTATATTAGGTAATTTATTATTCCTTCCCGATATTTTGAACTTTGTTGGTGCTCTCCCTCTCCAGCGTCAATGGCGACACATCCAGTCGAGGTAATAACTTTGTCATATTTCCTATTTCAATAGTAAAAGCACTCCTTTAATTCTTGTTGAGTTCTAACAATAAATTTTATATACGAGTGATTTCACAGTTGATCTAATGATTCATATTTCGTTATGTCTCCTTATGCAATTCTTTTTTCAACTTTAAACGAGGTGTTAAGAATCAAAGTTTAAAACATCATAAAGATTTAACACTGTCATATTCATCATTTTGAGAAGTTCAAGTTATCAGGAAAAGATTAGACTTATTAATTAAAATGTGTTTGTGCTGGGAGCCAATAACTTTACACCTTGTCATGTCTTTATTCCAAATTCCTAATGTTGAAATAAGATAAAGTTAACTAAATAAAATATATATAAACTTGCACAAGAATAAGAAATGAGCATAATATGAAGATCTTTTTCTTGAAAATAAATAATAATTATCTAATCTTGGGACCAACTTCACATGTGATATTCTTAATATAAATATCATGGCAACCGAATCCAATGGATACAAGTTCCTTCTATTGTGATAGGTGTATTGGTGATTCATAGATACAAGTTGTTGCAAGCACTATCTAAGCCAAAAACATCAGCATTGCTGCATTCTTTTGGGTACAATTTAGGCTTTATGGAACCTTTTGTCCTTTTGGTTTTTCAATAAATTTTTTTTCTTCTTTCCTCTGCTTAGTCCTTGTCAGATACTAATATGAAATAGCATCAAACTCTATCTTCATGTTAATTTTATTTATTTGTTTCTCTTTTCTCTACTCGTATTCAAATTTGAATAGCCTTTTTATATTATTTTGATTAACGATAAACTTGAAAAGAAATTAACGCTCTCTCTGTCTACTTGTTTTACTTGTTCAGGTTATGTTCAGTTGACTACAGTTGGAGTCCCTTTTAATATTTAGAAAGTTATCAATTTTCAGTTCTGTTCCAAAAGGTATGTCATGTGTTTTTTAAACTTTTAGTTGATTTTGGTTTGTTTTAAAATTATATTTTCTTGTAGGGAGTTCTTGCTAGATTAATCTATTTAAAAAATTGCAAAATTTAAGAAAAAAAATTTTTCGTTGAACTATTTTAAGTACTCAATATACATTACTTTTGTAATATATTTTTGTGTATGTAAATTTTTTGTAATCCACAATTCTAAAAATTATTAAAAAATTTTAAAAATTTTAAATTTGATGATTTTATCACAACAAAGATGTAAAATAGATTTATTTAAATTTATGTTATGGTCTTAACATGTCTTAAGTTTACTTATTTATTTATTTATTTATGCTTTTTCTTTCTGTTCTTTTTACTGTTTTGTTTGTCAAATGGTGAAAATAAAATGTATGTGTAATTATTTTAATTACAATGAATAAGATTTCATTAGAAAGGAAGTAAGGCTTGCATTAAACCTATTGAGTCAAGGTTTCATGCATGATGAACATATAGGGAAAGTTTTATATTGATGATAAAGTTTATGATAGATTACTTTAGCCAACAATTATGATAGTTTACGTCAATCATGGTGAAAGTGCCTTGTTTGTGATTATGTTGGAGAAGATCTTGGACTTTATGCTCATGAGGGAGAAATTATGTAAAACATAAAAACTGAGTAGCAATTTTAAATTAAAAAATACTGGATACAAATATTTCATGGTCAAATTGGATTTTGTTGAAGACCATGATAAGGCAACCAACAGGGGTCCATGGATTATCTATGGCCACAACTTGTTCAGTTTTTCTTATTATACCCATGTTTTGTTGCTTTGCAAAAAAAAAAATTAGCAAAGCTTCTTTGGATTAGATTCTCAAGTGTTGGAATGGAACTCTATAACAAAAGCATACTCCTTTCATTGGCCTCAACTGTGGAACATCTTTTGAAAGTCAATCTTAATATGTTTAACATGACAAGGGGGAGATTCGTATAAGAATGTGTAGACATAGACCTTAATGAATTGGTGGAAGGAAACTAACATGGATTCGAAAAATTCATGTATCTCATAAGTTTCTTATAATTATTACCTTTTTTTGCTCTAAACAAACCACTAATAATAAATCTTGGATCCTTCAACCCTTCCCTTTTGTTAAATTGAACATCAATGAAAGTTTCTTCCCCACCAATGGTTGGAAGGTAACTAGCATGGTTCTTAAAGATTCATCTTGAAAAGAAATTTTTTGCAAGGACAAAATATAATATTTTGAAAGAACCTGTAACCCTCAAACAAGTATTATATCATACTTTGGTTTATGGGTATAAACATTTAGTTTGTAAGAGTAATTCCTAAAAGGCCATCAACCATTTTTCATGGAGAATCAAATTTAACTTTCATACTCACTCATGCTCATTTAGGAGATAATACAACTCGCTTTCAAGGATTGAGTTATCAATTTCCTCTATATTTCTAAGGATACAAACAAGATGGCAGATGACTTGGTTAAGATTAGAGCTCGAGAAAAATGTTTTATATGCATTTAGTCTTTCCCTTTAAAAGATGTGCATTCCTTCAAAATATAACTTCTTCATAGTGATTTTATTATCATTTTATTTCTAACTAAACCACAAAAAATTATTGATTAAAAAATTTAAAATAGAAAACCTAATGGATTAATGTTTTGGTTTAGTCCAACCCAAGTCTAATTAAAATAACATTAAACATAATAAACTATGTAGCCAGCAAATTCCAAACATAAAGAAAAATAAAGAAAAACTAATTAAATAATTTAATTAAAAAGGTCTTTAAACACTACTTTCTTCAATTTGAATTAAGTGGATCAACTAGCATTCCTTCATGAACTTGGTTTGACTTAATCAAACTTACTAGTAATTATATTAATATAAAAGTCAAATCTATTAACACTACATGTGAAGCTTGCACATTTATATCATTTAATAACTTTTCATAGAATGTGAATTTAATCAATTCAATTATTAGTTTGAAAGTTCTTATCTTTAACACATAATATCCAAATTATGTGAAAATTATATATATATATATATATATATATATTATAAAGATAATTCAACAGTTTGATCAAATTTTAAAATGTAATTTAAAAAATTTGTCAATTAAATTTAAAAATATAAAATATGATCATGTAATTCTGCATGCTTTACATACAAGGTATATAAGATATTTAGTTATCACTTGTTCATATAAGATATTCAGTTAAAATGCATGTATTTAATATTTATTTTATAGCTTCGTTTACTATATTTAAAATGTCTTTGTGATATATTGAATCATTAATTATCACTACATAAATTCCTTCTATTGTGATAGATGCATTGGTGATTCATAGATACAAATTGTTGCAAGCACTGTCTAAGCCATAACATCAGCATTGCTGAATTCTTTCGGGTACAATTTAGGCTTTATGGAACCTTTTGTTCTTTTAGTTTTGAATAACGTTTTCTTCTTCTTTCCTCAATCTACTTAGTCTTAGTCAAATACTAATATGAAATAGCTTTAAACACTATCTTCATGTAATTTTATTTATTTGTTTGTTTCTCTTTCCTCTACTCGTATTCAAATTTGAGTAGCCTTTTTTATATTATTTTGATTCGTAATAAATTTGTGAAGAAATTAACACTTCTCTGTCTACTTGTTTTACATATTCAGGTTATGTTCAATTGACTACAGTTGGAGTCTCTCTTAATATTTAGAAAGTTGTCAATTTTTAGTTCTGTTTCAAAAGGTATGTTATGTTTTTTTTTTTCAACTCTTAGTGGTTTTTGTTCTAAAATTATATTTTTCTTGTAGGGAGCATTTTTGCTAGATTAATCTATTTATAATTTATTACTTCACTTGTTGTTAGATGTAAGTTAAATGAAAAATTTAAATTTAGTATAAGAATTTAAAACTTACACTAGTATAAGAAAATCCTATTCTTAATATAAGAGAGTAAAATATATTAATACCATATATAAAACTTGCACACTTACACCATTTAATAACTTTTCATAGAATATAAATTTAATCAATTCAATTATTAGTTTTAAAGTTCTTATCTTTAACACATACTATCCAAATTATGTGAAAATTAATATATATATATATATATATATATATAAAATAAAGATAATTCAGTAGTTAGATTTGTTCTTATTGTATTTTATAAAAAATTAATTAGTTTAAGTGCTCTAATTTAATACTTGATATCAATAGATTCTGACTTTGCAGAAAATATGAATTTCTCAACTTATAACAAAACACTTAAAAAAACTACATTTAACACTTCAAAATTATTTATAAAAATTACATAAATATAATTATTTTCTTAGATATTTCTCAATTAAAAAACATAATCATTTGATGGAGGCAATCATAATAAGTTAAGCTATAAAGAAAATTTATTTGTGAAAATAACAATTATTTATATAATTTTAGAGATTGAAATATAAATAAATAAAAATTAAGGAATTATGGTGAATGAAATTAATTTTGTGGGACGAAGAACTATATTAACAAAATTATAGTGAATGAAATTCATTGTTAAACATATTTGTATTTAATCAGTATTAATACAACTTTTCTTAACATAAGGTGAGCTTGGTAAAACTAGTAGATAAGTTAATTAGCAGCTAAAAGATGAAAAACCAGTTGATTTAATTAAAGCATTTCATAAAATTACTATTAATTTTTAAAATGATAAAAATTGACATCATTAAATTTTAGTCTACAATTTGAAATTGGATAATTATATATTTTAAATAACATAATTATAAATTTTTATCTCATTTTAAAATATTTATTAAATAAAATGAGATGATATAAAATAATTTATATTATCATTTTGATACTTTTATATTATTTTAATAAGATTTAATAACAAAAGTGGTTTAAAAAGTTGAACGTGAAAGAGATAAAGGTATTATTAGATTTTATAAATATCAAAGAAGTAAAAAAAAATAATTTAAATAATAGAAATTAAAAAAAAAAAAACTATTTTCAAGTACTAACGAAAAAGTAGTGTTTAAGAACACTAGTAACACCTATTTCGATCATCTTACAAAACAAAATTATTTGATTAAACATATTTTAAACCAGTATAATCAGCTTTCAGTAAGTCGAAATGACTTTTCTAATGCTTCTAAAAAAAATAAATTATTAATAAAGATTTTAAAAGTGTACATTATAAACGATGCAACATATCAATATTTAAATATTAATAGCATATATTAATATTTTATATTAATAAAATTATATGTTAGTATAATTATGTATCGGTACAAAATTAAAGTATTTATACTAACAATTCTATTTTTGTTAGATTTCTATATTAGTAGAAGCTAATTTTAAAATGATATTTTTCTTTTGGCAGTGATAGTTGGCCAGAAGGAAGATCAATTTGCACATTATTCAAAACATGAAAGTAGTAAGTGTTGCACGTCAATTGGGTAACTTGATTTCCTATAAAAGCATTCTGGAGAATCTCAAAAACGAAGTCAAGAATCTGCAACAAAAAAGACACAGGGTACAAGAAAATCTTACTTGTTGGGATTCTGAGGAATTCCAGGCTAAAAGTAAGTGGTTAAAAAAAATTGATGAATTTTTTGGACAAGTGAATAGATTTGTGAACTACTATGAAGGAAAAAGTTCTTGCACAAATTTCCTATGGTGGTACAATGTCAATAAACAAGCAAGAAAGATGATGCAAGAAATGTTCCAATTACAAGAAGAAGGTAATCTCCATCTATTAGTGAAACCACCAAAAGATTATAAGGCCCCAAAATCAAGAGCAGATATTATAAACGATATTATGGAGGCCCTGAATGACCCTCTTATCCAAACAGTTGGAGTATGGTGGATAGGTGGTGGAGGCACAACCTTACTAGCCAAACAGGTTGGAGAGCAAGCAAAAGAAGAACAGAACTTGTTCAAAGTGGTTATCATTGATGTAGCTGAGAAGCCAAGTGTTGAACAAGTTCAAGAAGATATTGAAGCTATATTGGGTCTCCAGTTTAATGGAGAAATGCATGTGGAAAGAAGAAATAGATTGCGTCTTAGAATAAAGAAAGAGAAAAGGATTCTTATAATCATTAATATGTGGGGGGAACTGAATCCTCAAGAATTTGATTTGGACGAAATTGGAGTTCCTCTGGGTGATGAACATAAGGGGTGTAAATTATTGCTAATATCAAAAAGTTTGGATTTCATAAAAAATTTGATGGGTGCTCCTAAGGCTAAGGTGTTTGAACTAGAAGTGTTGCTAGAAGAAGAGGCCCAGAGGTTGTTTGGAAAGATGGTTGGAGGCATTGCTGAAGATTCTGAGGCAAGTTCCATAATAACAGAAATAGTGAAAAGTTGTGAATGTTTAGCTCCTGCACTTTTTGCTATAACCAAGGTATTAGGAAAGAAAGATCTGCAAGCTTTGCAAGATGCCTTGATGCAGCTAAAGGAACATGTTGCACCAATAAGACTATGTTACAATAGTTTAGAGAGTGAAGAACACAAATTCTTGCTCTTGATTCTTACCATCAGGGCAAGGAGAGCCGTGAATAAGCATAGTATATATGTAGACATGTTGGCAAGCTTATTCAACAATTTTGATACATTCGAAGCTGCAAGAAGTAGGTGTGATTCATTAATTAGTGATCTTAAGGCCTATGGTTTTCTGGTTGAAGATGAAAAGGAAACTATCAAAATAAATGACTTGATATGGCACACTGCTTATTCAATAGCTCAAAGTGATCTAAAAGCTTCAGTGATTTCTACAGAATGGATGCCACCTGAAGAATGGCTGAGAAGTTTACGCTTCTGCAACATGACTATTGTGAGTGATGCACAAGTTCCTGAAAGATTGGAATGTCCAGACATGCAAGAGATTACACTAAGTACTGACAATGCCTCAATGCAGGTTCCAAATTCATTTTTTGATGAGACTAAACTTCTCAAAGTATTAGAACTTATTAGCTTTGATTGTTCAAAACTACCTTCTAGTTTTGGTTTGTTAAAGAACCTTCAAGCATTATCCATGTACAATTGCAAATTGGGAGACATAACTATAGTTGGTGAGCTCACAAACCTACAAATTCTTGTCTTCCTCGGAAGTAGAATCCAACAATTGCCTAGAGAAATTGGACAGCTTCAGAAGTTGCTAATCTTAGATTTAAGAGACACATATCTCCAAGTGATTCCATCCAATGTTCTGTCAAACTTAACTAGTTTAGAAGAATTATATTTGAGAAACTCCTTTTGCAATTGGGAAGTTGAAAGATACAACTATGAAAACAGAAATGCAAGCTTGAAAGAGCTAACAAACTTGGATCACTTGGCTTATATAGAAGACTTGTATGTTCCTGATCCTCAAGCATGGCCAATGGACCATAACTTTGAAAAACCTAAATCATACACGATTTTCATTGGGGATATATGGGGTGAGACCCATGATGGTGATCATAGGTTAAAAACATTGAAACTCAAGCTCAACCGAAGGTTGCGATTGGAGGATGGGATTAAAGGGATGATGAAAAATGTTGATGTCTTATACTTAGATGAACTTAATGGTGTCCAAAATGTATTGAGTGATTTGGACAGTGATGGGTTTCAGCATCTACAATCTCTCTTTGTACAAAACAATGCTGAAATCAAATGCATAACCAGGAGCTCTAGGGATGATCATCACATTGATGCTTTTTCTAACTTGGAGTCTTTGTCTCTCGACAATGTAAGCAGTTTAGAGCATATATGTCATGGTTCTCTAAATGAAAAATCATTCTTGAAAATAAGAGTCATCAAAGTACAGCAATGCCATAAAATAAAATGTCTCTTCTCAGAGTCAATGATCGAAGGTCTTCCTCATCTTGTTGATTTAGAAGTTTCAAAGTGCAAACTCATTGAGGCAATTGTGGTTGGGAGACAGAAGATAATATTATTTCCTCAATTACGGTCTCTAACGTTACAAGGACTTCCTGCATTATCATGTTTCTATAAGCTTTTTTCTTACGACTCACTTATTGATTACAAGGTATGTAAATATTTGAAGTCCAACTTTGAGGCATTAAAGTATTACAAATTGCTAATTTTGCTTATACTGTTTTGCCTTTCATTACAATTCCAAAGCTAAATAATTTAATTTTGTAATTATGTTAATTAATGTGATAATATATTATTGTGTGTATATATGCAGATTTCTTGTCCTAATTTGGAGAGAATGGTGATTTCCAATATTAGTGTAACATATATATGGAGATATTCATACGATGGTGCAGATTCATTTGGGAAGCTAAAGAACATATACATTGAAGATTGTGAGAATCTGTACAACGTTTTTTACTTTAGGCATGATGAGATTCCAGAGCGTATCCAATTAATTTGTTTAACTCTACTTCGACTACCAAAATTGGTGAGCGTATGTGCATTTGATTGGCCGGTATATCTAAGAGGTAAATTATTATATTGGAATCATATTTTTAAAAACATGAGAAGCAATTTGGTTTCAAAATTTATTTTTTAAATTTTACTTTTAGTTACAAAAATGTTATCTTATTTTTATTTTATTTTCTTCCTTTTATATGTTGATTGAAAAATATTATTTTTACTTATCTTGTTTTATTTATTTACTTATTCTTTTTATTGCGAATAATTGAGAGAAATTTGACGACTTTTAGATGTGGGTCCACCCGTAATTGAATTTCCTGAGATGGCCAAAATGCATCTTCAAGAGTTGCCATCATTTTTTGAGTTTTTCAAAGAAGCCTACGTTGAATTGTCATCTTTGGAGAATGTAATTCTGAAGCAGTGTCCCAAATTGTCAAATTTTGGTTTGGGAAGGATAGAAAGGTCAAACTTGAAGTCAATGCTTATAGACAATCAAGAGCAAATTCACGATGATCTCCAAATTACTCGGATTTTTCATTTATTGGTTAGATCTCTCTCTAAAATCTAACCAGTTTCAATTTTTCTTTTAATTTACACTGCATGCTTATATTTTATTTTTTTTATTTCTATTTTTAATTTTCATCCAAACATTAAAATTGTAGAAATAAAGTAATATCTCTTCTAAACGTTCATAAAATATTTTTAAAACCTAATTTTTCCAATAAATGATCTAATACTAATATTGAAAACAGAAAAGTCAAACTTTATGAATCATTTATTTATATTTTTATTTTCAATCATAATTGGTTGCTACACATTTAAAACAGAAAATATTTTACACAGATAACATTGCCACTGCTAAATATGTATAATTAAAATACATAATCTTGTTACCGTTATATATGTATTATTAATAAGTATATGTATATGATACTAATATATGTTTAGGATTATACATAAAACTAAATGGATGAAGAAGATTTATTTAGTAAAAAATGTTTATGTTTGTTTTTTATATTATGCAACATTTATTCAATGCTACATTTTTATTGATAGATCAAGGTTGTTTCAAATAATTAACATGCGATTTTAATGAAATTATAATTTAAAAGAGAGTCTTTTCGTCTATACTTTTGGAAATCTTTTCGCCTATGCAATTGATAGAACAACAATAATACCTCACAGTTTCAAAATTAATACATTCATAAATCTTAAGTTACAGGCAAAACTAAGGATCTAACTTTCATAAAAATCCTTAAAAACGTCAACACAACTAAAAGAATCAGCATCAAATTTTTTTTTTCAAAGTGAAGTCAATATCAATTTTAAATCCCTAAAATTTATATTATTGGATTTCTGAATTAAACCAACTATCTTGAATGATGAGAACAATTATTTTGTAATAGTTAGGTAATGGAATTAGTTAGTCCTTAACGTTATGTTTGAATTATATTTGAAGTAATTTACTAAAGCAAGAAAATTATGATAGGATGCTACACATGACTTAACTATTGATGGAGATGAGGAATTAAGCAAAGCAGAAGAATTATATGAACACAAACCTTTGTTTCTGAGTTCCATTATAATGTTTAAAGCAAAAAATTGCTGCAAAGGAAAGAGTTTGTGTCAATTTGTTCGCTACTTGGTAGAGAGGTCAAAAGTGCTTCAACATATCACCATTGAACACTGCAGAACTGAACCAATTCTAATATTCACTGAGTTTCTTAAATACTATTCCTTGGAGGAATTGGTATTAATGGAATTACCTGACATGGTGGACATATGGCATGAAGATCGTTTCTTTTACAACAATAATTTTAGAAAGATACACATCAAGCGTTGCCCCTCTCTAATGCTAGTCTTTCCTAAGTCAGTTGGCAAGCTCCCCAGACTGAATGAATTGAAGATTGAAGAATGTGGGAAGTTAACACAAATTTTTCAACATGATTATTATCGTATTGAGTTCCTTGCATTGAGCAAGGTGGAGCTTATGAACCTGCCAGAATTAATCATGTTCAACAATTATAATGCAGAATTCCCAGTTTTAAAAATATTGGTGATAGAAAAATGTCCTAAGTTGAAAATATTCACCCATGAGCTTGCGACTGCATATGATTTGCCAACATTTGATCGTAATCGCTTCTCTGAGTTAAATGAACTCAAGTTGGACACTTGCCACGCTTTGGTTTATGTCATTTCCTCTAAGATGTTACAGAAGCTTCCAAAATTGACGAAACTCACTCTAAGTCATTGTAACACACTGAAAATGATATTCAACAACAAAGAGGAAATATCATATTCTACAGAGCTTTTGCAGCAGCTAACTGAATTGACTTTAATTGATTTACCCAATCTGACACACATCATCAACAAAGAAATGAGAGTGAATAAGACCCCCTTTCGTCAGTTGAAGCATGTTTGTCTTGGACATCTAACAAAGCTCACAACTGCATTTCCTTCCACATCTCAATTTCCATCTTTGGAAACATTGATAATAACAAATTGTCCTGCTCTCATCACTTTTCTTGATGAGTCCAATGAGAAGAAGGATCATCCAGAACCTGCTACTTCAAGCTACTTCTTCCCAAATTCTGTAAGTCTATCAAAATTTAAGATATCATATTCATTTCATCATATATATAAACAATAAATTTTCTTCACTTTTGATATAATCTTATGGTTAATCTCATTCTTGTACCGAAGTCAAAGCCATCATGTTTATGATGGAAATGAATTGAATGATATAATTGTACTATGCCACACAATCAATTATATGTATATTAAAGTTCATTTCATATTTCCTATGTAGTGTTATTTTCATCTCCACTCTTAGACATTGATAATGACCTATTGTTCCTTGCAGTTGTCATTGGACAAGTTGAAAGTACTTTGTATAATAAACCAGGATATTGAGAAACTCTGGCACTACAATTGTCCCCAGGAATCATTTTGTGAACTGGAAAATTTAACTTTGAGGAACAACAAATTATTGACTGTCATCTCTTCCAACATGATCAAAAGATATGACAATCTAAAATCTCTGACTGTGGATAGATGTGAATTAATGATATGGATATTTGACGTTGAAGATGACAAGCAAAATCAGAATATCCATGAACTGTTTCCTCAGCTGAGTACATTAGCATTGAGTAACCTAAAGAGTTTAACATGTCTCTGGAGCAAGGAACCTCAAGTTCCAGTTTTTTCAAATTTGATGTCACTTCACATTGTCCACTGTGGTAGCCTCAAAAGTTTATTCTCACCTTCTTCTGCCAAAAATTTGGAAAAACTCAAATTACTCAAATTGTGTGCTTGTGAAAAAATAGAAGAGGTGATATCAATTGATAAAAAAGAAAGTGTATCTATCATTTTTCCTAAAATAGAATGCCTTGTGCTAAAAAACCTTCCTAAGTTAGTCAGTTTTTGTCAGCAAAGTGGGACTTTTGAGTGGCCTAAATTACAATTAGTGAGGGTGAGCGACATTCCAAGTATGAAGACTTTTTCAGGAGGTCATGTCAACACACCATTATTAAGATCAGTTTATATAACATTTGTTAAGAAATATTGGTTTGGGAATTTGAACAAGACCATATCATATATCCATCAGAATTCAGGTATGTAAATTTTGATATTACATGCAAAACTTATAATAATATAAAAGTTAGTGATACATGTTTATACATAATAACATCTGCTTTCCCAAATATGCCTCTGAATGTTATTAATTTAAATTATTAAATGAAATCAATTTTCTTTTGACATTATATTAATATGTTTCAAACTTTCTTGAAAAATGCTAAACATTAGGACTGGAAAATCTAACTTTGAGCGACAACAATTTGTTGAGAGCCATTTCTCTCCATACGATCACAAGATACAACAATCTAATAAATTTGACTGTGGACAAATGTGAGTTACTAACTGAGGTATTTTACCTTGATGATGACAAACAAGATGAGAATATCAAAGAAATGCTTCCTCAACTAAGGGCATTAACATTGAGCAACCTGAAGAGTTTGACATATGTCTGGAACAAGGAACCTCAAGTTCCCTTTTTCCCAAATTTGTTGTCACTCGACATTGTCCACTGTGGTAGCCTCAAGAGTTTATTCTCATACTCAGCTACTAAAAACCTTGGTAAGCTAAAATTACTCAAATTGTGTAATTGTGAGAAAATAGAAAAGATATTATCCGATGATAAAGAAGAAAATGTACCTATCATTTTCCCTGAAGTGGAGTGCCTTGTACTCAAAGACCTTCCAAAGTTAATTAGTTTCTGCCAGCAGAGTAAAACTATTGATTGGCCTAAATTACAAAAAGTGAGAGTACGCAACATTCCAAGGATGAAAACTTTTTCAGGGGGTCAAATCAACACACCATTGTTAAGATCAGTATATATAACATTCGTTAAGAAATATTGGCTTGGGAATTTGAACAATACCATATCATATATCCATCAAAATGAAGGTATGTAAATTTCAACTTTATACTCTAAAATCTAATAATTATAAATTTAAATATATTTCTAGTCCCTATATTCTTATAAAATTTTCATTTTAGTCTCAAAAAATTTTCCATGTAGTTTTAGTCCTTAGCTTTTTAATTTTCAATCATTTTTTATCCCTAGTGATTACATGTTAAAATTAAAAACATTAGGGACTAAAATCAAAATTTCACAAAAATATAAGAGGCGAAGACATATTTAAGCCACAATTGTAGTATAATAGTAATACATGTTTTTCTTCTATCTTACATTTCAAACAAACGAATATAGGTAATAAAAAAAAGTAACAAAAAGTTAATAAAGTATTAGTATTAAAATTTCATTGTAATTTTTATTGTATATCAATTTTTATAGAATATTTGAAAAATACTTTTTTCTTTAAAAAAATTATTATCTTTAAAAAATAAAATTACACTAGTTATAAGTTTGCTTAAAAATACAACTTTTATTTTTTTTTCAAAAATTTTCATTATTTTTTTATTTGTACTTCATTTTTTAAACAAGTTCACAATTTTTAAATTGAATACACATTTGGTCTTTATAGTTTAATATTTATTTATAAATTAATCTCTTTAATTAATATTTACATTTTAGTCCTTATATGAGTTGTTCATTTTTACATTTCAGTCTTCATATAATAGCTTTAACATATTTTTAACAATAAAGACTAATTCAAAAATGTTGAGTAACTTTTTTATATAAAAAAGTATGTCAAAAATCTTGTATCAAATCTCATTTATATATTGCAAAGTTTTATCTACATGAATTTACTAAGAATTAATTGAAATGCATAGGACAAAAAGAAAGAGATTCTAGCAACTTATTTGGCACAAAAGATGAGGATGATGGTGAACAACTTTAACAAGATTTTTTGTCAATGCTTTTCGTCCTATCTAAGGTAATCCGAAGTCTCTAATTTTTTAACATACGGCTGTAAGAAATATTTCCTTTTAAAAAGAAAAAACAGTAATATATTTAATATTTCATACAAAATTATAAAGAAATAAATATATAATTTATAGTATTTAAATTAAGTAAATGAAATAAATAAATAAATTTGTCATGCATTATTAATGCCTAGTCATAAGAGACTTTAGATAGAAAAGGTAGTTAAACATATACAGAACATCGAAAAAAAGTCGCACGTATTATATTTAAAATTTCATTAAATGTTTATATACAATATAAATTATAATGTAATATATTTAAAAACGATTTATATATATAGTGATTTAATTCAATTTTAATGTTTTCAATTTATATTATTAAAAAATATTTATACTTGTACTAGACATTTGTACCATGCAACGTATCTTTTATGAGTCCAAAGATATCTATATTAAAATATAACAACGTGCTTAATATACGTGTTGCTTTGTGTGTAAGGAGTAATGCTTCCTGCAGATGGCATTAGTGGAAACATAATTGGTGATGATGAGGAAGCAATTGTCATAAGGTTTCCTCCGAGAGTCTAACATGTGAGGTAGAGAGTCATACCAGATCTTTGATGGATGCAAAACAAGTTAATCAATTAAGGTACTATCCATTATCGAAGTTAATTTATTATGTTTTGTAAACAACATCCAATGGAAGCATTCACATTATATTCTTTGCTTGCCAATGGATGGTTGGTAATATGAGAATGCTCATTTGTTGAGAAAAAAGTTTATCAAAAATGCAAATTTATGACATTTTTCCTTTCATTTTGGCATTTCTGCTAACCGTTTTTTGACAGACAAGCTGGAGATGACAAATCAAAAGAAAAGGCCAACACCTGTGAACTGAAGTCTGAGTTTGTTAATGAAAAGACTGTATGTTCACAAATGCGTAGCTAGTAATTCTAAGCTGGATTTCCACACTTTGGTGGTTTGAATTTTTTTAATTCTAAAGCTTTGATTTCCACAGGATGAAAAGATTCAAAGCCTTGATTCAAGCCATGAAAGTGAGTCAGATTTCTTAAATATCTACTGCATGCAAAATTATCCTTAGTCAATGTATACCAAAATGGCTTAACTAGTAATGACGGTGGACATTTGTTAGTCTGTACACTTCTTTAGCAATTTTAGTATGTTAAATGGTGTGCAAATAACCAATAAGGCATGTCAGTTTGTTATCTTGATATCAAGGTATATATTTATTGAAGAATTTCTATATGTATGTGCTTCCTTTGTTACCCTAATATTGGTATAACCTATTTTCAAAGCTGCAATTACAGATAAGAAACTTCCTATTTTCGTTTTTCGTTTTCTTCCTTCCAATGCTTTTAGTAATATTATTATTATCTCTCTTTTCTATCTGGTTAACCAACACTTTTTCCTATTCAATCTAATTGAGCTGTGGCATGTCATCTCGCTCCTTGAATTAATCCCCTCTTCTCAACACAAGATGAGGATATTGCATCTGTATTCTGTGTTCTCTTATTTAAATATCTTGTAGTTACATTGCAGTTGATACAAGTCATTGTCAAGAGGACGCTGTTGAGCATGGAAACACTGATACCACATCAAGTCCTTATGATAATGGATTATTCTGCACCAATGCTGTTAAGATTTCTGATTAATTCACTGAATTGTAAATTACCAAATATAGATTGATTTACTGCATTAGCTAGTTTTCAGGATAAATAATAGGGATTTGCTTAATTATAGGGATTGGATTATTTTTTCCAGAGATATATCCTCTCTGCTACTGCTGTATATATATACCTATTCTCTATAATCATATAATATACGCTTGAAAACCATTTTACAATATGGTATCACGAGCCCTTTTCTTCAAACTTGATCCACCATTTTCTTAATCTTTCCTTTGAACACCTTGTAAACCTATAAGATGTCTGATAAACAATCTGCACCCAAATCATCTGGGTCTGCATCGACTCCTATCATTACTCAGTCTGAAAGTGCTTTCAATGCTTGAATCATTCTTAGTGAAACAAATTACGACATATGGTCACAGATAATGGAAATGCATATTGCAGAGAGGGAGAAACTCTCATATATTTGAGGTAAGGAGAAGCAACCTGCAGAGCAAGATCCTGGTTATGAAAAAAGGTATGCAGAGAATCAAAAGGTGAAGAGGTGGTTGTTGCTATCCATGAGCCCAGAAATTATGAAGCGTTACTTACGCTTAGCCACTGCACGAGAAATTTGGAGTGATTATCTAAGGCATTCTATGATGGAAGTGATGAGTTACAAGTCTTTACTTTAAATCGGAAGGCCTTCACTGCCAAACAAAGTGGTAGGCCTCTCTCGGAGTATTATGGAGAATTGATAGAAATTTTCCACGAATTGGATCATCGTGATAAGGTGGTCATGAAAGATCCTGAAGATGTCACAACCTACAAGAAATCAGTTGGACGGCTAAGGGTGCATATATTCCTTGCTGGATTAGATGGTGAGTTTGAACAAATTCGTGGAGAGATTTTACACAGAGAACCTGTCCTAGAGTTGGAGAATTCTTATGCATTGATTCGTTGAGAGGCAATACGTCGAGCGACTTTGAAAGGTGAATCTGAAAGTTCTGACAGCACAGCTATGATAGCTCGAAACCGCAACTGGCAAGGTCAAAAAAAAGGAAATCATCCTAAAGCCAACTCAAATACAGATAAGTTTAAGTTTAAATGCACTCACTGCAATCAGCAGGGACACACTAAGAGTCGTTGTTTTGAACTTAATGGATATCCAGAGTGGTGGTGATATAGTTGATCTAGGAAGGATAACCTTCGAAGAAGAACAAGAGAGAAGAACGGGTAGGGATTCCAATGAAACAAGAATGGATTCCGAACACTAGAACTTTTATTGAATTTGAGAGGAAGTTACAGAAAGAATTCTTTACAATTATGAATGAATCTTAATCTAAAAGCAATCTGCTGTTTTTATATCTATGGCAATTGCTTGTAACAGAATTTAACAGAATTTAACTAACTTCCTAATTGGAAGTTACTAGCTACTGGCCTAACGTCTTGCCACGTGTCCTAACTAATCATTATGCATGGTCCTGCATCAATCCCTCCCCCTTAAGCTGATCCTTGTCCTCAAGGATGGAAGTCAGGGAACTTTTTTCTGAGATCAAAGAGAAACTCCCATGTTGCTTCTTCTGGCAACAGGTGTTTCCACTGGACAAGCACCTTGGTGACAGCTTGGTTGCCCCTCTTCACTGACATTCTATCTAAGATCCTTTCTGGTTCTTTGAGTCTGGCCTCCTCATCAGTTCTAGGACAAACATTGGATGTGCTAGCTTCTCCTACAAATTTCTTTAACTGGGATACATGGAACACATTGTGGATTTGGGATTCAGCTGGTAGTCGTATCTTGTAAGCTACTGTTCCTACTTTATCAATGATAGCATAGGGTCCATAGTACTTAGGAGCTAATTTAGCACTGCTCCTAAATGCGACAGAAACTTGTCTGTAGGGATGTAATTTTACAAATACCAGATCTCCAATCTCAAAAGTCCTGTCAGACCTCTCCTTGTCTGCCAACTGCTTCATTCGCTCTTGGGCTCTCTTCATGTGGAACTTGACCATTTTAAGTTTCTCTTCTCTTTTCTGCAAGCTCCTGTCAACCAGTTCAATTCTGGATTCTCCTGGTAGATAGGGTAGATAGGCAGGGGGAGCTTGTCCAAACATGATCTCATACGGGCTAGCTTTAACAGTGCTGTGGTAGGTGGAGTTGTACCACCATTCAGCCATTGGGAGCCATTTAGACCATTGCCTAGGATCATCTGAGCACATGCACCTTAGGTAGGTTTCAATGCATCTGTTAACCACCTCTGTCTGCCCATCTGTTTGGGGATGGTAGGCAGTGGAAAGCTGGACTTGGATTCCCTGACATGCCATGAAGTCCTTCCAGAATTGGCTTACAAATACAGGGTCTCTATCACTTGTTATTGAAGCTGGACAGCCATGAATCTTGAAGACATTATCCATGAAGCACTGAGCTACATCAGCAGCAGTATAGGGGTGCTGCAATGCCATGAAATGAGCAGCTTTACTCATCCTGTCCACAACTACAAAGATTACTTGTTTCCCAAAGGACATGGGAAGCCCTTCTATGAAGTCCATGGTGATGTGTTGCCAAATCAGATCAGGGACTGGTAGGGGTTATAACAGGCTAGGATATGTAGCATTGTCATATTTACATTGCTGACATGTGGCACATTGGTGGACAAATCTCTTAACATCTCTAGATAGACCCTTCCAATAGACCACAGCTTTCACTCTTTGGTAAGTGGCATCCCTTCCAGAATGGCCCCCACATGATGAGGAGTGTAACCAATCCAGTATTTTCCTTCTAAGTTCCTGGTTCCTGCCCACAACCAGTCTTCCCTTTCTCCTTAATTCCCCTCTCAGCCAAGAGAACTCTTTATGTGCAGAAGAGTCAACTTGTATTTCAGTAATCAATTTCTGCATTGCCTCATCCTCCTGCCAAGAAGCCTTAATCTGTTCCAGCAAGTCAGAATCAGGTTGATAAGTAATGATGGAGGCACATTCCACCCTTGACAGTGCATCAGCAGCCTTGTTCTCACTTCCCTGCTTGTATTCAATGATGAAATCAAACTCCATTAGCTTTATTAACCATTTTTGTTGGAATGCCGTGGATAGCTTCTGCTCAAGTATGTATTTGAGGCTCCTGTGGTCAGTTTTGATGACAAATTGCTTAGGCAAAAGGTAATGCCTCCATTTTTGGACAGCAAATACCACTGCTAGTAATTCCTTCTCATATGTTGATAGTGATTGCTGCTGTGTATTCAGGCTTCTGCTTATATATGCAATTGGATGGAAATCTTGCATAAGGACTGCTCCTATACCTGTACCCGAGGCATCAACTTCTATTACAAATGGCTTGTTGAAATTTGGCAGGGCTAGCACAGGTGCTTTACTTAGTTTATCCTTCAAACACTGGAATGCAGCCAGTGATTCTTTAGACCATGAAAAGCCATCCTTTTTCAGCATGTCATTCAGGGGTTTGGCTATGGTGCTGTAACCTTGAACAAATCTTCTGTAGTATCCAGCCAACCCTAGGAACCCTCTTAGTTGCTTGATTGATTGAGGGGAGGGCCAATTCTGGACTGCTTCTACCTTAGCAGGGTCTGTAGACACTCCTTCTCCAGTGACAAAATGTCCCAAATATTCCACTCTTTTAACACCAAAATAGCACTTGGATTTCTTAGTAAATAAGGAGTTTTCCCTCATGGTATTCAAGACCAGTTCCAAGTGAATTAGATGTTCTGGCAGGCCTTTGCTGTAGATCAGAAGATCATCAAAAAACACCAGTAGAAATTTCCTTAGGAACTTCTTGAAGACAGCATTCATTAAGCCTTGAAATGTAGCAGGGGCATTGGTTAAGCCAAAGGGCATGACCAAGTACTCATAATGGCCAGAATGTGTTTTAAAGGTTGTTTTGGGATGTCCTCTTCAGTCATTCTGACTTGGTTGTACCCAGATCTTAAGTCAATCTTGGAAAATATGGTTGAACCATACAACTCATCCAGTAAATCATCAACAAGTGGTATTGGAAACCTATTCTTAACTGTGCTTTTGTTGAGCTCCCTGTAGTCAATGCAAAGCCTCCAGCTACTATCCTTTTTCCCAACCAAAACCACAGGGCTGCTGTAGGGACTGCTACTGTTTTGAGTTACACCATTCTGTAGGTAACCTTGGATGAGGTTGTCTATTATGTCTTTTTGCTGCTTTGAGTACCTGTAGGGCCTCTTATTCACAGGGTTAGTTCCTTGAATTAAGGGAATAGTATGGTCATGATCCGGCCTTTTAGGGGGAAGGGTAGTAGGTACTGCAAAAACATCCTCAAATTTTTATAGTATCATGTCAATGCTGCTAGGGATTGGAAAGGGCTCAGCATGAGTGGAGAGGGAATGTAGGAGGAACCCTTCCTTACTGTCACACGCCTGCATCATAGATATGTGAACACCTGCTGCAAGGGTCCTGGCTACTTGTTGTTTCCTGACTGTCTTGATGTTGTCAGAAGAATTTTCCCTTAGCACATGTCTCCTTCCCTTTGTAGTAAACTCCATGGTTAACTTGTCAAAGTTCCACGTAATGTCCCCCAAAGTGATCAACCATTCAATTACCAGAACCATGTCACAGCAGCCCAAGGACAGAAGCATGATGTCACACTTAAAGGCAGTATTCTGAATAAACCATGAAAATCCTTTAACCATAATAGCAATTTGGACCCTAGCTCCATCAGCCACAGTGACACTCACAGGGTCCATATTTGTAATGCAGCAACCCAATTTCTTGGCCACATTAACATCCAAGAAATTGTGGGTGCTTCCACTGTCTATTAGTACATGCAGGGGCTTCTTTCTTACTTGGCCAGTCACCCTCATTGACCTTAACTTGGCAACTCCTGTTAACGCATTGACTGAGATCAAAGGTTCAACATCCAGGTCTGTAGAAGGATTTTCTGTTGTTGTCACCTCTTCATCTGAATCAGAGCCATCTGCTATTTCCATGACATGTATTTGAATCTTCTTATATGTCTTGCTGTGAGCAGGGGTAAAGGGTTCATCACAAAAATAACATAAACCCTTGGCTCGTCTGTCACTCATGTATTCAGGTGTTAGCTGTTTGGTAGTTTGTGTTTTAGGCTTAATAGGTTCTAGGGGCTTGGGAGGGGTGGCAGTAATGGTGGTCTGGTAAAACCAGGCTTAAAGGGCTTTGGAATGGGTTTGGAAGCAGGGTTACTATTATTTGCACTCTCATACATTTTTGCCAAGGAGAATGCCTTCAAAACAGTGGTGGGTTGGAACATGCGTACCATCATTTGGACATCCATTTTTAAACCCCCCCAAGAAACAACTTAGTTGATGAGATTCAGATAGTTCAATTCTTGACACAATTGCATCAAATTCAGAATGGTAATCAATCACAGTACCTGTTTGCCTGAGCTTTATTAATTCTGCCATTGGATCCTCGCAGACTTCCCCAAATCTTGCAATCAGGATTTCCGTGTAATCCTTCCAAGAAGGTAGGTTATCAAGGCCAACGTTCTTCACGTATGCACTATGCCATTGGAGGGCTTTCCCTTCGAAGTGCACTACTGCCAATCTCACCTTGTATTCCTCAGGCGTTTGATCCACTGAAAAGAAGGTATCGCATTGAACGATCCAGTTCTTGATGGCGTCACCATTGAAACGAGGAAAATCCAATCTTGCTAGGCGTGTGGTACAAGAATACGGGCGAGATGAATTACGATTTCCTGGTGAGAGTTGTGGATTATGATCACGAAACATTTCTTCAAGATGTCCTCGTAGCGAAGCTCCAATTTCCATGAATCGTGCCTCCAGTGATGTTCCCAGATCCAAGAAGCGTGTCTCCATTGAATTCTTGAAGATTTCGAAGTCTTCACGAACTGTACGCGTGTTTTCTGCCATAGCAGAAACGAGTGGAAGGTGAAGTCTGATACCAATTGATATAGTTGATCTAGGAAGGATAACCTTCGAAGAAGAACAAGAGAGAAGAACGGGTAGGGATTCCAATGAAACAAGAATGGATTCCGAACACTAGAACTTTTATTGAATTTGAGAGGAAGTTACAGAAAGAATTCTTTACAATTATGAATGAATCTTAATCTAAAAGCAATCTGCTATTTTTATATCTATGGCAGTTGCTTGTAACATAATTTAACAGAATTTAACTAACTTCCTAATTGGAAGTTACTAGCTACTGGCCTAACGTCTTGCCACGTGTCCTAACTAATCATTATGCATGGTCCTGCATCAGGTGGGATCGCAGTTGGGATCAACGAAGAAAAAATCCAACCACAGCGGTTGTTGAGGCAAAGATCATAGATGATGCCTCTAAGGAATCCACTGCACTGATGGCAACTAGAGGTCACGGTGGTGAGTTTTCTGTACCTAGTACTAATAGCACATGGATAATTGATTCAGGTGCTACTGATCATATGACTTTTGATTCTAGACAAATTTCATCCATGATACCATCCTCAAAAGAATTGATTTTCACTGCTAGTGGTAACACAACCTCTGTTATTGAAAAAGGATCCCTAACTCTTTCTAATAATTTGACTTTGGATTCTGTTTTAGTTGTTCCATCTCTAGAATATAACCTTTTGTCTGTTTCTCAAATCACTACAACCTTAAATTGTATTCTTATTTTTTAGCCTAATTTTTGTGTGTTTAAGGACATTCAGACCAGACAGACGATTAGTTATGGTGTTAAACAAGGATGATTATACTACTTGGGCTTGGTGTCGAAAGATTCTAGCAAGTTAGAAAGCTCTTTGACAGTGAATAGTTCTACCAAACAAGAAAAGGAAACTGAAATATGGCTATGGCATCATCATTTAGGACATGCTTCATTTGGTTACTTAAAAAAATTGTTTCCTTCATTATTTTCAAAGTTTGATGTCTCTATTTTTCGTTGTGAAGTATATGAACAAACAAAAAGTCATCATGTTCCTTTTTCACTTAGTTTGAATAAAAGTCCTGCTCTTATTATGCTTATACACTCAGATGTTTGGGGTCCTTCTAAGATTTCTACTTTAAGTGGATCACGTTGGTTTGTTGCTTTCATAGATGACTGCACAAGGATGACTTGGTTATCGCTAATGAGGTCCAAAGGAGAAGTGAACCTGATATTTCAGAAGTTTCACAAAATGATTGAAACCCAATACAATGCAAAGGTTCAAGTTCTTCGTAGTGACAATGGTTGTGAATACCAAAGTTTAGACCTCAAGAGGTACTTGGAAATACATGGGATTATTTATCAAACTACTTGTCCTAATACACCGCAGCAAAACGGTGTTGCCGAGCGAAAAAATTGACACTGAAGGTAGTACGTTCTTTATTATTAGAAGCTCAGATGCCTTTGTCTTATTGGGGAGAGGCTCTTACAGTGGCAACATATGTCATAAATCGGATCCCTTCTAGCTCTAATGAATTTCAAATGCCACTGCAGACTGTCACTAACAAAGTGATTGCCCTTGGTAGTGCAGATTTGCCTCCCCGTGTTTTTGGTTGTGTAGCATTCATCCATATCCAAAAGAACCCAAACAAACTGCCACCCCGAGCTTTACGATGTGTGTTTCTTGGATATGCTATGCACCAAAAAGGGTATCGATGTTACCATCCTCCAACTAAACGAATGTTTATAATCATGGATGTTGTTTTTCATGAACAAATAATGTATTTCTCTTCAGAATCTGCACTTCAGGAGGAGAACCATCAAGAACTGCAGATGTTAGACTATGAATGCCAAGAATATGTATATCGTAAGAAAGGTAAGTCCATTAAAGATAATGACCACTTCGAAACAAATACTACTACAACATTTGATTGCAGCAGCGTAATTCCTATGCAAATAACTTGCAATCAAGTTGTACTGATGAAGTAGAAAATGAAATAAATGATATTTCACATGATGAATTGGTGACCGAACTTGGTATGACTTCCCCTATATCTTTGAATGAGCTTCTTGATAGCACACCAAACCAATCATATGCTGTCATGGATGCTCCTAATCTTTTGCCAACAAAAAAACAACTATCTGAACGTCACACTAGAGGTATTCCTAAACCCACTTATAAGCCTACTATTTCTAGTAAGGTTAGATATCCCATGAATAATTTTGTTTCCTACCACCGTTTGTCTGAATCAAATAAGTCATTTGTAAATCAATTATGGATCCATAGATGACAGGAGGTCTACCTCAGGTTATTTCACATTTGTAGATGGAAATCTTGTAACTTGGAGGAGTAAAAAGCAAAATGTGATTACCCGCTCAAGTGCAGAAGCTGAATTTAGAGGTATGGCACTTGGTCTTTGTGAAGCATTATGGTTGAAGCTACTATTGGAAGATTTGGAATACCCACCTAGGCAACCAATCCAGCTATATTGTGACAACAAAGTTGAATTTGGGATATAACCTTAACTTAACCGTAGAAGCTAGCTCTTAAGGTGAGGATTGTTTTAGCCTTTATTAGTAGTCATTGTTTTAGCCTTTATTAGTAGCCACTAGGTAAGTGAATAGGGCCGAATTTTATTTTATTTAGGCAAGGGGGGCCGATCTATAATAAACTTTGATAACATGTTAAATTTAGACTTTAATTCTAACTCAACTCCAAAAACTATGTTGTAAGATGAGAATTGTTTTAGCCTTTATAAGCTCTTATTTAGTCATGTATATAGTTCATATGGGACTTCAACACTCTCTATATATGTTATCCATCATTTTAAAATCCTTAGAGTATTGATTTAAATTTTTGCAAATATTAGTTTAGTTGACCAAAGAGCATAATAGAATTGCTAGTTCCAAGTTTAAGATAATTTGGTATTTTTTTAATCAGTTTTGATGTACTTTTAACTTTTTCTCATTGGGACATTCTTTTAGGAATTTAAGCTCAATCCAGCAGCCAAAATTTTCTCTCCATCTTTTGTAAATCCTATTTCGGCAAGTTATGCTACAAACATGGTATAAATACCAAATAGCTATCCTTTGGCACTTGTTGCTACTATCCAACCAAAAGTTGGACTCAATACTTTTACTTCTCAGCCTTCTGCACCTGTTAAGGTTGCACAGTATAGTAATTTGATAGTGGGAAATGGTGGCATTGGCATTCAATTTTCACAACCTGTACGTATCAATAAATTTACTGATATTTGGTCTCATGTATGCAACTATGCTTGCATGAGCATTGATGGTTTTTGGTGTAGGTGAGATGAGTAAAATAGTTGAAATGGTAGTAGGAATAGTTAAAAATGGTAGTTGAAGAAGTTTTAGTAAGAGATTCAAGAGATGAAGACTTGATATCTTTTATTTACAATGGGATGGCTTGCCTACTTATAGGCATCTTCCACTATTAGGTTTGGGTGGTTCCATATACTAAAACTATCTAGAAACTTGAAGATTTACAATATTCTAGAACTATCTCTAAAAGTGTCTTGAAACTAGAAGATCCAAATAGTTTTTCCTAGATTGTTCCTATTATTTTTCTAGTCTATTATAGAAATTTGTATCAATTTCTAATACTCTTCCTTTATGCAAATTTCTGTGACTCCAAGCATCATGCGTATTCAAATTTTGGTCTTGGTAGTGCGTTTGTGATAATGTCTGCAACTTGATCTTTAGTTGTACAGTACTTGAGCTTGATTTCTTTAGTTCATTCTACTTCCCTGATAAAGTGATATTTGATTGCTATGTGTTTTGTTTTACTATGATGCATTGGATTCTTTGTCATTGTTATAACTAATTTGTTGTCGCAGTAGATTGTAATAGGCTCATTTTGTTTTTCTCCCATTTCTTCAAGTATTCTCGTAACCATATTGCTTGACTTGTAGTCTCAGCAACTGCTACATATTCTGCTTCTGTTTGTGCAATTGTTGCTTGCTTCTTTGAAACCCATGAGATTGTTCCTGATCCTAGTGAAAAGGCATAACCAGATGTGCTCTTCATGTCATCAATTGATCTTGCCCAGTCACTGTTGGTGTAGCCAAGTAGCTTTGAGTTGCTTATAGTTTGGTACCATATACCATACTCCTTTGTGCCTTGTAGATATCTTAGGATTCTTTTTGCTGTTCCAAAGTGAATTTGGCTTAGACTTTGCATGAATCTTGAAAGAAGACTTACAGCATACATTATATTTAGTCGTGTAGCTGTTAGATATAGTAAGCTTCCAATCAAGCTTCTGTAACGTGATGCCTCAGCTTCTGGTACTCCATCATTTTTCTTTAATTTCTCATTTATCACCAATGGAGTGTTAACCGTCTTACATCCATTTATCTTAAATTTCTTGAGTAGTGCTTCAACATATTTCTTCTGTGAGATAAATATTTCTTCTTTCTTTTGTTTTACCTCTATTCCGAGGAAGTAGTTCATCAAGTCAAGGTCGGTCATTTTGAAGGTCTTCATCATATCTTCTTTGAACTTAGCTATCATCTTCACATTGTTTCTTGTGCAGATAAGATCATCTACATACAAGGAGACAATGAGTATGTCATAAACTCTGAACTCTTGGACAATTTTTGGAACCTTTGAAGTATAAGAAGCATATGAATTTGACGAAGATATTAAATTAAATTTGAAGGATTTGACCTTTAAATGAGAAAATACTATGATTGGACCATAAATAGACTTCAAAAAATTTAAAATAATTAATCATATGAGTAGTAGGACTAAGGAAATATTTTTGACCATATTGAGACTTGGACAATGACTTAGAGGCAAGGAAAAATGTGTTGGACAACCTAACTTCTTCAAGTTTTGGTAAAAGGACCTAATTGTAATTAGCATAAAGAAAAGGTACTTAATTACCACGTGAAGTTGAATCATTGTCAAAATGTGTGGCCATTCCGAATATTGATGCTATTTTTTCAGAAGTGACATTCAAGCATTTGGTGCAAACATCTGAGCTTGTTCATCTACAAGGAATCAAGGGGCGAGTGGAGAAATCTCATACCTGATATTGTTCCCTTAGATAAAGGTATGAATGACCTAGTCGAGCTTGATTTATCAATGAGTCCACAGTTGCAGTGTCTCGTTGACACTACACATATTGATTCTCATAGCCTAAGTTTCTTGTCCAAGTTGATTGAGCTACGACTCAGACATGGAAGATTTGGAAGAACCATGCAATGGTCCCTTTCCCTTTGACTTTCTAAACAATTTACAGAGGCTAGATATCTGGGATTGTATAAATTTGAGAAGCATGTTGTTTAAGAGCAAGCTAAACCTCTGCTATCTTAAGACCATTAAATTGTGCAAATGCCCAAAATTGGTATCCCTATTTCAATTGTCAACTTGTCAAAGCCTCTTACTTTTGGAGGAACTGTCCATAAAAGATTGTGAGCAACTAAAAACCATAATAGCAGATGAAAGAGTAAATGAAGAATTGAAGGAAGAGATTGTTGATGGCGAGAATGATAACAAGAGATGTGCCTCAGTGTTCCAAATCTGAAAACACTAAGCGTATGTTTGTTTCTCATTTTTAAAAGAGTTTTTAATTTATTTTTTCTAAAAATAAATTGTATTTAGAAAAAAAAATTTAAAAACTCTTTTAAAAATGAGAAACAAACATACTCTAAATATTTTTATAGGGCTTAACCTTTTTTTAGGAGAAAACATTTATTATGAATGAATTATTCAAGGGGCTACTAATAAACTTCCATTTTGCGTTTCTGCAGTATATTAACAAAGTGCAGTTTTAAAAAGATTTTAACAAATTCAGCTATAGCATGTTGATCTTTCTAATAAAGTAAAAAAGAATATATTAACAAACCTCTCAATTTTAGGATTTGTAAGGAAACGTGCTTAAAAAGTTTAATACTTCTCATGATTAATATGTATTGTCGATATTTTATATATAAATTTTTTAAAACAAATTATCACATTTAACATTATAAATATTCAATTATGTGTATTTTGGCAAAAACGTCTCGTCCCAGAAGAAAGTTAGTAACAATCTGAACAAGTTTGAGGGTCAGAGATGGATTCCCCTTGGTCTTCTTCTTCATTTCATTTGAGCCAATGGTTAAAATTATTTACATTTAAGATTCTAACTTGCACAAAAAAGTTGAATTACGATATTAATTAACATTAACTATGAATGATTTTTAACATAATTTTTGTCCTTGTATATAAAAACATACTAAACGATTAATATTTTTCAATAATATGAAATAAACACATAGTTAAACAATTTTTAAAATTGACATTTAAGTTGTTATATTTTTTGTTTCTATAAATATTGATAATTTTGTAATAAATCTTTATAAAAAAAATTTGTTAAAATTTAGTCTTTGGAAAGTTAAGAAGTTAGCATTTAGTTCTCTTAAGTTGACTGACAGAGAGTCATCTTAGCACTCTCACGTGACATACCATATCATTTAATTTATAATATTTTATTATTTAAAATTAATATCTACAAATAAGTCTCTAAACACATTTTAATATTTGTAAAAAAGTCTCTTGAATCTAAATCTCCTTCGTGTGCCTCACTTTCCCAGGCTCCACCTACTCCCACCTTCTCTCTCTTTCCCTCCTTCTCCCTTCCTCTTTCTTGCTTCATAAACTTTTTCCATTATCTTCCATTAATCAAAATCCAAAAACATATAAAGATACAGACAGAAAATTCATATCAAATTATAATATTAAAAATGAGGCGGAGGAAGAGAGTGTGGGGCTAGGAGAGGAGTTAGGAGGGAGAAAGTGTGGAATTGAGGAATTGAATAAAGAGTCAAATTTAAATTTTTATTATTCAATTTATGAAAACTTACATGTATTAAAAATTTCAAGAAAAATATTTTCTAAATTTTAAATTTAAAAAAAGTAAAGATTAAATTTTTCATCTTAACAATTTATTTAGTTTATAATACATACACTATGAGAGGAAATGGCAAGATATAGCCTTAGAACCTTTGAGAACCTTGGATGGGAATGAAAATTTCATGTGAAGCCCCGCAATTTATAGAAAATGTTTTGAAGATGTCAGCGTCAATGTGATGTAAGCGATGATGTCAGCATGATGCAAGCGATGGTGTCAGCGTCAACATGATGTAAGCGATAATGTCAGCATTATGCAAGCGATGATGTCAGCGTGATGTCACCGATGATGTCAACGTGAGATCATCAATGACATATGCGATGATGTCAGCCTGAGGTCACCAATGATATAAGCGATGATGTCAGCATGATGTCGCTAATGACATCAGCGTGATGTCACCTATGACATCAGCGTGACGTCACTATTGACATTAAGGGCTACTGTACATACACGATTTCTTTCTGCTCACAAAGTACTACAGATTTTTCTCAATGATATACTACAGGCATGACACAAACACAGGATGTTACACTCTCCATTATCTAGCTCAGCATTTAACATAAGAGAGTTGTCAGTAGAAACTAAATTTTAACTTTTTAACTCTCTAGGGACTAAATCCTAACAAAATATTATATAAGAATTTATCACAAAATGACCAATATTATAGGACCAAAATTATAATTAACCCTAAATTATATTATAACAAAAAATATCATTAATTATTTACTCATATACATGTATATGTGTGGTTATTTATAAAATGAATATTGTGGTAAAATATTTAGAGCATGTTTTATTTGGAAATTATATTTTTAAAAGTAAAATATAATAAAAATTTAGATGCAATTACATCTTTATTTGGAAAGATTCAAGATGATATTACTGCACTCTTAAGATTGGGTCTCAAGGATAAAAAGGAATTAGAGAAATTCAAGCTTCTTTGATAGAGCTGTCAAAATAAGTTAAAACTAAAGGCCTTACCCTACTTAATCTCCTATATAACCTCTCTTTTTTAAAAAAAAAATTTCCTTATAATTAATGGATTAGTTTTGGTCTTAAGCCTCAATATAAAGAAAATGATAGGTTAAGGTCAGGATTAAGGGTGGGTCAGTCTACTTATTTATAAAAGTAATCAATAACTATTATATTAATTATTTATAATCTTATTAAATTATTTTATTTAAATAAATTAAAATTTATATTTTAAATATAAAAATTAATTTAAAATTAAAAAGTATTTATTTAATAAATTAAAAATATTATAAAATTAAATTAAATTTAGCTTTTATATTTGATTAATTTTTTAATTAAATTTAATATGGTATGTTAATTGTAACACCCTAATTTCTTCATTTTAAATGACGAACTTTTTCGTATAACCATTAATCAAGTTTACAACGATAAACCATTTCATCACAGTTAATTCGTATACAAAACAAGTTTAAGAAGGTATTTGCATGAAATATATTACAAATTAATATTTACATATCATTATCCAAAATATATCAAGATTTACAGCAGTTCGTATTCAGTTTCACATACTGAGGACATGAAACTAATCATCTATATCATGTCAGCACTCAACAATAATATGTACACAATCGTGACTATCGCTCTTCACTCTATATTTCTCCAAGATTTTCTCATCGTTTCCGAACTCTATACCTCAAGTGTATCTCTGTATTATTTACACCAATCCATTCATAAGATCATGCTTAATAGCACTTCCAACTAATTCTACATTGCTCATCATTTACTCATGATCTCAACAATCGCATCATTCAATAAATCATCGATAACTCATTCATCATTTTCAAGCATATCTCAGCAATAAGTTCATATCACACCCAATACATTCATCAAATTTGGTCAACTATAATATTATATTTTTTCACATTATATTTTATATTTTCACAGTAGAATCAGTCAATCAAACCATCAAATATATACATATTAGCAATCTTTCTTCATTAATACTCATTACTCACACATATATAATCAAAATTAGTACATAAACATGCTCTCATGAACTCAACATATATAACTCACATCATATAATAATAGAATATAGCTTCCCATACCTTAAAATAGCACTTCTACCTAGGTAACACGAATTTATCTCTTAGGAACGAGATTCAAAGAAAACAAACTGTAAAAACACAATTAAACGAATGGTAAATATAGAGAGGATTCAGAGAAAATGAAAGTGGGAGTCAGGGAAGATAAAAATGAAATTTCATGCATGAAAACTCTTATATATTCTCAGAATCGCGATATTCTCACTACAGCGAAAGACTTTCGTTACAACGAGACTCTTTCTCGCCACAATAAAAATATCAGATATAAATTGCATTATATTTTTTGCACTTTTCGTGGTAGTGAGGAATTTCTCGCTACAGCAAAAATATCCAAAATGTTCCATTTTCATTGCCTCATTCTTGCTATAGCGAGAGACTTAAAGTTCAACACTTCAAAAACTCTCCCAACATACCCTTACATGCATATTTATTATAACCATGTAATTTTAATTTATAAAAACATGGAAGTTACATTAATAATTTATAGTTTTAATTAAAAATTAGTAATAAATATTTTTAACTAAATAATAATTAATTGATAAAATAGTATTTTATAAAATACTATTTAATAATTATTTTAATAAATTTAATCAATTCTCATATGCTTTAATATTATTTAATAACTTTTAATAATTATGGATTTAGTTTAGGTTTATTTTAAATATAAAGTAAATGATTTTTTTGATGAATTTTATATAGATGTAGATAGATTTTTTATTAAAAAAAATATAGTTATTAATATATATTGAAATTTAATAATTAGTAAATATTTACATAAATCAATAAAAAATTATAAATAAAAAAATTAAATTATTAGTAAATTTATCATTTTATATATAATATATAAGTATATATTTTAATTTATTGTATCAATAATATTTATCTATATTACATTAATGTTATAGTATATTTCATTTTACATATATTTATTGATTTAAAATAACAAATGAAACAAATAAAATTAAATATTTTATAATTATTTTAATTTCTTTTTAATTTAATAGTTATTATTATTATCTTTATATATATTACATTTAGTTTAAATTTTTATATTAAATTTTATCATAAATTTTCTATTAAGATAAAAGTTTAGAAATATAATTTATTTTAATTTAAATATAAATTCTATTTAATTAAGATGAGACAAAAGTTAAATATGCAAATATTCATTAATTTTTACTATGCTAATATATATATATATATTTATCAATGAATTTTATAATATAACATATTTTATGTTTATAATTTCTACAATAATGATATTTATTTATTTTTTTAATATAATAATTTTTATTTAGTTAATTCAACAAATTTTGTGAGTGTTATTTTTTATTATTAATTTTATATATTTTTTGTGACTTTATTTATTGAATATAAGATATCTCTACACAAACAAAATTTGATTTTCACAAAAAAAAAACTAAAATCTTTAATACTTTAATAATTTTATAAAAATAAATCAAGAAAAAAAATATATAAAAATTTTATAATATGAAAATATTTATAGTTAATGCTTAAATAATATTTTAAAAATTATTTATAAAATTATATAAAATTTGTTATAATTATTTAATAATTATCAATAACACAAATAAAAATTAGAAAAATATATAAACTAATTTAATAACAAATAATTATATTTTCATTAATATTATTCAATAACAATAATTATTATAAATATTTAATATTATAAATATTTTATTTTTTTTATCTTTTTTATTGGTCTACAGGCTTATAAAAAAAATGTGATATGAAATAAATATTTTTGATAGATACTTTAATAATTGTTGTAATATATATCAAATTCTTTAAAATTTAAATTTTCTAAGAATAAATAAATTATTTTGATCCATAAAACTTTGACTTAACCCTGGCTCACAAGACTTTTTTTGGCCATAGGACTTTTAATTTTATATACCTTTTGGTCCATAGAATTTTTGCTCTAATAATGAAAAATTTCATTTGAAATTCCAAATAAAGACAATCACAATTGTTGTTGAATTTTTCTAACCACACGTTATAAGCAGGTTTGCAAATCAACGGGATGTGAGAAAGATAATTTAAATTGTACTTTTATACAGAGAAGATGCATGGATCTTGTTCAAAAAACAATCTAATATGTAGAGCGTATAAAGTAACATGTATGAAATTATATCAGCTTAATCATTAGTTCTTGTAGAGAAATTTTGTCATGCATAATAGCTTAAAAAAGAAAGCTTTTTGTATATTATACTTATAGTATAAATAAAAAAAAAAGATTAAATGTAATTTCTCTACTTGTTGCTGGTATAAAATTATTTTCTAATATATTGAACTTCCATTGTTTTATTTAATAAATTTAGTTCAACATATCGGTTTTTTTATTATAATGGAAGTCACACATTAGTATATTTCAAAATGGAAAAATGGGATTGTAAAAATATGTGATGAATGAAACAAATGCATGAAAGCCAAGTCTCTCTTTTTTAATAATACAAACTTAGCCATGTGTATTTTGGTAAAAAGAAACTAACAATCCATACATTGGGCATGTAAATTTATTGAAATTGAAGAAAAGCTAATTTTGGGCCAAGATCCAAGATCCATGTTTTCCTCAAATTGGGCCACAAATGCTTTGTTATATATGTACCCATCATCATTTCAAGTTTAGGACCAAAAAATAACAATTATCATTGAATTTTTCGGACTTAGGGACGAAGTTCATGAACAGTGTTGGTGATGACCAACAAATTCACCTTACATATTCATAAACTTGGGTTCGAAATTATCATTTTGATTATGTTCCAAAAATTTATATTCATGCCTACCATGAACTACTGAGGATATGATTCAAAACCAAGTTTTTAAGGAAAAAAGGGGGGGATAATTTTTTTCATTTTAAATTTAGAAAGTTATGTAATATTTATAATAATATATATAAAAGCTAAAACATTTAATTTATGTTAACTTATTATTTTATTTTTAAAAATTACTAAATAATAGTATATTTATTAGAAATAAAGATATTATATTTCTCATTTTTTATTTTCAATATGCATGGAAGAAATAAGATTATATTTAATTTTTATTTTAAATACTTTTTTATTTTTAAAAATAAAATAATATAAATTTATAATTTTTTTTAAATAAAATAATATAAATTTATAATTTTTTTAAAAAATAAAATAAAATATTTTTAACAAACATGTTCTAAATCTCATTGATATAAGGTAAGTTTTTTCTTTTAAAAAAATGTGAATATCAATTAAAGTTGTACTTATGTGATTTTGTGTATGTTAATATTAGAAAGTAAAAATATAATATACAGGAATAAGTTTTTCCACAACTTATTTTTTAAAAAACTATAGTTAAATTTATAACATAAACTTTTTTTTATAAAGAGTTAGTTAAATAATTATATAGCTCTAACATGATAATATAATATTATATAACAATATAGAAGGATCTAAATTTAATAACAACATAAAAATACAATTATTTTCATATTCTTTAATATATGTCAATATAATATTTACTTAAAACTCATTACTAGATAGCAAAACTGATTTAATTTGTTTATTGGCTCCATGAAGATGAGATGCCTGAAAATCAGAGATGAAAGAAAAAGATACTTAGTTAAATATATATCAACTTTGACATATGCTGGATTGTTTTAAATTTTTGTGATCTTTATGTTAAAAATGGCATATGTTTGTTGATAGAATATGATCAGAAACAGGAATTGATCGATGAAGGTACAGATCAAAATGTTCTTGTGTGTGTTTATAATATATATATTGAAAGAGAGAGAGAGAAATAACAGTGAAGATGATGAGTTATTTCACACGCACATTCAACCTCCTAAGCCAAATGGAATGAATAATCATATGGAATACATCATATCTCTTGGGAGGATTGTTAACCACAAAATGTCTTTGCACTTGCTTAACTCCCTCTTGCAATTTCATGTATTTGTCCTCTGATATACCCAACAAAATCTCCTTAAGATTGGGTATTTCACTCACTAAAATCTGAACTGAGAAAGAATCCCAGTTAAGAACATCACTAAAAGGAAGAACATATTGTTGTGATATTATCACAGGTACACACTGTGCATAGATTGCCTCAACAATTCTTGGACTTGCAACTTCATACCCACTTGGACAAATGCAGTATTTAGCCTTCTTCATGGTCTCAAGGTATGAAATTCCATTTGGGAGAGTCTCAAAAACTAGAACATCTTTGTCTTTGTTCTCCCAATACTGGAAAAGCACTGATCTTATTCTACCATGCATATGCCCTGAAAAGAAAGCCAAAACTGTTCGGTTCATTGGAGGGTAGCCACCAATAAGACCTCTTGTGTCTCCTTCTACCAAGTTTATTTCAGGAAATGATGCATCCTTCTTCGGATTGAAATGCTCAGAAGTATTTGCATTGCATAATACCCTAATTGCAATAAAATATAATTCCTTAACATACCATGTTGCTCTTGGTCCCTGTCAAACACAAACAAATATTAGTCAAATCTCACTGAATAGTTTACACCATCTTATATTTTTATGTTTAAATTTTTTTTCAAAGTATTTACTGCATTTATTTTTTATTAAATGTTTTAAAAGAATTACCAATAGGGTTTATAGAAAGATAATGAGACATTTGAAAGAGTTCATAGAAAAATAAAAATATTTTATAACTATTATAAGTTTGTTTTAACATATTTCAATAATTTTTTTAGTATAATTTATCCTCTTTTAATCAAATTTATAATTTTAATTCTAATTTAATAAAAGTTCATTGAATAATATTTAAATAAAATCATTGCATAAATGCATCTAAAATTAATATATTTATTTTTGATAATTGTATATATATTTATCCAATGACAATTTAATTAATCTTGAATCAATACACTCTATTTAGAAGAGAGAAAATATATATATGGAGAAAGATTTTCTTACACTAGTGTAATATAAAAAAAAAAAAAAAATATATATATATATATATATAGAGAGAGAGAGAGAGAGAGAGTAATTACCCAATCATGGCAAGAAAGCATGAAATGATCAGCTCCATAACTTCTATTCCAATATTCATATTTGTGGGATATGATGTGAACATAGTCACCAATAGTTCTTCCCAATACAGCTTTGTCACGAGTAACTGGGTGAAAGAGGTGTTGAAGGATCATCACAACACTGAGTGGAAGAAAGTAGACATGAGCTTCATCTGGATTCTGAGTACGAAACAATGTATTGCTTTCCAACAAGTTGATGAAGATTCCTTCCATGGAATATATGTTCTTGCATGGCCCATAATGAAATAGAGGTGGCTCTCCCTCTTCATAAACAAAGATTTTGAATACCTTCTCCATTAATTGGTAACTCCTATATCATATTAAAGCAATTCAAAATCTGAAATATGAAGATTCACATGTAAGAAGCTACCCCTATTTATATAAACTATTATTGCCAGAGTCTATTGAGGTTCATTTTCATAAAATTAATGTAAAAAATTTAGAAACAGATTTATATGTCAGTTTAAAGCTTTCTAAGAAGCAATAGATTATTATTATTGACAAGGATTAAGGTTCTCTCTCCACTGTTTTATAATTAGAAGGTGTATGAGTAATGTGAAATTATTGTTATTGTACCTTTTTCTCTACAATAGTTGACATGCTATGAAAATGTTCAACTTTTTATTATTTTGTCAACAACTTTTAATTTTGTTTCAAATCAATCCTTTTGTTGTAACATTGATAAATAACATTATTTTAAAATTGGGTCTTTTTGGCTCATCTAATTCTTTATGTATAATAGGCCACAGAATATAATTACAGAGATTGTAGGTTAATAATGAGTTAATTCCTAAATAAAATAATTGTTAAAAATATGTAAATTTCATTAGTAAACTTAAAATGGGTCTTGAAGAACAACTTGTTTCAAGCTCTCATTTTACTCAATAGAATCATTCAAAATTTTAATATGTGAGTTGCATTTCTGTTTCTTGAAGAAGTCCTCAATCAATTTCAGTAATTATTTGAAAAAAATAAAAGAAATGGTATCCAAAAATCAGAGTTTGATGAGAACGATGACTAATCTTCATGCTTCATGAATCTCTTATTTTAACTAAAAAAATAATTCAAATTTTATATGTACACCTAGTAATACCATGTTTATAAGAATCTCCCAATCAATTTTAACAATCATTTAAAAACATCTAAAATTTTATCGATTTAACGATATTATAACAAGAGAAAATAAATGTTAAAGAATTAAATTGAATAAAAACAAGTTAAAACTGATTTAAAAAAAATTAAATCATCAAATTTATTTTATTTTTATTATCAGTTCATACCTATGAAAAGCAAAGGCGTTTCTGTAAATGTCTCCTTGGGGAACATAATCAGAGTGTTCAAGAGGAACAATAGCATTGGTTCTCAAAGAGGCTTCTTTTATGAGGGCTCTTGCGTTGGCAAGACTTGCTTCAACTTTCTCCAATTTTCTTTCTCCTTTGATGTTTTCTTTTATGAACAATTTGCTGACAAAACTCAATTCTCCATTATTCGCCTGCACTGACACAAAGCAAAAATCAAAATTGCACATAATCACGAGAATTGGTTTGAAAGAACAAAACACAAACGAAAGACGATGTAATTGAATGATTAAAAATGCATACTTTGTATGGGGAAAGCCACTGATGAATCAAAGGGAAAGGTGGGGTTGAGAGGTGAAATCTAGACACTTTTTTGTGACCCTGTGATGAATGAAGACCAAGGAACAGCACCAAGGTAGTAATAGCAAACAGAGCCACACTCAAGTGGATTTTGTTGAAGTGCCACATTCTCTCAAATCTCAAAGCAAACGTCGATTCATTCTTTGTGGCAAGAAAATTGTGATTTTCTCTCATGTTGTCCTGAGGCTGCAGAATGTATGGTAATGAATTGAAGATTAAAATTTCAATTAATGTTACCAAACACTGTACATATTGGGCCCACCTCACACACTAAAATTAGACGAGTATTCAAATTTCATGCGTATGTCACCTTTTCAATTGTTACTCGTTGACACCTGTGACTTACTCGTCGCATCTTATGTACATCAAAATTTTAGATTAATAAACTTTTACTTATTCAACTTTTATATACATTAATAAAATGTTTTTAATTTTTTATTAATTAATTTTAATTAAAATTTTGAGTATTAACTTTTTATAATTTATTTTTGAATTAAAATTATCTTATTTTCATGATTTATTCTTATTTAGTTTTAATACTTAATTTTATTCCTCTTTTGTATTATCCTACTATAATTTTAATGTTAAGTAACGCACACATTATAAAATAAATTTAACTTATCAGCATATTATAAATTAACCACACATTTATATTAAATGTTGTATGTTGTATTAAATAAATGAAACATATACCTCAATTATCTTATGATTATTATTTTTAATATGTTAGTTAAGAATATTACATTTATATAATTGAAATTTAGAAATGCACACATTACATTAACAAAAAATAAAAATAAAAATGCACACATTACAACATAAATTTAATTTATTAGAATATTATAAATTGACCATGCATTGTATTTAATAAATATAATATATATTTTAATTATCTTATCATTTTTACTTATAATGTATTAATTAAGTATGTAACCTTTTATATAATTAAAATTTACTTAGAAATTTTAACTAAATTTTTTAAACAAATTTAATATCAAAGAATATATATTCAAAATATGATTATTTTATTAAAGTTTAACATAAAATTTATTTTATGAACATGTTATGAAATAGAAAAATAAAATAAAAAATTTATTTAATATATAAATTTATAAATGCATATAATAATTTATTTCTTATTTTAAATTTTACACATATTTAAATATACTTTAACTTTCATAGTACTTTATTTTATTATTGAATAATATTTATCAAAAGTATTAAAACTTGTGATGAACATGCATTTTCAAAATTTAAATTTAAAAAAAGTAACTAAAAAAGAAAGTAATAAGAGTTGATAAGATAAAAATAAATGAGATATATGTAAAAGAGATAAACTTTATTAAATTTTTAAACACATTTTTGAAAAAGAAAAAAAATATAACTTTTTATTGCATAAAAGGAAGTAAAAATTTTAAAAATATTTCTACGAACATTTAATTTTACCTGAGACTCTTTCATTTTATTTTCATATCATTTAGTTTAATTCAATTTAATTTTATTTAATTTCACATTATGTATTTTATTTTTTCTCAAAACTATTTAATTTTCTCTATGAAATTTTACATAATTTTATTTGTATTTTATATTCTAATTTATTTTTCTTTAACTTATATAATTTTAATGCAATGTTTGCATTTATTTTTCATGAATAGTTTTCCTCGATTAAAACTGATGAATAAATTTATTTATTCTAAAAAAGTTATAATAAAAAAAGGGTAAGAAGTTATCAAATTTACTTCACATATTTTTACTTTTACTTTTTTATTATATTATTTATTTATTCCACCTCGTATTTATTTTATTTGATTTGTTATAAATTTTTTGAGTTATTTACATTTTTATTAGTTATTATTTTTTTATCACCTAAATATTTAAAATATATTAGTGTTTATGATTAGCACAGAGAAATATTATAAACAAATAACAACTTTAAAATAATCATTACTTATATTATAAATATTTTTTTTAATAGGTAAAACATTAATAGAGTTACTCTTTCAATTTGTCACTGTGGATAGTAGGGGACTCAAGGGTGTGAATACAAAAAAAGAAATCAATATTTTAAATTGAATTACTAAACCGCTGCTTCATTAACAAAACCGAAATTCAGCTGAAAAAAAAAAAAAAAAGAAAGTCAAAAACCCTAAACCCTGAAGCGAGATTGTGGTGGGAAGCTTAGGAGAGTGCAGAAAATGTGTAGCCTTCAACCTGAGGTTGTGGCCAACCGTGGCTACGAGCTCCGTCTCATTCGCTGCACCCTCAATCCTTCGCCGCCGTCGGATCCCAGTCATGAACGTGAACCGTTGGATGGCCTCATCAAGGACCTCTTGAATTCCATCGAGTGTGGCAACTACGTGGAAGCACTCACCTCCAAACCCTCTTGCTCACTCGTTTTCCGACTCGGCCATGACTCGCCGCCCCTCGACACCGCCGAGCGATTCTACTCCGAGTTGGTTGACCGCGCCGAGTCCTTTATCGGAGATGCTTCCCCTAACGCCGGCGAACAAGCTCGCAGGGCGATACTCGTCATGTGCATCGCCGTCGCTGCATTTCTAGGGTTCACTCAATGTAACTTCACCGGGTAAAATTTCGAATAACACTTACTCTTTGTGTTTATTGTTTTATTTTACTCTCAAAACGAAACCGTTTCTATTATAGGCCTTTGAAGGGGTCGGTGCTACCGAGATGTCCTTTGCCTGTGGATGGTGGTGACGAACGCGTAGAATGGGACAATTGGGCGCGCAATCAGCTTATGTCTGCTGGTTCCGACTTGCTTGGAAAGTTCTCGAATCTTCAGGTACTTGAGTCTTGCATTTAGATAGCGTTTGAAAGAGCTTATGGACACCTTATGGAAGTAGCTTCGGGCCTTTTTAAACTTATCTCAACAAACTTATTGGTATAGTTTATAAGAATAAGTTTTATGATCAAGTTCATGACATAAGCCATCATGTCAAAAAATTTATTTAATTAAGCTGTTTACCCTAACAGACTCTTAATACTTAACAACTCAAGTATTTTGCTCCTTATAATTACACGTTGTTCCTTTCTTTTCTAGTATATAGTTTTTGCCAAGATGTTACTTGTGCGGATGAAAGATTTATCAATTGAGATTAGTAGCCTTTCTTGGTGGCTTGCGAGGGTTTTGCTTCTTCAACAGAGAATTTTGGATGAGCGGTCTTCTTCTTTGTTTGATCTCTTGCAAGTCTATATGGGGGAAGCTTTACGGAAATTTGACACTTCGGAACAAGTTCAGAGTTACTGGGATGCTGATTTACGTGATGGAGAGAGCTTGGCGATTGTTTCTATGCTTCATGTAGAGGCTGGCATTATGGAATATGTTTATGGACGAGTTGACTCTTGCAGGTCAGTTACTGTAAACAATGAACCAATATTTGTGTGATAGTATGCTTCAAAATTGCTATCCTATCTTGGTTTATTTCAGTCTGTATTAGTGCCTTTTTTTTTTGTTTACACATTGTTGTTGTTGTGATGCATGGATCACTTATACATGGATCAATCAGGACTTGTAATGTTATTTTTGGTGGTTCCTTTAATTTTCATGGTTAATCAATCTGTTACATAATTAAGTTTAGAAAGTGATATTGAAACAGACTAAAACCTTTTTCACCAGGAAAGGGAGAGTTGGTTGGAGTATAAGATGTATTTCCCTATTCATGGGTTATGTGTGTATGCATTGCATAAACTGGCACATCTTTGCATTCCTCTTTTTATTTATGTTCTGTAAAAAATGATTACTAGATATTACGCTTGGCTTGTCATGTTCATATAGCCTTTCTTCTCTCAGTTTTTGGTGGCTTGATGGGCTTGATGAGATGTGTTTGATTAATTTAACAGCTGGAATTGCATTTTACTTTTTGCCTAGAACACAAGTTGTGACTAAACGTGATTGAGATCCCCATTCCCCATTCCCTATTTCTTGATTAGCTGTAAGGACTCACCTTGATGTCTAAAACTATGCGTTGGAAACATTATTTGCACTTGAAGTCGCACCAGGGTTGGTGCATGCGTGAGGACCCTATTTGTTGCTATGCTTTGGGGATAGGCCAATTTGGTGGTGATGCATGTGGTCGAGGGTGTTCGTCAGAAAAGTTGCTAGAACAATAACCAGTGGCGACAAATAGTGAGCAAAGAGGGGGAAATCTGAAAACTAGAGGAGTACAATTTTCAAAAAAATTTTGGAGTAGGGAGCACCCCACTAGGTAATCATAGAATAGGGTTGCCTCTTGTTATGCCCTTGATACCATGTTGAGAAAGAAGAGGAATGAGAGACATAGAATGATAGAATCAATCTGTGAGTGTAAACTACACAGCAGAACATGTATTTATAGTAGAAATCATTAATACATGAATTAAATGATGAAATATACAGCTACCTAACTACTTAATTAGAAACATATTAACTTCCCTATTTATAGCATTACCATAATTACATATTTCCCCCTGTTACTACTTTTGATTCTATGTGGTATCTTTTTATGATGAAGCACCTTACCATATCAGGACACATTTTGAGTCAGCTGAGTTGGCAGCTGGGCTTCAGCTTTCAGTCACTGGGGTACTTGGTTTCCGTACTGTACATCAGGTAAACACTTGTAAACTGCATGACAACTTGTTTCATGAAACTTATCTTTTAATATGTAATTCTTGGACATAGGCAGAACCAAAGGCACAGATGGTACTTGTTACCAACACAAGTTCATCAAATAATGCGGATAACTGCCGCGTAATGGGTGCTGGCATCCAAACACATGATTCCAACAATGGTGAATATAACTGGCATCTGCATCAATGTGAAACCTCTGAAGCATCAGACATACTTAGAATACCAAAGTTGTTAGAAAATGTGGATGACTCTAATACTAGAACACAAGCCAAGGAAAATGGTGCCTGTGATACTCCCAGTTTGTCAGCAACACAACAAGCTGTGATTCTGGCATATTGCACTCTAATTGAGAAGAGCTCCCGACATGATGAGTTGCAGCGTAAGTTGCCTGAATTTATACATCTGTTTATGATATGTATAGCATGTGCATACTTACGTATAAATCCCATTTCTTGTTAGGGCTCAAATGGGGCAGAGCCCACATTATGGAGGGTTTACACTAGAAGAAAGAAGAAATGTATAGGCAAAGAGGGTGATGTGGCAGAGAGAGAGTAAGTGGCTAAGGAGAGGGTCTGATATAGTAGTGGGATTGGTATGTGAGAGGGTATCTTGTCTGAAAATTAAGAAATTAGTTATGGAGGGAGGGCATTAGCTCTCCATAGGAGCATAGCTCTGGGCAGTAGTACTCATTCTACTGATTTTTTCCTTTTTATATCAAGTAATATCTGCTTTCTTTTCCTCTTTTCCTTGTTTATTTTTACTGGTTTGCACATTTCTGATATTCCAATTTTGAAACTACCTCTGCTACGTGATAAAGCGATCTCATAGCCTATATATGTTGTTCAGCTAAGTTTGAATAAGTGAAGAAAGTAAATTGGAATTGGATCGATTCAATAGAGATTTAGGTTCACCTATGCTCACATACTCAACTACTGTTCTCCTAGTCCTAGGTTACTGTTGAAAATGTGCAATTGTATTTTCAATTAATGTTTCAAAATTCATTTGACTATTTTAAGGGCTTTACCATTGAGGGGTCTATTTCCCTATTTTTTCTCCTTTTAATTAGAGCTATTTTTTAATTGTATTTTAAAATCCACTTATTTTCTGAAAGGGGGAAAGACAAAATGCCTATGAGCCAGTAAACAGTTCACTCAATTGCTGGCTTGTGACTTGATTTCAGGGTGGGATATGGCTCCTTACATTGAGGCAATTGATTCCCAGCATTTGTTTTACTTCACTGTAAGCAGACAAAAATCTACGTGTTTTAAAATGAGGTTTTCTGTACAATAATGATGTAAAGGATTATATGAGGCTGATAATTTTCTCTTTCCTGTTTTAGATACGGTGTTTAGGTGATATTTTGCGTATACGTTGGGAGTCATCCCGTACCCGAACTAAGGAGCGTGCCTTATTGATGATGGATAACTTGGTATGTGTTGTATTTTGGTTAGCATGTTAACTTGGGAAGTGTAAAAGTATTTTATTTAACACCTCATTTTCTTGTATGCCTATTGTGACTAAAATATAGAATTGTGATTTTCGCACAAAAAAGCTTTTATAAGAATTATAACCCATTTGTGTTAATCGATGAAGCCCAGATATGGTAATTTTGCTAAATTATCTATGTCGGACACGTATACGATATTGATACCTGTCAGATACATCAAGATATATATCTAAAAGCTATCCAATTTTTAATTTTATTTTAAAAAATAAATTCCTGACCTGATATGGCTAGGATATGGCTCAATACATTTAGATACAGCTTGGGTTAATCCATTTAACATAGTTCATATTGAAACGGCGAGTTTCAATTTTTCCCCAAGACCCCAATTGGTCGAGACATCATAGAAGTCTTCAACTAGAAACATCACTCATCTCATATGTCTAGGGCCTCTTACACAAATAGGAGTTGTGATTATGTTGGGTGTCGACTCTTGCAAAATTGGCTTAAAGCTTTTGCATGTAGTGACAGTTTTGGATCTTGCAAAAGTTGTTCGTTTTTGGGTCAGAGGTTGGTGGCAATGGCTGGTGAGTACAGGTCTTCGTACACAACAGCAAATCTGAATCCCGTAGAGTACCTCTTCTTTAGACTTCAGATTCTTCCACTCTAGTAACCAGTGTTGTCTTTGTATGCAGCGATGGTTCTGAATCTCACAAAGTTCCTCTTTTCTAATTTTATCCTCGCACACTGTTATTCTAAGCATTTTATTACAACTGTACTACCTGGTAAGAGTCTTAAGTTTTAAGTTTTATTTTTTCCATTCATTTTACAGCAACATAGTAGAATATTAATTTTTACTTATTCTTGCATTTTTCAACAGCTGTGTTTGTTGAGAAAAAAAGGTTTTGGTGTTGAGTCTAATTTTAGAATTCCAAGTAAATTTGCTTCATCAGAACTTCAGGATGATCATGCTCTACTTTGGTCATTTGTCATTATAAAGGATAAGCTAGCAAATGGAGGAGGCAACAAGTTATGGAGTTGTAATTTTTGTGACAAAGTGGTCTAAAGTTCATTCTCAAGAGGGAAAGGACATTTACTTAGAATTTCTGGTGTTGGTGTTTCTATTTGTTCTAAAGTCACTGCTGAGTACTTGGTTGATTTAAAAGGAATTTGTGAAGAAGTTGAGAATGAAGTAAAACTTTAAAATATTGTACTACCTCCTGACAAATTGCCTTCAGTTCTAGTAACCTTATCCCAAAAAGAAGAAAAATACGAAGTGGTACAATGGAAAAGCTTTTAATGTATAGGAAAGGAATCAACTTAGAGCAAAGATAGCAAGAATGTTTTATTCAGTTGGTTTGTCATTTCATCTTGCTAGCAAGAATGTTTTATTCAGTTGGTTTGTCATTTCATCTTGCTAGAAATTCTTACTATGTTAGCTCTTATTCATTTGTTGCCAACCATAATCTTTGTGGTTTCCTTCCTCTTAGTTGTAGTGCTTTAAGAACTAGTCTTTTACAACAAGGGAGATCTCACATTGAAAGGTTGCTCCAACGTATAAAATCTTTGTGCCTTATAAAAGAAGTTACAATAGTTGTTGATGAATGGACTAATGTTCAAAGAAGGCCGTTGATAAATTTCATGCTTGTAATTGAAGGAGGGCCAATATTTTTTAACGCTGTTGATGGTTCTAAGGAGAGTACAAGGACAAATACTACATGGCCGGCATAATAAAGGATATAATTAATGAGGTGGGGCCAAAAAATGTTGTTCAAGTGCTCATTTGTAAGTTAGTTGGGATGTTAATTGAAGGTGAGTTTCATCATTTTTTTTGGACCCTTCGTGTGGTTCATAATTTGAATCTAGCATTGAAAAACATATGTGCACCTAAAAATATTGATGGTAATGAAAATGTTTCAAGGAGTGTCATTGGATCACAGTTGATGAAACATTGTTTATCAAGACTATCATAATGACTCATTCTATGAGATTAGCAAATTTTATTGAGTTTTATTCTCTTAAATTGCTTTTTGTTGCTGATACTGTTTTGCATCAATGGTTATGCTACAAAGATTGAAGTTGCTGAAACTTGCTTTGCAAAATATGGTCTTTAGTGATCAATGGAATAGTTATAGGGAAGATTATGTTGGGAAAGACGAGCATGTGAAAGAACTTATTTTAAGTGATATATGATGGGATAAATTAGACTATATTCTTTCTTTCTTTCACAGGTCCTATTTACATGCTTAGAAATTGTGACATGCATGCTTCCACTCTTCATGTGGTCTATGAAATGTGGATTTCAATGATTAAAAAAGTGAAGACAATCATATATAGGCATGAGGAAAAAGAAGTAAATGAGGTTTCCAATTTTTATTATGTGGTTCATAATATACTGAATTTTAGGTGGAGCAAGAGTTGTACTCCACTTCATTGCTTGGTCTATTCATTGAACCCAAGGTGAATTTTATTTTAGTTGCTGCCTTTTGGACAATAAAAGTCATAGTATGACAATTCTTTTAATCATATATAGTTATTCTAGTGAAGAATGGCTTAGGGAAGCTCCAAATAGGGTTGAGAAAGGAACAAATGCCTAGAGAGATATTTTCCTAATGCTGAGAAAAAAAAGAAGCTTTTTGTTGAATTCTCAAATATCTCATCTTGTGCCGGTGACTTAACTTCTTTTGATTCAGTTAAAGATAGGTGGACATTGGACCCAAAATCTTTGTGGATCTTCTACTCCTTAACTTCAAAAGCTTGCCCTAAAGCTTCTTGCACAGCCTTGTTCTTCATCTTGTGAGAGGAATTGGAGTAATTGGTGGATCTTCTGCTCCTTTACTTTAAAAGCTTGCCTTAAAGCTTCTTGTACAGCCTTGTTCCTCATCTTGCTGTGAGAGGAATTGGAGTACATACTGTTTCATTCATTCTTTGAAGAGAAAAAAAAAATAGATCCAAAAAAAGCTGAGGATTTGGTTTATGTGTATTCCAACCTTTGTCGTTTGTCTAGTTGTCGGCTGTGGATAGCTGTATGTTGTTAAAGTTGATACAGATGGACATGTTGATCATCTTAAAGTTCGACTGGTTGCCAAAGGCTACACCTGAACCTATGGTGTGGATTATGATGATGCCTTTTCACCCGTAGCTAAAATGCCTTCTGTTTCGCTTCTTCTTGCCATGGCAGCTATTAGACATTGGCCATTGCATCAACTAGACATCAAGAATGCATTCTTAGGAAGTAATCTTGATGAAGAAATATATATGGAGCAACTACCTGGTTTTGTTGCTCAGGGAGAGTTTGGCTTGGTTTGCAAGTTGAAGCGATCTCTTTCTGGCCTAAAACAATCTTTACGAATTTGATTTGGAAAGTTTAGCACAGTAGTACAGAAGTTTGGCATGAAGTAGAGTGCAGTTGTTCATTTAGACTTTTATTGACATAATTCTATAGATAAATGTATTTATCTGATTGTTTATGTGGATGATATAGTCATTACAGGTGATGATCATGATGAAGTATCTCAGTTGAAGAAACATTTGTGTAATCACTTTCAAACCAAAGACTTGGGGAAGCTAAAGTACTTTCTTGGTCTGGAAGCTAAAGTTGCGTATTTTTTGGAGGAAATCTCATATCTTGGAAGAGCAAAAAACAAGTAGTTTCTTGATCATGTGCTGAATCTGAATATTGTGCTATGGCTATGGTAACTTGTGAACTCATATGGGTGTAATAGTTACTTTGTGAGTTGAACTTCTACTTTGACCAAATGAAATTGTATAGTGACAACCAAGTTGCTTGCCATATTGTATAGAATCCAGTCTTCCATGAAAGAACTAAGCATATAGAGTTTCACTGCCATTTCATGAGGGAGAAGGTGTTGTCAAAGGATATTGCTTTGGAGTTTGTTAGTTCTAATGATCAATTAGTAGACATTCTCACCAAATTTCTTTGAGGTCCTCGGATAAAGTCTCTTTGTGGCAAGCTTGGTGGATATGATTTGTATGCTTTAGCTTGAGGGGGGATTGTTGGAGAATATATCTTTTTTAGGGAAATATATTAGACACTGTATTTATAGGGATTTGATACTAATTGATTTGTATATATTCTTTCCTTATTTCCTTCCGATTGTAATGTGTAATTACCATAATTAGTGGCTGTAATTATAATCAGTGTAGTTAGTATCGTAAGATTCACGATACAATACTAACGATTCGATTCGATTCTGTGGCTCAAGGATACAAATTGTATGGCAGAATCGATTTAACCTTTGAATCGTTGCTGCCTTGCTGGAATCGCTTGAATCGTACGTATCCGGCTGAATCGTGAATCTGAATGGCGGCACACAATTCCTTTGCAAATCGGTTAGTGCTCAAATCGAAGCGGTACGGCCGTTGGCCGGCACTGCCGCCACATCGCGGGATGTTTGGCACCGTGGTAGGTGTGGGTGTTTGTGGCCAAAATAGGGAGATGTTCACGATCTGTTGATTTGGGGGAACGAAATAAACCCTTATTCTATTTTTTATAAAATGTACCTTTGGATTATTTTTTTAAGGGTAAAAAGGTCATTTACCTTGTATAAAACATATGTGTTAATTTCATCTACTCCACCCTCTCCTCTCCGGGAAAAGTTCCACCTCTGCATAGCGGTTTCTCCCATTCTCACTAGCGCACCCATTCCATTTTGCCGGAGAAATCAGCTAGTCCGAAGGCTCACCTGCTCCATTTTGCTGGAGAAATCATCTTTTCCAGTGTCTCCTCTGTTTTTTTGTTCACTAGAGAAATTAGTTTTTCTGGCATATCTGTTTTCTGTTCACTTGAAAAATCAGATTTTTCGGCACCTGTTCACTGCTTTCCTTTTCAAGATTTCTGGTATTCAAGATTTTTGGTGGTCCCCCCCTTTGCCATTGAAACAATTTTTATATTTTGTTTGTTTTCTCCTCCTCTTTTTGTAGGTACATATTATATGACTTCAAAATGTTAAGATATTAGATTTTTGATTTTTTTTTATGTTACAATATTCTTATAGTTATATTTTTTATGTTTTAAATTATTGATCTTGAATCGATTCAAGATATGATTCGATTTACGATTCAAAAAATAGGTCTTACGATTCACAACTTGAATCCCGATTTAACTACCTTGATTATAATATATAATGTCGCAGTGGCTGAGGAATCTTCCTTAAGCAATTCCATAATCAATGCATCCATATTTACAATTACTTCAATATCAAATTATACATTGCAGTTTTTCTATATCCTTTAAACTATACAGTTTTTGTTTTTAAATCTAGCTGCAACATATGAGTTGTTTTGATTTCTTTATTGCGTATGATAAAAATATACTTCTTTTTTTTTTTGCAGGTTAAACGGATTTACGAATCTTCTCCACCGATGGCAGAAAGAATTGCTTTTAGTTATGCTGTTTATATGCCTAGTATTCCTGCATTAAGAAAGTAAAAACTTTTACTCTGTAGATTATAGAGACCATAATGATATTGGATCCCCCCTCCACACCCAAAAAAAAAGATGTACAAGAATTCAAGTCTTTTTGTGTTTTAGGTTCACAAAATCAGATGACTCTGACTCTCTTATCACTTTTTTCCTTCCAATTCCAGGGAATATGGGTTACTTTTGGTGCGGTGCGGTTTGATAGGGGAGGCAGTGAAGGAGTTTGAAGATTTAGAATTATGGGACAATCTTATATACTGCTACAGGTATAATAACATCTAAAATGAATAAACCAAATCAAATTTTCCCTCTTATTATTTACTCTACCTTTGATGTTTGATTGGTAAAACAGTTTGTTGGAGAAGAAAGCAACAGCTGTTGAACTCATCAGGAAATGTCTTTCAGAGAGACCAAATGACCCCAGGTTATGGTATGTTACTTGGCTACTATTATTTTGTTTTCTTAATCAAGTCGTGAGTACTTTTTAAACAACAGCTAGTCTGACTTATTTCTCTGGCTAGTTTCATTGTTACAATCCATTCTTGAGTTGATGTACTTGTGAATGATTTCTTGCTGAGTATGTTTAGGGATAACAACTAATAAACATGAGGAGGATAGGCTATCCAAATCTTTTATCATTTTAGTATTTATTATTTTCTATAAAAATATCTACCATTTACTACTGTTCCACTACGTTTTTATCTGATTCTTCTATGATGATATATTTTTTTATCATGTTCATTGGTAATACAGTTAAAGTTGGTCATGTTACAAGTGGTGTATGCTGTGAATGTGTTGGGTCTAGGCCAATTGGGCCTCTACTAAAAACATACCAGAGAAGGAGGGGTAAAAAGGGAGGCTGTTAGGGAAGATTCTAACAGAATAACAAATTGAATGACGTGGAGGAGGGGGGGGGGGGGGAGGGGGCTGAGGGAGGGATATAAGGTAGATTGATCAGAGGAGAGAAGGGAGGAATTATCTGGGAGGTCATTGGGTGTGGCTGCTGCCATAGGAAAGGTTCCATTTTGTCATTGTTAATTGTTTCTGTTATTTCATTCTCTGTTTGTACTATCAGGGAATTCCCTGAGGATTCTGTGTTAATTCCCTAAATACACTCAGTTCCTATCAGAATGTTCTTTATAAGACTAACTAATGAAGTTCAAATCTGAAGTAAATTTTCAATCCATCAGTTTTAGATTTCAAGATTCATGTTCATGACACCAACTTTAAGTCCAAAATCCCATGATCTCTTTAATCAAATTGTATAAATATATATGTATTTGTTGTCCATGAAATAAGGTTTATATGCTTATGAAATAATGTGTAAAATGGACAAATAATGAGACCGATATTAGGTTGTAAATTCAGCTCTGCAACTATGCTTGATAGTTACGTATATATGAAAGTGCCAAAACTGTTGCTCAAATTTGAATCCCACATGTAAATCTTGATATACTACTTTTTCAATTTCCCGAATGGTCAGAAGATTATAGGGATTGGAAGAGAGAAATGTATATTAAATGTACCTATAATGGCGTTCAATTATCTGAAACAGAATTTCCCCAAAAATGGCTAACAGACGGTATTCAGATAAAGATCTTATTTCCTTTTCGTCTGAAACCTTGGCACAGATCTAAGCTACGATCCAATAAGTGTTCAAAGTTGTTATAAATGAGATGTAATGTGTATGAAAACAAAGTTGAATTCATGATAGTAATGAATAATATTGACAGAACTTGCAAGTGGTTATGTGTTAACTAATTAAGGTGCAAATGGACCAAGTGCCATTTTCAAACCACCGGTGGTGAAGTAGAACTTCGATAAAACACGGGAAACCTGTAAGTTACCCGAAGATAAAACAAAATAGGACACAAAATAGGAAAGAAATGTATTATGAGTATGTTTGATTTAGTTTTTAAAAACAGTTTTTAGTTTTTAAAAATAAATTGTAGTATAAATTGTGAGACAGAGCAATGCAGTACCTATGAAGCAATGTGTCATTTTCTTTATATTCTATTGAGTACTGTTGTCCAAACCAAAGATTTGATAATCTTGGAAGGAGTTGTGGAATCCCATATGGATTTGTCAGATGGGAACAATTATGGTTAGGAGAGTGAGCAAGAGTTGAAAAGATTTACAAACACCAGATTCCATACTCTTGTCTGGATATGGTTCCTTGTAAGCTTGAAATAACTTACTGATTATATTTTTTCCTTGGTCATTTGATTGCCAAATCCTTTACTAGTTTGAGGTTTTCTGGAATTGATCACATTTTATTTCTAAAAACACATACTTACACTTGTTCTAATGGAATTGCTTGAGGATTGAAATAACTGCCATAACTGAGAGAAACATCGGCATTGCTGTTATGTTTGGTAAAATATTCTTCCCACAAAATCAGGTCTTTGGCATCAATCGCAAAACCTTTTGAATGATGTTGGATTCTTGAAGTAGGATTCTATGAAGAGAATATAAAATGTTATTTTCAAGAAGAAAATCATAACCTAGAGACCTACCATTGCTTCCTCCATGTCGTATTCCCCCAGAGTATTGATACTGATTGAATTAAGAATATGGGATGTAAGAAAAGGATTTATATTCTAGTTTTTGTGTGCTAATATCAATGGAAATATGGCTTTAACTTCAATCAGTAGTTTGGATTATATGTACAATTTTCAAGCCATTTATTTGTGGCAGAATCTTTGGTGTTCTAGTTGAAGACTGCCTATAATCTTTTGCAAACTTCATAACTATGGATTTTTGAAGGAGTACAGTTTTGCAAATTTCATAATATTTATTTTTGAAGAGTACAGACTTGGATTATGTACTTCCTGTCCTTTTTGTTAAGCCTAAAAATTTTCACTGGCAGCAATTCTTGTTATCTTATTTTATTTTTTCCATTGACTTAGACTTTCAGTCAAGAACCAGGCATGACCGAAGAAGTGCAACTTACTATATATCTGATGTGAAAAATGAAATAGCAAGATTAGAGAAAATTATTTTGCATAATCTATTTAATTCATGCTAAAAGTTTTCTAGGTGCTCTCTGGGTGACACTACCACTAACGATGCATGCTATGAAAAAGCTCTGGAAGTTTCCAACAATAAGTCTGCTAGAGCGAAGGTATGCCTGTGTATATATTCATGCTTGTATGTCTGCATGCATGTCTCTGTGCAACTTCCTTCTATCATATTACAAAATTCTAAAACATACATTCTTCTTAATTGATTTGTTTTTCTCCATTTAACAGCGTTCTCTGGCTCGCAGTGCATACAACAAAGGAGACTATGAGACATCTAAAATTTTGTGGTGTGTGATGTGTCCATATGCCTGAATCATTTCACTTTTATCATCATTGTCTTTGCCATTTTTGCAGATATAACTTTTGGTGTTTTAATTGTAATATTGTTATTTGGTTTGATATGTTAAATTCAGGGAGTCTGCAATGTCAATGAACTCATTGTATCCAGATGGTTGGTTTGCACTTGGGGCTGCTGCTTTGAAGGTGACTGTGTGATGTCCACCATGCTTGCTTATTATTTATTTGCTTTTTCCATCATTAGATTTGCAATAAAATATACAAATATTTTATCCAATAAAAGGGTGAAAATTCACCTTGTAAGGAAAGTCTGAATACCAATGACTAAATGTATTGGTGCTGTTTACAACATGGCAATGATCTATTAGTATTAGGCCAGCTTCGGTGAATTGAACAGGCATATGCCTGAGTGTTTATAGGTAAAGGTTCAAAGTTCAGATAGTTAATTTCTTGGACCCACTTCTGGAATTGTGCTTAGATTACCACTTGTGCAGCTGAGCAGCTGTGTACACTTCTGTAAGCATTTATATCTGGCATCACCTGATTGTTTGGTTTGATGGACACTGAATTTCCAATACCCAGTTCTACTATAGCTAATGTAGACTTGTCCCTCTGTATTTCAGATTTTTGTTTTCTTAAGTACTTCAAACTAACGGGGAAAATTTTACAGGCTCGGGATATTCAAAAGGCTCTGGACGCATTTACTCGTGCTGTTCAACTTGATCCTGAAAATGGGGAAGCTTGGAATAACATTGCTTGCCTGTATGGAGTTCTTTCTTGTTGTATTAAAAAATAGGAAACAGCTTGGTCTTTTACAGTGTATTAACTTCTTTTCTTTGGAGTGTGTCTGAAGTTGGGCTACATAATAAGCATAAAGTCACCCCCCTAAAATATCACCCGATCCAATGCATGTTAGGTTTTAATTTGACATCTCCAGCTTATATTAGTTGTTGCTTAACAATTGAGGTGTCTCCTTTGGGCTACAAAAGCACCTTCATAGTTCATAGCTTTATACGAAATGGATTTAAATTGTCGTTACTTAAGGGTTTGACATTCTAATTATTCATTTTGCAAGCTTACCTTTTTATTATGGTATCACAGTTGAAAGCACAATTAATATAAACTATATCCAGACTTCCAGTCCATAATAATTAATAGTAACAATAATAAAGATAAGTCATTATGGGTTATTGAATTTTGGATTTAACTTTTAATTATTATGTTTTTACCTAACATGCAGGCATATGATCAAGAAAAAGAGCAAGGAGGCATTCATTTCATTTAAAGAAGCCTTGAAATTCAAGTTTCGTATTTATCCCTTTTATTAAACTTCCTTTTTTTCATAAATACAGGCTTATGCTTGCATGCATAGATGCACACATACATAATCATTTCAAGAAAACAAAGCTTGAAATTCAAGTATCGTAATTAACCCTCTCATGAAACATCCTTTGCAAGTTTGCATCAGAAATAAGGGCATATGCTTGTGCGCATAAATGCATTCATACATACAGTATATGTATTGCAAATTTCACTGATTAGAATAAATAGTAACACAAGGACATTTGGTGACAGGCGAAACAGTTGGCAACTATGGGAGAACTACGGCCATGTTGCTGTTGACGTTGGCAATATTAGTCAGGTATCAGCTGTTTTTGGTTTTCTTATTTTTTTTGTTGGTCAAAATAGTCAGTATACTGTACATATAGACATGGGTCTTCTATGTGACTTGAAGGAGTAGAATGAAGGATGAGTCTATTTTCTGTGCAGTTCCATTCTCTTATATCCCCGTCCGTCATCCCTAGGTTTTGTTTGGATTGATGGAAAGGGATGGATTGGAGGGGAATGGAATGGAATGACATTAATTGCCATTGGTTGGATTGTTTAAACATGGAACAGAACCTAATGGAATAGTCCTTTCCATCCAATCTGCAGCCCTTATTTATGGGTATGTGATTGAGCTTACTTATTTATCAAACTTCAAGCAATGGTTATCAGTTGATACCCAAACATAGCCGGAATGTTCTTTACACTTGAGAAAATTCCGTTACATGATTACTGGTATTAGGTACTTAATATCGGTTTGGAGAAAGGCCCCTACCCTTTATTTAAGCTTTTAAAAAATGATTTTTAAGATTGTGAAGAAAATAATTTCTTTAGTAGTTTTATAAAAGTTACCTATCAGCTTCTCAACCAAAGGAAAAACATATTTCTCTTTTACAGATTCTGATTTTTTAAAAGAATCTTTTCCAAACCATTAAGGAAATTGAGAAGTTATTTTTGTATCGAAAAAGTGTTTTTTGGTTAAGTAATTTTTAGGAAGATCTCCTAATTCTAAAAACTCTTACATTCTATCTAAGCCTTTTATTTAACTTTTATATATATATATATACACGAGCAGATATGTATATTGAGACAATGGGTGCTAAGTTACAAAGAAATAAAAATAAGAATTCTTCCAACAAGGAACAAAACAAAACAACCAAGGAAAAGGATCAAAGCAATGTAACAAAGCTTCTCAATTCCTTAATATACCTGTTATTGAAGCTCCATGTGAAAAGCGATGAGGTTTACATCTAATAGGTGCCAAATGCCTACTGATATTCTAAATCTAGCGATGTAAAAAAGAAACCTTAAAATCTAGAGTTAACCAAATGCACCAAATTGTAGCATACACTGTAAATTTGGCCTTAAACACCAAAATCAGGAAAGCTGATAATCCGCAGCAGTACTCTGTTAGAACAGGTGAAGAACTGATTTTAGTTACAAACATATCAGGTGAAGGAACCTAATGTTTCCTAAAAGCCTAAAATATGTCATTAGTATTAATTAAATTAAGTACTGCACTCCAGACTTGACTTTAGAAGGAGCTTTGGATTTCTACTTAGTAATTTTTCATGCAGACAAGAATTTCTATTCAAGAAATAAGTGATGAATTGTACGCCCTTAAAGAATCAAGGGACCAAATGCTATTATCTAGGTGAGAAGATGTGTCTATAGACTCAGAGTCAAGGAGAGTCAAAAGGCATGAAAGGGAAGTTCCCTTACTGTTGCAAACCAAAAAACAGAGTATAATATATATACTGAATGAAACAGGGAACCTTGATTGAATTGAGAAAGATAACAAAAACAAAGAAAAACAGATGGGAATGGGTACCCAATCTGCCTAGAGCCAAGCTCCTTAGAGTCACCTCACAAGAGAGGTCTCCTCTACCGAAATGATGATAATAAAAAACAGAATGATCCCCCTTCTCACTCCAATCTGATACTAAATAACTGTAAAGATAAAAAAGACAAAATATCTCACTCCACACCCCAAAATACCCCTTAACTAACAATCATGACCCAATCACCCTTCTAATGCACGTAAACACGAGTCCATGGTTGCCTCATGCACTAAAGGCTCACTTGATTCACCTCGAATGGCTGTATCACTTACCCACAGGTCCTTCCATATCTTAAGGGAAAGCAACGAATTAGAGGCAGTAGAATAACCTTGAAAGATAAATTTCTGACGATTTAAGGGAAAGTTTGGTATCCAGTATTTGGATCTAAACAATAGGGGTTAATGCCCAAGAGTGTAAAGTTTCAGAGGAAAATGCCCAAGCCAAATACTAGCTAGACTGCTAGAGCAATGCTCTTACTTCTTAGACACCGAGTTTTCTAGATCCAAACCTGCTTCATCTTAGGACAACTGCACTGCTCCTAACTCACCCGGTGATCCTGTCTTGTATCCAAGATACCCAACCAATGAAATGAGACAATAAATAGAACTGAACACTTATGAAGCAAGCCTGAGTTCTAATTTTGATCGAGTCCACATTTATTATAATATACTTCAATCCATAAATAAGTGTGGTGAACAATTGTTAATGCAAAAAGTGGAGTGATATACAGTATTTATTGAATCTTTAGCTATTTAGCCATTTGTAGCTTTGGTTATTGTTGCACATTGAACTTTAAATACTAGGCCTGTTTGGAACTTCAACTTAAGCAAAAATTGAGTTTCATTGCAGAAAATGATTTATTGATTTTTTTTAATACCTAGAAAAAATGAATTTACATGATGACAACATTCAGCGTGTGGAGGTCGCTAGCTGAGTTTACGGAAAAAGAGCTACTTCAAATTATAAAATTGAAATAAACTCGTTTTAGACCTTGAAATGAAAATAATTTAAAATATTACAAATATATACTCAGTTTTAAATTCCAGTCTAATTGTATTGTAAAATACTGGCTTCATTTACATAGGTCATACAAGCATGATATTGGGTGCTTAATTAAGCACTTAAATTTGGTAAGCTTATTGAAGCTTATCATAATGGTTTATGACCCTCTATTAGTTCTTTTTATCTTATTTTGATAAGCTTGAAACCGATCAAAATAAGCTAAAAACAGCTTATGGAATGGTCATTACTCATAAGCCACTTTCACAGTCTTAGCCAAACACCTTCAACTGATTACATGATAAGTTAAGCTTAAATAAGCTGTGCCCCATAATGTTGACATATAATGGAAAATAAAATAAATTTTAAAGGCCACAATTCAGCAATTAATTTATCTAACATGAAATAAAATTCAAGTTTGGTGTATTACAATTTAGTCAAGGCATCACATATTTTGGTTCATTTTTTGCTCATCTAGTTTGATAAATTCTTTTAGGCCCTGGAAGGTATCCGAATGGTTTTGGACATGACAGATAATAAGAGAGTAGATACTGAATTATTAGAAAGAATCACAAGGGAGGTGGAAAATCGGCTTCGAACAAGTAACGTGTCTCCTTTGACAACTAATAATAATCCTGAAACAGATCAAGTCTCCGTTTCTGGATCAGAAAATCAACAGCAATTATCTGGAGCATCTCTTGTAGGAACATCACGTGAAACTGAACAATTATTGTTGTTACTTGGAAAAGTTTTACAACAGGTACTTTCAAGATTCTTTTTTTTTTATATGCCTTCTACTTAAATGAAGTGATTTATGAACAGTTCCTATTCCTCCAGTAATGTGGCTAAAGCGGTTTCTGTGCATAATTGTAAATAGGATCAAACTGTCAGATGCCAGTGACAGACTGACAGTGTAATTCAATGATGTGTTTGCTCTGCAAGTTAAATATAGGTTTTGCTGGCTAAAGATATGCAAGTTACAGATGTCCAGGTTAACATTTAATACTGTGATACAGATAGTTAAGAGTGGGAGTGGATGCGGACCTGATGTCTGGGGCTTATATTCCAAATGGCACAGAATTAATGGAGATCTCATGATGTGTTCTGAAGCCCTCTTAAAGCAAGTTAGGTCACTCCAGGTATGTCTCTAAGTCCAGCACTTCTTAGATATCTTTATCTTAAAAATGGTATATATAATATAATATGTAGCATTTGTTTTTATCTTAATCTTTCTGTTGCGTCATACAATGTTTCTTTCATCATTTATTTTTGGACATTTTATTTTAGAAATAGAATATAATAATAAACATTGGTGTTAATTGAATTATGTGCTATACCAAGCAAGAGTGAGGCTAGTACCTATGTTCCATATCCAAGATCTGTGCACTGCAGTTACATTTCTACAACCATAATATTTGGAAATTGTGCATTACACGTAGTGTTTTTGTTTATTGAGGTGGGGTTTTCTGCAGTAAAGTTTTAACAACATTGGGAGCACATCAATGATTTTATCTTTTGATTATCAAGAGCAATGGTCCCTGCCTCCCATGTTTAATGGAACTTCTTTCGATCTCAGTTGTTTTTCATTTTACATATGTGCAATTGTATTCTTTCAGGGATCTGATACGTGGAATGACCGAGATCGTTTCAAAAAGTTTGCAAAAGCATCTTTGGAACTTTGCCAGGTGTATGTGGAAATTTCCTCATCCACTGGTAGTATTAAACAATTGTTTACGGCTGAGATGCACTTGAAGAATGTCGTCAGACAGGCAAGATAATTATTGTAAAATGGGTTTTGCTATATCTTCTTATCCTCCAACTTTATAAAGTAGGTATTAGATGAAAAATTGAAAATGTGCATGTATTTATTATCTTGAAAATATAAAACACATTAATACTTTCTTTATTTAATAATTAGGAAGATTTATAGGGATGAAGGGTAGGAGGATTTAAATATATCTTGTTTAAATATCTTGTTAGCTTGTTTTGCTCATCCTGTAAAAGCTTTTATAAACCATTACATTACTTGTATTCTCAGGCTCAGATCTTCTCCGATACAGAAGAGTTCAGGGATCTTCAGGCTTGCTATGATGAAGTGAAAGTTAAACTGAACTCAATGCCTAGCTAAAATCTTGTTGAAGGTATTATTTGGATTTATTACGTAAGCTCTAACCTAAATATTCGATCTGGTGTCATTTTGTTGGGACTGAGCACACTGAACCTGCAGGGGCATATATTTATTTAGAATGGCTGTGACCTGTTTTCTCATCAGTAGGGAAGGTCAAGATGTTGCTTTCAGAATCCTGAAGGTGTTGAAGGACGTGCCTTGTATCATATCGTGTAAATTACATATTTTGAGCACTATCTAATTAAAGTGCAATTTTTGTCAAATTATATCATTTTGGAACATAGGTTTATTTTATTTGAATTAGTTTGATTTGATTTGGTTTTAATTAACTCAGTTAAAATTATTATCAAATTAAATTAATTTATAAATATAAAAAATGTTTACAACGTACCAAAAATGTTTGAATTACTTTAAACGTGTACGGTTTTGTTATTCAAATGTCACTTCAAATCACTTTAGTTTTTCTATCAAATTTTTTTAAGATTTTAAATTAATTTTCTAAAAAGCTTTCCCTTTTTTAATCCTTTTACTGATTTAAATTAATAGTTTTCTTTAGAATTTGTGGCATTGTTTTCCAACACGATTGTATATTATTTTTAATGATAAAAACTAGGGCACAAAATATACTGTTTTATCAAGGAACACAAACATTTAACAAATTGTATATTGGTTCTCTCGTAAATATAACTGACTTATAGTTTTATACTTTACATGAATAATGCATTTGCAAACGAAATTCTTATTTTTGAAATATTCTATCTATAAATTAAACGGGATTTAAATTATTAGATTCCAAAATAGCGTATTTAAGTCTGAAAGGCATTTTCGAATCTACTTATATTTATTATCTATATGTAAAATTGATTATATTTATTGTTAAATGTATTTATAATTAAATTTGTTATTATTAAGATTTAGAGTACTTAAATTTAGGTCTATATGTGAAATTAATTACACTTATTTATTATTATATATTTATAATTATTAAAATTTAAAATGTTTAGAGTCGTGTAATGTTAATAGTATAAATATTCTAATATTAAAAAAGAAATATTATATAAAACTTTAGTGATATGGATGGTTAAGACGTGTGTTTGTTATGAATTATTTTTAATAAAAAATTATCAAAATTAATTTTAATATTTTACATCATTTAAGAATTTAAATTATAATTAAATTGTAATTATTACTTTAGAATTGTTTTAAGAAAATTTTATTATAATTATATATAAAAATATTACATTAAAAGGTTATACAATGTTAAAAATGAAAACAATAAATTAGATATAAATTACATTTAATAAAAATTTATTGAATATATGAAAAATAAAAAAAAATTCATCATAAAATGTTAAAACCAAGAAAAAATATTTATTAAAATTGTATAAAAATAACTTCGTAGGAATTAAATGAAACTTTTGAGTTGTCATTTTATTGAAAATAAAATTTTACATGACATTCTATTCAAATTTAAATGATAATGATTTAAATACTCTCATTTGTTAATTTAATATATTCTATATTTAAAATGTACATTAAAAATTAAAATATATTTAAAATAAAAAATTATACATAATATAAAATTAATTTTTATATTGTATTTTATTAAATGATTTTTTAATAAAAATAAATAAAATATAATTAAGATAAAAAGACAACTTTTATTACATTTCTTTTTATCTTTTGATATATTATTAAATAAGTCTTCATCTCTACCTATATAAATTTTAAACAAATTTTAATAATTTGTGATAGTTCTTTTTTTTTTTATAGTCATGTCAATTTTTAAGAATTATTTATATAAATAAGTATGTAAATTTTGTATGTTAATATTTTTTATTTTATTTTAATAAATTATATAAAAATATTTTATTTTAATTTATTGAATAAACAGAAAACTGTATTATTTTTAAATATTATTATGTATTATATCTTTTTATCTGATTGAATTATACAAAATCTATCCATGTTTTATTAACTAATTCAACGTGAAATAGTAATTTTAGATTATATATAATTAAGTCCTGAAATTGACATATCATATATATGTTTATATTTTAAAATTTATAAGAAAAATATTTATAGATAAATTTTAAAAATAATTGAAAAAATAATAAAATCTCATGTCATAAATGTATTTAAATATTTCTTTAAGAGATTTTAGACATATTAATAACAAATAAATATAAATAATAGAAAATTAAAATTAAATAAATTTTAATAATTTTTGTAACAGTTACAATATATTTTTTAATTAAGCACAATTATTTATCAAAGAATATTTTGATTTTGGGTAATTGTAGGAGAAATAAAATAAGTAACAGTATGAAACAGTTATATTACTTTATTTGAATGAATAATAGAAGAGAATTTATCTAAAGTTTTAAATGTCAATGTTGCAATATTTATATCTAACTTTGTTAATGAATTTTAAGCTAACTATATTATTAAATAATATATATATAATATGTATTTATAATAAAACTTATGATTAATTACAAAAGTTCTCTACATACTATCTAATTAAGTACATATAATTCTTTTATGTATTTTATTCTATTTTAGTAAATTATATTACAGTATTTTATCTTAATTTATTGAGTAAAAAAATTACATTATTTTTAAGTGGTATTATATATATATATATATTTAATTAAATTATACCAAATATATCAATATTTTATTAATTAATCTAACCTACAATAGTATAAATTTAGATTATATAATTAAATCATAGAGTTAGAATATTATATATGTTCATATTTTAAAATGTATAAAGAAAAAATTTATAAATAAATTTTAAAAATAATTAAGAAAAATAATAAAATCTTATGTTATAAATATATTTATATATTTTTAAGCGATTTTAGACCTATTAATAATAAATTAAATATAAATAATAATAAATTAAAATTATTAAATTTTAATTATTTTTATAATAAATATTTTTTTATAATTAAGTACAACTATTTATTAAAAATATTTAGATTTTGATTAAATTACTGTAGGAGAAATAAAATAAAAGTGACAATATAAAATAATTATATATTGTTTGAATTAAAAATAATAGAGAATTTGTGTAAAATTTCAACTTGAATTATTGATATATAATATTGTGAGGGAATTTTAAGCTAACCATATTGTTATATTTTTAAAAAATATTTATTTATTTAAATAAATTATATATATATACACACTTATATATGCATATACAATATGTATTTATAATAAAATTTATAATTAATTATTGAAATTCTCTACATAGTTTTACATAACTTAAGAATTTAAATTATAATTAATGCATAATTATTACTTTTAAGTTGTATTTAAAATTTTTTATTAGAATTGCTATATATAAAAAATTTACATTACACGAATGTTAAAAATGGAAACAATTATTTGGATATGAATTATATTTAATAAAAAAATTTACAAAAAATAAGCGTATTATCATATTTTCTAAATTTATTTATTTAAATTAATTATAAAAATATAGTCATGTCTAATTATAATAAATATATGAATGAATTTATTATAATATTTTTTCTATTTTTATATAAATTTAACAAAGATTTATGTTAATATTAATATACAGTTTCTAAGTTAATTATAAAGTTTTACTTACAATTTTAATTTATATGATAATTTATATTAAAATATAAAATAATGTGAATTTCTTTGCATTTATTGTGCTAAATTTTTTTATAAAAATATGATAATACACTTTATTTATTCAAATTGTGAAAATATCAAGATACCAAATGAAAGATGAGATAAATATTTACCATTTATTATAATTTTAATAATTAAATTTACACTTGATTAGTAAAAAAAAAAAATATACATAGATTGTCTTTCATTCAAGTATAAAAGTTTAATATTTACAATTAATAATAATAATAATAATAATAATAATAGTAATAATAAAAAATTAAGATTTCATTTACATAATTACAAAATTAAATATACTAAATTTTAATGAGAACTTTCTAGCATCTGCAATGACCTCTATACCAGTAATATGCTTTTAGGTAAAAGTGATCAGCCTTTCATTTGATTATGATCGTGAAAGGTGTACACATAATTTATAGCTTCAGGCATCTGAATTGTCTCCTCTATATACATACAAATATAAAGTGTGATGTACTCCACCACTAACAGGGTAATAAAAAAGAACATTATAACATCTGGTGAATTCTACTATACTTACCTCACCAGATCCATTTTCACTAGTTATTATAAATCTACAGTGACAAACTCTTTGTCATTCTCTAAATACATAGTTAAATGGTGGTCCGTTAGCCCATGCACACAGATAAAACATACATAATAACAGACCTTTTAGCAAAAGTATAGTCATGAGTTTAGTCAAGAAATGAGTATGCGGCCTATGATGCTTTCTCTCTAATTAGTTTATTCATAATCACAATGAATAACATTTACCACCTTCATTTTTCCAGATTTTCCAAATCATCTCTAAACTCTATACCCCTAGTGTATCTCTACAACTATTTATACTAATTTCTTTCATCACCATCACTTATAATACACTTTTCTTTATCCATTTCTTACCACTCAGCTAAATAAATTGTGCCTAAGGTCAAGCACATATGGACTTAGTCCAAATCAAATATTTTAAGGAAAATATGTTTCAATCATTCTATATCAACCAAACATGCATAACCAATTTTAACAAACAACAAAACTTCAATCTAAACATATATTTATGAGATAAATAAATACAATATTACACTTTCATGAGCACAATTATATTCAACGTTTTAGTGGTGGGATAGAGCTCTCCTTACTTTTATGAGAAGGTTTGTGGAAGATATTGTCCAAAATATCAAGTTCTTCCTATATGTTATGAAACATAGCACTTTTGAGGAAGGAGAAAAATAGAGAAATAAAAACAAGATTAGAGAACTAAGCTGTGAACAACTTACTTGAGGTCGAGTAGAATAGAAGTCTAGGCTTAGATTTGAAGGTAGTTTGGAGTTCAGGAGAGGTATTTTTGAGAAAGGAAGTGAGAGAATAGAGATAAGAGTGAGAAGGATTGCTTGATTTATAGTACAAGTTTTAAAACAGGGAGATTCCTTAAATACCCTCTTTGGCTTGTTAATTCTAGTTTGAGCAAGACACAATCTCGCCTGGAAAAGAACATCTGACCAAAATTTTTACACAAGTTTCTAATAATCTCATCTGAGGGAGATCCCTTCTTGCCTAAGTAAGATCAGGACCAGAGAACTCTCACTTTTGCATGTGCCATCTCACTTAAGTGGGAGGACAGTTGGACCGGTATTCTCCATTCTCACCTGAGCGAGAATTCTCTGAAATGCCTTGTCCAGAATACTTAGTCTCGCCTGAGTGGGACATGTCTTGCTTAATCCAAAAATATAAATTCTTCTAATTTAAAATGAAATGTAATAATAAATAAAATATTTGTGCAATTATAAAATTAATGTAACACCCTCTTTTATTTATCTAGTGTTTGATAAATTTTTCTAATATAGGGTGGTATTGGGTTATGTTTTAAATTGATTAAATAGGTGTTTGCTAGAGATCTAGGGCAGGGAGTCTCACTCAAGCGAGACAAATCTCGCTCACGTGAGACTAAATGCCCAGAACTGTAACATCCTTATTTTTGTATTATAATTATAGTATTGAATATTGATTGTATATATGAAAATTAATTGGGTTTTAGAGAGTTTAAATGGTGTGAGCTGCAGGATATCTTGCTGAAGTGAGAGATGAGTGTCTAAAATTAGGCTCTCTGTAGCGAGGATTCTCTTGTTGTAGCAATGATGCTCTTACTGTAATGAGGAGCTCTTGTTGTAGCTAGAATGACAGATAACAAAGTGAAATTTTGTCTGATTTTTTTCGCTATAGCGAGAGGAGGGCTAGCTCTAGCGAGAGGAGGGCTCGCTGTAGAGCGAGATAGCTCGTTGTAGCGAGAATATTGCCAGTCAAGGGGTATTTAAGGATTTTCAAGTTAGAAAACTTAGATTACAATCCAAGTTTCAAGCTCTCCCTTGTTCTCTCAACCTCTAGCCCTCTCTTCTCAGAAAATCTTCTCAAAATCTTAACTCTCCTTCGAATCCGAGCTCCGGAACTTCACCAATCAACTTCTAATAAGTTCTTGGATCTTTGTTTTCTCTTTTTGGTTGTTTTCTAAGGAAAACTTCGTTTCAAGGTAAGAAGTACTCTATTTTGTGATTTTAAGCATAATAAATAGTTTGTAACCATGAGAGTAATTTATGTATGTATTCTTGTATGACTTTTATGATTGATTGACATTGGATTGTTGTGAAAAGTTTGTTTGGTTGATTTTGGATGTTAATGATATGTTTGAGTAATATATTGGTTTGGAACTTAGTTCGAAAGTGCTTTACTAAGCACAATCTTTTACTTGAGTGACGAGTTCAGTATGAAAGGGAGTATGGGATAAGTGTAAAAAAAATAAATAAATGGATCTAGTGTGAATAGTTAGAGAGATATATTAGGAGTATATATTCTAGAGACGATGGGAAATCTGGGAGAAACGTGGGGTGGTGAGCGGCATTTGCGCATGTGTGCACATTCTTTCTGAGAGCGAATGCACCATATGACCTTACACTCGTTTTATGACTACACTCCTAACTATACCTTTGCTAAGGGGCTATTATTGTATACGTTATATTCGTATGCATGGGCTAACTAGTCACTATTTACCTAGTTGTGTACAACCTTCAAAACTACTAAAGGCATCGTATAATTGTGATTATAGTGCACTAGGAGTGCATATATGAAAGAGAGGTGTAATGCCCCGAATTTTGTAATATTGTTTTGATTATTAATATAAATGTATGTGGATTGCTATGTGTTTGTGTGTTTAAGTTATATGATGATGATGGTTATTGAATGGTAGTGCAAATATGTGTGTAAATATGTATAGATATGTATTTATTTGTATAATATGATTGAAAGATGAATGTGGACTTGTGGTTGGATTGAAAATATAGCCTAAGTGTGTGCTGCAGGGGTATTTTCGCGGTAGAGAGGAGTTTTCGCTGTAAAGAGAAGGCCCTGGGAGGTGCATTTTTGGGTGCAGTCTCGCTGTAGCGAGATTCTACAGAAACCAGAGTGCAGATTTGTTTGAGATTTTGACTATAATAAGAAGGGGGTATCACTGTAGCGAGGATCCCTTGGTGCAACGTAAGATGGTCACTGTAGCGAGAATGTCGTGATTCATGGGGTATTTGAGGGGTTAGAGTTTAGAAAATTCATTTTTCACTCTTTCTTTTCATCCCTTCTTCGATTCTCTTAACTCCCAACCCTATTTCACCATTTAAATTGCCTCCAAAGCCATTTGGGTGTAAGATTGAAGGTTGGAATCATATTTGGGACATTTGGAGGTAAGTTCTAAGAGTTAGGGTTTCAATTTTTCATTCCTCTTCTTCATTTTCTCAGTTTCTCATGAAGTTTTTCATGTTTCTAGAACGAGATCTATGTGGAGAGCCTTTTCATTTTTGAGTTTCGTGTTGGGTCTTCAATATGAGGTAAAGGGGACTCTATCCTATCTCATTGTGTTTGAAATCCATTTTTTTGCTATGTGTTATAATGTGGATGATTGAAATGTAGGAAGATATGTGTTTTAATGGAATTGATTTGATTGTAGTGAGATTGCGATGGAAAGTTTGTGTAGAATATAGTGTGATAAATGTTGAATAATGTGTATGATGGAATGAATTGATTGGTATGGATTGCAATGGAAAATATTATGTGTTTGAGTACAATATGATTGATATTGAGTATGATGTGTGATGAAATGGTTGATTCCAATATGGTTGAAAAGTGTAGATGTGCCATTGATTGATGTCGAATAATGTGAAATGGGTGAATATATGTGAATGGCATGAAGGTTGTGTTTCAAATGTTAGAAAACTATGCGATATACTGGGGGTATGGAAGATGGGAATGGTTGAATTACCTTATGAAAGAGAGGGTGGTAGTGACACCAATAGTGAACGTGAGTGCACCACAAGCAACACACTCCCCTCCTAGCTCGGCCTTTAACTAACACCTTTTCTTAGGGAGCTCAATACTGCGCACGTTGTATCTATGAAGCAGGAGCTATCCGGCGACCATCCATGGTGTGAACTAAATAAGTCGCTGAGGTTGAAGGCATCAGGAATATATGATCACAATGCCACAGTGAACGTGGCTAGCGTGTAGTGAGCACACGTGGATGTTGTATGATGATTGTTTGATGGTGCTGTGAGTGCACTTGTTCGTGAGTTAGAATGGAATGATAGAATTAGTACCTTGTATTTGTTGATGTATGATTTAAATTATGTTAGAAAATGTGTGGAATGGGTAAGGCGAGACTCTATGCTTGTATAAGTGTGTGTGGTAGTATAGAGTACTCACCCTTATGTTTATTTTTCAAGTGACTAAGACGATCAGCACCAGATTCAGTGAAAAGGGATGGATGGAACTACTGTAGGACTTAGAAATTTGTTTTGAGAACTCTGGTGTATTTAAATTAGTCATGTATCCATGATTTGATTCAAACTTGTAATTCATCCTTATATTGAAATATCTTTATGAAACTATATATTGGGAACTAGTTGAAGAAATTTTTATTATTCCTATTTTATTTCAAATTAATTTGAATCTCTTTCGAATCTGAGCTCTAACTTTATTTTCTCTTAATCCCAAGAAAAACTTAGTCTTTGGACTATACCTGCATTGAAACATTGTGTTTTCCTCTAGATTTCTCGTGAAGAACATAGTCTTAGAGACTAATTTCTAGGTAAGGGCAGTTGATCCCAAAACCCTAACTCCTATGTATATGTTTTTAGCTTAAAATTTAGATTCTCTTACTTAGGATGACAGATCCCTAATATTTTCTTAACAAATACAGTGTAAAAATGGATTTTTGAGTATGGAAAACCTATGATATGTTTTAAGGATGAGTTTTTAAGAAGATTTTTATATAAGGTGTTATTCAATATATATGTATATGTGTTGGGAAAAAGGGATAAACCTTAGGATAAATGATTTTTATAAAGATCGAGAGAGTGTGATCTCTGGCAATGTATTTATAAACTGTATGATTGGGTTGAGTCCAAAGGTGTCTGACCTTTGACACATTGTATTGCTTTGTAAGATGTAAAATTGATTGATGAAGAGTGTTTGACTATTTTTGAATGATGAAATCTATTATTAGTGAAAAGTAACAAAAGGAATTAGTGTGAACTTGATTGCATATGAAAGGAAATTATTATGAAAGAGAATTGATGTAAATGATTAATTGATAATTTAACTATACATGAATGACATAATATGGTGAATTTTTATTATGAAGAGAAAGAACAAGAGTAGAAATTGTACTATCATGAGAAAAGTGATAAAAAGAAATGGATATGAATATTTGAGAAGTGTTGAGGAAATATGTGTCATGAAAAATTGACTAAAATATGTATGGATAGTTACAGCAATACACCAAGAGTATAAAATATGGAGATGATTTGGGAAATCTACTGGAAACGTAGGGTGGTGAATGACATTATCTTGTGTATACACAATCTATTGATTGTGAATGCATCACATGGCCTCACACTCATTTGCTGACTATACTTTTGCTAAGGGGCCTTTTTATTGTATACATTGTATCCATGTACCAGCAACTATCTATACTTATGGAAGACCCCAAAGGATCCTAGAGACAATAATTGTGAATTGTGAGATGTATGATTGTAATAGGTGAGTCATAATGGATTGATTACTGTTGTAACATGATTATGACATGCTTGTTATGATGCTTGATCTGTTGTAGGCTCATTAATATAGTACATGAGGTAGTACTATTTTGACATGTCTTCCGTATTAAATAATGTTCTATGTATTACTTGATTTATTATAAAATAAAGGATTTAGTGGGGCAGATGATACTCACCCTTACGAACCATTCTCTAGGAAATGAAATTGAAGAATAAATGAAGGTTGATTCGTTCTAGTATCATATCCTGGACGGAGTTATAGGAAAGACTGGTTTGTTAGAACTTTGATTTCTTTTGAAAATTGTAATAATTTTAATTTAGTTTCTATTCAAAGTTGACAAAAATATGTAACCATTTTTATGTTAATTATTCTGAATTTAATATTATTTTGACAAGTTTTGTTATAAATAATAATTTGAAGTGTATTTGTAAATTTGATAATTACTGAAAAGGTAGTGTTGTTCATTTATTTGTTTCTCATAAGCATGTAATATGAATTAAATAAATTGCCAGGATGTAAATTTTTAGTTTTTACTCTATATATAAATTTAAAATTCCTGAACTAGTTCTTATAGTAGTTTGAATACATTTGAGTTTTCATAAAGTAAATAAAAGAAATGTAAGTTCTATATTTTCTTCAATTCTTTAAGCTAAAAATATAAAGAAATTCACTTCATTTCTCTTCTTTATTGTAAATTATTATTTATATGGAATAAGAAATGAAGGATGTTACAAAAGTAGCTTTGCTACACACTAAGATACATTTAATCTTAAGGTTATTAAGCTACAATTGAGTTATTTAAGAAAATGTATAAGAAATTAAGATAGTCTAACTACACATAAGCCTTAAAAAATTAACATGTAAGAAAAAAATGTATTTTTTGAGCAAAAGTGTAAATTGAAGAATGGACAAAAAATTTAAGAAATGATATATTAATAAATCAAGAATTAACCTAAACAATAATAAATTAAGAAAATAATATAGTAGCTTCTTGGAAACTCTGCCAAAACTGAGAAGTGAACCGAGGATCCCTATCAGAGATAATAGTAGAAGGTACTCCATTCAACCTAATAATCTCTCTGATGTACAATTGTACTAATTTTTCCAAGCTATAGGTCATGTTGATCAGCAAGAAATATGCACTCTTTGATAACCTATCAACTATGACCCACACAACATCACGATTCTTAACTATTCTAGGTAGATGGGAAACAAAATCCATAGTCCCATGGTCCCACTTCCATTCTAGAATTTCCATCATCTGCAACTCTCCTAGAGGACTTCGGTGCTCCACATTTGCGTTCTGACAATTCAAACAAGCTTTAACAAAGTCAACTATCTCTGACTTCATGCCTGGCTACCAAAACATCTGCTTCAAATCTTAATGCATCTTGGTAACACCAGGATGAATGTTAAGACTACCCTTATGTCCTTCTAGAATTGCTCTCTTTAATTCAGCATCTCGACCTTGGCATGTAAGAATACCATCAACACCTCTACTAAAACCCTCTATCTTATCTATTCCTAAGAGAAATACAATCTGACATAACATAGGATCCCATAACTGTTTGTCTTTAATTTCCTACAAGAAATTGTTAGTTACCACAATTATGCCACAAATAATCTTTCAAGGTGATAAGTCCACATGTAAGTTAAGGTCTCAAAATTGTTCTACCAAAAGGTTTTCACTAACTTTTAAGGAGAATGCCTGAACCATATTCCTTCTTAATACATCAGCCACTACATTAGCTTTTCTTGGATGGTATTGGAGCTGAAAATCATAATCCTTAAGAAATTCTATCCAATGCCTCTGCCTCATATTTAACTCTCGCTAGTTAAACAAATACTTCAGACTCTTGTGGTCACTATACACATCAAACTAAGCTCCATAAAGGTAGTGTCGCCACACCTTTAGAGTAAAGACTATAGCAACTAACTCGAGGTCATGGGTCGGGTAATTTCGCTTATGAGTTCGCAACTGGAAGACGCATAAGCTACCACCCTCTTATCTTGCATTAACACACACCCTAATCCCTGATGTGAAGCATCACAATACACCTCAAATGGTCACTATATACTCGTAATGACCATATCTAGTGTAGAATGCTATCTTTAGGATATCTTTATCCTTTACTCGAGTCTGATGGTACCCAGACTTCAAATCAATCTTAGAGAATACTTTGGCATCTCTTAACTTGTCCATCAAATCATCAACCCATGGCAACGGATACTTATTCTTGATTGTCAACTTATTCAGCTTACGATAATCTACACATAATCTAGAATTTTCGTCCTTTTTTTTCACCAAGAGGACTGATGCTCCCCGAGGCAATACACTTGGCCTAATTCCCTGTTTCTGCATTAGATTCTCAATCTGCTCCTTAAGCTCCATTAACTCTTTCGACGCCATTTTGTAAGGTGCTACAGACATTGGCTCAGCTCCTGGAATCAAACCTATAGCAAACTCCACCTCTCTATATGGAGGTATTCCAGGAATATCCTCTGGGAAGACCTCAGGAAATTTCCGTACTACTGGTATTGACCGAAGGCTTTACTCAATTTCTGCATTCATAAAACTCAACAAAATAAAACAAGATACTCCCTCACCCATGGATGTTTCTACTTGGCGAGTAGAGGTCAATTCAATACAGCCTTGCTGCTCAGGAAAGATTAAACACCTTTGGCCATAATCAATCAGCACACGATTGACAATTAGCCAATCCATACCCAAGATTACATCTAACCTTGACATTGAGATACAAATAAGATTTACTTCATACCTTCATCCCTCAATTACTATGGGACACAAATATCAATTCACATCCTAGATCACTCATCGGCAATCCTAAGTTTCTCACACAAATATCCACAATAAAAGAGTGCGTGGCTCCATAATCAAACAACACAGAAAGAGAAGTATCTGCCACTATTGCTGTTTCCTGAACGAGATTGGTTGCCTAGCCTGCCTTTGATGTAGAAGTACACGTCCTTTTGCTCTAGATATGGTTGTCATCGGAGCTCTAGCCGTTTTAGGCCTCACAGCGTGCAAGGTGCTAGTAGAAGATGATGAAACTGCCCCATTAGGTGTACGACAGTTCCTAACAAGGTGCCCTGGCTTCTGGTTTAGGTAGTGTGGCCCACCACACTTGAAACATCTGACAGTCTGTGGCACTGAGGCTCTAGGAGGTGAAGAAGCTACTCTGCTAGGCTGAAATGTAGAAGTAGCAGTCCCCACTGGCACTAGGGCTGATGCTGTCAATCCTCTCGACTGAGATGGTCAAAGGCATGGTGGCTGACTGTAAGGGCCCTTTTTGGCACCCTTACCTCTATTACCATAGTTGATAGCGACTCTACTAGATGGAGCCTTCCCAACTCCACCAGCATCCTCGACATTAAGACTCTCTATAATGGTGGCCTGATCCACCAAGTTAGCAAACTCTGTGATCCTCATAGGGATCAAAATCCTCTTTATGTCAGTTCTCAGCCCGTCTAAAAATCTTTGACATCTCCACTCCTCTGAGGTCAAGTGAGAATAAAACTTGTAGAGCTGCTCAAACTGTATTGCATACTTATAGACTAATGAGTTCCCTTGCACTAAGCTTAGAAACTCCTAGGGGCAATTATTATGATGAAAAGTGATATAGATAAGATGTGGTAAAGAATATGTATGATATGATATATGTATCGTAGCAAATCAGATCATGTTGTTATGGTACATGTGTTGTAGTACATTGACGGGTGTTACTGGGACAGATGTATCGTGACACATGAATTGAAATGATATGATACACATATAAAACATACAGGTCAGCATAGAAATGATTGCATAATGAGTGAAATGTTATATGTGTTTGATGAATGATTGTATGACTACATGTATTTGAATGAGAATGAATTAGAATAAAGTATTAGGCTACGACTCTAATCATTATTATTAGTTAAGATATACTAAAAGAAATTTGGTGAGCAGGAAATACTCACCCTTATTAAAATGTTTCAGGTACTGAAATAGAAGGAATGGAGATGAATGATCTGTTCTAGGGTCATACTCGTTAAAGAGTTGTGGGAAAGGAACTGCTCGGATATAATAAAGTTTTATGAAATAGATGTATAAATCTTTAATGTATTTTCATTCATTTTAAAAGAGAAATCTTGTGTTAAGAATATTTTTGTATATTGATGAAGAAATATTGTAAATTCGTCAAGTTTTCTAATTCGTGTTCACATACTGTACCATTTATCCAAAGTATACAAATTTTTGCTAATTATGTTTTAATAATATTAGTGTTAAATGTAAATTAATTTCGATGTAAAAGAGGGATGTTACACTCGTACTACTGGTATTGACCGAAAGCTTTACTCAATTTTTGCATTCATAACACTCAAACAAATAAAACAAGATACTCCCTCAGGCATGGATGTTTCTATTTGGCGAGTAGAGGTCAATTCAACACAGTCTTCCTGCTTAGGAAAGATTAAACACCTCTGGCCACAATCAATCAGCACATGATTGGCAGTTAGCCAATCCATACACAGGATTACATCTAACCCTGACATTGAGATACAAAAAAGATTTACTTTGTACCTTCGTCCCTCAATTACTATAGGACACCTAACACAAACTGTCAAAGTCTTGATCAAACTTAAAGCAGGTGTCGATACTACCAATTCACATCCTAGATCACTTATCGGCAATCCCAAGTTTCTCACATAAATATTCACAATAAAAGAGTGTGTAGCTCCAGAATCAAACAACAAAGAAAGAGAAGTACCTGCCACTACCGCTATTCCCTGAACGAGATTCGTCGCCTGGTTGTCGTTGAAGCTCTAGCCGTTCTAGGCCTCACAGCGTGCAAGGCGCTAGTAGAAGACGAAACTACCCCACTAGGTGTAAGACAGTCCCTAACAAGGTGCCCTGGCTGCTGGCACAAGAAACAAACTCAGACATCAGCCTGTGGGCACTGGTTCAGGTATTTTGGCCCACCACACCTGAAACATCTGACAGTCTGTGGCACTGAGACTCAAGGAGGTGAAGAAGCTACTCCCTTAGGCTAAAATGTAGAAGTAGCAGTCCCTACTGGCACCGGGGCTGATGCTGTCAATCGCCTCGACCGAGATGGTCGAGATTGCTACTAGCATGGTGGTAGTCTGTAAGAGCCCTTCTTGGCACCCTTACCTCCATTACCATAGCTGCTAGCAGCTCTACGGAGCCTTCCCAACTCCATTAGCATCCTCGACATTAAGACTCTCTATAATGGTGGCCTGATCCACCAAGTCAGCAAACTCTGTGATCCTCAAGGGATCAAAATCCTCTTTATGTCAGTTCTCAGCCCATTTGAAAATCCCTGACATCTCCACCCCTCTAAGGTCAGATGAGAATAAAACCTATAGAGCCACTCAAACTGTATTGCATACATATAGACTGATGAGTTCCCTTGCCTTAAGCTTAGAAAAGGACTTTAATGTAAAATCACTTGACTCCAGCCATCTAACACTTCTCCACTGGCCCCTCAGCCTGTGAAATAGATGCAACCCTTGCTACATATGCTCATGTACCACCATACGATCATCGCAGTACACATACATAACAACATAGACAAAAATGCAAGAGTGAGCTTACAAAAATAAAATAAAATCATATATATATAGTAAAATATTACTCATAGCAACAGCCTATCTAATGCATAGCATGAAACGGTTTCCAACTGGTTTCACAGCTTAAATAATCCAGAAGGAACCGAGTCGGTCTGGGAGCGACCCATTCCAGTATCTGGATCCAGACGGCACAGCTCAGCATGCTAAGTCTACCCACCTAAACGTGTAACTGGGCTCTATAATGATGCAAGACATATATCTCAGCATGATACATCACTGCTAAAATCATTTCAACAGCTCAGCTAAGACAAGTTTATAATAAATCAGCCAAATCTCAGCGTTATTAAATCAACTATCAATAGTTACAGCATAGAAAAATAATTTTCAAGTATGAAATCCTTTATATTTCAGCTTTTATCAAAGAGATCTAACAAAACCAACTCAAACGTTTCTTTATAGCATATCAAATATTTCAAAACATAATTAATAGGCTAAAGTAAGCTCCCCTTACCTTAGAATGGTGATTCAGATTAGATCTACCAAATATTACTTGTTTTAACGCAAGATTCATCAAAGATTTGGCTTTAGAACAGAATTTCTATGAGAAAGAGAAGAAGAAGAGAAATGAACGGTGAATCTAACTTCAAACTTAGAGAAACTTACTTCAAATCCCTTAGAACAAACATAGAATCACAGATCTAGAGAGAAATCAAAGATTAGGAAGGTTTACTATGAGAGAAAATGGTGGTATATGGCCTTGGAACCTTTGAGCAGTGTGAAGGAGTGAAAATTTCGTGCAAGGATCCCTATTTATAGAAAAAAAATGTACTGTTCATGACAGAGTTTCTATTCGCACCAAATTACTGTTTACACTATCACTATTCACGCATTTTGCACTGTTCACCGACACTGTTCAATTTTTTTTATATATAAATAATTTCAATCTCCATCTAAATCTATTTCAATACCAAACAATCCTTCAATTAACATTTAACAAGTACAAAATATTATAGATTACTCAATAATAAATTACAACCTAATAATCCTTCTCAAAATATACTCTAAAATTTAAATGTATTACATGTCTATATTTTCTAAAAACATAATTTAATCTACTACTAGCATGAACATCTACTACGCTATTCTGTCCACAGGACATGTCATCATCTTTACTTCTTGCATGGTTATGTCAGGGTGAGCGCTATTCTATTTCTGAAGGATAACACAAAGATATCATATCACAAGCCATAGTAAAAAAATAATTATACAATTTAATATCAATTCATACTACACCACCATATATAAGTTATTCTCATCCTAATATACATGCTCATACAATTCTTTCTTTCCACACCCTTTTTATAGGCCACGTGTCATAATACGCGAGCCTTATCCACATAGCTTGTTGTATTACAATACATTTATTATGAGTACTCCCGTAGTTTGTATCATAATACCTGTATTGCAATCACATCTATTCATCCAGTTTGACTATCATATTATGATCACTTTTTCCATTCAATTGGAGAGACTTGTATAATTATACGTTAAAGAGACAGTTAGACAGCATGGAATGCCTACGAGCATTGTGTCAGATAGAGACCCAAGGTTCAGATCAAAGTTCTAGGAAAGTTGGCAAAGAGCCTTGGGAACCAAGTTGAAACTAAGGTCTGCTTATCATTCCTAAACTGACAGGCAAACAAAGCAAACTATCCAACTCCAGAGGACTTGCTATGAGCTTGTGTGATGGAGCAGTAGAGAGTTTAGGATGAATGTCTACCTTTGGTAGAATTCACATACAACAACAGTTAGCACACTAGCATTGGAATGGCACCATATGAGGCATTGTATGGAAGGAAGTACAGAATGCCACTGTGTTGGTGTGAAGTTGTAGAAGAAATTTTGTATGCACTAGATATAGTTCAACGGCAAAACGACCAAGTCAAAATGATTTTAGAGAAGATTAAGGTTGCACAAAACAAGTAGAAGAGTTATTATGATAAACGGAGGAAGCCTTTAGAGTTTCAACTGGGTGATCATGTGTTTTTGTTGACCCTTTTTTGATTACTTCTATTCAACTTAGATTCAACGGTCACGTGCATTTACAAAATAAAAAATTGAAAGAACAAAGATTAGGTCTATAAAAAAATTGGACATTGGAATTTTGATTTGGTTAACCTAGGTTCTTCTTTGTTTATCATCTTCTCAATGTTATATATATATATATATATATGTAATAAAAATTTAAATTTTAAATTCCTCATAATTTATCTTTTTTAAATAAGCATCAAATATTTTATTTAAAAATATAATATTTAAATATATATATATATATATATTGTGATTTCTTTTATTAAATAAATATGAAGATCAAATGCCAGACGTATGCTATTTAATTGAACAGTAAAAATTGATCTTCTGAATATCAAATTATAATTAACCTAAAATTATAAATAAAATAATAAATTATTTAGAAATTCTAATATAATTTTTATTTATGATTAGCAACTTTTAGGATATATGATATTTGAACAATATTAATTTATATTTTGTTAAAGTGATAAAAATATAAAATGTTTAAATATATCTCTGAATTGTAATATAGATTGCATTAACATTTAAATAAAATATATAGTTTAACCTCTTTTTTATATTTCTTACTCGATTTATTTTTATTTTAAATATATATATATATATATATGTTTAGTTTATTACACTTAAACTTTATTACACTTAAAAATTAATAGTGTGTCATGTTTTATTACACTTAAACCACACGATAAATTACATGTTGACGGACTAATTTAAATTTTTTAAAACATTTTAAAGCTAATTTAAAATTAAAATTATGAGAAAACACATAACAATCTGTGATAGTTGATGGTGTAATTTAATGTAGTTTCACGGGGTATATGTTGGTTAGTATGTAACATATTGAGTAATGTTTTATATTCTATCTAATTCCTTTTTTATTTTAATGAAATTATTAATATAATCTATTAAAGAAATTGATTATGAAAAATAAATTTAAAAATATTTTGTTGAGGCAAACTCCTAATTGCCATTAATATATAACTCCTATAAATAACTCTAAATAATTGCATGCTTAAGTAATAATAGCTTGCATAGTTTTACATCCTATTTAACTTTTGACAACTTTCATTCAAATCACTTAATTTCACATACCTGTCATCCATATGGAAACACGTATTTATTATATTTGTTGAATCTGTATTTAGTTTTGCCAGTTATATCATATCAAAATATTCTACTATAAAAGTAACATACAAGACCTCTATACATGCAAAAATTGTTCTCTTATCAATATTTAAATTATCAATGATTGCTTCGACTTTCAACAAGTAGAATCGAATCTTTACCATAGCCAACCATTTGTTTTTTCCTGATTCGGTATGTAATATTTAACATCCAAGTTTTAGCACTTAGTATTTTTCAACTATTATTTTTTCAAGCACCTAATGTATAATCTATAGGGTTGCTAATTTGCATCTAATTATGTAACATCACTCTTGTTTTTGTACATGTAAATATGAAGTTATTTTCCAAAGTAATGATAATTTTATTGTCAATATTGCTATTGCTTCCAAGTACAATATACTCAACTTATCAAAATTATATCAAAACAGCTACTTTCATATCTGAGAGTTTTGAAGTAAGACCAGGGTTGGTTGTAGCAAAAAATTTATGAATATTGAGTTTCCAAGAGGGCATATTGGAGTCAAGAGTTTTGATGCTGAACTGGTTGATGAAGATGGAAATTCTGTACCTTTGTATGAAACTTATTTTCATCATTGGTTTGCTATAAGATACTTTGAAAACATTACTTTTTCACGCCACCCTGAGCTTAGTCAAGATTTTCGTGAGGCTTTTATTTACAAAAGAAATGATGGGCCGTGTAATGAATATATTCTTCCACATTATTGGGGCTTTGGAAGTGAATCTCGTGGAACAATCTCAAATATTCCTGATCCTTTTGCAGTAGAACTAGGTAACCCTACAAAAATTCCAAAAGGATATGAAGAGAAATGGTTGTTTAACATTATGGCCATTGACACACGTGGCGTACAAGATATGAGAGGTTGCAGTGAATGCAGATGTGACCTTTTTAATCTTCCAAAAAACTTTTATAATGTCTCAAGGGACATTCATGGCCAACCATTGAGCACACATTATAAGGGTGGACTATTTTTTTGTTTAGATAACTTACAATGCAAATTAAGAGAGGGTTTTCAAGGCCCAAAGAGAAGACTTTCCATAAGATACAAAATAAGGTGGGTCGATTGGGACAAATATCAAGTACCAGTTAAGGTCTACATACTTGATTCAACAGATAGAGTGAGATCAAACAGTTCCAGAATAATCCATGATTGTCAGGTATATAAGTTATTAAAGAAAATACTTCATTAAAAAAAAGTAGATTCTTTAACTTAAATTTAATTATATGTCTTTTACTTTTATTAAGAGTAGTGAACAACAAAGTTTTTAATGGTCCTTACAGGCAGAATACACCATTTTGGCAAATCATAGTGGTGACTCTCCTCATGTCCAAAAAGCAAACATCCCTTTAGAAAAAGGTGGTTATCTCATATATGGCACCGCTCATATGCACACTGGTGTTGTCAACGCAACTCTCTATGGACAGGTGATGTACAATGTTTGCCATAATTATCCTATACTCTTTATTTGTTGTAATGCATCTTCACTTCTAAACATATATCTTTTTATTAATTTAGGATGGAAGAGTTTTATGCACTTCAACTCCTAAATATGGAACAGGAAAAGAGGCAGGAAATGAAAAAGGTTATGCTGTTGGGATGTCTATTTGTTATCCGCAACCTGGTTCAGTTAGAATTAATGATAGTGAAACCTTGACTCTAGAGTCTAGATATAAAAATGAGTTTCAGACAGGAGCTATGGGACATTTTTACATATACTTGGCAGAGCAATTACCAAATGAAAATGTTAAAAATCTAATCAAAATGTAAGAAATGTTTCACATAGGAGCTATATATGGCACATTCTTACATTTATATGTCTTCAGCTAATAGTTATAATAGTTTTTGAGATATTTTATTTATGGCAACGTAAATATCATCATTTCTAGTAATAAGTGTCATATTAGTTTAGCACGGATTGCACATTCTATTTTAAAAGTTTCAATTACATCCTGCTTAGAAAAAAACCAATAAAATGCAATTCACCAAATTGCCTCAGGTAAATTATTTTGCATTTGAAAACAAATATTGATTATTTGTTCAAACGAAATCATTCACCTTATTTAATATTAATTTTTTTTAATAAAATATATAAAATTCATGAAACTATCATATTTGAAGCATTCTATTTTTTTCTTTTTAAAACATACAAAATTTGATAAGTCATCTTAAGTAAATCAATTCAATTATAAAGTAATTTTAAGAAAATTTAAATTTTTGTTCAAAAACAAGTGTTGGATCTTAAAGTTGTAACATCTTAGATTATCAATTGCATATTTCTTGTTTACAAAATGAATTGTTTTCTAAGGAAAAAAACACAGACGAGAGAATATTCCTTTTGGCGCAGAGGAATATTTTTTGCTTAAGTAAGAATGTATTGATTTGTATGATGTGAAATTGATTGATGAATAGTATTTGACTATTTTTGAATGATGAAATATATTATTAGTGAAAAGTAATGAAAGAAATTAGTGTGAACTTGATTGCATGTGAAAGGAAATTATTATGAAAGAGAATTGATGTAAATGATTGATTGATAGTTTAAATGTGCATGAATGACATAATATGGTGAATTTTTATTATGAAGAGAAAGAACAAGAGTAGAAATTGTACTATCGTGAGAAAAGTGATAAAAAGAAATGGATATGAATATTTGAGAAGTGTGGAGGAAATATGTGTCACGACCCCTTTTTATAAGGGACTGAGAACATTGTTTCTACTCCACATACTTATTTAAAATAGGTAAATAGCAGAGAATATAAGTATAAAAAAATTCACTTCTCATTCAAAGTAAAAAATGAAGTTCCTTACAACAAATATCCAACAGATCAACATAATATTACATTTAGTTTATAATATTCAAAATACCAAAAAAATTATAATACGTGACTCCCTCGACATGAGGTCTCATATATAAAGAAAAAAAAACTTTGATGCATTATTACTCAACTCCAGCTTCTAACTTTTCTTCACTGGCCCCTCAGCCTGTGAAGTAGATGCAACACCTGCTACATCTGCTCACGTACCACCGTACGATCATCGCAGTACACACGCACACAACGACATAGAAAGAAATGCAAGGGTGAGCTTACCAAACATAAAATAAAATTATATATTTATATACAGCAAAATATTTCTCACAGCAATAACCCCATGCATTTCCAGCCCATCTAATGCACAGCATGAAAACGGTTTCCAACTGGTTTCACAGCCTAAGTAATCCAGAAGGAACCGAGCCGGTCCGGGAGCGACCCATTCCGGTATCTGGATCCAGACAAAGACAAAGACAAAGAATCAAGCATGAACTTACCGTTACATGTCTACCCACCTAAACATGTAACTCGGCTCTATAATGATGCAAAACATATATCTCAGCATGATGCACGCCACCAAAGTTATTTTAACAGCTCAACTACGGCAAGTTTATAATAGATCAGCCAAAATCTCAGCATTTTAAACTAATTAACAGCAGTTACAGCTTAGAAAATAGCTTTTATTCAATAGATCTAACAAAATCATATCAAAATATCTTGAAATAGTATATTAAACCGTTCAAAACATAGTTCATAGGTTAAAGTAAACTCCCCTTACCTCAGAAAGATGATTCACACTAGATCTACCGTATATTACTTGATTATAACAAAATTCACCGAAGATTTAGCTTTAGAACGGAGTTTCTCCTAAGAACACCATGAATTTCTATAAGAAAGAGAAAGAGAAGAGAAACGAACGGTAAATCTAGCTTCAAACTTAAAGAAACTTACTTCCAATCCTTCAGAATAGATGTAGAATCTCAGATCTGGCGAGAAATCTAAGTTTAGGAAGGTTTAGTATGAGAGAAATGGTGGTTTACGGCCTTAGAACCTTTGAGAACCTTGGATAGAGGTGAAGAAATGAAAATTTCGTGTGAAACCCCCTTTTTATAGAAAATTTTTGAAATTTACTGTTCACGACGGAATTTACTGTTCATTGCCGGAAACACTGTTCACCGCCTTACTGTTCATGACGAAAAATACTGTTCATAGCACTATTCATGTGGAAAACACTGTACACGCGTACTCTACACGCACTGTACGCGTATGTGACGTCACCGATGACGTCAGCAGTCACTGTACATACGCGGTTGGTACTGTTCATACACGGTTTGTACGCGGTTTGCACTGTTCATACGCGGTTTTGCACTGTTCACACGCGGTGTTTACTGTTCATACGCGGTTTGCACTGTTCATACGGTACTGTTCACTTTTTTTTTTTTTTTTAAAAATACTCTCAACTCCATCTAAATATATTCCAATACCAAATAATCCTTCAATTAACATTGAACAAGTATAAAATATTATAGATTACTCAATAATAAATTAGAAGCCTAACAATTCTCCCCCCGAAAATAAATTTTCGTCCTCGAAAATTTCATTCCCCAGAGAAAAGATGAGGGTACAACTCTCTCATTCTTTCTTCTAATTCCCATGTGGCATCACCAGTTATTTGGTCCCAAACAACCTTTACTAACCGAATAGACTTACCTCTAAGTTTCTTAACTCTAGTTTCCTCGATACGAGCAGCTGGGACCTCCACAGACAAGTCATCTCGTAACTCCACAACATCAGGCTCAATTACATGAGACAAATCTGGAACATACTTCTTTAGCTGCGACACATGGAAAACATTATGTATTCCAGACAACTGAGGTGGTAACGCTAATTCATAGGCTACTGGTCCTCGACGATGTAATATCTGATACGGTCCTATGAACTTAGGTGTTAACTTCTTGGCTCTTAAGGCTCGCCCCAACCTGTAGTGCGTGATACTCTTAAGAATACATGATCACCAACCTCAAATTCTAGGGATCTTCTGCGTCGGTCAGCATAAGATTTCTGTCGACTTTGGGTAGCTCTTAGCTTTTCTCTAATAAGTTCAACTTTCTCCTTAGTTTCTTGCAGCATTTCAGGTCCAACCATCAAATGTACTCCATCTTGGAACCAACGAGATAGGGGTTCTACACCTTCTACCATACGTAGCTTCAAATGGTGCCATATCTATACTCGAATGATAGCTATTATTATAAGTGAATTCTACCAAAGGAAGCATATCCTCCCAATTACTCCTCTGCTCTACAATGCAAGTCCGCAATAAGTCTTCTAAGGTTTGAATAGTACGCTCAGATTGACCATCTGTTTGCGGATGGTATGCGTAACTCAACCTCAACCGTGTGCCCATAGATTCTTGGAAACTCGCCAAAGCGGGAAGTGAATCGAGGATCCCTATCAGAGATAATACTAGAAGGTACTCCATGCAACCTGAAAATCTCTCTAATGTACAATTCTGCTAATTTCTCCAAGCTAAAGGTCATGTTAATTGGCAAGAAATGTGCACTCTTGGTTAGCCTATCAACTATGACCCACACTGCATCATGATTCCTAACTGTTCTAGGTAGATGGGTCACAAAGTCCATAGTCACATGGTCCCACTTCCACTCTGGAATTTCCATCGTTTGTAACTCTCCTGGAGGGCTTTGGTGCTCCGCTTTTGCCTTTTGACAAGTCAAGCAGGCTTTAACAAACTCAGCTATCTCTCGCTTCATGCCTGGCCACCAAAACATCTGCTTTAAATCTTGATACATCTTGGTAACACCAGGATGAATGTTGAGACTACCCTTATGTCCTTCTTCTAGAATTGCTCTCTTTAATTCAGTATCTCTAGGAACACAAACTCGACCTTGACATCTGAGAATACCATCAACACCTTTACTGAAACCCTTTGTCTTATCTGTCCCTAAGAGAAATACAATCCGACATAACATTGGATCCCACAATTGTTTATCTTTAATTTCCTGTAAGAAATTATTAGTCACCACAATTCGGCTACAACTAATCTTTTCGGGTGATAAGTCCACATGTATGTTCAGGTCTCGGAATTGTTCTACCCAAAAGGGTTTTACTGACTCTTAGGGAGAATGCCTGAACCACATTCCTACTTAATGCATCGGCCACCACGTTAGCTTTTCCTGGATGGTATTGGAGCTGAAAATCATAATCCTTAAGGAATTCCACCCAACGTCTCTGCCTCATATTTAACTCTCGCTGATCAAATAAATACTTCAGACTCTTATGATCACTATATACATCAAACTGAGCTCCATAAAGATAGTGTCGCCACACCTTCGCAGCAAAGACTACAGCAGCTAACTTAAGGTCATGAATCAGGTAATTTCGCTCATGAGTTCGCAATTGACGAGATGCATAAGCTACCACTCTCTTATCTTGCATCAACACACATCCCAATTCCTGATGAGAAGCATCACAGTACACCTCAAACGGTCGACTAGTATCAGGGAGAATCAACACCGGCGAAGAAGTTAGTCTCTGTTTTAACTCATTAAAGCTTCGCTCACATTCCTCAGTCCACACAAAGGGTTGATCACAGCGAGTTAACCGTGTTAATGGTGCAGCTATCTTCGCGAATCCCTCTATAAATCTCCGGTAGTAACCTGCTAGGCCCACAAAACTACGAATCTCTGAGGCTGTCTTCGGCCTTTCCCACTGCAACACCGCTTCAACTTTGGAAGGATCAACTGCAATTCCTTTAACTGAAATAACATGACCAAGGAACTTCACTTCCTCTAGCCAAAACTCACACTTAGACAGTTTAGCATACAACTGTTTTTCCCTTAAAACATTAAGTACAATCCTCAAATGCTCTTCATGTTCCTCTGACGAACTAGAATAAATTAAAATATCATCAATAAAGACTACCACAAATCGATCCCGGAAAGGTCTAAAGATCCGATTCATGTAGTCCATAAACACAGCTTGAGCATTTGTAACTCCAAAAGGCATCACTATATACTCATAATGACCATATCTAGTGCGAAAAGCAGTCTTAGGGTTATCTTCATCCTTCATTCGGATCTGATGGTACCCAGACTTCAAATCAATCTTAGAGAATACCTTAGCACCTCTTAGCTGGTCCATCAAATCATCAATTCGCGGCAATGGGTACTTGTTCTTAATTGTCAACTTATTCAACTTACGATAATCCACACATAATCTAGAACTTCCGTCCTTCTTTTTCACCAAGAGAACTGGGGCTCCCCAAGGCGATACACTTGGTCTAATCATCTGTTTACGCATTAGATCCTCGATCTGCTCCTTAAGCTCAATTAACTCTTTTGGCGCCATTCTGTACGGTACTACAGACACTGGCTCAGCTCCAGGAATCAAATCTATAGCAAACTCTACCTCTCTACGTGGAGGTATTCCAGGAATATCCTCTGGAAAAATCTCAGGAATTCTCGTACTATCGGTATTGATGAAGGCTTTGCTCCACTTCGCATTCATAACTCCCAACAAAACAAAACAAGATACTCCCTCGCCTAAGGATGTTTCTACTTGGCGAGTAGAAATCAATTCTACACAATCTTGCTGCTCAGAAAGATTAAACACCTCCGCCACAATCAATTAGCATACGATTGGCAGTTAGCCAATCCATACCCAGGATTACATCTAACCCTGACATCGGGATACAAATAAGATTTACTTTGTATCTTCGTCCCTCAATTGCTATGGGACACCTAACACAAACCGTCGAAGTCTTAATTGAACTTAAAGTAGGTGTCGATACTACTAAGTCACATCCTAGATCGCCCACCGGTAATCCTAAGTTTCTCACACAATTGTCCGCAATAAAAGAGTGTGTGGCTCCAGAATCAAATAAGGGAAAAACTTTCCCAGAAAACTACTTCTAAATACAGCCCAAGTAATGACTTCACCTCGGGCCTCTAGCATAGTACGAGCTCCGTGCCACCACATCTCTGCATCCCCTATCAGCATATACGTAGCATATATCACCTTTCTCTCCTCGGCGCAACCCATGGTTAGGAAGATCCTCTCAATCTCCCTGATCCAGAGTTCAGCAGCATCTGGTCCATCCACTCCTGTGAATTGAGGAGGATCATTCTTTCTGAACTCTGACAACCCATGGTATTCAGGAAGAGGTGCAGCTGAGGCGAGTCGCCGCTGCCTGTGTCGCAGCCGGCTTGATTTGCAGCAGCTAGTCGCTGAATCATATCTAGACTCTGCCTAACAGTGGCTGCCATGGCCTCCATGGCATGAGCCATTTGGTTCACGTCAACAGGAGGAGGAGGGTTTGCAACAGATTTTCTCGGTCTAGCCATCCTAATATATAGACTAGCTTAGATTACTAATGTTTAACACATTCAGCAATACCACCACATAGTTATATTCACATATTCAGCTTACAGTAATATATTCATATTTAGTATGTCATAACAATTTAATCAATTTAGTACTCAGTATAACAACATATCAACATTCACATAGCATAGTAAACACACTCATTTCAGCAATCACTTACAGCTTAGCTTAACAGTCTCTTATTCACACAGTACGACTCACCTATAGCTCACCCAAGTATCATATACCAAGTTTCCTACATCAATCATGTCTGAGAATCGAGGTGATCAAGCTCGTTCCCTCACAACTTAATGAATAGAAATTATGATATATGATTCACAGCTAAAACTTATATATCTAATATGCACAACTGACGCCTAACAACCTCACCCCGTAGGTTTACCTAGACCATGCTCTGATACCACTAAAAAATGTCACGACCCCTTTTTATAAGGGACCGAGAACATTGTTTCTACACCACATACTTATTTAAAATAGGTAAATAGCAGAGAATATAAGTATAAAAAAATTCACTTCTCATTCAAAGTAAAAAATGAAGTTCCTTACAACAAATATCCAACAGATCAACATAATATTACATTTAGTTTATAATATTCAAAATACCAAAAAAATTATAATACGTGACTCCCTCGACATGAGGTCTCATATATAAAGAAAAAAAAACTTTGATGCATTATTACTCAACTCCAGCTTCTAACTTTTCTTCACTGGCCCCTCAGCCTGTGAAGTAGATGCAACACCTGCTACATCTGCTCACGTACCACCGTACGATCATCGCAGTACACACGCACACAACGACATAGAAAGAAATGCAAGGGTGAGCTTACCAAACATAAAATAAAATTATATATTTATATACAGCAAAATATTTCTCACAAAGAATAACCCCATGCATTTCCAGCCCATCTAATGCACAAGATGAAAACGGTTTCCAACTGGTTTCACAACCTAAGTAATCCGATGAAGAGGCAGAGCCGGTCCGGAGCGACCCATTCCGGTATCCGGATCCAGACAAAGACAAAGACAAAGAAACTCAGCATGAACTTACCGTTACATGTCTACCCACCTAAACATGTAACTCGGCTCTATAATGATGCAAAACATATATCTCAGCATGATGCACGCCACCAAAGTTATTTTAACAGCTCAACTACGGCAAGTTTATAATAGATCAGCCAAAATCTCAGCATTTTAAACTAATTAACAGCAGTTACAGCTTAGAAAATAGCTTTTATTCAATAGATCTAACAAAATCATATCAAAATATCTTGAAATAGTATATTAAACCGTTCAAAACATAGTTCATAGGTTAAAGTAAACTCCCCTTACCTCAGAAAGATGATTCACACTAGATCTACCGTATATTATTTGATTATAACAAAATTCAGCGAAGATTCAGCTTTAGAACGGAGTTTCTCCTAAGAACACCATGAATTTCTATAAGAAAGAGAAAGAGAAGAGAAACGAACGGTAAATCTAGCTTCAAACTTAAAGAAACTTACTTCCAATCCTTCAGAATAGATGTAGAATCTCAGATCTGGCGAGAAATCTAAGTTTAGGAAGGTTTAGTATGAGAGAAATGGTGGTTTACGGCCTTAGAACCTTTGAGAACCTTGGATAGAGGTGAAGAAATGAAAATTTCGTGTGAAACCCCCTTTTTATAGAAAATTTTTGAAATTTACTGTTCACGACGAATTTACTGTTCATTGCCGGAAACACTGTTCACCGCCTTACTGTTCATGACGGAAAATACTGTTCATAGCAATATTCATGCGGAAAACACTGTACACGCGTACTGTACACGCACTGTATGCGTATGTGACGTCACCGATGACGTCAGCAGTCACTGTACATACGCGGTTGGTACTGTTCATACACGGTTTGTACGCGGTTGGTACTGTTTATACGCGATTTTGCACTGTTCACACGCGGTGTTTACTGTTCATACGCGGTTTGCACTGTTCATACGCGGTTTGCACTGTTCATACGGTACTGTTCACTTCTTTTTTTTTTTTTTTTTAAAATAATCTCAACTCCATCTAAATATATTCCAATACCAAATAATCCTTCAATTAACATTGAACAAGTATAAAATATTATAGATTACTCAATAATAAATTAGAAGCCTAACAATTCTCCCCCCGAAAATAAATTTTCGTCCTCGAAAATTTCATTCCCCAGAGAAAAGATGAGGGTACAACTCTCTCATTCTTTCTTCTAATTCCCATGTGGCATCACCAGTTATTTGGTCCCAAACAACTTTTACTAACCGAATAGACTTACCTCTAAGTTTCTTAACTCTAGTTTCCTCGATACGAGCAGCTGGGACCTCCACAGACAAGTCATCTCGTAACTCCACAACATCAGGCTCAATTACATGAGACAAATCTGGAACATACTTCTTTAGCTGCGACACGTGGAAAACATTATGTATTCCAGACAACTGAGGTGGTAACGCTAATTCATAGGCTACTGGTCCTCGACGATGTAATATCTGATACGGTCCTATGAACTTAGGTGTTAACTTCTTGGCTCTTAAGGCTCGCCCACACCTGTAGTGCGTGATACTCTTAAGAATACATGATCACCAACCTCAAATTCTAGGGATCTTCTCGCGTCGGTCAGCATAAGATTTACGTCGACTTTGGGTAGCTCTTAGCTTTTCTCTAATAAGTTCAACTTTCTCCTTAGTTTCTTACAGCATTTCAGGTCCAACCATCAAATGTACTCCATCTTGGAACCAACAGATAGGGGTTCTACACCTTCTACCATACAGAGCTTCAAATGGTGCCATATCTATACTCGAATGATAGCTATTATTATAAGTGAATTCTACCAAAGGAAGCATATCCTCCCAATTACTCCTCTGCTCTACAATGCAAGTCCGCAATAAGTCTTCTAAGGTCTGAATAGTACGCTCAGATTGACCATCTGTTTGCGGATGGTATGCAGAACTCAACCTCAACTGTGTGCCCATAGATTCTTGGAAACTCTGCCAGAACGCAATAAGTTTTTTTTTTTTTTTTTTTAAATAATCTCAACTCCATCTAAATATATTCCAATACCAAATAATCCTTCAATTAACATTGAACAAGTATAAAATATTATAGATTACTCAATAATAAATTAGAAGCCTAACAATATGTGTCATGAAAAACTGACTAAAATGTGTATGGATAGTTGTAACAATACACCAAGAGTATAAAATATGGAGACGATTTGGGAAATCTGTGGGAAGCGTAGGGTGGTGAATGACATTCTCTTGTGTATACATAATCTATTGATTGTGAATGCATCACATGGCCTCCCACTCTTTTCCTGACTATACTTTTGCTAAGGGGCCCTTTTATTGTATACATTGTATCCATATGCAAGGGCTAACCAACAACTATCTATACTTATGGAAGACCTCAAAAGATCCTAGAGGCAATAATTGTGAATTGTGAGATGTTTAATTGTAATAGGTGAGTCATAAGGGATTGATTATTGTTGTAACATGGTTATAACACACTTATTATGACATGCTTGTTATGATGCTTGATCTGTTGTAGGCTTATTAATATAGTACATGAGGTAGACCTATTTTGACATGTATTCTGTATTAAATAATGTTCTATGTATTACTTGATTCATTTATAAAATAAAGGATTTAGTGGGCAGAGGATACTCACCCTTACGAATCATTCTCCAGGAAATGAAATTGGAGAATAAATGAAGGTTGGTCCGTTCTAGTATCATATCCTCGACGGAGTTATAGGGAAGACTGCTATGTTAGAACTTTGATTAATTTTAAAAATTATAATAATTTTAATTTAGTTTCCATTCAAAGTTGACAAAAATATATAACCATATTCATGTTAATTATTCTGAATTTATAATATTTTGACAAGTTTTGTTATAAATAATAATTTGAAGTGTATTTGTAATTTTCATAATTATCTATTTTTAATTTGTAGTTTTCATTCAAGTTTTGATAGAAATTTACTAAAATGTAGTGTTCATTTATTTTTTTCTCATAAGCATGTAATATAAATTAAATAAATTGCCAGGATGTAAATTTTTAGTTTTTACTCTATTTATAAATTTAAAATTCCAGAACTATTTCTTGTAGTAGTTTGAATACCTTTGAGTTTTCATAAACTAAATAAAAGAAATGTAAGCTCTATATTTTCTTCAATTCTTTAAGCTATAAATATAAAGAAATTCACTTGATTTCTCTTCTTCGTTATAAATTATTACCTATATGGAATAAGAAATTAAGGATGTTACAAAAGTAGCTTTGTTACACACTAAGATACATTTAATCTTAAGGTTATTAAGCTACAATTGAGTTATTTAAGAAGATGTATAAGAAATTAAGATAGTCTAACTACACATAAGCCTTAAAAAATTAACATATAAGAAAAAAATGTATTTTTTGAGCGAAAGTGTAAATTGAAGACTGGACAAAAAAATTAAGAAAATGATATATTAATAAAGCAAGAATTAACCTAAACAATAGTAAATTAAGAAAATGTATTCTATGCAACCTAACAATCTCTCTGATGTACAATTAGGCTAATTTTTCCATGCTATAGGTCATGTTGATTAGCAAGAAATACGCATTCTTGGTCAGCCTATCAACTATGACCCACACAGCATCATGATTCTTAACTGTTCTAGGTAGATGGGACACAAAATCTATAGTCCCATGGTCCCACTTCCATTCCAGAATTTCCATAATCTGCAACTCTCTTAGAGGACTCCGGTGCTCTGTATTTGCCTTCTGGTAAGTCAAACAAGCTTTAACAAAGTTAGCTATCTCTGACTTCATGCCTGACCACCAAAACATCTGCTTCAAATCTTAATGCATCTTGGTAACACCAGGATGAATGTTAAGACCATTCTTATGTCCTTCTAAAATTGTTCTCTTTAATTCAGCATCTCGACCATAGCATGTAAGAATACCATCAGCACCTCTACTAAAACACTCTGTCTTATCTTTCCCTAAGAGAAATACAATCCGACATAACATAGGATCCCACAGATGTTTGTCTTTAATTTCCTGCAAGAAATTGTTAGTTACCACAATTTTGCCACAACTAATCTTTCCAAGTGATAAGTCCACATGTAAGTTCAGGTCTCGGAATTGTTCTACCAAAAGGTTTTCACTAGCTCTTAAGGAGAATGCCTGAACCACATTCCTGCTTAATGCATCAGCCACCACATTAGCTTTTCCTGGATGGTATTGGATCTGAAAATCATAATCCCTAAGAAATTCTATCCAATGCCTCTGCCTCATATTTAACTTTCACTGGTCAAACAAATACTTCAGACTCTTGTGGTCACTATACACATCAAACTGAGCTCGATAAAGATAGTGCCCCCACATCTTCATAGCAAAGACTATAGCAGCTAACTTGAGGTCATGGGTCAGGTAATTTCGCTCATGAGTTCGCAACTGGAAAGACACATAAGCTACCACCCTCTTATCTTGCATTAACACACACCCTAATCCCTGATGTGAAGCATCACAATACACCTCAAATGGTCAACTAGTATAAGGGAGAATCACACTGACGAGGAAGTTAGTCGCTGCTTCAATTCATTAAAACATTGCTCAGATTCCTCAGTCTATACAAAGAGTTTATCATGGTGAGTTAACTGATGAATCCATATTTTTACTGATATTTTAGCATAATTCCAACACATTTGATAAGAAAAATATATGAAGAAAGCAGAAAAACTCAGAAAAAGAGAATGAATTGAAGTTTTCTTTCAATTTGTAGTTATCTTAGCAATTGTGGAATTTTTGCTTAGGAATTAAGTTTTTAATCTTATTTTTGAAGGAATAATTTGAGCAAGGTTCAGGTAAATGAAGGCTTGATGACAAGGAAGAGGAAAGTCGCAAGTCTAGACTCCAAAACATAAGATCAGGAAATGCAGACTGGGTGTGATCACTATTTTCAGTGAAAGTGATCACTCCAGAGTTCAAAGAAGAAGTGAAGCCTGGGCGTTACCACTGTTGCCAGAAAAAGTGAGAGTCCAAGTGATGCCTCAAACTCAGCATGCTGGGCGTTATCACTTTTATCTTTAAAAGTGAACGTTCCAGAGAGGCAAAATATCAGGAAAGCTCTGCGTAACCACTATTGTCATTGAAAGTGATCGTTCCAGAGAGCCTTCAGCTTGGCGAGTTGCGCGTAGTCACTTTTATTCATAAGAGTGATCACGCGCAACTACTTGAGGTCTGCGGTGACACTTTTATCAGCAAGAGTGATAGCTCCAGAGAACTCTCAAATCAACAAAGTTGCGCATGGCCACTTTTTCTCATAAAAGTGTGAATGTGCAACCAACTAACCTTCCGCGTAGCTACTATTTTTCATAAAAGTGATAACGTATAAATCTAGGAATTTCTATAAATACCAGATGCGCTTAGATTTTCAGCAGTTCAGTTTTATTTTCTATTTTTCTGTTAAATTGATGTTGAGAGAGATTGAGAGGTCTTGAAGCTTCCAAAAAGAGGAATCGGATTAGAGCTTCCAGCCATGGCTTTTTGGAGTTTTTCTTCATCTTCTTCTTCTTTCTCTTCTCCTATGTCTGAGTAGTTTTCTTGTAGTTAGGAGTTTATGGAACTCGAATTGATGTATTAATTTGACTCTTGCTTATGAATTTTGAGTTCTTGGATTAATTGAATTGTGAATTCTGTTTTTCTTGCAATCTATGAATGGAAATTCGTATGATTCATCAAAGAGGAACAATTACCAATGGAAGTTGGATTTGATTCTCTGATCTGAGTTAGCAATCGAAATTTGGGGATTTCTTAGGGATAAGGAGACCTAATTCTGCAATCTTAAGGTTCTAAGTCTTAATGCAACTTGAAATTAAACTTCACCTAAGGGATTAGGGTGGTTTAGTTGCTTGTTAGGGTCAATGAGTTAAAGGATTAACCTTCGGCTATTGAAATGCGAAATTGATTGTTAATTAACTAAGTTCTTGAATTTTCAGAAGCATAATTGAATTAATAATGACATTCTTGTGAAGTAAATTCCTAAATACCTTTCAATCCATTTCTGATCCCACATTGTATTCATTGATATGTTTTCTGCAAGTTTCTTTTACTCTTAATTGTCTTGGTTTACTGCTGTTAAATGTTACAAATCTTATTCAATTTTCGTATGGCTCAAATGGTTACAATTTTGTGAATTGGTACTTGAAATCTAAATTCTCTGTGGAGACGATATTCTGATCTTAAAAATTACTCATTACTTGCTGCAATACTAGTGCACTTGCTAGAGTTTAGATTATGAACAACAAGTTTTTGGCGTCGTTGCTGGGGAATTTTGAATTTCAATATCATTAGTAGCAGAAAGGTAGCTAGATTGAGCATTTATTTTTATTGTTTTGTTTTCACATTTTTCTGCATAATTTCTCTACATTTTGTGTAGTCTTCTGCATAAAGTTTTTGCATTCTTTTTCATTTTCTACATAATTTCATTTTTCATTTTTCTGCATAATTTCTATGTTTTCTGCATGTTTTGTTTTGTGTTTTCTGCATAACGTTTGCATCATTTTCTATTGAATTCTGCATGATTCTATTTTACATTTTTCTGCATAACTGTCTATTTTTTCTGCATAATGCATTGTTGTTTCTTTCTTTTGCATTTTCTGCATAATCTTATTTTTCATTTTTTCTACATAATTTCTACGTTTGCTGCATGTTATGTTTTGTAATTTTCTGCATAATTTCATATTTCATTTTTCCTAGTTACAAATTTGATTTGACTTTTGTTTTCTTTCTTTTTGTATGCAAGGAAAAACCAAAAAAATAAGTTGCTCTATTGTTTGATGGCAACCAACATGTATTAGAATTTTTATCAAAGCCAAGTTGCAAGAACAAAGCTTATGAACTAGATACTCCTAATGCTTTGATTAATAATTTTCAAGCTAGAGTTGCCCAAACTAACCCCTTGGTGTGTGATTTTTACAGTGAAAATGATTTGAATGAAACATATGATGTGGCTGCACCAGAATTTCAAGAAGAAATCAATTTTGGAGGAAATTTTCAAAGATCTGAATATACCTTTCTTTATTATTATCAGTGGCAAGCTAATATGAGTCAGATATATTATGATTAGAATCAACAAATGTCAGCTGCAACAACACCATTCTCCAGTCCTCAAATTTCACAGCCCTATTTTCAAGTATCACATTCTCAATCTCAAAGAGGACAACAACATTCAAAGACTCTTTCAAAAAGAATAAATAAACTTGAAGAAACTTTGCTCCAATTCATGGAATTCACTCAGTCATCTTTCAACAATCAAGAGGCATCGGTGAAGAAGATGAAGATACAAATAGGACAAATTTCAGAACAATTGTTGAAAAGGAATGATGAGAGATTGCCTAGCAATACCATGATGAACCCAACAAAGCAATGCCAAGCTGCTTTCACAAGTTGTGAGGTAGAAACTTCTAGTTCAAAAGTTGCTGAAAAAAGAGAGAGCATTAGATAAATATGAAGAAAACAAGATTCAAGATAAGCAACAAGAGGATTGCAAGGAAGAGCAGTTAACAATTTTAAAGAAAGAAAAACCAAAAGACTGCAGCAAGACACAACCTGAGAAAAGAACCAAAAAGCGATTGTTTGAAGATGCTTGCAAGCCAATACATGAAGCTCAATGCAAAAAGTTGTCATTTCCTCAAGGACTGCAAAATTCTAAGTAGGGAAAACAAAATGATGATTCTCTTTTAAGAGAGATCCTTGCTGGAATTAGATATGAAGATAATAAAGAGCATGAAAGGAAGCTTGCTGAGTATATCAGGCTGCTGGAAGTTCCTCCACTTTTATTTCATCCATGTTCTGAATTAAATGAAGAGCTGCAAGTTGGTAAGAAAAAGGGGAAACGTTTCAAGATAGAGCAAGAGTCATTATCATCAAAATCATCTCTTAGAATCAAAGATCAATAGGCATCAAGCTAGTGACGTTAAAAGAGCGCTTGTGAGAGGCAACTCACATTTCTAACCCATTTTAAGCTTTCTGTAATATTTTTAGAATTCTGCATATTAATGTTTTGCAATTTTCTGCTTTTCTGAAATATTTTGCAAAAATACTGTTAAGTCTGTTTTCTGAGGTGCATTTGGATACTTAAATTGAGATTCAATGTTTAGAATGTCTATTTTAAGATTTAGAAATTTGCATACTCATGTTTTACAAATTTATGCAAGTTCTGCAATTTGATTTTGGTGCATATCTCTGCTGAGGTGAATTTGGTACTTGATTTGAGAATTAATGTTTAGAGTGTGTATTGAAAGGATTAGAGTGTGAGAAGTGAGTTAATTGAGGGTTTAGAAACAATTGACTAATGAAAGGAGTCACTTTATTGCAGGAAAGAAGCTATGCAGAGAAGGCATTTCGAGGATCTCTGCTAGAACAATCACTTTTACTAATAAAAGTGATCATGTAGAGGCATCAGGGTAATACGCTTCTCTGGAACAATCACTTTTATTGATAAAAGTGATTATGTAGAGACAGATGAGAAAACTAACTCTCTGGAATGCTTCCTTTTATTGACAAAAGTGACTACGCACAGGTAAGTAAATTTCCAAGCCTTGTGCGTTACTTCTTTTAATAAAAAAAGTGACAATGTGCTCCACACTCTGAAAAATCAACTCTCTGGAACACTCACTCTGCTAAAAAATAATGATGATGCTAGGACCAATTAATTTTGCAACGTTCATTTTTTGTTTTAAAAGTTGTCACGTGCCTAGCATAACCATATATATTCTCTAACCTGAGCACGCACACACTCATTCACTCTTAAAATCTAATTTCTCACTAAAAGTCCCTTGCATTCTCAATTGCTCTGTGTCGACAAGCAACAACAAGATTTCTTTCACTCGTTCTGCATCATTCTCATCAGGTACGCATCCCTCTTTTCTTTGAAAAAGCATATTAGGGTTTTCTGTGTCAATAATTTGAGGAAAACGAAAAAGGGAGTAATAAGAAATTATTTTGAGGTTATTTGACTCAATAATAGCATGAACAACACACTGAATAAGTTTCTCTGTCATATAAAATTTGTTTACAAGAACCTTCAAATATGTTTTGCTTTGATTGAATTGTTTTTGCTAAAAATGATTGGGTTAAAAAACCATGTTGAGAACTTAGTTGAAAACTAGAAATGTGCTCTTTGTTACTCTGTTTTGTTGTACAAATGAATGCACTTGGAACTTCCAAATTAGGATTTCTCTGAAACTTATTGTGTAAGGTTGTGCGGTTGTATGTTCTGGTTTTTAAGTTAGAAGAAATTTTCAAATGAATAATGGAACACTGTTCTGCTGTTATTTTCTAGAAATTCAGAATCTGCATTATGCCAATTCTTTGATTAAATTTCTATAGAAGTTCAGAAATCTATAAAGATTTCTACAAAAATATTCTGATTGAAAGTTGATTGTCTGAATTTATATGCTGAACTGTATTGTGTTTAAGGCTTTAGGAAAAGTTAGAATTGAGAATTGGGGAACTGTTCTGGTGTTATTTTGTTCAATGTTAAAATAGACAAAAATTTGAATAGGTTTTCTCTGTCCATTATGATCTGTTGTTTTGATTGGAAGAATTGAAATATACTTGAGCCAAAATTCTACAGAATCTAAGTTGATAACAACAAAATTTTTTGAAAAGGGTGAATTGAAAATTAGAATGCATGACTGTGAATAACTTGAGTTCAAAATTATGCTGGGAAGAATTGAAGTGTGTCACGACCCCTTTTTATAAAGGACCGAGAACATTATTTCTACACCACATACTTATTTAAAATAGGTAAATAAACAGAGAATATAAGTATAAAAATTCACTTCTCATTCAAAGTAAAGATGAAGTTCCTTACAACAAATATCCAACAGATCAACATAATATTACATTTAGTTTATAATATTCAAAATACCAAAAAATTATAATATGTGACTCCCTCGACATGAGGTCTCATATATAAAGAAAAAGGACTTTGATGCATTATTACTCAATTCCAGCTTCTAACTTTTCTTCACTGGCCCCTCAGCCTGTGAAGTAGATGCAACACCTGCTACATCTGCTCACGTACCACCGTACGATCATCGCAGATACACACGCACACAACGACATAGAAAGAAATGCAAGGGTGAGCTTACCAAACATAAAAATAAAATTATATATATATAGAGCAAAATATTTCTCACGGCAATAACCCCATGCATTTCCAGCCCATCTAATGCACGGATGAAAACGGCTTCCAACCGGTTTCACAACCTAAGTAATCCGTAAGGAACCGAGCTGGTCCGGAGCGACCCATTCCGTATCTGGATCCAGACAGACAAAGACAAGAAATCAGCATGAACTTACCGTTACATGTCTACCCACCTAAACATGTAACTCGGCTCTATAATGATGCACAACATATATCTCAAGATGATGCACGCCACCAAAATTATTTTAACAGCTCAACTACGGCAAGTTTATAATAGATCAGCCAAAATCTCAGCATTTTAAACTAATTAACAACGATTCTGACTTTAGAAAATAGCTTTTATTCAATAGATCTAACAAAATCATATCAAAATATCTTGAAATAGCATATTAAACCGTTCAAAACATAGTTCATAGGTTAAAGTAAACTCCCCTTACCTCAGAAAGATGATTCACACTAGATCTACCGAATATTACTTGATTATAACAAAAATTCACCGAAGATTCAGCTTTAGAACGGAGTCTCTCCTAAGAACACCATGAATTTCTATAAGAAAGAGAAGGAGAAGAGAAACGAACGGTAAATCTAGCTTCAAACTTAAAGAAACTTACTTCCAATCCTTCAGAATAGATGTAGAATCTCAGATCTGGCGAGAAATCTAAGTTTAGGAAGGTTTAGTATGAGAGAAATGGTGGTTTACGGCCTTAGAACCTTTGAGAACCTTGGATAGAGGTGAAGAAATGAAAATTTCGTGTGAAGCCCCCTCTTTATAGGAAATTTTCGAAATTTCTGTTCACGCCGGAATTTACTGTTCATCGTCGGAAACACTGTTCACCGCCTTACTGTTCATGCCGGAAAATACTGTTCAGGGCACTATTCACGCCGGAAAACACTGTACACGCGTACTGTACACGCACTGTACGCGTATGTGACGTCACCGATGACGTCAGCAGTCACTGTACATACGCGGTTGGCACTGTTCATACTCGGTTTGTACGCGGTTGGCACTGTTCATACGCGGTTTGCACTGTTCACACGCGGTTTGCACTGTTCATACGGTACTGTTCATTTTTTTTTTTTTAAATAATTTCAACTCCATCTAAATATATTCCAATACCAAATAATCCTTCAATTAACATTGAACAGTATAAAATATTATAGATTACTCAATAATAAATTAGAAGCCTAACAATTCTCCCCCCGAAAATAAATTTTCGTCCTCGAAAATTTCATTCCGCAGAGAAAAGATGAGGGTACAACTCTCTCATTCTTTCTTCTAACTCCCATGTGGCATCACCAGTTATTTGGTCCCAAACAACCTTTACTAACCGAATAGACTTACCTCTAAGTTTCTTAACTCTAGTTTCCTCGATACGAGCAGCTGGGACCTCCACAGACAAGTCATCTCGTAACTCCACAAAGATCGTGCTCAATTACATGAGACAAATCTGGAACATACTTCTTTAGCTGTGACACATGGAAAACATTATGTATTCCAGACAACTGAGGTGGTAACGCTAATTCATAGGCTACTGGTCCTCGACGATGTAATATCTGATACGGTCCTATGAACTTAGGTGTTAACTTCTTTGCTCTTAAGGCTCGCCCCACACCTGTAGTGCGTGATACTCTTAAGAATACATGATCACCAACCTCAAATTCTAGGGATCTTCTGCGTCGGTCAGCATAAGATTTATGTCGACTTTGGGTAGCTCTTAGCTTTTCTCTAATAATTTCAACTTTCTCCTTAGTCTCTTGCAGCATTTCAGGTCCAACCATCAAATGACTCCATCTTGGAACCAACAGATAGGGGTTCTACACCTTCTACCATACAGAGCTTCAAATGGTGCCATATCTATACTCGAATGATAGCTATTATTATAAGTGAATTCTACCAAAGGAAGCATATCCTCCCAATTACTCCTCTGCTCTACAATGCAAGTCCGCAATAAGTCTTCTAAGGTCTGAATAGTACGCTCAGATTGACCATCTGTTTGCGGATGGTATGCAGAACTCAACCTCAACTGTGTGCCCATAGATTCTTGGAAACTCTGCCAAAACTGGGAAGTGAACCGAGGATCCCTATCAGAGATAATACTAGAAGGTACTCCATGCAACCTGACAATCTCTCTAATGTACAATTTGTTAATTTCTCCAAGCTAAAGGTCATGTTAATTGGCAAGAAATGTGCACTCTTGGTTAGCCTATCAACTATGACCCACACTGCATCATGATTCCTAACTGTTCTAGGTAAATGGGACACAAAGTCCATAGTCACATGGTCCCACTTCCACTCTGGAATTTCCATCGTTTGTAACTCTCCTGGAGGGCTTTGGTGCTCCGCTTTTGCCTTTTGACAAGTCAAGCAGGCTTTAACAAACTCAGCTATCTCTCGCTTCATGCCTGGCCACCAAAACATCTGCTTTAAATCTTGATACATCTTGGTAACACCAGGATGAATGTTGAGACTACCCTTATGTCCTTCTTCTAGAATTGCTCTTTTTAATTCAGTATCTCTAGGGACACAAACTCGACCTTGACATCTGAGAATACCATCAACACCTTTACTGAAACCCTTTGTCTTATCTGTCCCTAAGAGAAATACAATCCGACATAACATTGGATCCCACAATTGTTTATCTTTAATTTCCTGTAAGAAATTATTAGTCACCACAATTCGGCTACAACTAATCTTTTCGGGTGATAAGTCCACATGTATGTTCAGGTCTCGGAATTGTTATACCAAAAGGGTTTCACTGACTCTTAGGGAGAATGCCTGAACCACATTCCTACTTAATGCATCGGCCACCACGTTAGCTTTTCCTGGATGGTATTGGAGCTGAAAATCATAATCCTTAAGGAATTCCACCCAACGTCTCTGCCTCATATTTAACTCTCGCTGATCAAATAAATACTTCAGACTCTTATGATCACTGTATACATCAAACTGAGCTCCATAAAGATAGTGTCGCCACACCTTCAGAGCAAAGACTACAGCAGCTAACTCAAGGTCATGAATCGGGTAATTTCGCTCATGAGTTCGCAATTGACGAGATGCATAAGCTACCACTCTCTTATCTTGCATCAACACATATCCCAATCCCTGATGAGAAGCATCACAGTACACCTCAAACGGTCGACTAGTATCAGGAAGAATCAACACCGGCGAAGAAGTTAGTCTCTGTTTTAACTCATTAAAGCTTTGCTCACATTCCTCAGTCCACACAAAGGGTTGATCACGGCGAGTTAACCGTGTTAATGGTGCAGCTATCTTCGCGAATCCCTCTATAAATCTCCGGTAGTAACCTGCTAGGCCCACAAAACTACGAATCTCTGAGGCTGTCTTCGGCCTTTCCCACTGCAACACCGCTTCAACTTTGGAAGGATCAACTGCAATTCCTTTAGCTGAAATAACATGACCAAGGAACTTCACTTCCTCTAGCCAAAACTCACACTTAGACAGTTTAGCATACAATTGTTTTTCCCTTAAAACATTAAGTACAGTCCTCAAATGCTCTTCATGTTCTTCTGAAGAATTAGAATAAATTAAAATATCATCAATAAAGACTACCACAAATCGATCCAGGAAAGGTCTAAAGATCCGATTCATGTAGTCCATAAACACAGCTGGAGCATTTGTAACTCCAAAAGGCATCACTATATACTCATAATGACCATATCTAGTGCGAAAAGAAGTCTTAGGAATATCTTCATCCTTCACTCGGATCTGATGGTACCCAGACTTCAAATCAATCTTAGAGAATACCTTAGCACCTCTCAGCTGGTCCATCAAATCATCGATTCGCGGCAATGTGTACTTGTTCTTAATTGTCAACTTATTCAACTTACGATAATCCACACATAATCTAGAACTTCCGTCCTTCTTTTTCACCAAGAGAACTGGGGCTCCCCAAGGCGATACACTTGGTCTAATCATCTGTTTACGCATTAGATCCTCGATCTGCTCCTTAAGCTCAATTAACTCTTTTGGCGCCATTCTATACGGTACTACAGACACTGGCTCAGCTCCAGGAATCAAATCTATAGCAAACTCTACCTCTCTACGTGGAGGTATTCCAGAATATCCTCCGGAAAAATCTCGTGGAATTCTCGTACTACTGGTATTGACTGAAGGCTTTGCTCCACTTCTGCATTCATAACTCCCAACAAAACAAAACAAGATACTTCCTCACCTAAGGATGTTTCTACTTAGCGAGTAGAAATCAATTCTACACAATCTTGCTGCTCAGGAAAGATTAAACACCTCCGGCCACAATCAATTAGCACACGATTGGCAGTTAGCCAATCCATACCCAGGATTACATCTAACCCTGACATCGGGATACAAATAAGATTTACTTTGTATCTTCGTCCCTCAATTGCTATGGGACACCTAACACAAACCGTCGAAGTCTTAATTGAACTTAAAGTAGGTGTCGATACTACTAAGTCACATCCTAGATCGCCCACCGGTAATCCTAAGTTTCTCACACAATTGTCCGCAATAAAAGAGTGTGTGGCTCCAGAATCAAATAATACAGAAAGAAAAGTACCTGCCACTACCGCTGTTCCTTGAACAAGATCTGTCGCCTGGGCTGCCTCTGATGCAGAAGTAGTGAATACACGTCCCTCCGCTCTCGATCTGGTTGTTGTTGGAGCCCTAGTTAGTTTAGGCCTAATAGCGTGCAAGGCGCTAGCAGAAGACGAAACTGCCCTACTAGGCGTAGGACAGTCCCTTGCAAGGTGCCCTGGGCCGGCACGAGAAGCAAACTCTTACATCGGTCCGTGGGCACCGGCTCGGATAGTGTGGTCCACCACACCTAAAACATCCGACAATCTGCGACCGAGACTCTAGGAGAAGAAGAAATTGCTCCCCTAGGCTGAAATGTAGAAGTAGCAGTCCCTACTGGCACCGGGGCTGATGCTGCCGATCCTCTTGACTGATATGATCGAGACTGCTGTTGGCGTAGTGACCGACTGTAGGGACCCTTCTTAGCGCCCTTACCTCCATTACCATAACTGCTAGCAGCTCTACTAGATGGAGCCTTCCCAACTCCACCAACATCCTCCGCATTAAGACTCTCTATAATGGTGGCTTGATCCACCAAGTCAGCAAACTCCGTGATCCTGAGTGGGATCAAAATCCTCTTTATGTCAGTTCTTAGCCCGTCCGAAAACCTCTGACATCTACACTCCTCTGAAGTCGGGTGAGAATAAAATCTGTAGAGCCGCTCAAACTGTATTGCATACTCATAGACCGATGAGCTTCCTTGCACCAAGTTTAGAAACTCTCGTTCTTTGGCAGCACGAACATGAGAAGGGAAAAACTTACCCAGAAAACTACTTCTAAATACAGCCCAAGTAATGACTTCACCTCGGGCCTCTAGCATAGTACGAGCTCCGTGCCACCACATCTCTGCATCCCCTATCAGCATATACGTAGCATATATCACCTTTCTCTCCTCGGTGCAACCCATGGTTAGGAAGATCTTCTCAATCTCCACGATCCGCAGTTCGGCGACATCCGGTCCATCCACTCCTGTGAATTGAGGAGGATCATTCTTTCTGAACTCTGACAACCCATGGTATTCAGGAAGAGGTGTAGCTGAGGCAGTAGCTGCTGCTGCTGTCTTTGCGCAGCGGCTTGATTTGCAGCTGCTGCTGAATCATATCTAGACTCTGCCTAACAGTGGCTGCCATGGCCTCCATGGCATGAGCCATTTGGTTTACATCAGCAGGAGGAGGATTTGCAGCAGATCTTCTTGGTCTAGCCATCCTAATATATATACTAGCTTAAATTACTAACGTTTAACATATTCAGCAATACCACCACATAGCTATATTCACAGATTCAGCTTACAGTGATATATTCATATTTAGTATATCATAAAAATTTAATCAATTTAGCACAGAGCACAACGTCATATCAGCATTTCAAACAACATAGCAAACACATTTATCTCAGCAATCATGTACAATCTTAGCTTAACAACCTATTATTTACGTAGCATGAATCGCCTATAGCTCACCCAGTATCATATACCAAAATTTTCTACATCTGTCGTGTCTGAGAACTGAGGTGATCAAGCTCGTTCCCTCACAACTTGATGAATAGAAAATATGATATATGATTCACAGCTAAAACTTATATGTCTAATATGCACAACTGACGCCTAACAACCTCACCCCGTAGGTTTACCTAGACCATGCTCTGATACCACTAAAATGTCACGACCCCTTTTTATAAAGGACCGAGAACATTATTTCTACACCACATACTTATTTAAAATAGGTAAATAAACAGAGAATATAAGTATAAAAATTCACTTCTCATTCAAAGTAAAGATGAAGTTCCTTACAACAAATATCCAACAGATCAACATAATATTACATTTAGTTTATAATATTCAAAATACCAAAAAATTATAATATGTGACTCCCTCGACATGAGGTCTCATATATAAAGAAAAAGGACTTTGATGCATTATTACTCAATTCCAGCTTCTAACTTTTCTTCACTGGCCCCTCAGCCTGTGAAGTAGATGCAACACCTGCTACATCTGCTCACGTACCACCGTACGATCATCGCAGTACACACGCACACAACGACATAGAAAGAAATGCAAGGGTGAGCTTACCAAACATAAAAATAAAATTATATATATATAGAGCAAAATATTTCTCACAGCAATAACCCCATGCATTTCCAGCCCATCTAATGCACAGCATGAAAACGGCTTCCAACTGGTTTCACGACTAAGTAATCCAGAGGAACCGAGCCGGTCCGGAGCGACCCATTCCTGTATCTGGATCCAGACAGACAAAGACAAAGAACTCAAAGCATGAACTTACCGTTACATGTCTACCCACCTAAACATGTAACTCGGCTCTATAATGATGCACAACATATATCTCAAGCATGATGCACGCCACCAAAATTATTTTAACATTTCAACTACGGCAAGTTTATAATAGATCAGCCAAAATCTCAGCATTTTAAACTAATTAACAACGATTCTGACTTTAGAAAATAGCTTTTATTCAATAGATCTAACAAAATCATATCAAAATATCTTGAAATAGCATATTAAACCGTTCAAAACATAGTTCATAGGTTAAAGTAAACTCCCTTACCTCGTAAAGATGATTCACACTAGATCTACCGAATATTACTTGATTATAACAAAAATTCACCGAAGATTCAGCTTTAGAACGGAGTCTCTCCTAAGAACACCATGAATTTCTATAAGAAAGAGAAGGAGAAGAGAAACGAACGGTAAATCTAGCTTCAAACTTAAAGAAACTTACTTCCAATCCTTCAGAATAGATGTAGAATCTCAGATCTGGCGAGAAATCTAAGTTTAGGAAGGTTTAGTATGAGAGAAATGGTGGTTTACGGCCTTAGAACCTTTGAGAACCTTGGATAGAGGTGAAGAAATGAAAATTTCGTGTGAAGCCCCCTCTTTATAGGAAATTTTCGAAATTTCTGTTCACGCCGGAATTTACTGTTCATCGTCGGAAACACTGTTCACCGCCTTACTGTTCATGCCGGAAAATACTGTTCAGGGCACTATTCACGCCGGAAAACACTGTACACGCGTACTGTACACGCACTGTACGCGTATGTGACGTCACCGATGACGTCAGCAGTCACTGTACATACGCGGTTGGCACTGTTCATACTCGGTTTGTACGCGGTTGGCACTGTTCATACGCGGTTTGCACTGTTCACACGCGGTTTGCACTGTTCATACGGTACTGTTCATTTTTTTTTTTTTAAATAATTTCAACTCCATCTAAATATATTCCAATACCAAATAATGCTTCAATTAACATTGAACAGTATAAAATATTATAGATTACTCAATAATAAATTAGAAGCCTAACAAAGTGCATACTTGGTTGAAAATTGACTAAAACCTTGTAATCTTTTGCTGAAATTACAGAATTTTATTGGAAATTGGTAAAGACTTGTAATAATCTTTCTGCGTTAACTTGATATTTTCTAAGAGTGTGCACTCTGAACTCTTACAGCAGGATTTTATATGCTTTGATTGTGAATGCTTAAGTTTGTGCAGCTAGGTGTTAGTATTTGAATAATTGATTTTATTTTAATAGCAACCTGCATGATCATAGTGTTAAAAAATGAATGTCTACAAACTATTTGATGGAATTTTCTGCAAGCATAGAAATATCATATGTGTTAAAATTTTACATTTCCTTTTTGCAGAAACTGAAAAATGGTTAGAACTTCTTTCAATACACCTGTGGGCCCTTCTAAGAAGAAGCAAGCTGCATCTTCTACCACTCCTAGAAGAAGATCCAGCAAAAATCTTCAAGCTAGGAATAATCCAGCAGCAAAGAGGGCCAGAACTGATGGTGTCTCAAGCTCCTTACCCATTGAAATTTCTGACCCACCTCAGCCAAGATCCCCTGTACCTTCACCTTCCCCATCACCTTAGCCAAGAACAACTGCACCTTCAAGCTCCCCACCTACTGCGACACATGATCCAAGGTTCAGGAGCATTGCTCACGAAAACTTCTTTAAAGCCAATATTCTAAGAAGAGAAATTGTCCCTGATAGAGCTTTGCAAATCGCTGGGGACAATTACCCAAAATATAAAGAAGAAATCCAAAAAAGAGGCTGAGAATTTTTCTGTACAGTAGCTGGCCTGGGTTAGAGGGAAATAACTCAGGAATTTTATGCAAATGCCATGAGGTTCAAGGGAAAGCAAATCCCTAAGTTCAACTCGATGGTCAAAGGAATGAGAATTGATTTCTCACCTACAAACATCAATAGGGTGCTAGAAATTAACTCTGCACAACATTCTGCATAGCTGGACTTCAAATCATTTAGAGAGAGTCCAGACATTGACTTTGTCCAGATTCTGGAAAAGATTGGTAGACCAGGTGTCACGACCCCTTTTATAATGGAACCGAGAACATTGTTTATACACCACATACTTATATAAAATAGGTAAATAATAGAGAATATAGGTATAAAATTCACTTCTCATTCAAAGTAAAATAAAGTTCCTTACAACAAATATTCAACAGAACAACATAATATTACATTTAGTTCATAATATTCAAAATACCCAAAAATTATACTACGTAGCTCCCTCTACATGAGGTTTCAAAATATAAACAAAAAGAGACTTTAATGCATTATTACTCAACTCCAGCTTCTAACATTTCTTCATTGGCCCCTCAGCCTATGAAGTAGATGCAACACTTGCTACATCTGCTCACGTACCACCGTACGATCATCGCAATACACACACATAATGACATAGAAAGAAATGTAAGGGTGAGCTTACAAAATAAACTAAAATCGTATATATATAAAAAAAAAATTATTCACAGCAACAGCCCCATGCATTTCCAGCCTATCTAATGCACAACATGAAAACGGTTTCCAACTGGTTTCACAGCCTAAGTAATCCAAAAAGAACTGAGCCGGTCTGGGAGTGACCCATTCTGGTATCTGGATCCAGACAGCACAGCACAGCAGCTTAGCATGAACTTACTGTTACACGTCTACCCACCTAAACATGTAACTCGGCTCTCAGAACGATGATTCACACTAGATCTACCGAATATTACTTGTTTTAGCACAAGATTCACCGAAGATTCGGCTTTAGAACGGAGTTTTCTTCAAATCCTTCAGAATAGACGTAGAATCTCAGATTTGGCGAGAAATCTAAGTTTAGGAGGGTTTATTATGGGAGAAAATGGCAGTATATGGCCTTAGAACCTTTGAGAACCTTGGATAGGGGTGAAGAAATGAAAATTTCATGTGAAGCCCCCTTTTTATAGAAAATTTTCAAAATTTACTGTTCACTGTCAGAATCTACTGTTCATACACGATTTGTACGCGGTTTGTACTGTTCATAGGTGGTTTTACTGTTTATTTGACATTGCTCATACGGTACTGTTTACTTTTCACTTTTTTTTCTAATACTTTCAAACTCCATCTAAATATATTCCAATACCAAATAATCCTTCAATTAATATTTAACAAGTATAAAATATTATAGATTACTCAATAATAAATCACAAGCCTGACAATTCTTGCCCCGAAAATAAATTTTTATCCACAAAAATTTTATCCTTCAGAGAAAAGATGAAGGTACAACGCTCTCATTCTTTCCTCTAACTCTCATGTGGCATCACCAGTTACTGGGTCCCAAACAACCTTTACTAACCGAATAGACTTGCCTCTAAGTTCCTTAACTTTAGTCTCCTCGATACGAACAGCTGGGACCTCCACAGACAAATCATCTCGTAACTCCACAACATCAGGCTTGATTACATGAGATGAATCTGGAACATACTTCCTTAGCTGCGACACATGGAAAACATTATGTATTCCAGACAACTGAGGTGGTAGTGCTAATTCATAGGCTACTGGTCCTTTACGATATAATATCTGATATGGTCCTATGAACTTAGGTGTTAACTTCTTGGCTCTTAAGGCTCGCCCCACAGTTGTAGTGCGTGATACTCTCAAGAATACATGATCACAAACCTCAAATTCTAGCGATCTTCTGTGTCGGTCAGCATAAGATTTCTGTCGACTCTGGGTAGCTCTCAGCTTTTCTCTAATAAGATTAACTTTCTCCTTAGTTTCTTGCTGCATTTCAGGCCCAACCATCAAATGTACTCCATCTTGGAACTAACAGATAGGGGTTCTACACCTTCTACCATATAGAGCCTCAACTGGTGCCATATCTATACTCGAATGATAGCTATTATTATAAGTGAATTCTACCAAAGGAAGCATATCCTTCCAATTACTCCTCTGCTCTACAATACAAGTCCGTAATAAGTCTTCTAAGGTCTGAATAGTATGCTCAGATTGACCATCTGTCTGCGGATGATATGCAGAACTCAACCTCAACTGTGTGCCTATAGCTTCTTGGAAACTCTGCCAAAACTAGGAAGTGAATCAAGGATCCCTAATAGAGATAGTACTAAAAGGTACTCCATGTAACCTGACAATCTCTCTAATGTACAATTCTGCTAATTTCTCCAAGCTAAAGGTCATGTTAATTGGCAAGAAATGCGCACTCTTGGTTAGCCTATCAAATATGACCCACACGGTATCATGATTTCTAACTGTTCTAGATAGATGGGACACAAAATCCATAGTCACATGGTCCCACTTCCACTCTGGAATTTCCATCATCTGCAACTCTCCTGGAGGGCTCTGGTGCTCCGCTTTTACCTTCTGGCAAGTCAAACAGGCTTTAACAAACTCAGCTATCTCTTGCTTTATGCCTGGTCATCAAAACATCTGCTTTAAATCTTGATACATCTTGGTAACACCAGGATGAATGTTGAGACTACCCTTATGGGAGAAAATGGCAGTATATGGCCTTAGAACCTTTAAGAACCTTGGATAGGGGTGAAGAAATGAAAATTTTGTGTGAAGCCCCCTTTTTATAGAAAATTTTCAAAATTTACTGTTCACTGCTGGAATTTACTGTTCATCGCCAGAAACACTGTTCACCGCCTTACTGTTTATGTCAGTAGTAACTGTACACACACGGTTTTTACTGTTTATACACGGTTTGTACGCGGTTTGTACTGTTCATAGCCAATTTTACTATTTATTCGACACTATTCATATGGTACTGTTCACTTTTCACTTTTTTTTTTAATAATTTTAAACTCCATCTAAATATATTCTAATACCAAATAATCCTTCAATTAATATTTAACAAGTATAAAATATTATAGATTTCTCAATAATAAATCACAAGCCTGACATCAGGCACCACATGGGAGCCGAACAAATCAGAACTTGGTTAATTAACAATTAGTTTCGCATTTCAATAGCCAAAGGTTAATTCCTTAACTCATTGACCCTAACAAGTAACTAAACCACCCTAATCCCTTAGGTGAAGTTCAATTTCATGTTGCATTAAGACTTGGAACATTAGGATTGCAGAATTAAGTGTACTTATCCCTAAGAAACCCCTAATTCTGGTTATTCATTCAGATCAGAGAATTAAATCCAATTCCCACTGGCAAATGTTCCTCTAAGGTTAATCAAATGAATTTCCATTCAAAGTTTATGTAAAAGTGCATAATTAACAACTCAATTAATCCAAATACTTAAATTTCATAAGCAAGAATCAAATCAATACATCAATTTGAGTTCCATAAACCCCTAACTACAAGAAAACTACTCAGACATGGGAGAAGAGAAAGAAAAAGAAGAAGAAGAAGAAGAAAAACTCTAAGAAGCCATGGTCGGAAGCTCCAATCCGATTCCTCCTTGTGGAAGCTTCAAGACTCGACCCCAATCTTCTCTCTCAATGACAATCTAATAGAAAAAACAGAAAATGAATGAAAGACCCCGAGATCTGAGCTCAAAACATGTATTTATAGAAATCTCGATTCTTGGAATTATCACTCTTGCTGATAAGAGTGGCCACGCAGAAAGTCGCGACGTTGTGCATAATCACTTTTATGAGTAAAAGTGGTCACGCACAACTTGCCAAGTTTAGGACTCTCTGGAACATCCACTTTCAATGATAAAAGTGGTTACGCAGAATGCTCTGAAACTTTGCCTTCTCTGGAACGCTTACTTTCGCCAACAAGAGTGACTATGCAGAGTATACTGAAATTCTGCCTTCTCTGAAACGTTCACTTTTGCTGATAAAAGTGGTTACACCAGGCTTGCTGAGTTTGAAGCTTCTCTTGAACGTTCACTTTTGTTGGTGAGAGTGACAATGCACAGCTAAGCTAAGATTGAATTTCTCTAGAACGTTCACTTTCAATGATAAAAGTGATCACGCCCACACTCAGCTTCTCTTTTAAGTTATGAATCACTCACTTTCGCTGGCAAGTGTAACCATGCCCAGCTTAAAGTCCATAAGCCATGTTCTTTGAGTCCAGACTTGCTACTTTTCTGCTATTTCTCCATTGATCTATCAACCTCATGGTCTTTACTCAACATTTTCTACAAAAACACACTTCAATTATTAATTTTTACACAGAAAATTCATAAATGCTCAACTAACTATGTATTTAAAGAAATTCTCCAATCATTCTATTTTTATAATTTTTTCTGCTTTTTCCAACACATTTTCCTTATGAAATGGATTAAAACTATAGTAAAATACTAGTAACAATATGGATTCATCACTATCCCAAACTTGAATTTTTGCTTGTCCTCAAGCAAATCAAACTAAACCAAGGATAATTCCTCCATTTTTCAAAAATCATTTTACAAACTGCTTTTGTCAGAAATTTCAAATTCCACTTCTGTGATTTCTGCATAATTTTCAATCAAATTGCTCATCCCAATGCTCATCACGATAGCCATACTGCGTTAATCAATTTTGGGCAAGAATTTGCTATCTAAGTTCATATATATCAGCAAAGTTCATGTGAGTACAATTAATAAACATGATCACAGCTCACTTGAAAGTGTTTCTCTCATCACTTAACATTGTTTGGGTACTGTTTTCACTCTAAATCATCAATTTCACTACACTCTACTATATGGTTGCCCATATTCTCAATCTTCTCTGCTTAATACATGTAATCACACATCCAGAGGACTTTTTCAGGTTATAACAAGGCTAAGGTTAAGGTAAGTATTGAAGAAAATGGAAAATAATACATGTAATTTCAAAAGATCAGAGGCATTTTGAGTGATTTGTTTTAAAACTAGCCTGGATTTGCATAATTTCTCCTTAATTCTCTCACTTATGCAGCAAACAAAATTTTTCGTGCAGCAGAATTTTTATCTTTTTTCTTCTTTTCTTACTTTCATTCACTATCTTCTTTTTGTTGATATTCTTTTTCTTTTTCTGTAGTACTTTGCTGCAATTCTTTTCTTTTGAACTCACATTTTGCTCTTTTAACAGCTTTGCTGCATAGATTTTTCATTTTTCTGTAGCACTTTTGTTCTTTCTTTCTGACTTTTTGAACTCAAACTTAGATAGCTTACTATTCCCCACCCCAAACTTAGAACATTGCTTGTCCTTAAGCAATTAAAATGTGGATGCCACCCCAAACTTAGTTTTAAAACTCATTCATGATTAAACTCACTATGCCTCTTTTCATTTGAATGGTAAATTGGTTTTTCAGCAGGGTTTTAATGAGGTAATTTCAAGAAAAAGGGATATTAAGCTCAAAAGGGTGAACTAAGACATTCAATCATAAAGGAAGGCATTTAGGCTGATTAGGTATAATCAAACATTGCCTCCATCATATATGTGAAAACTGTAAATTGCATATTCAACTAAGAAACAAAGCAAGTTCTAGAGAATGCAGCAAAATATGATCAATCAATCACACATGAGAAAGAATCATGCAGCTCAGGTTGTGTAAGTGACTTTTTAATCAATGAACTCACATTTCACTTTTCAGATTTATATGTACCTAGTGGCAAGACTGCCTCATTTTGAAAATACAAGTGTGATTTCATATTGAGAAAGGGAAAAATAATTTAAAAAGAACAAATTCAAACAAAATTCACAAAATTATCAATTAGCTGCATTTGATTCATAACCAGCAATTTAATATCTATGCTAATATTTTGGTGTTTTCCAGAAATAATTTTAGTGTAATGTGAAGCTAACACATGAACAAGAGGTAGAGAATTAAACCCCCTTTTCATGGTAGCTTGTGCAAGTGTCGTCATCTATTATGTGTGAGTGATGTGTGATTGTGACATTTTCTGCACAAAACACCAAAATTCCATCAATTGGCAAGTAAAAGGCAATTAATTGGAAAGCTAACATAAATGCAAAACAAAGATATGAAAATTGTACCAAATTGTAATTACAACCCAGAAAGGTTGAAACTACAGAAATTTACACAATTCTTAATGACAGAAAATAAATTCCTAAACTAGTCATCTGCTGCATCTTCCTCCTCTGAGGTGTCTTCCTCCCCTTCTTCATATTCTTCTTCTTCTTCCTCCTCCATTACCTCTTTAGCTGGTTTTGGAAAATGGGTTTTGTAGATTGGCAGATCTTTGAAGACTGAGGAACAAAGGCACTAAGCATTCTCTGCCAAATCAGGAGTGTGATACATTTCATCTTTGGTCATTCCCAATTTCTGACCAATATTCAGCATAACACATTCCAGCAACATAATCCCAGACTTAAGACTGTTGTGCAGCTCAGTCTGCCTCTCTACTAACTGGTTCTATCTCTCAACCATTAGCTTCAAGGAATCCTTCATCATTATTGGTTTTTCCTTTCTAAATTGAGAAGGAGTTGGATTTGCTGCAGTGCAGGAAGTGGTAGCATATATTTCTTTCACTACAGAGACAGAAATAGGAGGTGCAGACCGAATTCTTTCTTGGTACTCTCCAACTTCAACTCTTGCATCCTCACAAAGTAATGTTATTAATGAAGGAAAGGCAAGTGAATCTCTCTTAGTTTTCAGGATATTCAAAATACATTCACTAATGACCTTTCCCACATCAATATACAAATCATTCACTATTGCAAAAAGAAGTTCTACCCTTTTCATAGCCAATGTCGAACTATGTTTGACTGGCATAAATTAGTTCAGAATAAAAGTGCTCCACACTTTGGCAAATGGCAGCAGCTGTTTGGTGACAATGCATTTTGGTTTCTTAGATTGGTTCAGCTTCCAAGTTGTTCCAGGCCGCCTAATCCTTTGCAGAATTTCCACATAGTCCTTGTCATGACTATTCTTAAAAGCATTGAATTCCAACTGTCTAGCCTGTTGTGCAGAATTGATGTTCAACACTCTATTAATGTTTGTAGGGGTGAAGTTGACTCTCACACCTACCATTGTGTGGAACTTTGGAAATTTATCTCCTTGAAACTTCATAGCATTGGTGTAAAACTCCTGGGTTATTTCCCTCCAACCCATTCCAGCCAAAGAACAGAAGGATTCCCAATCCCTCTTCTGAATTTCTTCTTTATATTCTGGGTAATTGTCCCCAGCTATCTCAAAAGCTTTGTCTGGGACAATTTTCCTCCTCAGAATATTTACCTTGAAGAAGTTTTCATGGGCAATGCTTCTGAACCTTCGATCATGTGTTACAGTGGGAGAAGAGCTTGAAGATGTAGCTGTTCGTGGCTGAGGTGGTGGGGAGGATGAAGGTGCAACAGTTCTTGGCTGAGGTGGGTCAAAAATTTCAATGGGTGAGGAGCTTGAGACACCATCAGTTCTGGCCCTCTTTGCTGCTGGAGTACTTCTAGCTTATCCAGCTTGAAGATTCCTGTTGGACCTCCTTCTTGGAGTGCTGGAAGATCCAGCTTGCTTCCTCTTAGAAGGTCCAACAGGTGTATTTAGAGATGTTCTGACCATTTTTCAGTTTCTGCAACAAGAAAATTTAAAAATTTTAACACATGATATTTTTATGTTGTAGAAAATTCAATCAAATAAGTTGCAGACATTCACTTTTCTAACACTCTACTCATGGAGGTTGCTATTAAGATAATTCAACATACACATACAAACACACAACTGCGCAAACTTAAGCATTGGCAGTCAAATCATTTTAAATCCCAATCTATAAGTTCAGAGTGCACACTCTCAGAATATTTCATGTTAGCGCAGAAGAAGCATTTCAAGTTATCAATTAATCCTTCAACAAACTCTGTAATTTCAGCATAAAACTATTTTAGCAATTAATGGTATATCAGTTCTGCAGATAGAAAAGCACAAGTGCACATATTTGAACAACCATATTCAAATATTTTTAAACTGATCTCCCTAACTTTGTAAATTTTGAGTACATACTTTCTAAAAAATATAGTAATGTAGAGAGCAAGGTTCAAGTTTAAACTAATTTTCCATAGAGTTATGTACTCATTCATTATCAACAAGGAGTTATTGGATCACATTCATCCAGAACTGGTTTCAGAATTACAAATGATTTCATAAAATCATATTCAAATCTTTTCAATCCAATATTTTCACAAAAGTCTATTTAGACATATTGGATTCTGCAGAAATTTGATTCAAATATTGTGCAATGTAGGTTCGATTTTCCTTAGGAAATATAACAGATGATAGTGAACACTTAGTCAGTATTTTGCTCATTCTATTATTTAATCAAAAAGCATTAGAACAATGTCCCCTTCTTCATCTGAGATTTTCTTCTAACTTTAAAACCAAAACATACAACTGCACAACCTTAAACAATCAGCTTCAAAGGACTTCTAATTTAGAAATTCAGAATGCATTCACTATTACAGTGAAACAGGGTAGCAGAGAACAATATTTCCAGTTTTCAACTAATTTCTCAACATGGTTTTTCAACCCAATCATTTTCAGCAAAAACAATTCAATCTAAGCAAAGCAGATTCGAATCTTCTTATAAAAAAAAAATTAAATGACAGAGAGACTTATTCAGTGTATTGTTCATGCTATTATTGAGTCAAATAACTGCAAAATAATTTCCTATTACTCCCTTTTTTCGTTTTCCTCAAACTATTAACACAGAAAACCCTAACTCGCTATTTCAGAAAGAATAAGGTTGCGTACCTGGTGAGAATGATGCAGAAACGAGTGAAAGAAATCTTGTTGTTGCTTGTCAACACAGAGCGATTGAGAATGCAAGGGACTTTCAGTGAGAAATTAGATTTTAAGAGTGAATGAGTGTTTGCGTGCTCTGGTTAGAGAATATATATGGTTACGCTAGGCACGTGACAACTTTTAAAACAAAAAACGAACGTTGCAAAATTAATTGGTCCTAGCGTCATCACTATTTTTTAGCAGAGTGAGTGTTCCAAAGAGTTGATTTTTAGAGTGTGGAGCGCGTTGTCATTATTGCTAGGCAAAGTGATAACGCGCGGCACAGTGACAACTTTTTTCAATAAAAGGATTAATGCACAAAGATTGAAAGTCTACTTACCTGTGCGTAACCACTTTTGCCAGAAAAAGGAAGCGTTCCAGAGAGTTAGTTTTCCCATCTGTCTCTGCGTGATCACTTTTATCAGTAAAAGTGATTGTTCCAAAGGAGCATTTTTACCTTGATGCCTCTATGTGATCACTTTTGTCAGTAAAAGTGATTGTTCCAGCAGAGATCCTCAAAATGCATTCTCTGTGTAGCTTCTTTTCTGCAACAAAGTGACTCCTTTCATTAATCAATTGCTTTGAAACTCTCAATTAACTCACTTCTTACACTCTAATCCATCAAATACACACTCTAAACATTGAATCTCAATTCAAGTATCCCAAATGTACCTCAGAAAATCAGATGCAGTAGAATATTCACATACATTATGCAGAAAAACATAAAACTGTGGAATTTGATTATGCAGAATTCTAAAATACTATACATAGCTATAATTGGGTTAAAAATGTGAGTTGCCTCTCACAAAGCGTTTCTTTAATGTCACTAGCTTGACATTAGTTGTTTCTCACTCAAGAGGAACCAATTTCAAGCATGAGATGTGTTTTCTGATCTTCTATAAGGATTGCTCCAAAGGGAGAAGTCTCCTTAATAAAAAATGGTCCAGACCATCTGGATTTCAGTTTCCCTGGAAACAATTTTAATCTTGAATTGAATAACAGTACTTGCTACCCAAGTCTAAAATCTTTTTACAGAATGAACTTGTCATGGATTCTCTTTGTTCTCTCTTTATATAACTTTGCATTTTCATAAGCCTGCTGTCTGAATTCTTCTAACTCATGTAGCTGCAAAACTCTCTTCTTTCCAACACTTGACAAATCGAAGTTCAGCCACTTGGTAGTCTAGTATGCTCTGTGTTCCAGCTCTAAGGGTAGATGACAGGCCTTTCCAAATACTAACTAGTATGGAGACATACCAATTGAAGTTTTAAAAGCAGTCCTATATGCTCATAGTGAATCATCCAGCCTTTTTAACCAATCTTTCCTTGAGCTGTTCACTACTTTTTCTAGAATTTGCTTAATTTCTCTATTTGAAACCTCCACTTGTCCACTTGTTTGTGGATGGTATGGAGTAGCAACCTTGTGCTTCACACCATATTTCATTAATACAACTTCAAGATACTTGTTGTAGAAGTGAGTACCTCCATCACTTATCAGCACTCTAGGCACATCAAATCTTGAAAAAATATTCTTTCTTATAAAAGAAATCACTACCTTTGCATCATTTGATCTGGTGGGAATAGCTTTTACCCATTTAGATACATAATCTACTGCAACTAAAATGTATTCATGTGAGAATGATGGGGGAAATGGTCCCATGAAATCAATCCCCCATACATCAAATAGCTCTACTTTTAGGATGTTGGTTAATGGCAGCTCATGTCCTCCTCTTGAAATATTTCCAGTTCTTTGACATTTATCACAGTTTTCCACATACTTCTTAGCATCTTTGAAGAGTGTAGGCCAAAAGAAACCTGCTTGCAAGACTTTTACAGCAGTCCTTGAACTTGCATGGTGGCCTCCATATTCTGAATTGTGACAATGCCATAGTATCTCAGCTTGCTCACTTTGTGGAATGCACCTTCTAATTAAATCATCCACTCTAATTTTAAACAAATAAGGGTCTTCCCACAAATATAATTTGTTGTCATGTAAGAAATTCTTCTTTTGCTGCCAAGTAAACCTCTTTGGGATGAATTGAGTAACTTTAAAATTTACAATGTCAGCAAACCAAGGCATCTCTTCTACTGCAAAAAGTCTTTCATCTGGAAATTCTTCATTAATTTCCAATGAGTTAGGGGTCAAACTTTCTAATGGAAGTATGGACAAGTGGTCAACTACCCCATTTTCCTTTCCTTTCTTATCTCTAATTTCCAATTCAAATTCTTGCAGCAATAAAATCCATCTCAGCAATCTTGGCTTGGTATCCTGTTTTGACAACAAGAATTTAAGTGCAGAATGGTCAGTATATACAATTACTTTTGAACCCATCAAGTATGATCTGAATTTGTCAAAAGCAAACACAATAGCTAGGAGTTCTTTTTCTATTGTTGTGTAATTTACTTATGCAGGATTTAAAACTTTGATAGAATAATAAATGACATGCAATTTCCTATCCTTTTTCTGTTCTGAAATAGCACCCACTGCACTATCACTTGCATCACATATTAGTTCAAAAGGCAAATTCCAATCTGGTTTTGCAAGAATAGGTGCAGAAATCAGTTTTTCTTTCAAAATAGAAAATGCATGCAAACAAGCATCATCAAATATGAATTCAGCATCTTTTACAAGTAAATTACTAAGAGGTTTTGCAATTTTAGAAAAGTCTTTGATAAACCTCCTATAAAAACCAGCATGTCCTAAAAAACTCCTAATTCTTTTAACATTGATTGGTGGAGGGAGTTTACTAATGACTTCTACTTTCGCTTGATCCACCTCCATTCCTTTTTCTGAAATCTTATGGCCAAGAACAATGCCTTCTTGGACCATGAAATGACATTTCTCCCAATTCAACACAAGGTTAGTATCTTGACATCTCTGCAAAACAGTGGATAGATTAGCTAAACAATCATCAAATGAATCACCAAAAATAGAAAAATCATCCATAAACACTTCAATGATGTTTTCTACCAAATTAGAAAAAATAGAAAGCATGCACCTTTGGAAAGTGACAGGGGCATTACGTAAACCAAAAGACATTCTTCTATATGCAAAGGCTCCAAATAGACATGTAAATGTAGTCTTCTCTTGATCCAAAGGATCCACTGCTATTTGATTGTATCCTGAATAACCATCAAGGAAATAATAAAATGAATGTCCAGCAAGTCTCTCTTGCATTTGATTTGCAAATGGTAGTGGAAAATGGTCCTTTCTAGTTGCATTATTTAACTTCCTATAGTCAATACACATGCGCCAGCCAGTAACAGTCCTAGTAGGGATGAGTTCATTCTTCTCATTAGGTACAACTGTGATCCCTCCCTTCTTAGGGACAACTTGGACTGGACTCACCCATTGGCTGTCAGAAATTGGATAAATGATCCCTGCATCTAACAACTTCATAACCTCTTTCTTGACTACTTCCTTCATGGCTGGGTTCAATCTTCTTTGTGGTTGGACAACTGGTTTAAAATTCTCTTCAAATAAAATAATGTGCTTACAAAAAGAAGGATTTATACCTTTCAAATTTGCAATATTCCAGCCGATTGCAGATTTGTGTTCTCTTAAGATTCGCAGCAGTTTTTCCTCTTGTTCTTCCTTGAGCTCATTCTTGATGATGACTGGATTCTCATGGTTCTGATCCAGGAATGCATACCTCAAGTGAGATGGTAGCTGCTTAAGCTCTATCTTTTGCTCTTTCTCTTCTTTGACTTCATTTTTCAGTTCCTCTTTAACTGAATTTTTTGCTGGATTTTGAATTGGCAAGGCTTCTAATTGTTGCTCAATTTCCATCATTTGTTCTGCTTTACAAATCTCAAAATTTGTATTTCCTGCAGTTATAATTTCCCTTAACACAACATCTTTATCAAATTCATTAATAGGGTGTTGTGTAGTAAAAACATCCAGTATATCTACCTTCATACATGTATTATCTTCAACTGGATATTTTAAAGCTTCAAACATATTAAATACTACCTTCTCATCTTAAACTCGAAGCATATGTTCCCCTTTTTGCACATCTATTAAACCTCTCCCTGTTGCAAGGAATGATCTTTCTAATATCAAGGGAATATTAGCATCCACCTCCATGTCCAAAATTACAAAATCTGCAGGAAAAATGAACTTATCAACTTTAACCAATAAATCTTCAACAACTCCATATGGATAAGTGTATGATCTATCAGCTAGCTGCAGTGTGATGTTGGTGGGTTTCACTTCTTCTATGCCTAATTTCTTCATGATAGCTAAAGGCATCAAGTTTATGCTTGCTCCCAAGTCACACAATGCTCTTTCCATAGTGCACTGTCCTATTTCACATGGAATGCTGAATGATCCTGGGTATTTGAGTTTTTTAGGAAGATTTCTCCTGAGAATTGCACTACACTCCTCTGTCAAAGGTACTATTTTGTCGTGCTCTATCTTTCTTTTTCTGGAAAGTAGTTCTTTCATAAATTTTGCATATGAAGGCATCTGCTCCAAGGCTTCTGCAAAAGGAATGTTAATCTGTAATTTCTTAAAGATATTCATAAACCTTTCAAATTGTTCCTCCTATTTAGGATTTTGAACCCTTTGAGAATAAGGCAGCCTCTTGTATTTTTCTGGATCTATTGGCTTGCAAGCATCTTCAAAAAGTTACTTTTTGGTTTTCCTCTCAGAATTCATAGGAACTTCTTTTTTCTTTTCTTCTGAATGATCTTTCTTTAATAGCTTAAAATTTTCTTGTTGCAGATCTTGTTCAATTTTCCTCTCTGCTGCATCATTTACTTTCTTTTCTTCAGGTTTAGGACTTGCAACCATAGCTTCACTCCTTGTAATTATGGCTTGACATTGCTCCTTAGGGTTGATTACTGTATTGCTTGAAAATCTTCCTTCATCCCTACTGGATAGTTGTTCAGCTAACTGTCCAATTTGTGTTTCCAGTTTCTTCATAGAAGCTTGGTTCTTGAAGCTTGTTCGGGTCACTTTCACAAATTGCAACATGGTTTCTTCCATCTCAGTCAACCTTTCATTCATAGGCTTGGAAAATTTCTGAATTCCTTGAGGTTGAATGGATGGATTCCTCTGAAAATAAGACTATTGTGTTGCTGGACTTGCATTAGAAAAAGGTAAATTAGAGTTAGAATTCTTGGCAGCAGAATATTGATTATTCCAATTAGAATACTGCTGATTTCTATTATTTGAAAATTGAAATCCAAGGGGATATGGGGGTTGTTGTCTCTAAAAATTGTTCATATAATTCACTTGTTCCTGTGGTTCACTTGTAAATGCCTCGCATGCACCATTTACATGGTTTCCTCCACAAAAATCACAGCTTAGCTAACTGGTAGGCATACTCCCTGTTTGAAGGTTGCTGATTTGTTGAGTTAGAGCAGCTATTGTTCTGAAAACATTTGATTTTGTAGCTGATTCTGTGCAAAAAAAAGTTTCCAAAACCTTAGCTTCATAACCAGAGTTTCTTCCTTGATTCCATGAGTTTGAATTTTGATACATTGAAGATGCCATCATGTCAATAATCCTCTGAGCTTCTTCCAAAGACTTTGTATTTAATGAACCTCCAGCAGCAGCATCAACCATTGTTCTTGTTGCTGCATTCATCCCATTGTAGAAAGTTTCCAATTCCATCCAATCTGGAATACAATGATGTGGGCACCTTCTAAGCAAATCTTTGTATCTTTCCCAAGCTTCATACAATGATTCTCCTTCTTGCTGCACAAAGGATGTAATTTCTCCTTTCAGCTTAGCAGCTTTGGATGGAGGAAAGTACTTGGTTAGAAACTGATGAATCCATATTTTTACTGATATTTTAGCATAATTCTAACATAATTGATAAAAAAAATATATGAAGAAAGCAGAAAAACTCAGAAAAAGAGAGGGAATTGAAGTTTGTTTAAATATGTAGTTATTTTAGCAATTGTGAAAATTTTGCTTAGGAATTAAGTTTTTAATCTTGTTTTTGAAGGAATAATTTGAGCAAGGATCATGAAAATGGAGGCTTGATGACAAGGAAGAGGAAAGAAACAAGCCTGGACTCCAAAAACACAAGACCAAGAAAGTGCAGACTAGGCGTGATCACTATTGTCAGTGAAAGTGATCACTCCAGAGTCTAAAGAAGAAGAAAGCTTGGGGGTTACCACTTTTGCTAGGAAAAGTGAGAGATCCTGTGAAGTCTCAGACTCAACATGCTGGGCGTTATCACTTTTATCAAGCGTTCTAGAGAGGCAAATATCAGGAAAGCTCTGCGTAACCACTATTATCATCGAAAGTGAACGTTCTAGAGAGCCTTCATCTTGGCGAGTTGCGCGTAATCACTTTTTCTCATAAGAGTGATCACGCGCAACCACTTGAACTCTGCGTTGTCACTTTTATCAGCAACAGTGATAGTTCTAGAGAGCGGTCAATATCAGGAAAGTTGCGCGTGGCCACTTTTTCTCATAAAAGTATTAACGCGTAACAATAAACCTTCTGCGTAGTTACTATTTTTCATAAAAATGATAACGCATAAATCTAGAAAATTTTATAAATACCATAAATGCTCCGGAATTGGGGGGATTCTGTTTATTTTCAGTTTTGTTAGTTAGATTCTCGTTAGAGGAAGTAAGAGAAACGAGTGGGGATTCGAATCTTGGAGCTTCACGAAGAGGAATTGGAGTGGAGCAAGCTTCCATTGCGATTCTGAGTTTCTTCTTCTCTTTCTTTTTCTTTCTCTGCTGTCATGCCTATGTAATTTCTTCATAGTTTGGGATTGTAGATCTGAAACAAACATGTTGAATTGATTTAGATCTGAATTTTAAGCTTTGGAATAGATTGAGTGATTGATTCTGCACTTTACGTAGCAATTGAATGGAAATTTAGTTAACTAATTTTAGAAGAACTCTTGTCAATGGAAATTGAATTTGTTCTTCAGTCTGAACCAATCACCGAGATTATAGTTTTCTGAGGGATAAGAGGCTTTGATCTTGCAATATTCTGGTTTCTTACACTTAAAGCAATATTGAATTGAATCAGATCTAAGGAATTAGATGGTTCAATTGAATGTTAGGTTCACTGAGTTAAGGAATTAACCTCCGAATAATATAATGTGAAACTGATTGTCATTCTTTCTAATTGCTTGCTAATTCAGAACTTTATTGATTAAACATTGGAGTTTTGGTGAAGCAATTCCCTAGCTATGGTCTCTCCCTCTGTTATCATATAACGGTTTGTTCATTGTTCTGTTTTCTACAAGTTTCTTTTACTCCTAATTGTTCTGGATTGCTATTATTAAATGTTACAACTCCTTTTCCAAATTTGTATGGCTCAAATCGTTATAATTCTATGAAGTGGTACTTGAAATCTAAATTTCCTGTGGAGACGATATTTGGATCTTAATTTTACTCATTACTTGCTGCAATCCTAGTGCACTTGCTAGTGTTTAGATTGCGAACAACATAAACTTATTCACAAGTTCTGTCCAAGTTGTAATGCTTCCTTATGGTTGAGCTTGTAACCAGCATTTAGCTTTATCTCTCAAGGAAAAAGGAAATAGTCTTAGTCTGATGGCTTCTTCACTAACCCCATTCATTCTGATGGTGTCACATAGTTGCAGAAAATTTGAAATATGTAAGTTAGGATTATCAGAATTTCCACTAGAAAATTGATCCTGTTGGACTAAATGTAATAAGGCAGGCTTAATCTCAAAATGGTTGGCTTGGATAGTTATAGAGGAGTTAAAAGCTTGCATGTTAGGAATTGCATAGTCCCCTAATGTTCTAATTCTATTTTTCTCTGCCATTTCTATTTTTGGATTTGGTTGTCTCAAAGGTGTAGGTGTTCTTTTCACTCTAGGATTGTTTTGAATTTCTGGAAAATAAACAACTTCTAAATCACTATCACTTCCTATGAATTTTTCTGCTCTAGACTCTTTTCTCAATCTTCTTAGGGTTATGTCTATGTCAGGATCAAAGACCAAAATTGATTTGTTTTTGTTTTTACCACGCATATATAAGTCAAAATGAAACAAAATTAGACTATAATCAGTATTTAGAAATGCACAACAGAAGTTATGCAAAAGCTATCTGCAAAAGCATATAAAATTCAAGTCTAACAATTGCAGAATTGTAAAATCATGTAGAAATTATGTAGAATGGAAATTACAATTATGCAAAAAAATAAAAAATGAAATTATGCAGAAAATGCAAAAGAATTCAAAAAAAAAAAACTTTATGCAGAAAACAGGAGAAATTATGCAGAAAACTACACAAGATGCAGAAAGATTATGCAGAAAAACTTGAAAGTAAAACAACAAAAATAAATGCTCAATCTAGCTACCTTTCTACTACTAATGATATTGAGATTCACAATTCTCCAGCAACGGCGCCAAAAACTTGTTGTTTGCAATCTAAACACTAGCTAGTATTGCAGCAAGTAATGAGTATTTTTTAAGATCAGGATATCGTCTCCACAGGGAATTTAGATTTCAAGTATCAATCCACAAAATTGTAACCATTTGAGCCATACGAAAATTGAATAAGATTTGTAACATCTAACAGCAGTAAACCAAAACAATTAAGAGTAAAGGAAACTTGCAGAAAACATATCAATGAATGCAATGTGGGATTAGAAATGGATTGAAAGGTAGTTAGGAATTTACTTCACAAGAATGTCAATATTAATTAAATTATGCTTCTGAAAATTCAAGAACTTAGTTAATTAATAATCAGTTTCATATTTCAATAGCCAAAGGTTAATTCCTTAACTCATTGACCCTAACAGGTAACTAAACCACTCTAATCCCTTAGGTGAAGTTCAATTTCATGTTGCATTAAGACTTGGAACATTAGGATTGCAGAATTAAGTGTACTTATCCCTAAGAAACCTCTAATTCTGGTTGTTCATTCAGATCAAAGAATCAAATCCAATTCCCATTGGCAAATGTTCCTCTAAGGTTAATCAAATGAATCTCTATTCAAAGATTATGTAAAAGTGCAGAATTAAGAACTCAATTAATCCAAATACTCAAATTTCAGAAGCAAGAATCAAATCAATACATTAATTCGAGTTTCATAAACCCCTAACTACAAGAAAACTACTCAGACATGGGAGAAAAGAAAGAGAAAGAAGAAGAAGAAAAAAAAAAAAACTCCAAGAAGCCATGGCCGGAAGCTCCAATCTAATTCCTTGTTGTGGAAGCTTCAAGACTTGACCCCAATCTTCTCTTTTAATCTCTCTCAACGACAATCTAACAGAAAAATGGAAAATGAATGAAAGACCCCGAGATCTGAGCTCAAAACATGTATTTATAGAAATCTCGATTCTTGGCATTATCACTCTTGCTGATAAGAGTGGCCACGCAGAAGGTCACGACGTTGTGCATAATCACTTTTATGAGTAAAAGTGGTCACGCGCAACTTGCCAAGTTGAGGACTCTCTGGAACATCCACTTTCAATGATAAAAGTGGTTACGCAAAATGCTTTGAAACTTCACCTTCTCGGGAACGCTTACTTTCGCCAGCAAGAGTGACCATGCAGAGTATACTAAAATTCTGCCTTCTCTGGAATGCTCACTTTTGCTGATAAAAGTGGTTACGCCAGGCCTGCTGAGTCTGAAGCTTCTCTGGAATGTTCACTTTTGTTGGTGAGAGTGACAATGCACAGCTAAGCTGAGATTGAACTTCTCTGCAATGTTCACTTTCAATGATAAAAGTGATCACGCCCACACTCAACTTCTCTTTTAAGCTATGAATCACTCACTTTCGCTGGCAAAAGTAACCACGCCCAGCTTAAAGTCCATGAGCCATGTTCTGCTATTTCTCCATTGATCTATCAACCTCATGGTCTTTACTCAGCATTTTCTACAAAAACACACTTCAATTATAAATTTTTACACAGAAAATTCATAAAAGCTCAACTAACTATGTATTTAAAGAAATTCTCCAATCATTCTATTTTTATAATTTTTCTACTTTTTCCAACACATTTTCCTTATGAAATGGATTAAAACTATAGTAAAATACTAGTAAAAATATGGATTCATCAATACACAATCTATAGATTGTGAATGCATCACATGGCCTCACACTCTTTTCCTGACTATACTTTTGCTAAGGGCCCTTTTATTGTATACATTGTATCCATGTGCAAGGGCTAACCAGCAACTATCTATACTTATGGAAGACCTCAAAAGATCCTAGAGGCAATAATTGTGAATTGTGAGATGTATGATTGTAATAGGTGAGTCATAAGGGATTGATTATTGTTGTAACATGGTTATAACACACTTATTATGACATGCTTGTTATGATGCTTGATCTGTTATAGGCTCATTAATATAGTACATGAGGTAGACCTATTTTGACATGTATTCTGTATTAAATAATGTTCTATGTATTACTTGATTCATTTATAAAATAAAGAATTTAGTGGGCAGAGGATACTCACCTTTACGAACCATTCTCCAAGAAATGAAATTGGAGAATAAATGAAGGTTGGTCCTTTCTAGTATCATATCCTTGGCGGAGTTATAGGGAAGACTGCTCTGTTAGAACTTTGATTAATTTTGAAAATTATAATAATTTTAATTTAGTTTCCATTCAAAGTTGACAAAAATATGTAACCATATTCATGTTAATTATTCTGAATTTATAATATTTTGACAAGTTTTGTTATAAATAATAATTTGAAGTGTATTTGTAATTTTCATAATTATCTATTTTTAATTTGTAGTTTTCATTCAATTTTTTATAGAAATTTACTTTACTGAAAGGTAGTGTTGTTCATTTATTTTTTTTCTCATAAGCATGTAATATGAATTAAATAAATTACCAAGATGTAAATTTTTAGTTTTTACTCTATTTATAAATTTAAAATTCCAGAACTATTTCTTGTAGTAGTTTGAATACTTTTGAGTTTTCATAAACTAAATAAAAGAAATGTAAGTTCTATATTTTCTTCAATTCTTTAAGCTATAAATATAAAGAAATTCACTTTATTTCTTTTCTTCATTATAAATTATTATCTATATGGAATAAGAAATTAAGGATGTTACAAAAGTAGTTTTGCTACACACTAAGATAGATTTAACCTTAAGGTTATTAAGGTACAATTGAGTTATTTAAGAAAATGTATAAGCAATTAAGATAGTCTAACTACACATAAGCCTTAAAAATTAACATGTAAGAAAAAATGTATTTTTTGAGAAAAAGTGTAAATTGAAGACTTTGGAAAAAAAATTAAGAAAATGATATATTAATAAATCAAGAATTAACCTAAACAATAGTAAATTAAGAAAATAATATAGTAGCTTCCTAGAAACTCTGCCAAAACTGAGAAATGAACCGAGGATTCCTATTAGAGATAATACTAGAAGGTATTCCATGTAACCTGACAACCTCTCTGATGTACAATTCTACTAATTTTTCCAAGCTATAGGTCATGTTGATTAGCAAGAAATATGCACTCTTGGTCAGCCTATCAACTATGACCCACACAGCATTATGATTCTTAACTGTTCTAGATAGATGGGACACAAAATCCATAGTCCTATGGCCCCACTTCTATTCTAGAATTTCCATCGTCTGCAACTCTCCTAGAGGACTCCAGTGCTCTGCATTTGCCTTCTGGCAAGTCAAACAAGCTTTAACAAAGTCAGCTATCTTTGACTTCATGCCTGGCCACCAAAACATCTGCTTCAAATCTTAATGCATCTTGGTAACACCAGGATAAATGTTAAGACTACCCTTATCTCCTTCTTCTAGAATTGCTCTCTTTAATTCAGCATCTCGACCTTGGCATGTAAGAATACCATCAGCACCTCTACTAAAACCCTCTGTCTTATTGTCCCAAAGAGAAATACAATCCGACATAACATAGGCTGCCACAGCTATTTGTCTTTAATTTCCTGCTAGAAATTGTTAGTTACCACAATTCTGCCACAACTAATCTTCATGCCATCTCTCACTACAGCGAGGGAACTTCGCTATAGTGACATCTTTCTCGCTACAGCGAAAATCTCAAAGGAAACTACACCTTGGTTTCTGCAGAATCTTGCTACAGCGAGATTGCACCCAGAAATACACCCTTCTTTGTTGCCTTCTCGCTATAGCGAGAATGCAATAGACTCACCCCATTTGCCCAGGAACTTAGCCTATTTTCAATCCAACAAGATTTCCTTGCCCCTCAATTGCTTAACACGATGGTCCATAATCCTCACTGGCTACACATCATAGGACAAGTCCTCTCTTACTTGAATAGGGTGTAGATCGATCATGTGAGAGGGATCCAACACATATTTCCTGAGCTGTGACACATGGAACACCGAATGTAGATTTGAAAGATTCAGAGGTAACACTATCTAGTAAGTTGCATGACTGATCTTACTCAGCACTTCGAATGGTCTAATGAACTTAGGAGACAACTTTCTGGACTTCAGAGCTCTCCCACCTCTGGTCACAGGTGAGACCTTAAAAAACATATGGTCACCCACCTAAAACTCCAAAGGCTTCCTCTTTTTATCATTGTAGCTCTTCTGCCTACCAACGGCAGGCATTCTTCCTAAGTTCTTTGTTGGTCAATCACACAAGCCTTCAGTAGATCCTCTAATGGCTGGATGGTCCTCTCCATTTGACCGTCGGTTTGCGGATGATATGCCCAACTAAGTTTCAACTTAGTGCCCAACGCCCTTTGCAGGCTCTCCCAAAACCTTAAAGTAAACCTCGGATCTCTGTCGAACACCACACTACTCAGCACTCCATGTAGCCTGACTATCTCCCTCACATACAAGTCAGTCAACTGCTCTAATTTGTACTTCATGTTAATCGGGAGAAAGTATGCAGCCTTGGTCAATCGGTCCACCATCACCCAAATAGCATCATGGTTGTTTCTGGTCTTCGGCAACCCAGAAACAAAATCCATGGAAACGCTGTCCCACTTCCACTCAAGGATCTCCAATGGTTGCAATAGTCCATATGGATGTTGGTGTTCTACCTTCACCTTTTGGCAAGTTAGGCTCTAGCCACATATTCTTCAACATCCTTCTTCATCCTATTCCACCACTAGCTTTTTTGGATGTTCTGATACATCTTGGTTGCAACGGGGTAGAAACTTATTTTGCTCTTATGCGCTTCTTCAAGTATCATTTACTTCAACTCATCCACTTGAAGAATGCACACTTGATTCTGAAACTTAATCACCCTGTTCTCATCACAACTCCAAATTATTTCTTTCATTCTTTTGCCTCATCATATCTTGCAAGAAAGCATCTCCCTGCTGCGCATCTCAGACATACACCAAGAAGTCATTATGAATTGTCGTCGCTCCAAGATACAAACTCCCTGGCCTTACCTCCATATTCAGATTCATGTCTCGAAACTCCTTAATCAGCTCCATCTTTTTTGCCATCATTGCTGCCACATGCAATGATTTCTAGCTCAAAGCGTTGGCCACCACATTTGCCTTGCCAGGGTGGTAAGATAATGTGAAATCATACTCTTTGAGGAATTCCATCCACCTCCTTTGCCGCATGTTCAACTCCTTCTAGTCAAACAAGTATTTCAAACTCTTGTGGTCGTTGAACACTTTAAACCTTGCTCCACAGAGATAGTGCCTCTACACCTTAAGGGCAAAAACCATTGTGACTAACTCCAAATCGTGCGTCAGATAGTTGACTTCATGCGAGCGTAACTATCTTGAGACATAAGCAACCACCCGCTCATCTTGCATCAAAACACACCCAAGTCCATGCCTAGATACATCACAATACACATCAAACTTCTGCTCTAGGTCGGGGAGAACTAACACAGGTGCTGAGGTCAACTTTATTTTCAGCTCTAGAAAACTAGCTTCACACCCTTTGGTCCATTTAAACTCCTTACCCTTGCAGGTTAGCTACGTTAAAGGTAAAGCTATTTTAGAAAATCCTTCAATGAATTTCCTATAATAGCTCACTAGTCCCAGAAAACTGCGGATCTCAGTCACATTCTTCGGTCTCAGCCATTCAGCTACTGCTTTCACCTTTGCAAGGTCTACCATAATCCCATCCTTAGACACCATATGCCCCAAAAATTGAATTTGGGACAACCAAAACTCGCACTTTAAGAGTTTGGCATACAATTGTCTCTCCCTCAAAATTTGCAGAACAATCCTCAAGTGCTCGACATATTCTTCCTAAGTCTTCGAATAAATTAGGATGTCGTCAATGAACATCACCACAAACTTATCCAAAAACTCGTGGAAGATCCTGTTAATGTAGTCCATGAACTTCGCAGGCGCATTGGTCACCCCAAACGGCATCACCAAATACTCATTGTGACTATACTGCATCCTGAACACCATCTTAGGTACATCCTCATCCTTCAGCCTAATTTGATGGTACCCCGATATCAAGTCAATCTTTGAAAATGCCACAGCTCCTTCAACTAGTCCATTAAATCATCAATCCTCAGAAGTGGATACTTGTTCTTGATCGTCACTATCACACAAATTGGAGAGCTAACTAGCAAGTATACTAGATAGTTGTAGCAAGTAATAAAATTTGAAAATCAATATGAGTCCCAAGTATCGTCCTTAGGGATTAGTTCTATCAATTACCACTCACAAATCATTAACTAGTTGAGCCAGACGAATTTAGAGTGTTTTGAATCATTTGAGAACAAAAGCAATAAATGCAAAAATATGAAAAATACAGCAAAATAGAATACGAATTTTGTATTAAAATGCTATATGAAAAATAGTTAGGAATCACTTCACCAGACTTTCAATTGCAATGTGATCATATTCTGGACTCTTAAGAATTCTAATTGATTGATAATCAATTTCACTTCCTTAACCAAAGGACAATTCCTTGCCTCATTGATCCTAATACCTAATTAAACCTCCCTAATTCCTTAGGTGAAATTCAATCAAATATTGCATTAAGTTTTAGAAATTATAAGATTACTAGATTATGATACTTATTCCTAAGATCTCAATAACCTAGGCATACGGTTCAGATCTGAGAAATAAACTCAATTTTCATTTATGAAGATTCCTCTAGATTCAATTGAATGAAGGATTAGTTCACAACTGCATTAAGAACATAATCACATACTTAATTCAATCAAAACCTCAAGGTCCAGATCCAAAATTACATCACAATATCAAATCTAGATCCATGGATCCCTAACAAAAAGAAAGCAGAACATGTTTCTAAAAGAAAAAGAGAGAGAAAGAGTAGAAGAAGAGAAGCTGCAAAATTTCTTCATAAATCTAATCCCCAACCTGATTCCTCAAGGTCCAGACTTGGAAGTTGCCCCCAATCTTCCTCTCTAACTTTCCTAAGGTGTAGAAATGAAAAGAAAATAAGAAATGGCAAAAGACTTCCAATTTTGAACTCTTAACTTCTATTTATAATGTTTTTCCCGCCTTTTCCTCTTCCACACTTTAATCTCTGAGGATTATGGCATGAAAGGTCTTCTAGAAGCTTCTACAACTGAAATAGGAACTCAAATCTTCCAAAGTTGACACTTAGAAGTGATATTTAAAATTTTGTTACTTTTGCATAGACACTTTAAGTGGTTGAAATGTCTACGTGCAAGTGTTTTATATGAAAAGCCTCACGTGTAGCTACTCTCAGCGCTTGGAGTGGCTATGCGCTTACTGCATAGCTACTCTAAAAGCTTAAAGTGGCTACGCACTAACTGCGTAGCTACTCTAAACAGTTGAAGTGGCTACGCACACTGTGCATAAGTGAATTGGCCTTAGGCATAGCTACTTTGAACGCTTGAAGTGGCTACTCTCTTGGTCTTGATGGATTTTCTTCTTCAAAGTGTTAACTCTATGCACTCAAAGTGGCTATGCCAACACATAACACTTGATTCTTCATCTTTTAAGCTCAATTCTACTTTTTTCACTTCAATCTTTAACTCAAACATCTTTAGCTCAAGTTTCTGCACAAAATTAAGTCTTTTTAAGCAAAATTGTCTAGAATTGGAATAAAATCCAAAATTCTAAACTATTTATACAATTATGAATGTTAATGCAATTTTTATGATATTTTCAAAACTATTTAACTTCTTATTTACTAACAAAAACTAGGCTAAAAATATAGTAAAATGTGGATTTATCAGTCACCTTGTTAAATTGTCTATAATCCACACACATCCTCATACTCCCATCTTTCTTCTTCACCAAGAGCACTGGTGCTCCCCATGGTGACACACTTGGCCTTACGAACCATTTCTGGAATAATTGCTCCATTTGCTTCTTGACCTATGCCAACTCCGCCGGCGACATCCTATATGGTGCCACAAAAATCAGGCTTGCTACCAGAATAAGGTCAATGGCGAACTCTATCTCTCTCTAGCGATAACTTTGAAACATTTTTAGGGAAGAATTCCAAGAAGTCTCTCACCACTAGGATGTACTTCGGCTGTACTACACTTTTAGCTTCCATTGAGAACATGACCATAAAGGCCTTAGCGCTCACTATGTTCTCCCACACACCTTGACTCAAAGTCTTGGATTTCCATTGTTGGCACACCAAAAATCAAAGTCTTCTCTCTGCAGTCTAATAGCACATGGTTGACAGCTAGTCAATCCATTCCCAAGATCACATCCAATTGGGAAAGAGGCAAACAAATCAAGTCCACCTCAAAGTCTCTCCCATGCACCATTATCGAACACCTAAGACACACCCATGATGTGGCCATTGGCTTATCTGTAGGGGTAGTCACTACAACATTGCATGGCAATTCAGTCACATACAAACCTAGGCACTTCACACACTTCACAGATACAAAAGAGTACATAGCACCCAAGTCAAACAGTACATCAAGCAATTTTGCTTTAATTACACATTTACCTCGGATTAGCTCCTCAGATTGTGAACCCTTTGCCCTACTTATAGCAAAGACTCATCTAGGAATACTTGGCTTTGGCCTTGTACTCGACCACGTGCTTCCTCTTAACTTAGGCCTTTGAGCTGTACTCGAACTGCCACTCCTTTTAGTAGTGCAACATACATTAGCAGTGTGCCCCGACTTTGCATAGTTACTACAGTTGGTCTGTGGTTGTGGCCAGTCTCTCATTATGTGTGGTCCTCCATACTTGAAGCATTTGATTGGCCCTCTAAAAGAGCCAGAACCAGAGCCACTCCCACTGCTTCTCTCTTGAGATGAACTCTCTTTAGACTGAGAATTACTTGAGCTCAGATACGGCCCCTTTGAGAACCTAGGGGGTCTTCTATCTGGCCTCATCAGACCACTCCCCCTAGTATCCACTGTCTTGCCCTTGGAATTGGCTTCGAAGATTCTGCACTTGCTCACCAAAGTAGGCAAGTCATTCAGTTGGAACATGCTGACTGCAGCTCAGATCTAGCCTCAGTCCATGCTCAAACTGAGCACATAGGTGTTCCTCTTTATCTTCACGCTGATAGTGAGGCTAGTAGTTCATCAATTCCTGGAAACTTTGCTTCGTACTCCCCCACAGTCATACTCTTTTGTTTTAGCTCAACGAACTCCCGAGCCCTCTACTTCTTCAAGTCCTAGGGCAACTAGTTTCCCAAGAAGCTTGCCTTGAATGCTTCCCACTAGACATGGTCACCCTCTTGTGGAAAAGTTTGACTGGCAAACCTCCACCAGTCTGTAATTAGGCCCTCTTTTACAACCCATATATTCATATTTGACATTTATTTTATTTGGGTTTTACACTAATTTATATATTAATTATGTAGTTTGGTATAAAGCTGCCGCAAGTATACTTTGGGTGTGTTGTGGGCCCAAATTGATAAAAGATTAGAGTTTCGCAGTAGTCAGCACACCCAGACACTTTCAACAAGCACGGGGTGCTTCAAACCCATGCATGGCCGTGCTTAATTATCAAGAGTCTTTAGGGTTTTCAAACCCTATTAAAAGGAAGACCTAAGGCACCCTTGAGAACACCAGTTTTGACATCTAGTCTTTGGCTTTCGGATACACTTCTCATCTCGTCTCTCTTGCAAGGGATCCTTGGCACATGCTTGGCGAGACTTAGAGCTTCAAGTGATTATACTTGAAGACTGGGAACTTTTCTTATTCTAGTTTGCTTTTCTTTATGGCTTTGTTTATGATTGTTTTAGTTCTTTTCTTTAGTACTAAGTCCATAGCTAGGGCTATAGGAACTATCGTTTATGAATTTATGGGGTTTTGACATTTGAATCTAAATTTGATTTCTGTTTCGTGATGCAAGAGCCCACAATGCCCAAGGAGAAGGAAGACTCAAACTGTACTCCAGTTATAGTTGGTCAAAATAGAGAAGAAATGACTCAAGAACAACCAAAACCTACCCCTGCCCAACCAAAGGTGGCAGAAAATGTTGAAAGGCCAATTCCTCTACCATTCTCTCAGAGAGTTATCCAGCCAAGCAAAAAGATTGAAGAGGTTGAGAAAGAGATTTTTGAGACCTTCAGGAAGGTAGAGGTGAACATACCTTTACTAGATGTAATGAAGCAAATACCTAAGTACGCCAAGTTTTTTAAAGACTTATGCACCCACAGGAGGCGTCTTAAGTGTAATGAAAAGGTAAATATAGGTAGGAATGTTTCTGCACTCTTTGAAAAACAAAGGTCCACAATGCCTGAGAAATGTAATGACCCCGGAACATTCATTATCCCATTCATTATTGGTAATAATAGGATTGAGAATGCCATGTTAGGTTTAGGAGCATCTATAAATGTCATGCCTTTGTCCATTTTTACTTCACTATCTCTTAGCCCTTTGCAGCCTACAGGTGTGGTTATTCAGTTAGCCAACAGAAGCTTAACAAACCCAGCTGGGATTGTTAACGATGTTCTAGTCAGGGTGAATGATCTCATCTTCCCAGTCGACTTTTACATTTTGGACATGCAAGAGGGAGAGTCAATGAAGAGTGCTGCACCAATCATTTTGGAAAGACCATTCTTAAAGACCGCAAGAATGAAAATTGATGTGCATGCCGGGACACTTACTATAGAGTTTGGGGATAACATTGTGCGCTTCAACATACTTGATGCTATGAAGCACCCATCTAAAGAATATTTTGTCTTCCAAATTGATTTATTTGATGATTTGATAGATGAACAATTTTTCTGAATTTTTAGAAACAGATTTTTCTTTTGATTTTACTGAATGTATAGATACTCTAATTTGTGAATACTGTAATAATTCTTCTATGTGTGACTCTTATATTTCTGACTTTTTAAATGTGAATTATGCAAATTCTAATATTGAAAAGATTGACAAATTGATAAGGGAAAAATGTGATGCTTTTGGTTCAGTACGTATAATTGAATCTAACCCCTTTGATTTGAGTGTTGCAGAGATTTCTTCTACTAAGAATGCTAAACCACTTCCTTCTGTGGAGCAACATCCTACATTGAAGCTTAAACCTTTACTAGAACATATGAAATATGCATATCTAGAGGCAAATGAGAAGCTTCCAGTGATAATATTCACCAAGCTAAATGTTGAACAAGAGGAGAAACTCTTAAAAGTGATTAAGAAGCACAAGAAAGCTATAGGTTGGACCCTTGCTGATATTCCTAGAATCAGCCCCTCTTTGTGCATGCACAGAATATTATTGGAGGAGGGCACTAAGCCAATGAGGCAGCCTCAGAGGAGGGTAAATCCCATTATTCTAGACGTGGTGAAGAAGGAGGTCACCAAGTTGCTACAAGCTGGGATTATCTATCCTCTATCAGATAGCACTTAGGTCAGCCCGGTCCAAGTGGTCCCAAAGAAATCTGGACTCACTGTGGTGAAAAATGAAAAAGATGAGTTGATACCCACCAGAGTCTAGAATAGTTGGAGAGTGTGCATAGACTACAGAAGGCTTAACCAAGCGACCCAGAAGGATCACTTCCCATTGCCTTTCATTGATAAGATGTTAGAAAGGTTGGCTGGTAAGTGTCAGGCTTCTAATTTATTATTGAGTAATCTATAATATTTTATACTTGTTCAATATTAATTGAAGGATTATTTGGTATTGGAATATATTTAGATGGAGTTGAAATTATTTAAAACCGTGTGAACAGTACCGTGTGAACAGTGCAATGAACAGTGCAAACCGCGTATGAACAGTGCAAACCGCGTACAAACCGTGTATGAACAGTACCAAACCGCGTATGTACAGTAACTGCTGACGTCATCGGTGACGTCACATACGCGTACAGTGCGTGTACAGTACGCGTGTACAGTGTTTCCGGCGGTGAACAGTGTTTCCGGCGGTGAACAGTAAATTTCGTCGTGAACAGTAAATTTCGAAAATTTTCTATAAAAAGGGGGTTTCACACGAAATTTTCATTTCTTCACCTCTATCTAAGGTTCTCAAAGGTTCTAAGGCCGTAAACCACCATTTCTCTCATACTAAACCTTCCTAAACTTAGATTTCTCGCCAGATCTGAGATTCTACATCTATTCTGAAGGATTGGAAGTAAGTTTCTTTAAGTTTGAAGCTAGATTTACCGTTCGTTTCTCTTCTCCTTCTCTTTCTTATAGAAATTCATGGTGTTCTTAGGAGAAACTCCGTTCTAAAGCTGAATCTTCGGTGAATTTTTGTTATAATCAAGTAATATTCGGTAGATCTAGTGTGAATCATCTTTCTGAGGTAAGGGGAGTTTACTTTAACCTATGAACTATGTTTTGAACGGTTTAATATGCTATTTCAAGATATTTTGATATGATTTTGTTAGATCTATTGAATAAAAGTTATTTTCTAAGCTGTAACTGTTGTTAATTAGTTTAAAATGCTGAGATTTTGGCTGATCTATTATAAACTTGCCGTAGTTGAGCTGTTAAAATAATTTTGGTGGCGTGCATCATGCTGAGATATATGTTTTGCATCATTATAGAGCCGAGTTACATGTTTAGGTGGGTAGACATGTAACGGTAAGTTCATGCTGAGCTGCTGTGCTGTGCTGTCTGGATCCAGATACCGGAATGGGTCGCTCCCGGACCGGCTCGGTTCCTTCTGGATTACTTAGGCTGTGAAACCAGTTGGAAGCCGTTTTCATGCTGTGCATTAGATGGGCTGGAAATGCATGGGGTTATTGCTGTGAAAAATGTTTTGCTCTATATATATATAATTTTATTTTATGTTTGGTAAGCTCACCCTTGCATTTCTTTCTATGTCGTTGTGTGCGTGTGTACTGCGATGATCGTACGGTGGTACGTGAGCAGATGTAGCAGTGTTGCATCTACTTCACAGGCTGAGGGGCCAGTGAAGAAAAGTTAGAAGCTGGAGTTGAGTAATAATGCATCAAAGTCCTTTTTCTTTATATATGAGACCTCATGTCGAGGGAATCACGTATTATAATTTTTTTTTTTTTTGTATTTTGAATATTATAAGCTAAATATAATATTATGTTGATCTGTTGGATATTTGTTGTAAGGAACTTCATTTTTTTACTTTGAATGAGAAGTGAATTTTTATACTTATATTCTCTTTTTATTTACCTATTTTAAATAAGTATGTGGTGTAGAAACAATGTTCTCGGTCCCTTATAAAAAGGGGTCGTGACAGTAAGTCTCATTATTATTTTCTTGATGGTTTTTCTGGTTATTTCCAAATTTGCATAGCACCTGAAGACTAGGAAAAAAACCACTTTTACATGTCCTTTTGCCACTTTTGCCAATAGGAGAATGTCTTTTGGCTTGTGCAATGCTCTAGGAACATTTCAAAGATGTATGTTAAGCATTTTTTCTGATTTAGTGGAGCATTGCATAGAAGTCTTTATGGATGAGTTTACCGTATATGGCCCATCTTTTTCTGCATGCTTGGTTAACTTAGAAAAAGTTTTGAAAAGATGCATTGACACTAACCTTATACTAAATTTTAAAAAATGTCATTTTATGGTAGAACAAGGTGTAGTGTTAGGTCATATCATATCTGAGAAAGAAATTGAAGTAGATCCTGCAAAACTTGATGTTATTGCACAACTGCCTTACCCATCTTGCATTCGAGGGGTTCGTGCTTTTCTTGGCCATGCAAGGTTCTATAGGAGATTCATTAAGAACTTCTCGAAAATTGCCATTCCCTTTTCCAATCTTTTGCAAAAGGAGGTTGAGTTCAATTTTGATGAAAAGTGTAAAGAAGCGTTTAATATGCTTAAGGAAGCCCTGACCATCACACCCATCATCCAACCTCCAGATTGGACCAAACCATTTGAATTAATGTGTGATGCATCCAATTTTGCAGTGGGAGCTGCTTTGACATAGCGGGTTAGTAAGTTTCCTCACATCATTTATTATGCTTCTAGAACTTTGGATCTAGCACAGTGTAATTACACCACAACTAAAAAAGAATTGTTGGCTATAGTTTTTCCACTAGACAAGTTGAGATCATATCTGTTAGGGTCAAAAGTTGTGATTTTTACTGATCATTCTACCTTGAAGTATTTTCTGAAAAAGATAGATTCTAAGCCCCGGCTCATAAAATGGATGCTCTTAGTTCAAGAATTTGATTTGGAGATCAAGGATAGAAGTGGAACTCAGAATTTGGTAGCCGACCACCTGAGCAGGATAGAGGGAGTTCTTGACCCTATTCCACTTTTAGATGACTTTCCTAATGAACAACTCTTAGAGTTGTATGCCTCACAGACTCCTTGGTATGCTGATATTGTTCGCTTTCTTGTTGCAGAAGCTTTTCCAGGAAGTGCACCAAAAGCTAGAAAAGATAGGATAAGGAGTGATCCTAAACATTACATTTGGGATGACCCTTATTTATGGAAATTATGCAGTGACCAAGTCATCAGAAGGTGCGTGCCTAATGAAGAAATCCCATCCATACTATAGTTTTGTCACACCTCAGCTGTAGGAGGTCATCAAGGATCTTAGATGATAGCAAGAAAGGTGCTAGATGTAGGACTGTATTGGCCATCAATTTTTAAGGACTCATGGCAAGCATATTCCACCTGTGAAAGATGCCAAAGAACGTGAGGAGTAATTACATGGAGACATGAGATGCCTCAACAACCCATCCTATATTGTGACATCTTTGATGTCTGGGGTATTGATTTTATGGGGTCATTCCCCTCTTTTTTTGGTTTTCTTTATATACTTCCTGTTGTTGATTATGTCTCAAAATGGGTGGAAGCTAAAGCCACCAGAACTAATGATGCTAGAGTTGTTGCAAAGTTTGTTCGTAGCAACTTATTTTGCAGGTTTGGAATTCCTAGAGCCATCATCAGTGATCAAGGAAGTCACTTTTACAATAGAACTATGAAAGTCTTCTTGAAAAAATATGGAGTTATACACAAAGTTTCCACTGCCTACCACCCACAGACAACTCACAAGTTGATTAAGAATTTTTGTTGTTTGATGAATCCATATTTTTACTAATATTTTAACATAATTCTAACACATTTGATAAGAAAAAGATATGAAGAAAGCAAAAAAACTCAGGAAAAAAAAAGAATGAATTGAAGTTTCCTTTCAATTTGTAGTTATCTTAGCAATTGTGAAAATTTTGCTTAGGAATTAAGTTTTTAATCTTGTTTTCGAAGGAATAAATTGAGCAAAGATCATGAAAATGGAGGCTTGATGACAAGGAAGAGGAAAGAAACAAGTCTGGACTCCAAAAACACAAGACCAGGAAAGTGCAGACTGGGCGTGATCACTATTGTCAGTGAAAGTGATCACTCCAGAGTTCAAAGAAGAAGAAAGCTTGGGCATTACCACTTCTGCTAGGAAAAGTGAGAGATCCTGTGAAGTCTCAGACTCAACATGCTGGGCGTTATCACTTTTATCATTAAAAGTGAGCGTTCCAGAGAGGCAAATATCAAGAAAAGCTCTGCATAACAACTATTATCATCGAAAGTGAACGTTCCAGAGAGCCTTCATCTTGGCGAGTTGCGCGTAATCACTTTTTCTCATAAGAGTGATCACGCGCAACCACTTGAGCTCTGCGTTATCACTTTTATCAGCAAGAGTGATAGTTTCAGAGAGTGGTCAATATCAAGAAAGTTGCGCGTAGCCACTTTTTCTCATAAAAGTGTTAATGCGCAACAATAAATCTTCTACGTAGCTACTAGTTTTCATAAAAGTGATGATGCGCAAATCTGGGAAACTTTATAAATACCAGGAACGTTCCAGAATTAAAGGAGTTCTGTTTATTTTCAGTTTTTTTAGTTAGATTCTCATTAGAGGAAGTGAGAGAGAGGAGTGGGGATTCAAATCTTGGAGCTTCACGAAGAGGAATTGGAGTGGAGCAAGCTTCCATGGCGTTTCTGAGTTTCTTCTTCTCTTCTTCTCTTTCTTTTTCTTTCTCTGTTGTCATGGATGTGTAATTTCTTCATAGTTAGGGATTGTAGAGCTGAAACGAACATGTTGAATTGATTTTGGATCTGAATTTCAAGCTTTGGAATAGATTGAGTGATTGATTCTGCACTTTACATGGAAATTGAATGGAAATTTGATTAACTAAATTCAGAGGAACTCTTGTCAATGGAAATTGAATTTGTTCTTCAGATCTGAACCAATCACCGAGATTATAGTTTTCTTAAGGATAAAAGGCTTTGATCTTGCAATCTTCTGGTTTCTTACACTTAAAGCAATGTTGAATTGAATCAGATCTAAGGAATTAGAGTGGTTTAATTGAATGTTAGGTTCACTGAGTTAAGGAATTAACCTCAGAATAATCTAACGTGAAACTGATTGTCATTCTTTCCAATTGCTTGTTAATTCAAAACTTTATTGATTAAACATTGGAGTTTTGGTGAAGCAATTCCCTAACTATGGTTTCTCCCTCTGTTATCACATAAGTATTTGTTCATTGTTCTGTTTCTGCAAGTTTCTTTTACTTTTAATTGTTCTGGTTTGCTGTTATTACATGTTACTACTCTCCTTCCAATTTTGAAAAGCTCAAATGGTTATAATTCTATGAAGTGGTACTTGAAACCTAAATTCCCTGTGGAGACGATATTTGGATCTTAATTTTACTCATCACTTGCTGCAATTCTAGTGCACTTGCTAGTATTAGATTGCGAACATCAAGTTTTTGGCACCGTTGCCGAGGAATTTTGCATTTCAATATCATTAGTAGTAGAAAAGTAGCTAGATTGAGCATTTATTTTGTTGTTTTGCTTTCAACTTTCTGTCTGCATAATTTTTCTGCACCTTGTGTAGTATTCTGCATAATATTACTCTCTGCTACATAGAGTTTTTTTACATCCTTTTGTATTATCTGCATAATTTCGGTTTTCGTTGTTCTGCATAATTGTAAATTCCATTCTGCATATTTTTACATGATTTTACAATTCTGCAACTGCTAGATTTAATTTTTTAGATGTTTTACTGATAGATTTTGCATAATTTCTGTTGTGCATTTCTGAATAGTGATTGTAGTCTAATTTTGTCTCATTGTAATTTGTATATGCGTGGTAAAAAAAAAGAATAAATCAATTCTAGTCTTTGATCTTGACATAGACATAACCTTGAGAAGATTGAGAAAAGAGTCTAGAGCAGAAAAAGTCATAGGGAGTGATAGTGATTTAGAAGCTGTCTATTCTCTAGAAATTCAGAGTAATCCTAGAGTGAAAAGAACACCTACACCTTTAAGACAACCAAATCCAGCAATAGAGATGGCAGAGCAAAATAGAATTAGAACATTAGGGGACTATGCAATTCCTAACATGCAAGGTTTTATCTCTTCTATAATTAGGCCAACTATCCAAGCCAACCATTTTGAGATTAAACCTGCCTACTACACTTAGTCCAACAGGATCAGTTTTCTGGTGTAAATTCTGATGATCCTAACCTTCATATTTCAAATTTTCTGCAGCTATGTGACACCATAAGAATAAATAGGGTTAGTGAAGAAGCTATCAGACTGAGACTATTTCCTTTTTCCTTGAGAGATAGAGCAAAATTCTGGTTACAACCTCAACCACAAGGAAGCATCACAACCTGGACAGAACTTGTGAATAAGTTTCTAACTAAGTACTTCCCTCCATCCAAAGCTGCTAAGCTGAGAGGAGAAATTACATCCTTTGTGTAGCAAGAAGGAGAATAACTGTATGAAGCTTGGGAAAGATACAAAGAATTACTTAGAAGGTGTCCACATCATTGTATTCCAGATTGGATGCAATTAGAAACCTTCTACAGTGGAAGGAATGCAGCAACAAGAACAATGGTTGATGCTGCTGCTGGAAGTTCATTAAATACAAAGTCCTTGGAAGAAGCTCAGAGGATTATTGAGATGATGGCATCTTCAATGTATCAAAATTCAAATTCAAGAAATCAAGGAAGAAACTTTGGTCATGAAGCTAAGGTTTTGGAGACTTTTCTTACACAAAATCAGCTACAAAATCAAATGTTTTCAAAATAATTAGTTGCCCTAACTCAACAAATTAGCAACCTTCAAACAGGGAGTATGTCTACCAGTCAGCTAAGCTGTGATTTTTGTGGAGGAAATCATGTAAATGGTGCATGCGAGGCATCTACAAGTGAACCGCAAGAACAAGTGAATTATATGAATAATTTTCAAAGACAACGGCCATCATATCCCCCTAGATTTCAATTTTCGAATAATAGAACTCAGCAGTATTCTAATTGGAATAATCAATATTTTGCTGCCAAAGAATTCTAACTCAAATTTACCCTTTTCTAATGCAGGTCCAACAACACAATAGCCTTATTTTCAGAGGAATCCATCCACTTAACCTCAAGGAAATCAGAAATTTTCCAAGCCTATGAATGAGAGGTTGACTGAGATGGAAGAAACCATGTTGCAATTCATGGAGGTGAGCCAAACAAGCTTCAAGAACTAAGAAGCTTCTATGAAGAAACTGGAAACACAAATCGGACAATTAGCTGAACAACTATCCAGCAGGGATGAAGGAAGATTTCCAAGCAATACAGTAATCAATCCTAAGGAGCAATGTCAAGTTATAACTACAAGGAGTGGAGCTGTAGTTGCAAGTCCTAAACCTGCAGAAAAGAAAGTAAATGATGCAGTAGAGAGAAAAATTGAACAAGATCTGCAACAAGGAAATTTTAAGCTATTGAAGAAAGATTATTCAGAAGAAAAAGTAGATGTTCCTATAAATTCTGAGAGAAAAACCAAAAAGCAACTCTTTGAAGAAGCTTGTAAGCCAATAGATCCAGAAAAATACAAGAGGCTGCCTTATCCTCAGAGTCCAAAATCCTAAACAAGAAGAACAATTTGAAAGGTTTATCAATGTCTTTAAGAAATTACAGATTAACATTCCTTTTGCAGAAGCTTTGGAGCAAATGCTTTCATATGCAAAATTTATGAAAGAACTACTTTCTAGAAAAAGGAAGTTAAAGCACAACAAAATAGTATCTTTGACAGAGGAGTGCAATGCCATTCTCAAGAGAAAGCTTCCTCAAAATCTCAAAGATCCTGGATCATTCAGCATTCCTTGTGAAATAGGAAACTGCACTGTGGGAAGAGCATTGTGTGACTTGGGAGCAAGCATAAATTTGATGCCATTGGCTGTTCTGCAGAAACTTGGCATAGAGGAAGTGAAGCCCACTAACATCACACTGCAGCTAGTTGATAGATCATACACTTATCCATATGGAGTTGTTGAAGATTTATTAGTTAAAGTTGACAAGTTCATTTTTCTTGCAGATTTTGTAATTCTGGACATGGAAGTGGATGCTAACATTCCTTTGATCCTAGGAAGGTCATTTCTTGCAACAGGGAGAGCTTTAATAGATGTGCAGAAAGGTGAACTTATGCTTGAGTTCAAGATAAGAAGGTAGTATTTAATGTGTTTAAAGCTTTAAAATATCCAATTGAAGATAGTACATGTATGAAGGTAGATATATTGGATGCTTTTATTACACAACACCATATTAATGAATTTGATGAAACTGCTATGTTAGAAGAAATAATATTTGCAGGGAATGACAAATCTGAAATTTTGAATGAAGAATACATCATGGAAGTGCAGCAGCAATTGGAAGCCCTGCCAATTCAAAAATCTGTAGAAAATTCAGTAAAGGAGAAGCTGAAAAAGGATGTTAAAGAGGAAAAGCAGAAGCTAGAGCTGAAACAACTTCCCTCCCATCTGCGGTATGCATTCCTGGATGAAAATCATGAGAATCCAGTCATCATCAACAATGAGCTCTAGGAAGAACAAGAGGAAAAACTACTGAGAATCTTAAGAGAACATAAATCTGCAATCGGCTGGAATATTGCAGATCTGAAAGGTATAAATCTCTCATTTTGTAAGCACAGAATTTTATTTGAAGAAAATTTTAAGCCTATTGTGCAGCCACAAAGGAGGTTGAATGCAACCATGAAAAGGGTAGTTAAGAAGGAGGTCATGAAGCTGCTAGATGCAGGAATAATATACCCTATTTCTGACAGCAATTGGGTGAGTCCAGTCTAAGTTGTTCCAAATAAAGGTGGCATGATAGTTGTACCTAATGAAAAGAATGAACATATCCCTACTAGGACTGTAACTGGATGGAGAATGTGTATAGACTATATGAAGTTAAATGAAGCAACCAAAAAAGATCATTTTCCACTACCATTTGCCGATCAAATGCTTGAAAGACTTGTTGGACATTCAATTTATTATTTTCTTGATGGGTATTCAGGATACAACCAAATAGCTGTGGATCCTTTGGATCAAGAGAAAACTGCATTTACATGTCCATTTGGAGTCTTTGCATATAGGAGAATGTCATTTGGTCTATGTAATGCCCTTGCCACTTTCCAAAGGTGCATGCTTTCTATTTTTTTTGATTTGGTAGAAAACATCATAGAGGTGTTCATGGATGACTTCTCTGTTTTTTGTGATTCTTTTGATGATTGTTTAGCTAATCTATCCACTGTTTTGCAGAGATGTCAGACACTAACCTTGTGTTGAATTGGGAGAAGTGTCATTTTATGGTACAAGAAGGCATTGTCCTTGGTCACAAAATTTCAGAGAAAGGAAAGGAGGTGGACCAAGCTAAGTAGAAGTCATTAGTAAATTGCCTCCACCTATCAATGTTAAGGGAGCTAGAAGTTTTTTAGGACATGCTGGTTTTTATAGAAGGTTCATAAAATATTTTTCCAAAATTGCTAAACCCCTAAGTAATTTACTTATAAAGGATGCTGATTTCATATTTGATGATAATTGCTTGCATGCATTTTCTGTTTTAAAAGAGAAACTGATTTCTACACCTATCCTTGCAAAACCAGATTGGAAATTACCTTTTGAACTCATGTGTGATGCAAGTGATATTGCAGTGGGTGCTGTGTTAGGACAGAGAAAAGATAGGAAATTGCATGCTATTTACTATTTAAGCAAAGTGTTAAATCCTGCACAAGTGAATTACCCAACAACAGAAAAAATAGCTTCTAGTTGTTGTATATGCTTTTGATAAGTTTAGATCATATTTAATGGGTTTGAAAGTGATTGTATACATTGATCATGCTGTTCTTAAATACCTTTTGACAAATCAGGATACAAAACCCAAATTATTAAGATGGATTCTGCTTCTCCAAGAATTTGAGCTAGAGATCAAAGACAAGAAAGGGAAAGAAAATGGTGTTGCTGACCACTTATCTAGATTACCATTGGAGAGTTTAACCACTAAATCATTGGAAATAAATGAAGAATTTCCAGATGAAAAGCTATTTGCAGTGGAAAACATGCCTTGGTTTGTTGACATTGACAATTTTAAAGCCACTCAATTCATCCCAAAGAGGTTTACTTGGCAGCAAAAGAAGAAGTTCTTACTTGACAGTAAATTTTATGTGTGGGAAGACCCATACCTGTTCAAAATCAGAGTAGATGGGTTACTTAGAAGGTGCATTCCACAAAGTGCGCAAGCTGAGATACTATGGCATTGTCACAATTCAGAATATGGAGGCCACCATGCAAGTTCAAGGACTGCTGCAAAAGTTTTGCAAGCAGGTTTCTTTTGGCCTACACTCTTCAAAGATGCTAAGAAGTATGTGGAAAACTATGATAAATGTCAAAGAATTAAAAATATCTCAAGAAGATATGAGCTGCCATTAACTAACATCCTAGAAGTGGAACTATTTGATGTATGGGGGATTGATTTCATGGGACCATTTCCCCCATCATTCTCACACGAATACATTCTAGTTGCAGTGGATTATGTTTCTAAATGAGTAGAAGCAATTCCCACTAGATCAAATGATGCAAAGGTAGTGATTTCTTTTATAAGAAAGAACATTTTTTCAAGATTTGGTGTGCCTAGAGTGCTGATAAGTAATGGATGAACTCAGTTCTGCAACAAGTATCTTGAAGCTGTATTAATGAAATATGGTGTGAAGCATAAGGTTGCTACTCCATACCATCCACAAACAAGTGGACAAGTGGAGGTTTCAAATAGAGAAATCAAGCAAATTCTAGAGAAAGTAGTGAACAGCTCAAGGAAAGATTGGTCAAAGAGGCTGGATGATTCATTGTGGGCATATAGGACTGCTTTTAAAACTCCAATTCGTATATCTCCATATTAGTTAGTATTTGGAAAGGCCTGTCACTTACCCCTAGAGCTGGAACATAGAGCATATTGGACTACCAAATGGCTTAATTTTGATCTATCCAGTGCTGGAAGGAAGAGAGTTCTGCAGCTACATGAATTGGAGGAATTTAGACAGCAAGCTTATGAGAATGCAAAGTTGTACAAAGAAAGAACCATGAGAATCCATGACAAGTTCATTCTGCAAAAAGATTTCAGACCTGGCCAGCAAGTGTTGCTATTCAATTCAAGATTAAAATTGTTTCTAGGGAAACTGAAATCTAGATGGTATGGACCATTTTTAATTAAGGAGACTTCTCTCTTTAGTGCAATCCTTATAGAAGATCAAAAAACAGGGAGAGAATTCAAGGTGAATGGCCAAAGATTAAAACTCTATCATGGAGAAGAGTTTACAAGGAACATATCATGCTTGAAGTTGGTTCCTCTTGAGTGAGGAACAACTAATGTCAAGCTAGTGACATTAAAGAAGCGCTTTGTGAGAGGCAACTCACATTTCTAACTCATTTTAACCTTTTTGTATTGTTTTAGAAGTTTGCATTTCATATTTTGTAGTTTTTGCAATTTGTAATTCTGCATATTCATTTTTTTTTATTTCCTGCAAGTTCTGCTGCATCTGATTTTCTGAGGTGCATCTGGATGCTTAAATTGAGAATTGATGAGGTGAATGTGAATTTAAAGGTTAAAATTCTGCATAATCAGATTTTACAATTTCTGTTCTTCTGCTATGTGATTTTGCTGCATATCTCTGTTGAGGTGAAATTGATATATGAATTAAGATCCAAAATGTCTAATGTGTATTTGCAGAATTAGAAATCTGTATAATCATGTTTTACAATTTTATCCAAGTTCTACATATATGTTGCTACAGCTGTCTTTCTGAATTGAATCTGATAAATAGTCAGAGATTTAGAATTGAGATTCAATGCTAAAGTGTGTATTTGATGGATTAGAATGCGAGAAGTGAGTTCATTGAGAGTTTCAAAGTAATTGCTTAATGAAAGGAGTCACTTTTTTGCAGAAAAGAAGCTACGCAGAGAATGCATTTTGAGGATTCCTGCTGGAATAATCACTTTTACTGATAAAAGTGATCACGCAGAGACAGATGGGAAAATGAACTCTCTGGAACGCTTCCTTTTTCTGTCAGATGTGGTTACGCACAGGTGAGTAGACTTTCAATATTTCTGCGTTACTCTTTTTATTGAAAAAAGTTGTCACTCTGCTGCGCGTTATCACTTTGCCTAGCAATAGTGACAATGCACTCCTTACTCTGAAAAAAACAACTCTCTGGAACACTCACTTTGCTCAGAAATAGTGATTACGCTGGAACCAATTAATTTTACAACGTTCATTTTTGTTTAAAAATGGTCATGTGCCTAGCGTAACTATATATATTCCCTAACCTAAGTACGCACACACACTCTGATAAAAGAGATTTATGCTACTATCTTCTGCACCATCCATTTCTGTAACTCTGATAAAAGAGATTTATGCTACTATCTCCTGCACTTCTACAGCTCCAATTCCTTCACAATACAAGAAAGAGAAGCCGATGATGATGAAGGACACTCTGAAGCAACTAGCTGAAGGGCAAAATCAATTGGCTGAAAGGCAGACTGAGCCGCACAATAGCCTAAAAGCTGGAGTTATGCTAATTGTGACGCCTAAAAATAACAGGATTTTTTTTTTTTAACCGGAGAAGCGGAAGGATAACACACTCTTTCAATTCACCTCTAGTGTATCACATTTCAGTTTGGAGGTTTGTGGTCTTGACATATAATGTCAAAACTAAGTAGAACAACAATAACAACAATACACCATCATAACTGAATAACCTCATGCAATAGATATGGAAATGTTTGGTAATAATCTCAGAGTACTGCAACTTAATAAAGTGAAATGACATAATTAAAGTGCACAAAGATTAACATAGTTCAGAGATACATGGAATGAAACAGACTGACTCCCTAAGAGCAGTTCCCTAAAAACCACAACAGACAAACTATCCCAATCAGTCGAGGGGAGAATAATCCTCAATGGGATCGGACTCCTCAGAGGATGTCGGGGAAGCGGAGCTAGAAGAAGCAGCGTCTTCTGTGTCCTCTACAATCCATCCAGCAGTGCGAGGTGGTGAATGAACTGTGGTAAAGGGCGAGTAAGTGTTTGGGTAGGTAGGGAGCATGTGGGGCAGTACATCATCATTCCTCGCTAAGGGTTCTGCCATATATGTATCTCTCTCAGTGGTCACAGGGGGTGGAGTAAGTTCCTCGGTAGGGAATGGTACGGGCGTAGGTGCTGGTCTAGAACTCGGGAGTACAGTGGATCAACAGACATGGGAGAAGGGGTAGGCTGCAAGTGCAGATAAGGTAGGTGAGAGTCTCCAGGTGGGGTGGAGAAAACAAGCTCAATGGGGGTATCAACCATAAAGTGGGTGGTCCATGAGTGTCCGACATCTTGTCCATGAATCACCCGTGCCATTCCATGGAAGATGCTTTGCTGTGCTGCCGCGTCGAACACCCAGACGTCCTCCTCAGATGGCAGGATCCATACCTTCACTCGGAAGCTGGTCATCTCAGATAGGGCATATACAAAGGTACAACAACACACACAAACAGGGGTGAGTTCTCCAAACACAAGCAAGCATTCAATAGCCGTACCCCAAGGAAAGTGGCTTTTCACACCATCACTCAAGTCACATCATCATCCACTCTTAGAACAAACATCATTACAATATAAGTCAGTTCATACTTTTCATAGATAATTCCTAGGTTCATCAAACTAATAATGCACATGATGCATGAATGCAAGTTTCATTCCTCACTATCCATCCCTCAAATTTTCGTATTAATGCATATAGTATGCATGGGGATCCCTTACTCTACTGCCAGCGACTTGCCCAACATTTAGTGTAGAGTTCACAATTTCATATCCAAGTCGTGTGGCGATCGGAGGACTCCATTCCCTGCATCACAATTGCACAAAAAAGAATTTATATCATTATTCAAAAACACCCCAAACTGGTGCTGGCCCCAAACTGGGTCTCTTCGGGAATGGACCTCAACGACCCTAGGATGTGGAGTTCTTGTTGGGCTTGGCTAAGGCTTGCAAGTAGAGTCACGACCCCGCCACAGAGAGCTCTGCTGCGCCATCTAGGTCGACTGTTCCCCCTTTCGCCATCCCCGTAGGTCTACTCGGGACCAAACCTCCAATACATACAGCTGTGCCTCTGTTATGCCATCAAGTCGTTCCAAAGAAATGTTATGATGCATGGAGTGTGATTCTCCTTTCTCTCCTCAAGGTTTTCTCAATCTTGGGTCACATGGAATTCAAGCACAGAAACAAAGCCCTCACAAGGCTTGCTCAATCACTATTCACTTTCTCTTCTAGCATAGATTTGCCAAGCAATAAAGTTTAGGGATTACCCACAAGCTTCCAATCCCACCAATGCACATCCACTATTTCCCAACACATAATTCTCAGTGATTTTGATACAACCCTCTCAGATTTTCCCACTCAAATCCTATTACATTAACTTACTATATTAACACTACTCACTTTATCATTTCCATTATTATTAACCATACTACCTCCTACTTTAAATATGACTTATCTCCACTTTTCTCTATCTCTCTGGTTTTTCCTTTTAGTTATTTTCTAATTACGTGTATTGATTCCCGATTACCTATTTAATTCAAGGTTACTTAGTTTCGTTCTAATTCTTTTTAGGTTCGTTAATATTTGTCCTCACGCGATAGGTTCCATTAAGCTAATAGTGAGATCTTTCTAAGGATGACCTTTATTGATTAACTACTATATTCAGTCCCTTAATTACCATCTCCATACCTTTAATTAATATCCTTTTAGTTTAGGTAAACTTTCCATCAAAAAGGGCTGCGCTTGATTCTCTCCTTTTATTCCTTGTATAATGTAATGAACATGATGCATGATTCATCTTAGTGCTCACGGATTCAAGTGCAAACAGCAAACACACCCTATCATTATGCAGTCCTTATCACCCATATTTCATCAAAATTATCACAATTTTAAGTACAACTTTTAGGATTTCTCATCATCAAAACCGAGAGTGAATAGTTCTCACTTTCTTGTCCACCACAATTTTCCAAAACACCACATACATAAAGCTTTTCAAACCAAGTGAACACATCCATCACAATCAATTCAATCATCCATCATCCAAACTAACAAGCAACAATTCTCATGCAAATCACACAAAGTCCAACACGGTTTTCAATTTCTAAGTGTAGTTCAATATTCTAGGCTTTCTCCATGCAAGATCAAATCTGTCCAGCTTTTCCACTAGATTTTTATCAAACTAAAAATTATATAACATAAAGGAAACTAACATGCAATGACATAGTTTCATCGTCCAAGTGGAGGGGCAACATTTCCAAGTGACATTCAAATTTCTAAGGGAAAACCAAAACACTTAGGGGCTGAAATCAACATGCAATGGCTTCCATTTCACATGCAATCCAAGGTTTATTGATTACAAGGATAAATTCACACTTTAAACAAAGAATCCAGCCAAACAAGGTGAAACCGAGGCATGCACAAAGAGATCCAAAGCATTTCATGGTTAAAAATTAACATGCAAGGGAAAGAATATGTTGATCAAGTTCACGGTTCATGGTTTCAAGAAGAAAATGTCATTAGTTCAAAGGTTCTACCAAGGGAACATAAAAATCGAGACATGCACAAAGAAAGATCCACATCCACACATCAAAGTTTCAAGCTTTTTAGGAATTAAAGTTGATTGAAAGTGAAATCAAACTCTTTGGGAGGTAACCGAGACATGCAACAAGGAAATCCATACACTTTTTGGATAAAACTTAACATGCAAGTTCAGATTTGAAGTTCTTCCAACATGCAGTCCAACACACACTAATTTTTTCAAGGAAAAATGTGTAAAAACAGCCAAGAGGTAGACATGCAAACACGTCAATTGTGAGAACTCCCCCTTGCCTTGATTGTGACGAAAATTTGTGAGCAAAAGGAGTTGATCTGGGCTGGTTCTTCAAAGGAAAGTTGCTGGACCGAGAGGATGAGTCTCAAACTTCAAACTTTCTCCTCTTGGTTAGGTTGTCTTCCTCGGTTCTTTGAAGAGAAAAAGGGGAAAAAGCTTCAAATGGTTAGGATCAAGTGAAAAAGGAAGTTTTTTAGGAGTTTTTGGTGTTAGGCTTCCATGGATCTTCAAATCAAAGAAGGAAAAAGGATGAGAAAGCTTACCTCTTTGAAGGAATGGTCACGGTTTTGAAGAATCAAGCAAGAGAATGCAAGAGTGAAAGCTTGGAGCTCCTTGGCTTGTCTTGGAACTTTTGAGAGATTTAGGGAAGGAGGGTCTCAGTTTCTTTGAAGAAATAGAGAGAATGGAACTTGAAAGGATTTTTGAGAGGAAGGGTGGAGGGCTCACGGTTTTTGAGTGAAAAAAGAGAGAAAATGAGGTGGTTTGGTCTATTTATATGGAGTGTTTAAATTCCCTTTGCCAATTAGAGCTTAATGCTCACGGTTTGGGCTTTGTGGAGCAATTTCCAATTGCAAAACTGCACCAATTTAATTTGAAGCAATTTGGAAGTGGAATTTGGTAAAAAAAACTTGAATAATAAGGGTGTCACGGTTTTTGTGTATGAATAGTGAATTCTTTTGCAAACTTATAAGTTAACCAATCACATTTTGGCAAAAATGCGTGGAGGAGTGTGGAGGCTACATGCACACGGTTTGGAGTAAAACATTCCAAGAATTGCGCAAAATTCCAAAGGCTAGATTCTAGGCAGCAATTGCATGTAATATGATTGGCTGACGAGGAATTTGATGTGATGAGATTGACTTTCGAAGGGACATTTGACATGGTGCAAATTTCAAGAAAAGCATTTAATTGGAGTAATCATGGTGTCGGCCTTTTAGAAGGCACGACTAGAAAGTTCCAGAATAATTTTGTCTACTAATCGGGAGGCAAGAATCTTTTGCATGAATTTCTAGTGGTCGATACTAGATTTGGAAATCTTAACAATAATGATTTCTAGATTTCGTGAGATTCTGTGTAAAATTTTGACGACTAAGGAATGATTACAAAATCTTAGCAATGATTACAAAATCTCACGTTTTTCAAGGCGAATACCTTTGATTTGACAATTTAAATAAGATAAAATTTTAACTTTTGGGATAGATTATCAGGGGCATTGTGAACAGCACAATTGAACATACTCAGGAAAATCCTTGGACGATATTGAAACTATCTATTTGCATGCAGTTACCTTAAAATACCGAACTTAGAAATAATTCAATATTCTTATCAAAATAAAATAAAATAAAATAATTTAATTTAACCTCCATCTAATTATTCCGATACTAAAGAAGCAGAATAAGCAAGCAAGTACGATTCAACGGTCACTAGCTGAATCAGGAGAATCGGGGCGTTACACTAATGGAATGTATCAAGCTGAATATTGGTCAAAAATTGGGAATGACCAAAGATGAAATGTATCATACTCCAGATTTGGCAAAGAATGCTCAGTGCCTTCATTCTTCTATGTTCAAGAATATGCCAGTATACAGAACCCACTTTCCTCAGCCAACATTTGAAGAGGTAGTGGAAGAAGAAGAAGAAGAAGAAAAAGGGTCTGAAGAAGAAAGCTCAGAGGAGGAAGATACAGCAGAAGACTAGTTTAGGAATTTATTTTCTGTTATTAGGAGTTTTGTAAATTTCTGTAGTTTCAAACTTTTTGGGGTTGTAATCACTATTTGGTACAATTTGGTTTAATTTTCACATACCTGTCCTTCATTTATATTAGCTTTCTAACTAATTGCATTTCTCTTGCTGATCATTGATGGAATTTTGGTGTTTTGTGCAGAGAAAATGTCACACACACAACAGTCACACACAATGGATGGTGACACTTGCACAAGCTGCCATGAAAGGGGGGTTTCATTCTCTACCTCTTGATCATGTGTTAGCTTCACATTACACTAAATTGTTTTTGAAAAACACCAAAATACTAGAATAGACAATAAACAGCTGGTTGTGAATCAAATAAAGATGATTGACAATTTTGTGAATTCTGTGTGAATTTCTTTTTAAGTTGTTTTTCCCATTCTCAAAATGAGATTACACTTGTATTTTCAAAAATGAGGCAGTTGCCACTAGGTGCATATATTTATGAAAAGTGCATTGTGTTTTCATTAATCCACATGATCACTTATAAATGCCTTGTTAGATTTGAGCTGTCTAATTCTTTTTCTTGTGTGATTAATCATATTTGGCTGCATTCTCTAGAACTTGACCTTGTTCTTAATTGAATATGCATGTTACAATTCTCACACACATGATAGAGGCCATGTTTGATATACTTAGTTAGCCTAAATGCCTTCCCTTATGCTTGAATACCATAGTTTACCCTTTGAGCTTAACATTCCTTTTTCTTGAATTAACTTCATTACAAGACTGGCTGAAAAACCAATTTTACCATTCAATTAATCAGAGGCATAGTGAGTTTAATCAAGAATGAGCTTTAAAACTAAGTTTGGGGTAGCATCCATTTTGTGTTGCTTGAGGACAAGCAAATTTATAAGTTTGGGGTAGGGAAATAGCAGGCTATCTAAAGTCAGAAAATAAAAATGCAGTGTTGCGAAAAAATAAAGAAATTATGCAGCAAAAACTAGCTGCAGGAAATTCTGAAAAGAAAAAAAAATTAAGTTCAAGAGAAAATGAATTGCAGTAAAATGCTGCAGGAAAAGAAAATTTGAACTCATAAAAGCAAGAAAAGGAAAATCAACATGAAAATTATGATGCACAAAAACAAATTATTGCTACAATATTAAGGAAGTTAAGGAGAAATAAGGCAAAACCAGATTAGTTTTTAAGTCATTCACTCAAAATGCCTCTAATTTTTTTGAAATTGCAACTTGCTTCTTATTTTGTTCAGTATCTACCTTAACCTAAGCCCTGTTATAACCTGCAAAAAGCTCTCTAGATGTGTGATTAATTGTACTAAGCAGAGGAGATGGAGAAATTGGGCAAGCATATGGTAGAGTGTAGTTGAATTGATGATTAAAGAGAGAAAACAGTACCTAAACATTGTTGAGCAATGAGAGAAACACTGTCTAGTGAGAAGTGATCATGCTTTTTAATGTTTCTCACATGAACTTGGCTGATATATATGAACTTAGATAGCAATTCTTGCTTAAAATTTTATGTATGTATTGTGATTGCAATAATGAGAAATTGGATGAACATCTTAAATGAAAATTATGAAGAAAACATAGAACTGTAAATTGGAGAATCTGAGAAAAACAGTTTGTTAACTGAATTTGTAAATGGAGGAACTTACCCTTGGTTTAGTTTGATTTGCGTGAGGACAAGCAAAAATTTAAGTTTGGGGTAGTGATGAATCCATATTTTTACTGATATTTTAGCATAATTCTAACACATTTGATAAGAAAAAGATATGAAGAAAGTAGAAAAACTTAGAAAAAGAGAATGAATTAAAGTTTCCTTTCAATTTGTAGTTATCTTAGCAATGGTGAAAATTTTGCTTAGGCATTAAGTTTTTAATCTTGTTTTTGAAGGAATAAATTGAGCAAAGATCATGAAAATGGAGGCTTGATGACAAGGAAGAGGAAAGAAGCAAGTTTGGACTCCAAAAACACAAGACCAACAAAGTGCAGACTGGGCGTGATCACTATTGTCAGTGAAAGTGATCACTCTAGAGTTCAAAGAAGAAGAAAGCTTGGGCATTACCACTTCTGCTAGGAAAAGTGAGAGATCCTGTGAAGTCTCAGACTCAACATGCTGGGCGTTATCACTTTTATCATTAAAAGTGAGCGTTCCAGAGAGTCAAATACCAGGAAAAGCTCTGCGTAACAACTATTATCATCAAAAGTGAACGTTCCAGAGACCCTTCAACTTGACGATTTGCGTGTAATCACTTTTTCTCATAAGAGTGATCACGCGCAACAACTTGAGCTCTGCGTTGTCACTTTTATCAGTAAGAGTGATAGTTCCAGAGAGCGGTCAATATCAGGAAAGTTGCGCGTGGCCACTTTTTCTCATAAAAGTGTTAACACGCAACAATAAATCTTCCGCATAGCTACTATTTTTCATAAAAGTGATGACGCGACGCGCAAATCTGGGAAACTTTATAAATACCAGAAACGTTCCAGAATTAAAGGAGTACTGTTCATTTTCAGTTTTTTTAGTTAGATTCTCGTTAGAGGAAGTGAGAGAGAGGAGTGGGGATTCGAATCTTGGAGCTTCACGAAGAGGAATTGGAGTGGAGCAAGCTTCCATGGCGTTTCTGAGTTTCTTCTTCTCTTTCTTTTTCTTTCTCTGCTGTCATGGCTTTGTAATTTCTTCATAGTTAGGGATTGTAGAGCTGAAACGAACATGTTGAATTGATTTTGGATTTGAATTTCAAGTTTTGGAATAGATTGAGTGATTGATTCTGTACTTTACGTGGAAATTGAATGGAAATTTGATTAACTAAATTCAAAGGAACTCTTGTCAATGGAAATTGAATTTGTTCTTCAGATCTGAACCAATCACCGAGATTATAGTTTTCTTAAGGATAAGAGGCTTTGATCTTGCAATCTTCTGGTTTCTTACACTTAAAGCAATGTTGAATTGAATCAGATCTAAGAAATTAGAGTGGTTTAATTGAATGTTAGGTTCACTGAGTTAAGGAATTAACCTCTAAATAATCTAACGTGAAACTGATTGTCATTCTTTCCAATTGCTTGTTAATTCAGAACTTTATTGATTAAACATTGGAGTTTTGGTGAAGCAATTCCCTAGCTATGGTTTCTCCCTCTGTTATCACATAACTGTTTCTGCAAGTTTCTGTTTCTGCAAGTTTCTGTTTCTGTTTCTGCAAGTTTCTTTTACTTTTAATTGTTCTGGTTTGCTATTATTACATGTTACTACTCTCTTTCCAATTTTGAAAAGCTTAAATGGTTATAATTCTATGAAGTGGTACTTGAAACTTAAATTCCCTGTGGAGACAATATTTGGATCTTAATTTTACTCATTACTTGCTGCAATTCTAGTGCACTTGCTAGTATTAGATTGCGAACAACATTGTTCTTTACATTCAATAAGCATTTTTATGATTGAGCTATGAATTGTGATGAATTAGACATGATTTTATTACATATTCTTCATTCTTTTTACAGTGGACAGTTTTAAATCTCGCATTTGATTCATGCAGAAACTATAGGAATGTCATATTTACAGAGACATATCAAAAGTGCCCACTTCCATTTCATAGTAGTCACTTTCAAGTTAAGGTAAGTGAACCCACTCTTTGTAGTTTTCACTTTCAAGTCTATAGTAATCACTTTCAAAAGGCTTCTAGACTAGTGGGTTTATGCGTAATTACTCCCAGTCCATAGTAAACACGCGCAGAGGACTGGAATTTAGAGGGCTCTCTGTAGTTGTCACTTTGGTTTCATAGTGACAACTACAGAGGCACCTCCTGGAGCAATCATACTGCACGTAGTTACTCCCATTTCATAGTAACTACGTGCACCTCACTTTGGCATTTTATAAAAAGCACCTCCTCTATAGTTGTCACTTTTAGCCCATAGTGATTACGTTCAGCATTCAACTTGAACAATACAAACACGCGTGTTTACTATGGTTTGAAAGTGATGATGCCCACAGCCTATATAAATTGAAAGTGATTACTCCAGCCCTCACTCTCCCTCAACCTCTGAACGTTCTCACCTTCGCTTCCTATCTTTCTGAAAATTCCCTTTTCCTTCACGTTGGTTTGAGCTAAGACTCACTCATTCCCATAATTTTGCACTTATCTCAGGCTCTCATCCAGGTAATTCTTCAAATTTCCCTTCTTTTTACATTAGGGTTCCTCGTTCAATAATTTGGAGCTTTTAATTATGGGTTTATAAGTTGAAATTGCATGGGGGAAACTGATATTCTGGGTTTGGTTGCATGATTAAATGGATGAGGGACGTTAATTTGGTTTAATTCCTGCACAATTTCTATGCACTCTGTCTGACTACTCCTTAGCGTGGCCACTGTGTTTTGGATTTCAAACTGGAACCTCATGCTTTGCCATTTCTGTGTAAACTCTGTTTGGGAGAGATATCTATAGCTTGATTTAAAGGAACTGGGGGTGTGTATTAGGAAAATTTGTGTAAGTTTTACCTTTGTCGAACGTCAAAGTGCTCACTGTCATTTTGGAAATTTTAATATGGGGCTTTGTAAATTTGGATTGATGCATTCTAACTACAAAGTGGAGTGTAATTATCTATTTAGGAGTGATTGACAGTGTTCATTTTGGTACAATTGTTGCATTCTACATTGTCAAACCCTAGAGTGTTCACTCTTGCTTCAAAATTTTAACTTGGAGCCTCGTTAATTGTAATTACTAGATCCAAACTACCCTGTAGAATGTGAATGTCTAATTAAGCATACTTACAAGTGTTTATTGTAGCAATCCTGCTGCATTCAGCCAATTTTGGACCCCAGGGTAGTTACTTCCATTTGTCATCATGCTTGCTTGGTGCATTTTGCTGTCATAGGACTGTTTGATACACTGTCAGTGCACTTCTAATATAGTTCTTACAGTTTTTAAACTATCCAATTTCAATACCATAGTTCTCACTATGTGGATGCACTGCTTTATCGCTCTTTGGTTAATTAAGATTGTCATTCCCATTTCACTGCTGCTGACTAGAATTTGAGAACTGCACTACCTATGCTTGAACATTTCATACATAGCAATTGTAGTGTCAATTCTATTATTTGCAATGCATCTGTCTGATCAAAAGGGATTGAGAGTTGTATTTTGGTTAATTTGTGTTCTGTGCCATTGCTGCATTATAGGGTACCTACTTTCATTTTTAGTGGTGAATATCTTGATGAGTGAAGAGTGAAACATCATCCTGTGAGCTAGATAATTTCTTTGCACTGTGTAGATTGCATGAAACCTTGCTGGATTTTTGCTTCAGTTTAGTGGGACTTTGCTTGAAAATAATTGATTTGTGCATGATTTCTTTGTTGAATGAATCCATGATTTTGGAAACATTGGAAGTGTCAATTAGAGTCTGATCCTGGAATGAAAATTTTGAAAGAAAATTTTTGGATAAATCCAACCCTTTTACAAGTGACTTTATTGAATTTTGATTTGCTTGAGTACAAGCAAAAGTTTAAGTTTGAGGTTGTGATGAATCCACATTTTATTGAATTTTTACTTGTCACACATTATTTTAGTCAAATATCATAGGTTTCTTAATTTTTGGTTAATTTACATTGATTTACATAGATATAGTTTGCAATTTTGATCATTTGAATAATTGTGCAGAAATTTCTAGACTTTTTCCATGGCTTTTTAGCATTTGAGAAAGTTTGAGACGAAAGTGATCACTTTGGATCCCATAGTGAACACTACAGCAAGCTAAGTCCAGAAGGGCAGACTAAAGTGATCACTATGAACCCATAATAACAACTACAGAGACCCACTTTGAAGAAGTACTACGTGTGCTTACTTTGGAACCATAGTAGACACTCTGGAGCAGCCAAAGTTATCACTCTAATACCAAAGTGAAAACTCTAGAGAGGCCAAAAGCACAGGACGTGTGCGTAGCTACTATAGGGCGAGAGTAACTACTATGGAGCACTATGCGTTATCACTATGATACTAAAGTGATAACTCCAGAGAGGCCCAAATCACAGGACTTGCGCGTGGCTACTACGGAACGATAGTAACTACTATGGAGCGTTGCGCGTTATCACTATAAAACCATAGTAGTTACTATGGGCGAAAATTTTTGCACTATAAATAGAATTTGAGAAATTAGGGTACAGAGCTTTTTACATAATTTTAGATTCTTTTGCCACATTGGGAGCATTTTGTAGAGCTTAGGATCCTTGGGTGACAGCCAAGGCCAATCTTAGGGTTTGATTTACAATTCCTCTTCATTTTCCTTAATTCTTGCATTAATGTCATTGAATCCCCTTTGTTTTCATCTTTAATTTGTAAGACCTATCCTTATGAAGGGCTAAACTTTCTTGTAATCCTTAGTGAGTTCATGGATTCTTGAATTCCTGGGTATGAATGTCAATATAATTTCATTTCCTTCATGAATTTACATTTCCCAACTCTTTGAATTGAATTAAAGGTTGAATAAGGGGGACATTGCTTAATTAACCCTAATTTATTTTAATGAAATTCTTAATTTAGTTTGCTTAATCCTAAGTTAATTTCTAAGGTTGTGTAATCTTGCGGAAAAGAGTTAGAGCCCATGTAAATTGCTTAATTTGTATGGAACGTTAAGGTTAATTCTTGCTTTTTGAGTTAACCTAATTCAGAGGAAGAGGAAAAGTATTGAATAGTGAGAGGGATAGGGATAGAATTACATGAACAAACTAAAGATTGCATATTTCATTGACTGGACTCATTAATTTCATCACTTGCCTTTACATTAAAATTGGAATCACACAAAACCCTATTGTTTTAATTGCTTTCTGAATACATTGCACACTACATGTTTGATATTTGGTTACTCATCCAATGATTCATGGGAGACGACCTAGGTTAGCACCCTAGTATTACATTAATTTCTGTTTATATTTTGGTGAGGATATAGTGCAGAAATTTTTGTCCATAGTAGCTACTATGATTTCATAGTGATTAAGCGCGGGTCTCCTATAGTAGCTACTATGGTTTCATAGTGGTTACGGGCAGGTCACCATGCTGTTGACCCTCTCTGGAGTGTCTACTATGGGTTCATTGTAGCTACGCGCAAGACTGGGTGATTTTGGCCTTCTGTGGAGTGTTCACTTTGGGATCAAAGTGATCACTTTGATCTTCCCTAGATCACCTCTTCAAACTGGGGTCTCTGTAGTGTCTACTATGGAATCAGAGTGATCACTTTGGTCTGTCCTTCTAGATCTAGCTTGCTGTAATGTCCACTATGGAATCCAAAGTTGTCACTTTCAACTCAAACTTTCTCAAATGCTAATAGTCCATGGAATATTTGCACAATTATTCAAATGATCAAAATTGCAAATTATATCTATGTAAATCAATGTATATTAACCAAAATTTAAGAAACCTATGATATTTGACCAAAATGGTGTTTCTATGTTATTTACACTTCCTAAGTCTATTTTTTCTATTAAAGAACACTAAAAAGATAAGTAAAAATCCAATAAATTGTAGATTTATTAATGGACCAGTTAAGAGGCGCAAAAGTATTCTCTAAGATTGATTTGAAGTCTGGGTACCATCAGATTCAAGTAAAGGTTGAATATATCTCTAAGACAGCATTGTACACTAGATATGGTCATTACAAGTATATAATGATGCCTTTTGGAGTCACTAATGCTCTGGCAGTGTTTATGGACTACATGAATTGGATCTTTAGACCTTTTTTGGATCAGTTTGTGGTAGTCTTTATTAATGATATCTTGATTTATTCTAGTTTGTCAGAGAAACATGCAAAGCATTTAAGGACTATACTTACTGTTTTGAGGGAGAAACAGTTGTATGCTAAATTGTTTAAGTATGAGTTTTGGCTAGAGGAAGTGAAATTTCTTGGCCATGTTATTTTAGCTAAGGGAATTGTAGTTGATCCTTCCAAAGTTGAAGCAGTGTTGCAGTGGAAAAGGCCGAAGACAGCCATAGAGATTCGTAGTTTTGTGGGCCTAGCAAGTTACTACTAGAGATTTATAAAGAGATTTGCGAAGATAGTTACACCATTGACACGGTTAACTCACTGTGATCAACCCTTTGTATGGACGAGAATGTGAGCAAAGTTTTAATAAATTGAAGCAGCGACTAACTTCCTTGCCAGTGTTGATTCTCCCTAATTCGACCGTTTGAGGTGTACTGTGATGCTTCCCATCAAGGATTGGGATGTGTGTTGATGCAACATAAGAGAGTGGTAGCTTATGCATCTTGTCAATTGTAAACTCATGAGCAAAATTATGCAACCCATGACCTTGAGCTAGCTGCTGTGGTTTTTGCTCTGAAGGTGTGGCAACACTATATTTATGAAGCTCAGTTTAATGTGTATAGTGATCATAAGAGTCTAAATTATTTGTTTGATCAGCGAGAGTTAAATATGAGGCAGAGGCGTTGGATGGAATTCCTTAAAGATTATGATTTTCAGCTCCAATACCATCTAGAAAGAATTAAGCAAGAAAGTGGTTCAGGCATTCTCATTAAAAGTTATTGAAACCCTTTTGGTAGAACAATTCTGAGACTTGAACTTACATGTGGACTTATCACCTGGAAAGATTAGTTGTAGCAGAATTGTGCTAACTAACAATTTCTTGTAGGAAATTAAAGATAAATAGCTACGGGATCCTATGTTATGTCAGATAAGGGATAGATAAGACAAATGGTTTTAGTATAGCTGTTGATGGTATTCTTACATGCCAAGGTCGAGTTTGTGTCCCTAGAGATGCTGAATTAAAGATAGTAATTCTAGAAGAAGGACATAATATTCATCCTGGTGTTACTAAGATGTATCAAGATTTGAATTAGATGTTTTGGTGGCCAGACATGAAGGAGAGATAGCTGAGTTAAAGCTTGTTTGACTTCCTAGAAGGCAAAGGCGGAGCACCCAAGTCCTCCAGAAAAGTTGCAGACAATGGAAATTTTGGAATGGAATTGGGACCATGTGACTGTGGATTTTGTGTCCCATCTACCTAGAACAGTTAAGAATCATGATGCTGTGTGGGTCATAGTTGATAGGCTAACCAAGAGTGCGTATTTCTTGCCGATCAACATGACCTATAGCTTGGAAAAATTAGTAGAATTGTACATCAGAGAGATTGTCAGGTTGCATGGAATACCTTCTAGTATTATCTCTGATAGGGATCCTCGGTTCACTTCTCAGTTTTGGTAGAGTTTCCAGGAAGCTATAGGCACGTAGTTGAGGTTAAGTTCTGCATATCATCTACAGACAGATGGTCAATCTGAGTGTACTATTCAGACCTTAGAAGACTTGTTACAGACTTGTATTATGGAGTAGAGGTGTAATTGGGAGGATATGCTTCCTTCGGTAGAATTCACTTATAATAATAGCTATCATTCGAGTATAGACATGGCACTATTTGAGGCTCTATATGACAGAAGGTGTAGAACCCCTATCTGTTGGTTCCAAGATTGAGTACATTTGATGGTTGAGCCTAAACTGTTGCAGGAAACTAAGGAGAAAGTTGAAATTATCAGAGAAAAATTGAAAACTACTTAGAGTCGACAGAAGTCTTATGTTGACCGATGCAAAAGACCCTTAGAATTTGAGGTTGGTGATCATGTATTCTTGATAGTGTCACGCATTGCAGGTGTGGGGCGAGCATTAAGGGCCAAGAAGTTAACGCCTAAGTTCATAGGACCGTATCAAATATTACATTGCAGAGGACCCGTAGCCTATGAATTAGCGTTACCACCTCAATTATTAGGACTACATAATGTTTTTCATGTGTTACAGCTGAAGAAGTATGTTCCTGATCTGTCTCATGTAGTCGAGCCCGATGTTGTGGAGATATGAGGTGATTTGTCTATAGAGGTACCAGCTGCTCGTATCGAGGACACTAAAGTTTAGTAGCTAAGAGGCAAGTCTATTCTATTAGTAAAGGTTGTTTGAGACCCAGTCACTAGTGATGCCACATGCGAGTTAGAGGAAAGAATGAGAAAGTTGTACCCTCATCTTTTCTCTGAGAGATGAAATTTTTTAGGATGAAAATTTATTTTTAGGGGGAAAATTGTAAAGCCTGTAATTTATTATTGAGTAATCTATAATATTTTATACTTGTTAAATGTTAATTGAAGGATTATTTGGTATTGAAATAGATTTAGATGGAGTTTAAAATTATTTTTTTTAAAAAAAAGTACAGTACACGTGAACATTGTCAGTGAACAGTGCAAAACACGTGAACAGTACTTCTGTCGTGAACAGTAACTCTGACATGAACAGTAAGGTAGTGTGAACGGTAACTTCGCGTGAACAGTGCCAAATTTTTTTTCTATAAATAGGGGTCCTTGCACAAAATTTTCACTTCTTCACACTTCTCAAAGGTTCCAAGGCCATATATCACTATTTTCTCTCATACTAAATCTTTCTAAACTTAGATTTCTCTCCAGATCTGTGATTCTGCGTTTGTTCTAAGGGATTTGAAGTTAGTTTCTCTAAGTTTGAAGTTAGTTTCACCGTTTGTTTCTCTTCTCCTTCTCTTTCTCATAGAAGTTCATGGTGTTCTTAGGAGAGACTATGTACTAAAGTCAAATCTTCAATGAATCTTGCGTTAAAACAAGTAATATTCGGTAGATCTGGTGTGAATCACCGTTGTAAGGTAAAGGAAGCTTATTTTAGCCTATGAACTATATTTTGAACGGTTTGGTATGCTATTAAAGAAAGGTTTGAGTTAGAATTGTTAGATCTCTTTGATAAAAGCTAAGATATAAAGGATTTAATACTTGAAAGTTGTTTTCTATGTTGTAACTACTGATAACTGATTTAATAACACTGAGATTTTGCTGATTTATTATAAACTTGTCTTAGCTGAGCTGTTGAAATGATTTTAGTTGTGTTGCATCATATTGAGATATATGTCTTGCATCATTATAGAGCTGAGTTACACGTTTAGGTGGGTAGACGTGAAACGATAGAGCATGCTAAGATGTGTTGTGCTGTCTATGTTGTCTGGATCTACATACCAGAATGGGTCGCTCCCGGACCAGCTCGGTTCCTTCTGGATTACTTAAGTTGTGAAACTAGTTGGAAACTGTTTTTATGTTATGCATTAGATGGGCAGGGAATGCATGGGACTGTTACTGTGAGTAATATTTTGCTATTTATATATATGATTTTATTTTATTTTTGTAAGTTCACCCTTGCATTTTTGTCTATGCTGTTGTGTACGTGTGTACTGCGATGATCGTACGGTGGTACGTGAGCAGATGTAATAGGTGTTACATCTACTTCACAGGTTGAGGGGCCAGTGGAGAAATGTTAGAAGCTAGAGTCAAGTAATTTTGCATTAAAGTCTTTTTTCCTTATATTTTGAGACCTCATATAGAGAGAGCTATGTAGTATAATTTGTGTATTTTGAGTATTATGAAGTAAATGTAATATTATGTTGTTCTATTGGATATTTGTTGTAAGAAACTTTGTTTTATTTTAAATGAGAAGTGAATTTTATACTTATATTCTCTATTATTTATCTATCTTAAATAAGTAAGTGGTGTAGAAATAATGTTCTTGATTCCTTATAAAAAGGGGTCGTGACAAACACCATCACTAAATTTGTCTATTATGGTAAGGAGAGCTCTATGTCATTACTGATAACATGATATGTCGTGCTTATGTGGATGTAGTTGTGTGTTTCTTGTTGTGATTACATTTCTAAATGATCTCGTTGATAAAAAGTTTCCTTATTCTTGATGCCTTGGAATCACATGTGCATTGAAAAATATGTATGTATGTTGTGGACTAAGTCTGGAGACACCAATCTCCAGCAAAGAATGATTGATATATGACATAGGTAGTGAACTTAAATAAAACAAAAAGATAAAAAGATGAATAACATGTTAGTGTAAAAGTAATAAGTTCGATATGTAATGACTAAAGAAAAGAGTAGAGTCATAATGAGAAATATGAAAAAGAAAATGGAATGTGAAGAGAGAAATGGTGATGAGAAAGAAAAGATGATAAGGATAAGTGTGGATAGTTCAGAGATATACTGTGAGTGTGGAAGATAGAAGCGATTTTGAAAATCTTGAGAAAATGAAGGTGGTAGATATTTTTCTTGATTTGCATATAAGAGCACCATAGGCCTCTCACTTATTTCCTAACTTAAACTCCTGACCATGCTTTTGCTAAAAAGGGTTGAGTCGGGACACGTTGTATCCGTGTAGCTGTGTCTATCCAGCAATTATCTATACTAAAGAAGACTTTAAGGGATCCTAGAGATAGTGAAAGTTTGAGATGAGAAATCTACGAATAGTAGAAAAGAAATATAATAAAGTTGTATATTAATGATTATTGTATGTATATGAAAATGTATTGTATTTTTCGATTGATTAATGTATTATTCTTATTTGTGTTGCTTGATATTATTGTGAATTCATGTTTAGTAATAAGAAACTATGTTCATCCTTACAAAAACCTTTCAGGAAATAAATATGACAAATCCCTAGAGATTTGTTAGATTGTCTAAGCTGCTTTATTAGTAGTAGACTAGACAATGTATCTAAGGAGTGGTAGCAGTTATGCCATTGTAGTTTTATTATACGTAGTAATGATGGCTCTGATATTATATTTACCTTAGAAATGATATTAGGATATGATGTACCTTTCGATTACCCTAGTAGTGGTAGGATATCCACCGTATTGCATGGAATTATGTATTTACTTTTCTGGATCATGACTATCATGGAAGACCAAGCCATTTTACTACAGAGTAAAGCACGGGCACTGAAGTGGTAGCTGATGCAGGTGATCTTGGTGAAGATGAAGACTTATTCCCAGAGGAACTAGTAAAGATAGAGGGGTAGTCTGCAGATGATGACAAGTATCATCTTCAGTTTTTTAGTAGATATACTGCTCATTAGGACTTATTGTATTTTGTATTTTGTAAATGATGTAGATAAGTTATTGTTCTTAGATGATAGAACACTCCTTAGTCTTCAGACTCCGGATAACGATCTAAGGGCAGCCTCCGGTCTTTCGTCTTGGGAAGTATTCGGTCTGCCCGAGGTTTAGTCAACCGAGGGTGAGGAGGGTACCTGCAAAGGCACTCCGATGGTAAAGTAAGTGTTCGGTCTTACGTAAGCAAGGTTACTATATTTAGTAAGAATGACATCAGGATGATTAATGTACTGTTTACTTCCCTTTTTATAGCCACTGTATTGGGCTGATGGGCCTGGATGACTTAGGCCTTATTGATTATCCTCTTGATTAGGTATAATCCTCGTTATAAAAAGGGAAGTAAACAGTACATTAAGAGGATTATACCTAATCAAGAGGATTATACCTAATAAACGTTATAAATGGTGACTATTCGGTACCGAGACCTGAGAACCTTAAGGAGTATCTGGTTTGGAGGGTACTCGGTACCGAATACCTAAGAGGTACTCGGTACCGAGTACCCTAATAGGTACACTAGCCCCCGAAGCCTCAAAAAATTTTAAAGATTTGAAGAGGCTTATTATCCAGATCTCGGTCTCAGTGCAATGAGCGGGAGAGATGATTTTGGCGGGAAGATACCATCCGTTTTGATAGTTGGGGATGCTTTTAGGGTTTTGCATTTACTGTTCACCAAGATCTGAAGAGTTACTCTTTTGATAACCGTTGATCTATTGATGATCTTAACGGCTGAGATTGGGCACGACTCTTCATTTGTCCGAAGCCCTTTGCTCTATAAAAGGGGAGTGTGGTCCCTGCCTGATTTTACCTCTTGCTCTGTATCGAAGTCTTATAATTTTCTTATGCGCCGAGTTCTTTGTCTTTAAAACCGAGCTCTTCTTCTCAAATTAAACTCTTTCTCAAGGTATAATTCTTTATAGCCGAGATGGTGAATTCAATAGAATGGGAAGATTCTTTGTCGGATAGGGCCGAAGACCGGGATTCAATAGAATCTTTTGTTAGAATTGTAGCAGACGAGGCCGAAGAGCCCATTAGAGCTATAGGTGAATGTAATGAACCTGCCGAGTCCTCTGCTTCCGCTGAAGAAATGGTACCCAATGCCAGTCCAATTAGGGAGAGGCCGAAGTGTCCACCATGTACAATTCCCGGATATGAGTGGGTGGACGGAGAAGTGGTATCCTACTTCTCTAATTACCAGCGGAACGGCGACCTGAGGCATTTCTTAAGGCTAAATAGGGTTTGCTTGTTTGAAAACGAGGACCCTTATCCCATGGAAATTGAGTGCTGCCGAGGGGATGGCACGCCGAACCCTGATCTAGTATGCTTAGGCGCCGAGTTCAGTTTGGAACGAGGATTTTACGTTTATGATTGTATTTTCAAAGAGTTAGGAGTAGTTTTTCCTTTAGATGACTTTCAAATGGGGGTTTTACGTGTTTTAAACGTAGCCCCCACTCAACTTCATCCGAATGGGTGGGCAGCAATGCAAGCCTTTAGGATCCTTTGTAAATTTCATTATATAGAGCCGACCACCAACCTTTTTCTTCATTTCTTTAGTACACGTCCTTCAGATAAAGCTCGGTGGATTTCCTTGTTCTGCCAGCCCGATTTTCCTCTTTTCAAACCTTATACTTCCTCTTTCAAAGGTTTTAAGACTGGGTTTTTTAAGGTCTTTATTCATCCTGAGGGGGGGAAAAATTACTTTTACGACCGAGAAGGGACTCCTTTGTTTCCTTTTCACTGGACTCGGGTACCTCGCCGATATGACGTGGTGCCCGAGGATATGCTGACAGCCGAGGAGCTGTCAGCTCTTCAATACATTAAGACCCTTCCTCGGGAAATTCCCGCCCGAGGGCTGATTTTGCTGCTCAAGTCCCCAAATCCTCGGATGGACTTGAATGGTAGGTAATTTTCCTAAGTATATTTTTCTAGGATGTCTTGAATTGATTTGAGTTTTCTTTTTTGATGCAGCTCTAATGGCACATCTCGGCTCCGGAATAGGATACCGTCAAGCTTTAAAGCAAAGGATGCCGGAGGGGGTGACGATTGATCAACATCGTCATCCCGAAGTGGATCGCTTGGCCGAGAGGGCCACTGCTCGATCTCCTCCCCGAGATCACAATCAAGCTGAAGGGGATCTTCGAAAGAGAAAAAGCAAGGGCAAGGCAAAAGAGGCCGAATCAAGGCCAAAGAAGAAGCAGGTGCGTGCCGAACCTGCTGCCGGACCAGGAAAGACTTCTCGGGGGGTAACCATTCCTCCCGAGGTTATGTCCGAGAAGTTCTTCGCCGAGGGGGTGAATCCTTCTCGCCTACTCCCACCTCGTCTTCTTTCAGAATCAGGGAAGAAGATAGTAAACGAACAAGATAAGGGGGCTAGGTGGGATTGGTTCTGCGAGTTCTTCTCTCGAGCCGGGGTCATGGCTCGATCTTTGGCGCTTGAGCCTATGCTTGAGCTTGAAAAAGTTAAAGAAGAATTGGCCAAGTGCGAGGAGGTGCAGCTGAATCTCTCCGAGACCAACAAGGCCCTGGAAACCGAAGTGGGTCAGCTTAAAGAACATCTTCGTATCAGAGATACACGTGTCGAGGATATGGAGAAAAAGCTGAAGACTGCTGAGGCCGACAGGAAGGCTAAAGGTCTGAAGTTAGCCGATGCTTTGGCACGGGAGAGGCGGACTAAGGAGCGGTGTGAGGCCGAAATGAAGGCCTTGGAGGTCAAAAGTAACGAACTGATTTATGCTGAGTATGAAGCAGGCTTCTATCATGCTGTTCGGCAGGCTAGACAATTCGGGGAAATACCTTCCGGTTTTCAATTTGATACAGCGAGGGATTTTTTCCAAGGAAGATTCCTTCGCTATTATGAGGTGGCCGACGACCTTGAGCCAAATCTCCTTGCTCCTCGCCAAGTGGAATCGGGTGAAGCCGAGGACACTGGTGCTCCTGAAACTGCTCCTCACGCCGACGGCCCTGAAGAGTCCCTTAATATTGTTGATTGATTTTATGTATTTCGCTTTTCTTTTTGTTGTATTTTTCTTAATATCAATAAATGACGAAGTATTCATGGGAACTTTGTGTTTGGCTTTTTTAATTTTGTTGCTGTGGTCGACCGAAATACCTTGCATACTGAAAAGGTAATAAGATTGAAGTGATTAACCGAATAGTGAGATAAACTTGATAAATTGGAATTCAACCTTAGCCAAGATAGGTCTCGGGAAGGAATCGCCTTAATAAGATTAATAATTCGACCTTAACCGAGACGGATCTCAGGAGGGAATAACTTGGATAAATTAAATTCAACCTTGGCCGAGATGTAACTCAGGAGGGAATCGCTTAGATAAATTGAATTCAACCTTGGCCGAGATAGGTCTCGGGAAGGAATCGCCTTAATAAGATTAATAATTCGACCTTAACCGAGACGGATCTCGGGAGGGAATAACTTGGATAAATTAAATTCAACCATGGCCGAGATGTAACTCGGGAGGGAATTGCTTAGATAAATTGAATTCAACCTTGGCTGAGATGTAACTCGGGAGGGAATCGCTTAGATAAATGAATTCAACCTTGGTCGAGATAGGTCTCGGGAAGGAATCGCTTAGATAAATTGAATTCAACCTTGGCCGAGATGTGACTCGGGAGGGAATAACTTAGATAAATTAAATTCAACCTTGGCCGAGATGTAACTCGGGAGGGAATTATTTTAATATTTTTACTCAACCTTAGCCGAAGTGGATATCGGGAGGGAATAAATTTAACAGACCGAATAAGTAGTTGCCTTGAACAGATGAATTTCATTAAAGTAGTGCCTCATTAAAAACCTTCTTAGGAAAACCCCTTTTTACGTTTTTATAAGGGGAGAAAACCCAAGTGAGGAAAAGAGTGCACTTGAATTTACATTTACATTCATACAATCAACTGAAGTAACGTTTGAGACGAGAAATTCTTGGAATTGGGTCTCCTTCCAATGTTTCCAAGCGGTATGATCCGTTCTTCAAGTTTTCCATTATTCTGAAGGGTCTGTCCTAATTGGCCGAGAGCTTACCATGTCTCTTATCTCGTCTAACTTCTCTAGTTGCTCGCCAAACGAGGTCGCCTTGAATGAAATGCCTAGGCCGAATGCCTGAGTTAAATTTCTTTGTCATTATTCGTTGGCTTGCTTCGTTCATTATGGCTGCGTGTTCCCGGATTTCTTCGATGGTATCAAGGCCGACTGTCAAAGCTTCCGAATTGTTTTCTTCATTAAATTGCTATCTTCTAAGGGATAGCTCGCCGATTTCGACAGGTACCATGGCCTCGGCACCGTATGTTAGCCGAAATGGTGTTTCCTTAGTTGAGGATTGAGGGGTACACCGATATCCCCAAAGGATTTCAGGGAGCTTTTCGGCCCATTCGCCTTTTGCTGAGCCTAGATGTCGTCTTAGTTCCCTGAGAATAACCTTGTTAGCGGCTTCGGCTTGTCCGTTAGCTTGGGGATGTTCGATTGACGCTAGTCGATGCTTGATATGTAACCCTTCCAGGAACTCGTTAAAGCATCAATCCGTAAATTGAAGGCCGTTATCGGTGACTATGGCATGAGGGATGCCGAAACGGGTGATGATGTTTTTCCATGTGAACTTCTGAACATTATTGGCTGTTATAGTTGCAAGGGGCTCGGCTTCGATCCATTTAGTGAAGTAATCAATGGCAACGATCAAGAACTTACATTGCCCCTTTGCTATGGGGAAAGGTCCGAGCAGATCCATCCCCCAAATGGCAAAGGGCCAAGGTGTGACGACCGAATGGAGGTTTTCAGCTGGTTGATGAATCAGGGGACCATGTTGATGGTAGGGTATGCATTTCTTCACAAATTGATCTGCATCTTGAAGGAGTGTCGGCCAATAATATCCGGCCCTAATAATCTTCAGGGCTGTTGTTCGTCCGCCGGAATGTGTACTACATATTCCTTCATGAATTTCTTTGAGTACATATTCGGCCTGATCCTTGCCGAGACATTTGAGTAAAGGGGTGGAGATTCTCCTTCTATATAGTTCTTGGCCGATCATGGTGTATTTCGCGGACTGAGCACTTATCTTTTTTGCCTTATCCGGGTCTGTAGGAAGCTCATTAGTGTTGAGATACCGGATAATATCTACTCTCCAATCGGCCGGATTGTCTATGTAAAAACATTCTTTCTTCAGTATACTTGGCTCAGCTATTTCCTGCTGGATGATACTCTGAAGTTGTCCAGGCCGACAAGTGCTTGCAAGCTTAGCTAGTCGGTCGGCCTCTTCATTAGAGGATCTCAGTGTGTGCTGGACTGCTACTTCGTCGAAAGTTGCGCGCAGTTTCTGGTATTCCTGGAAGTAACATAGCAGTGTATTATCCTTGATTTGATAATTCCCTGAGATTTGGGAAGTTATCACCTGAGAGTCACTGAGGCAGGTTATTCTCTTAATTCCTATCTCTTGAGCCAAACGAAGTCCGGCTAGCAGTGCTTCGTATTCGGCTTGATTGTTGGAGGTCTTGAAGCCGAAACGTAGCGATTGTTCCAAGGTCACCCCATTTGGTCCTTTTAGGACGATTCTGGCTCCACTTCCATGTCGGTTTGATGATCCATCTACGTATAAAGTCCATTGATCAGTAGTCGTCTTTTGGTCCGGATGTAGCTCATTAATGAATTCGGCCAAATTTTGATTTTTGACGGCGCCCCTTGCTTCAAAACGTATGTCAAATTGGGATAGTTCAACCGCCCATGCCATCATTCTTCCTGCCAGCTCAGGTTTTCTCAGCATTTTGCCGATTGGGCAGTCAGTCCTTGAAAATAATGTCGAAGACGCCGAGCTGTATGTACCAAGGCCAAGACTGCCTTCTCAATTATTTGATACCTAGTCTCTGCACTGAGTAGTGTACGACTGGTAAAATATAGGAGGATGGGGTCGGGAGTTTCTTGCATTAATACCGAGCTGATGGCCATTGGTGATACTGCCAGATAAACAATGATATCTTCTTGACTAATTGGTTTAGACAAGATTAGCGGTGTTGCTAGTATAGACTTGAAATGTTGGAAGGCCTTCTCGCATTCGTCGGTCCATTGGAATTTCTGTGCCCTTTTCAGTAGTGTAGTGAATGGACGAGCTATTTCGGCTAATTTAGGTAGAAACCGAGATAGGGCTGCCATTCGTCCTACTAATCTTTGGACTTCTTTGGTGGAGCTCGGACTTTTCATACTTATTACAGCCTGACACTTGTCTGGATTGGCCTGGATTCCTCTTTCTGATAGCATAAAGCCAAGGAACTTTCTCCCTGAAACACCGAAGACACATTTTTCTAGGTTAAACCTGAGGTTATACCTGCGCGCTTCGGCAAACACCTCGGTAAGGTGTGCTTGGTGTTCTTGTATGGTGGTAGATTTTATCACCATGTCATCAACGTAAACTTCCATACATCTGCCGATCTGTTTGCTGAAGATTTTATCCATTAAGCGTTGATAGGTAGCTCCAGCGTTTTTCAAACCGAATGTCATCACCTTGTAGCAGTAATTGGCTGATTCTGTAATGAAGGCTGTTTTTTCTTCATCTGGTCAATACATCCGAATTTGATTATATCCGAAGTATGCGTCCAGAAAGCTCAAGAATTTATTTCCTGCTGCTCCATCAACCAATTTGTCAATGTTCGGTAAAGGGTAGGCATATTTTGGGCAAGCTTTGTTTAAATCCGTGAAGTCTGTGCACATCCGCCATTTTCCATTTGCTTTCTTTACTATGACTACATTCGCTAGCCAGGTAGAATACGTGACTTCTCGGATAAAATTTGCCTTTAACAATTTGCCGGTCTCCTCTTTAATTGCCTTGGCTCTTTCTCCTCCTACTTTTCTCTTCTTTTGTGCTATCGGCCGAGAATTTTTGTATACAGATAGGTGATGGCACATAAAACTTGGATTGATGCCAGGCATGTCGTCAGCGGTCCATGCAAAGAGTTCTTTATTCTTCCACAATACTTCTCGAATGATATCTTGTTCTAGAGCGGTTAAACCGACGCCGAGGTATGTGTTCTGTCCTTGAAGGACGCCTAGCTGCACTGGTTTATTTTCTTCATTTGGTTCTACTCGGGGGCCCTCATCAATCCTAGGATCAAGCTCTACATCTTTCATATCATTGTTGAGTTCAGGGGATACTATATTCACATCCCCCCGAGGTGTCGGTCTGACCCGAAGACTTGCAAAGTAACACTCTCGGGCAGTTTTTTGATCAGCATGAATAGTTACAATCCGTCCTTGGTCTGATGAAAACTTCATAGCCAGATGTGGAGTTGAAACTATGGCCTTCAATTTGTTGAGAGAAGGGCGTCCGAGGAGTATGTTGTAGGAAGTGTTGGCTTCCACCACCAGGTAAGTGATTTTGATGCATTTCCCTTCTCGTTCAGACCCGAACAAGGTATATAAATCAATGCATCCTCGGGTTTCAACTCGCTCTCCTGCAAATCCGACCAAAGGTTCATGGTATTCTCTGAGTTCTTCTTCTGGTATGCCCATTTGTTGGAAAGTCTTCCAATACAAGATGTCGGCAGAGCTACCTTGGTCTATCAAAGTTTTCTTGACTGTACAATTATTAATATCTACACTTATGACCATAGGATCATCTTGTACGGAATCTACTCCTTGAAAATCTTGGTCTGTAAATGTATTTGGGGCGATGCGAACCCGACTACCTAAAGAGATGTGATTTACTGATCTCACATTTCTTAGATGTCGTCTTCTAGCCGAGTTGGTGGCGCCTCCACCTGCAAAGCCACCGGCTATTATGTTAATAATTCGGCGGGGTTGGTTCTCTGGTTCGTATGGCCGCCTTTGAGGTTCCCTATACCTGCTTCTTTGTCTTTCATGTCTGGGACCTCGGTGATTATCACCTCGGGAAGGAGGATGGGCCACAAAATTATGAAGATGACCGGCTTTAATTAAATCCTCAATCCGATCCTTGAGTGCTGCACATTCTTCGATATTATGACCCCTATTTCGGTGATACTTACATACTTTCATCTTGTCAGCTCTGGGAGGGGTATTTGCTCTTCTTGGCATGGTCATTATTTCTGTGTTAAGTGCTTGGTCTAGCACTTTTGCCCTGTTGGTGTTTAAGGGAGTGTAACTTGTATACCGAGGTCCTCTGTTGACCCTGTCAGTGACAAGTCCTTTTTCTTTTTCTTTATTCTTTAGGAGGTTATTTCTTTCACTATCTCTTCGGCTGGAGCCTTGATCAGTTCTCAGCTGGCTTCGGTATTCAGCCAGTTCCTCCATCTGCATGTATTTGGTTGCCCGGACCCTGAGTTCATCTAAGTCCGCTGGAGGCTTTTTGCAGATACTATTGACAAAGGGTCCCGGCCTAAGGGCTGTGGAGAGGTGATGCATAGCCACAGCTGGTTCCAGGTTTCGGATGGAGAGGGCGACTTTACCAAATCTATCCATGAATGCCCTAAGAGTTTCTCCTTTTTCTTGACGGATATTCACCAATGCTATGGAGGTCAACTGATGTGGCCGACTTCTAGCAAATTGCAGCTTAAAGCGTGTGATAAGAGTTGTGAATGAGTCAACTGAAGAGGGGGGAAGCCGGGTGAACCAGCTTAGCGCTGGTCCCCTGAGAGATGTCGGGAATAGTCTACACATGAGTGCATCTTCATCAGTGTAGAGACCAACCTGCGTGGAGAAAATGTCTACATGTTCTTCGGGATCAGTTGTGCCATCATACTTCTCTAACACTAGACCTTTCCAGGCCTCGGGCAGTCTTACCTCCATGATAGAGCTTGTGAAGGGATTTCGACCAGACCTATCTGATTCAGATACTGGGGGTGGAGCTTTTATTTTTGTAGCTTGCAGAGCAGAGGAATCTCCTTGTTCTTGAGAAATTGGAGCTGTATGAGTTGGTATGTACGATCTGATCTCACTTCTCAGATTAGCATTTTCTCTCTTCAATGCTGATAACTCCAGTGCATCCCTCTCTCTCTGTTTCTGCAGCTCAGTTATTTCGGCTTTCATCTGTCTCATGACGGAAGAAAGGTCTTCCTGGCTCATCCTCTCTACTACCACTTCGAGTTGTTGGTTGGGGGTAATATCGCCGTCATACAACATTTCTCTTGTCCTGGTAGGTCCTTCTTGTTGACTTCTTGTAAGCACCATAATATCTCTGCTAATAGAGGGTTCGAGCCCCACGGTTGGCGCCAAAATGTTCCTGGATGATAGAACACTCCTTAGTCTTCGGACTCCGGATAACGATCTAAGGGCAGCCTCCGGTCTTTCGTCTTGGGAAGTATTCGGTCTGCCCGAGGTTTAGTCAACCGAGGGTGGGGAGGGTACCTGCAAAGGCACTCCGATGGTAAAGTAAGTGTTCGGTCTTACGTAAGCAAGGTTACTATATTTAGTAAGAATGACATCAGGATGATTAATGTACTGTTTACTTCCCTTTTTATAGCCACTGTATTGGGTTGATGGGCCTGGATGACTTAGGCCTTATTGATTATCCTCTTGATTAGGTATAATCCTCGTTATCACTTCGGATTAGTGCTAATGCAGATTAATTATTTAATAAACGTGATAAATGCTGACTATTCGGTACCAAAACCTGAGAACCTTAAGGAGTATCTGGTTTAGAGGGTACTCGGTACCGAATACCTAAGAGGTACTCGGTACCGAGTACCCTAATAGGTATAGTTATAATGTATTTTGAAATTATAATTTGTAAATATTAAACTTTTGTATATAAATGAGATCAATGTCTATGAATGTTATTTCAGCTTTTTACTAAATTTATTTATTTTTTATTGCTTTTTTATTATTGAAAAGTTTTATAATTTTGAGTAATTTAAATGAAAATTTTACATTTCCGCATTTTGTGTTATGAAATAGTATCAAAGTATAAATGAAACCAAAGAAACAATACAACATCAAATCAATAGGTATAAGAACAGAATTGTTTCAGAAACTGAATCAACGGATAAAAGGTAACGATCTATAGCACCAAAGGCTTCATGATCCTTCAACATCAACCTGGAAGCATGAGAAGAATTTTTCAGATAAGGAAAGAAGAATCACATTGAATATAGAAGGAGACTGCAGAGAGAATACAAAAGGAAATTGCATACCACACATATAATCCCTCATTTCTGCATAATCCTTCAATTTTATGTTTCTTTAATCTTAATTCCCTCTCCTCAATATAAAATTATTTTTTTAAACTATATAAATAAATAAAGATGATACATTTTACAAAAAGTTTCTTCAGGTTACACTTTCTAAAAATTACGAAGATGAAAATATAAAGATTAAAAAAGTTTTAAAAAACTTGACAAGAGAAAGCTAAAATAGCTTTACAACAACATGTTAGATAATGTCTATCATTTTGCATGTTGTATTCTCAATTTTATAGATTTACAGACCTTAATAAATGTTAGCGACATTCACATATCCGTTGAAAATAATTTTCTTTTTATGTCTTATGATTTCAACATTAATATGAATTTTAGTGACTTTCAAACATTAAATTTTACGTATCATCAATCTTAATTCTAACAAGAATTTTATATTATCATCCAATCATGTGTTGTGATAAAAATGAGAATTATTTATTTTTAGTATAATTAATTAAAAAATTATATCTATCGTGCATTCTAAGTAATTGACAATACATAAAAAATCTTACGATAATGATATATTAAAATTAAACAAAATATATTTAGTATGCAGCATGAATCTTTATGACAGGAGATGAAATTAGGCATGTAATAAATATAAGACTACAAAAATATTTGGTCCACTGAAGTTACGCACACCATGACACCACTATCTCTGAAAATTTTGTTTATCAAATTAGTACTAAAAGAAATTGTCAACACTATATATTTTTTTTAGAAATTTTGTCATTATTTTTTTATTTTTTTTTCATTACCTTGATTCTTTAAAAAAAATAAAATATATATATATATATATATTAATAGAAAAAAGTTTTAAGAAATTAATTAGATGACTAAATATTTTTTCTAAAATTAGTAAATTAACACATCCATTTTAAATTACTAAATTAATTATTTTTTTCAATAAAATTAAGTACTATGCATACAATTATTTTAGAGGCGAAAGTGGGCTATAACAAACAAAGGAGTAATACGACCCAATCCAATGCCGTTTTGTTAATGCTTTCCAAAAAATAAAATAAAAAATCTTACGACTACGACTCCACTACACTAATCATCTGTTGTTTCATTGAGATCTCTCTCTCTGAATATATCGTCGAATATTACGGTGGGTTTCTCCTCCCCCCACCGCCCCCGCCCCCCCCCCCCCTCTCTCTCTCTCTCTGTGTTAGCGTAGAAACGACGCCGTTCCTAGATCTAAGTTTTTTCGTTTTTCTTCTTGTTCGTTTGGTTTTCTTTTCCTTAATTGATTGGGTGCATGCGTTTATTGCGCTCGGGGCTTTTAATTTCCAGCAAGTTTGGATCCCCTTGGCTATGGTACTGAATTGATGTGTTTGGTATTATTGTTCTTATTGTTTATTTGATGTTATTACCGTGTTGGATGATTTTTTTTTCACTTATTGCCGTTTACGCTACTATTGTTAAGGGTTATGGGTGGACCCGTAGTCTAGTTTTGTTCATAAACAGATCTGTGTTAATTTTGGTTCTCTTATGGATCTGATTTGAAACCTTTGATGTTCTGTGCTTGAGGGTTTTGGTTATATATGTATGTATTTAATGGTTTTGGCATTTTGATGTTGAATTTTGTTTTACTCTTGTGTTTCTAGATTTGGTGTTGAATGCATCGGTGTTGGAGTTAGCTTATATTGCTGTTGTCGTGGTAGTATTGCGTTGAAGGAAATGGAGTTGAGAAAACCCTTAACGTGCAAATGGGTTTTCTTTTCTGTCATTGTCATTGTCATTGCTCGAGTTGTGGATAGTTTTTATCTCCCCGGAAGCTACATGAACGCTTATTCGAATAAGGATCCAATATTTGCAAAGGTTAATTCGTTAACTTCAATTGAAACAGAGCTACCCTTCAGCTACTACAGCCTCCCTTACTGCCAGCCTGATCGCATAAAGAAAAGTGCTGAGAATTTGGGAGAGCTTCTTATGGGAGATCAGATTGACAACTCCCCTTACCGGTTCCGGATGAATGTTAATGAGACTGTTTACCTCTGCACGACGTCGCCATTGAATGAGCACGAGGTTAAGCTGCTCAAGCAAAGGACGCGGGACCTTTACCAGGTCAATATGATCCTTGACAACTTGCCTGTAATGAGATTCACGACCCAAAATGGGGTTAAAATCCAGTGGACAGGGTTCCCTGTTGGGTACACACCGCCTGATGGTAGTGCAGATTACATCATTAACCACCTTAAGTTCACAGTCTTGGTTCATGAGTATGAAGGGAGTGGGGTTGAAATTATTGGGACTGGGGAGGAAGGTTTGGCTGTTATTTCTGATGCTGACAAGAAGAAGGCATCTGGGTATGAAATAGTTGGTTTTCAGGTTGTCCCCTGTAGTATTAAATATGATCCTGAAGTCATGGCTAAGCACAAAAGGTATGATACTCTCTCTCCTATAAGCTGCCCAACTGAGCTTGACAAGTATCAAGTGATAAGAGAGCAGGAAAGGATATCATTTACATATGAGGTTGAATTTGTGAAAAGTGATACAAGATGGCCTTCACGCTGGGATGCTTATCTGAAGATGGAGGGTTCTCGAGTTCATTGGTTCTCGATCTTAAATTCACTGATGGTTATATTTTTCTTGGCTGGTATTGTTTTTGTCATTTTCCTGAGAACTGTGAGAAGGGACTTGACGAGGTATGAGGAATTGGACAAAGAGGCACAAGCTCAGATGAACGAGGAGCTTTCTGGATGGAAACTTGTTGTGGGTGATGTGTTTAGAGAGCCTGAGTGCTCAAAGCTTCTCTGTGTGATGGTTGGAGATGGGGTTCAGATTCTTGGGATGGCTGCTGTTACAATTGTTTTCGCAGCACTTGGTTTCATGTCACCAGCATCCCGAGGAATGCTTCTAACAGGGATGATCATTTTGTATCTTATTCTGGGAGTTTCTGCGGGCTATGTCAGTGTACGTTTCTGGAGGACCATTAAGGGAACAACAGAAGGGTGGAGATCAATTTCCTGGTCAGCTGCATGCTTTTTTCCTGGAATTGCTTTCATTATTCTTACAGTTCTGAATTTTATTCTATGGAGCAGCAACAGTACTGGTGCTATACCCATTTCCTTGTATTTTGAGCTGTTCTTCCTCTGGTTCTGCATTTCAGTACCCCTTACCCTTATTGGAGGATTTATGGGCACAAAAGCTCAGCCAATTGAATATCCTGTGCGGACTAACCAGATTCCAAGGGAAATTCCTGCACGTAAATATCCATCATGGCTTCTTGTTCTTGGTGCTGGAACTCTTCCGTTTGGAACCCTCTTCATTGAGCTTTTCTTTATCCTTTCCAGTATCTGGCTTGGAAGGTTCTATTATGTGTTTGGTTTCCTGTTGGTCGTTCTTCTATTGCTGATTATTGTTTGTGCTGAAGTATCTGTTGTCCTCACTTATATGCATCTCTGTGTGGAAGATTGGCGGTGGTGGTGGAAGGCATTCTTTGCCTCAGGTTCTGTTGCTCTTTATGTCTTCTTGTACTCCATTAACTACTTGGTTTTCGACCTGCAGAGTTTGAGTGGACCTGTCTCGGCTACACTTTACCTCGGCTATTCACTACTCATGGCAATTGCAATCATGTTATCCACCGGCACCATTGGCTTCCTTATGTCATTCTACTTTGTGCACTATTTGTTCTCATCAGTAAAGATAGATTGAGGTCCCCCTGTCATCTCTTATTATTAGCTATGCTAAAGGTCAATTAATATAGCTTCTTCTGAGTTCTTTTTTGTAGTTTGATCGCATTGCAGAATATTTGAGTAGGGCAACTTATGCTTCATTTGTTGTCTTAAATAGTTGTCAAATGATTTTACATTGCAATGTTATCTGCAGTTTGTTCTCCTACTTGTCCCCCACAGTAACCTACTCATTCAGGTATTCAACTAGTGTTTGAGCTCTCAGTACGCTTTAAGTATTTTTAGTTCAATTAAGTTGCTTTAGAAAGTTGTAGTTGCAAAACTGTCATCTTATTTTGATACTGTAGAAAAATTATGTTAGATGGATAATTTCATATCTCGCTGTGATGTTCACTGTGCTGCTGGGTGTTTAATTTTTAGCTTCCACACATTCTCGGATAGGGAAAGTATTTGGTATTATACTGTTAAAAGGATGTTATTTAAACTTAATTTGTCCGCAATTTTGGCTTTGTATAATATTATTGTTTCATATTATATTTTATTTTATTTTCTAGCCGGCTGCATGTAAATTTGTGGTAATAATCCTTTGAATATGGAAAATATTGGATTTGTGTAGTATTGCTATAGCACTTGGCTTTTTCGTCTGTTAACTGCGTTCCACTTTTTCGGTGTAATACCCTTAGCAATGACTTTTGACAGGAAAAGTACATGGCAAAATAAAATGCAGGTAGCATAAACTTTTTCTACTGGTATCTGAAAATCCTATTTTAACAACTTTTAAAGGCAATGGCTGCAGTTAAGTTTCCATTTTGTTTGAGGTATTTTTGTCGTTCCTTTTTCAAAATAAAAATTACTTAGCTGATATATTTTATGGAAAGGGGACGAAGAAAAATAAATGAATTTGTCTTGAAGCATACGACTTCAAATCTCAAATATGCATTTAGTTATATGGCTTGAGTTACCCTCCTCGAAAGCAACTTTTGGACATTTTATAATGTTTTAAATATGTTTAGTCTCTATACTTTATATTAATATTAGTTTTTATACTTACAATAACTAAACATTATATTAGGGAAAAAAAAATAACTAAACACTATTTCAGCAGATTGACTATATGGACTATACATTATCATTGAATTTGGTGAAAAATTAAATTTTTAGAAATTTAATTAATCACAGGATTTCTTTTAATAATTTCATCCAAGATTTTTGAGTCTCTCTATAATTCCTCATTTCTCATTATTGGAATAAGAATTATGTAATTCACTCTTCTTACTAGTATTTTTAAAGGTTTATTTGCACATGATTAAATTATTTTAGATAATTTTTAATCATTTTTTTAACTAGTAATGTCATTATAATATTTTTTTAGTATACTATCATTTTGTAACTTGTCTTTTTTTATTTGTTTACATGTCTAGTTTAACATTTTTAATTTTGTCACTTTTGATGTCTTTTTTCCTTTTTAATAACCTAACTTGTATTCTAAATTTATTTCAATTGAAAAGTCTTTAAATATAATTTAAGAAGTTTTTACACATATAATTATTTTTTCATATATATCTTAAATAGTTTGAATATATGTTACATGAACTTTTTTCATTTTTAAAGTCTTCTCTTGTGTAACATTTTTTTTGGTAGTAGATCATGTATCTTTTCCAAATCAATAAAAATTATATGTAAAACATTTTTTTTGTAATGATATTTTTTTATATATTTTTTAAAAGATATATAAATTATGTTGTACACTTTACATAAAACCAAATTAATTTTTTAGAATACTAGTTTCTTATTGTATTCTATGTTTAATCTTTTTTATTTTTAATTTCAAAATATGACTCAAATTTAATCTCTTTGTATCTCAATATGTCAAATTACGGACTTTACAATGAACAATTTGGATGACTTTATTACATAAGAGGAATAAAAAAAATCGTAAAAGACCAAACAAAATAAAATTATAAGAATCAAAGTTTAAATAAACTTAACAAAATTTTGGGACCAAACTAAAATTGGAAAAAATTATAGGAATAAAACCTAGAATAAATAAAATATGTTAGAAAGAACTAAGAGCAAAATATTTAGAAAAATAAAAGAGCACATTCATCACAACAAAAATTGGTTTTTTTATTTTTTAATATTTTAAAAAAATAATTATTAAAATGATAATATTTTAAAACAAATTCTCTAACGTCACTAATAATTTTGTACTTTGCATGTGAAGAACTTTGTTTCAAAATTTTTAAAATAATTTCATATACTACAAATACGAAATTGATTTGGTTTTTTTTCAAAACAAATTATTTTTCTAATGCAGCCTTTCATTTCCTGACGTCGATATCCGTGAACTTATAAGGACGTGTCGAGCAAGCTGTGACCCTCGCTTCTACATGACTAAGCCATTATTTTTAAGTTTTGTCCATTCAAATTTAAATGTAAAACTCTTTAAAAAAATAAAATATATTTAATTATCTAAAAGAAATTAAAAGGTGCAAAACTTGTGGTGACATGAGAAAAAAATATTCCAGATAAGAATTTGTTTTAAAATAATATTATTTTAATAATTATTTTCTTAAAAAATAAAAAATAAATAAGCCACAAAATTCAAGAAAATATAATATTTAGGATGAAATTATGCTGCAAATATGAGTTAGAACCTGGGAATTGTTACACCAAATTTTTGAAGATATAATCTTGTAATATCAAAAGTTCAAGACCAAGTATGTGCAAGATAAAGAGTAGGAAACCTAAAACACCAAGTGATGATAAAGAGAGAAGATAAGAGGATCAAATGTGTTTAGGGAGAGGTATGAGAAGTTGCTGTCGTGAGAATTCAAAGTACTAATTCTACCGTATGCGAACATAAAAGTAATTCTGTTATTCAAACACTCACTTGAATAGCGTTGGGGCAAATTCAAGATTTTGCATATGTCTAAAATTTGAGCCACACCAAATTCAAAATATTTTCAAAATATAAATTTTAAAAAATTTATTAGCATTTAATATATTTTTGATAAAATCTACTCTACCTTTCATACTTGAAAAGGTTTGATCTTCTCTTACACATAAAATAATTATCACTTTTAATTTTTTATTAATAAATAATAAAATTAGTAATTTAATTATAAAAAAACGTTAATATTCTTTAATTTTTAAAATATAAGATGAATCCGTTGATTAAAAATAATATAAAATACTATCTCAAGATTAAGGATACCATAATAAATATTTACTTTTTTTAAAGCACATTTCTTGTAATTGGTTATTTTTAAAAAGTAAAAATATTTATATTATAAGATAATAAAAAAAGTATAAATATATTTTTTTAAATAAAGGTAACAGGGATAAATATGGGTATTCAGATATCTAAAGGGTATGAGTATAAAAATTAAAATTATCATATAAATATAAAATTAATTATATAATTTTTTTTAAAATACAAATATAGAATGAGTACTATAATATCTTATTTGTTACTATTCTTATGAGTCTACTACTACATTAATTTTTTGCATGTTTGTTAATATATTAAATTAATATTATTTAAGCAAACAAAAAAGATAAACTATGCATAATTTAAGTTTTACTCACCAAGAAAATGTATAAATTAATTTAGTTTTTTCTTAAATTATGCTTATGTATAAATGACTGTCGTATTTAGATTTGATTTAATTTTGTTTCTCTTGAAAAAATAATAATTTTGAATAGATATTGTATAATAATAGTTTTCTTAATTTTTTATATTAATTCTTATTAACTTTTTTAAATACTCCCTTACGTGAATGTAATAAAAAGTTATTTTTATCTTTCTATTGTTAAAAATTTGTGAATTATCGATGCAATTTTTGATGGATCGATGTCTAACTATTTTGTCCAACAAACTATCAATACTTCCGTTGGTGAATGATGGTGCCAATACGCACCATAATGTACTAAAAGACGTGCATAACTTACCCATATGTGTTAATATTTATAATTTCATTTATTTTAAAAAAAATATTTACTATAATACTTTCAAGAAAAATATTTTATATTTTTCTAAATTAACTGTTGTAATTATTTTAATATTTTAAAAATAAAAAATATTAATATTTTTTTAATTAAACTACTAACTTTATTATTAATTAATTTAAAATTAATAATTAAAATTATTTTACGTAAAAGAGAGTACCAAACTTTTTTAATTTTACCTTTCTTTAATATTGAAGAAATTTACCTATTGATAACCTACATATATTTATACCTTCACCGTTCTTTTTTCTCATTTCTTTGAACACTCACTCACTCTCTCCCTCTACGCTGCTACTTCTTGGCCGCTGTTTGCCCTCATTGGAGTTTCATTTGGAAAAAGAACATCACCATTGGGATCTAAGTACGTTGATAAGCACTTTAATTAGTTAAATTTTTTATTTAGCTTTATTTTTCATTCGTTTGATAATTTCTATAGTGTTGATTTTAAATGCATTAAAGAGCGGTTATTATTATTATTATTATTATTATTATTATTATTATTATTATTATGTTTTTTTTTTGTTAAAATAGGGAATAATTAAAAAAAATCATCAAATAAAATATTAGTAAAACAATTTTTTTAAGATATTTTTTAATATGTCACTTAATGTATTGTTTCTGTTTTTTTAATAATAAAATAATAAGTATCGTTCTTACAAGGAAATTAAAAAATAAGTATTGTCTATTACATGGAAGATATTCATTTCTTTATTATTAAAAACACAAGTTAGATGATGATATTTATTCTGTTTCTCTTTATCTCGTGGTTACCAGCTGATTATTCCCCTCACGGGTGTAGCACCACCATGCACCTTCAATCGTTCACTACGTAGGCCACCAGGTTAGTAATAGCTTCACCCATCATTATGCTATTTTGGGGAAAAAAAAAAACTCAATTGTTTTATTTGTTAGCCAATAATAATTTAAGATAAATTAGTAAATTGATCTCTTAATATTTAATTTTGTTTCAATTTAGTTCTCTAATATATTTTTTTTATCATTTCGGTGCTTTAACAACTATTTCAAATAATTTTTTTTTATAAAAAAACATTAAATTCGTTAAAAAATTACTGTTCTTCCTTCTCGAAAATTTCAACAAAATCAAAGTATATTCCAATAAATTTTTCAATTGCTTTCTTTTCTTCTTTCCCCATCCATACATCCAAAATGTATTTTTCTCCTTCTTCAAACTCCAATAAAAGAATTATCATTTCTTTTCCTTCTCTTACATTTTATCTCCACATTTTTCCTCTTTCAAACACTGACAAAAATTTTCTCTTTTATCATCCTCTTCTTGCACTCATCTGCCTCCACAACTCATTCCCAGTCCCCATTAAACTTTGACAAACTTTTGTCTCAATACTTTTGCCTATCTCTCTATCTTCTCCTAATGATCCCAAGACTCAACAAAAAACTTAACGAAAAATAAATTTTTTGTTGAAGTGTGAATGGGGTATGAAATGAGTTGTGAAAGCGTGACTTAAAAATAAGAAGATGAAGAAAAATAAGGAAAAGAAAATAGAAATTTTTTTGTTAGAATTCAAAGAGAAAAAAAATAGTGTGGAAGAAGGGTAAGGGGAAGGAAAAAAAGAAAAGGAAAAACAGAGGATGAAAAATAAGAAAATTTGTCTAAATTTGAAAGAGAGAAAATGGTCATAAAGGCGTGGATGAGATAAGAGAACTAAGAAAGAAAAGAAAATTAGACAACTAAAAAAATCCACAAAAATGGAGTTAAACTAATTTTTTTATGGAATTAATATTTTTAACAAAAATAGACATATTTAAAACCCTCTTGTAAACTAAGAAACAAAAATGAAAGAAAAAAAAAAGAGTTAAGGAACCAAACCAAAATAAAACTAAAAATTAAAAGATCAATCTACTAATTTAGCCATTAATTTATCATTATCAACTACATAAGTTATCATTGTCTCCAACATCAATTGCTGAATTTAAATTTTTAAGGCTGACCGCAATTATAGTAAAAGAATAATTAGTCCAAGACGATTCACATATTTGACACAAATTTTTACATCAAGTTTATCCAAAATGTCTTTGTTCGTGTTTCCCCCACACCATATGCGTGTCGTCTTTGGCATTGCTGCCATTGGCAGCAATAAGCAATAGTAAAGACTAGTTGGTGGCAAAATTTTGTTGACGAGGACACTTTGTCACTTGAATTATATATGGTGTGGTGCCTGATCTAGAAATATATGCTAAGCACCATGTCTTAGGTGCCTGAATTATATATTGATTCAACACAAAATCTGGACAAGTCATCAAAATTTCATTTGCACCTTCTAATCAAGAAACCCAGGTTTCTACAATTGGACAGCTGCTCTGAGAAGGCTCTCCATGCACCAGTTCTATTTACATCCTGCTCAGCAAAGCATCGGTTATTATTTCAAATAATCTGGACGCAGTTCATAGATCATCCAAATACTAGCCTTATGGCTACAATTCTGCAATTTTCATTAAAGCATATTCATATTTGAAAATAAAGTCTCTAACCTCTGTCACTTCTGGCCTTGTCAGTGAGTGTACGGTAGGAGAGGAAAAGGAGAAAGGATAATTGACAAATATTTGGATAAAATGTATGTCAAACTATTCCAATCAATTTCTCTCCCACCAATCATATCCAATGATTGTTCGGAGTTAATAATGTTCAGATATTAATAGCAAAGTTTTAAGTGATTCATTCAGAAAATAAAGGAAGGAAACTTCTGCCATACTATATCAACATTCTCACAGGAAAAACAAATTTTAGAGAATGAACATAAGACACACAATGTTAGGATTAGGAAACCAGAGATTAGAACAGAAATGAGGGCTTTAATGAATCCGAAAACAAGGTCAATGAGCAGATACAAGACAGGAATTATTCCTTCTCCTAGAACAAAAGCTCCACAGAGAAAATAGTTCCTCTTCCCACCCAAAAGACCTAACAACCAAAATGAACCCCACTTGAAGAAAGGTACCAAACAGTATATTTGAATAAATTTACAATCTACAATGGTGCCGATTTACACAGCTATATACTTATTTCTTTCCTGTATCAGAATTCAAACCAAGGAAAAATTAGATACGAGTTACAACAAATAATATTTTGAGGCCCCAGTAATTAGCAAGTCTATTTAAATCTTTGAGCATGTTAATTAACATAATATGAAAAATGCCATAAGAATAAAGAGGAAGACTCACTATTGAGAAGAGATGATTTTATCTTATAATCGTTTCATCAAAGAAATTACAAGGGATAGCTTATATAGGTGCTGTTAGCTTAATGCTATAAGTGCGTAAAAGAAAATCAGAAACGGAAAGCATAGCGGAGTTTGTTACAAGTCTGTTACAAAATTAAAGTGGTGAGTTATCAATGTGGGACTCGATATATGATTTGGAGGAAGGCTGTAATATAACAAACCACTTGAATTGTCATCAGGTAAACACAAACGAGAAGCCATAAACATAGAACTACTCATAACAAGTTCAGAGGCAAATATATTATCTGAAAATGCATGCATTCCTCTTCAACAAAATACACGGAATGACTGCATAAACAACACATTTCTATAAAACTTTACTCTCCTTATTTATGTATGCCTTCAAATAGAATTGTTAGAAAGTACTATCTTGGAAGTTGCCTAATGCTTACAAAAACCCAAAAAAGATTGTTCCAAAAGGAAGGTAATTGTTTTACAATGAAACAAAAGATGGTTTAAGGACTGAGAATCCATGAGCAGAGACACAGAGAGAATCAAGAGAAACTGAAAACTATGATTTTTTATTTTTTTTAATTATGAAAAGCTAGTACAACTCAGATCAATGATAGCTATTTATTGAAGCTTACAATAAGAGGAAAAATACAAATAGCTAATGCTGAGTTATCATGAATCAGAGATAGGAGGCAGAACATCGGATTCAAGTGGAGAATCTTGCTTAGATTGTAATGGAATCTCCATGATGCCACAGAAATCTCAAGAAATAGGATTCATAGATCAAAAATAGCAGAGCTATGGTTTGGGACCAAAAGCTCTGGATACCATGATAGAATCCATGAGCAGAGAGAACAGAGACACAGAGAATCGAGAGAACTGAAAACTCTGATTTTATTGAATTGTGAAAAGCTAGTACAACTCAGATCAATAATAGCTATTTATAGAAGCTTGCATAAGCGGAAACTACAAACTGCTAATGCTGAATTCAGTTAAAACAGTAACACAGAAACAGTACAACAGAAATGTTAATTAACAGAATTTGAAAAGAATTACAGTTGACCTGAACTATATTCACACACTAATACAACTTTGAGTACTATTTCATATAGTATATGCATGAAATTCCCTATAAAAACTACTTGCCACCAAAAACACAGTTTCAAGAGCATACAAGATAGAAAAATAAATAATGAAATACTACGTAAATATTCACTTAATATAAATAATGATTGTAATTCTACCTTCCTTGGAGGTGATGTTCTTCCATTTATCCTTGAGATCAGCAGGCGTACGAGTCTTATGAAATACATGGCAACCAAATTCCAAAATTTTCCTCCAAGGGATATTCTGATTTTCCATTGAGAACTTTAATACTCCCTCCTGCAATGCAAGAAACAAAGCAAATGCTATAGTTGAGAAATAAAAGCCTTGTGCAGCTATAATATCTTAGATGAATATTTTATAGCTTGTCCAACTGTAAAAGTTCCATAATTGATAATGAGTTTTGCAACTTTAAAGTTCACAATAATATTTGAAAAATATAAAATGTTTACCAGGAAGTTAGAAACTGATAAGACATATCCTAAATACATGGGACATCATGAAAAAAAAAAATCCTAAATACATGGGATGAATGAAAGAAATAGATTTATATTGTTCTGTCCATAACAAAACCTGTGTATCAATCAGGAAGTAGAGGTATTAAATTGGATTGAATACCAAAGGTAGCCACCATATAGTATGTTGAGAAGAGGCAATTACATAGGTCTATGAAAGGAGAAACAAGAGTGATGCAAGGGATGCTAACTGTTCAGAGTTGGTTAGTTGCAACATAACTGAAAGTAAGAAGAGCTCATAACAGAATAGGCACAGGTTATGGAAGAGACTGCATCAATTCACATGTTTGTGTTTGACCTGAGAGCAATGGAAGCTATTTCTGGCTAATGGTTATCATACTTCAATCAATTGGAAGATTATTGGACTTGATTTCAGCTAGTCAGGCCATTTATTCTACCCTTCACCTTGAGAACAAGGTTTTACTGTGGGGAGGGGGGATATTGTTAGGTAACCCCCATTAAAGTTACTTATGGCATGCTAGTTAGGGACCCATTAGTAGTTAGTTAAAATAAGAATGTGAGGCCTTATCATTATCCCCACCATCATAAGAATGAGATTGAGAAATAAATTCGAGATATACTACAGCAGGGCATTATTTGTCCTAGCTCAAGTCCTTTTTCCAGTCTTGTTATCTTAATTAAAAAAAAGGATGCTTCATGGCATGTGTGTGTCAATTATCGAGCCTTGAACAAAGGTAACCATGCAAGATAAATACCATATTCCTATTGTCAATGAATTATTGGATTTGTTACATGGGGCGCATTATTTTTCTGAGTTAGATTTGAAATCAGGATATAACCAGAATAGAATGAAGGATAAGGACATCTTCAAGACTTTCTTTTCAGGGGGGTCACTATGAATATCTTGTAATGCCTTTCAGCTTGAGAAATCACCTGCAACATTTCAGTTCAGGGAGCAATGAATTAGATATTAAGTCTTTTTTGCAACATTTTGCATTGGTGATCTTTGAAGATATCCTAGTATATAGCATTGATTAGACAACTCGTCCAGCATCTTTCGAAGGTGTTACAGGTGCTGAGTGATAACAGATTTGTTGCTAATGGGACAAAGTGCAGTTTCTAGAAAAAGCAGATTGAGTATTTAGGCTACATCATTCACGCTGGGTATGGCGGCAGACCCATCAAAGGTTCTGATAAAACCCAACGTTTAAACTGAATATGAAAGACTCTTCTTTATTGCTGAACCTAATCCCCAATGCTACACCAATGTGGTACAGATTACGAATAGGAAGAATGGTCACAAAATTCAATAACCTGAGGTGATTCGAGAGACCTCACTCTCCAGACCAGACTATTCTATTCCAACCGTAAAAAACTGAAAACTAACTATCTGGGCTCTTATTTATTTACTAACAGAGCCAGCTGTCCATTATTAACAGAATTGGTTATTTACACTTTTATTTTTCTGACTAGTCTTCTTTCTCCTAGTACATACATGTTTGAATCTATCAGGTTCAGAGTGTGCTTAACTAGTGTAGAAGGGGTTTGAGGATTTTTTGGACTCACTGGTGAAAGTTCATTGCTAGTTATGGTAAGATAGCTAAACCATTAATTGATTCAACAAAGGAGGGTTTTAAATGGGAAAAGGAGGAAGCTACTGCTTTTGAGTCCTTAAAAATGGACTGTGACATCTGCACCTATTCTTTCTCTTCCTAACTTTGTAGAAAGGTTTGAGGTGGAATGTGATGCTTCCACAAGAGGTATTGGTGCAGTCCTCATCCAAGGGGGTAAGCCAATTGCTTACTTTAGCAAAGCTTTGTCTTTGAGTCATCTTTCAAAGTCAATTTATGAGAAAGTGTTGATGGCATTGGTGCTGGCTATTCAAAATTGGTGCCACTACTTAGTAGGAAGGGTTTTGTTATTTATACTGATCAAAGAAGCCTCAAACACCTCTTTCACCAGCGTGTGCTTTCTGCTTATCAACAATTTTGGTTAGCTAGACTATTGGGTTTCATTTCAAAGTTGTATACAAGCCAAGTAGAGAGAGCAAGGCTGTTGATGCCTTGTCTTGCCTGCATGATGAGGGACAGTATAATGCATTGGTGTTCTGTCCTATTTGGGAGCAAAGCAAGAAGATTCAAGAGGAAGTGCAGAGGGATCCTGTCCTAAAGAAAATTATTTATGATATTCTGTTTTGTACTGATTCTTGACCAAGCTATTCAATGCAACCTGGCGTTTTATTACATCATGGCAGACTGGTTTTACCAGCATATTAAACTTATATTCCTCTTCTATTACAAGAATTTCATTCTTTTACGGGTGGACATTCAAGATTCTTGAGAAGTTACAGGTGGCTGGGTAACAATCAGTATTGGATTGGAATGAAGAAGCAAATCCAGCAGTTTGTTCTTTCTAGTGACACTTATCAATGTCAGAAATATGAAGCCGCTCCCCTGTAGGGTTTACCCCAGCTGCTCCCCATTCCTACTTGGGTTTGGGAAAAGATCTCCATGAATTTTATCACTGGCCTTCCCAAGTCCAAGGGCTAAGATGCAGTACTAGTGGTGGTGGATAGATTGTCCAAGTATGGACACTTTATCTTGTTGAGGCATCCTTATACTGCTAAGAAGATAGCTGAGCTTTTTGTAAAGGAGATTATTTGGTTACATGGCATGCCCTAGTCTATTTTGAGGGATCGTGACTCCATCTTTATCATTGCTTTTTGGAAGTAATTATTTTCTCTACAAGGCACTCAGCTGTGGATGAGTTCTTCCTATCATCCACAGTCTGATGGGCAAACAAAGGTGAAAAATTGGTATTTGGAATCATGTTTATTGCTTTGCTTCTGAGCAACCTAGAAATTGGTCCCTTTGTGTGTCTTGGCAACGTTAATACCACTCATCTCCTCCATTGGTACTACCACATTTGAAGTGGTCTATGGTCATAAGCTTCCTACTGTTGTCAAGTATGGTGAAGGAGAATCACATGTGGAAGCAGTGGAAAGAGATTTGAAAGACTGTGATTAAGCACTTCATCAATTAAAATCTCATTTAACTAAGGCTCAAGAGAAAATGAAATATTTTGCTGACATGAAACGGAGAATGCAGAATTTTTCTATTCAAGAGAGGGGATTTTTGAAGCTGCATCCACATAGGCAGCAATCAGTTTCTCAGTGCATTCATCAAGAGTTAGCCGCCTACTATTTTGGGCCCTATCAAGTCATTGAGCATTTGAGAGAAGTGTCTTACCAATTAAAACTTCCTACTAATTCAAAGATGCATCCTGCTTTCATGAGTCATAATTGAAGAAGCAACAATAACAAAGCCTTATCCCACTAAGTGAAGTCAGATAGATGGATCACATGACGCTATTAAGGTAGGCTAAAAACCAAATTTTTTACCTTACAATACTTTGCCCCTAAAGTTTCACCTTGTCCTCAAGGCGAAGGATTAAGTAAGTGCCTTGAGTAGTTGCTGAAATAATGTCCAACTGATATTCCAATTGATTGAACAATTCCATCTTGCAGCCAAAAATAGCTTCCATTCCTCCTAGGTCAAATACCAACATGTGAATGCATCCAATCTCTTCCAATACTATGTTTTCTTTTGTATCTTTAGTCCTTGTTATGAATAGTTAGAATAAACGTATTAGGATTAGGATTTATTTTAGTATTATAATAATGGACTTGGCCTAGTAGGGTTACATATGTATCTTTATAAATATAAGGATCTCTACACATTGTAGGGTATCCAATTCCAGCACAATAATCTGTCTCTCTCTCTCTCTCTCTATGCTCTTAATCTCTACATGGTATCAAGAACTTTTTAGGTTCTCTCCTTGGTCGCCACCACCCCTGCAGCCGCCACCACCGCACCACCACCGTGCCACTGCCGCCGGAAAAAAAAATAGCAGCTTCAGAAAAGGCCAACCATGGTTGCTGTGGGGATGAAAAATTTTTCCAATGACTAGAATATGCAGTAATTCAATGTTTACAATTTGAGTGCAGCGTTACAATGTTTGAACATGATAGGCAGGATGTGCAAGATGCACAGCACAAGGGGGCTGTTACGGCGATTGTATTTCTATCCAAACTTACTGATGTTAAGCCGGATGGAGATGGTATGAACTATATGGAGTGAAAGTATTTGGTTGAGATTAGCTTGGGTAGAATGAGAAAAGATAATCATTTGACTAAAACAGCACCTGTCAATTCTAAGGATGTTGACACATTGAAGATACGCGACAAAAAGATCCTTGCATTGCTAGTAAACTCTATTGATAGGCGAATACAAGCGATTATTATCCATTGCAAAACCGTGAAGGAGTTGTGAGATTTTTTGCAATTTATTTTTGGAAAATCTGATAATTTGAATCCGTTATATGCTCTCTTGTAGGAAGTTTATTGACCCAAACAAAATAAGCAGAAGCTAATGAATTATTTTTTGGAGTTTAAGAAGCATACTGAGCAGATACAATCTCTTTTAGCCTGCAAAACTATTTACGAGATGATAGCACAACAAAAGAAACTCATAGCTTTAAGTTGGCTCTTCAGACTTAATCCGGAATATGAGGTAGTTCAGTTCAGATTCTGTCAAGTAAGCAGGTTGATAATCTTACCGATGTCTTCTCCAAAGTTATGCAGTCTTCCTTTGAGAATTGTACTATTGCAAATGGCAGAAGCTGATGACTATCAAAGTCTTTACTACCTTTTGCTGAGTCCAGTCTTTTACGTCAAGAATTTGATTCCATTTCTTAAATTCCCTTTTTGTCATCAACTAAACTGAATATGCATCACCTATCTCTGCAATCTTTTCTACGATATCTGCTGGGTTCTTCTCTGCTTGTCTTTCTGTGCTTTTTCCCAATCCTTGGATCAGCTTTCATATTGCATTCCATCATTTTTGCCATCATTTGTTTGTGTGCTACAATAGATTGCCTCATCAAATTCATTTGTTCCTCACTGCATCTCATCAAATTGCTTCTCCAACTTCTTGTTTGAAACCAACTTGCTTTTTCCAAATGCATTTCAGGTGATTTCTATGCAAGAAATTGATATTCCTTCAAGAATTTCACATCGCTCAACCACTTGAGTGATAAAAATTTACAAACACTCCAGGTTGAAATCGACTACTAAAAGGTTGAAAGCAAGAATTGAGATGTTTCCTCACCCACAGCTCTGAATCAGAGCTCTTATGCCAATGATAGAAACAGGTATCTTTATTAAGAAATACAAGAAGAAACTCCCAATATTATAGAATAAAACACACACACCCAACAGTTCTTCAAGGGACTGCACCTCCTAAGCCAAAAGCCCTAACTCTCCCACAATTGACAAGTTGACCTCTCTCTCTTCCTCCCTCTTATTTATAGAGGCCTATGCCTTCTTTCTTCAACAATTCAACCACCCCAAATTACAAACTAATTAAGGCTAACTCACTAATATATGATAACTATGTCCTTAACTAACATCATAGCTAGCTACTAATGGGGATTACCTAACAGAAGTGTGCTGGATAAATAACCAGAAAATTGCTAATAGCAGAAAAATTTTGCCAGATGTATTACTAGAAAAGTGAATGGCAGTAACAATTTGCTAGAAGATGTCACCATAGAGGACACTGGAAAGCTGCTGAAATTCACTGAAAAAGGTCACCATAAGCTCACCAAAAAGGTCAACAATAAAGGAGGGCAGCGGGAAGAAGGTGGAAGCAAAACTACTTGCATGGGAGCGACTAGAGAGATGAAACAACCAATCCTTATCCCACTAGATAAACTATATGGATCACATGATGCCATTGAGTTTGGTAAAAAACCAATTTTTCATAAATCTAATTATTCAAAAGTCTCTTTTAGTAATTATCTAAGGTTTTTTTGCGTCTCTGCTAGGAGTCAGGATCCTAAACCTAATATCTTTGTAAATACTAACTCAGACAAGGCCAAGCCTTGGCTGGTTTACTCTAGGAGAAAAAGGGCAGTTAATATTGACAATTAGCAGTTAGCAATTAGGAGTTATCTTTCTGTTTCAAAGCCCCAGCTATAAATAGTAGCTGGGAGAGTTAGTTAGGGGTCTTTTGAAAGTTAGTTTCTAAAACTTGGTAGAGAAAATTCTCTGAGGAGCATTGCTATGGGGTACTAAGTTGTATGCTGAAAGTTCATCAATTCAATAAAGAATTCATAGAGATTGTCTTTTCTTCCCTCTTTTCTTGTGAACATAACAGTCTCACTCGACCCCTTTTTATCAAAGTAAGAGTCAAGCAATCTACTCTCCTTACTAGTGCCTCCAAAGATCTTCTCTGCACATGACCGAATCACTTTAAATGATTTTCAATCTTCCACTATAGATGCTACTTCAATATTCTCCCATATACTATCATTTCATATCTTGTCCTTTTTTGTCTGTTCACTCATCCTCCTTAACATTCTCATTTCTGTCACTCCCACTTTCTTCTCGTGTTGTTCCTTTAAGGTCCAATATTTACTACCATATAGGATAGATGATCGTATTGCAGTACTTCAAAACTTTCCTTTCAGATTGGTAGGTATTTTATGGTGACAAATAACTCCTAATGTCATTCTCCATTTTTACTACATAACTTGTATTCTGTAATTATCATCTTCATTAATTTTTCCATCATTCTATATAATCAATCCCAACTACCTGAAATTGGAAACTTGCAGTATAATATTATTCCAATATTCACTTCTAAAGCATGATCCTCATCTTGTTTTTGCTAAACCTACAATGCATATACTCTATCTTACTTCTACTCAAGCGAAAACTCTTAAATTCTAAAGTTTCCTTCCATAACTCAAGTTTAACATTAACCTCTTCTTTCGAATCCTCGATTAACACTATATCATTTGCAAAGAGCATACACTAAAATATAATCTTTTGTATGTCACTTGTAAGCATACTCGATCCCAAGCCCGGGTAAAGGAGGAGGGTTGTGTTAGACCTTCACTAGTCAACGTAAAACTTGTGGAAACCTTCTATGTAGATTACACATGATGACTAGAGAGATGAAAATACAAAAGAAAAGTTGTGAAAATAATTCCATATTATAGGAAAAAGGCTATAGAATTGTGACTCATGGAGGTTGGTACCACTCTGATACCATGATGAATTGAGGGAGATGAAGAGAGGAAAAATAATGTGGAAAGAAATTAGAGAATGAAGAAAACTTTCTTTTTCAAGATAATGTAGTACATAGGTTTTGCATATCATCCATGTATATGGACTCTTAAAAGAATTAGTGAAGACTATTTCCTATGCTACCAAGGGCAACTCCTACTCCTAGACACCAATACCCTATAGTACTAAATGCATTTTATCACATGACACATACATGAATGAAATGTTATTTCCTAAGAGCATTATCCACGAGTATTTCCAATATCTTTATTGCCAACGGTCTATCATAACACAAATGTGTTCTACCATATCATGCTTTCGGTTTAATCATGGGAAACAAACATGCTACTTCTCGCAAACTCATACACTTAGGGCCTATTCTAGGTAGTTGCATGTTTTCAGTATTTTATTTTTAAATGCAAATTTCAAAACAAAACCTGTTTCACTAAAATGGAGTTGAATTGATTCATAATCAAATTTCAAAATAATTTTACCTTAATTTTTGTTTTTAGTTGTAGAACAAATCATTCAATTCTTATATCTCCTAAAATACACATAACAATTACCATAATCATTATCACTGTCATCATTGTCATTGTTGTCACCAATTAACTGTCACCACCATAACCACCAGTAGTTAATGACCAATGTTGTCACCACTACTACCATTATCATCACCACCATAATAGTCACCAACGTTGTTCTCATTACCATTATTGTTATCACCTTCACAACCCTTCACAACTATTATCATTCGTGCTACCACTGACACCATCACCAATATCACCAATACCGTTGTCAACTATCAAGTTATTGCATTATCACTAACATAGTTGTTATCATACCAGCATCATGTTCGCTACTACCATAACCACCACCACCACTGTTTCTATCACCACAAGTCTATCACTACTTCTTCCTCTCTCTTATTCTGACATTCATCATCAATCCATCACCAAACAAGCTTCGTTTGAAATAAAAACTTCTGTTTGAATTTTGAAACCATTTGACATTATTAGAGCACCATATCAATAAATAAGTATGTTCTATAAAAACATGGGATTTCAAGAAACCCATACCTTCAGTACTTTTTCTTCTTCATCTGTCCAACGTAATCTCCTACGCTTTGCAGTCAATGAAGCCTGCTTCATGCTGCATTCAGAAACAATAATAGACTAAAGATTCGGCTCCATCCAAAAAATAGTTTAAGCCGCTCACAACAAAAAATTGCAACAAATCAATAAAACATGTATTCATTCATACATCCATGGTTTAAACGCATTGATGCAACTGCAACATCTCAGTTATGGTTGCAGTAGCAATTGCCACCAACACGGCTATCGCAATTTAAACCTTGATGGTGCCATAGTTCCAAATTGCAGTTCGCAAGCAACCGAACACAATATTCGACGAATGACTCACCCTTGCAAGGGTGACCTCAGTGGTTTTCTCAAACTTTTCGAGTCTTGAACTTCCGCATTCACATCCCGAGCCAATTTCCCTATACTGCTTGGTAACAACGATTTCCGCACAGAACCAACCTTCCTTTTCTTCACTGAGATGCCCTCAGATTCGGAATCGCCAGTCTCACTCACAGAACTACCCGTCGATGTCACAGACACCTCTCCTTCATCTTCTTCAGATTCCGTTTCAGAAACGTAAGGTCCATCCTGAACCGGGTTCACGTTTTCTCTGCCACGTGTGGCATTAGAATCGGCACGTGTTTTCAGAAAGGTAGACAAGGCTTTCTTTGCGACCATTGCTTTTTCCCTCAACTGTTGACACGTGTCCACGGCACGCTTGTACCAGCAGTAGGGGCAGTAGAAGTTACCCAAGGAGTCAAATTTAGGTTCGGAGCCGATGCAGCTGGCGTGGGCAGCGACGGGGCAGTCCTTTTCGGAGCAAACCAAAACTTCCTCTTCCTTGCCTCTGTCGTCACAACATATGCAGATGCTCCTGTCCAACAAGTCCACAGGTTCGGGTCGGGGTTCGGGTTCGGGTTCAGCTTCAGCTTCGGATTTAATGCAATCGTCATCGTCATTCTCGGTATCGTAAACGGTGGCGATGCGTTGATCAGATAAGAGAGGAATGGCGGAGAAGGAAGGACCGCTTGCAGAGGGCACACTCCTCCGTTTGCACAAACTCTTTACTCTCATTGTTCGCTACTTTTGTGTTTTTTTTTTTTTTCAAAGGAAAATCGATTGTTCCCCCTCAAATATGTTGTGTGTAATTGTTATAGTGAAGAGGGTATCCTATATATATTTATATTATGCGCTTTTTTAATCTTTTTATTTGGCTGCGTTAAGCATAGATACGTTAATGATTTAAAATGTGTACGTTTATTAAATTAATTTATTTTAAAATATAAATATATAATTTTAAATATAAAAATATAATAAAAAATTTATTTATCAAAATAAATTATTATTTAAAATATGTATAATTTAGTATTTTTTTAATATAAATAAAATAATATACAAATATCATATTTTTAAATATAAAAATAAAATTTATATTATTTCATGATATCATAAATTATTTATTATTGTAAAATTTTAAATAAATAATTATAACAATAAATTATTAAATATAATAAATTTGTTAATATATGTTATAAAATTTAAATAAAAAATCTTATAATTTTTTATTTATATATTTGTTGAATTAAATTTATATGATAAATTATTTATTTATAATTATAATTATAATTTAAAATTATTAATAAAATTTTATTATATAATTATTAAAACATGATATGTTAGTTAAAAATAATTTATCAGACTAATATATAAAAATTAAAATATTTATTCATTTAATGTATGAAATTTTAAAAATTGCCTTTAAAAATTAATATACATTAAATTATATATTAATATTTAAAAATAAAAATATATTAAATTTTTTATATATAAATAAAATTACAATACAAAAATATTGTAAATAAAAATTAATAATCATATAATATATATACTGAATTTGAAAGTTTACATTTTGATAAAAAAAAAATATGAAATTGAGTTTTTTTTAAATGATTAAATTATTTTATATTTTTTGATTATTTAATAGAATTACTAGTGATTGACATTATAAAGAAATTAATTTTATTTAATAATAAATTAAGTATAATAAAATTATGTTATTTGAATCATAAAATTAAAATAATAAATTTATTAATTCTTTTATATAATTATTTTTTTAATTTTTAAAAATAATTAATATAAATTAAAAAAATAATTAATATAGTTTGTTTATTATTTATTATTTTAATTAAGAATTAATAAAAATAAATATATTTATAAACTAATTTAATAATAAAATAATATTTTAAAATTATATTAAAAGAATAACTATTAATTTAAATAAAATTTAAAAAAAATAAATTTAAAATGCTATATAAAAAGAAACACATAGATTGAACTAAAAATAAGTAAAAAAATATATATTATTATTATGTCTCTGATTATTTTAAAAATATATAAATATAACTTTAATATAAATACATTAAAATACTATATTACCATTAAAAAAAATGTATTCTAACCATTTTGATGCAAATATAGTAAATTATATATTTAATTTTTATTTTTAAATATAATTTTTTGTCAATCTCTCATACATTATCTAATTCTATAAAAAGAGGTTAATATTTAGTGAATTTGATTTAATTTTTTTAATTAAAAAATATATAATTTAAGAATATAACATAATAAATAATTATATTAATAAAAAAATTGTACTGATTTCATATTTTTATGTATAATATCTGCATTTTAATTTATATCTTAAAAATTAATTGTAAATTCATAGAATGACTAAATTTTTTCATTATAAAGAACTCTTTTTTGCGTTTGTAATTGTCAGGCTTGTGATTTATTATTGAGTAATCTATAATATTTTATACTTGTTAAATGTTAATTGAAGGATTATTTGGTATTGGAATAGATTTAGATGGAGTTTGAAATTATTTTCTTAAAAAAAATGAACAGTAAAACCGCGTATGAACAGTACAAACCGTGTATGAATAGTACAAACTACGTATGTACAGTGACTACTGACGTCATATATGCGTACAGTGTGTGTACAGTATTTTCTGGCGTGAATAGTACCCTGAACAGTGTTTCCAACATGAACAGTAAGGCGGTGAATAGTGTTTCCAGTGATGAACAGTCAATTCTGGTGGTAAACAGTAAATTTTGAAAATTTTCTATAAAAAGGTGGCGTCACACGAAATTTTCATTTCTTCACCCTTATCCAAGGTTCTCAAAGATTCTAAGGCCATATACTGCTATTTTCTCTCATAATAAACCCTCCTAAACTTAGATTTCTCACAATATCTGAGATTCTACGTCTATTCTGAAGGATTTTAAGTAAGTTTCTTTAAATTTGAAGCTAGATTTACTGTTCGTTTCTCTTCTCCTTCTCTTTCTCATAGAAGTTCATGGTGTTCTTAGGAGAAACTTTGTTCTAAAGCTGAATATTTGGTGAATCTTGCATTAAAACAAGTAATATTCAGTAGATCTAGTGTGAATCATCGTTCTAAGGTAAGGAAAGTTTACTTTAACCTATGAACTACGTTTTGAACGGTTTAATATGTTATTTCAAGATATTTTGATATGATTTTGTTAGATCTATTGAATAAAAGCTATTTTCTAAGCTGTAACTGCTGTTAATTGATTTAAAATGCTAAGATTTTGGTTGATCTATTGTAAACTTGTCTTAGCTGAGCTGTTAAAATAATTTTGGCTGTGTGCATCATGCTGAGATATCTATTTTGCATTATTATAGAGCCGAGTTACATATTTGGGTAGGTAGACGTGTAACGGTAAGTTCATATTTAGCTGTGTTGTGTTGTGCTGTCTGGATCCAGATACCGGAATGGGTCGCTCCCGGACTGGCTCGGTTCCTTTTGGATTACTTAGGTTGTGAAACCGTTTTCACCCTTGTATTTCTTGCTATGTCGTTATGTACGTGTGTACTGCGATGATTGTACGGTGGTACGTGAGCAGATGTAGCAGGTGTTGCATCTACTTCACAGGCTGAGGGGCTAGTGAAGAAAAGTTAGAAGCTGAAGTCGAGTAATATTGCATTAAAGTCATTTTTCCTTATATTTTGAGACCTCATGTAGAGGGAGCTATGTAGTACAATTTTGGTATTTTGAATATTATGAATTAAATGTAATATCATGTTGTTTTGTTGGATATTTGTTGTCAGAAACTTTGTTTTATTTTGAATGAGAAGAGAATTTCATACTTATATTCTCTATTATTTATTTATCTTAAATAAGTTTGTGATGTAAAAACAATGTTCTCGGTTCCTTATAAAAAGGAGTCGTAACAGTAATTGAATGTTATTATAAAAATTTTCAAAAGCATTAGAATTTATATTTCAATATAAAAATTTTAAATAATCATATAGTTAGAATATGAAATTTTAATAAATAAATGTAATTTGATATGTTAATATAAAAAATATTTTTATAACATTTTAAACACTAACTTGTATATTTTTTGGATCTAAAGTCTTTTAATAGTTATAAAGATTTAGACTTCATACTTATAAAATTTTAAAATAAATTATATATATATAAATTAAATATAACATTTGAACTTAATTCAGAATTAAAATGTATATTTTTTTTACTTATTCATTCATTATGATATAAAATTATTAAATATGAAAATAAAACAGTTAAATTATATTTATTTTCATTGTTATGATATTGAATAATTTTTAAGTTATTTTAATTATTATAATTAATTATTTTTAATTGAAGAGTTTTAAATTTATGATCATCATTATAGCATTTTATAAAAAATATTGCAATAAAATCATTAAGTATGAATATTGTTAATTTTTTAATTTAAAAAAATTAAATTTGTCATCATAATTATTATAATATAAAATATAAATAAAATATTGTCTATGTTAATAGGTTATACATAATTTTGATATATTAATTTCTATTAAATTATTTTCTAAAAAAATAAAATAATAGAAGAGAAAAAAAGAGTAGTTAAAAATTTATAATTATGATTTAGGTAGAAACTAAAAGAGAAGAATTATTATATTTAATACAAAAATTAATCTTTATATCAATTAAATTTATAGATATTGATATAATATAAAATTTATGAATCACATATAAGATTTGTCTAAGAACAAAGTTAATATATAATATATAATAATAATAAAATAAGAGAAATATATATATAATAAAATAACAAAATTATTTTATAAAAAGACTTAAATATTTGGTGACATTTTACTTTTTAGACTCTACACAATATTAAAAGTATTTATATAATATTACAATAAAAATAGTTCAATCTTCTAAATCCTCCATTGTTGTCTTTTATTCACAATTTTTTGCTTCGTCTTCCTTAAATTACAATCTAAAAGAAAATATCAAATATAAATTACTAATATAAGAAATTTGAATAATACATTATAAATTTATAATTTATACATTAATTTTCTAATTTTTTTTGGTAAATTTGGTGTTTCTATGGTTAGAGATATAGGTAAATAACTTATTGCCAAATTATTTTCTTTTGTTTTTGTATTTGTATTGTCTACGCTTTCTTCCTTCTTAATCTGTAAATATAAACAATGAAAATAAAGTTATTCATTATTGTATTATAAACATTATAAATGAAAGTAATAAAACTCCAATTTAATTTTTTATATTACCTTCACTATCAGTTTCACAATTTTATTTGCAGTAAAACTTTATTTTTCATGACTTTCAAAGTAGATACTTGTTTTTATTTAAACAATATGTGAAGTGTTAATAATCTTTAAAAGTTGTAGAAGCAACTTTAACACTTCACCGTTACTTTTAAAAAAATTATTACATAAAAATAGTTATATGTTTTAACATATTTTATCTATAAGAAGTTAGAAATTAACACATTTGCTTATAATTTCAGATATTGCAATAAGATCTGTTAACTTTACTTGTACTAATTGTTCAACAACTTTATCAAATAAGACAAATATAGTTGAATATGTAAAATCTTTAACATCAAGCTCAAGACGAAACCTGTAATGTATATAAATTAAGGTAATAATATATAATTTAATTTATTTTAATATGAAAATTTAAAAATTAGAATACATAATGATAAATTAATTACCTTGTCATTGGATACTCTACGTCTTTGTAACATGATTTACATTTAAAATTTGTAGTTGTGAAAAAAAATTTCTTCTTGCAATGAGAGCAAGAAATATAATACCAGCCATTTTTAAGCATTAAATTGTTCACAGTTATAATACAACTAATTACGATATTTTAAAAATTAATTAAAAAATTAGTTTAAAACTTAAATAAGAAGAACAAAGTATAAGAGAGATTAAATTTACTTATCACTTATTGATTTTGCCATTGTCAAGATTTCATATATGTTTTTGAAATTTTCTAACTTAGGAAAAATAGTAGATATTGTATTATCAATATTGTGAGCAATATGCATATCATTAAAATCCTTTCAACAAAGTGATAATGAATAATTGAAAATATAGTTAAAATAAAAATTAAATAATTAGCAATAATTAATGTAATAGAGAGATTTTAAATAATTTCAATACTTGACTGAATCTATAAAATGAGTAATTCTGGTATGTCAATATTGACATAATTCTTTGTTAATCTTGATGTGAAAATATAAATATTACCTATAATACATACATTTATATTTTTTATAGTTAAATATCACAGTCATGATATTCATACTTTTATTTTTTATTTATCTATTGTTGAATTTAGATCGTTAAGAAAAATATATTTATCTTCACTAAAACTTGTCATTCTCCTACAACATCATGAAAATATAAGAAAATAATAAGAAATTTGATACAAATTAATCAATTAAAAATAAGATTCAATACATTATATAATTTAAAAATAATACTTTATGCTTATTTAAAAAATAAATTAAAATATATAACACAATTTAGTGAAACAAAATAAAAAATATCAAACTTGAAAACACATGTACTTACTTAGATAGGTAATTCTTGACTGCTGACATTGTTGTAAAATACAAAGAAAAAAATATGACAATAGAAAGAATGGTAATCACGTTTTCAAAAGTTATGTATATATGACGTATATAAGTAGAGAAGAAGTCCTTCTTTCAGATATATGAAAAGTCAAAAAATAAAAAATTAATGTAATAAAAGTTATCTTTTCTTTCAAAATTTATTCTAATAATATAATATATAATATAAAACTAATAATATAATATATAATATAAAACAATAATTCACATTTAACGTATATTTTGATTTTTAAAATATATATAAAACTATATATTATATTAAAATAATTAATAAGATTATTTAAATATGTAAACTTACCTTTTCATTAGAAATGTAATTTAACAATATATAGTATAAATTAATAATTTTATAAATATTTTAATTTTTGAGATATATATTAAATTATATATTATATTAAACTAATTACTAGAATAATTTAAATATATAAACTTGCCTTTTCATTATAAATTTAATTTAATAATATATAATATAAAGTAATAATTTTATAAATGTATTTTTTTATTTACATTATATTTTAGTATTTGAAGTAAATATTGAAATATAAATTAAATTAAACTAATTAATAAAATAATTTAAATAAGTAAAAAAATTTATAAAAAAATTAATTTAATAATATATAATATAAAGTAATAATATTATAAGTGTAATTTTTTAATTCAATGTATATAATATAACCATAAATTCTAATAAATTCTTCTTAAATGTATTTTATAATAAGTATGAATCAGATATAATTTTAATTCATAAACTTTGAAAAATGTTGTAGTTAATTTTAATAAATTATAATTTAAGGCAATTTATAGTATCAATATTTACGTTATCATTTGTAACATAATATAACTATCAATTTTAATAAAAAAATTTTAAATACAATTCATCAAATCTAATAAAGATTCTTTAAATACAATTCAAAGATAATAAGTATGAATAAAATATAATTTCAATCAGTAAGTTTTACATTTCGAATTTTAATGTAGAGAATAATAATTAGATGCAGTTAATATGAGTGACTTTATAAGTTCTGAATTAATTCTTTAAATAGAATTCATCAATTCTAATAAAAATTCTTTAAATACAATTCAAAGATAAATAAGTATGAATAAATATAATTTTAATTAATAAGATATACGTTTCGAATTTTAATATAGAGAGTAATAAATGAGTGCACATAAGAGTGACTATATAAGTTTCGAATGCATAGATTAATAAGTAAATGAAGTCACATATATAAAGATGACTTTATACATTTCAAAATTTAATGCATAGGATAGTAAGTAGGTGTAGTCAATTTGGTATAGGAGGACGAACACTTATCCAATTTGTTTATCTTGGAGATAATTAAACAGATTAAAAAAGATAATCATTAATAACAAGGCTAAAAGACAGGGCAAAGCCATCAAGCTCATTGGCCCAATAAAATATCTATAAAAAGAAAGTAAGAAATACAAGTAAAATATTGACTTTGAATAGAATATAACATTTATTGCCTATACCGACATCTGACTTTACTCTCAAAGTACCTTTTACAGCTACATCCCCCATGTCATCATGCAGAGGATTTAGATATTTGTAAAGATGCCATCTTGCAAGACTGAAGAGGAAGAGCGACAGAAGACTATTGTATCCGTAACAAGAATATTTTGGCGCCTACCGTGGGGCACGATTTGCCTCAACTTCAGATCAATCATGGTGCTAACAAGAAGTCAGCATGAAGGATAGAGTCAGCAATGGGGAGCCTCTCATCAGCAGGAGGAAGCTACAACCTAACCCACCGATACCTGAAGTTATGGTCAAGAAGGGATGAGATGAAAATCTCTTTTCGATAGTAAAACAACTAAGCACTGAAATGATGGAGATACAGAGGTTAAGAAAAAAAGACGCACTTGAATTGTTGGCATTAAGGAGAGAGAACGCCAATCTAAAGGATGAGATCAAAACTTATGTTCCTTCTCAAGCTACCCCTTTTGCCCAAGAACAAGGAGAGTCTTTAGCTTTGCAGGAAAAGCCAAACACTTACCAGCAAACTACTCCTATGGAACAAGATAGGACATTAGGTCGAAGCCCTTTTACTCAGCTTATCTTGTAAGCCAAGTTACTAGAAAATTGGAAGGGTATAACATTGGAAAAATATGACGAAACATCCAATCCTGAATAACATTTGGATATCTTTTCAACTCAAGTCGACCTATACAGAGACAATGATGCTTTATTATGTCAGATATTCCCCACATCACTCCATGGACCGGCTCTCAACTAGTTCACCAAGTTATCCCCTCGTTAATCAATTCATTTGAAACACTCCACACACACTTCAATTTGCAGTTTGCCACAAGCCGTCCTCATCCATTGACATCATTAGCATTAGTTAATATTCGTCAAGAGAAAAAAGAGACAGTTAGAGCGTTCATGGAATGCTTTGGCAAGGTAGCCCTCTCAATCCACAACCTAGAGCTGGCAGTCGCCATGCATCACCTTACAAGGGCTTTAAAGTCAGGACATTTTGTCAACAAAGTACACGCAGATGGAAGAACTGGCAGAATACCGAGGCCAAGTCCAACAAGAAATGGGGTCAAACCAAAGAGAGGGTGACATGAGTTAACCATTAAAAAACAGACAAGAAAACAGAGACAGAAGGGATGGAGTTGAACGACCCCCAAGAGGACCAAAGTATACCTCTTATACTACTTTAAATACTAATCAGTCAAGAGTACTCAAACAGGCATTAGCAACTGAGATACTGACTATTCCTAAGCATGCAAATACTTCCCCTCGAGTAGATAAGTCAAAATCATGTCATTGCCACAGAAATAGGGGCCATACCACTGAGAAATGTACAGCCCTTAAAGACCACATCGAGGACCTAATTAAAGTTGGTCATTCGTAGGGATTTATACAAACTAAGAGGGGTAGGAATTACCAATCCGAGCATTCAAGGAGATTTGAAAAGAGGAGAAATGAACGACAGCGTAGTAGATCAAGAGAGCCATGATCGCGAGTGTCGTGCTCGGACAAATTATTAAAAATCGAATGCATAAAAATTATGTAGTAAGAGGTGCAATCTGAGTCATCTCCCAACGATGATAACGTTATACGATTATAAAATTAGAGGGAGTTTGATTTATAGAATAATATTAATTAGAATCAAAAGTTAACAAGAATTAGAAACTCTAATCCAAGAATTTAGAAGAACTACGACTACTCTATCACCAGATTCCAAGAAGATGCATCAACCAACAAATTAGTGATTAATATTAAATTCGAATGAAACCTCAATTCAAATTAAGCATTCACATGAGAACCCTTATGCATTCGATTAACACACAATTCGCTCAAAATTCAGAAACCTCTAGAACCTAATCGATTTGTGTTAATTTAATTCACCAATGTCATTAATCTTAGATCTTAAACCTGAAAATCTAATTCACTCTCCTTTAAGAATTAATTACATACATCAACTGAATAATATGTAATCAAACAACTGTACAATTATCAATCCAAACGAAGAACTTTAATTCAAAATTATAATTAGCAAAAGAAGAAAGGAGGAAGAATTTGTTGTTGAATAAATTGCTCCTCAAGAGTGTCTCAGCCCTTTTTCAATCCTTGGACTAGATGAAAGTCTAATGGAGGAAAACGAAAGGTAAAAAGGGAAGAGAAAAAGAAGAAGAAAATAAAAATCCTAAAACATAAACCTAATCTAACCTAACATACTAACCATCCCTTTTACAACTTATTGCCCTAATTTAAATACAGGCTCTTAAGGGTCAAAACATAAAAACTATATTTGGAATCCTTATTTGTTCAAGTTTGAATTTTGGAGGGAAAGTTATGTTTGTAATTGCTACCCAGCATCCATGCTGAATCTGAGAAGATATTGTCTGGTATTTTTGGCCATGAAGATATATTCGATTTGATTTTTGATATGAAGATTTTAGCCCTAGATGTTAGCTTCAAAATGCAACTGGAATGGGCTTAAACGGACATCTGTGGACTAAGATGTGGCCCAAATACTGCACCAAGGTCAGAAACCATGAGTGCAACATTCCAACTTTTTCTAGGCCCAGTTTCAGCTTCTTATCATCAAAATTGGTTTTTGACGTCTTATAGGAATTGTGCGCCTTTTTCTTAACTTTCCTACAAATCAAGAATCATAATGAAATGAGCTCTACAACTCAAGATATGGCCTAGAAACCAAAATAGTATCAGAATTTGCCTAATGCTGGAAAAATTAAATAAAGCCCAAATAAAATTCAAACATCATAAAATGATCCAATTCAAACCAATTAGGCACAAAAGAGGATTAATGAATTAGGAATAGGAGGAAATAAGATTGTAAAAATTCCAATTGATCAAGCCACCTGTCAGACGTCATGATGAGCGCGAGAAGTATCCTCATCGAATCATTAATACTATAGCAGGATGATTTGCTGGGAAAGGATCTACCAACTCGGCCCAAAAGACATTTGAGACATGTTCAGTTAGTAAAGCATATATCATTATGGAACGGAATCTGAATCCCTCTGATCATATTTACTAATAGGGACTTTCAAGGAATAAATCCAGTTCAAGACGACCACATGGTCATAAGCGTGGATATTTTTAATTATACAGTCTGAAAGATCTAATTGATCAAGGGAGTTCGGCTGATATCCTTTATTGGAATACTGTCAAGCAGCTAGGGATACTGGAAGAGGAATTGAAAGAGTATAATGAACCACTTGTCGGCTTTTCAAGTGAACAGGTGTAAACTTGAGGTTGTATTGATTTATACACCCTGTTCAAGTCAAAAGAGGAAGGAAAATGTATCAAGGTAACTTACCTAGTGGTACACACAAGCACTTCATAGAATATATTGCTTGACTGACCATCCCTCAACAAGTTAAAGGCTATAGTGTCCACTCCTTACTTGGCTATAAAATTTCCCTCAGATAAAGGTTGAACTGTCACGGTCCATGTAGACCAAAAGATGGCCAGAGAATGCTATTTTGCAAGCTTGCGCTTAAAACTCCTCCTCGTGTATAGACGAGATGTTAACATGGTATCTCCTCGATCAGAAGAAGAGTTGGATGTAGAACTAGACCTGAGAATAGATGAAGGACTTTGGGTTAAACTCAATGTAGCTTGATCACTTCGGTTCTCAGACACGACAAATGTAGGAAATTTTGGTATATGATACTTGGGTTAGTTATAGGCGAGTCATGTTGCGTGAATGATAAGCTGTTAAGCTAAGTTGTAAATGATTGCTCAGATAAGTGTATTTGCTATGCTGTGTGAATGCTGAGAATGTTGATATGATGTTATGCTAAGCGCTAAATTGATTAAATTGCTATGATATACTTAATATTCATATTACTGTAAGCTGAATCTATGAATATAGCTATGTGGTGGTATTGTTGAATGTGTTGAATGTTAATAATCTAAGCTAGTTATATTAAGATGGCTAGACTGAGAAGATCTACTGCAAATCCTCCTCCTCCTGTTGATGTGAACCAAATTGCTCACGCTATGAAGGCTATGGCAGCCACAGTGAGACAAAGTCTAGAAGTGATACAGCAGCAATAGGCTGCAAATCAAGCTGCTGCTCCAACATAGGCAACAACATCCATTGCCTCAATTGTACCTCCTCCTGAATATCAAGGATTGTCTGAGTTCAGGAAGAACAATCCTCCTCAGTTTACTAGAGTTGATGGGCTGGATGAGGCCGAACAGTGGATTAGAGATATTTGTGTGAGAAACTTGGATTGTCGATAAGTGATCTAGGATGTGAATTGATAGTATCAACACCTACTCTAAGTTCAATCAAGACTTCAACAGTTTGTGTTAGGTGCCCCATAGTAATGGAGGGACGAATGTACAAGGTAGATCTTATTTGTACCCAATGTCAGGACTGGATGTAATTCTAGGGATGGATTGACTAACTGTTAATTGTGTACTGATTAATTGTGGGCAGAGGTGTCTAATTTTTCCTTAGCAGCAGGACTATGTTGAGTTGACTTCTACTCGTCAAGTAGTAGCATCCTTGAGTGAAAGGGTCTCTTGTTATGTTCTTTTGGCCATTATGAATGCAGAGAATGAGCAGGGTTTACAATTAATACGAGTAGTATGGGAATTTCTTGAGATCTTCCTAGAGGATATTCTTAGAATACCTCTGCATAGAGAGGTAAAGTTTACTATAGACTTGATTCCTAAAGCTGAACTAGTATCTGTAACACCTTACAGAATGATGCTGAAAGAGTTAATGGAGCTTAAGGAGCAGATTAAGGATCTAATGTGAAAACGAATGATTAGGCCGAGTGTATCACCTTGGGGAGCACCAGTTCTCTTGGTGAAAAAGAAAGATGGGAGTTCTAGGTTGTGTGTTGATTTTCGTAAGCTGAATAAGTTGACAATTAAGAATAACTACCTGTTGCCACAAATTGATGATTTGATGGACCAGTTAAGAGGCACTAAAGTATTCTTTAAGATTGATTTGAAGCCTGAGTACCATCAAATTCGAGTAAAGGATGAAGATATCCTAAAGACAGCATTTCGCATTAGATATGGTCATTAATCCGAGTATATAGTGATGCCTTTTGGAGTCACTAATGCTCTGGCAATGTTTATGGACTACATGAACCAGATCTCTAGACCTTTTTTGGATTGGTTTATGATAGTCTTCATTAATGATATCTTGATTTATTCTAATTTGCCAAAGGAACATACAGAGTATTTGAGGACTGTATTAGGTATTTTGAAAGAGAAACAACTATATGCTAAATTGTCTAAGTGTAAGTTTTGGCTAGAGGAAGTGAAGTTTCTTGGCCATGTTATTTCAGCTAAGGAAATTGCAATTATTCCTTTCAAAGTTTAAGCTGTGTTGCAATGGGAAAGGCCAAAGACAGTAATAGAGATTCGTAGTTTTATAGGCTTAACAGGTTACTATCAGAGATTTATAAAGGGATTTGCGAAGAGAGTTGCACCATTGACACGGTTAACACATCGTGATCAACCTTTTGTATGGACTAAGGAGTATGAGCAAAACTTTAATGAGTTGAAGCAGAGATTAACCTCCTTGCCAAAGTTGATTCTCTCTGATACTAGCTGGTCATTTGAGGCGTATTGTGATGCTTCGCATCAGGGATTAGGGTGTGTTAATGCCAGATAAGAGGGTGGTAGCTTATGTGTCTCACTAGTTGCAAACTCATGAGTAAAATTACCTGACCCATGACCTTGAGTTAGCTATTTTAGTCTTTGCTCTGAAGGTATGGCAACACTATCTTTATGGAGCTCGGTTTGATGTGTATAGTAATCATAAGAGTCTAAAGTATTTATTTGATCAGCGAGAGTTAAATATGAGGCAAAGACGTTGGATAGAATTCCTTAAAGATTATGATTTTCAACTCTAATACCATCCAGGAAAAGGTAATGTGGTGGCTGATGCATTAAGCAGAAATGTGGTTCAGGCATTCTCCTTAAGAGTTAGTGAAACTCTTTTGGTAGAACAATTTCGAGACCTGAACTTACATGTGGATTTATCACCTGGAAAGATTAGTTGTAGCCAGATTGTGGTAACTGATAGTTTCTTGTAGGAAATTAAAGACAAACAGCTGTGAAATCCTATGTTATGTCAAACTATATTTCTCTTGGGGACAGATAAGGTAGCGGGTTTTAGTAGACGTGCTGATGGTATTCTCAAATGCAAAGGTCGAGTTTATGTCCCTAGAGATGCTGAATTAAAGAGAGTAAGTCTAGAAGAAGGACATAAGGGTAGTCTCAACATTTGTCCTGGTGTTACCAAGATGCATTAAGATTTAAAGTAGATGTTTTGGTGGCCAGGCATGAAGTAAGAGATAGCTGAGTTTGCTAAAACTTGTTTAACTTGCCAGAAGGCAAAGGCAGAGCACTAGAGTCCTCCAGGAGAGTTGTAGACAATAGAAATTCTATAGTGGAAGTGGGAACATGTGATTGAATTTTGTGTCCCATCTGCCTAGAACAGTTAAGAATCATGATGTTGTGTGGGTCATAGTTGATAGGTTGACCAAAAGTGTGTATTTCTTGCCAATTAACATGACCTATAGCTTGGAGAAATTAGCAGAATTGTACATTAGAGATATCAGGTTGCATGGAGTACCTTCTAGTATTATCTCTGATAGAGATCCTCAAGTTATTTCTCAATTTGGTAGAGTTTCTAGGAAGCTATGGGCACGCAATTGAGTTTGAGTTTTGCATATCATCCACTGACAAATGGTCAATTTGAGCGTACTGCTCAGACCTTAAAAGACTTGTTGCGGACTTGTATTGTGGAGCAGAGAGGTAATTGGGAGGATATGCTTCTTTTGGTAGAATTCACTTATAATAATAGCTACTATTCGAGTGTCACGTTGACAACCACGTCGTAATGGTTTCAAACAAAACTAGATTCCTCAAACAAGCATGTAATATAAGGAGTAAACCTACGTAATCTCACAAGAACACAAATTCATTCTATTTCCAATTTTTAAACATGCAACAGTGATTAATTTGGGGGTTTGTAATTTAATGATGAATTAAAAATGAAAGTAATTCAAATGAAAGCGGATCAAGACAATGAAAACGAATCTAAAAACAAAATTTAAAAAATGAATTTGAATTTAAAATTTGAAAACAAATCTAAAAATAAATCTGAAAACGAATTTGAATTTAAATTTAAATTTAAAATTTGAAAAGAAATCTAAAAAAAATAATTGAGAACAAAAATTAAAAAACAAAAATTGAAAACAAAAATTGAAAAAAAAAATTAAAAAAGAAAATTGAAACAAGAACAATTAAAACTAACACGAATTACACCCACAAACCACAGACGCAAGCTAGGATTACTATACCGAATTTATCTGTCATGCTTGTAATTTATTATTGAGTAATCTATAATATTTTATACTTGTTAAATGTTAATTGAATGATTATTTAGTATTGGAATAGATTTAAGTGGAGTTTGAAATTTTTTTCTTTTTTTAAAAAGTGAACAGTATCGTATGAACATTGTCAATGAATAGTAAAACCGCTTATGAATAGTAAACTGCATACAAACCGCGTATGAACAGTACAAATCGTGTATGAACAGTACAAACTGCGTATGTACAGTGACTGTTGACGTCATCAGTGACATCATCATGACGTCATGGCTGACGTCACATACGCATACAGTGCGTTTACAGTATTTTCAGGCGTGAATAGTATCCTAAATAGTATTTTTGTCGTGAACAGTAAGGCGGTGAACAATGTTTCTGGCAATGAACAGTAAATTCCAACGGTGAATAGTAAATTTCAAAAATTTTCTATAAAAAGGGGGGCTTCACACGAAATTTTCATTTCTTCAACCCTATCCAAGGTTCTCAAAGGTTCTAAGGCCAAATACCACCATTTTCTCTCACACTAAACCCTTCTAAACTTAGATTTCTCGCCAGATTTGAGATTCTATTTCTATTCTGAAGGATTTGAAGTAAGTTTCTTTAAGTTTGAAGCTAGATTTACCGTTCGTTTCTCTTCTCCTTCTCTTTCTCATAGAAGTTAATGGTATTCTTTGGAGAAACTCTGTTCTAAAGCCAAATCTTCGGTGAATCTTGCTATAAAAGAAGTAATATTGGTAGATCTAGTGTGAATCATCGTTCTGAGGTAAGGAGAGTTTACTTTAACCTATGAACTACGTTTTGAACAGTTTAATATGCTATTTCAAGATGTTTTGATATGATTTTGTTAGATCTATTGAATAAAAGCTATTTTCTAAGGTATAACTGATGTTAATTGATTTAAAATGTTGAGATTTTGACTGATCTATTATAAACTTGCCCTAGCTGAGCTGTTAAAATAATTTTAGCGGTGTGCATCATGTTGAGATATATGTTTTGCATCATTATAGAGCCAAGTTACATGTTTAGGTAGGTAGACGTGTAACGGTAAGTTTATCTTTGAGTCTTTGTCTTTGTCTTTGTCTGGATCCAGATACCGGAATGGGTCACTCCCGGACCGGCTCGGTTCCTTCTGGATTACTTAGGCTGTGAAACCAGTTGGAAACCATTTTCATGCTGTGCATTAGATGGGCTGGAAATGCATGGGGCTATTGCTGTGAGAAATATTTTGCTCTATATATATGATTTTATTTTATATTTTTTTTAGTAAGTCACCCTTGCATTTCTTTCTATGTCGCTGTGTGTGTGTGTGTACTGCGATGATCGTACGGTGGTACGTGAGCAGATGTAGCAGGTGTTGCATCTACTTCACAGGTTGAGGGGCCAGTGGAGAAATGTTAGAAGCTGGAGTCGAGTAATATTGCATCAAAGGCCTTTTTCTCTATATTTTAAGACCTCATGTAGAGGGAGCTACGTAGTATAATTTTGGGTATTTTAAATATTATGAACTAAATGTAATATTATGTTTTATTGGGTATTTGTTGTAAGAAACTTTATTTTATTTTGAATGAGAAGTGAATTTTATACTTATATTCTCTATAATTTATTTATCTTAAATAAGTATGTGATGTAGCAACAATGTTCTCGATTCCTTATAAAAGGGGTCATGACATTATCCAAAACTCAAATGCAATAGAAAACAATCGATCGATATTACATTCAAGGACAAAAATCAAATTCAATCGATCTAGCAATTCACGCTTGAGACTAGATGGTTCGCGACACCAAATAATTAAGAACACAGTAGGATCCGAAGAGACGCAAGCGAATGGAATGAAACAAATTTACTCGCAAAGATGGAAAAATGTCTTTATAGAAAAATGAAATTATTAAAAGGATAAGATGAAGGGTTCAAAATCAACCTTTTGACCCCTATATATACTATTCTTAAATGAAAATGAAACAAAAATGGGCCAAGGCCTTTGCAAAAAATAAAATAAAAGCCCTAAGTAGAAACCCTAAATATAAAAGTTAAATTTTAAGTCTGAACTTCAAAAATTAATAGAAAATAGCTCCAAACTCCAAACAGCATGATCCATATATCCAAATTGAAGCCCAAAAAGTCAGGAATCCATTGTAAAAAGAATCATCGAAAAAGGAGCTCTGCAGAAAAAGTTATGACCAAAATAGTGGACAAATGTCTGAATAGAAAAAAAAAATGAAATATAAAGTAAAGATGACAAGGATTCATGAAAACTCCAATTTAATGCAAGAAATGCAAAAACATGCTAAATACAATAATTAAAGAGAGGAAAGGTATTTTGGGAGATGCCATAAGGCTATAAATGTGAGTATAAAATATGAATTATCAAATACTCCCATATTTAAGCTTTTGCACTCCTAAGTAAAAGAAAGGAAAAGACAACAAGACAAAACCAAACAAAGCAAAATTTTTCAATGGACCCGAAAGTGAAAGTGATGTGAGCAAGAAAGAACATGAATTCATCAATCAAAGTATGAAAGAATAAAAAACAATCAAGAGTATGTCCTAACATAAAAGTAAAAAACTTCAATCTAACTAAATCATGGATCACAATTGGCAACAATTCTCTCAAAGATATGTGTATCACTCATTCTCTCAAGTGTATAGGTTAACATTTTCACTCAAAGCACATCATGAAAGTAAGCACAACCATAGGCTTGAAGGGTCTCTAATTTCCACTATTTGAAACACATGCATCAAAAGATCAATAGGACTTTTAGGTAAATAATGTGGCTAGGGAAAGGTGGGATAAAAAGAAAGTAGACAAGGCTAAAAACCAAGAGAAAGAAGAGTAATGGGGAATGAGTTAAAAACAAGTAGAAATGCATCTAAAATTCAATACTAAAATTCTTTTTTTTTTGTTTTTGTTTTTTATTTTTTATTTTTTTAAGCTACTATTCCAGTGACTAATAATGCATCCAAATTTCCAAACAAAGCAGAATATAACATAATACCCCCAAACTTATTTTTAACCAACTCCCAAAACAATTCCAAAGCTCATCTAATCTCCAAGGTTAGGTGAATCATGGTTTTTCAGGTCATATGGCTTGTAATGAGCTACAAAATCATCAAGAAAGAGATAAAAAGGCTTAAAGGGGTAAACAAGTGAAATAAATGCAAGGTGAGTCAATTTGGCTAAGTAGCTAAATGTGAAAGAAGGCCTAAATCATATCAACAGTGCATGTGAACAAATAATCTCAAAAAGAGTCAAGTCAAGTTCTAGAGTACTTACAAGCATGAGTAAATCACACAAGAAAGAAAATAAGCTCAAATCTTACTAAGGTAATTATTCTACCAATCATTGATCCAAAATCTAATTATCATGAAAAACCAGCTAAACTCAAATGCATGAAACAATTCTATCATGTTATGGATTTCTCAACTAAAAATGACAAATAAAAATTTGCTCAAACAAATGAAATCTAAAATCAAAGGAATCCATTGAAAAATATGTTAAGGCATACTCCCTCCACACTTGAATCAAACATTGTTCGCAATGTGGGAAAAAGAAATAGAAAATGCAAAACATATGCAAGAAATCCAAGAAAATAGAAAATGCGAAACAAATGCAAGAAAATGTAAAGGAAAGTATAAGGAAAAGAAACAAAAGTCAAAGAAAACAATGCCCCAAGTGCCTATGTAGACACATCCTACATCAAAGTCGGCTCCACTAAGGATAAATCAACTATGTTCTGAGCCGACTCTTCTGGTTTGCTCTCCTGGAATAGTTTTAGCTGATGACCATTGACTTTAAAAGTCTAGCCGGTAGCTTCATCCTGAATCTCAACTGCACCATGGGAAAAAATATGAGTAATCACAAAAAGTCCATCCGTCATGAAATCTCCTAACTTTTTCTTTATACAATCTAGAATTCTCATAGGCTTGTAAGCATATCTCATCAAGCTCCTGAAGCTGGAGCTTCCTTTCAATTCTGGTATGCTCAAGTGTCAAGTTACAATTCTTTACAGTCCAATATGATCTATCCTCAATTTTCATTGGAAGGTGGCATGCTTTACCAAACACCACTCGAAATGGAGACATGCCTAATGGTGTCTGGTAAGTTGTCCTCTAAGCCCAGAGAGCATCATCTAGAATCTTACTCCAGTCCTTCTTGTTAGGGTGCACCAGCTTCTGTGACAGGTGCTTGATTTCTCTGTTGAATACCTCAGCTTGCCCATTAGTTTGGGAATGATATGGTGTAGCAACTCTGTGTGTAACCCCATACTTCTGGAATAATGCTGGTATGGTTCTATTACAGAAGTGACTTCCCTGATTACTGATGACAGCCTTAGGCACACCGAACCTGCAAAAATATATGAGTACGGAGAAAATCTGAAACAACTTTAGAATCGTTAGTTCTGGTGGCCTTTGCTTCCACCCATCTGGACACATAATCAACAGCAAGTAAGATGTAAGAATATCCAGCAGAAATAGGAAGAGGACCCATAAAATCAATGCCTCAAACATCAAAAACTTCACAAAAAAAAAATGGGTTGCTGATGAAAATAGTTTTGCTACTCGTTATGCACAAATATTGTCGTTAATCCTCATCAAATATGCAAAGAAATGAATGCAATACTAGGGTGTTGTCCTAAGTCGTCTCCAAGGAAATTTTGGTTGGGAACATACATCGAACAAGTGTAAACTTAGATTTTAAAGCAAGTAAATTGGGGGGAGGTTTGTCAATTTCTAGATTTTAATCAAGAGCAAAATGCAAACTAGTGAAATTCAATCAATTAAGAAGATTAATCCCTAGTTAATCAATGAGTTCTATCCCTATTCTTTCAAATGATTTTATAATCCTCTTTTTTCCCCTTGAATTAAGTTAATCTAACAAGCAAAAATTAACTTTAGCATCCCAATTAAAATTAAGCATCTTAATGGGCTCCAATCTCTATCCCTAAGATTAAGCAATCTCAAAAATTAATCAAAATTAAGCAATTTTTTATTAGAATTTCGTTTGGGTAATTTAGGGTTCATTAAGCAATGTTCCCCTCATGCAAATTTCATTTCATTCAGAGGCTGGGGTTAATAAATCCAAGGAAAGAAAGAGTAATATTGCCATTAAACCCAAGAATTCAAGAACCATGTGAGTTGACTAGGAATTACAAGAGAATATAGCCCTCCATATGGATGAGCTTCACCAATGAAAGAAGGGAATGCAAAAACGTAAACAACATTAATGTAAAATCAATGAGAATCAAAAGGAAATTGGAAATTAAAACCTATAATGGACCCCTAGCTGTCACCCAAGGCTCCAAAGCTCTGGAAAGAAATGTCCTAATTTGGCAAAGGAAAATGAAAGAAAAATCAAAAAAGTTTTTGTACCCTAATTCCTAAAATCTATTTATAGTGGAGGACATGTCAGCAAAGTGCCCACTTTTGCCTTTGAAAGTGTCCACTTTGGCTCTTGAGAGTGTCCATGTGCATCTACGTTGGCTTGCAAATTCTCTGGAGTTGCCACTTTTCATGCTAAAAGTAGCTACTTTGGACGCGCGTAGCCACTATGAAAGGCAATAGTGTCCACGCGTATATTGCTTCCCAAACGGCGTCCTTGGAGCTTTCTGGAGTTGCTACTATGAAGGTTGAAAGTGGCTACTTTGGACCCTTTAATGCCCAGATTTGCTATAGTTGCTACTTTTGCTCCTGAAAGTGGCTACTTTGGGGTCAACTTTCATCCAAGGGCCAAGATTTCTCAAAATTAGCTTGGAGACTTTGCAAAATTATTAAGATAATTAAAATTGCAATCTATATCTATGTAATTAAATGCAAATTAACCAAAAATTAATAAATCTATGATATTGACTCAAAATGTGATTTTTGTATTATTTACACTATCTAAGTCCATTTTTTTCTACCAAGGAGCACCAAAAAGGCAAGTAAAAATATAATAAAAAGTGGATTCATCACTGCTGAGGCATCTCATGCGTCCTAATGATAGTCCCTCTTACTTTCTGACATACCTCACAACTCTTAGAAAATCTAGCTGCATCCCTGAATATGGTGGGCCAATAAAATCTGTTGTCCAATACTCTCCTGGCTGTCCTCTGCAGTCCAAAATGGCCTTCTACAGATGTGTCATGACAAAAATGCAGAATATCCTGAAACTTATGGTTAGGAACACACCGACGGATAACCTGGTCATTACAAAATTTTCACAGATATGGATCATCCCAAACATAATATTTAGCATTACTCTTAAGCTTATCAACTTGGGATCTAGATGCATCAGGAGGTACAACAAAAGTAACCAAATAATTTACAATATCAGCAAACTAGGGTACAAATTCTATAGAATACAGAGCAAATAAATAATCATCAGGAAAACTGTCACGAATAGGTAAAGGATCAATGGTCCCTTCAATACAACTCAGGTGATCAGCAACCTGATTCAACACACCACTCCTGTCTTTTATATCAATATCAAACTCCTGCAGAAGAAGCATCTATTTGATTAATCTGGGTTTAACATCCGGCTTCTTTAATAGGAATTTCAGTGCAGCATGATCTATAAAGACAGTTATTTTGGAGCCAAGCAGATAAGAACAAAATTTATCTATTGCAAATACAATAGCCAGCAGCTCCTTCCCAGTGGTGGTATAATTTATTTGAGCTGCATCAAGAGTTCTAGAGGCATAAGCAATAACATTTGGAAATTTACCAACTCTCTGAGATAATACAGCTCCAAGTGCAAAGTTAGAGGCATCACACATAAACTCAAAGGGAAACTTCCAAATTGGTGGTTGCATGATAAGTGCTATAGTGAGTCCCCTCCTTAACTCCTCAAATGCCTCCTTACATGAATCAGTGAATAAAAATGGTACGTCTTTCTGCAAAAGATTGGACAGTGGCAGAGCAACCGTGCTGAAGTCTCTGATAAATCTCCTTTAAAAACCTGTATGTCCAAGGAAAGAATGCATCTCCCACATAGATGTGGGATAAGACAAAGAGGAAATAACATCAATTTTTACTTTATCAACCTGTATACTCCTCTCAGAAATAAGATGCCCTAAAACTACACCTTCTCTTACCATGAAGTGGCATTTCTCATAATTAAGCACAAGGTTAGTTTCAACACATCTTTCCCAATTTCTGGTCAAGCTATGCAAACATGAATCAAATGAGGAATCGTAACTAGTAAAATCATCCATAAACAACTTCATGCAATTTTTAATTAAATCAGAGAATACACTCAACATACACCTATGAAAAGTAGCAGGTGCCTTGCTAGGCCGAATGACATCCTTTTATAAGCAAACGTGCTGAAAGGACGAGTGAAAGTGGTCTTGTGTTGGTCCTCAGGAGCAATATGAATCTGCATGTATCTAGAAAAATCATCTAGGAAGCAATAATGGGATTTACTTGCTAACCTCTCTATGACCTGATCGATTAATAAGAGAGGGAATTGGTCCTGGTTAAGTCGCCTATAATCAATACATACTCTCTATTTGTTGGCAACTCTAGTGGGAACCATCTCATTCTCTTAGTTTTGCACAATAGTAATCCCAGACTTCTTAGACACCACTTGCATAGGTGAAACCCATGTACTATCAAAAATGGGGTAGATGATCCCAGCCATCAGTAGCTTAGTCACCTCATTCTTTACTACATCAAGAATGGTAAGATTGAGTCTTCTTTAGGGCTGTCTCACTAGTTTAGACTTATTCTCCAAGTGAATCCTGTGCATACACATAGCTAGACTGATTCCAGGAATTTCAGTCAAGGTCCAACCAATGGCCTTCCTGTGCACCTTTAGGACATGCAACAGCTTCTCCTCCTGGTCTTCCAGAAGGCTGTTGGAAATAATCACTGGGAACCTCTGCTCTGCATCCTAATAGGCATATTTAAGATGGTTTGACAGAGGACTCAACTCTAATGAGGGCGGCTGCTGAACAAATGATAATGGAGGCTGTTTTGTAACGCCCCAAAATTCGTAGGCTAGTGACTCTTAGATATCGATTGTTTGCTAATTTTGGTTTGCTAGTATCGAAATAATTAGCTAGATGCTGAATTTTCTATTTTATTCACTGAGAAGAATAGTGACTTGATCTTTAAGTTCTGCATTTTAGAGTAACTACATGCAATACACTTGGCTTGATATCATCCAAGAATTGTCCTGATTATTTTCAGTTGTATTGCCCAAAAATATCTCTGAGAATCTTGTTTAAAAAATCATATTTTGTCTTATTTAAATTATTAAAAAATCATAATTATCTGTCTCAAAAAATGTGAGGTTTTGTAATCATTACAAAATATTCTATAATCATTTCAAAAGATTTTATATTTATTTCAAAAGATTTTATAATCATTGCAAAAAGATTTTGTAATCATTACAAAATATTCTATAATCATTTCAAAGGATTTTATATTTATTTCAAAAGATTTTGTAATCATTTTAAAAGATTTTATAATCATTACTTAGTTCTTTAATCATTACTTTAAATATTTACAAATCTAGTATTGGCTAGTAGATTTTCATGCAAGCAACTATTATCCCCTAAATTGCAAACACCATGATTACTCCAAATCTTTACAAATCTAATCATTTTGGAACATTCTTGTCTTGTTTTCCAAAATTCTGACACCATAATTACCTTAATTAATTGTCTTTCTTGAAATTAGCACCATGTCAAATCTCTCGTCCATATGTCAACCTAGTCATGTCACATTCCATTTCGATTAATCAAAATTCATGCAAATGCTGTCCAAAATCTTCTCTTTGGAATTTTGTGCTGATTTTTGGGAATTGTATCACCAAAACCGTGTGCATGCAATTGGAAAATCTTCCTATTCATTTTGTTTACTAAAAGTGTACATGTTTTGCTTGCAAGTTTTACCAACAAACTACTATGCCAGTTTGAAAACCGTGACCACCCTTTCTTATATGATTTTTACCCATTTCACTTCATTTTTAACATTTGGAACCTTGTGTAATTTTAGAACCTACAAGGCTTATCCAACAAGTCAAAAACCGTGAGTGCCTAATTGCATTTGGCAAATAACACCTTAGCCCTTCATATAAATTGGTTCATTCACCTATTTCTTCATTTTGGCTACCAAAATTGAGACCCTCTCTCCCTTTTCTCTCTCACTTTTGCTCCCTAACCTCTCACTCTCTCAAAACCTTTCATCCTCTCAACTTCTCTCAAAGAAACCGAGAGGTTTCAGCCCACAAATCTCCATAATCCTTTCATCCAAACATTGCGAACACCTTATCATTTCCTCACCAACATATTCTTCCATCTTCTCTTTAAGTTTTCGTGTTGAAGTAGCTTGCTTTGGAGGAAGATCTCAAGCCCTTTGGTGCTGTTTTTCTCAGTCCAGCAAAGCCCTTGGAGATCTACAACTTCCAGCCCTCTTCTCCTTCATTTCAAGTTAAAACTCAAAGGCAAGGGGGAGTTCTCACTTACTTGTTCTTAAATTGCTTTCCCTTGGCTGCACTTTTGATAAACTCTTAAAAAGATTATGTTTTTACCTTCAATAATCTTGGGCAAGTTGAAATTAGTCTTTGCATGTTGAGTTTTCCATCTTGTACTTCACTTTTATTGCCTCTAAGTTCTTGGTTTTGTGCTTGGATGAAGTAATCTCTTTGGAAGGTTGAATTTTTTATAATTGCATTTTGATTTTTCTTTGTGTATGTCATGGATTTCTTCTTGCCTCTCTTAAATTTTGTATCCAATAAACAATCCACCTTTGAAGCCATGAAACTGTGAGCTTGCATGTTGTATTTTGTTCACTTGCATGTTAATTTTAAGCTTTGAATATTTTGGTTTTCCATCTTCTAACCTTGATCTTCATTTCAATCAAAAACCTTGCACTTGAATGATAAAATAATTTATTGCATGTTAAGTTCCTACCCTTGCATGTTTCAGATTTCCTCTTTCCAAGCTTGATTTCTTTCTTGAAATAAGTTTGCATTTTGGATCTCAAAAAATTAAGTGTCTGAGTGCTAAAAAAAAAAAACCCTTTGTGTGTGCCTCAGTTTCACCTTTTCTAAGCATGAACCCTTCTTGGAAATGATGTTCTTTCCTTGGATGATGAAGCTATGAACATGCATGTGGTTTTCTTCTATTTTGCATGTCTCGGGTTTGAATGAAAAGCAAACTTTAGTGTTGGAAAGATTTGAGTCTTGCATAAAAATGGCTACTATTTCCACACTTTGATGCTTTGAAATACTTGAAAAATCTTATGGAAGTTATGAAAAGAAATTATATGAAGTGATGTGCATATTTCACTTGACTTATCTCGATTTTAACTATTTTGAAAGCATGTCCAAATCTGAATTTACCTTGCATGCTTTGTTTTGTGTGGGGAAGCTAAAATGGAAATGAAAGTATTTCACCTTGGCTGAATTTGATTGAACCGTGATGGGCTATAGTTGTGTGAATAGATAATTGTTGCTTGCAAACTTGGATGATTGACTTGGATGAGGATGAGTGAGTGACTTGATTTTACCTTGCCATGGTCTTAGAAATTGATGAAAGTTACTTGTGTGAATATGCTGGAAAAATGTGAATGATGTGAAATTGAATACTATTCATCCTTGGTAATTGCTTTAGAGAACCGTGAAGGAGCATGATGTGATGCATGGCTGAAAATCTAAGTTACTTACTATTTGCTATAACTATGCCTTGAAACTACTATCTTACTAGCATCACATGCATCATTTGTATTCCACTATGAAAGATTTGATGATCTATACTAATGTGCATCAAAATTAATTCTAAAACTCTATGATCTTGTGCCCTTGAGGGCTGTTTGAATGAAATAGACTATGACTATGTATGGACTTGATGGAAATTCTATGATCTAGCTATATTGTGAGTGATTGAGTATGAGAAATGAAAAACAAGAAAGTATTTTATCAGGAAGAGAGAAAAAACGAGAGGAAAGAACCTTGTGTGCTTGAAAATTAATTCAATTAATTGATGGTTTAAAAAGAGCCTAAGATTGATTGAGACCTCTAATGGAGAGTGAAAAACTGAGAGGTAATAACCTTGGGTGCTTATAAATCAATTTGACTAATTGATGGTATAGAAGGAGTTTAAGTTCGATTAAAATTTTTGAATCTAGAGAGAAAAGCCGAGAGGTAAGAATCAAGTGAGTCGAGATCTAATTTGATTATTTAATGGTTTAGATGGTGCTAGAGATTGATGAAAATGGATAGAATAATTAGGATGAATTTGGATGGCAGAATTATGTGGATTGAATGATGAGGTTGGACTAAATTAAAAGGATTAGACTTGTAAATATGAAAGGAATATAATGAACTAAAAAGGAGGATATGAATAATGAGAGGATGGATTGCTTAGAGGAATGATGAACTATATGATTTGACTAAGCCATGATCTAAATGTCTAAATGCTGCACTAAAATGTCCATGAGTGTGAATTTATGAAACTATGAATCTATGATGAAAGATCTATTCTAAGCTAAGAGTTCCTGAAACTATATTACTTTGAACTACTATATGAAACTCATGGAATGTATCCATGCTACTACATGAAACTCATGGAATCTATCTATGCCACTATTATGAAACTCATGGAATCTATCCATGCTACTATGAAACTCATGGAATCTATCCATGCTGCTACATGAAACTCATGGAATCTATCCATGCTACTAAGCCCTGTGATGGCTTCTATTCTACTGTGCCTTAGCCTCAAAGTAGCTACATGAAATGAGAAAACTATCAAAGAAAACTAAAACTAAAAATAAAAATACTATTTCATGTATCATACTATTTCTTTGAACGACTTGAAGGCATTACCGCGGCACAACTTGGAGGTGTTGTAGGTTTGGTCCCGAGTAGACCTACTAGCAACAGTGATGCACCCCTGTGGTCGAGTCGTGACCCACTGCAAACCTTAGCCAAACCAAACAAGGACCGCACATTCTATGGTCGTTGAGGTCCATTCCCGAAGAGACCCATCTTGGGCCAAACACTAGTGGTGTTCTACTAAAGCTAAATGCTGCTTCTATTCTATTCTATTGTGCCAATCTAAATGCAGGGAATGAAGTCCTCCGATTGCCTTACGACTTGAATCTATCTATCTATCTATGAGATTCTATGGTAAAAGCTGGGCAAGTCGCCAATCATAGAGTGATGGGATCCCCATGCATCATTGTATACTATCGAAACATGAGAGACGATAATTAGTGAGGCTGAAATCTGCATTCATGCATTATATGCATTACTACTAGGAATGATTGATTGATTGTGAAATTGGTAATGAATATGAATATTCTTTATTGCTATACTATATTACTAAGTACTTGATGATTGTGAATGCTAATTATTGAAAGTGCTTGTGATTGTGACGCCATCTTCCTTGGGGTATGGCTATATTGTTTGTGTGTGGAGAACTCACCCCTTTGAATTGTGTTGTATTGTGTCGTTCTTCTTTTTTCTCTATATAGAGGGACAAGAACAAGGTGAAGGTATGGATCCCACCTTCTAAGGAAGATATCTATCACTCGTTCATCTTCTCGCACTACTGGATGGATTGAGGAGAGCGGTCAAGATTCTGCTACTGCTATTGTTGCTTTTAGTTCTTCTCCGCCTACTCCTTCTGAGTGGTCTGATCCCACTAAGGATTACTCTCCTTATGACTATTGCTTTTATTCAATTATGTATTAGGGGAACTGCTTTTAGGTGGTATGGCCCCTATTCCTTAAAAAATTTTGATACCTAGGAATCTGTTTAATGGCATCCAATAGTGGTATATTTATCTCCACCTTTTTGAAAGTATCCAGCAGCTCTTGATTAGACTCCACTCTCTTTGATGTAGAAGCTCTAGATGGAAATAGAAAAGGGATCTACTGCTGCTGCACAAACTTTTCTATGGCATATGCACTAGACTGAGCTAGTTTGGCCTGCACTGGGCTATTATCCAGCTCTTTGCCACTTCTTAAAGTGATAGCACTGACATTACCTTTAGGATTCACCACAGGTTGAGAAGGTAATGCTCTAGCCCCTTGCTGCTGCAGATTGTTCATTGAGGTAGCTAATTGCCCAATCTGGGTCTGCAAATCCTGTATAGTGGCTGAAACATTCTGCTGGAACTGTAGACTCTGTGTAGCCATTTGGTTCATTAATTCTTCTAAAGAAGGGCCAGAATTAGGTTGCTGCACAGGTGGCTGCTGTGGAGCTTGCTGTCTGAGAAGAGGAGTATATTTTAGTTGTGGCTGTGCTGACTGGTGGACTGGATGCTGCACAGGCTGTGGTTGCTGGTAATTATACCTCTGTTGATTTGTGTTGGGCCTGGACCATATTGCAGGTTAGGATGATTCCTCCACCCTGGATTATATGTAGGTGCAAATGGATTATACTGCTGCTGCTGCTGGTACAGAGGATGTATACCTACCACTACATGGGACAGTGCACTGAATGTCTCTTGCAGCTGAGGACAAGCATCCGCGTAATGATCACCTGAACATATACCACATGTTTGTGGCGTCTGTGGCAATGCCTATTCCATTGCTAGTTGCCTCACCAATGAAGTTAACTCCGTAAGCTTATTTTCCAACCTTTGATTATCGACCGCAGCCACAGTGGTAGTTGCTATTTCATGCACAGATCTGGTCACACTCCTAGAACTGAACTGCTATGAGTTATCTGCTATATTGGAAATCAAATACCTTGCAGCTGTAGGGGTCTTGTCCATCAAAGCTCCTCCACTAGCCGCATCAATCATGCTCCTCTCCATAGGAAGTAAACCTTCAAAAAAATACTGCATCAATAGCTGCTCATTGATTTGGTGATTCAGACATATTGCACAAAGTCTGTTAAACCTCTCCTAATACTTATACAAAGTCTCTCATTGTAGTTGCCTGATCCCACTTATTTCTTTTCTGATTGTCGCAGTTCTTGAGGCAGGGAAGAACTTCTCTAAGAATCTCCTCTTTATGTCATTCCAGGTAATGATTGGTGTTGGCTACAAGTAAAGCTAGTCCTTGGCCACTTCACATAGTGAGAATGGAAATGCCTTCATCTTCACAAAGTCTTCAGGCACGTCTATTGGCCGCATGGTAGAGCAGACTACATGGAACTCCATCAAGTGTTTGTGCGGATCCTCTCCTGCTAGTTCGTGAAATTTGGGCAGCAAATTTATCAAACCAAACTTTAATTCATAGGTGGCTGCGCCTTTTTTGTAACTAAGGCACTTGGATGCAAAGTTGCTGGTGGCCAACATCAGGGGCAGCCAACTCCTTCAAGGTTCTTTCTTGCTGGTTGTTTGCAGCCATCTGTCTTGTACTGCACTTTCTTTGTGATTGTTATAATCTCTGAAGCCTTGACCGTGTCCTCTTAATCTCAAGATCTAATGGATACAGTGTACCTGGTCTATACCTTATCATGCATGGTTAGAATCACCAAAAAATCCTACACTTAATAAACACTCTCAAAGTGAATAGTGTCACTTTACAAAGTAAGTACTGTAAAAATATGAGATATGGATGAATTAAGGTCTTGATAAATCTCTTTTTGGTATAAGAAAACACCACAAAAATTTTCAGAATTTTTTGAAATGCACAACTATGTAAACTGGATGCCTAAAAACAGGAAAAATAGATAAATAAATAACAGAAAATAAAAAATTTTCAGAAAGCAAGTAATTTTTGAAAATCTAGGCAACGACACCCGGCACAGTGGGTTGCAATGAATAGGAAATTTTTTCTACCCCAAAGCATATGCAATAATATCAATTTTGAGTTTCCTAGCCAAAGTTATGCCCGTTTTATGTTTTCAAAATTTTCTCTTTGCCACTCACTTGTACTTTTTTCTAATACTCTTTTTGCAAATCCGACAACTCTACTGTTCAAAAGACACTAAAAGAAATGTGGACACAAAAATTTAACTCAAAATTCAATCTCTAACTATTTTATTTGATTTTTCTAAAATTGGGTGAATAGTAAGTGAATAGTAACCTGCACTGACGACGCAACACAAACGAAAACGAAGCAAACGCGAAGACGCCAAGACACAAAGACACAAATGAACAACGTAGGAAATTAAATAGAGCTGTTAGCGCATGCAATAAAACTAAAACAAAATGACTTGTATCTCTGGCAACGGCGCCATTTTTGACAACCACGTCGTAATGGTTTGAAACAAAACTAGATTCCTCAAAGAAGCATGCAATATAGGGAGTAAACCTAGGTTATGTCACAAGGACACAAATTCATTCTATTTCCAATTTAAAACATGCAACGGTGATTAATTTGGGGGTTTGTGATTTAACAATGAATTAAAAATGAAAGTAATTTAAATGAAAGCGGATCAAGACAATGAAAATAAATCTAAAAATAAATTTGAAAAACAAATTTGAATTTAAAATTTGAAAACAAATCTAAAAAATAAATCTAGAACTGAATTTGAATTTAAAATTTGAAAAGAAATCCAAAAAAAAAATTGAGAACAGAAATTGAAAAATAAAAATTGAAACAAGAACAATTAAAACTAACACAAATTAAACCCACGAACCATAGACGCAAACTAGAATTACTATACCAAATTTATCCAAAACTCAAACGCAATAGAAAAAAATCAATTGATATTACATTCAAGGACAAAAACCAAATTCAATCAAATTATGCATGCACAAATCTTAATCAAGAATTGCGAGAAGGTAAAAAGACAAACTCAGAGCGCTCAATCGATCTATCAATCCACGCTTGAGATGAGATGATTCGTGATACCAAATAATTAAGACCAAAGCAGGATCCGAAGAGACGCAAGCGAATGGAATGAAATAAATTTACTTTCAAAAACGGGAAAGTGTCTTTATAGAAAAACAAAATTATTAAAAGGATAAGATGAAGGGTGCAAAATCAACCTTTTGACCCCTATATATATTGTTCTTAAATGAAAAAAAAAAAAAGGGCCAAGGCCTTTGCAAAAAATAAAATAAAAGCCTTAAGTAGAAACCCTAAATATAAAAGGTAAATTTTAAATCTGAACTTCAAAAGTTAATAAAAAATAGCTCTGAACTCCAAACAATATGACCCATATGTCGAAATTGAAGCACAAAAAGTTAGGAATTCATTGCAAAAAGAATCATCCAAAAAGGAGGTCTGCAAAAAAAAGTTATGACCAAAATAGTGGATAAAGGTCAAAATAGAAAAAATACGAAATAGAAAGTAAAGATGACAAGTATTCATAAAAACTCTATGAAGGAAATGCAAAAACATGATAAATACAATAATTAAAGAGCGGAAAGGTATTTTGGAAGATGCCATAATGCTATAAATGTGAGTATAAAATACGAATCATCGCACGTAATACAGGTGTGGGACAAGCATTGAAGGCAAAGACTCTGAAGTTCATTGGGCCATATCAAATATTATATTGTAGAGGACCAGTAGCTTATGAGCTAGCTTTACCACCTCTGTTGGCAGGGTTACATAACGTCTTTCATGTATCATAGTTGAGGAAGTATATTCTTGATCCATCTCATGTAATCGAGCTAGATGTTGTGGAGATACGAGATGATTTATCTGTTGAAGTTCCAACTGCTCGTATTAAGGACACTAGAGTTAAGGAGCTTAAAGGCAAGTCTATTTGGCTTGTGAAGGTTGTTTGGGACCTAGTTACTAGAGATGCTACTTGAGAATAAGAGAAGAAAATGAGAGAGTTATATCCTCATCTTTTCTCTGCGAGATGAAATTTTTTAGGGCGAAAAATTTATTTTTAAGGGGAGAATTGTCAGGCTTGTAAATTTATTATTGAGTAACTTGTAATGTTGATTATTTGGTATTGGAATAGATTTAGATGGAGTTTGAAATTATTTTTTTTTAAAAAAAGTGAATAGTAAATCTAGCATGAACAGTAAGGTGGTGTACACAGTAACTCTAGCGAAAACAATAAATTTGACGTGAACAATACCAAATTTTTTTTTTTTTGGAATTTTGCCTATAAATGGGGGGTCTTGCATGAAATTTTCATTTCTTTACCCTTCTCAAAGGTTCTAGGGAGATCCAAGGCCATATACCACCATTTTATCTCATACTAAATCTTTTTAAACTTAGATTTCTTACTAGATCTGAGATTTTATATCTGTTCTGAAGGATTTGAAGTAAGTTTCTATAAGTTTAAAATAAGATTTACATTTCGTTTCTCTTCTTCTTCTCTTTCTTATAGATAGTTAATGATATCTTAGAAGAAATTTCATTGTAGAGCTAAATCTTCAGTGGATCTTGCCTTAAAACAAGTAATATTTAGTAGATCTGGTGTGAATCGCTGTTCTAAGGTAAGGGGAGCTTACTTTAACTATTAAACAATGTTTGGAATGATTTGGTATGTTATTACAAGAAGTTTTGAGATGATTTTGTTAGATCTCTTGGATGAAAGCTATTTCTATGCTATAACTACTGCTAATTGATTTAAAAATTGAGATTTGACTGAAATATTATATATTGTTTTAGCTGAGCTATTGAGGGTACAATTTTGTCTCTGCTGCATCATGCTGAAATATATGTCTTGCATTATTATAGAGTCAAGTTACATGTTTAGATGGGTAGGCGTGTAACGATAGAGAGCATGCTGAGCTGTGCTGTCTGGATTCAAATACCAGAATGGGTTCCTCCTAGACCAGCTCGATTCCTTCTGGATTATTTAGGCTGTGAAACCAGTTGGAATCATTTTCATTCTGTGCATTAGATGGGCTGGGAATGCATAGGGCTGTTGCTGTGAGTAATATTTTGCTATATATGTATATAATTTTTCTTTTGTAAGCTCACCCTTACATTTCTGTCTCTGTTGTTGTGTGTGTACTGTGATGATCGTACGATGGTTCGAGACAGATGTAGCAGGTGTTGCATCTACTTCACAGTGTAATGCCCTAAATTTTGTAATGGTATTTTATAAATTAATATAAATTATGAATTTCCATTTGAATGTGTATTTGTTGAGTATGATGATATAAATGTATGTGTGTATGTGTGTATGTGTGATGACGTAAATATGTGTGAATACGTGTAGGTGAATATATATATAGGGTTTGGAAAATTCATTTCCCACTTTTTCCTTCGAGGTCTCTCTTCGTTCTCTCAATTCCCAACCTATTCTTACCCATTAAATTGCCTCGAAAGCCATCGGGAAGTTAGATTGAAGGTTGAAATCAAGTTTGGGGCATTTTGAGGTAAGTTTGTGAGTTAGGGTTTTCAGTTTTTCATCCTCTTTCTTTAATTTCTCAGTTTCTCATAGGGTTTTCTCTATATTTATGATGAAAGTTCGTGTGGGAAGCACATTCCTTATTGATTGGTGTTGTGGGTATTCATTTCGAGGTAAGGGAGACTCTACCCTATCTCATTGTGTTTGAAATCTGTCATTTTGCCATGTATTGTAATGTGAATGATCAAAATGTAAGAAGATGTATGTTTTAATGGAATTGATTTGATTGTAGTGAGATTGCAATAGAAAGGTTATGTAGAATATAGTGTGTATAATGGAATGAATTGATTGGTATGGATTGTGATGGAAAATATTGTGTGTTTGAGTACAATGTGATTGATATTGAGTATGATATGTGATGAAATTTTTGGTTGAAATGCTTAGACATGCCATTGATTGATGTTAAATATTGTGAATGGTTGGAAATATGTATGAATGGCATGTAGGTGTGATTGTGATAATGTTTAGAACGTTGAAAAATTATGAATGGTTTAGTGATACACTGAGTGTGGAAGATAGGGGTGGTAAAAATACCTTGGGGAAGAGAGGGTGGTGGTGACACTAACAGTGAGCGTGGGTGCACCACAGGCCACACATTCTCCTCCTGACTTAGCCTCTAACTAACACCTTTGCTTGGGGGCTCAGTATTGCACACATTGTATCTGTGGGGCGGGAGCTATCCGGTGACCATCCATGGTGTGAACTGAGTAAGTCCCTAAAGTTGAGGGCATTAGGAATCTGTGATCACAGTGCCACAGGGAGCATGGCTATGTGCAGTGATGGTGCAGTAAGCGCACCTGTTTGTGAATTGAAATGGAATGTTTGGAATGTTGGAAATGTATTATTTTATATCTACTTGATATGTGATTTGAATAATGTTAGAAAAATGTATAATGCATAAGGTGAGTCTCTGTGCTTGTGTGTGATAGTGTAGAGTACTCACCTTTACATTTATTTTTCAAGTGATCAAGACGATCAGCACTGGGCTCAATGAAGGGATGGATGATATTGCTATAGGACTTAGAATATTTTTTTTTTGGAACTGAAATGTATTGATTAAGTTTTGTAGCAATAGTTATTTCAAACTTGTAATTCATTCTTATTTTGAAATACTTTAATAAAATTGTGCATTGGGAAACCGTTTGAATGAAAATTTTTTATTATTCTTATTTTTGTGAAATTTATTTATTTATTTTAAAATTAAATTAATGTGTTACACACAGGCTAAGGGACTAGTGGAAAAGTGTTGGAAGGCTAGAGTCGAGTAATTTTCATTAAGTTTTTTTTCCTTATATTTTGAGACCTCATATAGAGGAAGTTATGTAATATAATTTTTGTGTATTTTGAGTATTATAAACTAAATGTAATATTATGTTGTTCTGTTGGATATTTGTTGTAATGAAATTTGTTAACTTTGAATCAAAAGTGAATTTTATACTTATATTCTGCATTATTTATCCATTTTAAATAAGTAAGTGGTGTAAAAATAATGTTATCAGTCACTTCTAAATATGAGCGTTGTGATTTTATGATTGGATTGTGGAATGAATATGAGCGTTGAATGGATTGGTGTAAATAGTTACAGAGATACAGAGTCCAAAGATGATAAGAAAATCTCAAAAAAATATAAGGTGTTAAGCAACATTCACAATTTGTACATATTATTGTTGAGCGCGAATGCGCCAATGATCTCACACTCGTTCTCCTGACTATGCCTTTGCCAAGAGGCTCATGATTACATATGTTGTATATGTATTGCATGAAACCAGTAAGTATTTACATAATTGAGTAAGACTTCAAGAATTGCAGGAGGCATCAAATGACTGTGATCACAGTACATTTAAAGTTTGAATTTGGGAATGGAAATGTCAATGAGGTTGTCTAAACATGTATGATGAATGAGGTATATGATTGTGTGGTATAAGTTGTTATTTAATTGTTATGGTAAATATTATGATATTTCTACGTTATATTGTAAAATTAGAATAAAAGCTCACCCTTTCACAACTCTAAAGGTGGTAAAGATGACGACACGTCCCATGCGAATTAGTGTAGTGGAAGTCTATGCTAGTAGTAGGCTAAGTTATGTTTTTAGCAAATATAGACGAGTAATACATTTGAATTTTATAGTGTATTTTGGGGACAATCAAGAATATACTTTAGAAGTAATATATAATTATGCAATTCTTTTTTATTTCCCAACTAGTGGTCAAATTCTTCAGTCTCTTAGTTTTTATCTATATCGAGGAATAAAAAGACCTTCTCAGATCATGAATAATGTATTTACTTACCATGATCATGATTTGCTAGGAAGGTCTAATAGCTACACATTTGACAAATTCCCTAGTATAGAAATGGCGACAGACTCTGGTGACACCTATCTTGGAGAAGATGATGAAGTAACCGACGAGGACTTGGCAAAAATTGAGAGGTAACATGATATAGATAAATAGTTTCAAATTCTCAATATGGGGAATGTGTATGAATTGTTGTAAATTTTAAAGTATTTTATGTAATGATATGTAAATGTAATATATTATGTTGTAACTAAAATCTTCCAGCATGTGAATATTGACTTACAATATATTTTATGCAATTTATTTTCGTAAACTAGCCTTATACATAAATTGATTGTTGGGAAAGGTTTTATCTTTATAAATTATAATTAATTATTACAAGGGAGAGTTACTTCTCAAAACACATTATAATTTATATAGAAATAGAGAAAATAAAATAAATTTCAATTAAAACAGATAATATAAAATTTGTTAAGAAATTAAAACTTTTCTAAAGATAAATTCATTCATAAAATTAACCAAAGGAATAAAATGTGAAAAGATAATCGTGACTTAATAATTACACATTATTGAAATATACATGTTACATATATATTATATAGGAACAGAATCTTCTTACACTGATATAAGTATAAAAACTTTTATACCCAATCTGAGCCTTTCATTTAACTTAAATCTAACGGGTTATAATTTATTATTTTATTAGTTGTTAGATTTGAGTTAAATGAAAGACTCAGATTGGGTGTAAGAGTTTTTAGACTTACACTGTTGTAAGAAGATTCTTTCCCATATATATATATATATATATATATATATATATATATATATAATATAATATAATATTTACAAACCGTCAACAAAATACCTTAAGACTTAGAACATACATTTATAATATCAAAATAATTAAGTTCTAAAAGTAGGCTACATCCATATCTATATGGATAAGGAGGTTATGAGGAGGAGGAGGAGAAGGAGAGAGGGTGAGAAAAAAAGAAAAAAAAAGAGTCAGTACAACTTTTATGCAATTATATAAAATATAGAGACTTATTTGTAATTTTAAATAATAAAAAAAATTAAATAACTTAGTATGCTATGTAGGAGTATTAAGTTAACTCTTAATTAGCCAGCTTAATATTTAACCAAAGGAAGTTAAGAACAGAAATTAAATTCTAACTTCTTAACTTTTCAGGAACTAAATCTTAAAAAAATATTTGTTAAGAACTTATTACAAAATGTATAATATTTAAAGGCATAAAAAACATAATTAAGTCAAAATTTTATCCTTAAAAATTTATAAAATTTCTAGAATACCATTTGATTAAAATAATATACTTATAATAAATTTTAGAGTAAAAATCTTAAATTAATGGATGGTTACGTGAGAAAAATGTGTCATTGAAAAATACACATGTGAAATATGTACGTACAACAAATTATAATTTCAATCACTGAAATTAATAATGATATGAAAATAAATATAGTACCATTGAATTATATATTATTATTAAAATATGTTTTATGTATTTATGGAAAAATTGAGAGAATTGTTGCTATATTCTCGAATGAATCGTAAAATGAAATCTTGTTCCCTGTTTTATTTGCTTACTTTTATGTAGATTATTGAATAATGCAAAATAAACTATAGTAAGAATAAATATTAATATTTTTGGTGGAAGATTCATGTTGAGTGTATTTTCAATATTAAGGTTAGTTTATCAAAAAAATTTCTATGTACTATGTAGTTATGAATATATTATATATAATTATTTAGTTTACTTATCTTTCTGTATAAATAAAGAAACTATAAATTAGCAAACTTTTGTTGAAACTAAATTTGGACAAAAAAAAATAGGTATACAACAACTGTAACATTTTAGATTTTCAATTGCGTATTTCTTGTTTTTAAAATAAAGAGTTTGTAAAAAAAAAAAAAAGAGAATATTCTTTTTAACCTAGGAGAATATTCTTTTTAACTCATGCAAAAATTTTTCACTCAAGCGAGAATGGATCAGATTTTTTCAACTATATTTTTGCTCAAGCGGTATGCTAAGTTGTTTAAGTGTGAATTTTGGTTGAAGGAAGTGAAATTTTTAGGACATGTGATCTCAGAAGGAGGAGTCACTATTGATCCATCGTAGGTAGAGGCTATTTTACAATGGGAAAAGCCCACGACAGTGACTAAAGTTAGGAGTTTTGTGGGATTAGTAGGTTATTATAGGAAGCTCATTGAAGGATTTTCTAAGATAGCTATGCCATTGATCCAACTCACTAAGAAAGGACAAGAATTTGTGTGGACCCCTGCTTATGAGAATAGTTTTCAAACCCTTAAGAAAAAGTTAACCTCAGCACCTGTATTAGTTTCACCTGACCCTGAGAAGACTTTTGAAGTTTACTGTGATGCTTCTCAATAAGGACTAGGTTGTGTGACCATGCAGGAAAGGAGAGTAGTGGCTTATGCGTCAAGGCAATTGAGACCCCATGAGGCTAACTACCCTACCCATGATTTAGAACTAACAGCCATGGTTTTTGCTTTGGAAATATGGAGACTATTTGTATGGAGCAAAATTCATAGTGTATAGTGACCATAAGAGTTTGAAATATGTATTTGATCAAAAGGAATTGAACATGAGGTATAGGAGATAGATGGAATTCATAAAAGATTATGATTTTGAGTTACAATACCATCCAGGAAAGGCCAATGTAGTGGCAAATGCATTAAATCGTAAAATCCTACATGTAGCTGTTTTAATGGTTAGAGAGGAAGAACTGCTAGAGAAGTTTAGAGACTTAAGATTGAATATCAATAGAGAATTTGAAAAGGTCCAATTAACCATGATAACCGTGACTAGTGAATTACAGAATCAGACTAGAGAAGCCCAAAAAGTTGACCAATATCTTCTAGGTATTGGAAAACAAATGTTAGAAGGAAAGGTGCACGATTTTGAAAAAGGAAGGGAAAGTCTCATAAAATTTAGAGGCAGAATTTGTGTACAAAAAAATAGAGGCCTTAGGCAATTGATTTTTGAAAAAGCTTACATGAGTAAATTAAATATGCACCCAGGAACCACCAAAATGTATTAGGATTTAAAGAAACTTTTCTGGTGAAATGGAATGAAAAAGGATATAGCTAGGTTTGTGTCTACATGTTTAGTATGTTAGAAGGCTAAGATAGAGCATCAAAAGCCTGCAAGATTTTTAACACCTTTAGACATACCTAAATGGAAGTGGGATAGTATTTCAATAGATTTCATGGTTAGTTTACCTAAGACTAAAGCTGGACATGACTCAATTTGGGTTATTGTCGATAGATTGACAAAATCTTCCCATTTTCTAGCTATAAACATTAGATACTCCTTAGAGAAACTAACTCATATTTATATAAGAGAGATTGTTTGATTGCATGGAATACCTTCAAGCATTGTATCTTGTAACGCCCCAGATTTTTTTTGTAATATCAATTATTATTATGTATATATATATATATATATGTGTGTGTGTGTGTGTGTGTGTGTGTGTGTGTGTTTGTGTGTGAATGGATGTTAGAGTGTGCACTTGATTGCATGATGATGATGCCAATATGTATGAATGCATATGAATGAGTATAATTGTATTTGTATATAATTGGATTGGATTGATTAGGCTGAGAAAATAGGTTAAGGGTGTAATACTGGAGCATTCTCGCTATAACGAGAGGGCTCTGGGAGGAAGGCATGAAACTGTCACCTTCTTGTTGCAGCGAGAGGTCTCTCGCTGTAGCGACAAAGCCACAGTTTGGGGTGCATTTCTGGGTGTAGTCTCGCTGTAGCGAGAAGGACTCGTAGTGAGATTTTGCAGAAATTAGAGTGCAGTTTTGTCTGAGTTTTTTGCTACAGCGAGGAATATTCCGCTGTAGTGAGAGTGACACGACCAAAGGGGTATTTGAGGGGTTAGGGTTTGGGAAAAATCATTTTCCACTTCTCCCTTCAAACACTCTCTCATTTCCTTTGATTCCCAAGCTATTCTTACCGATTAAATTGCCTCCAAAGTCGTTCGCGAGCTAGATTGAAGGTTGAATTTGTGTAAAGAATGCTTGAAGGTGAGTTTTATGGTTAAGGTTTCGATTTCTCATCCCTATCCTCTGATTTCTCAGATTTTCTTGGTTCTCATAGGGTTCTTCCATGTATTTAGGTCAAATTTCGTGTGGGGGAGAACTCTACCCTATCTCATTTTGCTTGAAAACTTGTTTAGTTTCTATGTTTTGTAATGTGATTAAGATAGATAATGTGTGATGGGTATGATTATGATGATTTGAAAGTTATTTGAGTGGATTTTTATAAAGAATTAATGTTGAATGTGATGAGTGGAATGGTTGAGCCCAATATAGGTGAATAGGTGTGTTTGCGTGTCCTTGAATGATGTAAATGGATGGAAATGAGTATAGATGGCATGTTGAAATACTGTGTGTATGAAATGGACATATGTGTTGTGTGTGGTAAATGCATGTGGGCCAGTGGGTATAACATATAAAATAGAATGCTTATAAAAATCTTTTTCCATTAATAGTAGAAGGGTGTAACATAATTTTCATTTTTCATAACAATTAAAAAATAAATAAACAAAAAACTAACATGAAAACAATTTTTTACTAACTAATGATATAAAGGACTTCTCTTTTTTGGGCTCACATGCTTTGGACAATATTCTTTTAGTAATAACCAAACACTAGGAGGAGTAGAACTCTAACACTACCACCATACTAGATATAGCGAAGAGTCGAACTTTTGTTTTATGACTATTTTTCATGCAAGAACTACAAGATTAGATCAAGATAAAGAGAGGATAAGTATTTTAGTCAGAGCAATAGTGCAAAACATGACATATATATAATAATCATCACTAAATTGCATAAGAGAATCTGAATTCTCCAATCAAGCAAAGGAATTTGGTGAGCCTAGGAAAACAAAGTGAGAGCAAGAACAAGAGCATCGAGCAAGAAATGAAAATCTTCCTATATCTATGTCTATGATACATGAATGGAAGAAAAAAAAAACTCTTGTTATTTTAGTTAGGTTTAAGTCTAACGAGAATAATAATCTATAACCAGTAATTCATTTATTTTCACACCAACCCATTTATTATCTATTATTTGATTGATTAAACTTTTATATTGGAATGGGTGAAAAGTTAAATGATTTGGCAATTTCTCACGGGGGCTGAATGAAGATAATTTTGAAGATGGAAAGAGTATGAAAGTCATGCAGCATATGCAGATTTGCATTTTCCTTCACACATGCTAATATAAAATCGAATATTCTCAACATTTTTCACATTCAAATTTTTCAAAACACTAGGTTCAAAGTTTGAGCTAGTTTGAACCCTATTTGCTGTTTTTTTTTTCTTTTTGTGCTGCAAGTGTCAAATTCATTTCTTCTTATTTTCTTTGTTTGATAGAAGATTATTCATTGTGTGTTTCATCTCTAATTTATTTTCTAATGCATCAGATATATTATTGTCATGTTTCCAATATTATGATCAAGAAATTTGATTTTAATTTGCCTTGTTCTTTACTTTTAGTGTGAAATTCATTTTCCTTATCCTTTTACTTGGTATGCATTTAATTTTACCATAACTATTCTGTATATTGAGATAGATAATAATTTCTTGATTCTTTACTTAATTTTTTTGTCTCTTTTCTGGCCTTTCTTGATTGTATTGTTTTTTGTTGGTGGTCATTGATATATATAAGCTTTTGATAGAAATTTATTAGAGCACCAATTTTGTTAGTAGCCGGACAGTGTTTAATTTTATTTTTCTTCTAATGTTTCTTCTGTACTAACAATGCAAGTCAAGTGTTTGTAGCCATTATCAAATTTTCTTTAAGAAAAGGCTTCGCGGCTTCCTTATTTCAAGTGTTCATACAAAGTATATAATTGTAATTTAAAATTTTTATAAGTTGATAAAAGGGTTACAGGTATTTGTATGTTCATGCTGTTAAGAGTTTATAAAAACAAACTTTTTAAAAATCAGATAAGAATTTGACCTTAAACTCTAATTGGTCATTTAAGATTTGATGTTATACCTTAATTTTGTAAATTAAACTCAAACAAACATGAAATATAAATTTGTTTTTTACGTATAACAATTATTAAACTTTAGAGATATTAAATAAACAGTTATCATTCTTAGTCATTTATCTTCATGCTTTGAAGTTAAAATCAAGAACTTCATTTGATGTTCTATTAGAGACTGACTCACTTTGAAACTAAAGTTAAGTGACATATTATATAATTAGGTATTTCATTGTCATTTTATTAGTCCAAAAGTGTGAGAAACAGGGGAAGAAAATGAATTCTCTTAGGGCTCATTTGGTGTATGGAATCATAATTGACATTGGAATTATAATTGGAATTGGTTCAAAATTACAATTCTACTTTTGGCATACGCAAAGAATTAGAATATGTAAAATTAAAATTTTAAGTTGAAATCAAATTCTACAGTGTCATGATATAAATTCTTAAAAAATAATTCAATTTTATATTAAAAATTTATTTAATAACTTTTTTTAAAATATTGTGTTAATTAAAAATACAAAATAATAATTAAATAAATTGTTAAAGATGATAACTTAATATTTCTTTTTCAAAAATAATGACACAGTAAATTTAGTTTTTATGTTTAATTTATCATTAAAATTTAATATTATGTTATAAATTATCTTTTTTATAAATTAGATAAAAGCATACGAATATTCATAAATATAATTTAATTCTCAAAAATGAAAATATAAATTGAATACAAGTGCTTTCGAGAACTCTCATTTTGAGACCATGAATTAAAATAAGTAGAAACATTGCAACATATTCTTCTATGCTTACATGATAAGTAAGATGTAATTGATTATAGCAATTTTCATTAGTCCTATGATATAATCGCTTCAAAAGTATACTTTTTAGTGTGCTTTTATCACTCTATTGCATATAGCACTGGTTTGATCTTTTTGTTTCTCTTTATGTCACGATCCCTTTTTATAAGGATGAATGACATTCTGACTTACTACTTCCAATTTAGTTTGAAATATGAGTCAATACAGATATATTACCAATAATACAATTTCTAAAGAAAATTTTTGACTTTAACATAAAAATCAACACATTAATAAAGCCTTATAGGTATTTTATATATAATAAAAATAGCATAAAAGTATGTATATATTTACAACAGTGGCTCCAAGTAGAGCTCCTAATACAAAATTTCTGTATAATAATTACATCAAACCTTATATTCACACTAAAACCTACATTGCTACGACTAAATACATATCTCAAAATCTTTGACCCAGACTGTTTTTTATCCAAACTCCCCAGTAGGCAAATTAGATACTCCACCTGTCTCTCTTGCTCACGTACCATAGTACAATCATTGCAGCACACATGTAACAATACAAACAAACGCAAGGGTGAGCTTATATAAATAAAATCATAATTTCAGAATACGAGTACATTAAAATCATCAACACAACAACTTCAATTAATTTATGCAGCATGTCTAGTCCATCCCAGCACATCTAATGTAAATGCAACGATTCAGTTTCCATCTGGTTTCACAGCCTAGGTAATCCAGAGGAACTGTTCTGGTCTAAGAGCGACTCATCCCGGTATCTGAATCCAAATCAACACAGCTAAGCGATTTATGCAGCTATGGAATGATGAAAATGAATATGGTGCAGCATACAGCTAAATCAATATGGTACAGCAGAATCAAATCTAATTTCAATTTCAACAATACAACAATGTATTCATTTTCATCCAGCATAGACAACACACTCATACACATATTATCACAACAAAACCAAGCATTTCAACATACAGCACACAGTAAAACTAAACATTTCATAGTATTACTTAAACATTTTCAGTACATATTTCATGATAAAGCTGAAGCACTTAGAATATTATTCCGGTATTTTCGCGTAGTTTACCATCCTCAGCATATATAGCACAACATTACATCCCCGCATGTTCTGCCACCATTATTCAAACAATTATCATATTTTGGGTTTTACCCTAAAACTTGTTCTTATAACAGCTGATCCTCATTTATATAAATTTATCTATTTCATAAACCAAATCGGCTTTGTTAAGCAACTAAGAAATCTACTCAATTATACTACTCTGGGTTTTAAATCTAGAATCTGACCATTCAACAATTTATTCTCAACTATAACAAGACTAAATACTAAATTAACTTCATAACTATGAAACAAATAACTCAGCTTAGATAAGCTCCCCTTACCTGGAGCGAGTTTCAAGATCTTGTTTTTCATGATTTCCAAAGAGATAGATCAAGTGTTTGAGTATGAGATACAACTTGAATGGTTAAGATCTACTCAAAATGACATGTATAAGTCTTTTGAGAAAGAGAAAGGAAGAAACAAGAGTAAAGAAAAAAACTAAGCTCTAGAAACTCACCTAGATCTTGATGAGATAGACGATCTCAGTTTAATCGAGAAGAAATTCAGCTTCAAGAATGTTTTCTCTAAGGAGAAGAAGTGAGAGCACAGAGAGAACGAGAGAGAGAAGATTTCTGGTGAGAAAATGAACGTTTCTGGTGCTGAGGCTCCTTAAATACCCCTCTAAATCTGCGCGCACTCGCTTAAGCGAGCTAATTCTCGCTTGAGTGAGCTTCTCCCTCGCCTGAGCGAGAAAATCAAACAGTGGAACCTCCCAAATTTCTGCAATTCCTGCTTGGGCGAGGAACACCTCGCTTGAGTGAGCTTCTCCCTCGCCTGAGCGAGATCGGGTCCAGAGAGCCACATAGTTTCCTACTTCTCCTCGCCTGAGTGAGCTTCTCTCGCCTGAGCGAGATCTCTTCTCGACTGGGCAAGGAGATAGGTTGAGAAATCCTATCTTGTCTTGCTTGAGCGAGATAACTCCAGAATGTTCCATTCTGCACGACTCAGTCTCGCTTGTGCGAGAACTACCTCGCTTTGGCGAGACACTCAGCATCCCAAACTCTCAATTTTCTTAAAATGAAACAACGCAAGTACTTGGCTATAATTCTTAAGTTATCACACGTACAACATGCTTAAAACTCAATTCCTAACCCACACTATCATCCACTTTCAACAATACCATTATACATCACTGCGAATACATTGTTACCCATCCAGCAATTATATAGCTTCCTCATAATCTAAGCATATACAGCACCATTTAACAATTGTGTAAAACGTTTGATATCTAATCAAAACTTTTGGTACTAGTCTTACTCAACGATTTACCATACGGCTTTACAACTCAGAACTTCCCTCCGGTAACTGCATAACTTATCCATTCACAATCCAGCATATGGAATTACATATTGTCCACATACATGTATCATGAATTAATAGGAATAATTCATTTATAAATATGCTGGCCTAACACTTTACTCTCAATAATTCTTGAGTTAATTTCTAAATATTTACTCCGACATCTAACATTTCAAGAAAAGCATTAAACAATTTATTATATAATTAATATAAACAATATAGTTTATGGCAAGTGTAAAAAGTGCATAACAGAAATAAAATATTTGCAATAAATACAGAGTAGCAATATGACATAGTAACATAAACATATTAAACATGTAACAAATGTAAAAATAGAGAAAGAAAGAAGAAGATGTAAAAGAAGAATATGAAACAAATGTGAAAAAGGAAAAAGAAAGAAGAAGACGTAAAGAAAGAATAGGAAGAACAAGAGGAAGAAAAATAGAGAAAAACCACTTTTATTAATAATCAATGTTAAACGAGAAAGAATAGAATAGAAAAAAAATAAGAGAATATAGGGAAAAAAAAGTGGTATTAATAATCAACTTTAAAAGTGAAGTTAAAAGGAGAAGAGAATACAGAGAACATAAGAAGATAAAAAAGAAAGATGCATAGGTGAAAGATAGAACAAAGAAAGAGAGAGGAAGAAAGTATTTGAGGAGAAAGAAAGTATTTAAAGAAGAAATTATCTGGAAAAGAATAAAAACCACATAGACAAGAAGGAGGTGGGATATGTGATGATGTGTTTGTGAACTGTGATATTAAGAATTCAAATTCTTAGGGTGTAGGTTAGGAATTGAAGTAGGCCAAATTTAGTTGTTATAAAATTCCATAGAATTGGTCCATGGAATTATAATCCCAATTCTAATATACATCCAAATATGATAATTAAAATTCTAAAGCCCAATTTCAATTTTAACGTCTATTTTCATACTCAATTCTGTATGCCAAACGAACACTTTAGATTAAATACCATCGTTTTCTTTCACATATCTTAATTATTAATATTTCGATTAACAAACAATAATCAATAATAGAAACATGTATATTACTCTACAATTTGCATCTTATAGGGTAAGAAACATAAAGGTTTTTCTCATTTTTTATAATAAAATGAAATAACCAAACTTATATTAAAAGTGAAATCTAATTTTTGCTCTTTTGGAAATAAGATAAATAAATAAATTGATATTTAATTCATGCAACACTTTGTAATATCGATGTATAGATTACTCTATCATTCATATATTATAAAGTCGTAAGGATACGAGTTTAACTACACTATCTAGTACTTGGACACGTGAATTATCATATTTTTTTATACTAAATATATGCTTATCCTTTTTCATAAAAAATTTAAAAATTTAAAATAATTATTTTTAGCTCAACCAATCATTAAACGTAGTGATGTATAGATTACTCTATCATTCACAAAATATACGTGTCATGACCCCTTTTATAAGAAACCGAGAACATTGTTTGTACATTACATACTTATTTAAGATAAATAAATAATAGAGAATATAAGTATAAAATTCACTTCTCATTCAAAATAAAGCAAATTTTCTTACAATAAATATCCAATAAAACAACATAATATTACATTTAGTTCATAATGTTTAAAATACCAAAACTATACTACGTAGCTCCTTCTACATGAGGTCTCAAAATATAAGGAAAAAAGACTTTGATGCAATATTACGCAACTCCAGCTTCTAACATTTCTTCATTGGCCCCTCAGCCTGTGAAGTAGATGCAACACCTGCTACATCTGCTCACGTACCACCGTACGATCATCGCAGTACATACACGACGACATAGAAAGAAATGCAACGGTGAGCTTACCAAACATAAAATAAAATCATATATATAAAGCAAAATATTTCTCACAGCAATAACCCCATGCATTTCCAGCCCATCTAATGCACAACATGAAAACGGTTTCCAACTAGTTTCACAGCCTAAGTAATCCAGAAGGAACCGAGCTAGTCCGGGAGTGACCCATTCTGGTATCTGGATCTAGACAGCACAGCATAGCAGCTCAGTATGAACTTACCGTTACACGTCTACCCACCTAAACATGTAACTCGGCTCTATAATGATGCAAAACATATATCTCAGCATGATGCACACCACCAAAATTATTTTAACAGCTCAGCTATTGCAAGTTTATAATAGATCAGCCAAAATCTCAATATTTTAAATCAATTAACAATAGTTACAGCTTAGAAAATAGATTTTATTCAATAGATCTAACAAAATCATATTAAAACATTTTGAAATAGCATATTAAACCGTTCAAAACGTAGTTCATAGGTTAAAGTAAACTCCCTTACCTCAGAACGATGATTCACTCTAGATCTACCGAATATTACTTGTTTTATAGCAAGATTCACTGAAGATTTGGCTTTAGAACAAAGTTTCTCCTAAGAACACCATGAACTTCTATGAGAAAGAGAAGGAGAAGAGAAACAAACGGTAAATCTAGCTTCAAACTTATAGAAACTTACTTCAAATCCTTCAGAATAGACGTAAAATCTCAGATCTGGCGAGAAATCTAAGTTTAGGAAGGTTTAGTATGAGAGAAATGGTGGTATTTGGCCTTAGAACCTTTGAGAACCTTGGATAGGAATGAAGAAATAAAAATTTCGTGTGAAGCCCCCTTTTTTATAAAAGTTTTTCAAAATTTACTGTTCACTGCTGGAAACATTGTTCACTGCCTTACTGTTCACGCCGAAAACACTGTTCAGGACACTATTCACGCCAGAAAATACTGTGCACGCGTACTGTACATACACTGTACACGTATGTAACGTCAGCATGACGTCATGATGATGTCACTGATGACGTCAGCAGTCACTGTACATACACAGTTTGTACTGTTCATAGGCAGTTTTACTGTTCATTGACACTGTTCATACGGTACTGTTCACTTTTTTTTTAATAAATTTTCAAAATCCATCTCATTATATTCCACTACCAAATAATCTTTCAATTAACATTTAACAAGTATAAAATATTATAGATTACTCAATAATAAATCAGAAGCCTGACAATACAACTCTAAATATAAAAATCTTCATTTTAATTTTGTAAAATTAAAAAAAAATCTTTCTCTAAATCATTTTAATACCCTCAACGGGTAACTTTTATTTTTCAAATACCTTTCAAAAAGGTAATTTTTCTTCAGAAGGACATAGTCCTAATTTCCTTAGAGCGCTAAGGAATACGTAGGAGCAAGGATTAAAATGTCAAGTCTAATCATTTTAAAACTTTTTTTTCTCTTCCTATTATTTAAAAAATACAAACAAATAAAATATCAAATTTAGGAATGAAAAGAAACTTTATTTTTGCATAGTTTAGGGTAACCACTTTTACAAACGTTGTGGAGTGCTAATACCTTTCCCATGCTTAATTAGACTCCCAAATGCAGATCTAGTTTTTCAGGGTTCTTTAAAATCTAATGGCAACTCCTTCAATCTCTATTTTTCCTATTTTTCATTTTTTGTTTCACCATTTTTCATTTATATTTTCTCAGTCACAGCCCCGGTTGCGATAGTAAGAAATGAAGTATTTCAATAGCTTTTAACTTTAAGTGTTCACACGATGTGTTTTGAGGCATTGGTGTCTTAGGATCCCCATGCATAGCATAACAAGATTACTAAGAGGAAACCTGAACAAACTTGCACCATGCATAATGTGGTATGTGTATTATATGCTAATGTCTATTTGGAATTATGTATGCTTGTTTGGTATAAATTGATAAAGTGATCATTAGCCAGTAGGAGAAATCACCTATGCACTCTCTAGAATCACTTGTTCTCAATTATTGCTAATAAAGTTTGCAAAGAGAAACAATTGGATTTAATTGAATGGCAATGCCAATTTAATCCTCTCGTACTAAAGATAAGTAAAATACAATATATATATAGAAAATATATTAGTAACAAAATAGTTTTTTTAGAAACCTAGAGTACTCTCTATAGTGCTCTACTATCTCTACACCTCTTTAGATATATCTTGTTGGCATAGTTAGACTAGCCATTGGAGATTTGAGTCCCCACCATTTGTATGAATATTTAACTTGCTAATGAAACATTCAACAACTTTTGATGGCTAGATGATTGGATCCAAGAGTTACATGAGCATTCATTCTTATATCAAACTAGTGTTTGCAATCACTTTTCTCATGAATAATAATTTTCATAAAATTGCATTATTGGATGTGAGATTATACATATATGTGTGGATGATTATTATATTTCATTTATTTTTTTCATGAATTTATAACGATTGAAAATATATTTTATTCCTTTGTCTCTTTGTGTTTGTTATGTTTAGATCTATACATGTTCTATCTAGTATTCACATATCTCGACCTCGACAATGTTGATACCCGTTCATTCTTGAATATCAAGATTGATGATGGATCTTAGAGTGAACCCTTTTGACCCAGACGAAGGAGAAAACACTTTCGAAAATCAGTTAACCACTCTTGATAAATAGCAGTAGTTGTAGTTAAAAGACTTCACCAAGCGGTGTGAAGCAATTTTGGATGATTGTATGTATTTATATTGTTTTTATGTACCTCTCATGCCATTTCCTTTCTGCTTTGACTTTCTATGCTTTCAATTGTCTATTTTCCATTATGCAATCTAATTTACATAAGCTTTAACTAATTATGCTTTTTGCTTAATTTGTATGGAAGGAAATTTATACTTGACATTGATATAATTTCTTGAGGAAATGCTAGCCTAGTGCTTAAGAGCATTGGCTAGATGGAAAGAATGTGGATTTCTTCTATCATGTAAGTGAGACTTAAGCCATATATTTGAATAAAAAGGCTTAAATCTATTTTAAATTGACTATCAAGTACCTAAGAAATTAGTATCCTAACACAAGAAGAAAAAAAAAATTTACATTGAATGTTTACATCAATTAATAATAAACCGATTTAATAAAAAGCACAATGACATTTTTTAAAATAATAAAAAAAATTTTACATTGGTTGTCAATGTCCATGAAAACACTAGGAATCAACATCTTTAAAATTTGTAAGTACTAAAAGGAAAAGACAAGTCAAAAGCATAATTTACCAAGGAAAACAAAGGAGTTAGATGCAGCATCAAAAAGTAACAAAATTCAAGAAAAGAGTAAAGAAGATTATAGTAGATTAAATGACATATTCACTAAAATTAAAATCCAGTGAAATTTAAATTAGCAATGCATATCAAAATCTAAATATGCAACTTTAATATGACTCTTGGATTCATTTCTATTTTTGAAATTGTTAAGAGTCTTAATAGTCAGGCAAATATTTATATAATAGTGAAGACTCAAACCTCTAACCTCTACAACTAGCTCCACTAACATAGTATGTCTTAAAAGTAAGTAGGGATAAAAGAACAATGCATAGAGACTCACAATTAGAGCCCTTTGCTAAGGTCAGTCAAAGGACTTTATGTGAAGCTCAAACTCTAAGTATCTCTTAGGTTGTTATAGTGTTCTTTCCTATCATTCGACTTACGTTAATTAAAGATACAATGACTTTTTTTCCACAGGAGAGAATATCTATACCCATTTCTCATTTGAATAGTCTAATATATTTATTTTTATATCCCACTGCACTCTAAGTGAAGGCAATTCTTTAGGACCATGTCCCCTTAACTATTCAAATCCTATGCTAAGATTGGCAAGTACCCATCCTCATGTTCCCTAAGCATGCCTTTCAATAATTTATAGTTTACCGACTTTACCTCTTCCCCTTAAGACTCATAAATTTTACTTCCTATGGAATAATTATATTATCTAAAAATATTTTTTACACAACACTCAAAGGATTCATTTATTATATTAGGTCTTAATGCTCAAAGTAGGGTGATAACCTCCTCAACTACCAAAGTACAACTCACATGTCAATACTCCTTGCTGTTCTTATAACACCTTTATCCTCAATGATTCTTGCTCACCAATGGGGAGTTCCAATCCTCCTATTAAGTGTACTCATTCTCTTTCAAATTCTCTTATGAAATGTGCACATGCACCCCCAAATCATTAATGTCAAATATTTTCTAACATTTCAATTTCAAGAACAATTTATGATCGATAGTTCCAAAAGTGGTTAGGATAAACTAGTTCAAAAATTTTGTTAGATATTAGTACTTGTATAGGACAACGACACCTTAGGTTTAAGCACAAAAGGCTAAGAAAATTGAAAAGAAAATTAACCCATAATGAAGCAAGTTTACAGAAATTTTATGCTAAAAATCATACAAAAATCAAACTTGAATTGAAAGCCAAAATCCAGAGTTTTCATACGGCTAAATTGAAAAAGATCTTAGCCAAAATTCACACTAAAGGAAGACAAGCCTAGTTGGATGTAAGGAGTCAATCCATTTGTGTAGACCGAAGTCAACATATTTACAGTCCCTACACACACCAAATTTCGTTAGCCACATCGTTTGATATGGTAAAGAATTTACTAACAGTACACTTATAAAACAGCAACAAAAATTAAAATAACCAACTCAAGATATGAAACAAGGAAAAAATTACTTTAAAATAAGTCTACGATAATAAAACAAATTAAAAGAACAGATATAAAAAGTATATATATATTTTTAAAAATATTACTTTTTACATCTATTCTCTAAAAAAAACTAATATATATATATATATATAAAGGAAAGATCTACTTATACTAGTATAAGTCTAAAAACTCTTATATTCAATCTGAATCTTTCATTTAAATTTAACGGTCAGTGAAATAATAAATTATAACTCCATTAGATTTAAGAGTTTTTAGATTTACACTAGTGTAAAAAAATCCTACCCCATATATATATATATATATATATATATATATATATATATATATATATATAATCAAGTAGAAAGTAATATTTTTTATGTCATCTTTTACATTAGTTTTCAAAAAATTTGTTGTATTTAATGCCATAAACTTTAAATGGATATAACTTCTAGCATAAAACTCGGATTTATATAAATTATATGTCTATTTCATATAATTTTTTGAGATTTATCCAATTTGAAGGGGGTTTGCAAAAACTAGATTCTAAAATTCTAACTTTTTCTAATTTTTTAATATTTATTTATTTGTGTAAAGAGTTCTACCATTTACAAATTATTGATGATGAATCATAATTTATAGCTACAAAGTGAAATAGAAAGTGATGGTTCTCAACTGTGTAGTCACCAGTGTAGGGTAGATAGTGAGCAAATTCATGTATATGAATGAAATGATAACGAAAAAGGAAGAAAATGAGAAAAACAAAAAAGAGAAAGAGAATAAAAAACACAAACATATATATATATATATATATATATATATAATTACTAATATATCTTTTTATAAATTTAACTTATATCACTTGTTCTTATCTTTCACTTTTAACCATCTGAACTTAATCAATAATTAATAGTATTTAGAGATTTTTTTTAAAAAAAATATTTTTGTCTTATTTCATGCAACAAATGGAAGCACATTAGAACTCTTATTATTTGACTTGGTAAGGATTGGGATGTCAACATCCTTTATAATTCTACCGGCATTTGTCCATCTTTTCTTGATGGAATGCATTCTTTTATCCATCAAATTATAACTTTTTTGTAATTTTTTTAATGTCATTTTATTTCTAAATACAAAAAAAAAAAAATTATACAAAATTCAAATTTTAAATTAAATTTGAAGTTAAAAATAAATGCTTAATATTGAAAAAAATCACTTTAGACATGATGAGAAAGATAACAAACTCCTAAGAATGCTCTTGTTTGAGAAAGTTCTTAGAAACATTTTCATTATAAATTCATATCCACAAAGACGTTGAAAGTTTAAACTCACAATTTTTGTTAACTCTTTTTAAAAATCTGTTAGAAAGCCTATAATTTTATCATACGGATTTTTAAGTAAAACACATGTTTGCTGCTATATGGTGTACGTGAGTATTCTTGGCTTTTCATTTCTTTTTCTTTTACTGATTCTTGTTTATAGTTAATATATATACTTACGTTTCGTGCAATTTGCTATTACCAAATTGCTAAAATATATAAACACATCTTATCACATTTAATCATGTTTTATATTATCTTTTGGATATTTGTTTTTGTTTACATTTTTTTTAACTAGGAGCAAAATTTTCTTATCATAATTTGTTTTCCGAATTAGTTAAGATTATAATTAGTAAATAAAGGTTAGCATCAATTTAGTGTGTCAATCTCTTTTATTTCCGTCTTTTATAAGTTCTAACAATTTCAATATGCAATTTCTTACACTTGTGCACTCATTCCATATGGTATTAAACTTACAATTCTAAGGATTTTCTATGCTCATTTGAAATAAAAGAATAACACAATGAATGAAACGTCTTTTATTAAATAAATGGCATTGAACAATGTAAATTAGGAAGGTCAATATACAATTAGCCTCTTAAGGCATATACTAAAATTAACTTGGGTGTACTAGGGAAGCTATAATTAGAATGAAAATGTGAAAACAAAAACTAGTTTGGATAAGTTTTGTATCTATGTTTAATGACAAATTTCTTTTCTCCTTACAAAACTACGATATTCACTTCATCTAGCAGTTTCATCACCCTCCAATCATGTTTCTGTACAACTTGTATTGGTATATCTTACTATGCTTATTTGCAAAAATATGAATGGTAATGTTGATGAGCAAGAAAATGGAGATAAAGTTTCTGTATCCTTTGCGTACTATTGAAGGAGTTGAGTTTGTTGGGAACGGATTATATCATTTTCTCAAACTTATCAAGTTTCTTTACCCTTTGCATAGACCTGAAAAATAGTAACACAAAAACACCTGCATATGGACAAGTTGATACCAATCAGTCACAAGAACACACATGATGTAAACTTGAACATGATTAAACAATATTTGAGAAAAGTATATGATACTAATGCCACCTGCACCAAAGAACGATCCGTTTGCAAAAGCTTGATTGCCTTGGCTACTTAAAGTGATACCAAGATTTAGCAAGGTTCCCCCAAATACCGTATATATAGTAGCCATTTGTAATATTGTTGCTTTCCGAGCAGCTCTTTCAGACTAGCAAGTCAAGTTACACGACTTCAATTTAAGGGAGAAAAATGTTGTAGAAAAAAAACTACCTACTTTCGACTATTTATTAAGCTCTAAAGATTTTGGTTAAAAGTCAAGGAACTAGTTTTTCATAGACAAGTCCTGTAACTTTCCACCAAAATTCTTTAGAGAAACCACATTAACCTTAATTAGAAATGGTTACTCTCCATATCTGGGGTGATTCAAATTGAACAGACAACATATACCATGTGAAGATTAAGAAGTTGCTCACCTCGAGTACTCGAACTCTCAGTTTCAGATCTCCTGTCTCAAGTTGATTGACAAATTCCTCTATTCTCTGAACTCTGGATGGCATTGATATCGAATTGGTTCTCGCCTAAAAATTTTCCAAGAGACTTATGAATTGAAGTGAATACACAATTCCATAATTAAAATAATGTTTCAAATAGTTTTTTAATTTTTATATTATTTATTTACAACTTATTTGAACTCTTATCCAATAAGATCTCTTTTAAAATGATGACGTAATAAATTCAACAATGAAACTAGTTGGGATAAGTTGAAAATAACTTATTTTGAAAAGTTATAGCAAGAAGCTTATTGAAATAAACTAAAAGCAGCTTTCATAGGCTATGTTCCATAAGTTTTTCATCAAATCTTCCAAACAGACCCATTATCTAGAATGAATGAAAAGATAAAGTTCCAAGTAAGGTGTCGCACATCATCTGCTTGTTTCCTTATCTCCTCCACAAGTTGTGGCCCAGTGCGCCGCTTCTGCCTTACATCTAAAAGTTCCTGTAAGATAAATACGTATAAGTGCTACATTTTTAACAGAAAATAGGAACAATAACAGGGCATAGACTGTCTGACCTGTGCATAAGGTGCAGCAATCTTCACAAAAGAGAAATCTGGATTGAGCATGTAACCTAAGCCTGCACAAAAATAAAAACTAAAATGTAGATTAAATAACAAAAAGTAAATATTAAGAAATGTTGTTTTCTCATTCTTATGCTATTTACATTGTAAGTAGGTTACTAGGTCTTAGTAGCACTTGAATGGAAAATTGAAATTAAAAATATTTCATACAATTATTCTGTAAAGAGAGTTACATTAAATAGACCTAGAGGAATAACTATGCACCTAGAGTGGATCTAAATCTAAAAAAAATAATATCCGAGGCTTCCTAACCATATAATCTGTCCTAATATTCACAGAATCTACAGTGATTACACAATTATTCTAGTTGTGCAGTCTTACATGGCTCCTCCTCATGTTGGTGAATGGATTTTCATCACTCCCAACTTGCTAGTAAGATCTTGAAACCTCTCCTAGATTAACACATTGCCTGACTAAAGTCCAAAAAGAAACGTGAAGCAGTGAGCTATATCAAGTATCAACCTTTGGGTTTTTCTTCATCATTTTCCATTGCGATAATCTTGCTCAATTGTAATCTAGTAGCCTAACACCCAAAATTTCACCTCTCTCTAAGAAGATGAAGGACTTACCTGCTTTGGGAGATAAACACACATTGTTTGAAATAGGCAATGTCTTATGTCTATGTTAGTAGTAGGCCCAAACCCCCAATTAGAGAAGTCTATGTAAGGAGGCCCAAAAGAATGAGAGAAGTCCAATTAGTTGAGGATAATTGTAAATGACAGAGAATAAATAGAAAAGTTAGAGAGAGGGTGGCATTCGGTTAGACAAAAGTAATTCGGTGGGAGAGACCAGGCTCTCAGTCCTGGAGATGTTCTTTGTATTCGTTTGATTCTTCCTCTAGTGTGGGTAATTCTGCCCCAACAGAGAATATTCAATAAAGAAAAGTTTACCCTTCTATTTCTTTCTTCAAGAACTGAACCAGTTCCTTACAGTCTATTCCAAGGAAGTACTTCAATCTACCCCAAGGTCCTTCATTTCAAACTCAATAGCTAATATCTCCTGTAGCAGTCATTTCTAAATCACACTATCCGAAGATTTGATGATGTCATCAACTTACACAGGTAGGACAGTGAGTTTTCCTTATGAACGTTCAAAGCAGAGTATGACCACCCTGACTTAATTTCTAGGCAAGAATATATCTGTTAGATAGCATATTTAACACATGTTAGCAGGTACCGTAAATTAGGAATTTGATTTATTTATTTGTATTTATAATTGATTCTATTCTTACCACAATATCTGATTATAAATAAGATTCAAATGTGCACCTACACTACAACACATAACATTCAGACATATCTTCTCTCTGTGGCATCGATTGTTTAGTTTAGATACCTTCTGCCCTAGAACATGCATATATTCTGGCTACTGCAGCATGAAGAGTAGTTGTGCTTACTGTTTGGTCCAGATCTTGGCTGCTGCAACTCCTTTCATCAGCAAGCCATAGCAACCAAGCTCCTTCTGCTGACGAGCCATCCTCCACCATTACTAACCAAGACACCACCGCACATACCCCCATGCTCCAATGTTTACGTGCATGTACTTTGTTTTCCAACCATTTTCATGCACCAACAGCCCTTCCAGACACCTGCAAAGACCCAGACAACCCTTTCCCCTCTCTTGTTTCATAATCAGTATGGCAAGCACTGGTTTGACCTATGATTCCAATACCTTGGTCAATTCACCACTGTCCCTCTAATCCCTTTTAAAAAGTTGACAAGTCCCTAGTGAACACTAGAATGTGCCGCTTGTTTGCAGCTGGGAGACATGGCAGAAGGCTCTTATACCAATTGATAAGAACCTTGGGAGAACCACAACACAAAAGCTAGTTGTTGTAGTTGGAGAGCCCCCATTAGAATCTCTTACTTCCAATGTGAGACTCAAGTCCCATAACTTACAACTGAATCCTAACATCCCATCATGCTCCGAGCCCCGATGCTCACATAGGCTGGCTGTGCATTTATAGGTTCGAAAGAGTGTACAATAGAAAGAAGTGGAGTGGAATAGGCGGGAAACTTGCTAACTATCTGATTTTAGTGGTTATGATAACTGTAATTTGTATATCAGTTACCGATATAAATAATCATATGATGGATTAGTAGGGTAGTTATGTTCTTGTCATTGGTAACTAGGAAGGATTGGAGAGTGGGGTTCTCTCACATAAACTCTCGTGGTAATCAATTGTAATTCCTTCACCCAATTCTAAATCACTATCACTCTGGTAGTGATTTGGGAATTAGGGTTTTCTTAATAAAGTCAGAAGTTCTTTTGGTAATTTTGTACCAGTTCTATCACAGACTTACCTTGGTAACTCATGCCATTTACTAATGATGCAGCAACTCATGCCAAACATTACCACCAGAATCGCACCGTTAAGATTGGCCATATTCAGCCTCCATGCACTGCTACAACTACTGGCTCGTGAAGATCACATGCCACCTTTTTGACCTCCAAAAGAATGGGATAATTCACGAGCTTACATGTGTTGACACTCCACAACAAAATGGAGTTGCTAGAAGGAAAAACGTCACCTTTTGGAAGTAGTCTGCGCTCTTCTTTTACAGATGTGTGTGCCTAAGTTCTATTGGGTTTCTAGTAACAAGTTATTTGGTTAATAGGATACCTACTCGTGTTCTTGATGGAGTTAGTCCTATCTAGGTTAGGTCCTCTTTCTTTTCTTCTATTCCTATTATGAATAGTCTCGAATGTCATGTGTTTTGTTGTATTTGCATTTGTACATATTCATAGTAAGCATTGTGGTAAGTTTGGGGTACTCAAATGCAAATTGGGCAGGATCACCTAGTTATAGGAGGTCTACAGTTGGCTATTGCATCCTTAATGGTAGAAATCTAGTTTCCTGGAAAAGTAAGAAACAAAATGTAGTTGCAAGGTCTAGTGCAGAATCAGAGTATCGAGCCATGACTTTAGCCACTCATGAACTTATATGGCTTAAACAACTACTCAAAGAATTAAGATTTGGAGAAGTTGGAGCAATGACACTTATTTGTGATATAATCAGGGAGCTTTACATATTGCGTCAAATCCAATTTTCTATGAGAGGACTAAACATATTGAGATAAACTTTTACTTCATTAGAGAAAAAATTTTATCTAGAGACCACTACTAGCTTTGTAAATTCTCATAATCAACAGGCAGATATCTATTCCAAGTCTTTAAGAGGTCCTCGAATTAGTTATATACGCAACAAGTTTGGTGTATATGATTTATATGCTCCTGCTTGAGGGAGAGTGTTGGAATTATGTAATTATCGTAATATTATAAATGGAGAAATTAGTATCTTTGTAATTATAATAACTTCTTATTCTGTATCAATAGTTCCTATTATAAATATACGTTCTAGTGTGTAGTCAAAACACACTTATTCATCCTATGTTTCTCGTTCTCTTTTCTCAATAAATAGGATCACCATCGGATAAGAGATCAACTTCTCTTATCTAGTGCAGAATATATAAAAGCTAAGGCAGACATTATCTTATGAGCTAACTTAGGGGAATTATTTAGGTTTAAGCTCAAATTTAACCTGGTCCCATGAATTTCCTAGTGCAACCTACCTGAGTCAACAACTTTTCAAATGTAATCTACCTGATCCAAGGACTTTCTTAGTGCAATATTAAAAAAAACGAAAAAATAGTCAATTCATTCCTATAATCTCTACACTCCAAGATGCCAATCCTAAATGCCTAATTCAGTCGATTCAAACCTAAATTCAAAACGATCAAACCATATCAAATGCCCAATTCATCAAACAATCTACAATAATTACACAGTTGTTCTTATTGTTAGTGTCTTACAGCATTTCCATAGAAAAGGTGAATTATCATCTTGTTATAAAATATAATTAGGAGATTTGTTCCGTAATGAGGACAGATTAGATTTGTTCCGTAATTAGGACAGATTTGGCTGATTTGATTTGTGCAGTTTTTTTTATTTCCTTAATTAGGAGACTAGTAGTCTATATAACTATTTTGTACAGGCTCTCAATTAATCAAGCAATTCAAATATTATTCAAATAATATTTTGTTCCTTTTTTCAAGTCATCTTATAATGCACAAAGTGTTGTGAAATTAAATTAACAATATGCATTGGGCATGTTTGTAGATAAAAATTCAAAGAATGATCACCAATCAAGAGAGAGAAAGAGGCATAAGGGAAGAGAAGGAGGTAAACCTTCAAGTGTAGAAAATGCTCTAAGAACAAAGGTGAAGGTAGATGGAAAACGGAATGGCTGGTCTTGTGCTATTGCAAATAAATCCTGCCACAGAAAACCATCAATTTTCGAATCATATAGTATTAATTTTGCAGATAACTTAAAACAAGCTAGAAAACCAATGATTTTCCATCTTCAGCTTATCTTCATTGACAGTGAAACAATCACCTAAAATAATTACGATGAAGTCATGAAACAGATATTATCAATCCAATATAACTAAATACTCATGTACCTCCCCAATTGCAGATAAAGTCTGTTGCTGGTCTGGTGTTTGTCTTAGAAGATTGTCCAAGAAAAACTGTATAGATCTCCTCACCTAGAAGCCATACAAAGAAATTTATAAGATCAAGATATGTGTCATAATTTGAAACTACTAAATGATCATCTTAAAAGAGTACAGGTACTAAATATCCTTACTGATGACAGGTCACCAGTTGGCTGGAGTGCTCCAAGATCTATAAGGCCTTGCATAACCTGCACCATTGTCACCAGAAAGTTTAAAGTAAACGTGAAAAAGACTGTGGAAATGTTAAGTTCAAGTTCAGAGTAATTTCAGATTCCTTATTCCACGTGTCACTGGTTAATCAGTTGCAAATATACAACTGAATTTGCAATAAAACAGAAGGTCAAGCCAATGATCTGTTGAAACTAGTTTGATGGAAATTGTGTGCCTCTAGGCAGCACACTGATGTGTTACTTATAGCATGTAAATAATCAACCAGCAACAAACTTACACGATAAGCACCTCAGCAATCATCATAGTGATATTTATCCATATATATGTTAGAAACGAGGTTGAGAATATTGGCTCAAATGGGACAAAGCCCAGACTATGGAGAGTTTATACTAGAAGAAAGAAGAAATGTATAGGCAAGGAGAGTGATGTGCCAGAAAGCAAGTAAGTTGTTAGCCAAGTAAGGAGGAGTCCGTTATAGTGGGATTGGTGTGTGAGAGAGAGGTATCTTTTTCAGAATCGAGAAATTGGTTATGGACGGAGAGAACTAGCTCTCTATAGCATCCTAGCTCTGTGGCAATAGTACTTATTCTACTAATTTCCTTTTCATATCAAATAATACCAGTATCATTCTCTCTATTTCCCTTGTTTGAATTGCTTTATATGTCCTGGTTTTTTTAACTGGTTTGCATCAAACTGATCTGACCTACTAGATATACGAGAGGGAAGATTTTAGATCTACTCAGAGGGATTAGTGTTTCAGGCACGATGACCGAAGTGAATGCCACCAAAGAAGAAGGTGAAGAAATGAAGAGGAATGGAAGCAAAGTTTGCTGTTGTCAAAAACGAAATGGCTAACATCAAAGTTACCATGGTGGGGATGAAAGCTCAAGCTGAGGAGAATCAAGCACAACTAATAACATTATTAAAAAAGAAATTGGAGAACAAGGTTTCAATGGATAAGGAGGACAAAAGCAAGGGAGTTCCTTAGATGAATTCTCCTAATCTATGAAGAAAATTGAATTCCCCATGTTTGATGGAGGGGACCCTGTAGCATGTATCACTCGTGCTGAAATTTATTTTTGAGTGCAAGAGACCAATCCAGATTTGTGCATCAATTTGACCCAACTTTGCATGGAAGGTGCCACCATCCATTTTTAATTCCATGTTGGATAATGATGGAGATTTGACGTGGGATCAATTTAAAATCAACTTGATGACTTATGGAGCTACAGGAGATGGTGATATTTATGAACAATCAGCAGTGCTGCAGAAGAGGGGAGGTGTTAATGAGTATACACAGTATACACACGAGTCTGAACACCATACAGCAAAGGTGAAGAAGTTTCCTGATAATCAGCATTATGGGTACTTCTTGCATGGGTTACAAGAGGAAATTTGCAACCCTATATGTTGTCTCAAGGCATTGGGTCCCATCCCGCATTCTCAGTTGATGAATTTAGCTCGAGTGGTGGAAAAGAAGGTATGGAGGGAAGATACCAGCACGAGTCTTGGGCAACAGATCAAAGGTCGCAGGTGTTTAGAGCCAACAGGTTCAAGGTTTTTTGAGAGCCCAATAGAGAAGAGTGGTGAGAAGAAAGTTTGTGCTAGTATTCTTTCATGACATTTTGGTGTATAGTTTGGATTGGCAGTCCCATCTATTTCACTTGTCTCTTGTGTTGGAAATTGTGAGGAAACAACTATTGTTTGCAGATCAAAAGAAGTGCCACTATGCCTAGTTTTCTATAGAATATCTTGGGTACATCATTTCTCAAAGAGTAGCAATGGATCCCAATAAACTCCAGTATGTGTTACTGTTGGTAATTCGTTTTATATTAGGATTGCATCTACTGCCATTATTAATGTAATAATTCTGTTTTATGACAGATTATTTCTTTCCTAGAATAGGATCATGTATATAATAACAGGTAGAAAATCTAAGATTCTGTTTATTAGTTTCCTGTTTTTATTACTCCTAATGTGTGTATTTATAGCCTCTGTTGTACCTATTTAATTTTCAAGGAAATACAACACCCTTCTACATGATATCAAAGCACAATCTGATCTAGACATAGGTTCCTTCGAGATCATCCATGGCTGACGAAGTCATTCACCCAAAACTTAAGGCAGGGGAGGAACACACTCATGTTCCAAATCTGACCGAACCAACCATCCTACCTATTACTGGCTATAAGTTAAATGGCCAGAACTAAACCCAATGGGCTAGATCTGTTCGAATTTACCTTCAAGGAAAGGGAAAGGAAGAATATATTATTGGTGAGTTAGAAGAACCAGCAAAGGCAAATGCTAGCTACCAAAAGTGGAAACTCGAGAACAGCCTTGTAATGTCATGGCTGCTCAACTCGATGACCAATGAAACTGTGGAAAACTTCATGTATTACGATACAGCCCATGAAATCTGGGATGTTGCCGAAGAGACTTACTCTAATGCTGATAACACATCAGCAATATTTGAAATCAAGAGCCTCCTCCATGATTTGCGTCAAGGAGACTCTACAGTCACAAGGTACTATCATAACCTCACCAGATTCTGGCAGCAACTAGATGCCTACGAGGACATTGAATGGAGTTGTCAGGCTGACCAGAAGCAATATCGAAAACTGGTGGAAAAGGACCGCATCTACCAGTTCCTTCTAGGTTTAAACACGAACTTGGATGAAGTACGAGCCAGGAAACTAAGCCTCTTCCAAGTATTCGTGAGGCATTCTTAGAAGTGAGAAGGGAACAAAGTAGAAAGAAAATTATGCTGGGTGACCCAAACCAGAATCAGAATATTGAAGGCTCAGCCCTTGCAACCAAAGGATACCATCCGAATCACCATAAGAAGACCTGTAACTGGTGCGATCACTGTAAGAAATTTGGACATACCCGAGACACCTGCTGAGCCAATGTGGCTTCCACCACTACCAGTGAGTTAGATGAAGATAAATTGGGACGTGTAGCTGAACCAGGACCTTCCAGCAAGGATCAGATGGAGGTTCTACAGAAACTTCTCAACAAACCCTTCGAAATGGGAACACACCTTCCTCCACAACAGGTCTGTTGGCACATAAAGGTAATATACTAGATGCTTTATCGGTTACACATCACAAACACAAGTCCTAGATTGTAGACTCTGGAGCCTCAGATCACATGATAGGTCACATTAATCTCTTTGATCATTTTGATCCATGTGAAGAAGGTTCTTCAGTAAGAATTGCTGATGGTTCAACATCTAAAGTGGCTGGTAAAGGATTAGTTGTGATATCAAAAGATATCACATTGAATTTTGTTCTCTATGTTCCTAAATTAGACTGTAACCTCTTATCCATTAGTAAACTTACTCGAAACCTTAATTGTGTTACTAAGTTCCTCCCAAACATGTGTGAATTTCAGGCAATGGATTCGGGGAGGAGGATTGGCAATGCTGAGGAATCTGCAGGTCTCCACTTCCTTCAAACTGACAACATGGAACAGTCAAAAGGAAATAGTTATGTTGCGAGTATTGGAAAAAAGGAAAATAATGTAATGCTATGGCACTATCGCCTCGGCCACCCTAATTTTTTGTACCTAAAGAAAATGTTACTTTCAATTTTCAATAAGAATCCACAACCTTTACAGTGTGAAATTTGTCAACTAGCCAAGCATGCAAGAAATAATTACCCTACACAACCTTACAAACCTTCTAAACCATTTTCCCTTGTTCATAGCGATGTTTGGAGACCCACTATAACCAAGCTATTACTGGGGCTAGATGGTTTGTTACCTTCATAGATGACCACACAAGGACCACTTGGGTCTTTCTCATGAAAGAAAAATGTGAGGTCACAAAAATATTTGAGTCTTGTCATCAAATGGTTCAGAATCAATTCCAAACACAGATTTAGATTTTGCGAACTGACAATGGACGAGAATATTATAATACAAACCTAGGATTCTATCTTCAAAAGCATGGGATCATCCACCAATCATCTTGTCCAAATACATCTCAACAAAATGGTCTTGCAGAGCGGAAAAATAGACACTTACTAGAAGTAACTAGATCCCTCATGCTGTCAACAAATGTACCAACTCAGTACTGGGGTGATGCTGTTTTATCCTTTGCATACCTCATTAATCGCATGCCTTCCAAAGCTCTCAGCCATAAAACACCTCTCCAAACCCTCCCACCACATTGTCCTCATCCTCATCTCTTTACCAACCTAACACCTAGAATTTTTGGTTGTACAGCCTTTGTCCACACCAAATCTCAGTAAATTAGAACCTAAATCAGTAAAATGCATCTTCCTTGGATACTCTCCAAACAAGAAAGGATACAGATGCTATTCCCCCGCTACAAACCGCTTCTACACCAGCATGGACGTTACTTTCTTTGAAAACCAGGCCTTCTACTCCACCGGTGGGATTCAAGGAGAGATACTGGATAAAGAATTTCAACCGCTGGAGCCTGAGCAACTCTTAGAGCATGCTGTTCCAACGCTGCTTGAACCCATAGGAACTCAAATGACCCAGCAAGCTGTTGAACCAGCAGCTGCAGGAATTCCTGTTGTAGAAGGAGCTCATGATGCAGCACCATCAGATCTACAACAGGGTAAAGAATTGCTGGTGTATTCGAGACAGAGAAAGACAAATAGGGAGTTAAAGACCTGCACCTCTCCAAGGCAAGGTCAATCTTCCAACCAAAATCCAGAAGCTTTAGAGTCCCAAACAGGTAACACTCATTCTGATTAGTCCCATGACTACTCAGTCTTAGATGAATTGGATAAGCCTATAGCCTTAAGAAAAAGGGTGAGGTCATGTACCCCATTGGTAACTTTATGTCCTATGAGAATTTGTCACAGGGATACAGGACATTTGTCACTAATCTGGACAGTGTAAAGGTGCCTCATGATGTCACAGAAGCACTCCAACAACCTCAGTGGAAGGCGGCTGTTGAGGGAGAGATAAATGCCCTGGAGAAGAATGGAACATGGGTGTCCATGAAACTGCTAGACGGGAAGAAACCAGTAGGATGCAAATAGATTTTTTCTGTCAAACACAACATGGATGGCACAGTAAACCGGCACAAGGCCAGATTGGTGGCTAAGGGATTCACACAATCCTATGGAGTGGACTATGAAGAGACATTCGCTCCTGTTACGAAGCTCAACTCTGTTCGAGTCATCCTGTCCTTGGCAGCAAATCTGGACTGGCCTCTTTACCAGCTGGATATAAAAAACGCATTCCTGAATGAAGATCTTGAAGAAGAAGTCTACATGAGAATCCCTCCAGGGCTAGAAACAACAGAAAACTGCGGTCAGGTGTGTAAGCTCCAAGAATCCCTCTACAGTCTCAAGCAATCACCTAGAGCATGGTTTGATCGCTTAACCCAAGTAGTAAAGAGTTACGATTTTACCCAATGCCAAACTGATCACACTATGTTCGTAAAGCATGCAAAGAATGGAAAAATGGCTCTACTCATTGTCTATGTAGATGATATCATCATCACTGGGGATGATGAAGAAGAGATTCTAAAGCTGAAAAGATTCCTTGCAAATGAATTTGAAGTCAAAGACTTGGGATATCTAAGGTATTTCCTTGGGATGGTAGTGGCCCGCACCAAAGATGGTATTGCTGTTTCTCAAAAGAAATATGTGATAGATTTGCTAAAGGAAACAGGGATGTTGGGATGCAAACCAGTAGACACACCTATAGAGGCTAATTCAAAACTTGGGTCTGAAGAAGGAAGCCCCCTTACAAACTGAGACAGATATCAGAGATTGGTGGGAAAACTAATATACTTGACTCATACTCAACCTGATATATGCTATCCAGTTAGCTTAGTAAGTCGATTTATGAATAATCCCACATAAAATCATATGAAGGCTGTCAACTGAATTCTGCAGTACCTCAAGAAGGCTCCTGGAAGAGGACTATATTTCAAGAAGAATACTGGCCGAAAAATAGAAATCTTCACAGACGCAGATTGGGCGGGGTCTGTCACAGACCGAAAATCAACAATTGGGTACTGTTCCTATGTTTGGGGAATCTAGTAACTTGGAGGAGCAAAAAGCAATCTGTAGTTGCAAGAAGTAGTGCTGAAGCAGAGTTTAGAGCCATGGCTCATGGTATCTGTGAGGGGATATGGCTTCATCAGATGCTCAAGGAGCTGTGTGTGTTATCAGAACATGCCATGAAAATCATGTGTGATAATAAAGCAGCCATCAGTATTGCAAGAAATCCGGTTCATCATGACAAAACCAAACATGTAGAAATAGACCGCCACTTCATCAAGAAGAAGATAGATGATGGTAGTGTTATACTCGAATATACTACTTCAAACCAGCAAACAGCAGACATTCTGACTAAAGGAGTATCACGGATTAATTATGAGAACTTAAGATCCAAGCTGGGGATGATTGATATTCACCACCCAGCTTGAGGGGGAATGTTGGTAATCCGTTTTATTTTAGGATTGCATCTACTGCCATTATTAATGTAATAATTCTGTTTTATGACAGATTATTTCTTTCCTAGAATAGAATCATGTATATAATAGCAGGTAGAAAATCTAGGATTCTGTTTATTAGTTTTCTGTTTTTATTACTCCTAATGTGTGTATTTATAGCCTCTGTTGTACCTATTTAATTTTCAAGGAAATACAATACCCTTATATAGTTACAATGGCCTGCACTTAAGAGTGTGAATGGGGTGACAAGTTTTTTTGGGGTTTATTGGGTATTACTGGAAATTTATCAAGGACTATGGTAAAATAGCAAAAGTGTAGACTTAATTGACAAAGAAATAGGGGTTTAAATGAAATTGCCAAGCACAAGAAGCTTTTGACCTGCTCAAGAAGAGGTTCACAATTGCACCAGTTTTAACCTTGCCAGACTTCAATGAAGAGTTTACCATTGAAAGTGATGCATCAGGGCAGGGTTTGGGCACCATTTTAACAAAAAAAAGGAAAACTTATGGCTTATTTCAGCAAAGCCCTCAATGAGAAACTTAGCTAAGTTGGCCTATGAAAAAGAACTAACGGCTATAGCTTTAGCTATTCAACACTGGAGGCCATATCTACTGAGCAGAAAGTTCACTGTATGCACTGACCAAAAGAGCTTGAAACAATTATTGGTACAGCAAGTAACCACCATGGATCAACAAAATTGGGCTGCCAAACTTTTGGGGTATAAATTCGACATCATATATAAGCCAGGATTGGAAAACATGGGTGCTGATGCATATCCAGCATGCACAATGAGAGAGAGTTGACTACTTTGATTCACTACCCAAGATGGAAAATAGGATGTATGGTGATTAATGAGGTTCACAAAAATGAAAAGTTGAAGAGGATCATTGAAGATTTACAGAAAGGAAGGGAAGCAAGACAAGGATTTTCTTGTAATAATGGTGTGTTTCTCTACAAAGGGAGATTGGTGATTTCTGAAAATTCTCCCTAGATTCCGGAACTATTAAGGGAGTTTCATTCCACTTCTCAAGGGAGCCATTCTGGGTTTTTCAGGAGACATGTAGCAGCCAACTTGTATTGGTTTGGGATGAAGGAGTGCATCCAACAGTTTGTGAAAGAGTGTGACATTCGCCAGAGACAAAAGTATTTAGCTACAACTTCTAGAGGTAACAACCTTTGGCCATACCTAATAGAATTTGGAAAGATATTTCCACGGATTTCATCACCAGCCTTCCTAAGTCTAAGGGTTTTGAAACCATTTGGGTAATTGTTGACAGGCTATCAATACAGCCATACCAATGAAGGAAATCGTTGAAGAGTGTTGGTGGGATGTTGGAAGTGGAAGCAGTTTCAGTGGGAGCAAACTGCAAAGCAAATTCGAGAGGAGCAGGCTGCACCACGTTGGCTATTCTAAGGGGGTCGACCATGCAGAGCATAACAACGATCAATAGTGTGGCTAATTTTGTGGCAGTGGTCACACTTAAAACATGAACGACGATCACCATTAGTCTTACAAGAGGGACCGCGATCACCTCCCTGTGAGATCAAGGTGGAACACAAGAGCCAAAAGAACATATGAGGCAGTGGTGACCTTGGTAGGAATGCGTAGCAAAGAGGACCAAGCAGTAGCCATAGTTGGAGCAGAAGTGGATACTAAAATCTGATCTCGAACTAGGGAGTACTCTACAGGTAAACAATACAAAGTTAGTAACATGAAAAATGTCTGACGGTATTCCAATGCCATGGAAACAGTTGCAACAAGAGGTAGAAGTTCATTGAAATCATGAAGAAAACCACTCATACTGCCCAAATAAGTCGACATAGTGCCATCAAGTTTCTAAGCAGCAACAACATCCATGAGATTTTGACATACTCTATACAAACTCTGTATGTCATTGGTGTAAAGTGACTTGGCTTGTGACCAAAACAATTCACACGTATCATGTAGTGAAAAATCTACTTCACAAAAGGATGAATAGTGGACATGATGACACCGCAAAGCTGAGCATCAATCTTACTCCATTTAGCATGTTTAGTCACAGCTCCAGTTACTTCTTCGATATTGAGATGGTCGGGATAATCTTGACCATTGAGCTAAAGTTTGATGTCTGAGGCCTAAGAATCATAGTTATTATCATCCAACTTGTCATTAGACAGCGGGGCAATGACAAAGTTGGTGAAAATAAAAGCTTCATGTTTGGGAGGAGGCGAAGTCGCCATGGGTCAGCCTAGAGGAGAGAGAAAAAAAAAACCAAACAAAAGCAAAATGGGGCAAACAACAGCATTCGAAACTCAAAGGAAGAAAAGGACCACAGACCTAGAATTGTCTCAACAAGGTGAGCCTAATCAGCAAAGAAGGAGGTCAAAGATTTGTCAGACACGTCATCACGCACAGTGGAGGTGGTGGCAAAGACAGAAAGGCATTGGAGAAGGAGGTGGCATGTGTGGGCGTGTGGGACCTCCATTTGTGACATGGTGATCAAGTTTTGTTGCACAGAGTGAGGTGAGTCTAGTGGTGGTGAGAAGCCGGTAAAAAAAAAACATCGGAAAAATTGCCAGCGGTGAACAGTGGTGGCCAATGAAGTAAGCTGCTGAAAAAAAAAACCAGAAACCAGAGACAGTTTCTAAAAACAAGATTGACACCTGGGTCCACAAGGAAAGCACAGATTAGGGTTACCTCCTCATTAGGTTCTTGATACCATGTTAAGATGAGAGAAAATGGGAAGGCGTGTGATGAATTCTAGTGTTTCAACTATACCACGTGTTGTGTATTTATATTAACAAGGTAATCACAATCATAGTTACATAATCAAAAGCAAATATATAGTTACCTAATTACTATAATTACATGGATACTATTTTCCTAAATAACATATTTACATATATTTAATATATTATCACACAAAATTCTTTTGAATGCAAATTTTGAATATCATAAGATATTAGAGTGAGACACCCAGAATCCTACTTTTGAATGCAACTAGATTAGAAATGGATTAGGCCTAAATCAACGTTGAAAGGTAGCTCAAGGGAGGACGATTGATCAAGTCATATAGGAGCTGAGGGAGCTATATATGGGGGATCCCTTATTTGCCTTCAATAGGGTAGTTTTTATGTCTAATAAGGGACACTTCTTCTATAAGGTTTTATTTGGGAGTTTGGAGGGGAGGGGAAGGGAAGGGAAGGGTTTGAAGGAGGAAGGAGGAAGGAGGGAAGGGGGATTAAACCCCCTCCCTTGTTTAGATGTTTAATTTAAGAAAGGGAGGGTTTAAATATATAAATGATATTATTGCTCTTTATATTTTTTTAGATTTTTTATTTTTTCAAAAAATACAAAAATTAAAATTTTTTCTTCTAAAAATTAATATTTTTAAAAACTAACATATTTTAAAACTATCACTCAAAATATATTTTAAAAATTATATTTCTATTTTTTATAATTTTTTTTAAAATCACTCTAAAAATTAATATATTTTGAAAAAAATTAATTTATTGCTATTTTTTTCTTTAATTTTTTTTCAAAAAATACACATTATATATTTTCTCCCTTTAAAAATTAATATTTTTAAAATTCATATTTCTAATTTTTTTTATATTTTTAAAAAATTCTCTCTAAAAAGTAATATTTTTTTTAAATTAACATCACACTTTTTAAAAATATTTATTTTGTTCCAATTTCATTCATATAATAATTAATATTAAAAAAATATTCTAATAGACTAAAAAACCCCCTAAAATGGGAGAACTCACAAAATTAAGTTTAGGAGGGTTTTGAGGGGTTTAGAAAAATCCCCTAACCCTTCCCCTCCAAATTAATTAACTCCCAAACAACAATTAAACCTCCCTAACCCCTCCCTTTCCCTCCTAAATAGAACTCCCAAACATACCCTAAGTGCTCATTAATTGTGCATTTGGTTACAGATTTGATAATCCGTCATTGTATACCTTGTATTCATTTTTCAAAATGAAATAAAGTTCTAACATATTAGTCCTATTTAAATTTCATATTTTGATATCTATCAAATTCCTAGTAATCTTACACATCTTTACTTTACAAGACACAAATAGGAAGACAAAAAAAAGAAAACAACTTTCCAAAAAACCTTATCAAGATATCAGATTGGAAGTGCTAGTTATGATAATGTCCCAAGTTTTAAATAATTTATAGCAGAAAACTATACCTTTTTGGCATCCTTTTCATAAACAGCATAAAACAGTTCAAGCAGTCTCTCTCTGGTGAAAGATTTTATTTCCCCCATCATGCCAAAGTCATAATAAATAATTGCTTCATCAACATCTACAGCAAGATTTCCAGGATGTGGATCAGCATGAAAGAATCCTGTTCTCAATATCTGAAAGACAAGCAAGATTTAAACACTTAAATATTTTTATCTACAATTATCGTGAAGAATTTAATTTTTGTTGATTAAAACATAGGCATATAGGCAATCAAATATTCTCATGAACTAAGTAAATGACTATTTTGAATATCAGATATTATATCAAGATTAAGAGAGAAACAAGGCTGTGGACCTGAATCAAGTAAGCCTCAATAGTATGTGAGGAGATCCGTAATCGATCATAACCACGCGAAGCTAACATATCCACTTCATTTATTTTGATACCTGTTAACAGAAAGTAAAATCAAACTTCAATGGCATAATGACATACAACACTTCAAGGAAAGAAAATTACTAGCTTCCTCTCATATAGAAAGAAGAAAACAAGGAAGATGCACTAATCAAGATGACAACCTGGTACATACTCCAACGTCAACACCTTTGATGCAGTATAATCCCAACAAACAAGCTACAAAGGTGAAAATGAAGGATATTTAGTTAAAATTAAAATTAAGGTTAGACATTAGCAATTGATATATGTTACATTCATCATGTTTGAAACATATTAGGCAGGAGATTAGGAAGGTTGGAGGGTAATTTAAGTTTCAAGGAAGCTGAAACTATCTGAATATCCACTATCCAGTAGTATGTAGAATTGAAGCTAGAAACATACAGGCACTCGGACCCACTTTATGTTTCGAAAATCTCGGCGGAACCTGTCAGCATTCTTCCCTTCATTTATATAATCAATTTCTTGATACAAAATCCTGAAAAGTAGCACATGCATGAGAATATAAATTACATAAGACAACATACCAAGTATTAGAAATGATCACAACATTAATTAGTAATAGTAGGCATCAAACATAATATTTGTATTACTTACATTGAACATTCTTCATAAATACCAACCCAATCTCTAGTTGGACCACCTAGAGTTTCACTTCTCTGAAAATACTCTGCAATCAGCTTCAAGTTTCCTGAACATGACAGGCAAACTTGTTAGATTAAAATAAAATTTCAACTACAAAATGTTAATCTCACTAGTTGACCATAATTGGCAATACTAAAGCTCAAATCAGATATGAAAATTATAACACATCCAGATCCATTGATCAGATTTGATTATATAAAAATAAAGTAATCTTCGAAACAATATTAATATTTATATGACTTCTACATATGATATAACATGAGTAAGTATATCCTTTCTTGGATTTTCTTGTAAACAATAAGTATATGTAACAGTAACTGATTGAAGCATGTCCGAACTTCTGAGTCAACTTGGCTCTTTCAGATTGGTATAAACTAGCTAGCCAGTCAGTCAACTGTAAAGCTGATACATATGCCAACAATTTTCCATAAGATTTGTTAGGTCATGTAAGAATACCTCACATATTAAACTGAGAGCAGATTTACAATTAATAGATTCAGTACGAACTGAAATGGAAATTTCTAGATAATTATGATATAGTCTAAATAAATAAGGAAATAACAGAATCTGCTCTCTAAGGAAGCTACAACTAAACCCATCCATTCATTGATCTCAGTTTTTTCAAGCCCCCCTCCTTCCTCTCAAGACTCAGCTCTTAAGTTTTATTTCAGGCTTGGGTTGTAAGTTGAAACAATCCCTACTGTGTTCAGGAATTTGGTATGACTCCAAGTGAGACTGATCAGTAAGTTTTCCATCCCCATGCTTCATTTGATTGTTGTATGCTCATAGTAGTTTATGGATGACCTAGTTATTAGAGGTAATGACCTGAGGGAATATCTCTGTTAAAGAAGCATTTGTCAGATAAACTTTAGACTAAGGACTCAAGTAAACTCATATACTCTATTGGTATTAAGGATTTGAGACGGCTCAGTTTGGGAACAGTACCATGATTCACAGAATAAATATGCCTTAGATATATAGGAAGAAACCAGTGCAATAAACTACAAACTTGTACATAAATCAACAACAACCAAGCCTTATCCTATTATCTGATGTCGACAACATGGATCACACCATCACACGATGCCATTGAGCTTAGTTATTTATCACTAGATCTCTTTCAATAATTTCCTCTATAGTTCTGGGTCTGATAGGAGTCAAGGTCCTAACCCTAATATCTTTGTAAATACTAACTTAGACAAGGCCAAACCTTGGCTGGTGTACTCTAGAAGAAAGAAGACAGTTAATAATGTTAGTTAGCAGTTAGCAATTAACAGTAACAGTTAGGAGTTAGTTTTCTGTTTCAAAGCCAGTTATAAATAATAGCTAGGAGAATAGTCAAGGGTTTTTTTTGTCTTCTGAAAAGTTAGTTTCTGAAATTAGGCAGAGAAAATTCTCTGAGGAGCATTGCTCTGGAAAACAGAATTGTATACACAATATCCATCAATTCAATAAAGAATTCATAAAGATTGTCTTTCTCTATCCTCTTTTCTGGTGAACACAACAGGGTCTCTATGCTTTTTTACTAAAATAAAAGTCATGTCATCCACTCTCCTCACTGGTGCCTTTAGTGGCCTTCTTTGCACATGACCAAACCACTTTAAATGATTTTTTGTCATCTTTTTCACTATAGGTTACTCCAATATTCTCACATATACAATCATTTCTTATTCTTTCATGTGACCAGTGACCACTCATCCATCTTAACATTCTCATTTCTAAAACTCCAATAGATCAACAAGCAAGTTATTTCAAGGACAGGGAGCCTTATTCAGATCTGAGCAGGTACAAGAAGTTACTTGGGAAACTAAATTACCTCATAATTACCAACCAGATATTTCCTTTACAATGAATATGACGAGTCAGTTCTTGCAGTCTCCATGTGTTGATTATTGGAATGCAGTGGTACAAATCTTCTAATAGATTAAGAATGGCCTAGGTCAAGAACTGTTATATGAAAGATAAATGAGGCACTTTAGTTGTGAGATACTTCGATGCAGATTGGGCCAGTTCATCCTATCCATGGGTGGTCTACTTTGGGATATTGTATTTAATTGGAGGTAATCTTGTATACTTACTCATGTTGAGGATTTCCTCAAGCAATTCAGAAATCTTCAATCCATCCCAAACATAATTTGAACTTCATCAAAATCACAAGATGTAGAAAATGGCAGAAACAAAATGACCACAACTTACGCAAGTCGATGTCAAAAAGCTTCTTCAAGCCAGGCCTTTGAACTTTGACAACCACTTTTTCTCCATTGTGCAGAATGGCACGATGAACCTACAAATAGGACCCCCATAATTGAAGATAAAAGAACTGAATTATGTCATCTACTCATCTGATTGTCTGTACTACAAAGATGCTGCACTCAAATTTATAGTGTTCTAGCATTACATGATGGTCACTGCTAATATCAATGCATTTAGATCATTAGTTTGACTACAAGAAATGAGAAAAATATGATCATCTGCATATGCATAATTCACCTGACCAAGGCTAGCAGCTGCAATGGGCCGATCCTCAAACTCTTTAAACAACACATTTATGGGCGCTCCTAATTCACTCTCAATAAAGCCTCTTGCTTTCTTTGGAGAAAAAGCAGGGACTTTGTCCTGCAGAATGTGTTATGAAAATTAAGAATAAAAATTGAAAATACATCAAATCTTCCATCCAAGTTTAATAATACTCTATATTAAAGAATCTCCAATGATCCTGAAAAAAATGTGAACAAAATCTATATATAAAATACCTGCAATTTTGCAAGCTCATCCACGAATTCACGGGGAAATAGATCCGACCTTGTTGACGATAACTGTCCAAGTTTGATGAAAGTTGGGCCAAGTTGTAATACACACTCCCTTAGCCATGCAGCAGTTTTTTGCCTTCTGCTTTTCTGAAACGCAATGTTAAAAAACTTTAGTTCATTAAAGGACAAACACAAACAGAAACTTAATCAGTTATAAAACTAATGGGCAATATGATAAAACAAATGTTTGTTGAAAGGGTTTCCACCAGAATGTACCTGCTTTTCTTCTGTAAAGCCACCCAGATATGCCCATTTTGCATTCTCCAGCAGAATACGAATGCGTAAAGAAATGACAAACGACCAAACATCAATAGACCTCTGCCAGGAATTGTAATTTTCATTGGCCCAACTGAAGCCTTCATCTGAGGGCAAAACTTTTAGGTCTTCCAATGGTGGAAGTTCTTTAGAGCTTTTAGATTTCATTGTCTTTGTCAAGGCTGTGGTATAATCTCTTCTTACCAAACTTGCTCCATTAACAGTTTGCTTTGAACCACTCACCCTTTCCACTTTATTCTCTGACATTGTCTTTCTTTTGACTACCTCACTTGCTGGGACCATTTTAACAGCTCTACCATTGCTACCATATTTTGATGGAGGCAATTCTGTCTGTCGCATTTTCACCAGGAGTCTAGGAAATTTATCATTATCTGACTTATCAGATTTTGACCTTCTATTCTTCAACAATGTATGAACTGAAATTGAACTTGGAAAACTGAGATTGTCTAGTGCTCTTCGTTGATGTGGCAACTTTATATTGTTGTAATAATAGCCATGCAAAGCCATTATTACTGCCATTTAATTAAGATGATGGTACCTTGAACAACATCAACTTAAAAAAGTAAGAAAAAAATGCCAAATTAGTTCTAATCTCCATTTAGAAAATTAATCAAGATACAAAAGAACAAGGCTTAATTTGAATTAAGATAAAAAAATCTCTATAAAAAGCATTTAGATCTTCAAACGGTAACCAAGAAATAAATGAAATCCATTTAATTTGGAAACATCTCCATTCGAACATCTCCATGCTGTATAGTTGACCTGAGCCAAATATTTTCCACGCAGAATATAAGTTAACAGAAAACCAACAAATAAAACATAATGGTGATGAACTCCATTTCAAATACTTTTTCCTTTGGGTTTCTCGGCAGTCTTGCAAGGAACACAGTCTAAATATTAGGGGGACTATTTGGTTTTCAGAAAACATTTCCTATTTAATTTTTACTTTTAATCAGAAAACTGTCTCCTTTTTTTATTCTATTTTTTATTTTCAAATATTTGTACAGAAATCACCGAAAACAACTTATTTCTGTTTTCATTGTTTCTTGTACAAGTTCTTGAAAATAGGAAAAAATGAAAATAACACAGCAGTTTTATAAATAAAAGTAAAAACAAAAAATTATTTCTAAACCAAACAGCCCCCAGTCCTTCTCCCAATAGGACGAGCCACTTCGTGAGAAGCTAATCCTGCCAACCTCCATTGGTCATCTCAGATAATTTGTTACCATATATCAAACTTAAATAAGTAAAAGCAAATCCTAAAGTCAACCATCACCATGAAAAACTTAAGAGTTCGCATCAGTTATTCCCAAAATGCAAACAGAAGAATATTGTTCAAAGCAATAGAGTAACTGATATTCCATTTGAAATGGAAAAATTAATTAAAACATGGTAACTTAACCCTTTGACTCTTTAGCAATAAGAAAGATTAAATCTGCAATTGAGGTTCATCAAATTTACAAATGCCCACTTGAGAAAACTGAACTGATACCAATTGATGAAAAGTTCGAAGATTGAAAGTGGAAGATTGTTACATACCTGGGATAACAGACACCCTCAGAGACCACAGAGGTACGAGGATGTTCTGGCTTCTAATAAGTTTCAACATTCAGCAGCTGTTTGGCACATGCAGCGCTATACTGATTTTCAATATTTAAATTTTACTTTATTTCCGTATAAAAGACAAAACGGAAGTGGGATCTTTCAACTACCGCCATTCAGCTGCTTTGGGTGCATGTGGGTCTCTTTGAACCGCACGTATAATAATATATCAAACTCCGTGAGAAGTGAGAACAACGTATGGTACTCTTTGTACCGGTCAACAAATGTTCAAACAAAAGTTAAATCCATTAAGGAATTAAATGTTTTATTAAAAGTTATTGTTAAAATATTTTATAATTTTTTAATGTATTTTGATATAATTTTTAATAGAAAATTTGTTTTTAATTTTTAATCAATGCATAAGACCCAAAATAAATTTTATAATTTTATAATTATGTAGATATAGAATTTAACTTGTGAAATTTAATAATTTTATATAAAATATAATTGTTATTATTTTAATTTTTAATTTTCAATTATTATTTAGTTACTTATATTCAATCCTAAAAAAATTAATTACAATATAATATAATTGAATCGTTCTTATTTAATTACAATATAATAAAAAAATTTATAAAATAATTTTTTAAATCAGGCTATCATCCTAATTTATTAGATACACATGACGTAATCTATTTTTCTAACTCTTCCTCCTATATATAACATGCAAAGTGTATGAGTATTTTATTTTAAAATAAATATACATATAATTTAATAATTAAATAACAAAATTTTATATATTTATAAATAATTATTTATATAAAAATTTATTTCAAATGAAACAATTTAAAAATTATTTTAACTAACTCTATAACTAAGAATATTATGCATTAAAATGATAAAAGTTAATAAATTAATCATTTTAAAATATAATTTATTTTAAAATAATAATTGTATTGTATGGTGATATTTTTTTATTCAAATGTCAATTATTAATATACATTGATAACCATACATTTAAGAGATAAAATAATTTTTATAAATATAAAAATAAATATTCACGAAAAATTTAAAAATTTATATAACATAATAAAAGAAAGTTAAATAAAAATTCTAATCTTCAAAATGTAGATTAAAATTAATAAATATGTGAGTAAAAAATAAAATTATTACAGCAATAACAAGTGTAATTTATATAATATTTTTAGACAAATTTAATCCTAGAATCTACTTGTGAAAACTAACTCCTTGAATGTTTTTCTTCTAAAAACAATAAACTATCATTTATAATATAAAGATTATGTGGTTGATTGGTTGTAATTTAATTAATCTTAAATATTATATTTATTAAATGTAATATGTAATTAATATATAAAATATTATTATATGTTTTATTATCAATTATAATATATTAAGTTTAATAATATGACACACCCGTTATTTCAAAAATTGTTGGTTAATAAATTATTATTAAAATTTATTTAAAAAAGATTGTCATTTAATCAAAAAATTGTTATAAATTTAATATATAAAAATATACAGTAAAATTTTTTTATTATTATGTTACACATTTACCTATAATAAATTTATTTTAATTGATTGAAAATAATATATAAAATATTAAACAAAGCATATAGTTTTATAATTTTTATATTAAATAAAATAAATCACACAAAATCATGTATAATAAATAAAATAACAGAATTAAAAAAAATAACTTAAAAATCTTAAATAGTATATCTTGACAATGTACTCATATTTTCAAAAGAAATACAACAACATATTTAATATTTAAATAAATTTATATAATTAATAAAAAAAATAGATTAGTGATATCTAAAAAAAGATGAAAATATTTTTAAAAAAATTAGATTCTTTGGATTCGAGATATATCAGGGAACAATTATGCCAATTCAGAAATCTTTAGAATTTTTCAGTAAATTTTCATATCAAATAAAAGATAATTTTATTCCTAACATTAGAACAATATATGCTCCTCTTTATAAAAAGATTAAAAAAAATCCAATAGCTTGAAATGAAAAAATAATTAATACAATCTAAAAATTAAAAATCATAATAAAAACTCTTCCGTGCTTAGGAATTTCACATCTTGAGGCCTCTTTGATATGGAGAAGTTTTAAAACAAATCTTTCAAGGAAATACAAAAGAATAAATAGTTAGATACCATTTAGAGATCTAACATTCTCTATAACAAAAATATTCTACAATTAAAAAAGAGATATCATCTATAATACTATGTTTACAAAAATTTCAAGATGATCTTTTAATAAATTTTTTTTAATAAAGACAGATTGCAAAGCAACTTCACAAATTTTACAAAAAAAATTTAAAAATTTGATTTCAAAACATATTTTTGCTAAATGGTAAGCTTTATTATCAAACTTTAATTTCAAAATTGAACATATAAAGTGAAATAAAAATTATTTACCTAATTATCTTATGAGAAAATTTCTACAAAAGAAAGATATAAAAAATGACAAGTTCTAGCTATGGTCTACCAATAAAAAAAGAACCAAACCTTCCACCAACTCCTACAAAACCCAACAAAGGTAAAATGGTAATGACTGCATTACAAGCTCTACAAACCCCACCTTCAAAACCCATTCCTCCAACGGAATTAATTTCCAATTCTAATAAATTCTAAGTATTATTCGCAAATACAAACTCTACTAAACACTCTTATGACTCAACTCATCCAAAAAAATAATACCATGAAAAAGAAGATTGTATCCCTGTGGATGTGCATAGAATGAGAATGGTCCTCGTTACCACCAAATGAAATTGCAAAAAAGATATTTCCTCCAGGATGTCATTTTGTAGCAATGTCTTCACAGTAAAGACCTGAGTTCTATGAGCTAATTATAGTAGACACTCGGTCTATAGAATTAACACATCATAAAGATCCAAAAACACAAGAAATTGTATTTTCAAAATTTAAGATAAACAAAATCTTTATTTCAATATAAGAGTTTTATAATTGATTATCAGCTCAAACAATTGATTATTTACAAGTAGGGAGAAACATGATGTACCTTAGGCCAACAACTCATTCCTGGTTCGTGTGGTTTAAAAAAGGAATTTTATTAAAATTTTCAAAATAATTTCATTATTGTATCATGATTTTGGGGCTAATATATCAATTTTTCCTAAAGAAGCTAGAACAGCTTTAGAATATTTTAATAGAACTACAAATTTTACTCCAGAATGTCAACTTTTTTCCTTCATAGCCAGTCTAGAGTCACTTGGATTGTTATATGAGAATATGATTTTGCTAAACTCCATGAACATAAGACCATACAATTATTGGTAAGGACTATAAAAATTAAATGGTGGACAAAATTCAATCTTGATCTTTTGAGTAGACCAAAAAAAGATCAATGGTTATAGCTTCATGGTAAAAATTCACACCAGATATTTCCAAATATTTCAGGATATAAATATCCTTCGATAAATTTGATTATAGTAGAAAAGAATAATAAAAAATTTCTAGCACAAAAATTCAGATTAATAGTTAGTCTTCATTCTGCAAATATAGAAAAAAGAATTCAATGAAATAATGTAGCATATGTCTTCAAAAGTTTTGAATCCTTAGAGAAAGATGAGACTCAAAATACTCATAGCCCAAATTTACTAGAAGATATATATAGGGGATTTAGGTGAAGAAAATGAAGACGATTGTTATGAAATTTACCTTCCATTTTACCAAAGTTAAAATAAGGTATCATACAACAAAACAAATAAAGAAAAAGAAGAAAACATCTTCATACAACAATAATTAAAAAAAAAAATTCGACAAGATAAAATAGCAAATAAGATGAGACCTTAAAATAATAGCAAGAAGAACAAGAAGATAAGACAGAATCTCTATAAAAAAAAAATTCTCTATAAAAGCCCTCCTTACAAAGAAGAGAGTGAGACCAGTTTTCGAATTCAATATCCCCTATAATTCTCTAAAATTTTTGAAGCTTTTTAATCTTTTCTTTCAAATATTTTGTATCAATCTAGTTAATGTCAAACAAAATCTATTTCTTTATTTTTCAATATTTTACTTCTCTCTTTATCAATATGCTATTTTTAATTTCAATATTATTCTAAAATCAAAATGTTATGGGATCGGGACCTAGTTGTAATAATAATAATAATTGTGACGAAGCTCCATAGCAACGTTAGATCGCTTGCCCAAAGAAAATCAAAAGAAAGAGCTAAACCGTTTCCAGCCAATGGATAATAATAATAATAATTATCACAGAAGGCTACGTAACAGAGTTAAATCGCTTGCCCAAAGAACAGTCCTTAAGACCGATATAAAATTCACACAACCAGAAAGACTTTCAAATCACAAAAAATCGAAACATTTTGTCTGGTCGACAAAGTCATTAAGACTCTTGAGTTCATTCTTTATCATGCAGAGTTCTCGAGTCAATTCGTCATGCCTATTAAGAAGCTCACTGATTCGTGCCTGTGCATGGCTCAGCTTTGGGTCCCTTTCTGCAACTCGTCCACGCATTTCATCAATCCATGACCTCTCATATCCAAGTTGAATAGCATCAGTGCGTAGTATATAGAACTCCTTTTCCTTCTGAGGAGTAACACTGACTGCACTCTCGTTTTTGAGAAATGCCAGTATATCCACTAAAGTTTTCAACTTCAAAGCTTTCAAGCGCTCACTGATCTGTTCACGGACATTCCAAAGATTAGGATACACTGCTATTCCCTCCGGCAGCAAAGCAAATTGTGCATCATCAAGATCAACAAGGTGCTTATATGCTCCTAATTCTGCAATCATCAACGAAGTATCTGCAAAAGATTCTAAAAGTTGAAGGGGGACATATATGCAGCACTAACCTGGAAGAACCCCAACATTATCATTAGAAACGTTGTCCATAGACTCAGTTGACAAAGTTTTTATTTTATCTCCATTCGATTCTTGCTCGTCTTGGATGCCTTTCTTTCCTTCGTCCTTAATACTCTGCTCATCACAAGTGGAAAAAAAAATGTTTGAGATGTTTAATTTAAAATTATAGTTTTGGATGGACCACTGTCTTATAATAATGTACATGCGTTATGACAGTCGTTTGAGCATTTTCAGTTGTTACGATTGCTTCTCCAAGCGCATGTTGTTGGTCCAAGCAACCAGGTTCAGTGCCTTCATCCACCAACTCCTATTTGACATATTAAACAAACGTGAAATGAATTAGTCGTTCTATCGAAAATCTAGTTTAAGCCAAACTTAAATGCGAATGTACTTTGTACAGGAGTAGTTGTTGTTGGTTTCCCTGGTGCCAAAACTTCTCCAATTGTCTCTGCTTCCTTAATACACTTTACAATGCCAAAAGCTACGTTAATCAATAATCTATCTTTCAATGTGCCTTATTAATCCCTTCCATTTTCTCCATATTTATTTACTAATATAGAGTTTTTCTGAAGATTAAAAGAAAAAAGCATATACCTCTATCAAGTTTGGGGAGGAAATGGGTGACAATTTTTATCCAACTGTTGCAAGTGTGGTATTCTTTTTCTTTCTCTCTCTGATCCAAAGAACTTGTGTGAGGCAGAAGGCAATTCATTAATGGATGTTGTTGGATCTTCTTGGTTCATTAGAAGTTGAGAAGTGTTTTCTGGCATAGGATCCGACCTCTATTGAAAATAATAAATCAGACTAACGAGTAATTGCGTAAAACAAAAACATGACTGTGTTAGCTATTTCTATATTGTTGACGAATCAACTACCATGTCATTATCTTGTTTTTTCAATAATTTTATAATATAAGATTTAATTTTGATATACTTATCCTCTTGTTTGAATTCAGCTGGCATAACTCACTTGTGAAGAAGGCGACCCACTTCCTGATGCTCTTCGAGATTTAGGGTCATCTCCTACAGAAGCTTCGCTCAGATCTTCAATGCCAGTGTCTCCCGACGTAAACTCCTCACGCCGTGAACTTGTAGGAAAAAAGAAATGCAGTATCTGGTCTGAGAGATTAAACTCTCTTTGTACATCATCTATAACAAAAAATATACTGACGTTGAAACTTGAATGAAGATGCAACTTTAATTTGGGTAATTGATATTGTCACAACAAAAGATAAAGTATTATTTTTATTTAGGTGTTTGGCAAGAAACTTGAAAGAAGTAATCAACCTGTAAGTATTATGTAGAGAGGAAATGTAAATTATTTGCAAAATGAGGAAAACATTTTAGCTGTGGAATGATTACATTTTATAAAATGAATTTGTTTCTAACTCAAGAAGTTATTAATTTTTACTTGTGGATGACTCCATGTTACCGTGTCATTATCAAATAATAGAGTTTACCTTTTATTTTTGGCAAGAGCTCCTCAAGAATGGCAGTTGAAGTCAACGAGAGATTTGGACAATCATGGACAACACGATCCACCTCAACATATGATTCAATATCTTGGCAAAATTTTGTCAATTTCCAAAATATCACAGCATTTAGCTTTGGAAGCTTAAGTTTCACATTCCCTGTCACGTCACCTTTTCCGATCAGTTCTTCTAACTCGAGGCTTTCTTGATGATTAGAACCTGTAGTTTGGGAAGATCAGATTTAGATTCAGAGATGAAATGTTTCAACTTGTTGAAGATGCAGGAAAGATTGCTTCCAATTTTTCACATCCCACTATATATACACTTGTTTAAGATTTTGGAAAGTGGAAGAATGACTAGAATCCACGTAACTATCTTTCAACTCCTCTAAAGATGGCGATGTCTGTAACACAGTTTAATTTGATAAAATTTGGTAAACCCCAAAGATTGAGAGTTTCCAATGATGGAAGAAGAATATGAATCCTCTGATGACATGGACCAAAAATATATTCCAGATGCTCACAGTAATATACAGTGAGCTCTTTCAATTTTGGGAAGACAGCATCCCAACTCTCCCCGGGTCATAGTCAATGTCTATTAAGTTTTTCAATTCATCACATCCAACTAATTCCAACCTTTCTAACGAGATCAAGGTTTTAGCAATGGATGATGTAAATAAAGAGCCCAATTTTGGACATGAGCATACTTGAAGTACTAACAGTGAGGATAATCCTGAAACGAACATTAAATGTTTTAGATAAATAATTAATTTTATAATTATAAGATTGTATGAGATTTTATTTCTTTTTAAGATCATACTGGGTAGACAAGAAACATTTAAAAATAAAAATATCGAATCTTTTAATTAAAAATAAAAAAATATTTACTAATGTTTAGATAATATATAATGCAGTGTGTACCTCGGTGGTTGGTGGCAAAGGATGATGTTGGTGGAATAGGAGTACTTGCTCGCAAATTTTGATATTGATTAGATTCCAAATGAGGATTTGTAAAAAGTTGACGCTTCTCGTCCTCCATGATTTCATCTATTTCTGACTCTTTCAATTCAGATAAGTCTCCTTCCACGCAGATTGAGAACAAGTATTTCAATTCTCTACAAGAATCTACCCTAACTCCTTTAAGATTTTGGAAGAAATTGAATTGCAGAGGAAGCTGGCGCTTGAATTCATTTTGACTCTGACCATATCTTGATATTTCTAATTCTTCCAATTGTACCTCATTTAGAGCAAATAAACAAGTTAGTTTTGGGCATAAATATATATGCAGCCATTCTAATTTCTCAAAAGACCCGCTGAAAGGCAAATGACCGTGACATAAGGTTCTTAGCTGCTCCATAACTGCAACTTCTAAGCAAATCAGATTGGAAAAGCCCTTGATAATTTCATTTAACATGTGAAATTTATATACCAACAAAGCTCGGTCAGGAGTGCAAATAGATGCACCCAAATGGTCTTCTCCAAATCGGATGTCATACCGTTGCAGTCTCTGGGGAAAAACGAACTTGTCACAGTTTTCAGAGCAAACAACACTATTTATTCTATTGTCGACGATGTACAATTCTTCCAGTTGTGGTAGTCTCAGGATCACTTCAAAATAACTCCATGCCATCCCACAACTTTTTATCTCTAACAATTTCAAGTTTGTCAATTCTTTAGCTGAAACATCGTCCAATAATCTAGGGAATGAGCACCTAATCAAAGCAAGACCTTCTGTACCTATTAGGGTACCCGGTACCGAGTACCCCTTAGGTATTCGGTACCGAGTACCCTCCAAACCAGATATTCCTTAAGATTCTCAGGTCTCGGTACCGAATAGTCACCATTTACCACGTGCATTAAATAATTAATATGCACTAATCTGAAGTAATAACGAGGATTATACTTAATCAAGAGGATAGTCAATAAGGCCTAAGTTATCCAGGCCCATCAGCCCAAAACAGTGGCTATAAAAAGGGAAGTACACAGTACATTATTGATTCTGATGTCATTCTTACTAAATATAGTAATCTCGCTTACGTAATACCGAACACTTACTTTACCATCGGAGTGCCTTTGCAGGTACCCTCCTCACCCTCAATTGATCACACCTCGGACAGACCGAATACTTCCAAGACAAGAAGACCGAAGACTGCTTTTACAACCCATTCCGGAGTCCGAAGACTAAGGGGTGTTCTCATATCCAGGAACATATTGGCGCCCACCGTGGGGCTCGATTCAACCAACAGTAAAGATATTATGGTGCTTACAAGAAGTCAACAAGAAGGACCTATCAGGACGAGAGAAATGTATGACGGTGATACTACCCCCAACCAACAACCCGAAGTGGTAGTAGAAAGGATGAGCCAGGAAGACCTCTCTTCGTCATGAGGCAAATGAAAGCCGAAATAAGCGAGCTGCAGAAACAAAGAGAGAGAGATGCACCGGAGTTATCGGCATTGAAGAGAGAAAATGCTAATCCGAGAAGTGAGATCGGATCGTACATACCAACTCATACAACTCCGATTTCTCAAGAACAAGGGGATTCCTCTCGCTCTGCAAGCTACAAAAACAAAAGCCCCACCACCGATCCGACTCGGACAGTGCGCCGAAATCCCTTCATCAGCTCTATCATAGAGGCAAGACTGCCCGAGGCCTGGAAAGGCCTAGTGTTAGAAAAGTACGATGGCACGACTGATCCCGAAGAACATGTAGACATTTTTTCGACGCAAGTTGGTCTCTACACTGACGAGGATGCACTCATGTACAGACTATTTCTGACATCTCTCGGGGACCAAAGCACTAAGTTGGTTCACCCGACTTCCCCCCTCTTCGGTTGACTCATTCACAACTCTTGTCACACGCTTTAAGCTTCAATTTGCTACAAGTCGGCCACATCAGTTGACCTCTATAGCATTGGTGAATATTCGTCAAGAAAGAGGAGAAACTCTTAGGGCATTCATGGACAGATTTGGTAAAGTTGCCCTCTCCATTCGAAATCTTGAGCCAGTGTGGCTATGCATCACCTCTCCACGACCCGGGACCCTTCGTTAATAGCATCTCGCAAAAGCCTCTGTCGAACTTAGATGAACTCGGGGTCCGGCAACCAAATACATGCGAGATGGAGGAACTAGCCGAATACCGAAGCCGGATGAGAACCGATCAAGGCTCCACCAAGAGAAAGTGAAAGAAATAACCTAAAAAATAAAGAAAAAGAAAAAGGACTTGTCATTGACAGGGTCAACAGAGGACCTCGGTATACAAGTTACACTCCCTTAAATACTAACAGGGCAAAAGTGCTAGACCAAGCACTTAACACAGAAATAATGACCATGCCAAGAATAGCAAATACCCCTCCCAGAGCTGACAAGACGAAAGTATGTAAATATCACCGAAACAGGGGTCATAATACTGAAGAATGTGCAGCACTCAAAGATCGGATTGAGGATTTAATTAAAGCCGGTCATCTTCATAATTTCGTGGCCCATCCCCCTTCCAGAGGAGATAATCATCGAGGTCCCAGACATGAAAGACAAAGAAGTAGGTCTAGAGAACCTCAAAGGCGGCCATACGAACCGAGAGAACCAACCTCGCCGAATTATTAACACAATAGCCGGTGGCTTTGCGGGTGGAGGCGCCACCAACTCGGCTAGAAGACGACACCTAAGAAATGTGAGATCGTAAATCACATCTCTTTAGGTAGTCGGGTCCGCATCCCCCAATCACATTTACCGACCAGGATTTTCAAGGGGTAGATCCCGTACAAGATGATCCTATGGTCATAAGTGTAGATATTAATAATTGTACGATCAAGAAAACATTGATAGACCAAGGTAGTTCTGCCGACATTTTGTATTGGAAAACTTTCCAACAAATGGGCATACCAGAGGAAGAACTCAGAGAATACCATGAACCTCTGGTTGGGTTTGCAGGGGAGAGAGTCGAAACACGAGGATGCATTGACTTATACACTTTGTTCTGGTCTGAACGAGAAGGGAGATGCATCAAAATAACTTACCTGGTGGTGGAAGCCAACACTTCCTACAACATACTCCTCGGACGCCCTTCTCTCAACAAATTAAAGGCTATAGTTTCGACTCCACATTTGGCTATGAAGTTTCCATCAGACCAAGGTCGGATTGTAACTATTCATGCCGATCAAAAAACCGCCCGAGAATGTTACTTTGCAAGTCTTCGGGTCAGACCGACACCTCGGGGGGATGTGAATATAGTATCCCCTGAACTCAACAATGATATGAAAGATATAGAGCTTGATCCTAGGATCGATGAAGGCCCCCGAGTAGAACTGAATGAAGAAAAGAAATCAATACAGCTAGGCGTCCTTCAAGGACAGAACACATACCTCGGCATCGGTTTAACTGATCCTGAACAAGATATCATTCAAGAAGTTCTGTGGAAAAATAAAGAACTCTTTGCATGGACCGTTGCCGACATGCCAGGCATTAATCCAAGTTTTATGTGCCATCACCTATCTGTATACAAAAATTCTCGCCCGATAGCACAAAAGAAGAGAAAAGTCGGGGGAGAAAGAGCCAAGGCAATTAAAGAGGAGACCGGCAAATTATTGAAAGCAAATTTTATCCGAGAAGTGACGTACTCTACCTGGCTAGCGAATGTAGTCATGGTAAAGAAAGCAAATGGAAAATGGCGGATGTGCACGGACTTCACGGATTTAAATAAAGCTTGCCCAAAAGATGCCTATCCTTTACCAAACATTGACAAATTGGTTGACGGAGCAGCAGGAAATAAATTCTTGAGCTTTCTGGACGCGTACTGGATATAATCAAATTCGGATGTATCGGCCAGATGAAGAAAAAACAGCCTTCATTACGGAATCAGCAAATTATCGCTATAAGGTGATGCCGTTCGGTTTGAAAAACGCCGGAGCTACATACCAACGCTTAATGGATAAAATATTCAAGAAAGCAGTTGGCGAGATGTATGGAAGTTTATGTTGATGACATGGTGATAAAATCCGCCACCATACAAGAACACCAAGCACACCTTGCCGAGGTATTTGCCGAAGCACGCAGTATAACCTCGGGTTTAATCCCGAGAAAAATGTGTTTTCGGTGTATCGTGGGGAAAGTTCCTTGGCTTTATGTTATCGTAAAGAGGAATCCAGGCCAATCCGGACAAGTGTCGTGCCGTAATAAGTATGAAAAGCCCGAGCTCTACCAAAGAAGTCCAAAGATTAGTAGGACGAATGGCGGCTCTATCTCGGTTTCTACCTAAATTAGCCGAAATAGCTCGTCCATTCACTACATTACTAAAAAGGGCACAGAAATTCCAATGGACCGACGAATGCGAGAAGGCTTTCTAACATTTCAAGTCTATACTAGCAACACCGCCACCCTATCTAAACCAATTAGTCAAGAAGATATCATTGTTTATCTTGCAGTATCACCAATGGCCATCGGCTCGGTATTAATGCAAGAAACTCCCGACCCCATCCTCCTATATTTTACCGTCGTACACTACTCGGTGCGAGACTAGGTATCAAATAATTGAGAAGGCAGTCTTAGCCTTGGTACATACATCTCAATGCCTTTTCGACATTACTTTCAAGGATACCGAATTGTCGTCGAACCGATTGCCCAATCGGTAAAATGCGAGAAAACCCGAGCTGGCAGAAGAATGATGGCATGGGCGGTTGAATTATCCCAATTTGACATACGTTTTGAAGCAAGGGCGCTATCAAAAATCAAAATTTGGTCGAATTCATTAATGAGTTACATCCGACCAAAAGACGAGTACCTGATCAATGGACTTTATACGTAGATGGATCATCAAACCAACATGGAAGTGGAGCCGGAATCGTCCTAAAAGGACCAAATGGGGTCACCTTGGAACAATCGCTACGTTTCGGCTTCAAGACCTCCAACAATCAAGTGAATATGAAGCACCGCTGGCCGGACTTCGTTTGGCTCAAGAAATAGGGATTAAGAGAATAACTCGCCTCGGTGACTCTCGGGTGATAACTTCCCAAATTTCGGGGAATTATCAAATCAAGGATAATACACTGCTATGTTACTTCCGGGAATACCGAAATTGCGTGCAACCTTTGATGAAATAGCAGTCCAGACACACCGAGATCCTCTAATGAAGAGGCCGATCGACTAGCTAAGCTAGCAAGCACTCGTCGGCCTGGACAACTTCGAGTATCATCCAACAGGAAATAGCCGAGCCAAGTATATTGAAGAAAGAATGTTTTTTCATAGATAATCCGCCGATTGGAGAAAAGATATCATCCAATATCTCGGTGATAATGAGCTTCCTACGAGACCGGATAAGGCAAAAAAGATAAGAACTCAATCTGCGAAGTATACCATGATTGGCCAAGAGCTATATAAAAGGGGAATCTCCACCCCTTTACTCAAATGTCTCGGCAAGGATCAGGCCAAATATGTATTAAAAGAAATACATGAAGGAATATGTAGTACACATTCCGGCGGACGAACAACAGCTCTGAAGATTATTAGGGCCGGATATTATTGGCCGACACTCCTCCAAGATGCAGATCAATTTGTGAAGAAATGCATACCCTGCCAACAACATGGTCCCTTGATTCATCAACCAGCTGAAAACCTCCATTCGATTGTCACACCTTGGCCCTTTGCCATTTGGGGGATGGATCTGCTCGGACCCTTCCCCATAGCAAAGGGGCAATGTAAGTTCTTAGTCGTTGCCATTGATTACTTCACTAAATGGATCGAAGCCGAGCCCCTTGCAACTATAACGGCCAATAATGTTCAGAAGTTCACATGGAAAAATATCATCACCCGTTTCGGCATCCCCCATGCCATAGTCACCGATAATGGCCTCCAATTTACGGATCGACGCTTTAACGAGTTCCTAGAAGGGTTACATATCAAGCATCGACTAGCGTTAGTCGAACATCCCCAAGCTAACGGCCAAGCCGAAGCCGCTAACAAGGTTATTATCAGGAAACTAAGACGACGTCTAGGCCCAGCAAAAGGTGAATGGGCTGAAAAACTCCCTGAGATCCTTTGGGGATATCGGTGTACCCCTCAATCCTCAACTAAGGAAACACCATTTCGGCTAACATATGGTGCCGAGGCCATGGTACCTGTCGAAATCGGCGAGCTATCCCTTAGAAGGCAGCAATTTAATGAAGAAGATAATTCGGAAGCTTTGTCAATCAGCCTTGATACCATCGAAGAAACCCGGGATCATGCAGCCATAATGAACGAAGCAAGCAGACGAATAATGACAAAGAAATTTAACTCGGGCATTCGGCCTAAGCATTTCATTCAAGGCGACCTCGTTTGGCGAGCAACTGGAGAAGCCAGACGAGATAAGAGACATGGTAAATTCTCGGCCAACTGGGACGGACCCTTCGTAATAAGGGAAAACTTGAAAAATGGATCATACCGCTTGGAAACATTGGAAGGAGATCCAATTCCGAGAACATGGAACATTTCTCATCTCAAACGTTACTACAGTTGATTATATGAATGTAAATGTAAATTCAAGTGCACTCTTTTCCTCGCTTGGGTTTTCTCCCCTTATAAAAACGTGAAAAGGGGTTTTCCCAAAAAGGTTTTTAATGAGGCACTATTTTAATAAAATTCATCTGTTCAAGGCAACTATTTATTCAGTCTGTTAAATTTATTCCCTCCCGAGTCACATCTCGGCCAAGGTTGAAATCAATTTATCCAAATTATTCCCTCCCGAGTCACATCTCGGCCAAGGTTGAATTTAATTTATCCAAATTATTCCCTCCCGAGTCACATCTCGGTTAAGGTTGAATTCAATTTATTTAAACGATTCCCTCCCGAGTCACATCTCGGCCAAGGTTGAATTTAATTTATCCAAATTATTCCCTCCTGAGTCACATCTCGGTTAAGGTTGAATTCAATTTATTTAAGCGATTCCCTCCCGAGTTACATCTCGGCCAAGGTTGAATTTAATTTATCCAAATTATTCCCTCCCGAGTCACATCTCGGTTAAGGTTGAATTCAATTTATTTAAGCGATTCCCTCCCGAGTTACATCTCGGCCAAGGTTGAATTTAATTTATCCAAATTATTCCCTCCCGAGTCACATCTCGGTAACTCGGCCAAGGTTGAATTTAATTTATCCAAATTATTCCCTCCCGAGTCACATCTCGGTTAAGGTTGAATTCAATTTATTTAAGCGATTCCCTCCCGGGTTACATCTCGGCCAAGGTTGAATTTAATTTATCCAAGTTATTCAAATTTATAAGGTATTTCGAGCGACTACAGAAAATTAAAGGTCAAACACAGAGTTCCCATGAATACTTCATCATTTATTGATATTGAAATACAACAAAAGAAAAGCAAAATACATTTATTAATCAACAATATTAAGGGACTCTTCGGGGGCGTCGGCGGGAAGAGAAGTTTCAGGAGCACCAGTGTCCTCGGCTTCACCCGATTCCACTTGGCGAGGAGCAAGGAGATCTGGCTCAAGGTCGTCGGCTACCTCATCATAGCGAAGGAATTTTCCTTGGAAAAAATCCCTTGCTGTATCAAACTGGAAGCTTGAAGGAATTTTCCCGAACTGTCTAGCCTGCCGGACAGCATGGTAGAAACCTGCTTCATGCTCGGCATAGATCAGTTCGTTACTTTTAATTTCCAAGGCCTTCATTTCGGCCTCACACCGCTCCTTAGTCCTCCTCTCCCGCGCCAAGGCATCAGCTAACTCCAGACCCTTAGCCTTCCTGTCGGCCTCAGCAGTTTTCAACTTGTTCTCCATATCCTCAACACGTGTATCTCGGATACGAAGATGTTCTTTAAGCTGATCCACTTCGGTTTCCAGTGCTTTGTTGGTCTCGGAGAGGTTCAGCTGTACCTCTTGGCACTTGGCCAATTCTTCTTTCACCTTCTTGAGCTCAAGCATAGGCTCAAGCGCCAAAGATCGAGCCATGATCCCGGCTCGGACCTCGCCTCCTTATCTTGTTCATTTACTATCTTCTTCCCTGATTCTGAAAGAAGACGAGGTAGGAGTAGGCGGGAAGGATTCACCCCTTCGGCGAAGAACCTCTCGGACATAACCTCGGGAGGAATGGTTACCCCCCGAGAAGTCTCTCCCGGTCCGGCAGCAGGTTGGGCACGTGCCTGCTTTTTCTTTGGCCTCGATTCAGCTTCCTTTGCCTTGCCCTTATTTTTTCTTTTTCGAAGGTCCCCTTCAGCTTGACTGTGATCTCGGGGAGGAGATCGAGCAGTGGCCCTCTCGGCCAAGCGATCCACCTCGAGATGACGATGTTGATCAACCGTCATCCCCTCCGGCATTCTTTGCTTTAAAGCCTGACGGTATCCCATTCCGGAGCCGAGATGTGCCATAAGAGCTGCATTAAAAAAGAAAAGTCAAATCAATTCAAGATATCTTAGAAAAATGTACTTAGGAAAATTACCTACCATTCAAGTCCATCCGAGGATTTGGGGACTTGAGCAGCAAAATCAGTCATCGGGCAGGAATTTCCCGAGGAAGGGTCTTTATATATTGAAGAGCTGACAGCTCCTCATTGTCAGCATATCCTCGGGCACCACGTCATATCGGCGAGGTACCCGAGTCCAATGAAAAGGGAACAGAGGAGTCCCTTCTCGGTCGTAAAAATAATTTTTTCCCCCCTCGGGATGAATAAAGACCTTAAAAAACCCGGTCTTAAAACCTTTGAAGGAGGAAGTGTAAGGTTTAAAAATAGGAAAATCGGGCTGGCGGAACAAGGAAATCCACCGAGTTTTGTCCGAAGGACGTGTACTAAAAAAATGAAGAAAAAGGTTTGTGGTTGGCTCTATATAATGGAATTTACAAAGAATCCTAAAGGCTTGCATTACTGCCCACCCATTCGGATGAAGTTGAGTGGGGGCTACGTTTAAAACACGTAAAACCCCCATTTGAAAATCATCTAGAGGAAAAACTACTCCTAACTCCTTGAAAATGCAATCATAAACATAAAATCCCCTTTCCAAGCCGAACTCGGCGCCTAGGCATACTAGGTCAGGATTCGGCGTGCCATCCCCTCGGCAGCATTCGACTTCCATGGGATAAGGATCCTCGTTTTCAAATAAGCAAACCCTATTCAGTCTTAAGAATCGCTTCAGGTCGGCATTCCTTTGGTAATTGGAGAAGTATGATACCACCTCTCCGTCCACCCATTCATATCCTGGAATTGTACATGGTGGACATGTCGGCCTCTCCCTAATTGGACTGACGATGGGTACCATCCCTTCGGCGGAGGCAGAGGATTCGGCAGGTTCATTAGATTCACCTACAGCCCTAATGGGCTCCTCGGCCTCGTCCACTACAATTCTAACAGACTCAGCCCTATCCCGGTCATCAGCCCTATCTGACAGTGAATCTTCCCATTCTATTGAGTTCACCATCTCGGATAAAAATATTTATACCTTGAGAGAAGTTTACTTTGAAAATAAGAGCTCGGTTTTAAAGACAGAGAGCTTGGCGCACAAGAAAATTATAACACTTCGGTACAGAGCAAAAAGTAGAAGCAAGTAGGGACCACACTCCCCTTTTATAGAGCAAAGGGCTTCGGGTAAATGAAGAGTCGTGCCCAACTTCAGCCGTTAAGATCATCAATAGATCAACGGTTATCAAAAGAGTAACTTGTCAGATCTTGGTGAACAGTAAATGCAAAACCCTAAAAGCATCCCCAATTTCCCGCCAAAATCATATTTCCCGCTCATTGCACCGAGACCGAAATCTGGATGATAAGCCTCTTCAAAATTTCTACAATTTTTGAGACTTCGAGGGCTAGTGTACCTATTAGGGTACCCGGTACCGAGTACCCCTTAGGTATTCGGTACCGAGTACCCTCCAAACCAGATATTCCTTAAGATTCTCAGGTCTCGGTACCGAATAGTCACCATTTACCACGTGCATTAAATAATTAATATGCACTAATCTGAAGTAATAACGAGGATTATAGTTAATCAAGAGGATAGTCAATAAGGCCTAAGTTATCCAGGCCCATCAGCCCAAAACAGTGGCTATAAAAAGGGAAGTACACAGTACATTATTGATTCTGATGTCATTCTTACTAAATATAGTAATCTCGCTTACGTAATACCGAACACTTACTTTACCATCGGAGTGCCTTTGCAGGTACCCTCCTCACCCTCAATTGATCACACCTCGGACAGACCGAATACTTCCAAGACAAGAAGACCGAAGACTGCTTTTACAACCCATTCCGGAGTCCGAAGACTAAGGGGTGTTCTCATATCCAGGAACACCTTCAAGATTCCATTTATATTCTGCAGTTGAGATGTCCCTTAATTCTTAGTTTTGAAGGGCTAGATAACGAAGATTTGTCAACGATTCGAATAACATCATCGACAATGGCTTCAGGTACCACTTGCATTCGAGAATCAAAACTTTGAGTTTTCTCATTCTTCTGAATATTTCATCCAATGCTTCCACGTTTGTTTCTGTCCTTATGAATTCAAGATTGGAACAGTCAAGTTCATTTGGAAATTCCTCACACCATAGGTATCTTGGTGGAGTGTATTCATTCACATCTTTATTCCCATGGTTCGCAATCCATTGGACTACATCACGAACTAAGTCATGCACTTTGACATGATACCCTGGCTCAACAGCTATCAACAAACAAGAACTGATGAGCTTCTTTATAGCTGCAGTTCCCTCATTCCTTTTTGCATCATATGAGCCAACTTCTCCACTTAAGCCTAGACCTATAGCATATCTGATTAATTCTTCAACTGGTATTTCATAATCATCAGGGTATGCAGAACACAACAATAAGAGTGACTTGGTTTCTTCAGTGTCCAAATAATCATAGCTTAATTGGAGGCACTTGTAAGGATTTTGCAAACCTTCTTCGATGTTCACTGGTATCGAATTTCTCAATCTATTCAAAGCTACCTTCCAATCAGCTTCATCCTTGCCTTTCAAAGAGCCAGCCACAGCTGCAATGGCAACAGGCAATCCTTTGCATTCATCTGAGATTTCTCTTGCCAATTTCAAGGGAATGGAAGCTTCTTCACGTATATTTGCTTGCTGTCGGAAAAGAATCCACTCTTCGTCATTGCTCAATATTTGTAATGGAACCATTCTTTGACAATTCAAATCCAGTGGTGATGAGAACCTTACAACCTTTGTGATCTTCATGAGAGGGAATCCCTATGGCTCTAAAATTAAGCCTCTGCCACACATCATCTAGAATCACAAGAATCCTTTTTTCTTGTTTTAATTATCGAATAAGTGTTGAGCTCTCTCAATTTCTTCATTTTCTGGAAATGTATACTGAAGTTGGCTTGCAAATTTTTCTTGGATCCTTGGAACTTCTACCGTTTTAGAGACAGGCACAAAGAGCACTTTGTCAAAGAGATGTTCTGCTTCTGCTATCCTCCCAACTTCCATTGCCAAAGTGGTTTTACCACAACCACCCATCCCAGACAATCCAATGATGCCAACCTCATCATCTTTCAGTGCCTCCATCAACTGTTCATTGGCCGATTTTCTACTCTCAAAATTCAAACAATTTTCTGAGAAAAAACTAAGCGTACTGGAAGCAAGCGTAGCAGTGCGTTCAATTTGTATATATGGTCTACCTTTTTCAGTGCATTCTTTAAGCTCCTCTTTTTTATTTGCTAACTTCTTTCCTAACTGGTATCTCCAAATCCAATTTGAAAAAAGCCCAAAACAGCAAGTCTTTTTGGTTCTTGCCTTTGTTAGCAATTGATTCATTTTTTCTACATTATCGTTAGCATCATTCAGCCACTTTTCAACCACTTCAGTATACTTTTTCGCTTGTTTCTGGGCGTGTGCTTTACGGTCTTGGACGGTGTTTCTTATGGCAATCAAATTGTCGCCTTCTTTTTCAAGTTCATCAACAAATTTGTTGAAGCAACAAGGATAACGTAGTTGATTCCCTACTCCGCACGTCAAATCTCTTGAAATAGAAGACAAAAATCCCCAAAGCAAGTCCATCAATTTAGTCCACTGTACAGTTTAGTTAACCTGAACAAAAGAGTCATGAAGATGCTATGATTAATTAGAAACCAACCAAAATATGTGCTCCATCTTTGTTAAGGAAAAGTCAGGGTTAAAGATGTGAAATAATTCTCTTTTTATTATTATTATAATAATAATAATTATTATTATTATTACTTAAGCCATATAATAAATCATTATTCTATATGAATTGATGTATAGATGTCATAAATCATTATTAACATGATAATGATGTATGTAATTCTTTGATATAAAAGTTAAATATGAAATAAATCATGTAAAAGTTAGATATGAAATAAATTATGTGAAACACTGTATGTACTGGGAGTAAAATGAGAGTCGATTATTTGACAAATAAGACGTTAGTAAAAATTATACTTCATGATTAAAATTGAATGAGAATGGTGTTTGAATTATAACAAATTTATCTTTTGTTTACAATTTTGTTAATTTCTTCTAAAATTTAGATATTAGAATTGTTATTAACTTTCTTTTGTTACCCTATATAAATATTTGTATTTTTTATGAATATCTATTTTTATATTTATAAAATTATATTAATTTTTTTTATATTTATTAAATTAATATATTAGTTTAAAGTTAGCATTAAACGTCAAACGTTAGGTGGGATTACATTAAACCTTAAGTGGGATCACATTCTACCTAGTAGCACAGTAATAATGAAGATATGTAATGAGAGTATTTATATGGATTACTTGTAAAGATACAATGGTTATTCCAACATTCACTCTAAACTATTTAGTTTTGAACTTTCATTCTGTGCTTTGAAACATAATATTTACATTAGCATTTCTATGCATGATTGTTAACACCATTCAATGCATACAAACTCAAGACTAATCATAATTGTCTATAAATGTTTATAAATATAAAATAGTTAAACGAATTGTAAGATAATATTATACTGATTTTTTGAATTGATTTTATTGTGATCTATTTACTTAGTATAATTAAATTTTAGAAATAGTTATTTTAGTAGCTACTTTTGTAACACCCTTATTTTGTTATTTATTATTATTACAATTTATGTTAGTTATTTGTGCATGTTGTTTGAATTTAGTGATATATTTCGGTATTAATATTGTGATGTGTATATTATTGACAGATTAGTGGTACATTTCGGTAAATCTTTCATTGTACAAGAATGTAGTTAATTGGGATGAAGAGATCATGGTAGAAAGTGTTTGTGAAACTAAGTATGACATCATGAGAAGTACTTATATTTTACGAAGAAAGAGGGAGAATCATATCATGAGAATGTTTGCAGATCATCATCAACTTAATAGAGTAACGGTGCTAAAAGCAAGTGATCTTTTGGGATAATCTAGAAATTTTCTTGACTGATGACATGACTAATTGAATTAGATCAATGGAAAAAAGTTTTATTTAAAAGAAAGAACAGAGAAATGATTGATGTTGGTATCGATTTTAGATTTGTTTGATCAGAAGAAAGGGAAATTTGAATTGTAGTACAAGCTGTAATTGTATAGGAAAATTTCTATGCACTAGGCATGCATGGCCATGTGAAGAAAAATATCTAGTATATGATTTAGAACTAATGACAATGGTGTTTGCATCAAAGATCTATAGTTGCTATATCAAAGGGACAAAAGATTGAAGTAATTACCCGATTAAGAAGAGTTATATGACCAATGAAGTAAGTTGGTAAAGTCTCTGAAGAATTGTAACTTTGAGTGGTTATACCCTTTTGATGGAATATGTATTGTAGCTACTATGTTAAGTAGGAAGTAACTATACAATTCAGCCTAAGAGTTTATTTCTGTAATCCTCAAGGATTATCAACAATATACTAGTGCAGATTTGAACTATAATAAGGAAATAGATATTTGAGCAAGATGATGTGATGACGGATCTAGAGTTGCACTGCAATATTAGCAAACTCATCAAATTCAAATATAGAATATACGTTTCTCAAGTAAAGGAGTTAAAGCAGATAATATAATAAACACCATGAACAGGTTAAGGTGATTAGAGAGGAGAAAGAAATCTCACAAGGCATGACAAGAGTAGCAGCAACTGATGTAGGAAGTTGTTGAAATTTCAAGTTGAGAATCCAATGTTCTAGAACCCTAGAGCTTTGAAGGTACATAAGGGGGATTTTGACATGTTTAGTGACAAGTGAATTTCGAGGACAAAATTCCTAAAAAGTGGAAGAGTTGTAACACTCTTATTTTGTTATTTATTAGTATTGCAATTTATGTTAGTTATTTGTGCATGTTGTTTGAATTTAGGAGTGTTTAATTAATGTGAACTGTATGAAATCTCGCTATAGTGAGATAAGTCATCCAGAATCAGGCTCTCTGGAGCCCTCTCGCTATAATGAGAGAGTCTCGTTGTGACATCCCCAATTTCGGTCTACACATTATGGATTGTCTTAGATAGTGTTTCTTCACTTCATTTTTTTTATTCTAGTTTGGCCTTTACTACAAATGAAAATATCTTGAGTGACTAATTGACTTTAGCTCATTATTTTTCTTTTATGACTATCCAATTGGTTTGTGTTTCTTGCTGCATAATATTTCTTTTATGATAATGAGATAATGCTAGATGTGCTTTTTATACGTATGTCATTATAGTCATATAGTGTATTATGTTTTGAAAATCCTAGGGATAGCAAGACGAACCTTAGAGTAAAGATTATCTGGTGATTAGAATGAGTGGACCCTACTCTATTGTTATTATGATTATTATTATTACTTCCCTAATCTATTATAATTGTTATTTTTTATTATTATTTATCCTTATTTGAGAAAGGAGTTACTCGTGTGACTTTTTACTTTCCTAGCCGTTGTTAATGACTCTCTTTCTCTACCATTAAATACCCATTTAGCCATAGTCAAATATACATGAGCCTTTTCATTTTTCCCCTATCACCATGGGCACCAAATGATCCCATTATTTTGAAGCAACTCCTTTCACACTATGTTCCACGTGCAGCTGATCGCAAATGTCGCGCTCGGAAAAATTAATAAAAATCAAATTGCATAAAAATTATGTAGTAAGAGGTGCAATCCGAGTCGTCTCCCAACGATAATAACATTATATGATTATAAAATTAGAGGGGTTTGATTTATAGAATAACACTAATTAGAATCAAAAGTTAACAAGAATTAAAAATTCTAATCTAAGAATTTAGAAGAACTACAACCACTCTATCATCGGATTTCAAGAAGATGCATCAACCAACAAATTAGTTATTAACATTAAATTCGAATGAAACCTCAATTCAATTAAGCATTCACACAAAAACCCTCATGCATTCGATTAACACACAATTCGCTCAAAGTTCAGAAACCTCTAGAACCTAATCGATTTGTTTTAATTTAATTCACCAATGTCATTAATCTTAGATCTCAAACCTGAAAATCTAACTCACACTCCTTCAAGAATTAATTACTACATCAACCAAATAATATATAATCAAACAACTGCAAAATTATCAATCCAAACAAAGAACTTCGATTCGAAATCATAATTAGCAAAAGGAGAAAGAAGGAAGAGATGAAACCAAATTTGTTATTGAATAAATTACGAAACCAATCCTCAAGAGTGTCTCAATCCTTTTTCAAGCCTTGGACTAGATGAAAGTCTAAGCCTCCATTAATGGAGAAAAATGAAAAGTAAAAAATGGAAGAGAAAAAAAAGAGAGAGAGAGAAGAGAAGAGAAAAGAGGAGAGGAGCCAAAAACAACTTAAAATTCAAAATTCCCAATTCAAAAATTCCGTTCGTCACTTTGTTCCATTTTTTCGGCTATGAAAACGGCCTCTTTTTGGTTCCTGGTCTGAAGGACAATTGTAGCCTTGGATTTTAGCTTCAAAACGCCACTGGAATGGGCTTAATCGGACATATGTGGACTGAGATATGGCCCAAATACTGCACCTTACTCAGGATCCGCGACTACAGCGTTTTGACTTCTTGCAGGCCTAGTTTCAACTTCTTATCATCAGAATTGGTTGCTGACCTCTTCATAGCAATTGTGAACCTTTCTCTTAGCTTTCCTACAAATCAAGAATCAAAATGAAAGAAGTTATACAACTCAAGATATAGTCTAGAAACCACAACAGTATCAGAATTTTCTAAATACTGGAAAAATTAAATAAAGCCCAAATAGAATTCAAACATCATAACATGATCCAATTCAACCAATTAAGCACAAAAGAGGAGTAATGAGCTAGGAATGAGAGGAAATAATGTTATAAAAATTCAATTGATCAGCAGCTAAGGGAACTCAAATGACATCTTAACCTTTTGAAGTTTTCCCTTTTTAAATGTGGCAACTGAATCCCCATTTTGTGCCTAGGGGGATAAAGAGAGAGAATCGACCTTAATGGCCTAGATTCTAACCTTAAAAAATTGCACTTAATGCAAATTCCATTATCCTAGTTACCCTAATTAAATATAGCCATCCCACCATAAACCGCCATACCTCACGTGGCAATTATTTGAAATTCCCTCATTGATGATGCAGTAAAGAATGAAGCCTTTATTCTTCTCTTTAAGTGCAGAATTTTCGTATTCTCATGCATTTAATTGGGGCTGACCATTCACCATAAATTAGCATTAACTTCATAGTCATTAATTGAGGAAGTTTCCCATGCCTTTTGCACTTATACGAGAAACCTTTCCATTACCTCATTTAAATCACCACTAAACACATTTAAAATTTTGCCTCCCACCTACATTTTATTCCCCGAGAAAATGAAGGAATCATGCCCCATTCCCTCCTCAAACGATTCAAACTGCTGGCCTACATTTAATGGGCAATCCAATCAATATTGGAAATTATCACCTGGGGCATTTAATCCTAGAAACCGTGCCCAACATTAATTGCATATTCCTTTCCTTAATTTCGTTGCAATTACTACTCTTTATAGGGACTTTTGTGTGCACACGGCCACAAAGGAGGCGCCACCCTTTCATAAGTAAACTAAGAGTCACAACCATTCAGATGCTTGGAATATGGAAGGTATATTATTCCCTCCTTAAATTGATTCAAACGGCCATCCTGCCTTAATTACCCACTTATATCGAGGCCGACACATTATGGAAATGTGTGGGTGTAGTTAATTTTTTCCTTGTTCCACCCCACTGCATTTATTGCTCATTATAGGATGTTTTGTATGCACGAAGACTCCAAGGAGGCGCAACCCTTCCAGAGGAAAGACCAAGAGCCACGTTCTTCCAAGTACTCTAACCCTGACCCCTCGTGTGCAGCCCTCAACCGTCACGTCCACTGAAAATGAAAAGAGACGAGCATTTTTCTCACACTATATATGGACTTTACTTACTCCTATGTGCCCTTTTCATTCCCTTTTTCCAAAAACCCTCTCAAGCTCACCGTAACCTATCTCTCTTGAAACCATTCTCTCTCACTCTTGTGCCTTCCACTCTTCCTTTCTCTCGTGAACGTCTTCTCAACCTCACCTCTCAAGGGAGCTAAGCGGACACAAAGGAACCATTTGCGCCGCCTGCACTTCCACCTCTCTCAAACAATTGTACCACCACCAAGGAGTCACATTGTGGACGAGTCCCTACAAGCGTCAAGGCCAAGCTTTCTACTCCTTTCTCATTCTCATTTCAAGCAAGGTAAGAGGACTTCTTGCTTGCATGTGAATGTGTGTTCTTGGCTGTGTATTTTTGAATGTGGTGTGTGCCTTCTTCTCCCTCATCCTCATTTCTGATTTTTGTTAAAAGTTCACATGCAAGTGGTTTGCCTTCATCTCCAAATCATTCTATTTGAATAATATTTTAAGAACGACACTTTGTAACTTGAATGGGCATGATTGTGAGTGAGTGATTCTTGTATGTCACTGATTTAGTGATATTCTCATGATCGTTGATTGTTCTTGCCTTTATATGGAATAAAAATGATGACTTTGAAATGGTATGCTATTGCATGTTGTGTTCTCGTGTGGATTGCATGCTTTCTTCTCGATTTTTATTATTCTACCTCTTTTCATATCATTCTTTTATAAAACCACTTGACTTCTTTCTATCTACATCTTTTTGAGTAAAAAATCAAAGAAAGAATTATTTTCCTTTTTGATTTTTACCTTGCTAAGAGCCAATGAACCATTTTCTTTTAAACTCAAATCTCCGTCGCTAACTTTGAATTGTGAATTAATTGTTTTACCAATTAGTCCTAGATTTTATTGAATTGTTAACTTAAAATTTTAGTTGCATGTAGAACTAAACCCACAACTATTCTTGTAATGTTTCTAATAATACTCGTTTAGAAAATACCTCTTTCATTCTGATCTTTCACTAAAGTTGTGGTATTTATTTCTATTTCCTCTTCTTTCTCGTTTGCTTCTTAGATTGTACGCGTACATGGCTGCCTTTTTCTATGTGTTTGTGTGTCTTAGAGTATGATTTAGATTTTGTGATCCATAATCTCTCCTCTATGATTGAAATGTGTAATCCAAAAATGATGAAGTGTGGATGTCATTACTAAATTATTCATATGCATAAGGTGGAGAAAAAGGGGAGTCAAGGCCACAATTTGACACAACTGGAGAATGTGGAGTGTTCAGGTTCAAGACTAGGACCTTAGGGGTAGTGAAGGGGGTTACCCCAATGGCGCGGAATAACTCACCGTGGCTGGGACACGTCGCCATCAAACCTTCACTAATCCTGACGCGAACAAGCATTACCGATGATCATGGAAGAACTCATTGCTGAGGAACAAAGATGAAATTGCGAAAGGAGTATCCCTGGATAATTACGTATAATGTGTGCTTGTAGGGAATGAGGGTCTTCGATCGCCTTGACTAGAGGAATGCTGGAAATTAAGGAAGTAGTAATATTAAGAATGGCATGTGTTATAATTTATATATTAATTGATTTTTTAGTGTTTGTGTCATATTGATTTCATGGTTTTGATATGTAATATGAGAATATATGCTTTTTCTAAAATTTTGATTCTTTGTTTCCTTTTTGGTATTACCTTGTTTAATCAATTATTAGTGGATTGCCATGTTGGACTCACCCTTTCTTTCGTGTTTCTCTGTGTTGTATTCTTTTGTATAGTTGCATGATTGTATGACATGGGACCCATCGCTGAGGATGGCTGGAAGCCCTACTAGAGTGACTACCTCTTTGTCGACATCTCCGTACCTCTGCCGCCTGAGAGGAGTATTATCATTCATTCACCCCCTTCTTCTCCACCACATCACGTATCTCCCTCTGAACCTGCCAACACCCTTGACAAAGGTAAAGCCCTTATGAGTCTCGACCCAGAACCTACTTCTTGCCCTAGTTCTTCTTCTACACCCGAGTGGAAAGACGTTGGAATTGTTGAGTCTTCCATCCGGCCCGTACCTCGCCGTTCTCTGAGAATTCCTGCGCCCCCTACTAGTGAAGCTGGACCCTCTACACGATGCCCTTCACCACCCCCTCTACCCATCTCTCGTTCACCACCACCCACCATTGACTGGATTGATAGTGACTTGGATGACTTGCCGCCTTCTCCTCGTCCTCAGCCAGCGGATTACTCTCCCGACTTTGATGGAATGGAATTCAACCCTAGTAAGGATTCCCTTCCATTGAAATTTTATGTGTAGATTTCTGTTGTGTAGTCATGGGTTGATACTGCTTATAAGACATTACCTTTATCTTTTTGAGACACCATACTTTTAAGGGTTTTTATTTTGTTGTTGTATTCATTTTGGACTCATTGGTTTTGGAATATTTTGTTCACTCCTTTCAAATGAATGATTTCCTTCTCAGTTTTTAAGTTATACGATATCTATATGCATGCTTTTGTCGTTCAAGTATGAGATTTCGTTTTAAATGATAAATTAGTTTAGATATTGATGATGATATGAATGGATAAAGAGAATTATGTGTTGTACCGTATAAAAAAATATAAATAAATTTTGATCATGAAGGTTATTGATTTCAATTTGATTGAATGATCAAAGATTGAGATGATGTTAATGGTACAGGGAAACGATTCTGTTGTGAGAGCTCTTTGAGTTGTATTGACGTTGAGTAAGACACGAGAAAGTGAAGATGGTTCTTTTATGACAATGTTTAAAGATGTTGAATGAATGTGTTCATTACTTACCAAATGGAGTTGTGTTTATAAGCATTGGCGTTTGTTTTTAGAGAACTTCATTTTGTCTTAACAAGATAGAATATAGTTGAAATTAGGTGATACACTAGTTTTAGCGAGAAGTGGATAAGGATGACCCAATAGCATTCTCACTGTAGCTAGAATTTTTCACTATAGCGAGGATCTCTCGTTGTAACTAGAATAACATACAACAAAGGAATAATACTAATGGATTTTTTTTTTTGCTATAGCGAGAGCTGCTCGCTGTAGCAAGAAAGTCGCAAGTTTGAAAAATATTTAAAGAACTTTCATCCTAAAAAACTTCATTTTTAACCAAATCATCTTTCAATCTCCATTCTCTTCGTTCTCTCCTTTCCTCTTCCCAGAGAAAACCTCCAACAACTCTGGATCTCCCTCGATTCTGAGCTCAAATGTCTATTTCACTTGAATCTAAGTAAGTTTCCAAAGTTTATCCCTTGAATCTCGTCGCTATTTCTCCGTTCTCTCTTTTCTTAATAGTAATCTACCTTGTGATGTTAAGAAGAACTCTAGTCCTTGGGTAGTATTTTTGGTCGAGACGTGGAGTTTCTCTCTAGAGCCCATGAAAAACTTAGTTCTTGAGATCCATTTTCAAGTAAGGGGAGTTACTCTTGAACCTTAGGTTCTACCTAATTATGTTTATTAATCTTGAAAGAAGGGAGCTATCTTATTTTAAAAGTAAATCCATAAAATTTTCTTAAAACAATATGGAAGCGTTTGGATACTATCCCTGAGCACTAGAAACAGAGATACTGAGACAGTGAAGGACAGAGATACTAATGTTTGTGTCTATGTGTTGTGTTTGGAAGTGAGAACAAAATATTGTATATTGTGTCTTGTATTGTGTTTGGATATAAAAATTATGAGGGTAGCCTATGTTATTTTTAAAAATTATGCAACTTTTAAAAATTATGAGGGCTATTTTTGTCTTTAAAAGATTACCCTCCGTGTCTCTGGAGCTTGGACACCAACGTCCCTTTTTTTAAAAGGTACACTGGTGTCCTTTATATTTGTGTCCCGCGTGTCCTTTGTGTCTCTGTCTCTCCAGCGAGACACTAGCTAAACATAATACGCGTGCCTCTGTGTCTCTGTCTCAGTATCTCTATCTCGTAACCAAACTCTACCTATAAGTTCGAAATGAATTTTTGGTATAAAAGAAGTGTTTGAACTATTTAAAATCACTTGAGACGAAGTTTATCATAAATAGTCACAAGTAAGAATGAGTTAAACAGTTTTATGGATAAGTTACTATTTTTTTATGTAATATATATGTTTAATGGTGAAAAAGTGAAATATGCTGAACTTTAGACTAGAAAATTCTATTAAGACTGAGAGAATGTAATCTCCGACAGTATATTTTGGATTACCCAATTTGGGTTTAGTCCAAGAGTGTTCGACCCTCGGCACATTGTATGAAATTGTGTGATAATATGTCACGATCTTGTGAATACGTGTTGAAATGACAGAACATGATGATTGTATTGAACTTGTGATGATATGTGTTTGCCTTGTGATTATATGTGTAATTGAGAAATTTGCTATTGTGCGAGAGTGATATAAAAGGTATTATATCTTATATGTGTGAGTTGGGTTAAGTTTGAATAAGTATGTGTAACACCCCTATTTTATTAATTATTAATTTTATAATTGATGAGAGTTGTTAATTCATGTTGCTTGAAATTAGAAGAGTTTTAAATGTGTGAGTTGTAGGATTTCTTACTGCAGCAAGATGTGTCTCGCTGTAATGAGAAATCAGCATCCAAAATCAGGCATTCTGGTGCTCTCTCTCTATAGCTAGGATCTTCTCATTATAGCGAGGAGCTCTCGCTGTAGCTAGAATGACAAACAGCAAAGTGCAATTTTGTCTGATTTTTTTGCTATAGCGAGATAAGGTCTCACTATAGTGAGATAAGGTCTCACTATAGCGAGAATTGATCACTATAGCGAGAATTGGCTCGTTGTAGCGATAATATCGCGATTTGAGGGGTATTTAAAGGTTTTCATGTTGAGAAACTAGGATTATAATCCAAGTCACGACTCTCATATGTTCTCTCTTACTACTCTTCTCTTTTTTTCAGTAAATCCCTGAAAAATCTCGACCTTTCTCTGATCAAAGCTTGGAAGTTCACTTTCCTCTTTCTTTGGTAAGTTCTTGAAGCTTGGTTCTCCATTCCTTTGGTTATTTTCTCGATTCTCCTTCTCTAAATGAGGTTTCTTGTGATATTTAGGAAGAACCTCACATTTTGAGCAAGAACCCTCAAAAACCCTTTACTAAACCTCCATTTTAAGGTAAGGAGAGCTCTATTTTATTACCAAGAAAGTGATATGTTTGTATTCATGAAAAAGTTGTGATGAAATGCATGATTTTGAGTGTATTTTGGATGAGAACGTGTTTTTGTTATGTTTGAAGCATGTTTTGTAGTGTTTGATGAAGTGTATGATCATTGATTTGAGTGTATATGCATGTATGTGATGGACTGAGTCTGAGGGGACTAACTCTCGGGAATGATTGAATGATGTATGACGTAATAATGAAACTAGGGGAAAATAGAGAGATAAAAGTGTGAATAATATGCTAGTAAACAGATGATGAAAAATATAGAGATGAAATGAGAAAGGAATATGGTAAGGACAGGTATGGATAGTTCAGAAGTACACTGGGAGTGTGGAAGATGGAGACAACTGAGAAGTATTGTGAAAATGAGGGTGGTGGATGCACCTCTTGAATTGCGAAAAATAAATGAGAGTAGGAGCACCATAGGCCTCATACTCATTTTCTGACTAATACTCCTGACCATGCTTTTGCTAAAAAGAGCCGGGTCGGCATACGTTGTATCCATGTAGCTACGGCTATCCAACGACTATCTATGCTAAGAAATACCTGGAGGGATCCTAGGGGCAGTGAAAGTGAAATGAGAACTTTGAGTATTAAGAGAGAGATGAAAAGTAATAAGCTGAACACTTAGAGATTATGGCATGTATATGAATATGATTTTGTAACATGATTGGTTGTTGTATTATCTTTGTTTTACTGTGTGACAAATTTTGAATGTATGCTTGGTAATATGAATAAAGACTCATCCTTACATCAACGTTTCAGGGAACCCAGATGACAGCACCCACCGAGGAGATTAGATTACTAGATAGTTCCGTAACTAATAGGTTAAATTATGTATTCAATGAGTATCAACGATTTTGTTTATTTAGGATGGTTGTGTATGAAAGTGATGTATCTAGTGATATTGTCATGATGGAAATGGAATTAGCTTACAACATTCCTTTTGATTTTCCTGTAAGTAGAAACCATCATACTCTTTGTATATATATATATATATATATATATATATATATATATCTTACCTAGTACCATGAGGACCCCAGCAGCATTGACATACCTGTTTACGTACCATGACCATGATCATCTTGGTAGACCATCTCGATGGACGTTTGAGCATATTTTCGGTATGTAGGTTACAACATACCTCGGTGATCTATACCTTGGATCGGATGATGATCTTGATTCCGAGGTTATAGCAATGATAGAGGGTTGAAATAAGGATGACTAGTGTCTCTTGGTCGCATGATGGATATACTGCTCATTAGGACTGGATATATTTTGAATTTTGTAAATGTTGTAAAAATAGTCTTAATTATTTTGATGTATATTTGAGAAGGTTAACTTACTGTAAACTCTTCAGAACTATATATCTATTAATATTATTTCATGTTTTCTTTTTAATTTGTTTAACTTCCATGAATTTATTCTCTAAATCTTTATAATTTTGACTAAAATAAATAAAATATCTTATAATTATACGTCTTATACTTGACTAGCAATTGAATTTAAATTAATCCTTCTTTTTTGACTAATAAATTATTTTCTTACGATTTTGAATAAAATAAGGATATTACAGTATGAATGTTTGAGAATATATGAGAAAGTATAAAATGAATTATGTGAGAAAGGGAAATTGTGAAATTGAAAATGATGAATAAGATCAAGTATGTGGATTGGAGATTTTATATGTTATAAAAAAAAAAAAAGAATTGTGTGATATGAAAAGTGATGAATATGTGTGGAGAATAGAAAAAAAGATACTAGTACATGTGTTACAAATACACCGATTGGTGAAATTATGATATGTGCGTTGTAATACACCAACGGATAAGATTATAACATTGATTAGTGTGTTTGCAACATATGTATTAGAATAGTATAACTTGATGTGCTACTGTTGAGATACTATATGGATAATTTAGAAATATACTTAGGGTATAGGATTTGGAGTTAAAAATGAAAAAAAAATGAGAAAATAAGAGTGGTAAATGCAGTTCATTTAGTGATATATATTTTTTATAATTTTCTAGTTTCTAAACATTTTATACAAAAATTAACGAAGGTATGAATTGTGTAAAGTATTTTACATAAAGAATTAAAAAAAAAAAACTCAACAAGACATAGACTTAAGTTGAACTTCAGTCGTAAAACAAAAGTGAAAACGGAACCAAATATCATTTTCCCATGAATAGAATGCTCAGAATAAATCAAACGTTTTACCTTGAAAGTCTACATGTGTAAAGTATATAGAAAGAAATCAATTTAAACATGCTATTAGTGATTTCAATTTTTGTAAGAAAATTATTTACTTCCATATATAAGAAAAATATGAAAAAATATTTCATTTAATTAAATTTTAAAAATTATTAAAAAAAGTTTAGGGATAAATAAGTGTAAACATACTATTAGAGATTTCAAGTTTTGTAAGAAAATTATTTACTTTCATATATAAAGAAAAAAATATAAAAAAAATATTTCATTTAAATAAAATTATTAAAAATGGTTTAAATTTGAGTGGAAGAGAATAAAATAAAAAGTAGGCCTTCAAATTTTTGTACTTTAAAATATTTCATTTAATTAAAAATAAAAAATTTATTATAAATGGTTCGAAATTTAAATATTTCACTTTTTAATTGAATTCTTTAGTAGATTTGATACTTTTTCATTAAACATGAGTACGAACTTAGTTCATATATGTTTAACTGATTCTTCGTAAAAGAAGAAAAATATATTGTGTTATTAACCAAACATTTTTATATGTATCAAATGATTTTTATACTACATATAAAAATAATATGCATAAATAATTATATATTAACTTTTAATATTTTAATTTTTTATTGTTGTTAAAGTCTTGTTTGAGAGTTTAAAAAAATACGAAAAAAATAATTTAAAAAGTAAGAAAAGAAAAACTATGGTTAATACAAATTTTTTTTTAAAAAAGATGGATTACTAATGTTTTGAAAGATTTATAAATCTTCTATATTTTATCTAAAAACTTTTAAATAAGAATAAAAATTACATATGTCTTTCCCTTAAAATTCACTCTTAAACAAAGTTTAAAAAATTTAGTTAACATTAATTTAATCTTATAAATATTTAAAAACCTCTTATCTCCAATTGTTGAGATTTTATTGTCGTACTAATTTAAGATAAGTTTATTGAATTTAAAGTATTTGTTCTAATAAGCATAATTTATGTGATTGGAAAAATTTAAAAGTAAAAGAAATACAAATAATAACTTTTAAGCATAAAAAACAACTATTCTAATGTTGAAAATGTAAAATATATTTATTTTGATTTATAAACTAATGCAATCATTTAAGAAACTAAGTTGATATTATAAATTTATTAATAGCTAATTGACATCAAGTGAAATTTTAGGTGTTGAAATAAATAGTTTAGTTTTTCTTCTTTTAAGTAAGTAATAACAATTTTGCATCAAATATATACTTGATATAAATAAAAAATTATTTAATATAATTATTGATATATTTTATCAATCTGTACATGATATGGATATAAATTTTTTTAAAAGACAAATACAGATGTTCCAAAAAACCATGGATTATAATGTTACTTTTTGTTTACTATAATTAATAATCTCAAATCAATAAATAAGCCAAAAACTAAATTGATTAAGTATTGAAACACAGGCAATTCCACATTAAGCAACCCGTGATGCATGGAAGAAACAAGAAAAATGCTTGGGTTATGAACTTATGAGGAATTAATCATGACCAAAGAATTGCAGCTAGTAAATGGGCAAAACGAGTAAATTAACCTTGTTCATATATCAATTCTAAAGTTAATTTTTTTTAATTAAACAGGTGAGGCTCAAAATATAATGTGATCCATTTATTAATGTTTATTAAGATTTTTTATTAATAAATTTAGCATTAAATAAAATATATTATAACAAATAATAGGTTAGATTTAGATTTTAAAATTATTAAATAAGTCAGGCTATTTATAAAAAGTATAGCTTATTTTCATTCTTAATTATAAGAAATTAATCATCACCAACTAATTGCAACTAGTGAATGAGCAAAATGGGTAAACTAACCTTTTTTACAATACCAATTCTATTGACGATTCTTAAAGATGTAAAATATAATGGAGATACGATTGCTAGTGCAATGCTTGACCTTCACAAGGCAATTTCAAGAATACTTCGAAACAATATTTGTGTAGAGCATTTAGGAATCTGCTGACATATTCTTCTGCACAATTATCAACACCATCATATTAAATAAAACTTTTTTTTAGTATTTAATATAATTACATACTTAACACTCAAATTCAACACCATATTTATATCATATTATTTAAAAATATAAAATAAATAAATCAATTGTAAGTGTACCTATTAGGGTACCCGGTACCGAGTACCCCTTAGGTATTCGGTACCGAGTACCCTACAAACCAGATATTCCTTAAGATTCTCAGGTCTCGGTACCGAATAGTCACCATTTACCACGTGCATTAAATAATTAATATGCACTAATCTGAAGTAATAACGAGGATTATACTTAATCAAGAGGATAGTCAATAAGGCCTAAGTTATCCAGGCCCATCAGCCCAAAACAGTGGCTATAAAAAGGGAAGTACACAGTACATTACTGATTCTGATGTCATTCTTACTAAATATAGTAATCTCGCTTACGTAATACCGAACACTTACTTTACCATCAGAGTGCCTTTGCAGGTACCCTCCTCACCCTTAATTGATCACACCTCGGACAGACCGAATACTTCCAAGACAAGAAGACCGAAGACTGCTTTTACAACCCATTCCGGAGTCCGAAGACTAAAGGGTGTTCTCATATCCAGGAACATTTTGGCGCCCACCGTGGGGCTCGATTCAACCAACAGTAAAGATATTATGGTGCTTACAAGAAGTCAGTAAGAAGGACCTATCAGGGCGAGAGAAATGTATGACGGTGATACTACCCCCAACCAACAACCCGAAGTGGTGGTAGAAAGGATGAGCCAGGAAGACCTCTCTTCTGTCATGAGGCAAATGAAAGCCGAAATAACTGAGCTGCAGAAACAAAGAGAGAGAGATGCACTGGAGTTATCGGCATTGAAGAGAGAAAATGCTAATCTGAGAAGTGAGATCAGATCGTACATACCAACTCATACAGCTCCGTTGGACTTAGATGAACTCAGGGTCCGGGCAACCAAATACATGCAGATGGAGGAACTAGCCGAATACCGAAGCCAGATGAGAACTGATCAAGGCTCCAGCCGAAGAGAGAGTGAAAGAAATAACCTAAAAAATAAAGAAAAAGAAAAAGGACTTGTTATTGACAGGGTCAACAGAGGACCTCGGTATACAAGTTACACTCCCTTAAATACTAACAGGGCAAAAGTGCTAGACCAAGCACTTAACACAGAAATAATGACCATGCCAAGAAGAGCAAATACCCCTCCCAGAGCTGACAAGACGAAAGTATGTAAATATCACCGAAACAGGGGTCATAATACTGAAGAATGCGCAGCACTCAAAGATCGGATTGAGGATTTAATTAAAGCCTGGTCATCTCCATAATTTCGTGGCCCATCCCCCTTCCGAGAGGAGATAATCATCGAGGTCCCGGACATGAAAGACAAAGAAGTAGGTCTAGAGAACCTCAAAGGCGGCCATACGAACCGAGAGAACCAACCTCGCCGAATTATTAACACAATAGCCGGTGGCTTTGCGGGTGGAGGCGCCACCAACTCGGCTAGAAGACGACACCTAAGAAATGTGAGATCGCAAATCACATCTCTTTAGGTAGTCGGGTCCGCATCCCCCAATCACATTTACCGACCAGGATTTTCAAGGGGTAGATCCCGTACAAGATGATCCTATGGTCATAAGTGTAGATATTAATAATTGTACAGTCAAGAAAACATTGATAGACCAAGGTAGTTCTCGCCGACATTTTGTATTGGAAAACTTTCCAACAAATGGGCATACCGGAGGAAGAACTCGGAGAATACCATGAACCTCTCGGTTGGGTTTGCGGGGAGAGAGTCGAAACACGAGGATGCATTGACTTATACACTTTGTTCGGGTCTGAACGAGAAGGGAAATGCATCAAAATAACTTACCTGGTGGTGGAAGCCAACACTTCCTACAACATACTCCTCGGACGCCCTTCTCTCAACAAATTAAAGGCTATAGTTTCGACTCCACATTTGGCTATGAAGTTTCCATCAGACCAAGGTCGGATTGTAACTATTCATGCCGATCAAAAAACCGCCCAAGAATGTTACTTTGCAAGTCTTCGGGTCAGACCGACACCTCGGGGATGTGAATATAGTATCCCCTGAACTCAACAATGATATGAAAGATATAGAGCTTGATCCTAGGATTGATGAAGGCCCCCGAGTAGAACCGAATGAAGGAAAGAAATCAATACAGCTAGGCGTCCTTCAAGGACAGGACACATACCTCGGCATCGGTTTAACTGATCCTGAACAAGATATCATTCAAGAAGTTCTGTGGAAAAATAAAGAACTCTTTGCATGGACCGCTGCCGACATGCCAGGCATTAATCCAAGTTTTATGTGCCATCACCTATCTGTATACAAAAATTCTCGCCCGATAGCACAAAAGAAGAGAAAAGTCGGGGGAGAAAGAGCCAAGGCAATTAAAGAGGAGACCGGCAAATTATTGAAAGCAAATTTTATCCGAGAAGTAACGTACTCTACCTGGCTAGCAAATGTAGTCATGGTAAAGAAAGCAAATGGAAAATGGCGAATGTGCACGGACTTCACGGATTTAAATAAAGCTTGCCCAAAAGATGCCTATCCTTTACCAAACATTGACAAATTGGTTGACGGAGCAGCAGGAAATAAATTCTTGAGCTTTCTGGACGCGTACTCCGGATATAATCAAATTCGGATGTATCGGCCAGATGAAGAAAAAACAGCCTTTATTACGGAATCAGCAAATTACTGCTATAAGGTGATTCCGTTCGGTTTGAAAAATGCTGGAGCTACATACCAACGCTTAATGGATAAAATATTCAGTAAACAGATTGGCAGATGTATGGAAGTTTATGTTGATGACATGGTGATAAAATCTGCCACCATACAAGAACACCAAGCACACCTTGCCGAGGTATTTGCCGAAGTACGCAGGTATAACCTCAGGTTTAATCCAGAAAAATGTGTTTTCGGTGTATCAGGGGAAAAGTTCCTTGGCTTTATGTTATCAGAAAGAGGAATCCAGGCCAATCCGGACAAGTGTCAGGCCGTAACAAGTATGAAAAGCCCGAGCTCTACCAAAGAAGTCCAAAGATTAGTAGGACGAATGGCAGCCCTATCTCGGTTTCTACCTAAATTAGCCGAAATAGCTCGTCCATTTACTACATTACTAAAAAGGGCACAGAAATTCCAATGGACCGACGAATGTGAGAAGGCTTTCCAACATTTCAAGTCTATACTAGCAACACCGCCAGTCCTATCTAAACCAATTGGTCAAGAAGATATCATTGTTTATCTTGCAGTATCACCAATGGCCATCACTCGGTATTAATGCAAGAAACTCCGACCCCATCCTCCTATATTTTACCGTCGTACACTACTCGGTGCGTAGACTAGGTATCAAATAATTGAGAAGGCAGTCTTAGCCTTGGTACATACATCTCGGCGTCTTCGACATTACTTTCAAGGATACCGAATTGTCGTCGAACCGATTGCCCAATCGGTAAAATGCCGAGAAAACCTGAGCGGGCAGAAGAATGATGGCATGGGCGGTTGAATTATCCCAATTTGACATACGTTTTGAAGCAAGGGGCGCTATCAAAAACCAAAATTTGGTCGAATTCATTAATGAGTTACATCCGACCAAAAGACGAGTACCGATCAATGGACTTTATACGTAGATGGATCATCAAACCAACATGGAAGTGGAGCGGAATCGTCCTAAAAGGACCAAATGGGGTCACCTTGGAACAATCGCTACGTTTCGGCTTCAAGACCTCCAACAATCAAGCTGAATATGAAGCACCGCTGGCGGACTTCGTTTGGCTCAAGAAATAGGGATTAAGAGAATAACCCGCCTCGGTGACTCTCGGGTGATAACTTCCCAAATTTCAGGAATTATCAAATCAAGGATAATACACTGCTATGTTACTTCCAGGAATACCAGAAATTGCGTGCAACCTTTGATGAAATAGCAGTCCAGCACACACCGAGATCCTCTAATAAAGAGGCCGATCGACTAGCTAAGCTAGCAAGCACTCGTCGGCCTGGACAACTTCAGAGTATCATCCAGCAGGAAATAGCCGAGCCAAGTATATTGAAGAAAGAATGTTTTTTCATAGATAATCCGGCCGATTGGAGAAAAGATATCATCCAATATCTCAGTGATAATGAGCTTCCTACGAGACCGGATAAGGCAAAAAAGATAAGAACTCAATCTGCGAAGTATACCATGATTGGCCAAGAGCTATATAAAAGGGGAATCTCCACCCCTTTACTCAAATGTCTCGGCAAGGATCAGGCCGAATATGTATTAAAAGAAATACATGAAGGAATATGTAGTACACATTCCGGCGGACGAACAACAACTCTGAAGATCATTAGGGCCGGATATTATTGGCCGACACTCCTCCAAGATGCAGATCAATTTGTGAAGAAATGCATACCCTGCCAACAACATGGTCCCTTGATTCATCAACCAGCTGAAAACCTCCATTCGGTTGTCACACCTTGGCCCTTTGCCATTTGGGGGATGGATCTGCTCGGACCCTTCCCCATAGCAAAAGGGCAATGTAAGTTATTAGTCGTTGCCATTGATTACTTCACTAAATGGATCGAAGCCGAGCCCCTTGCAACTATAACGGCTAATAATGTTCAGAAGTTCACATGGAAAAATATCATCACCCGTTTCGGCATCCCCCATGCCATAGTCACCGATAATGGCCTTTAATTTACGGATCGACGCTTTAACGAGTTCCTAGAAGGGTTACATATCAAGCATCGACTAGCGTCAGTCGAACATCCCCAAGCTAACGGCCAAGCCGAAGCCGCTAACAAGGTTATTCTCAGGGAACTAAGACGACGTCTAGGCTCAAGAAAGGTGAATGGGCTGAAAAACTCCCCGAGATCCTTTGGGGATATCGGTGTACCCCTCAATCCTCAACTAAGGAAACACCATTTCGGCTAACATATGGTGCCGAGGCCATGGTACCTGTCGAAATCGGCGAGCTATCCCTTAGAAGGCAGCAATTTAATGAAGAAGATAATTCGAAAGCTTTGTCAATTAGCCTTGATACCATCGAAGAAACCCGGGATCATGCAGCCATAATGAACGAAGCAAGCAGACGAATAATGACAAAGAAATTTAACTCGGGCATTCGGCCTAGGCATTTCATTCAAGGCGACCTCGTTTGGCGAGCAACTGGAGAAGCCAGACGAGATAAGAGACATGGTAAATTCTCGGCCAACTGGGACGGACCCTTCAGAATAAGGGAAAACTTGAAAAATGGATCATACCGCTTGGAAACATTGGAAGGAGATCCAATTCCGAGAACATGGAACATTTCTCATCTCAAACGTTACTACAGTTGATTATATGAATGTAAATGTAAATTCAAGTGCACTCTTTTCCTCGCTTGGGTTTTCTCCCCTTATAAAAACGTGAAAAGGGGTTTTCCCAAGAAGGTTTTTAATGAGGCACTATTTTAATGAAATTCGTCTGTTCAAGGCAACTATTTATTCAGTCTGTTAAATTTATTCCCTCCCGAGTTACATCTCAGCCAAGGTTGAATTTAATTTATCCAAATTATTCCCTCCCGAGTCACATCTCGGTTAAGGTTGAATTCAATTTATTTAAAGCAATTCCCTCCCGAGTTACATCTCGGCCAAGGTTGAACTTAATTATTCCCTCCCGAGTCATATCTCGGCCAAGGTTGAACTTAATTATTCCCTCCCGAGTCACATCTCGGCCAAGGTTGAACTTAATTATTCCCTCCCGAGTCACATCTCGGTTAAGGTTGAATTCAATTTATTTAAGCGATTCCCTCCCGAGTTACATCTCGGCCAAGGTTGAATTTAATTTATCCAAATTATTCCCTCCCGAGTCACATCTCGGTTAAGGTTGAATTCAATTTATTTAAAGCGATTCCCTCCCGAGTTACATCTCGGCCAAGGTTGAATTTAATTTATCCAAATTATTCCCTCCCGAGTCACATCTCGGTTAAGGTTGAATTCAATTTATTTAAAGCGATTCCCTCCCGAGTTACATCTCGGCCAAGGTTGAATTTAATTTATCCAAATTATTCCCTCCCGAGTCACATCTCGGTTAAGGTAGAATTCAATTTATTTAAAGCAATTCCCTCCCGAGTTACATCTCAGCCAAGGTTGAACTTAATTATCCCCTCCCGAGTCACATCTCGGTTAAGGTTGAATTCAATTTATTTAAGCGATTCCCTCCCGGGTGACATCTCGGCCAAGGTTGAATTTAATTTATCCAAGTTATTCAAATTTATAAGGTATTTCGAGCGACTACAGAAAATTAAAGGTCAAACACAGAGTTCCATGAATACTTCTTCATTTATTGATATTGAAATACAACAAAAGAAAAGCAAAATACATTTATTAATCAACAATATTAATATTAAGGGACTCTTCGGGGGCGTCGGCGGGAAGAGAAGTTTCAGGAGCACCAGTGTCCTCGGCTTCACCCGATTCCACTTGGCGAGGAGCAAGGAGATCCGGCTCAAGGTCCTCGGCTACCTCATCATAGCGAAGGAATTTTTCTTGGAAAAAATCCCTTGCTGTATCAAATTGGAAGCTTGAAGGAATTTCCCGAATCGTCTAGGCTCACGGACAGATGGTAGAAACCTGCTTCATGCTCGGCATAGATCAGGTCGTTACTTTTAATTTCCAAGGCCTTCATTTCGGCCTCACACCGCTCCTTAGTCCTCGGCTCTCCCGCGCCAAGGCATCAGGTAACTCCAGACCCTTAGACTTCCTGTCGGCCTCAGCAGTTTTCAGCTTGTTCTCCATATCCTCAACACGAGTATCTCGGATACGAAGATGTTCTTTAAGCTGATCCACTTCGATTTCCAGTGCTTTGTTGGTCTCGGAGAGGTTCAGCTGTACCTCTTGGCACTTGGCCAATTCTTCTTTCACCTTCTCGAGCTCAAGCATAGGCTCAAGCGCCAAAGATCGAGCCATGATCCCGGCTCGGGAGAAGAACTCGCAGAACCAATCCCACCTCGCCCCCTTATCTTGTTCATTTACTATCTTCTTCCCTGATTCTGAAAGAAGACGAGGTGGGAGTAGGCGGGAAGGATTCACCCCTTCGGCGAAGAACCTCTCGGACATAACCTCGGGAGGAATGGTTACCCCCGAGAAGTCTCTCCCGATCCGGTAGCAGGTTGGGCACGTGCCTGCTTTTTCTTTGGCCTCGATTCAGCTTCCTTTGCCTTCCCTTATTTTTCCTTTTTCGAAGGTCCCCTTCAGCTTAACTGTGATCTCGGGGAGGAGATCAAGCAGTGGCCCTCTCGGCCAAGCGATCCACCTCGGGATGACGATGTTGATCAACCGTCATCCCCTCCGGCATTCTTTGCTTTAAAGCCTGACGGTATCCCATTCCGGAGCCGAGGTGTGCCATAAGAGCTGCATCAAAAAAGAAAAGTCAAATCAATTCAAGATATCTTAGAAAAATGTACTTAGGAAAATTACCTACCATTCAAGTCCATCCGAGGATTTGGGGACTTGAGCAGCAAAATCAGTCCTCGGGCAGGAATTTCCCAAGGAAGGGTCTTTATATATTGAAGAGGCCGACTCCTCCTGTCAGCATATCCTCGGGCACCACGTCATATCGACGAGGTACCCGAGTCCAATGAAAAGGGAACAGAGGAGTCCCTTCTCGGTCGTAAAAATAATTTTTCCCCCCCTCGGGGTGAATAAAGACCTTAAAAAATCCGGTCTTAAAACCTTTGAAGGAGGAAGTGTAAGGTTTAAAAATAGGAAAATCGGGCTGGCAGAACAAGGAAATCCACCGAGCTTTGTCCGAAGGACGTGTACTAAAAAAATGAAGAAAAAGGTTTGTGGTTGGCTCTATATAATGGAATTTACAAAGAATCCTAAAGGCTTGCATTGCTGCCCACCCATTCGGATGAAGTTGAGTGGGGGCTACGTTTAAAACATGTAAAACCCCCATTTGAAAATCATCTAGAGGAAATACTACTCCTAACTCCTTGAAAATGCAATCATAAACATAAAATCCCCTTTCCAAGCCGAACTCGGCGCCTAGGCATACTAGGTCAGGATTCGGCGTGCCATCCCCTCGGTAGCATTCGACTTCCATGGGAAAAGGGTCCTCGTTTTCAAATAAGCAAACCCTATTCAGTCTTAAGAACCGCTTCAGGTCGGCATTCCTTTGGTAATTGGAGAAGTATGATGCCACCTCTCCGTCCACCCATTCATATCCTGGAATTGTACATGGTGGACATGTCGGCCTCTCCCTAATTGGACTGACGATGGGTACCATCCCTTCGGCGGAGGCAGAGGATTCGGCAGGTTCATTAGATTCACCTACAGCCCTAATGGGCTCCTCGGCCTCGTCCACTACAACTCTAACAGACTCACCCTATCCCGGTCATCTACTCTATCTGACAGTGAATCTTCCCATTCTATTGAGTTCACCATCTCGGATAAAAATATTTATACCTTGAGTTTACTTTGAAAAGAAGATCTCGGTTTTAAAGACAGAGAGCTTGGCGCACAAGAAAATTATAACACTTCGGTACAGAGCAAAAGGTAGAAGCAAGCAGGGACCACACTCCCCTTTTATAGAGCAAAGGGCTTCGGGTATATGAAGAGTCGCGCCCAACTTCAGCCGTTAAGATCATCAATAGATCAACGGTTATCAAAAGAGCAACTTGTCAGATCTTGGTGAACAGTAAATGCAAAACCCTAAAAGCATCCCCAATTTCCCGCCAAAATCATATTTCCCGCTCATTGCACCGAGACCGAAATCTGGATAATAAGCCTCTTCAAAATTTCTACAATTTTTGAGGCTTCGAGGGCTAGTGTACCTATTAGGGTACCCGGTAACGAGTACCCCTTAGGTATTCGGTACCGAGTACCCTACAAACCAGATATTCCTTAAGATTCTCGTGTCTCGCAGAACAATCACCATTTACCACGTGCATTAAATAATTAATATGCACTAATCTGAAGTAATAACGAGGATTATACTTAATCAAGAGGATAGTCAATAAGGCCTAAGTTATCCAGGCCCATCAGCCCAAAACAGTGGCTATAAAAAGGGAAGTACACAGTACATTACTGATTCTGATGTCATTCTTACTAAATATAGTAATCTCGCTTACGTAATACCGAACACTTACTTTACCATCGGAGTGCCTTTGCAGGTACCCTCCTCACCCTCAATTGATCACACCTCGGACAGACCGAATACTTCCAAGACAAGAAGACCGAAGACTGCTTTTACAACCCATTCCGGAGTCCGAAGACTAAAGGGTGTTCTCATATCCAGGAACAGTAAGATAAAATATACTAATTATTTAAATTGATTTTATTATGATTTATTTACTTAAATAAATTTGAAAATAATTATTTCAGTAGCCACTTTATATTTGAATGTATAATTGTGTTTAATAATACTATTGACTATTAAATATTATATTTATAATATTTAATTTTAAAAATATTGTTATACTTGCCTATAAGATGACATTATTCTGTAAGACAAATATTTGTATAGCTACAAGCATTTATTCTGGTGCAAGAACAGAAATAAGACAAATGCTTGAGCTATGAGCAATTAAACAAGACCAAAGAATTGCAACTAGGAAGTGAGCAAAATGGGTACACTTACCTTCTTCACCATATCCATGCTATTGAAGATTCTTTTAATTGTGAGTTAGGAGCGATTGCAGACTTTGAAAGAAAGGGGCTTCAAAGTCCAAAAACGATTTTCTTCAATGATTATATTTGCATTGAAGTTTGTGGAATCTCGATTATAGTATCTAAACAAACAGGCTCGAAACAAGTATGATATGTGCACTCGACGATAAGTACAATTTGAAATCAATGTACAAACTTAAAAAAGAAATGATAAAATGGAATGACTTAATTGCAAAGTAAAGCTATATGTTCCAAACGAACCTGTTTGCTGCAAGACATTCCTTTCCCCGTAGATGGGCAAGGAATATATAATTTGTAATAAATTATATTTTAATTCTCTTAAAAATAACAATTGCTGAAAAGTTCTTTTCATCTCGGTTCATTTCTTTCCAACCTCATTATCCTATGATTCCAAGGTGAAATTGATGCTTATTTATTGGTTTATGCAATACCATTAATGATTAGTTTGCTATTAATGATGAAGGAATCAATTGTGCATCACATGTAATTAATTCAGATACTTGATCAATACTTGATCTAAACATGGTTGGGTTTTTCTTCCTGTGGTTCACTACAGGAGAATGATACATCTAAATTTGTATTGAACATAGGTAACTCCATCAAATGAATGACTTGCATGTTGCATACCCATCTCCTGGCACATATGACCAAGGACAATGTGGAAATGAAGTCTTTTATTGGCATACTTTCGCAAATACTCATACTGAACCTTACAAAGAGGTGCAAATTGCATGTCCAAGGCATTGTACAGCAAAACCAAACACATGCTAATTCAACTTTCCATTAATTCAAACCATTTTGAAGCATGCAGCAGCATAAACAAAAGCCTGAACAGTATGGTGGTTCCAGGTCATCCCTTTTGCGTCAAGCGTAATATACATAAACTTTGAGTAAACAATTAATAATATACCCTTCAAAACATAATAAATCTAACCATTCAATAAAGCAATGAATAAGAAAAATCTTCAAGAGGGAACTCTAGCAACAATGCGGTGGTGCTCAAATTGACTAGAAAGAGTCGACCATCTATAACCAACTTCAAATAATTCTTCCCGAACTTTTCTTTGATCTTCCATCATTTGAGACTTGTCTTGCCTCATATTTTCAATCTTCTCGTTGTACTCTATAGTTTCTGCAATGCATTTCTTCTTTTCCTCTTGAAGAGATGATAGGTTAGCCTGGCAATCTTTTAATTCTTTCAAAAACCTAACAATTCGTTCCTTCAAAACTGTTTCCTTCTGCTGAGCTTCATCCATAAAATTCTTTGCCTCGGAAATTTTGGAAACAAGAGTAACAGCTAACTCATTCCAATGAGCTTCAAGAGCTCCCAGCTTGTTGGTAATAGCAAAGGCTTGCTTGAAGGAACATAGAATGCTTGGGAACTCTTCGTTTATAGAGTCTATAATTGCTTTAAGTTATGAGAGAGTTACATCTTGCAAAGGAAGGTGGGACAAGAAGTTAAGAGCTGTCAAAAGGCGAAGGCTGTTAGCCTAAAAGCTAGCTATGTCCTTTAGAGGCATCTTTAGACACTCTTCCAGCTCAACAAGGGCCTTTACAACTATGTCAGTGCAATGATGCTTTGCAGTGCCAGCGACAACATAATAGAAGAAGTGGTTATTTGGGCTTCACCATCTTCCTCAGCAGGTTGAACTACCCTGATGAGATCATTGGCCTCCAAGTCTAGAATATTTGTAGGATGACTTTCACTTTCTTTAGCACTGTATTTCTCAGTATGGCCGAGCCCAATTTCACTCTAGGAAGAAGAATAAGAGGAAACAGAAAAGGCATTAGCATTAAGCCACAACAATTCCAAAGCAATAAGTTTCCTGCTACAACTTCAGATAGACGGGTAAGAAGTAAAGGTTAAACTATGACAAAATCATGAAATTTAAACTCTATAAGTTACAATTCAGTACTTTCGATCTTTCGATTCCACTCCAGTGGCAAATAATAAAGCAGAAAGACAACATTATTTTTAAGCTGATGTTGGAAAGATCAATTGTAGATGATAAACTTACATGTAGATACGATTTACTTTGAGAAGTAACTAACTGGCCTAACTGTGAGCTGGCAAAGTCGGAATACAGTGACGAAGTAACCATATTGGCATTGTTTGATACGGTTCCGTCTTCTGCAACTCTCACAATACTCCGCACAAGAAATAAAGATATGTAACTTTGGAGTGTATGCTTTTCCATTTTGAAAATGACCACAGGCATATTAATGGAATGCCTTTTGAAGAGGAAAAGGTGATGATCCTGGTGTGAGTTCCTCGCTTTTGGATCATTTAATAAAGTTTCCATTACATATTTCTTTGATTTAAAACCCACTTGAGTACTTGAATCGTCTTTCTTTGAGACGCCATGTATCATAAAAAAGAAAATAACCACGAAAAGAGAAAATAAGTTGCAAACTCTATAAGTCTATTTTTTATATGTACTCGTAGTACTAAAGAAGTTAAATGGACAAGCATATTAATTTAATTTTCTTATTTTTGTTTGTGATAATTTTTTTTGTAGTACAAAATGGACATGTTAAATGTGAGATAAGGGAATTCACAAGAATTCATGGTAGTTTTGATTTGAAGAGTTAAATGACAAAAGGAAAAACTATTATTCTACTGATATGATTTCAAGATGATAAACACTTGTTTTAAGAAAAAAGGAGCATCTAATCACTTATAAGAGTGAAATTTTAAGATCATAAATTGATTTTTGGTTTGATAAGTGATTCAGAAGAGAGTCTTACTACACAGCCTAGGGTCTTAGATCTTAATGTTCGTTTTAAGAGTCGTAAACATAGAATCCGATAAGTCATGGATCCAAGAATCAGGTAGTGATAACTCAAAGATATTTGGAAAGCACAAGATAGTAAACCTTATTTGACTAGTCTCAATAAGCTATTTAATATAATTTTGAAATCAAGAAAAAGATATCAGAGGAGCAAAGGAAGAACACTTTAGTTAAGAGAAATACTAGACTAGTGTTAATTACAGAAGAATAAGACTTATAAGTCATACCATGAAATCCTTGAAAAAAAAGTTTGAGCATAAATTAAGAGAAGAGACTAAGATTGCAGAGAAAGAATGTTATATATCTTTTAAGGAGGTTGATAGAAAAGTATCAAAGTAAAAAAGAGAGTTACGTATGATTTTTATTAATTTGAAAAAAACAATGAATTGTGTGTTAAGGAAAATGTTGTGGAAGGCTTCGAAAAATAAAGTAAGATGTTCATGTTGCTTGTCTTTTAGATGTATATATATTTTGTGTTATGCTAGACTATGACAGTTTCTGTTTTTGTTTTGTGTAATGACGTTTAATGATGGCACATGAAGCTAATGTGTTTAGCTTAGTTATTGCAGCTAATTATGCAAAATAATTAAGCTTCCTTTTGATCATCAAAACTTCTATAAATTCTAAAAGAGGATGGATGAATGGTAATTGAAATTTATGTTTCTAAAATTTTTGAGAGCTAACAAACTAGTTACTACTTGATCCATCAACTTCTTTGAAATACTAAAGAAGCTTGAAGGGAATTACACTTACTATTTTTAAAACCTGAACAACAGCAACAACTCACATTCAAAGGTATGTTATATAGACAAGTCGATGAAGAAGTTAGAGCTTCCCTGCTCAGTATTGAAGCAGAAGTTGGTATCACTGATGCTGGAACATCACCAATAATGGTTGTTTTAGCTTCTTCAAAATTCTGCTAAATGCCAAAAGATAGGTTTGATCTATTAGTTTATTTCCATTCTTCTCCATCTAATGTCTAGTTTCATGAAAGAGAAGAAGAAAAAGAGCTATTCCTTACCTCTGTCAAGTTTGGTAAAGGAATGAGTGGCAATTTTTGTTCCCATGACTGTAAGTCTTGTATCCCTTTGTCGTCTTTCTTTGATGTAAGGACCTCATGGCCCTTGGTTTTGATACCACTTATGTTGAGTAAGTGAGGACGGAGATAGAAATCAATTTCCTTATCTAAAATAACAAATTTGAAGAATTATGAATTTTAAGCAGGCTAATCATACAAATTAAAAACAAAATAGATATAGTATCTGTTAAAATAATAAAATATTCAGATGATAGCTATTTTCATATATAAATCTCAAGTAGTTTAAAGGTTAAACGTACTTAAAAGTGAAAGGCGTTGGCTAGTTTATGAAAGGATCTAGGATTAAACGTAACTCTTCTCTTTCTCTAGGAGTAGCTGGGATTGGTGTGCATTTCTGGCTGGGTGAAAATACTTTTCTTAAGGATAGCATATGAGCCTTGGTGAATATTTTAAAAGAAAAATCATTTGATTGAAATTATAGTTTCTTAGATCAATCTTCTAAAAAGAACTTAGTAGCATCTCAACAATTTAATACTGTATAATGCTTACCGAAATTAGAGGTTTGTAGCATGTCCTCAGCAATTGTTGTTGAAGTTAGTGAGAACTTTGGACAATTATGTAAAAGAAGATTAATCATAGTTTGAAACTCAATCCCTTGACAGATATTTATGAGGTTTGGAAGTTGTATTAATACTACATGTTTCAGTTTTGGAAGTAAAACCTCCAACCCTCCCTTCTCTCACACCTGCTTCACCTTCAAACACTTGCATAAGATGAGAATCATGATTTAGAATTAGATACTCTAGTTCTGGAAACTCCTGGGAGATGGAGATAAAGAATATATTCTTCAAGTTGTTTCAATGTGTGACAAGAAGGAACTTAAGTTGTGAGAAGCATACTTTTGGGGATTGAGGATATGAGACATTTTCATTTTCTTTATCATCCTTAATGATTTGCTCCAGTTCCTCACAATGCTCTACAACTAGGATCTTCAAATTAGTTCTGGTGGCTTTAGCTTTCACCCATTTTGAACATAATCAATAGCAAGGAGTATATAAAGAAAACCAAAAGAGGAGGAGAATGGGCTGTTGGGGCATCTCTTATCTCCATGTAATTACTCCTCCCACTCTTTGGAATCTCTCATAGGTAGAATATGCTTGCCACAAGTCCTTAAAAATAGATGGCCAATACAGTCCTGCATCCAGCACCTTTCTTGCTGTCCTCTAAGGTCCTTGATGACCTCCTACAGCTAAGGCGTGACAAAACTACAGTATGGATGAAATTTCTTCATTAGGCAAGCACCTTTTGATGACTTGGTCACTGCAGAATTTTCATAAATAAGGGTCATTCCAAACGTAATGTTTGGCATCACTCCTTATCCTATCCTTTTTAGCTTTTGGTGCACCTGCTAGAAAAACTCCTACAACAAGAAAATTAATAATATCAGCATACCAGGGTGCCTGTAAAGCATACAACTCCAAGAGTTGTTCATCAGGAAAATCATCTAGAATTGGAATAGGGTCAAGAACTCCCTCTATCCCGCTCAGGTGGTCGGCTACCAAATTCTGAGTTTCACTTCTATCATTGATCTCTAAATCAAATTCTTGAAGTAAGAGCATCCATCTTATAAGCCTGGGCTTAGAATCTGTCTTTTCAGCAAATACTTCAAGGCAGAATGATCAGTAAAAACCACAACTTTTGACCCTAACAAATATGATCTAAACTTATCTAGTGCAAACACTATGGCTAACAATTCTTTTTCAGTTTTAGTATAATTACATTGTGTTGGATCCAAAGTTCTAGAAGCATAATAAATGATGTGAGGAAACTTACCAACCTGCTGTGTCAATGCAGCCCCCACTGCAAAATTGGATGCATCACACATTAATTCAAATGGTGTAGTCCAATCTGGAGGTTGGATGATGGGTGTGGTGCTCAGGGCTTCCTTAAGCATATTAAACGCTTCTTTACACTTTTCATCAAAATTGAACTCAACCTCCTTTTGCAAAAGCTTAGACAGGGGAATGGCAATTTTGGAGAAGTTCTTAATGAATCTCCTGTAGAACCCTGCACGGCCAAGAAAAGCATGAACCTCTTGAATGCAAGAGGGATAACACAATTGTGCAATAACATTAAGTTTTATAGGATCTACTTCAATTTCCTTTTCAGATATTGATATGGTCTAACACTACACCTTGCTCTACCATGAAATGACATTTTTCAAAATTAAGCACAAGGTTAGTATCAATGCATCTTTTCAATACTTTTTCGAAATTATTCAAACATGCAAAGAAAGATGGGCCATACACGGTAAAATCATCCATAAAAACTTCTATAAAATGCTTCACTAAATCAGAAAAAAATGCTTAACATACATCTTTGAAATGTTCCTGGAGCATTGCATAAGCCAAAGGGCATTCTCTTATAGGCAAAAGTGCCAAAAGGACATGTAAAAGTGGTTTTTTCCAGGTCTTCAGGTGCAATGTAAATTTGAAAATAACCGAAAAAACCATCAAGAAAACAATAATGAGACTTACCTGCCAACCTTTCCAACATCTGATCAATGAAAGGTAATGGGAAGTGATCCTTCCGGGTTGCTTGGTTAAGCCTTCTGTAGTCTATGCTCTAGTGGGTATCAACTCATCTTTTTCATTCTTCACCACAGTGAGTCCAGATTTCTTTGGGACCACTTGGACTGGGCTGACCGAAGTGCTGCTGATATAGGGTAGATAATCCCAGCTTGCAGCAACTTGGTGACCTTCTTCACCACATCTAGAATAATGGGATTTACCCTTCTCTGAGGCTGCCTCACTGGCTTAGCACCCTCCTCCAATAATATTCTGTGCATACAAAGAGAAGGGCTGATTCCAGGAATATCAGCAAGGGTCTAGCCTATAGCTTTCTTGTGCCTCTTAATCACTTGTAGGAGTTTCTCCTCTTGTTCTACATTCAGCTTAGTGGAGATTATCACTAGAAGCTTTTCATCTGCCTCTAGATAGGCATATTTCAGATGTTCTGGTAAAGGTTTAAGCTCCAATGCTGGAGGTCGCTCCATAGAAGGAAGTGGTTTAGCATTCTCAGTAGAAGAAATCTCTACAACATTCAAATCAAAGGGGTTAGATTCAATTTTACTTGCTGAATTCAAAACATCACATTCTTCCACCTATCAATTTGTCAATCTCTTCAATATTAGAATGTGCAGAATTCACATTCAAAAAGTCAGAAATACAAGAGTCACACATAGAAGAATTATTACAATATTCACAAATGGAAGTATCAATACATTCAGTAAAATTAAAAGAAAAATTTGTTTCTAAAAATTCAGAAAATTTTTCATCTATCAAATCATCAAATAAACCAATTTGGAAGACAGAATGTTCTTCAGATGGATGCTTCATAGCATCAAGTATGTTGAAGTGCACAATGTTGTCCCCAAACTCCATGGTAAGTGTCCCGGTATGCACATCAATTTTCGTTCTTGCGGTCTTCAAGAACGATCTTCCCAATATGATTGGTGCAACACTCTTCATTGACTCTCCCTCTTGCATGTCCAAAATGTAAAAGTCGGCTGGGAAGATGAGATCATTCATCCTGACTAGTACATCTTCAACAATCTCCGTTGGGTTTGTTATGCTTCTATTGTTTAGCTGAATAACCACACCTGTAAGCTGCAGAGGGCCAAGAGACAGTGAAGTAAAAATGGACAAAGGCATGACATTTATAGATGCTCCTAAATCTAGCATGACATTCTCAATCCTATTATTACCAATAATGCATGGGATAGTGAATGTTCCTAGGTCCTTACATTTCTCAGGCATTGTGGACCTTTGTTTTTCAAAAAGTGCAAACACATTCCTACCCATATTTACCTTCTCATTACCCTTAAGACGCCTCCTATGGGTGCATAAGTCTTTCAAGAACTTGGCGTACTTGGGTATTTGCTTGATTGCATCTAGTAGAGGTATGTTCACCTCTTCCTTTCTAAAGGTCTCAAAAATCTCTTTCTCAGCCTCTTCAATCTTTTTACTTGGCTGAATAACTTTTTGAGGGAATGGTAGAGGAGTTAGCCTTTCAACATTTTATGCTACCTTTGGTTGGGTAGGAGTAGGTTCTAGTTGTTCTTGTGTCATTTCCTCTCCATTTTGACCAACTGTAGCTGGAGTACAACTTGAGTCTTCCTTCTCTTTGGGCAATGTGGGCTCTTGCATCACTTTTCCAGACCTCAGGATGATTGTACTCACATTTTTAGGATTCACAACAGTTTGTGTATGGAGGTTTCCTGAGCCTTGAGATTGCATCTGGTTTAGAGAGGAGGCTAACTGTCCTATTTGATTCTCCAAAGTTTTGATACTAGCCTCAGTTCTCTGCTGGAAAGTGATGTTGCTTATGGTCAATTGCTTCATAAGTTCCTCTAATGATGGTTCATTTTTCTGGGATGCATTTGGTTGTGAAGAAGATGGTTGATGATGATGCTAGGCTTATTGTAGTTGATGTTGGGATTGATGGGATCTATTTGGGCCAGCATGATGTGCTTGATATTGACTGCCTTGCTGCTGGTTGTGTTGTTGAGAATTACTTCCCCATCTTAGATTTGGATGGTTCCTCCAGCCTGGGTTGTATCTATTGGAAGATAGATCCCAATTAGGTTGTTGATGCGAATTTGGAAAAGAAAATTTATTAGTGTAAATGTATGCAGCATAAGCCTGAGGATTACCTTCTAGAGTGTCAGACTCTTGTAGTGTGGGGTAGCTATCAGTGTAGTGATTTGTAGCTGAGCAAATACCACACAACATGGCTGGGATGGATGGTGGAGGACGTCAAGATGCAGCAGCACTCTTTTGCATGGAAGCCAATTGCTTCACCATGGATGCTAATTCATCAAGTTTGTGTTCCAGCTTACTAGATTCAGCAATTTGTACTTCACTCACATTTCTGGTAACACAAGAATTTTGCCTTGTTGCAAATTTTTAGGAGTTGGCAGCCATGTTCTCAATCAAGTTACGGGCTGTAACTGGAGTTTTGTCAACCAACACCCCTCCACTTGCAGGTCTATCATGCTTCAGTGCATAGGGTACAGTCTCTCATAAAAGTATTGCATCAACAATTGATCATTAATTTGGCGATGGGGGCAGCTAGCACATAGTCTCTTGAATCTTTCCCAATATTCATAAAGAGTTTCTCTTTCAAGCTGCCTTATCCCACATATTTCCTTTCTTATGGACGCAACTCTTGATGCTAGGAAAAATTTCTCCAGGAAAAGCCTTTTCAAGTTGTCCCAACTAGCAATGGATCCTGGAGGGAGATAGTAAAGCCAATCCTTGGCTGCATCCATCAGAGAGAATGGAAAAGCCTTTAATTTGACATGCTCCTCAGGTACACCTTGTGGCCTCATGGTTGAGCAAACAATGTGGAACTCCTTGAGGTGTTTGTGTGGATCCTCACCTGCAAGGCCATGAAATCTTGGCAACAAGTGTATTAGTCCAGTCTTTAGTACAAAGGGAGCATCAATATCAAGATATTGTATGCATAAAGTTTGATATGTTACATCCGGTGCAGCCAGTTCCTTTAATGTTCTTTCATTGTCAGCCATTTTTCAATTTCAAATTCTAATGAATGAGGTGATGAATAGATAGATGAAGGAGATGAAGACTCCTTAAAATGTTCAAAACTATTCCTATGTGTTCTAATGCTACTATGAAATGTCCTATCAATCTCTGAATCAAGTGGATACAAGTCTCCAGGATTCGATCTGGTCATGCACTAGAAATTAACTATGAACAATGGAAAGAAGTAAACTAAATGAAATAGCAAAAATTGCAGAAAAATTCATATGACAATTACGCAAAAAAACTAATATCTAAGTGCAGTAAATTAAAGCATTAACATCAAACAGCAAAAATAGAACGAAGTTGCAAACTATGACACGAAAATATGCAACACAGAAGCACAAATTCTGCAGAATTATGCAGCAAAAACAGAACAATAGTGTAGAAAAAATTGAAAATAAAACACTAAAATAGAGCAACTAACAAGTTCAATGCAAAATTAACACCAAAGTCCCTGGCAACGGCACCAATTTGATGAATGATAAGTTTTCATTTCGTTTTGCAAAAAGATTTGTCATCAACCTTCATCAAAATATGCAGAAAAAGTTTGTAGTATCTAGGGTGCAAGCCTAGGTTGTCTCCAATGACTTTGGTTTGTAACATACATTGAATATGTTGTAAAGATTTACTATAAAAGCAAGTAAAAACAAGGAGGTTTTGTGTAATTCCAATTTTAATGTAAAGACAAGTGATGAAATTAATGAATCCAATCAATGAAATCTGCAATCTTTAGTTTGTTCATGCAATTCTATCCTTATCCCTCTCAAGATTCAAAACTTTTTCTCTTCTTTTGAATTAGGGTAACTCAAAAAGCAAGAATTAACCTTAATATCTCATACAAATTAAGCAATTTACATAGGCTCCAATCTCTCATCCCCAAGATAACGCTACATTAGAAATTAACTTAGGATTAAGCAAACTAAGTTAAGAATTTCATTAAAACAAATTACGTTTAATTAAGTAATATCTCCCTCATTCAACCATTAATTCAATTCAAAGAGTTGGCAAATGTAAATTCATGAGGGAAAGGAAATTATATTGACATTCATACCCAGGAATTCAAGAACCCATGAACTCACTAAGGATTACAAGAAAGTTTTGTCCTCCATAGGGATGAGTCTTATAAATTCAAGATGGAAACAAAGGAAAATCAATATCATAATGCAAGAATTAAAGAAAAATGAAAGGAAATTATAAATCAAACCCTAAGATTAGCCTTGGCTGTCACCTAAGGATCCTAAGCTCTGTAAAATGCTCCAAAAGTGACAATAAAGTATTAGTAGCATCTTGCAATAGGAAAAAAAACTGTAAAATGGAATCTAACTATAGTAGAAGCACTATCAAACAATAAAAAAAAGTATCAATAAAATATCTTTCCATAGTGAAGGGTCTGACATAATTATTAAAATTATAAGAGTATTTATTATAAGGAATCTTTACAATTTCTATATAAACAGAAAATTTGTATGAAGGAAATATTGGAGAAAATATCAAGTCTTTCCTTCTTAACTTCCTTATCTCAACCCTTTCTACACTTTATTCAACACTTTGTTCACATAAAAATTGCCTGTGAATGCTTTTACTTTCAATTGTGTATATATTAGTGAATAATACTTACCACCCTTATTACTTTTAGACTTACACAATCAACCCCAAATTCTATATCTTTAATGTGTTTGTAACTATTCATATAGGAACTTAATATTAACATACACTAAGATCTATTTATACAAATTAATATTTATATAATAAGTATGTTATAATCACACTAATTAATATATACAATATATATATATATATATTATAATCGTACTTGTCAATGTATTATAACACATATATTATAATCATATCATTTAATGTATTTAAAGTTCATATGTTAGTCATCCTTTTTCTTTTACTCACATTCTCTTTTCTCAGCAATTCTTAAATATCTACACTAATTCCTTTTATTACTTTTCATTAATAATACATTTTATCATTCAAAATATTTTTCAACAATCTTTTATAGACAATTAAAAGACGAATACACTCTCTTAATATTAATAAAAATTATTTAACTTAAAATTTAATATTTTCTTATTTTTATGCTCCAACACATATATTATTAAAAATATTTAACAAATTTTAGATGATTTTATATGATATTTTGAAGATGATAAATTTTAGTTATTTTATTTTAGGTGTAATTAAATATTTTTAATTAATAATTTTTAAATAAAAAATAATTTAATAAATTAGTTTGTAAAAAGTTTAAGTAAAAACAATTAAAATTCATAGATTTTAAATGAAAAAAATTTAAAAATTAAATATATTTTGATTTTTTTAAATAAATTAAAAATACCAAAAATATAGAAAAACAATACAAAATATAATTGAGCCATAAAAGTCATTAAAAAAAAAAAAGATTTTGTTTAAATTATTGGAACAGAAACAAGGCTTCAAATGGCGTTAACAATTTGCTCTTCGCTTTGGACTGCAATGGCATGAGGCTCGCAGGTTTCTGCTGAATCGATTGGCAAGCAAGGCATGAGTGATTACCAAAAGCTATAAAGCACTGTGTAGTGATTGCTATTTCTTGAATGGCGGGAACGGGATTTTGTGCAACGGCACCGACGCCATTGGTTAGGTCATGGAGGACTTCCTTTTTGACGCTGAGGGATGAAACCCTAACTATCCCTTTGCGTAATTCTACGGCTCAAATGCTCGATAATCTCATTTTCTCCCATTCTAACTCTTTGGTGTCTGCCGCTCTTGAACTTCCTTCTCACGAGGTATCTTCTCAAACGCATAAATTTTTGGTGGATTCTTCGCTCTCTTCTCGTTTGATATATTTGTTGTTTAAATTTTTCTCGAAGGTTTTGTCGGACATTTTGTTTATGATGGATTTGGTTGTTGCGACCTCTTTTGAGGAAAAAGAGTGTACTCATATCTATACACAGACATCACGCTTGGTACCGTGTTTGCTTTTCTTTAATTGGCTCTTTTCATTTTAATGTATTATCAATTTTTTAGAAATCCTTTTATGAAGTGATTTATGAAATGGCAGATTCATGATATATGTAGCCGGGTTTCGTTCGATATAAATTTCTCCTCGTTTAGTAATATTCTCAGTTGTTTCGGGAAGATTTTTCATCTTTTTCTTGCAAAAATAGCTACTGGGGACGAGTTAACCGGAATTTACTGTACTGCTGCAATGGTTCCAGCTATCGAGTGCTTACAGTCTATCAGGTACTTTCATTTTTCCTGAAAAGAATGGACGCATAACGCAATCTTGCCCATATGTAATTTTGTTTTTGCTCTAGACCTTTTCTTATGGGTTTATTTTCTTGAAGGTTTTTAAATTTTAAATGATAATTTATCAATTAATATATCTTTATCATTTGAGTATGCTTCTGCATTTTGGAATTTTCGAGGTATCATGACGATATCTGTATTTTTGCATGTTCTTGTCATTTTAATGTTTTAATACGAATGGGCAAATACTGGTTATGGAATAATATTTTTGACCTCTATTACTTGAAAGGGGTTGTTGAGAGAGAAAATATTGAATCCGTGTGTTTAGGGCACAACGAAATTATTCCAAATTATAGAGGAGTAAATAATTATAAAATATACAGTTACTATATTTACAAGATTCTAATAGATTCTAACTCTCCTCCTCAAGCTGGAGCATATAGGTCATATGTACCAAGCTTGTTACATATGTAGTTAATCCGAGGACCCCTTAGTGACTTAATAAAGATGTCTGCTAGTTGGTCATGGGAATTACAAAACTAGTAGATATTTTTCTGGACATGACTTTCTCTCTGACAAAGTGACAATCAACTTCAATGTGCTTTGTTCTCTCATGAAATACTGGATTTGAGGCAATATGTATAGCGGCTTGATTATCACATATAAGTGACATATGTGTGACCTCTCCGAACTTTAATTCTTGAAGCAACTGTTTGAGCCATATAAGCTCCTAACTCGCTATAGCCATAGCTCGATACTCCGCTTCTGCACTCGACCGGGCTACAACATTCTGTTTCTTACTTTTTCAAGAGACAAGGTTATCTCTGACAAATATACAGAATCCAGAGGTGGACCTTCTATCTACGGGAGATCCTGCCCAATCTGCATTAGAATATCCCACAACTCGAGTGTGTCCTTTTTCTTCATACAAAAGACTCTTTCTTGGAGCTCCTTTGATGTATCGAACAATGTGAATCACTGCATCCCAATGTTCCTTACATGGAGAGTTGAGGAATATTTTACTACATTCACTGCGAATGAGATATCTGGATGGGTAACAGTGAGATAGTTCAGCTTTCCTACTAATCGTCTGTACCTTTCAGGATCTAGAAGAGGCTCCTCCTGATTTGGTAGGAGCTTGACATTAGGATCCATGGGAGCTTGACATTGGCCACGGGAGAGAAGGTGTCGTCATAATCCAACTCGAAGATTTGAGTATAGCCTTTGGCGACGAGACGGGCCGTAAGCCGGTTAACCTTGCCATCTGGACCAACCTTGACTGTATACACCCACTGACAACTAACAACTGACTTCCCTGGTGGTAGAGGAATGAAGTCCCAAGTCCCACTGTTCTGTAATGTACACATTTCGTCCAGCATAGCTTGTTTCCACCCAGGATGGAATAATGCATCACCTGCACTCTTAGGAATAGAAACAGAGGACAAGGAAGAAAGGTAAGAATAATAGGAAGTAGAAAGACGATGATAACTTAAAGAAATATAATGAGGAGAAGGATTACGAGTAGAATGTATACCTTTTCGAATGGCAATGGAAATGTCAGATTCAGAGGGCGGGACTGGAAGATGAGGTGAAAGAGGTGGCTCCAAAGGTGAGTTCATGATGTTGTTAGTGCTCGGTGGCTCCAAAACAGGACGAGTACGACGCTGATATACTTGCAAAGGTGGAGATGGGAGTGGAGGGGATGGAGACGCCTCTGGAGGACAGAAAAGGATTGAACTAGGGGCGGTTGTGGATGGGGAAGACTCTCGAAAAAAGTAACATCAGCAGAAATGAAATACTTGTGAAGAGTAGGGAAATAACACTTGTATCCTGATCGTGGGTACCCGAGAAAAACACACTTATGAGACCGAGGAGAGAGCTTGTCAATGCCGAGACCAAGAACATGAGCAAAACATGTAGAATCAAAGACACAAGGGGGTAAAGGATGAAGAGAGTGGTGGGGGTATAGAACTTGATGAAGAATTTTATCTTGTAAAACAGAGGAAGGCATGCGGTTAATGAGATAATATGCAGTAAGTACTGCATCACTCCAAAATTGATGAGGAACATGAGAGTGGAGAAGAAGAGTCCGGGTGGTCTCAAGTAGATGCTTATTTTTGTGTTCTGCAACTCCCTTTTGTTGGGGGGTATGAGGATAAGATGTTTGATGTAACACCATGTGATGCCATAAAGGTCTGAAACTGAGTAGACAAATATTCACGAGCATTATCACTTTGTAAAGTTCGAATAGGGATACCAAATTGATTTTTTATTTCATTAAAAATAGACTGAAAAATTGAAAAAATTTCAGAATGTTCTTTCATTAAGTATAGCGAAGTATAACGGGAAAAATCATCTATAAAAGTGACAAAATACCTAGATCCTAATGTAGAGGAAATACGACTTGGACCACAAACATCTGAATGAACTAAAACAAAAGGGGACGAAGCCCGACTCATAATGTGACTAGAAAAAGAATGTCGAACATGTTTGCCTAATTGATATGACTCACAAGATAAAGACTCTGACTTAGAAAGACTAGGGTATAACTACTTCAACTTATCAAGACCTGAATGTCCTAATCGAGCATGAATTAGAAGTGGAGACGCTGCTGCTGAACCAACAAGAGAGGGCTTGTTGAGCTGATAGAGACCATGAGACTCACATCCAGAGCCAATCGTCCTCCCCGTAATTCGGTCCTGCAGGGAAACATAATTTTTGGTAAAAGATATTACACAATCAAGAGACCTAGTAAGTTGACTAATGGACAATAAATTAAAGGGTGTCCCAGGGACATAAAGGACATTGTTAATAGAAAGAGAAGGAAGAGGATGAACAATATCAACACCTTGGGATTGAGTTTGAGACCCATTTGCCATGGTGACAGAAGGTAAATAACAAGAAGTAGAAAGAGAAGAAAAAATTGATTTATTACCATTGATGTGATCGGTGGCCCCAGAGTCGAGGACCCAAGGGCCTGAAGAGTGAGAGAGACCAACAAAGAAATTACCAGTGTGTGCAACAGCAGCAGTAGAACTGGAGGCCTGACGATCGTCATACCATTTCAAGAAATCGTCATAGGAAGGTGATGGATGTGGATCCAGAGCCAATGACGGAGCAGAAGTGGATGAAGGAGACACAGAACTTTGGGTCACCTAGCAGTGCGAGGAGGTCGACCATGTAGAGTCCAGCACTTATCAATTGTGTGTCTCGGGCGGTGGCAATGATCACACCAGGGACGTCCTTTGCCGCCCTTGCGCTGTGGAGGTCGGTTGGTGTTGCGAGAAACCAAAGTCGAAGAGTCAATAGGAATGGGAAGCAAATGCTCAGAGGAGGATTTGGGGGGCACACGGAGGAGGGTCGCCCAAGTACTATCCATAGTAGCTTCTGTGAGACTCCCCAGGATCTGATCACGAACATGAGAATATTCTGGGGACAGACCGTATAAAGCTAATGACATGAAAAACTTCTTGCGATTGTCAAGTTCTGCATCTAGAGTTGCAGCAGGTGGAAGCAATTCGTTGAACTCACAAAGAAGGCTTGATACCGAGCCACGATAGGTCGACATAGACTCCTTAATCTGATAGGCTTTAAGGATAGTCATGAGGTCTTCACAAACTTGGTAGAGTCGCTGAGAATTGTTTGTAAAGAGTTGTTGGGCTTGTGTCCAAATAGCCTTGCAAGTTTTGTGAGTGCGAAAGACATCATGAGGAGATGGGTGAATGGTGGCTCAGATGATACAGCACAGTTGAGTGTCAACTTTTTTCCACAGAGGACGGGTCAGCCTCCGGGACATCATCTGCTGTTTGGGTGAGATGTGTCTCATAACCCTGTCCAACAAGCCAAAGTTCAATGTGAGAAGTCCAAGAGGAGTAGTGCTTACTGTCCAATTGTTCAGAAGAAAGAGGAGCAGTGACATGGTTGGTAAAAATCTGGGTATCGGCTTTTGGAGTGCTAGAGGCAGCCATTGGTCAGCGAGAAGAGAGAGAAAATGCCCAAACAGCAGCGAAAAAGGGCAAAACAAGAGAGAGTAAATGTCCAAACAGCAAACCGAGACCGGACACAGATAGAGGAGAGAGGGGCGAGCAAACTCCAATCGACGGCGTCAGGAACAGACGCCGGACGTGTCGTCACGCATGGAGAGAGAAGGTGGCGCGTGAGAATACCGCCTCAGGAGAAGGGGGCACGTGAGGGCTCCGATGAAGGTGCGGTCAGTGGGGTTCGGTCGATCTGACAAGGGCGATCACGACAGCAGGGTTTTCGTAGTAATTGGAGGTCAGATGGCGGCGACAGCAGCGGCGGTGGTGGCGGAACAGTGGCAGCGGCACTGGAAAAAAAAGGCACCGTTGAACAGTGGGTCCACCGGGAAAAAAAGAAGAATTAGGGTTGCCTCTCTATGCTCTAGATACCATGTTGAGAGAGAAAATATTGAATCCGTGTGTTTAGAACATAGCGGAGTTATTCCAATTTATAGAGAAGAATAAATAATTACAAAATATATAGTTACTATATATACAAGATTCTAATAGATTCTAACAGGGGTCAATGCTATTCTGCCAAAATTTGAGTTTTTACTATTAATATGTTTCGATTTTGTGATGCTTTTACCATTAATACCTTTCTACTTTACACTAAACAAAATCTGCTCCCTCTCCAGATGCATTATTACTTTATCTCATCGAAGATGGTTGCAGTCTGAAGATACTATACTGGTTAAATTTCTACTTGATGTAATTGTTAGCTCTCATGGTATGCCATGTTGGATACCTCGTTCAGTGTGTAAAGAAAAATCTACTGCAATTAATACGAGATTTTCCACGGAAAGAAGTTCGAGCGAATTACAGACATTGGCTTTTGAGATGCTTAGTGAAGCAATCTCAAGAGCTGGGTCATCCTTCCCAGTTGATATCTGGAGATCAATTCTTGAGGTATACAATACTTTTGATTTTTGTTTTTGTTTTTGTATAACTGTATATTAATTCAAGATAAAAGTTTTAAATGGTTTGTTCTGAAATAGGTTTTCAGAAAAACAGTGGATGTCTTGGCATTAAAAACCCCAGTTGTGGAAGATAGTGTTATGTCCAGGTAACCTGCATTTTGGAGGAACTGAGTAGAAGGAAATTTTGAAACACTTAAGATATTCATTCTTCGGCCATATGCTCGTAACAGGCCACTGACCCATCTATTCTGTAGGTTTTATGAATCTTTTATGTGCTGTCTGCATCTGATCCTTGTTGATCCTAAATGTTCTGTTTCCGATCATGTAAGTTGAGAAATTTTTGTATTAATACAGAGAATAAAGAAATGTGTTAACCCTAATCATTGTGATACTTGGGTTTTTTTTTGTAGGTGTCAGTTTTTGTTTCTGTTCTGCGAATGTTCTTAATTTATGGCCTTTCTGGTAGAGCACCAGGTGGTAGTCTTTTGCCTGTTGGTCATGAGGAGAAGGCGCCAAATAATATGAGTCCCAGGGCAAGCTCGATACAACTGAACAAATCAGATCATGGCACATATAGGCCTCCACACTTGCGCAAAAGGGACTGCTTAAATATGAAGCACAATAGAGCTGGGCATTCCCAATATATCTCAGATAATGAATCCTCTATTATTCTTACATCTTCAGATTCAGATTTTAGTGATGGAGATGGATCAGCTAAGGATAGTGGCAGAGTGAAGAACTCTAGGATTAGAGTAGCCGCCATAACTTGCATACAGGTAAATTCCAAAACTTTCATGTGACTGCTGTTAGCGTTGCCAAAAATTTAAATTGACTGTTTTGTCAAGAGACTAGGATGGAGAGTAATCAATTGGTGATAATGTAGTTTTCAAGAACTTAGAACCATTTTTTAACCTATTTCCATACTACTGTAAATTACATTTACCTTTTTATCATCATCTTCCCCGTTATCTCATTGCTTTGGTTGTATTTAATAGTTTTGGCAGCCTTGGATCAAATTGATGTAGGTATGTATATTTATATACAATTAGTTCTTAACAATCCCCATAAGTTAGTGGATAGATGTTAACTATACCCAACTTGTTACAAATATAATTGACTAGAAAAATGCTAGAACACTATTTTGAACTCATTTCTTGTGATGGAATCTCAAGAAGAACATAATGTGGACAAGCATATGAATCCTTCAATCAAGTAATTATTTAACATCTAAATGTCAAACTACAAGAATCAACAAAGCTGAACAAGGAACATATATAGACGAAAGGTTACAACTTGACTTCCTAAAAGCTAATTAACTGACTCTGAAAAATGGAGTGGTGGGCCTGGTTATAATTATTTTAACTTAAAAATAACTGCAACAAAGCACTAAGCTGGACCACTACGTGACATACACCATAAACCCCTACTCAATAGGAACAATTGAAACAATGTATGAAAAAATAACTTCTGCAGTTAAATATTGAAAATCAGGTGATGTTATGATTTGACCCACGTTCCCTTTTCCATTGATATGTAATTAGAGGTTTATTATGAGACTAAGCTCAACTCAATAAATCTAAATTCGTTCATCAAATGACCCAAAGTGTTCAATTGTTTGCAATACAAGCGTTATATAGAAAGGAGAAGTGGCGCCAAGCATGGGCCAAACCTACTCAGAATTGGTGCCTATGCTGGTCCTAACTAAGCAAAACTAATACTTGCTAAACACTCCTAATTAGATCTGAACTTAATTACATGCATTAAAATTCAAACTAAACTAGAAATGGATTTCATTGGTCACATCAAGATCATTGAACAAATACAATCAATTGAATCAGAAAATTCAAGCAAATAGGTGTGCCAATAACCAATTTACAATACAAGAACCATCTTCAAACTGTACAACTTACAAAAGCCTTGGTTCTTTTCATCCAATGCTTGGTCTAAGGCTTATTCTCTTTCTTGCATCATATCAACGTACAAGTTACCAATCTTTGCTTGTACATAAATGGAGTAAAACTCCTTTAGGTGTTTGAATTAATCAGTTTTACAATTGAAGAAAATGATAAAAGCAGTTAGAATCCTTTTTGATTGCACAAGGAAATTGTTTCCTTTAAAGATTCCAAATATTTTCATTTGGTAAGAGAGCCAATTTCAAATTCCAAATGTTTTCTTTAGCAAAAGAAACATATTCCAAACTTGCTGTTTTTTTGTTACCCTTTCCTGCCTCAATAATTCATAAGGATGAGATAAATTCTTATCTTGCTTATTTTTCCTTGGTTGGGTAACAATCACTATGACAAAAGCTTTGTATGCAGTAATTGATTGACCTATTTATTTATTTTTATTTGTTTTTCATTGGAAGGATCTTTGTCAAGCTGATTCTAAATCTTTATCCATGCAATGGTCCTTGCTTTTGCCAACGAGTGATGTACTCCAACCTAGGTATGGTCAGATCATTGCTTCTCCTATGAATTCAAACTTTTACTATGATCTTTCTCTCCATTTGACATTTTGGTGTTTTCTAACTGCATATTTGCCTAATTTGCATTTTCATAGGATGTGGGATGCAACTTTAATGACATGCTTGCTATTTGATCCTTGTTTAAAGGTAATGACACTGATGTTGATTCTAGTGTTTCCCAAACTGTTTACTATTTTGAACTTTATTGGTCTGTTAGGTGTCTGTTAATGACTTTTGGGACAAAAACTGAACAAATAGCAGGAATAGCAAAACTGCAGTGCATCTAAAGACAGAGACAAAGAGAAAGAAAAATAAGGGAGAATAGGGAGTGCCTCTCCCTAGGCTTTCCTCTTGTGACAGAAATATGGTTGTGTTCATTGATATTTAAAAGATATGCTTTCAATTACAATCCCTCCCGTATTTATATTCTCAATTGAGACTATGATCCCTTAACTAACTTACAAATTATTCCTGTGTATACACAGTATCTCCAAGATCCAATCTTATTTGGCTGGTTCCTTACGATATCTCCCTCCTGAAATGGAGACTTGTCCATAACACTAAAAATCTGGAAATTGGGACCTAATGAGGTTGGCATCTTCGCAGGTACCCTCCTCCAAAGGGTGAGATGCTCATTGGACCATCACTTGATCTGTTGAATCTCTGTGTTTGGACCACTAAGCAAGTGGTCAGTATTTTCTCTGGCTGATATAGAAGTGGCTCTACTTCTAATTCAGCAGGAATGGTTGTCTTGTGGTTGTGGGTACCTATAGCTTTTTCAGCTGTGACATATGAAAGATAGGATGTATACAAGATTTCTTAGGCAATTGGAGCTTAAAGGCTACTGCACCAATTTGTTTAGTGACTAAGTAGGGTTTGTAATATTGTGCTGATGGCTTAGGATTCAGCTGTGCAGGCATAGGAACTTGTTTATCTTCTCATATTTTCAAGACCAATTCTCAAGGTTGGATAGTGGTGGGGTGTTGGTGTTTGTCAGCAAACTGTTTCATATAATGCTTGGTCTTGATAGGTGGAATTTCAACTTTTTAAGAGCCTCATCATGATCTTGCAGCTCTTGAGATACTGCCTCTACCAAGGTTTCTCCTAGTCCTAGTACAAGTTTAGAAAGTGAAGGAGGGGGTTATCCATAAACTATTTCAAAAGGGAAATGCTGAGCAGAATCATGGAATGAGGTATTATATCAATATTCTTCTCATTGAAGGAATATCAGCCAAGCTTTTGACAATTCTAAAATGAAGCTTTGCAAACATGTCTCCAAAGTGTGGTTTAGCATCTCTTTCAGACCATCAGACTGGTGATTTGCAGTTCATATGTAGGACACTGACCTTGCAATCTGAACTGTTCTGTCCAAAATGAGCTCATAAACGTATGTTCTCAATTGCTAACAATGCATATTGGTATCTCAAGTAATCTCACAATCTCCCTACAAAAGATTTCTGCGATTGTACGAGCTGAAGAAGGGTGTTTAATTGGAATAAAGTGACCATACTTGCGCAGCCAATCCATAATTACTAGGACAGTATCGTAGCCTCTATTCTTAGGCTATCCAACAATTAAATCTAAATTGAACTCTTCCCAAATCTCATTGGGAATAGGTAGTATTGGTTGTAGGAGTCCTTTTGGAGAAGAAGCTTGATATACCTGCTACGTTGGCAAATGTGACATGCAGCAACATTGGAAGTGATCTTCACTTTCATTCCTATCAAGATCTGTTAGAATTCCATTTCTGAGGGAGAGAAATAGAGAAAGGAGAGAGGGAACTATTTTGACAATGAATAATTCTGATTGTCATTACACTGAACCTGAGGAATACAGGTTTATGTATACATATATGGTTAGGATAGAGGTACTCTACTAGTGCAGTCTGTAACTGAGTTATTTACAGCTGTTATAACAAACTTGAATCTGATTACAAAAAAAGCTGAAAGCTATTTAATCATAACTAACATTGTCCCCTCAAACTCAAGATGGTTGATTAATTGAAAGTGAATCAATCACATTGAATTTGTTTTCTTGACCACCATGAGAGTAGATGGATTAGTTCCAAGATAGATGCAGGAGCTAGATGTAGTCTCCTGCCATTGGGATTAGAAGCCCAGTCAACATCCCAAAAGCCTTGAATGCATAGGCAAGCTGTGATTGATGCTGGTCTAAAATACAGACTATAGCAGATGGTACCCTGCCGGTATCTAGAGATCTTTTTTACAAGTTTCCAACGACTCTTGTTGAAATAGAGAGAAGTGAGAGAACATGTGAACGAATGTGTTTCGACTAGACAATGGAGTATATATTTATATTGATAATAGTAATAATTGCAGAATATTTACATACATTGAGTTATCTTATTATCATAATTACAAAGATTAACTGTCCTTATATATATATAATTATATTTAACACTCTTCCTCAAGCTGAATCATATAGGTCATATGCAACAAACTTGTCCCATATATAACTAATACGGGCAATGTTGTCAAGATTGAGATCTTACCTAGGATCGGAAGAGGGGTAAAAAATTGTAAATCGTGTTATTGTAAGATCCTACTGAATATGTAAAATTATACTTAAAACATATATAACCAGAAAAAATTACATAGATAAAAAGTTAATCCAAATTACCTAGTTTAGTTAAATATAAACTTAAAAATCCTAAATTTAAGATTCAATATAACACATAATTAGTTAAACTATTCATGCTGAGGTGAGAAAACACATAATAGAAAATAAATAGAAGAATATTTTTTTAAAAATTAAAAAGATTAACAAGTTATCCAACTTATAGTACTTTGCAATAAATAATACTGAAGTATTAGCTCTAGTTAACAGTCTTTAGATTTATAGTTAAATAGGTGAAACTTAGATGCTTATAATGTTTAATAGATTTTTTTTATAAAATATGATATTCATTAATTTTTAAAACATTATTAGAAAAATTAATTTTATACCATTTTACATATAAGTTAATATCTTATTACATTATTTTATTTTAATATATAATATATTATTAATAAAGTTAAAAATTAATTTTAATAAAATTATTTTTAGGTAGTAACACTATTAAAATATTTATTTAAATTAACCTCACTCACAGATTTATATTGAAAGGTGTATTTATAACAAGACATAAAAATTCCTCTCTACTGCCAAATGGGAAACAAAACTGAAACAGTGGCTCACGTTATATCTAGAGAATACCCACGCAGAAACACCAAACAGAAAAGGCAAACAGCGGAAGCATGCCCAGAGAGTGTAGACTACCCACGCAGAAACACCAAAACAGAAAAGGTGAAACACCCATGTCCAAGGAACATGAACACAACGCCTAGAGAATATAGATTACCCACGCAGAAGCATGCCCAGAGGGTGTGAACCACCCACGCAGAAAAACCCATTACAGAGCCATCCACACAGAAGAACAAACACAAAGATAATGCAGACAGAGTTTGGTCACTGCATGCGATAGGGTTCAGTAGTATAAGTGGGTCAAAAATTAATGGTATTTTTTAACTGAGTCATCATATCCGATTCCAACACCAGGATAGGATCGGATCGATGATCCCACAATCTTACAGGAAAAGATTGCAATCCCCAGCGATCTTGACTGACCCTGATCTTGTTTGCGATCTAGATCGTGGATGTTGAGCATGATCGCAAAATCGTGCGATCTCACGATTAAGATCGTGATCTTGACAACACTGAATACGGGGACTTTTCAATGATTTGGTGAAGAAGACATATGCTAGATGATCATACAAATTGACATAACTAGTGGTGATGTTTTCGGATACAATGTTCTTTTTGATGAAGTGATTATCTATCTCAATATCTTTTGTTCTTTCATGGAGCACATAATTTGAGGCAATATTTAAGGTTGTTTGATTACTACAAATGAGTGTTACTTTCATAATTTCTCCAAATTTTAGTTCTTTCACATGTAATTTAGATCATGACTCTATTTGAGAAACTACATTTTGTTTCTACTTGTCCAAGAAATTAAATTTCCACCAATAATAATACAATTGCTAGAAGTGGATCTCTTATCGGTAAGCAAGCCTACCCAATCTGCATTAGAATAACCTATAATTTGAGTGTAACCCTTATCTTCATATAAGAGTCCTTTTCTTGGAGCTCCTTTAATGTGTTTTAGAATGCAAATTATCACGCCCATTGTCCTTCACAAGAGGAGTTAAGAAACTTACCACATTGATTGTGAAAGATATATCTAGATGAGTGACGGTTAGATAGTTTAATTTCTCAACAAGTCTCCTATACTTCTCTAGATCAGAAAGAGGCTTCTCTTGACTTGGTAGAAGTTTGAAGTTAGGATCTGTAGGAGTGTTTGCAGGTTTTCTCTCCCGTTTTGAAAGTGGGAATGCTTTTTAAGGGAGGCAATCTTGGGATTTTGCCTCCCTTTTATATTGCAATCTCTTGTTCTTCTTTGTTTTTGCAAGTCAAGATTGAACTCTACGTCTCTACCTTGACCTCTTGTTCTCTTGCTTCATCCTTTATCTCTAACATCACTTTCTGGTGCAAGTCACCATTTTTCAGCCAAATTCTGGTTGTCTTCTTCAATTTAAACGAAACCTAACTTATTTCTAACGTGGGCAGAGATGTTTCTCTGTTATCTTCTTCATCTTCTATGAAGCCAAGCTATTTCCGACAAGATGTATAGACATTTTCTGATGATAGGAGACATTTTTTGGCAAGACCATTTACGTTAAGATTTTTTCCGTGATTGAATAAGATAAGCTTATTAGGAAGTTAGTTAGGATTTTGAATAAGATAAGCTTGGGATATATTTGTTAGAAGAGATAAGGATTAGATTAGTTTAGCTATTCTTTATTTATGCAGTCAGTTTTGGTTATGAGGGGTAGTTTTTAGTTTTCTTTGAATAAGAGAACGGAGAATTTCATTCTCTGGAAGGAGCTGTCGCTCTGGGGGACTTTTGTAATCCTAGTTCTGCAGGTAATTAATAAAAGTTCTGTTTTCTTCCATAATCCTCTTTGAATTTTGTCTCTGGACCTTAACATCTAGTTTTTTATATTTTTAAAACCTAGTCTCCCCTGATTTCCTTTCTTTGTCATCATGGTGTCAATGGATGCCCTCCTTCTGTCTATTCTCTATTTTTCTTCTCCAACGACTCTATCTCACTCTCTTTGCATCTTTTCATCTCTCTGTCATTAAATGAGTATATTTTGAGCATGTGTGTAATTATGTGCAAATGTGCAGATTATATATCAACATTAAAAGTGAAAAAAAAAAGCATCATTCTGCTATGTGCTATTCTGCTATATCACCTTTTCGATTGGTTGCTAAGCCTTTCTAGGGTTTTCCCTTGAATAGAAAGCTCTGGTACCAACTTGAGATTTGTTAAGACATATCAATGTATTGCTATTCTGTTAGTATTGCTAATCTATTTACCCTGAAAGATTAGATATCAAGCATAGGGTTAACATGCTGTCAACCATTTCTCCTCGTATGTGTGTGTGTGTGTGTATATATTATAACTATAGCAATAATACAATAAATTTTGAAAATGCTCAAAACTGTGTTGCTCATTGTGCATTTTAGGAAGTTTTATATTTTATTCTAGCTGTAATTTTATTATTTATCACACCTGTAGCTTGCTATTAATATTAGGTTTATGTATTTAGAATCAATCCCATAATCACAGGGATTTGTTTCCTTAGAATTAGCTGTCCATATTTCCTAAAATAACCAGCAGGCTCATGTATATATAGGTCCAATGACCTCATAATTAATATACAATAAAAACTGAGAATATTATTCCTTCTACATTTGAGAAAAACAAATCAACCAAATGATACCGAAATAATACAATAAATAGTATCTCACTAATTATGTACAATATCTCAACAATCTCCTTGTCTTGGACCCAAATTAGTTGATCCAAATTGTTCTGAGGCTGAAATTATTTGATTAGTGACTTAGGAGGGTTTGCGAAGTTGGATTCCCGAATTTCAGATTGAGCCAATCCCAATTTGAAATAAGAGCTCAACCTCTCAGGCCCAAATTCTGGTATGATACTGGAATTCCCTTCTTCACTCTCTATATAAATACTGAAATTCTTGTACCATTGCAATGGCTTTATTTTTTGACATTTTCTACTGAGGGAACACTTCCCTACTTTTTCCAATTTCTCTTCCCATCTTCAAATGCATGAAGCCCACCACTTTGTGTCAGTCCACTTCTCTTCAGCTCATCTTTTTTTTGTTTTTTTTTTCTACCACATACATATGCTACAGGTGTATAGAAATTTGACTTCTTGATTTGTTGGCTAAGAAAAAGGTTTTTTATGTTATTTAGGCACGTATGGCATCTGCATCCACGCTACTGGTCATGTTGGATGGTCTCTCTTCTACTTTCTTGCAAGTAGCAGAATATAAGGAATCTAGCAAATTTGGATCTTTTATGGCACTTTCAAGCTCCCTTGGGAAGATTTTACTGGAACTTCATAGAGGTATCTAAAACATTTTCAGTATCTTATTGAGTTGGGTTGTTTATGACGGTGCTTATGAGCTTTTCTTCTTGGCTTTTCATTACTTATTTTTTGTTTATTTTCTACACTTTTTTCCTTTGTTCTCTGATGTAGGTGTTCTTTACTTAATAGAGCATGAAGCTTATCATAAATTGCTGGTTTTGTTATTCAAGATGTTCAGGCTTGTGATATTATCTACACCGTATGTTACTCTGCTTCCAGTGTATCTTTATGGCCATTTAACTGTAATTGTATTGTATTGCTAAGTTTTTCCTTTTTTTTCTCTCCTGCTGTAAATTTGTATGATATTATCTCTGTTTTGGTTATTGTTTCTCATAATGCCCTTATGCTCTTATGGTTGGAACCATTAATATTAGTTTTTTGTCATTTGAAATTCATTATGAGGTTGGATAAAAGTGGAAATGGTATTTTAGTGGGAACCCACTTACCCAAATCATCAACTGTTTTGTGAACTCAGGAACTTCCATGTATAATTGAACAGCTATCTAATGGTTCTATTAACATCACAACCATTTTATGAGTGGCAGGGCATTTTTGAAAGTTGAAACATCTGAAAATGAAACGATGGGGTGAAAATAATGCAGTTGTAAAAATTAGAAATTCAAAAGGATGACAAAATGATCAATGATGTTCCAATTAGTTGATGGTGAACAACAATTCATGGATTTTTATATCTAATCGTATCTACATGTTGTTTATATAAATTTTGTCGAAAAGGTTTTCCTTCTGTTGATGATATTATTCAGAATAGTTATAAATAAACGGTAATCTACTTCTTTTAGGAGAGATATATGTAATATTTGGATTCCGCTACTTCCATCCCAGAGAAATATTGAGCTTGCCTAGGTCTTTGATTTTATCTCAAACTCACTAGCCAAGATTTTTATGTTTATGTGATTTCCCTTCCTAGGATTTATGGACAAACAGTGGCATCTAATTGAACTTTGATGAATCCATGTTTCCTTACTGCATTTATCAGTGTATCAAACTGGGCACAGACAGATTGCTGATGACTAGTTTCTGAGCATACACAGCTTGCCTGAGTTTTTGTGTTTTTTCGGTCTGGGGAGAATTTTTGTGGAAACCTCTTCCAGTTTACCACTAAGAAATGCATTTGTGATGTCTTGGTGGTCTAGAGGCCAATCTGGATTCACCACAAAAGATGTGTGGTGGCGAAGTGGGGACAACTGACAACTGACAAGGGCTTTTCAAATAAAAATTTCCCATAAGATATATGGTTACCAACAGGATTCAGAGTACATGAATTAACGCCTTTTCTTAAGGCAATAGGTTTGTCAAGATCATTAAATTCTGTTCTGGGAGTAAAAAGTAAAGATCATGTTATCTGAGTGAAGATCTCAAGGTCTATGATGTTTGGCCGTAGTCTCAATTTTGTTTCAGAATGGGCAGTCATCTAGTTCCCTTTTAGCATTCTGCTCGTTGTGTAGCTAAGTTCTTTGGTTGGTTATGTAATTAGTGATTGAATTGGATCATGATGAGGGTTCAGCAGCTGAGTGAGAGGTTTTGGTGGATTGGTTTGGTCATTGGACTGTGATAGGTGGGTGGTTTGGATGGATTGCAGGTTGGTTTGCTGTTTGGAGTGACTGTTGGCTTGGGTGGACATTAGTTTCCCAAAGTTGATATTCAGTTGTGACAATTTTCTCGCCATGGATTTTGACAATGGGATGGAATAGTTGATTTTTAAAGAAAGTTACATCAATAGAGCAATGTTGTCAAGATCGGATCTTACCTAGGATCGGAAAAGGGGTAAAATAGAAACCGAGAAAATTACATAGATAAAAAGTTAATGTCTAAATTACCTAATTTAGATAAATATAAACTTAAAAATCCTATATTTAAGATTCAATATAACACATAATTAGTTAAACTATTCATGCTAAGGTGAGAGAACGCATAATAGAAAATAAATAGAAGAATATTTTTTTAAAAATTAAAAAGATCAACAAGTTATCCAACTTATAATACTTTGCAATAAATAATATTAAAGTATTAGCTCTAGTTAACAGTATTTAGATTTATAATTAAATACGTGAAACTTAGATGCTTATAATGTTTAATAGATTTTTTTATAAAATATGATATTCATTAATTTTTAAAAAATTATTAGAAAAAAATTATTTTATACCATTTTACATATAATATAATGTCTTATTACACTATTTTATTTTAATATATGATATATTATTAATAAAATTGAAAATTAATTTTAATAAAATTATTTTTGGGTAGTAACACTATTAAAGTGTTTATTTAAATTAACCTCGCTCACAGGTTTATATTGAAAGGTGTATTTATTACAAGTCATAAAAGTTCATCTCTACTGGAAAACAAAACTGAAACTGTAGCTCACGGTATATCTAGAGAATAGAAAACACCCAGAAAATGTGAACCACCAATTGAAACAGGCAAACAGCAGCTCAAGAAACACCAAAAAAGAAAACGCGAACCACCCATGCAGAGAATGGGTGTCGAAGAAGAGAGAAGAGAGAAGAGAGAATGGGTGTCGAGGAAGAGAGCATCAGTGGCACGGAAGAGAGAGTGGGAAAAAATTTGGGAAAAATAGGTTTTTTAAAACCGGGTCAGAAAAACCTGACCCCCAGAAGCCCAACTCAAAAAACCCAACCCAACCGACCCAAAAAACCTGCCCCTGATCGGATCAGATCGGAGATCATGCTATCCTGACGGAAAAGGTCGGGATCTCATCCGATCTTCCATATAAGTGATCCCAAAGTCCGATTAAGATTGTCCAAGGGGTATAAGATCGTAAAATTGTACGATCCTGCAATTTTAATCGCGATTTTAACAAAAATGCAATAGAGTTGTGAAATTTGTTGGTTGTTGGTTAAGATAATAAAGTCCTAAATTGGTGGGTTAGCAACAAGTCAAAGGGTATTAGGTTAGAGGCTGAGTCTAATTTGCTAAGACATTTTAGACAAACAAACTACTCATACTTAAAGCTCACTCTCTACCAATCTTGGATCGTTATTTGGTTAGAATCCCAGAAATATACATTCCATGGATTTGGAATCCAATTTGCTACAAAGAGGCTGATTCACATGAACAAAAACTGTGCAATGAAAGGCTTTTTTTGGTATGGATGAAAAGATCTGAATGTGTTGATATGTTGATAGGAGGGATGAGCATGGTGTTCTGAAATTTAAGAATCTGGGATTTTGTGGATCTGATATACTGCACTGGGGACAATTTCATTCCATAGCAGTGGAGCAACCCATCTCCGGTGGTTTTCAGGCGCATGGAACCTTGACTCTTCTCTATTTGCAGTTCTGCTTCCTCTCTTATGTTCTCTGTTGTTTTCTTTCTAATATTTCCTGTCTGCAACAGTTAAGATATTTTGTTTCCTTCACCTTTTTTTATTGGTATTACTTGAATGCTTTGATTAAGACTTATTGCTTCTTATTGATGATTAATATGTCAAGAATTTTGAATATTTTTTGAGCATTACACATGTAATTAATATGTAATAAAGATATAGATTAGATGTCATCATAAAAAAAATTTAAAACAGTGGTCATCCAGTTATGTGGTTGCTGCTATGCACTGGCACCTCTATCTGGGATTGATAACTTCGATCAAAGACAAGTTGGATTGCTGCTTGGATTGAAGATGGGCCGCAGTGCACCTGGGTGAGCTAGACTGCTATGGCACTAGAGACAGCCAGACCGGAATGGACCCAATCTAGAAAGATATGGGCTAAAATGCAGCTAGTGTGTAGGACAAGATAAAACTAAGCCAATTTGTGAAATGAAGCTGAAATGACGATGTGTGGTGAACCAAAAAATTTAAACCAAAACCCAGCCAGCATGACAACACACACTAAATAACGTTTAAGACCAAACAAAAATGAAAACAAGAAAAACAATTCTTCAGGTGAATCTGTTGGTTTTGATACAATGTTAAATTATAGGGATTTGGTTAAGGAGGAAATATATAGACATAACTTATGGTGTGAGTAAAATACATAACATACATAACCCTAGTGACTTATAGTCCTATGGTTGTAAAGTGAAAAATTTAGGAAATGTGGAAAGAGAATAAAAACAACCACCAAAATTTATCCCGCAGGGTGAGGTTGGCTATATGGATCACACGATGTCATTAAGTTCCATTTAGAAAGAGAATTAATGAACACAAAAAATAAGCATAAAATTATTAAATCCAGATACCGACCTTGAACATTTGAAATATACACTAAATATTTAGTTGTGTTGATTACGCCAACACCAATAGCATATATGATTCTTAGTTTATTTCTATATAGATTTTATTTCCTCCTTTGTTCTAAATGTAGTATGATTAGGAGGATTTCCTGGCTTGATATGGAAAATTAGTATGTGCACTGAAATCATTGTTTTGCCAGATACTCCCGAATGCCACCAAATTTGTTGCCTACTGTTGTTACATGTCTTAGGACAAGGATTGAAGAAGGGTTTCAGTTGAAAAGTGACCAGAATAGTTTGTTGGTTAGTTTTATGATTGATTATTCAAAAGTTTGTTTTTCTTACAAGCAGTGATGTGTTTTAATGACATTGACTCATGTTAGCAGGCGGCTGCTATTGGTTGCTTGACATTAGCTTTGTCTACCTCACCGTCTTCTGCTCATATAATAAAGATGCTTTATGATGAGGTTTCTTCAGGTAACTTTTGTGCTACTCTTGATAGTAAAAGAAATTATGTATGTAATTATTTAAATTAATGACATGCCTGATTTTAGATCAATGGTTACACAATTCAAGTAACAAGCTGTTAATTACCTTTGTAATCTTGTACTTGATGTATGTTGTACTATAGTGGCATAGTATAAATATGGCTTGTGTAAGCAATAGATGTGTTTCCCTCTAATTCTCAATGATTCTGTTAAGATGTATGAATTGATGAGTGAATAAGGACAGATATCAATCAAATAGTCCATTAGTTAGTTAGAAAAGATTGGTTATAAACAAGGTAGTTAAATCGGGATTCAAGTTGTGAATTGGAAGACCTATTTTTTGAATTGTAAATCAAATCATATCCTGAATCATAAGGCTCAATATCAATAATTTAAAACATTAAAAACATAAATATAAGAGCATTGTAGCATAAAGAAACATCAAAACATCTAATATATTAACATTTTGAAGTCAAATAGTATATAGCTAACAATGTGACATACACTTGTAAGCAAGCTAGGATTTAAATCATAAAAGTTAGTCACATTAACAAAAGAAAGTGACTGCTCAAATTCAATATAGTCTTTCAAAAAGATAAACAAAAATTGACAGCAAGTCACTATAGCAAAAGTTCAAATGGATAATGTATGATCATTCATCATCCTCAAGATCCATGTCACTTAGTTCATCATTTTCATCTTCCAAAATTAAAAGTTCTTCCTCTTCCTCCTCATGTCTAATAATCTCTTCAATTTCATCTTCATCTCCTATTATGAATTTTTCCTTCTTATCAGCTTTGGCATTTAAATTTCTTGGACCTATAAAACAAAAATAATGGAACAAGCATGAAAATATGTATTTGAGTAATTAACTTCTTAGTATTTTTGGTTTGAGTTCTAATTCTGAATCTAAACAAATACCTCTCTTATCTTGCTTGGAGCTCCCTCATCAAAAGCAAAGCACTCATGTATATCCATGCATGAAACATCATTTGGTAAGCATGGATCCTCTTTTTCAATAATCCATTCATCTTCCGATTCAATACTGGATAAACATATGGGATCATAAGTCTCTCCCCTCTCGACATTTTTGTTTCATCACTAATTGTAGGTTATATTTAACAAACACATGTGCTTTTAGTCTTTGTTGTTCCAAGCGATTTCTTCTTTTAGTATGCACTTGATCAAATGTATTCCAATTCCTTTCACATCTTGTTGCAATACATGTAAGTCTCAAAATTCTCATGGCTACCTTTTGCAACTCTGTACCTTCACCATAACTCTCCCACCAAAGAGCTATCAAAATTCAAAACAAAAATATGTATAAACAATTAGCAAAGTATGTCATGTTACTTATTGGTTTATAATTACTTGTAAAGTTAGCAAAGTACGAAGATTGAATACTTACTGGGTTGCTTCTTTTCTCTAGTATCTATTGCCATATTCATTCCGAACAATCCCTTGGCTGACTTAAACTTCTCAAGCTGTTGATCAATTCAAAATCTTGTCCTTTTATTTGAAACCATTCTTTCAATGGTTTCATATAAACAATATAAAACATCACTATCTAGATTAAAGCTTTTGTCATAATGGAACCTAACTAAATAGTAAAAAAGATTAAGGATGAATAGGCAGCTACATGAAATTAAAGAGATTAATGATGTCTACTTACTTAGGATTGAGATAATAGGCTTCTGCATGGAGAGGCCTAAGTATTTCTAAGTTCCACTTCCACCTAATCTTCCATTCTTTTTTATACCTTGATTCTTTCTTTTGAAAATTTTCAGCGATTTGCTTTTTGGCTCTATCCATTGCTTTATAAATATATGGCATGGCTGGTTTTGAATCACCATCTACAAGTGTAAGTACTTTCACAAGTGGAGGAATAGCACACTTTAGACAATATTTGATAGATTTCCAAAATTTATCATCACTCAACACTCATCAGTAGCTTAGCCTCGACTCTACTAGCATAAGAAATTGAAGCCCACTCTTTTGAAGCAAACATAGATCTAAGAGCATTCTTTTGTTGCGTAATGCAATTTAGTGTTAGATAAGCAATTGCAAACCTTGTTACAGCTGGTCTATCTAACTCCCTTCCCTTGAATGCTTTCTATACAAATTAAGGACCCATGTATGCCTATATATATGTGAGTTGTTTTTTTTTTTTTTTTTTGCATTTGTAATGGTAGCAAAGAAAAAATTGGAAGCTCCAATATTCTCTAGAACTAAATCAAGGCAATGGGCTGCACAAGGGGATCAAAATAATTTAGTTCTCTTCTCTTCTAACATTTTTCCTACTGCCACAATATTAGAAGCACTCTTTCTTTTGTTTTTCTTGGTAGGACCCATTTGTCTCTCCAAACAGAAAACATCCATCAAAAAGAGCAGAAAACAAATAAAAAATAGGAACCGGTTCAATGGCAGATGGGACCACCAGAAATCTTGAATAGGGAGGGAGAAGTTGAGAGAAAGAACCACAATAAAGCACTAGGAGACAAAGGGAACAACATCAAACAGTGCAGAGAAAGGGGAGGAGCAGAGGCAGGAATGGGAAAACAAGGCTTTTCTCTTAAAACAATGGGTTGACTGGCAAAAGGAGTAACTAGTTGAAACCACCCTTTTTGCACAAAAAAAAAAGTTTTTTAGGGTTTGTAGTGAACTGGGTCATGCTGACCTGACCTGACCCGACCCAACCCAATTTGCGCGCAACCTGGTTTGCAGAGGAATCGTTTGCCCTGGCCAGATTTGCAATTCAGCTTGACTTTTAGAACTCGAGAAAATCAAATAATCCTACTCGCAGTGGGAGAAACTAGATCAACTCTTGTTTTCATGGATTCTCTCTACGCTTTCAGAATCTGTCCTAACCCCAGTGGTTGGTTGCACACATTCTTGACAAGCAATGAGATTCATGAATTTTTCCACTCTCAAACTTATGCCAAGGCATGCCAATTGCGCTGTGAACTTCACAATACAAAGAAATGTTCTTGCTCCATTGGAGATCCTTTTCTTTCTCAAGACTAAATTTATGCAATATTGGATGGTCTTCCTAATGATTATGATGTTTTTGTTACCACTGTTACAAGCAAATTGGATCCATACACTGTTTGTTAGCATGGGTGAGGAAGTTCAGGATTCAGCAGTGGAACAGTTGACAGGTGGTACTGAGATTTGGAAATGATGTTCAAGAAGAAGATGATAGTATCATTCTGTTAATATTAGTTTATTAGCTCATTTTGCATTTTGTAATTAGGGAGTAAGATGAATTCTGTTACTAGGAGGCTAGATAAGATTATTTAAGATTTAATATGAATTTTTGAATATTTTGTCAGGAGATTAATATAAATTTTTAGAAGGATAATATGCAGAGAGGGAAAAGGAAATTACTAGATATTTAGCTGGAGGGCAGAGAGGCTAAATTTTATCCAGAGCTACAGCTTTGGGAATGAAAATTTTCGTTCATTACCTGTGTTGTATCTCTTATTCAGTAATAAAAGGTCTTAGCTATCCATCCATTTGTCCAATGCAAACCAGGTCTGCCACGCACCACTGCTATCGCATGCTATTGACAACTATGATAGCATGGCTGGAAAATGATGGAAAAGAGAATGCAGGCTTTTGACAAGTAGCAGACTGAGTGAGAAAAAGACAATGTTTGTGATAGGACTCAGGGTCAAGTGACTCCTGATCCTAATACTAATATTGTTGTAAATAATGTTCCAACCAAAGCTAAACCTTGGATAGTCTATTCTAGAAAACTCCACAGACAGCAGACAGTAGCAAGAAGAATTCATCCAAAGCTTGCTGCTAGGTTTTATGGACCTTATAAAAATACTGCAGAAATTGGGTGAAGTGGCCTACAAATTACAACTACCGGATTCCGCTTGGGTTCATCCAATTTTCCATGTATCTCAGTTAAAGCGAGCTATTGGAGATTATACTGTTTCTCCTAATCTTCCTATCGGGTTTGAGGTTGAATTAGAAGCTTCTGTTGAACCTGAGTCCACACTAGCATCCAGAGAAATTCTCAACAATGGGGAAGTTTGCAAACAGTGGTTAGTCAAGTGGAAACATTGCCCTGCCGAGGATACCACTTGGGAAGATGAGACAGTCTTGCTGAGCCAGTTTCCTCATTTTAGCCTTGGGACAAGTCTGCTTTTCTAGATGGGAGGAATGATAGGACTCAGGGTCAAGTGACTCCTGATCCTAATACTAATATCGTTGTAAATAATGTTCCAACCAAAGCTAAACCTTGGATAGTCTATTCTAGAAAAAGGAAACAGTCTGCTTAGGAGTTAGTTGTTATTTTCTGTTGCTCTCTGACATGTTCTGTTACTTTCTGTCAATCACCTAAATGGTATATAGCAGAGGGAATTAGGGAGGGGGGCAGTTTTTGGGAAGTTAGTCAGAACCTGTGGCAGAGGTTTAGCCTCTGAGGAGTTTACTCCGGGGTACTCGTTGTACACAAATTCTTTCATTCTTGAATAAAAGATTTCAGATTTCTTCTTCTTTCTCCTGTGATTCCAACAGTTTCAAGAAGAAAAACAGAGCACCAGAAAAAGCAAAATAGACAGAGAGAGAGTGACAAATAGAGAACTTTTTGAAGCAGAAAAACATAGCACAGAGAAGCAAAATGGAAAATAGATGGCAAAAAAATGTCCCCTCCACTCACAGTCCCTGGAAAACAGCTGGAAAGGAGAGTGAAAATGGCTTCAGAGAGAGACGAAAAACAAAGCAAGAAAGAGAGAATAGGTATAGTACCATGTAGGACACTTGCTTGAGAAGGAAAAAATTTTAAGTGGGCATAAAGTCCATTTTGCCCTTAAAAAGGCTCAAACGACCCTGTAGCAAGGGCAGAATTGAATTTTTGCTCCCTTTCTCCATCAAGCTTTGAAAACGAGCACCCACAGTCAAAATTTGTCTACGATTAGGGCACAACCTCCACGACAGAGAAAACATGACAGCTAGTGTTTCATGGCTTACCACCGATCCACACCTTCGCAATAGCGGCACTATTGACATGTATGCTTTTGGGTTCTTGGGTCACTTTGGACCGTGTTGGGTTAGAGGCCCATTTTGTTCTTTCCCATATAAACTAGTATTTTCTGCCATGTTTGCGAGGCGCATAACGGCTGCCATGGCCTTGCTATCATAAATCCACCATTTTCTGCCATGGTTGTGGTGGTTTGGGCAAAAACTGCCACCAACGTCCACCATGGCACTGCCATGGCAGTTATTTGACAACATTGGTAAGGTCCAACACTTAAGAATGGTTTTGACTAAATTCATGATGAAAATAGTTGGATGAAAAGTCTTGAATTTGGGGGGAGTCAAAGGGATTGTAACTTTTGATTGATGCATAGGATGGAATGTGGATAAATTATGAACAATGTGATTAAGGAGTGGTTGTTGACTGGAATAAGATATTTAATGATTTAGACTCTAGCTGATGAAATCATTAGAAAATTTGCTAACATGGTAACATTGATGTTCCTATGATTGTGTTATCTTCTCTAAGTACATGCTTTGAGATCAAGAATGTAAACCTGTTTCCCATTGTTAGAAAAATTACCTATAAAGTTTTGTTTTGTTTTTGGATATTGGTCACTTAGGTCAGTCAATATCTACATGTACGTTAAGCCATTAACTCATCAGGATGACTGATCTATTTAGATTCTATGTTTAACCACAAAATATTGCTGGTTAGATTTCTGGTATTTTGTTGTCATATTTTATTATTCATTGGTTTAGATTCATGTCTGCATTTGGCTTTCGTCTAGGTTATATTGAGACTGGAAAGAAGTCAGGTGTTCTGTCTATGTTATTTGAATATTCAATGCAACGGAGTTGTCCAACCATTTGCCTTGAGGCCCTTCAGGTATCCTCATTGGAAAATTTGAATATTTTTGGCATGGGTTGGTGAATTATTTAGTTTTTACCAACTAAAAATGGGGATGGTGTATTTGGTTTGATGAATTTATGTGTTCTGATGAGCCTGTTTTCTTTGATTTCCATTTTTAACCTGTACGTACCTTGTGCAGATATCTGCCTAAATGACAATGTTTGGTCTAATATTGTATTAAAATATTGTAAAATATAAAGGATTTTTTTTTCTGGAAAAGGTTAATGAAATTTGATGGCTTACTGCAAAATTGAAGATTAATATTAATGTCAACTGTAATATGCTTGATTCTGAAGGCTAACTTGGTATCTTGTCTTTGTTATTTTGTAATGGAAAGTTACTCACATAGCTGTGTTTTATCAATTGATTTTTCAATAGAAAGTTGATGTATCAATGATAGTCTATTGATTTATTCTGATTAACCTTTTACAGGCACTTAAAGCTATATCCCACAATTATCCTAACGTAGTGACTGCATGTTGGGAACAAGTTTCTGCTATTGTGTATGGCTTCCTTAGCGCTGTATGCCTTGAAATTCCTTCCTGGCAGTCAAGTGAACATGTTGGTAGTCCTACTTCATTTATTAGTGAAAAAGTTCTTGTCACTGCCATTAAGGTAGCAACTATATCCTTCGTCTTCATAAATGCTAAATCCTCCCTATATTAGCTTCAGTTCCGTTTCTGCCTTTTTGATTAAATGATGTATAACAAGTAATCAATTAGATTGTAGAAAGTGCATGTGTTATATATCCATGGATGTTAATTGGTGTGTTTGCATTCTTGTCTACCATATAGATTTTAATGTTCTTTCCATACTTTATTGTGTTAGAAAATGAAGAACTAGATGGCTCAAAAATTATTGTTCTTTGATTTTAAGAGTGGTCGTCATGGAACAGTGCAAAACAGGGACAAAGTATTTGACCAAAATACAAGAAGCAAGCCTTATCCCACTAGATGAGATTGGCTATATGATTCACATGATGCCATTGAGCACGGTCAAAAACTAAAGTTTTGAAATATTATTAATCAAAAGATTTCTTTTAATAACTTTATCTAAGGTTCTCCTAGGTCTTCCTTTACTCCTTTTTATTGGAATGAAAGTCATGCTATTAACTCTCCTTACTGGTCCTTCCGAAGGGCTTCTTTGCACACACCTAAATCACCTAAGACAGTATTCAGTCGTCTTTTACACTATAGGTGCTACTCTTAACATTTTCATGTGGAGGATCATTTCTTATTCTGTCCTTTCTCATGTGACCACTTATCCACTTTAATATTTTGATTTCTGCCACTCCCATTTTTTCTCTCATCTTATTCCTTTAAGGCCCAACATTCACTACCATATAGGACAACTGTTTAAAATTTAGTAGTAAACCAAGGGACGACAACATTACTTAAAAGCATAAAGCCCAACCTATTCGCTTTTTATCCTACCAATGTTGCCTAATGGTGGACATGGCAGTATGATGTGGCAGATATTTGACAAAAATGCCATATAACGGCAATGGTGTGGTGGTTTTCATTTGGCAGTCACTATTTCCATGGCACAAATGTCTGTTTTGGTGACTAAGGTGAAATAATGGCTAAATCATCTTAGTGTGTTTGGAATGAGGTATTTTAAGAGGGTAATTCAATTTTTAAGGGTATTTAAAATAACCTGTGCTTTATTATGTTGTTTTGATTCTATTTTTATAAAGAATTTAAAATCTTGAGAATTGTTGTGGGGGATTCGAATTAATGATAGAAAAAAACCCAAATTCCTGCTAAATAGGAAGAAAGCCTGTGTGGAGAAAAGCTGCAATCCATGTTAGTCATCTAGCATGTCATCATAGTAGGGATATAGAAACAATCTTTTATGGTTACCTATGTAAAGATGTAATGCTATTTATAATATTACTTTAACAGATTAGTGATGAAGTTAGTTTGTTGGTTAGGCTGTTAGCATAGCATTAAGATACTGTTGACCATTAATTACAGCTTTCATCAATAGTACGGATAGAAGCAATCTTTGATGGTTACTTTAACATATTAGAGGTAAAATTATTTTGTTGGTTAAGTAGAGGCGTTGAGTTTGTAAAAGTTGAACTCACATTTGGAGTCAATTATCCGTCTTGAACTGCAGTCCTGAAGGAAAACAATCATTAGTGAAGGACACTTGACATTTGAATTTTGACGGTACAAGGATTTGGAACATAAAACAATAGAAACAGAGAGAGAGAGAGAGAGAGGGAAGGAGATAAACAATACACCTTTAGATTATGCTTGTGACATGGTAAATAACCCGAAGTAGAAAGAGTAAATATTAACGACTTGTTACTAGTAAATTTTAATGGCCCTAGAATAAAACCCATGGGCTTAGAGATGTGACGTGAGAGGCACTAGGCAAAGGAGTTTGTGTAACAAAATCAATCAAACCAAAGGCTTAATGTTCCTCATACCACTCAAGCAAGTTAGTGAGGATATTTTGTGAAGCTATCGTACTTCAAAGGGTGTAAAGACGTAATTAGAGGGAAAGGATGGCATTTTATGGGATTTACCAAGACAACAGTATGAACAAAAATCAAGCTCAGATTTATTAATGGAAGAAACATTACACAATTTTAGAACAGTTTTAAGCACTTAAGCACTAGGATGACCTAGTCTGGAATGCCAAATAGAGTATGAATCACTTGTAGTAGATGCAACATTTACAACTGAGGAATGTGAAATAGAATCAGAAACAACAGGATTAACAGTGTTATGCACAAAGGCAGATGTTGAATTAGACTTCTTGGAAGGCTGAAGCTGGTTAGGAAAGTGACAAAGACCATTGCGCCCCATTGTGCCTTGAAGCACATCCTTAGAAGCCTGAGATTTGACAATACAGAAAGAAGGATGAAATTGAAAAACAGAGTTATCTTTGTAAAATTGACTGGCACATGGAAGGAACAAACAACAAAATCTTAAGACAGAGAGAAACAAATTTATTAAAAGGAGAACAAAGGAAGTTACACCTGAAGATTTAATGTCTAGATCTTTACCATTACGGATGGTGATTTGATCAGGGCTTTCGAAGGGAGTGACATGGTGAGTGTCCTGAGAGACATTGGTTACATGGTGAGATGCACCAGAATCAGGGTACCAGCTATTTGCAGAGGCAGAGGCAGAGGAAGCACTTGCAACATTGGCTTGGGGACTGGGCGAAGGAGGTCAAAATTGAGGAGATGAGGGATAGTATCAGATGGCGTAAAGGAAGGAAGAAACGGGTAATGAGGGTAGACTTGAGATATGGAGGAAACAAAAAATTGGGAAATGGGGGAGGGGTTGGGTTAGTTAAGTGTGAGGGATGTTGGGAAGGGCAAGGTGAACGATTCTGTTTGGGCTGAGATGGAACATAGCTAACATCATGGTAGGAGAAAGAAGCCTCATGACCAAACTTGTGACAAATTTGATGTTGAACATCAGCATAACATCCATGACCACAACCACTGTGTCTGTGGGCAGTATGAGACACATTTCCATAACTGGAACTAGAAAATGAGCTCCAGGAAGCATGTGTAAGATTGGCGTGAGCTGCAGAATCTTGGGAGGAAAACGGGGTACCTTCAGCTACATGCACAGTGCCAAGTGTGTTCTTCTAGACTTCTCAAGACGCGATTCTTGTGCAAGAACCAGCAAAGAAACGTCATCAACAGTGAGAGGTTCCATTTTCAAACCAATAACTGTAACCACTGTGTCATATTCATGTGGCAACCCATCAAGAATGATATCAATGTGTTCACTTAGTGAAACAAAACCACCAATGGATAGCAAAGAATCGAGTAAAGTCTGAATATGAAGGAGATAAGCAGTAATTGGGCGATCATTAAGCGAAATTGTACTAACCTCACCACGAATTTGTTTTTTCTTTGCATGAGCAATGGAAAGAAAATGCTCATGAAGCTTGTCCCAGACATGCCATGACGTGGAGCAGTGTATAAGCCGTGGAAGAACCGCTTTAGAGATTGTTGACTGAAGCCATGATAGGAGCAATTGATCTTGGTTCTCCCATAACTGATATTCAGGTGAATGTGTATTGCGATCTTGATCTTGGTTTGAAGGAATTTGTGGAGCAAGAATGTAATTGAGTAGGCCATGACCTTTGATGACTGGCTGAACCTGCGATCGCCAGAAAAGGTGATTCGAATCAATGAGCTTAGCAACGACAGTATGGGAAAATGTCATAGAGCAAGCAACACAGCTTTTGGTGTTGGTGGTGGGGGAGGTGATGGGCAAGTGCCATCAGGGTCATCATTAGTTGTGGATGCCATGAGAAAACAGATGGATCGAAAGTAAGCTCTTGATAACATGAAAGAATGTAAGGAAGCAAGAAAAGAGAAAAAGAAACTCTGTTAGGAGTTTTTCAATATATTCTTGAGAGATTGTTTAGATTAGTACAGAGATATATATAGTTGGAGTTGAGTGGTAATAGATTCTGTAACTAACTAATCAAAATAGAAAAACCGATGCAAAACTAATACAACTAAAACACAACTAGCTAAACTAATACAACTGAGTTATATACTCTAATATCTCATATCAACTACATTTATGGTTTAAGTATAACTTATAAAGGTTAAAACAATCCTCATCTTATAAGCTAGCTTTTGTGATTGACTTATGCTTAAGTTCAAATTTATGATGGTATTGGAGCCTATAGATTTGATATTGGGTCACCCTTGATTAGGCTGAAAAAGTTAGCCTCATGCGTTGTTGCAGTGCAATTAACCTGGCCTTGTGGATTTCCTAACAAAACATATCTGATCATGGCCTTTCTAGTGTAATATTAAAATGAAATTAGTCATACAATTTTCATGCTCCAAATGTCTAATCTTGAATGTGAAGGAGTGGGTTGATGTTCCATTTTGACTATGGTTAATATAATTAAAGTAGAACTTATAAAAGGGGGGCAAAATCTCAAGATTGCCCCCCTTAAAAAACATTCCAGCTTTTAGAAAGGGAGAACAAACTTGCCCTTTTGCTGTGATTCGCAGCGCAACAACCGCTACATTGAAACATGATGTGACGGGCCGCTATTGACTACTATGCCTCAAACCTAGTTTTTCATGAGAGGACCAAGGACATTAAGATAAGATAGATTACCACTTCATTAGAGAAAAGATCTTGTTTGGAGATATTGTTACTTGATTCATCAATTCTAATGATCAATTGACAAAAGATTTTGCTAAATCCTTAAGAAGGCCTTAAATTGACACCTATATGTAATTGTTTAGATAATTGAAAATTATATATTTGTTTTGTATTATTATTATTATTATTATAAATAGATAGCTTTGCTATGTATTTTGTTAAGATGTCTCACATTGGTTAGGAATAGAGCCAGTGTACTCCTTATAAAGGCTAGGGTAGTCTTCTTCCTATGAGCTAACTTTTGGGAGTGAGTTTGACTCAAGTTTCTCAACATCGTATAGCCTATCCAGTTTGAATGTTGGGCTACTCACAGATGTCCAGTCTTATTGGGTTCCACTCTTGCAGATGTTCAGTCTTGCAAATTTCATGCATTAGATGTCAAGTCCTGGGCGTGAGGGGGTGTGTTAAAATGTTCCACATTGGTTAGGAATAGAGCCAGTGTACTCCTTATAAGAGTTAGGATAGTCCTCCTCCTATGAGCAAGCTTTTGGGAGTGAGTTAGGTTAGGCCCAAGTTTTTCAACATATTCAAACAGAAGGATTTAGCCTGTCTTCTTGTTTTTCTCTTTCTCAACAATTACTTAGATAGGTGTTATTTGTGGTAAATTGTAGTAGAATATTTTGTAATTATTATGTAGTCATTATAAATAAAACCCTTTACTTTGTATCAAACACACTAATTTCACTCAGTGTCTTTCAATTTCTTCTCAGCATTGTATCAAGAGTCTAGCAATTACTTAGATAGGTGTTATTTGTGGTAAATTGTAGTAGAATATTTTGTAATTATTATGTAGGCATTATAAATAAAACCCCTTTACTGTGTATCAAACACACTAATTTCATTCAATGTCTTTCAATTTCTCCTCAGCATGGTATCAAGAGTCTAACAAGAGATAAACCCTAATCTATGTCTTATCCAGTGGATCCACTGCACATTGTTGAATTTTTTTATTTTTTTATTTTTTGCTTTTTACTGAATCTGCTATTTTTACTTCATTTTGGTGCTTCCTTCCTCCCGATTTGGGGTGTTTGGCACTGTTCTTCCACCTTTTTTTTTCCCCTTGCTGCCCATGGCGTCTCTAAGCCTTTGAAGGTCGAAGTTGCTATTTTCACAAATCACATCTCTGCTCTCCTCTCTGCAGAGATGTTGGATGATAAGAATTATACCTCTTGGATGGTAGTAATATGTTAGAAATTTATATTATATTCTAGATATACTCATAGACATAAATGGTTTATTGATAATTTATACATTAAACGGATGAATATATCCAATTATATGAATAATGACTAATGGTTAGTATCTCGTTAATACAAATCTCACAATAAGTAAAGGTATAAAAAGAATTTAACCATTAATACATCAAAAAATAGGTTTTTGTTTCTATAATTAAGACAAAAAATATTAGTAGTTGTTCCGATAGAAAGGACCGGAGAGTATTTAATTAGAGATATGCTGGAAGTAATGTTAATCAAGTTTACCTTGTGTTGGTGGTAACCATTCTTTGAACAGTGATAAACTATTCTTTCCAATTTCATTGATTCCATCTGAAATTATTGTCTTGTTACGATTTCCCAAATTTGATCCATTTTTCATTTCAGTGTGAGCATGAACTTGCTTCCAATGTGCTTGTTTTTAGTACACACACATATATATATTAGAAGTTCTATTAATTTATTATTACCACTACATTGTTCATGTGTCTTGGTGTCTCATGGACCATATAGTGGTGGATCTAATCTGTATTCCTTTTATGTGCATTGAAAAGGATTAAATTTTTAATTTGGACTTTTTATTGTAAATTTTCATTTTTCTTAATTTGACCAGTATATGTGATGCCATTTCTGAGCCATGATATCTTCTATCTTTTTTGGTAATGATAAAATTTATATAAAACTTTTAAGGTTCTAGATGAGTGTCTTCGGGCAGCATCTGGGTTTCAAGGAACGGAAGATCTTTCAGATGATAAATTGGTGGGTTTTCCTTTTGCATCTGATTGTATAAGGATGAAGAAAGTGTCATCTGCTCCCTCATATGAGCTAGAATGCAAAGATGACAATCTTGTCAACTTTGAAACTTGTGAATCTGGCGTTCAGCAATGGTGTGAGACAATTGAGAAGCATATGCCTCTTATCTTGTATCACTCTTTGGCAATGGTGAGAATTTTCATTTCTTTGATAATATCACTTGATATATTTTGTTTAATACTAGAGAATTGGGTCATGTTTGCCAACTTGCTTCGGTGACTTTATTCAGATATCTTGCATCTATTTATTTTTCCTTTTGGTTTTAGGGAAGTGAGGTTTTAAACTTTTATATGTACATTATGAGCGCATCTTGAGCCAAGCCTGTAAGATAAAAATAAATCCTTGGCTTTGCTTTCCTACTGTTTTTAAAAATTTTTGTAATATAAGATACTCTCATTTAAATTATCTAATTACTCTCTATCTAGTTTCAACCATAGAATTCACGTGATGGTAAGGGATTTATTCAAACGAATAAATGTTTATGATTATTAATAGAGGAGAGTAAAACTTACATGTTACTGTTATTTTCTGTTATGTGATTTTTGTGATGTTAAGTTATGCTAATTTGGTATGATGTAGATGAAGTAACATTCACCTTGTGAACTAATCTGGTATGAGACACATTAGATTTTGTGAGATGAGAATGTAAAGTGATATGCAATGCCTTACACCTTATGAAGAATGTTAGATGAGTCACCTTTTGCCTTACACATTAGAAGCTTGACAAATAGCTTGCAACTGTGGTTTGCGTTGTGTGTTAAATTTAATTAGTCACTCGAGATATGATTTACAATTGTTAAGAGTAATGGAAATATTTGTAAATAATAAATATGGATGTTACATTATAAGTACATAAAACAGTGCCATAATAATTTGGTATCGGAATTGCATAAAAAGAAGTGTTACAGTGACAGTCATTACTAACTGTTGAGATTAATGCACGTAAATAAGGTAACTATGAAAATAGGGTAACTATGTAATTAGTGTGATTATAGATAACAAAAAATATCATGTAATTATTATTCACATGGATTCATCCTATGTCTTCTCATTTCTCTCCTTCTCAACACTTAGTTATAGGCTGAACATGTTGTCAGGTGTCTTTCAGCTTCTAGTATATGCTGTCATTCTGAAGACCTAGTTAGTTAAATCATTCTGAGTATTCTGAGTCTAGAGACTCTTCCCTTTACTTTTCTCTCTCTATATATCAGTATGTTGATTACAGAAGTTTATCAAAATTAATCCACTCGTCAGTCCTTGATAAAGTGTATTTCCGGTTTCGCCTTAATATGCTTAATTAAGTTGTATCAGATTGTGGGCTATGCCAATAGCATTTTTTATTGTTGCAATAGTCACATTGGGGTATTACTCCAACTACAGTAGGACTATTTTTTTAATTTTTTATTTTAAATATTGCACTGGGAAAGCTGCGGGATCAGGTGTTGTATTGGAAAAGTTGTGGGGCCAGGTAAGTCGTGCTGGAAAATCCACATGGCCAGGTTAATTGCCTTGGAAAATTCCATGGACCAGGTTTTTCTTTCTTTTTTGTCAAGGGTGGCCCATTATTGAATCTACAGTAAGCTTTGATACCATCTTGAATTTGGGTTAACGCCTAACTCAACAATAAAAGCTAGCTTGGCCGAATATTGAATCTTCTATAGGCTTTGATGCCATCTTAAATTTGGGTTAAGGCCTAACTAAATCCCGAAAGCTAGCTTGTAAAGTGAGGAATGCTTTAACCTTTATAGGTTTTACTTTAGCCATATCTGAAGTCTATGTGGGACTTCTACAATTTCAATAGTTTGCTGTCTGGTCTTTTAAATAACTGATAGAAACAAGGTATCTTATTAAGAAAACTTAGGTATGAACTCCAATTACCAAATGTTCAATGCAGAACTTCGAGGGTCTGCACCTCCCAATGCCATAAAGGAAGTGTGTATTTCATTTTTGCATGATATTGCACTGATCTTCAACAGTTGGTTTGTTTGGTGAATTAGTTTGAATAAGGCACATTGCCTATAAATAAGAGGAGAGATTAAAGAGGAATAGAAGGTGTTTTTTGAAAGGAAATTGGGGCCTTTATGGCATTGGGAGGTGCCACTGCAGTGTGTGTTTTGTAATTGGGGGTTCATCCCTAATTCTTCTTAACAAGATACCTAGTGAAGCTCTGTTATTGGAGCTGTGGGTATTGAGTTCTTGAAGATGATTCCAACATTTGATGGAAAGGAGGCCTATTGGTGGCTGATCCAGGTTGAGCAGTATTTTGAAGCTACTGGAATGCACGAGGAGGAGAAGTTATCAAAGGCAGCAAAGGCTCTAAGAGGTGATGCTCTCAACTGGTGGCTAGCATGGAAATGGTGCAACCCATGTGCAGACTGGTGGACATTTGTGAAGGCACTGATCAAAAGGTTCCAGCCAGAGTATGATTTTGATCAACCAGTGTGGGAAGAGGTGCAACAGCATGGGGACCCAAGAAATAGAAGCAAAGATGACAATTCTTGGGTGCAAGAAAACAGACCAGACGATGAAGGCTTAGAGAAAATACAACCAGCTGCTCAAGGACATAAAATGAACACGAGAAAGTTACAAGAATAGGGAGAAACCCAACAAGGTTATGGACAAAGAATTAGAAAACAAAGGAAAAATGAAGTTCTTGAAATTAAGAATCAGTGTGGCAGGGACAGCAAAGGGAGGGGTCTTTCTCTAGGTTGCAAAGAGGAAACAAAGGTTGAGGGAAGCCCTATCTTTGGCATGAGCAGAAAGCCTAGGATTGATCCTATGACAACAACTGAGGGTTTGGGTTTGGGTTTGGGTAGTGTGAACATCCCACCACCTCTGCCAAACCCATGTGATTCATTTTCTTCCATGAAGTGGGGTGGATCAACAGCTGTAATGAAACTTTGTTCCTCAAGTGAGGCAGGCAAGAACTCCTCCTACCTTAACCACCAGATTGTGGTGCATGTGTGGAGGCTGAGGCTACTACGGTGATGGAGATGAAAGCAGATCAAGTCATCATTCCACAATTTCAGGGACAAACGTACCAAGTGAGGAGAAGGGAGCATGGTCAGGGAAACTTATGCTACTGTTGCATCTCTAGCTATGGTGGAAAAGAGACAGTCAATTTTTATGCTTTAGATAGTGAGACCTTGGTGGAATTATGTAATCCTTCACCTTGAGGACGAGGTGAAGCTTTAGGGAGGGGAGTATTGTTAGGTAACCCCCATTAATAGTCTGTCTAAATAGATTACTTAGTTAACCCCCTTTAGTAGTTAGTTAAAATTAGTTAATTAGTTACCCATTAGGTGAGTTAGTTTGAATAAGGCATATTGCCTATAAATAAGAGGGGAGATTAAAGAGGGATAGAGGGTGATTTGTGAAAGGAAATTGGGGCCTTAATGGCATTGGGAGGTGCAGACCCTTGAAGTTCTGCAGTGTGTTTTCTAATTGGGGTTTATCCCTAATTCTTCTTACTAAGATACCTAGTTCCTATTAGTGTGTCAAAATACATTGGTTAAGGCTTGAGTAATCCTCTTGAACTCTTCCTTAAAGTTAGCTTTTGGGGTTGAATTTGGCCATGCCCAAATTCAAGATCCAATAATCTGAATTTTTCCCTTTTGCATATGTTATGTTTCTGTTTTTTAATTCTTTTTTCCCCCCTATTTTATGGAAGAAATTATATTATTACTGAATGAATAATTAGTGTATCTTTAATGAATCTGTCCCTTTTTCTGTATTTCCTGGAAGGTGAGAGCTGCATCAATTACGTGTTTTGCGGGTATGACTTCTTCTGTGTTCATCTCTTTCACTAAGGAGAAGCAAGACTTCATTTTATCTTCCTTAGTAAGTATTGATAGAACTCATGCCCAATGCCATTGGCATTGTACTGAATTGACTAACTTGCTAAAATTTTGTAGGTGCATGCTGCTGTATATGATAATGTGCCATCAGTGAGATCTGCTGCCTGTCGGGCCATTGGTGTCATTTCATGTTTTCCACAAGTGTGTCAAAGGTTATACTAAAGCTTGTAGTGTCAATTTTTATGATTTTTTTTTTTTGAATCTTTTGCATTGGATTCGTTAGAGTATTAACGAAAATTCTCAATAATCTCTGTAGTGCAGAGGTACTTGACAAGTTTATCCATGCTGTTGAGATTAACAGTCATGATGCCCTAATCTCAGTAATATCTCCTTCAGTGTTTTACTCTACTTATTCGTACCCTTTTTGTTACTTAAGCACTAATTCATTCTTTTCTCATATCAGGTTAGGATAACAGCTTCGTGGGCATTGGCAAATATATGTGATGCTATTTGTCACTCGGTCAGAATCCTTCCCTTTGAACAGATGGGTGAGCTCAATTTGATGTCTGTGATGGAATGGTCAACGATTTAGTGTGAAGACAATTTCTATTTCTTCTGTCTTGTAATCTCTTTATTTTCGTCCTTTTATTTTGAATTTTTGATGCAGATTCAAACTCTAACCCCCAGCTGATTGTATCGTTGAGTGAATATGCTTTGCATCTTACCGAGGACGGAGACAAGGTAGGTTTTATTTAGTTATGTATCTTTCAATTCATATCTTCTATATTGATGAAATGTGATTTCACCTATTCTTCTCCTATGATTATTACTCTTAGCTAAGTGTTATGCTGATTATCTGACTCCTTTGACAATACAGTTATTCATTGTTTCTTGTTTTATATGTTCTTTCTTTTACGCATTACCAGGTTAAATCTAATGCTGTAAGGGCTCTGGGGTATATTTCAAGAATCTTTAAATGTCCAACATCAAAATTTCAAGACATGTCAGTGGACTACCGTGACCAGAAGATTGGTGCCCATCTCACTAGTGAGAATCTACTGGTGTGTCCACAGCATTGTGCATCGGATTCCTGGCACGATTTTCATAGGCTGGAGAGAATAGTTAAGGCATTTCTTTCTTGCATTACTACGGGGAATGTTAAGGTACCATAATTACATTGTTCTAATTTAATTCTGAATAAGTTTGATTTCCACTCTTGATCCTTGAGTCTTTTACTAGGTCCAGTGGAATGTTTGTCATGCTCTAGGCAACCTATTCCTCAATGAGACATTGAGGCTGCAAGATATGGGCTGGTATGTGAGAATGAAGCACATGTTTCTTATGCTTTCTCATTTGCAATATATTATCTTTTTCTTATGCTAATTACTAGATATTGTAATCTGTAGCATCTACGAAATGTGCTTGCATAAGGGCTATAATTGCAGCACTCAAGTACAATCAGATTAGTAATGAATGAAAAAAACACAATTCCTTAAAACTTTTTTCCCCTTTAGCATGGTATTAATTCTCTAAGGCTATGTTTGGGAGTTAGGTTTAGGAGGGAAAGGGAGGGAAGGGATTAGAAGGGGTTTGTGGTTTAACCTCCTTCCCTTCTCCTCCTTCTCCCTTCAAACCCTTCCCCTTTCTCCCCTTCCTTTGTTTTGGATGTTTAATATTGAGAATGGAGGGTGATAGGGAGGGTTTAATTATATAAATAATTTTAAAATTAATATTTTTATTTTTTAAAATTTTTTTAAAAAAATTATCACTTGAAAAACTAACATTTTTTTAAAAAAAAAAAAATTAAAAAAATCCTATTTGTGAAATAGTATGAAAGAGTGGGAGAGAGAAAACCTCCCAAAATGGGAGAACTCAAAAAATAACCCCAAAACCTTCCTTTCCTAATTAAGCAACTTCCAAACAAGATTAAACCCCTTCTAACCTCCTCCCTCCCCTTCCCTCCCCTCCCCTCTCCTCCTAAACCAAACTCCCAACGTAGTTATCAATAGCAGTGGAGCGGAGTGGTGCAGTTCTACTATGGTGACCTTGTAGCGTTGCGATTCAATGTTGTGGCTGTTGCGCCGCGAATAGCGGTTGGAAATCGCGGCTGTAGCGGCCACTATGCTGTTCTCCCTAAAAATTCCAAATCTGCCTTCTGTTTTTTTTAACTTTGGGGGCTTTTAAGGTGGGGCAATATTGGGATTTCGGCCCCCCTTTATTTTCTGAACTTTTTCCCTCCCTCTTGCAAACCCTAGGCCCTCAACTCACCTTTCAACTCTCTCCACAGCTCTTCTCTCATTTCTCCTTTCATTTCATCTGTTTTTTATTTGTTTCCCCCCGCTGGAGTGTGGCCTTTATGTCCGACGAGGCTTCTAATAGAAAAGGGAGGTTCTCAGGTCATCTTCATCGTCTCCAGTGAAGCCTCTAATGTGACCCAGGTTATTGTCATTTTTTTCATCTCTTGTTGTCTTGTTCAAGGTCAGTGAAGCTTCCAACATCACCCAAACACTTTCCGGTCATCTTCTCCATCTCCGGCGAACTTTCTGGCGAACTGCACATTTTCCGATGATTGAACTTTTTTTTTTTTCCCTTCTCTGTTTTTTTTATTTCCCTCTTTGTTTTGATTCCCCTACTTTGTTCTGTTTCAAATTTCAATGCTTCAAGTAGAAGCAATGGCTGCTCGTGCACCCTTTGCTTTTTGTTATTTAATTCCTTCTCTAATTTGAGTTTTTGTTATTAAAAAGCTTGGACTTAACTCACTCCCAAAAGTTAGCTCATATGAGGAGGATTACCCAAACCTTTATAAGGAGTATTTTGAATCTATTCTTAGCTAATGTGGGACATCTTAACAGACCCTCCTCACACCTAGGATTAGACATCTGATAAAGTTTGTAGGACTAGACATTTGTGTGTTGTGTGGCCTAACATTCAAACTGGATAGACTCTGATACCATCTTAAGAAACTTAAGCCTAACTCACTCCCAAAAGCTAGCTCATAGAAAGAGGACTACTCAAGCACTTATATTGGCTCTATTCCTGGCCAATATGGGACATCTTAACAAGGATTTAAAAAGATTCCTTGGGAGATTTGTATAACATGGCTGAATATTACAAAAGGCACAAATCACCTAACGCCATGTGGAAAAATGATCTGTTTGAAAAATGGATGGACTGACAATCACATATTTGACCAAGATCAGCTTACATGGTGCGCCATGGCGGCCATGGTAGAAAACCTTGAAAAATGGCAGATTCGGTGATTTGGACCCAAACTCGACCTAGACCAAGGGTGACCCGTGCAGAAAACTTAGGTAAGTCCTCTTCTTCGTCACTCAAAACTCTACTCCCTCATCTCAGAATTCTCTCTTCTCTAATCCCTCTCATCTCTGTTCGTCTCCAACTTATTTCTATCGTCATCTTCTTCGATTTCTCTTTGTCTTCTTCGATGTAGATCTGAACTTGTCTCAGATCTCTCTCTTCTTTGACCTATTACATGTTCTGCTTGCGGCCGCCATTTTGTTGTCCATCTCCGGCGACTGGTCCTCCAGCTCCGGCAACTTCAACTTCTATTTCCAGCAACTAGTCCTTCAAATGAGGGAATGGAGCCACTCCAAACCAAAGAGAGACGGCCCACTAAAAGAGAGAGAGGAAGATGGATATTGGAGAAGATAGCTCGAACAGAAGTGGAGAAAGAAAAACTGAATAAGAAAGTTGTGTGATAAGACTATTTTATCCTTAAAAAAACTTAAAACATAAGGCAAAAAGGGAAATCTAAATTTTTTTAAAAGGAAAAAGTCTTTTTACTCTTATAAAACTCTGAAAACTGTGGGACAGAAAAGAAAAGTAAACATTTTAATTGGAACCCTAACAAGAATAGTGGAAGAAAAGATAAATAAAAGAAGATAACATAACAAAAAATTTAAAAATGTTTATTTTGTATTGAATTATGGGTGGAAGCTACATGTGTATTGAGTTAACTTTTTTTTTATAATTTTTTATTACCTATATATAGTATTTTTTATATATTTATTATAGCCGCCATAATTCTTCCATAATCCGCCATGGCGGCTGCCATAATTTTATAGCACTTTTTTATGTTTCCGCCATGACCTGCCATCCGCCATTGATAACATTGGTAGGAAGTAGGTAAACAGAATATCCATTCATATCCATTACATGTCTGACACAAACGTATAACTATCAAACAATGTTTCATGCTGTCTGTTTGCAGGTCTCCAGATGTGTTTGGTATTCTTCTGCAACTATTACGTGATTCATCAAATTTTAAAATCAGGATACTAGCTGCTGCAGCATTGGCTGTGCCAGCGTCTGTGCAAGGTAACATTTTATCTTACAATAAATTTCTATCAGTTCTTTATTATCATGTTGCTACTATCAACAAAGAAGTGCAGAGACTTCTTTGCCATTTTTGGAAATATATTTGATTAATTCCTATGCAAAAACTTTATGTTGGGGATAAGTGTTAAAGATATAACAACAAAGGCATTATTGCTATAGGTGAGGTCGACTATATAGATCACATAATGCTATAAGGTTTGGTCAAAAACTACTCAGTTTTGAGAATCTCTGTATTTCTGTTATTAATGTAGTTTACCATTCTTTCCTTGTTTATAGAAATCTGATTTATTGTGTAAATAAGGTAATTAGGATGAGTTGTAAATACTCAGTCAATCCTTTTAATCAAGGGATTTAGTTTGTACAAAATGTAATTATAAATTCAAAGACTGCTGAATGACATGAGAGCATTTAAATTTACCCTAAATTAGTTTTGTACTGGTCTCAAGTTGGTATCAAAGCTCAAATCTTGTGGGCCTTATAAAACAAAATGCACAATCTAAAGACCGTCAATCCTAGTTATCCCAATGTCTGGCCACCATTTGACCTAGCACTTTGGCACTGGACCCAAAAGTCTCCAATTGGCTGTCCCACCGATCGGTGCCATCTCCTAGCAGCCCACGCGCTGCCATGTGCGCCAAACACTCAGCCTTCGTTGGCACACCCTGTCTCTTAATGGGAAAAATTATATGGATTGGCAAGCTATGGTGGAAATCTGCTTTTTGGGTTAAGGTCTCTCTGATCATCTGACTAAGAAGACAAATGACATTAATCCCACTGAACGAGATAAGTGGAAGAAGGCTGATTATCATTTGGTTTCACTACTATGGCATTCCATTGGCCCAAAGTTGTTAGTTCATTTTTGTACATATAAGACGTAACAATATATGGAAGAAAGCTCCTAGTATTTATTCGAATGATGTTCAGCATCTCTGTGACATCGTACATAATTTGGCTGCACTTAAGATGACAGATAATGACCTCCCACCATATTTGAAAAGAGCACAGTCCACCATTGATGAAGTTAAGTTGGTCTTGATAGTTGATGACCTTCAGAAAGTTGTAAACACAGTTGATAACATGTGCATGGTGTTTGTCCATCATGGCCTTCACAGATTTTGAATCTGTTCAGAACTAAATTCTGTACCTACAGTAGAGAACCTCATTGATAGACTCTTTGTGTGTTCCCTTTCTAGAAACTATGTCTGGAAATGGTTCCTAACCAGGTTTGGAGTCTTCTACATTACTTTCTAATATGACCAGCCATGGAGGTTGAAGTCGTGGTTGAGATGGTGGAAGAGGAGGTCGTAGTTCTGGTATTCTTCCACAATGCTCTTATTGTAAGCGAATGGGCCACACCCAAGATAAGTGCTTGATTGGGTTTCTTGAGAAATCAACCAACAAACTGAACTTGGTAGAGACAATGAGAATATTTTCAGACATGGAATATCAGGAGTACATCCAGCTAAAGGCAGGAGCACAACAATCTTCCCCTGCCATAGCTCGATCTGGTAATCCTTCCCTTTTCTCAAAACTGTTACAACCTAAAACAGCACACCACATCACCCTTGCTGATGGTTCAAAAGCTAATAATACCATTGGCATTGGACAAACTACCCCTCTTCCTGATTTATCCTTAAATTATGTTCTTGTATCTCGTTGTCCCTTTAATTTGGTCTTAGTTAGTCAACTCATTCATTCTCATAATTGTTCCATAATGTTTGTTGCTGAAACTTTCTCTATACAAGACTGGAGTACAGACAGACAATTGGAGCAGGATCTAAATCTTGTGGTCTTTATTATTTCCAACCTCCATCCTCTGTTGTCTGCACTGTTATAGATTCCCCTCTTCTCTTGCATCTTCGTCTAGGTCATCCAGGTCTAAATAAATTGATGAAAATGGTTCCTCACCTCTCTCATTTGCAGTATTTGGAGTGTGAATCATGTTAGTTAGGTTAACACATTCAAGCCTCTTTTCCAAGTGCTGTTGATGGTCAAGCAAAATCTCCATTTGATGTTGTTCATTTAGATGTGTGGGGTCCGACTCGTTTTAATTCTATCTTAGGATATAGGTACTTTTCTTATTTTCATTGATGACTACTCAAGATGTACTTGGATTTTCTTAATGAAAGAGTGCTCAGAATTATTTACAATTTTTCAGAATTTTTGCAGTGAAATTCAAACACAATTTGGTTGCTCTATTCGTTTCTTGCATAGTGATAATAAAAAAATAGCCTTTAAATCACACCAAACATTTTATTAAACTTATCTTCCTTTACCAAAAATAAGAGCACACAATAAAGCACATAGCTAGAGTAGTGGGTGGGAATCACACAAGCCCACAACATAACAGTGAAGGACACAATCACACAACAATGGACAAAGGGAGGAAAAACCAGAATACGTTCCACTGGCACCAGAGCACGCTGCAACAAGAGTGGGAGGCACATAGGTGCTTTGGGGGAGAAAGGAATAGGCACATATGATTAATTCCCCTTTGTCATGCGATTTTGCAAATGAAGGGACTCTTTCTCCTAGCTATGGGTTCCTAGACAACTCTAGAAATGGTTTAGAATGGGTTTTGGCAGAAGAGTTGCTTTAGAGCCTTGATGCTCCCTTGATCATCACCTGTAATCACAATTTCATCTACATAAACTGCAAGATAGATGTATTTGTTAGAGGGTGAGCATCGGAAGAATATGGAGTGGTTTGCCTTGCAGTGTATGATTCCAAACTGCTGTATAACTTTATACTAGGATCCTAAAATTATTCTCATACATTGATTCCTTAACAGAATCAATTACAAGGATCTTAACTGTCAAAATCTTGTACTATAGACCTTATTCTATCATGCATACTAAATGGACCATGATTTATTATAATCTACCATAAATAAAACCTTCATTTCCATTTACGTTTTTATCTACTTTTATCTTAAAATGTATTGGCTTCTGATTAGTTTTCATCGTTCACAATTTTTAGTTTGAAGCTTTCATCTGAATGTAACTAGTTCTCTTGTGCTTTCACAGATTATGGTCAATCCTTCTCAGATATTTTGCATTCTGTTGAGGATGTAATGGAGAATATAGATGAAGACCAAATTTCAAGCCCATCAAATTTCAAGTACAGGGTGTCATTTCAAAAACAGGTCATACTTCATATTCATCAATGCCATTTGGGGTTAATCATGTTGGAGTGGTCAATCAAATAGGCATGAATTAAAACTGTTGTGATTCAAACTAAGTAGCATTGTTGCCTTGTAGGTCTAGGTATAGTTGTATTCACAATTAAACTTGCTTTTGGCAACATTTAAAAGGCTTTTGCTACAATTTTTGGAATGTGATGACTTGCACACTCTTCTTCATCTAATAGCTTACGCATTTGGGAGTGTTGGCTCTTGACATGGTATCAAAACCTCTATTATTACCAAATAGGCTCGAGTTCCCTTATTCTTCTGATAAATGTTGAATTTAACTACACGCTATGGGGGTTTGCGTTGTCCGCAATTCAAACTGAAAGGGCATTTGTATGAAGTGTCATGTTAGAGATGCAATATAAATTAAAATCTATTCATGTATCTCTAGGTAATAGTTTATGGGTGTGTCCATTTGTAGGTTGTATTCTGTCTGGAACGTCATCCAACTATTGTGTTGCAATTTTGACGCAAAACTAAGTTTGAGCTTTCAAACTTCATTTTGACTCCCCTGATGTGAACGCTACATTTTGTTGCTTTTGCATTGAATAAAATCCTGCTTTTACTTGTATTGACAAAAATATCCATTAATCTTAATATTATATTATTACTATTTTAAACATCAAATCAGAAAGAGAGATGCTATTTGTACAAAAGATTTGTAGAATTTTTGTTGCAAACTAGTGAAATAGGAAGAGAGGAGAAAAAAAGGAGTGATAAATCAAGATGGGTGATGTGATGGGAGACGATAAAAAGAAATTTATTGTTGTAGAAATTTGTTGTGAGAACATTATGACCGAATTAGAAAAGTCATTTAGTAATTATACATGTCAAAGCTAGAAGGCAATTTATATAAACTTTAAACGAGTTCTTATTATTTTATCTTTATCATAGAATCTTGGAGTTGTGACATTCATCAATCTGATTGCTTAACTGAATTCTTTATTTCTTGATGCAGCTTACCATGACAATGTTACACATTCTACGCTTTACCTCGAGCACAAATGATCAACAGCTGAAAGATTTTCTAGTGAAGGTATTTATTCCAATGTGAATGGGAAATTATAGTGAAATACAGACAATGAAATTACTTGCCAGACAACCAAAATAAATATTTTGGGTTTGGATTTATAGGAGTGCCAGCAGGTATACAGGCTGTCTTCCCTGTTTCCATTAGCAAATCAGTGATATATTTCTGCTGAGATATAAAGATCTCTTTCCTTCATTGTGCCACTTCAATCCCCAAAAACTATTTCAGTTTTCCCAAGATTTTGATCTTAAATTCTTTAGCCAAGCACTGACTCAAGATCTGCTGTTTTTCCCTTTCATTCCCTGTCAATTAATGTCATCCGCATGCACTAACTGAGCTGTAACTCCCCCTGGATCAGAATATTTGATGAATAAAGTATGATCCCTTCATTTTGTTTGTATCTCAAGACTTTCATGACTAGTAAACCTTCCAAAGAGGCCTGGGGCGATTGTTTCAACCCATACAGGACTTTTCAAGCTTACTGGCAGCAAAATTAACACCATATCCTGGAGGTATTTCCTTATAAATTCTCCTCAAGCTCCCCATGTAAGAAAGCATTCTTACATCAAATTGCTGCATCTCCCAACCATAATTGGCAACAAGAGATAGTATTGCTCTAACTGTATTCATCATAGAAGCTAAAGCAATGGTCTTGAAGTAATCTTTTCCATTGATTTCAATGAACTTGGCAACTAACCTTGATTTGTAAGGGAAACAAGCGTAAGCCTGACCCGTCCTGGTTCTTAAATAGCTGGTCTGAACATAGCCCAATTATCTGTTACAGGCTTTTTTTAAAGCTTGGCCTGACCCATTTACAAGCCTGGTCTTGCCTAAATTTATTATATGTTGTTTTATGAGGCCTATAATAGGACAAAAGATCTATTAACCCAAGTAGGCTTGCATACATAAATGGGCCAGCAAGCCTATTTACTTAAATAGGTCGACTGGTCTATCAAATTAAGATAAATAATAATTTAAATATGCTGACCTTTAGGTGGCGGCTTTTAACCCGGTCATTACAGCGTTACCGTTTCTGGCATTTTTCCATGGCGGTAATGGCGGCCATGGCGGAAAATGTAGAAAAATGGCGTTTTTGCGGGAAAAATTGAGTTGGGCCATTGGCTCGCCCTGCTCCAAAAAGAAAATCTGTGAGCCCAAACCCTAAATCACATATTTTCTTCCTTCATTGCTGTTGTGTCGCTGTGGAGCGGCGGTCGTCCACGTGATGCTTGCTGTGTAAGTATTTCTTTATTCGCAGAACTTAAGCCCTAATTGTAGAAGGGTAATAATGGAGAAAGAGAGTGAAAGTCGGATCTTGCCCTTGCTATATGTATTTTAGGGTTTTTTAAGGGCAAAATAGACTTTTTCCACTTAAAATTTTTTCCTTCTCTTCTCGAGCGATAATTTTTCTAAAGGGTAAAATTTTTAGGGTTCTTTTTGCTCTGTTTTTCTTCCTTCTCTAAAGCCAACTTCTCCTTCATCTCTTTCACCATTTTTGCCAGAGAAGACATCCTTTCTGGCTGTTTTCTGACAACTATGAGTGGAAGGCCCTGTTTTTCAACATCCATTTTCCATTTTGCTTCTCTGGGCTCTGTCGGTCTTAGTTTTTCCCTCTCCTATTCTTTTTTTTTTTCTTTTCAATTCTGTTTTTCCCTCTCCCGTCCTGTTTTACTCCCCCATTTTTTTTCGTTTTTCCTTATTATTTTGTTTTCTTGATTCTATTTTTCTGTTTTCACTTCCAAGTTTCCTTCTCCATATGTATTTTTAATTCTCTATTTTTCTGTTATAACTTCAGCTTTTTTTCACTATTGTACAATCATTTTATTCTTCTTTTCTCAAAACCATCCTTCTTTTGTATGTAATTAGTTTTCTAGTTTTATATCACATTTTGCAACATATATATATATATATATATATATATATATACTTATTTATTATGACCGCAATGGCATTGGCCATATTTTTTGCTTTCTGCCATCCGCCATTGATAACATTGGACTTTGAGGCCTGGCTTATTGAGTTAAGAAGGCTTCAATAAAAGCTTAAGCCTGGCTTGTTTAATAAACAATAAACGGGCCTGGCCTGTCCAGCTAAGCAGACCAGCTGCTCACTGTCATACATGTCGATTGACCCATCAGCTCTATAGTTCACTATTAATGAAAATCATTCCATTTTCCTTATTATGTTCTATAGCAATTAACTCCTGGATAAGTTTTTGAAGGCAAAATGGATTTGTAGTGGTCATTCAATTTACTAGTAAATCAGCTATGGCCTCTATCCCTCTTACGTCATTCTCCACCATAAAGCGTTTCTTCACGAAATGGTTATCAACAGAAGTCTCTCTGTCACTCATTCCTGTATTTGTTCAGACAGCTGACATTCTGACAAATGCTCTAGGGACTACATGATTCTGCTCCCTTAGATATAAACTTGAAGTAGTGGACCAGTTTTCAATGCAGCTTATCACCTATGATCTGATCAGGATTCAAATCTGATTCCAAACAGATTTATTACAATATCAAATCAAGAAATAAATTAGGAAACAACTGAGGGGTCCCTCCCTTCAAGTGCCACCTTTTCTGTTATAGCTGTACTCTGAAGGATCAGTTACACGGTTCAGGGAAATTATTCCCTGTTCATCTCTTGTATCTCCTTGTTGAGACATGGCAACATCCCTTCCCCCTTTCATGCATCCCGAGTTAGTTTTTCATGTTTAGTTAGATTTTGGTTTGTTCTAAACTTCAATATCTCTACTGTGTTCATTCTTGTATGTCAATGCAATGATCTCAACATTCTGGTCTTTACAGTACTTAGTTTAATGTTTGTGTTTTCCACTCCATTCTGGGACCATTTTGCAGTCCCTTCATCTTGTCATTCTAATTAGTTCATTCTTGATTAGTATTGTATGGTTTGAGAGAATAGTGCAATTGCCCAAGACCAAGTCTCATCTCCCTAGCCCTACTCCAAGTGGCTTTGGTACTTTACTGCCCAGCATTCAAAATAACAAAGCATTACTAGCTTTACTACTCGTGTCATCAGCTTTTCCTTTATGCTATATTGGCATTTTTCAATCACAAATAACATACATGAGCATTCCTCGAGTTAATCCACCCAACATGAATCTTGTTATTTACATTTCCCAAGTGTCTTCAAATAATTTTCGACGTGATTTGATCTATACTTTTCACCTCCAAAGTTATTGTTAGCACACTTCTAGTCAAACTTCATTGTTGTAATTGCATGTAGGTAATAATAGGATTTTGTGTTTCCAAATAATTTTCAATGTAAATTTCTCTTGATTTAATTTCCTTTGTTCGTGTACAGAAAGCATCGATCCTTGAAGATTGGCTCAAGGGATTATGCTCCTCTGGTGAGAGCATGGTTGATGTTCAAGATAAGTCCGTTTCAGACCGAAAAAAAGTGATGATATCCAGCGCAATACAGTCGTTAATAGAAGTGTACGAAGAAAAACAACAGGATGCAATCGCTCAGAAGTTTGAGGAATTGAAGAATAATATATGAAGGTGGAATTATTAAAGTAGTCCATATAAATATTTGTTTTGTTTAATAAAGTCCAATGTATACAATAAGAATTTTTATGTATAATAAATTTATATTGAAGATTGGAGAATCTAATACATTGATAATATTAAAAGTCACAACTTTTAACAAAAAATGAATATTTATTAATTTCTTATGGTGCGTGCGCACTTAGAAAAAATGATATTTGTTTTAAGGCCTTCTAATCATTATTTTCCCATTTTAGCAGGTGCAAATGAAGGGCCATGGGAGCCTTTTTATCGTGAGCACTTGTTTCAGGTTTTGGGAATGATAATTGTTACACGGCATACACTTTATGTAATAATGACGATCAAGACCTTTTACTATGCTAGACTTAGAAAATATAAATCTGATTTGTTAGATATAAGCCAACCAGCAGTTTTACCTCACATTGCATTGATATCTTTTAAAAAAATAATTAAAAATAAAAATTAAAAACATAATAAAATTCTATTTTAAATAATGTTAAAAATTACATATCCTAAAAAGAAGATATAATAACCATATTTTTGCTATAAATGGCAGAGATTTTATTTTTTTTTAAACCTGAATTCATTAAATAGAAAATGTTTAAAATCGACATGAAAGTTATGGGAATAAGTTGTTGAAATCAATTTATTACTTTCATGCCTTTTGAATTTCATATATGTCAATTTTAAAAATTAAAATTAAATATAAATTAGAAGTGTTAAAATTTGTGTATGAGGAAAATATTAGAAAATAATAAATAGGATGAAAATTAAAAAAATAATTTAATTTAGAAATAATTATATTTGAGTTCGTCTTAAAGAAATAGATTTCTTCAATTGGATATGTACTTGTTTTATTTTTTTTATTTATATGACAAATGCCATATTTAACTGAAAAATAAGGGACCAATGCCATTTGTGTTTTCTATTCCCTTTTATCAATAATTATAGGATACATTTTGTGGTACAGAAATGTTAGAACCAACAAAATGAATAGCTAGTTCATAATTTATTTATACTAAAACTTCTTCAATTTTAAGGTTTTTAACAAGTCTAAGGCCCCTTAACAAAATCCCAGAACTCAGCATTAAAAGCTGAGCAACAATTAAGCTTCTTGATGAACCCAGGATACAACTTTCCTGGTATTTATCTAACTTTTGGGTCAAACTTTGGAGGATGATGTTTCATGAATCATGGCAATTCAAGATATTTATCTACTGCATCTTGATCATATTTTAAGAGCTCTAACACTTAGGCCATACTTGCTGAAAATTTAGCAGTTGCTTCAACTTATTTATGTCTATCCCATTTTCTAATTTAGATAAACATATCATATATATGTTAGCAAACTTACTATTCACATACGTATACATGTACATATTAAATCATAGTCACACAAATCCCTGTTTAAAGTACCAAATAGTTCATACTAATAAACAATTATCTATATAAATTATAATGAAGAAATGTGAATAAAGTAAGTACTTTCATTGTATGACTTAAATAATTTAAAAAAAATTAAATTTACACTTCTATTGTTTAATTTGTGAAATCTTAAAGGTATTAAATTCTCTAAAAAACATTTTATTGAATTTAAATTTTGTAAATAAAGTGAAAACTAATATATATATATATATATTTTTAAAATGTAACATCCCTAATATATACATAAAGATTCACTTGGGTGCCTCACCTTTTATGCACGTGGTAGCCTATATATATATGCTTAGGTAGATAATCTACATCTGGTGAATAAGAGAATTAACGTGTATAAGGCATTTGGACTTAATAAATCATCTTAGTATTCATGCATACAAAGTATATACTTGTTGTCTTGGTATAGACACTTGGTCATAAATTATAAATCATAAATATATATGTACATAGATACTCAACAACTCTTATCATTCATAAGAACACATAGAAATCCTTTTCTTTCTCAAACGTAAACTATAGTTTGAAAATAACACCATCATAAGTAAATACGTAAATAATCATTTAATACAAATTAATCTTGTTGTCAATAAAAAAAAAAAGTACAATAATTGATACTTATAGAACACAAGGTATAACTCAAAATAGTTATTAACTCTATTTAAGCCTAAGAGCAGTCCCAACATTATAACTATACAAAGACAAAGCTCACAAAAGAAAACAATTAGAGAGAGTGCGCTCCTCTGAAGAATTCAACCATATGCTTTCAAGGACTCAACGAGTTGGACTCAAGGTCACCAATGCATGAAAGATACACTATCGCAAGGCTGGATTGTAGAATCACATGTCTTCCTTTAATACTAGGGTCTATGCCTTAATTTAGTATTGATTCATCTATACACACACAGCAGACAAGCAAACAGAGAAAGACACAAAACATATAAGAGGGTGAGTTAATGTAATAAATAAAACAATTCAAGTCACTCAACAATCCATACAATGGATTTATTCTCAATCACATTCATAGCACCTAATATCAGTCAATCCAACAAATCAAACAGCATAACATAACCAAACATATGTTGGATGATGCATGATGCAAGTCCTTATAAAATTTACTCTTTATTTAGTCACTGATGTAATGCATGGGGATCCCAGTTACTCGGAACATCATCATCATCTTTACAATTTCTTTCTTTTAACGTCAGATACAGTTGGAGGACTCCATTCCCTATTTCTCATTAAAGCACATTAAAATTATTCATCAATTTGTTGACAACACACACCAAAAGGCGTCCCGTTCAGGAATGGACCTACCACGACCCTGGTAATGCTTGCTCTTATCAAGATTAGTGAAGGTTTGTTGGCAACTTGGCCCAGTCACGGTATCTACTCCGTGCCATTGGTAGTGAATGTGTACGATTGTCGACAAAGAAGTGTGTGTGATAATTGACACCCAAATGGATGATGATGTGCCTAAATGTGATATCCTCCAAAAGAAAGAGGAAGTTGAATGAAGAAGTGGTGATGGTAAAATGTGCAAGGCTAATTAAGTTAATTTGTTTGTTCATGCATCATGACATGTGCTAAGGAAGTTGTCGAAGCTATAGTTTGGCACAACTAGGGAATGCGGAGCATTCAGGTTCAAGGGAAGGACCTTAGGGGTAGTAAGGAATGCTACAAAATATAGGCAATAGAGAAGGTCCATCACGATTAATGTAGTGAAATGTTAATATAGACAAGTAAATATAAGTGCAGTTCTGAAATGATTTGGGAGATTCAGAGGCTGGAACAAAACTTTATTATAATATATACTAAATTCATAAAATATACAAGTCCTAAAGTCAATGGGATTATAACAACACACAAAAAGAAGAAGAAAGGCAAAAATCCCACCAACACACAACGTTTCAGTATTAGTTTGGACTTAATATTTTGTGGTATGAAATTTAACAGAATGATAAGGAGTGTACCAGTCATCAAGGAAATGATTGGTGTATGTTCTAGTTCAGTGTATAAACAAAGAAATGTCAGCAGAAAAATATATTAATTGTGTTTTGAAATGGTGTTGTAGTGTGTTGTCTAGTGTGTAGTATTTCAGAGCGTTGGAGTGTAAGGTTAAAACTAGTGTTAAAATCTTAGCCTAATATGAATTTTTATCAAGTTACTGGGTGTAATTCACAAAAAAAAATGTAGAAGATGACAACACAAAATGCATCGGTCTATAGATAACTAGAGGTCAAGTTGATTCAAATCTTTATGTGCACACAATCAATGTGAAATTTCAAGTGTATGTTCTACATGGTAGTAAGTGTCACATATTTATGTTGAAGGAAACACAGCAAGTAGCATACAAAACACCGATTGTAAAATAGAATTCTTTTCTTGAAAATTTATTAATGAAGAACAATTTAAAAAATTACACAGCAAGTAAAGAACACATACAGTGATTATGCATACAACCTTTAGAATTTATCATGCACTAGGTGTAGTTTAATATCTATACAAGGGTAATAAGGTTCTCATGTTCATTTAGATGTGTCACACCATAGAACACTAAAACAAACACAAGATTTGGACACCAAAGCACAATGTACTCATAAAATCAATTTCAAATCGAGGGTAATAGAATTCTCAATGTCAACAGCATTCCAGTTAGGTCCATTTACAAAAATCAAACACACTAATGAGGGAGAAAGGAGCAGAGTTGCATGCAATCAAATTAGACACTCAATCACATTTTATACAATCACCAGAACACTTCCTAGTTCATTAATTCGTTCAAGGGATGGAAGAAAATGAAAAAAAAACTCCATGTATGCACACCGATCATTGAATCAAATAAGTTAATCAACTAAACATACAAATAGTTACATCACCACAATCACAACAGAAAACTTTTGGACTCCCCCTTACTTCAAATGCAGTTGCATGTAGAAGTCGCAGGCTAGTGCAGTGTGTAGAAGCTTCCCTTCATCAAGTTCCTGTCTTCTCTTCTTTGAATATGGAAAAAGTGTAGCAGAGTCTCAAATTCATGGTTCTCGCTTTGGAGGAAAGCTCCAAAGGAAATACCTTGAGCGTGCCAAAGATTTGAAGGGAAAATGAGTTCTATGATCTTTTTAGAAGTGTTGTAGCAATGATTTAAGCATCAAGGGTTTGTGCGCAACCCTCAACTTCTCAAAACATAGGGTGAAAGAGAGAGGTACGGTGGTTGCCTCTCTCTCGGTTTTGGTTTCTCTCCTTTTCTTCAAAATAAAGAAAGAGTGTTCTTAGGAGAGAGTGAAAATGTGGTTATCTCTCATATGCGAAAGGTTGAGAAAAGTTTGTCTTATGGGGTCAAACATGTACACATTATGATTGATCAAGAAAAAAGTGGTAATAATGAGGGTGGCTAGCATTAAAAACCCACTAAGGCTCTGTGTCTTCCACTTTCTCTCTCTTCCTAACTCGAATGTCTCTTTATATTCCCAAAGCCATCACACACTTGTCTTTCTCTCTTACAGTAATGACATGGAGATGAAAGGATGTCATTAAAATAACATTAAGTGAGTATAATGGTGATTAATAGAGGTTTTATTCACGAGTTTCTCCCTCCTCTCTCTTTATAACCCGAGTTGGTGGGTCATTAAACATCCTTAATGGCTAGTATCAAGGTGTCTCGAGTCACATTACTTAAGAAATAAATGAGTTCTAATGACAATGTCTAGTAAAATATTTATAGGCAAAGAATCTCAAGAGTCTTTAAGGAAGAAAAAGGGCACACGTGCATAGCACTCACAAAAGACATTAATAAATGTAATTAACGAATGTCTAACTTAATGAGACAGTGAGACATTTATGACGCCTATGTCCAAGCTTCCCTCTACATGCTAACATCTTTTTATTTACCAAAGCCACTACACTTAATGTTTGCAAGGTCAAACAAATATAAAGTTTGGAATAACGAGAAAAGGCTTTAATGCTCATTAAATGACTAGTTGGACACTAAGGATTTACAACCTCCACTGACCTCTTAGTTTCACGTGGTAAGCTTTAAATGCATCGCTCAGTGGGATTTAAGAAGGGAAATTAATGTGCCCTTTAATGGTCTCTAATGCATATTAATGAGATCTCAACTCATTATTAGCCTTTTAATTAAGGGTAGTTAGAGAATCAAGCCATCATAATAACTAAACACAAGAGAGAGTTAATTCTCCTTTTCCTGAAAACCAATTGGCATTTAATGAAGTAAGAGAATGGGCAAAGTTTAAGAAGGGAAGTTGAAAGGACACATTATTTATAACAAACAATCTTTCTCTTCACGTTGCACACAACTCTAAAGGTGTTAATATAAAAGACCAAAGAGCAGCATGTGTAATTAAAAAGGCCGAGAGGGTAAGCGAAGAGTTACAAGCCAGTTGTACCCCTTTAAAAAGAATTCAAAAGTCAAGGGTGGTCAAAATAGACTTTTAGTCTTCACACCCCTCATGTTACATCTCCGGATAAACGAAAGGTAACAAAAGAAGAGAGAAAAACAACTCTTACACACTTGGAAGGTAAAAAAATATATTAAGCACAAGTTCATATATATAACAAATAAATTAAACAGCTCAACGGAACAAAAAGTTCAAACAACAAAGTATCAAAGACTTAATCCACTCTAATATATAAAAAAACACATAAAATAGTAGGTTGAAAAACAATATAAGAGAACAAAGGAAAAAAAAATTTCCCCCCACTTTTGAAGTAGTGCACACTCGCAGACTAAGGTTTAGAAACTAACCAAAATTTTAAGGATGTTACAATATTTCCCTCCTTTAAAAAATTTTGTCCTCAAAATTTGGGTAACCTAAGTCAAATAGATGCAAATATGAATTCATCATCTCAATTTCTTGCTCCGTAACAACATTTTCTTTGTTAGCCGTTGGCACTTTTTAATACTCTTATCAATTTCTTTGTCCTATTATAGAAGCTTGTAACAGTTCTTCAATGTATAGGTTGCATTTTGAGCCATTATTAGATGAACTTCAATGCTTTGGTTCATCTTAGATTCTGTATCCCACACATCCAGGCCATACTATTGAGGCAATCAGTCTTAGTATTATTACCTGTACCTATTAGGGTACCCGGTACCGAGTACCCCTTAGGTATTCGGTACCGAGTACCCTCCAAACCAGATATTCCTTAAGATTCTCAGGTCTCGGTACCGAATAGTCACCATTTACCACTTGCATTAAATAATTAATATGCACTAATCTGAAGTAATAACGAGGATTATACTTAATCAAGAGGATAGTCAACAAGGCCTAAGTTATCCAGGCCCATCAGCCCAAAACAGTGGCTATAAAAAGGGAAGTACACAGTACATTATGGATTCTGATGTCATTCTTACTAAATATAGTAATCTCGCTTACGTAATACCGAACACTTACTTTACCATCGGAGTGCCTTTGCAGGTACCCTCCTCACCCTCAATTGATCACACCTCGGACAGATCGAATACTTCCAAGACAAGAAGACCGAAGACTGCTTTTACAACCCATTCCGGAGTCTGAAGACTAAGGGGTGTTCTCATATCCAGGAAACTAACCAAAATTTTAAGGATGTTACAATATTTCCCTCCTTTAAAAAATTTTGTCCTCAAAATTTGGGTAACCTAAGTCAAATAGATGCAAATATGAATTCATCATCTCAATTTCTTGCTCCGTAACAACATTTTCTTTGTTAGCCGTTGGCACTTTTTAATACTCTTATCAATTTCTTTGTCCTATTGTAGAAGCTTGTAACAGTTCTTCAATGTATAGGTTGCATTTTGAGCCATTATTAGATGAACTTCAATGCTTTGGTTCATCTTAGATTCTGTATCCCACACATCCAGGCCATACTATTGAGGCAATCAGTCTTAGTATTATTACCCAAATATAACGATTGTCAATTGCTAAGGTAGGAAAAATCTAGGTTGCTCTAAAACCAAACAATTCACTAAGACCTAATCAATAAGGGCATTACTCACCCTTACAAGTAGGGGAGAGTTGTAACACCCTAAATTTTATAATATTGTTAATTATTAATATAAATGTGTAAAATTGATATTTGAATGTGCATTGATTTTGTAATGATTTGAATGTAACTATGATTGTGAAGATGTATGAATATGTGGTTAAAATGTGATGTGGACTTGTGCTTGAGCATGATTGTTGATGATTAACTTGTGTTTGGGCTAGAGTTGTTTGAATATATAGGCTAAGTGTGGGTGTTGTAGGGTGTTCTTGCTATAGCAAGAGTATTCTCGCTGTAGCGAGAATGCCATGGGCGAAGAACATGAAACTGTGTCGTTCACATTGTAGCGAGAGAATTTTTGCTGTAGTGAGAAGGCATTGAGAGAAGGGGGTGAAACTGTTGCGTTCTCGTTGTAGCGAGAGGGTGATAGTGGAGGGTGCATTTCTAGGTGCAGTTTTGCTATAGCGAGATTCTGTAGAAACTAGAGTGCAGTTTTCTCTTAGATTTTTGCTGTAGCAAGAGTGTTGCAATCAGAAGGGTATTTGAAGGGTCTAGGATTTGGGAAACACATTCTCACTCTTCTCTCTTCATTTTCCTTTTGATTCTCTCAACTCAAAACTCATTTTTACTGATTAAATTATCTCTAAAGCGGTTTGGGAGTAAGATTAAAGATTAAAAACGAGTTTGGGGCATTTAGAGGTAAGTTTTGATGGTTAGTGTGACATCCTACTACCACAAACTCAAGTACAATGAATGTATATCTGAGGACATGGTACTTACTCGTAATATCTCTTGCACATATGGACGTATAATAGTTCAATTGTAGCATCTTTCGCACATATGGGCACATAATAATTAACGTATATGATTTAGATAATTAATAAAGGTAGAGGACTGATTAGTAAAAATAAGAGTAATATTAAACAGGATATAAATATTTAAGGATGTCTCCACATTACTTTTTGGACAAGTTCAGCGATCACATATAGTCATCAACACAACATAACTAAAAAAGCTAAATGAAAGTCTACAACATTAACAACACCTGGGAAGCATCATTAAAACAAATTTACAAAAGAGCAAAATGGACTACTATGTCTAAGTCCCTTCCCAAAACAGTCCCATCATACAAAAGAGAACACATACATATATAGAAAATGCTATTAGTCCAGAAGAGTATACTCCTCTGAGGGATCAGAGTCAGGCGAAGTGGATAGGGTAGCATCCAGGTTGGAATGTAGATTGGGCAGGTCCCTATCTACGTCTTCCATCCAAGTAGGAGTAGGTGGGGGTATATGAGGATGTGGAGGAGGCAGGGGTGCTGAAGGGCTACGATGTGAGGGTCTAGCTTCGTCGATGGGTGGCAATCAGTGGGGTGGAGTAGGAGGGCGAGGTCTAACATATGACTCAATCACCTGACCATCAACACAGTCAGGCTCAATGGAAGGAGGAAAAGAAGGTCGAGGTACATGAGAGTCAGGGGTACTATTTGGGATAGGTAGAGGGACAGGGACATCAGTGTCCATGGGAGCAGGGGCGGCCCTAGGTGGAATAAGGGGAAATGGTATACTAGTAGCAAACAAGAGTAAAAGGAAAACAATCTCGACAGGCATATATGTAATATAGCGGGTCTCCCAACCTATCTCAGTAACTGATCCAAGGGTCATCCTAGCGAACCCTTGGTAGATCGTTTGCTGGGTGGTATCATCATAGATCCACAAGTCATCCTCGGTCGGAGCACTAACACCTTCATCATGTCAGAACCCATCTACACACAATATACATAATGCACCGAACAAACAAACATCACCACGAAGAAGAAAACAAAGGAGAAAATGAAGGGTGAGTCCATAATTTCAAATCAAAGTACATGAAATACATGTAAAAGAAATATTACATTAGAAGTAAGCATATCAAAGAATCAATTCTGCATTTGAAATAAGACAAAATGGAATTCACTAGTATTTATAAATGAGATGATGCATGATGCAGGTAAATTATGGAGATTACTTCTTCTTTTATGATAATTTCTTGTTGTCATGCAATGCATGAGGATTCATGTACCATTTTCCTTTCAATTCACTTTCAATTTTAAGGCGATCGGAAGACTCCATTTCCTACTATCACATTTAGCACATTCAAAATTTTATGACAATTGTCAACCTTAAACTTTACGAGTGTCATTCAGGAATGGGCCTACTGCGATCTTAGTAACGAGGGTTCATGTCAGGCTTGACAAGGATTTGCTGGCAACATGACCCAGTCACAGTGACCTACTATGCGCCATTGGGTCACCCCCATTCGCCATCCCCAAGGCTCATCATCGAACCTAACACAAGCATCCCACAGCTGTGCCAGCTGTAGCCTTGATCTCACTCCTTCCTTCGTGAATATGATGAATGATGTCGTTGTGGTCTTTTTGAATATTATGATTCAATTTACCTTTTTATAACAATTCTAGCAAGCACACAAATTCATGAAGACAATAAAGATCATTCATGAGTTAATCGTTTATTATTACTTCCTGCACTATAAACTTACAATCATTTTATTTCATCAAATGACTTGAATTTATAATTATACCCTTCTTATCACTAAATCATTCCCTCCCTCCTAATTATTTAACATTTTCTTATTCTAATTTATTATTCATTTTCTTAGTGATTAATATCTAATTGAGAGTTTTCTTCTCTATTGGTGATAGGGCTAATCTCCTTATATCCTAACTTACTATTATTATTATTTATATATTTCATTTTTATTTTTATCTTAATTTCTCACTTCTCACTTATAAATACGTGAGACTCTTTTCTTCTCATTTACTAAAATATGTTTACGTATCTTCTTACTACTATGTATATATATATACATCTAATTATTCATTGAGCGTTTTCAGGAATGTTTGGATTTTACTATCTCACGGCTTCTTAGTATTTAAAAGTTTATTTTGTTTTGTTTCTAAGCGCATGCACATTCAAATTTTTTTATCACCTCTCAATAATAGATATTTGGTATCAAGTTAGAAAATAGGAAGGTCCGTAATTTTATGGGTTTTATACAAGTCATACCCCTTTAATGCATTGTACCAATTTGTCAAATCAAATTAATGTGCCTTACTTCTTCATACAGGGAAAACACAAATCCTTCACTACCTACTCCCATCATCATTTAATTTAAGCTTTAAAAATTCAATCCACACGTCAATTTTCGAGATTAAGGGATCAGGCCACTCAAATACCCATTTCTAAATTTGTTCCTCACCTCACACTTTTTAATGACTTCACATACCAGTTTCTAATTCTCGTCAAATTACCTATCACGCAAGGTTATATATTAAACTATCTTGCAATCACTACAAGAAAAAATAAATTTAACTACAAAAATTAGTTATAGAATTATTCCATAGCAAATCCCTAACTAATTAGTTAGGAATTAGCTAAAAATAAAAATTTTATAGCTAAATTTGCAAAAATAAGTGGCGCTTTATTGCAGAAAAAAATTGCTTCGATTTAATTACAGATTAGCTACAGGCTTTTCTGTAGCTAAGAAATTTTTAATTTAGCTACAGATTAACTAGAAAAAATTTTTGTAATAAAATTAACTTATGGTAGGAATAAGTGGCGCCTTATGGCAGAAAAAATTTGCTTGAAATTCACTACAGATTAGCTACGGACTTTTGCATAGCTAAATTTTTTTTAATTTAGCTACGAATTAGCTACAAAAATTGTTCGTAGCAAAATCAACTTATGGTGGGAATAAGTGGCGCCATATAGTGGAAAAAATTTGCTTGGGATTAACTATGGATTAGTTACAGACTTTTGCGTAACTAAAATTTTTTTAATTTAACTACGAATTAGTTACAAAAATTTTTTGTAGCAAAATTAATGTATGGTGGGAATAAGTGGGCACTTTATGGCGGAAAAAATTTGCTTGGGATTAGCTACAGACTTTTGCGTAGCTAAATTTTTTTTAATTTAGCTACGAATTAGTTACAAAAATCTTTCGTAGTAAAATAAACTTACAGTGGGAATAAGTGGCGCCATATGACAGGAAAAAATTGCTTGAAATTAGCTAAAAATTAACTACATACTTTTGCATAGCTAAAATTTTTTAATGTAGCTACGGATTAGCTACAGAAATATTTTGTAGTAAAATAAACTTATGGTGGGAATAAGTAATGCCTTATGACAGAAAAAATTTGTTTGGGATTAGCTACGGATTAGCTACATACTTTTGTGTAGCTAAAAATTTTTAATGTAGCTACATAAATTTTTTGTAACAAAATAAACTTATTGTGGGAATAAGTGGCGCTATATGACAGGAAAAATTTGTTTAGAATTAGCTACGAATTAACTACAGACATTTGCGTAGCTAAACATTTCTTAATTTAACTATAGATTAGCTACAAAAAATTTTCATAGCAAAATTTAGCTACAAAATATTCTTAGTATAGTTACAGAATAGATATAGAATGATTCGATAGAAAAATTTACATTTAAAAAATCTTAAGTTAGTTACAAATTAGTTTTAGAGCTTGTTTGATTTATGGTTTTTAAAAATAATATTTTAAAATAGTTTTATAAAATTATTTAAAGAAAAAAATAAAGTAAAATTTGTTTGGTATTTTAATTTTCAAAACTGATTTTAAGATGAGAAATAAAAAAAATTGTTTGATATATTTGTTTTAAAAAGTAAGTTTTAAAAACTAAAAAAATATATTTGTTTTTTTATTTAATATTATAAATTAGATGATATATATTTGATATTTAATTTTAGTAATTTTTATTTAAATATATTTTTATATGAAAAATAAAATATTTGATTAAAAAATTTTAAACCATTAAAGTTTAATATCATATATGAAACTAATTAATATTAAAATAAACAATAATGATTAATTTTAATATTAGAATAATTTTTAATAAAAATATAAATGGTAAAAATTTAACGAATTATGAAATAATTTAAATTATTAACCTATATATATAAAACACTCTAAAATCTATATAAATTAGATAACCTGCATGTATTATCAAAAAAATTAAATAAATAAATAAAATTAAAACTCCTTAAAAGTTATTTTTGTTTTTATTGATATTATTCATTAACCAAATCTAGAGTTTTATTTATGATAATTATAAATATAATTTCTTATTAAAATAAATTAAACTTTAATTTTAAACCATAAATAGGACTAATTAGAGTTAAATAATAAGATAAAATTATTATAATAAGATAATATTTTATATTTAATAAATGATGATGTTAAATTTAATTTTCTCTATCTTGAAATTAAATGGAACACATTTTTTTAAAAATTTTTAAGCATGCTAATTACGTGCTCCGGTAAATTTATATTTTTATGACTGAGAAAGATATATACAATAGAGTAAAAGACATGCGCTCAGTCAGTTAAATAATTTATTAATTTACGTTAAATTCAATTAAAAGTTTTTCTTTTAATATTAACTAAAATTTTTAATATATTTAAGCATAATTTGTTAATATATTTAAATAAAAATATTATTCTTTAATTTTTAAAAAAAATTATTAATATTTTTTAATTTATAATTTATTTAAATTTTAAAGTATTTGCAAAATATATAATATATTCTATGACAAATACATTATTTCATTAAGTACAATAAGGGTACACAAAAAAACTAAATTGTAAAAGCTCATACTATATTGTTTCTACTCCCAAGTATATACTACTTATAAAATATATATTCAACTTAAAACTAATTTAACTTGTTGAAATTTATTGAAATTATAGATTGTCAATTAACTTGTTGTTAAAAGTAATTATGATAAATTTGTAGAAAATATGGGCTCTCGAGTTAATACTTTTAAAAAAATATTAAAAATATATTTCTGTAGTCATGTTCACTAGATAAATTCTTAAAGATTATTTTTATGTTTTTAAATAAAATAACAACAATAATAATAATTTCACACTTAAAACTATCCTAAAGAAATTGTATTTATTTTTTTAAAAAAAAGTTCTTAAAAAAACATACAAAAATGGCCATTGTCTCTAAAAAAAACAACAATAAAAATATTGTTATTAACTAATATTTAATTTATTTGTTTTTACAAACAGTGAATATTAATATCAATAAAAACTAATATTAATTTTCCACATTTACCGATGTAGACCTAAACCATTTTTTTTATATATTTTTAAGAAAAAAAAAACTTAACAAACAACAAAGAGAAACATAAAGTAATAAATTTATATAGAAATTAATTAAAAGTGTAATTAAGTATTTTTTTAACTAATTGATTGAGATTAAGAATGTTAAGTTGTTCTATTTTGTGATAGGTTGGTAGGTGAGCTGCTTAAATAATGAAAATAAAAGTAATAAAAATATAGTTTTTTAATAAATTAAAAAAAGAATCCGAATTAAAATTCAATTAAAAAAGAAAATTTAAGTTAGACTTTAGAGTATGTAAAGTTTGAAAATAGAAAATAAATATGAGATAAATTGAAAAAAATTATAATCTAATAAGTTAATCTATGTTCAACTTAAGTAATTTTTAATTAGTTTGAAATATGTAATTCCAACCACTTACATTACTTTATAAATTAATTTTTTCTGTAAATTATAAAATTTATACATATGATCAAATATTATTGATGAAAACCTGACATGTCTTGAAAGTTGATGGGTTCAATTCAAATATGTACCCTAATTAAACTACAAATTGGTGGTGTTAGTTGCTATTTGTGTATTCATATCAACTGAGCCTTGTGTAACTAATAGGAGGAAAGTTATATCTATGGAGGCCATTTCTAATCCGTAAGTAATAGTAATAGTAATAGTAATATTATAATTTTAATTATGTATCATATTGTTATTTCCTTATATTTCACAACATATAAGAGATGGTTTGTCCCTCAAGAGTTGACTCGTGGCATTATGTCCTCTGTGCTAGTGAGGATGCTCAGGCCAGTAGAAAGGTGAAAAGACTATCCCACTGATATGAAAGATGCATTATTTCAAGAGTTTATGGTAATATCTTAATTGAGTTCTTTATATATGCTTTAAAAATAAAAGAGATATTAACTCATTCCTTTATTATTGTAGGAAAGATATCAATTTGCATCAAAATATGATCGCAATATGGCAAGACATGTTTGGGAGATGACAGGCAATGATCGCTATCCAGACATGTTGAAAAAGGCAAGGGCTAAAAAAGCACTAAGGGGATGAAAACTGAAGTTTGGGATGGATTAGTTAACATCTGGTTGTCCCCTCAATTGCAAAGGAAGTCAGAAGTTACTCGGAGGAATAGAGCCTCCATGCCAAACATAATATTGCACACAGGAGGATCCATTAGTGTACCTATTAGGGTACCCGGTACCGAGTACCCCTTAGGTATTCGGTACCGAGTACCCTCCAAACCAGATATTCCTTAAGATTCTCAGGTCTCGGTACCGAATAGTCACCATTTACCACGTGCATTAAATAATTAATATGCACTAATCTGAGGTAATAACGAGGATTATACTTAATCAAGAGGATAGTCAATAAGGCCTAAGTTATCCAGGCCCATCAGCCCAAAACAGTGGCTATAAAAAGGGAAGTACACAGTACATTACTGATTCTGATGTCATTCTTACTAAATATAGTAATCTCGCTTACGTAATACCGAATACTTACTTTACCATCGGAGTGCCTTTGCAGGTACCCTCCTCACCCTCAATTGATCACACCTCGGACAGACCGAATACTTCCAAGACAAGAAGACCGAAGACTGCTCTATAACCCATTCCGGAGTCCGAAGACTAAGGGTGTTCTCATATCCAGGAACATTTTGGCGCCCACCGTCGGGCTCGATTCAACCAACAGTAAAGATATTATGGTGCTTACAAGAAGTCAACAAGAAGGACCTATCAGGGCGAGAGAAATGTATGCGGTGATACTACCCCCAACCAACAACCCGAAGTGGTGGTAGAAAGGATGAGCCAGGAAGACCTCTCTTCTGTCATGAGGCAAATGAAAGCCGAAATAACTGAGCTGCAGAAACAGAGAGAGAGAGATGCACTGGAGTTATCGGCATTGAAGAGAGAAAATGCTAATCTGAGAAGTGAGATCAGATCGTATATACCAACTCATACAGCTCCGATTTCTCAAGAACAAGGGGATTCCTCTGCTCTGCAAGCTACAAAAACAAAAGCCCCACCACCAGTATCTGACTCAGACAGGTCTGGCCGAAATCCCTTCATCAGCTCTATCATGGAGGCAAGACTGCCTGAGGCCTGGAAAGGTCTAGTGTTAGAGAAGTACGATGGCACGACTGATCCCGAAGAACATGTAGACATTTTTTCGACGCAAGTTGGTCTCTACACTGACGAGGATGCACTCATGTGCAGACTATTTCCGACATCTCTCAGGGGACCAGCACTAAGTTGGTTCACCCGACTTCCCCCCTCTTCGGTTGACTCATTCACAACTCTTGTCACACGCTTTAAGCTTCAATTTGCTACAAGTCGGCCACATCAGTTGACCTCTATAGCATTGGTGAATATTTGTCAAGAAAGAGGAGAAACTCTTAGGGCATTCATGGACAGATTTGGTAAAGTTGCCCTCTCCATTCGAAATCTTGAGCCAGCTGTGGCTATGCATCACCTATCCACAGCCCTTAGGCCAGGACCCTTCGTTAATAGCATCTGCAAAAAGCCTCCGTCGGACTTAGATGAACTCAGGGTCCGGGCAACCAAATACATGCAGATGGAGGAACTAGCCGAATACCGAAGCCAGATAAGAACTGATCAAGGCTCCAGCCGAAGAGAGAGTGAAAGAAATAACCTAAAAAATAAAGAAAAAGAAAAAGGACTTGTTATTGACAGGGTCAACAGAGGACCTCGGTATACAAGCTACACTCCCTTAAATACTAACAGGGCAAAAGTGCTAGACCAAGCACTTAACACAGAAATAATGACCATGCCAAGAAGAGCAAATACCCCTCCCAGAGCTGACAAGACGAAAGTATGTAAATATCACCGAAACAGGGGTCATAATACTGAAGAATGCGCAGCACTCAAAGATCGGATTGAGGATTTAATTAAAGCCGGTCATCTCCATAATTTCGTGGCCCATCCCCCTTCCAGAGGAGATAATCATCGAGGTCCCAGACATGAAAGACAAAGAAGTAGGTCTAGAGAACCTCAAAGGCGGCCATACGAACCAGAGAACCAACCTCGCCGAATTATTAACACAATAGCCGGTGGCTTTGCAGGTGGAGGCGCCACCAACTCGGCTAGAAGACGACACCTAAGAAATGTGAGATCAGTAAATCACATCTCTTTAGGTAGTCGGGTCCGCATCCCCCCAATCACATTTACTGACCAGGATTTTCAAGGGGTAGATCCCGTACAAGATGATCCTATGGTCATAAGTGTAGATATTAATAATTGTACAGTCAAGAAAACATTGATAGACCAAGGTAGTTCTGCCGACATTTTGTATTGGAAAACTTTCCAACAAATGGGCATACCAGAGGAAGAACTCAGAGAATACCATGAACCTCTGGTTGGGTTTGCAGGGGAGAGAGTCGAAACACGAGGATGCATTGACTTATACACTTTGTTCGGGTCTGAACGAGAAGGGAAATGCATCAAAATAACTTACCTGGTGGTGGAAGCCAACACTTCCTACAACATACTCCTCGGACGCCCTTCTCTCAACAAATTAAAGGCCATAGTTTCGACTCCACATTTGGCTATGAAGTTTCCATCAGACCAAGGTCGGATTGTAACTATTCATGCCGATCAAAAAACCGCCCGAGAATGTTACTTTGCAAGTCTTCGGGTCAGACCGACACCTCGGGGAGATGTGAATATAGTATCCCCTGAACTCAACAATGATATGAAAGATATAGAGCTTGATCCTAGGATCGATGAAGGCCCCCGAGTAGAACCGAATGAAGGAAAGAAATCAATACAGCTAGGCGTCCTTCAAAGACAGGACACATACCTCGGCATCGGTTTAACTGATCCTGAACAAGATATCATTCAAGAAGTTCTGTGGAAAAATAAAGAACTCTTTGCATGGACCGCTGCCGACATGCCAGGCATTAATCCAAGTTTTATGTGCCATCACCTATCTGTATACAAAAATTCTCGCCCGATAGCACAAAAGAAGAGAAAAGTCGGGGGAGAAAGAGCCAAGGCAATTAAAGAGGAGACCGGCAAATTATTGAAAGCAAATTTTATCCGAGAAGTGACGTACTCTACCTGGCTAGCAAATGTAGTCATGGTAAAGAAAGCAAATGGAAAATGGCGAATGTGCACAGACTTCACGGATTTAAATAAAGCTTGCCCAAAAGATGCCTATCCTTTACCAAACATTGACAAATTGGTTGACGGAGCAGCAGGAAAGAAATTCTTGAGCTTTACGGACGCGTACTCGGATATAATCAAATTCGGATGTATCGGCCAGATGAAGAAAAAACAGCCTTCATTACGGAATCAGCAAATTACTGCTATAAGGTGATGCCGTTCGGTTTGAAAAATGCTGGAGCTACATACCAACGCTTAATGGATAAAATATTCAGTAAACAGATTGGCAGATGTATGGAAGTTTATGTTGATGACATGGTGATAAAATCCGCCTCCATACAAGAACACCAAGCACACCTCGCTGAGGTATTTGCCGAAGCACGCAGGTATAACCTCAGGTTTAATCCAGAAAAATGTGTTTTCGGTGTATCAGGGGGAAAGTTCCTTGGCTTTATCTTATCAGAAAGAGGAATCCAGGCCAATCCGGACAAGTGTCAGGCCGTAATAAGTATGAAAAGCCCGAGCTCTACCAAAGAAGTCCAAAGATTAGTAGGACGAATGGCAGCCCTATCTCGGTTTCTACCTAAATTAGCCGAAATAGCTCGTCCATTTACTACATTACTAAAAAGGGCACAGAAATTCCAATGGACCGACGAATGTGAGAAGGCTTTCCAACATTTCAAGTCTATACTAGCAACACCGCCAGTCCTATCTAAACCAATTGGTCAAGAAGATATCATTGTTTATCTTGCAGTATCACCAATGGCCATCAGCTCGGTATTAATGCAAGAAACTCCTGACCCCATCCTCCTATATTTTACCAGTCGTACACTACTCGGTGCAGAGACTAGGTATCAAATAATTGAGAAGGCGGTCTTAGCCTTGGTACATACATCTCGGCGTCTTCGACATTACTTTCAAGGATACCGAATTGTCGTCAGAACCGATTGCCCAATCGGTAAAATGCTGAGAAAACCTGAGCTGGCAGGAAGAATGATGGCATGGGCGGTTGAATTATCCCAATTTGACATACGTTTTGAAGCAAGGGGCGCTATCAAAAATCAAAATTTGGTCGAATTCATTAATGAGTTACATCCTGACCAAAAGACGAGTACTGATCAATGGACTTTATACGTAGATGGATCATCAAACCAACATGGAAGTGGAGCCGGAATCGTCCTAAAAGGACCAAATGGGGTCACCTTGGAACAATCGCTACGTTTCGGCTTCAAGACCTCCAACAATCAAGCTGAATATGAAGCACTGCTAGCCGGACTTCGTTTGGCTCAAGAAATAGGGATTAAGAGAATAACCTGCCTCAGTGACTCTCAGGTGATAACTTCCCAAATTTCAGGGAATTATCAAATCAAGGATAATACACTGCTATGTTACTTCCAGGAATACCAGAAATTGCGTGCAACCTTTGATGAAATAGCAGTCCAGCACACACCGAGATCCTCTAATGAAGAGGCCGATCGACTAGCTAAGCTAGCAAGCACTCGTTGTCACGACCCCTTTTTATAAGGGACCGAGAACATTGTTTCTACACCACATACTTATTTAAAATAGGTAAATAGCAGAGAATATAAGTATAAAAAAAATTCACTTCTCATTCAAAGTAAAAATGAAGTTCCTTACAACAAATATCCAACAGATCAACATAATATTACATTTAGTTTATAATATTCAAAATACCAAAAAAAAATTATAATACGTGACTCCCTCGACATGAGGTCTCATATATAAAGAAAAAGGACTTTGATGCATTATTACTCAACTCCAGCTTCTAACTTTTCTTCACTGGCCCCTCAGCCTGTGAAGTAGATGTAACACCTGCTACATCTGCTCACGTACCACCATACGATCATCGCAGTACACACGCACACAACGACATAGAAAGAAATGCAAGGGTGAGCTTACCAAACATAAAATAAAATTATATATATATAGAGCAAAATATTTTCTCACAAAGAATAACCCCATGCATTTCCAGCCCATCTAATGCACAAGCATGAAAACGGCTTCCAACGGTTTCACACCTAAGTAATCCGAAGGAACCGAGCCGGTCGGGAGCGACCCATTCCGGATCTGATCCGTGACAAAGACAAAGACAAAGAAATTTCAAGATGAACTTACCGTTACATGTCTACCCACCTAAACATGTAACTCGGCTCTATAATGATGCAAAACATATATCTCAGCATGATGCATGCCACCAAAATTATTTTAACAGCTCAACTACGGCAAGTTTATAATAGATCAGCCAAAATCTCAGCATTTTAAACTAATTAACAACGATTCTGACTTAGAAAATAGCTTTTATTCAATAGATCTAACAAAATCATATCAAAATATCTTGAAATAACATATTAAACCGTTCAAAACATAGTTCATAGGTTAAAGTAAACTCCCCTTACCTCAGAAAGATGATTCACACTAGATCTACCGAATATTACTTGATTATAACAAAATTCACCGAAGATTCAGCTTTAGAACGGAGTTTCTCCTAAGAACACCATGAATTTCTATAAGAAAGAGAAGGAGAAGAGAAACGAACGGTAAATCTAGCTTCAAACTTAAAGAAACTTACTTCCAATCCTTCAGAATAGATGTAGAATCTCAGATCTGGCGAGAAATCTAAGTTTAGGAAGGTTTAGTATGAGAGAAATGGTGGTTTACGGCCTTAGAACCTTTGAGAACCTTGGATAGAGGTGAAGAAATGAAAATTTCGTGTGAAGCCCCTTTTTATAGAAAATTTTCGAAATTTACTGTTCACGCGGAATTTACTGTTCATCGCTGGAAACACTGTTCACCGCCTTACTGTTCACTGCCTAAAAATACTGTTCAGGGCACTATTCACGCCGGAAAACACTGTACACGCGTACTGTACACGCACTGTACGCGTATGTGACGTCACCGATGACGTCAGCAGTCACTGTACATACGCGGTTGGCACTGTTCATACACGGTTTGTACGCGGTTTGCACTGTTCACACGCGGTTTGCACTGTTCATACGCGGTTTGCACTGTTCACACGGTACTGTTCACTTTTTTTTTTTTTTTTAAAAAAAAAAAATAATTTCAACTCCATCTAAATATATTCCAATACTAAATAATCCTTCAATTAACATTGAACAAGTATAAAATATTATAGATTACTCAATAATAAATTAGAAGCCTGACAATTCTCCCCCCGAAAATAAATTTTCGTCCTCGAAAATTTCATTCCCCAGAGAAAAGATGAGGATACAACTCTCTCATTCTTTCTTCTAACTCCCATGTGGCATCACCAGTTATTTGGTCCCAAACAACCTTTACTAACCGAATAGACTTACCTCTAAGTTTCTTAACTCTAGTTTCCTCGATACGAGCAGCTAGGACCTCCACAGACAAGTCATCTCGTAACTCCACAACATCAGGCTCAATTACATGAGACAAATCTGGAACATACTTCTTTAGCTGCGCCACATGGAAAACATTATATATTCCAGACAACTGAGGTGGTAACGCTAATTCATAGGCTACTGGTCCTCGACGATGTAATATCTGATACGGTCCTATGAACTTAGGTGTTAACTTCTTGGCTCTTAAGGCTCGCCCCACACCTGTAGTGTGTGATACTCTTAAGAATACATGATCACCAACCTCAAATTCTAGGGATCTTCTGCGTCGGTCAGCATAAGATTTCTGTCGACTTTGGGTAGCTCTTAGCTTTTCTCTAATAAGTTCAACTTTCTCCTTAGTTTCTTGCAGCATTTCAGGTCCAACCATCAAATGTACTCCATCTTGGAACCAACAGATAGGGGTTCTACACCTTCTACCATATAGAGCTTCAAATGGTGCCATATCTATACTCGAATGATAGCTATTATTATAAGTGAATTCTACCAAAGGAAGCATATCCTCCCAATTACTCCTCTGTTCTACAATGCAAGTCCGCAATAAGTCTTCTAAGGTCTGAATAGTACGCTCAGATTGACCATCTGTTTGCGGATGGTATGCAGAACTCAACCTCAACTGTGTGCCCATAGATTCTTGGAAACTCTGCCAAAACTGGGAAGTGAATCGAGGATCCCTATCAGAGATAATACTAGAAGGTACTCCATGCAACCTGACAATCTCTCTAATGTACAATTCTGCTAATTTCTCCAAGCTAAAGGTCATGTTAATTGGCAAGAAATGTGCACTCTTGGTTAGCCTATCAACTATGACCCACACTGCATCATGATTCCTAACTGTTCTAGGTAGATGGGACACAAAGTCCATAGTCACATGGTCCCACTTCCACTCTGGAATTTCTATCGTTTGTAACTCTCCTGGAGGGCTTTGGTGCTCCGCTTTTGCCTTTTGACAAGTCAAGTAGGCTTTAACAAACTCAGCTATCTCTCGCTTCATGCCTGGCCACCAAAACATCTGCTTTAAATCTTGATACATCTTGGTAACACCAGGATGAATGTTGAGACTACCCTTATGTCCTTCTTCTAGAATTGCTCTCTTTAATTCAGTATCTCTAGGGACACAAACTCGACCTTGACATCTGAGAATACCATCAACACCTTTACTGAAACCCTTTGTCTTATCTGTCCCTAAGAGAAATACAATCCGACATAACATTGGATCCCACAATTGTTTATCTTTAATTTCCTGTAAGAAATTATTAGTCACCATAATTCGGCTACAACTAATCTTTTCGGGTGATAAGTCCACATGTATGTTCAGGTCTCGGAATTGTTCTACCAAAAGGGTTTCACTGACTCTTAGGGAGAATGCCTGAACCACATTCCTACTTAATGCATCGACCACCACGTTAGCTTTTCCTGGATGGTATTGGAGCTGAAAATCATAATCCTTAAGGAATTCCACCCAACATCTCTGCCTCATATTTAACTCTCGCTGATCAAATAAATACTTCAGACTCTTATGATCACTATATACATCGAACTGAGCTCCATAAAGATAGTGTCGCCACACCTTCAGAGCAAAGACTACAGCAGCTAACTCAAGGTCATGAATCGGGTAATTTCGCTCATGAGTTCGTAATTGACGAGATACATAAGCTACCACTCTCTTATCTTGCATCAACACACATCCCAATCCCTGATGAGAAGCATCACAGTACATCTCAAACGGTCGACTAGTATCAGGGAGAATCAACACCGGCGAAGAAGTTAGTCTCTGTTTTAACTCATTAAAGCTTTGCTCACATTCCTCAGTCCACACAAAGGGTTGATCACGGCGAGTTAACCGTGTTAATGGTGCAGCTATCTTCGCGAATCCCTCTATAAATCTCCGGTAGTAACCTGCTAGGCCCACAAAACTACGAATCTCTGAGGCTGTCTTCGGCCTTTCCCATTGCAACACCGCTTCAACTTTGGAAGGATCAACTGCAATTCCTTTAGCTGAAATAACATGACCAAGGAACTTCACTTCCTCTAGCCAAAACTCACACTTAGACAGTTTAGCATACAACTGTTTTTTCCCTTAAAACATTAAGTACAGTCCTCAAATGCTCTTCATGTTCTTCTGACGAATTAGAATAAATTAAAATATCATCAATAAAGACTACCACAAATCGATCCAGGAAAGGTCTAAAGATCCGATTCATGTAGTCCATAAACACAGCTGGAGCATTTGTAACTCCAAAAGGCATCACTATATACTCATAATGACCATATCTAGTGCGAAAAGCAGTCTTAGGAATATCTTCATCCTTCACTCGGATCTGATGGTACCCAGACTTCAAATCAATCTTAGAGAATACCTTAGCACCTCTCAGCTGGTCCATCAAATCATCGATTCGCGGCAATGGGTACTTGTTCTTAATTGTCAACTTATTCAACTTACGATAATCCACACATAATCTAGAACTTCCGTCCTTCTTTTTCACCAAGAGAACTGGGGCTCCCCAAGGTGATACACTTGGTCTAATCATCTGTTTACGCATTAGATCCTCGATCTGCTCCTTAAGCTCAATTAACTCTTTTGGCGCCATTCTATACGGTACTACAGACACTGGCTCAGCTCCAGGAATCAAATCTATAGCAAACTCTACCTCTCTACGTGGAGGTATTCCAGGAATATCCTCTGGGAAAATCTCAGGGAATTCTCGTACTACTGGTATTGACTGAAGGCTTTGCTCCACTTCTGCATTCATAACTCCCAACAAAACAAAACAAGATACTCCCTCACCTAAGGATGTTTCTACTTGGCGAGTAGAAATTAATTCTACACAATCTTGCTGCTCAGGAAAGATTAAACACCTCCGGCCACAATCAATTAGCACACGATTGGCAGTTAGCCAATCCATACCCAAGATTACATCTAACCCTGACATCGGGATACAAATAAGATTTACTTTGTATCTTCGTCCCTCAATTGCTATGGGACACCTAACACAAACCGTCGAAGTCTTAATTGAACTTAAAGTAGGTGTCGATACTACTAAGTCACATCCTAGATCGCCCACCGGTAATCCTAAGTTTCTCACACAATTGTCCGCAATAAAAGAGTGTGTGGCTCCAGAATCAAATAATACAGAAAGAAAAGTACCTTCTTAGCGCCCTTACCTCCATTACCATAACTGCTAGCAGCTCTACTAGATGGAGCCTTCCCAACTCCACCAACATCCTCCGCATTAAGACTCTCTATAATGGTGGCTTGATCCACCAAGTCAGCAAACTCCGTGATCCTGAGTGGGATCAAAATCCTCTTTATGTCAGTTCTCAGCCCGTCTGAAAAACCTCTGACATCTCCACCCCTCTGAAGTCGGGTGAGAATAAAATCTGTAGAGCCGCTCAAACTGTATTGCATACTCATAGACTGATGAGTTTGCTTGCACCAAGTTTAGAAACTCTCGTTCTTTGGCAGCACGAACATGAGAAGGGAAAAACTTTCCCAGAAAACTACTTCTAAATACAGCCCAAGTAATGACTTCACCTCGGGCCTCTAGCATAGTACGAGCTCCGTGCCACCACATCTCTGCATCTCCTATCAGCATATACGTAGCATATATCACCTTTCTCTCCTCGGCGCAACCCATGGTTAGGAAGATCTTCTCAATCTCCCTGATCCAGAGTTCAGTAGAATCTAGTCCATCCACTCCTGTGAATTAAGGAGGATCATTCTTTCTGAACTCTGACAACCCATGGTATTCAGGAAGAGGTGCAGCTGAGGCAGTAGCTGCTGCTGCGCTGCTGCTGAATCATATCTAGACTCTGCCTAACAGTGGCTGCCATGGCCTCCATGGCATGAGCCATTTGGTTCACATCAGCAGGAGGAGGATTTGCAGCAGATCTTCTTGGTCTAGCCATTCTAATATATAGACTAGCTTAAATTACTAACGTTTAACACATTCAGCAATACCACCACATAGCTATATTCACAGATTCAGCTTACAGTGATATATTCATATTTAGTATATCATAAAAATTTAATCAATTTAGTACTCAGTATAACAACATATCAACATTCACATAGCATAGCAAACACACTCATTTCAGCAATCATTTACAGCTTAGCTTAACAGTCTCTTATTCACACAGTACGACTCACCTATAGCTCACCCAAGTATCATATACCAAGTTTCCTACATCAATCATGTCTGAGAATCGAGGTGATCAAGCTCGTTCCCTCACAACTTGATGAATAGAAATCATGATATATGATTCACAGCTAAAACTCACATGTTTAATATGCACAACTGACGCCTAACAACCTCACCCTGTAGGTTTACCTAGACCATGCTCTGATACCACTAAAATTGTCACGACCCCTTTTTATAAGGGACCGAGAACATTGTTTCTACACCACATACTTATTTAAAATAGGTAAATAGCAGAGAATATAAGTATAAAAAAAATTCACTTCTCATTCAAAGTAAAAATGAAGTTCCTTACAACAAATATCCAACAGATCAACATAATATTACATTTAGTTTATAATATTCAAAATACCAAAAAAAAAATTATAATACGTGACTCCCTCGACATGAGGTCTCATATATAAAGAAAAAGGACTTTGATGCATTATTACTCAACTCCAGCTTCTAACTTTTCTTCACTGGCCCCTCAGCCTGTGAAGTAGATGTAACACCTGCTACATCTGCTCACGTACCACCATACGATCATCGCAGTACACACGCACACAACGACATAGAAAGAAATGCAAGGGTGAGCTTACCAAACATAAAATAAAATTATATATATATAGAGCAAAATATTTTCTCACAGCAATAACCCCATGCATTTCCAGCCCATCTAATGCACAGCATGAAAACGGCTTCCAACTGGTTTCACAGCCTAAGTAATCCAGAAGGAACCGAGCCGATCCAGGAGCGACCCATTCCGGTATCTGGATCCAGACAGCACAGCACAGCAGCTCAGCATGAACTTACCGTTACATGTCTACCCACCTAAACATGTAACTCGGCTCTATAATGATGCAAAACATATATCTCAGCATGATGCATGCCACCAAAATTATTTTAACAGCTCAACTACGGCAAGTTTATAATGGATCAGCCAAAATCTCAGCATTTTAAACTAATTAACAACGATTCTGACTTAGAAAATAGCTTTTATTCAATAGATCTAACAAAATCATATCAAAATATCTTGAAATAACATATTAAACCGTTCAAAACATAGTTCATAGGTTAAAGTAAACTCCCCTTACCTCAGAAAGATGATTCACACTAGATCTACCGAATATTACTTGATTATAACAAAATTCACCGAAGATTCAGCTTTAGAACGGAGTTTCTCCTAAGAACACCATGAATTTCTATAAGAAAGAGAAGGAGAAGAGAAACGAACGGTAAATCTAGCTTCAAACTTAAAGAAACTTACTTCCAATCCTTCGTAATAGATGTAGAATCTCGGATCTCGGCGAGAAATCTAAGTTTAGGAAGGTTTAGTATGAGAGAAATGGTGGTTTACGGCCTTAGAACCTTTGAGAACCTTGGATAGAGGTGAAGAAATGAAAATTTCGTGTGAAGCCCCTTTTTATAGAAAATTTTCGAAATTTACTGTTCACGCGGAATTTACTGTTCATCGCCGGAAACACTGTTCACCGCCTTACTGTTCACTGCCTAAAAATACTGTTCAGGGCACTATTCACGCCGGAAAACACTGTACACGCGTACTGTACACGCACTGTACGCGTATGTGACGTCACCGATGACGTCGGCGATCCTTGTACATACGCGGTTGGCACTGTTCATACACGGTTTGTACGCGGTTTGCACTGTTCATACGCGGTTTGCACTGTTCACACGGTACTGTTCACTTTTTTTTTTTTTTTAAAAAAAAAAAATAATTTCAACTCCATCTAAATATATTCCAATACTAAATAATCCTTCAATTAACATTGAACAAGTATAAAATATTATAGATTACTCAATAATAAATTAGAAGCCTGACAATTCTCCCCCCGAAAATAAATTTTCGTCCTCGAAAATTTCATTCCCCAGAGAAAATTTCATTCCGCCTTACTGTTCATCGCCGGAAAACACTGTACACGCGTACTGTACACGTATGTGACGTCACCGATGACGTTAGCAGTCACTGTACATACGCGGTTGGCACTGTTCATATACGGTTTGTACTGTTCATACGCGGTTTGCACTGTTCACACGCGGTTTGCACTGTTCATACGCGGTTTGCACTGTTCACACGGTACTGTTCACTTTTTTTTTTAAAAAAAAAAAAAATAATTTCAACTCCATCTAAATATATTCCAATACTAAATAATCCTTCAATTAACATTGAACAAGTATAAAATATTATAGATTACTCAATAATAAATTAGAAGCCTGACACTCGTCGGCCTGGACAACTTCAGAGTATCATCCAGCAGGAAATAGCCGAGCCAAGTATATTGAAGAAAGAGTGTTTTTTCATAGATAATCCGGCCGATTGGAGAAAAGATATCATCCAATATCTCAGTGATAATGAGCTTCCTACATACCCGGATAAGGCAAAAAAGATAAGAACTCAATCTGCGAAGTATACCATGATTGGCCAAGACCTATATAAAAGGGGAATCTCCACCCCTTTACTCAAATGTCTCGGCAAGGATCAGGCCGAATATGTATTAAAAGAAATACATGAAGGAATATGTAGTACACATTCCGGCGGACGAACAACAGCTCTGAAGATTATTAGGGCCGGATATTATTGGCCGACACTCCTCCAAGATGCAGATCAATTTGTGAAGAAATGCATACCCTGCCAACAACATGGTCCCTTGATTCATCAACCAGCTGAAAACCTCCATTCGGTTGTCACACCTTGGCCCTTTGCCATTTGGGGGATGGATCTGCTCGGACCCTTCCCCATAGCAAAGGGGCAATGTAAGTTCTTAGTCGTTGCCATTGATTACTTCACTAAATGGATCGAAGCCGAGCCCCTTGCAACTATAACGGCTAATAATGTTCAGAAGTTCACATGGAAAAATATCATCACCCGTTTCGGCATCCCCCATGCTATAGTCACCGATAATGGCCTCCAATTTACGGATCGACGCTTTAACGAGTTCCTAGAAGGGTTACATATCAAGCATCGACTAGCGTCAGTCGAACATCCCCAAGCTAACGGCCAAGCCGAAGCCGCTAACAAGGTTATTCTCAGGGAACTTAGACGACGTCTAGGCTCAGCAAAAGGTGAATGGGCTGAAAAACTCCCTGAGATCCTTTGGGGATATCGGTGTACCCCTCAGTCCTCAACTAAGGAAACACCATTTCGGCTAACATATGGTGCCGAGGCCATGGTACCTGTCGAAATCGGAGAGCTATCCCTTAGAAGGCAGCAATTTAATGAAGAAGATAATTCGGAAGCTTTGTCAATCAGCCTTGATACCATTGAAGAATCCCGGGATCATGCAGCCATAATGAACGAAGCAAGCAGACGAATAATGACAAAGAAATTTAACTCAGGCATTCGGCCTAGGCATTTCATTCAAGGCGACCTCGTTTGGCGAGCAACTGGAGAAGCCAGACGAGATAAGAGACATGGTAAATTCTCGGCCAACTGGGACGGACCCTTCAGAATAAGGGAAAACTTGAAAAATGGATCATACCGCTTGGAAACATTGGAAGGAGATCCAATTCCGAGAACATGGAACATTTCTCATCTCAAACGATACTACAGTTGATTATATGAATGTAAATGTAAATTCAAGTGCACTCTTTTCCTCGCTTGGGTTTTCTCCCCTTATAAAAACGTGAAAAGGGGTTTTCCCAAGAAGGTTTTTAATGAGGCACTATTTTAATGAAATTCGTCTGTTCAAGGCAACTATTTATTCAGTCTGTTAAATTTATTCCCTCCCGAGTCACATCTCGGTTAAGGTTGAACTCAATTTATTTAAGCGATTCCCTCCCGAGCTACATCTCGGCCAAGGTTGAATTTAATTTATCCAAATTATTCCCTCCCGAGTCACATCTCGGTTAAGGTTGAATTAATTTATTTAAAGGAATTCCCTCCCGAGCTACATCTCGGCCAAGGTTGAATTTAATTTATCCAAATTATTCCCTCCCGAGTCACATCTCGGTTAAGGTTGAATTAATTTATTTAAAGGAATTCCCTCCCGAGCTACATCTCGGCCAAGGTTGAATTTAATTTATCCAAATTATTCCCTCCCGAGTCACATCTCGGTTAAGGTTGAATTAATTTATTTAAAGGAATTCCCTCCCGAGCTACATCTCGGCCAAGGTTGAATTAATTTATCCAAATTATTCCCTCCCGAGTCACATCTCAGTTAAGGTTGAATTAATTTATTTAAAGGAATTCCCTCCCGAGCTACATCTCGGCCAAGGTTGAATTTAATTTATCCAAATTATTCCCTCCCGAGTTACATCTCGGTCAAGGTTGAACTTAATTATTCCCTCCCGAGTCACATCTCGGTTAAGGTTGAATTCAATTTATTTAAGCGATTCCCTCCCGGGTTACATCTCGGCCAAGGTTGAATTTAATTTATCCAAGTTATTCAAATTTATAAGGTATTTCGAGCGACTACAGAAAATTAAAGGTCAAACACAGAGTTCCATGAATACTTCATTTATTGATATTGAAATACAAAAGAAAAGCAAAATACATTTGTTAATCAACAATATTAATATTTGGGGACTCTTCGGGGGCGTCGGCGGGAAGAGAAGTTTCAGGAGCACCAGTGTCCTCGGCTTCACCCGATTCCACTTGGCGAGGAGCAAGGAGATCCGGCTCAAGGTCCTCGGCTACCTCATCATAGTGAAGGAATTTTCCTTGGAAAAAATCCCTTGCTGTATCAAATTGGAAGCTTGAAGGAATTTCACCGAACTGTCTAGCCTGCCGGACAGCATGGTAGAAACCTGCTTCATGCTCGGCATAGATCAGGTCGTTACTTTTAATTTCCAAGGCCTTCATTTCGGCCTCACACCGCTCCTTAGTCCTCCTCTCCCGCGCCAAGGCATCAGCTAACTCCAGACCCTTAGACTTCCTGTCGGCCTCAGCAGTTTTCAGCTTGTTCTCCATATCCTCAACACGTATATCTCGGATACGAAGATGTTCTTTAAGCTGATCCACTTCGGTTTCCAGTGCTTTGTTGGTCTCGGAGAGGTTCAGCTGTACCTCTTGGCACTTGGCCAATTCTTCTTTCACCTTCTCGAGCTCAAGCATAGGCTCAAGCGCCAAAGATCGAGCCATGATCCCGGCTCGGGAGAAGAACTCGAGAACCAATCCCACCTCACCCCCTTATCTTGTTCATTTACTATCTTCTTCCCTGATTCTGAAAGAAGACGAGGTGGGAGTAGGCGGGAGGGATTCACCCCTTCGGCGAAGAACCTCTCGGACATAACCTCGGGAGGAATGGTTACCCCCCGAGAAGTCTCTCCCGATCCGATAGCAGGTTGGGCACGTGCCTGCTTTTTCTTCGGCCTCGATTCGACTTCCTTTGGCTTGCCCTTATTTTTCCTTTTTCGAAGGTCCCCTTCAGCTTGACTCTGATCTCGGGGAGGAGATCGAGCAGTGGCCCTCTCGGCCAAGCGATCCACCTCGGGATGACGATGTTGATCAACCGTCATCCCCTCCGGCATTCTTTGCTTTAAAGCCTGTCGGTATCCCATTCCGGAGCCGAGGTGTGCCATAAGAGCTGCATCAAAAAAGAAAAGTCAAATCAATTCAAGATATCTTAGAAAAATGTACTTAGGAAAATTACCTACCATTCAAGTCCATCCGAGGATTTGGGGACTTGAGCAAGAAATCAGTCCTCGGGCAGGAATTTCCCGAGGAAGGGTCTTTATATATTGAAGAGCTGACAGCTCCTCGGCTGTCAGCATATCCTCGGGCACCACGTCATATCGACGAGGTACCCGAGTCCAATGAAAAGGGAACAGAGGAGTCCCTTCTCGGTCGTAAAAATAATTTTTCCCCCCCTCGGGGTGAATAAAGACCTTAAAAAAGCCGGTCTTAAAACCTTTGAAGGAGGAAGTGTAAGGTTTAAAAATAGGAAAATCGGGCTGGCGGAACAAGGAAATCCACCGAGCTTTGTCCGAAGGACGTGTACTAAAAAAATGAAGAAAAAGGTTTGTGGTTGGCTCTATATAATGGAATTTACAAAGAATCCTAAAGGCTTGCATTGCTGCCCACCCATTCGGATGAAGTTGAGTGGGGGCTACGTTTAAAACACGTAAAACCCCCATTTGAAAATCATCTAGAGGAAATACTACTCCTAACTCCTTGAAAATGCAATCATAAACATAAAATCCCCTTTCCAAGCCGAACTCGGCGCCTAGGCATACTAGGTCAGGATTCGGCGTGCCATCCCCTCGGCAGCATTCGACTTCCATGGGAAAAGGGTCCTCGTTTTCAAATAAGCAAACCCTATTCAGTCTTAAGAACCGCTTCAGGTCGGCATTCCTTTGGTAATTGGAGAAGTATGATGCCACCTCTCCGTCCACCCATTCATATCCTGGAATTGTACATGGCGGACATGTCGGCCTCTCCCTAATTGGACTAACGATGGGTACCATCCCTTCGGCGGAGGCAGAGGATTCGGCAGGTTCATTAGATTCACCTACAGCCCTAATGGGCTCCTCGGCCTCGTCCACTACAACTCTAACAGACTCAGCCCTATCCCGGTCATCGGCCCTATCTGACAGTGAATCTTCCCATTCTATTGAGTTCACCATCTCGGATAAAAATATTTATACCTTGAGTTTACTTTGAAAAGAAGATCTCGGTTTTTAAGACAGAGAGCTTGGCGCACAAGAAAATTATAACACTTCGGTACAGAGCAAAAGGTAGAAGCAAGCAGGGACCACACTCCCCTTTTATAGAGCAAAGGGCTTCGGGCAAATGAAGAGTCGCGCCCAACTTCAGCCGTTAAGATCATCAATAGATCAACGGTTATCAAAAGAGTAACTTATCAGATCTTGGTGAACAGTAAATGCAAAACCCTAAAAGCATCCCCAATTTCCCGCCAAAATCATATTTCCCGCTCATTGCACCGAGACCAAAATCTGGATGATAAGCCTCTTCAAAATTTCTACAATTTCTTGAGGCTTCGAGGGCTAGTGTACCTATTAGGGTACCCGGTACCGGGTACCCCTTAGGTATTCGGTACCGAGTACCCTCCAAACCAGATATTCCTTAAGATTCTCAGGTCTCGGTACCGAACAGTCACCATTTACCACGTGCATTAAATAATTAATATGCACTAATCTGAAGTAATAACGAGGATTATACTTAATCAAGAGGATAGTCAATAAGGCCTAAGTTATCCAGGCCCATCAGCCCAAAACAGTGGCTATAAAAAGGGAAGTACACAGTACATTACTGATTCTGATGTCATTCTTACTAAATATAGTAATCTCGCTTACGTAATACCGAATACTTACTTTACCATCGGAGTGCCTTTGCAGGTACCCTCCTCACCCTCAATTGATCACACCTCGGACAGACCGAATACTTCCAAGACAAGAAGACCGAAGACTGCTCTACAACCCATTCCGGAGTCCGAAGACTAAGGGTGTTCTCATATCCAGGAACAATTAGTTTTCGTGAACACAAAAAGAAGATGGTATAACAAATTTGATTCAGTAATTATATATATATTTTTTATGTATTCTATCTAATTGAATGTTGATTACAGGAGATAGAGAAAAATTAGCAAGTTTCTTATCGAGATGTGTACCATAAAACACATAAGAACAAGGCTGGAGCATTTGTATCTGAGCACTCTAAGCAATTTGTTGTATGTGGCTTAAACATAATATTTTATACTGTTAATTGTTTTATACTATTTGCTATATAAGAACATATGATTTATAGTATTGTTGTACATTATCATTAGCTTCCCATGTCTTTGGTTTTGCTATTTCTCTTGTATAGATATATTCTTGATAATTTATAGATAAAGTATATTTGTAGATTTGGTAAATATTTTGCTTGTAATATATGCAAGACAACCTTGATAATGCAATGTCACAAAAGTATGGTGAAGAATCATCTTATCCTGAGATTGACCCAGATGTGTGATTAGAGGTTATGGGTCCCACCAAAAAGGGACGGGTTCTTGGGTCACAGCTTAGAGCTGTCAACTGATGGATCATTAACGTCTACAACCCCAACATGTGCTACTTCCTCTTCTATGTATACTCCATCACAAGTAGCCATAGGTGCAGCTGTAAATGCAGCAATGACATCTTTTGTTAGTACTCAGTTAGCACCGATGTTGGAGGGAATTTTATCCTGGTACACTGGCTTTCAAGCTCCAAATTTAACTCTAGTACCACCCCCTCGAGCTGAAGAACCATTAGATCAAGTTGTTGAGGCAGAAGATGATGACAATGATTTAGGATTAGACTGATTACTATCTTTATGTTTGTATGTCTTGAATTTAAACTTTGTTTCTGTATTAACGATAAGATATTTAGTACACTTTCTTGTATGTACACTCTTTGGATATTTAATATAGCAGTTTTTAAATTATTTATGTTGTGGTTAGAAATTAATTTTGAATTATAAATAAGATGTTGGATTGAAATTAGCTACATAATTGCAATGGATTAGCTACAAAATAGTTAGAGATTTAGTTATAAATTAGCTATGGAATTGCTACAAACTAAGATAGAAACTTTAGCTACAGATTAGCTACGGATTAGCTATAGAATAGTTAGAGACTTTAGCTACCAATTAACGGATTAGCTACAGTATAGTTAGAGACTTTAGCTACCAATTAGCTAAGAATAAATACGGACTAAAATAGAAACTTTAGCTGCAGACTTGCTACAGAATAGCTATAAAATAATTGAAGACATTAGCTACCGATTAACAACGGATTAGCTATGAAATAGTTAGAGACTTTAGTTACATATTAGCTATGGAATTGCTACGGACTAAAATAGAACTTTAGCTGCAGATTTGCTAAGGAATAGCCTCAAAATAATGAAGACATTAGCTACAGATTAGCTACGGATTTGCTACGGAATAGTTAGAAACTTTAGCTACAAATCAGCAATGGAATAGCTACGGACTAAAATAAAACTTTAGCTGCAGATTTGCTATAGAATTGCTACGGAATAATTGAAGACATTAGCTACAGATTAGCAACGGATTTGCTACGGCATAGTTAGAGACTTTAGCTATGAATTAGCTATGAAATAGCTACAGAATAGTTTGCGACTTTCGCTATGGAATAGCTATGAAATAGCTATGGAATAGTTAGTGACTTCTTTTATGGAATAAGCTACGAATAATCCCTAGCTAATTAGCTACGGACTTGTTATTTTGTTTATTGAAAATCAGTTAGGGACTAGCTATGGATTAGCTACGGACCCAAAAATTAATAGCTACAAAATAGCTACGGACAAAGCTACAGATAATCTCTAGCTAATTAGTTACGGACTTGTTATTTTGTTCACTGAATAATCAGCTATGGATTACCTATAGATTAGCTACGGAATTATTCTATAGCTAATCTGTAACTAATTAGCGACCTGTTTTATGCTACGGACAATTCTGTAGCTAATTCGTAGCTAAATTTATTAGCTAGGGATTAGCTACAGATTAGCTAGAAAATTGTTTGTAGCTAAATCTGTTTTTTCTTGTAGTGAATTAAGGTCGGTTCTGCCTTTTCAACAAGTACAAATGTCACGTAAATATTCAAAGATAAAATAATGATATTTCACATAGAAACAAGGTAGTTTACTCGGCATTTGGTACATGCAACCTAGTTTAATAATCTTCCAATCTTATATTCCAAAATTCTCGTTAATATTCAGCATGCACAAGCTTCTAAGAAATGTTTGGTTCTAGTTTTCTATCTATACAAAGCCAAGTATAGTCGTTCAATAGTCCTAAAGCTCTAATTCTCACTCCTTTTGCTTTTATCACTCGTTCTTACAGTGGGGTCGATTTTATTCACATGTAAGAGCACCAAATGCAATGGACTCCTCTTACCTTATAGCAAGGATTTTGTGGAGAAGATAGAAACAACAAACTTGAACGTTACAGTCCTGCCACTAAAGAAGTATTAATGGTAAAGAACTCACCTGCTACGAATGATGTGTAAGAGGAAGGATGTTACAGCTTGATCCTCTTCACTGAATTGAAATGCAGTGTAATGCTAAAGAATGAGAGGAAGGATACGTATAACATGATGGGACAATTTCAATTATCACAAAAATCTGCACACTACATTACCAGGATTCCAAAATCAAATTCATCATCTCTTTCTAATGTACAATTCACCTTGGTATGGTTAGAATCCTCAAAACCAGAATGTCATGTTAGTGGATTACACATGCAATGGAAATGAAATGCCATATTAATTAATGTCATGCAAAGATTTTGGGTAAGAGTAGGAATTCCTCTGCCATTTATACCAAATGTGTGTGTGATTCTAAATGGTGTACTATGCCGTCAAAATAAAAGGGAAGAAGATGGACGTGCCATGATGTTTGGAAAGAAGGTTCTCAGTCCACGTATTGCAACTATTTCGTTAGTGAATAAAGTGGCACTAACAATAACATTTATGGCTGAATTTACACTTAGCAGATCGAGAGGATATATGAGTGGAATGCACGTGTAAGTTGGAAAAGAAACCACTTAAATCATGCCATGCAAAGACGAGATGAGACTAAATATTCTCTTGTCATATTGTATAAGTATTCACTATTAGAAGAGGAAGATTTCAGCAATGATAAAAATAAAGTTTGGTCGTTGTGGGGATTTAGACGTGGCTCTTCAAAGTGGTACTCCCCCTTTTTTTTTTGTGCGAATTTCAGGATAGATTACCAGGACTTCACTTTTTAGTGAAAGGATAAAACCTAGTGGCATGCTAACCTAAGTATTACATAACTTACCAATGTGATTCAGTATAAAAGAGGAAGAATAAAGAAGGTTTTCATGAAATGATTTAACAAAACAGTCTAGTACGAATGGTTTATAACTATGTCAAAGTATAAGTGAACAACAAGAGATACAATCAAGGCAGGTAAAATTCTAAAATTAAAACACTTATATATATATATATATATATATATATATATATAAGAAAGAAGAAATTTTTTTATTTTTTATTTTATTTATTTATTATTATTTTTTGGGTGTTATAGCTAGGGTTTTGATCTCTTGTCCCCATTCTTTGTTTTCTCAGGTTTCCTTGGTTCTCATGGAATTCTTTCATGTATTTAGGAAAAAATTCGTGTAGGGAGCACTTTCCTTGTTGATTTCGTGTTTGGGTCTTCCATTTGAGGTAAGGGAGCACTTTCCTTGTTGATTCCGTTATTTTTCTATGTATTGTAATGTGGATGGTTTGGAATGTGATTGTTTTAATGGAATTGATTGATTGTGGTGAGATTGTGTAGAGTATAGTGTAATGGAAGTTGAATGGTATGTGTGATGGATATGAATTGTGTGGAAATATTGTGTGAATAGAATGTGAAGTGAGTGAATGTGGGCATTTATGCCGTATGTGAACATGAATACTATATGTATTGAAAATGTGACTGAAATGTGTGTAAATGGCATGTTAAATGCGATTGTAAATATATTGGAAGCTATGAATAGTCCGACGATACACTGGGGATGTGGAAAATGGGGTGGTAGAAATATCTTGGGGAAGAGAGGGTGGTGATGGCACCAACAGTGAGCGTAGGTGCACCACAGGCCACACACTCTCCTTTGACTCATCATTTGACTAACACCTTTGCTGATGGGCTCATGATTGCGTACGTTGTATCCGTGAGGCGAGAGCTAACCAGCGACCATCCATGGTGTGAAACTGTAATCACAGTATCGCAATGAGCCTGGCTACGTGCAGTGAGCGCACGTGTGTGTGGATTGTTTGATGGTACAGTAAGCACACCTGTATGTGGATTGGTATGAAATGCTGAAAAGTGATGAATGTGTTAATTGATATATGATTTGAATTTGGTAGTGAATGTGTAAGATATGCAAATGTGAGTCTCTGTGCTTGTGTGTGATAGTGTAGAGTACTCACCCTTATATTTATTTTTCAGCTAACCAAGATGATTAGCACCGGGCTCAGTGAAGGATGGATGAAACTGTTATAGGATTTAGAAATTTATTTTAAAAATTGATGTATTAATTAAGTCCTGTATAATCATTGATACAAATTTGTAATCCATCTCTATTTCAAAATATTTTATTGAACTATGCTTTGGGAGCCATTTGAATTATATTTTATTATTTCTAATTTTATGAAATTTATTTATTTAGAAGATAAAAATTAAGGTGTTATAATTAACCCAAAAAAATTCTGTCTCGTTTGAGCGAGATATATCTCGCTTAAGAAAAAAACCTTTCACTAAAATTTCTATTTTTCCAATACTAAGGCAACAAAATTGAGAGCGTTACAATGAAAGAACAATGTGATAGCATAATTGAAATAAGTATTGTGAATGCGCCATGTCAGGCTTGAGATGTATTATTGAGTAATCTATAATATTTTATACTTGTTAAATATTAATTGAAAGATTATTTGGTATTGGAATAGATTTAGATGGAGTTTGAAATTATAAAGAAAAAAAAAGTGAACAGTACCGTATGAACAATGTCAGATGAACAATAAAACTGCTAATGAATAGTAAAATCGTCTGTGAATAGTGCAAACCGTATATGAACAGTACAAACCGTGTATGAACAGTAAAAACCGTGTATGTACAGTGACTGCTGACGTCATCAGTGACATCATCATGACGTCATGGCTGACGTCACATACGCATACAGTGCGTGTACAGTACGCGTGTACAGTATTTTCTGCATGAATAGTGCCCTGAACAGTGTTTCCAGCGTGAACAGTATTTCCGCGCGATGAACAGTAATTCCGGCAGTGAATAGTAAATTTTGAAAAATTTTCTAAAAAAAGGGGGCTTCACATGAAATTTTCATTTCTTCACTCCTATCCAAGGTTCTCAAAGGTTCTAAGACTATAAACCACCATTTTCTCTCATACTAAACTCTCTTAAACTTAGATTTCTCGTCAGATCTGAGATTCTACGTCTATTCTGAAGGATTTGAAGTAAGTTTGTTTAAGTTTGAAGCTAGATTTACCGTTCGTTTCTCTTCTCCTTGTATTTCTCATAGAAGTTCATGGTATTCTTAGGAGAAACTCCGTTCTAAAGCCGAATCTTCGGTGAATCTTGTTATAAAACAAGTAATATTCGGTAAATCTAGTGTGAATCATCGTTTTGAGGTAAGGGGAGTTTACTTTAACCTATAAACTACATTTTGATCGGTGTAATATGCTATTTCAAGATGTTTTGATATGATTTTGTTAGATCTATTGAATAAAAGCTATTTTCTAAGCTGTAACTGCTGTTAATTGATTTAAAATGCTGAGATTTTGGCTGATCTATTATAAATTTGCTTTAGCTGAGCTGTTAAAATAATTTTGGCGGTGTGCATCATGCTGAGATATTTGTTTTGCATCATTATAGAGCCGAGTTACATGTTTAGGTGGGTATACGTGTAACGATAAGTTCATGCTGAGCTGCTATGCTGTGCTGTCTGGATCTAGATACCGGAATAGGTCGCTCTCGGACCGGCTCGATTCCTTCTGGATTACTTAGGCTGTGAAACCAGTTGGAAACCGTTTTCATGTTGTGCATTAAATGGGCTGGAAATGCATGGGGCTATTACTGTGAGAAATATCTTGCTCTACATATATGATTTTATTTTTATTTTTGTAAGCTCACCCTTGCATTTCTTTCTATGTCGTTGTGTGCGTGTGTATTGCGATGATCATACGGTGGTACGTGACCAGATGTAGCAGGTGTTGCATCTACTTCACAGCCTGAAGGGCCAGTGAAGAAATGTTAGAAGCTGGAATTGAGTAATACTGCATCAAAGTCCTTTTTCCTTATATTTTGAGACCTCATGTAGAGGGAGCTACGTAGTATAATTTTGGGTATCTTGAATATTATGAACTAAATGTAATATTATGTTGTTTCATTGGATATTTGTTGTAAGGAACTTTATTTTACTTTGAATGAGAAGTGAATTTTATACTTATATTCTTTATTATTTATTTATCTTAAATGAGTATGTAATATAGAAACAATATTCTCGGTTCCTTATAAAAGGGATCGTGGCACGCCATCACAAGTAAAACATATGAGTAAACACACGTGTTGCCAACTATACTGATAAAGAAACAAAACAGTATCATTAATAAATTAGTTTAAAAAAATAATAAATACTAGTTTATCATAACAACTAGTTTTAGAATTTTTGCAAAAATAACAATTCGATTAAAAAAATTAAATTGTAAATAGTTTGTAAGAACTTAATTTGATTTAGTTTGTAAATTTTGAATTTCAAAGAAAAAAGAAAAGAAAGAGGACAATAAATTAATAAATGTTAATTATTACTAAAAAATGATTTTTAGTTATTTAAAAAGAATTATAAAAACTAATTTGAACACACTAATTACATGTTTCAAGATATGATTTAATACGAAAAGTTTTTGTAACGCCCCGAATTTAGTAATATTAATTATTGTTATTTATATAAATTTGAATGTGTGTATATGTGAGTATAAGTGTAAATGGATGTTGAAAATTTGCATTGAATACATAATGATGGTGTTTTGTGTGTAATGAGAATGGATATGTGTATATATGTGTATGCATGACTGGATAGGGTTGAAAATGAGCTAAGTGCCTAAGTGCAGGGTGTAATACTAGGTTGTCCTCGCTGCAGCGAGAAGATTCTCGCTGTAGCGAGAGGGCCCTGGGAGGAAGGACTAAAACTATCACCTTCTCACTGTAGTGATAGACGTCTCGTTGTAGTGACAGAGCAACAATTTGGAGGTGCATTTCTGGATGCAGTCTCGCTGTAGCGAGATTCTGCAGAAACCAGAGTGTAGATTTTTCTGAATTTTTAGCTGTAGCGAGAGGGCATATCACTGCAGCAAGGTATCTCACTGTAGCGAGAGTGTCACGACCAGAAAAGGATTTAGAGGGGGTTAGGGTTCGGGGAGGGTTATTTCTCCCTCACCCTTCGAAATTACTTGGATCCTCTCATTCCCAGAACCCTTTTCTACCGATTACATTGCCTTCAAAGTTGTTCGGGATCTTGATTGAAAGTTGAATTCGTGTGAGGAATGCTTGGAGGTGAGTTTTAATGATTAGGGTTCTGTTTTTATTCCCTTTCTCTGTTTTTGCGGTTTTTCTGAGTTCTCATGGAGTTTCTTCATGTGTTTAGGACAAAATCTATGAGGGAGGAACACTTCTTGGTAGATTTAGCGTGTGGGTCTTCAATCCAAGGTAAGGGGGACTCTACCCTATCTCAATGTGTTGTAATTCTTGTGTGTTTTATTGATTAATGCAATGTGGCTGAGATAGGGAGGAGAAATTATGTGTTGGATAGAAATTGGTGTGCAATGTGATGTGTGCTAGAATAGTTAGGCCCCGTGGGGGTGATTGTGTGTGATGGAATGTCATTGATTAGTGAATTAATGATATTGTGAATAAATGAAGGCTATGTGCCGTACATTGTGGATAAAATGTGGCCTATGTGCTGTGTAATGTGAATTAAATATAGGCTATGTGCCGTGTGCAAGCATGAATATTGCGTGTGTGAGTGAAATGTATGTGAATGGGGCGTGTAGTGCTGTGATAATGTGCTGTGAATGGTTGAGCGATACACTAGAGGTGTGGAAGATGAGGACGGTAGAAATACCTTGAGGAGGAGAGAGTGGTGGTGACACCGACTGTGGAACGGGTTCACTGCGAGCCACACACTCTCTTCCTGACTATACCTCTGACTACTACCTTTGTTGAGCGACTCGTGACTACCCACATAGTATCCGCGAGGCGGGGGTAACCAGCGACCATTCATGGTGTAAATTTGCGATCACAGTGTCACACTAAGTGTGGCTGGCATGCGTATGCACGGGTTTATGAATTGTACTTATGGATGTGAAATGCTGCCAATGCCGTGAATGTATCGGTTTTAAATTAACATGAACTATGTGATAATGCTGCCTATGATTATATTTGTCTAATGTATTGGCAATGCGCTGGAGGTGAGACTCTATGCTGATTGTGTGTTTTTGATAGTGTAGAGTACTTACCCTTACATTCATTTTTTAAGTAATCAAGACAATCAGCACTGGACTCATTGAAGGGACGGATGGACTGCTATAGGACTTAGATTTTATTTTGAAAATATTGTGATTGAACTAGTCTGTAGCAGCTATTTGATATTTATTTGTAACCCTTCTTTTATTTCAAAATATTTTATAAAAATTTGGTTATTCAGAAAAATACGAAATTATTATTTAATTGAAATAAAATTTAAGGTGTTACATTGTTCCACAAACTATTATTTACGTGATTGTATTGTTTAGTAGAATAAACTAAAAGATACGAGTTTATAATTTCTAATTGTGAAATTAGCTTAAAATTGTTGACTTGTTAAAAATCTATAGTTATATAAGTAATTTATAAAATTAAAATTTTTTAACAAATTAATTGTGCAATTAGCTGATTTATTCTAAATAACGAGTAATATTATATTATTATAAATATAAATTAATTATTATTCATTTTATTTATCTATAATCAATTAATTAAATAATTATAAAAAAAATAAATTTATCTTTATATATAATGAAACATGAAATATTTAAGTTTAACATAAAATATATTTAGATATAAGAGATAAGAGAGTAGATTAACAAAATAAAAAAAAAGAATAAGAACTATTGTAAAAATAAAAATAAAAATAAAAATAAAAATAAAAAATGACAAAATTAGTATATGTACCGCATATGAGTAGATCGTTTACGTGTATGGCAGGAATGTGAGGAATCTTTGAGAAGTGTTTCATTTCTCATTCCCATACCTTTCTTCCAGAGGAAAGGACATGAACGAATCACAACTCCACCAGAATATCAATATCAGGGATTCAAGTGATGTGTATTTGTGCCATCTTTCATCACACACAAATTCTAACGACAAGCCATTTCAGAGAAAGTAATTGTCCAAATGGTGGAAGCTGACAGGTAATAGCTGCAGTCACTGATAGACAGAACTCTAAATAATAATTCATTGAAGGATTCAGCACCTACGGATTCGGTTTCTTTCTCATCATGTGGTTGTTGTAAAAAGCCTTCAGCCATCCATAACAAAATCAACTCCTTTCTATCCAACAAATGTTGTTTTGGAAATATTGAACAATAGGCAAAACATCTTTTCAATTGGGCTGGAAGATGAAGTTAACTTATGCGTAAAGCTGGTAACACGTCTTCAAGTGCCTATAACTTGCTTTCCAGAATTTCATTCCATTCCTTTTCATCAACAGTTGATCGCAGAAGACCTCCCAAAGTTTTAGGCTAAGGGTAGGCCATTGCATTTTCTTGCAATTTTCCTACCAACTTTTTCTAGGCTTGGATATTTATCACAACCCTCATTTCCAAATGCATGTTTGGTCAGTGTCAACCAGCAATCTGCATATGTTAGAGGTTCCAAGTCATAAATGGGAAAGGTGTCACTAAGCTAAGAGAACTCTAACTAGCAAGTGTACTTAGATAGTTGTAGCAAGTAATAAAATTTAGAATTCAGTTTGAGTCCCAAGTATCATTCTTAGGAATTAATTCTATCAATTATCACTTCACAAATCAATAACTAGTTGAGCTAAACGAATTTTAGAGTGTTTTGAGCATTTGTAAATAAAAGCAATAAAGTGTAAAAATCAGAAAATAATAGCAAAATAGAGTGACGAATTTAGAAATGAATTGATGTGTGAATGGAGTTAGGACTGATTTCACCTCTTTATCAATTGCAAAACTAAAGTAGATTTGAGCTAAGTTCCTTAATTGATTGATGATCAATTTCACTTATTTAATCAAAGGCTTACCTCAATGATCCTAATATTCAATTAACTACCCTAATTCCTTAGGTGTAAATCAATAAAATATTGCATTAAGTATGAAAAATTAAGAGATCACAAGATCATGAATTCTTATCCCTAAGATATCCATAACCTTGACATTCAATTCAAATATGAGAAATTAACTCAACTTTTATTGATGAAAATCATCTAGGTTTAATTCAAATGAATAGTTAATTCAAGAATTGCATTACGGAAAGAATTAAATGTTCAATACAATTAAGATCTTAAAATCCAGATCCACAATCAATTTACAATATCAAAATCAGATCCATCAATCAATAAGAAAAAGAAATCAGAACATGTTCATAGAAGAAAAAGAGAGAGAGAGAGTAGAAGAAAAGGAGCTGCAGAATTTCTTCATAAATCTAATCCCCAGCCTGATTCCTCAAGGTCCAGAACTTGGAAGTCACCCCCAATCTCCCTCTCTAACTCTCCTAAGATGTGGAAATGAAAAAAAATGAGAAAAGATACAAGTTTTTGGGCTAATATCTTATTTATAGAATTTTCTGCCTTTCTGGCGTGATCACTATTTTTCATAAAAGTAGCAACGCAGAGGTTTGTGGTCTGCGCATGTTCACTTTCGTGAAGGAGTCACGCACAACTTGCTTTGCTACTAGGCTCTCTGAAACAATCACTTTTGTAAATAAAAGTTATCACGCGCAACTTGCTTTGCCAGAGGCTTCTCTGGAACAATCACTTTTGTGAACAAAAGTGATAACGCGCATCTTGCTATGCTGGAGCTCTCTCTGAAGCGATCACTTTTGTGAACAAAAGTGATAACGCGCACCTTACTATGCTTGAAAGCTCTCTGGAATGATCACTATCATCAGCAATAGTGATAACGCATAGGTCATCCTTCAATGTTAGGCTCTGGAATAATCACTTTTACTAGGAAAAGTGATCACGCCCAGCTTTTGCTTCACCAAACCTTGTTCCTTGGTTCCAATTTTGCTACTTTCTTCTACTTTCTCTTTTGATCCTTTAGCCTTATGATCTCAATTCAGAATTTCCTGCAAAACTAAAAAAATTACATCAAAATTCTATCAAATTCACAAAAGTTGAATTAGTAAAGACAATAATTTACTTTATTGAACATTTATATATTTTTGTGCAGTTTTCACTGTCTAAATTACATTTTCTATCAAAAACAACCTAGAAAACTATATAAAAACCTAGTAAAATATGCATTTATCAAAAGGTATTTGTGACCTCTGCAACTTTTTTTTTGTCGAGTTGTGACAATGATCTCACTTCCTTTTCTTACACTACTAAAAGGAGTGATTAGTTGGTGCCAATCATTGTAGTTCTCATTCCACAGGTCATCAAGGACAAGCAAAAGTTTTTTTTATCTTTTAAGTTGTTTTTCAATTCAACATGAACAACATCTGGATTAGTACTACAACATTCATGAGAGAACAATTTTCCTTGTGACCTTGGAAGCATCAAAATCGTCTGATACCCAAGCCCAAGCTTTCAATTCAAATTCTTTCTGCACTTTATTACGTAAAGGAGTTGGCCAAGGGTTGTTTTGCTTAGACCTCCCATCCCTAGTATTGTAATCACTCTTACGTTGTTAGGCATAGTATCATCATTGGATAGAAGCATTTTCAATAGCTCCTTTTTATCATCTTCTCTTGCAACCACAACAGATTTAACCAATGAATCTGTATGTTTTGTGTAAACAACTCTCCCAGTGACACTTTGCAAGCTAAGAATATCTTTTTGGTTTAGAAAATGTCCTAAGCTTTTAGATAAGTTTTCAATCTTTCAATTCATCCTCCACTAAGGAGAAGAAAAGAATGATATCACCTGGGTTGTAAGGTTTTAAGGCTCTCCCTCAACCTTGCACCTTAGGATGTCTGCGTTGATTTCATCCAACAAATCCTCTGCATCCAAGACAACATCCTTCAACTTATCAAGCCATTTTTTCACTGTAGGATCAGTTATCTGCTTCTCCTCAACATTGTTGAGCACAACATTAAGTGCTAACAACTTTGTCTCGAGCTCATTCAAGATAGAAACTTTTAGCTTTCTTCTCCCCATGAATTCACGTAAATCCTATGAATTCACGTAAATCATTGGAGGTTATCCAGTCTAATAAGATCTTCACAGAGCTAGAGATAAAAGCCTATGCCACCATATTTTTGGCCATATCTTCTTTCGTATTGTTCTTTCCGTTAGACAGACTTAGATAGAATACATAAGCTATTTTGTTGTCAGAACTTGAAATTATGGCTAAATGCTAGACGAGATTGAAACTAGTACTGTAGATAGTTGACATTCTTCTAATGTATTTTAATGTTAAAATCAAGGCATTGTTGTTAGATTATTTTAATAATCTTATTATTGTGGCTTATGTAACTTATAGCATGACTCTAATTAATGATTTAATGTTATGGTGGTTAAATATAAAATATAGAGTCATAGAGAGTATAATTGTAAGTACAATTGTATGAAAACTTTCTCCTCTCCCTTCAAATAAATAAAAGAGTGGTTACCAAATAGGGGTTACGACATTCTCTATTTTTCACTTTCACAGTCTCTGAGTGAGCTCACGGTAAACACAAGAAAGGAACTTTCTCTCAACCATCCGAGAGAAGCTAAAAGAGGAAAGAAGAGTTGGGAAAAATACCAAGGGATCAACGACATCAAAGAGAGAGGTAACATCAAGGAACAATGGGTTCAGGTTAGTGCTCTTTAAACCCTTAATTGTATGAGAACTATATATTATGTTGTAAGAGCAACGTAATTCAAGATCATAATGGGAAATGGTAATTTCATAATAGTCATTGCATAATGGAAATTAAATAATGGATTAAGAAAATTCTAACAGTTGGTATCAAAGTAAGGTTGTGAATTTTGTTGATTCTCCATAAGAGATTGGTTCTCCATTAATGTTTTCCCTAAGTTACCTGAACCCTAGGTATTTTATATGATGGATTGACATAATTTTGATGTTGAATAATTGTTTTGGACTCAATAATTGAAAACTCTAAGGTTTTGGAAGCTAGAAACATTGGATTTTGAATCTATAATATGAGTAGGGCCATGTATCAGTGAGCAGGGTCATATATTAGTGAGCAGGGCCATATATTAATGAGCAGGGCCACGCATCAGGAACAAGTACGGCCATGCTTCAACGAAGTACGACCATGTTTCAGGAAGCAAGGGCATGCATCAGAAATGAGTATGGCCTTGCTTCATCGAAGCATGGCCATGCATCAAGTAAAAGCATGACTGTGCATAGTAATTTTATGACAGAATAAGAAATATAATTTGTAACGCCCCGAATTTTGGTAATATTATTATATATATATATATATATATATATATATATTCATATGTGTGTTGATTAATTTGATAATGATGTTTATGTATATTAAGTACATGAATGTGTGTATTTATGTGTATGCATGACTGGAAAGAGCTGAGATGGACTAAGTGCCTAAGTGCAGGGCGTGATACTGGGTTGTTCTCACTATAGCGAGAGGATTCTTGCTGTAGTGAGATGGCCCTGTGAGGAAGGACCAGAACTATCGCCTTCTCATTGTAGTGATAGAGAGACAGTTTAGGGTGCATTTCTGGGTGCAGTCTAGTTGTAGCGAGATTCTGCAGAAATCAGGATGCAGTTTCGTCTAATATTTTCACTGCAGCATGAGGGCGTGTACTCACTTGGTTCAAGTTAAGGTAGAAAAGACCTGCTATTTCAAATGATTATGTGGTGTACTCACTTGAGCATGAATGTGATGTCTTTTCTGCCTTATAGACCTCCTTAATGTTATCTCTTGTGGTTCACCTTCCTCTTGCTCACTTGTGACTTGTACAATTTCAGCTGGTTCATCCTCTATATGTTGTTCTTGTGGGTTTGGAACATTAACTTGTTGTCTCCTTATGTTGTGTGATCGTGATACAACAAGAGGAACAACAACTAGAGAAGAGACACCAACTATAGGAGTTTCTGCATGTGTCTCTTTAATTTCCACCTTTCGTGATTCACCACTCCTACTAAACTGACCATTTTCAATAAACCTTGCATTTCTAGACTCAATTATTCTCATACTATGGTTAGGATAGTAGAATTTGTACCCCTTTGATTTTTCAGGATAGCCGATGAAATAACCACTTATAGTTCTAGCATCAAGCTTTTTTCCATGTTGATTATACACTCTTACTTTTGTTGGACAACCCCAGACATGAAGATGTCTTAAACTGGGTTTCTTTCCTATCCACAGTTCATAAGGAGTCTTTGGAACTGCCTTACTATGAACTCTATTAAGCAGATATGCAGCAGTCTTTAATGCGTACATCCACAAAGACTTAGGTACAGAACTGTAACTCAACATACTCCTAACCATTTCCATTGTCACGACCCCTTTTTATAAGGAACCGAGAACATTGTTTCTACACCACATACTTATTTAAAATAGGTAAATAATAGAGAATATAAGTATAAAATTCACTTCTCATTCAAAGTAAAATAAAGTTTCTTACAACAAATATCCAATAGAACAACATAATATTACATTTATTTTATAATATTCAAAATACCAAAAATTATACTATGTAGCTCCCTCGACACGAGGTCTCAAATATAAGGAAAAAGGACTTTGATGCATTATTACTCAACTCTAGCTTCTAACTTTTCTTCACTAGCCCCTCAGCCTGTGAAGTAGATGCAACACCTGCTACATCTGCTCACGTACCACCGTACGATCATCGCAATACACACGCACACAACGACATAGAAAGAAATGCAAGAGTGAGATTACCAAACATAAAATAAAATTATATATATAGAGCAAAATATTTCTCACAGCAATAACCCCATGCATTTCCAGCCCAACTAATGCACAGCATGAAAACGGTTTCCAACTGGTTTCACAGCTTAAGTAATCCAGAAGGAACTAAGCCGGTCCGGGAGCGACCTATTCCGGTATCTGGATCCAGACAGCACAGCACAGCAGCTCAGCATGAACTTACCGTTACATGTCTACCCACCTAAACATGTAACGCGGCTCTATAATGATGCAAAACATATATCTCAGTATGATACACACCGCCAAAATTATTTTAACAGCTCAGCTACGGCAAATTTATAATAGATCAGCCAAAATTTCAGCATTTAAAATCAATTAACAGCAGTTACAGCTTAGAAAATAGCTTTTATTCAATAGATCTAACAAAATCATATCAAAACATCTTGAAAATAGCATATTAAACCGTTCAAAACGTAGTTCATAGTTTGAAGTAAACTCCCCTTACCTCAGAAAGATGATTCACACTAGATTTACCAAATATTACTTGTTTTATAACAAGATTCACCGAAGATTTGACTTTAGAACGGAGTTTCTCCTTAGAATACCATGAACTTCTATGAGAAAGAGAAGGAGAAGAGAAACGAACGGTAAATCTAGCTTAAAACTTAAAGAAACTTACTTCAAATCCTTCAGAATAGATGTAGAATCTCAGATCTGACGAGAAATATGAGTTTAGGAAGGTTTAGTATCAGAGAAAACGATGGTTTACGGCCTTAGAACCTTTGACAACCTTGAATAGAGGTAAGGAAATGAAAATTTCGTGTGAAGCCCCTTTTTTATAGAAAATTTTCAAAATTTACTGTTCACCGCCGGAAACACTGTTTACCGCCTTACTGTTCACGCCGGAAAACAATGTTCAGGACATTATTCATGCCAAAAAATACTGTGCACGCGTACTGTACGCGCATGTGACGTCAGCCATGATGTCAGGATGATGTCACTGATGATGTCAGCGGTCACTGTACATACCATATATATCTGACCATATAATTGTTCAAAATATTTGTAAACATTGCAACATCATTAACTAGATTTGAATGACCATGATCAGAAAAAATCATTAAAGCAATCATAAGTCACTTACGTTCTGAATGGTTGAACTTCATCACAATTTAATAAGATGTGCAAGTGGGCGGCCTCTGATTCGTCACCTAAGATCCATCATTCTTCGCATTTTCCAGATACACGACCTGGTTGGTTGAATATAGATAGACTTGGCTCATTACTACTTTCTCCCCCATCATCATTTCGACCAACTCGAGTTCTCCTAGATTGAACATGAGGTTCAAAATAGTATGTGCAAAAATTTGATGTCTCCTTTGATATATATGCCTGGCATATGGATCCTTCCACTTGAGCTCTATTTTTCACAGTCCTTTTGAACCCTCCAATTTCTCGTTCAAACGGATACATCCACCTGTATTGTACTGGTCCACATACACGTGCTTCATACGCTAAGTGTATAGGCAAGTGCTCCATGGAGTCAAAGAAACCAGGGGGAAGTATTCTCTCTAATTTGCACAAAATGACAGGAATATTTTTCTCCATAACTAATAGATCTTCAACCCTTAGAGTAGGTGAACACAGGTCCCTAAAGTACTCACTTAACTCAGTCAATGGCTTCCAAACATGGTCTGGTAGTTCTCTAAATGCCGCAGGTAGAAGACACTCCATGAATATGTGGCAATCATGACTTTTCATCCCAAAAAATCTTCCTTGTTCAACATTCACACAACAACCGAGGTTTGAAGCGTAACTGTCAGGCATTTTTAACTCCTTCACCCACTTACACACATCTTGTCTTTGTGGTAAAGTTAGAGTGTAACTTGCCTTTGGCTTTGACCATCGACCATCTGCAAGTTGTTGTAACCTCAATTCATGACGCCTACAATATTCTTCTAAATCTTGCCTTGCCTTGACATTATCTTTAGTTCGATCAGTGTCCATTACAGTACTCATGATATTGTCAAATACATTTTTTTCCACATGCATCACATCTAAACAATGACGAACTAAGTTATCCTTCCAATATAGGAGCTCCCAGAATATACTTTGTTTGGTCTAATTATGTGTCATCCCATAACCAGGAAACCTAATGGATTTTCCTACTTCTGTTATTTTTGGTAAGTGTTTAACTCTATCCCATACTTGATGACCATTTAAACGGGCGAGAGGGTCCTCATTCTCAACAGTTGCTTTCTTAAATTTGTACGCTTGACGCCTATAAGGATGTTCCATATCTAAAAATCTCCTATGGCAATCAAACCATGAATTTTTTCCTCCATGTTTTAAAGTAAATGCCTTTGTATCCTCCATATAAATTAGACATGCTAATTTCCCTTGAGTCATCCATCCAGACAACATTCCATAAGCAGGAAAATCATTTATCGTCCACATCAGTGCTGCCTTTATGATAAAATTTTGCTTCCTTGATACGTCATAAGTTACTACACCCTCACACCATAACTCTTTCAACTCATCAATCAAAGGTTGAAGGTATACATCAATTTTAGCCTTTGGATTTTCTGGACCAGGAATTATTACAGTCAAGAATAAATATGGATTTTTCATGCTCATTTCAGGAGGAAGATTAAAAGGTGTAACTACAATAGGCCAACAAGAATATGGTTTATTAAATTGATTGTTTGGAGCGAACCCATCAGCAGATAACCCTAACCTTACATTTCTAGGATCGGATGCAAACTCAGGATACACTTGATCAAAATGTTGCCAAGCCTGACCATGAGATGGATGAGTCATTATCCCATCACTCCTTTTATTTTCAGCATGCCACGTCATGTAAGGAGCTGAACTCATAGACGCATACAACCTTTTTAGCCTAGGAATCAAAGGCAAATAATGCATTCTACTTTGCGGTACATCTTTATGTTTACCACTTCTACCACCTCTTCTTGGTTTAAACCTAGGCTCTCCACAGAATTTGCAATTGGTCAAAACAGCATCATTTTTGTAATACAACATACAGCCTTTCAAACAACAATCAATTTTGACCTCTTTTAATCCAAGTTTGGAAACTAATTTTTTGGCTTGGTAAAAGTCCTTTGGGATGGAGTCAGGTTCGGGACTAAGCTCACTAATTAATATAGCCCATTGATCAAATGAACTCTGACTTTGATTGCCTTCTGACTTTATGCTTAACATTCTTATTGCTAAAGATAACTCTGAATGCACACACCCATCCCATAAAGGCTTGTTTGCTGCTTCTAAAACATTATAAAACTTTGCAGCCTCTCCATTAGGTTCTTCTTCAGCTTCAAAATCATGAAAAAGTCCAAATTGAGGACCAACAGCATCATAAACCATTTCTTGATAACGACTATTACTTTCTTCTCAACTTACATTACCTACATGACCACCTGATTGTAATATATTTGAATTACCTACTTGATTTTCTAAATTATCTTCTTCCCCATGCTCAGTCCATATCCAATAATCATGTTTAAATCCAAACTTATACAAATCATATCTAATTGAATCAATATCCAAAAACTTTCTACACTTGCACTTAGAACATGGACACCTAACGACCTGATTGGTGATGAATTGCTGCGAATTACAACAGACGCGTATAAATTCCTCTACACCCTCAAAGAATTCAGGTTTTATTCCCCCTCGACTTGGGTGCAACCTATCATACATCCACTGACGATTTCTGAGAAACATCTTCCTCAACAACTATATAAACCTAATACAAATATACAATGTGGTATCAACCTTCTAAAATACATTACAGAAAATTTTAATATAAATTTTGGCAGAATCTCCCCTAATACATGTTAATTTCCTTACATTTGTTTACCATTTTTTTACAACAATGAAAATTTCACCTAAAATCAACTAATAAACTATATAACAATAAATTATTCGATACATCAAACAAAAACACATCACAATCCTAAACCGTTCTAGAGCACATCCCCTTGTAACTCCACAACATGCATATTCTACAAACTCCACAAACACAAACAATCTCACAGCACACAATAATTAGGTTTGGAGTAGGACCTCTACGCCTTTCCCCCCAGTCATACAATCTCCAATCCTACAACTCTATCTTAGAAATTTTAAGTCTCTAAAAAACATAAAAAATTAAAAAACTAAACCGATTAAAAGTTAGAGTATCGTACCAGGAATACAATGATGCAAAAAAACTTTCAAATGGTTGCTCCAATCACACGCAATGGCCAAAACACTAAGCTCTTAGAGAGAGAGAGGGGGGGAGGGAGCGAGAGAGAGAGAGGGGGTTCTGATAATGGGGGAGGGGAAGAGGAGACGCGGTTTTTATGGGTTTCAGTCATTACAGACAGGAAAATCTGTCTGTAATGAGTTTAATGAAACGGTGCGTTTCAGCTGGCACATTACAGACGGATTTTTCCGTCTGTAAATGGGTCAATCCCATTTACAGACGGAAAAATCCGTCTGTAAATGGGTCAATCCCATTTACAGACGGAAAAATCCGTCTATAATTTGTCACCTGAAAGGTCAGCTAAAACTGCCACATTTACAGACGGGAAAATCCGTCTGTAATTTCCCGCTATAATATTTCCGCCTATTTTCAAATTACGGACGGAAAAATCTGTCTGTAATTGCTGTCTATAATGTTTGGCGCCAAAAGGCGGGCTAGATACAGATAGATTTTACAGACAGATAAAATTCTTCTGTAATACAGACGGATGTTTCAGAAAATAAAAAAAAAAATTATTCCACAAATCCGTCTGTAAAATCTGTCTATATTAAGCACTTTTCTAGTAGTGTGCTACAGAACTAGTTCAATTATAACATTTTTAAAATAAAATATAAGTCCTATAGCAGTCCATCTGTCCCTTCACTAAGTCCGGTGCTAATCATCTTGATTACCTGAAAAATGAATGTAAGGGTGAGTACTCTACACTACTCAATACACAACTATCATAGAGTCTCACCTTGTCTATATTTCACGCAAAGTACACATAAACAACATTTTCATTTCAATTTGTCACCGATGCACTCATGGCACCAAACAATCATATATATGTGAAATTAGCAAACAAAAGTCTCATGCACTCACTGCACGCCAGCCACGCTCACTGTGGCACTGTGATCATAGATTTTACTATAGATGGTCATCGGTTACCCCCGCTTCACGGATACTACGTGGGCAGTCATGGGTCGTTCAGTAAAAGTAGTGGTCAGAGATCTAGTCAGGAAGAGAGTATGTGGCCCGTGGTGCACCCGTTCCACAGTCGGTATCACCACCACTCTCTCCTCCCTAAGGTATTCCTACTGTCCTCATCTTCCACACCCCAGTGTATCGCTGAACCATTCACAACACATTATAACAGCGCCAACACACCCCATTCACTTACATTTCATTCACACACGTGATATTGATACTTACACACGGCACACAACCTATATTTAATTCATGTTACACGGCACACAACCCATATTTTATCAACATATGGCACACAGCCTTCATTTATTCACGATAACATTAATTCACCAATCAATGGCATTCTATCACACACACAATCACTCCCACGGGACCTAACTATTCCAACACACATTACGTTGCACATCAATTTCATCCAACACATAATCCCTATCCTCTATCTCGGTCACATTGCAATATTCAACAAAATAATAACAAATCACAACAATGAGATACGGTAGAGTTCCCCCATCCTTACCTTGGATTGAAAATCCACACTAAAACTCAACCTTGGACATGCTCCCCACACAGATCTCGGCCTAAACACATGGAGAAACTCCATGAAAATCCAAGGAAATCAAGAAAACAGAGAATGGGGGCAAGAAATTAAAACTTACCTCTAAACGTTCCCCACACGGATTCAACTTTGGAGGTAATTTAATTGGTGGAAAATGTAACACCTTAAATTTAATTTCAATTTAATAAGAATTTCACAAATTCAAATAACTAATTTTCATAAAATACTTCAAAATAAGGGAAGGTTTACAAATTAATATCAAATGACTGCTACAAGACTAGTTTAGTTATAACAAATTTTAAAATAAAAATAAAGTCCTATAGCAGTTCATCCATCCCTTCACTGAGTCCGGTGTTGATCGTCTTGATTACCAGAAAAATGAATGTAAGGGTGAGTATTCTACACTACCCAAAACACACAATCAACATATAGTCTCACCTCCAGAAACTTCCCAATACATTCAACAAATACAATCACAGGCAGCAATTCACATTCATAGGTACAAAACACAAATTCATGCATATGCATACCAGTCACACTCACTATAGTACTATGATCACAGATTTACACCATGAATGGTCACCGGTTACCCGCTCCTCACAGATACCACGTGGGCAATCATGAGTCACTCATTAAGGATAATGGTCAGAGGTCTAGTCAGAAAGAGAGTGTGTGGCCTGTGGTGCACCCGTTTCACAGTCGGTGTCACCAGCACTCTCTCCTCCCCAAGGTATTCATGCCGTCCTCATCTTCCACACCCCCAATGTATCGCTGAATCATTCACAGCACATCACAACGGCGGTAATATGCCCATTCACACATATATACCATTCACGCATGCAATGATCATGCTTACACACGGCACATGACCCACAATGCGTTCAAATACACGGCACTAGCCCCATATTCATTTCACATCACACGGCACATAGCCAATATTCATCTATCATGCAACATTTACATACAATCCACATCTATCAAGTTTGGGTCAACACACATAATGTTCACATATCACGACACATGGCCCACATTACATTTCTCAGCAATTTTTTACCCCCTAACTCAGCCATAACACAATATTAAGAAAAATAACAACAATTCATTGAACAAAAGAGTAGGATAGAGCCCCCTTACCTTGGATTGATGTCTCACGCGCTAAATCCACTAAGAAGCACTCCACCTCAAGGATTTTATCCTAAACACATGGAGAAACTCCATGAGAACCCAGGGGAACCACAAAAACAGAGAAAGGGGATGAAGAAAAAATTGAAATCCTCACCATTAAAACTCACCTCCAAGCATTCCCCACATGGATTCAACCTTCAATCAAGCTCTTGAACAACTTTGGAGGCAATTAATCAATAGAATAGGGCTTTGGGAATGAGAGGATCAAAGGAATTTTGAAGGGAGAGGGAGAAATAACTCTTTCTAAACCCTAACCCCTTTAAATCCTTTTCTGGTTGTGACACTCCCCTCGCTGCAGTGACATGCCCTCTCGTTACAGCGAAAAAAATCAAAGAAAACTGAACTCTAGTTTCTGCAAAATCTCGCTACAGCGAGACCCTCTCGCTATAGCGAGACTGCACCCAGAAATGCACTCCAAACTGTCGCTTTCTCGCTACAGCGAGACGTCTCTCGCTACAGCGATAAGGTGACAGTTTCAGTTCTTTCTCCCAGGGCACTCTCGCTACAACAAGAGTCCTCTCGCTGCAGCGAGAACAGCCCAGTATCATGCTCTGCACTTAGCCACTTAACCCATTTCAGCCCTATCCAGTCATGCATACACGTATATACATACACACATCTCCAACATATATATATGCACATATATTCATAATCATTACACACAAAACACCATTATTACACATCCAAGGTAAATTCATAACATTCATTTACACTTGTACACACATATATATGCATTTAGATTTATATAAATAATAATAATTAATATTACAAAATTAGGGGCGTTACAAAAAAGGGTTTTGAGTTAAGAGAATTGAAGGGATTTTGAGTAATAAATTCTCAAACCCTAAATGAGACGTCCCTATTCCCAATAGTTCAATCTCCATTATTTGATACTTCTTAGGAAAATACTCAAGTTTTTTTTTTTATAACATATATAAAAGTCAATTATGTCTAAAGCATCAACTAACTCTTTTACACAAAAGCACTAATATCATACAATGGCATATTATAGTGCTCAATAAGTTACAACCCTTCTAAGTTTCTTCTTGTCATTCAATTAATTACATCATAAAAGAACTGAAGGTCTACATAGTGACCCTTAAAAACAAATCACTAAACATGTAACTAGTTGCAACAATCTTAAGCTATTCCCTAGTTAGCTCATCCCCTACTCCTTTGGTCCATTTAGATGAGAGTCATTCTGTATTCATAACATTGTCAAAAGATACAAAACAATGAAGAGGTGTGAGTACAAATATTCATAAACAATAATACAAGGCAATACATATGCTTAAATGAACAAAACATCATTCAGACATCAACGATATCAGGCATCCTAATACTTGTGCTTAAATGAACAAAATAACATTCAAGCATCAAGCAACAATCATTCAATGTCTTTTATCCGTGCATTCTCCATGGAGTAATTAATTAATTATCCAACATTTTGTTTTCAGGTTAAGATTGGGAATTTCTTGTCTGCAATTCAGCTAGTGTCATAGGTACATTTTCTCCTTTTAGCGGAGATAAAACATAATTGCACAATTCTCATTTTATGATCACTACCAGCAGACCACACTCAAACCAATCTTGGTATGCTCTAGTGTCTGTTAGGATAGGCTAGCAAAGTTCTCACTACTTATGACACAAGTTAGCTAGACTTGGTCTCCTGTAAGTCTTGGGCACTCTCCTATCTCCTATGGTATGACCAACACTATTTGCTCCTTGCCTGTACCGTGGCATATTCAACCTCTTTCAAAATCACAAAAACAAATAATATCATAGCCATTAATTGTCCAACAGGCACATTATAACATCTCTATTTCAAGAGAACAATCAATTACATGGACATGGCTAACAATCAAAACTTTTCAGATTTCATAAACTAACTTGTAAAATTCATAACTAATTCGATACAAGTTCAAACACCATGAAATCACCAAGGTTTTCTTCCTTTAAATGTCTACTGTAATATAAAATTACAGTCAAAATACAAAAGCTTCCAAATAATTAATCAAGTTTCAATTTACCTCTACTGTTCTCAGATCATTTCACTAAACAGCCAGCATATTGTAAAATTCATAATAAATTCAATTCTCATCCAAAATACATGAGACCAGTGAGATTATTCTCATTAACATGTATATTTTCATGTAAAAATACTTTCAAAATAAAAATATTCCCAGACATCAATTCGTGCTTTAATTTCTCAGTTCATGTCATAGAATAGCACAATTTAACAACAACATATTGGAAAAATCATAAGTTATTCGATTCATCATCAAAACTCATTAAATCAGTGGAATTATTTCACTTTGGTTATCTAGTTTCCTATAAAAATATAATTAAAAATTTATGGCTTCCAGATTCTGGAATAAGTCCTAAACATTCTCTATCACTCTCAGTAACATACTTCTCAGAATCAGTCAAACAGAAAAGTCATAACTATTTTATTTTAAGTCTAAAATTCATAAAACTAGTGGGAATATTTCTCTTATAGTCTCTATTATCATACAAAAATAATAATAAAATAGCGCCACTTATAAATTTTAAAACGAAAATAGGTTTCTCAATAGCATGCACAAAACGTTACTCTAATACAACAGCATATTGAGAAAATCATAAGTATTTAAATTTAACTTCACTTTATGCAAACTCAGAGCAAATAATTTACTTATGAAGTATAATTTTGTAAAAAATTATAAATAAAATAATATTATGGATGGAACTTAAGACAAAGAGAACTTATAGTGAGCTGTTCTCAGGAAATCATTCACACACATCATAATATTCAAAAATTCATATCTATTTTGTTTCAAATTCAAATCAAATGAAACCAGTGAGAAAAGTTCCCTTAGTAAGTCTATTTCTATACAAAAATAGAGATAAAATAACACTATAGAGAGAAATTAAAACGAAATTGAATCAAGGCACACTGCTTCCAGAATACTATTTTCATGTAGAAGAAACTTAGAAAAATCATAAATAAATCCATTTAAATCCAAAAAAAAGTAAAACCAGTGGGAAAATTTTAAAAATATAATTATACACATGAATAAAATACTAACAAAATTTTTTACAAAGGTTATCTCATGTTACATTATTTACAGTTTAGTCCTTTTCTCAATCTTTTTGGTAATTCTTAGATAGTCCAGAACATTTCTAATCAGTTTATGGGTCTTGAATCATGTCTCCACAAGTTCTAAAATATTCTCTTGGTTCTACCACACATGTGGTCAAGCGCCTTGCACTTTTGTTGTTAGCAATCTACACTAGCAAGTATACTAGCATTGCAGCAAGTGATAAGTAAATTTAAGATCCAAATATCGTCTCCACAGGGAATTTAGGTTCAAGTACCACTTCACAGAAAAATAACCATTTGAGCCATACGAATTTGGGAAGAGATTTGTATCATATAACAACACTAAACCAAAGCAATTAAAGGTAAAGAACTTGCAGACAAACAGAGTATAAAATTGTGATGAAATGAAATAGCAATGAAGGATAGTTAGGAATTTATTTCACAAGAATATCAATATTAATCCAATTAAATCCTCTGAACATTCAAGCAATTGAATAATTGACAATCAGTTCACATATACCTAGCCAAAGGTTAATTCCTTAACTCATTGACCCTAACAATCCACTAAACCTCCCTAATCCCTTAGGTGAGATTCAATTTCAGGTTGCACTAAGAATTAGAACTATAAGATTGCAGAATTAGGTCTCCTTATCCCTAAGAAATCCCTAAACACTGGTTGCCAATTCAGATCGGAGCAAACAATCCAATTCCCATTGGTAAAGATTCCTCTTGATTAATCAAATGAATTTCCATTCAAAGATTGCATGAAAAGTAGAATTAACAACTCAATTAATCCAAGAACTTAAAGTTCAGAAGATAAAGTCGAATCAATACATCAATTCGAGTTCCATAAACCCCTAACTATGGGAAATCAAGCACACATTGCAACAAAAACAGAGAAAGAAGAAGAAGAAGATGAAGAAGAATGCAGAGCAGCCATGGCCACGAACTCCAATCCAATCCCTCTTCTTGGAGCTTCAAGCTTCGACCCCAATCTTCTCTCCACTCTCTCTCAACGACAATCTAACTAACAAAACAGAAAATGAGCAAAAGATTCCAGTTTTCGCGCTTCAATCATGTATATATAGAATCCCAGTTCTGCGCGTTGTCACTTTTCTTCACAAGAGTAACCACGCAGAAGCTTTATGTAGTGCGCGTGTTCACTTTCAAGAGCAAGAGTAACCACGCGCAACTTGCAGAGTTGAAGGCTTCTCTGGAACATTCACTTTTATTCATAATAGTGGCAACGCAGAAGGTAAAAGGGCTGCGCGTGATCACTTTCGTGAGTAATAGTAATCACGCGCAAGCTGTCCTGATACAAGTGCCTCTGGAACGCTCACTTTCGTTGGCGAAAGTGACAACGCGCAGCTCATCAGGAATGGAGTCTTCTCTGGAACGCTCACTTTCATCGGCGAAAGTGATAACGCACACTGGCAACGCTCACTCTTGTAACTAAAAGTGATTACGCACAGGCTCCTCTTCTCCTTTAGGCTCTGGAATGATCACTTTCGCTAACAATAGTGATTACGCACAGGCTCCTCTTCTCCTTTAGGCTCTGGAATGATCACTTTCGCTAAGAATAGTGATCACGCCCAGGCTGCATCCCATAATTCTTGTATTTTGGAATCCAACATTGCCATTCTTCCTCTTCCTTTCCATTGATAATCCATTTCCATGACTTTTGCTCAAATTATTCCTTCAAAAACAAGATAAATTTCATAAGAACTAAGCATAAATTCTACAAATGTGAAAATAACTACAAATTGAAATAGAACTTTCAATCATTCTCTTTTTCTGAGTTTTTCTACTTTCTTCATATATTTTCCTTATTAAATGAGCTAGAATTATGCTAAAATATCAGTAAAAATATGGATTCATCACCACCCCAAACTTGAATTTTTGCTTGTCCTCAAGCAAATCAAACTAAACCAAGGGTAAGTTCCTCCATTTTCAATTTCAGTTCATAAACTGCTTATTTCAGATTTTTCTAATTTCTAATTCTGTGTTTTCTGCAAAATTTTCAATCAAGCTGTTCATCCAAATACTCATCATGATATTCCTACTGCATAATCATCATTGAGTAAGAATTGCTACCTAAGTTCATATATTTCATCAAAATTCATGTGAGTACAATTAATCAACATGATCACAGCTCACTTGGAAGTGTTTCTCTCATCACTCAACAGTGTTTAGGTGCTGTTTTCACTCTAGATCATCAATTTCACTGCACCCTACCATATGCTTGCCCAATTTCTCCATCTCCTCTGCTTAGTACAATTAATCACACATCTAGAGGACTTTTTCAGGTTATAACAAGGCTAAGGTTAGGGTAGGTATCAAAGAAAATGGAAAACAATACATGCTATTTCAAAAGATCAGAGGCATTTTGAGTGATTTGTTTTAAAACTAGCCTGGATCTGCATTATTCCTCCTTAATTCTCTCACTTATGCAGCAAACAGAATTTTTCTTGCAGCAGAGATTTCATCTCTTTTCTTGCTTTCAGTCACTATCTTCTTTTCTTTGATATTCTTTTTCTTTTTCTGCAGCACTTTGCTGCACTTCTTTTCTTTCGAACTCACATTTTTGTTCTTTTCACAGCTTTGCTTCATAAATTTTTCATTTTGCTGCAGCACTTTTGTTCTTTCTTTCTGGTTTGTTGAACTCAAACATAGATATTTCCTACCCCAAACTTAGAACATTGCTTGTCCTCAAGCAATTAAAATCTGGATGCCACCCCAAACTTAGTTTTAAAACTCGTTCTTGATTAAACTCATTATGCCTTTGATCTTTTGAATGGTAAAAATTAGTTTTTCAGCAAGGCTTATAATGAGGTAATTTCAAGAAAAGGGATATTAAGCTCAAAGGGTGAACTAAGACATTCAATCATAACGGAAGGCATTTAGGCTGACTAGGATATCAATCATGGCCTCTATCATGTGGGTGAAAACTGTAACATGCATATTCAATTTAAGAACAAGGGCAAGTTCTAGAGAATGCAGCCAATTATGATTAATCACACAAGAAAAAGAATTAGACAGCTCAAATCTCACTAGGTATTTATAAGTGATCATGTGGGTTAATGAAAACACAATGCACTTTTCAGAAATCTATGCACCTAGTGGCAACTGCCTCATTTTTGAAGATACAAGTGTGATCTCATTTTGAGAATGGGAAAAACAACTTAAAAAAAATTCACACAGAATTCACAAAATTGTCAATCATTTTTATTTGATTAACAGCCAGCAATTTATTATCTATTCTAGTATTTTGGTGTTTTTCAAAAGCAATTCAGTGTAATGTGAAGCCAACACATGAACAAGAGGTAGAGAATGAAACCTCCCTTTCATGGTAGCTTGTGCAAATGTCACCATCCAATGTGTGTGAGTGTTGTGTGTGTGACATTCTTTGCACAAAACACCAAAATTCCATCCATTAGCAAGTAAAAGGTAATTAATAAGAAAGCTAACATAAATGCAGAACAGATATGTGAAAATTAACCCAAATTGTACCAAATTGTAATTACAACCCAAAAAGTTTGAAACCTAACTACATCAATTTACAAAACTCCTAATGACAAAAAAATAAATTCCTAAACTAGTCTTCTTGGACATCCTCTTCATCAGAAATTTCATCTTCATCTTCTTCCTCATCCTCCTCATCTTCCTCTTCCTCCACCACTTCTTCGATTGGCTGTGGAAATTGAGTCTTGTAGATTGGCAAGTCTTTAAAGACTGATGAGCGTAGACATTGAGCATTCTCGGCCAAATCTGGTGTGTGATAAAGTTCATCTTTAGTCATTCCCATTTTCTGACCAATATTCATCAACACACATTCCACTAGCATAGTTCCTGCCTTCAAACTGCTGTGGAGCTCAGTTTGTCTTTCAGCCAATTGATTTTGCTTTTCAACCAAAAGATGTAGGATGTCCTTCATCTTCATTGGTTTCTCCTTTCTGAACTGGGTGGGGATAGGTGCAGCTGAAGTGCAGGAGGTAGTGGCATAGATTTCCTTTACCATTGAGACAGAGATAGAGGGAGCAGATCTGATTTTCTCTTGGTAGTCTCCAACTTCAACCCCTGCATCCTCACAAAGTAAAGTGATTAATGAGGGAAAGGCTAGTGAATCTCTTTTTGTTTTCACAATATTTAAGATACATTCACTAATTACTTCCCCCACATCAATGTACATATCATTAACGATAGCAAACAATAATTCAGCCCTCTTTACTGCCAGGATTGAACTATGCTTGACTGGCATGAAAGAGTTCAACAGAAAAGTACTCCAGACTTTAGCAAATGGTAACAGGTTCTTGGTGGTGATACACTTGGGTTTCTGGCCGAGGTTCAGCTGCCAAGTTGTGCCTGGCTTTCCAATTCTGTGCAGGATTTCAATATAATCCTTATCTGGACTATTCTTAAAGTCAGTGAAGTCCATCTGCCCAGGTTGCCTTTCAGTGTAAATTTCCAACACTCGATTGATGTTGGCAGCAGTGAAATCCACCCTCATACCTTTGACCATTGTGTGAAATTTGGGAATTTGGTCTCCCTTGAACCGCATTGCATTTGCATAAAACTCCTGTGTAATTTCTCTCCAACCATTATCAGCCAAGGAGCAGAAGTTGTCCCATCCCCTTTTCTGAATTTCTTCTGAGTACTCAGGGTAGTTTCCTTCAGCAATTTCAAAGGCTCTATCAGGGACAATCTTCCTCCTCAGAATATTTGCCTTGAAATAGTTTTCGTGAGCAATACTCCTGAACCTTGGATCATGATCAGTAGGGGTAGAGGTAGAAGGAGCATTTCTTCTGGTCGGCTGAGGTGGTGAAGAGGTTGCATGTGTGGTTACTCTTGGCTGAGGAGGGTCAGCAATTTCAATGGGTGAGGACGGTGAGACACCAGCAGTTCTTGCTCTTTTTGTGGTTGGAGAATTCCTGGCTGTTCCAACTTGCATATTCCTGATAGATCTCCTTCTTGGAGTGTTGCTGGCAGATTTAGCTTTGGTCTTCTTAGCAGGTCCAACTAGTGTATTCAACGAAGTTCTGACCATTTTGAAACAGCTGCAAAAACAAGCAAGTAATTTGACAGTTTAAAATTCATGACACAAAATTGTGACATTATACATCTCTTTACTAGATAAATTCAATCAATCAATGTGCAGAATTCCAATTTGTCTTTTTACAATCAGTTGCTATCATGAGAATTTAATCATATAAACACACAAGCACTATTGCAAATTACTAAGCAATCACAGTCAAAATTGGTTAAACCTTTAAATTTGTAGTTGAGAGTGCACATTTTCAAAGCACATCAGGTTAGCACATAGATGCAAAAAGAATCACAATGTTTAACCAGATTTCAACTACTAATGGTTCCTAAAAGAAATTATCTTCTGACAGTAAAATTCCATCCAGAATATTGCCTATTGTTTCTTTGAATTACATACAATTAGAACAGTGCACTCATTCATTGTCATCAGAGACCAAATATCAGCTTAATGCAGGACCATTAGTATGCTATCTGTACAATCAGGCAGTGCAATATACAGCAGTAATTTGTTCCATACAACTCAGTTCAGACATCACCATTCAAATATTTCATGCAAAGAGTATTTTCGTTGATGGCAACTGGAATATTTCTATTTCTTTCAAAGTCATGTTCAGATTTTTCGCATAATGCAGATGTGAATATGTTATCAGAGGAGATTGAATGACTTTGAAAACCTATTCACAGTATTTAAAGGAAATTAAATCGAATACGCTCAAGATATTTCCCCATTTTCCATTTTTTGACCTTTTTCCAGAGTTGCAGCAAAGAAAAACCCTAAATACAATTTCAGAGAATGCAGAGAACGTACCTTGAGTTTCAAAAATGTGAATGACAGTGAAAAAGAGGGAGAAATTGCTTGCTGGTTGCTTCACGAAAGATTGAAAGTCAGAGAAATTTCAGAGGGAAATGGGATTTAGGTTTAAATGAATGTGAGCGTGGTTCCTTTATATTGAATCTGGGGTCACGCGTGTGCACGTGCCCACTTTTTAAGTGAAAAGTGAGCGTTCCCTTATTAATAATATTCTGCGTTATCACTCTTGTCGAACAGAGTGAGTGTTCCAGAGAGCTTGGAAATTTTGAATGCAATGCGCGTTATCACTATTTCTGGGCAAAGTGATAACGCGCAAGCTTATTGCTTGAGCGTGATTACTTTTATCAGTAAAAGGAGTAACGCGCTATGAAATATTCTATACTTACCTGCGCGTGATCACTCTTGACAAGGAAAGGAAGTGATCCAGAGAGTGTGTTTTTCTCATCTGCCTCTGCGTTATCACTCTCATCAGTGAGAGTGATTGTTCCAGAGAGCTATGTTTCCCAGTCAGTTTCTGCGTTATCACTCTCATCAGCGAGAGTGATTGTTTCAGAGGGGAAATCTCAGAATTCCATCTCTACGTGATTGCTTTCCTGCAAAAGAGTGATTCCTTTCATCAATCCAAGTTCTCCAAACTTTAATTGGCTCACTTAACAAATCATAATCATTCCGATACACACTCACCATATAAAATACCTATTTCCCTCATCATGTTCACCTTTAATTACATATGCAACATTTATCCAAGGCTGAATTCTGCAGAATTTCTACTTAACATATTCACAATGCAATTCTGACTTTTCCATAACACATTATAGTATGAAGTCTAATTGCATTTATCAGATTCACTACAAATGACAGATTTAGTAGAATTTTATTGCAGAAATTACAGAAATTTAACTAACATGAACAATGAAAATTCTAAAACAAAATAGGAAGCTTAAAATGGGTTAGAAAGTGGATGTTCCAGCAATTATAACAGTCCTTGCAGACCCTTTCAGCTTATTCTTAACCACATTTTTAGGCTCAAAGTGGAAGTTCCAAAGAAACGACCGGTTTCACCGTCAAAACAATTGCAAAACAACCAGAACTCAGATCATGCAGAAAAATAAAACTAAAAACCAGAAATTAACAAAATCTAAAGGGAAAGAAGTGTGAGTTGCCTCTCACAAAGCGCTCTTTTAACGTCACTAGCTTGACATTATTGATCTTTGATTCTAAGAGATAATTTTGCAGCTAATGGCTCTTGCTCTAGACTTACATATTTCCTTTTTTTCTTACCAACTTGTAGCTTTTCATTTAATTCAGAACATGGTTGAAATAACAGTGGAGGAACTTCTAGCAACTTGATATACTCATTAATTTTCTTTCCCTCCTTTTCATTGTCTTCATATGTCATTATAGCAAGGACTTCTCTTATAACAGAAATCATCTTCTTTTTTCTTGACTTGAAATTCTGCACTCCTTGAAGAAATCGAAGCTTCTTGTGTTCAGCTTCATCTATTGGCTCAGGTGCATCTTCAAACAATCGTTTTTTTGTTCCTTTCTCAGGTTGTGTCTTTCTGCTGTCCTTTGGTTCTTCTTTTTTCTCCTCTTCTTGATGTAATTCTTCTTGGAGTTGGTTTACTGCATTATTAACACAAGGAAGAGAGTCTAGTTGCAGAATGCATTCTTTCACTACCTCATCTTGCTTTTCATGAACACTACAATTTGCTGCAACTATTGTGCTTTCCAAGACTGCAATTTCATCATTTTTCTCTAAGGATGGTGGTATCACAGCCTCTATTATATCAATCTTCATGCAGCTTATATCATCACTTGGATGTTTAATGGCTTCAAATACATTGAAAATGACTTTTTCCTCTTGTTGCTTATCTTGAATCTTATTTTCTTCATATTTTTCTAATGCTCTCTCTTTTTCAGCAGCCTTTGTACTTGAAATTTCTACCTCGCTCCTTGTGAAAGCAGCTTGGCATTGCTCTATTGGGTTCATCATAGTATTGCTAGGAAATCTCTCATCATTCCTTTTCAATAATTGTTCTGAAATTTGTCCTATTTGTATCTCTATCTTCTTCACCGATGCCTCTTGATTGTTGAAACTTGATTGAGTAAATTCCATAAATTGAAGCAAAGTTTCTTCAAGTTCATTTATTCTATTTGGAAGATTCTTTGAAGGTTGTTGTCCTCTTTGAGGTTGAGAATATGACACTTGAAAGCAAGGCTGTGAAGAATGAGGACTTGAGAAAGGTGTTGTTGCAGCTGACATTTGTTGATTCCAATCATAATATGGATGACTCATGTTAGTTTCATATTGATATTCATGATGAAAGGTATATTCAGATCTTTGAAAATTTCCTCCAAAATTGATTTCTTCTTGAAATTGTGCAAATACATCATATGTTTCATTCAAATCATTTTCACTGTAAAAATTATAAACCAAGGGGTTAGTTTGGGCAACTCTAACTTGAAAATTATTAATCAAAGCATTAAGAGTATCTGGTTCATAAGCTTCTATTCTTGCAACTTGGCTTTGATAAAAATTCTGATACATGCTGGTTGCCATCAAACAATAGCGCAACTTTATTTTTTTCTATTTTTTTTTCTTGTATACAAAAAGAAAGAACACAAAAGTCGAATCAAATTTGTAACTAGGAAAAATGAAATATGAAATTATGCAAAAAAAATTACAAAACATAACATGCAGCAAATATAGAAAATTATGCAGAAAAATAAAAAAAAACAAGATTATGCAGAAAAATGCAAAAGAAAACAGAAACATGAAAAATGAGATTATGCAGAAAATGCAAAAGAATGCAAAAGACAACAGAACTTATGCAGAAATCTACACAAGATGCAGAGAAATTATGCAGAAAAACTTGAAAGCAGAACAACAACAAAAATAAATGCTCAATCTAGTTACTTTTCTGCTACTAATGATATTGAAATTCAAAATTCCCCGGCAACGGCGCCAAAAACTTGTTGTTAGCAATCTACACTAGCAAGTATACTAGCATTGCAGCAAGTGATAAGTAAATTTAAGATCCAAATATCGTCTCCACAGGGAATTTAGGTTCAATTACCACTTCACAGAAAAATAACCATTTGAGCCATACGAATTTGGGAAGAGATTTGTATCATATAACAACACTAAACCAAAGCAATTAAAGATAAAGAACTTGTAGACAAACAGAGTATAAAATTGTGATGAAATGAAATAGCAATGAAGGATAGTTAGGAATTTATTTCACAAGAATATCAATATCAATCCAATTAAATCCTCTCGAACATTCAAGCAATTGAATAATTGACAATCAGTTCACATATACCTAGCCAAAGGTTAATTCCTTAACTCATTGACCCTAACAATCCACTAAACCTCCCTAATCCCTTAGGTGAGATTCAATTTCAGGTTGCATTAAGAATTAGAACTATAAGATTGCAGAATTAGGTCTCCTTATCCCTAAGAAATCCCTAAACACTGGTTGCCAATTCAGATCGGAGCAAACAATCCAATTCCCATTGGTAAAGATTCCTCTTGATTAATCAAATGAATTTCCATTCAAAGATTGCATGAAAAGCAGAATTAACAACTCAATTAATCCAAGAACTTAAAGTTCAGAAGATAAAGTCGAATCAATACATCAATTCGAGTTCCATAAATCCCTAACTATGGGAAATTAAGCACACATTGCAACAAAAACAGAGAAAGAAGAAGAAGAAGATGAAGAAGAATGCAGAGCAGCCATGGCCACGAACTCCAATCCAATCCCTCTTCTTGGAGCTTCAAGCTTCGACCCCAATCTTCTCTCCACTCTCTCTCAACGACAATCTAACTAACAAAACAGAAAATGAGCCGAAGATCCCAGTTTTCGCGCTTCGATCATGTATATATAGAAACCCCAGTTCTGCGCGTTGTCACTTTTCTTCACAAGAGTAACCAGGCAGAAGCTTTATGTAGTGCGCGTGTTCACTTTCAAGAGCAAGAGTAACCACGCGCAACTTGCAGAGTTGAAGGCTTCTCTGGATCATTCACTTTTATTCATAATAGTGGCAACGCAGGAGGTCAAAGGGCTGCGCGTGATCACTTTCGTGAGTAATAGTAATCACGCGCAAGTCGTCCCGATACAAGTGCCTCTGGAACGCTCACTTTCGTTGGCGAAAGTGACAACGCGCAGCTCATCAGGAATGGAGTCTTCTCTGGAATGCTCACTTTCGTTGGCGAAAGTGATAACGCACACTGGCAACGCTCACTCTTGTAACTAAAAGTGATTACGCACAGGCTCCTCTTCTCCTTTAGGCTCTGGAATGATCACTTTCGCTAACAATAGTGATCACGCCCAGGCTGCATCCCATAATTCTTGTATTTTGGAATCCAACATTGCCATTCTTCCTCTTCCTTTCCATTGATAATCCATTTCCATGACTTTTGCTCAGATTATTCCTTCAAAAACAAGATAAATTTCTTAAGAACTAAGCATAAATTCTACAAATGTGAAAATAACAACAAATTGAAATAGAACTTTCAATCATTCTCTTTTTCTGAGTTTTTCTACTTTCTTCATATATTTTCCTTATGAAATGAGCTAGAATTATGCTAAAATATCAGTAAAAATATGGATTCATCACCTAGGAAATATCTAAGTTTGAGTTCAACAAACCAGAAAGAAAGAACAAAAGTGCTGCAGCAAAATGAAAAATTTATGAAGCAAAGCTGTGAAAAGAACAAAAATGTGAGTTCGAAAGAAAAGAAGTGCAGCAAAGTGCTGCAGAAAAAGAAAAAGAATATCAAAGAAAAGAAGATAGTGACTGAAAGCAAGAAAAGAGATGAAAACTCTGCGCAGAAAAATTCTGTTTGCTGTATAAGTGAGAGAATTAAGGAGGAATAATGCAGATCCAGGCTAGTTTTAAAACAAATCACTCAAAATGCCTCTGATCTTTTGAAATAGCATGTATTGTTTTCCATTTTCTTTGATACCTACCCTAACCTTAGCCTTGTTATAACCTGAAAAAGTCCTCTAGATGTGTGATTAATTGTACTAAGCAGAGGAGATGGAGAAATTGGGCAAGCATAAGGTAGGGTGCAGTGAAATTGATGATCTAGAGTGAAAACAGCACCTAAACACTGTTGAGTGATGAGAGAAACACTTCCAAGTGAGCTGTGATCATGTTGATTAATTGTACTCACATGAATTTTGATGAAATATATGAACTTAGGTAGCAATTCTTACTCAATGATGATTATGCAGTAGGAATATCATGATGAGTATTTGGATGAACAGCTTGATTGAAAATTTTGCAGAAAACACAGAATTAGAAATTAGAAAAATCTGAAATAAGCAGTTTATGAACTGAAATTGAAAATGGAGGAACTTACCCTTGGTTTAGTTTGATTTGCTTGAGGACAAGCAAAAATTCAAGTTTGGGGTGGTGATGAATCCATATTTTTACTGATATTTTAGCATAATTCTAGCTCATTTCATAAGGAAAATATATGAAGAAAGTAGAAAAACTCGGAAAAAGAGAATGATTGAAAGTTCTATTTCAATTTGTAGTTATTTTCACATTTGTAGAATTTATGCTTAGTTCTTAAGAAATTTATCTTGTTTTTGAAGGAATAATCTGAGCAAAAGTCATGGAAATGGATTATCAATGGAAAGGAAGAGGAAGAATGGCAATGTTGGATTCCAAAATACAAGAATTATGGGATGCAGCCTGGGCGTGATCACTATTGTTAGCGAAAGTGATCATTCCAGAGCCTAAAGGAGAAGAGGAGCCTGTGCGTAATCACTTTTAGTTACAAGAGTGAGCGTTGCCAGTGTGCGTTATCACTTTCGCCAACGAAAGTGAGCGTTCCAGAGAAGACTCCATTCCTGATGAGCTGCGCGTTGTCACTTTCGCCAACGAAAGTGAGCGTTCCAGAGGCACTTGTATCAGGACAGCTTGCGCGTGATTACTATTACTCACGAAAGTGATCACGCGCAGCCCTTTGACCTCCTGCGTTGCCACTATTATGAATAAAAGTGAATGATCCAGAGAAGCCTTCAACTCTGCAAGTTGCGCGTGGTTACTCTTGCTCTTGAAAGTGAACACGCGCACTACATAAAGCTTCTGCGTGGTTACTCTTGTGAAGTAAAGTGACAACGCGCAGAACTGGGGTTTCTATATATACATGATCGAAGCGCAAAAACTGGGATCTTCGGCTCATTTTCTGTTTTGTTAGTTAGATTGTCGTTGAGAAAGAGTGGAGAGAAGATTGGGGTCGAAGCTTGAAGCTCCAAGAAGAGGGATTGGATTGGAGTTCGTGGCCATGGCTGCTCTGCATTCTTCTTCATCTTCTTCTTCTTCTTTCTCTGTTTTTGTTGCAATGTGTGCTTAATTTCCCATAGTTAGGGATTTATGGAACTCGAATTGATGTATTGATTCGACTTTATCTTCTGAACTTTAAGTTCTTGGATTAATTGAGTTGTTAATTCTGCTTTTCATGCAATCTTTGAATGGAAATTCATTTGATTAATCAAGAGGAATCTTTACCAATGGGAATTGGATTGTTTGCTCCGATCTGAATTGGCAACCAGTGTTTAGGGATTTCTTAGGGATAAGGAGACCTAATTCTGCAATCTTATAGTTCTAATTCTTAATGCAACCTGAAATTGAATCTCACCTAAGGGATTAGGGAGGTTTAGTGGATTGTTAGGGTCAATGAGTTAAGGAATTAACCTTTGGCTAGGTATATGTGAACTGATTGTCAATTATTCAATTGCTTGAATGTTCAGAGGATTTAATTGGATTGATATTGATATTCTTGTGAAATAAATTCCTAACTATCCTTCATTGCTATTTCATTTCATCACAATTTTATACTCTGTTTGTCTACAAGTTCTTTATCTTTAATTGCTTTGGTTTAGTGTTGTTATATGATACAAATCTCTTCCCAAATTCGTATGGCTCAAATGGTTATTTTTCTGTGAAGTGGTACTTGAACCTAAATTCCCTGTGGAGACGATATTTGGATCTTAAATTTACTTATCACTTGCTGCAATGCTAGTATACTTTCTTCATATATTTTAAGGTATATTTTGGTCCAAAATCATAGTCCATCATCATGTCAAGGTCCAATCTTTCAAATTTATTTAGATCTTTGTTTTCATCATATTTCTCATATAGTCCAGAGGTTCCAAATATATTCAAGATTCCATAGGTCCTTCTCATAGTAAATTTTCAATTTTAATCCATTTCTTATTAAAGTTTCATACGAAAATCTTCAATAATGTCCTAAAAATACTTTTTAACTCCAATATAATCCAAACCAAAGAGAAAATCATATATCTTACTTAATTACCCTCAAATAAAATCACACAACATAGATCAAAGAGAAAATTTTCAGAATACACCCTTAGAAACAAATTTTATAGAAAACCTATATTTATCCATGACAGAAAATATGCAATTTCGTAGAAAATTTCCAAAGTCTATCTAATCAATTCCAAAGCATAAATCCACATTAATATATCATGGATTCATGAAAATAACACATAGCAAACAAAGTCATTAACAAAATTCCATTAAAATATTGTTTTACAATTAAATTTGGTTTTTCTGCAGAACTTTCTGTTTTTGCTGTTTGAGTGGTTTTCTTGTGTATTCTTTTTCCAATCAATTTTTCTTTCATATGTATACCAAGACCACAAAATTTTCATCATACAAAAAGGGTTAAAGGCTCCCCTTTGACTCAAAAGTTCATTTAGCAAAGTATTCCCTTAATTTATGAAATAGTACTCCCCTTACTTGATTTTTGGTTGATTCTTGGCTTGATCTTTGGGAAGTCCTATTTCTCTCCTTCTCTTACTCTTTTAATCCTTTTGGAATTGATCTTCCACCTCCTTTAGTCTCCTCTTCCATGTGATCAAGGCTTCCATCAAGAAAGTTGGTTGCTTTGTGGATTTTGTGGGGTTTATTATCTACTTTTAGGACTTTTATGGTAAGTTGATGGATGATTCAACTTGGTGGAGTTCAAGAGATAGGTGTGGGACTGATTGTAGAAGTGTTTGAAGGTTGCTAAAGATTGTTAAGTTTGAAAACTCTCTCTCCCTTGCATGGTTGCTCCATTCTTATGTGAAAGTGGCCTTCTTTCTATGTAAGGAGTTTATAAAAAAAATTTGGCTTCTTTCTCTCTCTCCCTTGGCCCCTCACGGTTACTCCCTCTTGTAGCAAATATGGAGATTTAATTTGGGGTCCAATTGAAGCTTCTCACATAAGCCTACACATGGCCATCTTTCCTAATGCCAAAATTGCCCTCCATCATGACTTTTGTCCTTAGATTCCTTATCCAATTGTACTCAAATTCTCTTGGTTTCTTTCTAATTCTTTTAGTTACTTTAGAATGTATCTTCTAGTCCCATTTGGCTGAGTAGTCATAGTTCCTAAGTTCAAAATTGGATGGAAATTGAGTCTTGCCACTTATTCAAAATCCTAATTGTGAAACCTTGACTTGCTTGACTTGCCTTTCTATCTTATTGGCTACTTCCTTCCAGCTTCTTTCATGCTTCATTTACTGGTCAATTGGCTTCTCTTTCAAGCCAAGAAAACGTGCAAATTGAATTGGGTTGGGTATGTTACAAATTTTGCAAGTTTTTGGCACAAAATGGGTCATTTTCCACATCATATGTGAACTGTTTTTGACGAATTTGGTTTGAATTTTGTGCTTGGATTTTTGGCTTGATTCTTGAATGCTATTTGGTCCAATAACTTACCATAAAAATTCTAAAATTTATCTCATTCATTTGCTTGCCCAAAAGGGACCTTCATCCTAAGTATTTTTAGGGATAGTTTGGTCATTTTGGCCAAATTTTGCAATTTTGTTTATTTTCCATTTTTGGATCTTTTTAACCCTCTTATAAATCATATAAAACTATTCTATATAGTCTAAAAAATTTTATATATTTATTTTCTTTTTATATTACTCAATTCTTTACTTATCAGACTCATTTCGATAAATTTTGCTAAAGAAAATTTTAGTTCTAAAGTCTCTATATTCTACTTATATTTTATTCAATGAAGTTTATATAATTCAACAATCATTTATAGAGTGAAGGAAATTTAGGGTGTTACACTAAACTCCCTTTTTAAAAGCCCTCAGATCGCGACACTCTCGCTACAGCGAGAAATTCTCACTGCAGTGACGCCCTCTGTCACCACAGCAAAAATCTCAGACGAAACTGCATCCTAGTTTCTGTAGAATCTCGCTACAGCGAGACTGCCCCAAAAAATGCACCCCAAACTGTTGCTTTATCGCTACAGCGAGAAAGCGACAGACGCATGCCTTTCACCCAAGGTCTTCTCGCTACAGCGAGACATCTCTCACTGCAACGAGAATGCCCTGCACCAGAACTTAGCTTATTTTCCTTTAGTCTAATTCCAGCCACAAACTCATATCATAATAAGGTCACATACATATATTTACATTACTATCAAGTAAATGAACACACATATGAATATATATAAATATATATATATATATAATTTAAACATTAAAAAATTGGGGCGTTACAACAAACATCTTAAAGTAGAGGTTACTAATGGTGATGGTGCAATGAGAGAGGCTATTAAGGACATATTTTCAAATGCATCACACCATGTTCATGGCATCCCTACCAGAATGCAATTGAGAATGTTAAAAATTCTAAATTTGTTGATTTTAAGTTTCTAATTTATGTGGACCTCTCCCCAAAAGAGTTTGAATTAGATTGGAACAAGATAATTGACAAATATAATCCTTTTGACAACTAATGGGTGAATAATGTATTTACGATGAAAACAAAGTGGGCAAATGCTTTCATGTGAGATAATTTTTTTGCTAGGATTAGAACTATATCATTGTGTGAAGGTATTAACTCATTCATCAATAGATACATACAATGAAAAAATAGCTTGTAGATTTTTTGCATAATTTTGAGAAGGTTATCAAAGAATATAAACATAATGAATTGATTTATGATTATAAGTCTATTTATCTGGAGCCTGTAATGATTTGTGTTAAGTTGATTTCACAATACTAGATTTCAAGCTCCTTAATAGAAGTGAGATTTTGAAGCTTTTTACATTCTAATGACTTTAAACTGTCAAAATTAAATAGGAGCAGAGTCTCAAAAGTAAGAAGTAGTAATTGCTCCTTGAGCAAGGTGTTAACTATATCTTCCTCCCTAAATCCATTATGAGTAACTGGAGAAAGAGAAGTGAGGAGTTAGAATCAAAAACCTAACTCTTGTTTCAACATACATGGTAGTATTCCAATATCAAAATAAAGTGATAGTAAACTAGAAGTGACCTAAGTTTCAAGTAATGTGTATTTGTATCATCTTTCATCACCCAAAATTTAAACTTTCCACACTCTCCTTTAGTGTGAAGCGATTGCAATGAGGTGACCAAACCATTAGTTGGAAGAGAAATCAAAGACTTAATATTTCTAAGAGCACTACAACATAAAAAAAAAATATTAAGCACAATTTATTCTTAGTACTTTTTTTTTACAACACCTAGTCATAATTCTATCATTCATTAGCCAAAAGTGTATAATACATTGCTGAGCCTTTTTAATTGTGAACATTCTGTGTAATTGTATCTGTATAGATTCATCATTTATTATGTATTCATGTTCTGATACATTGGAATGATATATTCGTATGCTGCAAAATTTATTTGATTTCTGATTAATATGTATGTAATTGTATCTGTAATGTGGTTGGTTTATCTTTGTAGTTATCACAGGTTGTTGTAAATTGTTTGCAATATTTTATGGTAATATGTATGCAAAAAATTTGGATAATGATATTCTGTGATAAAACCTGGTAAAATAATTTTAAATTTAAGATACTGGTTCAACAAGAACCACTGTTAAAATTACACTTTAGAAAGCGGTTAAAGAAAAACCGCTAAAATAACCAAACTTTAGAGAGCAGTTCATGAGACAACCGCTCTAACAATTAGACTTTAGAGAGCAGTTTGTAAAATACCGCTCTCAGATACTTACTTTGGAGTGCGGTTAGTTGGAATCGCTCTCAGAAAGCTTGACATTAGAGAGCAGTTGACTGAGTAATCGCTCTTTTTTCTTGACCTTACAGAGCGGTTAGGCGGGGAACTGCTCTCCAATCTAATCAACTCTTAGAGCGGTTTGGCGCTAACCGCTCTCAAAAGTGACATTTAGAGAGAAGTTGAGGGGAAACCGCTCTCCAAGGGTTAACATATGAGAGTGATTATTTAACCGCTCTAACAAATGCAAGCACATTGGATAGCACAGGATTTTAGAACACCAATAACTGCTCTCTTAAAGCTGGCAGAACCGCTCTTAGATTTCATTTTTGGCGTAGTGTAGTTCAAACTGTTCTAACAAGCACTGCTATCCAAAATAGATGTCACTTAGAGAGTGGTTCATGTAACCGTTCTTCAAATTATGAACTCTGAATTTGAAATTTCTTTCCTTGTGAGTTTTCTATTACAAACCAAAATTAATATTATGTTATGTTTAAATTTGAGTTTATATGTCTTTTAAGTTCAAAATTCTTCCTTTTCAGTTTTTTAATCACAAATCAAAATTGATTCTTTGTCTTATCGAAACTTGAGTTTTTATGTTGTATTAACTAAATAGTTCATATCCAAATGAATGAAATACTAGTAAATAGAAAGAAAAAGAAAGAAAGAATGAAGAGAGAAGTGTAACAAAGGTACCAAGAGACAAACATTTTTAGCAAAAAAAAAGATGAAAAAAAAAGAAGGATTCATGATGCTACTATGATGACAAACTTTTTATCTTCCCTTTATCGTCTTCCAAGCTTATGTTCACAGACCCTTTTATTATTACTGAACATGAAAATTTCTGCTGCACGTATATTGAACACGAGTTCGTAGTAATCCTTAGATTTCAAGTCAAGGACTACGACAAGTGAGTGTACCATTCATTGTAATAAGATATATATGGATATTTTATTCTGCCTTTGAAGGTCTAAAAATCCAATGTTTAAGGGAAAAGACTTTGAGAAACAATATATTTGAACGATTCATTTTGTGGTTGAAGGAGAAAAATTAAATAAGAAAATCAATTTTCCTGTGTAATTTTATATATAGTTTAAGAGAGTATTTTTAAAAGAATAGTTTTCAAAATTAATGTGGGGTCAGGATTGCACGAGACACGATTCGCATACTAAGATGTATATGTTTGAAACACTATACCTCTCTTTCGGATTGCTAGTTATGTTTATATGGTCATTTAAACAACAGCGATTCTAGTCAAAGTTTTGATGGTGATTAATGAATAGAATCATTGATTGATGCTAGTTTATTAGGTAATTCATATCTAATTAATTGGCAAATTTGTCATGCTCCTATAAACAGTTTTATTGATGGCTATGCACTAACATCACAAGTAACAATTAGAGCCGGGATTCAGAATGTCGATTCAGATTGAAACAAGATCAGCCTTCAATCATCTATCTTGTATGTGTAAAGGATTCAGAACAATGGTGATATAAATGTAAGTTGTTGAGTACTAGACTACTAGCATTCTCTAAGATCAACCAATGCATTGCCAAACATGATGCATGCATTTATGCTGTACTAAAAAAGATGATAGTTCAAGTGGCTAGGCTCACTGGGCTATGGTAGACATAAGGTGTAGCATGCTATCCCTCCACTGTTGGGAGCCGAAGGTTGTCGCTGCTCTGTGAAACCAGCCTCACGCTATACCCCACAGTCTAGGAACCATGAGGCCTGGGCCTTCGCTTAGGCCCCATAGTTCAACCTCTCAACTTGGAGTGGGCAAGCCAACTTGGCGCAGCCTTCAGCCCAACCCAGCAAAGCCTAACTCATGTTCTATTATCTTGATGCCCCCACTTGGGTCACAAGTTAGTGCTACCCAACTCGGCATGTTGATACTCTTGTCAGAGTGCTTATAAACAACGTGATTGCCAAATATATTGGCAATGTGGGAGTTGTAAAGGAAGTAGAGTTGTAACAAACATATTATCAATCTAATGCTAAGCATTGTGAAGATGATTTTGATCATGTTTTTAATTGCAAATGAGGTCATAATAGCTCGTGTTGCAATGGCCAAAAATGTGAAGAAATGCGTGTTGATATACCTGTGCCCTGTGCAATGTCTATCTGAGAGACTTCACAAACGCATAATTGAAGATGCAAAAACAATTTAAAACACTGGTTTTTATGACACAATGATAACTTCGTAAAGTCTTTGATGATCTTTTGGAGTTATGCAGTTTCTCAATAAAAAATTCCATTAGTTATAAAGAATATTGAAAGAGAAGAAGTGAGGAATACTAATGTACAACTTGCAGGATATATGAATGGTGATAAACCCAACTCACTGTGGTAACACTTTTGTCCGACTGTTTATAAACAATGTGTTTGCCAAATGTTTGGTTATTGTGGGACTAGTAAATCATAATTGTTCCTGCTTTGAATACACCCGTTTCCTTTTCTGCTATCGAGGTCTCTTGCTCTACTTGTTCCTATCTTCACATCTAGCTAGAGTATTCTTGATGAAGTTCCAAGTTTTTTGCTATCCAAGATGAGGGCAGGTACTTGCAATGACACTCTGATGATCAAGTAAGTATTCGGTATAGAGTGATAAATGCTATTTAATATTCTTTTGTCAACTCTTTTACTTGTCCCTCTTAATTTTTTTTTTATAGGCGATATATTGGGCCTGATGGGTTTGGTAAGTTAGTCCTAGATTAACTATCTAATAATTTGGATAATTAGTCCCCTCCTCATTGGTTACTTAACCTAATCATAATGTTAACTTATTTTAAGGTGGCCAAAGGAGTGGTTAATACCCTTCGTCCCAAAACAAGGTTGAAAGAGTTGTTGGCACTTCTTGTCTAAGGGTGAGGCTAAAGGGATGGTTGGTACCCTTTGTCCTAAGATAAGGTTGAAGGGGTGATTGGCACCCTTCGTCCAATGATGAGGCCGAAGGGGTGATTGGCACCCTTCATTCAAAGGTGAAGCTAATGGGGTGGTTGATACCCTTTGTCCTAAAATAAAGCTAAAGGGGTACTTGATTTCTTTTGATTTTAGGAGTGACCGAATAAGGTCTTATTTGGTACAATAATGAATATAGAGTGGTGAGGAGTGAGCATATTATCAATCTAATGCTAACCATAGTAAAGAAGGTTTTAATCATGTTTTAATTTGTAATTGCAATCATAATAGTCGTTGAGTTACAATTGTGGAAATCAAGAAAAAAGATGGTAATTAAATGGTTGCAATTGTAAATTAGGGAGAATTCACAAATTTCATATTTGTGGCTATAATAACCATGTGAAGCACAAGTTCTAATGACAAGTGTGGAGATGGTTCTTGGTGTGGAAAATCAAAGACAATCTGCTGAGAACCAAGGTTATTGTTGCAAATAGCTATGATTATCCCTACAGTAAAGAAAATATAGGTAAAATCACAAAGAATTTTATAATTAAGTCATTCTGGTTAGATGGACACATTTTGAAACACAAAAGTTTTTCTATCCTTCCATAAATTCCAAACAATAATTCTAAAATTTTTCTCTCAATCAGAATAATATTTTGAGTGGATAAGTTAAAAGCTAACCAATCTAAAATTCCTTTACTAAATAAAGCTACCCATTGCTGAGGAAAAACAAAGTAGTCCCAAATTGATTTGACATAAAAATATTCTTTAAAGACATGCATTATGGTCTCAGGTGATTCCCTACATCTTAGACAAGTAGAGGAATTAGACATGTTTCGCTTACACCTTTCCTCATTTGGTAGAAGCTTCTCATGGGCCACCTTCCAAAGACAAAAATTTAACTTGGGAGGACTATCTGATGACAACCACAAACTGTGTTGCCGAATTAAACGATTTTGAATTGGATTTCAAACAATAAAAATGAGATTATTAGGGCACAAATAGGAATTAAAATAAAAATAAAATTAATAAAAAGTGAAAATAGAATAGAGATGAAAAATGGTGTCACAATCGCAAGATTGATAAGTCAAGGAACAATTGCCACAAGAGTTTTGACATCTTGATAAGATCAAAGAAAATTGGCTCACTCAAGAACCTAGAGTCACACACTCTCACAAGCGTGTTCAATCTCAAATTGTATTCAAAACTTATTAAAAGTGTGTCTACAAGAGCTTATATATGCCTAATGCTTGTAAACTAATACTAAAATCCTAATGGGCTTCTTACACCAACAAGCCTAAATTCAAATAAACTAAATAAAATAACAAGATTTTATCCTAAATAAAAACTCAAAATAAGTAATGACTAATATTAAAATAAATAAATTAAACATAATAATTAAATCCTAATAAAACTCATTAGAGTTCAAATCCTCTAAGCATATGTAATTGATCATCTTGAGCTTTTCTAACTCTAAATTGAGCTCCCTTTCAAATAAGACAGCAACAATCTTTTCTAAGTCTCCATTTATTCTTTTTGCTCTTGCCCTTGTCATTGGTCCTTAAAGCCCTTCCAATGTCTTCAAGTCTTTGTCTTCAATGGGCCTTCCTTGATTTTTATCAATTCCTCCTTCAAGAGAATTTGTCCTCAAATTTGACTCTTTATTATCTACATCAAAGAGAGATAAATCAGATACATTAAAAGTAGCACTAACACCATATTCACTTGGTAAGTCCACTTTGTATGCATTATCCCCAATCCTCTCTAAGACTTGGAATGGCTCATCCCCTCTTGGCTGAAGCTTTGACTTTCTTTGCATAGGAAACCTCTCCTTACGCATGTGTACCCAAACCCAATCTTTGGGGTTCAAATACCACTCTCTTCCTTCCCTTGTTGGCATATTTTGCTTGTTGTTCCACTTTCTTTTCAATTTGAGCCTTCATCTTTTCATGCAACTTTTTAACAAATTCAGCCTTGGCATTGCCATCCTTATGTACTAAAGACGCAACATTAGGAAGTGGCAACAAATCAAACGGGGTGAGAGGATTAAATCCATAAACAACCTCAAAGGGTGAATGTAAGGTAGTTGAATGAAATGTCCTATTATATGCAAATTCAATATGAGACAAGCATTCATCCCATGATTTGAGATTTTTTTTTACCATAGCCCTGAGGAGAGTAGTTAAGGTACGATTTACCACTTCTGTTTGTCCATCTATTTGTGGGTGACATGTGGTAGAGAATAAAAGTTTGGTTCCAAGTTTTTCCCACAAGATCTTCTAGAAGTGACTTAGAAACTTCGAATCTCTATCTGAAACGATGCTCCTTGGAAAACCATGCAACCTTACAACCTCTTTGAAGTATAGGTCCGCAATATATGTAGCATCATCTACTTTCCTACATGGAATAAAATGAGCCATCTTTGAAAATCGGTCCACAACCACAAATATGGAGGCCTTGTCATTCTTTGTCCTTGGCAAACCTACAATGAAGTCCATAGAAACATCAATCCAAGGGTAATCTGGAACAGGTAACGAAGTATAAAGGCCATGAGGATTTATCTTGGATTTAGCCTTCTTGCACATAACACACCTTTCACAAAATTTATAAACACAATGTTTCATTTTAGGCCAAAAGAAGTGTTCTTGCAATATTATTAAAGTTTTAGGTACACCAAAGTGTCCCATCAACCCACCCTCATGGGCTTCTCTCACAAGCAAGTCACGAATTGAGCATTTAGGCACACACAATTTATTCCCCTTAAACAAATACCCATCATGCTTATAAAACCCATCATGAGCTCTCTTTTCACAAGATGCATATAATTCAGCAAAGTCAACATCATGCACATAAAGTTCCTTTACATGTTCAAATCCAAGCAATTTTGTATCAAGCATAGAAAGCAACACATAATGCCTAGATAATGCATCAGTCACTACATTCATTTTACCTTGCTTATGCTTAATAACATAAGGGAATTGTTCTAGGAACTCTACCCACTTAGCATGCCTTTTATTTAATTTCCCTTGACCCTTAAGATATTTCAATGATTCATGGTCACTATGGATCACAAATTCTTTAGATAAAAGATAATGTTGCCATGTTTGGAGTGCCCTAATCAAAGCATAGAGTTCTTTATCATAAGTAGGATACTTCAAGCATGCTCCATTAAGCTTTTCACTAAAGTAACCAATAGGGTCCCTTTTGCATCAAAACAGTCCCTATCCCAATATTAGATGCATCACACTCCAATTCAAAAGATTTAGCAAAATTAGGGAGTGCAAGTATCGGTGCATGCATAAGTTTATTCTTCAAAGTATTAAAGGCTTCCTATTGCTCCCTTTCCTATTTAAAACCTACATTTTTCTTAACAACTTCATTTAAGGGTGCGACAATGGTACTAAAATCTCTCACAAAGTGCCTATAAAAGCTTGCTAACCCATGAAAGCTCCTCACTTCACTCACAGTCCTAGGGGTTGGCCAATCTTTAATGGCTTTAACCTTTTCCTCATCCACATGCACACCTTTAGAATTAACAACAAAGCCAAGAAAATTTACATGATCTTTACAAAATGTGCATTTTTCAATGTTTGCATACAATTGTTCATGTCTTAAAACCTCCAACACATACCTCAAATGCAACATATGCTCATCAAAAGATTTGCTGTAAATTAAGATATCATCAAAGTAAACAACAACAAATTTGCCTAAGAAGTTCCTAAGCACATGATTCATTAAGTGCATAAAGGTGCTAGGTGCATTAGTCAACCCAAATGGCATAACCAACCATTCATACAAGCCATATTTAGTCTTAAAAGTTGTTTTCCATTCATCCCCTTCCCTTATTCTTATTTGATGATATTCACTCTTAAGATCAATCTTAGTAAAATAACAAGTACAAACAATTCATCAAGTAAATCATCCAAATGGGGTATGGAGTGTCTATACTTTACAGTAATATTATTGATGGCACGACAATCAGTACACATCCTCTAGCTTCCATCGTTCTTGGGTACCAAGATGACTGGTACAGCACAAGGGCTTAGGCTTTCCTTCACCCATCCTTTCTCTAACAATCCTTCTACTTGTTTTTGAATCTCTTGAGTTTCTTGAGGATTTCTCCTATATGCAGGTCGATTGGGCAAGGTTGCCCCCAGAATTAAGTCAATTTGATGTTCTATCCCTCTAATTGGAGGTAGGCCGTGAGGCACTTCTTTAGGGAAGACATCTTCAAATTCCTGCAAAAAAGATGAAACACCACTAGGAAAAGTATTATTAACAAAAGAATTAATATAATCACTATGAGGACTTTCTTTAAATAAAAGTAGATAAATAGGCCTAGAGGCCAATAACGCTTTTCTCACTTCTTCTTTTTTTTACAAATAAATTTTCTCTCATTTCATATTAATTTTTTTCTTCACTTTTCTTTTCACTCTCATATTTTTCATTTGGAAGTGTCCTCACTTTTTCCCCTTTCTTTTTAAGTTTCCCCTTAAGCTCACTCTTTTTCTTTTCATCTTTTCTCTCTTGCTCTCTTCTCAACCTCATGACTATTTGATTCTCACACACTTAACTAGGAGTCATGGGTACTAGAGTGATTGTGCACCCTTTATGTATAAATGTGAACTTGTTGGAATGACCATTATGAATAGCTTTCTTGTCAAACTGCCAAGGTTTTTCTAAGAGTATATGACTTGCTTCCATAGGCACTACATCACACAGACTTCATCTTTATACTTGCCAATAGAAAAAGTAATTAAAACTTGCCTATTAACAACCAACTCCCCTTCATCACTCAACCATTGTAGCTTATAAGGCTTGGGGTGAGAAGTAGTAGTAAGGTTCAATTTCTCAATAAGTCGAATACTAGCCACATTGGTACAACTACCACCATCAATAATAAGAGAACAAACCTTTCCAAGTACCAAACATCTTGAATGAAAAATATTTTCTCTTTATGTGGTGTCATCCTCCTTAGCTAAACTACCCAAGAGACACCTTACCATAAGCAAATCTCCCTTGTGACATAAAGCTTCAAACTCACTATCCTCTTCACTTGAAGCATGTGATGATTGAGATGAACTAGCACTTGAGATATCACCATTCTCTCTCAAAATCATGGTTTTCTTGTTCGGACATTGTGATGCAATATGACCCTTTCCAAGGAACTTGAAGCATTTAATTTTCCCATGTCGAGAAGTAGAAGAAACAGAAGCATTAGTAGGATTAAAAGAAGTTTTAGGTGAAAGTTTACCACTTTGGACAGTCATGTCCTTAGTTAATATTCCCTCCTTCTTTACTCCTTCCTTCCATCCTTTTGAGTTATAGGAGGAGATACTCTTCCTTAAAGTATCCTTTCTCTTTAATAGCTTGATGAACCAAATCTTCAAGTTCTACATAGGGATGAAGTTTCACTATGTCACGGATGTCATGGTTCAACCCATTTAAGAAACGGGCAATTGTTGCTTCTCTTTCTTCAAATACATTAGCTCGTATCATGGCAACTTTCATTTCTTTATAATAGTCATCAACACTTTTGCCACATTGCCTCAAACCTTGAAGCTTTTTATGAAGCTCTCTATTATAGTATGTAGGAACAATTCTCCTACGCATTAGGTTCTTCATTTCAATCCATGTATCTACAGGCTCCTCATCATATCTCCTTCGGTCGCTTTGAATTTGATCCCACCACACCAAAGCGTAGTCATGAAACTCTAGGGAGGCCACCTTTACTTTCTTTTCTTCACTATAATCATGGCATGAGAATATTTGCTCTATCTTCACTTCCCACTCTAAGTATGCTTCAACATCATTCCTTCCATAAAAACTAGGAATCTTTATTTTAACTCCACCAATTCTCTCATTTTCTCTTATTCTTACATCTTCTCTCCTCCTTCTTTGATTCTTCCTCTCTTTATTACCTCTCCACCTATCATACATCCTTTCTTCATCATCTCTCCTATTTCTTCTTCTTTCTCTTGAAAAATTACTCGAGTCCATGAGCATGTGGGGAACGATTATGTGACTGCCTTCTTATATTATTTGCCAATGCCTCTTGAACATTCTTTATTGTTTCATTTTGCCTCTCAAACATTCTTTTAAATCTTTGAGTAAGTCTTTTAATTTGCAAGGCAGGAGTGCTCTCTCTACTTGATCCTCCTTCTTGAGACATTCTACAAAACAATAAAAGTTAATGCAAAAAAAAAAAAAGGTTCTCTCCACTTACTAAGTGTTTTCACTCAGTAGATATTAACTTTTGTTTCACTCTAAATTGGCTTTTGTGTAAGGATTTATCTCTTGCGTTTTTCCCCTCAAGTGCTCTCAAAAGTTCTTAAGAAAGTCAACGTCCAATCCACACAATTAACCAAAACCAAGAGACGATCAATCAATGAAAATCAAGTGAAGTCAACAAAAGAAAACTCTAAGACAAAACTAAGAAAGCCAACAAGACAATAGAAAAAAAAGGACTAAATAAGAAGTAAACACACTCAAAAATAGATTGCAAATAAGACAAAATTGAAGAATTTAAAGAAGATTATGTAACGTTAAATAACAACTATTTTTTTTCTTTTGATATGGAATCAAGCAAAATAAATGGAAGATTGGAAGAAATATATCAAAAACACACTTTTGTATGTTGCAATTTTTTTTGTAGTATATATTTTTTCTCTCTTTTTTTTTCAATGAGCACGACGTTAACAGTGTGTGATGAACAGTACCTTTCAATCCAATTCTATCCAAAGCTCTTGATATCAATTGATGACAACCACAAACCGTATCACCAAATTAAACGATCTTGAATTGGATTTCAAACAATAAAAACGAGATTATTAAGGCACAAATAGAAATTGAAATAAGAAGAAAATTAATAAAAAGTAAAAATAGAATAGAGATGAAAAATGACGCCACAATCGCAAGATTGATAAGCCAAGGAATGATCGCCATAAGAGTTTTGGCCTCTTGATAAGATCAAAGAAAATCAAGAACCTAGAGTCACACGCTCTCACAAGAGTGTTCAATCTCAAATTGTATTCAAAACTTATTAAAAGTGTGTCTACAAGAGCTTATATATGCCTAATGCTTGTAAACTAATACTCAAACCCTAATGGATTTCTTGTACCAACAAGCCTAAATTCAAATAAACTAAATAAAATAACAAGATTTTATCCTAAATAAAAACTCAAAATAAGTAATGACTAATATTAAAATAAATAAACTAAACATAATAATTAAATTCTAATAAAACTCGTTAGAGTTCAAATCCTCTAAGCATATGTAATTGATCATCTTGGACTTTTCTAACTCTAAATTGAGCTCCCTTTCAAATAAGACAGCAACAATCTTTTCTAAGTCTCCATTTATTCTTTTTGCCCTTACCCTTGTCATTGGTCCTTGAAGCCCTTCCAATGTCTTCAAGTCTTTGTCTTCAATGGGCCTTCCTTGATTCTTATCACTATCTCAAGTCCAAATTAGCCTAAAAATCTCCTTGTTATACTTAGGGATGTGACCAGATCTATACAATAGATTGTAAGCAGAATTGATCAAAAAAATCCTATTGCTAGTTTTGTTCCAATAGACAAAATCAAGAACACCTGATCTAGTAGGAGGCTCTATGAAAACTATGGACTGGCAAACCTGATGAGGGAGAAAATTGGAAAGTTTCTCCCAATCCCAATTATTATTAGAGGAAAAGAACCCTACTAGAAGGTCCAAGTCAGGTTCAAGCATAGTGAACTAAGAAAAATTAGCTAAAACAAGAAATTGGGATGTCTAGTTATCATACCAAAATTTGGGAGTTGACTATCCTCCAAATTCTAAATTAACCCTTGATTGAAGTTGGACTAAACAGATAGTAAGTTCTTTCAAAGATGAGAGACTTGATAAATGTTACATAGCCTAAGGTCTTTTCCTATCCTAAATTTATATTTGCTGTGAAGAATTTAGGCCTACAGATTATTGAGTGAGGTAATTAACCTCCACCATAACTTCATTAGGTAAGTTTTATTAAGAGTCTTAAAATCCTTAAAACCAAGACCACCATCAGTCTTAGGTTTCCATATTTTTTGCCAACCTATGGGATGACACTTTTTTGCACCTAGAGAGCCCCATATAAAGTGCTTACAGATATTGTTGGTATCATTACAAATAGAGCTATGGATACTAGAGATTTACATGACATAGGAGGACACTCAGAAGGCTGGGTTGAGCTAGGGTAACTCTTTCAGTAAAGGAGAGAGATTTTGTCACGACCCCTTTTTATAAAGGACCGAGAACATTGTTTCTACACCACATACTTATTTAAAAATAGGTAAATAATAGAGAATATAAGTATAAAAATTCACTTCTCATTCAAAGTAAAAATGAAGTTCCTTACAACAAATATCCAACAGATCAACATAATATTACATTTAGTTTATAATATTCAAAATACCAAAAAAATTATAATACGTGACTCCCTCGACATGAGGTCTCATATATAAAGAAAAAGGACATTGATGCATTATTACTCAACTCCAGCTTCTAATTTTTCTTCACTGGCCCCTCAGCCTGTGAAGTAGATGCAACACCTGCTACATCTGCTCACGTACCACCGTACGATCATCGCAGTACACACGCACACAACGACATAGAAAGAAATGCAAGGGTGAGCTTACCAAACATAAAATAAAATTATATATATATAGAGCAAAATATTTTTTCGCAGCAATAACCCCATGCATTTCCAGCCCATCTAATGCACAGCATGAAAACGGCTTCCAACTGGTTTCACAGCCTAATTAATCCAGAAGGAACCGAGCCGGTCCGGGAGCGACCCATTCCGGTATCTGGATCTAGACAAAGACAAAGACAAAGAAAGCTCAAGATGAACTTACCGTTACATGTCTACCCACCTAAACATGTAACTCGGCTCTATAATGATGCAAAACATATATCTCAGCATGATGCACGCCACCAAAATTATTTTAACAGCTCAACTACGGCAAGTTTATAATAGATCAGCCAAAATCTCAAGATTTTAAACTAATTAACAACGATTCTGACTTAGAAAATAGCTTTTATTCAATAGATCTAACAAAATCATATCAAAATATCTTGAAATAGCATATTAAACCGTTCAAAACATAGTTCATAGGTTAAAGTAAACTCCCTTACCTCGTAAAGATGATTCACACTAGATCTACCGAATATTACTTGATTATAGCAAAATTCACCGAAGATTCAGCTTTAGAACGGAGTTTCTCCTAAGAACACCATGAATTTCTATAAGAAAGAGAAGGAGAAGAGAAACGAACGGTAAATCTAGCTTCAAACTTAAAGAAACTTACTTCCAATCCTTCAGAATAGATGTAGAATCTCAGATCTGGCGAGAAATCTAAGTTTAGGAAGGTTTAGTATGAGAGAAATGGTGGTTTACAGCCTTAGAACCTTTGAGAACCTTGGATAGAGGTGAAGAAATGAAAATTTCGTGTGAAGCCCCCTTTTTATAGAAAATTTTCGAAATTTACTGTTCACGCCGAATTTACTGTTCATCGCCGGTAACACTGTTCACTGCCTTACTTTTCATGCCGGAAAATACTGTTCAGGGCACTATTCACGCCGGAAAACACTGTACGCGCGTACTGTACACGCACTATACACGTATGTGACGTCACCGATGACGTCAGCAGTCACTGTACATACGCGGTTTGCACTGTTCATAGGCGGTTTACTGTTCATTTGGCACTGTTCACACGGTACTGTTCACCTTTTTTTTTTAAAAAAAAAATAATTTAAAACTCCATCTAAATATATTCCAATACCAAATAATCCTTCAATTAACATTGAACAAGTATAAAATATTATAGATTACTCAATAATAAATTAGAAGCCTGACAGATTTCATTTTTCATAGGTTCAGCTTTTTCCATATTTTATAAGTGAGGAAAGTGTAGTGCCCTTTATTAGGTCTATTATGGGTATTTGGAAATCCCAAATACCTGTCAAGATGGCTGGAAGGACTTATTCCTAAAACATCACTAATTCCATGAATGAAGTCAGGGTTGTATTTTTAGAGAAAATCAAATAGGATTTATTAGGATTAACTTTCAACCCCAAAGTAACACAAAAGGCCTCTAAAGTATCTTTAATGTTAAAGGCTTGTTGCAGATTTGCTTTAGCAATAATAATATCGTCTGCAATCAGGCCCCTGATTAATAAAAGAAAAAGGAGTCCATGCCTTGCTAAGGACTTTTTCATTAATCAAATGGGTCAGTCTCTCAATACAGAAGACAAAAAGGTAAGAAGACAAGGGATCTCCTTTGCAAATGCCTCTAGAGGGAATGAAAGACTCAGAGACACTATTGTTTCAGTTAAGGAAAAAGGTAGGAGAAGTTATACAATGATGGATAAGAGATACCAAATTAATATGAAGATCAATTTTAATAAAGGTGACAACGATGAATTTCTATCTCAGTCTATCATAGGCTTTCTCTAAGTATTTGATGCATAAGTATACCGTTGTTGACATTGTTAACGAAGGCTGGTCCTTTTTCCTTCTTATTTCTTCACAAGATTACATCAACAAAAGTTTCGTGATGATGATGTAGCAGTTGCATGTGGATAACAAACTTCTGATCAATAATGCTAAGTAGACTTGCAGAGGCTATAGAGCTTCCAAAACACTAAGTAATAATAAATTCTACATTTAATATGTTAAAGAAAGTAGCGGGGACATGCGTTTGCGCGGCCCCTCCTAACTATAGTTTAGTATGCTTTATCATATTAAACAGTTTTACAGTCGAAAGCATTGGGATTCAATTATGACAATTATATACTTTATGTCACATTATGTAAAATCATTCTATATGTGTAGTAGTTATTTTTCTTTGCAATTGCTCTTCTTCTTGTATTAAGATCTGTTTGATATGTGCAGACTGATATCATGTCCAAATAATAATAGTAACTTCAAGGGTAGCTACTACTTCAACCAAATGGCAATGCATCTGATATCTTGTATCAAGATCTTGCTAAATGCAAAGTTACTTTATTATCTTAAAATTTTATACAGTGAAGACCACCTGTAGGTGATGCTGAAGATGCTGCTTTATGCCATAGCTTTGCTATAGTGAGAATGTCTTTTCACTTTTCAGTGAAGCCATTTCTAATTATTTAATGCATATTGAATAAACAATCAAATTTGGTGGATTATTATAGAGAGGGGTTGCAAGAGGTTTATTATTCCTAACTAAAATTCATAACAAATATTATCATGCGTAGCACTGAAAATCAAATTCATTTATCAGTTCCCATAGTTCAGATAAGAAATTCGAGAAATTGAGGTTGTCTATAACTTTGATCTTCAAAAATTAAAAAGAAAAAATCACGAACACAATGTATCAGTGTTTCCCAATTGTCATTTGGAAGAATCATCATAAGAATATAAGGAGTATCAACCTTCAAATCTGTCCAACAAAATCCTCCATTACCAACATCTTAATGTGTTCCTTCCAAGTTTTTGGCTTGTTTTTATATGCTGCAGAAAAATAATAAATAATATTTCTAACTTATAAGAAATAAGGTATTATTAAATTGGTGTTTACAGAAAATACTTGAAAACTGATATTCTTATTCATTGGTGAAGATGAACCTTCACATTCCAACATTAATAGGGGATATTCATAAATCTAGTAATCGTCCTAGACTAACGTAGGCAACTGGAAAGGTATATACTACTAGAGAGGTATATATTAATAGGGCTCCCATATTCGTGGAGGCGAATCCATTCTATAAAAACAATCTGCAACTTGATATCACTTCAATCAAGTCTCCGAAGCACTCAATTTAAATGAGTCCCACATTGAAAATGTTAGAGAAAGTAGTGCGAATAATGGGATATAAAATCAAAGCACAGGACAATGAGCAACATACTTACCTGGATGAGGTCAATGGGTGATCAAGAAGGCCCACGGCCTAGGGCAGTGACCTCCATTGCACTTAGGAGGGGTGCTGTTCTAAGGTCTGCCCAAGTGGCAGAGCCTACATCATAATTTGTGGCAGTGGGGGCCTGCGTTCGCGCGGCCCCTTCCAGTTTAGTTTCAAATGTTGTAAGGTTACTGATTTTACAAATATTGAATGTATTCATTAGCCTTTATTAAATTCCTTGAAATCTTTCGATTAAATACCTACGAACATGCAAACTACGGCAAATTTGCAGCCCATATTGACGATTTAAAACCCCATCTGTCATTTGGTATTATGCAGCTAGCCATTTATTTTTATACTAAATATCATCTTTATTGATAATCAACTCATTCTATATATAAATAATATGTGCAGAAAGTAATTATCTTTCTTTGCAAGCTGTTACATTTTTCAAGAAATTGGCAATGCTTCTGATCTTATCTTATATCAGACCTAGCTAAATAGGACAAGTGCTCAACTTTTTCCATTTTTAATTAGTTAATGCATACTGGAAAAGTAAATTACTGGAGGATAATTATGAAGAGGGGTTTGCAAGAGGCTTATCATATACTGAGTACTAATAAATATTAACTTCCATACTTATGAATGATGCTGTGGAGCTTCCCTAGATGAAAGTTGTAAAAATTATTTGGCAAGCCCATGTGGAGTGGTAGAATGGAAGTGTGTTGATAAATGTAATGTAACGCATGCATTAGTTATAGAATATCATTGACAATATAACTTTTGCCGCTACCAAAGAAATATGACAAGGAAGTTGAAGGTTTTGAATCAGTGAATTTGGATGTTGCATCCCTCAGTAAGCCTTCAAAACCCCAGTTCAAATAAATCCACATATAAAACAATAGCCGAAGTGGTGCAGCGGATGAGTTTCAAATTTGAAGTGTATGACAACATCCAACATACTTACCTGGATGGGGTAAATGGATGATCAAGAAGATTCATAGCCAAGTGTAGTGACCTCCATTGCACTTAGGATGGGTGCTGCTCTAAGGTCTGTTCAAGTGACAGAACCTACATCATAATCTGAGGTATTGGGGCCTGCGTTCGCGTGGCTCCTCTCAATTTATGTCTTTTAGTTAACGAATGTTCCAATTGTAGTTGCAAATGTTATTTTTGTATTTTGGATGACAAATGTTGTGGAAAATTACATTAGCATGTGTCAGTAATTTATGTGGAAGAATATGAGTGAGTTGTCTGTTTCAGGTTGTTGATGTAAGAACGAGAGTTCTTGTCCAATCTTGTTATCATATATTTTTATCATTTCTATTTTTTGTACCATTATATTTTGATGTAGTACAATCCAGTCTTTATTATGAAAATCATGTATGGATCTGAATCCTTCGAGTATTCTTTTTTGCTAACTGGATGCTTAGTGGCAGGGTCATACTATAAGATTTGAGTCTTACATATGAATAGAACTATTGTTCAATAATTAGTAACTTGGAATCTTGATTCCCCTTTTCTTTCTTTCATATTTGCATAATTAACCAGGTAGGGAATTCATTCTTTGAGCAAAGGGAGCGCTAGCAAACAATTAGTAGGAAAATTCTAAGAGATATCCCGTATATGTTTTGATAAAAATTGTTTGTCTGACATTTTATCTTGATCACCATATTAATATGAAAGATATAATGTCGGTTGTTTAAGTTCATTTAATAACAAGAGGAATGCTAGGTATATAAGGAACTGACCTAATAAAGCAGAATACATCAGGTGTTTGTTTGTGTATGACTTTGTCTCAAAATGAGATAACACTCCATTTACACATCCGGATGCCATGCAATTTGTATAAATAACATAAGGTGGGTGAGTTCTTGTGAAACCAAGACTCTTCAAACGTAAGAAAATGCCCAGAGTCTGTGCAAGCTCCCCACCAAAACAATACCATAAGCCACAAGCCACCCAATTTCAATCAGAAGATGTTGCTTTCTCCTTCAGATTCCTACAAAAACTAAGTATGCCTAAACTCATGAATCCTTGCCAACCTACTTATGAAGTAACTCCACTGATTGTATTTTCTTTAGAAAGAGCACACTGCAACTTGAGACCACTAATTTATTCCCTCAAAACACCTGGTTTAAAAATGTCCCATATTGAAACGATGGCCAAAGTGGTGTGAAGGACAAGCTATAAAAGTGAAGCTTATGAGTTTGGGCAACATACTTACCTGGACGGGGTCAATGGGCGATCGGAAAGGCCTATGGCCTAGAACAGTAACTTCCATTGCACTTAGGAAGGGTGCTGCTCTAAGGTCTGCCCAAGTGGCAGAGCCTACGTCATAATTTGTGGTAGCGGAGGCTTGCGTTCGCGCAGCCCCTCCCAATTTGAGTTTTAATTTTGCTTTATACTGTTGTATTTTAGTATAATGTAAATGAAAACTATGTGTTGCCAAAGTAAAAGATGCAAAGTGAGGCATCTCATTTTATGTTTAATATTTCTATCATCAACTCATTCTCTACAAACTATATGGCCAAATAGTTATCTTTCTTTGCATTTATTCTTCTGTATTAAGCCATGTTTTATATGTGCAAGCTGATCTAAGTCCCAACCAATAAAAAAACAATGGAATCTACTACTTTTTTCAAACAAATGACAGCCTCTGATCTATCTTGGATCACAGCCTAGCTAGATGTATTGTTTACCTTTTATGTGAGGCTGCCTTACAATTGAAAGCCCTGGCAAGTGATGTTGAAGATGCTTATCAGTGTCTTTGCTATGCCTGAGTGGGAATTTCTTCTCATCTTTACCAGTGAATTATTTAAAGTGTTTCTAGAGGCTTATCAGTACTACAAACACAATATAACAGGCTCATTTAACAATAAATTGCTTGAAGAAATTTAAACAGAATATAATTGGAATAAATTATGGATGGTATATCACAAATGTAGATTTGGGAATGACAATAATCCTGAAAGTAGGCATAAGCCGATGTCTTGCTGCAGAAGACCACTCCTTTTAATATAGAAAGTATTTTCTTGTATAAATATTTGGTCAGGAAATTATTATATTTCATTCTCTTAGTGGTTAATTTGTGACTACCAATTTTAGGCAGAATGGAGCAAGTTTAATTTTAAGCCTCGTTTTGGAGAAAAGATTCTTTTGTTGTGATTCCAAGTGTCTTTTTCAAATGGCATTGTTTTTTATTGGCGCTGGACTCAATCCATTATTGGTTTGAAATCAAAGCTATAATAATAGGTGATTCCAAGGGTCAGTTTGTCTATGCTTTAAAAATATTATTTTAAGAATGTATTAAAAAAATTGTCTACATTTGATGAAAACTTAAAAATTATAATTTTTTGTTTAGTTACAATTATAAAGAAATTGAAACAAACAAGTTCCAAATTATTTTCTCATGCTTCCACCTAATCAAAGGAACAAGTAGCCAATCTTTTAACAAAAAGGTGACTGTATTAATCAGAAAATATCATCATCTCTACTACTAAGAAACAAAGTCATTTATAGTTCCATACCTTCATTTATAGTTTCAATTGGGTATCTACAACCAGGATCAGCACATCTTATAATGATTCAAGTTTGAAGAGCACACTGCAACCAGCGACCACTTGCATTAGCCTTCAAGAGCACTCTGTCTAAATGAGTCCCACATTGAACAGCATAGTCAAAGTAGCATGGAGGATGTGAAATAAAAGCAAAGCTTATGGAATTGAAGAACATACTTACCTGGATGGGGTCTATGGATGATCAAGAAGGTCCATGGCCTAGGGTTGTGACCTCCATTGCACTTAGGAGGGGTGCCTCCCTAAGGTCTGCCCAAGTGGCAGAGCCTACATCATAATTTGTGGCAGTGGGGGCCTGCGTTCGCGCGGCCCCTTTCAATTTCAATTTAAATTAATGGAGGTTACGGAAATTCATCTGAAAACAATCAAAAATTAGGATTTTAAGTTTGACATTTCTGTATTATTGCTATGATAAATTCTAGGAATCTGCATGTGTTGAGTTATTTACTTGAAAACATACAGATAAATACAGATTTGCATTTTTAAAATAAGGATTCTGCTGATTCTTAAGCACATTTATAGATATTAAGGATAACTATTAATTTAAGCAAGTATTTTGACAGATGCTGGTTCGGAACTTATTGGATTTCTGCAATTTTGCTATTGTAATGCCTTGCCAAACACCGGTTCTGCTTCTGTTATTCTTTCATTGTAATGAAATTAACATTAGCCTAAACATATTTTTCTTGGTTTATTTTCTCTTAATGAGTATTCTCAAGTTGAGGGATGAAAAGCGAAATAACCGGTTGAGAGAACGTGGGGTCCATTCTTTGATGTCTTATATTAAAACTTTTTGTTTACACACATCACAACAAATTGTTTAGTGTACGTTTAGGGTTTAGGGTTTAAGTTTCAAAGCTGCTTTTTTTTTGAAGTAGCTTATGGATCCAAAACGTACACACATGCCATTTTAACTGACATCAAAACACTCAATTGATATTTCGTATGCACACTGCTTAATAAAGCACACACTTCATTTATTTTCTGCAACAATTGAAACTTTCAATTTTCATGTCATTGATGATTGACAAAAAGTAAAGCTGGTGAAATAGCATTTTTCTTGAGGATGTTCTAAATTTTTAATTGAGACTTCTTGTTGCTTCTTTTTTATTTGGTCTTTTATTATCATTCGGTACTATCTATCTTTGAAAAATTGACTTGTGGTTGTCATCATCTTCCAGTGTACTACATTTTGTGACTCTATCTTGAATGAAAACACTGGTTGAATGAATCTAGAAAGACTTACATTAAATAATGTCCAGCTAGAAGGATCCCTTCCTGTTTTTGTATCATCAAAAACCAAAGAAGATACAAAACACGTGTCAAGAATTCGAGATGCTAGACCAATAATTATCCCCTGAAGCCAGCTAGTCTTTAAATGTGTTTCTTGTGTTATCTTGGTAAGAAAATGAATACAAAGTCGTTTTAAGTTGAATATATGCATCTATTGGATGAACCTCAACAAGTCATCACGAATAAGCATTGAACCCATTATGTATTTCATGTGAAGTGCAAATCCCTCCTACTTCAGATTTATAATCATCTGCAATTTTAGACCACTTGTATTAAACAACTGGTTCAAACGAGTCTCACATCAACTGATGACTTGTTAGCCTATTTGTTGTTCATTTACTGATGATGCTGCAGATTGTACAAAGAATTAAAAAACTAATTACACGTAGTAAATGTTGAATTGATCTTTTTCATCACATAAATATCATCGCAGACATAAATGGGTATTACTTCTTAATGCAAAGTTTATCTGTACTTGGATTTAATTCACTTTGAGCTTATTTATTTTAAATTTTCCAACAACAAAATTACAAAATATCATCATACATTGACCCTTATCTGAGTTGTCTGAAGGTTACTACTTGCTACTATGATAAATAAAGCTTATTTAAGATTACTCTATCCAGTAATTCTAAGGTATGTAAACTGTATGACATAAGCATAATTCTTCAATATTTAGCTTCACCCTGCCAGTGCATAGATTCGTTTGGTCAAATTTCCCCCCTAAATTACAGGGTTTATAAGTTGCCACCTTAGTCTTTAGAAAAGTCTCTCTTAACAAAGCCTAAGACTAAAACAGCGATGCGTTTTGAAATAATTTTTTTTTTCCAAGATGAATTTGCTTTCACGTTAAAGTGAAAAGGTAATTGTTCAGTCAACTTTTAATCTTTTAAATTTTAGCGAATCAAGATTGCATTGTAGTATAAAATAAATTTAAGAATAAACACAATCATAATTCATAGGACAATTTCACTTAATAATACTCTAGTACCAAAGATTTGTTCCATATCTTGAGAGAGGTTTTACAGTTTGCAGGAATAAAATGAAACCCAGGAGCTTAACAAAATATTGCAGAAGTTCATTAGGCCTTAACTCAACTATATGAAAGCCATTTTTATTTAAGGAAATCTTTAAGTGGCGTCAAAAGATAACGTAATCACATGTAAAGTATCTTTTAGCAATGATATATCTGTCACAAGCAAAACAAAATCAGAAAAGTTCATCATACTTCAAGGATACGGTGACAAATAATTGAAAATAACAGCGGAGTTGTCAATGTAGCTACTTTACATTACCACAGCCAAAAAATTATCAAAGCACTCAAAAAATTGATTATCTATTAAGTACATTGGGCAACTAAAATCACTAACTCCTTCCAAGTTGATTCTATCTATTTCTTTGCATGATAATGACATAATTTTCCCTTTGAAGTAGAATAAGCATAAGAGTAGTAGTATTCTTAAAATGCACAAGATATCAGATGGTAGGGAACCGGTCACGTTTGTGAATGAGGAAAAGCCTTCTTAGCTCTGTGACAACCTTTTTTTCTATCTTGTGAAAAGGAATCCATGTCCAAGAAGTCCACAAAATGATATGAGTGATAGTAATATCACAAAGAAGGAAGCACAAAAGGTCCACCAGGAGTGGTCGTATCTGGAGTGATTGCACAATTTCCTCAAACATGACAAAATAACGTAGAAAACAGAAAGCACCAAAGAAAGAAATCGGTTCCATAATGTATAGAACAATTTTAATGCAACAAATCTACGATAACACTAGCATATTAGAGCAAAGGGAAAAAAATGAATCCCTCAACTTGCTCATCCCACCAACAAATCTTCAATACAACTTGCTTGTCCTATGTTTTACTTTCACAAAATTCCCATATAATCAAAATTATACTGACCAGAGTCCCAAGTAGTTACCTTACCTGCCGTATACTTAGGATATATTGATGAAACTTGAAGTTACTACAAGAACATTACTGCAATGACCATGTCATCAACTGACTCTCCATTTACACATAAAGATGCCATGAACTTGGTATAAATTACATAAGGTGGCTGAGTTCTTGTGAAACTAAGACTCTTCACATTTAAGTAGATGGCCCCATAGTCTGTGCACATTCCCCAACAAACAATACCCCATGCTACCCTTCTTCAATGAGAAGATTTTGCTTTCTCCTTTAAACCAACAAAACATAATGTGCATAAATTCCTCATCCTCGCCACAGGCAACACAAATCACAGTGCTAATTGAACACCGGTTCTTGGGAGACAAACCCTTTCTACTTCGGATCTAGAACCACTGATTGCTTTCCTTGAGACAAAGCACTGAGACCATCTGAATTAGCCTTATACAAGAGTCCCACGTTGAAAATATTAGACAAAGTAGTTTGAAGAATGGGATATAAAATGAAAGTACAAGACAATGAGCAACATACTTACCTGGATAGGGTCAATGGGTGATCAAGAAGGTCCATGGCCTAGGGCAGTGACCTCCATTGCACTTAGGAGGGGTGCTGCTCTAAGGTCTACCCAAGTGGTAGAACCTACATCATAATTTGTGGTAGCGGGGGCTTGCGTTCGCGCAGCCCCTCTCAATTTCAGTTTTAATATTCATTGTTACATTAGATAAGTTAATGCTTTGTAAGATTACTGTCCAGTATTTATAAAATGGAATAAATGTATTTTAATTCTCATCATAACATGTTTTGGTCAGCATGATTAACAAAATGGGGTTCACCAATGGGAATTCTGAATCTTCTAGGCTTACGTTATGGTTGCATTTTGCATGAAGGTATTATATGCAACTCACACTACAATTATTTATCTAAATGAAATGTTTACGACAATTGAATTTGTGCAGCTCTTAATTGCACAGTATCTTTTGGGTAGCAAAATGGGGATGTTAACAAAGTTAAATGTATCAAAGCCAGATTTACGATGCATAATGGTGATACAGTTGCAAGTTGGAACATAAGAAATTTGAGTGTAGGAGAAAATTATGAATCCCTAAACTTGCTTTCCTACAAACAAAATCTTTATTGCTAATTTCCCTAAATCTTCTAACCAGAAGCAGTGGAATCAGAAAAACTAAAAATCACGGACAATAATTGAAGAATTGTCCTTGACTATACAATGTTAAATATCTTTCCCACAACCCAAATAGAAACCATGTCATACAATTTGATACAGCCAGCCAAAAAAATCATCCGAAGTTCTCCCATGCCTGAAAACCACTCAAATAAGTAGTTATTTTTAGTGCAGCAACTAAACTCCTATTGTTACTGCGCCATTCAAGATATCAAAATGTAACACCATCTTGCCCAAAAGTATGGAAGAAACTGTCCTAACTGTTTCCTTTCACATGAATTCCATTTGGTCTTCACTGAACAGATACTCAAATAATTATTGTAGCTAGCATCTACACAGGCCAAATTGATGAAACTTAAAGTTACAGGGGTAGTATAGTAAGGAGCCTGAGTATTTTACTACCAGCACGTGAATGCAGTGTCCATGTCACATCAGATAACACTCCATTTACACATACGGATGCCATGCACTTTGTATAAATAACATAAGGTGGGTGAGTTCTTGTGAAACTAAGACTCTTCAAACCTAAGAAAATGCCCAGAGTCTGTGCAAGCTCCCCACCAAAACAATACCACAAGCCACCCAATTTCAATCAGAAGATGTAGCTTTCTCCTTCAGACTCTAACAAAAAACTAAGTATGCCTAAACTCATCAATCCTTGCCAACCTACTTATGAAGTAACTCCACTGATTGCATTTTCTTTAGAAAGAGCACACTGCAACTTGAGACCACTTTGTTTCTTCAAAACACAAACACCTGGTTTAAAAATGTTCCATATTGAAACGATAGCCACAGTGGTGTGACGGACAAGCTATAAAAGTGAAGCTTATGAGTTTGAGCAACATACTTACCTGGACGGGGTCAATGGGCAATCAAAAAGGCCTATGGCCTGGAACAGTGACTTCCATTGCACTTAGGAAGGGTGTTGCTCTAAGGTCTGCCCAAGTGGCAGAGCCTATGTCATAATTTAGTTCTTCAATATTTGAATATTATGATGGGTAGCATCTATGATTACAATTAAATGAATTGATGTGTATAGTATGATGACCACTTTAACTGTTATCCACCCTACAATAAGCCCAGGTTACCAAACCTCATAAAAAAAACTTCTTCAACTCTCTCGCCAGTCATGTGTCCTGTTCATCTTCTTTTTCAAAGGAAAAAAACTTCTTCTGCTAACTGCCCAATGACCTTTCTTTCGTCCTCTTCTTCTTTAAAGAAAAAAAAAATTTCTTCTACTAACGGGCCGAGTGGCCTTTCCTTCCTCTTCTTCTTCTTCTTCTTTAACAAATACAAAAAAACATTTGAATGACTCTCGCCCTTATTCATATACTTGAATGTCCTCTTCTTAAATGACTCTTACCCTTCTTTTTGTATGTCCTCTTCTTCGCCCTGGTTCTTGTTCTTCAACAAAAAAGAAACATTTTTCACTCCCGCCCACTATTCATTCTTCTGTGACTCTCTCCCACTTGTTATTTGCCGCCTACTTCTTCGTATATGCGTATTGGCCCTCATTCCATCCTCTATGTTCTGAAAGCTTAAAATATTGGTTGGGCATCACTCGCAGCATCACAGGTTTGGGTTTTCCACAATGTTACGGGTACAGATAATTTTGAGAAGTACTCTGAATTCATTTTAGATTCCTCTATAGTGGCCTTATAGACAATGGCACTTAGTGAATGTAGGTAATTTGACATATTAAGTTAGTAATTTTTTTACCTAGATTCTGGTAATTTAGTGTATAAGCAGGTAATTCTTCAGGTGTGTCTTGTATTATTGAGTAACTAGAAATAATTTTATATTCTATTACGATGGCCTTCAAGACAATAGCATTTAGTGAATGTAGGTAATCCAGCATCACAGCTAGTAATTTTTTGTTTAAGATACTCGTAATTTAGTGTATAAGCCGGTAATCCATCAGGTCTATTAATGTGTCTCTTACTCCCATCATTGGACTATCTAACATATTGAATTGGAGATAATACAATGGTGTATATTGTATACTTGAGTAATATACTATAATTAAAATAGCCAGAGACCAAATTGTTTCCCACCTGAATCTTGACCACATTTTAAAGTTTAGAAAACCCTCTTGATTATAACTAATTGCACAGATAGTGTGAATTAAAAATTTGCCAAATCTGTGTTAAAGAATGATAGCAAAGGCATTGAAGAGAGTTAAACACAAGCCAAACACTTGAGCAGCAAAGAGTGAAACACTAACTTGAGAGGGAATTTAATTTAGTTATTGTGTCAAATATTGAAGGAATTGTTTATGAATTTTAAGAATTAATTTAGCTGCTGCAGTAGGGATAATTGAAAGTGTGTGTCAAACTTTTTGGGAAACTAGCTGGTTCAATTGAAAAAGGAAAAAGAAAATTGCTTGAGGACAAGCAATCATTCTAAGTTTGGGGTTGTGATGAGTCATGGACTCAGAAAATTAAAAGGTTTTTGATTCATTTCATTGAATTAAATCTATAAGTTGGTGTAATTAATTAGAATACTCTATGGAACATGTGATTGCTGAAAAATTGATGAATCATTCATATATTGAGGGCTGACATTTGAATTTTGAAGGGACTAGAAGAAAAATGGCAATTGGAATTGAAGAGAAGAATTGAATCACCACAAGACACATTTGTAGGGACATGAACTTGTAATTGTGGGGATACGATGCTGACAGAGCATCTAAAAGTAGAATTTTTTGCTAAAGACAAAACTTTTACATATCTTTATCTTTCCTTATTATTATGTTTTAGAGTACAAAATTTTAGGTTTTCGTACAATTCTCTGTGAGAATGTCAACTAGGGCATTTTCTTCTTTCTTGATATAGGATTTTGATGAGAAGTTGGGTTACATCCCTTCTTTCTCTTAGTTTTGTAATGGAACAGTAGTATCCTACATTTTATTTTTTGTTGTAAGTTCCTTCTATTGAACATGATTTCCCTTTCTGCAATATATTTTAGTTTCATCTTTTTTACTTCCATTATGTCTTGCTAATCTCCTTAGGATTGAGGAAGGATGAACTTATTCTTTTACCCATTGAAATGAACTAAGTATTGAATGTAACTCAAGATATACGCTTTAATATAACATTTTGATTCTAAACTTAATGCCTCTCTGTTCTACGTGAATGGGGTTAATGAAAAAAAGTTTATTGTTAGAAAGTTGTGAACTTTCTTGAACTAGGATCAAAATATTTGTTATAAATTATCTAGAAATAAAAGTTTATAATGATGTGATCATGTGAGTTTTAATCTTAATGCTGAACGTTTTTTGTTTTATTTAAGGGATTAGGAAGCTAATTGCATTTTAGAACCAATTAACCAAGGAATTGGAGTTGGGTATTTTAGAAACTTGGCCATTAGATTGAGTTGTATTTTAGATTATACATATATTTTATGCAAGGAAAAGGATAAAGAATTCTGAACTCAACTCATTTTTTTAATAATTTACAACTCAGTTTCATTACTTTCTTTCGTTATATATTACAGTTTAGTTTCATTTTTACTTATTTCTTTACATCTATCTGAATTTTTAGTTAATTATAGTTTTTCAGCATTTATATTTTTATATTTTGCACTTTAGTTAATTTTTCAGTTGTATAACTCTGTTTTCCACCCAACTAATGATATTCTTGTGGTTTGGTATTTAACAATCTCTATAGACGATAAATATATTTTGTTACTTCAACGATTTGGTGCACTTGCCAAAAAGTTATCAACAGGCTACAATGTATCAAATTTTCTCCAATTGTGAACAAAATGCATCCTTAATTTATTGATGAATGATTTGCAATAATATGCAATAATTAATAAATAAATCAGTATAAAGTTTGCATTAAATAAGAGCCAAGCATGTAGAAATAAATCATAAAAACATTTCAAAATATGGACTTGTCAGGAATCTTGAGAAAAACGTGTCTATAGCTAAGATTAAACTGTCATAAAAAGGACTTCTTTGTAAAGGAATAAAGTTTAAGGACTAGACTAAAAATTATGTCAATTGCAAAGACTGCTTTGAAATAAATTATGGAGACAATTAATTTAGATATAGGACTATTTTATGAGTAATTACCAACTGATTTCATTAAATTTAGAATTAAAATGAATTAGATATGAATTTTTTACTAAATTGGTGTTGGAAAATGATATCAATGACAAGAAATTGTAACTTGTAATCCATTCTGTGAGTGTCTAATTTATGTTTGTATTATTTTATAAAAAGATACATTTAAAGAAAAATAACTCCACTGGCTTCATGATTTTTGGTCATGTAATGAATAAACTATGAATCTTAGTATAGGAGGCATGAAATCTGAAAAATCAATAATTAGTTAAGTCAAGATAATGAATCTTTTTTCTTTTTTTTTTCTTTTTTTGTAACTAAACTGTGTTTAAGTTAAATTTGTACAATGTGAACTAAATTATAGACTACGATTTTGTATAAATTTGACGATGTGAACATTAAAGTGGTTGAATAACACTAGGTACAAGTGAGGATAGTTAAGTACCCAAATATTGATAAGAACTATGTCTAACTAACTTTTGTTGCAAGTAAGAAAACATGCTAATTTATCATGACTAGCGTTCGAGCCTATGATTGGCTAAATATAAGCGGTTAGAATTGACCATGACTTGAGATAATTGTACACTAGAATTATAGTTTCAATCAGATATGATATACTTTATGACATTATCTGCAGTATATACACGGAACTCCTAATCTTTAACTATAAAACTAAAATAATAGATAATTAATTTCTCTATAAAAAAGAAATAATTAAAATAGATAAAAACTCAGTATTTATTTTTAAAAATAATTTATAAATGGTTATACACATTCTTTTTTTTAACATTATAGATGGAGAATTAACTTTAGTGGCGTGTCTCATCAATAATTGACAGATATCAATATTTTATATCAATAATTAAAAATAATTGTCGGCGCAATTAAATTCTGTTTCAAGAGAATCGTGAAGGCAACTACAATCGAAGCTTTTCTCTCACTTTTTCTTTTCCATTTTAAAATTTGCAAATTAATGACCATAAACAAAGAGTGCAGAAAGGCAATGAAGCAATATCCTGTCACCCTAATTGAGGCATCTGTTTCATAGCATAAAAGTGTAAGTTTATATAAGCAAAGGATTATATTTAAAAAGAGCAAGTTAATGTTTGTGATAATTAATGAGAAAAATATAAGCAAATCTTTAAAAAATTATCTTTATAATACACATTTTTATCATCTTATCAACTATAAATTATTTTACACTATTCCCAACAAAATTGCACCTTGATTTATAAAATAAGTATTTTACAACAGAAATTTAAAAATTGGTCAATGCAATCAAATTGTTTCGAAAAAACTTTGAAGGCAACAACCAACTCTTTCTTCTTACTTTTTCATTTTCATTATTGAAGTTTGCATGCTCTCTTATCCGGATGTAAACCCACAATAATAAAGGAGTGCTAAAAGTTCAGACAAATAAAAAAGAAGAGAACAAAAAGGCAAAGCCAACGAAACAGCAGTAACTTTATTTTCTTATATATGAATTTGATTTTGACATCTGCCTTAAAATCATCATGAAAAAAACATATTTGAAATGTGTTTTAAATTTTTTGATAATTTTTTATTGCAGTCATTTTTTCAATTCATCTCCATTTTAGAAATTAGATGTCTAAAGCTACTTACAACATTCTAGAAATCCAATTTCTAGACAAGTGTTACCAAAACTTAATTCTGAAAAAGATTTACAAATCAATTATAGAATTGAATTTTCTTAAGAGTATATTTGTACATTCCACAATTAGATTCCCGAACGAAAAGGAGTGTAAAAGTAAATCCCCCATTCCATTCTTTAAAGGCACCGAGGCCTAACAAAACAACAGAAGGCCAAACCGGTCCAATCCCAACAAACATTACTGGTCCAACCTATACAGCAATACAACACAAAAAGGCGTTGATAAAAAGAAAAGACAAATATGCAAAGGCAGCAAATCTATGCTGTCTTACATAAGAAAAAATCTAGGACAGTCTAATCGAAGAAACCATTCCTAGAAATCCAAAAAGTAGCATGTCCATACCGTACGGCCTTCTAGTAGTTACATTTACAATATCAGCATATTTACATACAAAAGGATAAACTATGAAGCAAGTTGTTCATGAGAGAACCTAGCTTCAAAATATATTTCTCTCTTCACGTGCAAGCCTCTTGTGTAGATTCCCTTGGTGATCAGAAAATGCCATAACCAAATTTCTTAGATTACTAGCTCTCTTGAATTGTTTAGTTCCTGAATGCACAACGTTCAATTTGTTTCTTCCTCTACTCTTTCTCTTCTGTAACTTATTCTGCAAATACAAAGTCTTCATCAGTAACAAAAAAAAAAAAAAAACATGTAGAGAACTACCATGGGTTATTATTACTTTCAATCCAATTCTGCTGTCCCCTCTTTAACCTCCTGAAGTGATATTGGTGGTGATGGGACCCCAAACAGCAATGAAGGCCTTTGGAATACAAGCCCTACAAGGCCTAATGTGTGGCAGGTTTACTCCCGTAGGAAGAAAGCCAATAATCAATAATTAAGAAGTCTGTTATTATTCTGTTCTATTATTATTCTGTTATTAGATGCTGTTTTGAATTTGAATAAGTCAGTTAGGATATTCTGTTATTAGATTAGGTTAATTTCATTGTTCTTTATTTAAATTGTAAGTTTGAGGAATTGAGGGGGGAGTTTTCGGCTAGACTTAGGAGAGGAGAATAGCATTCTCTTAAAGGAGCTTTGGCTCTAGGGGATTCTTGTAATCCTAATTCCTATCATAATCAATAAAATATCCTTTCCTTTTTTTTCAATTACCTGAGCATAGATTCTGGACCCTAACAATTGGTTCGACCTGCTGGATCACCTTTCCATGCACACGAGATCAGCAGAGAGGATGGAGGCATTAGAGGCAAGAATTCAGAGCATGGAGACAGCCTTTGCGGACTATCGAGCGCTGATGAGAGACGAGATGAAAGAAAGAGATGCAAAGCTCTTGAAGGACACACAAAGGTTATTCCAAACCAGAAACAAGGAGGGTCCAAATCTGAATTTGCATCCTTCCAGAACTGTACCCAATGACGGGGACGATTACCAAGCTTCAATCAAGAAGGTAGACCTGCCTCAATTTGACGGGGTTGACCCCATTTGGTGGATTTGCAGGGCTGAAACTTACTTCGATGCCCATGGCACTTCAGAGGAGATGAAAATCCGTCTCTCAAAGTTTAGCATGGGTGGTAATACTATCCATTGGTTTAATCTATGGCGCGATGAAGAAGACAATGCAAATAGGAGTGCTTGACGAGGTCCATGGTAACAAGATTTGGGGTCGTGAGGCTCGACAATCCCATTGAAGTGTTGGCTGCGGTTAAGCAAACCAGTTTGGTTGAGGAATACATAGAAGCCTTCGAAATCCTTGCGTCGCAGGTGTCATCACCATTATCGGATGTTCATTTTTTGGGCTTCTTTATGAATGGTCTCCGACCAGAAATCTGGAGAAAGGTGCGGTTGCTGTCCCCAACCTCCCGGACAGCCGTGATATGCATTGCCCGCTGGGTGGAGGAAGATCTGGTCGCTGATGGAAGGTTAGAAGTGCCAGAAGCAAAGAACAGGGGCTATTATGCACCTACTCCCTCGAGGAATCGACCATTTAATAGGGATCGAAGTATCGACCTCTGATAGGACTCAAGGACAAGTGATTTCTAATCCTAATACCGAAATTGTTGTACATAATGTTCCAACAACAAAAGCTAAACCTTGGATAGTCTATTCTAAAAAAAGGAAGCAATCCAATTAGGAATTAGCTGTTATTTTCTGTTACATGTTTTGTTACTTTCTGTTAGTTATCCAAATTGTATATAACTGAAGGGAATGAGTAAGGTAGGTAGTTTTTGGAAGTTAACCAGAACATGTGGCAGAGAGATAGCCTCTGAGGAGCTAAACTCCGCGGTACTCATTGTACACAAACTTATAAATTCTTTCATTCTTTAATAAAGGATTTCAGAGTGTCTTTTTCTTTTTCTTTTTCTGTAAATCCTAACATTGGTCCGACCTGCCGTGGAAGGCGCGTACAGCAAGCAACAAATGACGAAGCGCGGCACTAACATGGATCCTCGTAGTGATGTTCTTGATGAACGTCTGAATTCTTTAGAGGAACGCTTTGAGGGTTTAATGACGACAATGAATGGGAGAATGGGTGGCCTCGAAGATCTGTTACAGGACTTCGTAACCAAACACAGCGATCAATTGGGTCAGCATTCGGGTCAAAATACGCTTGGTAGTGAGGAAAAAGGGCCGTTGTCTAGTGCGAGTTCTGACGCGTTGGGTGAGTTCCAATTGATGGCAAAGAAGGTGGAGCTGCCTTCGTTTACTGGGACTGACCCAAGAGGATGGATTACGAGGGCTGAAACCTATTTTGAGGTTCAAGGAATTTCAGATCTCAACAAGGTGAAGCTCGCAAGGTTGAGCATGGATGGGGGAACCATTCATTGGTTCCAAAGTGGGGAATCTTTCAAGATGGCTATGGAAATGCGTTTTGGAGGGGGCCGATTGGACAATCCTTTCGAGGAGCTTGCAAATTTGAAGCAAGAAGGAATGATCGAAGAATATGTGGAAGAGTATGAGTTTCTGGCAGCGTAGGTTGGTCGTTTACCTAAAAACCAGTTTGTAGGGCTCTTTATGAAAGGCCTCAAAGAGAAGATCCGATTGCGCGTGCTGACCTTTGGGCCAAGGAATTGACTAGACATGATCCGGTTGGCCAGGTGCGTAGAGGCCGAAATCTTGGGTTCTCTGGACGTTTCATCTGTGCATGGGAAACCTTGGCACAATGCGGTTTTTCCAGAGGTTTCAGGGGAAATATCAGTTCTTTCCATCAAGATAGCACTACTTCCCCAATGGGGCCAAGGTCAGCAGTAAACGTTGGTTCTGTTTCTGGTAACGTTGGGTATTCTGCAGGAAGGAGGTCTGCGGCTTCGGTCAAATCTTCCGCTTCTGTGAATCAAAGACCTGGAATTACAGGTTCAAAGAATAAGGGGGGTGAGGCACTTGTCCAATCAAGAAATTCATGAAAGGAGGAATAAAGGGGTTATGTTTTAGATGTGGGGAATAATTTCATCCCCTGCATGTTTGTGCTGATCGTCAAGAAAGACAACTGTGACTGGTGATTTTAGGGAAGGACGAAGACGTAACCGACATTGGCGAGATAATGAGACTAGAGGAAGGCAACGATGATGCAAGAGACAACCAGCTGGACTGTTCCACCATGGATCTTTTGGGTATTGCTGAGGACTTTCAAGCTGGTGTTAATACCCTTAAATTGGTGGGCAAATTGAATGGTGTGCCTGTAATTCTGTTAGTAGACAGTGGCGCCAGTCATAATTTCATATCCCCTAAGGTAGTATAAGCCTTGGGAGTAGAGATGGAAGGGAAGGAGAGCCTTGCAATGAAGCTCGGAGATGGCCATCGAGTTAAAACAGTTGGTATTTGTCCTAACATTTTGTTAGATTTGGACACTGTGCAAATCAGAGTGGATGCTCACGTGTTAGACCTTGGAGGATTAGACATGATTCTAGGAGTGGCCTGGCTACAATCCTTGGGCAAGGTTCTGGTGGATTGGAGAAACCTTTCTATGAGTTTCCAAAAAAATGGGAAAATGATAGAGTTGAGGGGCATTGGCAGAAAAATGAGTACTACTCCTACTTTCAATGAGTTGTTAGGAGGCCAAATTTGTGCAGTGGAAGGTCTCAATTGGAAAAAGAGGGTTCTGGAACCTTATGCTAATAATGAGCATCTGGTCCGTCATCAGCAAGAGGAATTGCAAATGGTGTTGGATAAATATGCTGAAATTTTTGGTGAGTTACAAGGGCTGCCTCCTTAACGAACTATTGAGCACTCAATCATCCTTTACCCTGGAACCAGTCCCATTAGTGTGAGGCCCTATAGGTACCCACATCTCCACAAGGACGAAATTGAAAGGCAGGTGAAGGAGCTGTTGGATTCTGGAGTCATAAGGCAGAGTACCAGTCCATATTCCAGTCCAGTTATCCATGTTAAAAAAAAGGATTCTTCTTGGAGAATGTGTGTGGATTATAGAGCGCTAAACAAAGCTACTGTTCCGGATAAATTTTCAATTCCTGTTGTGGATGAGCTGTTAGACGAGTTATATGGGATGAGGTTTTTTGCCAAACTGGACTTACATTCTGGATACCACCAAATTCATGTAAGAGAACAGGATATTGAGAAGACTGCTTTTAGAACCCATGAGGGACATTATGAGTACTTAGTCATGTCTTTTGGCCTCATGAGTGCCCCAGCTACCTTACAGTCAACAATGAATCAGGTTTTTCGTCCATTTTTGCGTCATTTTGTCTTGGTTTTTTTTTATGATATACTGGTGTACAGCAGGAATTGGTCTGATCATATGTTTCATTTATCTCAAGTTTTGGAAATTTTAAAGGAGCACAAGTTTGTTGCATATTTAAAGAAATGTAGTTTTGGTAAAAATCAGATTGAATATCTTGGCCATGTAATTTCTGAATCTGGTATACACATGGATCCTGGGAAGATTAACAGTGTACTTAACTGGCCAGTCCCTAAAAATGTCAAAGGTGTAAAAGGATTTTTGGGGCTTACAGGGTACTATTGGAAATTTATTTCTATGTATGGAAAAATTGCTAAGCCTTTAACTGAGTTGACAAAGAAAGATGCTTTTGTGTGGTCTATTCCAGGTGAGCAGGCCTTTGAGCACTTGAAGAAAGCAGTGACTTCTGCACCTGTTTTGAGACTACCTGACTATACAAAGGAATTTCAGATTGAATGTGATGCCTCCGGTAGTGGGATAGGGACTGTCTTGATGCAACAACAGCAATCTATTGCTTATTTAAGTAAAGCTCTTTCGTTGGGACAGCTTTCTAAATCAGCCTACGGAAAGAGAACTTATGGCTTTGGTACTGTCTATTCAGCATTGGCGCCACTACCTAATTGGAAACTGATTTACTGTTTTCACTGATCAAAGGAGTTTAAAGGAGTTTTTACATCAGAAGGTGGTCACTTTTGCTCAACAGAGTTGGCTGACTAAGCTCTTAGGATACCAATTTACAGTTGTCTACAAACCTGGTTCAGAAAATAAGGCAGCTGATGCCTTATCCAGAATTAAGGAGTATGGGGAATTAAATGCGGTTGTTTCCAGTCCAATATGGTTGCATGGTGAGGGTCTACAACAAGAAATACAGAAAGATGAGTTTATACAGAAAATCACGGCTGAGTTGCAAGTCAATCCAACTGGCAGAGCTGGTTTTTCTCTTCAGAATGGGACTCTACTGCATAAAGGCAGTTTGGTCATTCCTTCTACTTCTGCCTATATTTTGCAATTATTAGAAGAATTTCATTCTTCTCGAGAAGGTGGGCACTCGGGATTTTTGAAAACATACAGAAGGATTGCACGGAATTTGTATTGGGTTGGCATGAAAAAGAGAGTCCAAGAATTCATTCAAGCCTGTGATGTGTGTCAACGGCAGAAATATGCTGCTACTTCCCCTAGTGGCTTACTTCAGCCCTTACCTATTCCCTCTTTTGTTTGGGACGACATTTCCTTAGATTTTATCACAGGTCTTCCCAAGTCTAAAGGCTATGAGGCAGTTCTGGTGGTTGTGGACAGGTTATCTAAGTATGGGCATTTTCTCCTTCTTAAACATCCCTATACAGCTAGGATGATTGCTGACCTCTTTGCCAAGGAGGTGGTGCGTCTACATGGCATTCCTTCCTCCATTGTCAGCGATAGGGATCCTCTTTTTATAAGCTCCTTTTGGCAATAGCTCTTTCGGTTACAAGGTACTAAGCTTAAAATGAGTTCTTCTTACCATCCTGAAACCGATGGACAGATGGAAGTGTTAAATAGATGTCTTGAGACGTATCTTCGATGCTTTGCTTCTGAACAGCCCAGAAATTGGTCTCTCTGGGTACATTGGGCTGAATTTTGGTACAATACATCCTTTCACACAGCTACTGCAACCACTCCTTTTGAGATAGTTTATGGCAGACCTCCTCCCAAACTCACCAGATTTCTTCCAGGGGAGACTAAGGTCCATACTGGGGCTCATGACCTCCATGATCGTGATGAGGCTCTTTCCCAGCTCAGATTTAATCTGCACAAGGCCCAACAACAAATGAAGAAGTTTGCTGACAGGAAAAGGAGACCTGTGTCTTTTGAAGTAGGGGAATATGTCTTTCTCAAACTCAGACCTCACAAACAGCAGACATTAGCAAGGAGAATTCATCCAAAGCTTGCTGCTAGGATTTATGGACCTTATAAAATCTTGCAGAAGATGGGTGCAATGGCCTACAAGTTACAACTTCCTGATTCAGCTCGGGTCCACCCAATTTTCCATGTGTCTCAGTTGAAGTGAGCTATTGGCAATTATACGGTTTCTCCTAACCTTCCTACCGGATTTGAGGTTGAATTGGAAGCTTCTGTTGAGCTTGAGTCCACACTAGCCTCCAGAAAAATTATCTCCAATGGGGAAGTTTGCAAACAGTGGTTAGTCAAATGGAAACATTGCCCTGCCGAGGACACTACCTGGGAAGATGAGTCACTTTTGCTGAGCCAATTTCCTCACTTCAGCCTTGGGGACAAGTCTGCTTTTCAAGATGGGAGGAATGATAGGACTCAAGGACAAGTGATTTCTAATCCTAATACCGATATTGTTGTACATAATGTTCCAACAGCAAAAGCTAAACCTTGGACAGTCTATTCTAGAAAGAGGAAGCAGTCCAATTAGGAGTTAGCTGTTATTTTCTGTTACATGTTTTGTTACTTTCTGTTAGTTATCCAAATTGTATATAACTGAAGGGAATGAGTAAGGTAGGTAGTTTTTGGAAGTTAACCAAAATGTGTGGCAGAGGGATAGCCTCTGAGGAGCTAAACTCTGGGGTACTCATTGTATAGAAACTTACAAATTCTTTCATTCTTTAATAAAGGATTTCAGAGTGTCTTTTTCTTTTTCTGTAAATCCTAACACCCTCCGTCCGCAACAACCTCAAGGTTGGAGAGAATCTACAGCAAGAAACTCAATGACGGGGCCCTTGGATTCCTCGAGAGATCCAAATTCAAAAGGAAATTTCATGCGCAGTTCCCAAACAAATGGGGGGCGATCTAGTGGTGTAAGTCACCTTCCTTTGGAGGAGGTGATGGATCGTAAAAGCAAAGGGCTTTATTTCTTCCGTAGAGAAAAATTCGGCCCTCGCTATCAATGCCCTGAAAAATCGTTGTGGGTAATACTCTTAGATGGAGAGAAGCAAGGAGAGGGCGGTGTTGTCGCGACTCTGCTAGCGGAAGAAGAGGAAAGTTAGGCCTTAATAACGTGACCGTCATCAAAAGTCAGTTTCCTTCATTCACTCTTGAGGACAAAAGTGGAAGTTAGGGGGTGGTATTGATGGGACCCCAAACAGCAATGAAGGCCTCTGGAATACAAGTCCTACATGGCCCACTGTGTGGTGAGTTTACTTCCGTAGGAAGAAAGCCAATAATCAATAATTAGGAAGTCTATTATTAGGATGCTATTTTGAATTTGAATAAGTCAGTTAGTATATTTTGTTATATTCATGGTAGTCAAAATTGCGTGCCGGATCGTAAAATCGCACGATTTTACGATCTCTAACTCCCTCTCCGTGCTAGCTCGGTGCCAGGATCGTAATTTAGCAAGATCGGGTGGGATCGCCGTGCTAGAACGTAAAACCGGTAAGGTCAGATGATCCCACGTGTTTTCTAACCCAATAACCCGCCACCCGGTTTGCTTGAAACCCTAAAATTGATTTTGTTCTGCGATCCCTAAATCGTTCCTTTGATCTGCGATTTCGTTCCTATGCTCTGCGATCCCTATAGCTTGCGTTCCAGTGACAAAATCTGCTCTCGAGACTCTGCTCTGCATGGGCAACTCTGCTCTGCGCCGGCAACCTTGTCTGCGCAGGCGACCCTGCTCTGCACCGGCGACTGTCATAGCGGAACGTTTTACTGTGGCGACCATTGCAGCTATATTTGCAGCTATCAACAGTGCCGCTGGAGCAAAAGTTGTCAACTTTTCCTTTCTATCCCCAGAATGAGGCAGATTTTAAGGTTTCTTAAGGGTAAAAAAGATTTTTTACCTTCTAAAAACAATATAACTTTCCCTTTTTGCCCTTAAAATGATTCTGTTTTAAATTTTTTTAAGGATAAAATAGTCTTTCCATCATATTACATTACCTAATCTATCTTTTCTTTCTCTTCTTTGTCTCTGTTTTTAATGGGCATGTGTCCCTAATTTTGTTTTGAGTTAAGGGTGGTTTCCTTCCCTCATTTTTCTTTGTTTATCTTCCTTTATTTTTATATATTATACTATTTTATATACATTTATCTAATTTTGTAAGATCTTATGATTCGTGTTACGATTCTACGAGTTACGATCTTACACCCCTCCTCCGATCCTACGTAGAATCTCGATTTTGACTACCATGGTTATATTAGGTTAGTTTCATTGTTCTTTATTTAAATTATTAGTTTGAGGAATTGAGGAGAGTTTTCGGCTAGACTTAGGAGAGGAGAATAACATTCTCTGAGAGGAGCTTTGGTTCTGGGGGATTCTTGTAATCTTAATTCCTATCATAATCAATAAAATATCCTTTCCTTTTTCTTCAATTACCTAAGCATAGATTCTGGACTCTAACAGGTGGCATTTATCTAAAAGTTGAGTCAAGATTGTAATCAGATTTTCAGAATCAATGGACAGCATAGCATGTATTCTCATTAGTGCAGAGTCCTGGTGAAACTGATTCCCCTACAACAAAAGACTGCCCAATGTATTTTTCTGATGCCTCAATTTGACCCTATTGTCTACACCAATGACCAGACTCCACAATTAAAATTATTCTCTTTTGTTAGCAGAAAAGTGGAAAGAAATTTGTGTATAAAAGCTACCTCCATTGATACATGCACCAAGGTTCCTATTGATGCTTTGATTGTTTTGAGCCCCTCTAGTTTTTCAATTACCACCCATGGCCTGGAAAAAGACAGTTAAGAGATTAATTGTAAATAGCATACAAAACAATCATGCAACATTAAGATATTGTCATATACTGAATTTTCTAAGTTTTGTTGGTTAAATTATTAAAATAGTAACTACAGAAAAATATTGGTAAGCCCTGTTTCAACATTAACCTTACTTGATTATGTTTACTTTTCACAATTGAACCAATGATGTAAAACCATAAGACCCAACTTGAATGAAATAAATAGTGCAAACAAAAGTATTTAACAGTTACACATATAGAATACCTGCCAGTTGAAGATGTTATGATGAGGTTGGGATTACTTAAAAAGTCACCCAGCTTTCGGAAGTCCTCTTTAGAATCCACCATAATGGCTCCATTGGTATATACCTCCCACGACAAACTTGGGAAAATGAGGACTCTAACTGATACTGAAGCATGTCTATGTAAGAATTCAGTAATTGCAGATGGACATGTCTCTTTATCGATATTAGCAATCAATATCATGCACACATTTTCCATCTCTTCAAGATCCATATCTTCCATTATTTTGTCATAACAGCTAACTATAAACCAAATGAAAGTAAAAAACAAAAACCAGATGAAAATCTGAGGAAAAGTTTGAACTTTAATATTTATATTATAGAACATCATCATAAAATAAACGAAGAACAACTGCACTTAATAAAGGCTGAAGATGATGCCAACGATATATGGGTATTAAACCATATAGGTCAATGAAGCAGGTTCCAATCTGTTTATATGAACATATTTTTAAGGGCAGAGAAAATTTGATAAAAAAGAATTTTAAAACACAAATTCTACGTAGAAGCAATACCATAAGAATGATAATATGGAGTAATTTGAATGTATATTACACTTAATTTCTTTTATCAGAAGATATCAATGTACAAAGGGAGAACAGATATATATAAGATTACATAGAGACCTATAAAGAAATAACAGAAAACTAACAAATAACTAATTTAACTAATTTTGAGCTGGTTTTGTATCTGATGAAAGGTCCAATACCCCTCTGCAAGCTGGAGAGTAAATATTGAGGACTAACAGCTCGGCAAGGATGTAAGAAAAAGGAGAAGGATCAAGGGGCTTAGTTAATATATCAGCATGTTTATTATGAGAACTGATTGGAAATAAATGAAAGAGATTAGATTGCATTTTTTTCGCAAACTAAGTGGCAATCAATGTTGATGTGCTTCATTTGTTCGTGAAAAACAGCATTTGAGGTTGTGTCTTGCAGATTGATTATCACAATATAGAAGAGAGGGGTGGATAAAAAATGTTTGAGAAATCATCAAGCAGATAGTTTAAACATTGGAGTTCACAAACAGTTGATGTCAGAGCACGGTAGTCAACTTCACAGGAAGAACAAGAGATGTCAGTTAGTTTCTTTGACTTCCAAGAACTGGGGGAGACGCCTAAGTAATTGCAATATCCTGTGATTGACCTGCATGTCTCAGGGCAGGAAGCCCAATCTGAGTCACTGAAAGGTTTTACTTGCAAACGAGAAGAATTGGGATAAAAAAGGCCTAGACCTGGTGAGCCTTTAAGATATTGAAGTACACAAATTCCTGCCTTGTAATGAGAGTGAGAGGGGTTGTGCATGTGTTGACTCAATTGTTGAACTGCATAGAAAATGTCAGGTCTTGTGGTAGTAAGGTAGAGTAACTTTCCGGTTAGTCTTTGAATCCATGAGCATTAGCATGAGGAACCGAACCATGTTCAAGTTTAGAAGTTTTAACCATGGGGTCGCTACTGGCTTTCCTGCAAGATAACCAGTGCCAAAAGGTAACTCAACACAGTAATTTCATTGACAAAGAGTAAACCCGAGCTTGGACCTAGCTACCTCAGCCTAGATAATATTGTAAATTGCCTGGGTTTTTAATTTGGAATCTAGGATGCAGAGTTTTTGACAAAAGAAATTTCAGAAGAGTACTAGTGAAAATCAAATCATCAACATAGATGAGTAAGGCAGTAGAGAAACCATTTGAAGATTTTGTGAAAAGAGAATAATCATTTAAAGGCTCTTTGTAGATGTTATGAATAACAATAATAGACGTATTAGGTTTAGGTTTTATTTCAGTATTATAATAATAGGCTTGGTCTAGTAGGGTTATATATGTATCTTTATAAATATAAGGGTCTCTACACATTGTAGAGCATCTAATTCCAGCACACTAATCTGTCTCTCTCTCTATGCTCTCTCTCTCTCTTAATTTCTACATGGTATCAAGAGCCTTCTAGGTTCTCTCTTTGGTTGTCATCGCCGTTGCTGTCACCACCGCCGCCACCGCTGCCGCCACCACCACCACTCTGCCGCCATCGCCAGAAAAAAAAAAACAGCAGCTTCAGGAAAGGCCAATCATGGCTGCTATGGGGATGAAACATTTTTTTTGGTGACCAGAATATGCAATAATTCAACATTTACAATTTGAGTTTGGCATTGCTTTCTAGCCATTAAGTCGAAACCCAAGCAATTCCATCTCTATTTGTGCATATACAATGTCTAAACATGATAGCTAGAATGCGCAGGATGCACAACATAAGGGGGCTGTTATGGAGATTGTATCTCTATCCAAACTTACGGATGTTAAGCTGGATGGAGATGGTACAAACTATATTGAGTGAAAGTATTTGGTTGATATTAGACTAGAAAGAATGGGGAAGAATAATTATTTGACTGAAACAACACCTATCAATTCTAAGGATGTTGAATCATGGAAGATACGGAACAAAAAGATCCTTTTGTTGCTAATAAACTCTGTTGATAGGCGAATACAAGCAATTATTACCAATTGCAAAACCGTGAAGGAATTGTGGGATTTTTTACAATTTATTTTTAGAAAATCTGATAATTTGAGTCGGTTATATGCTCTCTTGCAAGAAGTTTATCAACCCAAACAATATAAGCAAAAGCTAATGGACTATTTTTTGGAGTTTAAGAAACATACTAAGGAGATACAATATCTTTTAGCCTGCAAAACTATTGACGAGATGATAGCACAAAAGAAACGCATGGCTTTGAGTTGGCTCTCCGTACTTGATCTGGAATGAGGTATAAGGTAGTTCGATCTTAGATTCTGTCAAGCAAGTAGGTTGATAATCTTACCGATGTCTTCTCCAAAGTTATGCAGTCTTCCTTTGAGGAACTCAAGAGCACTACAGAAAATGAGTCTTCCGACCACTCTGCCTTGGCAGCCCAATATGATCACCGTGCTGGTCTTAATGGTGGTAGAGATAGTCGTGGTCATGGGCAAAGTGGAGGTTGTGGTATGCTGTGGGCATAGTGGAGATTGTGGTAATGTACAATGCTACAACTCTGGCGAATTTGACCATTATCAGAATCAGTGTACTCATATTCCGCAGAATTAGTCTTTTTTTCACTCATAAGGTAATTCCAGCTTCACTAACTCGATGTCTCAACCTGATACAGCTACTCAAGAGAAAAAAAGACGTACTGTGTGTATGAGTGATGAGAAATTTATTCAGTATACTCAATTTCAGATTTCCCAACAGCCGTTTACATCCTCTACAGCCACTTTGGTCCTCCTACTGCATGTCTTTCCTCTTCTTCTAGGCGTTGGATCATTAATTCTGGCGCAACTGATCATATAACTGGAGATTCAGGTATCATTTCCTCTTTTTGTCTACCCAGTTCTCATTCTTCTGTAATACTCGTTGATGGTTCTACTGTCCATATTAAGGGCGGCGAATGTACCAACCTAGTTTCAACCTTACATTTATCCTCTATTTTATATTTGCCTCAATTTCCTTTAAATTTGTTGTCCATTAGCCAAATCATTTCATCATTAAATTGCTCAATACCATTCTTTTCTGATTCTTGTGTTTTTCAGGATATGGTGACATAAAGGATTATTGGTAGAGGTCAGGTATCTAATGGGCTATATCTATTGGAAGAAGAAAGACTTCCACAAGCTTCTATTGCGTCTAGGAATGAAATAATGTCTCCTTTCCAACTTCATTGTCGTCTGGGTCATCCATCTTTAGGAGTTCTTAGGAAATTATGTCCAAGTATAGAGTCTAATTTTTATTGTGAGTCATGTCAGTTTACTAAATATCATCGTAATGTTTATTCACTTTGTTTAAATAAAAAGGCTCATGCCCCCTTTAAAATTGTTCATTTTGATGTTTGGGGCCCTTGTCCAGTTGCTTCTAAATCTAATTTTTAAATATGTTATTACCTTTGTGGATGATTATTCTTGTGAACATGGTTATTTTTTATGAAATATAAATCTGAAGTCTTTTATATATTTTGTAATTTTTGTGCTGAAATTAAAACTCAATTTAATACTTAAGTGCGCATTCTTAGAAGTGATAATGCTAAAGAATATTTTCTTGCATCTTTCACTAATTTTATGAATAAACATGGCGTATTTCATCAGTCTTCTTGTATTGTTGCCCCCATAGCAAAATGAAGTAGCTAAACGTAAAAATCGTCATCTTATGGAAGTAGCCTGTGCTTTAATGTTTGAAATGAAAGTTCCTAAACTTTTTTGGGCTAATGCTATTCTTACTGCTGTATATTTAATTAATCGCATACCATCATCTGTGTTACACGGTAAGATTCCCCACTATATTTTTCTCATCACAATCTCTCTTTTCTTTGCCTCCTATAGTCTAGTTACATCTGTGTTTGATGTTCATCCTCAGGTAACTAAACTTGATCCAAAGTCCCTTAAATGTGTATTTTTGGGTTATTCTCGATCACAAAAAGGTTACCGTTATTTTTCTCCTGATCTTGGTCGTTATCTTATTTCCTCTGATGTGTCTTTCTTTGAAGGTCTTCTATTCTTTAAGTCCTCATCTTTTGAGTCCATGTATGAACCTTTCTTGACTTATACTCTTGTCCAATCTACACATCCTGTTACACCTCTGGCTCCTATTGATACAGGTTTCAAGTTCTTTGACCGGACATACTCTCACAGGCCAAAACAGCCTTCAGATGATATGCCCCCCGTGGCTAATGATATTCAAGATGATACTCAACCCCTACCATAATCTCCTCAAATGTCAACAGATCCTATGTCTGATATTGACCTTCCTATTGTTATCCGAAAAGATAAGAGATCTCGCATATATCCTATTTCATCTTATGTGACGTCTGCTCATTTATTCTCTACATCTAAATCCTTCATAGTTGGTATAGACTCTCTCTATTTGTAAGACCCTTGCAGATGCCCTTAGTCATGATGGTTGAAGACATGCTATGGAGGAAAAAATGTTGGCTCTTGAGACGAATGATACTTGGAATTTAATTCCTCCTCCCGAGGGCAAACGGACTATTCGTTGTAAGTGGATTTACACTGTGAAAGTTAATCTGGATGGTTATGTGGCTCGTTTGAAGGCACTCCTTGTTGCAAAAGGGTATGCCCAAACTTATGGCGTTGACTACACTAATAAATTCTCTAAGGTTGCTAAACTCTCATCTGTTCGCATTTTTATCTCTCTTGCAGCTATGCATCATTGGCCATTATTCCAGCTAGATGTCAAGAATGCATTCTTACATGGAGACTTATAGGAGGTGTACATCAAGCAACCACCTAGCTTTGTTGCTTAGGGAGAGTGTGGAAGAGTATGTCGTTTAAAGAAGTCATTATATGGCTTGAAACAATCACCTAGAGCATGGTTTGGGAGATTCAGTGACATGATTCTGGAATTTGGATTAGTGAGGAGTGAGAGTGATCATACAGTGTTTTACAAACAGACTAACCACGGTTGTATTTTACTTGTTTATGTTGATGATATTGTTATTACAGCTAGCGACAAAGAAGAAATCAACAATCTAAGAAAAATTCTTCAAACCAAGTTCCAAACAAAAGACTTAGGAATTCTAAAATACTTCTTAGGTATTGAAGTCATGTACTCCAAGTAAGAAATCTTCCTTTCATAGAGAAAATACGTCTTAGACTTATTGACTGAGACCAACCTAAAAGTACCTAAACCATGTGAGATACCTATAGAGCCAAGAGTGAAATTGACAGCAAATAGAGTTCCTTTTGCAGATCCACAGAAATACAGAAGATTAGTAGGCAAGCTAAATTACTTGACTGTCACAAGGCTGGATATTGCTTTTCCAGTGAGTGTTGTTAGCTAGTTTATGTCATCTTCGACAAATACTCATTGGGAAGCACTAATCCGCATTGTGGAATATTTGAAGCACCAGGAAAAGAAATTTTGTACAGAGATCATGGACATGCACAGATAGAGGCGTTTTCTAATGCTGATTGAGCAGGATCTATGGACAGAAAATCTACTACCAGATACAGTGTGTTCTTGGGAGGTAATTTAATTTCATGAAAAAGTAAAAAGCAAAACATTGTATCGAGATCAAGTGTAGAATCAGAATACAGAACGATGGTTCAGACTACTTGTGAGTTAATGTAGTTGAAACATATGTTGGAAGAAATAAGATTTGGTAGCACTAAGCCTATGCAACTTTGGTGTGACAACCAAGCAGCGATACACATTGCCTCAAATCCAGTTTTTCATGAACGGACAAAAGATATTGAGATAGACTGTCACTTTATTCGAGAAAAAGTTCAGTAGAAGCTTATATTCATCTCATATTAGGACGGGCGACCAACTAGCAGATGTGTTTACAAAGGCTTTAAATGGGACACGTAGTAATTATATTTCTAACAAGCTCAGCATGATTAATATCGATGCTCCAGCTTGAGGGGGAGTGTTATGAATAGCTATAATAAAAGTATTAAGATTAGGGTTTATTTTAATATTATAATAATAGAGTTGGCCCAGTAAGGTTACATATGTATTCTTATAAATATAAGGATCTTTACATATTATAACGCATCCAATTCCAACACATTCTATCTCTCTCTCTCTATCCTCTCTGTCTCTTAATTTCTATAGTAGATAACGAGAGGAGATGGCTGGACAGCTTAGCAAACCATTGCCTACCAGCTTGGTTTAGTCCATAAAGAGATTTATGGAGCTTTCAAACAGTTTGGACTAGAAGTTACACCCTCAGGAATTTCCATGTAAACCTCTTCATCAAGATTACCATGAAAGAATACATTATTGATATCTAGCTGTTGTAAAAGCCAATTCTAGGAAGAAGCAATAGCAAGTAAAAGTCTAGCAGTGGTTAACTTAGCAACCAATGCAAATGTGTCAAAGGAATCCAAGCCCTCTGTTCGATTGAAACCTTTGGCCACTAGCCTGGCCTTGTACCTTTCTATGGTACCATGAGATTTATGTTTAACCCAATACACCCATTTGGATCCAATGGGAATTTTACCAAGAGGTAACTCAGTAATAGTCCAGGTGTTATTTTGTTCGATGACAGTGAATTCCTCCAGCATGATTTGGTTCCAGTGATCAAATTTAGCAGCTTGCTGACAAGTTTTGGGTTCAGTTATAATAGAAATGGCAGTAATAAATATAAGATATGAAAATGATGAAGAATGATAAGATAAAACAGTAGGAAGAGGATATTTAATACCTGTCCAAGATGGGAAAGCAGTCTCAAAGCAATGATAATAGTAAGAAATTTAGGAGGTGTTCACTGTCTAGTAGATTTATACAATAAAGGTTCAGTATGTTGGAGAGGAGGAGAATCAGGTAAAATGCTGTTATTATTATTGACAGGTAAATGTGTATTAGCAATGCCATTTGGGGAATGAAAATCATGAGTTGAGTATTGCAGAGGATCAGTAGTATTCAGTTCAGATGTTTTAGCAGGATTGGTATCTTTGTTACAAAAAGGAAATAAATGTTCATAAAAAACATTTCTAGATACAAAAATTTCCCTAGTTGAAATGTTCAAAAGAATATATAGCCTTTCATACCAAATTTGAAACCCAAAAATACACATTTAATTGCTCGAAGATCTAATCTTGTTCTGTTATGTGCAGCTACTAGAAAAACAAAGACTGCCAAAATCTTTTAAATCAGAAAAAGATAGATCATATATAATTTTTCAAATGGAGATTTACCATCTAAAACTTTAGTAGGTAGCCTATTAATGAGATGAACAGCATAACATGCAGTATAGCAGCAAAATTGTTTAGGCAAATGGGAATGAAAAAAAGGGATCGTGTAACATTTAATATATGTCTATGTTTGCACTCAACCATAGAATTTTGTTGAGGTGTTTCAACACAAAATAATTGATGCAGTATCCCATATTCAGAATAAAGAGAGCGAAATAGAAATTTAAGACCATTGTCAGTCCAAATGGTTTTGATGTTACTGTGAAATTGTGTTTGAATGAGGGTAATTAAATTTCAAATCAAAGGTCTAGTTTCAGCTTTAGATTGTAAAAGAAAAATCCCAAATGTAACGAGAAAAATCATCTATGACAATTAGAAAAAATTTATCTCCGTGAATAGAAGGGACAATAAGTGGTCTGCAAATATCCATATGAACAAGTTCAAAAGCCATTGTGGAAAAAGAAGTGCTAGGAGAAATAGGTAGGGAAGATTGTTTAGCTAAATGACATGAATCACAAACAGAATTTGCATTGAATGTAACATAAGGAAAATGCATATGTATTGGCTGTAAGATATTAGTAGAGGGATGACCCAATCGATAATGCCAAAGATCAAAAAGTGATGTAAAGATTCAGTCTAAATTACATTAGAAAGCAAATTGAAACTACAGGAAAATCAGAAAAGTGTGACATTTGAAGGAAGTATAGATTTTCCTTGGGTTTAGAAAGTCCAATCATCTTTGAGGAATCCTTGTCCTGAATAACACAAGAATACTTGTAAAAGGTAAATTTGCAGTTTAAAGAATGAACAATCTTGCTAACAGAATTTATATTAAAAAAGAAATTAGGTATAAAAAGAACATTATGCAAATAAAAACCATCAGAAAAAGTTACTGTGCCAGAAAGATCATTCATTGTTGTAGTTCCATTAGGTAGTTTAACTTCAATTGGTTTAATTGAATTGCAGACAGTAAAGTAGTTGACAGTTACAAACATGATTAGTGGCTCCAGTGTCCAGAATTGAAAGAAATACCTGAAGTGCCTTCCTGTTGAGATGCTTAGTTAACATGTGAATCAGCAGTAGTAAAAGTGGTTAAATGATTCAAATAGTGTGGTCGTTTTTGGGAATTTAATTTACTGAGGAGTGTCATGAGTTGGGCATATTGGTCACAAGGATTCAAGTTCTTCCCATAACATTTTTAATTCAGTGAAGTAGACGGAAATAGAGCGATCAGTTTGTTTAATGGAATGAATGTCATGAAGATCAGAAGTACAAAAATAGTCCCCTTTCGAAAAGGGTTCTTGGAGAACTTCCCAAGCTCTTGGACATTATTAATATACATGACACTGCAATCTGAGACAAAAGAGATCATGTGATCGAAGAGATGACCATGGTATTGCAACGTTCGTAGGCATCGTGTAGGTTATGACTTTTACCCGGGTCTGTAATATCACTAGAAACGAATTTGAATCTACTTTTAGAAAGAAGAGCATGTTTCATCTTTCTGCACTGGGAGTGGTAATTGCAACTGTCAAGAGGCGGAGTTGCAAGAATGGCTGCTGCATTTTCTCCAGGATGTAGATAGTATGGACTAGCTGGAGTTTGTGATTCATCCTGTGTAGGAGGAGGAGGAAGAAGAGGGGGAGGAGGAGGAGGAGGAGGGTTGTTGGGTTCTTCAGTCATGAGGATGGAGTGATTGAAAAAGAATAAAAAAGTTGGAGAAGAAAGCTTACACTGATACCATAATATGAAGTAATTTGAATGTAAACTGCACTTAATTTCTTTATCAGAAGATATCAATTTACAAAGGGAGAACATATATATATATATATGAGATTACACAGGGACCTATAAAGAAATAACAGAAAACTAACAAATAACTGATTTAACTAATTTCGAGCTTGTTTTGTATCTGATGAAAGGTCCAGTTAATTGTTTAAAAATGTACAAAAGTTTAACAAAAAGATTCACACGAAACACCTGTTATAAGAAAAAGCACACACAAGTGATGTTCATGTAGAAAGTGATTGAATTATGACAAATCTAAGAAAGTTATATTGTTTATAAATCATAATATTGGCCATAACTCCGGAAGAGTAAAAAATAAAAAAATGACCAAAGGAGTGAAAGAAACAATATTTCAAACAATATAATTCATACGGAAATTCGTCACTTTATTAATTAGAGCAAAGTTTGGCAGGGACCAAAGAACAAGAAGAAATGAAGTACAAAGAAAACTCGTTCAGAAATCCCATAAGAATGTCAAATACACATGAACAATCTAAATGCATAAAACACAAGTTTTGAGCTGTTGAGAAAGAAGAATGAGAACCCATTTCATTTGGGGCGATGTTCACTCTTTTGCTTCCTAGCCAAATCATATGCACCAAGTTTGCCCCATATATATTAATTCGAGGACCCCATTTCATTTGGGCAATGTTGACCCTTTTAATTACTAGCCAAATTGAAATGTCTCCTCTCCTTACCTTTGGGCCGATGATGACTCTTTTGCTTATATCTTGGTTATTTGCAAGGTTATCAATGGCAGATGGCGAGACATGGCGGAAACCCAAAAATTTGCCATAAAATTGTGGCGGCAGACATAGCGGAATTATGGCAGATATAATAAAATATATAAAAAATATTATATATAGGTCATAGGAAATAATAGAAAAAGAATTAACTCAACATAATTCAATACAAAATAAATACAAAATAAACAGTTTTGGGTTTTCTTTTATGTTGTCTTCTCTGATTTTATTCATCTTTGGCTACTCCGCTGTGGGTTCTGTCCTCGCATGGTGCAATAGTGCCAGTAAAAATGTCTACTTTTTCCTTTCTATCCAGCAGTTTGTAGGGTTTTGTTATAAAATTTTCTAGTTCTAGGAATGGGAGACTCGAAGAATTTGATGAAGAATAGGGAACCATACAATGAAAGGTTCCGAAATTGCTTTATTAAGATGAAGAGAAGATTACAAGAATTTAATGAATGAATTACAAGATAACCCAATCTAACATCAGAGTTGTCATTTATAGCAAAACTGACACAATTAACACCTAATAGACTTTGATCAACTCAGCTAGCAACACGTGGCAACCTACTAACAGCCTCACCGACTAAAGGCTTCAAATATTTCCTAACATTGCCCTTCCCTCGAAAGAATCCTTGTCCTCAAGGATGGAAAGATGGAAATTTTTTCTTCAGGTCATAATAGTATTCCCACATTGCATCCTCTGGGAGATGGTGTTTCCATTTTACAAGCACTTTAGTAACTGGCATCCCTCTTCTTCTTACTGTCATGCGGTCCAGAATTGCTTCAGCTCCTTTTCAGTAAAAGCATCTTCCTGCTGGTAGGGGAGATCAGTAGTAGTGACCAAGTTACCCACATGTTTCTTAAGTAGAGATACATGGAACACATTGTGAACCTTAGTGTGATTTGGGAGGTCAAGCTTGTAAGCTACAGTGCCAATGCAGTCCACTACTCTAAAAGGGCCAAAATACTTAGGACTTAGCTTAGAATTGCCCCTAAATGCCACAGACACTTGTCTATATGGGTGCAACTTCACATAGACAAAATCTCCTACCTTGAATTGTCTATCACTCCTATGCTTGTCAGCAACCTATTTCATCCTTTCTTTGGATCTTTTTAAATGGAATTTGATTAACTTCATCATCTCTTCTCTTTTGCTCAAGCTCCTGTCCACTAATTCCACTTTTGATTCTCCTGGAAGGTAAGGAAGATTGATTGGAGCCGGTTGTCCATACATTATTTCATAAGGAGTAGCTTTAGTAGCAGTGTGGTAGGAGGTATTGTACCACCATTCAGCTAAGGTTGGCCACTTTGACCAATTGTGAGGGACATCAGCACACATACACCTCAGATAAGTTTCCAAGCATTTATTTACCACTTCAGTTTGACCATCAGTCTGAGGATGGTAACTAGATGAAAGCTGAACTTGGACCCCTTGCAAGGACATAAAATCTTGCCAGAACTGACTAACAAAAATGGAATCTCTGTCACAAGTGATGGTACTAGGAAATCCATGTAATTTAAACACATTATCCATATAAGACTGAGCCACATCACTGGCTGTATAAGGATGAGACAAAGCCATAAAATGTGCAGCTTTGCTCAGCCTATCTACTACTACAAATATCACTTGCTTACCAAATGAATTAGGCAAACCCTCAATGAAGTCCATAGTGACATGCTGCCAAATTTGTTTAGGAACAAGAAGAGGTTGAAGTAATCCAGGAGATGCTGCAGTATCATATTTACATTGCTGACAAATTGAACATTGCTGGATGAACTTCTTAACACCATTGATCAACCCCTTCCAATACACAACAGCTTTAACCCTCTTCATGGTAGCATTAATCCCTGAATGTCCTCCTCTAGCAGAAGCATGCAGCCACTGTAATATATCACCCCTCAATGTTGGATTGTTGCCAATTACCAACTTACCCTTTCTCCTCAATTCACCATGCTGCCATTTATAATGCTTGTGAGAAGCTGATCCCTCTTGTACTTCCTTGATCAATCTCTGTAAGTTAGTATCGTTCAACCATGACAAATGAATTTTTTCTACCAAATCGGATTGCAAATGATGAGTAAATAAACTGTTGCACTCAGCCACCTCTCTTCTTGAAAGAGCATCAGCAACTATATTTTCTTGTCTTTTTTTATACTCAATTGAGAAATCAAACTCCATGAGTTTAACTAGCCACTTCTGCTAGAACTCAGTTGACATCCTCTGATCCAATATGTACTTGAGGCTATAATGATCAGTTTTGACAATAAAATGCCTATTCAAAAGGTAATGTCTCCATCTCTGAACAGCAAAAACAAAAGTTAGCAATTCCTTCTCATAAGTAGACAGTGATTGTTGTTGTAGATTAAGGGCTCTACTGATATAAGCTATAGGGTGCTGCTTCTGCATAAGAACTGCTCCTATCCCACAGCCCGAGGTATCAACCTCTACTACAAATACTATAGAAAAATCGGGAAGAGCTAAGACTGGAGTACAACTGAGCAATTCTTTCAGTTTATGAAATGCTAGTTTAGCATCTTGAGTCCAACTAAATCCATTTTTTTTTAACATGTCAGTCAAAAGTTTTGCAACTACTCCATATCCCTTCACAAACCTCCTATAATAGCCAGCAAGACCAAGAAATCCTCTTAGTTGCTTAATAGTCTGTGGAAGAGGCCAGTTGAGCATAGCTTCTATTTTAATTGGATTTGTAGATACACCTGAACCAGAGATGAAATGACCAAGGTATTCCACTTTATGAACAGCAAAGTAACATTTACTCCCCCTAGCAAATAAGTAATTGCTTCTAAGAGTAATTAACACCTGCTCAAGATGTTCTAAGTGTTCTTCCAAACTCTTGCTATACACCAAAATATCATCAAAGAAAACTAATAAGAATTTCCTTAAGAATTTTTGAAATATCGCATTCATTAACCCTTGAAAAGTTGCTAGGGCATTAGTGAGGCCAAATGGAATCACTACATACTCATAGTGACCTCCATGAGTCCTAAAAGTTGTCTTGTGCACATCAAGTAGATCCATCCTCACTTAGTTATAACCAGACCTAAGGTCAATCTTGGAGAAGATTGATGATCCATGAAGCTCATCTAACAAATCATCTACCAAAGGAATTGGAAACTTATTCTTTATAGTGTTCTTGTTCAATTCCCTGTAGTCTATACACAATCTCCATGAACCATCTTTTTTCCTACCAAAACCACAGGACTAGCAAATGGACTGCTACTGTTTTGAATGAAGCCAGATTTCAAATACTCCTTTACCAGCTTATCAATGGTATCCTTTTGGCTTTTTGCATACCTATAAGGTCTTTTAGTCACCAGATTAGCTCCCTAAATAAGTGGTATTGTGTGATCATGACCTTCCCTGAATGGAGGCAATTGAGTTGGCTCCCCTGGAAAATGTCCTCAAACTGCTGGAGAAGCTGATCAATTGCAGGTGGTAATACTGACTGATCTGCGTGAGTGGTGAGTGAGTGCAGCAGACCGCCCTCCTCCTCACAAAGCTGCAGTATTGAAATGTGTACTCCTGCAGCTAAAGCCTTGTCTAACTGTTGATTCTTGGCAGACTTGATACCACTTGTAGAAGCCCTTCTCAAGACATGTTGTTTCCCTTTAACTCTGAATTCCATAGTCAACTTGTCAAAATTCCAGATTAAGTCACCTAATGTAATCAACCACTCTATCCCCAACACTAGATCACAGCAGCCAAGTGGAAGTAAAAACATATCTGAAGTAAATGTTGTCTGTTGGATAGTCCATGTAAACCCTTTAACCATTGAGGAAACTATCAGTTTAGAACCATCAGCTACCACCACCTGTATTGGAGTCTGTTCTTCAATTCTGCACCCAAATTTTTGAGCCATGTCAATATCCAAAAAATTGTGTTTAGATCCACTGTCAATTAGAATGTGTAAAGACTTCTTTTGCTGGTACCCTGTGATTCTCATGGTCCTGAAATTTGCAACACCAGTCAACGCATTCCCTGATATCTGAGGTGATTCCTGATCAGAATCAGCAAAAGAGCTAATAGCAAGATCTGCAGACTCAACTAACTCCTCCTCCTCCTCAACCTCCAAAAAATGCACCTGAATCTTTTTGTGTTAAACTATGCTCTTGAGAATAAGGCTCATCACAAAAATAGCACAGCCCTTTTGCCCTTCTTTCACTCATATATGCATGTGTCAAACTCCTAATAGGTTTGACTTTAGTACCATTTCCAGCAATAGAACCAGAAGTAAAACTAGCAGTGGAAGCAGCAGGTTGAACAGGGAGTGCAGGTTTGGCTCCTAAAATTCCTTTCTGAGGCTTAGTCACCAAAGCAGTTTGAGTAGAAGGGGAATTGGCAGCTTCACACATTCTTGCCAAAACAAAGGCTTTACGAACAGTGGTAGGTTGAAACATACGTACTAACATTTAAATTTTCTTCTTTAATCCTCCTAAGAAACAACTCAGCATGTGTTCTTCGTTAAGATTCAGTCTATTAACAATAGAATCAAACTCCTCATGATATTCACTAACAGATTTCTTTTGCCTCAATTTCATCAATTCAGCCATTGGATCATCACCCACCTCAACAAACCGCTCAATCAACAACTTAGTATATTCGTCCCGCGAAATCAAGGGAGAATAAGTCGCAGATCTAGCTAAAGCCATGTGCCATTGCAACGCACGACCCTCCAAGTGAACAATTGCCAATTTTACTCTAACATCATCAGGTGTATGATCAATTAAAAAATAATTTTCACACTGATATATCCACTGATTGACAGCCTCCCCTGAAAATCGAGGAAAGTCTATTCTTGCTAATCTTGTTCCGCAAGAATAAGATGAAACAGAAGGACATGCACCCTTAGAGATAACACTTGGGGAAGGGCCACGCACCTCTTCTGCATCTTTCTTTAACAATTCTTGAATTTGATCTTTGAGAGAATCACCGAGGGTCTTCTGCATCAATCCAACAAGCTCCATTAAACGGGACTCTAATCTTGAACACATGCGTTCTTCCAAATCCTTTATCGCCGCTGCATTGCGAGTAGCTTCTGCCATTTGTTGAGAACTCCGACTGGATCGTGATGTCTGATACCAATTGTTATAAAATTTTCTAGTTCTAAGAATGGGAGACTCGAAGAACTTGATGAAGAATAGGGAACCATACAATGAAAGGTTCCGAAATTGCTTTATTAAGATGAAGAGAAGATTACAAGAATTTAATGAATGAATTACAAGATAACACAATCTAACATCAGAGTTGTCATTTATAGCAAAACTGACACAATTAACATCTAACAGACTTTGATCAACCCAGCTAGCAACACGTGGCAACCTACTAACAGCCTCACCAACTAAAGGCTTTGTGGCACCCTATTAAAAACAGCCTCACCGACTAAAGGCTTCAAATATTTCCTAACAGGTTTTTTAAGGTTTTAATTGGCAAAAGAGTTTGGAAAAGTAGAAATAAGAGTCACATCCATAGAAGTAGATGAAGTTTTAACTGGTACCCATGGCGAGGTGGACCACGTAGAATCCACAGTGGCTACAATAGGTGACCCCAAAATTTGATCACGAATAATAGAAAAATCTGCAAGCAAACCATACAAAGTACTGCAACATAAAAATTGTTGACAAATTTCACAGTCCTTACCTATTGAGGTAGCAAGAAGCAGACTCTAATGGGACCCCAAAACAGCAATGAAGGCCTTTGGAATACAAGCCCTACAAGGCCCACTGTGTGGCAGGTTTACTCTCATAGGAAGAAAGCCAATAATCAATAATTAGAAAGTCTGTTATTATTATGTTTTATTATTATTCTGTTATTAGAATGCTGTTTTGAATTTGAATAAGTCAGTTAAGATATTCTAGTATTGGATTAAGTTTTGAATTTGAATAAGTCAGTTAGGATATTCTATTATCAGATTTGGTTTGTTTTATTGTTCTTTATTTAAATGTTAGTTTGAGGAATGGAAGGGGAGGTTTTTCAGCTAGACTTAGGAGACTAGAATAACATTCTCTGAGAGGAGCTTTGGCTCTGGGGGATTCTTGTAATCCAGATTCCTATCATAATCAATAATATATCCTTTTCTCTTTCTTCAATTACCTGAACATAGATTCTAGTCCCTAACAGACTCCATTCAAGTCATGGAGAATATTGATCACTTGACCCAAATATTCAATCATGGAGCCCTCAAATCATTGAGGAGCAGAAACATTCATGAGACTTTGACAAACCCCATAAAAGCTACTGAGTGTTGTTGGTATACAAGTCTTTAGCTTGTGTCCAACAGAACCAATACCTAGACCAAAGAAGAAAGGACAGATTGGAGTACAACAGCCTGCAACGACTCCAACAAAACAAGCGGCGGCCAGAAATGGTGCCGAACGAGCCACCACATGCTGGCAATGGTGCAGTGGGACCTTCAATTGGCACAAAACTTTGGGGACAGGCTGAAATGAGCTAGGCGAACCAGACCTGAGGGTGGTAGCTAGAAAAAACACCAGAACAGTACAAGCGGCTGTTCAATGCCCAAACAACCAAACACTAAATACGGAGGATAGTTTTCATAGAAAAATTTGCACCAAGAAGCAGTGGGCTCACTATGTAATCATGAATTAGGGTTATCCTAAGTTAGACTCTAGATACCATGTTGAGAAAGAAGAATGAGAAACATAAGATGAATATGTATGTTGTGATAGAGCCCAATTCCAGATTGGTCCTATTGAGCCATTGGCCCATGAAACAAAGTCATTCCCTAAGAAATTGTTAGTGTACTCACGGAAGAAAAGAGAAGGAGCTAACATGGCATGAGAGAAGAGGGTGCGGGCAGTTAGAGGAGAGAGAGAGCTGGATATCCATATCTTTCTGTTATTTAGGGAATGATGTGAGGTTGTGGAAGGGGTGCTGTTTTTCTGATATCTTGGGTAGAGGAAACTTAGTGGTTTCTCTATTAGGAGCGTTGCTCTGGGCAGTAAAGAGCATCCTTCTTGCTGTATTTCTTCTTTTGTCATTAATACAGGATCATAGTCTATTTTCTTCTTCAATTCTCTGTTTCACTTTTATATTTGTTGCTTGGGTATTAGTCTGGGCTATACAACTGAACATATATTTATAATAGGAATCATTAATACAGAATATACAATTACATAATTCCCGTAATTACAAATATACTAATTATTCCCTATTTACAGCATTACTATTTATTTACATAATTCTAACATGAGCAATGAATGGACCAAACTTTTCATTTCTAGCTCAATAACCATCAGTTCATTCAAATTGTATCACAGCCCATCCTAGAAACTGCAAGCCTGGAGGTCATTTCTTTAACCATGTTTTGAGTTGCAATTCCAACAACTGTATCATGTCAATGTGAGATGTCAAATTTTATTTGAATTGCAATATGACCTGTTTACCAGTCAGGCAGATTTTAATACGATTCTGCAGGTCTAGTAAATAAAATTATACAATTCTAAATGTTGACATGTAATTTTGACAACCCTGCTTTACAAAGCCCAAACAGAATCATATGAACAATAATAAGAAGTGAACCATAAAAATATCAGAATAGCAGTAAATAGTTTTTGAAGCAAAATCCAGTTAGTCAAATTCACTTTTAGCATTAACCTCTACTATTATGTAGAAGCAAACCTTCAGGTGAATGAACTTTGAACACAGACCGCCTTGCACATCGTGTTTCCTGTATTAAAGAGAGAGTGATACATTATAAGATATCAGACACTGAAAATACATCCAAGAATTGGAATCTACACCACTATTATAATAATTTTTTCAGCATGCAAGCTAATGGAAAGTGTTCATGGTTACATGTACATGCCTAATCTACACCACTTGCCTTTTCCCTACTATCAAAATAACGCTGTGTACTAGCAGTGTTTGTGCACTTGTTGCAGTATGGAATCATTTCCAAACCAGAAACTTCCTTTGACGACTTTGTAACAGGACAAGGCAAATACAATTCTGTTTTTTCCCTTGCCATCTCCAGAAATGAAACCACTACAGAATCCAGCTCCAATGCAGGCAGAACTATGCAAATATTCTCAATTTTTGCCGCAGTCAAATGTCTAACATTTGGCCCATGTAACCACTGAAGTATAAAGGTGCACGAGCATAATTCCTCTCCTTTTTTCCAAGAATGTTTGCTTTCTTTCACCTAAGAAAACAGGCACAATTTCGCAGATGAGGAATGAATCACACATTACTATTGCTCAAATGCAGAAATAAGAGTCTTTTCCAGGCATACATGTGGAAACCCAAACTTGCTGTCTTAAAAGGGGAACATGTAAGAATCAATTATGATTATGTGATATGGTGTTCCTACTTAATTGTTCCCATGTGAAATGCTAGTAAGTAGTAACACATTCTTTTCATCACACTCTCCATTGTTAGGTGAAATTCATGTGTCTTACTAAATAATAAAGAGAAATTATACAACTTGATCACCAAAAATGGCAACCTGTGCTGATATGGTCACTCAAAGTTTGTGTACATATCATTTAGTTTCCAAACTTTAACCTAATGACACATTAGTCCCAATATCAATATATTCTCTTAATATGTCAACTTCATGACAATTTAGCCTCCAATTTTATGACAATCTACTCCCTGAAGTTGGTTAACTTCATGTTAGAAAGACTACTTTGTCATAAAGTTGACGGATACTTTTGAGACTAAATTGTATATTTATTCAAATAATAAATGAGATTGGTTAAATAGAGAGTAAGAATACACATCATTAGTGAACCTCACATAAATTGGAACCAAGCATAAAATGTTTGTTGGTAGTGGCTAGATTCAACTAAAAATCAAGAAAACCCTGTTTTAATCCCTAAAATTAAATGGGTAGGTTATTTTAATCCCTAACTTTATAAAGAACTCATTTTAACCTTCGACTTTACAAAAACATCACCCAAGTCTTTTTTTTATGCAAAGGAACAGAGAAAAATAAAGTAAAATTTAGTGTTGTATGAAAGGGGTTTTAGAGGAAGGCGAAGTACAAATATTTTATTTTAAATTGATATTTTTAAAAATAAAATATATAAATTAACATAAACTAAATATATTAATAATGTATTTTTGCAATAAATAACATATAATTTTTCTTAATTTAAAATTAAAAATTGTCAACCATATCCAACTCCTCCAGAAAACAGTCTATGAAACAATCCGATTTTTTATTACTTCACTAGTTAATGATTACGTGTTACAAAATCCAGAAATTCGGAACATTCTAGTTTTTAATTTACAAAAACACCCTTGCATCGACCCACAAATATTTATAGTTGTGCAATGTGGATGCCCATAGCCACACAATCACACACAAAATCAAAGTAAAAGTAAACGACAAAATGTCGACTTTCCGCAACCGCAAAGACGAAAACGACAAGAAAGGGGAGTTGCGACTAACCCCGTCGATGACAGCATCGTAGAAGCGAACGTCGTCGTTGCTGAAACGGTGGCTGGCGCAAACCCTGGTGCCTAAGGCGAGTCGACGACACTCGTTGTCTTGAAGCTGTTTGGAGATGGGTCTGAAGCGTTCTTCGAAGCCATCAAGCTCCTTCGAGTTCCGAAAATCTGAGGGCTTAAACACATTGTCGTGTACGTCGGAGAAGTCCAAGTACTTCACTCTCAGCGCTTCTCCCTCCAACAAAACGCTTACCGTGTACCACGCGTCGTCGTTTAACGCTCTGAACTCCGTCGTGTAGCTCGACACTGGCACTATGCTCATTTCCTTCGTTTTCCTCCCCATCACTCTCACCTTCCGCAAGCCCAAGGGAAAATGAGTCGCTGTCACCTTTTTGTTTATCTATTTTTATTTGTTTAACTATTTTTTTTATTTATATTATATATAAATATTATATTTATAGTAATTGAATATAGTATTTGATTTGATTTGTAGTAAAAATAAATCTAACATATAAAATTTTAATATTTAATATGGATATGGATAAAAGAAAATAATGTTATATCATTATATTATTTAGAAATAAATATTATTTATCTTGTATCATAATATATTATATAATAAAAGAAAATAATATAGTAGACATATTATATTATATTATATTATATTATATTATTCAGATTTTTTAAAGTCTAAAATATATATGTTTATGTTGTTGTTATTATTATTAATTATTAATATTGTTATTAAATTAGTTTCACAAATGCTAATTGATTAATTGAACTAAACTATACATCAAACTATTTTTTACTGTAAGTTGAATTTTTAATTTATTTATTGAGAAATAAATAAATAATTAGTATGATAATTATTGAAGGGATAAAATAAGATACAATCTTTATCATTAATAATTATTTTAGTTCCATAGAAATAATTAGATACACCCTTTATTCCTATAAAGATTTAATTTTTTTTTAAAATATGAATTTAGATTTAATTTTAACCTATTTATTTAAATTTTTAAATTAAATTGGAAAATTTAATCCATAATCAGTATTAATTTGACCATAATAAGTATATATTCACATAGGCCAAGAAATTATATGGAGATACATCATAAAGACTTACACTTAACCAATTGTTGAACCATGTTAACCATAATTATTAAATGAATTAATTATTTTAAAATTGATCTTCAGCCCACAAAATTAATATTAAAAAATAAGAACATGATTGATTTTTATTTTTAAATATAATTTTTTGTTTGTAAAATTTAAAAATAAAAAAAATTGTTTATTAATTTGAGTTTTAAAAATTATTTTTAAAAAAAATCTTATTTTCAATTGTTAAAAGTAAAAATAATTTTTTATTTTCAAGGCAATTTTTTATTTTCAACCACTTTAAAATTCTCAAGCCTCCCCTTTCGTTCACTCTCTCTCAAGCCTCCCTATCAAGCACCCGCGGTTCCTTCTCTTGCTCGAGGCTCCGTTTCTTTCATTCGTTCTATAAGAATTTTATAGATGACTGTCCAGGATCCTTCCCCCATAGCTCGAGGTTCCTATCAAGTAAAAGAAAATTCTTCTTCTATAAATTCTCACTATGAAAATCATTTGATCAAATGATTTTCTTCTTCTTTTACTTGTATATGTTATCCATGGACCTGAGGATTTAATAGTGAGAATCCTTCTTTTTTGGTTGGATATTTACGCGAGTGGAGATGTTTGATGATGTACCATCCTCCGTGTCACCAAGCTCCATATTTGGTCCTTCGACCTACATGTCATCAGGCTCCATAGTTAGTTCATCGGCATGGATGTCACTAGGCTCCATATTTGGTCCTTTGGCCCGCATGTCATCAGGCTCCACAGTTGGTTCATCATTCTCACCTTCTTCTTCTCTGACACGCTCTATAGTTGGTTCATTAGTAACTTCATCCTTTTTCAACAACTGCTTTAATTCCAACAGCTCTTTTTCTAACCCTGACATTCTTTTTTCCATGGCTAAGATTTTTCAGTCAATTGATGCATATCCATATGATTGTAGTAGTGATGGGCATTAGCTCTCATCATTACATCATTAGAAGCTTTAGCATCGGTAATAATTAACTCTTTAACAACCTATCAACCATGAAAAAAAAAATCAATTCATACATCTACTCTTGTTAATAAATGACAACCACATAAAGATTTTATCAAATCATTATTAAAAGCCTTTGACATAGATTTCCTAGAGATTGAAACATCAATCCACTTTAAATATCTAGGAAAGGCATCACACGGGTCAATGGGCCTTGCAGGATAATTGAGTATGTGTTCTAAGGCCTAAACCTGAAATTATAATACAATATAATCAAACATCCAATAATGTCAAAATAACATAATAAACCAAATTAACTATAACAACTTAACATACCTGTAACAGTAAAGCACACCCAACAAGATGCACTTGTGATGAATTTTTTTGCTCTGACAAACAAGAAGAAGCTCGACAAATACTTTAAATAAGGTTTCATAAACCGTTATACCCCAATTATATTTGTCTATAATTTCTAAATTATCTATAAACTTAAAAAATCTAAAAGCTATAGAATCATAGGAGTTAGAAAAATAAAACTCGGCTAATCCAAATATTATGTACAATCTAACAAAAGTTTTAACATCATGATCATTATGATGTTCCTTAAATTTACAAAAAATATCCTTAAAAGAAATACGACGATTTTGTGTAAACATTTTTATTGTTTCAGACTCACTATCATCATCAAAAATTACTTTTCTCCCCACAATAGGAAGACCTAATGATAGACACATGTCTACAGGGGTAAAAGCTATAATTTTATTTCCTATTCTAAAGCCCCTTCTCCTCTCATCCCATCTTGTCCATAGCTGGGAAAGTAATTGACAACATATATTAGTGTTTCCACTCATTTTCAGTAACAACTTAAAACAAGTTTCACTGATTTGAGTCTTTTGCACAAGTGACATATTATTATTCACTTTACTAATCCATATTGTTTTACATCTGTGTCTAACTCGAATCTGCAAAAAAATAAAATATATACAATTCAATAACTCATTTGCCAAGTTCAGTACAATAAATTACAACAAAGATACAAACAAATAAAGGAAAAAATAATTAAGGTAAAGTTGTTAATACCTTGCTTTCAGACTTAAGATCCATTATTACTTCTTTTTTTTTTTGTTTCTGTCTTCTTCCTGGAAACTTGAAACAAAAAACATAGGTCAATCTCAGTTAGAAGTAGTATATCAACAATTTAACATTTAGATGAAATAAAACATGTAGTAGCAAGGTAACAGAATACAAGTAACCAACATAAGTAATCTAATCTCACCATGTTAGAAGCAAATGCCACTTGTAATCCAAACCCGCCCACAGTAGTAGTACTAAGGTCAGAAAACGTGACTGCAGCATTTTGACTTTTTCCAGTCCAGTTTCACCTTCTTATCATCAGAATTGGTTTTTGACCTCTCCATAGGAATTGTGCATCTTTCTCTTAGCTTTCCTACAAATCAAGAATCATAATGAAATGAGCTCTACAACTCAAGATATGGCCTAGAAACCAAAAAAGTATCAAAATTTATCAAATACTGAAAAAAATTAAATAAAGCCCAAATAAAATTCAAACATCATAAAATGATCCAATTCAAACCAATTAGGCACAAAAGAAGATAAATGAACCAGGAATGAGAGGAAATAAGATTGTAAAAATTTCAATTGATCAAATTCTCCCACACTTAGCTCTTGCATGTCCTCATATAAGACACAATCAAGCAAATAGAAACATATAACTTAAAAAATCATAGAATAATCAAAATAAATAAATTCTCCAATGAATCCTTAGAAGTGTTGAACTTAGGGACACAAGATCAAATAAAGCATCAAGAGTTCTACAACAATCAAACATCTAACTCCCAACCTCTCAAAAATGCAAGCTAAGCAATATCATTCAAAGTGTATAGATCAAGCATGAAAGATCTCACAAGATGGTGTATATAACTCAACTCTCAGGTGTATGGTTCAAAGTGTTTCACTCAAGCCACCTCAAGAGATAATGCATTACCATAAGCTTGTTAATCTTCTACTTTTCTACTACTTACAATGGAGGACTTTATTCAATAGTTGTAATGGGGCTAAGGTAAAGGTAGGGAAATATGAGGATATGACAAGATACAACCAAAGAGAATATGAATAACATTGGTCTTTAGACAGATCAAGCCATGACACACATTTACTCTCCTTGAACTTTCTTTTCCCTTTATAAAAAATTCTCATTTTCTTTGTAAATTTTTTATTATTGTTATTATTTTTTCTTTCTTTTCCTTTTTTTTTCTTCTTGCATTCTTTCTAAACCCCCACACTTGAAATGCAATAACATTAATAAAACCAATGCACTCCTTATTCCCTAAGGTTAGGCATAACATGGTTTTTCACTTAAAGCTTATAATGTGCTAGAAGCCAAAGAATGGTCAATAAGGCTCAAAGGGGCTAAACAAAGGGCAAAATGCAAGGTAAGCTATATGGCCAAGTGGGTAAAAATTTGAAAGAAATGCCTCTATCATATTCATAATTGCATATAAAAATTGTAGCCTCAAAGAAGAATCAAAACAAGTTCTAGAATGACGAAATCTAAGAGGGAAAGCACACAAGAAAGAAAAGAATAACATGAATTTCAACCATCCAAAAATAAGGCTCAAAAGCTCACAAAGGTAAAGTCTAATATACTCAATCATACAAATCAAAATCAATCATCCAATTCACATATATCAAGAGGAAGAAGTAAAGATGAAATCATGTAGGAACTCTATCCTCCTTAATGACTATTGCATTAACTCAACAACTTCCAATTCAACAAAGGAAAACAAAATAAAACAAAAACAATGCTAAATAAAAAAAATTTTAATAACCTATTATTCTCCCCTTCACACTTCAATTTTACATTGTCCTCAATGTAATGTACAATGGAAATGTAATTAAAAATGTAGTAAGAAAAGGAAGAGGGGAACTCCCTAATCAGGCATAAGTGGCAGCTAGCAAGCGGACCTCCTCAGTGGTCTCTAAGAGTATGTCCTCAATGGTCTCTAAAATTTTTGTTCTCCTACTGCAAAATTCAGAATTATGCAGAAACGCATGTCAAATAATAAGGTAACGTGTAGCATAAAGTGTTTATGCAGCAAAGATGTGTAGCAACTTCATGAATTATCACAACTCAAATGCAAGAACATTATTGAATGCAGAAAATAAATTGAAAACTTATAAAAGAAAAAAAATAATAACTATGACTTATCTCTTACACAACGCTCTTTTAACGTCACTAGCTTGACGCCTTATGATCTTTAATTCTAGGAGATACTTTTATTGGTAGCAGTTTCAGTTGTATCCCTAGATATTCCTCCTTTTTCTCATAAATTTGCAGCACTTTATTTAATTGGGAACATAGAAGAAATAACTGTAGATAGACTTCCAGTTGTTTGATAAACTCAATAAGCTTCTTTCCATGTTCTTGATTGCTTTTATGTGCAGAATATTGTGTACTCTTGCTATATGTTGACTACTGCACTCTTGGATATATAGTGATGTAGTATTTATATTTCAGCTACTCAAGAAATGGCTTTAACTCAGATGCAGGGGGTAGCTTTAGAGAAGGAGGCAGTGTAAAAATTAGAGCTAGATCTACCGTGGATGCATCATGATTTACTTTTTCAGAATCTGCAATAGCTGCATCAAAATCACCATAAACATATGTATCAATCTCAACACAGATGCTACATTTTGCAGAATTATTATATGCATCGCAAGTAAAAGAATTAGGATAATTGGCTAGGTTAGGATAATTAATACAATTTGAAAATTCAGAAAACTCAGCCAAATTATCATCAACTAAATCATTCAACAAATTATCGTGTAAAACTGAATGAAATGGAAGAGGAACAGGTTGCTCAAAATTTTCTTCTGCCTCGGTAGAAGTGGCATGAGCAGTAGGAGCAAATTCTATACTTATTGGGTTGCAATCACTTGCTGGAGCAGTAGCATTAAGATCTTCATCTATTGGTTACTGCTCTTGCGAGTCTTGAATGGTCTTTCTTGAACTCAAAGTAACATTATCTGATTCAACAACTGGTTGTGCAGAAAGATTACTAGAACCTTGAGACTTCAGTTCTTTACTGTTGTTGCCAACTGACCAATCTAATTTTTCAAGTTTTTAATGGATGCTTCTGTTCTTAGTTGAAAATTCAAATCGTTAATTGCCATTTTCCTTATCAACTCTTCCAAGGAAGGCTCATTCTTGGAAGGTGTAGCATTTTGTGGTGGCAGATGATGTTGTTGTTGCATAAAATTCTCCTATCCTAAGTTTGGATGACTTATCCAACCTGCAGGCTCATACAATATAGGACAGAAATCAGTATGATGTTTAGGTGAAGTACAAATTTCACACAATATTGTAGCCATTTGTGACAATGTCAATTGCTCTATCAAAGAAGTTAAATCATCTAGCTTGTTCTCTAGTCTTCTATAGTCAGTCATATAAAAAGTTCTCTGAGCCTTAATATCTAAATAAGAATGAAAAAAAATAATTTTTTTTTCAGAAACCACCAACTGGGCTCTAGTCGGTTGCCATTGCGTAGATTTCGTCGAGCTATATGAAATGCATAGATGACAATAAGAAATTAGAGTTGTATGCAAAAGTTATGCTACTTTTAAGTTTGGACAGAGATCTACACGTTCAGATACACGACCGTATACTTGACCATGTACATTTCTGTGTGATTTATATATATATATATATATATATATATATATATATATATATATATATAGAAGTTTTGGGCATTGATCTACACGGTCATATACACGGCTCTGTACTTTTTTGACGAATGCAGAATGCAAAAATGCAGAAACACAACACAAAAGTAGAGAATTGAATGATGTAATACTAAGCAAGGATAGATGACTACCTACTATGCTATTCAAAGGCTACTAAAATAGAATGCATAGACACAATTAGGCTAAATAAAAAATTCTAATTATGTAGAATCCTAATTCGATGAAAAACGCTAATTATGAAGAATCCTAATTCGATGAAAAATGCTAATTATGCATAATCTTAATTAAATGTAAAACGCAACACAGAATATGCAATGCAATTAAATTAATACATAATGATATAATAAAATAACATCATCATCCCCGGCAACAGCGCCAAAATTTGATCGCGAATGCCGCACTCGAACAAATTAATAAAAATCAAATTGCATAAAAATTATGTAGTAAGAGGTGCAATCCGAGTCGTCTCCCAACGATGATAACGTTATACGATTATAAAATTAGAAGGGGTTTGATTTATAGAATAACACTAATTAGAATCAAAAGTTAACAAGAATTAAAAACTCTAATCCAAGAATTTAGAAGAAGTACGACTACTCCATCACCGAATTCTAAGAAGATGCATGAACCAACAAATTAGTGATTAACATTAAATTCGAATAAAACCTCAATTCAAATTAAGCATTCACATGAGAACCCTCATGCATTCGATTAACACACAGTTCGCTCAAAGTTCAGAAACCTCTAGAACCTAATCAATTTGTGTTAATTTAATTCACCAATGCCATTAATCTTAGATCTCAAACCTGAAAATCTAATTCACACTCCTTCAAGAATTAATTACATACATCAACTGAATAATATGTAATCAAACAACTGTACAATTATCAATCCAAATAAAGAACTTCAATTCGAAATCATAATTAGCAAAAGGAGAAAGAAGGAAGAGATAAAACCGAATTTATTGTTGAATAAATTGTGAAATCGATCCTCAAGAGTGTCTCAGTCCTTTTTCAATCCTTGGACTAGATGAAAGTCTAAGCCTCCATTAATAGAGGAAAATGAAAGGTAAAAACGGAAGAGAAAAAAAAAAGAAGAAAACAAAAATCCTAAAACATAAAACCTAATCTCCTAACGTCTCAACCAACCCTTTTACAGCCTGCTGGCCAAAATTTAAATATAGGCTCTTGAGGGTCAAAACATAAAAACTAATTAATATTTATTCAATTACATTAATCCTCTACTCAATAGCTGTCCTAGAATCCTTATTTGTTCAAGTTTGAATTTTGGAGGGAAAGTTATGCTTGTAATTGCTGCCCAGCATCCATGCTAAATCTGTGAAGATATTGTATGTTATTTTTGGCCTTGAAGATCTGTCTGTTTCGATTTGTGATCTGAAGATAAATTGTAGTACTGGATGTTAGCTTCAAAATGCAACTAGAATAGGCTTAAACAAACATCTGTGGACTGAGATATGGCGCAAATACTGCATCAAGGTTAGAAACCGTGACTGCAGCATTCTGACATTTTCCAGCCTAGTTTTACCTTCTTATCATTAGAATTGGTTTCTGATCTCTTCATAGGAATTGTGCGTCTTTCTCTTAGCTTTCCTACAAATCAAGAATCATAATAAAATGAGCTCTACAACTCAAGATATGGCCTAGAAACCAAAAAAGTATCAGAATTTGCCAAATACTGAAAAAATTAAATAAGGTCCAAATAAAATTCAAACATCATAAAATGATCCAATTCAAACCAATTAGGCACAAAAAGGTCCAAATAAATTTCCTCTTCTTCCGCTAGTAGAGTCGCGACAACACCACCCTCTCCTTGCTCCTCTCCTTCATCTAAGAGGATTACCCTCAACAATTTTTCGGGGCATTGATGGCGAGGGCCGAATTTCTCTCCACAGTGGAAACAAAGCCCTTTGTTTTTACAATCCATCAACTCCTCCAAAGGAAGGTGTCTTACACCACGAGATCGCCCCCCTCCCCCGGTTTGTTTGGGAAATATGCATGAAATTTCCTTTTGAATTTGGATCTGCCGAGGAACCCAAGGGCCTCGTCATCAAGTTTCTTGCTTGCAGATTCTCTCCAACCTTGAGATTGTCACGGACAAAGGGCGTGATACTTTGATCCCTATTAAATGGTCAATTCCCCAAGGGAGTAGGTGCATAATGGCCCTTATTCTTTGCTTCTGGCACTTCTAACCTTCCATCAGCGACCAGATCTTCCTCCACCCAGTGGGCAATGCGTATCATGGTTGTCCGGGAGGTTGGGGACAGCAACTGCACCTTTCTCTGGATTTCTGGCCGGAGACCATTCATAAAGAAGCCCAAAAAATGAGTATCCGATAACGGGGGTGACACCTGCGACGCAAGGATTTTGAAGGTTTCTATGTATTCCTCAATCGAAATGGTTTGCTTAACCACAAGCAACTCTTCAATGGGATTGTCAAGCCTCTCGACCCCAAACCTTGTTACCATGGACCTCTTCAAGCGCTTCCATGTTGCATTGTCTTCTTCATCACGCCATAGATTAAACCAATGGATAGTATTACCACCCATGCTCAACTTTGAGAGGCGGATTTTCATCTCTTCTGAAGTACCATGGGCATCGAAGTAAGTTTTCAGCCCTGCAAATCCACCCAACGGGGTTAACTCCGTCAAATTGAGGCAGTTCTACCTTCTTGATTGAAGCTCGGTAATCGTCCCTGTCATTGGGTGCAGTTCTGGGAGGATGCAAACCTCTTCGCTTCTGGTTTTAAATAACCTTTGTATGTCCTCCAAGAGCTTCGCATCTCTTTCTTTCATCTCTTCTCTCATCAGCGCTTGATAGTCAGTAAAGGCTGTCTCCATGCTCTGAATTCTTGCCTCTAATGCCTCCATCCTCTCCGCTGATCTCGTGTGCATGGAAAGGTGATCCGGCAGGTTAGACCAATTGCTAGGAACCAGAATCTATGTTCATGTAATTGAAGAAAAAGAAAAGGATATTTTATTGATTATGATAGGAATCAGGATTACAAGAATCCCCTAGAGTCAAAGCTCCTCTCAGAGAATGTTATTCTTCTCTCCTAAGTCTAGCTGAAAAAACTCTCCCTCCATTCCTCAAACTAACATTTAAATAAAGAATAATAAAACAAACCTAATCTGATAACAGAATATCCTAACTGACTTATTCAAATTCAAAACAACATTCTAATAATAGAATAATAATAAAACAGAATAATAACAGACTTCCTAATTATTGATTATTGGCTTTCTTCTTACGAGAGTAAACCCGCTACACAGTGGGCCTTGTAGGGTTTGTATTCCAAAGGTCTTTATTGCTGTTTTGGGGTCCCATCATTGATCATGTATTCGTTATACAGAAGGTAACAATCATGCCCAAATTCACTTAGTTGGTTGTGCTGCTATATTGCAGGTAATTTCTTTCTATGTCTCTAAATTTTTATTGACATTGCATTGTATCTGTCAATTATCAATCTTATTTATTGAATTTATTAATATGAATGAGGTAGATATGGGCGATTGAGCATCTGTCATTAGTGCCGGTTCACAATTTTCATGTTTTTCCCCACATTCTTCAATGTGGTATTCCGAAAGGAAGTCCTAAACATATAGAAGTGGCATTTGCTTCTAACATGGTGAGATTAGATTATTTATGTTGGTTACTTATATTCTGTTACCTTGCTAATGCATGTTTTATTTCATCTAAATGTTAGATTGTTGATACCCTGCTTCCAACTGAGATTGACCTACAACATCACCTACAACATGAGATTGTGGTTCAAGCAGTCAATGCAAGTCAGAGTATGAACGTACATTTGGCTTCTCATGTTAATCATGTTAAATTCCATCAGCTGGAAGAAAGGCTGTCTACCCTTGAATCAAATATCAAAATGTTGAAGGATGCATTCTTTGCTTCAAAATCCGGAACACGTATGAAACTATGAATGAACTAAAACCCGTGATTACTGAAGATGTTGTTGAATGTCAACCATTGATGATGAATGTCGGCAAAAATCGTCCCAAAAATGCAAAGTTGAAGAAAATATACAATAAATTGTACAATGAATGTGTTAAAAGGTGTTCTACAGACAAGGGCAGTGAGTATGTTTTTTTAATTGTATTGTGTTGTTTGTTCAATGTGTTTTTAATACTACTTTATTTAATTCATGTTCAACTTATGTAGGATTTTGGTTAGTATACATGATGTCTATTCGGAATGTAAGAACCTGCAGTCCTTGAAGGGAAAAAATTGGGTTGATAATATGGTTTGTATATATTTGATATGTTAATTTTTTTTTCATCCATATTATTTCTTAATTCATTTAATTTTTTAGGTGTTTTATTTTGCTGCCACTTTTTTCATGCTTGATGAATATCATAAAAGTGGTATGAAAAGCCGGTGTATATTCAATCCTAGGTTTTCGGTAAGTTACTTTCATCTTGTTGTAATCTTCAATTATATATATAGTTAATTAAGCAAGGTTGTATAACTGATTTTTACCACTCTATGTTTAATAGGACACTGTAATGCACAAGTTAAAAGAACAGAAGACCAATGGTCTTCCTAAACAATGGAATAAGAAGGATTTTGAGAAATTAGCTCCAAATAGGTCATTTCCTATTTACGACATCTTACAGTTACAACTGGTACATGTTTGCTTCTAATTACTATAATATTGTATTTTTTATTATTTGCATTAAATTAAATTCGTTGTTATGTTATATACGTTTGTAGGTGTTTGCTCCAACCATTTTTAATAGTCATTGGTATTGTTATGTGTTGGATGTGAGACATATGAAGATATTTGTGTTAGATTCATTGCGTGACAAAAGTCAGGAAAGAAGTGATGTTGATAATGCCATGGTATTATAAGATGCTGAACATTTGTTACAATGTATTTAGTATCAACTAGTCTTTGTGGTACTTCATTATATTTTATTTAATATGGTTTTCACTTTCTGCTGTAGGTTGTAGCTATGAAGGAGTTACTGACTTTAATATTCAAACTTGAACGCAATGCTGTTGATTCAATTGGATTTGAATATGATGATGTCCCTCAACAACATACATCGTTTGCATTCTTTGATTTGAGTTTATTTAATTTCATTTCAGCAAAGTCAATATATAATTCAGGTTTTATAATTTCAACAGGTACGATTGTGGCATATATGTTCTGAAATATATTGAGTTGTGGGATGGTGTAAAACGTTGGAATGGATTCACCATGTATGGTTTTGATGCAAGTAGAGGTGAAAAGCCCTTTCGAGCAAGGGCAAGGCTCCAACAACAAATCAGAAATTGAACAAACTTTTTCTGTTTTTCTATTAACAAGAATTGAGTACATATAGCGGAATAGTTTATACAAATTGCGGATCAAGTATCACGTAGGCTTACACGAGGAAAGGCATGAGACAGAATTAAAAGGAATTGCTATTACTAATTGGATTGTAATTAGACATATGCATCTAACCATTGTGGCTTTTTCAACATTCTCTGTGGTCTGTTCCTATTGGGCTTGCCTACCTCCATCGACCCATTATCCATATGGCCCAACATATCTTTTGCCTTCGTATCATTACTCCGTTCCTCTAGATTGACCTTGCCCTCAAGGTCAAAATTAGGGTATGTTGCCCTAAAGGAGTCTATCTCTTCCCAAGTTGCATCAGTTGCATCAAATTCAACCTACTTCACAAGCAGTTGGGTGCAGGGATGACCATTCACAGACACGATGCGGTGGCCCAAAATCTGGTCCGGTTGCGGCATCAATCGTTAGGAAACCAACGTGGAAGGTAAGGGGGATACGGAAAAAGGGGGGATCCTTTACAAGGTTTGAGTTTGGATACAAGGAAAACCTTCAAACCTTGTGAACCTTGGAGTTTTCGGGAAGGTTCAATTCATAAGCTATCGGGCCAATGGTGCAGATGATTTGAAAGGTCCAAAGTACCGACGAGTAAGCTTAGAAAAGGGACGTTGTCGAATCGAAGTTTGTCTGTATGGCTGCAAACGCACAAAGACCCACTCTCCAGCGCGAAAGGTGCGATCTTGACGGTGAGAGTTGGCCACCGACTCCATTCTAGCGCGGGCTCGAAGGAGATTCTCACGCACAAGTCGCAAAATTGCATCTTTTCAACGAAGCAAGTCTTCAACTGTTGCCACTGTAGAAGTGCCGTTTACATAGGAGCTAATGGAAGGCGGTTGACAACCATACAAAAGGGGGTCATTTTCAGGGCGGAGTGGTAGCTAGTATTATACCAATACTCAGCAAGATGGAGGACTTGAGGCCATCGTTGTGGTTCGTCACCAACCAAACTACGCAGGTAATCTTCCAGAACTCGATTCACAACTTCGGTTTGGCCATCACTTTGAGGGTGGTAGGCACTGCTGTAGGAAAGGGTAGTGCCACTTAAGCGAAAAATTTCCTTCCAAAATCGGCTAACAAAAATTCTATCTCTATCATTGACTATGGTTTTAGGCATTCCATGTAAGCGATAGATCTCTTGCAGAAATATTGGGGCTAAGGACATTGCCGAAAAGCGAGGAGGCAAGCTGATGAAATGGGCAAATTTTGTGAGACGGTCTACTACAACCTAAATGACGGAATGACCATGGGCAAAAGGAAGATGTGTTATGAAATCCATAGAGATGTCTTCTCAAACCTTTGTGGGTACTGGTAAAGGTTGAAGTAAACCAAAAGGCTTCTGAGTTGAGTATTTTGTTTGTTGACAAATAGAGCATTGTTGCACCAACTCACGCACATCACCTGCCAAATGGGGCCAAGCAAAAGAGGCAGCAATGTGAGCGAGTGTAGTTCGGATCCCTGAGTGACCCGCAGTGGGCGTCATGTGAAATTCTGTAAGTAAGTTCTGCCTCATCTCAGTTTCCTTTGGAATAAAAATCCTATCCTTGAATTTTAATTTCCTGCATGCCAACTAAAAACAGGGTGAGTGCCCTGTGGCGGAAAACGGTTTACCCACTGTTGTCCTGCTGGGTGTGTGGAGTAAAAAGTCTTCAATTTGTCCAATAAGTCTGGAATGGCACTAGAGAAAGCCAAGAAGGAGAAGCACTCCGTTGATTCCTTCCTAGAAAGGGCATCTGCCACCAAATTACCTCTACCTAGAGTGTAGAATATCTCGTAGTCGTATCCCAAGAGTTTGGTAAGCCACTTTTGTTGTGCAGGTGTTTGAATTAATTGAGTCATTGGAACTTGCGGCCTAACAAATATTGTCTCCATTTTCGTAAAGCTTCGGTGATAGCATACATCTCACGCTCATAGGTAGACGCTGCTTGCATTTGCGGACCCATCTTTTTACTATAGAAGGCAAGGGGATGCCTTTGTTGGGACAACACTGCTCCGATAGCGACCGTTGAAGCATCAGTGGTAACATCAAAAGGGCTGTCAAAATTGGGTAGGCCCAACACGGGAAGAGTAGTCATGGCCAATTTGAGTTGTTGAAATGCTTGTTGGGCTGTAATGTTCCACTTAAACTCCTTGTGTGTTAATAAATCTGTCAAGGGACTGGCAATTGTAGCATAGTGACGTACAAAGCGTCTGTAGTAGCCAGTGAGCCCCAAAAAACCCCGTAGTGACGTCAAATTGGTAGGTGAGGGCCACTCTGTAATAGCTTGTAATTTAGAAGGTTCAGCTGATACTCCCTGGCCTGAAATGACATGGCCCAAATATTCCACCTGTGTAACTCCAAACTGGCATTTAGAGTACTTTGCATAAAAATGGTTAGATTGTAATAGGTCCAACACCTGTCTTAGATGAATCATGTGAGAATTCCAATCAGCACTGTATATTAAAATATCATCAAAGAAAACTAATACAAACTTACGAAGAAGAGCCCGAAAAAGTTCATTCATGGTTGCCTGAAATGTAGACGGTGCATTCGTAAGCCCAAATGGCATAACTAGGAATTCAAAATGTCCATCAATTGTGTGAAAAGCCGTTTTGAAGGTATCATCTAGGGCAAGTCTGATTTGGTGATAACCAGATCGTAGGTCTATTTTTGAAAAAATAGAGGCCCCATGGAGTTCATCCAGTAGTTCATCCACAGTTGGTATGGAAAATCGATCCCTAACGTTATTGCATTTAAGGCACGATAATCAACACAAAATCGCTAGGTGCTGTCTTTTTTTTGTACAAGAAGAACAGGAGACGAAATTACATTTTAAGTTTTGAATGCTGTAATTACATTTTAAGTTTTATTTTGGTTATGAACAATTCTGTTTTAAATATCTACTAGCTTTGAATTTTATTGAATTTTTTTCTGATAATTGATGAACAACTTGTGATGTTTTTGTGCAGACCATGCTCTTAAACTCTGAACAAGGAACGCATGGAATGATTGAAATATGCACAGCCACCATGAAAGGGGGGGGTTTAATTCTGTACCTCTATTTTCATGTGTACAGCTTACATTTTGCATAAAATATTCACAAGTTAGAAAAATATTAAACTGCATTAGATTTTGTTTTCTTGATAAATAAACCTGATTTTCACCTGATTGAAATTCTGATTGTTGAATTACATAAGTTGTTTTTCCCATTCTTAACATGATTGTCATACTTGTATTTAAAAAAAATAAAAATAAAGCAGTCTTGCCATTTTTTTAATGCAAATTTTTGAAGTAAATAGTAAACTGAATTGATGAATATTATCCATTTACTTCCTTGGTGAGACTTGAACCTTTTCATTCATTGATGTGTGATTAATCTCAAATTCTAATTCACTCTCTAGAACTTGCTTTGTTTCTTAACTGAATATGCTGTTTTGCACTAATCACATAAAGGATGGAGGCCATTATTCAGATTTACCTAGTGAGCCAATTAGACTGCCTTTCATTCTTGAATGTTCTAGTTAGCCCCTTTGAGCTGATAGCCTTTCTTTGATCAACCTCATACAAGCTTTTTTTTATAGAAAAACCATTTTACCTATTCAAATAGAAAATAGGCAAATTGAGTTGAATCAAAGATAAGTTTTAAAACTAAGTTTGGGGTAACATCATGTTTCTAGTGCATTACTTGAGGACAAGCAATGTTCTAAGTTTGGGGTAGAAAAGGATTAAGAAAAGGATTGAAATGAAATAAGAAAGTAAGAAAAGGTCATGCAAAGAAAAGATGAAAAAGAAGTAAAAAGCTGCAAGTAAAAATAGAAAAATGAAAAAGAAATCAGCAAATCAAAAAGGAAAAGAAAATTGGTAGATAATTCTGCAAAAATTTAAACTGTGATTGAAAGTTGATTAAGAATAGAAACAGTTGATTCAGCTCTTACTTAAGTTTAAAAGCTTATCTACTCAATTTGCATCTTTTTCTGTTTGAAATTAGCTGCATTGATATCCTGAATTCATTGAAATCATACCTGTCCCTGAGCCTTAATATTACCTAAAAAGTCCTCTTGATATGTGATTAATTGTAAATATGCAAAGGAGGTAAAGAATATAGGCAAGCTTATGGCAGAGTTTGATGAATTTGGTGATGCTGAGAGCAAACACAAGCTTAAACATTGATTGAGTTAGAGAAACACTTTCTGAGAGCTGTGATAATATTTCTCAACTCTGTTTGCATGTAGCTTTAATGATTTGCTTGATTGAAATGAATGTGATTGTGTAGCAAACAGATAATTCAAGTGTGACTATCATGATGAAGAATTGGTGAATGACTTAGTGAGAAAACAATTAGAATGAATTCAAGTAAAATAAGTTTTTGATCTGAATTTTTCTGAAAAATGTAAAAAGTTTTTGGATTCCAATAAATAAGAATTTATACCCGTGATATGTTCTAATTTGCTTGAGGACAAACAAAAATTCAAGTTTGGGATAGTGATGAATCTATATTTTACTAGTATTTTACAATAGTTTTTAGTGCAATTAATAAAGAAAACATTATAGAAATAATAGAAAACCCTTAAAAAAAAAATAAAATGTTGTATGTTACTTTGAAACATAGTTATTTTAAAATTCATTGATTTTCTATGTAAAAAGTGACAATTCAAGTATGCTTTTGTAGGGAATTCTGAGCTAAGTTCATGAGGATTGGATGATCAAAGGAAAAACAGAAGAAAAGTAGCAAAAATTGGAGGAAAGAAGTTGATAATTGAAGAACAGCCTCTGAGTGATCACTTTCGCTGGTGAAAGTGATCACTCCAGAACCATAAAATGAAGAAGAGCTTCTGCGTAATCACTTTTGCTGGCAAAAGTGATCGTTCCAGAGAGGTTGCAATGAGGAGAGCTTCTGCGCGATCACTTTTTCTAGAAAAAGTGAGCGTTCCAGAGAGTCCTCCAAGAAGAGTAGCTACGCATGTTCACTATTATCAACAAAAGTGAACACGCGCAAGAAGGCAGCTTCTGCGTGTTCACTATTTCTAGCAAAAATGAACACGCGCATGACATTAGCAAGGGAAGCTTCTGCGTGGCTACTATTTTCAACAAAAGTGAACACTTTTGAAGTGCGCGTGGCTACTATCACCAGCAAAAGTGAACACGCGCAAGTGGAAAGCAAGAATTTGCCTTTGCGTGATTACTATTGCTAGAAAAAGTGATCATGCCAGCAGAGCGGGAATTCTATAAAAGGCAGTTAGCTCAGGAATTTAGTAGTTTTTGTTCATTTTTTACTTTCCATTTAGTTTTTGTTGCTTAGAGAGTTAGAGAGGGAGATTGAGGACGAACACCAAGCTTCATTTCTTGAGGGATCAGATTGGAGATTGGTTTGAAGATATTTCTTCTTTGTTCATTCTCTTCTTCCCTTCTCTTCTCTTCTCTTTTTGTAATGTTTGCTTAAATTCTTTGTGGTTAGGAACTGTGAATCTGAAATGGAAATGTTGAATTGATTTTGGATCTGAACTTTGAGTTTTGGATTGGATTGAGCTGTTAAAGTAGTGATTGAATGTAAATTTGATCAACTAATCATAGAGGAACTCTTATCAATGGGAATTGAATTTGTTTCTCAGATCTGAATTAATTGCCAAGGTTATTGGTTTCTTAGGGATAAGATATCTTAATCTTGCAATCTTTTGGTTTCTCAAACTTAATGCAGCATTTGATTGGATTAGATCTAAGGGATTAGAGTGATTTGATTAGATGCTAGATTCATTGAGGCAAGGGATTATCCTTTGATTAATATAAAGTGAAACTGATTGTCATTCCATCTAAATGCTTGAAAGTTCAGAACTTTATTGATTCAATGTTGAAGTTTTGGTGAAACAATTTCCTAACTACTCTTTCTACATCTGTTTACTATACACTTTTGTACTAACTGTTCTATTTTACTTTCTAATTTTGTTTTTGATACATTCATACCAAATCCATCTGAAATTTGTAAAGCTCAACTAATTGTGATCTTGTGAAGTGATAATTGAGAACTTTATTCTCTGAGAACGATACTTGGAAATCAATTTGATTCTAAGATTTTTTATAACTTGCTACAACAACACTAGTACACTTGCTAGTCAGTTTACTTTCAGTGCAACAACAGTTGTAAAAGTGTAACAACATGTCCCTTTAATTTTAGTTCTAGAAATTCCTTTGCCTTCTGTTTTTGCAAGTCTCTTGGGAAGTAGTTTCCCAAAAAACAACAAGCCTTGAACACCTCCCTAGAGATGTGACCCTCTTCTCGAGGTAAGGTTTAGCTGGCGAACCTCCACCAGTCTTCAGCTTCTCCATTCAGCATGTAAGTGGCATAACCCACTTTATGCTCCTCACGGAAATCCATAGCATTAAAAATGTTCTCAATATCTACAATCCATCTTTAAGCTCCTTCTAGATCAAATTTTCCCTCGGACTTTGGAGGATTGTGTTTTGTAAAGGACAATAATCCTTGGTACTCTGCCGGTACAGCATCCTGATTTTGTACTAGAGTTTCTAGTTCTTGAGCCACACGGTTCAAGATTTTATTCTGACTCCCGCGGGTCTACCTCTACCAGCCATGATTCTATATCGAAAGATGTTAATCAACTTATCAGAAACCATTATTCACACCAATGTGCATAAACAATCAAAATAAACAAATCATACACATTCCTATTTGGAGAACCAAACAGACTATTCTAACAATCAATCAACTTATATTCTTGTTAAGCAAGAATATTAAAGCATATATATCATAGACAACTAGTCTCATACCCTAGTTCGATTTGGAAGAATTACTCTGATACCAAATTGTAAAATCCTTATTTTTATTCAACCAATAAGAAAATAATTTCGTAATTAGAGGAAAATTTTAGTTAAATTTATTTACTTGCCGAATATAACAATTGAAATCACAACATATTTCGTTGAATTTGCTAAGCATTATAAAAATGTAAATGACAAATGATAATACTTAAATCAAATTTTAAGAAGAAATATGAAAATGACACACACACACACACATATATATATATATATTGTTCTTATATTGTACAGTATATTAACATTGCAAAATTATACATCAAAATACATTAGAACTCATTTACAATATCTGTAATATATAAAATATAATAAGTCTTAATGAGCAGCCTATCCATCACAGGACCAAGAAACACTAGTCATCTCCCTGTCATCTCTCTATCATTGCGATATCATCAGAGTCAAGATCGTCATCTGATCTGAGGTACAGATCATGTGACGAAGGGTCAATGACATTCAGAACTATTGCTCCCAATTTAACTTCATTTATGAGATAATACATGTATATTATAATAAAATAATTTTTAAAGGAAAACTTGACTTTAATATCCAAATCAACATACTAATAAAGTCCCAAAGACATTTTTAAATAATACGAGGATGATATATGTGTATATACATAATTACAAGAATTATTCCAAATGGAGCTAAAAATACAAAGTCTTTGCATAATCATTACATCAAAATATTATATCTGTAGTCAAGTAACTTAAGTCCATACTAAAACCTAGACTATTAAAAACTAATCTACATATCTTCAAAGTCTTCATCCCAGATTACTCCTTAGTTGGACTCTCTAGCATGAAAAGGGGACACTCCACCTGTCACTTCTGCTCACGATCATCGCCACACACACGACAACACAAAACAATTGCAAGGGTGAGCTTACGAAACATAGTCATAATCATTATATTACAAACATAAATATTTAAACAACTCATTATTTAACAATTTCCCTAACATTTTACTCAGCAAAACAACCCTTTTCATTAACTCACTAAATACCAATAACAATATCAACCTCAATAATAGCAACAATAATATCAATACAATCTATCACAAGAATTACAGCAACAATAATTTGGCCCCATTCAACATCACAATGTTAATGAATTCAGGAAGAACTTACCATTTGGCACATTTGTCTACAACTCAGCCCTTGAGCCTACCACTTAGTGTCAGGCTTCTAATTTATTATTGAGTAATCTATAATATTTTATACTTGTTCAATGTTAATTGAAGGATTATTTGGTATTGGAATATATTTAGATGGAGTTGAAATTATTTAAAAAAAAAAAAAAGTGAACAAGATCAGTGTGAGCAGTGCAAACCGCGTATGAACGAGTGTATGAGCGATTGCCAACCGCGTATGTACGATGGCTCGACGTCATCGGTGACGTCACATACGCGTACTGATGCGTGTCTGATGTTTTCAGTGAATAGTGCCCTAAACGGTTTTCCCATGAACAGTAAAGGCGGTGAACAATGTTTCCAGCGATGAACAAGAAATTCCTGGCGTGAGCGATAAATTTTGAAAATTTTCTATAAAAAGGGGCTTCACACGAAATTTTCATTTCTTCACCTCTATCCAAGGTTCTCAAAGGTTCTAAGGCCGTAAACCACCATTTCTCTCATACTAAACCTTCCTAAACTTAGATTTCTCGCCGTATCCGAGATTCTACATCTATTCTCAAGGATTGGAAGTAAGTTTCTTTAAGTTTGAAGCTAGATTTACCGTTCGTTTCTCTTCTCCTTCTCTTTCTTATAGAAATTCATGGTGTTCTTAGGAGAAACTCCGTTCTAAAGTGAATCTTCGGTGAATTTTGTTATAATCAAGTAATATTCGGTAGATCTAGTGTGAATCATCTTTACGAGGTAAGGGGAGTTTACTTTAACCTATGAACTATGTTTTGAACGGTTTAATATGCTATTTCAAGATATTTTGATATGATTTTGTTAGATCTATTGAATAAAAGCTATTTTCTAAGTTGTAATCGTTGTTAATTAGTTTAAAATGCCGAGATTTTGGCCGATCTATTATAAACTTGCCGTAGTTGAAATTTGTTAAAATAATTTTGGTGGCGTGCATCATGCGAGATATATGTTTTGCATCATTATAGAGTAGAGTTACATGTTTATGTGGGTAGACATGTAACGGTAAGTTCATCTTTGAGTCTTTGTCTTTGTCTTTGTCTGGATCCAGATCTGAATGGGTCGCTCCCGGACCGCTCGGTTCCTTCGGATTACTTAGGTGTGAAACCGGTTGGAAGCCGTTTTCATCTTTGTGCATTAGATGGTGGAAATGCATGGGGTTATTCTTTGTGAGAAATATTTTGCTCTATATATATATAATTTTATTTTATGTTTGGTAAGCTCACCCTTGCATTTCTTTCTATGTCGTTGTGTGCGTGTGTCTTGCAATGATCGTACGGTGGTACGTGAGCGGATGTAGCGGTGTTACATCTACTTCACAGTGAGGGCCATGAAGAAAAGTTAGAAAATTTGGAGTTGAGTAATAATGCATCAAAGTCCTTTTTCTTTATATATGAGACCTCATGTCGAGGGAATCACGTATTATAATTTTTTTTGGTATTTTGAATATTATAAACTAAATGTAATATTATGTTGATCTGTTGGATATTTGTTGTAAGGAACTTCATTTTTTTACTTTGAATGAGAAGAGAATTTTTATACTTATATTCTCTGTTTATTTACCTATTTTAAATAAGTATGTGGTGTAGAAACAATGTTCTCGGTCCCTTATAAAAAGGGGTCGTGACACTTAGCACGTTGGCCTATCACTCAGCACATTTGCCTACCACTCAGCATATTAGCTTGCCACTCTTCCATATGATTTCAACACCTCCTTCATATTAAACATTAAAACACCTCATTCATAATATTCATCAGTCAATCTCAACATAATATACAACCATTTTCAATAATTTTCTCAACTTAATAAATACTATACCATAGAATGAAATAACATAAAACTCCACATAAACACATCAGGCTCATCACACATATCAACCACAATCACATTGCTCAACCATGTTTACTCTGGATTCTACCCTAAGGTTTTGCTCATGTATCAACCTATCCTTAGGCTGAACAACATCTATATATGTATTTACACATTTCAATATCAGCGGTTTAAGTCAAGCTAACTAAAGTAAGCTCCCCTTACCTCGAACAAGTTCCAAAATAGTGCACTTAGTGAGCTCCACAGAGATAGATCAACTGTCTTGGTTAGAAATATGGCTTGAACGGCTCAGATCTACTCAGAATAACCCGATTTAAGTTTCTTGAGAAAGAGAGAGAATAAACAAAGTAAAAACTGAGTTCTGAGAACTCACCTAGATCTCAATGAGACAGAAGATCTTGCTTTGATTAGGAAGGATTTCAACTTCGAGAAGGTTTTCTCTATGGTAATAGGTTAGAGAATAGAGAGAAAGTGAGAGAGAAAAACTTTCTGGTGAGAAAATAAGGTTTCTGGGATCTGAGGTCTCTTAAATACCACTCCAGTGTGCGCAATCTCGCTGAAGCGAGCTCATTATCGCTTGAGTGAGATCCTCCCTCGTCTGGGCCAGCTCACCCTCGCCTGGGCGAGAAAACCAGACAATGAAACCTCCTAGATTTCTGCAATTCTTGCTTGGGCAAGAAACACCTCGCTTAAGCGAGCTCTATCTTGCCTAAGCGAGATCGTGTCCAGAGAGCTACCCAGTTTTCCTACTACTCCTCGTCTGAGCAAACTCCTCTCGCTTGAGCGAGATCCATTCTCGCCTGGGCGAGGGGACAGTTGAAGAAATCTTACCCTGTCTCGCTTGAGCAAGACTGATCTCGCTTGAGCGAGAACACTCTAGAATGTTCCATTCTGCATGACTCAGTCTCGCTTGAGTGAGACACTTAGTATACCAAACTCTCAATTCTTCCTAAGATGAAACAACCCAAGTCTTTGGCTATAATTCTTAAGCTATCATACGCACAACATACTTACAACTCAATCCCTAACCCGCACAGTTAACTATTTTCAACAACACCATCACACATCACTACGAATAAATTGCCACCTATCCCGCAATTATAGAGTTCTCGCTTATTCCAAGCATACACATTATCATTTAAAAAGAGTAATACTTTTATAAAATGTTTTATATCTAATCAAAACCCTTGTTACTAGTCTTACTCAATGATCAACCAAACAACACTACAACTCACAACTTCCATCCAACAACTGCACAACTTACTCATTTACTTTTCAGCATATGAAATTTCATACAGTCCAAGTATATACAATATAGCTTAATAGGAATAATTCATTTATAAAATGCTGGTCTGACAGATCACCCAAGTCAGCAGTAACCTGTGTATCGGTAATCCGTTCGAACGATCGAGATGGTCTAGCAAGATGATCGTGGTCATGGTATGTAAACAGATAGGTCAATGCTATTGGGGTCATCATGGTGCCAGGAAAGATATATACACAAAGGGTATGATGGATTCTACTTATGGGAAAGTCAAAAGGAACACTATAAGCTAATTCCATTTCCATCATAATAATATCCCTAGGTACATCATTAACATGTAAAGCAATCCTAAAATAACACAATCTCTGGTACTTATTAAATACATGATTCAGTCTATTAATTATAGAACTATCAACAAGCCTAATTCTCTCGGTGGGTGTTGTCATCTAGGTTTCCTGAAATATTTACGTAAGGATGAATCTCTATTCATATTACCAAGCATACATTCACAATTAGTCACATAGTAAAACCAAGATAATACAACAATCAATCATGTTACAAAATCATACTCATATATATGCAATAATCTTTAAATATTTAGCTATTACTCTTCATCTCTCTCTTAATACTGAAGGTTCTCATTTCACTTTCATTGCCCCTAGGATCCTTCGAGTTCTTCATTAGCATAGATAGTCGCTGGATAGCCGCAGCTACACGGATACAACGTGTGTCGACTCAGCCTTTTTTACGAAAAGCATGGTCAGGAATATTGGTTAGGAAATGGGTGTGAGGCCTGTGGTGCTCCTACTCTCATTTGTTTTGGGCAATTCAAGAGAAGGATCCACCGCCCTCATTTCTCCAAGACTTTTCAGTCTTCCTCATCTTTCACACTCCCAGTGTACTTCTGAACTATCCGTACTCATCCTTATCATATTTCTTTCTTATTTTCTTTCTTTTTCCATATTTTATATCTTATCTCACTATATTTCGCTCTCATTCATTAGTACATCATACATTAATCGATTATTGCCAAGGATAGGTCACTGATGAATCCATATTTTTACTGATATTTTAGCATAATTCTAGCTCATTTAATAAGGAAAATATATGAAGAAAGCAGAAAAATTCAGAAAAAGAGAATGATTGAAAGTTCTATTTCAATTTGTAGTTATTTTCACATTTGTAGAATTTATGCTTAGTTCTTAAGAAATTTATCTTGTTTTTGAAGGAATAATCTGAGCAAAAGTCATGTAAATGGATTATCAATGGAAAGGAAGAGGAAGAATGACAATGTTAGACTCCAAAATACAAGAATTATGGGATGCAGCCTGGGCGTGATCACTATTGTTAGCGAAAGTGATCATTCCAGAGCCTAACGGAGAAGAAGAGCCTGTGCGTAATCACTTTTATTTACAAGAGTGAGTGTTGCCAGTGTGCGTTATCACTTTCACCAACGAAAGTAAGCGTTCTAGAGAAGACTCCATTCCTAATGAGCTGCGCGTTGTCACTTTCGCCAACGAAAGTGAGCGTTCCAGAGGCACTTGTATCAGGACAGCTTGCGCGTGGTTACTATTACTCACGAAATTGATCACGCGCAGCCCTTTGACCTTCTGCGTTGCCACTATTATGAATAAAAGTGAATGTTCTAGAGAAGCCTTCAACTCTGCAAGTTGCACGTGGTTACTCTTGCTCTTGAAAGTGAACAAGCGCACTACATAAAGCTTCTGCGTGGTTACTCTTGTGAAGAAAAGTGACAACGCGCAGAACTGGGGTTTCTATATATACATGATTGAAGCGCGAAAACTGGAATCTTTTGCTCATTTTCTGTTTTGTTAGTTAGATTGTCGTTGAGAGAGAGTGGAGAGAAGATTGGGGTCGAAGCTTGAAGCTCCAAGAAGAGGGATTGGATTGGAGTTCGTGGCCATGGCTGCTCTGCATTCTTCTTCATCTTCTTCTTCTTCTTTCTCTGTTTTTGTTGCAATGTGTGCTTAATTTCCCATAGTTAGGGGTTTATGGAACTCGAATTGATGTATTGATTCGACTTTATCTTCTGAACTTTAAGTTCTTGGATTAATTGAGTTGTTAATTCTGCTTTTCATGCAATCTTTGAATGGAAATTCATTTGATTAATCAAGAGGAATCTTTACCAATGGGAATTGGATTGTTTGCTCCGATCTGAATTGGCAACCAGTGTTTAGGGATTTCTTAGGGATAAGGAGACCTAATTCTGCAATTTTATAGTTCTAATTCTTAATGCAACCTAAAATTGAATCTCACCTAAGGGATTAGGGAGGTTTAGTGGATTGTTAGGGTCAATGAGTTAAGGAATTAACCTTTGGCTAGGTATATGTGAACTGATTGTCAATTATTCAATTGCTTGAATGTTCAGAGGATTTAATTAGATATTGATATTCTTGTGAAATAAATTCCTAACTATCCTTCATTGCTATTTCATTTCATTACAATTTTATACTCTGTTTGTCTGCAAGTTCTTTACCTTTAATTGCTTTGGTTTAGTGTTGTTATATGATACAAATCTCTTCCCAAATTCGTATGGCTCAAATGGTTATTTTTCTGTGACGTGGTACTTGAACCTAAATTTCCTGTGGAGACGATATTTGGATCTTAAATTTACTTATCACTTGCTGCAATGCTAGTATACTTGCTAGTGTAGATTGCTAACAACAAGTTTTTGGCGCCGTTGCCGGGGAGTTTGAGTTTCAATATCATTAGTAACATAAGAATAGCCAGATTGAGTATTTTGTTTCTCTGAATTTCTGTAGTATTAGTCTGTAGTTAGACATTTTGTCCATTCTGCGTAATTCTGCAGCTTTTAAACTTGTGTTTCAATTACTTTTACTGATATTTGTTGCATAATTTTTGTGGTGCGATTCGAATACTTACTTGTAGTTTACTTTTGTTTCATTTTGATTTGTATATGCGTGGCAAAAATAAAAACAAATCAACTCTAGTCTTTGATCCTGACATAGACATAACTTTAAGGAGATTGAGAAAAGAATCTAGAGTAGAAAAAGTCATAGGGAGTGATAGTGAATTAGAAGCTGTCCATTCTCCGAATTTCGTAACAATCCTAGAGTAAACAGAACACCTACATCTTTGAGACAACTAAATTCAGTAAATAGAGATGGCGAGAACAAAATAGAATTAGAACATTAGGGGACTATGCAATTCCTAACATGCAAGGTTTTAACTCTTCTATAATTAGGCCAACTATTCAAGCCAACCATTTTGAGATTAAACTCGCCCTACTACATTTAGTCCAACAGATCGGTTTTACGGAGGAAATTACGACGATCCTAACTCGCATATTTCAAATTTTCTACAGCTATGTGACACTATAAGAATGAATGGAGTTAGTGAAGAAGCTATCAGATTAAGACTATTTCCTTTTTCCTTGAGAGATAGAGCAAAATGCTGGTTACAAGCTCAACCACAAGGAAGCATCACAACCTGGACAGAACTTGTGAATAAATTTTTAACTAAGTACTTCCCTCCATCCAAAGCTGCTAAGTTGAGAGGAGAAATTACATCCTTTGTGCAGCAAGATGGAGAATCATTGTATGAAGCTTGGGAAAGATATAAAGAATTGCTTAGAAGATGTCCACATCATTGTATTCCAGATTGGATGCAATTGGAAACTTTTTATAATGGGATGAATGCAGTAACAAGAACAATGGTTGATCTTCTTTGCGGGAGGTTCATTAAATACAAAGTCCTTAGAAGAAGCTCAAAGGATTATTGACATGATGGCATCTTCAATGTATCAGAATTCATACTCAAGGAATCAAGGAAGAAATTCTGGTCATGAAGCTAAGGTTCTGGAAACTTTTCTTGCACAAAATCAGCTACAAAATCAAATGTTTTCAGAATAATTAGCTGCCTTAACACAACAAATCAACAATCTGCAAACAGGGAGTATGGCTACCAGTCAGCTAAGTTGTGATTTTTGTGGAGGAAACCATGCAAATGGTGCATGTGAGGCATCCACAAGTGAACCACAAGAGCAAGTGAATTATATGAATAATTTTCAGAGACAACAGCCATCATATCCCCCTGGATTTCAATTTTCAAATAATAGAACTCAGCAGTATTCTAATTGGAATAATCAATATTCTGCTGCAAAGAATTCTAACTCAAATTTGCCTTTTTCTAATGCAGGTCCAGCAACACAACAAACCTTATTTTCAGAGGAATTCATCCACTCAACCTCAAGGAAATCAAAAATTTTCCAGACCTGTGAATGAGAAGTTGACCGAGATGGAAGAGACTATGCTGCAATTCATGAAGGTGACTCAAACAAGCTTCAAAAACCAAGAAGCCTCCATGAAGAAACTAGAGACACAGATCGTACAATTAGCCGAACAATTATCTAGCGAGGATGAAGGAAGATTTCCAAGCAATACAGTAATCAATCCTAAAGAGCAATGTCAAGCCATAACTACAAGGAGTGGAGCTGTAGTTGCAAGCCCTAAACCAGCAGAAAAGAAAGTGAATGCTGCAGTAGAAAGAAATATTGAACAAGATCTGCAACAAGGAAATTTTAAGCTATTGATGAAAGACCATTCAAAAGAAAAAGTAGATGTTCCTATGAATTCTGAAAGGAAAACCAAAAAGCAACTCTTTGAGGAAGCTTGTAAGCCAATAGACCCAGAAAAATACAAGAGGCTGCTCTATCCTCAGAGTCCAAAATCCTAAACAAGAGGAACAATTTGAAAGGTTTATGAATGTCTTTAACAAATTACAAATTAATATTCCTTTTGCAGAAGCTTTGGAGCAAATGCCCTCATATGCAAAGTTTATGAAAGAACTACTTTCTAGAAAAAGAAAGCTAGAGCATGATAAAACAATATCTTTGACAGAGGAGTGCAGTGCCATACTCAAGAGAAAACTTCCTCAAAAGCTGAAAGATCCTGGATCATTTACCATTCCTTGTGAAATAGGAAACTGCACTGTGGGAAGAGCATTGTGTGACTTGGGAGCAAGCATAAATCTGATGCCATTGGCTGTTCTGCAGAAACTTAGCATAGAGGAAGTGAAGCCCACCAACATTACACTGCAGCTAGCTGATAGATCATACACTTATCCATATGGAGTTGTTGAAGATTTATTAGTTAAAGTTGACAAGTTCATTTTTCCTGCAGATTTTGTAATTCTGGACATGGAGGTGGATTCTAACATTCCTCTGATCCTAGGGAGACCATTTCTTGCAACAGGGAGAGCTTTAATAGATGTGCAGAAAGGTGAACTTATGCTTAGAGTTCAAGATGAGAAGGTAGTATTTAATGTGTTTGAAGCTTTAAAATATCCAATTGAAGATAGCACATGTATGAAGGTAGATATACTAGATGCTTTCATTACACAACACAATATTAATGAAACTGATGAACTTGCGGTGTTAGAAGAAATAATATCTGCAGGGAGCAATAAATCTGAACTTCTGCATGGAGAATACAGTATGGAAGTGCAGCAGCAACTAGAAGCTCTACCAATTCGAAAATCTGTAGAAAATTCAGTGAAAGAGAAGCTAGAAAAGGATGATAAAGAAGAGGAAAAGCAAAGGCTAGAACTGAAACAACTTCCTTCACACCTGAGGTATGCATTTCTGGATGAGAAACATGAAAATCCAGTTATCATCAATAATGAACTTAAGGAAGAACAAGAGGAAAAATTGCTCAGAATTTTGAGAAAACACAAATCTACAATTGGATGGAGTATTGCAGATCTGAAAGGTATAAATCCTTCATTTTGTAAGCACAGAATTTTATTTGAAGAGAATTTCAAACCTGTTGTGCAGCCACAAAGGAGGTTAAATCCAGCCATGAAAGAGGTAGTAAAAAAAGAGGTTATAAAGCTGTTAGATGCAGGAATAATATACCCAATTTCGACAAAGAATTGGGTAAGTCCGATCCAAGTTGTTCCAAAGAAAGGTAGTATGACAGTGGTACCTAATGAAAAGAATGAACTTGTCCCTACTAGGACTGTGACTGGATGGAGAATGTGCATAGACTATAGAAAATTAAATGATGTAACCAGAAAAGATCATTTCGCACTACCATTTGCCGATCAAATGTTAGAAAGACTTCTTTGGACATTCATTTTATTGTTTTCTTGATGGGTATTCAGGATATAATCAAATAGTCGTAGATCCTTTAGATCAAGAGAAAACTGCATTTACATGTCCATTTGGAGTCTTTGCATATAGGAGAATGCCATTTGGTCTATGTAATGCCCCGCCACTTTCCAAAGATGCATGCTTTCCATTTTTTCTGATTTGGTAGAAGACATCATAGAAGTATTCATGGATGATTTCTCTGTTTTTGGTGATTCTTTTGATGATTGTTTAGCTAATCTATCCACTGTTTTGCAGAGATGTCAAGACACTAATCTTGTGTTAAATTGGGAAAAGTACCATTTCATGGTACAAGAAGGCATTGTCCTTGGTCACAAAATTTCAAAGAAAGGAATGGAGGTGGACCAAGCTAAAATAGAAGTCATTAATAAATTGCCTCCACCTATCAATGTTAAAGAAGTTAGAAGTTTTTTAGGACATGCTGGTTTTTATAGAAGATTCATAAAGGATTTTTCCAAGATTGCTAAACCCTCGAGTAATTTACTTGTAAAAGATGCAGATTTCATATTTGATGATAATTGTTTGCATGCATTTTCTGTTTTAAAAGAGAAACTGATTTCTGCACCTATTCTTGCAAAACCAGATTGGACACTACCTTTTGAACTCATGTGTGATGCAAGTGATAGTGCAGTGGGTCTTTGTGTTAGGATAGAGGAAAGATAGGAAATTACATGCTATCTATTATTCAAGCAAAGTGTTAAATCCTGCACAAGTGAATTACACAACAACAGAAAAAGAACTTTTAGCTATTGTACATGCTTTTGATAAGTTCAGATCATATTTAATGGGTTCAAAAGTAATTGTATACACTGATCATGCTGCTCTTAAGTATCTATTGACAAAGCAGGATGCAAAGCCCAGATTATTAAGATGGATTCTCCTCCTCCAAGAATTTGAGCTAGAGATCAAAGACAAAAAAAAAGGGAAAGAAAACAGTGTTGCTGACCACTTGTCAAGATTACCACTTGAAGTCATACCATTTGGAGTGGAACAAATTAAAGAAGAATTTCCAGATGAAAGCCTATTCAAGATTGAATCACAGCCCTGGTTTGCTGATATAGCCAACTTTAAAGCTACACACCATGTTCCAAATTGGATGAATTGGCAGTAGAGAAAAAAATTCTTCCATGATAGCAAATATTATGTTTGGGAAGATCCACTGCTGTTCAAAATTGGAATAGATGGATTGCTGAGAAGGTGTATACCAGAGGAAGAGCAGCAAGATGTTTTGTGGCATTGTCACAGTTCGGAATATGAAGGACATCATGGAAGTTCAAGAACAGTTGCAAAACTAAGTTCAAGAACAGCAGCAAAAGTTTTGCAATCTGGACTTTTCTGGCCAACTTTGTTCAAAGATGCTAAGAACTATGTGGAAAGGTGTGATAGATGCCAAAGAATGGGGAATATATCTAGAAAACATGAGATGCCATTACAAAATATACTTGAAGTAGAACTGTTTGACATGTGGGAAATAGACTTCATGGGTCCTTTCCCTACCTCATTCTCGAATGAGTACATGCTTGTAGCAGTGGACTATGTTTCCAAATGGGTGGAAGCAATTCCTACCAGAACCAATGATGCTAAGACTGTTGTTGCATTCATTAAAAAGAACATTCTCTCAAGATTTGGAGTGCCCAGAATTCTGATAAGTGATGGAAGAAGCCATTTCTGCAACAAATATCTAGAATCAGTCCTAGAGGAGTATGGAGTAAAGCATAGAATAGCTACACCCTATCACCCTCAAACAAGTGGTCAAGTGGAGGTTTCCAACAGAGAAATAAAACAGATTTTGGAGAAAATAGTTAGTAGTTCAAGGAAGGATTGGTCTAAGAAAGTGGATGATGCTGTTAGGCAACTGGCATTTAGAAGAAAAATGATAGAGAGAAAAGACAACTATTTACGTGGTTCGGCACACTTTGTATGTACCTACGTCCACAGCAACACTAGGAAGAGTTTTTATTTTGATGCATATAAAGCTTACAAGGGGTGTCATTATATAGGAAGAGTAAATTGTCAATTTTGTAAACTAAGCGATGTGGGACTTTGTAACTTAGAATACAACTTAAGGACTTTGGAACTTAGACTACAAACTTAACAATTCTCCCACTTGGAGTCTGAGTTCCAAATTGCAGCGGCTTCCTTGTAAGAAATGAGCTCATCTGCTCCTTCGTCTAGTGTTGCGCCTTCATCTTCAATTATCCTCGAAGGCCAGCTGAGGTAATGCAAAGCCTCAGCTTGTCAGTTGTAACCGTCTTTGTCAGCATATCTGCTGGATTCTCTGAACCTGAGATCTTTAGCAAGGACAATTCTCCATCATTTATCAGTTCTCTGATAAAATGGTATCTCAGCTGAATGTGCTTGCATCTAGAATGGAAGACAGGATTCTTTGCAAGATATACGACTCGATCGTCATCCGAACAACGGAGCTTCTTCTTGTTCTTTCCCTAATTCACTGACAAAGTTCTTTAGCCAAATCATCTCCTTGGCTGCTTCTGAGATAGCTATGTACTCAGCTTCGGTCGTTGAGAGAGCAACTCTCTTTTGAAGTTTAGACTTCCAACTCACTGCAGTTCCTCCCAGAGTGAATATATAGCCGGTGGTGCTTTTTCTGGTGTCCAAATCTCCTCCTAAATCTGCATCAGAAAATCCTTGTAAAGTGAGATTACCTTTTCTGAAGCACAAACCAATTCCTGAAGTACCCTTTAGATATCTGAGTATCCACTTTACACCTTCCCAATGCTCCTTTCTGGGATTAGATAGGAACCGACTGACAACTCCCACTGCATGTGCTATGTCTGGTCTGGTGCACACCATAGCATACATCAAGCTCCCGACTGCCGATGCATATGGTACTCTTGACATGTGACATCTTTCTTCATCTGTCTGTGGAGATTGCTTCTTTGAAAACTTCATGTGAGTTCCCAAAGGAGTGTTTCTGATTTTGGCATCTCCAACATTAAATCTGTGAAGAAGCTTCTCTATGTATTTCTCCTGAGACAGCTTCAAGACTTCTTCTGATCTGTTTCTTGAGATTTTCATACCGAGAATTTGTTTAGCTGGACCAAGATCCTTCATCTCGAAGTGTTCTGCTAGCTGCTGCTTTAACTTGTTAATTTCTGACATATCAGGTCCTGCAATCAACATGTCATCAACATATAAAGCAAGAATAATGTAACCGCTAGCATATTTCTGAACATAGCAGCAATGATCCATGTCACATCTTCGAAATCTCGAGCTGTGCATAAACTCATTGAATTTCTTGTACCATTGTCTCGGTGCTTGTTTCAAGCCATACAAGCTTTTATGAAGCTTGCATACAAGGTTCTCCTTGCCTGGAATCTCAAAACCTTCTGGCTGAGTCATGTAAATGTCTTCCTCTAAATCTCCATGCAGGAATGCAGTTTTGACATCTAACTGCTCTAAGTGAAGATTTTCTGCAGCTACAATGCTCAAGATAACTCTGATGGTAGTCATCTTGACAACGGGCGAGAATATCTCTGTGAAGTCAACTCCCTGTTTCTGCTGAAACCCTTTCACCACAAGTCTCGCTTTGTATCTTCTGCTGCCGTCAGATTCTTCCTTTAGTCTGTAGACCCATCTATTCTGGAGAGCTCTCCTTCCTTCAGGCAATTTTGCCAAAGACCATGTCCCATTCTTCTGAAGGGACCTCATCTCATCTTTCATTGCTAGCTCCCACTTAATGGAGTCATTCCCCTGCATAGCTTCATCAAAGCATTCTGGTTCACCATCGTCAGTTAACAACAAATAATTTGTTGAAGGAGAATACCTATCTGGTGGTACCGACAATCTACCATATCTTGTCAGAGTTGTCCCTGGTGCAGGTGTTGATACTGCTATCGGTTCTGGCTATTGGTCTAGCTCAATCTCTGCGTCTCTAAGCTTGTTGGCTACATCACTTTCTGAAATTTCTTCTAATGTTGCTTTCTCAGAAAGTTCTGGTATTTTGCCAGCATCAACAGATTCTGCAGAAAATCTGTCCTTATAAAACAAGTTTTCATTAAAAGTGACATTTCTGCTTCTGATAATTTTCTTGTTTTGACCATCCCAAAACCTGTAGCCATACATGTCAGAACCATAGCCGATAAAATAACATTTTTTGGCCTTGGGGTCTAATTTATCTCTACTATCAGAGTCTATCAAAACATACGACACGCAACCAAATACTCTTAGATGTGAAAGGTTTACCTCCTTTCCAGACCATACTTCTTCAGGCAGTTGATAACCCAAAGGAACTGATGGTCCTCTATTTATGAGGTATACCGCCGTGTTGATTGCGTCTGCCCAAAACACCTTAGGTAAGCCAGATTGTATCCTCATACATCTAGCCCTCTCGTTCAATGTTCTGTTCATTCTCTCTGCAACACCATTTTGCTCTGGTGTTCCTGGTATTGTCTTGATCATTCTGATCCCATGTTCCGAACAGAAGCTTTTGAACTCCTGGCTATCATACTCACCGCCATTGTCAGATTTCAGATTTTTCAACTTTAAATCTGTCTGATTTTCAACTTCTGCTTTCCATCTTTTAAACACAGAAAACACGTCAGATTTATTTTTGAGAAAATAAACCCATACCTTTCTCGTAGCATCGTCGATAAAGGTGACGTAATAGCGTGAGCCTCCGAGAGATTTCACTGGAGCTGGGCCCCAAACATCTGTATGCACCAATTCAAGCTTTTCTGCTTTTAGTGCCTTTTCTGTCCTTGAGAAACTAATCTTTTTCTGTTTTCCCAAGATACAGTGTTCACAAGCACCAACTTCAACGTGCTTCACATTAGGTAGCTTACCCTTTGCCGCCATCAGCTTCATGCCTTTTTCACTCATGTGCCCAAGTCTTTGGTGCCACAATGATGAATTATCGACGACCTCGAGAATCGCTACCATATCTTCATCTGCAATCATGTAGAGAGATCCTCGCTTCTTTCCACGAGCCACCACGAGGTTGCCTTTTGTTATCTTCCAAACTCCATCTCCAAAAGTGGTGTGATGCCTCTCATCATCTAACTGCCCTATAGATATTAAATTTCTCTTTAAGGCGAGGATATGTCCGACATTGTGTAATGTCCATAGGCTCCCACTAGAGGTCCCGATGTCAATATCACCTCTTCGACAATATCAAGAGGTTTGCCATCTGCAAGATAAACTTTGCCAAATTTTCCGGAGATATAGTTAGACAACAATTCTCTAGAATGTGTGGTGTGGAATGACGCACCCGAGTCTATCACCCATGATTCAACCGGATTATCTAAGACAGATTAATGCATCATCTACTTCATCTGTTGTTGCATTTGCTGAATCACTATCATCGCGCTTCCTGTGATTTCTGTTCTTCTTTGGAGCCTTACACTGATTGGTAAAATGACCCCTTTTGTCACAATTCCAACAAACAATATCACTCCGGAATTTTGCCTGATCTCTCTTTCTGGATTTTGATCTACCTCGATCATTGCGGCCTTTTTGCGTAGTCCTTCCTCTGCTTTCAGTGTTTAAAGCTGAACTGGAAGCAGGACTGGAAGACTCTCAAGAATCTTTCCTGCGAACATCTTCGCTCAAGATCAGGTCACGGATGTCATTGAGTTTTAACTCTTTGTCCTTTGCAGAACTACTGATCATTTGCACAATTGCGGCCCAACTTTCCGGCAGTGATGACAACAGGATTAATGCCTTTACTTCTTCTTCAAATTTAATCTTTACTGATTCTAACATGGCGAGAATGGTGTTAAAGTCATTCAAATGATCAGCTACAGGGCTTCCTTCTCCCATCTTTAAGGTTGAACAGCCGACGCATCAGATGTACTTTGTTGGTCATGACGGTTTTTCGTACATATCTGACAACGTCTTCATTAGACCCGCAGTTGTCTTCTCATTTACTATGTTGAACGCGACATTCTTGGCTAATATTAATCTGATTACGCCAAGAGCTTGTCGGTCTAACAAGTCCCAATCTGCTTGCTCTATGTCATTTGGCTTTTTCCCTGTTAGGGGCTGATATAACTTCTTTTGATAGAGATAATCCTCTATCTGCATCTTCCAGAAGCTAAAATCTTTGCCATCAAATTTCTCGATCTTCACCTTCCCTTCTTCTAATGCCATTGCTTTGTTGCTTACTCTAAACTGAGAAAGCTCCCACTATCGTCTCGGGCCGAGACTCTCCGTCTCTCTGAGCCGAGACTCTCCTATCTCTCGGGCTGAAGAAAATTCTTTTCTGTTGTGGAAGATCGTACTATCTTTGCAACCACAGAGCATACTAAGAATTCCCTACCTAAACCAACTGCTCTGATACCAGTTGTTAGGCAACTGGCATTTAGAAGAAAAATGATAGAGAGAAAAGACAACTATTTACGTGGTTCGGCACACTTTGTATGTACCTACGTCCACAGCAACACTAGGAAGAGTTTTTATTTTGATGCATATAAAGCTTACAAGGGGTGTCATTATATAGGAAGAGTAAATTGTCAATTTTGTAAACTAAGCGATGTGGGACTTTGTAACTTAGAATACAACTTAAGGACTTTGGAACTTAGACTACAAACTTAACAGATGCTTTGTGGGCATACAGAACAGCTTTCAAGACACCAATTGGCATGTCTCCTTATCAGTTAGTATATGGAAAAGCCTGCCATTTACCAGTGGAACTAGAACATAAAGCTTTTTCAGCTGTGAAATGGTTGAATTTTGATCAAGTTAGTGCAGGAAATAAAAGATTGTTACAGCTGCATGAATTAGACGAGTTTAGACTCAATGCATATGAAAATGCCAAAATGTATAAGGAAAGGACCAAGAAGCTGCATGACAAGTTTATTCTGAAAAGAGATATAAAACCTGGGCAGTCTGTTTTGCTTTTTAATTCAAGGTTAAGATTGTTTCCAGGGAAATTAAAATCTAAGTGGTCTGGACCTTTTGTGGTGAAAGAGGTATTTCCATATGGTGCTGTACTAATAGCAGATCCAAAGGATGGGAGAGAGTTCAAGGTGAATGGACAAAGACTAAAAATCTATCATGGAGGTCAATTTGAGAAAGCCCAAGTGTGCTTGAAATTGGTTCCTCTTGGGTGAGGAACAACTAATGTCGCGCTAGTGACATTAAAGAAGCGCTTTGTGAAAGGCAACTCACATTTCTAACCCAATTTAAGTATTCATAGAAGTCAAAATCTGAACTTTTTATCTTGGTTACCTTGCTGAATCTGATGTTTGGAATAAATCTGGTGGCTGATACAAGAATGCAGATTGGAATTAATTAGAATGTTTAAAATTCTTGTACAGTCTGAATAATAGTTATCAAATTCTGCAAATTCTCTGAAAAATACAAAGTTCTGCATCATACTCATCATATTCTGTAATTTTGATGCTAAAGATAAATTTTGAAGCATGCTAAATCTGTCATTTGTAGCGAATCTGATAAATGCAATTGGACTTCATACTATAATGTGTTATGGAAAAGTCAGAATTGCATTGTGAATATGTTAAGTAGAAATTCTGCAGAATTCAGCCTTGGATGAATGTTGCATATGTAATTAAAGGTGAACATGATGAGGGAAATAGGTATTTTATATGGTGAGTGTGTATCGGAATGATTATGATTTGTTAAGTGAGCCAATTAAAGTTTGGAGAACTTGGATTGATGAAAGGAATCACTCTTTTGCAGGGAAGCAATCACGCAGAGATGGAATTCTGAGATTTTCCCTCTAGAACAATCACTCTCGCTGATGAGAGTGATAACGCAGAAACTGACTGGGAAACACAGCTCTCTGGAACAATCACTCTCGCTGATGAGAGTGATAACGCAAAGGCAGATGAGAAAAACACACTCTCTGGATCACTTCCTTTCCTTGTCAAGAGTGATCACGCGCAGGTAAGTATAGAATATTTCATAGCGCGTTACTCCTTTTACTAATAAAAGTAACCACGCTTAAGCAATAAGCTTGCGCGTTATCACTTTGTCCAGTAATAGTGATAACGCACATTGCATTCAAAATTTCCAAGCTCTCTGGAACACTCACTCTGTTCGATAAGAGTGATAACGCAGAATTTTATCAATAAGGGAACGTTCACTTTTCACTAAAAAAGTGGGCACGTGCACACGCGTGACCCTAGATTCAATATAAAGGAACCACACTCACATCCATTTAAACCTAAATCCCATTTCCCTCTGAAATTTCTCTGACTTTCAATCTTTCGTGAAGCAACCAGCAAGCAATTTCTCCCTCTTTTTCATTGTCATTCACATTTTTGAAGCTCAAGGTACGTTCTCTGCATTCTCTGAAATTGTATTTAGGGTTTTTCTTTGCTGCAACTCAGAAAAAAGGTCAAAAATGGCAAATGGGGAAATATCTTGAGCGTATTCGATTTAAGGAACTTTAAATACTGTGAATAGGTTTTCAAAGTCATTCAATCTCCTCTGTTAACATATTCACATCTGCATTATGCGAAAAATCTGAACATGACTTTGAAAGAAATAGAAATATTCCAGTTGCCATCAACGAAAATACTCTTTGCATGAAATATTTGAATGTTGATGTCTGAACTGAGTTGTATGGAACAAATTACTGCTGTATATTGCACTGCCTGATTGTACAGATAGCATACTAATGGTCCTGCATTAAGCTGATATTTGGTCTCTGATGACAATGAATGAGTGCACTGTTCTAATTATATGTAATTCAAAGAAACAATAGGCAATATTCTGGATGGAATTTTACTGTCAGAAGATAATTTCTTTTAGAAACCATTAGTAGTTGAAATCTGGTTGAACATTGTGATTCTTTTTGCATCTATGTGTTAACCTGATGTGCTTTGAAAGTGTGCACTCTCAACTACAAATTTAAAGGTTTAACCAATTTTGACTGTGATTGCTTAGTAATTTGCAATAGTGCTTGTGTGTTTATATGATTAAATTCTCATGACAATTGTAAAAAGACAAATTGGAATTCTGCACATGGATTGATTGAATTTATCTAGTAAAGAGATGTATAATGTCACAATTCTGTGTCATGAATTTTAAACTGTCAAATTACTTGCTTGTTTTTGCAGCTGTTTCAAAATGGTTAGAACTTCGTTGAATACACCAGTTGGACCTGCTAAGAAGACCAAAGCTAAATCTGCCAGCAACACTCCAAGAAGGAGATCTATCAGGAATTTGCAAGCTGGAACAGCCAGGAATTCTCCAACCACAAAAAGAGCAAGAACTGTTGGTGTCTCACCGTCCTCACCCATTGAAATCGCTGACCCTCCTCAGCCAAGAGTAACCACACATGCAACCTCTTCACCACCTCGGTAGACCGGAGAAATACTCCTTCTACCTCTACCCCTACTGATCATGATCCAAGGTTCAGGAGTATTGCTCACGAAAACTATTTCAAGGCAAATATTCTGAGGAGGAAGATTGTCCCGGATAGAGCCTTTGAAATTGCTGAAGGAAACTACCCTGAGTATTAAGAAGAAATTCAGAAAAGGGGATGGGACAACTTCTGCTCCTTGGCTGATAATGGTTGGAGAGAAATTACACAGGAGTTTTATGCAATTGCAATGCGGTTCAAGGGAGACCAAATTCCCAAATTTCACACAATGGTCAAGGGTATGAGGGTGGATTTCACTGCTGCCAACATCAATCGAGTGTTGGAAATTTACACTGAAAGGCAACCTGGGCAGATGGACTTCACTAACTTTAAGAATAGTCCAGACAAGGATTATATTGAAATCCTGCATAGAATTGAAAAGCCAGGCACAACTTGGCAGCTGAACCTCACCCAGAAACCCAAGTGTATCACCACCAAGAACCTGTTACCATTTGCTAAAGTCTGGAGTACTTTTCTGTTGAACTCTTTCATGCCAGTCAAGCATAGTTCAACCCTGGCAGTAAAGAGGGCTGAATTATTGTTTGCTATCGTTAATGATATGTACATTGATGTGGGGGAAGTAATTAGTGAATGTATCTTAAATATTCTGAAAACAAAAAGAGATTCACTAGCCTTTCCCTCATTAATCACTTTACTTTGTGAGGATGCAGGGGTTGAAGTTGGAGACTACCAAGAGAAAATCAGATCTGCTCCCCCTATCTCTGTCTCAATGGTAAAGGAAATCTATGCCACCACCTCCTGCACTTCAGCTGCACCTATCCCCACCCAGTTCAGAAAGGAGAAACCAATGAAGATGAAGGACATCCTACATCTTTTGGTTGAAAGGCAAAATCAATTGGCTGAATGACAAACTGAGCTCCACAGCAGTTTGAAGGCAGGAACTATGCTAGTGGAATGTGTGTTGATGAATATTGGTCAGAAAATGGGAATGACTAAAGATGAACTTTATCACACACCAGATTTGGCCGAGAATGCTCAATGTCTATGCTCATCAGTCTTTAAAGACTTGCCAATCTACAAGACTCAATTTCCACAGCCAACTGAAGAAGTGGTGGAGGAAGAGGAAGAAGAGGAGAATGAGCAAGAAGATGAAGATGAAATTTCTGATGAAGAGGATGCCCAAGAAGACTAGTTTAGGAATTTATTTTTCTGTCATTAGGAGTTTTGTAAATTGATGTAGTTAGGTTTCAAACTTTTTGGGTTGTAATTACAATTTGGTACAATTTGGGTTAATTTTCACATATCTGTTCTGCATTTATGTTAGCTTTCTTATTAATTACCTTTTACTTGCTAATGGATGGAATTTTGGTGTTTTGTGCAGAGAATGTCACACACATAACACTCACACACATTGGATGGTGACACTTGCACAAGCTGCCATGAAAGGGAGGTTTCATTCTCTACCTCTTGTTCATGTGTTGGCTTCACATTACACTGAATTGTTTTTGAAAAACACCAAAATACTAGAATAGATAATAAATTGCTGGCTGTTAATCAAATAAAAATGACTGACAATTTTGTGAATTCTGTGTGAATTTTTTAAGTTGTTTTTCCCATTCTCAAAATGAGATCACACTTGTATCTTCAAAAATGAGGCAGTTGCCACTAGGTGCATAGATTTCTGAAAAGTGCATTGTGTTTTCATTAATCCACATGATCACTTATAAATACCTAGTGAGATTTGAGCTGTCTAATTCTTTTTCTTGTGTGATTAATCATAATTGGCTGCATTCTCTAGAACTTGCCCTTGTTCTTAAATTGAATATGCACGTTACAATTTTCACACACATGATAGAGGCCATGTTTGATATACTTAGTTATCCTAAAATGCCTTCCCTTATGATTGAATATCTTAGTTCACCCTTTTGAGCTTAATATCCTTTTTCTTGAAATTACCTCATTATAAGCCTTGCTGAAAAACCAATTTTTACCATTCAAAAGATCAAAGGCATAATGAGTTTAATCAAGAACGAGTTTTAAAACTAAGTTTGGGGTGGCATCCAGATTTTAATTGCTTGAGGACAAGCAATGTTCTAAGTTTGGGGTAGGAAATATCTAAGTTTGAGTTTAACAAACCAGAAAGAAAGAACAAAAGTGCTGCATCAAAATGAAAAATTTATGAAGCAAAGCTGTGAAAAGAACAAAAATGTGAGTTCAAAAGAAAAGAAGTGCAGCAAAGTGCTGCAGAAAAAGAAAAAGAATATCAAAGAAAAGAAGATAGTGACTGAAAGCAAGAAAAGAGATGAAATCTCTGCTGCAAGAAAAAATTACATTTCTTTGCATAAGTGAGAGAATTAAGGAGGAATAATGCAGATCCAGGCTAGTTTTAAAACAAATCACTCAAAATGCCTCTGATCTTTTGAAATAGCATGTATTGTTTTCCATTTTCTTTGATACCTACCCTAACCTTAGCCTTGTTATAACCTGAAAAAGTCCTCTAGATGTGTGATTAATTGTACTAAGCAGAGGAGATGGAGAAATTGGGCAAGCATATGGTAGGGTGCAGTGAAATTGATGATCTAGAAGTGAAAACAGCACCTAAACACTGTTGAGAGATGAGAGAAACACTTGCAAGTGAGCTGTGATCATGTTGATTAATTGTACTCACATGAATTTTGATGAAATATATGAACTTAGGTAGCAATTCTTACTCAATGATGATTATGCAGTAGGAATATCATGATGGGTATTTGGATGAATAACTTGATTATAAATTTTGCAGAAAACACAGAATTAGAAATTAGAAAAATCTGAAATAAGCAGTTTATGAACTGAATTTGAAAATGGAGGAACTTACCCTTGGTTTAGTTTGATTTGCTTGAGGACAAGCAAAAATTCAAGTTTGGGGTGGTGATGAATCCATATTTTTACTGATATTTTAGCATAATTCTAGCTCATTTAATAAGGAAAATATATGAAGAAAGCAGAAAAATTTAGAAAAAGAGAATGATTGAAAGTTCTATTTCAATTTGTAGTTATTTTCACATTTGTAGAATTTATGCTTAGTTCTTAAGAAATTTATCTTGTTTTTGAAGGAATAATCTGAGCAAAAGTCATGGAAATGGATTATCAATGGAAAGGAAGAGGAAGAATGACAATGTTGGACTCCAAAATACAAGAATTATGGGATCTGGGCGTGATCACTATTGTTAGCGAAAGTGATCATTCCAGAGCCTAAAGGAGAAGAAGAGCCTTGCGTAATCACTTTTATTTACAAGAGTGAGTGTTGCCAGTGTGCGTTATCACTTTCGCCAACGAAAGTAAGCGTTCCAGAGAAGACTCCATTCCTAATGAGCTGCGCGTTGTCACTTTCGCCAACGAAAGTGAGCGTTCCAGAGGCACTTGTATCAGGACAGCTTGCGCGTGGTTACTATTACTCACGAAAGTGATCACGCGCAGCCCTTTGACCTCCTGCGTTGCCACTATTATGAATAAAAGTGAATGTTCCAGAGAAGCCTTTAACTCTGCAAGTTGCGCGTGGTTACTCTTGCTCTTGAAAGTGAACACACGCACTACATAAAGCTTCTGCGTGGTTACTCTTATGAAGAAAAGTGACAACGCGCAGAACTGGAGTTTCTATATATACATGATTGAAGCGCGAAAACTGTAATCTTTTGATCATTTTCTGTTTTGTTAGTTAGATTGTCGTTGAGAGAGAGTGGAGAGAAGATTGGGGTCGAAGCTTGAAGCTCCAAGAAGAGGGATTGGATTGGAGTTCGTGGCCATGGCTGCTCTGCATTCTTCTTCATCTTCTTCTTCTTCTTTCTCTGTTTTTGTTGCAATGTGTGCTTAATTTCCCATAGTTAGGGGTTTATGGAACTCGAATTGATGTATTGATTCGACTTTATCTTCTGAACTTTAAGTTCTTGGATTAATTGAGTTGTTAATTCTGCTTTTCATGCAATCTTTGAATGGAAATTCATTTGATTAATCAAGAGGAATCTTTACCAATGGGAATTGGATTGTTTGCTCCGATCTGAATTGGCAACCAGTGTTTAGGGATTTCTTAGGGATAAGGAGACCTAATTCTGCAATCTTATAGTTCTAATTCTTAATGCAACCTAAAATTGAATCTCACCTAAGGGATTAGGGAGGTTTAGTGGATTGTTAGGGTCAATGAGTTAAGGAATTAACTTTTGGCTAGGTATATGTGAACTGATTGTCAATTATTCAATTGCTTGAATGTTCAGAGGATTTAATTAGATTGATATTGATATTCTTGTGAAATAAATTCCTAACTATCCTTCATTGCTATTTCATTTCATTACAATTTTATACTCTGTTTGTCTGCAAGTTCTTTACCTTTAATTGCTTTGGTTTAGTGTTGTTATATGATACAAATCTCTTCCCAAATTCGTATGGCTCAAATGGTTATTTTTCTGTGAAGCGGTACTTGAACCTAAATTCCCTGTAGAGACGATATTTGGATCTTAAATTTACTTATCACTTGCTGCAATGCTAGTATACTTGCTAGTGTAGATTGCTAACAACAGTCACCCTCAGACTCAGTCCATAACATACATATACACCCAAAGTAAAAAGCTATATATCATCATCAAACACCACACACATACTTCAAACATAACAAACACATGTTATCATTCAGCACATACTCAAATCAAACATTTTCATAGATACAAACACACCATTTTCTTATTAAAAAATTGAGCTCTCCTTACCTTAAAAGATATGTTTGGTGATGAGAAAGTGAGAAAAGGATGGTTCATCTACCAAGGTAGTTCTACACCTCATAGAAAAGAGTATTCTTTTGAGTAAAGAGGAAATGGAGAAGATGGAAGTGAAAATGAAGAGTTCAAACTCTGAGATACTCATCGATGATTCCATAGAGTAGAAGTTTGATTTCGGATTCAATGAAGTTTTAGAGTTTCGAAGGCTTTTTTTTTTGTAATATGTAAGAGAGATTTCAGAGAAAATGATAGAGGAACATAGGTTTTTGAAATGAAAGGAAATTTCCATGCTAGAAATCTCTTAAATACCCTTCAGCCCCACACGCTCTCGCTTAAGCGAGAAACATCTCACTTGAGTGACGACATCTCGCCTAGGCAACAGGCTTGTCACCTGAGCGATATATGCAGATAGTAGTTTTCTAAATGTTTTTCTAATATGCTCGCTTGAACAGACTCCATCTCGCCTGAGCGAGATGGTTATCCAGAGAGCACGATATTTTTCCTGTGACTCCTCGGCTAAGTGACTCAACTCACCTGGGCGAGATCTCAGCTCGCTTGAGCGATACCACTTTTGCCTGGGCGAGGTGATAGTTGGGTTGAATCTTTCCTATCTCGCTTGAGCGAGATTACTTTGAAATAAGATATTTTTGGACGCTCAATCTCGCCAGAGCAAGATTTTTCTCACTTGAGCGAGATTCCTTGCACTAAACTCCTCTAATACTCTTCATAAATCACTCCTAACACATCTTAATGCTATTTAATATCAAACAAAACATAATTTTCTAAATAATGAAAAGAGGGTGTCACATCTTGCCCCTTGACTGTCCCATCTTGACTTCCATAACCAAATTAAGAATTCTTGGCTACCCTCTAAATCTTGGAAATATTCTTTTTTTTTATTTAATTCTGCATCCTCTAAACCCAAACAATTGAATTATAAATTTCTTAGTAATTGAAAACAATCCTTGTGGGATGATAATTTTGGAAACTTATTTTAGAACACTATATTACTTTTCAATAGGTACACTTGCCATCAAACAATCCTTGGGTACTAAAAAATGTCACCTTATTGGCTAGAATAAAATTTTCAAAGCTAAGAATGATGGGGGATTAAGTTTTAGAGATCTTCACATGCTAAATAAAGCCTACATAATAAAACTATGTTGGAGGCTTTACACTTCTCCTAGTGATCTCTAGGTTCAGGTTTTATGTGAAAAATATTAGTTTTTTGTTGGTCAAAACCTATATCGTAGGACAAATATTAAGGCTTCCCTTATTTGGAAAGAATAACATCAACTTGGTCTCTATTTTCTAAAGGTCTCAATTGGGAATTAAGGAATGGTATTTTAGTTAGGTTTTGGATAGATCATTGAGTTCCTAGTTGTCCTAATCTAAGATCTCACTCCCTATACCCTATTTCTAAGAGGGATTTAGACATTCCTATGGCTCTATTCTCTGATAAGGGTAATTGAGATTAGAATAAACTTAATCCTCTATGAATGTCAACATAAAGCAGCTCATGAATAAGGTGGAGCATAAGAAGGGGGCAATGTGCAGGCCTGTTATGAAGACATGGCCTACGCATTACTCATTTTCTCACAAAAAGTGACAACGCCAAAAGCGCGGGAATGTTATAAATAGCCAAAAACTCAAAATTTTGGGGATCTTTTCTCATTTTTTTTCTTTTCTACATCTGAGGAGAGTTAGAGAGAGAGAGATTAGGGTGACTTTCAAGCTCTGGACCTTGATGAATTACTCTTTCTTTCTCTTTTTCTTTTAGGAACATGTTCTGATTTCTTTTTAGTTAAGAATTGATGGATCCAATTTTAATATTATAAATTGATTGTGAATATGGATTTTAAGACTTTGTCTGTGTTGAACATTTCATTTTATCCTTAATGCAATTCTTGGATTAGCTATTTAATTGAATTGAACCTAGAGGATTTTCATCAATAGAAGTTGAGTTAATTTTTCAAATCTAAATTAAATGTCAAGGTTATTGATATCTTAGGGATAAGTATTCATAATCTTATGATCTCTTAATTTCTAATGCTTAATGCAAAGTTTGATTGATTTACATCTAAAGAATTAGAGTAGTTAATTAAATATTAGGATCATTGAGTCAAGGAATTGAACTTTGATTAATCTAGTGAAATTGATCAAGAATCAATTAAGAAACTTAAGAGTTCAGATCTCATTCAGTTTTACAATTGATAAAGAGGTGAAATTATTTCTAACATCATCCATTTCTGAACTTTGCACTCTGTTTTGTTGTTACTTTCTAATTTTATTACACTTTATTGTTTTTGTCTTCAAATGTTCAAAATGCTCCAAATTTGGTTTAGCTCAAATAGTTATTGATTTGTAAAGCAGTAATTGATTCAACTAATCCCTGAAAATGATACTCGAAACTCAAAAGAATTCTGAATTTTATTACTTGCTACAACTACCTATTACGCTTGCTAGTTAGTACTCTTAGAGCAATGACAAGTTTTTGGCGCTATTGCCGATGATTGTTTATTTTCAATATCATTAGTAGTAGAGAGATAGCTAGATTGAACATTTATTGTTGTTGTTTTGCTTCTTTTTTTTTTTTTCGAACTATCTAATTTTTTCTGCATAATTCATTTTTTTGGTTTATGCATTATGTTGTATTTTTTGTAGTTTTTCTACATTATTTTTTGCATAATTTTGTTTTGCATTTTTCTGCATAAATTCAAATTTTGTTCTGTATAATTTTCTAATTTCATTTTAATTTTGTTTACTTTCTTTTTGTATGCAAAGAAAACCAAAAAATAAGTTGCTCTTTTGTTTGATCCTGACAACATGTATCAGAATTGTAATGAGAGCCAAGTTGCAAGAATAGGAGCTTATAAAGCAGAGTCTTTTGAAGTTTTAATTAATAATTTTCAAGCTGGAGTTGCCCAAACAAACTCCTTGGTGTGTGATTTTTACATTGAAAACCATGTGAATAGAACATACAATGTGGCTACAGCAAAATTTCAGGAACAAATCAATTAAAGGAGAAATTTTCAAGGACCTCAACCTACCTTTCTCCCTGTATATCAGTATCAAGCTAACATGAGTTATCCATATCATAATTGGAATCAACAAATGACTGTTGCAAATATTATTAATGCAACAACATCATTCTTCAGCCCTTAGTTTTCACAGCCTTATTTTCAAGCATCATATTCTCAACCTCAAGGAGGACAACAACTTTCAAAGACTCTTATAAAAAGAATGAATGAACTTAAAGAAACTTTGTTCCAATTCGTGGAAGTTACTCAGTCAATTTTAAAGAATCAAGAGACATCCATGAAGAACATGAAGATGCAAATAGGACAACTTTCAGAACAATTGTTAAATAGGAATGATGAGAAATTGCCTAGCAACACTATTGTAAAACCAATAGAGCAAAGCCAACTTGTCTTCACAAGGAGTGGGGTATAAATTTCAAGTCCTAAAGCTGTTGAGCAAAAGAAAGCATTAGATAAATTTAAAGAGAACAATGACCAAGGTAAACAAAAACAAGATAAACAATAGGAGGATTGTAAGGAAGAGCAGTTAACTCTTTAAAAAAAAGGTAAGAGAAAGCAAACAAAGGACAGTAACAAGACACAATCTAAAAGAAATAAAAATCAAAAGCAGTTGTTTGAAGACGCATCTAAGCCAATAGATGAAACTAAATACAAAAAGCTTCCATTTTTTTCAAGGATTGCATAATCTCAAGTAGGAAAAACATAATGATTATTTTATTATAAGAGAAGTCCTTTGCTACAGTGACATATCAAGACAATGAAGAGTAGGAAAAGAAACTTATTAAGTATATAATAAACATAGCCACTTTAAGTTGATTAGGTTGTGTGATTATTTAAATGCCAAATTCAGAATATATAATATTTGATAAATTTTATTGTAAATATTATTTTGAAGTGTTTTATAATATAGGTTATCAGTTATTTTAATTGTTGTTTACATTCAATTTTTTATAAAATTTGCTTGCTGGAAGACAATATTATTTCTGTTTTAAACTTATAAGTATGCATATCACGAGTTTAGTAGATTGCCAAAAAGTAAAATTTTTATTTTACTCTATTTATAAATTTAAAAATTTTAAAACTATTTATGTGAAAATAAATAAATTGTAACTTTGATATTTTGATCTTTTCATTAATTCTTTGATCTATATTTTTTAGAATATTTATTTTATTTTCCTCTTCTCATTATAAATTACTCTACATATTGAAATGCAAAATTAGGATGCTACATTAACTTGAGCAGATCCACATCCCTAATAATTGGGTTTACTTTTTCAGCATTGACATCTCTAATTGTCAAATCATAGCAATAATAAATACTCAATAGTTTGTTTGGTATTGTTATTTGAAATCTTTGGAAGAATATAAATGCTGGTATTTTCTAGAATTCCTCTTCCCACTCTAATGCTCTTATTCATAATTTTGTTTTTTCTAATTTTGATAATTTTAAAATCTGTTGCAAGGGTAAATCTTTGACTATTTCTAACATTGTTCATAGCCTTTGTCAGATTAGATGGACTCCTCCTCCCCTTTAGCAGTTGAAGTTAAATGTTGATAGTTTTGTTTCATACAATCACAATGCAGTTGGATCGGGGAGGTCTCATTCGGGATCATAAAGTTTATTTGATTGCTGGATTCTATAGTGGTTTGAAAGCTTAATAATTCATAATTAAATGATAATATAAAATTTTTTATATGTTCTATATATTTAAATTAAATTCTTTAAACTTGATCGGTATGATTTTTCAATGAACTATGTTAACTTATTCTTGTCATATATATTATCGAATTTTGAGTTTAAAATAAAGTTTCAGTAGAAATTTCTAGTTAAATAGAAGAAAAAGTAAATCACGAGACAAGGACCGCATTAAAAGAATTGCTGAAGGAGATAACACCAATGTTGCATATTAAATTACTTAGAGAGATAGTTTGTTGTGTACTAATTAGAAAAAGTAACAAATTGAAGTGAAGGGATTAATTAATGGCTTGGTGAGTGAGTGGTTAAAAAGAAAATAAAATAACAAAGACCAATGGTTGTTTCTTCTCAAAAACAGTTTTTTCTTTTTAAAAATAAAATATAATACAAAATTTATTATTATTATTTCAATATAAATCACACTTTGCTTATTGCTTTCTAAAATAAACGGCCGGCTCGTTGTTTGTCACTTTACTCTAAATTTTGTATATTTTTATTTATGAAAGTTAATTATGACTTTAATTTTTAAAATTAAATAAATTTAGAGTTTTGTAAAACTTCTAATTCAAATCACCCAAAATTTTTTTCTACTTTAAATGTTTACAAATTGAATTAACTAAATTATGTTTTACCCAAAATTTCCAATTTATTATTGATGGTTGGAATATTTGTTTTTTTAATTTATAAAATTTATTATATTTAAAATATTTGAATTTAATAATAATCATCCAATACGCGGAAACATTTTGTTTAAACTAAACTTTAGGACCAAAATTACACAATAGGCCAAAAGCATAATAAAAAAAAAAAAATGAAAGGGGATTGAATTTGGAATAGAAGGTTGCTAAGCTATGGCATATGTTTTATACTTGCAGATTGGTTTGCCTTTATAGTTTCTCAGTTGCAGAGCAGTTTCTTATTCTCTGGTTGCTGCTTCACATTGAAGAACAATGTCATGAAAGTCTCCAAAATGAGGTTTAAAGGTCTCTTCTGTTTGCTTTTTCATTTTTCTTCAATCTTCGCATCGTTTGTTTATGCTATTGTTGCCATTCTTGATTTGACTTTGTCATGAGTTTCTCAACAAGTAGATCTGCAATACCAAATACTCTTTTATATAGTGAGTAAGTTTTTTTTTTTTTAAATAAAGGATAAAAATGTAATAGAAAAGTTAATTAGAATATATTATCAGATTCTTACTAGTAATAGTAATATAATAATGGAAATAAGTCTATTTATTTTAGGATGAATTTTTTGTTTCTTAATTATTAAATTATTTAATATTATCTTTATTATTATATATGACAAATTTTAAACATTTTAAATAGTCATATGTATGGAATTTTATAACTGATATTTACTTATTTTAAAAGGTATTTCTATTAAAATAAATTCATTTGATGAAATATCAATAAAATTTCATAAACTTATTTATTTATTAAGAATTATTAAATCAATGGTTGAATTAATGAAAAAAAGAAAAGGAGTTAAATGATTATTGCTTATTAATTGATGTCAACAGAAATAACTTAAAATTAATTAGTATTGCAGGGAAAAAAAGTGCATAGAAGAGAAGTGTTGAGATGCAAGGAGAGGAATACAAGTGCATAATTCAAATATCACAGTAAGTGTATTATCTATTTTCCGAATTTCTTACTCCAATTTTTGTGGCCTTGCTTGTCATTTGAGTAGTTTTCTATTATCAGTTTTGTTAGCATTAATCTTAATTTTAATTATTTAAAATTAGTAAGCTTTTATTAAAAAAATATTTATTACACTTTATCATTTTAAAATGATAATTTTTATTAAAAATTATTACTTTTATTTGCAAAAAAAAAAAATCAATCATAAGAATTAATATTAAGGTTTTTTTTCGTTATATATATTTTGGGTATTTCGCTCAATAACAATTTTTACATGATTGTGATTGGCGCCTATTTGTTAGATTGTTTTGTTTGGTTTCTCCGTTGAATGGAAACATGCACAAATGAAATGATTGCCGGGATAACTTAAAAAATATTCAACTTAATTTATTATCATGCAATTTTTTATTTTTGAAAAATGTTTAATACAATTTTTAAAAAAAGTTATTGTTTAAAATAATTTTATTATATATAATTATTTATAAAAATATAAATACTATTGTTTAATTATTAAATTATATGTATATTTATTCTAAAATAAAATATGCAAAATTTACTAAACTAGTTAATATAATTTTTTTTAATATTTATATTTAAGTTGTTATATTTTATTATAACAATGTAGGACTTTTTAACAAAAATTAATTTAAGCGTATCTTGATTACGATAAGTTATATAAAACTTAATAAATAATTTATTAATAATATATATTAAAACATCTTAACTATTATTTACTCGTAATTTAAATAGTTTTTTTTCCTTTTCTTTACATAAATTTATAATTTAATTTTTACATGTAAAAAATTTATAAATTTCTTTTTTTATTTGATGTGGCTGAATTATAAATTAGTTTAATTACATTTTTGGTCTCTATAAATAATAGGCATTTTGTAATAGTTTTTTTCAAATTTTTTGTTAGGATTTATTTCTTTAAATGTTATGAAGTTAGGATGTAGTCACTGTCGTCAAGTCTCTTCTGTTAAGTACTGAGTTGCCTGATGAAATGCTAGCTCAGCATTGCCTCCTGGAACCACACGACATGTAAGAATGGTAATGGGTAGGATACTATAATACTCATCCACATACTCACGTTTTAAAAAAAATACCGTTATCCAACCTCATACCCACATGGGTGGTAATATTAATCTTCATACTCATAACCTCTAGGTACTCCATACCTATACTCGTACCCATTACCCTCGTTTATTTGAGAAAAAAATATTTATAAAGAAAAATATGCTTATATAACTTCACATAAGTAGCATAATAATATAAAAATTCAATACGTAATTGCTGAATAAGGTACAAGCATAGATAGAAAATAAATATTCAAAGACTACAAGTGTTAAATGTATCTTAATATAAAAACTTTCTAAAATAAAATTCTTAGAAACCATAAGCAAAATTAAACACACGCGTTATTTGTCAGTGATGACCCTGTCTTATGTGAGATCTGATTGAACGATAACAATATTAAACTGGGCGACAACGAGATGGATGCGCACAATGGGTGACCTTTCGTGTGAGAGCACTTGGTGACATCTTGTGATAGCATTAGCAACTAGCTTTAACGTTTCATGGTTGCTGCAATAGGTTTGAATGAGGTAGAAAATAGGGTTAGGGCACAAAAGTTCAAGTACTAAACTACAACGAGAAGTGGACACAACACATTTTTTTTAAACTTTTGAATATGAAATTGTACGAAAAATAACATATTAACTTTAAATAATATAATATAATCAATAATATATATATATATATATACACACTAGTATTTTTAACTTATCTACTACACGAAAATATTTGTAAAAAATACAATATTTTGAAAAATTATTTTAATGAATTAAATATTTATAACATATATAAATTTTAAAAGAAAGAATTTGAATGAAAGATAAATGGTCACAATAAAATTTTGTAATGAAAAAAGTATACTTGTTTTTTTCATACCTATACATGTATTTATGTAACGGATAAATTCTTTATCAGTTGTAGGTAAATTTTATAAATACCTATCAATTACCTTACACATTGTCATCTTTGATGGCATGTCACGTAATATAATTTTTTATCAGTTAAAATACTTTACAGTTAAGAAACTTTAAAAATTAAACAAGAGAATGCTATTGTTATTGTTATCTACCATCTATAATCACACGGATAACAGTGCATAGTTGCGGACTAATGCAGTATATTGAGCCTATTATTTTTGTTTCTCGTCCCTATTGGTTAAGTAATTTTCAGTGTAATGGGAGACTTCACATACCCAGAGGAGGAGGAGGGATATGCAGCAACAGTTGCAAATATAAAAAATATATGTCAAAGACTTGTTTGCAATTATGTAAATTTTAATAATAAAAAATAAAAAATATATTAAGTGGCATGTAGTGTTAGGTGGGAGTACACTCAACACTGAACAGAAGTGTAAGTTAACGACAGAGATTAAATTCTAATTTCATAAATTTTTAAAAACTAAACTTTAATAAAAAAAAAATTTATAAGGACCTATCACAAAATGTCCAATATTTATAGGGATGAAAAATATAATTAATCGATATAAATTTGAGTAAACATTCACTATGTTCTTTGAAATATACAACTTTACAAAAGTTAGTTTTTAAAATTTTAGTTCCTAAAACTAACAATCACGAATTACCTTAATTCTTACTTATAAGAAACTTTAAAATTAAACAAGAGAATGATAACATGTCACGGGAGTTTTTTTGTCTCTTGCAGGGTGCTGATTTCTGGCCAAACATGAAAGTCAGTCGCACAAACAAACTTGTTTCAACATAATTATTACAACCCAAGCCATTAAAGTTGTGCTCCCTTACATCGACTACCCCCTTTGGGTCCGGGTTAGGAGACCCCATTTTCTGTCCAAATATATTTGAAAAAGAAGAAGGAAAAAAAAGGTGAGATATTGTGCTGACTATAATTTTCTCCGGTGGATGTAGTTGAGAGGCTAGAAGGTGAGAGTCTGGTTGCTGTAAGTGTAGTTGCAGGGCTAGAATAAGCACCAAGATAACAATCTATTTGGGTAGAGATCTCTGATGTAGAAAAATGATGATTACATAACAAGGACTTGAAATCATTTTTGTGATGATGATGATGATCAAGGGGTTCATCATTATGAGGGTTAAGGTTTTATTTGAACCTAGTCCTGCGAATCCGTAAATCTGAGGAGCATGCCGCAACACAACAAAAGTTCGACGAATCCTTTGGTGGATAAGTTCGACGACTCAGCAGCGGTGCGGAATTTAGTTTCTCATCTGGTGGATCTGATCTTAAGGGGGCAATACATACCAAAAGGTGCTTTAGTGATCTTTGATGGTCTGAACAAGAAACTTTGTGTGGGGATCCATCTTCTTGTTATTAGCATTGTTCACCTTGGTTGGAAATCAAGGTGGTAGTTCTGTGCTTGATATTTTAAGAAAGTAACTTCATCCTTGATGATGGCCTTTGATGGTGATGAGTTCGTTCATCCTGACAATGCCGGACCAGTTTCTCTCACTCCGTCTCGTCATAGACGTATGATTCTGAAGAAAGATGTCATTAATGGAAATGAAGAAAGGGTAAATGAAGAAAATGAGGCTACAACTAGCAAGGACTTTGTAACAACCGATCCTCAAGGCGGGGCAATAAGGCGCAACTTGAAACCCAAAATAACTAACATTCGGTTGAAGGACTTTGTGGAGGGGAAAATAGTAGTATATAAGTTATAAAGAGAGAATATATGGATGGAGTTGTATTGGTTGAACTCCTTTCTCTGGGTTTTTTCTTCTTAATTCTGTTCTCCAAACTCTGTAAATTGCTATACTGGCAATACTTCTTCCATTATAAGAAATACATTACCGAAATAGTACATCACAGAGTTCATTTTTACCTTAATTGCTTATTTGTTCTATTTTGGGGTAATCCATAACCATTACATTGGTGCTTTCATCCCATCATGACAGAAAACACATGCCTCAAAGAACTCTCCTCTGACGTGAAGCGTATGCTGGAAATGATGGAGAGCAAAGAAAAGGAGTATTCTACTCGCTTTGAGACATTTGAATCAAGTGTTGATCAGCTGTTGCAGTGTCCTCCACATGCTGAACTGAGCTCGTCTAACGCGAATTCCTGCTTGCCCATCCAGGTTAGGAATGTCAAAATTGATTTTCCTTGATTCGATGGTTCAGATGTGTTGTAATGGATTTATAAGGTCGAGCAATTTTTTGAATATTATCATACACCTGATGAGTAAAGATTGACCATAGCTGTTATTCACGTGGACAAAGAAGTCGTTCCCTGGTTTCAAATGATGTCTAGGGCCAATTTTTTTCCAACATGGGCGATTTTTACTCAAGCACTGGAGCTTGAATTTGGTCCCTTTCCGTATGAATGCCATAGATCTAATCTGTTCAAACTCACTCAAATGGGTTCTGTTCAGGATTATTATGTTCAATTCACCGATCTAGCTAACCGTGTGCAAGGTGTAACAACTGAGGCTCTATTAAATTGTTTTGTGGGGGACTTAAACAAGATATACGTCGCGATGTTATTCCTCAATTGCCTGCTACTTCGATTCGCTCGGTATCTTTAGCCAAATTATATGAGGAAAAATATGTTGCTAAGCCTAGAACCTATATTGCTCCTTATCAGTCCAAAACAGCCACAAATACTAGCCTACCCTTTACCCAGACATTAAAATCTTTCAGTTTACCACCTTTACTTCTGAGTCCTACGACCCCTATTACCACTCTAAACCAGAGAAATTCCAATGTTAAAAGAATGTCCCCTGTTGAAATTTAGTTGCATAGGAGAGGCTTATATTTCACGTATGATGAAAAGTTTTCCCCAAAGCATAGATGTCCCAATAACCAGTATTTGCTGTTGTAAATGGAAGTGGATGACATGGCAGATCTTCCACCCGACCCCCCTGATGACATTTTAGTCTATAGTCCCTCTTGATCCTTGCACATGCAACATTTGGAGATTGTCATAGAACTCTTACAGCAACACAAACTATTTGCTAGATTTTCCAAATGTTCTTTTGGCTTGCAACAGGTTGAGTATTTGGGTCACACGGTTTATGGTGGTGGTGTGGCAATGGACAAGGACAAAATACAAGCAGTTTTGGCTTGGCCTACTCCTCTAAATCTGAAACAATTAAGAGGATTTTTGGGGCTAACAGGATATTACAGAAGATTCATTAAAGGCTATGCATCTATAGCTGCTCTCTTGACCAATTTATTAAAGAAAGACAACTTCTTATGGGACACACAAGCTGCTGCAACTTTTGAGAATTTGAAAGCACCAATTACTAAGGCTCTAGCGTTGGCTTTACTTGATTTTTCCAAGCCATTTATCTTGGAAACTAATGCCTCTGGATCAGGTGTGGGTCCTTTACTAACTCAGAATTTCTACTCCGTTGCTTTTTTCTTAAAAAAATTGGGTGCTATGATGCAAAGACAATCAACTTATACAAGGGAGTTTTATGCTATTACAGAAGTTGTTGCCAAGTTTAGGCATTATTTACTAGGACATCATTTCATTATTAGAACATATCAGAAAAGTTTGAGAGTCTTACCAATCAAGTCATTCATACCCTAGAGCAATAGAACTGGCTGCATAAGCTCTTACGAAAATATCAGATGAAACTGCACTCTGGTTTCTGCAGAATCTCGCTACAGTGAAACTGCACCCAGAAATGCACTTTAAACTGTCGCTATAGCGAGACGTCTCTCGCTACAATGAGAAGGCGACAGTTCTGGTCCTTCCTCCTACGGCCCTCTCGCTACAGCGAGAATCCCCTCGTTGCAGCGAGAACAGCCCAGTAATACACCCTCTACTTAGGCATTTAGCCCATTTCAGCCCAACCAGTTATACATACACACAATACACACATCCATATATTTAATTCACATAACATTATTATCACGCATCCAGTGCAAATTTTCGACATCATATACGCTTATACACATATATATACCTTTAAATTTTATATAAATAACAATAACTAATATTACCAAAATTTGGGGCGTTACAATACAAACGAAATAAAACATCAAAAACCAAGTATTCCTACTCTTTTTCTATGCCTTGTGTCATTCTGGACCTCTAAAAATGGTTATGGAATAGTAACCTTCCACTTGAACATAAAAGTCACCTTTTATACTGGTTTATTCGAACTTCTCTCACTACAGTGATAGTCCCTCGCTGTAGCGAGACACGGAGATAAAAATTAGGTTATTCTATTTGCCTGTCGCTGCAACATTATTTCTCGCTACAGCAAAATAAAAAAGACTTTCACTACAACGACCCATTCTCTTTGTAGCGAGAAGAGCACATAATCACCCTTTTCACAATCAAGCATCCTCGCTGCAGCTGTGCAACTTCATGCTTTACATTTTTTTTTTCTAACTTTATCAAGTTTTCTTCAACTTTAAATGATGTCTCATCTGATTTCAACTACAAAATAGATCAAAAAGGGATTAAAACGCTAAAATTGCATTCATTTCTAAAAATATATATATGTATTTGTAAAAGTGTCAAGTTTGAAGAGAATTTAACAAAATAATCCAACTTATTAACATAAAAAGTGTTCAAGTCACCATATCAAATCACTTATTTTATACACTTATTAACTCCCTCCAACCTAGGACCTTGCTTGTTGATGAATCCATATTTTTACTAGTATTTTACTATAGTTTTAACCTATATAATAAGGAAAATATGTTAAGAAAAGCAGAAAAACTCATAAAAATATAATGATTGAAGATTTTCTTTAAATACTTAGTTGTTTTAGAATTTGTGAGTTTTCTGTGTAGAATTTAAGAATTTTATCATGTTTTTGTAGGAAAATCTGAGCAAAGTGCATGAAGATGGAAGATCAGTGGAAGGGTAGAGGAAAAGTGGCAATTCTAGACTGAAAGAACAAGATTAATGGAATGAAAGCTGGGCATGATCACTATTGTTAGTGAAAGTGATCGTTCCAGGGCATAAATGAGGAATATAGTCTGGGCGTGGTCACTCTTACCAGCAAAAGTGAGTGTTCCAGAGAGTCTCTCAGAAGAACACACTGGGTGTTATCACTATTGCTGGCGAAAGTGAGCGTTCCAGAGGGCTTTAGTCTCAACAAGGTTCTGCGTGATTACTCTTGCTGGCGAAAGTGGATGTTCGAGAGAGGAGTGTATCAAGGCAAGTTATGCGTGGTCACTCTTGCTCTCGAAAGTGATCATGTGCATTCCTCAACCTCCTGCGTTCCTACTCTTATTAACGAAAGTGAATGTTTTAGTCTTCCAGAAACTACATGAGCCTCTACATGGCCACTCTTAGGAAGTAAAGTGACAATGCCCAGGGAAAAATTATAAATTGCAGAAATGCTCAGATTTTTGGATCTTTTGTGGGGATGAACACTGAGCTCCAACCTAGAGGAATCGGATTAAAGATTGGTTGAAGATGCTTCTTCTGCGTTCTTCCTCTTATTCTCTTTCTTTTTCTTTCTCTGCTGCAATGGCTGTGTAATTTCTTCATAGTTAAGGATTGTGATGTGGACATAAGGAGTGAAGCCCAGGCCCAAACCCAAGTCCAAGACCAACTACGGGCCCAATCAGTCCAAGATCTATTACAAGGCTTAGGAGGGCCCATGACAAGAGCTAGATTAAGGAAGGCCCAAGAAGCTCTACAACATATGCTGAGCACCATGCTAGAAGCCCAACCCTAATGTGAGGCCCAACACATGTTTGGTACTTTGTGTAAAAAACATGTTATTATGCTTTATTGTCTATTATAGGATTTGAACCCTTGCACATTAGGATGTAATATGCTCGCTTAACCACTAGAACATATACATCATGTTTGTGCTAAAGGGATTAGTTTTTGTTTTTATATGTCGAGTCCATGTGGACAAACTCCAAAATTGAATTGTACTAAAACACTTGGAAATCATTTTGAGAATATACATGATTGAAATCAGATTATAGTGAGAATTATTCTTTGCTAGGGTTCTTCCTTGCAACCTCCTATCTTATCAAGAATTCATTCGTTCTTGTGGCGATCTTGTTGGCTTATCAAACATCCTTGTTTGTGGCGCCTTCCCTATCATATTTCCTTCCTTCTATTCTCTTTACAAGGTATGAATTTCAATTTTTTTAATTTTTTTTCCCAATTCTGAATTTTAAGGTTCATAGCATTCTCTTCCAAACAAACTCCAAATTAAGCACAAAATAACTTTTATCCATATCTTGTGTTATACAAATCCAAATTAAGTGATTATTGAGTCAAAATTAAGGTTCACAACGTGAATATTCCTCTTGTTTTTGAATCACCCATTTTCGAGTTTTGTAGCTCGAGATACGTCCTAGTCCTAGTAGGTCCGAAATTCAAGAGGCTTAGGGAAATCCTCATCATTTGGTATCAGAGCTAGTTAACTAGGGCTAGTTTTGAGTTGAAATTGGAAGTGTTTGCTGCTGGTTGTGTGTGTGTGTGGTTATGTTTGGGTTTGTGCAGCAATTGGAACAAGGAGAACAAAAAAATTGCACTTGTGGAAGAGGCTGAATTGGAGACAACAAATTGCGCTCATGAGGTGTTTGCTCTAATGCTTCACTTGGTGACCAAGTAGGTATTCTAATTACTACAAGTTGTGATTGTGTTTCGGAACTTTGTGGATGAAATTAAAATTCTATTTGTACACTTAAGTTGTTGGAATTGTATGCTGAATTTGGGTACTTGCAAAGGAGAAAATTAGAGTTTGTTGATTGCAAACTACCTAGTTCTTTGTGGCTGTTTTGCTGGAAAAAAAATTAAATTAAAAAAATGAAATTGTCTTTAGAAAAAAAGTAGAAAAAAAAGAAGAGTGTTTGAGTTTGTTGTTTGAGACTTAAATTCAAGTGTGAAGTGGTTGTTTGGTGGCTTGTAGTGTGGCTGAAACTTACAATTGACTTTGAAAGTGTGGTTTGCTGAATTTTAGAAGAGTTGAAGCTTGTGCTTAAGCTTTTGAAGTGTAGGACCTATAAGAAACTAAGTCACTCAAATTCTTAGTTATCTTGTGCCTTTATTCTTAATCTCTTCCCTTTGTTTGTGTTGTTCTTTCTTGTCTCACTTTTGTCCAAATAATTCCTTGCGTGCTTGTCTTTTTTTTTTTTTGTTAGGTAGTAGAATTGTTCTTTACTACTTCTTTGTGTGGTGCCATAATCTGAATTTAGAGCCTTTCTTGATAGTCACTTGTCTTTTACTTCTTGGTAATTGATTAGAGAAGCTTGTAAGAACCTTAGGCTAGAGGAAGAGTGGAAAAAGGCAAGAGAGATACATTTGCTTAAAAGCCTCTTGTGTGAAACACTTAGAGTGAAACACTTTGGTGAGGATCTTATTTTATCATAAAATTAGAAGTATTGCTGAAAGAGAGGAATCACCTCCTAGAGAACATAGGTTGCTACTAGATGCGTTAACTCAAAGGATGAATCAGATAATGAGGGAGCATACTGAAGAGATTTATGAGAGGCTTGATAATATAGAAAATCAAAACCAAAATAGAGAGGAAGAACAAAATGGAGATAGAAGAAGGGATGAGAGACAAGAAAGGAGAAGAAGGAGAGAAAATGAGGAGGAACCTGGGTGGACAGAAATGAGGGATTTAGAGTGAATATACCACCTTTTAGAGGAAAGAGTGATCCTGAAGCCTATATGGAGTGGGAGTTGAAAGTTGAACAAATCTTTTCATGCCATAGCCTAAGTGATGAGAGAAAGATTAAGTTAGCCACCTTAGAATTTACTGATTATGCTTTAGTATGGTGGAATCAATTCCAAAAGGAAAGAAGGAGGTATAGAGAGCCTATGTTGGAGACTTGGGAAGAGCTGAAAAGAGTTTTGAGGAAGAGGTATGTGCCATCCCATTACCATAGAGAATTGCATAATAGGTTGCAAAGGCTTACCCAAGGTAGTAGGAGTGTGGATGAATATCATAAGGAGTTAGAAATAGCTATGATTCGAGCCAATGTTGAGGAGGAAAGAGAGGTTACCATGGCTAGGTTTCTTGATGGGCTGAATGGAGACATAGGGGATGTTGTTGAGCTTCAAAATTATGTAGAGATGGAAGACCTAGTTCACCATGCCATGAAAGTGGAACAACAATTAAAAAGAAAAAGTGTGAGAAAAAGTTCCTCTAATTTTGATAATTCTAGGTGGAAGGAGAGGTTTAAGAAGGAGGGAACTTCATCTTCTAGGGTACCTATGGCAGCACCACAACCTACCCAAAACAAAGGTAAAGAAGTGGATAACAAGTCTCGATCTAGAGATATAAAGTGTTTTAAGTGTTTGGGTAGAGGACACATAGCTTCTGAGTGTCCAACTAAGAAGGTTATGGTGTTAAAAGATAATGGAGAGATTATTAGTGAGAGTTCTGAATCAGAACCATCTAGTGGAGAAGAAAGTGAAGAAGTAGAGGAGATTCCTGAAGGAGACTTATTCATTGTGAGAAGGATGTTAGGAGGGATAGCCAAGGAAGATGAAGGAAGCAAAAGAGAAAACATATTCCACACCAGGTGCCTTATCCAAGGGAAGTTGTGCTCATTGATCATAGATGGCGGGAGTTGTACCAATGTTGTTAGCACTAGGTTGGTCACAAAAATGAATTTGGATACCAAACCCCATCCTAGGCCATACAAGTTGCAATGGTTAAGTGCAGAAGGAGAATTGAAGGTGGATAAGCAAGTGGAGATTGAATTTTCTGTTGGGAAATATAAGGATCAAGTTCTATGTGATGTTCCAATGGAAGCTAGTCATTTGCTTCTTGGAAGACCATGGCAATTTGATAGAAAAGCTCACCATGATGGTCACACAAATAAATACACTTTCCACCATGATAACCGCAAGGTTACTCTTGTTCCACTGTCTCCAAAAGAGGTTTTTGATGATCAAAATATCATGAAAGAAAAAAGAGAGCAAGAGAGAAAAGAAAAGAAAGAAATAGAAAAATAGAGCAAAAATAAAGAGAGAGGTCAAGAGCTTAAAAATAAAGAGAAAGAAAGGAAAATATTTTGTTTGTAAAGAGTGGTCAGGTGAGAAGAGCTCTAATAGCAAGAAAGTCTATGTATATACTTTATAATAAAGAGATTGCTACATTTGATTCTGATCTTGAACTTCCTAGTGGAGTTAAATCTATTTTGTAGGAGTTTCAAGATATTTTTTCAGGAGAAATACCATCAGGACTACCACCTTTGAGAGGTATTGAGCACCAGATTGATTTGATTCCAGGAGCTGTGTTACCTAACAGACCAACATATAGGAGTAATCCCCAAGACACCCAAGAAATTCAAAAGCAAGCTTCTGACTTGATGAACAAAGGTTGGGTTGTCGAGAGTTTGAGCCCTTGTGCTGTTCCTGTTATTTTAGTGCCCAAAAAGGATGGAAGTTGGAGGATGTGTTCTGACTGTAGAGCAATTAACAACATCACTATCAAGTATAGACATCACATTCCCAGGTTAGATGATCTTCTTGATGAGTTGTATGGATCTTGTTATTTCTCTAAAATTGATTTGAAAAGTGGATATAATCAGATTAGGATTAGAGAAGGTGATGAGTGGAAAACAGCCTTTAAAACCAAATATGGCTTGTATGAGTGGAAAGTGATGCCATTTGGTTTGACAAATGCCCCTAGTACTTTCATGAGATTGATGAACCATGTTTTGAGAGAGTTTCTAGGAAAATTTGTGGTTGTCTACTTTGATGATATTCTTGTATATAGCAAAAATTTGGATGAGCATTTGCATCATTTGAAATCTGTTTTGCATGCACTTAGAAAAGAAAAATTGTATGCTAATTTGGAAAAGTGCACATTTTGTAAGGACCATGTTGTTTTCTTAGGATTTGTGGTTAATTCTAGTGGAGTGCATGTAGATAAAGAGAAAATAAAAGCAATTCAAGAATGGCCAACTCCTAAGAGTGTGAGAGAGGTAAGAAGTTTCCATGGGCTTGCTAGTTTTTATAGGAGGTTTGTAAAGGATTTTAGTACCATTGCTGCCCCTCTAAATGAACTAGTTAAGAAGCATGTAGAATTTAAATGGGGAGAGAAACAAGAGAAAACATTTGCTGTCCTAAAAGAAAAATTAACGCATGCACCCATACTTTTATTGCCTAATTTTGCCAAATCCTTTGAACTTGAATGTGAGGCCTCTGGAGTAGGGATAGGAGCTGTTCTAATGCAAGAAGGACACCCAATTGCATATTTTTGTGAGAAATTGAGTGGGGCTGCCCTTAATTACCCTACATATGATAAGGAACTATATGCATTAATTCGGGCTTTGCAAACTTGGCAACATTATCTTCTGCCTAAAGAATTTTTCATTCATAGTGACCATGAATCTTTGAAGTATTTGAAAGGGCAGGGTAAACTAAACAAGAGACATGCTAAGTGGGTGGAATTTCTTGAACAATTTCCCTATACAATCAAGCACAAGAAAGGTAAGTCCAATGTGGTTGCTGATGCATTGTCGCGAAGGTATGCTTTGTTTTCTATCCTTGAAACTAAATTCATTGGATTTGATCATATAAAAGACTTGTATAAGAATGATGCTGATTTTTCTCATATTTTTCATTCATGTTCACACACTGCTCATGATGGCTATTTTAAGCATGATGGTTACTTAATCAAGGGTAAGACACTTTGTGTGCCTAAAAGTTCAATTAGGGACATGCTTGTAAAAGAGGCACATGAAGGGGGTTTAATGGGACACTTTGATGTTCAAAAGACTTTGGACATTTTGCATGAGCATTTTTATTGGCCACATATGAAGCATGATGTCCATAAGTTGTGTGAAAAGTGTCTAATATGTACGAAAGCTAAATCTAGGGTCATGCCGCATGGTTTGTATACTCCTTTTCCTATTCCTGATTATCCTTGCATTGATATTTCTATGGATTTTGTTCTAGGTTTGCCTCGGTCCAAGGGAGGAAAGGACTCAATATTTGTGGTTGTTGATAGGTTTTCTAAGATGGCTCACTTCATACCTTGCAAGAAAGTAGATGATGCATGTCACGTGGCTGATCTATTCTTCAAGGAAGTGGTAAGACTTCATGGATTACCAAGAAGCATTGTAAGTGATAGAGACTCTAAGTTCCTAAGTCATTTTTAGAGAACTTTATGGGGTAAGATTGGTACTAAACTGTTGTTTTCTACTACTTGTCATCCCCAAACAGATAGGCAAACTGAGGTTGTTAATAGGACTTTGTCTACTATCTGTAGGGCTATCATAAAGAAAAATATTAAGTCATGGGAGGAGTGTTTACCTCATATAGAGTTTGCATACAATAGGGCTGTTCATAGCACTACAAATTGCTCTCCATTTGAAATTGTTTATGGTTTTAATCCTTTGACACCTTTGGATTTGTTATCTTTGCCTAATATTTCTCATTTGAAGGATAAATCTGGACAAGAAAAAGCTTAGTATGTCAAGAAATTGCATGAAAAGGTCAGGACTCAAATTGAGAAGAAAATGGAAGGGTATGTCAAGCATGCTAACAAAGGAAGGAGAAGGGTAACATTTGAACCAGGTGATTGGGTATAGGTACACTTTAGGAAGGAAAGATTTCCATCACAGAGAAAATCAAAGTTGATGCCTAGAGGAGATGGACCCTTCCAAGTGTTGGACAAAATCAACGACAATGCTTACAAAGTTGACTTACCAGGTGACTATGGTGTGAGTGCTACCTTTAATGTGGCTGACTTGTCTTTGTTTGATGTAGGTAATGAAGAATTAACAGATTTGAGGACAAATGCTTCTAAAGAAGGAGGGAATGATGTGGACATAAGGAGTGAAGCCCAGGCCCAAACCTAAGTCCAAGACCAACCGCGGGCCCAAGCAGTCCAAGATCTATTACAAGGCTTAGGAGGGCCCATGACAAGAGCTAGATCAAGGAAGGCCCAAGAAGCTCTACAACACATGCTGAGCACCATGCTAGAAGCCCAACCCCATTCAAGTGTACACATGCATAACCCACTTACAATGAATGAAGAGTCCAAAGTTTCAATCTGAATTTTGAAGACTTTTTATTCATTTTGGAAGACTTTTTATTTATTTTGGTACTTTGTGTAAAAAACATGTTATTATGCTTTATTGTCTATTATAGGATTTGAACCCTCGCACTTTAGAATGTAATATGCTCGCTTAACCACTAGAACATATACATCATGTTTGTGCTAAAAGGATTAGTTTTTGTTTTTATATGTCGAGTCCATGTGGACAAACTCCAAAACTGAATTGTACTAAAACACTTGGAAATCATTTTGAGAATATACATGATTGAAATCAGATTATAGTGAGAATTATTCTCTGCTAGGGTTCTTCCTTGCAACCTCCGATCTTATCAAGAATTCATTCGTTCTTGTGGCGATCTTGTTGGCTTATCAAACATCCTTGTTTGTGGCGCCTTCCCTATCATATTTCCTTCCTTTTATTCTCTTTACAAGGTATGAATTTCAATTTTTTTAATTTTTTTTCCCAATTCTGAATTTTAAGGTTTATAGCATTCTCTTCCAAACAAACCCTAAATTAAGCCCATAATAACTTTTATCCATATCTTGCGTTATACAAATCCAAATTAAGTGATTATTGAGTCAAAATTAAGGTTCACAACGTGAATATTCCTCTTGTTTTTGAATCACCCATTTTCGAGTTTTGTAGCTCGAGATACGTCGTAGTCCTAGTAGGTCCAAAATTCAAGAGGCTTAGGGAAATCCTCATCAGATTGTAGATCCAAAACGAACATGTTTAATTGATTTTGGATCTCAATTTCAAGTTTTGGAATGGATTGAGTGGTTAATTCTGCACTTTACGTAATAATTGAATGGAAATTTGATTAACTAATTTCAGAGGAACTCTTGTCAATGGAAATTGAATTTGTTCTTCAGATCTGAACCAATCACCAAAATTATAGCATTCTTAGGGATAAGAGAACTTGATCTTGCAATCCTCTGGTTTCTCACACTTAAAGCAACATTGAATTGAATCAGATATAAGGAATTAGAGTGATTTAATTGAATGTTAGGTTCACTAAGTTAAGGAATTAACCTCTAAATAATACAACGTGAAACTGATTGTCATTCTTTCCAATTACTTGTAAGGTTAGAACTTTATTGATGCAATATTGGAGTTTTGGTGAAGCAACTTCCCAACTATGGTTTCTACCTCTGTTTTCTCATATTTGCTTGTTCATTGTTCTGTTTTTCTTCTGATTTCAATATTTGTCAATTTTAATTCCAAACACTCTTTGAAATTCGTTAAGCTCAACTTATTGTGGCCTTATGAAGTGGTAATTGAATACTTTTATTCCCTGAGATCGATACTTGGGACTCTAACACAGTTCTATCATTTTTTATAACTTGCTACATCAGCACTAGTACACTTGCTAGTCAATTCAACTTCTGTTTGAAGTGTGACACTTGTCCTCAAGCAAAGTAATTGAATGCACAAAATTTTTTACAAAAAAAACTTTTGAAATTGATTTGGGCTAAAATCAATCATAATTGCTTCCATGTTCCGCATCTAAGATTTTTCAGAACTTTTCAACTAAAGGGAATTGTTCATGATCAAGGATTTTGGTTATCAATTTAAAAGAATTAGGATACTAGTGCACTTCATTTTCAAGAAAATAATAACATCGTTGAATAATCAAAAGAAAAATCCTCTCATTCTCACAAATTTAGTATTTCTCTCTCTCTCTCTTCAATGAATTCCTCAAGTTTGACTTTGCTCCTTGCTTCCCATCAAACTAAGTAGACATAGATCATAGGGTCTTTCAAAAAGGGTGTAATATGGCTAGGCTTACAAATAATTCATTGTTTTCCTCACTCTAATTAACACCACATTTTTGTTAACCCTTGGATGTCTCCCTCTAATTTCAACATTTTTCTTTTCTTTTACTAGAGGAAAACTCCAATCATTCATTTACCGTATACCACCAACTCATATTTTTGCAAAAACAACATTTAAGACTTATCATGCCCTAATGCTCCTTCTCAAAGGTATGGAAAATAATAATTCTCATGTAAAGGCTTGAGGTACAAACATTTTTCAAAATTTTGCTTTTAGGTTCAGGGGCTTCCAAAGATTGGATAAATCTTGAATATGGGTTGACTTTTTGACTCTAGCTATAAAACTGCATTTACAAACTATGCCCCAATCATCTCCATGACCGATTGTGCTTTATAGCAATTAGAAACTCGAGCAAAGTTAACCGCCAGAATTCAGTGAAGTTATTCACTTATTTACAACACTCACACTTTCACTCCTTTGTCTGAAATCATTTTTCTTTGATTAAGATAAATGAATTGCTCAAATTTTTTGATTGATTATTTCTATGCACAAAACATCTTAACTCTCTTTCACTTTCAAATCTCAACTTTTCACATTCATAAAAAACCTTTTTCTTTGATTTTTCAAAATAATTCCTAGATTCAGAACATGACCCATTTGATTATCTCCAAACCACTTTTCACAAAATAAATGGTACTATCTTCAAAAACCAAAAAGAAGTTTTTCAAATCATTTTCTAACAACTAACAGCTATATTTACTCCACATGTCATTACACATCAGCTAATTCTATACCATGTAACCATCAATGCACTTATAACTTGCCAAAATATGCTTCAACCATTGATGATGTCCTATATTCACATTATCCCAAAATAGAAATGCAACCCAAAAATAAAACACATAGTCAATTACCACATAATTAACAGAAATAACATAACAAAATTATAACAAAAAACATAAACTAAATATAAAATGTCCCTCAATCATTTTCCTTCCTCTCTGAAATAAATCTCTCTTTATTCCTTTTCTTCCATCTCAGCACCACTGTCTTCATCATCATCTCCATCTCTATCTCTATCTCCATCAGCTGCTCCAGATGAGCCTGCCCCCTGGAAATGTGGCATATCCCCAGGCCACTGTTGGTAAGATGCAAACTCTTCTAAGCTCATCCATATGTGCTGGCCCGGATATTGCAACTGAGTTTGATGGTGGTAAGCATGTGGCTGATGCATTTGGTCCCTGTGGATAGCAGAATTCTTGAGAGCCAAATGATCTAGTCGAAGCTCTAGATGGTGGAGGCGGTCTGCGAATGCTGAGTCCTCCGGTCTGCTGGGTGCTTCCTGGACTAGTGGCTCTTCAGGCTGAGGCTGAGACTGTGGTGGAGGAGGAGGTGGTGGGGCTCTAGCCTGATCCTCTATACAATGGTTCTGAATATAGGCTAGGGTGATGGGAAGCTTAATCGGTTCTGTAAATTGAATACCCTTCACTCCATGAGCCTGACATAACGCGGTGATCAATGTTGGGTAGCCAAGTGAACCACTCTCTCCTTTCTTGATCACAAATCTATAAATCTCATCTGTGATGATGCGGGCTACATCCAAAGATCCTCCTCTTAGTATGTTGTACAAGAGGTAACAGTACTTCATGGTCATGGATGAAGTGTGGGCTCTAGGGACTATGTTGTGGCATATGAAGGTGGTCCACACTTGAGCTAGGGTGGTCATGTTCTTCCTGTAGATCCATAGTGCCTTCCCTTCAGGATTTGAAGTGTAACTCCTATTTGCAATGCATAAGGCTTGAGCAGTAGCAGTAACACTAAAGGGCTGAAAGCATGAAGTGAGCTTTGTATGGAAGAAATCTGTCTCATTCTCCTCCAGCTGCAAAGGGTTCCCCAAAAAATTATTGATGGCATCTCTGGAGTAATCAACCCAGACTCCTCTCACCCTAGACTTTGTATCGAGCCTTCTTGAATTAAACTCTAGTTTGGCATTGGCATAAAACTCTTTAACTATTTTGGGGTCATAATATCCTCTCGGTTCAGCCAATATTCTCCATCTTTGCCTCTCAATTTCATTATTGTATTCATCAAATTTCCCTTCCTTTAAGTCAACTCTCCTTTCCTCAATAATCAACCAATCCTGGATTTCCTTAAATCTGTCCTCTCTGTCTTTGTCTATGAATTTCCTTGGATTGGATGGTGGTGGCTATGAAGAAGAGGCTCCTTTTTGTTTCTTGGATGGAGAAACTGGGTCTTTGTGAGTTCTAACCTTAATTTTCCTGCAAAACCAAGACAACAGCTACACAACTCAATATATTATCACAAAATAGTCAATTAGATGTGAACAACTACTCTATTATCAACAAATTCACTCAATACTTCCATTCAAGAATTAAAACAATATGCTTCAATCAAAGCATCTCAGGTTGTAATCAATTATAAACATTCAGCTTAAACCAAATACAAGGAAGATCCAATTCACAATATCATGACCCTTGTCATTGCAACATGAACTCCACAATTCAAGTTCTAATTTTCAAAATAATTGTTAAATCAAACAACTCTAATTTGAAAATTAGGAACTAAATTATATGCACCTTCATTGCTAAAAACTTGTTGAATTTCCATTCAATCCAAAATAAACCCCTTTTCAATTAGTAATCCATATTTTAGGGCTCACATAATCAGGAAAATTAAGGAAATTAATACCCAAGGAACTGCCATTCTCAATAATTCACAAAACCCTAGATACATTCCTTCTAACTAACCCTATCTCTGCATTTCAAATTCATCTTTTCATATTAATTTAACTAAAAACTTAGGGTTCATGGAGAATTTACACTTTTATGCCCAAAAATACAATTATGATTAATTTCCCTGCAATTTCAGAACCACATTATAACCCTAACTATCAATGGTTTACGTTTTTAGGTCCTAGGGTTTGAGAAATACATATTCAACAACAAAACACACTAAGTCATCATATTTACAACCCTATATTTGCATTTCAATAACTACTTTCTGACAAATTTACACATAAAAACCTAGGGTTTATGAATTGGGGGAGGAACCATAGAAAAATGGATAAAATAACAGCAAAAGAGGAAAAAAGAACTTACCCTTGACTCATTGTGTAAAACCCTGAACGAAAAAGGAGTGGGACTTAACCGATTTGTAATGGGGAAGAGATTGGAGAGATTTGGGGGGAAGAGGGCTCGTTTAAAATGCTCAAACGGCCCTCTTCTTTGCATTTTAAAAACTAAGTCGCGAGCCTCTTGCTACAGCGACACTCTTCTCGCTGCAGTGAGAGGGCGACATATTACCTTCTCATTTTCTGGTTTCTCTCGCTACAGCGAAAGTGTCTCGCTACAGCGAGAGGTACCTCATTGTACCAACAAGCTCACAGTTTCACTCCCTTTTTTCGTTCCACTCTTGCTATAGAAAAAATTCTCTCGCTGTAGCGATAATTTTACATTTTGCTTCCAGACTTAGTTTAACACTCTTTAGCCTTATCATTTTCCCTTCTTTTTCTACCCTTTAATCACTCAGTCATTCAAAATCACTTCACTTAACATGCAGCATTCAAGTTCACCACAACAAAATAGAAATGAATACTGTGAATCATACACAAAATCAAAAAATGTCAAGTTAACACCCTAAACAACTAATGAAACTTAAAAACAAACAAGCACAAAGCATAAAAGGTAGAATTTCACAAACAAACACTGGGTTGCCTCCCAGTAAGTGCTTGTTTAACGTCTTATAGCTTGACGCCTGTTACTTTAAGGATCATGCAGTGAAATTAATGGTGGTGAGTCTCTCTACTTCACCACCTAAATATGGCTTGAGTCTTTGTCCATTGACTATTCAGCTTCTTTGAGTAGCTGGATCTTGCAGTTCCACAGCTCCATAAGGCTTCACCTCTTTCACAAGAAATGGTCCTGACCATTTTGATTTCAATTTTTCAGGGAACAACTTTAACCTGTAATTAAACAGAAGTACAGATTTGCCAAGCCTGAATTCTCTCTTAATGATCTTTTTATCATGATAACCCTTCATCTTTTCCTTGTAAAGCTTTGAGGATTCATATGCAGTGAGTCTTATCTCTTCTAGTTCTTGCAATTGAAGCTTTCTCTTTTCACCTGAAGCTTTTGGATCAAAATTGAGGAACTTCAAAGCCAGAATGCTTTGTGCTCAAGTTCCACTGGTAGGTGACATGCTTTTTCGTAAACAAGCTGAAATAGGGAGAGACCTATAGGAGACTTGAATGCAGTCCTATAAACCCAAAGTGCATCGTACAATTTCAATGACCAATCTTTCCTTGAGGATGTTACAATTTTCTCCAAAATGCATTTAGTTTCCCTATTTGACACCTCTGCTTGTCCATTGATCTGTGGATGATAGGGTGATACTACCTTATGCCTTACCCGATAATGCTCTAAGGTTTTCTACATTTGAGAATTGCAAAAATGAGACCCTCCATCACTGATTAATACCCTTGGTGTGCCAAATCTGCAAAAGATGTTCTTCTTCAGAAATTTTATTATAGTTTTGGCATCCGCGTTCTGAGATGCGATAGCTTCGACCCATTTGGATACGTAGTCCACTGCCACCAAGATGTACTAATTCGAATATGAAGTGAGAAGTGGTCCTACAAAGTCTATTCCCCAACAATCAAAGACTTCTACCTCCAAAATGCTTGAAAGAGGCATTTCGTGTCTTCTTGAAATTCTGCCAGATCTTTGACAATTGTTGCATTGCTGGACATAATTGTAGGCATCTTGAAAGAGGGTGGGTCAATAAAAGCCAAATTGGAGGACTTTTTCAATAGTCCTCTCTCCATTGAGTGCCCACCATAAGGAGGATTGTGACAATGCCATAATATGCTATGAATTTCATCTGAAGCAACGCATCTTCTTAACAATCCATCAGCTCCCAGCTTAAAAAGATAAGAATCATCCCAGATATAGTACTGAGCATCCTTGAAAAATTTCTTCTTCTGATGTCAGTTGAAATCTTCAGGTTTAACACCCGCTGCCTTGTAATTAGCCATATCTACAAACCATGGCCTTTCTTGCACCAAGAGGAGTTTTTCATCTTGAAACTCTTCTATCACCTCTATTTCTTTATTGGTCACCTCCTGGTTCACTAATTTTGATAGATGATCAGCGATAAAATTTTCACTGCCCTTTTTGTCTTTAATAACTAAATCAAATTCCTGCAATAACAAAATCCATCTAATTAATCTTGGTTCTGAATCAGATTTAGTTAATAAATATTTAATTGTAGCATGATCAGTATAAATTACAACTTTTAACCAATCAAGTAAGATCTAAATTTCTCCAATGCATACACTATTGCTAGTAATTCTTTTTCAGTGGTAGCATAATTCACTTGTGCTTCATTTAAAACTTTACTAGCATAGTGAATGGTATCAGAGCAGTTTGGTCTAATTGGCCTTGGGTATGGCCTGAACTACCCAGTTTTGTTAGTTGGATTATAGTCACACAAGATGATTCCTATGCACATGTGGGATTCCATAGGTTAACAAAGGTTATTAAAGTCAATGGGTGAGTAATTTTTGATGTTGGATTTTACTAAATTGTTATGATACTGGTTAAGGATTTAACATTTACCTTGTGAGCTAATGTGGTATGGGACACCTTATGCCTTGTCTAAATGTTAAGTCAGTCTCTAGGACTACCAAGGAGGAAAGTCTGACAAGTTGCTTGAAATTGAAAGTGTGTTTACTTGATAAGAATGTACATATGACAGATTATGTGCTATTCTGATTTGTTTGGAAGCCCTTATGGCTTATGTTTTTTTGTGATTTTATGAGCCTAAAGTATCTTGTAAGTTGGTCCATTGTGATTACCTTGATACAAGTCATCGGTAGTGGCCCGATTTACTCATGCAGGGTAAGAGACGATGGAATCACTTGTAAGGGTGAAGAACGCCCTTATTGATTAGGTTTTAGTGAGCTGTTTGGTTTTAGAGCAACTTGAATTTCTACTACCTTAGCAATTGACGATTGTTATATTTGGGTAAGAAACTAAGACTGATCACCTCATTGTTATGGCCTGGATGTGTGGGAATCAAGAGTTAAGGATGTAGAACCTAAAGTGAGCTGGATCATTGAAGTTCATCTAATAATGGCTCAAAGTGCAACCTATACATTGAGGAACCATTACCAGCTTCAATGACAACAACAAAGTTGAATAAGAGTATTACAAAGTGCCAACGACTGATAAAAAAGATGTTGCTCTAGAGCAAGAAATAAAGAAGAGGAATTCATACTTGCATTTATATGACTTAGATTACGCAAATTTCTAGGATGAAATTTCTTAAAGGAGGGGAGTATTGTAACATCCGCAAAATTTTGGCTAGTTTCTAAACTTTAGTCTGCGAGTGTGCGCTACTTTAGAAATGGAGATTTTTTTTTCTTTCCTTTGTTCTTTTATATTTTTTTTCAACCTACTATTTTTATGTGTTTCTTATATATTAGAGTTTATTTTAAGTCTTTGATACTTTGTTGTTTGAACTTTGTGTTCTGCTGATAATTATTTTGTTTAATTTAATTGTTGTATATATATGAACCTGGGCTCAAATATATTTTGCCTTCCAAGTGTGCAAGAGTTACTATTTTTCCTTTTCTTTTATTACCTTTCATTTACCTAGAGATGCAACATGTGGGGTATGAAGACTAAAAGTCTATTTTGACCACCCTTTTTACTTTTGAACTTTGTTTAAAAAAAGGCTACAATTGACCTATAACTCTTCGCTTACCCTCTAGGTCTTTCTAATCACACGTGCTACCCTTTGATCTCTTGTATTAACGCCTTTTAGAGTTATGTGTAGCGTGAGGAGAAAGATTATTCATCATAAATGATGTGTTTCTTTTCCACGTGTCCTTTCAACTACCCTTCTTAAGACTCCACTCATTCTCTTACTTCATTAGATGCCATGTTGGTTTTCAAGAAAGGGGAAAATTAACTCTCACTTGTGTCTAATTATTATGCTCGTCAGATTCTCTAACTACCTTTAATTAAGGGAACTAATAATGACTTGGCATCTCATTAATGTGCATTAAAGACCAGTAAGAGGTACATTAATTTTGCTTCTTAAATCCTACTAATGCATGCATTTAAAGCTTAACACGTGAAACCAAGAGGTTAGTGGAAGTTATAGACAACCCTTAGTGTCCAACCAATCATTTAATGAGCATTAAAGCCTTTCTCGTTATTTCAAACATCATATCTAGTTGGCCATGCAAACATTAAGTGTAGTGGATTTGGAAAACAAAAGACATTAGCATGGACAGAGAAGATTGGACTTGGTGCGTCATAAATGCATTGATGTCTCACTAATATAGACTTTCATTAATTGCATTTATTAATGTCTTTTATGGATGCTGTGCATGTGTGTCTTTTATCTTTCTTGAAAACTCTTGAGATTCTTTGCCTCTAAATATTTCACTAGCTTTGCCATTAGAACTCATTTATTCCTTAATTAATGTGGCTCGAGACATGTTGACACCAACCATTAAGGATGTTTAATGACCCACTAACTTGAGTTATGAGGAGAGAGGAGAGAGGAGAGAGGAACTCGTGAATAGAACCTCCATTAAGCACCATTATCTTCATTTAATGTCATTTTAATGGCACCCTGTCATCTCCATGCCATTACTCTAGAAGAGAAAGACAAATATGTGATGGCCTTGGGAATATAAAAAGACACTCGAGTTAGCAAGAGAGAGAAAGTGAAAGACATAGAACCTTAGTGGGTATTCAATGCTAGCCGCCCTCATTAATTGCACCTTTTTCTTAACCAATCAAAATGCATGCATGTCTGATCCTTAAAACACGCTTCTCTCAGCCCCTTCATCTTCGAAATATGGTTCAAAAATTTCCTTTTCCTTTAATGCCTAAGAAACATGCGTCAGAATTCCAAGAGACAAGACCATAATTCACTTCCTTCATCCTATGATCTGTATTAATGACTTTTAATTACTTCCATAAAGAAGGCACCTCTATTAAGTGGCTGTTTTACTTCTACATGGTCCTTGACTTTCTAGAGTACACTAAGTGTCAACTTTTCATCTCCCTATACACCATTATCCTCTAATTAATCTACCTTACACCCTTTTTTCATTATCCCATTAAAAACCTCTACCTATTATTGCTCCTATCTATTGCATTAACTTTTGAGTGAGACTCGAGAGAGGGGGGAGCATGATTATTCTTTATTAATTAAGTGTAGTTATAACCAACCACTTGTATTTAAATATCTTAGGGAACACCTAATGCAAGGTGACTAATCCACTTCCATAGGTTTCTTAATTAATACCACATTTGATTATTATCCTTTTCTTAGATGACATTAATGGTCTTAGTAAAATGCGAAAGACATTAGGACTTATAGTGGAAGATGAAGTGGTATGCGAAGTTCTATAGCGGAAGGAGAGATAGACTAAAGACACATTTAATGAAAGGTTAGGTGGCCAATCCTTGTACTGACACGTGATCATTGAAACGGAGCTAACGCCTGCTGCAAGGGAGTGAACCAGTGAGGATTAAATGTAGTGGCTTATTTGTTCACTGACGTATATATATATGTACATATGAAGGAACTCAACCCTTTTTGCTGTCATTTTTCTCCCTTTAAAAAAATAAAGAAAGAAACCAGAACTAAGAGAGGCAACCATCGTACCTCCGTCTTTCACCCTACAGTCTAAGAAGTTGAAAGTTTTACACAAACCCTTGATGCTTAAATTGTTGCTATAAAACCTCTGCAAAAGATCTTACAACTCTTTTTCCTTTCAAATTTTTGGCACGCTCAAATATTCTTTGGTCCTTTCATCCTAAATGAAACCACAAACTCGAAGCTCTTCTACATTTTTGCTATATTCAGAGAAAAGAAGATACAAATTTGATGGAGGGGAGCTTCTACACACTACACTAGCCTGTGACTTCTACACGCAACTGCATTTGAGGTAAGGGGGTCCATGTGTTGGTGTTCAATGTGTGTTATTGTTTGTTGTATGTGCTATTTCCTTCTTGCTTCGCTCATAGATGCCATTAAAAAACACATGCATGATGATTTTCTCTTCATCCCTCAATAGTCTGATTAAACCAAATCATTGACTTATGCTTTGATGCTTGCGTGGGTGCGATTGTTGGTAGAGTTCATTGCATGTCACCGATGATTCATTATTTTCATGTTACCTATATGAATATGCTTTCCTTGTTGGTCGTGATGGGTGTTACTAAACAAAATTGTATTGCATGTTGTTTTTCTTGAATCCATCTTATTTTCCTTTTCAATTTAGCCTTGGAGATTAAAGCACAGATTTTTGGGAGCTTGATTGAAGGTTGAAATCTGTGTGGAGAATGCTTGGAAGTAAGTTTTAATGATTAGGGTTCCATTTTTCAACCCCTTTCTTTGTTTTGGGTGATTTATAGGTTCTCATGGAATTAACCTGTGTGTTTAGGCTAAGATCTGTATAGGTGATGGAACGATGTTTTGCTACTCGTTATGCACAAAGATTATCGTTAATCCTCATCAAATATGCAAAGAAATGAATGCAAGACTAGGGTGTTGTCCTAGGTCATCTCCAAGGAATTTTTGGTTAGGAAGATATATCGAGCAAGTGTAAACATATATTTTAAAGCAAGTAAATTGGCGGGTGGTTTGTCAATTTCCAGATTTTAATCAAGAGCAAAATGTAAACTAGTGAAATTCAATCAATTAAGAAGAGTAATCCCTAGTCAATCAATGAGTTCTATCCCTATTCTTCCAACAATTCAATAATCCTCTATTTTTCCCTTGAATTAAGTTAATCTAACAAGCGAAAATTAACTTTAGCATCCCAATTAAAGTTAAGCATCAGCTCCAATCTCTATCCCTAAGATTAAGCAATCTCAAAATTAATCAAAATTAAGCAATTTTGGATTAGAATTTCGTTTGGGTAATTTAGGGTTCATTAAGCAATGTTCCCTTCATGCAAATTCTGTTTCATTCAGAGATTGGGGTTAATAAATCCAAGGAAAGAAAGCATAATATTGCTATTAAACCCAGGAATTCAAGAACCATATGAGTTGACTAGGAATTACAAGAGAATTTAGCCCTCTATATGGATGGGCTTCACAAATGAAAGAAAGGAATGTAGAAACGTAAGCAACATCAATGTAAAATCAATGAGAATAAAAGGGAAATTGGAAATTAAAACCTATAATGGACCCCTATCTGTCACCCAAGAATCCTAAGCTCTCAAAATGCTCCAAAAGTGGCAAAAGAATCTAAGGAAATGTAAAAAGCTATGTACCCTAATTTCTCAAATTCTATTTATAGTGCAGAAATTTTCGCCCAAAGTGACAACTATGGTTTTATAGTGATGACGCACAACATTCCATAGTGTTTATGCGCATTTCATAGTGATTACACGCGAGATCTGTGATTTGGGCCTCTCTGAAATTATCACTTTGGCTTCAAAGTGATAACACGTAACGTCCCAAAGTGATTACTCTCGCTCTATAGTGTTTACATGCAGGTCCTATGTTTTTGCCCTCTCTAAAGTTGTCACTTTGGTATCAGAGTGATAACTTTGGCTACTCCAGAGTGTCTACTATGGTTCTATAGTAGCTATGCGCAAGCCTTGTACTTTTTGACCTTTCTGGAGTTGTCACTATGGGTTCATAGTGATCACTCTGGTATACCTTTCTGGAACTAGCTTGCTGTAGTGTTCACTATAGACTGCAAAGTGATCACTTTCACCTCAAACATTCTCAAATGCTAAAAATCCATGGAAAAAAAAATCTAGGACTTCCTGCACAATTATTCAAATGATCAAAATTGCAAACTATATCTATGTAAATCAATGGAAATTAACCTAAAATTAAGAAACCTATGATTTTTGACTAAAATTATGTTTTTATGTTATTTACAATTCCTAAACCTATGATTTTTGACTAAAATTATGTTTTTATGTTATTTACAATTCCTAAGTTTACTTTTTCTATTAAGAAATATTAAAATAACAAATAAAAATCCAATAAAATGTGGATTCATCAGTAGGGAACACTCCCGTGGTTGAAATCAAGTGTGGGTCTTCAAGCTGAGGTAAGGGGGACTCTATCATACTCTTTTGTGTATGATTTGCATATTATCTTTGTACATATTGCAATGTGGCTGAATTAGAGGGTAGAAATGATGTGTTTGAGGAAATTTTGCTGTGTAATGCAATGTGTGAACAATTGTGGCCCAAGGGCTATATAACGTGATTAACTGTATACTAAGTACTGTGTATTGTGAATGGGTATGGGCACTTGTGCCATGTATTGGAATGAATATTATGAAAAAATGTTGGCCTAAGGGCCGTGTAATGCAAATGAAAATGGGCTATGTGCCGTATAGTATGGATATATGTTGTGAAAGTAATATGGGCCTAGTGTCGTATGTTATGAATGAAATGTGGGCTGTGTGCCGTGTGAAGCATGGGTGTTGCGTGTGTAAAGGGGCGTGCTATCGCCGGTATAATGTGCTGAAAAGGGCGTGCTAACGCCGGTATAATGTGATGTAAAAGGGCGTGATATCACTGGTATAATGTGCTGTAAATGGGCGTGCTAACGCCCGTATAATATGCTGAGAATGGGGCATGTAAGCGCCAGTGTAATATGCTGTGATTTATGAATATGAAATGTTGTTGGTGCCATAAGTGCATCGATGTTTAATTGAAATGAATAGTACTAGAATGTTGCCTGTGAGTATATTTATATATATCTATTTAAATGTATTTAAAGTGGTTTGAAGGTGAGTCTCTATAATTGACTGTGTATTTTGGTAGTGTAAAATACTCACCCTTACATTCATTTTTCAGGTAATCAAGACGATTAGCACCGGACTCAGTGAAGGGGGATGAAACTGCTACAGGACTTCGGATGTTAATTTGAAAACTGTTGTATTTGAATAAGTCCTGTAGCAATTGTTTGATGAAATTTGTAACCATTCTTTTATTTGAAATGTTGATGAACTTGAATTTAAAGATGGAAATTCAATTATTTTAGAATTTTTGAAAATCTCTATTTATTTGAAAAATAAATTTAAGGTGTTACAGGGGAGGGTGCATAGAGGGGTGCTCTGGTGGATTTTTGAATGGTGTGTGAAATTTCGTTAAAACTTGTTAATCTCCATGAAAATGACTTGCTCTGTGACTGTGGTGATGTAAATGTGTGTATGTTTGGTTGATTACCTTGTTTGAATCAATGATTGGTGTGCATGCATAGAATTCTTCTTTATTTTCTTTTATTCCTTAAGCAAATTAATGAACTGGGAAGTGTTCTGGTGAGTGTATAATATGATTGAGCGTTTGATTTGATTGCATGCGGCTTTGCTTCCTTCCTTCCTCAGTAGAACCTCTGATTTTTGTAAATGGATCTGACTGGAGTATGGTTGACATTGAGAATTCGGTTACCCTCGACCTAAGGTTGATTTTATGAGTACATTATTCTTTGATGTCTAGATCTTATATTGTTTTAGTGTTCGGAATAAATATATGAACCTTATCACCTTTGTAAGGATATTAAACTATAAACCCAATGCATGATTTTTGGTATGTGTTCTCTATTTATTGTGCAAATTTTAAATTGTTCCTATAGGAAAAAATGGTTGTACCTTCTTTCTTGTTTAAAAATTCATGAGATTTTGTATATATTTCTATATATTAATTGAAAATGTGGGAAAATGTTTTTTGTACTTTCATCCTCTAGACTAGTCACTATTTTTTTGCGAAATTTTACACTCATTTCTTTCTAAAATTGATATTGTTTTTCTACATAGTTTTTTATTGTTATCCTTTAATCTCAACACTACTTTCTACATTAAGTTACTATTCTACATTCTCTTGCCCACTTATTTCTACATCAAAAGGAATACCAATATGCATATTACATCCTACTGCTTTATTATTTCTAATATGAAAGAATGAACTATTTAGCGTACTAGTGCATTTTGCATACTGCACCTTATTGCATAACTATTTTTGGCATGAAAGAATAAGTTAATTAACACTTTACAACATTTTGTGTGCTGCATCTTGTTAGCTAACTGTTTTAGCATCAAAAGACTTATTCTTTTATCATTCTACATTTTGTATGTATCTAATCCTACCCCAAGAATAAACCTTTTCAATGCACATTCTATGTCAAATTCTACTTCGAAAGAGAAGCATTTTCTGTATATTATTGCATCCACTTGTTTATGCATAAAAAGCAAAATTTTTCTGCACTAAATTGTATACAAATTCTACATTGCATCGTGAAAATGAATGTCTTTTGGTATTTCTTGATTGATGTTCTTAGTTGGATTGAAAGAATGTAATTATTTGATCTACCTCTAATTTATTAAGTTAGTGTGATGATAGTTTGAGATCTCTATAAAATTGTATTAAAGTTGCATGTTTCAAGTGTCACACTTGACTCGGTGAATTATACAAAATATTATTAGCTCTTGAACCACTGGTTGGATTGTAAATACACACACGTGTATACATAAACATTTGACATTGCTTGAGTCACAATTTAATTTTTGGAATGATTGGTTCTTTTACTTGTGTATGATTTAATACTCGATGAAGATGTTGAAAGTGTTATGTTTTTGCCAATTTATTCTATGTGTTGTGGACTTGATCCTTGGATCTGTGACAAGGACTGAAAACATCAATATGAAATGGATGGTGGTGAATGTATTTGATTGTCGACAAAGAAGTGTGCGATCATTGACACCCACATGGGTGATTATGTGCTTGAATGTGATAACCTCCATGAGAAAGAGGAAGTTGAACGATGTGATGGTAATGATGAAATATGGAAGGCTAATTAATTAAATTGTTTGTCCATGCATCATGACATGAGTTGAGGAAGTCGTCGAGGCTATAGTTTGGCAAAACTACAGGATGTTGGGTGTTCAGGTTCCAGGGAGAACCTTGGGGGTAGTGAGGGGGGGTTGTCTCAATGGCACAGAGTAGATACCGTGACCGGGACACGTCGCCAGTAAACCTTCACTAATCCTGATGCGAGCAAGCATTACCAGGGTCATGGTAGGTCCATTCCTGAAGAATGCTCTTGAAGCGTGGGTTGTCGACAATTATTCTTTTTATAAAAACTTGTGCTGTGATGATATGGAATAGGAAATGGAGTCCTTCGACCGCCTCTGACGTTAAAGGAAAGAAATTGTAATGATGATGATGATGTTCCGAGTGACTGAGATCCCCATGCATTGCATCATGTGACTAAACAAAGAGTGAATTTCATAAGAAACTTGCAGTATGCATCATCCAACATATGTTTGGCTATGTTATGCTATTTGATTTATTTGATTGATTGGTATTATGTGTTATGGATGTGATTGAGAATATACCCGTTGTATGGATTGTTGTGTGACTTGACTTGTTCTATCTATTACATGGACTCACCCTCTTGTATGTTTTGTGTCTTTCTTTGTTTGCTTATTTGTTGTGTGTATGTGTGTGTGTAGATAAGCCGAGACTAAATCAAGGTGTGGTCCTTAGTATCAAAGGAAGACATGGGATTGTACAATCCAACCTTGCAATCATGTATCTTTCGTGCGTTGATGACCTTGAGTACAACTCGTTGAGTCCTCCAAGACACATGGTTGAATTCTTCAGAAGGACACGCTTCCTCTGATTGTTTACTTTTGTAATTGTCGTCTTTGTACAATTATAGTGTTAGGACTGCACTTAGGCTCAAATAGAGTTAATTACCATTTTGAGTTGTACCTTTGTTTTATAAATATAAATTGCTGTATTTTTTTAAACAGGATTATTTGGTATTAAATTATTATTTATTTATTTACTTACGATGCTATTTATTTCAAACCATGGTTATGTTTGAGAAAAAGGGATTTCCAATTTATTTCGATACTAAAAATTTTTAAGCACACATGTATATATGTCTTATGATTTATGACCAAGTATTATATATTAATACAACATATATATACTTTACATGTATGAATACTAAGATGTTTTATTTAGGGTAAATGCGTTATGTATGTTAATTCACTTATTCACAACGTGTAAATTATCTAGCTAAGCATGCATATAAGTCACTTCACGTATGAAGGTGCGAGGTGCCCAAGTGGGCCTTTAAGTCTGTATTAGGGACGTTACACACTAGCATCACATATTAACTCAAAGTCTAAGTTCTAATCAGGGGCGACTATGACATGAGCTGAAATTAATTTTTGATTAAGTAATTCAAAAGCATGTAAGCATTCAGCATCAAAATTAAAAGAAGTATCCTTATTGAGTAAGTAGTTGAGTGGCTTTGCAATCTTTGAAAAATCTTTGATGAACCGGCTGTAGAACCCAACATTGTCACGACCCCTTTTTATAAAGGACCGAGAACATTATTTCTACACCACATACTTATTTTAAAAATAGGTAAATAATAGAGAATATAAGTATAAAAATTCACTTCTCATTCAAAGTAAAAATGAAGTTCCTTACAACAAATATCCAACAGATCAACATAATATTACATTTAGTTTATAATATTCAAAATACCAAAAAAAATTATAATACGTGACTCCCTCGACATGAGGTCTCATATATAAAGAAAAAGGACTCTGATGCATTATTACTCAACTCCAGCTTCTAACTTTTCTTCACTGGCCCCTCAGCCTGTGAAGTAGATGCAACACCTGCTACATCTGCTCACGTACCACCGTACGATCATCGCAGTACACACGCACACAACGACATAGAAAGAAATGCAAGGGTGAGCTTACCAAACATAAAATAAAATTATATATATATAGAGCAAAATATTTCTCACAGCAATAACCCCATGCATTTCCAGCCCATCTAATGCACAGCATGAAAACGGCTTCCAACTGGTTTCACAGCCTAATTAATCCAGAAGGAACCGAGCCGGTCCGGGAGCGACCCATTCCGGTATCTGGATCCAGACAGCACAGCACAGCAGCTCAGCATGAACTTACCGTTACATGTCTACCCACCTAAACATGTAACTCGGCTCTATAATGATGCAAAACATATATCTCAGCATGATGCACGCCACCAAAATTATTTTAACAGCTCAACTACGGCAAGTTTAAAATAGATCAGCCAAAATCTCAGCATTTTAAACTAATTAACAACAGTTACAGCTTAGAAAATAGCTTTTATTCAATAGATCTATCAAAATCATATCAAAATATCTTGAAATAACATATTAAACCGTTCAAAACATAGTTCACAGGTTAAAGTAAACTCCCCTTACCTCAGAAAGATGATTCACACTAGATCTACCGAATATTACTTGATTATAACAAAATTCACCGAAGATTCAGCTTTAGAACGGAGTTTCTCCTAAGAACACCATGAATTTCTATAAGAAAGAGAAGGAGAAGAGAAACGAACGGTAAATCTAGCTTCAAACTTAAAGAAACTTACTTCCAATCCTTCAGAATAGATGTAGAATCTCAGATCTGGCGAGAAATCTAAGTTTAGGAAGGTTTAGTATGAGAGAAATGGTGGTTTACGGCCTTAGAACCTTTGAGAACCTTGGATAGAGGTGAAGAAATGAAAATTTCGTGTGAAGCCCCTTTTTATAGAAAATTTTCAAAATTTACTGTTCACGCCGAATTCTTGTTCATGCTTGGGAAAATACTGTTCAGGAGCACTATTCACGCCGGAAAACATCGTACACGCGTCTCGTACACGCCTTTGTACGCGTATGTGACGTCACCGATGACGTCAGCAGTCACTGTACATACGCGGTTGGTACTGTTCATACACGGTTTGTATGCGGTTTGCACTGTTCATACGCGGTTTGCACTGTTCACACGGTACTGTTCACTCTTTTTTTTTTTTTTTAAATAATTTCAAACTCCAACTAAATATATTCCAATACCAAATAATCCTTCAATTAACATTGAACAAGTATAAAATATTATAGATTACTCAATAATAAATTAGAAGCCTGATAATTCTCCCCCCGAAAATAAATTTTCGTCCTCGAAAATTTCATTCCCCAGAGAAAAGATGAGGATACAACTCTCTCATTCTTTCTTCTAACTCCCATGTGGCATCACCAGTTATTTGGTCCCAAACAACCTTTACTAACCGAATAGACTTACCTCTAAGTTTCTTAACTCTAGTTTCCTGGATACGAGCAGCTGGGACCTCCACAGACAAGTCATCTCGTAACTCCACAACATCGTGCTCAATTACATGAGACAAATCTGGAACATACTTCTTTAGCTGCGACACATGGAAAACATTATGTATTCCAGACAACTGAGGTGGTAACGCTAATTCATAGGCTACTGGTCCTCGACGATGTAATATCTGATACGGCCCTATGAACTTAGGTGTTAACTTCTTGGCTCTTAAAGCTCGCCCCACACCTGTAGTGCGTGATACTCTTAAGAATACATGATCACCAACCTCAAATTCTAGGGATCTTCTGCGTCGGTCAGCATAAGATTTCTGCCGACTTTGGGTAGCTCTTAGCTTTTCTCTAATAAGTTCAACTTTCTCCTTAGTTTCTTGTAGCATTTCAGGTCCAACCATCAAATGTACTCCATCTTGGAACCAACGAGATAGGGGTTCTACACCTTCTACCATACGTAGCTTCAAATGGTGCCATATCTATACTCGAATGATAGCTATTATTATAAGTGAATTCTACCAAAGGAAGCATATCCTCCCAATTACTCCTCTGCTCTACAATGCAAGTCCGCAATAAGTCTTCTAAGGTCTGAATAGTACGCTCAGATTGACCATCTGTTTGCGGATGGTATGCAGAACTCAACCTCAACTGTGTGCCCATAGATTCTTGGAAACTCTGCCAAAACTGGGAAGTGAATCGAGGATCCCTATCAGAGATAATACTAGAAGGTACTCCATGCAACCTGACAATCTCTCTAATGTACAATTCTGCTAATTTCTCCAAGCTAAAGGTCATGTTAATTGGCAAGAAATGTGCACTCTTGGTTAGCCTATCAACTATGACCCACACTGCATCATGATTCCTAACTGTTCTAGGTAGATGGGACACAAAGTCCATAGTCACATGGTCCCACTTCCACTCTGGAATTTCCATCGTTTGTAACTCTCCTGGAGGGCTTTGGTGCTCCGCTTTTGCCTTTTGACAAGTCAAGCGTGCTTTAACAAACTCAGCTATCTCTCGCTTCATGCCTGGCCACCAAAACATCTGCTTTAAATCTTGATACATCTTGGTAACACCAGGATGAATGTTGAGACTACCCTTATGTCCTTCTTCTAAAATTGCTCTCTTTAATTCAGTATCTCTAGGGACACAAACTCGACCTTGACATCTGAGAATACCATCAACACCTTTACTGAAACCCTTTGTCTTATTTGTCCCTAAGAGAAATACAATCCGACATAACATTGGATCCCACAATTGTTTATCTTTAATTTCTTGTAAGAAATTATTAGTCACCACAATTCGGCTACAACTAATCTTTTCGGGTGATAAGTCCACATGTATGTTCAGGTCTCGGAATTGTTCTACCAAAAGGGTTTCACCGACTCCTAGGGAGAATGCCCGAACCACATTCCTACTTAATGCATCGGCCACCACGTTAGCTTTTCCTGGATGGTATTGGAGCTGAAAATCATAATCCTTAAGGAATTCCACCCAACGTCTCTGCCTCATATTTAACTCTCGCTGATCAAATAAATACTTCGGACTCTTATGATCACTATATACATCAAACCGAGCTCCGTAAAGATAGTGTCGCCACACCTTCGTAGCAAAGACTACAGCAGCCTAACTCAAGGTCATGAATCGGGTAATTTCGCTCATGAGTTCGTAATTGGCGAGATGCATAAGCTACCACTCTCTTATCTTGCATCAACACACACCCCAATCCCCGATGAGAAGCATCACAAGACACCTCAAACGGTCGACTAGTATCGGGGAGAATTAACACCGCGAAGAAGTTAGTCTCTGTTTTAACTCATTAAAGCTTTGCTCACATTCCTCGGTCCACACAAAGGGTTGATCACGGCGAGTTAACCGTGTTAATGGTGCAGCTATCTTCGCGAATCCCTCTATAAATCTCCGGTAGTAACCTGCTAGGCCCACAAAACTACGAATTTCGAGGTCGTCTTCGGCCTTTCCCATTGCAACACCGCTTCAACTTTGGAAGGATCAACTGCAATTCCTTTAGCTGAAATAACATGACCAAGGAACTTCACTTCCTCTAGCCAAAACTCACACTTAGACAGTTTAGCATACAATTGTTTTTCCCTTAAAACATTAAGTACGCTTCTCAAATGCTCTTCATGTTCCTCTGACGAACTAGAATAAATTAAAATATCATCAATAAAGACTACCACAAATCGATCCAGGAAAGGTCTAAAGATCCGATTCATGTAGTCCATAAACACAGCTAGAGCATTTGTAACTCTAAAAGGCATCACTATATACTCATAATGACTATATCTAGTGCGAAAAGCAGTCTTAGGAATATCTTCATCCTTCACTCAGATCTGATGGTACCCAGACTTCAAATCAATTTTAGAGAATACCTTAGCACCTCTCAGCTGGTCCATCAAATCATCGATTCGCGGCAATGGGTACTTGTTCTTAATTGTCAACTTATTCAACTTACGATAATCCACACATAATCTAGAACTTCCGTCCTTCTTTTTCACCAAGAGAACTGGGGCTCCCCAAGGTGATACACTTGGTCTAATCATCTGTTTACGCATTAGATCCTCGATTTGCTCTTTAAGCTCAATTAACTCTTTTGGCGCCATTCTATACGGTACTACGTACACAGCTCGGCCCGGGAATCAAATCTATGGCAAACTCTACCTCTCTACGTGGAGGTATTCCAGGAATATCCTCCGGAAAAATCTCGTGGAATTCTCGTACTATCGGTATTGATCAAGGCTTTGCTCCACTTCTGCATTCATAACTCCCAATAAAACAAAACAAGATACTCCGTCAGCTAAGGATGTTTCTACTTGACGAGTAGAAATCAATTCTACACAATCTTGCTGCTCAGAAAGATTAAACACCTCCGCCACAATCAATTAGCACACGATTGGCGCTAGCCAATCCATACCCAGGATTACATCTAACCACGACATTGGGATACAAATAAGATTTACTTTGTATCTTCGTCCCTCAATTGCTATGGGACACCTAACACAAACCATCGAAGTCTTAATTGAACTTAAAGTAGGTGTCGATACTACTAAGTCACATCCTAGATCGCCCACCGGTAATCCTAAGTTTCTCACACAATTGTCCGCAATAAAAGAGTGTGTGGCTCCGTAATCAAATAATACGTAAAGAAAAGTACCGCCACTACCGCTGTTCCTTGAACAAGATCTCGTCGCCTCGGGCTGCCTCGATGCGTAAGTAGTGAATACACGTCCCTCCGCTCTCGATCTGGTTGTTGTTGGAGCCCTAGTTACTTTAGGCCTAATAGCGTGCAAGGCGCTAGCGTAAGACGAAACTGCCCTACTAGGCGTAGGACAGTCCCTTGCAAGGTGCCCTGAGCTGCGGCACGAGAAGCAATCTCTTACATCGGTGCAGGCACTGCTCGGATAGTGTGGTCCACCACACCTAAAACATCCGACAATCTGCGCACCGAGACTCTAGGAGAAGAAGAAATTGCTCCCCTAGGCTGAAATGTAGAAGTAGCAGTCCCTACCGGCACCGGGCCGATGCCGCCGATCCTCTTGATCGATATGATCGAGACCGTCTATTGGCGTAGCGATCGGCGTAGGGACCCTTCTTAGCGCCCTTACCTCCATTACCATAACTGCTAGCAGCTCTACTAGATGGAGCCTTCCCAACTCCACCAACATCCTCCGCATTAAGACTCTCTATAATGGTGGCTTGATCCACCAAGTCAAGAACTCCGTGATCCCGAGTGGGATCAAAATCCTCTTTATGTCGGCTTCTCGGCCGTCCGAAAACCTCGACATCTCCACTCCTCTGAAGTCGGGTGAGAATAAAATCTGTAGAGCCGCTCAAACTGTATTGCATACTCATAGACCGATGAGCTTCCTTGCACCAAGTTTAGAAACTCTCGTTCTTTGGCAGCACGAGCATGAGAAGGGAAAAACTTTCCCAGAAAACCACTTCTAAATACAGCCCAAGTAATGACTTCACCTCGGGCCTCTAGCATAGTACGAGCTCCGTGCCACCACATCTCTCGCATCCCCTATCAGCATATACGTAGCATATATCACCTTTCTCTCCTCGGCGCAACCCATGGTTAGGAAGATCTTCTCAATCTCCCGATCCGCAGTTCGGCGAGATCCGGTCCATCCACTCCTGTGAATTGAGGAGGATCATTCTTTCGAACTACGACAACCCATGGTATTCGGGAAGAGGTGCAGTGAGGCGATAGCTGCTGTCGTCATGCCGCAATATGCTTGATTTGCAGCTTGCTCGTCGAATCATATCTAGACTCTGTCTAATGCTGGCTGCCATGGCCTCCATGGCATGAGCCATTTGGTTCACATCGGCGGGAGGAGGATTTGCAGCGGATCTTCTTGGTCTAGCCATCCTAATATATAGACTAGCTTAAATTACTAACGTTTAACACATTCAGCAATACCACCACATAGCTATATTCACATATTCAGCTTACAGTAATATATTCATATTTAGTATGTCATAACAATTTAATCAATTTAGCACTGAGCACAACGTCGTATCAGCATTTCAAACAACATAGCAAACACATTTATCTCAAGAATCATGTACAATCTTAGCTTAACAACCTATTATTCACGTAGCATGAATCACCTATAGCTCACCCAGTATCATATACCAAAATTTTCTATATCTGTCGTGTCTGAGAACTGAGGTGATCAAGCTCGTTCCCTCACAACTTGATGAATAGAAATTATGATATATGATTCATAGCTAAAACTTATATGTCTAATATGCACAACTGACGCCTAACAACCTCACCCCGTAGGTTTACCTAGACCATGCTCTGATACCACTAAAATGTCACGACCCCTTTTTATAAAGGACCGAGAACATTATTTCTACACCACATACTTATTTTAAAAATAGGTAAATAATAGAGAATATAAGTATAAAAATTCACTTCTCATTCAAAGTAAAAATGAAGTTCCTTACAACAAATATCCAACGAGATCAACATAATATTACATTTAGTTTATAATATTCAAAATACCAAAAAAATTATAATACGTGACTCCCTCGACATGAGGTCTCATATATAAAGAAAAAGGACTCTGATGCATTATTACTCAACTCCAGCTTCTAACTTTTCTTCACCGGCCCCTCACTGTGAAGTAGATGCAACACTGCTACATCCGCTCACGTACCACCGTACGATCATCGCGATACACGCACACAACGACATAGAAAGAAATGCAAGGGTGAGCTTACCAAACATAAAATAAAATTATATATATATAGAGCAAAATATTTCTCACAGAATAACCCCATGCATTTCCAGCCCATCTAATGCACATGAAAACGGCTTCCAACTGGTTTCACGACCTAATTAATCCGTAAGGAACCGAGCGGTCCGGAGCGACCCATTCCTGTATCTGGATCCAGACAAAGACAAAGACAAAGAAATCAAGATGAACTTACCGTTACATGTCTACCCACCTAAACATGTAACTCGGCTCTATAATGATGCAAAACATATATCTCGCATGATGCACGCCACCAAAATTATTTTAACAGCTCAACTACGGCAAGTTTAAAATAGATCGGCCAAAATCTCGGCATTTTAAACTAATTAACAACGATTCTGACTTAGAAAATAGCTTTTATTCAATAGATCTATCAAAATCATATCAAAATATCTTGAAATAACATATTAAACCGTTCAAAACATAGTTCATAGGTTAAAGTAAACTCCCCTTACCTCGTAAAGATGATTCACACTAGATCTACCGAATATTACTTGATTATAACAAAATTCACCGAAGATTCAGCTTTAGAACGGAGTTTCTCCTAAGAACACCATGAATTTCTATAAGAAAGAGAAGGAGAAGAGAAACGAACGGTAAATCTAGCTTCAAACTTAAAGAAACTTACTTCCAATCCTTCGAATAGATGTAGAATCTCGGATCCTGCGAGAAATCTAAGTTTAGGAAGGTTTAGTATGAGAGAAATGGTGGTTTACGGCCTTAGAACCTTTGAGAACCTTGGATAGAGGTGAAGAAATGAAAATTTCGTGTGAAGCCCCCTTTTTATAGAAAATTTTCGAAATTTACTGTTCACGCCGAATTTATCGTTTATCGCCGAAACACCGTTTCACCGCCTTCTTGTTCATGCTTGGGAAAATACTGTTCAGGGCACTATTCACGCCGAAAAACACTGTACACGCGTACTGTACACGCACTGTACGCGTATGTGACGTCACCGATGACGTCAGCAGTCACTGTACATACGCGGTTGGTACTGTTCATACACGGTTTGTACGCGGTTTGCACTGTTCATACGCGGTTTGCACTGTTCACACGCGGTTTGCACTGTTCATACGCGGTTTGCACTGTTTACACGGTACTGTTCACTCTTTTTTTTTTTTTTTTTTTTAAAAAATAATTTCAAACTCCAACTAAATATATTCCAATACCAAATAATCCTTCAATTAACATTGAACAAGTATAAAATATTATAGATTACTCAATAATAAATTAGAAGCCTGACAAACATGCCCAAGGAAACTTCTGATTCCTTTTACATTTGTTAGTGGTGGTAGCTTCTCAATCCCCTCCACTTTTGCTTTATCAACTTCAATGCCCCTTGAGGAGATCTTGTGGCCTAGCACCACATCTTCAGTTACCATAAAATAGCATTTTTCCCAGTTAAGCACCAAATTTGTCTCAATACACCGTTTCAATATAATGTCTAAGTTTGCCAGGCATTTTTCAACCAATACACCAAATTCTATGCATTTTTCAACCAAATATGAGAAGATAGCCAACATGCATTTGAAAGTAGCTGGTGCATTACACAATCCAAATGGCATTTTTCTATAAGCAAAAACACCGAATGGATATGTGAAAGCAGTTTTTTCCTGATTTTCTAGATCTACAGTAATATGATTGTACCCGGAATATACATCCAAAAAATAGTAGAAAGCTTGTCCAGCTAATCTTTTCAATATTTGATCCATAAATGGCAAAGGAAAGTGATCTTTTCTAGTGGCCTGATTAAGCTTTCTATAATTAATACACATCTTCCAGCCAATAACTGTTCTTGTTGGAATCAATTCATCCTTGTCATTTTTAATTACAGTCATTCCTCCTTTCTTTGGGACTACCTGGACTGGACTAACCTAGGCACTATCTGAAATAGGATAAATCATTCCAGCATCCAACATTTTCATCACTTCCTTCTTTACAACCTCTTTCATGGTAGGATTCAGATGTCGCTGAGGTTGAGCCACTAGTTTGAAATCTGCTTCCATATGAATCTTATGCATGTAATAAGAATGACTGATACCTTTAAGATTTGATAAAGTCCATCATATAGCTCCTTCATTTGCCTGTAATAGTGAAATTAATTTCTCCTCATCTCCTTTTGATGCACTGCTAATCACTACTGGTTTCCTACCTGCTTTTTCAAGAAACACATACTTAAGATGTGATGGTAGCATTTTCAGCTCTAACTTTTGCTCCTCTATCTTCTCTTCTTGAGGCATGCTTCCATGGTGAGCTTCATGTAGAGGTAGTTCTTTAGAAAATTCAAGATTCTTCAAACAATCTTCGATCTCCTTTTCCTCTTCTTCATTTAAGTCCTGATAGGCTTTAATTAAAGCTTTCTCTAATGGACTTGACTTATGCAATTGTGTCTTTTCCACCATGCAAAGTTCATCTAATACATCCATCCTGAAGCATTGTTGTTTATCTTTGGGATGATGCATAACTTCAAAGACATTAAAATTAACTTCTTCATCATGGACTCTTACCTTGAGTTTACCATCATCTACATCAATAATCACTTTAGTAGTCTTCATGAAGGGTATTCCTAAAATTAGAGGAACTTCTACATTCTTCCATATCCATGATTTCAAAATCGATTAGAAATACAAATTTATCTACCTCTACTAAAACATCCTTTCCTACCCCATAAGGAAATTTCATAGATATATCTACTAATTGCAAAGTCATTCTTGTAGCTTTGATTTCTAGCTCCCCAATCCTTTTCAGCATGGATAGAGGCATCAGGTTGATACTTGCTCCCAAATCCAACAAGGTCTTTCCTACAGGTAATGCACCTATGGTTACTGGAATTGTGAAGCTACCTGGATCCCTTGTTTTCTGAGGTAGAGATTTCTAAATTATTGCACTCTAACCTACCTCTAACTCCACGGTTTCCTCTGAGAATCTTCTTTTCTTTATGAGCAACTCTTTCATAAATCTAGCATAAGTTGGCATCTACTTCATAGCCTCCATGAAAGGAATATTAATTTGCAATCTTTTGAAAATGTCCATGAATCTGGCAAATTGTCTTTCCTTGTCTTTCTTGGAAGAAACCTTAGGGTATGGTAGATCTTTCAGTTGTGGAAGCTCACCCTTATCCTTTTTTTTCTCACTCTTATTTCTCTTTTTCTTTCTTTTTCTCACTATGTACACTTTCCTTATTATTCTTTTCAACTTCTTCCTCACTTCCACTCTTTTCTTTTTCACTCACTTTTTTCTCCTTCTTTTCTCTTTCCTCCATCTCCTTTTCATTTGCTAAATGAACACCAATCCCTCTTCCAATCTCCTTACCACTTCTTATGGTAATTGATTTGCAATGCTCCTTTGGATTGGTTTGCGTATTGGCAGAGAATTGTCCTGAAGTTTGTTGTTCTGATAGCTGTTTTGCCAACTGCCCCACTTGTGTCTCCAGATTTCTGATGGACGCCTCAGTGTTCTTCTGATTGATCATTGACATATGCATAAATTTCGCTAAAGTGTCCTCCAATTTGGATTGCCTCTCATGAATTGGAGGGAAATGTAGTTGTTTATGTTGTTGGTTGTATGATGGTTGCTGATGAAAAGATGGTCTGTTGGATTGTCCAGCTTCTTGTCTCCACCCATATCGTTGGTTTTGGTTCTGTCTCCAACCTTGTGAAAAAATTGTTAGAATAAGAATTTGTATTAGGGTTACAAAAATTACCTCCCCGAGGTTGTTTGCTCATATAATGCACTTCGCCATTTTCTGCATTGTGAATTGGGTAAGCACAGTTGCCATTTTGATGTTCCCCTCCACAGAAATCACATTTGAGTGCTTGGCTAGTTGTGGAGTGAACTGAATGGAGCTGTTATGGCAACTTGGTCATCTGTTTCGTGAAGGCTTCAATCTGTTGAGTCAAAATTTTGTTTTGAGTAAGAATGGCGTCTGATGTGCTTAAATCTAAAACTTCTCTCCTCTACAATACTCTTCTATCATGCTGAGCTTGCCTGTCAGTCGATGAGAGAGCATTAATTATTCTTATGGCTTGCTCTAAATTTACTGTCATCATTGTTCCACTAGCAACAGCATCCAAAATCATTTGTGTCAGGCTGAAGACCATTACAAAATATATTCAACTGATCCACATCCTCAAACCCATGATTAGGGCATTTCCTAAGCAACGACTGAAAACGTTCCCAGGCTTCATAGAATGCTTTATCCTAACCTTGTCTGAAAGTGGAGATATCAAATTTTGCACTAACATACTTGTAAGGTGGAAAGAACCTGGTAAGAAATTTCCTTTACACATCACTCCAGCTTATCAGACTCTGATTTGGATGTGATTTTAACCATTTTTTTTACCTCCCCAATAAGAGAAAATGGAAATAGCTTCAAGTATGCTGCCTCTTCCTCATCATCATCAAATCCCATAGTGGATACCAACTTATAAAAAGTATGAAGATGGGCATATGGGTCTTCATGGTCCTTTCTTGAGTCTAATGTGAACTAATCAAATTCAGGAAAGCAAGTTTAATTTCTACAGCTCTTGCATTGGGTGGAACCAATATACTCAAAAAGTGCCGTGGACCTTGATGCATGGCATAATCACCAAGAGTTCTTCTTGGAAGTGCATTCACTCTTGGTCCTGCATTTCGTCCATGATTTTCACCATTCCCATTGCCACCTTGGTTATTTTCTCCAGGATCTGCCATTTCATCCTTTTCTGAATCTGAGTAATTTTCCAGTGATTGTGAAGTTGAAGGTCCCCTCGTTGTGCTTGCTTCTTTTTCTTCCTTGTTGTACTGTTATTTCTTCTAGATGTTCTTTCAATCTTTGGATCAAATAGCAACTGATCTGCAGGAACTTTTCCTCGTAATATCTTAAACAAGGAACTTGAAACAAGATTAGCAACAAAAAGTAATCAGATAAATGAAAATTAAGTAAAACTACTTACAATACTCAACTAACTATACTTAAAAACTAATACAATTTGCACATTGCTCCCCGGCAACGGCGCCAAAAACCTGTTGGATCTTTTCCTTCAAACACGGCAAGTGTACCGGGTCTGTTGCAATACCAAAATATCGTTCTCAGAGAGCAATTTAATGTATTAATTAATAAGATATAAATTAATTGAGCTTATATAGAATTGATGAATGATTTTCATGAAATATTAAATAACAATTAAAATGTAAAGTGCTAATGTAAATTATGATAAAAATTCAAGTTAAAAAGCTGAGATTGAATTTCATCTATTTCCCCCTCTTTATTCTAGTAATCCAGTGATAAATATAGCAATCATTTCCAATGAATTTGATGCAAAATACAAAAGTCCTATATTTCAATTACTTGAAAATATATTCTTAAGATAATTTCTCAAATTCTGATTCCTCAAACAGTTAATAAACTATCCAACATTAAAATCAGGATTTAAAAGCAATCAATAACTTAAAATCTACTCCTAGAACAACCGGTTATTGAGTAATCTCAATCATATCTAGATCTAAATAATATCTTTCCAAATATAACTCAGATCTGAACTCTAGAAACTATCAAATAACTAGATTCAACTGTTAAAATAGATAAAACAGATTGAGATCACCAAATCAATAGAGATGAAGAAGAAATAACTATATTTAGATAAATTACTGAGAATACATCAGGTTTGAAGATTTACATTCAATCTCATCTAAGGTTTAGCTGCTCATGGCAACCATCGCAACAAAAATGGAGACACAAACGGAATAAAACATAAAAAATCAAGTATTCCTACTCTTTTTCTATGCCTTGTGCTGTTCTGGAGCTCTGAAAATGGTTATGGAACAGCAACCTTCCACTTGAACATAAAAATCACCTTTTATACTAGTCTGCTCAAACTTCTCTCACTATAGTGACAATCTCTCACTGTAGTGAGTCACGGATATAGAAATTAGGTCATTCTGTTTGCATGTTGCTGCAGCGTTATTTCTTGCTACAATGAAATAAAAGACTCTCGCTACAGCAACCTATTATCGCTATGGCGAGAAGAGCACATAATCACCCTCTTCACAATCAAGCATCCTCCTTGCAGCTAAGGTTTCTCGCTACAGCGAGAAGCCTCCAGAAGCTGACTTTTTGTGCAACTTCATACTTTACATGCTCTTTTTCTGACTTGATCAAGTTTTCTTCAACATTAAATGATGTCTCATCTGATTCCAACCACAAAAAAAATCAAAAAGGGATTAAAACACTAAAATTGCATTTATTTCTATATGTGTATTTGTAAAAGTTTCAAGTTTGAAGGGAATTTAACAAAATAATTCAACTTTTTAACATAAAAAGTTTTCAAGTCACGATCTCAAATCACTTATTTTATACACTTATCAGTTGGCTCTGTTTATTCAATAAAAACCTCAGTTCCTATCAAGCTGGTATCAGAGCTCCTGATCCAAGGAGCGCCTGATGGTAACCACGCGAATAGAGAATCGATTGGAAAGTGTGGAGCGTCAATTGGAGGGCATGCAAGCTGCCATTCAGGAAGAATTTAGGAGGCAAGTGGATGATGTGTTGACAATGATGACGACGAGGTTTGAGATAGCCTTGCGGGTAGTACGAGAGGAGAAAGAAGGGGAGAACAGCAACCAAGGAGGAGGTAATGAGGGCAACAATGCTTGGAGGAAGGAGGAACGAGTAAGGAGAGTAGAGGTGCCCTATTTTACGAGAGAGGACCACTATGGGTGGGTGTACCGAGCAGAAAGATATTTTGAGATCAACGATATACCTAAGGCGGAGAAGGTGGACACAATAGTGGTTTGTTTAGAGGGAAAGGCACTCAATTGGTATCCCAACGTCCACCTGGCCTATCTTCCGGCAAGCTTTGTTGGGCCAATTTCGTTCGTCATCGTCGAAAAATCCCTACGAAGCCTTGATAGGATTAAGGCAGCAGGGAACCATGATCGAGTACAGGGAGCAGTTCGAGTTGTACTCAGCCCAACTCCATTTTGCTGACGAGGAGTTCATGATAGGGGCGTTCCTCAACGACCTTCGGGAGGAGATCAAGGTGGAGGTACAACTGCGGGATTCTGGCAACCTATGTTCTGTCATAGAATTGGCGCAGAAAGTGGAGGAGAAGAATAGAGTGTTGGGCCTCACTTATGGGTCAAATGCAAAAGCTGGTGAGTTAACGGGTCTAAAGCCAACTTGAACCTTAAGAGGAGGAGCCCAAGAAGTGAGTAAGACGAATTAGGCTGGGAGAAATGAACCCAACCCATCTGCTATGTTTAGGACCCTAGCTCGCCTACCTAACGGGAATTGGGTTGAGACCCAAAGCAATCGTAATAACACACGAGACTCATTTGGATTGAGTTCAAATCATAGAAGGTTAGGGTTCAAGCGGCTGACTGAAGAGGAAGAAAATGATAAAAGGAGGAGGAGGCTTTGCTTCCACTGTGACAAGCAGTTCACTCTCGGACATGTGTGTCGCAACAAGCAGCTTCATGTGGACTTGTTGGGAGAGGACGAGGTGGTCCATGCCAAAGATTCCGGTGAGGAAAATGACGAAGAGGAGATGAATCTACAACTCATGTGAATGACTTCCAAAAATTCTCTAAAGCTGTGGGGCACCATTTTGGGTAAGAAAGTGATAGTCATGATTGATTCTGGCGCCTCCCATAATTTCTTGTCCCTGGGATTGGTTGAGGAGTTTAAAATACAAATAGAGGCTACAAGGGGATATTTCGTTGAGGTAGGGGATGGTCAGAGGTTGGGGAGTCACAGAGTCTGCAGGGGCGTTGTACTGGAACTGCCGAACCTTCAAGTAGTCCAAGATTTTTTTCTATTTGATTTGGTGGGGTAGACATGATTCTGGGGTACGAATGGCTTAAAAGTGTAGAGAAGTTCAGTACTGACTTGTGGCAGCACTTGATTGAGGTGCAGAAGGATGGAAGGATCATTGAGATCAAGGGGCATATGGGGTTGTCCAGAACCGTGGCCTCACTCAAGGCTATAAGAAAGGAGTTAAGGGGTGAAACATAAGCTTATTATGTAGAATTGGGCATGATGACCATGGGCTACACTGAGGCTTTGAGGGAGTTATTAAGAGAGTTTGGAGACTTATTCAAGGAAGGAACTTTCCTTCCACCAGAGAGGGAGTGCGACCATGCCATAGTCTTGAAGGAAGGAGCTACTATCCCTAATATTCGGCCTTATTGACACCCGCATCATCACAAAGAGGAGATTAAAAAATTTGTGAAGGACATGCTTGTAGCAGCGATGATTAGGCTAAGCACCAGCCCCTACTCTAGCCCTCTTATTCTAGTAAAAAAGAAAGATAGAAGCTGGCATTTTTGCATGGACTATTTCACCCTTAATAGCATCACCATTTCAAATAAATTTCCAATCCCCGTTATTGAGAAGCTTTTGGATGAGATGAGAGGGGCAACAATTTTTTCCAAGCTCGACTTGAAATCTGGATACCACCAGATATGTATGAGACCTGAAAACATCCCTAAGACCGCATTCCTGATACACGAGGGGCACTACGAGTATGTGGTCATGCCCTTCGGACTAACCAATGCTCCCTTTACCTTTCAAGCACTGATGAATCAGGTTTTTAAGCCGTATTCACGTAAATTTGTGTTAGTTTTTTTTATGATATTCTAGTGTATAGCGCAGATTATGCATCACACGTTAGTCACTTGCGCTTGGTTCTTCAACAACTGAGAAAGCAGGAGTTGTGGGTTAACAGCAAGAAGTGCAGTTTTGGAGAATCACATTTAGAATATTTGGGACATGTTATTTCCTCTGCGGGAATCTCCGCTAACCCTGCCAAGGTATCTCTGCCAGGAGACAATGGCCCGAACCAAAAGACCTCCGAAGTTTGAGGGGGTTTTTTGGGCTTAACAGGATATTACCGCTGGTTTGTAAGCAATTATGGAATTATTGCAAGACCCCTAACGCAGTTACTTAAGAAAAACAGCTTCAAGTGGTCAGAGGAGGTGCAAGCAGCATTTGAGAAGCTGAAAAGGGAAATAGAGGGGTTGCCTACCTTAGCAATGCCAAACTTTGATTTGCCATTTATGGTGGAAACAGACGCCTCAGGCCATGGTTTAGGTGCAGTCCTAATGCAACAGGGACGACCCTTAGCCTTTATTAGCCAAGCTCTATCGGATCAAAACAAAGCAAAATCAGTTTATGAGTAGGAATTAATGGCAATCGTGTTTGCTGTCCAGAAGTGGCAACAATATCTTCTAGGCCATTGCTTCATTATTCGAACTGATCAAAAGAGTCTCAAGTTTTTATTGGAGCAACGTGTGTTGGTGGGAGAGCAACTGATGTAGGTCACCAAATTTATGAGCTTTGACTTTGAAATTTAGTACAAACTAGGAAGAGAGAACAGAGCAGCTGATGCATTGTCCCGAGTCATGACTTATAGTGCCATATCAATGGTTACCAATGCTGATTTAGTGGAGTTAGCTGAAGAGGTTTTGGAAGATGACCAGTTAAGGGGAATCATGTAGCAGTGACAAATCCTAATTCCCACCCACATTATTTGGTATCCCAGGGCTGTTTATGGTATAAGCAAAGGCTAGTTTTGCCTAAGAACTCTACCTGAATCCCATTGATTGAGGGAATTCCATTCGTCACCTTGGGGTGGTCATTCTGGAGTGACAATGACTTACAACAGGCTGGCCATGATTTTTTATTGGACTGGGCTAAAACAAGATGTAGAAAGGACTGTGTCTAAATGTCAAGTGTGCCAACAGAATAAGCATGAGACATTGAAACCAACAGGCTTCTTCAACCTTTACCAATTTTGAAGCACGTATGGGAAGACATTTCAATGGATTTTATTGGAGGATTACCTAAGGCCAAGGCAGCAGATAACATTATGGTGGTGGTGGACAGGTTGAGCAAATATGCCCATTTCATTCCTTTACTTCATCCCTATTCCTCTAAGGATGTAGCAGCTGTGTTTATGAAGGAAGTTGTGCATCTACATGGATTTTCCAAATCCATAGTGTCAGACAGGGACAAAATTTTTATTTATTCATTTTGGAAGAAGCTCTTTTGTCTTTCAGGTACAAGGCTGAAATTCATTTCCACATACCATCCTCAAACGGATGGCCAGACGGAAGTAACTAACCACACCATTGAAGCATACCTAAGATGCTTTGTTAATGATCACCCTCGTCAATGGGTGAAATGGTTACCGTGGGGGGAGTTTTGGTTTAATTCCTCATTTAATGCTTCCATCAAAATGACCCCTTTTAAGGCATTGTAAGGTCGGGACCTTCCCATGGTTATTCCCTACTGTCAGGACAACACCATTGTTAATGAAGTAGACCAGCTGCTACAGTGTCGAGACAGTATCATAGAGGAGCTTAAACAACACTTAATTAAAGCACAACTGAGAATGAAATAGCAAGTAGACAGAGGACGACGAGAAGTGGAACTTCATATTGGGGATATGGTGTATCTGAAAGCCCGCCCTTACAAATTAAAATCATTGGCCAGAAATACCAATGAAAAATTGAGCCCAAAGTTCTATGGTCCCTTCTGCATGGAAAATCGAATAGAAGCTGTTGCTTATAAATTAATGTTGCCCAAATCGTCACGTTTGCACCCCATCTTTCATGTGTCCCAGCTTAAGAGAGCCCCTCTAACCAGTCAAGTCAGCCAAGCCTTCCCTCCATTTCTGACAGATGAGCTAGAGTTACAAGTAGAGCTAGAAAGGGTGTTGGATGCCCGAAAATTATTAAATGGGCGTTGGGAGGTTTTGATTAAATGGATGAATTTGCCTAAAGAAGATAGAACTTGGGAGGAATTTGACATGCCCAGGTTGTGTTTCCCCATTTTAACCTTAAGGACCAGGTACCTCTCAATGGAGGAGGTATTGTTGAGTCTAAACCAATTGGACCCCTATTAAAGATTGATGAATCCACATTTTATTAGATTTTTACTTGTTATTTTAATGTTTCTTAATAGAAAAGAGTAAACTTAGGGTTGTAAATAACATAAAAATATCATTTTGGTCAATTTATAATAGATTTCTTAATTTTAGGTTAATTTACATTGATTTACATAGATATAGTTTGTAATTTTGATCATTTGAATAATTGTGCAGGAGTTACTAGACTTTTTCCATGGACTTTTAGCATTTGAGAAAGTTTGAGGTGAAAGTGATCACTTTGGAGTCTATAGTGAACACTACAGCAAGCTTGTTCCAGAAAGGTAGACTAGAGTGATCACTATGAACCCATAGTGACAACTCCAGGAAGGCCAAAAAGTACAAGATCCTGCACGTAGCTACTATGGAACCATAGTAGACACTCTAGAGCAGCCAAAGTTATCACTCTGATGCCAAAGTGACAACTCCAGAGAGGGCAAAAACACAGGACCTGCGCGTAAACACTATGGAGCGAGAGTAATCACTTTGGGGCGTTGCGCATTATCACTATGAAGCCAAAGTGATAACTTCAGAGAGGCCAAAATCACAGACCTTGCGCGTTATCACTATGGAATGTGCATAATCACTTTGGAATGCTGCGCGTTATCACTATGAAACCATAGTTGTCACTTTGGGCAAAAATTTCTGCACTATAAATAGAATTTGAGAAATTAGGGTACGGAGCTTTTTACATTTCCTTAGATTCTTTTGCCACTTTTGGAGCATTTTGAGAGCTTGGAATCCTTGGGTGATAGCCAGGGGTCCATTATAGGTTTTAATTTCCAATTTCCCTTTGATTCTCATTGATTTTACATTGTTGTTGCTTACATTTCCTTCTTTCATTTATGAAGCCCATCCACATGGAGGGTTAAATTCTCTTGTAATTCCTAGTCAACTCACATGGTTCTTGAATTCTTGGGTTTAATGGCAATATTACTCTCTTTCCTTGGATTTATTAACCCCAATCTCTGAATGAAATGAAATTTGCATGAGGGGAACATTGCTTAATGAACCCTAAATTACCCAAACGAAACTCTAATCCAAAATTGCTTAATTTTGATTAATCTTTGAGATTGCTTAATCTTAGGGATAGAGATTAGAGCCCATTAAGATGCTTAATTTTAATTGGGATGCTAAAGTTAATTTTTGCTTGTTAGATTAACTTAATTCAAGGGAAAAATAGGGGATTATTGAATCATTTGGAAGAATAGTGATAGAACTCATTGATTGACTAGGGATTACTCTTCTTAATTGATTGAATTTTACTAGTTTACATTTTGCTCTTGATTAAAATCTGGAAATTGACAAACCTCCCCCAAATTTACTTGCTTTAAAATATATGTTTACACTTGTTCGATGTATGTTCTCAACCAAAAATTCCTTGGAGACAACCTAGGACAACACCCTAGTATTGCATACATTTCTTTGCATATTTGATGAGGATTAACGACAATCTTTGTGCATAACGAGTAGCAAAATCTCGCATCATCAAATTGGCGCTGTTGCCGGGGAATGTTTGGTGTTAATTTTGCATTGAACTTGTTAGTTGCTCTATTTTAGTGCTCTATTTCTGTTTTTTTGCATTATTACTCTGTTTTTGCTGCACATTTCTGCAGAATTTGTTAGCTTGTGTTGCGTTTTCTTGCAATTAGTTGTAATTTCTTTCCTGTTTTTGTTGCTTAACTTCTTTGCTTCATTTTACTACACATAGACATTAGTTTTCTGCATAATTGTCATCTGATTTTCTTTGCATTTTTGCTGTTTCATCTAGCTTACTTCTTTTCATTCCTTATAATTAGTTTCTAGTGCATGACCAGATCGAATCCTGGAGACTTGTATCCACTTGACCCAGAGATTGATAGAACATTTCATAGTAGCATTAGAACACATAGGAATAGTTTTGAACATTTTAAGGAGTCTTCATCTCCTTCATCTATCTATTCATCACCCCATTCATTAGAATTTGAAATTGAAAAAATGGCTGACAATGAAAGAACATTAAAGGAACTAGTTGCATCGGATGTAACATATCAAACTTTATGCATACAGTATCCTGATATTGATGCTCCTTTTGTTCTAAAAACTGGACTAATACACTTGTTGCCAAGATTTCATGGCCTTGCAGGTGAGGATCCACACAAACACCTCAAGGAGTTCCACATTGTTTGTTCAACCATGAGGCCACAAGGTGTGCCTGAGGAGCATGTCAAATTAAAGGCATTTTTGTTCTCTCTAATAGATGCAGCCAAGGATTGGCTTTACTATCTCCCTCCAGGATCCATTGCTAGTTGGGACAACTTGAAAAGGCTTTTCCTGGAGAAATTTTTCCTAGCATTAAGAGCTGCGTCCATAAGAAAGGAAATATGTGGGATAAGGCAACTTGAAAGAGAGACCCTCTATGAATATTGGGAAAGATTCAAGAGGTTGTGTGCTAGCTGCCCCCATCACCAAATTAGTGATCAATTGTTGATACAATACTTTTATGAGGGACTGCACCCTATGGACCGAAGCATGATAGACGCCGCAAGTGGAGGGGCGTTGGTTGACAAAACTCCGGTTGCAGCTTGTAACCTGATTGAGAACATGGCCACCAACTCCCAATAATTTGCAACAAGGCAAAATTCTTGTGTTACCAGAAATGTGAATGAAGTACAAGTTGCTGAATCTAGTAAGCTGGAACACAAACTTGATGAATTAGCATCCATGGTAAAGCAATTGGCTTCCATGCAAAAGAGTGCTGTTGCATCTTCACCTCCTCCCCCATCCATTCCAGCCATGTTGTGTGGTATTTGCTCAGCTACAGATCACTACACTGATAGCTACCCCACACTACAAGAGTTTGACACTCTAGAAGGTAATCCTCAAGCTTATGCTGCAAACATTTACACTAATAAATTTCCTTTTCCAAATTTGCAGCAACAACCCAATTGGGATCTATCTTCCAATAGATACAACCCAGGCTGGAGGAACCATCCAAATCTAAGATGGGGAAGCAATTCTCAACAACATAACCAGCAACAAGGCATTCAATATCAAGCACATCATACTGGCCCAAATAGACCCCATCAATCCCAACATCAACCACAACAAGCCCAGCACCATCATCAACCAACTTCTTCACAACCAAATGCATCCCAGAAAAATGAACCATCATTGGAGGAGCTCATGAAGCAATTGACCATGAACAACATCACTTTCCAGCAGAGAACTGAGTCTAGTATCAAAACTTTGGAGAATCGAATGGAACAGTTAGCCTCTTCTCTAAACTAGATGCAATCTCAAGGCTCAGGGAACCTCCCTGCACAAACTGTTGTGAATCCCAAAAATGTGAGTGCAATCACCCTGAGGTCTGGGAAAGTGATGCAAGAGCCCACAATGCCCAAAGAGAAGGAAGACTTAAGCTGTACTCCAGCTACAGTTGGTCAAAATAGAGAGGAAATGCCTCAAGAACAACCAGAACCTACTCCTTCCCAACCAAAGGTAGCAGAAAATGTTGAAAGGCCAATTCCTCTACCATTCCCTCAGAGAGTTATTCAGCCAAGTAAAAAGATTGAAGAGGCTGAGAAAGAGATTTTTGAGACCTTCAGGAAGGTAGAGGTGAACATACCTCTACTAGATGCAATCAAGCAAATACCCAAGTACGCCAAGTTCTTGAAAGATTTATGCACCCATAGGAGGCGTCTTAAGGGTAATGAGAATGTAAATATGGGTAGGAATGTGTCTGCACTTTTTGAAAAACAAAGGTCCACAATGCCTGAGAAATGTAAGGACCTAGGAACGTTCACTATCCCATGCATTATTGGTAATAATAGGATTGAGAATGCTATACTAGATTTAGGAGCATCTATAAATGTCATGCCTTTATCCTTTTTTACTTCACTATCTCTTGGCCCTCTACATCCTACAGGTGTGGTTATTCAGTTAGCCAATAGAAGCATAACACACCCAGCTGGGATTGTTGAAGATGTACTAGTAAGGGTGAATGATTTCATCTTCCCAGCCGACTTTTACATTTTGGACATGCAAGAGGGAGAGTCAATGAAGAGTGCTGCACCAATCATATTGGGAAGACCGTTCTTGAAGACCACAAGAACGAAAATTGATGTGCATGCAGGGACATTTACCATGGAGTTTGGGGACAGCATTGTGTGCTTCAACATACTTAATGCTATGAAGCATCCATCTAAAGAACATTATGTCTTCCAAATTGATTTATTTGATGATTTGATAGATGAACAATTCTCTGAATTTTTAGAAACAAATTTTTCTTTTGATTTTACTGAATGTATTGATACTTCTATTTGTGAATATTGTAATAATTCTTCTATGTGTGACTTTTGTGTTTCTGACTTTTTGAATGTGAATTCTGCAAATTCTAATATTGAAGAGATTGACAAATTGATAGGGGAAGAATGTGATGTTTCAAAATCAGCAAGTACAATTGAATCTAACCCCTTTGATTTGAATGTTGCAGAGATTTCTTCTACTGAGAGTGCTAAACCACTTCCTTCTGTGGAGCAACCTCCAGCACTGGAACTTAAACCTTTACCAGAACATCTGAAATATGCCTATCTAGAGGCAAATGAGAAGCTCCCAGTGATAATCTCCACCAAGCTAAATGTAGAACAAGAGGAGAAACTCCTAGAAGTGATTAAGAGGCATAAGAAAGCTATAGGCTGGACCCTTGCTGATATCCCTGGAATTAGCCCCTCTCTTTGTATGCACAGAATATTATTGGAGGAGGGTGCTAAGCCAGTGAGGCAGCCTCAGAGGAGAGTGAATCCCATTATTCTAGACGTGGTGAAGAAGGAGGTCACCAAGTTGCTGCAAGCTGGGATTATCTACCCTATATCAGACAGCACGTGGGTCAGCCCGGTCCAAGTGGTACCAAAGAAATCTAGACTCACTATCGTGAAGAATGAAAAAGATGAGTTAATACCCACCAGAGTCCAGAATAGTTGGAGAGTCTGCATAGACTACAGAAGGCTTAACCAAGCAACCCGGAAGGATCACTTCCCATTATCTTTCATTGATCAAATGTTGGAAAGGTTGGCTGGTAAGTCTTATTATTGTTTTCTTGATGGTTTTTCCGGTTATTTCCAAATTTGCATTGCACCTGAAGACCAGGAAAAAACCACTTTTACATGTCCTTTTGGCACTTTTGCCTATAGGAGAATGCCCTTTGGCTTATGCAATGCCCCAGGAACATTTCAAAGATGTATGTTCAACATTTTTTCTGATTTAGTGGAGCATTGTATAGAAGTTTTCATGGATGATTTTACTGTGTATGGCCCATCTTTCTCTGCATGTTTGAATAATTTGGAACAAGTATTGAAAAGATGCATTGATACTAACCTTGTGCTGAATTTTGAAAAATTTCATTTCATGGTAGAGCAAGGTGTAGTGTTAGGCCATATCATATCTGAAAAGGGAATTAAAGTAGATCTTGCAAAACTTGATGTTATTACACAATTGCCTTACCCCTTTTGCATTCGAGAGGTTCGTGCTTTCCTTGGCTATGCAGGGTTCTACAGGAGATTCATTAAGAACTTCTCCAAAATAACCATTCCCCTGTCCAAGCTTTTGTAAAAGGAGGCTGAGTTCAACTTTGATGAAAAGTGCAAAGAAGTATTTAATATGCTTAAGGAAGCCCTGACCACCACACCCATCATCCAACCTCCAGATTGGACCACACCATTTGAATTAATGTGTGATGCATCCAATTTTGCAGTGGGGGCCGCATTGACACAGCGGGTTGGTAAGTTTTCTCATATCATTTATTATGCTTCTAGAACTTTGGATTTAGCACAATGTAATTATACCACAACTGGAAAAGAATTATTGGCCATAGTTTTTGCACTGGACAAGTTTAGATCATATCTGTTAGGGTCAAAAGTTGTGGTTCTTACTGATCATTCTGCCTTGAAGTATATGCTGAAAAAGACAGATTCTAAGCCCAGACTTATAAGATGGATGCTCTCACTTCAAGATTTTGATTTAGAGATCAAGGATAGAAGTGGAACTCAGAATTTGGTAGCCGACCACCTGAGCAGGATAGAGGGAGTTGTAGACCCTATTCCAATTTTAGATGATTTTCCTGATGAACAACTCTTGGAGTTGTATGCTTCACAGGCACCCTGGTATGCTGATATTGTTAACTTTCTTGCTGCAGGAGTTTTTCCAGCAGGTGCACCAAAGGCTAAAAAGGATAGGATAAAGCGTGATGCCAAACATTACGTTTGGGATGACCCTTATTTATGGAAATTCTGCAGTGACCAAGTCATCAGAAGATGTGTGCCTAATGAAGAAATTCCATCCATACTACAATTCTGTCACGCCTCAGCTGTAGGAGGTCATCAAGGGCCTCAGAGGACAGCAAGAAAGGTGCTGGATGCAGGGCTGTATTGGCCATCTATTTTTAAAGACTCATGGCAAGCATATTCTACCTATGAGAGATGCCAAAGAGCAGGAGGAATAATTACATGGAGACAAGAGATGCCCCAACAACACATTCTCTATTATGACATCTTCGATGTCTGGGGTATTGATTTTATGGGGCCATTCCCCTCCTCTTTTGGTTTTCTTTATATACTCCTTGCTGTTGATTATGTCTCAAAATGGGTGGAAGCTAAAGCCACCAGAACTAATGATGCTAGAGTTGTTACAAAGTTTGTTCGTAGCAACTTATTTTGCAGGTTTAGAATACCTAGGGCCATCATTAGTGATCAAGGAAGTCATTTTTGCAATAGGACTATGGAAGTCTTGTTGAAGAAATATGGAGTTGTACACAAAGTTTCCACTACCTACCACCCACAGACAAATCGGCAGGCCGAGCTCTCTAATAGAGAAATCAAGAAAATACTTAAGAGAGTAGTGCAGCCCCACAAAAAGGACTGGAGTCGCAGGCTTGACGATGCCTTGTGGGCACATAGAACAGCATTCAAGACACCCTTTGGAATGTCACCATACAAGGTGGTCTATGGGAAAGCCTGCCATCTGCCAGTTAAGGTGGAACACAAAGCTTATTGGGCAGTAAAGGCTTACAACATCCATTATGATTCAGCTGGAGAGCAGAGGAAATTACAGCTGCAAGAGTTGGAGGAGCTACGTCTTGAGGCCTATGAGAACTCCAGAATTTATAAGGAAAAGACCAAACAATACCATGATAAGAAGATTTCAAGCAAAGAGTTCTATGTTGGTCAAAAGGTTCTCTTGTTTAATTCTCGTCTTAAACTCATGCCTGGAAAGCTCAAATCAAGGTGGCTTGGACCTTTCACTGTTACAAAGGTGTTTTCCCATGGTGCAGTGGAGATCATGAGTGACTTCACTAGCAAAAGTTTTATGGTGAATGGGCACCGCTTGAAGCCATTCTTGCAAAACTCAGCTACCTTGGAAGAAGTTGAGGAGATTAACTTGATATCACCATGCACCAACCTCCATTCCATCCCTTGGCTCCCATAAATAATTTGATATGCAAGCTAGTGACGTTAAAGAAGCGCTGTGTGAGAGACAACTCATAAGTTGATTAAGATTTATTTTTATTTTTACTTTTATTCTTTGTGGTTCTTTTCATCCAATAAGCATTTTTATGATTGAGCTGTGAATTGAGATGCATTCAACATGATTTTATTATATATTCTTCATTCTTGTTACAGTGGACAGTTTTAAATTTTGAATCTAATTCATGCAGAGACCATAGGAAGTCCCTATGCAACAAGACCTATCCAAGGTGTCCATTTCCATTTCATAGTAGTCACTTTCGTGCTAAGGTAAGTGAATCCACTTCTCTGTAGTTTTCACTTTCAGCCTATAGTGATCACTTTGAAGAGTTTTTTTGGGTCATGGGTCTACACGTCATCACTCCTAGTTCATAGTGAACACGCGTAGATGACTGGAATATAGAAGGCTCTCTGTAGTTATCACTTTGGTTCCATAGTGATAACTACAGAGGCACCTCCGGACTAAATTTAATGCGCGTAGTTACTCCCATCTCATAGTAACTATGCGCAAGCCACTACACCAAAAGCCTTCTCTGTAGTTATCACTTTCACACCATAGTAACTACGCGCAAGCCACTTCACTTGCCAAATACAAATGCGCGTGTTCACTATGGTTTGAAAGTGATAATGCCCGAAACCTATATAAACTGAAAGTGTTCACTCTCGCACTCACCCTCTCTAAACCTCTGAGCGCTCTCACTCTCATCTCCCACCCCCCTTGATTTCCCCTTTTCCCTTTGTTATTTTGTGTTCAAACCTACTCCATTCTGCATTTCTGCAACAATATCAAACTTTTATCCAGGTAAATTTTCCAATTTCATCTCTTTCTGTGTTAGGGTTTATAATGCATAATTTGGGGGATTTTGACCTGGGATTATATACTTTGAAATTTCTGCATGCATCCTGTTAGTTGATGTAGGATTGCTGATTCAAAGGGTTTGGGGGTGCTTAATTGTGATGCATTGTACATTTCACCATTGCTCTAGCCCTAACTTGCTCGCTATCAATTGGAAACTTTGATTTTAACTCTCGTTTGTGGGGTTTTCATGCAAATACTTTCAATTTGATCATGATTATGTGTTTGAAGGGGTTGGGGTACTTTCAGTTGGGACATATGTGGTGTTCCACCATTATCACCCCTAGGGTAGTCACTCTTGTTCGAAATTATAGATAATTGTAAATTCTGATGTAGTGGCAACCACTATAGGTCTGTAATCCATTGATTTTAGCTATGCTCACATGCACAAGGTCTGAAGTCCTATCTTGGATAATTACTGTAAATTGGGAATTCTGTTTTGAGCCTTTGCACTGAAATTATTTTGAACACTGTTATTTGCAATCTGAATTGTTTGTGGAAGGGAATTAAAATTGTGTGCTTGCTTAATGATTCATTCCCCTGTGTATACATTGCCTTGAATAACACTCTGTTGCAATTGTTCTATACTCCCATTTGTCAGACTTTAACAACTGTCACACCATGCATACTTGCATCCCCAAAATTTCAATTCTTCTGCTATAATTCTCACTGTGCCTTACTGCATAGTGGTAAATTCAGAATGCCATTTTCACTCTTTGCACACCTATGTATTTTCATTTCATTTTTGCATTCTAGAATTTAAAGATTGCCCTGCCTGTGCTTGATCCTTTTATGCATAATAATTGTGTTGACAATTCTGATATACACTTGGTTGATCAAAAGGGATTGAGAGTTGTTACTTTGGTTATATGTGTTTTGTATTATTGCTGCATCATAGGTGCCTACTTCTATTTTTAGTAGTGACTATCTTGCATGTTTAATACAATAAGGATTAATTTAATTTTCTGCCTGCATGATATTCACTAGTTCACTGCAGCCATTAGTGTACAAGCATGAAATGCACTTTATTCACTCTGCATTACCTTGACATACTTAGCATATGCATATCTGCTACATACTTTCATTCTCTGCATTGCTGTGCTATTATGTTAATGCATGTCTGGCCCTAATTGCACCCTATTGAGCTTACTTCACCTCTTATACACTCTGAACACACTTATGCTGATCTTTTCTACTCCAAATTAATCACTTTCATTTTGTTGTGCATATTACTTTAATGGAAAGTGGCTAATTAGATTACCCCCATGCATATTTCGTTATTCATGTTGAGCTGCATAACCCCACTGTTCCACTGCATACTGTTTACTATCAAGACTACCCTGTTTGAATTGATTTGTTTAATTTTTCTGCTTCAATTGATTGATGCCCTGTATTTCAGCATAATCACTGTCAACTAGCATAGTAGTCTCTGCAAGTAGAAAGTGAACATATTTGTATTTGTCTGCATAGTTCTTGACATTTTGCTGCCATACAGAATGGTCTGTTACCACTTGTTTGCTTCATGTGCACTTATTTTCAATTTGCTGCATCATTGCCTATGTCCAATTTGGTTGTCTTAATGCTGTTTTGCCTGAACCGTAATGTGATCACCTTGCATTGTATCATATTCCTAATGTTCTGGTTTGCTGTCTCAATTAGTTGAATATTATTTTGTTTGATATACATCATTCCTACAGAATATCTAACACAGATTTCCCTTTTCTCTGCAGCAAAAATGGTCAACACACCAAGAAAGAGTACTCCAAGGTCCAAGAGGGCCAAAACAGCTGGTGCCTCTTCCTCTGCACCTCCTCCTAACCATGACCAGAGGTTTAGGTCCTTGGAACATAAAGAATATTTTAAAACAAATATCCTAAGAAGGAAGCTGGTGCAGGACCGTAACTTTGAGATTCAAGGAGGCACCTATCCCCAATTTGAGGAGGAGATTCAGAGAAGAGGACGGGACCTTTTTACAACCTGTGCTGGAAATGGGTGGAAGGGAATCACCCAAGAGTTCTTCGCCAATGCAATGAGGATTAAAAGCGACACTCTCCTTCCCAGACATAGCATAGTGAGGGGAAAACTGATCAACTTCACCCCCTCCAACATCCAAAGAGTTCTGAATATCCCAACTGTGCATAAGTCAGCTAGCCAACTGGACTTTACAACCTTCAGCATCTAAGAGGATAAGGACTACAAGCCTATCCTTGAAACTTTTTGCAAAGAAGGTGAGAATTGGGAGTTTGACTGCAAGATGCAACCCAAGAACTTGACCACCAAGCACCTCATCCCTGCAACAAAAATCTGGAGTGTCTTCATCCTCAGTTCTTTCATGCCGGTCCTCCATTCGTCTACCTTAGCAGTGAAGCGAGCAGAGCTTATTTATGCCATTCTGACAGGAATGCCCATCCATGTGGGTGAGGTAATCAGCAGTGCCATTATGGACATCTTGAGCAGAAGTAGAGATTCCATGGGTTTCCCATCCATCATCACCATGCTGTGCCAAGACGCTGGGGTAGATTTTGGGGACTACCTGCAGAAGATTAGAGCAGCCCCTCCTATTACTACTGCAATGGTGAAGGACTTCTTCAAACCCAGAAAGAATGCTAACCCAGGACTATCTCTACTAGCTGATTACAGGAGGGATACTCCAATGAGGATGAGGGAGCAGATGAAGCAGCTTGCTCTGAGGCAGGATTCCATTCATGTTGGGCAGAAGGCCCTCATGACTCTGATGGACACTATGCTGCTGAATATATGAAGCTCCTACTTTCAGTGCCCCTTACCTATGAGCAGCAGTCCAGAGTGACCTTCCACCCTTTCCTCCACCTGCCCCTACCAGAGCTGAAGCCGATGACAACAGCTCTAGTACCTCCGATGACGACCTTCCAGCAGCAGCAGAAGAAGATGATGATGATTCTTCCTTTTCCAGCTCCGATGAAGATGCTATCTAGTCTTAGTTTTTTCTTTTTCACTGCACACACTTTTCACTCACATTCTATTATTTCCCTGTATTTACTGCTAACCATCAATTCCTTGTAAATATCGTACATTTCAGTTTCCACATTTACTGCTTTATTTTCTTATTGTTCCTCTTAATTTGAACATCTCCAACATTTTTGTTTATATATATCTATTCTATTTTCTGGCTTTATATTTGCTCCCTATACTGAATTCTATGTATATTTGTGCAGAAAGTGCCCTCAGTTCCATCAAGAGGAGCATGAATTTGACCCCTGAGTTGTGATTCTACTTTCTATGAAAGGGGGGTGATCTCCTTACCTCTGTTTCCATTGTTCTTAGTCTAATTTTCTTGCACAGTGTTAAATGAAAATACAAAAATATTTTCCTTATCTCTCTTTTAATACAGTCCAGTTTTGTAATTCCATAGTTATATTTTGATTGCACTTCCCATTCAACTCATGATCATCCTTTGTTTTTGAATATTTTCGTTCCTACCATGCTGCGCATATTTTCTTGTAAGGTGAATTGTAATCACATATTGTTAAGTAATTATCACCTTTCACCATGGTAGAGAATTGAGCCTTTAAATTCCTTTCTGTGTGCAATTTACATGTATATTTACATTCATCTTCTAGAATTTGTCATGCTTCTTAATTGAATATGCATTGTGCAATCTTCCATCTAGCTGATTGAGGCCATCTTTGCACGCATCCACCAACCCTTCAACACCTTTACACCTAACTTCCCTTGTTTTACATTCCTTCTTTTGCCAAACTTAATCTGCAAAAACATCTTCCTTCCCTTAATAGAGGTATTTCTTTTGAGTTGCATCAAGAGTGAATGCAATAAATTAAGTTTGGGGTGCTGATTATGATTGTAGTTGCTTGAGGACAAGCAAGCTCTCAAGTTTGGGGTGGTGAGGATTTTACATGTCAATATTACATGTAAAAAAAAATGATGATGGAAGAAAAAGAAAAAGAAAAAGAAAAATATAGCAAGTCATTTTGATAGAGAAAGAATTCTCCACCTAAGGCAAAGTAAATGAAAAATATGGTGAAAGAGTGCTTGAATATCATTTGCTGCATCATTTTATGCATTCCACTCTTAGTTATTATACTCACTCACTTAAAGGAATTCCCTCCTCTTAAAAACTCACTTGAACTTTTGACCCTCCTTGATTAACATTTTGACCTAACTTAATACATTTGTGACCAACAAAGTCCTCTTGATAGGTGGTTCTTTGTATCTAGGCAAAGGAGATTGAGAACATGGGCAAGCATATGGTAGAGTGAGGCAAACTGCATAAATTAAGGGAAAACACTTAGCCTAAAATATGGAGGAGTGAAGAGTGAAACACCATATTTCGAGTTAGATAATTTCTTTGCATTGTGTGGATTACATGAAACCTTGCTAGATTTTTGGCTCAGTTTAGTGGGACTTTGCTTGGAATTAATTGAATTGAGCATGATTTCCTTGTTGAATGAATCCATGATTGTGGAAACATTGGAAGTGTCAATTAGAGTTTAATTTTGGAATGCAAATTTTGAAAGAAAATTTTTGGATAAATCTAACCCTCTTACAATTAACTTTATTGAATTTTGATTTGCTTGAGGACAAGCAAAAGTTTAAGTTTGGGGTTATGATGAATCCACATTTTATTGGATTTTTACTGTTTCTTAATAGAAAAGAGTAAACTTAGGGTTGTAAATAACATAAAAATATCATTTTGGTCAATTTATAATAGATTTCTTAATTTTAGGTTAATTTACATTGATTTACATAGATATAGTTTGTAATTTTGATCATTTGAATAATTGTGCAGGAGTTACTAGACTTTTTCCATGGATTTTTAGCATTTGAAAAAGTTTGAGGTGAAAGTGATCACTTTGGAGTCCATAGTGAACACTACAGCAAGCTTGTTCCAGAAAGGCAGACCAGAGTGATCACTATGAACCCATAGTGACAACTCCAGAAAGGCCAAAAAGTACAAGATCCTGCGTATAGCTACTATGGAACCATAGTAGGCACTCTGGAGCAGCCACAGTTATCACTCTGATGCTTAGTGACAACTCCAGAGAGGGCAAAAACACAGGACCTGCGCGTAAACATGGAGCGAGAGTAATCACTTTGGGGCGTTGCGCATTATCACCATGAAGCCAAAGTGATAACTCCAGAGAGGCCAAAATCACAGACCTTGTGCGTTATCACTATGGAATGTGCGTTATCACTTTGGAATGCTGCGCGTTATCACTATGAAACCATAGTTGTCACTTTGGGCAAAAATTTATGCACTATAAATAGAATTTGAGAAATTAGGGTACAGAGCTTTTTACATTTCCTTAGATTCTTTTGCCACTTTTGGAGCATTTTGAGAGCTTGGAATCCTTGGGTGACAGCCAGGGGTCCATTATAGGTTTTAATTTCCAATTTCCCTTTGATTCTCATTGATTTTACGTTGTTGTTGCTTACGTTTCTGCATTTCCTTCTTTCATTTGTGAAGCCCATCCACATGGAGGGCTAAATTCTCTTATAATTCCTAGTCAACTCACATGGTTCTTGAATTCTTGGGTTTAATGGCAATGTTACTCTTTCTTTCCTTGGATTTATTAACCCCAATCTCTGAATGAAATGAAATTTGCATGAGGGGAACATTGCTTAATGAACCCTTGGGTTTAATTTTCGCTTGTTAGATAAACTTAATTCAAGGGAAAAATAGGGGATTATTGAATCATTTGGAAGAATAGTGATAGAACTCATTGATTGACTAGGGATTACTCTTCTTAATTGATTGAATTTTACTAGTTTACATTTTGCTCTTGATTAAAATTTGGAAATTGACAAACCTCCCCCCAATTTACTTGCTTTAAAATATATGTTTACACTTGTTCGATGTATGTTCTCAACCAAAAATTCCTTGGAGACAACCTAGGACAACACCCTAGTATTGCATACATTTCTTTGCATATTTGATGAGGATTAACGACAATCTTTGTGTATAACGAGTAGCAAAAACTCGCATCATCAAAGATATATCAAAGAAGGAGGGGTAAATGGGGAATGGTAATACAGGAGGCCGTTACGCTAGATTCTAACAAATCAGCACACGTGGCGAGGTCAAGGGGGAAAGATTCGGGGGAAGGAGAGATAATATAGGCAGGAGAAGCAGATGACAGAAGTAGGAAATATCTGGAACTGCCGAACCTTCAAGTAGTCCAAGATTTTTTTCTATTTGATTTGGTGGGGTAGACATGATTCTGGGGTACGAATGGCTTAAAAGTGTAGGGAAGTTCAGTACTGACTTGTGGCAGCACTTGATTGAGGTGCAGAAGGATGGAAGGATCATTGAGATCAAGGGGCATATGGGGTTGTCCAGAACCGTGGCCTCACTCAAGGCTATAAGAAAGGAGTTGAGGGGTGAAACATAAGCTTATTATGTAGAATTGGGCATGATGACCATGGGCTACACTGAGGCTTTGAGGGAGTTATTAAGAGAGTTTGGAGACTTATTCAAGGAAGGAACTTTCCTTCCACCAGAGAGGGAGTGCGACCATGCCATAGTCTTGAAGGAAGGAGCTACCATCCCTAATATTCGGCCTTATTGACACCCGCATCATCACAAAGAGGAGATTAAAAAATTTGTGAAGGACATGCTTGTAGCAGCGATGATTAGGCTAAGCACCAACCCCTACTCTAGCCCTCTTATTCTAGTAAAAAAGAAAGATAGAAGCTGGCATTTTTGCATGGACTATTTCACCCTTAATAGCATCACCATTTCAAATAAATTTCCAATCCCCGTTATTGAGAAGCTTTTGGATGAGATGAGAGGGGCAACAATTTTTTCCAAGCTCGACTTGAAATCTGGATACCACTAGATATGTATGAGACCTGAAAACATCCCTAAGACCGCATTCCTGATACACGAGGGGCACTACGAGTATGTGGTCATGCCCTTCGGACTAACCAATGCTCCCTTTACCTTTTAAGCACTGATGAATCAGGTTTTTAAGCCGTATTCACGTAAATTTGTGTTAGTTTTTTTTATGATATTCTAGTGTATAGCGCAGATTATGCATCACACGTTAGTCACTTGCGCTTGGTTCTTCAACAACTGAGAAAGCAGGAGTTGTGGGTTAACAGCAAGAAGTGCAGTTTTGGAGAATCACATTTAGAATATTTGGGACATGTTATTTCCTCTGCGGGAATCTCCGCTAACCCTGCCAAGGTATCTCTGCCAGGAGACAATGGCCCGAACCAAAAGACCTCCGAAGTTTGAGGGGGTTTTTTGGGCTTAACAGGATATTACCGCTGGTTTGTAAGCAATTATGGAATTATTGCAAGACCCCTAACGCAGTTACTTAAGAAAAATAGCTTCAAGTGGTCAGAGGAGGTGCAAGCAGCATTTGAGAAGCTGAAAAGGGAAATAGAGGGGTTGCCTACCTTAGCAATGCCAAACTTTGATTTGCCATTTATGGTGGAAACAGACACCTCAGGCCATGGTTTAGGTGCAGTCCTAATGCAACAGGGATGACCCTTAGCCTTTATTAGCCAAGCTCTATCGGATCAAAACAAAGCAAAATCAGTTTATGAGTAGGAATTAATGGCAATCGTGTTTGCTGTCCAGAAGTGGCAACAATATCTTCTAGGCCATCGCTTCATTATTCGAACTGATCAAAAGAGTCTCAAGTTTTTATTGGAGCAACGTGTGTTGGTGGGAGAGCAACTGATGTAGGTCACCAAATTTATGAGCTTTGACTTTGAAATTTAGTACAAACTAGGAAGAGAGAACAGAGCAGCTGATGCATTGTCCCGAGTCATGACTTATAGTGCCATATCAATGGTTACCAATGCTGATTTAGTGGAGTTAGCTGAAGAGGTTTTGGAAGATGACCAGTTAAGGGGAATCATGTAGCAGTGACAAATCCTAATTCCCACCCACATTATTTGGTATCCCAGGGCTGTTTATGGTATAAGCAAAGGCTAGTTTTGCCTAAGAACTCTACCTGAATCCCATTGATTGAGGGAATTCCATTCGTCACCTTGGGGTGGTCATTCTGGAGTGACAATGACTTACAACAGGCTGGCCATGATTTTTTATTGGACTGGGCTAAAACAAGATGTAGAAAGGACTGTGTCTAAATGTCAAGTGTGCCAACAGAATAAGCATGAGACATTGAAACCAACAGGCTTCTTCAACCTTTACCAATTTTGAAGCACGTATGGGAAGACATTTCAATGGATTTTATTGGAGGATTACCTAAGGCCAAGGCAGCAGATAACATTATGGTGGTGGTGGACAGGTTGAGCAAATATGCCCATTTCATTCCTTTACTTCATCCCTATTCCTCTAAGGATGTAGCAGCTGTGTTTATGAAGGAAGTTGTGCATCTACATGGATTTTCCAAATCCATAGTGTCAGACAGGGACAAAATTTTTATTTATTCATTTTGGAAGAAGCTCTTTTGTCTTTCAGGTACAAGGCTGAAATTCATTTCCACATACCATCCTCAAACGGATGGCCAGACGGAAGTAACTAACCACACCATTGAAGCATACCTAAGATGCTTTGTTAATGATCACCCTCGTCAATGGGTGAAATGGTTACCGTGGGGGGAGTTTTGGTTTAATTCCTCATTTAATGCTTCCATCAAAATGACCCCTTTTAAGGCATTGTAAGGTCGGGACCTTCCCATGGTTATTCCCTACTGTCAGGACAACACCATTGTTAATGAAGTAGACCAGCTGCTACAGTGTCGAGACAGTATCATAGAGGAGCTTAAACAACACTTAATTAAAGCACAACTGAGAATGAAATAGCAAGTAGACAGAGGACGACGAGAAGTGGAACTTCATATTGGGGATATGGTGTATCTGAAAGCCCGCCCTTACAAATTAAAATCATTGGCCAGAAATACCAATGAAAAATTGAGCCCAAAGTTCTATGGTCCCTTCTGCATGGAAAATCGAATAGAAGCTGTTGCTTATAAATTAATGTTGCCCAAATCGTCACGTTTGCACCCCATCTTTCATGTGTCCCAGCTTAAGAGAGCCCCTCTAACCAGTCAAGTCAGCCAAGCCTTCCCTCCATTTCTGACAGATGAGCTAGAGTTACAAGTAGAGCTAGAAAGGGTGTTGGATGCCCGAAAATTATTAAATGGGCGTTGGGAGGTTTTGATTAAATGGATGAATTTGCCTAAAGAAGATAGAACTTGGGAGGAATTTGACATGCCCAGGTTGTGTTTCCCCATTTTAACCTTAAGGACCAGGTACCTCTCAATGGAGGAGGTATTGTTGAGTCTAAACCAATTGGACCCCTATTAAAGATTGATGAATCCACATTTTATTAGATTTTTACTTGTTATTTTAATGTTTCTTAATAGAAAAGAGTAAACTTAGGGTTGTAAATAACATAAAAATATCATTTTGGTCAATTTATAATAGATTTCTTAATTTTAGGTTAATTTACATTGATTTACATAGATATAGTTTGTAATTTTGATCATTTGAATAATTGTGCAGGAGTTACTAGACTTTTTCCATGGACTTTTAGCATTTGAGAAAGTTTGAGGTGAAAGTGATCACTTTGGAGTCTATAGTGAACACTACAAGCAAGCTTGTTCCGTAAAAGGTAGACTAGAGTGATCACTATGAACCCATAGTGACAACTCCAGGAAGGCCAAAAAGTACAAGATCCTGCACGTAGCTACTATGGAACCATAGTAGACACTCTAGAGCAGCCAAAGTTATCACTCTGATGCCAAAGTGACAACTCCAGAGAGGGCAAAAACACAGGACCTGCGCGTAAACACTATGGAGCGAGAGTAATCACTTTGGGGCGTTGCGCATTATCACTATGAAGCCAAAGTGATAACTTCAGAGAGGCCAAAATCACAGACCTTGCGCGTTATCACTATGGAATGTGCATAATCACTTTGGAATGCTGCGCGTTATCACTATGAAACCATAGTTGTCACTTTGGGCAAAAATTTCTGCACTATAAATAGAATTTGAGAAATTAGGGTACGGAGCTTTTTACATTTCCTTAGATTCTTTTGCCACTTTTGGAGCATTTTGAGAGCTTGGAATCCTTGGGTGATAGCCAGGGGTCCATTATAGGTTTTAATTTCCAATTTCCCTTTGATTCTCATTGATTTTACATTGTTGTTGCTTACGTTTTTTGCATTTCCTTCTTTCATTTATGAAGCCCATCCACATAGAGGGCTAAATTCTCTTGTAATTCCTAGTCAACTCACATGGTTCTTGAATTCTTGGGTTTAATGGCAATATTACTCTCTTTCCTTGGATTTATTAACCCCAATCTCTGAATGAAATGAAATTTGCATGAGGGGAACATTGCTTAATGAACCCTAAATTACCCAAACGAAACTCTAATCCAAAATTGCTTAATTTTGATTAATCTTTGAGATTGCTTAATCTTAGGGATAGAGATTAGAGCCCATTAAGATGCTTAATTTTAATTGGGATGCTAAAGTTAATTTTTGCTTGTTAGATTAACTTAATTCAAGGGAAAAATAGGGGATTATTGAATCATTTGGAAGAATAGTGATAGAACTCATTGATTGACTAGGGATTACTCTTCTTAATTGATTGAATTTTACTAGTTTACATTTTGCTCTTGATTAAAATCTGGAAATTGACAAACCTCCCCCAAATTTACTTGCTTTAAAATATATGTTTACACTTGTTCGATGTATGTTCTCAACCAAAAATTCCTTGGAGACAACCTAGGACAACACCCTAGTATCGCATACATTTCTTTGCATATTTGATGAGGATTAACGACAGTCTTTGTGCATAACGAGTAGCAAAAACTCGCATCATCAAAGATATATCAAAGAAGGAGGGGTAAATGGGGAATGGTAATACAGGAGGCCGTTACGCTAGATTCTAACAAATCAGCACACGTGGCGAGGTCAAGGGGGAAAGATTCGGGGGAAGGAGAGATAATATAGGCAGGAGAAGCAGATGACAGAAGTAGGAAATATCTGGAAGGTCTTTGGAGGGATAGCCCAGGCCATAGGAAGGTTTCTTACTGGTTATTGGATTGCTGCTGTCTGTTTTCCTTTTTTTCTATTTTCCATTATCTTGATTGTAATACCAGTTGCCCTGTGTTGGCTCTGTTTATTCAATAAAAACCTCAGCTCCTATCAGATTCCAAATAAAGACAATCACAAGGGTTGTAGAACCTTCTAACCACATGTGTTATGTGGGTTTGCAAATCAATGGGCTATGAGAGGATAATTCAATTGGAGCTCTTAACTGAGGAAGATGCATGGACCTTGTTCAAAAAGCATGCTAATATAAGTGACAGTTCCTCTAAACATTTTTTGGATAAGGGACGTGATATTACCAAAGAATGCAAAGGGTTACCAGTGGCAATAGCAGCCATTGCTAGTAGTTTAAAAGGTGAACAACGTTTGGAAGAGTGGAAATCAACTTTAAAATCCTTGGAGAAGTCTATGCCAATGCATGGTGTTGATGAAAATTTGGTTGAAGTTTATAAATGTTTGAGGTATAGTTATGTTAATTTGAAGAATGAAGAAGCCAAGAAACTATTCCTCTTATGTTCTATGTTTAAAGAAGATGAAGAACTTTCTAATGAAACTTTAACCAGATTTGGCATTGGAACAGGCCTTATTGGTGAAGTGGATGGCAAATATGATGAAGTTAGAAACCAAGTAGTTGTTGCCAAGAATAAACTTGTAGATTCTTGTTTATTGCTGAAGGGTGGGAATGAAAGAGGGAAAATGCATGACTTGGTTTGTGAAGTGGCCTTATGGATAGCTAATGAAGAAATTCAAGCAGTAAATGTGTCCAACAAAAATCAGAAGTTATTGCTTGAGAAGCGGAAGAATATTAAATATTTGTTATGCGAAGGGAAGAGTATGGATGTATTTTTGTGTGAGTTTGATAGCTCTAAACTTGAGATTCTAAATGTCAGCATAGATAAACAGCGAGATTCTCTGAAAGTCCCATATTCATTCTTTGAAAATATGACAGAACTTCGAGTTTTGCATTTGTCAGTTAAGACATGGACTTTAACTTTTCTATCATTACCACAGTCATTCCAATTTACGAATATTCGATCTCTAATCCTTAAAAAGTTCTACTTGCGAGACTTCTCTTTTCTGAAAAACATACCAAATCTTGAGACTCTTGATTTGGTTTTCTGTCTTATTAATAAATTACCACGTGAAATTGCAAATCTGGAGAAACTTAGAGTGCTATATTTAAGAGGTGGTAGTGTTGAAAATTTGAATTCATTTGAAGTGATTGGAAGGTGCTCATCACTTGAAGAATTGTACGTTGTCGGTTCGTATCGCACGTTTGATATTTCTGCAGTGCATGAAAAAATAACCTTTCCTGCATTCCAAAGGTACATTATGAGTGACTTTCATACAAGGGTGGATGAATCGTTGTCAAAATGTGTGGCCATTCCGAAGATTGATGCTATTTACTCAGAAGTGACATTCAAGCATTTGGTGCAAACATTCGAACTTCTTCATCTACAAGAAATCAAGGGGGAATGGACAAATCTCATACCTGATATTGTTCCCATTGATAAAGGTATGAATGACTTAGTTCATCTTTATTTATCACGTAGTCCACAATTGTGGTGTCTCATTGACACTATGCACATTGATTCTCTTAGCCAAAGTTTCTTCTTCAAGTTGATTAAGCTAGAAATTCATGAATTGGAAAATTTGGAAAAACTATGCAATGGTCCCTTTCCCTTTTACTTTCTAAACAATTTATAGAGGCTAGATATCCGTGAGTGTATAAATTTGAGAAGCATAATGTTTAAGAGCAAGCTAAACCTCTGCAATCTTAAGACCATGATACTGTACAATTGCCCAAAATTGGTATCCCTATTTCAACTGTCAACTTGTCAAAGCCTCTTGCTTTTGGAAGAACTGTCCATAGAAAATTGTGAGCAACTGAAAAACATAATAGCAGATGAAAGAGTAAATGAAGGATTGAAGGAAGAGATTGTTGATGGTGAGAATGATCACAAGAGTTGTGGCTCAATGTTTTCAAATCTGAAAACTCTAAATGTTCGTAATTGTCCCTAATTGGAATATATACTTCCAAATCTTTCAAGTCAAGTTGTTCCATTGCCAGAAACTATCAGAACAAATGGTTGTGATGAGCTGAAATACATATTTCATCAATACCAACATAAACATGTGTTGTTCGCAATCTAATACTAGCAAGTGCACTAGGATTGCAGCAAGTAATGAGTAAAATTAAGATCTAAATATCATCTCCACAGGGAATTTAGATTTCAAGTACCACTTCATAGAATTATAACCATTTGAGCCATACAAATTCGAAAGAAGAGTTGTAACATGTAATAACAACAAACCAGAACAATTAGGAGTAAAAGAAACTTGTAGAAAACAGAACAATGAACAAACAATTATGTGATAACAGAGAGAGAAACCATAGCTAGGGAATTGCTTCACTAAAACTCCAATGTTTAATCAATGAAGTTCTGAATTAGCAAGCAGGTGGAAAGAATGAAAATCAGTTCACGTTATATTATTCAAAGGTTAATTCCTTAACTCAGTGAACCTAACATTCAATTAAACCATTTTAATACCTTAGATCTGATTCAATTCAATATTGCTTTAAGTGTAAGAAACCAGAAGATTGCAAGATAAAAGTCTCCTATCCCTAAGAAAACTATAATCTCGGTGATTGGTTCAGATCTGAAGAGCAAATTCAATTTCCATTGACAAGAGTTCCTCTGAAATTAGTTAATCAAATTTTCATTTAATTACTATGTAAAATGCAGAATCAATCACTCAATCTATTCCAACGCTTGAAATTCATATCCAAAATCAATTCAACATGTTCGTTTCAGATCTACAATCCCTAACTATGAAGAAATTACACAGCCATGACAGCAGAGAAAGAAAAAGAAAGAGAAGAAGAAACTCAGAATCGCCATGGAAGCTTGCTCCACTCCAATGTCTCTTTGTGAAGCTCCAAGATCGGAATCCTCACTCCTCTCTCTCACTTCCTCTAACGAGAATCTAACTAACAAAACTGAAAAATGAACAGAATCTCTCAATTCTGGAACGTTTCTGGTATTTATAAAATTTCTCAGATTTGCGTGTCATCACTTTTATGAGAAATAGTAGCTACGCAGAATGTTTATGGTTGTGCGTTAACACTTTTATGAGAAAAAGTGGCCACGTGCAACTTTCCTGGTATTGAGGGGCTCTCTGGAACTATCACTCTTGCTGATAAAAGTGACAACGCAGAGCTCAAGTGGTTGCGCGTGATCATTCTTATGAATAAAAGTGATTACGCGCAACTCGCCAAGTTGAAGGCTATCTGAAATGCTCACTTTTGATGATAATAGTGGTTACGCGAAGCTTTCCTGATATTTTGCCTCTCTGTAATGCTTACTTTTAATGATAAAAGTGGTAACGCCCAGGTTTCACTTCTTCTTTGAGCTCTAGAGTGATCACTTTCACTGACAATAGTGATCACGCCCAGTCTGCACTTTCTTGCTCTTGTGTTTTTGGAGTTCAGACTTGCTTCTTTCCTCTTCCTTGTCATCAAGCCTCCATTTTCATGATCCTTGCTCAAATTATTCCTTCAAAAACAAGATTAAAAACTTAATTCCCAAGCAAAAATTTCACAATTGCTAAGATAACTACAAATTTAAACAAAACTTCAATTCCTTCTCTTTTTCTGAGTTTTTCTACTTTCTTCACATATTTTTCTTATCAAATGTGTTAGAATTATGCTAAAATATCAGTAAAAATATGGATTCATCACTACCCCAAACTTAAATTTTTGCTTGTCCTTAAGTAAATCAAACTAAACCAAGGGTAATTCCTCCATTCTTCAAGAATCATCTCACAAACTGTTTTTCTAAGATTTGCAATTTACAGTTCTGTGTTTTCTGCATAATTTTTATTTAAGATGTTTATCCAATTACTCACCATTGCAATCACAATGCAGTCATCAAATTTTAAGCGAGAATTGCTATCTAAGTTCATATATATCAGCCAAGTTCATGTGAGAAACATTAAGAAGCGTGATCACTTCTCACTAGACAGTGTTTCTCTCATTGCTCAACAGTGTTTAGGTACTGTTTTTTCTCTTTAATCATCAATTCAACTACACTCTACCATATGCTTGCCCAATTTCTCCATCTCTTCTGCTTAGTATAGTCAATCACGCATCAAGAGGTCTTTTTGCAGGTTATAATCAAGGCTTAGGTTAAGGTAGATACTGACAAAATAGGAAGCAAATGCAATTTCAAAAAAATCAGAGGCATTTTGAGTGAATGGCTGAAAAACTAACCTGGTTTTGCATCATTTCTCACTAACTTCCTCAATATTACAGCAAACAATTTGTTTTTGTGCAACAGATTTTTCGTATGGATTTTTCTTTCTTTGCTTTCATGAGTTCAAATTTTCTTTTTCTGCAACATTTTGCTGTAATTCTTTTTCTCTTGAAGTCATATTTTTTTTCACTTTTCAGAATTTCCTGCAGCCAGTTTTGCTGCATAATTTCTTTATTTTTCTGCAGCACTGTATTTTTATTTTCTGACTTTAGATAGCCTGTTATTCCCCTACCCCAAACTTATAAATTTGCTTGTCCTCAAGCAACACAGAATGGATGCTACCCCAAACTTAGTTTTAAAGCTCATTCTTGATTAAACTCACTATGCCTCTGATTAATTGAATGGTAAAATTGATTTTTCAGCAGGGTTTGTAATGAAGTTAATTCAAGAAAAAGGAATATTAAGTTCAAATGGGTGAACTAGGGCATATAAGCATAAGGGAAGGTATTTAGGCTGACTAAGTATATCAAACATGGCCTCCATCATTGTGTGAAAACTGTAAACATCCATATTCAATTAAGAACAAGGGCAAGTTCTAGAGAATGGAGCCAAATATGATTAATCACACAAGAAAAAGAAATAGACAGCTCAAGTCTCACTAGGCATTTATAAGTGATCATGTGGATTAATGAAAACGCAATGAACTTTTCAGAAATATATGCACTTAGTGGCAACTGCCTCATTTTTGAAAATACAAGTGTGATCTCATTTTGAAAATGGGAAAAACAACTTAAAAAGAATTTCAAATAGAATTCACAAAATTTTTCAATCCTCTTGCATTTAATTCGCAGAAAACAGCTCCTAATCTATCTTATTATCAGTAAATGTCTAGTGTATTGTGTAGCTAACACATGAATTAAGAGGTAAGGAATAACCCCCCTTTCATGGCAGCTTGTGCAGGTGTCATCATCCAATGTGTGTGAGTGTTGTGTGTGTGACATTCTCTGCACAAAACATCAGAATTCCATCAATGATCAGTAATAGAAAGGGATTAAAACTGCAGAATTAATTAACTGAACAGAAAATGATTGTCATTACAACTAAAAACATTAAAAATTGTTCTGAACAACTACTAAATTTACAGACTTTTAAAAGAAAAACAACAAAAATAAAATTCCTATTCTATTCTTCTGCACTATCTTCATCTGCTAAACTTTTTTCTTCAGAACCTTCCTCTTCTTCTTCTTCTTCTTCCACTACTTCTTCAAATGTTGGCTAAGGAAAATGGGTTCTGTAGATTGGCATATTCTTGAACACAGAAGAACGAAGGCACTGAGCATTCTCTGCCAAATCTGGAGTGTGATACATTTCATCTTTGGTCATTCCCAATTTCTGACCAATATTCAGCATTATGCATTTCATTAGCATAACTTCAGCTTTTAGGCTATTGTAAAGCTCAGTCTGCCTTTCAGCCAATTGATTCTGCCCTTCAGCTAGTTGCTTTAGAGTATCCTTCATCATCATAGGCTTCTATTTCTTGTATTGTGAAGGAATTGGAGCTGCAGAAGTGCAGGAGACAGTAGTATAAATCCCTTTTATCACAGTTGCAGAAATGGATGGTGCAGCTCTGATCTTCTCTTGGTAATCTCCAAATTCTACTCCTGCATCTTCACAACGCAAAGTGATGACTGAGGGAAAAGCCAATGAATCCCTTTTTGTATTCAGGATGCCCAAAATGCAGTCACTTATAACTGCTCCCACATCTATGTAGATGTCAAAGACTCTGGCAAACAGCAAAGCAGCCCTTTTGACAGCCAGTGTGGAGCTATGTTTGACAGGCATGAATGAGTTCAAGATAAACATGCTCCACACTTTGGAAAAGGGCAGCAGATTCTTAGTGATGATGTGCTTTGTCTTCTTAGATTGGTTCAGCTCCCATATGGTGCCTAGTTAACCAATCCTTTCTAGAATCTGCACAAAATCAATATCTGGACTTTCCTTAAATAATTTGAAGTCCAACTCTGCAGCATGTTGTGCAGAGTTGATTTCCAGCACCCTGTTGATATTTGCTAGTGAGAAGTTAATCCTCTTTCCTTTGACCATGGAGCTGAAGTTAGGGATTCGATTTCCCTTAAATCTCATGGCATTAGCATAGAATTCCTGAGTTATTTCCCTCCAACCTAGGCCAGCTGTTGCACAGAAAAATTCCCAGCTTCTTCTTTGAATTTCCTCTTTGAATTCTGGATAATTATTCCCAACTATTTGGAATGCTCTATCGGGAATAATTTTCCTTCTCAAAATTTTGGCTCTGAAAAAGTTTTCATGAGCCAAACTTCTGAATCTAGGGTTATGTGTGGCAGGTGGTGAAGATCCTGAAGGTGCAGTTGTTCTTGGTTGAGGTGATGGGGAAGGTGAAGGTGCAGGGGATCTTGTCTGAGGTGGTGGAGAAGGTGAAGGTGAAGGTGATCTTGGTTGAGGTGGGTCAGAGATTTAAATAGGTGAGGAACTTGAGACACCATCAGTTCTGGCTCTCTTTGCTGTTACAGCTTGAAGATTTCTGCTGGATCTTCTTTTTGGAGTTGTGGAAGATGCAGCTTGCTTCTTCTTAGGAGTGGTAGAAGATGCAGCTTGCTTCTTCTTAGGAGGGCCCACGGGTGTATTGAAGGAAGTTCTGACCATTTTTCAATTTCTGCAAAAGGAAATGTAAAATTTTAACACATGATATTTCTATGCTTGCAGAAAATTCCAGTAATCAGTTTACAGACATTCATTGTTTAACCTATGCTCATGCAGATTACTGTTAAGATAAAATCCAACATTCAAGTACCTATACCCAGCTGCACAAACTTAAGCATTCACAGTGAAAGCATATAAAGTTTTGCTGCAGTCATTCAGAGTGCACACTTTTAGAAAATATCAGGTTAATACAGACAGATTATTACAAGTTTTGATCACTTTTCAAAACAATTATTTTACTGTTACCAAAAATTTATAGGTTTTTAGCCAGTTTTCAACCAAATATGCACTTCAGTTCTTCCCAGTTTAATGTCTAATTCAATTTCACCACAGTTATGCATTCTAATTTCCAATTCCCCATTTTCAGAAAATTTTGTTGCTATCAATTCAGACTCTGCAGAGATTTGGTTCATATAGTGCAATGTGATTTCAACTATCCCATCAAATTAGCATGCATGATAGGGAACGCCTATTTAGTGTATTATCCATTCTATCATTGAACCAACTAGCCTCAGAACATGAATTCAAGTCTGCTATTAGAATATGTATTATATAGATGCAGTAGTACAAATGCACAACATTAATCAATCAAATTCAGAGGAATTTCAATTATTCCTACTTTAGAAATTCAGAATGCGTTCACTATCACAAATAAATAGGGTAATGCAGAGTAATATTTTCAGGTTTCAACCACTTTTCATACATAGTTTTGCAACTCAATCATTTTCAGCAGAAAGCTATTTTATCAAAGTAATGTGGAGTTTATTGTCCTGGTATTTTTCAAGCATTCGATTGTATTACAAGTAACATATGGTTGCAGTTAATCTCATTCAACAATCTCAGTTCAAACATTTTCACTGACGTCTTTTTAGGTCATCCCAGGTTTTTCAAAATTTTTATTCAAATATTTTACAATGCATAATGAGATGCTCCTAAAACAAATTTGAATGACAGGGAAAACTTATTCAGTGTATTCTTCATACAATGCCCCATTACCCCATTCAACATTTTTCCCAACTTTAAACACAGAAACCCTAACTACAGATTCAAAGGGATGAGAGTAAGCGTACCTTGCAGGAAGATGCAGAAATGTATGAGAGATGCTTGCTTATGCTAGGTCGACTGATGAATCTATATTTTTACTGATATTTTAGCATAATTCTAACACATTTGATAAGAAAAAGATATGAAGAAAGTAGAAAAACTCAGAAAAAGAGAATGAATTGAAGTTTCCTTTCAATTTGTAGTTATCTTAGCAATTGTGAAAATTTTGCTTAGGAATTAAGTTTTTAATCTTGTTTTTGAAGCAATAATTTGAGCAAAGATCATGAAAATGGAAGCTTGATGACAAGGAAGAGGAAAGAAGCAAGTCTGGCCTCTAAAAACACAAGAACAAGAAAGTACAGACTGTGCGTAATCACCATAAAGAAGAAGTGAAGTTTGGGCGTTACCACTTTTATCATTAAAAGTGAGCATTCCAGAGAGGCAAAATATCAGGAAAACTCTGCGTAACCACTATTATCATCGAAAGTGAACGTTCCAGAGAGCCTTCAACTTGGTGAGTTGCGCGTAATCACTTTTTCTCATAAGAGTGTTCTGGTTTGCGGTTATTACATGTTACTACTCTCCTTCCAATTTCGCAAAGCTCAGATGGTTATAATTCTATGAAGTGGTACTTGAAATCTAAATTCCTTGTGGAGACGATATTTGGATCTTAATTTTACTCATTACTTGCTGCAATCCTAGTGCACTTGCTAGTGTTAGATTGCGAACAACATCGACGCACACAGGGAATGAGATTTGTAGAGAAAGCTCAGAAAGAGATGAAGTTTTAAGAGTGAAGAGTGTGTGTGCGTGCTCAGGTTAGCGAGTATATATGGTTACGCTAGGCACGTGACACTTTTTAAAACAAAAATGAACGTTGCAAAATTAATTGGTCCCAGCGTAATCACTATTTCTGAAAAGAGTGAGTGTTCCAGAGAGTGTATTTTTTAGAGTAAGGAGCACGTTATCACTATTACTGGGAAAAGTGATAACGCGCAACTATGTTGCAACTTTTGTTAATAAAAGTAATAATGCACAAAGGTCCAGGTTATACTTACCTGTGCATAGCCACTTTTGCCAATAAAAGGGAACGATCCAGAGAGCTAGTTTTCCCATCTGTCTCTGCGTGATCACTTTTATCAGTAAAAGTGATTGTTCCAACAGAGATCCTCAAAATGTATTCTCTGCGTAACTTCTTTCCTGCAACATAGTGACTCCTTTCATTAATGTCACACTCTAATCCTTCTAATCCTTCAATTTTGGCGCCATTGTCGGAGAATTGTGTTTTTCAATATCATTAGTAGTAGAAAAGTAACTAGATTGAGCATTTATTTTGTTGTTCTGCTTCCAAATTTCTTTCTGCATAATTTTTCTGCATTTTGTGTAGTATTCTGCATAATATTGCTGTCTTCTGCATAGAGTCTTTACATTCTTTTGCAGTTTCTGCATAATTTTGGTTTTCATTGTTCTGCATAATCGTAATTTCCATTCTGCATATTTTTACATGATTTTACAATTCTGCAACTGCTAGATTTAAGTTTCTATATGTTTTACTGATAGAGTTTGCATGATTTCTATCGTGCATTTCTGAATACTGATTGTAGTCTAATTTTGTCTCATTGTAATTTGTATATGCGTGGTAAAAACAAGAATAAATCAATTCTGGTCTTTCATCCCGACATAGACATAACTTTGAGAAGATTGAGAAAAGAGTCTAGAGCAGAAAAAGTCATAGGAAGTGATAGTGAATTAGAAGTTGTGTATTCTCCAAAAATTCAGAGTAATCCTAGAGTGAAAAAAACACCTACACCTTTGAGACAACCAAATCCAGCAATAGAGATGGCAGAGCAAAATAGAATTAGAACATTAGGAGACTATGCAAGACAACCATTTTGAGATTAAACCTGCCCTACTACACTTAGTCCAACAGGATCAGTTTTCTGGTGGAAATTCTGATGATCATAACCTTCAAATTTCAAATTTTTTGCAGCTATATGACACCATAAGAATGAATGGAGTTAGTGAAGAAGCTATCAGATTGAGACTATTTCCTTTTTCCTTGAGAGATAGAGCAAAATATTGCTTACAAGCTCAACCACAAGGAAGCATTACAACCTGGATAGAACTTGTGAATAGGTTTCTAACTAAGTACTTCACTCCATCTAAAGTTGCTAAGCTGAGAGGAGAAATTACATCCTTTGTGCAGCAAGAAGGAAAATCATTGTATGAAGCTTGGGCAAGATACAAAGAATTGCTTAGAAGGTGTCCACATCATTGTATTCCAGATTGGATGCAATTTGAAACTTTTTATAATAGAATGAATGCAGCAACAAGAACAATGGTTGATGCTACTGCTGGAGGTTCATTAAATACAAAGTCCTTGGAAGAAGCTCAGAGGATAATTGAGATGATGGCATCTTTAATGTATCAGAATTCAAACTCAAGAAATCAAGGAAGAAACTATGGTCATGAAGCTAAGGTTTTGGAGACTTTTCTTGCTCAGAATCAGCTACAAAATCAACTATTTTTAGAATAATTAGCTGCCTTAACTCAACAAATCAGCAACCTGCAAACAGGGAGTATGCCTACCAGTCAGCTAAGCTGTGATTTTTGTGGAGGAAACCATGTAAATGGTACATGCAAGGCATCTACAAGTGAACCACAAGAATAAGTGAATTATATGAATAATTTTTAGAGACAACAGCCATCATATCCCCCTGGATTTCAATTTTTGAATAATAGAACTCAGCAATATTCTAATTGGAATAATCAATATTCTGCTGCCAAGAATTCTAACTCCTCTTTACCTTTTTCTAATGCAGGTCCAGCAACACAACAACCTTATTTTCAGAGGAATCCATCCACTCAACCTCAAGGAACTCAGAAATTTTTCAAGCCTATGAATGAGAGGTTGACTGAGATGGAAGAAACAATGTTGTAATTAATGAAGGTGACCCAAACAAGCTTCAAGAACCAAGAAGCTTCCATGAAGAAACTGAAGACATAAATTGGGCAGTTAGCTGAACAACTATCCAGCAGGGATGAAGGAAGATTTCCAAGCAATACAGTAATCAATCCTAAGGAGCAATGTCAAGCCATAATTACAAGGAGTGGAGCTGTGGTCGCAAGTCCTAAACCTACAAAAAAGAAAGTAAATGATGCAGTAGAGAGGAAAATTGAACAAGATCTGCAACAAGGAAATTTTAAGTTATTGAAGAAAGATCATTCAGAAGAAAAAGTAGATGTTCCTATGAATTCTGAGAGGAAAACCGAAAAGAAACTCTTTGAAGAAGCTTGTAAGCCAATAGATCCAGAACAATACAAGAGGCTGCCTTATCCTCAAAGAGTCCAAAATGTGACGCCTAAAAAAAAAAAAAACAGGAGAAGCAGAAGGATAACACATTCTTTCAATTCACCTCTAGTGTATCACATTTCTGTTTAGAGGTTTGTGGTCTCAACATATAATGTCAAAACTAAGTAGAACAACAATAACAACAATACACCATCATAACTGAATAACCTCATGCAATAGATATGGAAATGTTTGGTAATAATCTCAGAGTACTGCAACTTAATAAAGTGAAATAACATAATTAAAGTGCACAAAGATCAACATAGTTTAGAGATACATGGATTGAAACGGACTGACTCCCTAAGAGCAGTTCCCTAAAAACGACAACAGATAAACTATCCCAATCAGTCGAGAGGAGAATAATCCTCAATGGGATCGGTCTCCTCAGAGGATGTCGGGGAAGCGGAGCTAGAAGAAGCAGCGTCTTCTGTGTCCTCTATAATCCATCCAGCAATGCGAGGTGGTGAATGAATTGTGGTAAAGGGCGAGTAAGTGTTTGGGTAGGTAGGGAGCATGTGGGGCAGTATATCATCATTCCTCATATCTCTCTCAGTGGTCACAGGGGGTGGAGTAAGATCCTCAGTAGGGAATGGTACAGGCATAGGTGCTGGTCTAGAACTGGGAGTACGGGGATCAACAGACATGGGAGAAGGGGTAGCTGCAAGTGCAGGATAAGGTAGGTGAGAGTCTCCAGGTGGGGTAGAGAAAACAAGCTCAATGGGGGTATCAACCACAAAGTGGGTGGTCCATGAGTGTTCGACATCTTGTCCATGAATCACCCGTGCCATTCCATGGAAGATGCTTTGCTGTGCTGCCGCGTCGAACACCCAGACGTCCTCCTCAGATGGCAGGATCCATACCTTCACTCGAAAGCTGGTCATCTGTATAGGGCGTATATAAAGGTACAACAACACACACAAACAGAGGTGAGTTCTCCAAACACAAGCAAGCATTCAATAGCCGTACCCCAAGGAAGGTGGCTTTTCACACCATCACTCAAGTCACATCAACATCCACTCTCAGAACAAACATCATTACAATATAAGCCAGTTCATACTTTCCACAGATAATTCCTAGGTTCATCAAACTAATAATGCACATGATGCATGAATGCAAGTTTCATTCCTCACTATCCATCCCTCAAATTTTCGTATTAATGCATATGGTATGTATGGGGATCCCTTACTCTACTGCCAGCGACTTGCCCAGCATTTAGTGTAGAGTTCACAATTTTATATCCGAGTCATGTGGCGATCGGAGGACTCCGTTCCCTGCATCACAATTGCACAGAAAAGATTTCATTTCATTATTCAAAAACACCCAAACTGGTGCTGGCCCCAAACTGGGTCTCTTCGGGAATGGACCTCAACGACCCTAGGATGTGGAGTTCTTGTTGGGCTTGGCTAAGGCTTGCAAGTAGGGTCACGACCCGGCCACAGAGAGCTCTGCTGCGCCATCTAGGTCGACTGTTCCCCCTTTCGCCACCCCCGTAGGTCTACTCGGGACCGAACCTCCAATACCTACAGCTGTGCCTCTGTTATGCCATCAAGTCGTTCCAAAAGAAATGTTATGATGCATGAAATGTGATTCTCATTTCTCTCCTCAAGGTTTTCTCAATCTTGGGTCACATGGAATTCAAGCACAGAAACAAAGCCCTCACAAGGCTTGCTCAATCACTATTCACTTTCTTTTCTAGCATAGATTTGCCAAGCAATAAAGTTTAGGGATCACACACAAGCTTCCAATCCCACCAATGCACATCCACTAATTCCCAACACGTAATTCTCAGTGATCTTGATACAACTCTCTCAGATTTTCCCACCCAAATCCTATTACATTAACTTACTATATTAACACTACTCGCTTTATTATTTCCATTGTTATTAACCATACTACCTCCTACTTTAAATATGACTTATCTCCACTTTTCTCCATCTCTCTGGTTTTTCCTTTTAGTTAATTTCTAATTACTTGTATTGACTCCCGACTACCTATTTAATTCAAGGTTACTTAATTTCGTTCTAATTCTTTTTAAGTTTATTAATATTTGTCCTCACGCGATAGATTCCATTAAGCTAATAATGAGATCTTTCTAAGGATGGCCTTTATTGATTAACTACTATATTCAGTCCCTTAATTACCATCTCCATACCTTTAATTAATATCCTTTTAGTTTAGATAAACTTTCCATCAAAAAGGGCTGCGCTTGATTCTCTCCTTTGATTCCTTGTATAATGTAATGAACATGATGCATGATTCATCTTAGTGCTCACGGATTCAAGTGCAAACAGCAAACACATTCTATCATTATGAAGTCCTTATCACACATATTTCATCAAAATTATCACAATTTTAAGTACAACTTTTAGGATTTCTCATCATCAAAACCGAGAGTGAATAGTTCTCACTTTCTTGTCCACCATAATTTTCCAAAACACCACATGCATAAGGCTTTTCAAACCAAGTAAACACATCCATCACAATCAATTCAATCATCCATCATCCAAACCAACAAGCAACCATTTTCATGTAAATCACACAAAGTCCCACACGGTTTTCAATTTCTAAGTGTAGTTCAATATTCTAGGCTTTCTCCATGCAAGATCAAATCTGTCCAGCTTTTCCACTAGATTTTTATCAAACTAAAAATTATATAACACAAAGGAAATCAATATGCAATGACATAGTTTCATCGTCCAAGTGGAGGGGCAACATTTCCAAGTGACATTCGAATTTCTAAGGGAAAACCGAAACACTTAGGGGCTGAAATCAACATGCAATGGCTTCCATTTCACATGCAATCCAAGGTTCATTGATTACAAGGATAAATCCACATTTTAAACAAAGAATCCAGCCAAACAAAGGTGAAACCGAGGCATGCACAAAGAGATCCAAAGCATTTCATGGTTAAAAATTAACATGCAGAGGAAAGAATATGTTGATCAAGTTCACGGTTCATGGTTTCAAGAAGAAAATGTCATTAGTTCAAAGGTTCTACCAAGAGAACATAAAAACCGAGACATGCACAAAGAAAGATCCACATCCACACATCAAAGTTTCAAGCTTTTTAGGAATTAAAGTTGATTGAAGGTGAAATCAACTCTTTGAGAGATAGCCGAGACATGCAACAAGGAAATCCATACACTTTTTGGATAAAACTTAACATGCAAATTCAGATTTGAAGTTCTTCCAACATGCAGTCCAACACACACTAATTTTTCAAGGAAAAATGTGTAAAAACAGCCAAGAGATGGACATGCAAACACGTCAAGTGTGAGAACTCCCCCTTGCCTTGATTGTGACGAAAATTTGTGAGCAAAAGGAGTTGATCTTGGCTGGTTCCTCAAAGGAAAGTTGCTGGACCGAGAGGATGAGTCTCAAACTTCAAACTTTCTCCTCTTGGTTAGGTTGTCTTCCTCGGTTCTTTGAAGAGAAAAAGGGAAAAAGCTTCAAATGGTTAGGATCAAGTGAAAAAGGAAGTTTTTTAGGGGTTTTTGGTGTTAGGCTTCCATGGATCTTCAAATCAAAGAAGGAAACAGGATGAGAAAGCTTACCTCTTTGAAGGAAGGGTCACGGTTTTGAAGAATCAAGCAAGAGAATGCAAGAGTGAAAGCTTGGAGCTCCTTGGCTTGTCTTGGAAGGTTGAAAGGATGAGAATTTTTGAGAGATTTAGGGAGGAAGGGTCTCGGTTTCTTTGAAGAAAAAGAGAGAATGGAACTTGAAAGGAATTTTGAGAGGAAGGGTGGAGAGCTCACGGTTTTTGAGTGAAAAAAGAGAGAAATGAGGTGGTTTGGTCTATTTATATGGAGGGTTTAACCTTTAAGTGACCAATTGCCACTTAACATGTTCATTTTGGCTTGCTTAGCAAGACTTCCAAACTGAAAACTGCACACGGTTTTCATTGAGTAAAAGATGAAGTGAATTTGGTAAATTGGTGCAAGGAAAGAGGTGTCACGATTTTTAGTGCATGAATAGTGAATTTTGGGAAAGCTTGTAGGCAAAGTTAGTAAAATTCAGGAAGTTAAGTGCATGAAATACCCTAGGCTGCATGCACACGGTTTGGACATCACAATTTCCGAAATTCTGCACAAAAATCCAAAGGTAAGATTTTAGACAGCAATTGCATGAAATTTGGTTGGCCGAGAAAAATGCGACATGACTAGGTGGTCACTTGGACGAGACTTTTGATGTGGTGCTAAGTTCAAGAGAATGTGATTGGTTAGAATAATTATGATGACGGCAATTTGGAAGACATGAAAAGAAAGTTCCGAAATGACTTTGCCGACAAATCGGGAGACAAAATCCCGTGCATGGAATTCTAGTGGTCAATACTAGATTTTGGAATTTCGGGGCAATCACGATGTTTGTAAAATAGGGGACAAGGTTTGTTTGCATGAAAATCTAGTGGCCGATACTAGATTTGGAAATCTCCGGGTAATGATTGCTAGATCTCACGGAATTTTATGCAATGATTTTGACGGCTAAGAAATCATTACTAAATCTTTGTAATGATTAGGAAATCTTTACAATAATGATTTCTAGATTTTGTGAGATTCCGTGTAAAATTTTGACGGCTAAGCAATGATTACAAAATCTTAGCAATGATTACAAAATCTCACGTTTTTCAAGGCGAATATCTTTGATTTGACAATTTAAATAAGATAAAATTTTAACTTTCGGGATAGATTATCAGGGGCATTGTGAACAGCACAATTGAACATACTCAGGAAAATCCTTGGACGATATTGAAACTATCTATTTGCATGCAGTTACCTTAAAATACCGACGCTAGCGAGCCGGAGTAAGCTAATAATTGGAATCTAAAGACTACTAGCTAATTCTCAAAAATTGGGGCGTTACACAAAATCCTAAACAAGAGGAACAATTTGAAAGGTTTATGAATGTCTTTAAGAAATTACAGATTAACATTCCTTTTGCAGAAGCTTTGGAGCAAATGCCTTCATATACAAAATCTATGAAAGAACTACTTTCCAAAAAAAGGAAGCTAAAGTACCTTTAACAGAGGAGTGCAATGCCATTATCAAGAGAAAGCTTCCTCAAAAACTCAAAGATCCTGGATCATTTAGCATTCCTTGTGAAATAGGAAACTGCACTGTGGGAAGAGCATTGTGTGACTTGGGAGCAAGCATAAATTTGATGCCATTGGCTGTTCTGTAGAAACTTGGCATAGAGGATGTGAAGTCCACCAACATTACATTGCAGCTAGCTGATAGATCATACACTTATCCATATGGAGTTGTTGAAGATTTGCTAGTTAAAATTGACAAGTTCATTTTTCCTGCAGATTTTGTAATCCTGGACATGGAAGTGGAGGTTAATATTCCATTGATATTAGGAAGGCCATTTCTTGCAATAGGGAGAACATTAATAGATGTGCAGAAAGGTGAACTTATGCTTCGAGTTCAAGATGAGAGGTAGTATTTAATGTGTTTGAAGCTTTAAAATATCCAATTGGAGATAGAAGAAATAATAAATTTGATGAAACTGCTGTGTTAGAAGAAATAATATCTACAGGGAATGAAAAATCTGAAACTCTGAATGAAGAATATATCATGGAAGTGCAGCAACAATTGGAAGCCCTGCCAATTCAAAAATCTGCAGAAAATTCAGTAAAGGAGGAGCTGAAAAAGGATGATAAATAAGAGGAAAAGCAGAAGCTAGAGCTGAAACAGCTTCCTTATCACCTGCGATATGCATTTCTGGATAAAATCATGAAAATCCAGTCATCATCAACAATGAGCTCAAGGAAGAACAAGAGGAAAAACTGCTAAGAATCTTAAGAGAACACAAATTTGCAATTGGCTGGAGTATTGCAGATATGAAAGGTATAAATCCTTCATTTTGTAAGCACAGAATTTTATTTGAAGAGAATTTTAAGCCTGTTGTGCAACCACAAAGGAGGTTGAACCCAGCCATGAAAGAGGTAGTTAAGAAGGAGGTCATGAAGCTGCTAGATGCAGGAATAATATACCCAATTTTTTATAGCAATTGGGTGAGTCCAGTCCAAGTTGTTCCAAAGAAAGGTGGCATGACAGTTGTATCTAATGAAAAGAATGAACTTATCCTTACTAGGACTGTGACTAGATGGAGAATGTGTATAGACTATAGGAAGTTAAATGATGCAACCAGAAAAGACCATTTCCCACTACCATTTGCAGATCAAATGCTAGAAAGACTTGTTGGACATTCATTTTATTGTTTCCTTGATGGGTATTCAGGATACAACCAAATAGCTGTGGGTCCTTTGGATCAAGAGAAAACTGCATTTACATGTCCATTTGGAGTCTTTGCATATAGGAGAATGCCATTTGGTTTATGTAATGCCCCTGCTACTTTCCAAAGGTGCATGCTTTCTATTTTTTCTGATTTGGTAGAAAACATCATAGAGGTATTCATGGATGACTTCTCTATTTTTGGTGATTCTTTTGATGATTGTTTAGCTAATCTATCCACTGTTTTGCAGAGATGTCAAGATACTAACCTTGTGTTGAATTGGGAGAAGTGTCATTTTATGGTACAAGAAGGCATTGTCCTTGGTCACAAAATTTCAGAGAAAGGAATAGAGGTGGACCAAGCTAAGATAGAAGTCATTAGTAAATTGCCTCCACCTATCAATGTTAAGGGAGTTAGAAGTTTTTTAGGACATGCTGGTTTTTATAGAAGGTTCATAAAAGATTTTTCTAAAATTGCTAAACCCCTGAGTAATTTACTTATAAAGGATGTTGATTTCATATTTGATGATAATTGCTTGCATGCATTTTCTGTTTTAAAAGAGAAATTGATTTCTGCACCTATCCTTGCAAAACCATATTGGAAATTACCTTTTGAACTCATGTGTGATGCAAGTGATAGTGCAGTAGGTGCTGTGTTAGGACAGAGGAAAGATAGAAAATTGCATGCTATTTACTATTCAAGCAAAGTGTTAAATCCTGCACAAGTGAATTACACAACAATAGAAAAAGAACTTCTAGCTATTGTATATGCTTTTGATAAGTTCAGATCATATTTAATGGGTTCGAAAGTGATTGTATACACTGATCATGCTGCTCTTAAATATCTTTTGACAAAACAGGATGCAAAGCCCAGATTATTAAGATGGATTCTGCTTCTCCAAGAATTTGAGCTAGAGATCAAAGACAAGAAAGGGAAAGAAAATGATGTTGCTGACCACTTATCCAGATTACCATTGGATAGTTTAACCACTGAATCATTGGAAAAAAATGAAGAATTTCCAGATGAAAAGCTGTTTGCAGTGGAAAACATGCCTTGGTTTGCTAACATTGCAAATTTTAAAGCCACTCAATTCATCCCGAAGAGGTTTACTTGGCAGCAAAAGAAGAAGTTCTTACATGATAGTAAATTTTATGTGTGGGAAGACCCATACCTGTTCAAAATCGGAGTAAATGGGTTACTTAGAAGGTGTATTCCACAAAGTGAGCAAGCTGAGATACTATGACATTGTCACAATTCAGAATATGGAGGCCACCATGCAAGTTCAAGGACTGCTGCAAAAGTTTTACAAGCAGGTTTCTTTTGGCCTACACTCTTCAAAGATGCCAAGAAGTATGTGGAAAACTGTGATAAATGTCAAAGAACTGGGAATATTTCAAGAAGACATGAGTTGCCATTAACCAACATCCTAGAAGTGGAACTATTTGATGTATGGAGAATTGATTTCATGGGACTATTTCCCCCATCCTTCTCACATGAATACATTTTAGTTGCAGTGGATTATGTTTCTAAATGGGTAAAAGCAATTCCCACCAGATCAAATGATGCAAAGGTAGTGATTTCTTTTATAAGAAAGAACATTTTTTCAAGATTTGGTGTACCTAGAGTGCTGATAAGTGATGGAGGTACTCACTTCTGTAACAAGTATCTTGAAGCTGTATTAATAAAATATGGTGTGAATCATAAGGTTGCTACTCCATACCATCCACAAACAAGTGGACAAGTGGATGTTTCAAATAGAGAAATCAAGCAAATTCTAGAGAAAGTAGTGAACAGTTCAAGGAAGGATTAGTCAAAAAGGCTGGATGATTCGTTGTGGGCATATAGGACTGCTTTTAAAACTCCAATTGGTATGTCTCCATATCAGTTAGTAGTTGGAAAGGCATGTCACCTACCCCTAGAGCTGGAACATTGAGCATATTGGACTACTAAGTGGCTTAACTTTGATCTGTCACATACTGGAAGAAAGAGAGTTCTGCAACTGCATGAATTGGAGGAATTTAGACAGCAAGCTTATGAGAATGCAAAGTTGTACAAAGAAAGAACAAAAAGAATCCATGACAAGTTCATTCTGCAAAAAGATTTCAGGCATGGCCAGCAAGTGTTGTTATTCAATTCAAGATTAAAATTGTTTCCAGGGAAACTGAAATCTAGATGGTCTGGACCATTTTTAATTAAAGAGACTTTTCCCTTTGGAGCAATCCTTATAGAAGATCAGAAAACAGGGAAAGAATTCAAGGTCAATGGACAAAGATTGAAGATCAATCATGGAGAAGAGTTTACAAGGAACATATCATGCTTAAAATTAGTTCCTCTTGAGTAAGGAACAACTAATGTAAAGCTAGTGACATTAAAGAAGCGCTTTGTGAGAGGCAACTCACATTTCTAACTCATTTTAAGATTTTTGTATTGTTTTAGGAGTTTGCATTTCATATTCTATAGTTTCTACAATTTGTAATTCGGCATATTCATTTTTTAATTTCCTGCAAGTTCTGCTGCATCTAATTTTCTGAGGTGTATCTGGATGCTTAAATTGAGAATTGATAAGGTGAATGTGAATTTAAGGGCTTAAAATTTTGCATAATCAGATTTAACAAATTTCTGAAAATTCTGCATAATGTATGTGAATAGTCTGCTGAATCTGATTTGTTGAGGTACATTTGGGATATTTAAATTGAGATTCAATGTTAAAGTGTGAATTTGATGAATTAGAGTGTGGGAAGTGAGTTAATTGAGAATTTCAAAGCAATTGGTTAATGAAAGGAGTCACTTTGTTGCAGAAAAGAAGCTACGCAGAGAATGCATTTTGAGGATTTCTGCTGGAACAATCACTTTTACTGATAAAAGTGATCACGCAGAGACAGATGGGAAAATAAGCTCTCTGGAACGTTTTCTTTTTCTAACAAAAATGGCTATGCACAGGTAAGTATACCCTGGACCTCTGTGCGTTATTACTTTTACAAACAAAAGTTACAACATAGTTACGCGTTATTTCTTTGCCTAGCAATAGTGACAACGCGCTCCTTACTCTGAACAAAACACACTCTCTGGAACATTCACTCTTATGGATAATAGTGATAACGTTGGGATTTTTAAAAATATAAAGGTCACTTTTATTCTCAAAAGTAGTCACGTGCTTAGGCGTGCCTATAAATATTGCTAAGGGTGAATACGCACATACGCTTTTTGATGAATCCACATTTTACTAAATTTTTATACATCATTTATTACTTTTTATAGAAAAGAATAGACTTAGTGTAAATAAGATGAATATTCCAATTAGGCTAAATAATATAGGTTTCTTAGTTTTTAGTTAATTTATATTGATTTATATAGTTTATTTACATGTTTTGATCATTTGAATAATGTGGTAGGAATCCCCAAGCTTATTTTGAAGAATTATTGGATTTTGAGGAATTTGAGGTGAAAGTAACTACTTTCAAAATTGATAGTGACAACTACAGCAAGCCATTTCCAACAAAAGGACCAAAGTGTTCACTTTCAAAGCTTAAACTGACAACTACAGCAACCCAGAATCCACTAAACCTGCACGTGGTTACTATGAATATTCATAGTAGTCACTCTAGAGCATGCAGAATTGAAGGTGTTGCGCATAGTTACTATCAAAATTTATAGTGACAACTCCAGAGAGTCCAAAATGTCCCAGTACTGCGTATGATTACTATGAATATTCATAGTAATCACTCCAGAGAGGCAAAACTCAACTGATGCTGCGCGTGTTTACTACGAAAGAATAAGAGTAACTACTTTGGAGGGTGCCAGCTTTAGTATAAATAGATTTTTACCAAATTAGGGTAGAGAGTTCTTACACTTTTTGAACCTTTTCTCTTCTTTACTGAATTTAGGATATTTTCCAGAGCTAGGGCAACCTTGGGTGACAGCCAAGGGTCCAACCTAGGGTTTGGTTTCTCATTTCTTTTGCTTTTACATTAATGTTAATGAGTTTTCTACATTTCCCAACTGCGTAAATTCGCATGGATTCTTGAATTCCTTGATTTTAATGATAATATAATTTCTTTCTTTTCATGAATTACTTCTTCCTTGTCTCTTGAATTGAATTAATGGTGAATGAGGGGGGTATTGTTTAATTAACCCTAATTTTGTTTTAAGGAGATTCTAAACTAGGGATTGCTTAATCCTAGGTTTAATTCTAAGGTTGTGTAACTTTGGGATGAGAGATTAAAGCCTAGCAAATTGCGTAATTTCGTTAGGATAATAAGGTTGATTTTTGCTTGTTAAATTAACCTAATTCATAGGAGAAAGGATGAATGTTAAATCTTGAGTGGAATGAGGATAGAATCTTTGTGGATGAACTAAGGATTGTCGTTTTCTATTGATTGAATTAATTAAACTCGTTCGCCCATTGTTCTTTATATTAAATTGAAACCACAAAACCCCCCATTTTAATTGCTTGTTCAATTAATGCCTTCAACATGTTTAATGAAGATTAATAGCCAATGTTCACGGGAGACAATCTAGGGTAACCCTAGTACTACATTAAATTGTTTAAATTTTGATGAGGATTTGCGACAAAATCTTTTAAACACAAAAACACGCATCATCAAATTGGCGCCGTTACCGGGAACATTGGTGTTGATTTTTCATAAACATGTTATTTGCTCTGTTTTCATTTTCATTTTCTGCATTGTGAATACTTTAGTATAGTTGTAGTTTCATAGGTAAGTAGAGATATCTTGCATTTAGGTAGAACCAATTGCTGTTTTCTGCATATTGTTTGAATTCTGATTTCTGCATTTTAGTTTACCACACTGTATTTTCATTTGCTGCAATTACCCTATTTCTGCTTCATAATTCTGCAGAATTCTGCAGAATTTGTGTTTTTGTGTTGCCTATTTTCATTCCATAGTTTGCAATTTTTTTCTGTTTCTGCTGTTTGGTGTTACTGCTTTATTTTTTTGCACTTAGATGTTAGTTTTTATCTGCATAATTGTCATTTGAATTTTTCTGCATTTTTACTGCTTCATTAGTTTACTTCTTTTCAATTTTCCATAAACAATTCCTAATGAATGACCAGATCAAATCCGGGAGATTTATATCCTCCAGATACTGAAATTGATAGGACATTCCATAGGAATCTTAGGAACCTTAATAGACAAAACTCTGCACATACTGAGGAACCATCTTCTCCATCTTCCATATATTCATCTTTGCATTCTTTAAATTCTGAACCTTTAGAAATGGCAAAAGTTGACTTGACACTTAAGGAGCTTGCCGCACCAGACGTGACCTACCAGACTTTATGTATCCAATACCCGAATGTGGATGCCCCTTTTGTTCTTAAAACTGGCCTAATCCATCTTTTGCCTAAATTTCATGGTCTTGCAGGTGAAGATCCACATAAACACCTCAAAGAATTTCATATTGTTTGCTCTACAATGAGACCACAAGGTGTGCCTGAAGAGCATGTGAAATTAAAGGCTTTTCCATTTTCTCTTATGGATTTGGCTAAAGATTGGTTGTATTATCTTCCACCTGGCTCTATTACAAGTTGGGACACCCTCAAGAGATTGTTCCTGGAAAAATTTTTCCCTGCCTCAAGGGTTGCCTCAATAAGAAAGGAAATATGTGGTATTAGGCAACTGGAGAGGGAAAGTTTGTATGAATATTGGGAGCGTTTCAAGAGACTTTGTGCTAGCTGTCCCCATCATCAGATAAGTGACCAGCTCCTAATCCAATACTTCTATGAAGGCTTACACCCAATGGATAGGAGTATGATCGATGCAGCTAGTGGGGGAGCCCTAGTTGACAAGACTCCCGCAGCCGCTAGAAACCTCATTGAGAATATGGCAGCTAACTTTCAACAGTTTGCTACAAGGCAAAATTCCATTATGTCCAGGAGTGTCAATGAAATTCAAACTTCAGATTCACACAAGCTGGAGCATAAGCTAGATGAGTTGGCTTCTATGGTAAAACAATTGGCATCCATCCAAAAGAATTCTGCTGCATATACACCTCCACCTCCATCCATTCCAGCAATACTTTGTGAGATTTGTTCATCTACGGATCACTTTACTGATAGTTGCCCTACATTGCAAGAAACTGAATTTTCAGAAGGTAATCCTCAAGCTTATGCTGCTAATATTTATGCTAATAAATTTCCTTTTCAGCAACCGCAGCAAGAACAAAGCTGAGATTTATCTTCTAATAGATATAATCCCGGTTGGAGGAACCATTCTAACTTAAGGTGGGGAGGAAATGCACAGCATCAAAGCTCTAGCCAACCAACCAACAACCATTTCCAACCACATCAAGCTGAACAAAGTAAGCCATATTCAGCCGAGCAACATCACCATCCATCATCTTCATCTCAACAGCACCATCAAGCATCTTCTTCACTAGCCCCTGCACCTCAAAAGAGTGAGTCATCCTTGGAAGACCTTGTGAAGCAACTCACTATGAGTAATCTCAATTTCCAGCAACAGAGTCAGGCTTTCCAACAACAGACTCAAGCAAGTATTAAGACCTTGGAGAATCAAATGGGTCAACTTGCTTCATCCCTGAATCAACTTCAATCTCAAGGTTCAGGCAATCTCCCTGCACAAACTGTAACAAACCCAAAGAATGTGAGTGCCATTACCTTGCGATCTGGTAAGGTGATGCAAGAGCCAGAAATGCCTAAGGAGAAGGATCCTAGTTGCACTTTAACTGCAAAAGGTGAAGGAGGAGAAGTTGGAAGCCAAGAGCAGCCTGCACCTATGCCCACACCATGTCAGCCAAAAGTGGTAGACAAAGAAGAGAGATCCATTCCTATTCCCTTCCCTCAAAGAATGGTTCAGCCCAACAAGAAGCAAGAAGAGGTTGATAAAGAAATTCTAGATACTTTCATAAAGGTTGAAGTCAATATCCCCTTGTTAGATGCTATCAAGCAAATCCTGAAGTACGTCAAATTCCTTAAGGACTTGTGCACTCATAGAAGGCGACTAAAGGGTAATGAAAGGGTGAACATGGGGAGGAATGTATCAGCTCTTTTTGAGAGGCAAAAAACTTCCATGCTTGAGAAATGCAAAGATCCAAGGACGTTTACTATTAGGCAACAATAGGATAGATAATGCCATGCTTGATTTAGGTGCATCTATTAATGTTATGCCTTTATCTATCTTCACATCTTTGTCTCTTGGACCATTGCAGCCCACGGGTGTCATCATCCAGTTAGCAAATAGGAGCACCACTAATCCAGCCGGCCTTGTGGAGGATGTTCTAGTGAGAGTGAATGACTTGATCTTTCCTGCTGACTTCTACATCTTGGACATGCAAGAAGAAGAGCCAATAAAAGGAGCTGCACCAATCATCTTGGGAAGGCCATTCTTGAAGACGGCCAGGACCAAAATTGATGTGCATGCTGGAACTCTCACTATGGAGTTTGGAGAGAGTGTGGTTCGCTTCAACATACTAGATGCTATGAAGCACTCACCTGAGGAGCATTTAGTTTTCCACATTGATATTCTTGATAGCTTAATAGATGATAGTTTTGTTGAATTTTTAGGAGACTCTTTCGTTGATTTTTCTGATTGTGTAGATACCATAGATACTAAAATTTGTGAATATTGTACTAATTCATCTTTGTGTGATATTTGTATTGCTGATTTTCTGGATTTAGATTCTACAACTTCTGACATTAATGACATTGAAAAATCAAAAGGGTTAGAATACGGTTTATTGAGTATAGCAAGTATAATTGAATCTAACCCTTGTGGTTTAAATGTTGCAGAAATTATTTCAAATGAAAGTGCTAAAGCACTACCTTCAGTTGAGCAGCCTCCCACCTTGGAGCTTAAACCCTTGCCTGAGCATTTAAAATACGCTTATTTGGAAACAGGTGAGAAGCTCCCTGTGATAATATCCACTGAGCTTAATGAGGACCAAGAGGAGCAGTTGCTTGATGTGATTCGGAAGCATAGAAAGGCTATTGGATGGACCTTGGCAGACATCCCTGGAATTAGCCCTTCCCTGTGCATGCACTGGATTTTGTTGGAAGAAGGATCCAAGCCAGTGAGACAGCCCTAAAGAAGGGTAAATCCAATCATATTGGAGGTGGTGAAGAAGGAGATCACCAAACTACTCCAGGCAGGCATCATCTACCCGATATCAGATAGCACATGGGTGAGTCCAGTGCAGGTGGTGCCCAAAAAGTCAGGGATTACAGTTGTGAAGACTGAGAAGGATGAGCTTCTGTCTACTAGAGTGCAGAACAGCTGGAGAGTCTGCATTGATTATCGGAGGCTCAACCAGGCAACCAGGAAAGACCACTTTCCTCTACCTTTCATAGATCGAATCTTTGGAGCGCTGGCGGTGTAAATCTCACTACTGTTTCCTAGATGGATTCTCAGGTTATTTTCAAATATGCATAGCTTCTGAGGATCAGGAGAAGACCACTTTTACATGCCCATTTGGAACATTTGCATATAGGAGAATGCCATTCGGGCTTTGCAATGCTCCCGGTACATTTCAAAGATGCATGTTGAGCATATTTTCTGATTTGGTTGAGCATTGTATTGAAGTATTAATGGATGACTTCACTGTATATGGGTCATCATTTTCTGCATGTTTAGGAAACTTGGATAGAGTTTCACAAAGATGTATAGAGACTAACCTTGTTCTGAACTTTGAGAAATGTCATTTTATGGTTAGGCAGGGGGTAGTCTTAGGTCATATAATATCTGAGAAGGGAATTGAGGTAGATCCTGCTAAGCTTAATGTCATTTCACAGCTTTCTTACCCCTCTTGTGTGTGAGAGGTGCATGCATTTCTTGGCCATGCAGGTTTCTACAGGCGCTTTATCAAGGATTTTTCCAAGATAGCCCTTCCTCTCTCCAAGTTACTGCAGAAAGATATTGATTTCGAGTTTGGAGCCAAGTGCAAAGAGGCGTTTGATTGCCTAAAGACAACCTTGACTATAACCCCTATCATTCAGCCACCAAACTGGACACTTCCATTTGAGCTCATTGTGACGCATCCAATTTTGTTGTGGGTGCTGTCTTAGCACAACGGTTTGGTAAGGATCCACATGTCATTTATCATACTTGCTAGCGTCAAAAGTTGTGGTGTTTACTGATCATTCTGCTCTTAAGTTCCTTTTGAAAAAGACAGATTCAAAGCCAAGGCTAATAAGGTGGATGCTTCTACTTCAAGAATTTGATGTAGAGATAAAGGATAGAAGTGGAGCACAAAATTTGGTGGCAGATCATTTGAGCATGATAGAGGGAGTTCCTGAACTCACTCCTCTAAAAGATGATTTCCCTAATGAGCAACTATTAGAGTTGTGTACTTCAAAGTTGCCTTGGTTTGCTGATATTGTGAACTTTTTAGTTGCAGGAGTTTTTCCAGCAGATGCACCAAGGAGTAAAAGGGAAAAGATCAAGAATGATGCCAAGAATTACCTCTGGGATGATCCCTATTTGTGGAAGTTCTGTAGTGATCAAGTGATTAGGAGGTGCATTCCTGAGGAAGAAACGACATCAATTTTGCATTTCTGTCATGCATCCACTGTAGGAGGCCACCTTAGGCCCCAAAGGACTGCAAGGAAAGTACTGGATGCAAGTTTTTATTGGCCTACAATCTTCAAGGACTCTTGGCAAGTGTGTTCAACATGTGAGAAATGCCAAAGAACTGGAGGGGTAATCACCTTGAAGCATGAAATGCCTCAACAATCCATTTTATATTGTGATGTATTCGATGTTTGGGGTATAGACTTTATGGGTCCTTTTCCTCCTTCCTTTGGTTTCTTATATATTTTGCTTGCTGTAGACTATGTCTCTAAGTGGGTAGAGGCTAAGCCCACAAGATCTAATGATTCAAGAGTGGTTGCAGATTTTGTGCGTACTCATTTGTTTTGTAGGTTTGGAGTACCTCAAGCTTTGATTAGTGACCAGGGTACCCACTTCTGCAATAGAACCATTGAGACTCTACTGAGAAAGTATGGAGTATTGCACAAAGTATCTACACCTTATCACCCCCAAACCAATGGGCAGGCTGAACTCTCCAATAGAGAAATTAAGAAGATTTTGGAAATGATTGTTCAGCCAAATAGGAAAGATTGGAGCAAGCGTCTTGATGATGCTCTTTAGGCTCATAGAACAGCATACAAGGCTCCTTTAGGAATGTCACCATACAGAATTGTCTATGGAAAAGCCTGCCACCTCCCAATAGAAATAGAACATCGTGCTTATTGGGCAGTGCGAGCCTGCAATATGGACATAGACAAAGCTGGAGAACAAAGGAAATTACACTTGCAAGAATTAGAAGAACTTCACCTTGAATCATATGAAAACTCCAGAATTTATAAGGAGAAAACAAAGGCCTTTCCTGATGGAAAAATAGCAAGGAAGGAGTTTTCCATAGGTCAAAAGGTTTTGTTGTTCAATTCCCGTTTGAAGCTTATGCCTGGAAAACTCAAATCTAGGTGGATCAGACCTTTTATTGTGACTTCCATTTCTCCCTATGGAGCAGTGGAGGTAAAAAGTGAATCCACAAACAAGGTTTTTAAGTAAATGGACATTGCCTAAAGCCTTTCCATGGGAATCCTACACTTAAGGCTAATGTGGAGGAAGTTTTCCTAGATTAACTTCCAGCAGTTCTTGATTCTTTGGTTATTTTGGAGTGAGAGCTCCATCAAACGTTAAGCTAGTGACATTAAAGAAGTGCTTTGTGAGAGGCAACTCACAGTTTTATAGCACTTTCTAGTTCACTTTTGATTTCAATAAGCATTCTTTCATTTGATCTGTGTTACTAGTCATGTTGCTTAGTTCATTTGCACAAACATTTTGTTCAACACTTGACTTATTATTTGATTGACGATTTGTTCATAATTTTTGTAGAGGAAAAATTGTTATATTTGGACTCAATTTGTACATATATTCATGGAAGTCCAAGTAGAGAGGGAGGAATAATCATTTCCATGGCACCAAGCATTCACTTTAGAAAGAATTTTGAAATTTGCCATGAAGGTAATCACTTTCCCAAGCCATAGTGGTCACTTTCCACCAAGGAATGTGACTTTGCTCTCTGTAGTTCTCACTTTCAATTTTCGTAATGACCACTTTGAAGGCTTTTAAATTCATTGGTCTACGCGTAACTACTATGAAAATTCATAGTAGCCACACGCAGCACTCTGGGAAAATACACATGAAGGGGCGCCTCTGTAGTGATTACTTTGAATATTCATAGTAACCACTACAGAAACCAATTTTTGAACATTTGATGCACGTAGTTACTATGAATATTCATAGTAACCACGCGTAACCTTTTTTAAAACAACTGAGAAATGCACCTCTGGAGTGATTACTATGAAAATTTATAGTAACCACGCGCACCCCTTTTTTGCTGAAACCCTTGCGCGTGGCTACTATGATTATTGAGAGTAACTACGCCCAACATTTTTATATAAATAGGACCTGTTTCACGTTCACTCTCACTCTTCATTTCTAAGAAATTTTTCACTCTTCTTCTACTTTCCTGAGCACCCACTCCCTAGAATTAAATTCCTTGCATCTGAACGTTAATTCCCTACACTTTTACACTGCATTTGAACTCCAATCCAGGTAATTTCCTCTTCCTCACTCTTTGCGTTAGGGTTCTTCATTTTTCAATTGGGAATTTTTAATTAGAACCAATTTGAGTTGAAATTACTGGTTAGAATCAGTTTCTGCAAGGACAACTACATGATTTAAAGTTAGTAGGGTGATTAATTTGATCCTGTGTGTGCAAATTGTCATGTGAGAACCCTAGGGTAGCTACTTTCATAATTCATAGTGATTACTATGTAGGTAATGATGAAATTCTGCTTCCCTTAGGTTCATTTTAGTCTAGAATGTGATTTTTATGCATTAAAAATTCAAATTCTCATGGTTAGAAATCAAATTGCATTTTCCCTTTCTGAATTTGAAGTGTTTTTGCTCTGGAGTAGTTACAATCAACATTCATAGTAACTACTCTCTGTGAATATATGATGTCTGCTCATTTCATACACTCATTCCTGATCTGATTCAGTTGCACTACCATGTAATTACATTTTCATTTACTACTTGCTCTAAATTCTGGAAATTTGATTTGAAATTAGACCCATCTTGCTGCACATGCTTTTTACCTTAGCTGATCTAGTGGAATTCATCCTCTGCATTTTATATATATTCTCTGCATTTTCACAGCCTGATTCAAAAGTTGAGAATTCATTTGATTGGATCCAAATGCACACTGCGTTTAAATTTTCCAGACTATCAAATGAACCTCTTTTGCAGACCATGATTCACTATATGACATATGCTGTTCTACATTTTAAACACATGGATTATGGACTTCATTTTGAAACTGTTATTGCTGTCATAGTAGTTACCTGCCAACACATAGTGATCACTTTACTGAACCTAATTTGTTGCTTGAATTTGCAAGTGTTATGTGTCTACATGCTATTTTCATGCTGCTGAACTTCACTGAAAGTGTCCACTTTCATAGTGGTCATTTTTATCATTTCAATATTGCAAAAATTGGCATAATTCAATGTATAGTGATCACTCTGCATGTGTTTAACTGTCTGATCTTTCACTGTCAAAGTAGTTACTATCAACTAGCACAGTAGTTACTTTTGTATGCAGAACTACTCTGATTTGTCTCAATTTTCTCTGATCTCTGCACATTTGCTGTGAAATTATGTCCACATATTACCTCTGCATTCTGTCATGCCTTATTGCCAAAGTAACTACTTTCATTCATCATAGTAGCTACTTTTTGCTGCAACAATGCTTTAAATTGCCTGCATTTTCTATCTTTCATTTCCAAATGGTGTGCAATTCTTGCTACATGATTAATTCTGCACTATCACTCATTTATCCTTTTTTTCTTATGTGTAGATTAATGGCAAACACTCCTAGAAAGAACACACTCAGGGCCAAGAGGGCCAAAACAGCTGCTGCCTCTTCATCTAGGCCTCAGCCTGCATCCCAGATTTCGGTCCCTAGCTCATGAGAATTTCTTCAAAGCCAATATTCTCAAGCGACACATTGTGCAGGACAGGAATTTTGACCTGCAAAAAGGGACCTACCCCCAATTTGAGCAGGAAATCCAGAAAAGGGGGTGGAATTTGTTCACTACATGTGCTAGGCATGGGTGGAAGGACATCACCCAAGAGTTCTATGCAAATGCCTTCAGGGTTAAGGGAGATGATTTCCCCTACAGGCATTCCATGGTCAAAGGCAAGGTGATAGACTTCAACCTTGTCAACATCTAGAGGATCCACAACATCCCTTTTCCTGAAAAGAGGCCTAGACAGCTGGACTACACTACTTTCAGCTACTTGGAGGAGAAGGACTACAAGCCAATCCTTCAAGCAATATGCAAGGCTGGAGAGAACTGGGAGTTTGACATGAAGCTCCAGCCCAAGAACCTAACTACAAAGCACCTTCTTCCACCTGCCAAAGTCTGGAGCATCTTTATCCTTAGCTCCTTCATACCAGTCATGCACTCATCTACCTTGGCAGCGAAGAGGGCAGAGCTAGTTTATGCCATCATGACAGGGATGCCCATCCATGTTGGCGATGTTATCAGCAATGCCATCATGGAAATCCTAGCTAGGAAGAAGGATTCTATGGGTTTTCCCTCCATCATTACTATGCTCTGCCAGGATGCTGGAGTTGACTTTGGGGAGTATCAGCAGAAAATCAGAGCAGCTCCCTGCATCACTATAGCTATGGTGAAGGAGCTATTTAAAGCTAAGAAGAGGTCAGCCCCAGAGATACCTCCCCAAGATGCAGGGAAGAAAGGCCTTCCTTCTAAAATGAAGGACCAGCTGAAGGAAATAGCTCTGCGACAAGATGCTATATATGCTGGTCAGAAGGCTGCTCTGACCCTTATAGAGACCATGTTACTCAACATGGGGAAGAAGATGGGGATGACTGCTAACCAGATCTACTATGCCCCCACCTTCCCAGCCCCTTATCTTCGAGCAGCAGTTCAGAATGATCTTCCACCTTTCACACCTACAGCAGAAGAGGAGGAGGAAGAGGAAGATAACAGCTCTGAGGGTGAGCTAGTACCAGACCTAGTTGTAGCAGCAGAGGAGCAGGATGATGAGGACAGCGACACTGATGCAGCTGATGATGATGACCTCTCCTCCAGCTTTAATGAGGATGCAATATAGCTTTAAATTTTTATTTCTATTATTTATTTAACATTCTCTTTCATTGTACGTATCTATTTAGCTAATCTCCCTATAATTAGTACACTTTTTCATTTATTTTCCCTGCCTTTAATTTTCCTTTATTGCTTCTACTCCGAACAACTTAAATCTTTCATGCTATATATATATTATCTGAGTTTGAGTTATTTTGTTTTGCTGGTGCTGAATTTATTGTCTCTTTGTGCAGAGAATGCCCTCAGTTCCATCAAGAGGAGCATCATTTTTTTGCCCATGAGTTGAGACACTATCGTTCATGAAAGGGGTGAAGTTCTTTGCCTCTATTTCATATACTCTTAACCTTATTTTTCCTGCACAATTATACATTAAAATACAAAAATATATCATTGTTCTTTTTCTTTTTCATTTGTAATTCCAATCTTAGACTCTTATTGCAATTTTCATTCAATTTATGAACACACTTTACTTTTGTAAATAATTTTCTCTCCATGCCATGCTGAATGTAACATCCTATCCTTTGTTTCATGCCTATAGTATATTAATAAGAAAAATCTGTAGTACTTTCTGAGCAAAAAAAAACCGTGTATGTACAGTAACCCCTGATGTCAACAGTGACATAACGCTGATGTCATCGGTGACATCACGCCTATGTCATCGGTGACATCATGCTGACCTTATGCTGACATCATCGCTTACAGCACGATTGACGCTGGCATCATCGCTTGCATCATGCTGACATCATCGCTTACATCACGATTGACGCTGATATCTTCAGAAAATTTTCTATAAATAGGGGGGCTTCACATGAAATTTTCATTCCCATCCAAGGTTCTCGAAGGTTCTAAGGTCATATCTTGCCATTTTTTCCCATACTGAACCTCCTAAACTTAGATTTCTCTTTAGATCTGTGATTCTACGTCCGTTCTAAAGGATTTCAAGTAAGTTTCTCTAAGTTTGAAGTTAGATTTACTGTTCGTTTCTCTTCTTCTTCTTTTTCTTATAGATGTTCATGGTGTTCTTAGGAAAACCTCCGTTCTAGAGTTAAATCTTCGGTTAAAATCTTTATAAAAGCTTAATTTTGAGGTAAGTGGGGCTCTACTTTATCATTTTGTTATGTTTATTACTTGCATTCTCATAGATCTTGTCATGTATGTGATTATATATGGAATAATCCTTGTTTTATGAGAAATAATCGGTAAAAAGTGAGAATAATTGGCTGTTTATGTGATTTTATGATGAATACATGGTGAAAATATGATATTATATTCAAATAAGGCATGATAAGGTATATTGAGGATGGTTGATATGATTTTTATGATTTTGTGATATGAAATATACAAAGAGATGGATGTTTCATATCTGAATATATTGTGTTTCATGTTAAAATGATGTGTATTGTGAATATGTCATGGTTTGATGGTATGATGAAAAGTATGTGGAAATATAATGAAAAATATGTGTGAACATGATAAATGACATATGTGAATATGTGAATATGCTCGAAAGAGTATGAAGTGGAAAAGGATATGATGTAAATAGTTACAGAGATACACTGGGGAGTGGAAGATGGAGACGATATGGGATATCTTGGAGAAATGTAGGGTGGTGAGTGACATTTGGGATTATGCACGGAATATTGTGTTCGAATGCACCACATGGCCACACACTCATTTCTCGACTTGACTCCTGACCATTACCTTTGCTAAGGGGCCGTCTATTGCATGCGTTGTATCCGTATTGCATTGGGCCATCCGGTGACTATTTACATAGATGTCTAAGACCTCAGAATAGAGGCATCGGATAACTGTGGCCACAGGGCACGGTAAGCGCGGATGAAAGTAGAAGAAATTATGAATCTATGGAATATAATATGTGTTGAGATGAGAATATGTTTTATATGACACTGTGATATGTAATGCCATGATATTTTCTTTAATTGTGATAAGATGTGTTTTGTGATGAATATATGTTATGTATGAGTGGTAGAGTAGAGACTCACCCTTACATAACATTTTTCAGGAAAACAGGACGAATAGTACCAGGCTCACAGTGCATGGATGGATGAGAACTGCTATAGGACTTAGTTATTTTGAGTTATGTAATGGATAATTTTAGTTCTATAGCATTCTTTTGAAACCGTTGTAAAACTACTATTCATTTTTGTTGCTAATGAAAATTTTAGAATCTTTGTTTTTCCAAGGTACTTATGAATTAATGAAATTTTACTCTTTGAACCTTATATCATTTCCATGTCTGTTTCTATTTAGAGTGTTTTTGAAAGAAAAATTTTAATCTACTATTTAACTTTTTATGAAAATTTAGTATATATTGAGAAAAGAAATATAAGGCATTACAATTTTGGTATCAGAGCAGTTCATCCAGACCAGACTGGGGTATGGGACTAACATGTCTATGTTGTGTAGTAGATATACTAGAATATGAAATGATTATTTGCTAATATGACTTGTTAGATGTGAATTACGTGCACTAGATTTATCTATGTGTATATGAATGATAGATTAATAAGTGATTTGAGTTTATTGCGAGATTAGAGTTATGGCTGGTAGAGGTAGACCTGCTGGTGCTACAAATGAACTCCTGGAGGGCATGACCCAAGTCTTAGAGACTTTGGCACATAACCAGGAGGCTGAACCAGCCGACTATAGAGGACTTTCTTCTTTTACTAGGCATAACCCTCCAAAATTTAAAGGAAAGTTTGATCCTGAGGGAGCTCAGAGGTGGATAGCAGATGTGGAAAATATTTTCCATGCCATGGGATGTATAGAGGAGCATAAAGTAACTTATGCTACTTATATGCTGAGTGGAGAAGCTGAGGACTAGTGGAGATTTGCTAGTCAAACTCTACTGCAAGAAGATGGTTATATTCCTTAGGAGACATTCAAGGCAACCTTTCTAGGAAATTATTTTCCAATAGATTTAAAGAAATAGAAGGCTAGGGAGTTCCTTGAGTTGAAACAAGGAAATATGTCTGTAGGAGAATATGCTGCTAAATTTCATGAATTGATGAAATACTGGCCTCACTATCAACATAATGATGGAGAGGAAGATCTATGTGCTCAATTTGAGCATGGGCTAAGGCCAGATATTCGAGCTGCCGTTAGTGTATTCCAGTTGACAGATTTACCCACTCTAGTGAGTAAATGCAGAATATTTGAAGCCAATAATACTAAGGGTAAGACAGTGGATACCAGAATCGATGGTCCTATGAGACAAGACCGAAGGCCTCCAAGATTTTCTAGAGGACTTTACTCTAGTCCAAATCAGTCTCAAGTGAAGGGGACTATATCTCAAGAAGATAGTAGTGGTGGTTCTGGTTCTTTCAGAAGGCCACTAAAATGTTTTAAGTGTGGTGGACCTCATATTAAAAAGAATTGTCCTCAACTTCCACTAACATGTGACATTTGTGGGAAAATGGGACACTCTGCTAGTGTCTGTTGGTCTGCTCCACGAAAGAGTAGAAGCATGAGTGTGGAACAAAGACCTGAATCTAGAGCAAGCACTGGAACAAAGCCAAATGTGAAAGGCAAAGTTTTTGCTATGAGTGGAGCTGAGGCTTCAAAATCAGAGGAGCTTATTAGAGGTAAATGTATCATAAAAGACCGACTTGTAGATGTGTTGTTTGATTCTGGTGCTACTCATTCCTTTATTTCTGTGGATTGTATGAGATGTCTAGAATTACCTGTATCTGAATTGTCTTGTGATGTTATTATATCTACTCCTACAAGTAAGTCTGTAGCAACTTCTTCATGTATTTAGGCTGTCCTGTGATGGTACATGGTAGGATTTTTAGTATAGATTTGATTTGTTTACCTCTTTCCCAACTTGATGTAATTCTTGGAATGGATTGGTTGTCATCCAACCATGTTCTATTAGATTGTAAAGAGAAAGTTTTGATTTTTGGCACTAAAGTATCAGAAAGTGCTACACTCTTAAGTCCAGATCCATTGGAAAATGTAATGAGTGCTAAGGCTTTCATGGTTCTATTTTCAATTGAGACTGAAAAGGAAATGAAGCCTGAGTATATCCCAGTGGTTAGAGATTTTTTAGAAGTTTTCCCTAATGATGTTACTGAATTGCCACTGGAAAGAGAGATTGAGTTTACTATTGATCTTATTCCGGGAGCAACTTCTATTTCTGTTGCACCATATAGGATGTCACCAGTGGAGTTGGCTGAGGTAAAGAAACAGGTAGAAGAATTATTGTAGAAAAGGTTTATAAGGCCAAGTGTATCACCTTAGGGAGCACCTGTTCTTTTGGTGAAAAAGAAAGATGGGAGTATGAGGATGTGTGTTGATTACAGGCAGTTGAATAAGGTAACAATAAAGAACAAGTATCCTATTCTTCGAATTGATGATTTGATAGATCAGTTAAGAGGAGCTTTTGTATTTTCAAAGATTGATTTACGATCTGGTTATCATCAGATCAGAGTCAAGAGTGAGGATATCCCCAAGACAGCGTTTAGAACCCGCTATGGCCACTATGAGTATCTAGTTATGCCATTTGGTGTGACTAATGCTCCTACAGTATTCATGGACTACATGAATAGAATTTTTCATGAGTTTTTGGATAAATTTGTTGTAGTATTTATAGATGATATTCTAATTTATTCCAAGACTCATGAAGAACATGCAGAACACTTGAGAATTGTTTTGTAGATACTAAGAGAAAGACAGTTGTATGCAAAATTCTCTAAGTGTGAATTTTGGTTACCACAAATCCAATTTTTGGGACATGTGGTATCGAAAGATGGCATTATGGTGGATCCAGCAAAGGTGGAGGCAGTGGCTCAATGGCCAAGGCCTACTAATCCAACAGAAATTCGTAGTTTTCTGGGACTAGCTGGCGATTATAGGAAATTCATTGAAGGATTTTCTAAAATAGCTTTTCCTTTGACAAAGTTAACAAGAAAAGGAAAGGAGTTTGTGTGGAATGAAGAGTGTGAAGCTAGTTTCCAAAAGCTGAAAGAAAAGTTAACATCTACCCCTATCTTAGTTTTGCCTAATCAAGAACAAAAGTTTGATGTGTATTGTGATGCATCTGGGTAAGGGCTTGGTTGTGTCTTGATGCAGGATAGAAGGGTAGTTGCTTATGCTTCGAGGCAGTTGCGTCCTCATGAAGTTAATTATCCTACTCATGACCTAGAATTAGCCGTAGTGGTTTTTGCCCTTAAGATATGGAGACGTTATCTATTCTGGGCGAGATTTGAGGTGTTTAGTGATCATAAGAGTTTGAAGTACTTGTTTGATCAGAATGAGTTAAATATGAGGCAGAGAAGGTGGATAGAATTTCTGAAGGATTATGATTTTACATTGTCTTATCATCTTGGGAAGGCAAATGTGGTTGCTGATGCTTTAAGTAGGAAGTCCTTGCATATGGCAAGTATGATGGTGAAAGAATTAGAGTTGATTCAGAAGTTTCGAGATATGAATTTGGCAGTGGAGGTGTGACCTCAGAGTTTGTATCTTGGGACTTTGACAATCAACAATGATTTCCTGGTTAGGGTACGTGATGCTCAACAAGAAGATGTGTTCTTGCAGGAAATGATGAGGCAGAGGGGTGAAGGAAAGGATTTAGAGTTCCATTGTGATGCAAATGGACTGATTAAGTTCAAGAACCGTGTGTGTATTCCTTCTAATGATGAGCTTAAGCAGATGATACTTGAGGAAGCTCATAAAAGTAGAATGAGTTTTCATCCTGGTACGACAAAAATGTATCAAGACTTTCGTAAGAATTTTTTATGGAATAGAATGAAGAAGGATGTGGCTGAATATGTAGCAAAGTGTTTAACTTGTCAAAAGGCGAAGGTAGAACATCAACGTTCACCTTGGATGTTGCAGCCATTAGAAATTCCTGAGTGGAAATGGGATAGTATTTCTATGGATTTTGTGTCTGGTTTGCCAAAAACCAAGAGTAATCATGATGCAATTTGGGTGATAGTAGATAGATTGACTAAAGCAGCTCATTTTCTTTCCATTAATATGAAGTACAAGTTGGAGAAGCTGGCAGATATGTATGTGAGAGAGATAGTCAGATTGCATGGAGTGCCAACTAGTATTGTGTCAGACAGAGATCCAAGGTTTATATCAAGATTTTGGGAGAGTCTGAAGAAAGCTTTGGGTACTAAGTTAAAACTTAGTTCAGCTTATCATCCACAAACTGATGGTCAGACTGAAAGAACAATACAGTCCTTGGAGGATTTGTTGAGAGCTTGTGTGATGGAACAACAAGGAACTTGGGAGGAATGTCTACCTTTGGTGGAATTCACGTATAATAACAATTATCATGCAAGCATTGGAATGGCTCCATTTGAGGCTCTGTATGGGAGAAAGTGCAGAACCCCTTTATGTTGGTATGAAACTGAAGAAGTGATCTTATATGCACCAGATATAGTTCAGAAGCAACATGAGCAAATCAAACTGATCAGAGAAAAGATGAAAATAGCACAAGATAGGCAAAGGAGTTACTATGATAAAAGGAGAAAACCTTTGGAGTTTCAGGTAAATGATTATGTGTTTTTAAAAGTTTCACCTGTAACTGGAGTTGGAAGAGCTCTAAAATCCAAGAAATTATCTCCTAAGTTTATTGGGCCATTTGAAGTGCTAAGTAAAGTTGGTCCTGTTGCTTATGAGATTGCTTTGCCTCCAAATCTCTCAAACTTGCATTCTGTATTTCATGTATCTCAGCTTAGAAAGTATATTCCTGACCCTACTCATGTGATAGAACTTGATCCTGTTCAAGTGAGAGAGAATTTGTCATATGATGTACAACCGGTGAAAATTATTAATCACCGTGTTAAGAAATTAAGGGGTAAGGACATTTCACTTGTTAAAGTAATATGGAATACTAGTGATGAGGGAGATGCTACGTGGGAAACTAAGAATAAGATGAGAGAATTATATCCTGATCTTTTTGTAACTTAGCGAATTTCGGGGACGAAATTCCTTAAAGGAGCGGAGAATTGTAACATCCTATGCTTTGTGTCATGCCTATAGTATATTAATAAGAAAAATCTGTAGTACTTTGTGAGCAGAAAGAAACCATGTATGTACAGTAACCCCTGATGTCAACAGTGACATAACGCTGATGTCATCGGTGACATCATGCTGACATCATCCCTTACATCATGATTAACGCTGGCATCATCGCTTGCATCATGCTGACATCATCGCTTACATCACGATTGACGCTAACATCATCCCTTGCATCATCGCTTACATCACATTGACGCTAATATCTTCAAAAAATTTTCTATAAATAGGAGGGCTTCACATGAAATTTTCATTCCCATCCAAGGTTCTCGAAGGTTCTAAGGTCATATCTCGCCATTTTCTCTCACACTAAACCTCCTAAACTTAGATTTCTCTTCAGATCTGTGATTCTACGTCCATTCTAAAGGATTTCAAGTAAGTTTCTCTAAGTTTGAAGTTAGATTTACCGTTCGTTTCTCTTCTTCTTCTTTTTCTTATAGATGTTCATGGTGTTCTTAGGAAAACCTCCGTTCTAGAGTTAAATCTTCGGTTAAAATCTTTGTAAAAGCTCAGTTTTGAGGTAAAAGGGGCTCTACTTTATCATTTTGTTATGTTTATTACTTGTATTCTTATAGATCTTGTCATGTATGTGATTATATGTGGAATAATCCTTGTTTTATGAGAAATAATCGGTGAAAAGTGAGAATAATTGACTGTTTATGTGATTTTATGATGAATACATGGTGAAAATGTGATATTATATTCAAATAAGGCATGATAAGGTATATTGAGGATGGTTGATATGATTTTGTGATATGAAATTTACAAAGAGATGGATGTTTCATATCTGAATATATTGTGTTTTATGTTAAAATGATGTGTATTGTGAATATGTCATGGTTTAATGGATATGATGAAAAGTATGTGGAAATATAATGAAAAATATGTATGAACATGATAAATGACATATGTGAACATGTGAATATGCTCGAAACAGTATGAAATGGAAAAGGATATTATGTAAATAGTTACAGAGATACACTGGGGAGTGGAAGATGGAGACGATATGGGATATCTTGGGGAAATGTAGGGTGGTGAGTGACATTCGGGATTATGCACGGAATATTGTGTTTGAATGCACCATATGGCCACACACTCATTTCTCGACTTGACTCCTGACCATTACCTTTGCTAAGGGGCCGTCTATTGCATGCATTGTATTCGTATTGCATTGGGCCATCCGGCGACTATTTACATAGATGTCTAAGACCTTAGAATATAGGCATCGAATAACTGTGGCCACAGGGCGTGGTAAGCGCGGATGAAAGTAGAAGAAATTGTGAATCTATGGAATATAATATGTGTTGAGATGAGAATATGTTTTATATGACACTGTGATATGTAATGCCATGATATTTTCTTTAATTTTGATAAGATGTGTTTTGTGATGAATATGTGTTATGTATGAGTGGTAGAGTAGAGACTCACCCTTACATAACATTTTTCAGGAAAATAGGATGAATAGTACCAGGCTCACAGTGCATGGATAGATGAGAACTGCTATAGGACTTAGTTATTTTGAGTTATGTAATGGATAATTTTAGTTCTATAGCATTCTTTTGAAACTGTTGTAAAACTACTATTTATTTTTGTTGCTAATGAAAATTTTAGAATCTTTGTTTTTCCAAGGTACTTATGAATTAATGAAATTTTACTCTTTGAACCTTATATCATTTCCATGTCTGTTTCTATTTAGAGAGTTTTTGAAAGAAAAATTTACTCTACTATTTAACTTTTTATGAAAATTTAGTATATATTGAGAAAAGAAATATAAGGCGTTACACTGGATATCCTTTCTTGCAAGGTGATTTATCCTCACATGATGTTAAGTAATTATCACTTTTTTTACCATGGTAGAGAATTAAGCCCCTAATTATCTTTCTGTGTGTATATTCCATGTCATTTTGCATCTATTCTCTAGAACTTGCCCTGTTTCTTAGTTGAATATGCATTATGCAATTTTTATCTAGATGATTGAGGCCTCTTTTACACACACACACTCACTCACCAGTTTCCCACCTTTGCACCTTATTGCATTACATCCCCTTCTTTTAACAAACGTAATTTGCCAAAACATTTTTTCTCCCATCAAGAATGTATTTCTTTTGAGTAATATCAAGAGTGTATGCAAATAATAAGTTTGGGGTGTTGATTTTGATGGTAGTTGCTTGAGGACAAGCAACCTATCAAGTTTGGGGTGGTGGACATCACATATGTTATAAATACATGTCAAAAAAATAATAATAATTAAAATTTGAAGAAAAAGAGTGGTTGTTAAAGTCCAAGAAATCATAAAAGAAAGAATGAAAAAGAAAAATAAAATAAAATGAAGCAAGGTCCAAGAAATTGAAGAGATCTTCACATAATGCAAAATGATGAAAAACAAGGTGAAAGAATGCTTAAACCTCTTAGGCTACCTCATTTGATGCATTTCATTCTAATTGATGTATTCACTCACTCAAAAGGATTCCCTTATCTTGAAAACCCACTTGAGCTTTTGACCCTCCTTGATCAAATTGAACATTACCTATCCCTATTTGTGGCCAACCAAGTCCTTTCGATAGGTAAATCATTGTATTAAGGCAAAGGAGATTGAGAATATGGGCAAGCATATGGTAGGGTAGAGCAATTTGCATGTGTTGAGAGAAAATACCTAGCTTGAAACACTGACGAGTGAAGAGTGAAACACCACCTTGTGAGCTAGATAATTTCTTTGCATTGTGTGAAGTATGATGAACCTTGTTGAATTTTTGTTTCACTTGTATGGGACTTTGCATAAAATTGATTGATATAAGTGTGCTTTCTTTGTTGAATAACTCCATGATTTTGAAATGGAGGAAATGCATATTAGAGTTGAAAGATTGGAACAGAAAATTTTGAGAAAAATTTTTGGATAAGTCTAACCCTTTTTACTTAAGTCCTTGAATTTTGGTTTGCTTGAGGACAAGCAAAAGTTTAAGTTTGGGGTTGTGATGAATCCACATTTTACTAAATTTTTATACATCATTTATTACTTTTTATAGAAAAGAATAGACTTAGTGTAAATAAGATGAATATTCCAATTAGGCTAAATAATATAGGTTTCTTAGTTTTTAGTTAATTTACATTGATTTATATAGTTTATTTACATGTTTTGATCATTTGAATAATGTGGCAGGAATCCCCAAGCTTATTTTGATGAATTATTGGATTTTGAGGAATTTGAGGAGAAAGTAACTACTTTCAAAATTGATAGTGACAACTACAACAAGCCATTTCCAGCAAAAGGACCAAAGTAATCACTTTCAAAGCTTAAAGTGACAACTACAGCAACCCAGAATCCACTAAACCTGCGCGTGGTTACTATGAATATTCATAGTAGTCACTCCAAAGCATGCAGAATTGAAGGTGCTGCGCATAGTTACTATAAAAATTCATAGTGACAACTCTAGAGAGTCCAAAATGTCCTAGTGTTGCGCGTGATTACTATGAATATTCATAGTAATCACTCCAGAGAGGCAAAACCCAACTGATGTTGCGCGTGTTTACTATGAAAGAATGAGAGTAACTACTTTGGAGGGTGCCAACTTTAGTATAAATAGATTTTTACCAAATTAGGGTAGAGAGTTCTTACACTTTTTGAACCTTTTCTCTTCTTTACTGAATTTAGGATATTTTCCAGAGCTAGGGCAACCTTGGGTGACAGCCAAGGGTCCAACCTAGGGTTTAGTTTCTCATTTTTTTTGCTTTTACATTAATGTTAATGAGTTTTCTGCATTTCTCAACTGCATTTTTGACTCCAATTTCCATGGAGGGCTAAATTTTGTGTAATCCTTAGTAAATTCGCATGGATTCTTGAATTCCTTGATTTTAATGATAATATAATTTCTTTCTTTTCATGAATTACTTCTTTCTTGTCTCTTGAATTGAATTAATGGTGAATGAGGGGGGTATTGCTCAATTCACCCTAATTTTGTTTTAAGGAGATTCTAAACTAGGGATTGCTTAATCCTAGGTTTAATTCTAAGGTTGCGTAACTTTGGGATGAGAGATTAGAGCTTAGCAAATTGCGTAATTTCGTTAGGACAATAAGGTTGATTTTCACCTGTTAAATTAACCTAATTCATGGGAGAAAGGATGAATGTTAAATCTTGAGTGGAATGAGGATAGAATCTTTGTGGATGAACTAAGGATTGCTGTTTTCTATTAATTGAATTAATTAAACTCGTTCGCCCATTGTTCTTTATATTGAATTGAAACCACAAAACCCCCCATTTTAATTGCTTGTTCAATTAATGCCTTCAACATGTTTAATGAAGATTAATAGCCAATGTTCACGGGAGACAATCTAGGGTAACCCTAGTACTACATTAAATTGTTTAAATTTTGATGAGGATTTGCGACAAAATCTTTTAAACACAAAAACACGCATCATCAAATTGGAGCCGTTGCCGGGGAACATTGGTGTTGATTTTTCATAAACATGTTATTTGCTCTGTTTTCATTTTCGTTTTCTGCATTGTGAATACTTTAGTATAGTTATAGTTTCATAGGTAAGTAGAGATATCTTGCATTTAGGTAGAACCAATTGTTGTTTTCTGCATATTGTTAGACATTAAACTAGGAAAAACTGAAGTGCATATTTGATTGAAAAATGAATAAAAACCTGTAAATTTTTGCTGACAGTACAGAAGTGTTTTGAAAATTAGTCAAGACTTATAATAATCTGTCTGCATGAACCTGATATTTTCTAAGAGTGTGCACTCTGAATGCCTATAGCAGAATTTTATTTGCTTTCACTGTGAATGCTTTTGTGCAGCTGGGTGTAAGTAGTTAAATGTTGGATTTTATCTTAACAGCAATCTGCCTAAGCATAGTATTAAACAATGAATGTCTGTAAACTGATTGCTGGAATTTTTTGCAAGCATAGAAATATCATGTGTTAAAATTTTACATTTTCTTTTGCAGAAATTGAAAAATGGTCAGAACTTCATTCAATACACCAGTGGGCCCTCCTAAGAAGAAGTGAGCTGCATCTTCTACCACTCCTAAGAAGAAGCAAGCTGCATCTTCCATAACTCCAAGAAGAAAATCCAACCAAAACCTTCAAGCTGCAGCATCAAAGAGGAACAGAACTCATGGTGTCTCAAGTTCTTCACCTATTCAAATTTATGAGCCACCTCAACCAAGATCACCTTCACCTTCACCTTCTCCACCACCTTAGACACAATCCCCTGCACCTTCACCTTCACCATCACCTCCACTAAGAACAACTGCACCCTCAGGATCTTCACCACCTGCCACACATGATCCTAGATTCAGAAGTTTGGCTCATGAAAACTTTTTCAAAGCCAACATTCTAAGAAGAAAAATTGTTCCTGAAAGAGCATTCCAAATAGCTAGGAACAATTACCCAGAATTCAAATAGGAAATCCAAAGAAGAGGCTAGGAATTCTTTTGTGCAACAGCTGGCCTGGGTTGGAGGGAAATAACTCAGGAATTCTACGCCAATGCCATGAGGTTTAAGGGAAACAGAATCCCTAAGTTCAGCTCCATGGTCAAAGGCATGAGGATTGACTTTTCACCAGTAAAACCAATAGGGTACTGGAAATTAATTCTACTCAACATGCTGCACAACTGGACTTCAAATCATTTAAGGAAAGTCCAGATATTGATTTTGTGCAGATTCTGGAAAGGATTGGTAAACCAAGCACCACATAGGAGCTGAACCAATCTAAAAAGTTAAAGCACATCATCACCAAGAATCTTCTGCCTTTTTCCAAAGTGTGGAGTATGTTTATTCTAAATTCATTCATGCCTGTCAAACATAGCTCCACACTAGCTGTCAAAAGGGCTGCTCTGCTGTTTGCCATAGTCTCGGACATCTATATAGATGTGGGAGAAGTTATAAGTGAATGCATCCTAGGCATTCTAAAGACAAAAAAGGATTCATTGGCCTACCCCTCAGTCATCACATTGCTTTGTGAGGATGCAGGAGTAGAATTTAGAGATTACCAAGAGAAAATCAGAGCTACACCATCCATTTCTGCAGCTATGATAAAAGAGATTTATGCTACCGTCTCCTGCACTTCTGCAGCTCTCATTCCTTCACAATACAAGAAAGAGAAGCCTGTGATGATGAAGGACACGCTGAAGCAACTAGTTGAAGGGCAGAATCAATTGGCTGAAAGGCAGACTGAGCTGCACAATAGCCTAAAAGCTGGAGTTATGCTAATGGAATGTATCATGCTGAATATTGGTAAGAAATTGGGAATGACCAAAGATGAAATGTATCATACTCCAGATTTGGCAGAGAATGCTTAGTGCCTTCGTTCTTCTGTGTTCAAGAATATGCCAATATACAGAACCCACTTTCCTCAGCCAACATTTGAAGAGGTAGTGGAAGAAGAAGAAGAAGAAGAAGAAGAAGAAGAAGAAGAAGAAGAAGAAGAAGAAGAAGAAGAAGAAGAAGAAGGGTCTGAAGAAGAAAGCTCAGAGGAGGAAGATGCAACAGAAGACTAGTTTAGGAATTTATTTTCTGTCCTTAGGAGTTTTGTAAATTTCTGTAGTTTCAAACTTTTTGGATTGTAATCACAATTTGGTTTAATTTTCACATATCTATTCTGCATTTATGCTAGCTTTCTAACTAATTTCTTTTTACTTGCGAATTGATGGAATTCTGGTGTTTTTGTGCAGAAAATATCACACACACAACACTCACACACATTGGATGATGACACCTGCACAAGCTGCAATGAAAGGGGGGTTATTCCTTACCTCTTAATTCATGTGTTAGCTACACAATACACTAGACATTTACTGATAATAATATAGATTATGAACTATTTTCTGTGAGTTAAATGCAAGAGGATTGAAAATTTTGTGAATTTTGTTTGATTTTTACCATTCAATTAATTAGAGGAATAGTGAGTTTAATCAAGAATGAGCTTTAAAACTAATTTTGGGGTAGCATCCATTTTGTGTTGCTTGAGGACAAGCAAATTTATAAGTTCGGGGTAGGGAAATAGCAGGCTATCTAAAGTCAAAAAATAAAAATGTAGTGCTGCAGAAAAATAAAGAAATTATGCAGCAATACTACCTGCAGAAATCTCGAAATGAGAAAAATATGAGTTCAAGAAAAAATAATTACAACAAAATGCTGCAGCAAAATAAAAAGAAATTCCATGAAAGCAAGAAAAGAAAAATCAACATGAAAACTCTGTTGCACAAAAACAAATTGTTTGCTGCAATATTGAGGAAGTTAGTAAGAAATGAGGCAAAACCAAGTTAGTTTTTAAGTCATTCACTCAAAATACCTCTGATTTTTTTTGAAATTGCATTTGCTTCCTATTTTATTCAGTATCTACCCTAACCGAAGCCCTGTTATAACCTGCAAAAAGCCCTCTAGATGTGTGATTAATTGTACTAAGCAGAGGAGATGGAGAAATTGGGCAAGCATATGGTAGAGTGTAGTTGAATTGATGATTAAAGAGAGAAAACAATACCTAAACACCGTTGAGCAATGAGGGAAACAATGTCTAGTGAGAAGTGATCATGCTTTTTAATGTTTCTCACATGAACTTGGCAATATATATGAACTTAGATAGCAATTCTTGCTTAAAATTTGATGAATGCATTATGACTGCAATGATGAGTAATTGGATGAACATCTTAAATGAAAATTATGCAAAAAACACAGAACCGTAAATTGCAAATCTTAGAAAAACAGTTTGTTAGATGATTCTTGAAGAATGGAGGAATTACCCTTGGTTTAGTTTGATTTGCTTGAGGACAAGCAAAAATTCAAGTTTAAGGTAGTGATGAATCCATATTTTTACTGATATTTTAGCATAATTCTAACACATTTGATAAGAAAAAGATATGAAGAAAGCAGAAAAACTCAGAAAAAGAGAATGAATTGAAGTTTCCTTTCAATTTGTAGTTATCTTAGCAATTGTGAAAATTTTGCTTAGGAATTAAGTTTTTAATCTTGTTTTTGAAAGAATAATTTGAGCAAAGATCATGAAAATGGAGGATTGATAACAAGGAAGAGGAAAGAAGCAAGTCTGAACTCCAAAAACACAAGAACAAGAAAGTGCAGACTGGGCATAATCACTATTGTCAGTGAAAGTGATCACTCCAGAGCTCAAAGAAGAAGTGAAGCTTGGGCGTTACCACTTTTATCATTAAAAGTGAGCGTTCCAGATAGGCAAAATATCAGGAAAGCTCTGTGTAACCACTATTATAATCGAAAGTGAACGTTCCAGAGAGCCTTCAACTTGGTGAGTTGCGCATAATCATTTTTTCTCATAAGAGTGATCACGCGCAACCACTTGAGCTCTACGTTGTCACTTTTATCAGCAAGAGTGATAGTTCCAGAGAGCAGTCAATATCAGGAAAGTTGTGCATGGCCACTTTTTCTCATAAAAGTGTTAACGCACAACAATAAACCTTCTGTGTAGCTACTATTTTTCATAAAAGTGATGACGCGCAAATCTGGAAAATTTTATAAATACCATAAACGTTCCGGAATTGAGGGGATTATGTTCATTTTCAATTTTGTTAGTTAGATTCTCGTTAGAGGAAGTGAGAGAGAGGAGTGGAGATTTGAATCTTGGAGCTTCACGAAGAGGAATTGGAGTGAAGCAAGCTTCCATGACTTTTCTGAGTTTCTTCTTCTCTTCTTCTCTTCTTCTCTTTCTTTTTCTTTCTCTACTGTCATGGCTGTGTAATTTCTTCATAGTTAGGGATTATAGATCTGAAACGAACATGTTGAATTGATTTAGATATGAATTTCAAGCTTTGGAATAGATTGAGTCTGCACTTTACGTAGTAATTGAATGGAAATATGGTTAACTAATTTCAGAGGAACTCTTGTCAATGGAAATTGAATTTGTTTCATATCTGAACCAATCACTGAGATTATAGTTTTCTTAGGGATAAGAGGCTTTGATCTTGCAATCTTCTGGTTTCTTACACTTAAAGCAATATTGAATTGAATCAGATCTAAGGAATTAGAATGATTTAATTGAATGTTAGGTTCAATGAGTTAAGGAATTAACCTCTGAACAATACAATGTGAAACTGATTGTCATTATTTCCAATTGCTTACTAATTCAAAACTTTATTGATTAAACATTGGAGTTTTAGTGAAGCAATTCCCTAGCTATGGTTTTTCTCTCTGTTATCACATAATTGTTTGTTCATTGTTCTGTTTCTGCAAGTTTCTTTTACTCCTAATTGTTCTGGTTTGTTGTTTTTACATGTTAATACTCTCCTTCCAATTTCGCAAAGCTCAAATGGTTATAATTCTATGAAGTGGTACTTGAAATCTAAATTTCCTGTGGAGACGATATTTGGATCTTAATTTTACTCATTACTTGCTGCAATCCTAGTGCACTTGCTAGTGTTAGATTGTGAACAACATCGACGCACACAGGGAATGAGATTTGTAGAGAAAGCTCAGAAAGAGATGAAGTTTTAAGAGTGAAGAGTGTGTGTGCGTGCTCAGGTTAGAGAGTATATATGGTTACGCTAGGCACGTGACACTTTTTAAAACAAAAATGAACGTTGCAAAATTAATTGGTCCCAGCGTAATCACTATTTCTTAACAGAGTGAGTGTTCCAGAGAATGTATTTTTTAGTGTAAGGAGCACGTTATCACTATTACTGGGAAAAGTGATAACGCGCAGCTATATTGCAACTTTTGTTAATAAGAGGGAACGATCCAGGTTATACTTACCTGTGCGTAGCCACTTTTGCCAATAAAAGGGAACGATCCAGAGACCTAGTTTTCCCATCTACCTCTGCGTGATCACTTTTATCACTAAAAGTGATTGCTCCAGAGAAGCGTATTACCCTGATGCCTCTGCGTGATCACTTTTATCAGTAAAAGTGATTGTTCCAACAGAGATCCTCAAAATGTATTCTCTGCGTAGCTTCTTTTCTGCAACATAGTGACTCCTTTCATTAATGTCATACTCTAATCCTTCAATTTACTCATTTTTCATACTCTAATCCTTCAATTTACTTCTCTCAATTTCAAAAATCTAATTATTTATCAGATTCAATTCAGAAAATAGCTGTAGCAACATGTATGCAGAACTTGGATAAAATTGCAAAACATGATTATACAGATTTCTAATTCTGCAGATACACATTAGACACATTGGATCTCAATTCAAATACCAATTCACCTCAGCAGAGATATGCAGCATAATCAATATGTAGAAATTTCAGAAAGTTGTAAAATATGATTATGCAAAATTTTAAACATTCAAATACACATTCACCACATCAATTCTCAATTTAAGTATCTAGTTGCACCTCAGAAAATCAGATTTAGCAGTATTTTTGCAGAGTATTTGCAGCATAGCAGAAATTTGCAAAACATTAATATGCAGGATTCTAAAAATATTATAGAAAGCTTAAAATGGGTTTGAAATATTATAGGACACTCACAAGCGCTTCTTTAATGTCACTAGCTTGACATTAGCTGTTCCTCACTCAAGAGGAATCAATTTCAAGCATGAGATGTTCCTTGTAAACTCTTCTCCATTATAGATCTTCAATCTTTGGCCATTGACCTTGAATTCTCTCCCTGTTTTCTGATCTTCTATAAGGATTGCTCCAGAGGGAGAAGTCTCCTTAATTAAAAATGGTCCAGACTATCTAGATTTCAGCTTCCCTGGAAACAATTTTAATCTTGAATTGAATAATAGCACTAGCTGTCTAAGTCTGAAATATTTTTGCAGAATGAACTTGTCATGGATCCTCTTGGTTCTTTCTTTGTACAACTTTGCATTCTTATAAGCTTGTTGTCTGAATTCCTCCAATTCATGCAGTTGCAGAACTCTCTTCCTTCCAGCACTTGACAGATCAAAGTTAAGCCACTTGGTAGTCCAATATGCTCTATGTTCCAGCTCTAGGTGTAGGTGATAGGCCTTTCCAAATACTAACTGATATGGAGACATACCAATTGGAGTCTTAAAAGCAGTCCTATATGCCCACAATGAATCATCCAGCCTTTTTGACCAATCTTTCCTTGAGCTGTTCACTACTTTCTCTAGAATTTGCTTGATTTCTTTATTTAAAACCTCCACTTGTCCACTTGTTTGTGGATGGTATGGAGTAGCAACCTTATGCTTCACACCATATTTCATTAATACAACTTCAAGATACTTGTTGCAGAAGTGAGTACCTCCATCACTTATCAGCACTCGAGGTACACCAAATCTTGAAAAAATATTCTTTCTTATAAAAGAAATCACTACCTTTGCATCATTTGATCTAGTGGGAATTGCTTCTACCCATTTAGAAACATAATCCATTGCAACTAAAATGTATTCGTGTGAGAATGATGGGGGAAATGGTCCCATGAAATCAATCCCCCATACATCAAATAGCTCTACTTTTAGGATGTTGGTTAATGGAAGCTCATGTCTTCTTGAAATATTTCCAGTTCTTTGACATTTATCACAATTTTCCACATACTTCTTGGCATCTTTGAAGAGTGTAGGCCAAAAGAAACCTGTTTGCAAAACTTTTGTAGCAGTCCTTGAACTTGCATGATGGCCTCCATATTCTGAATTGTGGCAATGCCATAGTATCTCAGCTTGCTCACTTTGTGGAATGCACCTTCTAAGTAATCCATCCACTCCAATTTTGAACAGGTATGGGTCTTCCCACACATAGAATTTGTTGTCATGTAAGAACTTCTTCTTTTGCTGCCAAGTAAACCTCTTTGGAATGAATTGAGTTGCCTTAAAATTTGCAATGTCAGCAAAGCAAGGCATGTTTTCCACTGCAAACAGCTTTTCATCTAGAAATTCTTCATTTATTTCCAATGATTCAGTGGTTAAACTCTCCAATGGTAATCTGGATAGGTGGTCAGCAACCCCATTTTCTTTCCCTTTCTTGTCTTTAATTTCTAGTTCAAATTCTTGGAGAAGCAGAATCCATCTTAATAATCTGGGCTTTGCATCCTGTTTTGTCAAAAGATATTTAAGAGCAGCATGATCAGTGTATACAATCACTTTTGAACCCATTAAATATGATCTAAACTTATCAAAAGCATATACAACAGCTAGAAGTTCTTTTTTCTGTTGTTGTGTAATTCACTTGTGCAGGATTTAACACTTTACTTGAATAGTAAATAACATGCAATTTCCTATCTTTCCTCTGTCCTAACACAGCACCCACTGCACTATCACTTGCATCACACATGAGTTCAAAGGTAATTTCTAATCTGGTTTTGCAAGGATAGGTGCAGAAATCAATTTCTCTTTTAAAACAGAAAATGCATGCAAGCAATTATCATCAAATATGAAATCAGCATCCTTTATAAGTAAATTACCCAGAGGTTTAGCAATTTTAAAAAAATCTTTTATCAACCTTCTATAAAAACCAGCATGTCCTAAAAAACTTTTAACTCCCTTAACATTGATAGGTGGACAAATGGATAGATTAGCTAAGCAATCATCAAAAGAATCACCAAAAACAGAGAAGTCATCCATGAACACCTTTATGATGTTTTCTACCAAATCAGAAAAAATAGAAAGCATGCACCTTTGGAAAGTGGCATGGGTATTACATAAACCAAATGGCATTCTCCTATATGCAAAGACTCCAAATGGACATGTAAATGCAGTTTTCTCTTGGTCCAAAGGATCCACGGCTATTTGGTTGTATCCTGAATAACCATCAAGGAAACAATAAAATGAATGTCCAGCAAGTCTTTCTATCATTTGATCTGCAAATGGTAGTGGAAAATGGTCTTTTCTGGTTGCATCATTCAACTTCCTATAGTCTATACACATTCTCCATCTAGTCACAGTCCTAGTAGGGATGAGTTCATTCTTTTCATTAGGTACAACTGTCATGCCCCTTTCTTTGGAACAACTTGGACTGGACTCACCCAATTGCTGTCAGAAATTAGGTATATTATTCCTGCATCTAGCAGCTTCATGACCTCTTTCTTAACTACTTCTTTCATGGTTGGGTTCAACCTCCTTTGTGGCTGCACAACAGGCTTAAAATTCTCTTCAAATAAAATTTTGTGCTTACAAAATGAAGGATTTATACCTTTCAGATCTGCAATACTCCAGCCGATTGCAGATTTGTGTTCCCTTAAGATTCGCAACAGTTTTTCCTCTTATTCTTCCTTGAGTTCATTGTTGATGATGACTAGATTCTCATGTTTCTCATCCAGAAATGCATACCGCAGGTGAGAGGAAAGTTGTTTTAGCTCTAGCTTCTGCTTTTCCTCTTCTTTAACATCCTTTTTCAGCTCTTCCTTTACTGAATTTTCTGCAGATTTTTGAATTGGCAGGGCTTCCAATTGCTGCTGCACTTCCATGATGTATTCTTCATTCTGAGTTTCAGATTTGTCATTTCCTGCATATATTATTTCTTCTAACACAGCAGTTTCATCAAATTCATTAAGATGGTGTTGTGTAATAAAAGCATCCAGTATATCTACCTTCATACATGTATTATCTTCAATTGGATATTTTAAAGCTTCAAACACATTAAATACTATATTCTCATCTTCAACTCGAAGCATAAGTTCACATTTCTGCACATCTATTAAAGCTCTCCCTATTGCAAGAAATGGCCTTCCTAATATCAATGGAATATTAGCATCCACTTCTATGTCCAGAATTACAAAATCTGCAGGAAAACTGAACTTATCAATTTTAACTAACAAATCTTCAACAACTCCATATGGATAAGTGTATGATCTATCAGCTAGCTGCAGTGTGATGTTGGTGGGCTTCACTTCCTCTAGCCAAGTTTCTGCAGAACAGCCAATGGCATCAAATTTATGCTTGCTCCCAAGTCACACAATGCTCTTCCCACAGTGCAGTTTCCTATTTCACAAGGAATGTTGAATGATCCTGGGTCTTTGAGTTTTTGAGGAAGCTTTCTCTTGAGAATGGCACTGCAGTCCTCTGTCAAAGGTACTGTTTTATCGTGCTCTAGCTTCCTTTTTCTGGAAAGTAGTTCTTTCATAAATTTTGCATATGAAGGCATTTGCTCCAAAACTTTTGCAAAAGGAATGTTAATCTGTAATTTCTTAAAGACATTCATAAACCTTTCAAATTGTTCCTCTTGTTTAGGATTTTGGACTTTTTGAGGATAAGGCAGCCTCTTGTATTTTTCTGCATCTATTGGCTTACAAGCTTCTTCAAAGAGTTGCTTTTTGGTTTCGCTCTCAGAATTCATAGGAACTTCTTCTTTTTCTTCTGAATGATCTTTCTTCAATAACTTAAAATTTCCTTGTTGCAGATCTTGTTCAATTTTCCTCTCTGCTACATCATTTACTTTCTTTTCTGCAGGTTTAGGACTTGCAACCACAGCTCCACTCCTTGTAATTATGGCTTGACATTGCTCCTTAGGAATGATTACTGTATTGCTTGAAAATCTTCCTTCATCCCTGCTAGATAGTAGATAGTTGTTCAGTTAACTGTCCAATTTGTGTTTCCAGTTTCTTCATAGAAGCTTCTTGGTTCTTGAAGCTTGTTTGGGTCACCTTTATGAATTGCAACATGGTTTCTTCCATCTCAGTCAACCTCTCATTCATAGGCTTGGAAAATTTTTGAGTTCTTTGAGGTTGAGTGGATGGATTCCTCTGAAAATAAGGTTGTTGTGTTGTTGGACCTGCATTAGAAAAAGGTAAATTGGAGTTAGAATTCTTTGCAGCAGAATATTGATTATTCCAATTAGAATACTACTGATTTCTATTATTCAAAAATTGAAATACAGGGGGATATAATGGTTGTTGTCTCTAAAAAGTGTTCAAATAATTCACTTGTTCTTGTGGTTCACTTATAGATGCCTCGAATGCACCATTTACATGGTTTCCTCCACAAAAATCACAACTTAGCTGACTGGTAGGCATACTCCCTGTTTGAAGGTTGCTGATTTGTTAAGTTAAGGCAGCTAATTGTTCTGAAAACATTTGATTTTGTAGCTGATTCTGTGCAAGAAAGGTCTCTAAAACCTTAGCTTCATGACCAGAGTTTCTTCCTTGATTCCTTGAGTTTGAATTCTGATTCATTGAAGATGCCATCATCTCAATTATCCTCTGAGCTTCTTCTAAGGACTTTGTATTTAATGAACCTCCAGCAGCAGCATCAACCATTATTCTTGTTGCTGCATTCATCCCATTGTAAAAAGTTTCCAATTGCATCCAATTTGGAATACAATGATGTGGACACCTTCTAAGCAATTCTTTGTATCTTTCCCAAGCTTCATACAATGATTCTCCTTCTTGCTACACAAAGGATGTAATTTCTCCTCTTAGCTTAGCAGCTTTGGATGGAGTGAAGTACTTAGTTAGAAACCTATTCACAAGTTCTTTCCAGGTTGTAATGCTTCCTTGTGGTTGAGCTTGTAACCAGTATTTAGCTCTATCTCTCAAAGAAAAAGGAAATAGTCTCAGTCTGATGGCTTCTTCACTAACCCCATTCATTCTTATGGTGTCACATAGATGCAGAAAATTTGAAATATGTAGGTTAGGATCATCAGAATTTCCACCAGAAAACTGATCCTGTTGGACTAAGTGTAATAAGGCAGGTTTAATCTCAAAATGGTTGGCTTGGATAATTGGCCTAATTATAGAAGAGTTAAAACCTTGCATGTTAGGAATTGCATAGTCCCCTAATGTTCTAATTCTATTTTTCTCTGCCATCTCTATTGCTGGATTTTGTTGTCTCAAAGGTATAGGTGTTCTTTCCACTTTAGGATTACTCTGAATTTCTGGAGAATATACAGCTTCTAATTCACTATCACTTCCTATGACTTTTTCTGCTCTAGACTCTTTTCTCAATCTTCTTAAGGTTATGTCTATGTCAGGATCAAAGACCAGAATTGATTTATTCTTATTTTTACCACGCATATACAAGTCAAAATGAAACAAAATTAAACTACAATCAGTATTCAGAAATGCACAACAAAAATTATGCAAAAGCTATCAGTAAAAGCATATAAAAACTCAAATCTAACAGCTACAGAATTATGAAATCATGTAGAAAGTATGCAGAATGGAAATTACAATTATGCAGAACAATGAAAAATGAAAATATGTAGAAATTGCAAAAGAATGTAAAAACTTTATGCAGAAGACAGCAAAATTATTATGCAAAAAACTACACAAGATGCAGAAAAATTATGCAGAAAAAATTTTGAAAGCAAAACAACAATAATAAATGCTCAATCTAGCTACTTTTCTACTATTAATGGTATTGAAATACACAATTCCCCGGCAACGGCCCCAAAAACTTGTTGTTTGCAATCTAATACTAGCAAGTGCACTAGGATTGCAGCAAGTAATGAGTAAAATTAAGATCCAAATATCGTCTTCACAGGGAATTTAGATTTCAAGTACCACTTCATAGAATTATAACCATTTGAGCCATACAAATTCGAAAGAAGAGTTGTAACATGTAATAACAGCAAACCAGAACAATTAGGAGTAAAAGAAACTTGCAGAAAACAGAACAATGAACAAACAATTATGTGATATCAGAGAGAGAAATCATAGCTAGGGAATTGCTTCACTAAAACTCCAATAAAGTTCTAAATTAGCAAGCAATTGGAAAGAATGACAATCAATTTCACGTTATATTATTCAGAGGTTAATTCCTTAACTCAGTGAACCTAACATTCAATTAAACCATTCTAATTCCTTAGATTTGATTCAATTCAATATTGTTTTAAGTGTAAGAAACCAAAAGATTACAAGATCAAAGTCTCTTATCCCTAAGAAAACTATAATCTCAGTGATTGGTTCAAATCTAAAGAACAAATTCAATTTCCATTGACAAGAGTTCCTTTGAAATTAGTTAATCAAATTTCCATTCAATTACTACGTAAAATGCAGAATCAATCACTCAATCTATTCCAACGCTTGAAATTCAGATCTAAAATCAATTCAACATGTTCGTTTCAGATCTACAATCACTAACTATGAAGAAATTACACAGCCATGACAGCAGAGAAAGAAGAAGAAAGAGAAGAAGAGAAGAAGAAACTCAGAATCGCCATGGAAGCTTGCTCCACTCCAATGTCTCTTCGTGAAGCTCCAAGATCCGAATCCCCACTCCTCTCTCTCACTTCCTGTAACGAGAATCTAACTAACAAAACTAAAAAATGAACAGAATCCCTCAATTCCAGAACATTTCTGGTATTTATAAAATTTTCCAGATTTGCGCGTCATCACTTTTATGAGAAATAGTAGCTACGCAGAAGGTTTATGGTTGCGCGTTAACACTTTTATGAGAAAAAGTGGCCATGAACTTTCCTAATATTGAGGGCTCTCTATCACTCTTGGTGATAAAAGTGACAACGTAGAGCTCAAGTGGTTACGCGTGATCACTCTTATGAATAAAAGTGATTACGCGTAACTCGCCAAGTTGAAGGCTCTCTAGAACGCTCACTTTCGATGATAATAGTGGTTACGCAGAGCTTTCCTAATATTTTGCCTCTCTAAAACGCTCACTTTTAATGATAAAAGTGGTAACGCCCAGGCTTCACTTCTTCTTTGAGCTCTAGAGTGATCACTTTCACTAAAAATAGTGATCACGCCCAGTCTGCACTTTCTTGCTCTTGTGTTTTTGGAGTCTAGACTTGCTTCTTTCCTCTTCCTTGTCATCAAGCCTCCATTTTCATGATCCTTGCTCAAATTATTCCTTCAAAAACAAGATTAAAAACTTAATTCCTAAGCAAAAATTTCACAATTGCTAAGATAACTACAAATTTAAACAACTTCAATTCCTTCTCTTTTTCTGAATTTTTCTGCTTTCTTCACATATTTTTCTTATCAAATGTGTTAGAATTATGCTAAAATATCATTAAAAATATGGATTCATCAACATGCAAGTCAGAATCTGCATCAAGAGGCAAAGGATATCATACTTGGCTCACTGACAGTGGTGGAATTCTCTAGCTTGTCAAATTTCGTTGATATATTTCCAAAATGTTGTTGTTCCATTTGTTTGTCAGTGACAGGGTCATCTTGTAAAAATGATTCCATGGAAAAAAATAGAATCAAATCCCAACAAATGCAATATTTCTCCTTGGATCCATATGTGTTATCCTCATAAATGCAGACGCAAAGTTAAGAGTTCCAAAATTCCATTGATTTCGAATGAACCATTGCAAGATAGCTCAATCTCATCGGTAACCCACTTAACTTTTCTGTGTTATCTTTTAAAATATTTTTTCTTTTCGAGAGGACGCTTGTATCTTATGTTTATAGCCTATATGCATATTAAACATCCCACCTTAAAAATTATCTTTAATACAAAAGCATGTTATCAGTTACTAAGAAGTAATTAGAATATAGTTGTATTGTATATCTTTCTACCGTTAGTAAACATTAGAACTAGAAGTTGACAACCAAATTCCAAGAGCTCAAAAGTTTGGAGCATTAAATTATGGATTTTTATCAATGTAAGCCTAACTTTAGCATTTGTATAAGATAGAAGTTTTACATACATTCCCATTTCCTTAAGTTTCATACAAAGAGATGTTACATTGTAGGTGTCAAACTTCAACTATGGTATTACATTGTAGGTGTCAAACTTCAACTATCTTCATCTTTGGCAACGTGCTCGATATCTTTGGAAACAACCTCAGATCTTGCGCAATGTTAAAGAAATTGAACTAAAAAATTTTTCAAAGATCAAATCTGTGTTTATCTTTTCTATTTCTCCAATGATGTTCGAAATTCTGAGAATTCAGGACTGCGGCAAATTGAAGCACGTAATAATGGACATTAGAGATGACTTTGGGGACAATATTTTGAGTTATGTCTTTCCAAAATTGAAAAAGATCTCTGTGAAGGGTTGTAGGCAATTAGAATATATATTCGGAAGTTACCTTGATTATCATCAAAATCATAATAAGATAAACCTTGATCTCCAAGTCTTGGAAAGTCTATGCTTACATGATCTGCCATGTTTAATCGGCATTTGCGCTCAAAACTACAGCACAACATTGCTACCTTTGACGGAGTTTGAACTCAATGGATGTTCCCAGATTAGCATTAAATCTTTTGGCGATTTCATCCTTTCTTCTGACAACAGATCCATCGAGGTACCCTTCTTTCCATATATCCTTTACTGTTCGCTGAATTGATCAGTGATTTTAATTCAATTATTGTTACGTTAAAGATTCAGTTTTTTTTTTTAATATATACAAACATTATAACATCGTTTAATTCATTAACTGATTTGATCACCTAACAAGAAAGGATAAGATTAAAATGAAACAAAATTATTGGCTTAATTGTTATTTCAGCAGGCTTTTGAAGTGTTAACTTTTAAAAATTATAATTTTTTTAATTTACAGTTACCAAACAATTCTACTAACTTAGTTTTTAAAAATTGTTATACGTTCTGAAATAAACTAAAAGCTCATTTTGCCTAACATATCCAAAACCAGACCATTGGACTAACTGATACCACCTTTAAAATTTCTCAAGGAAATAATGTAACCACCTATCTATGCATATAATGCTCTTAAACTTCACAAAAAATGAATAGTACTTCAAATACCTCTTAGGAATATAATGCAACTTATTCTCATTTTTTTGGGTATACAGTGTCTTAAGGAAATAGAGGACCAAAGTAATCAAGAGGATTCTAAATCAAAAGAGACTATTACAACAACTTTATCCATGGATTCAGAAATAGGGAACACATCACCCAGACAATTGCTTTCTCCTCTACACGAGGCATTCCTCTGTTATCCTTTTTATTTCTATCAGCGTATGAATATAAATATGCTCCAAACCTAAATGTATAAGTTTTTGCATGCAGGGTATTGACAGAAATTTTGAAGGAGGAACAACATTAAAAAATGCCATGATAATAGTATCGCCTACTCATTCAGTATCGATTAATTGTTCATCATCAGACCCCTTAGTTAATTCTGAGCATAAAACATGCCCCCTGGTAAATGTATTGTATGCTACATAACTTTCAAATATGTTCTTTAACTTCAAAGAAATGATTCCATGATTATGATTCATTAATTGACGTGGGAATTTTGAAGAATCATGGTTTGAACTGATATAATTTGATGGAAAAAGATGAAATTGAGGTGCTAAGCACTTGAAGTTATTGCTATACGCTATGCAACTGATTCGAGTTGTGGCTTAACACTAATTCTTTTGTTTTCTTATTCATTTTTTTTTCTTTTCTTCCATACAAATTTAGGCTTATTGGAATTTAAACATGTATTGACGAATACAGTGAGAGATAATCCTATATATATTAAAGGCTGAGAAGATGATGATATCATTTGTATATTTTAATCTGTGTAGGAAGATGGTGATGGCCAAATAACTACACCTTTTTCAGTTATCACTAGAGAGAATCTTACCACAAAAAATGTTCAAGAAATTACAGAGACTCATGCTCCAGGTGAGTACTATGGCACTGAATATAGCAAGAATGAAAATGTAACTGCAGAAACCTATCCCATTGGGCATAAAGTTCAAGCAACATCAGAGCATTTGTTAACTCCACCACAAGTTAATGAAAATCAATCTATTCAAGCAACTCAAACTGAATATATTCAAGAAGGAAATGACATTGAATCTAACATGTTCATCTCTGAGGAGACAAAAGCCAAACCTGCACAAAAGGCAGAGAAGGATTTTGTGGAAGAAGTTACTGGTTTAGAGATACCCTTACCAACCATTTCACTGGCAGATGCAGCAAATGCCAAGATAAGTCCTTTGGATAGTATTCTACAAAAAACCCATTCAGATGTCAGTGTATCATGTAGTTTCCGTTTAATTTAAGTTTACACTGTTGAATATAATACAAATGAATGTTTAAATTAGTCTGAACAACAAATTTACAACAAATTTTCATTAGAATGTTGTTAGGGTTCAAAGACTACGGCTTTATTTGGAAGTTTGGAGGGAGAGAAAAGGGTTTGAAGGGAGAAGGAGGAGAGGAGAAATGAAATTAAACTTCTTCCATGTTTGGATGTTTAATACTGAGAAGGGAGGATAACACAGAGTTTAATTATATAAATAATATTATTATATTTTACATCTTTTATTTATATAATTTTTTATCTTTATAAAAATAAAAAATAAATATTTTTCTCTTTAAAAATTAATAATTTAAGATTAATATTTTTTTATAAATTTTTAAAAAAATTCTCACTTGAAAAACTAAAATTAATAAAAAATATGTTAGAATCCTAATCGTGAAAGAGTGCTAGAGAATGGAAGAGAGAAAATTCTTAGAAAACCTCCAGATTTGGGGAATTAAAAAAACTAGCATTAAGAGGGCTTTGGCGGATTTAGAAAAACTTCCAAAACCTTCCCTTATGAATTAAGTAACTGCCAAACAAGGGTTAACCCATCCTAACCCCTTTCCTTTCCCTCCCCTCCTAAACACAACTCCCAAACATAGCCTAAGAAAGAATGATAATGAATCTTTATTATCAAATCAAAAAAACTTTGGATGTTTACACATCGGGTAAGTTGACTAATGGACAATAAATTAAAGGGAGCCCCGGGGACATAAAGGACATTGTGAATAGAAAGAGAAGGAAGAGGATGACCAACACCAACACCTTGGGACTGAGTTTGAGAGCCATTTGCCATAGTAACAGAAGGTAAATAACCAGAAGTAGAGAGAGAAGAAGAAAGGGATTTATTACTAGTGATGTGATCAGTGGCCCTAAAGTCAAGGACCCAAGGGCCTGAAGAGTGAGAGAGACCAATGAAGGAATTACTAGTGTGTGCAACAGCAGCAGTGGAACTGGAAGCTTGACGATCATCATATCATTTCAGGAAGTCGTCATAGGAAGGTGATGGATGTGGATCCGAAGCCAACGGCGGAGCAGAAGTGGATGAAGGAGACAGAACTTTGGGCCACCTGGGCAATTTGAGGAGGTCGATCATGTAGAGTCTAGCACTTATCAATTGTGTGTCCCGGTTGGTGGCAATGATCACACCAGGGACGTCCTTTGTCGTCCTTTGCTGCCCTTTTGCTGTGGAGGTCAGTTGGTGTTGCGAGAAACCAAAGCCGAAGAGTCAATAGAAGTAGGAAGCAAAGGCTCAGAGGAGGTTTTGGGGGGAAGGGAATACGAAGGAGGGTCACCTAGGTATTGTCAATAGTAGCTTTTGTGAGGCTCTCCAGGATTTGATCACGAACATGAGAATATTCTAGGGGCAGACTGTATAAAGTCAAGGACATGAAAAACTTCTTGCAATTGTCAAGTTCTGCATCTAGAGTTGCAGCAGGAGGAAACAATTTGTTGAACTCACAAAGAAGGTTAGATACCGAGCCAAGATAGGTCGACATAGAATCTTTAATCTGATGGGTACTAAGGATAGTCATGAGGTCTTCACAAACTTGGTATAGTCGCCGAGAATTATTTGTAAAAAGTTGTTGGGCCTGTGTCCAAATAGCTTTGCAGGTTTTGTGAGTGCGAAAGACATCACGAAGATATGGCTGAATGGTGTGTAACATCCTCTTCTCACTTTTCTGTAATTTATGTGTATTTAATATTAAGTAGTGTTGGAATGCGTTTAGAGGAGAGTTTGGATGATTTTTGGAGGAGTTTTGGTGCAGGAGATCTCGCACATGAGAGGTGAATCTCGCCCAAGCAAGATGCACTACGCCAGAAATTGGCTTTTGGAGCACCAACTTAGAAAGCGATTAGTAAAAACCGCTTTTTATAAAACACAAAGAGAGCGATTCCGCCCGAACCGCTCTCCAAATTTAAGTTCTTAAAGCAGTTCCTGTGCGACCGCTCTCTAATATACACTTATAAGAGCAGTTCATAAGGAACTGCTCTCTAATATATACTTCTGAGAGCGGTTCATATGGAACTGTTCTCTAATATGTACTTCTCAGAGCAGTTCAAATGGAACTGCTCTCGTAATTCTGTTTTGGAGAGCAATTTAAAAATAACCGCTCTGAAAGGTGTACATTAGAGAGCGGTTAAGAATTAACCACTCTCTAATCTTGTATTTTTAACTAAAACCCTAATCCCTAATGTGGTTATCCCTGTCGCCCCACCAAGTTTCTGTACTTCAAATTTGTCTGTGTTCGGTGTTTTGTGAGAAATTTTTGTAGAAGAACAAGCACAATTGACATCACAGGGTCAATTTTAAGGTATATTCATAATCGTTTCTTTGTTTTCTGGCAATGTTTGGACATTTGCACTCTCTCATTCTCTCTGTTCACTGAAACACAGTTGTAATATTGTCGTTGAGCAGTTACAAAGGTTCATCCTCCATACTTGCTTCAGCTGAACTACGACTTAGTGGAACTTCATTCAATTCAGGTTAGTGCTGTTGTGTTTGTTTGAACATAAAATTAGTTTTTTATTTTGTAAAAGTTGACCATTGCTACTTAACAGAGCATGAAATTAAGACATATCAGATAGTTATAATGCAAGTTATAATTGGTCGAAGGAAGTGAAAACCAAATAGGAAAAAAAAAATCAACTGTGCTTTTTGCACCTTATGAAATGGACGAAGCGCTCAATCTGAACCCACATCAACATATAGCTGAAATGTTAAAGCGTCATATGGGTGAAGATCACTTGATTTTTGCACCTATTAATGTTGGGTAAGTCAATCTGATTGAGACTCTGCTTTATGTTTTATAATTTAGTATCTAACTTTTAATTCTTGTAAGCTTAAACATATATTTATACTCATGGTAGGAAACATTGGGTCTTGGTTGCCATCAATACTGCATAATGAGACTATGTATTATTTGGACCCTCTACGCAAGCAGCTGAAGAACAGAACACAAATGCAGAACCTATTTAATAAGTAAGCATTCATTTATGTCAACTAACTATGATTAATGTTAAGTGGTTATAATGTATCTAATTTCTTTCATGCACCATTGTTAGTGCTCTTGTCACGTATCGAGCAGAGAGGGGAGTGCAGCCCTCTAGGACAAAGATGACTCAAACAAAATGGGTCACTGTATAGGTAATACTATATCTTATTTAATGTTTATAATTTTTAGCTAAGTCTAAATTGCACTGTATATCATTCATAGTTAATGCTGGTTTATTTGTTTTTATCTTCCACATAGTGTCCAAAGCAAATAAATAATGATGACTGTGGATATTATGTGTGTCTATTCATTAGGGATGCTTTGCAACATGGACAAACTGTAATCCCAATTAATGTAACAATCTTACAGATGCTAACTATTTGCCATATGCTTATTATTTCACTTAATTAATTAAGCTTTGTTTTTATTGTTTTGTATTCAGTACTTTCCAGAGGTCTAAATGCCAACTTTTCCTGACAACAAAATTCATCAATTACAAAAAGAGTGGTGTACATATTTGTACCATAGATATTTAAAGGAGACATAAAGCACAATAAGCAAACAATATTTAGACAGTTTTGTTTCAATGCATTAGGCAAAAAGTGTAAATATGAGATTATTTTTCCCCTGTAAATGTAAACTTTGATTTTAATTTGTACATGTTCATTGTAATTGAATAATATAATGTGCAATTGTTTTCAAATTCTGGTATATATGGCTCTGTTTAAATTTTATATTCTGATTAAACTTGTTCTGAATATTGTATGCTTTATAGGTATGCTAAAAATAGATATTATAACAGTTTTATTAAAATATTTTAAAAAAATTCTTAACTTTAGAGAGCGGTTCGCGTACAACCGCTCTCCACGGTCAATTTCTAAGAGCGGTTCATTAAATAACCGCTTAGAATAACGATTAAGACAGCGGTTAAAGGCGAACCGCTCTCAGAAGTACATTTTGTAACACCTTAATGTAATTTTAATAAATAAGGAATTTCACAAATTCTTGAAATAATAAAATTTTCATTTTTCAATCCAAGTTTCATCAAACATCTCAAATAAATAATGGGGTTACAAATTACCTCAAACAGTTGCTACAGGACTTATTCAAATACAACAGTTTTCAAAATAATATCCTAAGTCCTATAGCAGTTCCATCCACCCCATCACTGAGTCTGGTGCTGATCGTCTTGATTGCCTGAAAAATGAATGTAAGGGTGAGTACTCTACATTACCCAAAAACATACAGTCAGCATAGAGTCTCACCTCCAGAACATTTCCAATACATTGAACAAATACAATCACAGGCAGCATTATCACACAGCTCATGTCAATTTAACACTGATGCACTTACGGCATCAGCAGCATTTAACATCGATAAGTACAATTCATACACCCATGCATACGCACACCAGCCACACTCACTGTGGTACTGTGATCACAGATTTATACCATGAATGGTCGCGGGTTACTCCCGCCTCACGGATATCACGTGGGCAGTCACTGGTTGCTTAGCAAAGGTAATGGTCAAAGGTCTAGTCAGGAAGAGAGTGTGTGGCCCGTGGTGCACCCATTCCACAGTCGGTGTCACCACCACTCTCTCATCCCCAAGGTATCTCTATCGTCCTCATCTTCCACACTCCCAATGTATCGCTAAACCATTCATACCACATTATCACGGCGCTACACGCCCTATTAACATACATTTCACTCACACACGCAATATTCATGCTTGCACACGGCACAGAGCCTATATTCAATTCACATTACATGGCACATAGGCCACATTTTATCCATAATGTACGGCACACAGCCTTCATTTGTTCACAATATCATTAATTAACCAATCAATAGCATTCCATCACACACAATCACCCCCACGGGGCCTAACTATTCTAGCACACATCGCATTGCACACCAATTTCCATCAAACACACAATTTCTACTCCCTATCTCAGCCACATTGCATTAATCAACAAAGCACACAAGAATTACAATGCATTGAGATAGGGTAGAGTCTCCCCTTACCTTGGATTGAAGATCCACATGCTAAATCCACCAAGAAGTGCTCTCCCTCACAGATTTCATCCTAAACACATGGAGAAACTCTATGAGAACCCAGGGAAACCACGAAAATAAAGAAAGGGATGAAAAATTGAAACCCTAACCATAAAACTCATCTCTAAGCATTCCCCACACGGATTCAACCTTCAATTTAGCTTCCGAACGGCTTTAGAGGTAATTTAATCGGTGGAAAAGGGTTTGGGAATGAGAGGATCCAAGGGACTTTGAAGGGAGAGGGAGAAATAACCCTTCCCGAACCCTAACCCCCTTTAAATCCTTTTCTGGTCGTGACATTCTCGCTACAGTGAAATATTCTCGCTGTAGCGAGGGGACTCACTGCAGCGACACGCCCTCACGCTACAGAAAAAATCTCAGATGAAACTGCACTCTGGTTTCTGCAGAATCTCGCTACAGTGAGACTGCACCCAGAAATGCACCCCAAACTGTCGCTCTATCGCTACAGTGAGACGTCTCTTACTACAGCGAGAAGGCGACACTTTTTGGTCTTTCCTCCCAAAGCCCTCTCGCTGCAGCGAGGACAACCCATAATTACACTCTGCACTTAGTCCATTTTCAGCCCAACCAGTCATGCATACACATATATATACACATATTCACAAGATATATCCAAAAATACACACACACACACACACACATATATATATATATGCATTTAGATCTATATAAATAACAATAATTAATATTACAAAATTCAGGTTACACTCTTAAGAGAGTGGTTAAACGTGAACTGCTCTCTTAAGTGTACTTCTAAGAGAGATTTGCCTTTAACTGCTCTCTTAAGTTTGAGATAAGAGAACGGTTAATCCACAACTGCTCTCTTTAGTCTACCTTCTGAGAGCGGTTCATCCATAACTGCTCTCCAAATTGATAAATAATGGAGAGCGGTTAGACGGTTAACCACTCTCTTTAGTGAACTTATGAGAGCGGTTAACCATGAAACCACTCTCCAAAACATACATTTGAGAGCGGTTAATTAACCGCTCTAAAAAATTCTTGACGTTGCATAGTGTGGGATTTTATAGCACTTATAACCACTCTCTGTGTTCAAGCAAAAATGCTCTAAGATCTCATTTCTGGGGTAGTGATGCTTCGTGCAAGGAAAGGCAGTTGCAAAGCCATCTTGCTCAGGCAAGGCGAGTATTGCCTAGGCGAGAAGGAGATAAGATTGACCCAGCTGTCGCCTCACCTAGGCGAGGGTGAGCTCGCTCAGGCGAGAGTGATCTTGCTCAGGCAAGATTGGGTCGCCCAGGCGAGGACCCACAGGAAAAATGGCATGCTCTGTGGACACCATCTTGCTCAGGCAAGATGGAGCTCGCTCAAGCTAGCATATCAGAAAAGAGGAGGCGAGACCATTGTCTGCATATCTTGTTCAAGCGACAGAGCCATCGGTCAAGCGAGATGCCGTCGCTCAAGCGAGACGCGCGGGGACTAGGGGTGTTTAAGGAAATTCCAGCATGAAAATTTCATTCTAACTTAAACCCATGTCCCTCCCTCTCATTTTCTCTAAAATTTCTCTCCTTTTTACTCATATTAAAGCCTCAGAAACTCTGATTTCTCTCCATAATCACATTCGGACCTTGATCCTAAATGATCCCACATAAGTTTCTTCGGTTAAAATTCTATTTTCACCGATCGTTTTCTTGTTTTTCATTCTAATGGATATCTCTTGGTATTTAAGAGAACTTTGTTTCGTGGACCTTGCCTCTTTACTAAATATCTTTGTAAACTCATCTTCGAGGTAAGGAGAGCTCTATTTTATCGTTATAAAAAGCTATTATTTTATAATCATAGAGCACTGTTATGTGAGTATGAGAGAAAAAATAGTTGGTTGTGATATCTATTATATGAAGTATGGCTAAAACTGTGGTTGTTTGATGATTTTGAATGATTGATTGATTGGGCCAAGTGGTAGATACATGCTTATTTGCATTGTGTGATAAGTACTTGATATGAAATATTATGAGACTTGCTTATTGATATTGGTGGGATATTATGAAACATGTTTGAGTAAAATGATATGTTGAAATGACTTTGGGATGAAAAGATATGCTGTTAGAATGGTATGAGTAAATGCATGCGTGAAATGAGTGGAAATGGACTTAGTCCAAAAGTACTTTACTAAGCACGATCTTGTGAATGAGAAAGAAAATAATGCTGAGATTGACTCTACGAGTCAGATTTGGATTAATCTAGTGTGAATAGCTACAGAGATACACTGGGGGTATAGAGTCTGGAGACAACGAGAATCTCGAGAAAACGTAGGGTAGTGAGCGACATTTGCATATGTGTACACACTCTGTCTGAGAGCGAATGCGTCACATGGCCCCTCACTCGTTTTCCTGACTAGACTCCTGACTATGCCTTTGCTAAGCGGCCCAGACATTGTACATGTTGTATCCTTATACATGGGCTAACCGACGACTATTTACCTAGTTGAGTAAGACCTCAGAAATGCTGGAGGCATCGGTATCTATGATCACAGTGCACTGGGAGTGCGTATTAGAATGTGGGAAAGGAAACTAATAATGCATTGCTGAATGTTATGTGTAATGTACATGTGTTTTGTAATGAATGTACGAAATTGATGGTATGATATTCATGATTATATTATATGATTGTATGATAAATGTTTGTTAGGATAGAATAGATGCTCATCCTTACTGATAATTTCAGGGAACTAGGATGATGGAGCCCCAGGAAAGAGTTAGGCTCGTAGATAGTTTTGTAGATTTTAGATTAAATTATGTATTTAATGAATATCAGAGGGTTAATTATTTTAAATTTGCTGTATCAGTAGAGGATGAACCTAGGGTTTTTGTAATGTTAGAATTGAACTACTCATATAGTATTCCTTTTTATTACCCTAGAAGTAGAATCCACCAGACCCACAGAAGTACAGTTAGAACCCCAGCAGCCCTTACTTATCTTTGTACCTACCACGACCATGACTCTCTTAGAAGACCTACCCGATGGACCTTTGAGTGTGTCACGGGGACGGATGTTAGAGCTGATTCGGGTGATGGTTATCTGGGCTTAGATGATGACTTAGACTCAGAAGACCTAGCTATGATAGAGAGTCAGGACACTGGAGATGAGTAGGACCAATTTTCAGCAGTTGGTTTGAGTCGAGGCTACTCTGGAATTTATTTTTATTGTGATTAATGATGTAAATATTATTTTGAACCCTATATATTCTGATATACAGTTTGTAAATTATGATATTTTATTTATGAAGTTTTATGTACAGTCTTTTACTTATATTTTTTACTAAGATTAATAAGGAAGTTTTATTTTATCGCACCATTTTTAGTGATATGACTGGAACTTATTGTATAAATTACAGTATTCAAATCCCGATCAATTTTATTGTACACGGAGTTTATATTTTTATTGAATTATAATGGCCTATATTATGAAATGTAAGGAGTTTGAAAATAAAGATGTTACACGGTGGCTCAAATGATACAGCACAGTTGAGCATCAACCTTTTACCACAGAGGACAGTCGGCCTCTAGGACGTCTGCTGTTTGGGTGAGATGTGTCTCATAATCCTGTCCAACAAGCCAAAGTTCAATGTGAGAAGCTCAGGAGAAGTAGTGCTTACCATCCAACTGCTCATTAATATACTTATTTTCTCTCATTCCTGGCTCATTAATCCCTTTTTGTGCCTTATTGGTTTTAATTGAACCATTTTATGTTGTTTGGATTTCATTTGGGCTTTATTTAATTTTTCCAGCATTAGGCAAATTCTGACATTGTTTTGGTTTTTGGGTCATATCTTAAGTTATAGGGCTCATCTCATTGTGATTTTTGATTTGTAGAAAAGCTTAGAGATAGGCCTACAAGTTGTATGAGAGGTCAAAGACAAATTCTGGTGTTAAGAAGCTGACTTTGGGCCTAGAAGTGAACTGAAGCAGTGCAGTCGCGGATCCTAAGGAAGGTGCAGTATTTGGGTCATATCTCAGTCCACAAACATCCGATTAAGCCCATTCTAGTGGCGTTTTGAAGCTGACATCCAAGACTACAATTGTCCTTCAAGCCACCAATCAAAATGAGGCTGTTTTCATAGCCGAAATAATAGCAGAATGTGAAAAATGGAATTTTTAGGCAGAATTTTGAATTTAATTTGCTCTCTCTCTCCTTCCTCTCTCTCTCAGCCCCTCTCACCTTTACGACTTGTTGTTTTCCCTCCATTCATGGAGGCTTAGATTTTCATCTAATTCAAGGATTAAAAGGGACGTGACACTCTTGAGGATTGGTCTCACATTGACATAAATTCAATAACAAAATTTGGTTTCATCTCTTCCTTATTCTTTCCTTTTGCTAATTATATTTTTGAATTGAAGTTATTTGTTTGGATTGATGATTATGCATCTGTTTGATTACGTAGTATTCGATTGATGTATGTAATTCAGTTTTAAGGAACATGAATTGGATTTTCAGGTTTGAAGACTACGATTAACGACATTGGTAAATTAAATTGGCACAATTCAATTAGGTTCTAGAGTTTTCTGAACTTTAAGTGATTATGTGTTAATCGAATGCATGATGGTTTTCGTGTGAATGCTGAGTTTGAATTAAGGTTTCATTCGGATTCATTGTTAATTACATAATTGCTTGTTGATTTATTCTCTTAAAAATTCTGTGATAGAGTAGTCATTGTTCTTCTTAATTCTTGGATTGGAATTTCAATTTCTGTTCACTCTTCATTCTAATTATAATTAGTTGCATTTTTTTATTTTATAAACAAACCCCCCATCTTATATACTCTCTAAATAGATTAATTCATCCTTGCGATTCTTTGAGAAATGACCCTAGTTGCTTACCTCATACTATAGTAATTAGGTGTATTTTGACCCGTGTGCGGCCACGTGTCAGCAGTGCTTACCATCCAACTGCTCAGAAGAAAGAGGTGCAGTGACATGGTTGGTAAACATTTGAGTGTCGACTTTTGGAGTGCTGGAGCAGCCATTGGTCAGTGAGAAGAGAGAGAAAATGTCCAAACAACAGCGAAAAAGGGCAAAACAAGGGTGAATAGATGTATAAACAACTAACGGAGACTGGATATAGGTAGAGAAGAGAGGGGTGAGCAAACCCCAGTTGACGGCGTCAGGAAAAGATGCTAGACGCGCCTTCACGTGTAGAGAGAGAATGCGATGCATGAGAAAAATGACAGAGGAGAAGGCAGCACGTGGGGGCGCATGAGGACTCTGATGAAGGTGCAGTCAGCAGGGTTCGACTGATCTAACAAAGGCGACCACAACGGTGGGGTTGCCATAGTGATCGGAGGTCGAACGACGGCGGCAGCAGCACCGAAACAGTGGTAGAAATGGCGATGGCGCTGGAAAAAAATAGCACCTGTGAACAATGGGTCCACCAGGAAAAAAATTAGATTACGGTTGCCTCTCTAGGCTCTAGATACCATGTTGAGAGAGAAAATATTGAATTCATATGTTTTAGGGCATAGCAGAGTTATTCAAATTTATAGAGAAGAGTACATAATTACAAAATATACAGTTACTATATTTACAAGATTCTAATATATTCTAACAATAGGGATTGGCTGAGTAATTACAGTTGATCATAATTACCCTATTTACATAATAAATCAAACTTCTATATACAAGGAAAGAATGGTAACTACATTAATAACTAAAATACAATGATTCTTAACCTTGATAACCAAGCAATTTTGCCACCCAACATTGTTGGTTTGCATAAATTATTCACTGCTGTAGTAAGTGCTTCAAACTCCTTTGATTTGTGTAAACCACAAACTATCGATCTAGCAAATAGTGCCTCCAACTCCAATATTGAGTGGCAGAAACCATGGCCATCAACTCCTTCTCATAGACAGATTTAGCCCATTGAGCCTCCAACAAAGCCTTGTTAAAATATGCAATAGGTTGACCCTTTTGCATGAGAACAGCCCCAAGTCCTTTCCCAGAAGCATCACATTCCACCTCAAACTTCTCGTTTGGCATAGTTAGCACAGGTGTTGTGACTAAAGCCTCTAAGAATTTTAAAGACATCTTCAACATCTTCTCTATACTAAACTCGTCCTTCTTTGTTAAAACAGTGAGAGGTTTAGCAATTTTTCCATGTCCTGCAATGAGCTTATGATAGTACCCCGTTAATCCAAGAAAACCTTGTACCCTTTTCACATTCTTAGATCTTGGCTAATCCTGGACATGTTGCACCTTATTCTGATCCACCTACACCCTTTTGGATGAGATAACATGCCCCAAATATTCCACTTGACTTTACCCAAAACAACACTTTTGCATATTAGCAACAAATTGGTTTTGTTTTCATATCTACAAAATACACGCCAAATGATACATATGGTTAGACCAATTACTGCTATATATCAAAATATTGTAAAAAAAAAAAAAAACCAACACACATTTCTTAAAAAAATGTTTAAAGATCATATTCATTGTAGCTTGAAATTATATGGTGCATTCATTAATCCAAAGGGTATGACTAGACATTCATAATGGCTTTCATGAGTTTGGAAGGCTGTCTTGTGAATGTATTCTTTTTGCATTCAGATTTGATGATACCTAGATTTCAAATCTAACTTAGAGAAGAAAGAAGATCCAAATAGCTCATTTAATAACTCATCAATTACAGGAATTGAGAACTTCTGGAATAGTAACTGCGTTTAGTGCTCGGTAGTCTACACACATCCTCCAAGTATTATCTTTCTTTTTTACCAATATCACTAGGCTGGAGAAAGGACTTGAAGTGTGACAAATGATCCCCCGTTTCAACATATTGCGGACTTTTTCAATTTCATTTTTATGATGACGAGGATATTTGTAAGGTCGTACATTTATAGCTTCTACCCCATCTTTCAAGATGATGGAATGAAAAATAGTTCCTACTGGTGGGAGTCCATTGGTTTCCCTAAAAATTGCACTATGTGCATCCAATAGCTCTTGTAGCTCTCTCATTTGAATTGGAGACATATCTGAAAATCCTCCCAAAGTCCATGATGCTGGTGTGTCCCATTTCAACCCATCCCCCTTGTTCAACAAATTGTAAAAACGTGTATGTTCAGCTAGGAAACGTACTCTTCTTTTATTTCCATCATTTTTCATTCCTTTTAACTCCACTCTTTTTCCCAGCCAATCAAAATTCATGCGCATGTCACCCCAATCTATAATAACCTTGCCTAGAGTTTGTAGCCATGTTACTCCTAAAATCACATCCAATCCTCCAATATCTAACACGAGCATCAACCTTCATTTCAGCCCCTGTCAGCTGGAGCATAATTTGACAACACTGACCTTTGGTCCTCACCACATGTCCATCCCCTAATCTTACTTTAATGTGCACTGTCCACCTCCAATCCAAGTGGATGTCCAATTTCAGGGGCCACAAAATTATCACTAACCCCGCTGTCTATCAATATTACTACCGAAACTCTACCTAACAGCCCACTTAGTTTCATTGTTTTTGCACCATTTGAACCTAACTCAGAGAAGCCTAATAGACCCATCACATTGCATTCCAGTCCCTTGTCCTCTTCCACATCGTCAACTTCTATCACTTCTTCATCTTCGCCATCCATGTCTCTTTCATTCTCAGCCAACAGCATGACACAGAGAGTTCCGTTTGGGCATTGATGTTTCAGTCTAAATCTATCTCCGCACCTGAAACACAGTCTCAACCTTCTTTCCAGCAACTCCTCATTTGTGAGATGCCTAATACCCCTGGATTTAGGCCCTGCTCCTATACGATTGCCATCATTCCTACTCACACTTGAATGAGCCATAGGAGTTGTGCTTGTTGAGAAACTTGGCACTTGCATCTTCGACCCCATATTCATGGAGGTCGCTTCCGTTCGTGATGGCCCTTGCTGAATGGTAGAAGAAAACTCCTTTCTTGTCCCACTCTTGATCCCCATCGCATTCTCATATCCTCCTCCAAGAAAAATCTGAATTCTCAGTCTAACTTCTGATTTCAAACCCCCCATGAAATATCTCAAATACTAAGTTTCAGGTGATTTGGGAACTTGGGATGCCAACACCTCAAAGGCCTCAATGTACTCTTCTAAAGAACCCTTCTACTTCAATAAAGACAATTCTTTGAACGGATTATCAAGACGACCTACCCCAAATTTGACAATCAAGGATTGTGTCAGATTGTCCCACATAGGCTCTTCCTCCTCCCTCCATAGGTTGAACCAATGTGTGGTGGTTCCCTCCATGCATAACTTGGCTAACTTCACCTTCATCACTTCTGCTGTCTCATGCACCTCGAAATAGGTCTCGGTCTTGCAAATCCATTCCACGGGATCAACTCCATTGAACACGGAAGTTTCACTTTCTTGGTTGGAGAACATAATCCCTCAAAACTTCCACACCCCTTTTGATCATTTTGTGAGGCCACAATATTTTGATATTCCTCTTCCCTAATGCTGTTAAATTTCTGAATTTCTCTGATCAACATTTGTTTTGTTTCCTGCATTCCCCGCATTTGTTCACCAAACGCTGTTTGCCGCTCCACTTGTTTTTGATAAGACGTTTGTAGAACCCCAATCATCGATTCCACTTGCTGCATCCTTCTTTCATGAACGTTGACCTTCTCACTCATTCTTGTTGACATGGGAATATGCATCTGGCTGGTTGGACCAATTGTTAGGGTTCAAAGATTAAGAAAGATGAATATGAAAGAATAATGATGAATCTTTGTTATTGAATCAAAAAGACTTCGGATGTTTACACACAATTGCGAGAGCTCTCAGCTCCTATCCAGAGATTGAACCTTCCTTTCTAGAATACAATTTTCCCTCCCCATTTTTGTTATCTCTTTCTTCATTTTTACTTCTTCACTACCTAACTAACTCTGCGTTTAATGGTTGGTCCTTCTTACTTGCATACACATGCCATATTTTGGGCTTCACTCTGATTATTTTCTATAATTTTTGGTATAACAAATGTGTGCATTTTATTGGAAAGTTAAGAATTAATTTTCTAATGATAAAACAAACACTTTCATAGTCTTCTTAGCACAAGAGGAAACTAATGGCTCAAGACTTTTGCTGTTGAATTGCTTAATCTTTTATTATGGGAGAAAATTAAGGGTATGTTTGGAGGAAAAGGAAGGGATTGACAAGACTACTACATTTTTTATAATATAAACTTGTACTAATTGATACTATTATATTGTATAACACTAGTTGATTGTGAAGGAAGGAATTGACATTATTGTTATGTTATATTTGAAAAATAATGTTCTCACATTAGTGTAAGTCTAAAAATTTTTATATTCGATATTAGTCTTTTATTTAATTTACATCTAATGGTTAATAAAGTAATAAATTATAACTTATTAGATGTAAATTAAATGAAAGACTCAGATTGACTATAAAAATTTTTAAACTTATATTAGTGTAAGAAGATTATGTTCCATTATATTTTATAACATTAATTCTTTTGTTTTCTTATTCCTTTCTACTTTTTTCCTCTCATGATAATATTAGGCTTATATGAACTGTAACATTGATCGCTGAATATAGTTAGTGACTGATCGTATATTTAGTAATGGCTTTGAAGATGATGATATCATTTACATATTTTAATATGTATAGGAAGATGGTGATGGCCAAATAGCCACACCTTCTTTCCTAGTTATCACTAGAGAGAATCCTACGATCAATGATGTTAGCATCAAGAGACTCTCAAGACATTGCTCAAACTCATGCTCCTGCAGGTGAATACTCTTACGTCTATTCATTACTACTTTTGCTTTTATTTATCTTTTTAAATAGAGTAAGAAAAACTTGTTTATGTTTATTTGTCTATGTAAAAATTAAGACTATTAATTGTTACTTTTTCACTATATACCTTTTGCCCATATAAAAATTCAAAGTATAATAAATAAAGCTTTTAAACTATTTAAAAAGTGTACAGGTCAAAAAGGGATGGTGTAGTACTAAAATAAATAAAGATAAATTAAGAAATAACAATTAGATTCCTTAATTTAGGTAATTTCTTCTTTGTCTGAATGATAAATGAAAACGGAGGTAGCATCATGTCTAGCCTTCTCACCTTTTCGATTTTAACTCTTGACACATCCTCCTCTGGTGTAATTTCTTTAAATGTGAATGCCTCTATGAAAGCATGTTCAATTATTAAATAACAATTTTTTTTATAGGATTTTCAGAAGCAGAAGGCCCTGCAATGATAGAGGGAATTTCTTGTACCATTGTGGAGCAAGTCATTGCTAGTTCAACTCTTAAAGAGATCACTCCTGCTGTATGTGTTGAACATTCAACTAAACCTGCAACTACTCAACTAATAGTGGAAGAAACAGGTTTAGTGCCTCTAGAAGTAACAAATGAATCAACTTTTCTAGGGATGGATGAGATTAAGAAGCTGATCGAAGAAGACCCTCTTAGTGCACTTGAAAATCTTCTCACTGGGAAAGTCTCTATTTCACAAATTCAAAGTTCTTCCATTGGAATTCTACTTCAAGATTTGAAGGCTTTATTAATGGACTCAAACCTCGACCATCTTGTAACTCATGAAGAGTCTAGATCAAAACTGGTTTCTCTCTTGCCGCAGTTGAATCACCGTCAAAGGCTCTTATCTTCTGAAACCAAGAACTTTGTCAAGAACGTTGAGAACTTCTTCAATGACTACTTTGGAGAACACACAATTTCTCAACAAGTAATAAAGAAGCACAAACAACTTCTCCAATCTAAAGATGGTCTTCTTAACAAGCTTTCAAGTGCAAAAAGAACACAAGCCCACATCGACAATACAAGTTGCACAGCCAAGGTTCAAATAAAGAAGCTTTCTTTGAAAATTTGTGATCTTAGAAAACAAGTGGCAGAAATGGAGCATCAAAGTGATGCTCTGAAGTTAACAACGAAAATGTGTGATCTTGAAAAGGAGAAGTTGAAGGCTGAAATGCACTCACTGGGCCCAACAGGCTACACAATTACTTTGTGAACTTGCTTCCTCAGAGATTGATGTCCGAGAAATTCAACATGCCAACAATATGGCAAAAGAAGCCTTTGCAAATCTTAAATCGTCTTTTCCTACTTTTTAAGTCGTGATATTGTAATCTTCTTTCCTCCTTGGCACTTGAACTTACAACTTATTTAGTATTCAATTTCAGCTTTCTAAAGTGTTGGTTTATAAATTGTATGTCTTCCAATATTTGTCATTAATAAGAAAAAAAAAAAGCTAGTTATACACTTTTTTAACGTTGTGTGGTTAATTTTTAACTAACCACAAATAAGTATTCCCAAGTAAATGTAAAAAGAAAAATATGTAAATATGATTAAACCGATTTATTGTGGGAGTATTAAAACATTTTATAATAAATGGGCCAGCAGTAAAGGATGTATAGGTCACGGACGAGTTCTTTGAAAGAAAGAAGAGCAATATTTGGAAACAAATGGATAATGAATATGTGGCCAATATTTGCAAATGAATGCATTATCTGAATGTGAGGCCACTACTTGCATATATGGAAAAGGGAATACCACACTGAATCAATAACGGAGAATTCACACTTGAGCAGCTAGCATCAGTGGCTAACTCATCACACGCCTGGTTATGTATTTACCCTCTCATGTGTGTTCTTTAACAAATGTTTGAATCATTTTTCATCTCAATTCTATTCATATTCCCTTTCTTTTGTCTATAAAAAACGTATGGTCTCCTTTTGTTCTGTTAATTTGCTCTTTCAATTTGTCTATCAAGGCATTATTTTCCCTTTCAAATTTTAGGAGTGCATTTGAAGAGTTTCTAAAAATAATTTATGACCCTCGATAGTTCTTTTTCATTTATTTTAATAACTTTTTACAATAAGCTTTTTTAAATACATATCAATAAATTTTATGATCAAATTTATGTTATAAAATTTTTATAAAATAAGAACGTATTAAACAGGATGTTAAGTTTTTATTCATTGGAGTCACCAAAATGTTAGTCAAGTATATACATTATTGATATTGGATATGCAACAATAGCAACATGTATATATTAATTAGACCATCTGACAGAAGCTTCTACGTTCAAACAAGATCTCAAGACAGTGTTTGAGATTGATGCATATCCACATTTGCTTTATATTATTTCATTTTAATGACACAATTCGAACGACTTTCACTTTTTATGACAATAAGAATCTCAATTCAACAGATACATAGGAAAAGAAGATGCATTTGTTTCACACAGAAGAGAAGCAATTAAACGAAATGAAAGGACAGTGCATAATTTTGCTGTACCAGAAGGTGGCGAGTTTGCAAGATTGTGATAATTTACAATTCAATTTGGGGAGATATAGATAGTAGGGAATCAATTAGATATATGCAGTGGTCTCAATCATATAGGCAAGGTGTGTGGACCTCACTGTAAGCTCAGTCTATAATTCGTTAACCCAAATGTGTTATGATATAGATTAAACGAAATTTATTACATGATTGAACACTAAAGGGCTGTTCAATTTCAGAATTTTCTTTTAATTCTAATAATGTCATCCTACTTTATTATATTTTTTGTTTTTAAAAATTTGTATAGAAAATAGTCAAAAATAATAATAATATTTCTTACACAACTTTAGAAAAAGAAAGAAAATATGATAATATTGTTATAATTAAAAAAAGTGTTTTGTAATCAAACTATGTTTAATAATTTTATAAAAAGAATTTAAATCAACTATATATATCAAAGCATTTGAGTCTACATAATTGTGAGCAAGGAATTGGCTAGAAAAGTTGGGTGTCCATATAATTTGTGTCAGCTTTGATGATAAAGATAAGATTTTTACTTGCCTTTATTTTATATTCTCTCGCTTTGTTTCATTTTCTTTTCGGCTGTTTTAATTTAACGTTATAGATTTCAAATTTTCTTACAGAAAAGGAATGAACTTTGCATTCAATTTGTTATGGGTTGACTCAATTTCTTTTTCTTCATGGAGTGGTGTTGTTATTCACTACGTTGTTTTCATCATAAAACATCACAATCAAACATGTAAAGCTCTGTTTTTCTTTTTTCAAATTTAGGAGTAGCAATTCATGTTGAGTAATTAATGCATTTGATGTGGTCAGGGGATAGTTCCTAGAACGATGAAGTTGAGATCATTGACATTGCAACCCAACTTGACACAGTTGTTACCAACACTCACATGTTGTGTCAAACCTTCTTTCCAGCATTTACACCAAAAGGAACTTTCACTGAAAATCAGTAGAAGGTTGGTGGCTTTGGCAGCTGTAACTTCCTTGATTTTGGGTGGAGAGGGCAATTTTATGACTCAAAGTGCAAATGCATTTGACTTTAGATTTGTGGCCCCTGGTCAAACAATTGAAGAGGCGTTGAGTGGAGTTAAGGATCATGCACAAGATTTGTTACAAGTTAGAGAACTATTAGAGTCTGAGTCATGGAAAGCAGCTCAAAAGACATTGAGACAAAGCTCAGCACTCCTGAAAAAGGATATATATACAATAATCCAAAACAAGCCTGGAATTGAGAGGCCCCCACTAAGGAAGCTCTATTCTACTCTCTTCAACAATGTATCTAGAGTAAGTGTTGTAACATGCCCACATTCAAACTCAGTCATAAATGGCTCACACATATGAATTCATTTTGCAGTTTCTATTTTTTTCTTAAATTATACTACCTTCATTCCTGTTTATGTGTTCACAGAGAGTAGAAATTACACAAATCTAAGAATCTAACTATTTATTATAATTATTTGATAAACTTTCTAATATCCCTTTATCAGTACTTTTTGACCTTTGCACCACTTAACTAGTGCAAATGCTTTTATTTAGTGTACCATAAGCTTTCTACCAGTTTTGCTTAAAAAAGCCTTTGTCATTAAGAGTTTATTATTGTCATTGTTGTTATGTAAATGGTTATCCATTAACAGTTGTTCATGTACATTGCAGCTAGATTATGCAGCAAGAGATAAAGATGGACCACAAGTCTGGCAGTGTTATGAGAACATTGTTGTGGCTGTAAATGACATTCTATCCAGAATATAACTTTCCCTATCCTTTTATGTCAATAGCTGCCAAAATTTGCTTGTGGCAAGAAATGATGAAGTAGTCAAAGGTGTGGACTAAAGTAGCTGAACCAAAAAGGGAGCCTATCAAAGAGATCATGAGTTTGATCATGACGAGTTAGCTTAAAAAGTTGAATGTTTAATATTTTTTTATAGCAGAATGATTCTCAGCCTCAGTGCTAACAAAAAAATAAAATAATTGAAGAAAAGTAACATTTTAGTTTTGGTACAACAGAATTTAGGATGATATTTTGAACTGTTCAAGCTCCAACTCTGAGAATAAACTTTGAGAAGGTCATGGCTCTGATGATTAAAGCAAGTTGTTCTGTTTGCTAACATTCAATATCAGGTCTTATTTAACATGTGTATTGTTTACTAAATAATTATATTCGTAGACTTGTCCTTGTCAATTTGAGTTGATGGGCACAAAAAATGAAGTAATTGGAAGTTGCGGTGCTTGGAACTTTTGAAGTGAAGTTGATAGAATAAAAATAGATTGTGAAACCATCACATTTCTAAACTTTACTTTGGAATTGGTAGTTGAATTGGAAAGATAAAAAGGGAACTGATGAAAATTGTAATTCATATATGTTGCTGAAAATTTAATTATAAAAAATAATTTCTCATCGCAGATCATCAAGAAGGCTACATGATAATTTCATTTTATAATATTGTTTGATAATTTAATAAATTAACTATCGCTATTTAAAATAAACAGTAAATTCAATCATCAATGATTATTGATTAATAAAGCTTGAAGAGGCAAATGACATATTAGAAAGATTCCGTTAATTCGAATCAGCCCATCAACTCAGTAGATTAATGGGTTGACTCAAAAAATTTGAAAATAAAAAAATTGTAAAATTAAAAACACAAACTTTGAAATAGAGATTAAAATAATAAAATATCATGATAAATTAGTTTGATTTGCTTAAATGTGTTAGTATTTAGAGATATTCAGTTAGTAAGAAACAATAAAATAAAATAAATAACATAAATAATAAAATAATAATTTATATTAAAACCTACGGATGAACAGAAATCAGTATATAAAAATAAAACAGAAAAAGAAAGTATTTATGCAAGGGCGGCACACATATGAAAATTAGTACACACACATAAAAATTAAACTAGGCAAAAAATAAATCATGTTTTCAATAAAACAAAATCTAAAATTATAATCACTTTTTTGCATGTCAATCATTACTTTTTTCAAAACTTTAAACAAGCAAGCTCAAATGAGAAGAGCAAACTTAATTTTACTTAATATAACCAAACACAACCAAAAAGTTCAAAAAATTTATAGGTTCTTGAATTATTTAAATTTTTTAAAATATATTCCTATTTATATTTTAAGCAATTATAATTATTTTTTAAAGATTTAAATTAGTTTTTAATTAGATATTTGACCATATTTTTTAATTTTATTAAATATATAGACCTAATTAATTTTTTTAAAATAATTCAAAAATTTACTAAATACAATTAAAATATTGATTTAGTCACTGAATTTTTTAATTTATAATAAAATTTTTATATTATATAGAACCCTACTAAAAATATCCAATTAAAAATAATTTTAAAAATTAGACATTTTAATTACAAAAACATAAACTATTAAAACTTATTTTGCAATCTCCAAATAATTCATAACCTACACAATAATTTAACTAAGAAAAATTAAAACAAAGCCTAAAGTCATACTCCAAAGTCTGAAGTCATACTCCAAATATTGTACTGCTTTGTCTAATAATATTTTATTAGTATTTTTCAGGTAAATACTTTGGAGTATTTCAAGAGAAGCAGTTTTAAAAGAAAGAGAATGGCCACTTCGCTATTAAAAAGAAAATGGTCACTTGCTAATTATGAATGGATAATAATAAGCAAAAGACTTGAAAGCAAATATGAATAAATGAAAAACACCAAATGAAGACTTGTATTTTTAAATGATTATCCAGTGGTATAACTAGTCCGGGTGGGAGTAATTGAAAAATAAACTAAAACTTTTAGGTCTTAAAATTCAAAAAATAATAAAAATATAATATAAATAGAACTATAATTTTGACCTGTGTGATACACAGATTTTTTAATATAAATTTATTAATTTTATATATTCCTTAATTTTAATAAAATAAATTTAAAAAAATTAAAAAATGTATTTTTTTCTCTATTTTATCTTATTTAATTATGAGTATTCGAATAATGCTGATGTATATTTCTACGTTCTTAAAAATATTATTAAAATGTAAATATATAATATTTTTTAAATAGAAACTACAAGTATAATAATAAAAATATAAATATATATTTTGCAAAATTTATTTATTAATTTATAAAATAAAATATCTAAAAATTATATAATATATAGAAATATTTATTTTAATATTTTAAAAATAAAAAAATAACATATATAATATAAGAAGTAGTTAATATATCAGAAGTAAGTAAGTGAATGTTATAATACTTAATATTTTAAATTCTATAATATAATAAAATAAAATATTAAAAAATTAGCAATAGGATAACATTACAATGTAATAAAATGAAAGATTAAGAAAATAATAAAAATTATTATTTATAGACTTCAGTTTTAATGTACAATATAAATTAGAATTATTAATTTTTAAATATAACTATTAATCATAAAAAAGAATCAAGATCTTCGGTGACTTTTTTCTTTTTTCACTTTTTTTTATTTTATATTAATAAATTTATATCAAGCAAACATATAAAAATAAGAATTATCATTAATTAATTTTAAAATAAATATGCCAAATAAAAATATAACATATAAGTAAAGTGATAATTTATTATTAAGATAGTATATTTCAGTTTTTCTTCGAATAAAATTTTACTAATATTGAAAGTAATTTCTTTCATTTCTTTCCATCACTTTTGAATAATGCATTTTATATAAAGACCAATTAGTATAATTACTATTTCTACAAAACTCATGTCCAAAATATAATATCTATATCATATGAAAATTGAAAAAATTATATGCAAAGATATCAAAAATAATAATGCCCATCAGAATTTCAATTATAGAAACTATACAAAAATTAAAAAAAGAAATAAAGAATAGAAAAAAAATTCATAATTAATTTTGCAGGAATAAAAAAAAATTATCACTAAAAATTAAAAAAAATTAAGGAAGAAAAGGAAGAAGAAAGAGAAGGAGGACAACTAAATATAAAGAAGAATAGGAGAAATAAAAAAAGTATAATTACCTTTGACAAGAAGCACTTAAGTAAAAATAACAAATAGAAGCTTACAGTTGCATGAAAAAAATAAAACGCGAATCAAAACATAAATGTTTAAATATAATATAATTTAATTAAAATTAAATGATATTTACAATGATGTTACTATATTTTTATTTTTCTTATTTTTAAGTTTTTTTTTAAATAAAAGATTGAAAATATTTTTTTTTTTTTAAATTTGAGCTGATTTTTTTTTTTTTGAAAAATTATTTTCTAAAACCCAAACAAACATATTTTTTTTCTTCTTATAGCCAACAAACTTCTCAATTTTTTAATTATTGTCAGGTAACTAGCTTAAAAAGTTTCATACTTTTCATTATTAATATGTATTGTCGATATTTTATATATGCAAAATTTAAAAACAAATTATCACATTTAACATTATAATATTTAATCATGTGTATGTTAAAAAAATGTCTCGTCACGTAAGAAAGTTAGTAACAATCTGAACAAGTTTGATGAAGGTAAGAGATGAATTCCCCTACTCTTCTTTTTTGTACATATAATAAATTAATAGCTTAAATATATTTTTATATTTTTTATTTTACCACGTGTCAATTATATGTGAGTTTATGTTAATGAGAGGAACTAAGACACCAAAGTCATATAAATATAAAGACCAAAATCATAAAACAGAATTGGAAGGATTAAAATAAAAAAAAGCTCATAAAAATATAGGAATTAAAAATACACTTAAAGATAAATTATTTAAATGAATAACATAAGTCTAATTAATTTTTTAAAGTTGTCGTGAAGTGCTGAAGACTAATTTTAAAAAATATATATTTTCTCATTTCAGGTCACTCGCACAATCTAAACTATTTTAAAATGATTATTCGTCAAACATTCTCTTAAAACATGTAGATTAAATAAAAATATATTTATATCATTAATAAAAATCATTAATATTATCAATAAAAATTTAAGGGAGAGACACAATGTTTCAGGCGAGATATCAACTTAAAGGTTAAAGTTTTCTTGAGTATTACAAAGTATAAAATATTAGATCAGATAAAACGGAGAAATAAGAATGAACTTGGAGGACTAATGATAAGTCTGTAATTAGGTCTCTTTTATAGTCCTTATATTCATATTTGACCTTTATTTTATTTGAATTTTACACTAATTTATATATTAATTGTGCAGATTGGTATAAGCAAGTGAATTTTGGGTATATTCTGGGCCCAAATTGATGGAAGATTAGAACTTTGCAATAGTCAACACGCCTAGATCCATTCAATAAGCATGGGAGTGCTTCAAACCCATGCACGGTCGTGTTTAAGGCCTTGTACGGTCGTGCTCATCTGTGAGAAGTCCAATTATGAACAGTTTTTAGGGTTTTCAAATCCTATAAAAGTAAAAATCTTAGGCATCGTAAAGGGATCGTTTTTATATCTAGTATTTAGCTTTTGGATACACTTGTGATCTCGTCTCTCTTGTATGGGATCCATGGCACATGCTTGGCAAACTTGGAGCTTCAAGCGATTGTACATAAAGACTGAAAATACATCTCATACTCTAGTTTGCTATTTCTTTTGATTATGACTTTGTTTATGATTGTTTTAGTTCTTTTCTTTAGCAGTAACTAAGTCCATAGTTAGGGCTATGGGAACTATTGTTCATGAATTTATGAAGTTTTGACATTTAAATCTAAATTTAATTTCTGTTTCGTGATTAAATTTTATCCTATTGTGGTTCTTTCTTAAGCCTAATTAATTATATCGTCAGGCGACCGTACCTCGGTTAATTAATAGATCTATAGGGTAAAACGAGACAAAGGATTAGGTAGACCAAACCAATCTTTCTCTTCTAATCGTTATTAAATTAACAAGTTCATAGGTTCCTTAAGTTTTCTCAAATTGATATCTTGCATGACCATTGGGGATGTTAATTTAGAGAAAAGAATATTAATATTGCATTACCATTGGGTATTAATAGTATTCGTATGAATGATTGGTAATCACAAGGAAATCGGATTTAGAGTTAAACAGAAAAATAACATAAAGGATTGAATGAGAAAACTCATATGCCCTAGGTTCATCTCCGATAAGTTTAACCAAGACGTGCATTGTATTTCCTGCTCGTAGTTTTATAATTGATTTTATAAATTCTTATTTTTAATTAATATTGTATCTTTGAAGTTTAAACAATTGAATTAGGAAATTTTTAGTAATTGGAAAACAATTCTTGTGGGACGATATTTCAGGAACTTAATTTAAGAGTCCTTTATTACTTCTCAATGGGTACACTTACCCTCCAAATAACCAAGCTTCAAGAAACTTACTTAGATCTGAATGGTTGAGCTTCCAAGTCCAAATTCAAAAGAAGATTGAAGTTTAGAGGAAGATTTTTGAGAAGAGAGGGTTAGAGATCAGAGAGAACAAAGGGGAGGTCGAGATTTTGGATTGTAATATAAGTTTTCTAAGTTGAAGGACCTTAAATACCTCTTAACTCGCGATATTCTTGCTACAGTGAGCTAACTCTCGTCAACGAGCCCAACTCTCACTGTAGCGAAAAAATCAGATAAAATTTTTTTTTGTTGCCTGTCATTCTAGTTCTAGCGAGAGCATATTCATAACAACGAGAGCATCTTTGCTACAGCGAGAGATTCTGGTTACAGCGAGAGAGTATCAGAATATCTGATTTTGAATGTTCTTTCTCGTTACAACAAAAGATATCTCGCTACAATGAGATAACTTACACCAAAATTTTTATTTTTTTCATACAAAGGTCATAAAATTGAAAATGTTACAAAAATAGCAACAATCTTTCATCACCCTTTCACAAAAACAGCGACAGTCTTTCATCACCCTTTCACAAAGAGATCTTCTCGTGGATACGAAATGGTTGAGCTTCAATTCTCGTGAGCTTATTCCTAAATGACATAGGAGCAAGAAGAGGAATAAGCACTTATTCACCCCTAATTTGGCAATTCAAGAGGATTAGTGATCATCTAAGAGTATTTATTCTGCATAAAATAAACTTCATCATAAAGTACTTTTTTGAATATTAACTTAATTAATTTTGCATCGTCTTGTGTGGTTTTTTTTTTTCACATTCATTGTCAATTTTTAATTTAAAAATTTTTATTTTATTTTATGTTCTATTAAAATCTTTATTTTATTTATATGTATTTGATCTTTTGCATTCTAACTTTTTCAATTTATTTTCTATAATTTTATATTCAATTTTAGTAATTTAGAAAATAATAATGAAAATAAAGAAATCATTAAATAAATAATAATTTATTATTATTAATAAATAGACAATGAAAAGAATATACATTATTATAATGCTCAATACCATAAAAATTATTTATTTAGTAATATTTTATTCATTAAAGTATTAGAATTATTTTAAGTAATTATTTTATTTGATTAAATTTTAGAACTTATGCATAGAACGAAATATAATCAAAATATTTACTTTTGAACTCTTTCAATATTTTAATATGGTAATGAAATTATAAAATAAAATATTAAATTTTATATCTTTTTCAGGACACAATATTCACTTTGAATATATATTATGACTCAGTTTTTTCAAAGGTAAGTAAATATAATTTATTTTGTTAATAAAGTATTGTGCATATTAAGTGATCAGTGTAATATTAAAAAATAATTATGTAAACGAACAAGATTATAAATTAAATACTTCATTTTTTCGTTAGTCCTTCAAAAAATTATACTTAAAGATAAATTGTTCCCAGAAATTTTTGAAAGATATAATTTTTTATTTCACACTATGGATGTTTCAATTTCAATAAAATTTCAAACTGGAACAGTCCTATCAAAAGAGGAAGTGCCTTGCTGCTCAACGCTCTTTCATAAGCAATTCCTACAAAAAAATTTTTAACTCTCTACAGAACATGCCAAGACAGTTGACACAAGCAAGCAATTTATCGCAATCACATAGACGTTCTTTATATTTTAATTTCCTTGTTTAAGCAATTGTCTATTTCTACTAACTTTTAACTTGTACAACTCTTTCTTCCTTCCAAATAAACAATATATTTCCTTATTTTAACTTTTAAGTAACGTTATTACATTATTTATTTTCCTCAAAACGTTGTATATTTTTTTTATTACTTTATCATGTATTTATTGCAATAATTAATAATGATCAATTTTTATATTATAAATGATAATATACACTTAAATATTAAAATTGATTGAGAATATTGTGTAAATTATTTTTTTTAATAATTTTTATTTTTTATTTAAATATTTATTAATTTCATTCTAAATTTTAAAAATTAAAATTGTTACTTAACTTTCTCTTATTGCCTTTCTTATTTATAAATTTTTTTATAAATACCCATTTTATATTTATAAAATTATCATAATTTTTCTATTATTTATTTTAGAATTTATTTTTAATAGTCTTATTTCTTTTATTTATAATAATTAATATGTATATTAATTATTGATATTTAATTAAAATATTTTTTACACTACGATAAAAGTATTATTTTAAAATAAATTATATTTTAAAATTATTTATTTTATGAAAATTTTTATCATTTTATATGTTATATAGTTAATTTAAAATGTTTTTAAAGAAATTTACTGTTTAAAATAATTTTATTATATATATAATTATTTATAAGATTATATAATTTTATTCTTTAGTTATTAAATTATATAGATTTATTGTAACCTAAAATACACGTGTTACTAAACGAGTAATAATAATAATAATAATACTAATAATAATTATTATTAATAATAAAATAAATTATCTCAATTGCTTAAATAAACCCGTACATTACTCGTTGGAATTTAACTCATAAGACAAATAAATACTTACTCATCATACATCAATCAAGAGAATAATTAAAAATGGAGGATTATTCCACACGTCTGATTCTCTGATGTTGACTTTTTAGTTGATATTCACCAGAAGAAACATGAATGAAAAAATAATAATTATGAATCACTTTGATAATATTATTTTCCTCTCTTTCTCTTTATTTATAACTAGTTATATCTTATCTCACATACTACATATTCTATTTTTATTTCTCTGTCTATATATAATAACATGTTACATAATTTTTATGTAACAATATGCTTTCTCTACAAGAAAAAGAATAAAGTATCGGTATTATATATTGCATTCTCATCGAGTTTGCACGTCAACGTGTTTATATTCGACTTATGCTACATTTGACTTTTTGAAATGTAACGACTTTTAGTGAGAAAATCAATTGTACAACTTTATTTATTTATTTATTTTTCTACACAACTTGCTCGGATGACAGATTTTAAAATAAAGTGAAATGTTATTTCTTTCAAAAAGTAACTTTGGCTATCAACTATAATTTAAGCATAAATTTAACTCAAATTTAATCTCTTATTGTTTCTATAAAAGGATTTTATTAACCCCTTTTTTAGTAAGATTTTTTTTTTATAATAGATTTTTATATCAGTTAATATATCCATTAAAAACTAATCGATTTAATAAAAACTAAAGTCACATTTTTTAAAATAACAAGAACTTTTGACATGAGTTGTAAAAATAATTAATGTAAAAAATAATTTTTAAATTGATTATTTTTTCTATGTAGATAAATAGAAAAAATTTTAGAATTTTGAAAAAAAAGTTTATCCAAACCAACTACGGCTATTTAAATTGAATTAATCTAAATATGTTATATGAAATATATATATATATATATAATTTATATTAATCAAAATTATTTGTTAAAATTTATGTTTCTTTGATGTTTATAACTGTGAAAGCAAAAAATTACATAATTTTTTGCATAAATTGTTTAGCAATTAATGTAAAAAATATTTTTAAATTAGTTGTTTTAAAAATTAATGTAAAAAATACTGATTACTTTTTGAACTGATTAAAAACATACTTTTTATATCAGTTTCAAAATCTACCAATATAGAAAGTACATTTTACAATACTTATTTATAAAATAAATGTAGAATCAATTTAAAATGAAACATTCAAAATGCATGCACAAGTAAAATAATAGCATAAATTAGAAATGACGAACACAAACTTTTAATTATATTCTCAAATTTGAGTTAAGATTTTAAATGTGTAATTAACAAATATAAATTTTTAACTTTCTTCATTCTGATTTTTCTTCTTCAATAACACATTAATACATAACATTGATAAACATGTTACATATTTTTTGTTTACAAATTCAATAAAATTAACCACAAACACTTGAAATATTGTTTATTATTGATCAACAATTACATTTTCTAGAATTATATTATTAATGAACTTGAGTATTTTATTGATCAATTATTCATAATTGATTTACAATAATTTTTTATAATTTTTCTTTCTGTTATAATGATTGAGTAGTGTCTTATCTGATATAATAATTTTATGTAATTTTTAGGGCTTATATACAGGTTAAAAAGTTAAAAATAAAATTAATATAATTAGAGAAAAAATTAAATTTTAAACTAAATAAACATTTAAATTTTTGTTTTTAAAAGTTATTTTTTCTCTTTCTTTATTTTATCTTCAACAAAAGAAAAGAAAAACATAATTTTCAATTCCTTTTTCGTCTGTTTACTTTCTTCTTGTTCAAATGTTGAACATTAAACTTACGGAGAGTCCCGAACTTTTTTACCCAGGTTCTAGTGTGAACTAAGAAAACTATGACGTGTGTTCAATGCATCCCTGAGCCCTACTCGTTCTCCAATTATTTTAAATCTCATATTATATATTCACTTTTCTTTTTTAGCCTACATGATTAGATATATAACAGCAATTTAGGTAAAATAAAAAGTACCAGTACACATTTTCCCTGAAAAGAATAAAAAGTAAATAACGTGAACACGAACATGATGTGACAGAGGGTGAATAGTTTTGAGATTTAGCAGCAGTAAGGGGCAATTGTTGAATAACGAGCTTGATCGCTTCTCTCAACAGAAGAAAACAAGAAATTTGACATCATTATATAAACCACACATCTTCTACTACGTACATATAATTATATACTGACACTGGGGAAGTTGCAATCTTGACAATAGTTTTCCTTGAACAATTCTATCGAAAATATATAGATTCAGATTCTTGCAGTAACCATTGCCATACATCAAACGGGAACAGTCCTAATAGAAGTAGAAGCCCCATGTGGGGGCTCAGCACTCTCAAGTTCACCTTCATCTTCATTCTCTCTGCTCAGCTCCTCCAAGGATTTCCCTTTGGACTCAGGCACCAGCAGCGTGCAAAAAATGCCGAGACAGTTCACACAAGCAAGTACGATCAGTGTGTCCTTCATGCCGATCCCAGCAGGGTACCCTGCGTCGCGCTTTGCAGGATCCTTGTCCTGCGAAGCGTATAGAAATCCAAATGCCCCCACTATGGCGCCGGCCTTCCCCGCCGCGGAGGATATTCCATGACAGGTGGACCTCAACCTGGCAGGGAAGATCTCGGCCGGCACCACAAAGGTGGTGGCGTTGGGGCCAAAATTGGCGAAAAAGAAAGTTAAACCATACATAACAAGAAACCCAATTCTGTAGTCCTTTTTGGTCCAATGGTCGTAAGGAATGGCAAGAGCAAACATAAAAACAGTCATGAAGAAGAAGCCCATGAGTTGAATGAAGAAACGGCCAAGATAGTCTATGAAAGCCACAGTGAACCAATAGCCTGGGACAGTTCCACATAGAGCTATGAGAGCGGTGGCTCTAGCAACCCTGAAAACCTCATGAATGGCGTTCATTTCCCCTGCAGGAGGAATCCACCCAATTTTGCTGTATATATCCTTCTGAAAAAGGTTAGAACTGTAATAGGCAATGTCCAGCAAAAACCAAGTGGAGGTAGTCCCAAGTAAGTGAAGTCCATGCCTCCGCACAAACTCCCTAGAAAACAACCCAAAGCTATTTGCATCTCTGTCAGCTATTTTATCCACTTTTTCTTGCTCTGCTTCGATCTCAACCTGCAACACCGTCGACATGTCTTGCGCGGCTTGCTTCGCATTCTTGGCTACCAGAGCCGTGTAACGCGCCGTTTCGGGCATCTTCATGCGCCAGTAATAAGTGAGAGCAGCCGGCAGGGCGCCGAACATTAAAATAATGCGCCAAACGTAGTCGGCTTGAGGGACAAGCGAGGCTTTGGGGTTTACATTGTAGGGAGGAGCTTTATAAGCGTGGTCGAAAGCCGTGGAGACTACGATAGAAACAACGGCGCCAGCAAGGATTCCGAAGCCTTGCATAGCGAAAACAGAAGCTATAAACGCGCCGCGAGTTTTCTTGTTGGCGTATTCGGACATGATGGTGGCGGAGAGAGGGTAGTCGCCGCCGATGCCGAAGCCGAGCCAGAAGCGGAAGAAGCAGAGGGTGGAGATGACGCCCTTAGGGGTGGAGCCGAAGGAGAGGCCAGAGGCGAGGGAGGAGAAAACCATGAGAGCAAGGGTTATGCCGTACACTTTTTTTCTTCCCAGTTTGTCTCCGAGCCAACCGAAGAAGAGTTGGCCGGCAAGGGTCCCGCACAATGCGACGCCGTTTACTGCGGCTGAGACGTTCGGAGGTAGAGTACCTGGTTTCGCTGCCCCTTCTTCGGTGTAGTATATGCGTCCGAGCAATTTTGTGACGTTTGGGATGCTGAAAAGATCGTATGCGTCTGTGAAGAACCCCATTCCCGCGATTATGATCGCTGTGAAATGGTACCATTGAGTCTTCGCTGCGTCTAGGGCGCTTAGAACGCCCAGTTGATCACGAGCCATGCTTTGAATAGCTTCAGAAGCTGAGCTGAACCGCTCCTTTTGCTGGCGTTTCAATGATTCAAGAATCAGTTCTTGCTGATCAAACACCATTTACATGTGTTTATATATACACTTTTTCAGTTCACATGTCTGCGCCCACTGCTAGTTTTCTTCCGTCATGATCTGTTTTTTATTATTACTCACTTGCGTTAGAATACTGGTTTATAATTTTTTTTAGGGTTTCTTTCCTTTTCCAAGGATATATATATATACGCGCATATAAATGAAAAAATATATTTATTTTGATTCAAGAAAGTAGTTTTATTTTTTTGTAGTATGTACAAAGGGTAACTTTCAAGAACTAAATGTAAATTGGAGTTTGATCAGATTGTATATTTTACTCTAATAAAGATATAATTCTATTACATCGTAATTAAAAGACCTTGTTTATAATAAAAATTGGAGTTTCAAGTTGTTAAACGCAACCCTTATAAAAATATATAATGAAACGGCTTTTTTTTTTTAGGCAACGTGTCTGTGGTTGTCCTTCCGATAATTATTGAATTGCTCATACTACACTGCATAGACTTTATTGTGTGCTTAATTATTCCAATTGAATATGCGAATATATGCTGAATTTTCAAAGCAAGTTTTTAAACAATCCCTTAATTCAGGTGATCCAGAAATTGAATGATTGTAACCTTGAAAACGAAGCTACGTATGCATTTTAATGGTCAATATTATCTGCCTCAGCTTAATCCTAGTTTGCCATGCTGATGCTAATCCCTCGTATGTGTGAGAGAGGATAGCCCTTTTACTATTTTCTAGTAGAATAACAGCTCTGTGTGTCTGTGTGCTAGAATGATCAGTAAAAGAGGGGCTAACCATTTTCAGATATTGAGAAGTTGGAGAAGGAAATTTAATAGACATTTTTAAGTATTTTTTATAGTAAGGATATGTATTTTTAAGTGTATGAAAGAATTGAATAAAAAATAGATATAAATATAGCATGTATCATATATGGTATTGATTTTTAATAATTTAAATAAAAAATTAATAAGATGGGACATATATGAACTGCAATGGAGTTTCCTCCTACCATCGTCCCAGTCATGGATTATAGTCTAATATGGCATCTTGAGAATATACCAGAATATGATTCCATTCATTCAGAGTTTAAATTAACTAAGGTCAGCGATTACGCAAAGTACAGAATATAGTTAACTTTTATTAATATTTTCCACGTTCCACGTTATTTCATGAAAGTGTGCATAATATGCTATTATTTAGAGGGTAAACTTAGACCTTAGCGTTCATATTTGCTAGCAAACGTGTACACCCTACTTACACTTGCACCAGTAATTTCGACCAAAATGCAGAAAGATATTAAATTCTGAAATTTAAATTTAAATAATAACAATAAACTTATTGGATTGTTGCAGAGGTAATATTAATGACACTTATAATAATTTCAATGGCATTGATAATTATGAAAATTGTTAGATTCAAGTGTGAATTAATCTAGCTAATTCAATGGATATGAGAAAATTACATATTTATAAAAAATTGGATCCATACACCCACTGCCTTTAAAATTTTGAGGTTGCATTATATTTTAGTGTTCTGTTTGTTGTTAGGCTATGTCTCGCGTCCTCTACTAAATTTAAAATAAATAAATAATAAAAATAATATTTATTATTTTTATTATCAATTATTATGGAATAGTTTGATTTATATTTTATTATTTAAAATGGAGCTTCCATTTCTAAAATAGTGAGTATGCACAAATAAAAAAAATGTCAACGCAATTGCATTCCATTTTAAAATATTCTGAGGCAGCAACAATCGAAACCTTTTCTTACTTCCTTTTCATTTTGAAAATTTGCATATATGTTTCCTTATCGGTAGTCAACGATCATACACAAGGCAATAGAGCCTCATGAGCTTGTATCATGTGAAGGCAGCGACTTACAGTTTTTTATATGAAATTGATTGTGTTGAACAACACCACACGTAAACTCTACTTTATATACTTATAAACATGTTGATATATAGGATTTTTAATTCATGATTATGTATATAATTTTTATTCTTGGTTGAAAAATTATATACATAATTTTTACTCTAATTAGGTAATCTCTACTCTTCAAAGGGATTAATAATTAACTGTGGTTGGAAATTCTTAGTATATAAAATAAATCTTAAATTAAATAATTTAATAACAAAACCATTACCATTAAGTGGTGGCAAACTTATCGGCTTAATTAATAGGCGACTTGTTTTATCGAAATAATTTGTACATATTAATGAAAATCAATGAAAAACTTTGGAGTGTGAAATTTTACAAAAGAAAATTATTCAATTAAATTTATTTCTAATTGAAAAAATTAAACTAGCTTTAATCTTTATAAATTTTTAAAATACTTTTTATTATTTATTCATAACGCAGTGATAAGTTCATATTTTAATATATTATATGACTTATATTTATACAATTAAACTCTATTATATATATTTACACTAATTATGTTATTAATTGTTATAATTTAGCTGCAAGTTATTATTAGTTCATTATGGAGATATTTAAACTTATATGAAGATTGAGATATGAATCTGAGTTTGAATTTTTATGTGAATCTGAGTTTGAATTTTTATTTTAAAATTTAAACTTATATAAAGATTGATATATGAAGATTTGGAGCGATTCTGATTATGGATAAAATAAATTTAAAAAGATAGAGCTCAATCGACTGGAAACTCAGGACACAGCCTATATAAAGAGGCCTTATGCTCCACACTTGACACTTTCACTTCTCTACACATCTTCTTCTCCTTCTTAGTTCTAATCAAACTCATCTTTGTGAGTCATTGAAGACCATTGGCAAGGACAACAAGCTTCTTCTTGGAGTCCAAATTGAGTGCCCTTCGTAGAACGAGAACTCTCTTCGTCTTTTACCTTTCTGGATTTCTTTTGTTTGAGTTTTTCGTTGTGGTTATGAGTTTATTTATCACGTTCTTAGTTTATTTTGTTATGAGTAACTAAACCCATAGCTAGGGTTATGTTGGATCCTACTACAAACTTTGTGTGATTTTTACTTTAATGTTGGTATTGGTTTTCCTTTAATGTTTGGTTTGTTCCTATTGGATTATATTGTGTATGTTAAGACTTGGTCACCCTTAGCATCCCATAGTTAGTTGCATTGTAGGCGATTGTACCACGTGTAATTAGTGAAACTATAAAATAAAATGAGATAAAGGGTTAAGTTAATCACACTTAATTTTCTTCTTTCAACCATTATTAAATTAATAAACTCGTAAGATCTTCATGCTTTTTTGACCAATTACCTTGCATGATTATTGGGGGTGTTTGCTCAGGGAAAAGAATATTGACATTGCATAATCATTAGGTGTTGATAGAACTAATTATGAGTGGTTGGCAAATATTTGGATACCAATATCGAGATTAAATTAATTAGAATATAAAGAAGTGTAGTAGGTGAATCCATAAGTCCTAAGCTCATCTCATCCAATCTCTCTTATACGTTATATTATTGTTCTTTTAATTTATTGTTAACATTAAGCTCTATTTTTGATCTATTATAATTCCGTTACATTTAAACAATCAAATTGAGTTATTCTTGGTACTTGAAAATAATCCAGTGGAATGATAACTTGGAAACTCTTAATTCAAAAATCCTTTATTACTTTTTGATAGGTACACTTACTTACAAACAAGTTTTTGCACTATTTGTAACATACTCTTTTCACTTTTTGATAATTTATGTTTTATTTAATATTAAGTAGTATTAGAGTGCATTTAAAGGAAAGTATAGAGGATTTTTGGAAGAATTCTGGTGTAGGAGATCTCGCTCAGGTGAGGCAAATCTCACTCAGGCGAGATTGAGCGTGCATAAATACATAATTGTAAGACTATCTCACTCAAGCAAGATGCTTCTTGCTCAAGCGAGATAAGATAAATGTAGCCCATCTGTCACCTCACCCAGGTGAGATAGGTCACTCAGGCAAGGACTCACAGGAGAAAGATCGTGCTCTCTGGATGCCACCTCGCCTTTTAGGCGAGATAGAGCTCGCTCAATCTAGTATATCAGAAAATAGTTGGCGAGATCACTGTCTGCATATCTCGCTCAGGTGAAAGATCCATTGCTCAAGCGAGAATGCGCGAGGCTGAGGAGTATTTAAGAGATTTCCAGCATAGGAATTCTCATTTCATTATAAACTCACATCCCTCTCTCAAGTTTTGTCTTAACTATTTCTTCCTTTTACCTAGATAAAAGCCTTAGAAACTATGATTTCTCTCCAATGTCGAGCTTGGATGTTGAAGCTAAGTGACTCTAAGTAGATTCTATTAAACTTGATTTTCTCTGATCTTTTTTCCTATTTTTGTTTCTTATGGATATCTCTTGATATTCAGGAGAACTTTCACAGTTGATCGTTGATCCTCCTCATTATCTCTTTTGAAAGCATCTTGGAGGTAAGGAGGGCTCTATTTTATCGTTATATTACAGTCTTTATTTTTGTGATCTTAGAGCATTGTTATATGAATATTTTATGAGAATATGTGATTGAGATAACTATTGTGTGAATAATGAAGGAAAAAGATGTTGTTTGATTGTTTGGACTAATTTATTGTTTGGGGCAAATGGCTAGTATATGCTTATATGCATTGTATGATGAGTACTTAATGTGAAATATTATGAAACTTGTTGAGTAATAGACTTAGTCTAGAAGTGCTTTACTAAGAATGATCTTATGAATGAGAAAGAGAATAACTTGGAGAATGATCTAAGAGTCGGATATATATTAGATCTAGTGTGAATAGTTACAGAGATACACTGGGTATAGAGTTCAGAGACGATGAAATTCTGGGAGAAATGTAGGGTGGTGAGCGACATTTGCGTATGTGTGCACACTCTTTCTAAGAGCGAATGCGTCACATGGCCTCACACTCGTTTCCTGACTACACTCCTAACTATGCCTTTACTAAGGGGCCCGATTATTGTACATGTTGTATTCGTGTGCATGGGCTAACCAGTGATTATTTACCTAGTTGAGTAAGACCTCAAGAAATGATGGAGGCATCGATATTTGTGATCACAGTGCACTGAGAATGCATATTGAAATAAGAGAACGAACAATGGATAATAAATTATTGAATAGTGTGTAATGTGAATATGTTTGTAATATGAATTTGTGAAATTGAATGTATTGTGTACATTATAAATTATGATTCTATGATAAATGTTTTGTAAATGATATAATAGACACTCATCCTTACTAAAATTTTTAGGAAACTAGGATGACGAAGTCTAAGGGAAGAATTAGATTAATAGATAAAATAATATATAATAGGCTCAGTTATGTATTTAATGAATATCAAAGACTGTATTATTTTAAATTTGTTGTCCTTGTGGAGAGTGAGCTGAGGACTTTTGTTATGGTAGAGATGAATTTCTTTTATAGTATTCTTTTTGGTTTTCCTTGGAGTAGAATACATCAAATCTTATACATATATATATGTATAGAGGTATTGTTGGGACTCCGGCAGCCTTCACCTATCTATTCACTTATCACGATCACAACCATCTTAGAAGACCGTCCAGATGGACCTTTGAGCGTGTCGCTGGTATAGAAGTCAGAGCTGATTTAGACAATTGCTACTTGGGATCAGACGAGGATCTAGATTCGGAAGACTTAGCTAAGATAGAGAGTTAGGATGTTGGTAATGAATAAGACTAGTCGTTAGTATTTAGTTATGGGGAAGACTGCTTTGGGACTTATATTTGTTTATGTGATGTAAATATTATGGTTATGTAAATATTGTTTTACACTACTAGAAAAGTGCTAAATACAGACGAATTTTACAGACGGATTTTAATCCGTCTGTATTACAGACGGATTTACAGACGGATTTGTGAATTTTTTTTTTAATTTTTTTTCTGAAAAATCCGTCTGTAAAATCTGTCTGTAAAATCCGTCTGTATTTTTCCCGCATTACAGACGGATTTTAATCCGTCTGTAAAATCCATATGTATTTCGCCTGCCTTTTGGCGCCAAACGTTACAGACAGCAAATACAGACGGATTTTTCTGTCTGTAAATTGGATTGACGCATTACAGACGGAAAAATTCGTCTGTAATGCGACTTTAGAGAGCGGTTCAATAATAACCGCTCTCCAAGAAAGAGTTTAGAGAGCGGTTAATGGAGAACCGCTCTCCAAGAAATCTAAGAGAGCGGTTCCGGCAGGACCGCTCTCTAATATGTACTTCTGAGAGCGGTTCATATGGAACCGCTCACTTACATGACTTTTGAGAGCGGTTCAAATGAAACCGCTTTCTAATATTGAAATTTCAGAGCGGTTCATAAGGAACCGCTCTCTAAAATAGAGTTATGAGAGTGGTTTAAAACTAACTGCTCTATAAATGTGGCGATTTAATTACAGACGAATTTTCCCGTCTGTAATGGCTGAAACCCATAAAACCGCGCCTCCTCTTCCCCTCCCCCATTATCACATCAGTTTCTCTCTCTAGCTCCCCCCTCTCTCTCTCTCTCAAAGAGCTCAGTGTTTTGGCCATTGCGAGTGATTGGAGCAACCATTTGAAAGTTTTTTTGCATCATTGTATTCCTGGTACGATACTCTAACTTTTAATCGGTTTAGTTTTTTAATTTTTTATGTTTTTTAGAGACTTAAAATTTCTAAGATAGAGTTGTAGGATTGGAGATTGTATGACTGGGGGGAAGGGCGTAGAGGTCCTTCTCCGAACCTGATTATTGTGTGCTGTGGGATTGTTTGTGTTTGTGGAGTTTGTAGAATATGCATGTTGTGGAGTTACAAGGGGATGTGCTCTAGAACGGTTTAGGATTGTGATGCATTTTTGTTTGATGTATCGAATAATTTATTTTTATATAATTTATTAGTTGATTTTAGGTGAAATTTTCATTGTTGTAAAAAAATGGTAAACAAATGTAAGGAAATTAACATGTATTAGGGGAGATTCTGCCAAAATTTATATTAAAATTTTCTGTAATGTATTTTAGAAGGTTAATACAATATTGTATATTTGTATTAGGTTTATATAGTTATTGAGGAAGATGTTTCTCAGAAATCGTCAATGGAAGTATGATAGGTTGCACCCAAGTCGAGGGGGAATAAAACCTGAATTCTTTGAGGGTGTAGAGGAATTTATACGCGTCTGTTGTAATTCGCAGCAATTCATCACCAATCAGGTCGTTAGGTGTCCATGTTCTAAGTGCAAGTGTAGAAAGTTCTTGGATATTGATCCAATTAGATATGATTTGTATAAGTTTAGATTTAAACATGATTATTGGATATGGACTGAGCATGGGGAAGAAGTTAATTTAGAAAATCAAGTAGGTAATTCAAATATATTACAATCAGGTAGTCATGTAGGTTATGTAAGTCAAGTTCATGTAGGTCATCAGGTAGTCTCTAAACATATATATGGTTTGATTCAGATATGGCAGGTAAAGGTAAAGGTAAGAAGGGTATTACTCAGCAAACTGATCGTGGCAACACTTCTTCACCTACTGCTCCGACTTCGACGTCCACACCAGCAATAGTGCAGACCTCCCGTGTTAGGGGACAGGAGCAATTTATCATGGTGCCCAATCCTGGGTATATTGCTCCTCCCCTCCAAGATAACGAAGTTTCACACTCGCACCCCTACTACACAAAGCCACACAACACCGCTACACAGGCACAGAGATGGATCCACTGCTGTCCCATCTTTAAGCGGGCAGCAGTCATCACAGACCTAGACATCATCGAGATCGTTAGAAACTTTGAGATGGGATGGGTCCACTTGGTAAGTAATTCAATCAAATATGCCTAACATTGCGTATTTTATGTGAATGTTAGTAGTTATAATCCACTTTATATTGTGTTATTAGTTGGATACCACCACAGAAAGGTCTCCATCAGGTCACAGATACGATTAAGAAGATGTTTGATTCGCCTTACAAAAATTTTGCAAAGGTGCCAAATGATACAAAGATAGAATGGTTCAAAGATTGGAAGGTAATAATAGTGTATTAATTTTAACTAAGTGTAATTACATATGACTGTTTGTACCTCTTCTAATGAAATTGTGTTTCTGTAGAGCAACTTTTCCATTCCCCCCAGGACGAAAAGATGATTTTCAAGGCCTGGAAGAGTCGCACTGCAAAGCGACTAAGACAGATGTACACTGAGGCTCGCCAGGACCCTTCTACTGCTGATTGGATAGCACCCAACTTTCTTCATGCCTTGCAGGAGTATTGGGGTACAGATGAGTTTAAAAATCTCTCTGTAAAGAACAAGACAAACAGGGCATCTAATAAAGGGGGGTCACTGCATACTGGTGGGTCTACTACTTTGGCTGGCACTAAGGCGAACTTGGTATGTGATTTTAAAATTCAGTTGACTCTATCTATAATTTCATATTTGAGATTGTGATTTATTTCTAATTGCAGGAGAAGTCGTTGAAGAGGCCACCTACTACTGGAGAGTTGTTTAAGGAGACACACACTCGCAGGCAAGACAAAAACCTGTGGGTTGATACACGATCTCAGGCCACATATGTAAGTCATTGTTATTGATAATATATGTTATTATTAGCAACTTATTAAATAGTTCTCCAAACTAATATCTAATTATCTGAACTGAACTGTAGGATGACTATATTCAAAGGCTTGAGGAAGCATCTTCTCAGAATCCAGAGTCAGTAGATGAGGATGCTATGTGGTCACAGACAGTGGGTGGCCTTTATAAAGGTCGCATTTATGGCACGGGGGGCCGCTTTGCAGACTCCATGTCCCCTGCATTTGTCACTGGAGATGCCCCTTCTCTTGCACCTGAGGATGTGGAGGACATGGTCCGCACTCAGGTCCATGCCCTTAATGAAGAACTCCAGAGCAGAATGAGGAGATGTGGAAGAGTAAAGAAAGTGCATGGAAGAAGAAGTGGGCAAAGAAAATGGAGAAGAAGATAGAGAAGAAGGTGGCGTCGAGAATGCAAAGGGAGGTCCAGCAGCAGATGACGCAATAGCATATGCAAATGCAGCAGATGCATGCTTATTTTGAGCTCATGAGAGCAACCAGCTCCACACCTCTTTCTCCTCCTCCACCAGCTCCAGCACCACCGGTTTTCACCTCCATGCATCATTCCTCTACTGACTCCTCTTCTACTGATGGTGATGCTCCTTCGGATTATGACTTCACAGATTATAATTTATGAAGACTTGTATTTTATATTTAAATGTATTTATTTAGATGCTTTTTTGTCTTCCTTTGTAATAACATTTAAATTTTATAAATCATTTTGGAATGTTTAGATGCCGAATCTATAGTTTCTATTTTATTTATAAATTGTAATAATCAAGAACAACAGGAAATAACTTTCTATATAAATAAAAAAATATCAATAATAGTAAAATATATCACCGACGGATTACAGACGGAAAAATCCGTCTGTAACTACAGACGAAAAAATCCGTCTGTAACTTACAGACGAATTTTCAAATCCGTCTGTAATTCTTTACCAACGAGGATATTACAGACGGTTTATGTCCGTCTGTAAATCCGTCTGTAATAGAAAAAACTGTCTGTAATACTCTAAAAATCTGTCTGTAAATTCGTCTGTATAAACAGACTTTTTAGTAGTGTTAAATTCCATATATTTTGACAAACAATTGTAATTTTTATGTTGACATATGTAATGTATATTCAGGTTTCCCATGAAGAATAATAAGTTTTAGTTGTGATATTTATTTACTCTTTACAATATTTATTATTGTTGTTATATTAGTACTGTAAAGTTTAAAATTCTCATTTACATACGAAAACTTACAAGAAAATTTCATTAATTTGCTATAATCAGTTCATTATTCTGAAACTGATATTTTATTTTAAATGATTAAGAATAAATTATACATTGTATGGATTTTGATTTTAGGATGTTACAATTTGGTATTAGAGCAGTTCATCCAAACTAGCTTAAGTATGCGACTAGTTCATTGACATATTGTATTATGTGTTATTGATTAAGAATTGTTTGTTAATATAACCTAGTGGTTGTGAATTGTGTGATTGGTTGAGATGTTTGGAATGTTTATATGATTTAATTTTGATATGAAATGTATCAGAATGAACACTGATGTGTGAAATTTTATATTTTATAAAATTAGAACTATGGCTGGTAGAGGTAGATTTACTAATGCTACAAATGAGATTTTGGCCCGCATGACACAAGTCTTAGAGACTTTGGTGCAAAACCAAGATGCACAACTGGTAGAGTATCGTGAACCCTCTTTGTTCATGAAACATAACCTTCTGAAGTTTGAAGGGAAATTTGATTCAGAAGGTGCACAGAGATGGATAGCAAATATAGAAAAGATATTCAATGCGATGGGATGTTGTGAGGAGCACAAGGTGGTTTGTGCCACCTATATGTTGGGAGGTGAAGCAGAGGACTGGTGGAAGTTTTCCAGTTAAACTCTGCCACAAGAAGAAGGATTACATCCACTAGGAAGCTTTTAAAGCATGTTTTCTAGGGAACTACTTCCCTAGAGACTTGAAGAAACAAAAGGCCCAGGAATTTCTTAAGTTGAAATAAGGAAATATGTCTGTGGGAGAGTATGCTGCAAAATTCTACGAACTTATGAAGTATTGGCCTCATTTTCAGCACGAAGATGGAGATGAAGATTTATGCGCCCAATTTGAGAATGGGCTAAGACTTGAGATACGAGCAGTAGTTAGTGTCTTCCAGTTGACTGATCTGCCAACATTGGTCAGCAAATGCCAAATCTTTGAGGCAAATTCAAAAGGCAAGACTGTAGACAGCCAAATTGGAGGACCGGTGGTTCCAATTTCTCAAGAGGACCATTGAGATGCTTTAGATGTGGAGGACCCCATTTGGTGAGAAACAGTTCATACCCACCATCAGCCTATAGTATTTGCGGGAAGACGGGGCACTCGACGAATAACTATTAGTCAGCCCCTTAATGGAGTGGGAGTGTAAGTGGAAGTAACTGGCCTGCATCCAGAGCAAGTAATGGAACAAAGCCAAATGTAGAAGGCAAGGTCTTTGCCATGAATGGATATGAGGCGTCCAAATTTGATAAGTTGATTAGAGGTAAATGCATAATTAACGACAGATTATATGACGTCTTATTTGATTTTGGTGCTACACATTCTTTTGTTTTTATGGATTTGTGAACAATATTAGATTGCCAATATCTTCCTTGCCATGTAATATTGTTGTGTCCACTCCTATAACTAAGCCTATTATAGCTTCTTCAATGTGCTTAGGCTGTTCTGTTATGATTCATGGTAGGAATTTCTGTGTGGACTTAATCTATTTACCACTTTCTTAACTCGATGTTGTTTTGGGCATTGATTGGTTGTCATCCAATCGTGTTTTGTTAGATTGTAAAGAGAAAGCTTTAATTTTTGGTGATGATACACCAAAAAACTCTAAACTCCTAAATATGGGTGAAGCTAGAAACATAGATGAAATTAAAGCCTTCATGGTATTATTCTCTGTTGAGATTGATAAGGCCATGAAAGCTGAGTGTATTCCAATAGTGCAAGATTTTTTGGAAGTTTTTCCAGAGGATGTAACCAAATTGCCCCCAGAAAGAGAAATCGAATTTATTGTCGATTTGATTTTGGGAGCAAGCCCAATATCGATCACACTATACCAAATGTCACCAATGGAACTAGCAGAAGTGAAAAAGCAAGTGGAAGATCTATTGAAAAAGCAATTTGTAAGGCCAAGCATGTCGCCATCGGGAGCTCTAGTGCTTTTGGCAAAAAAGAAGGATGGGAGTATGAGAATGTGCGTTGATTATCGTCAGTTGAACAAAGTGACGATTAAGAATAAGTACCCTACTCCTAGGGTTGATGATTTGATGGATCAGCTACGAGGAGCTTCAGTGTTCTCAAAGATCGATTTGCAATCAGGCTATCATCAGATCCAAGTGAAGAAGAAAGATATCTCTATGACAGATTTTAGGACCCGCTATGGTCACTACAAATATTTGGTGATGCCATTTGGTGTGACTAATGCCTCGGCAGTGTTCATGGACTATATGAACTAGATTTTCCATGAATTCTTGGATCAATTTGTGATAGTGTTTATTGATGATATTCTAATATATTCTAATAGTCATAAGGAGCATGCTGAACACTTAAGAATCGTTTTGTGAATGCTGAGGGAAAGACAACTGTATGCGAAGTTATCAAAGTGTGAATTCTGGCTTCCATAAATATAGTTTTTAGGACATGTTGTGTCAAAGGAAGGAATTATGGTCGACCCAGCAAAAGTAGAAGCAGTAGCTCATTGGTCGAGACCTACAACTCTGATAGAGATAAGAAGTTTACTTGGATTGGCTAGCTATTATAGAAAATTCATTGAGGAATTTTCTAAAATAGTGCTACCTTTAACAAAACTGATGAGTAAAGGAAAAAGACTTCAAGTGGAATGAAGAATGCGAAGCTAGTTTTTAGAGTTTAAAATTAAAGTTAATTTCAACTCTAGTGTTGATATTGCCAGACGCAGAGCAAAAGTTCAAAGTGTATTGTGATGCTTCAGGACAAGGACTTGGTTGTGTTCTGATGCAATCCGGGAGAGTAGTTGCATACGCTTCCAGACAACTTTGACCTCATGAAGTCAACTACCCCACACATGATCTGGAGTTAGCGGCAGTGGTATTTGCATTGAAAATCAAGAGGCATTATCTATTCGGATCAAGATTTGAAGTATTCAACGATCGCAAGAGTCTGAAATATCTATTCGATTAGAAAGAGCTGGATATGAGGCAGAGGTGATGGATGAATTTTCTCAAGGATTATGACTTCACCTTATCCTACCATCCCGGGAAGGCGAATGTTGTAGCAGATGCACTGAGCAGGAAATCCTTGCATATTTCTGCCATGATGATAAAGGACTAGAAATTGATTGAAGAATTTAGAGACTTGAATTTGATAGTAGAAGTACAACCTAAAAGTTTATACTTAGGTACTTTGAAGATTAATAACAATTTTTTTATGCAAGTTCAGAATGCTCAAGTGGAAGACCAATATCTACAAGATAGGGTACAGCCAAAGCATGAGGCTAGGGGCTTAGAATTTCATTGCGACTCAAGTGGACTTATCAGGTATAAGGGCAAAGTGTAATGCCCCGAATTTTGTGATATTAATTATTGTTATTTATATAAAATCTAAATGCATATACATGTGTGTGTAAGTGAAAATGGATGTTGAAAATTTGCATTGGATGCGTAATGATGGTGTCTACATGACCCGGAGCAGAAATTTGATGTGTATTGTGATGCATCCAGGCAAAGACTTGGTTGTATTTTGATGCAAGACGGACGAGTAGTCGCCTATGTCTCGAGGCAATTACGTCCGCATAAAGTCAACTATCCGACACACGATCTAAAGTTAGCCGCGGTGGTTTTTGCTCTTAAGGTGTGGAGGTATTACCTATATGGGGCAAGGTTTGAGGTGTTCAGAGGTACTACGACTTCTCATTGTCTTAACACCCTAGCAAAGCAAATGTGGTAGCTGATGCATTGAGCTGGAAATCATTGCATGTGGCAGTGATGATGGTGAAAAAGATGAAGTTGATTGAAGAATTTCAGGACATGAATTTGGCCATGTGGGTGAGGCCGGGGAGTTTATATCTCAGAGCGATGACGACTCACAATGACTTCCTGGTGTACGTCTGAGATGCTCAATAGAGAGATGCTTTCTTGCAAGATATGATGAGACAAAAGGATGAGGGAAAGGACTTGGATTTCCACCATGATGAGAATGGGGTGATTAAGCTCTAGAATCGAGTGTGCATTCCTCAAGTGGATGAACTGGGACAGATGGTGCTAGAGGAAGCGCGTAAGAGTAGGATGAGTTTTCACCCCGGTGCAACTAAAATGTATCAGAACCTCCGGAAGAGTTTTTGGTGGAATGGTATGAAGAGAGACGTGGCTGAATATGTGGCTAAATGCCTAACTTGCCAGAAGGCGAAGGTAGAACACCAATGTCCTCCTGGGTTGTTACAGCCGTTAGAGATCCCTGAGTGGAAATGAGATAATATTTCCATGGACTTTGTTTCTAGATTGCCTAAGACCAGGAACAACCATGACTCCATCTGGGTGATAGTGGATCAGTTAACCAAGGCTGTATACTTTCTTCCGATCAACATGAAATATAAGTTGGAAAGACTTGCAGAGTTATATGTACGGGAGATAGTCAGGCTGCATGGAGTGCCGACTAGTGTGGTGTCAAATAGGGATCCAAGGTTTACCTCGAGGTTTTGAGAGAGCCTGCAATGGTCATTAGGAACTAAGTTGAGATTGAGCTCGGCTTATCACCCATAGACTGATAGTCAGACTGAGCGGACCATCCAGTCCTTGGAGGACTTGTTGAGGGCTTGTGTGCTCAAGCAGCAAGGAACTTGGGAAGAGTGCCTGCCACTGGTGGAATTCATGCACAACAACAGTTATCATGCTAGCATTGGAATGGCACTGTTTAAGGCCTTGTGTGGGCAGAGGTGTAGAACCTCGTTGTGTTAGTATGAAACCAGAGATGTGACTCTGTGTGTGCTGGATATGATCCAAAGGCAGAATGAGCAAATCAAATTGATCAAAGAGAAAATGAAGGCTGCGCAAGACAGCCAACAGAGCTACTATGATAAGAGGAGGAAACCGTTGGAGTTCCAAGTGGTGGACCATGTGTTTCTGAAGGTCTCGCTTGTGACTGGAGTTGGGAGGGTTCTAAAATCTTGAAAGCTGTCTCCTAAGTTTATTGTGCCGTTCGAAGTGCTGAGTAAAATTGGTACGGCTGCATATCAGATCACTTTGCCTTCGAATCTCTCGAATCTACATCCGGTGTTCCATGTGTCGCAGCTTAGTCAATATGTGTCGGATCCTTCCCATGTGATTAATCTTGACCCAATTCAAGTAAGAGAAGACTTATCGTATGATGTGTACCCGATGAGGATTACGGATCACCATGTTAAACAGCTGAGGAGTAAGAGATATCATTGGTGAAGGTAATTTGGAGCTCAAGTGATGAGGGAGATGCCGCATGGGAAACGGAGAGTAGAATGAGAGAGTTATACCTAGAGTTGTTTGAGTAATTCATGTGCAGGGTTAGTTGAATTCCGAGGATGAAATCCATTAAAGGAGAGGAGCGTTGTAACGCCTCGAATTTTGTGATATTAATTATTGTTATTTATATAAAATCTAAATGCATATATATGTGTGTGTAAGTGTAAATGGATGTTGAAAATTTGCGTTGGATGCGTAATGATGGTGTTTTGTGTGTAATGAGTATGAATATATGTACATATATGAATGTTGTAGATGTGTGTATATATATGTGTATGCATGACTGGATAGGGCTGAAATGGGCTAAGTGCCTAAATGCAGGGTGTAATACTGAGTTGTTCTCGCTGCAGCGAGAGGGCCCTGGAAAGGAAGGACCAAAGCTATTGCCTTCTCGCTGTAGCGACAGAGCAACAGTTTGTGGTGCATTTCTGGGTGCAGTCTCGCTGTAGCAAGAGGGTCTCGCTGTAGCGAGATTTTGTAGAAACCAGGGTGCAGTTTTGTCTGAGATTTACACTGCAGCGAGAATATCTCGTTGCAGCGAGAGTGTCGCGACCAGAAAAGGATTTAAAGGGGGTTAGGATTCGGGGAGAGTTCTTTCTCCCTCTCCCTTAGAAATCCCTTCGATCCTCTCATTCCCAAACTCTTTTCCACCGATTAAATTGCCTCCAAAGTCGTTCGGAAGCTTGATTGAAGGATAAATCCATGTGGGGAATGCTTGGAGGTGAGTTTTAATGGTTAGGGTTTCAGTTTTTCATTTCTTTTCTCTATTTTCGTGGTTTCTCTGGGTTCTCATGGAGTTTCTCCATGTGTTTAGGACGAAATCCACAAGGGGGGAGCACTTCTTGGTGGATTTAGCGTGTGGGACGTCGATCCAAGGTAAAGGGGCTCTATCCTACCCTTTTGTGCATGAATTGTTGTTATTTTGCTGAATATCGTGCTGTGGTTGAGTTAGTGAGTAGGAAATTGCTGAGAAATGTAACGTGGGCCATGTGTCGTGCTATGTGAACATTATGTGTGTTGACCCAAAATTGATGGATGTGGATTGTATGTAAATATTATGTGATAGAATGAGGGCATGTATGCCGAGTATTGTGAATGGGTATGGGCACTTGTGCCGTATATTTTGAATGAATATTCTGAAAATGTGGGCCCAAAGGCCGTGTAATATGAACAATAATTGTAGGCTACGTGCTGTGTGATGTGAATGGAATGTGGGCTGTGTGCCATGTGTAAGCATGATTACTGCATGCGTGAATAGAATATGTGTGAATAGGCGTGTAAGCGCCATTGTAATGTGTTATGAATGGTTCAGTGATACACTGAGAGTGTGAAAGATTGGAACGGTAGAAATACCTTGGGGAAGGGAGAGTGGTGGTGACATCGACTGTGGAACGGGTGCACCATGGGCCACACACTCTCTTCCTGACTAGTCCTCTGACCACTACCTTTGCTGAACGACCTGTGACTGACCACGTGGTATCCGTGAGGTAGGGGTAACTGACGACCATTTATGGTGTAAATCTGTGATCACAGTGCCACAGTGAGTGTGGCTGGGGTACGTATGCACAGGTTTGTGTATTGTACTTGTGGATGTAAAATGCTTCCTATGATTGTGTTTGTTTAATGTATTGGTAATGTGCCGGAGGTGAGACTCTATGTTGACTGTGTATTTTTGAGTAGTATAGGGTACTCACCCTTACATTCATTTTTCAGGTAATAAAAATGATCAGCACCGGACTCAGTGAAGGGATGGATGAAACTGCTATAGGACTTAAGATATTATTTTGAAAACTATTGTGTTTGAATAAGTCATGTAACAACTGTTTGATTAAATTTGTAACCCCTTTCTTTATTTGAAATGGTTGATGAAACTTGAATTGAAAATGAAAATTTTATTATTTCAAAAATTTGCAAAATTCCTTATTTATTAAAATTAAATTTATGGTATTACACAGAGTATGCGTTCCTCAAAATGAAGAATTGAAGCAAATGATATTGGAAGATGAGTATAAGAGTAAGCTGAGCTTCCACCCTGGAGCAATAAAAATGTATAACGACTTGTGAAGAAATTTCTGGTGGTACGACATGAAGAAAGAGGTCATTGAGTATGTTGCAAAGTGTTTAATGTGCCGGAAATTGAAAGCAGAACATCGATGAGTACCAGGAAAATTACAACCATCGAAGATTCCATAATGGAAATAGGGTAGTATCTCCATAGACTTTGTATTTGGAATGCAAAAAGAAAGAGAAATCACGATGTTATATGGGTGATTGTAGACCGTCTAACCAAGACTGCACGTTGCATTCCAATTAATATGAAGTATAAATTGGAGAAGTTAGCGAAAGTGTATATCAATAAACTAGTCAGATTGCACGGGGTACCCTTAAGCATCATATCAAATCAAGACCCGAGATTTACATCAAAGTTTTGGGAGAGTCTGCAAGAAGCTTTCAGGACTAAGTTGAAGCTTAGTTCATCATATCATCCTCAAACTGACAGGCAAACAGAGTGTACCATCCTATCACTAGAGTATTTGCTACGCTTGTATGATGGAGCAGCAAGGAGTGTGGGATGAATGTCTACCTTTGGTAGAATTGACATACAATAATAGTTATCATGCAAGCATCGGAATGACACCATATGAAGCATTATACACAAGGAGGTGGCAAACTCCCCTATGCTGGTATGAAGCTGGAAAAACAATTCTGTATGTGCCTGATGTAGTATAAGAACAAAATGATCAAGTAAAGATGATTAGAGCAAAGATAAAAATTGCTTAAGATAGACAAAAGAGCTACCATGATCACCAAAAGAAGCCATTAGAATTTTAAGTTGGCGATCATGTGTTTTTTTGAGTTTCACCCATTGTTGGAGTTTGTAGGGCATTGAAATTTTGAAAGCTATCTCCCAATGTTTTGAGTAGAGTTGGTCCTATAGCTTATCATATTGCCTTACCCCAAAATCTGTCCAATTTGCATCCTATGTTCCATGTGTCACAATTGAGGAAATACATTCTGAGTGCTTCTTATGTGATTGAACTTAATCCTGTCCAAGTTCAAGAGAATTTGTCATATGTCATCGAGTCAAGCAGCTAAAGGATAAAGAAATTTCATTAGTAAAAGTAATTTGGAACACAAGCGATGAAGGAGATGCCACTTGGGAGCCGGAAGACCAAATGAAGGAAGCATATCCTTATCTCTTCCTAAATCAGAGAATTTTAGTGGTAAAATTTCTAAAAAGGTGAGAGTAGTGTAACATCGTCTTTTCACTTTTTAGTAATTTATGTTTAATTCAATATTAAGTAGTACTTGAGTGCATTTAGAGAAAAGTATAGAGGATTTTTGGAAGAATTCTGGTGTAGGAGATCTTGCTTAGGCGAGGCAAATCTCGCTCAGGTGAGATTGAGCGTGCAGAAATTCATAATTGCAGGGCTATCTCACTCAAGCAAGATAAGATAAATGCAGTCTATCTATCACCTCACCCAGGCGAGAGTGATCTCGCTCAGGCGAGATGGGATCTCGTGCTTTCTAGATGCCATCTCACTTAGGCGAGATGGAGCTTGCTCAAGCAAGCATATTAGAAAATAGTTTGTGAGATCACTGTTTGCATATCTCGCTCAGGCGACAGACCCGTCACTCAACTGAGATGTCATTGCTCAACTGAGATGTTCATCGCTTAAGCGAGAACACGTTAGGCTGAGGGGTATTTAAGAGATTTTTAGCAAGGAAATTCTCATTTCATTCTAAACTCACGTCTCTCTCTCAATTTTTCTCTGAACTCTCTTCTTTTTACCTAGATAAAAGCCTCAAAAACTCTAATTTCTCTTCAAAGTCGACCTTGGATGTTGAAGCTAAGCGACTCTAAGTAAGATTCTTTGGATTAAACTTGATTTTTTTCGATAGTTTTTCCTATTTTTGTTTCTTATGGATATCTCTTGATATTCAGGGGAACTTCCATAGTTGATCGTTGATCCTTTTCATTATCTCTTGTGAAAGCATCTTGGAGGTAAAGAGGGCTCTATTTTATTGTTATATTACAATATTTATTTTTGTGATCTTAGAGCATTGTTATATGAATATTTTATGAGAATATGTGATTGAGATAACTATTGTGTGAATAATGAAGGAAAAAGATGTTGTTTGATTGTTTGGACTGATTGATTGTTTGGGCCAAATAGCTGGTATATGCTTATATGCATTGTATGATGAGAACTTAATGTGGAATATTGTGAAACTTGTTGAGTAATTTTGTTGCAATTTTATGGAATATGTCTGGATATGAAATGATATAATAAGAGTATGAGTGGAATAGACTTAATCTGGAAGTTCTTTACTAAGCACGATCTTATGAATGAGAAACAAAATAACTTGGAGAATGATCAAAGAGTCAGATATGGATTGGATCTAGTGTGAATAGTTATAGAGATACACTAAGAGTATAGAGTTCGGAGACGATGAAATTCTGGGAGAAACGTAGGATGGTGAGCAACATTCGCGTATGTGTACACACTCTTTCTGAGAGTGAATGCGTCACATGGCCTCACACTCATTTTCTAACTAGACACCTGACTATGCCTTGATAAGGGGTTCGATTATTGTACATATTGTATCCATGTGCATGAGCTAACCGGCAACTATTTACCTAGTTGGGTAAGCCCTCAAGAAATGCTGGAGGCATCGATATCTGTAATCATAGTACACTAAAATGGATATTGGTATAAAAGAACAGACAATGGATAATAAATTGTGGAATGATGTGTAATGTGAATATGTTTGTAATATGAATTTGTGTTCTAAAAGTCAGAAAGTCTTTTTATGCTAAAAAATCATGCTTTTTGCAAAATCATAAAAAGCCCTAATTCTTCCCCCTAAAATTCATCCCTTTGAAAAATGAAAGAAAACACCCTAATTTTTCCTTTAAAATCTTTTTCATCTTGAAAACTATTCTTTTTGAAAATTCTAATTTTTTTCTACTATCTTTTATTTTATTTTATTTTATTTTTAAAATAGTTTCTTTGTAGATCTTACAAAAAATAATCCTTCAAGAACTCTTTTCCTTTTTGCAAACCCTAGGACATCTTAATTTTTTTCTCTGGCTCCAAAAGGTTATTTTTTTTATAAAATCCTAAAAAAGTTTAGCTTTTTTTGTAAACCTTGGAGTCTTAAATCTTTTTCTATCTCTAATTTGTTTTTCAAACCCTAAAAAACTTATTTGATTAAAAAAAACTAAAAGTCCGAATCTTTCTCTAACCCTAGAAAATAATTTTTAAATCCTAACATAATTTGCAAACCTTGTTTTACCAAACTCTAAATTTCTTTTTTTTAAAAAAAGTTTATTGTTTGCTTTGCCTTTTTGTCAACTCTAAAAAGTAATTTTTTTAGCCCTAATAATGTTTGCAAACCTTGTTTTTTTTAAACCCTTAAAATATCTTTAAAAAAAACTGTTGTTTTTTTTTGTTTCATTTTATCTTTCATTTGTTTTATGTTTCTCGTTTATTTCCTTCTCACATGTAAAAATTTAATGTTAATACGTGAATAGTATATTTTTTTATTTTTATGAAAAAAATTAATATTAAAAAATATTTTAAATCCACACAAGGGTCAAACAATTTTGATAGAGTGGTGGATCTACCTTCAATGTTATTTGGATCATAAGAATTTATTGAGTAGCCATGTGCTAACTTGAACCCTGTGCAGGAGTAGATTTACTTAAAAAATTAATAATAAAGAAAAATCAAGCTTTTCAAAAAAAAAAAATCTTTAAAACTTATCCAAAATACAATTTTTGAAAAAAGAACTATATAGTAGCTTTGATTCTTCCGTTGCATATGGAAGATACATAGAGGCAAAAACCTGACCTGTCATGTCCATTTTTCTTTTTAGGTTCAAAATATTTTTAATTTTTTTTTAAAACTAAGATTAATTTCTAGCACATTTTCTTTATAAAAATTAAAAAATGACAATGAGAAACAAGAATAATATTTTTACAAGTAATTCATTCCTTTAATTTAAATAATTTTTATTATGTTTTCTTATTTTAAAAAATAAAATGAAAATCTCTCAAAAAATTGTAAAAACTAGAAATAAAAAAAAAATAATAACAAATTTGAAAATAATAAAAAAAATATTAATTAGTTTCTTTTAGAGTGAAATAAATGCTTTTAAAGTTATAATAAAATTTTACACATTTAATTAGAAGATAACCGTTTTAACCTACGGACGTCGTAGGGTACTACTACCTTCTTTAAACGTAAACGACTCTCAAGTCCAAATTTGGTTTCGAATATTTTTTGTTTCAAAAGTGTTTTCCAACGTTTTCTTTAATAAACTTTTGTGGCAACTCCTTGTCATCGTCGTCATGTTGTGACCCCGGTTGTGACAATTAGTATTGTAAAGTTTTAAATTCTCATTTACATACAAAAACTTAAAAGAAAACTTCATGAATTTGCTATAATCAGTTTATTATATTCTGAAACTAATGTTTTATTTTAAATGATTAAGAATAAATTATACATTATACGAATTTTTATTTTAGGATGTTACACCACTGTCGGGGATTAGTTTTCAATATCCAACAAAATTGAGTATTTGGTTGATTTAAACATTTTTATTTTTATTTTGTTTTATGCTCACTCGTTCTAAACCTATTGCAGAACTCACTATTGATCCAAAAATCGAGAAGACTGCATGTAGGCTAAGGAAGGAGTGTAGAGAAAAGAAAAAGATGGCAAAAAAAAGAGCAATCTTGGAGTACATGACACCCATTGCTGAGGGTGATGTCGGGAGCATTGCAGCACTTGACATAGAGGCCAATAATTTTGAATTAAAGCTAGCCTTGATCAATCTAGTCTAGAACTCCACATTATTTTCAGGGCAACCTAATGAAGACCTTTACCTTCATCTGAAAAAGTTTCTCTGACTTACTGATACCATCAAATACAATGGTGTCACTAAAGATGCTATAAGGCTTCGCCTCTTTCCATTCTCTGTCACGGAAAGGGTGAACGAATAGTTCTCCACACTCCCATCTAATTCAATTACAACGTGGGATGACCTTATACAACAATTCTTAGCCAAATATTTTCCACCATCACTCTACGAAGCTGATAACAGTGATCTCCAATTTTCAACAATATTAGTCTAAATCTTTATTTGAGACGTGGGAGCGCTTTGGAGAAATTCTAAGGAATGTCCACATCATGGTTTCCCTATGTGGAAGCAAATGCAGATTTTCTATGTTGGACTCTCATCTTCTAATAAAGCTACAGTCGATGCAGTTGCTAGAGGATCCTTCCTATGCAAGGGGCCAATTGCGCCTCATACATTGATAGAAAAGATAGCATCTAGTAATTTCCAATGGCATACAAATCATCATAGAAGCAAAAAGAAGGAAGCCGCTCCAATCTACCAGGCAGAAAGTAGCGACTCAATAACAAGTAAGCTGGAAACTCTATCAAAACAAATAGAATCCTTACTGAGAGCACAAGATTCGTTAGCAAAACCTTTAAAGGTCGAGGAGGCTAACTTCTTGGGCAATAGTTACAATTCTGGATGGCGTAGCAAACCCACAAACTCATGGGAGAATAGTCAAGGGGGTTAAAATTCAAATGTTTATCGTCTTCCCCATATGCAATCTCAAGGAGTAAGGATAGAAAGGAGAGAGCCATCAACCTTTCAATTGGAGCAGAGAATTTCAAAGCTTGAGTCCTAGATGGAACTACTAAGTCTTTAGATAGAGCAACAAGCCCAAATAATGGACAAGAAGTTTTTAGAAATAAGCTCTGATACATTCGAGATAAAATCACAACTAGGACAACTTACAAATTTGTTGACTCAAAAAGCGTTAGGGACATTGCCCTCCTAGCCTAAACCTAACCCCAAAGAACATGCCAAGACAATTACATTGAGAAATAGGAAGACGTTGCCTGAAAACGTGTCAAAGTCACAGGATACCACTAATGCACACCCGTGCTCCCTTATATGCATGGTTATGCTAACGTAGCAAAAACAGAACAAGAAAAGAAAGAAGCACCATCAACAATGTCCAGACCTCAAGAACTTTGAATCCCTTTCCCCATAGGTTGAGAAGCAGTCAAAGGGACCCATAGTTCAATAAATTCCTTGAAATTTTGAAGAAGTTGCATATCAACATACCTTTTGTGGAGGCCATCTCTCAAATACCCAAATATGCTAAGTTTCTCAAGGAAATATTAAGCAATAAAAGGAGGTTAGAGGAATTCGAAACTATAAAGCTTAGTAAGGAATGTTCTGCAATCTTTTTGAAAATGCTATCCCTAAAACTTAAAGATCTAGGGAGTTTTATTATTCCTTGTACTATAGGTAGCTCTCGTTTTGATAAAGCCCTATGTGATTTAGGGGCTAACATAAATCTAATATCTCTCTCTATTTTTAGAAGGTTGGGTATGCAAGAACCTAAAACTACCTTTGTTTCTTTGCAGTTAGCAGATAGATCCATCACTCACCCAAGAGGTATAATAGAAGATGTCTTAGTAAAGGTAAACAAATTCATTTTTCCTATAGATTTTATTGTACTAGACATAGAGGAGGATAATGAGGTTCCCATTATTCTGGGGAGACCATTCTTAGCCACTAGGAAGACCATTATAGACGTCCAGCAAAGGAAGCTCACATTGAGGCTAAAAGATTAAGAAGTTATTTTTAAAGTTTTTTATTCTCTTAAAACCCTTCTAGTTTTGATTCTTGTAATTTTATTTCTATAAATGATCCTTTTTCCTCTTTAGACTCTGTACAATTAATTGATAGGTTGAGGGATGATACTCTAGAGAAAATTCTCACACTTGAAAAAAGATGCTCTAATAGAAATAGAGGAAGTAATAGATGAAATTTTGGCTTTGGAGAGTGGAAATCGAAGTCGATGGTTAGCGCCTAGGCATTTTGAAAGCTTGGGAGCATGAGATATTCAAATTCCTAAATCATCCATTGAAGAACCCCCTGAATTAGAACTCAAACCCCTTTCCTCTAATCTTAAATATACTATTCTTTTCCTGTAATAATTTCTTCTAAATTGATAGATATTATGGAGGAGAAATTGATGAGAGTCTTGAGGGAGAGCAAGGAGGCCTTTGGGTGGAGCATTCATGACATCAAGGGTCTTAGCCCTTCCATTTGCACCCACCGGATTCACTTGGAGGAGGAATTCAAACCCAAAGTTCAACCTCAAAGGAGACTTAACCCCAATCTAAAGAAAGTAGTAAAAAAAGAGGTAATTATGTTATTAGATGTTGGTATTATTTTTCCTATTTCTAATAGCTGTTGGGTGAGCCTTGTGCAGGTTGTACCAAAGAAAAGAGGGACCGCAGTTAGTGGAGAATGAGCAAAAGGAACTTATTGCCATAAAGAAAGTTACTGGGTGACAAATGTGCATAGACTATAGGAAACTCAATGCGGTCACCCGAAAAAACCACTTTCCCCTTCCCTTTATTGATCAGATGTTAGAAAAGTTAGCAGGGCGTAAATTTTATTGTTATTTGAATCGTTATTTGGGTTACATGCAAATACCTGTCGCATTAGAAGACCAAGATAAGACTACTTTTACATGCCCTTATGTTACTTTTGCATATAAACGGATGCTGTTTGATTTGTGTAACGCCCCTGCGACATTTCAAAGATGCATAATGGCCTTATTTTCTGATTTATTAGAAAATTGTATTGAGATTTTTATGGATGATTTTTCTATTTATGGCAAAACTTTTGATAATTGTTTATATAGCCTTGATTTGGTTTTACAAAGATGTAAAAAGGATAATTTGGTTTTAAATTGGGAAAAATGTCATTTTATGGTTGATGAATGCATTATTTTGGGGTATAATGTTTCTAGTAAGGGTATAGAAGTAGACTCTGCTAAGATAGAAGTTATTGCTAAACTTCCCCCTCCCACATGTGTTAAGTCTATTAGGATTTTCTTGAGGCATGCGGGTTTTATAGGAGGTTTATTAAAGATTTTTCAAAAATAGCAAAAACCTCTTTTTGATTTATTAACTAAGGGTATAGAGTTTAAGTTTGATGATGCTTGCTTATCTGCTTTTAATACCTTTAAAAGTAAGTTAATTCATGCCCCTGTTGTTATCTTTCCTAATTGGTCTTTACCCTTTGAGCTTATGTGTAATGCTAGTGATATAGCTGTTGGAGCAGTTTTGGACCAACGGAAGGGCAAGATTTTTCAAGCCATTTATTATACGAGTAGAACTTTGGATGGAGCACAGTAAAACTATACCGCTATTGAGAGGAGATGCAAACTATGATATTTGCATTTGATAAATTTTTCCCTTATTCGATTATGTCTAAAGTCATTGTTTATACTGATCATTTTGCTCTTAGATATTTGATGACTAAACAGGATGCTAAGCCAAGGATTATTCAATGGATTCTCTTCCTATAAGAGTTTGATGTAGAGATCTGAGATAAAAAAAAGGGAGTGAGAACTCTATTGCTGATCACTTATCCAAATTAGACCCTCGATAAGGGAGAGCACCAAGGTAGAAATTAAAGAGACATTCCCTGATGAGAGAATTTTTGCTATTTTTGGGGCTCCTTGGTATGCGGATATGGTGAACTTTTTGGTTGGTAAAATCTTTCCTCATGGACTCTCATCCTCATTGAAGAGAAAATTTTTATTTGATATTAAATACTATTTGTGAGAAGTGCCTTACCGTAGTTCTTGAGAATTTTCACTCTATAGAAGTGGGAGGCCACTTTGGCCCTACTAAAACTGCTCTTAAGGTTTTGCAAAGTGGTTTTTATTGGCCTAAAGTTTTAAAGATGCCTATGATTTTGTTCAATCATGTGATACATGTCAGAGGAGTGGTAATATTTCTAGAAGACATGATATGCCCCTCAACAATATTTTGGTTTGTGAAATATTTGATGTTTGGGATATTGATTTTATGGGACCTTTTCCTAAGTCTTTTAACAATGAATACATATTTATTGTTGTGGATTATGTCTCTAGGTGGGTGGAAGCGACTGCTTTATCAACTAATAATGCTAGGATGGTTACTAAATTTCTTAAGAAAAATATTTTTTCCAGGTTTAGAACCCTAAGGCAATTATCAGTGATGGAGGTACTCATTTTTGTAATAAACTTTTTGATAATGTCTTAGAAAAATATGGTGTTATCCATCAGGTCACTATTCCTTACCACCCCCAAACCAGTGGATAAGTTGAGGTATCTAATAGGGAGTTGAAAAAGATTTTGGAGTGTACAATTGAAAAACTTTGGACTTATCGTACTGCTTTTAAAACTCCTATTGACATGTCCCCTTATCGTTTGATTTTTGGAAAAGCTTGTCAGTTACCTATTGAATTAGAACACAAGGCCTATTGAGCCTTGAAGTTCCTTTATTTTGATTTGCAGCCTGCAGGTGAGAAAAGACTATTAGAGATGAATGAACTCGATAAGATGCGCCTTATGGCATACGAGAATGCCAAGTTGTATAAGGAGCATCCCAAAAAGTGGCACTACAAGCATATTCTACATTGTGAGTTCTATGAAAGAGAAAAAGTGTTGATCTAAAACTCACGACTGTGACTATTGCCGGAAAAATTGAAGTATAGGTAGACTGGCCCTTATACGATACTCAAAGTCCTCCCTTACGGGGTCTTAGATGTTTCTAAAGCTAGGGGAGACATATTTCAAGTCAATGTTCAGAGGGCCAAGCTATACACAAATGGAGTGACCTCCACCCAATAGGCTATGTTCTTACAATAGCCTAACAGGACATCAGGCTTATGACATAAAATAGGTGTTCATTTTTTTTTCACTTTTATTTATTTTTTGTTCTTATTTTTCAGAACGGAGTGGCTTTTCTATGCAATTTGTCTCACATTCAGTGAGTCTCTTTTTCTTTATTTCTCTTGTCCTTTTTATCCCTACTTCTTCTTCTTCTTTTCTCTAAACATTGAGGAAATGTTGTGCTTTAAGTATGAGGGGGGTTCCATTATTACTTGTCTCTTACTTGCTCTTAAGTAATTTCCTATGCCCCTATTTTGAGGAAATTTTGAAAATTATCCCAAGAAACCAAAATCTTTTTAAAATAATAAGAACATGATTCAGTAATTTTCATTAAGTTTTGGAGTTATTAAAATAATAATAATTAATTGAGATCTTCAGTTTTTTTCTCTACATTAAACTTTAACTCACATATGTGAGTTTTGAGCCTTAAAGGAGATTTTTATCCTAATTTAATTGTATCCCTTTTCTCATTGCTTTGTGTGATTGTCCCTTTGAGATTTATGTTGTAGAACTTGACTTGTAACCAATTTGAAGCTACCCCTTTTGATTGCATGTTTTAAATATGATTGAGGTATATTAGGATTAATGTTTTGGCCTTCAACATGTTTGAGAAATATATACAACTAGTTGCCCACTTTGAGTTTTATTGAATTTTTCTTGGTCCTTTATATTAAAGTTATGAAATATTTTGTTAACCATGGGTGTGCAATTAAGTTGTTGGATTGTTAGAAAAAATTTCCTCTATATCTGTTATGTGAAAAGAAAAAAGAAAAAAGAAAAAGAAGTGCATGTAAGTTAAAAAGGAAAAAAATAATGAAAAGAAAAGAAAAAATGGTTACATTTGAATGAAAGAAAAGGGAGTAAAGAAGGTGAAAATATAAAAAACATTACTCCAAGAGCTTCATTTATAAACTTAGGAGATATTTGTTATTGTTTTAATTAAGTTAACCCTTTGTGTATTCTTTTCGTTCATTCATCTTACCTTAATTATTGTAACCCTTTGACTATATTATAACCTGTAAAAGACCTCATGATTTTTAATTGCATTCAATTGAGTTAGTGGAAAGTTGGTTTATTATCAAGTTTATAGTAGTATATTTTTTCGTAAAGGGACTAAGCGTTCTCTATTTTTGTCCTTATACAGTAAAAGAGAGAGAAGAGAGTAGAGTATCACTGTTTGATGATCAAGCAAGAAGATAGAGAATACAAAATTTTAAATGCCTTTTGATTACTTGATCTCAATGATATTACTCTTGTGTTCTTTATATCTCTGTTATTTTGAGTTTCTTGTTTTGATGATATATTTCAAATTGTTCCTTTATTCTTTAGCCAGGACTTTTGCTTGAGGCCAGGCAAATCTCAAGTATGAGGGGTTTGATAAGTTCATATTTTAATATATTTTATGACTTATATTTATATATTTAAACTTTATTTTATATATATTTACACTAATTATGTTATTAATTGTTGCAGTTTAGCTGAAAGTTGTTATCAGTGCATTATGGATATATTTTGGATAAAATTTAGATACTTCTAGTCCTTGACTAGGCTACGTGATCTGAGTTTGAATTTTTAATTTAAAATTAAAACTTAGATAAAGATTGAGATATGAAAATTTGGAGCGATTTTGATTGTAGATAAAACAGATTTAAAAAGAAAGAGCTCAACCGACTGGAAACTTAGGGCACAGCCTATGTAAAGAGGCCTTATGCTCCATAGTTGACACTTCCACTTCTCTACACCTTCTTCCCCTTCTTAGTTCTAACCAAACTCATGTTTGAGAGTCATTGGAGACAATTGACAAGGTTGACGAGCTTCCTCTTGAAATCCAAACAAGTGATTGAGCGCCTTTCAGAGAATGAGAACTCTCTTCATCTTTTACCTTTCTGGATTTCTTTTGTTTGACTTTTTTGTTGTGGTTATGGGTTTACTTATCACGTTCTTTGTAGTTTAGTTTGTTATGAGTAACTAAACCCATAGTTAGGGCTATGGTGGATCGTACTGCCTACTGCAAACGTTGTGTGATTTTTACTTTAATGTTGGTATGGGTTTTCCTTTAACGTTTGGTTTTTATTCTATTGGATTATATTGTGTATTTTAAGACTTGATCACCCTTAGCATCCCATAGTTAGTTGCATTGTAGGTGATTGTACCACGTATAATTAGCAAAACTATAGGATAAAATGAGATAAGGGGCTAGGTTAATCACACTTAATTCTCTTCTTTCAGCCATTATTAAATTAATAAACTTATAGGATCTTCATGCTTTCTAGACCAATTACCTTGCATGATCATTGGGTGTTAATAAAACTAATTATGAGTGATTAGAAATTATTTGGATACCAGTATTGAGATTAAATTAATTAGAAGATAAAGAAGTGTAGTAGGTGAACCCATAAGCCCTAGGCTCATCTCATCCAATCTTTCTTATATGTTATATTATTGTTCTTTTAATTTATTGTTATCATTAAGCTCTGTTTTTTATCCTTTACAATGTCGTTACGTTTAAACAATCAAATTAAGTTATTCTTGATACTTCAAAATAATCTCTGTAGGACGATAACTTGGAAACTCTTTATTACTTTTTGATAGTTACACTTGCCTACAAACACGTGGCAATTGATATACATTTAAATATGTTAGGCACCATTAAAATAGTCTTTAATTTAATATGTGGACACCATACAACGTTATTATTAAGTAGTGACGAATTATTTTTTATAAAACTTTAATTTATAGAAATTAAAATCAATTAAACAATTTTAGATGATTCTAAACAAATTTTATTATCTGTTCTGGATAAGACACTTCAGTCATCACCATAGAAAAAGAAATTGAATACGTATTCAGCTTGACACCAAGTCGAAAGGTACCCACACCTTTTTAGCCTAGTGGACAAACACCCCTCTAATCATGTCAAAATAAGATAATTAAAGATTAAATAATTGATAATCAATAAAAAAAGGCTAATTACCTAAATAATCAGAAGCTAAGACAAGGTTGAGTCATAAAGCCCATTAGCCCAATATCTTGTCCATAAAAAGAAAGTAAGAAGTACAGGTAAAGGATTGACTTTAGAATATTAAATAGCATTTATTGTCTTATACTGAGCTTTGCAGGTACCCTCCTCCCATGTCACTATAAAGGAGAATCTAAAATATTCTATAAGGATGTCACACCAGAGGACCAGAAGAGTGACTACAGAAGATGAGTGTATCCTTAACAAGAATATTTTGGCGCTCACTGTGGGGCTTGATTTGCCTCAACTTCAAGAAGATATGGTGCTAACTAGGAGTTAACAAGAAGGCCCTAGTCAGCTAGGAGGAATGGCAAGTCAACATGAAGAACAAGTGCATAATCTACCTATTCTTGAAGTTCTCCTTAAGAAATGATGGAGATGCAACATCTCTAGGAAAAGGATGCTCTTGAGCTATTGACCTTACAAAGAGAAAATGTTAATTGGAGGAGTGAAATTAGGACCTACATCCCTTCCTAAGTTACGCCTCTTGTTCAGGAGCACAAGGAGTCTTTAGCCCTGTGTTGTTAGCAATCTACACTAGCAAGTATACACATTGCAACAAAAACAGAGAAAGAAGAAGAAGAAGATGAAGAAGAATGCAGAGCAGCCATGGCCACGAACTCCAATCCAATCCCTCTTCTTGGAGCTTCAAGCTTCGACCCCAATCTTCTCTCCACTCTCTCTCAACGACAATCTAACTAACAAAACAGAAAATGAGCAAAAGATCTCAGTTTTCGCACTTCAATCATGTATATATAGAAACCCCAGTTCTGCGCGTTGTCACTTTTCTTCACAAGAGTAACCACGCAGAAGCTTTATGTAGTGCGCGTGTTCACTTTCAAGAGCAAGAGTAACCACGCGCAACTTGTAGAGTTGAAGGCTTCTCTGGAACATTCACTTTTATTCATAATAGTGGCAACGCAGGAGGTCAAAGCGCTGCGCGTGATCACTTTCGTGATCAGTAAAAATATGGATTCATCACCACCCCAAACTTGAATTTTTGCTTGTCCTCAAGCAAATCAAACTAAACCAAGGGTAAGTTCCTCCATTTTCAAATTCAGTTCATAAACTGCTTATTTCAGATTTTTCTAATTTCTAATTCTGTGTTTTCTGCAAAATTTTCAATCAAGTTGTTCATCCAAATACCCATCATGATATTCCTACTGCATAATCATCATTGAGTAAGAATTGCTACCTAAGTTCATATATTTCATCAAAATTCATGTGAGTACAATTAATCAACATGATCACAGCTCACTTGGAAGTGTTTCTCTCATCACTCAACAGTGTTTAGGTGCTGTTTTCACTCTAGATCATCAATTTCACTGCACCCTACCATATGCTTGCCCAATTTCTCCATCTCCTCTGCTTAGTACAATTAATCACACATCTAGTGGACTTTTTCAGGTTATAACAAGGCTAAGGTTAGGGTAGGTATCAAAGAAAATGGAAAACAATACATGCTATTTCAAAAGATCAGAGGCATTTTGAGTGATTTGTTTTAAAACTAGCCTGGATCTGCATTATTCCTCCTTAATTCTCTCACTTATGCAAAGAAATGTAATTTTTCTGCAGCAGAGTTTTCATCTCTTTTCTTGCTTTCAGTCACTATCTTCCTTTCTTTGATATTCTTTTTCTTTTTCTGCAGCACTTTGCTGCACTTCTTTTCTTTTGAACTCACATTTTTGTTCTTTTCACAGCTTTGCTTCATAAATTTTTCATTTTGCTGCAGCACTTTTGTTCTTTCTTTCTGGTTTGTTGAACTCAAACTTAGATATTTCCTACCCCAAACTTAGAACATTGCTTGTCCTCAAGCAATTAAAATCTGGATGCCACCCCAAACTTAGTTTTAAAACTCGTTCTTGATTAAACTCATTATGCCTTTGATCTTTTGAATGGTAAAAATTGGTTTTTCAGCAAGGCTTATAATGAGGTAATTTCAAGAAAAGGGATATTAAGCTCAAAAGGGTGAACTAAGACATTCAATCATAAGGGAAGGCATTTTAGGCTAACTAAGTATATCAAACATGGCCTCTATCATGTGTGTGCGGACTGTAACATGCATATTCAATTTAAGAACAAGGGCAAGTTCTAGAGAATGCAGCCAATTATGATTAATCACACAAGAAAAAGAATTAGACAGCTCAAATCTCACTAGGTATTTATAAGTGATCATGTGGGTTAATGAAAACACAATGCACTTTTCAGAAATCTATGCACCTAGTGGCAACTGCCTCATTTTTGAAGATACAAGTGTGATCTCATTTTGAGAATGGGAAAAACAACTTAAAAAAATTCACACAGAATTCACAAAATTGTCAATCATTTTTATTTGATTAACAGCGAGTAATTTATTATCTATTCTAGTATTTTGGTGTTTTTCAAAAACAATTCAGTGTAATGTGAAGCCAACACATAAACAAGAGGTAGAGAATGAAACCTCCCTTTCATGGTAGCTTGTGCAAGTGTCACCATCCAATGTGTGTGAGTGTTGTGTGTGTGACATTCTCTGCACAAAACACCAAAATTCCATCCATTAGCAAGTAAAAGGTAATTAATAAGAAAGCTAACATAAATGCAGAACAAATATGTGAAAATTAACCCAAATTGTACCAAATTGTAATTACAACCCAAAAAGTTTGAAACCTAACTACATCAATTTACAAAACTCCTAATGACAGAAAAATAAATTCCTAAACTAGTCTTCTTGGGCATCCTCTTCATCAGAAATTTCATCTTCATCTTCTTCCTCATCCTCCTCATCTTCCTCTTCCTCCACCACTTCTTCAGTTGGCTGTGGAAATTGAGTCTTGTAGATTGGCAAGTCTTTAAAGACTGATGAGCGTAGACATTGAGCATTCTCGGCCAAATCTGGTGTGTGATAAAGTTCATCTTTAGTCATTCCCATTTTCTGACCAATATTCATCAACACACATTCCACTAGCATAGTTCCTGCCTTCAAACTGCTGTGGAGCTCAGTTTGTCTTTCAGCCAATTGATTTTGCTTTTCAACCAAAAGATGTAGGATGTCCTTCATCTTCATTGGTTTCTCCTTTCTGAACTGGGTGGGGATAGGTGCAGCTGAAGTGCAGGAGGTGGTGGCATAGATTTCCTTTACCATTGAGACAGAGATAGGGGGAGCAGATCTGATTTTCTCTTGGTAGTCTCCAACTTCAACCCCTGCATCCTCACAAAGTAAAGTGATTAATGAGGGAAAGGCTAGTGAATCTCTTTTTGTTTTCAGAATATTTAAGATACATTCACTAATTACTTCCCCCACATCAATGTACATATCATTAACGATAGCAAACAATAATTCAGCCCTCTTTACTGCCAGGGTTGAACTATGCTTGACTGGCATGAAAGAGTTCAACAGAAAAGTACTCCAGACTTTAGCAAATGGTAGCAGGTTCTTGGTGGTGATACACTTGGGTTTCTGGGCGAGGTTCAGCTGCCAAGTTGTGCCTGGCTTTCCAATTCTGTGCAGGATTTCAATCTAATCCTTGTCTGGACTATTCTTAAAGTCAGTGAAGTCCATCTGCCCAGGTTGCCTGTCAGTGTAAATTTCCAACACTCGATTGATGTTGGCAGCAGTGAAATCCATCCTCATACCCTTGACCATTGTGTGAAATTTGGGAATTTGGTCTCCCTTGAACCGCATTGCATTTGCATAAAACTCCTGTGTAATTTCTCTCCAACCATTATCAGCCAAGGAGCAGAAGTTGTCCCATCCCCTTTTCTGAATTTCTTCTGAGTACTCAGGGTAGTTTCCTTCAGCAATTTCAAAGGCTCTATCAGGGACAATCTTCCTCCTTAGAATATTTGCCTTGAAATAGTTTTCGTGAGCAATACTCCTGAACCTTGGATCATGATCAGTAGGGGTAGAGGTAGAAGGAGCATTTCTTACGGTCATTGAGGTGGTGAAGAGGTTGCATGTGTGGTTACTCTTGGCTGAGGAGGGTCAGCAATTTCAATGGGTGAGGACGGTGAGACACTAGCAGTTCTTGCTCTTTTTGTGGTTGGAGAATTCCTAGCTGTTCCAGCTTGCATATTCCTGATAGATCTCCTTCTTGGAGTGTTGCTGGCAGATTTAGCTTTGGTCTTCTTAGCAGGTCCAACTGGTGTATTCAACGAAGTTCTGACCATTTTGAAATAGCTGCAAAAACAAGCAAGTAATTTGACAGTTTAAAATTCATGACACAAAATTGTGACATTATACATCTCTTTACTAGATAAATTCAATCAATCCATGTGCAGAATTCCAATTTGTCTTTTTACAATCGATTCTTTGTCATGAGAATTTTAATCATATAAACACACAAGCACTATTGCAAATTACTAAGCAATCACAGTCAAAATTGGTTAAACCTTTAAATTTGTAGTTGAGAGTGCACACTTTCAAAGCACATCAGGTTAGCACATAGATGCAAAAAGAATCACAATGTTCAACCAGATTTCAACTACTAATGGTTCCTAAAAGAAATTATCTTCTGACAGTTAAATTCCATCCAGAATATTGCCTATTGTTTCTTTGAATTACATACAATTAGAACAGTGCACTCATTCATTGTCATCAGAGACCAAATATCAGCTTAATGCAGGACCATTAGTATGCTATCTCGTACAATCAGCAAAGGCAATATACAGCAGTAATTCGTTCCATACAACTCAGTTCAGACATCAACATTCAAATATTTCATGCAAAGAGTATTTTCGTTGATGGCAACTGGAATATTTCTATTTCTTTCAAAGTCATGTTCAGATTTTTCGCATAATGCAGATGTGAATATGTTATCAGAGGAGATTGAATGACTTTGAAAACCTATTCACAGTATTTAAAGGAAATTAAATCGAATACGCTCAAGATATTTCCCCATTTGCCATTTTTGACCTTTTTCCAGAGTTGCAGCAAAGAAAAACCCTAAATACAATTTCAGAGAATGCAGAGAACGTACCTTGAGCTTCAAAAATGTGAATGACAGTGAAAAAGAGGGAGAAATTGCTTGTTGGTTGCTTCACGAAAGATTGAAAGTCAGAGAAATTTCAGAGGGAAATGGGATTTAGGTTTAAATGGATGTGAGCGTGGTTCCTTTATATTGAATCTGGGGTCACGCGTGTGCACGTGCCCACTTTTTAAGTGAAAAGTGAACGTTCCCTTATTAATAAAATTCTGCGTTATCACTCTTGTCGAACAGAGTGAGTGTTCCAGAGAACTTGGAAATTTTGAATGCAATGCGTGTTATCACTATTTCTGGGCAAAGTGATAACGCGCAAGCTTATTGCTTGAGCGTGGTTACTTTTATCAGTAAAAGGAGTAACGCGCTATGAAATATTCTATACTTACCTGCGCGTGATCACTCTTGACAAGGAAAGGAAGTGATCCAGAGAGTGTGTTTTTCTCATCTGCTTCTGCGTTATCACTCTCATCAGCGAGAGTGATTGTTCCAGAGAGCTGTGTTTCCCAGTCAGTTTCTGCGTTATCACTCTCATCAGCGAGAGTGATTGTTCTAGAGGGGAAATCTCAGAATTCCATCTCTACGTGATTGCTTTCCTGCAAAAGAGTGATTCCTTTCATCAATCCAAGTTCTCCAAACTTTAATTGGCTCACTTAATAAATCATAATCATTCCGATACACACTCACCATATAAAATACCTATTTCCCTCATCATGTTCACCTTTAATTACATATGCAACATTTATCCAAGGCTGAATTCTGCAGAATTTCTACTTAACATATTCACAATGCAATTCTGACTTTTCCATAACACATTATAGTATGAAGTCTAATTGCATTTATCAGATTCGCTACAAATGACAGATTTAGCAGAATTTTATTGCAGAAATTACAGAAATTTAACTAACATGAACACTGAAAATTCTAAAACAAAATAGGAAGCTTAAAATGGGTTAGAAAGTGGATGTTCCAGCAATTATAACAGTCCTTGCAGACCCTTTCAGCTTATGCTTAACCACATTTTTAGGCTCAAAGTGGAAGTTCCAGCAAACAACTAGTTTCACTGTCAAAACAATTGCAAAACAACCAGAACTCAGATCATGCAGAAAAATAAAACTAAAAACCAGAAATTAATAAAATCTAAAGGGAAAGAAGTGTGAGTTGCCTCTCACAAAGCGCTTCTTTAATGTCACTAGCTTGACATTAGTTGTTCCTCACTCAAGAGAAACTAATTTCAAGCACATTTGGGCTTTCTCAAATTGACCTCCATGATAGATTTTTAGTCTTTGTCCATTCACCTTGAACTCTCTCCCATCCTTTGGATCTGCTATTAGTACAACACCATATGGAAATACCTCTTTCACCACAAAAGGTCCAGACCACTTAGATTTTAATTTCCCTGGAAACAATCTCAACCTTGAATTAAAAAGCAAAACAGACTGCCCAGGTTTTATATCTCTTTTCAGAATAAACTTGTCATGCAGCTTCTTGGTCCTTTCCTTATACATTTTAGCATTTTCATATGCATTGAGTCTAAACTCGTCTAATTCATGTAGCTGTAACAATCTTTTATTTCCTGCACTAACTTGATCAAAATTCAACCATTTCACAGCCCAAAAAGCTTTATGTTCTAGTTCCACTGGTAAATGGCAGGCTTTTCCATATACTAACTGATAAGGAGACATGCCAATTGGTGTCTTGAAAGCTGTTCTGTATGCCCACAAAGCATCATCCACTTTCTTAGACCAGTCCTTCCTTGAACTACTAACTATTTTCTCCAAAATCTGTTTTATTTCTCTGTTGGAAACCTCCACTTGACCACTTGTTTGAGGGTGATAGGGTGTAGCTATTCTATGCTTTACTCCATACTTCTCTAGAACTGATTCTAGATATTTGTTGCAGAAATGGCTTCCTCCATCACTTATCAGAATTCTGGGCACTCCAAATCTTGAGAAAATGTTCTTTTTAATGAATGCAACAACAGTCTTAGCATCATTGGTTCTGGTAGGAATTGCTTCCACCCATTTGGAAACATAGTCCACTCATATAAGCATGTACTCATTCGAGAATGAGGTAGGGAAAGGACCCATGAAGTCTATTCCCCACATGTCAAACAGTTCTACTTCAAGTATATTTTGTAATGGCATCTCATGTTTTCTAGATATATTCCCCATTCTTTGGCATCTATCACACCTTTCCACATAGTTCTTAGCATTTTTGAACAAAGTTGGCCGTAAAAGTCCAGATTGCAAAACTTTTGTCATTGTTCTTGAACTTCCATGATGTCCTCCATATTCTCGAACCGTGACAATGCCACAAAACATCTTGCTGCTCTTCCTCTCGTATACACCTTCTCGAATCCATCTATTCCAATTTTGAACAGCAGTGGATCTTCCCAAACATAATATTTGCTATCATGGAAGAATTTTTTTCTCTGCTGCCAATTCATCTAATTTGGAACATGATGTGTAGCTTTAAAGTTGGCTATATCAGCAAACCAGGGCTGTGATTCAATCTTGAATAGGCTTTCATCTGGAAATTCTTCTTTAATTTGTTCCACTCCAAATGGTATGACTTCAAGTGGTAATCTTGACAAGTGGTCAGCAACACTATTTTCTTTCCCTTTTTTGTCTTTGATCTCTAGCTCAAATTCTTGGAGGAGTAGAATCCATCTTAATAATCTGGGCTTTGCATCCCGCTTTGTCAAAAGATACTTAAGAGCGCATGATCAGTGTATACAATTACTTTTGAACCCATTAAATATGATCTGAACTTATCAAAAGCATGTACAACAACTAAAAGTTCTTTTTCGTTGTTGTGTAATTCACTTGTGCAGATTTAACACTTTGCTTGAATAATAGATAGCATGTAATTTCCTATCTTTCTTCTCGTCCTAACACAAGACCCACTGCACTATCACTTGCGTCACACATGAGTTCAAAAGGTAGTGTCCAATCTGGTTTTGCAAGAATAGGTGCAGAAATCGCTTTCTCTTTTAAAACAGAAAATGCATGCAAACAATTATCATCAAATATGAAATCTGCATCTTTTACAAGTAAATTACTCAAGGGTTTAGCAATCTTGGAAAAATCCTTTATGAATCTTCTATAAAAACTAGCATGTCCTAAAAAACTTCTAACTCCTTTAACATTGATAGGTGGAGGCAATTTATTAATGACTTCTATTTTAGCTTGGTCCACCTCCATTCCTTTCTCTCAAATTTTGTGACCAAGGACAATGCCTTCTTGTACCATGAAATGGCACTTTTCCCAATTTAACACAAGATTAGTGTCTTGACATCTCTGCAAAACAGTGGATAGATTAGCTAAACAATCATCAAAAGAATCACCAAAAACAGAGAAATCATCCATGAATACTTCTATGATGTCTTCTACCAAATCAGAAAAAATGGAAAGCATGCATCTTTGGAAAGTGGCAGGGGCATTACATAGACCAAATGGCATTCTCCTATATGCAAAGACTCCAAATGGACATGTAAATGCAGTTTTCTCTTGATCTAAAGGGTCTACAGCTATTTGATTATATCCTGAATACCCATCAAGAAAACAATAAAATGAATGTCCAGCAAGTCTTTCTAACATTTGATTGGCAAATGGTAGTGGGAAATGATCTTTTCTGGTTGCATCATTTAATTTTCTATAGTCTATGCACATTCTCCATTCAGTCACAGTCCTAGTAGGGACAAGTTCATTCTTTTCATTAGGTACCACTGTCATACCACCTTTCTTTGGAACAACTTGGACTGGACTTACCCAATTGCTGTCAGAAATTGGGTATATTATTCCTGCATCTAACAGCTTTATAACCTCTTTTTTTACTACCTCTTTCATGGCTGGATTTAACCTCCTTTGTGGCTGCACAACAGGTTTGAAATTCTCTTCAAATAAAATTCTGTGCTTACAAAATGAAGGATTTATACCTTTCAGATCTGCAATACTCCATCCAATTGCAGATTTTTGTTTTCTCAAAATTCTGAGCAATTTTTCCTCTTGTTCTTCCTTAAGTTCATTATTGATGATAACTGGATTTTCATGTTTCTCATCCAGAAATGCATACCTCAGGTGTGAAGGAAGTTGTTTCAGTTCTAGCCTTTGCTTTTCCTCTTCTTTATCATCCTTTTCTAGCTTCTCCTTCACTGAATTTTCTACAGATTTTCGAATTGGCAGAGCTTCTAGTTGCTGCTGCACTTCCATACTGTATTCTCCATGCAGAAGTTCAGATTTATTGCTCCCTGCAGATATTATTTCTTCTAACACCGCAAGTTCATCAGTTTCATTAATATGGTGTTGTGTAATGAAAGCATCTAGTATATCTACCTTCATACATGTGCTATCTTCAATTGGATATTTTAAAGCTTCAAACACATTAAATACTACCTTCTCATCTTGAACTCGAAGCATAAGTTCACCTTTCTGCACATCTATTAAAGTTCTCCTTGTTGCAAGAAATGGTCTCCCTAGGATCAAAGGAATGTTAGAATCCACCTCCATGTCCAGAATTACAAAATCTGCAGGAAAAATGAACTTGTCAACTTTAACTAATAAATCTTCAACAACTCCATATGGATAAGTGTATGATCTATCAGCTAGCTGCAGTGTAATGTTGGTGGGCTTCACTTCCTCTATGCCAAGTTTCTGCAGAACAGCCAATGGCATCAGATTTATGCTTGCTCCCAAGTCACACAATGCTCTTCCCACAGTGCAGTTTCCTATTTCACAAGGAATGCTAAATGATCCAGGATCTTTCAGCTTTTGAGGAAGTTTTCTCTTGAGAATGGCACGCACTCCTCTCACAAAGGTACTGTTTTATCATGCTCTAGCTTTCTTTTTCTAGAAAGTAGTTCTTTCATAAACTTTGCATATGAGGGCATTTGCTCCAAAGCTTCTGCAAAAGGAATGTTAATTTGTAATTTCTTAAAGACATTCATAAACCTTTCAAATTGTTCCTCTTGTTTAGGATTTTGGACTCTTTGAGGATAGGGCAGCCTCTTGTATTTTTCTGGGTCTATTGGCTTACAAGCTTCCTCAAAGAGTTGCTTTTTGGTTTTCCTTTCAGAATTCATAGGAACATCTACTTTTTCTTCTGAATGGTCTTTCATCATTAGCTTAAAATTTCCTTGCTGCAGATCTTGTTCAATATTTCTTTCTGCTGCAGCATTCACTTTCTTTTCTGTTGGTTTAGGGCTTGCAACTACAGCTCCACTCCTTGTAGTTATGGCTTGACATTGCTCTTTAGGACTGATTACTGTATTGCTTGGAAATCTTCCTTCATCCTTGCTAGATAATTGTTCAGCTAATTGTCCGATCTGTGTCTCTAGTTTCTTCATGGAGGCTTCTTGGTTTTTGAAGCTTGTTTGAGTCACCTTCATGAATTGCAGCATAGTCTCTTCCATCTCGGTCAACTTCTCATTCATAGGTCTGGAAAATTTTTGATTTCCTTGAGATTGAGTGGATGAATTCCTCTGAAAATAAGGCTGTTGTGTTGCTGGACCTGCATTAGAAAAAGGCAAATTTGAGTTAGAATTCTTTGCAGCAGAATATTGATTATTCCAATTAGAATACTGCTGAGTTCTATTATTTGAAAATTGAAATCCAGGGGGATATGATGGTTGTTGTCTCTGAAAATTATTCATATAATTCACTTGCTCTTGTGGTTCACTTGTGGATGCCTCACATGCACCATTTGCATGGTTTCCTCCACAAAAATCACAACTTAGCTGACTGGTAGCCATACTCCCTGTTTGCATATTGTTGATTTGTTGTGTTAAGGCAGCTAATTGTTCTGAAAACATTTGATTTTGTAGCTGATTTTGTGCAAGAAAAGTTTCCAGAACCTTAGCTTCATGACCAGAATTTCTTCCTTGATTCCTTGAGCTTGAATTCTGATACATTGAAGATGCCATCATGTCAATAATCCTTTGAGCTTCTTCTAAGGACTTTGCATTTAATGAACCTCCCGCAGCAGCATCAACCATTGTTCTTGTTACTGCATTCATCCCATTATAAAAAGTTTCCAATTGCATCTAATCTGGAATACAATGATGTGGACATCTCCTAAGCAATTCTTTATATCTTTCCCAAGCTTCATACAATGATTCTCCATCTTGCTGCACAAAGGATGTAATTTCTCCTCTCAACTTAGCAGCTTTGGATGGAGGGAAGTACTTAGTTAAAAACTTATTCACAAGTTCTGTCCAGGTTGTGATGCTTCCTTGGGGTTGAGCTTGTAACCAGCATTTTGCTCTATCTCTCAAGGAAAAAAGAAATAGTCTTAATCTGATAGCTTCTTCACTAACTCCATTCATTCTTATAGTGTCACATAGCTGCAGAAAATTTGAAATATGCAGGTTAGGATCATCAGAATTTCCTCCAGAAAACTGATCCTGTTGGACTAAATGTAGTAGGGCAGGTTTAATCTCAAAATGGTTGGCTTGAATAGTTGGCCTAATTATAGAAGAGTTAAAACCTTGCATGTTAGGAATTGCATAGTCCCCTAATGTTCTAATTCTATTTTGTTCTGCCATATCTATTTCTGAATTTAGTTGTCTCAAAGATGTAGGTGTTCTGTTTACTCTAGGATTGTTCTGAAATTCTGGAGAATGGACAGCTTCTAATTCACTATCACTCTCTATGACTTTTTCTACTCTAGATTCTTTTCTCAATCTCCTTAAAGTTATGTCTATGTCAGGATCAAAGACTAGAGTTGATTTGTTTTTATTTTTGCCACGCATATACAAATCAAAATGAAACAAAAGTAAACTACAAGTAAGTATTCAGAACTGCACCACAAAAATTATGCAACAAATATCAGTAAAAGTAATTGAAACACAAGTTTAAAAGCTGCGATTACGCAGAATGGACAAAATGTCTAACTACGAGACTAATACTACGTAAATTCAGAGAAACAAAAGACTCAATCTAGCTATTCTTATGTTACTAATGATATTGAAACTCAAATTCCCCGGCAACAGCGCCAAAAACTTGTTGTTAGCAATCTACACTAGCAAGTATACTAGCATTGCAGCAAGTGATAAGTAAATTTAAGATCCAAATATCGTCTCCACAGGGAATTTAGGTTCAAGTACCACTTCACAGAAAAATAACCATTTGAGCCATACGAATTTGGGAAGAGATTTGTATCATATAACAACACTAAACCAAAGCAATTAAAGGTAAAGAACTTGCAGACAAACAGAGTATAAAATTGTGATGAAATGAAATAGCAATGAAGGATAGTTAGGAATTTATTTCACAAGAATATCAATATCAATCCAATTAAATCCTCTGAACATTCAAGCAATTGAATAATTGACAATCAGTTCACATATACCTAGCCAAAGGTTAATTCCTTAACTCATTGACCCTAGCAATCCACTAAACCTCCCTAATCCCTTAGGTGAGATTCAATTTCAGGTTGCATTAAGAATTAGAACTATAAGATTGCAGAATTAGGTCTCCTTATCCCTAAGAAATCCCTAAACACTGGTTGCCAATTCAGATCGGAGCAAACAATCCAATTCCCATTGGTAAAGATTCCTCTTGATTAATCAATTGAATTTCCATTCAAAGATTGCATGAAAAGCAGAATTAACAACTCAACTAATCCAAGAACTTAAAGTTCAGAAGATAAAGTCGAATCAATACATCAATTCGAGTTCCATAAATCCCTAACTATGGGAAATTAAGCACACATTGCAACAAAAACAGAGAAAGAAGAAGAAGAAGATGAAGAAGAATGCAGAACAGCCATGGCCACGAACTCCAATCCAATCCCTCTTCTTGGAGCTTCAAGCTTCAACCCCAATCTTCTCTCCACTCTCTCTCAACGACAATCTAACTAACAAAACAGAAAATGAGCAAAAGATCTCAGTTTTCGCGCTTCAATCATGTATATATAGAAACCCCAGTTCTGCGCGTTGTCACTTTTCTTCACAAGAGTAACCACGCAGAAGCTTTATGTAGTGCGCGTGTTCACTTTCAAGAGCAAGAGTAACCACGCGCAACTTGCAGAGTTGAAGGCTTCTCTGGAACATTCACTTTTATTCATAATAGTGGCAACGCAGGAGGTCAAAGGGCTGCGCGTGATCACTTTCGTGAGTAATAGTAACCACGCGCAAGCTGTCCTGATACAAGTGCCTCTGGAACGCTCACTTTCGTTGGCGAAAGTGACAACGCGCAGCTCATTAGGAATGGAGTCTTCTCTGGAACGCTTACTTTCGTTGGCGAAAGTGATAACGCACACTGGTAACACTCACTCTTGTAAATAAAAGTGATTACGCACAGGCTCTTCTTCTCCTTTAGGCTCTGGAATGATCACTTTCGCTAACAATAGTGATCACGCCCAGGCTGCATCCCATAATTCTTGTATTTTGGAGTCCAACATTGCCATTCTTCCTCTTCCTTTCCATTGATAATCCATTTCCATGACTTTTGCTCAGATTATTCCTTCAAAAACAAGATAAATTTCTTAAGAACTAAGCATAAATTCTACAAATGTGAAAATAACTACAAATTGAAATAGAACTTTCAATCATTCTCTTTTTCTGAGTTTTTCTGCTTTCTTCATATATTTTCCTTATTAAATGAGCTAGAATTATGCTAAAATATTAGTAAAAATATGGATTCATCACCCTGCAAGAGAAACCAAAACTAGTTTAACAGACAAGAACTAGCCCCTCGATCGGACGAGATAGAATCTCAGGCAGGAGTCCTTTTCCCCAATCAATTTTGGAAGGAAAATTACCTGATACTTGGAAGGGAATAATGTTGGAAAAATATGATGGAAGTTCTGATATGGAGGATCACGTCAACATTTTCACTACTCAATTCAACCTCTACACCGATGACGAAGCTTTACTATACTGGATATTTCTAACATCGCTTTCGGGGCTAGCCCTAAATTGGTTCACCAAGTTACCACTTGTGTCTATTGACTCATTTCCAATGCTGGTTGCACACTTCAATCTATAGTTTGCTACCAGTCATCCATATCAATCTAGATTCGATAGTTGTTATGCACCACCTCACAACAGCCTTGAAATCAAGTCCATTTGTTAATAGCATCTGCAAAAGGCCTCCTGCTAACTTAGATGAACCGTGCAGTCGAGCAACTAAGTATATGCAAATGGAAGAGTTGGCCGAGTTCCGTAATCAAGCTCGAATAGAACAAGTTCCCAGTCGAAGAGAATCTGATGGAAACAAACAAGAAAATAAAGACTAAAACTGGGATACCTTCAAACATTGTGACAAGGCGGATAGAAAGGGGGAATGGTCAATGGACCAAACAGCTAAGATGGCGTGATGATAGAAGAGAAGAATGACACTGTAATAGGTCAAGAGAATGGCCTCAATAACACCGTAATGAGCATGACAATCAGCCTCGTCGTATTATTAATACTATAGCAGGAGGATTTATTAGAGGAGGTTCTACCAACTCAGCCCATAAGAGGCATTTATGAAATGTCCGATCAGTGAAAAACATATCCTTGGGAAGTGGAGTGTGAATTCCACCTATTACATTTACGGATCAGGATTTTCAAGGGGTAGGCCCGGTATGGGATGACCTTATGGTCATAAGTGTTGATAACCACAACTGCACCGTTTGAAAAACTCTAATTGACTAGGGGAGCTCGGCTGACATTTTTGTAATGGAATACTTTTAATTAGTTAGGCATACCCGAAGAGGAGTTAAGAGAATATAACGAGCCACTGGTCAGATTTTTAGGTGAAAGAATAAAGACCTGTGGATGCATAGATTTATACACCCTCTTCGACTCAGAATGTGAGGGACGACACATTAAAGTAACATATTTTGTGGTCCATGCCAACACCTCATATAATATATTGCTCAGGAGCCCTTCCTTCAATAAATTGAGAGCCATAGTATCTACTCCTCACCTTGCCATGAAGTTTCCTTCAGACAGATAGAATTATAACCATTATGTAGATCAAAAGCTTGCTAGAGAATGCTATTTTGCAAGCTTGCAGCTAAAGCCCTTACCTAACCCGATTAGGGACGTCAATATAGTATCCCCTCAGCTAGGAGAGGACCTATCAGACATGGAACTCGATCCAAGACTAGACGAAGGATTTCGGGTTGAACCTAATGAAGAAAAGAAACCCTTCCAGTTAGGAACAAGGCACGAACAAGTTATGTACCTAGGAGCTGGGTTATCACATAACGAACAACAAATAATACGAAAGGTACTACTTGATCATGCCGAGTTGTTCGCATGGACGGTAGTAGATATGCATGGATTATCAGTAATAAAGGTGTCAGCCGGTTGCCCAAAAAATGAGAAAGATAGGGGGGACCAAGCCCGTGCTGTTCGCTAGGAGACTAACAAGCTTTTAAAGGCTGATTTTATTCGAGAAGTACATTATTCGACATGGTTGGCAAAAGTTGTTATGGTTAAAAAAGCAAACAGAAAGTGGAGGATATGTACTGACTTCACAGACCTAAACAAAACATGTCCTAAAGATGCTTATCCTCTACCTAATATAGATACTTTGGTTAATGGAGCAGCGGACCATAAGATGCTCAGTTTTTTAGATGCATACTCTGGGTATAATCAGATCTATGTACCCTCTAGATAGAGGAAAGACAACATTTATCACTAACTCTTCAAATTTTTGTTATAAGGTTATGTTCTTCGGCCTAAAGCACGTTGGAGCAACCTACCAAAAGTTAATGGATAGAATCTTCACCAAGTAGCTAGGAAAGTGTACGGAAGTATATATGGACCACATGTTATAAAATTCATGGCTCTCGATCACAATATAAGGCATTTAACCAAAGTGTTTGTCGAAGCACGACAACACGGAATGCATTTTAATCCAGAAAAATGAAAATTTGGTGTATCCGATGGAAAGGGGAATCCAAGTGAACTCGGACAAGTGTTAGGAAGTTATTGAGATATGCAGTCCTCAGACTATCAAAGAAGTGCAAAAATTAATGGGTTGAATTGTCGCATTATGTCGTTTTCTCCCAAAATTGGTAGTGAAATCTCGGCCATTCACCGATCTCCTTAGGAAGGCGCAGAAATTCAAATGGACCGAGGAATGTGAAATTGCTCTCCAACAATTTAAGACCATCTTAGCAACACTGCCTATCCTGATAAAGCTTAAAACTGATTTAGAAATAATTGTCTATCTAGGGGTATTGGACAACGCCATTAGCTTGGTCCTCTAATAGGAGATTCCAAAACAGGCGTCTATATATTTCATCAGCCGAACATTGCGTGATGTTAAGACCCGATACCAATTAATGGAGAAAGCAATCCTGGCATTGGTCCATACAACACAACGACTTAGACACTACTTCCAGTGTCATAGGATAGTGGTCTGAATAGATAGTCCAATTGCAAAAGTGTTGCATAAGGCAGAATTAGTTGGATGGATGATGGCCTGGGCAGTCGAATTATCCCAATTTAATATCCATTTCTGGCATGCGAACCTCTCAATGCCCAAATCCTCACGAAATTCCTTAACAAATTTCATCCTCATAGAATCCTATTACTACCATGTGGAATTTACATGTTAACGGATCATTAAATCTTCATGGCAGTAGAGCAGGGGTCATCATAGAAGGACCAAACAAAGTAACATTGGAAAAGTCAATACGATTCGACTTCAAGACTTTCAACAATCAGGATGAATATGAAGCATTGCTTGCCAGTCTTAGATTAGCAAAGGAAAACAAGGTCAGAAGAATTACATGTTGGAGTGACTCCTAAGTGGTTGTCAAGCAAGTCAATGGCATGTATCTGGTCAAAGATCCCATCATGTTACGGTATTATCAAGAATTTAAAAGGTTGCACCATGAATTTGATGAGGTACAGGTTCATTACACTCCATGAGTCTTAAATGAACAGGCCAATAAGCTAGCATAGTTGGCTAGCCATCGTAAGTCAGGACAACTCTAAAGCATGATCCAGCAAGAAATTAGCAAGCTGAGCATTTTAGGTCATGAAAATGTATGGAAATTGAAGGTACATTGTCTAATATCTTGTCACCAATAAACTCCCAGATGATTCAAACCAAGCCAAATGCCTCAAGACAAGGGTAGCTAAATATACCCTCATCAACGTAAAACTGTATAAAAGAGGGATCTCAGCTCCTCTATTAAAATATCTCAGTGAAAAGCAGGCTAATTATGTCATGAGGGAAATCCACAAGGGTATTTATAGAACTATTTAGGAGGACGAACAATTGTAGCGAAGGTGCTAAGAGGCAGGTATTATTGGCTGACCCTGGCTAAAGAGTGTGATCTTTTTGTCAAAAAATGTATTCCATGTCAACAACACGGTTCACTTATACATCAAACCATCGAGACTCTCTACTTCATAGCCTTACCTTAGCCTTTTTCTATGTGGGGAATGAACTTGTTGGGCCCATATCCCTTGGCCAAAGGACATTGTAAGTTCCTTCTCATTGCATTTGACTATTTTACCAAATGGATTGAAACTGAACCCCTCGCAACTATTACGACTAATAATGTACATAAATTCACCTAGAAAAATATCATCACCTGCTTTGGACTGCCATATGCCCTTATCACCGATAATGGCCTCCAGTTCACGAATAGACGCTTCAATGAGTTTCTAGAAGGACTTCACATTAAGCACTGAGTCACTTCAGTCGAGTACCCTCAAAGTAACGATCAAGCTGAGGTAGTGAACAAGATTACAGTCCATGAACTCAAAAGACGCTTGGGCTCAGCAAAAGGAGAATGGGATGCAAAACTACCTAAAATTCTCTAGGCATATTAGTGCACTCCCCAAACTACTACAAAAGAAATACCTTTTAGGTTGACTTATGGAATCAAAGCCATGGTCTCAATTGAGATTGGTGAACCCTCTTTCTGAAGACACTATTTTGATGAAGAAACGAATTCTATTTCTTTAAGTACCAACCTAGACCTCATTGAAGAAGTCTAAGACCAAGCCATTATTATGACCAAAGCAAGAAAAAGGGCGATGCCACAAAAGTATAATTCCAAACTCAAGCTAAGGCAATTTCAGATAGGAGATCTAGTATGGAGAGCAGTCGACGAGGCACACTGTGATCGATGAGAAGGAAAGTTTATCGCTAATGGGGATGGACCTTTTCAGGTATTAACCAATTTAAACAATAGCTCATTGTTGTTAGCAATCTAAACACTAGCAAGTGCACTAGTATTGCAGCAAGTAATGAGTAATTTTTAAGATCAAGATATCGTCTCGACAGGGAATTTAGATTTCAAGTATCAATTCACAAAATTGTAACCATTTGAGCCATACGAAAGTTGAATAAGATTTGTAACATCTAACAGCAGTAAACCAAAACAATTAAGAGTAAAGGTAACTTGTAGAAAACAGATCAATGAATGTAATGTGGGATTAGAAATGGATTGAAAGGTAGTTAGGAATTTGCTTACAAGAATGTCAATATTGATTCAATTATGCTTTTGAAAATTCAAGAACTTGGTTAATTAACAATCAGTTTCGCATTTCAATAGCCAAAGGTTAATTCCTTAACTCATTGACCCTAACAAGCAACTAAACCACCCTAATCCCTTAGGTGAAGTTCAATTTCAAGTTGTATTAAGACTTAGAACCTTAAGATTGCAGAATTAGGTCTCTTTATCCCTAAGAAATTCCAAATTCTGATTGCTAACTCAGATTGGAGAATCAAATCCAACTTCCATTGGTAATTGTTCCTCTTTGATGAATCATACGAATTTCCATTCATAGATTGCAAGAAAATCAGAATTCACAATTCAATTAATCCAAGAACTTAAAATTCAGAAGCAAGAGTCAAATCAATACATCAATTCGAGTTCCATAAACACCTAACTACAAGAAAACTACTCAGACATGGGGGAAGAGAAAGAGAAAGAAGAAGAAGAAGAAGAAAAACTCCAAAAAGCCATGGCCGGAAGCTCCAATCCGATTCCTCTTTGTGGAAGCTTCAAGACTTGACCCCAATCCTCTCTCTCAATCTCTCTCAACGACAATTTAACATAAAAACAGAAAATAAAACTGAACTCCTGAAAATCTGGGTGCATCTGGTATTTATAGAAATTCCCAGATTTGCACGTTATCACTTTTATAAAAAATAGTAGCTATGCAGAAGGTTAGTTGGTTGCGCATTAACACTTTTATGAGAAAAAGTGGCCACACGCAACTTTGCTGATGTGAGAGCTCTCTAGAACTATCACTCTTGCTAATAAAAGTGTCACCCCAGAACCAAACTAAAGGCTCTCTGGAACGATCACTTTCGATGACAATAGTGGTTACGCAGAGCTTTCCTGATATTTTGCCTCTTTGGAACGCTCACTTTTAATGATAAAAGTGTTAATGCCTAACATGCTGAGTCTGAGGCTTCACTGGAACTCTCACTTTTCCTGGCAAAAGTGGTAACGCCCGGGCTTCACTTCTTTTTTGAACTTTGGAGTGATTACTTTCACTGACAATAGTGATCACGCCCAGTCTGCATTTTCTTGTTCTTGTGTTTTGGAGTCCAGACTTGCTACTTTCCTCTTCCTTGTCATCAAGTCTCCATTTACATGAACCTTGCTCGAATTATTCCTTCAAAAACAAGATTAAAAACTTAATTCCTAAGCAAAAATTCCACAATTGCTAAGATAGCTACAAATTGAAAGAAAACTTCAATTCATTCTCTTTTTCTGAGTTTTTCTGCTTTCTTCATATATTTTTCTTATCAAATGTGTTAGAATTATGATAAAATATCAGTAAAAATATGGATTCATCACCACCCCAAACTTGAATTTTTGCTTGTCCTCAAGCAAATCAAACTAAACCAAGGGTATGTTCCTCCATTTTCAAATTCAATTAACAAATTGCTTTCTCAGAATTTCTAATTCCAAATTCTGTGTTTTATGCAAAATTTTTAATCAAGTTGTTCATCCAAATACTCATCATGATATTCCTACTGCATAATCATCATTGAGTAAGAATTGATATATAAGTTCATATATTTCATCAAAATTCATGTGAGTACAATTATTCAACATGATCACAGCTCACTTGAAAGTGTTTCTCTCATCACTCAACAGTGTTTGGGTGCTGTTTTCTCTCTAAATCATCAATTCAACTATACTCTACCATATGCTTGCCTAATTTCTCCATCTCCTCTGCTTAGTACAGTTAATCACACATCTCGAGGGCTTTTTGCAGGTTATAACAGGGCTTAGGTTTAAGGTAGATACTGAACAAAATAGGAAGCAAATGCAATTTCAAAATATCAGAGGCATTTCGAGTGAATGACTTTAAAACTAGTCTGGTTTTGCCTCATTTCTCACTAACTTTCTCAATTATGCAGCAAATAACTTGTTTTTGTGCAGCAGAATTTTCATTTTCATTTTTCTTTTCTTTTTCTCTGCAACAGTTTGCTGAGAATTTAAACTCCATTTTGCTCTTTTCAACTCAATTTCTATTTTTGAACTCATGTTTTTCTCTTTTCACAATTTTCTGTAGGCAGTTTTGTTGCATAATTTCTTTATTTTTCTGCAACACTTTTATTCTTACTTTCTAACTTTTTGAACTCAAACTTAGATAGCTTGCTATTCCCCTACCCCAAACTTATAAATTTGCTTGTCCTCAAGCAATATAATATGGATGCTACCCTAAACAGTTTTAAAGCTCATTCTTGATTAAACTCACTATGCCTCTGATTAATTGAATGGTAAAATTAGCTTTTCAGCAGAGCTTGTAATGCAGTTAATTCAAGAAAAGGAATATTAAGCTTAAAGGGGTAAACTAGGGCATTCAAGCATAAGGGAAGGCATTTAGGCTAACTAGGTATATCAAAACAGGGCCTCCATCATGTGTGTGAAAACTGTAAACATGCATATTCAATTAAGAACAAAAGCAAGTTCTAGAGAATGCATCAAATTATGATTAATCACACAAGAAAAAGAAATATGCAACTCAAATCTCACTCAGGTTATGTAAGTGACATGTTAATCAATGAAATCACTTTTCTCTTTTTAGATTTATATGCACCTAGTGGCAAGACTGCCTCATTTTTTAAAATACAAGTGCAATCTCATGTTGAGAATTGGAAAAATAACTTAAAAAAAAATTCAAACAGAATTTACAGAACTATCAAGTATCTTACAGTTAATTTGCAGAAAAAAAGCTCATATCCTATACTATTATCAGTAAATTTTCAGTGTATTGTGTAGCTAACACATGAATCAAAAGATAAGGAATAACCCCCTTTTTATGGCAGCTTGTGTAGGTGTCATCAGCCATTGTGTGTGAGTGATGTGTGTGTGAAATTGTCTGCACAAAATATCAAAATTTCATCAATGATCAGGAACAAAAGGAATTAAAACTGCAGAATTATAAAACTGAACAAAAAGTGATTGTCATTACAACTAAAAAATATTAAAAATTATTCTGAACAACTACTGAATTTACAAAATTTTAAAACTATATACTGAATTAAAAGAAAAACAACAAAAAATAAAACTCCTATTCTACTCTTCTGCGCCAGCTTCATCTCCTGAAGTTTCTTCTTCAGAACCCTCCTCTTCTTCTTCATCTTCCTCCTCCACTACTTCTTCAAATGTTGGCTGAGGAAAATGGGTTCTATAGATTGGCATATTCTTGAACACAGAAGAGCAAAGGCACTGAGCATTCTCTGCCAAATCAGGAGTGTGATACATTTCATCTTTGGTTGTTCCCAATTTTTGACCAATATTCAGCATTATGCACTCCATCAGCATAACTCCAGCCTTTATGCTATTGTGAAGCTCATTCTGCCTTTCTGCCAATTGATTTTGCCCTTCAGCTAATAGCTTCAAGGTATCCTTCATCATTATAGGCTTCTCCTTCTTATACTGGGAGGGAATGAGGCTGCAGAAGTGTAGGAGATAGTAGCATAAATTCCTTTTATCATAGCTGCAGTAATAGAAGGTGCAGCCCTGATTTTCTCTTGATAATCTCCAAATTCCACTCCTGCATCCTCACATAGCAAAGTGATGACTGAAGGAAAAGCCAAGGAATCTCTTTTTGTCTTCAGAATGCCCAAAATGCAGTCACTTATAACTTTCCCCACATTTATGTAAATGTCAGAGACTATAGCAAACAGCAATGTAGCCCTCTTGACAGCCAATGTGGAACAATGTTTGACAAGCATGAATGAGTTTAAAATGAACATGCTCCACACTTTGGAGGAGGGCAGCAGATTCTTGGTGATTATGTGCTTTGGCTTCTTAGATTGGTTCAGCTCCCATGTGATGCCTGGTCTACCAATCTTTTCTAGAATCTGCACAAAGTCAATGTCTGGACTCTCTTTAAATGATTTTAAGTCCAGCTGTGCAGAATATTGTGTAGAGTTAATTTCCAACACCCTATTAATGTTTGCAGGTGAGAAATCAATCCTCATTCCTTTGACCATCGAGTAGAACTTAGCGATTTGCTTTCCCTTAAACCTCATGGCATTTGCATAAAATTCCTGAGTTATTTCCCTCCAACCTAGGCCAGCTGCTGCACAGAAAAATTTCCAGCCTCTTTTTTGGATTTCTTCTTTATATTCTGGATAATTGTCCCCAGCGATTTGAAAAGCTCTATCCGGGACAATTTTTCTTCTCAAAATATTGGCTTTAAAGAAGTTTTTGTGAGCAATGCTCCTGAACCTTGGATCATGTGTTGCAGTAGGTGAGGAGCTTGAAGGTGCAGTTGTTCTTGGCTGAGGTGATGGGGAAGGTGAAGGTGCAGGGGATCTTGTCTGAGGTGGTGGAGAAGGTGAAGGTGCAGGGGATCTTGGCTGAGGTGGGTCAGAAATTTCAATGGGTGAGGAGCTTGAGACACCATCAGTTCTGGCCCTCTTTGCTGCTGAAGTATTCCTAGCTTGAAGATTTCGGCTAGATCTTCTTCTAGGAGTGGTGGAAGATGCAGCTTACTTCTTCTTAGAAGGGCCTACGGGTGTATTGAAAGAAGTTCTAACCATTTTTTAGTTTCTGTAAAAAGGAAATGTAAAATTTTAACACATATGATATTTCTATGCATGCAGAAAATTCCATCAAATAGTTTGCAAACATTCACTATTTAAAACTATACTCATGCAGGTTGCTGTTAAAGATAAAATCCAACATTCAAATACCAACACCCAGCTGCACAAACTTAAGCATTCACAGTGAAAGCATATAAAATCCTGCTGTAGGAGTTCAGAGTGTACACTATTAGAAAATATCAAGTTAAAGCAGAAAAATTATTACAGGTCTTGACTAATTTTCAATAAAATTTTGTAATTTTAGCAAAAGATTACAAGGTTTTTGCCAATTACAACCACGTATGCACTTTAGTTCTTCCCAGCACAATGTCTAACTCAATTTCATCACAGTCATGCATTCTAATTTCTAATCCCACCTTTTCAGAAAATTTTGTTGTTATCAACTCAGATTCTGCAGAAATTTGGTTCATATAGTGCAATGTGATTTCAACTATCCCATTAAATTAGAGGGAACACTTATTTAGAGTATTATCCATTCTATTATTGAACCAAATAGCCTCAGAACATGAATTCAAGTATGCTATCAGAAGATGTAGTACATAGATGCAACAGTACAGATGCACAACATTAATCAATCAAATTCAAAGGAATTTTAATATTCCTAAGTTAGAAGTTTAGGGTGTGTTTACTATCAGAAAGAAATAGGGTAGCGCAGAGCAATATTTTCAGGTTTCAACCAATTTTCAACATAGTTTTGCAACCCAATCATTTTCAGCAAAAAGCTATTTTATCAAAGTAATGCAGAGTTGATTGTTCTGGTATTTTTCAAGCATTCATTGTATTACAAGTAGCATATGGTTGCAATTAATCTCATTCAATAATTTCAGTTCAAACATTTTCACTGAAGTCTTTTTAGGTCATCCCAATTTCTACAGAATTTTTGTTCAAATATTGTGCAATGCAGATTCAAATTCTCCTAAAAAAAATTTAGATGACAGGGAAAACTTATTCAGTGTATTGTTCATGCTATTATTGAGTCAAATAACCTCAAACCAGTGCCCTATTACCCCATTCAACATTTTTTCCAAACTTCAAACATAGAAACCCTAACTACAGTTTCAGAGGGATGAGAGTAAGTGTACCTTGCAGGAAGATGCAGAAATGTATGGGAAATGGTTGCTGCTGCTAGGTTGACGCACACAGGGAGTGAAATTTGCAGAGAAAGCTCAGAAAGAGATGAAGTTTTAAGAGTGAAAAGTGTGTGTGTGCTCAGGTTAGAGAATATATATGGTTACGCTAGGCACGTGACAAATTTTAAAACAAAAATGAACGTTGTAAAATTAATTGGTCCCATTGTCATCACTATTTTTTATCAGAGTGAGTGTTCCAGAGTGTTAATTTTTTTTTCAGAGTTTGGAGCGCGTTGTCACTATTGCTAGGCAAAGTGATAACGCACAGCCTCGTGACCACTTTTTTGAATAAAAGGAGTAACGCATAAAGATTGAAAATCTACTTACCTGTGCATAGCCACTTTTGCCAGAAAAAGGAAGCATTTCAGAGAGTTAGTTTTTCCATCCGTCTCTGCGTAATCACTCTCATCAGTGAGAGTGAGTGCTCCAGAGGAGCGTGTTTACCTTGATGCCTCTGCATGATCACTTTTGTCAGCAAAAGTGATTGTTCCACAGAGATCCTGTCAGGCTTCTAATTTATTATTGAGTAATCTATAATATTTTATACTTGTTCAATGTTAATTGAAGGATTATTTGGTATTGGAATATATTTAGATGGAGTTTGAAATTATTAAAAAAAAAAAAAAAAAAAGTGAACAGTGCAATGAACAGTGCAACCGCGTATGTACAGTACAAACCGTGTATGAACAGTGCAATGAACAGTGCAACCGCGTATGTACAGTACAAACCGTGTATGAACAGTGCAATGAACAGTGCAAAACGCGTACAAACCGTGTATGAACAGTACAAACCGCGTATGTACAGTGACAGCTGACGTCATCGGTGACGTCACATACGCGTACAGTGTGTGTACAGTGCGCGTGTACAGTGTTTTCCGGCGTGAATAGTGCCCTGAACAGTATTTTCAGGCGGTGAACAGTAAGGCGGTTAACAGTGTTTCCGGCGATGAACAGTAAATTCCGCGTGAACAGTAAATTTCGAAAATTTTCTATAAAAAGGGGGCTTCACACGAAATTTTCATTTCTTCACCTCTATCCAAGGTTCTCAAAGGTTCTAAGGCCGTAAACCACCATTTCTCTCATACTAAACCTTCCTAAACTTAGATTTCTCGCCAGATCTGAGATTCTACATCTATTCTGAAGGATTGGAAGTAAGTTTCTTTAAGTTTGAAGCTAGATTTACCGTTCGTTTCTCTTCTCCTTCTCTTTCTTATAGAAATTCATGGTGTTCTTAGGAGAAACTCCGTTCTAAAGCTGAATCTTCGGTGAATTTTGTTATAATCAAGTAATATTCGGTAGATCTAGTGTGAATCATCTTTCTGAGGTAAGGGGAGTTTACTTTAACCTATGAACTATGTTTTGAACGGTTTAATATGCTATTTCAAGATATTTTGATATGATTTTGTTAGATCTATTGAATAAAAGCTATTTTCTAAGTCAGAATCGTTGTTAATTAGTTTAAAATGCTGAGATTTTGGCTGATCTATTATAAACTTGCCGTAGTTGAGCTGTTAAAATAATTTTGGAGGCGTGCATCATGCTGAGATATATGTTGTGCATCATTATAGAGCCGAGTTACATGTTTAGGTGGGTAGACATGTAACGGTAAGTTCATGCTTGAGCTGCTTTGTCTTTGTCTTTGTCTGGATCCGGATACGGGAATGGGTCGCTCCGGACCGGCTGGGTTGCTTCTGGATTAATGAGGCTGTGAAACCAGTTGGAAGCCGTTTTCATGCTGTGCATTAGATGGGCTGGAAATGCATGGGGTTATTGCTGTGAGAAATATTTTGCTCTATATATATATAATTTTATTTTATGTTTGGTAAGCTCACCCTTGCATTTCTTTCTATGTCGTTGTGTGCGTGTATCGCGATGATCGTACGGTGGTACGTGAGCGGATGTAGCAGTGTTGCATCTACTTCACAGGCTGAGGGGCCAGTGAAGAAAAGTTAGAAGCTGGAGTTGAGTAATAATGCATCAGAGTCCTTTTTCTTTATATATGAGACCTCATGTCGAGGGAGTCACGTATTATAATTTTTTTTGGTATTTTGAATATTATAAACTAAATGTAATATTATGTTGATCTGTTGGATATTTGTTATAAGGAACTTCAATTTTTACTTTGAATGAGAAGTGAATTTTTATACTTATATTCTCTATTATTTACCTATTTTTAAATAAGTATGTGGTGTAGAAATAATGTTCTCGGTCCTTTATAAAAAGGGGTCGTGACAGATCCTCAAAATGTATTCTCTGTGTAGCTTCTTTCCTGCAACAAAGTGACTCTTTTCATTAACCAATTGCTTTGAAACTCTCAATTAACTCACTTCTCGCACTCTAATCCATCAAATACATACTCTAAACATTGAATCTCAATTTAAGTATCCCAAATGTTCCTCAAAAAATCAGATGCAGCAAAATATTCACATACATTATGCAGAAATTTCAGAAAGTTGTAAAATCTGATTATGCAGATTTTTAAACCTTTAAATACACATTCATCACATCAATTCTCAATTTAAGTATCCAGATGCACCTCAGAAAATAGGCTCTATAGTCTTTTTGCAGAGTATTTGCAGAACAGTAGAAAATTACAAAACATGAATATGTAAAATTCTAAAACCACTATAGAAAGCTTAAAATGGGTTAGAAATGTGAGTTGTCTCTCACAAAATGCTTCTTTAATGTCACTAGCTTGACATTAATTGTTCCTCACTCAAGAGGAACCAATTTTAAGCATGAGATGTTCCTTGTAAATTCCTCTCCATGATAGATCTTCAATCTTTGGCCATTGACCTTGAATTCTCTCCCTGTTTTCATATCTTTTATAAGGATTGCTCCAAAGGGAGAAATCTCCTTAATAAAAAATGGTCCAGACCATCTAGATTTTAGTTTCCCTAGAAACAATTTTAATCTTGAATTGAATAACAGTACTTGCTGTCTAGGTCTGAAATCTTATTGCAGAATGAACTTGTCAAGGATCCTCTTTGTTCTCACTTTATATAACTTTGCATTTTCATAAGCCTGCTACCTGAATTCTTCTGACTCATGCAGCTGCAGAACTCTCTTCTTTCCAGCACTTGACAAATCAAAATTAAGCCACTTGGTAGTCCAATATGCTCTGTGTTCCAGCTCTAAGGGTAGATGACAGACCTTTCCAAATACTAACTGGTATGGAGACATACCAATTGGAGTTTTAAAAGCAGTCCTATATGCCCACAGTGAATCATCCAGCCTTTTTGACCAATCTTTCCTTGAGTTGTTCACTACTTTCTCTAGAATTTGCTTGATTTCTCTATTTGAAACCTCCACTTGTCCACTTGTTTGTGGATGGTATGGAGTAGCAACCTTGTGCTTCACACCATATTTCATTAATACAGCTTCAAGATACTTGTTGCAGAGGTTGATGAATGAACTGAAGATATAGTAGGAGGGCCAGTAGGGGGATTCAAAGAAAATGGCTTGTTTTCAGATGTTGGCACAAAAATGTGGGTATATACATGGTCACTCTAGCGAGCGACCCACCCATCCTCAGTGATGGGGCCTAGTGTAACACCTTATATTTCTTTCCTCAATATACGATAAATTTTCATAAATATTTAAATGGTAAAATAAATTTTTCTTTCAAAAACTCTCTAATAAGAAAGAAACAATGAAATGATATAAGTTTCATTGAGTAAAATTTCATTAATTCATAAGTACTTTAGAAAAAAACAAAAATTCTAAAGTTTTCATCAGCAACAAAAAGAAATAGTAGTTTTACAATTGTTTCAAAAGAATGCTATAGAACTTAAAATATCCATTACATAACTCAAAATAACTAAGTCCTATAGCAGTTCTCATCCATCCATGCACTGTGAGCCTGGTACTATTCGTCCTGGTTTCCTGAAAAATGCTGTGTAAGGGTGAGTCTCTACCCTACCACTCATTTATCACACATATTCATCACAAAACACATCTTATCACGATTAAAGAAAACATCATGGCATTACATATCACAGTGTCATATAAATCATGTTTTCATCTCAACACATATGATATTCCACAGATTCACAATTTCTTTTACTTTTATCCACGCTTACCGCACCCTGTGGCCACAGTTATCCGATGCCTCTATTCTGAGGTCTTACACATCCATGTAACTAGTCGCCAGATGGCCCAATGCAATACGGATACAACAAAGGCAATAGACGGCCCCTCAAGTCGAGAAATGAGTGTGTGGCCATATGGTGCATTTGAACACAATATTCCGTGCACAATCCCGAATGTCACTCACCACCTTGCATTTTCCCAAGATATCCTATATCGTCTCCATCTTCCACTCCCAGTGTATCTCTGTAACTACTTACATCATATCCTTTTCCATTTCATACTTTTTCGAGCATATTCACATGTTCACATATGCCATTTATCATGTTCACACATATTTTTCATTATATTTCCACATACTTTTCATTATATACATCAAACCATGGCATATTCACAATGCACATCATTTTTACATGAAACACAATATATTCAAACATGAAACATCCATCTCTTCATATATTTCATATCATAAAATCATTTCAACCATCATCAATATACCTTATCATGCCCTATTTGAACATAATATCACAATTTCACCATGTACTCATCATAAAATCACATAAACAGCTAATTATTCTCACTTTTCACTGATTATTTCCCATAAAACAGGGATTATTCCACATATAATCACATACATGACAAGATCTATGAGAATACAAGTAATAAACATAACAAAATGATAAAGTAGAGCCCCTTACCTCAAAATAGAGCTTTAACAAAGATTTCCGAAGATTTAACTCTAGAACGGAGTTTTTCCTAAGAACATCATGAACATATATAAGAAAAAGAAGAAGAAGAGAACGAACAGTAAATCTAGCTTCAAACTTAGAGAAACTTACTTGAAATCCTTTATAACGGACGTAGAATCACATATCTGAAGAGAAATCTAAGTTTAGGAGGTTTAGTATGAGAGAAAATGGCGAGATATAACCTTAGAACCTTTGAGAACCTTGGATAGGAGTTAAGAAATGAAAATTTTGTCTGAAACCCTCTTTTAATAGAAAATTTTTGAAAGTTACTGTTCACCGCCGGAATTTACTGTTCATCGCCGGAAACATTGTTTACCGCCTTACTGTTCACGACAGAACACTGTTCGCGGTCACTGTTCACGTCAGAAACATTTTGCACACGTACTGTACGCGTATTGTACACGGATGTGACGTCAGCCATGACGTCATGATGATGTCATTGATGATGTACATAGGCGGTTTCACTGTTCATAGGCGATTTCATTGTTTATACGCGGTTTACTGTTCATAGGCAGTTTTACTGTTCACATTTTTATTTTTATTTTTATTTTATTTATTTATTTAAATATAAATTCTATCAAAATCTATTCCAATTATACTTTAACAAACCTTATTTTATTTAAATCAAAGTACAGGATGTTACAATTCTCCCCTCCTTTAAGGAATTTCGTCCCCGAAATTTGCTAAGTTACAAAAAGATCAGGATATAATTCTCTCATGTTATTCTCAGCTTCCCACGTGGCATCTCCCTCATCACTAGTATTCCATATTACTTTAACAAGTGAAATATCCTTATTTCTTAATTTCTTAACACGACGATCAACAATTTTCACTGGTTGTACATCATATGACAAATTCTCTCTCACTTGAACAGGATCAAGTTCTATCACATGAGTAGGGTCAGGAATATACTTTCTAAGCTGAGATACATGAAGTACAGGATGCAAGTTTGAGAGATTTGGAGGCAAAGCAATCTCATAAGCAACAGGACCAACTTTACTTAGCACTTCAAATGGCCCAATAAACTTAGGAGATAACTTTTTGGATTTTAGAGCTCTTCCAACTCCAGTCATATGTCAAACTTTCAAAACCACATGATCATTTACGTGAAACTCCAAAGGTTTTCTCCTCTTATCATAGTAACTCCTTTGCCTATCTTGTGCTATTTTCATCTTTTCTCTGATCAATTTAATTTGCTCATGTTGCTTCTGAACCATATCTGGCGCATATAGGATCGCCTCTCCAGTTTCATACCAACACAAAGGTGTTCTACACTTTCTTCCATACAGAGCCTCAAATGGAGCCATTCCAATACTTGCATGATAACTATTATTATACGTGAATTCCACCAAGGGTAGACATTCCTCCCAAGTTCCTTGTTGTTCCATCACACAAGCTCTCAACAAATCCTCCAAGGACTGTATTGTTCTTTCAGTCTGACCATCAGTTTATGGATTATAAGCTGAACTAAGTTTTAACTTAGTACCCATGGCCTTCTGCAGACTCTCCCAAAATCTAGATGTAAACCTTGGATCTCTGTCTGACACAACACTAGTTGGCACTCCATGCAATCTAACTATCTCTCTCACATACATGTCTGCTAGCTTGTCCAACTTGTACTTGATATTAATGGAAAGAAAATGAGCTGCTTTAGTCAATCTATTTACTATCACCCAAATTGCATCACCATTACTCTTGGTTCTTGGTAAACCAGACACAAAATCCGTAGAAATACTATCCCACTTCCACTCAGGAATTTCTAATGGCTGCAACATCCCAGGTGAACGTTGATGTCCTACCTTCGCCTTTTGACAAGTTAAACACTTTGCTACATACTCAGCCACATCCTTCTTCATTCTATTCCACCAAAAAAATTCTTACGAAGGTCTTGATACATTTTTGTCGTACCAGGATGAAAACTCATTCTACTTTTATGAGCTTCTTCAAGTATCATCTGCTTAAGCTCATTATTAGAAGGAATACGCACATGGTTCTTGAACTTAATCAGTCCATTTGCATCATAATGGAACTCCAAATCCTTCCCTTCACCCCTCTACCTCATCATTTCCTGCAGGAACACATCTTCTTGTTGAGCATCACATACCCTAACCAAGAAATCATTGTAGATTGTCAAAGTCCCAAGATACAAACTTTGAGGTCGCGCCTCCACTGCCAAGTTCATATCTCAGAACTTCTCAATCAACTCTAATTCTTTCACCATCATACTTACCATATGCAAGGACTTCCTACTTAAAGCATCAACAACCACATTTGCCTTCCCAGGATGGTAAGACAATGTAAAATCATAATCTTTCAGAAATTCCATCTACCTTTTCTGCCTCATATTTAGCTCTTTCTGATCAAACAAATACTTCAAACTCTTATGATCACTAAACACCTCAAACCTCGCCCCAAATAGATAATGTCTCCATATCTTAAGGGCAAAAACCACTGTGGCTAATTCTAGGTCATGAGTAGGATAATTAACTTCATGAGGACGTAACTACCTCGAAGCATAAGAAACTACCCTTCCATCTTGCATCAAGACACAACCAAGCCCTTGCCCAGATGCATCACAATACACATCAAACTTCTGTTTTGGATTAGGCAAAACTAAGAAAGGGGCAGATGTTAACTTTTCTTTTAGCTTTTGGAAACTAGCTTCACACTCTTCATTCCACACAAACTCCTTTCCTTTTCTTGTTAACTTCGTCAAAGGAAAAGTTATTTTAGAAAATCCTTCAATAAATTTCCTATAATAGCCAGCTAGTCCCAAAAAATTGCGAATTTCTGTTGGATTAGTAGGCCTTGGCCATTGAGCCACTGTCTCCACCTTTACTGGATCTACCATAATGTCATCTTTTGATACCACATGTCCCAAAAATTGGATTTGTGGTAACCAAAATTCACACTTAGAAAATTTTGCATACAACTGTCTTTCTCTTAGTATCTACAAAACAATTCTCAAGTGTTCTGCATATTCTTCATGAGTCTTAAAATAAATCAGAATATCATCTATAAATACTACAACAAATTTATCCAAAAACTCATGAAAAATTCTATTCATGTAGTCCATGAATACTGCAGGAGCATTAGTAACACCAAATGGCATAACTAGATACTCATAGTGGCCATAACGGGTTCTAAACGCTGTCTTGGGGATATCCTCACTCTTAACTCTCATCTGATGATAATCAGATCGCAAATCAATCTTTGAAAATACGGTAGCTCCTCGTAATTGATCCATCAAGTCATCAATTCGAGGAATAGGATACTTGTTCTTTATTGTTACCTTATTCAACTGCCTATAATCAACACACATCCTCATGCTCCCATCTTTCTTTTTCACCAAAAGAACAGGTGCTCTCTGATGAAGCATGTTTTTGTGTTTAAAAGATTTGTCGCAAATCCTCTTCAAAATTTAAATAATTTAATGTAGTACTAGGGTTACCCTAGATTGTCTCCCGTGAACATTGGCTATTAATCTTCATTAAATATGTTGAAGGCATTAATTGAACAAGAAATTAAAATGGGGGGTTTTATGGTTTCAAATCAAAATAAAGAGTAACAAACAAACGAGTTTAATAAATTCAAACAATAGAAAGCAGCAATCCTTAGTTCATCCACAAATATTCTATCCTCATTCCACTCAAGATTTAACATTCATCCTCTCTCCCATGAATTAGGTTAATTTAACAAGCGAAAATCAACCTTATGGTCCCAACGAAATTACGCAATTTGTTAGGCTCTAATCTCTCATCCAAAAGTTACGCAACCTTAGAATTAAATCTAGGATTAAGCAATCCCTAATTTAGAATCTCCTTAAACGAATTAGGGTTAATTAAGCAATATCCCCCTCAGCAAGTTGCACAACAACATATTTTGAGAAGCACAGCTATTTCTACTTCATAGGCAAGTCTCGGTTTTCTTCCAAAATGATAATAACATATTAGTCAAAATCAATACAACACAGAAAATATATACATGTATCTTTCAATATGCTTCTAAGGCCCAGCTAAAACCACTCATTTGATTTGCATCAAAATTCTGAAACGTGTAAGGGAAGAAAAACAAAACACCATGTACCATTAATCAAGAGAACCTTGGTTTGCATGAATTGGCAAGAATTAGTTGATAGGTAATGAATAAAGTAGACACTTACAACCTTTCGTGAGAGTTTTGTAAAAATAGCAAGATACATGGTCAGGTACATGACCATGTATCTGCATGTGTACTTTTCAGGTTAACAAAATTTTAGAAAGTGTAAGGACAGAGATCTACACGGCCAAGTACATGGCCATGTACATGCTCACGTACTTTTCTGGTCAAAAGAAAGTCTTACAAAACACGGGACAGAGATATACACGGCCAAGTACATGGCCATGTACATGCTCACGTACTTTTCTGGTCAAAAGAAAATCTTACAAAACACGGGACAGAGATATACACGGCAAGTACATAGCCATGTACATGCTCACATACTTTTCTGGTCAAATGAAAATCTCAAATCAAGGATATAAGGAAATCACCTACTTTGTTAATAATACAATCATGATCCTCCAATTTAAGTCAAAGTAATTTTATGCAAAAAGTGAATATGAATAAAAGTACATAATTTTCAACATGCAACACATTTTTTGTTATAGTTGTGCTCCCTGGAAGGGATTTAAATCATTTATTACTCAATAAGCTATTTAGATGTAGTTAGGTCCTCAGAAAACACACATGCAGTTTATACGATCATACTCAAAATTTAATAGAAACCACAACACACCAAAAAAATTTAAACATGCATACACCTATTTACGAAACACACCAGGACTCCCCTTAGATTCACTTTAAATGTAGCAATCAAGTTAATAGACTTTATGGTAGCATTGAAATAATGATTTATCTCCTTTCAACTTAACAGTATATTCAGAGCATCTAAAACCAAAATAAAAATAAAATGGAATCCAACGGATATTTAATCCTTCTACAGATTATTAGCAAACAGTCAAATGTAAGTAATCTAATTTGCATCTTTTTAGTAAGGAATTCCTTCCTCGTTATATAACCCACTTGGTCCATGCATGTATATAACAATTTCTAGTCTTCAGTTACAGAGCGCGTTCCCACTCTTCATTTAATTACCAGGTGACAAAAGAAATCACACACTAGCAAATATTATGGGGAAATCTCACTATTTTGAAATGAAATCTCAAGTCCAGACATAGAGAATTTACCTACTGTGCCAATAATATAATCGTGGTCATCCATTTCAAGTCAAAATAATTGCATGTAGGAAGGGAAGATGAATAAAGGTGCAGACTTTTCCACATGCAATGATTTTCACATTACGGCTGTGTTCTTTGGAAAAATATTTAAGTCATGTATTACTCAATAAACTATTTTAATATGATAGACATTCAGAAAATACACATGCAGTCTATTATATTACACTCAGGATTCAATAGAACCAAGGTACCCCCAAAAATGTAGACATGCACACATGAACTTACAAAATACACTAGGACTCCCCCTACCATGGTTTATCTGCGTATTAAGAGAGGATGAAGGTGCAGGGATTTCTTCAAGTAGCAGAGTTTTAACTTTAGGCAATTGGAATTTGAGAATAGCAGCTTCAGTCTTACAGTATTCTCATTCTCCCTCTACAAGGTGGTAACAAAAGGAAAGTGGTACGTGCTAAGCTAAGTACCTATTTTATATTTGTGCCCCTTGTATTTTGAAATCTATCCAATTTACCGATAACTTCCTTCTTTCCTTCTCAATTGAAATGTCACTTTTCATGACAATTCAGGTTAAACAGGTGCCACCTAATTGAAGCATTTAATGCAGTTGCATCTCTCTCTCTCCTTCCCTATAGCCTTTATATTTGATGATCCTCTATAATAAGTTAACTTGGCCCCGTATAACCCTCAGCCCAACTTCTGTCCAACATGGTTCATTCGTTATATAATCTAGTCGTGAAAGAGTTATGAATGGGAAAATCTAACGTAGGCCAGCTAATGTGAAAGATTTGTATGAAATTTACACCTTATCTAATATATTGTGCAGAGGCCATGCAGAATTTATTCTGCAATTTTAGGTGTGAAATTTTAGGAAAGCACCAAGGGTCCTTGGCTGGGGAATAAATAAAAATAAAATAAAATTAAGAGGGAAGATTACATACAAGATCAAGACAAGCTCATCGTCTGAGGAGAGATGAGAGAAGGGTCCAACATTCACATCCAGTACATAACCAAGGCATAAAATATATTACTAAATACCTTCACAATATACTTAGCGATTGAATAATTGTTGCAGCAAAATGGTCTAATTCTGAGTATACTAAAATATAATAGAAATAAGAAATAATAATGGTAACAATTTTGCTGTATACTAGGCAAGCAATCCACATCAACAAGTTATGACACAAAAAGAAATGAAGACAAGTAGGAGGAAAAGAAAAAAAAAAGGAAAAAAAGAAAGAAAAAAAATTCTTCAAAATGTGTCAAAAGTCAATGATTAGAACTCTGGAATTATCCTAGTTTTCTCAAGATGTTACAAATAACACTCAAAATACACAAATCATCTATCATCATAGAGTACACCCACAACAACTAATTAACCATCTTTGTAGATATTTGTGACATGCTGCATTCTTGCACTACTTTGTACGTCATAATGCATGTATTATACCATGTCAATTAGTGTATCACAATACATGAGTCACAATCATTGGGTTCTATTATCCAAAACAAAGTACTGAAGTTAGGGTTCAAAAGGGGGTTTTCGTGTCAAACTCTCTATCCTACATATTAGATTTTTGAGAAAACCTTAGTATTTTAAGGTCCCAATAGAAACTTAATATTTTCAAACCAAAATACCAAGAAGGAGTTAGGGTTTGGGATCAACTCTCCTTACCTAAATATGGGTTTCTTAGATCGAGCTTTTCTAGAGATCCAAGGGAGATGTACAACGTCCGGGTAGAGGATATTGTCTTAGGAGTTAAGGTTTCCTTGAGTATCACAAAGTATAAACCTTTAGATCAGATAAAATGGAGAAATAAGAATAAAGTTGAATAATCAAACTCAAAGAAACTTACTTAGATCTAAATGGTTCAGCTCCCAACCTCGGATTTGAAGGAAGATTGATGTTTAGAGGAGGATTTTTGAGAAGAGAGGGTGAGAGATTAGAGAAAATAGAGGTAAAGTCAAAAAATTTTATTATAATCTAAGTTTTCTAGGTTGAAGACCCTTAAATACCCCTTAACTCGCAATATTGTCACTGCACCGAGCCCTCCTCTCGTTGTAGCAAAAAAACCAGCCAAAATTTTCCTTTGCTGTCTGTAATTCTAGCTACAGCAAGAGCTCCTCGTTACAACAAAACCATTCTTGCTACAGCGAGCGAGCATCAGAATGCCTGATTCTGGACATATCTTTCTCGCTACAACAAGTGATATCTCACTACAGCGAGATACCCTACACCCAAAACTCATATTTTTCTATACAAGGGCCACAAAATTGAGGGTGTTACAACGCTTCCACCCTCTTAGGAATTTTGTCCCCAAAATTCACTTACCAACATTCATATTTCCAAAATCTTTTATGTTCCAGAACTTTATTTTCCCCAATAATTAATATAACCCTTTGAAATGATTGCAACCTATTCATCGAACTCTCCCTCTAACATTATCTATATCCTTTTTCCTCCGTATGAAGAATACACATTCTATCTTTGAATTTGATGAGTTGGCTAACATTGTAACAGGACCCCATGTCTTTATGTTCTATATATCACATTATGTCATAAATGTATCTAGACTGCACTAAAATGACACTACTCACCCACAAAAACTTCAAGGAAAGACACACTGCACTCCTAATGTTAGGTTCAAACTTTTGAATTTGATGAATCCATATTTTTACTGATATTTTAGCATAATTCTAACTCATTTGATAAGAAAAATATATGAAGAAAGTAGAAAAACTCAGACAAAGAGAATGACTTGAAGTTTTCTTTCAATTTGTAGTTATTTTAGCAATTGTGGAATTTTTGCTTAGAATTATGTTTTTAATCTTGTTTTTGAAGGAATAATTCGAGCAAGGTTCATGGAAATGGAGGCTTGATAAAAAGGAAGAGGAAAGTAGCAAGTCTGGACTCCAAAACACAAGAACAAAGAAATGCAGGCTGGGCGTGATCACTATTGTCAGTGAAAATGATCACTCCAGAGCTCAAAGAAGAAGTGAAGCCTGGGCGTTACCACTTTTGTAAGGAAAAGTGAGAGTTCCAGAGAAGCCTCAGACTCAGCATGCTCTGCGTTATCACTTTTATCATTAAAAGTGAGCGTTCCAAAGAGACAATATCAGGAAAGCTTCGCGTAACTACTATTGTCATCGAAAGTGATCATTCCAGAGAGCCTTTAACTTGGCGAGTTGCGCGTAGTTACTTTTATTCATAAGAGTGATCACACGCAACCACTTGAGCTCTACGGTGACACTTTCATCAACAAGAGTGATAGTTCCAGAGAGCTCTCAATTCAGCAAAGTTGCGCGTGGCCACTTTTTCTCATAAAAGTGTTAACGCGCAACCAATCAACCTTCTGCGTAGCTACTATTTTTGAGGAAAGTGATAATGCTCAAATCTGGAAATTTCTATAAATACCAGAAACGCTCATATTTTTGGGGATTCTGTTCATTTTCAATTTGGTTAGTTAGATTCTCGTTGGGGAGAGTGAGAAAGAGGATTGGGGAGTCGAATCTTGGAGCTTAACGAAGAGACATTGGAGTGAAGCGTGTTGCCATGGCGATTCTGAGTTTCTTCTTCTCTTCTTCTTCTTTCTCTTTCTCTACTTCCATGTCTGTGTAATTCTTTGTAGTTAGGAGTTTATGAAACTCGAATTGATGTATTGATTGGATTCTTGCTTCTGAAATTCGAGTAATTGGATTAATTAAGTTGTTTATTCTGCACTTTACCTAATCTTTGAATGGGAATTCATTTGATTAACCTTAGAGGAACATTTGCCAATGGGAATTGGATTTGATTCTCTTATCTGAATTAACAACCAGAATTAGGGGTTTCTTAGGGATAAGTACACTTAATTCTGCAATTCTAATATTCTAAGTCTTAATGCAACATGAAATTGAACTTCACCTAAGGGATTAGGGTGGTTGAGTTGATTGTTAGGGTCAATGAGTTAAGGAATTAACCTTTGGCTATTAATATGCGAAACTGATTGTCAATTAACCAAGTTCTTGAATAATCAGAGACATAATTGAATTAATATTAACATTCTTATGAAGTAAATTCCTAACTATTCTTGTGAATTAATATTTATACTATGTTTTTACTGGAAGTTAATTCTTTGTATTGTTCTGGTTTATTGCTATTATATGTTACAAATCTCACTCAAAATTCGTATGACTCAAATGGTTGTAATTCTGTGAATTGATACTTGAAATCTAAATTCCCTGTGAAGACGATATTCTGTTCTTAAAAATTACTCATTACTAGCTGCAATTCCTAGTGCACTTGCTAGTGTTAGATTGCAAACAACAAAATTCTTTCCTTAATTAACACTTCCTTTACCATCACTACTTGGATGTACACCTAGCTTACCATTGCCTTTTACCACCTTTACCTTACCAGATTGGTACGACTATCCTAAATCATAATTGTCCAGAAGTTTTATTTACTCATTTCACTATCCATTTAACCTTTGTATCCAAACCCATACTTCTATGGATCTTGGTACAAACTTTGTCATTGCAAATTCCTAGACATGCATCATTAAACTTTCTCATGTAGTTTTGTTCATCCAAAGACAAACTTAATGATTTCTCTGCTAGAATCCCGTCTCAATACTTCATGCTCACTTTAAGTTTCCATTCCTAAACTAGGTAAAGTCTAAATATTGATATTTATGTTGGTGATTTCCTTCTAACAAGAGATTCATCTCATATTATCTCTTCTTGCTAGAACACATTTTGATTAATTTATCAGAAAATATATGTGACGTGTCTCTGTTTATTTTAACAAAAAAGTTGTGACAGGTCCAATGTTGAACATCACTACCATTAACCACTTCTAACGATCCTTTCCATCTATTTCTCTTACTTTGAATGATTCCATAACTGAAATGTGATATTATACGATCAACACTAAACTAAATCCCAATCTAAGATCTATAGCGAGTTTGAGTTTATTCATATGCAATAGCTCTGTCACCTTCCTTAGAACGACCTTAGAAACTTCTCTTATATTGGAGTACTTTCACTTCCAGAGAATTTCATTCTCAAGAGAACACAATATTACGAACTTTTCAATCTGCCCTATTTTCCACTAAATCATTCACGATAAATGTCCATAAACAATTGGTACCTAAGTACCCAGAACTAAGGATTTATATTTATATCAAGGACATGATTGGGCAAAACCAATCCATTCTTGACATTATGATTTAATAGAAACAGAACAGGAACTTCAAATTAATTGCAAGAATTTATTTTGAGAGGTTATAGATCAACTGATTCATTAATGAAGATGGTTACAATGATTGTACATGGTCACAAGTTACAGACAAAACAAAAGTTTTTGTGTCATGATGAACCATATACAAGATTTCAAAATTGCATCAAAATGACAAAATCCTATTAACAACATTATGTCACATTGTCCCTAAATTATACGTCATTCATCACTTGATGTGGCAAGGTAACTCCTGCTCTGTACATTTTTTCACTAAAGAGGTCCTCCACAAATACATCATATTTTTTTAAAATCCAGGGAATCATTGTCTCTCGAATATTAGCTTGTTACTTCCACTTGCACCTTCTTTCTTTTATGTTATAAGCAGACAAACATTCGTTGAATGTCTTGTCTTTTCACAGTGGCCACACGTTGTAGGTAGTCGTGTACAATTCTTCAACATATGAGGTCCCGTGCACCAAAAACATATTGAATCCAAGCGGTCCTTGCTTTTAGATACACGCTTCTTGCTTCTATTGGTGCTTGCACTTTTCTGAGATGCTGATCGATAAATATTGGCTAAGTACCCCTTATTTCCATAGTAGTTACAGGTCAAGATTGACATAGGGCAATCTTGGACCACACGAGGTCCCTTGCATTGGGAATGTCTAACCTTACCCCGAGAGTTCTTAGAGTTATGTGTGTTGCTACTATGAGGTGTCTTTCTCTTTGCTTGAAACTGAGTTGTATTTGGGTACGTCATAATTCATGTATTATATCATATCAATCAATGTATCATAATATATGTGTCCTAATCGCACCCATCAATGCATTACAACACATATATCATAACTACATCAACCAACATGTTACAATGCATACATTATAATCATATGAGTACAACAATAATCCATATTCATCACACATTCACATTCATTGCACTTTCATATTCATTGCCCCTGGGATCCTTTGAGGACTTCATAGCATAGATAGCCGCTGGTTAGTCGCAGCAACACAAATACACATGTGTTGACCCGACCTCTTTTAGCAAAGGCAACACGAATACACATGTGTCGACCCAACCTCTTTTAGCAAAGGTATAGTCAAGAGTCTTGTTAGGAAATGAGTGTGTGGCCTGTGAATGCTTTCACTTTCAGCAATTCATTGTGCACCCATTTATACTTAGTATTCACCTCACTCATTTTCCCAAGATTTCCTAAATCTTCTTTAGACTATATACCCCAATGTATCTCTGTAGCTATCTATACTTACTATCAGCATTTTTCAAATATTCTCATTATTTTCCATATCCTTTTCATATATCAACATGTCATAATATCTGAGTCTTGATCGTATAACTTAATGTATTACAATACATGTATTATAAGTACACACTTTTCATGCACACAATACCTTTATCATCATCACATCCATCAATCAATTCTGGCTCAAGTATTTATAATCACATTTCTCACAAGTCCATCATCATGTCCTATCATTTCATTTCATACATAAAACTCTTTCTTCATTTGAGAATAGTGTAATACTTTTCATTAACAACATAATTTCACCTATTCCAACATGCATCAGTCATAAACAAACATTCATATTTATATTATCATATCCATCTAACACAAAAGATCCTTAAACAATTTCACACTACATAGATCAATACAACGTGCTGGAGATTAGACACCTCCAAACCCAATCGTATAATCCAACATACACGCTTTCTCAGCATTAATAAAATCGTCTATCCTAAAGTTCAATATTACTTATTCATACATAAATAATAGTAAAATCTTAAAAATTTTCTAGAAGCTTAGTTACTCATCTTTTTACTATAAAATTTTATCTATATGATCTTTGAATTAAACTATTAGTTCCTCATACCCAAAATTTCATTTGTAGTAATACAATTTAGAGAATCATTGGAGTTTTATTATCAAAAACAAAATACCGAAGTTAAGGTGGGTTTCGTGTCAAAATCTCTATCCTACACATTAAATTTTTAAGAAAACCTTAATATTTTAAGGTCCCAATAGAAATTTGGTACTTTCGAACAAAAATATCAATAAGGAGTTAGGGTTTGGGATCAATTCCCTAATAACCATGTCACTAAGGTATCAAAAGTAACTACATTCCTCACAAAAATATGTAGTTTAGGGAGCAACCTAGGTCATCTCTCACAAGGATGCAAATGCACATTGTTTCAAAATCAATTAAGCAGAAAACGTTTATGTTTAGGGGAGTTTTATGATTAAATGCAAAAGATTAAAATACAGAGAATCAAACGCAGGGAATTAAATGTAGAGAATTAAACGCAAGAAATCAAACATAAATTGTAATGCAAGTAATCAAATACGATCAATTTAAGAATTCAAACCGAGATCCAAAACACACAAATCCAAAACCGAGAATGAAAACTGAATTGTTTAAATCTCTTCCGCACAACAAACAATTAATCAATTGCTTATTATACAATTAAGAACAATGCACAATTCAATCGAACAATGCTTTCTATGCAATCTGGACTCGGAGAATCAAAAACGTCTTGAACAAATGCAATCTGGACTTTGGCAACGTAATTGGAGAAGAAACATGGAAGAAATCATTTGGAAATTGCAGAAACTAATCGCCTTTCAGTTGTAAAATGTAGAGCAATGCAAATTTGAAGTGAAAAATTGCAAGAGAAGAAGAGAATGGGTAAAAAATTCAGAGGTTCTATTAGAAGCGAGAAAGTTATTACAAAACTGAAAAATGAAAATGAATTAAAGGTGCTTCCAAATCAGCCCCTGGCCTCTATAAATAGTAGTCCTAAAAGAGAAAAACCGAATGGGCCAAAGCTGGGCCGAAAATAAATACAACCAAACCGCAAAACAAAAGCAAAACAAAAGCTATACAAAAGTCAAACTAAAAGTCTAAACTTCTAAAATTCGTAGAAAATAGCTCCGGATTCCAAATAGCACGATCCATATGTCCAAATTGAATCCCTAGAAGTAAGGAATCCAATGCAAAAAGAATGAGCCAAAAAGGATATCTACAGAAAAAGTTATGGCCAAATTAGTAACTAAAGGTCAGAATAAAAAACATGAACAAAAGTATAGTATTTACGAAAATTCCTAATTAACATGATAAATGCAAAAACATATTAAATGGAAGAGATAAGGGAATGACAAGATATGCAAAGGATGCAATAAGACTAAAAATTTGAGAATAAAATATGAGCTATCACTCCCTTTACCTGGAAATAGGTCTCTTAGATCAAGCTTTCCTAGAGATCCAAGGGAGAGGTACAACATTGCATAAAGATTTGTCACTAATCTTCATCAAAATATGCAAAAAAAAAATAAAATTGTATATTCTAGGATGCAAGCCTAGGTTGTCCCCAATGACTTTGGTTGAAAATGTTCATCAAACATGTTACAAACATTCGCTATAAAAATAATTAAATGGGGGGTTTTGTATGATTCCAACTTCAATAATAAGAGCAAGAAACAAAATTATGAAATTCAATCAATAAGATGCAGCTCACCCCGCCCTATGGCCATAGTCATCTAATACCTCTATCCCGAGGTCTTACACATCCATGTAAATAGTCATCGGATAGTTCAATGTAATACGGATACAACCTATGCAATAGACAACCTAAGGTAATGGTCAGGAGTCAAGGCAGGAAACGAGTGTGCGGTCATGTGGTACATTCGTTCACAATATTCTGTGCACAATCTCGAATGTCACTCATCACCGTGCATTTCTCCAAGATATTCATATTGCCTCCATCTTTCGCACCCCAGTGTATCTCTGTAACTATTTACATCATATTCATTTCCATCTCATACTCTTTTGAGTATATTCACGTGTTCACATATGCCATTTGTCATGTTCACACATATTTTTCATTATATTTCCATATACTTTTCATCATATACATCAAACCATGGCATATTCATAACATACATCATTTTTACATCAACCACAATATATTCAAACATGAAGCATCCTTTTCTTTGAATATTTCATATCACAAAATCATAACATCATATCAATCATCCTCAATATACCTTATCATGCACTATTTAGACATAGTAACATATTTTCACCATATATTTTCATATATTCACAAAACAAGGATTAATCCACATATAATCATATATAACAAGATCTATAAGAACACAAGTAATATTCATAACAAAATGATAAAGTAAAGCCTCACCTTACCTTAAGATAAGGATTTCTCAAAGATTTAACCGAAGATTTTGCTCTAAAATCAAAGTTTATCCTAAAAACCATAAGATATCTATAAGAAATTTGAGATGAAGAGAAACAAATGGTAAATCTAGATTTAAACTTAGAGAAACTTACTTCAAATCACATAGAATGAACGTCCGATCCCAGATCTAGAGAGATAAAAGTTTAGACGGGTTTTAATATGAGAGAAAATGAAAATCTAAGGGTTTGGTTCGCTTGAGAGCTTAAGGGAAGTTAGGAAATGAAAAATTTCGTACATGAGAACCCTTTTATATAGAGCTCACACTTCGCAAACCGCCATAGATCTCGCTTAAGCAAAAATATCTCTCTTGAGCAAGATTTGCCGATGTTGTCGACTTTGAAAGTGAAGGTCTAAGATTCATCCTTCTCGCTTGAGTGAGGATTGTCTCGCTTGAGCGAGAACTCATGTACTTCACCTCCATCAAACACTTAGAAATTCAATCTAAACTCATTCCAATCATACTTAATATCAAATAATTCTTCAATTAATACTTAAAAATACTAGGTGTTACAAGAAATACCCTTCATTCCATCCTTGAGGTCAAGGATATTTTCAAGGGAGGGGGAGGGCATTGATATGAAGTAAAACTGTTAAGTTAGTTAGTTAGTTAGTTAGGTATAAGTAGCAAGTTAACTAATTGATCCCCATTCAATTCATATCTTGTAATAATCACTTCTATAAATCTCTGAAAAATCTCAATGAAATCATTCGGGACATTTTCTTCCATAAGGTTTCCTCTTTTCTCTATGTTCTTCAAGTTTATGCTTAATTCCTAGAACTAGAAATATCGTGTATCTTTGAATATCGTGTATAATAATGTGATAGTTAAGCCAGACTTTATATTTTGAAATATTTTGACATCTGTATGTTATAATTTGTAATATAAACTCCACAAATAAATATATTAGGTGTAATCAATTAGTTTATTTATTTTGTTGTGTTCGCAAAAAGATAAAAAATAAACTACAAATTTTCAAGAGATACTTTTATTCAAATTACATTTAGAATCAGATTTAAATGTTAAGAGTTTTAATATTGAGTTCACAAAAATCGTGAATTATTGGCTGATTCTAACGGATCGTCAAATTTTAGATGATGAAACTACAGGAGGAATTTGCTTGATATTTTGAAAAATTTATCTTACTACTTCATGTGTGTTGGCTTCTAAATAAACTTATCCGATTATATGATGTATCTAAGAAACTTGGCATGTGTAATGATCTTGAGTCTAAATACATATCGTGACATTTAATGATAATGTCCTGACCTTTAATATTTAACCTTATTATTAGATTATCAAAATAAAACTTTGACTCTCGATGAAGATCAACACCAACAATAATTATAATATTGCACCTATTTTTTATCCTTTAATTTGTTTTTGCCACTTCTAGTTAAGCTTGCTGCACATATGCTCTATCTAAAATCTTGAAAGCCACCTTCACAAATCAGTCATCTAAATCAAATTACATTGCATTTTAACCACTGAATCAGGTTGGGTAGAATAGAGTGTTTGTTTGATTCACATTTGAAGGGTCATAGATCCAAGTTTATTTCAATGTTATTGGATTGAATTCATGTTTAAAACACTTTCAATGTGTTTCGAAACGCTGATTTCTTTTCTTTCTACTAAACAATGTACAGTGAGGAGAGATAAACACAAAGTTTCTCTTACACAAGGACCTACAATCTCTATCTCTTTCAACATGGCATTTTGACAAGAAAACTAACACAAAAAAGATTCAAATATGATTTTTCATCTAAAAAATTTAAACATAACAAGAAAATAAGTTGTTTGGATCAACAAATACCTACGAAGTCTATGTTACAATCATTCCTTCCGTTTTGTATTCTTTTTCCTCTCTTTTTTCAGTATGGATTATAATATTTCCATCACTTAAGACTGGACCTGTTTCCCTCAATTACATGTTACAAATAAGCCCCACCAGGTGTGAACTGAACAAAGTTCATCAAGCTGAAGGGTGGGATAAATTTTTCTATAACTGCCAAGGACAAACCAGGGCAGAAAATAATGCACCAGTGAATGCCTCATTGGAAAAGATTCCGAAAACCTTTGAAGATGTTTAGGGCTCTTAATTCACCAGCCCTCATATCCCTCAGTTTTCTTCTCAGTATCTGCGATCATTATTAAAAACCAGTCAGAATTAGTGATAAACAGATATTATATTGTGAGAGAGTTGCATGCCATCATTGGTGCGTGAAATTACAAAAGAAAGCATCAACCTAATTTGGAGGTTTATTATTTACTTTTCGACATTTTTTCATCATTTTCTTTTCTGGGACCAATGTTACATGGATCTCATGTGCCATTGAGCTCGGTCAAAAACTAAATTTTTAGAAATTTGGTTACCAATGTATAAACATACATGCTTGACAATATTCAAGTGCATGCACCAATCATAGTTATAACATATAACAAATGAATTGCTATTTTAGTGTCTTGTTTACTTTTGACTCCTTTCTTAATGTTTCTGTATCCATCCCTAACAATTACCACAACAAAAAGATAGTTGATGGAAATGGAATTACATTTGCCGATGGAATGCTTTTCATGTTTATTTGGAAAGTGAAGAAGTGACATTTGTACATGAAATAAACTATGTTAGGTTTGAGAAAAAAGTAGTTCAACAAATAAGCTATAACCAAGTTCAGTGTTTACTTCAAACAACCAGCAATGTTATGTAATGTAGAGATTAGGGGAAAAATGCTTATTAACTTACATATTGAGCACGGAATAATATTCTTCGCTCACTATTACACAAGTCCACAGCTAGCTGTTTCAGAAACAGTCTTCTGTTGAGTTGTTTAGGAGAAGTCACATCCAAATCCAGTGATCCACTTGCCTGCCAGAAACATGCAAATTTCATTTAAGATAGTTCTGATTACCAATACAATCCAGATGAAAGAGAATTGCAAGGGATTAACTCATTAGAGACTAAGAATTAGATAAAGCACAGTGTTCAAAACTATGGATTAAAAAAAATAAAAATAAAACAAGACATATAAAGCATTTCCTTGCCTGTAAGAACTTGTTGTATTTTGATATACTGAATTCGCAGCTATCTAGTATGAATTGCAATGCTTGCTCCTCTATTTCAGGATATCTCAAATCCTTCATGGAGGTAGTTTTATTTGATGCTGCAGCAGCCATCTGTTAACAGAATCACTCATAGGGTCATACAACAGCCATAGAATAATTCACAAAGATTGCAAGTGCAGACCTCTTCAAATTTTCCTCCCATGCTTGAAGGACTAACAGCTAAATAAGCATAAGCCATTAATTCCAAGGGCCAACCAGTAATCTGTACAGGAAAACACTGAGATCTGATAAAAATATAACAAAGAAGTTAGTAACAAGTTCAATTACAAGTATACTTCAGAATCATATTTCAAAAGTATATTGTGTAAGAATAATAATGTTTCTTGTCTGAAATTTAAATCTGTTGAATTTAGACACTAAGCCTAACTCAACCTCAACAGCTAGCTTGTAAGGAGAGGATTACTTTAACCTTTATAAGTTCTTATTAGTCATATACATAGTCAATGTCAGACTTCAACACACTCCCTTGCTCAAGATTAGACATCTAGAGCATGGAACTGTAGGACTGTTTTCTTTTCTTTATAATATAGCACTAGATAAGCCATGGGACCAAGTAAGTAGCACTGGGAAACCTGCAGGACCAAGTAAGTTGCACAGGGTAAACCACTGGGCCAAGTTAATTGCACTAGGAAAATTCATGGGGTTGATTTTATTTTATTTTTGTAGCCATGGGTGGCCTAATATTGGATCTATTGGCTTTGATACCATATAGAGAAGAGAAGAAATATTCAAAACACTTCTTCTCTTTTCTATAAAATCTTCAATTAATCTGGAAAGATGGTAAGCAACAACTGGTGATGGTTGTTATGATAGTAGAAGCTCAATGTTTATCAATGGCAGATGACGGGTCAAGGCGGATAGCTAAAAAACTGCCATAAATTTATGGCCGGCTTATGGGGGAAGCATGGTGGTCGTAATAAAATAATACACAATATATATATATATATATATATATATATATATATATAGAGAGAGAGAGAGAGAGAGGAGAAGATGCAAACTGAGCGAGAAACAAAGCAGTGTTTGAAAAAGAAAAAACAGAGCACAGAAGAAGAAGCAAAATAGATGCAGAGTGTGTGACAAATGGAGCAGTGTATGAAGCAGAAAAACAGAGCACAATTAAGCAAAATGGAAAATAGATGCTGAATAACAGGGCTAAGAAGCTATATTGTAATAAAATTTCTGTTGAGATCCCACATCAATTACAGATATGGCCTAAGTAGACCATATAAAGGCTAAGATAATCTTGACCTTACAATCTATCTTATGGGGTTGACTTAGCCCAAGACCAAATCCAAGAATTTCAAAAAAGAAAATAATTGCACCAAAAAGTTGTGAGTAAATATGATTATTTTGAAGCATGGACACTTCTACACAGTACTTCAAATGCTAAAAAGATGTGAATACAACTTTTATGATATTTTCAGCACCTTGAAAAATTGATATTTTGAAAATGCCTTGCAATGTCCTGAATGAAACTATCAATAAGTTGAAAAATGTTAATTGATACAACATTCGTAGTGAATGCTTCATATAACTTCCACTAAGGTATAAAATAGGAATGCTGCTGAAAATATTTTTACCAGAACAAAAGACAAGGAACTTCATCCTTATATATCTAGGTATAATTATGAAAATTTAGGTACTCACGCTGATAATCCATACTTTTTCAGCAATTCTAACTTCTCCTTATAGGAGCCATCAGTTTTTTTGAGTGACAGTGACAATTCAACTGAATCACTAGGATTAGCACCTTCTTTTGGAACAAATCCATACGATAACAGAAGCTCCCCATTAGATTTTTTTCCATAAGAAATAAACACCTGCATAATTTGATGCAGGCAATCAATTGCAATCTCAGGATTTAAATCAAATGACTATGAGAAAACCTAAATGGTGAAGAATATCATCATCAAACACAGCTCTAATCAGACTAACATTTTATTCGTGAGGCACTAATGCAAATGGCAGAAACTTAATTGTTTTACTCATTCATATGCCATAATGCACTTTAGCAAAGAACAAGGGATATGTGTTTTATTTACTTGGCACTCACTTCTTTAAGTTAATCTAATTTAACAAATTCCAGTCTTTCAATTTATGTTTACCTGCTCACCTGGTTGATAAGGCCGATCTGTCATGAAGACAACTCCCTCTGATGTCTTATCATAATCCAAAAATGTCTCCACCTAGACCAGTGAAAACAAATGAGAGTTAAACTTCACATGGAAAAACTTTAGAGGAATCTAAATATTTTTTGCAAGATAACTTACATCACAACTATGATTCAACATATCAGCCCAGGGAACCAAAGCAACTTTTCCATCCATTGAGGGTAACCGAACCTGCATGGTACAAAGATCATGAATGATTGTTCTGGTAAACAACCATCTGTCTTAAAAATGAAACAACAAAATCAAAGTCTTGTTGAATTAATTGATCGAAAAGACAGAAAAATAAGAAAGCTGTCAGTTTAATAGAGCAAAAATATTGTCATAAAATTATTAATTCTCCTTTCCTGTAGATTAGTTTTCAAATGCTGCAATTTTAGGAGCTATGTTTTTTCAGACCTGACGCATTATGGCATTTTTTTAGTTTTGGACCTCAACTCTTTCAAAATCAGCTCTATTATGACTCACAGGCCATAATCTGTGAATTGAATTATATAGGAAACATGGAAATTCTTAGTAGCTATACTTGAGTTGTACAGAAGAGGCAGACAATGGACTATAATTTGATTTCATTTCATCTACCAGGTTCACTCACCAAGCGAGAGAAAAGAATACCAAATGACCATTTGAAGGACTCTATGTTGAACACCTGTAAGTTATACAAATAACATAATCAGATCATAACCAGGTTATTGAAACAAAAGTCTATGGTTTTCTTGAACTATTAACTGTCATCCCTTGTTTAATGTAAGATAATTACCTCTTCGGGGAATAAATCAGGGTATTTGGAAAATATCCTTAGCCTTAAATCATTGTATCTGGAGAATAAAAGGGAAGTATTTATGAAAAGACGCAGGATTATTCAATCAAGAAAGCACATTAGATTGATGCTTGAAGAAAAATGACAAACAACAAAATCCTCAAAAAATAAATAGAAGGTACAAACAACTGGTCCATACGTTCCAATAACATTATTAATCCTTTCAATTGCTCTCTCCCTAATCTGTGAAGCTTCCAAGTAGCGATCTAGTTCTGCTTGCGACCTGAAATGACATAAATGCCTCTCTTGTATAGACATAAGGAAGGGGAATGAAAACAAAAAGAAAAATTAAAGTTTATATTTACTGAAATCAAAATGATACTTTTAGAAAGGCTTGTAATCTATAAATCTTAAATGCATGAAATGTTCCATTTTTGGATAGGCTGATGTTGGAGAAATTGTTGTAAAGTAGTCTCATCATGTCCATTTCTCCAATATGGTTGTAAAGTAGAATAGCATTTCAAACCCAATTTGTTTCCTCACTCTTCAGTATTCATTTTTCTCATCTTTCCTGAACAAGATCTCGAAAGATTTCATCAAAAGAACAACTCATTTACCAGTAAAGAAGTGAGTAAGGTTGACGAGGTAAGGCCGATATATAATTGCTCCATCTTGAAGATTCCATGAGGCTAGCTTCACTTATGAGGTAAGTTGCAATCAATGGCCAATCTGGCACTGAATTTTTCTTCAGTACTTTACCAGCCTCTGGGCAGCTCCACTCCTGACAACCAGAAGACACACCAAACAAAAGCATAAGCAAACAACTGATCCAAATTCATATACTGTATCAACAAAGTATAACCACAAATTTTCAGTAGAGATTTTAAAAAGCTTCCATTTCCTATATCAGTGAAAAACATCATTTCAGGGAACACCAGAGTAAAAATAACAAGCAACGCAATCAAGTTTGATGGTACTTCACAGAGTGTCAAATTTTAGTAAGAGCTGAACAAAGAGACACATTCTATTGACACCGACAATATAGTATTAACTACGACAAAACTAGATACAATACCAAAAATGATATTGTACTCGAATAAAAATTGGACACAAAATATAAAACCGGTCAAGTGCCAAATTTAGTTACCAAGATGAAATTGATAGCCACATTGAAGGTCTGTAGCAGTTGGCTACCAATATCCAGCCAGTTTGTTTTGCATTTCCAGCTTTTGTAACTGAGTTTCACCGTTTTCAAAGCACATCAATAGTGGCTTTTTCAAAGTACAAGATTCCCAGTTCCTATAAACTGAGTTTCCAAACGGTGAATGGTTCCAAAGAATCCAAACAAACCCAAAGAGCCTATTTGGAAAATAGTTGAAACAGAATTGTCACGCTTTTCAATGCACAAGAACCACATTAGCATCACGTTTTTCCGGGCAAAGTTTTATCAAATAAGCAAAACTTGGTCATCAACACTGATACAAACAGGCTGGAAATATAACACTTGGACAGTTTTGATTTGAATATTGTATCTAAGTTTTGTCCACATAACTAAAGGTTATTCTGGTAATTTCCCAAGTATACCAATTCAAACGGAAACTTAAATAAACTAAAAATGGTGGTAATACCCACATAGTCACATACATAAACTAGACTACTAAAATTAATAATATATTTCAATTCCTCTACTTTCTATTTACTTTGAATTAAAGTGAGGGAAAGGAAGAAGAAAGGGGTTACAGAATCTGCGGTTATGACAAGGGAGGGAGGCACAAAGAGGAGTTTCTCCCCTTTCCTTATATTCTTCAACGCAACAAGTCCTCTCTCTCCCACATCCACTCTTTCTATGCCCATCTTCTGCGGTGGAAGGCCAGACTCAGACAGCCACCTCTGCAAAGCTGATGCATTCTCCAATGAGTCAATCTCACACCCCCAAGGAATCGTTTCCATAACTGAGCCTTGAGTGGCACCACTTGCAGACACTGAGCAGTGAATTTGGTGGCGCTTTCGTCGCATGGTTAGTTGAGGTTGACACACATGATGCGTTCTCTGGATCCTCGGGCTATAACATGGAACAAGAGTGCTGTTCATTATTCTTGATGCTTCAGCCATGTTTCTCTTTCAACACACACACCAACACAACCTTACCCTATCTGCTGAAACTTTAGAGCAACTTAGCTACGGAGGGATGGTGCTAAGTTACAGTTGCGCCACGTGTGGTCCCAATCCCAAGTTTGATTTAAGATTTCTTTAACGTATTTTAAATGTGTAATTTTCATAATAATGTACAAAAAATATAAAGAAAAAATCAAGTAAAGATGATAGTTCAAAGCAGAAGAGAGAGAAATTGATTGAAAATAAAATACTATTTTTATTTTTTTAATAATTAACTACTAAAATAATTTTAAAATCAAATTATTTTTCTATTTGACTTTTTTTCATCATTCCAAATTTAGTTTTGCATTTTAATGAGATAAACATATTTTTTATTTTTTAAATATTTTTGTATTATGACCAAATAAAATTTAAAAAGTAATGATTTTATTTATATAATATATTAAATTTATTAAAAAATATTTTAAATTATTTGATATATATATATATATAAGATAAGATCTCCTTATATTAATGTACGTCTAAATATTCTTATAATAAATTTAAACTTTTTATTTAACTTATATTTAACAAGTTATAATTTATTACTTCACGTTAAATATAAGTTAAATAAAAAATTCAGATTAAATGTAAAAAATTTTAGACTTAATGTAAAATATATATATATATATATATATGAAACTTGTTAAATTTTTTCAAGACAATTTTAACTTTACTTTCTACTATTACATCTTTTCTTCAACGTATTTTAAAAGTATATTTAAATTATACATTTATATTAAAATATGTATGTTTTTATAATAATGTACAAGAAATATGTAAAAAAAAAAAAAAAAGTAGAGATGATAGTTCAAAGTAGAGGAGAGAGAAATTGATTAAAAATAAAATATTATAAATAATTCTTTTAATAAGTAAGAACTAAATATAAATATTTAGACTTTATATATTATTTTAATGTTTTTTAATAATTAATTATTAAAATAATTTAAAAATCAAATTATTTTTTAGAGACTTTTCTTTTATCATATGCAATTAGTTTTGCATTTTAGAAAGATGAAACTGATTTTTTTATTTTTTAAACATTTTCGTACTTTAAGAAGGTAAAATTGAAAAAGTAATAAAATGTATTAAAATTTTAGATAAATTTGTCTATATAGCATATAGAATTCATTAAAATAATATTTTAAATTATTTTATATATATAAAATATGAAACTTATTCAATTTTTTGAGACAACTTAGACTTTGTATTCTACTACTGCATCATTTCTCTCTCTTTTTCTCATGTATTGCTTATTGTTTCTTAATTGTTTCAATGCTTCACTCATCATTTTCTATGTCTCCTTTTCTAAATTTAAACTAATTTCAAAATCATGTTGAAATGGAAAACTTAATCATGCTGAGCTTGTTAGTCTTTCACATTAATTTGGCAGTGGCAAATAAAATTAGTATAATAAATTTATAATATTAAAGTTATAATAATATAACAAATATTTTTAATAAGGTTTTACTATTTTTAGTTTTTAGATTTAATTAAAAAGAAAATTATTTTTTTAATTATATTAAATTTTCATTATTTTTAAAAACTAAAAATAAATAAAAGGAAAACTATAATAGACACAGCTCACAATTAAATTCTTGTTACTTTTAAATGATAAAAAAATAAAAAAAAAGAACCATAAATAATAGACATAACTCATACTTTAATACTATATTTGAAAATTATGTTTAGAAGGAAAAAAGAAGAAAAAAGAGGGATTAGGAAGAGCTAATCATTATTTGTGTATCGGATAGGGCACTACTTGGTCCTACTCATAGAAAGAGGAAATCGAGTACCTATTTGGCGTACGAAGAACGGGTAACTCTTAAGGCACATTAATTATAAATTAATAAACAATTAAATCTATTTAGATAAAAAACTAAGAATATTATCAGCTTAATTATCAGGCTAAGAATAGGGTTGACCCACAAGGCCCGTTAGCCCATAATATCTCCTATAAAAGGAAAGTAAGAGGTACAGGTAAGTGGTTGACTTTTGAATATTGAATAGTATTTACTACAGAGAACCGAGACCTGACTTCAACATCGGAGTGCCTTTTGCACGTACCCTCCCCATGTCAGCAACGTATGGAAGGACGTCATCCTACCCAGGCAGAGATCAGAAGATTAGTGTTTTCCTAACAAGATTATTTTGGCGCCAACCGTGGGGCACGATTTGCCTTGCATTTTCAATCATCATGGTACTGACAAGAAGCCAACAGGAGGGACAGAATTATCAAGGAGGAACTTCTCATCAACAGGAAGATGTGATACCCAACCAACTGATCCCTGAAGTTTTGGCTGAAAGGGGGGGAGATGAAACCCTTTTTTCTGTAGTAAGATAGCTCCAGACTGAGATGAGAGAAAGAGACGCTCTTGAGATGTCGGCCTTAAGGAAGAAGAACGCTAACTTAAGGGAGGAAATTAAAACCCATATACCCTCTCAGACTACTCCTTCCGCTCAAGAGCAGGGAGAATCCTCGGTACTGCAAGAAAAACCAAAGGGAACAACACAAATTGGAACCCCTACTGAACGGGATGATGTCTCAAGTTGGAGCCTTTTTATTCAGCCTATCCTGGAGGCCAAGTTACCTGATAACTGGAGAGGTTTAACGTTAGAAAAGTATGATGAGACATTTGATCTAGGAGACATTTGGATATTTTCACAACTTAAGTCAGCCTGTATACAGAAAATGATGCCTTGTTATGCAGGATATTTTCCACTTCCCTTATGGGACCAGCACTTAGCTGGTTTACCAGGTTACCCCCCTCGTCCATTGATTCATTCGCAAACTTGACCAGACGATTCAACCTTCAGTTTGCTGCAAGCCGTCCCCACCCTCTAACATATTTGGCACAAGTCAACATCCGTCAGGAAAAAAGAGAGACGCTTAGAACATTCATGGAACGCTTTGGCAAAGTTGCATTATCAATCCACAATTTGGAGCCAACAATGGCAATGCACCATCTCACTACAGCCCTAAAATCAGGCCCTTTCATTAATAGTATTTGCAAAAAGCCACCAATGGATTTGGATGAACTGAGAAGCCGAGCTGCTAAGTACATGCAGATGGAAGACTTGGCCGAATACCAAAATCAGGTGCGACTGGAACAGGGTTCCAACTCAAAAGAAGCAGACAAAAGAGAAGCTAGGCAAGTAAACAAGGATCGAATGAGTGATGTTAAAAGACCACCCAGAGGACCTAAGTATCCTTCTTATACAACCCTCAATACCAATCGGTCTAGGGTGCTCAACCAAACTCTGGCAACAGAGACACTGACCATGCCTAGGCGTGCCAACACTCCCCTCAGGCAGACAAATCCAAGTCTTGTCAATATCATAGAAATAGAGGGTATACCACCGAGGAATGCACGGCCTTGAAGGACCACATCGAGGATTTGATTAAAGAAGGGAATTTGCAGGGTTTTGTACAGACAAAACCCCTCGGTCATTCTGAAAGAAGTAGAGACCGTTACCCTGACCCACTAAGAAGATACAATGACAATAAGCTTGAACGACAACGTAGCCGGTCAAGAGAACCTCCGGTCAAGCGATATGATGAGCGTGAAAAATATCCCAAGAGGATTATCAACACTATAGCTGGTGGGTTCGCTGGAGGAGGACCGACTAACTCAGCTAGAAAAAGGCATCTGAGATAGGTTCGATATGTGAATAACATATCATTACGCAGCAGAATCTGAATCCCTTCCATCACATTCACTGATGAAGATTTCCAAGGAGTGGATTCGGTTCAGGATGATCCCATGGTCAAAAGTGTCAATATCCTTAACTGCACAGTCTGAAAAACCCTAATTGACCAAGGGAGCTCGACTGACATCCTGTACTGGAGTATGTTCAAACAACTGGGGTTACTAAAGGAAGAGTTGAAAGAGTATCATGAGCCACTGGTCAAATTTTTGGGAGAACGAGTTGAGACATGTGGCTGTATCGATCTCTACACCCTGTTCAGATTAGAAAACGAAGGAAAATGCATCAAGGTCACTTATCTGGTGGTGCATGCAAACACTTCGTACAATATACTACTCGGTCGACCATCGCTTAATAAATTGAAAGCCATAGTGTCCACTCTTCACTTGGCTATGAAATTTTCATCTGACAAAGGCTGAATTTTTACCATTCATGCTGACCAAAAGGTGGCCAGAGAGTGTTATTTTGCAAGCCTACGGGTAAAGCCACTTCAGGAGAGCAGACAAGATGTTAATATAGTATTCCCTTGGTCAGGAGCGGATCTGGATATCAAACTTGATCTAAGAATAGATGAGGGATATCGGGTTGAGCCTAATAAAAACAAGCAACCTTTCCAGCTAGGAAAGAAGCCCGAACAGGTTACCTATCTGGGAACTGGTTTGTCTAAGGAAGACCAGATAAATCTTCAGAATGTATTGATAAGAAATGCCGAATTGTTTGCTTGGTCGGCCTCTGATATGTCAGGAATAGACCCTGGATTTTTTTGTCATCATTTGTCAATTTACAGGGGAGGGAGACCGATAACACAAAAAAAGAGGAAGATTAGAGGTGATTGAGCGAAAGCGGTCAAGAAGGAGACTAGCAAACTGCTACAAGTTGGCTTTATCCGAGAAGTAAGATACTCCACCTGGTTGGCCAATGTAGTCATGGTCAAAAAGGCCAATGGCAAATGGTGAATGTGCACTGACTTCACGGACCGCAACAAGGTATGCCCAAAAGACGCTTATCCTCTTCCAAACATCGACACCTTAGTGGACGGTGCAGTCGGCCACACAATACTTAGTTTCTTGGACGCATACTCTTGATATAATCAGATCCGGATGTATCCCCCGGATGAGGAAAAGATGGCATTTATCATACTTAGCGAATTTCTGTTACCAAGTAATGTCTTTCGGTCTGAAAAATGCAAGGGCAACTTATCAAAGGCTGATGAATAAAATTTTTGAAAAACAAATAGGGAAATCCATGGAGGTATACATCGACGACATGGTGGTCAAATTATTTTCCTTGGAACACCATCTCGCTCATCTAAAGGATGTATTCGGCGAAGCCAGGCAACATGGGATGCGATTTAATCCTGAGAAGTGCACATTTGCAGTAGCCGGGGGCAAATTCCTGGGGTTTATGCTGTTAGAAAGAGGGATCCAGGAAAATCCTGACAAGTGCCAAGCCATCATTGAAATGACTAGTCCTCGGAATGTCAAGGAGATCCAAAGACTTGCCGGCCAGATTGCTGCCCTTGCCAGATTTCTGCCCATAATGGCAGAAAGGTCTCGGCCTTTCATTGATTTGCTAAAGAAATCGCAAAAATTTGTTTGGTCCGATGAATGCGAGGCCGCCTTTCTCCAGTATAAAAACATGTTAGCAGCACTGCCTCTGTTGATAAAACCAAAACCAGGATAGGATATGATTATTTACTTGGCTGTATTAGAAAATGCAATTAGCTCGGTCTTATTACAAGAAACACCTGAACCGACTCCAGTATACTTCATCAGCCGAACGCTCCAAAGTGCCAAAACCTGATATCAGTTGATGGAGAAGATAGTCTTGGCTCTAATACACACAGCTCGTCGGCTAAGACATTACTTCCAAAGTCACCGGGTTGTCGTATGTACTGACTGCCCAATGGCCAAAATTTTGAGAAAACCAGAGTTAGCTGGTCTGTTAGTGGCATGGACAATCGAGTTATCCCAATTTGATATCCATTTTGAAAACCAACGCCCTCTTAAAGCTCAGGTGCTTGCAGATTTTGTCAATGAGTTCACCACCCAGAAGCAGACCAGCACAGATATGTGGAACCTACATGTAGATAGATTGTCAAACCGATAAGGTTGTGGAGCAAGAATTATACTAGAAGAATCGAACATCATAATGATTGAACAGTCCATTCGGTTTGGATTCAAAGCATCCAACAATCAGTCCGAGTATGAGGCACTGCTAGCCGGCCTCAGCCTGGCAAAGGAAATTGGAGTCAAACGCATCACTTGTTAGAGTGATTCTAAGGTAGTGGCCGAACAGGTCAATGGAACTTTTCAGGGGAAGGACTCGGTTATGCTCCAATACTACTAGGAATTCAAGAATATAGAAGAGGAATTTGACGAGGTACACGTTCAGTACACACCGAGGACCATGAATGAACAAGCCGATAAGCTTGCTAGGCTGGCTAGCCAAAGGAAACTAGGGCAATTACAAAGTGTGATTCATCAGGAGATCCCTAAACCAAGCATTTCTAAATAAGAGTACATGGACATAGAAAATATGCCTTAAAATTGGATGACCTCAATTATCCAGTATCTTACCGACAGCAGCCTGCCAAATGATCCGGCCTCGGCTAAGAAAATAAGAATGCAAGCAGCCAAGTACATCATTCCCGATAAAGAACTATATACAAGAGGAATTTCAACACCCATGTTGAAATGTCTTGATGAGGATCAGGCCAGTTATGTCATGAGGGAAATTCATGAAGGCATTTGTGGTACCCATTTGGGTGAACAAACCATGGCAGCTAAGATTCTGAGAGCCGGATACTTCTGGCTGACACTATCCAAAGACTGCGACATCTTTGTAAAGAAATGCATTCCCTGTCAACAACACGGTCCTCATATACACCAACATGCCAACACCTTTCATCCCATCAGTGCTCCCTAGCCCTTTGCCATTTGGGGAATGGACCTTCTCGGCCCTTTTTCCTTGGCAAAAGGGCAATGTAAATTCCTGATTGTTGCTGTGGACTACTTTACCAAGTGGATTGAAGCAGAGCCACTTGCCACCTTCACGGCCAACAATGTACAAAAGTTCACTTGGAAAAAAATCATCACTCGTTTCGGTCTTCCTCATGCCTTAATCACAAATAATGGTTTACAGTTCACAGATCGATGATTTAATGAATTTTTGGAAGGGCTTCAAATCAAACACATAGTCACATCTGTTGAACATCCTCAGACTAATGGACAGGCCAAGGCTACAAACAAGGTCATCTTACATGAACTTAAACGAAGATTGGGTTCAGCAAAAGGAGAATAGGCAGAAAAATTACTCGAAATCTTATAGGCTTATCGATGTACGCCACCAACAACCACCTAGGAGACACCTTTTCGGTTAATCTATGGTACTGATGCCATGGTGTTGGTCGAGATTGGAGAGCTATCATTTCGAAGACAACACTTTGACGAATCAGCTAACGACGAATCCCTAGCCATCCACCTAGAATTATTGGATGAAGTACGCGATCAAGTAGCGATAGTGGCTGAGGCCAACAAAAGGATAATGGCAAGGAAGTTCAATTCAAAAATTAACCTAAGACAATTCTATGTTAATGACTTGGTGTGGCGAGTAACAGGAGAAGCACGTCAGGACTGACGGGAAGAGAAGTTGGCTGCTAATTGGGAAGGACCCTTTTGGGTAATGGCACGACTAGACAATGGGTCATACAAGCTAGAGACACTCGAAGGGAAAACAATACCGAGAACTTGGAACAGCACACATTTAAAGCATTATTTCAGTTAGATATTTGTAATATGTAATCAGTGCACTCTTTTCCTCACCCAGGTTTTGTCCTCTTAAAAGAATGTGAAAAGGGGTTTTCCTGGAAAGGTTTTTAACGAGGCACATTATCAATAAAATACTTCTTCTACAGCTATTTGGTTATCTTGACTCTCACTTAAATTCCCTTCTGAGTACCCCTACTCAGTCAAGGATGATTTATTTATTAAAATTTCCTCCTGAGTACCTCTACTCAGCTAAGGATAAATAAATTATTAAAATTCCCTCCCAAGTATTTCTACTTGGCCAAGGTTGAATTAATTAATTCCCTCCCGAGTACCCCTACTCGGTCAAAGATGAATCATTTATTAACATTCCCTCCCAGGTACCCTTATTCAGTGAAGGATGAATCATTTATTAAATTTCCCTCCCGAGTACCTCTACTCGGCCAAGGACGAATAAATTATTAAAATTCCCTCTCAAGTACTTCTACTTGGCCAAGGTTGAATTAATTAATTCCCTCCCGAGTACCCCTACTTGGTCAAAGATGAATCATTTATCTTGGTCAAAGATGAATCATTTATTAACATTCCCTCCCGAGTACTCCTACTCGGTCAAGGATGAATCATTTATTAAATTTCGCTCCTGAGTACCTTTACTCGGCCAAGGATAAATAAATTATTAAAATTTCCTCCTAAGTACTTATACTTGGCCAAGGTTGAATTAATTAATTCCCTGACGAGTACCCCTACTCGGTCAAGGATGAATCATTTATTAAAATTTCCTCTTAAGTACTTCTACTTGGCCAAGGATGAATTAATTATTTCCCTACCGGGTACCCTGTACTCGGCCAAGGACGAATCAACTATTAAATTTTCCTCCCAAATACTCTTACTCGGCCAAGAAGGAATAAATAGTACCCTCTCGAGTACCCCTGTTTGGTCAAGGATGTATCAAATATTCAATTACCCCCCGGATACCTCTATTCGGTAAAGGACGAATCAATTATTATATACCTTAGCAAGAAAATCTCTATTCAGTATTCGATATTATCAAAAGATTTCGTTATATCAGTTAATTGATTCTACCTAATTGGTTGAAGTCATTGTTGTTCATAAAAATATTAGTAGTTGGCTAATAATAAGACAAGGAATCAAAAAAAAAAATTTGGTATTCATTTGCCGATAAGCATTACAAAAAATTAGGCACTATCGGCCTCCTGTTTACAAAAAAGAGAACAAAAACCTACATCCCCCCTTCGGTGTCTTGATGGGTCGGGGCATCCTCTTCAACGGGGTTCAAGAGTTGGCTTGGTGCCAAGGCATCAGGTTCCACCTCCTCATCAACTTCATCATATGGTAGGAACTTCCCACCAAAGAAGTCCCTAGTTAGGTCAAAATTGAAGCCTGAGGGGATTTGGCAGAACTCAACAGCTTGGCGGACAACATGATTGAAATCGGCTTCGGGCTCCACAACAATTTTAATATTACTCTCGTCGATCAAAGCCTTCAGCTCGGTTTCAGACTTTTGCTTCTCCTTGTCCAATTCCAAGCCCTTAGCCTCCAACTCCAAACTCTTGGCCTTAAGCTCTAAGTTTTTAGCCTCTAGCGCCTCCTTGGTGGCACGCAGTCGATTCCCCATAATATAAAAGTGCTCTTTCAGTTGAACAACTTCTTCCTCCAATGACTTATTGGTCTCGACCAAGTTTGACCGGACCTCTTCACTCTGTGCAAGCGCCTGTTCGGAGGAAGAGAGTCGGCTTTGGACCCTTTCAAACTCTTGCAGGGGTTCCAAAGCAAAGTTGCGTACCATCACCATGGTCCAAGCCTGGAATTCGCAATACCAGTGCCAGCAAGTCCTGTAGGTCTGTAATGATCGAATTGATTTGTCGTTATGTTTAAAAGATTTGTCACAAATCCTCATCAAAATTTAAACAACTTAATGTAGTACTAGGGTTATCTTAGATTGTCTCCCGTGAACATTGGCTATTAATCTTCATTAAAAATGTTGAAGGCATTAACCGAATAAACAATTAAAATGGGGGATTTTGTGGTTTCAAATCAATATAAAGAACAACAAGCAAACAAGTTTAATTAATTAAAACAATAGAAAGTAGCAATCCTTGGTTCACCTACATAGATTCTATCCTCATTCCACTCAAAATTTAACACTCATCCTCTCTTCCATGAATTAGGTTAATTTAACAAGCAAAAATCAACCTTATGGTCCCAACAAAATTACGCAATTTGTTAGGCTCTAATCCCTCATCCCAAGATTACGGAACCTTAGAATTAAACCAAGGATTAAGCATTCCCTAGTTTAGAATCTCCTTAAAATGAATTTGGGTTAATTAAGCAATATCCCCCGCATTCACCATTAATTCAATTCAAGAGACAAGGAAGAAGTAATTCATGTAAAGAAAGGAGTTATATTATCATTAAAATCAAGTAACTCAAGAATCCATGTGAACTCACCAAGGATTACACAAAATTTAGCCCTCCATGGAAGTAGGGGTCAAAAATGCAAGTTGGAAATGCAGAAAACTCATTGGCATTAATGTAAAAGTAAGGGAAATGAGAAACCAAACCTTAGGTTGGACCCTTGGCTGTCACCCAAGGTTGCCCTAAGCTTTGGAAAATCATCCTAATTTAGTAATGAAAAGAAAAGGTATGAAAAATGTAAGAAGTTCCAACCCTAATTTGGTAAAAATCTATTTATACTAAGGTAGGCGCCCTCCAAAGTGATCACTATGAATCTTCAGAGTAAACATGCGCAGCATCAGTGAATTTTGGGCTCTCTGGAGTGTTCACTATGAACTTAGAATCAAGAACCAAGAATCAAGAACAGCTAGAGGTTGATCTAGGAAAACTTCCTCCACATTAGACTCAAGTGTAGGATTCTCATGGAAAGACTTTAGGTGATGGCCATTCACTTTAAAAACCTTGTTTGTGGATTCATTTTTCACCTCCACTGCTTCATAGGGAGAAATGGAAGTCACAATGAAAGGTCCGATCCACCTAGATCTGAGTTTTCCAGGCATGAGCTTCAAATGGGAATTGAACAGCAAAACCTTTTGACCTATGAAAAACTCCTTTCTTGCTATCCTTCTGTCATGAAAGGTCTCTGTTTTCTCGTTATAAATTCTAGAGTTTTCATATGCTTCAAGGTGAAGTTCTTCTAATTCTTGCAAGTACAGTTTCCTTTGTTCCCCAGCTTTGTCTAGGTCCATATTGCAAGCTCGCACTGCCCAATAAGCACGATGTTCTACTTCCACTGAGAGGTGGCAGACTTTTCCATAGACAATTCTGTAAGGTGACATTCCCAAAGGAGCCTTGTATGCTGTTCTATGGGCCCAAAGAGCATCATCAAGACGCTTGCTCCAGTCTTTCCTATTTGGCTGAACAATCCTTTCCAAGATTTTCTTAATTTCTTTGTTGGAGAGCTCAGCCTGCCCATTGGTCTAGGGGTGATAAGATGTGGATACTTTGTGCACTACTCCATACTTTCTTAGTATAGTCTCAATGGTTCTATTGCAGAAGTGGGTACCCTGGTCACTAATCAAGCTTGAGGCACTCCAAACTTACAAAACAAATGAGTACGCACAAAATATGCAACCACTCTTGAATCATTAGTTCTTGTGGGCTTAGCCTTTACCCACTTAGAGACATAGTCCACAGCAAGCAAAATATATAAGAAACCAAAGGAAGGAGGAAAAGGACCCATGAAGTCTATACCCTAAACGTCGAATACATCACAGTATAAAATAGATTGTGAAGGCATTTCATGCTTCAAGGTGATTACCCCTCCAGTTCTTTGGCATTTCTCACATGTTGAACACACTTGGCAAGAGTCCTTGAAGATTGTAGGCCAATAAAAACCTACATCCAGTACTTTCCTTGCAGTCCTTTGGGGCCCAAGGTGGCCTCCTACAGTGGATGCATGGCAGAAATGTAAAACTGACGCAGCTTCTTCCTCAGGAATGCACCCCTTAATCACTTGATCATTACAGAACTTCCACAAATAGGGGTCATCCCAGAGGTAAAGCTTGGCATCATTCTTGGTTTTTTCCTTTTTACTCCTTGGGGCATCTATTGGAAAAACTCCTGCAACTAAAAAGTTTACAATGTCAGCAAACCAAGGCAACTTTGAAGTACACAACTCTAATAGTTGCTTATCAGGGAAATCATCTTTTAGAGGAGTGAGTTCAAGGACTCCCTCTATCCTGCTCAAATGATCTGTCACCAAATTTTGTTCTCCACTTCTATCCTTTATGTCCAAATTAAATTCTTGAAGTAGAAGCATCCACCTTATTAGCCTTGGCTTCGAATCTGTCTTTTTCAAAAGAAACTTGAGAGCAGAATGATTAGTAAACACCACAACTTTTGACCCTAGCAAGTATGATCTAAATTTATCTAAAGCAAATAATATGGTCAATAATTCCTTTTCAGTTATGGTATAGTTACTCTGTGCAGGATCCAAAGTCCTAGATGCATAATAAATGACATGTGGATCCTTACCAAACTGTTGTGCTAAGACAACGCCCACAGCAAAATTGGATGCGTCACATATGAGCTCGAATGGAAGTGTCCAATTTGGTGGCTGAATGATGGGAGTTGTGGTCAAGGTTGTCTTTAGGCAATTAAACACCTCCTTGCACTTGGCTCCAAACTCAAAATCAATATCTTTCTACAGTAACTTAGAAAGAGGAAGGGCTATCTTGGAAAAATCCTTGATAAAACGCCTGTAGAAACCTGCATGGCCAAGACATGCACGCACTTCTCGCACACAAGAGGGGTAAGAAAGCTGCGAAATGACATTAAGCTTAGCAGGATCTACCTTAATTCCCTTCTTAGATATTATATGTCCTAAGACTACCCCCTGCCTAACCATAAAATGACATTTCTCAAAGTTCAAAACAAGGTTAGTCTCTATACATCTTTGTAAAACTATATCCAAGTTTCCTAAGCATGCAAAAAATGATGACCCATAAACAGTGAAGTCATCCATGAAGACTTCAATACAATGCTCAACCAAATCAGAAAATATGATCAGCATGCATCTTTGAAATGTACCGGGAGCATTGCAAAGCCCGAATGACATTCTCCTATATGCAAATGTACCGAATGGGCATGTAAAAGTGGTCTTCTCCTGATCCTCAGGAGCTATGCATATTTGAAAATAACCAGAGAATCCATCTAGGAAACAGTAGTGAGATTTACCTGCCAGGCGCTCCAGCATCTGATCAATGAAAGGTAAAGGAAAGTGGTCTTTCTTGGTCGCCTGATTGAGCTTCCTGTAATCAATACAGACTCTTCAGCAGTTCTGCACTCTAGTGGTCAAGAGCTCATCCTTCTCAGTCTTCACCACTGTAATCCCTGACTTTTTGGGCACCACCTGCATTGGACTCACCCATGTGCTATCTGATATCAGGTAGATGATGCCTGCCTAGAGTAGTTTGGTGATCTCCTTCTTCACCACCCCCAATATGATCGGATTTACCCTCCTCTGGGGCTGTCTCACTGGCTTGGATCATTCTTCCAACAAAATTCGGTGCATGCACAGGGAAAGGGTTGATTCCAGGGATGTCAGCCAAGGTCCATCCAATAGCCTTTCTATGCTTCTGGATCACATCGAGCAACTGCTCCTCTTGGTCCTTATCAAGCTCAGTGGATATGATCACAGGGAGCTTCTCATCTGCTTCTAAATAAGCATATTTTAAATGCTCAAGTAAGGATTTAAGCTCCAAGGTGGGAGGCTGCTCAACTGAAGGAGGTGGTTTAGCACTCTCATTTGAAATGATCTCTGCAACATTTAAATCATAAGGGTTAGATTCAAGTATACTTGATGTACTCAATGAACCACATTCTATCCCTTTTGACTTTTCAATGTTTAGAAGTTGCAAAATCTAAATCTAGAAAATTAGCAATACAAATATCACACAAAGATGAATTAGTACAATATTCACAAATTTTAGTATCTATTGTATCTACACAATTAGAAAAATTAAAGAAAGAGTCTCCTAAAAATTCAACAAAACTATCATCTATCAAGCTATCAAGAACATCAATGTGGAAAATTGAATGCTCTTCAAGTGAGTGCTTCATACTATCCAGTATGTTGAAGCGAACCACACTCTCTCCAAATTCCATAGTGAGAGTTCCAGCATGCACATCAATCTTGGTCTTGGCTGTCTTTAAGAATGGCCTCCCCAAGATGATAGGTGCAGCTCCTTTTATTGGCTCTTCTTCTTGCATGTCCAAGATGTAAAAGTCAGTAGGAAAGATCAAGTCATTCACTCTCACTAGAATATCCTCCACTAGGCCGGCTGGATTAGTGTTGCTTTTGTTTGCCAGCTGGATAATGACACTTGTGGGCTACAATGGTCCAAGAGACAAAGATGTGAAGATAGATAAAGGCATAACATTAAAAGATGCACCTAAATCAAGCATGGCATTATCTATCCTATTATTGCCTATAATACAAGGAATAGTAAATGTCCCTGGATCTTTGCATTTCTCAGGCATGGAAGTTTTCTACCTCTCAAAAAGGGCTGATACATTTCTCCCCATGTTCACTCTTTCATTACCCTTTAGTCACCTTCTATGAGTGCACAAGTCCTTAAGGAATTTAGCATACTTTGGGATTTGCTTGATAGCATCTAGCAAGGGGATATTGACTTCAACCTTTCTGAAGGTATCTAGAATTTCTTTGTCAACCTCTTCTTGCTTCTTGCTGGGCTGAACCATTCTTTAAGGGAAGGGAATAGGAATAGACCTCTCTTCTTTGTCTACCACTTTTGGTTGACATGGTGTGGGCATAGGTGCAGGCTGCTCTTGGCTCTTAATCTCTCCTCTTCCACCTTCTGCAGCTAAAGTGCAACTAGGATTCTTCTCTTTAGGCATCTCTGGCTCTTGTATCACCTTACCAGATCTCAAGGTAATGACACTCACATTCTTTGGGTTTGTTACAATTTGTGCAGGGAGATTGCCTGAGCCTTGAGATTGAAGTTGATTCAGGGATGAAGCAAGTTGACTCATTTAATTCTCCAAGGTCTTGATGCTTGCTTGAGTGTGTTGCTGGAAAGCCTAACTTTGTTGTTGGAAATTGAGATTATTCATAGTGAGTTGCTTCACAAGGTCTTCCAAGGATGACTCACTCTTTTGTGGTGCAGGAGCTAGTGAAGAGGATGCTTGATGGTGCTGCTGAGATGAAGATGATGGATGGTGATGTTGCTGGACTGAATATGGCTTGCTTTGTCTAGCTTGATGCGGTTGGAAATGGTTGTTGATTGGTTGGCTAGAGCCTTGATGCTGTGCATTTCCTCCCCACGTTAAGTTAGTATGGTTCCTCCAACCAGGATTATATTTATTAGAAGATAAATCTCAGCTTTGTTGTTGCTGCGGGCTGAAAAGGAAATTTATTAGCAAAAATATTAGCAGCATAAGCTTGAGGATTACCTTCTGAAGGTTCAGTTTCTTACAATGTGGGGCAACTATCAGTGAAGTGATCCGTAAAGAGATCCCACAAAGCATGGCTGGAATGGATTGAGGCAGAGGTGTATATGCAGTAGAATTCTTTTGGATGGATGCCAACTGTTTTACCATAGAAGCTAACTCATTTAGCTTATGCTCTAGCTTGTGTGAATCTGAAGTTTGAATTTCATTGACACTCCTGGACATGATAGAATTTTGCCTTGTAGCAAACTATTGAGAGTTAGCTGCCATTTTCTTAATTAGGTTTCTAGCGGTTGCGGAAGTTTTATCAACTAGGGCTTCTCCCCTAGCTGCGTCGATCATGCTCCTATCCATTGGGTGTAAGCCCTCATTGAAGTATTGGAATGGGAGCTGGTCACTTATCTGATGATGGGGGCAGCTAGCACAAAGTCTCTTGAAATGCTCCCAATATTCATACAAACTTTCTCTCTCCAGTTGCCTAATACCACATATTTCCTTTCTTATTGAGGCGGCCCTTGAGGCAGGGAAAAATTTTTCCAGGAACAATCTCTTGAGGGAATCCCAACTTGTAATAGAGCCAGGTGGAAGATAATACAGCCAATCGTTAGCCAAATCCATAAGAGAGGATGGAAAAGCCTTCAATTTCACATGCTCTTCAGGCACACCTTGTGGTCTTATTTTAGAGCAAACAATATCGAATTCTTTGAGGTGTTAATGTAGATCTTCACCTGCAAGACCATGAAATTTAGGCAAAAGATGGATTAGGCCAGTTTTAAGAACAAAAGGGGCATCCACATCTGGGTATTGGATGCACAAAGTCTGGTAAGTCACGTCCAGTGCAGCAAGCTCCTTAAGTGTCAGGTCATTTTCTGCTATTTCTAAAGGCTCAGGATTTAAAGAATGCAGAGAAGAATATATGGAAGATGGAGAAGATGATTCTTCAGTATGTGCAAAGTTTTGTCTATTAAGGTTCCTAAGATTCTTACGGAATGTCCTATCAATTTCAGTATCTGGAGGATATAAATCTCCCGAATTTGATCTGGTCATTCATTAGGAATTAGCTATGGAAATTGAAAAGAATTGAATGAATGAAGTACTAAAGTGCAGATTATGAAGGAAACTATTATGTAGAAAAATTAAATACAATGTGCAATGAAAATGAAACAAAAGAGTGTGCGGTCCTATTGATTAAATTCTGCAGAATTATGCAGCAGAAATAGGGCAATTATGCAACAAACGAAAATGCAATGCAACAAACTAAATTGCAGAAATCAGAATTCACAAAATGCAGAAAACAACAATTGGTTGTACCTAAATGCAAGATATCTCTACTTACTTATGAAACTACAACTATACTAAAGTATTCACAATGCAAAAGTTAAAAGAGAATTCACTAAACATGCAAAAAACAAAAACAAAAATAGAGCAAATAACATGTTTATGAAAAATCAACACCAATGTTCCCCAGCAACGGCGCCAATTTGATGATCGAATTGATTTGTCGTTATGTTTAAAAGATTTGTTGCAAATCCTCATCAAAATTTAAACAACTTAATGTAGTACTAGGGTTACCCTAGATTGTCTCCCATGAATATTGGCTATTAATCTTCATTAAACATGTTGAAGGCATTAACTGAACAAACAATTAAAATGAGGGGTTTTGTGATTTCAAATCAATATAAAAAATAGCAAGCAAACAAGTTTAATTAATTAAAACAATAGAAAGTAGCAATTCTTGGTTAACCCACATAGATTCTATCCTCATTCCACTTGAATTTTATTACTCATCCTCTCTCCCATGAATTAGGTTAATTTAACAAGCGAAAATCAACCTTATGGTCCCAACAAAATTACGCAATTTGTTAGGCTCTAATCCCTCATCCCAAGATTATGCAACCTTAGAATTAAACCTAGGATTAAGCAATCCCTAGTTTAGAATCTCCTTAAAATGAATTAGGGTTAATTAAGCAATATTCTCCTCATTCACCATTAATTCAATTCAAGAGACAAGAAAATAGTAATTCATGTAAAGAAAGGAGTTATATTATCATTAAAATCAAGGAACTCAAGAATCAATGTGAACTCACCAAGGATTACACAAAATTTAGCCCTCCATGGAAATGGGAGTAAAAAACGCAAGTTGGGAATGCAGAAAACTCATTGGCATTAATGTAAAAGCAAGGGAAATGAGAAACCAAACCTTAGGTTGGACCCTTGGCTGTCACCCAAGGTTGCCCTAAGCTCTAGAAAATCGTCCTAATTTAATAAGGAAGAGAAAAGGTATGCAAAATGTAAGAAGTTCCAACCCTAATTTGGTTAAAATCTATTTATACTAAGGTAGGCGCCCTCCAAAGTGATGACTATGAATCTTCAGAGTAAACACACGTAGCATTAGTAAGTTCTGGGCTCTCTGAAGTGTTCATTATAAAATTAGAAAGTGTTTATGCGCAACTCTTGAAATTTTGCACTCTCTGGAGTGATCACTTTCAACTTTGAAAGTGATTACACGCCGCTTAGTGGATTCTGAGCTCTCTGGAGTGATTACTTTTAACTTTGAAAGTGATCACTTTGGTCCCTTTGCTGAAAGTAGCTTGCTGTAGTGGTTACTATCAATCTTGAAAGTAATTACTTTCACCTCAAATTCCTCAAAATCTAATAATTCTTCAAAATAGGTTTGGGGATTCCTGCCACATTATTCAAATGATTAAAACATGTAAAATAAACTATCTAAATCAATGTAAATTAACCAAAATCTAAGAAACCTATATTATTTAGCCTAATTGGAATGTTCATCTTATTTACACTATCTAAGTCTATTCTTTTCTATAAAAAGTAATAAATGATGTATAAAAATTTAGTAAAATGCGGATTCATCAGTCTGCTTACTTATAAGGACTCGTCTCGACTCTGATATAGAATCCGGACATACCATTCGGTTGACCCGAAAACCTTCAGCAAAGAAAGATTCGGATATAGTGTCAGGTGGCAACGGTGTGAGCAGAGGAACTCCCCCAACCACTTGACCCAACGTCACGAGCATGCTTGGGTCTTTTTTCTTTCTTTGACTCCTTCTCCTTACCTTTGTCTTTTCTTTTCTTTGATCGACCTTCAGCAAGGGCATGATCTTGAGGAGGGGAGCGGGCTTCAGCTACAGGTGGCAACTGATCTATTATTGGGTGTCGGTGAGCGTGGGCTGGAGTACCTTCAGGAGCCTTCAGCTTGAGACCGTGTCGATAACCCAAACTAGCTCATCTTTATGCCATTATTCCTAAAATGCAAACAAGTCAAATTAATATAAACCAGCGCTTAAAGGAAACAAAAGCAAAAATATGAAACATACCATCCATATCCAACTGAGGTTGGGGGGACTTCAACAACAGAACAAAGGAGTGGGCGGGGAGCTCCCTAGGCAAAGTCTTTATATACTCCAGAGCCGACAACTCCTCAGCCGACAACATTTCCTTGGGATAAACGTCATATCAATGAGGTACCCGAGTCCAATGGAAAGGAAAGAGGGGTCAGTTTTCTTTATCAAAAAAATATTTCTTGCCTATAGGGTTCACAGTTTAAAGTAACTAGTTTTGAAACCCTTAAAAGACGAAGTGTAAGGTTTGAATAGGAGCAACTCGGCCTGCCTTATTAAAGACACCCATCTTGCCTTATCAGACGAATGAGTAAAAAAAAATGAAGAAATAAACCTGCACTAGGTTCTATATAATGAAATTTACAAGGGATCCTGAACGCTTGCATGGCCGCCCACCCATTCGGATGCAGTTGAGTAGGTGCAACGTTCAACACCCTTAAAACTCCCATTTGGAAGTCATCAAAAGGGAGTCTAATACCTAACTCCCTAAACATATACTCATACACTAGAAGGTGTCAACCATTTCAACATCTTTCCCTAGAAATACAAAGTCTGGGTGGTCAGATCCATCCCCTCGACAGGTGTTTATTGCTATAGGATACGGATCTGAACCCTCCCACAAGGATATGTCAAAGTTATCTACAAAAGATTGAAGGTGTTTATTCCTCTGGAAGCGAGAAAAGTAGGCGGCCACCTCACCATGCACCCATTCATATCCAGGTATTGAACATGGGGAGAAAACATGTCTCCTTCTAGGGGGGCTCGCACCCGGAAGAGGTTCATCCGACTCAGCACCTGCATGGGACGATTCAGCATTGTCTTCATCCTCCCTAATATTAACCTCAGAACTATCCCTATTTGGTTGTGAAGAAACTTCCTCAAACCTTCTATCATTAGCGAGGTCCCCACCCTCGGCAGTATTAGTCAGCCTCACATGATCCGACAGGGAGTCTTCCCACACAATTGAACTAGCCATGATGATAACAGGAAAAGAAAGGAATGAAAGAAGCAAAGCGTACCTTTCGGTTTGAAGAAAATAACTACGAAAAATCGTGGAAGGCAATGCACAAAAGGTACTCTTCGGTCTAGAGCAAAAAATGTGAATTGAAGATTGGTCCACCACATATTTATAGAAGCCAGGGGTTCAGGCAAGCGAAGGGTCACACCTTCTCCGAACCATCAGATCTTCCTTAGATCTGACAACTAAGATCACGCAACCTTTTGTTTCAGAGGCTCAAAACACGAGGAAGCCCTAAAAATTTGAAACAATAATTCGTCAGCTGACATCATCGTTTTTCTCTGCTAAAACTGAATACTTGACATGAAGATATCGTTAGAAGTAAGCCGACTACTTGACGACCATGTATTCTCATAGCCGAGCACTTCACCAATTAATTTAAGCCCTTTCGTCCTACCTCCTCGGGGTTGGGGGGCTAGTGTACCGAATAAGGCACTACTCGGTCCTATTCATAGAAAGAGGAAACCGAATACCTATTCGGCCTACGAAAGACGGGTACCTCTCAAGGCACATTAATTATAAATTAAAAAACAATTAAATCTATTTAGATAAAAAAAAACTAAGAATATTATCAGCTTAATTATCAAGCTAAAAACAGGGCTGAGCTACAAGGCCCATTAACCCAGAATATCTCCTATAAAAGGAAGGTAAGAGGTACAGGTAAGTGGTTGACTTTTGAATATTGAATAGTATTTATTGCTGAGAACCGAGACTTGACTTCAGCATCGGAGTGCCTTTTGCAGGTACCCTCCCCACGTCAGCAATGTACGGAAGGATGTCATCCTACTCAGGCAGAGATCCGAAGATTAGTGTTTTTCTAACAAGAACAATTTTTAAGTTACTTAATTAAGAAGGGAAGAGTTTGAGAGATTTTTTAAACCCTCCAAAGTCCTTTCAACATTTTTCAAGTGAGAATTTTTTTAAAAAATTATAAAAAAATAATTTTTTTAATTTTTAAAAAAAGAAAATATTAATTTTTATTTTTTTGTAAAATTAAAAATATGAATAAAAGATATAAAATATCATGATATCATTTATATACTTAAACTCTCTTATCCTTGTTTCTCAATATTAAACATTTGAAGAATTTTAACCTTCATTCTCTTCTCTCTCCTTTCTATTCTTCCACCTTCAAATCTTTCACTTCCCTCCCCTCCAAAAAAACATAAAGTTCTTTAAAAAAATCTGAAGAAGTTTTTTACAGTGTATACAAAATTAGTTAAAATTATTTTAAATGAAATTATCTAAAATTTTGAGATATATTATTACTTTTTAAATTTAATCTTTTTACTATATGAAATTATTTAAAAAAATTAGTTTTGTTTATTTGATATGTAAAAGTATTTTTAAAAAATTATAAAAAATAGGGTGACGTAGCAAAAACAAAATTCTAAATAGAAAAATAATTAATTTTTTGAATTATTTTAGTAATTAGTTATTATAAAAATAAATAAGCTAAATATTTAATAAAACCTTCAATATATGATATACAACGATTATTTACTTAGCTTTATTTTATATTTTGACAAGTCACTTTTATAATTTCTGATAAATTTAGTTGTAAAATTATTGAAACAAACTAAATAAAAATTGCTTTTTATAAATAAAAATTAATAAGTTAAATTAATAAATAATTGTAGGAGTGAAAAGTTATTTATTGCTCCCATAAAAGGTATGAATCTGTTTATCCAAAGTTGATGTAGAATAGCAAGCGGCGTTGCCATGAGCATTTGGACTATGCTGCTACCTCACCCCAATCTCATCTCTTGCCCCTTTCCCACTCCCAACAACCGAAACTCACTCCAACCCCGCAACCCTCAAACCAGAGTTTTGACACACAGACCAACACGTTTCAGTTGCTTCCTTAAACCGCTTCATGTCAAAACCAAAATCAAAATCTCGTTGGCTGCGTTTCCTAAAGAGGATCGTCTCCATGTTTGTGGCAGTTTGAAGAGAGAGAGTGAAGTGGGTGGTAATGGCAATGGAAGAGACTGGACAACCTCAGTTTTGCTATTTCTCTTGTGGGGCGCACTCATGTACTACGTTTTCTTGCTCGCCCCAAACCAAACCCCGGTGTGTTGCTTAAACCATAACTCTGCTTTTTAAGTTGCAACATGCTATAATAGTAATGATGGATGCATATGAACTCACTGTTTCCACATTCTTAGTTATTTTAATTGGGTTTGTCTACTTTACCACTGGGTTAAGATGGGACTATGAACTTAAGACAGAGTATTGAAACGTGTGTCAACTCTTTATAGACAAAAACCCTTAGTCCATATCTAAGATGATGTTAGTTACTTCGTGAGACAACTTAGACAAACTCTTTAAAATATTCTAGATATGTTTAAATATTAAGAGAATGTTTATTAAAAAAATGAAAATATGTCATGAAAATATCGGGAAAGTTTTGATACAAAAAATGACTTAGAGGAATAAATTGAATTAAGATAAGTTTAAGGACCATATTGAAACCTAAATTAAACATGGAGGGTGAAAATTATAATTTAACCTATTCAAAATGTAAATTTTTGTCCCCGGTTCTCTTTTTCTTCAAAACTCAAATTCCAAACATATTTTAAAGGACTGAGGTAAGGGTTTACTGATTACTCGATATTTTCCTTTGCCTTGTTAAGCGTAGAAGTTTTAAAGTGCCAAAGAAACATTAAAATCTTCAATATGGTTGTGTTTGTTTTTAATTATGAATTCGGTTTGGATCTTTGTTTTGGAAGTTCATTTCTGCATTTAAGTAACAGTAATGCATTTGATGGTAGTGATTAGAAATGATGCTGATGAACCTTGAATTATATCCATTTTCTCGCTTTGACTAGAATCTCTTCTTCTCTTCTCTTATGCCTATGTCATTCCCTGACTCTTGTTAGTGACACTTGTATTGGTCAAGACTCGTTCAGTTTTATTATACTCACATTGCTGATGATTTACATACAAATATCGCACTTGTAAGCTCTAATCAAATGTCTCTCACATTTGGTTGAGGACAAACATGACCAGCGCATGGCTAGCTTTGATCATATAGATCGAACCTCAGCTAAGCTTGAAGAATCTATGGAAATGATGCTGGTATTATTTGATATAAAGGAAAAATCAATAGAATGAGTACTACTACCACAGAGCTAGGCTCTCACACAGAGCTAGTGCTCTCCATCCATAACTAACCTTAATTCTGAAAAGATACCCCTCTCTACCACATCACTCTCCACCGTTGCTGGTGAGAAGAACTAATGCTTGGTGGCAACAGTATAAGACCTTAGCAATCCATTGCTTGAAACTATTGAATCAACTAACCGCACATTAGAGCCTATAAAGTAACATTATGACCTCAAAGGCAAACACCTCTAATGAAAGTTTAATCACTCAAAAGCAGTGCACACACCTAAATAGTATAAGCACAGTGATCAGAGAAAAACAAAACACTTGAACGCACCTAACAATTCCCAGAATTGTTGGTCCCAAGCCTGGTGCTGAATCCTCACTCCTTTTTCCCCTTGACATGTTCCTTTGCACTCACTTATCAATCCTCTCTCCCAACATAACAAACACCCACTAACCGTAACAACCTCCCCATCTGCCTCCTCCACGTGTCCCCTTTTTTCTCCTGGAATAGAACCTCCAAATCAGTGGGCTTTGATTATCATTGCCCAACATCTGTTCTGCTGGATCATGGGCTCTATCAACCTCAATCTACTTCACACAGTGATTGTGATAACCTTCACACCTTTCCATTCCCTAAGTGCTTGTGCATCGATATCAACTACTTAATTTCCTTTAGTTATAAGCAGATGGCATATCAACCAATTGATGCACAAATGTCTCACCTAGTGTTTCAAATTGATTGCCTATTCCATTGATTCCTATCGATGGTTGCAGAAGTGCTAAATTTCAACAGATTGGATGCTCTTCTTCAATTGGCAATGCCAATGATGGACTATGGTAATCACCTATTGCATTCTACATGGAGGGGAAATAATTCAATTACAAAAGAATAATAGAGCAATGACGAATCAAGTAGAGCAAGGATATAAAAGGAAAAGAATGTGAGTGTGATTGGAAAGGATGCTGATGAACCTTGACTCCGCTTTGTATCTCCATTTCCTTTCTCTGACTAAAATCTCTTCCTCTCTTGTCGCCATTACACACGACTTTATTTTTTCTTTCCTTTTGTTTTGATCAGTGAGATTATTTATTTATTCATTCAGTCAAGGGACGTGTATTTCATTCAAAAGCTCCTCAATCTAAAAGGAGATGATGGTTTTAGAATGAATGAGGTGCTGGTATCATTGTGGTATATAATGGGCTTGTGGCCGTTGGCATATAGCATGCTTCTGCTTCCTACAGGAAGAAGGTACTTCACTCTTATTTAAATTTCTCTCTAACATAAATAATATGGTTTCTTTTATTTGATATAAAACCATTCATAACCTCTCCACCTGCTAGCTTGAGCTTTCAGGAGAGTTGTCTTTGACAAGGAAGCTGTAAGGGACTCTGTCCCATATCAACATTCCTAAAGGCTTAAGTAGTTAGGTGGAGGTTCATGAATGATTTCATATCTAACATCTTTGCCATGCATCTAAGAGTACATGCAATGTGCAAATAGATATTTCTTTAAGCCTTGCCACCCTTCCTTTTGGCAAACCATCAAAACATAAACACTGATGAACTGGAAATCTGTGATGTAATGTTTGAGTACTTGACCCTTGTTTTAGAGTGAATACAATGGAGTTTTCCTTCTGGTTGAATACCGTTTTAACATCAACACTTTGTGGTGTTTTATATAATAACCTCTCAATTTCAAGATTAATGCTTACCTCCTTTGTCTTTTGCAAAAATCAGTCAAAATAACATTTAACTGAATACTACTAGTTTGAAGTAACATACCCCATCCTTGCAATTTAATTACACATTACTGCTATGTTAATTCTGTGATGTAATTTTTGAGTACTTGACCCTTGTTTTAGAGTGAATACAATGGAGTTTTCCTTCTGGTTGAATACCGTTTTAACATCAACACTTTGTGGTGTTTTATCTAATAACCTCTCAATTTGTGATGTAATGTTTGAGTACAGTCAAAAAGCTGTGATGTAATGTTTGAGTACTTGACCCTTGTTTTAGAGTGAATACAATGGAATTTTCCTTCTGGTTGAATACCGTTTTAACATCAACACTTTGTGGTGTTTTATCTTATAACCTCTCAATTTCAAGATTAATGCTTACCTCCTTTGTCTTTTGCAAAAATCAGTCAAAATAACATTTAACTGAATACTACTAGTTTGAAGTAACCTACCCCATCCTTGCAATTTAATTACACATTACTGCTATGTTAATTCTGTTACTGCTTTGAATGCTACTATGAGAACTTTACAAGCCGCTACACATAACATATTGTATGGAGAATAAAATAATTTAGTATTTTTGTATGTATACGTCCTATTTGACAATACTTGAAGCTGATTTCATATGTTCCACCTGTTGTTCTACAGCTCGAAAAACAATATTCCTGTATGGCCTTTCCTGGTACTTTCATCTATTGGTGGTGCATATGCACTTCTTCCTTATTTTGTACTTTGGAGACCACCAGCACCTCCTGTTGAAGAAACTGAGCTTAAAACATGGCCATTGAATTTTATGGAATCAAAAGTAACTGCAATAGTAAGTGCTCATCTTGCAAAGTTGTTGCAAACTTATCTTTGTAATCTAAATAATGGTTCCATGTTTAGGTGATTTTTTCAGGTTAATGCTTAACAGAAACAACCCTATTGCAGTCACATGTTTACTTTTAGGGAAAACCTGAAAATAGTTTTAAATCATTATGTATTCTATTCTTTCTAGTGAATTCAATTTGCTCTATTGCTGAAGCAAAACATCCAAATTTAAGAGCTTTATTAATTTTAAGTCTTCTATCTCAACAATGACAATCAATTGATGCTTTCTCTTAACACACATACACACACTAGCTTTAAATCTCACATTTAATAGTAGTATGCTCCTGTTAAGATCCAATTGCAAGGTATGAGACTTGGGTCCCACACTGGAAGTATGGGATTCTATTGTGAGGTTTATATGGCTTTGAGCTCTCCAACTAGGCTTGCGTTTTTGGTATGGTTCTCCCAAGGTTCTTATTAGTTACTATATCTTACAGTAAAGCGAACTACAAATACTGGGAAGGTTTTCACATACAGGGTTACTATATCTATAAAAGCAGTATTTCAAGTTGGGAACGTGTTAGGATCGAATTGCATGTTATGAAATTGAGTCCCACAATGGAAGTATAACATTCCAGTATGAGGTTTATAAGACATTGTGCTCTCCAATTGTAATAAATAACTTTTATGGTATGGTTTTTAGAATGCATCAAATAAATTTCACACTAAAACTAAACCAACCATGATGACTTGGAATAGTTTTTAAAAGCCCTTGAATCCAAGAGATTTCCTTTAGCATGAATTAGTATTGAAAGACCTAACTTCCGAAACATGCTGTGTTGAGAACTTGAGAAGCTTTATTGACCATTGAATAGCACAATCCCACTAGATTCTTCATTTTTATTTTTATATTTTGGACTTTGTAACTTACCTAAGCTACACATCAGATATCACTTGCTGCAGGGATAGCCATCATAACCTATGCTGGTTTAGCTGGACAAGATGTGTGGAAAGAATTTTACCAGTACTTCAGGGAAAGCAAATTTGTAAGTTCTTACTCAGCATTTCATGTAGTTGACATGAATTGCTTTTGTATTCACTATACAAGCTTAGCGGTGCCACGAACTTTCAATCTTGCTATGCTGATCTTTGCTAATGTAAAATTAACAATTGCTAGTCTGCTGGAACCTAGTAACACTAGGCCAAATATTTGGCTAATTTAGAAAAAGATTCTTATGCGCTCATTTTCATAATTTGCATTTATCCATCCTTGATGAAATATGAACTTGGAATTATTCTTTAGTTGCTAAAATTGGGTTTTCATGTTGCAGATCCATATTATGTCCATTGATTTTATTATATTTTCCACATTTGCACCATTTTGGATCTACAATGATATGACTGCTCGAAAATGGTAATATCCTTGGCATTTAAATTTTTATTTTAGTTTATTCATAGATACCTGCCCAAGTTATCTGAAAGACAATCTAGCATATATTTTAAAGCTAATCCAATGTGCAGGTTTGACAAAGGTTCTTGGCTTCTTCCCATATCATTGATACCATTTTTGGGGCCTGGTTTATACCTTTTCCTGCGACCATCACTATCAACAGTGGCCATCTCACAAACTCCTGTTGAGCCCGAGTAAAAGTCCATGAGATGACTGGCAAAGGTACAAATACGCAAATTTAGTTGCAACTAGAAGTGCATCTAATCTCAAATTTGGTTCAACAAATAAACAGAAAAGTGAGAGCAGCTTACTACCCAACTCACTAGTCCATAACAATATTGAGACCCATTGGCTTATGCATCATTTGGGGAGAGAGACTTTTCTTCTGTTGCTGTATGATTCTTCGTAACCACATTGAGATAAATCAGCGTATACATTTTTATTAGCTTGGGGGAATTCCTTGTGACATCATTTAGCCAATCACAATCTTAATTAAGGATGCATTTGGTTACACAACTATTGTAAATACTTATTTAATAAGTTATATTTAAACAATAAATTAAGTCAAATTCAATAATAAAATTTATTGGAATAAGGTGACAACAGTAAGTTTATTGAAATTAAGATAAAAAGAGCTAATGTGTGTCATATTGTTTATTTAAATTGTCTATAAATTTTTCTAAATAAGCTCTTAATTCTTAAATAACAATAGAAAAATTTAACTTAAAGGCCTTTGGAGTGCTTTAATTTTGCCATGATAAATAATAACAATCAAATCTTATTTCTTTATTCGATTAAGAGATATACAATTCACTTTTTCTATTGGCGCTTTTAAAGGTATTTGCGTATGATTAAACTATCTTAGATGATTTTTAGTCATTCTTTTCACTATAGATGCTATTATAATATTTTTTCGTATATCTACTCATCCATCTTTGTTTCTCATTTCTTCTACTTTCACGTGTTGTTCCTTTAAACCCTAGCATTCATTATCATAAAGAATAGTTTGTTGTATTGCAATGTAGTAAAACTTTTCTTTTAACTTGATATGCATTTTACAGTAAAAAATAATTCCTTGTGCCTTTCTCCATTTTAGTCACTCAATTTGTATTTTGTGAGTAATATCTTCATTAATTTCTCTATTATTTTGTATAATCGATCCCAAATATGAAATTAGAAACTTATACTATAATATCATCTTCAATTTTAACTTTCAACGCATGATCCTTATCTTATTTTTCTTTTTCTAAACTTAATATATAGTTTGCCTTACTTCTACTCAAGAAAAAAACCACTAGATTCTAAAGTCTCTCTCCATAACTTAAGTTCAAATCCTTAATTAATTCTATATCATTTGCAAAGAACATGGATTGAGGGATAATCTTTTGTAAGTCTTTTGTAAGTACATCTAAGACTAGATTACATAACAATTCAAAGTGAAGTTTTGATGTAAACCTATTCCAATTGGGAAGTCCTTATATACTCATCCAGAAGTTCATACATGTAGTTACTTCTTCATACATGTCTTGTATAGACTAAATATATGTTACACAAACCACTTTCTTTTCTAAAGTCTTTCATAGCACTTTTCTTGGTGCCCCATCATATGTCTTTTCCTAGTCAATAAAAATCATGTGTAAATTATTTTATTTGTAGTAATATTTTTCTATCATCTTTTGTGACATCCTTAATTTCATTTGTAAAATATATAATATTTTATGTGGAAACGAAAGGATGAAATATATTTCCATAAAAAATATGTAATATGAAAATGTGAGAATATTTAAACTTGCCATGAATAAATCCTTTTGTAAGTTAATTAAGGTAATAAAACGAGAAAAATGATAAATTGTAACTTAATAACTACATTGTATTGAACCATTTTGCGAATATACATATAAATAGTATAATAATTTACAAATATTTAATCAAAAAGTTATAATATTTAGAACAATTAATTACATAATCAAAATAAACTAAGCCCTAAAGGTAGTTACAATCCATACCCAAAATACTGAGGACCCAGTCCTAGTTGTCATCACCATGCCAACTTTCTATCTCAGCTAGCTCATCCAGAGTCAGATCCTTGTCTTCTTCGAGATAGAGATCACCAGCATCTTCCACGACCTTAACACCCGTGATCTGCTCAAAACTATATCGGGTAGGTCTTTCAAGAAAGTCATGATCGTGAAAAGTGTAAACATTATCTATAACTCTCGAAGCCCTAACAGTTCTTAAGTAAATATAATACTAAGAGTGTGTCAAATCCTACTATTTACAGGATAATAAAATGGGACACCATAATCTACATTTATTTCTACTGTCCATATACAACATAATTCATCATCACAGTCTATACTAAAAATAAAATGACAAAATTGCTGATATTTTCTAAATACATAATTCATTTGATAGTATACAAGATAGTCTACTAATCTAATTTGCCTTTGTGGTGGCATTATCTTTATTCTCTGAAACATTTAGTAAGAATGAACATTTACCTTATCATTGAACATAACATGATCTCAATGATTAATATCACAACATAAGTATAATCATAGGATAAAATATAACATAATAATATCAATCACAAAAATAATATATCGGTAATATATATATATATATATATATATATATATATATATATATTCTATAACAACTCATTACATCTTTCTCTTTCGATTATGCACTCTTAGTGCATTATGATCATAGATATATCCCTTAGTAAACGTATAGTCAGGATTCTAGTCAGAAAACGAGTATGAGGCCATGTGACGCATTCACTCTCATTAAGAATGTGTACACATACGAAAATGTCACCATCCTACATTTCCTCCAAATTTTCACATCGTCTCTAAACTTTATATGTAACACCCCAAATTTTGTAATAATAATAGTTTAAATTATTAATATAAATATATGTGGATTATTATGTGTCGTGTGTTTGAATTATATGATGATAATGAGTATTGAATGGTGGCTAGAATATGTTTGTAAATACGTGAAGATATGTGTATGTTTGTATAATGTGATTAAAGGATAAGTGTGGACTTGTGGATTAATGGAATATATAGGTTAAGTGTGTAGTACTGGGGTGTTTGCATTGTAGTGAGAGGGGTCTTACTGTAGCGAGAAGACCTTGAGAGAAGAGCATGAAACTGTCGCCTTCTGACATTAGTGAGAGGTCCCTCGCTGTAGTGAGGGGTACATTTCTGGGTACAGTCTCGCTATAGTGAGATTCTGCAGAAACTAGAATGCAGTTTCCTCTAAGATTTTCGCTGTAGCAAGAGGAATGTCGCTGCCTTCGCTGTAGCAAGAATATCTTACTATAGCGAGAGTGTCACGACCAAAGGGGTATTTGAAGGGTTAGGGTTTGAGGGAATGGATTATTTTACATTTTCTTCCCTTCTTCTGTGATTCTCTTAATCTGAAACCTATTCTTACCGATTAAATTGCCTCCAAGGCCGTTTAGAAGCTAGATTGAAGGTTGGAATCACGTTTGGGGCATTTAAAGGTAAGTGTTAATGGTTAGGGTTTTAGTTTCTCTTCCTCATTCTCTATTTCTTAGTTTTTCTTGGTTCTCATGGGATTCTTCCATGTGTTTAGGATAAAATTCATGTGGGGAGCACATTCTTTGTTGATTTTGTGTGTGGGTCTTTGATTTGAAGTAAGAGGAGACTCCACCCCATCTTATTTTGTGCTTGAACTCTGATAATTGGTTGTGTGTTGTAATATGGATGATTGAAATGTAGAAAGATGTATCTTTTAATGGAATTGATTTGATTGGGATGGAAATTGAGTATAATGTGTGTGATGTAGCAATTTGGTTGTGAAAGGATTTGATATTTGAGTGTAATACAAATGAAAGTGGGCATACGTGTCGTGTATGGACATAAATGTTGTGATGTAATTGAGAATGTAGTTGAAAATGTGTGTGAATGGCATGTTAAATGTGGTTGTGAATGTGCTGGAAGCTATAAATGGTTCAGCGATACACTGGGGATATGGAAGATGGGTGGTAGTAGAAATACCTTGGAGAAGAATAGGTGGTGGTGACACTAATAGTGAGCGTGGGTGCACCACAGGCCACACACTCTCCTCCGTGACCGCACACGTTGTATCCATGAGGTGGGGGTTACAAGCGACCATTCATGGTGTGAAATTGTGATCATAGTGCCACAGTGAGCGTGGCTAGCATGCAGTGAGCACATGTTGCTGTTCATCAATTGTGTGATGGTGCAGTGAGACACCAGTATGTGAATTGAAATGAAATGTTAATTGTGGTTGTGAATACTTGATTTAAATTGTGTTAGAAAATATGTGAAATGTGCATGGTTAAGACTCTATGCTTACTTGTGTGTGTTAGATAGTGTAGAGTACTCACCCTTACATTTATTTTTCAGGTGGTTAAGACGATTAGCACCGGGCTCAATGAAGGAATGGATGATACTGCTACAAGACTTAGACTATTTATTTTGAAATTATGTAATTGAATTAGTCCTATAGCAGTTACTTGATACAAATTTGTAAACCCTTATTATTTTAAAACACTTTGATGAAAATATGTGTTGGGAAAATATATTTAAATAAAAATTTTATTATTCTCATTTTGTGAAATTTTTATTTCGAAATTAAATTTAAGGTGTTACAATTTTGGTATCAAAGCAGTTCATCCAAATTAGACTGGGGTATCGGGCTGAAGCGTCCAAGTTGAGTGTTGATATATTTTGATTACCTGATTCATAAATGTTGCTATTGACCTAATGAGTTTAGTGTGGTTTGTTGAATTGTTTGCTAGCTTAGATTAGAATGGCTGGTAGAGGAAGAGGAGCTGGAGCCACCAATAATCTCATGGAGCGTATGGCTCAAATTCTAGAGACCTTGGTGCATAACCAAGGCAGGGAGCTGGCTAAGTACCGAGGGTTGTCTACTTTCGTGGTTTAGTTCAGACGTGGGTCTTCAATCCAAGGTAAGGGGGGACTCTACCCTACGCTTTTATGTGTATTGATGAATTGTACGAATTGGGTTGAGTCCGGAGGTGTTCGACCTCCGGCATATTGTGTGAAAATGTGGGCCCGAGGGTCGTGTAATATAAATGGAAATAGGCTAGGGGCTATGTGTCTTGAATGAATTGCGAGCTATGTGCTGTGTGTGCTGTGAAAATGAAATATGGGCCTAGTGCCTTGAACTGTTAATTGTGGGCTATGTGCCGTATATTGAAATTTGTGTGACTGGGGCGTGCAACGCTGTTGTAATGTGCTGTGAATGGTTCAGCGATACACTAGGGGTGTGGGAGATGAGGACAGTAGAAATACTTTGGGGAAGAGAGAGTGGTGCTGACACCGACTGTGAAATGGGTGCACCATAGGCCACACACTCTCTTCCTGACTAGACCTCTGAGCATTACCTTTGCTGAGCGACCCATGACTGGCGTGACTGGCGTGCATTCATAGTGTAAATCTATGATCACAGTGTCAATGTAAATGTGACTGGCGTGCATATGCATGGGATTATTGTTAATTGTGTTTATTGAATGTGAAATGCGGTTGGTGCCATGTGTGCATCGATTTTGAATGATAATGTTGTCTGTGTTTGGTTCTGCATAAATGTATTGAATTGGATTTGGAGGTGAGACTCTATGCCCACTTGTGTGTTTTGGTAGTGTAGAGTACTCACCATTACATTCATTTTTCAGGTAATCAAGACGATCAGTACTGGGCTCAATGAAAGGGTGGATGGAACTACTCTAGGGCTTAAAATATTATTTTGAAAACTGTTGCATTTGAAATAAGTCTTGTAGCAACTGTTCGATATAATTTGTAAACTCTTTCTGTATTTGAAATGTTTAATGAACTTGGATTGAAAATAGGAATTTTATTATTTTAAAAATTTGTGAAATTTTTTATTTATTGAAATTAAATTTAAGGTGTTACAATTTTGGTATCAGAGCAGTTCATCAAAACCGGACTGGGGTATCAAGCTGAAGCGTCCAAGATAAGTGTTGATTGTTTTGTTTGCTTGAATTATAAATGTATTATTGATTTGATGTACTGGACTGTGACTGTTAAATTGTGTAGCTTAGAATATGTCTAGTAGAGGTAGAGGTAGAGGAGCTAGAGGCACCAATGACCTCATGGAGCGCATGGCTCAAATTCTGGAAGCCATGGTGCATAATCAAGGCGGGGAGCCGGCTGAGTATAGAGGGTTATCTGCCTTCACTAGGCATGATCCTCCAAAGTTTGAGGGTGGGTTCAACCCCAAAGGAGCTCAAAGGTGGGTGGCTGATGTGGAGAAGATCTTCAATGCTATGGGGTGCCGTGAGGAGAACAAGGTTGCCTATGCCACCTATTTGCTGTGTGGGGAGGCTGAGGACTGGTGGAGGTTTGCCCGTCAGACTCTACCACAGGAGGATGGCTATATCTAATGGGAGACATTCAAGACCATCTTCCTTGGGAACTACTTTCCCCGGGACCTAAGGAAGCAGAAAGCTAGGGAGTTCCTTGAGCTGAAGCAAGGAAGTATGACTGTTGGGGAGTATGCGGCTAAGTTCCAAGAGTTGATGAAGTACTGGCCTCACTATCAGCATGGTAATGGAGAGGAGGATCTGTGTGCTCAGTTTGAGCATGGATTGAGGCCAGACATCCAGGCTGCAGTCATTGTGTTTAAACTGACAGACTTGCCCACTCTGGTGAGCAAGAGCAGAATCTTTGAAGCTAACTCAAGAGGGAAGACAGTGGACACTAGGGGAGCCGGCCTTGTGAGGCAAAATAGAAGACCCCTAGGTTCTCAAGGGGACCGTATTCGGGTTCGAACAGCTCTTAGTCTCGAGGGAGTTCATCTCAAGAGAGGAGTAGTGGAAGTGGTTCTGGATCGAGTTCTTTCAGAGGGCCGCTCAAGTGCTTCAGGTGTGGAGGGCCACACATGGTGAAGGATTGCCCACAGCCGAGGATAACTTGCAACAATTGTGGGAAGTCGGGGCACATTGCCAATGAGTGCTGGGCCGCTAAGAGAAGCGATAGTGCAAGTGTAGCTTAGAGACCGGAATTAAGAGGAAGTACGGGCTAAGTTCGGGGCAAAAGCCAAGTATTCCTGGTCGAGTCTTTGCTATGAGGTAAATGCATTATTAAAGGTCGATTGCTTGATGTACTGTTTGATTCGGGTGCTACGCACTCTTTTATATCTGTGGACTGTGTGAAAAGTTTGAACTTGTATGTGACTGAATTGCCTTGTAATGTTGTGGTGACTACCCTTACGGGTAAGCTGGTTGTGACTTTATGGGTGTTTGGGGTGTGCAATGATGGTACACGGTAGGGAGTTCGATGTGGACTTGATTTGTTTACCTCTTTCTCAATTAGATGTGATTCTGGGAATGGATTGTGTTCCTGTCAAGATAACACGGGTCTTCAAGTCTCTGCTTTGACGTGCTGACGTTTCTCTAACTGCTGTTGACGTGGAAGTGAACCTGCAAATGGCACTCCGATGCTGAAGTCAAGATTCGGTTCAGAGCAATAAATGCTATTTAATAAAGAGAAGTCAACCTTTTACCTGCATTTCTTACCTTCTTTTTATAGGCATTACAATGGGCTAATGGGCCTGCTGAGTCAGCCTTGACTTTTGGCCCTTTTCTTAATTTAAATAATATTTTAATTATTACCCTTAATTAGGTTAATTACCTTTTAATCCTGATGAAGGGTATCCGACCTATTATGCCGAATAGGTACTCGGTTTCCTTTTCCTACCAGTAGGACCATGTTGACCTTTATTCAGTACACTAGCCCCCCAAGCCCGAAGAGGTACGAAGCGAGGGCTTTAAGTAGTGTTAGGTCATGGATTGGGACAAGGCTAAGGGAAAAGTACTTGGTTAGAATAAACGTTAAAGAAGACCGAAGGGGTACTCAGTTAGAGTATATTTTACACAAGACCGAGGGGGTACTCGTTTAGAGGGGAGGAGTAGTGGTAGTACTTTGATCGATGTATATTGGGTTTAGACGAAGAGGTATTCGGTTTAGTAACAAAACGATACAGACCGAGATAAGAGATAGGAAATTATATATAAAAAATAAGAATTTTGCAAAGGAATATTCTAGAATACTGCTTTTTAGGGTTTCTTAGTTTGTGTATGAAACGAAAGGGTGCCCATCCTCATCCATTGATCTGAGAGATATATGAGAGTTCGTAACGGGGGGCGACCTTTCGTTTGCCCGAAACCAAATCTCTTATAAATATGTGGTGGTCCCTGCACCCATTTTCTGTTCTTTTGCTCTGTACCGAAACGTGCATATTGTTGCTGTCAGGCTTCTAATTTATTATTGAGTAATCTATAATATTTTATACTTGTTCAATGTTAATTGAAGGATTATTTGATATTGGAATATATTTAGATGGAGTTTGAAATTATTATAAAAAAAAAAAAAAAAAAAGTGAACAGTACAATGAACAGTGCAACCGCGTATGAACAGTGCAATGAAACAGTGCAACCGCGTATGTACAAGTACAATGAACAGTGCAAGCGTATGAACAGTGCAATGAACAGTGCAAACCGCGTACAAACCGTGTATGAACAAGACAAACCGCGTATGTACGATGACCGACGTCATCGGTGACGTCACGATGTATGCAAGACAAACCGCTGTATGAACAAGGACAACCGCGTATGTACAGTGCGTGTACGGTGTTTTCCGGCATGAATAGTGCACGAACAGTATTTTCCCAAGCATGAACGGTAAGGCGGTGAACGGTGTTTTTCGGCGGTGAACAAGAAATTTCACGTGAACAGTAAATTTCGAAAATTTTCTATAAAAAGGGGGCTTCACACGAAATTTTCATTTCTTCACCTCTATCCAAGGTTCTCAAAGGTTCTAAGGCCGTAAACCACCATTTCTCTCATACTAAACCTTTCTAAACTTAGATTTCCCGCCGATCCGAGATTCTACATCTATTCTGAATGATTGGAAGTAAGTTTCTTTAAGTTTGAAGCTAGATTTACCGTTCGTTTCTCTTCTCCTTCTCTTTCTTATAGAAATTCATGGTGTTCTTAGGAGAAACTCCGTTCTAAAGCTGAATCTTCGGTGAATTTTTGTTATAATCAAGTAATATTCGGTAGATCTAGTGTGAATCATCTTTACGAGGTAAGGGGAGTTTACTTTAACCTATGAACTATGTTTTGAACGGTTTAATATGCTATTTCAAGATATTTTGATATGATTTTGTTAGATCTATTGAATAAAAGCTATTTTCTAAGTCAGAATCGTTGTAATTAGTTTAAAATGCCGAGATTTTGGTCGATCTATTATAAACTTGCCGTAGTTGAGCCGTTAAAATAATTTTGGTGGTGTGCATCATGCCGAGATATATGTTTTGCATCATTATAGAGCCGAGTTACATGTTTAGGTGGGTAGACATGTAACGGTAAGTTCATCTTGAGTCATTGTCTTTGTCTTTGTCTGGATCCAGATAGGAATGGGTCGCTCCGGACCGGCTCGGTTCTTCGGATTACTTAGGTCGTGAAACCGCTTGGAAGCCGTTTTCATCTTTGTGCATTAGATGGGCTGGAAATGCATGGGTTATTCTTTGTGAGAAATATTTTGCTCTATATATATATAATTTTATTTTATGTTTGGTAAGCTCACCCTTGCATTTCTTTCTATGTCGTTGTGTGCGTGTGTACTGCGATGATCGTACGGTGGTACGTGAGCAGATGTAGCAGGTGTTGCATCTACTTCACAGGCTGAGGGGCCAGTGAAGAAAAGTTAGAAGCTGGAGTTGAGTAATAATGCATCAAAGTCCTTTTTCTTTATGTATGAGACCTCATGTCGAGGGAGTCACGTATTATAATTTTTTGGTATTTTGAATATTATAAACTAAATGTAATATTATGTTGATCTGTTGGATATTTGTTGTAAGGAACTTCATTTTTACTTTGAATGAGAAGTGAATTTTTTTTATACTTATATTCTCTATTATTTACCTATTTTTAAATAAGTATGTGGTGTAGAAATAATGTTCTCGGTCCTTTATAAAAAAGGGTCGTGACAGTTGCTCCATACCGAAGGGTATTCAGAGATCTTATTTTTCTTGCATATCGACTACTTGTAAGGTGCGTTTTAATTTCTCACTTCTTTTTCTTTCTTCATGGCCGACCCTATTGAGTGGGAGGATTCTCTTTCTAATGCTTCGGGACAGTACTGTCAAAGTAGACATAATAAACGAGACAGAGGAGAGTGATGAGGCCTTATCCACACCAAACCAGAGGGCTGAAGGAGCATAAGTTAAGGGATGCGGTAACGAAGCTAAGTCGTCTACTTCTATTGATACTGACACCTCTGAGCCCTTACCGAGTATGAGCCCCCCAGAGGAAAGGCATATGTATCCTCATTGTACAATACCCAGATACAAGTGGGTACACAGTGAAGTGGCCACGTACTTTTCTCGTTTCAAAAGAAATAAAAGTCTTCAGTCTTTTGTAGATAATTGTGATATTTCTTTGTGGGACGCCTCCGATCCGTATCCGATACACCTTAACCCTTGTATAGGGGATGAGATCGAGAGCTCAGAGTTTGTTTTCCTGGGCAGTGACGGAATGGCCGACACCTTCTTTATGTATGAATACATGTTTAGGGAGTTAGGTATTAGGCTGCCCTTTGATGACTTCCAAATGGGAGTCTTGAGGGTTTTGAATGTGGCGCCGACACAACTACACCTGAACGGGTGGGCGGCAATACAAGCCTTTAGGATACTTTGTAAATTCCATTATATAGAATCTAGTGTAGGCCTTTTTCTTCATCTCTTTTATACACGCCCATCTGACTTAGCAAGGTGGGTGTCTTTAAAGTTGCCTTTGTTTAAACCATATGCTTCGTCTTTCAAGGGTTTCAAAACCGGTTACTTCAAGGTGACCATGGACCCTATAGGTAGGAATTATTTTTTTAATAGCGAGAATAACCTTCTCCTCCATTTTCATTGGACTCAAGTGCCTCGCCGATACGACATATTCCCCGAGGACATGTTATCGGCTAAGGAGTTGTCGGATTTAGAATTTTTGAAGTCTCTCCCCCGAGACCTACCTGTCCGACACGTAATCCTTGTGCTCAAGTACCCGCATCCCCGCTAGGATATGGAGGGTATGTATCGTCTCATTTTTAACTTATATTTGGAATCAAGTTGTATTGATTTGACTTGTTATTTTTAATGCAGGCTTAATGGCTCAGCGCGGTGTTGATGTACCGACCTTCCGTCGCACTCTGAAGCAAAAAATACTGGAAGGGACACCAATTGAGGAACATCGTCATCCTCAAATTGATCAACTTCCGGAATTACCAGAACCTCGCCCTCCTTCCCGAGATGTTGTTCCGGTTGAAGGCCCTTCTAAGAAACGCAAGGATAAGCGCAAAGGCAAGGAGCCCGAGAGGGAGAGGAAGAGAAGACATGCCCATTCGGGTGAGCCTAGAGGTGTAGAGGGGGGGCGCAAGCAAACCCGAGTTATGGCTACTGAGGAAGGAAGCATTTCCTCTAACCCTGTGATCCATCTAGATATGCTTGCCGAAGGCTTCCTGGCAGCCGGGACTCATACCGGCCGGCTAGCTGCTCCCAGGTTGTTGTCTGATGCGGGGAAGGAACTGATCAACAGCTTGGAATATGAATCAGTCTGGCGCTGCTACGCAGAACTTCATGTACAGTCAATAGTGATGCTCCGAAGGCTAGTTGTGGATCCGATTATTGAAGTTAAGAAGTTAAAAGCTGCCTATTCGGCTTCTGAGGAAGCTTTGGCAGAGTGCAAAGAGATTCAAGCCAGTTTGAACGAGACCATTCAATTCCTGCAAGGTCAGGTCAATCAATATAAAGAGCACTTTTGGATAATGGAAGACCAGGTGCAAGCTGCCGAGGAGGCTGCGAGGGTCAAGGGGGAGGAAATGGAGGCGTTAAGGGTGAAGTCCTGTCAAATGGAGGAGGCCTTACAGGCCAAATCTGCTGAGATGGAAGAAGCCTTGACACTGGAAAAGCAAAAGACTGAAACCGAGATGAAAACCTTTGCCGAGAAATGTTCTCGGCAAGTATCTTACGAACATGAATTCGATTTTAACCATGCTATTCGCCAATGTTATGGATTTTGCTAGGTTCCGGCCGATTTCTATTTCGACATCACAAAGGACTTCTTCGGCGGCAGGTTTATTCCTTGCAACGAGGTTGATGATGATGTGGAGCCTGACGCCGAAGCCCTTAGACGAATTGTTGATAATGAAGATGCTGCTAATCCCGAGGTAGCCGGTCTTGATGCCGAGGAAAGGGAAGAAAATTAGATTAGTTTTCTTTTGTATTCATGGGTCATTAGTGCCTAAATTTTGTAATCAGTAACTTTGAAATAGAATTTCTTTTTTGTTTCTCCTTCTCTTATGCCTTGTATTGAGAACTAACATACGATATGCTTAATGAATTCATCCTTAGCCGAGTAGGGTGCGCGGGAGGAAATGTAACTAATTCATCTTTTAGCGAATTTAACTAAGGATTTAATTAATTCAACCTTAGCTAAGTAGAAATACTTGGGAGGAAATTTTAATAATGATTCATTCTTAGCCGAGTATGGGTGCTCAGGAGAGAATGTAATTGATTCAACCTTAAGCGAGTAAGGGGTACTCGGGAGGGATTAAATTAATTTGACCTTAGCCAAGTAAAGATACTTGGGAGGAAATTTTAATAACGATTCATAGGGGTACTCGGGAGGGAAATAATTAATTCAACCTTAGCCAAGTAGAAATACTTGGGAGGAAATTTTAATAATGATTCATCCTTAGCCGAGTAGGGGTACTCGGGAGGGAAATAATTGAATGAAGTGCTTTAAAGAAAAACCCTGATACATAGAAAACCATGTAGGTGAAAAGAAGTATTTTATTGATAAGGTGTCTTGTTAAAAACCTTCCCAGGAAAACCCCTTTTCACTTTCTTTTAAGAGGACAAAACCTGGGAGAGGAAAAGAGTACACCGTTTACAGATTACAAGGCTTTAACTATAATAATGCTTCAAATGTGTAAAATTCCAGGTCCTTGGTATTAGTTTCCCTTCCAATGTTTCCAACTTATATGCTCCGTTGTCTAATCTTGCCGTTGCTCGAAAGGGGCCTTCCCAGTTAGCTGCCAGCTTCCCTTCTCACCGATCCCTGCGTGCATCTTCGGTTACTTGCAATACTAAGTCATTTTCATAAAATTGTTGTGGATTGATTTTGGAGTTAAATTTTCTAGCCATCATTCTTTTGCTGGCCTCGGTCATAATGGCAGCTTGGTCACGTATCTTCATTAGCCTCGGTCATCTATTAAGTCCAGGTTGATGGACAGAGCCTCTTCATTAGCCGATTCCTTGAAATTCTCCCTCCGAAATGAAGGTTCTCCAATCTCTACCGGCACCATGGCATCAGTACCATAGGTAAGCCGAAAAGGAGTTTCCTTTATTGTGGTTTGCGGCGTGCATCGATAAGCCCATAATATCTCGGGCAGTTTGTCTGCCCATTCTCCCTTTGCCGAACCCAACCTCTTTTTTAATTCATGTAAGATCACCTTGTTTGCAGCCTCAGCCTGGCCATTAGTCTGGGGATGTTCAAGAGACGTAACTCTGTGCTTAATATGCAGGCCTTCCAAAAACTTATTGAATCGGCGATCTGTAAATTGAAGCCCATTATCTGTAATTAGCGCATGAGGGAGGCCGAACCGTGTAATGATGTTTTTTAAAGTGAATTTCTGTAGGTTGTTGGCCGTGATGGTGGCAAGGGGTTCGGCTTCGATCCATTTGGTGAAGTAATCCATAGCGACCAGGAGAAATTTACATTGCCTTTTTGCTAAAGGGAAAAGACCGAGGAGGTTCATTCCCCAAATGGCAAAAGGCCAAGAAGAACTAATGGGGCGAAGTGTATCGGCATGTTGGTGTAGGTGAGGACCGTGTTGTTGGCAGGGAATGCATTCCTTCACGAACAAATGGCAATCTTGAGTGATTGTTGGCCAGTAGTATCCGGCTCTAAGTATTTTTGTTGCCATAGTTCGTCCGCCCGAATGGGTACCACAAATACCTTCATGGATTTCCCTCATGATGTAGTTAGCTTGGTCGTTGTCTAGGAATTTAAGCATAGGGGTTGAAATTCCTCTTCTGTACAAGTCTTTGCTGAGAAGAAGGTATTTAGCTGCATGTGTTTTTATTTTCTTAGCTGAAGTTGTATCCTTTGGTAAGCTACCATCGGTGAGGTACTGGATGAGTGGGGTCATCCAATTATGAGATGAATTTTCTATGTCCATGCATTCTTGTTTGGCGATACTGGGTTGGAGGATTTCTTGGTGAACCACGCTTTGCAACTGCCCTGGTTTCCGTTGGCTAGCCAGCCTGTCGGCTCGTTCGTTCATGTTTCTTGGCGTGTACTGAACACATACCTCCTCAAACTCATCTTTTATTCTCTTGAATTCTTGGTAATATTTAAGCATAACCAAGTCTCTAACCTGATATGTATTGTTAACCTGTTCGGTCATAATTTTTGAATCACTCCAACCAGTAATGCGTTTAACTCCCATCTCCTTCGCTAGTCTGAAACCGGCAAGTAAAGCCTCGTATTCGGCTTGATTATTGGATGCCTTGAATCCAAACTGAATAGATTGTTCAATGGCAAATGCGTTCGGCCCTTCAAGAATCAGCCCAGCTCCACTACCTAGTCGGTTTGATGATCCATCAACGTGCAAATTCCACATGTCCGAAGTAGTATGTCGTTGTACAGTGAATTCATTGACGAAGTCGGCTAACACCTGAGCTTTAAGGGGGCGTCGGTTCTCAAAATGAATGTCAAATTGAGATAGTTCAATTGTCCATGCTACCAATTGACCAGCCAATTCTGGTTTCCTCAAAATTTTAGCCATTGGACAATCTGTACGTACCATCATCCAATGACTCTGAAAGTAGTGTCTTAACCGACGAGCTGTGTGGACTAGGGCAAGTACCACTTTCTCCATTAATTGATACTAGGATTCAGGACCTTGGAGTGTTCTGCTGACGAAATATACGGGAACCGGTTCAGGTGTTTCTTGAAGTAAAATCGAACTATGGCGTTATCAGACACGGCCAAATAAATAATCATTTCCTGATCAGTTTTTGGTTTTGTTAACACAGGCGGTGCTGCTAGCACATGTTTGTATTGGACGAATGCGTCCTCACATTCGTTGGACCAAGCGAATTTTTGGGATTTCTTCAATAATTCAATGAAAGGCCGAGACCTCTCTGCCATTATTGGCAAGAATCTAGCGAGGGCTACAATCTATCCGGCCAGTCGTTGAACGTCCTTGACATTCCGAGGGCTGGCCATGTTGATAATGGCTTTACATTTATCGGGGTTTTCCTCAATCCCCCTTTCGGACAACATGAAACCCAAGAATTTACTGCCAGCTTCACCAAATGTGCATTTTTCAGGATTGAACCTCATACCATGCTTCCTGACTTCACCGAATACCTCCTTCAAGTGGTCAAGATGTTGCTTCAATGCGACGGATTTAATCACCATGTCATCCACATACACCTCCATGCATTTACCCACTTGCTTCTTGAAAATTTTGTTCATTAGTCGCTGGTATGTTGCCCCTGCATTCTTCAAACCGAACAGCATCACTCGGTAACAAAAATTTGCTGAATTTGTGTTGAATTCCGTTTTCTCCTCATCCGGGGGATACATTCGTATTTGATTATATCCAGAATATGCATCCAAAAAACTCAGTATTCTGTGACCGGCTGCACCATCGACCAGGATATCAATGTTTGGTAGGGGTTATGCATCCTTTAGGCATGCTTTGTTGAGGTCCGTGAAGTCCTTGCACATTCGCCATTTGCCGTTGGCTTTTTTAACCATGACGACGTTGGCTAACCATGTTGAATACCTGACTTCTCGGATAAAGCTTGCCTGTAGTAGCTTGCCAGTTTCTTCTTCTACTGCCTTTGCTCTATCGCCACCAATTTTTCTCTTCTTTTGAGCTATCGATTTGGCCCCCTTGTAGACCGATAAGTGGTGACAAAGAAATGCTGGATCGATGCCAAGTATGTCTGAGGCTGTCCAAGCAAACAAATTGGCGTTATTTAGCAGCATTTCCTGAAAAATTTGCTTTTCTTGTGCATTCAAACCGACTCCTAAATAAGCAACTTGTTATGGTTTTGCTCCAAGTTGGAAAGGTTGCTTGTTTTCATTAGGCTCAACCCGATATCCCTCATCAATTATGAGATCAAGTTCAACATCTAAGTCCTCTCCCAACCGAGGAGATACAATATTGACATCTCGACTATTCCCATGAAAAGGTCTAAGACGTAAGCTTGCGGAGTAGCATTCTCTGGCTGTTTTCTGATCAGTATGGACTGAACGATTCAGCCTCTTTCAGATGGAAACTTCATGGCTAACTGCGGAGTGGATACTATGGCCTTCAATTTATTCAGGGATGGTCTGCCGAGTAGTATATTATAGGAGGTGTTCGCATGTACTACAAGATAAGTAATTTTTATACATTTTCCCTCATGTTCTGATCCAAACGAAGTATACAAGTCAATGGCTCTACTCGTTCCCCAGAAAAACTGACCAACGGTTCGTGATATTCTCTGATCTCTTCTTCAGAGATGCCTAATTGCTTAAACGTATTCCAATACAGGATGTCAGCCGAGCTCCCTTAGTCAATTAGTGTTTTTCGAACAGTGCAATTAAGAATATCTACACTAATGACCATGGGATCATCCTACATCGGATCGACTCCTTGAAAGTCATTGTCAGTGAACGTAATAGGCGGGATCCAGATTCTGTTGCCCAATGAAACATTATTAACAGAATGGACATGTCTGAGATGCCTCTTTTTGGCCGAATAGGTAGGTCCTCCACTAGCGAACTCTCTAACTATGGTGTTAATGACCCTTTTGGGATACTTCTCTCGCTCATCATATCTTCTAGTTGGGGGTTCCCTGGACCTGCTCCTATGTCATTCAAATTTTTTGTCGTTAGACCTCTTTGGTGGTTCAGGGTAACAGTCTCTTCCTCTATTAGATTGCCCCATGGAATTTGTCTGTACAAAATCTTTTAAATGTCCTTCCTTGATTAATTCTTCAATTTTGTCTTTCAGCGCGCTGCACTCCTCGGTAGTGTGGCCCCTGTTCTGATGGTATCGGCAAGACTTACTTTTATCTGCCCGAGGAGGAGTGTTGGCACGTCTAGGCATTCTCAATATTTCTATGGCCAACGCCTGATCAAGTACTCTAGACCGGTTAGTGTTGAGCGTAGTGTAGGAAGGATATTTAGGTCCCCAGGGCGGCCTTTTAAGTTCATTTCTTCTCTCGTTTCCCTGCCTAGCCTTGAAAGCTTCTCTCCTGTCTGTATTTTTTGAATTGGACCCTTGGTCTATTCGTACCTGGTTTTGATATTCGGATAATTCTTCCATCTGCATATACTTTGCAGCCTGACTCCTTAACTTGTCTAGGTCCACGAGGGGTTTTTTGCATATGCTATTAACAAAAGGTCCTGGCTTTAAGGCTGTTATGAGGTGGTGTATAGCCACCGCTGGTTCTAAGTTATGGATTGAAAGAGTCGCTTTGCCAAAGCGTTCCATGAATGCTCTAACTGGTTCTCCCTTTTCTTGGCGAATATTGACTAGAGCCAGAGATGTTAAGGGATGAGGTCGACTTGTGGCAAACTGCAAGTTGAAACGTCTTGTGAGAGTTGCAAAAGAGTCAATGGATAAAGGGAGGAGTCGGGTGAACCAACTGAGTGCAGGCCCTCAGAGTGAAGTGGGAAAAATTCTACACCATAAAGCATCGTTTTCGGTGTACAGACCGACTTGGGTTATAAAGACATCCAGATGTTCTCCAGGATAAGATGTACCATCATACTTGTCTATTGCCAATCCTCTCCAATTATCAGGCAGCTTAGCTTCCAGAATATGGTGAACGAATAGGCTTTGGTTCGCTAGATCATCTCGGTCATTTTTGGCCACAAATTGATAAACTTGTTTTGACCTTTCTTGCAACGCCGAGGACTCCTCCTGATCTCGGATGATGGGTGTAGTTTGGGAGGGGATGTGTGTCCTTATCTCTTCTTTTAGGTTAGCATTTTTCCTCCTTAGAGCCGAAAGCTCCAATGCATCCCTCTCTCGCTCCTTCTTCATTTCCGTCATTTCTGCCTTAATCTGCCTCAGTACAGCTAAAATGCTTTCATCTGTTCCTCCTTGCATCACCACTTCAGGTATCGGTTCCTCTGGTGTGACACCCTCCATTTGTTGCCGAGAGGTTCCTTCCTGCTAGCTTCTCGTTAGTACCATGTTTAATTCTAAAAAATGAGGCTAATCGTGCCCCACGATGGGCGATAAAATGTTCCTATCAAGATAACACGGGTCTTCAAGTCTCTGCTTTGACGTGCTGACGTTTCTCTAACTGCTGTTGACATGGAAGGGAACCTGCAAAAGGCACTCCAATGCTGAAGTCAGGATTCGGTTCTGAGCAATAAATGCTATTTAGTAAAGAGAAGTCAACCTTTTACCTGCATTTCTTACCTTCTTTTTATAGGCATTACAATGGGCTAATGGGCCTGCTGAGTCAGCCTTGACTTTTGGCCCTTTTCTTAATTTAAATAATATTTTAATTATTACCCTTAATTAGGTTAATTACCTTTTAATCCTAACAAAGGGTATCCAACCTATTATACCGAATAGGTACTCAGTTTCCTTTACCAACCAGTAGGACCGTGTTGACCTTTATTCAGTACAGATTGACTTGCTGCCAACCATGTGCTGCTGGACTGTAGGGAGGAGACCTTGATCTTCGGGACAACAGTTGTAGAGGTTCCAAGACTTATGAGCCAAGGTGCATGGGAGAACACGGTGGTGAGGGAGTTCCTGGAGGTTTTCCCTGAAGATGTGTCTGAGTTTCCGCCTGAGAGGGAAATAAAGTTTGCTATTGACATCATTCCGGTAGCAAGTCCGATTTCTGTGGCACCTTACAGGATGTCACCAGTGAAATTGGCAGAGGTCAAGAAGCAAGTAGAAGACTTGTTACAGAAACGGTTTGTGAGACCGAGTGTGTCACCGTGGGGAGCACCAGTGTTCTTAGTCAAGAAGAAGGATGGAAGCATGAGAATGTGTGTTGATTACCGGCAGCTAAATAAGGTGAAAGTCAAGAACAAGTACCCACTTCTGAGGATTGATGATTTGATGGACCAATTAAGAGGAGTCGCAGTGTTTTCGAAGATCGATTTGAGATCGGGATATCATCAAATCTGCGTGAAGGATGCAGATGTACCTAAGACGGCGTTCAGGACGCGGTATGGTCACTATGAGTACTTAGTGATGCCGTTTGGGGTGACCAACGCGCCTGCGGTGTTCATGGACTACATGAACAGGATCTTCCACGAGTTTTGGGATAAGTTTGTGGTGGTGTTCATTGACGACATCCTAATTTATTCAAAGACTCAGGAAGAACATGCCGAGCACTTGAGGATTGTCTTACAAATTTTGAGAGAGAGACAGCTGTATATGAAATTCTCCAAGTGTGAGTTTTGGTTGTCAGAGATCCAATTTCTGGGGCATGTAGTGTCGAAGGAAGGGATCATGGTGGACCCTGCAAAAGTGGAAGCAGTGGCTGACTGGCCGAGGCCGACGAATGTAACAGAGGTGCGCAGTTTTCTCGGATTAGCGGGCTATTACAGGAAACTCATTGAGGGATTTTCCAAGCTAGCATTGCCCTTGACAAAGCTGACCCGTAAAGGAAAGGAGTTCAAGTGGACCAAGGGGTGTGAAGCTAGTTTCTTGGAACTAAAAATAAGATTGACTTCGGCGCTGGTGTTGGCTTTACCCGACCCGGAGTGGAAGTGTATTGTGATGCATCTGGGCAAGGGCTTGTGTTTTGATGCAAGACAGGCGAGTGGTTGCCTATGTCTTGAGGCAGTTGCGCCCGCATGAAGTCAACTATCCGACACATGATCTAGAGTTAGCCGTGGTAGTTTTTGCCCTTAAGGTGCGGAGGCACTACCTATATGGAGCGAGGTTCGAGGTGTTCAGTGATCACAAAAGCTTGAAGTATTTTTTTGATAAAAAAGAGATGAATATGCGGCAGAGGAGATGGATGGAATTTCTCAAGAACTATGACTTAACATTGTCTTACCACCCTGGCAAGGCAAATGTGGTAGCCGATGGATTGAGCCGGAAATCATTGCACGTGGCAGCAATGATGGTGAAAGAAATGGAGTTAATTGAAGAATTTCGGGACATGAATTTGGCCATGGAGGTGAGGCCGGGGAGTCTATATCTCAGAGCGACGATGATTCACAACGACTTTCTGGTATACGTCCGAGATGCTCAGCAGGGAGATGCTTTCCTACAAGACATAATGAGACAGAAGGATGAAGGAAAGGACTTGGATTTCCAACGTGATGAGAACAGGGTGATTAATTTCCAAAACAGAGTGTTCATTCCTCAAGTGGATGAGCTGAGACAAATGGTGCTTAAGGAAGCACATAAGAGCAGGATAAGTTTTCACCCCGGTGCAACTAAAATGTATTAGAATCTTCGGAAGAGTTTTTGGTGGAATGGTATGAAGAGAGATGTGGCTGAATATGTGGCTAAATGCCTAACTTGCCAGAAAGCGAAGGTAGAGCACCAGCGTCCACCTGGGTTGTTACAGCCGTTGGAGATCCCTGAGTGGAAATGGGATAGTATCTCCATGGACTTTGTTTCTGGGTTGCCTAAGACCAGGAACAACCATGATGCCATCTGGGTGATAGTAGATTGATTGACCAAGGTTGCACACTTTCTCCCGATCAACATGAGGTATAAATTGGAGCGACTTGCGGAGTTGTATATGCGAGAGATAGTCAGACTGCATGGAGTACCAACTAGTGTGGTGTCAGATAGAGATCTGAGGTTTACCTCGAGGTTTTGGGAGAGCTTGCAACAGGCGTTGGGGACTAAGTTGAGGCTGAGCTCAGCTTATCATCCACAGACTGACGGTCAGACTGAGCGGACCATCCAATCCCTGGAAGACTTATTGAGGGCTTGTGTGCTTGAGCAGCAGGGGACTTGGGAAGAGTGCTTGCCGCTAGTGGAATTCACGTACAATAACAGTTACCATGCTAGCATTGGAATGACACCGTTTGAGGCCTTGTATGGGCGAAGGTGCAGAACTCTGTTGTGTTGGTATAAAACCGGAGAGGCGACTTTGTGTGCGCCAGATATGATCCAAAGGCAAAATGAGCAAATCAGAATGATCAGAGATAAAATGAAGGCAACCCAGGATCGACAGAAGAGCTATTTTGATAGAAGGCGGAAGCCGTTGGAGTTTTAGGTCGGTGACCACGTATTTCTAAAAGTCTCAACTGTAACCGGAGTGGGGAGAGCTCTGAAATCTCGGAAGCTGTCTCCTAAGTTCATTGGACCGTTCGAAGTACTGAGTAAGATTGGTTCTGCAGCATATCGGATTGCGTTGCCTCCGAATCTCTCGAATCTACATCCGCTGTTCCTTGTGTCGCAGATTAGGCAATATGTGTCGGATCCTTCCCATGTGATTTATCTTGACCCAATTCAAGTGAGAGAGGACTTGTCGTATGACGTATACCCGGTGAGGATTGCTGATCACCGTGTTAAACAGCTGAGGGGTAAAGAGATATCATTGTGAAGGTGATTTAAAGCTCTAGTGATGAGGGAGATGCCACTTGGGAAACAGAGAGTAGAATGAGAGAATTGTACCCAGGGTTGTTTTTGTAATATGTGTGTATTTGGTTGAATTTCGGGGACAAAATTCCTTAAAAGAGGGGAAAGTTGTAACTCCCAAATTTTATAATCTTAATTATTAATAATTGTATACAAATAAAGGTATTTTCATGTGTGTTGATGTATTGGAAAATGACATTTATGTGTATGTATATATGTGTATATGTATGACTGGTTGGGTTGAGTGCAGAGCGAAATACTAGGCTGTTCTCGCTGCAGCGAGAGGATCCTCGCTGTAGCGAGAGGGCCCTGGGAGGAAAGATCAGAACTGTCGCCTTCTCGCTGTAGCAAGAGAGCGACAGTCTGGGGTTCATTTCTGGGTGCAGTCTAGCTGTAGCGAGAAGGTCTCGCTGTAGTGAGATTCTGCAGAAACCAGAGTGCAATTTTCTCTAGTTTTTCTGCTATAGCGAGAGGGTGTGTCACGGCAGCGAGGGGAGAATATCTCGCTGTAGCGAGAGTATCGCGATCAGAGGGGTTTTAAAAGGGGGTTTAGGGATTTGAGGTTCATTTCTCAAATTCCCTCCCAAATCTCTTCAATCCTCTCAACCCAAAACCCGTTTTCACCGACTAATTGCCTCCAAAGCCATTCGGGAGCGAGATTGGAGCTTGGATTCGTGTGGGGAACGCTAGGAGATGAGTTTTAAATGGTTAGGGTTTTAGTTTTCCTTCCCTTTCTCTGATTTTGGTTGATTTTTGGGGTTCTCATGGAATTCTTCCATGTGTTTAGGCTGAAAACCGTGTGGGGAGCATTTTCGTGGTTGAGTTCGGACGTGGGTCTTCAATCCAAGGTAAGGGGGGACTCTACCCTACTCTTTTATGTGTATTGATGAATTGTACGAATTGGGGTTGAATCTGGAGGTGTCTGACCTCCGACATATTGTGTGAAAATGTGAGCCCGAGAGTTGTGTAATATAAATGGAAATAGGCTAGGGGCCCTGTGTCTTGAATAAATTGAGAGCTGTGCTGTGAAAATGAAATATGGGCCTAGTGCCATGAACTGTTAATTGTGGGCTATGTGTCGTATATTGAAATGTGTGTGACTGGAGCGTGTAACGCTGTTGTAATGTGCTGTGAATGGTTCAGCGATACACTGGGGGTGTGGGAGATGAGGACGGTAGAAATACCTTGGGGAAGAGGGAGTGGTGCTGACACCGACTATGGAACGGGTGCACCACAGGCCACACACTCTCTTCCTGACTAGACCTCTGACCATTACCTTTGCTGAGCAACCCGTGACTGCCCACGTGGTATCCGTGAGGTGGGAGTAACTGGCGACCATTCATAGTGTAAATATGTGATCACAGTGTTAATATGAATGTGACTGGTGTGCATATGCGTGAAGGCCGAATCCAGAAGGGCCAGAGATGCTTGTTCTGCAAGAAGACTGGCCACTTCAAGAAAGATTTTTCGAAGAGAAAGGTTTGACTCGAAAGGAAAGGTATATATTTTGTTTCAGTATGCTTTGAATCAAATCTTATTGAGGTACGTAAAAATACCTGGTGGTTAGATTCTGGTGCAACTACTCATGTGTCATATGTAATGTAGGGATTTCTTTCGATCCAGCCTATAAGCAGAACTGAAAAGTTCTTGTACATGGGGAACAGAATGAAGGCATGGATAGAAGGAATAGGGACTTACAGATTGATCTTGCATACTGGTTGTTGCATAGATCTAGAAAAGTGTCATTATGTTCCTGAATGTGCTAGAAATTTGATTTCTGTTGCAAAGTTGGATGAATTTGGTTTTAATTTTAAGATTAGAAACGTTACATTTTCTTTGTATAAACACTTATACTATTTTGGATCTGATACATTAATTGATGGTTTATAACATTTCAATCTTAATGTTAAATTTGTTGAATCTCTGTTTCATGTTGAGAATGCTGTTAGTAGTAATTTGAATGTGCATAATGAATGCTCTGCTTTTTTGTGGCATCAAAGGTTAGGTCACATATCCAAAGAGAGAATGATGAGGTTAATGAAAAGTGAAATTTTACCTCAATTGGATTTTGTTGACTGGGATGTATGTGTAGATTGTATTAAAGGAAAACAAACCAAACACACATCAATGAATCCAGCCACAAGAAGCAGTCAACTCTTAGAATTGATACACACTGATATTTGTGGTTCGTTTGACATCCCATCTTGGGGTGGTGAAAGATATTTTATTACCTTTATTGATGACTACTTATGTTATTGTTATCTGTATGTGTTGCATGAAAAATCTCAATCAGTAGATGTCTTATAGGTGTTCATTGATGAGGTGGAAAGACAACTAGATAGAAAGGTAAAGATTGTGACGTCAGATAGAGGTGGTGAATATTATAGGAAATATGATGAATGTGGATAATGTTCAGGTCCATTTGTGAAACTTCTAGAAAGTCAAGGCATATGTGCACAGTATACTGTGCCTGGTACACCACAACAAAATAGTGTGATTGAAAGGCAGAATTGTACTATCATGGAAATAGTTAGGAGTATGTGGCTTTACAGTTCTGTATCTATGTCTTTGTGGTTGTACGTATTAAAGACCGCTACGTATCTGCTTAACAGAGTTTCTAGTAAGGCAGTTCTAAAAACCCCTTATGAACTGTGGATAGAAAAGAAACTCAGTTTAAGACATCTTCATGTCTGGGATTTTCTAGCAGAAGTAAGAGTGTATAATGTACATGAACAAAGGCTTGATGCTAGAACCATTAGTGATTATTTCTTCGGTTATCCTAAAAAATCAAAGGGGTATAGATTCTATTGTCCTAACCATAGTATGAGAATAATTTAGTCTGGAAATGCAAGGTTCATTGAAAATAGTCAGTTTAGTAGGAGTTGTGAAACACGAAAGGTGGAAATTAAAGAGACATGTGCGGAAACTCCTGTAGTTGGTGTGTCTTCTCAAGTTGTTGTTCCTCTTGTTGTATCACAGTCACACAACATAAAGAGACAACAGGTTAATGTTCCAAACCCATAAGAACAACATATAGAGGATGAACTAGCTGACAATGCGCAAGTCATAAATGAACAAGAGGAAGGTGAACCACAAGAGATAACATTGAGGAGGTCTGTAAGGAAAAGATCTGCTATTTCAAATGACTATGTGGTTTACTCACTTGAGCATGAATGTGACTTGAGTATTGATGAGGATCCAGTCTCATTTAAGCAAGCCATGGAATGTTACAATTCTGAAAAGTGGTTGAATGCTATGAAAAAAGAGTTAAAATCAATGAGTGACAACAAGGTATGGGATCTAATCGAGTTGCCTAAAGGTTCAAAATGAGTCAGTTGCAAGTGGGTCTTTAAGACCAAACGTGACTCAAAAGGCAACGTTGAGAGATACAAGGCTAGACATGTTACTAAAGGGTACACTCAAAAGGATGGCATAGACTATAAAGAGACTTTCTCTCCGGTTTCAAAGAAGGACTCTTTAAGAATTGTTATGGCTTTGGTGGCTCATTATGACTTAGAACTTCACCAAATGGATGTAAAGACCGCCTTTCTGAATGGTGACTTGGAAGAGAAAATTTATATGGACCAGCCTGATGGCTTCTTGACCGCAGGTAAAGAAAGTCTAGTGTGTAAGTTAAAGAAATCATTATATAGGTTGAAATAGGCTTCCAGACAATGGTATCTTAAGTTCAATAATACCATCACGTCATATGATTTTGTAGAGAACATTGTTGACTGGTGTATCTATATGAAGGTCAGTGGGAGCAAGTTCATCATTTTAGTCTTGTATGTTGATAACATTCTTCTTGCTACTAATGATGTTGGGTTGTTGCATGATGTAAAGGAGTTTCTCTCTAAGAACTTTGAGATGAAAGATATGGGTGAGGCTTCCTATGTGATTGGAATAGAAATATTCCATAATAGATCACAAGGATTACTGGAATTATCTCAGAAAGGTTACATCAACAAAGTAATAGAGAGATTCAAAATTGAAAAGTGCTCATCAGGGGTAGTTCCAATTCAAAAGGGAGACAAGTTTAGTAAAATGCAGTGTCCCAAGAATGAGTTGGAGCGAAAAACAATGGAATTTATTCCCTATGCATCAGTAGTTGGGAGTTTAATGCATGTTCAGACATACACTTAGCCTAATATCAGTTTTGCTGTTGGAATGTTAGGCCAATATCAAAGTAATCCCAAAATGGACCACTGAAAGGCTGCAAAGAAAGTCCTTAGGTATTTACAAGGCACAAAGGACTACATGCTTACTTATAGGAGATCTAGTCTCCTAGAAGTGGTTGGCTACTCAGATTCAGACTATGCTGGATGTGTAGACTTAAGGAAATCGACCTTTAGCTACTTCTTCTTGTTGGCTAGAGGTGCGATTTCATGGAAGAATGGAAATGAGTCCATTATTGCTACGTCTACCATGGAAGCGGAATTTGTGGCTTGCTTTGAGACCACTATTCATGCCTTGTGCTTCAAAACTTTGTCTTAGGGCTTGATATTGTTGATAGTATAAAAAAGTTGCTAAGAATGTACTGTGATAATTTTGTAGTTATCTTCTTCTCTAAGAATGATAAGTATTCAAAGGGAGAAAAACATATGGACTTAAAATATATATCAGTGAAAGAAGAAGTGCAGAAACAGAAAGCGTCTATTGAGTATATTGGTACTGATTTAATGATAGCAGATCTACTAACTAAGGGATTGCGCCCTAAAACGTTTTTTGGCCATGTTGGTAGAAGGGGCATTATAGACAAGTCCTTTTTAGCATAATTGTGTAATCCACATATATGTGTTTAAATTGTTGTGCTCATATTATTGTAAACATTTTGGGAATTCAATAAAAGTATTATTTCTGCTTGTTTACTTGTTATCTGAATTGTGTTAATGTACATGTATGGTTTGAGTTTGATAATAGGTTGAGTGTTAAAAACATATCAGAGTTACAGTCTGTAGTATGACTGATTAAAGCTATTTTGATTTGAGTTGGTTCTGTGATACTTGGAAGGAATCATGTCGTTAAATGACTTGTGATAACCATGATCCGATCAACTTAAATCATTAAAAGATGATGACTTGATATTATCAATGATATGCGCACTTACAGTTCATTGAATCTTCAAGTAGTCACATAGGTCAAGTGGAAGATTGTTAGATTATTTTAATAATCCTATTATTGTGGCCTATGTAACTTATAGCATGACTCTAATTAATGATTTAATATGATGGTAGTTAAATATAAAATATAGAGTCATAGAGAGTATAATTGTAAATACAATTATGAGGAAACTCTTCCCTTTCTTTCAGATAAATAAAAGAGCAGTTACCAAATAGGGGTTACGACATTCTCTATTTTCTATCACTTTTATGGTATCTAAATGTGCTCACAGTAAACGTAAGGAAAGGAACTTTTTCTCAACCATTCGAGAGGAGCTAAAAGAGGGAGGAAGAGTTGGGAAAAATACAAAGGGATCAACGACATCAAAGAGAGAGGTAACATCAATGAACAATGGATTCAGGTTAGTGGTCTCTAAACCCTTAATTGTATGAAAACCATATATTCCGTAGTGGAAATAACGTAATTCAAGATCTAATGGGAAACGGTAATTTCATAATAGTCATATCACAACGAAAATTACATAATGGATTAAGAAAATTCTAACACATAATTCATTCACAATACTTGGCATATATGCCATTATTCCACACACAACATATCAATAGGTCATTCATATTCATTTACATCATTCAATCATCAACAAGTCAACATGCTCACACACATTCTCAATCAAGGGTATGTCAAGCCCACAATCAATTCACATTTCACTCCAAACACACAATAATTTCCCTCAAATCACATATTTCCTACTCTTTATCTCAGTCACATCACAACATTCAACAAAATAAAGGGTAATTTAAACACAAAGAGATAGGGTAGAGTCCCCTATTACCTCAAATGAAGACCCACACACTAAATCAACAAGGTAGATGCTCCCTCACACGAACTTTGACCTAAATACATGGAAGAATCCCATGAAAACCTGGGAAACCTGAGAAAACAGTGAGTAGGGACGAGAAATCATAAACCCTAACCATGGAAACTCACCTCTAAGTGTTCCTAACACGACGACTTTGGAGGCAATTTAATCGGTGGAATAGGGTTTAGGAGTGAAAGAATTGAAGAAATCTTGAAGGGAAAGTGAGAAATAACGCTTCCCCAAACCCTAATTCCTTTAAATCTTCTTCTGGTCGCGACACTCTCGCTACAGCGAGATACCTAGTTACAGCGATACCCTCCCTCGCTACAGTGAAAATATTAGAGAAAATTGCACCATAGTTTCTACAGAATCTCACTACAACAAAACTGCACCTAGAAATGCACCCCAAACTGTTGCTTTGTCACTACAGCGAGACACTCTCGCTATAGCAACAATGTGATAGTTTCACGCCTTCCTCCCAAGTCCCTCTCGTTACAGCGAGAACACCCTACACCAGAACACTTAGCCAAAATTTTAGTCTAATACCAACATACACATATATTCTCATCACCCTGTATATATATAATAATAAATAACAACACAGGAAAATCCAAATAATCACTTCTATTAATAATTAAACTATATTATAAAATTCTAGGCGTTACAACGCTCATATCTCAGTCTTCTTTCTTATCAACCTAAAATCAACTTTATTAAAATAATAAAATAATTATTAAATAAATGAAAAAGAAAAAAAGATTTATGTAATAGCAAAATTCAATGTACAAACTTTGTATTCCTTTCATTCGAGAAGTCTCATACCTATTATTGTAGTGTTCTAAACTAACAGGATAAGAAAAACAAGAGCTTTATCTCTAAAAAAAATACTTTACAATTTCGTTCTACATGAAGATGTAGCTTTGAGTATAAACAAGAATGGAGGATGAAGATTTTATTCATGGCATAATTTCTCTTCTTTTATTTCTAATTTTCTTATTATTCTCTTCTTTAAAATATTTGTTTTTGATTTTTCTCTCTTTTTTTTTTTTAGATTTCTTACTCTAAATCGTTGCTCTATTTTCTGAAAACTATGTGCCCCCTTCTCTCCTCTGGGTCTCTCATTTTTATTTATATTGGTTTTCATTTTGTGTTTTTAAGGTTTTTACAAAATGTTAAAAATTCTTGAATTTTCCTTTCTCATGCTTGAAATCAGTTTTTGATATTGGAGTATAAGGTTACATAATGCAAGGCTTCAGTTTCCACGAACCAATCTCCTTTTCTATTTTTTTTATTTTTCTGTAAAATAATTTTATTATTTTATTTTTATATATCTTTTATAAAAATTGGAAGCAATTCCTGAAGGCAAAAATTGGTATACAAAAGTTTATTATATTTATCACAAAAGTAACAAGTAAAGAAAGATAAATTGTCAACACTCAATTTTATCCATTTAAAATAATTAATCTAACAAATTTAAATAAAAAATTATGGGTGCATGTGTTAGTCCTAAATGAAAATAATATTTTTAAATAGTATCCATAATATTATATAAAATAACATAAAAATAAAGGAAAGTAAAAACTATAATAATTAAAATACAAAAATAAAATGCATATAAAAATAATAGAAAATAGAAATTTATTATTTTATAACAAATTTGTCATATTACAACAATTTAAAAAAAAAAGTTAATTAAATCAAAACAAGTTAAGAAAAAGAATAAAAAAGAAAAAAGAAAAGTGGAGAAAAGAGAAAAATTGCATAAATTGCAAGGCCATGTATAAAAAGTGGTTTATGCTTGCTCTTTTGCTGCCTTTATAGCTACATGTACTCAAGAATTGACATCCATTTCCTCGTTTTCTTTACTCTCCCACTCATCGGGTTCTCAGTGGGGAAGCAGATAGGCACATTCTCTCACCTCACATCATCATCCCTCACTCACCTCCACACATTGCACAATCCATTTTTATTTTCTTTCCTCTCTTGCACATAAAAAAGGAACGTCACACAAAAATACACACGGAAATGATGATGCTTAATTTGTCTGACGACATTCGAATTCTCGCAGAACTTTGCTTCTCACTCTTCATAGGTACAAAATATATTATTAATATTATTTATTTGTGTGTATGGTTCCGTTCATGAGGTTAATCAGAACTCAGAATGTGTGAGATCTACTTCGCATGAGTGAATAGAAGAAAGGGATAGAGGGAGGGACAGACGCAGAAGTGTTGAAGTGATTCTATTTGTTTGGGATCTTTTTTGTTTTATGATTGAGAACCGTGGTGGTTCTTTATCAAGTTTAGAATCAATTGGATTGATTTTAAGTCATGTTGAGGAAACAAATGAAATATTAAATTTAGCAATTTTGAACTAAGTTGAGGGATAATTGAAAATTTAAGAGTCTGATTTTAGTAAAAAAATATTCAAAAAGTGAAATTTGAATTTAGGAGTTAAGTTTAAAATTTATTAATTTCTTTAACTAGTTTGTATTTTAAGTGGCAGTGATAATAGCAAATAATAAAGTAATTAAATGCAATAAGTTAATCATTTTAGTTCTTATTATGTTAATTGTTGTTTAAATTACCATTATCATTTTCATTGGATACAAGTTTAGAAATCTTTTATTGAAAAAATTAGTTTATTATTTAATTTTCATGTATCAGATAAGCATGAAATTAGGTGTTCTAGATAATAAGTTATTGAATAAAATTCTTTTTTAAATATACTAATTATTTAAAAAAGAAATAACATTAGAAAATATGTGGGTAACACGGTTTAAAATAGCAATGTTTAAATAACTATATCATTTGTATATTACAAAATTAGACCTGTGAGATTTCCTTTATATATATATAACAATAAAATAGACAATTTTTAAAAAAAATTCAAGCTTCAATTATAAATTTTAATGTTTTGTTAAAATATAATTTTTTTTCAAAACACAAGATTTATTATTACATTGAGGAATATGTAAGAGCAGAATAGTAAGAGCAAGGATTAAAAACTTGTTGAGTCCAATTAATTATTTTAAAACATATTTTTTATCCATTATCAAAAAAAAAAAAAAAAGCATACAGACAAGTAAAATATCAAATTTAAGAATGAAATAAAAATTTAATTTTTACACAATTTAGAGTAATTGTTATTTCAAACTTATGGGGTGTTAATACCTTTTCCCCTGTAAGTAGACTCTTAAACTTGGATTTAGTTAACAGACATATTTTTTAAGTTTTCTAAAACTTTTTAAATTTTTTGTGGTGACTCCTTTAATATTTATTTTCTTCTTTCTCATTTTTTTTTATTTTCATTTTATTTCACTACAATTGAATACTGCCTAGAAAGGGAGACAACTTTTTATCGCTTGGAGGCACCATATTTGTTTTAATTATTTATAGAGGAAACACTTTTATTTTTTTGTCATTTATCGCCTGAGGAAGATTTTTTTTTTTTTTTTTTTTTATCTTTATCATTCAATACTTATACTTAAAAGGAGAGGCACCATATTTATTCTTAATGCTTACAGAAGAGACACTTTTACCTTTTACATTTACATCACCAATAGAATAAGGTGTTTTTCCTTTTTAAAATTGATTATTTCTTTAATCTTTTTTCATTGCAATAAATATATATATTGGAGGCTCGATTTATTTATCACATAAGCAAACAAAGAAAGAGGAGTAAATTGTGAGCACTAAATTCAGTCTATTTGAAATAATTAATCTAACTAAATTAAATAATTTTTGAATATTTTAAAGTAAGATCTATAAAAATATATAAAATAATATAAAACGACATAAGAATAAAAGAAAATAAAAATTGCGTAACAAGAAAAGAAAATAACAATTGCAATAATGAAAATATCAAGTAAAATACAGCTAAAATAAATAAATAAAAACTCTATTCTAACTAATTAATTATTTTTTAATAAAATTTACTAATAATATAATACTTATAATAAATTTATTATTCTATAACAAATTTATGATCTTATAACAAAATTTTTGCAACAATAACCTTCCATCATTTTTTCAGCGGTTGGTACAGTCATTATTTCTGTTCTTTCATATATATATATGGAGAGAGGAAAAAGTCTTCTTATCATATGTTACATGTAAGAAGGGTATAAGAATTTCTAAACTTATGTCTATATATATATTGATTTTGGTCTATTAATTATTTCGCAGTTCTATTACGACATGTTTCGAGCTTCTTCCTTTTTACTTCTTTTGATTACTTTATTATTTTCTCAGCGTCTGTGTTGATTTCTAATTGATTTTTTGTGTCCACACCACTGAAGTACATCTTTTTTAATTCAAGAATCACTCTTATTCATGTGATACCTTAATTTTTATTTTATTTTATTTCACATCAGCTCTTTCATCAAATAGAATTGTAATACTTTCTTCAAATAGAAGAGGGTTAGGAGGGGGAGAGAAATATAAGTGGTTGTAATATATAGAAGTGCTATTCTCGAAGGTTAAGTCTTGAATTGAACATCTGTGCAGCTGCATTTTCTTTTTTTGTATTTTTTATACACACTCATTCTTTTGATTATTTATGCTAAGGAAATTGAATTGTTGTTGCCTTGGATGATGATGAGAGGTCACGTATAGACTGTAAGCATGTGCGTAGTTTTAGTTTTTTAATTTTAGCTTAAAATTGTTATGGTTCATAAATGACTATCGAGTATTCAACGATGGACTCACATTAGCTTCAAAAAGGTTAAAAAGCAAATAGAATTTATACCAGCAAGATTTAAACCTATATACATGTGAAATAATGAAAGCAAAAAGAAGGGAAACAAAGTAGGAAATGTCGGTTGGGTTAGATAGTGAGACATCCCCGTTATTATTAACAGTTTCATTCCAATTATTATGTTACTATGTTCAACTTAGAGAATCTAATAAATTTAACTTATTCAGTAAACATAAATGAAGACATATATCCCACATATAATGCACATCTACGTATATATGGAGTTGTTGTTCAACAGTAGATAATGCATTACATATACCCCATTTTTGACTATTTTTGTTTCTTTTCGGGCACATCTCTCTTTTAGTCATCTAATCCATCCGGAGGAGGATCAACGTGAAGGCCCAGGTAAGCTGTTGCACAATACATTGGTAGGGAATCTCAACTCTAACACGACTCTGCATAATTATGTGAGCAATATGGAGGTTGTTAATGGTATTAATAGTTAGTATCATACAACACGTAAAGATAATAGTTTGATTAGCATTATTATGGCTCCACGTTCCTGATCCCATACTAAAAGTCATGTTCTGCTCAGGAATAGGAATACTCCCAGTACTCATTCTGCATCCATAAATTTAACTTGTTTAGTAAATCATTCATAAATTATTTCATAAGGCAATACTAATTGCTGAATAAAGATAACCACTACATAACTTATAAATAAGCATCTCATAGTAGTTTACTTGTATTATTTCTTTCCTCCATGGAGTAATTAATTGTCCATTTAATTTTCTGGGTTGAAGATTGGGAGTTTTGTTCCCGCAATCCAGATAGTGCCATAGGTACAACATCCCAAATAAGGAACCGAGCAAACATGCTCAAATTCTATTATGGTCACTCATAGCGGCTCACACTCTAACTAATCTTGGTATGCTCTAGTGCTTGTTAGGATAGTTTAGCATATTTCTCGCTACCTGCGACACAAATTAACTAAGTTTGGTCTCTTGCTAGGACTTGGGTACCTTACTATTCCCTATGGTAAAACTAACACTATTTACCCCTCACCTGTACCACTGTTCCTGTGAACTATTTCATAATCACAAAATGAATTCTAGCCATTAATCTGCCCATTGGATACACACTATCATAATCATTCATCCCTTAAAACAAGAGAATCATTCATTTTATGGACATGGCTATTTTAGGATTTTTTTTTTTCAGATTTCATGCATCAATTTGTAAAATTCATAACTAATTCAATACAAATTCAAAAATCATGAAATCACCTAGGTTTTATTTATTTAAGTGTCTACTTTTCAACAAAAATATGCACATAAATAAGTTTTTCACAGAAAGTAACATTTAACTTCGTTTCTTTCTACTGCTCACATGATGCCACTTTTAGAATCCACTAAATTGTAAAATTTGTAATAAATTCAATTCTCTTTCAAAACACATGGGACCAGTGAGATTATTCTTAGTATTATGTCTATTTCGAAGTAAAAATACTTTCAAATTCAAATTATTTACATACATTAATTCTTGCTTTAATTTTATCAGTACATGTCACAGGTTAGCAGAATTCTGCAACTGCATATATAAAAAATCATACGTTATTCAATTCACCACCAAAATTCATGAAATCAGTGGCATTCTTTCACTTTGCTTATATAGTTTCACAGAAAAATATAAGTAGAAATTCATCACTTTCATATCTCAGAAATTGTCCTAATTATTCTCTGTTGCTCACATTAACTCACTTCTTAGAATAAGTTAAATATAAAAATCATAAATATTTTATTTTAAGTCCAAAATTAATCAAACCAGTGAGAATATTTTTCCTATAGTATCTATTTTCATACAAAAATATGAATAAAATAATGCCATATATATCCTGAAAAACGAAATCATGTCTCTTAGCAATATGCACAAACCATTAGTTTCATATAACAAAAACTTTAGAAAATCATAAGTATTTTGTTTTAACTCCAATTTAAGTAAACTTAGTGATTATGGTTTTTTCATGAAGTATAGTTTTGTACAAAAATATAACTAAAATCACATCATGCATGAATTTTAAGAATAAAGGAACTAAAAGTGAGCTATTTTCAGGAATCATTTACACACATCATAATATTCAGAAATTCATATCTATTTTTTTTTAAATCCAAATAAAGTGAAACCAGTGAGAATAGTTTCATTAATAATTATATTTTTATACAAAAATAGAGATAAAATAACGGCACACAGAGATATTAAAACGAAATTGAATCAAGGCATACTGCCCCCAGAATACTATTTTCATGTAGTAGAATTTTAGAAAAATCATAACTAATACAATTTAAATCCAAATAAAGTAAAACTAGTGGGAAAAGTTTCAAAATTTTACTATCTACATGAATAAAATTTTTCCAAAGATTTTCTCATATGTTCCAAAAATTTGTCCAGCACATTTTTCCTTTTCCTCTAAGTCATTGTTCAAGTCTCAATATGGTCAAAAACATTCCTCTGGTCCTACTACTCATGTGATTAATTATTTTACTTTTTGAAGTCTATTTATGATCCAATCATAGTATTTTCTCATCTGAAGGTCCAATCCTTCAAATTTACTTCCATATCTTGGTCAAATTTATATGATTCTTATACTTCAGAGGTTCCAAAAATTGTCCAAGAGTCCAGAGCTTATTTCTTAGTAAGTTTTCTATTTTTAAATCATTTTCCTTTTGCCCTTTCATTCAAAATGTTTAAAAATACATTTAAAATATTATTTCAAGTCAAGATCAATTCAAAATATTAAGAATATTATAATAATACAAGCTAATACCTTAGGAAAATTTTTGTGATTTTTAAAAATAAAATAAAATAAAAATAAACACAAAAGTAGTTATAACTATCTCAAAACCGTAAATCTTCTTAAAAATTTACAAAAATTCCTTTTTATGTTCTACCAAAGCCTAATCATGAAATTTTTACTAAGTTTAGAGTATTTATGTCATATAAAACTCAAACAAAAACTTAGAACTCAGATCATGCATCAAAAGAATATTTACAGAAATAGTAGACAATTTCTGATAGAAAACTCCTAATTATAAACGGAAAACTTTAACAAAACCCTCAATCAATTTCAAGGCATGGATTCACATATAATCAGCCTAATATCATAACAATAACACATAAAAAGCAAAGTCATCAATAAAATTCTCTCAAAATACCCACTTACAGTTGGTTAAGATTTTTCTACAGAATTTTCTATTTTCACTGTTTTTAACGTTTTTCTTGGATTTTCTTGTGCAAGTAAATTTTGTTTTCATATATCAATTAGACCCACAAAATTTTCATTCAATATAAAGGGTTAAAGGTTCCCCTTGACTCAAAATTAATTAGCAAAAGTATTCTCCCAATTTATGAACTATACTCCCCTCCCTTACTTGATTTTGTCTTTGCCTTTTTGGGTGTGGTTGCAAGGGTGTGTTGATCTCCTCTTTCTCTTCTTTTTCTTGGGCTGGTTTGAGCCTCTTTACTGTCCTTCCAAGTCAGCTCTGAGTTTGTCCAAAAAGGTCTTCAAATGTTGAAGTTCTTTTGCTAAATTTGGTGGTGGAGTTATTTGGTGTTTTGGAGTTTTTCCTATTTTGTTGGCTTAGAGAGTGACATGGCTGAGTGGTGGGGTTTATTTTTGGCATGTGTTGGGTGTGATCAGGTGTGTAGAAGAGTTTGGTTTGGCTGGATTTAGGAATTTTGGCTAGATCTTCAAATTTGCTCCATTTACATGTGAATTTAGGCCTATTTGGGGAATGCTTTTTAATTTTTTTTCTTGGTTTTTATGGGACAGGGAGTTCACGACCATTTAGAGGGATTAAAGTGGAGTAACTTTGCTGTTGGAGCCTTCCCCCAATTCGGATTTTTTCATGGTGAAAAGCGGTCCCTAATAATCATGCTCAAAGTGGATATTTTGGACCCTTGTGATGTCATCTAGTTGACCTAAGTTTTCCTTGTTAGTTTACCTTTAATTCCTGGTTTATAACTTCGGATTTTCCCCGTCACATAACACTGTTTTTTGGCTGAGTTTGGTTGGATTTGGTTGACATTTGGTTAGGCTTCTTGGTTAGGAATTGAACCATTGACCCTATGTCATCATCAAGGAATTTTAGTAAACCAAGTCTTCTTTCTTATTGGTTTCCTTTACTTCAGCTGATACTTTGCCTAATTATTGATAAATTTAGTCTATTTTTAATGCCAAAACCGTGCCAATTGGGTTAGGTAAGATAGGATTACAAAATTGGAAGTTTTAGTACATTTGCCTAGCCCTTTTTACACCACTTTGAGTGCTGAATTTGAAAAAATTGGTTTGAATTTTCTATTTGAGGTTTGGGTCTGATTCTTAAACGAATACAACCTCATTTGGCCCAATAATTTGGCATAAAAATTTCAGAATTTTTCATTATTATTTCCTTATCCAACTTGGGTCTCCATTCTAGGCCTAATCTAGGGATATTTTGGTTTTTTTGGCCAATGTTGTAACTTATTTTTAATTTTCAATTTTTTTATTCTCCATAATTGATTATAAATTTTGTAATACATAATTAAGATGGTATAAATTTATAATAACAAAATTTTTAGGTAATTATTCTTATAAAAATTGGATTACACTATAATTTATTATCAAATTTTTTCTTAATTCGTCTGTTTTTCAGAAAAATTTGACTAAGTGTGTTTTAATTCCTAACTATATATATATATATATATATATATATATATATATATATATATAATTTCATAACAGAAAATAAAGTCCAGATCCAAAAGAATATAGTTATAAACAATCAACAGTTATATTCCTACTTCCCCATCAGGCTCTGATACCAGATTAAGGTGATGTGCCAGAAGTAAAATTTATGATGTCTAGATTGTTACGTTCTTTCTCTTGCATTTCTTTTCGCTCTGGCTCTAGCTCATCTTTCTCCTCTCCTACCAAAAACAACCTTTTTAATGATCAGGAGAAACAAACTCCTGAAATCACACCCAAACACAACCTCTTTGACGAAGAAGTTCGTTTCGAAGAAATCAACCAAAGTATGGATGACTGGACCATTCCAGAAATCCCTCAGGACACATTATATGTTCCTGAAGAACACTCAAAGAAAAACAGTTTTGATTACATTATTAAGACTGTTGAGAACAACATTCCTTTAGGAAAAGATTTAGGAGAAGAATTTCATCTCCTGTCCAAATCTTCCATCAATGAGCACAAGCGTAAATATAAATACCTCCACATAGGATGTGTCCAGGTTGCCATAAATCCTCTCATAGACATAGGAATAGATGCTGCCATCCTCATGTGTCTTAGAGATGCTCGACATAATGACTTTAACGACTCCCTTATAGGAACTGTCGAAACCAGTCTTGGCCAAGGACCAATCTATTTCAATTGTTTTCCTAATAAGACAGTGAGTCTTTTAGATGATCATATTCTTGACTCTCTGTTCCTCAATATTTGCTTTCATGGGTTAAACATGAAAGAGGAATCTATTCCCGCTGCCTTAATCTATAGGATTCAGTACAAGGTCATGAACTCTTGTGCTTCTCGTATCCTTCTCAAACCCCAAAGAGGTGAGACTACTTTGTTTATCACTGATATGACAAAGGCTAATGTGTCCCTACCTAGGATAATTAAATGGGATGAAGTCTCTCTTCCAGAGAAATGGGTCTTGGACAAAGCTTCGCCTTGTGTCCCTAGGCCTGCTCCTCAAATCGAAAATATTTCCCAGGATAATTCTGGAAAAGTAGAAATAACCTTTGATAGGAGAAACTCCTTCTCTTCTAGAGTTGATGCTTATAGCGGACGTTCTAGTTTTGCTTCTGCTAGGAGATCTTTCTCTTACAGGTCCCAATCCTCTAGGTCTGAAATCCCTAGATCCATTAATCATGATCCTTCTATAAACCTTCAAGGATTAGATACTTCTTCTAGGATTCTTAGAAATGTTTACCAAACCTCCGAAAAAGAAGAAGAAAACCAGAGTATCCAATCTCCAACCTACTCTTTCCTTAATGAGTCTTATGATATTGTCTCATAAATTCATTATTGATAAGGAAACCCTTAGGAAAGATTTCTACTCTGAGGAATGGAAACCTCAAAGAGAGTGGTTCTTCCAAAATTATAAGGGAAAAAACAGGTCAGATATCCAAGAGGAATTCTATCAATTTCTCGAAAAGGTTAAACAGAACATCCCTTTCTTTGATTGGTATCATGCTTATACCATTCATAAAAATATTGACTACCCTTGGCAAGAGGATATTATTAGCACCTCCTCTGCTAATTTCGTATCCTGGTAGATTAAAGATGGACAAATTGTTCAAAGTGACCTGCCTCCTACAACTCAGTATCATTTACCCAATTTGAAAGAAAAAGGCGGTAACCCTGTTACTGCTACTTTTTTCAAAACCAAGAATTCTAATGAATCTATCACTCCCAGTGATATTCAAGGCCTCATGGAACAGGCCAATTATACCAATAAGTACCTCCAGGTTTTAGGTGACAAAATCTCTGTTAATCCTGTGAAACCTAAGGTCGAAGAAATAACTTCTTCATCCACTCAATCTCAATTAAAAAAACCTTTGTTCAAACCTTTCAAAATTAGTGCCAAAGCTAAGCAAAAAATCTTAGAACTTAGACAAAGGGAAAGAACCATAGTGAATGAGGACAACCAAAATGAGTTACTGAGTAAGATTACCAGTCTTCTTACTACTGTCCCTGACACTCCTCAAGCTTCAGAAGAGTCTTGTGCCAAACCGAGAACTAGATCCCTTAATAAACTATCAATACCATTTCCAAAGTTGATTCAGAAAACTATTCTGAAAATGATTTTACTTTAGCTATCAATCCTATCAACAACTGGAAAAATTCTTCTAAACTCTATTACAATAGAGCCTCTGCTTCTTACCTTATTCTTGAAGAAAAACAAGATTTTATTCAAAGCTTTAATTCTAATGATATTTATATTTGGAATATTGATGGTTTGTCTGAATATAATATCATAGCCAAACTCCAAAATATATCGGTCGTCGCTATGGGCTATTTTACCAACCAAAATATGCCTGAAGACACCATTGTTTATATTCTTGTTGCAGGTTTTACTGGGCAGCTTAAAGGATGGCGGGATAATTATCTCACTGAAACTGATAGAGAAAATATCCTCTCTGTAGTCAAAATTGATGATAAGGGAAAAACCATTGTCAGTGACAATGAGCGTCTTCCTGATGCTGTGTATACTTTATTATATACTATATCCTAGCATTTTCTTGGGGATCTTTCTCTTTGGCGAGAGAGATCCGGAGAACTCCTTTCAAACCTCAAGTGTGATTCTTTAGAACATTTTTTTTTATTTACAAATTCTGAAATTCTTTTACCATAGCCACCAGCTTCTTATGTTCTTTATTTCTTTTGAATACAACATCGTCGAATTAGCCTTACTGCCCTTTCACCATACAGGACTTACTGCTACAGCCATATTCAAAAGAACTAAGAACTGCTGTACTTCCAGTAAAGAATGTTCATAAACAAAGGACTGTACAAAAGCAATATTTCAGAACCATTAGTTCGTGGCGTTGTTACAGACAGGGATGACCATTACAAGTCTCACCCGAAGGGCCTATCAGCTGTCCAGCCTATAAACCATGGTTACAGAAATTTCATAAAAGAAAATAAAGTACAGATCCAGAAGAATATAGTTATAAACAATCAACAGTTATAGTCCTACTTCCCCATCAGGCTCTGATACCAGATTACCCGAAGTGGATCAAGGAAAGAACAAAATAAGACAGACTGAAAGGAAAGCAGGCAGTAGCAGGACTACTTAATGAAAGAAATAAAATAAATAATGCAGAATGTAAATAAATTTAATGCATAGAAACTAGAACGGCGGTAGAACCAGCACAGATCTAGTGGAGGGAGAAGAGAAGAAAGCCGAACGACGGTAATCCGAACAGAACCGGCTGAGGGAGAAGAGAGAAAATAATTTGAAACAGCAAACTTTTATTAAAAGATCTCAAAGAGGGAAGGCTTACAAAGGATTGTATCTCTCAGAGCTTCTCTCTCTAATATTTCTCTAAAATTGCTGAATGAAAGGGTGCCTCACATCATGGTCAAGGACTCCTTTTAAAGGAAAATAAAGTACTATTTCTACAGTTCTGGTTTATAACTGGAACTATTTCTACAGTACAAGTTAAAGTTCTTGAATATCAATTCCGAAGCAGTCGTCTTCATTTTGATACATATCTTCGGGATTGTGCTTTGTGGATGATTCTCCTTCTTCTTGGCTTTGTAAGAGTAGAAGAACATCTTGTAAATTTTTCTTCATTTTTTCTTTTGAATCACAACTTGATAAAAAGACTGCAATTTTTTATTTCTGATTTAGAAATTGGAATGTTGCCAGATCAGCCAGATTTAACAATTTTGGATTTTTCCCAAAATATTCAACAACACCTTCAGGACCAGCATAGTCAGCATTGAATTGGTTCCACCATTTCACAAAGGAATACCTGTGAAGCGGAGGGAGAGTTTCTTCATTTTCTGTCTTTCCATATCGATATTGCCATGAGAATACCCATGCTAAGGCAAAGTCAGAAAAATATTTTAAATCTGCAGGAATTCTTGATTCTTTCAGATATCTGCCTTTGTATATTTTGTATCCTTCTTTGACTGGAGTAGGAAGGATATCTTCGATGGGTCCAAAATAGTCCCACCATTGGAGAAACCAGTTTGGAAAGTCATATTTTTTATTCCTCTTGAAATATATCAACCAAGAATGTCGGTTAAGCTTATTTGGAAACCATAAACTTCTTGTCCAAGCATCAATGTAATCCCAGTAATTATATCCTACTGGGTCAAATGGTTGGGAAAACTTTTTATAGGAGTTAAGATTTTTCCCATAAGCCTTCGGAGTTAAGACTTTTAAGATTTGGATTGTGGAGTGAGTTATAATGGTTGGGTCTTTTTTATCATTGTAATGTTTAATGGAAACAGAGTCTGAATCCACTAGGATAAATTCATAAAATTGCCTGGTCTTATTTACTGCATAAGGCCTAAAATGAAATCCAGGTGGGAAGACTTTGGTAATAGCTTTATAAGGATTTTTGTCCCAGAACTCAGGTTCCATTTGTATAACTGAGGAGAATTTTCCTTTTGCCACATAATGGTTCGGGTTTGAGGGCTTTTGTTTTTCTTTTTGGAGGTTAAGTATACCTTCCATTTTTTCTGGAATAGTAATGTTTTTCTGGGATTGGTTGTAAGACTGGATTATAGTATTTAGGCTTGCTAAATCTATTTCCATATCTTCTTCAGAAGCAATATCTGCCCATGATTTCTTTGGTAAGTTACTTAAGCTTCCTTGTTGGATGGCTAAGAGTGTGCTGATTGGCAGAGCATAGTCTGCTTTGGTTTATTTGGTGGTTTTTACGGAAGAATCAGTCTTTTTGGAAGATTCTTTTGGAGTTCCAGACTGTTGAGTTGATGACTCAACAATTTGGATTGCCTTTTGAGTTGATGACTCAATAGGGGTAGATGACCCAGAACTGGAATTTGAACCTGCCGAAGCAGATTGTTGTGATTTTGATTTGTTTAAAGTAAGGGCAAGTTTTACCCTTCCTCCTCGAGAAGTTCCACCCCTAGATGGGGTTATTGCCTTTCTAGGCATTCTATTTGTCCTGTAAAAATTCACGTGTAAGATAATCAGGAACGGAGTTGGAGGTGCCTTTGAGATATTCAATATCAAAATCAAAAACATTTAAGATTGCTTGCCATCTTGCAAAAATTTGTTTTGAGGCAAGATTTTTAACATCCTTTTGTAAAATTTCTTTAGCAGACTTGCAGTCTACTCTAATAAGAAATTTTTGATTTAGTAAATCTGATTGAAATTTTGAGACGCACAAAACAATTGCTAAAACTTCCTTTTTAACAGTTGAATAATTCTGTTGTGCAGAATTCCAATGTTTTGAAGTGTATGCAATGATATGTTCATGAGACTCAATTTTCTGTTTGAGGATGCCACCATAACCTATGTCAGAGGCATCGGTTTCAACAATCTTCTGACTCTATTTTTTATTTCCTTGACAACGTTGGTATGAACATCAGTCCAAGAAGGAGGATTCTTTTTAAGCCTATCATGTAAAGGCTTAATGATATTGTTGAGGTGAGGAATAAAATCACCTACATAATTAAGACATCTAAAAACCTTTGCAATTGGGTTTTGTCTAGGATCCTATCAGGAAATTTATCAGCGAATTCGATGGATCTGCTGATAGGGATAATAGTTCCTTGATGAATATTATTACCAAGAAATCTAATATTGGTTTGAAAAAGATTTATTTTGGACTTTGAGACGGCAAGTCCGTTTTGTTTAATAACATTGATGAAAACACTTATATGTTTAAAATGTTGATCAATGGAATGGGAAAAGATTAAGACATCATCAATATAGACAATAACGAATTTTGAATAAGGATTGAAGATGTCATTCATGATTTTCTGAAATTCAGAAGGGGCATTTTTCAAACCAAACGGCATGACATTCCATTCGTAATGTCCAAAGGGGACAGTGAAGGTAGTCTTGTATCTATCACTTTCACAAATTTGGATTTGCCAAAAGTCAGATTTCATATCAAATTTTGAAAAGATCATAGCAGAGTTTAGTCTGTTAGGAAGGTCTTTTTTGTTGGGAATGGGATGCCTAATTCACGGGAGAGCTTGGTTAAGTGGTTTGTAATTGATGACGAGTCTGGGAGTGCCTCTTTCAATTTCTGCAGGTTTATTAACATAAAAGGCAGAACACGACCAGGGACTCTTACTTTTTCTAATAAGATTTTTATCTAAGAGATCTTTAATCTCTTTTTGGCAGTAATGAAGGAGTTCTTCATTCATCTGGATGGGTCTAGCCTTAGTAGGAATTTGGCTGTCCTTAAAACCTGACTTATAAGGAAGGCTAACAATATGTTTCTCCCTATTCTAGAATGCACTGGGTAAGTCAGAGCATATGGAAGATTGTATATTATCTAAAAGGGATTGAATCTTCTTATGGAGTGAAGGATTTTGTAGTTGTTTTTCAATATTGGCAAAAGAAACTTCTTCTTTTAAAAAATTAATTTGATTGATCTTGTTCTGAATAGAATTGATATTTTTTGTAAATGGTTTGTTTGAAAATTTGAAAGTTATTTGTTTCCCTAAATGATGAGTGGAAATCCCATCTTTCGAAATTTGTAGGGGAAAAAGGGCTTTAATAAAAGGAGTCCCCAAAATAACTTCATTTTTCAGATTCTTTACAAGGAGAAAGTTTGTTTTAATCTTAAGCCCTTGGTTTTCAATCACGGCTTTGGAAAGCTTATAATTAATTTTAAGTTTTGAACCACTAGCAGTGCTGAGTTTTTCAGAAGTTTTTTCAAAATATTTTGTAGGGATTAACCCTTCTAAAATATAGTTTGAATCAGCACCTGTGTCAAAGAGGGCTAAAGTATCAAGAGCAAAATCATCAATAATGATTCTGATGTTAATATAAAATTTTTGAATATTGACCTTGTTGATCAAACACATAAAAGTTTCTTCTATATTTCCAGAATCGACTTTTACAGAATCATTATCTTCAGGAAGTTCTTCTTTCTCAATATCAGATTCGTCATCTAATTGGGAAAGAATAACTTGATGAATTTGCTGTTGTTCTTTAATCTCCCTGATCTCTTTCTTGAGATTGTTAATCTCAATCTGGAGATCCTGAATAGTGGTTGGTTTAATATTGGAATTCCTTTCTAATCTCTTAAAAATATTTGTAATATCAAACTTGGTTTAGGCTTAATTTCTAAAACTTCTTTGAATTTGTTTAGAAATTCTTTTCTTTCTTACTTAAGGCTTTTTCTTTGGCAAGCTGTTTCTGGAGTTTGTCCTTTTGACAAGCCTTGATTCCAGTATGGATAATAATGGCAGTAAGCTGACCATAGTCATAGCTATTGTAATTTATTTCTCCAGTAGGATACTGACTTCAGAGTTTACTTCTAATAAGATCTCCGAAAGCTTTGGGAAGCCCATCAAGATACTTTTCTTTCCAATAGGCTTGGTTGCAGTCCTCTCTGGTTAAAACTCTAGACATAAAGGTATCCTTATACCATTTAAAATGTTCTAAAGAATCACACTTGAGGTTTGAAAGGAGTTCACCAGATCTCTCTAGCCAAAGAGAAGGATCCCCAAGAAAATGCTGGGATATAGTATATAATAAAGTATACACGGCATCAGGAAGACGCTCATTGTCACTGACAATGGTTTTTCCCTTATCATCAATTTTGACTGCAGAGAGGATATTTTCTCTATCAATTTCAGTGAGATAATTATCCCACCATTCTTTAAGCTGCCCAGTAAAACCTGCAACAAGAATATAAACAATGGTGTCTTCAAGCATATTTTGGTTGGTAAAATAGCCCATAGCGACGACCGACATATTTTGGAGTTTGGCTATGATATTATATTCAGACAAACCATCAATATTCCAAATATAAATATCATTAGAATTAAAGCTTTGAATAAAATCTTGTTTTTCTTTAAGAATAAGGTTAGGAGCAGAGGCTCTATTGTAATAGAGTTTGGAAGAATTTTTCCAGTTGTTGATAGGATTGATAGCTAAGGTAGAATCATTTTCAGAACAGTTTTCTGAATAAACTTTGGAAATGGTATTGATAGTTTTGTTAAGGGATCTAGTTCTCGGTTTGGCACTAGACTCTTCTGAAGCTTGAGGAGTGTCAGGGACAGTAGTAAGAAGACTGGTAATCTTACTCAGTAACTCATTTTGGTTGTCCTCATTCACTATGGTTCTTTCCCTTTGTCTAAGTTCTAAGATTTTTTGCTTAGCTTTGGCACTAATTTTGAAAGGTTTGAACAAAGGTTTTTCTAATTGAGATTGAGTGGATGAAGAAGTTATTTCTTCGACCTTAGGTTTGACAGGATTAACAGAGATTTTGTCACCTAAAACCTGGAGGTACTTATTGGTATAATTGGCCTGTTCCAAGAGGTCTTGAATATCACTGGGAGTGATAGATTCATCAGAATTCTTGGTTTTGAAAAGAGTAGCAGTAACAGGGCTACCACCTTTGTCTTTCAAATTGGGTAAATGATACTGAGTTGTATGAGGCAGGTCACTTTGAACAATTTGTCCATCTTTAATCTACCAGGATACGACATTAGCAGAGGAGGTGCTAATAATATCCTCTTGCCAAGGGTAGTCAATATTTTTATGAATGGTATAAGCATGATACCAATCAAAGAAAGGGATGTTCTGTTTAACCTTTTTGAGAAATTGATAGAATTCCTCTTGGATATCTGCCCTGTTTTTTCCCTTATAATTTTGGAAGAACCACTTTCTTTGAGGTTTCCATTCCTCAGAGTAGAAATCTTTCCTAAGGGTTTCCTTATCAATAATGAATTTATGAGACAATATCATAAGACTCATTAAGGAAAGAGTAGGTTGGAGATTGGATACTCTGGTTTTCTTCTTCTTTTTTAGAGGTTTGGTAAACATTTCTAGGAATCCTAGAAGAAGTATCTAATCCTTGAAGGTTTATAGAAGGATCATGATTAATGGATCTAGGGATTTCAGACTTAGAGGATTGGGACCTGTAAGAGAAAGATCTCCTAGCAGAAGCAAAACTAGAACGTCCGCTATAAGCATCAACTCTAGAAGAGAAGGAGTTTCTCCTATCAAAGGTTACTTCTACTTTTCCAGAATTATCCTGGGAAATATTTTCGATTTGAGGAGCAGGCCTAGGGACATAAGGCAAACCTTTGTCCAAGACCCATTTCTCAGGAAGAGAGACTTCATCCCATTTAATTATCCTAGGTAGGGACACATTAGCCTTTGTCATATCAGTGATAAACAAAGTAGTCTCACTTCTTTGGGGTTGAGAAGGACACGAGAAGCACAAGAGTTCATGGCCTTGTACTGAATCCTATAGATTAAGGCAGCGAGAATAGATCCCTCTTTCATGTTTAACCCATGAAAGCAAATATTGAGGAACAGAGAGTCAAGAATATGATTATCTAAAAGACTCACTGTCTTGTTAGGAAACAATTGAAATAGATTGGTCCTTGGCCAAGACTGGTTTCAACAGTTCCTATAAAAGAGTCGTTAAAGTCATTATGTCGAGTATCTCTAAGACACATGAGGATGGCAGCATCTATTCCTATGTCTATGAGAGGCTTTATGGCAACCTGGACACATCCTATGCGGAGGTATTTGTATTTACGCTTGTGCTCATTAATGGAAGATTTGTTAGGAGATGAAATTCTTCTCCTAAATCTTTTCCTAAAGGAATGTTGTTCTCAACAGTCTTAATAATGTAATCAAAACTATTTTTCTTTGAGTGTTCTTCAGGAACATATAATGTGTCCTGAGGGATTTTTGGAATGGTCCAGTCATCCATACTTCGATTGATTTCTTCGAAACGAACTTCTTCGTCGAAGAGGTTGTGTTTGGGTGTGATTTCAGGAGTTTGTTTCTCCTGATCATTAAAAAGGTTGTTTTTGGTAGGAGAGGAGGAAGATGAGCTAGAGCCAGAGCGGAAAGAAATGCGGGAGAAAGAACGTAACAATCTAGACATCATAAATTTTACTTTTGGCACATCACCTTCATCTGGTTCCGTAACAATATACTTGTTAATTATTCATAACTTATTCGACTGGGTCTGGTTATTTGTGGAGTTTTTTTTTTTTAATTTACAAATTTACAAATTCTGAAATTCTTTTACCATAGCCACCAGCTTCTTATGTTCTTTATTTCTTTTGAATACAACATCGTCGAATTAGCCTTACTGCCCTTTCAGCATATGGGACTTACTGCTACAGCCATATTCAAAAGAACTAAGAACTGCTGTACTTCCAGTAAAGAATGTTCATAAACAAAGGACTGTACAAAAGCAATATTTCAGAACCATTAGTTCGTGGCATTGTTACAGACAGGGACGACCATTACAAGTCTCACCCGAAGGGCCTGTCAGCTGTCCAGCCTATAAACCATGGTTACAGAAATTTCATAATAGAAAATAAAGTCCAGATCCAGAAGAATATAGTTATAAACAATCAACAGTTATATTCCTACATATATATATATATATATATATATATATATATATATATATCAATAGACCCTTTCATTTAGCAATCTTAGAGAAATATTAGAGAGAGAAGCTCTGAGAGATACAATCCTTTGTAAGCCTTCCCTCTTTGAGATCTTTTAATAAAAGTTTGCTGTTTCAAATTATTTTCTCTCTTCTCCCCCAGCCAGTTCTGTTCGGATTACCGTCGTCTGGCTTTCTTCTCTCTTTCCTCCACTAGATCTGTGCTGGTTATACCGCCGTTCTAGTTTCTATGCATTAAATTTATTTACATTCTGCATTTATCATTTCAGTATTTATTTGTTAGTAGTCCTGCTACTGCCTACTTTCCTTTCAGTCTGTTTTATTTATTTTTTCTTTCCTTGATCCACTTCGGGGTCTCTGGTATCAGAGCCTGATGGGGAAGTAGGAATATAACTGTTGGTTGTTTATAACTACATTCTTCTGGATCTGGACTTTATTTGATAACTGTTATGAAATTTCTGTAACCATGGTTTATAGGCTGGACAGCTGACAGGCCCTTCGGGTGAGACTTGTAATGGTCGTCCCTGTCTGTAACAATGCCACGAACTAATGGTTCTGAAATATTACTTTTGTACATTTTGTATCCTTCTTTAACTGGTGTTGGAAGGATATCTTCAATAGGTCCAAAATAGTCCCACTATTGGAGGAACCAGTTTGGAAAGTCATATCTCTGATTCTTTTTGAAGTATATCAACCAAGAATGTCGGTTGAGCTTATTCTGGAACCAGAAATTTCTTGTCCAAGCATCAATGTAGTCCCAATAATTGTATTCTACTGGGTCGAATGGTTGGGAGAACTTTTTATAAGAGTTAAGATTTTTCCCAAAAGCCTTTAGTGTTAAGACTTTTAAGATTTGGATTGTGGAGTGAGTTATAATGGTTGGATCATTTTGATCTTTGTAATGTTTAATGGAAACAGAGTCTGAATCCACCAGGATAAATTCATAGAATTGTCTGGTCTTATTAGTTGCATAAGGCCTGAAATGGAATCCAGGTGGGAAGACTTTGGTAATAGCTTTATAGGGATTTTTGTCCCAGTATTCAGGTTCCATTTGTATGACTGAGGAAAATTTTCCTTTTGCCACATAATGGTTCGGGTTTGAGGGCTTGTGTTTTTCTTTTTGTAGGTTAAGTATACCTTCTGTCTTTTCTGGATTGGTAATAGTTTTCTGGGATTGGTTGTATGACTGGATTATGGTATTTAGGCTTGCTAAATCTATTTCCATGTCTTCTTCAGAAGCAATATCTGCCCATGATTTTTTTGGTAGGTTACTTAAGCTTCCTTGTTGGACAGCCAAGAGTGTACTGATTGGTAAAGCATAGTCTGCTTTGGTTTGTTTGGAGGTTTTTAAAGAAGAATCAGTCTTTTTGGAGGATTCTTTTGGAGTTCCAAACTGCTGAGTTGATGACTCAACAATTTGGATTGCTTTTTGAGTTGATGACTCAACTGGGGTGGATGACCCAAAACTGGAATTTGAATCTGCCGAAGCAGACTGTTGTGATTTTGTTTTATTTAGAGTAAGGGCAAGTTTTAGCCTTCCTCCTTGAGCTGTTCCACCCCTGGATGGGGTTATTGCCTTTCTAGGCATTCTATTTGTCCTGTAAAAATTCACGGGTAAGATAATCAGGAATGGAATTGGAGGTGCCTTTGAGATATTCAATATCAAAATCAAAAACACTTAAGATTGCTTGCCATCTTGCAAAAATTTGTTTTGAGGCAAGATTTTTAACATCTTTTTGTAAAATTTCTTTAGCAGACTTGCAGTATACTCTAATAAGAAATTTTTGATTTAACAAATCTGATTGAAATTTTGAGACGCATAAAACAATTGCTAAAACTTCCTTTTTAATAGTTGAATAATTCTGTTGTGCAGAATTCCAATGTTTTGAAGTATATGCAATGATATGCTCATGAGACTCAATTTTCTGTTTGAGGATGCCACCATAACCTATGTCAGAAGCATCTGTTTCAACAATTTTGAAAGCATGAGGAACTGGGAGATAGAGGCAGTTTATTTTTCTGACTCTATTCTTTATTTCTTTGACGACGTGGGTATGAACATCAGTCCAAGAAGGAGGATTCTTTTTAAGCCTATCATGTAAAGGCTTAATGATATTGTTGAGGTGGGGAATAAAATCACCTACATAATTAAGACATCCTAAGAATCTTTGCAATTGAGTTTTGTCTAAGATTCTATCAGGAAATTTATCAGCGAATTCAATAGATCTGCTGATAGGAATGATGGTTCCTTGATGAATATTATGACCAAGAAATCTAATATTGGTTTGGAAAATATTTATTTTGGACTTTGAAACAGCAAGTCCGTTTTGTTTGATAACATTGATAAAAACACTTATATGTTTAAAATGTTGATCAATGGAATGGGAAAAGATTAAAACATCATCAATGTAAACAATGACAAATTTTGAATAAGGATTGAAAATATCATTCATGATTTTCTGAAATTCAGAAGGGGCATTCTTCAGACCAAATGGCATGACATTCCATTCGTAATGTCCAAAGGGGACAGTGAAGGCAGTCTTGTACCTATCTTTTTCACAAATTTGGATTTGCCAAAAACCAGATTTCATATCAAATTTTGAAAAGATCTTAGCAGAGTTTAATCTGTTAAGAAGATCTTTTTTGTTGGGAATGGGATGCCTAATCCACTGGAGAGCTTGGTTGAGTGGTTTGTAATTAATGACGAGTCTGGGAGTTCCTCTCTCGATTTCTGCAGGTTTATTGACATAAAAGGCAGAACACGACCAAGGACTCTTACTCTTTCTAATAAGTTTCTTATCTAAGAGATCTTTAATCTCTTTTTGGCAGTAATGAAAGAGTTCTTCATTCATTTGGATGGGTCTAGCTTTGGTAGGAATTTGGTTATCTTTAAAACCTGACTCATAAGGAAGGCTAACAATATGTTTCTTCCTATTCCAGAATGCACTGGGTAAGTCAGAGCATATGGAAGATTGTATATCACCTAAAAGGGATTGAATTGTCTTCTGGAGAGAAGGATTTTGAAGTTGTCTTTCAATATTGGCAAAAGAAACTTCTTCTTTTAAAAAATTAATTTGATTGATCTTGTTCTGAATAGAATTAATGTTTTTTGTAAATGGTTTGTTTGAAAATTTGAAAGTTATTTGTTTTCCTAAATGATGGGTGGAAATTCCATCTTTCGAAATTTGTAAAGGGAAAAGGGCTTTAATAAAAGGTGTTCCCAAAATTACTTCATTTTTTAGATTTTTTACCAGGAGAAAGTTTGTTTCAATCTTAAGCCCTTGGTTTTCAATTACGGTTTTGGAAAGCTTATAATTAATTTTAAGTTTTGAACCACTAGCAGTGCTGAGTTTTTCAAAAGTTTTTTCAAAATATTTTGTAGGGATTAACCCTTCTAAAATACAGTTTGAATCAGCACCTGTGTCAAAGAGGGCTAAAGTATCAAGAGCAAAATCATCAATGATGATTCTGATATTAATGAAAAATTTTTGAATTTTAACTTTGTTGATTAAACACATAAAGGTTTCTTCTATATTTTCAGAATCAACCTTTTCAGAATCTTTTTCTTCAAGAAGTTCTTCTTTCTCAATTTCAGATTCGTCATCTAATTGGGAAAGAATAACTTGATGAATTTGCTGTTGTTCTTTAATTTCCCTTATCTCTTTCTTGAGATTGTTAATCTCAATCTGGAGATCCTGAATAGTGGTTGGTTTAATATTGGAATTCATTTCTAATCTCTTGAAAATATCTGTAATATCAAACTTGTTTTTAGTAAAATATTCTTTAGTTTTAGGTTTAATTTCTAAAACTTCTTTGAACTTGTTAAGAAATTCTTTTCTTTCCTGGGGATCAGAAATAGAGCTTATAGCTTCGAAAAGAAGATCCTGTTCTTTTGTTAAAACATTTACTTCTGGAGTATCATCACTATCAGAAGATAGAAATTTGATCATCATTTTGGATTTGGTTGACATCATTTTCAGATTCTTTGACAGATTCTTCATCAGAGGATTCAATAAGGAGGTTGTTAATCTTGTCTTCTATGGAAGGCTCAAGATTAAGGTTGCTAATTTTCTTCTTTAGCCTACAGTATTTGCTGATATGGCCTGGTTTTCCACAATTGTAACAAGTTACACCTGTTCTGGGTTTTTTGGGAATATTGGTGGGGATAACACTATCCCCTTGTTTCTTAGGAGGAGGAGGTTTTCTATTGTACTTACGTTTGTGGGACTTCTTATAGGGTTCTACAGTATCCTTTTTGGGAATCTGTTTCTTCTTTTTGGTGGAGTAAGATGGAAGACCAAACTGCTCGCAAAAAGACCCTAATTCTTTCTTACTTGAGGCCTTTTCTTTGGCAAGCTGTTTCTGGAGTTTGTCCTTCTGACAAGCCTTGATGTCCGTATGGATAATAAGGGCAGTAAGCTGACCATAGTCATAACTATTATAATTTATTTTTCCAGTCGGAGACTGACTTCGGAGTTTACTTCTAATAAGATCTCCGAAAGCTTTGGGAAGCCCATCAAGATACTTTTCTTTCCAATAGGCTTGGTTGCAGTCTTCTCAAGTTAGAACTCTAGACATAAAGGTATCCTTATACCATTTAAAATTTTCTAAAGAATTGCACTTGAAGTTTGAAAGAAGTTCACCAGACCTCTCTCGCCAAAGGAAAGGATCCCCAAGAAAATGCTGGGAAATAGTGTATAATAAATTATACACAGCATCAGGAAGACGTTCATTGTCACTAACAATGGCTTTTCCCTTATCATCGATTTTTACTGCATAGAGGATATTTTCTCTATCAGTTTCAGTGAGATAATTATCCCACCAACCTTTGAACTGCCCGGTAAAACCTGCAACTAGAATATAAACAATGGTGTCTTCAGGCATATTTTGGTTGGTAAAATAGCCCATGGCGACAACCGACATATTTTGGAGTTTGGCTATGATATTATATTCAGACAAACCATCAATATTCCAAATATAAATATCATTAGAATTAAAACTTTGAATAAAATCTTGTTTTTCTTCAAGAATAAGGTCAGGAGCAGAGGCTCTGTTGTAATAAAGTAGGAGGCAAGTCGCTTTGAACAATTTGTCCATCTTTAATTTGCCAGGATATAACATTGGCAGAGGAGGTACTAATAATATCCTCTTGCCAAGGGTAGTCAATGTTATTATGAATGGTATAACCATGATACCAATCAAAGAAAGGGATATTCTGTTTGACTTTTTCGAGAAATTGATAGAATTCCTCTTGGATATCTGACCTGTTTTTACCCTTATAATTTTGGAAGAACCACTCTCTTTGAGGTTTCCATTCGTCAGAGTAGAAATCTTTCCTAAGGGTTTCCTTATCAATAATGAATTTATGAGATAATATCATAAGACTCATTAAGGGAAGAGTAGGTTGGAGATTGGATACTCTGATTTTCTTCTTCTTTTTTAGAGGTTTGGTAAACATTTCTAGGAATCCTAGAAGAAGTATATAATCCTTGGAGGTTTATAGAAGGATCATGATTAATGGATCTAGGGATTTCAGACCTAGAGGATTGGGACCTGTAAGAGAAAGATCTCCTAGCAGAAGCAAAACTAGAACGTCCGCTATAAGCGTCAATTCTAGAAGAGAAGGAGTTTCTCCTATCAAAGGTTATTTCTACTTTTCCAGAATTATCCTGGGAAATATTTTCGATTTGAGGAGCAGGCCTAGGGACGCAAGGCGAAGCTTTGTCCAAGACCCATTTCTCAGGAAGAGAGACTTCATCACATTTAATTATCTTAGATAGGGATACATTAGCCTTTGTCATATCAGTGATAAACAAAGTAGTCTCACCTCTTTGGGGTTTGAGAAGGACACGAGAAGCACAAGAGTTCATGGCCTTGTACTGAATCCTATAGATTAAGGCAGCGGGAATGGATCCCTCTTTCATGTTTAACCCATGAAAGCAAATATTGAGGAACAGAGAGTCAAGAATATGATCATCTAAAAGACTCACTGTTTTGTTAGGAAAACAATTGAAATAAATTGGTCCTTGGCCAAGACTAGTTTCGACCGTTCCTATAAGGGAGTCGTTGAAGTCATTATGTCTAGCATCTCTAAGACACATGAGGATAGCAGCATCTATTCCTATGTCTATGAGAGCCTTTATGGCAACTTGGACACATCCTATGTGGAGGTATTTGTATTTGCGCTTGTGCTCATTAATGGAAGATTTGGACAGGAGATGAAATTCTTCTCCTAAATCTTTTCCTAAAGGAATGTTGTTTTCAACAGTCTTAATAATGTAATCAAAACTGTTTTTCTTTGAGTGTTCTTTAGGAACATATAATGTGTCCTGAGGGATTTCTGGAATGGTCCAGTCATCCATGCTTTGGTTAATTTCTTCGAAACGAACTTCTTCGTCGAAGAGGTTGTGTTTGGGTGTGATTTCAGGAGTTTGTTTCTCCTGGTCATTAAAAATGTTATTTTTAGTGGGAGAGGAGGAGGATGAGCTAGAGCCAGAGCGGAAAGAGATACGAGAGAAAGAACGTAACAATCTAGACATCATAAATAAACATCTGACACATCACCCTCACCTGGTTCCGTAACAATATACCTGTTAATTATTCATAAATTATTCAACTGGATCTGGTTATTTGTGGACTTTTTTTTTTTTATCAAATTTACAAATTCTGAAATTCTTTTACCATAGCCTCCAGCATCTTATGTTCTTTTCTTTCCTTTGAATATAACATCGTCGAATTAGTCTTACTGCCCTTTCACCATGCGGGACTTACTGCTACAGTCATATTCAAAAGAACTAAGAACTGCTGTACTTCCAGAAAAGAATGTTCATAAACAAAGGACTGCTAGGAGATCTTTCTCTTACAGGTCCCAATCCTCTAGGTCTGAAACAAACTTTCTCCTGGTAAAATATATATATATATATATATATATATCTGATCTAATTCTAATTTATTTATATTGATACAATTAGTAATTAACTAAGTAAGGAAATTTTGGGATGTGAGAGACAGTATGTACAAATTTTCAAATTACTATGGTTATCAATGTATAATTCTCAAATTCATATGTATTAACCTTTTTCTGGTCACATTGCAGTGTGTGCGTGAATATCTCTTTAGTTCCATTGTTGATCCCTAATATAAAATAGATAACACTTGCATACATGACATTAGGTTCTGTGCCTATGATTATTTTATGTCATTATGATAACATACGGATAGTTGGTGGATCGATTAAGGCCTTTTTCTTTTGATATAATAAGCTTGCTCAGTTGTGAATTTGGTTGGTCACTTTGAAAAGTTTCAAAAGATGAATGCCACAAATTATGCAACTAGAGACCTCAGATGGGATAATCTTACTTGGTATCATTTCTAATTCAAATGGAATGTGAAACAGTAGTTTTGTATTGACATAGAAGGGAAACAGAAACAGAACTAGATTCGGTACAACGAGTTACTATAAATGGGAAATAACAGGAATAAGAAAAAGAATTAGAGAATGATTCCACAGCTCGAGAGAGAATGTTCCACCTGGAGTTGTGAAGAACAGAAACAGAAGTAGAATTTGGCAGAGAAGATAAGTAGAAGATGATAGAGAGAGAATAAAATTAGAAAGAAGGTTCATACCAACATCATCCATTCCTTGTTGTAGAAAGTCCCTTAAAAGCACACTCTTTTTGCGAGTTCAAGTGCTTCTTTGCTTGACCACCACTTGCGGATCGCCTTCCACGTGTCCTTCTTGATTAACAATATTTCTCGCGCTTCTTTCTCCCTCCATTTTACTCGTTACAATACCCTTCCTTTTCAAAGCAACTTTGTCCTCAAGGTTTAAGTGAGGATAAGATTGTTGACATGTCTCCAAATCTTTCCCATGTAACTTCCTCAGGTTTAGTTAATTCCCACTGTATCAGCAGCTGATGTACTTGAGTAGAATTCCTCATGATGATTCTCGTGGCAAGTACATGAAGGGGTTGCATTGAAGGACCAAACTCAATTGTAGTGAGTGGTAATGGCAAGTATTGTTAATTTGGATTACTAGTGAACTTTGTCAATAATGAAATGTGGAAAATAGGATAGATACGAGCTAAGTCTGGCAACTTAAGCTTATAAGCAACTGATCCTATTTGTTCTATCTCCTGAAAAGGACAAGAAAATCTCATACCAAGATTTTGATTCTTCCTAAGAGCAATTGAATGTTGTCTACAGGGTTGTAGATTGACCAACACTAAATCTCCAACTTCCAGTTGTACCTCTCTGTGCTTCTTATCTGCTTGTAGTTTCATATAATTTTGAACCCTTGCCAAATTAACTCTAAGCTATTGTAACACCCTATCTCTATTCAATAGTGTTTCTTGTAATGAAACGGGATTCTTTGAATGATATTCATATGGTATAACTGAAGGGAATTCTCTTCCAAAGACAGCCTTAAAAGGACTCATACTAATACTATGGTGAAAGGAAGAGTTAATACCAAAATTGAGCCCATGGTAGCATGGAATACCAGGCTTTAGGAGTATCATACACAAAGCATCTTAAGTACATTCCAATGTCTTATCAAGCACTTCTATTTGCGCATCACCTTGAGGGGGATAAGAAAAGCTCAAGGCCAAGGTAGTCTCCTGAACTTTGAACAATTGTTTCCAAAAGAAACTACAGTAATAAAGACCCGATCCCTATCAAAAACTATGAATTTAGGAAATTCATGAATTTTTGTCACATGATTAATGAATGCTTCTGCCACACTCTTACTGCTAAAATCAGCTTTAAGAGCAATAAAATGACCAAATTTAGAGAGTCTGTCAACTATTACTATTATAGTAGAAAAGCCATAAGAAGGTGGTAAATTGGTGATGAAATCCATGGCAATATCCTCCGAAATCTTCTGAGGAGTGGGCAATGGTTGAACCAATCCTATGGGTAAGGCTGTGTCCACCATAGCTTGCTGGCAAATGCTGTAGTTCCTGATGTACTCCTTAATCTCTTCTTGCATTTAGGGTGACTACAAATTCTAGCAATAGTCTTAGTCCAACCTTCATGATCACCAACTTAAGAATCATGAAATTCTTGTATAATTTGCTTTCTTAATGTGAAGTATGCAGGAACCATCATTTTCCCTTTCCTGAATACTAATCCATCCACTACATACTTGGTATTAAGCAATTCACCCTGACTGTGCTGGCTAATCAATTTCAACAAGTCTTCATCAGATTTTGTTAATTCTACTAACTTTGTTAACCAACGTGCAATAGGTTCTGACCATGCCATGAAAATGCTTCTAGATAAGGCATCTGCTAGTATATTTTCTCAGCCTAGCTTGTATTTGTTAGAGACCAACGTGTATTTGGGCCTAATGAGTTGCTAGTGCAAGATACTGGACCTGGCCCAAAACAGTGGGTAGTTTATGTGAGAAAGAAAAAGAGAGGCACGAGATATATGGGTGGAAAAGAGGGTGAGCTGGCTAGTTAGTTAGCCAAAAGAGAGAGAGAATTGTTTGTTATATGGGGGAATGATTTGGTTAGAGGGGTATCTTTTGCAGTTAGCCAATTTGTAAGAATGGAGAGCCTCTAAGGTTCTTCAACGGAGCTAGGCTCTGAGGGTAGGGAGAGAGTCTCTCCTTGCATTTCTTCTTGTTTTAATAATTAAATACAATCTCCCTATTTTTCTTCTTTCATTTGCTGTTGTTGTTCTGTGTTTTCTATTATGATTCTTAACAGTATTGGATAGTAAAATCATAACCCAAGAACTTAGGTAGCCATTGTTGTTGCTCAGGAGTCTGCAAGGTTTGATTAAGCAATTCCTTAAGGCTCTTTTGATCAGTTCAAATGATTAACTTTTGTCCCAACAAATAATGTTTGAATTTAGCCATTGCCTCAGTTATTGGATAGAACTCTCTTGTATAAGTTAATTGCTTCTGCATTCTAGGTGAAAGATTCTTAGAAAAATAAGCAATTGGGTGCTGAGCTTGGCTTAAAACAACTCCAATACGATCCTGATACATCAGTTTCAAGTACAAATGGCTCCTTGAAATTAGGAATAGCAAGAATTGGTGCAAAAGTCATAGCTTCTTTAAGTCTTTGAAATGCTTCAGTTGCAGCTTTTGACCATTGAAATGAATTCTTCTTAAGTAAGTCAGTAAGAGGCCCAATTATAGAAACATAATTTTTTACATACCTTCTATAGTATCTTGTGAGTCCCAAAAACCCTCTCAATTGTTTGATTGTTGTTGGTTGAGGCCATTTTTTAACAGCTTCTAGCTCGGTAGTTTTCATGGCAACACCTGCTCTGGGCAATGTATGGCCCAAAAAATTAATCTCTCGAACACCAAATGAACATTTGGATAATCGAGCATATAGCTGGTGTTGGTGTAAAGTCCTTAGAACAATTTTCAAATGATGCAAGTTATCCTTGTATGTGGCACTGTAAATATCATAAAAAAATACCAGCACAAACTTCCTTAAAATCCCCTTAAATATTTCATTCATTAAACTTTGAAAAGTGGCAGGAGCGTTTGTTAACCAAAATGGCATTACCAGCCATTCAAAGTGACCATGGTTAGTTCTAAATGCAGTTTTATATCTGTCCTCTAGCTTCAACAAGATTTGATGATAGCCGGATCTCAAATCCAACTTTGAAAAGAATGAAGCTCCAAACAGTTTATCAATAAGTTCATCTACTATTAATAGGAAACATGTCCTTAATTGTGATAGCATTCAATATCCTATAATCTGCACAAACTCTCCATGATTCATTCTTTTTCTTGACTAGTATAATTGGTGAAGAGAATAGGCTCTTACTAGGCTGTATAATACCTTCTTCCAACATGTTATGCACCAGCTTTTCTATCTCATCCTTTTGACTATGTAAGTATCTATACGGTGTAACCTTCACAGGTTGTGATCCTTGCACCAATAGTATTGAGTGATCAAGAGATCTTTGAGGTGGTAATGAATTAATTGTGCTGAACACAGATCTATAAGTGTGTAATAATAATGCCAATTCAGGCTCTACATTAGCAGGTAAATCAAGTAATAGAAATTGATAATGATATTGGTCAACTAACTGCATGCTAAATACCTCAGCAATTGAATCATTGTTAATCAATCTCCTAATATGATGCAAATGAGCTTGTGGGAGTACAATCAAAATCAAATTGTAGGGTAATGAATTTTCTATTGTGCATAAATTTGAGTTGTAATGAAGCATAATCAGTAATGTGGGAGCCAAGATTCTTTGACCAGTTATCTCCAAGTAAAAGGTATGCACCAGAACTAGGCAATAGAAAAACAGGCAGTTGAAACTTCTTGTCTTGAGTTTGAATGTGGAGTTCCTTAATCATACCTTCAACAGTCATATGGTTCCCATTACCAACCATCACCTTAAAGAGTGGTGCTGGTTCTATTAGCAGTTTGAGGAATTTTGCAATCCTAGGTTGCAAAAAATTGTCAGAATTACGTCCATCCACCAATACTTTCACAAGCAAAGTATTGATGTGAGCTACAAATCTTATAGTGCCTATACCAAGGCTACCTTTCAGAGCATTGAGGGACAAATGATGATCACCTTCTACACCAAGTTTAGTAGTACTATTGTTATCAGTAATAACAACATCAAGGTTTATCTCAGCCTCAAAGTCTTTATCTTCAGTATGTAGCATTAAAAATTGTCTATTGGGACATTTGTGGTTAAAAGTGAATTTATCATCACAAACATAGCACAGATCTTTTTCTCTTCTCAGTTGCATTTTAGCAGTGGAAATTCTTTTAACATTGGTATTTCTGATTGGGGAAATGGAAGGGGTTGGTAACTGTGGGGGTAAAGATGACTTACGTATGTTTTTGGTTGGGTTTGGCACAATTGTTGTCGAAACTATGGGTGAATATTTATGAGCATAGGAATTAGAGCAAAAATTCAAAATAGGAGTATACTTTTCCTCATATAGTTTTGCTAAAGAAACAGCTCTCAGTAAAGTAGTAGAGCTCTGAGCAACTACATCACGACGAATATCTTTATTTAATTCACTCAAGAAACAAGTTAACACAGCTTCATTGGACAATCCTTCAGATCTATTAGCTAGAGTCATGAATTTCAAGTAATAATTAAAGACTGTGCCTGATTATTGCAACTTAAATAGTTCTCCCATTGGATAATCGAAGGGAGAAGGTTCGAACTGAGTTTTCAATGCACGAGTCAATTCATTCCTAAGTCCAACAACATTCATGCGTTGTAGCATCTGAAACCATGGAATAACTTCTTTCTCAAAGTGAATTGTTGTAATCTCCACTTTATCAACATGCGGATTATTGTACACATAAATTATCTTGAATTTTATTTTTATTTCAAAATACTAAATATTTGTCTATCTTTTTCTATATAAAAAAAAAAAAATTAAAGATACATTTTCAAACTTAAATTACAATTAAGTATAGTAAAGTATAAATTACTCTACCATTTACAAAATATATGACTATAATGATAAAATTTTCATCTTATTTTTATATAAAGCTAAAAATAAATAATAATAATAATAATAATAATAATAATAATAATAATAATAATAATTTCTTTTAATCATTTTGATACCCTCAAAGGGTTTTTTGTTTTAATAAACCTTTCAATAAGATTTTTATTTTCATTTTATATATTTCAAAAAAGATTTTCTATTCATAACTATGTAGTTCTAATTTCTCCATTGTATTGAAGAATACATAGGACCAAGAGTAAAAAAATTTGTTGAGTCTAATTATTTTAAAACTTATTTTCTATTATTGTTTAAAAATAATAAATAAAATATCAAATGCTTGGAACCAATGATTGAAACTCAGCCACTAATTGTTCCTTAAAAATACTCACATTACCATCCATGTTAATTTTCAATTTGAAATTCTACTTGCAACCAATGAATTTTACTCCTTTACGTGGTTTAATCTAGGTCTATACCTAATTAGTGTACATAAATTTAATTTCACAGCTCATGGCTTCAAGTCATTTCTTTGACTATAGACCTGAAATAGCTTCTTAACAAGTCAAGTCACTAGCTCGATCAATTACTAAGACATCCTCTTCCTAAGTTTCGAGAAACCCATATCTCTCCAACTCATGACTATCCTATTTTACCTACGCAAGTCTCATTCTATTTGAACTAATAACTTCACAACATTTTATGTAATACTATCACACTTTGTGACATTTGATTTGCTCATAGGCTTACTGCCACTGTGTGGTTCTTAGGAATGTCAACAGCTAAAATTCTTATATTACTTAATAACTTCTCATAAAATATAAAATTATCAATAAAATTGTTTTTAAATCTTATATTATGATTATTTATATCAAATTTAACAAAATTTTGATATTTTAAAATATTATCTAAAATTTGATAATTTTTTTATATTTTAAAACATATTACACATTGAAATAAGGTAATGTGATTAAGTATCTATTGATTTTGTTTATTTACAAAATTTTATAAAATTGATCTATTTCATTAAAAGCTTCTAATCTGTTGGATTACCAATCTTATATTCTATAAAAAATTAATAAGTGAGGTAAGTATTTAAATTTGACATTTGATATCAACGGATTCATACTTTCTCTTTATATATAATGCTACATATTTTATACTCTATACTATATACTATATAATATTACATTATTTTTTTTTCAATTTTCTCTTTTATTTTTTACCTTAAATTTTCTGTTTTAATATTTCTAACATATAAATATGAAGCTTTGCACGACAGTAAGAGGTCGTGGAGTAAAAGCAACTTGTGTAGGATAACATTACGTTGAAAAGAATATGCTTGTAGTGCTTTTATTTGTTTTTTTTTCTAATTTCTATCGAGTTTTGCTACTATCAGGATGAAGCTCTCAAGTTCATCTTCATCCGGAGAATCAATCTTGCATCTATCGATAGACTTTTTGTTGGCCATTTGACTGTGTTTAGTTTTTATTATAAAATGTATCCTCAATTGTGCTTTCACAATACATAATATATGTACTTCAGATGGATTGTTGGTCACATAATCAACTAGTTGTTTGTTATATCATCATGCCTTTGCTGTCTATTTTTGGGTTAACTTTTATACTAGAACAATTTGAAAGGAAATTTATTAAATATTGATTGTAAAAAGTTATTCTTAATATTTTCGTTAATACTGACAATCTACAAATTTATTATATATTTAATATTTTTTATATTACTAATTCTTCGTCTTATATTATCAAGAATATTGAATTATTATTTTATGGAAGTACATATTTAATAAAAATATAATTTTTAAAAACAAACTATTAATTTAATTACTACAAGTAATATAAAAGGCCAAATAATATATACATTAAATAAATAAAAAATAATAAATGAATTATTAATGTAATAAATTTAATAAATAAAACATAAGAAAAAAGATGTCATTTGATAATTTTAGTAAAAGATCTTTAGTAAATATATATATATAGACAGTGGTGAATAAAATTATTTTTTTTAACGTTGACTTAAATGTCAATTCAATATTTTCATATTTGTTTTTCGCATTTTTTGAATTTTAGTTATTTAAGATTCTTTTCTCAAGTTTTTTTTTAACAGTATGTTAATTCTTTTCTTTCCATGTATTACTTTTCATGTGCTTATTAGCCTACTTTTATTAATTTTGACTTTAAAATATGTAACGATTTATAGTTAATATATTAACTTTTTCACAGGCCTTAAAAAGTGATACCAGAAGAGTCTTGTGACAGGATAAAATAGGGTTTTGTTTTAATGTTTTACTTTTAATTTCAGATAAAAAATTGTAATTTATAACATTTGACTTTAATATATTGATATTAAAATTCCATACGGTATTTAATTTTTTATAATTTTGTTTTTATAATTATTAAATAAAATATTGTACTTACTTTTCCTTTTGCAATTATTATAATTTTATACCATATTCCTTTTCATTAATACTTTATCAGATTTGGGTCGCAGCTTCTTTAAAACTTGACACTTCACATTAACTTCACAATCCCAAATTTTCATGCAAGTCATACAGGATTGTTTCCAAGTCCACATCTCATATAATGTCTTTATAACTTTGGACAGAACATGATTTAGTACGAAACGAATACCTATTGCTAGCTATTAAAAAAAATCATGGAAGCGCATTTTCAACTGAGATAACTGCTCATAAATCACTATATAGTGCTAGCCATTACATGGTATCATTGTACGAACGTATGTGCAGACACCAGTGTAACACATTCTGCTTCATGGGCAAGAATTCATGTTTACATCCAAATTATTATGTTGTGGAGTGTGTTTGTTATGTCAGATGAGTTACATAATAAACATACATCAACCAGAAATATGGCTTTCAGATATTGAAAAGAAAGAGATTAAAGCTTCTATATTACATAAACTGCACTAGACAATACATTGAGAAGAGGTTATAGCTACTTCATGCATACAACTTCTGAAGATCATCTTTGAATTTAGCTTTCAGCTGCTCTCTCTTTAGCTTGAGAGCAGCAGTGACTAATCCAGATTCAGGTGTCCATGGATCTGGTAGCAACTTGATCTTTGCAGGAATTTCAGTTTTCTCCAGTTTTGAAGCTTTTGCAACCTGAAAATGAAGGAAATGAGCCATTAACCATGCAGCACATACAATGGTGGGTAACCTCTATAACCAACTTGTCACATCATAAATAAAACTCTACAGTTTGGTGGATCCAAAAGTCATTTCTTACAATGCTTATCCTTCAAGCATCATTTCAATTGGAAATTGCGTCATAGCTGCGATAGTGTATACTTCCTTAACAGTGTGAGATAGTGCAATTAGAAAAGAACATTTAAGTACACATATATTTCATCAACAAATCTACAGATTTTGGATGTGGGTAAACTGTAAGTCATAATATGTGGTCTCGTGATGTTAATAAAAAGTGTGTGTTCCACGTTCCGTTAAATTTTGTGTTCATTCATTAAACTACTCGTCCTTGAAAATCATTCTCAAAGGAATAGTAAATAGATGACCCAAGGCTGAACAAGATGCATGTTGTTAAGGAACTAGAATTATCCCATTAAGAGTGGTTGACTTAGTCTTCTCTGCAAGAGCTAATTACCAAAATGAGTCTCTCTCATTTTCTCCTCGATACATTTCACTATTTACTCCCAAATATATTCATTCTAAAATTATCTATTGATTTCTATATGCTTATCCACGTCAATATTCTTACCTCCACTACATTTATCTTCTGTTCCTGTGAACACTTCGCTACCCAACATTTAATATCACAGAGCTTAGTTGCTCTTATGGTTGAATCATCCTTGGAGATTATATGTACTAGTTCATATGTACTTGCAATGATGTATTACGCCTAAAGCATTCCTCCATTTCAACCACCCCAACTGATTTTTATGTGCAGTGTGCAGCATCCCTATTGCTCTTTCCATTACTTCGTAAAATGAATTCAAGATACCTATACCATGAGTCAAAGACAAACTTCACTAAAAAATTAAGCTATCAAGTGGAAGCTCATGAATTCATATAAGGCTTTTTAAAATTCAGTTAAAAGAATGGAGGTGGCAAGGATCAAACTCCAAACCAATTGATCATAGAGGCTTTAAACTCAAGGACCAATTTTGCAAGAAGCTTATGCTTTTTGGTGGATGATCATGAATGGTTTAATATCTCTCAACACTACAGCTTATGGTATGATGTGATCTCCAACTATCCACGAATTAGTTAACTATTAGGAACCTTGTATTTTACTTGAAAGAACAGGGAAATTCTCCTGAATACAGCTAAAAATTAGCAGAGCTTTAAGGGGACCTCCCTTGCACAAGTACTAATCCTCTCTCAAATGAGAATAACAAAATAGCTCTCCCTCTCAAGCTCTAATCTTATTTAGAGGAAATATGCCTAATTCTTCTCTATCTCAGCCAACAAAAGTTAACAACAGATTTGAAGACACCTAAGACTAACCTTGGAAATAGATTGTAAGACCTCAGTGACAGTTTCAGGTTTGTTGCAGAGATCCGGAAAATCTTTATATTCAATACCAGCTTGTTGGGCCCACTTCTCCAGAGACTGATGTGAGGCAACAACTAGAGCAACGCAGTAATTGTGAAAGGGGTCTGCATAAACCATCACATTATCCACATAATCACATAATGATAGGGCTGCCTCAACCTGCAATTAAGTAATAATGAAAACACAATTGTCAGACCAAGAACAATTTTTTGTTAATTTTGAGTGAGTACTTCCTCCAGATTTCAGAATGATAAGGTATAGTTTGAGTTACCTTTCCAAGAGAGATATATTCTCCATGTTGAAGTTTGACAATGTCTTTCTTTCTATCTATGATTTCAAGACACCCGTCAGGATGGAATTGCCCAATATCACCAGTATAAAACCAGCGCATACCTTTCTCATCAACCTGTACCAGGTTAACAAAAGAAATGTAATTGTGGCTTAATAATAAGCAAAACAGATATAAGAGCAGTAAAAGCAAATTGAGATGGAAAAACAACATGCATTAACTGTAAGTTTGGAAATTACCTTGAACACTTCTTTAGTTTTTTCTTCATTCTTAAAGTAACCAGCTGTTACGCTGAATCCCCCAACCACAATCTCTCCCCGTGGCAGTGGTCTGTCTGATGTTAGATACCCTCCTTCTTCCCAAGAAACAAGCTATACAACCACATTAATAAAGAAATTAAATTCCCCCCATATAAGGCTATTTAAGGGACACTAATTGCAAATTCTAATACAGATTAAGAGAGATGAATTTGTTATTTAGATGCTGTTAATTTCTTAATATCCTTGATGTCCAAAATAAGTTTCGTTATGCACCAGCTTGAAAATACAATAGTTGATGACCATTACTATACTAGAATGCAATAATTAAGAATAAGTTGTGGTTGGAAGTTTACCACACTGGTTTTATGTCGCTGGGATATATGACATACCTTAATGTAGCAACAAGGAAGAGGTGGACCAACACGCCCCACACTGTAGTCATCCCACTCTGAGAAGGCAGCCCCAGCAAATGTTTCAGTCAAGCCATATCCTTGTCCAATAGGAGCCCTGTTGACAAGTAAATACGTAAACATAGAGAGCTCCAACTCTAATTGGACAACATGAGGTGTAAATCAAATTTATCAACTCTGGGACAGCAAGACACTTGCTGTATTTCTGTATGAATCAAAAAAATTCCTATCAATTTATCATTGTTTTTTTCTATCATAATAATAATTAAATAAAAAAATCAGGAAATATAATAAAATATGGAAAACACCATTGCAATGATCATCAATGGGAAGAAAAATCATCATTAGTATGTTTGACAGTGGACTACCGAACTCATTGTCAGAAAGAAAAGATGTAACATTATCATTCTCACTCTCCCCCTCATTGCCAAGCAAGCATTTGAAAATCAGTATTAATAACAGAAAAGGAACAGAGCAGAAAAACAAAAGATTTAACAAGAACCTAAAGTTGTTGAAAGGAAAAATAAACCACCTTGCCCTTTTCTGAAATCAGTACATTCCAATTTTTAATACTCTGGAATCCATTTAGAGCCTTTACCTCAAATTCTCCAATCAAATTGCAGATATGCGTGTCAACAGAATCTAATAGGATTACAAAACAAATAAATTTCTGCTGGGATTCTATAAGGAAATAAGATAAGATTATTATGACAGGATTAGTTTGAATTTGAATTTGAATTTGTTAGGTGATAAAACGTCCTTATGCCATTTACCTATATGAATTTGGGCAATAAAAATCTTACTAAACCAAAAAGATGAAGTCAAACGCCTTATGTTAATCCAAAATTAAACATGTCACTTTTACTTGGTTGTTCTGGATTCTTTTCTTTTCCTTTTGTTCTTCTTCTCTTAGCACTTTATTTCATTTACGTTTCTTTTGTTTTTTCTACATAATAAACATTCCATCAATATTGCTTTGCATAAATAATTGAAGATTGATAATCTTAGCAATTGTCGCATAGCCTCTATGGGACAATAATTTGAGGTTTTTATACTCCCTTATTACTCATCAACAGATACAACAACAGCAACAAAGTCTTACCTCACTGGGCTACATGGATCACACATTAACTATGTTACAACTTTCAAGGTGGGCTACATGGATCACATATTAACTATGTTACAACTTTCAAGTATTGTGGGAAAGATAATATCAAGGAGTTTTGCAATTCTTATCAATTAATTAAGTTCGTAGTTTTATGTTCTCTTGAGAATTTCTAACTATTTTCATATATTAGAATATTGTAAGGATCTTTTAAGATATTCTAAAAATCCTAAGAGATGATCTAAAAACTCTTCAGATATTCTGACTACATACACCCATTGAATACAACATATTCTATCTTACAATTGCTATTAGATAAAAATTCACATCGAAATGAATCTAATATACAAACTGTGTATAGCTTCATTCATCCATAATTCCTAAGTAGGAATGACAATGAGTAAAGTACCCAATGGGCACCCGCAAAATTTACCCACAATGGGTAAGATATTTACCCGCTATATGGGTACGGGTGCAAATATGGGTATCTAAATACCCACTCCACCCCACCTCATACCCGCATATATATATATATATATATATATATATGCTTGAATTTTATTCTACAATTATCCATTGAATTTTTGTATTATTATATTACTTACGTGAAGTTATATAAGATTAATATAAAAATATATTTAATAATAAAGTAAATCAAAAAATTTATTTTAGTTTATATTTTAAATAGAAAAATTTATTTACTATTTTATATAATTTAATTAGACTAATACAATTTAATTATTATATAGTTAACATGAAATTGACTTTTTTAAAATATTATTTATATATGATACACATAAAATATTTTTGTTAATAAAATCATATTGATGTTTAAATCATAAGTGAATGATAAATAATAAATATATTATAAATATTTTATAAATTTTACAATCACCTATTATTACCGTAAACTTATTTCTTATTAATAATATTTAAATTTTATTTTTTATATTTTAATTTAAAATAATATTTTTCTATGCAACATATGTATTACAAGCATAACTATAATATATTGAATCTAAATAATAATATTTTTACTATTTATTCACAGTCAAAGAAATTTTTGAAAAGATATAAATATAAAAAATTATTATTAATTTTTATTAATATACACGTATATTTCTTTATTATAAAATTTTATTATAACTATTTATCTTTTATTCAAATTCTTTCTTTTAAAATTTATATATATTATAAATATTTAATTCATTAAAATAATTTTTCAAAACTTTATATTTTTGATAATATACTTTCGTATAATATATGAATTAAAAATACTAGTATTAATATATATATATATTAATTATATTATATTATTTTAATTAAATTTATTATTTTTCTTATAATTTCAAATTCAAAAGTTAAAAAAAATATTTTATCTATCCACTTTCTGTTATTAGTATTGAACTTCTCTACTCTAACTCTATTCTCATTTTCAATGTCTGTCTCATTAAAACCTAACAACTATGAAACGTTATTCATTAGAGTTAGTTGTTAATGCCGTCACAAAAGGTCATCAAGTGATCCACACAAAAAGACAACCATTGTACAGATCTATTTCATTATCGCTCTGACATTGTCAATCGAAACAAATCTCACACAAAATAGAGTTATCACTGACAAATAACTTGTGTCTTTAATTTCACTTATTATTTTTAAGAATTTTAGTTTAGAAAATTATTATATTAAGATACATTTAACATTTATAATTTTTCTCAAACAAACGCGAGTAATGGGTACAAGATGGGTATGCGAGTACCTAAAAGGTACAGGTATGGAGATTAATGTTCATACTCACGCGGATATGGACTAGGTACAAGACGAGTATGTGAGTACCTAAAGGGTACTAGTACAGAGATTAATGTTCATACTCACACGGGTATGGACTGAGTACAGGTACTTTTTTAAAACGCGAGTATGAAGATGAGTACTATAGTACCCTACCCATACCCTACCCATTGCCATCCCTACCTCTAAGAGGCATGTGAAAACATACATGGACATATACAACATCAACACAGGTTAGTTCCAAGCATGTATTATGTAGTGTAAAGGTAAGAATCATTACCTCATGCAAATATTGATGAAATGTTGAGAGTCACCAGATAAAGGGGCTCCACCGCAAAGCATAAACCGGAGCTGGCCTCCAAGTGCAGTACGAATTCTTTTAAAGACAACGGTATCCCACACCAACTTTTCCAATCCCCAAGCTCCTAGCCAGCTACCTTTTACAGCTGCCAATCGGCGATTGTATGCAAAATGAAAAAGATTCTTCACAAGCCCCCCTTTCTCCTCAACCTACATAGAACATACAGAATAGGAAATAGTAAGGAAGAGCAATAACTAATTAGTCTAAAGAGTCAAATACCTGCAGAAAGTAGAAAAGAATAAATGATAGCTTCTGCAATTTGTAATAGGAAAGTGGCCATCAAAATAGAAAATTCTACCAGATAAATCTTGTGAAGATGAACAATTAAGTTTGCTCATGTCAGACCAGCAATGCACTATGGTTGTAAATGCTGACCAATAAAGTTTGAAAATGAAAAATAAACTAAATGCAGCAGAGATAAAAATGGTGATGTGAATGAATGTGATAGGTTTAGAAAGGTATACCATAGGAAGAAATGGAAGGGAATAGGTAGGAAATTGGATAAATAGCTGTTGGGAGGCCAACGGTAATTAGATGGAAGTTGTGAATCATTGTTTGGAGACTTATTTACGTTGCATGACAAGGTCAAAAGTTTGGTTAAGTTGGTCTGAGTTCTGGTTCAACACAAAGTATAGTGCAGCTACAAAGATTACTCCTTTTAAAGCTTTATACCGGTGGGATCCTTCTTTGCTGCTGAAGGGCTCTATGATTCCATCGAAGGTGGATAGCAAAAATCAACTGCAATAGCAACAAGGTTAAATATTGAGGGATTTAAGACGAAATCTATGAGCGCACAGGATCAAAATCAGGTGCAGGCCAACAGACATTGGCGTGACATGGTTTACAAAGTGGGTGATTGAGTTTTCTTGAAGTTGCAACTTGCAACCATACAGATTGCGATTACTAGCTAAGAAAGCAAATGCTAAGCTGAGTCCTAAGTTCTATGGCCCTCTCAAATTTTGGATCGCATTGGCCAAGTTGCATATAAGCTGCAGTTACCTAAGCATAGCCGGATACACCCAATTTTTCATGTGTCCCTCCTCAAGCCAGCAGTGCATCCTGCCACCATGCCACCACCTTTGCCTCCTATGTTATCCGAGGAGCATGTTCTGGATGTAACTTTAGAACAGCTAATTGATACAAGGATTACACCCAGGGGGAGTTAGTTCTTAAATGGAAATAGCTCACAGAATGTGAGAATAGCTGGGAATCTGCTATCATAATCCAAGAAGTTTTCCCTAATTTTCACCTTCAAGACAAGGTGGCACTTTAAGGGGGGGTATTGATAGGTTCAGAAAGGTATACCATAGGAAGAAATGGAAGGGAATAGGCAGGAAATTGGATAAATAGCCATTACGAGGTAGGCCAACAGTAATTTACAATTTTCTGTATAAATAGCATGTGACAAAATTAGTTTAGGATATGTTTTCTGTATTATGGTTAGGAGTGGAGTTCTCTCAAATAACTCGGAAATTCTAAGTGTAAAGATTCTGCCTATGTTCTGAATCTCTATCCACCTAATATTGGTTTGGGAATTAGGGTTCTTCAATAAAATTTCAAGAACTATTTTTCTGTATTCTATACCAGTCCTATCAGACTGACTAGTTATACAAAGAAAAATAAGATTATCAACAAATGTATATAGGAATAATTGGAGTAGTTCAGCACTATCAAGGAAATGATAACAAAACTAGTTTAAAGAAGTTTGCTGATGTGCAGAGAGAAGACCAATAGAGGCAAAATCCAAAAAAAAAAAAGAGAAGGATCAAATTGAAGGTCATCTGTTAAGAACCCACAACAGAAAATAGGAAAAGAAAGAATGTGTAAGAAACCAATTCAGTTCTTGAAGAACAAACAGAAGAAAGACTTTCCTTTATCGAATACTCTTAACTAGGAATGAATTGCCCACAATTAAGTAGCCTGGTCTCTCCCAATGATATGGGTCTTATTGTAATAAAGACACGTGACAATAGATTGATACGGGTCTTATTGTAATAAGGACACGTGACAATAGATTAGTTTAGAAGTTGTTTGGCAGTTATTCCAAAATTTGAAAAGCTGTTACAAGTTGTTAAAAAGTGCAGCTATAATAGAAAATTGTTCAGAATCATGAGATTTTTTCTTTAGATTTACACTCTTCTATTGTAAAGATTCTCTCTGTTCTTCATCAATAAAGATTTATTCGGATTCCATTCTTTTCTATTGGATTCCCTGTTGTATGCAATCCTTCGAATTCTCTGAAATTCCTAGCTTTGCTATATCAATTGGTATCAGATTGTAACAATCCAACCATAACAACAATGGCTGAAGGAACTTGTAACACCGTCGCAGCTCGTGAAGTCAAAGAACACGTTGAAGCTCGCTTGAAATTGCACATGGAAGAATTCATGGACCAATGTTTGGCTCGCTACGCAGGAATAATGCAATCGAACATTCAGACGCATCTTGAAGCCTCTTTAACAGCTTCGTTAACAGCTTCCTTACAATCTTCAATTGTTCAGACGATTGAGCAATCAATTGAGAGACAAATTCAAGCTTCAGTTCAACAAGGCTTGCAAGAGTGTACCAGAAATCAAGACCCTCAGTTTCAATTTCATGCGAAGGGCATTGGAAATCGTGGAGGTCACCATTCTAACCAGCTCTATTCTTGTGGAACAAGATTAGCTAGGATCGATTTTCCACGTTTTAATGGAGATACCGTGAATCAATGGTTATACCAATGTGAAACTTACTTTGCGATAGATGGTACCCCGGATGATGTGAAAGTACGATTAGCTGTAGTGCATTTTGAGGGCAGAGCCCTTCAGTGGCATACAGGTTTTGTTAAAACCTTTGATCCCTATTCCCTACCTTCCTGGACTGCTTTTTCCAAATTGTTAATGGAACGTTTTGGAGATGCTTTTGATGATCCTATGTCTGAACTAATGAAACTACGGCAGAAAACCAGTGTTGTTGAGTACCATCAACAGTTTGATGCAATTATCTCTCGTTTAAACCTCACTGAAGAGTATATGTTGAGTTGTTTCTTGGGTGGTCTTAAGAATGATATTGAGATGATGGTCAGAATGTTTCAACCAGAAAATGTCATGAAAGCTTTTACCATAGCCAAGTTATATGAATCAGCTTCTTCTTCCACTCAAGCGTCCGGTTCAACCAACAAATCCTTTAAGCCTTCATTTAATCCTAAACCACTCTTGGCCAATAAACCTGATAAACCTCTTGAAAAATTACCTTTCAACAACAAAACCAATAACCAATCCTATAAAAAACTCACACCTACTTACATGAGTGAGAGACGTGCTAAAGAGTTATGTTACTTTTGTGAGGAACCCTTTACCCCTGCACATGCGTTAACACACAAAAAACTGCAAATTCATGTTTTAGAGATGGATGACTTGACAGATTCATAGATAGTGGTAGTACCCACAATTTCTTGGATGTTAACATAGCTAAGAAGATTGGTTGTAGGATGGAAGCTACTGATCCCATTAGTGTAGCAGTAGCTGATGGTGCTAAGGTTTCTATCACTTCTATAGCAAAACAGTTTCAATGGACCTTGTAGCAGCATACATTCACTTCTGATATGTTTCTCATTCCCCTAGGATGTTGTGACTTGGTATTAGGAATTGAATGGCTTGTGAAGCTTAGAGATATTACATGGAATTTTGATAAATTGTCCATGCAGTTGTATGTGAAGGGAAGAAAGTTGGTTTTGAGAGGAGCATCTTCCTTGGGGTTAAAAAATGTGAGAAGACAACAGTTAAGCAAGACACTTGCTTTGGGTGTCCACTTGTCAATGTTACAAATGTGTGATCAAGAGGACGAACTACTGCTTCAATCACTTACCACTCATGCTCCTGTTAATTCTTTGCCCACTACTGTTGATGCCCTTTTGTTAGAATTTGATGACATTTTTCAGGAACCTACCACACTTCCGCCAAAGAGAAAAGGTCATGACCATCATATATCTCTTATGCAAGAAACTGACCTTGTGAATAAAAGGCCTTACAGGTACTCTAAACAACAGAAAGATGTTATCGATGGTTTGCTGAAGGAGTATCTCAAGTCTGGTATTATACAGAACAGCAGCATAGAGTGCAGTCTCTATGCTAGCCCTGTAGTTTTAGTAGGAAAAAAGAATGGTTCATGGAGATTCTGTGTTGATTACAGAGAGTTAAACAAACATACAGTAAAAAACAGGTTTCCTATACCCTTGGTGGATGATCTTTTAGATGAACTTCATGGTACTGTAGTGTTTTCTAAGTTAGATTTAAGGTCTGGCTATAATGAAGTTCGTATGGCGGATGAAGATATACAAAAAACTGCCTTCAAGACCCATGGAGGTCATTTTGAGTACTTGGTCATGCCTTTTGGCTTAACCAATGCTCCTGCAACCTAAATTCTAGTGTCTAACCAAATGCGCCCACTCTCCTCTCTTTTTCTCCATTTTTATCAGTTATTTTACAACTCCACTACAGGTATACTCCAGAAGGACAAAGGCTGTTATCCAACCATTACAAGTTCCAGATTCTGATATCTATACCTGAAGCTAATAATGCTGTTCAGAAGAGCAGAATATGCCCATTGAAAATGGGACCACTGAAGACATCTTCCAATTGCAGTAAGAAAAGGTATTAGAGCATGTACCCAAAGGCCAAGGTATCCCCTAGCCCACTTTCTGTCCTATGAAAAATTATCCAATAATCATAGAAACTTCCTTACTGCAATTACCTAGAGGAAGAAAACTTGTTGGATTTAAGTTGATTTTTACTGTTAAATACAAGGCAGATGGGACATTAGAAAGATATAAGGCTAGGTTAGTGGCTAAGGGATACACTCAAACATATGGAGTTTTGAAACTTTTTCACCTGTTGCAAAAATGAATGCTGTTAGAATTTTGTTGTCTCCAGCTGCAACTATGGATGGAGCTTGTAGAAATTCAATATCAAGAATGCTTTTTTGCATGGAAAACTTGAAGAAGAAATCTACATGGAAGTCCCACCTAGTTTTAAAGCTAAGGAAGGAAAAGTGTGTAAGCTGCAGAAGGCATTTTATGGGTTGAAACAGTCCCCAAGGGCCTAGTTTGGTGGATTTACTACTGTGATGAAGGCAATGGGGTACAAGCTAGGCCAAGGTGATCATCATACCATTGTTCATTAAACATTCAGCTTCAGGGGGAGTTATGCTTGTTTATGAAGATGATATAGTTGTAACTGGAAATGTTGAAGGAGGAATGGAAGCATTGAAGAAATGTTTGTTAAAAGAATTTGAGATTAAGGAGTTAGGCAGATTGAAGGATTTTCTAGGCATTGAGGTGGGTCATTCTCATCATGTTATTTTCATCTCCCAACAAAAGTATGTGCGGGATTTATTGCCTGAAGCCTGAAACTGCAAAATTGGGGTGCAAACCAGTAGAGACACCTAGTGAGCAGAATCACAAATTAAGTGAGTCAGTTGAAGATGCAACAGTAGATAGACAATCTTATCAAAGACTGGTTGGGAAATTGATCTCATTGTCCCACACCAGACCTGACAATGTGTACGCAATAGGAGTGGTAAGTCAATTAATGAACAATCCTAAAGACTGGACAATTGGGAAATTATTTATTTATATTATAAATGTAAGGGAATTTTGTGCAGATTTTCATAACAAAGATCACATTGGTGTAGCTAACACAAAATAAAAAGGATGGGGAAGTTACAATATATGTGTGTGTGTGTATGAGCTGCATGCACGTGTCGAGCATTAGTTTATTCGCACCTTTTTCACAACTCCATCTCGAATCCGATCAAGAATAGCTGGTACTGCTGTCATAAGGGTGGGCTTTAACACAGTAGCATCTCCCTTGGTTCCTTTCTTGATTTTATTAGATGTGTCAGTCAAAGTCAGAGGAGAGCCATAACCAATTGCAACACCTGCAGCCAGCATAACAGACTGGACAACCGCAGTAATTTAGAGATAATATCATCAACTGCCTTGACAGTTAGAAGACTAAGAAGAAATCACCTCTGCTGCCATTTCAAAAACGTGAGCAAGGGGCAAGTAAGCCAGGTATACATCCTTACGACCTAGATTTGGAATCACTGTCATGACAGCTGCTGTAGTGGCTACAATGTTCCCGTGAGTAATCATTACACCCTAAAAATGATTACAAAATGTTAACACAACTGGCTGATGGAGATCTTCGTAGTTCTCAATGTTAGTAGACTACATAATATTCATCATATTTACACAATGATTTAATATAGTTATATTTTACTGCCTCAAAAACATATTGACAATAAAGTCATATCAAGACCCAAGTCAGTCTCAACTACTCAAGATTCTGAACTACATTATTCAATTGGTATCAGGTTGCTGAGAGACTTAATAACTATGATTCTGGACAAAACATTTTGTAGGCATGCAGCAATCACAAACATGAACAAAGATCATACATACAGACACAGAAAGGGACAACAACTACAACAAAACTTGAAGGAACAAACCTTTGGTAGACCTGTACTGCCACTTGTGTACATGGTAACTGCAATAGCATTCTTTGAAGGCAGGCTTGGTTCAACAGGACATTCTTTCCCAAATTTCTCAACTTCGCTAAAAGATGCAATTGTCCAGTTGCTTGAACTTCCTGAGAAAGTATCTTCTTCGTTATCTTCAAAGTAAATAATGTTCTGGATAGATGTTAGACTTGATCGTATGGCATCCAACTTCTTCAACTGTTTGGAGTCGCAGATCAGAGTGCATACTTCTGTCTGTTCATATTCGAAAACTTCAAGTGAGAACATGATCACAAATTATAGTTACTATATTGCTTAACTATTTTCAATCTAATCCATAAAATTATACAAGAGATAACATTCCTACCTCGTTTAGTGAGTGGATCAGGGCATCCTCACCTAGAGAAGCATAAATAGTAACAACTGTTACATTCTGCCTGAAGCAACCCTGATGTTATGCAAGATTTTCATTAAATTTGTGAATGCAGACTGCAGAACAGTTAAGCCAAAAGGCCATTGAATGACTCAAGGAAATTGAGCGGATAAAGCAAGTTTACCTGAAGGGCAATAAGCCACTCAGCCCGGGTTTCAGAGAAAATGGCAACACGACTATCTATATTATGGCCTAACTTAAGAAGACCAGATGCAAAATTGGACACGCGAGCAAATACCTCTCCATAGGTTTCCCATTCATAGTCTCCCAAGTGAAGCTTCTCAAACCTCTTGCCATCACTAGAAGTAACAAACTCCCTTTGAATTAGTTTTCTTGTTCCAAGAAATCGATTGTGGGCATATTTATTACAGGATTGCTCAAATAGATGAGCCATTGTTGGGGCTCCTTTCCAAGGAACATCAACTAACTCAGTTTTTCGAGCATTACGTACTGCATAACCTGCCTCACCACCAATTGCTATTGGCACACCTCTTATTTTTCCTCTTTTCTTTCCGAAGAATAAAGCCGAAAACAAGATGCCAATGACTATAGCTGCCACAGCTCCATATACTCCATACAAGGAACTATTCTTTGGATCAGCCATCTTTTATGTTTGCTGATATATGGTAGTCCTTCTTAGGCAGAACAAAACCTTGATTACTTGAATCATGTGTGAAAGAAAGCATGGATGAAATTTCTTTATGTTTTTGATAAATGAAGAAATTCAAGATAAAGGGAAAAAATTTTACAAAGAAAAGGGAAGATAAGGAAACCTCCTCAAATAAGAGAACACAAAATAAAACAACAAAGATGTATAAATAAACACAAAAAGAATAAAATAAAGTGTGATTATAAAGTTTGTGCGGTGCGGATGCAGGGCACATTACTATGCTGTTGCTACATATGTAAGGCACTTTCTTCATATCAAATCATGGAAAAATATACAATACATTCTGTAAATAAAGCATATTCAAGTTTATAAGACTATGAAAACGTTCAAATAGTTCAAATAGTAGAGATTGCATGGCATACATATATTCACAAGCTTGAAATAAAATCAAGAAATCTTAATGCAAATTATGTTATACCACATAGGTAGCACGCTTCCACTGATTTAAGAACAAACACAATCATATTCTGGAATAACATTTTAACTGATTTTCAGTCAGCGAAAGAGTATTAAACGGAATAATTAACAAAAATATTAAAAAATATAATTTATAAAAAGAAAGTAACTGTAATTTATTTTATACATAGACAAATCAGAACTTCAATTAGAAATGATAAATTATCCAAAATTTTGAGATTACAAGGAAAAAAGAAAATCAAGTGCCATACAGTTGACAAGTAATCTCTCTTGCCAACTGCCACACTAATTAAAAATAAATAAGGAAAGAAAATATGTATAAATTGAATTAAAACTTAAATAAAAAACCTACTCAATTTAATAGCAAAAATTGAGAGCAAAAAGAATCATCTCGACCAAGTAAAACACTTTGACTGGGACCGGCCGTTTCAAAAAATGCAGCAGAACCCCACTTTAAAAAAAAAAGAAAAAAACTATAAAACCCAGAAGAAGAAGAAGTCCAGAATCAGCTACATAGAACAAGCACTATCAACCCACAAGAAATTAAAGGTAAGAGAACTCCACAAATTGAATATTTTCATAAGTAATTAATTCATCACCCCTCATAGTTTAAAAAGAAGAAAGAAAGTTTGAAAGAAACTACAAGAAGACGATACCTTTGTGAGTACGATGAAAAAAAATTGAGACTTCGTTTGGTGGGTCTCTCTCTCTTTGTAATGTGTTTCGGTGAAGTTATTACTTTATTCTGTTAAGGTCTCCACAGTGCACAAATCTGCACGAAAAAGCACTGTCATTCATCTCAATTTTAATTTGTAAGAAGCTACACCTGTGGAGAGTGTTCGATTAAAGTATATATATATATATAAACTTCACGGGTACGCTTCTAAGATTTTATAATTTATTTTATCCCTTTCTTTGTGAGATTAGCTTCAAGACTGTTCGCGAGAAATCAAATAAATCAGAATTTTCTTAAATGCTGAACACATCCATTGATTTATTATTAAAATATATCTATGGTGATTACTAATAAAGACCATTGGTCCATCAGATCATTTAGTTCTATTTTATAAAATTTGCAACTTGATCCATCTCTAAAAACATTTTTGGCAGGGATCAATGTTATAAATTTAGTGCTATTAACTCTTATGATAATTAGTGAATTTTTTTTATTGCACAAAAATCATTAAATTAAAATAAATTTCTAAATAAAAAGTAAAAATGTGTTATTTATTTTTAAAATTTAGTAATATTGTAAATTTACAAAAGTAAAAATATTTTAATTTTTAAAATAAATATTTTATTGTATTAAATAACACTAAATCAAAGAAATAAAATTTTTATAATTAAAATTAAAATTATAAAAATTTAAATTAAGAGTGAATAAAAAATTATTTAATACAGGAAAAGTCCCATAGATTAAAAAAAATTATTTTACTAAAAAAAAACGCATTTAGATAACAGGTTTTGGAGAAGAGATCTCTCCACTTCTCAAATAAAAGGACTTCTTCATTTTTCAGCATGTCATTAATATGTTGGTAAGAAAGCCGTGTTTCCATCAGTTTAAGCATATGTAAGTCCCCATACAACCCAAGACAACTTCAAGTGAATGTTGCAAAATTTAATAACAAAGAATTAACATATAAATAATTGTTATTTATAGAAACGGAAAAACAAAAGCAAAAAAAAAGAGCTAAGGTGTTATTCCAGAAGGTCTCAATTTTTCTTCCTTTATTTCTCCAATTAAGGTTAAGTTGGGGCTGTTCTTCAATTAACATGTAACTCTTGATGTTTTTTCCTTTAAGATTGGCACATAAATGGTGAGAAGTGGCGGGTGAAGGTTCAATTTCCCATGCCAATTAATTGCTCGGTTACTCAGCTATTTAAGGGATAGAAGGTTCAGTTCATTTCAATTGAATAAAAAACCGAAATGTGCATGTCAATGTGGGAATTCACGTCTGAAGTTCCCTTTTCTGAATCAATGCCACTAAAGATAAGGGTTTTGGAAACGATGAAATTCAGTTTGCATGAGATATTACGTTAGGTAGGAATTCAGAATTGGTGTAGTTTGAATGGTGCAAATGGTGCACCGAAGATGATTTATGAACACTGGATGGTAGGAATTCACTAAAATTTGTTGGAGCGGTGGGATGTGATGTTTTGGAGGTGGAAGTTCGGGATGGCATGGTCCAAGTGGAAGACCGTCAATATCAATTCATCCCAGGTATGATTATTTTTACTTTGTAACATCTTATTTTTTTTTTCAGTTAAATAATAATAATAATAACTATATTTTTTATAAATTTATTCTAACAATTTTATTTTATTTTTTGTTATTAAAGGAAAGTAAGAGTTCAAAAAACAACACATGTTATGAGCTAAATTGATAATTGAACAGTGAAATAAAAATAGAAACGAATGGTTCTATGTATTATGATTTTTAACGTGTTTCTGAAAAAGGAAAAAAAGCTATTAACACCAACAGTAGCAGAAATTACAGAGGCCAAAAAAAAAATGTGTCAAGAGAATATTTAGAGAAGAAGAGTATTGTTCAATCCATCCACAACATAAGTATTTTCTGCAGGTGTCATAAAGTGAAACTAAAAAATTTCTACCAAGTGAAAAATTTGTTAATACTAGGAATAGATAAGTTCTCATATAGCCAATCAAATAAACTTGAAGAAAAAAAAATAGACCCATTGATTACAGAAGATAAAATGATTTTGAATGCTTCTTGCATAGTAACAATCCATCATCACATACATTAAAGTTTCTAATGCAATATAACATTTAGGATTATCATCTAGATCAATTATGCCCCTCTTAACTCTCTCCTCATTAATGAGAAGTCTATCATAGGAGATTTTCCAAAGAAAGAGGACTACTTTAGGAGGGCTATCCCATTTCCAAATATGTTTACAAGCATTAGAGTAACGAATTAGAGAACTAGGGGACTGAGATATTAATTGATATGCAGATTTGATGGAGAAGAGACCATTGCTAGAAGGGCCCAGGAGGCTAAATCTTGCTCCCTGGATAGGTTAAGAGGCTGAACTTTAGCAATTTCCTCACAGATATGCTTAGGAAGTAAAGAATGAAGTTTGTCCCAATCCCAATTACCATGAGTGGAGAAAAAAGTCACAGGGATGTCCAAATCCCGCACAAGAATAGGGTGTAGGGATTGGGATTTCAGCTTAGGGCAACTAGGAACCCATTGGTCCATCCAAAACCAAACAAAAAGACCATTTCATATTCCCTAAGATAGAATCTTATAAAATAGAGGCCAAACAAATGTAATATTCTTCCAAAGGGAAGAAAACCTGTGATTAGTCCTAAGTTCCAGATTTTGACTAATAGAAAATTTATTTTTACATAAAACTTGAACCCATAGGTCACTAGGAGAAGAATAAAAACTCAAACAAAGTTTCGTAATATAGACTTTATCAAGCGTGGAAAGAGTGGAAAGATATCTGAAACCTAAACCCCTTAACTTTTAGGTCTATAAATTTTACTCTAGCCAATAAAATGACATTTCCTAGTACCTAAGGAGCCCTAGATGAACTTTTTACAGAGGCTATTTGTAACACCTTAATTTAATTTTCCAAATAACTAAATTTCGCAATTTAGAAATAATAAAATTTTTCATTCAGATGGTTCCCAAGTACAGTTCAATAAAATATTTCCAAATCGGGATGGATTACAAGTTTGTATCAATGATTGCTATAGGACTTAGTTAATACATCAATTTTCCAAATAAATTCCTAAGCCCTATAGCAATTTCATCCATCCTTCACTAGGCCCAGTGCTAATCGTCTTGGTCAGCTGAAAAATAAATGTAAGGGTGAGTACTCTACACCATCACACACACATAAACAAGTATAGAGTCTCACCTTGTCCATTCCACACATTTTCTAATATATTTAAAATCATACATCAACAAGTATAGGACATTTCATTCTCAATCACAAACAGGTGCATTCACTACACCATTAACTAACCCACACACACACACGTGCGCTCACTATGGCACTGTGATTATAGTTTCTCTTATGCCCTCAATCTCAAGGACTTACTCAGTTCACACCATGGATGGCTACCGGATAGCCTCCGCTCCACGAATACAACGTGTGCGGTATTGAACCCCCAAGCAAAGGTGTTAGTGAGAGGCCGAGTCAGGAAGAGAGTATGTGGTCTGTGGTGCAACTACGCTCACTGTTGGTGTCACCACCACCCTCTCTTCTCCAAGGTATTTCTACCTCCCCCATCTTCTATACCCCAGTGTATCGCTGAACCATTCATAGTTTTTTATGATGGGTGTGGTGGTCAGGGCTTCCTTAAGCATATTAAACGCTTCTTTGCACTTTTCATCAAAATTGAACTCAGCCTCCTTTTGCAAAAGCTTAGACAGGGGAATGACAATTTTGGAGAAGTTCTTAATGAATCTCCTGTAGAACCCTGCATGGCCAAGGAAAGCACAAACCTCTCGAATGCAAGAGGGGTAAGGCAATTGTGCAATAACATCAAGTTTTGCAGGATCTACTTCAATTTCCTTTTTAGATATGATATGGCCTAACACTACACCTTACTCTACCATGAAATGGCATTTTTCAAAATTAAGCACAAGGTTAGTATCAATGCATCTTTTCAATACTTTTTCCAAATTATTCAAACATGCAGAGAAAGATGGGCCATACACGGTAAAATCATCCATAAAAACTTCTATACAATGCTCCACTAAATCAGAAAAAATGCTTAACATACATCTTTGAAATGTTCCTAGAGCATTGCATAAGCCAAAAGGCATTCTCCTATAGACAAAAGTACCAAAAGGACATGTAAAAGTGGTTTTTTTCCTGGTCTTCAAGTGCAATGCAAATTTGGAAATAACCAGAAAAACCATCAAGAAAACAATAATGAGACTTACTAGCCAACCTTTCCAACATCAGATCAATGAAAGGCAATGAGAAGTGATCCTTCCGGGTCGCTTGGTTAAGCCTTCTGTAGTCTATGCAGACTCTCCAACTATTCTGGACTCTGGTGAGTATCAACTCATCTTTTTCATTCTTCACCACAGTGAGTCCAGAATTCTTTGGGACCACTTAGATCGGGCTGACCTAAGTGCTGTCTGATATAGGGTAGATAATCCCAGCTTGCAGCAACTTGGTGACCTCCTTCTCCACCACGTCTAGAATAATGGGATTTACCCTCCTCTGAGACTGCCTCACTGGCTTAGCACCCTCCTATAATATTCTATGCATACAAAGAGAGGGGCTGATTCTAGGAATATCAGTAAGGGTCCAGCCTATAGCTTTCATGTGCCTCTTAATCACTTCTAGGAGTTTCTCCTCTTGTTCTACATTCAGCTTGGTGGAGATTATCACTGGAAGCTTCTCATTTGCCTCTAGATAGGCATATTTCAAATGTTCTGGTAAAGGTTTAAGTTCCAGTGCTGGAGGTTGCTCCATAGAAGGAAGTGGTTTAGCACTCTCAGTAGAAGAAATCTCTGCAACATTCAAATCAAAAGGGTTAGATTCAATTGTACTTGATTCAAAACATCACATTATTCCCCTATCAATTTGTCAATCTCTTCAATATTAGAATTTGCAGAATTCACATTCAAAAAGTCAGAAATACAAGAGTCACACATAGAAGAATTATTACAATATTCACAAATGGAAATATCAATACATTAGTAAAATCAAAAGAAAAATCTGTTTCTAAAAATTCAGAAAATTGTTCATCTATCAAATCATCAAATAAATCAATTTGGAAGACAGAGTGTTCTTCAGATGGATGCTTCATAGCATCAAGTATGTTGAAGCGCACAATGCTGTCCCCAAACTCCATGGTAAGTGTCTCAGCATGCACATCAATTTTCGTTCTTGCGGTTTTCAAGAACGGTCTTCCCAATATGATTGGTGCAGCACTCTTCATTGACTCTCCCTTTTGCATGTCCAAAATTTAAAAGTCGGCTGGGAAGATGAGATCATTCACCCTGACTAGTGCATCTTCAATAATCCCAACTGGGTTTGTTATGCTTCTATTGGCTAACTGAATAACCACACCTGTAGGCTGCAGAGGGCCAAGAGACAGTGAAGTAAAAATGGACAAAGGCATGACATTTATAGATGCTCCTAAATCTAGCATGACATTCTCAATCTTATTATTACCAATAATGCATGGGATAGTGAATGTTCCTAGGTTCTTACATTTCTCAAGCATTGTGGACCTTTGTTTTTCAAAAAGTGCAGACACATTCCTACCCATATTTACCTTCTCATTACCCTTAAGATGCCTCCTATGGATGCATAAGTCTTTAAAGAACTTGGCGTACTTGGGTATTTGCTTAATTGCATCTAGTAGAGGTATGTTCACCTCGACCTTCCTAAAGGTCTCAAAAATCTCTTTCTCGACCTCTTCAATCTTTTTACTTTGCTGAATAACCCTCTGAGGGAATGGTAGAGGAATTGGCCTTTCAACATTTTATGCTAACTTTGGTTGGGTAGGAGTAGGTTCTGGTTGTTCTTGAGTAATTTCCACTCCATTTTGACCAACTATAGCTGGAGTACAGCTTGAGTTTCCTTCTCTTTGGGCATTGTGGGCTCTTGCATCACTTTTCCAGATCTCAGGGTGATTGCACTCACATTTTTGGGATTCACAACAGTTTGTGCAGGAAGGTTCCCTGAGCCTTGAGATTGCATTTGGTTTAGAGAGGAGGCTAACTGTCCCATTTGATTCTCCAAAGTTTTGATACTAGCCTCGGTTCTCTGCTGGAAAGTGATGTTGTTCATGGTCAATTGCTTCATGAGCTCCTCCAATGATGGTTCATTTTTCTGGGATGTACTTGGTTGTGAAGAAGATGGTTGATGATTGATGGTCATATTTTAGTACATCTTTCTCTCTATGTTTTTGGTTTAATTGAGCTTCATTAGGGCATTATTTTGATGTATTAGTTTAGATTTGTGTTAGTAAGTAATTTAGGATTTAAATATAAATCTTTCTTAATTTCCGTCACAATTTCTTATTTTGACACAGTTTCTTGCAAAGACTATATCGGGAGCTACACTACTCAGAATTGGACAACATTGGTGTCCCTGGAAAGATAAGACAGAGATCTAGAACTTCTCTGTTGGGAGAAAAGCCCAGTTTGAGCATCTTCAGGTCCAAAATTGCGTCACAATGTTGCGTCCCTGCACTAAAATTTTCAGGATTTGATTTTATTGTTGATTTTACTTAGTTAGGTGTTTAGGAACCTCATTAGGGAATTGGGCCTTAATTAAGCCCAATTATTTTATCTTTAAATAGAGGTTATGACTCCATGTATGAATCCTTGTTTTTCTTTTCCCGCAATTTTTTTAGGATTCAGAAAGTCTCTATTTTAAATTCTTTCTCCTCCTCTCTTTTATTTTCGTCTCTCTACCTTCCATTTTTTTCGTATTTTCTGGTTTTGGCCGAAGCAAGCATGATCATGAAGCAAGGCTAATCCATCAATTGGTTCAATGTTTCAAGAACTACATTACATTTGAGTTTCGGGTTAGGCTCTATCGAATTCTCGCTCTTCCTCCTCTTTTCTGATTAGGATAATTATGTTTTTCAAGATATTGAATTTTCGTTTGCATTCTAAACAGAGAATGAGAATTTCATATTTGAAATAAATGAATTCACCTAATTCAATAAATCAATTTTTCCAAATTTCGTTAGAGCATTGGATTTACAATTGAAGTTCTTGTTTTGATGGAATTTATAATCTAGATTTAGATTTTGGGTTATTAATGTCATATTGAGTTAGTTTTGATTGGAAATTCGTTGGAATTGTATTCATGTAACAATGAGAATTGCGTTGTAGTGATTGAGATCTTGATTTGGTTGAACTTCATATTTCGTTTCGTTAGAATTATTCTTTATTCTTGTCTTTTCTATTGTTTACAATTTAATTCAAAACAATCCATCCCTAAGCTAATCTGAAATTACATGATGGAACCAGAAACATAATGTATTTTATGTCCTTGTGAGATGACCTAGGTTTACTCCTTCTATTATAAAATTTTTAAGAAAATCTAGTTTGTTTGATACCATTGCAACGTGGTTATCAATGATGGTGCTGGGCTTGTTGTGGTTGATGTTGGGATTGATGGGATCTATTTGGGCCAGCATGATGTGCTTGGTATTGAGTGCCTTACTGCTAATTGTGTTGTTGAGAATTGCTTCCCCATCTTAGATTTGGATGGTTCCTCCAACCTAGGTTGTATCTATTGGAAGATAGATCCCAATTGAGTTGTTGGTGCGAATTTGGAAAAGGAAATTTATTAGTGTAAATGTTTGCAGGATAAGCTTGAGGATTACCCTCTAGTGTGTCAGACTCTTGTAGTGTGAGGCAGCTATTAGTGTAGTGGTCTGTAGCTGAGCAAATATCACACAACATGGCTGGGATGGATGGTGGAGGAGGTGAAGATGCAACAGCACTCTTTTGCATGGAAGCCAATTGCTTCACTATGGATGCTAATTCATCAAGTTTGTGTTCCAGCTTACTAGATTCAGAAACTTTTACTTCACTCACATTTCTAGTAACATAAGAATTTTGCCTTGTTGCAAATTGTTGGGAGTTGGCAGCCATGTTCTCAATCAAGTTGTGGGCTGTAACCGGAGTTTTGTCAACCAACGCCCCTCCACTTGCGGTGTCTATCATGCTTCGGTCCATAGGGTGCAGTCCCTCATAAAAGTATTGTATCAACAATTGATCACTAATTTGGTGATGGGGTCAGCTAGCACATAGTCTCTTGAATCTTTCCCAATATTCATAAAGGGTTTCTCTTTCAAGCTGTCTTATCCCACATATTTCCTTTCTTATGGACGCAGCTCTTGATGCTGGGAAAAAGTTCTCCAGGAAAAGCCTTTTCAAGTTGTCCCAACTAGCAATGGATCCTGGAGGGAGATAGTAAAGCCAATCCTTGGCTGCATCCATTAGAGAGAACAGAAAAGCCTTTAATTTGACATGCTCCTCAAGCACATCTTGTGGCCTCATGGTTGAACAAACAATGTGGAACTCCTTCAGGTGTTTGTGTGGATCCTCACCTGCAAGGCCATGAAATCTTGGCAACAAGTGTATTATTCCAGTCTTTAGTACAAAGGGAGCATCAATATTAGGATACTGTATGCATAAAGTTTGATATGTTACATCCGGTGCAGCCAGTTCCTTTAATGTTCTTTCATTGTCAACCATTTTTTCAATTTCAAATTCTAATGAATGAGGTGATGAATAGATAGATGAAGGAGATGAAGACTTCTCAAAATGTTCAAAACTATTCCTATGTGTTCCAATGCTACTATGAGATGTCCTATCAATCTCTGGATCAAGTGGATACAAGTCTCCAGGATTCGATCTGGTCATGCACTAGAGATTAACTATGAATAATGGAAAGAAGTAAACTAAATGAAACAACAAAATTTGCAAAAAAATTCAGATGGCAATTATGCAGAAAAACTAATAACTAAGTGCTGTAAAATAAAGCATTAACACCAAACAGCAAAAATAGAACAAAGTTGCAAACTATGACACGAAAATATGCAGCACACAAGCACAAATTCTGCAGAATTCTGTAGAATTTTGCAGCAAAAACAGAACAATAGTGCAGAAAAATTGAGAACAAAACACTAAAACAGAGCAACTAACAAGTTCAATGCAAAATTAACACCAAAGTCCCTGGCAACGGCGCCAATTTGGTGAACGATAAGTTTTCATTTCATTTTGCAAAAAGATTTGTGGTCAACCTTCATCAAAATATGCAAAAAAAGTTTGTAGTATCTAGGGTGCATGCCTAGGTTGTCTCCAACGACTTTGGTTTGTAACATACATTAAACATGTTATGAACATTTACTATAAAAGCAATTAAAAACAAGGGGGGTTTGTGTAATTCCAATTTTAATGTAAAGACAAGTGATGAAATTAATAAATCCAAGCAATGAAATTTGCAATCCTTAGTTTGTTCATGCAATTCTATCCTTACCCCTCTTAAGATTCAATATTTTGCCTCTTCCTTTGAATTAGGGTAACTCAAAAAGCAAGAATTAACCTTAACATCCCATACAAATTAAGCAATTTACATGGGCTCCAATCTCTTATTCCCAAGATAACGCTACCTTAGAAATTAACTTAGGATTAAGCAAACTAAGTTAAGAATTTCATTAAAATGAATTAGGGTTAATTAAGCAATATCCCCCTCATTCAACCATTAATTCAATTCAAAGAGTTGGGAAATGTAAATTCATCAAAGAAAGGAAATTATAGTGACATTCATACCCAGGGATTCAAGAATCCATGAACTCACTAAGGATTACAAGAAAGTTTATCCCTCCATAGGGATGGGTCTTACAAATTCAAGATGGAAACAAAGGGAAATCAACATCATAATGCAAGAATTAAATGAAAATGAAAGGAAATTGTAAATCAAACCCTAAGATTAGCCTTGGCTATCACCCAAGGATCCTAAGCTCTGCAAAATGCTCCAAAAGTGGCAAAAGAATCTAAAGAAATGTCAAAAAGCTCTGTACCCTAATTTCTCAAATTCTATTTATAGTGCAGAAATTTTCTCCCAAAGTGACTACTATGGTTTCATAGTGATAACGCGCAGCGTTCCGTAGTGTTCACGCGCACTCCATAGTGATTACGCATGAGATCTGTGATTTGGGCCTCTCTGGAATTATCACTTTGGCTTCATAGTGATAACGTGCAATGCCCCAAAGTGATTACTCTCGCTCCATAGTGTTTACGCGCAGGTCCTGTGTTTTTGCCCACTCTGGTGTTGTCATTTTGGCATTAGAGTGATAACTTTGGCTGCTCCAGAGTGTTTACTATGGTTCCATAGTAGCTATGCGCAAGTCTTGTACTTTTTGGCCTCTCTGGAGTTGTCACTATGGATTCATAGTGATTACTTTGGTCTGCCCTTCTGGAACTAGCTTGCTGTAGTGTTCACTATGGACTCTAAAGTGATCACTTTCACCTCAAACTTTCTCAAATGCTAAAAATCCATGGAAAAAGTCTAGAACCTCCTGCACAATTATTCAAATGATCAAAATTGCAAACTATATCTATGCAAATCAATGTAAATTAACCAAAAATTAAGAAACATATGATATTTGACCAAAATTATGGTTTTATGTTATTTACAATTCCTGAGTTTACTTTTTCTATTAAGAAACATTAAAATGACAAGTAAAAAACTAATAAAATGTGGACTTATCAGTTTTCCAACACATTCACACACATCCACATTCACATTCAACATGCCATTCCACACACATTCAATCATTTTATATCATTCAACATCAACCAATGGTATATCTAAGCATTTTAAATCAAACATTTCATGTCATATCATAATCAATATCAATCACACTACATTTCACCCACAAGGTCCTGATTACACTTCAATCATAGTCAAGTCACTCCATCACACACATGAACAATATTCGTTTCATCATGCCCAATCAAGTATCCTCTATCATTATGTTAAAGACTCAAAGAGATAGGGTAGAGTCTCCCCTTACCTTAAATTGAAGACCCACAACGAAATCAATCAATAAAAGCGTTCCCTCACACAGATTTCATCCTAAATACATGGAGAAATTCTAGGAGAACTCAAGAGAATCAAGAAAGCAGAGAAGATGGACATAAACTGAAACCCTAGCCATTGAAACTCACCTCCAAAAGCCCCAAATGTGATTACCACCTTCAATCTAGCTTGCCAATGGCTTTGGAGGCTGTTTAATCGGTAAGAATAGGTTGGGAATCAAGAGAAATGATAGAGAACTTGAAGGGAGAGGTGGGAAAATGATTTTTCCAAACCCTAGACCCCTTAGAGGAAATTGCATTCTGGTTTCTACAGAATCTCGCTACAGTGAAACTATCTCACTACAGCAAGACTGCACCTAGAAATGCACCCCTTACTGTCGCTCTCTCGCTGTAGCGAGGGCCTCTCACTATAGCGAGAAGACGACAATCTTGTGCCTTCCTCCCAGGGCCCTCTCGCTACAGCGAGACTTCTCTGCCTACAGCAAGAATACCCCTACAATACACACTTAGCCTGTATTTATAATCAATTCAGTCCAAACACAAATCAAACATTACATTTCATTCCAACCACACTATACAGATTTCTCATAATCATATTTACACATTCATACATGTCCATGTCATTGCACACATATACACATCATCATATACATAAATCAAACATATAACATATGAAAATCTATATATACCCTTACATTAATATATCCAAATATTATTACAAAAATCTAGGGCGTTACACTATTAATTTGCTCAAAGATGGCAATAGGAATGATAGTGGTTTGCATGACATATGAAGGTATGCTAGCTCATAATGCAAGATTAAGTCAAGACAACCCTACCACCTAAAGATAGGGTCTTCATCTTCCAAAGGGAAAGTTTCTTCCTAACTTTATCAATTAAAAAGGAGAACTGGGACTTTGCAGGTTTGTGGCAGCTAATAAGAATGCCTAAATATTAATTTGCAGGCCATAAGCTTGACAGAAAGAATTTAGAATATTCTAGATGATAGAAGCTTGAAATAGGTCAGCCCTAGTGATTATGATAATATCATCAGCAAATAGAAGGTGGGAGATACTGATGAATCCATATTTTTACTGATATTTTAGCATAATTCTAGCTCATTTCATAAGGAAAATATATGAAGAAAGTAGAAAAACTCAGAAAAAGAGAATGATTGAAAGTTCTATTTCAATTTGTAGTTATTTTCACATTTGTAGAATTGATGCTTAGTTCTTAAGAAATTTATCTTGTTTTTGAAGGAATAATCTGAGCAAAAGTCATGGAAATGGATTATCAATGGAAAGGAAGAGGAAGAATGGCAATGTTGGATTCCAAAATACAAGAATTATGGGATGCAGCCTGGGCGTGATCACTATTGTTAGCGAAAGTGATCATTCCAGAGCTTAAAGGAGAAGAGGAGCCTGTGCGTAATCACTTTTAGTTACAAGAGTGAGCGTTGCCAGTGTGCGTTATCACTTTCGCCAACGAAAGTGAGCGTTCCAGAGAAGACTCCATTCCTGATGAGCTGCGCGTTGTCACTTTCGCCAACGAAAGTGAGCGTTCCGAAGGCACTTGTATCGGGACGACTTGCGCGTGATTACTATTACTCACGAAAGTGATCACGCGCAGCCCTTTGACCTCTGCGTTGCCACTATTATGAATAAAAGTGAATGTTCCGTAGAAGCCTTCAACTCTGCAAGTTGCGCGTGGTTACTCTTGCTCTTGAAAGTGAACACGCGCACTACATAAAGCTTCTGCGTGGTTACTCTTGTGAAGAAAAGTGACAATGCGCAGAACTGGGGTTTCTATATATACATGATTGAAGCGCGAAAACTGGGATCTTTTGCTCATTTTCTGTTTTGTTAGTTAGATTGTCGTTGAGAGAGAATGGAGAGAAGATTGGGGTCGAAGCTTGAAGCTCCAAGAAGAGGGATTGGATTGGAGTTCGTGGCCATGGCTGCTCTGCATTCTTCTTCATCTTCTTCTTCTTCTTTCTCTGTTTTTGTTGCAATGTGTGCTTAATTTCCCATAGTTAGGGATTTATGGAACTCGAATTGATGTATTGATTCGACTTTATCTTCTGAACTTTAAGTTCTTGGATTAATTGAGTTGTTAATTCTGCTTTTCATGCAATCTTTGAATGGAAATTCAATTGATTAATCAAGAGGAATCTTTACCAATGGGAATTGGATTGTTTGCTCCGATCTGAATTGGCAACCAGTGTTTAGGGATTTCTTAGGGATAAGGAGACCTAATTCTGCAATCTTATAGTTCTAATTCTTAATGCAACCTGAAATTAAATCTCACCTAAGGGATTAGGGAGGTTTAGTGGATTGTTAGGGTCAATGAGTTAAGGAATTAACCTTTGGCTAGGTATATGTGAACTGATTGTCAATTATTCAATTGCTTGAATGTTCAGAGGATTTAATTGGATTGATATTGATATTCTTGTGAAATAAATTCCTAACTATCCTTCATTGCTATTTCATTTCATCACAATTTTATACTCTGTTTGTTTGCAAGTTCTTTACCTTTAATTGCCTTGGTTTAGTGTTGTTATATGATACAAATCTCTTCCCAAATTTGTATGGCTCAAATGGTTATTTTTCTGTGAAGTGGTACTTGAACCTAAATTCCCTGTGGAGACGATATTTGAATCTTAAATTTACTTATCACTTGCTGCAATGCTAGTATACTTGCTAGTGTAGATTGCTAACAACAAGTTTTTGGCGCCGTTGCCGGAGAATTTTGAATTTCAATATCATTAGTAGCAGAAAAGTAACTAGATTGAGCATTTATTTTTGTTGTTGTTCTGCTTTCAAGTTTTTCTGCATAATTTCTCTGCATCTTGTGTAGATTTCTGCATAAGTTCTGTTGTCTTTTGCATTCTTTTGCATTTTCTGCATAATCTCATTTTTCATGTTTCTGTTTTCTTTTGCATTTTTCTGCATAATCTTGTTTTTTTTATTTTTCTGCATAATTTTCTATATTTGCTGCATGTTATGTTTTGTAATTTTTTTGCATAATTTCATATTTCATTTTTCCTAGTTACAAATTTGATTCGACTTTTGTGTTCTTTCTTTTTGTATACAAGAAAAAAAAATAGAAAAAAATAAAGTTGCGCTATTGTTTGATGGCAATCAGCATGTATCAGAATTTTTATAAAAGCCAAGTTGCAAGAATAGAAGCTTATGAACCAGATACTCTTAATGCTTTGATTAATAATTTTCAAGTTAGAGTTGCCCAAACTAACCCCTTGGTTTATAATTTTTACAGTGAAAATGATTTGAATGAAACATATGATGTAGCTGCACCAGAATTTCAAGAAGAAATCAATTTTGGAGGAAATTTTCAAAGATCTGAATATACCTTTCCTCATGAATATCAATATCAAACTAACATGAGTCATCCATATTATGATTGGAATCAACAAATGTCAGCTGCAACAACACCTTTCTCAAGTCCTCATTCTTCGCAGCCTTGCTTTCAAGTGTCATATTCTCAACCTCAAAGAGGACAACAACCTTCAAAGAATCTTCCAAATAGAATAAATGAACTTGAAGAAACTTTGCTTAAATTTATGGAATTTACTCAATCAAGTTTCAACAATCAAGAGGCATCGGTGAAGAAGATAGAGACACAAATAGGACAAATTTCAGAACAATTATTGAAAAGGAATGATGAGAGATTTCCTAGCAATACTATGATGAACCCAATAGAGCAATGCCAAGCTGCTTTCACAAGGAGCGAGGTAGAAATTTCAAGTACAAAGGCTGCTGAAAAAGAGAGAGCATTAGAAAAATATGAAGAAAACAAGATTCAAGATAAGCAACAAGAGGAAAAAGTCATTTTCAATGTATTTGAAGCCATTAAACATCCAAGTGATGATATGAGCTGCATGAAGATTGATATAATAGAGGCTGTGATACCACCATCCTTAGAGAAAAATGATGAAATTGCAGTCTTGGAAAGCACAATAGTTGCAGCAAATTGTAGTGTTCATGAAAAGCAAGATGAGGTAGTGAAAGAATGCATTCTGCAACTAGACTCTCTTCCCTGTGTTAATAATGCAGTAAACCAACTCCAAGAAGAATTACATCAAGAAGAGGAGAAAAAAGAAGAACCAAAGGACAGCAGAAAGACACAACCTGAGAAAGGAACAAAAAAACGATTGTTTGAAGATGCACCTGAGCCAATAGATGAAGCTGAACACAAGAAGCTTCGATTTCTTCAAGGAGTGCAGAATTTCAAGTCGAGAAAAAAGAAGATGATTTCTGTTATAAGAGAAGTCCTTGCTATAATGACATATGAAGACAATGAAAAGGAGGGAAAGAAAATTAATGAGTATATCAAGTTGCTAGAAGTTCCTCCACTGTTATTTCAACCATGTTCTGAATTAAATGAAAAGCTGCAAGTTGGTAAGAAAAAAAGGAAATGTGTAAGTCTAGAGCAAGAGCCATTATCTGCAAAATTATCTCTTAGAATCAAAGATCAATAATGTCAAGCTAGTGACGTTAAAAGAGCGCTTTGTGAGAGGCAACTCACACTTCTTTCCCTTTAGATTTTGTTAATTTCTGGTTTTTAGTTTTATTTTTCTGCATGATCTGAGTTCTGGTTGTTTTGCAATTGTTTTGACAGTGAAACTGGTCGTTTGCTGGAACTTCCACTTTGAGCCTAAAAATGTGGTTAAGCATAAGCTGAAAGGGTCTGCAAGAACTGTTATAATTGCTGGAACATCCACTTTCTAACCCATTTTAAGCTTCCTATTTTGTTTTAGAATTTTCATTGTTCATGTTAGTTAAATTTCTGTAATTTCTGCAATAAAATTCTGCTAAATCTGTCATTTGTAGCGAATCTGATAAATGCAATTGGACTTCATACTATAATGTGTTATGGAAAAGTCAGAATTGCATTGTGAATATGTTAAGTAGAAATTCTGCAGAATTCAACCTTGGATGAATGTTGCATCTGTAATTAAAGGTGAACATGATGAGGGAAATAGGTATTTTATATGGTGAGTGTGTATCGAAATGATTATGATTTGTTAAGTGAGCCAATTAAAGTTTGGAGAACTTGGATTGATGAAAGGAATCACTCTTTTGCACGAAAGCAATCACGCAGAGATGGAATTCTGAGATTTCCCCTCTGGAACAATCACTCTCGCTGATGAGAGTGATAACGCAGAGGCAGATGAGAAAAACACACTCTCTAGATCACTTCCTTTCCTTGTCAAGAGTGATCACGCGCAGGTAAGTATAGAATATTTCATAGCGCGTTACTCCTTTTACTGATAAAAGTAACCACGCTCAAGCAATAAGCCTGCGCGTTATCACTTTTCCCAGCAATAGTGATAACGCGCATTGCATTCAAAATTTCCAAGCTCTCTGGAACACTCACTCTGTTCGACAAGAGTGATAACGCAGAATATTATTAATAAGGGAACGTTCACTTTTCACTTAAAAAGTGGGCACATGCACACGCGTGACCCCAGATTCAATATAAAGGAACCACGCTCACATTCATTTAAACTTAAATCCTATTTCCCTCTGAAATTTCTCTGACTTTCAATCTTTCGTGAAGCAACCAGCAAGCAATTTCTCCCTCTTTTTCACTGTCATTCACATTTTTGAAACTCAAGGTACGTTCTCTGCATTCTCTGAAATTGTATTTAGGGTTTTTCTTTGCTGCAACTCTGGAAAAAGGTCAAAAATGAAAATGAGGAAATATCTTGAGCGTATTCGATTTAAGGAATTTTAAATACTGTGAATAGGTTTTCAAAGTCATTCAATCTCCTCTGATAACATATTCACATCTGCATTATGCGAAAAATCTGAACATGACTTTGAAAGAAATAGAAATATTCCAGTTGCCATCAACGAAAATACTCTTTGCATGAAATATTTGAATGTTGATGTCTGAACTGAGTTGTATGGAACAAATTACTGCTGTATATTGCACTGCCTGATTGTACAGATAGCATACTAATGGTCCTGCATTAAGCTGATATTTGGTCTCTGATGACAATGAATGAGTGCACTGTTCTAATTGTATGTAATTCAAAGAAACAATAGGCAATATTCTGGATGGAATTTTACTGTCAGAAGATAATTTCTTTTAGGAACCATTAGTAGTTGAAATCTGGTTGAACATTGTGATTCTTTTTGCATCTATGTGCTAACAGATGTGCTTTGAAAGTGTGCACTCTCAACTACAAATTTAAAGGTTTAACCAATTTTGACTGTGATTGCTTAGTAATTTGCAATAGTGCTTGTGTGTTTATATGATTAAAATTCTCATGACAAAGAATCGATTGTAAAAAGACAAATTGGAATTCTGCACATGGATTGATTGAATTTATCTAGTAAAGAGATGTATAATGTCACAATTTTGTGTCATGAATTTTAAACTGTCAAATTACTTGCTTGTTTTTGCAACTGTTTCAAAATGGTCAGAACTTCGTTGAATACACCAGTTGGACCTGCTAAGAAGACCAAAGCTAAATCTGCCAGCAACACTCTAAGAAGGAGATCTATCAGGAATATGCAAGCTGGAACAGCCAGGAATTCTCCAACCACAAAAAGAGCAAGAACTGCTGGTGTCTCACCGTCCTCACCCATTGAAATTGCTGACCCTCCTCAGCCAAGAGTAACCACACATGCAACCTCTTCACCACCTCAGCCGACCAGAAGAAATGCTCCTTCTACCTCTACCCCTACTGATCATGATCCAAGGTTCAGGAGTATTGCTCACGAAAACTATTTCAAGGCAAATATTCTGAGGAGGAAGATTGTCCCTGATAGAGCCTTTGAAATTGCTGAAGGAAACTACCCTGAGTACTCAGAAGAAATTCAGAAAAGGGGATGGGACAACTTCTGCTCCTTGGCTGATAATGGTTGGAGAGAAATTACACAGGAGTTTTATGCAAATGCAATGCGGTTCAAGGGAGACCAAATTCCCAAATTTCACACAATGGTCAAGGGTATGAGGGTGGATTTCACTGCTGCCAACATCAATCGAGTGTTGGAAATTTACACTGACAGGCAACCTGAGCATATGGACTTCACTGACTTTAAGAATAGTCCAGACAAGGATTATATTGAAATCCTGCACAGAATTGGAAAGCCAGGCACAACTTAGCAGCTGAACCTCGCCCAGAAACCCAAGTGTATCACCACCAAGAACCTGTTACCATTTGCTAAAGTCTGGAGTACTTTTCTCGTTGAACTCTTTCATGCCGGCTCAAGCATAGTTCAACCCTGGCAAGAAAGAGGGCTGAATTATTGTTTGCTATCGTTAATGATATGTACATTGATGTGGGGGAAGTAATTAGTGAATGTATCTTAAATATTCTGAAAACAAAAAGAGATTCACTAGCCTTTCCCTCATTAATCACTTTACTTTGTGAGGATGCAGGGGTTGAAGTTGGAGACTACCAAGAGAAAATCAGATCTGCTCCCCCTATCTCTGTCTCAATGGTAAAGGAAATCTATGCCACTACCTCCTGCACTTCAGCTGCACCTATCCCCACCCAGTTCAGAAAGGAGAAACCAATGAAGATGAAGGACATCCTACATCCTTTGGTTGAAAATCAAAATCAATTGGCTGAAAGACAAACTGAGCTCCACAGCAGTTTGAAGGCAGGAACTATGCTAGTGGAATGTGTGTTGATGAATATTGGTCAGAAAATGGGAATGACTAAAGATGAACTTTATCACACACCAGATTTGGCCGAGAATGCTCAATGTCTACGCTCATCAGTCTTTAAAGACTTGCCAATCTACAAGACTCAATTTCCACAGCCAACTGAAGAAGTGGTGGAGGAAGAGGAAGATGAGGAGGATGAGGAAGAAGATGAAGATGAAATTTCTGATGAAGAGGATGTCCAAGAAGACTAGTTTAGGAATTTATTTTTCTGTCATTAGGAGTTTTGTAAATTGATGTAGTTAGGTTTCAAACTTTTTGGGTTGTAATTGCAATTTGGTACAATTTGGGTTAATTTTCACATATCTGTTTCGCATTTATGTTAGCTTTCTTATTAATTACCTTTTACTTGCTAATGGATGGAATTTTGGTGTTTTGTGCAGAGAATGTCACACACACAACACTCACACACATTGGATGGTGACACTTGCACAAGCTACCATGAAAGGGAGGTTTCATTCTCTACCTCTTGTTCATGTGTTGGCTTCACATTACACTGAATTGTTTTTGAAAAACACCAAAATACTAGAATAGATAATAAATTGCTGGCTGTTAATCAAATAAAAATGAATGACAATTTTGTGAATTCTGTGTGAAATTTTTTTAAGTTGTTTTTCCCATTCTCAAAATGAGATCACACTTGTATCTTCAAAAATGAGGCAGTTGCCACTAGGTGCATAGATTTCTGAAAAGTGCATTGTGTTTTCATTAACCCACATGATCACTTATAAATACCTAGTGAGATTTGAGCTGTCTAATTCTTTTTCTTGTGTGATTAATCATAATTGGCTGCATTCTCTAGAACTTGCCCTTGTTCTTAAATTGAATATGCATGTTACAGTTTTCACCCACATGATAGAGGCCATGATTGATATCCTAGTCAGCCTAAATGCCTTCCTTTATGATTGAATGTCTTAGTTCACCCTTTTGAGCTTAATATCCCTTTTCTTGAAATTACCTCATTATAAGCCTTGCTGAAAAACCAATTTTTACCATTCAAAAGATTAAAGGCATAATGAGTTTAATCAAGAACGAGTTTTAAAACTAAGTTTGGGGTGGCATGCAGATTTTAATTGCTTGAGGACAAGCAATATTCTAAGTTTGGGGTAGGAAATATCTAAGTTTGAGTTCAACAAACCAGAAAGAAAGAACAAAAGTGCTGCAGCAAAATGAAAAATTTATGAAGCAAAGCTGTGAAAAAAACAAAAATGTGAGTTCAAAAGAAAAGAAGTGCAGCAAAGTGCTGCAGAAAAAGAAAAAGAATATCAAAGAAAAGAAGATAGTGACTGAAAGCAAGAAAAGAGATGAAATCTCTGCTGCAAGAAAAATTCTGTTTGCTGCATAAGTGAGAGAATTAAGGAGGAATAATGCAGATCCAGGCTAGTTTTAAAACAAATCACTCAAAATGCCTTTGATCTTTTGAAATTGCATGTATTGTTTTCCCATTTTCTTTGATACCTACCTTAACCTTAGCCTTGTTATAACCTGAAAAAGTCCTCTAGATGTGTGATTAATTGTATTAAGCAGAGGAGATGGAGAAATTGGGCAAGCATATGGTAGGGTGCAGTGAAATTGATGATCTAGAGTGAAAACAGCACCTAAACACTGTTGAGTGATGAGAGAAACACTTCCAAGTGAGCTGTGATCATGTTGATTAATTGTACTCACATGAATTTTGATGAAATATATGAACTTAGGTAGCAATTCTTACTCAATGATGATTATGCAGTAGGAATATCATGATGAGTATTTGGATGAACAACTTGATTGAAAATTTTGCAGAAAACACAGAATTAGAAATTAGAAAAATATGAAATAAGCAGTTTATGAACTGAAATTGAAAATGGAGGAACTTACCCTTGGTTTAGTTTGATTTGCTTGAGGACAAGCAAAAATTCAAGTTTGGGGTGGTGATGAATCCATATTTTTACTGATATTTTAGCATAATTCTAGCTCATTTCATAAGGAAAATATATGAAGAAAGTAGAAAAACTCAGAAAAAGAGAATGATTGAAAGTTCTATTTCAATTTGTAGTTATTTTCACATTTGTAGAATTGATGCTTAGTTCTTAAGAAATTTATCTTGTTTTTGAAGGAATAATCTGAGCAAAAGTCATGGAAATGGATTATCAATGGAAAGGAAGAGGAAGAATGGCAATGTTGGATTCCAAAATACAAGAATTATGGGATGCGGCACAGGCGTGATCACTATTGTTAGCGAAAGTGATCATTCCAGAGCCTAAAGGAGAAGAGGAGCCTGTGCGTAATCACTTTTAGTTACAAGAGTGAGCGTTGCCAGTATGCGTTATCACTTTCGCCAACGAAAGTGAGCGTTCCAGAGAAGACTCCATTCCTGATGAGCTGCGCGTTGTCACTTTCGCCAACGAAAGTTAGCGTTCCAGAGGCACTTGTATCAGGACAGCTTGCGCGTGATTACTATTACTCACGAAAGTGATCACGCGCAGCCCTTTGACCTCCTGCGTTGCCACTATTATGAATAAAAGTGAATGTTCCAGAGAAGCCTTCAACTCTGCAAGTTGCGTGTGGTTACTCTTGCTCTTGAAAGTGAACACGCGCACTACATAAAGCTTCTGCGTGGTTACTCTTGTGAAGAAAAGTGACAACGCGCAGAACTGGGGTTTCTATATATACATGATTGAAGCGCGAAAACTGGGATCTTTTGCTCATTTTCTGTTTTGTTAGTTAGATTGTCGTTGAGAGAGTGTGGAGAGAAGATTGGGGTCGAAGCTTGAAGCTCCAAGAAGAGGGATTGGATTGGAGTTCGTGGCCATGGCTACTCTGCATTCTTCTTCATCTTCTTCTTCTTTCTCTGTTTTTGTTGCAATGTGTGCTTAATTTCCCATAGTTAGGGATTTATGGAACTCGAATTGATGTATTGATTTGACTTTATCTTCTGAACTTTAAGTTCTTGGATTAATTGAGTTGTTAATTCTGCTTTTCATGCAATCTTTGAATGGAAATTCAATTGATTAATCAAGAGGAATCTTTACCAATGGGAATTGGATTGTTTGCTCCGATCTGAATTGGCAACCAGTGTTTAGGGATTTCTTAGGGATAAGGAGACCTAATTCTGCAATCTTATAGTTCTAATTCTTAATGCAACCTGAAATTAAATCTCACCTAAGGGATTAGGGAGGTTTAGTGGATTGTTAGGGTCAATGAGTTAAGGAATTAACCTTTGGCTAGGTATATGTGAACTGATTGTCAATTATTCAATTGCTTGAATGTTCAGAGGATTTAATTGGATTGATATTGATATTCTTGTGAAATAAATTCCTAACTATCCTTCATTGCTATTTCATTTCATCACAATTTTATACTCTGTTTGTCTGCAAGTTCTTTACCTTTAATTGCCTTGGTTTAGTGTTGTTATATGATACAAATCTCTTCCCAAATTCGTATGGCTCAAATGGTTATTTTTCTGTGAAGTGGTACTTGAACCTAAATTCCCTGTGGAGACGATATTTGGATCTTAAATTTACTTATCACTTGCTGCAATGCTAGTATACTTGCTAGTGTAGATTGCTAACAACAGATACCCATATCATGGCACTCAAAATAGAAGGGGGCCATTCATTCCGGATAATACTGTCTTGGATAAGATGGTTGAGTCTCTCTATACATAGAAAAAAAAAAAGATATGGGAAAATCAGGTTCCCTTAGGGAATACCTCTAGTAGGCTTGAAAGACCTAATAATACTATTATTCCCTTTTATTTCCATAGAAGGGGAAGTAATGCAATAATTAATGAGATTAATCAAATCAGGATTAAGGCCAACCTTACCTAAGGTATCAATGATACAATTCCACCAAAGCTTGTCATAGGTTTTCTCTAAATCAAGTTTGACAATCATGTACCCATTATGCTCTTAAGGTTATGGAAAGAATGAATAATTTCTTGAAGAATAAGGGCATTGTCAATTTCATGTCTTCCATGAACAAAACTACACTGGTTGGCAGAAATAAGATGATATAAGGATTCTCTTAACTTATTAACTATTATTTTAGTTACAATCTTATAGCTAATATTGCATAGAGAATTAGGTCTAAACTCTTTGATGGACTTAGGGTTATCAATTTTGCAAATTAAGGTGATGCAAGTCTCATTAACATCCCTAATTTTCCTAGCGTCTTGAGAAACAACTATAACAAAATCATAAATATGTTGACCCAAAATGTGCCATTGGTTTTTAAAAAATAAGGCATGATATCCATCAAGTCCTAGGGACTTAAAATTGCCAATGCTAAAGAGCGCAAACCTAACCTCTTCTATAGAGACATTTAAAGAATGAAACAACAGCTTAGAATCTGATAAAGGGGGAAAAGTGGTTAGGGTATTAAGTCTGAAAACCTAAGGATTAGGATCAGAGTAAAGAGTATCAGGGTAATAACAACCAGAGATTCCATCTTAGAGGTATCATAGCCCAGTTCTGATTGTCATCTTTAAGAGCTTTAATCATATTTTTGGTCCTCTTACCTATGGCAGTTCTATGAAAGAATCTAGTATTCCTATCCCCTAGAGACATCAAATTAGCCCTATAATAGTGATGCGAAAAAGCTTTCTCTTAATCAAGAAAGAGTTGATAGTCCTTCCAAAGAGTTTTCATCAGATTAATAAGGAAGAGGTTAAAACTAGACCCCAATTTCCTAGAGATATCTTTTATTCTACAGAGTAGACATTTTTTCTTATGGAGGATATTTCTAAAGACAAATTTGTTCGTCAAAGGTGTTCACTCTAAAATTAGTTATATTGTTAGCCTAAGAGTTAGAAAGCAACCATGAATTCTTCACTTGGATAAGGAAGTCAGGGTGGGACAACTAAGGGGCTAGGAATTTGAATATGCTATTATTCTAAGGATGGGACTGAGTATCTCCAATTTTGACCCGAAGGCCAGAGTGGTCAAATTTTAAGAGGGGAACGTGGATTACAGAACTATTAGGAAATGATAGGTGCTAAGAGTCATCAGAAACAACTTTGTCCAACCTCTTTTTGAGGTTTTCCCTATACCAGGTGAAAGGGTTACCCTTGAAACCTAGATCAGAAAGGCCATACTAAAGGAGATAGTTAGCAAAATTAGCTAGAGTCCTAGGATTAGTGGATCTACCCCCAACTTTCTAGAAATTAAAGAGAATAGAGTTAAAATCACCAGCCAAACTCTAAGGGCAACTAAAAGAGGAACTAAACTCTAAAAGTTCCTTCCAACAACTAGCCCTAAGGTGCTCTTGGGGACTGACATACACAGAGGATAAAATCAATCACACTCTCATCCTATACATACATACATACATACACACACACACAGATATATATATATATATATATATATATATATATATATATATATATAATTTTCTATTGTTCTATTATATGATTTAGTAAGCTATAATGTGCTGGAAAATATTTATTTATATTCATTTTTTATTATTTGAATATCATTGAGCTTTTATGGACTATGAATGATACCCAATGTACAGATGTTCCTTAATGATAAAGTGCGATTTCATTTAACAATGTATAATCTTGTAGCAAATATTTAATCATATTTTATTTTCTTACCATTTAAAATATCATCAATATGTGGCCCAAGTATCATCCATAAGGATCTTATTTTTTAATTACCACTTCACAATTTGACAATTAGTTGAGTTAAACAATTCATTTGATAGATTTGTAACATTAAAAATAAGAAATAACAACAATAGAAAGTAATAAAGGTGCTGTAAAAGTAGAATACAAATTTGTATTAAAATGCTATATGGAAAGTAGTTAGGAATCACTTCACCAAATTTTCAATTGCAACATAGTCATGTTTTGGACTCTTAAGATTTCTAATTGATTAATAATCAATTTCACTTATTTAACTAAAGGACAATTCCTTGCCTCATTGATCCTAATATCTAACTAAACTACCCTAATTCCTTAGGTGCAGTCCAATTAAACATTGCATTAAGTTCTGGAAATTATAGGATTACTAGGTTATGAATGCTTATTCCTAAGATATCAATAACCTAGGTATACGATTTAGATCTGAGAAACTAACTCAACTTCTATTGATGAAAATTCCTCTAGGTTCAATTCAATTGAATGATCAGTCCAATAATTGCATTAAAAATAGAATCAAATGCTTAATTCAATTAAAACTTCAAGGTCCAGATCCAAAATTAGGATCCATAATCCCTAACAAAAAAAGGTTTAGAACAACATTACAAGTGGAGAAGGAAAAGCAAGAGGAGAAGAAGAAGAGGAGAAGGAGAAGATCTTCAAAAATCTAATCTTCACCCTGATTCCTCTAGAAATGAATGTTGAAAGTTGCTCCCAATCTCTCTCTCTCTCTCTAGCTCTCCTAAGAAGTTAAAATGAATGGAAATGAAAAAATGACAAAAGATTCCCAAATCTAAACTTCCAACTGCTATTTTTTTTTTTGCCACTCTCTGCGTTAACACTTTAATCATTTGAAGTTGTAATGCAGAAGGCCTGCTAGAAGCTTCTAAGGCTGAAGTAGGAACTTTAAACGCCTTAAATTGACACTTGGAGGCAGTTTCCCTAATTCTGTTATTGCGCATTAACATTTTAAGATTATGAATTGGGATAAAATCTAAAATTCTAAACTATTTACACAATTATGAATATAAATGCAATTTTTATTGTATTTTCATGTTTATTTATTATTTTAGTACTTATTTACTACTAAAAACTAAGCTAAAAATGCTGTAAAATGTGGATTTATCAGTTATCTCATTTCACTAGACCATATGCTTATATCATCTTGTAAGGTCTGATGTCAACTAATCTCAAGCCTTTGTACTTACTTCATCTCATAGATTCCCATGCCTTCTTCATCTCACAGGCTTTTGTACTTACCCACTTCATAGGCTCTCATGATTTCTACTCTCATAAGTCCATATCTTGCCTATCTTATAGGACCTCTTGCGCCAACATAGGACCCATGCATAATTATGCCTCTGTGCTTATGCACTCCTAAGCTTGCACACCTCATCGTTTTCATGCTTACACCACTTGATACGCCTCACTTGCTCACATTATAGGCCCTTATACCTATTATGCTTCATAAAATATCGTGCTTTCTTCATAGACTTTCATGCTTGTGAGATTTCACAAGCTTTTGCACGTATATACCCTATAGCTTCATACTTGTTGTACCTCATAAGCTATCATACATGCACTTGTTCACCTAAGAGGACCGCATATCTATATCATTTCATAGGCTTTAGTGTCAAGTCGTCATGCTTGCTTTAATCCATAAGTCTCTGGACCTTCTCCATCTTACAAATTTTATGTTTCTACATAGACCTCATAGGTTCTCATGCTTATGGACTCCTAAGCTCATTGTACCTCATAGGTTAGCATGTCTATTTTTACCTGCTTACCAACTAAGTCCTCATGCAAGTTCATCTTATAAGTCTCTACGTATGCTTCATCTCCAAGGTCTTAGTGCCTATTTTAGTTTTAGGCTTAGTGCCTATTTCACCTTGTAGGCTTTTTAGTGCTTATACATCTTACAAGTATCCATGTTCACACATCCCTGGGGCCTAAGCCGACATATGTGCTTTCACAAGCTTTATGCATTTTGTGCATCAAAGAATCTTGTGCTTGTTGCATCCCACAAGTCTTATACTTCACATTTCAGAAGCACTTGTCCCTATTTTTCTTAAAATCCCACAACTCATTCAATCACTCATGTCTCTTATATCTCATAAACATCAACTCTTATTCTAGTTAGATCTTGCGATGCTTTACATATGCATTATCTCACATACCTATGTTCTATGCCTCATTTTGTAGGCCTTTTACTTATTCATTTCATATACTCTCATGCCTAGCGTGTCTCCTAGACCTTTGCTCCTACTCCCTTTCCAAAGCTCTCGTGCCTTTCCTTATATCCAAAATCAAAACTTGCCCCTCTTTACTTTCTTATTAAAGCTCATAATCTAGTTGGCCTCCATTTACTTATACAAACATCCAGGAGTTGACTAGCTGCTATACTTTCCTCCAGAATCAGATGACACCTTTATATTTTTTCAAAGTCCAGAACCTGACTGGCACATTCACCTTTATCAAAAGTCCAGAACCTGACTAGCACCTTTACTTTCATCAAGAGTCCAGAACCTAACTAGCACATTTACTTTCATAAAAAGTCTAGAACCTGACTAACACTTTTATATTTTCCAAAAGTCCAGAACCTGACTGGCACCTTTACATTTTCTCAAAGTCCAGAATCTGACAGACACCTTTACATTTTCCCGAAGTCCAGAATCTAATTGGCACCTTTTACATTTTTCTAAAATTCAAAACCTGATTGATTTCCCTTTTCAAAACCTGATTCGTGTACAATACTTGTGTTACATAGGACCACAGATAAAATCGATTCACTTCTTTACCTATTACTTACTATAATAATATGAAAACTTTATTATTCATATTATTTAGTAAAAAATGATTAAAGAGGGGCAACTGTGAATAGCCTATTTTATATGGGTACCTTTCAAAAATAAATTTCAAGATTAAAAATTAAATATAATGATTCAATTTTGTAGGAAGTTAAGAAAATAGATAAAAACTAATTTAAAAGTCAAAATTCAAATTTTCAACTTTTTAAATTTAAAATCAGATTTAGAAATGGTCAAAGTAGTTAGTAGATTTTTAGGAGAGTGGATGAGAAAGGAAAAAAAAAAGCTGATTACTGGTCATCAGAAAATAAGGAATCATGAGATGTTGGAGCCCTTATTAAATAAAATAATAATAATAATTGCATATTAAATGGGATCTAGGGTTTTAGAAAATGTCTATAAATAGGAAGCTTAGGTCTTCAGAGAGGGAAAGTTTTATTTTTTATGGAAAACAAAAAGAGATAGAACTAAACTCTCTTGGAGAGAACGAGAACATTGACTGTTTAGGAAGACAGAAGAACATAGAATGAGAATTGAGGGAATTTGGAAGACAAAAAATAGTGAGAATTTAAGGGAGCACGACAAGACAAAGAGGAGAGAAGAGAAAAGGAACCAACGGAGTTGATAACGTGTTAGAGGTTGAAGGAGACAGCTCTAATAAAGAAAGCCTAAGCCACTACAAAGAGAGTCGACAAAACAAGTAAGGATTTATTTTATCTTTTTTTAATTCTTCTTCTTTGTGTGTGTTCTTTCTTTTTTTTCTTCTCTCTTCTGCTTGCTTTCAATTCTTACTCGTTCATGCAAAATTCAAAAAAAAAAAAAAAAATCTAATATCGTGAAACCCTAAAAATTATTTTTCCTTTGTTCCTTTCTTTTTAATAAAAATTAAATTTTATCAAACCCTAAAAAACTTAATTTGTAAAAAATCATCCATTCTTCTTGTCCCAAAAGTCATAAAGTTTTTTTTTATGCTAAAAGGTCATTCCTTTTGCAAACCCTAAAAGAAGGCCTAATTTTTTCTTTTCAAAAATCACTTTTTGCAATGATAAACCCTAAATATTTTTTAACCCTAAAGCCTTAATTTTTTCCCTAAAATTCATCCTTTTTGAAAAATCCCAAAAACCCTAATTTTTGCTCCAAAATTTTTTCCTTTTTTTTTCTTCTTAAAAACCATTCTCTTTGAAAATCTTTATTTTTCCCTAATATCCTTTCTTTTTTTAAAAAAATCATCCTTTTTGTGAAACCATAAAAAACCCTAATTTCTTTTTCAAAATCCTTTCTTCTTTCTTTTTTCTCTTAAAAATCCCTTTTTTGCAAACCCTAAAAAACTTAATTTTTTTAAAAAAAATCCATTTTTTGCTACCTAAAAAAAAGTCCTTTTGAGAAATCCTAAACCCTAAATTTTTTAAACCCTTAAAAATAATCCCTTTTCACAAATATAAAGAAAAGTATAATTTCTTTGTAAATCCTACAAAAAAAAATGGTCCCCAGACTGAGCAAGGGTTATTTCCTCAGTACTTTTGTTTGCGTATTTCCGTGCTCTTTTGCATTTATTCCACATGTTGTTCTTTATTTCCTCTTTAATGTTAAAATTATACCTTTGTTATATATAAAAAAAAATCTTTTGAATCCATGCAACGATGAAGCAATTTTGATCAAGTAGTGGATCCACCTTCAACGTTATTTGGATCATAAAGATTTATTAAGTAACTTGTGCTAACTTGAACCATGTGCAAGATTTGATTAACTTAAAAAAAAAAAATCAACAACAAAGTAAAAATTAAATTTTCAAAAAAATAAATTTGCAACTTACCCAAAATTCAATATAAAAAAAGTTTTGCTTAAAAAAAAAAAAATTAAGTTTCGCAAAAAATCCTTGCAACATTTACAACTTATACTAAACTTAATTTCAAAAAAACTACATGACTTTGATTCCTCCATTGTATTCGACAAGTACGTAGAAGTGGGAACCTGACTCGTTAAGTCTAAAATAATTTTAATTTTTTTCCCAAGTCTAAAATTAATTTTTAAAAATTTTTTAAACTAAGAGTAATTTCAAATAATTCTCTTAAAAAAAATAAATTGTTATGTTTATTTCACAAAAAGTAAATAAATAAAATACTAAGATAAATTTTTTTTAAGATACATTTCTTTAATACAAAAAATGTAAAAAAAACTGGAATAATATTTATAAATAATCTATTTTGCAAATTTAAATTAAATTTTTTTAAATGTGTTTCTTTGCTTAAAAATAAATAAAAAATATATAAAATCAAATTTTTACTTTAAAGAAAATAAAATATCAAGTTGACTTTTTTATAAATTTCATTAATACAAAAATACAAAAAAAAGAATAATATTTGATAAATAATTCATTCCTTCAATTCAAATTAATTTTGTAATTGTTTCTTTTTGTTAAAAAATTAAAAATGAAATTATTATTATTTTTTAAATAAAGTTTCAAGACAAGTTTCCTTTTTAAGTACATTTCTTTAATACAAAAATACAAAAAAAAAAGAATAACATTTTCATAAATAATTAATTCTTTTAATTCAAATAAATTTTTAGTTACATTCATTATTTAAAAAAATATAAAATTTGCAAAAATCAGAAATAAAACAAAAAAAATGACAAATTTAAAAATAAAAAAAAAATTTAATTGTTTTCTTTTTGAGTGAAATAAATATTTTAAAAGTTAAAATAATTTTTGCACGATTAATTACAAGGTAATCATTTTAAACAATGGTCGTCATAAGGTGCTAATACCTTTCTTACGTGTAAACGATTCTAGAATCCAAATATGGTTTCGAAGATTATTTTTTAAAAGTTTTTTGAATGTTTTCTTTAATAAACTTTGGTGGTGACTCCTTATCATCAATTTTTTAAACTGATTACATCCATGTTTCTTCATATTTCCTTTTCTCTAAGCGATTGTCGTCGCGTCGTGACCTCAGTTGCGACAATTATGATTGTCAAAATCAGCAAAATCTTTGGTTGTTTACACCTTGTCACTTGTCTCATCTAATGCTTACCTAGTCATATCAAATTCCACATCATTCAATCATTTTTCATGCATTGCTGCCCTAAATCTTTCTTTTGCATTTTTGCAAATTTTGGAAAAATGCTGGCCAAAAGCTATGTGCACCCTTGCTTGTAAATCTTTCCAATTTTCATTTGCAAACAAAAGGAACCGTGTGTACACTTAGGCATTTGGCACTTAGCACTTTAGCATTCCATTTAAAAGGAACAAAATTCATTTTCTCTCACTTTACTTCCAAAAAATTGAGAGCCTTTAAAGCCATTTTCTCTCATGTTCTCTCAAGGAAACCAAGAGCGTCCAACCCTTAAAGCCAAGTCTTCTTTCATCTTTATCCTACTTTCTTTCAATCAAAGCGTTCCTCCATCCTTCTCTTCAAGAATCTATGAGGAACAATTTAAATTTGGCGGATGATTCAAGCACTTTTGGTGGACTTCTTGCTCGATCCCGCGATGAAGCCTTAGAGATTGTAACGTCCGAAATTTCGTCAGCTTAGCTAATGACTCTTAGATCTTGTTTATTTGCTATTTTCGGCTTGCTAGTGTTGGAATACGTAGCTTTTGGCCAACCATGTTTTGCTAGATTGCCAAAGCAAGACTTTGTCTTTTAATCTTCCTGACTCAATTGATTCAAATAATCTTGAAGTTGAGAATTTGAAGGTCTCAACTACTCTAGCAAGTGACCCATTCTCTAGAAAGGTACAAGCATATGTAATATTAGCTACATTAGATGCCAAGGAAGGCATTAAGGCTAGATAATATTCCTGTAGTTAGCGAATTTCCTGAAGTGTTTCCAAACGATATTCCTGGATTACCTCTGCTGAGAGAGATTGAATTTTTGATTGATCTAATGCCTGAAGCAGGTCCAATCTCTGTAGCACCTGTAGAATTTTCAGAATTAAAGACACAACTAGAAGAACTTTTGGCTAAGCAACTAGTGAGACCTAGTGTTTCACCCAGGGAGCTTAAGTTTTGCTTGTTAAGAAGAAAGATGGAAGTATGAAACTATGTGTCAATTGTAACACCTTATGTTTAATTTCAATAAATCTTAATTTCACAAATTATGATAAAATAAATTTCATTTCAAATAAGGTTCTCAACCCTTGTTTTCATTAAATATTTTAAAATAAGAAAAGGGGTTACAATTTCTATCAAGTCACTACTACAAGATCCATTCAAATACATTAGTTTTAAATTAAAAATTCTAGTCCTATAGCAGTTTCATCCGCCTCTTTCACTGAGTCCAGTGTTGATCGTCTTGATTACCTGAAAAATGAATGTAAAGGCGAGTACTCTACACTACCAAAACATACAATAAATGTAGAGTCTCACCTCCAGAACTTTTTCTAATACACTAAACAAACACAATTATGAGTAGCATTTCACATTCGTAAGTATAATTCATAAACCCATGCACATGCACGCCAACCACATTCACTACAGCACTGTGATCACAGATTTTACACCATCAATGGTCGCCAGTTACCCCCGCCTCACGAATACCACGTGGGCAGTCACGGGTCGCTCAACAAAGGTAGTGGTCAGAGGTCTAGTCAAAAGGAGAGTGTGTGGCCTATGGTGCACCCATTCCACAGTCAGTGTCACCACCACTCCCTCTTCCCCAAGGTATTCCTACCGTCCTTATCTCCCACACCCCTAGTGTATCACTGAACAATTCACAGCACATTACAACGGCGTTAAACGACTCATTCACATACATTTCATTCACACATGCAATAATCATGCTTACACACAGCACACAGCCTACATTGCATTCAAATATACGGCACTAGGCCCACATTCATTTCACATTATACGGCACATAGCCCATATTTTATCCAATATCATTAATTCACCAATCAATGGCATTCCATCACACACAATCATCCTTACGGGGTCCAATTATTCTATCACACATCATATTGCATATCAATTTCCATCAAACACACAATTTCTACTCCCTATCTCAGCCATATAGCATTAATCATCAAAACACACAAGAATTACAATACATTGAGATAGGGTAAAGTCCCCTTTACCTTGGATTGATGACCCACGTCCGAACACAACCACGTAAATGCTCCCCACACGGCTTTCAGCCTAAATACATGGAAAAATTACATGAGAACCCCGAAAATCACCAAGAACAGAGAAATGAGAGGAAAACGAAAACCCTAACCGTTTAAAACTCACCTCCAAGCATTCCCCACACAAATCCTAACGGCTTTGGAGGCAATTAATTGGTGGAATAGGGCTTTGGGAATGAGAGGATCAAAGGGAGACAGAGAAATAACTCTCCCCGAACCCTAACCCCTTTTAAATCCTTTTCTGGTTACGACACTCTCGCTACAGCGAGGGGACCTTGCTGCAGCGACACGCCCTCTCGCTATAGCGAAAAAACCAGAGAAAACTGCACTCTGATTTCTGCAGAATCTCGCTACAGCGAGACCCTCTCGCTACAGCGAGACTGTACCCAGAAATGCACCCCAAACTATTGCTCTTTCGCTACAGCGAGAAGGCAACAGTCCTGATCCTTCCTCCCAGGGCCCTCTCGCTACAGCGAGAATACTCTCGTTGCAGCGAGAACAACCCAGTATATACATATTCACAACATGTATCTGAAACACATATATGAAAATACATTTTTTTTATATAATTATCAATAATTAAGATTATAAAATTCGGGATGTTACATCGATTATTGATAGTTGAACAAGGTTACTATCAAGAACAAGTACCCATTGCCTCAGATTGAGGATTTGATGGACCAGCTTAAAGGAGCAGCTGTATTCTCAAAGATAGACTTAAGATCCAGTTATCATCAAATTCAAGTTAAGGAGGAAGACATACTGAAGACCGCTTTCAGAACTCGGTATAGACATTACGAGTATCAAGTTATGTCTTTTGGTGTAACGAATGCGCCCGCAGTGTTCATGGACTACATGAATCGTGTATTTCATCCTTTCCTAGATTAATTCATTGTAGTGTTCATCGACCATATCCTCATCTATTCCCGCAACCACGAGGAACACTCTGAACACCTGAGGATTGTTCTTCAAATCTTGCGTTAGAAGCAATTGTACGTCAAGCTCTCTAAGTATGAGTTTTGGTTAGAGAAAGTTCAATTTCTAAGGCATGTGATTTCGAAAGAAGGCATTGCTTTAGATCCTTCTAAGGTTGAAGTTGTCTTGAAGTTAGAGCCACCTAAGACAGTAACCAACGTTAAGAGATTCTTAAGACTCGCAGAATACTATCATCGTTTCATTGACGGTTTCTTGAAGATCCAGTTATCATCAAATTCAAGTTAAGGAGGAAGACATACTGAAGACCGCTTTCAGAACTCGGTATAGACATTTCGAGTATCAAGTTATGTCTTTTGGTGTAACGAATGCGCCCGCAGTGTTCATGGACTACATGAATCGTGTATTTCATCCTTTCCTAGATTAATTCATTGTAGTGTTCATCGACCATATCCTCATCTATTCCCACAACCACGAGGAACACTCTGAACACCTGAGGATTGTTCTTCAAATCTTGCGTTAGAAGCAATTGTACGTCAAGCTCTCTAAGTGTGAGTTTTGGTTAGAGAAAGTTCAATTTCTAAGGCATGTGATTTCGAAAGAAGGCATTGCTTTAGATCCTTCTAAGGTTGAAGTTGTCTTGAAGTTAGAGCCACCTAAGACAGTAACCAACGTTAAGAGATTCTTAAGACTCGCAGAATACTATCATCGTTTCATTGACGGTTTCTTGAAGATAGACATGTCTTTAACTTGCTTGACCCTTTCGAGTGGAATCAAAAGTGTGAAGATGCTTTCCAAAATCTAAAGATGAGGTTGACTTCTGCACCAATCTTGATTCTTTCTGATCCTGAAGAGAAATTTAAGGTGTATTGTGATGTTCACATCATGGACTTGGCTGTGTGCTGATGCAAAATAGGAAAGTAGTAGCCTACGCGTCTTGTCAGTTACGCCCACATAAGAAGAATTATCCAACCCATGATCTTGAACTTGCGGCTATAGTTTTCACACTCAAGATATGGTGACATCATCTCTATGGAGTGAGATTCAAAGTATTTAATGATCACAAGAGCTTGAGATACTTGTTCAATCAAAAGGAGCTCAACATGAGCCAACGTAGATGGATGAAATTTCTCAAGGATTATGATTTCGAGCTGCATTGCCATCCTGACAAAGTGGATGTTGTAGTTTATGCTTTAAGTCGTAAGTCTCTTCACATGTCATCCTTAATGATCAAAGAGTTAGAAATGCTAGAATCATTTAGAGATCTTAACTTAGCGAGTCAATTTACTCTTACTAGCGTAGTATTGAGAAATCTTAAGATCACTAATGAGTTCTTGGAGAAAGTAAGATTAGCTTAAAGGGATGACAAGTATTTGCTAGAAAGGTTTGAAGCAAAGAAGAAAGGAAAAGAATCTCATATTTACCAAGATGATGAAGGATTGATCAAGTACAAGAAGCGAATTTGTATTCTTAATAAAGAGGATTTAAGAAAAATGATCTTGGAGGAAGCTCATAAAAATGCTCTTAGTATTCATCCTAGATCCACTAAGATGTACTAGGATTTAAAGAAGAGTTTTGGGTGGCCTAGAATGAAAAAGGTAATAGCTGAATTTGTAGTTGCATGTCTAACATGCCAAATGGTGAAAGTGGAACACCAAAGACCAGCTGGACAGTTGCAACTGCTAAGCATTCCCAAATGGAAGTAGTGTGACATCGCGATGGATTTTGTCTCCAGATTCCCAAAGAATAGAAACAGATGCAACGCTATATGGGTTATAATGGACCGACTCACTAAATCAGCCCATTTTCTCCTGATAAACTTGAAGTACTCTTGGAGCGATTGACTCAGAGATATATCAAGGAGATTGTACAACTCTTTGCTGTGCTAGAAAGTATCGTGTTAGATAGATATCCTTGTTTTACTTCTAGATTCTAGCAGAGTCTTCATCAAGCTTTAGGGACAAAGTTAATGCTTACCTTAGCATATCACCCTCAAACTGATAGTCAATCAAAGTGAACTATTCAAACTTTGGAATATCTTCTATGAGCTTGTATGCTTGAGCAAGGAGGCCAATGGGAACAACATCTTCCTTTGATTGAGTTCACGTACAACAATAGCTATCATTTAACCATCGGCATGGCACCATACGAAGCGTTGTACAGACGTCGATGTAAATGCCATTGTGCTGGTATGAGGCCGGCGACAATTTACTTATTAGTCCCAACATAATCCAAGAAGCCTCCAAAAAGATCAAAGATATTCGAGAGAGGATGAAGATGGCCCAAGATTAGTAAAAGAGCTACCATGATAAGCGAAGGAGACCCTTAGAGTTTGAAGAAAGAGACCACATATTTCTAAGAGTAAATCCAACTACTGGAGTAGGTAGAGCTCTAAAGTCTCTCAAACTCTACCCAAAATTCATTGGTCCCTACCAAATTCTAAAGAAGATTGGAAGTTCAGCTTATCGAATCGTGCTACCTTTGGAGCTATCCAATCTCCATAATGTCTTTCATGTCTCCCAACTTCCCAAATACATTCCCAATCCTTCACATGTAGTAATACTTGACCAAATTCCTTTGAAGAAGAACTTGACTTTTGAAGTTAAACCTTTTTTGGATCAGTGATCGAAAGGTTAAGTAGCTTATGAATAAAGCAATTTCTTTAGTGAAAGTACATTGGAATGCTGATAATGAAAAAGATGCTATGTGGGAAAGAGAGACAAACATGAGAAGTGTTTATCCACATCTATTCGACTCAAGTTAGAAATTTTGAGGATGGAATTTTTCTAAGTGGGGTAGTTTTGTAATGCCCCAAATTTTGTCAACCTAGTTAGTGACTCTTAGATGTTGTTTGTTTGCTATTTTCGGCTTGCTAGTGTCAAAATAAGTAGCTAGGTGCTGAATTTTCTATTTTATTCTCTAAGGAGAGTATTGACTTAGACCTCTAGGTTATGCATTTTAAAGTAACTGCATGCAATTCACTTAGCTTTGATATCATCCAAAATTCCCCAGATTATTTTTAGTTATGATTGCCCAAAATACCTTTGAGAATCTTATTCAAAATTAAAAAGACAAATTTTGTCTTATTTAAATTATTGGAGAATCATAATTATCTGCCTCGAAAAAAGTGATATTTTATAATCATTGCACTAGTCTTTTAATTATTTATTAACCGCCGTAATCATTACACAAAATCTAGTAATTATTACTCCATATCTTTCCAAATCTAGTATCGGCCACTAGATTTTCATGCAAGACATTCTTGTCCCCTAAATTTCAAACATCATGATTATCCAAATCTTTTCAAATCTAGCATCAGCCACTAGATTTTTATGCAAGAAATTCTTGTCTCGCAATTTGCAAGCATCATGATTCATGGAACATCCTTTCCTTGTCTTCCAAATAGCCAACACCATGATTACCCTAATTAATTGCATTTCTTGAAGTTTGCACCATGTCAAGTGTCTTGTCCACATGTCAACCAGTTATGACACGTTCTGTAATGCCTCATATTTCTTTTCTAAATATATGATAAATTTTCATAAAAATTTAAATAGTAAAGTAAATTTTCTTTCAAAAACTCTCTAATGAGAAAGAAACAATGAAATGATATAAGGTTCATAGAGTAAAATTTCATTAATTCATAAGTACTTCAGAAAAATAAAGATTCTAAAATTTTCATCAGCAACAAAAAGAAATAGTAGTTTTACAACTGTTTCAAAAGAATGCTATAGAACTGAAAATATCCATTACATAACTCAAAATAACTAAATCCTATAGCAGTTCTCATCCATCCATGCACTGTGAGCTTGGTACTATTCGTCCTGGTTTCCTGAAAATGTTATGTAAGGGTGAGTCTTTATCCTACCACTCATGCATAACACATATTCATCACAAAATACATCTTATCACGATTGAAGGAAACATCATGGCATTACATATCACAGTGTCATATAAAGCATGTTCTCATCTCAACACATATTATATTCCACAGATTCACAATTTCTTTTTAATATTTTACCCCGCGCTTATCGTGCCCTGTGGCCACAGATATCCAATGCCTCTATCCTGAGGTCTTACGCATTTATGTAAATAGTCGTCGGATGACCCAATGCAATACGGATACAATGCATGCAATAGACAGCCCCTTAGCAAAGGTAATGGTCAGGAGTCAAGTCGGGAAACGAGTATGCGGCCATGTGGTGCATTCGTACACAATATTCTGTGCACAATCCCGAATGTCACTCACCACCCTGCATTTCCCCAAGATATCCCATATCGTCTCCATCTTCTACTCCCCTAGTGTATCTCTGTAACTATTTACATCATATCCCTTCTCCATCTCATACTTTTTCAAGTATATTCACATATGCCATTTCTCATGTTCACACATATTTTTCATTATATTTCCACATACTTTTCATTATATACATCAAACCATGGCATATTCACAATACACATCATTTTTACATGAAACACAATATATTCAAACATGAAACATCCATCTCTTTGTATATTTCATATCACAAAATCATATCATCCATCCTCAATATACCTTATCATGCACTATTTGAACATAATATTACATTTTCACCATATATTCATAATAAAATCACATAAAAAATCAATTATTCTCACTTTTCACCAATTATTTTTCATAAAACAAGGATTATTCCACATATAATCACATACATGCCAAGATCTATGAGAATACAAGTAATAAACATAACAAAATGATAAAGTAAAGCCCTCCTTACCTCAAAACAGAGCTTTTACAAAGATTTAACTGAAGATTTAACTCTAGAACGAAGTTTTTCCTAAGAACACCATGAGCATCTATAAGAAAAAGTGATGAACGAAAGATTTGTCACGAATCCTCATCAAAATATAAATAGACTCTAATGTAATACTAGGTTGCTAACCTAGGTCGTCTCCCATGAATCATTGGATGAGTAACCAAATATCAAACATGTAGTGTGCAATGTATTCAGAAAGTAAGTAAAAAGGGGGGTTTTGTGATTTCAAGTTCAATCTACTTAAGCAGAAAATTAAATTGCAAACTTCAATCAGGAAAATTTAGTAACTCCCTAGTTCATTCATGTAGACTCTATCCCTATTCCTCTCAAGATTTAATACTCTTCCTCTTCTCCTAGAATTAGGTTAATTTAACAAGCAAAAATCAACCTTATGTTTCCATACAAATTAAGCAATTCAATGAACTCCAATCTCTCATCCCACGATTACGCAACCTTAGAAATAAACCCAGAATTAAGCAATTCAAGTTTAGAATCTCATTAAAATGAATTAGAGTTAATTAAGCAATGTCCCCCTCATTCAACAATTAACTCAATTCAAGAGATTAGGAAAAAGAAATTTATGAAAGAAAAAGATTTGTATTAGCATTCAAAAACTAAGGAATTCAAGAATCTATATGAACTCACTAAGGATTACAAGAAAGTTTAGCACTCCATGAGGATGAGTTTCACAATTACAAAATGAAAGTAAAGAGAAATCAATAACATCAAGATGAAAAATTAAAGAAAAGTGAAGAAGAAATGAAATTCAAACCCTAGGTTGGACCCTTGGCTGTCACCCAAGACCACCCTAGGCTCTGCAAGTGTTCCCCAAACTGGCAAAAGAAGCCAAAAGTGTGTAAAAAACTTTGTACCCTAATTTCTCAAATTCTATTTATAGTGTAAAAATTTTTGCTCATAGTAACTACTATGGTTTCATAGTGATAACACAGTGCTCCATAGTAGTTACTATCACTCCATAGTAGCCACACACATATGTTGTGCTTTTGGCCTCTCTGGAGTGTTCACTTTGGTATCAAAGTGATTACTTTGGTTACTCCAGAGTGTCTACTATGGTTTCATAGTGATTATTTTGGTATGCTCTTCTGGATCTAGCTTGCTGTAGTGTTCACTATGGGATCCAAAGTGGTCACTTTCATCTCAAACTTTCTCAAATGCTAAAAATCCATGGAATATGTAACACCTTAAATTTTATTTAATAGATAAATAAATTTCATTGCGAATAAAAATTAAGTTCATTTCGAATACATATAGATTTAAAAATTTCACTAAGGATAATTCCAAAATGTTCTTTACAATCGAAATTGTTCGAATATTTAAATTCTAAAATCTGACATTGAAATCATTTACACAATTTAGTTGTTCCAAGATACAATTTGAACAATTAGTATAATTTTCTAGACAATTCTAATCTTTATAGAGCAGTCTTCCCTCTAACACCCTCGGATTATGAATCTAGAACAGCTGCATATCTTTATTGCTTCACATCGATTTCCTGAAAATATTAGTAAGGGTGAGTATCTCTCGCCCTACTAAATCTCAGATCTAACATAAATAATTACACATGCATAACCAATACTCCATATTATCAACCAACGAGAATTAATTCAACAATAACACTCAATCATGCCACTTACGTACACTTAAGTCACACAGATCACTAGCACAAAATAGTTCATACATAACAGGCAACCAACCATATTCACAGACTTTCTCAATCATGCATTATACCACGTCGATCGATGTGTCATAATACATGTGTCCTAATAGCACCTGTCGATGCATTACAACACGTATATTGAACAACGTCAACCGACATGCTACAATGTATATATTACAACTGTACAATCTCAATACTACACCATGCATACCACACTTTCACAATTATTTCGTTATCATATTTAATGCCCCTCGGATCCTTGAGGACTTCACAATTTAGATAGCCACTGGTTAGCCGTAGCAACACGGATACACGTGTGCCGACCCAGCCCCTTATAGCAAAGGTATAGTCAGGAGTCTCGTCAGGAAATAAGTGTGTGGCCTGTGAATGCTTTTCATTTTCAACAAATCATTGTGCACACACTATCCACACAAGCATTCATTACCCTCATTTTCCCAAGATTTCCCAAATCTTCTCCGGGCTCTATACCTCCAGTTGTATCACTGTAGCTATCTAAACTCACCACCACATTTCTCAATCTTTTCCACACTCTTTATAGAGTAACGTGTTATGATACGTGAGTCTTGACCAATAGCTTGGTGTATTACAATACATATATTATGGGTATACCCCTTGGGTCGTACCGCAATACCTGTATTGCAATCACATCTATTCATTTATTTCGACTCCCGTATTATAATCACTTTTTTAGCATTCCATTTTATTCTTTGACATGTGCCCTCACTGCATATAGCCACGCTCATTGTGACACTACAATCACATTATATAGAAAATTCTTTCTTTATTTAAAATATTCGCTCACTTGCATGTATAACTTATTTTCACCCATTTATCATACCTAATCATCAAATATCATAAATATACCATGTCTCAAACATTACAATACTCAGCCATTCATAGAATATTCATTCAACACAACAAAATCATCACACAACATACAATCAATACAATGTGCCGAAGGTCGGACACCTCCAGACTCAACCCAACCGTACATTCCATCATCCACACTTTCCAATTCATCAATAACAGTATCGTTTATCCTAGGGTTTGCATATCCCCGTCATTCCTAGCCATGTTTGCTTATTGAAATCATATTTCCTTGAAAATAATTTCCTTCAGTCTTTGTTATGAATTTCATTTAGTGAGTTATTTAAATAGTCATGGATTCCCCCATTTCGACTACCCAAGAGAGGTTAGGGTTTGGGATTTACTCCCCCTTACCTTAAATAATGACCCACCATGAAATCAATTGGTAGAAACACCTCTCACATGTTACTTTGCCCTAAAAACACGAAATGATCCATGAAAAATCAAGATAGATAGAGAAACGGGTCAAAACTAAAACCCTAGCTCAAAATACTTACCTCAAAATGTTCCAAATGTGAATCCAACGGCTTGAGGGGCACTTTAATCGGTGAAAAAGGCCTAGTAGTCGAGGAGGCAGACGAAAGAGAAGAGAGGAAAGTGGGAATCCCTCTTTCCAAACCTTAGCCCCCTTAAATACACCTCTGATCGCGACACTCACGTTACAATGATACACTCTTGCTACAGCGACACACCATGTCGCTACAGCAAAAATCTCAGAGAAAATTGCACTCTGGTTTCTGCAGAATCTCGCTGCAACGAGACATTCTCGCTACAGTGAGGCGGCAACCAGAATTGCACCCCTTACTACCACTCTTTCGCTACAGTGATAGACTCCTTGCTAGAGCGAGAAGGCAATAGTTTCACGCCTTTCTTCCAGAGCCCTCTCGCTACAGCGAGACTCCTCTTGCTACAGCGAAAATACTCTAGTTTTACATACTTTACTTATTTCTCATGCACTCACACCATTAACCAACACACACTATTATCATACAATTTAATCATATGACACATGGAAAAACCTCATATACATATATATATAGTAATAAAATATTATTATAAAATCCTAGGCGTTATAGAATAAGTCTAGAAATTCCTGCACAATTATTCAAATGATCAAAATTGCAAACTATATCTATGTAAATCAATGTAAATTAACAGAAAATTAAGAAACCTATGATATTTGACCAAAATGATGTTTTTATGTTATTTACACTTCCTAAGTTTACTTTTTCTATTAAGAAACATTAAAATGACAAGTAAAAATCTAATAAAATGTGGATTCATCAAAAAGAAGAAGAAGAGAAACGAACGATAAATCTAACTTCAAATTTAGAGAAACTTACTTGAAATCCTTTAAAACAGACGTAGAATCAAAGATCTGAAGAGAAATCTAAGTTTATGGGGGTTTAGTATGAGAGAAAATGATGAGATATAGCCTTAGAACCTTTGACAACCTTGGATAGGAGTGAAGAAATGAAAATTTTGTGTGAAACTCCCTTTTTATAGAAAATTTTTGAAATTTACTGTTCACCACCGGAATTACTGTTCATCGTCGGAAACACTGTGCATGTGTATTGTACACGTATGTGACGTCAGGCATGACGATGATGACGTCATTGGTCACTGTACATAGGTGGTTTTACTATTCACTGACAGTGTTCATAGGCGGTTTTATTGTTCATGTTTTTTTAAAAAAAATATAAATTCTATTCAAATCTATTCCAATTATACTTTAATAAACCTAGTTCTATTTAAATCAAAGTACAGGATGTTACACGTTCCTTATCAACCAATCATTTTTATGCAATGCTACCCAAAATCTTTCTTTTGGAATTTTGTGCAAATTTTGGGATTTGTACCACCGAAAACCGTGTGCATGATATTTGCAAACCTTTTCAATTTCTTCATTTTTCTTTCCAAAAACCTAAGTGTGTTTGCTTGCATGTTTTTCTAAAAATCCCTATTCCAAGACAAGGATCCGTGAACATTTTCTTGTGAGCTTTCTACCCTTTTCACTTCATTTTCAAATTTTAGAACCATGTGCATTTTGAACATATAAGCCTTGTGTCTCCAAAATTCCAACAAGTCAAAACCATGTGTGCATCTTGCATTTGGCACTTTTCATTTTACACTTCATATAAATTAAACAAGTTACTTCATTCTCTCACTTTTGCTTCAAAAAATAAGACCCCTCTCTCTCATTTTCTCTCTCACCTTTGCTCTCTATGGACCATGAGCTCTAAACCTTTCACTCTCTCAAAATTTCCCATTTTTCTCTAACTCCACACTTTTCTCATCCAAACCTTGCAAACCCTTCACCATTTCTTCATCAACATATTCCTCCATCTTCTCTTCAAGTTTTTGTGTTGAAAAAGTTGCTTTAGGGGAAAGATTCAACCCTCTTGGTGTATTTTTTCTCAGTTCAGTATTGTTTCCTTGGAGATTAAGTGTTTCAGCCCTTTCTTCTTCATTTCACATTCCAAACTCAAAGGCAAGAGAGAGTTTTCACTTAATTGTCTCTTATTTGCTTTCCCTTGGCTGTACTTTGTGAAACCTTTGAAAAGTTTGTGTCTTTCTATTCAATAACTCTTGATAAGGTGAAGTTATTCCTTGCATGTTAATCTTTTCTTTTGTACTCCATTTTTTTGCTCCTTAATGCTCGGTTTTGCTTTTGGATGAAATGATCTCTTGGAAAGCTTGAAACTTTGGTACTTGCATGTTAATTTTCCCTTTGCATGTCTCGGATTTACTCTTCAATGTTTGATTCTTATGTTTAAATGGCTTTCTACCTATGAAATGATAAATCCATGAGCTTGCATATCAAGTTTCTCTCTTTGCATGTCCATTTTATGCCTTGAATGTTTCGGTTTTCCCTTCCTTCAAACTTGATCTTCATTACTATGTAAAACCTTGTACTTGAATGATGAAACATTGTGTTTGCATGTTGGTTTTCTATTTTGCATGCTACGGATTCTAGTGGAAAGGAAAACATAGTGCCAGACATATTTGAGTTCTACTAAAAAGACTAGAGTTTTCTTAAGCTAATGCCTTGAGAAGGTTGGAAAAAGTTTGCATGAACTAGGGAGAGGAATTACACAAACAGGAAGGCTAAATCTAATTGGACTGCCTCAGTATTGACCTTAAGATATAATAAAAATCTGAATTTCACCTTGCATATCTTGTTTTGTGTAAGGAAGTTAAATAAAAGTGAAAGAGTTTCACCCTTGGTTTGATTGATTGAATCCGTGCTGGACTATGCATGTTTGAATGGTTGTTTGTTGCTTGTAAACTTGGATGATTGACCTTGTATGAAAATGAGTGCATGTCTTGATTTTTACCTTCGTAAAATGTTGGGAAAATTCTGAATTTGCTTGTGTGTGATATGCTGGAAAAATGTGAATGATGTGAACTAGAACACTATTCATTCTTGGTTTTTGCAACTAGAAAACTGTGAAGAGACATAATGTGATGCATGGCTGAAAAATCTATGTTACTTGCTATTTGCTATAAATGTGCCATTTAACTACTATCTAACTAGAATCTCATGCATACATAATTTCCATTCTACTATGAAAGACTTAATGATCTATGCTAAGTGCAGCTAATTTGATTCTAAAACTCTATGAACTTGATGATCTAGTGCCCTTGGGGCTGTTTGAACGAAAATGGTCTATGACTATGTATGGACTTGATGGAAACTCTATGATATAGCTATATTGTGAGTAATTGAATATGTGGAAATAAAAATCAGCATAAATTCTATGAAGAAAAGAGAGAAAAATCGAGAAAAAAAAACCTTGTGGGTTGAGAATTAATTCAATCATTTGATGATTTAGAAGAAGTCTAAGTTTGATTGAAAATTCCCTAATGGAGAGTGAAAAAATCGAGAAGTAATAACCTTGTGTGCTTGAGAATTAATTCAATCATTTGATGGTTTAAAAGAAGTCTAAGTATGATTGAAATCCCTTAATAGAGAGTGAAAAAACCGAGAGGTAAGAATTAAGTGAGTTTGGATCTATTTTGATTATTTATTGGTTTAGAAGGAGTTAGAGGTTAATGAAAAAGGGTAGAATGATTAGGATGAACTTGGATGGCAAGATCACATGAATTGAGTGATGAAATTGGACTAAATTAAAAGGACTAGACTTGTAAATATGAAAGGAACATAGTGAACCGAAAAGGAGGATATCACTAATGATAGGATGGATTGCTTGAGGAATGATGAATTGTATGATTTGACTAAGCTATGATCTAAATTACTAAATGTTGCACTAAAATGTCTTTGAATATCAAACAATGAAACCCATGGAACCTATCCATGCTACTCAATGAAACTCATGAAATTTATATCCATGCTACTCAATAAAACTCATGGAATCTATCCATGCCACTACATGAAACTCATGGAATCTATCCATGCTATTAAGCCCTATGATGACTTCTATTCTACTGTGCCTTAGCCTCAAAGCAGCTACATGAAACGAGAAAACTATCAAAGAAAACTAAAAAATACTACTTCATGCATCATACTATTTTTTGAACGGCTTGAAGGTAATTACCGTGGCACAGCTTGGAGGTGTTTTAGGTTTAGTCCTGAGTAGACCTACTGGGGTGGCAAAAAGGGGGAACAGTCTACCCAAATGGCAACAGTGAAGCGCCCTTGTGGCCTGGTCATGACCCATTGTAAACCTTAGCCAAACTTGACAAGGACTGCACATTATATGGTCATTGAGGTCCATTCCCGAAGAGACCTATCTTGTGGGCCAAACACCATGGTGTTCTACTAAAGCTAAATGTTATTTCTATTCTATTCTATTTGTGCTAATCTAAATACAGGGATCAGAGTCCTCCAATCACCTTACGACTTGAATATATCTATCTATCTATCTATGAGACTCTATGGTAAAAGTTGGGCAAGTCGCTAGTCATAATGTAATGGGAATCCCTATACATCATTGCATACTATCACAACATGAGAGACGATATTGGGTGAGGTTGAGACTTGCATTCATGCATCATATGCTTTACTACTAGGAATGATTGATTGATTATGAAATTGGTAATGAATATGAATATTGCTTATTGCTTTACTATATTACTGAATACTTGATGATGATGAATGCTGATTATTGGAATTGTTTGTGTTTGTGACGTCGCCTTCCTTGGGGTATGGCAAAGTGATTGTTGTTTGTGTATGGACAACTTACCCCTTTGAATTGTGTTACATTGTGTCATTCTTTCTCTTACCTATATAGATGGAGAGGAACAAGGTGAAGGTATAGTCCTTTCTTTTGAGGAGGACAAGTGGGTATTCGATGCTGCAGCTCAGTAGAGTATATTTTGTGGACTAGCTCGTGTGATTCATGGACCAGAGAGTGAAGGCTCATGGATCACTTAGTTTGTTGCTGATACCCCCTTAGAGATAGTGTTTTCTGTTCCTCCTGTTGACACTCAGTTACCCTACCTTGCTGATGACGACATGACCATGAGCAAAGGCAAGGATCCTCTTGAAGGACTTGGAGGACCTATGACAAGGGCTAGAGCAAGGAGAGCAAAGGAAGCTCTTCAACAAGTGTTGTCCATATTAATTGAATACAAGCCCAAGTTTCAAGGAGAAAAGACCAAGGTTGTGAATTGCATCATGGCCCAAATGGAGGAGAACTAAGGCGCCACTTTGCTTCAGTTTTTAAGTTTTTAGTTTGTTTTAAATAATGGCCCAATCCTTTGTAAAGTTAGCTGACCAAATTATGTTTTGCGGTTAATCAACTAATGGGCTTCGGTTTGGTTTTATTTCAAGTTGTAATAAGGGCCCAATTGGCAACTTAGGCATCAGCCTTTGGGAGACCAAGAGGCGCATAACTAGTGGCTGTTGGGTGACTTTTTGGTTGCCACAATTTCAGTTACAATCAGCCATCAAGTAGTTTCATTTCCTAGTGGATCATTATCTAAGTGGAATGAATTTTCCGTTACGGAACCTTTGTAATTTTGATAGTAAAGCTTCTATATAAGCTAAACCATTCTTATCAATAAGACAAGTTAAGTTTGATTCAGAAATATTAGAGTTTATCTCTTTTATCTTAGTGAGAGTGATTCTCCTAAGTTCTTCAGTGATTCAAGAACAACTTGGCTGTATCAAAGGGCTTTCACATCCCTTTGTGTGTTGCCTTCCTTGGAAAGAGTGATTCTTTCCTTCTCCCATTCAATTCTTCACCAAAATTCCAAAAAAACTCAAATCTGCCGAGAATTATCTCGTTATCATAACTCTCGTTCTACTCAGCCAAATTGAGTGATTCTTGAGCCTAAATTGAATTTCAGAACGAAAAATTTCACCTCGTTTTGGAATCACCTCAATTGGAGTTCTATAACTCGAGATACCGTCATTTCTAAAATTCTGTCCAGCCACCACCAAACCAGCGTTTTTGCTTCCTTTTTCACTCATTTTAACACCATGGACCAACACCTAATTTGCCCAGAAATTCATCACTAAATTTTCAAATTTTTCTACAAGGTTCTAACCCTAAAGATCCTAAGTCAGCCCTTGTGCAAATGGGGTTCATATCACTTGCTAAAGCATGAATTAATGTCTGGGAATAGTTTTTATGTTGGAAGTATTTTTACATGAAAATAGACATGTTAATGAGAATAATCTCACTGGTCTCATGTGTTTTTGATGAGAATTGAATTTATTATGAATTTTACAATATGCTGGCTGTTTAGTGAAATAATCTGAGAACAGCAGAGGTAAACTGAAACTTGATTAATTCTTTGGAAGCTTTTGTATTTTGAATGTAATTTTATATTACAATAGACATTCAAAGGAAGAAAACCTTGGTGATTTCATGATGTTTTGACTTGTATCGAATTAGTTATGAATTTTACAAGTTATTTCATGAAATCTGGAAAATTTTGATTGTTAGCCATGTCCATGTAATTGATTGTTCTCTTGAAATAGAGATGTTATAATGTGCCTGTTGGACAATTAATGGCTATGATATTATTTGCGTTTATGATTGTGAAAGAGGTTGAATACGCCATGGTACAAGCGAGGAGCAAATAGTGTTGGTCTTACCATAGGAGATAGGAGAGTGCCCAAGACTTACAGGAGACCAAGTCTAGCTAACTTGTGTCGTAAGCAGTGGGAACTTTGCTAGCTTATCCTGACAGACACTAGAGCATACCAAGATTGGTTTGAGTGTGGGCTGCTGGTAGTGATCATAAAATGAGAATTGTGCACTTATATTCTGTCTCCGGTAAAAGGAGAAGATGTACCTATGACACTAGCCGAATTGCAGACACGAAACTTCCAATCTCAACCTGAAAATAAAATGTTGGATAATTAATTAATTACTCCATGGAGAATTCACGGACAAAAGGTATTGAATGATTGTTTCTTGATGCTTGAATGTTGTTTTGTTCATTTAAGCACAAGTATGAGGATGCTTGATATCGTTGATGCCTGAATGATGTTTTGTTCATTTAAGCATATGTATTGCCTTGTATTATTGTTTATGAATGTTTGTACTCACCCCTCTTCTTTATTTTGTGTCTTTTGACAATGTTATGGATACAGAATGACTCTCCTCTAGATGGACCAAAGGAGTCTATACAAAAATAGAGATAAAATAATGGCACAGAGAGAAATTAAAACGAAATTGAATCAAGGAACACTGCTCCTAGAATACTATTTTCATGTAGCAGAAACTTAGAAAAATCATAAATAAATCAATTTAAATCCAAAAAAAGTAAAACTAGTGGGAAAAGTTTCAAAATATAATTGTTTAAGCATATTTGTGAATAAAATACTAACAAAAAATTTTGCAAAGGTTTTCTTATATGTTATATTATTTGCAGTTTAGTCCTTTTACTTTATGTTAATTGCAAAAAGGTCCTTTTCTCAATCTTTTTGGTAATTCTTAGATAGTCCAGAATATTTCTAATCAGCTTATGGGTCTTAAATCACGTCTCCACAAGTTCTAAAATATTCTCTTGGTTCTACCACACATATGGTCAAGCGCCTTCCACTTTTAAGGTATATTTTGGTCCAAAATCATAGTCCATCATCATGTCAAGGTTCAATCTTTCAAATTTATTCTTAGATCTTTGTTTTCATCATATTTCTCATATAGTCCTGAGGTTCCAAATATGTTCAAGGTTCCATAGGTCCTTCTTATAGTAAATTTCCAATTTTAGTCCATTTCTTATTAAAGTTTCATATGAAAATCTTCAATAATGTCCTAAAATAACTTTTTAACTCCAATATAATCCAAACCAAGGAGAAAATTATATATCTTACTTAATTATCCTCAAATAAAATCACACAACATAGTTCAAAGAGAAAAATTTTAGAATACACCCTTAGAAACAAATTTTACAGAAAACCCATATTTATCCATGACAGAAAATATGCAATTTCGTAGAAAATACCAAAGTCCATCTAATCAATTCCAAAGCATAAATCCACATGAATATATCATGGATTCATGAAAATAACACATAGCAAACAAAATCATTAACAAAATTCTATTAAAATATTATTTTACAGTTAATTTCGATTTTTCTGCAAAACTTTCTGTTTTTGCTATTTTAGCGGTTTTCTTATGTATTCTTTCTCCAATCAATTTTTCTTTCATATGTATACCAAGACCACGAAATTTTCATCATACAAAAAGGGTTAAAGGCTCCTTTTTGACTCAAAAGTTCATTTAGGAAAGTATTCCCTTAATTTATGAAATAGTACTCCCCCCTTACTTGATTTTTGGTGGATTCTTGGCTTGATCTTTGGGAAGTCCTCTTTCTCTCCTTCTCTTACTCTTTTACTCATTTTGGAATTGATCTTCCACCGACTATGGTCTCCTCTTCCACATGATCAAGGCTTCCATCACAAAAGTTGATTGCTTTGTTGATTTTGTGGGGTTTATTGTCTACTTTAGAGTTTTTATGGTTAGTTGATGGATGATTCAACTTGGTGGAGTTTAAGAGATAGGTGTGGAACTGATTGTAGAAGTGTTTGAAGGTTGCTGGAGATTGTTAAGTTTGGAAACTCTCTCTCTCTTGCGTGGTTGCTCTATTCTTATGTGAAATGGCACTTTACTTTGAATGGGTTTCTAAAATTTTGTCTTGCCTGAATTGTTGTGGGTGGCTTGCGACTAAATAGAAGAGTCTTAGGCAATTATTTTTATTTCACAAGGTGGCCTCCTTATCGCTTCCCATCTATATTCAAATTGCTCCCAAAGTTTCAAAGCATGGTTAGAAATTTTCCAAGTCATAATGTCATGTTTTATGACTTTGTACTTATCCAATTTGATTCTAGTTCTTTGGTTTGCTAAGTCTAGTTTATTTCCTCATAATTCCTCCAATTATTAGTTTCTCTGGAAGGATTTGGTCATGATTTAATGAGGAAATTTGGCAAGGGATAATGTATTGACTTAAGTCAATATTCCTTCATCATTTCTTGAAAGTTTAGATGACTTAAGCTCTTCTCTTATTGGCTCTTTCTCTCTCTCCTTTGGCCCCTCATGATTACTCCCTCTTGTAACAAGTATGGAGATTTAATTTGGGGTCCAATTAAAGCTTCTCTCATAAGCCTACACATTGACATCTTTCCTAATGCCAAAATTGCCCTCCGTTATGATTATTGTCCTTAGATTCCTTATCCAATTGTACTCAAATCCTCTTGGTTGCTTTCTAATTCTTTTAGTTACTTTAGAATGTATCTTCTAGTCCCATTTGGCTAGGTAGTCACAGTTCCTAAGTTCAAAATTAGATGGAAATTGAGTCTTGCACTTATTCAAAATCTTAATCATGAAACCTTGACTTGCTTGACTTGCCTTTGTATCTTATTGGCTACTTCCTTCCAGCTTCTTTCATGCTTCATTTAATGGTCAATTGACTTCTCTTTCAATCCAAGAAAATGTGGAAATTAAATTGGGTTGGGTATGTTACAAATTTTACAAGTTTTTGGCACAAAATGGGTCATTTTCCACATCATATGTGGGCTTTTTTATGGAATTTGGTTTGAATTTTGTACTTGAATTTTTGGCTTGATTTTTTAATGTTCATAACCCTATTTGGTCCAATAACTTACCATAAAAATTTCAAAATTTATCTCATTCATTTGCTTGCCCAAAAAGGGCCTCCATTCTAGGTGTTTTTAGAGATAGTTTGGTCATTTTGGTCAAATTTTGCAATTTTGTTTATTTTCTATTTTTGGATCTTTCTAACCCTCTTATAAATCATATAAAACTATTCTATATTGTCTAAAAAAAATATACATATTTATTTTCTTTTAATATTACACGATTTTTTACCGATCAGACTCATTTCGGTAAATTTTATTAAAAAAATTTTTAGTTCTAGAGTCTCTATGTTTTACTTGTATTTTATTCAATGAAGTTGATATAATTCAAAAATTATTTATAGAGTGAAGGAAATTTAGGGTGTTACAGTTAACAAGCATATTATATTCTACATTTCATCATTCCATAGATAGGTCATTATCCCAAACATCTCATTATTAGTAACATAATAGAGCAAGATTAATCACGATTTCATAATATGAAAATACTCCCATATATTAAGATATCAGTTGATCCAACTAGTCAAATAGTCATAGCTTAAAATAAGATAATATTGTCGAAAAACAATAACATAATATAATTAGACTCCCTAAGAGTAGTTCCCCTAATACATAAACATATAGATCATATCAGTTGTAAGGAGAATAATCCTCAATGAGATCAGACTCCTCAAAAGAAGTAGGGGAAGCAGAACTAGAAGCAGTAGCAGCAATAGAATCTCCATCGTTCTCCTCAATCCATCCAGTAGTGTGAGGAGGTGAACGAGTAGAAGTAGAGGGTGATAAGGTAGATGGATAAGCAGGGTGTATATAAGATGGCATAACTTTGTACCTAATAGAGGATTCCACCACATGGACATCTTTCTCAGCTAGTACAGGTAGGGAAACAGGGTGCATAAAAGGAAACGACATAGGTGCAGGAGTTGGCCTAGAAATAGAAGTACAAGGATCAATTGACATAGGAGTCAAGGTAGCAGACAAAGCAGGGTAGGGTAACTTAGTGTCACTAGGAGGAACAGAAAACACTATCTCTATATGGGTATCAACATCAAACTGAGTGATCAATGAGCCTTCACTCTCTAGTCCATGAATCACACAAGCTAGTCTACGGAAGATACTTTACTGGGCCATGGCGTTGAATACCCATGTGTCCTCCTCAAGATGAAGGATCTATACCTTCACCTTGTTCCTGTCCATCTATATAGAGAAAAGAAAGAATGACACAATGTAATACAATTCAAAGGGATAAGTTTTTTATACACGAACAACAATCAATTTGCCATACCCCATGGAAGGCAGCATCACAAACACAACAATTTCAACAATCAACATTCACCATCATCAAGTGCTCAGTAATATAGTAGAGCAATAAGCAATATTCATATTCATTACCAATTTCATAATCAATCAATCATTCCTAGTATTAATGCATATGATGCATGAATGCAAGTTTCAACCTCACCCAATATCGTCTCTCATGTTTTGACAGAATGTAATGATGCATGGGGATCCCATCACTCTATGACTGCCAACTTGCCTAGCTTTTACCATAGAGTCTCATAGATAGATAGATTCAATTCGTAAGGCGATTGGAGGAATCCATTCCCTGCATTTAGATTGACATAGTATAATATAATAGAAATAACATTTAGCTTTAGTAGAATACAATTGGTGTTGGGCCCAAGATGGGTCGCTTCGGGAATGGACCTCAATGACCATAGAATGTACAGTCCTTGTTAGGTTTGGCTAAGGTTTGCAATGGGTCACGACCCAGCCACAAGGGCATTTCACTATTGCCACTTGGGTCAACTGTTCCCCCTACAACACCTCCAAGTTGTGCCACGGTAATGTTGTCAAGTAGTGCAAAAAATAGTATGATGCATGAAATAATATTTTTCAATTTTCTTTAATAGCACATAGAAAAGTGTGTTTGGATGAAAATGACTTGATTGTAATAGGGTATAATGGAAATCTTGTGTGGAACCTAGTATTAGTGGCATTGAGAAATGTGGTGTATGATGAGCAAAATGATTGAAGGAAAAGTGTGACGAAAACTATATGATTGAACCTAGTGTAGTGAATGTGGGCATCTGTGCCGTGTAATATGACTGAATATGGGACTTTGTGCCATGTGTAAGTGTAATGTGAATGAATGCAGGCTTGCGCGCCGTGTACAAATATGAATGTTGTATGCAATTGAAATATGTATGAATGAGACATGTTAAATGAGGTTGTGAATATACTATGAATGGTTCAGCGATACACTAGAGGTGTGAAAGATGAGGATGGTAGAAATACCTTAGAGAAGAGGGACTGGTGACACCAACAGTGAGCATGGGTGCACCGCAGGCCACATACTCTCTTCTTGACTAGATCTCTGACCGACACCTTTGTTGAACGACTCATGACCGTAGACGTGGTATTCGTGATGCGGGGGTAATCGACAACCATCCATGGTGTGAATATATTATCACAGTGTCACAGTGAGCATGGCTACGTACAGTGAGCGCATGCGTGTGTAAAAATGTTTTGGTGCTGTGAGTGCATCGGTTGTGAATGAAAATAAAAGGCTTGAAAGTGTTGCGTGTAATTGACTATAATTGAACAGAATATGTGAGAATATATGTGGAATGTACAAGGTGAGTCTCTATTTTATGGGTGTGTGTTGGATAGTGTAGAGTACTCACCCTTACATTTATTTTTTAGGTGACCAAGATGATCAGCACCGAACTTAGTGAAGGATGGATGAAACTGCTATCGGACTTAGGAATTTATTTTGAAAATTTGATGTATTAGTTAAGTCTTGTAGCAATCATTGATACAAACTTATAAATCATTCTTGTTTTTGAAATATTTGTTTGAACTTATACATTGGGAATCGCTTGAATGAAAAATTTTATTATTCCTATTTTCTTTGAAATTTATTTATTGAAAATTAAATTCAAGGTGTTACACCATCAAAGGAAAAGACACAAACTTTTCAAGATTTTCATAAAGTGCAGCCAAGGAAAAGAAAATAAGAGACAAGTAAGTGAGAACTCCCCCTTGCCATTGAGTTTGAGACGTGAAATGAAGAAGAACAGGGCTAGAACTCGTGGTCTCCAAGGGAACAATATTGAACCGAGAAAAACTACACCAAGAGGGTTGAATCCTTCCTCCAAAGCAAGATTTTTCAACACGAAAACTTGAAGAGAAGATAGAGGAATGTGTTGGTGAAGGGTTTGCAAGGTTTGAATGAGAAAAATGGTGGAGTCTTTGGGCTGGAACCTCTTGGTTTGCTTGAGAGAAGTTAGGGAAAAATGAGAAATTTTGAGAGAGTGAATGGTTTAGAGCTCACGGTTCTTAGGGAGCAAAAATGAGAGAGAGGGGTCTTGATTTTTTTTGAAGCAAAAGTGAGGAAATGAATAAGTGAATCAATTTATATGAAGAGCTAAAGTGCTAAATGCCAAATGCAAATGCACACATGCACGGTTTTTGACTTGTTGGAATTTTGGACACAAGGCTTATATGTTCAAAATGCATATGGATCTAAAATTTGAAAATGAAGTGAAAACTTAGAAAACTCACAAGAAAATGTTCTCAGTTCCTTGTCTTGGAGTAGGGATTTTTAGAAAAACTTGTAAGCAAGCACACTTAGGTTTTTGGTAAGCAAGATGAAGAAATTGAAAGGGTTTAGAAATATCATGCACACAGTTTTGGGTGTACAAATTCCAAAATTTGCACAAAATTGCAAAGGGAAGATTTTGGGCAGCATTGCATGAAAAATGATTGGTTGATAAGGAATGTGACATGACTAGTTGACATGCGGACAAGACACTTGACATGGTGCAAACTTCAAGAAATATAATTAATTAGGGTAATCACAATGTCGGCTATTTGGAAGACAAGAAAAGAATGTTTCAAGAATCATGATGCTTGCAAATTGGGAGACAAGAATTTCTTGCACTAAAATCTAGTAGCCAATACTATATTTGAAAAGATTTGGGTAATCACGATGTTTGCAATTTAGGGGACAAGAATGTCTTGCATGAAAATCTAGTGGCTGATACTAGATTTGGATAATGATTACTAGATTTTGTGAGATTTTGTGTAATGATTATAACAGCTAAATAATAATTAAAAATCTAGTGCAATGTTTAGGAAATCTTTGCAATGACTACAAAATCTCACATTTTTCGAGGTAGCCTTCATCTTCTCTCTGATCTTCTTAATATGCTCATTTTGCTTTTGAACTATGTCTGGTGCACACAAAGTCGCTTCTCCAATCTCGTACCAGCACAAAGGAGTTCTACACATCCATCCATTCAGAGCCTCAAATGGCGCCATCCTAATACTAGCATGGAAGTTATTGTTGTACGTGAACTCTACTAGGTGTAGGTATTCGTCCCAAGTTCTTTGCTACTCAATCACACAAGCTCTCAACAAATCCTCTAGGGATTGAATAGTCCTCTTAGTTTGACCATCGGTCTGTGGATGATAAATGAAAATAAGCTTCAACTTAGTACCCAGTGCTTGTTGTAGACTCTCCCAAAACTTTGAAGTGAACCTCGAGTCTTTATCAGATACCACACTAGTCGACGCTCCATGCAGCCTGACTATCTCCTTTATATATATATATATATATATATATATATATATATATATATATATATATATATATATATATATCTGCTTGTAGTTCATGTTGATAAGAAGGAAATGTGCAGCCTTGGTCAATCGGTCTACTATCACCCAAATAACATCATAATTATTCCTAGTCCTTGGAAAACCAGAAACAAAGTCCATGGAAATGCTATCCCACTTCCACTTGGGGATATCCAGAGGTTGCAATAACCCAGGTGGACACTGGTTTTCCACCTTCGCTTTCTTACAAGTTAGGCACTTGGATACATATTCACCTGCATCCTTCTTCATCCTATTCCACCAAAAGTTCTTACGGAGATTCTAATACATCTTGGTTGCACTGTGGTGGAAACTCATTCTACTTTTATGTGCCTCCTCAAGTATCATTTGCTTTAACTCTTGGGAATACACACTCGGTCTTGGAACTTGATCACTCCATTCTCATCACGATGGAACTCTAAGTCCTTCCCTTCACTCTTCAATTTCATCATATCTTGCAAGAATGCATCCTCTTGTTGAGCATCCTGAACTTGCACTAAGAAGTTGTTATGGATTGTCACCGTCCCAAGGTATAAACTCCTTGTCCTTACCTCCTTAGCTAGATTCATGTCCTAAAACTCCTCAATTAACTCCATCTCTTTCACCATTATAGGTGCCACACGCAATGACTTTCTGCTCAATGCGTCAGCCACCACATTCGCCTTGCCAGGATGGTAAGACAATGTGAAATCATAGTCTTTGAGAAACTCCATCCACCTCCTCTGCCGCATGTTCAACTCTCTTTGATTGAATAGGTACTTCAAGCTCTTGTGATCACTAAACACCTCAAATCTTGCGCCATAGAGATAGTGTCTCCACACCTTAAGAGCAAAAACCATTGCGACTAACTCTAAGTCATGAGTCGGGTAGTTGACTTCATAAGGATGTAATTGCCTCGAGACATAGGCAACTACTCTTCCGTCTTGCATTAAAACACATCTAAGTCTATGCCCAGATGCATCGCAGTACACATCAAACTTCTACTCTGGATCGGGCAGAACCAACACAAGCACTAAAGTTAACTTCCCTTTCAGCTCTAGGAAACTAGCTTCACACTCCCTACTCCATTTAAACTCCTCCCTTTTTACGGGTTAGCTTTGTCAAAGGGAAAGCTATTTTAAAAAATCCCTCAATGAATTTCCTATAGTAGCCAACTAGTCTCAGAAAACTGCGAATTTCTGTCACATTCATAGGTCTCGACCATTGGGCTACTACTTCCACCTTAGCAGGATCCACCCTAATTTCATCCTTCGAGACTACATTTCCAAGAAATTGGATTTGTGATAGCCAAAACTCGCACTTAGAGAATTTTGCATACAATTGCCTCTCCTCCAAAATCTGTAAAATGATCTCAAGTGCTCGCAATGCTCTTCTTGAGTCTTCAAATAAATTAGGATGCCATCAATAAATACTACCACAAACTTATCCAAAAACTCATGAAAAATTCAGTTCATGTAGTCCATAAACACAGCAAGTGTAATGCCCCAAATTTCATCAACCTAGCTATATTATGAGTAATTGATGGAAACTTTATGATCTAGCCATATTATGAGTAATTGAGTATATGGAAATAAAAATCAGCAAATGTTCTATGAAGAAAAGAGAGAAAAATCGAGAGGTAATAACCTTGTGTACTTGTAAATTAATTGATGGTTTAGAAGAAGTCTAAGTTTGATTGAAATTCCCTAATGGAGAGTGAAAAAACTGAGAGGTAAGAATCACGTGAGTTGGAATCTAATTCAATTATATAATGGTTTAGAAGGTGCTAGGGGTTGATGAAAAAGGATAGCATAATTAGGATGAACTTAGATGGCAGAATTATATGGATTGAGTGATGAGGTTGAACTAAACTAAAAGAACTAGATTTGTAATACGGAAGGAATAGAGTGAACTGATAAGAAGGATAAGAATAATGAAAAGATGGACTACTTGAAGGAATGATGAATTGAATGATTTGACTAAGTTATGATCTAGAGTACTAAATGATGCATTAAAATGTCTTTGAATATCAAATAATGAAACTCATGGAATCTATCCATGCTACTACATGAAACTCATGGAATCTATCCATACTACTCAATAAAACTTATGGAATCTATCCATGCTACTAAGCCCTGTGATAGCTTCTATTCTATCTATGCCATAGCCCTAAGCAACTAAATGAAACAAGAAAACTATCAAAGAAAACTGAAAAATACTACTTCATGCATCATACTATTTCTTTGGACGACTTGAAGGCATTACCGTGGCATAGCTTGGAGGTGTTGTAGGATCGGTCCTGAGTAGACCTACTAGGGGTGGAAAAAGAGGGACCAGTTGACCTAAGTGGCAACAGTGAAGCGCCTCTGTGGCCAGGTCGTGACCCACTACAAACCTTAGCCAAACCTAACAAGGACTACACATTTTGTGGTCGTTGAGGTTCATTCCTGAAGAGACCCTAGTGGGGCCAAACACCAGTGGTGTTCTACTAAAGCTAAATGCTATTTCTATTCTATTCTATTTGTGCCAATCTAAATGCAGGGAATAAAGTCCTCCGATTGCCTTACGACTTGAATCTATCTATCTAGAAGACTCTATGGTAAAAGCTAGGCAAGTCACCAGTCATACAGTGATGGGATCTCCATGCATCATTGTATACTATCAAAACATGAGAGACGATATTGGGTGATGTTGAAACTTGCATTCATGCATCATATGCATTACTACTAGGAATGATTGATTGATTATGAAATTGGTAATGAATATGAATATTGCTTGTTACTCTACTATATTACTGAGTACTTGATGATGGTGGATGCTGATTGTTGGAATTGTTTGTGCTTGTGATGCCGCCTTCCTTGTGGTATGGCAAATTAATTGTTGTTTATGTATAGAGAACTCACCCCTTTGGATTGTGTTGTATTGTGTTGATCTTTCTTTTATCTATATAGATGGACAGGAACAAAGTGAAGGTATGGATCCTTCCTTCTGAGGACATGTGGGTGTTCGACTTCACGGCTCAGCAGAGCATCTTCCGCAGACTAGCTCGTGTGATTCATGAATTAGATAGTGGAGGCACATGGATCACCCAGTTTGTAGCTGACACCCCTATAGAGATAGTGTTTTCTGTTCCTCCTAATGACACTCAGTTACCCTACCCTGCCTTGTCTACTTCTCTGACTCCTATATCAGTTGATCCTCTTACTCTTATTTCTAGGCTAGCTTCTACTTCTATGCCTTTTCCTTCTATGAACCTTGTTTCCCCACCTGTACCAACTGAGAGAGATGTCCATGTGGTGGAATCCTCTATTAGGTATAGTACTATACCATCTTATATGCATCTTGCTTATCCGTCTACCTTGTTACCCACCGCTGGTACTTGTTCACCTTCTCGCACTACTGGATGGATTGAGGAGAACGATGGAGATTCCATTACTGCTGCTACTTCTAGTTCTACTTCCCCTACTTCTTCTGAGGAGTATGATCCAATTGAGGATTACTCTCCTTATGACTGATGTTTTATTTGTTCATGTACTAGGGGAACTGCTCTTAGGAAGTCTGGTTACATTATGTTATGTTATTTTATTTGGATAATGCTATCTTACTTTAAGCTATAACTATTTCACTAGACTGATCAACTGATATTTTAATGCATTGAACTATTTTCAGATTATGAAACTATGACTAATCTTATTCTACTATGTTACTGAGACTGAGATGTGGAATGATAATTATCAAATGATGAAATGTGGAAACCATATGCATGTTAACTCTCTCTCAGAAAAAGAACTTATACTTATATTTGTATGCATAAAGAAAAAAATTTTTTTACCAGGTTTTGGTGTTTTTTGAGTTACTATATTATGATGTATTGGTATCAGCGATAGAGTAATTTAGAGTGGTGATAACAAGCACATTGGTCACGCCAAACGGCATCACCAAATACTTGTAGTGACCATAGCACATCCTGAAGGCTGTCTTGGGCACATCCTTATTCTTAACCCTAATCTGATGGTACCCCGATCTCAAATCAATCTTTAAAAACACTGTAGCTCCCTTAACTGGTCCATTAAATCATCAATTTTGGGACAAGGATACTTGTTCTTTAACATCACCTTATTTAGTTGCCTGTAACCAACACTTATCCTTATGCTCCCATCCTTCTTTTTCACTAATAGCACAGGTGCTCCCTACGGCGACACACTCGACCTTACAAATCACTTTTGCAGTTGGTCCTCCACTTGCTTCTTGACCTTAGCCAACTCCACCGGTAACATTCTATATGGTGCAGTAGAAATCAAACTGCTCCTAGAATAAAGTCAATGGTGAATTCTATATCTCTCTCTGGTGGTAGCTCAAAAACATCATAAAGGAAAACTTCCAAGAAGTCTTTCACCACTATACTATGGTTCTACTCCACTTTCAGCTTCTAGTAAGAACATGACCATAAGGACCTTAGTAATAACCGTGTTCTCCCACGCATTTTGACTTAAAAGTCTACAAATTTTTTATGTCAATGCACCAAAAATCAAAGTCTTCTCCTTACAGTCCAACAAAACATGGTTGGCTGATAAACAATCCATTCCTAAAATCACATCTAGTTGGAAAAGAGGCAAACAAATCAAGTCCACCTCAAAGTCCCTACCATATACCATTATAGAATACCCCAGACACACGCATGAGGTTACGATCAGTTTACCCGTAGGGGTATTCACCACAACGTTACATGGCAATTCAGTTACAAGCAAATCTAAGCATTTCACACAATGGTTTGTGTTTCGATAACTCACCCCTTGGTTTGTTTTGTATTGTGTTCATTTCTCTTGTATACTTAAATACAGATGAACAAGAACAAGGTGAAGGTGTGGATCCTACCTTCTAAGGAGGATATGTGGGTGTTTGACGTCGTGGCTCAACAAAATGTGTCCCGTGGACTAGCTTGCATGATTCATAGAGACGAGAGTGGAGGCTTGTGGATTACCCAGTGTGTTATAGACACCCCATCGAGATTGTATTTTTTGTTTCTCTCGGTGATAGCCAACTACCTTACCTTGCTTTATCTACTACCTCAATTCTTATGTCATGTGACCCTCGCACCCTTATATGGAGGCCGATCTTTGCACCTGTGCCATTTCCTTCTATGCATCCTATTTCACTTCCTGCACCTGACTGGAGAGATGTTAATGTGCTGGAATCCTCCATTCGACCTAAACCTACACTTCGTAGTGACGAGGATATACCTCCTTACTGTATCCTACTCATCTATCTTCCTTTTCACCTTACCCGCCATCTCATTCAACCCTTCGCACTACTGGCTCGATAGAGGAGGAGGACAATAACCCCGAGCCCACTTCTACTTTTCGTCTTGCTTCCCTCTTTTTTTTCAAGGAGTTTGATCCTATCGAGGATTAGGGGTGTGCATGGATTGAATTTCCAAAAAACTAATCTAGATCCATGTAAAATCTATTTATATGGATTGGATTTTGAACCAATCCATTTTAATTCTTTTTAAAACCAGTATAAATTTGATTTTAAAATTTGGATTTGATTTAAAACCAGTTTTAAATCAAATAAAAATATACTATAAATATTTTTATATTATTATTAAATTATTATATTAAAAAATATTAAAATTGTATAATAACTAATATAATTAAATTTGCATATATTTTAATCTACTAATAATATAAGTTTTCTTATTTTTATATTGCATTATATTAATATATATTTACATATATTCTACTTTTTACTATCTGTGCACCACACAACCTAATTATATAGATTCAATTTTAAACTTTTTTATTTTATTTTAAAATCAATTTAAAAATAGTTTTAAAATTTGAATTGATTTTAAAATTGATTTTAAATTTAATTCTTTTTGTTGAAACTAGTTTTAAATTTATCTTTTCTTTAACTTGTGTCTAAGTTACTAAGACTATTTCTCATGCTGGATTAAATGTTTCTTATGACATAATGGAAGTACTTTCAGTCTATAGATTATAAGCATTACTGCCTTATTGCTTTGACTAATTGTGGATTTGGAAACTGTAATTAATATCTAAAGTAATGAGATGTTGAATATGAATTAGATATGCATGTTAACTTTATCTTCTAAAAAGGGTACGTGCTTGTATAAAAAAAATGGTATCAGAACTTTGGTATTTTAGGAGTTGTTACAGTATAAATGATTGGTATTCACAAGAAAATTGAATTTAGAGTTAAATAGAAGAATAACATAGAGGATTGAATGAGTAAACTCATATGCCTTAGGTACCTCTCCGATAAGTTCAACCAAGACGTGCATTGTGTTCTTTATTCTATTTTTTAAATTGACTTTATAAATTCTTGTTTTAATTTATCTTGCATCTTTGAAGCTCAAACAATTGAATTAAGAAATTCTTAGTAATTAGAACTCAATCTTTGTGGAATAATATTTCAAAAACTTATTTTAAAAACATCTTTATTACTTCTCGATGGATACACTTGCTCACCGAACATAGATTTTGTCAAGTCACATATTTTTTGTATGTTTGGATTTCCTAAAGCATTGATCAGTGACCTGGGATCGCACTTCTGCAATTGCACCATGGATACCTTACTTGGGAAGTTTAGGGTTATCCATAGAGTTTTCACACAATACCATCTCAAACTAACGGACAAGTGGAGATCTCCAATCTTGAAATCAAGCTAATCCTAAAGAAGATTGTCCAACTTAACAGGAAAGATTGGAGTTTGTGCTTAGAGGAAGCTCTTTGGGCTTACAAGACTGCTTACAAGACACTCAAAGTGTAACACCCCAAAATTTTCCTCATTTCATAAATGATTTTGGATTATGTTAATCTTATTTAATTAGAAGTAAGTAGTACATAGAAATTTGAGAACTAGAATTTTTCTTAGTAAAATTTATCGAAACAGGTCCGATCGATAAATAATTAAGGAATATAAGAAGGAAATAAAAATCTTAAAAAAAATTATTTAACATTTTAAACTATCTAAAATATTTTATATGAATTATAAGAAATTTAGAAAGATCTAAAAAGGAAAAATAAATAAAATTGTAAAATTTGACCAAAATGACCAAAATACCCCTAGAAACACCTAGAATGGAGGTCCATTTTGGACAAGCAAATGGAAGAGATAAATTATAAAATTTTTATGATAGATGGACAATGTGCAGAGGTTATGGGTGTGTAAGTATGAAGCTGAAAGAGCAAGTATAGAAATTACCCAAAAAAGAGGCCCAAAAATCAAGTGTACATGAAAGAAAGTAAGCAAGGAATAGTAGTAAGGAGTCATGTGACCCATTAGAGCCATGTGAGACTAATCATGATAAAGGGATAAGGTCATTTATGGCTTAATCTCAACTGGATGACCATATTCTATAAGAGCCAATGAAATCAAGTCAAAACAACAAGGTGAGCATTTTTAGAAAATAAGGCAAATGATGAATGATTTTTGTGGACTAATCCCCATCCAATGGATATAATTGGACCATGACTATGGCCATTGGATTTGAACTAAATAGGTTTCAAAAAGTAATTGGAATGGTTGAAATGAAATTAGAAAGGTTAAAATCTAACTAGAAGTACAAAACTATCTTGAGAGGGAAATTTTGGACATTTACAAATATGCACATGAGTAGGCTTGTGGAATAAGCCAAAAAGGAACCAAAATTGAAAACCAAGACTTGTGAGAGAAAGGGTGGAACCGTGAGATGCATGAGAGTGGGTCACTATCAAGAAATTTTCTATATAAAGCCATGCATGAATTAGAAAAAGACCCTGCATACCAATTCTCATGCAACCTAAGAGCTCTTTACTTCTTTTTCATCTCAATTCTCTCTATACACATCTAAGTTCATCTCAAACACTTTACTTGAACCCCACAAGTTAGATCACCCAATTTTCCACCATAAGGATCTTGAATCAAACCTTTAACCCTACCAAAAACACCAAGATACCCCACATAATCCACCAAGCCTCCAACTTTCTTTTTTGTATACTATTTGGCATTTGACAAAGTAGGAGGCCAAGGAAGGAGATACTTACTTCCAAGAGGTGAAATAAAGCAAAAAGGGAAGAGGAGGAGGATCACCCAAAGATCAAGGCATGATCAACCCAAAAACACCAAGTAAGGGAGAGGGTATTTTTCATAATTAAGGGTAATACCTTGTTTAAATGGTTGAGTCAAGGGGAGCCTTAACCCTTTTTAGTTGTGATTGAATTTGCGTGTGTTGATGAATCTATGATTAAAAGCATTAAAATCACTAAGAACCATAAAGTGTATTGTATTTGATGATGACTTTGCTTGTTATGTGGTTGGTTACATGAAAATCTTGAATGTTTCATTTTGTGACTTATTTTATGGTATCTAAGTTGGATTCATGATCTTCTTTTGGATTGAAATTATTTTGAAAATTAAAATGAATTTCTAAAGTATTTTTAAAGATTTATGAAAGAAACTTCTAAAAGGAGATGGATTAAGAATGGAAAGTGACCATGATGAAGACCCTTGGACTTATGGACATATTTGGATCTATGGACTACATTGAAAAATGATGAGAATAAACTTTGAAAAAATAAATTTGAAACATTGAACCTAAAAATAGAAAAATATCGTGGACTTGGACTACAAATATCTTGGAAATGCAAGACACTTGACCACATGTGTGGTAGGACCACGAAAATGATTGGGACCATATTTGGACATGAATTAATTATCTTGCACACATGAAAGACATACTGGAAAATTTGAGACTTACTAAATTGGAGACAAGGACCTTTTTGCAATTAATATAAAATATAAGAATTAAAGTGTAAATAATGTAAAATATGAGAACATCTTTGAAATTATTTTTTTAGTATTTTATTTAGGAAGATAGTTAAATTTAGATTATTTCCCTGCTGGGTTTACTTTATTTGGATTTATATTTAATTAGTTATGATTTTTATAAATTTTTGTTGCATGAAAATGGTATTTTGGAGTAATATATCTTGACTTATTTTCATCTTACTGTGTTTGGAGAGTTATTTTATTGATATTTTTGTATGAAAATAAACTTCTTAATGGAGGTATACTCACTGGTTTCACTTGATTTTGAATTGAAATAAAATAGTTATAAATTTTTGAATATTCGGTTATGTGTAAATGTTTTCCTGAGAATAGCATACTTTAAATCATTTTTGTCTTAGAATTCAAGTATGATTGTATTTTATTTATAGTTTTTTATGAAATTAGAATTTATAAGGAAAATATGCTTACTGAGTTTGATCAATTTGGAGTTAAAATGAATTACTTATGATTTTCTCAAGGTGTTGTTGTATAAGAGTAATGTTTTGTGCATGCTACTGAAAAAATTTATTTTTGTTTTAAAATATATAAGTGAAATTATTTTATTATTATTTTTGTATGAAAGTATAGATTATAAAGGAAATATACTCACTGGTTTGATGAAATTTAGACTTAAAAGAAAATATTTATGACTTTTCTATTTAATTGATTGTGAGAAGTATGTTATTGTGAGTGACAGAGAATGTTTAGGACTTATTCTATAATCTGGAGGCTATAATTTTTTAATTATATTTTCATGTGAAACTATATAAATAAAGTGAAAGAATGCCACTGATGTCATGAGTTCTGGTGATGAATTGAATGGTTTATGATTTTTCCAATATGCTGTTGTTGAATTATGCCATTCTGTGACATGAACTGAGAAACTAAAGCACAATTAATGTCTGTGAATATTTTTATTTTGAAAGTATTTTTACATAAAAATAGACATGTTCAGAAGAATAACCTCACTAGTTTCATGTGTTTTGGATGAGAAATGAATTTATTACAAATTTTCTAATATGTCTGCTATCTAGTGAATTAATCTAAGAACAACAGAGATGAATTAAGGCTTAATAAATTTTTTGGAAGTGTTTGAATCTTGAATTTAATTTTATATTATAGTATACATTTAAAGGAAGAAAACCTTAATGATTTCATGATGTTTGAACTTGTATTGGATTAGTTATTGTAACACCTTATGTTTAATTTTAATAAATCATAATTTCGCAAATTCAGAATAAAACAAATTTCATTTCAAATAAGGTTCTCAACCCTTGGTTTCATCAAATATTTTAAAATAAGGAAAGGGGTTACAATCTCTATCAAGTCACTACTACAGGACCTATTCAAATACATTAGTTTCAGATTAAAATCCTAGTCCTATAGCAGTTCCATCCGCTCCTTTCACTGAGTCCGGTGCTAATCGTCTTGATTACCTGAAAAATGAATGTAAGGGTGAGTACTCTACACTACCCGAAAACACACAATCAACGTAGAGTCTCACCTCCATAACATTTTTAATACATTAAATAAACACAATCACAAGCAGTATTATCACACAGCTCAGGTCAATTTAATATCGATGCACTCACGGCATCGGCAGCATTTCACATCCATAAGTACAACACATAAACCCATGCACATGCACACCAGCCACACTCACTGTGGAACTATGATCACAGATTTCTACTATGAATGGTCACCGGTTACCCCCGCCTCACGAATACCACGTGGGCAGTCACGGGTCGCTCAGCAAAGATAGTAGTCAGAGGTCTAGTCAGGAAGAGAGTATGTGGCCCGTGGTGCACCCGTTCTGCAGTCGGTGTCACCACCACTCCCTCTTCCCCAAGGTATTTCTACCGTCCTCATCTTCCACATCCCTAGTGTATCGCTGAACTATTCATAGCACATTATAGCGGCGCTACTACACCCCAGTCACACACATTTCAATATACGGCACATAGCCCACATTTAACAGTACAAGGCACTAGGCCCATATTTGTTTAACTATACGGCACTAGGCCCATAATTCATTCATGCCACACGGTCCCTAGCCTATTTCCATTCATATTACACGACCCTCGAGCCCACATTTTCACAATGTTCATTCAGATATACACACATGTATAAATGGCATAAGTGCCCACTTCACATATCTCAGCAATTTTCTACCTCTACTCAGCCACATCATAATATCACACATAAAGGAGTAGGGTAGAGTCCCCTCTTACCTTGGATTGAAGACCCACGTCCGAACTCAACTACAGAAATGCTCCCCACACGACTTTCGGCCTAAACACATGGAAGAATTCCATGAGAACCTAGGGGGAACACAAAAACAGAGAAAGGGGATGAAAAATCGAAACCCTAACCATTAAAACTTACCTCCAAGCGTTCCCCACACGGATTCAACCTTCAATCAAGCTTCTGAACGGCTTTAAAGGTAATTAATCCGTGGAATAGGGCTTTGGGAATAAGAAGATCAAAGGGAGAGGGAGAAATAACTCTCCCTGAACCCTAGTTTCTGCAGAATCTCAGAATTTCACGCTGCAGCAAAAATCTCAGAAAAACTGCACTCTAGTTTCTGCAGAATCTCACTACAGCGAGGCCCTCTTGCTACAACGAGATTGCATCCAGAAATGCACCCCAAACTGTCGCTCTGTCGCTACAGCGAGACGTCTCTCGCTACAGCGAGAAGGCAACAGTTCTGGTCCTTCCTCCTAGGGCCGTCTCGCTACAGCGAGAACAGCCCAGTACCATGCCTGCACTTAGGTACTTAGCCCATTTTAACCCTATCCAGTCATGCATACACCCATCTATATATATACATATATTCACAACATATATCTAAAAAAATACACACATGAATATATATTTAGATTTCTATAATTATCAATAATTAATATTACAAAATTCGGGCGTTACAGTTATGAATTTTACAATTCGATTCATGAAATGTAGAAATTTTTTACTGATAGCCATGTTTATGTGATTGATTGCTCTCTTTAAATAGAGATGTTACAATGTACCTGTTGGACAACTATTGGCTATGAAATTGTTGTTGTAATATCTTAATTTTTACTCTCTCCATGTTCATGTATGTTAGCACGATTTAATCTTTTTCAAAGATAATTCAATACATTTTTCAAAATTTTATGATGTTGATTAAATAAGTTTTGAGATAAAAGTGCTTATTTTTATTACGTTAAAATAATTTATCTTTGAATACATGTTTGATTTGTTTTTGAAAGATGAGATTTTCTAATACTTTGAATTATTTACAATCTCTAAAGTATAATTGATTTCCAAATTTCTAACACACCAACAAAGGTGGTGTAGTGGTGGATAGGCTACTCCTTTCTCTTGTCCTTAAAGGACTTAGGTTCAAGTCCTACTAAGTTTAATTTTGATTTCAGATTTTTAGTGTGTGAAAGGTCCATGATGCCCTTGCATGCAAAACATAGGTGACAATTCCTTGGTCTTCTTACGAACATGCATAACATGTAGGTGGCAAAATTATGTTATGCATGATATAGGTGGCACAAAATCTCATTCCAAGTTCTTTTGTTTCTCTTCTTCCTCCCATAAGCTCTCTCTCTCTCTTTCTCACTCTCAGTTTCTCTCATCTCTCCCAACTTTCCTCTTCATTTTGCAGGAACTTTGTGTTGGAAATCACCACCATCCACAGCCAAAACCTTGGACACTTTCTTCTCCATGACACCTCCTCCTTGAAAAAGCATGAAGCTTTCTGTGTCCAGCCACTGTGTGAGTCAATTTTGACCATCTGAACATATTTTTTTGAGCCTAACCTCTGCATATTTGGATTGTCCAGTGAAAAACCTTTCCAACCCAACTTGTTTCACCCAAAACGGACATCGGATCATTGAGTTACAAGGAAAACGGTACTCCTTTCTCTGTGTTTTCTGTGTTACAGTGACAAGAGAGACTGATTTTTATTTTTCTGGCCTCTGAACCTTGCATGCGATCATTCCTTTATGATCTTCATGGAATTTTCTTTAAAATGCAACTGGTTTCACTCAAAACGGACATCAAAATCACAAGTTATAGTGAAAATGGTGAGACCTTTCCTTGTTCTGCGTTTTTAGTGTTTCAGCAGCAAAGGAGATTATTTTTCTCATTTCTGTGATCTCCAAAATCTGACATGCAACATCCCTATGTGTTCCTTGCAGCATTATCTTTCCAACGGTGTATCTTGAGCTCAAATCCGATATCGTTTGCCCCCTTAATTGATTAGAATAGTGAGGAACTTCATTTTTACATTTTCTGCAGAAACAGTATAAAGAAATATTTTTTATACCCTCTGTACAGAGTTGTTTCAACCAAAAAAATTTATTTCATAAACTACATGAAAACAGCTTTCCAACGCATATTTTTATGTTAATTTTGGACTTCGTTTGAATAGTTTACGAAATGAATTACAAAAACGGTGCAAAGCTGAAAAACCTACGTGAATAGTAGCAAAGTTTGATTTTTTTGCACTTCCCTATGAATTAAAACTCAATTTTTAAAATATGATTTTGATCCATAGGATATTATCTTTCTAAAAAATTTTGCAGATCGTGATTTGGACTTCGTTTGACTCTGTTACACTTAATTTTACAAACATTACGCAAATCTGAAATTTTCCAGTTTTCTACAACAAGTGCATGGCTGTTTCTGAATTTTTAAAAAATACTAGCTCTTAGCCATTTTGGCTCAAAGGATTTTGATAGACTCCTCTCTGAACTAGGAATACAACAAATCAAGAAACTGCAAATTCTAACACTAGGAAGTCCAAGAAAAAGAACCTGTGGATTACCTTACTCACCAAGGTAAGGGAGAGGAGGTATTTCAAGTAAACAGTAAGAAAACAAATAAATCAAAGAGGGTTGTCCCTTAACCCTGAGGTCTAGAACACATGTATTAGGAGACATGTGCTATTTGAATTACATGTTGACATTTTTGAATATTTACTTGAGACTTTTGATGTTTTAAAATATAATTATGAGTATACTTTGATTTTGACGAATTTCGATCTTTGAGTGAGAATTATTTTACACTTGATGTTTGAATAAATATTATTTTGTAAAAATTATGAATTATTTCAAGTGAACTATTTACCCAAAGCTTGCCGAAAATCAAAGATCAATTAAACGAAATGCTTTATTGAAATGTCCAATATGAGTAATATGCCTGGTGTATTTGAACAGGATATCTTATGTGTTGTGCTTTTTAAAAATATACGGTTTGGCGCATGTGTTGTGTAAAGCACTAAGAATATGCATATAGGCATATGCAGGCTGAGTGGGAACCATTGTGAACTTGATTCCTTTGAGGGTGGAAAATGCGTGATGATACGCTGAGAGTAAATTGGTATGTAAGCATATGCGCTTTAATGAGTTTGGTCATGGTTTCAACTCCGACCTTGAGTTCAATAATTGAATCTAATGACCAAAAGTAAACCTTTATGAAAACTTTGTTGTCTTTCTTTTTGAAAATAAATGACTAGTGTAACTCTAGTTGGGTAATGGTTGGAACTCAAGGAAAGAGACGAAGCTAGTGAGCTTGGAACACTTAGAGAAAGTGCATTGAGGCACGGGTATAAGTACTTGCCAATTCTCTACATATATATGGTTCTAAATAGTTGATGAAATGATGTGAAATCTTGAATTTGGCTAGCGCCTATGTGTATGATTAAGGGAGTGAAACTTTAAAAGTGTGCATGACTATTTAGAAGGCAAATGTGTGTGAAATCTCACTCCCCTGTGAAGGAAGTCACGAGGTTATGTTAGAACTGCTGTTGGTGAAAGATAGGGAAGACCTTGATGTCTAGGGGATTTAATGGAGTTGGGTGACTTACTAATAGCCCTATGAGTGTCCTAGGCCCCGTAACTCTGGCTAGGAGTCTCCACGCGATGCTTCGTTATCCTGACCTTCTCCTGAAGCTTATCTTGTTGGTCGAGCTAGATCAGTCGGTGGAGGTTCGAGTCCCCACCATACATGCGAAATGTAGGCCAACTAGTGAAACTCCCAACAACTTCCGAACAATAGGATTGTTATGGATCCAAAGTCGCATAAGCATAAAAATGAGATTTTGCAAAAACCAAGAATTATCACTTGCATTAATCATGCATCATGTAATTAGACTTGCATTTTGTTAGATTGTAAAAGTTACAATGGCATTAATGTGATGTATAATCATACTTACTTTGTTTTGTTTCTTTTCTAAAGGATATTTACTTGGAAATATATCTGACTCTTTCTTTTCTTTGCCTTTGTTGAGATATGTTGTGGTGTTGGACATTTTCTTTTAATGGTCACAGAAGATGGCCTTTCTTCGTCTTATTCTCCACGTTGAGGTTAATTTGAAGAGGATCCTTTGGATACCAAGGAGATAGAGGAGGACCTTTCCAAGGATTCATGACTACTAAATAGTCATTTCTTTTGTTGTCCGCTGCTAGAGGACTCCACTTGCTATAGGGTGGAGAATTTGATACTTTACATTTTATTTTGGTAGCTTGGGTGCAATGTACTTTGTTTTGATACTCTGATGGTCATGGATTGTGTTTTAAGATTCTTGGATAATTTATGGTTACTTTGGATAATTATGGAATTATTTATATGACCAGGTTTATGTTATCAGTTATCTTCTAATTTTATTTGGATAAAATTAAATAGGCAGGAAATTGGTTCTTCAATGCATACAGGTAATGAATGTGAACTCTGTGGGTTTGTCCCCTAAGAGAATTCTAGTTGATGTGATAAACCATATGTTGTATCTCATATTATTAGTAATTGGCTCATGAGCAGGTGAAAAAGATTAGAGTCCACTTGTATAGTTATGTCAATACATGGTATGACTATATTATTCAAGTGGTACTTACTAATATTATGATTTTCTAAACTATAAGTAAATGAAGAAAACAAAATTTCATGAGTAATTATTAGTAATAAGAGTATGACATGAATCTTTATAAACTGTTGCCTATCAGGTGCATGAAGAATCAAGATCTATGTCGTGACCACATGTCACCTTAAAATATATTAAAAAGCAAGTTTCTCAATACTCAAGAATGATATTGGTATCCATAAACCAGGTTGAATAATCCTATACATATGTTAAAAGAAAAAAAAATCTCATTTGATCCAAGACTCTTAATAACAATCTATATACATTACACATCAAGTTATATAAAAGTAGTAGGATTGTCAAGTCTCGGTCTTCATAGCAGTTACAGTTGTGTCTGTATTTATGATTGTGAAAAAGGTTGAATACGTTACGTTATAGGCAAGGAGCAAATAGTGTTGGTCTGACCATAGGGGACAGGAGAGTACCCAAGACTTACAAGGGGCCAAGTCTAGCTAACTTGTGTTGTAGGCAGCGGGAACTTTGCTAGCTTATCCTGACAGGCACTAGAGCATACCAAGATTGGTTTGAGTGTGGGCTGTTGGCAGTGATCATAAAATGAGAATTGTACAATAATGTTTTATCTTCGGTAAAGGGAGAATATATACCTTATGACACTAGCTGGATTGTAGACACAGAACTCCCAATCTCATCCTGAAATTAAAAATGCTGGATAATTAATTAATTACTCCATGGAGAATTCACAAACAAAAGACATTGAATAATTATTGTTTGATGCTTGAATGTTGTTTTGTTCATTTAAGCACAAGTATTGTTTGATACTAGAATGTTGTTTCCTTCATTTAAGCATGTGTACTGTTAAAGCTTGGTATTGCTTGATGCTTGAACGTTGTTCTGTTCATTCAAGCATAGATATTGTTTAATGCTTGAATGTTGTTTCGTTCATTTAAGCATAGCTATTGTTGATGCTTGGTATCGTTGATATCTGAATGATGTTTTATTCATTTAAACATGAGTATTGCCTATTAGATTGTTTATGAATGTTTGTACTCACCCTTGTCTTTTTCTGTGATGTGTCCAATATATATATATGGATGCAGAATGAGTGGAAGTGCATGATAAATCTATATTTTACTAGTATTTTACCTTAGTTTTAATACCTCTGATAAAGAAAACATGTTGGAAAAAGCAGAAAAACTCATAAAAATAATAGAATGATTAAAGTTTTCTCTAAATACATAGTTGTTTTAGAATTTATGAATTTTCTGTGCAGAAATTAATGATTCAATCATAACTTTGTAGGAAATTCTGAGCTAAGTTCATGAGGTTGGAAGATCAAAGGAAAGATAAAAGGAAAGTAGCAAAAATGGAAATCAAGGAACAAGGTTTAATGAAGTAAGAGCTGGGCTTGATCACTTTTCCTGGAAAAAGTTATCGTTCCAGAGCTTGAAAGTGATATTAAAATCTGCGTGTGATCACTTTCGCTGATAAAAGTGATCATTCTTGAGAAGCTTTAATCATAGCAACATCCACGTGATCACTTTTCCTAGCAAAAGTGATAGTTCCAGAGAAGAGCTCTAACATAGCAAAGCGCGAGTGATCACTTTTCCTGGCAAAAGTGATCATTCTAGAGAAGCCTCTAGGAAAGCAAGCTACGCGTTATCACTTTTGTTCACAAAAGTGATTGTTCCAGAGAACCTTCCATCACTACAAAGTTACGTGTGTCTCCTTTTGCCAGCAAAAGTGAACATGCGCAGATCTTAACCTCAGCGTGGCTACTTTTGTGAAGAAAAGTGATCATTCCAATTATGAAGAACATTAGAAAGGCCTCTGCCTGACTACTTTTATGAAGAATAGTGATCATGCCAGAAAGGTAAGAATTCTATAAATATGAATTAGCTCAGATATCTTGGGATCTTTTGTTCATTTTCACTTCTCATTTGTTTTCCGGTGTTAAGAGAGTTTGAGAGAGAGATTGGGGACGAACACCAAGCTTCAAATCTTGAGGAATCAGATTAAAGATTGACCGAATAGGTACTCGGCTTATCGAAAAGCCTACGCCCTAGGATAGTCAGTTTAGTAAAGATCACATTAGGATTTCAGATTTTTTAGGGTTTCCTCGAAGTGTGTATACGAAACGAAAGGGTGGTTGATCTTAGCCATAGATCTTGGAGAAGATCTGTCGGTATAGAAAGGGCGCGACCCTTTGCATGCCCGAAACTACTAGTTCTATAAATTTGTGGTGGATCAGGCCTCTCTTCGTGCTTGCTTACTCTAAACCGAGGGGTATATACTATTGCTCTAGACCGAGGCGTACTCATTATTCTTAGAAGCCTGCTTTCTTTCTTTCAGTGACTGTAAGGTGCGCTTTTAGTCATCCTTTCTTAATCTTTTCCTTGGTTCTTTGTCATGGCCGAGTCGGTAGAATGGGAGGATTCTCTGTCAAACTCATCAATGCCGACTACTATTGGTGAGGTTGAAAATGTTAGAGGAACCGAAGAGAGGGAGATTACTTCAAGACCGAGTGGGGTGGAGGGTGATATGGTAAGGGAGTGTAACGAGGGAGCTGAACCGTCTAGTGTTGCTGATAGTTCTGATTCTACTCAATCGTTGCCGAATGCTAGCCCCCATAGGGAAATGCCGACATTCCCCCTTGCTCGATTCCTGGGTATGAGTGGGTTCACAGTGCAGTCTCTAGTCTTTTGTCGATCATTGTGATATATCGTTATGGGAGGCTTCAGATCCCTATCCGATAACTATCAGTACCTGCCGAGGCAAAGACTTAGACAACCCCGACTTTGTGTTTTTAGGAGGTGTTGGGATTGTTAACACTTTTTTTGTGTATGAATATATGTTTAGGGAATTAGGTATAAGGCTTCCCTTTGATGACTTCCAAATGGGAGTGTTGAGGGTTTTAAACGTAGCGCCGACACAACTCCATCCGAATGGGTGGGTGGCGATGCAGGCCTTTAGGATTTATGTAAATTTCATTACATTGAGCCTAGTGTAGGTTTATTTCTTCATTTCTGTTGTACTCGTCCCTCGGAAAGGGCGAGGTGGGTGTCGTTAATAAGGCAATCTGACTTGCCTTTATTCAAACCCTACACTTCCTCTTTCAAGGGTTTCAAGACTGGTTACTTCAAGGTAACCGTGCACCCTGTAGGTAGGAACTACTTCTTTGATAGCAAAGACAATCCACTTTTTCCTTTCCATTGGACCCGAGTGCCTCGTAGGTACGATATTTTCCCCGAGGAAATGTTATCAACGAAAGAGTTGTCGGCTTTGGAGTATATAAAGACACTTCAGAGGGAGCTCCCTGTTCGGTCTTATTTTGTTATTGAAATCTCCCCAACCATAATTGGACATAGACAGTATGTTTCACATTTTTGCCTGAACTTTGAACATTGGTTTATATTGATTTGACTTCTTGTTTCTATTGTAGGTATAATGGCACAAAGAGGATCTGGCTTGGGCTACTAGAAGGGTCTTAAGCTAAAAGCTCCCGAGGGCACCTCTGCTGCTGATCACCGACACCTGGTTATAGATCAGATTCTGACTATAACCTAGGCCTGCCCCCCTTCTTAGGACTTTTCCCTTGCCGAGGGCAGACCCAAGAAGAGAAAGGTAAGGAGAAAGAGCCTAAAAAGGGAAAAAGGCATAAACATACCAGTGCCAGCCAACTGGGAGATCCTTCGGCTCAAACAGTGGTTCTGACTGCCTCCGTGACCGAGTCCTTTTTTGTCGAGGGGTTTCGGGTCAACCGAGTGATTTGTCCTGACCATTTATCAGAGTCGTGATGTGCACTTGTAAATAATCAAGATCACCGGACGCGTTGGCAGTGGTATTGTGAATTTCAGGCTTGAGCCATGGTGATGGCCTATAGCTTCGCTTTGGAACCGCTGCAAGAGTTAGAGAGGGTTCAAGGCCGACTCACTAGCATCGAGCATACCCTCGCAGAGAGTGAAGAGATTCGGTCAAATTTTTCTGAGACCAATAGGCTGCTGGAGAGGGAAGTTGCTGAAATGAAGGAAGAGTTCCACATTTTGGAGAATTGGATCCAAGCGGCGAAGGAGACTCTGAGGGCCAAGTGCACAGAGCTGGAAAGCAAAAGTCTGGCCTTGGATCACGAGAAGCAGAAGTTTGAAGTCGAGCTAAAGGCTCTAACCGACGAGTGCAATTTAAAACTCGTGGAAGAGCATGAGGTCGGCTTTAGGCATGCTGTGCGCCAAGCATTTCAATTCTGCCAAGTCCCTGCCCACTTCAATTTTGATATGTCAAGAGATTTCTTTGATGGGAAATTTCTACCATATGAAGAGGTGGATAAAGAAGTGGAGCCCGATGCTCAAGCACCGAACCAAGCTCAAAGTGCTGCTGATGAGGAAGTCTTGACGGGGCATGGTCCAAATAGGGATAACTATTTCTTTTTCTTTGTTGTTGATTGTAGGTCAATAGTGCCTAATTTTTTGTAATCCATTCAGCTAATGAATACAGATTCATCTTTTGACTCAGTTTTACTACAAGCCGGCTACTAGCTTATATACTAATGAGCCATGACTATTAAGTAATTACGTATAATCGACTAACTGATACACCGGAATGTTCTAATAATATATTTAATACTGAATAGAGATTTCTTGTTAAAGGTATTTAATAATCGATTCATCCTTTACCGAGTAGAGGTATATTTTAAAGTTCCATCCGTGGCCGAGTGGTGGGTACTCGGGAGGTTATTCTTAGAATTCAACCTTGACCGAGTAGGGCCGCTCAGGAGAAAATATTTGACAGATTCATCCTTGGCTGAGTGGAGGGTACTTAGGAGTGAATTTTTAGGTAAATTCAACCTTGCCCGAGTAGGTGCATAGGTATATGTTAAAGTTTCAACCTTGGCCAAGTAGGTGTACTCGGGAGGGAATTTGAACAATATTCACTTAAGAAAGAAAGAGTAAGATTAAAAATGCATAGAAAGATCATTTTATTGATAATAGGGTGTCTCGTTAAAAACCTTCTCAAGAAAACCTCTTTTCACGTTCTTTTAAAAGGATAAAACCTGAGTGAGGAAAAGAGTGCACCAATGGATACATTGCATGTGTTTTAACTGAAATAATGCTTTAGATGTGTAGCGTTCCATGTCCTCGGTATTTCTTTTCCTTCCAGCGTCTCAAGCTTGTATGATCCATTGTCGAGTCGCGCCAATATCCGAAAGGGTCCGTCCTAAATAGCAGCAAGTTTTCCTTCTCTTTGGTCTCGGCGTGCTTCCCCTGTTGCCCTCCATACCAAGTCCTCGACATGAAATTGTCTTGGACTTATTTTTGAGTTGTACTTTTTGGCCATCACTTTTTTGCTGGCTTCGGCCATAATTGCTGCCTAATCTCGTTTCTCATCTAATAAGTCTAGGTTGATGGCCAGGGATTCGCCATTAGTTTGCTCCTCAAAATGTTGCCTGCGAAATGATGGTTCTCCAACTTCAACCGGCACCATGGCATCAGTACCATAGGTGAGCTAGAAAGGTGTTTCTTTTGTAGTTGTCTGAGGGGTACATCTATACACCCAGAGGACCTCTGGTAATTTCTCTGCCCACTCTCTTTTTGCCGACCTCAATCTTCTTTTTAACTCATGTAAAATGACTTTGTTTGCAGCCTCGGCTTGACCGTTGGATTGAGGGTGCTCGACCGATGTTACCTTGTGTTTAATTTGTAATCCCTCTAAAAACTCGTTGAATCGTCTGTCTGTAAATTGTAGCCCGTTATCTGTGATGAGGGCATATGGAATGCCGAAATGTGTGATTATATTTTTCCAAGTGAACTTTTGGACGTTTTGTGCCGTGATAGTGGCGAGTGGTTCTGCTTCAATCCACTTAGTAAAATAATCAATGGCGACTATCAGAAACTTACAATGTCCCTTAGCCAAAGGGAAAGGTCCAAGAAGATCCATCCCCCACATAGCGAAGGGCCAAGGTGAGTTTATGGGGTGGAGTTCGTCAGCATGTCGGTGTATGTATGGACCATGTTGCTGACAGGGGATGCATTATCTGACAAAAGTGTCACAGTCCTTAGATAGCGTCGGCCAAAAGTACCCAGCCCTTAGGACTTTGGTCGCCATTGTTCATCCACACAAATGAGTACCGCATATTCCTTCGTTGACTTCTCGCATGACATAGTTGGCCTGATCGTCGTCAAGGCATTTCAACATAGGAGTTGAAATGCCTCTCTTATAGAGTTCTCTGCCGAGGAGGGTATATTTTGCTGCTTGCATTCTAACCTTTTTGGCTAGTGTAGGGTCGCTTGGTAGACCACCGCTAGTTAGGTATTGAGTAATCAGAGTCATCTAAATATCCCTGTTCTCAATCGTCATGCATTCTGATGTGAAGATACTGGGCTTGTGAATTTCTTGATGGATCACTCTTTGCAAGTGCCCTGACTTCCTTTGACTGGCCAGCTTAGCTAGTTTTTCGGCCTGCTTATTCATTGTTCTTGATATATACTGGACACATACTTCATTGAATTCACCTTTTATTTTTTTGAACTCCTAATAGTATTGTATCATAACCGAGTCCTTGACTTGGTAGTTGTCATTGACCTGTTCGGCCACCACCTTTGAATCACTCTAGCAAGTGATTCGTTTAACCCCTATTTCTTTTGCCAACCTGAGGCCGGCCTACAGTGCCTCATACTTGGATTGATTGTTGGATGCTTTGAAGCCAAACTGAATAGATTATTCAATCATCACAGTGTTCGGTCCTTCCAAAATAATCCCGGCCCCATAGCCTTGTTGGTTTGACGATCTGTTTACATACAGATTCCACATATAAGTACTAGTTCATTTCTGCTTAGTGAATTCATTGACAAAATCTACCAGTGAGCTTTAAGGGGCCCTCATCCTTCAAAGCGGATATCAAACTGGGACAGCTCGATTGCCCATGTCACAAAACGACCGGCTAATTCAGGTTTTCTTAAGATTTTGGCAATTAGACAGTCGGTACGGACTATAATTTGATGGCTATGAAAATAATGCCTCAACCAGCGAGCTATGTGAACCAGCGCTAATACGACCTTTTCCATTTACTGGTACCGGGTTTTGGCGCTTTGGAGTGCTCAGCTAATGAAATATATCGGCCTTGGTTCAGGGGTTTCATGTAATAACATAGAGCTAATGGCTTTTTTCTGACACAGCCAAATACATAATCATATTTTGTCCATGTATTGGCTTTGTTAAGATAGGAGGAGCCGTCAACATGTCTTTGTATTGAAGAAAAGCTTCTTCACATTTGTCTGTCCATATGAAGTTATGTGATTTTCTGAGTGGATTAATGAAAGGTAGAGACCTTTCCGCCATTGCTGGTAAAAATCTGGCGAGGGTAGCAATCCGACCAACTAATCTTTGTACCTCTTTTACATTCCAGGGGCTGGTCATATCTATAATGCCTCGGCATGTATCGGGGTTTGCTTGGATCCCCTTTCCGGAAAGCATGAATCCCAAAAATTTTCCCCCTGCTACACCGAAAGTGCATTTATCTGGATTGAACCTCATTCTGTGTCGTCTTGCTTCACTGAATACTTCATGTAAATAGGCGACATGTTTATGAACCGAGACCGACTTAACCACCATATCGTCAATGTAAACTTCCATACATTTTCTGATCTGTTTGTCAAAGATTTTATTCATAAGCCTCTGATATGTTGCTCCAGCATTTTTGAGACCGAATGGCATCACTTTGTAGCAGAATTTGTTGTGTCCGTGATGAACGCCGTCTTCTCTTCATCCAGAGGATACATACAAATTTGGTTATAACCTGAGTATGCATCCAAGAAACTTAATAACTTATGGCTGGCAGCACCATCAACTAATAATGCGTTGATGTTCGAGAGTGGATAGACGTCTTTTGGGCACACCTTATTTAGATCGGTGAAGTCCGTGCACATTCTCCATTTTTCGTTAGCCTTTTTCACCATTACTACATTAGCCAACCAAGTGGAGTATTGCACTTCTCGGATAAATCTGGCCTGTAATAACTTAGCGGTCTTTTCTTTCATTGCTCGTGCTCTATCGCCACTAATTTTCCTCTTTTTCTGTGCCACTGGTTTTGCTCCCCTGTAAACTGACAAATGGTGGCACAAAAATCCAGTGTCTATTCCCGGCATATCTGAGGCCGACTAAACAAACAAGTCAGCGTTTCTTGTCAATATTTCTTGAAGATTTATCTTATCTTCCTCAGACAAACCAATTCTCAGATAGGTGACCTACTCGGGCTTCATTCCTAGCTGGAATGGTTGTTTGTTTTTATTAGGCTCAACCTAACATTCTTCTTTTATTCTTAGGTCTAATTCAATATCCAGGTCCACTCCTGTCTGAAGGGAAACTATGTTAACATCTCGTCTGCGCTCGTGAAGTGGCTTTATATGTAAGCTTGCAAAATAACATTCCCTGGCCATCTTTTGGTTAGCATGAACGGTAACAATTCGGCCTTTGTCATATGGGAATTTCATAGCCAAGTGAGGGGTGGACACTATGGCCTTCAACTTATTGAGTGATGGTCGACCGAGTAATATATTGTACGAAGTGTTTGCATGTACTACCAAATAGGTGACCTTAATGCATTTTCCTTTGTCTTCTGATCCGAATAGGGTGTATAGATCAATACAGCCACATGTCTCAACTTGCTCTCCTGAAAATTCGACCAGAGGCTCATGGTACTCTTTCAATTCTTCTTTTAGTAACCCCAATTGTTTGAACGTATTTTGGTACAAGATGTCAGCTGAGCTCCCCTGGTCAATAAGGGTTTTGCGGATTGTGCAGTTAAGGATATCGACACTTACGACCATTGGATCATCCTGAACTAGATCTACACCTTGGAAGTCTTCGTCAATAAACGTGATAGGTAGGATTCAGATTCTGCTGCCTAACGATATGTTATTTATGGAGCAGACCTTTCTCAGATGTCTCTTTCTAGCTGAATTAGTTGGTCCTCCGCCAGCGAACCCACCAGCTATAGTGTTAATGATCCTTTTGGAATATTTTTCACGCTCATCGTATCGCTTGACGGGAGGATCTCTTGACCGACTGCATTGTCATACAGGCTTATTATCATTGTATCTTCGCGATGTGTCAGGGCAACAGTTTCTACTTTTTTTAGAATGACCGAGGGGGTTTGTTTGTACAAAATCCTGCAGATGCCCGTCTTTAATCAAATCTTCAATTCGGTCCCTCAGGGTCATGCACTCTTAGGTGGTGTGCCCTCTATTTCTATGATATCTGCAAGACTTGGACTTGTCTGCCCGAGGAGGGGTATTAGCACGCCTAGGCATAGTCAATATCTCGGTTGCCAGAGCTTGGTCGAGTACTCTAGATCGATTAGTATTGAGGGTTGTGTAAGAAGGATACTTAGGTCCTCTAAGAGATCTTTTGGCATCACTCCTTCGATCCTTGTTCTCTTGCCTAGGTTTAAATGCTTCTCTCTTGTCTGCTTCTTTTGAGCTGGATCCTTGTTCTAGTCGTACTTGGTTTCAGTATTCTGCCAACTCTTCCATTTGCATGTATTTAGCAGCTCAGTTCCTCAGTTCATCCAAATCCATAAGTGGCTTTTTGCAGATACTATTAACGAAGGGGCTTGGTTTTAAGGCTGTAGTGAGATGGTGTATAGCTACAACTAGCTCCAGATTGTGGATTGACAAAGCGATTTTGCCAAAGTGTTCCATGATTTCTTGGCGGATATTGATGAGCACTAAAGACATTAGAGGGTGGGGACGGCTTGCCGCAAACCGAAGATTGAATCGTCTGGTCAGGGTTGTAAACGAATCGATGGATGAGGGGGGTAACCTAGTAAACCAGCTAAGTGCTGGTCCTCTAAGGGACGTAGGGAATATTATGCATAACAAGGCATCGTTTTCTGTGTACAGGCTGACTTGAGTTATGAAAATGTCCAAGTGTTCTCCTAGATTAGTTTTCCCATCATACTTTTCTAACATTAATGCTCTCCAATTGTTAGATAACTTGGCATCCAGGATAGGTTGAATGAAAGGGGTTCGACTCGAGACATCGTCCCTTTCGGTAGGGGTTCCAATTTATGTTTCCTTTGGTTTCTCTTGCAGTGCCAAGGACTATCTTTGTTCCTGGGTGAAAGGGGTAGTCTAAGACGGTATGTGGGTTTAATTTCCTCCCTCAAGTCAGCATTCTCCTTCCTCAAGGCCGACATCTCAAGTGCATCTCTTTCCTTGGATTGTTGTATTTCCCTCATCTCGGCCTAAAGCTGTCTTACTACAGAGAAAAGGCTTTCATCTCCCCCCTTTTAGCCAAAACATTAGGAATTGGTTGATTGGGTGTCACATCTTCCTATTGGCTTCTTGTTAGCACCATGCTGATTTAAAGGCGAGGCAATCGTGCCTCACGGTGGGCGCCAAAATGTTCCTGCTAGGGAAACACTAGTCTTCAAGTTTCTGCTCTGAAACAGAGACGTCCTTCTGACTGTCGCTGACATGGGGAGGGTACCTGCAAAAGGCACTCCAATGCTGAAGTCAGGATTCGGTTCTGAGCAATAAATGCTATTTAATAATGAAAAGTCAACCCTTTACATGTACTTCCTATCTTCCTTTTATAGGCATTGTCATGGGCTAATGGGCTTGCTGAGTCAACCTTGTCTTTGGCCCTTATATTAAAGTAGATGGTGATCTGTTAATTACTGCTGATTGAATTAATTACCTTTTAATCCTGACATAGGATTTTTGGCAATGTTAAGCCGAAAGGGTACTCGGTTACCTTTTCCTACTAGCAGATATGAGATATGGATAAGACCAAGGAGTGTCCTATCCAGTACACCAAGGTTATTGATTTCTTAGGGATAAGATATCTTGATCTTACAATCTTCTGGTTTCTAATGCTTAATTCAACATTTGATTGAACCAGATCTAAGGAATTAGAGTGATTTAGTTAAGTGTTAGATTCATTGAGTTAAGGAATTAACCTTTGAATAATAAAATGTGAAACTGATTATCATTCCATCTAAATACTTGAAAGTTCAGAACTTTATTGAATCAACACTGAAGTTTTGGTGAAACAAGTCCCTAACTATGTTTTCTACATGTGTCAAATATATACTTTCATATTCATTGTTGTGTTTTGTTTTCTAATTTCAATATTGGTTACTTTTGCATCCAAACTTCATCTGAAATTCATGAGGCTCAACTAATTATGGACTTGTGAAGTGATATTATAGTATGTAATATTATATTATATACTCTAAACACTGTGCTTGAGGACATACTTTATGTATATATATATATATATATATATATATATATATATTAAGCATGTTGATGTATATTTATTTGGAATTGAGTAGTTGTTAAACACTTTAATTTATTCCTTATTCACCACAAAATGGTATTACATTGAGAAATACCTATTGAAAATAGGGATGTCTCACATAGGAATGTCTCCTTATCGGCTTATTTTTGGCAAGGCATGTCATCTACAAATGGAAGTGAAGTATAGGGTATTCTAGGTGATTAAGCAATGCAATTTGAATATGGATGCAGTTGGTTCATGTAAGAAGCTTTAATTACAAGAGTTGGAAGAAATTCGCAAAGAAGTATATGATGTAACACCCTAAAGTTTCTTCACTTTATAATGATTGTTGAATTATATCAACCTCATTGAATAAAATATAAGTAGAACATAGAGACTTTAGAAATAAAATTTTCTTTAACAAAATTTATCGAAATAAGTCTGATCGATAAAGAATAGAGTAATATAAAAAGAAAATAAATATGTAATTTTTTTTAAATAAATATGTAATTTCCAAAAATGAAAAATAAATAAAATTACAAAATTTGACCAGAATGACTAAACTACCCCTGAAAACACCTAGAATAGAGGCCCGTTTTGGATAATCATATGAATTAGACAAATTCTGAAATTTTTATGGTAAGTTATTAGACCAAATAGGGTTATGTACATTAAGAATCAAGCCAAAAATACAAGTACAAAATTCAAACAAAATTCCTCAAAAATAGCCCACATATGATGTGGAAAATGGCCCATTTTGTGCTAAAAACTTGCAAATTTTGTAACCTATCTAACCTAATTCAATTTGCATGTTTTCTCAGCTAGAAAGAGAATTCAATTGACTAGTAAATGAAGCATGGAAGAAGCTGGAATGAAGTAGCCAATAAAAAAGAAAGACAAGTCAAGCAAGTCAAGGTTTTATGATTAAAATTTTAAATAAGGTGCAAGATTCAATTTCCATCCAATTTTGAACTTAGGAACCATGACTACCCTAGCCAAATGGGACTAGAAAATACACTCTAAAGTAACTAAAAGAATTAGAAAGAAACCAAGATGATTTGAGTATAACTGGATAAGGAATTTAAGGACAAGAATCATGATGGAGGGCAACTTTGGCATTAGGAAAGATGGAATTTTGATAAAGGCTATCTCGCTCAAGCGAGATAGATCTCACTCAAGTGACGTAGGATTTCGTAAAATAGAACGTTCTGGAACCCCTCGCTCAAGCTAGAATGAGACAACATTGCCCCAATTATCCTCTCGCCCAGGCGAGACGGGATCTCGCTCAGGCTGGGAGCGGTTCGCCTAAGCAAGATAGGGCTCGCTTAGGCGAGGAGTCGCAGGAAAAGATAGGGTGCTCTCTAGACTCAATCTCGCTCAGGGGAGATTGTATCTTGCTCAGGCAAGATTGTATCTCGCTCAAGCAAGAGTATTCTGGCTCAAGCGAGAATATCTAAAAAATAGGTAGTCTAACTGTCTGGTTGTCTCGCTCAGGCGAGGAAGGCTCGCCCAGGCGAGGATGGAAGATCACTCAAGTGAGAATCTTATCGCTCAAGCGAGATTGTGCGAGTTTAGAAGAATATTTAAGGAACCTCAGCCTTAAAAACATTCATTTCTCACCAAACAACATTCTCTCTTCATTTTCTCTATTTTCTCTCCTTCCTCTCTCTAAAGAAAACTCTATCAGACTTTAAATCTCTTCCAGATCTGAGCTTAAACATCGATTTCATTTAGATCTAAGAAACTTCATCTTTCAATTTAAACTAATGAAATCAGATTTCTAAAAAAAGATCTGGGCTTGAATAGCATTAAGAGATTTTATATCTAAGTTACTCAAGATGTATATGAGTTAAGTAATAAAAGATATAAAATAATAAACATTAGGTTAGAAGACCATATTGAGATTGTACGAGTTGTACTGAGTCCGAAGGTGTCAACCTTTGGCATATTGTATTGATTGTATGGTATGATATTTGTGGTAATTGTTGTCACAATCTCTAAACACTAGCAAGTGCACTAGGAATTGCAGCAAGTAATGAGTAATTTTTAAGATCAAAATATTGTTTCTATAGGGAATTAGGAAATCAATTATCAATTCACAGAATAATAACCATTTAAGCTATAAGAAATTAGAAGATTTGTAACATTCAGAAATCAAGAGCAGGAACAATTAAAAGGTAAGAAACTTGCAGTAAAAACAGAGTATGAAAGTTGTGATGAAATGAGATAGGAATGAAGAATAGTTAGGAATTTATTTCATAAGAATGTCAATATCAATTCAATCATGCCTCTGAATATTCAAGTAATTGGTTAATTGCCAATCAATTTCTCTTATTAATAGTCAAAGTTTAATTCCTTAAATCATTGACCCTAACAAGCAACTAAACCCCCTAATCCCTTAGGTGAAGTTCAATTTCATGTTGCATTAAGACTTGGAACCTTAGAATTGCAGAATTAGGTCTCCTTATCCCTAAGAAATCCCCAATTGTGATTGCTAACTCAGATCAGAAAAGCAAATCCAACTTCCATTGGTAAATGTTCCTCTTTCATTAACCATACAAATTTCCATTCACAGATTGCAATAACAGTAGAATTAATACATCAATTCAAGTTCCATAAACTCCTAACTATGGAGAATTAAGCAAACATTGTAACAGAGAAAGAGAAAGAAGGAGAAGAAGAGAATAATTGCAGAGAAGCCATCTCCACGAGCTCCAATCCAATGCCTCTTCTTAGAGCTTCAAAAATCAACCCCAATCCCCTCTCTCACTCTCTCTCAACGAGAATCTAATAGAAAAAACAGAAAATGAACCAAAGACCCTAAGTTCTGAGCTTAAAGCATGTATTTATAGAAATCCTGATTCTGGGTGTTGTCACTTTGCTTCGTAAGAGTGGTAACGCAGAAGCTCATGTGATTCTGAAAGACTGGAAGTATCACTTTCGCTGGTAAGAGTTACAACGCAAGATGTCGAGTGGTTGCACGTGTTCACTTTTATGAGTAAAAGTGACCACGCGTAACTTCCCAAGTTGAAGACTCTCAGGAACATCCACTTTTGTTAGCGAGAGTGGTAACGCACAACTTTCTGAAATTTAGTCTTCTTTGGAACATTCACTTTTATTGACAAAAGTGGTAATGCACAGCTCTGCTGAGATTGAACTTCTCTGGAATGTTCACTTTTAGTGATAATAGTGATCACGCCCACACTCAACTTCTCATTTAAGCTATGAATCACTCACTTTCGCTGGCAAGAGTAACCACACCTAGCTTAAACTCCATAAGCCATGTTCTTTGAGTCCAGACTTTTTACTTTTCTGCTATTTCTCCATTGATCTACCAGCTTCATGGATTTTGCTCAGAATTTTCTACAAAAACACACTTCAATTATTAATTTCTACAAAGAAAATTTATAAATACTAAACTAACTATGTATTTAAAGAAATTCTTCAATCATTCAATTTTTCTAAGTTTTCTGCTTTTTCGAACACATTTTCCTTATCAAATGGATCAAAACTATAGTAAAATACTAGTAAAAATATGGATTCATCACTACCTCAAACTTAGATTTTTTCTTGTCCTCAAGCAAATCAAACTAAACCAAGGGTAATTCCTCCATTTTTCAAAAATCATTTTACAAACTACTTTTCTCATAAATTTCAAATTCCAATTTTGTGTTTTCTGCAAAATTTTCACTCAAATTGTTCATCCAAATACTCAGCATGATAGTCACACTGCATTAATCATTATTGAGTAAGAATTGCTATCTTAGTTCATATATTTCATCAAAATTCATGTGAGCACAATTAATAAACATGATCACAGCTCACTTGGAAGTGTTTCTCTTATCACTCAACAATGTTTAGGTAGTGTTTTCTCTCTAAATCATCAATTTAACTACACTCTACTATATGCTTGCCCATATTCTCAATTTCCTCTACTTAATACAGTCAATCACACATCCAAAGGACTTTTTGTAGGTTATAACATGGCTAAGGTCAAGGTATGTATTGAACAAAATGGAAAACAATTCATGCATTTTCAAAAGATTAGAGACATTTTGAGTGAATGACTTTTAAAACCAGCATGGGTCTGCATCATTTCTCACTAACTCCCTCAATAATGCAGCATATAATTTCACTCTTGCAGTAACATTCTAAATTTTTCTTCTTTCTTGCTTTTGCTTTCATACACTATTTTTCTTTTCATTCCTTTTTCTATAGAACTTTGCTGCATATTCTTCTTTTGAACTCACATTTTGATATCTTCACCATCTTTGCTACATATTCTTCATTTTTCTGTCTTTCTGCACCACAAACTTAGAACATTGCTTGTCCTCAAGCAATTAAAATGTGGATGCCACCCCAAACTTAGTTTTAAAATTCATTCTTGAGTAGACTCACTATGCCTCTTTTCATTTGAATGGTAAAATTGGTTTTTCAATAAGGCTTATAATGAGGTAATATCAAGAAAAGGGATATTAAGCTCAAAGGGGTGACTAAGACATTCAATCATAAAGGAAGGCATTTAGGTCGACTAGGCATAATCAAACATGGCCTTCATCATATATGTGAAAACTGTAAAATGCATATTTAATCAAGAAACAAGGCAAGTTCTAGAGAATGCAGCAAAATGTGATTAATCACACATGAAGAAGAATGCAACTCAAGTCTCACTAGGTTTTGTAAGTGAACATGTTAATCAATGAACTCATAATTCACCTTTCAGAATTATATGCACCTAGTGGCAAGACTGCCTCATTTTGAAAATACAAATATGATCTCATTTTGAGAATGGGAAAAATAACTTAAAAAGAACAAAATCAAACAAAATTCACAGAATTATCAATTAGCTTCATTTGATTCACAACTAGCAGTTTAATATCTATTCTGGTATTTTGGTGTTTTTCAGAAACAATTCAGTGTAATGTGAAGCTAACACATGACAAGAGGTAGAGAATGAAACCCCCCCTTTTCATGGTAACTTGTGCAAGTGTGAGCATCCATTGTGTGTGAGTGTTGTGTGATTGTGACATTTTCTGCATAAAAACACAAAAAATTTATCAATCATCAGAAAATAAGGTAATTGAAATTTTAGAATTATAAAACTAAAAGAAACTAAACTTCATTACAACTTAAAAGTGTTAAAATTGTTTTGAACAACTACTGCATTTACAGAAACAAAAATATTAATTGTTAAAATTTACATAAACTGAAATTAAAAACAAACAGAATTAAAAATCCTAATTCTATTCTTCTGCTGCATCCTCATCCTTTGAAGTTTCTTCTTCTTCTTCTTCTTCCTCCTCATCCTCCTCATCTTCCTCCTCCACTACTTCTTCAGCTGGCTGTGGAAAATAGGTTTTGTAGATTGGCATATCTTTGAAAACTGAGGAGCAAAGGCACTGGGCATTCTCTGCCAAGTCTGGAGTGTGATACATTTCATCTTTGGTCATTCCTATTTTCTGACCAATATTAAGCATAACATATTCCAACAGCATAATCCTAGACTTGATACTGCTTTGCAGCTTGGTCTGCCTCTCTGCTAACTGGTTTTGTCTCTCAGCTATTAGCTTCAAGGAGTCCTTCATCATCATTGGTTTTTCCATTCTGAATTGAGAAGGAATGGGATCTTCTGTAGTGCATGATGTGGTAGCATATATTTCTTTCACCATGGAGACAGAGATGGGAGGCACAAATCTAATCCTCTCTTGGTAATCTCCAACTTCAACCCCTGCATCCTCACAAAGTAAGGTTATTAATGAAGGAAAGATAAGTGAATCTCTCTTTGTTTTTAGAATATTTAAAATGCATTCACTGATGACCTTTCCCACATCAATATACAAATCATTAACTATTGCAAAAAGAAGTTCTGCCCTTTTCATAGTCATTGTTGAACTGTGCTTGACTAGCATAAAGGAGTTCAAAATGAAAGTGCTCCACGCTTTGGCAAATGGTAGCAGTTGTTTGGTGACAATACGCCCAATCCTTTGCAGAATTTCCACATAGTCCTTGTCAGGGCTATTCTTAAAGACATTGAACTCCAGCTGTCCAGGCTGCTATGCAAAATTTATGTTCAACACTCTGTTTATGTTTGTAGGAGTGAAGTCCACTCTCATCCCTTTTACCATTGTGTTGAACTTAGGGAATTTGTCTCCTTTGAACCTCACAACATTGGTATAAAACTCTTGGGTTATTTCCCTCCAACCCATTCCAGCTAAGGAACAGAAAGATTCCCAATCCCTCTTCTGAATTTCTTCCTTGTATTATGGGTATTTGTCCCCAGTTATTTCAAAAGCTCTGTCTGGGACAATCTTTCTCCTCAGAATATTTGCCTTGAAGAAATTCTCATGGGCAATACTTCTGAACCTTGGATCACATACTTTTTAATTGGTGAGGAAGCTGAGGCACCATCTGTTCTGGCCTTTTTGATTTAGGAGTGTTTCTGATGGATAGCTTGGATGTTCCTGTTGGATCTCCTCTTTAGAGTGTTGCTGGAAGATCCAGCCTGAGTCTTCCTGGAGGAGCCAACTGGTGTGTTCAAAGAAGTTTTGGCCATTTTTTAGTTTCTGCAAAAAGAAATTAATTCGACAGTTTGAATTTGTAACACATAATTATGAAAGTATAGATCTCTGTACTAACGAAAGTTCAATCAATCAATTTGCAGAAATTCAACTCTTCTAACCAATATAACATGCAGTCTATTGTTAGGCAAAATCAATCATACAGATACAAAAGCACAACTGCACAATATTAAGCATTCACAGTCAAAGCATGTTAAATCCTAATATATGAGTTCAGTGTGTACACTCTCAGAGCATATCAGGTTAACGCAGAGGGATTATTACAGGTTATTAATCTATTTTCCAACAAACTCTGTAATTTCAACATAACAACTATTTTAGCAGAACAGGGTATGTCAATATTCAGATATAAAAACACAGATGCACAGAATTGATCAACCATATTTAGAGAATTTTTAAATTGATATCCCTACTTTGTACTTGTAGAACACACAATTTCACAAAATATTATGGTAATGTAGAGAGCTAAGTTCAGGTTTAAACTAATTTTCAACACAGATATGCACTCACTCATTATCAGCAAAGAGTTATTGTATCACAGTCATCCAGAACTGGTTTAAGAATCACAAATAATTTTCGATAATCATATTCAGATATTTTCAATCCAACACTTACACAGAAGTCTATTTAGACATATTGGATTCTGTAGAAATTTGGTTCAAATAGTATGCAATGTAGGTTAGACTTTCCTTAAAAGAAATATCATGAATGACAATGAACACCTATTCAGCATTTTGTCGATTTTATTGTTGAATCAAATAATACTAGAACAGTTCCCCATTGCTCATTCGAGAATTTCTTCTAACTTAAAACCAGAAAACATTGCAGAATGTAACTCCAAACAATCATTTTCACAATTTTTATTCAAAGTATTCTTTTTCTTTATTGAAAATGGATTAAAAGTTAGAAGTACAGATTACTGTTCTGAATTGAATAACAATTTTAGTTCAAATATTTTCACTGAAGTCGTTTTAGGTCAATCTCATTTCTACAGAAATTTTGTTCAAATAATATGCAATGCAGATTCAAATCCTTTTAAAAAAATTTAAATGACAGGGAAACTTATTCAATGTATTGTTCATGGTATTCTTGAGTCAAATAACCTCAAAACAATTTCCTATTACCCCCTTTTTCATTTCCCTAAAATATTAACACAAAAACCCTAATCCACTATTTCAGAGAGAAGAGAGTTGCGTACCTGGCAAAAAGGATGTAGAAATGTGGGGAAAAAGCTTGCTGTTGTTAGGTCATTGTACACAAAGAGTGAAATCGCAGAGAACGCTCAGAGAGAAGAGGAATTTTTAGGTGCAAAGGTGTGTGTGTGTTCACTTTAGTTTATATTTATAGTCACGCGTGGGCACGTGACAACTTTAAACAAGAAAACTGAACGTTACAGCATTTAAGACAATCAGCGTGGTTACTTTATCTGATTAGAGTGAGCGTTCCAGAGAGTTAAGTTTTCTGGACGAAGGGCGTGTTATCACTATTGCTGGGCAAAATGATAACGCGCAAACAATGTTGCAACTTTTTTCACAAAAAGGAGTAACGCACATAAGAGAACTCATACTTACCTGTGCGTAATCACTTTTGCCAGGAAAAGTGAGCATTCCAGAGAGTATGTTTTCTCATCTGCCTCTGCGTGATCACTCTCATCAGTGAGAGTGAGTGTTCCAGAGGAGCGTGTTTACCTTGATGCCTCTGCGTGATCACTTTTGTCAGTAAAAGTGATTGTTCCAGCAGAGATCCTCAAAATGCATTCTCTGCGTAGCTTCTTTTCTGCAAAATAGTGACTTCTATCATTAATCAAATGCCTCTAAAACCTCAATTAACTCACTTCTCACACTCTAATCCTTCAATTTACTTCTCACAACCTTAAATCTCTAATCAATTATGATATTCAATTCAGAAAACCAGATGCAGCAGAATATTTACAGAATTCTCAACCGTCAAATACACATTCACAACATCAAATCTCTAATCAATTACCAGGTTCACTTCAAAACTTCAGATTTTGCAGAAACTGCAGAATTTGTAAATATGAAATGCAAACTTCTAAAACAATACAAAAAGCTTAAAATGGGTAAGAAATGTGAGTTGCCTCTCACAAAGCGCTTCTTTAACGTCACTAGCTTGACATTAAATGTTCCTTAATCAAGAATAACCAATTTCATGCATGAGATATTCCTTGTAAACTCCTCTCCATGATAGACCTTCAATCTTTGGCCATTAACCTTGAATTCTCTCCCTGTCTTTTAATCCTCAATCAGAATTGCTCCAAAAGGAGATGTTTCCTTTATCGTAAAAGGTCCAGACCATCTTGATCTCAGTTTTCCTGGAAATAGTTTTAGTCTAGAAATGAACAACAACACTTGTTGTCCAGGTCTGAATTCTCTTTGTAGAATGAATTTGTCATGAATTCTCTTGGTTCTTTCTTTGTACAACTTTGCATTCTCATAAGCTTGCTGTCTGAATTCCTCCAATTCATGTAGTTACAGAATTTTCTTCTTTCCAGCACTTGGTAAATCAAAGTTCAGCCACTTTGTTGTCCAATAAGCTCTATGCTCCAACTCCAAAGGTAAGTCACATGCCTTTCCAAAGACTAATTGATATGGTGACATACCAATTGGAGTTTTAAAAGCAGTCCTGTATGCCCATAGAGAGTCATCTAACTTCTTTGACCAATGTTTCCTTGCATTATTCACTACTTTCTCCAAAATCTGCTTGATTTCCCTGTTTGACACTTCTACTTGTCCACTTGTTTATGGACAATATGGAGTAGCAACCTTGTGCTTCACACCATATTTCATTAATATTGCTTCAAGGTATTTGTAACAAAAGTGAGCACCTTTATCACTTATCAGAAATCTGGGTACTCCAAACCTTGCAAAAATGTTTTTTCTTATAAAAGATATCACTACCTTGGCATCATTTGATCTTGTGGGAATGGCTTCCACCCATTTGGACACATAATCCACTACCACTAAGATGTATTCATGCGAAAATGATAGAGGAAAATGTCCCATGAAGTCAATCCCCCATACATCAAATAGCTCTACTTTTAAAATGTTTGTCAATGGTAGCTCATGCCTCCTAGAGATGTTACCTGTTCTTTGACATTTATCACAACTTTCAACATACTTCTTAGCATCCTTGAAAAATGCAGGCCAAAAGAAACCTACTTGCAAGACTTTTGCACCAGTCCTTGAACTTGCATGATGGCCTCCATATTCTGAATTGTGACAATGCCATAATATTTCAGATTGCTCACTTTGTGGAATGCACCTCCTAATTAAACCATCTATCCCAATCTTGAACAAATAAGGGTCTTCCCATATATAGAATTTGCTGACATGTAAGAACTTCTTCTTTTGCTGCCAAGTGAACCTCTTTGGGATGAATTGGGTAGCTTTAAAATTTTCCATATCAACAAACCAAGGCATATCTTCCATTGCAAGAAGCCTTTCATCTGGAAATTCTTCATTGATTTCTAAGGAGTCAGGGGTTAGACTTTCCAATGGAAGTCTGGACAGGTGGTCAGCTACCCCATTTTCCTTTCCCTTTTTATCTCTAATTTCCAATTCAAATTCTTGCAGCAATAGAATCCATCTCAGCAATCTTGGTTTGGCATCCTGCTTTGACAACAAGTATTTAAGTGCAGAATGGTCAGTATACACAATAACTTTTGATCCCATCAAATATGATCTGAATTTGTCAAAAGCAAACACAATAGCTAGGAGTTCTTTTTCTGTGGTTATGTATTTTATTTGTACAGGATTTAAAACTTTGTTGGAATAATAAATGACATGCAATTTCCTATCCTTTTTCTATCCTAAAACAGCACCCACTGCACTATCACTTGCATCACACATTAGTTCAAAAGGTAAATTCCAATAAGGTTTTGCAAGAATAGGTGCAGAAATCAGTTTTTCTTTCAAAACAGAAAATGCATGCAAACAAGCATCATCAAATATGAAATCAGCATCTTTTACAAGTAAATCACTAAGAGGTTTTGCAATTTTTGAAAAGTCCTTGATAAACCTCCTATAAAAACCAGCATGTCCTAAAAAACTCCTAATTCCTTTAACATTAATTGGTGGAGGTAGTCTACTAATGACTTCTACTTTTGCTTGGTCCACCTCCATTCCTTTTTCTGAAATCTTATGGCCAAGAACAATGCCTTCTTGGAACATGAAATGACATTTCTCCCAATTCAACATAAGGTTAGTATCTTGACATCTCTGCAAAACAGTGGATAGATTAGCTAAGCAATCATCAAATGAATCACCAAAAACAGAAAAATCATCCATCAACACTTCAATGATGTTTTCTACCAAATCAGAAAAAATGGAAAGTATGCACCTTTGAAAAGTGGCAGGAGCATTGTATAATCCAAAAGGCATTCTTCTATATGCAAAGACTCCAAATGGACATGTAAATATAGTCTTCTCTTGGTCCATAGGGTCCACTGCTATTTGGTTGTATCTTGAATACCCATCAAGAAAACAGTAGAGGGAATGTCCAGCAAGTCTTTCCAGCATTTGATCAGCAAATGGTAGTGGAAAATGGTCTTTTCTAGTTGCATCATTTAACTTCCTATAGTCAATACACATGCGCCAGCCAGTAACAGTCCTAGTAAGGATGAGTTCATTCTTCTCATTAGGTATAATTGTCATCCCTCCCTTCTTAGGGACAACTTAGACTGGACTCACCCATTGGCTGTCAGAAATTGGATAAATGATCCCTGCATCTAGCAACTTCATAACCTCTTTCTTGACTACTTCTTTCATGGCTGGGTTCAACCTTCATTGTGGTTGCACAACTGGCTTAAATTTCTCTTCAAATAGAATTCTATGTTTACAAAAAGAAGGATTTATACCTTTCAGATCTGAAATACTCCAACCAATTGCAGATTTGTGCTTTCTCAGAATTCTTAGCAGCTTTTCCTCTTCTTCCTCCTTGAGATCATTGTTGATGATAACTGGATTTTCGTGACTCTCATCCAAGAAAGCATATCTCAAGTTAGAGGGTAGTTGCTTGAGCTCTAACTTCTGATTTTTATCTTCTTTGATTTCCTTTTTCAGCTCTTCCTTAACTGATTTTTCTACAGGATTCAAAATTAGTAGGGCTTCTAGTTGCTGCTCAATTTCCATCATTTGTTCTATTTTACAAATCTCAGAATTTGTATTTCCTGCAGCTATGGTTTCTCTCAACACAAAATTTCCATCAAATTCATTAATAGGATAATGTGTAATAATAGAATCCAAAATATCTACTCTCGTACATGAATTATCTTCAACTGGATATTTTAATGCTTCAAAAACATTAAACACTACCTTCTCATCTTGAACTCGAAGCAAGTGCACTAGGAATTGCAGCAAGTAATAAGTAAATTTAAGATCAGAATATCGTCTCCACAGGGAATTTAGATTTCAAGTACCACTTCACAGAATTATAACCATTTGAGCCATACGAATTTGGAAGAGTTGTATCATACCAAAAGCAATAAACCAGAACAATTAAAAGATAATAAATTTGCAGTAAAACAGAGTTTGAATATAATGTGTGAATAAAGTCAGATCAATTGCAAATTTAAGTAGATCTGAACTATAAGTTCCTTGATTGATTGATGATCAATTTCACTAGGTTAATCAAAGTTCAATTCCTTAACTCATTGATCCTAATATTCAATTAACTACCCTAATTCCTTAGGTGTAAATCAATTAAACATTGCATTAGGTGTTGGAAATTATAAGATCACAAGATCACGAATTCATATTCCTAAGACATCCCTAACCTTGACATTCAACTCAGATCTGAGCAATTAACTCAACTTTAGTTGATGAAAATCCTCTAGGTTCAATTCAATTGAATAACAATTTCAAGAATCACATTAAGAAAAGAGTTAAACATTCAATACAATCAAGATCTTAAAATTCAGATCCACAATCAATTTAGAATATCAAAATCAGATCCATCAATCCATAAGAAAAAGAAATCAGAACATGTTCATCAAAGAAAAAGAGAGAGAAAGAGTAGAAGAAGAGGAGCTGCAAAATTTCTTCATGAATCCAATCCCCAACCTGATTCCGCAAGGTCCAGAGCTTGGAAGTCGCCCCCAATCTCCCTCTCTAACTCTCCTAAGGTGTGGAAATGAGAAAATTAGAAAAGATCCCGAAAATCTAAGCGTTTCTGCAATTTATAGATTTTCTGCCTTTTATGCGTTATCACTTTTATTGATAATAGTGGCTACGCAGAAGGTCGAGTGGTTGCGCGTGTTCACTTTTATGAGTAAAAGTGGCCACGCGCAACTTCTCAAGTTGAGGGCTCTCTAAAACATTCACTTTCAGTGATAATAGTGATCACGCAGAACTTCCTGATATTTAGTCTCTCTGGAACGATCACTTTTAGTGATAAAAGTGGTAACGTGGAGCATTTTCTTCTAAGAAGCCCTCTAGAACACTCATTTTGCCAGGAAAAGTGTTAATGCCCAGTGTGCTCTGCTGAGGGACTCTCTGGAACACTCACTTTTGCTAGCAAGAGTGACCACGCCCAAACTATATTCTTCATTTCTTGTATTTTGAGCCCAGAATTGCTACTCTTTCTCTTCCTTTCCCTCTTAATTTCCAACCTTATGATCTCAATTCAAAGTTTCCTGCAAAATAGGTTCTAATCAATACTTTTTACATAGAAAATTCACAAAATCTAAACAATTAAACTATTTATAAATGAATTGAACATTCTATTATTTTTATGAGTTTTCTAGCTTTTTCCATCATGTTTTTCATATCAAATGTATTAAAAACTAAGGTAAAATACTAGTAAAATATGCATTTCTCACTTTGTTACTAGGAGTACAGTGCCAATCAATTATTCTGATTGGACAAATGTCCCTACTAATGTTAAAGAACACATTTGGGAGCAAGTTGAGGTACACAATCATAATCGTTTCAGTTATTTTATATTGGTTTACCCAAGAGGGTTTATTTGATATGTTTTTTGTTTCCAATGTAGGAAACTTTTGAAGTGGATATTGTTCACAAAGATTTTGTTCTTTCTTTAGCTGGACGGGACCTTCGTGCATTCTGGACATGTTTGAGGAAACATATCTATGACAAAGATGGAAATTGTGTCCCCCATCCTCCGAAGAAGTATCAGAGATTCATCACAATCACTGATCATTGGATGGACTTTGTCAACCAAAGCTGCACAGAAACTTTCAAGGTACCATGTCACACATTATTATATCAAATTGCTGTCACTATCACAAATGGGTATTGATTTGGTACGTTTCTGAATGCCTTATTTCAGAAAGAAAGTGAGGCTAATGCATAAAGGGCAAAAGCAATGTCGTACAGATACAGGAGGTCAGCTAAGGGATATGCTCAGTTGGAGCAAGAGTTGGTATGTAAATTTGTGACTTACGTAATAATGTGATGCTAATGTGTTGTCTTGTGTTAAACCTATTAATGAGGGCATTTAATTATTAAATTTGTGTAGATTGCTACATCTACGTCTAATTTGACCTTAGTACCTCGACCTGTCCTTTGGAAAGCTGCTAGGGTAAATAAACAAGGTAGCATTGATGACGAAGGAGTTAAAAAAATGGTCAATGAATTTGTAAGTACTTAATACTAATGTGTTAGTATTGGATAAATACGTTAACTTTTATTTTGAATTCTCCTTCCTAATGGTTTTTTTTTTATGTTTATTGTAGGAAACCCTTTCACAAGTCACTCCAGATGCTGAGATTGAATCAACAGCCCGAAATGACATACTCTCTCAAGCACTTGGTGTAAGAGAGCATCCAGGTTGCATAAGGGCTATAGGTTTTGGGGTGACCCAAAAATCTGCATTTGGACCAGCTATATATCCACATCCTTCATCTACCGAGTGGCAAAACATGAAGCATTGGGTAGAACATTTGACCAATGTAGTGACACAGTTGAAAGGGGGTCAGGGACTACCCCCATTCATGTCAGGTCAGATACCATTCAACCCCACTCATTCCCCATCACCATGTATGCCACCCCTTTTCAATATTGCTCCTCAAATGCAATCGATGGCGGATATTGGTCCCCAAACGCCTGTAGATGCACCTTCTACCAGCCATAGAGGCAGTTGCACACCAATTGCATCTATTGAGATTCCAGAGGTATTTAAACTACAGTAAATCATCATTTACCTTTTAATGTTTACTGATTTGATTTAATTTTTGCATAATATAACAAACTTTCATTTGTAGGATGATCATGACTGTATGCTATACTTGAACAAACCTTTTCGCCTGGTTGCAAGAGGTAGGGTATGTCATATAATGGCTAGGGACTCCTTACATAATATGGTTCTTCCTCCAGAGCATGGTAAGGTTTCTATAGAGGTAGTGCAACGACATAAGAAGGACTCCGCACTGCCTGTCCCAAATAAACAAGTAAACCTGTATTCCCTGAGAGATGCCATTGGTACTTATGCTGCTTGGCCATTGTCCCTAATCACTTTAAGACCCAAGGTATGTAAACGTGTTTCTTTATAGTTCCTGTTGCTAGATGTTACAATTAAAAGGTTTGTTCTTTTCAGGTTGCCCCTTCATCAAGTAAAGGGTTAGGGAAAGAGACAGGGTACTCAAAAGAGTCAATTACTAGTCCATCCAATAAAGGTAGCACTGGCTGTGTGTCATCAAAGATTCTGAAGTTGGTAGAAGCCCAAGGTGCTGCATGCTTGGATATAATGAAGCTGTTTGTGAGAAGTGATCAAGCCATTGATACAGCTACAATTCAACTGACAAGTGAGCACTAGGGTGAAGAGTTTTGTTACATTGTGGGGAAGGAAAACATCATAGAGGTCATACGTCAACATTAGTTGAGTACCTCTAGCATTAACCTTTACATATGGTACATTAATTTTCAAATTATATAATTCATAGTCAATTTATAACTTTTATAACCTTTATTTAATAATGTTCAATTCTACTTTTGCAAAACAAGATATTTGTGTGGTGCTTATTTGCATGGGACAATGGCAAATAGATTCTCATTTATATCTCTGTATGAAATGGACGAAGCACTCAATCTGAACCTATATCAACATATAGCTGAAATGTTGAAGCGTCATATGGGTGAAGATCACTTGATATTTGCACCTTATAATGTTGGGTAAGTCAATCTCAGTGAGACTCTGCTTTATGTTTTATAATTTAGCATATAACTTTTAAACTTAGTAATCTTAAAATGATATTTATACTCGTGGTAGACAACATTGGGTCTTGGTTGCCATCAATACTGTTGACGAGACTATCTATTATATGGACTCTCTACGCAAGTAGCTGAAGATGAGAACACACATGCAAAACCTATTTAATAAGTAAGCATTCATTTATGTCAACCAACTATAATTAATGTTAAGTGGTTCAAATGTATCTAATTTCTTTGGTTCATGACTCTTACTGCTCTTGTCACGTATCGAGCAGAGAGGGGAGTGTAGCCCTCTAGTACAAAGATGAGTCAAACAAAATGGGTCACTGTACAGGTAAGACTATATCATATCTCATGTTTTTAATTTTCACCTAAATCGTAATTGCACTGTATATCATTCTTAGTTAATGCTGTTTTATTTGATTTTTATCTTCCACACAGTGTCCCAAGCAAACAAATAATGATGACTTTGGATATTATGTGTGTCTATTCATTGGGGATGCTTTGCACCATGGACAAACTGTAATCCCAGTAAATGTAATAATCTTACACATTCCAATTCGTTTGCCATATGCTTATTATTTTCCCTATCCTTGTATTTCAGTACTTTTCAGAGGTGCAGATGCCAACTTTTCCTAACAACAAAATTTGTCAATTGCAAAAGAAGTGGTGTTCATATTTGTACCATAGATAATTAAAGGACACATTAAGCACAATAGATTATTAGTGTTCTTTTACAATATTTAGACAAATTTCTCTAAAGTCTAGGCAAAATATGTAAATATGAGACTCTGATTTATTGTAATCTGTACATGTGAGTTGTAATTGAATAATACAATGTGCAATTGCTCTGAAATTCTAGTATATTAGGCTCTATTTGGATTTTATATTCTGTTTGAATTGGTTCTGAATACTGTATAATTGACCAAATGTGCTAAAAAAAGGTTTTATGCCAGTTTTATTAAAATATTTAAAAATATTTCTTAACTTTGGAGGGCGGTTCACGAGAATCGCTTTGCAAAGTCCACTTCTAAGAGCGATTCATAAAATAACCACTCTTAGAAGTGAACTTTGGAGAGCGATTCAAGTTGAACCACTCTAAGAAGTTCACTTTGGAGAGCGGTTAAAGGGGAACCGCTCTCCAAAATGTACTTCTGAGAGCGGTTCAATTATAACCGCTCTCATAAGTTTGAGATAAGAGAGCGGTTAACCTATCAACCGCTCTCTTTAGTCTAACTTATGAGAGTGTTCAGTCTTAACCGCTCTCCAAAGTACTATATTTTGTAGAGCGGTTACGCACTTTTCAAAATATACATTTGAGAGCGGTTAAATAACCGCTCTCCAAAAATGAAGACATTGGATAGCACGTGATTTTAAAGTGCCACTAACCGCTCTCTTAATTCAAGCGGAACAGCTCTTACATCTCATTTTTGGCGTAGTGTTACGATATATATATATTATAGCACACTGAAGGGTGTATTATAATATATACATATATATATATGTATATATACATATACATATACATATATATTATGATCCACGAATTTATATCAATTATAACTCACATATTATGACATGCTGATCGATAAAAGGAATATGGAAATGAGAAATGATGAGAAAGAGAAAGAGAATAAGTATAGATAGTACAGCGATACACTAGGGGTATAAAGTCCAGAGAAGATTTGGAAAATCTTGTGGAAATGAGGATGGTGAATGATAACGATAAAAGGGTGCACAACAATTTGTTGAAAAATAGACATTCACAGGCCACACCCTCATTTCCTGACGAAACTCCTGACTATACCTTTGCTAAAAAGGGCCGGGGCGGCACACGTGTATCCGTGCTGTTGCGGCTGTAACGCCTTGAAATTTAGTAATATTAATTATTACTATATATATGTATATATATTCACATGTGTGTTGATTTATTTAATAATGATGTTTACGTGTATTAAGTACGTGAATGTGTGTATATATGTATATGCATGACTAGATAGAGCTGAGAAAGGCTATGTAGGATTCGATACTGGGCTATTCTCGCTGCAGCGAGAGGGCCTTGGGAAGAAGGACCAAAATTGTCGCCTTCTCGCTGTAGCAATAGAGCGATAGTTTGGGGTGCATTTCTGGGTGCAGTCTCGCTGTAGTGAGAGAGTCTCGCTGTAGCGAGATTCTCTAGAAACCAGAGTGCAGTTTTCTCTAGTTTTTTCGCTGTAGCGAGAGTGTTGCGACTAGAAAAGGATTTAAAAGGGGTTAGGATTCGGAGAGAGTAATTTCTCCCTCTCCCTTTGAAATCCCTTTGAATCTCTCACTCCCAAACCCTATTCCACAAATTAAATTGCCTTCAAAGTCGTTCTGAAGCTTGATTGAGGGTTGAATCCGTGTGGGGAATACTTGGAGGTGAGTTTTAATGGTTAGGGTTTCAGTTTTCCTTCCCTTTCTCTGATTTTGGGTCCTTTCTGGGGTTCTCATGTAAACTAACTGTGTGTTTAGGCCGAGATCTGTGTGGGGAACACTCCCGTGGTCGACTTTGAGCGTGGGTCTTTAATTCGAGGTAAGGGGGGACTTTACCCTACTCTTTTATGTGTAATTTACTGTTATTTTGTGGAATGTTATGATGTTGCAGAGTTAGAGGATAGGAAATTGCTGAGATATGTGATGTGAATTATGTACTGGATGTTGTGAATGGGTAGAGGCACTCGTGCCAAAAAATTGAATGAATATTGTGTGAAATGTGGGCCCCAAGGGCCATATAATATGAATGGAAATAGGCTAGGGCTGTATGTCTTGAATGAATTGTGGGCTATGTGTTATGAAAATGAAATGTCGGCCTAGTAGTGGTGACACCGACTGTGGATGGGTGCACCACAGGCCTCACACTCTCTTCCTGACTAGACCTCTGACCACTATCTTTGTTGAGTGACCCGTGACTGCCCACGTGGTATCTGTGAGGCAGGGGTAACTAGCAACCATTCATGGTGTAAATCTATGATCATAGTGTCAATGTGAGTGTGGTTGGCATACATATGCATGGGGGTTCATGAATTGTGCTTTGGATGTGATAATGTTGCCTGTACTTGTATTTGTTTAATGTATTGGAAATGTGCTGGAGGTGAGATTCTATGCTTAATTGTATGTTTTGGTAGTGTAGAGTACTCACCCTTACATTCATTTTTCAGGTAATCAAGACGATCAGCACAGGACTCAGTGAAAAGGGTGGATGAAACTGCTATAGGATTAGGATTTTAATTTGAAACTAATGTATTTGAATAGGTCCTGTACTAGTGACTTGATAGAAATTGTAACCCCTTTCCTTATTTTAAAAATATTTGATGAAACCAAGGGTTGAGAACCTTATTTGAAATGAAATTTATTTTTATTCTGAATTTGTGAAACTATGATTTAATAAAATTAAACATAAGGTGTTACAGCGGCCAACCAGCAGCTATCTATGCCAGGAACTCCTCAAGGGATCCCAGGGGCAATTATTATGAAAGTGTCATAGATATAAAATAGTATATAATTTGTATGATTATAATATGTATCGTAACAGGTCGATTTATGTTGTTATGATGTGTGTTGTAGTACATCGACGGGTGTGACTGGGACACATGTATTGTGACATATTAATTGAGACGATATGATACATGTATAATAACATACAGGTCAACCTAGAAATGAATGTGTAATGAATGAAGTGTTGTATATGCTCTGATTGATGGTTGTATTATTGTATGTACTTGGATGTGATGAGTGTTAATATGAATTGTGCAATGTTGATAATGAATTAGACTAGGGTATTAGATAATAACTTTAGTTGCTCTTATAATAATTCATAATAAAAGAGATTTAGTGGGGTGGGGAAATACTCATCCTTACTAATATGTTTCAGGTAATAAAAGAGAAAAAATGAAGATGGATGATCCATTCTAGGGTCATACTCGTCAAGGATTGTGGGAATAGAACTGTTCAGGTATAATAAATTTAATGTAATATATGTATAAATCTATTTGTCAAATTTTATTAATTTGTATTCTCAGATTGTATCATTTATTCAAACCTGTACTATTTCTTACAAAATTTCTTATTTATATTTTTAATAATGTAAATATTTAAAGAAAATTATTTAAAGAAGAGAAGGATGTTACAAAATGGTATCAGAGCAGTTTGTCCTAACAAGCCTGGGGTATGGGACTAGTTCGCTGTATTAAGTGTTGTTTATATTAGTATTTGGTAGGATAATAACATGAAATAATTGTTGTTAGTGTGACCTGTTTGGTATTCCAAATGGGGATGTATGTGAAATTTTTTATCTGAATATGTGTATGTATATGTATGTGAACAATAGGCTTGCTAACATACGTATGATGTGTTTATCTAGATTAGAAAATGACGAGTAGAAATAGATCAATTGAAGCCACCGCTAAGACTCTGGCAAATGTAGCTCAAGTGTCAAAATCGTTAGTGTATGATCAGAATGCAGAAGTAGCTAAAAGTCATGGATTTCTGACATTCATGGGTCATTGTTCTCCAAAGTTTGAAGAAGAGTTTGATCTAGAAGGAGACTGAAAATGGATTATAGATGTGGAATGAGTCTTTAGTACAATGGATTGTCGAGAAGAACATAAAGTTGACTGTGCTACGTTTATGCTAATTGGAAACCCTGCTAAAAAACCACTAGGCAACGAGCAAAGAAAAAGACACCTTATGGTAGTGACCACAATAATTCCAAGAACTCTTGTAGCAATGCTAGATGTTTTAGATGTAAAGGATTTCATAGAGTACAAGATTGCCCATAACCAACTACTAAGTGTAATTATTGTTGAAGAGTGGGGCATACAAAAAGTCTTTGTTAGCATATACCTCAAATGTAACGCCCCGAATTTTGTAATATTAATTATTGATAATTATATAAATCTAAATGTATATTCATGTGTGTATTTTTTTAGATATATGTTATGAATATGTATATATATATATATATATATATATATAAATAGGTGTATGCATGACTGGATAGGGCTGAAATGGGCTAAGTACCTAAGTGCAGGCGTGGTACTGGGCTGTAGCGAGTGTTGCAACCAGAAAAGGATTTAAAGGGGGTTAGGGTTCGGGGAGAGTTATTTCTCCCTCTCCCTTTGATCCTCTCATTCCTAAAGCCCTATTCCACCAATTAATTACCTCCAAAGCCATTTGGAAGCTTAATTAAAGGTTGAATCCGTGTGGGGAACGCTTAGATGTAAGTTTTAATGGTTAGGGTTTTGGTTTTTCATCCCCTTTCTCTATTTTCGTGTTTCCCCTGTGTTCTCATGGAGTTTCTCCATATGTTTAGGAAGAAATCTGTGAGGGGAAGCATTTCTTGGTGGATCTAGCATGTGGGTCTTCAATCTAAGGTAAGGGGGGACTCTACCCTATCTCAATGTATTGCAATTCTTGTGTATTTCAATGACTAATGCAATGTGGCTGAAATAGAGAGTAGAAATTGTGTGTTTGATGGAAATTGGTGTGCAATGTGATATGTACTGGAATAGTTAGGCCCCGTGTGGGTGATTATGAGTGATAAAATGCCTTTGATTGGTGAATTAATGTTGTTATGAATAAATGAAGGTTATGTGTCATATATTGTGAAAATGTGGGCCCAAGGGCCGTGTAATATGAATGATAATTATGGGCTATGTGTCGTGTGTAAGCATGATTATTGCGTGCATGAATGGAATATGTGTGAATGGGCGTGTTAGCGCCGTTGTAATGTGTTGTGAATGGTTCAGTGATACATTGGGGGTGCAGGAGATGAGGACAGTAGAAATACCTTGGAGAAGAGGGAGTGGTGGTGACACCGACCGCGGAACGGGTGCACCACAGGCTACACACTCTCTTCCTGACTAGACCTCTGACCATTACCTTTGCTGAGAAACCCGTGACTGCTCACGTGGTATCCGTGAGGCGGGGGTAACAGGCGACCATTCATGGTATAAATCTGTGATCACAGTGCTGCAGTGAATATGACTGACGTGCACATGCATAGGTTATTATTAATTATGTTGATTGAATATGAAATGTTGTTAGTGCCATGTGTGCATCAATATTGAATAATAATGTTGTCTGTGTTTGGTTCTGCATAAATGTATTGAATTTGATTTGGAGGTGAGACTCTATGCCCAGTTGTGTGTTGTGATAGTGTAGAGTACTCACCCTTACATTCATTTTTCAGGTAATCAAGACTATCAGCACCGGACTCAGTGAAGGGGTGGATGAAACTGCTATAGGACTTAGGATATATTTTGAAAACTTTTGTATTTGAATAAGTCCTGTAGCAACTGTTTGATGTAATTTGTAACCCCTTTTCTTTATTTGAAATGTTTAATGAAACTTGGATTGAAAATAGAAATTTATTATTTTATTATTTTAAAAATTTACGAAACTTCTTATTTATTGAAATTAAATTCAAGGTGTTACATCAAAGAGATGAAAGCATTGGTGAAATTCAGAAATCCACATCTAAGAACAAAGATCCCTTAGATTCAATAAAATATTTTAGATGTGGAGGACGACATCGAGTGAGGAGTTGTACACAATTACCTGCAACGTGCAACCATTGTGGAAAGATAGGACATTCAACGGATGTTTGCCAATTTGCATCACAAAGAAATGAAGGTACAAGCGGAGGCAACAAACATGTGTCTAAAGTCAATAATCCTCGGAACTCAGGAAAATGCTATTCCTGTAGAAAATCTCATTTAATGTAGCAATGTAGAGAGTGAAATTTGTGTTGCCACATTAAGAGAAGTAGGGACATGTAATTTAGTCACTATGTATTTTAGTCACCATTGTGTTGTTTTGTTGTAATTCTAAACTCTGTATATAAAATCCTTCATCGTATAAGAACTTTTGTTTTGTCTGTAACTTGTGACCATGCAATATCCTTCTAATTATCTTCATCAATGAATTAGTTAACGTTTAAACTCTTGACCAGTTATTTTATATCCTTTTAAAGTAAATCTTCCCTGCTAATCTAAATCGTCTGTACTTTTCTATTAAATTGTCATGTAAGGAATGGATCAGTTTCATTTAATCATGTCTTTTGATACAAGGATAAATCTTAAATTCTGGGTACTTATGTATCACTAGTTTACGAACTTTTGTTGAGAGTTATTTCAAGGAAATATAGGAAGGATCAAATCGTTTGTAACTTGTTTCTTCCCGAGGATGAAATCCTTCAGAATGGGAGTACTTCGAAATAAGAAGTTTCTAATGTTGTTTTGGGAAAAAGTAATAGAGCTATTGTATAAGGACAAACTCAAATTTGTTATAGATTTTATGATGGGATTTACTCTGGTGATAAACTCAAACTTAGTGACCTTTTGGTGCCCTCTTTGTACAACTTAGTGGCCTTTTAGCGCCTACTTAGTGCCTACTTGGCTCACCTTCGTTCCATTTTAGTGCATACTTAGTGTACCTTAGTGCCTACTTGGTGAACTTTTGTGCCAACTTGGGGCACCTTGATGCCCTTTTGGTTTCTACTTGGTGCACTTAGGTGCCCTGTTGGTGCCTACTTGGTGCAACTTGATGAACCTTAGTGCCTAGTTAGTGCACTTTGGTGCCTACTTGGTGCTCCCATGTGCCCTTTTGATGCCTACTCGGGGGTCCTTGGTTCCTAATTGGTGTAACTTTATTGTCTTTTGGTGCATACTTGGTGCACCTTGGTACCTACTTGTTGCAACTCGGTGGTCTTTTGCTGCCTACCTGGGGCACCTTTGTGCCTACTTGGTGCACCTTAGTGCCTACATGGTGTACCTTTGTGCCTTCTTGATGCCTCTTTGTGCAGCATGGTGCCCTTTTGATGCCTACTTGGTGCACCTTGGTGCCTATTTGGTGCAACTTCATGTTTTTATGGTTCCTTCTTAGTGCACCTTGGTGCCTACTTGGTGCACCTTAGGGCCATTTTGGTCCCTACTTAGACCACCTTGGTGCTATCTTAGTGCCTACTTGGTGCCCCTTAGTGCCAACTAGGTGCACCTTCGTGCCATTTTGGTGCCTACATGGTGTCAACTTGGTGCACCTTGGTGCCTTTTTAGTAACTACTTGGTGCACCTTTGTGAGCTTTTGGTGCCTATGGGGCACCATGGTGCACTTTTGGATGTTACTTGGTGCACCTTTATGCCTACTTCAAGCATCGTAGTCCCTTTTAAGTTCGGCTTGGTGCACCTTGTTACCTACTTAGTGCTCCTTGGTACTCCTTGGTGCCTTCTTGGTGCAACTTGGTGGCCTTTTGGTGCCTACTTGGCGAACCTAGGTTCCCTTCTGGTGCCTACTTGGTGAACCTAGGTTCCTTTTTGGTGCCTATCTGCTGCAACTTGGTGCACATTTGTGCCTACTCGATATACCTCGGTGCTTACTTGGTAAACTTTCGTGCCTACTTTGGTCACCATGGTGCCCTTTTGATTCCTAATTGGTGCACCTAGGTGCCCTTTTAGTGCCTACTTAGTGCAAGTTGGTGAACCTTGGTGCGTAGTCGGTGCATTTTGGTGCCTAGTTGGGGTACCTTGGTTCTTTTAGTGCCTACTTGGTCCACATTGGTACCCAGTGCACTTGCTGCCTAGTCCACCTTGGTGCCTTCTTGGTGCCTACTTGGTGAACCTTTGTGCCATACGAGTGCAACTTGGTGCCCTTTATGTGCCTATTTGGTTCACCTTCCTCCCTTTTTCGTGCCTACATGGTGCACCTTCGTGCCTTTTTAGGACCTACTTAGTGCAGCTTCGTGCCCTACTGGTGCCTACTTACTGCTTTGATTGTGCAATTGGTGCTCCTTGATGCAATTTTAGTGCCTCTTTGATACACCTTGGTGCCTTCATAGTGCAACTTAGTGGCCTTTTGGTGCCTACTTAGCTTACCTTTGTCCCTTTCTCGTGCCTACTTAGTGAGGAATCCATATTTTACTAGTATTTTACAATAGTTTTAGTGAAATTAATAAAGAAAACATGCTAGAAATAGCAAAAAACCCTTAAAAAATATTTTTAAATTTATTAATTTTCTATGTAAAAAGTGACATTTCAAGTATGCTTTTGTAGGGAATTCTGAGCTAAGTACTTGAGGATTGGATGATCAAAGGAAAAATAGAAGAAAAGTAGCAAAAATTGGAGGAAAGAAGTTGATAATTGAAGAACAGCCTCTGAAGTGATCACTCCAGAACCATAAAATGAAGAAGAGCTTCTGCGTAATCACTTTTGCTGGCAAAAGTGATCATTCTAGAGAGGTTGCAATGAGAAGAGCTTCTGCGTAATCAATTTTTCTGGAAAAAGTGAGCGTTCCAGAGAGGCCACCAAGAAGAGTTGTTACGCGTGTTCACTATTATCCACAAAAGTGAACACGCGCAAGAAGGTAGCCTCTGCGTGTTCACTATTTCTAGTAGAAGTGAACACGTGCATGACATTAGTAAGGGAAGCTTCTGCGTGGCTTCTATTTTCAACAAAAGTGAACACTTTAAAGTGCGCGTGGCTACTATCACCAGCAAAAGTGATCATGCGCAAGTGGAAAGCAAGAATTAGCCTCTGCATAATTACTATTGCTGGCAAAAGTGATCACGTCAGCAGAGCGGGAATTCTATAAAAGACAGTTAGCTCAGGAATTTATAAGTTTTTGTTCATTTTTTATTTTCTATTTGTTTTTGTTGTTGAGAGAGTTAGAGAGGGAGATTGAGGACGAACACCAAGCTTCATTTCTTGAGGGATCAGATTGGAGATTGGCTTGAAGATGTTTCTTCTTTGTTCATTCTCTTCTTCTCTTTTCTTCTCTTCTCTTCTTTTTTTGTAATGTTTGCTTAAACTCTTTGTGGTTAGGAATTGTGAATCTGAAATGGAAATGTTAAATTGATTTTGGATCTAAACTTTGAGTTTTGGATTGGATTGAGTGATTGATTCTGCTGTTAAAGTTGTGATTGAATGGAAATTTGATCAACTAATCATAGAGGAACTCTTATCAATGGGAATTGAATTTGTTTCTCAGATCTGAATTAATTGCCAAGGTTATTGGTTTCTTAGGGATAAGATATCTTAATCTTGCAATCTTTTGGTTTCTCAAACTTAATGCAGCATTTGATTGGATTAGATCTAAGGGATTAGAGTGATTTGATTAGATGCTAGATTCATTCAGGCAAGGAATTGTCCTTTGATTAATATAACGTGAAACTGATTGTCATTCCATCTAAATGCTTGAAAGTTCAGAACTTTATTGATTCAATGTTGAAGTTTTGGTGAAACAATTTCCTAACTACTCTTTCTACATCTGTTTACTATATACTTTTGTACTAACTGTTCTGTTTTACTTTCTAATTTTGTTTTTGATACATTCATACCAAATCCATCTAAAATTTGTAAAGCTCAACTAATTGTGATCTTGTGAAGTGGTAATTGAGAACTTTATTCCCTGAAGACGATACTTGGAACTCAATTTGATTCTAAGATTTTTTATAACTTGCTACAACAACACTAGTACACTTGCTAGTCAGTTTACTTTCAGTGCAATAGCAGTTGTAAGAGTAACACTTAGTGCACTTAGGTGCCCTTTTCCTGCCTACTTGGTGCAACTTGGTTCACGTTGGTGCCCACTTGGTGAACTTTCACGCCTACGTTGGGCACCTTGGTTCCTTTTATGTGCCTACTTGGTGCACTTAGGTGCCTACTTGGTGTAACTTGGTGAACCTTGGTGCCTAGTCGATGAACCTTGGTGCCCTCTTAGTGCAACTTGGTGGCCTTCTGGTTACTACTTAGTGCCTACTTGGCTCACCTTCGTCTCCTTTTGGTGCCTACTTGGTGCACCTAGTGCCCTTTTTGTGCCTATTTGGTGCAACTTGGTTGACGTTAGTGCCTACTTGGTGCCTACATGTTTCAACTTGGTGGCCTTTTGGTGCCTACTTGCCACACCTTCGTCCCTTTTTGGTTCCTACTTGGGGTACCTTGGTCCTTTTAGTGCCTACTTGGTACGCCTAGGTGCCCTTTTGATGCCTTTTGGTGCACGTTTGTGCCCTTTTGGTGCACATTGGTACCTAGTGCTCCTTGCTGCCTAGTGCATGTTGGTGCCTACTTGGCACACCTTGGTGCCTTCTTGGTGCCTAGTTAGTGAACCTTCGTGCCATATGAGTGCAACTTGGTGCCTTTTATGTGCCTATTTGGTGCACCTTCCTTCATTTTTTGTGCCTACTTGGTGCACCTATATGCCCTTTTGTTGCCTACTTGGTGCAGCTTCGTGCATTTCTAGTGCCTACTTGCTACTTTGTTTATGCAATTGGTGCTCCTTGATGCCATTTTAGTGCCTCTTCGATGCACCTTGGTGCCTTCATAGTGCAACTTGGTGGCCTTTTGGTGCCTACTTGGCCTACTTGGCTCACCTTCGTCCTCTTTTGGTGCCTACTTGTTGCCCCTAGGTGTCCTTTTCGTGCCTACTTGGTGCAACTTGGTTCACATTGATGCCTACTTGGTGAACTTTTGTGCATACATTGGGCACCTTGGTACCCTTTTGGGTCCTACTTGGTGCACCTAGGTGCCTACTTGGTGTAACTTGGTGAACCTTGGTGCCTAGTCGGTGCAACTTGGTGCACCTTGGTGTCCTTTTGTTGCCTACTTGGTTGTCCTTAATTCCTAATTGGTGTATCTTTATTGCCTTTTGGTGCACCTTGGTGCGTACTTGTTGCAACACGGTTGCCTTTTGGTGCCTACTCGCCACACCTTCGTCCCTTTCTCGTGCCTACTTAGGGCACCTTGGTCCTTTTAGTGCCTACTTGGAGCACCTTAGTGCCCTTTTGTTGCCTCTTAGTGCCCTTTTAGTGCCAAGTTGGTGCACATTGGTACCTAGTGCACCTTGTTGCCTAATGTACATTGGTGCCCTTTTTGTGCCTACTTAGCGCACCTTGGTGCCCACTTGGTGAACCTTCGTGCCATAAGGGTGCAACTTGGTGCCCTTTACGTACCTATTTGGTTCACCTTTGTCCCTTTTTGGTGCCTACTTGGTGCACCTTCGTGCCCTTTTGGTGCCTACTTGGTGCAGCTTTGTTCCCTTTTGGTGCCTACTTACTGCTTTGTTTGTGCAATTAGTGTACCTTGATGCCATTTTAATGCCGCTTTGATGCACCTTGGTGCCCTCTTAGTGCAACTTGCTAGCCTTTTGGTGGCTACTTGGTGCCTACATGGCTCACCTTCGTGCCCTTTTGGTGCCTATTTAGTGCATGCTGGTGCCTACTTGGTGTTCCTCGATGCCTACTTGGTGAACTTTCGTGCCTACTTTGGGCACCTGGGTGCACTTTCGGCTCTTACTTGGTGCACCAAGGTGCCTTTTTGGTGCCTACTTGGTGAACCTTCGTGCCTACTTGGTGCCCTGTAAGTGCCTACTTAGTGGTCCTTGGTTCCTAATTGGTGTATCTTTATTGCTTTTTGGTGCATACTTGATGCACCTTGGTACCTATTTGGTGCACCTTGGTGCCCTTTTGGTTTCTACTTGGTGCACCTTGGGGACTACTTGGTGCGTAAATGGTGCCAACTTGGTGCACTTTGGTGACTACTTAGTGCACCTTCATACCTTTGTGGTGCCTACTTGGTGCCAACTTGGTGCATTTTGGTGCCTATTTAGTGTCTACTTGGTACAGCTTTGTACTTTTTTTTGCCTATTGGATGTACCTTCATGGATAATTAGGACACCTTGGTGCCCTTTTAAGGCCTACTTGGTGCACCTTGGTGCCCTTTTGATGCCTCTTGGTGCACCTTGGTGCCCTTTTGGTGCCTACTAGGTGCAACTTGTTGGCCTTATGGTTTCTACTTGGTGCACTTTGGTGCTATTTTGGTGCCTACATGGTGTCCCTTGGTGCCAAATTGGTGCATATACTATAAAATATTTAGTGTAATGTTATTTATTAGTCTTTTTCTTTTAAATTAACTTTAATTTAATATTTTTTTTTCAAAAATTAAGAGAATAATAAATATTTTAATAAATAGAATAATTTTATTAAACTATTTTATATCGATTGTTTTGTTGATTCGCTAAAATATAAATTAACAAAAGCAAAAAAGTTATTTATTCATTATTTATTAACAAGATCAGCATTTTTATGAAATTTTAATAATTTTATTACAAAACTTTTGTGCATAATCGTGCAATTAACTAGATCCTTCAACTTCAAACAACAGAGCTGAATTTGTAGATTGTTACCAAAATTAAAGAGAATAATAAATATCTTAATAAAAGGAATAAATTCATTAAACTAATTTTTAATTTTTTTATCTTTACTTGTTAAAAATTGAACTAACAAAAGAAAAGAAAATATTTATGCAATACTTTTTTAATCATATGAACTTTGAAATAAAATTTTAATTGATTATTGAAAAAAATTTGTGCTTAATCATGCGTTGAGCTAGATATTTTATTTTTAAAGAAAATATTACAAAATATTTAATGCAATGTTATTTATTACTCATTTTCTTTTAAATTAACATGAAATTTAATAGTTTTAACAAAAATTAAATAGAATAATAAATATTTTAATAAATGGAATAGTTTTATTAAACTATTTTATATCGATTATTTTGTTGATTCGCTAAAATAAAAACTAACAAAATTAAAAAATTATTTATTCAATATTTATTTAACAAGATCATCATTGTTATGAAATTTTAATTGATTATTGCAAAACTTTTGTCCATAATCGTGCGCTTAACTAAATTTTTCAATTTCAAACAACATATCACAAATTATTTAGTGTCATGTTATTTATTATTCTTTTTTTTTAATCAACTAAATTTAAAACAAAAATTAAAAAGAATAATTAATATTTTAATAAATAAAATAGTTTATTAAACTATTTTATATTGATTATTTTGTTGATTCACTAAAATATAAACTAACAAAAGAAAAAAGTTATTTATTCATTATTTTTTTAACAAGATCAACTTTGTTATGAAATTTTAATTGATTATTGTAAAATTTTTGTGCATAGTTATGCGCTTAACTATATCTTTCAATTTCAAACAACATATCACAAATTATTTAGTATAATGTTATTTATTACTCCTTTTATTTTTAATTAACTAATTTAAAACAAAAATTAAAGAGAATAATAAATAGAATAGTTTTATTAAACTATTTTATATCAATTATTTTATTGATTTGCTAAAATATAAATTAACAAAAGTAAAAACAAAATATTTATTCATTATTTTTTTAACAAAATCAATATTATTAAGAAATTTTAATTGATTATTACAAAAATTTTCTGCGTAATCGTACGCTTTACTAGATCTTTCAATTTCAAATATTATATCACAAAATATTTAGTGTATTGTTATTTATTACCACCTTTATTTATAATTAACTGAATTTAAATATTTTTTACAAAATTTAAAGAGAATAATAAATAACATTACACTAAATATTTTGTGTTTATTTGTTAAAAATTCAACTAACCAAAGGAAAAAAATATATATTCAATATTTTTTTAATCATATATACATTGGAATAAAATTTTAATTTATTATTACAAAAATATTGTGTGTAATCATGTGTTTAATTAGAACTTTTATTTTCAAATAAAATATCACAAAATATTTAGTGTAATATTATTTATTTCTCCTTCTATTTTAAATTAAATGAAATTTATTATTTTAATAAGTAGAATAGTTTTACTAAATAATTTTGTATCAATTATTTTATTGATTTGCTAAAATATAAACTAACAATAGTTAAAAAAAAAGTAAATTTTTCATTATTTTTTTAACACGATTAGCATTATTGTGAAATTTTAATATATTATTACAAAATATTTGTGTGTAATCATGCGCTTAACTATATCTTTCAGCTTCAAATAACATATCATAAAATATTTATTATAATGTTATTTTTTGATCCTTTTATTTTTAATTAACTGAATTTAAAGATTTTTTATAAAACTTAAAGAGAATAATAAGTATCTTAATAAATAAAATAATTTTATTAAACTAATTTTTATTGTTTTTTATGTTTATTTGTTAAAAATTCAACTAACAAAAGAAAAAAATTATTTATTCAATATATTTTTAATCATACAAGTATTGAAATAAAATTTTAATTGATTATTGCAAAAAAAAATTTGCATAATTGTACAATTTATTAGATCTTTTATTCTCAAACAAAACATCACAAAATATTTAACATAATAATATTTATTACTCCCTTTATTTTAAATTAACTAAAATTTAAGATTTTTTAGAAAAATTAAAGAAAATAATAAATACATTAAGAAATAGAATAATTTTATTAAATCATTTTTTTGTTTTTTAATTTTTATTCGTTAAAAATTTAACTAACAAAATAAATAAATTATTTATTCAATAATTTTTTAATCATATGAGCATTGGAATAAAATTTTAATTGATTATTGTAAAACTTTTGTTCTTAATCGTGTGCTTAACTAGATCTTTTATTTTCAAACAAGATATCACAAACCATTTAGTGTAATATTATTTTGGTTTAAATACCTTTTAACTACTTTCAAATAGAGCGTATTTCAAAAAATTAGCTCAGAATTTTTTTTTTTCATTTTATACCTAACGTTAACCTCCGTCAGTTAAATGGTGACGTGGCTAACAATTTGTCACGTCACTATTGGTCTCTCTCATCCACCTCACCATTAAACTACCACGTTATGATTCCACATCACCATTAAAAGTTTGGTCTCTAATATTTACCTTTCACAGCTTTTGGAAAAGTACACACTCAATATACACGGCCATGTATATTAACTGTGTACATTTTTAGTTTTGATGATGTGCTCCATCCCCAACCCCAACAGCACCGTCACCACCCCCAATATCAGCATCCCCAACACCTGCAACCCCACCATTAGTGTATCATTAATGTACAATACAAATGTGGTCAAATACATTACTCATAAAGTTCCTGTAAAAGTACTACTGAAAGCTACATTAATATTGCTAAAGATATGTGCTTTCATTAACATTCTCAATGCTAATGACATTCAATCAATAACAAACTTTGGGCTTATTTTTTATGTAAACAATGAACAGCAGGAGACACTTTCGCTATGATGCATGCTTCGTTCTTCCGCCAGGTGAATTACGTAGTAACAAGTCAACTTACTATCCCTAAAATACAAACATATCCGTGTAAGTACACAAAGATAATGTCGTAGACTCAAAGAATGAAGCATTGTCAAGAGTCTCAAAATAAAAACCTGTAACGAACATGACTCAGATGCTCCACCAGCGCATTGATCACTTGCCCTAAAGTAAGTAAACTTTTGTTAATTTCCCCAGCTTCACTTGCACCACCCTAACAAATTGAACTCAACGTAGTTCATTAGGAAATTCCCATAATGTATAGAATACTAGAAAAATGGTATGTTGATAATGTATTACCTCCCTAGCACCGGAACGAGAAATGTTTTCTGATCCAGCTAGATCCACCAAATTAAGTTTTCCACATTTTATTAGTTCTTCACCTTTTGGGGTTGCTTCCTTGATGTGGATTGTAATTGAAAACAACGAATGTGATAGACTGAAAAGAAAAACCAAGTCTTATTAACATGTCAGAATTCAATTTCACAACCTCTCAAAATTAGAGAAAGCAGCAAAAGACACTCACCTTGACTGCTTACTCAGTAAAGTTTCTGCAATTCATCTTTTCGAAGACCCTCTTTCCAGAAGAACTCCACCTTTACCATCTTCCATAAGAGGAAGTTGTTTCTTTTGCTTATCCTCCAAAGAAATAAATTAATTAACTGAATATGAAGATTTTTTATAAAAATTAAAAAAAATAAATATCTTAATAAATAGAATAATTTTATTAAACTAATTTTTATTGTTTTTATGTTTATTTGTTAAAAAGTTCTACTAACAAAAGAAACAAAATTATTTATTCAATATATTTTTAATCATATGAGCATTGGAATAAAATTTTAATTGATTATTACAAAAATTATGTGCGTAATTGTGTAATTTATTAAATCTTTTATTATAAAAAAAATCATAAAATATTCGGTGTAATGTTATTTATTACTCCTTTTCTTTTAAATTAACTAAAATTTAATATTTTTTTACAAAAATTAAAGGGAATAATAAATATTTTAATAAATAGAGTAGTTTTATTAAACTAATTTATATCAATTATTTTGTTGATTAGGTAAAATATAAACCAACAAAAGCAAAAAAAAAATAATTTATTCATTATTTTTTAAAAAAGATCAGAATTGTTATGAAATTTTAATTGATTAGTGTAAAATTTTTGTGCGTAATCATGCGCTGAATTAGATTTTTCAATTTCAAATAACATATGACAAAATATTTAGTACAGTCTTATTTATTAGTTTTTTTTATTTTTACTTAACTGATAGACTGAAAAGAAAAACCAAGTCTTATTAACACGGCAGAATTCAATTTCACAACCTTTCAAAAATAGAGAAAGCAGCAAAAGACACTCGCCTTGAGCCCTTGACTGCTTACTCAGCAAAGTTTCTGTAATTCATCTTTTCGAAGACCCTCTTTCTAAAAAAAACTCCACCTTTACTATCCTCCATAAGAGGAAGTTGCTTCTTTTGCTTCTCCTCCAAAGAAGTAAGTTAATTAACTAAATATGAAGATTTTTTATAAAAATTAAAGAAAATAATAAATATCTTAATAAATAGAATAATTTTATTAAACTAATTTTTATTGTTTTTATGTTTATTTGTTAAAAAGTTCTGCTAACAAAAGAAACAAAATTATTTATTCAATATATTTTTAATCATATGAGCATTGGAATAAAATTTTAATTGATTATTACAAAAATTCTGTGCGTAATTGTGTAATTTATTAGATCTTTTATTATAAAAAAAATTATAAAATATTCAATGTAATGTTATTTATTACTCCTGTTCTTTTAAATGAACTAAAATTTAATATTTTTTTACAAAAATTAAAGGGAATAATAAATATTTTAATAAATAGAATAGTTTTATTAAACTAATTTATATCAGTTATTTTGTTGATTAGGTAAAATATAAACTAACAAAAGCAAAAAAAAAAATATTTATTCATTATTTTTTTAAAAAGATCAGAATTGTTATGAAATTTTAATTGATTAGTGTAAAATTGTTGTGCGTACTCGTGCGCTGAATTAGATTTTTCAATTTCAAACAACATATCACAAAATATTTAGTACAGTCTTATTTATTAGTTTTTTTTATTTTTACTTAACTGATAGACTGAAAAGAAAAACCAAGTCTTATTAACACGGCAGAATTCAATTTCAAAACCTTTCAAAAATAGAGAAAGCAGCAAAAGACACTCGCCTTGAGCCCTTGACTGCTTACTCAACAAAGTTTCTGCAATTCATCTTTTCGAAGACCCTCTTTCTAAAAAAACTCCACCTTTACCATCCTCCATAAGAGGAAGTTGCTTCTTTTGCTTCTCCTCCAAAGAAGTAAGTTAATTAACTGAATATGAAGATTTTTTATAAAAATTAAAGAAAATAATAAATATCTTAATAAATAGAATAATTTTATTAAACTAATTTTTATTGTTTTTACGTTTATTTGTTAAAAAGTTCTGCTAACAAAGGAAACACAATTATTTATTCAATATATTTTTAATCATATGAGCATTGGAATAAAATTTTAATTGATTATTACAAAAATTCTGTGCGTAATTGTGTAATTTATTAGATCTTTTACTATAAAAAAAAATATCATAAAATATTCAGTGTAATGTTATTTATTACTCCTTTTCTTTTAAATTAACCAAAATTTAATATTTTTTTACAAAAATTAAAGGGAATAATAAATATTTTAATAAATAGAATAGTTTTATTAAACTAATTTATATCAATTATTTTGTTGATTAGGTAAAATATAAACTAACAAAAGCAAGAAAAAAATATTTATTCATTTTTAAAAAAAAAATCAGAATTGTTATGAAATTTTAATTGATTAGTGTAAAATTTTTGTGTGTAATAGTGCACTGAATTAAAATTTTCAATTTCAAACAACATATCACAAAATATCTAGTACAGTCTTTTTTATTAGTTTATTTATTTTAATTAACTGATAGACTGAAAAAAAAAAAAAAAAACCAAGTCTTATTAACACAGCAGAATTCAATTTCACAACCTCTCAAAATTAGAGAAAGCAGCAAAAGACACTCGCCTTGATCCCTTGCCTGCTTACTCAGAAAAGTTTCTGCAATTTATCTTTTCGAAGACCCTCTTTCCAGAAGAACTCCACCTTTACCATCCTCCATAAGAGGAAGTTGCTTCTTTTGCTTCTCCTCCAAAGAAGTAAGTTAATTAACTAAATATGAAGATTTTTTATAAAAATTAAAGAAAATAATAAATATCGTAATAAATAGAATAATTTTGTTAAACTAATTTTTATTGTTTTTACGTTTATTTGTTAAAAAGTTCTGCTAACAAAATAAACAAAATTATTTATTCAATATATTTTTAAGCATATGAGCATTGGAATAAAATTTTAATTGATTATTACATAAATTCTGTGCGTAATTGTGTAATTTATTAGATCTTTTATTATAAAAAAAAACATCATAAAATATTTAGTATAATGTTATTTATTACTCCTGTTCTTTTAAATGAACTAAAATTTAATATTTTTTTACAAAAATTAAAGGGAATAATAAATATTTTAATAAATAGAATAGTTTTATTAAACTAATTTATATCAATTATTTTGTTGATTAGGTAAAATATAAACTAACAAAAGCAAAAAAAAATATTTATTCATTATTTTTTTAAAAAGATCAGAATTGTTATGAAATTTTAATTGATTAGTGTAAAATTTGTGCGTAATCATGCGCTGAATTAGATTTTTCAATTTCAAACAACATATCACAAAATATTTAGTACAATCTTATTTATTAATTTTTTTTATTTTTAATTAACTAATAGACTGAAAAGAAAAACCAAGTGTTATTAACACGGAAGAATTCAATTTCACAACCTCTCAAAATTAGAGAAAGCAGCAAAAGACACTCGCCTTGAGCCCTTGACTAGTTACTCAGCAAAGTTTCTGCAATTCATCTTTTCAAAGACCTTCTTTCCAGAAGAACTCCACCTTTACCATCCTCCATACCTCCATAAGAGGAAGTTGTTTCTTTTGCTTCTCCTCCAAAGAAGTAAGTTAATTAGTTGAATATGAAGATTTTTTATAAAAATTAAAGAAAATAATAAATATCTTAATAAATTGAATAATTTTATTAAACTAATTTTTATTGTTTTTATGTTTATTTGTTAAAAAGTTCTGCTAACAAAAGAAACAAAATTATTTATTCAATATATTTAATCATATGAGCATTGGAATAAAATTTTAATTGATTAATACAAAAATTCTATGCGTAATTATGCAATTTTTTAGATATTTTATTATAAAAAAAAACATCATAAAATATTCAGTGTAATGTTATTTATTACTCCTTTTCTTTTAAATGAACTAAAATTTAATATTTTTTGACAAAAATTAAAGGGAATAATAAATATTTTAATAAATAGAATAGTTTTATTGAACTAATTTATATCAATTATTTTGTTGATTAGCTAAAATATAAACTAACAAAAGCAAAAAAAAAATATTTATTCATTTTTTTAAAAGATCAGAATTGTTATGAAATTTTAATTGATTAGTGTAAAATTTTTGTGCGTAATAGTGCGCTGAATTAGATTTTTCAATTTCAAACAACATATCACAAAAGATTTAGTACAATCTTTTTTATTAGTTTTTTTATTTTTAATTAACTGATAGACTGAAAAAAAAAAAAAACCAAGTCTTATGAACACGGCAGAATTCAATTTCACAACCTCTCAAAATTAGAGGCATCGGATGTGTAAGACCTTGGGATAGAGGCATCGGATAACTGTGGCCATAGGGCGCGGTAAGCGTGGATAAAAGTAAAAGAAATTGTGAATCTATGGAATATAATATGTGTAAAGATGAGAACATGCTTTATATGACACTGTGATATGTAATGCCATGATGTTTTCTTTAATCGTGATAAGATGTGTTTTGTGATGAATATGTGTTATGTATGAGTGGTAGGATAGAGACTCACCCTTACACAACATTTTCAGGAAACCAGGATGAATAGTACCAGGTTCACAGTGCATGGATGGATGATAACTGCTATAGGACTTAGTTATTTTGAGTTATGTAATGAATATTTTTAGTTCTATAGCATTCTTTTGAAACAGTTGTAAAACTACTATTTCTTTTTGTTGCTAATGAAAACTTTAGAATCTTTGTTTTTCTAAAGTACTTATGAATTAATGAAATTTTACTCAATGAAACTTATATCATTTCATTGTTTCTTTCTCATTAGAGAGTTTTTAAAAGAAAAATTTATTTTACCGTTTAAATATTTATAAAAATTTATCGTATATTGAGGAAAGAAATAATAGTGTTATAGCAACAGCAAACACGAAGACCTATAAGTTTAGGAAAGCATGACAAGCTTTGAAAGATAACATGTTATGCAATGAGAAGTGTGAGGCTTGAGGCGTGACAAGCACACAAGCCATTAAGAAGCAATAAGCACAAGAAGCAATGGGGTGGAGTAGACACAAAGACCTTTCAAAAGATTTATGAGATGGAACCAATAGAATGATCTTTGAACTAGAAGTCAATGGTATCGTCAATAGGAAGTGGGCATAAGGACTCGAACAACATGAAATTAGCAAGCACAATGATGTATTGAGCTAGAACTATGGGTAGCTGAGAGATCAAGATCATTACTAAACAACATAAGATACAATTCTAATTGAATTAATTGATGCATGATTATGCCAACAATTCAAGATGTCAAGATGATGCAAAATGAATATTAACAAATTGTTTTTATTTTGAAATAGTTTAAAGCTTATCATATTTACAAAGTCATGCACCTTATAAATCAAATATGAGAAGTTACTATGATGTGCAAAGTGATGCAAAACAAATTATTTTCATGTTTGGATAGTTTGAAGCCTACCATCCTTACAAAGTTACGCACCCTATGAATCAAATATGAGTAAGAACTCGTGATTTCTTTGCCTGGTTTGTGACTAAATACTTGGCCAATATGCTTCCAGATTAGCTTCTACTAATTTTATGTGAGCTGAAATGATGATATGTTTGATTTGCCATATTGTATGTATCAAGATTTCAATGAGCTTACTATGCATCTCAAGACAAATCAAAATAATTGCAGCATTATTTTGCTTTTGTTTGGATGCATGTTCTCTTTCAATATACGTTTATCAAAATGCAAAGTAAATTAATGATAGAACAAAGAAAATCAACAATTTATTTAAGAGAGATGAAACACAACGTAAAGAAGGCTAATGTATGGTGCATGAGAATGGAATGTACATAGTCTAAAGTTGATAGAATCAAACTGTAACACGAGTGATGGTAATGTTACTTGAGTAATGTTTTTTTTTTAAAAATGAAACAATGCTAGTAACATATGTTAGTAACCTTGACCACTTATTAACAAGCTGCACAGAAAATAAATTGACCAAATTAGAAGTCTTAGATACATCTTCAATTGTCTGTCTTTTTGCCCCAATTTGCATTCATGTCATTTCATTCTTTTCATCTTAAAGTCATCAATTGTCCCGATTTGGAAAGATTGGAACACCATTTATTCCAATATAGGGTCTAAAACTTATCAATTGCCCTTGTTTGAATATACATCATGTCATTTGTCCCAGTTTATGATTCTTTTTGACAAATTTTTTTCTCCATTCCATGAAACCTTTTTTCCCATTTTACATTCATGTCATTTCATTCTTTTCATCTCAAAATCATCAATTGGCTTGATTTGAAAAGCTTGGAACACCATTTATGCCAATCTAGGGTCTGAAACCCATGTTTGAATATACATTATGCCAACTGTCCAAATTTAAGAATTTCAGCACATCAATTAATCTAACTTAAGCTTCTATCATGCTTTTCATTTGAATTTATGATCCCTTTCGGCAACTTTTTGTTTCATTTTTATTCTCTTTTTTTATATATATTTTTCAAATCTAGCAATCAAATCTCTCTTTTTCTTTTGCCCTAGATTTTGGCTAGGTTGCTCGTTTGAGCTTTCAACCTAACGAACATCTTTCTTTTCTTTTCATTTCATTTATGATCCCTTTCAGTAACTCTTATTTTTATTTCATGAAACTTTTTCTTTTCTTTTTTATTTTTCAAATCTAGCAATCAAATCTCTCTTTTTTCTTTTGCCTTAACTTTTGCCTAGGTTGCTCTTTTGAGTTTTCAACCTAGCGAACATCTTTTTTTTTTCTTTTCTTTTCATTCGCATTTATGACCCTTTTCGGTAAATTTTTTTGTTTTTATTTCATGAAACCTTTTTTCTTTTTCTTTTTCTTTTTTGGTATTTTCAAATCTAACAATCAAATCTTTCTTTTTCCTTTTGCCCATCTTTTTTTCTTTCTTTTTGTTTTCTTTTTCTTTTTCTTGCATCTTTGTTTTTCTTTTTAAAGAGATCTCAACCATCATATTTGTGAGAAGTAAAGTCTAATCAGGAAATCCTTACAATATAATATATTCAATCATTTGATGTCCAAGTGGGGTCTAATTCATGAGTATGATCACATTATTCATTTTGAAACCTTGTTCCCATTTGTCCTCTTTAGAACAAGATTTTGTCTTCCTTGGAAAAAGTTATCTTAATTCTACACAAAGTAGCTCCAGTTATGTGTGTACAAAATTACGATACTGATGCATTTATTCTTCGTTGGTTCAAACCTCTTTCTTTCTCCCAAAATAATTGCCCCAATTGCAATCCAATCTCTGTGACAGTTCATTTCACCAATATTCATATATCAAAAGAAAGCTTCAAATACATGCATTTTTCTCATTTGCTTGAATAATGAGATAGACAAAGTTACTTGGTATAATACTGCCATTATTGCATTGTTTGGACTTAGAAAAGGGAGGATGAATGAAAGATGTTGAAATATGTCAAGGGATATAAATTATGGAGAGAGTGAACTTAAAAATGAAAAAAAATGGGTATAGAAATAAAATTTGAAATGTATTTTAACATTCAGATAAAAAGGAAACATGTTAGTTCAAATTCTAAAATATAATGGAGAATAATTGCAAAATTATTTTGAACTTGAATTAAAAATCAAAGGAAGATTGATGGTTTCTCAATTGTTGAATTTTTATTTGGCAAATAAGCATAGAAAAATGTCTTCCTTAGAGCATAGACATTCCATTTAGGACTCAGCTCAAATTCTTGGAGAAGTGTCAAATACATTACCTCAAACACCTTCCAATCACAACTTTTATATTATCCAATTTGATCAACTTCTATTGTTCTTCATCAATCATCATTACTTTTGATGTACCTTTACGCTGAAATTTTCTTGTAATTTGGTAAGAATGAGATGTAAAAGGAATTTTTTTTAATACTATCTGCTATTGGTAAGTCTCCATGAGTATGAAGTGTCTTAGAATTGTGGGATAATATTAAAGTAAAGGACACATGGTGAAATGAAGTGGTAATGGAGGATAAGTCTTATGGATGGGAGGGTGTGGTTGGAGAGTTGTTGTTTTTAAAGTTAACAACTATTGTAAGAGTATAGGCTGAAATGGTATCCTATGTTTGGAAAAAAAGTCTCAATAAGATATATGATTTATTGCAAAGGTCTATTATGGTGCAAAGATGGTAATATAGGTAATGACGTAAAGCTGAACAGACATTGGAGAGATATATAAAAAGAACCAATTTTCTCTCTTCTTTAGAAATCGTCGTGTCTCTAAAATCCTGGTCATTTTTCCTTTTGATTAGTTGATGATAAATCTATAATAAGGCCCTCTTATATTCACATTTGACCTTTATTTTATTTGGGTTTTACACTAATTTATATATTAATTGTGCAGTTTGGTATAAAGAGGCTGCAAGTGGACTTTGGGTGCATTCTAGGCCCAATTTGAAGGAAGATTAGAGCTTCGCAGCAGTCAGCACGCCCAGACCCATTCAATAAGCACGGGGTGCTTCGAGCCCATGCACAGTCGTGCTTAAGGCCTTGCACGGCCATGCTCATCTACGGGAAGCCCAATTATGAAGAGTTTATAGGGTTTTCAAACCCTATAAAAGGGAAGATCTTGGATACACCGTTTTGACATCTTGGCTTTTGCTCTGGGATACGTCTTCCATCTCGTCTCTCTTGTACGGGATTCTTGGCATATGCTTGGCCAGACTTGGAGCTTCAAGTGACTGTACTTGAAGATTGAGAGCTCATCACACTCTAGTTTTTCTATTTCTTTTCTTTAGGCTTTATTCATGAATGTTTTAGTTCCTTTCTTACTACATGAGTAACTAAGTCCATAGCTAGGGCTATGGGAACTATTGTTTATGAATTTATGGGATTTTGATGTTTGAATCTTAATTTGATTTCTGTTATGTGATTAAATTTTATCGTATTGCGCTTCTTTCTTAATCCTAATTAACTATATCGTCAGGCGACCGTACCTCGGTTAATTAATAGATCTATAGGGTAAAACGAGACAAAGGATTAGGTGGACCAAACTAATCTTTCTCTTCTAATCGTTATTAAATTAACAAGTTTATAGGTTCCTTAAGCTTTCTTAAATTGATGTCTTGCAGACCATTAGGGATGTTAATTTAGAGAAAAGAATATTAATATTGCATGACCATTAGGTATTAATAGTATTCGTATGAATGATTGGTAATCACAAGGAAATCGGATTTAGAGTTAAATAGAAAAATAACATAAAGGATTGAATGAGAAAACCCATACGCCCTAGGTTCCTCTCTAATAAGTTTAACCAAGACGTGCATTGTATTCCTTGCTCTTAGTTTTATAATTGATTTTATAAATTCTTGTTTTTATTTAATCTCGTATCTTTGAAGCTTAAACAATTGAATTAGAAAATTCTTAGTAATTGAAAAACAATCCTTGTAGGACGATATTTTGGGAACTTAATTTAAGAACCATTTATTACTTCTCGATGGGTACACTTGGCTTCTAAACATGTTTTTGGCGCCGTTGCCGGGGATTGCTTTTTCAATATTAAGAAAATCTCAAATTTAATTGATGTGAGCAATTTGTGTTTTCCTTTATTTTAATTCTGTTTTGTTTATTGTTAAATTTTTTATTTTTTTATAATTTTCGTATTTGTTTTATTTTAATTTTTTTCCATAGTTTCTTTTAATGTATGCTCACTCGTTCTAAGTGCTTTACAATTTGTTTATTTGATCCGAAAATTGAGAGAACAACGCATAGACAAATGAAAAAAAGTGAGAGAGCAAAGAATGGCAAAAGGAAGGAGATCAATCCAAGATTATATGACACCCACTGCTAGAGGCACTCCGGGAAGCATTGCGGCCCCTAATGTGGAGGCAAACAATTTTGAATTGAAACCAATTTGACAAAGTTCCTCCGATTAACAGATACCATCAAATACAATGGAGTCTCTAACGATGTTATTTGACTCTGTCTTTTCCCATTCTCGGTATCTAAAAAGGTGAATGCTTGGTTCGCCTCACTCCCAGCCAATTCTATCACAACTTGGGAGGATCTCACTCAACAATTCTTGGGAAAGTACTTTCCCTCATCATGGTCCTTTAAGCTTATGACGGAGATATGTTTCTTCCAATAATATGAAGCAGAATCTTTATTCAAAGCATGGGAGCGATTTGGAGAGCTTTTGAGGAGATGTCCTCATCATGATTTCCTGACATGGAGACCGGTGAAAATCTTTTACAGTGGCCTATCAATCACTACCAGGGCTACAATTGATGCCGCAGCAGGAGGGTCCCTCATAAGAAAAGATCCAGATGATTCATACAAGCTCATAGATGAGATGGCATCTTCTAGCTTTCAGTGGCACACTGCTGACTCTTAAAACATCAAGAGGAAAGAGACTGCCCCAATCCATCAAGTAGAGAGCAGTAATCCACTAATTAACCAAATGGCAGCCCTTGCAATGCAACTAGAATCTTTAATGAAGGCCCAAGACCAGTCTGTAAGAGCTTCTGTAAGCCCAAAATTTAAGCAAGAGGAGGCAAACTTCATGGGTAATCACAGTTCAGGGTGGAGGAGTAATCCTCCTAACTCATGGGGGAATGGCTTTAGAAGTCAAAATTCAAGTGTTTATCGCCCTCCCTATATGCAAAATCAAGGAGCAAGACCAGAAGGGAAAGAAGCCCTCATATCCCAGTCCAACTTTAAAGATCAGATTATGCAATATGTGTATTACTCTGATAAGAGAATGACAGAGCTTGAATCCAAGTTGGACCAACATATTGAGAGAATTGATAAGAGGTTCGTAGAGGTTAAATCTGAAATACAAGCCAGCTCTTCTAAGATGAGTGCACAATTGGAGCAGATTATGAACCTTCTGAGTCAGAGAGTGATGGGAACATTGCCATCTCAGCTTGAACCTAATCCAAGGGAGCAATGCAATGCCATCACCCTTAGAAGTGGGAAGAAACTACAAGAATTGCAGAACAGAGGCACATGCACGCCCGTGCTTACTGATGAGCACGCCCCTGCTGAAATAGAAGCACGACCGTGCTTATACAAGCACGCCCATGACAGTGATCAAAGCACGGCCGTGCATTCACTATGAGCAAGACCGTGTTTCAAGCGAGGAGCCTGAAAAAGAAAAGAAGGAAGAGCCTCTTGTTCAACCAAGGCCCTATGAGCCTAAGATACCTTTCCCACAGCGGCTGCAAGGTCACCTTCCTTATGATGAAGAGTTCCACAAGTTCTCAGACTTATTGGGCAAAGTGCACATCAACATGCCTTTCATTGATGCTATCTCTAAAATGCCCAAATATGCTAAATTTTTAAAGGAGATTTTGACCAATAAAAGAAAGTTGAAAGCACATGAAACTGTGAAGCTCAACCAGGAGTGCTCAGCTACAGTCCTTAAAAAGCTTCCACCTAAGCTTAAGGACCTAGGGAGTTTTACTATTCCTTGCACAATTGGAAAAACTCATATTGATAAAGCTTTATGTGATTTAGGAGCAAGTATTAATCTTATGCCTTATTCTATTTTCAGGAAGCTTGGAATGCATAAACCTAAGCCGACCTCCATGTCACTTCAGCTGGCAGATAGGTCGATCACATACCCCAAAGGCATAATAGAGAACGTACTTGTAAAAGTTGGAGAGTTTATATTTCCTGCTGACTTTGTGGTACTTGACATGGAGGAAGATGATGATGTCCCCATCATACTAGAAAGATTGTTCTTGACCACTGCTAGGGCCATCATAGATGTACAAGAAGGGAAGCTCACACTGAGGCTAGATGATGAGGAAGTTGTACTTCAAGTTTTCAATTCTTTCAAGTACCCTTCTAGCCAAGAGTCTTGTCACTTTGCGAGCAGTGTGGATGTTGCTTCTCCTCCTCCAATTTATATGAAGCATGGAACCACAAGGAGAAGGCCAAGGAGGAAGCAATATAAGAAGAAGAAAAGACAAAAGCTTAAACCATCCATTAATAAGCCTCCTAATTTAGAGCTTAAATTTTCTTCTATTTATTCTAATCCTCATCTTATGAATAAATTTTCTAATGTAATAGGTGTTGAGGAGGAAAAGCTGTTGGAAAGACGATTACATACTAAGTGAGTCACCTCTGAGACTCATGCCTTCTTCCCACCTTGATTTAACAGGAACGTCAGGCTCGTCACGTTAAACAAGCACTCCTAGGAGGCAAACTGTGACTTTTATTTTATTTAAATTTTATTTCATTTTATTTATTTTAATTTTTCTATTGTTATTTTATTTTCAGAATAAAGAATAAGCATATTAAAAGACTGCAAGAATTGAGTTGATTGTTCTCGCACACACTTTTGAGCTCTGATCTAAAAGCACGCCCGTGCTCGTACCATACGCGGCTGTGCATTAAGTCGCAAGGGCATGCTTACATTTTCAGCATGGCGGTGCTCCCGTACCCAAAGCTGTCGCGTCAAGAATTATCAGGGAACCTCTTTCTTTTTTATTCAATTGGCCTCTTTGCATGCTTTTAATTTGATTGCTTTTAAACATTAAGGACAATATTTTGTTTTAAGTTTGGGGGAGTAGTTCCTAATTATGATTGTTATTGCATGTTCTATTGAGTGAAGTGTCTTTGCTATTTTTTTTTTTATGATAATTTAAAACTTTTTCCCTCACAGAACCTAATTTTTCCAGATAGAAGAGCAAGTTGAGTGATTATTATTGGCATTATACTTTCATTTGGAAACTAATAATTAGTTAAGTTCCTTACTTTTATGCTCTACATTAAATTTTAACCCATAGATGGGAGTTTTGAGCCTTAAAGGAGATTTTTATCTTAATTTAATTAATTGTACCCCTTTCCTCATTGTTTTGTGTGCTTATCTACTTAAGATTTGTGCTCTAGAACTTGACTTGGAACTGACTTAAGATTTCTCTTTTTAATTGCATGTTTTTAATATGATTGGAGGATAATAGAATTTTTATTCTTGGCCTTCAGCATATTTGAGATACAACTAGTTGCCCACTTTGAGCTTTATTAATTTTCTTGGTCCTTTGCATTAAATTTATAAAAATACTTTGATGACCTTGAGTTTATGAATGAAGCAATTGAGTTGTTGAATTGTTTGATAAATTCTCCTCTATATCTCTCATGTGCAAAAAGAAAGAAAGAAAGTATGAAAAGGAAAATGAAAAAGAGAAAAAAAAAGAAAAAAGAAAAAAGATTATATATGATTGAAAGGAGAGAGGAGTAAAGATGTTGTTTATATACAAAAATATAAAAAAATTTACCCCAAGAGGTTCATTTGTAAACTTAGGAGATGTTTATAATTTTTATAATTTATTACCCTTCGTATATTCCCTTCCTTTCATTTATCTCACCTCAATTATTATAACCCCTTGGCACATTATAACCTGAAAAAGACCTCATGATTTTTACTTGCATTTAATTGATTTAGTGGAGAGTCAGTTTATAGTCAAGCCTATGGTAGTACACTCTTCTTTAGAAGAACTGAGTGATATCTTATTTTGTCCCTTAGTGAGAGAGGAAAGTAGAGTACCTCAATTTGATGTTTGAGTGAAAAGTATGGAAATATAAGATTCTAATTAGGAATCCTTTTTAATTGCTTATGCTCGGTGATATTACTCTTGTTGCTCTTTTTATCTCCTCATCTCGGGTTCCTTGTATGGTATTATATTTTATGTTATTATGTTACTCTTAACCAGCACTTTGCTTGAGGACAAGCAAATAGATAAGTATGGGGGAGTTGATAAGTCTGTAATAAGGCCCTCTTTTACAGCCCATATATTCACATTTGACCTTTATTTTATTTGGGTTTTACACTAATTTATATATTAATTGTGCAGTTTGGTATAAAGAGGCCACAAGTGGATTTTGGGTGCATTATAGGCCCAAATTGATGGAAAATTAGAGCTTAGTAGCAGTCAGCACACCCAGACCCATTCAATAAGCACGGGGGTGCTTCGAGCCCACGCACGGTCGTGCTTAAGGCCTTCCACGGCCATGCTCATCTACGGGAAGCCCAATTATGAAGAGTTTTTAGATTTTTCAAACCTTATAAAAGGGAAGATCTTGGATACACCGTTTTGACATCTTGGCTTTTGCTCTGGGATACATCTTCCATCTCGTCTCTCTTGCACGGGATTCTTGGCATATGCTTGGCCAGACTTGGAGCTTCAAGTGACTGTACTTGAAGATTGGGAACTCATCACACTCTAGTTTTTCTATTTCTTTTCTTTATGGCTTTATTCATGAATGTTTTAGTTCCTTTCTTTCTACATGAGTAACTAAGTCCGTAGCTAGGGCTATGGGAACTATTGTTTATGAATTTATGGGATTTTGATGTTTGAATCTTAATTTGATTTCTGTTATATGATTAAATTTTATCCTATTGCGCTTCTTTCTTAATCCTAATTAATTATATCGTCAGGCGACCGTACCTCGGTTAATTAATAGATCTATAGGGTAAAACGAGACAAAGGATTAGGTGGACCAAACCAATCTTTCTCTTCTAATCGTTATTAAATTAACAAGCTTATAGGTTCCTTAAGCTCTCTTAAATTGATGTCTTGCATGACCATTGGGGATGTTAATTTAGAGAAAAAAATATTAATATTGCATGACCATTAGGTATTAATAGTATTCGTATGAATGATTGGTAATCACAAGGAAATCAGATTTAGAGTTAAATAGAAAAATAACATAAAGGATTGAATGAGAAAACCCATACGCCCTAGGTTCCTCTCTGATAAGTTTAACCAAGACGTGCATTGTATTCCTTGCTCTTAGTTTTATAATTGATTTTATAAATTCTTGTTTTTATTTAATCTCGTATCTTTGAAGCTTAAACAATTGAATTAGGAAATTCTTAGTAATTGAAAAACAATCCTTGTGGGATGATATTTCGGGAACTTAATTTAAGAACCCTTTATTACTTCTCGATGGGTACACTTGCCCTTCGAACAGTTGATATCCCTCTTCATCTCTTAGTTGTGGTATTTTAACTCATTCATAATGTCCAATTAGGAACATGCGATGTAAGGATTTAAGACTTGAAATTGATATATATATATATATATATATATATATATATATTTACAAAAGATAGAAATTGGTGGTGAAAAGAATTATTTATTTTTTATTTAAAGAAGTTCTCCAAATTCAAACACTAGAAGTATGCTTCCTCTTAGGCCAGAAAGTGGTTGACTCTCATTCTAAGGGAGTATTCAAGGAGCGTAACCCTTCCTTTAAGTCCTATGAGTCATTTTCAAGGAGTTTCTGTAATGGCAATGACCGATACTCGGACCTGACAATCCTACTATTTAGTCACAAGCCACCAACAACAATTCAGCCCAGCCAAAATTTTAGAAACCCATTCAAAGTAAAGTACCATTTCACATAAGAACGGAGCAACCATGCAAGGGAGAGAGAGTTTCCAAACTTAACAATCTTTAGCAACCTTCAAACACTTCTACAATCAGTCCCACACCTATCTCTTGAACTCCACCAAGTTGAATCATCCATCAACTTACCATAAAAGTCCTAAAGTAGACAATAAACCTCACAAAATCCACAAAGCAATCAACTTTCTTGATAGAAGCCTTGATAACATGGAAAAGGAGACCAAAGGAGGTGGAAGATCACCTTCAAGAGGAGGAAAAGCGAAAGAGAAGGAGAGAAAGAGGACTTTCCAAAGATCAAGCCAAGATCAACCAAAAATCAAGTAAGGGAGTACTATTTCATAAATTAAGTGAATACTTTGCTAAATGAACTTTTGAGTAAAAAGGGATCCTTTAACACTTTTTGTATGATAAAAATTTCGTGGTCTTGGTATACATATGAAAGAAAAATTGATTGGAAAAAGAATACATAAGAAAACACTAAAATAGCAAAAATAGGAAGTTTTGTAGAAAAATCAAAATTAATTGTAAAACAATACTTTAATGGAATTTTGTTAATGACTTTATTTGATATATGTTATTTTCATGAAACTATGATATATTCATGTGGGTTTAGGCTTTGGAATTGATTAGATAGACTTTGGAAATTTTCTACGAAATTGCATATTTTTTGTCATGGATAAATATGGGTTTTCTGTAAAATTTGTTTCTAAGGGTGTATTCTGAAAAGTATTTTTAGGACATTATTGAAGATTTTCGTATGAAACTTTAATAAGAAATGGACTAAATTTGGAAATTTACTATGAGGAGGATGTATGGAACCTTGAACATATTTGGAACCTCTGGACTATATGAGAAATATGATGAAAACAAAGATATAAGAATAAATTTGAAAGATTGAACCTTGACATGTGATGGACTACGATTTTGGACCAAAATATACCTTAAAAGTCCAAGACGCTTGACCACATATGTGGTAGAACCAAGAGAATATCTTAGAACTTGTGGAGACATGATTCAAGACCCATAAGCTCATTAGAAACGTTATGGACTATCTAAGAATTACCAAAGAAATTGAGAAAAGGACCTTTTTACAATTAACATAAAGTAAAAGAACTAAACTGCAAATAATGTAACATATGAGAAAACCTTTGCAAAAATTTTTTTTAGTATTTTATTCATGTGTATAGTTCTATTTTGAAATTTTTCCACTGGTTTTAATTTTTTTTTATTTAAATTGAATTATTTATGATTTTTCTAAGTTTCTGCTACATGAAAAATAGTATTCTGGGAGCAGTGTGCCTTGATTCAATTTTGTTTTAATATCTTTGTGTGGCGTTATTTTATGTATATTTTTTTTATAGAAAGAGACTTATTAATGGAACTTTTATCGCTAGTTTCATTTGATTTAGATTTGAAACAAAATAGATATGAATTTTTGAATATTATGATGTGTATGAATGATTTCCTGAAAACAACGCATTATAAATTCTCTTCGTCTTAAGTTCTATGGACAATATTATTTTATTTATATTTTTTTACAAAATTATACTTCATAAGTAAAATATTTGCTCTGAGTTTACAGAAATTGAAGTTAAAATTAAATACTTATAATTTTCTCAATATGTTGTTGTGTGATAGTAACAATTTGTGCATGCTATTGAGAAACCTATTTTCATTTTAAAATGTATATGTGTCATTATTTTATTATTATTTTTGTATGAAAATAGAGACTATAAGGGAAATATCCACACTAGTTTGATGAATTTTGGGCTTAAAATAAAATAGTTATGACTTTTCTATTTGACTGATTCTATGAAGTATGTTACTAAGAGTGACAGAGAATGTTTTGGACTTGTTATGGAATCTGGAAGTCATAAATTTTTAATTATATTTTTATATGAAACTAGATGACAAAAGTGAAAGAATGACACTGATTTCATGAGCTTTGATGATGAATTGAATAACTTATGATTTTTCTAATATTTGTTGTTAAATTGTGCTTCTATGACATGAACGCACGAATTGATGTCTGGGAATAGTTTATTTTGGAAGTATTTCTACATGAAAATAGACATGTTAATGAGAATAATCTCACTAGTCTTATCTATTTTGAATGAGAATTGAATTTATTATGAATTTTACAATATGCTGGCCGTTTGGTGAAATGATCTGAGAACATGTAATTGAAACTTGATTAATTCTTTTGAAGCTTCTGTATTTTTACTATAATTTTATATTATAGTAGACATTTAGAGGAAGAAAACCTTGGTGATTTAATGATTTTTGGACTTGTATCGAATTAGTTATGAATTTTACAAGTTAGTTCATGAAATTTGAAAAATTTTAATTGTTAGCCATGTCCATGTAATTGATTGTTCTCTTGAAATAGAGATGTTATAATGTGCCTGTTGGACGATTAATGGCTATGATATTATTTGTATTTGTGATTGTGAAAGAGGTTGAATACACCACGGTACAGGCGAGGAGCAAATAGTGGTTGTTTGACCATAGGGGATAGGAGAGTGCCCAAGACTTACAAGGGACCAAGTCTAGCTAACTTGTGTCGTAGGCAGTGGAAACTTTGCTAGCCTATCCTGACGGACACTAAAGCATACCAAGATTGGTTCGAGTGTGGGCTGTTGGTAGTGATCATAAAATGAAAATTATGAACTTATGTTCTGTTTTCGGTAAAGGGAGAAGAGGTACCTATGACATTAGCCAAATTGCAGACATAAAACTCTCAATCTCAACCTGAAAATAAAATGTTGGATAATTAATTAATTACTCCATGGAGAATTCATGGAAAAAAGACATTGAATGATTGTTGCTTGATGCTTGAATGTTGTTTTGTTCATTGCACAAGTATGGGGATGCTTGATATCATTAATGCCTAAATGATGTTTTGTTCATTTAAGCATATGTATTGCCTTGTATTATTGTTTATGAATGTTTGTACTCACACCTCTTCTTTGTTTTGTGTCTTTTGACAATGTTATGGGTACAGAATAACTCTCCTCTAATTGGACCAAAGGAGTAGGGGATGAGCTAACTAGGGAGTAGCATAGGATTGTTGCAACTAGTTATATGTTTAGTGATTTGTTTTTAAAGGTCACTATGTAGACCTTCATTTCTTTTATGATGTAATTAATTGAATCGCAAGACGAAACTTAGAAGGTTTGTAACCTATTGAGCACTATAAGATTAGGCCATTGTATGATATTAGTGCTTTTGTGTAAAAGAGTTAGTTGATGCTTTAGACATAATTGACTCTTATATATGTTATGAAAAAAAAAACTTGGTATTTTCCTAAGAAGTATCAGCTAATGGAGATTGAACTATTAGGAATAGGGATGTCTCACTTGGACCAAATGAGATTTTTTTTAAAACATGAGTGCATAGGATTATTCAACCTGGTTTATGGATACCACTATCATTCTTGAGTATTGAGAGATTTGCTCTTAATATATTTTACAGTGACACGAGGTCACATCTTGGATCTTGATTCTTCATGTACCTGATAGACAATAATTAATAAAGATTCTAGTCATACTCTTATTACTAATAATTACTCATGAGATTTTGTTTTCTTCATCTACCCATAGTTAGAAAATCATAATCTTAGTAAGTACCACTTGAATAATATAGGCATAACATGTATTGACATAACTGTACAAGTGGACTTTCATCTTTTTTACCTGCTCATGAGCCAATTACTAATAATATGAGATACAACATGCGATTTATCACTTCAACTAGAACTCTTTTAGGGACAAACCTACAAAGTTCACATTCATTACCTGCATGCATTGAAGAACCAATTTCCTGCCTATTTAATTCCATCCAAATAAAAGTAAGAAGATAACTAATAACATAAACTTGGTCATATAAATAATCCCGTAATTATCCAAAGTAACTGTAAATTATCCAAGAATCTTAAAACACAATCCATGACCATCAGAGTACCAAAACAAAATATAAAGTACTGAATTCTCCACCATACAACAAGTGAAGTCCTCTAGCAGCGGACAACAAAAGAAATGACTGTTTAGCAGTCATCACTCCTTGGAAGGTTCCTTTTCTATCGCCTTGGTATCCAAAGGATCCTCTTCAAATTAAGCTCAACATGGAGAATAAGATAGAGAAAGGCCATCCTCAAGATCTTTGAATACTAAAAGAAAATGTCCAACACCAAAACATATTTCAACAAAGAAAAGAAGGAGTGAGATATATTTCCAAGTAAATATCTTTCAGAAAAGAAACAAAACAAAGTAAGAGCATGCGTCACATTAACACCATTATAACTTTTACAATGTAACAAAATGTAAGTCTAATTACATGATGCATGATTAATGCAAATGATAACTCTTGGTTTGGCAAAATCTCATTTTCATGCTTATGCGACTCTGGATCCATAACAATCCTATTGTTTGGAAGTTGTTGGAAGTTTCACTAGTCGGCCTATATTTCGCATGTATGGTGGGGACTCAAATCTCCACCGACCGATCTAGCTCAACCAACAAGATAAGCCTCAGGAGAAAGTCAGGATAAAGGAGCATCACGTGGAGACCAGAGTTCCAGGGCCTAGGACACTCATAGGGCTATTGGTAAGTCACCCAACTCCATTAAATCTCCTAGACGTCGAGGTCCCTATCTTTCACCAACAGCAGTTATAAAATAACCTCGCGACTTCCTTCCTAGGGGAGTGAGAATTAGCACACATTTGCCTTCTAAATAGTCATGCACACTTTCGAAGTTTCACTCCCTTAATCACGCACACAGGTGTTGGCCAAATTTACAATTTCTCATGATTTCATCAACTATTCAGAACCACATATATATAGAGAATTGGCAAGTACTTATATTTGTGCCTCAATGCACTTTCTTTAAGTATTCCAAGCTCACTAGCTTCATCTCTTTCCTTGAGTTCCAATCATTAACCTCTAGAGTTACACTACTCACGTACTTTCAAAAAGAAAGAAAACAAAGTTTTCACAAAGGTTTACTTTTAGTCATTATATTTAATTATTGAACTCAAGGTCGGAGTTGAAACCATGGCCAAACTCCTTAGAGCGCATATACTTACATACCAATTTACTTAGCATATCATCACGCATTTCCCACCCTCAAAGGGCTTAAGTTCACAAATGGTGCCCACTCAGCCTGCATATGCCTATATGCATATTCTTAGTGCTTTACACAACACATGCGCTAAACTATATATTTTCAAAGAGCACAACATAGAAGATATCCTGTTCAAATACACCAGACATATTACTCATATTGGACATATCAATAAAGCATTCCGTTCAATTGATCTTTGGTTTTTGGCAAGCTTTGAGTAAATAGTTCACTTAAAATAATTCACAATTTTTACATAATAGTATTTACTCAAACATCAAGTGTAAAATAATTCTCAATCAAACATCAAAATTTGTCAAAATCAAAATATACTTATAATTATATTTTAAAACATCAAAAGTCTCAAGTAAATATTCAAAAATGTCAACATGTAATTCAAACAGCACATTTCTCCTAATACATATGTTCTAGACCTCAGGGTTAAGGGACAACCCTCTTTGATTTATTTCCTTTCTTACTGTTTACTTGAAATACCTCCTCCCCCTTACCTTGCGAATGAGGTAGTCCGCAGGCTCTTTTTCTTGGACTTTCCGATGTCCAAATTTGCAGTTTCTTGGTTTGTTGCGTTCCTAGTTCAATGTTTGTAAAATTAAGTGTAACGAACTCAAATGAAGTCCAAATCACGATTCGCAAATTTTATTAGAAAGCTAAGATCCTAAGGGTAAAAATAAACTTTTAAAAATTAAGTTTTCATTCACAGGAAAGTGCAGAAAAATCAAACTTCACTGCTGTTCACACAGGTTTTTCAGCTTCGCACTATTTTTGTAATTCATTTCGTAAGGTATTCAAACGAAGTCCAAAATTAACATAAAAATATGCGTTGGAAAGATATTTTCATGTAGTTTATGAAAAGAAATTTTTTTGGTTGAAAAAACTCTGTATAGAGGGTGTAAAAATTATTTCTTTATACTATTTCTACAGAAAACGTAAAAATGAAGGTCCTCACGTATTCTAGGTGATTAAGGGGGCAAACGATATGGATTTGAGCTCAAGATACACCGTTAGAAAGATAATTCTGCAAGGACCACAGAGGAATGTTGCATGTCAGGTTTTGGAGATCACAGAATTGAGAAAAATAGTCTCCTTTGCTGCTGAAACGCAGAACAATGAGTGATCTCACCATTTTCACTATAACTTGTGATTTTGATGTCCGTTTTGAGTAAAACCATTTGCGTTTGAAAGATTTTTCACTGTGCAATCCAAATATGCAGAGGTTAGGCAAAAAACAAATACGTTCAGATGGTCAAAATTGACCCACACAGTGGCTGGACACTGTTACTTTTATAACTGCTGTTGCACTGAAAGTAAACTAACTAACAAGTGTACTAGTGTTGTTGTAGCAAGTTATTAAAAAAATCTTAGAATCAAATTGAGTTCCAAGTATCGTCCTTAGGGAATAAAGTTCTCAATTACCACTTCACAAGATCACAATTAGTTGAGCTTTACAAATTTCAGATGGATTTGGAATGAATGTATCAAAAACGAAATTAGAAAGTAAAACAGAACAGTTAGTACAAAAGTATATAGTAAACAGATGTAGAAAGAGTAGTTAGGAAATTGTTTCACCAAAACTTCAACATTGAATTAATAAAGTTTTGAACTTTCAAGCATTTAGATGGAATGACAATCAGTTTCACGTTATATTAATCAAAGGACAATCCATTGCCTCAATGAATCTAGCATCTAATCAAATCACTCTAATCCCTTAGATCTAATCCAATCAAATGCTGCATTAAGTTTGAGAAACCAAAAGATTCAAAGATTAAGATATCTTATCCCTAAGAAACCAATAACCTTGGCAATTAATTCAGATTTGAGAAATAAATTCAATTCCCATTGATAAGAGTTCCTCTATGATTAGTTGATCAAATTTCCATTCAATCACTACTTTAACAGCAGAATCAATCACTCAATCTAATCCAAAACTCAAAGTTCAGATCCAAAATCAATTCAACATTTCCATTTCAGATTCATAGTTCCTAACCACAAAGAGTTTAAGTAAACATTACAAAAAGAGAAGAGAAGAGAAGAGAAGAAGATAATGAACAAAGAAGAAACATCTTCAAGCCAATCTCCAATCTAATCCCTCAAGAAATGAAGCTTGGTGTTCGTCCTCAAAATAAATAAAAAATTTCTAAATTCCTGAGCTAATTGTCTTTTATAGAATTTCCGCTCTGCTGGCGTGATCACTTTTGCCAGCAATAGTAATCACGCAGAGGCTAATTCTTGCTTTCCACTTGCGCGTGATGTCACGACCCTTTTTATAAGGAACCGAGAATATTGTTTCTACATCACAAACTTATTTAAGATAAATAAATAATAGAGAATATAAGTATGAAATTCTCTTCTCATTCAAAATAAAACAAGGTTTCTTACAACAAATATCCAATAAAAACAACACAATATTACATTTAGTTCATAATATTCAAAATACCCAAAATTATACTACGTAGCTCCCTCTACATGAGGTCTCAAAATATAAGGGAAAAAGGACTTTGATACAATATTACTCGACTCCAGCTTCTAACATTTCTTCACTGGCCCCTCAGCCTGTGAAGTAGATGCAACACCTACTACATTTGCTCACGTAGCACCATACGATCATCGCAATACACACGCACACAACGACATAGAAAGAAATGCAAGGGTGAGCTTACAAAAATAAAATAAAATCATATATATAGAGCAAAATATTTCTCACAGTAATAGCCCCATGCATTTCCAGCCCATCTAATGCATAACATGAAAATGGTTTCCAACTGGTTTCACAGCCTAAGTAATCCGGAAAGGCAGAGCCGTGCAGGAGTGACCCATTCTCGTATCTCGGATCCAGACAAAGACAAAGACAACAACCAAGATGAACTTACCGTTACACGTCTACCCACCTAAACATGTAACTCGGCTCTATAATGATGCAAAACATATATCTTAGCATGATGCACACTGCCAAAATTATTTTAACAGCTCAGCTAAGGCAAGTTTGTAATAGATCAGCCAAAATCTCAGCATTTTAAATCAATTAACAGTAGTGACAGCTTAGAAAATAGCTTTTATTCAATAGATCTAACAAAGTCATATCAAAATATCTTGAAATAGCATATTAAACTGTTCAAAACATAGTTCATAGGTTAAAGTAAACTCCCCTTACCCTAGAACGATGATTCACACTAGATCTACCGAATATTACTTGTTTTATAACAAGATTCATCGAAGATTTGGCTTTAGAATGGAGTTTCTCCTAAGAACACCATAAACTTCTATTAGAAAGAGAATGAGAAGAGAAACAAACGGTAAATCTAGCTTCAAACTTAAAGAAACTTACTTTAAATCCTTCAGAATAGACGTAGAATCTCAGATCTGACAAGAAATCTAAGTTTAGGAAGGTTTAGTATGAGAGAAATGGTGGTATTTGGCCTTAGAACCTTTGAAAACCTTGAATAGGGGTGAAGAAATGAAAATTTCGTGTGAAGCCCCCTTTTTATAGAAAATTTTCAAAATTTACTGCTCACCGCCGGAAAACTGTTCACCGCCTTACTGTTCACGCCGGAAACACTGTTCAGGGTACTATTCACGTCAAAAAATACTATGCACGCGTACTGTACGCGCACTGTACGCGTATATGACGTCAGCCATGACGTCACTGATGACGTCAGCAGTCACTGTACATACACAGTTTTCACTGTTCATACGCGGTTTGCACTGTTCATACACGGTTTGTATGCGGTTTTACTGTTCATCTGACACTATTCATACGGTACTGTTCACTTTTTTTTTTTTTTTTCAAACTCCATCTAAATATATTCGATTACCAAATAATCCTTCAATTAACATTGAACAAGTATAAAATATTATAGATTACTCAATAATAAATCTCTAGCCTGACATGTGATCACTTTTACTAGTGATAGTAGCCACGCGCACTTCAAAGTGTTCACTTTTGTTGAAAATAGTAGCCACGCAAAAGCTTCCCTTACTAATGTCATGCGCGTGTTCACTTTTGCTAGAAATAGTGAACACGCAAAGGCTACCTTCTTGCGCGTGTTCACTTTTGTGGATAATAGTGATCACGTGCAGCAACTCTTCTTGGAGGACTCTCTGGAATGCTCACTTTTTCCAGAAAAAGTGATTACGTAGAAGCTCTTCTCATTGCAACCTCTCTGGAATGATCACTTTTGCCAGCAAAAGTGATTACGCAGAAGCTCTTCTTCATTTTATGGTTCTGGAGTGATCACTTTCACCAGCGAAAGTGATCACTCAGAGGTTGTTATTCAATTATCAACTTCTTTCCTCCAATTTTTGCTACTTTTCTTCTATTTTTCCTTTGATCATCCAATCCTCATGAACTTAGCTCAGAATTCCCTACAAAAGCATACTTGAAATGTCACTTTTTACATAGAAAATCAAGGAATTTTAAAATAACTATGTTTAAAAGTGACATGCAACATTTTATTATTTTTTTAAGGGTTTTCTACTATTTCTAGCATGTTTTCTTTATTAATTGCACTAAAAACTATTGTAAAATACTAGTAAAATATGGATTCATCACTAACCCAAACTTGAATTTTTGCTTGTCCTCAAGCAAATTAGAACATATCAAGGGTGTAAATTCGTATTAATTGGAATCCAAAAACTTTTTACATTTTTCAGAAAAATTCAGATTAAAAATCTATTTAACTTCAATGCATTCTAATTGTTTTCTCACTAAGTCATTCACCAATTCTTCATCATGATAGTCACACTTGAATTATCTGTTTGCTGCACAATCTCATTCATTTCAATTAAGCAAATTATTAAAGCTATATGTAAACAAAGTTGAGAATTATTATCACAGCTCTCAGAAAGTGTTTCTCTAACTCAATCAGTGTTTCAGCTTGTGTTTGCTCTCAGCATCACTAAATTCATCAAACTCTGCCATAAGCTTGCCTATATTCTCTACCTCCTTTGCAAATTTACAATTAATCACATATCAAGAGGACTTTTTAGGTAATATTAAGGCTCAGGGACAGGTATGATTTCAATGAATTCAGGATATCAATGCAGCTAATTTCAAACAGAAAAAAATGCAAATTGAGTAGATAAGCTTTTAAACTTAGTAAAGGCTGCATCAACTGTTTCTATTCTTAATCAACTTTCAATCACAGTTTAAATTTTTACAAAATTATCTACCAATTTCCTTTTCCTTTTTGATTTGCTGATTTCTTTTTACTTCTTTTTCATTTTTTCTCTACATGAATTTTTCTTACTTTCTTATTTCATGTCAATCTTTTTCTCAATCCTTTTCTACCCCAAACTTAGAACATTGCTTGTCCTCAAGTAATGCACTAGAAACATGATGTTACCCCAAACTTAGTTTTAATACTTATCTTTGATTCAACTCAATTTGTCTCTTTTCTATTTGAATAGGTAAAATGGTTTTTCTAGAAAAGCTTGTACTGAGGTTGATCAAAGGAAAGAAAGGCTATCAGCTCAAAGGGGCTAACTAGGACATTCAAAAATGAAAGGCAGTCTATTTGGCTTACTAGGCAAATTTGAATAATGGCCTCCATCCTTTATGTGATTAGTGCAAAACAACATATTCAGTTAAGAAACAAAGCAAGTTCTAGAGAGTAAATCAGAATTTGAGATCAGTCACACATCAATGAATGAAAAGGTTCAAGTCTCACCAAGGAAGTAAATGAATAATATTCATCAATTCAGTTTACTATTTACTTCAAAAATTTGCATGAATAAAATGGCAAGACTGCTTTATTTTTTTAAAATACAAGTATGACAATCATGTTAAGAATGGAAAAAAAAACAACTTATGTAATTCAACAATTAGAATTTCAATAAGGTGAAAATCAAGTTTATTTATCAAGAAAACAAAATCTAATGCAGTTTAATATTTTTCTAACTTGTGAATATTTTATGCAAAATGTAAGCTGTACACATGAAAATAGAGGTACAGAATTAAACCCCCCTTTCATGGTAGCTGTGCATATTACAATCATTCCATGCGCTCCTTGCTTAGAGTTTGAGAAATGAGATGAAGAAACGAAGATTTGAGATTCTGAAAATGGCTCTGCGTGGTTCCTTTTATGCATTTTAATGGACAAGCTTACTGCACGTGGCCACTTTTTTCAGAAAAAATGGAAGCTGTAGAGATGATGCTGTGTGCGTGTTCACTATTGCTGGAAAAAGTGAACAATTTGAAGGTAAATAGCATGTGCGTGTTCACTTTTTCTGGAAAAAGTGATCACACGCAGGTAGTATCCTTCTGCGTGATTACTATTCTCAGAAAAAGTGGTAATGCGCATCAACCTTGACTTGTGACTACACATTACTCATGTGCGTGATCACTATTATTGGAAAAAGTAACTACGCGCATCACATTACCTCTATTTAAGCCTGGGCGTGGTTACTTTCATTGAGAAAAGTGATTGTTCCAGAGAAGGGTGTCGTTCCTTACTCCTCTGCGTGATCACTTTCATCAGCAAAAGTGATTGTTCAGAATGGAACCCTGTAATTGAAGCTCTGCGTGATCACTTTTCTACAAAATAGTGACTCCTTTTGTTATTCAAAGCTCCTTAGAAACTTAATTGCCTCATGCATTCAATTTCAATCATCTCATTTATGCATCCACAACATGAGCCTTCATTGAATTAACACATTATTCCTAAAACACATATAAAACAGAATCTAAAATCAGAAAATTGCAGAAATTGAAATAAAGAATTAACAAAAGTTTGAGTAAAATGCAAATAGAGTAAAAATGGTTCAGAGTAAACATTACAACATGAGCCTTCATTGAATTAACACATTATTCCTAAAACACATATAAAATAGAATCTAAAATCAGAAAATTGTAGAAATTGAAATAAAGAATTAACAAAAGTTTGAGTAAAATGCAAATAGAGTAAAAATGGTTCAGAAATGTGAGTTGCCTCTCACAAAGCGCTCTTTTAACGTCACTAGCTTGACGTTAAATGTTCCTCACTGCTGAGAAGCCAAGTTAATGCAAAAGGTGTTCCTATTGAACTCTCCTCCATTGTAAATCTTCAGTCTTTGGCCATTGACTTTAAACTTTCTCCCTTCTCTCTGATCTTCAAGTAACACAGCACCAAAGGGAGATACTTCCTTTACCATAAAAGGTCCTGACCATCTAGACTTGAGTTTTCCAGGGAACAATTTCAATCTAGAGTTGAATAGTAGAACTAGCTACCCTAGTTTGAATTCTCTCTGCAGGATGAATCTGTCATGTATTCTTTTAGTCCTTTCTTTATACAGTTTTGCATTTTTCATATGCAAATTTTCTGAACTCCTTCAGTTCATGTAGCTGTAGCACTCTCTTTTCTCCAGCCTTGGTTGAATCAAAATTCAGCCATTTAGTAGCCCAATATGCTCTATGTTCAAGTTCCACAGGAAGATGACATGATTTCCCAAACACTAATTGATATGGTGACATACCAATTGGTGTTTTGAATGCAGTTCTGTATGCCCATAATGTATCATCAAGCTTCCTTGACCAATCTTTTCTTGAGTTACTGACTACTTTCTCTAAGATCTTCTTGATTTCTCTGTTTGAAATTTCCACTTGTCCACTTGTTTGAGGATGATAAGGAGTTGCTACTCTGTGTTTTACTCCATACTTATCCAAAACATTATTAAGGTATTTATTGCAGAAGTGTGATCCTCCATCACTAATCAGAATTCTTGGCACTCCAAATCTTGAAAAAATGTTTTTCTTTATGAAGGAAATCACTACTTTGGCTTCATTTGTTCTGGTTGGTATAGCTTCCATCCATTTAGACGCATAATCCACTACCACAAGTATGTATTCATGAGAAAAAGAAGTTGGAAAGGGTCCCATAAAGTCTATTCCCCATACATCAAACAGTTCCACTCCAAGATATTGTTCAAAGGCATCTCATGTATTCTGGAAATGTTACCAACTCTTTGGCATTTATCACAGTTTTCTACATAAATTTTTGCATCTCTGAACAATGTAGGCCAGAAAAATCCAGCTTGTAATACTTTGGCAGCTATTCTTGATCCACCATGATGACCTCCATAATCTGAATTGTGGCAATGCCATAGGATATCAGCTTGTTCTTTCTGTGGAATACATCTTCTCAAAATGCCATCTACTCCAATTTTGAATAGATAAGGATCTTCCCAAATATAGAACTTGCTGTCATGAAGAAATTTCTTTCTTTGCTGCCAATTCATTCTCTTTGGAATGTGCTGAGTGGCCTTAAAATTCGCTATATCAGCAAACCAAGGTAATTCATCCATAGTTAGCAACTTTTCTTCAGGAAATTCTTTATTAATATCCAAGTAATCTGATGGCAATGTGTCCAACGGAATTCTGGATAGATGGTCTGCAACACCATTCTCTTTTCTTTTCTTATCTCGAATTTCTAACTCAAATTCTTGAAGTAGTAGAATCCATCTCAGCAGTCTTGGTTTAGCATCCTGCTTAGAAAGCAAATATTTTAGAGCAGCATGGTCAGTATATACCACAACCTGGACCCTACTAAATAAGACCTGAACTTATCAAAAGCAAATACTATAGCAAGCAACTCTTTTTCAGTGGTTGTGTAATTAATCTGTGCAGAGTTTAGGACTCTACTAGCATAGTAAATCATATGTAGTCTTTTATCTTTTCTTTGTCCTAATACAGCACCCACTGCATTGTCACTTGCATCACACATTAGCTCAAATGGTACAGTACAGTCAGGTTTAACAAGAATTGGAGCAGAAATCAGTTTTTCTTTTAAAACAGTAAAAGCATGCATACAAGATTCATCAAATACAAATGTTGTATCCTTTACAAGCAAGTCACTAAGAGGTTTGGCAATTTTAGAAAAATCTTTAATGAACCTCCCATAAAACCCAGCATGGCCTAAGAAACTTCTAATTCCTTTCACATTCACAGGTGGAGGTAATTTACTAATCACTTCTATTTTAGCTTGATCAACCTCCATCCCTCTAATTGAAATCTTATGGCCAAACACTATTCCTTCTTGCACCATAAAGTGACATTTCTCCCAATTCAACACCAAGTTGGTATCTTGACATCTCTGCAAAACAATGGACAAATTAGATAAATAATCATCAAATGAATTCCCAAAAATAGAAAAATCGTCCATGAATACCTCAATTATTTTCTCAACCAAGTTAGAAAAAATAGCTAACATGCACCTTTGAAATGTAGCTGGAGCATTACACAGCCCAAAAGGCATTCTTCTACATGCAAATATTCCAAAGGGACAAGTAAAAGCAGTTTTTTCTTGATCAATTGGATCTACAACAATTTGGTTATAGCCAGAATATCCATCTAAAAAGCAGTAAAATGCATGTCCAGCTAACCTTTCTAGCATTTGGTCTACAAAAGGTAGAGGAAAATGATCTTTTCTGGTTGCATCATTTAGCTTTCTATAATCTATTGTTGTTCGCAATCTACACTAGTGTCAGGCTTCTAATTTATTATTGAGTAATCTATAATATTTTATACTTGTTCAATGTTAATTGAAGGATTATTTGGTATTGGAATATATTTAGATAGAGTTTGAAATTATTAAAAAAAAAAAAAAAAAAAAAAAAAGTGAACGATCAGTATGAACGAGTGCAATGAACGAGTGCAAAGCGTATGTACAGTACAAACCGTGTATGAACAGTGCAATGAACAGTGCAACCGCGTATGTACAGTACAAACCGTGTATGAACAGTGCAATGAACAGTGCAAACCGCGTACAAACCGTGTATGAACAGTACAAACCGCGTATGTACAGTGACAGCTGACGTCATTGGTGACGTCACATACGCGTACAGCGCGTGTACAGTACGCGTGTACAGTGTTTCGGCGTGAACAGTAAATTTTCAGCGTGAACAGTACTTTCGAAAATTTTCTATAAAAAGGGGGCTTCACACGAAATTTTCATTTCTTCACCTCTATCCAAGGTTCTCAAAGGTTCTAAGGCTGTAAACCACCATTTCTCTCATACTAAACCTTCCTAAACTTAGATTTCTCGCCAGATCTGAGATTCTACATCTATTCTGAAGGATTGGAAGTAAGTTTCTTTAAGTTTGAAGCTAGATTTACCGTTCGTTTCTCTTCTCCTTCTCTTTCTTATAGAAATTCATGGTGTTCTTAGGAGAAACTCCGTTCTAAAGCTGAATCTTCGGTGAATTTTGTTATAATCAAGTAATATTCGGTAGATCTAGTGTGAATCATCTTTCTGAGGTAAGGGGAGTTTACTTTAACCTATGAACTATGTTTTGAACGGTTTAATATGCTATTTCAAGATATTTTGATATGATTTTGTTAGATCTATTGAATAAAAACTATTTTCTAAGTCAGAATCGTTGTTAATTAGTTTAAAATGCTGAGATTTTGGCTGATCTATTATAAACTTGCCGTAGTTGAGCTGTTAAAATAATTTTGGTGGTGTGCATCATCTTTGAGATATATGTTTTGCATCATTATAGAGCCGAGTTACATGTTTAGGTGGGTAGACATGTAACGGTAAGTTCATCTTGAGTCTTTGTCTTTGTCTTTGTCTGGATCCAGATACCGGAATGGGTCGCTCCCGGACCGCTCGGTTCCTTCGGATTAATTAGGTGTGAAACCGCTTGGAAACCGTTTTCATGCTGTGCATTAGATGGGCTGGAAATGCATGGGGTTATTCTTTGTGAGAAATATTTTGCTCTATATATATATAATTTTATTTTATGTTTGGTAAGCGCACCCTTGCATTTCTTTCTATGTCGTTGTGTGCGTGTGTATGCGATGATCGTACGGTGGTACGTGAGCGGATGTAGCGAGTGTTGCATCTACTTCACAGTGAGGGCCGGTGAAGAAAAGTTAGAAGCTGGAGTTGAGTAATAATGCATCGTAGTTCTTTTTCTTTATATATGAGACCTCATGTCGAGGGAGTCACGTATTATAATTTTTTTGGTATTTTTGAATATTATAAACTAAATGTAATATTATGTTGATCTGTTGGATATTTGTTGTAAGGAACTTCATTTTTACTTTGAATGAGAAGTGAATTTTTATACTTATATTCTCTATTATTTACCTATTTTTAAAATAAGTATGTGGTGTAGAAATAATGTTCTCGGTCCTTTATAAAAAGGGGTCGTGACATTTTAGTGGTATCAGAGCATGGTCTAGGTAAACCTACAGGGTGAGGTTGTTAGGCGTCAGTTGTGCATATTAAACATGTGAGTTTTAGCTGTGAATCATATATCATGATTTCTATTCATCAAGTTGTGAGGGAACGAGCTTGATCACCTCGATTCTCAGACATGATTGATGTAGGAAACTTGGTATATGATACTTGGGTGAGCTATAGGTGAGTCGTATTGTGTGAATAAGAGACTGTTAAGCTAAGCTGTAAATGATTGCTGAAATGAATGTGTTTGCTATGCTATGTGAATGTTGATATGTTGTTATGCTGAGTACTAAATTGATTAAATTTTTATGATATACTAAATATGAATATATCACTGTAAGCTGAATCTGTGAATATAGCTATGTGGTGGTATTGTTGAATGTGTTAAACGTTAGTAATTTTAAGCTAGTCTATATATTAGGATGGCTAGACCAAGAAGGTCTGCTGCAAATCCTCCTCCTGCTGATGTGAACCAAATGGCTCATGCCATGGAGGCCATGGCAGCCAGCATTAGGCGAGTCTAGATATGATTCTGCGACGACAAAGCTGCAAATCAAGCCGGCTAACTGCGGCACGGGCAGCGGCGGCCTGCCTCAGTGCACCTCTTCCCGAATACCATGGGTTGTCGAGTTCGTAAAGAATGATCCTCCTCAATTCACGGGAGTGGATGGACCGGATGCTTCTTGAACTCTGGATCAGGGAGATTGAGAAGATCTTCCTAACCATGGGTTGCGCCGAGGAGAGAAAGGTGATATATGCTACGTATATGCTGATAGGGGATGCAGAGATGTGGTGGCATAGAGCTCGTACTATGCTAGAGGCCCGAGGTGAAGTCATTACTTGGGCTGTATTTAGAAGTAGTTTTCTGGGAAAGTTTTTCCCTTCTCATGTTCGTGCTGCCAAAGAACGAGAGTTTCTAAACTTGGTGCAAGGAAACTCATCAGTCTATGAGTATGCAATACAGTTTGAGCGGCTCTACCGATTTTATTCTCACCCGACTTCAGAGGAGTGGAGATGTCAGAGGTTTTCAGACGGGCTGAGAACTGACATAAAGAGGATTTTGATCCCACTCAGGATCACGGAGTTTGCTGACTTGGTGGATCAAGCCACCATTATAGAGAGTCTTAATGCGGAGGATGTTGGTGGAGTTGGGAAGGCTCCATCTAGTAGAGCTGCTAGCAGTTATGGTAATGGAGGTAAAGGCGCTAAGAAGGTACTTTTCTTTTTGTATTATTTGATTCTGGAGCCACACACTCTTTTATTGCGGACAATTGTGTGAGAAACTTAGGATTATCGGTGGGCGATCTAGGATGTGACTTAGTAGTATCGACACCTACTTTAAGTTCAATTAAGACTTCGACGGTTTGTGTTAGGTGTCCCATAGCAATTGAGGGACGAAGATACAAAGTAAATCTTATTTGTATCCCGATGTCGGGGTTAGATGTAATCCTGGGTATGGATTGGCTAACTGCCAATCGTGTGCTAATTGATTGTGGCCGGAGGTGTTTAATCTTTCCTGAGCAGCAAGATTGTGTAGAATTGATTTCTACTAGCCAAGTAGAAACATCCTTAGCTGAGGGAGTATCTTGTTTTGTTTTGTTGGGAGTTATGAATGTAGAAGTGGAGCAAAGCCTTCAGTCAATACCAGTAGTACGAGAATTCCCTGAGATTTTTCCAGAGGATATTCCTGGAATACCTCCACGTAGAGAGGTAGAGTTTGCTATAGATTTGATTCCTGGAGCTGAGCCAGTGTCTGTAGTACCGTATAGAATGGCGCCAAAAGAGTTAATTGAGCTTAAGGAGCAGATCGAGGATCTAATGCGTAAACAGATGATTAGACCAAGTGTATCACCTTGGGGAGCCCCAGTTCTCTTGGTGAAAAAGAAGGACGGAAGTTCTAGATTATGTGTGGATTATCGTAAGTTGAATAAGTTGACAATTAAGAACAAGTACCCATTGCCGCGAATCGATGATTTGATGGACCAGCTGAAAGGTGCTAAGGTATTCTCTAAGATTGATTTGAAGTCTGGGTACCATCAGATCTGAGTGAAGGATGAAGATATTCCTAAGACTGCTTTTCGCACTAGATATGGTCATTATAAGTATATAGTGATGCCTTTTGGAGTTACAAATGCTCCAGCTGTGTTTATGGACTACATAAATCGGATCTTTAGACCTTTCCTGGATCGATTTGTGGTAGTCTTTATTGATGATATTTTAATTTATTCTAGTTCGTCAGAGGAACATGAAGAGCATTTGAGGACTGTACTTAATGTTTTAAGGAAAAACAGTTGTATGCTAAACTGTCTAAGTGTGAGTTTTGGCTAGAGGAAGTGAAGTTCCTTGGTCATGTTATTTCAGCTAAAGGAATTGCAGTTGATCCTTCCAAAGTTGAAGCGGTGTTGCAGTGGGAAAGGCCGAAGACAGCCTCAGAGATTCGTAGTTTTGTGGGCCTAGCAGGTTACTACCGGAGATTTATAGAGAGATTCGCGAAGATAGCTGCACCATTAACACGGTTAACTCGCCGTGATCAACCCTTTGTGTGGACTGAGGAATGTGAGCAAAGCTTTAATGAGTTAAAACAGAGACTAACTTCTTCGCCGGTGTTGATTCTCCCTGATACTAGTCGACCGTTTGAGGTGTACTGTGATGCTTCTCATCAGGGATTGGGATGTGTGTTGATGCAAGATAAGAGAGTGGTAGCTTATGCATCTCGTCAATTGCGAACTCATGAGCGAAATTACCCGATTCATGACCTTGAGTTAGCTGCTGTAGTCTTTGCTCGAAGGTGTGGCGACACTATCTTTATGGAGCTCGGTTCGATGTATATAGTGATCATAAGAGTCTCAAGTATTTATTTGATCAGCGAGAGTTAAATATGAGGCAGAGACGTTGGGTGGAATTCCTTAAGGATTATGATTTTCAGCTCCAATACCATCCAGGAAAAGCTAACGTGGTGGCCGATGCATTAAGTAGAAATGTGGTTCGGCATTCTCCCTAAGAGTCGGTGAAACCCTTTTGGTAGAACAATTACGAGACCTGAACATACATGTGGACTTATCACCCGAAAAGATTAGTTGTAGCCGAATTGTGGTGACTAATAATTTCTTACAGAAATTAAAGATAAACAATTGTGGGATCCAATGTTATGTCGGATTGTATTTCTCTTAGGGACGAGATAAGACAAAGGGTTTCGATAAAGGTGTTGATGGTATTCTCGGATGTCAAGGTCGAGTTTGTGTCCCTAGAGATACTGAATTAAAGAGAGCAATTCTAGAAGAAGGACATAAGGGTAGTCTCAACATTCATCCTGGTGTTACCAAGATGTATCAAGATTTAAAGCAGATGTTTTGGTGGCCGGGCATGAAGCGAGAGATAGCTGAGTTTGTTAAAGCCTCGCTTGACTTGTCAAAAGGCAAAAGCGGAGCATCAAAGCCCTCCAGAGAGTTACAAACGATGGAAATTCCAGAGTGGAAGTGGGACCATGTGACTCTGGACTTTGTGTCCCATCTACCTAGAAGAGTTAGGAATCATGATGCAGTGTGGGTCATAGTTGATAGGCTAACCAAGAGTGCACATTTCTTGCCAATTAACATGACCTTTAGCTTGGAGAAATTAGCAGAATTGTACATTAGAGAGATTGTCAGGTTGCATGGAGTACCTTCTAGTATTATCTCTGATAGGGATCCTCGATTCACTTCCCAGTTTTGGCAGAGTTTCCAAGAATCTATGGGCACACAGTTGAGGTTGAGTTCTGCATACCATCCGCAAACAGATGGTCAATCTGAACAGTGCAATGAACAGTGCAACCGCGTATGTACAGTACAAACCGTGTATGAACAGTGTAATGAACAGTGCAACCGCGTATGTACAGTGACAGCTGACGTCATTGGTGACGTCACATACGCGTACAGCGCGTGTACAGTACGCGTGTACAGTGTTTTCCGGCGTGAATAGTGCCCTGAACAGTATATTCCGGCATGAACAGTAAGGCAGTGAACAGTGTTTTCAGGCGATGAACAGTAAATTTCGGCGTGAACAGTACTTTCGAAAATTTTCTATAAAAAGGGGGCTTCACACGAAATTTTCATTTCTTCACCTCTATCCAAGGTTCTCAAAGGTTCTAAGGCCGTAAACCACCATTTCTCTCATACTAAACCTTCCTAAACTTAGATTTCTCGCCAGATCTGAGATTCTACATCTATTCTGAAGGATTGGAAGTAAGTTTCTTTAAGTTTGAAGCTAGATTTACCGTTCGTTTCTCTTCTCCTTCTCTTTCTTATAGAAATTCATGGTGTTCTTAGGAGAAACTCCGTTCTAAAGCTGAATCTTCGGTGAATTTTGTTATAATCAAGTAATATTCGGTAGATCTAGTGTGAATCATCTTTCTGAGGTAAGGGGAGTTTACTTTAACCTATGAACTATGTTTTGAACGGTTTAATATGCTATTTCAAGATATTTTGATATGATTTTGTTAGATCTATTGAATAAAAACTATTTTCTAAGTCAGAATCGTTGTTAATTAGTTTAAAATGCGAGATTTTGGCTGATCTATTATAAACTTGCCGTAGTTGAGCTGTTAAAATAATTTTGGTGGTGTGCATCATGCTTGAGATATATGTTTTGCATCATTATAGAGCCGAGTTACATGTTTAGGTGGGTAGACATGTAACGGTAAGTTCATCTTTGAGTCTTTGTCTTTGTCTTTGTCTGGATCCAGATCTAATGGGTCGCTCCGGACCGCTCGGTTCCTTCTGGATTAATTAGGTGTGAAACCAGTTGGAAACCGTTTTCATGCTGTGCATTAGATGGGCTGGAAATGCATGGGGTTATTGCTGTGAGAAATATTTTGCTCTATATATATATAATTTTATTTTATGTTTGGTAGGCGCACCCTTGCATTTCTTTCTATGTCGTTGTGTGCGTGTGTCTGCGATGATCGTACGGTGGTACGTGAGCGGATGTAGCAGTGTTGCATCTACTTCACAGCCGAGGGCCGGTGAAGAAAAGTTAGAAGCTGGAGTTGAGTAATAATGCATCGAGTTCTTTTTCTTTATATATGAGACCTCATGTCGAGGAGTCACGTATTATAATTTTTTTGGTATTTTTGAATATTATAAACTAAATGTAATATTATGTTGATCTGTTGGATATTTGTTGTAAGGAACTTCATTTTTACTTTGAATGAGAAGTGAATTTTTATACTTATATTCTCTATTATTTACCTATTTTTAAAATAAGTATGTGGTGTAGAAATAATGTTCTCGGTCCTTTATAAAAAGGGGTCGTGACATTTTAGTGGTATCAGAGCATGGTCTAGGTAAACCTACAGGGTGAGGTTGTTAGGCGTCAGTTGTGCATATTAAACATGTGAGTTTTAGCTGTGAATCATATATCATGATTTCTATTCATCAAGTTGTGAGGGAACGAGCTTGATCACCTCGATTCTCAGACATGATTGATGTAGGAAACTTGGTATATGATACTTGGGTGAGCTATAGGTGAGTCGTATTGTGTGAATAAGAGACTGTTAAGCTAAGCTGTAAATGATTGCTGAAATGAATGTGTTTGCTATGCTATGTGAATGTTGATATGTTGTTATGCTGAGTACTAAATTGATTAAATTTTTATGATATACTAAATATGAATATATCACTGTAAGCTGAATCTGTGAATATAGCTATGTGGTGGTATTGCTGAATGTGTTAAACGTTAGTAATTTTAAGCTAGTCTATATATTAGGATGGCTAGACCAAGAAGGTCTGCTGCAAATCCTCCTCCTGCTGATGTGAACCAAATGGCTCATGCCATGGAGGCCATGGCAGCCACTGTTAGCGAGTCTAGATATGATTCTGCGACGACAAGCTGCAAATCAAGCGCTGCTGCCGGCACGAGGCAGCAGCCATGCCTCGGTTGCACCTCTTCCGAATACCATGGGTTGTCGAGTTCGAAAGAATGATCCTCCTCAATTCACGGGAGTGGATGGACCGGATCTTCTTGAACTCTGGATCAGGGAGATTGAGAAGATCTTCCTAACCATGGGTTGCGCCGAGGAGAGAAAGGTGATATATGCTACGTATATGCTGATAGGGGATGCAGAGATGTGGTGGCATAGAGCTCGTACTATGCTAGAGGCCCGAGGTGAAGTCATTACTTGGGCTGTATTTAGAAGTAGTTTTCTGGGAAAGTTTTTCCCTTCTCATGTTCGTGCTGCCAAAGAACGAGAGTTTCTAAACTTGGTGCAAGGAAACTCATCAGTCTATGAGTATGCAATACAGTTTGAGCGGCTCTACCGATTTTATTCTCACCCGACTTCAGAGGAGTGGAGATGTCAGAGGTTTTCACACGGGCTGAGAACTGACATAAAGAGGATTTTGATCCCACTCAGGATCACGGAGTTTGCTGACTTGGTGGATCAAGCCACCATTATAGAGAGTCTTAATGCGGAGGATGTTGGTGGAGTTGGGAAGGCTCCATCTAGTAGAGCTGCTAGCAGTTATGGTAATGGAGGTAAAGGCGCTAAGAAGGTACTTTTCTTTTTGTATTATTTGATTCTGGAGGCACACACTCTTTTATTGCGGACAATTGTGTGAGAAACTTAGGATTACCGGTGGGCGATCTAGGATGTGACTTAGTAGTATCGACACCTACTTTAAGTTCAATTAAGACTTCGACGGTTTGTGTTAGGTGTCCCATAGCAATTGAGGGACGAAGATACAAAGTAAATCTTATTTGTATCCCGATGTCAGGGTTAGATGTAATCCTGGGTATGGATTGGCTAACTGCCAATCGTGTGCTAATTGATTGTGGCCGGAGGTGTTTAATCTTTCCTGAGCAAGATTGTGTAGAATTGATTTCTACTAGCCAAGTAGAAACATCCTTAGGCGAGGGAGTATCTTGTTTTGTTTTGTTGGGAGTTATGAATGTAGAAGTGGAGCAAAGCCTTCAGTCAATACCAGTAGTACGAGAATTCCCTGAGATTTTTCCAGAGGATATTCCTGGAATACCTCCACGTAGAGAGGTAGAGTTTGCTATAGATTTGATTCCTGGAGCTGAGCCAGTGTCTGTAGTACCGTATAGAATGGCGCCAAAAGAGTTAATTGAGCTTAAGGAGCAGATCGAGGATCTAATGCGTAAACAGATGATTAGACCAAGTGTATCACCTTGGGGAGCCCCAGTTCTCTTGGTGAAAAAGAAGGACGGAAGTTCTAGATTATGTGTGGATTATCGTAAGTTGAATAAGTTGACAATTAAGAACAAGTACCCATTGCCGCGAATCGATGATTTGATGGACCAGCTGAAAGGTGCTAAGGTATTCTCTAAGATTGATTTGAAGTCTGGGTACCATCAGATCTGAGTGAAGGATGAAGATATTCCTAAGACTGCTTTTCGCACTAGATATGGTCATTATAAGTATATAGTGATGCCTTTTGGAGTTACAAATGCTCCAGCTGTGTTTATGGACTACATAAATCGGATCTTTAGACCTTTCCTGGATCGATTTGTGGTAGTATTTATTGATGATATTTTAATTTATTCTAGTTCGTCAGAGGAACATGAAGAGCATTTGAGGACTGTACTTAATGTTTTAAGGAAAAACAGTTGTATGCTAAACTGTCTAAGTGTGAGTTTTGGCTAGAGGAAGTGAAGTTCCTTGGTCATGTTATTTCAGCTAAAGGAATTGCAGTTGATCCTTCCAAAGTTGAAGCGGTGTTGCAGTGGGAAAGGCCGAAGACAGCCTCAGAGATTCGTAGTTTTGTGGGCCTAGCAGGTTACTACCGGAGATTTATAGAGAGATTCGCGAAGATAGCTGCACCATTAACACGGTTAACTCGCCGTGATCAACCCTTTGTGTGGACTTAGGAATGTGAGCAAAGCTTTAATGAGTTAAAACAGAGACTAACTTCTTCGCCGGTGTTGATTCTCCCTGATACTAGTCGACCGTTTGAGGTGTACTGTGATGCTTCTCATCAGGGATTGGGATGTGTGTTGATGCAAGATAAGAGAGTGGTAGCTTATGCATCTCGTCAATTGCGAACTCATGAGCGAAATTACCCGATTCATGACCTTGAGTTAGGCTGCTTTGTAGTCTTTGCTCTGAAGGTGTGGCGACACTATCTTTATGGAGCTCAGTTCGATGTATATAGTGATCATAAGAGTCTGAAGTATTTATTTGATCAGCGAGAGTTAAATATGAGGCAGAGACGTTGGGTGGAATTCCTTAAGGATTATGATTTTCAGCTCCAATACCATCCAGGAAAAGCTAACGTGGTGGCCGATGCATTAAGTAGAAATGTGGTTCGGCATTCTCCCTAAGAGTCGGTGAAACCCTTTTGGTAGAACAATTCGAGACCTGAACATACATGTGGACTTATCACCCGAAAAGATTAGTTGTAGCCGAATTGTGGTGACTAATAATTTCTTACAGAAATTAAAGATAAACAATTGTGGGATCCAATGTTATGTCGGATTGTATTTCTCTTAGGGACGAGATAAGACAAAGGGTTTCGATAAAGGTGTTGATGGTATTCTCGGATGTCAAGGTCGAGTTTGTGTCCCTAGAGATACCGAATTAAAGAGAGCAATTCTAGAAGAAGGACATAAGGGTAGTCTCAACATTCATCCTGGTGTTACCAAGATGTATCAAGATTTAAAGCAGATGTTTTGGTGGCCGGGCATGAAGCGAGAGATAGCTGAGTTTGTTAAAGCCTCGCTTGACTTGTCAAAAGGCAAAAGCGGAGCATCAAAGCCCTCCGGAGAGTTACAAACGATGGAAATTCCAGAGTGGAAGTGGGACCATGTGACTATGGACTTTGTGTCCCATCTACCTAGAACAGTTAGGAATCATGATGCAGTGTGGGTCATAGTTGATAGGCTAACCAAGAGTGCACATTTCTTGCCAATTAACATGACCTTTAGCTTGGAGAAATTAGCAGAATTGTACATTAGAGAGATTGTCAGGTTGCATGGAGTACCTTCTAGTATTATCTCTGATAGGGATCCTCGATTCACTTCCCAGTTTTGGCAGAGTTTCCAAGAATCTATGGGCACACAGTTGAGGTTGAGTTCTGCATACCATCCGCAAACAGATGGTCAATCTGAACAGTGCAATGAACAGTGCAACCGCGTATGTACAGTACAAACCGTGTATGAACAGTGCAATGAACAGTGCAACCGCGTATGTACAGTGACAGCTGACGTCATTGGTGACGTCACATACGCGTACAGCGCGTGTACAGTACGCGTGTACAGTGTTTTCCGGCGTGAATAGTGCCCTGAACAGTATATTCCGGCATGAACAGTAAGGCGGTGAACAGTGTTTTCAGGCGGTGAACAGTAAATTTCGGCGTGAACAGTACTTTCAAAAATTTTCTATAAAAAGGGGGCTTCACACGAAATTTTCATTTCTTCACCTCTATCCAAGGTTCTCAAAGGTTCTAAGGCCGTAAACCACCATTTCTCTCATACTAAACCTTCCTAAACTTAGATTTCTCGCCAGATCTGAGATTCTACATCTATTCTGAAGGATTGGAAGTAAGTTTCTTTAAGTTTGAAGCTAGATTTACCGTTCGTTTCTCTTCTCCTTCTCTTTCTCATAGAAATTCATGGTGTTCTTAGGAGAAACTCCGTTCTAAAGCTGAATCTTCGGTGAATTTTGTTATAATCAAGTAATATTCGGTAGATCTAGTGTGAATCATCTTTCTGAGGTAAGGGGAGTTTACTTTAACCTATGAACTATGTTTTGAACGGTTTAATATGCTATTTCAAGATATTTTGATATGATTTTGTTAGATCTATTGAATAAAAACTATTTTCTAAGCTGTAACTGTTGTTAATTAGTTTAAAATGCTGAGATTTTGGCTGATCTATTATAAACTTGCCGTAGTTGAGCTGTTAAAATAATTTTGGTGGTGTGCATCATGCTGAGATATATGTTTTGCATCATTATAGAGCCGAGTTACATGTTTAGGTGGGTAGACATGTAACGGTAAGTTCATCTTTGAGTCTTTGTCTTTGTCTTTGTCTGGATCCGAGATACCGGAATGGGTCGCTCCGGACCGCTCGGTTCCTTCTGGATTAATTAGGCTGTGAAACCAGTTGGAAACCGTTTTCATGCTGTGCATTAGATGGGCTGGAAATGCATGGGGTTATTGCTGTGAGAAATATTTTGCTCTATATATATATAATTTTATTTTATGTTTGGTAGGCGCACCCTTGCATTTCTTTCTATGTCGTTGTGTGCGTGTGTACTGCGATGATCGTACGGTGGTACGTGAGCAGATGTAGCAGGTGTTGCATCTACTTCACAGGCTGAGGGGCCAGTGAAGAAAAGTTAGAAGCTGGAGTTGAGTAATAATGCATCAGAGTTCTTTTTCTTTATATATGAGACCTCATGTCGAGGGAGTCACGTATTATAATTTTTTTGGTATTTTTGAATATTATAAACTAAATGTAATATTATGTTGATCTGTTGGATATTTGTTGTAAGGAACTTCATTTTTACTTTGAATGAGAAGTGAATTTTTATACTTATATTCTCTATTATTTACCTATTTTTAAAATAAGTATGTGGTGTAGAAATAATGTTCTCGGTCCTTTATAAAAAGGGGTCGTGACAACTAGCAAGTGCACTAGAATTGCAGCAAGTAATGAGTAAATTTAAGATCCAAATAATGTCTCCACAGGGAATTTAGGTTTCAAATACAACTTCATAGAATTATAACCATTTAAGCTTTTTCGAAATTGGAAGGAGAGTAGTAACATGTAATAACAGCAAACTAGAACAATTAAAACTAAAATGAATTTGCAGAAAACAGAACAATGAACAAACAATTATGTGATAACAGAGGAAGAAACTATAGCTAGGGAATTGCTTCACCAAAACTCCAATGTTTAATCAATAAAGTTCTGAATTAACAAGCATTTGGAAAGAAAGACAATCAGTTTCACGTTCTATTGTTCAGAGGTTAATTTCTTAACTCAGTGAACCTAACATTCAATTAAAACATTCTAATTCCTTAGATCTGATTTAATTCAACATTGCTTTAAGTGTAAGAAACCAGAAGATTGCAAGATCAAAGCCTCTTATCCCTAAGAAAACTATAATCTCGGTGATTGGTTCAAATTTGAAGAACAAATTCAATTTCCATTGACAAGAGTTCCTCTGAATTTAGTTAATCAAATTTCCATTTTATTTCCATGTGAAGTGCAAAATCAATCACTCAATCTATTCCAAAGATTGAAATTCAGATCCAAATCAATTCAACATATTCATTTCAGATCTACAATCCCTAACTATGAACGAATTACACAGCCATGGCAGTAGAGAAAAGAAAAGAAAGAGAAGAAGCGAAGAAGAAAATCAGAATCGCCACGGAAGCTTGCTCCACTCCAATTCCTCTTCGTGAAGCTCTGAGATTCGAATCCCCACTCCTCTCTCTCACTTTCTCTAACAAGAATCTAACTAAAAAAACTGAAAATGAACAGAATCCCCTTTTTTCGGATCGTTTCTGGTATTTATAGAATTTCCCAGATTTTCACGTTATCACTTTTATGAGAAATAGTAGTTACGTAGAGAGTTTTTGGTTGCACGTTAACACTTTTCCCAAAAATAGTGGCCACGCGCAACTTCTTGATATTAAGAGCTCTCTGGAACTATCACTCTTGATGATAAAAGTGGTAACACAGAGCCAAAGTAGTAGTTGCGCGTTATCACTATTGCTGATAAAAGTGACTACGCGCAACTCGCCAAGTTGAAGACTCTCTGGAACGATCACTTTTGATGACAATAGTGGTTACGCAGAGCTTCCCTGATATTTTGCCTCTCTGGAACTATCACTTTTAATGATAAAAGTGGTAACGCCCAGGCTTTACTTCTTCTTTGAGCTCTGAAGTGATCACTTTCACTGACAATAATGATCACGCCCAGTCTGCAATTTCTTAGTCTTGTGTTTTTGGAGTCCAAACTTGCTTCTTTCCTCTTCCTTGTCATCAAACCTCTATGGATATGATCCTTGCTCAATTTATTCCTTCAAAAACAAGATTAAAAACTTAATTCCTAAGCAAAAATTTCACAATTGCTAAAATAACTACAAATTTAAACAAAACTTCAATTCCTTCTCTTTTTCTGAGTTTTTTTCCTTTCTTTATATATTTTTCTTATCAAATGTGTTAGAATTATGCTAAAATATCAGTCAAAATATAGATTCATCATCTATACACATCCTCCATCCTGTGACAGTCCTTGTGAGTATCAACTCATTCTTTTCATTTGGTACTACAGTCATTCCACCCTTTTTAGGTACCACATGCACATGACTTACGCAATTGCTGTCTGAAATAGGATATATGATCCCTGCATCTAATAGTTTAATGAATTCCTTCCTTACCACTTCCTTCATGGCAGGGTTTAATCTTCTTTGAGGTGGCACAACTGGTTTAAAATTTTCTTCAAATAAAATTCTGTGCTTACAAAAGGATGGATTTATACCTTTTAAATATGAGATGTTCCACCCTATTGCTGATTTATGGGTTCTCAAAATTCTCAGCAACTTCTCCTCCTCTTTTTCCTTGAGTTCATTGCTTATGATAACTGGATTTTCATTTTTATGATCCAAGAATGCATATCTCAAGTGAGATGGAAGTTGCTTTAATTCCAGCTTCTGACTTTTCTCTTCTTCTCCTTCATTTTTCAACTCCTCTTTGATCGATTTTACTGCAGGTATTAAAATAGGTAGAGCTTCCAATTGCTGCTCCATTTCAAATACGTTTTCATCTTCAAAATGCAGAAACTTAATATTTCCTGCAGCTATGGTTTCTCTCAACACAAAAATTTCATCAAATCCATTCAAAGAATAAGGAGTGATCATAGAATCCAATGTATCTACTCTCATACATGTGTTATCATCAATTGGATATTTAAAGCTTCAAATACATTAAATATTACCTTTTCCTCTTGAACTCTAAGCATTAACTCTCCTTTTTGCACATCAATAAGAGCTCGTCCAGTTGCAAGGAAAGGTCTGCCCTAGATTAATGGTATTTTTGCATCTACCTCCATGTCCAATATGACAAAATCTGCAGGAAAAATAAATTTGTCAACCTTAACCAACAAACCCTCTACTACTCCATATGGATAAGTATATGATCTATCAGCTAATTGCAATGTAATGTTAGTTGGTTTCACTTCATCTATCTCCAATTTCTTCATAATGGCTAATGGCATCAAATTAATGCTTGGCCCCAAGTCACACAATGCTTTTCCCACAGTACAATTTCCTATTTCACAAGGTATGCTAAAGGATCCTGGGTCTTTTAATTTTTGAGGAAGTTTTCTTCTAAGAATAGCACTGCACTCCTCTGTCAAGGGTACAGTCTTATCATGTTCTAACTTCCTTTTCTTGGAGAGTAGTTCCTTTATGAATTTGGCATAAGATGGCATTTGCTCCAAAGCTTCAGCAAATGGGATGTTAATTTGCAACTTTTTGAACACATTTAGAAACCTCTCAAACTGCTCCTCTTGCTTAGGATTTTGCACTCTTTGAGGATAAGGCAGTCTCTTATATTTTTCTGGATCAATTGGCTTGTAAGTGTCCTCAAATAATTGCTTCTTTGTCTTTCTTTCAGGACTTTTATGAACTTCTTCATTCTTTTCTGAATGTTCTCTCTTTAGTAGCTTGAAGTTCCCTTGCTGCAATTCTTCTTTTAAATCTCTTTCCTCTGCTGCATTTTCTACTTGCTTTTCTGCTGCAACATTATTCAGTTTCTTTTCAGCTGGTTTTGGACTGGCTACAATAGCTCCACTTCATGTAACTATAGCTTGACATTGTTCCTTTGGATTCACCACTGTGTTGGTTGGAAATCTTCCTTCATCTCTGCTTGTTAATTGTTCAACCAGCTGTCCAATTTGAGTTTCTAACTTGTTCATAGAAGCTTCTTGATTCTTGATGCTGGATTAAGTGACTTTCATGAATTGTAACATTGTTTCCTCAATCTCGTTCATTCTTTCACTCATTGGTCTAGCTGAATGTTGACTCCTTTGAGGTTGAGTAGAATAATTTCCTTGAAAGTACTACTGTTGTTGGTGATTTCCTGCATTTGAAAATGGAAGAGATGTATTAGTGCTTTTCATTACAGAATTATGAGGATTCCATTTATAAAATTGTTGATTCCTATTATTAGAATACTGAAATCCAGGAGGAAATGATTGTTGAGGATAAGATTGTTGCTGTCTTTGATAATTTCCCATATAATTGACTTGCTCTTGTGGTTCAGGTGTAGGTACATCACATGCACCATTAGCATGATTCCCTCCACAAAAATCGCATGTCAACTGACTTGTTACCACATTTAAAGTCTACAAATTATTAATCTACTGAGTCAAAGCTGCTATTTGATCAGAAAATAATTGGTTCTGCAGCTGATTCTGTGCAAGAAAAGTTTCCATCATCTTTGCTTTATATTCATTGCCTCTTCTTGTATTCCTCAAGTTGGAATTCTGATACATGGATGAAGCCATCATCTCAATGATTCTTTGGGCTTCTTCCAAGGATTTCATGCTCAAAGATCCTCCTGCAGCTGTATCAATCATAGTTCTAGTTACTATATTCATTCCATTATAAAAAGTTTCCAGCTACATCCATTCTGGAATACAATGATGTGGACATCTTCTCAGCAACTCTTTATATCTTTCCCATGCTTCATAAAGTGATTCTTCTTCCTACTGCACAAAAGATGTTATTTCTCCTCTCAGCTTAGCAGCTTTTGAGGGAGGAAAATATTTTGTTAGAAATTTATTCACAAGTTCAGTCCATGTGGTGATATTTCCCTGAGGCTGTGCTTGCAACCAACATTTGCCTTTGTCTCTTAAAGAAAATGGAAATAGCCTCAATCTTATAGCATCTTCACTTACTCCATTCATCCTTATAGTATCACACAACTGCAGAAAATTAGAAATATGCAGATTAGGATCATCAGAAATTCCACCAAAAAATTAGTCCTGTTGCACTAGGTGAAGTAAGGCTGGTTTTATCTCAAAATGATTGGCTTGAATGGTTGGTCTAACAATTGAAGAATTATAGCCTTGCATATCTGGAATTGCATAATCTCCTAGTGTTCTCATTCTATGTTGTTCTGCCATTTCAACTTTTGGAGTTGGTTGTCTAAAAGGTGAATGTTTCCTATTTGCAAAAGGAGTGACTTGAAATTCTAGAGAATGTATAACCTCTAGATCACTGTTACTTCCTAAAGATCTCTCTGCTCTAGTCTCTTTTCTTAATCTCCTAAGAGTTCTATCAATGTCAGGATCAAAGACAAGAGTAGATTTATTTTTGTTTTTGCCACGCATATACAACTAAACACAGATATAGTATAATGAAAACAGAAAACCGCACATGTAATATAATATTTGCAGAAAATTTAAAGAAACAAATGCTCAATCTAGTTACTTTCCTGTTACTAATGATATTGAAACAAATTATTCCCCAGCAACGGCGCCAAAAACTTGTTACTTTGACAACTGCTGTTGCACTGAAAGTAAACTGACTAGCAAGTGTACTAGTGTTGTTGTAGCAAGTTATAAAAAAAATCTTAGAATAAAATTGAGTTCCAAGTATCGTCCTCAGGGAATAAAGCTTTCAATTACCACTTCACAAGATCACAATTAGTTGAGCTTTACAAATTTTAGATAGATTTGGTATGAATGTATCAAAAACGAAATTAGAAAGTAAAACAGAACAGTTAGTACAAAAGTACATAGTAAACAGATGTAGAAAGAGTAGTTAGGAAATTGTTTCACCAAAACTTCAACATGGATTCATAAAGTTCTAAACTTTCAAGCATTTAGATGGAATGACAATCAGTTTCACGTTATATTAATCAAAGGACAATCCCTTGCCTCAATGAATCTAGCATCTAATCAAATCACTCTAATCCCTTAGATCTAATCCAATCAAATGCTGCATTAAGTTTGAGAAACCAAAAGATTGCAAGATTAAGATATCTTATCCCTAAGAAACCAATAACCTTGGCAATTAATTCAGATTTGAGAAATAAATTCAATTCCCATTGATAAGAGTTCCTCTATGATTAGTTGATCAAATTTCCATTCAATCACTACTTTAACATCAGAATCAATCACTCAATCCAATCCAAAACTCAAAGTTTAGATCCAAAATCAATTCAACATTTCCATTTCAGATTCATAGTTCCTAACCACAAAGAGTTTAAGTAAACATTACAAAAAGAGAAGAGAAGAGAAGAGAAGAAGAGAATGAACAAAGAAGAAACATCTTCAAGCTAATCTCCAATCTAATCCCTCAAGATATGAAGCTTGGTGTTCGTCCTCAATCCCCCTCTCTAAGTCTCTCAACAACAAAAACAAATGGAAAATAAAAAATGAATAAAAAACTTTTAAATTCCTGAGCTAACTATCTTTTATAGAATTTTCGCTCTGCTGGCGTGATCACTTTTGCCAGTAATAGTAATCACGCAGAGGCTAATTCTTGCTTTCCACTTGCGCATGATCACTTTTACTGGTGATAGTAGCCACGCGCACTTCAAAGTGTTCACTTTTGTTGAAAATAGTAGCCACACAGAAGCTTCCCTTACTAATGTCATGCGCGTGTTCACTTCTGCTAGAAATAGTGAACACGCAGATGCTACCTTCTTGCGCGTGTTCACTTTTGTGGATAATAGTGATCACATGCAGCAACTCTTCTTGGAGGACTCTCTGGAACGCTCACTTTTCCCAGAAAAAGTGATTACGCAGAAGCTCTTCTCATTGCAACCTCTCTGGATCGATCACTTTTGCCAGCAAAAGTGATTACGCATAAGCTCTTCTTCATTTTATGGTTCTGGAGTGATCACTTTCACCAGCAAAAGTGATCACTTAGAGGCTATTCTTCAATTATCAACTTCTTTCCTCCAATTTTTGCTACTTTTCTTCTATTTTTCCTTTGATCATCCAATCCTCATGAACTTAGCTCAGAATTCTCTACAAAAGCATACTTGAAATGTCACTTTTTACATAGAAAATCAATGAATTTTAAAATAACTATGTTTAAAAGTGACATGCAACATTTTACTATTTTTTAAGGGCTTTCTACTATTTCTAGCATGTTTTCTTTATTAATTGCACTAAAAACTATTGTAAAATACTAGTAAAATATGGATTCATCAGACGCAGAAAGCTCCATGCTTTTTCATGGAGGAGGAAGTGTTTAAGGTTTTGGCTGTGATGGGTGGTGATTTCCAACACAAAGTTGCTGTAAAATGAAGAGGAAAGTTGGGAGAGATGACATAAACCGAGAGTGAGAAAGAGAGAGAGAGCTTACGGGAGGAAGAAAAGAAACAAAAGAACTTGGAATGAGATTTTGCCACCTATATCATGCATAACATAGTTTTGCCACCTATATGTTATGCATGTTTGTAAGAAGCACAAGGAATTGCCACCTATGTTTTGTATGCAAGGGCATCATGGACCTTTCACACACTAAAAATCTGAAAACAAAATTAAACTTAGTAGGACTTGAATCTAAGTTCCCTAACTCTAGAGTAAAGGACCAACAATTCCACCACTACACCACCTTTGTTGGTGTGTTAGAAATTTGGAAATCAATTATACTTAAGGGATTGTAAGTAATTCAAAGTATTAGAAAATCTCATTTTTCAAAAACAAATCAAACATGTATTTAAAGACGAATTATTTTAATGAAATAAAAATAAGCACTTTTATTTCAAAACTTATTTAATCAACATCGTAAAATTTTGCAAATGCATTGAATTATTTTTGAAAAAGATTAAATCATGCTAACACACATAAACATGGAGGGAGTAAGAATTAGGATGTTACAATTAACACTTTGAAGAAGAAAATCCAAGAAGACCAAATGTGTAACAACTCTAAGTGCTGAAAGTGAACACTCCATTAAGAAAATTTGTGAAGAGCCTGCGCTTTAACACTTTCACTGCTGAGAGTGATAACGCCAAGGCTAATTTACCCAGGAACCCTACTCATTAACACTCTTTCCACTGAGAGTGTCCACGCAGAGCTGCGTATTAACACTCTGGCCTCTAAAAGTGAACACGCGCAAGGCAAAAATTCTGAAAGCAGTTGCGCGTTAACACTCTGATTATTAAAAGTGTTTACACAAAATAACATAATTTTGAAAATCACTTTTAAAGCATCAACTTTGGACGATTTGAGTTCCCACCTCAGCTATAGAAGCTTCTAGAAAACTTTTCATGATATAATTCTCAGAGATTAAACTGAAGAAGTGGAAAAGGCAGAAAAAAAAAAGTATAAATAGAAGTTAAGAGTTTAGATTTTGAGACTTTTGTTCATTTTAGTTAGTTTTCACTTTGTAACTATTCTAACTTCCAAGGGAAGTCAGAGAGAGAGATTGGGAGTGACTTTCAAGCTTCATTGCTAGATGAATCAGGATGAAGATTAAGTCTTGGAAGTTGTTGTTCTGCTTCTTGTCTTCTTCTTCTGTTACTTCTCCTTCCTCCATTGTAATGTTGTTCTAAACCTTTTTGGTTAGGGATCCATGGATCCAGATTTGATATTGTGATGTAATTGTAGATTTGGATCTTGAGATTTTAATTGAATTGAGTGTATAAGTCTATTCTTAATGCAGTTATGAACTAATCCTTCATTCAATTGAACTTAGAGGAATTTTCATCAATGGACATTGAGTTTATTTCTCAGATCTGAATCATATGCCTAGGTTATTGAGATTTTAGGAATAAGTATCATAATCTAGTAATCCTTTAATTTCCAGAACTTAATGCAATATTTGGTTGAATTTCTCCTAAGGAATTAGGGAGGTTTAATTTGGTATTAGGATCAATGAAGGAATTGTCCTTTGGTTAAAGAAGTGAAATTGATTATCAATCAATTAAAATTCTCAAGAGTCCAGACCATGATTATATTGCAATTGAAAATATGGTGAGGTAATTCCTAACTATTTTCCACATAGTATTTTCAATAAAAATTTCGTATCTTGTTTTTACAGCAAATTTGTTACTTTATAGTGTTCTTATTTCTTACTTTTACATGTTACAAATCTTTCAAATGAATTTTGTGGCTCAACTAATTGTTAAATTGTGAAGTGGTAATTGAAATTAAGATCCTTGTGGATGATACTTGGGCTCATATTGATTTCCAAATTTTATTACTTGTTACAACTAACTAGTGCACTTGTTAGTGAGTATTCATCTGAATTTTTTTAAGTAACAAGCAGAGGCGAACCCTTCCTTGGAGTTCTAGCAATCCTTTCTCATAAGTTTCAGTGGCTAGGGTCAAGTTTTACACGTGTTCCTTAGCCGTTAAGCAAAAAGGGTCGAAAGCGAGAAAAAAACCAGAACTTGGGCCCAAAGGTTTTTGTCCCAGGAGTCCCTTCCAATAAGTTTTAGTTATCACAGACGAGTTTTGCATGCGTTCCTTATCTGCTAAGCACAAGGGGTAGAAAGCTAGACTAAAATCGAAACTTGAGCCCAAAGACATCTGGAAGCCCCGTGAGGGGAGAGAGCAGAGGGGAACTCTTTCTTTGAGTCCTAGGAGTCACTTCCAGGGAGTTTCAGTGGACAGAAATGAAATTTTCAACCATTCCTTAGCCGCTAAGCAAAAGGGGACGAAAGCGAGACCAAAATTGGAACTTGGACCAAGAGGCCCCAGGAAGCACCAAGAGGGGAGAGAGCGAAGGGGAATCCTTCCTTTGAGTCTTAGGAGTCCCTTGGTGTGATCCAGTCTAAGCACCCAATAGAGGCAAGGGAATTGGAGGCCATTCATGGGCTTATGACCAGGGCTAGGGCCAAGAAGGCTCAGTAGGCCTTATCCACACTTGTAGCACATTTAGAGGCCCACCACATGGTGGTTAAAGGATCACACATATACACACTTTTTACTTGCATTGTTCATGTTTAGATTAGTTTTGCGCCTTGTATTTTGGCCATGGACCCAGGAAGCCCATTGAGCTTTTAGGGTGGATCTTTTGTATTTTTTGTTTGAGCTTGTATTAGGCTATGTTTCAGGGCATGTATTTAGCCAAAATCCCTAACCTCTTTCTTTTCTTTGTTTTGAGGCCTATTAAAGACCATTTTGGGCTTTGAGTTAGCTTGCCTATATATAGGCTAAGCTCCTTTGTAATTTTTAGATTTTAGATTCCTTTGAGTGAGTGAATTTTCTCTGAATTTTCTCGTTGAAAATTTCATAATCACACTCTCATCATGGATTTTTTTGATAGACGATGCCGAGTCACTATCAAAACAACTAAGTTTTCTAAAAGCTTTGTAGTATAGAACCTAGGTCGATTCACGAAGACATATTTTTCGTCAAATTCAATTTAAGGTTTTGTTTGAAAGAATGCAAATAAGGTTTTTTGGAATTTTTTTGAACCTAATCTGCATTAATTATCAAATAAGAGCATCGATGAAGTCCTAATTTGAATTCTAATAATAGAAAAGTTAATCACGATCTTAATATACAATTCTGAGATTAGAGAGAAAAGAGAACAAACTCAGAGTGATTTAGCGTAGAACTTAAGTTAGAATTACAGCGTTTGGATTCCATGGATTGAACGAGTGGTTTAGCCTTTCATCGAAACGCTTACCCCACGCAAGAATGAGAAAAGAACAAGAGAGTTTGAATGAAAGTAAAAACAAAGATTCTTATTTCGACCAAGTCTCAAAATCTCAAAGTTTCTAATAGCTCTTAATTCAGAACCTTATTATTCTATTTATAGGTTTTGATTAGGGTAAATTAAGTGGCCAAAATGTGGGCCTCAACAATATCTAAAAGCCCAAATACAACTATTAAATAACAAGGGTCCAAATGCAATCTCGCAATAATATTCAAAAAATCTGTCTCAACTTCAAAAAATCATAAAAATTGAAAACTACTCCAAATCCAACAATCCATATATGTATTTTGAAATCCTGGATGTGTAGAATCCAATACAGCTGAAATAAGCCAAAACTTATATATGTAGAAAAAGTTATGGCCAAAAGAGTAGTCAGAGGTCAAAATAACTGAAAATACAAAATTAAAGCATTTATTTATAACAAGCCCAATTTATTCAAATAACTAGAAAATGATAAAAACTTAAAAAATAAAGCATATGAAAGTTTTTATTAATCAAAATAAAACTATAAATATAAACCAAAAATATGTCACATCAAATTCCCCCACACTTAAGATTTTGCCCTCTGGGGCAAATCACAAAATCAAACCATAGGGGACCTACAGATTAGGCTATGTACAAAGCCCATTAAGTTCAAATATCAGGCTAGAGTGGAAATCAATCCTCACACTTCAAATTAACAAATAAACTTATCAAATCAAGTGAATGAACCGTAAGAGGTAGAATCAATCCTCACACGATATACTCTCAATCACTCAAGTGTATAAGGTAAAGTGTGTCACTCAAAATGCACAACATGAAGCATGATCATCCATAGGCTTTCCCATTCCCTACTTCTCCGCTAGAATTCACACATACACAAAAAAATCAAGAGGACTTTTCTAGGTTATAAAAGGACATATTGAAGGTAGAAAAATTACAAAGGTAATCAAGCTAAAACTAAAGAGGATGTAAGAACAATGGAGAATGAATCCAAAGAAAGTAAGCATGAAAGTAAATGCAAAGAACAATGAAGATTGCTAATTGCATTAAGTGTTACTCACCCATGGTAGCATAATAGAATATGAATAAGAGTTGAATAGTTGTGGATTCTTTTCTTTGGGCATTTCATTGAGAACTCAAGTGTGTATTAAACGTAAACATGTGAGTGAGTGGAGAGCACCTAAACACCACACACACATACACTTGTTAATTGTGATTATACTAACTTTGTGTGTTCTTTGTGAACTTGATCCTACATAGAGACAATTGGACTTGAAGACTTGTAATTTTCCTTGGAGCAAAGCCTTGTCACTAGGGGTTAAGGGGTTGTTTTGATTTCTTTTACTCCTTATATTTGGAGAATTATATTTGCTTAGGGTTAGGAATTTATAATTCTTACAAGTAGTTCATTTGTAGTAGGTTGAACTTTCCTTTGTAGAAGGACATTGGACTTTGGTTTTAAGTAGTTATAGGGTAATTTGCACATAGGCCTTAGTTTAAATTTTTCACATGACTAGTATATGCTAGTTTAGGCTTGTCTGATTGATTTAAAGCTTTGCAATTAGGGTCATTGCATATTTGGGTGTTGGACTAAGATTCCAATCCTTTCCTCCCTCTATTCTTTACATTTCATGTTAGGATCTTGGGATGTGAAGTAAGAGTTCATACCTTTCCTTCCTCATTCTAAATTTTCTCTAGTTTTATTGAGTTTAGTCACGACTAGTTTTGATAGCCTTTTATTACTATCATACTTTGTTTAGTGCTATTTTTTTTAGTGTAATGTAGGAATAGGAGTTGTATTATTACAAGAGGGACACCTAATAGCTTATTTTAGTGAGAAATTGAATGATGCCCCCCTAAATTATCCTACATATGACAAAAAGCTCTATGCTCTTGTTAGGGCCTTACAAACTTTGTCCCATTATCTCCTACCAAAGGAGTTTGTGATCTGTAGTGATCATGAGCCTTTAAAGTACTTAAGGGGCCAAGGGAAGCTAAACAAAATGCATGCTAAGTGGGTAGAATTCTTAGAACAATTTCCTTATGTTATCAAACATAAGTAGGGAAAATTAAACAAGGTGGCTGATGCCCTTTCTAGGAGGCACACTCTACTTTCCACCTTAGGTTTCAAAGTCTTAGGGTTTGATAATCTTAAGGAATTGTACTATCTAGATGAGACCTTTAACCCATTATACACTATGTGTGAGGATAGGTCCCATAATGGGTACTTTAGGCATGAAGGTTACCTTTTTAAAAATAACAAGCTTTGTGTGCCTAAAGGATCCATTAGAGACCTAATACTTAGGCAATCCCATGAAGGCAGGTTTGATGAGCCACTTTCAAAAGACTTTGGAAACTCTCCACGAACATTTTTACTGGCCACACATGAAGCAAAATGTTTATAAACTTTGTACCAGGTGCATAGTGTGTAGGCAAGCCAAATCTAAAATAATGCCACATAGATTGTACATACCATTGCCCATACCAAGCTCACCTTGGGTTGACTTAAGTATGAATTTTATAGTAGGCTTGCCATGAACTCAAAGAGGATTTGACTCTATTTTTGTTGTAGTGGATCATTTTTCCATAATGGCTCATTTCATTCCATGCCATATAGTAGATGATGCTAGTAATGTGGCAAGGCTATTCTTTAGAGAAGTGCTGAGACTACATGGTATGCCTCGGACCATAGTCTTAGATAGGGATACCAAATTCCTAAGCCATTTTTGGAGAACACATTAGAGTAGGCTAGGTACCAAAGTCCTCTTCTCTACCACCTATCACCCCCAAACTGATGGCCAAACTAAGGTTGTCAATAGAGCTCTCACAACTATGCTTAGGGCAATCATAAAAAAGAACAATACTCGTTGCATCTTGGTTCCCTTTTAGTGCCTACTTGGCGCAACTTAATGCCCTTTTGGTGCCTACTTGGTGCACCTTGGTGCCTACTTGGTGAACCTTCGTGCCTACTTGGGCCAACTTAGTGCCCATTTGGTTCCTACTTGGTGCACTTAGGTTCGCTTTTAGTGCCTACTTGGTGCAACGTGGTGAACTTTAGTGCCCACTTAGTGCACCTTGGTGCCTACTTGGTGCAAAATGATGCCCTTATGGTTCTTTTTTGGTTGATTCCTTTTTGGTGCACGTAAGTGCCCTTTTGGTGCCTACTTGGTGCTCCTTGGTGCCTTTTTGGTGCCTACTTGGTGCCCCTTCGTGCCTACTTGGTACCTTTTTGGTGCCTACTTGATGTATCTTAGTGCCCATTTAGTGCCAACTTAGTGAAACTTGGTGCCGTCTTGGTGTACCTTGGTGCCCTTTCAGTGCCTACTTGGTGCAAAATGATGCCCTTATGGTTCCTTCTTGGTGCACCTTTTGGTGCCCCTTTGGTGCACCTTTGTACCCTTTTGGTGCCTACTTGGTGCATATTTGTGCCTATTTGATGCACCTTGGTGCCTTTTTGGTGCCTACTTGGTGTATCTTAGTGCCATTTTAGTGCCTACTTGGTGAACCTTGGTACCCTTTTGCTGCCTACTTGGTGCACCTTGGTGTCTACTTGGTGCAAAATGATGCCCTTATGGTTCCTTCTTGGTGCACCTAGGTGCCCTTTTGGTGCACCTTCATACACTTGGTGCCTACTTGATGCACCTTTATGCCTTTTTGGTGCACCTTGGTGCCTTTTTGGTGCTTGCTTGGTGCACCTTGGTGCCTACTTAGTGCCCTTTTGGTGCCTACTTTGTGTATTTTTGTTACTTTCTTAATAGTTGCATTTAAAGTAAGATTGACTAGCAAGTGTACTAGTATTGTTGTAGCAATTTATAAAATCTTAGAATCATGTTTAAGTCCCAAATATCATTCTCAGGGAATAGCTTTCTCAAGTATTACTTTACAATTCAATAATTAGTTGAGCCAAAAGCAATTCAATTAGAGTTTGTAATATTTGAAGGCAAATTAACAAATACAAAATTCAGAAATTGTAACAGAAAAAAAGTTGTAAAATGTTGTATAAAAACAAATGTATGACATATAGTTACGGGTTTACTTCACCAGAACTTCAGTATTAATTCAATCAAGTTCTGAACTCTCAAGCATTTGAATTGGTTGACAATCAGTTTCACAGTTTATAAATCAGAGGTTAATTCCTTAACTCAATGACTCTAACATTCAATTTAACCATCCTAATTACTTTGATCTGATTCAATTAAATGTTGCATTAAGTATTAGAAACCATAAGATTGCAATATTAGAATTACTTATCCCTAAGAAATCAATAATCTTGGTATTTAATACAGATATGAGAAACAACTTCAATTTCCATTGATAAAAGCTTCTCTGTGTTTAGTAAATTAAATTTCCATCCAACAACTAGTTGATTAACAAAATTAACTACTCAATCCAATCAAATACTCAAAGTTCAAATCCAAAATCAATTCAACACTTCCATTTCGGATCCATAAATCCCTAACTACAAAGAGTTTAGACAACCATTACAAAATATAAAGAGAAGGAAAGAGAAGAAGGAGATGAGCAAAGAATCATCTTCAATTCAATCTTCAATCTGATTCCTCAAGATGTGAAGCTTGGTATTCGTCTCCAATCTCTCTCTCAGACTCTCTCAAGACAAGAGAATGAAATGAAAGTGAAAAATGAATCAAAGATACAAAAAGTCTAAGCTAACTCATATTTATTGATTTTCCCGCCTTCCTGGCCTGATCACTATTTTTCAATAAAATAACCACGCAGAAGTTTTTCTGGTAACCTTCATAACTGGAACAATCACTATTTTTTTTATAAAAGTAGCAATGCAAAGGTTAATTGCTCCAAGTGGCATGCGAGTGTTCACAGTTAGTTTTGGCTTTGAATCATACGCGTGATCACTTTTCCTAGAAATAGTGATCACGCGTAGCCTAATGCTTCAAATCAAACTTGTGCGTGTTCACTTTTGTATAAAATAGTGATCACGCACAAGTTGTTCTTCTCACCCCATCTCTGGAACAATCACTATTGTTAAAAATAGTGATAATGCAAGATCTCTCTACATGGGCATGGTTACTTTTGTAAGAAAAAGTGGAAACACACAAGTCAATCTTCAAAATTAGGCTCTAGAACGATCACTATTCTTTAAAATAGTGATCACGCCTAACAACTAGCTTCATCAATCCTTGTTCTTTGTCCCCAAAATTGCTACTTATCTTCTACCTTTCTCTTGATCATTCAGCCTTATGAACTCAGCTCAGAATTTCCTACAAAATATGTTCTAATTAGTAATTTTTTCATAGAAAATTAACAAAATCTAAACAAGTAATTATTTAGAAAAGACTTAAACATTCTATTATTTTTATGAGCTTTTCAGCTTTCTCCATCATGTTTTCTATATCAAATGTACTAAAAACTAAGGCAAAATACTAGTAAAATATGGATTTATCACTACCCAAAACTCAAGCAATTTAAAACATATCCAGGACATGAATTCATTCATCAATTGAATCCATAATGAAAAGCTTTTTTTTTAAAATCAGAACAATTCAAATTTTCATAATCCATTCCACTTCAATGCATTCTGATTATTTTGTTACTAAGTCATTCACCCAATTATCCATCATGACAGTCACACTTGAATCATCTTTTTACTGCAAAATCTCATACATTTCAGTCAAGCAAATCAGCAAAGCTATATGTACGTAGAATAGAGAAATATCATCACAGCTCTCAGAAAGTGTTTCACTCTTATTCAATCAGCGTTCTGTTTTGTGTTTACTCTTAGAATCATCAAATTCATCAAACTCTACCATAGGCTTGCCTATATTCTCAACATCCTTTGCATATTTACAGTTATTAACAGATCAAGAGGACTTTTCCAGGTAATGACGAGGCTAAAGGACAGGTATGTGTTCAATGAATTACAGAAGCAATGTAGTTAATTCCAAAGAGAAAAGGTGCAATTTGAGTAGATAAGTTCTAAACTTAGAATAGGACTGCATCAATTGTTTTAATTATGTATCAAGCACAATTATTTCAAGTGACAAATTCAATTCTACAAAATAATTCACAAATTTTTCTTTCCTTTTTGCTTCTATTTGCTACTTTTTTTTTATTCTTTTTCACTAACTTTTCTATTCTGTAGCTTTTACTTCCTTTTCATCACACTTTTGCTTTTTATTTATTTTCTTTGGATGACTTTTCTAACTCTGCTATTTTCTTCTCCACCCCAAACTTAGAACATTGCTTGTCTTCAAGTAATGTATTAGAAATTTGATACTATCCCAAACTTAGTTTTGAAACTTATATTTGACTAAACTCAATTTGCCTTTTTCATTTTGAATAGGTCACATGGTTTTTCTAGGAAGGCTTGTATTGAAGTTAATCAAAAGAAAGGCTAACAACTCAAAGGGGTTAAACTAAGGTATATAAGAATGAAAGGAGGTTTATTTGGCTAACTAGGTACAACTGAACAATAGCCTCCATCCTTTGTGTGATTACTGTATAATTGCATATTTGATTAAGAAACAAATCAAGTTCTAGAGAGTGTATCAGAATTGAGATCAGTCACACATCAAGAAATGTAAAGGTTTAAGTCTCACCAAGGAAGTAAAGTGATAATATTAACCAATTCAGTTCACAATTTACTTCACAAATTTGCATGAATAAAATGGTAAGAGTTCTTTATTTTTTAAAAATACAAGTATGATAACCATGTGAAGAATGGAAAAAATAACTTATGTAATACTTTCATGTTTTCTGAAAATTTTATGCAAAAGTAAAGCTGAACATATGAAATTAGAGGTACAAAATTCAACTCCCCTTTCATGGTAGCTTTGCATATTTTAGAATTCTATGTGCTCTTATTCAGAAGTTTTGAGAGCAAGGTCTACACAAAACATCACAATTATTTATCAATTATCAGGTTAAAACTTAATTAAACTCAAAACTAGTAAATATTTAAAGCATAATTGTTTACAACCAGAATTTAACCAAAATGTAATTAACAACTACAAACTGTAAAAGTCTTGAGCCTAAGTACAACTTATTTTCAAAGATGAACTACATAACAGAAATTTAAATTCCTAAACTACTCTTCTTCATCCTCCTCTTTTGAAGTTTCCTCTTCTAAGTCATCCTTATCATCATCTTCTTCTTCTGCTGCTGCTGGCTGTGGGAAATGAGTCTGATATATAGGAAGGTCTTTGAAGAATATTGATCTGAGGCATTGGGCATTTTCTTCCACCTCTAGTGTATGATATAATTCTTCCTTGGTCATTCCTATCTTTTGACCAATGTTCATCAAAACACATTCCAGCAGCATTATTCCAGCTTTCACACTTCCATGCAGCTCATTTTGCCTTTCAGCCAATGAGTTTTGTCTTTCAGCCAGAAATGCTATTTTATACTTCATTTTCATTGGATTTGCTTTCTTAAACTGTGATGGTATAGGATCTACTGATGTACAACATGTAGTAGCGTAGATTTCTTTCACCATTGCTACTGAGATTGAAGGTGCTGCTCTGATCCTTTCTTAATATTCACCAAATTCTACTCCTGATCCTCACACAACAGAGTTATTAATGAAGGAAAAGCTTAAGAATCCCTTTTTCTTTTCTAAATGTCTAAAATACATCCACTAATTACTTCTCCTACATTAATATGCATGATAGGAATCCCCTTGCTGGAATTCTGGAAGAGGACCTTTCTTGGATAAAAAAATGTTCAAGGGTTGGAGAACGTCATTTACGAACTCGGAACTATATGTCAAGATATAGAACTCAAAATTGAACGAGACCAAAACGAGGTGAATCCTCACATTTTGGGAAGCAATTTTGACTCAAGAATCATTGAAAAAGGATTTGTAGAATGAAAGTTATGAGCAGGACATGTTTTGGACGAAAATTAGGAAATTTAGGGTTTCAATGGAAACGTGGTGGTGATAATGGGTGGCGCTACTTTCAGGGAGAAAGATAAGACACAAAGACGCCACAAGGGAGGTGGAAAGCCCTTGATAAGTCTTAGACTTGGTTCAACCAAGGACCCGGAGAATCACTCTCACACAAAGTTTTGTTTGATAATCCAAATCTACTTTCATTGATGTAAATTGTTCCTTTCTAAGCACACACAAAACAAATTTCAAGTGTTCAAGATGCAACTCTAGAGTAGTGCTATAGATAAGAATATCATCAAAGTACACCACAACAAATGTGCCAATAAATTCCCTCAAGACATGGTTCATCAATCTCATGAAAGTACTAGGTGTATTAGTTAAACCAAAAGGCATAACCAACCATTCATACAAACCATATTTTGTTTTAAAAGCAATTTTCCATTCATCCCCTTCTCTAATCCTAATATGATTATATCCACTTTGTAAATCAATTTTAGAGAAGTAACATGCACCATGCAACTCATCAAGCAAATCATCAAGCCTAGGTATAGGATGCCTATATTTTATGGTGATGTTATTTAGGGCTCTACAATCCAAACACATTTTCCATGTTCCATCCTTTTTAGGGACTAAAATTACCGGTACAGCACATGTACTCATTCTATCTCTTACCCATCCTTTGCTCATGAGCTCATCCACTTGCCTTTGAATTTCTTTTGTTTCTTGTGGATTGCTTCTATATGTTGGTCTATTGGGTAAAGATGCTCCTGGAATGAGATCAATTTGATGCTCAATCCCCCTCAATAGTGGTAAACCACTTGGTACACTTGAAGGAAAAATATCTTGAAAATTCTGCAAAAGAGATTTAACACTAGAAGGCAATTCAAAATCATCAAAATTGTTAGTGTTCAAAATCTGATTTTTGCAAAACAATAGGTATAGGGGCTGTTTAGCAAGGAACAACCTTTTCACCTCACTTTTCTTTGCCAAACAACACTCTTTTCTCTCAAGTTCTTCACTCTTTTTCTTTTCACTCCTTTTTCTCTCAAGTTTGTCATTCTCCTTTTTAAGACTACTCTCTTTTTGCAATTCTTTCCTCTCTTGAGCAATCTTTTCTCTCATCTTCACTTGATCCTCACACACCACTTTAGGACTCAATAGTTTGACTACAATATTTTTTTCTTGATGCATGAAAGAGATCTTGTTGGAATAACCATCATGGATGGCTCTAGTGTCAAATTGCCATGGTCTCCCCAAAAGTATGTAGCTGGCCTCAATTGGAGCTACATCACATAACACCTTATCCTTGTATTTTCCAATGGAAATTTCCACTTCTACTTACTGCCTTACTTGTACCTCTCTATCCTCACTAAGCCATTGAAGTTTGTATGCCCTAGGATGTGGTTTAGTGGCCAAATTTAGCTTTGACACTAATCTAGCACTAGCCACATTGGTGCAGCTCCCTCCATCAATAATCACCATGCAAACCTTCCCATTGATAGAACATCTAGTGTGGAAAATGTTCTCTCTTTGGGACTCATCCAAAGGCTTCAATTGGCTACCTAACAACCTCCTAATCATCAACAAATCTCTCTCCGTGGCCTTTTCTTCCTCCACATTTTCACTCTCTTATCCCTCACTAGTTTCAGATTGACTAGTGTACTCCCTATTATCCTTGAGAATCATGGCCTTTTTGGTAGGACATTTATAAGCATAGTGTCCCATGCCCATGCACTTGAAACACTTCGCATCTTTACTCTTTTTATTGAGTTGTTCTAAGGACTTTGATTAAGTTTTCCCTTGAGAAATAGGTGCTGAATTACTAGAAGTGGTAGCCCCTTCCTTCTTGTTTTTGTCCCTCCAACTAGTAGTGTTACAGTTGGAAGAACTCCTTCTTGCTACCCTTTTTCTTTTGAGTTGTTGCTCCTCTTGAATTGCTTTATGCAGCAAGTCTTCCATCTCCACAAATTCCTATAATTCAACAATATCTCAAATATCATTAGATAAATCACTAAGGAAATGAGCCATGGTTATCTCCTCATCTTCTTCAATGTTGGCTTGCATCATGAGCACCTCTAATTGCTTGTAATACTCTTCAACTCCCTTGCTACCTTGGGTCAATTTTTGTAGTATAAATTTCACATCTCTAGCATAGCTAGTTGGCACATATCGCTTCTCATGATTCTTTTCATTTCAGTTCAAGTTTTCACTTGTAACGCCCTGAATTTTGATAATATAAATTATTGTGATTGATGTATATGTGTGAGTGTTTATATATGAGGATGAATGTTGGAATGTGCACTCAAGTGCATGATAATGAGATATAAATTGCATTCGAATGCGTATATAATGATGTATATGTGTGTGTGTATATATGAAAGCATGATTAGGCTGGACTAAAAATAGGTTAAGTATCTGGTGCAGAGTGTTCCCGTTGCAGCGAGAGGACCCTAGGAAGAAGAGGGCGAAACTGTTGCCTTTTTGCAGAAGCAGGAGAAGAACGCAGAAGATCCATCTTGAACAATCCCCAATCCGATCCCTCTTTTTGGAGCTTGATGTTTATTCCTAATCCTCTCTCTGACTCTCTCTCAACGAGAATCTAACAGAAAAAATGGAAATGGAGCAAAAGACCCAAAAAATCTGAGCGTTTCTGGTATTTATAGAAATCTCGATTCTGTGCGTTATCACTCCTGCTGATAAGAGTGACAACGCAGAAGCTCGAGTTATCACTTTCACTGCTAAGAGTTACAACGCAGGAGGTCGAGTGGTTGCGCTTGTTCACTTTCGAGGGCAAGAGTGACCACGCGTATCTTGCCTTGATACACTCCTCTCTGGAACATCCACTCTCGCCAGCAATAGTGGTTACACAGAGCTCGCTATGTCTGGGACTTCTGAGAGACTCTCTGGAACATCCACTTTCACTAGTAAAAGTGGTTATGTAGAGCTTGCTGAAATTTAGTCTTTCTGGAACACTCACTTTCACTGGTAAGAGTGACCACGCCCAAACTCCACTTCTCCCTTAAGCTCTGGAGTGATCACTTTCACTAACAGTAGTGATCACGCCCAACTTGCATTCCATAATTCTTGTGTTTTGAGTCCAGAATTGCCTTCCCTTCCATTGATCTTCCATTTCCATGAACCTTGCTCAGATTATTCCTATAAAAACAAGATTGGATTCTTAATTTCTAAGCAGAAAATTCACAAATGCTAAAATAACTACATATTCAAAGAAAACCTCCAATCATTCTCTTTTTCTGAATTTTTCTACTTTTCTTATATATTTTCCTTCTCAAATGGATTAGAAATACACTAAAATATTAGTAAAAATATAGATTCGTCATATATGTGTGAGTATTTATATATGAGGATAAATGTTAGAATGTGCACTCAAGTGCGTGATGATGAGATATAAATTGCATTCGAATACGTAGATAATGATGTATGTGTGCATATATATAGATATGAAAGCATGACTGGGCTGGACTGAAAATAGGTTAAGTATTTGGTGCAGAGTGTTCTCGCTGCAGCAAGTGGATCTCGCTGCAGCGAGAGGACCCTGGGAAGAAGAGGGCAAAACTGTCGCCTTCTCGCTGTAGCGAGATATGTCTCGCTGTGGCGAGAGAGCGATAGAAGGGAGTGCATTTCTAGGTGCAGTCTCACTGTAGCGAGAGGGTCTCAATGTAGCAAGATTCTGCAGAAACTAGGATGCAGATTCGTCTGAGATTTTTGCTGTGGTGACAAAGGGTGTCGCTGCAGCGAGAGTTGCGCTGTATGGAGAGTGTCACGATCTGAAGGGTTTTAAAAGGGGGTTTTAGGGATTTGAGGGTTATTTCTCAAATTCCCTCTCTAATCTCTTCGATTCTCTAAACCCAAAACCCTTTTCCACTGATTAATTGCCTCCAAAGCCGTTCGTGAGCGAGATTGGAGCTCGGATTTGTGTGAGGAACGCTTGGAGAAGAGTTTTAACAGTTAGGGTTCCGTTTTTCATTCCCTTTCTCTGTTTTTGGGTGATTTCTGGGTTCTCATGGAAGTAACCCATGTGTTTAGGCCGAAATCTGTGCGAGGAACGTTTCCAAGACCAAATCCGTGTGTGGGTCTTCAATCCAAGGTAAGGGGGGACTCCACCCTATTTCAATATGTATAAATTGTTGTTTATTTGATTAAATAAGGAAATGTGGCTGAGTTAGAGGTAGAAAACGTGTAAAGAATGGAAGTTGATTGTGAAATGTGATGAGGGCCATGTGCCAGAACTTGTGAATGTTATGTGTGTGAGTGAGAGAATATGTGGTCGATGAAATTTGTTGTATAATTCAGTGTGTGAACCGACGTAGGCCCGAGTGCCGAATATTATAAATGAATGTAGGCAAAATGCTATGTATTGTGAATGGGTATGGGCACTTGTGCCGTGTATTGGGACGGATGTTGTGAACAATGTGGGCCTAAGGGCCGTGTAGTATAAATGAATATAGACTATGTGCTGCGGACTGCTAATGAATGTAGGCTATATGCTGTATGGTATGAAAATGAATATGGGCTTTATGCCGCGTACTATGAAATGAATGTGGGCCTAGCGTCGTGTATTGTAAAATACTATGAATGGGGCGGGTAGCTGCCGGTGTACAATACTGTGAATGGGGCGGGTAACCATCGGTGTACAATACTGTGAATGGGGCGGGTAACTGCTGATGTATAATACTGTGAATGGGGCAGGTATCCGCCGGTGTACAATACTGCAAATAGAGCGAGTAATCGCCGGTATAAAATACTGTGATAGGGCGTGTTAACATTTGTATAACGTGTCGTGATGCTGCAAATGGGTCGTGTGAGCGCCGGTAGAATATGTTGTTAATTATGGAATTGAAATGATGACTATGACTATATCTGCTTTAATGTATTTTTAAATGATTGGAAGGTGAGACTCTATGATTGATTGCATATTTAGAAGTGTAGAGTACTCACCCTTACATTCATTTTTTAGGTAATCAAGACGATCAACACCAGACTTAGTGAAGGGGTGGATGGAACTGCTATAGGACTTAGGATGTTAATATGAAAACTGTTCTATTTGAATAAGTCCTGTAGCAACTGTTTGATGTAATTTGTAACCCCCTTTCTTAATTTGAAATGGTTGATGGAACTTGAATTGAAAATGGAAATTTTATTATTTCAAAAATTTGCGAAATTCCTTATTTATTGAAATTAAATTTTAGGTGTTACACCACCATTGACTCCTCATTTCTCATTCTCTCTTTTTGTAATTTATTCCACCATACAAGTGCATAATCCGAAAACTCCGCGGCTGCCAGCTTCACTTTTTTGCCCTTGTCATAGTTGTTACAAGTGAAAATATGCTCAATTTTGAGTTCCCACTCCAAATATGCATCCAGATCACTTTTCCCTTTAAATGGAGGAATGTTGAGTTTAACACTGTCAATTCAGTTTTGTCTAGGAACACCATCATTTCCTCCTCTCCTCCTTTCTTCTTCATGATGTCTTCTATTCTACAATTGGTCCAATCTCTAGTGGAGCTCATCATTATGTTGCTTCATCAACCTCTCTACACGTTGTGTCACAGCTTGCATTTGGAGTTGAGAAAGTCCTGCTCCATTATTAGCATTATTTCTTGCCATTTTAACAAACAAATCAAACGTAACAAGAAAATTACAGTTGCTATTTTATTTTAACCCTCACACCCTCAAGTGTATCACTCCAATATGGCTTTTTTTTTTTTAAATAATATGCACTCTTTCCTTTTTCCACTCTAGAATTCTCTTGAGTTCTTAAGTGAATAAAAAAGAAAGAGACCACATCAAGGACAATCCACCCGAATTGTGTTAAGTCAAAAACTTAGGGTAGGCTAAAAATGATTTGGGAAAGACGAAGAAAAACAATATATTACCTTGGAAAATTGAATTGTAATTATTCTAAAAGCATGAACCATTCAGCCACCATTTTTTAAAAAATATTTTTTTGTAAGAATTTTCTGTAATAATTTTTTTTTTTAACTACAAGGGCCAAAATTTTGCAATGGTTCAGCAATAGAGAAAGAACACAAAGTAATATCAAGGTAATGAGAAAGAATTAAAGAAGGATGTTACCACAACATTCCAGCAATAATAGTTCTTAAACCCTAGAACCAAAGCTCTGATGACCAAATGTAGGAATCCTGATGAATCCACATTTTATTGGATTTTTACTTGTTATTTTAATGTTTCTCAATAGAAAAAAAAGTAAACTTAGGGTTGTAAATAACATAAAAATATCATTTTGGTCAACTTATAATAGATTTCTTAATTTTAGGCTAATTTACATTGATTTACATAGATATAGTTTGTAATTTTGATCATTTGAATAATTGTGCAGGAGTTTCTAGACTTTTTCCATGGATTTTTAGCATTTGAGAAAGTTTGAGGTTAAAGTGATCACTTTGGAGTCCATAGTGAACACTACAGCAAGCTTATTCCAAAAAGGTAGACCAGAGTGATCACTATGAACCCATAGTGACAACTCCAGAAAGGCCAAAAAGTACAAGATCCTGGGCATAGCTACTATGGAACCATAGTAGACACTCTGGAGCAGCCAAAGTTATCACTATGATGCCAAAGTGACAACACTAGAGAGGGCAAAAACACAGGACCTGCGCGTAAACACTATGGAGCGAGAGTAATCACTTTGAGGCGTTGCGCGTTATCACTATGAAGCCAAAGTGATAAATTTGGGCTCAAAGGCGCCAGGAGGCGAGAGAGAGACAGGGAATCTTCCTATTAGTCCTAAGAGTCACTTCCAATGTGTTTAAGTGGCCCGAGATGAGTTTTCCACGGCTTCCTAAGCGACTAAGCAAAAGAAGAACTTATCCTATTAGTCCTAACAGTCACTTCCAAGGTGTTTCAGTGGTCCGAGATGAGTTTTGCACGCGTTCCTTAGCGACTTAGCAAAAGAGGACCCACGCGAGACCCAAATTGGAATTTGGGCCCAAAGCTGCCAGAAGGCAAGAGAGCGACAGAGAACTCTTCCTATTATTCCTAGCAGTCACTTCCAAGGTGTTTAAGAGGCCCGAGATGAGTTTTGCACGTGTTTCTTAGCAACTGAACAAAAGAGGACCGAGACGAGACCCAAATTGGAATTTAGGCCCAAAGGCGCCAAGAGGCGATAGTGAGACAGGGAACTCTTCTTGTTAGTCCTACCAGTCACTTCTAAGGTGTTTCAGTAGCCTAAGATGAGTTTTGCACGCGTTCCTTAGCGACTAAGCAAAAGAGGACCCAAGCGACCCAAATTGGAATCTGGGACCAAAGGCGCTAGAAGGCAAGAGAGAGACAGAGAACTCTTCCTATTATTCCTAGCAGTCACTTCCAAGGTGTTTCAAAGGCTCGAGATGAGTTTTGCACGCATTCCTTAGCGACTAAGCAAAAGAGATCCCAGGTGAGACCCAAATTGGAATTTGGGCCCAAAGGTGCCAAGAGGAGACAGAGAGACAGGGAACTCTTCCTATTAGTCCTAGTAGTCACTTCTAAGGTTTTTCAGTGGCCCGAGATTATTTTTCCACGTGTTCCTTAGCGACTCAGTAAAAGAGGACCCAGGCGAGACCCAAATTGGAATTTGGGCCCAACAGCGCCAAGAGGCGAGAGAGAGACAGGGAACTCTTCCTATTAGTCCTAGCAGCACTTCCAAGGTGTTTCAGGGGATCGAGATGAGTTTTGCCCACTTTCCTTAGCGACTAAGAAAAAGAGGACCGAGGAGAGACCCAAATTGGAATTTGAGCCCAAAGGCACCAGGAGGCAGGAGAGAGACAGAGAAATCTTCCTATTAGTCCTAGCAGTCACTTCTACGGTGTTTCAGTAGCCCGAGATGAGTTTTGCACACGTTTCTTAGCGACTCAGCAAAAGAGGAACTCATCCTATTAGTCCTAACAGTCACTTCCAAGGTGTTTAAGGGGCCCGAGATGAGTTTTGCACGTGTTTCTTAGCAACTGAACAAAAGAGGACCGAGGCGAGACCCAAATTGGAATTTGGGCCCAAAGGCGCCAAGAGGCGACAGTGAGACAGGGAACTCTTCTTGTTAGTCCTACCAGTCACTTCTAAGGTGTTTCAGTAGCCTAAGATGAGTTTTGCACGCGTTCCTTAGCGACTAAGCAAAAGAGGACCCAAGCGAGACCCAAATTGGAATCTGGGACCAAAGGCGCCAGAAGGCAAGAGAGAGACAGAGAACTCTTCCTATTATTCGTAGCAGTCACTTCCAAGGTGTTTCAAAGGCTCGAGATGAGTTTTGCACGCATTCCTTAGCGACTAAGCAAAAGAGGTCCCAGGTGAGACCCAAATTGGAATTTGGGCCCAAAGGCGCCAAGAGGTGACAAAGAGACAGGGAACTCTTCCTATTAGTCCTAGTAGTCACTTCTAAGGTGTTTCAGTGGCCCGAGATTATTTTTCCACGTGTTCCTTAGCGACTCAGTAAAAGAGGACCCAGGCGAGACCCAAATTGGAATTTGGGCCCAACAGCGCCAAGAGGCGAGAGAGAGACAGGGAACTCTTCCTATTAGTCCTAGAAGTCACTTCCAAGGTGTTTCAGTGGACCGAGATGAATTTTGCCCACTTTCCTTAGGGACTCGGCAAAAGAGGACCGAGGTGAGACCCAAATTGGAATTTGAGCCCAAAGGCACCAGGAGGCGAGAGAGAGACAGAGAAATCTTCCTATTAGTCCTAGCAGTCACTTTTAAGGTGTTTCAGTAGCCCGAGATGAGTTTTGCACACGTTTCTTAGCGACTCAGCAAAAGAGGAACTCATCCTATTAGTCCTAACAGTCACTTCCAAGGTATTTCAGTGGCCCAAGATGAGTTTTGCCCACTTTCCTTAGTGACTCAGCAAAAGAGGACCCACGCGAGACCCAAATTGGAATTTGGGCCCAAAGCTGCCAGAAGGCAAGAAAGAGACAGAGAACTCTTCCTATTATTCCTAGTAGTCACTTCCAAGGTGTTTAAGGGGCCCGAGATGAGTTTTGCGCGTGTTTCTTAGCAACTGAACAAAAGAGGACCGAGGCGAGACCCAAATTGGAATTTGGGCCTAAAGGCGCCAAGAGGCGACAGTGAGACAGGGAACTCTTCTTGTTAGTCCTACCGGTCACTTCTAAGGTGTTTCAGTAGCCAAAGATGAGTTTTGCACGCGTTCCTTAGCGACTAAGCAAAAGAGGACTCAAGCGAGACCCAAATTTGAATCTAGGACCAAAGGCGCCAGAAGGCAAGAGAGAGACAGAGAACTCTTCCTATTATTCGTAGCAGTCACTTCCAAGGTGTTTCAAAGGCTCGAGATGAGTTTTGCACGCATTCCTTAGTGACTAAGCAAAAGAGGTCCCAAGCGAGACCCAAATTGGAATGTGGGTCCAAAGGCGCCAGGAGGGGAGAGAGAGACAGGCAACTCTTGTTTTTGGTCCTAGCAGTCACTTCTAAGGTGTTTCAGTGGCCCGAGATGAGTTTTGCACGCGTTCCTTAGCGACTAAGCAAAAGAGGACCCAAGGGAGACCCAAATTGGAATCTGGGACGAAAGGCGTCAGGAGGCGAGAAAGAGACAGGGATCTCATCCTATTAGTCCTAGCAGTCACCTCCAACGTGTTTCAGTTGCCCGAGATGAGTTTTGCACGCGTTCCATAGCGACTAAGCAAAAGTGGCCCAGGCGAGACCCAAATTATAAATTTGGGCCCAAAGGTGCCAAGAGGCGAGAGTGAGACAGGGAACTCTTCCTATTAGTCCTAGCAGTCACTTCCAAGGTGTTTCGGTGGAGCGAGATGAGTTTTGAACGCATTCCTTAGTGACTCAGTAAAAGGGGATCGAGGCGAGACCCAAATTAGAATTTGGGCCCAAATGCGCCAGGAGGCGAGAGAGAGAGACAGGGAAATCTTCCTATTAGTCCTAGCAGTCACTTCCAAGGTGTTTCAGTGGCCCGAGATTAGCTTTGCACGTGTTCCGTAGTGATTCAGCCAAACTAGCCCCAGGCGAGACCCAAATTGGAATTTGGGCCCAAAGGCACCAATGCGCGAGAGAGAGACAGGGAACTCTTCCTCGTAGTCCTAGCAGTCACTTGCATGCTGTTTCACTGGCCAGAGATGAGTTTTATACGCGTTCCTTAGCGACTAAGCAAAAGAGCACCCAGGCGAGACCCAAATTGGAATTTGGGCCCAAAGGCGCCAAGGCGCGAGAGAGAGACAGGGAACTCTTCCTATTAGTCCTAACAGTCACTTCCAAGGTGTTTCAGTGGAGCGAGATGAGTTTTGCACGCATTCCTTAGTGACTCAGCAAAAGAGGACCGAGGCGAGACCCAAATTGGAATTTGGGCCCAAATGCGCCAGGAGGCAAGAGAGAGAGATAGGGAAATCTTCCTATTAGTCCTAGCAGTCACTTGCAAGGTGTTTCAGTGGCCCGAGATGAGTTTTGCACGCGTTTCTTAGCGACTCAGCAAAAGACGACTAACGCTAAATCCAAATTGAAATTTGGGCCCAAAGGTGCCAGAAGGTAAGAGAGAGACAGAGAACTCTTCCTATTATTCCTAGCAGTCACTTCCAAGGTGTTTAAGGGGCCCGAGATGAGTTTTGCACGTGTTCCTTAGCAACTGAACAAAAGAGGACCGAGGCGAGACCCAAATTGGAATTTGGGCCTAAAGGCGCCAAGAGGCGACAGTGAGACAGGGAACTCTTCTTGTTAGTCCTAGCAGTCACTTCCAAGGTGTTTCGGTGGCCTAATATGAGTTTTGCACGCGTTCCTTAGCGACTAAGCAAAAGAGGACCCAGGGGAGACCCAAATTGGAATTTGGGCCCAAAGGCGCCAGGAGGCGAGAGAGAGACAAGGAACTCTTTCTATTATTCCTAGCAGTCACTTCCAAGGTGTTTCAGAGGACTGAGATGAGTTTTGCACACATTCCTTAGCGACTTAGCAGAAGAGGACCGAGGCGAGACCCAAATTGGAATTTGAGCCCAAAGGCGCCAAGAGGCTAGAAAGAGACAGGGAAATCTTCTTATTAGTCCTAGCAGTCACTTCCAAGGTGTTTCAGTGGCCCGAGATGAGTTTTGCACACGTTCCTTAGCGACTCAGCAAAAAAGGACCCAGGCGAGACCCAAATTGGAATTTGGCCCCAATGGCGCCAGGAGGCGAGAGAGAGACAGGGAACTCTTCCTATTAGTCCTAGCAATCACTTCCAAGGTGTTTCAGTGGCCCGAGATGAGTTTTGCACACGTTCCTCAGCGACTCAGCAAAAGAGGACCCAGGCGAGACCCAAATTGGAATTTGGCCCCAATGGCGCCAGGAGGCGAGAGAGAGACAGGGAACTCTTCCTATTAGTCCTAGCAATCACTTCCAAGGTGTTTCAGTGGCCTGAGATGAATTTTGCACACGTTGCTTAGCGACTAAGCAAAAGAGGACCCAGGCAAGTCCCAAATGGTTTTGGGGCCCAAAGGCGCCAGGAGGCGAGAGAGAGACAGGGAACTCTTCCTATTAGTCCTAGCAGTCACTTCTAAGGTGTTTCAGTGGCCCGAGATGAGTTTTGCACGCTTTCCTTAGCGACAAAGCAAAGGAGGACCCAGGCGAGACCCAAATTTGAATTTGGGCCCAAAGGCGCCAGCAGGCAAGAGAGAGACCGGGAACTCTTCCTATCAGTTCTAGCACTCACTTCCAAGGTGTTTCAGTGGCCGGAGATAAGTTTTACACGTGTTGCTTAGTGACTCAGCAAAAGAGGACCCAGACGAGACCCAAATTGGAATTTGGCCCCAAAGGCTCCAGGAGGCAGCAGAGTGACAGGGAACTCTTCCTCTTATTCCTAGCAGTCACCTCCAACGTCTTTCAGTGGCCCGAGATGAGTTTTGAACGCGTTCCTTAGCGACTAATCAAAAGACGACCTAAGCGAGACCCAAATTGGAATTTGGCCCCAAAGGCGCGACGAGGGAAGAGAGAAACAGGGAACTCTTCCTATTAGTCCAAGCAATCACTTGCAAGGTGTTTCAGTGTCCCGAAATGAGTTTTGCACGCGTTCCTTAGCCACTAAGCAAAAGAGGACCCAAGCGAGACACAAATTAGAATTTGGGACCAGAGGTGCCAAGAGGCGAGAGAGAGATAGGGAACTCTTCCTATTAGTCCTAGTAGTCACTTCCAAGGTGTTTCAGTGGCCCGAGATGTGTTTTGCACGCAATCCTTAGCGACTAAGCAAACAAGGACCCAGGCGCGACCAAAATTGGAATTTGGCCCGAAAGGCGCCACGAGGCGAGAGAGAGACAGGGAACTCTTCCTATTAGTCCTACTAGTCACTTCCAGGTGTTTCAGTGGCCCGACATGAGATTTGCACGAGTTCCGTAGCGACTCAGCGAAAGAGGACCCAGGCGACACTTAAATTGGAATTTGGGCCCAGAGGCGCCAGAAGACGAGGGAGAGACGGGAAACTCTTCCTATAAGTCCTACCAGTCACTTCCAAGGTGTTTCGGTGCCCCGGGATGAGTTTTGCACGTGTTTCTGAGCGACTGAGCAAAAGAGAACCCAGGAGCGACACAAATTGAAATTTGGGCCCAAAGGCAGAAGGAGGCAAGAGACAGACAGGGAACTCTTCCTGTTAGTCCTAGCCATCACTTCCAAGGTGTTTCAGTGGCCCGAGGTGAGTTTTACGCGCGTTGCTTATGGAGTAAGCAAAAGAGGACCCAGGCGAGACCCAAATTGGAATTTGGGCCCAAAGGCGCTAGGAGGCGATAGAGAGACAGGGAACTCTTCCTGTTAGTCCTAACAATCGCTTCCAAGTTGTTTCGGTGGCCCGAGATGAGTTTTCTATGCGTTCCTTAGCGACTAAGAAAAAGAGGACGAATTTGGCCCAAAGACGGCAGAATGCGAGAGAGAGACAAGGAACTCTTCCTGTTAGTCCTACCAGTCACTTCCAAGGTGTTTCAGTGGCCCGAGATGAGTGTTGCGCGTGTTCCTTAGCGACTAAGCAAAAGAAGACCTAGGCGAGACCCAAATCGGAATATGGGCCCAATGACGCCAGGAGGCGAGAGAGAGACAGGGAACTCTTCCTGTTAGTCCTAGCCATCACTTCCAAGGTGTTTCAGTGGCCCGAGGTGAGTTTTACGCGCGTTGCTTATTGAGTAAGCAAAAGAGGACCCAGGCGAGACCCAAATTGGAATTTGGGCCCAAAGGCGCTAGGAGGCGATAGAGAGACAGGGAACTCTTCCTGTTAGTCCTAACAATCGCTTCCAAGTTATTTCGGTGGCCCGAGATGAGTTTTCTATGCGCTCCTTAGCGACTAAGAAAAAGAGGACGAATTTGGGCCCAAAGACGGCAGAATGCGAGAGAGAGACAAGGAACTCTTCCTGTTAGTCCTACCAGTCACTTCCAAGGTGTTTCAGTGGCCCGAGATGAGTGCTGCGCGTGTTCCTTAGCAACTAAGCAAAAGAGGACCTAGGCGAGACCCAAATCGGAATATGGGCCCAATGACGCCAGGAGGCGAGAGAGAGACAGGGAACTCTTCCTGTTAGTCCTAGCCATCACTTCCAAGGTGTTTCAGTGGCCCGAGGTGAGTTTTACGCACGTTCCTTATGGAGTAAGCAAAAGAAGACCCAGGCGAGACCCAAATTGGAATTTGGGCCCAAAGGCGCTAGGAGGCGATAGAGAGACAGGGAACTCTTCCTGTTAGTCCTAACAGTCGCTTCCAAGTTTTTTTGGTGGCCCGAGATGAGTTTTCTATGCGTTCCTTAGCGACTAAGAAAAAGAGGACGAATTTGGCCCAAAGACGGCAGAATGCGAGAGAGAGACAAGGAACTCTTCCTTTTAGTCCTACCAGTCACTTCCAAGGTGTTTCAGTGGCCCGAGATGAGTATTGCGCGCGTTCCTTAGCGACTAAGCAAAAGAGGACCTAGGCGAGACCCAAATTGGAATATGGGCCCAATGACGCCAGGAGGCGAGAGAGAGACAGGGAACTCTTCCTATTAGTCCTAGCAATCACTTCCAAGGTGTTTCAGTGGCCCGAGATGAGTTTGCACGCCTTCCTTAGCGACAGGCAAAAGAGGACGCAGGCGAGACCCAATTTGGAATTTGGGCCCAAAGGCGCTAGGAGGCGAGAGAGAGACAGAGTACTCTTCCAGTTAGTCCTAGCAGTCGCTTCCAAGGTGTTTCGGTGGCCCGAGATTAGTTCTGTATGCATTCCTTAGCGACAAAGCAAAAAAGGACCCATGCGAGACCCAAATCAGAATTTGGGCCCAAAGGAGCCAAGAGGCGAGAGAGAGACAGGGAACTCTTCCTGTTAGTCCTAGCAGTCACTTCCAAGGTGTTTCAGTGGCCTGAGATGAGTTCTGCACGCGGTCCTTAGCGACTAAGCAAAAGAGGACCCAGACGAGACACAAATCAGAATTTGGGCCCAAAGGCGCCAGGAGGCGAGAGAGAGACAAGGAACTGTTCCTCTTAGTCCTAGCAGTCACTTCCAAGGTCTTTTAGTGGCCCAAGCTGAGTTTTGCACGCATTCCTCAGCAACTAAGCAGAGGAGGACCTAGGCAAGACCCAAATTCGAATTTGGGCCCAAAGGCGCCAGGAGGTGAGAGAGAGACAGGGAACTCTTCCTATTAGTCCTAGCAATCACTTCCAAGGTGTTTTAGTGGCTCGAGTTGGGTTTAGCACGCGTTACATAGCGACTCAGCAAAAGAGGACCGTGGCGAGATGAAAATTGGAATTTGGGCCCAAAGGCGCCAGGAGGCGACAGAGACACAGGGAGCTCATCCTATTAGTCCTAGAAGTCACTTCGAAGGTGTTTCACTGGCCCGAGATGAGTTTTGCACGCGTTCCTTAGCAACCAAGCAAAAGAGGACCCACGCGAGACCCAAATTGTAATTTGGGCCCAAAGGCGCCAGGAGGCGACAGAGAGACAAGGAGCATTTCCTAATTGTCCTAGCAATCACTTCCAAGGTGTTTCAGTGGCCCGAGATGAGTTTTGCACGGGTTCCTTAGCGACGAAGCAAAAGAGGACCCTGGCAAGACCCAAATTTGAATTTGGGCCTATTTGCGACAGGAGCCGAGAGAGAGACAGGGAACTCTTCCTATTAGTCCTAGCAGTCACTCCCAAGGTGTTTCAGTGGCCTGAGATGAGTTTTGCACGCGTTCCTTAGTGAGTAAGCAAAAAAGGACCTAGTCGAGACCCAAATTGGAATTTGGGCCCAAAGGCGCCAGGTAGCGAGAAAGAGACAGGGAACTCTTCCTATGAGTCCTAGCAGTCACTTCCAAGGTGTTTCAGTGCCCTGAGATGTGTTTTGCACGCGTTCCTTAATGACTGAGCAAAAGAGGACATGGGCACGACCAAAATTGGAATTTGGGCCCAAACAGTGCTAGCAGCCGAGAGAGAGACACGAAACTCTTCCTATAAGTCCTAGCAGTGTCACTTACAAGGTGTTTCAGTGGCCTGAGATGAGTTTTGCACGTGTTCCTTAGCGATTAAGCAAAAGAGAACCCAGGAGACAACCAAATTGGAATTTGCGCCCAAAGGCGCCAGGAGGCGAGGGAGAGACAAGGAACTCTTCCTGTTAGTCCAAACAGTCACATCCAAGGTGTTTCAGTGGCCCAAGATGAGTTTTGAACACGTTCCTTAGAGACTAAGCAAAAGAGGACCTAGGCGAGACCCAAATTGGAATTTCGGCAGGAGGCGAGAGAGAGACAGGGAACTCTTCCTGTTAGGCCTCGCAGTCACTTCCAAGGTGTTTCAGTGGCCCCAGAAGAGTTTTGCACGCGTTCCTTAGCGACTAAGCAAAAGAGGACCTAGGCAAGCCCCAAATCGGAATTTGGGCCCAAAGGCGCCAGGAGGTGAGATAGAGACAGGGAAGTCTTCCTATTAGTCCTAGCAGTCACTTCCAAGGTGTTTCAATGGCCCGAGAAGAGTTTTGCACCCGTTGCTTAGCGATTAAGCAAAAGAGGACCCAGGCGAGACCGAAATTCAGATTTGGGCCCAAAGGTGCCAATAGGCGAGAGAGAGACAGTGAACTCTTCCTACTAGTAATAGCAGTCACATCCAAGGTGTTTCAGTGGCCCGAGATGAGTTTTGCACGGGTCCCTTAGCGACGAAGCAAAAGAGTACCCAGGCAAGACCCAAATTGGAATTTGGGCCCAAATGGTGCTAGGAGCCGAGAGAGAGACACGAAACTCTTCCTGTACGTCCTAGCAGTCACTTCCAAGGTGTTTCAGTGGCCCGAGATGAGTTTTGCACGCGTTGCTTAGCGACTAAGCAAAAGAGGACCTAGGCGAGACCCAAATTGGAATTTGGACCCCAAGATGCCAGGAGGTGAGAGAGAGACAGGGAACTTTTCCTGTTAGTCCTAGCAATCACATCCAAGGTGTTTCAGTGGCCCGAGAAGAGTTTTGCACGCACTCCTTAACGACTAAGCAAAAGAGGACCCAGGCGAGACCCAAATTGGAATTTGGGCCCAAAGGCGCCATGAGGTGAGAGAGAGATAGGGACCTCTTCCTGTTAGTCCTAGCTGTCACTTCCAAGGTTTTTCAGTTGCCCGGGATGAGTTTTGCTCGCGTTCCTTGGTGACTAAGCAAAAGACGACGCAGACGAGAACCAAATTCAAACTTGGGTCCAAAGGCTCCAGTAGGCGAGGGAGAGACAGGGACCTCTTCCTGTTATTCCTAGCTGTCACTTCCAAGGTTTTTCAGTGGCCCGAGATGAGTTTTGCTCGCGTTCCTTGGCGACTAAGCAAAAGACGACGCAGACGAGACCCAAATTCGAACTTGGGTCCAAAGGCTCCGGTAGGCGAGGGAGAGACAGTGAACTCTTCCTATTAGTCCTAGCAATCACTTCCAAGGTGTTTGAGTGGCCCGAGATGAGTTTTGCACCGGTTCCTTAGAGACTAAGCAAAAAAGGACCTAGGCAAGACCCAAATTTGAATTTGGGCCCAATTGCGCTAGGAGCCGAGAGAGAGACAAGCAACTCTTCCTATTAGTCCTAGCAGTCACTTCCAAGGTATTTTAGTGGCCCGAGATGAGTTTTGCACGCGTTCCTTAGCGACTAAGCAAAAGAGGACCTAGGCGAGACATAAATGGGAATTTGGACCCAAAGGCTCTAGGAGGCGAGAGAGAGATAGGCAACTCTTCCTGGTAGTCCTAGCAATCACTTCCAAGGTGTTTCAGTGGCCTGAGAAGAGTTTTGCACAGCTTCTTTACCGACTAAGCAAAAGAGGACCTAGGCGAGACCCAAATATGATTTTGGGCCCAAAGACACCAGGAGGCGAGAGAGAGCCAGGGAACTCTTCCTGTATGTCCTAGCAGTGTCACTTCCAAGGTGTTTCGGTAGCGAGAGATGGGTTTTGCACGGGTTCCTTAGCGACTAAGCAAAAGAGGTCTCAGGCGAGACCCAAATCGGAATTTCGGCCCAAATGGCGGCAGGAGGCGAGAGAGAAACAGGGAACTCTTCCTATTAGTCCTAGCAGTCACTTCCAACGTGTTTCAGTGGCACGAGATGAGTTTTGCACTGGTTCCTTAGCGACTAAGCAAAAGAAGACCTAGGCGAGACCCAAATCGGATTTTGGGCCCAAAGACGCCAGGAGGTGAGATAGGGACAAGGAAGTATTCCTGTATGTCCTAGCAGTGTCACTTCCAAGGTGTTTCGGTAGCGAGAGATGGGTTTTGCACGGGTTCCTTAGCGACTAAGCAAAAGAGGTCTCAGGCGAGACCCAAATCGGAATTTGGGCCCAAATGGCGGCAGGAGGCGAGAGAGAAACAGGGAACTCTTCCTATTAGTCCTAGCAGTCACTTCCAAGGTGTTTCAGTCGCCTGAGATGAGTTTTGCTCGTGTTCCTTAGTGAGTAAGCAAAAAAGGACCTAGTCGAGACCTAAATTGGGATTTGGGCCCAAAGGCGCCAGGAGGCGAGAAAGAGACAGGGAACACTTCCTATGAGTCCTAGCAATCACTTCCAAGGTGTTTCAGTGCCTTGAGATGCGTTTTACACATGTTCCTTAACGACTGAGCAAAAGAGGACTTAGGCAAGATAAAATTGGAATTTGGGCCCAAATGGTGCTAGGAGGCGAGAGAGAAACACAGAACTCTTCCTGTTAGTCCTAGCAGTCACTTCCAAGGTGTTTCAGTGGCCCAAGAAAAGTTTTGCAAGCGTTCCTTAGCGACTAAGCAAAAGAGGACCTAGGCAAGACCCAAATCGGAATTTGGGCCCAAAGGCGCCACTGGCGAGAAAGAGATAGTGAACTCTTCCTATTAGTCCTAGCAGTCACTTCCAAGGCGTTTCAGTGGCCCGAAAAGAGTTTTGCACGCGTTGCTTAGCGACGAAGCAAAAGAGGACCCAGGCAAGACCTAAATTGGAATTTGGGCCAAATTGTGCCAGAAGCCGAGAGAGAGACAGGGAACTCTTCCTGTTAGTCCTACCAGTCACCTCCAAGGTGTTTTGGTGGCCCAAGATGAGTTTTGCACGGGTTCCTTAGCGACAAAGCGAAAGAGGACCTAGGCGAGACCCAAATCGAAATTTGGGCCGAAAGACGCCAGGAGGTGAGATAGAGACAGGGAAATCTTCATGTAAGTCCTAGCAGTCTCACTTCGAAGGTGTTTCGGTAGCCCGAGATGAGTTTTGCACGCGTTCCTTAGCGACTAAGCAAAAGAGGACCCAATTGAGACCCAAATTGGAATATAGGGCCAAAGACGCCAGGAGGCTGGAGAGACAGGGAACTCTTCCTGTTAGTCCTAGCAGTCACTTCCAAGGTGTTTCAGTGGCCAGAGATGAGTTTTGCACGCGTTCCTTAGCGACTAAGCAAAAGAGGACCTGGGCAAGACCCAAATTCGAATTTGGACCCAAAGGCGCCAAGAGGCGAGCGAGAGACAGGGAACTCTTCCTGCTAGTCCTAGCAGTCATTTCCACGGTGTTTCAGTGGCCCGAGATGAGTTTTGCACGCGTTCCTTAGCGACTAAGCAAAAGAAGACCTAGGCGAGACCCAAATTGGAATTTGGACCCAAAGGCGCCAAGAGGCGAGAGAGAGACAGGGAACTCTTCCTGTTAGTCCTACCAGTCACCTCCAAGGTGTTTTGGTGGCCCAAGATGAGTTTTGCACGGGTTCCTTAGCGACAAAGCGAAAGAGGACCTAGGCGAGACCCAAATCGAAATTTGGGCCGAAAGACGCCAGGAGGTGAGATAGAGACAGGGAAATCTTCATGTAAGTACTAGCAGTCTCACTTCGAAGGTGTTTCGGTAGCCCGAGATGAGTTTTGCACGCGTTCCTTAGCGACTAAGCAAAAGAGGACCCAATTGAGACCCAAATTGGAATATAGGGCCAAAGACGCCAGGAGGCTGGAGAGACAGGGAACTCCTCCTGTTAGTCCTAGCAGTCACTTCCAAGGTGTTTCAGTGGCCAGAGATGAGTTTTCCACGCGTTCCTTAGCGACTAAGCAAAAGAGGACCTGGGCAAGACCCAAATTCGAATTTGGACCCAAAGGCGCCAAGAGGCGAGCGAGAGACAGGGAACTCTTCCTGCTAGTCCTAGCAGTCATTTCCACGGTGTTTCAGTGGCCCGAGATGAGTTTTGCACGCGTTCCTTAGCGACTAAGCAAAAGAAGACCTAGGCGAGACCCAAATTGGAATTTGGACCCAAAGGCGCCAAGAGGCGAGAGAGAGACAGGGAACTCTTTCTGTTAGTCCTAGCTGTCACGTCCAAGGTTTTTCGGTGGCCCGAGATGAGTTTTGCTTGCGTTCCATGGCGACTAAGCAAAAGAGGACGCAGACAAGACCCAAATTTGAATTTGGGCCCAAAGGCGCCAGTAGGCGAGGGAGAGACAGTGAACTCTTCCTATTAGTCCTAGCAATCACTTCCAAGGTTTTTGAGTGGCCCGAGATGAGTTTTGCACAGGTTCCTTAGAGACTAAGCAAAAAAGGACCTAGGCAAGACCCAAATTTGAATTTGGACCCAATTGCGCCATGAGCCGAGAGAGAGACAGGGAACTCTTCCTATTAGTCCTAGCAGTCACTTCCAAGGTGTTTCAGTGGCCCGAGATGAGTTTTGCACGCGTTCCTTAGTGAGTAAGCAAAAAAGGACCTAGTCGAGACCTAAATTGGAATTTGGCCCAAAGGCGCCAGGAGGCGAGAAAGAGACAGGGAACACTTCCTATGAGTCCTAGCAATCGCTTCCAAGGTGTTTTAGTGCCCTGAGATGCGTTTTGCACATATTCCTTAACGACTGAGCAAAAGAGGACTTAGGCAAGACCAAAATTGGAATTTGGGCCCAAATGGTGCTAGGAGGCGAGAGAGACACGGAACTCTTCCTGTAAGTCGTAGCAGTGTCACTTACAAGGTGTTTCAGTGGCCCGAGAAGAGTTTTGCACACGTTCCTTAGCGACTAAGCAAAAGAGGACCTAGGCGAGACCCAAATTGGAATTTTGGCAGGAGGCGAGAGAGAGACAGGAAACTCTTCCTGTTAGTCCTAGCAGTCACTTCCAAGGTGTTTCAGTGGCCCAAGAAGGGTATTGCAAGCGTTCCTTAGCGACTAAGCAAAAGAGGACCTAGGCAAGACCCAAATCGGAATTTGGGCCCAAAGGCGCCAGGAGGTGAGATAGAGACAGGGAACTCTTCCTATTTGTCCTAGCAGTCACTTCCAAGGTGTTTCAGTGGCCCGAGATAAGTTTTGTACGCGTTTCTTAGCGGCTAAGCAAAAGAGGACCCAGGCGAGACCCAAATCAAAATTTGGGCCCAAAGGCGCCAGTAGGCGAGAGAGAGACAAGGAGCTCTTCCTATTAGTCCTAGCAGTCACTTCCAAGGTGTTTTAGTGGCCCGAGATAAGTTTTGCACGCGTTTCTTAGCGACTAAGCAAAAGAGGACCCAGGCGAGACCCAAATCAGAATTTGGGCCCAAAGGCGCCAGGTGGCGAGAGAGAGACAAGGAACTCTTCCTATTAGTCCTAGCAATCACTTCCAAGGTGTTTCAATGGCCCGAGATGAGTTTTGTACGCATTCCTTAGCGACTATGCAAAAGAAGACTTAAGCGAGACCCAAATCGGAATTTAGGCCCAATGGCGTCAGGAGCCGAGAGAGAAAGACAGGGAACTCTTCCTATTAGTCCTAGCAGTCACTTCCAAGGTGTTTCAGTGGCCGGAGATGAGTTTTGTACGCGTTCCTTAGTGACTAAGCAAAAGGGGACCTAGGCGAGACCCAAACTGGAATTTGGGCCCAAATGGCGCCAGGAGTCGAGAGAGAGACATGGAATTCTTCCTTTAAGTCCTGCCAGTGTCACTTCCAAGGTGTTTCGGTGGCCCGAGATGAGTTTTGCTCGGGTTCCTCAGCGACTAAGCAAAAGAGGACTCAAGCGAGACCCAAATCGGAATTTGGGCCCTATGGTGCCAAGAGGCGAGAGAGAGACAGGGAACTCTTCCTATTAGTCCTAGCAGTCACTTCCATGGTGTTTCGGTGGCCCAAGGAGAGTTTTGCACGCATTGCTTAGCGATTAAGCAAAAGAGGACCCAAGCGAGACCCAATTTCAAATTTAGGCCCAAAGGCGCCAGTAGGCGAGAGAGAGACAGTGAACTCTTCCTATTAGTCCTAGCAGTCACTTCCACGGTGTTTCAGTGGCCCGAGATGAGTTTTGCACGCGTTCCTTAGCGACGAAGCAAAAGAGGACCCAGGCAAGACCTAAATTGGAATTTGGGCCAAATTGCGCCAGGAGCCGAGAGAGAGACAGGGAACTCTTCCTGTTAGTCCTACCAATCACTTCCAAGGTCTTTCGGTGGCCCCAGATGAGTTTTGCACGCGTTCCTTAGCGACTAAGCAAAAGAGGACCTAGGCGAGACCCAAATTGAAATTTGGGCCCAAAGACGCCAGGAGGTGAGATAGAGACAGGGAACTCTTTCTGTAAGTCCTAGCAGTGTCACTTCCAAGGTTTTTCGGTAGCCCGAGATGAGTTTTGCACGCGTTCCTTAACGACTAAGCAAAAGAGGACCCAATTGAGACCTAAATTGGAATTTAGAGCCAAAGGCGCCAGGAGGCGAGAGAGAGACAGGGAACTCTTCCTGTTAGTCCAAGCAGTCACTTCCAAGGTGTTTCAGTGGCCCGAGATGAGTTTTGCACACGTTCCTTAGCGACTAAGCAAAAGAGGACCTAGGCGAGACCCAAATTGGAATTTCGACCGGAAGCGAGAGAGAGACAGGAAACTCTTCCTGTTAGTCCTAGCAGTCACTTCCAAGGTGTTTCAGTGGCCCAAGAAGGGTATTGCAAGCGTTCCTTAGCGACTAAGCAAAAGAGGACCTAGGCAAGACCCAAATCAGAATTTGGGCCCAAAGGCGCCAGGAGGTGAGATAGAGACAGGGAACTCTTCCTATTAGTCCTAGCAGTCACTTCCAAGGTGTTTTAGTGGCCCGAGATAAGTTTTGCACGCGTTTCTTAGCGACTAAGCAAAAGAGGACCCAGGCGAGACCCAAATCAGAATTTGGGCCCAAAGGCGCCAGGAGGCGAGAGAGAGACAAGGAACTCTTCCTATTAGTCCTAGCAATCACTTCCAAGGTGTTTCAATGGCCCGAGATGAGTTTTGTACGCATTCCTTAGCGACTATGCAAAAGAAGACTTAAGCAAGACCCAAATCGGAATTTAGGACCAATGGCGCCAGTAGCCGAGAGAGAAAGACAGGGAACTCTTCCTATTAGTCCTAGCAGTCACTTTCAAGGTGTTTCAGTGGCCGAAGATGAGTTTTGTATGCGTTCCTTAGTGACTAAGCAAAAGGGGACCTAGGCGAGACCCAAACTGGAATTTGGGCCCAAATGGCGCCAAGAGTCGAGAAAGAGACATGGAATTCTTCCTTTAAGTCGTGCCAGTGTCACTTCCAAGGTATTTCGGTGGCCCGAGACGAGTTTTGCTTGTGTTCCTTAGCGACTAAGCAAAAGAGGACTCAAGCGAGACCCAAATCGGAATTTGGGCCCTATGGTGCCAGGAGGCGAGAGAGAGACAGGAAACTCTTCCTATTAGTCCTAGCAGTCACTTCCAAGGTGTTTCAGTGGCCCGAGAAGAGTTTTGCACGCGTTGCTTAACGATTAAGCAAAAGAGGACCCAGGCGAGACCTAACTTCAAATTTAGGCCCAAAGGCGCCAGTAGGCGAGAGAGAGACAGTGAACTCTTCCTATTAGTAATAGCAGTCACTTCCAAGGTGTTTCAGTGGCCCGAGATGAGTTTTGCATGCGTTCCTTAGTGACTAAGCAAAAGGGGACCTAGGCGAGACCTAAATTGGAATTTGGGCCCAAAGGCGCCAGGAGGCGAGAGAGATACAGGGATCTCTTCGTGTTAGTCCTAGCAGTCACTTCCAAGGTGTTTCAGTGGCCCGAGAAGAGTTTTGCACGCGTTGCTTAACGATTAAGCAAAAGAGGACCCAGGCGAGACCCAACTTCAAATTTAGGCCCAAAGGCGCCAGTAGGCGAGAGAGAGACAGTGAACTCTTCCTATTAGTAATAGCAGTCACTTCCAAGGTGTTTCAGTGGCCCGAGATGAGTTTTGCACGTGTTCCTTAGTGACTAAGCAAAAGGGGACCTAGGCGAGACCTAAATTGGAATTTGGGCCCAAAGGCGCCAGGAGGCGAGAAAGATACAGGGATCTCTTCGTGTTAGTCCTAGCAGTCAGTTCCAAGGTGTTTTAGTGGCTTGAGATGAGTTTTGCACACATTGCTTAGCGACTAAGCAAAAGAGGACCCAGCGGTGACCCAAATTGGAATTTGGGCCCAAAGGCGCTAGGAGGCGAGAGAGAGACAGGGAACTTTTCTTGTTAGTCCTAGCAGTCACTTCCAAGTTGTTTCAGTGGCTGATGGAACGAATTTCACTACTTGTTATGCGCAAAGATTGTCGTTAATCCTCATCAAATATGCAAAGATATGAATGCAATAATAGGGTGTTATCCTAGGTCGTCTGCAAGGAACTTTTGGTTGGGAACAGACATCGAACAAGTGTAAACATACATTTTAAAGCAAGAAAATTGGGGGGAGGTTTGTCAATTTCCAGATTTTAATCAGGAGCAAGATGTAAACTAATGAAATTCAATCAATTAAAAGAGCAATCCCTAGTCAATCAATGAGTTATATCCCTATTCCTTCAAATGATTCAATAATCCTCTATTTACCTTGAATTAAGTTAATCTAACAAGCGAAAATTAACTTTAGCATCCCACTTAAAATTAAGCATCTTAATGGGCTCCAATCTCTATCCCTAAGATTAAGCAATCTCAAAGATTAATCAAAATTAAGCAATTTTAGATTAGAATTTTGTTTGGGTAATTTAGGGTTCATTAAGCAATGTTCCCCTCATGCAAATTTCATTTCATTCAGAGGTTGGGGTTAATAAATCCAAGGAAAGAAAGAGTAATATTGCCATTAAACCAAAGAATTCAAGAACCATGTGAGTTGACTAGGAATTACAAGAGAATTTAGCCCTCCATATGGATGGGCTTGACATTTGAAAGAAGGGAATTTAAAAACGTAGGCAACATTAATGTAGAATCAAGAAGAGTCAGAGGGAAATTGGAAATTAAAACCTATAATGGATCTCTGGCTGTCTCCCAAGAATCCTAAGCTCTGCAAAAAAATGCTCCAAAAGTGGCAAAACAATCTAAGGAAATGAAAAAGATCCGTACCCTAATTTCTAAAAGAACTCAGTCTGATATGGCCCCATAGTGACCACTCTGTAAACAAGAGTGTTTACGCGCAGCAACTTTAGCTTTTTCCCTTTCTGGAGTGATTACTCTCACTTCTGAGAGTAAACAAGCATAGCGACTTTAGCTTTTTCCCTTTCTAGAGTGATTACTCTCATTTCTGAGAGTAAACACGCGCAGGGCACTTCCTTCTGGGCGTCTCTCGAGTGATTACTCTCATTTCTGAGAGTGTTTACGCGCAGGGCACTTGGGGTCTGGGGCTTCTAGAGTGATCACTCTGATATCTGAAAGTGGTTACTCTGGCCTATCCCTTGAAACCAGCTCCCTGGAGTGATTACTCTGGTATCTGAGAGTAGTTACTCTCAGTTCATATTTTTCCAAAGAGCCAAAAATTCAGGAAATTTGTCTAGAATTTCTTGCACAATTATTCAAATGATCAAAATTGCAAAATATATTCACAAAAATTAATGGAAATAAGAAAAAAATTAAGAAAGCTATTGTTTTTTACCTAAATGAGATTTTAATGTTATTTACAATCTCTAAGTCTATTTTTTCTATTAAAAATTTATAAAAACCAAACAAAATATCTATAAAGTGTGGATTCATCACAACCCCAAACTTAAACTTTTGCTTGTCCTCAAGCAAACTAAAACTCAAGAAAATTGAAGGTAAAGGGTTGGATTTATTCAAAAAAAATTTCTCAAAGATTTCCATTCCAATCTTAGACTCCAATTAGCACTTCCAATATTTCCAAAATCATGGATTCATTCGACAAAGCAATCACACTCATATAATCTATTTTCATGCAAAGTCCCACTAAACCGAAACAAAAATCCAACAAGGTTTCATGCAGTCCACACAATGCAAAGAAATCATCCAGCTCACAGTATAGTGTTTCACTCTCACTCATTAATGTTGTAGGCTCAGTGTTTCTCTCAATTCATGCATTTTGCCTCACCCTACTATATGCTTGCCCATATTCTCAATCTCCTTTGCCTAGATACAATGAACCACCTATCATAAGGGCTTTGTTGGTCACAAATGTGGTTAGATTAGGTTCAATTTTTGATCAAGGAATGGCAAAAGCTCAAGTGGGTTTTTAAGAAAGGAAAATTCTTTTGAGTGAATGAGCATAACAACTAGAATGGAATGCACTAAATGATGCAATTTATGAGGTTCAGGCATTCTTTCATCATGTTTTTTCATTATTTTGCCTTATGTGAAACTTCTTTTTCTATCAAAAAAGACTTGCTGTATTTTTCTTTTTCTTTTCCTTTTACTTCCATTCATTCATTTTATTATTTTTTTTTCGATTCATTGGACTTTGGCAATCATTCTTTTCTTCAAATTCAAGCATTTTTTTGACATATAATATGGACATGTATAATGCTCACCACACCAAACTTAAGATCTTGCTTGTCCTCAAGCAACTACAGTTACAATTAGCACCCTAAACTTAGTTTCTTGCAATCATTCTTGACGCAACTCAAAAGAAATACCTCTCTTAAGGGAAGGAAACTATGTTTGCAGGCTAAATTTAGCAAAAGAAGGGAGTGTAGAACAAAGGAAATTTGGTGGGAGGGTGTTCTAGGGTGTTTATGTGCAAAGAAGGCCTCAATCATCTAGATGAAAAATTGTACAATGCATATTCAATTAAGAAACAGGGCAAGTTCTAGAAAATGAATGCAAAAGTACATGTAATGTGCACACAGAAAAGAATTTTAAAGCTCAATTCTCTACCATGGTAAAAGATGATAATTACTTAGCAACATGTGAATACAGTTCACCTTACAGGAACTATGTTCAGTATGGTAGGAACGATAATTATTTACAGAATAGAGAATGATTGAGTTGAATGGGAAGTGCGATCAGAATATAAAATCAGAATTAGAAAACTAAATTTCATCAAAAATAAAAAGTAAAGAAACAAAGAAGTTATTTTTGTATTTTATCTATGAACTATGCAGGAAAAACAGACTAAACGATGTGAAACAGAGGCAAAGAGATCACCTCCCTTTCAGAGTCACACTCAGAGATCAATTTCATGCTCCTCTTGATGTTACTAAGGGCATTCTCTGCACAAAGACGCACAGTGGATTCAGCACAGAGTATAAGAATGGAATTTAAACTGCAAATAGTATATATAAAAGCGTCAAAGAGTGTTCAAGGGGTGATGCAGGAAAATAAAGGGGAAAATAGTACTAAAGATGATAATTACAGGGAAAGTAGTATTTACTAAATACAGGGAAATGAACTAGAAATTGCAGAAATATAAATGACAGAAAGAAAAGCAAAGCTAGATAAGATCTTCATTTGAGCTGGAGGATGAAAGATTGTCATTATTCTCATCATCATCCTCTTCCTCCTCTTCCTCTTCTGAAGAACTGGAGCTATTATCCTTCTCAACTGCAGGTGCATGGGTGGTGGTGAATGGAGGTAATTCCTGGTTAACTGCTGCTCTAAGGAAAGGGGCAGTGAAGGTAGGGGTGTCATAAATCTGTTCTGATGTCATGCCCAACTTCTTTCCTATGTTGAGGGACATAGTTTCCAGGAGGGTCAGCATGGATTTCTGGCCAGCATGGATTGCATCTTGCCTTAGTGCTATTTGCTTGACCTGTTCTCTAAGATTCAACTGGCTTCTCTTCCTATATTCAGCAGGGAGGGAGAGACCTGGGTCAGCAGACTTCTTCTTAGCATTGAAAAGATCTTTCACCATGGCAATAGTGATGGGAGGGGCAGCTTTGACTCTCTGCTGATATTCACCCATGTCTACTCCAGCATCCTGGCAGAGCATGGTGATGATGGAAGGAAAAGCAAGGGAGTCCCTCTTGGTGCTTAAGATGCTCATGATGAAGTTGCTTATAATGTCTCCCAGATGGATTGGCATACCAGTGAGGATGGCATATAGAAGCTTAGCTTTTTTGATAGCCAATGTGGAGGAATGGCATACTGGCATGAATGAGCATAGCAGGAAGATGCTCCACACCTTGGCTGGTGGGAGGAGGTGTTTGGTGGTCAAATTCTTTGGCATGAGCTGCATGTCAAACTCCCAATTTTTTCCTGGTTTACAGATAGCCCGGAGTATGGGCTTGTATTCCTTCTCTTCTAGATAGCTGAATGTAGTGAAATCAAGCTGTCCAGCTCTCCTCTCCACTGGAGGTATGTTCAGAACCCTCTGAATGTTAGATGGAGAAAAATCAATTTCTACACCTCTTACCATAGTGTGTCTGAGGGCTAGCTGGTCTCCTTTCACCCTCATTGCATTAGCATAAAATTCTTGGGTGATCTCCTTCCACCCATTTCCAGCACAAGAGGTAAACAGATCCCAGCCCCTCCTCTGAATTTCCTCCTGAAATTGAGTGTAGGTGCCCTCCTAAATCTCAAAATTACGATCCTGCACTATCTGCCTTCGCAGGATGTTGGTTCTAAAATATTCTTCATGAGCTAATGAGCGAAACCTCGGGTCATGTGCAGGAGGGGGTTTAGATGATGAAGCTCTAGCAGCTCTGGCTCTCTTGGATCTAGGGGTGGTCTTCCTGGGTGTATTGGCCATGTTGCTGCTAGAAAATAAAGAGAAATAGTGAGTTAGCTATAGAAAGATGCAAGTACAAGCATTAAATTTAATTTTAGCAGATTCACAGTTTAAGTGATGTCAGAGTGTGCACTGTGAGGTGTTATGCTGCCAAAGTGTTCACTATGCAGAATGACAGTAACTACTTTGGACACAGGGCAGCAACAATTTATGCAGAAAGGTTAAAGCATATCAGTTCAAAAAGGCAGACTTGACAAGAAATAGTGTGTAGAACTATTGCTGCATGTGTGGTGGCAGATATGCTATACATATGCAGTAAAGAACATGGAAAAATGATGATCATGGCACATAGTAATCACTCTAGAATCTAGTCTTGACAGGTATGATGCAGCAGATTGCAAAAATAACTAGGCTAAGTATGTGAATGAAGGTGCAAAGTGAGTATTCATGCTTCAAAAATTGTACACACAGTCAGTGAATGCATTTGAGCATAAGAGTGAACAGATAGTGTTATGCAATTGCAAAATGAGAATTATGCACCTAAATGCCCAATATGAGAAATGATAGACAATAGCTACTTTGAGAATTATGCACCTAAATGCCCAAGACTCCAATGTTGCAAGAAAATATCCTAATTTGGCAAAGAAAAATTGTGTAAAGTGTCAAGTGTCCCGTACCCTAATTCCTAAAATCTATTTATAGTGGATGACATGTCACCAAAGTGTCCACTTTGGGCCTTCAAAGTGTCCACGCGCAGGATGGAATGAATGCCGCTTCTCTGGAGTTGCTACTTTTTGTGCTGAAAGTAGCTACTTTGGATGGGCGTAGCTACTATGAAAGCCCATAGTAACCACGCGCAGGAAGGCTTCAAAAATCAGCGTCAGGAGCTTCTGGAGTTGCCACTTTTGCTATTCAAAGTAACTACTTTGGATGCGCGTAGCTACTATGAGAGCCCATAGTAACCACGCGCATCATGCAACCAAATTGGCGTCCCTGGAGCTTCTGGAGTTGCCACTTTTGCTCCTCAAAGTGGCTACTTTTGGGGGCAACTTCCAACTAAGGACCAGGATTTCTCAAATTTAACTTGGGCATTCTGCAAAATCATCAAGATAATTAAAATTGCAATCTATATCTATGTAATTAAATGTAAATTAACCAAAAATTAATAAACCTATGATATTTATTCAAAATGTGATTTCTATATTATTTTCACTATCTAAGTCCATTTTTTTCTATCAAAAAGTATAAAAAAGGCAAGTAAAAATATAATAAAAAGTGGATTCATCACAGGGCAACTACTCTAGGGTTTAAAATGTCTAAAGTGCAGCAATTAAATGCAAGTGACTGGTCCATTAAGTCTCAAATGCAGAAATATTTATGGAATGACATATTAAAACACCCAATTGCAGTCCAGGAAGTTGCAAAATTGAAATCCCTAATTTCACAGCAAGAACCCTAATTCCAGGAATTAAAAGTTAAAAATTACCTGAATTGGATGTGCAAGTTGCGAAAAAGATGTGAGCAAACTGAACCTTTAGGGCAAGAAATCAAATACGAATGGATGAGGGGGATGAATTTGAGAATGGCAGCGAGAATTGTTCAGAATTGGGGTGAAAGTGTGTGAGAGAGTGAGCACTTTATATATATGTGGGGCCAGAATGGTTACTCTCAAAAGTTAATAGTGAACACGCGCACAAGGTTTTGGTACAAATGAGCTGGGCGTGTTCACTCTGCTTTTTAAGAGTAAACACTCTAGAGGCATCTAAGATCAAGGTGAGTAAAAAGCTCTGCACGTGTTTACTGTCAACTTTTGAATAGTAAACACTCTAGAGGCTTCAGGGTGAAAGTGGGTAACAAGCTCTGCGTGTGTTTACTGTTAACTTTTCAATAGTAAACACTCCAGAAGCTTCACCCTGGGCGCTGTGCTAAAGTGCTTTGGCATGTTCACTATGACTTTTTAAGAGTAAACACGTGCAATACCTTAGGCTTACATGCAATGAAAGTAATCACTATTAAATGTGAGAGTGTTCACTACAGAGAGTGAATATGCAAGTTAGAATTGAAAGTGATTACTTTTGTTCAGGAAAGTGCTTACTTTCATGATGATCTTTTGTTTTCTTACCAAGGGGATTGCCTTAAGCCTAAAAAATATTTACCATCCTACTGCATCCCAAACTTCCTTGACTTTGTGCAGCATTTAGCCCCCACAATCACGATCTCACTCTGCAAAAATGGAAATTATGCAGAAAAAACCATGTTAGTTAATGCAACAAGGTAACAAGACAAGGAAGTATCAAAATAGAGAGGCTCAAATGTAAGACTAGCATTTATTGCAGAAAAATAACTAAAAATTCCTAAGATCTTTTATGAGTTGCCTCTCACACAGTGCTTTTTTAACGTCACTAGCTTGACGCATGAAGTGGATTACTCAGACCATAGGTTGTAGGAGAAATTTGTGCATGGTGAGTGCAGTTTAATCTCCTCAACTTCTTCTAAGGTAACTAAATTTTGCAAGAATGGCTTCAACCGATGTCCATTCACCATAAAGCTTTTGCTAGTGGAGTCACTTATGATTTCCACTGCACCATAGGAGAATACCTTTGTAACAATGAAGGGTCCAAGCCATTTTGATTTGAGCTTTCCAGGCATGAGTTTAAGACGAGAATTAAACAAAAGAACCTTTTGACCAACGTAGAACTCTTTGCTTGAGATCTTCTTGTAATGGTATTGTTTGGTCTTTTCCTTGTAAATTCTGGAGTTCTCATAGGCCTTTAGACGTAGCTCCTCCAACTCTTGTAGTTGTAATTTCCTCTACTCTCCAGCTGAGTCATAATGGATATTGCAAGTCTTTACTGCCCAATAAGCTTTGTGTTCCACTTCAACTGGCAGATGGCAGGCTTTTCCATAGACCACCCTGTATGGTGACATTCCTAAGGGTGTCTTAAATGCTGTTCTATGTGCCCATAAGGCATCATCAAGCCTGCGGCTCCAATCTTTTCTATGGGACTGCACTACTCTCTCAAGTATTTTCTTGATTCCCTATTAGAGAGCTCAGCCTGCCCATTTGTCTATGGGTGATAGGCAGTGGAAACTTTATGCATAACTCCATATTTCTTCAACAAGACTTCCATAGTCCTATGCAGAAATGACCTCCTTGATCACTAATGATGGCTCTAGGGATTCCAAACCTACAAAACAAGTTGCTACGGACAAAATCTGCAACAACTTTAGCATCATTAGTCCTGGTGGCTTTAGCTTCCACCCATTTTGAGACATAATCAATAGCAAGTATATACATAAAACCAAAAGAGAAAGGGAATGGTCCCATAAAATCAATACCCCAGACATCAAAGATGTCACAGTACAAGATAGGTTGCTGGGGTATCTCCTGTCTCCAGGTAATTACTCCGCCTGCTCTCTAGCATCTTTCACAGGTGGAATATGCTTGCCATGAATCCTTAAAAATGGAGGGCCAATATAGCCCTGCATCCAATACTTTTCTTGCAGTCCTCTTGGGTCCTTGATGACCTCCTACAGCTGAGGCATGACAGAACTGCAGTATGGATGAGATCTCTTCATCAGGCACAAATCTTCTAATGACTTGGTCACTGCAGAATTTCCACAAATAAGGGTCATCCCAAACATAGTGTTTGGCATCACTCCTTATCTTATCCTTTTTGGTTTTTTGTGCATCTACTGGAAAAACTCCTGTAGCAAGAAAATTAACAATGTCAGCGTACCAAGGTGCCTGTGAAGCATACAACTCTAAGAGTTGTTCATCAGGAAAGTCATCTAAAATTGGAATAGGGTTAGGAACTCCCCCTATCCTACTCAGGTGGTCAGCTACCAAATTTTGGGTTCCGCTCCTATCCTTGATCTCCAGATCAAACTCTTGAAGTAGAAGCATCCATCTTATAAGCTGAGGCTTAGAATCTGTCTTTTTCAGTAAATACTTCAAAGTAGAATGATCAGTAAAAACCACAACTTTTGACCCTAACAGATATGATCTAAACTTGTCCAGTGCAAAAACAATGGACAATAATTCTTTTTAGTTGTTGTGTAATTACATTGTGCTTGATCCAAAGTTCTAGAAGCATAATAAATGATGTGAGGAAACTTACCAACACTCCGAGTCAATGCAGCCCCCACTGCAAAATTGGATGCATCACACATTAATTCAAATGGTGTGGTCCAATTTGGAGGTTGGATGATGGGTGTGGTAGTCAGGGCTTCCTTAAGCATATTAAATGCTTCTTTTCACTTTTCATCAAAATTGAACTCAGCCTCTTTTTGCAAAAGCTTAGACAGGGGAATGGCAATTTTGGAGAAGTTCTTAATGAATCTCCTGTAGAACCCTACATGACCAAGAAAAGCATGAACCTCTCAAACACAATAGGGGTAAGGCAGTTGTGCAATAACATCAAGTTTTGCAGGATCTACTTCAATTCCCTTTTCATAAATGATATGGCCTAATACTACACCTTGTTCTACCATGAAATGACAATTTTCAAAGTTTAGCACAAGGTTAGTACCAATACATCTTTTCAAAACTTTTTCTAAATTAACCAAACATGCATAAAAAGATGGGCCATATACAATAAAATCATCCATAAAGACTTCTATGCAATGCTCCACTAAATCAGAAAAAATACTGAGCATGCATCTTTGAAATGTGCCTGGAGCATTGCACAAGCCAAATGGCATTTCTCCTATAAGAAAAAGTGCCAAAAGGACATGTAAAAGTGATTTTTTCCTAGTCTTCAGGTGCTATACAAATTTGAAAATAACCGGAAAAACCATCAAGGAAACAATAGTGAGACTTACTAGCCAACCTTTCCAATATCTAATCAATGAAAGGCAATAGGAAGTGATCCTTCCGAGTCGCTTGGTTAAGCCTCCAGTAGTCTATACAGACTCTCCAAATATTCTGGACTCTGGTTGGTATTAACTCATCTTTTTCATTCTTAACCACAGTGAGTCTAGATTTCTTGGGAACTACTTGGACCAGGCTGACCCAAGTGCTATCGGATATAGGGTAGATAATCCCAGCTTGCAGCAACTTGGTGACTTCCTTCTTCACCACATCTAAAATGATGGGATTTATCCTCCTATGAGGCTGTCTCACTGGTTTAGCACCCTCCTCCAATAATATTCTGTGCATACAAAGAGAGGGGCTGATTCTAGGAATATCAGCAAGAGTCCAGTCTATAGCCTTCTTGTGTCTCCTTATCACTTGTAGGAGCTCCACCTCTTGATCAATATTCAGCTTGGTGGAGATTATCACTGGGAGCTTCTCATTTTCCTCTAAATAGGCATATTTCAAATGCTCTGGCAATGGTTTAAGCTCTAGTGTAGGAGACTGCTCCACAGAGGGAAGTGACTTGGCACTTTCAGTAGAAGAAATTTTTGCAACATTCAAGTCAAAGGGGTTAGATTCAATTGTACTTGCTGAACTCAAAATATCACATTCTTCCCCTATTGATTTTCCAATTTCCTCAATAACAGAAGTTGCAGAATTCACATTCAAAAAGTTAGAAATACAATTGTCACATACAGATGAATTATTACAGTATTCACAAATGGAATTGTCTATAAATTCAGAAAAATTAAGAGCAAAATCTTCTTCTAAAAATTCAGAAAATTGATCATCTATCAAATCATCCAGCAAATCAATTTGGAAAACAGAGTGTTCTTATGACGCCTAAAAATAACTGGATTTTTTTTTCCTTTTTAAAACAGGAGAAGCGGAAGGATAACACATTCTTTCAATTCACCTCTAGTGTACCACATTTCAGTTTAGAGGTTTGTGGTCTCATCATATAATATCAACATTAAGTAAAACAACCACAACAATACTCCATCATAACTGAATAACCTCATGCAATAGATATGGAAATGTTTGGTAATAATCTCAGAGTACTGCAACTTAATAAAGTGAAATGACATAATTAAAGTGCACAAGATTAACATAGTTCAGAGATACACGGAATGAAACAGACTGACTCCCTAAGAGCAGTTCCCTAAAAACCACAACAGACAAACTATCCCAATCAGTCGAGAGGAGAATAATCCTCAATGGGATCGGTCTCCTCAGAGGATGTCGGGGAAGCGGAGCTAGAAGAAGCAGCGTCTTCTGTGTCCTCTATAATCCATCCAGCAGTGCGAGGTGGTGAATGAATTGTGGTAAAGGGCGAGTAAGTGTTTGGGTAGGTAGGGAGCATGTGGGGCAGTACATCATCATTCCTCATATCTCTCTCAGTGGTCACAGGGGGTGGAGTAAGATCCTCAGTAGGAAATGGTACAGGCGTAGGTGCTGGTCTAGAACTGGGAGTACGGGGATCAACAGACATGGGAGAAGGGGTAGCTGCAAGTGCAAGATAAGGTAGGTGAGAGTCTCCAGGTGGGGTAGAGAAAACAAGCTCAATGGGGGTATCAACCACAAAGTGGGTGGTCCATGAGTGTCCGACATCTTGTCCATGAATCACCCGTGCCATTCCATGGAAGATGCTTTGCTGTGCTGCCGCGTCGAACACCCAGACGTCCTCCTCAGATGGCAGGATCCATACCTTCACTCAGAAGCTGGTCATCTGTACATGGCATATACAAAGGTACAACAACACACACAAACAGGGGTGAGTTCTCCAAACACAAGCAAGCATTCAATAGCCGTACCCCAAGGAAGGTGGCTTTTCACACCATCACTCAAGTCACATCAACATCCACTCTCAGAACAAACATCATTACAATATAAGTCAGTTCATACTTTTCACAGATAATTCCTAGGTTCATCAAACTAATAATGCACATGATGCATGAATGCAAGTTTCATTCCTCACTATCCATCCCTCAAATTTTCGTATTAATGCATATGGTATGCATGGGGATCCCTTACTCTACTGCCAGCGACTTGCCCAGCCTTTAGTGTAGAGTTCACAATTTCGTATCCAAGTCGTGTGGCGATCGGAGGACTCCATTCCCTGCATCACAATTGCACAGAAAAGATTTCATATCATTATTCAAAAACACCCAAACTGGTGCTGGCCCCAAACTGGGTCTCTTCGGGAATGGACCTCAACGACCCTAGGATGTGGAGTTCTTGTTGGGCTTGGCTAAGGCTTGCAAGTTGGGTCACGACCCGGCCACAGAGAGCTCTGTTGCGCCATCTAGGTCGACTGTTCCCCCTTTCACCACCCCCGTAGGTCTACTCGGGACCGAACCTCCAATACCTTCAGTTGTGCCTCTGTTATGCCATCAAGTCGTTCCAAAGAAATATTATGATGCATGAAGTGTGATTCTCATTTCTCTCCTCAAGGTTTTCTCAATCTTGGGTCACATCGAATTCAAGCACAGAAACAAAGCCCTCACAAGGCTTGCTCAATCACTATTCACTTTCTCTTCTAGCATAGATTTGCCAAGCAATAAAGTTTAGGGATCACACACAAGCTTCCAATCCCACCAATGCACATCCACTAATTCCCAACACGTAATTCTCAGTGATCTTGATACAACTCTCTCAGATTTTCCCACCCAAATCCTATTACATTAACTTACTATATTAACACTACTCACTTTATCATCTCCATTGTTATTAACCATACTACCTCCTACTTTAAATATGACTTGTCTCTACTTTTCTCCATCTCTCTGGTTTTTCCTCTTAGTTATTTTCTAATTACGTGTATTGATTCCCGACTACCTATTTAATTCAAGGTTACTTAGTTTCGTTCTAATTCTTTTTAGGTTCGTTAATATTTGTCCTCACGCGATAGGTTCCATTATGCTAATAGTGAGATCTTTCTAAGGATGGCCTTTATTGATTAACTACTATATTCAGTCCCTTAATTACCATCTCCATACCTTTAATTAATATCCTTTTAGTTTAGGTAAACTCTCCATCAAAAAGGGCTGCGCTTGATTCTCTCCTTTTATTCCTTGTATAATGTAATGAACATGATGCATGATTCATCTTAGTGCTCACGGATTCAAGTGCAAACAGCAAACACACTCTATCATTATGCAGTCCTTATCACCCATATTTCATCAAAATTATCACAATTTTAAGTACAACTTTTAGGATCTCATCATCAAAATCGAGAGTGAATAGTTCTCACTTTCTTGTCCACCACAATTTTCCAAAACACCACATGCATAAAGCTTTTCAAACCAAGTAAACACATCCATCACAATCAATTCAATCATCCATCATCCAAACCAACAAGCAACCATTTTCATGTAAATCACACAAAGTTCAACACGGTTTTCAATTTCTAAGTGTAGTTTAATATTCTAGGCTTTCTCCATGCAAGATCAAATCTGTCCAGCTTTTCCACTAGATTTTTATCAAACTAAAAATTATATAACACAAAGGAAATCAACATGCAATGACATAGTTTCATCGTCCAAGTGGAGGGGCAACATTTCCAAGTGACATTCGAATTTCTAAGGGAAAACCGAAACACTTAGGGGCTGAAATCAACATGCAATAGCTTCCATTTCACATGCAATCCAAGGTTTATTGATTACAAGGATAGATCTACATTTTAAACAAAGAATCCAGCCAAACAAAGGTGAAATCGAGGCATGCACAAAGAGATCCAAAGCATTTCATGGTTAAAAATTAACATGCAATGGAAGGAATATCTTGATCAATTTCACGGTTCATGGTTTCAAGAAGAAAATGTTATTAGTTCAAAGGTTCTACCAAGAGAACATAAAAACTGAGACATGCACAAAGAAAGATCCATATCCACACACAAAGTTTCAAGCTTTTTAGGAATTAAAGTTGATTAAAGGTGAAATCAAACTCTTTGGGAGATAGCCGAGACATGCACAAAGAAAGATCCACATCCACACATCAAAGATTCAAACTTTTTAGGAATTAAAGTTGATTGAAGGTGAAATCAACTCTTTGAGAGATAGCCGAGACATGCAACAAGGAAATCCATACACTTTTTGGATAAAACTTAACATGCAAATTCAGATTTGAAGTTCTTCCAACATGCAGTCCAACACACACTAATTTTTCAAGGAAAAATGTGTAAAAACAGCCAAGAGATGGACATGCAAACACGTCAAGTGTGAGAACTCCCCCTTGCCTTGATTGTGACGAAAATTTGTGAGCAAAAGGAGTTGATCTTGGCTGGTTCTCCAAAGGAAAGTTGCTGGACCGAGAGGATGAGTCTCAAACTTCAAACTTTCTCCTCTTGGTTAGGTTGTCTTCCTCGATTCTTTGAAGAGAAAAAGGGGAAAAAGCTTCAAATGGTTAGGATCAAGTGAAAAAGGAAGTTTTTTAGGAGTTTTTGGTGTTAGGCTTCCATGGATCTTCAAATCAAAGAAGGAAAAAGGATGAGAAAGCTTACCTCTTTGAAGGAAGGGTCACGGTTTTGAAGAATCAAGCAAGAGAATGCAAGAGTGAAAGCTTGGAGCTCCTTGGCTTGTCTTAGAAGGTTGAAAGGATGAGATTTTTTTGAGAGATTTAGGGAGGAAGGGTCTTGGTTTCTTTGAAGAAAAAGAGAGAATGGAACTTGAAAGGAATTTTGAGAGGAAGGGTGGAGAGTTCACGGTTTTTGAGTGAAAAAAGAGAGAAATGAGGTGGTTTGGTCTATTTATATGGAGGGTTTAACCTTTAAGTGACCAATTGCCACTTAACATGTTCATTTTGGCTTGCTTAGCAAGACTTCCAAACAGAAAACTGCACACGGTTTTCATTGAGTAAAAGCTGAAGTGAATTTGGTAAATTGATGCAAGGAAAGGGGTGCCACGGTTTTTTGTGCATGAATAGTGAATTTTGGGAAAGCTTGTAGGCAAAGTTAGTAAAATTCAGGAAGTTAAGTGCATGAAATACCCTAGGCTGCATGCACACGGTTTGGACATCACAATTTCCGAAATTCTGCACAAAAATCCAAAGGTAAGATTTTGGACAGCAATTGCATGAAATTTGGTTGGCCGAGAAAAATGCGACATGACTAGGTGGTCACTTGGACGAGACTTTTGATGTGGTGCTAAGTTCAAGAGAATGTGATTGGTTAGAATAATTATGATGTCGGCAATTTGGAAGACATGAAAAGAAAGTTCCGAAATGACTTTGCCGACAAATCGGGAGACAAAATCCCGTGCATGGAATTCTAGTGGTCAATACTAGATTTCGGAATATCAGGGCAATCACGATGTTTGTAAAATAGGGGACAAGGTTTGTTTGCATGAAAATCTAGTGGCCGATACTAGATTTGGAAATCTCCGGGTAATGATTGCTAGATCTCACAGAATTTTATGCAATGATTTTGACGGCTAAGAAATCATTACTAAATCTTTGTAATGATTAGGAAATCTTTACAATAATGATTTCTAGATTTCGTGAGATTCCGTGTAAAATTTTGACGGCTAAGGAATGATTACAAAATCTTAGCAATGATTACAAAATCTCACGTTTTTCAAGGCGAATATCTTTGATTTGACAATTTAAATAAGATAAAATTTTAACTTTCGGGATAGATTATCAGGGGCATTGTGAACAGCACAATTGAACATACTCAGGAAAATCCTTGGACGATATTGAAACTATCTATTTGCATGCAGTTACCTTAAAATACCGAATTCGGAAATAATTCAATATTCTAAAAAATAAAAATGCAGCATCTATCTAATTATTCCGACGCTAGCAAGCCAGAATAAGCTAATAATTGAAATCTAAAGACTACTAGCTAATTCACAAAAATTGGGGCGTTACAGTTCTTCCAATGGATGCTTCATGGCGTTTAAAATGTTGAAGCGCACAATGATGTCTCCAAACTCCATAGTGAGCGTCCCAGCGTGCACATCAATTTTTGTTCTTACAGTCTTCAAGAACGGTCTTCCCAAAATGATTGGTGCAGCACCCTTCACTGATTCTCCCTCTTGCATGTCCAAAAAGTAAAAGTCGGCTGGGAAGATGAGATCATTCACTCTGACTAATACATCTTCAACAATCCTAACTGGGTTTGTTATGCTTCTGTTGGCTAACTGAATAACCACACCTATGGGCTGCAGAGGGCCAAGAGACAGTGAAGTAAAAATGGACAATGGCATGACATTTATAGATGCTTCTAAATCTAGCATGGCATTCTCAATCCTATTATTACTAATGATGCATGGGATAGTGAATGTTCCAGGGTCCTTACATTTCTCAGGCATTGTGGACCTTTGTTTTTCAAAGAGTGCAGAAACATTCCTACCCATATTTACCTTCTCATTACCTTTAAGACGCCTCCGGTGGGTACATAGGTCTTTCAAGAACTTGGCGTACTTGGGTATTTGCTTGATTGCATCTAGTAGAGGTATGTTCACCTCTACCTTTCGGAAGGTTGAAGAATCTCTTTCTCAGCCTCTTCAATCTTCTTGCTTGGCTGGATAACTCTCTGAGGAAATGGTAGAGGAATTGGCCTATCAACATTTTTTGCCACCTTTGGTTGGGCAGATGTAGGTTCTGGTTGTTCTTGAACCTTTTCCTCTCCATTTAGATCAACTGTAGATAGAGCACATTTTGAGTCTTCTTTCTCTTTGGACACTGTGGGCTCTTGCATCACCTTTCCAGACCTCAGAGTGATTGCACTCACATTTTTAGGATTTTCTACAGTTTGTGCAGGGAGGTTTCCTAAACCTTGAGATTGCATCTGGTTCAGAGATGAGGCTAGCTGTCCCATTTGGTTCTCCAAAGTCTTAATACTAGCCTCGGTTCTTTGCTGGAAAGTGATGTTGTTCATGGTCAATTACTTCATGAGCTCTTCTAGTGCTGGTTCATTTTTCTAAGGTGCATTTGGTTGTGAGGAAGATGGTTGGTGATGTTGTTAGGCTTGTTGTGGTTGATGTTGAGATGGATGGAATCTATTTGGGCCAGCATGATGTGCTTGATATTGAGTGCCGTGCTGCTGGTTCTGCTATTGAGAATTGTTCCCCCATCTCAAATTTGGATGGTTCCTCCAGCCTGAGTTGTATCTATTGGAAGATAGATCCCAATTGGTCTGCTGCTGCAAATTTAGAAAAGGAAATTTATTAGTGTAAATATTTGCAGCATAGGCCTGAGGATTACCTTCTAGAGTATCAGACTCTTGCAGTGTAGGACAGCTATCAGTGTAATGGTCTGTAGCTGAGCAAATACCACACAACATGGCCGGAATGGGTGGTGGAGCAGGTGGGGATGCAGCAGCACTGTTTTGCATAAAAGCCAATTGCTTCACCATAGATGCCAATTCATCAAGCTTGTGTTCTATTTTACTAGACTCAGCAACTTGAACTTCACTCATATTTCTGGTAACACAAGAATTTTGCCTTGTTGCAAATTGTTGTGAGTTGGCAGCCATATTCTCTATCAAATTCCGGGCTGCAATTGGAGTTTTGTCAACCAATGCCCCTCCACTTGCGGCGTCTATCATGCTTCGGTCCATAGGGTGCAGTCCTTCATAGAAGTACTGTATCAACAATTAATCACTAATTTGGTGATGAGGGCAGCTAGCACACAACCTCTTGAATCTTTCCCAATATTTATAGAGGGTCTCTCTTTCAAGTTGCCTTATTCCACATATTTCCTTTCTTATGGCGCAGCTCTTGATGCTGGAAAAATTTCTCCAGGAAAAGTCTCTTCAAGTTGTCCCAACTAGCAATAGATCCTGGAGGGAGATAGTAGAGCCAATCCTTGGCTGCATCCATCAGAGGGAACGGAAAAGCCTTTAACTTGACATGCTCCTCAGGCACACCTTGTGGACTCATAGTTGAACAAACAATATGGAACTCCTTGAGGTGGTTGTGCGGATCTTCACCTACAAGGCCATGAAATCTTGGCAACAAGTGTATTAGTCCAGTTTTTAGAATAAAAGGAGCATCAATATCAGGATACTATATGCATAAAGTTTGATATGTTACATCCGGTGCAGCCGGTTCCTTTAATGTTCTTTCATTGTCAGCCATTTTTTCAATTTTAAATTCTAATGAATGGGGTGATGAATAGATAGATGAAGAGATGAAAACTCCTCAAAATGTTCAGAACTATTCCTATGTGTTCTAATGCTACTATGAAATGTCCTATCAATCTCTGGGTCAAGTGGATACAAGTCTCCAAGATTCGATCTGGTCATGCACTAGAAACTAATTATAAAGAATGAAAAGAAGTAAGCTAGATGAAACAGCAAAAATACAGAAAAAAAATCATATGACAATTATGCAGAAAACTAATGTCTATATGCAGTAAAATGAAGCAAAGAAGTTAAGCAACAAAAACAGAAAAGAAATTGCAACTAATTGCAAGAAAACGCAACACAAGCTAACAAATTCTGCAGAATTATGCAGCAAAAACAGAGTAATAATGCAGAAAAACAGAAAATTGAACACTAAAACAGAGCAACAAACAAGTTCAATGCAAAATTAACACCAAAGTTCCCCGGCAACGGCGCCAATTTGATAGAATGAATTTTGCTACTCATTATGCACAAAGATTGTCGTTGATCCTCATCAAATATGCAAAGATATGAATGCAATACTAGGGTGTTGTCCTAGGTCGTCTCCAAGGAACTTTTGGTTGGGAACATACATTCAACAAGTGTAAACATATATTTTAAAGCAAGTAAATTGGGGGGAGGTTTGTCAATTTCCAGATTTTAATCAAGAGCAAAATGTAAACTAATGAAATTCAATCAATTAAAAAGAGTAATACCTAGTCAATCAATGAGTTCTATCCCTATTCCTTCAAATGATTCAATAATCCTTTATTTTTCCCTTGAATTAAGATAATCTAACAAGCGAAAATTAACTTTAGCATCCCACTTAAAATTAAGCATCTTAATGGGCTCCAATCTCTATCCCTAAGATTAAGCAATCTCAAAGATTAATCAAAATTAAGCAATTTTAGATTATAATTTTGTTTAGGTAATTTAGGGTTCATTAAGCAATGTTCCCCTCATGCAAATTTCATTTCATTCAGAGATTGGGGTTAATAAATCCAAGGAAACAAAGAGTAATATTGCCATTAAACCCAAGAATTCAAGAACCATGTGAGTTGACTAGGAATTACAAGAGAATTTAGCCCTCCATATGGATGGGCTTCATAATTGAAAGAAGGGAATGTAAAAATGTAAGCAACATTAATGTAAAATCAAGAAGAGTCAGAGGGAAATTAGAAATTCAAACCTATAATGGATCCCTAGCTGTCCCCCAAGAATCCTAAGCTCTGCAAAAAATACTCCAAAAGTGGCAAAAGAATCTAAGGAAATGAAAAAGATCTGTACCCAAATTTCTAAAAGTCTATATATACTAAGTCTAACAAGGCCCCATACTGATCACTCTGTAAACAAGAGCGTTTACGCGCAGCAACTTTAGCTTTTTCCCTTTCTGGAGTGATTACTCTCACTTATGAGAGTAAACACGCATAACAACTTTAGCTTATTCACTTTCTGGAGTGATTACTCTCATTTTTTAGAGTGTTTAAGCAAAAGAGGACCCAAGCGAGACCCAAATTGGAATTTGGGCCCAAAGGCGCCAAGAGGCGAGAGAGAGACAAGGAACTCTTCCTGTTAGTCCTACCAGTCACTTCCAAGGTGTTTCGGTGCCCCGAGATGAGTTTTGTACGTGTTCCTTAGTGACTAAGCAAAAGAGGACCCAGGCGAGACCCCAATTAGAATTTGGCCCAAAAGCGCCAGGAGGAAAGAGAGAGAGACAGGGAACTCTTCTTGTAAGTCCTAGCAATGTCACTTCCAAGGTGTTTCGGTGGCCCGAGATAAGTTTTGCACGCGTTCCATAGCGACTAAGCAAAAGAGGTCCCAGGTGAGACCTAAATTCGAATTTGGGCCCAAAGGCGCCAGGAGGAGAGAGAGAGACAGGGAACTCTTCCTGTTAGTCCTAGCAGTCACTTCTAAGGTATTTCGGTAGCCCGAGATGAGTTTTGCACGCGTTCCTTAGCGACTAAGCAAAAGAGGACCAGGCGAGACCCAAATTCGAATTGGGGCCCAAGGCGCCAGGAGGCGAGAAAGAGACAGGGAACTCTCCCTGTTAGTCCTAGCAGTCACTTCCAAGGTGTTTCGGTGGCCCGAGATGAGTTTTGCACGCGTTCCTTAATGACTAACTAAAAAGGACACAGGCGAGACCCAAATTCGAATTTGGACCCAAGGCGCCAGGAGTCGAGAGAGAGATAGGGAACTCTTCCTATTAGTCCTAGCAGTCACTTCCAAGGTGTTTCAGTGGCTCAAGATGAGTTTTGCATTTCCACGCGTTTCTAAACGACTAAGCAAAAGAGGACCCAGGTGAGACCTAAATTCGAATTTGGGCCCAAGGGCGCCAGGAGGAGAGAGAGAGACAGGGAACTCTTCCTGTTAGTCCTAGCAGTCACTTCTAAGGTATTTCGGTGGCCCGAGATGAGTTTTCCACGCGTTCCTTAGCGACTAAGCAAAAGAGGACCCACGCGAGACCCAAATTGGAATTTGGGCCCAAGGGTGCCAGGAGGTGAGAGAGAGACAGGGAACTCTTCCTGTTAGTCCTAGCAGTCACTTCCAAGGTGTTTCAGTAGCCCAAGATGAGTTTTGCACGCGTTCCTTAACGACTAAGCAAAAGAGGACCCAGGCGAGACCTAAATTGGAATTTGGGACCAAAGGCTCCGAGAGGCAAGAGAAAGACAGGGTACTCTTCCTGTAAGTCCTAGCAGTGTCATTTCCAACGTGTCTCAATGGCCCGAGATGAGTTTTGCACGCGTTCCTTAGCGACTAAGCAAAAGAGGACCCAGGCGAGACCCAAATTGGAATTTGGGCCCAAGGGTGCCAGGAGGTGAGAGAGAGACAGGGAACTCTTCCTATTAGTCCTAGCAGTCACTTCCAAGGTGTTTCAGTAGCCCAAGATGAGTTTTGCACGCGTTCCTTAGCGACTAAGCAAAAGAGGACCCAGGTGAGACCTAAATTCGAATTTGGGCCCAAAGGCGCCAGGAGGAGAGAGAGAGACAGGGAACTCTTCCTGTTAGTCCTAGCAGTCACTTCTAAGGTATTTCGGTGGCCCGAGATGAGTTTTGAACGCGTTCCTAAACGACTAAGCAAAAGAGGACCCAGGTGAGACCTAAATTCGAATTTGGGCCCAAAGGCGCCAGGAGGAGAGAGAGAGACAGGGAACTCTTCCTGTTAGTCCTAGCAGTCACTTCTAAGGTATTTCGGTGGCCCGAGATGAGTTTTCCACGCGTTCCTTAGCGACTAAGCAAAAGAGGACCCACGCGAGACCCAAATTGGAATTTGGGCCCAAGGGTGCCAGGAGGTGAGAGAGAGACAGGGAACTCTTCCTATTAGTCCTAGCAGTCACTTCCAAGGTGTTTCAGTAGCCCAAGATGAAATTTGCACGCGTTCCTTAACGACTAAGCAAAAGAGGACCCAGGCGAGACCTAAATTGGAATTTGGGACCAAAGGCTCCAAGAGGCAAGAGAAAGACAGGGTACTCTTCCTGTAAGTCCTAGCAGTGTCATTTCCAACGTGTCTCAATGGCCCGAGATGAGTTTTGCACGCGTTCCTTAGCGACTAAGCAAAAGAGGACCCAGGCGAGACCCAAATTGGAATTTGGGCCCAAAGGCGCCAGGAGGAGAGAGAGAGAAAGCAAACTCTTCCTTTAGTCCTAGCAGTCAATTGCAAGGTGTTTTGGTGGCCCGAGATGAGTTTTACACGCGTTCCTCAACGACTAAGCAAAAGACGACCCAGGCGAGACCCAAATTGGAAATTGGGCCCAAAGGCGCCAGGATGCGAGAGAGAGACAAGGAACTTTTCCTGCTAGTACTAGCAGTCAGTTCCAAGATGTTTCGGTGGCCCGAGATGAGTTTTGCACGCGTTCCTTAGCGACAGAGCAAAAGAGACCCAAATTGGAACTTGGGCCCAATGGCATCATGAGGCGAGAGAGAGACAGGGAACTCTTCCTATTATTCCTACCACTCACTTCCAAGGTGTTTCAGTGGCCCGAGATGAGTTTTGCACGCGTTCCTGAGCGACTAAGCTAAAGAGGACCTAGGCGAAACCTAAATTGGAATTTGGGCCCGAAGGCGCCAGGAGGAGAGAAAGCGGCAGGGAACTCTCCCTGTTAGTCCTAGCAGTCAATTGCAAGGTGTTTCGGTGCCCCGAGATGAGTTTTGCACACGTTTCTTAGCGACTAAACAAAAGGGGACCTAGGCAAACCCAAATTGGAATTTGCGCCCAAAGGCGCCAGGAGTATAGAGAGAGACAGGGAACTCTTCCTGTTAGTCCTAGCAGTCACTTCTAACCTATTTCGGTGGCCCAAGATGAGTTTTGCACGCGTTCCTTAGCAACTAAGCAAAAGAGGACCCAGGCGAAACCCAAATTAGAATTTGGCCCCAAGGCGCCAGGAGGCGAGAGAGAGACAGGGAACTCTTCCTATTAGTGCTAGCAGTCACTTTCAAGGTGTTTCAGTGGCTCAAGATGAGTGTTGCATTTCTACGCGTTTCTTTGCGACTGAGCAAAAGAGGACGAACGCGAGACCCTAAATTGGAAATTAGGCCCAAGGGTGCAGGAGGCGAGAGTGAGACAGGGAACTCTTCCTATTAGTCCTAGCAGCACTTCCAAGGTGTTTCAGTAGCCCAAGCTGAGTTTTGCACGCGTTCCTTAGCGACTAAGCAAAAGGGGACCTAAGCGAGACCCAAATTAGACTTTGGGCCCAAAGGCGCGAGGATGCGAGAGAGAGACAGGGAACTCTTCCTGTTAGTCCTACCAGTCACTTCCAAGGTGTTTCGGTGGCCCGTGCTGAGTTTTGTACGCATTCCTTAGCGACAAAGCAAAAGAGGACCCAGGCGAATCCCAAATTAGAATTTGGGCCTAAAGGCGCCAGAGGCGAGAGAGAGACAGGGAACTCTTCCTGTAAGTCCTAGCAGTGTCACTTCCAAGGTGTTTCGGTGCCCCAAGATTACTTTTGCACGCGTTCCATAGCGACTAAGCAAAAGAGGACCCAAGCGAGACCCAAATTCGAATTTGGGTCCAAAGTGTCAGGAGGAGAGAGAGAGACACGGAACTCTTCCTGTTAGTCCTAGCAGTCACTTCCAAGTTGTTTCGGTGGCCCGAGATGAGTTTTGCACGCATTCCTTAGCGACTAAGCAAAGGAGGACCCAGGTTAGACCCAAATTGGAATTTGGGCATAAAGGCGCCAGGAGGCGAGAGAGAGACAGGGAACTCTTCCTGTTAGTCCTAGCATCCACTTCCAAGGTGTTTCGGTGGCCCGAGATAAGTTTTGCACGCGTTCTTTAACGACTAAGCAAAAGAGGACCCAAGCGAGACCTAAATTGGAATTTGGGCCCAATGGCGCCAAGAGGCGGGAGAGAGATAGGGAACTCTTCCTATTAGTCCTAGCAGTCACTTCCAAGTTGTTTTAGTGGCCCTAGATGAGTTTTGCACGCGTTCCTTAGTGACTAAGCAAAAGGCGGGACGGGCGAAACCTAAACGGGAATTTAAGCCCAAAGGCGCCTGGAGGCGAGTGCGAGGTAGGGAACTATTCCTGTTAGTCCAAGAAGTCACTTCCAAGTTGTTTCGGTGGCCCGAGATGAGTTTTGCACGCATTCCTTAGCGACTAAGCAAAGGAGGATTCAGGTGAGACCCAAATTGGAATTTAGGCCCAAGGGTGCCAGGAGGTGAGAGTGAGACAGGGAACTCTTCCTATTAGTCCTAGCAGTCACTTCCAAGGTGTGTCAGTAGCCCAAGATGAGTTTTGCACGCGTTCCTTAGCGACTAAGCAAAAGGGGACCTAGGCGAGACCCAAATTAGAATTTGGGCCCAATGACGCGAGGATGCGAGAGAGAGACAGGGAACTCTTCCTGTTAGTCCTAGTAGTCACTTCCAAGTTGTTTCGGTGGCCCGAGTAGAGTTTTGCATGCATTCCTTAGCGACAAAGCAAAAAAGGATCCAGGCGAAACCCAAATTAGAATTTGGGCCCAAAGGCGCTAGGAGGCGAGAGAGAGACAGGGAACTCTTCCTGTAAGTCCTAGCAGTGTCACTTCCAAGGTGTTTCAGTGGCCCGAGAAGAGTTTTGCACGCGTTCCTTAGCGACTAAGCAAAAGGGAACCCAAGCGAGACCCAAATTTGAATTTCGGCCCAAAGGTGCCAAGAGGCGAGGTAGAGACAGGGAACTCTTCCTGTTAGTCCTAACAGTCACTTTCAAGGTGTTTCGGTGGCCCAAGATAAGTTTTGCACGCGTTCCTATGCGACTAAGCAAGAGGGGACACGGGCGAGACCCAAATTGGAATTTGGGCCCAAAGGCGCTGGGAGGCGAGAGCGAGATAGGGAACTGTTCCTGTTAGTCCTAGCAGTAAGTTCCAAGGTGTTTTGGTGGCCCGAGATAAGTTTTGCACGCGTTCCTTAGGGACTAAGCAAAAGGGGACCCAGGGGAGACCCAAATTCGAATTTGGGCCCGAAGGCGCCAGGAGGCGAGAGAGAGAGAGAGAACTCTTCCTGCTAGTACTAGCAGTCAGTTCCAAGGTGTTTGGGTGGCCCGAAATAAGTTTTGCACGCGTTCCTTAGCGACTAAGCAAAAGTGGACCTAGGCAAGACCCAAATTGGAATTTGGGCCCAAAGGCGCCAAGATGCGAGGGAGAGACAGGGAACTCTTCCTGTTAGTCCTAGCAGTCACTTACAAGGTGTGTCGGTGGCCCGAGATGAGTTTTAAACGAGTTCTTTAGTGACTAAGCAAAAGAGGACCCAAGCGAGACCCAAATTAGAATTTGGGCTCAAAGGCGCAAGGAGGCTAGAGAGAGACAGGGCACTCTTCCTATTAGTCGTAGCAGTCACTTCCAAGGTGTTTCAGTGGCCCGAGACTAGTTTTGCACGTGTTTCTTAGCGATGAAGCAAAAGGGGACTCAGGCGAGATCCAAATTGGAATTTTGTGCCCAGAGGCACCAGGAGGAGAGAGAGAGAAATTTGGAACTCTTACTGTTACTCCTAGTAGTCAGTTCCAAGGTGATTCGGTGGCCCGAGATGAGTTTTGCACGCGTTCCTTAGTGACTAAACAAAAGGGGACCTAGGCGAGACCTTAATTGGAATTTGGGCCCAAAGGCGCCAGGAGTAGAGAGAGAGACAGGGAACTCTTCCTGTTCATCCTAGCAGTCACTTCTAAGGTATTTCGGTGGGCCAAGATGAGTTTTGCACGCGTTCCTTAGCGACTAAGCAAAACAGGACCCAGGCGAGACCCAAATTCGTATTTGGCACTAAGGCGCCAGGAGGCGAGAGAGAGACAGGGAACTCTTCCTATTAGTACTAGCAGTCACTTCCAAGGTGTTTCAGTGGCGCAAGATGAGTTTTGCATTTGCACGCGTTCCTTAGCGACTAACCAAAAGAGGACCTAGGCGAGACCCAAATTGGAATTTGGGCCCAATGGTGCCAAGAGCCGAGAGAGAGACAGAGAACTCTTCCTGTTCGTCCTACCAGTCACTTGCAAGGTGTTTCTCTGGCCCGAGATGAGTTTTGCACGCGTTCCTTTGCGAATAAGCAAAAGAAGACCCAGGCGAGACCCAAATTGGAATTTGGGCCCAAAGGCGCTAGGAGGTGAGAGAGAGACAGGGAACTCTTCCTGTTAGTCCTAGCAGTCACTTCCAAGGTGTTTCGGTGGCCCGAGATAAGTTTTGCACGCTCTTCTTTTGCGACTTAGCAAAAGAGGACCCAAGAGAGACCCGAATTGGAATTTGGGCCCAAAGGCTCCAGATGGCGAGAGAGAGACACAAAACTCTTCCTATTAGCCCTAGCAGTCACTTCCAAGGTGTTTCGATCGACCGAGATGAGTTTTGCACGCGTTCCTTAGCGACTAAGTAAAAGAGGACCCAGGCGAGATCCAAATTGGAATTTAGCCCCAAAGTCGCCAGGAGGCGAGAGAGCGACAGGGAACTCTTCCTGTTAGTCCTAGAAGTCACTTCCAAGGTGTTTTGGTGGCCCAAGATGAGTTTTGCACGCTTTCCTTAGCGACTAAGCAAAAGAGGACCAAGCCGAGACCCAAATTGGAATTTGGACCCAAAGCCGCCAGGAAGCGAGAGAGACTGGGAACTCTTTCTGTTAGTCCTAGCAATCACTTCCAAGGTATTTCGGTGGCCGAGATGAGTTTTGCACGCGTTTCTTAGCGACGAAGCAAAAGAGGACCCAGGCGAGACCCAAATTGCAATTTGGGCCCAATGGCGCCAGCAGCCAAGTGTGAGACAGGGAACTCTTCCTTTTAGTCCTAGCAGTCACTTCAAAGATGTTTCAGTGGCACGAGATGAGTTTTGTATGCGTTTCTTAGCGACAAAGCAAAAAAGGACCCAGGCCAGACCCAAATCTGAATTTCGGCCCAAAGGCGATAGTAGGCGAGAGAGAGACAGGGAACTCATCCTGTTAGTCGTACCACTCACTTCCAAGGTGTTTAGGTGGCCCGAGATGTGTTTTGCACGCGTTCCTTAGGGACTGAGCAAAAGAGGAACCAGACGAGACTCAAATTAGAATTTGGGCCCAAAGGCGCCAAGAGGCGAGAGAGAGACATAGAACTCTTTCTATTAGGCCTAGCAGTCATTTCCAAGGTGTTTCGGTGGGCCGAGATGAGTTTTGTACGCATTCCTTTGCGACTAAGCAAAAGGGAACCCAAGCGAGACCCAAATTGGAATTTGGGCTGAAAAGCGCCAGGAGGCGAGAGAGAGACAGGGAACTCTTCCTGTTAGTCCTACCAATCACTTCCAAGGTGTTTCGGGGGCCCGAGATGAGTTTTGCACGCGTTCGCCAGGAGGCGAGAGAGAGACAGGGAACTCTTCTTGTTAGTCCTAGCAGTCACTTCTAAGGTGTTTCGGTGGCCCTTGCTGAGTGTTGCACGCGTTCATTTGCAACTTACCAAAAGCGGACCCGAGCAAGACCCAAATTGGAATTTGGGCCCAAAGGCGCCAGGAGGCGAGAGAGAGACAGGGAACTCTTCCTGTTAGTCCTAGCAGTCACTTCCAAGGTGTTTCGGTGGTCTGAAATGAGTTTTGCACACGTTCCTTTTTGACTAAGCAAAAGAGGACCCAGGCGAGACCCAAATTGGAATTTGGGACCAAAGGCGCCAGAAGGCGAGAGAGAGACAGGGAACACTTCCTGCTAGTCCTACCAGTCACTTCCAAGGTGTTTCGGTGGCCCGAGATTAGTTTTGCACGCGTTCCTTAGCGACTAAGCAAAAGAGGACCCAGGCGAGACCCAAATTGGAATTTAGGACCAAAGGCGCCATAAGGCGAGAGAGAGACAGGGAACACTTCCTACTAGTCTTACCAGTCACTTCCAAGGTGTTTCGGTGGCCCGAGATGAGTTTTGCACGCGTTCATTTGCGAGTTACCAAAAGCGGACCCAAGCAAGACCCAAATTGGAATTTGGGCCCAAAGGCGCCCGGAAGCAAGAGAGACAGGGAACTCATCCTGTTAGTCGTAGCAGTCACTTCTAAGGTATTTCGGTGGCCCGAGATGTGTTTTGCACGCCTTCCTTAGTGGCTAAGCAAAAGAGGACCCAGGCGAGACCCAAATTGGAATTTCGGACCAAAGGCGCCAAAAGGCGAGAGAGAGACAGGGAACACTTCCTGCTAGTCCTACCAGTCACTTCCAAGGTGTTTCGGTGGCCCGAGATGAGTTTTGCACGCGTTCCTTTACGACTTACCAAAGCGGACCCAAGCAAGACCCAAATTGGTATTTGGGCCCAAAGGTGCCAGGAGGCGAGAGAGAGACAGGGAACTCTTCCTGTTAGTCCTACTAGTCACTTCCAAGGTATTTCGGTGGCCCGAGATGAGTTTTGCACGCGTTCCTTAGCGACAAAGCAAAAGAGGACCCAGGCGAGACCCAAACTGGTATTTGGGCCCACAGGCGCGAGGAGGCGAGAGAGAGACAGGGAACTCTTCCTGTTAGTCCTACCAGTCACTTCCAAGGTGTTCCGGTGGCCCGAGATTAGTTTCGCACGCGTTCTTTAGCGACTAAGCAAAAGTGGACCACCCAGGCGAGACCCAAATCTGAATTTGGGCTCAAAGGTGCCAGAAGGCGAGAGAGAGATAGGGAACTCTTCCTGTTAGTCCTACCAGTCACCTCCAAGGTGTTTCGATGGCCCGAGATGAGTTTTGCACGCATTCCTTAGTGGCTAAGCAAAAGAGGATCCAGGCGAGACCCAAATTGGAATTTGGGCCCAAAGAAGCTAAGAGGCGAGAGTGAGACAGGGAACTCTTCTGTAAGTCCTAGCAGTGTCATTTCCAAGGTGTTTTGGTGGCCCGAGATGAGTTTTGCACGCGCTCCTTAGCGACTAAGCAAATGAGAACCCAGGTGAGACCCAAATTGCAATTTGGGACCAGAGGTGCCAGGAAGCGAGTGAGAGACAGGGAACTCTTCTTGTTCGTCCCAGCAGTCACATCCAACTATTTCGGTGGCCCGAGACAAGTTCTGCGCGCTTTTGTTAGCGACTAAGCAAAATAGGACCCAGGCGAGACCAAAATTGGAATTTGGGACCATAGGCGCCAGGAGGTGAGAGAGAGACAGGGAACTCTTCCTGTTAGTCCTAGCATTCACTTCCACGGTGTTTTGGTGGCCCAAGATGAGGTTTGCACGCGATCCTTAGCGTCTAAGCAAAAGAGGACCCACGCAAGACCCAAATTGGAATTTGGGCCCAAAGGCGCCAGGAGGCGAGAGAGAGACAGGGAACTCTTCCTGTAAGTCCTAGCAGTGTCACTTCCAAGGTGTTTTGGTCGCCCAAGATGTGTTTTGCACGCGTTCCTTAGCGACTAAGCAAATGAGAACCCAGGCGAGACCCAAATTTGAATTTGGGACCAGAGGCGCCAGGAAGTCAGAGAGAGGTAGGGAACTCTTCCTATATTAGTCCTAGCAGTCACTTCCAAGGTGTTTCGGTGGCCCGAGATAAGATTTCACGCGTTGCTTAGCGACTAAGCAAAAGCGGACCCAGGCGAGACCCAAATTGGAATTGGGGCTCAAAGGCGCCAAGAGGCGAGAGAGAGACAGGGAACTCTTCCGATTAGTCCCAACAGTCACTTCCAAGTGTTTCGGTGGCCTGAGACAAGTTCTGCAAGCTTTCCTTAGCGACTAACCGAAAGAGGACCCAGGTGAGACCGAAATTGGAATATGGGACCAAAGGCGCCAGGAGGCGAGAGAGAGACAGGGAACTCTTCCTGTTAGTCCTAGCAGTCACTTCCAAGGTGTTTTGGTGGCCTGAGATGAGTTTTGCACGCGTTCCTTAGCGACTCAGCAAAAAAGAACCTAAGCGAGACCCAAATTGGAATTTGGGCCAAAGGCGCCAGGAGGCGAGAGAAAGACAGTGAACTCTTGCTGTTAGTCCTAGCAGTCACTTCCAAGGTGTTTCGGTGGCCCAAGATGAGTTTTGCACGCGATCCTTAGCGATTAAGCAAAAGAGGACCCAGGCAAGAGCCAAATTGGAATTTGGGCCCAAAGGCGCCAGGAGGCGAGAGAGAGACTGGGAACTCTTCCTGTTACTCCTAGCAGTCAGTTTCAAGTTGTTTCGATGGCCAGAGATGAGTTTTGCATGCGATCCTTAGCGAAAAGCAAAAGAGGACCCAGGCAAGACCCAAATTGGAATTTGGGCCCAAAGGCGGCAGAAGGCGAGAGAGAGACAGGGAACTCTTCCTTTTAGTCCTAGCAGTCACTTCCAAGGTGTTTCGGCGGCCTGAGATGAGTTCCTTAGCGACTAAGAAAAAGAGGACCCAGGCGAGACCCAAATTTGAATTTGGGTCCAAAGGCGCAAGGAAGCGAGTGTGAGAAAGGGAACTCTTCCTATTAGTCCTAGCAGTCACGTCCAAGGTGTTTCGGTGGTCCAAGATAAGTTTTGCACGCGTTCCTTAGCCACTAAGCAAAAGAGAACCCAGGCGAGACCCAAATTGGAATTTAGGACCAAAGGCGCTAGGAGGCGAGAGAGAGATAGGGAACTCTTTCTGTTAGTCCTAGCAGTCACGTCCAAGGTGTTTCGGTGGCCCGAGATAAGTTTTGCCCGCGTTCCTTAGCGAGTAAGCAAAAGCTGACCCAGGCGAGACCCCAATTGGAATTGGGGCCCAAAGGCGCCAAGAGGCGAGAGAGAGATAGGGAACTCTTCTTGTAAGTCCTAGCCGTCACTTCAAAGGTGTTTCGCTGGCTCGGGCTGAGTTTTCTAGGCGTTCCTTAGCGACTAAGCAAAAGAGGTCCTAAGCGAGACCCGAATTGGAATTTCGGCCCAAAGGCGGCAAGAGGAGAGAGAGAGAGACAGAGAACTCTTCCTGTAAGTCCTAGCAGTGTCACTTCCAAGGTGTTTTGGTGGCCTGAGATGACTTTTACACGCGTTCGTTAGCGACTATGCAAAAGAGGACCTAGGCGAGACCCAAATTGGAATTTGGGCCCAAACGCACCAGGAGGCGAGAGAGAGACAGGGAACTCTTTCTGTTAGTCCTAGCAGTCACTTCCAAGGTGTTTCGGTGCCCCGAGATGAGTTTTGCACGCGTTCCTTAGTGACAAAGCTAAAGAGGAGCCAAGCGACACCCAAATTGGAATTTGGGACCAAAGGCGCTAGGAGGCGAGAGAGAGACAGGGAACTCTTTCTGTTAGTCCTAGCAGTCACTTCCAAGGTGTTTCGGTGCCCCGAGATGAGTTTTGCACGCGTTCCTTAGTGACAAAGCTAAAGAGGAGCCAAGCGACACCCAAATTGGAATTTGGACCCAAAGGTGCCAGGAGGCGAGAGTGAGATAGGGAACTCTTCCTGTTAGTCCTAGCAGTCACTTCCATGGTGTTTCGGTGGCCCGAGATGAGTTTTGCACGCGTTCCTTTGCAACTAAGCAAAAGAGGACCCAAGCGAGACCCAAATTGGAGAATGGACATAAAGGTGCCAGGAAGCGAGAGAGAGATAGGGAACTCTTCCCGTTAGTCCTAGCAGTCACTTCCAAAGAGTTTCGGTGGCCCGATATGAGTTTTGCACGCATTCCTTAGCGACTATGCAAAAGAGGACCCCGACGAGACCAAATTGGAATTTGGCCCCAAAGGCGCCAGAAGGTGAGAGAGAGACAGGGAATTCTTCCTTTTAGTCCTAACAGTCACTTGCAAGGTGTTTCGGTGGCCTGAGATGAGTTCCTTAGCGACTAAGCAAAAGAGGACCCAGGCGAGACCCAAATTGGAATTGGGGCCCAAAGGCACCAGGAGGCGAGAGAGTGATAGGGAACTCTTCCTATATATCCTAGCAGTGTCACTTCCAAGGTGATTTGGCGGCCCGAGATGAGTTTTGCATGCGTTCCTTAGCGACTAAGCAAAAGAGAACCCAGCTGAGACCCAAATTGGAATTTGGGACCAAAGTTGCCTGGAGGCAAGAGTGAGACAGGGAACTCTTCCTGTTTGATGTATTCCCAAATGGGATAGGATCTTTGAGGGCTGGACCTTGCTCTGAATTGTTCACGTGAAGAAGAAAGAAGAAACAGAGGCGAACAACAGCAAACAATCACAAACAAAATTTGGAGAACAAAAAAAAGGAAAACGAAATTGGAAAGAAAAATCCCAGAAAGGCAACTCAATCAAGATTAATGATTTAGGGTTAAGGAGATTGGGGAAAACGAAATCAGCAAAGAATAGATACGAAAAATTAAAGGAAATTAAAAGAATTCCATGGCATCACACACAAAGGAATTCAATTAACAACTTACCTTAGAAAAATAACAAGAAACAGCCCTTGAATCACTCAAGGAATAGAGAATCACTCTCTAGGTTCTCAAGCTTCACACTTAGAGAAAAAAAAGGAAGCTTTTTTTTTTTTATTCACTCCAAAACTGATTGTTTTTGCATTTTCACGTTCAGCCCCCTTTTATCTAACCTAGGCTGATTTGATTTACCCATCATAAGCAGTTGGCCCACATTGAAAAATTTCAACTTGTGCAATTTAAATAAACTCTTAAATCCTTGCTAAAATCTGGTCAGTATAAGACCAATACGATAATTAAAATAAAATGATACAAGTAGCCTCCAAATGTGCAAAGCTAGGACTTGAACCCATGACCTTCAACTCCTAACTCTCCTTTAACCTTACGCTCTTGACCACTTAAGCCCTCCTCTTGTTCTTGTCAATGTAAACAAAACAAATTATCTTGTTATCCTTCTAAGCATGAATATGACACAAACTTGGGCTGCACTTGTAAAGGTGGTTCCTTCTCTCCAAAATGCTGGACCATGAGTTGATGCAACACCTCCTTTGCTTTTCTTGCTCTTGCCCTTGTCATAGGACCTCCAATGCCTTCAAGAGCCTTTGAATCATTGCCATGCTCCTCCAAATTGCCTAGGCTGTTAGCTCCCTCCAAAATATGGTCTCCATCATTCCCTCCCTCTTCAATTGGATTTGCCCTCAAATCTTCTCCTACATCAAACAAAGAAAGATCAGCAACATTAAAGGTTGAACTTACGTTATACTCACCTGGAAGTTCTATCTTATACGCATTGTCACCAATCTTCTCCAAGACTCTAAAAGGTCCATCTCCTCTTGGGTGAAGTTTTGATTTCCTTTGTTCAGGAAATCTTTCTTTCTGAAATGTACCCACACCCAATCACCAGGTTGAAAAACCATTTTCTTGCGGCCCTTATTAGCTTGTTTTGCATAAGATTCAGTTCTCTTCTCAATTTGAGCTTTTACTTGTTCATGAATCCTTTTAATAAAATCAGCTTTGGCAGCTCCTTCCTTATGCTTAAACACAGAGATGTTAGGCATAGAAATCAAATCAAGAGGGGTTAATGGATTAAAACCATAAACAATTTCAAAAGGAGAGCATTTTGTAGTGGAATGTACAGCCCTATTATAAGCAAATTCTACATGTGGTAAGCATAATTCCCAAGATTTTAAATTTTTCTTTAAGATCGCTCTAAGCAAAGTCCCTAAAGTCCTATTCACTACCTCTGTTTGCCCATCTGTTTGTGGGTGACAAGTAGTAGAAAAGAGAAGTTTAGTACCTAACTTACCCCACAAAGTTCTCCAAAAATGACTTAAGAACTTGCTATCTCTATCACTTACCACACTTCTAGGGAGTCCATGCAACCTCACTACTTCCCTGAAAAACAAATCTGCCACATGACAAGCATCATCAACTTTTTTACAAGGAATGAAATGTGCCATTTTAGAGAACCTATCTACAACTACAAAGATGGAATCCTTACCACTTTGGGTCCTAGGCAGCCCTAACACAAAATCCATAGACACATCAATCCAAGGATGCTCAGGTATAGGGAGAGGAGAATACAAACCTTGTGGCAATACCTTAGACTTAGCCTTTCTGCACTCAACACATTTAATGCAGAATTGGTTTACATCATGCTTCATTTTTGGCCAATAAAAGTGTTCTTGCAACATGGCTAAGGTCTTTTGTACCCCAAAGTGTCCCATTAATCCACCACAATGTGCTTCCTTAACAAGCAATTCCCTAATTGAACTTTTAGGCACACACAACTTGTTATTTTTAAACATGTATCCATCAAACCTATAGAAACCATCACATGCAGCTTTTTCACATTTCAAGTATATAGGACCGAAATCAATATCATCATGGTACATGTCTTTCATTGATTCAAATCCTAACATCTTGGTGTCCATTAAAGCAAATAAGGTATATCTCCTAGATAATGCATCAGCAACTATATTTCCTTTACCTTTCTTATGCTTTATTACATAAGGAAATTGCTCTAAGAATTCTACCCACTTTGCATGTCTCTTATTCAACTTCCCTTGCCCCCTAAGGTATTTCAAAGACTCATGATCACTATGGATTACAAACTCCTTAGGAAGAAGGTAATGTTGCCAAACCCTCATTGCTCTCACTAAAGCATAAAGCTCCTTATCATAGGTTGAATAATTAAGCACTGCCCCACTTAATTTTTCACTAAAGTAAGCTATTGGGTGGCCTTCTTGCAACAATACAGCACCTATACCTATGTTAGAAGCATCACACTCAACTTCAAAGGATTTGGAAAAATTTGGTAAAGCTAGGATGGGTGCACTCACAAGCTTTTGTTTTATATCATTGAAAGCTTTCTCTTGTTTTTCTCCCCACCTAAAAGTGACATTTTTCTTTATCAACTCAGTCATAGGTGCAGCCAAAGTGCTAAAATCCCTCACAAATCTCCTATAAAAGCTAGCCAACCCATGAAAACTTCTCACCTCACTCACGGTTTTAGGAGTTGGCCACTCTAGTATAGCTTTTATTTTTGATTCATCCACCTGAACCCCCTGATTACTAATCATATACCCCAGAAAAACAACATGATCTTGACAAAATGTGCATTTTTCCAAGTTAGCATACAAACTTTCTTTTCTCAAAGCTCCCAAAACAGCACCTAAATGCCTTGCATGTACTTCTAAAGACTCACTATACACTAATATGTCATCAAAATAGACTACCACAAATCTACCTATAAAATCTCTTAAAACATGGTTCATCAACCTCATGAATGTGCTTGGTGCATTGGTCAAACCGAATGGCATAACCATCCATTCATACAAACCAAATTTGGTTTTGAAGGCTGTTTTCCACTCATCACCTTCACGAATCCGAATTTGGTTGTATCCACTTTTTAAATCAATTTTTGAAAATACAGTAGCACCATGCAATTCATCAAGTAGATCATCCAACCTAGGAATGGGATGCCTATACTTAATAGTAATGTTATTGATAGACCTACAATCACTACACATACGCCAAGAACCATCTTTCTTAGGAACTAGAATTACAGGCACAGCACAAGAAGATAAAGAATCTCTTACCCAACCTTTAGAAAGAAGTTCTTCCACTTGCCTGCAAATTTCTTTGGTTTCCTCAGGATTGCTCCTATAAGCTGGCTTGTTTGGAATGGAAGCTCCTGGGATGAGATCAATGTGATGCTCTATTCCTCTCAATGGTGGTAATCCACTTGGCAACTCCAAAGGAAAAACATCTTTGAACTCCTGCAACAAAGAAGATATAGGAGGAGGAAGATCTAAAGGAAAAGAGATGTTAGTGGACAAACATGGTTTGCAATACAACACATAGAGTGGTTGTTTTGCAAGCAAACTTTTTCTCACTTCTTTTTCCTTTGCCACTCCACTCTCATTATTTTTTTTATTTTTCTTTTTATTTTCTTCCAATTCTTTACTTTTTTCTCTTTAATCATTTTTTCTCTCATTCTCATTTGATCATTACAAACCTCTTGTGGACTTAAGGGATTAAGCACCACTTTCTTGTTGTTTTGCAAGAATGAGATCTTGTTGGTAAACCCATCATGAACAGCCTTGTGGTCATATTGCCAAGGCCTACCAAGCAAGATATGAGTAGCCTCCATAGGAACCACATCACATAAAATAACATCATTATAGCTCCCAATGGATATAGGTACCTCCACTTGATGCTTCACTGCTACTTCACCACTTTCACTTAGCCATTGTAGCTTGTAGGGTCTTGGATGAGGTTTGGTGGAAAGATTAAGCTTAGACACCAAACGTGTGCTAGCTACATTTGTGCAGCTCCCACCATCAATCATAACTAAGCATACCTTTCCTTGAACCGTGCACCTAGTATGGAAGATATTCTCCCTTTGGCTACCATCCAAGGGCACCAACTTATTACCCAACAACCTCCTCACCATCAAGACATCTCCTTCAACATCAACCTCTGCATTCAACTTTTCCTCACTAGCAGTGTCTCCAAAATCTGACTCACTAGTGTATTCTCCATTGTCTTTGATGATGATTGTTCTTTTTGTAGGGCACTCATAGGCATAATGACCCTTTCCTTGGCACTTGAAACATGTCACATCTCTAGCCCTTCCTGAAGTTTCACTTTTTCCCTTAGAATCATTTCTAGTAGATGGAGAGAACCCCTTGGCTGATTTACTTGTTAGACTTAAAGTGGAAGAGCTTGAACCATAACCCTCCCTCTTAGGCTTTTCATTCCATTTGGAAGAGTTTGGAGTGAAACTCCTTTTAGCTACACCTTTTCTTTTCAATTGCTGCTCAACTTGCATTGCTTTGTGCAACAAGTCTTCTATCTCAATATATTCCTGCAATTCAACCACATCCCTAACATCGTGAGACAAGCCATTAACAAACCTCACCATTGTTACTTCGGGATCCTCCTCCAAGTTGGCTTGAATCATCAATAGCTCCATCTCCTTGTGGTACTCCTCAACATTCCTACTTCCTTGGGTGAGCTTTTGAAGCTTGAACTTCAAATCTCTTTCATATGAACTAGGAATGTATCTCTTCCTCATCATCCTTTTCATTTCAGTCCAAGTCTGAATCGGAGGGCTATCTTCTCCTCGTCTTTCTCTCTGCAATTTATTCCACCAAATCAAAGCATAATGAGAAAACTCAGTGGCAGCCAACCTTACCTTTTGTTCCTCATCATAATCTCCACAGGCAAAAACATTCTCAATCTTCATCTCCCATTCAAGATAGGCTTCTGGATCATTCTTGCCACGGAATGGAGGAATGGTGAGCTTTACTCCTCTAACGGCTTGCTGCCTTGTAGTATCTCTCTCCCTTCTATGCTCCTCATTTTGGTTTCTCCCTCCAAATTCTCTCCTTTGCTCCAATTGATCAATACTTTCATGCAACTCTTCATTTTGTTGTTTAAGCAACCTCTCAAGATGTTGAGTGAGAGCTTGCATTTGCATAGGATCCAATCCTCCTTGACCTGCCATATCTTATCCAAAACACAAACCAAGATCAAGTAATCATGCAAGAATCAATTCGCCAAATCCTCTTCCTTACCAAAGTGTTTCACTAAAAAAAAATGGCTTTTTTTTTTATTTCACACTCTTGCCTTTTTCCACTCTTTGATCCTCTTGATCCTTGAAAGATTCAATACTAGAACTTTATATTTAGCAAGGTAACAAGTTAATTAAAAACCAAAGAGTATAAATCCACAAAATTTCAGCAAGGAAAAAAAAAAGTGTTTTGACCACGGTTATAGAAGAAAATAACACACAAACAAAGACACGAAAGCTATTTAGAAGTAAAGGATGAAGAAAAAAAATTTTTTTTTTAAAAGGTAAACAAAGACACAAAGAAGTACGTAATGACAAACAAGGACAGAAAAACAGGAATAACAATTCCAATTACACAATTCAAGATTGAGCATCAATGTAAGATAAGCAATTTTGTAACCCACAAACCTAATTGGATGAATTTGGTACTAATTGGTGAATTAGAGTTTCTTCATTTTCAATTTGGGGCTAATTTTGTAATTGTGGTTCAGAACTGCAACTAGGGCAAAAATTAGGGTTTCTTTCCCTCTTTTGATTTTTTTTTTTTTACGTCAATTCAATTCTCCCCACTACCAAAACAGTTTGCAATTTCAATCCAATGGAATACCAAATGTGAAATTGAGAAAAGGAATTAGGGCTACCTTGTTTGATGTCAATAGGTCTTCAAAACCCTCTCAACAAGAGCTTTGATACCACTTGATGTATTCCCAAATGGGATAGGATCTTTGAGGGCTAGACCTTGCTCTGAATTGTTCACGTGAAGAAGAAAGAAGAAACAGAGGCGAACAACAGCAAACAAACACAAACGAAATTTGGAGAACAAAAAAAAGGAAAACGAAATTGGAAAGAAAAATCCCAGAAAGGCCACTCAATCAAGATTAATGATTTAGGGTTAAGGAGATTGGGGAAAACGAAATCAGCAAAGAATAGATACGAAAAATTAAAGGAAATTAAAAGAATTCCATGGCATCACACACAAAGGAATTCAATTAACAACTTACCTTAGAAAAATAACAAGAAACAACCCTTGAATCACTCAAGGAATAGAGAATCACTCTCTAGGTTCTCAAGCTTCACACTTAGAGAAAAAAAAGGAAGTTTTTTTTATTCACTCCAAAACTGATTGTTTTTGCATTTTCACGTTCAGCCCCCTTTTATCTAACCTAGGCTGATTTGATTTACCCATCATAAGCAGTTGGCCCACATTGAAAAATTTCAACTTGTGCAATTTAAATAAACTCTTAAATCCTTGCTAAAATCTGGTCAGTATAAGACCAATACGATAATTAAAATAAAATGATACAAGTAGCCTCCAAATGTGCAAAGCTAGGACTTGAACCCATGACCTTCAACTCCTAACTCTCCTTTAACCTTACGCTCTTGACAACTTGAGCCCTCCTCTTGTTCTTGTCAATGTAAACAAAACAAATTATCTTGTTATCCTTCTAAGCATGAATATGACACAAACTTGGGCTGCACTTGTAAAGGTGGTTCCTTCTCTCCAAAATGCTGGACCATGAGTTGATGCAAGACCTCCTTCGCTTTTCTTGCTCTTGCCCTTGTCATAGGACCTCCAATGCCTTCAAGAGCCTTTGAATCATTGCCATGCTCCTCCAAATTGCCTAGGCTGTTAGCTCCCTCCAAAATATGGTCTCCATCACTGTTAGTCCTAGCAGTCACTTCCAAGGTGTTTGGGTGGCCCGAAATGAGTTTTTCACGCTTTCCTTAGCGACTAAGATAAAGAGGACCCAGGCAAGACCCAAATTGGAATTTGGGCCCAAAGGCGGCAGGAGGCGAGAGAGAGATAGGGAAATCTTCTTGTTACTCCTAGCAGTCACTTCCAAATTGTTTCGGTGGCCTGAGTTGAGTTTTTCACGCATTCCTTAGCGATTAAGCAAAACAGGACCCAGACGAGACCCAAATTGGAATTTGGGCATAAAGGCGCCAGGAGGCATGAGAGAGACAAGGAACTCTTCCTGTTAGTCCTAGCAATCACTTCAAAGGTGTTTTGCTCGCTCGAGATGAGTTTTGCAGGCGTTCCTTAGATACTAAGCAAAAGAGGACCCGAGCGAGACCTCAATTGGAATTTAGGCCGAAAGGCGCCACGAGGCAAGAGAGAGACAGGGAACTCTTCCTGTAAGTACTAGCAGTGTCACTTCCAAGGTGTTTTGGTGGTCCGAGATGAGTTTTGCATGCGTTCCTTACCAACTAAGCAAAAGAAGAGCCAACGAGACTCAAATTGGAATTTGGACCCAAAGGCGCAAGGTGGCGAGAGTGAGACAGGGAACTCTTCCTGTTAGTCCTTGCAGTCATTTCCAAGGTGTTTCGGTGGGCCAAGATAAGTTTTACACGCGTTCCTTAGTGACTAAGCAAAAGAGGACTGTGGCGACACCCACATTGGAATTTGGGCCCAAAGGCGCCAGGAGGTGAGTGTGAGACAGGGAACTCTTCCTGTTAGTCCTAGCAGTCACGTCCAAGGTGTTTCGGTGGCCCAAGATAAGTTTTGCACGCGTTCCTTAGGGACTAAGCAAAAGTGGACCCAGGCGAGACCCAAATTCGAATTTGGGCCCAAAGGCGCCAGGAGGAGAGAGAGAGATAGGGAACTCTTCGTGTTAGTCGTAGCAGTCACTTCCAAGGTGTTTTGGTGGCCCGAGATGAGTTTTGCACGCGTTCCTTAGCGATTAAGCAAAACAGGACGCAGGCGACACCCAAATTGGAATTTGGGCCCAAAGGCGCCAAGAGGTGAGAGAAAGACCAGGAACTCTTCCTGTATGTCCTAGCAGTGTCATTTCTAAGGTGTTTTGGTGGCCCCAGATGAGTTTTGCACACGTTCCTTAGCGACTAAGCAAAAGAGAACCCAGGCGAGACCCAAATTGGAATTTGAGACCAAAGGCGCCAGGAGGCGAGAGAGAGATAGGGAACTCCTCCTGTTAGTCCTAGCAGTCACTTCAAAGGTGTTTCAGTGGCCCGAGATGAGTTTTGCACGCGTTCTTTAGCAACTAAGAAAAGAGGACCCAGGCGAGACCCAAATTGGAATTTGGGCCCAAAGGCACCAGGAGGCGAGAGAGAGACAGGGAACTCTTCTTATTAGTCCTAGCAGTCATTTCCAAGGTGTTTCAGTGGCCCGACATAAGTGTTGCTCGCGTTCCTTAGCGACTCAGCAAAAAAGGACCCAGGCGAGACCCAAATTGCAATTTGGGCCCAAAGGCGGCAGGAGGCAAGGGAGAGACAGGGAACTCTTTCTGTAAGTCCTAGCAGTGTCACTTCTAAGGTGTTTTGGTGGCCCAAGATGAGTTCCTTAGCGACTAAGCAAAAGAGGACCCAGGCGAAACCCAAATTGGAATTGTGGGCCCGAAGGCGCCAGGAGGCGAGAGTGAGAGAGGGAACTCATCCTGTTAGTCCTAGCAGTCACTTCCAAGGTTTTTCAGTGGCCCGAGATGAGTTTTGCACGCTTTCCATAGCGACTTAACAAAAGAGGACCCAGGCAAGGCCGAAATTGGAATTTGGGTCCAAAGGAGCCAGGAGGCGAGAGAGAGATAGGGAACTGTTCTGGTTAGTCCGAGCAGTCACTTCCAAGGTGTTTCAGTGGCCCGAGATGAGTTTTGCACGCATTCCTTAGTGACACAGCGAAAGAGGACCCACGCGAGCCCCAAATTGGAATTTGAGACCAAAGGCCCCAGGAGCCGAGAGAGAGATAGGGAAATCTTCCTGTTAGTCCTAGTAGTCACTTCAAAGGAGTTTTGCTGGCCCGAGATGACTTTTGCAGGCGTTCCTTAGCGACTAAGCAAAAGATGACCCGAGCGAGACCCGAACTGGAATTTGGGCCCAAAGGCGCCAGGAGGCAAGAGAGAGACATGCAACTCTTACTGTAAGTCCTAGCAGTGTCACTTCCAAGGTGTTTTAGGGCCCGAGATGAGTTCCTTAGCGACTAAGCAAAAGAGGATCCAGGCAAGACCCAAATTGGAATTTAGGCCCAAAGGTGCCTGGAGGGGAGAGTGAGACAGGGAACTCTTCCTGTTAGTCTTAGCAGTCACTTCCAAGGTGTTTCAGTGGCCCGAGATTTGTTTTAAACGCGTTCCTTAGTGACTCAACAAAAGAGGACCCAGGCAAGACCCAAATTGGAATTTGGGCCCAAAGGCGGCAGGAGGAGAGAGAGAGACAGGGAACTCTTACAATTAGTCCTAGCAGTCGCTTCCAAGGTGTTTCAGTGGCCCGACATATGTTTTCCACGCGTTCCTTAGCGTGTCAGGAAAAGAGGACCCAGGCAAGACCCAAATTGGAATTTGGGCCCAAGCACCAAGAGGAGGGAGAGAGACAGGGAACTCTTCCTATTAATCCTAGCAGTCACTTCAAAGTTGATTCAGTGGCCTGACATAAGTTTTGCACGAGTTCCTTAGCGTCTCAGCAAAAGAGGACCTAGGCGAGACCAAAATTAGAATTTGGGCCAAAAGGAGCCAGGTGGCGAGAGAGAGACAGGGAACTCTTCCTATTAGTCCTAGCAGTCACTTCCAAGGTGTTTTAGTGGCCCGAGATGAGTTTTGCACGCATTCCTTAGCGACTAAGCAAAAGGGCACCCAGGCGAGACGCAAATAGAAATTTGGGTCCAACAACGCCAAGAGGCGAGAGAGAGACATGGAATTCTTGCTAGTAGTCCTAGTAGTCACTTCCAAGGTGTTTTAGTGGCCCGAGATAAGTTTTGCACGCGTTCCTTAGTGACTCAGTAAAAGAGGACCCTGGCAAGACCCAAATTGAAATCTGGGCCCAAAGGCGCCAGGAGGCGAGAGAGAGACGGGGAACTCTTCTTATTAGTCCTAGTTGTCACTTCCAAGGTGTTTCAGTGGCCTGAGATGAGTTTTGAACACGTTCCTTAGCGACTCAACAAAAGAGGACCCAGGGAAGACCCAAATTGGAATTTGTGCCCAAAGGCACCAGAAGGCGAGAGAGAGAGAGGGAACTCTCCTGATTAGTGCTACCATTCACTTCCAAGTTGTTTCAGTGGCTTGAGATGAGTTTTGCACGCGTTCCTTAGCGACTCAGCAAAATGGGACCTAGGTGAGACCCAAATTGGAATTTGGGCCCAAAGGCACCAAGAGGCAAGAGATAGACAGGGAACTCTTCCTATTAGTCCTAGCAGTCACTTCTAAGGTGTTTCAGTTGCCCGAAATGAGTTTTGCATGCGTTCCTTAGGGAGTCAGCAAAAGAGTACCCAGGCGAGACCCAAATTAGAATTTGGGCCCAAAGGCCCCAGGATGAAAGAGAGAGACAGGAAGCTCTTCCTATTAGTCCTAGCAGTCACTTCCAAGGTGTTTCAGTGGCCCGAGATGAGTTTTGCACGCGTTCCTTAGCAACTATGCAAAAGAGGACCCAGGCGAGACCGAAATAGGAATTTTGGCCCAAAGGTGCCAGGAGGCGAGAGAGAGACATGGAACTCTTCGCATTAGTCCTAGCAGTCACTTCCAAGGTGTTTCAGTGTCCTGAAAGAAGTGTTGCATGCGTTCCTTGAGGACTCAGCAAAAGAGGACCCAGCTGAGACCCAACTTGGAATTTAGGCCCAAAGGCGCCAGGAGGCAAGAGAGAGACAGGGAACTCTTCCTATTAGTACTAGCAGTCACTTCGAAGGTGTTTCAGTGGCCCAAGATGAGTTTTGGACGCATTCCCTAGCGACTCAGGAAAAGAGGACCCAGGTGAGACCCAAATTGGAATTTGGGCCCAAAGGCGCCAGGAGGCGAGAGAGAGATAGGGAACTCTTCCAATTAGTCCTACCAGTCACTTCCAAGGTGTTTCAGTGCCGCTAGATGAGTTTTGCACGCGTTCCTTATCAACTCTGAAAAAGAGGACCCAGGCGAGACCCAAACTGGAATTTGGGCCCAAATGCGCCAATAGGCAACAGAGAGACAGGGAACTCTTCCTATTAGTCCTTGCAGTCACTTCTAAGGTATTTCAGTTGCCCGAGATGAGTTTTGCATGCGTTCCATCGGGAGTCAGCAAAGGAGGACCCAGGCGAGACCCAAATTAGAATTTGGGCCCAAAGGCGCCAGGAGGCTAGAGAGTGACAGGGAACTCTTCCTATTAGTACTAGCAGTCACTTCTAAGGTGTTTCAGTGGCCCAAGATGAGTTTTGGACGCATTCCCTAGCGACTCAGGAAAAGAGGACCCAGTTGAGACCCAAATTGGAATTTGGGCCAAAAGGCGCCAGGAGGCGAGAGAGAGACAGGGAACTTTTCCAATTAGTCCGAGCAGTTACTTACAAGGTGTTTCATGGGCCCGAGATGAGTTTTGCATGCGTTTCTTAGGGAGTCAGCAAAAGAGTACCTAGCCGAGACCCAAACTGGAATTTGGGCCCAAAGGCGCCAAGAGGCAAGAAAGTGACAGGGAGCTATTCCTATTAGTCCTGGCAGTTACTTCCAAGGTGTTTCAATGGCCCGAGATGAGTTTTGTAAGCGTTCCTTAGCGACTATGCAAAAGAGGACCCAGGCGAGACAGAAATTGGAATTTTGGCCCATAGGCGCCAGGAGGCGAGAGAGAGACAGGGAACTCTTTTTATTAGTCCTAGCAGTCACTTTCAAGGTTTTTCAATGGCCTGAGATGAGTTTTGCAAGCATTCCTTAGCGACTAAGCAAATGAGGACCCCGGTGAGACCCAAATTGGAATTTGGGCCCAAAGGCGCCAGGAGGCGAGAGAGAGATAGGGAACTCTTCCAATTAGTCCTACCAGTCACTTCCAAGGTGTTTCAGTGCCGCTAGATGAGTTTTGCACGCGTTCCTTATCAACTCTGAAAAAGAGGACCCAGGCGAGACCCAAACTGGAATTTGGGCCCAAATGCGCCAATAGGCAACAGAGAGACAGGGAACTCTTCCTATTAGTCCTTGCAGTCACTTCTAAGGTATTTCAGTTGCCCGAGATGAGTTTTGCATGCGTTCCATCGGGAGTCAGCAAAGGAGGACCAAGGCGAGACCCAAATTAGAATTTGGGCCCAAAGGCGCCAGGAGGCTAGAGAGTGACAGGGAACTCTTCCTATTAGTACTAGCAGTCACTTCCAAGGTGTTTCAGTGGCCCAAGATGAGTTTTGGACGCATTCCCTAGCGACTCAGGAAAAGAGGACCCAGTTGAGACCCAAATTGGAATTTAGGCCAAAAGGCGCCAGGAGGCGAGAGAGAGACAGGGAACTTTTCCAATTAGTCCGAGCAGTTACTTACAAGGTGTTTCATGGGCCCGAGATGAGTTTTGCATGCGTTTCTTAGGGAGTCAGCAAAAGAGTACCTAGCCGAGACCCAAACTGGAATTTGGGCCCAAAGGCGCCAAGAGGCAAGAAAGTGACAGGGAGCTATTCCTATTAGTCCTGGCAGTTACTTCCAAGGTGTTTCAATGGCCCGAGATGAGTTTTGTAAGCGTTCCTTAGCGACTATGCAAAAGAGGACCCAGGCGAGACAGAAATTGGAATTTTGGCCCATAGGCGCCAGGAGGCGAGAGAGAGACAGGGAACTCTTTTTATTAGTCCTAGCAGTCACTTTCAAGGTTTTTCAATGGCCTGAGATGAGTTTTGCAATCATTCCTTAGCGACTAAGCAAATGAGGACCCCGGTGAGACCCAAATTGGAATTTGGGCCCAAAGGCACCAGGAGGCGAGAGAGAGATAGGGAACTCTTCCAATTAGTCCTACCAGTCACTTCCAAGGTGTTTCAGTGCCGCTAGATGAGTTTTGCACGCGTTCCTTATCAACTCTGAAAAAGAGGACCCAGGCGAGACCCAAACTGGAATTTGGGCCCAAATGCGCCAATAGGCAACAGAGAGACAGGGAACTCTTCCTATTAGTCCTTGCAGTCACTTCTAAGGTATTTCAGTTGCCCGAGATGAGTTTTGCATGCGTTCCATCGGGAGTCAGCAAAGGAGGACCCAGGCGAGACCCAAATTAGAATTTGGGCCCAAAGGCGCCAGGAGGCTAGAGAGTGACAGGGAACTCTTCCTATTAGTCCTAGCAGTCATTTCCAAGGTGTTTTAGTGGCATGAGATGAGTTTTGCATGCGTTCCTTAGCGTCTATGCAAAAGAGGACCCAGGCGAGACCAAATTAGAATTTGGGCCCAAAGGCACCAGCAGGCAAGAGAGAGACTAGAAACTCTTCCAATTAGTCCTAGCAGTCACTTCCAAGTTGTTTCAGTGGCACGAGATGATTTTTGCACGCGTTCCTTAGCAACTTTGAAAAACAGGACACAGGCGAGACCCAAACTGGAATTTGGGCACAAAGGCGCCAAGAGCGAGAGAGAGACAGGGAACTAGCCCTATTCGTCCTACCAGTCACTTCCAAGGTGTTTTAGTGGTCCGATATGGCTTTTGCACGCGTTCCTTAGCAACTCTGAAAAACAGGACCCAGGCGAGACCCAAATTGTAATTTGGGCCCAAAGGCGCTAGGAGGCAAGAGAGAGACAGGGAACTCTTCTTGTTAGTCCTAGCAGTCAATTCTATGGTGTTTCAGTTGCCCGAGACGAGTTTTGCAAGCGTTTCTTAGGGAGTCAGCAAAAGAGGACCCTGGCGAGACCCAAATTAGAATTTGGGACCAAAAGCACCAGGAGGCAAGACAGAAATAGGAAACTCTTCCTATTAGTCATAGCAGTCACTTCCAAGGTGTTTCAGGGGCCCGAGATGAGTTTTCAAAGCGTTCCATAGCGACTATCCAAAAGAGGACCCAAGCGATACCTAAATTGGAATTTTGGCCCAAAGGCGCTAGGAGGCAAGAGAGAGACAAGGAACTCTTGCTATTAGTCCTAGCAGTCACTTCCAAGGTCTTTCAATGGCCCGAGATGAGTTTTGCATGCTTTCCTTAGCAACTCAGCAAAAGAGGACCCTGGCGAGACCCAAATTGGAATTTGGGCCCAAAGGCGCCAGGAGGCGAGAGAGAGATAGGGAACTTTTCTAATTAGTTCTAGCAGTCACTTCCAAGGTGTTTCAGTGGCCCAAGATGAGTTTTGCACGAGTTCCTTAGCAAGTCAGCAAAACAGGACCAAGGCGAGACCCAAATTGGAATTTACGCCCAAAGGCGCCAGGAGGCGGGAGAGAGACAGGGAACTCTTCCAATTAGTCCTAGTAGTCACTTCCAAGGTGTTTGAGATGTCCAAAATGAGTTTGGGCCCAAAGGCACCAGGAGGCGAGAGAGAGACAGGGACGCCTTCCTATTCGTCCTTGCAGTGACTTGCAAGGTGTTTTAGTGGCCCGAGATGAGTTTTGCATGTGTTCCTTAGCAACTCAGCAAAACAGGACCCAAGCAAGACCCAAATTGGAATTTAGGCCTAAATGCGCCAATAGGCAACAGAGAGACAGGGAACTCTTCCTATTAGTCCTAGCAGTCACTTCTAAGGTGTTTCAGTTGCCCGAGATGAGTTTTGCATGCGTTCCATCGAGAGTCAGCAAAGGAGGACCCAGGCGAGACCCAAATTACAATTTTGGCCCAAAGGCGCCAGGAGGCTAGAGAGAGACAGGGAACTCTTCCTATTAGTCCTAGCAATCACTTCCAAGGTGTTTTAGTGGCCCAAGATGAGTTTTGCACGCGTTCCTTTGCGACTCAGCAATAGAGGACCCAGGCGAGACGCGAATTGGAATTTGGGCCCAAAGGAGCCAGGAGACGATAGAGAGACAGGGAACTCTTCCTATTAGTCCTAGCAATCACTTCCAGGTGTTTTAATGGCCCGAAATGAGTTTTAAACGCGTTCCTTAGCGAGTCAGCAAAAGAGGACCCAGGCGAGACACAAATTGGAATTTAGGCCCAAAGGCGCCAGGAGGCGAGAGAGACAGGGAACTCTTCCAATTAGTCCTAGGAGTCACTTCCAAGGTGTTTGAGTGGCCCAAAATGAGTTTGAGCCCAAAGGCGCCAGGAGGCGAGAAAGAGACAGGGACGCTTTCCTATTCGTCCTAGCAGTGACTTCCGAGGTGTTTCAGTGGCCCGAGATGAGTTTTGCACGCGTTCCTTAACGACTATGCAAAAGAGGACCTGGGCGAGACCCAAATTGGAAATTTGGCCCCAAAGGCGCCAAGAGGCAAGAGAGAGACGGGGAACTATTCTTATTAGTCCTAGCAGTCACTTCCAAGGTGTTTCAAGGGCTCGAGATGAGTTTTGCAAGCGTTCCTTTGCGACTCAGCAATAGAGGACCCAGGCGAGACGCGAATTGGAATTTGGGCCCAAAGGAGCCAGGAGATGATAGAGAGACAGGGAACTCTTCCTATTAGTCCTAGCAATCACTTCCAGGTGTTTTAATGGCCCCAAATGAGTTTCACACGCGTTTCTTAGCGAGTCAGCAAAAGAGGACCCAGGCAAGACGCAAATTAGAATTCGGGCCCAAAGGCGCCAGGAACAGATAGAGAGACAGAAAACTCTCCCTATTAGTGCTAGCAGTCACTTCCAGGTGTTTCAATGGCTTGACATGAGTTTTGCACGCGTTCCTTAGCGACTCAGCAAAAGAGGACCAAGGCGAGACCCAAATTGCAATTTAGGCCCAAAGGCGCCAGGAGGCGATAGAGAGACAGGGAACTCTCCCTATTAGTCCTAGTAGTCACTTCCAAGGTTTTTCAGTGGCCACAGATGAGTTTTGCATGCGTTTCTTAGCAACTCAGCAAATGAGGACCCAGGCAAGGCCCAAATTGGAATTTCAGGCCAAAGGCACCAGGAGGCAAGAGAGAGACAGGGAACTTTTCCTATTAATCCTACCAGTCACATCCAAGGTATTTCAGTGGTCTGAAATGTGTTTTGTACGCGTTCCTTAGCAACTCAGCAAAAGAGGACCGAGGCGAGACCCAGATTGGAATTTAGGCCCAAAGGTGCCAGGAAACGATAGAGAGACAGGGAACTCTTCCTATTTGTCCTAGCAGTCACTTCCAAGGAGTTTCAGTGGCCCTAGATGAGTTTTGCACGTGTTCCTTAGCAACTCAGCAAAACAGGACCCATGCAAGACCCAAATAGGAATTTAGGCCCAAAGGCGCCAGGAGGCGATATTGAGACAGGGAACTCTTCCTATTAGTCCTAGCAGTCACTTCAAAGGTGTTTCAGTTGCCCGAGATGAGTTTTGCACGCGTTCCTTAGCGACTATGCAAAAGAGGACCCAGGTGAGACCAAAATTGGTTTTGGGCCCAAAGGCGCTAGGAGGCGAGAGAGAGACAGGGAACTCCTCCAATTAGCCCTAGCAGTCACTTCCAAGGTGTTTCAGCGGCCCAAGATGTGTTCTGCACGCGTTCCTTAGGAACACAGCAAAACTAGACCAAGGCGAGACCCAAATTGGAATTTAGGCCCAAAGGCGCTAGAAGGCGGGAGAGAGACAGGGAACTCTTCCAGTTAGTCCTAGCAGTCACTTCCAAGGTGTTTTAGTGGCCCGAGATGAGTTTTGCACGCGTTCCTTAGCAACTCAGCTAAACAGGGCCCAGGCGAGACCCAAATTGGAATTTAGGCCCAAAGGCACCAAGAGGCAAGAGAGAGACCGAGAACTCTTCCTATTAGACCTAGCAGTCACTTCCAAGGTGTTTCAGTTGCCCGAGATGAGTTTTGCATGCGTTCCTTAGGGAGTCAGCAAAAACGGACCCAGGCGAGACCCAAATTAGAATTTGGGCCCAAAGGCGCCAGGAGGCAAAAGAGAGACAGGGAACTCTTCCTATTAGTCCTAGCAGTCACTTGCAAGGTGTTTCGGTGGCCCGAGATGAGTTTTGCACGCGTTCCTTAGCGACTATGCAAAAGAGGACCCAGGCGAGACCCGAATTGGACTTTTGCCCAAAGGCGCCAGGAGCCGAGAGAGAGACAGGGAACTTTTTCAATTAGTCCTAGCAGTCACTTCCAAGGTGTTTCAGTGGCCTGAGATGAGTTTTGCATGCGTTCCTGAGCGACTCAGCAAAAGAGGACCCAGGTGAGACCCAAAGTGGAATTTAGGCCCAAAGGCGCCTGGCGGCGGGAGAGAGATAGGAAACTCTTCCAATTAGTCCTACCAGTCACTTCCAAGGTGTTTCGATGGTCTGAGATGAGTAAGGAACTCAGCAAAACAGGACCCAGACGAGACCCAAACTGGAATTTTGGCCCAAAGGAACCAGGAAGCAAGAGAGAGGCAGGGAACTATTTCTATTACTCCTAGTAGTCACTTCCAATGTGTTTCAGTGGCCTGAGATGAGTTTTGCACGTATTCCTTAGGGAGTCAGCAAAAGAGGACTGAGGCGAGACCTAAATTGCAATTTCAGCCCAAAGGCGCCAGGAAGATTTAGAGAGACAGGGAACTATGCCTATTACTCATAGCAGTCACTTCCAAGGTGTTTCAGTGGCCGAAGATGAGTTTTTCACGTGTTCCTGAGCAACTCAGCAAAACAGGACCGAGGCAAGACGTAAATTGGAATTTTGACCCAAACGCGCCTGGAGGCAAGAGAGAGACAAGGAACTATTCCTATTAGTCCTAGCAGTCACGTCCAAGGTGTTTTGGTGGCCTAAGATGAGTTTTGCACGCATTCCTTAGCAAATCAGAAAAACAGGACCCAGGCGAGACCTAAATTGGAATATAGGCCCAAAGGCGCTAGGAGGCAAGAGAGGGACATGGAACTCTTCCTATTAGTCCTAGCAGTCACTTCCAAGGTGTTTTAGTGGCCCGAGATGAGTTTTGCACGCGTTCCTCAGCGACTATGGAAAAGAGGACCCAAGCGAAACCCAAATTCGAATTTGGGCCCAAAGGCACCAGGAGGCGAGAGAGAGACAGGGAACTCTTCCAATTAGTCCAAGTAGTCATTTCCAAGGTGTTTCAGTGGCACGAGATGAGTTTTGCACGCGTTCCTTAGCAACTCAGCAAAAGAGGACCCACGCGAGACCCTAATTGGAATTTGGGCCCAAAGGCACCAGGAGGCGAGAGAGAGACGGGGAACTCTTCCAACTACTCCTAACAGTCACTTCCAAGGTGTTTCAGTGGCATGAGATGAGTTTTCCACGCGTTCCTTAGCAACTCGGCAAAAGAGGACCCAAGTGAGACCCTTGTTGGAATTTGGGCCCAAAGGCACCAGGAGGCGAGATAGAGACAAGGAACTATTCCAATTAGTCCTAGCAGTCACTTCCAAGGTGTTTTAGTGGCTCGAGATAAGTTTTGCACGCATTCCTAGCGGACTCAGGAAAAGAGGACCGAGGCGAGACCCAAATTGGAATTTGGACCCAAAGGTGCCAGGAAGATTTAGGGAGACACGGAACTATTCCTATTAGTCATAGCAGTCACTTCCAAGGTGTTTCAGTGGCCCGAGATGAGTTTGGCCCGCGTTCCTTAGCAACTTAACAAAAGAGGACCCGGCGAGACCCTAATTGGAATTTGGGCCCACAGGCGCCAGGAGGCAGGAGAGAGACAAGGAACTCTTCCTATTAGTCCTAACAGTCACTTCCAAGTAGTTTCAGTGGCCTGAGATGACTTTTGCACGCGTTCCTCAGCGACTATGGAAAAGAGGACTCAGGCGAGACCCAAATTGGAATTTGGGCCCAAAGGCGCCAGGAGGCGAGAGAGAGACAGGGAACTCTTCCAATTAGTCCAAGTAGTCATTTCCAAGGTGTTTCAGTGGCACGAGATGAGTTTTGCACGTGTTCCTTAGCAACTCAGCAAAAGAGGACCCACGCGAGACCTTATTTGGAATTTGGGCCCAAAGGCACAAGGAGGCGAGAGAGAGACGGGGAACTCTTCCAACTAGTCCTAACAGTCACTTCCAAGGTGTTTCAGTGGCACGAGATGAGTTTTCCATGCGTTCCTAAGCAACTCGGCAAAAGAGGACCCAAGTGACACCCTAGTTGGAATTTGGGCCCAAAGGCACGAGGAGGCGAGAGAGAGACAAGGAACTATTCCGATTAGTCCTAGCAGTCACTTCCAAGGTGTTTTAGTGGCTCGAGATAAGTTTTGCACGCATTCCTAGGGGACTCAGCGAAAGAGGACCGAGGCGAGACCCAAATTGGAATTTGGACTCAAAGGCGCCAGGAAGATTTAGGTAGACAGGGAACTATTCCTATTAGTCATAGCAGTCACTTCCAAGGTGTTTCAGTGGCCCGAGATGAGTTTGGAACGCGTTCCTTAGCAACTTAACAAAAGAGGACCCAGGTAAGACCCTAATTGGAATTTGGGCCCAAAGGCATCAGGAGGTGTGAGAGAGACAGGGAACTCTTCCTATTAGTCCTAGCAGTCACTTCCTAGGTGTTTCAGTGGCCCGAGATGAGTTTTGCATGCTTTCCTGAAGGAGTCAGCAAAAGTGGCCCCAGCCGAGACCCAAATTGGAATTTACGCCCAAAGGCGCCAGGAGGCGAGAGAGAGACAAGGAACTATTCCGATTAGTTCTAGCAGTCACTTCCAAGGTGTTTTAGTGGCTCGAGATAAGTTTTGCACGCATTCCTAGGGGACTCAGCAAAAGAGGACCGAGGCGAGACCCAAATTGGAATTTGGACTCAAAGGCGCCAGGAAGATTTAGGGAGACAGGGAACTATTCCTATTAGTCATAGCAGTCACTTCCAAGGTGTTTCAGTGGCCCGAGATGAGTTTGGAACGCGTTCCTTAGCAACTTAACAAAAGAGGACCCAGGTGAGACCCTAATTGGAATTTGGGCCCAAAGGCATCAGGAGGTGTGAGAGAGACAGGGAACTCTTCCTATTAGTCCTAGCAGTCACTTCCTAGGTGTTTCAGTGGCCCGAGATGAGTTTTGCATGCTTTCCTGAAGGAGTCAGCAAAAGTGGCCCCAGCCGAGACCCAAATTTGAATTTACGCCCAAAGGCGCCAGGAGGCGAGAGAGAGACATGGAACTCTTCCAATTAGTCCTAGCAGACACTTTCAAGGTGTTTCAGTGGTCGGAGATGAGTTTTGCATGCGTTCCCTAGCGACTCAGCAAAAAAGGACCCAGGCGAGACCCAAATATGAATTTAGGCCCAAAGGCGCCAAGAGTCAGAGAAAGACAGGGAACTCTTCCTATTAGTCCTAGCAGTCACTTCCAAGGTAATTCAGTGGCCCGAGATGAATTTTGCATGCGTTCGTAAGCGACTCAGCAAAAGAGCACCCAGGCAAAAGCCAAATTGGAATTTACGCCCAAAGGCGCCAGGAGGCGAGAGAGAGACAGGGAACACTTCCAATTAGTCCTAGCAGTCACTTCCAAGGTGTTTGAGTGGTCCAGAATGAGTTTGGGCCCAAAGGCACCAGGAGGCAAGAGAGAGACAGGGAACTCTTCCTATTAGTCCTAGCAGTCACTTCCAAGGTGTTTCAGTGGCCCGAGATGAATTTTGCATGCGTTCGTAAGCGACTCAGCAAAAGAGCACCCAAGCGAAAGCCAAATTGGAATTTTGGCCCAAAGGCACCAGGAGGCGAGAGAGAGACAGGGAACACTTTCAATTAGTCCTAACAGTCACTTCCAAGGTGTTTGAATGGCCGGAGATTCGTTTTGCACGCATTCCTAAGCGACTATGCAAAAGAGGACCCAGGCGAGAGTCAATATGGAATTTGGGCCCAAAGGCGCCAGGAGGCGAGAGAGAGACAGGGAACTCTTCCAAATAGTCCTAGCAGTCACTTACAAGGTGTTTCAGTGGCCCGAGATGAATTTTGCACGCGTTCCTCAGCAACTCAGCAAAACAGGTCCTAAGCGAGACCCAAATTGGAATTTAGGCCCAAAGGCGTCAAGAGGCAAGAGAGAGACGGGGAACTCTTCCTATTAGTCCTAGCAGTCACTTCCAAGGTGTTTCAGTGGCCCGATATGAGATTTGCATGCGTTCCTTAGGGAGTCAGCAAAAGAGGACCTAGCCGAGACCCAAATTGGAATTTGGGCCCAAAGGCGCCTGGAGGCAAGAGAGAGACAGGGAACTATTCCTCTTAGTCCCACCCATCACTTCCAAGGTATTTCAATGGCTCGAGATGAGTATTGCAAGCGTTCCTTAGCGACTACGCAAAAGAGGACCCAGGCGAGACCCAAATTGGAATTTTGGCCCAAAGGCGCCAGGAGGCGGGAGAGAGACAGGGAATTCTTTCTATTAGTCCTAGCAATGACTTCTAAGGTATTTTAGTGGCCCAAGATGAGTTTTGAACGCGTTCGTTAGGGACTAAGCAAAAGAGGTCCAAGGCGAGACCCGAATTGGAATTTGGGACAAAGGCGCCAGGAGGCGAGAGAGAGACACGGAACTCCGCCTATTAGTCCTTGCAGCCACTTCCAAGGTGTTTTTGGTGGCCCGAGATGGGTTTTGCACGCATTCCTTAGCGACTGAGCAAAAGAGGACCCAGGCGAGACTCAAATTGGAATGTGGCGCCAAAGGCGCCAGGAGGCGAGAGAGAGATAGGGAACTGTTCAAATTAGTCCTAACAGTCACTTCCAAGGTGTTTCAGTGGCCTGAGATGAGTTTTGCACGTGTTCCTTAGCGACTATGGAAAAGAGGACCCAGGCAAGAGTCAAATTGGAATTTGGGTCCAAAGGCGCCAAGAGGCGAGAGAGAGACAGGGAACTCTTCCAATTAGTCCTAGCAGTCACTTCCAAGGTGTTTCAGTGGCCCGAGATGAGTTTTGCATGCGTTCCTTAGCGACTCAGTAAAAGAGGGCCCAGGCGAGACCCAAATTGGAATTTGGGCCCAAAGGCGCTAGGAGGCGAGAGAGAGACAGGGAACTCTTTCAATTAGTCCTAGCAGTCACTTCCAAGGTGTTTCAGTGGCCCGAGATGAGTTTTGCATGCATTCCTTAGCGACTATGCAAAAGAGGGCCCAGGCGAGATCCAAATTGGAATTTGGGCCCAAAGGCGCTAGGAGGCGAGAGAGAGACAGGGAACTCTTTCAATTAGTCCTAGCAGTCACTTCCAAGGTGTTTCAGTGGCCCGAGATGAGTTTTGCACGCATTCCTTAGCGACTATGCAAAAGAGGAACAATGCAAGAGTCAAATTAGAATTTGGACCGAAAGGCGACAAGAGGTGAGAGAGAGACAGGGAACTCTTCCAATTAGTCCTAGCAGTCACTTACAAGGTGTTTTAGTGGCTCGAGATGAGGTTTGCACACGTTCCTAAGCAACTCAGCAAAACAAGACCCAGCCGAGACCCAAATTGGAATTTAGGCCCAAAGGCGCCAAGGGGCGAAAGAGAGACAGGGAACTCTTCCAATTAGTCCTAGCAGTCACTTCCAAGGTGTTTCAGTGGCACGAGATGAGTTTTGCACTCGTTCCTTAGCAACTCAGCAAAACAGGACCCAGACGAGACCCAAATTGGAATTTAGGCCCAAAGGCACCAGGAGGCAAGAGAGAGGCAGGGAACTCTTTCAATTAATCCTAGCAGTCACGTCCAAGGTATTTCGCTGGCCCGAGATGAGTTTTGCAAGCGTTCCTTAGCGACTATGCAAACGAGGACGCAGGCGAGACCCAAATTGGAATTTTGGCCCAAAGGCGCCCAGAGGCGGGAGAGAGATAGGGAATTCTTTCTATTAGTCCTAGCAAACACTTGCAAGGTGTTTCAATGGCCCGAGATGAGTTTTGCATGCGTTCCTTAGCGACTATGCAAAAGAGGACCCAAGCGAGACCCTAATTGGAATTTTGGCCCAGAGGCGCCAGAAGGCGAGAGAGAGACAGGGAACTTTTCCAAAATACTCCTAGCAGTCACTTCCTAGGTGTTTCAGTGGCACGAGATGAGTTTTGCACGCGTTCCTTAGCAAATCAGCAAAACAGGACCAAGTCGAGACCTAAATTGGAATTTAGGCCCAAAAGCACCAGGAGGCAAGAGAGAGACAGGGAACTCTTCCAATTAGTCCTAGCAGTCACGTCCAAGGTATTTCACTGGCCCGAGATAAGTTTTGCAAGTGTTCCTTAGCGACTATGCAAAGGAGGACCCAGGCGAGACCAAAATTGGAATTTTGGCCCAAAGGCGCCAGGAGACGGGAGAGAGATAGGGAATTCTTTCTATTAGTCCTAGCAATCACTTGCAAGGTGTTTCAGTAGCCTGAGTTTTGTTTTGCACGCGTTCCTTAGCGACTCAACAAAAGAGGGCCCAGGGGAGACCCACATTGGAATTTGGGCCCAAAGGCGCTAGGAGGCGAGAGAGAGACAGGGAACTCTTTCAATTAGTCCTAGCAGTCACTTCCAAGGTGTTTCAGTGCCACGAGATGAGTTTTGCACGCGTTCCTTAGCAACTCAGCAAAACAGGACCAAGGCGAGACCTAAATTGGAATTTAGGCCCAAAAGCACCAGGAGGCAAGAGAGAGACAGGGAACTCTTCCAATTAGTCCTAGCAGTCACGTCCAAGGTATTTCACTGGCCCGAGATAAGTTTTGCAAGTGTTCATTAGCGACTATGCAAAGGAGGACCCAGGCGAGACCAAAATTGGAATTTTGGCCCAAAGGCGCCAGGAGACGGGAGAGAGATAGGGAATTCTTTCTAATAGTCCTAGCAATCACTTGCAAGGTGTTTCAGTAGCCTGAGTTTTGTTTTGCATGCGTTCCTTAGCGACTCAACAAAAGAGGGCCCAGGGGAGACCCAAATTGGAATTTGGGCCCAAAGGCGCTAGGAGGCGAGAGAGAGACAGGGAACTCTTTCAATTAGTCCTAGCAGTCACTTCCATGGTGTTTCAGTGGCCCGATATGAGTTTTGGACGCGTTCCTTAGCGACTATGCAAAAGAGAACCCAGGCGAGACGCAAATTGAAATTTGGGCCCAAAGGCGCCAGAGGCGAGAGAGAGATAGGGAACTCTTCCTATTAGTCCTAGCAGTCACTTCCAAGTTGTTTCAGTGGCCCGGGATGAGTTTTGCACGCGTTCCATAGCAACTGAGCAAAAGAGGACCCAGGCGAGACCCAAATTGGAATTTTGGCCCAAAGGCGCCAGAGGCGAGAGAGAGATAGGGAACTCTTCCTATTAGTCCTAGCAGTCACTTCTAAGGTGTTTCAGTGGCCCGAGATGAGTTTTGCGCGCGTTCCTTAGTGACTATGCAAAAGGGGACCTAGGCGAGACGCAAATTGGAATTTTGGCCCAAAGGCGCTAGGAGGCGAGATAGAGAGATAGGGAACTCTTCCTATTAGTCCTAGAAGTCACTTCCAAGGTGTTTCAGTCGCCCGAGATGAGTTTTGCACGCGTTGCTTAGCGACTCTGCAAAAGAGGACCCAGGCGAGACCCAAATTGGAAATTGAGCCCAAAGGCGCCAGGAGGCGAGAGAGGGACAGGGAACTCTTCCAGTTAGTCCTAGCAGTCAATTCCAAGGGGCTTCAGTGGCCCGAATTGAGTTTTGCACGCGTTCCTTAGCGACTATGCAAAAGAGGATCCAGGCGAGACACAAATTGGAATTTGGGCCCAAAGGCGCCAGTTGGCGAGAGAGAGACAGGGAACTCTTCCAATTAGTCCTACCAGTCACTTCCCAGGTGCTTCAGTGGCCCAAGACGAGTTTTCACGCGTTCCTTAGTGACTCAGCAAAAGAGGACCCAGGCGAGACCCAAATTGGAATTTAGGCCCAAAGGCGCCAGGAGGCGGGAGAGGGACAGGGAACTCTTCCAATTAGTCCTAGCAGTCACTTCCAAGGCTTTTCAGTGGCACGAGATGAGTTTTGCACGCGTTCCTTAGCAACTCAGCAAAACAGGACCCAGGCGAGACCCAAATTGGAATTTGGACCCAAAGACGCTAGGAGGCGAGAGAGAGACAGGGAACTCTTCCAATTAGTCATAGCAGTCACTTCCAAGGTGTTTCAGTGGCCCGAGATGAGTTTTGCACGTGTTCCTTAGCGACTCAGTAAAAAAGGACCCACGCGAGCCCAAATTGGAATTTAGGTCCAAAGGCACCAAGAGGAAACATAGAGACAGGGAACTCTTCCTATTAGTCCTAGCAGTCACTTCTAAGGTGTTTCAGTTGCCCGAGATGAGTTTTGCATGCGTTCCTTACGGAGTCAGCAAAAGGGGACCCAGGCGAGACCCAAATTAGAATTTGGGCCTGAAGGCGCCAGGAGGCAAGAGAGAGATAGGAAACTCTTCCAATTAGTCCTAGCAGTCACTTCCAAGGTGTTTCAGTGGCCCGAGATGAGTTTTGCACGCGTTCCTTAGCAGCTCAGCAAAACAGCACCCAGTCGAGACCCAAATTGGAATTTAGGTCCAAAGGCACCAGGAGGCAAGGGAGAGACAGGGAACTCTTCCTATTAGTCATAGCAGTCACTTCCAAGGTGTTTCAGCGGCCCAAGATGAGTTTTGCACGCATTCCTTAGCGACTATGCAAAAAAGGATCCAGGCAAGACCCAAATTGGACTTTTGAACCAAATGCGCGAGGAGGCAAGAGAGAGACAGGGAGCTCTTCCTATTAGTCCTAGTAGTCACTTCTAAGGTGTTTGAGTTGCCCAAAATAAGTTTTGCATGTGCTCCTTAGGGAGTCAGAAAAAGAAGACCCAGGCGAGACCCAAATTGGAATTTAGGCCCAAAGGGGCCAGGTGGCGGGAGAGAGACAAGGAACTCTTCCAATTAGTCCTGGCAGTCACTTCCAAGGTTTTTCAGTGGCCCGAGATGAGTTTTGCACGCATTCCTTAGCAACTCAGCAAAACAGGACCCAGGCGAGACCCAAATTGGAATTTAGGCCCAAAGGCACCAAGAGGCAACAGAGAGACAGGGAACTACTCCTATTAGTCCGAGCAGTCACTTCTAAGGTGTTTCAGTTGCCCTAGATGAGTTTTGCATGCGTTCCTTAGGGTGTCAGCAAAAGAGGACCCAGGTGAGACCCAAATTAGAATTTGGGCCCAAACGCGCCAGGATGCAAGAGAGAGACAGGGAACTCTTCCAATTAGTCCTAGCAGTCACTTCGAAGGTGTTGCAGTGGCCCGAGTTGAGTTTTGCACGCGTTCCTTAGCAACTCAGCAAAACAGGACCAAGGCAAGACCCAAATTGGAATTTAGGCACAAAGGCGCCAGGATGCAAGAGAGAGGCAGGGTACTCTTCCTATTAGTCCTAGCAGTCAATTCGAAGGTGTTTCAGTGGCCCGACATGAGTTTTGCATGTGTTCTTTAAGGAGTCAGCAAAAGAGGACCCAGCCGAGACCCAAATTGGAATTTGGGCCCAAAGGCGCCAGGAGGCAAGAGAGACGCAGGGAACTCGTCCAAATAGTCCTAGCAGTCACTTCCAAGATATTTCAGTGGCCTGAGATGAGTTTTGCACGCGTTCCTTAGCAACTCAGCAAAAGAGGATCGAGGCGAGGCCCAAATTGGAATTTAGGCCGAAAGGCACTAGGAGGCAAGAGAGAGACAGAGAACTCTTCATATTAGTCCTAGCAGTTACTTCCAAGGTGCTTCAGTGGCCCGAGAGGAGTTTTGCACGAATTCCTTAAGGACTCAGCAAAAGAGGACCCAGGCAAGAACCAAATTGGAATTTGGGTCAAAAGGCGCCAGGAGGCAAGAGATAGATAGGGAACTATTCCTATTAGTCCTAGCAGTCACTTCCAAGGTGTTTAAGTGGCCCGAGATGAGTTTTGCACGCTTTCCTTAGTGACTATGCAAAAAGAGGACCCAGGCGAGACGCAAATTGGAATTTCGGCCCAAAGGCGCCGAGAGGCGAGATAGAGACAGGGAAGTCTTCCTATTATTCCGAGCAGTCACTTCCAAGTTCTTACAGTGGCCGAGATGAGTTTTGTAGGCGTTTCTTAGCGAGTCAGCAAAAGAGGACCTAGGCGAGACCCAAATTGGAATTTAGGCCCAAAATGCACGAGGAGGCAGGAGAGAGACAGGGAACTCTTCCAATTAGTCCTAGAAGTCACTTCCAAGGTGTTTCAGTGGCCCGAGATGAGTTTTGCAAGCATTCCTTAGCAACTAAGCAAAACAAGACCCAGGCAGGACCCAAATTGGAATTTAGACACAAATGCGCAATGAGGCAAGAGAGAGACAGGGAACTCTTCCTATTAGTCCTATCAGTCACTTCTAAGGTGTTTCAGTTGCCCGAGATGAGATTTGCATGCGTTCCTTACGGAGTCAGCAAAAGAGGACCCAAGCGAGACCCAAATTAGAATTTGGGCCCAATGGTGCCAGGAGGCAAGAGGGAGACAGGGAACTCTTCCAATTAGTCCTAGCAGTAACTTCCAATGTGTTTCAGTGCCCCGAGATGAGTTTTGCACGCGTTCCTTAGCGACTATGCAAAAGAGGACCCAGGCGAGACCCAAATTAGAATTCGGGGCCAAATGCGCCAGGAGGCGGCAGAGTGACAGGGAACTCTTCCAATTAGTCCTAGCAGTCACTTCCATGGTGTTTCAGTGGGCCGAGATGAGTTTCGCACGTGTTCCGCAGCAACTCAGCAAAAGAGGATGCAGGCGAGACCCAAATTGTAATTTAGGCCCAAATGCGCCAGGAGGCAAGAGAGAGACAGGGAACTCTTCGTATTAGTCCTAGCAGTTACTTCCAAGGTGCTTCAGTGGCGCGAGAGGAGTTTTGCACGCGTTCCTTAAGGACTCAGCAAAAGAGGACCCAGGCAAGAACCAAATTGGAATTTGGGCCCAAAGGCGCCAGGAGGCAAGAGATAGACAGGGAACTATTCCTATTAGTCCTAGCAGTCACTCCAAAGGTGTTTCAGTGGCCCGAGATGAGTTTTGCACGCGTTCCTTAGTGACTATGCAAAAGAGGACCTCAGCGAGACGCAAATTGGAATTTGGGCCGAAAGGCACCGAGAGGCGAGATAGAGACAGGGAACTCTTCCTATTATTCCTAGCAGTCACTTCCGATTCTTACAGTGGCCCAAGATGAGTTTTGTAGGCATTTCTTAGCGAGTCAGCAAAGGAGGATCCAAGCGAGACCCAAATTGGAAGTTAGGCCCAAAATGCGCCAGGAGGCAGGAGAGAGACAGGGAACTCTTCCAATTAGTCCTAGCAGTCACTTCCAAGGTGTTTCAATGGCCCGAGATGAGTTTTGCATGCATTCGTTAGCAACTCAGCAAAACAGGATCCAAGCAGGACCCAAATTGGAATTTAGACCCAAATGCAAGAGGAGGAAAGAGAGAGACAAAGAACTCCTCCTAATAGTCCTAGCAGTCACTTCTAAGGTGTTTCAGTTGCCCGAGATGAGTTTTGCATGCATTCCTTACGGAGTCAGCAAAAGAGGACCCAGGCGAGACCCAAATTAGAATTTGGGCCCAATGGCGCCAGGAGGCATGAGGGAGACAGGGAACATTTCCAATTAGTCCTAGCAGTAACTTCCAAGGTGTTTCAGTGGTCCGAGATGTGTTTTGCACGCGTTCCTTAGCGACTATGCAAAAGAGGACCCAGGCGAGACCCAAATTAGAATTTGGGCCCAAAGGCGCCAGGAGGCGAGAGAGAGACAGGGAACATTTCCAATTAGTCCTAGCAGTAACTTCCAAGGTGTTTCAGTGGTCCGAGATGTGTTTTGCACGCGTTCCTTAGCGACTATGCAAAAGAGGACCCAGGCGAGACCCAAATTAGAATTCGGGCCCAAAGGCGCCAAGAGGCGGGAGAGTGACAGGGAACTCTTCCAATTAGGCCTAGCAGTCACTTCCAAGGAGTTTCAGTGGCCCGAGATGAGTTTTGCACGCGTTCCTTAGCAACTCAGCAAAACAGCACCTAGTCAAGACCCAAATTGGAATTTAGGTCCAAAGGCACCAGGAGGCAAGGGAGAGACTGGGAACTCTTCCTATTAGTCCTAGCAGTCACTTCCTAGGTGTTTCAGTGGCCCGAGATGAGTTTTGCATGCTTTCCTTAGCGACTATGTAAAAGAGGACCCAGGCGAGACCCAAAGTGGAATGTGGGCCCAAACACGCCAGGAGGCGAGAGAGAGACAGGAAACTATTCCTATTAGCCCTAGTAGTCACTTCCAAGGTGTTTCAGTGGCTTGAGATGTGTTTTGCACGCGTTCCTTAGCAACTCAGCAAAACAGGACCCAAGTGAGACCCAAATTGGAATTTAGGCCCAAAGCCGCCAGGAGGCGAGAGAGATACAGGGAACTCTTCCAGTTAGTCCTAGCAGTAACTTCCAAGGTGTTTCAGTGGCCTGAGATGAGTTTTGCATGCATTCCTTAGCGACTATGCAAAAGAGGACCCAGGCGACACCCAAATTAGAAATTGGGACCAAAGGCGCCAGGAGGCGAGAGAGAGATAGGGAACTCTTCCAAGTAGTCCTAGCAGTCACTTCCAAGGAGTTTCAGTGGCCCGAGATGAGTTTCGCACGTGTTCCGTAGCAACTAAGCAAAAGAGGACGCAGGCGAGACCCAAATTGGAATTTAGGCCCAAAGGCGCCAGCAGGCAAGAGAGAGACAGGGAACTCTTTGTATTAGTCCTAGCAGTTACTTCCAAGGTGCTTCAGTGGCCCGAGAGGAGTTTTGCACGCGTTCCTTAAGGACTCAGCAAAAGGGGACCCAGGCAAGAACCAAATTGGAATTTGGGCCCAAAGGCGCCAGGAGGCAAGAGATAGACAAGGAACTATTCCTATTAGTCGTAGCAGTCACTTCCAAGGTGTTTTAGTGGCCCGATATGAGTTTTTCACGCGTTCTGTAGCAACTCAGCAAGATAGGACCCCAGCGAGACCCAAATTGGAATTTAGGCCCAAAGGCGCCAGGATGCAAGAGAGAGACAGGGAACTATTCCTATTAGTCCTAGCAGTCACTTCCTAGGTGTTTCAGCGGCCCGAGATGAGTTTTGCATGCTTTCCTTAGCGACTATGTAAAAGAGGACCCAGCGAAACCCAAAGTGGAATTTGGGCCCAAACGCGCCAGGAGGCGAGAGAGAGACAGGGAACTATTCCTATTAGCCCTAGTGTAACGCCCCAATTTTTGTGAACTAGCTAGTAGTCTTTAGATTTCAATTATTAGCTTATTCCGGCTTGCTAGCGTCGGAATAATTAGATAGATGCTGCATTTTTATTTTTAGAATATTGAATTATTTCCGAATTCGGTATTTTAAGGTAACTGCATGCAAATAGATAGTTTCAATATCGTCCAAGGATTTTCCTGAGTATGTTCAATTGTACTGTTCACAATGCCCCTGATAATCTATCCCAAAAGTTAAAATTTTATCTTATTTAAATTGTCAAATCAAAGGTATTCGCCTTGAAAAACGTGAGATTTTGTAATCATTGCTAAGATTTTGTAATCATTCATTAGCCGTCAAAATTTTACACGGAATCTCACGAAATCTAGAAATCATTATTGTAAAGATTTCCTAATCATTACAAAGATTTAGTGATGATTTCTTAGCCGTCAAAATCATTGCATAAAATTCTGTGAGATCTAGCAATCATTACCCGGAGATTTCCAAATCTAGTATCGGCCACTAGATTTTCATGCAAACAAGCCTTGTCCCCTATTTTACAAACATCGTGATTGCCCCGATATTCCGAAATCTAGTATTGACCACTAGAATTCCATGCACGGGATTTTGTCTCCCGATTTGTCGGCAAAGTCATTTCGGAACTTTCTTTTCATGTCTTCCAAATTACCGACATCATAATTATTCTAACCAATCACATTCTCTTGAACTTACACCACATCAAAAGTCTCGTCCAAGTGACAACCTAGTCATGTCGCATTTTTCTCGGCCAACCAAATCTTACCTTTGGATTTTTGTGCAGAATTTTGGAAATTGTGATATCCAAACCGTGTGCATGCAGCCTAGGGTATTCCATGCACTTAACTTCCTGAATTTTACTAACTTTGCCTACAAGCTTTCCCAATAGCGCCAGGAGGCGAGAGAGAGACAGGGAACTCTTCCCATTAGTCCTAGCAGTCACTTCCAAGGTGTTTTAGTGGCCCGAGATGAGTTTTGCACACATTCCTCAGCGACTAAGACAAAGAGGACCCAGGCGACACCCAAATTGAAATTTGGGACAAAGGCATCAGGAGGCGAGAGAGAGACAGGGAACTCTGCCTATTAGTTCTAGCAGTCACTTCCAAGGTGTTTCTGTGGCCCGAGATCAGTTTTGCACACGTTCCTTAGCGACTAAGCAAAAGAGGACCCAGGCGACACCCAAATTGGAATTTGGGCCTAAAGTCGCCAGGAGGCGAGAAAGAGACAGGGAACTCCGCCCATTAGTCCTAGTAGTCCTTCGAAGGTGTTTCAGTGGCTCGAGATGGGTTTTGCACGTGTTTCTTAGCTACTCAGCAATAGAGCACCGAAGCAAGACCCAAATTGGAATTTTGGCCCAAAGGCGCTAGGAGGCTAGAGAGAGACAAGGAACTCTTCCTATTAGTCCTAGTAGTCACTTCCAAGGTGTTACAGTGGCCCGAGATGAGTTTTGCACGCGTTCCTTAGCTACACAGCAAAAGAGCACCGAGGCGAGACCCAAATTGGAATTTAGGCCCAAAGGCGCTTGGAGGCAAGAGAGAGACAAGGAACTCTTCCCATTAGTCTTAGCAGTCACTTCTAAAGTGTTTCAGTTGCCCGAGATGAGTTTTGCATGCGTTCCTTAGGGAGTCAGCAAAAGAGGACCCAGGCAAGACCCAAATTAGAGTTTGGGCCCAAAGGCGCCAAGAGGCAACAGAGAGATAGGGAACTCTTCCTATTCGTCCTAGCAGTCACTTCCAAGGTGTTTCAGTGGCCCGAGATCAGTTTTGCTCGCGTTCCTTAGCGACTAAGCAAAAAAGGACCCAGGCGACACCCAAATTGGAATTTGGGCCTAAAGGACCCAGGAGGCGGGAGAGAGACAGGAAACCCGGCCCATCAGTCTTAGCAGTCGCTTCAAAGGTGTTTCAGTGGCCTGAGATGGGTTTTGCACGCGTTCCTTAGCAACTCAGCAAAACAGGACCCAGGCGAAACCCAAATTAGAATTTTGGCCCAAAGGCGCCAGGAAGCGAGAGAGAGAGACAAGAACTCTTCCAATTAGTCCTAACAGTCATTTCCAAGGTATTTCAGTGTCCCGAGAAGAGTTTTCCACGCGTTCCTTAGCAACTCAGCAAAACAGGACCCAGGCGAGACCCAAATTAGAATTTGGGCCCAAAGGCGCCAGGAAGCAAGAGAGAGACAGGGAACTCTTCCTATTAGTCCTAGCAGTAACTTCCAAGGTGTTTCGGTGGCCCAAAATGAGTTTTGCACGAGTTTTTAGCGACTAAGCAAAAGAGGACCCAGGCGAGACCCAAATTAGAATTTGGGCCCAAAGGCGCCAGGAAGCAAGAGAGAGACAGGGAACTCTTCCTATTAGTCCTAGCAGTAACTTCCAAGGTGTTTCGGTGGCCCAAAATGAGTTTTGCAGGAGTTTTTAGCGACTAAGCAAAAGAGGACCCAGGCGACACCCAAATTGGAATTTGGGCCCAAAGGCGCCAGGAGGCGAGAAAGAGACAGGGAACTCTGCCTATTAGTCCTAGCAGTCACTTCCAAGGTGTTTTAGTGGCCCGAGATGAGTTTTGCACACATTCCTCAGCGACTAAGACAAAGAGGACCCAGGCGACACCCAGGCGACTAAGACAAAGAGGTGAGAGAGATAGGGAACTCTTCCTATTAGTCCTAGCAGTCACTTCCAAGTTGTTTCATTGGCCCAGGATGAGTTTTGCACGCGTTCCTTAGCGACTGAGCAAAAGAGGACCTAGGCTAGACCCAAATTGGAATTTTAGCCCAAAGCAGCCAGGACGTGAGAGAGAGACAGTGAACTGTTCCAATTAGTCCTAACAGTAACTTCCAAGGTGTTTCAGTGGCCCGAGATGAGTTTTGCACGCGTTCCTTAGCGACTATGCAAAAGAAGACCCAGGCAAGAGTCAAATTGGAATTTGGACCCAAAGGCGCCAGGAGGCGAGAGAGAGACAGGAAACTCTTCCAGTTAGTCCTAGCAGTCACGTCCAAGGTATTTCACTGGTCCGAGATGAGTTTTGCAAGCGTTCCTTAGCAACTATGCAAAGGAGGACCCAGGCGAGACCCAAATTGGAATTTTGGCCCAAAGACGCCAGGAGGCGACAGAGAAACAGGGAACTCTTCCAATTAGTCCTAGCAGTCACTTCCAAGGTGTTTCAATGGCACGAGATGAGTTTTGCACGTGTTCCTTAGCGACTCAACAAAAGAGGGCCCAGGCGAGACCCAAATTGGAATTTGGGCCCAAAGGCGCCAGGAGGCGAGAGAGAGACAGGGAACTCTTCCAATTAGTCCTAGCAATCACTTCCAAGGAGTTTCAGTGGCACGAGATGAGTTTTGCACGCGTTCCTTAGCAACTCAGCAAAACAGGAACCAGGCGAGACCCAAATTTGAATTAAGGCCCAAAGGCACCAAGAGGCAAGAGAGAGACAGGGAACTTTTCCAATTAGTCCTTGCAATCACTTCCAAGGTGTTTCAGTGTCCCGATATGAGTTTTGCACGCCTTCTTTAGCGACTATGAAAACGAGGACCAAGGCGACACCTAAACTCGAATTTCGGACCAAAGGCGCCTGGAGACGAGAGCGAGACAGGGAACTCTTCCTATTAGTCCTAGCAGTTACTTCCATGGTGTTTCAGTGGCCCGAGATGAGTTTTGCATGCGTTCCTTAGCAACTCAGCAAAACAGGACCCAGGCGAGACCTAAATTGGAATTTGGGCCCAAACGCGCTAGCAGACGAGAGAGAGAAAGGGAACTCTTCCAATTAGTCCTAGCAGTCACATCCATGGTGTTTCAGTGGCCCGAAATGAATTTTGTACGCGTTTCTTAGCAACTCAGCAAAACAGGACCCAGGCGAGACCCAAATTGGAATTTTGGCCCAAAGGCGCTAGGAGGCGGGAGAGAGACAGGGAACTCTGCCAATTAGTCCTAGCAGTCACTTCCAAGGTGTTTCAGTGGCCCGAGATGAGTTTTGCACGCGTTCCTTAGCAACTCAGCAAAACTGGACCCAGGCTAGACCCAAATTGGAATTTAGGACCAAAGGCGCCAGGAGGGGACACATAGACAGGGAACTCTTCCAATTAGTCCTAGCAGTCACTTCCAAGGTGTTTCAGTGGCCCGAGATGAGTTTTTCACGCGTTCCTTAGCAACTCAGCAAAAGAGGACCCAGGCAAGACCCAAATTGGAATTTCGCCCCAAAGGCGCTAGGAGGCAAGAAAGAGACAAGGAACTCTTCCAACTAGTCCTAGCAGTCACTTCCAAGGTGTTTCAGTGGCTCGAGATGAGTTTTACACGCGTTCCTTAGCAACTCAGAAAAAGAGGACCCAAGCAAGACCCAAATTGGAATTTCGCCCCAAAGGCGCTAGGAGGCGAGAGAGAGACAGGGAACTCTTCCAATTAGTCCTAGCAGTCACATCCATGGTGTTTCAGTGGCCCGAAATGAATTTTGTACACGTTTCTTAGCAACTCAGCAAAACAGGACCCAGGCGAGACCCAAATTGGAATTTGGGCCCAAAGGCGCTAGCAGACGAGAGAGAGACAGGGAACTCTTTCAATTAGTCCTAGCATTCACTTCCAAGGTGTTTCAGTGGCCCGACATGAGTTCTGCACGCGTTCCTTAGTGACTATGCAAAAGGGGACCCAGGCGAGACGCAAATTGGAATTTGGACCCAAAGGAGCCAGAGGGGAGAGAGAGATAGGGAACTCTTCCTATTAGTCCTAGCAGTCACTTCCAAGTTGTTTCATTGGCCTGGGATGAGTTTTTCACGCGTTCCTTAGCGACTGAGCAAAAGAGGACCTAGGCCAGACCCAAATTGGAATTTTAGCCCAAAGCAGCCAGGACGTGAGAGAGAGACAGGGAACTGTTCCAATTAGTCCTAACAGTAACTTCCAAGGTGTTTCAGTGGCCCGAGATGAGTTTTGCACGCGTTCCTTAGCGACTATGCAAAAGAAGACCCAGGCAAGAGTCAAATTGGAATTTGGACCCAAAGGCGCCAGGAGGCGAGAGACAGACAGGAAACTCTTCCAATTAGACCTAGCAGTCACGTCCAAGGTATTTCACTGGCCCGAAATGAGTTTTGCAAGCGTTCCTTAGCGACTATGCAAAGGAGGACCCAGGCGAGACCCAAATTGGAATTTTGGCCCAAAGGCGCCAGGAGGCGACAGAGAGATAGGGAACTCTTCCAATTAGTCCTAGCAGTCACTTCTAAGGTGTTTCAATGGCACGAGATGAGTTTTGCACGTGTTCCTTAGCGACTCAACAAAAGAGGGCCCAGGCGAGACCCAAATTGGAATTTGGGCCCAAAGGCGCCAGGAGGCGAGAGAGAGACAGGGAACTCTTCCAATTAGTCCTAGCAATCACTTCCAAGGAGTTTCAGTGGCACGAGATGAGTTTTGCACGCATTCCTTAGCAACTTAGCAAAACAGGAACCAGGCGAGACCCAAATTTGAATTAAGGCCCAAAGGCACCAAGAGGCAAGAGAGAGACAGGGAACTTTTCCAATTAGTCCTAGCAGTCACGTCTAAGGTATTTTACTGGCCCGAGATGAGTTTTGCAAGTGTTCCCTAGTGACTATGCAAAGGAGGACCCAAGCGAGACCGAAATTGGAATTTTGGCCCAAAGGCGCCAGGAGGCGAGAGAGAGACAGGGAACACTTCCAATTAGTCCTAATAGTCACTTCCAAGGTGTTTAAATGGCCCGAGATGCGTTTTGCACACGTTCATTAGCGACTATGCAAAAGAGGACTCAAGCGAGACCCAAACTGGAATTTTGGCCCAAAGGCGCCAGGAGGCGAGAGAGAGACAGGGAACTCTTCCAAATAGTCCTAGCAGTCACTTACAAGGTGTTTCAGTGGCCCAAGATGAGTTTTGCACGCGTTCCTTAGCAACTCAGCAGAACAGGTCCTAAGCGAGACCCAAATTGGAATTTAGGCCCAAAGGTGTCAAGAGGCAAGAGAGAGACGGGGAACTCTTCCTATTAGTCCTAGCAGTCACTTCCAAGGTGTTTCAGTGCCCGAGATGAGTTTTGCATGCGTTCCTTAGGGAGTCAGCAAAAGAGGACCCAGGCGAGACCCAAATTGGAATTTTGGCCCAAAGGCGATAGGAGGCGAGAGAGAGACAGGGAACTCTTCCTATTAGTCCTAGCAGTCAATTCGAAGTTGTTTTAGTGGCCCAAGATGAGTTTTGCACGCGTTCCTTAGCGACTGAACAAAAGAGGACTCAGGCGAGACCCAAACTGGAATTTTGGCCCAAAGGCGCTAGGATGCGAGAGAGAGACAGGGAACTCTTCCAATTAGTCCTAGCAGTTACTTACAAGGTGTTTCAGTGGCCCGAGATGAGTTTTGCACGCGTTCCTTAGCAACTCAGCAGAACAGGTCCTAAGCGAGACCCAAATTGGAATTTAGGCCTAAAGGCGTCAAGAGGGAAGAGAGAGACGGGGAACTCTTCCTATTAGTCCTAGCAGTGACTTCCAAGGTGTTTCAGTGGCCCGACATGAGTTTTGCACGCGTTCCTTAGTGACTATGCAAAAGAGGACCCAGGCGAGACGCAAATTGGAATTTGGGCCCAAAGGAGCCAGAGGGGAGAGAGAGATAGGGAACTTTTCCTATTAGTCCTAGCAGTCACTTCTAAGTTGTTTCATTGGCCCGGGATGAGTTTTGCACGCGTTCCTTAGCGACTGAGCAAAAGAGGACCCAGGCGAGACCCAAATTGGAATTTTAGCCCATAGGAGCCAGGACGCGAGAGAGAGATAGGGAACTCTTCCTATTAGTCCTAGCAGTCACTTCCAAGTTGTTTCATTGGCCCGGGATGAGTTTTGCACGCGTTCCTTAGCGACTGAGCAAAAGAGGACCTAGGCGAGACCCAAATTGGAATTTTAGCCCAAAGGAGCCAGGACGTGAGAGAGAGACAGGAAACTGTTCCAATTAGTCCTAATAGTAACTTCCAAGGTGTTTCAGTGGCCCGAGATGAGTTTTGCACGCGTTCCTTAGCGACTATGCAAAAGAAGACCCAGGCAAGAGTCAAATTCGAATTTGGACCCAAAGGCGCCAGGAGGCGAGAGAGAGACAGGAAACTCTTCCAATTAGTCCTAGCAATCACTTCCAAGGAGTTTCAGTGGCACGAGATGAGTTTTGCACGCGTTCCGTAGCAACTCAGCAAAACAGGAACCAGGTGAGACCCAAATTTGAATTAAGGCCCAAAGGCACCAGGAGGCAAGAGAGAGCCAGGGAACTCTTCCAATTAGTCCTAGCAGTCACGTCCAAGGTATTTTACTGGCCCGAGATGAATTTTGCAAGTGTTCCTTAGCGACTATGCAAAGGAGGACCCACGCGAGACCCAAATTGGAATTTTGGCCCAAAGGCGCCAGGAGCCGGGAAAGAGATAGGGAATTTTTTCTATTAGTCCTAGCAATCACATGGAAGGTGTTTCAGTGGCCCGAGATGAGTTTTGCACGCGTTCCTTAGCCAATCAACAAAAGTGGGCCCCGGCGAGACCCAAATTGGAATTTGGGACCAAAGGCGCTAGGAGGTGAGAGAGAGACAAGGAACTCTTCCAACTAGTCCTAGCAGTCACTTCACAGGTGTTTCAGTGGCCCGAAATGAGTTTTGCACGCGTTCCTTAGCGACTCAGCAAAAGAGGTCCCAGGCGAGACCCAAATTGGAATTTGGGCCCAAAGGCGCCAGCAGGCGAGAGAGAGATAGGGAACTCTTCCTATTAGTCATAGCAGTAACTTCGAAGGTGTTACAGCGGCGCAAGATGACTTTTCTACGCGTTTCTTAGTGACTCAGCAAAAGAGGACCCAGGCGAGACCTAAATTGGAATTTGGGCCCAAAGGGGCTAGGAGAAGAGAGATAGACAGGGAACTCTTCCAATTAGTCCTGGCAGTCACTTCCAAGGTTTTTCAGTGGCCCGAGATGAGTTTTGCATGCGTTCCTTAGCGACTCAGGAAAAGAGGACCCAGACGAGCCCAAATTGGAATTTAGGCCCAAAGGCACCAGGAAGTGAGAGAGAGACAGGGAACTCTTCCAATTAGTCCTAGCAGTCAAGTCGAAGGTATTTCACTAGCCCGAGATGAATTTTGGAAGCGTTCCTTAGCGACTATGCAAAGGAGGACCCAGGCGAGACCAAAATTGGAATTTTGGCCCAAAGGCGCCAGGAGGCGGGAGAGAGATAGGGAATTCTTTCTATTAGTCCTAGCAATCACTTGCAAGGTGTTTCAGTGGCCTGAGTTGAGTTTTGCACGCGTTCCTTAGCGGCTCAGCAAAAGAGGGCCCAGGGGAGACCCAAATTGGAATTTAGGCCTAAAGGCGCTAGGAGGCGAGAGAGAGACAAGGAATTCTTTCAATTAGTCATAGCAGTCACTTCCAAGGTGTTTCAGTGGCCCGAAATGAGGTTTGCACGTGTTCCTTATCGACTATGCAAAAGAGAACCCAGGCGAGACGCAAATTGGAATTTGGGCCCAAAGGCGCCAGAGGCGAGAGAGAGATAGAGAACTCTTCCTATTAGTCCTAGCAGTCACTTCCAACTTATTTCAGTGGCCCGGGATGAGTTTTGGACGCGTTCCTTAGCGACTGAGCAAAAGAGGACCCAGGCGAGACCCAAATTGGAATTTTGGCCCAAAGGCGCCAGCAAGCGAGAGAGAGACAGGGAACTGTTCCAATTAGTCCTAACAGTAACTTCCAAGCTGTTTCAGTGGCCCGAGATAAGTTCTGCACACGTTCCTTAGTGACTATGCAAAAGAGGACCCAGGCAAGAGTCTAATAGGAATTTGGACCCAAAGGCGCCAGGAGGCGAGAGAGAGACAGGGAACTCTTCTAATTAGTCCCAGTAGTCACTTACAAGGTGTTTCAGTGGCCCGAGATGAGTTTTGCACGCGTTCCTTAGCAACTCAGCAAAATAGGACCAAGGCGAGACCTAAATTGGAATTTAGGCCCAAAAGCACCAGGAGGCAAGAGAGAGACAGGGAACTTTTCCTATTAGTCCTAGCAATTACTTCCAAGGTGTTTCAGTGGCCCGACATGAGTTTTGCACGCGTTCCTTAGCGACTATGCAAAAGAGGACCCAGGGGAGACCCAAATTTGAATTTGGGCCCAAAGGCGCTAGGAGGCGAGAGAGAGACAGGGAACTCTTCCAATTGGTCCTAGCAGTCACGTCCAAGGTATTTTAGTGGCCCGAAATGAGTTTTGCACACTTTTCTTAGCAACTATGCAAAAGAGGACACAGGCGAGACGCAAATTGGAATTTGGGCCCAAAGGCGCCAGAGGCAAGAGAGAGATAGGGAACTCTTCCTATTAGTCCTAGCAGTCACTTCCAAGGTGTTTCAGTGGCCCGAGATGAGTTTTGCACGCATTCCTTATCGACTATGCAAAAGAGGTCCCAGGCGAGACCCAAATTGGAATTTTGTCCCAAAAACGCCAGGAGGCGGGAGAGAGACGGGGAACTCTACCAATTAGTCATAGCAGTCACTTCCAAGATGTTTTAGTGGCCTGAGATAAGTTTTGCACGCGATCCTTAGCAACTCAGCAAAACAGGACGCAGGCGAGACCCTAATTTGAATTTAGGCCCAAAGGCGCCAAGAGGTGAGAGAGAGACAGGGAACTCATCCTATTAGTCCTAGAAGTCACTTCCAAGGTGTTTTCGTTGCCCGACAGGAGTTTTGCATGCGTTCCTTAAGGAGTCAGCAAAAGAGGACCTAGCCTAGACCCAAATTGGAATTTAGGCCCAAAGGCACTAGGAAGCGAGAGAGAGACAAGGAACTCTTCCAATTAGTCCTAGCAGTCACGTCGAAGGTGTTTCAGTGGCACGAGATGAGTTTTGCACGCGTTCCTTAGCAACTTAACAAAACAGCACCCAGGCGAGACCCAAATTGGAATTTAGCCCGAAAGGCGCCAGCAGACAAGAGAGAGACAGGGAACTCTTCGTATTAACTCTTCGTATTAGTCCTAGCAGTCACTTCGAAGGCGTTTCAGTTGCCCGAGATGAGTTTTGCATGCGTTCCTAAGCGACTATGCGAAAGAGGTCCCAAGCGAGACCCAAATTGGAATTTGGGCCCAAATGCGCCAGGAGGCGAGAGAGAGACAGGGAACTCCGCCTATTAGTCCTAGCAGTCACTTTCAAGGTGTTTTAGTGGCCCGAGATGAGTTTTGCATGCGTTCCTTAGCGGCTAAGCAAAAGAGGACGTAGGCGAGAACCAAATTGGAATTTAGGCCCAAAGGCGCCAGGAGACGAGAGAGAGGCAGGGAACTCTTCCTATTAGTCCTAGCAGTCCTTTCCAAGGTGTTTCAGTGGCCCGAGATGAATTTTGCACGCGTTCCTTATCGACTGAGCAAAAGAGGACCCAGGCGAGACCCAAATTGGAATTTAGGCCCAAAGGCGCCAAAAGGTGAAAGAGAGACAGGGAACTCTTCCAATTAGTCCTAGCAGTCACTTCCAAGGTGGTTCAGTGGCACGAGATGAGTTTTGCACTCGTTCCTTAGCAACTCAGCAAAACAGGACCCAGACGAGACCCAAATTGGAATTTAGGCCCAAAGGCACCAGGAGGCAAGAGAGAGACAGGGAACTCTTCCAGTTAGTCCTAGCAGTCACGTCCAAGGTATTTCACTGGCCCGAGATGAGTTTTGCAAGTGTTCCTTAGCGACTATGCAAAGGAGGACCCAGGCGAGACCAAAATTGGAATTTTGGCCCAAAGGCGGCAGGAGGCGGGAGAGAGATAGGGAATTCTTTCTATTAGTCCTAGCAATCACTTGCAAGGTGTTTCAGTGGCCTGAGTTGAGTTTTGCACGCATTCCTTAGCGACTCAGCAAACGAGGGCCCAGGGGAGACCCAAATTGGAATTTAGGCCCAAAGGCGCCAGGAGGCGGGAGTGAGACAGGGAACTCTTCCAATTAGGCCTAGCAGTCACTTCCAAGGTGTTTCAGTGGCCCGAAATGAGTTTTGCACGCGTTGCTTAGCGACTCTGCAAAAGAGGACCCAGGCGAGACTCAAATTGGTATTTAGCTTAAAGGCGCCAGGAGGCGGGAGAGTGACAGGGAACTCTTCCAATTAGTCCTAGCAGTCACTTCCCAGGTGTTTCAGTGGCTCGAGATGTGTTTTGCACGCGTTCCTTAGCAACTCAGCAAAATAGGACCCAAGTGAGACCCAAATTGGAATTTGGGCCCAAAGGCACCAGGAAGCGAGAGAGAGACAGGGAACTCTTCCCATTAGTCCTAGCAGTCACTTCCAAGGTGTTTCAGTGGCCCGAGATGTGTTTTGCACGCGTTCGTTAGCAACTCAGCAAAATAGGACCCAAGCGAGACCCAAATTGGAATTTGGGCCCAAAGGCGCCAGGAGGCGAGAGAGAGACACAGAACTCTTCCAATTAGTCCTAGCAGTCACTTCCAAGGTATTTCAGTGGGCCGAGATGAGTTTTGTACGCGTTCCTTAGCTACACAGCAAAAGAGCACCCAGGCGAGACCCAAATTGGAATTTAGGCCCAAAGGCGCTTGGAGGCAAGAGAAAGACAAGGAATTCTTCCCATTAGTCCTAGCAGTCACTTCTAAGGTGTTTCAGTTGGCCGAGATGAGTTTTGCAGGCGTTCCTTAGCGACTACGCAATAGGTCCCAGGCGAGACCCAAATTGGAATGTTGGCCCAAAGGCACCAGGAGGCGAGAGAGAGACAGGGAACTTTTCCTATTAGTCCTAGCAATTACTTCCAAGGTGTTTCAGTGGCCCGACATGAGTTTTGCACGCGTTCCTTAGCGACTATGCAAAAGAGGACCCAGGGGAGACCCAAATTTGAATTTGGGCCCAAAGGCGCTAGGAGGCGAGAGAGAGACAGGGAACTCTTCCAATTGGTCCTAGCAGTCACTTCCAAGGTGTTTCAGTGGCCCGAGATGAGTTTTGCCCGCGTATCTCAGCGACTATGCAAAAGAGGACCCAGGTGAGACCCAAATTGGAATTTGGCCCAAGGGCGCCAGGAGGCGAGAGAACGACAGGGAACTTTTCCTATTAGTCCTAGCAGTCACTTCCAAGCTTTTTCAGTGGCCCGGGATAAGTTTTGCATGCGGTTCTTAGCGACTCCGCAAAAGTAGACCTAGGCGAGACCCAAATTGGAATTTGGGCCCAAAGGCGCCAAGAGGCGAGAGAGAGACAGGGAACTCTTCCAATTAATCCTAGCAGTCACTTCCAAGGTGGTTCAGTTGCCCGAGATGTGTTTTGCATGCGTTCCTTAGCGACTAAGCAAAACAGGACCTAGGCGACACGCAAACTGGAATTTGGGCCCAAAGGCGCCAGGAGGTGAAAGAGAGACAGGGAACTCTTCCAATTAGTCATAGCAGTTACTTCCAAGGTGTCTTAGTGGCCCGATACACGTTTTGCACGCGTTCCTTAGCGATTACGCAAAAGAGGACCCAGGCGAGACCCAAATATGAATGTTCGCCCAAAGGCGCCAGGAGGCGAGAGAGAGACAGGAAACTCTTCCTATTAGTCCTAGCAGTCACTTCTAAGGTGTTTCAATTGCCCGAGATGTGTTTTGCATGCGTTCCTTAGGGTGTCAGCAAAAGAGGACCCAGGCAAGACCCAAATTGGAATTTGGGCCCAAAGGCGCCAGGAGGCAAGAGAGAGATAGGAAACTCTTCCAATTAGTCCTAGCAGTAACTTCCAAGGTGTTTCAGTGGCCCGAGATGAGTTTTCCACGCGTTCCTTCGCGACTATGCAAAAGAGGACCCAGGTGAGACCGAAATTGGAATTTGGGCCAAAAAGCGCCAGGAGGCGAGAGAGAGATAGGGAACTCTTCCCATTAATCCTAGCAGTCACTTCCAAGGTGTTTTAGTGGCCCGAGATGAGTTTTGCACACATTCCTCAGCGACTAAGACAAAGAGGACCGACGCGTCACCCAAATTGGAATTTGGGACAAAGGCGTCAGGAGGCGAGAGAGGGACAGGGAACTCTGCCTATTAGTTCTAGCAATCACTTCCAAGGTGTTTCAGTGAGCCGAGATGAGTTTTGGACGCGTTCGTTAGCAACTCAGCAAAATAGGACCCAGGCGAGACCCAAATTGGAATGTGGGCCCAAAGGTGGCAGGAGGCGAGAGAGAGACAAGGAACTCTTCCAAGTAGTCCTAGCAGTAACTTCGAAGGTATTTCAGTGGCCCCTGATGAGTTTTGCACGCGTTCCTTAGCTACACAGCAAAAGAGCACCGAGGCGAGACCCAAATTGGAATTTAGGCCCAAAGGCGCTTGGAGGCAAGAGAGAGACAGGGAACTCTTCCAATTAGTCCTAACAGTCATTTCCAAGGTATTTCAGTGGCCCGAGAAGAGTTTTGCACGCGTTCCTTAGCAACTCAGCAAAACAGGACCCAGGGGAGACCCAAATTAGAATTTGGGCCCAAAGGCGCCACGAGGCGAGAGAGAGACGGGGAACTGTTCCAATTATTCCTAGCAGTCACTTCCAAAGCGTTTGAATAGCCCGAGAAGTGTTTTGCACGCGTTCCTTAGCAGCTCAGCAAAACAGGACCAGGCGAGACCCAAATTGGAATTTTGGTCCAAAGGCATGAGGAGGCAACAGAGAGACAGGAAACTCTTCCTACTAGTCCTAGCAGTCACTTCTAAGGTGTTGCAATTGCTCGAGATGAGTTTTGCATGCGTTCCTTAGGGTGTTAGCAAAACAGGACCCAGGCGAGACCCAAATTAGAATTTGGCCCCAAAGGCGCCAGGAGGCGAGAGAGAGACAGTGAACTTTTCCTATTAGTTCTAGCAGTCACGTCCAAGGTGTTTCAATGGCCCGAGATGTATTTTACACGCGTTCCGTAGCAGGTCAGCAAAACAGGACCTAGGCGAGACCCAAATTGGAATTTATGCCCAAAGGCACCAGGAGGCAAGAGAGAGACAGGAAACTCTTCCTATTAGTCCTAGCAGTCACTTCTAAGGTGTTTCAATTGCCCGAGATGAGTTTTGCATGCGTTCCTTAGGGTGTCAGCAAAGGAGGACCCAGGCGAAACCCAAATTAGAATTTGGCCCCAAAGGCGCCAAGAGGCAAGAGAGAGATAGGGAACGATTCCTATTAGTCCTAGTAGTCACTTCCAAGGTGTCTCAGTGGCCCGAGACGTGTTTTGCACGCGTTCCTTAGCGATTACGCAAAAGAGGACCCAGGCGAGACCCAAATTGGAATGTTCGCCCAAGGCGCCAGGAGGCGAGAGAGACAGGAAACTCTTCCTATTAGTCCTAGCAGTCACTTCTAAGGTGTTTCAATTGCCCGAGATGAGTTTTGCATGCGTTCCTTAGGGTGTCAGCAAAAGAGGACGCAGGCAAGACCCAAATTGGAATTTGGGCCCAAAGGCGCCAGGAGGCAAGAGAGAGACAAGAAACTCTTCCAATTAGTCCTAGCAGTAACTTCCAAGGTGTTTCAGTGGCCCGAGATGAGTTTTGCACGCGTTCCTTCGCGACTATGCAAAAGAGGACCCAGGCGAGACCCAAATTGGAATTTGGGCCCAAAAGCACCAGGAGGCGAGAGAGAGACAGGGAACTCTTCCCATTAGTCCTACCAGTCACTTCCAAGGTGTCTTAGTGGCCCGAGATGAGTTTTGCACACATTCCTCAGCGACTAAGACAAAGAGGACCCAGGCGACACCCAAATTGAAATTTAGGACAAAGGCATCAGGAGGCGAGAGAGAGACAGGGAACTCTGCCTATTAGTTCGAGCAGTCACTTCCAAGGTGTTTCTGTGGCCCGAGATTAGTTTTGCACACGTTCCTTAGCGACTAAGCAAAAGAGGACCCAGGCGACACCCAAATTGGAATTTGGGCCTAAAGTCGCCAGGAGGCAAGAGAGAGACAGGGAACTCCGCCCATTAGTCCTAGCAGTCACTTCGAAGGTGTTTCAGCGGCTCGAGATGGGTTTTGCACGTGTTTCTTAGCTACTCAGCAATAGAGCACCGAAGCAACACCCAATTGGAATTTTGGCCCAAAGGCGGTAGGAGGCAAGAGAGAGACAAGGAACTCTTCCTATTAGTCCAAAGAGTCATTTCCAAGGTATTTCAGTGGCCCGAGAAGAGTTTTGCTCGCGTTCCTTAGCAACTCAGCAAAACAGGACCCAGGCGAGACCCAAATTAGAATTTGGGCCCAAAGGCGCCAGGAAGCAAGAGAGAGACAGGGAACTCTTCCTATTAGTCCTAGCAGTAACTTCCATAGTGTTTCAATGGCCTGATATGAGTTTTGCACGCGTTCCTTAGTGACTATGCAAACGAGGACCCAAGCGAGACCCAAATAGGAATTTTGGCCTAAAGGCGCCAAGAGGCGAGAGGGAGACAGGGAACTCTTCTAATTAGTCCTAGCAGGAATTTCCAAGGTGTTTCAGTAGCCCGAGTAGAGTTTTGCATGCGTTCCTTAGCAACTCAGCAAAACAGGACCCAGGCGAGACCCAAATTCGAATTTGGGCCCAAAGGCGCCCAGAGGCGAGAGGGAGACAGGGAACTCTTCTAATTAGACCTAGCAGGAATTTCCAAGGTGTTTTGCATGCGTTCCTTAGCGACTATGCAAAAGAGGACGCAGGCAATGCCCAAATTAGAATTTGGGCCCAAAGGCGTTAGGAGGCGAGAGAGAGACAGGGAACTCTTCCAATTAGTCCTAGCAGTCACTTCCAAGGTGTTTTAGTGGCCTGAGATGAGTTTTGCACGGCTTCCTTAGCAACTCAGAAAAACAGGACCCAGGCGAGACCCAAATTGGAATTTGGGCCCAAAGGCGCCAGGAGGCGAGAGAGAGACAGGGAATTCTTCCAATTGGTCCTAGCACTCACTTCCAAGCTATTTCAGTGGCCCGAGATGAGTTTTGCATGTGTTTCTTAGCTACTCAGCAATAGAGCACCGAGGCGAGACCCAAATTGGAATTTAGGCCCAAAAGCGCTAGAAGGCAAGAGAGAGACAGGGAACTCTTCCTATTAGCCCTACTAGTCACTTCCAAGGTGTTTCAGTGGCCCTAGATGAGTTTTGCACGCATTCCTTAGGGACTATGCAAAAGAGGACCCAGGTAAGACCCAAATTGGAATTTGGGCCCAAAGGCGCCAAGAGGCGAGAGAAAGACAGGGAACTCTTCTAATTAGTCCTAGCAGGAATTTTGAAAGTGTTTCAGTGGCCCGAGATGAGTTTTGCATGCGTTCCTTAGCGACTATGCAAAAGAGGACGCAGGCAACACCCAAATTGGAATTTGGGCCCAAAGGCGACAAGAGGTAAGAGAGAGTCAGGGAATTCTTCCTATTAGTCCTAGCAATGATTTTCAAGGTGTTTCAGTGGCCCGAGATGAGTTTTGCACGCGTTGCTTAGCAACTCTGCAAAACAAGACCCAGGCGAGACCCAAATTAGAATTTGGGCCAAAAGGCGCCAGAAGGCGAGAGAGAGACACGGAACTCTTCCAATTAGTCCTAGCAATCACTTCCAAGGTGTTTCAATGTCCCGATATGAGTTTTGCACGCGTTCCTTAGCGACTATGAAAAAGAGGACCAAGGCGACACCTAAACTTGAATTTCGGACCAAAGGCGGTTGGAGACGAGAGAGAGACAGGGAATTTTTCCAATTAGTCCTAACAGTCACTTCCAAGGTATTTCAGTGGCCCGAGATGAGTTTTGCATGCATTTCTTAGCTACTCAGCAATAGAGCACCGAGGCGAGACCCAAATTGGAATTTAGGCCCAAAAGCGCTAGGAGGCAAGAGAGAGACAGGGAACTCTTCCTATTAGTCCTAGTAGTCACTTCCAAGGTGTTTCAGTGGCCTGAGATGAGTTTTGCACGCGTTCCTTAGGGACTATGCAAAAGAGGACCCAGGTGAGACCCAAATTGGAATTTGGGCCCAAAGGCGCTAGCAGACGAGAGAGAGACAGGGAACTCTTCCAATTAGTCCTAGCAGTCATATCCATGGTGTTTCAGTGGCCCGAGATGAATTTTCTACACGTTTCTTAGCAACTCAGCAAAACAGGACCTAGGCGAGACCCAAATTGCAATTTAGGCCCAAAGGCGCCACGAGAGAGAGAGATAGGGAATTCTTTCAATTAGTCCTAGAAGTCACATCCAAGGTATTTCAGTGGCCCGAGATGAGTTTTGCACGTGTTTCTTAGCTACTCAGCAATAGAGCACCGAGGCAAGACCCAAATTGGAATTTAGGCCCAAAGGCGCTAGGAGGCAAGAAAGAGACAAGGAACTCTTCCTATTAGTCCTAGTAGTCACTTCCAAGGTGTTTCAGTGGCCCGAGATGACTTTTGCACGCGTTCCTTAGCGACTATGCAAAAGAGGACCCAGGTGAGACCCAAATTGGAATTTGGGCCCAAAGGCGCCAAGAGGGGAGAAAGAGACAGGGAACTCTTCTAATTAGTCCTAGCAGGAATTTCCAAGGTTTTTCATAGGCCCAAGATGAGTTTTGCATGTGTTCCTTAGCGACTATGCAAAATAGGACGCAGGCAACACCCAAATTGGAATTTGGGCCCAAAGGCACCAGGAGGCGAGAGAGAGACAGGGAACTCTTCCGATTAGTCCTAGCAGTCACTTCAAAGGTGTTTCAGTGGCCTGAGATGAGTTTTGCACGCGTTCCTTAGGGACTATGCAAAAGAGGACCCAGGTGAGACCCAAATTGGAATTTGGGCCCAAAGGCGCTAGCAGACGAGAGAGAGACAGGGAACTCTTCCAATTAGTCCTAGCAGTCATATCCATGGTGTTTCAGTGGCCCGAGATGAATTTTCTACGCGTTTCTTAGCAACTCAGCAAAACAGGACCCAGGCGACACCCAAATTGGAATTTAGGCCCAAAGGCGCCACGAGAGAGAGAGATAGGGAATTCTTTCAATTAGTCCTAGAAGTCACATCCAAGGTATTTCAGTGGCCCGAGATGAGTTTTGCACGTGTTTCTTAGCTACTCAGCAATAGAGCACCGAGGCAAGACCCAAATTGGAATTTAGGCCCAAAGGCGCTAGGAGGCAAGAAAGAGACAAGGAACTCTTCCTATTAGTCCTAGTAGTCACTTCCAAGGTGTTTCAGTGGCCCGAGATGACTTTTGCACGCGTTCCTTAGCGACTATGCAAAAGAGGACCCAGGTGAGACCCAAATTGGAATTTGGGCCCAAAGGCGCCAAGAGGGGAGAAAGAGACAGGGAACTCTTCTAATTAGTCCTAGCAGGAATTTCCAAGGTTTTTCATAGGCCCAAGATGAGTTTTGCATGTGTTCCTTAGCGACTATGCAAAATAGGACGCAGGCAACACCCAAATTGGAATTTGGGCCCAAAGGCACCAGGAGGCGAGAGAGAGACAGGGAACTCTTCCGATTAGTCCTAGCAGTCACTTCAAAGGTGTTTCAGTGGCCTGAGATGAGTTTTGCACGCGTTCCTTAGGGACTATGCAAAAGAGGACCCAGGTGAGACCCAAATTGGAATTTGGGCCCAAAGGCGCTAGCAGACGAGAGAGAGACAGGGAACTCTTCCAATTAGTCCTAGCAGTCATATCCATGGTGTTTCAGTGGCCCGAGATGAATTTTCTACGCGTTTCTTAGCAACTCAGCAAAACAGGACCCAGGCGAGACCCAAATTGGAATTTAGGCCCAAAGGCGCCACGAGAGAGAGAGATAGGGAATTCTTTCAATTAGTCCTAGAAGTCACATCCAAGGTATTTCAGTGGCCCGAGATGAGTTTTGCACGTGTTTCTTAGCTACTCAGCAATAGAGCACCGAGGCAAGACCCAAATTGGAATTTAGGCCCAAAGGCGCTAGGAGGCAAGAAAGAGACAAGGAACTCTTCCTATTAGTCCTAGTAGTCACTTCCAAGGTGTTTCAGTGGCCCGAGATGACTTTTGCACGCGTTCCTTAGCGACTATGCAAAAGAGGACCCAGGTGAGACCCAAATTGGAATTTGGGCCCAAAGGCGCCAAGAGGGGAGAAAGAGACAGGGAACTCTTATAATTAGTCCTAGCAGGAATTTCCAAGGTTTTTCATAGGCCCAAGATGAGTTTTGCATGTGTTCCTTAGCGACTATGCAAAATAGGACGCAGGCAACACCCAAATTGGAATTTGGGCCCAAAGGCACCAGGAGGCGAGAGAGAGACAGGGAACTCTTCCGATTAGTCCTAGCAGTCACTTCAAAGGTGTTTCAGTGGCCTGAGATGAGTTTTGCACGCGTTCCTTAGGGACTATGCAAAAGAGGACCCAGGTGAGACCCAAATTGGAATTTGGGCCCAAAGGCGCTAGCAGACGAGAGAGAGACAGGGAACTCTTCCAATTAGTCCTAGCAGTCATATCCATGGTGTTTCAGTGGCCCGAGATGAATTTTCTACGCGTTTCTTAGCAACTCAGCAAAACAGGACCCAGGCGAGACCCAAATTGGAATTTAGGCCCAAAGGCGCCACGAGAGAGAGAGATAGGGAATTCTTTCAATTAGTCCTAGAAGTCACATCCAAGGTATTTCAGTGGCCCGAGATGAGTTTTGCACGTGTTTCTTAGCTACTCAGCAATAGAGCACCGAGGCAAGACCCAAATTGGAATTTAGGCCCAAAGGCGCTAGGAGGCAAGAAAGAGACAAGGAACTCTTCCTATTAGTCCTAGTAGTCACTTCCAAGGTGTTTCAGTGGCCCGAGATGACTTTTGCACGCGTTCCTCAGCGACTATGCAAAAGAGGACCCAGGTGAGACCCAAATTGGAATTTGGGCCCAAAGGCGCCAAGAGGGGAGAAAGAGACAGGGAACTCTTATAATTAGTCCTAGCAGGAATTTCCAAGGTTTTTCATAGGCCCAAGATGAGTTTTGCATGTGTTCCTTAGCGACTATGCAAAATAGGACGCAGGCAACACCCAAATTGGAATTTGGGCCCAAAGGCACCAGGAGGCGAGAGAGAGACAGGGAACTCTTCCAATTAGTCCTAGCAGTCACTTCAAAGGTGTTTCAGTGGCCTGAGATGAGTTTTGCACGCGTTCCTTAGCAACTCAGCAAAAGACGACCAAGGCGAGACCAAAATAGGAATCTCACCCCAAAGGCGCTAGGAGGCGAGAGAAAGACAGGGAACTCTTCTAATTAATCCTAGCAGGAATTTTGAAAGTGTTTCAGTGGCCCGAGATGAGTTTTGCATGCGTTCCTTAGCGACTCAGCAAAAGAGGACCCAGCCGAGACCCAAATTGGAATTCGGGGCCAAAGGCGCTAGGAGGCGAGAGAGAGACATAGAACTCTTCCAATTAGTCCTATAAGTCACTTCCAAGGTGTTTCAGTGGCCCTAGGTGAGTTTTGCATGCTTTCTTTAGCAACTCAACAAAAGAGGACACAGCCGAGACCCAAATTTGAATTTGGGCCCAAAGGCGCCAAGAGGCAAGAGAGAGACGGGGAACTTTTCCTATTAGTCCTAGCAGTAACTTCCAAGGTGTTGCAGTGGCCCGAGGTGAGTTTTGCACGCGTTCCTTAGCGACTCAGTAAAAGTGGTCCCAGGCGAGACCCAAATTGGAATTTGGGCTCAAAGGCGGCGGGAGGCGAGAGAGAGGCAGGGAGCTCTTCCTATTAGTCCTAGCAGTCACTTCCAAGTTCTTTCAGTGGCCCGAGATTAGTTTTGCATGCGTTCGTTAGTGACTAAGCAAAAGAGGACCCAAGCGAGACCAATATTGGAATTTGGGCCCAAAGGTGTTTCAGTTGCCCGAGATGACTTTTACACGCGTTCGTTAGACCCAAATTGGAATTTGGGCCCAAACGCACCAGGAGGCGAGAGAGAGACAGGGAACTCTTCCAATTAGTCCTAGCAGTCACTTCGAAGGTATTTCAGTGACCCGAGATTAGTTTTGCACGCGTTCATTAGCAACTCAGCAAAAGAGGACCGAGGTGAGACCCAAATTGGAATTTGGGCCCAAAGGTGCCAAGAGGCGAGAGAGAGATAGAGAACTCTTCCTATTAGTCCTAGCAGTCACTTCCATGGTTATTCAGTGGCCCAAGATGAGTTTTGCATGCGTTCCTTAGCGACCTAGCAAAAGAGGACCTAGGCGAGAACCAAATTGGAATTCGGGCTTAAAGGCGGCAGGAGGCAAGAAGAGGCAGGGAGCTCCTCCTATTAGTACTAGCAGTCACTTCCATGGGGTTCATTGGCCCGAGATGAGCTTTGTACGCGTTCCCTAGCGACTAAGCAAATAAGGACGCAGGCGAGACCCAAATTGGAATTTGGGCCCAAAGGCACCAGGAGGCGAGAGAGAGACATGAAACCCTTCCAATTAGTCCTAGCAGTCACTTCCAAGGTGTTTAAGTGGCCTGAGATGAGTTTTGCACGTGTTCCTTAGCAACTCAGCAAAAGAGGACCCAAGCGAGACCCAAATTGGAATTTGGGTCCAAAGGCGCTAGGAGGCGAGAGAGAGACAGGAAACTCTTCAAATTACTCCCAGCAGTCACTTCGACAGTGTTTTAGTGGCCCGAGATGTGTTTTGCACGCATTCCTTAGCGACTACGCAAAAGAGGACCAAGGCGAGACCCAATTTGGAATTTGGGCCCACAAGCGCCAAGAGGCGAAAGAGAGACAGGGAACTCTTCGAATTACTCCCAGCAGTCACTTCGATAGTGTTTTAGTGGCTCGAGATGAGTTTTGCACGCATTCCTTAGCGACTAAGCAAAAGAGGACCAAGGCGAGACCCAATTTGGAATTTGGGCCCACAGGCGCCAAGAGGCGAGAGAGAGACAGGGAACTCTTCCTATTAGTCCTAGCAGTCACTTCCAAGGTGTTTCAGTTGCCCGAGATAAGTTTTGTACCCGTTCCTTAGCGACTAAGCAAAAGAGGACCCAAGCGAAACCTAAATTGGAATTAGGGTCCAAAGGCGCCAGGAGGCGAGAGAGAGAGAGGGAACTCTTCCTATTAGTCCTAGTAGTCACATCCAAGGTGTTTCAGTGGCCCGAGATGAGTTTTACACGCGTTCCTTAGCGACTAAGCAAAAGAGGACCCAGGTGAAACCTAAATTTGAATTAGGGCCCAAAGGCGCTAGGAGGCGAGAGAAAGACAGGGAACTCTTCCAATTAGTCCTAGAAGTCACTTCCAAGGTGTTTCAGTAGCTCCAAATGAGTTTTACACGCGTTCCTTAGCGACTAAGCAAAAGAAGACCCAGGTGATACCCAAATTAGAATTTGGGCCCAAAGGCGCCAAGAGGCGAGAGAGAGACAGAGAACTCTTCCTATTAGTCGTAGCAGCTGGTTATTCAGTGGCCCAAGATGAGTTTTGCACGCGTTCCTTAGCGACTAAGCGAAAGAGGACCCAGGCGAGACCCAATTTGGAATTCGGGCAGAAAGGCGCCATGAGGCGAGAGAGAGATCGGGAACTCTTCCTATTAGTCCTAGTAGTCACATCCAAGGTGTTTCAGTGGCCCGAGATGAGTTTTACACGCGTTCATTAGCGACTAAGCAAAAGAGGACCCAGGCAAAACCTAAATTTGAAATAGGGTTCAAAGGCGCCAGGAGGCGAGAGAGAGAGACAACGAACTCTTCCAATTAGTCCTAGGAGTCACATCCAAGGTGTTTCAGTAGCTCCAGAAGAGTTTTGCACGCGTTTCATAGTGATTAAGCAAAAGAAGACCTAGGTGAGTCCCAAAATTGGAATTTGGGCCCAAAGGCGGCAGGAGGCAAGAGAGAGACAGAGAACTCTTCCTAGTAGTCTTAGCAGTCACTTCCATGGTGTTTCAGTGGCCCGAGATGAGTTTTGAACGCAATCCTTAGCAACTTAGCAAAAGAGGACCCAGGCGAGACCCAAATTGGAATTTGGGCCCAAAGGTGCTAGGAGGCAAAAGAAAGACAGGGAAACGTTTCTATTAGTCCTAGTAGTCACTTCCAAGGTGTTTCAGTGGCTCGAGGTGTGTTTTGCACGCGTTCCTTAGCGACTCAGCAAAAGAGGACCCAGGCGATAACCAAATTGGAGTTAGGGCTCAAACGCGCCAGGAGGCGAGAGAGAGATAAGGAACTCTTCCTACTAGTCCTAGCAGTCACTTCCAAGGTATTTCAGTGGCCCAAGATGAGTTTTGCACGGGTTCCTTAAGGACTCAGCAAAAAGAACCCACGCGAGACCAAATTGGAATTTGGGCCCAACCGCGCCAGGAGGGGAGAGAGAGACAGGGAACTCTTCCTATTAGTCCTAGCAGTCTCTTCCAAGGTGTTTCAGTTGCCCGAGATGAGTTTTGTACCCAATCCTTAGCGACTAAGTAAAAGAGGACCCAGGCGAGACCCAAATTGGAATTTGGGTCCAAAGGCGCCAGGAGGCGAGAGAGAGATAAGGAACTCTTCCTACTAGTCCTAGCAGTCACATCCATGGTGTTTCAGAGGCCCCAGATGCGTTTTGCACGCATTCCTTAGCGACTAAGCAAAAGAGGACCTAGCCGTCACCCGATTTGGAATTTAGGCCCAAAGGAGCAAGGAGGCGAGAGAGAGACAGGGAACTCTTCCAATTAGTCCTAGCAGTCACTTCCAAGGAGTTTCAGTGGTCCGAGATGAGTTTTGCATGCGTTTCTTAGCAACTCAGCATAAGCGGACCCAGGCGAGACCCAAATTGGAATTTGGGCTCAAAGACGGCAGGAGGCAAGAGAGAGGCAGGGAGCTCTTCCTATTAGTCCTAGCAGTCACATCGAAGGTGTTTCAGTGGCCCGAAATGAGTTTTGCACGCGTTCCTTAGCGACTAAGCAAAAGAGGACCCAGGCGAGACCGAATTTCGAATTTGGGCCAAAAGGCGCTAGGAGGCAAGAGAGAGACAGGGAAGTCTTCCTATTACTCCTTGTAGTTACTTCCAAGGTGTTTCAAAGGCCCAAGGTGAGTTTTGCACGCGTTCCTTAGCGACTCAACAAAAGACGACCGACGCGAGACCCAAATTGGAATTTAGGCTCAAAGGCGGTAGGAAGCGAGAAAGCAGCAGGGAGTTCTTCCTATTAGTCCTAGCAGTCACTTGCAAGCTGTTTCAGTGGCCCGAGATGAGTTTTGCACGCGTTCTTTAGCGACTAAGCAAAAGAAGACGCAGGCAAAACCCAAATTGGAATTTTGGCCCAAAGACGCCAGGAGGCGAGAGAGGGACAAAGAGCTCTTCCTATTAGTCCTAGCAGTCACATCAAAGGTCTTTCAGTGGCCCAAGATGAGTTTTGCACGCGTTCCTTAGCGACTAAGCAAAAGAGGACCCAGGCGAGACCGAATTTCGAATTTGGGCCAAAAGGCGCTAGGAGGCAAGATAGAGACAGGGAACTCTTCCTATTAGTCCTTATAGTCACTTCTAAGGTGTTTCAAAGGCCCAAGGTGAGTTTTGCACGCGTTCCTTAGCGACTAAGCAAAAGAGGACCCAGGCGAGACCCAATTTGGAATTTTGGCCCAAAGTCGCCAGGAGGCGAGAGAGAGACAGGGAACTCTTCCTATTAGTCCTAGTAGTCTCTTCCAGGGTGTTTCAGGTTCCCGAGATGAGTTTTGTACCCGTTCCTTAGCGACTAAGCAAAAGAGGACCCAGGCAAGACCCAAATCGGAATTTGGGCCGAAAGGCGCTAGGAGGCGAGAGAGAGATAAGGAACTCTACCTATTAGTCATAGCAGTCACTTCCAAGGTGTCTCAGTGGACCAAGATGAGTTTTGCACGCATTCCTTAGCGACCCAGCAAAAGAGGACCCAGGCGAGACCCGAATTTGAATTTGGGCGCAAAGGCGTCATGAGGCGAGAGAGAGACAGGGAACGATTCCTATTAGTTCTAGCAGTGATTTCCAAGGTGTTTCAGTGGCCCGAGATGAGTTTTGCACGCGTTCCTTAGCGACTCAGCAAAAGAGGACCCAGGCGAGACCTATATTGGAATTTGGGCTCAAAGGCGGCAGGAGGCGAGAGAGAGATAGGGAGCTGTTCCTATTAGTCCTAGCAGTCACTTCGAAGGTGTTTCAGTGGCCCTAGATGAGTTTTGCACGCGTTCCTTAAGGACTCAGCAAAAGAGGACCCAAGCGAGACCCAAATTGGAATTTGGGCCCAAAGGCGCCAGGAGGCAAGAGAGAGACAGGGAACGATTCCTATTAGTCCTAGCAGTCACTTCCAACGTGTGTCAGTGGCCCGAGATGAGTTTTGCACGCGTTCCATAGCGACTCAGCAAAGAAGGACCGAGCTAAAACCCATATTGGAATTTGTTCTCACAGGCTGCAGCAGGCGAGAGAGAGACCGGGAGCTCTTCCCATTAGTCCTAGCTGTCACTTCTAAGTTGTTTCAGTGGCTCGAGATGAGTTTTGCACGTGTTCCTTAGCAACTCAGCATAAGCGGACCCAGGCGAGACCCAAATTGCAATTTGGGCCCAAAGGCGCCAAGAAGCGAGAGAGAGACAGGGAAGTCTTCCTATTAGTCCTTGTAGTTACTTCCAAGGTGTTTCAAAGGCCCAAGGTGAGTTTTGCACGCGTTCCTTAGCAACTCAACAAAAGACGACCGACGCGAGACCCAAATTAGAATTTAGGCTCAAAGGTGGTAGGAAGCGAGAAAGAGGCAGGGAGCTCTTCCTATTAGTCCTAGCAGTCACTTGCAAGTTGTTTCAGTGGCCCGAGATGAGTTTTGCACGCGTTCCTTAGCGACTAAGCAAAAGAGGATCCATGTGAAATCCAAATTAGAATTTGGGACCAAAGACGCCAGGAGGCGAGAAAGTGACAAAGACCTCTTCCTGTTAGTCCTAGCAGTCACTTCCAAGCTGTTTCAGTGGCCCGTGATGAGTTCTGCAGGAGTTCCTTAGCGACTAAGCAAAAGAGGACCCAGGCGAGACCCAAATTGGAATTTGGGCTCAAAGGCGGCAGGAGGCGAGAGAGAGATAGGGAGCTCTTCCTATTAGTCCTAGCTGTCACTTCCAATGTGTTTCTGTTGCCCGAGATGTGTTTTGCACCTGTTCCTTAGCGACTAAGCAAAAGAGGACCCAGGCGAGACCCAAATTGAAATTTCGGCCCAAAGGCACCAGCAGGCGAGAGAGAGACAGGGAACACTTCCTATTAGTCCTAGTAGTCAAATCCAAGGTGTTTCAGTGGCCCGAGATGAGTTTTATGCACGTTCCTTAGCGACTAAGCAAAAGAAAACCCAGGCGAGACCCAAATTGGAATTTGGGCCCAATGGTGCCAGGAGGCGAGAGAGACACAAAACTTTTTCTATTAGTCCTAGCAGTGACTTCTAAGGTGTTATAGTGGCCCGAGATGAGTTTTGCACGCGTTCCTTAGCAACTCAACAAAAGAGGACCTAGGCGAGACCCCAATTGGAATTTAGGCGCAAAGGCACCAGGAGGCAAGAGAGAGACAGGGACCTTTTCCTATTAGTCCTAGCAGTGACTTCCAAGGTGTTTCAGTGGCCCTAGGTGAGTTTTGCACGCGTTCCATAGCGACTAAGCAAAAGAGGACCCAGGCGAGACCCAAATTTGAATTTGGGTTCAAAGGTGCCAGGAGGCGAGAGAGAGGCAAGGAGTTCTTCCTATTAGTCGTAGCAGTCACTTCAAAGGTGTTTCAGTGGCCCAGGATGAGTTTTCCACACGTTCCTTAGCAACTAAGCAAAAGAGGACCCAGGCGAGACCCAAATTGGAATTTGGGCCCAAAGGCGCCAGGAGGCGAGAAAGAGACAGGGAACACTTCCGATTAGTCCTAGTAGTCACATCCAAGGTGTTTCAATGGCCCGAGATAAATTTTGCACGCGTTCCTTAGCGACTAAGGAAAAAAAGAACCCAGGCGAAACCCAAATTGGAATTAGGGCCTAATGGCGCCAGGAGGCGAGAGATATGCAGGGAACACTTCCAATTAGTCCTAGCAGTCACTTCCAAGGTGTTTAAGTGGCTCGAGATGAGTTTTGCACGCGTTCCTTAGCGACTCAGCAAAAGAAGACCCAGGTGAGACCCAAATTGGAATTTGGACCCAACGGCGCCAGGAGCGAGAGAGAGACAGGGAACTCTTCCTATTAGTCCTAGCAGCCACTTCCAAGGTGTTTCAGTGGCCCGAGATGAGTTTTGCACGCGTTCCTTAGTGACTCAGCAAAAGGGGACCCAGGCAAGACCAAAATTGGAATTTAGGCCCAAGGGCGCCAAGAGGCGAGAGAGAGACAGCGAACTCTTCCAATTAGGCCTAGCAGTCACTTCTAAGGTGTTATAGAGGCCCGAGATGAGTTTTGCACGCATTCCTTAGGAACTCAGCAAAAGAGGACCCAGGCGAGACCCAAATTGGAATTTGGGCCCAAAGGCGCCAAGAGGAAAGAGAGAGACAGCGAACTCTTCCTATTAGTCCTAGCAGTTACTTCTAAGGTGTTACAGTGGCCCGAGATGAGTTTTGCACGCGTTCCTTAGCAACTGAGCAAAAGAGGACCTATACGAGACCCAAATTGGAATTTGGGCCCAATGGCGCCAGGAGGCAAGAGAGAGATAGGGAACTCTTCCTATTAGTCCTAGCAGTTACTTCTAAGGTGTTACAGTGGCCCGAGATGAGTTTTGCACGCGTTCCTTAACAACTGAGCAAAAGAGGACCTATACGAGACCCAAATTGGAATTTGGGCCCAAAGGCACCAGGAGGCAAGAGAGAGTTAGGGAACTCTTCCTGTTAGTCCTAGCAGTCACTTCGAAGGCGTTTCAGTGGCCCGAGATGTGTTTTGCACCCGTTCCTTAGCGACTAAGCAAAAGAGGACCCACGCGAGACCCAAATTGGAATTTGGGCCCAATGGCGCCAGGAGGCGAGAGAGAGACACGGAACTCTACCAATTAGTCGTAGTAGTCACTTCCAAGGTTTTTCAGTGGCCCGAGATGAGTTTTGCACACGTTCCTTACCGACTATGCATAAAAGGACCCAGGTGAGACCCAATTTGGAATTTAGGCTCAAAGGCGGCAGGAGGCGAGAGAGAGACAAGGAGCTCTTCCTATTGCAGTCACTTCGAAGGTGTTTAAGTGGCCCAAGATGAGTTTTGCACGTATTCCTAAGCAACTCAGCTAAAGAGGACCCAGGTGACACCCAAATTTGAATTTGGGCCCAAATGCGCCAGGAGGGAAAAGAGAGATAGGGAACTCTTCGTATTAGTCCTAGCAGTCACTTCCAAGGTGTTTCAGTGGCCCGAGATGAGTTTTGCACGCGTTCCTTAGTGACTAAGCAAAAGAGGAGCCTGGTGAGACCCAAATTGGAATTTGGGCCCAAAGCCACCAGGAGGCAAAGGAGAGATAGGCAACTTTTCCTATTAGTCCTAGCAGTCACTTCTAAGGTGTTTCAGTAGCCCGAGATGAGTTTTACACGCGTTCCTTAGCGACTAAGCAAAAGAGGACCCAGGTGACACCCAAATTTGAATTTGGGCCCAAAGGCGCCAGGAGGCAAGAGAGAGATAGGGAGCTCTTCCTATTAGTCCTAGCAGCCACTTCCAAGGTGTTTCAGTGGCCCGAGATGAGTTTTGCACGCGTTCCTTAGTGACTCAGTAAAAGGGGACCCAGGCAAGACCAAAATTGGAATTTAGGCCCAAGGGCGCCAAGAGGCGAGAGAGAGACAGCGAACTCTTCCAATTAGGCCTAGCAGTCACTTCTAAGGTGTTATAGAGGCCCGAGATGAGTTTTGCACGCATTCCTTAGGAACTCAGCAAAAGAGGACCCAGGCGAGACCCAAATTGGAATTTGGGCCCAAAGGCACCAAGAGGAAAGAGAGAGACAGCGAACTCTTCCTATTAGTCCTAGCAGTTACTTCTAAGGTGTTACAGTGGCCCGAGATGAGTTTTGCACGCGTTCCTTAGCAACTGAGCAAAAGAGGACCTATACGAGACCCAAATTGGAATTTGGGCCCAAAGGCACCAGGAGGCAAGAGAGAGATAGGGAACTCTTCCTATTAAGTCCTAGTAGTCACTTCCAAGGTGTTTCAGTAGCCCGAGATGAGTTTTGCATGCGTTCCTTAGCGACTAAGCAAAAGAGGAGCCTGGTGAGACCCAAATTGGAATTTGGGCCCAAAGCCACCAGGAGGCAAAGGAGAGATAGGCAACTTTTCCTATTAGTCCTAGCAGTCACTTCTAAGGTGTTTCAGTAGCCCGAGATAAGTTTTGCACGCGTTCCTTAGCGACTAAGCAAAAGAGGACCCAGGTGACACCCAAATTTGAATTTGGGCCCAAAGGCGCCAGGAGGCAAGAGAGAGATAGGGAGCTCTTCGTATTAGTCCTAGCAGTCACTTCCAAGGTGTTTCAGTGGCCCGAGACGAGTTTTGCACGTGTTCCTTAGCGACTAGGCAAAAGAGGACCCAGGTGAGACCCAAATTGGAATTTGGGCCCAAGGGCACCAGGAGGCGAGAAAAAGACAGGGAACTCTTCCTATTAGTCCTAGCAGTCACTTCTAAGGTGTTTCAGTGGCCCGAGATGCGTTTTGGACGAGTTCCTTAGCGACTCAGCAAAAGTGAAACCAGGTGAGACCCAAATTGGAATTTCGGCCAAAAGGGGTAAGGAGGCGAGAGAGAGACAGGGAAGTCTTCCTATTAGTCCTATCACACCCTTTCAACATGTTTCAGTGGCCTGAGGTGAGTTTTGCATGCGTTCCTTAGCGACACAGTGAAAGTGGACCTAGGCGAGACCCAAATTAGAAATTGGGCCGAAAGGCACCAGGAGCCAAGAGAGAGACAGGGAACTCTTCCTATAGTCCTAGCAGCCACTTCCAAGGAGTTTCAATCGCCCGAGATGAGTTTTGCACGCGTTACTTAGCGACTAAGCAAAAGAGGACCCAGGCAAGACCCAAATTGGAATTATGGCCCAAAGGCACGAGGAGGCGCGAGAGAGACAGGGAACTCTTCCTATTAGTCCTAGTAGTCACTTTTACGGTGTTTCAGTTGCCTGAGATGAGTTTTGCACGCGTTCCTTAGCGACTCAGTAAAAGAGGACCCAGGTGAGACCCAAATTGGAATTTGGGCCCAAGGGCACCAGGAGGCGAGAAAAAGACAGGGAACTCTTCCTATTAGTCCTAGCAGTCACTTCTAAGGTGTTTCAGTGGCCCGAGATGAGTTTTGCACGAGTTCCTTAGCGACTCAGCAAAAGTGAAACCAGGTGAGACCCAAATTGGAATTTCGGCCAAAAGGGGTAAGGAGGCGAGAGAGAGACAGGGAAGTCTTCCTATTAGTCCTATCAGCCCCTTCCAACATGTTTCAGTGGCCTGAGGTGAGTTTTGCACGCGTTCCTTAGCGACACAGTGAAAGTGGACCTAGGCGAGACCCAAATTAGAAATTGGGCCAAAAGGCACCAGGAGCCAAGAGAGAGACAGGGAACTCTTCCTATAGTCCTAGCAGCCACTTCCAAGGAGTTTCAGTCGCCCGAGATGAGTTTTGCACGCGTTACTTAGCGACTAAGCAAAAGAGGACCCAGGCAAGACCCAAATTGGAATTATGGCCCAAAGGCACGAGGAGGCGCGAGAGAGACAGGGAACTCTTCCTATTAGTCCTAGTAGTCACTTTTAAGGTGTTTCAGTTGCCTGAGATGAGTTTTGCACGCGTTCCTTAGCGACTCAGTAAAAGAGGACCAGGCGAGACCCAAATTGGAATTTGAGCACAAAGGCGCCAGGAGGCGAGAGAGAGATAGGGAACTCTTCCTATTAGTCCTAGCAGTCACTTCCATGGTATTTCATGGGCTCGGGATGACTTTTGCACGCGTCCCTTAGCGACTCAGCAAAAGAGGTCCTAGGCGAGACTCAAATTGGAATTTGGGCACAAAGATGCTAGGAGGCGAGAGAGAGACAGAGACCTCTTCCAATTAGTCCTAGCAGTCACTTCCAAGGTGTTTCAGTGGCCCGACATGAGTTTTGCATGCGTTCCTTAGCGTCTCAACAAAAAAGGACTGAGGCAAGACCAAAATTTGAATTTAGGCGTAAAGGCACCAGGAGGCGAGAGAGAGATAGGGAACTCTTCCTTTTAGTGCTAGGAGTCACTTCCAACGTGATTAAGTGGCCCTAGATGACTTTTGCACGCGTTCCTTAGCGACTCAGGAAAAGAGGACTTATGGGAGACACAAATTGGAATTTGACCCAAAGGCGCCAGGAGGCGAGAGAGAGACAGGGAGTTCTTCCTATTACTCCTAGCAGTTACTTCGAAGGTGTTTCAGTGGCCCGAGATGAGTTATGCACGCGTTCCTGAGCAACTCAGCAAAAGAGACCCAGGCGAGAGCCCAATTGGAATTCGGGCCCAAAGGCGCCAGGAGGCGAGAGAGAGACAGAGAACTCTTCCTTTTAGTCTTAGCAGTCACTTCCAAGGTGCTTCAGTGGCTCGAGATGAGTTTTGCACGCGTTCCTTAGCGACACAGCAAAAGAGGACCTATGCGAGACCCAAAATGGAATTTGACCCAAACGCGCCAGGAGGCGAGAGAAAGACAGGGAACTCTTCCTATTAGTCCTAGCAGTCACTTCCGAGGTGTTTCAGTGGCCCGAGATGAGTTTTGCACGCGTTCCTTAGCGAATCAGCAAAAGAGGAGCCAGGCGAGACCCAAATTGGAATTTGGGTCCAAAGGCGCCAAGAGGCGAGAGACAGACAGGGAACTCTTCCTTTTAGTCCTAGTAGTCACTGCCAAGGTGTTGTAGTGGCCCGACATGAGTTTTGCACGCGTTCCTTAGCGTCTCAGCAGAAGTGGACCCAAGCGAAACCCAACTTCGAATTTGGGCCCAAAGGCGCCAGGAGGCTAATTGGAGTCACCTCCAAGGTGTTTAAGTGGCCCGAGAAAAGTTTTACACGCATTCCTTAGCGACTAAGTAAAAGAGGACCCAGGCGAAACCCAAATTGGAATTTCGGCCTAAAGGCGCAAGGAGGCGAGAGAGAGACAGGGAAGTCTTCCTATTAGTCCTAGCAGCCACTTCCAAGGTGTTTCAGTGGCAGGTGAGTTTTGCACGCGTTTCTTAGCGATTAAGCAAAAGAGGACCAAGGCAAGACCAAAATTGGAATTTGGGCCCAATGGCGCCAGGAGGCGAGAGAGAGACAGGGAACTCTTCCAATTAGTCCGAGCAGTCACTTCCATGGTGTTTCATAGGATCGAGATGAGTTTTGCACATGTTCCTTAGCGACTTACCAAAAGAGGACCAAGTCGAGACCCAAATTGCAATTTGGGCCCAAAGGCGCCAGGAGACGAGAGAAAGACCGGTAACTCTTCCTTTTAGTCCTAGCAATCACATCCAAGGTGCTTTGCACGCGTTCCTTAGCGACTCTGCAAAAGAGCACCTACACGAGACCCAAATTGGAATTTGACCCAAACGCGCAAGGAGGCGAGAGAGAGACAGGGAACTCTTCCTATTAGTCCTAGCAGTCACTTCCAAGGTGTTTCAGTGGCCCGAGATGAGCTTTGCACGGTTCCTTAGCGTCTTAGCAAAAGAGGACCCAGGCAAAACCCAACTTCGAATATGGGCGCAAGGACGCCAAGAGGCGAGAGAGAGACAGCGAACTCTTCCTTTTAGTGCTAGCAGTCACTTCCAAGGTGTTTCAGCGGCCCTACATGAGTTTTGAACGCGTTCCTTAGCGTCTTAGCGAAAGAGCACCCAGGCGAGACCCAAATTGGAATTTAGGCCTAAAGGCGCCAGGAGGCGAGAGAAAGACAGGAAACTCTTCCTATTAGTCCTAGCGGTCACTTCCAAGGTGTTTCAGTGGCCCGACATGAGTTTTGCACGCGTTCCTTAGCGTCTTAGCAAAAGAGGACCCAGGCAAGACCAAAATTGGAATTTCGGCCTAAAGGCACGAGTAGGCGCAAGAAAGACAGGGAACTCTTCCTATTAGTCCTAGTAGTCATTTCCAAGGTGTTTCAGTGGCCCGAGATGAGTTTTGCATGCGTTCCTTAGCGACTCAGTAAAAGAGCACCCAGGCGAGACCCAAATTGGAATTTGGGACCAAAGACGCCAGGAGGCGAGAGAAAGACAGGGACCTCTTCCTAGTAGTCCTAGCAGTCACTTCCAAGGTGTTTCAGTGGCCCGAGATGAGTTTTGCACGGGTTCGTTAGAGGCGAAGCGACAGTGGACCTAGGTGAGACCCAAATTAGAATTTGGGCCCAAAGGCACAAGGAGGAGCGAGAGAGACGGGGAACTCTTCCTTTTAGTCCTAGCAGTCACTTCCAAGTTGCTTCAGTGGCCCGAGATGACTTTTGCACGTGTTCCTTAGCGACTCAGCAAAAGAGGACCTAGGTGAGACCCAAATTGGAATGTGGGCCAAACGCGCCAGGAGACGAGAGACAGATAGGGAACTCTTCCCATTACTCCTAGCAGTCACTTCCAAGGTGTTTCAGTGGCCCTACATGAGTTTTCCACGCGTTCCTTAGCGGCTCAGCAAAAGGGGACCTATGCGAAACGAAAATTGGAATTTTACCCAAAGGCGCCAAGAGCCGATAAAGAGACAGGGAACTCTTCTTATTAGTCCTAGCAGCCACTTCCAAGGTGTTTCAGTGGCCCAAGGTGAGTTTTGCACCCGTTCCTTAGCTATTCTGCAAAAGAGGACCCAGGCGAGACCCAAATTAGAATTTAGACCCAATGGCGCTAGGAGGCAAGAGAGAGACAGGGAACTCTTCCAATTAGTCTTAGCAGTCACTTCCAAGGTGTTTCATGGGCTCGAGATGTGTTTTGTACACGTTTCTTAGCGACTCAGCAAAAGAGGACCAAGGTGAGCCCAAATTAGAAATTAGGCCGAAAGGCACTAGGAGGCAAGAGAGAGACAGGGAACTCTTCCTATAGTCCTAGCAGCCACTTCCAAGGAGTTTCAGTTGCCCGAGATGAGTTTTGCACGCGTTCCTTAGCGACTAAGTAAAAGAGGACCAGGCGAGACCCCAATTGGAATTCGGGCCCAAAGGCGCCAGGAGGCGAGAGAGAGACAGAGAACTCTTCCTTTTAGTCTTAGCAGTCACTTCCAAGGTGCTTCAGTGGCTCGAGATGAGTTTTGCACGCGTTCCTTAGCGACACAGCAAAAGAGGACCTATGCGAGACCCAAGTTGGAATTTGACCCAAAGTCGCCAGGAGGTGAGAGGGAGATAGCGAAGTCTTCCTATTAGTCCTAGCAATCACTCCCAAGGTGTTTCATGGGCTCGAGTTGAGTTTTGCACACGTTCCTTAGCGACTCAGCAAAAGAGGACCAGGGCGAGACCCAAATTAGAAATTGGGCCCAAAGGCGCCAAGAGGCAAGAGAGAGACAGGGAACTCTTCCTATTGGTCCTAGCAGTCACTTCCAAGCGTTTTCAGTGGCCCGAGATGAGTTTTGCCCGCGTTCATTAGCGGCGAAGCGACAGAGGACCCAAGCGAAAGCCAAATTAGAATGTGGGCCCAAAGGCACGAGGAGGAGCGAGAGAGACTGAGAACTCTTCCTATTAGTCCTAGCAATCACTTCCAAGGTGTTTCAGTGGCCCGAGATGAGTTTTGCAAGCGTTCCTTAGCGACTCAGTAAAAGAGAGCCCAGGCGAGACCCAAATTGAAATTTGGGCCCAAAGGCGCCAGGAGGCGAGAGAGAGAAAGGGAACTCTTCCTATTAGTCCTAGCAGTCACTTCCAAGGTGTTTCAATGGCTCGACATGGGTTTTGCACGCGTTCCTTAGCGTCTTAGCAAAAGAGGACCCAGGCCAGACCTAAATTAGAATTTGGGCCCAAAGGTGCCAGGAGGTGAGAGAAAGACATGGAACTCTTCCTTTGAGTCCTAGCAGTCACTTGCAAGGTGCTTCAGTGGCCCGAGATGAGTTTTGCAAGCGTTCCTTAGCGACTCAGTAAAAGAGAGCCCAGGCGAGACCCAAATTGAAATTTGGGCCCAAAGGCGCCAGGAGGCGAGAGAGAGAAAGGGAACTCTTCCTATTAGTCCTAGCAGTCACTTCCAAGGTGTTTCAATGGCTCGACATGGGTTTTGCACGCGTTCCTTAGCGTCTTAGCAAAAGAGGACCCAGGCCAGACCTAAATTAGAATTTGGGCCCAAAGGTGCCAGGAGGTGAGAGAAAGACATGGAACTCTTCCTTTGAGTCCTAGCAGTCACTTGCAAGGTGCTTCAGTGGCCCGAGATGACTTTTGCACGCGTCCCTTAGCGACTCAGCAAAAGAGGACCTAGGTGAGACCCAAATTGGAATGTGGGCCAAACGCGCCAGTAGACGAGAGACAGATAGGGAACTCTTCCCATTACTCCTAGCAGTCACTTCCAAGGTGTTTCAGTGGCCCTACATGAGTTTTCCACGCGTTCCTTAGCGGCTCAGCAAAAGGGGACCTATGCGAAACGAAAATTGGAATTTTACCCAAAGGCGCCAAGAGCCGATAAAGAGACAGGGAACTCTTCTTATTAGTCCTAGCAGCCACTTCCAAGGTGTTTCAGTGGCCCAAGGTGAGTTTTGCACCCGTTCCTTAGCTATTCTGCAAAAGAGGACCCAGGCGAGACCCAAATTAGAATTTAGACCCAATGGCGCTAGGAGGCAAGAGAGAGACAGGGAACTCTTCCAATTAGTCCTAGCAGTCACTTCCAAGGTGTTTCATGGGCTCGAGATGTGTTTTGCACACGTTCCTTAGTGACTCAGCAAAAGAGGACCAAGGTGAGACCCAAATTAGAAATTGGGCCGAAAGGCACCAGGAGGCAAGAGAGAGACAGGGAACTCTTCCTATAGTCCTAGCAGCCACTTCCAAGGAGTTTCAGTCGCCCAAGATGAGTTTTGCACGCGTTCCTTAGCGACTAAGCAAAAGAGGACCCAGGCGAGACCCAAATTGGAATTATGGCCCAAAGGCACGAGGAGGCGTGAGAGAGACAGGGAACTCTTCCTATTAGTCCTAGTAGTCACTTTTAAGGTGTTTCAGTGGCCCGAGATGAGTTTTGCACGCGTTCCTTAACGACTCAGTAAAAGAGGACCAGGCGAGACCCAAATTGGAATTTGGGCACAAAGACGCTAGGAGGCGAGAGAGAGACAGGGACCTCTTCCTATTTTTCCTAGCAGTCACTTCCAAGGTGTTTCAGTGGCCCGACATGAGTTTTGCATGCGTTCCTTAGCGTCTCAACAAAAAAGGACTGAGGCGAGACCCAAATTGGAATTTGGGCGCAAAGGCACGAGGAGGAGCGAGAGAGATAGGGAACTCTTCCTATTAGTCCTAGCAGTCACTTCCAAGGTGTTTCAGTGGCCCGAGATGACTTTTGCACGCGTCCCTTAGCGACTCAGGAAAAGAGCTGGAAGGGGAGAAGGTGGTGAGAAAGTCTTCTTTTGAGCCCTTGGAGTGATATTCAAGTAGTTTCAGTGGCTTGAGATGAGTTTCGTACTTCTACCTTTGCCGGTAAGCAAAAGGGGACCAAAAGAGACCAAAACTGGGTCTAAAGGTGCCAAAAAGTGCCAGAAGGGGAGAAGGTGGTGACAAAGCCTTCCTTTGAGTCCTAGGAGTGATATTCAAAGAGTTTCAGTGGCCTAAAACGAGTTTCGAATGTCTTTATTTACAGTCAGCAAAAGGGGACCAAAAGAGACCAAAACTGAAACATCGGTCCAAAGGCGCTAGAAAGTGCCAGAAGGGGAGAAGATGGTGAGAAAACCTTCCTTTGAGTCCTAGGAGTGATATTCAAAGAGTTTTAGAGGCCTAAGCCTAGTTTCGCACGTCTTCCTTTGCCGATAAGGAAAAGGGGACCAAAAGATACCAAAACTGGAACTTGGGTCGAAAGGCCCCAGAATGTGCCAGAAGTAGAGAAGGTGGTGAGAAGTTCTTCCTTTGCACCCTAGGATTGATATTCAAGGAGTTTCAGTGGCCTAAAATGAGTTTCGCATGTCTTTATTCACAGTCAGCAAAAGGGGACCAAAAGAGACCAAAACTGAAACTTCGGTCCAAAGGCGCTAGAAAGTGCCAGAAGGGGAGAAGATGGTGAGAAAGCCTTCCTTTGAGTGCTTGGAGTGATATTCAAGGAGTTTCAAGGGCCTGAGATGAGTTTCGCACGTCTTCCTTTGCCGGTAAGCAAAAGGGGACCAAAAGAGACGAAAACTTGAACTTAGGTCAAAAGGCGCCAGAAAGTGCCAGAAGGGGAGAAGGTGGTGAGAAAAGCTTCCTTTGTGTCCTTGGAGCGATATCCAAGGAGTTTCAGCGGCCTAAGATGAGTTTCGTACTTCTACCTTTGCCGGTAAGCAAAAGGGGACCAAAAGTGACCAAAACTGGGTCCAAAGGCGCTAGAAAGTGCCAGTAAGGGAGAAGGTGGTGAGAAAGTCTTCTTTTGAGTCATTGGACTGATATTCAAGGAGTTTCAGTGGCCTGAGAAGAGTTTCCCACGTCTTCCTTTGCTGGTAAGCAAAACAAGACCGAAAGAGACCAAAACTGGAACTTGCATCCAAAGACACCAAAAAGTGCCAGAAGGGGAGAAGGTGGTGAGAAAGTCTTCTTTTGAGCCCTTGGAGTGATATTCAAGTAGTTTCATTGGCCTGAGATGAGTTTCATAGTTCTACCTTTGCCGGTAAGCAAAAGGGGACCAAAAGTGACCAAAACTGGGTCCAAAGGCGCCAGAAAGTGCTAGAAAGGGAGAAGGTGGTGAGAAAGTCTTCTTTTGAGTCCTTGGACTGATATTCAAGGAGTTTCTGTGGCCTGAGAAGAGTTTCGCACGTCTTCCTTTGCTGGTAAGCAAAAGATGACCGAAAGAGACCAAAACTAGAACTTGGGTCCAAAGACACCAGAAAGTGCCAGAAGGGGAGAAGGTGGTGAGAAAGTCTTCTTTTCAGTTCTTGGAGCGATATTCAAGGAGTTTCAGCAACCTAAGATGAGTTTCGTACTTCTACCTTTGCCGGTAAGCAAAAGGGGACCAAAAGAGACCAAAACTGGTTCTAAAGGCGCCAAAAAGTGCCAGAAGGGGAGAAGGTGGTGACAAAGCCTTCCATTGAGTCCTAGGAGTGATATTCAAAGAGTTTCAGAGGCCTAAGCCTAGTTTCGCACGTCTTCCTTTGCCGGTAAGGAAAAGGGGACCAAAAGATACCAAAACTGGAACTTGGGTCGAAAGGCGCCAGAATGTGCCAGAAGTAGAGAAGGTGGTGAGAAATCCTTCCTTTGCACCCTAGGAGTGATATTCACGGAGTTTCAGTGGCCTGAAACGAGTTTCGCATGTCTTTATTTACAGTCAGCAAAAGGGGACCAAAGAGACCAAAACTGAAAATTTGGTCCAAAGGCCCTAGAAAGTACCAGAAGGGGAGAAGATGGTGAGAAAGCCTTCCTTTGAGTGCTTGGAGTGATATTCAAGAAGTTTCAGTAGCCTGAGAGGAGTTTCGAACGTCTCCCTTTGCCAGTAAGCAAAGGGGGACCAAAAGAGACAAAAACTGGAGCTTGGGTCCAAAGGCGCCAGAAAGTGCCAGAATGCGAGAAGGTGGTGAGAAAGCCTTCCTTTGAGTCCTAGGAGTGATATTCAAGGAGTGTCGGTGGCCTGAGAGCAGTTTCACACAGCTTCTTTTGTTTGTAAGCAAAGGGGGACCAAAAGTGGCCAAAACAGGAACTTGGATCCAAAGGCGCCAGAACGTGCCAGAAGGGGAAAAGGTGGTGAGAATGCCTTCCTTTGAGTCCCAGGACTGATATTAAAGGAGTTTTAGTGGCCTGAGACGAGTTTCGGACGTCTTCCTTTGCCAGTAAGCAAAAGAAGACCGAAAGAGAGCAAAACTGGAACTTGGGTCCAAAGACACCAGAAAGTGCCAGAAGGGGAGAAGGTGGTGAGAAACTCTTCTTTTGAGTTCATGGAGCGATATTCAAGGAATTTCAGTGGCCTGAGATGAGTTTCGTACTTCTACCTTTGGCGGTAAGTAAAAAGGGGACCAAAAGTGACCAAAACTGGGTCCAAAGGCGCCAGAACGTGCCAGTAAGGGAGAAGGTGGTGAGAAAGTCTTCTTTTGAGTCCTTGGACTGATATTCAAGGAGTTTCAGTGGACTGAGAAGAGTTTCGCACGTCTTCCTTTGCCGGTAAGGAAAAGGGGACCAAAAGATACCAAAACTGGAACTTGGGTCGAAAGGCGCCAGAATGTGCCAGAAGTAGAGAAGGTGGTGAGAGATCCTTCCTTTGCACCCTAGGAGTGATATTCAAGGAGTTTCAGTGGCCTAAGACGAGTTTCGCATGTCTTTATTTACAGTCAGCAAAAGGGGACCAAAAGAGACCAAAACTGAAACTTCGGTCCACAGGCGCTATAAAGTGCCAGAAGGGGAGAAGATGGTGAGAAAGCCTTCCTTTGAGTGCTTGGAGTGATATTCAAGGAGTTTCAGTGGCCTGAGATGAGTTTTGTACATCTACCATTGCCGAGAAGCAAAAGGGGACCAAAAGAGACCAAAATTGGAACTTAGGTCCAAAGGCGCCAGAACGTGCTAGAAGGGTAAAAGGTGGTGAAAAAGCCTTCCTTTGAGTCCTAGAAGTGATATTCAAGGAGTTTCAATGGCCTGACATGAGTTTCAGTTTTGGTCTCCTTTTGCTTACCGGCAAAGGAAGACACGCGAAACTCATCTCAGGCCACTGAAACTCCTTGAATATCACTCCAAGGACTCAAAGGAATGCTTTGACACCATCTTCTCCCCTTCTGGCACGTTTTAGCGCCTTTGGACCCAAGGTTCAGTTTTGGTCTCTTTTGGTCTCCTTTTGCTTACCGGCAATGGTAGACATACAAAACTCGTCTAAGGCCACGTAAACTCCTTGAATATCACTCCAGGGATTGAAAGGAAGGCTTTCTCACCACCTTCTCCCCTTCTGGCACTTTCTGGCGCCTTTGGACCCAGTTTTGGTCACTTTTGGTCTCCTTTTGCTTACCGGCAAAGGAAGACATGCGAAACTCCTCTCAGTCCACTGACGCTCTTTGAATACCACTCCTAGGACTCAAACGAAGGCTTTCTCACCACCATCTCCCCTACTGGCACTTTCTGGCGCCTTTGGACCCAGTTTTGGTCACTTTTGGTCTCCTTTTGCTTACCGGCAAAGGAAGACACGCGAAACTCATCTCAGGCCACTGAAACTCCTTGAATATCACTCCAAGGACTCAAAGGAATGCTTTCTCACCATCTTCTCCCCTTCTTGCACGTTCTGGCGCCTTTGGACCCACGGTCCAGTTTTGGTCTCTTTTGGTCCCTTTTTGCTTACCGGCAATGCTAGACATACAAAACTCGTCTCAGGCCACTGAAACTCCTTGAATATCACACCAAGGATTCAAAGGAAGGCTTTCTCACCACCTTCTCCCCTTCTGGCACTTTCTGGCGCCTTTGGACCCAGTTTTGGTCTCTTTTGGTCCCCTTTTGCTTACCGGGAAAGGAAGACATCCGAAACTCGTCTCAAACCATTGAAACTCCTTGAATATCACTCCAAGGACACGAAGGAAGGCTTTCTCACCACCGAGCTTCTGGAACTTTCTGGCGCCTTTGGACCCAAGTTCCATTTTTTGTCTCTTTTGGTCCCCCTTTGCTTACCAGCACAGGAAGACGTGCGAAACTCGTCTCAGGCCATTGAAACTCCTTGAATATCACTTCTAGGACTCAAAGGAAGGCTTTTTCACCACCTTTTCCCCTTCTAGCATGTCCTGGCGCCTCTGGACCCAAGTTCCAATTTTGGTCTCTCTTGGTCCCCTTTTGCTTACCGGCAATGGTAGACGTACAAAACTCATCTCAGGCCACTGAAACTCCTTGAATATTACTCCAAGTACTCAAATGAAGGCTTTCTCACGACCTTCTCCCCTTCTGGCACTTTCTGGTGCCTTTGGACCCAGTTTTGGTCACTTTTGGTCTCCTTTTGCTTACCGGCAAAGGAAGACACGTGAAACTCATCTCAAGCCACTGAAACTCCTTGAATATCACTCCAAGGACTCAAAGGAATGTTTTCTCACCACCGAGCTTCTGGAACTTTCTGGCGCCTTTGGACCCAAGTTCCAGTTTTTGTCTCTTTTGGTCCCCCTTTGCTTACCAGCAAAGGAAGTCGTGCGACACTCGTCTCAGGCCATTGAAACTCCTTGAATATCACTTCTAGGACTCAAAGGAAGGCTTTTTCACCACCTTTTCCCCTTCTAGCACGTTCTGGCGCCTCTGGACCCAAGTTCCAATTTTGGTCTCTCTTGGTCTCCTTTTGCTTACCGGCAATGGTAGACGTACAAAACTCATCTCAGGCCACTGAAACTCTTTGAATATTACTCCAAGGACTCAAATGAAGGCTTTCTCACGACCTTCTCCCCTTCTGGCACTTTCTGGTGCCTTTGGACCCAGTTTTGGCCACTTTTTGTCTCCTTTTGCTTACTGGCAATGGAAGACACGCGAAACTCATCTCAGGCCACTGAAACTCCTTGATTATCACTTCTAGGACTCGAAGGAAGGCTTTCTCACCACCGAGCATCTGGAACTTTCTGGCGCCTTCGGACCCAAGTTCCAGTTTTTGTCTCTTTTGGTCCCCCTTTGCTTACCGGCAAAGGAAGACGTGCGAAACTCGTCTCAGGCCATTGAAACTCCTTGAATATCACTTCTAGGACTCAAAGGAAGGCTTTTTCACCACCTTTTCCCTTTCTGGCATGTTCTGGCGCCTCTGGACCCAAGTTCTAATTTTAGTCTCTTTTGGTCCCCTTTTGCTTACCGGTAATGGTAGACGTACAAAACTCATCTCAGGCCACTGAAACTCCTTGAATATTACTCCAAGGTCTCATAGGAAGGCTTTCTCACCACCTTCTCCCCTTCTGGCACTTTCTGGTGCCTTTGGACCCAGTTTTGGTCACTTTTGGTCTCCTTTTGCTTACCGGCAAAGGAAGACACGCGAAACTCATCTCAGGCCACTGAAACTCCTTGAATATCACTTCTAGGACTAAAAGGAAGTCTTTTTCACCACCTTTTCCCCTTCTGGCACGTTCTGGCGCCTCTGGACCCAAGTTCCAATTTTGGTCTCTTTTGGTCCCCTTTTCCTTACCGGCAATGGTAGACATACAAAACTAATCTCAGGCCACTGAAACTCCTTGACTATTACTCCGAGGACTCAAAGGAAGGCTTTCTCACCACCTTCTCCCCTTCTGGCACTTTCTGGCGCCTTTGGACCCAATTTTGGCCTCTTTTGGTCCCCTTTTGCTTACCGGGAAAGGAAGACATCTGAAACTTGTCTCAAACCATTGCAACTCCTTGAATATCACTCCAAGGACACGAAGGAAGGCTTTCTCACCACCTTCTCCGCTACTGGCACGTTCTGGCGCGTTTCGACCTAAGTTTCAGTTTTAGTCTCTTTTGGTTCCCTTTTGCTTACCGGCAAACGAAGACGTGCGAAACTTGTCCAAGGCCACTGATACTCCTTGAAAATCACTCCTAGGACTCCAAGGAAGGCTTTCTCACCACCGAGCTTCTGGAACTTTCTGGCATCTTTGGACCCAAGTTCCAGTTTTTGTCTCTTTTGGTCCCCCTTTGCTTACCGGCAAAGGAAGACGTGCGAAACTCGTCTCAGGCCATTGAAACTCCTTGAATATCACTTCTAGGACTCAAAGGAAGTCTTTTTCACCACCTTTTCCCCTTCTGGCACGTTCTGGCGCCTCTGGACCCAAGTTCCAATTTTGGTCTCTTTTGGTCCACTTTTCCTTACCGGCAATGGTAGACGTACAAAACTAATCTCAGGCCACTGAAACTCCTTGAATATTACTCCGAGGACTCAAAGGAAGGCTTTCTCACCACCTTCTCCCCTTCGGGCACTTTCTGGCGCCTTTGGACCCAGTTTTGGTCACTTTTGGTATCCTTTTGCTTACCGGCAAAGGAAGACATGCGAAACTCCTCTTAGTCCACTGAAACTCTTTGAATATCACTCCTAGGACTCAAACGAAGGCTTTCTCACCACTATCTCCACTACTGGCACTTTCTGGCGCCTTTGGACCCAGTTTTTGTCTCTTTTGGTCACCCTTAGGTTACTGGCAAAGGAAGACGTGCGAAACTGGCACCTCTGGACCCAAGTTCCAATTTTGGTCTCTTTTGGTCCCCTTTTGTTTACTAGCAATGGTAGACGTACAAAACTCCTCTCAGGCCACTGAAACTCCTTGAATATTACTCAAAGGAATGCTTTCTCACCACCGAGCTTCTGGAACTTTCTGGCACCTTTGGACCCAAGTTCCAGTTTTTGTCTCTTTTAGTCCCACTTTGCTCACCGGCAAAGAAAGACGTGCGAAACCCGTCTTAGGCCATTGAAACTCCTTGAATATCACTTCTAGGACTGAAAGAAAGACTTTTTCACCACCTTTTCCCCTTCTGGCACGTTCTGGCGCCTCTGGACCCAAGTTCCAATTTTGGTCTCTTTTGTTCCCCTTTTGTTTACCGGCAATGGTAGACGTACAAAACTCATCTCAGGCCACTGAAACTCCTTGAATATTACTCTAAGGACTCGAAGGAAGGCTTTCTCACCACCTTCTCCCCTTCTGGCACATTCTGCCGCCTTTGGACCCAGTTTTGGTCACTTTTTGTCTCCTTTTGCTTACCGGTAAAGGAAGACACGCGAAACTCATCTCAGGCCACTGAAACTCCTTGAATATCACTTCTAGGACTCAAAGGAAGGCTTTTTCACCACCTTTTCCCCTTCTGGCACATTCTGGCGCCTCTGGACCCAAGTTCCAATTTTGGTCTCTTTTAGTCCCTTTTTGCTTACCGGCAACGGTAGACGTACAAAACTCATCTCAGGCCATTGAAACTCCTTGAATATCACTCCAAGGATTCAAAGGAAGGCTTTCTCACCACCTTCTCCCCTTCTTGCACTTTCTGTCGCCTTTGGACCCAATTTTGGCCTCTTTTGGTCCCCTTTTGCTTACCGGGAAAGGAAGACATCCGAAACTTGTCTCAAACCATTGAAACTCCTTGAATATCACTCCAAGGACACGAAGGAAGGCTTTCTCACCACCTTCTCCCCTACTGGCACGTTCTGGCGCGTTTCGACCTAAGTTTCAGTTTTAGTATCTTTTGGTCCCCTTTTGCTTCCTGGTAAACGAAGACGTGCGAAACTTGTCCAAGGCCACTGATACTCCTTGAATATCACTCCTAGGACTCTAAGGAAGGCTTTCTCACCACCTTCTCCCCTTCTGGCACTTTCTGGCGCGTTTGGAGCAAGTTTTGGTCACTTTTGGTCTCCGTTTGTTTACCGGCAAAGGGAGACATGTGAAACTCCTCTCAGTCCACTGAAACTCTTTGAATATCACTCCTAGGACTAAAACGAAGGCTTTCTCACCACCATCTCCCCTACTGGCACTTTCTGGCGCGTTTGGACCCAGTTTTTGTCACTTTTGGTCCCCTTTTACTTACAGGCAAAGGAAGACACGCGAAACTCATCTCAGGCCACTGAAACTCCTTGAATATCACTTCTACGACTCGAAGGAAGGCTTTGGCACCACTGAGCTTCTGGAACTTTCTGGCGCCTTCGGACCCAAGTTCCAGTTTTTGTCTCTTTTGGACCCCCTTTGCTTACTGGCAAAGGAATACATGCGAAACTCGTCTCAGACCATTGAAACTCCTTGAATATCACTTCTAGGACTCAAAGGAAGGCTTTTTCACCACCTTTTTCCCTTCTGGCACGTTCTGGCGCCTCTGGACCCAAGTTCCAATTTTGGTCTCTTTTGTTCCCCTTTTGTTTACCGGCAATGGTAGACGTACAAAACTCATCTCAGGCCACTGAAACTCCTTGAATATTACTCTAAGGACTTGAAGGAAGGCTTTCTCACCACCTTCTCCCCTTCTGGCACATTCTGGCGCCTTTGGACCCAGTTTTGGCCACTTTTTGTCTCCTTTTGCTTACCGGCAAAGGAAGACACGCGAAACTCATCTCAGGCCACTGAAACTCCTTGAATATCACTTCTAGGACTCAAAGGAAGGCTTTTTCACCACCTTTTCCCCTTCTGGCACGTTCTGGCGCCTCTGGACCCAAGTTCCAATTTTGGTCTCTTTTAGTCCCTTTTTGCTTACCGGCAACGGTAGACGTACAAAACTCATCTCAGGCCACTGAAACTCCTTGAATATCACTCCAAGGATTCAAAGGAAGGCTTTCTCACCACCTTCTCCCCTTCTTGCACTTTCTGTCGCCTTTGGACCCAATTTTGGCCTCTTTTGGTCCCCTTTTGCTTACCGGGAAAGGAAGACATCCGAAACTTGTCTCAAACCATTGAAACTCCTTGAATATCACTCCAAGGACACGAAGGAAGGCTTTCTCACCACCTTCTCCCCTACTGGCACGTTCTGGCGCGTTTCGACCTAAGTTTCAGTTTTAGTATCTTTTGGTCCCCTTTTGCTTCCTGGTAAACGAAGACGTGCGAAACTTGTCCAAGGCCACTGATACTCCTTGAATATCACTCCTAGGACTCTAAGGAAGGCTTTCTCACAACCTTCTCCCCTTCTGGCACTTTCTGGCGCGTTTGGAGCAAGTTTTGGTCACTTTTGGTCTCCGTTTGTTTACCGGCAAAGGGAGACATGCGAAACTCCTCTCAGTCCACTGAAACTCTTTGAATATCACTCCTAGGACTAAAACGAAGGCTTTCTCACCACCATCTCCCCTACTGGCACTTTCTGGCGCGTTTGGACCCAGTTTTTGTCACTTTTGGTCCCCTTTTACTTACAGGCAAAGGAAGACACGCGAAACTCATCTCAGGCCACTGAAACTCCTTGAATATCACTTCTACGACTCGAAGGAAGGCTTTGGCACCACTGAGCTTCTGGAACTTTCTGGCGCCTTCGGACCCAAGTTCCAGTTTTTGTCTCTTTTGGACCCCCTTTGCTTACTGGCAAAGGAATACATGCGAAACTCGTCTCAGACCATTGAAACTCCTTGAATATCACTTCTAGGACTCAAAGGAAGGCTTTTTCACCACCTTTTCCCCTTCTGGCACGTTCTGGCGCCTCTGGACCCAAGTTCCAATTTTGGTCTCTTTTGGTCCCTTTTTGCTTACCGGCAATGGTAGACGTACAAAACTCATCTCAGGCCACTGAAACTCCTTGAATATTACTCTAAGGACTCAAAGGAAGGCTTTCTCACCACCTTCTTCCCTTCTGGCACTTTCTGGCGCGTTTGGAGCCAGTTTTGGTCACTTCTGGTCTCCTTTTGCTTACCGGTAAAGGAAGACACGCGAAACTTATCTCAGGCCACTGAAACTGCTTGACTATCACTCCAAGGACTCAAAGGAATGCTTTCTCACCATCTTCTCCCCTTCTGGCACGTTCTGGCGCCTTTGGACCCAAGTTCCAACTTTGGTCTCTTTTGGTCCCCTTTTGCTTACCGGCAAAGTAAGACGTGCGAAACTCGTCTCAGGCCATTGAAACTCCTTGAATATCACTTCTAGGACTCAAAGGAAGTGTTTTTCACCACCTTTTCCCCTTCTCGCACATTCTGGCGCCTCTGGAGCCCAGTTCCAATTTTGGTCTCTTTTGGTCCCCTTTTGCTTACCGGGAAAGGAAGACATCCGAAACTTGTCTCAAACCATTGAAACTTCTTGAATATCACTCCAAGGACACGAAGGAAGGCTTTCTCACCACCTTCTCCCCTACTGGCACTTTCTGGCACGTTTCGACCTAAGTTTTAGTTTTAGTCTCTTTTGGTCCCCTTTTGCTTACCGGCAAACGAAGATGTGCGAAACTAGTCCAAGGGCACTGAAACTCCTTGAATATCACTACTAGGAGTCGAAGGAAGGCTTTCTCACCACCGAGCATCTGGAACTTTCTGGCGCCTTTGGACCTAAGTTGCAGTTTTTGTCTCTTTTGGTCCCCCTTTGCTTACCGGCAAAGTAAGACGTGCGAAACTCGTCTCAGGCCATTGAAACTCCTTGAATATCACTCCTAGGACTCAAACGAAGGCTTTCTCACCACCATCTCCCCTACTGGCACTTTCTGGCGCGTTTGGACCCAGTTTTGGTCACTTTTTGTGTCCTTTTGCTTACCGAAAAAGGAAGACACGCGAAACACATCTCAGGCCACTGAAACTCCTTGAATATCACTTCTAGGACTCGAAGGAAGGCTTTCTCACCACCGAGCTTCTGGAACTTTCTGGCGCCTTTGGACCCAAGTTCCAGTTTTTGTCTCTTTTCGTCTCCCTTTGCTTACCGGCAAAGGACGACGTGCGAAACTCGTCTCAGGCCATTGAAACTCCTTGAATATCACTTCTAGGTCTCAAAGGAAGGCTTTTTCACCACCTTTTCCTCTTCTGGCACGTTCTGGCGCCTCTGGACCCAAGTTCCAATTTTGGTCTCTTTTGGTCCCCTTTTGCTTACCGGCAATGGTAGACGTACAAAACTCGTCTCAGGCCACTGAAACTCCCTGAATATCACTCCAAGGATTCAAAGGAAGGCTTTCTCACCACCTTCTGCCCTTCTGGCACTTTCTGCCGCCTTTGGACCCAGTTTTGGTCACTTTTGGTCTCCTTTTGCTTATCGGCAAAGCAAGACACGCGAAACTCATCTTAGGCCACTGAAACTCCTTGAATATCACTTCTAGGACTGAAAGAAAGGCTTTTTCACCACCTTTTCCCCTTTTGGCACGTTCTGGCGCCTCAAGACCCAAGTTCCAATTTTGTTCTCTTTTGGTCTCCTTTTGTTTACCGGCAATGGTAGACGTACAAAACTCATCTCAGGCCACTGAAACTCCTTGAATATAACTCTAAGGACTCGAAGGAAGGCTTTTTCACCACCTTCTCCCCTTCTGGCACTTTCTGGCGCGTTTGGACCCAGTTTTGGTCACTTTTTGTGTCCTTTTGCTTACCGAAAAAGGAAGACACGCGAAACACATCTCAGGCCACTGAAACTCCTTGAATATCACTTCTAGGACTCGAAGGAAGGCTTTCTCACCACCGAGCTTCTGGAACTTTCTGGCGCCTTTGGACCCAAGTTCCAGTTTTTGTCTCTTTTCGTCTCCCTTTGCTTACCGGCAAAAGACGACGTGCGAAACTCATCTCAGGCCATTGAAAGGAAGGTTTTTTCACCATTTTCCCTTTCTGGCACGTTCTGGCGCCTCTGGACCCAAGTTCCAATTTTAATCTCTTTTGGTCCCCTTTTGCTTACCGGCAATGGTAGACGTACAAAACTGATCTCAGGCCACTGAAACTCCTTAAATATTACTCCAAGGACTCAAAGGAAGGCTTTCTCACCACCTTCTTCCCTTCTGGCACTTTCTGGCGCGTTTGGAGCCAGTTTTGGTCACTTTTGGTCTCCTTTTGCTTACCGGCAAAAGAAAACATGCGAAACTCACTCAGGCCACTAAAACTCCTTGAATATCACTCCAAGGACTCAAAGGAATGCTTTCTCACCATCTTCTCCCCTTCTGCCACGTTCTTGCGCCTCTGGACCCAAGTTCCAACTTTGGTCTCTTTTGGTCCCCTTTTGCTTACCGGCAATGGTAGACGTACAAAACTCATCTCAGGCCGCTGAAACTCCTTGAAGATTACTCTAAGGACTCGAAGGAAGGCTTTCTCACCACCTTCTCCCCTTCTGGCACTTTCTGGCGCCTTTGGACCCAGTTTTGGTCACTTTTGGTCTCCTTTTGCTTACCGGCATAGCAAGACACGCGAAACTCAACTCAGGCCACTGAAACTCCTTGAATATCACTCCAAGGACTCAAAGGAATGCTTTCTCACCACCGAGCTTCTGGAACTTTCTGGCGCCTTTGGACCCAAGTTCCAGTTTTTGTCTCTTTTAGTCCCCCCTTGCTTACCGGCAAAGAAAGACGTGTGAAACTTGTCTTAGGCCATTGAAACTCCTTGAATATCACTTCTAGGACTGAAAGGAAGGCTTTTTCACCACCTTTTCCCCTTTTGGCACGTTCTGGCGCCTTTGGACCCAAGTTCCAATTTTGGTCTCTTTTGGTCCCCTTTTGGTTACCGGCAATGGTAGACGTACAAAACTCATCTCAGGCCACTGAAACTCCTTGAATATTACTCTAAGGACTCGAAGGAAGGCTTTCTCACCCCCTTCTCCCCTTCTGGCACTTTCTGGCGCCTTTGGACCCAGTTTTGGTCACTTTTGGTCTCCTTTTGCTTACCGGCTAAGCAAGACACGCGAAACTCATCTCAGGCCACTGAAACTCCTTGAATATCACTTCTAGGACTCAAAGGAAGGCTTTTTCACCACCTTTTCCCCTTTTGGCACGTTCTGGCGCTTCTGGACCCAAGTTCCAATTTTGGTCTCTTTTGGTCCCCTTTTGCTTACCAGCAATGGTAGACGTACAAAACTCATCTCAGGCCACTGAAACTCCTTGAATATTACTCTAAGGACTCAAAGGAAGGCTTTCTCACCACCTTCTCCCCTTCTGGCACTTTCTGGCGCATTTGGACCCAATTTTGGTCACTTTTGGTCTGCTTTTCCTTACCGGCAAAGGAAGACATGCGAAACTCCTCTCAGTCCACTGAAACTCTTTGAATATCACTCCTAGGACTCAAACGAAGGCTTTCTCACCACCATCTCCCCTACTGGCACTTTCTGGCGCGTTTGGACCCAATTTTGGTTACTTTTGGTCTCCTTTTGCTTACCGACAAAGGAAGACCCGCGAAACTCATCTCAGGCCACTGAAACTCCTTGAATATCACTCCAAGGACTCAAAGGAATGCTTTCTCACCATCTTCTCCCCTTCTGGCACTTTCTAGTGCCTTTGGACCCAAGGTTCAGTTTTGGTCTCCTTTGGTCTCTTTTTGCTTACCGACAATGGTAGACATACAAAACTCGTCTCAGGCCACGTAAACTCCTTGAATATCACTCCAAGGATTCAAAGGAAGGCTTTCTCACCACCTTCTCCCCTTCTGGCACTTTCTGGCGCCTTTGGACCCAGTTTTGGTCTCTTTTGGTCCCCTTTTGCTTACCAGGAAAGGAAGACATCCGATACTCGTCTCAAACCATTGAAACTCCTTGAATATCACTCCAAGGACACGAAGGAAAGCTTTCTCACCACCTTCTCCCCTACGGGCACTTTCTGGCGCGTTTCGACCTATGTTTCAGTTTTAGTCTGTTTTGGTCCCCTTTTGCTTACCGGCAAACGAAGACATGCGAAACTTGTCCAAGGCCACTGATACTCCTTGAGTATCACTCCTAGGACTCAAAGGAAGGCTTTCTCACCACCGAGCTTCTGGAACTTTCTGGCGCCTTTGGACCCAAGTTCCAGTTTTTGTCTCTTTTGGTCCCCCTTTGCTTACCGGCAAAGGAAGACGTGCGAAACTCGTCTCAGGCCATTGAAACTCCTTGAATATCACCTCTAGGACTCAAAGGAAGGCTTTTTCACCACCTTTTCCCCTTCTAGCACGTTGTGGCGCCTCTGGACCCAAGTTCCAATTTTGGTCTCTTTTGGTCCCCTTTTGCTTACCGGCACTGGTAGACGTACAAAAGTCATCTCAGGCCACTGAAACTCCTTGAATATTACTCTGAGGACTCAAAGGAAGGCTTTCTCACCACCTTTTCTCCTTCTGGCACGTTCTGGTGCCTCTGGACCCAAGTTCCAATTTTGGTCTCTTTTGGTCCCCTTTTGCTTACTGGCAATGGTAGACGTGATAGAAAACACAACCAGAAAAGAGAAAGAAAGTATGGAAGAGATACTCTGATATATGTATATTGCTGTATGAATAAGGAAATGTGAAAGATTGCACTAGCAACAGTAAACTAAGAACAAAAGATAGTAACTCAAGAGAGCACCACGCTCCCTTTCCCAAGCCACAAAGGTCGCTAGATTAAAATGAATATTCTCTGCCTTTCCCTGATTTCTTCCTCTCACCTAAACCAACTCTCCTACCTCCCATCTCTAGTGGGCCCCAAAACAACCCACTCAGCCTAACTGACTAGTCCTCCCTTTTTATACTTTCCAGGTCTTCTCTCCCTCACGTATCTGCTGCCCGGGTATCTCACTGTTAGCTGGGCTCACGACTGTATGGGCCGTATCACTTGCCACCCCTTGAGGAACAGTCTTGTCCTCAAGACTGAAAGAAGGAAATTGGTTACGCATGACAAAATCTTCGTCCCATGTAGCCTCTTCAGCTGGACGTCCTCTCCATTTAATCAGCCATTGAGCCACAGCGGTCCCATCTTGCAGCTGAGTTCTTCTAGCCAGAACTGTTTCTGGTTCGATACCCTCCTGTATGTCTATTTCAAGACCCGAGGGTAGAGCTGCTTCCACTACTCGATTCCCCACAGCTTTCTTCAGCTGAGAAACATGAAAAACTGGATGAACTTTGGACGACGGAGGTAGATCCAGTTGATACGCAACAAGGCCAATGTGTCTGAGGATAGTGAAAGGACCATAAAACCGAGCAGAAAGCTTCTGGTTAATACGCTGAACCACTGAATGTTGCCTGTGTGGTCTGAGTTTTAAGTAAACCTGGTCCCCTTCTTGAAAAGAGACCTCCCTCCTATGTGAATCTGCTTGTTTCTTCATATTCTGCTGGGCTCTAGACAAATGATACTTAAGTTGATTCAAAGCCTCATCCCTCTCGATCAAAGCCTGAGCTACTACTGCCACTTTGGTCTCACTAGGTGCGAAACTCAGAACCGAGGGCGGTTTCCTACCATAGACCACCTCAAAAGGTGTGGTGCGGATAGAGGAATGCCAGGCAGTATTATAGCATAACTCAGCCCAGGATAACCAGAATGTCCACCCTTTTGGCTGTTCTCCTGCAAAACAGCGTAAATATGCCTCCACATAGCGATTGGTAACCTCTGTCTGGCCATCCGTTTGAGGATGGTATGAAGAACTCATCCTAAGCTTTGTCCCATATAGTTGGAATAAAGCTATCCAGAAATGACTTAGAAATATCGGATCACGATCACTGACTATCGACTTGGGAATCCCATGGAGCCTAACCACTTCCCTTATAAATACTTCAGCTACCCCTTTTGCAATAACGGATGCTTCAGGCAAATAAAATGGGCATACTTTGAGTGCCTGTCGACTACTACCAGAATGACATCGAACCCCTTAGACTTAGGTAAGCCAGTTATGAAATCCATGGCTAAGTCATCCCACACTACCTCTGGAATCTCCAAAGGTTGCAGCAAGCCAGCTGGCGACGGTGTAGAGTACTTGTAACGTTGACAGATGTCACACTCTTGGACATAGCGCTGGACCTGTTTTTTCATTCCCACCCAGTGCTGATTTTCAGCTAATCTGCGATAAGTCCTATAATATCCTGCGTGGCCGCCTTGTGGAGGGCTATGAAATTCATTCAGCAACTTAACAATCCAGGGAGAGTTCGCAGGTATCACCAGTCTTCCTTTATACAATAAAACTCCCTGAGTATAAGAGTACCCAGCCTTAGCATTAGCACCCGACTGTATTGCAGCAATGATCTTTTTGAGATATGGGTCTTCTTGCACCCCTGCTGTCAAATCTTTTCCTTCTACCCACAGTGGAAAAGAATTGATCATCCTCAATTCTACAGGCTCATTGCGACGAGATAGTGCATCAGCCGCTGTGTTCTCCTTTCCGGGTTTATATTTAACATCAAATTGATACCCCCAATAACTTCGTAATCCAGCATTGTTGGTCAACAGTGGTAATTCTCTGCTGCAATAGAAATTTCAGGCTTCTATGATCAGAATAAACCACGAATTGTCTTCCCAGTAAGTATGGGCGCCAATGCTGTATGGCTAAGACTAGTGCCATGATCTCCTTCTCATATGTAGACTTGGACAAACTCCTGTCAGCTAGTGCTTTACTAAAATAGGCGATAGGCCTGCGATCTTGCATGAGCACAGCCCCTACTCACCTGCCCGATGTATCGCACTCTACCTCAAACACCTTGGAAAAATCTGGTAATGCTAGAACAGGAGCTGATGTAATGAGCTGCTTCAGCTGAACAAAAGCATTTTGTGCTTCCACATTCCAGTGGAATCCCTCTTTCTTTGTCAATGTTGTTAAAGGTTGAGCCACTTTGCCATACCCGCGTATGAACTTCCGATAGTATCCCGTGAGGCCCAAAAATCCCTTGAATCCCTTGATAGTGACGGGAATTGGCCAGTCTAAGACTGCTTTAATCTTGATGGGATCCATTGCAACTCCAGCTTCGGAAATGATGTGACCTAGGTACTCCACCTCCCTCTGTGCAAAACGGCATTTCTTCGGGTTGACATAGAATCTATTTTCCTGCAACACTGTCAAAACAGCTCTCAGATGTGACAGATTCGATGCCCAGTCCTTGCTGTATATCAGGATATCATAAAAAAAAATCAACACAAACTGACGAAGCAAAGATCGAAACAGCTCGTTCATGGTGGCCTGGAAGGTAGAGGGAGCGTTGGTGAGGCCAAATGGCATCACTAGGTATTCGTAGTGACCACTGTGAGTCCGAAAAGCAGTCTTCTCTATATCTGCTTCGCGCATACGAATTTGGTGATAGCCGGATTTAAGGTCCAGCTTGGTGAAGTAGGTAGCTCCATGCAATTCGTCCAGCAACTCTTCCACTACTGGGATGGGAAACTTGTCGGGGATCGTTACCTTGTTGAGAGCTCTATAGTCGACACACATACGCCATGTATTATCTTTTTTCCTCACCAATAACACAGGGCTGGAATAAGCACTCGTACTGGGCCTAATGAGTCCTAGTTGCAACATTTCTCGCACCTGCCGCTCAATTTCGTTCTTCTGAAAATGTGGATACCTGTATGGCCTTACTGATACAGGACCCTGTCCAGGCAGCAAATTAATCCCATGATCACACAGTTTTGTAGGAGGTAGCCCCGTAGACTCTTGAAATACCACTGCCATTGAAGACATTAAGCCTTGCAGTTGTCGCTGTTGTTGTAAAGACAGGATCTGATCCTCCTTATTTTCTTGTTCTCTCCTCGCAGCAAAACAAACGGACTAAGCACTATCCGGATAAAAACTGCGAACCAAATTATGTAGAGAAGAAACCACCTGACCTGGCCGTGCTGCTCCTTGTAGAGTGAATTCTTATCCCGAACTCTGGAATCTCATGGTCATTGTCTGCCAGTTGGTCCTCACTTCTCCCAGAGTGCGAAGCCAGGCCACTCCTAAAATGAGATCCAACCCACCTATGTCCAATACATGAGCATCTATCAAACAACCATAGTTCCCAATGTTCACCGGAAATTGTCTACACACTCCTGGGGATAGGACTCGATACCCATCGCCCAGCTTGATGCTCATTCGTTTAGCCTCCTGAATTAATAGACCCAATGACTCCACTAGTTTGGGGGAGATGAAGTTGTGGGTCGCGCCACTATCCAACAAAATTAGAATAGGGATGCCATCGACTCGTCCCTCCACCTTCATCGAAGATAACTCCTCTGCACTCTGCCCCTGTGTCTGAAAAATTTCAGCCGTGCCCCAATACTCCAATCTTTTACACTCCCCTTCCTCTTGACCACTCCCCGCTTCTGTCTCCTCTTCTTCGACCACTAACACTTCACCTTCTTCATTTGTCTCATCCTCCCCCAAGAGGATGACCCTCATTTTTGGTTCAGCACACTTGTGAAGAGGGCTATATGGTAACCCACAGCGGAAACACAATCCCTTCCTCCTCCTTTCGTCCCACTCTTGAGATGTTAGATGGCGGACTCCCCTCGTGCCCGGACCTGGGGCCTTGGAAGTTTCTGGGCTTGCTCCCCCTGTAGGCGGACCACCCGATCTCCTGTCCTGCCTCGACGAAACACTAGCATCTGGAGGACTTTGATTCCAGGCCTGATGCTGAGAGTTGGGTCGGTAAGTTTGAAACGGTGTTCCCATAAACCCTCGCTGCCATCACTCCAAGCCTAATGGGTGGGCCTCCTCCTCTCTTCAGGGCTATCTCAATATTGCGGGCCACACGCATGGCCTGAAGACGCGTCTCTGGGTTCTGGACTCGAACCCAATTCCTAATATCCTCCTTAAGCCCATTAAGGAAGTAGCCCACGTACTGTTGCTTGGGCTGGCGAGGAACCAACGAAGCCAAGTACTCAAACTCTTCCACAAACTGCTGGACCGTTCCTTTCTGCCGTAATGCTGCCAATTCTTCATACGGGTTCTGCACTTCGAGGCTACTAAACCTCTCCAATAATTCCTCTTTGAACGTGGTCCAATTCAGCCCCGAGTGTATCTCCATTAGTAAAGTGAACCAATGGATCGCGGTTCCGCTCATGCTCACCTGAGCCAAAGGTAATTTCGATTCCTCGGGAGTCTGATGTACGCGAAAATAGAGCTCAGCTCGAATCAGCCATCCCCTCGGGTCGGTGCTGTCAAACACCGGTAACTCCACGCGCTTGGCCACTGTGAATAGGTTGTCTAGAGCCCCCGCAAGGTTGTCCATAGTGAGAGCGTCTCTGGTCCACCGTTCCTTCTCTTCGTCCCTCTCCGTGCAGTTTTCTGATTCGGCGATCACAAGTGATTCTGACGACTCTTCGTTCTGCGGCATCTTCTCTAGTCTCCGTACCAAACTCGCAATGTATTTGCGGAACTCAGCCTGCTCCTTCATCTCTTGCTCCAGGCGTTGTTGTCCCTGGTTGACGACGTTCGCTGCTGCTGACAATTCCGACAATGTCCTTTCTACCACCCCCAAACGCTGGTCCATCGCCTCCAACCTAGCTTGATTTCACGTTTCCATCTCCTCCGTCACGTTTATATCCGGCAGGTCGGACCAAATGATAGAAAACACAACCAGAAAAGAGAAAGAAAGTATGGAAGAGATACTCTGATATATGTATATTGCTGTATGAATAAGGAAATGTGAAAGATTGCCCTAGCAACAGTAAACGAAGAACAAAAGATAGTAACTCAAGAGAGCACCACGCTCCCTTTCCCAAGCCACAAAGGCCGCTAGATTAAAATGAATATTCTCTGCCTTTCCCTGATTCCTTCCTCTCACCTATAACCAACTCCCCTACCTCCCATCTCTAGTGGGCCCCAAAACAACCCACTCATCCTAACTGACTAGTCCTCCCTTTTTAAACACGTGTCACCCTTTTACCTCTCCTGGAGTATACTTTCCAGGTCTTCTCTCCCTCACGTATCAGCTGCCCGGGTATCTCACGGTTAGCTGGGCTCACGACTGTATGGGCCGTATCACTGCCATTGAAACTCCTTGAATATCACTCCTAGGACTCAAACGAAGGCTTTCTCACCACCATCTCCCCTACTGGCACTTTCTGGCGCCTTTGGACCCAGTTTTTGTCTCTTTTGGTCCCCCTTAGCTTACCGGCAAAGGAAGATGTGCGAAACTCGTCTCAGGCCATTGAAACTCCTTGAATATCACTTCTAGGTCTGAAAGGAAGGCTTTTTCACCACCTTTTCCCCTTCTAGCACGTTCTGGCGCCACTGGACCCAAGTTCCAATTTTGGTCTCTTTTGGTCCCCTTTTGCTTACCGGCAATGGTAGACGTACAAAACTCTTCTCAGGCCACTGAAACTCCTTGAATTTTTACTCCAAGGACTCAAAGGAAGGCTTTCTCACCACCTTCTCCCCTTTTGGCACTTTATGGCGCCTTTGCACCCAGTTTTGGTCTTTTTTGGTCTCCTTTTGCTTACCGGGAAAGGAAGACATCCGTAACTCGTCTCAAACCATTGAAACTCCTTGAATATCACACCAAGGACACGAAGGAAGGCTTTCTGACCTTCTCCCCTACTTGCACTTTCTGGCGCGTTTCGACCTAAGTTTCAATTTTAGTCTCTTTTGGTCCCCTTTTGCTTACCGACAAACGAAGCCGTGCGAAACTTGTCCAAGGCCACTGATACTCCTTGAATATCACTCCTAGGACTCGAAGGAAGGCTTTCTCACCACCGAGCTTCTGGAACTTTCTGGCGCCTTTGGACCCAAGTTCCAGTTTTTGTCTCTTTAGGTCCCCCTTTGCTTACCGGCAAAGGAAGACGTGCGAAACACGTCTCAGGCCATTGAAACTCCTTGAATATCACTTCTAGGACTCAAAGCAAGGCTTTTTCACCACCTTTTCCCCTTCTAGAACGTTCTAGCGCCTCTGGACCCAAGTTCCAATTTTGGTCTCTTTTGGTCCCCTTTTACTTACCGGCAATGGTAGACGTACAAAACTCATCTTAGGCCACTGAAACTCCTTGAATATTACTCCAAGGACGCAATGGAAGGCTTTCTCACCACCTTCTCCCCATCTGGCACTTTCTGGCGCCTTTGCACCCAGTTTTGGTCTCCTTCGGTCTCCTTTTGCTTACAAGGAAGACATCCGAAACTCGTCTCAAACCATTGAAACTCCTTGAATATCACTCCAAGGACACGAAGGAATGCTTTCTCACCACCATCTCCCCTACTGGCACTTTCTGGCGTGTTTTGACCCAGTTTTGGTCACTTTAGGTCGCCTTTTGCTTACTGGCAGAGGAAGACACGCGAAACTCATCTCAGGCCACTGAAACTCCTTGAATATCACTCCAAGGACTCAAAGGAATGCTTTCTCACCACCGAGCTTCTGGAACTTTTTGGCGCCTTTGAACCCATGTTCCATTTTTTGTCTCTTTTAGTCCCCCTTTGCTTACCGGCAAAGAAAGACGTGCTAAACTCGTCTTAGGCCACTGAAACTCCTTGAATATAACTCTAAGGACTCGAAGGAAGGCTTTCTCACCACCTTCTCCCATTCTGGCACTTTCTGGCGCCTTTGGACCCAGTTTTGGTCACTTTTGGTCTCCTTTTGCTTACCGGCAAAGGGACACATGCGAAACTCCTCTCAGTCTACTGAAACTCCTTGAATATCACACCAAGGACACGAAGGAAGGCTTTCTCACCACCATCTCCCCTTCTGGCACTTTCTGGTGCCTTTGCACCCAGCTTTGGTTTCATTTGGTCTCCTTTTGCTTACCGAGAAAGGAAGACATCCGAAACTCGTCTTAAACCATTGAAACTCCTTGAATATCACTCCAAGGACACGAAGGAAGGCTTTCTCACCACCATCTCCCCTACTGGCACTTTCTGGCGCGTTTCGACCCAGTTTTGGTCACTTTTGGTCTCCTTTTGCCTACCGGCAAAGGAAGACACGCGAAACTCATCTCAGGCCACTGAAACTCATTGAATATCACTTCAAGGACTCAAAGGAAGGCTTTTTCACCACCTTTTCCCCTTCTGGCACGTTCTGGTGCCTCTGGACCCAAGTTCCAATTTTGGTCTCTCTTGGTCCCCTTTTGCTTACCGGCAATGGTAGACGTACAAAACTCATCTCAGGCCACTGAAACTCCTTGAATATCTCTCCAAGGATTCAAAGGAAGGCTTTCTGATCACCTTCTCCCCTTCTGGCACTTTCTGGCGCCTTTGGACCCAGTTTTGGTCACTTTTGGTCTCCTTTTGCTTACCGGCAAAGGAAGACACGCGAAACTCATCTCAGGCCACTGAAACTCCTTGAATATCACTCCAAGGACTCAAAGGAAAGCTTTTTCTCCACCTTTTTGCCTTCTGGCACGTTCTGGCGCCTCTGGACCCAAGTTCCAATTTTGGTTTTGCTTTCCGGCAATGGTAGACGTACAAAACTCATCTCAGGCCACTGAAACTCCTTGAATATTACTCTAAGGACTCAAAGGAAGGCTTTCTCACCACCTTCTCCCCTTCTGGCACTTTCTGGCGCCTTTGGACCCAGTTTTGGTCACTTTTGGTCTCCTTTTGTTTACCGGCAAAGGAAGACATGCGAAACTCCTCTCTGTCCACCATGTCCCCTACTGGCACTTTCTGGCGCCTTTGGACCCAGCTTTTGTCTCTTTTGGTCTCCTTTTGCTTACCGGCAAAGGAAGACACGCGAAACTCATCTCAGGCCAGTGAAACTCCTTGAATATCACTCCAAGGACTCAAAGGAAGGCTTTTTCTCCACCTTTTTGCCTTCTGGCACGTTCTGGCGCCTCTGGACCCAAGTTCCAATTTTGGTCTCTTTTGGTCCCCTTTTGCTTTCCGGCAATGGTAGACGTACAAAACTCATCTCAGGCCACTGAAACTCCTTGAATATTACTCTAAGGACTCAAAGGAAGGCTTTCTCACCACCTTCTCCCCTTCTGGCACTTTCTGGCGCCTTTGGACCCAGTTTTGGTCACTTTTGGTCTCCTTTTGTTTACCGGCAAAGGAAGACATGCGAAACTCCTCTCTGTCCACCATGTCCCCTACTGGCACTTTCTGGCGCCTTTGGACCCAGCTTTTGTCTCTTTTGGTCCCCTTTAGCTTACCGGCAAAGGAAGACGTGCGAAACTCGTCTCAGGCCATTGAAACTCCTTGAATATCACTTCTAGGACTCAAAGGAAGGCTTTTTCACCACCTTTTTCGCTTCTAGCACGTTCTGGCGCCTCTGGACCCAAGGTCCAATTTTGGACTCTTTTGGTCCCCTTTTGCTTATCGGCAATGGTAGACGTACAAAACTCCTCTCAGGCCACTGAAACTCCTTGAATTTTTACTCCAAGGACTCAAAGGAAGGCTTTCTCATCACCTTCTCCTCTTCTGGCACTTTCTGGCGCCTTTGCACCCAGTTTTGGGCTCTTTTGGTCTCCTTTTGCTTACCGGGAAAGGAAGACATCCGAAACTCATCTCAAACCATTGAAACTCCTTGAATATCACTACAAGGACACGAAGGAAGGCTTTCTGACCTTCTCCCCTACTGGCGCGTTTTGACCTAAGTTTCAGTTTTAGTCTCTTTTGCTCCCTTTTTGCTTACCGGCAAACGAAGACGTGCGAAACATGTCTAAGGCCACTGATACTCCTTGAATATCACTCCTAGGACTCGAAGAAAGGCTTTCTCACCACCGAGCTTCTGGAACTTTCTGGCGCCTTTGGACTTAAGTTCCAGTTTTTGTCTCTTTTGGTCCCCCTTTGCTTACCGGCAAAGGAAGACGTGCGAAACTCGTCTCAGGCCATTGAAACTCCTTGAATATCGCTTCTAGGACTCAAAGGAAGGCTTTTTTACCACCTTTTCCCCTTCTGGCAAGTTCTGGCGCCTCTGGACCCAAGTTCCAATTTTGGTCTCTTTTGGTACCCTTTCGCTTACCGGCAATGGTAGACGTACAAAACTCATCTCAGGCCACTAAAACTCCTTGAATATTACTCCAAGGACTCAAAGGAAGGTTTTCTCACCACCTTCTCCCCTTCTGGCACTTTCTGGCGCCTTTGCACCCAGTTTTGGTCTCCTTTTGCTTACCGGGAAAGGACGACATCCGACCCTCATCTCAAACCATTGAAACTCCTTGAATATCACTCCAAGGACATGAAGGAATGCTTTCTCACCACCATCTCCCCTACTGGCACTTTCTGGCACGTTTCGACCCAGTTTTGGTCACTTTAGGTCTCCTTTTGCTTACCGGCAGAGGAAGACACGCCAAACTCATCTCAGGCCACTGAAACTCCTTGAATATCACTCCAAGGACTCAAAGGAATGCTTTCTCACCACCGAGCTTCCGGAACTTTCTGGTGCCTTTGGACCCAAGTTCCATTTTTTGTCTCTTTTAGTCCCCCTTTGCTTACCGGCAAAGAAAGACGTGCGAAACTCGTCTTAGGCCATTGAAACTCCTTGAATATCACTTATAGGACTGAAAGGAAGGCTTTTTCACCACCTTTTCCCCTTCTGGCACGTTCTGGCGCCTCTGGACCCAAGTTTCAATTTTGGTCTCCTTTGGTCACCTTTTGCTTACTGGCAATGGTAGACGTACAAAACTCATCTCAGGCCACTGAAACTCCTTGAATATCACTCCAAGGATTCAAAGGAAGGCTTTCTCACCACCTTCTCCCCTTCTGGCACTTTCTGGCGCCTTTGGACCCAGTTTTGGTCACTTTTGGTCTCCTTTTGCTTATTGGCAAAGGAAGACACGCGAAACTCATCTCAGGCCACTGAAACTCTTTGAATATCACTTCTAGGACTCAAAGGAAGGCTTTTTCACCACCTTTTCCCCTTTTGGTACGTTCTGGCGCCTCTGGACCCAAGTTTCAATTTTGGTCTCTTTTGGTCACCTTTTGCTTACCGGCAATGGTAGATGTACAAAACTCATCTCAGGCCACTGAAACTCCTTGAATATCACTCCAAGGATTCAAAGGAAGGCTTTCTCACCACCTTCTCCCCTTCTGGCACTTTCTGGTGCCTTTGGACCCAGTTTTGGTCACTTTTGGTTTCCTTTTACTTACCGGCAAAGGAACACACGCGAAACTCATCTCAGGCCACTGAAACTCCTTGAATATCACTCCTAGGACTCAAACGAAGGCTTTCTCACCACCATGTCCTCTACTGGCACTTTCTGGCGCCTTTGGACCCAGTTTTTGTCTCTTTTGGTCCCCTTTAGCTTACCGGCAAAGGAAGACGTGCGAAACTCTTCTCAGGCCATTGAAACTCCTTGAATAATACTCCAAGGATTCAAAGGAAGGCTTTCTCACCTCCTTCTCCCCTAATGGCACTTTCTGGCGCGTTTCGACCTAAGTTTTAGTTTTAGTCTCTTTTGGTCCCCTTTTGCTTACCAGCAAACGAAGACATGCGAAACTTGTCCAAGGCCACTGATACTCCTTGAATATCAATCCTAGGACTCAAAGGAAGGCTTTCTCACCACCTTCTCCCCTTCTTGGCACTTTCTGGCGCCTTTGGACCCAGTTTTGGTCACTTTTGGTCTCCTTTTGCTTACCAGCAAAGGAAGACACGCGAAACTGATCTCAGGCCACTGAAACTCCTTGAATATCAATTCTAGGACTCAAAGGAAGGCTTTTTCACCACCTTTTCCCCTTCTGTCACGTTCTGGCGCCTCTGGACCCAAGTTCCAATTTTGGTCTCTTTTGGTCCCCTTTTGCTTACCGGCAATGGTAGACGTACAAAACTCGTCTCAGGCCACTGAAACTCCTTGAATATCTCTCCAAGGATTCAAAGGAAGGCTTTCTGATCACCTTCTCCCCTTCTGGCACTTTCTGGCGCCTTTGGACCCAGTTTTGGTCACTTTTGGTCTCCTTTTGCTTACCGCAAAGGAAGACATGCGAAACTCCTCTCAGTCTACTGAAACTCTTTGAATATCACTGCTAGGACTCAAACGAAGCCTTTCTCACCACCATCTCCCCTACTGGCACTTTCTGCCGCCTTTGGACCCAGTTTTTGTCTCTTTTGGTCCCCCTTAGCTTACCGGCAAAGGAAGACGTGCGAAACACGTCTCAGGCCATTGAAACTCTTTGAATATCACTTCTAGGACTCAAAGGAAGGCTTTTTCACCACCTTTTCCCCTTCTAGCACGTTTTGGCGCCTCTAGACCCAAGTTCCAATTTTGGTCTCTTTTGGTCCCCTTTTACTTACCGGCAATGGTAGACGTACAAAACTCATCTCAGGCCACTGAAACTCCTGAAATATTACTCCAAGGACTCAAAGGAAGGCTTTCTCACCACCTTCTTCCCTTCTGGCACTTTCTGGCGTATTTGGACCCAGTTTTGGTCAATTTTGGTCTTCTTTTGCTTACCGGCAAAGGAAGACATGCGAAACTACTCTCAGTCCACTGAAACTCTTTGAATATCACTCCTAGGACTCAAACGAAGGCTTTCTCACCACCATCTCCCCTACTGGCACTTTCTGACGCCTTTGGACCCAGTTATGGTCACTTTTGGTCTTCTTTTGCTTACCGGCAAAGGAAGACACGCGAAAATCATCTCAGGCCACTGAAACTCCTTGAATATCACTCCAAGGACTCAAAGGAATGCTTTCTCACCATCTTCTCCCCTTCTGGCACTTTCTTGCGCCTTTGGACCGAAGGTCCAGTTTTGGTCTCTTTTGGTCCCTTTTTGCTTACCGGCAATGGTAGACGTACAAAACTCGTCTCAAGCCACTGAAACTCCTTGAATATTAATCCAAGGATTCAAAGGAAGGCTTTCTGACCACCTTCTCCCCTTCTAGCACTTTCTGGCGCCTTTGGACCCAGTTTTGCTCACTTTTGGTCTCCTTTTGCTTACCGGCAAAGGAAGACATGCGAAACTCCTCTCAGTCCACTGAAACTCTTTGAATATCACTCCTAGGACTCAGACGAAGGCTTTCTCACCACCATCTCCCCTACTGGCACTTTCTGGCGCCTTTGGACGCAGTTTTTGTCTCTTTTGGTCCCCCTTAGCTTACCGGCAAAGAAGGCGTGCGAAACTCGTATCAGGCCATTGAAACTCCTTGAATATCACTTCTAGGACTCAAAGGAAGGCTTTTTCACCACCTTTTCCCCTTCTAGCACGTTTGGCGCCTCTAGACCGAAGGTCCAGTTTTGGTCCCCTTTTACTTACCGGCAATGGTAGACGTACAAAACTCGTCTCAGGCCACTGAAACTCCTTGAATATCACTCCAAGGATTCAAAGGAAGGCTTTCTGACCACCTTCTCCCGTTCTGGCACTTTCTGGTGCCTTTGGACCCAGTTTTGGTCACTTTTTGTCTCCTTTTGCTTACCGGCAAAGGAAGACATGCGAAACTCCTCTCAGTCCACTGAAACTCTTTGAATATCACTCCAAGGACTCAAATGAAGGCTTTCTCACCACCATCTCCCCTACTGGCACTTTCTGGCGCCTTTGGACCCAGTTTTTGTCTCTTTTGGTCCCCCTTAGCTTACCGGCAAAGAAGGCGTGCGAAACTCGTATCAGGCCATTGAAACTCCTTGAATATCACTTCTAGGACTCAAAGGAAGGCTTTTTCACCACCTTTTCCCCTTCTAGCACGTTTGGCGCCTCTAGACCGAAGGTCCAGTTTTGGTCCCCTTTTACTTATCGGCAATGGTAGACGTACAAAACTCGTCTCAGGCCACTGAAACTCCTTGAATATCACTCCAAGGATTCAAAGGAAGGCTTTCTGACCACCTTCTCCCGTTCTGGCACTTTCTGGTGCCTTTGGACCCAGTTTTGGTCACTTTTGGTCTCCTTTTGCTTACCGGCAAAGGAAGACATGCGAAACTCCTCTCAGTCCACTGAAACTCTTTGAATATCACTCCAAGGACTCAAATGAAGGCTTTCTCACCACCATCTCCCCTACTGGCACTTTCTAGCGCCTTTGGACCCAAGTTCCAGTTTTGGTCTCTTTTGGTCCCCTTTTGCTTACCGGCAATGGTAGACGTACAAAACTCGTCTCAAGCCACTGAAACTCCTTGAATATCACTCCAAGGATTCAAAGGAAGGCTTTCTCACCACCTTCTCCCCTGCTAGCACTTTCTGGCGCCTTTGGACCCAGTTTTGGTCTCTTTTGGTCCCCTTTTGCTTACCGGCAATGGTAGACGTTCAAAACTCGTCTCAGGCCACTGAAACTCCTTGAATATCACTCCAAGGACTCAAAGGAAGGCTTTCTCACCACCTTCTCACCTTCTGGCACTTTCTGGCGCCTGTGGAGCCAGTTTTGGTCACTTTTGGTCTCTTTTTGCTTACCGGCAAAGGAACACCCGCGATACTCATCTCAGGCCACTGAAACTCCTTGAATATCACTCCAAGGACTCAAATGAAGGCTTTCTCACCACCATCTCCCTTACTGGCACTTTCTAGTGCCTTTGGACCCAGTTTTAGTCACTTTTGGTCTCCTTTTGCTTACCGGCAAAAGAAGACACGCGAAACTCCTCTCAGTCCACTGAAACTCTTTGAATATCACTGCTAGGATTCAAACGAAGGCTTTCTCACCACCATCTCCCCTACTGGCACTTTCTGCCGCCTTTGGACCCAGTTTTTGTCTCTTTTGGTCCCCCTTAGCTTACCGGCAAAGGAAGACGTGCGAAACACGTCTCAGGCCATTGAAACTCTTTGAGTATCACTTCTAGGACTCAAAGGAAGGCTTTTTCACCACCTTTTCCCCTTCTAGCACGTTCTGGCGCCTCTAGACCCAAGTTCCTATTTTGGTCTCTTTTGGTCCCCTTTTACTTACCGGCAATGGTAGACGTACAAAACTCATCTCAGGCCACTGAAACTCCTGAAATATTACTCCAAGGACTCAAAGGAAGGCTTTCTCACCACCTTCTTCCCTTCTGGCACTTTCTGGCGTCGTTGGACCCAGTTTTGGTCAATTTTGGTCTCCTTTTGCTTACCGGCAAAGAAAGACATGCGAAACTACTCTCAGTCCACTGAAACTCTTCGAATATCACTCCTAGGACTCAAACGAAGGCTTTCTCACCACCATCTCCCCTACTGGCACTTTCTGACGCCTTTGGACCCAGTTTTGGTAACTTTTGGTCTTCTTTTGCTTATCGGCAAAGGAAGACACGCGAAACTCATCTCAGGCCACTGAAACTCCTTGAATATCACTTCTAGGACTCAAAGGAAGGCTTTTTGACCACCTTTTTCCCTTCTGGCACGTTCTGGCGCCTCTGGACCAAAGTTTCAATTTTGGTCTCTTTTGGTCCCCTTTTGCTTACCGGCAATGGTAAACGTACAAAACTCATCTCAGGCCAGTGAAACTCCTTGAATATTACTCCAAGTACTCAAAGGAAGGCTTTGTAGCACCTTCTCCCCTTCTGGCACTTTCTGGTGCCTTTGGACCCAGTTTTGGTCACTTTTGGTCTCCTTTTGCTTACCGGCAAAGGAAGACATGCGAAACTCCTCTCAGTCCACTGAAACTCTTTGAATATCACTCCTAGGACTCAAACGAAGGCTTTCTCACCACCATCTCCCCTACTGGCACTTTCTGGCGCCTTTGGACTCAGTTTTTGTCACTTTTGGTCTCCTTTTGCTTACCGGCAAAGCAAGACACACGAAACTCGTCTCAGGCCACTAAAACTCCTTGAATATCACTCCAAGGACTCAAAGGAATGCTTTCTGACCATCTTCTCCCCTTCTGGCACTTTCTAGCGCCTTTGGACCCAAGTTCCAGTTTTGGTCTCTTTTGGTCCCCTTTTGCTTACCGGCAATGGTAGACGTACAAAACTCGTCTCAGGCCACTGAAACTCCTTGAATATCACTCTAAGGATTCAAAGGAAGGCTTTCTCACCACCTTCTCCCTTTCTGGCACTTTCTGGCGCCTTTGGACCCAGTGTTGGTCTCTTTTGGACCCCTTTTGCTTACCGGCAAAGGAAGATGTGCGAAACTCGTCTCAGGCCATTGAAACTCCTTGAATATCACTTCTAGGACTCAAAGGAAGGCTTTCTCACCACCTTTTCCCCTTCTGGCACGTTCTGGCGCCACTGGACCCAAGTTCCAATTTTGGTCTCTTTTGGTCCCCTTTTGCTTACCGGCAATGGTAGACGTACAAAACTCATCTCAGGCCACTGAAACTCCTTGAATATTACTCCAAGGACTCAAAGGAAGGCTTTCTCACCACCTTCTCCCCTTCTGGCACTTTCTGGCGCCTTTGAACCCAGTTTTTTTCACTTTTGGTCTCCTTTTGCTTACCGGCAAAGGAAGACACGTGAAACTCATATCAGGCCACTGAAACTCCTTGAATATCACTCCAAGGACTCAAAGGAATGCTTTCTCACCACCTTCTCCCCTTCTGGCACCTTCAGCGCCTTTGGACCCAAGGTCCAGTTTTGGTATCTTTTGGTCCCCTTTCGCTTACCGGCAATGGTAGACGTACAAAACTCCTCTCAGGCCACTGAAACTCCTTCAATATCACTTCAGGGATTCAAAGGAAGGCTTTCTCACCACCTCATCCCTTCTGATACTTTCTGGTGCCTTTGGACCCAGTTTTGGTCACTTTTGGTCTCCTTTTACTTACCGGCAAAGGAAGACATGCGGAACTCCTCTCAGTCCACTGAAACTCTTTGAATATCACTCCTAGGACTAAAACGAAGGCTTTCTCACCACCATCTCCCCTATTGGCATTTTCTGGCGCCTTTGGACCCAGTTTTGGTCACTTTTGGTCTCCTCTTGCTTACCGGCAAAGGAAGACACGTGAAACTCATATCAGGCCACTGAAACTCCTTGAATATCACTCCAAGGACTCAAAGGAATGCTTTCTCACCATCTTCTCCCATTCTGGCACCTTCTAGCGCCTTTCGACCCAAGGTTCAGTTTTGGTATCTTTTGGTTCCCTTTTGCTTACCAGCAATGGTAGACGTACAAAACTCGTCTCAGGCCACTGAAACTCCTTGAATATCACTCCAAGGATTAAAAGGAAGGCTTTCTCACCACCTCACCCCTTCTGGCACTTTCTGGCGCCTTTGGACCCAGTTTTGGTATCTTTTGGTCCCCTTTTGGTTACCGGGAAAGGAAGACATCCGAAACTTGTCTCAAACCATTGAAACTCCTTGAATGTCACTCCAAGGACACGAAGGAAGACTTTCTCACCACCTTCTCCCCTACTCGCACTTTCTGGCGCGTTTCGACCTAAGTTTCAGTTTTAGTCTCTTTTAGTCCCCTTTTGCTTACCGGCAAACGAAGACGTTCGAAACTTGTCTAAGGCCACTTATTCTCTTTGCATATCACTCCTAGGACTGAAAGGAGGCCTTCTCACCACCGGGTTTCTAGAACTTTCAGGCGCCTTTGGACCCAAGTTCCAGTTTTTGTCTCTTTTGGTCCCCCTTTGCTTACCGGCAAAGGAAGACGTGCGAAACTCGTCTCAGGCCATTGAAACTCCTTGAATATCACTACTAGGACTCAATGGAAGGCTTTTTCACCACCTTTTCCCATTCTGGCACGTTCAGGCGCCTCTGGACCCAACTTCCAATTTTGGTCTCTTTTGGTCCCCTTTTGCTTACCGGCAATGGTAGACATACAAAACTCATCTTGGGCCACTGAAACTCCTTGAATATCACTTCTAGGACTCAAAGGAAGGCTTTCTCACCACCTTGTCCAAGGCCACTGATACTCCTTGAATATCACTCCTAGGACACAAAGGAAGGCTATCTCACCACCGAGCTTCTGGAACTTTCTGGCGCCTTTGGACCCAAGTTCCAGTTTTTGTCTCTTTTGGTCCCCCTTTGCTTACCGGCAAAGGGAGACGTGCGAAACTGGTCTCAGGCCATTGAAACTCCTTGAATATCACTTCTAGGACTCAAAGGAAAACTTTTTCACCACCTTTTCCCCTTCTGGCACGTTCTAGCCCCTCTGGACCCAAGTTCCAATTTTGGTCTCTTTTGGTCCCCTTTTGCTTACCAGTAATGGTAGACGTACAAAACTCAGCTATGGCCACTGAAACTGCTTGAATATTTCTCCAAGGACTCAAAGGAAGGCTTTCTAACCACCTTCTTCCCTTCTGGCACTTTCTGGCACCTTTGGACCCAGTTTTGGTCACTTTTCGTCTCCTTTTGCTTACCGGCAAAGGAAGACATGCGAAACTCCTCTCAGTCCACTGAAACTCTTTGAATATCACTCCTAGGACTCAAACGAAGGCTTTCTCACCACCATCTCCCTCACTAGCACTTTCAGGCGCCTTTGGTCCCAGTTTTGGTCACTTTTGGTCTCTTTTTGCTTACCGGCAAAGGAAGACATGCGAAACTACTCTCAGTCCACTGAAACTCTTTGAATATCACTCCTAGGACTCAAACGAAGGCTTTCTCACCACCTTCTCCCCTTCTGGCACTTTCTGGCGCCTTTGGACCCAGTATTGGTCTCTTTTGGTCCCCTTTTGCTTACCGGGAAAGGAAGACATCCGAAACTCGTCTCGAACCATTGAAACTCCCTGAATATCACTCCAAGGACACGAAGGAAGGCTTTCTCACAACCTTCTCCCCTACTGGCACTTTTTGGCACGTTTCGACCTAAGTTTCAGTTTTAGTCTCTTTTGGTCCCCTTTTGCTTACCGGTAAACGAAGACGTGCGAAACTTGCCCAAGGCCACTGATACTCCTTGAATATCACTCATAGGACTCAAAGGAAGGCTTTCTCACCACCGTGCTTCTGGAACTTTCTGGCGCCTTTGGACCCAAGTTCCAGTTTTTGTCTCTTTTGGTCCCCCTTTACTTACCGGCAAAGGAAGACGTACGAAACTCGTCTCAGGCCATTGAAACTCCTTGAATATCACATCTAGGACTTAAACGAAGGCTTTCTCACCACCGTCTCCCCTACTAGCACTTTCTAGCGCCTTTGGACCCAATTTTGGTCACTTTTGGTCTCCTTTTGCTTACCGGCAAAGGAAGACATCCGAAACTCGTCTCAAACCTTTGAAACTCCTTGAATATCACTCCAAGGACACGAAGGAAGGCTTTCTCACCACCTTCTCCCGTACTGGCACTTTCTAGCACGTTTCCACCTTCACCACCGAGCTTCTGGAACTTTCTGGCGCCTTTGGACCCAAGTTTCAGTTTTTGTCTCTTTTGGTACCCTTTTGCTTACCGGCAATGGTAGACGTACAAAACTCGTCTCAGGCCACTGAAACTCCTTGAATATAACTCCAAGGATTCAGAGGAAGGCTTTCTCACCACCTTCTCCCCTTCTGGCACTTTCTGGCGCCTTTGGACCCAGTTTTGGTCACTTTTGGTCTTTTTTTGCTTTCTGGCAAAGGAAGACACGCGAAACTCATCTCAGGCAACTGAAACACCTTGAATATCACTCCAAGGACTCAAACGAAGGCTTTCTCACCACCTTCTCCTCTACTGGCACTTTCTGGGGCGTTTCGACCTAAGTTTCAGGCCACTAAAACTCTTTGAATGCCAAGGACTCAAAGGAATGCTTTCTCACCAGCTTCTCCCCTTCTGGCACTTTCCAGCTCCTTTGGACCCAAGGTCCAGTTTTGGTCTCTTTTGGTCCCCTTTTGCTTACCAGCAATGGTAGACGTACAAAACTCGTCTCAGGCCACTGAAACTCCTTGAATATCACTCCAAGGATTCAAAGGAAGGCTTTCTCACCACCTTGTCCAAGGCCACTGATACTCCTTGAATATCACTCCTAGGACACAAAGGAAGGCTATCTCACCACCGAGCTTCTGGAACTTTCTGGCGCCTTTAGACCCAAGTTCCAGTTTTTGTCTCTTTTGGTCCCCCTTTGCTTACCGGCAAAGGAAGACGTGCGAAACTCGTCTCAGGCCGTTGAAACTCCTTGAATATCACTTCTAGGACTCAAAGGAAGGCTTTTTCACCACCTTTTCCCCTTCTGGCACGTTCTGGCGCCTCTGGACCCAAGTTCCAATTTTGGTCTCTCTTGGTCCCCTTTTGCTTACTGGCAATGGTAGACGTACAAAACTCCTCTCAGTCCACTGAAACTCTTTGAATATCACTCCTAGGACTCAAACGAAGGCTTTCTCACTACCATCTCCCCTACTGCCACTTGCTGGCGCCTTTGGACCCTGTTTTGGTCACTTTTGCTTACCGGCAAAGGAAGACACGCGAAACTAATCTCAGGCCACTGAAACTCCTTGAATATCACTCCAAGGACTCAAAGGAATGCTTTCTAACCATCTTCTCCCCTTCTGGCACTTTCTAGCGCCTTTGGACCCAAGGTCTAGTTTTGGTCTCTTTTGGTCCCCTCTTGCTTACCGGCAATGGTAGACGTACAAAACTCGTCTCAGGCCACTGAAACTCCTTGAATATCACTCCAAGGATTCAAAGGAAGGCTTTCTCACCACCTTCTCCCCTTCTGGCACTTTCTGGCGCGTTTGGACCCAATTTTGGTCTCTTTTGGTCCCCTTTTGCTTACCGGGAAAGGAAGACATCCGAAACTCGTCTCAAACCATTGAAACTCCTTGAATGTCACTCCAAGGACACGAAGGAAGGCTTTCTCACCACCTTCTCCCCTACTGGTACTTTCTGGCGCGTTTCGACCTAAGTTTCAGTTTTAGTCTCTTTTGGTCCCCTTTTGCTTATCGGCAAACGCAGACATGTGAAACTTGTCCAAGGCCACTGATACTCCTTGAATATCACTCATAGGACTCAAGGGAAGGCTTTCTCACCACCGAGCTTCTGGAACTTTCTGGCGCCTTTGGACCCAAGTTCCAGTTTTTGTCTCTTTTTGTCCCCCTTTGCTTACCGGCAAAGGAAGACGCGCGAAACTCGTCTTAGGCCATTGAAACTCCTTCAATATCACTTCTAGGACTCAAAGGAAGGCTTTTTCACCACCTTTTCCCCTTCTGGCACGTTCTGGCACCTCTGGACCCAGGTTCCAGTTTTGGTCTCTTTTGGTCCCCTTTTGCTTACCGGCAATGGTAGACGTACAAAACTCATCTCAGGCCACTGAAACTCCTTGAATATCACTCCAAGGATTCAAAGGAAGGCTTTCTAACCACCTTCTCCCCTTCTGCCACTTTCTGGCACCTTTAGACCCAGTTTTGGTCTCTTTTGGTTCCCTTTTGCTTACCGGCAAAGGAAGACATCTGAAACTCATCTCAAACCATTGACACTCCTTGAATATCACTCCAAGGACACGAAGGAAGGCTTTCTCACCACTTTCTCCCCTACTAGCACTTTCTGGCGCGTTTCGACCTATGTTTCAGTTTTAGTCTCTTTTGGTCCCCTTTTGCTTACCGGCAAACGAAGACGTGCGAAACTTGTCCAAGGCCACTGATACTCCTTGAACTCCTAGGACTCAAAGGAACGCTTTCTCACCACCAAGCTTCTGGAACTTTCTGGCGCCTTTGGACCCAAGTTCCAGTTTTTGTCTCTTTTGGTCCCCTTTTGCTTACCGGCAAAGGAAGACGTCCGAAACTCCTCTCAGGCCATTGAAACTCCTTGAATATCACTTCTAGGACTCAAAGGAAGGCTTTCTCACCACCGAGCCTCTGGAACTTTCTGGCGCCTTTGGACCCAAGTTCCAGTTTTTGTCTCTTTTTGTTCCCTTTTGCTTACCGGCAATGGTAGACGTACAAAACTCGTCTCAGGCCACTGAAACTCCTTGAATATCACTCCAAGGATTCAAAGGAAGGCTTTTTCACCACCTACTCCCCTCCTGGCACTTTCTGGCGCCTTTGGACCCAATGTTGGTCTCTTTTGGTCCCCTTTTGCTTACCGGCAAAGGAAGACATCTGAAACTCATCTCAAACCATTGAGACTCCTTGAATATCACTCCAAGGACACGAAGGAAGGCTTTCTCACCACTTTCTCCCCTACTGGCACTTTCTGGCACGTTTTGACCTATGTTTCAGTTTTAGTCTCTTTTGGTCCCGTTTTGCTTACCGGCAAACGAACACGTGCGAAACTTCTCCAAGGCCACTGAGACTCCTTGAATATCACTCCTAGGACTCAAAGGAAGGCTTTCTCACCACCGAGCTTCTGGAACCTTCTGGCGCCTTTGGACCTAGGTTCCAGTTTTTGTCTCTTTTGGTCCCCTTTTGCTTACCAGCAATGGTAGACGTACCAAACTCGTCTCAGGCCATTGAAGCTCCTTGAATATCACTCCAAGGATTCAAAGGAAGGCTTTCTCACCACCTTCTCCTCTTCTGGCACTTCTGGCGCCTTTGGACCCAGTTTTGGTCTCTTTTGGTCCCCTTTTGCTTACCGGGAAAGAAAGACATCTGAAACTCGTCTCAAACCATTGAAATTCCCTGAATATCACTCCAAGGACACGAAGGAAGGCTTTCTCACCACCTTCACCCGTACTGGCACTTTCTAGCACGTTTCCACCTTCACCACCGAGCTTCTGGAACTTTCTGGCGCCTTTGGACCCAAGTTTCAGTTTTTGTCTCTTTTGGTACCCTTTTGCTTACCGGCAATGGTAGACGTACAAAACTCGTCTCAGGCCACTGAAACTCCTTGAATATAACTCCAAGGATTCAGAGGAAGGCTTTCTCACCACCTTCTCCCCTTCTGGCACTTTCTGGCGCCTTTGGACCCAGTTTTGGTCACTTTTGGTCTTTTTTTGCTTTCTGGCAAAGGAAGACACGCGAAACTCATCTCAGGCCACTGAAACACCTTGAATATCACTCCAAGGACTCAAACGAAGGCTTTCTCACCACCTTCTCCTCTACTGGCACTTTCTGGGGCGTTTCGACCTAAGTTTCAGTTTTAGTCTCTTTTGGTCCCCTTTTGCTTACCGGCAAACGAAGACGTGCGAAACTTGTGCAAGGCCACTAATACTCCTTGAATATCACTCCTAGGACTCAAAGGAAGGCTTTCCCATCACCGAGCCTCTGGAACTTTCTAGCGCCTTTGGACCCAAGGTCCAGTTTTGGTCTATTTTGGTCTCCTTTTGCTTACCGGCAATGCTAGACATACAAAACTCATCTCAGGCCACTGAAACTCCTTGAATATTGCTCCAAGGACCGAAAGGAAGGCTTTCTCACCACCTTCTACCCTTCTGGCACTTTCTGGCGCCTTTGGACCCAATTTTGGTCTCTTTTGTTCCCTTTTTGCTTACCGGAAAAGGAAGATATCCGAAACTGGTCTCAAACCAATGAAACTCCTTGAATATCACTCCAAGGGCACGAAGGAAGGCTTTCTCACCACCTTCTCCCCTATTGGCACTTTCTGGCGCGTTTCGACCTAAGTTTCAGTTTTAGTGTCTTTTGGTTCCCTTTTGCTTACCGGCAAACGAAGACGTGTGAAACTTGTCCAAGGCCATTGATACTCCTTGAATATCACTCTTAGGACTCAAAGGAAGGCTTCTCACCACCGAGCTTCTGGAACTTTCTGGCGCCTTTGGACCCAAGTTCTAGTTTTTGTCTCTTTTGGTCCCCCTTTGCTTACCGGCAAAGGAAGACGTGCGAAACTTGTCTCAGGCCGTTGAAACTCCTTGAATATCACTTCTAGGACTCAAAGGAAGGCTTTTTCACCACCTTTTCCCCTTCTAGCACGTTCTGGCGCCTCTGGACCCAAGTTCCAATTTTGTTCTATTTTGGTCCCCTTTTGCTTACCGTGAAAGGAAGACATCCGAAACTCCTCTCAGTCCACTGAAACTCTTTGAATATCACTCCTAGGACTCAAACGAAGGCTTTCTCACCACCATCTCCCCTGCTGGCACTTTGTAGCGCCTTTGGACCCAGTTTTGGTTACTTTTGCTTACCGGCAAAGGAAGACATGGGAAACTCATCTCAGGCCACTGAAACTCCTTGATTATCACTCCAAGGATTCAAAGGAAGGCTTTCTCACCACCTTCTCCCTTTCTGGCACTTTCTAGCGCCTTTGGACCCAGTTTTGGTCTCTTTTGTTCCCCTTTTGCTTATCGGGAAAGGAAGACATCCGAAACTCATCTCAAACCATTGAAACTCCTTGAATATCACTCCAAGGACACGAAGGAAGGCTTTCTCATCACTTTCTCCCCTACTGGCACTTTCTGCCGCGTTTTGACCTATGTTTCAATTTTAGTCTCTTTTGGTCCCCTTTTGCTTACCGGCAAACGACGACGTGTGAAACTTGTCCAAGGTCACTAATACTCCTTGAATATCACTCCTAGGACTCAAAGGCAAGCTTTCTCACCACCGAGCTTCTGGAACTTTCTGGCGCCTTTGGACCCAAGTTTCAGTTTTTGTCTCTTTTGGTCCCCTTTTGCTTACCAGCAATGGTAGACGTACAAAACTCGTCTCAGGTCATTGAAACTCCTTGAATATCACTCCAAGGATTCAAAGGAAGGCTTTCTCACCACCTTCTCCCCTTCTTGAACTTTCTAGCGCCTTTGGACCCAAGTTCCAGTTTTTGTCTCTTTTGGTCCCCCTTTGCTTACCGGCAAAGGAAGACGTGCGAAACTCGTCTCAGGCCATTGAAACTCCTTGAATATCACTTTTAGGACTCAAAGGAAGGCTTTTTCACCACCTTTTCCCCTTCTGGCACATTCTGGACCCAAGTTCCAATTTTGGTCTATTTTGGTCCCTTTTTGCTTACCGGGAAAGGAAGACATGCGAAACTCCTCTCAGTCCACTGAAACTCTTTGAATATCACTCATAGGACTCAAACGAAGGCTTTCTCACCACCATCTCCCCTACTGGCACTTTCTGGCGCCTTTGGACCCAGTTTTGGTCACTTTTGCTTACCGGCAAAGGAAGACATGCGAAACTCATCCCAGGCCACTGAAACTCCTTGAATATCACTCCAAGGATTCAAAGGAAGGATTTCTCACCACCTTCTCCCCGTCGGGCACTTTCTAGCGCCTTTGTACCCAAGGTCCAGTTTTGGTCTCTTTTGGTCCCTTTTTACTTACCGGCAATGGTAGACGTAAAAAACTCCTCTCAGGCCGCTGAAACTCCTTGAATATTACTCCAAGGACTCAAAGGAAGGCTTTCTCACCACCTTCTCCCCTTCTGGCACTTTCTTTCGCCTTTGGACCCAGTTTTGGTCTCTTTTGGTCCCCTTTTGCTTACCGGGAAAGGAAGACATCTGAAACTCGTCTCAAACTATTGAAATTCCCTGAATATCACTCCAAGGACACGAAGGAAGGCTTTCTCACCACCTTCACCCGTACTGGCACTTTCTAGCGCGTTTCCACCTTCACCACCGAGCTTCTGGAACTTTCCGGCGCCTTTGGACCCAAGTTTCAGTTTTTGTCTCTTTTGGTACCCTTTTGCTTACCGGCAATGGTAGACGTACAAAACTCGTCTCAGGCCACTGAAACTCCTTGAATATAACTCCAAGGATTCAGAGGAAGGCTTTCTCACCACCTTCTCCCCTTCTGGCACTTTCTGGCGCCTTTGGACCCAGTTTTGGTCACTTTTGGTCTTTTTTTGCTTTCTGGCAAAGGAAGACACGCGAAACTCATCTCAGGCCACTGAAACACCTTGAATATCACTCCAAGGACTCAAACGAAGGCTTTCTCACCACCTTCTCCTCTACTGGCACTTTCTGGGGCGTTTCGACCTAAGTTTCAGTTTTAGTCTCTTTTGGTCCCCTTTTGCTTACCGGCAAACGAAGACGTGCGAAACTTGTGCAAGGCCACTAATACTCCTTGAATATCACTCCTAGGACTCAAAGGAAGGCTTTCCCATCACCGAGCCTCTGGAACTTTCTAGCGCCTTTGGACCCAAGGTCCAGTTTTGGTCTATTTTGGTCTCCTTTTGCTTACCGGCAATGCTAGACATACAAAACTCATCTCAGGCCACTGAAACTTATTGAATATTGCTCCAAGGACTGAAAGGAAGGCTTTCTCACCACCTTCTACCCTTCTGGCACTTTCTGGCGCCTTTGGACCCAACTTTGGTCTCTTTTGTTCCCTTTTTGCTTACCGGGAAAGGAAGACATCCGAAACTCGTCTAAAACCATTGAAACTCCTTGAATATCACTCCAAGGACACGAAGGAAGGCTTTCTCACCACCTTCTCCCCTACTGGCACTTTCTGGCGCGTTTCGACCTAGGTTTCATTTGTAGTCTCTTTTGGTCCCCTTTTGCTTATCGGCAAACGAAGACGTGCGAAACTTGTCCAAGGCCACTGATAGTCCTTGAATATCACTTCTAGGACTCAAAGGAAGGCTTTCCCGTCACCGAGCCTCTGGAACTTTCTGGCGCCTTTCGACCCAAGGTCCAGTTTTGGTCTCTTTCGGTCTCCTTTTGCTTACCGACAAAGGAAGACACGCGAAACTCATCTCAGGCCACTGAAACTCCTTGAATATCACTCCAAGGACTCAAAGGAATCCTTTCTCACCATCTTCTCCCTTTCTGGCACTTTCTAGCGCCTTTGGACCCAAGGTCCAATTTTGGTCGCTTTTGGTCCCCTTTTGCTTACCGGCAATGGTAGACGTACAAAACTCATCTCAGGCCAATGAAACTCCTTGAATATTACTCCAAGGATTCAAAGGAAGGCTTTCTCAACACCTTCACCCCTACTGGCACTTTCTAGCGCGTTTCCACCTTCACCACCGAGCTTCTGGAACTTTCTGGCGCCTTTGGACCCAAGTTTCAGTTTTTGTCTCTTTTGGTACCCTTTTGCTTACCGGCAATGGTAGACGTACAAAACTCGTCTCAAGCCACTGAAACTCCTTGAATATAACTCCAAGGATTCAGAGGAAGGCTTTCTCACCACCTTCTCCCCTTCTGGCACTTTCTGGCGCCTTTGGACCCAGTTTTGGTCACTTTTGGTCTTTTTTTGCTTTCTGGCAAAGGAAGACACGCGAAACTCATCTCAGGCCACTGAAACACCTTGAATATCACTCCAAGGACTCAAACGAAGGCTTTCTCACCACCTTCTCCTCTACTGGCACTTTCTGGCGCGTTTCGACAGAAGTTTCAGTTTTAATCTCTTTTTGGTCCCCTTTTGCTTACCGGCAAACGAAAACGTGCGAAACTTGTCCAAGGCCACTGATACTCCTTGAATATCACTCCTAGGACTCAAAGGAAGGCTTTGTCACCACCGATCTTCTTGAACTTTCTGGCGCCTTTACACCCAAGTTCCAGTTTTTGTCTCTTTTGGTCCCCCTTTGCTTACCGGCAAAGGAAGACGTGCGAAACTCGTCTCAGGCCATTGAAACTCCTTGAATATCACTTCCAGGACTCAAAGGAAGGCTTTTTCACCACCTTTTCCCCTTCTGGCACGTTCTGGCGCCTCTGGACCCAAGTTCCAATTTTGGTCTATTTTTGTCCCCTTTTGCTTACCGGGAAAGGAAGACATCCGAAACTCCTCTCAATCCACTGAAACTCTTTGAATATCACTCCTAGGACTCAAACGAAGGCTTTCTCACCACCATCTCCCCTACTGGCACTTTCTAGCGCCTTTGGACCCAGTTTTGGTCACTTTTGGTCTCCTTTTGCTTACCGGCAAAGGAAGACATGCGAAACTCTTCTCAGTCCACTGAAACTCTTTGAATATCACTCCTAGGACTCAAACGAAGGCTTTCTCACCACCATTTGCCCTACTGACACTTTCTGGCGCCTTTGGAACCAGTTTTGGTCACTTTTTGTCTCCTTTTGCTTACTGGCAAAGGAAGACACGCGAAACTCGTCCCAAACCATTGAAACTCCTTGAATATCACTTCTAGGACTAAAGGAAGGTTTTTTCACCACCCTTTCCCCTTCTGGCACTTTCTGGTCCCTTTGGACCTAGTTTTGGTAACTTTTGGTCTCCTTTTGATTACCGGCAAATGAAGACATGCGAAACTCGTCTCAGGCCACTGAAACTCCTTCAATATCACTCTAAGGACTCAAAGAAATGCTTTCTCACCATCTTCTCCCCTTCCGGCACTTTCTAGCGTATTTGGACCCAGTTTTGATGACTTTTGGTTTCCTTTTGCTTACCGGCAAAAGAAGACATGCGAAACTCGTCTCAGACCACTGAAACTCCTTGAATATCACTCCAAGGACTCAAAGGAATGCTTTCTCACCATCTTCTCCCCTTCTGACACTTTCTAGCGCCTTTGGACCAATGTTCCAGTTTTGGTCTCTTTTGGTCCCCATTTGCTTACCGGCAAACGAAGACGTGCGAAACTTCTCCAAGGCCACCGATAACCCTTGAATATCACTCCTAGGTCTCAAAGGCAGGCTTTCTCACCACCTTCTCCCCTTTTGGAACTTTCTGGCGCCTTTGGACCCAAGTTCCAGTTTTAGTCTCTTTTGGTCCCCTTTTGCTTACCGGTAAAGGAAGACGTGCGAAACTCGTCTCAGGCCACTAAAACTCCTTGAATATCATGCCTAGGACTCAAAGGAAGGCTTTCCCACCACCTTCTCACGTTCTGGCACTTTCTGGTGCCTTTGGACCCAGTTTTTGTCTCTTTTGGTTCCCTTTTGCTTACCGGCAAACGAAGACATGCAAAACTCGTCTCAGGCCACTAAAACTCCTTGAATATCACGCCTAGGACTCAAAGGAAGGCTTTCCCACCACCTTCTCACGTTCTGGCACTTTCTGGTGCCTTTGGACCCAAGTTCCAGTTTTGGTCTCTTTTGGTTCCCTTTTGCTTAGCGGCAAAGGAAGACATACAAAACTCGTCTCAGGGCACTAAAACTCCTTGAATATCACGCCTAGGACTCAAAGGAAGGCTTTCCCACCACCTTTTCACGTTCTGGCACTTTCTGGTGCCTTTGGACCCAAGTTCCAGTTTTGGTCTCTTTTAGTTCCCTTTTGCTTATCGGCAAAGGAAGACATGCGAAACTCGTCCCAGGCCACTAAAACTCCTTGAATATCACGCTTAGGACTCAAAGGAAGGCTTTCCCACCACCTTTTCACGTTCTGGCACTTTCTGGTGCCTTTGGACCCAGTTTTGGTCTCTTTTGGTTCCCTTTTGCTTACCGGCAAACGAAAACATGCGAAACTCGTCTCAGGCCACTAAAACTCCTTGAATATCACGCCTAGGACTCAAAGGAAGGCTTTCCCACCACCTTCTCACGTTCTGGCACTTTCTGGTGCCTTTCGACCCAAGGTCCAGTTTTGGTCGCTTTTGGTCCCCTTTTGCTTACCGGCAATGGTAGACATACAAAAATCATCTCAGGCCACCGATACCCCTTGAATATCACTCCTAGGTCTCAAAGGCAGGCTTTCTCACCACCTTCTCCCCTTTTGGAACTTTCTGGCGCCTTTGGACCCAAGTTCCAGTTTTAGTCTCTTTTGGTCCCCTTTTGCTTACCGGTAAAGGAAGACGTGCGAAACTCGTCTCAGGCCACTAAAACTCCTTGAATATCATGCCTAGGACTCAAAGGAAGGCTTTCCCACCACCTTCTCACGTTCTGGCACTTTCTGGTGCCTTTGGACCCAGTTTTTGTCTCTTTTGGTTCCCTTTTGCTTACCGGCAAACGAAGACATGCAAAACTCGTCTCAGGCCACTAAAACTCCTTGAATATCACGCCTAGGACTCAAAGGAAGGCTTTCCCACCACCTTCTCACGTTCTGGCACTTTCTGGTGCCTTTGGACCCAAGTTCCAGTTTTGGTCTCTTTTGGTTCCCTTTTGCTTAGCGGCAAAGGAAGACATACAAAACTCGTCTCAGGCCACTAAAAGTCCTTGAATATCACGCCTAGGACTCAAAGGAAGGCTTTCCCACCACCTTTTCACGTTCTGGCACTTTCTGGTGCCTTTGGACCCAAGTTCCAGTTTTGGTCTCTTTTGGTTCCCTTTTGCTTATCGGCAAAGGAAGACATGCGAAACTCGTCCCAGGCCACTAAAACTCCTTGAATATCACGCTTAGGACTCAAAGGAAGGCTTTCCCACCACCTTTTCACGTTCTGGCACTTTCTGGTGCCTTTGGACCCAGTTTTGGTCTCTTTTGGTTCCCTTTTGCTTACCGGCAAACGAAGACATGCAAAACTCGTCTCAGGCCACTAAAACTCCTTGAATATCACGCCTAGGACTCAAAGGAAGGCTTTCCCACCACCTTCTCACGTTCTGGCACTTTCTGGTGCCTTTGGACCCAAGTTCCAGTTTTGGTCTCTTTTGGTTCCCTTTTGCTTAGCGGCAAAGGAAGACATACAAAACTCGTCTCAGGCCACTAAAACTCCTTGAATATCACGCCTAGGACTCAAAGGAAGGCTTTCCCACCACCTTTTCACGTTCTGGCACTTTCTGGTGCCTTTGGACCCAAGTTCCAGTTTTGGTCTCTTTTGGTTCCCTTTTGCTTATCGGCAAAGGAAGACATGCGAAACTCGTCCCAGGCCACTAAAACTCCTTGAATATCACGCTTAGGACTCAAAGGAAGGCTTTCCCACCACCTTTTCACGTTCTGGCACTTTCTGGTGCCTTTGGACCCAGTTTTGGTCTCTTTTGGTTCCCTTTTGCTTACCGGCAAACGAAAACATGCGAAACTCGTCTCAGGCCACTAAAACTCCTTGAATATCACGCCTAGGACTCAAAGGAAGGCTTTCCCACCACCTTCTCACGTTCTGGCACTTTCTGGTGCCTTTCGACCCAAGGTCCAGTTTTGGTCGCTTTTGGTCCCCTTTTGCTTACCGGCAATGGTAGACATACAAAAATCATCTCAGGCCACTGAAACTCCTTGAATTTTACTCCAAAGACTCAAAGGAAGGCTTTCTCACCACCTTCTCCTCTTCTGGCACTTTCTGGCGCCTTTGGACCCAGTTTTGGTCTCTTTTGGTTCCTTTTTGCTTACCGGGAAAGGAAGACATCCGAAACTCCTCTCAGTCCACTGAAACTCTTTGAATGTCACTCCTTGGACTCAAACGAAGGCTTTCTCACCACCATCTCCTCTACTGGCACTTTCTGGCACCGTTGGACCCAATTTTGGTCACCTTTGCTTACCGGCAAAGGAAGACACGCGAAACTCATCTTAGGCCACTGAAACTCCTTGACTATCGCTCCAAGGACTCAAAGGAATGCTTTCTCACCATCTTCTCCCCTTCTGGCACTTTCTGGCGCCTCTGGACCCAAGTTCCAATTTTGGTCTCTTTTGGTCCCCTTTTACTTACCGGCAATGGTAGACGTAAAAAACTCATCTCAGGCCGCTGAAACTCCTTGAATATTATTCCAAGGACTCAAAGGAAGGCTTTCTCACCACCTTCTCCCCTTCTGGCACTTTCTGGCGCCTTTGGACCCAGTTTTGGTCTCTTTTGGTTCCTTTTTGCTTACCGGGAAAGGAAGACATCCGAAACTCCTCTCAGTCCACTGAAACTCTTTGAATGTCACTCCTTGGACTCAAACGAAGGCTTTCTCACCACCATCTCCTCGACTAGCACTTTCTGGCACCGTTGGACCCAATTTTGGTCACTTTTGCTTACCGGCAAAGGAAGACACGCGAAACTCATCTCAGGCCACTGAAACTCCTTGAATATCACTTCAAGGACTCAAAGGAATGCTTTCTCACCATCTTCTCCCCTTCTGGCACTTTCTGGCGCCTTTAGACCCAGTTTTGGTCTCTTTTGGTCCCCTTTTGCTTACCGGCAATGGTAGACGTAAAAAACTCATCTCAGGCCACTGAAACTCCTTGAATATCACCTCGAGGACTCAAAGGAATGCTTTCTCACCATCTTCTCACCTTCTGGCACTTTCTGGCGCCTCTGGACCCAAGTTTCAATTTTGGTCTCTTTTGGTCCCCTTTTGCTTACCGGTAATGGTAGACGTAAAAAACTCATCTCAGGCCACTGAAACTCCTTGAATATTACTCCAAGGACTCAAAGGAAGGCTTTTTCACCACCTTTCCCCTTCTGGCACGTTCTGGCGCCTCTGGACCCAAGTTCCAATTTTGGTCTATTTTGGTCTCCTTTTGCTTACCGGGAAAGGAAGACATCCGAAACTACTCTCAGTCCACTGAAACTCTTTGAATATCACTCCTAGGACTCAAACGAAGGCTTTCTCAACACCATCTCCCCTACTGGCACTTTCTTGCGCCTTTGGACCCAGTTTTGGTCACCTTTGCTTACCGGCAAAGGAAGACACGCGAAACTCATCTCAGGCCACTGAAACTCCTTGAATATCACTTCAAGGACTCAAAGGAATGCTTTCTCACCATCTTCTCCCCTTCTGGCACTTTCTGGCGCCTTTAGACCCAGTTTTGGTCTCTTTTGGTCCCCTTTTGCTTACCGGCAATGGTAGACATAAAAAACTCATCTCAGGCCACTGAAACTCCTTGAATATCACCTCGAGGACTCAAAGGAATGCTTTCTCACCATCTTCTCACCTTCTGGCACTTTCTGGCGCCTCTGGACCCAAGTTTCAATTTTGGTCTCTTTTGGTCCCATTTTGCTTACCGGTAATGGTAGACGTAAAAAACTCATCTCAGGCCACTGAAACTCCTTGAATATTACTCCAAGGACTCAAAGGAAGGCTTTTTCACCACCTTTCCCCTTCTGGCACGTTCTGGCGCCTCTGGACCCAAGTTCCAATTTTGGTTTATTTTGGTCTCCTTTTGCTTACCGGGAAAGGAAGACATCCGAAACTACTCTCAGTCCACTGAAACTCTTTGAATATCACTCCTAGGACTCAAACGAAGGCTTTCTCAACACCATCTCCCCTACTGGCACTTTCTTGCGCCTTTGGACCCAGTTTTGGTCACCTTTGCTTACCGGCAAAGGAAGACACGCGAAACTCATCTTAGGCCACTGAAACTCCTTGACTATCGCTCCAAGGACTCAAAGGAATGCTTTCTCACCATCTTCTCCCCTTCTGGCACTTTCTGGCGCCTCTGGACCCAAGTTCCAATTTTGGTCTCTTTTGGTCCCCTTTTACTTACCGGCAATGGTAGACGTAAAAAACTCATCTCAGGCCGCTGAAACTCCTTGAATATTACTTCAAGGACTCAAAGGAAGGCTTTCTCACCACCTTCTCCCCTTCTGGCACTTTCTTTCGCCTTTGGACCCAGTTTTGGTCTCTTTTGGTCCCCTTTTGCTTACCGGGAAAGGAAGACATCCGAAACTCGTCTCAAGCCATTGAAACTCCTTAAATATCACTCCAAGGACACGAAGGAAGGCTTTCTTACCACCTTCTCCCCTACTGGCACTTTCTGGCGCGTTTCGACAGAAGTTTCAGTTTTAATCTCTTTTTGGTCCCCTTTTGCTTACCGGCAAACGAAAACGTGCGAAACTTGGCCAAGGCCACTGATACTCCTTGAATATCACTCCTAGGACTCAAAGGAAGGCTTTGTCACCACCGAGCTTCTTGAACTTTCTGGCGCCTTTACACCCAAGTTCCAGTTTTTGTCTCTTTTGGTCCCCTTTTGCTTACCGGCAAAGGAAGACATGCGAAACTCGTCTCAGGCCGTTGAAACTCCTTGAATATCACTTCTAGGACTCAAAGGAAGGCTTTTTCACCACCTTTTCCCCTTCTGGCACTTTCTGGCGCCTTTGGACCCAGTTTTGGTCTCTTTTGGTTCCCTTTTGCTTACCGGCAAACGAAGACATGCGAAACTCGTCTCAGGCCACTAAAACTCCTTGAATATCACGTCTAGGACTCAAAGGAAGGCTTTCCCACCACCTTCTCACGTTCTGGCACTTTCTGGCGCCTCTGGACCCAAGTTCCAATTTTGGTCTCTTTTGGTCCCCTTTTACTTACCGGCAATGGTAGACGTAAAAAACTCATCTCAGGCCGCTGAAACTCCTTGAATATTACTTCAAGGACTCAAAGGAAGGCTTTCTCACCACCTTCTCCCCTTCTGGCACTTTCTTTCGCCTTTGGACCCAGTTTTGGTCTCTTTTGGTCCCCTTTTGCTTACCGGGAAAGGAAGACATCCGAAACTCGTCTCAAGCCATTGAAACTCCTTAAATATCACTCCAAGGACACGAAGGAAGGCTTTCTTACCACCTTCTCCCCTACTGGCACTTTCTGGCGCGTTTCGACAGAAGTTTCAGTTTTAATCTCTTTTTGGTCCCCTTTTGCTTACCGGCAAACGAAAACGTGCGAAACTTGTCCAAGGCCACTGATACTCCTTGAATATCACTCCTAGGACTCAAAGGAAAGCTTTGTCACCACCGAGCTTCTTGAACTTTCTGGCGCCTTTACACCCAAGTTCCAGTTTTTGTCTCTTTTGGTCCCCTTTTGCTTACCGGTAAAGGAAGACATGCGAAACTCGTCTCAGGCCGTTGAAACTCCTTGAATATCACTTCTAGGACTCAAAGGAAGGCTTTTTCACCACCTTTTCCCCTTCTGGCACTTTCTGGCGCCTTTGGACCCAGTTTTGGTCTCTTTTGGTTCCCTTTTGCTTACCGGCAAACGAAGACATGCGAAACTCGTCTCAGGCCGTTGAAACTCCTTGAATATCACTTCTAGGACTCAAAGGAAGGCTTTTTCACCACCTTTTCCCCTTCTGGCACTTTCTGGCGCCTTTGGACCCAGTTTTGGTCTCTTTTGGTTCCCTTTTGCTTACCAGCAAACGAAGACATGCGAAACTCGTCTCAGGCCACTAAAACTCCTTGAATATCACGTCTAGGACTCAAAGGAAGGCTTTCCCACCACTTTCTCACGTTCTGGCACTTTCTGGTGCCTTTGGACCCAAGTTCAAGTTTTGGACTCTTTTGGTTCCCTTTTGCTTATCGGCAAAGGAAGACATGCGAAACTCGTCTCAGGCCACTAAAACTCCTTGAATATCACGCCTAGGACTCAAAGGAAGGCTTTCCCACCAGCTTCTCACGTTCTGGCACTTTCTTGTGCCTTTGGACCCAAGTTCTAGTTTTGGTCTCTTTTGGTTCCCTTTTGCTTACCGGCGAAGGAAGACGTGCGAAAGTCGTCTCAGGCCTCTAAAACTCCTTGAATATCACGCCTAGGACTCAAAGGAAGGCTTTCCCAGCACCTTCTCACGTTCTGGCGCTTTCTGGTGCCTTTGGACCTAGCTTCCAGTTTTGGTCTCTTTTGGTTCCCTTTTGCTTACCGGCAAAGGAAGACGTGCGAAACTCGTCTCAAGCCACTGAAACTCCTTGAATATCACTCCTAGCACTCAATGGATGGATTTCTCACCACCTTCTCCCCTTCTGGCACTTTCTGGCGCCTTTGGACCCAAGTTCCAGTTTTGGTCTCTTTTGGTGCCTTTTTGCTTACTGACAAAGGGAGAATTGCGAAACTCGTCTCAGGCCACTAAAACTTCTTGAATATCACGCCTACAACGAAGGCTTTCCCACCACCTTCTCACATTCTGGAACTTTCTGGTGCCTGTGGACCTAAGTTCCAGTTTCGTCTCTTTTGGTTCCCTTTTGCTTACCGGAAAAGGAAGACGTGCGAAACTCGTCTTAGGCCACTAAAACTCCTTGAATATCACGCCTAGGACTCAAAGGAAGGGTTTCTCACCACCTTCTCACGTTCTGGCACTTTCTGGTGCCTTTGGACCCAAGTTCCAGTTTTGGTCTCTTTTGGTTCCCTTTTGCTTACCGGTAAAGGAAGTCGTGCGAAACTCGTCTCAGGCCACTAAAACTCCTTGAATATCACGTCTAGGACTCAAAGGAAGGCTTTCCCACCACCTTCTCACGTTCTGGCACTTTCTGGTGCCTTTGGACCCAAGTTCAAGTTTTGGTCTCTTTTGGTTCCCTTTGCTTATCGGCAAAGGAAGACATGCGAAACTCGTCTCAGGCCACTAAAACTCCTTGAATATCACGCCTAGGACTCAAAGGAAGGCTTTCCCACCAGCTTCTCACGTTCTGGCACTTTCTGGTGCCTTTGGACCCAAGTTCTAGTTTTGGTCTCTTTTGGTTCCCTTTTGCTTACCGGCGAAGGAAGACGTGCGAAAGTCGTCTCAGGCCTCTAAAACTCCTTGAAAATCACGCCAAGGACACAAAGGAAGGCTTTCCCAAAGACCTTCTCACGTTCTGGCACTTTCTGGTGCCTTTGGACCTAGCTTCCAGTTTTGGTCTCTTTTGGTTCCCTTTTGCTTACCGGCAAAGGAAGACGTGCGAAACTCGTCTCAAGCCACTGAAACTCCTTGAATATCACTCCTAGCACTCAATGGATGGATTTCTCCCCACCTTCTCCCCTTCTGGCACTTTCTGGCGCCTTTGGACCCAAGTTCCAGTTTTGGTCTCTTTTGGTCCCTTTTTGCTTACTGACAAAGGGAGAATTGCGAAACTCGTCTCAGGCCACTAAAACTTCTTGAATATCACGCCTACGACGAAGGCTTTCCCACCACCTTCTCACATTCTGGAACTTTCTGGTGCCTGTGGACCTAAGTTCCAGTTTCGTCTCTTTTGGTTACCTTTTGCTTACCGGCAAAGGAAGACGTGCGAAACTCGTCTTAGGCCACTAAAACTCCTTGAATATCACGCCTAGGACTCAAAGGAAGGGTTTCTCACCACCTTCTCACGTTCTGGCACTTTCTGGTGCCTTTGGACCCAAGTTCCAGTTTTGGTCTCTTTTGGTTCCCTTTTGCTTACCGGTAAAGGAAGTCGTGCGAAACTCGTCTCAGGCCACTAAAACTCCTTGAATATCACGTCTAGGACTCAAAGGAAGGCTTTCCCACCACCTTCTCACGTTCTGGCACTTTCTGGTGCCTTTGGACCCAAGTTCAAGTTTTGGTCTCTTTTGGTTCCCTTTTGCTTATCGGCAAAGGAAGACATGCGAAACTCGTCTCAGGCCACTAAAACTCCTTGAATATCACGCCTAGGACTCAAAGGAAGGCTTTCCCACCACCTTCTCACGTTCTGGCACTTTCTGGTACCTTTGGACCCAAGTTCTAGTTTTGGTCTCTTTTGGTTCCCTTTTGCTTACCGGCGAAGGAAGACGTGCGAAAGTCGTCTCAGGCCTCTAAAACTCCTTGAATATCACGCCTAGGACTCAAAGGAAGGCTTTCCCAGCACCTTCTCACGTTCTGGCACTTTCTGGTGCCTTTGGACCTAGCTTCCAGTTTTGGTCTCTTTTGGTTCCCTTTTGCTTACCGGCAAAGGAAGACGTGCGAAACTCGTCTCAAGCCACTGAAACTCCTTGAATATCACTCCTAGCACTCAATGGATGGATTTCTCACCACCTTCTCCCCTTCTGGCACTTTCTGGCGCCTTTGGACCCAAGTTCCAGTTTTGGTCTCTTTTGGTCCCTTTTTGCTTACTGACAAAGGGAGAATTGCGAAACTCGTCTCAGGCCACTAAAACTTCTTGAATATCACGCCTACGACGAAGGCTTTCCCACCACCTTCTCACATTCTGGAACTTTCTGGTGCCTGTGGACCTAAGTTCCAGTTTCGTCTCTTTTGGTTCCCTTTTGCTTACCGGCAAAGGAAGACGTGCGAAACTCGTCTTAGGCCACTAAAACTCCTTGAATATCACGCCTAGGACTCAAAGGAAGGATTTCTCACCACCTTCTCACGTTCTGGCACTTTCTGGTGCCTTTGGACCCAAGTTCCAGTTTTGGTCTCTTTTGGTTCCCTTTTGCTTACCGGTAAAGGAAGTCGTGCGAAACTCGTCTCAGGCCACTAAAACTCCTTGAATATCACGTCTAGGACTCAAAGGAAGGCTTTCCCACCACCTTCTCACGTTCTGGCACTTTCTGGTGCCTTTGGACCCAAGTTCAAGTTTTGGTCTCTTTTGGTTCCCTTTTGCTTATCGGCAAAGGAAGACATGCGAAACTCGTCTCAGGCCACTAAAACTCCTTGAATATCACGCCTAGGACTCAAAGGAAGGCTTTCCCACCACCTTCTCACGTTCTGGCACTTTCTGGTGCCTTTGGACCCAAGTTCTAGTTTTGGTCTCTTTTGGTTCCCTTTTGCTTACCGGCGAAGGAAGACGTGCGAAAGTCGTCTCAGGCCTCTAAAACTCCTTGAATATCACGCCTAGGACTCAAAGGAAGGCTTTCCCAGCACCTTCTCACGTTCTGGCACTTTCTGGTGCCTTTGGACCTAGCTTCCAGTTTTGGTCTCTTTTGGTTCCCTTTTGCTTACCGGCAAAGGAAGACGTGCGAAACTCGTCTCAAGCCACTGAAACTCCTTGAATATCACTCCTAGCACTCAATGGATGGATTTCTCACCACCTTCTCCCCTTCTGGCACTTTCTGGCGCCTTTGGACCCAAGTTCCAGTTTTGGTCTCTTTTGGTCCCTTTTTGCTTACTGACAAAGGGAGAATTGCGAAACTCGTCTCAGGCCACTAAAACTTCTTGAATATCACGCCTACGACGAAGGCTTTCCCACCACCTTCTCACATTCTGGAACTTTCTGGTGCCTGTGGACCTAAGTTCCAGTTTCGTCTCTTTTGGTTCCCTTTTGCTTACCGGCAAAGGAAGACGTGCGAAACTCGTCTTAGGCCACTAAAACTCCTTGAATATCACGCCTAGGACTCAAAGGAAGGGTTTCTCACCACCTTCTCACGTTCTGGCACTTTCTGGTGCCTTTGGACCCAAGTTCCAGTTTTGGTCTCTTTTGGTTCCCTTTTGCTTACCGGTAAAGGAAGTCATGCGAAACTTGTCACAGGCCGCTGAAACTCCTTGAATATCATGCCTAGGACTCAAAGGAAGGCTTTCCCACCACCTTCTCACGTTCTGGCACTTTCTGGTGCCTTTGGACCCAAGTTCCAGTTTTGGACTCTTTTGGTTCCCTTTTGCTTACCGGTAATGGAAGTCGTGCGAAACTCGTCTCAGGCCTCTGAAACTCCTTGAATATCACTCATAGAACTCAAAGGAAGGATTTCTCACCGCCTTCTCCCCTTCTGTCACTTTCTGGCACCTATGGACCCCAGTTCTAGAATTGGTCTCTTTTGGTTCCCTTTTGCTTACCGACAAAGGAAGACATGCAAAACTCCTCTCAAGCCACTGAAACTCCTTGAATGTCACTCCTACAACTCAGAGGAGGGAATTCTCACCACCTTCTCCCCTTCTGTCACTTTCTGGCACCTTTGGACCCAAGTTCTAGTTTTGGTCTCTTTTGGTTCCCTTTTGCTTACCGGCAAAGGAAGACGTGCGAAACTCGTCTCAAGCCACTGAAACTCCTTGAATGTCACTCCTAGAACTCAAAGGAAGGATTTCTCACCACCTTCTCCGCTTCTGTCACTTTCTGGCACCTTTGGACCCAAGTTCTAGTTTTGGTCTGTTTTGGTCCCTTTTTGCTTACCTGCAAAGGAAGTCGTACGAAACTCATCTCAGGCCACTGAAACTCCTTGAATATCACTCCGAAGACAAAAAGGAAGGCTTTCTCACCACCTTTTCCGTTTCTGGCACTTTCTGGCGCCTTTGGACCCAAGTTCCAGTTTTGGTCTCTTTTGGTCCCTATTGCCTCCTTGCAAAGGGAGACCTGCGAAACTCGTCTCAGGCCACTAAAACTCCTTGAATATCACTCCTAGAACTCAAAGGCAGGCTTTCCCACCACCTTCTCACGTTGTGGCACTTTCTGGTGCCTTTGGACCCAAGTTCCAGTTTTGGTCTATTTTGGTTCCCTTTTGCTTACCGGCAAAGGAAGACGTGCGAAACTCGTCTCACGCCGCTGAAACTCTTTGAATATCATGCCTAGGACTCAAAGGAAGGCTTTCCCACCACCTTCTCACGTTCTGGCACTTTCTGGTGCCTTTGGACCGAAGTTCCAGTTTTGGTCTCTTTTGGTTCCCTTTTGCTTACCAGCAAAGGAAGACGTGCGAAACTCATCTCACGCCGCTGAAACTCTTTGAATATCAGTCCTAGAACTCAAAGGAAGGCTTTCCCACCACCTTCTCAGGTTCTGGAACTTTTTGGTGCCTTTGGAACCAAGTTCCAGTTTTGGTCTCTTTTGGTTCCCTTTTGCTTACCGGCAAAGGAAGACGTGCGAAACTCGTCTAAGGCCACTAAAACTCCTTGAATATCATGCCTAGGACTCAAAGGAAGGCTTTCCCACCACCTTCTCACGTTCTGGCACTTTCTGGTGCCTTTGGACCCAAGTTCCAGTTTTGGTCTCTTTTGGTTCCCTTTTGCTTACCGGCAAAGGAAGACGTGCGAAACTCGTCATAAGCCACTGAAACTCCTTGAATGTCACTCCTAGAACTCAAAGGAAGGATTTCTCACCACCTTCTCCGCTTCTGTCACTTTCTGGCACCTTTGGACCCAAGTTCTAGTTTTGGTCTGTTTTGGTCACTTTTTGCTTACCGGCAAAGGAAGTCGTACGAAACTCATCTCAGGCCCATGAAACTCCTTGAATATCACTCCGAAGACAAAAAGGAAGGCTTTCTCACCACCTTTTCCATTTCTGGCACTTTCTGGCGCCTTTGGACCCAAGTTCCAGTTTTGGTCTCTTTTGGTCCCTATTGCCTCCTTGCAAAGGGAGACTTGCGAAACTCGTCTCAGGCCACTAAAACTCCTTGAATATCACTCCTAGAACTCAAAGGCAGGCTTTCCCACCACCTTCTCACGTTGTGGCACTTTCTGGTGCCTTTGGACCCAAGTTCCAGTTTTGGTCTATTTTGGTTCCCTTTTGCTTACCGGCAAAGGAAGACGTGCGAAACTCGTCTCAGGCCACTAAAACTCCTTGAATATCACGCCTAGGACTCAAAGGAAGGCTTTTCCCACCACCTTCTCACGTTCTGGCACTTTCTGGTGCCTTTGGACCCAAGTTCCAGTTTTGGTCTCTTTTGGTTCCCTTTTGCTTATCGGCAAAGGAAGACGTGCGAAACTCGTCTCAGGCCACTAAAACTCCTTCAATATCACGCCTAGGACTCAAAGGAAGGCTTTCCCACCAGCTTCTCACGTTCTGGCACTTTCTAGTGCCTTTGGACCCAAGTTCTAGTTTTGGCCTCTTTTGCTTCCCTTTTGCTTACCGGCGAAGAAAGACGTGCGAAACTCGTCTAAGGCCACTAAAACTCCTTGAATATCATGCCTAGGACTCAAAGGAAGGCTTTCCCAGCACCTTCTCACGTTCTGGCACATTCTGGTGCCTTTGGACCCAAGTTCCAGTTTTGGTCTCTTTTGCATCCCTTTTGCTTATCGGCAAAGGAAGACGTGCGAAACTCGTCTCAAGCTACTGAAAGTCCTTGAATATCACTCATAGAACTCAAAGGAAGGATTTCTCACCGCCTTCTCCCCTTCTGTCACTTTTTGGCACCTATGGACCCAAGTTCTAGATTTGGTCTCTTTTGGTTCCCTTTTGCTTACCGACAAAGGAAGACATGCAAAACTCCTCTCAAGCCACTAAAACTCCTTGAATGTCACTCCTAGAACTCAAAGGAAGGAATTCTCACCACCTTCTCCCCTTCTGTCACTTTCTGGCACCTTTGGACCCAAGTTCTAGTTTTGGTCTCTTTTGGTTCCCTTTTGCTTACCGACAAAGGAAGACATGCGAAACTTGTCTCAAGCCACTGAAAATCCTTGAATATCACTCATAGAACTCAAGGGAAGGATTTCTCACCGCCTTCTCTACTTCTGTCACTTTCTGGAACCTTTGGACCCAAGTTCTAGATTTGGTTTCTTTTGGTTCCCTTTTGCTTACCGGCAAAGGAAGACGTGCGAAACTCATCTCAAGCCACTGAAACTCCTTGAATATCACTCATAGGACTCAAAGAAAGGCTTTCCGGCCACCATCTCACGTTTTGGCACTTTCTAGTGCCTTTGGACCCAAGTTCCAGTTTTGGTCTCTTTTGGTTCCCTTTTGCTTACCGGCGAAGGAAGACGTGCGAAACTCGTCTCGGGCTACTAAAACTCCTTGAATATCACGCCTACGACTCAAAGGAAGGCTTTCCCACACCTTCTCACGTTCTGGCACTTTCTGGTGCCTTTTGACCCAAGTTCCAGTTTTGGTCTCTTTTGGTTCCCTTTTCCTTACCGGCAAAGGAAGACGTGCAAAACTCGTCTCAAGCCACTGAAACTCCTTGAATATCACTCCTAGGACTCAAAGAAAGGCTTTCCTACCACCTTCTCATGTTTTGGCACTTTTTGGTCCCTTTGGACCCAAGTTCCGCTTTTGGTCTCTTTTGGTTCCCTTTTACTTACCGGCAAAGGAAGACATGCGAAACTCGTCTCAAGCCACTGAAAATCCTTGAATATCACTCATACAACTCAAAGGAAGGATTTCTCACCACCTTCTCCCCTTCTGTCACTTTCTGGCACCTTTGGATCCAGGTTCTAGATTTGGTTTCTTTTGGTTCCCTTTTGCATACCGGCAAAGGAAGACGTGCGAAACTCGTCTCAAACAACTGAAACTCCTTGAATATCACTCCTAGAACTCAAAGGAAGGATTTCTCACCACCTTCTCCCCTTCTGTCACTTTGTGGCACCTTTGGACCCAAGTTCTAGTTTTGGTCTCTTTTGGTCCCTTTTTGCTTACTGGCAAAAGGAGACTTGCGAAACTCGTCTCAGGCCACTAAAACTCCTTGAATATCAATCCTAGAATTCAAAGAGAGGCTTTCCCACCACCTTCTCACGTTCTGGCACTTTTTGGTGCCTTTGGACGCAAGTTCCAGTTTTCGTCTCTTTTGGTTCCCTTTTCCTTACCGGCAAAGGAAGACGTGCGAAACTCGTCTCAAACCACTGAAACTCCTTGAATATCACGCCTACGACTTAAAGGAAGGCTTTCCCACCACCTTCTCACGTTCTGGCACTTTCTGGTGCCTTTGGACACAAGTTCCAGTTTTGGTCTCTTTTGGTCCCTTGTGCTTACTGGCAAAGGGAGACTTGCGAAACTCGTCTCAAGCCACTGAAACTCCTTGAATATCACTCCTAGAACTCAAAGGAAGGATTTCTCACCACCTTCTCCCCTTCTGTCACTTTTTGGCACCTTTCGACCCAAGTTCTAGTTTTGGTCTCTTTTGGTCCCTTTTTGCTTACCGGCAAGGGGGAAGAAGTCGTGCGAAACTCGTCTCAGGCATTTAAAACTCCGTGAATGTCACTCCGAAGACAAAAAGGAAGGCTTTCAGACCATCTTTTCCGTTTCTGGCACTTTCTGGCGCCTTTGGACCCAAGTTTCAGTTTTTGTCTCTTTTGATCCCTTGTGCTTACCGGCAAAGGAAGTCGTGCGAAACTCGTCTCAGGCATTTGAAACTCCTTGAATATCACTCCGAAGACAAAAAGGAAGGCTTTCCCACCACCTTCTCACGTTCTGGCACTTTCTGGTGGCTTTGGACCCAAGTTCCAGTTTTCGTCTCTTTTGGTTCCCTTTTGCTTACCGGCAAAGGAAGACGTGCGAAACTCGTCTCAGGCCACTAAAACTCCTTGAATATCACGCCTAGGACTCAAAGGAAGGCTTTCCAGCACGTGCTCACGTTCTGGCAATTTCTGGTGCCTTTGGACCCAAGTTCCAGTTTTGGTCTTTTTTGGTCCCTTTTTGCTTACTGGCAAAGGGAGACTTGCGAAACTCGTCTCAGGCCACTAAAACTCTTTGAATATCACGCCTAGGACTCAAAGGAAGGCTTTCCCACCACCTTCTCACGTTCTGGCACTTTCTGGTGCCTTTGGACCCAAGTTCCAGTTTTGGTCTCTTTTGGTGCCCTTTTGCTTACCGGCAAAGGAAGACGTGCGAAACTTGTCTAAGGCCACTAAAACTCCTTGAATATCATGCCTAGGACTCAAAGGAAGGCTTTCCCACCACCTTCTCACGTTCTGGCACTTTCTGGTGCCTTTGGACCCAAGTTCCAGTTTTGGTCACTTTTGGTTCCCTTTTGCTTACCGGTAATGGAAGTCGTGCGAAACTCGTCTCAGGCCACTGAAACTCCTTGAATATCACTCCGAAGACAAAAAGGAAGGCTTTCTCACCACCTTTTCCGCTTCTGGCACTTTCTGGCGTCTTTGGACCCAAGTTCCAGTTTTGGTCTCTTTTGGTCCCTTTTTGCTTACTTGCAACGGGAGACTTGCGAAACTCGTCTCCGGCCACTAAAACTCCTTGAATATCACTCCTAGAACTCAAAGGAAGGCTTTCCCACCACCTTCTCACGTTCTGGCACTTTTTGGTGCCTTTGGACCCAAGTTCCAGTTTTGGTCTCTTTTGGTGCCCTTCTGCTTACCGGCAAAGGAAGACGTGCGAAACTTGTCTAAGGCCACTAAAACTCCTTGAATATCATGCCTAGGACTCAAAGGAAGGCTTTCCCACCACCTTCTCACGTTCTGGCACTTTCTGGTGCCTTTGGACCCAAGTTCCAGTTTTGGTCTCTTTTGGTTCCCTTTTGCTTACCGGTAATGGAAGTCGTGCGAAACTCGTCTCAAGCCACTGAAACTCTTTGAATATCACTCCTAGGACTCAAAGGAAGGCTTTCTCACCACCGAGCTTCTGGAACTTTCTGGCGCCTTTGGACCCAAGTTCCAGTTTTTGTCTCTTTTGGTCCCCCTTTGCTTAGCGGCAAAGGAAGACGTGCAAAACTTGTCTCAGGCCATTGAAACTCCTTGAATATCACTTCTAGGACTCAAAGGAAGGCTTTTTCACAACCTTTTCCCCTTCTGGCACGTTCTAGCGCCTCTGGACCCAAGTTTCAATTTTGTTCTATTTTGGTCCCCTTTTGCTTACCCGGAAAGGAAGACATCCGAAACTCCTCTCAGTCCACTGAAACTCTTTGAATATCACTCCTAGGACTCAAATGAAGGCTTTCTCACCACCATCTCCCCTACTGGCACTTTCTGGCGCCTTTGGATCCAGTTTTGGTCACTTTTGCTTACCGGCAAAGGAAGACACGCGAAACTCATCTCAGGCCACTGAAACTCCTTGAATATCACTCCAAGGACTCAAAGGAATGCTTTCTCACCATCTTCTCCCCTTCTGGCACTTTCTGGCGCCTCTGGACCCAAGTTCCAATTTTGGTCTCTTTTGGTCCCCTTTTACTTACCGGCAATGGTAGACGTAAAAAACTCCTCTCAGGCCGCTGAAACTCCTTGAATATTACTCCAAGGACTCAAAGGAAGGCTTTCTCACCACCTTCTCCCCTTCTGGCACTTTCTTTCGCCTTTGGACCCAAGTTCCAATTTTGGTCTCTTTTGGTCTCCTTTTGCTTACCGGGAAAGGAAGACATCCGAAACTCCTCTCAGTCCACTGAAACTCTTTGAATGTCACTCCTAGGACTCAAACGAAGGCTTTCTCACCACCATCTCCTCTACTGGCACTTTCTGGCGCCGTTGGACGCAATTTTGGTCACTTTTGCTTACCGGCAAAGGAAGACACGCGAAACTCATCTCAGGCCACTGAAACTCCTTGAATATCACTTCAAGGACTCAAAGGAATGCTTTCTCACCATCTTCTCCCCTTCTGGCACTTTCTGGCGCCTTTGGACCCAGTTTTGGTCTCTTTTGGTCCCCTTCTGCTTACCGGCAATGGTAGACGTAAAAAACTCATCTCAGGCCACTGAAACTCCTTGAATATCACCTCGAGGACTCAAAGGAATGCTTTCTCACCATCTTCTCACCTTCTGGCACTTTCTGGCGCCTCTGGACCCAAGTTTCAATTTTGGTCTCTTTTGGTCCTCTTTTGCTTACCGGTAATGGTAGACGTAAAAAACTCATCTTAGGCCACTGAAACTCCTTGAATATTACTCCAAGGACTCAAAGGAAGCTTTTCTCACCACCTTCTCCCCTTCTGGCACTTTCTGGCGCCTTTGGACCTAGTTTTGGTCTATTTTGGTCCCCTTTTGCTTACCGGGAAAGAAAGACATCCGAAACTCGTCTCAAACCATTGAAACTCGTTGAATATCACTCCAAGGACACAAAGGAAGGCTTTCACACCACCTTGGCGCGTTTCGACCTAAGTTTCATTTGTAGTCTCTTTTGGTCCCCTTTTGCTTACCGGCAAATGAAGACGTGTGAAACTTGTCCAAGGCCACTGATACTCCTTGAATATCACTCCTAGGACTCAAAGGAAGGTTTTCTCACCACCGAGCTTCTGGAACTTTCTGGCACCTTTGGACCCAAGTTCCAGTTTTTGTCTCTTTTGGTCCCCTTTTGCTTACTGGCAAAGGAAGACGTGCGAAACTCGTCTCAAGCCATTGAAACTTCTTGAATATCACTTCTAGGACTCAAAGGAAGGCTTTTTCACCACCTTTCCCCTTCTAGCACGTTCTGGCGCCTCTGGACCCAAGTTCCAATTTTGGTCTATTTTGGTCTCCTTTTGCTTACCGGGAAAGGAAGACATCCGAAACTACTCTCAGTCCACTGAAACTCTTTGAATATCACTCCTAGGACTCAAACGAAGGCTTTCTCAACACCATCTCCCCTTGTGGCACTTTCTTGCGCCTTTGGACCCAGTTTTGGTCACCTTTGCTTACCGGCAAAGGAAGACACGCGAAACTGATTGGCCACTGAAACTCCTTGAATATCACTCCAAGGACTCAAAGGAATGCTTTCTCACCATCTTCTCCCCTTCTGGCATTTTCTAGCGCCTTTGGACCCAAGGTCCAGTTTTGGTCGCTTTTGGTCCCCTTTTGCTTACCGGCAATGGTAGACATACAAAAATCATCTCAGGCCACTGAAACTCCTTGAATTTTACTCCAAAGACTCAAAGGAAGGCTTTCTCACCACCTTCTCCTCTTCTGGCACTTTCTGGCGCCTTTGGACCCAGTTTTGGTCTCTTTTGGTTCCTTTTTGCTTACCGGGAAAGGAAGACATCCGAAACTCCTCTCAGTCCACTGAAACTCTTTGAATGTCACTCCTTGGACTCAAACGAAGGCTGTCTCACCACCATCTCCTCTACTGGCACTTTCTGGCACCGTTGTACCCAATTTTGGTCACTTTTGCTTACCGGCAAAGGGAGACACGCGAAACTCATCTCAGGCCACTGAAACTCCTTGAATATCACTTCAAGGACTCAAAGGAATGCTTTCTCACCATCTTCTCCCCTTCTGGCACTTTCTGGCGTCTTTAGACCCAGTTTTGGTCTCTTGTGGTCCCCTTTTACTTACCGGCAATGGTAGACGTAAAAAACTCATCTCAGGCCACTGAAACTCCTTAAATATCACCTCGAGGACTTAAAGGAATGCTTTCTCACCATCTTCTCACCTTCTGGCACTTTCTAGCGCCTCTGGACCCAAGTTTCAATTTTGGTCTCTTTTGGTCCCCTTTTGCTTACCGGTAATGGTAGATGTAAAAAACTCATCTCAGGCCACTGAAACTCCTTGAATATTACTCCAAGGACTCAAAGGAAGGCTTTTTCACCACCTTTCCCCTTCTGGCACGTTCTGGCGCCTCTGGACCCAAGTTCCAATTTTGTTCTATTTTGGTCTCCTTTTGCTTACCGGGAAAGGAAGACATCCGAAACTACTCTCAGTCCACTGAAACTCTTTGAATATCACTCCTAGGACTCAAACGAAGGCTTTCTCAACACCATCTCCCCTACTGGCACTTTCTTGCGCCTTTGGACCCAGTTTTGGTCACCTTTGCTTACCGGCAAAGGAAGACCACCTTGAGAAACTCATCTTAGGCCACTGAAACTCCTTGACTATCGCTCCAAGGACTCAAAGGAATGCTTTCTCACCATCTTCTCCCCTTCTGGCACTTTCTGGCGCCTCTGGACCCAAGTTTCAATTTTGGTCTCTTTTGGTCCCCTTTTGCTTACCGGTAATGGTAGACGTAAAAAACTCATCTCATGCCACTGAAACTCCTTGAATATTACTCCAAGGACTCAAAGGAAGGCTTTTTCACCACCTTTCCCCTTCTGGCACGTTCTGGCGCCTCTGGACCCAAGTTCCAATTTTGGTCTATTTTGGTCTCCTTTTGCTTACCGGGAAAGGAAGACATCCGAAACTACTCTCAGTCCACTGAAACTCTTTGAATATCACTCCTAGGACTCAAACGAAGGCTTTCTCAACACCATCTCCCCTACTGGCACTTTCTTGCGCCTTTGGACCCAGTTTTGGCCACCTTTGCTTACCGGCAAAGGAAGACACGCGAAACTCATCTTAGGCCACTGAAACTCCTTGACTATCGCTCCAAGGACTCAAAGGAATGCTTTCTCACCATCTTCTCCCCTTCTGGCACTTTCTGGCGCCTCTGGACCCAAGTTCCAATTTTGGTCTCTTTTGGTCCCCTTTTACTTACCGGCAATGGTAGACGTAAAAAACTCATCTCAGGCCACTGAAACTCCTTGAATATTACTCCAAGGACTCAAAGGAAGGCTTTTTCACCACCTTTCCCCTTCTGGCACGTTCTGGCGCCTCTGGACCCAAGTTCCAATTTTGGTCTATTTTGGTCTCCTTTTGCTTATCGGGAAAGGAAGACATCCGAAACTACTCTCAGTCCACTGAAACTCTTTGAATATCACTCCTAGGACTCAAACGAATGCTTTCTCACCACCATCTCCCCTACTGACACTTTCTGGCGCCTTTGGAACCAGTTTTGGTCACTTTTTGTCTCCTTTTGCTTACTGGCAAAGGAAGACATGCGAAACTCGTCCCAAACCATTGAAACTCCTTGAATATCACTTCTAGGACTCAAAGGAAGGTTTTTCACCACCCTTTCCCCTTCTGGCACTTTCTGGTCCCTATGGACCTAGTTTTGGTAACTTTTGGTCTCCTTTTGTTTACCAGCAAATGAAGACATGCGAAACTCGTCTCAGGCCACTGAAACTCCTTCAATATCACTCCAAGGACTCAAAGAAATGCTTTCTCACCATCTTCTCCCCTTCCGGCACTTTCTAGCGTATTTGGACCCAGTTTTGGTGACTTTTGGTTTCCTTTTGCTTACCGGCAAAAGAAGACAAGCGAAACTCGTCTCAGACCACTGAAACTCCTTGAATATCACTCCAAGGACTCAAAGGAATACTTTCTCACCATCTTCTCCCCTTCTGACACTTTCTAGCGCCTTTGGACCAATGTTCCAGTTTTGGTCTCTTTTGGGCCCCTTTTGCTTACCGGCAAACGAAGACGTGCGAAACTTCTCCAAGGCCACCGATACCCCTTGAATATCACTCCTAGGACTCAAAGGAAGGCTTTCTCACCACCTTCTCCCCTTTTGGAACTTTCTGGCGCCTTTGGACCCAAGTTCCAGTTTTGGTCTCTTTTGGTTCCCTTTTGCTTATTGGCAAAGGAAGACGTGCGAAACTCGTCTCAGGCCACTAAAACTCCTTGAATATCACGCCTAGGACTCAAAGGAAGGCTTTCCCACCACCTTCTCACGTTCTCGCACTTTCTGGTGCCTTTGGACCCAAGTTCTAGTTTTGGTCTCTTTTGGTTCCCTTTTGCTTACCGACGAAGGAAGACGTGCGAAACTCGTCTCAGGCCACTAAAACTCCTTGAATATCACGCCTAGGACTCAAAGGAAGGCTTTCCCAGCACCTTCTCACGTTCTGGCACTTTCTGGTGCCTTTGGACCCAGCTTCCAGTTTTGGTCTCTTTTGGTTCCCTTTTGCTTACCGGCAAAGGAAGACGTGCGAAACTCGTCTCAAGCCACTGAAACTCCTTGAATATCACTCATAGATCTCAAAGGAAGGATTTCTCACCGCCTTCTCCCCTTTTGTCACTTTCTGGCACCTTTGGACCCAAGTTCTAGATTTGGTCTCTTTTGGTTCCCTTTTGCTTACCGGCAAAGGAAGACATGCAAAACTCCTCTCAAGCCACTGAAACTCCTTGAATATCACTCCTAGCACTCAATGGATGGATTTCTCACCACCTTCTCCCCTTCTGGCACTTTCTGGCGCCTTTGGACCCAAGTTCCAGTTTTGGTCTCTTTTGGTCCCTTTTTGCTTACTGACAAAGGGAGAATTGCGAAACTCATCTCAGGCCACTAAAACTTCTTGAATATCACGCCCACGACGAAGGCTTTCCCACCACCTTCTCACATTCTGGAACTTTCTGGTGCCTATGGACCCAAGTTCCACTTTCGTCTCTTTTGGTTCCCTTTTGCTTACCGGCAAAGGAAGACGGGCGAAACTCGTCTTAGGCCACTAAAACCCCTTGAATATCACGCATAGGACTCAAAGGAAGGGTTTCTCACCACCTTCTCACGTTCTGGCACTTTCTGGTGCCTTTGGACCCAAGTTCCAGTTTTGGTCTCTTTTGGTTCCCTTTTGCTTACCGGTAAAGGAAGTCGTGCGAAACTCGTCACAGGCCGCTGAAACTCCTTGAATATCATGCCTAGGACTCAAAGGAAGGCTTTCCCACCACCTTCCCCCCTTCTGTCACTTTCTGGCACCTATGGACCCAAGTTCTAGATTTGGTCTCTTTTGGTTCCCTTTTGCTTACCGGCAAAGGAAGACATGCAAAACTCCTCTCAAGCCACTGAAACTCCTTGAATATCACTCCTAGCACTCAATGGATGGATTTCTCACCACCTTCTCCCCTTCTGGCACTTTCTGGCGCCTTTGGACCCAAGTTCCAGTTTTGGTCTCTTTTGGTCCCTTTTTGCTTACTGGCAAAGGGAGACTTGCAAAACTCGTCTCAGGCCACTAAAACTCTTTGAATATCATGCCTAGGACTCAAAGGAAGGCTTTCCCACCACCTTCTCACGTTCTGGCACTTTCTGGTGCCTATGGACCCAAGTTCCAATTTCGTCTCTTTTGGTTCCCTTTTGCTTATCGGCAAAGGAAGACGTGCGAAACTCGTCTTAGGCCACTAAAACTCCTTGAATATCACGCCTAGGACTCAAAGGAAGGGTTTCTCACCACCTTCTCACGTTCTGGCACTTTCTGGTGCCTTTGGACCCAAGTTCCAGTTTTGGTCTCTTTTGGTTCCCTTTTGCTTACCGGTAAAGGAAGTCGTGCGAAACTCGTCACAGGCCGCTGAAACTCCTTGAATATCATGCCTAGGACTCAAAGGAAGGCTTTCCCACCACCTTCTCCCCTTCTGTCACTTTCTGGCACCTATGGACCCAAGTTCTAGATTTGGTCTCTTTTGGTTCCCTTTTGCTTACCGGCAAAGGAAGACGTGCAAAACTCGTCTCAAGCCACTGAAACTCCTTGAATATCACTCCTAGGACTCAAAGAAAGGCTTTCCTACCACCTTCTCATGTTCTGGCACTTTTTGGTGCCTTTGGACCCTAGTTCCACTTTTGGTCTCTTTTGGTTCCCTTTTACTTACCGGCAAAGGAAGACGTGCGAAACTCGTCTCAAGCCACTGAAAATCCTTGAATATCACTCATAGAACTCAAAGGAAGGATTTCTCACCACCTTCTTCCCTTCTGTCACTTTCTGGCACCTTTGGATCCAGGTTCTAGATTTGGTTTCTTTTGGTTCCCTTTTGCATACAGGCAAAGGAAGACGTGCGAAACTCGTCTCAAACCACTGAAACTCCTTGAATATCACTCCTAGAACTCAAAGGGAGGATTTCTCACCACCTTCTCCCCTTCTGTCACTTTGTGGCACCTTTGGACCCAAGTTCTAGTTTTGGTCTCTTTTGGTCCCTTTTTGCTTACTGGCAAAAGGAGACTTGCAAAACTCGTCTCAGGCCACTAAAACTCCTTGAATATCAATCCTAGAACTCAAAGAGAGGCTTTCCCACCACCTTCTCACGTTCTAGCACTTTCTGGTGCCTGTGGACGCAAGTTCCAGTTTTCGTCTCTTTTGGTTCCCTTTTGCTTACAAGCAAAGGAAGACGTGCGAAACTCGTCTCAGGCCACTAAAACTCCTTGAATATCACGCCTAGGACTCAAAGGAAGGCTTTCCCACCACCTTCTCACGTTCAAGCACTTTCTGGTGCCTTTGGACCCAAGTTCCAGTTTTGGTCTCTTTTGGTTCCCTTTTGCTTACCGGCAAAGGAAGACGTGTGAAATTCGTCTCAAGCCACTGAAACTCCTTGAATATCACTCCTAGAACTCAAAGGAAGGATTTCTCACCACCTTCTCCCCTTCTGTCTCTTTTTGGCACCTTTCGACCCAAGTTCTAGTTTTGGTCGCTTTTGGTCCTTTTTTGCTTACCGGCAAGGAGGAAGAAGTCGTGCGAAACTCATCTCAGGCATTTCAAACTCCGTAAATGTCACTCCGAAGACAAAAAGGAAGGCTTTCTCACCACCTCTTCCGTTTCTGGCACTTTTTGGCGCCTTTGGACCCAAGTTCCAGTTTTTGTCTCTTTTGGTCCCTTGTGCTTACCGGCAAAGGAAGTCGTGCGAAACTCGTCTCAGGCATTTGAAACTCCTTGAATATCACTCCGAAGACAAAAAGGAAGGCTTTCCCACCACCTTCTCACGTTCTGGCACTTTCTGGTGCCTTTGGACCCAAGTTCCAATTTTCGTCTCTTTTGGTTCCCTTTTGCTTACCGGAAAAGGAAGACGTGCGAAACTCGTCTCAGGCAACTAAAACTCCTTGAATATCACGCCTAGGACTCAAAGGAAGGCTTTCCCACCACCTTCTGACGTTCTGGCACTTTCTGGTGCCTTTGGACCCAAGTTCCAGTTTTCGTCTCTTTTGGTTCCTTTTTGCTTACCGGCAAAGGAAGACGTGCGAAACTCGTCTCAGGCCACTAAAACTCCTTAAATATCACGCCTAGGACTCAAAGGAAGGCTTTCCCAACACCTTCTCACGTTCTGGCACTTTCTGGTGCCTTTGGACCCAAATTCCAGTTTTGGTCTCTTTTGGTTCCCTTTTGCTTACCGGCAAAGGAAGACATGCAAAACTCATCTCAAGCCACTGAAAATCCTTGAATATAACTCCTAGGACTCAAAGAAAGGCTTTCCTGCCGCCTTCTCCACTTTTGTCACTTTCTGGTGCCTTTGGACCCAAGTTCCAGTTTTGGTCTCTTTTGGTTCCCTTTTGCTTACCGGCAAAGGAGGTCGTGCGAAACTCGTCACAAGCCAGTAAAACTCCTTGAATATCACGCCTAGGACTCAAAGGAAGGCTTTCCCACCACCTTCTCACGTTCTGGCACTTTCTAGTGCCTTTGGACCCAAGTTCCAGTTTTGGTCTCTTTTGGTTTCCTTTTGCTTACCGGCAAAGGAAGACGTGCGAAACTCATCTCAAGCCACTGAAACTCCTTGAATAGCACTTCTAGAACTCAAAGGAAGGCTTTCCGACCACCTTCTCACGTTCTGGCACTTTCTGGTGCCTTTGGACCCAAGTTCCAGTTTTGGTCTCTTTTGGTTCCCTTTTGCTTACCGGCAAAGAAAGACGTGCGACACTCGTCTCAGGCCACTAAAACTCCTTGAATATCACTCATAGGACTCAAAGAAAGGCTTTCCGGCCACCTTCTCCCCTTCTGTCACTTTCTAGTGCCTTTGGACCCAAGTTCTAGTTTTGGTCTCTTTTGGTCCCTTTTTGCATACCGGCAAAGGAAGACGTGCGAAACTCGTCTCAGGCCACTAAAACTCCTTGAATATCAATCCTAGAACTCAAAGAGAAGCTTTCCCACCACCTTCTCACGTTCTGGCACTTTCTGGTGCCTTTGGACCCAAGTTCCAGTTTTGGTCTCTTTTGGTCCCTTGTGCTTACTGGCAAAGGGAGACTTGTGAAACTCGTCTCAGGCCACAAAAACTCCTTGAATATCACTCCTAGAACTCAAAGGAAGGCTTTCCCACCACCTTCTCACGTTCTGGCACTTTCTGGTGCCTTTGGACCCAAGTTCCAGTTTTCGTCTCTTTTGGTTCCCTTTTGCTTACAAGCAAAGGAAGACGTGCGAAACTCGTCTCAGGCCACTAAAACTCCTTAAATATCACGCCTAGGACTCAAAGGAAAGCTTTCCCACCACCTTCTCACGTTCAAGCACTTTCTGGTGCCTTTGGACTCAAGTTCCAGTTTTGGTCTCTTTTGGTTCCCTTTTGCTTACCGGCAAAGGAAGACGTGTGAAATTCGTCTCAAGCCACTGAAACTCCTTGAATATCACTCCTAGAACTCAAAGGAAGGATTTCTCACCACCTTCTCCCCTTCTGTCACTTTTCGGCACCTTTCGACCCAAGTTCTAGTTTTGGTCTCTTTTGGTCCCTCTTTGCTTACCGGCAAGCAGGAAGAAGTCGTGCGAAACTCGTCTCAGGCATTTAAAACTCCTTGACTATCACTCCGAAGACAAAAAGGAAGGCTTTCTCACCACCTTTTCCGTTTCTGGCACTTTCTGGCGCTTTTGGACCCAAGTTCCAGTTTTTGTCTCTTTTGGTCCCTTGTGCTTACCAGCAAAGGAAGTCGTGCGAAACTCGTCTCAGGTATTTGAAACTCCTTGAATATCACTCCGAAGACAAAAAGGAAGGCTTTCCCACCACCTTCTCACGTTCTGACACTTTCTGGTGCCTTTGGACCCAAGTTCCAGTTTTCGTCTCTTTTGGTTCCCTTTTCCTTACCGGCAAAGAAAGACGTGCGAAACTCGTCTCAAACCACTGAAACTCCTTGAATATCACGCCTACGACTTAAAGGAAGGCTTTCCCACCACCTTCTCACGTTCTGGCACTTTCTGGTGCCTTTGGACCCAAGTTCCAGTTTTGGTCTCTTTTGGTCCCTTGTGCTTACTGGCAAAGGGAGACTTGCGAAACTCGTCTCAGGCCACTAAAACTCCTTGAATATCACTCCTAGAACTCAAAGGAAGGCTTTCCCACACCACCTTCTCACGTTCTGGCACTTTCTGGTTCCTTTGGACCCAAGTTCCAGTTTTCGTCTCTTTTGGTTCCCTTTTGCTTACCGGCAAAGGAAGACGTGCGAAACTCGTCTCAGGCCACTAAAACTCCTTGAATATCACGCCTAGGACTCAAAGGAAGGCTTTCCCACCACCTTCTCACGTTCAAGCACTTTCTGGTGCCTTTGGACCCAAGTTCCAGTTTTGGTCTCTTTTGGTTCCTTTTTGCTTACCGGCAAAGGAAGACGTGTGAAATTCGTCTCAAGCCACTGAAACTCCTTGAATATCACTCCTAGAACTCAAAGGAAGGATTTCTCACCACCTTCTCCCCTTCTGTCACTTTTTGGCACCTTTCGACCCAAGTTCTAGTTTTGGTCTCTTTTGGTCCTTTTTTGCTTACCGGCAAGGAGGAAGAAGTCGTGCGAAACTCGTCTCAGGCATTTCAAACTCCGTAAATGTCACTCCGAAGACAAAAAGGAAGGCTTTCTCACCACCTTTTCCGTTTCTGGCACTTTTTGGCGCCTTTGGACCCAAGTTCCAGTTTTTGTCTCTTTTGGTCCCTTGTGCTTACCGGCAAAGGAAGTCGTGCGAAACTCGTCTCAGGCATTTGAAACTCCTTGAATATCACTCCGAAGACAAAAAGGAAGGCTTTCCCACCACCTTCTCACGTTCTGGCACTTTCTGGTGCCTTTGGACCCAAGTTCCAGTTTTCGTCTCTTTTGGTTCCCTTTTGCTTACCGGAAAAGGAAGACGTGCGAAACTCGTCTCAGGCAACTAAAACTCCTTGAATATCACGCCTAGGACTCAAAGGAAGGCTTTCCCACCACCTTCTGACGTTCTGGCACTTTCTGGTGCCTTTGGACCCAAGTTCCAGTTTTGGTCTCTTTTGGTTTCCTTTTGCTTACCGGCAAAGGAAGACGTGCGAAACTCATCTCAAGCCACTGAAACTCCTTGAATAGCACTCCTAGAACTCAAAGGAAGGCTTTCCTGCCGCCTTCTCCACTTTTGTCACTTTCTGGTGCCTTTGGACCCAAGTTCCAGTTTTGGTCTCTTTTGGTTCCCTTTTGCTTACCGGCAAAGGAGGTCGTGCGAAACTCATCACAAGCCAGTAAAACCCCTTGAATATCACGCCTAGGACTCAAAGGAAGGCTTTCCCACCACCTTCTCACGTTCTGGCACTTTCTAGTGCCTTTGGACCCAAGTTCCAGTTTTGGTCTCTTTTGGTTTCCTTTTGCTTACCGGCAAAGGAAGACGTGCGAAACTCATCTCAAGCCACTGAAACTCCTTGAATAGCACTCCTAGAACTCAAAGGAAGGCTTTCCGACCACCTTCTCACGTTCTGGCACTTTCTGGTGCCTTTGGACCCAAGTTCCAGTTTTGGTCTCTTTTGGTTCCCTTTTGCTTACCGGCAAAGAAAGACGTGCGAAACTCGTCTCAGGCCACTAAAACTCCTTGAATATCACTCATAGGACTCAAAGAAAGGCTTTCCGGCCACCTTCTCCCCTTCTGTCACTTTCTAGTGCCTTTGGACCCAAGTTCCAGTTTTGGTCTCTTTTGGTTTCCTTTTGCTTACCGGCAAAGGAAGACGTGCGAAACTCATCTCAAGCCACTGAAACTCCTTGAATAGCACTCCTAGAACTCAAAGGAAGGCTTTCCGACCACCTTCTCACGTTCTGGCACTTTCTGGTGCCTTTGGACCCAAGTTCCAAATTTGGTCTCTTTTGGTTCCCTTTTGCTTACCGGCAAAGGAAGACGTGCGAAACTCGTCTCAAGCCACTGAAACTCCTTGAATATCACTCATAGAATTCAAAAGAAGGATTTCTCACCGCGTTCTCCCCTTCTGTCACTTTCTGGCACCTTTGGACTCAAGTTCTAGATTTGGTCTCTTTTGGTTCCCTTTTGCTTACCAGCAAAAGAAGACGTGCGAAACTCGTCTCAAGCCACTGTAAATCCTTGAATGTCACTCATAGAACTCAAAGGAAGGATTTCTCACCACCTTCTCCCCTTCTTTCACTTTCGGGCACCTTTGCACCCAAGTTCAAGTTTTGGTCTCTTTTGGTTCCCTTTTGCTTACCAGCAAAGGAAGACGTGCGAAACTCGTCTCAAGCCACTGAAACTCCTTGAATATCACTCCTAGCAATCAAAGGAAGGCTTTCTCACCACCTTCTCCCCTTCTGGCACTTTCTGGCGCCTTTGGACCCAAGTTCCAGTTTTGGTCTCTTTTGGTCCGTTTTTGCTTACTGGCAAAGGGAGACTTGCGAAACTCGTCTCAGGCCACTAAAACTCTTTGAATATCACGCCTAGGACTCAAAGGAAGGCTTTCCCACCACCTTCTGACATTCTGGCACTTTCTGGTGCCTTTGGACCCAAGTTCCAGTTTTCGTCTCTTTTGGTTCCTTTTTGCTTACCGGCAAAGGAAGACGTGCGAAACTCGTCTCAGGCCACTAAAACTCCTTAAATATCATGCCTAGGACTCAAAGGAAGGCTTTCCCAACACCTTCTCACGTTCTGGCACTTTCTGGTGCCTTTGGACCCAAATTCCAGTTTTGGTCTCTTTTGGTTCCCTTTTGCTTACCGGCAAAGGAAGACGTACGAAACTCATCTCAGGCCACTGACACTCCATGAATATCACTCATAGAACTCAAAGAAAGGATTCCTCATCGCCTTCTCCCCTTCTGTCACTTTCTGGCACCTTTTGACCCAAGTTCTAGATTTGGTCTCTTTTGGTTCCCTTTTGCTTACCGGCAAAGGAAGACGTGCGAAACTCGTTTTAGGCATTTCAAACTCCTTGAATATCACTCCGAAGACAAAAAGGAAGGCTTTCCCACCACCTTCTCACGTTCTGGCACTTTCTGGTGCCTTTGGACCTAAGTTCGAGTTTTCGTCTCTTTTGGTTCCCTTTTGCTTACCGGCAAAGGAAGACGTGCGAAACTCGTCTCAAGCCACTGAAACTCCTTGAATATCACTCCTAGCACTCAAAGGAAGGCTTTCACACCACCTTCTCACGTTCTGGCACTTTCTGGCGCCTTTGGACCCAAGTTCCAGTTTTGGTTTCTTTTGGTCCCTTTTTGCTTACTGGCAAAGGGAGACTTGCGAAACTCGTCTCAGGCCACTAAAACTCTTTGAATATCATGCCTGGGAGTCAAAGGAAGGCTTTTCCACCACCTTCTCACGTTCTGGCACTTTCTGGTGCCTTTGGACCCAAGTTCCAGTTTTGGTCTCTTTTGGTTCCCTTTTGCTTACCGGTAAAGGAAGTCGTGCGAAGCTCGTCTCAAGCCACTGAAACTCCTTGAATATCACTCCTAGCACTCAAAGGAAGGCTTTCTCATCACCTTCTCCCCTTCTGGCACTTTCTAGTGCCTTTGGACCCAAGTTCCAGTTTTGGTCTCTTTTGGTCCCTTGTGCTTACTGGCAAAGGGAGACTTGCGAAACTCGTCTCAGGCCTTTAAAACTCCTTGAATATCACGACTAGGACTCAAAGGAAGCCTTTCCCACCACCTTCTCACGTTCTGGCACTTTCTGGTGCCTTTGGACCCAAGTTCCAGTTTTGGTCTTTTTTGGTTCCCTTTTGCTTACCGGCAAAGGAAGACGTGCAAAATTCGTCTCAAGCCACTGAAACTCCTCGAATATCACTCCTAGAACTCAAAGGATGGATTTCTCACCACCTTCTCCCCTTCTGTCACTTTTTGGCACCTTTGGACCAAAGTTCTAGTTTTGGTCTCTTTTGGTCCCTTTTTCCATACCGGCAAGGGAAGTCGTGCGAAACTCGTCTCAGGCATTTAAAACTCCTTGAATATCACTCCGAAGACAAAAAGGAAGGCTTTCTCACCACCTTTTCCGTTTCTGGCACTTTCTGGCGCCTTTGGACCCAAGTTCCAGTTTTTGTCTCTTTTGGTCCCTTGTGCTTACCGGCAAAGGAAGTCGTGCGAAACTCGTCTCAGGCATTTAAAACTCCCTGAATATCACTCCGAAGACAAAAAGGAAGGCTTTCCCACCACCTTCTCACGTTCTGGCACTTTCTGGTGCCTTTGGACCCAAGTTCCAGTTTTCGTCTCTTTTGGTTCCCTTTTGCTTACCGGCAAAGGAAGACGTGTGAAACTCGTCTCAGGCCACTAAAACTCCTTGAATATCACGCCTAGGACTCAAGGGAAGGCTTTCCCAGCACGTTCTCATGTTCTGGCTCTTTCTGGTGCCTTTGGACCCAAGTTCCAGTTTTAGTCTTTTTTGGTCCCTTTTTCCTTACTGGCAAAGGGAGACTTGCGAAACTCGTCTCAGGCCACTAAAACTCTTTGAATATCACGCCTGGGAGTCAAAGGAAGGCTTTTCCACCACCTTCTCACGTTCTGGCACTTTCTGGTGCCTTTGGACCCAAGTTCCAGTTTTGGTCTCTTTTGGTTCCCTTTTGCTTACCGGTAAAGGAAGTCGTGCGAAGCTCGTCTCAAGCCACTGAAACTCCTTGAATATCACTCCTAGCACTCAAAGGAAGGCTTTCTCATCACCTTCTCCCCTTCTGGCACTTTCTAGCGCCTTTGGACCCAAGTTCCAGTTTTGATCTATTTTGGTCCCTTTTTACTTACTGGCAAAGGGAGACTTGCGAAACTCGTCTCAGGCCACTAAAACTCTTTGAATATCACGCCTAGGACTCAAAGGAAGGCTTTCTCACCACCTTTTCCGTTTCTGGCACTTTTTGGCGCCTTTGGACCCAAGTTCCAGTTTTGGTCTCTTTTGGTCCCTTTTTGCTTACTTGCAAAGGGAGACGTTCGAAACTCGTCTCAGGCCACTGACACTCCTTGAATATCACGCCTAGGACTCAAAGGAAGCTTTTCCCACCACCTTCTCCCCTTCTGTCACTTTCTGGCGTCTTTGGACCCAAGTTCCAGTTTTGGTCTCTTTTGGTTCCCTTTTGCTTACCGGCAAAGGAAGACGTGCGAAATTCGTCTCAAGCCGCTGAAACTCCTTGAATATCACTCCTAGAACTCAAAGGAAGGATTTCTCGCGACTTTCTCCCCTTCTGTCACTTTTTGCCACCTTTCGACGCAAGTTCTAGTTTTGGTATCTTTTGGTCCCTTTTTGCTTACCGGCAAAGGAAGTCGTGCGAAACTCGTCTCAGGCATTTGAAACTCCTTGAATATCACTCCGAAGACAGAAAGGAAGGCTTTCTCACCACCTTTTCCGTTTCTGGCACTTTCTGGCGCCTTTGGACCCAAGTTCCAGTTTTGGCCTCTTTTGGTCCCTTTTTGCTTACTTGCAAAGGGAGACGTGCGAAACTCGTCTCAGGCCACTAAAACTCCTTGAATATCACGCCTAGGACTCAAAGGAAGGCTTTCCCACCACCTTCTCACGTTTTGGCACTTTCTGGTGCCTTTGGACCCAAGTACCAGTTTTGGTCTCTTTTGGTTCCCTTTTGCTTACCGGCAAAGGAAGACGTGCGAAACTCGTCTCAAGCCACTGAAACTCCTTGAATATCACTCCTAGCACTCAAAGGAAGGCTTTCTCACCACCTTCTCCCCTTCTGGCACTTTCTGGCGCCTTTCGACCCAAGTTCTAGTTTTGGTCTCTTTTGGTCCCTTTTTGCTTACCGGCAAAGGAAGTCGTGCGAAACTCGTCTCAGGCATTTGAAACTCCTTGAATATTACTCCGAAGACAAAAAGGAAAGCTTTCCCACCACCTTCTCACGTTCTGACACTTTCTGGTGCCTTTGGACGCAAGCTCCAGTTTCGTCTCTTTTGGTTCCCTTTTGCTTACCGGCAAAGGAAGACGTGCGAAACTCGTCTCAGGCCACTAAAACTCGTTGAATATCACGCCTAGGACTCAAAGGAAGGCTTTCCCACCACCTTCTCACGTTCTGGCACTTTCTGGTGCCTTTGGACCCAACTTCCAGTTTTGGTTTCTTTTGGTCCCTTTTTGCTTACTGGCAAAGGGAGACTTGCGAAGCTCGTCTCAGGCCACTAAAACTCTTTCAATATCAGGCCTAGGACTCAAAGTAAGGCTTTCCCACCACCTTCTCACGTTCTGGCACTTTCTGGTGCCTTTGAACCCATGTTCCAGTTTTGTCTCTTTTGGTTCCCTTTTGCTTACTGGTAAAGGAAGTCGTGCGAAGCTCGTCTCAGGCCACTGAAACTCCTTGAATATTGTAACGCCCCAATTTTTGAGAATTAGCTAGTAGTCTTTAGATTCCAATTATTAGCTTATTCTGGCTTGCTAGCGTCGGAATAATTAGATAGATACTGCATTTTATTTTTAGAATATTGAATTATTTTTGAATTAGGTATTTTAAGGTAACTGCATGCAAATAGATAGTTTCAATATCGTCCATGGATTTTTCTGAGTATGTTCAATTGTGCTGTTCACAAATGCCCCTGATAATCTATCCCGAAAGTTAAAATTTTATCTTATTTAAAATTGTCAAATCAAAGATATTCGCCTTGAAAAACGTGAGATTTTGTAATCATTGCTAAGATTTTGTAATCATTCCTTAGCCGTCAAAATTTTACACGGAATCTCACGGAATCTAGAAATCATTATTGTAAAGATTTCCTAATCATTACAAAGATTTAGTAATGATTTCTTAGCCGTCAAAATCATTGCATAAAATTCCGTGAGATCTAGCAATCATTACCCGGAGATTTCCAAATCTAGTATCGGCCACTAGATTTTCATGCAAACAAACCTTGTCCCCTATTTTATAAACATCGTGATTGCCCCGAAATTCCGAAATCTAGTATTGACCACTAGAATTCCATGCACGGGATTTTGTCTCCCGATTTGTCGGCAAAGTCATTTCGGAACTTTCTTTTCATGTCTTCCAAATTGCCGACATCATAATTATCCTAACCAATCACATTCTCTTGAACTTAGCACCACATCAAAAGTCTCGTCCAAGTGACAACCTAGTCATGTCGCATTTTCTCGGCCAACCAAATTTCATGCAATTGCTGTCCAAAATCTTACCTTTGGATTTTTGTGCAGAATTTCGGAAATTGTAATGTCCAAACCGTGTGCATGCAGCCTAGGGTATTTCATGCACTTAACTTTCTGAATTTTACTAACTTTGCCTTCAAGCTTCCCCAAAATTCACTATTCATGCACTAAAAACCGTAACACCTCTTTCCTTGCACCAATTTACCAAATTCACTTCAGCTTTTACTCAATGAAAACCGTGTGCAGTTTTCAGTTTGGAAGTCTTGCTAAGCAAGCCAAAATGAACATGTTAAGTGGCAATTGGTCACTTAAAGGTTAAACCCTCCATATAAATAGATCAAACTACCTCATTTCTCTCTTTTTTCACTCAAAAACCGTGAGCTCTCCACCCTCCCTCTCAAAATTCCTTTCAAGTTCCATTCTCTCTTTTTCTTCAAAGAAACCGAGACCCTTCCTCCCTAAATCTCTCAAATTTTTCTCATCCTTTCAACCTTCCAAGACAAGCCAAGGAGCTCCAAGATTTCACTCTTGCATTCTCTTGCTTGATTCTTCAAAACCGTGACCCTTTCTTCAAAGAGGTAAGCTTTCTCATCCTTTTTCCTTCTTTGATTTGAAGATCCATGGAAGCCTAACACCAAGAACTCCTAAAGAACTTCCTTTTTCACTTAATCCTAACCATTTGAAGCTTTTTCCCTTTTCTCTTCAAAGAACCGAGGAAGACAACCTAACCAAGAGGAGAAAGTTTGAAGCTTGAGACTCATCCTCTCGGTCCAGCAACTTTCCTTTGAGGAACCAGCCAAGATCAACTCCTTTTGCTCCTAAATTTTCGTCACAATCAAGGCAAGGGGAGTTCTCACACTTGACGTGTTTGCATGTCCATCTCTTGGCTGTTTTTACACTTTTTTCCTTGAAAAATTAGTGTGCGTTGGACTGCATGTTGAAAGAACTTCAAATCTGAACTTGCATGTTAAGTTTTATCCAAAAAGTGTATGGATTTCCTTGTTGCATGTCTCGGTTATCTCTCAAAGAGTTTGATTTCACCTTCAATCAACTTTAATTCCTAAAAAGCTTGAAACTTTGATGTGTGGATGTGGATCTTTCTTTGTGCATGTCTCGGGTTTTATGTTCCCTTGGTAGAACCTTTGAACTAATGACATTTTCTTCTTGAAACCATGAACCGTGAACTTGATCAACATATTCTTTCCATTGCATGTTAATTTTTAACCATGAAATGCTTTGGATCTCTTTGTGCATGCCTCGGTTTCACCTTTGTTTGGCTGGATTCTTTGTTTAAAATGTAGATCTATCCTTGTAACCAATAAACCTTGGATTGCATGTGAAATGGAAGCCATTGCATGTTGATTTCAGCCCCTAAGTGTTTCGGTTTTTCCTTAAAAAATTCGAATGTCACTTGGAAATGTTATTCCTCCACTTGGATGATGAAACTATGTCATTGCATGTTGATTTCCTTTGTGTTATATAATTTTTAGTTTGATAAAAATCTAGTGGAAAAGCTGGACAGATTTGATCTTGCATGGAGAAAGCCTAGAATATTGACTACACTTAGGAATTGAAAACCGTGTTGGATATTGTGTGATTTGCATGAGAATGGTTGCTTGTTAGTTTGGATGATGGATGATTGAATTGATTGTGATGGATGTGTTTACTTGGTTTGAAAAGCCTTATGCATGTGGTGTTTTGGAAAATTGTGGTGGACAAGAAAGTGAGAACTATTCACTCTCGGTTTTGATGATAAGAACTCCTAAAAGTTGTACTTAAAATTGTGATAATTTTGATGAAATATGTGTGATAAGGACTGCATAATGATAGAATGTGTTTGCTGTTTGCACTTGAATCCGTGAGCACTAAGATGAATCATGCATCATGTTCATTACATTGTACAAGGAATAAAAAGGAGAGAATCAAGCGCAGCCCTTTTGATGGAAAGTTTATCTAAATTAAAAGGATATTAATTAAAGGTATGGAGATGGTAATTAAGGGACTGAATATAGTAGTTAATCAATAAAGACCATCCTTAGAAAGATCTCACTATTAGCTTAATGGAACCTATCGCGTGAGGACTGATATAAATGAACCTAAAAAGAATTAGAACGAAATTAAGTAACCTTGAATTAAATAGGTAGTCGAGAGTCAATACACATAATTAGAAAATAACTAAAAGGAAAAACCAGAGAGATAGAGAAAAGTGGAGATAAGGCATATTTAAAGTAGGAGGTAGCATGGTTAATAATAATGGAAATGACAAAGTGAGTAGTGTTAATATAGCAAGTTAATGTAATAGGATTTGAGTGGGAAAATCTGAGAGGGTTGTGTCAAAATCATTGAGAATTATGTGTTGGAAAATAGTGGATGTGTATTGGTGGGATTGGAAGCTTGTGTGTGATCCCTAAACTTTATTGCTTGGCAAATCTATGCTAGAAGAGAAAGTGAATAGTGATTGAGCAAGCCGTGTGAGGGCTTGTTTTTGTGCTTGAATTCCGTGTGACCCAAGATTGAGAAAACATTGAGGAGAGAAAGAAGAATCACACTTCATGCATCATAACATTTCTTTGGAACGACTTGATGGCATAACAGAGGCACAACTGTAGGTATTGGAGGTTCGGTCCCGAGTAGACCTACGGGGGTGGTGAAAGGGGGAACAGTCGACCTAGATGGCGCAGCAGAGCTCTCTGTGGCCGGGTCGTGACCCTACTTGCAAGCCTTAGCCAAGCCCAACAAGAACTCCACATCCTAGGGTCGTTGAGGTCCATTCCCGAAGAGACCCAGTTTGGGGCCAGCACCAGTTTGGGTGTTTTTGAATAATAATATGAAATCTTTTCTGTGCAATTGTGATGCAGGGAATGGAGTCCTCCGATCGCCACACGACTTGGATATGAAATTGTGAACTCTACACTAAATGCTGGGCAAGTCGCTGGCAGTAGAGTAAGGGATCCCCATGCATACCATATGCATTAATACGAAAACTTGAGGGATGGATAGTGAGGAATGAAACTTGCATTCATACATCATGTGCATTATTAGTTTGATGAACCTAGGAATTATCTGTGAAAAGTATGAACTGACTTATATTGTAATGATGTTTGTTCTGAGAGTGGATGTTGATGTGACTTGAGTGATGGTGTGAAAAGCCACCTTCCTTGGGGTATGGCTATTGAATGCTTGCTTGTGTTTGGAGAACTCACCCCTGTTTGTGTGTGTTGTTGCACCTTTGTATATGCCCTATACAGATGACCAGCTTCCGAGTGAAGGTATGGATCCTGCCATCTGAGGAGGACGTCTGGGTGTTCGACGCGGCAGACAAAGAAAGCATCTTCCATGGAATGGCACGGGTGATTCATGGACAAGATGTCGGACACTCTTGGACCACCCACTTTGTGGTTGATACCCCCATTGAACTTGTTTTCTCTACCCCACCTGGAGACTCTCACCTACCTTATCCTGCACTTGCAGCTACCCCTTCTCCCATGTCTGTTGATCCCCGTACTCCCAGTTCTAGACCAGCACCTACGCCTGTACCATTCCCTACTGAGGAACCTACTCCACCCCCTGTGACCACTGAGAGAGATATGAGGAATGATGATGTACTGCCCCACATGCTCCCTACCTACCCAAATACTTACTCACCCTTTACCACAATTCATTCACCACCTCGCACTGCTGGATGGATTATAGAGGACACAGAAGACGCTGCTTCTTCTAGCTCCGCCTCCCCGACATCCTCTGAGGAGTCCGATCCCATCGAGGATTATTCTCCCCTCGACTGATTGGGATAGTCTTTCTGCTGTGGTTTTTAGGGAACTGCTCTTAGGGAGTCAGTCTGTTTCATTCCCTGTATCTCTGGACTATGTTAGTTTCGTGCACTTTAATTATGTCATTTCATTTTATTAAGTTGCAAGATTTCCGAGATTATTACCAAACATTTCCATATCCATTGCATGAGGTTATTCAGTATGATGGAGTATTGTTGTGGTTGTTTTACTTAATGTTGATATTATATGATGAGACCACAAACCTCTAAATTGAAATGTGGTACACTAGAGGTGAATTGAAAGAATGTGTTATCCTTCCGCTTCTCCTGTTTTTTAAAAAAATAAAAATAAAAAAAAATCCTGTTATTTTTAGGCGTCACAAATATCACTCCGAAGACACAAAGGACGGCTTTCTCATCACCTTTTCCGCTTCTGGCACTTTCTGGCGCCTTTGGACCCATGTTCCAGTTTTTGTCTCTTTTGGTCCCTTTTTGCTTACTGGCAAAGGGAGACTTGCGAAACTCGTCTCAGGCCACTAAAACTCCTTGAATATCACGCCTAGGACTCAAAGGAAGGATTTCTCACCACCTTCTCCCCTTCTGGCACTTTCTGGTTCCTTTGGACCCAAGTTCCAAATTTGGTCTCTTTTGGTTCCCTTTTGCTTACCGGCAAAGGAAGACGTGCGAAACTCGTCTCAGGCCACTAAAACTCCTTGAATATCACGCCTAGGACTCAAAGGAAGGCTTTCCCACCACCTTCTCACGTTCTGGCACTTTCTGGTGCCTTTGGACCCAAGTTCCAGTTTTGTCTCTTTTGGTTCCCTTTTGCTTACCGGTAAAGGAAGTCGTGCGAAACTCGTCTCAGGCCACTGAAACTCCTTCAATATCACTCCGAAGACACAAAGGACGGCTTTCTCATCACCTTTTCCGCTTCTGGCACTTTCTGGCGCCTTTGGACCCATGTTCCAGTTTTTGTCTCTTTTGGTCCCTTTTTGCTTACTGGCAAAGGGAGACTTGCGAAACTCGTCTCAGGCCACTAAAACTCCTTGAATATCACGCCTAGGACTCAAAGGAAGGATTTCTCACAACCTTCTCCCCTTCTGGCACTTTCTGGTTCCTTTGGACCCAAGTTCCAAATTTGGTCTCTTTTGGTTCCCTTTTGCTTACCGGCAAAGGAAGATGTGCGAAACTCGTCTCAGGCCACTAAAACTCCTTGAATATCACGCCTAGGACTCAAAGGAAGGCTTTCCCAGCACCTTCTCACGTTCTGGCACTTTCTGGTGCCTTTGGACCCAACTTCCAGTTTTGGTCTCTTTTGGTTCCCTTTTGCTTACCGGCAAAGGAAGACGTGCGAAACTCATCTCGAGCCACTGAAACTCCTTGAATATCACTCATAGAACTCAAAGGAAGGATTTCCAACCGCCTTCTCCCCTTCTGTCACTTTCTGGCACCTTTGGACCCAAGTTCTAGATTTAGTCTCCTTTGGTTCCCTTTTGCTTACCGGCAAAGGAAGTCGTGCGAAACTCGTCTCAGGCCACTGAAACTCCTTGAATATCACTCCTAGCACTGAAAGGAAGGCTTTCTCACCACCTTCCCCCCTTCTGGCACATTCTGGCGCCTTTGGACCCAAGTTCCAGTTTTGGTCTCTTTTGGTCCCTTTTTGCTTACTGGCAAAGGGAGACTTGCGAAACTCGTCTCAGGCCACTAAAACTCTTTGAATATCCTGCCTAGGACTTAAAGGAAGGCTTTCCCACCACCTTTTCACGTTCTGGCACTTTCTGGTCCCTTTGGACCCAAGTTCCAGTTTTGGTCTCTTTTGGTCCCTTTTTGCTTACTGGCAAAAGGAGACTTGCAAAACTCATCTCAGGCCACTAAAACTCTTTGAATATCACGCCTAGGACTCAAAGGAAGGCTTTCCCACCACCTTCTCACGTTCTGGCAATTTCTGGTGCCTTTGGACCCAAGTTCCAGTTTTGGTCTCTTTTGGTTCCCTTTTGCTTACCGGCAAAGGAAGACGTGCGAAACTCGTCTCAGGCCACTAAAACTCCTTGAATATCACGCCTAGGACTCAAAGGAAGGCTTTCCCACCACCTTCTCACGTTCTGGCAATTTCTGGTGCCTTTGGACCCAAGTTCCAGTTTTGGTCTCTTTTGGTTCCCTTTTGCTTACCGGCAAAGGAAGACGTGCGAAACTCGTCTCGAGCCACTGAAACTCCTTGAATATCACTCATAGAACTCAAAGGAAGGATTTCCAACCATCTTCTCCCCTTCTGTCACTTTTTGGCACCTTTGGACCCAAGTTCTAGATTTAGCCTCCTTTGGTTCCCTTTTGCTTACCGGCAAAGGAAGTCGTGCGAAACTCGTCTCAGGCCACTGAAACTCCTTGAATATCACTCCTAGCACTGAAAGGAAGGCTTTCTCACCACCTTCTCCCCTTCTGGCACTATCTGGCGCCTTTGGACCCAAGTTCCAGTTTTGGTCTCTTTTGGTCCCTTTTTGCTTACTGGCAAAGGGAGACTTGCGAAACTCGTCTCAGGCCACTAAAACTCTTTGAATATCCTGCCTAGGACTCAAAGGAAGGCTTTCCCACCACCTTCTCACGTTCTGGCACTTTCTGGTGCCTCTGGACCCAAGTTCCAGTTTTGGTCTCTTTTGGTCCCTTTTTGCTTACCGGCAAAGGAAGTCGTGCGAAACTCGTCTCAGGCATTTGAATCTCCTTGAATATCACTTCGAAGACAAAAAGGAAGGCTTTCTCACCACCTTTTCCGTTTCTGGCACTTTCTGGCGCCTTTGGACCCAAGTTCCAGTTTTGGTCTCTTTTGGTTCCCTTTTGCTTACCGGCAAAGGAAGACGTGCGAAATTCGTCTCAAGCCACTGAAACTCTTTGAATATCACGCCTAGGACTCAAAGCAAGGCTTTCCCACAACCTTCTCACGTTCTGGCAATTTCTGGTGCCTTTGGACACAAGTTCCAGTTTTGGTCTCTTTTGTTTCCCTTTTGCTTACCGGCAAAGGAAGATGTGCAAAACTCGTCTCAAGCCACTGAAACTCATTGAATATCACTCCTAGAACTCAAAGGAAGGCTTTCTCACCACCTTCTCATGTTTTGGCACTTTCTGGTGCCATTGGACCAAAATTCCAGTTTTGGTCTCTTTTGGTTCCCTTTTGCTTACCGGCAAAGGAAGACGTGCGAAACTCGTCTCGAGCCACTGAAACTCCTTGAATATCACTCATAGAACTCAAAGGAAGGATTTCCAACCGCCTTCTCCCCTTCTGTCACTTTCTGGCACCTTTCGACCCAAGTTCTACATTTAGTCTCCTTTGGTTCCCTTTTGCTTACCGGCAAAGAAAGTCGTGCGAAACTCGTCTCAGGCCACTGAAACTCCTTGAATATCACTCCTAGCACGGAAAGGAAGGCTTTCTCACCACCTTCTCCCCTTCGGGCACTTTCTGGTGCCTTTGGACCCAAGTTCCACTTTTTGTCTCTTTTGGTTCCCTTTTGCTTACCGGCAAAGGAAGACGTGCGAAACTCGTCTCAGGCAGCTGAAACTCCTTGAATATCACTCCTAGGACTCAAAGGAAGGCTTTCTCACCACCTTCTTCCCTTCAGGCACTTTCTGGCGCCTTTGGACCCAAGTTCCAATTTTGGTCTCTTTTGGTCCGTTTTTGCTTACTGGCAAAGGAAGTCGTGCGAAACTCGTCTCAGGCCACTAAAACTCCTTGAATATCACTCCTAGGACCCAAAGGAAGGCTTTCCCACCACCTTCTCACGTTCTGTCACGTTCTGGTGCCTTTGGACCAAAATTCCAGTTTTGGTCTCTTTTGGTTCCCTTTTGCTTACCGGCAAAGGAGGACGTGCGAAACTCGTCTCGAGCTACTGAAACTCCTTGAATATCACTCATAGAACTCAAAGGAAGGATTTCCAACCGCCTTCTCCCCTTCTGTCACTTTCTGCCACCTTTGGAGCCAAGTTCTAGTTTTGGCCTCTTTTGGTTCCCTTTTGCTTACCGGCAAAGGAAGACGTGCGAAACTCGTCTCAAGCCACTGAAAGTTCTTGAATATTACTCCTAGACAAAGGAAGGATTTCTCACCACCTTCTCCCCTTCTGGCACTTTCTGGCGCCTTTGGACCCAAGTTCAAGTTTTCGTCTCTTTTGGTTCCCTTTTGCTTACCTGCAAAGGAAGACGTGAGAAACTTGTCTCAAGCCACTGAAACTCCTTGAATATCACTCCTAGCACGGAAAGGAAGGCTTTCTCACCACCTTCTCCCCTTCTGTCACTTTCTGGCGCCTTTGGACCCAAGTTCTAGTTTTGGTCTCTTTTGGTTCCTTTTTGCTTTTCGGCAAAGGAAGACGTGGGAAACTCATCTGAGGCCACTGAAACTCCTTGAATATCACCCCTAGGACTCAAAGGAAGGCTTTCCCAGCACCTTCTCACGTCCTGGCACTTTCTGGTGCCTTGAACCCAACTTCCAGTTTTGCCCTCTTTTGGTTCCCTTTTGCTTACCGGCAAAGGAAGACGTGTGAAACTCGTCTCAAGCCAATGAAACTCCTTAAATATCACTCATAGAACTCAAAGGAAGGATTTCTCGCCGCCTTCTCCCCTTCTGTCACTTTCTGGCACCTTTGGACCCAAGTTCTAGATTTGGTCTCTTTTGGTTACCTTTTGCTTACCAGCAAAGGAAGACGTGCGAAACTCGTCTCAAGCCACTGAAATTCCTTGAATGTCACTCCTAGAACTCAAAGGAAGGATTTCTCACCACCTTCTCCCCTTCTGTCACTTTCTGGCACCTTTGGACCCAAGTTCTAGTTTTGGTCTCTTTTGGTCCCTTTTTGCTTACCGGCAAAGGAAGTCGTGCGAAACTCGTCTCAGGCCACTGAAACTCCTTGAATATCACTCCGAAGGCAAAAAGGAAGGCTTTCTCACCACCTTTTCCGTTTCTGGCACTTTCTGGCGCCTTTGGACCCAAGTTCCAATTTTGGTCTCTTTTGGTTCCCTCTTGCTTACCGGCAAAGGAAGACGTGCGAAATTCGTCTCAAGCCACTGAAACTCCTTGAATATCACTCCTAGAACTCAAAGGAAGGATTTCTCACCACCCTCTCCCCTTCTGTCACTTTCTAGCACCTTTGGACCCAAGTTCTAGTTTTGGTCTCTTTTGGTCCCTTTTTACTTACCGGCAAAGGAACTCGTGCAAAACTCATCTCAGGCCACTGAAACTCCTTGAATATCACTCCGAAGACAAAAAGGAAGGCTTTCTCACCACCTTTTCCGTTTCTGGCACTTTCTGGCGCCTTTGGACCCAAGTTCCAGTTTTGGTCTCTTTTGATCCCTTTTTGCTTACTTGCAAAGGGTGACTTGCGAAACTCGTCTCAGGCCACTAAAACTCCTTGAATATCACTCCTAGAACTCAAAGGAAGGCTTTCCCATCACCTTCTCACGTTCTGGCACTTTCTGGTGCCTTTGGACCCAACTTCCAGTTTTGGTCTCTTTTGGTTCCCTTTTGCTTATCGGCAAAAGAAGACGTGCGAAACTCGTCTTAGGCCACTAAAACTCCTTGACTATCACGCCTAGGACTCAAAGGAAGGCTTTCCCACCACCTTCTGACATTCTGGCACTTTCTGGTGCCTTTGGACCCAAGTTCCAGTTTTGGTCTCCTTTGGTTCTCTTTTGCTTACCGGCAAAGGAAGACGTGCGAAATTCGTCTCAAGCCACTGAAACTCCTTGAATATCACTCCTAGAACTCAAAGGAAGGATTTCTCACCACCTTCTCCCTTTCTGTCACTTTTTGGCATCTTTGGACCCAATTTCTAGGTTTGGTCTATTTTGGTCCCTTTTTGCTTATCGGCAAAAGAAGTCGTGCGAAACTCGTCTCAGGCCATTGAAACTCCTTGAATATCACCTCGAAGACAAAAAGGAAGGCTTTCTCACCACCTTTTCCGTTTCTGGCACTTTCTGGCGCCTTTGGACCCAAGTTCCAGTTTTGGTCTCTTTTGGTCCCTTTTTGCTTACTTGCAAAGGGAGACTTGCGAAACTCGTCTCAGGCCACTAAAACTCCTTGAATATCACTCCTACCTTCCTTTTTGTCTTCGGAGTGATATTCAAGGAGTTTCAAAGGCCTGAGAGGAGTTTCGCACGACTTCCTTTGCCGGTAAGCAAGAAGGGACCAAAAGAGACCAAAACTTGAACTTGGGACCAAAGGTGCCAGAAAGTGCCAGAAGGGGAGAAGGTGGGGAGAAATCCTTCCTTTGAGTTCTAGGAGTGATATTCAAGGAGTTTCAGTGGCTTGAGATGATTTTTGCACATCTTCCTTTGCCGGAAAGCAAAAGGGAACGAAAAGAGACCAAAACTAGAACTTGGGTCCAAAGGTGCCAGAAAGTGACAGAAGGGGAGAAGGTGGTGACAAATCCTTCCTTTCAATCTAGGAGTGATATTCAAGTAGTTTCAGTGGCTTGAGACGAGTTTCGAACGTCTTCCTTTGCCGGTAAGCAAAAGGGAACCAAAAGAGACCAAAATTGGAACTTGGGTCCAAAGGCGCCAGAAAGTGCCAGAAACGGAAAAGGTGGTGAGAAAGCCTTCCTTTTTGTCTTCGAGGTGATATTCAAAGAGTTTCAATAGCCTGAGACGAGTTTCGCACGACTTCCTTTGCTGGTAAGCAAAAAGGAACCAAAAGAAACCAAAACTAGAACTTGGGTCCAAAGGTGGCAGAAAGTGACAGAAGGGGAGAAGGTGGTGTGAAATCCTTCCTTTGAGTTCTAGGCGTGATATTCAAAGAGTTTTAGTCGCCTGAGAGGAGTTGCGCAAGTCTCCCTTTGCCAGTAAGCAAAAAGGGACCAAAAGAGACCAAAACTGGAACTTGGGTCCAAAGACGCCAGAAAGTGCTAGAAGGGGAGAAGGTGGTGAGAGATCCTTCCTTTGACTTCTAGGAGTGATATTCAAGGAGTTTCGGTGGCGTGAGACGAGTTTCGCACGTCTTCCTTTGCCGGTAAGCAAAAGGGAACCAAAAGAGACCAAAACTGGAACTTGGGTCCAAAGGCACCAGAAAGTGCCAGAACGTGAGAATGTGGTGGGAAAGCCTTCCTTTGTGTCTTCGAAGTGATATTCAAGGAGTTTCAGTGGCCTGAGAGGAGTTTCGTACGAATTCCTTTGCTGGTAAGCAAAAAGGGACCAAAAGAGACCAAAACTAGAACTTGGGTCCAAAGGTGCCAGAAAGTGACAGAAGGGGAGAAGGTGGTGAGAAATCCTTCCTTTGAGTTCTAGGAGTGATATTCAAGGAATTTCAGTGGCTTGAGACGAGTTTCGCACGTCTTCCTTTGCCGGTAAGCAAAAGGTAACCAAAAGAGGCCAAAACTAGAACTAGGGTCCAAAGGCATCAGAAAGTGCCAGAACTTGAGAATGTGCTGGGAAAGCCTTCCTTTGTGTCTTCGGAGTGATATTTAAGGAGTTTCAAAAGCCTGAGTCGAGTTTCGCACGACTTCCTTTGCTGGTAAGCAAAAAGGGACCAAAAGAGACCAAAACTAGAACTTGGGTCCAAAGGTGCCAGAAAGTGACAGAAGGGGAGAAGGTGGTGAGAAATCCTTCCTTTGAGTTCTAGGATTGATATTCAAGGAGTTTCAGTGGCTTGAGAGGAGTTCCGCACGTCTTCCTTTGCCGGTAAGCAAAAGGGAACCAAAAGAGACCAAAACTGGAACGTGGGTCCAAAGGCACCAGACAGTGCCAGAACGTGAGAAGGTGGTGGGAAAGCCTTCCTTTGAGTCCTAGGCGTGATATTCAAAGAGTTTTAGTGGCCTGAGACGAGTTTCGCAAGTCTCCCTTTGCCAGTAAGCAAAAAGGGACCAAAAGAGACAAAAACTGGAACTTGGGTCCAAAGGCGCCAGAAAGTGCCAGAAGGGGAGAAGGTGGTTAGAAATCCTTCCTTTGAGTACTAGGAGTAATATTGAAGGAGTGTCAGTGGCTTGAGACGAGTTTCACACGTCTTCCTTTGCCGGTAAGCAAAAGAGACCAAAAGAGACCAAAACTAGAACTTGGGTCCAAAGGTGCCAGAAAGTAACAGAAGGGGAGAAGGTGGTGGGAAATCCTTCCTTTGAGTTCTAGGAGTGATATTCCAGGAGTTTCAGTGGCTTGTGACGAGTTTCGCACGTCTTCCTTTGCCGGTTAGCAAAAGGAACCAAAAGAGACCAAAACTGGAACTTGGGTCCAAAGGCACCAGAAAGTGCCAGAACATGAGGAGGTGGTGGGAAAGCCTTCCTTTGAGTCCTAGGCATGATATTCAAAAGAGTTTTAGTGGCCTGAGATGAGTTTCGCAAGTCTCCCTTTGCCAGTAAGTAAAAAGGGACCAAAAGAGACTAAAACTGGAACATGGGTCCAAAGGTACCAGAAAGTGCCAGAAGGGGAGAAGGTGGTGAGAAATCCTTCCTTTGAGCTCTAGGAGTGATATTCAAGGAGTTTCAGTGGCTTGAGATGAGTTTCGCACGTCTTCCTTTGCCGGTAAGGGAAAGGGAACCAAAAGAGACTAAAACTTGGAACTTGGGTCCAAAGGCACCAGAAAGTGCCAGAACGTGAGAAGGTGGTGGGAAAGCCTTCCTTTGAGTCCTAGGCGTGATATTCAAAGAGTTTTAGTGGCCTGAGACGAGTTTCGCAAGTCTCCCGTTGGCAGTAAGCAAAAAGGGACCAAAAGAGACCAAACTGGAACATGGGTCCAAAGGCTCCAGAAAGTGCCAGAACGTGAGAAGGTGGTGGGAAAGCCTTCCTTTGAGTTCTAGGAGTAATATTCAAGGAGTTTCAGTGGCTTGAGGCGAGTTTCGCACGTCTTCCTTTGCCGGTTAGCAAAAGGGAACCAAAAGAGATGAAAACTGGAACTTGGGTCCAAAGGCGCCAGAAAGTGCCAGAAGGAGAGAAGGTGGTGGGAAAGCCTTCCTTTGAGTCCTAGGCGTGATATTCAAAGAGTTTTAGTGGCTTGAGACGAGTTTCGCAAGTCTCCCTTTGCCAGTAAGCAAAAAGGGACCAAAAGAGACCAAAACTGGAACATGGGTCCAAAGGAGCCAGAAAGTGCCAGAAGGGGAGAAGATGGTGAGAAATCCTTCCTTTGAGTTCTAGGAGTAATATTCAAGGAGTTTCAGTGGCTTGAGACGAGTTTCGCACGTCTTCCTTTGCCGGTAAGCAAAAAGGAACGAAAAGAGACCAACACTGGAACCTGGGTGCAAAGGCACCAGAAAGTGCTAGAACATGAGAAGGTGGTGGGAAAGCATTCCTTTGAGTCCTAGGCGTGATATTCAAAGAGTTTTAGTGGCCTGAGACGAGTTTCGCAAGTCTCCCTTTGCCAGTAAGCAAAAAGGGACCAAAAGAGACCAAAACTGGAACTTGGGTCCAAAGGCACCAGAAAGAGCCAGAACGTGAGAAGGTGGTGGGAAAGCCTTCCTTTGAGTCCTAGGCGTGATATTCAAAGAGTTTTAGTGGCGTGAGACGAGTTGCGCAAGTCTCCCTTTTCCAGTAAGCAAAAAGGGACCAAAAGAGACCAAAACTAGAACTTGGGTCCAAAGGCGCCAGAAAGTGCCAGAAGGGGAGAAGGTTGTGAGAAATCCTTCCTTTAAGTTCTAGGAGTAATATTCAAGGAGTTTGAGTGGCTTGAGACGAGTTTCGCACATCTTCCTTTCTTTGGTAAGCAAAAAGGAAGGAAAAGAGACCAACACCGGAACCTGGGTCCAAAGGCACCAGAAAGTTACAGAAGGGGAGAAGGTGGTGAGAAATCCTTCCTTTGAGTTCTAAGAGTGATATTCAAGGAGTTTCAGTGGCTTGAGATGAGTTTCGCACGTCTTCCTTTGCCGGTAAGCAAAAGGGAACCAAAAGAGAACAAAACTGGAACTTGGGTCCAAAGGCACCAGAAAGTGCCAGAACGTGAGAAGGTGGTGGGAAAGCCTTCCTTTGAGTCCTAGGCATGATATTCAAAGAGTTTTAGTGGCCTGAGACGAGTTTCGCAAGTCTCCCGTTGGCAGTAAGCAAAAAGGGACCAAAAGACACCAAAGCTGGAACTTGGGTCCAAAGGCACCAGAAAGTGCCAGAACGTGAGAAGGTGGTGGGAAAGCCTTCCTTTGAGTCCTAGGCGTGATATTCAAAGAGTTTTAGTGGCCTGAGACGAGTTTCGCAAGTCTCCCTTTGCCAGTAAGCAAAAAGGGACCAAAAGAGACCAAAACTGGAACTTGGGTCCAAAGGCACCAGAAAGAGCCAGAACGTGAGAAGGTGGTGGGAAAGCCTTCCTTTGAGTCCTAGGCGTGATATTCAAAGAGTTTTAGTGGCGTGAGACGAGTTGCGCAAGTCTCCCTTTTCCAGTAAGCAAAAAGGAAGGAAAAGAGACCAACACCGGAACCTGGGTCCAAAGGCACCAGAAAGTGACAGAAGGGGAGAAGGTGGTGAGAAATCCTTCCTTTGAGTTGTAGGAGTGATATTCAAGGAGTTTCAGTGGCTTGAGATGAGTTTCGCACGTCTTCCTTTGCCGGTAAGCAAAAGGGAACCAAAAGAGACCAAAGCTGGAACTTGGGTCCAAAGGCACCAGAAAGTGCCAGAACGTGAGAAGGTGGTGGGAAAGCCTTCCTTTGAGTCCTAGGCGTGATATTCAAAGACTTTTAGTGGCCTGAGACGAGTTTCGCAAGTCTCCCTTTGCCAGTAAGCAAAAAGGGACCAAAAGAGACCAAAACTGGAACATGGGTCCAAAGGTGCCAGAATGTGCCAGAAGGGGAGAAAGTGGTGAGAAATCCTTCCTTTGAGTTCTAGGAGTAATATTCAAGGAGTTTCAGTGGCTTGAGACGAGTTTCGCACATCTTCCTTTGCCGGTAAGCAAAAAGGAAGGAAAAGAGACCAACACCGGAACCTGGGTCCAAAGGCACCAGAAAGTGACAGAAGGGGAGAAGGTGGTGAGAAATCCTTCCTTTGAGTTGTAGGAGTGATATTCAAGGAGTTTCAGTGGCTTGAGATGAGTTTCGCACGTCTTCCTTTGTCGGTAAGCAAAAGGGAACCAAAAGAGACCAAAACTGGAACTTGGGTCCAAAGGCACCAGAAAGTGCCAGAACGTGAGAAGGTGGTGGGAAAGCCTTCCTTTGAGTCCTAGGCGTGATATTCAAAGAGTTTTAGTGGCCTGAGACGAGTTTCGCAAGTCTTCCGTTGGCAGTAAGCAAAAAGGGACCAAAAGAGACCAAAACTGGAACATGGGTCCAAAGGCTCCAGAAAGTGCCAGAACGTGAGAAGGTGGTGGGAAAGCCTTCCTTTGAGTTCTAGGAGTAATATTCAAGGAGTTTCAGTGGCTTGAGATGAGTTTCGCACGTCTTCCTTTGCCGGTTAGCAAAAGGGAACCAAAAGAGACGAAAACTGGAACTTGGGTCCAAAGGCGCCAGAAAGTGCCAGAAGGAGAGAAGGTGGTGGGAAAGCCTTCCTTTGAGTCCTAGGCGTGACATTCAAAGAGTTTTAGTGGCCTGAGACGAGTTTCGCAAGTCTCCCTTTGCCAGTAAGCAAAAAGGGACCAATAGAGACCAAAACTGGAACATGGGTCCAAAGGTGCCAGAAAGTGCCAGAAGGGGAGAAGGTGGTGAGAAATCCTTCCTTTGAGTTCTAGGAGTAATATTCAAGGAGTTTCAGTGGCTTGAGACGAGTTTCGCACGTCTTACTTTGCCGGTAAGCAAAAAGGAACGAAAAGAGACCAACACTGGAACCTGGGTCCAAAGGCACCAGAAAGTGCTAGAACGTGAGAAGGTGGTGGGAAAGCATTCCTTTGAGTCCTAGGCGTGATATTCAAAGAGTTTTAGTGGCCTAAGACGAGTTTCGCAAGTATCCCCTTGCCAGTAAGCAAAAAGGGACCAAAAGAGACCAAAACTGGAAGTTGGGTCCAAAGGCGCCAGAAAGTGCCAGAAGGGGAGAAGGTGGTGAGAAAGCCTTCCTTTAGTTGCTAGGAGTGATATTCAAGGAGTTTCAGTGGCTTGAGACGAGTTCCGCACGTCTTCCTTTGCCGGTAAGCAAAAGGGAACCAAAAGAGACCAAACCTGGAACTTGGGTCCAAAGGCACCAGAAAGTGCCAGAACGTGAGAAGGTGGTGGGAAAGCCTTCCTTTGAGTCCTAGGCGTGATATTCAAAGAGTTTTAGTGGCCTGAGACGAGTTGCGCAAGTCTCCCTTTTCTAGTAAGCAAAAAGGGACCAAAAGAGACCAAAACTAGAACTTGGGTCCAAAGGCGCCAGAAAGTGCCAGAAGGGGAGAAGGTAGTGAGAAATCCTTCCTTTGAGTTCTAGGAGTGATATTGAAGGGGTTTCAGTGGCTTGAGACGAGTGTCACACGTCTTCCTTTGCCGGTAAGCAAAAGAGACCAAAACTAGAACTTGGGTCCAAAGGTGCCAGAAAGTGACAGAAGGGGAGAAGGTGGTCAGAAATCCTTCCTTTCAATTCTAGGAGTGATATTCAAGTAGTTTCAGTGGCTTGAGACGAGTTTCGAACGTCTTCCATTGCCGGTAAGCAAAAGGGAACCAAAAGAGACAAAAACTGGAACTTTGGTCCAAAGGTACCAGAAAGTGCCAGAACGTGAGAAGGTGGTGGGAAAGCCTTCCTTTGAGTCCTAGGCGTGATATTCAAAGAGTTTTAGTGGCCTGAGACGAGTTTCGCAAGTCTTCCGTTGGCAGTAAGCAAAAAGGGACCAAAAGAGACCAAAACTGGAACATGGGTCCAAAGGCTCCAGAAAGTGCCAGAACGTGAGAAGGTGGTGGGAAAGCCTTCCTTTGAGTTCTAGGAGTAATATTCAAGGAGTTTCAGTGGCTTGAGATGAGTTTCGCACGTCTTCCTTTGCCGGTTAGCAAAAGGGAACCAAAAGAGACGAAAACTGGAACTTGGGTCCAAAGGCGCCGAGAGAAAGTGCCGTAAGGAGAGAAGGTGGTGGGAAAGCCTTCCTTTGAGTCCTAGGCGTGACATTCAAAGAGTTTTAGTGGCACCGAGACGAGTTTCGCAAGTCTCCCTTTGCCAGTAAGCAAAAAGGGACCAATAGAGACCAAAACTGGAACATGGGTCCAAAGGTGCCAGAAAGTGCCAGAAGGGGAGAAGGTGGTGAGAAATCCTTCCTTTGAGTTCTAGGAGTAATATTCAAGGAGTTTCAGTGGCTTGAGACGAGTTTCGCACGTCTTACTTTGCCGGTAAGCAAAAAGGAACGAAAAGAGACCAACACTGGAACCTGGGTCCAAAGGCACCAGAAAGTGCTAGAACGTGAGAAGGTGGTGGGAAAGCATTCCTTTGAGTCCTAGGCGTGATATTCAAAGAGTTTTAGTGGCCTAAGACGAGTTTCGCAAGTATCCCCTTGCCAGTAAGCAAAAAGGGACCAAAAGAGACCAAAACTGGAAGTTGGGTCCAAAGGCGCCAGAAAGTGCCAGAAGGGGAGAAGGTGGTGAGAAAGCCTTCCTTTAGTTGCTAGGAGTGATATTCAAGGAGTTTCAGTGGCTTGAGACGAGTTCCGCACGTCTTCCTTTGCCGGTAAGCAAAAGGGAACCAAAAGAGACCAAACCTGGAACTTGGGTCCAAAGGCACCAGAAAGTGCCAGAACGTGAGAAGGTGGTGGGAAAGCCTTCCTTTGAGTCCTAGGCGTGATATTCAAAGAGTTTTAGTGGCCTGAGACGAGTTGCGCAAGTCTCCCTTTTCTAGTAAGCAAAAAGGGACCAAAAGAGACCAAAACTAGAACTTGGGTCCAAAGGCGCCAGAAAGTGCCAGAAGGGGAGAAGGTAGTGAGAAATCCTTCCTTTGAGTTCTAGGAGTGATATTGAAGGGGTTTCAGTGGCTTGAGACGAGTGTCACACGTCTTCCTTTGCCGGTAAGCAAAAGAGACCAAAACTAGAACTTGGGTCCAAAGGTGCCAGAAAGTGACAGAAGGGGAGAAGGTGGTCAGAAATCCTTCCTTTCAATTCTAGGAGTGATATTCAAGTAGTTTCAGTGGCTTGAGACGAGTTTCGAACGTCTTCCATTGCCGGTAAGCAAAAGGGAACCAAAAGAGACAAAAACTGGAACTTTGGTCCAAAGGTACCAGAAAGTGCCAGAACGTGAGAAGGTGGTGGGAAAGCCTTCCTTTGAGTCCTAGGCGTGATATTCAAAAGAGTTTTAGTGGCCTGAGACGAGTTTCGCAAGTCTCCCTTTGCCAGTAAGCAAAAAGGGACCAAAAGAGACCAAAACTGGAACATGGGTCCAAAGGCTCCAGAAAGTGCCAGAACGTGAGAAGGTGGTGGGAAAGCCTTCCTTTGAGTTCTAGGAGTAATATTCAAGGAGTTTCAGTGGCTTGAGATGAGTTTCGCACGTCTTCCTTTGCCGGTTAGCAAAAGGGAACCAAAAGAGACGAAAACTGGAACTTGGGTCCAAAGGCGCCAGAAAGTGCTAGAAGGAGAGAAGGTGGTGGGAAAGCTTTCCTTTGAGTCCTAGGCGTGATATTCAAAGAGTTTTAGTGGCCTGAGACGAGTTTCGCAAGTCTCCCTTTGCCAGTAAGCAAAAAGGGACTAAAAGAGACCAAAACTGGAACATGGGTCCAAAGGAGCCAGAAAGTGCCAGAAGGGGAGAAGATGGTGAGAAATCCTTCCTTTGAGTTCTAGGAGTAATATTCAAGGAGTTTCAGTAGCTTGAGACGAGTTTCGCACGTCTTCCTTTGCCGGTAAGCAAAAAGGAACGAAAAGAGACCAACACTGGAACCTGGGTGCAAAGGCACCAGAAAGTGCTAGAACATGAGAAGGTGGTGGGAAAGCATTCCTTTGAGTCCTAGGCGTGATATTCAAAGAGTTTTAGTGGCCTGAGACGAGTTTCGCAAGTCTCCCTTTGCCAGTAAGCAAAAAGGGACCAAAAGAGACCAAAACTGGAACTTGGGTCCAAAGGCACCAGAAAGAGCCAGAACGTGAGAAGGTGGTGGGAAAGCCTTCCTTTGAGTCCTAGGCGTGATATTCAAAGAGTTTTAGTGGCGTGAGACGAGTTGCGCAAGTCTCCCTTTTCCAGTAAGCAAAAAGGGACCAAAAGAGACCAAAACTAGAACTTGGGTCCAAAGGCGCCAGAAAGTGCCAGAAGGGGAGAAGGTTGTGAGAAATCCTTCCTTTAAGTTCTAGGAGTAATATTCAAGGAGTTTGAGTGGCTTGAGACGAGTTTCGCACATCTTCCTTTGCTGGTAAGCAAAAAGGAAGGAAAAGAGACCAACACCGGAACCTGGGTCCAAAGGCACCAGAAAGTTACAGAAGGGGAGAAGGTGGTGAGAAATCCTTCCTTTGAGTTCTAAGAGTGATATTCAAGGAGTTTCAGTGGCTTGAGATGAGTTTCGCACGTCTTCCTTTGCCGGTAAGCAAAAGGGAACCAAAAGAGAACAAAACTGGAACTTGGGTCCAAAGGCACCAGAAAGTGCCAGAACGTGAGAAGGTGGTGGGAAAGCCTTCCTTTGAGTCCTAGGCATGATATTCAAAGAGTTTTAGTGGCCTCAGACGAGTTTCGCAAGTCTCCCGTTGGCAGTAAGCAAAAAGGGACCAAAAGAGACCAAAGCTGGAACTTGGGTCCAAAGGCACCAGAAAGTGCCAGAACGTGAGAAGGTGGTGGGAAAGCCTTCCTTTGAGTCCTAGGCGTGATATTCAAAGAGTTTTAGTGGCCTGAGACGAGTTTCGCAAGTCTCCCTTTGCCAGTAAGCAAAAAGGGACCAAAAGAGACCAAAACTGGAACATGGGTCCAAAGGTGCCAGAATGTGCCAGAAGGGGAGAAAGTGGTGAGAAATCCTTCCTTTGAGTTCTAGGAGTAATATTCAAGGAGTTTCAGTGGCTTGAGACGAGTTTCGCACATCTTCCTTTGCCGGTAAGCAAAAAGGAAGGAAAAGAGACCAACACCGGAACCTGGGTCCAAAGGCACCAGAAAGTGACAGAAGGGGAGAAGGTGGTGAGAAATCCTTCCTTTGAGTTGTAGGAGTGATATTCAAGGAGTTTCAGTGGCTTGAGATGAGTTTCGCACGTCTTCCTTTGTCGGTAAGCAAAAGGGAACCAAAAGAGACCAAAACTGGAACTTGGGTCCAAAGGCACCAGAAAGTGCCAGAACGTGAGAAGGTGGTGGGAAAGCCTTCCTTTGAGTCCTAGGCGTGATATTCAAAGAGTTTTAGTGGCCTGAGACGAGTTTCGCAAGTCTCCCGTTGGCAGTAAGCAAAAAGGGACCAATAGAGACCAAAACTGGAACATGGGTCCAAAGGCTCCAGAAAGTGCCAGAACGTGAGAAGGTGGTGGGAAAGCCTTCCTTTGAGTTCTAGGAGTAATATTCAAGGAGTTTCAGTGGCTTGAGACGAGTTTCGCACGTCTTACTTTGCCGGTAAGCAAAAAGGAACGAAAAGAGACCAACACTGGAACCTCGGTCCAAAGGCACCAGAAAGTGCTAGAACGTGAGAAGGTGGTGGGAAAGCATTCCTTTGAGTCCTAGGCGTGATATTCAAAGAGTTTTAGTGGCCTAAGACGAGTTTCGCAAGTATCCCCTTGCCAGTAAGCAAAAAGGGACCAAAAGAGACCAAAACTGGAAGTTGGGTCCAAAGGCGCCAGAAAGTGCCAGAAGGGGAGAAGGTGGTGAGAAAGCCTTCCTTTAGTTGCTAGGAGTGATATTCAAGGAGTTTCAGTGGCTTGAGACGAGTTCCGCACGTCTTCCTTTGCCGGTAAGCAAAAGGGAACCAAAAGAGACCAAAGCGGAACTTGGGTCCAAAGGCACCAGAAAGTGCCAGAACGTGAGAAGGTGGTGGGAAAGCCTTCCTTTGAGTCCTAGGCGTGATATTCAAAGAGTTTTAGTGGCCTGAGACGAGTTGCGCAAGTCTCCCTTTTCTAGTAAGCAAAAAGGGACCAAAAGAGACCAAAACTAGAACTTGGGTCCAAAGGCGCCAGAAAGTGCCAGAAGGGGAGAAGGTAGTGAGAAATCCTTCCTTTGAGTTCTAGGAGTGATATTGAAGGGGTTTCAGTGGCTTGAGACGAGTGTCACACGTCTTCCTTTGCCGGTAAGCAAAAGAGACCAAAACTAGAACTTGGGTCCAAAGGTGCCAGAAAGTGACGAAGGGGAGAAGGTGGTCAGAAATCCTTCCTTTCAATTCTAGGAGTGATATTCAAGTAGTTTCAGTGGCTTGAGACGAGTTTCGAACGTCTTCCATTGCCGGTAAGCAAAAGGGAACCAAAAGAGACAAAAACTGGAACTTTGGTCCAAAGGTACCAGAAAGTGCCAGAACGTGAGAAGGTGGTGGGAAAGCCTTCCTTTGAGTCCTAGGCGTGATATTCAAAAGAGTTTTAGTGGCCTGAGACGAGTTTCGCAAGTCTCCCTTTGCCAGTAAGCAAAAAGGGACCAAAAGAGACCAAAACTGGAACATGGGTCCAAAGGCTCCAGAAAGTGCCAGAACGTGAGAAGGTGGTGGGAAAGCCTTCCTTTGAGTTCTAGGAGTAATATTCAAGGAGTTTCAGTGGCTTGAGATGAGTTTCGCACGTCTTCCTTTGCCGGTTAGCAAAAGGGAACCAAAAGAGACGAAAACTGGAACTTGGGTCCAAAGGCGCCAGAAAGTGCTAGAAGGAGAGAAGGTGGTGGGAAAGCTTTCCTTTGAGTCCTAGGCGTGATATTCAAAGAGTTTTAGTGGCCTGAGACGAGTTTCGCAAGTCTCCCTTTGCCAGTAAGCAAAAAGGGACCAAAAGAGACCAAAACTGGAACATGGGTCCAAAGGTGCCAGAAAGTGCCAGAAGGGGAGAAGGTGGTGAGAAATCCTTCCTTTGAGTTCTAGGAGTAATATTCAAGGAGTTTCAGTGGCTTGAGACGAGTTTCGCACGTCTTCCTTTGCCGGTAAGCAAAAAGGAACGAAAAGAGACCCACACTGGAACATGGGTCCGAAGGTGCCAGAAAGTGCCAGAAGGGGAGAAGGTGGTGAGAAATCCTTCCTTTGTGTTCTAGGAGTAATATTCAAGGAGTTTCAGTGGCTTGAGACGAGTTTCGCACATCTTCCTTTGCCGGTAAGCAAAAAGGAAGGAAAAGAGACCAATACCGGAACCTGGGTCCAAAGGCACCAGAAAGTGCCAGAACGTGAGAAGGTGGTGGGAAAGCCTTCCTTTTAGTCCTAGGCGTGATATTCAAAGAGTTTTAGTGGCCTGAGACGAGTTTCGCAAGTCTCCCTTTGCCGGTAAGCAAAAAGAGACCAAAAAAGACCAAAACTGGAACATGGGTCCGAAGGTGCCAGAAAGTGCCAGAACGTGAGAAGGTGGTGGGAAAGCCTCTTTGAGTTCTAGGAGTAATATTCAAGGAGTTTCAGTGGCTTGAGACGAGTTTCACACGTCTTCCTTTGTCGGTTAGCAAAAGGGAACCAAAAGACACCAAAACTGGAACTTGGGTCCAAAGGCGCCAGAAAGTGCTAGAAGGAGAGAAGGTGGTGGGAAAGCTTTCCTTTGAGTCCTAGGCGTGATATTCAAAGAGTTTTAGTGGCCTGAGACGAGTTTCGCAAGTCTCCCTTTGCCAGTAAGCAAAAAGGGACTAAAAGAGACCAAAACTGGAACATGGGTCCAAAGGAGCCAGAAAGTGCCAGAAGGGGAGAAGATGGTGAGAAATCCTTCCTTTGAGTTCTAGGAGTAATATTCAAGGAGTTTCAGTAGCTTGAGACGAGTTTCGCACGTCTTCCTTTGCCGGTAAGCAAAAAGGAACGAAAAGAGACCAACACTGGAACCTGGGTGCAAAGGCACCAGAAAGTGCTAGAACATGAGAAGGTGGTGGGAAAGCATTCCTTTGAGTCCTAGGCGTGATATTCAAAGAGTTTTAGTGGCCTGAGACGAGTTTCGCAAGTCTCCCTTTGCCAGTAAGCAAAAAGGGACCAAAAGAGACCAAAACTGGAACTTGGGTCCAAAGGCACCAGAAAGAGCCAGAACGTGAGAAGGTGGTGGGAAAGCCTTCCTTTGAGTCCTAGGCGTGATATTCAAAGAGTTTTAGTGGCGTGAGACGAGTTGCGCAAGTCTCCCTTTTCCAGTAAGCAAAAAGGGACCAAAAGAGACCAAAACTAGAACTTGGGTCCAAAGGCGCCAGAAAGTGCCAGAAGGGGAGAAGGTTGTGAGAAATCCTTCCTTTAAGTTCTAGGAGTAATATTCAAGGAGTTTGAGTGGCTTGAGACGAGTTTCGCACATCTTCCTTTGCTGGTAAGCAAAAAGGAAGGAAAAGAGACCAACACCGGAACACAGGTCCAAAGGCACCGAGAGTTCTGAGAAGGGGAGAAGGTGGTGAGAAATCCTTCCTTTGAGTTCTAAGAGTGATATTCAAGGAGTTTCAGTGGCTTGAGATGAGTTTCGCACGTCTTCCTTTGCCGGTAAGCAAAAGGGAACCAAAAGAGAACAAAACTGGAACTTGGGTCCAAAGGCACCAGAAAGTGCCAGAACGTGAGAAGGTGGTGGGAAAGCCTTCCTTTGAGTCCTAGGCATGATATTCAAAGAGTTTTAGTGGCCTCAGACGAGTTTCGCAAGTCTCCCGTTGGCAGTAAGCAAAAAGGGACCAAAAGAGACCAAAGCTGGAACTTGGGTCCAAAGGCACCAGAAAGTGCCAGAACGTGAGAAGGTGGTGGGAAAGCCTTCCTTTGAGTCCTAGGCGTGATATTCAAAGAGTTTTAGTGGCTTTGAGACGAGTTTCGCAAGTCTCCCTTTGCCGATAAGCAAACAGGGACCACAAGAGCCCACACCTGGAACTTGGGTCCAAAGGTGCCAGAATGTGCCAGAAGGGGAGAAAGTGGTGAGAAATCCTTCCTTTGAGTTCTAGGAGTAATATTCAAGGAGTTTCAGTGGCTTGAGACGAGTTTCGCACATCTTCCTTTGCCGGTAAGCAAAAAGGAAGGAAAAGAGACCAACACCGAACACAGGTCCAAAGGCACCAGAAAGTGACAGAAGGGGAGAAGGTGGTGAGAAATCCTTCCTTTGAGTTGTAGGAGTGATATTCAAGGAGTTTCAGTGGCTTGAGATGAGTTTCGCACGTCTTCCTTTGTCGGTAAGCAAAAGGGAACCAAAAGAGACCAAAACTGGAACTTGGGTCCAAAGGCACCAGAAAGTGCCAGAACGTGAGAAGGTGGTGGGAAAGCCTTCCTTTGAGTCCTAGGCGTGATATTCAAAGAGTTTTAGTGGCCTGAGACGAGTTTCGCAAGTCTCCCGTTGGCAGTAAGCAAAAAGGGACCAATAGAGACCAAAACTGGAACATGGGTCCAAAGGCTCCAGAAAGTGCCAGAACGTGAGAAGGTGGTGGGAAAGCCTTCCTTTGAGTTCTAGGAGTAATATTCAAGGAGTTTCAGTGGCTTGAGACGAGTTTCGCACGTCTTACTTTGCCGGTAAGCAAAAAGGAACGAAAAGAGACCAACACTGGAACCTCGGTCCAAAGGCACCAGAAAGTGCTAGAACGTGAGAAGGTGGTGGGAAAGCATTCCTTTGAGTCCTAGGCGTGATATTCAAAGAGTTTTAGTGGCCTAAGACGAGTTTCGCAAGTATCCCCTTGCCAGTAAGCAAAAAGGGACCAAAAGAGACCAAAGCGGAAGTTGGGTCCAAAGGCGCCAGAAAGTGCCAGAAGGGGAGAAGGTGGTGAGAAAGCCTTCCTTTAGTTGCTAGGAGTGATATTCAAGGAGTTTCAGTGGCTTGAGACGAGTTCCGCACGTCTTCCTTTGCCGGTAAGCAAAAGGGAACCAAAAGAGACCAAAACTGGAACTTGGGTCCAAAGGCACCAGAAAGTGCCAGAACGTGAGAAGGTGGTGGGAAAGCCTTCCTTTGAGTCCTAGGCGTGATATTCAAAGAGTTTTAGTGGCACGAGACGAGTTGCGCAAGTCTCCCTTTTCTAGTAAGCAAAAAGGGACCAAAAGAGACCAAAACTAGAACTTGGGTCCAAAGGCGCCGAGAAAGTGCCGAGAAGGGAGAAGGTAGTGAGAAATCCTTCCTTTGAGTTCTAGGAGTGATATTGAAGGGGTTTCAGTGGCTTGAGACGAGTGTCACACGTCTTCCTTTGCCGGTAAGCAAAAGAGACCAAAACTAGAACTTGGGTCCAAAGGTGCCAGAAAGTGACAGAAGGGGAGAAGGTGGTCAGAAATCCTTCCTTTCAATTCTAGGAGTGATATTCAAGTAGTTTCAGTGGCTTGAGACGAGTTTCGAACGTCTTCCATTGCCGGTAAGCAAAAGGGAACCAAAAGAGACAAAAACTGGAACTTTGGTCCAAAGGTACCAGAAAGTGCCAGAACGTGAGAAGGTGGTGGGAAAGCCTTCCTTTGAGTCCTAGGCGTGATATTCAAAAGAGTTTTAGTGGCCTGAGACGAGTTTCGCAAGTCTCCCTTTGCCAGTAAGCAAAAAGGGACCAAAAGAGACCAAAACTGGAACATGGGTCCAAAGGCTCCAGAAAGTGCCAGAACGTGAGAAGGTGGTGGGAAAGCCTTCCTTTGAGTTCTAGGAGTAATATTCAAGGAGTTTCAGTGGCTTGAGATGAGTTTCGCACGTCTTCCTTTGCCGGTTAGCAAAAGGGAACCAAAAGAGACGAAAACTGGAACTTGGGTCCAAAGGCGCCAGAAAGTGCTAGAAGGAGAGAAGGTGGTGGGAAAGCTTTCCTTTGAGTCCTAGGCGTGATATTCAAAGAGTTTTAGTGGCCTGAGACGAGTTTCGCAAGTCTCCCTTTGCCAGTAAGCAAAAAGGGACCAAAAGAGACCAAAACTGGAACATGGGTCCAAAGGTGCCAGAAAGTGCCAGAAGGGGAGAAGGTGGTGAGAAATCCTTCCTTTGAGTTCTAGGAGTAATATTCAAGGAGTTTCAGTGGCTTGAGACGAGTTTCGCACGTCTTCCTTTGCCGGTAAGCAAAAAGGAACGAAAAGAGACCCACACTGGAACATGGGTCCGAAGGTGCCAGAAAGTGCCAGAAGGGGAGAAGGTGGTGAGAAATCCTTCCTTTGTGTTCTAGGAGTAATATTCAAGGAGTTTCAGTGGCTTGAGACGAGTTTCGCACATCTTCCTTTGCCGGTAAGCAAAAAGGAAGGAAAAGAGACCAATACCGGAACCTGGGTCCAAAGGCACCAGAAAGTGCCAGAACGTGAGAAGGTGGTGGGAAAGCCTTCCTTTTAGTCCTAGGCGTGATATTCAAAGAGTTTTAGTGGCCTGAGACGAGTTTCGCAAGTCTCCCTTTGCCGGTAAGCAAAAAGAGACCAAAAAAGACCAAAACTGGAACATGGGTCCGAAGGTGCCAGAAAGTGCCAGAACGTGAGAAGGTGGTGGGAAAGCCTCTTTGAGTTCTAGGAGTAATATTCAAGGAGTTTCAGTGGCTTGAGACGAGTTTCACACGTCTTCCTTTGTCGGTTAGCAAAAGGGAACCAAAAGACACCAAAACTGGAACTTGGGTCCAAAGGCACCAGAAAGTGCCAGAAGGAGAGAAGGTGGTGGGAAAGCCTTCCTTTGAGTCCTAGGCGTGATATTCAAAGAGTTTTAGTGGCCTGAGATGAGTTTCGCAAGTCCCCCGTTGCCAGTAAGCAAAAAGGGACCAATAGAGACCAAAACTGGAACTTGGGTCCAAAGGCGCCAGAAAGTGACAGAAGGGGAGAAGGTGGTCAGAAATCCTTCCTTTCAATTCTAGGAGTGATATTCAAGTAGTTTCAGTGGCTTGAGACGAGTTTCGCACGTCTTCCTTTGCCAGTAAGCAGAAGGGAACCAAAAGAGACCAAAACTGGAACTTGGGTCCAAAGGCACCAGAAACTGCCAGAACGTGAGATGGTGGTGGGAAAGCCTTCCTTTGAGTCCTAGGCGTGATATTCAAAAGAGTTTTAGTGGCCTGAGACGAGTTTCGCAAGTCTCCCTTTTCCAGTAAGTAAAAAGGGACCAAAAGAGACCAAAACTGGAACATGGGTCCAAAGGTGCCAGAAAGTGCCAGAAGGGGAGAAGGTGGTGAGAAATCCTTCCTTTGAGCTCTAGGAGTGATATTCAAGGAGTTTCAGTGGCTTGAGATGAGTTTCGCACGTCTTCCTTTCCCGGTAAGCAAAAGGGAACCAAAATAGACCAAAACTGGAACTTAGGTCCAAAGGCACCAGAAAGTGCCAGAACGTGAGAAGGTGGTGGGAAGGCCTTCCTTTGAGTCCTAGGCGTGATATTCAAAGAGTTTTAGTGGCCTGAGACGAGTTTCGCAAGTCTCCCGTTGCCAGTAAGCAAAAAGGGACCAAAAGAGACCAAAACTGGAACATGGGTCCAAAGGCTCCAGAAAGTGCCAGAACGTGAGAAGGTGGTGGGAAAGCCTTCCTTTGAGTTCTAGGAGTAACATTAAAGGAGTTTCAGTGGCTTGAGACGAGTTTCGCACGTCTTCCTTTGCCGGTTAGCAAAAGGGAACCAAAAGAGACGAAAACTGGAACTTTGGTCCAAAGGCGCCAGAAAGTACCAGAAGGGGAGAAGGTGGTGAGAAATCCTTCCTTTGAGTTCTAGGAGTAATATTCAAGGAGTTTCAGTGGCTTGAGACGAGTTTCGCACGTCTTCCTTTGCCGGTAAGCAAAAAGGAACCAAAAGAGACCAAAACTGGAACTTGGGTCCAAAGGCACCAGAAAGTGCCAGAACGTGAGAAGCTGGTGGGAAAGCCTTCCTTTGAGTCCTAGGCGTGATATTCAAAGAGTTTTAGTGGCCTGAGACGAGTTTCGCAAGTCTCCCGTTGCCAGTAAGCAAAAAGGGACCAACAGAGACCAAAACTAGAACTTGGCTCCAAAGGCGCCAGAAAGTGCCAGAACGTGAGAAGGTGGTGGGAAAGCCTCTTTGAGTTCTAGGAGTAATATTCAAGGAGTTCCAGTGGCTTGAGACGAGTTTCGCACGTCTTCCTTTGCCGGTTAGCAAAAGGGAACCAAAAGACACCAAAACTGGAACTTGGGTCCAAAGGCGCCAGAAAGTGCCAGAAGGAGAGAAGGCGGTGGGAAAGCCTTCCTTTGAGTCCTAGGCGTGATATTCAAAGAGTTTTAGTGGCCTGAGACGAGTTTCGCAACTCTCCCTTTGCCAGTAAGCAGAAAGGGACCAAAAGAGACCAAAACTAGAACTTGGGTCCAAAGGTGCCAGAAAGTGACAGAAGGGGAGAAGGTGGTGAGAAATCCTTCCTTTGAGTTCTAGGAGTGATATTGAAGGGGTTTCAGTGGCTTGAGACGAGTTTCACACGTCTTCCTTTGCCGGTAAGCAAAAGAGACCAAAACTAGAACTTGGGTCCAAAGGTGCCAGAAAGTGCCAGAAGGGGAGAAGGTGGTGAGAAATCCTTCCTTTGAGTTCTAGGAGTAATATTCAAGGAGTTTCAGTGGCTTGAGACGAGTTTCGCACGTCTTCCTTTGCCGGTTAGCAAAAAGGAACTAAAAGACACCAAAACTGGAACTTGGGTCCAAAGGCGCCAGAAAGTGCCAGAAGGAGAGAAGGTGGTGGGAAAGCCTTCCCTTGAGTCCTAGGCGTGATATTCAAAGAGTTTTAGTGGCCTGAGATGAGTTTCGCAAGTCTCCCGTTCCCAGTAAGCAAAAAGGGACCAACAGAGACCAAAACTGGAACTTGGGTCCAAAGGCGCCAGCAAGTGCCAGAACGTGAGAAGGTGGTGGGAAAGCCTCTTTGAGTTCTAGGAGTAATATTCAAGGAGTTTCAGTGGCTTGAGACGAGTTTCGCACGACTTCCTTTGCCGGTTAGCAAAAGGGAACCAAAAGACACCAAAACTGGAACTTGGGTCCAAAGGCGCCAGAAAGTGCCAGAAGGATAGAAGGCGTTGGGAAAGCCTTCCTTTGAGTCCTAGGCGTGACATTCAAAGAGTTTTAGTGGCCTGAGACGAGCTTCGCAACTCTCCCTTTGCCAGTAAGCAGAAAGGGACCAAAAGAGACCAAAACTAGAACTTGGGTCCAAAGGTGCCAGAAAGTGACAGAAGGGGAGAAGGTGGTGAGAAATCCTTCCTTTGAGTTCTAGGAGTGATATTCAAGGAGTTTCAGTGGCTTGAGACGAGTTTCGCACGTCTTCCTTTGCCGGTTAGCAAAAAGGAACCAAAAGACACCAAAACTGGAACTTGGGTCCAAAGGCGCCAGAAAGTGCCAGAAGGAGAGAAGGTGGTGGGAAAGCCTTCCTTTGAGTCCTAGGCGTGATATTCAAAGAGTTTTAGTGGCCTGAGACGAGTTTTGCAAGTCTCCCTTTGCCAGTAAGCAGAAAGGGACCAAAAGAGACCAAAACTAGAACTTGGGCCAAAGGTGCCAGAAAGTGACAGAAGGGGAGAAGGTAGTGAGAAATCCTTCCTTTGAGTTCAAGGAGTGATATTCAAGGAGTTTCAGTGGCTTGAGACGAGTTTTGCACGTCTTCCTTTGCCGGTAAGCAGAAGGGAACCAAAAGAGACCAAAACTGGAACTTGGGTCCAAAGGCACCAGAAAGTGCCAGAACGTGAGAATGTGGTGGGAAAGCCTTCCTTTGTGTCTTCGGAGTGATATTCAAGGAGTTTCAGTGGCCTGAGAAGAGTTTCGCACGACTTCCTTTGCTGGTAAGCAAAAAGGGACCAAAAGAGACCAAAACTAGAACTTGGGTCCAAAGCTGCCAGAAAGTGACAGAAGGGGAGAAGGTGGTGAGAAATCATTCTTTTGAGTTCTAGGAGTGATATTCAAGGAGTTTCAGTGGCTTGAGACGAGTTTCACACGTCTTCCTTTGCCGGTAAGCAAAAGAGACCAAAACTAGAACTTGGGTCCAAAGGTGCCAGAAAGTGACAGAAGGGGAGAAGGTGGTGAGAAATCCTTCCTTTGAGTTCTAGGAGTGATATTCAAGGAGTTTCAGTGGCTTGAGATGAGTTTCGCACGTCTTCCTTTGCCGGTAAGCAAAAGGGAACCAAAAGAGACCAAAACTGGAACTTGGGTCCAAAGGCACCAGAAAGTGCCAGAACGTGAGAAGGTGGTGGGAAAGCCTTCCTTTGAGTCCTACGCGTGATATTCAAAGAGTTTTAGTGGCCTGAGACGAGTTTCGCAAGTCTCCCGTTGCTAGTAAGCAAAAAGGGACCAAAAGAGACCAAAACTGGAACATGGGTCCAAAGGCTCCAGAAAGTGCTTGAACGTGAGAAGGTGGTGGGAAAGCCTTCCTTCAAGTTCTAGGAGTAATATTCAAGGAGTTTCAGTGGCTTAAGACGAGTTTCGCACGTCTTCCTTTGCCGGTTAGCAGAAGGGAACCAAAAGAGACGAAAACTGGAACTTGGGTCCAAAGGCGCCAGAAAGTGCCAGAAGGAGAGAAGGTGGTGGGAAAGCCTTCCTTTGAGTCCTAGGCGTGATATTCAAAGAGTTTTAGTGGCCTGAGACGAGTTTTGCAAGTCTCCCTTTGCCAGTAAGCAGAAAGGGACCAAAAGAGACCAAAACTAGAACTTGGGCGAAAGGTGCCAGAAAGTGACAGAAGGGGAGAAGGTGGTGAGAAATCCTTCCTTTGAGTTCTAGGAGTGATATTCAAGGAGTTTCAGTGGCTTGAGACGAGTTTCGCACGTCTTCCTTTGCCGGTAAGCAGAAGGGAACCAAAAGAGACCAAAACTGGAACTTGGGTCCAAAGGCACCAGAAAGTGCCAGAACGTGAGAATGTGGTGGGAAAGCCTTCCTTTGTGTCTTCGGAGTGATATTCAAGGAGTTTCAGTGGCCTGAGAAGAGTTTCGCACGACTTCCTTTGCTGGTAAGCAAAAAGGGACCAAAAGAGACCAAAACTAGAACTTGGGTCCAAAGCTGCCAGAAAGTGACAGAAGGGGAGAAGGTGGTGAGAAATCATTCTTTTGAGTTCTAGGAGTGATATTCAAGGAGTTTCAGTGGCTTGAGACGAGTTTCGCACGTCTTCCTTTGCCGGTAAGCAAAAAGGAACGAAAAGAGACCAACACTGGAACCTGGGTCCAAAGGCACCAGAAAGTGCTAGAACATGAGAAGGTGGTGGGAAAGCATTCCTTTGAGTCCTAGGCGTGATATTCAAAGAGTTTTAGTGGCCTGAGATGTGTTTTGCAGGTCTCCCTTTGCCAGTAAGCAAAAAGGGTCCAAAAGAGACCAAAACTGGAACTTGGGTCCAAAGGCACCAGAAAGAGCCAGAACGTGAGAAGGTGGTGGGAAAGCCTTCCTTTGAGTCCTAGGCGTGATATTCAAAGAGTTTTAGTGGCCTGAGACGAGTTGCACAAGTCTCCCTTTGCCAGTAAGCAAAAAGGGACCAAAAGAGACCAAAACTAGAACTTGGGTCCAAAGGTGCCAGAAAGTGACAGAAGGGGAGAATGTGGTTGGAAAGCCTTCCTTTGTGTCTTCGGAGTGATATTCAAGGAGTTTCAGTGGCCTGAGACGAGTTTCGCACGACTTCCTTTGCTGGTAAGCAAAAATGGACCAAAAGAGACCAAAACTAGAACTTGGGTCCAAAGGTGCCAGAAAGTGACAGAAGGGGAGAAGGTTGTGGGAAAGCCTTCCTTTGAGTCCTAGGCGTGATATTCAAGGAGTTTTAGTGGCCTGAGACGAGTTTCGCAAGTCCCCCTTTGCCAGTAAGCAAAAAGGGACCAAAAGAGACCAAAACTAGAACTTGGGTCCAAAGGTGCCAGAAAGTGACAGAAGGGGAGAAGGTGGTGAGAAATCCTTCCTTTGTGTTCTAGGAGTGATATTCAAGGAGTTTCAGTGGCTTGAGACGAGTTTCGCACGTCTTCCTTTGCCGGTTAGCAAAAGGGAACTAAAAGAGACCAAAACTGGAACTTGGGTCCAAAGGCGCCAGAAAGTGCCAGAAGGAAAGAAGGTGGTGGGAAAGCCTTCCTTTGAGTCCTAGGAGTGATATTCAAAGAGTTTTAGGGGCCTGAGACGAGTTTCGCAAGTCTTCCTTTGCCAGTAAGCAAAAAGGGACAAAAAGATACCAAACTAAAACTTGGGTCCAAAGGTGCCAGAAAGTGACAGAAGGGGAGAAGGTGGTGAGAAATCCTTCCTTTGAGTTCTAGGAGTGATATTCAAGGAGTTTCAGTGGCTTGGGACGAGTTTCGCACGTCTTCCTTTGCCGGTAAGCAAAAGGGAACCAAAAGAGACCAAAACTGGAACTTGGGTCCAAAGGCACCAGAAAGTGCCAGAACGTGAGAATGTGGTGGGAAAGCCTTCCTTTGTGTCTTCAGAGTGATATTCAAGGAGTTTCAGTGGCCTGAGACGAGTTTCGCACGACTTCCTTTGCTGGTAAGCAAAAAGGGACCAAAAGAGACCAAAACTAGAACTTGGGTCCAAAGGTGCCAGAAAGTGATAGAAGGGGAGAAGGTGGTGAGAAATCATTCCTTTGAGTTCTAGGAGTGATATTCAAGGAGTTTCAGTGGCTCGAGACGAGTTTCGCACGTTTTCCTTTGCCGGTAAGCAAAAGGGAACCAAAAGAGACCAAAACTGGAACTTGGGTCCAAAGGCACCAGAAAGTGCTAGAACGTGGGAAGGTGGTTGGAAAGCCTTCCTTTGAGTCCTAGGCGTGATATTCAAAGAGTTTCAGTTACCTGAGACGAATTTCGCAAGTCTCCCTTTGCCAGTAAGTAAAAAGGGACCAAAAGAGACCAAAACTGCAACATGGGTCCAAAGGTGCCAGAAAGTGCCAGAAGGGGAGAAGGTGGTGAGAAATCCTTCCTTTGAGCTCTAGGAGTGATATTCAAGGAGTTTCAGTGGCTTGAGACGAGTTTCGCACGTCTTCCTTTGCCGGTTAGCAAAAGGGAAGGAAAAGAGACCAAAACTGGAACTTGGGTCCAGAGGCGCCAGAAAGTGCCAAAAGGAAAGAAGGTGGTGGGAAAGCCTTCCTTTGAGCACTAGGCGTGATATTCAAAGAGTTTTAGTGGCCTGAGACGAGTTTCGCAAGTCTCCCTTTGCCAGTAAGCAAAAAGGGACCAAAAGAGACCAAAACTAGAACTTGGGTCCAAAGGTGCCAGAAAGTGACAGAAGGGGAGAAGGTGGTGAGAAATCCTTCCTTTGAGTTCTAGGATTGATATTCAAGGAGTTTCAGTGGCTTGGGACTAGTTTCGCACGTCTTCCTTTGCCGGTAAGCAAAAGGGAACCAAAAGAGACCAAAACTAGAACTTGGGTCCAAAGGCACCAGAAAGTGCCAGAACGTGAGAATGTGGTGGGAAAGCCTTCCTTTGTGTCTTCGGAGTGATATTCAAGGAGTTTCAGTGGCCTGAGACGAGTTTCGCACGACTTCCTTTGCTGGTAAGCAAAAAGGGACCAAAAGAGACCAAAACTAGAACTTGGGTCCAAAGGTGCCAGAAAGTGACAGAAGGGGAGAAGGTGGTGAGAAATCATTTCTTTGAGTTCTAGGAGTGATATTCAAGGAGTTTCAGTGGCTTGAGACGAGTTTCGCACGTCTTCCTTTGCCGGTAAGCAAAAGGGAACCAGAAGAGACCACAACTGGAACTAGGGTCCAAAGGCACCAGAAAGTGCCAGAACGTGAGAATGTGGTGGGAAAGCCTTCCTTTGTGTCTTCGGAGTGATATTCAAGGAGTTTCAGTGGCCTGAGACGAGTTTCGCACGTCTTCCTTCTTAGGTTAGCAAAAGGGAAGTAAAAGAGACCAAAACTGGAACTTGGGTCCAAAGGTGCCAGAAAGTGACAGAAGGGGAGAAGGTGGTGAGAAATCCTTCCTTTGAGTTCTAGGATTGATATTCAAGGAGTTTCAGTGGCTTGGGACTAGTTTCGCACGTCTTCCTTTGCCGGTAAGCAAAAGGGAACCAAAAGAGACCAAAACTGGAACTAGGGTCCAAAGGGACCAGAAAGTGCCAGAACGTGAGAATGTGGTGGGAAAGCCTTCCTTTGTGTCTTCGGAGTGATAATCAAGGAGTTTCGGTAGCCTGAGACGAGTTTCGCACGACTTCCTTTGCTGGTAAGCAAAAAGGGACCAAAAGAGACCAAAACTAGAACTTGGGTCCAAAGGTGCCAGAAAGTGACAGAAGGGGAGAAGGTGGTGAGAAATCATTCCTTTGAGTTCTAGGAGTGATATTCAAGGAGTTTCAGTGGCTTGAGACGAGTTTCGCACGTCTTCCTTTGCCGGTAAGCAAAAGGGAACCAAAAGAGACCACAACTGGAACTAGGGTCCAAAGGCACCAGAAAGTGCCAGAACGTGAGAATGTGGTGGGCAAGCCTTCCTTTGTGTCTTCGGAGTGATATTCAAGGAGTTTCGGTAGCCTGAGACAAGTTTCGCACGACTTCCTTTGCTGGTAAGCAAAAAGGGACCAAAAGAGACCAAAACTAGAACTTGGGTCCAAAGGTGCCAGAAAGTGACAGAAGGGAAGAAGGTGGTGAGAAATCATTCCTTTGAGTTCTAGGAGTGATATTCAAGGAGTTTCAGTGGCTTGAGACGAGTTTCGCACGTCTTCCTTTGCCGGTAAGCAAAAGGGAACCAAAAGAGACCACAACTGGAACTAGGGTCCAAAGGCACCAGAAAGTGCTAGAACGTGGGAAGGTGGTCGGAAAGCCTTCCTTTGAGTCCTAGGCGTGATATTCAAAGAGTTTCAGTGACCTGAGACGAATTTCGCAAGTCTCCCTTTGCCAGTATGTAAAAAGGGACCAAAAGAGACCAAAACTGCAACATGGGTCCAAAGGTGCCAGAAAGTGCCAGAAGGGGAGAAGGTGGTGAGAAATCCTTCCTTTGAGCTCTAGGAGTGATATTCAAGGAGTTTCAGTGGCTTGAGACGAGTTTCGCATGTCTTCCTTTGCCGGTTAGCAAAAGGGAAGGAAAAGAGACCAAAACTGGAACTTGGGTCCAGAGGCGCCAGAAAGTGCCAAAAGGAAAGAAGGTGGTGGGAAAGCCTTCCTTTGAGCACTAGGCGTGATATTCAAAGAGTTTTAGTGGCCTGAGACGAGTTTCGCAAGTCTCCCTTTGCCAGTAAGCAAAAAGGGACCAAAAGAGACCAAAACTAGAACTTGGGTCCAAAGGTGCCAGAAAGTGACTGAAGGGGAGAAGGTGGTGAGAAATCCTTCCTTTGAGTTCTAGGATTGATATTCAAGGAGTTTCAGTGGCTTGGGACTAGTTTCGCACGTCTTCCTTTGCTTAGGTAAGCAAAAGGGAACCAAAAGAGACCAAAACTAGAACTTGGTTCCAAAGGCACCGAAAGTGCCGAACGTGAGAATGTGGTGGGAAAGCCTTCCTTTGTGTCTTCGGAGTGATATTCAAGGAGTTTCGGTGGCACGAGACGAGTTTCGCACGACTTCCTTTGCTGGTAAGCAAAAAGGGACCAAAAGAGACCAAAACTAGAACTTGGGTCCAAAGGTGCCAGAAAGTGACAGAAGGGGAGAAGGTGGTGAGAAATCATTTCTTTGAGTTCTAGGAGTGATATTCAAGGAGTTTCAGTGGCTTGAGACGAGTTTCGCACGTCTTCCTTTGCCGGTAAGCAAAAGGGAACCAGAAGAGACCACAACTGGAACTAGGGTCCAAAGGCACCAGAAAGTGCCAGAACGTGAGAATGTGGTGGGAAAGCCTTCCTTTGTGTCTTTGGAGTGATATTCAAGGAGTTTCAGTGGCCTGAGACGAGTTTCGCACGTCTTCCTTTGCCGGTTAGCAAAAGGGAAGTAAAAGAGACCAAAACTGGAACTTGGGTCCAAAGGTGCCAGAAAGTGACAGAAGGGGAGAAGGTGGTGAGAAATCCTTCCTTTGAGTTCTAGGATTGATATTCAAGGAGTTTCAGTGGCTTGGGACTAGTTTCGCACGTCTTCCTTTGCCGGTAAGCAAAAGGGAACCAAAAGAGACCAAAACTGGAACTAGGGTCCAAAGGGACCAGAAAGTGCCAGAACGTGAGAATGTGGTGGGAAAGCCTTCCTTTGTGTCTTCGGAGTGATAATCAAGGAGTTTCGGTAGCCTGAGACGAGTTTCGCACGACTTCCTTTGCTGGTAAGCAAAAAGGGACCAAAAGAGACCAAAACTAGAACTTGGGTCCAAAGGTGCCAGAAAGTGACAGAAGGGGAGAAGGTGGTGAGAAATCATTCCTTTGAGTTCTAGGAGTGATATTCAAGGAGTTTCAGTGGCTTGAGACGAGTTTCGCACGTCTTCCTTTGCCGGTAAGCAAAAGGGAACCAAAAGAGACCACAACTGGAACTAGGGTCCAAAGGCACCAGAAAGTGCCAGAACGTGAGAATGTGGTGGGCAAGCCTTCCTTTGTGTCTTCGGAGTGATATTCAAGGAGTTTCGGTAGCCTGAGACAAGTTTCGCACGACTTCCTTTGCTGGTAAGCAAAAAGGGACCAAAAGAGACCAAAACTAGAACTTGGGTCCAAAGGTGCCAGAAAGTGACAGAAGGGAAGAAGGTGGTGAGAAATCATTCCTTTGAGTTCTAGGAGTGATATTCATGGAGTTTCAGTGGCTTGAGACGAGTTTCGCACGTCTTCCTTTGCCGGTAAGCAAAAGGGAACCAAAAGAGACCACAACTGGAACTAGGGTCCAAAGGCACCAGAAAGTGCTAGAACGTGGGAAGGTGGTCGGAAAGCCTTCCTTTGAGTCCTAGGCGTGATATTCAAAGAGTTTCAGTGACCTGAGACGAATTTCGCAAGTCTCCCTTTGCCAGTATGTAAAAAGGGACCAAAAGAGACCAAAACTGCAACATGGGTCCAAAGGTGCCAGAAAGTGCCAGAAGGGGAGAAGGTGGTGAGAAATCCTTCCTTTGAGCTCTAGGAGTGATATTCAAGGAGTTTCAGTGGCTTGAGACGAGTTTCGCACGTCTTCCTTTGCCGGTTAGCAAAAGGGAAGGAAAAGAGACCAAAACTGGAACTTGGGTCCAGAGGCGCCAGAAAGTGCCAAAAGGAAAGAAGGTGGTGGGAAAGCCTTCCTTTGAGCACTAGGCGTGATATTCAAAGAGTTTTAGTGGCCTGAGACGAGTTTCGCAAGTCTCCCTTTGCCAGTAAGCAAAAAGGGACCAAAAGAGACCAAAACTAGAACTTGGGTCCAAAGGTGCCAGAAAGTGACTGAAGGGGAGAAGGTGGTGAGAAATCCTTCCTTTGAGTTCTAGGATTGATATTCAAGGAGTTTCAGTGGCTTGGGACTAGTTTCGCACGTCTTCCTTTGCCGGTAAGCAAAAGGGAACCAAAAGAGACCAAAACTAGAACTTGGGTCCAAAGGCACCAGAAAGTGCCAGAACGTGAGAATGTGGTGGGAAAGCCTTCCTTTGTGTCTTCGGAGTGATATTCAAGGAGTTTCAGTGGCCTGAGACGAGTTTCGCACGACTTCCTTTGCTGGTAAGCAAAAAGGGACCAAAAGAGACCAAAACTAGAACTTGGGTCCAAAGGTGCCAGAAAGTGACAGAAGGGGAGAAGGTGGTGAGAATTCATTTCTTTGAGTTCTAGGAGTGATATTCAAGGAGTTTCAGTGGCTTGAGACGAGTTTCGCACGTCTTCCTTTGCCGGTAAGCAAAAGGGAACCAGAAGAGACCACAACTGGAACTAGGGTCCAAAGGCACCAGAAAGTGCCAGAACGTGAGAATGTGGTGGGAAAGCCTTCCTTTGTGTCTTCGGAGTGATATTCAAGGAGTTTTAGTGGCCTGAGACGAGTTTCGCACGTCTTCCTTTGCCGGTTAGCAAAAGGGAAGTAAAAGAGACCAAAACTGGAACTTGGGTCCAAAGGTGCCAGAAAGTGACAGGGGAGTAGGTGGTGAGAAATCCTTCCTTTGAGTTCTAGGATTGATATTCAAGGAGTTTCAGTGGCTTGGGACTAGTTTCGCAAGTCTTCCTTTGCCGGTAAGCAAAAGGGAACCAAAAGAGACCAAAACTGGAACTAGGGTCCAAAGGGACCAGAAAGTGCCAGAACGTGAGAATGTGGTGGGAAAGCCTTCCTTTGTGTCTTCGGAGTGATAATCAAGGAGTTTCGGTAGCCTGAGACGAGTTTCGCACGACTTCCTTTCTTTGGTAAGCAAAAAGGGACCAAAAGAGACCAAAACTAGAACTTGGGTCCAAAGGTGCCAGAAAGTGACAGAAGGGGAGAAGGTGGTGAGAAATCATTCCTTTGAGTTCTAGGAGTGATATTCAAGGAGTTTCAGTGGCTTGAGACGAGTTTCGCACGTCTTCCTTTGCCGGTAAGCAAAAGGGAACCAAAAGAGACCACAACTGGAACTTGGGTCCAAAGGCGCCAGAAAGTGCCAGAACGTGAGAATGTGGTGGGAAAGCCTTCCTTTGTATCTTCGGAGTGATATTCAAGGAGTTTCAGTGGCTGAGACGTGTTTCGCACGTCTTCCTTTGCCGGTTAGCAAAAGGGACCCAAAAGAGACCAAAACTGGAACTAGGGTCCAAAGGCACCAGAAAGTGCCAGAACGTGAGAATGTGGTGGGAAAGTTTTCCTTTGTGTCTTCGGAGTGATATTCAAGGAGTTTGCCTGAGACGAGTTTCGAACGTCTTCCTTTCCCGGTTAGCAAAAGGGAACCAAAAGAGACCAAAACTGGAACTTGGGTCCAAAGGCACCAGAAAGTGCCAGAACGTGAGAAGGTGGTGGGAAGCCTTCCTTTGAGTCCTAGGTGTGATATTCAAGGAGTTTTAGTGGCCTGAGACGAGTTGCGCAAGTCTCCCTTTGCCAGTAAGCAAAAAGGGACCAAAAGAGACCAAAACTAGAACTTGGGTCCAAAGGTGCCAGAAAGTGACAGAAGGGGAGAAGGTGGTGAGAAATCCTTCCTTTGAGTTCTAGGATTGATATTCAAGGAGTTTCAGTGGCTTGGGACTAGTTTCGCACGTCTTCCTTTGCCGGTAAGCAAAAGGGAACCAAAAGAGACCAAAACTAGAACTTGGGTCCAAAGGCACCAGAAAGTGCCAGAACGTGAGAATGTGGTGGGAAAGCCTTCCTTTGTGTCTTCGGAGTGATATTCAAGGAGTTTCAGTGGCCCGAGACGAGTTTCGCACGACTTCCTTTGCTAGTAAGCAAAAAGGGACAAAAAGAAACCAAAACTAGAACTTGGGTCCAAAGGTGCCAGAAAGTGACAGAAGGGGAGAAGGTGGTGAGAAATCATTTCTTTGAGTTCTAGGAGTGATATTCAAGGAGTTTCAGTGGCTTGAGACGAGTTTCGCACGTTTTCCTTTGCCGGTAAGCAAAAGGGAACCAAAAGAGACCAAAACTAGAACTTGGGTCCAAAGGCACCGAAAGTGCCAGAACGTGAGAATGTGGTGGGAAAGCCTTCCTTTGTGTCTTCGGAGTGATATTCAAGGAGTTTCAGTGGCCTGAGACGAGTTTCGCACGTCTTCCTTTCCCGGTTAGCAAAAGGGAACCAAAAGAGACCAAAACTGGAACTTGGGTCCAAAGGCACCGAGAGTGCCGAACGTGAGAAGGTGGTGGGAAGCCTTCCTTTGAGTCCTAGGTGTGATATTCAAAGAGTTTTAGTGGCACGAGACGAGTTTCGCACGTCTACCTTTGCCAGTAAGCAAAAAAGGACCAAAAGAGACCAAAACTGGAACTTGGGTCCAAAGGCGCCAGAAAGTGCCAGAAGGGGAGAAGGTGGTGAGAAATCCTTCCTTTGAGTTCTAGGAGCGATATTGAAGGAGTTTCAGTGGCGTGAGACGAGTTTCTCACGACTTCCTTTGCAGGTAAGCAAAAGAGACCAAAAGAGACCAAAGCTAGAACTTGGGTCCAAAGGTGCTAGAAAGTGACGGAAGGGGAGAAGGTGGTGAGAAATCCTTCCATTGAGTTCTAGGAGTGATATTCAAGGAGTTTCGGTGGCTTGAGACGAGTTTCGCACGTCTTCCTTTGCCGATAAGCAAAAGGGAACCAAAAGAGACCAAAAGCTGGAACTTGGGTCCAAAAGCACCGAAAGTGCCGAACGTGAGAATGTGGTGGGAAATCCTTCCTTTGTGTACTAGGTGCGATATTCAAGGAGTTTCTGTTGCCTGAGACGAGTTTCGCACGACTTCCTTTGCTTTGGTAAGCAAAAGGGACCAAAAGAGACCAAAACTAGAACTTGGGTCCAAAGGTGCCGAGAAAGTGACGAGAATGGGAGAAGGTGGTGAGAAATCCTTCCTTTGAGTTCTAGGAGTGATATTCAAGGAGTTTCGGTGGCTTGAGACGAGTTTCGCACGTCTTCCTTTGCCGGTAAGCAAAAAGGAACCAAAAGAGACCAAAGCGGAACTTGGGTCCAAAGGCACCGAGAATGTGCCGGAACGTGGGAAGGTGGTGGGAAAGCCTTCCTTTGAGTCCTAGGCGTGATATTCAAAGAGTTTCGGTGGCACGAGACGAGTTTCGCAAGTCTCCCTTTGCCAGTACGTAAAAAGGGACCAAAAGAGACCAAAACTGCAACATGGGTCCAAAGGTGCCAGAAAGTGCCAGAAGGGGAGAAGGTGGTGAGAAATCCTTCCTTTGAGATATAGGAGTGATATTCAAGGAGTTTCAGTGGCTTGAGACGAGTTTCGCACGTCTTCCTTCTTAGGTTAGCAAAAGGGAAGGAAAAGAGACCAAAGCTGGAACTTGGGTCCAGAGGCGCCAGAAAGTGCCAGAAGGAAAGAAGGTGGTGGGAAAGCCTTCCTTTGAGTCCTAGGCATGATATTCAAAGAGTTTTAGTGGCCTGAGACGAGTTTCGCAAGTCTCCCTTTGCCAGTAAGCAAAAAGGGACCAAAAGAGACCAAAACTAGAACTTGGGTCCAAAGGTGCCAGAAAGTGACAGAAGGGGAGAAGGTGGTGAGAAATCCTTCCTTTGAGTTCTAGGATTGATATTCAAGGAGTTTCAGTGGCTTGGGACTAGTTTCGCACGTCTTCCTTTGCCGGTAAGCAAAAGGGAACCAAAAGAGACCACAACTGGAACTAGGGTCCAAAGGCACCAGAAAGTGCCAGAACGTGAGAATGTGGTGGGCAAGCCTTCCTTTGTGTCTTCGGAGTGATATTCAAGGAGTTTCGGTAGCCTGAGACAAGTTTCGCACGACTTCCTTTGCTGGTAAGCAAAAAGGGACCAAAAGAGACCAAAACTAGAACTTGGGTCCAAAGGTGCCAGAAAGTGACAGAAGGGAAGAAGGTGGTGAGAAATCATTCCTTTGAGTTCTAGGAGTGATATTCATGGAGTTTCAGTGGCTTGAGACGAGTTTCGCACGTCTTCCTTTGCCGGTAAGCAAAAGGGAACCAAAAGAGACCACAAGCTGGAACTTGGGTCCAAAGGCACCGAAAGTGCTAGAACGTGGGAAGGTGGTGGGAAAGCCTTCCTTTGAGTCCTAGGCGTGATATTCAAAGAGTTTCGGTGGCTTGAGACGAGTTTCGCAAGTCTCCCTTTGCCGGTAAGTAAAAAGGGACCAAAAGAGACCAAAAGCGCAACATGGGTCCAAAGGTGCCGAGAAAGTGCCGAAGGGGAGAAGGTGGTGAGAAATCCTTCCTTTGAGCTCTAGGAGTGATATTCAAGGAGTTTCAGTGGCTTGAGACGAGTTTCGCACGTCTTCCTTTGCCGGTTAGCAAAAGGGAAGGAAAAGAGACCAAAACTGGAACTTGGGTCCAGAGGCGCCAGAAAGTGCCAAAAGGAAAGAAGGTGGTGGGAAAGCCTTCCTTTGAGCACTAGGCGTGATATTCAAAGAGTTTTAGTGGCTTTGAGACGAGTTTCGCAAGTCTCCCTTTGCCGATAAGCAAAAAGGGACCAAAAGAGACCAAAACTAGAACTTGGGTCCAAAGGTGCCAGAAAGTGACTGAAGGGGAGAAGGTGGTGAGAAATCCTTCCTTTGAGTTCTAGGATTGATATTCAAGGAGTTTCAGTGGCTTGGGACTAGTTTCGCACGTCTTCCTTTGCCGGTAAGCAAAAGGGAACCAAAAGAGACCAAAACTAGAACTTGGGTCCAAAGGCACCAGAAAGTGCCAGAACGTGAGAATGTGGTGGGAAAGCCTTCCTTTGTGTCTTCGGAGTGATATTCAAGGAGTTTCAGTGGCCTGAGACGAGTTTCGCACGACTTCCTTTGCTGGTAAGCAAAAAGGGACCAAAAGAGACCAAAACTAGAACTTGGGTCCAAAGGTGCCAGAAAGTGACAGAAGGGGAGAAGGTGGTGAGAATTCATTTCTTTGAGTTCTAGGAGTGATATTCAAGGAGTTTCAGTGGCTTGAGACGAGTTTCGCACGTCTTCCTTTGCCGGTAAGCAAAAGGGAACCAGAAGAGACCACAACTGGAACTAGGGTCCAAAGGCACCAGAAAGTGCCAGAACGTGAGAATGTGGTGGGAAAGCCTTCCTTTGTGTCTTCGGAGTGATATTCAAGGAGTTTTAGTGGCCTGAGACGAGTTTCGCACGTCTTCCTTTGCCGGTTAGCAAAAGGGAAGTAAAAGAGACCAAAACTGGAACTTGGGTCCAAAGGTGCCAGAAAGTGACAGAAGGGGAGAAGGTGGTGAGAAATCCTTCCTTTGAGTTCTAGGATTGATATTCAAGGAGTTTCAGTGGCTTGGGACTAGTTTCGCAAGTCTTCCTTTGCCGGTAAGCAAAAGGGAACCAAAAGAGACCAAAACTGGAACTAGGGTCCAAAGGGACCAGAAAGTGCCAGAACGTGAGAATGTGGTGGGAAAGCCTTCCTTTGTGTCTTCGGAGTGATAATCAAGGAGTTTCGGTAGCCTGAGACGAGTTTCGCACGACTTCCTTTGCTGGTAAGCCAAAAGGGACCAAAAGAGACCAAAACTAGAACTTGGGTCCAAAGGTGCCAGAAAGTGACAGAAGGGGAGAAGGTGGTGAGAAATCATTCCTTTGAGTTCTAGGAGTGATATTCAAGGAGTTTCAGTGGCTTGAGACGAGTTTCGCACGTCTTCCTTTGCCGGTAAGCAAAAGGGAACCAAAAGAGACCAAAACTGGAACTTGGGTCCAAAGGCACCAGAAAGTGCCGAACGTGAGAATGTGGTGGGAAAGCCTTCCTTTGTGTCTTCGGAGTGATATTCAAGGAGTTTTAGTGGCACGAGACGTGTTTCGCACGTCTTTCTTTGCCGGTTAGCAAAAGGGAACCAAAAGAGACCAAAACTGGAACTTGGGTCCAAAGGCACCAGAATGTGCCGAACGTGAGAATGTGGTGGGAAAGCCTTCCTTTGTGTCTTCGGAGTGATATTCAAGGAGTTTTAGTGGCGAGACGAGTTTCGCACGTCTTCCTTTCCGGTAAGCAAAAGGGAACCAAAAGAGACCAAAACTGGAACTTGGGTCCAATGGCACCGAGAGAGTGCCGAACGTGAGAAGGTGGTGGGGAAGCCTTCCTTTGAGTTCTATGAGTGATATTCAAGGAGTTTTAGTGGCCTGAGACGAGTTTCGCAAGTCTCCCTTTGCCAGTAAGCAAAAAGGGACCAAAAGAGACCAAAACTAGAACTTGGGTCCAAAGGTGCCAGAAAGTGACAGAAGGGGAGAAGGTGGTGAGAAATCCTTCCTTTGAGTTCTAGGATTGATATTCAAGGAGTTTCAGTGGCTTGGGACTAGTTTCGCACGTCTTCCTTCTTGCCGGTAAGCAAAAGGGAACCAAAGGAGACCAAAACTAGAACTTGGGTCCAAAGGCACCGAAAGTGCCAGAACGTGAGAATGTGGTGGGAAAGCCTTCCTTTGTGTCTTCGGAGTGATATTCAAGGAGTTTCAGTGGCCTGAGACGAGTTTCGCACGTCTTCCTTTGCTAGTAAGCAAAAAGGGACAAAAAGAAACCAAAACTAGAACTTGGGTCCAAAGGTGCCAGAAAGTGACAGAAGGGGAGAAGGTGGTGAGAAATCATTTCTTTGAGTTCTAGGAGTGATATTCAAGGAGTTTCAGTGGCTTGAGACGAGTTTCGCACGTTTTCCTTTGCCGGTAAGCAAAAGGGAACCAAAAGAGACCAAAACTGGAACTTGCGTCCAAAGGCACCAGAAAGTGCCAGAACGTGAGAATGTGGTGGGAAAGCCTTCCTTTGTGTCTTCGGAGTGATATTCAAGGAGTTTCAGTGGCCTGAGACGAGTTTCGCACGTCTTCCTTTCCCGGTTAGCAAAAGGGAACCAAAAGAGACCAAAACTGGAACTTGGGTCCAAAGGCACCAGAGAGTGCCAGAACGTGAGAAGGTGGTGGGAAGCCTTCCTTTGAGTCCTAGGTGTGATATTCAAAGAGTTTTAGTGGCCTGAGACGAGTTGCGCAAGTCTACCTTTGCCAGTAAGCAAAAAAGGACCAAAAGAGACCAAAACTGGAACTTGGGTCCAAAGGCGCCAGAAAGTGCCAGAAGGGGAGAAGGTGGTGAGAAATCCTTCCTTTGAGTTCTAGGAGCGATATTGAAGGAGTTTCAGTGGCTTGAGACGAGTTTCACACGTCTTCCTTTGCGTAAGCAAAAGAGACCAAAAGAGACCAAAGCTAGAACTTGGGTCCAAAGGTGCTAGAAAGTGACGAGAAGGGGAGAAGGTGGTGAGAAATCCTTCCATTGAGTTCTAGGAGTGATATTCAAGGAGTTTCGGTGGCTTGAGACGAGTTTCGCACGTCTTCCTTTAGATAAGCAAAAGGGAACCAAAAGAGACCAAAGCTGGAACTTGGGTCCAAAAGCACCGAAAGTGCCGGAACGTGAGAAGGTGGTGGGAAAGCCTTCCTTTGTGTCCTCGGGGTGATATTCAAGGAGTTTCGGTGGCCTGAGACGAGTTTCGCACGACTTCCTTTGCCGGTAAGCAAAAAGGAAGCAAATGAGACCAAAACTAGAACTTGGGTCCAAAGGCGAAAGTGACAGAGTGGGAGAAGGTGGTGGGAAATCCTTCCTTTGAGTTCTAGGAGTGATATTCAAGGAGTTTCAGTGGCTTGAGACGAGTTTCGCACGTCTTCCTTTGCCGGTAAGCAAAAAGGAACCAAAAGAGACCAAAACTAGAACTTGGGTCCAAAGGCACCAGAATGTGCCCGAACGTGAGAAGGTGGTGGGAAAGCCTTCCTTTGAGTCCTAGGCGTGATATTCAAAGAGTTTCAGTGGCCTGAGACGAGTTTCGCAAGTCTCCCTTTGCCAGTAAGAAAAAAGGGACCAAAAGAGACCAAAACTGGAACATGGGTCCAAAGGTGCCAGAAAGTGCCAGAAGGGGAGAAGGTGGTGAGAAATCCTTCCTTTGAGCTATAGGAGTGATATTCAAGGAGTTTCAGTGGCTTGAGACGAGTTTCGCACGTCTTCCTTTGCTTAGGTTAGCAAAAGGGAAGGAAAAGAGACCAAAAGCTGGAACTTGGGTCCAAAGGCGCCTAAAGTGCCAGAAGGAAAGAAGGTGGTGGGAAAGCCTTCCTTTGAGTCCTAGGCATGATATTCAAAGAGTTTTAGTGGCCTGAGACGAGTTTCGCAAGTCTCCCTTTGCCAGTAAGCAAAAAGGGACCAAAAGAGACCAAAACTAGAACTTGGGTCCAAAGGTGCCGAGAAAGTGACGAAGGGGAGAAGGTGGTGAGAAATCCTTCCTTTGAGTTCTAGGATTGATATTCAAGGAGTTTCGGTGGCTTGGGACTAGTTTCGCACGTCTTCCTTTGCCGGTAAGCAAAAGGGAACCAAAAGAGACCAAAACTAGAACTTGGGTCCAAAGGCACCGAAAGTGCCAGAACGTGAGAATGTGGTGGGAAGCCTTCCTTTGTGTCTTTCGCCTGATATTCAAAGAGTTTTAGTGGGCCTGAGACGAGTTTCTCACGTCTTCCTTTGCCGGTTAGCAAAAGGGAAGTAAAAGAGACCAAAACTGGAACTTGGGTCCAAAGGTGCCAGAAAGTGACAGAAGGGGAGAAGGTGGTGAGAAATCCTTCCTTTGAGTTCTAGGATTGATATTCAAGGAGTTTCAGTGGCTTGGGACTAGTTTCGCACGTCTTCCTTTGCCGGTAAGCAAAAGGGAACCAAAAGAGACCAAAACTGGAACTAGGGTCCAAAGGGACCAGAAAGTGCCAGAACGTGAGAATGTGGTGGGAAAGCCTTCCTTTGTGTCTTCGGAGTGATATTCAAGGAGTTTCGGTGGCTTGAGACGAGTTTCGCACGACTTCCTTTGCTGGTTAGCAAAATGGCACCAAAAGAGACCAAAACTAGAACTTGGGTCCAAAGGTGCCAGAAAGTGACAGAAGGGGAGAAGGTGGTGAGAAATCATTCCTTTGAGTTCTAGGAGTGATATTCAAGGAGTTTCGGTGGCTTGAGACGAGTTTCGCACGTCTTCCTTTGCTTAGGTAAGCAAAAGGGAACCAAAAGAGACCACAACTGGAACTTGGGTCCAAAGGCACCGAAAGTGCCGAACGTGAGAAGGTGGTGGGAAAGCCTTCCTTTGTGTCTTCGGAGTGATATTCAAGAAGTTTCGGTGGCTTTGAGACGTGTTTCGCACGTCTTCCTTTGCCGGTAAGCAAAAGGGAACCAAAAGAGACCAAAAGCGGAACTTGGGTCCAAAGGCACCGAAAGTGCCGAACGTGAGAAGGTGGTGGGAAAGCCTTCCTTTGTGTCTTCGGAGTGATATTCAAGGAGTTTGCCTGAGACGAGTTTCGAACGTCTTCCTTTCCCGGTTAGCAAAAGGGAACCAAAAGAGACCAAAACTGGAACTTGGGTCCAAAGGCACCAGAGGGTGCCAGAACGTGAGAAGGTGGTGGGAAGCCTTCCTTTGAGTCGTAGGGGGGATATTCAAGGAGTTTTAGTGGCCTGTGACGAGTTGCGCAAGTCTCCCTTTGCCGGTAAGCAAAAGGGACCAAAAGAGACCAAAACTAGAACTTGGGTCCAAAGGTGCCAGAAAGTGACAGAAGGGGAGAAGGTGGTGAGAAATCCTTCCTTTGAGTTCTAGGATTGATATTCAAGGAGTTTCAGTGGCTTGGGACTAGTTTCGCACGTCTTCCTTTGCCGGTAAGCAAAAGGGAACCAAAAGAGACCAAAACTAGAACTTGGGTCCAAAGGCACCAGAAAGTGCCAGAACGTGAGAATATGGTGGGAAAGCCTTCCTTTGTGTCTTCGGAGTGATATTCAAGGAGTTTCAGTGGCCTGAGATGAGTTTCGCACGACTTCCTTTGCTAGTAAGCAAAAAGGGACAAAAAGAAACCAAAACTAGAACTTGGGTCCAAAGGTGCCAGAAAGTGACAGAAGGGGAGAAGGTGGTGAGAAATCATTTCTTTGAGTTCTAGAAGTGATATTCAAGGAGTTTCAGTGGCTTGAGACGAGTTTCGCACGTTTTCCTTTGCCGGTAAGCAAAAGGGAACCAAAAGAGACCAAAACTGGAACTAGGGTCCAAAGGCACCAGAGAGTGCCAGAACGTGAGAAGGTGGTGGGAAGCCTTCCTTTGAGTCCTAGGTGTGATATTCAAAGAGTTTTAGTGGCTTGAGACGAGTTTCGCAAGTCTTCCTTTGCCGGTAAGCAAAAAGGACCAAAAGAGACCAAAAGCGGAACTTGGGTCCAAAGGCGCCAGAAAGTGCCAGAAGGGGAGAAGGTGGTGAGAAATCCTTCCTTTGAGTTCTAGGAGCGATATTGAAGGAGTTTCAGTGGCTTGAGACGAGTTTCACACGTCTTCCTTTGCCGGTACGCAAAAGAGACCAAAAGAGACCAAAGCTAGAACTTGGGTCCAAAGGTGCTAGAAAGTGACAGAAGGGGAGAAGGTGGTGAGAAATCCTTCCATTGAGTTCTAGGAGTGATATTCAAGGAGTTTCAGTGGCTTGAGACGAGTTTCGCACGTCTTCCTTTGCCGATAAGCAAAAGGGAACCAAAAGAGACCAAAACTGGAACTAGGGTCCAAAAGCACCAGAAAGTGCCAGAACGTGAGAAGGTGGTGGGAAGCCTTCCTTTGAGTCCTAGGTGTGATATTCAAAGAGTTTTAGTGGCCTGAGACGAGTTGCGCAAGTCTACCTTTGCCAGTAAGCAAAAAAGGACCAAAAGAGACCAAAAGCTGGAACTTGGGTCCAAAGGCGCCAGAAAGTGCCAGAAGGGGAGAAGGTGGTGAGAAATCCTTCCTTTGAGTTCTAGGAGCGATATTGAAGGAGTTTCAGTGGCTTGAGACGAGTTTCACACGTCTTCCTTTGCCGTAAGCAAAGAGACCAAAAGAGACCAAAGCTAGAACTTGGGTCCAAAGGTGCTAGAAAGTGACGAGAAGGGGAGAAGGTGGTGAGAAATCCTTCCATTGAGTTCTAGGAGTGATATTCAAGGAGTTTCGGTGGCTTGAGACGAGTTTCGCACGTCTTCCTTTGCCGATAAGCAAAAGGGAACCAAAAGAGACCAAAGCGGAACTTGGGTCCAAAAGCACCGAAAGTGCCGAACGTGAGAATGTGGTGGGAAAGCCTTCCTTTGTGTCCTAGGGGTGATATTCAAGGAGTTTCGGTGGCTTGAGACGAGTTTCGCACGACTTCCTTTCTTTGGTAAGCAAAAAGGGACCAAAAGAGACCAAAACTAGAACTTGGGTCCAAAGGTGCCGAGAAAGTGACGAGAATGGGAGAAGGTGGTGAGAAATCCTTCCTTTGAGTTCTAGGAGTGATATTCAAGGAGTTTCGGTGGCTTGAGACGAGTTTCGCACGTCTTCCTTTGCCGTAAGCAAAAAGGAACCAAAAGAGACCAAAAGCTGGAACTTGGGTCCAAAGGCACCGAGAATGTGCCGGAACGTGGGAAGGTGGTGGGAAAGCCTTCCTTTGAGTCCTAGGCGTGATATTCAAAGAGTTTTAGTGGCCTGAGACGAGTTTCGCAAGTCTCCCTTTGCCAGTACGTAAAAAGGGACCAAAAGAGACCAAAACTGCAACATGGGTCCAAAGGTACCAGAAAGTGCCAGAAGGGGAGAAGGTGGTGAGAAATCCTTCCTTTGAGCTATAGGAGTGATATTCAAGGAGTTTCAGTGGCTTGAGACGAGTTTCGCACGTCTTCCTTTGCCGGTTAGCAAAAGGGAAGGAAAAGAGACCAAAACTGGAACTTGGGTCCAGAGGCGCCAGAAAGTGCCAGAAGGAAAGAAGGTGGTGGGAAAGCCTTCCTTTGAGTCCTAGGCATGATATTCAAAGAGTTTTAGTGGCCTGAGACGAGTTTCGCAAGTCTTCCCTTGCCGGTAAGCAAAAGGGACAAAAAGAGACCAAAACTAGAACTTGGGTCCAAAGGTGCCAGAAAGTGAGAGAAGGGGAGAAGGTGGTGAGAAATCCTTCCTTTGAGTTCTAGGATTGATATTCAAGGAGTTTCGGTGGCTTGGGACTAGTTTCGCACGTCTTCCTTCTTAGGTAAGCAAAAGGGAACCAAAAGAGACCAAAACTAGAACTTGGGTCCAAAGGCACCAGAAAGTGCCAGAACGTGAGAATGTGGTGGGAAAGCCTTCCTTTGTGTCTTCGGAGTGATATTCAAGGAGTTTTAGTGGCCTGAGACGAGTTTCGCACGTCTTCCTTTGCCGGTTAGCAAAAGGGAAGTAAAAGAGACCAAAACTGGAACTTGGGTCCAAAGGTGCCAGAAAGTGACAGAAGGGGAGAAGGTGGTGAGAAATCCTTCCTTTGAGTTCTAGGATTGATATTCAAGGAGTTTCAGTGGCTTGGGACTAGTTTGCACGTCTTCCTTTGCCGGTAAGCAAAAGGGAACCAAAAGAGACCAAAACTGGAACTAGGGTCCAAAGGGACCAGAAAGTGCCAGAACGTGAGAATGTGGTGGGAAAGCCTTCCTTTGTGTCTTCGGAGTGATAATCAAGGAGTTTCGGTAGCCTGAGACGAGTTTCGCACGACTTCCTTTGCTGGTAAGAAAAAAGGGACCAAAAGAGACCAAAACTAGAACTTGGGTCCAAAGGTGCCAGAAAGTGACAGAAGGGGAGAAGGTGGTGAGAAATCATTCCTTTGAGTTCTAGGAGTGATATTCAAGGAGTTTCAGTGGCTTGAGACGAGTTTCGCACGTCTTCCTTTGCCGGTAAGCAAAAGGGAACCAAAAGAGACCACAACTGGAACTAGGGTCCAAAGGCACCAGAAAGTGCCAGAACGTGAGAATGTGGTGGGAAAGCCTTCCTTTGTGTCTTCGGAGTGATATTCAAGAAGTTTCAGTGGCCTGAGACGTGTTTCGCACGTCTTCCTTTGCCGGTTAGCAAAAGGGAACCAAAAGAGACCAAAACTGGAACTAGGGTCCAAAGGCACCAGAAAGTGCCAGAACGTGAGAATGTGGTGGGAAAGCCTTCCTTTGTGTCTTCGGAGTGATATTCAAGGAGTTTGCCTGAGACGAGTTTCGAACGTCTTCCTTTCCCGGTTAGCAAAAGGGAACCAAAAGAGACCAAAACTGGAACTTGGGTCCAAAGGCACCAGAGGGTGCCAGAACGTGAGAAGGTGGTGGGAAGCCTTCCTTTGAGTCCTAGGTGTGATATTCAAGGAGTTTTAGTGGCCTGAGACGAGTTTCGCAAGTCTCCCTTTGCCAGTAAGCAAAAAGGGACCAAAAGAGACCAAAACTAGAACTTGGGTCCAAAGGTGCCAGAAAGTGACAGAAGGGGAGAAGGTGGTGAGAAATCCTTCCTTTGAGTTCTAGGATTGATATTCAAGGAGTTTCAGTGGCTTGGGACTAGTTTCGCACGTCTTCCTTTGCCGGTAAGCAAAAGGGAACCAAAAGAGACCAAAACTAGAACTTGGGTCCAAAGGCACCAGAAAGTGCCAGAACGTGAGAATATGGTGGGAAAGCCTTCCTTTGTGTCTTCGGAGTGATATTCAAGGAGTTTCAGTGGCCTGAGATGAGTTTCGCACGACTTCCTTTGCTAGTAAGCAAAAAGGGACAAAAAGAAACCAAAACTAGAACTTGGGTCCAAAGGTGCCAGAAAGTGACAGAAGGGGAGAAGGTGGTGAGAAATCATTTCTTTGAGTTCTAGAAGTGATATTCAAGGAGTTTCAGTGGCTTGAGACGAGTTTCGCACGTTTTCCTTTGCCGGTAAGCAAAAGGGAACCAAAAGAGACCAAAACTGGAACTAGGGTCCAAAGGCACCAGAAAGTGCCAGAACGTGAGAATGTGGTGGGAAAGCCTTCCTTTGTGTCTTCGGAGTGATATTCAAGGAGTTTCAGTGGCCTGAGACGAGTTTCGCACGTCTTCCTTTCCCGGTTAGCAAAAGGGAACCAAAAGAGACCAAAACTGGAACTTGGGTCCAAAGGCACCAGAGAGTGCCAGAACGTGAGAAGGTGGTGGGAAGCCTTCCTTTGAGTCCTAGGTGTGATATTCAAAGAGTTTTAGTGGCCTGAGACGAGTTGCGCAAGTCTACCTTTGCCAGTAAGCAAAAAAGGACCAAAAGAGACCAAAACTGGAACTTGGGTCCAAAGGCGCCAGAAAGTGCCAGAAGGGGAGAAGGTGGTGAGAAATCCTTCCTTTGAGTTCTAGGAGCGATATTGAAGGAGTTTCAGTGGCTTGAGACGAGTTTCACACGTCTTCCTTTGCCGGTACGCAAAAGAGACCAAAAGAGACCAAAGCTAGAACTTGGGTCCAAAGGTGCCAGAAAGTGCCAGAAGGGGAGAAGGTGGTGAGAAATCCTTCCATTGAGTTCTAGGAGTGATATTCAAGGAGTTTCAGTGGCTTGAGACGAGTTTCGCACGTCTTCCTTTGCCGATAAGCAAAAGGGAACCAAAAGAGACCAAAACTGGAACTAGGGTCCAAAAGCACCGAAAGTGCCGAACGTGAGAATGTGGTGGGAAAGCCTTCCTTTGTGTCCTCGGGGTGATATTCAAGGAGTTTTAGTGGCTTTGAGACGAGTTTCGCACGACTTCCTTTGTGGTAAGCAAAAAGGGACCAAAAGAGACCAAAACTAGAACTTGGGTCCAAAGGTGCCAGAAAGTGACAGAATGGGAGAAGGTGGCGAGAAATCCTTCCTTTGAGTTCTAGGAGTGATATTCAAGGAGTTTCAGTGGCTTGAGACGAGTTTCGCACGTCTTCCTTTGCCGGTAAGCAAAAAGGAACCAAAAGAGACCAAAACTGGAACTTGGGTCCAAAGGCACCAGAATGTGCCAGAACGTGGGAAGGTGGTCGGAAAGCCTTCCTTTGAGTCCTAGGCGTGATATTCAAAGAGTTTCAGTGACCTGAGACGAGTTTCGCAAGTCTCCCTTTGCCAGTACGTAAAAAGGGACCAAAAGAGACCAAAACTGCAACATGGGTCCAAAGGTGCCAGAAAGTGCCAGAAGGGGAGAAGGTGGTGAGAAATCCTTCCTTTGAGCTATAGGAGTGATATTCAAGGAGTTTCAGTGGCTTGAGACGAGTTTCGCACGTCTTCCTTTGCTTAGGTTAGCAAAAGGGAAGGAAAAGAGACCAAAACTGGAACTTGGGTCCAGAGGCGCCAGAAAGTGCCAGAAGGAAAGAAGGTGGTGGGAAAGCATTCCTTTGAGTCCTAGGCATGATATTCAAAGAGTTTTAGTGGCCTGAGACGAGTTTCGCAAGTCTCCCTTTGCCAGTAAGCAAAAAGGGACCAAAAGAGACCAAAACTAGAACTTGGGTCCAAAGGTGCCAGAAAGTGACAGAAGGGGAGAAGGTGGTGAGAAATCCTTCCTTTGAGTTCTAGGATTGATATTCAAGGAGTTTCAGTGGCTTGGGACTAGTTTCGCACGTCTTCCTTTGCCGGTAAGCAAAAGGGAACCAAAAGAGACCAAAACTAGAACTTGGGTCCAAAGGCACCAGAAAGTGCCAGAACGTGAGAATGTGGTGGGAAAGCCTTCCTTTGTGTCTTCGGAGTGATATTCAAGGAGTTTTAGTGGCCTGAGACGAGTTTCGCACGTCTTCCTTTGCCGGTTAGCAAAAGGGAAGTAAAAGAGACCAAAACTGGAACTTGGGTCCAAAGGTGCCAGAAAGTGACAGAAGGGGAGAAGGTGGTGAGAAATCCTTCCTTTGAGTTCTAGGATTGATATTCAAGGAGTTTCAGTGGCTTGGGACTAGTTTGCACGTCTTCCTTTGCCGGTAAGCAAAAGGGAACCAAAAGAGACCAAAACTGGAACTTGGGTCCAAAGGCACCGAGAAAGTGCCAGAACGTGAGAATGTGGTGGGAAAGCCTTCCTTTGTGTCTTCGGAGTGATAATCAAGGAGTTTCGGTGGCTTTGAGACGAGTTTCGCACGACTTCCTTTCTTTGGTAAGAAAAAGGGACCAAAAGAGACCAAAACTAGAACTTGGGTCCAAAGGTGCCAGAAAGTGACAGAAGGGGAGAAGGTGGTGAGAAATCATTCCTTTGAGTTCTAGGAGTGATATTCAAGGAGTTTCAGTGGCTTGAGACGAGTTTCGCACGTCTTCCTTTGCCGGTAAGCAAAAGGGAACCAAAAGAGACCACAACTGGAACTAGGGTCCAAAGGCACCAGAAAGTGCCAGAACGTGAGAATGTGGTGGGAAAGCCTTCCTTTGTGTCTTCGGAGTGATATTCAAGAAGTTTCAGTGGCCTGAGACGTGTTTCGCACGTCTTCCTTTGCCGGTTAGCAAAAGGGAACCAAAAGAGACCAAAACTGGAACTAGGGTCCAAAGGCACCAGAAAGTGCCAGAACGTGAGAATGTGGTGGGAAAGCCTTCCTTTGTGTCTTCGGAGTGATATTCAAAGAGTTTTAGTGGCCTGAGACGAGTTGCGCAAGTCTACCTTTGCCAGTAAGCAAAAAAGGACCAAAAGAGACCAAAACTGGAACTTGGGTCCAAAGGCGCCAGAAAGTGCCAAAAGGGGAGAAGGTGGTGAGAAATCCTTCCTTTGAGTTCTAGGAGCGATATTGAAGGAGTTTCAGTGGCTTGAGACGAGTTTCACACGTCTTCCTTTGCCGGTACGCAAAAGAGACCAAAAGAGACCAAAGCTAGAACTTGGGTCCAAAGGTGCTAGAAAGTGACAGAAGGGGAGAAGGTGGTGAGAAATCCTTCCATTGAGTTCTAGGAGTGATATTCAAGGAGTTTCAGTGGCTTGAGACGAGTTTCGCACGTCTTCCTTTGCCGATAAGCAAAAGGGAACCAAAAGAGACCAAAACTGGAACTAGGGTCCAAAAGCACCAGAAAGTGCCAGAACGTGAGAATGTGGTGGGAAAGCCTTCCTTTGTGTCCTCGGGGTGATATTCAAGGAGTTTCGGTAGCCTGAGACGAGTTTCGCACGACTTCCTTTGCTGGTAAGCAAAAAGGGACCAAAAGAGACCAAAACTAGAACTTGGGTCCAAAGGTGCCAGAAAGTGACAGAATGGGAGAAGGTGGCGAGAAATCCTTCCTTTGAGTTCTAGGAGTGATATTCAAGGAGTTTCAGTGGCTTGAGACGAGTTTCGCACGTATTCCTTTGCCGGTAAGCAAAAGGGAACCAAAAGAGACCACAACTGGAACTAGGGTCCAAAGGCACCAGAAAGTGCCAGAACGTGAGAATGTGGTGGGAAAGCCTTCCTTTGTGTCTTCGGAGTGATAATCAAGGAGTTTCGGTAGCCTGAGACGAGTTTCGCACGACTTCCTTTGCTGGTAAGCAAAAAGGGACCAAAAGAGACCAAAACTAGAACTTGGGTCCAAAGGTGCCAGAAAGTGACAGAATGGGAGAAGGTGGTGAGAAATCCTTCCTTTGAGTTCTAGGAGTGATATTCAAGGAGTTTCAGTGGCTTGAGACGAGTTTCGCACGTCTTCCTTCTTGCCTAAGCAAAAAGGAACCAAAAGAGACCAAAAGCTGGAACTTGGGTCCAAAGGCACCAGAATGTGCCAGAACGTGGGAAGGTGGTCGGAAAGCCTTCCTTTGAGTCCTAGGCGTGATATTCAAAGAGTTTCAGTGACCTGAGACGAGTTTCGCAAGTCTCCCTTTGCCAGTACGTAAAAAGGGACCAAAAGAGACCAAAACTGCAACATGGGTCCAAAGGTGCCAGAAAGTGCCAGAAGGGGAGAAGGTGGTGAGAAATCCTTCCTTTGAGCTATAGGAGTGATATTCAAGGAGTTTCAGTGGCTTGAGACGAGTTTCGCACGTCTTCCTTTGCCGGTTAGCAAAAGGGAAGGAAAAGAGACCAACACTGGAACTTGGGTCCAGAGGCGCCAGAAAGTGCCAGAAGGAAAGAAGGTGGTGGGAAAGCCTTCCTTTGAGTCCTAGGCATGATATTCAAAGAGTTTTAGTGGCCTGAGACGAGTTTCGCAAGTCTCCCTTTGCCAGTAAGCAAAAAGGGACCAAAAGAGACCAAAACTAGAACTTGGGTCCAAAGGTGCCAGAAAGTGACAGAAGGGGAGAAGGTGGTGAGAAATCCTTCCTTTGAGTTCTAGGATTGATATTCAAGGAGTTTCAGTGGCTTGGGACTAGTTTCGCACGTCTTCCTTTGCCGGTAAGCAAAAGGGAACCAAAAGAGACCAAAACTAGAACTTGGGTCCAAAGGCACCAGAAAGTGCCAGAACGTGAGAATGTGGTGGGAAAGCCTTCCTTTGTGTCTTCGGAGTGATATTCAAGGAGTTTTAGTGGCATGAGACGAGTTTCGCACGTCTTCCTTTGCCGGTTAGCAAAAGGGAAGTAAAAGAGACCAAAACTGGAACTTGGGTCCAAAGGTGCCAGAAAGTGACAGAAGGGGAGAAGGTGGTGAGAAATCCTTCCTTTGAGTTCTAGGATTGATATTCAAGGAGTTTCAGTGGCTTGGGACTAGTTTGCACGTCTTCCTTTGCCGGTAAGCAAAAGGGAACCAAAAGAGACCAAAACTGGAACTAGGGTCCAAAGGGACCAGAAAGTGCCAGAACGTGAGAATGTGGTGGGAAAGCCTTCCTTTGTGTCTTCGGAGTGATAATCAAGGAGTTTCGGTAGCCTGAGACGAGTTTCGCACGACTTCCTTTCTTGGTAAGAAAAAGGGACCAAAAGAGACCAAAACTAGAACTTGGGTCCAAAGGTGCCGAGAAAGTGACAGAAGGGGAGAAGGTGGTGAGAAATCATTCCTTTGAGTTCTAGGAGTGATATTCAAGGAGTTTCAGTGGCTTGAGACGAGTTTCGCACGTCTTCCTTTGCCGGTAAGCAAAAGGGAACCAAAAGAGACCACAACTGGAACTAGGGTCCAAAGGCACCAGAAAGTGCCAGAACGTGAGAATGTGGTGGGAAAGCCTTCCTTTGTGTTTTCGGAGTGATATTCAAGAAGTTTCAGTGGCCTGAGACGTGTTTCGCACGTCTTCCTTTGCCGGTTAGCAAAAGGGAACCAAAAGAGACCAAAACTGGAACTAGGGTCCAAAGGCACCAGAAAGTGCCAGAACGTGAGAATGTGGTGGGAAAGCCTTCCTTTGTGTCTTCGGAGTGATATTCAAGGAGTTTCAGTGGCCTGAGACGAGTTTCGAACGTCTTCCTTTCCCGGTTAGCAAAAGGGAACCAAAAGAGACCAAAACTGGAACTTGGGTCCAAAGGCACCGAGAGAGTGCCGAACGTGAGAAGGTGGTGGGAAGCCTTCCTTTGAGTCCTAGGTGTGATATTCAAGGAGTTTTAGTGGCCTGAGACGAGTTGCGCAAGTCTCCCTTTGCCAGTAAGCAAAAAGGGACCAAAAGAGACCAAAACTAGAACTTGGGTCCAAAGGTGCCAGAAAGTGACAGAAGGGGAGAAGGTGGTGAGAAATCCTTCCTTTGAGTTCTAGGATTGATATTCAAGGAGTTTCAGTGGCTTGGGACTAGTTTCGCACGTCTTCCTTTGCCGGTAAGCAAAAGGGAACCAAAAGAGACCAAAACTAGAACTTGGGTCCAAAGGCACCAGAAAGTGCCAGAACGTGAGAATGTGGTGGGAAAGCCTTCCTTTGTGTCTTCGGAGTGATATTCAAGGAGTTTCAGTGGCCTGAGACGAGTTTCGCACGACTTCCTTTGCTAGTAAGCAAAAAGGGACAAAAAGAAACCAAAACTAGAACTTGGGTCCAAAGGTGCCAGAAAGTGACAGAAGGGGAGAAGGTGGTGAGAAATCATTTCTTTGAGTTCTAGAAGTGATATTCAAGGAGTTTCGGTGGCTTGAGACGAGTTTCGCACGTTTTCCTTCTTAGGTAAGCAAAAGGGAACCAAAAGAGACCAAAAGCGGAACTAGGGTCCAAAGGCACCGAAAGTGCCGAACGTGAGAATGTGGTGGGAAAGCCTTCCTTTGTGTCTTCGGAGTGATATTCAAGGAGTTTCGGTGGCACGAGACGAGTTTCGCACGTCTTCCTTTCCGGTTAGCAAAAGGGAACCAAAAGAGACCAAAGCTGGAACTTGGGTCCAAAGGCACCGAGAGAGTGCCGAACGTGAGAAGGTGGTGGGAAGCCTTCCTTTGAGTCCTAGGTGTGATATTCAAAGAGTTTTAGTGGCACGAGACGAGTTGCGCAAGTCTACCTTTGCCGATAAGCAAAAAAGGACCAAAAGAGACCAAAACTGGAACTTGGGTCCAAAGGCGCCAGAAAGTGCCAGAAGGGGAGAAGGTGGTGAGAAATCCTTCCTTTGAGTTCTAGGAGCGATATTGAAGGAGTTTCAGTGGCTTGAGACGAGTTTCACACGTCTTCCTTTGCCGGTACGCAAAAGAGACCAAAAGAGACCAAAGCTAGAACTTGGGTCCAAAGGTGCTAGAAAGTGACAGAAGGGGAGAAGGTGGTGAGAAATCCTTCCATTGAGTTCTAGGAGTGATATTCAAGGAGTTTCAGTGGCTTGAGACGAGTTTCGCACGTCTTCCTTTGCCGATAAGCAAAAGGGAACCAAAAGAGACCAAAACTGGAACTAGGGTCCAAAAGCACCAGAAAGTGCCAGAACGTGAGAATGTGGTGGGAAAGCCTTCCTTTGTGTCTTCGGAGTGATATTCAAGGAGTTTGCCTGAGACGAGTTTCGAACGTCTTCCTTTCCCGGTTAGCAAAAGGGAACCAAAAGAGACCAAAACTGGAACTTGGGTCCAGAGGCGCCAGAAAGTGCCAGAAGGAAAGAAGGTGGTGGGAAAGCCTTCCTTTGAGTCCTAGGCATGATATTCAAAGAGTTTTAGTGGCCTGAGACGAGTTTCGCAAGTCTCCCTTTGCCAGTAAGCAAAAAGGGACCAAAAGAGACCAAAACTAGAACTTGGGTCCAAAGGTGCCAGAAAGTGACAGAAGGGGAGAAGGTGGTGAGAAATCCTTCCTTTGAGTTCTAGGATTGATATTCAAGGAGTTTCAGTGGCTTGGGACTAGTTTCGCACGTCTTCCTTTGCCGGTAAGCAAAAGGGAACCAAAAGAGACCAAAACTAGAACTTGGGTCCAAAGGCACCAGAAAGTGCCAGAACGTGAGAATGTGGTGGGAAAGCCTTCCTTTGTGCCTTCGGAGTGATATTCAAGGAGTTTCAGTGGCCTGAGACGAGTTTCGCACGACTTCCTTTGCTGGTAAGCAAAAAGGGACCAAAAGAGACCAAAACTAGAACTTGGGTCCAAATGTGCCAGAAAGTGACAGAAGGGGAGAAGGTGGTGAGAAATCATTTCTTTGAGTTCTAGGAGTGATATTCAAGGAGTTTCAGTGGCTTGAGACGAGTTTCGCACGTCTTCCTTTGCCAGTAAGCAAAAGGGAACCAAAAGAGACCACAAGCTGGAACTAGGGTCCAAAGGCACCGAAAGTGCCGAACGTGAGAATGTGGTGGGAAAGCCTTCCTTTGTGTCTTCGGAGTGATATTCAAGGAGTTTCGGTGGCACGAGACGAGTTTCGCACGTCTTCCTTTCTTAGGTTAGCAAAAGGGAATCAAAAGAGACCAAAACTGGAACTAGGGTCCAAAGGCACCAGAAAGTGCCAGAACGTGAGAATGTGGTGGGAAAGCCTTCCTTTGTGTCTTCGGAGTGATATTCAAGGAGTTTCGGTGGCCTGAGACGAGTTTCGCACGACTTCCTTTGCTAAGCAAAAAGGGACCAAAAGAGACCAAAACTAGAACTTGGGTCCAAAGGTGCCAGAAAGTGACAGAAGGGAAGAAGGTGGTGAGAAATCATTCCTTTGAGTTCTAGGAGTGATATTCAAGGAGTTTCAGTGGCTTGAGACGAGTTTCGCACGTCTTCCTTTGCCGGTAAGCAAAAGGGAACCAAAAGAGACCACAACTGGAACTAGGGTCCAAAGGCACCAGAAAGTGCCAGAACGTGAGAATGTGGTGGGAAAGCCTTCCTTTATGTCCTCGGGGTGATATTCAAGGAGTTTCGGTAGCCTGAGACGAGTTTCGCACGACTTCCTTTGCTGGTAAGCAAAAAGGGACCAAAAGAGACCAAAACTAGAACTTGGGTCCAAAGGTGCCAGAAAGTGACAGAATGGGAGAAGGTGGTGAGAAATCCTTCCTTTGAGTTCTAGGAGTGATATTCAAGGAGTTTCAGTGGCTTGAGATGAGTTTCGCACGTATTCCTTTGCCGGTAAGCAAAAAGGAACCAAAAGAGACCAAAACTGGAACTTGGGTCCAAAGGCACCAGAAAGTCCCAGAACGTGGGAAGGTGGTCGGAAAGCCTTCCTTTGAGTCCTAGGCGTGATATTCAAAGAGTTTCAGTGACCTGAGACGAGTTTCGCACGACTTCCTTTGCTGGTAAGCAAAAAGGGACCAAAAGAGACCAAAACTAGAACTTGGGTCCAAAGGTGCCAGAAAGTGACAGAAGGGGAGAAGGTGGTGAGAAATCATTCCTTTGAGTTCTAGGAGTGATATTCAAGGAGTTTCAGTGGCTTGAGACGAGTTTCGCACGTCTTCCTTTGCCGGTAAGCAAAAGGGAACCAAAAGAGACCACAACTGGAACGAGGGTCCAAAGGCACCAGAAAGTGCCAGAACGTGAGAATGTGGTGGGAAAGCCTTCCTTTGTGTCTTCGGAGTGATATTCAAGGAGTTTCGGTGGCACGAGACGAGTTTCGCACGACTTCCTTCTTTGCTAAGCAAAAAGGGACCAAAAGAGACCAAAACTAGAACTTGGGTCCAAAGGTGCCAGAAAGTGACAGAAGGGAAGAAGGTGGTGAGAAATCATTCCTTTGAGTTCTAGGAGTGATATTCAAGGAGTTTCAGTGGCTTGAGACGAGTTTCGCACGTCTTCCTTTGCTGGTAAGCAAAAGGGAACCAAAAGAGACCACAACTGGAACTAGGGTCCAAAGGCACCAGAAAGTGCCAGAACGTGAGAATGTGGTGGGAAAGCCTTCCTTTGTGTCTTCGGAGTGATATTCAAGAAGTTTCAGTGGCCTGAGACGTGTTTCGCACGTCTTCCTTTGCCGGTTAGCAAAAGGGAACCAAAAGAGACCAAAACTGGAACTAGGGTCCAAAGGCACCAGAAAGTGCCAGAACGTGAGAATGTGGTGGGAAAGCCTTCCTTTGTGTCTTCGGAGTGATATTCAAGGAGTTTGCCTGAGACGAGTTTCGAACGTCTTCCTTTCCCGGTTAGCAAAAGGGAACCAAAAGAGACCAAAACTGGAACTTGGGTCCAAAGGCACCAGAGAGTGCCAGAACGTGAGAAGGTGGTGGGAAGCCTTCCTTTGAGTCCTAGGTGTGATATTCAAGGAGTTTTAGTGGCCTGAGACGAGTTGCGCAAGTCTCCCTTTGCCAGTAAGCAAAAAAGGACCAAAAGAGACCAAAACTGGAACTTGGGTCCAAAGGCGCCAGAAAGTGCCAGAAGGGGAGAAGGTGGTGAGAAATCCTTCCTTTGAGTCCTAGGCGTGATATTCAAAGAGTTTTAGTGGCCTGAGACGAGTTTCGCAAGTCTCCCTTTGCCAGTACGTAAAAAGGGACCAAAAGAGACCAAAACTGCAACATGGGTCCAAAGGTACCAGAAAGTGCCAGAAGGGGAGAAGGTGGTGAGAAATCCTTCCTTTGAGCTATAGGAGTGATATTCAAGGAGTTTCAGTGGCTTGAGACGAGTTTCGCACGTCTTCCTTTGCCGGTTAGCAAAAGGGAAGGAAAAGAGACCAAAACTGGAACTTGGGTCCAGAGGCGCCAGAAAGTGCCAAAAGGAAAGAAGGTGGTGGGAAAGCCTTCCTTTGAGCACTAGGCGTGATATTCAAAGAGTTTTAGTGGCCTGAGACGAGTTTCGCAAGTCTCCCTTTGCCAGTAAGCAAAAAGGGACCAAAAGAGACCAAAACTAGAACTTGGGTCCAAAGGTGCCAGAAAGTGACAGAAGGGGAGAAGGTGGTGAGAAATCCTTCCTTTGAGTTCTAGGATTGATATTCAAGGAGTTTCAGTGGCCTGAGACGAGTTTCGCACGACTTCCTTTGCTGGTAAGCAAAAAGGGACCAAAAGAGACCAAAACTAGAACTTGGGTCCAAATGTGCCAGAAAGTGACAGAAGGGGAGAAGGTGGTGAGAAATCATTTCTTTGAGTTCTAGGAGTGATATTCAAGGAGTTTCAGTGGCTTGAGACGAGTTTCGCACGTCTTCCTTTGCCGGTAAGCAAAAGGGAACCAGAAGAGACCACAACTGGAACTAGGGTCCAAAGGCACCAGAAAGTGCCAGAACGTGAGAATGTGGTGGGAAAGCCTTCCTTTGTGTCTTCGGAGTGATATTCAAGGAGTTTCAGTGGCCTGAGACGAGTTTCGCACGTCTTCCTTTGCCGCTAAGCAAAAGCGAATCAAAAGACACCAAAGCAGGAACTAGGGTCCAAAGGCACCAGAAAGTGCCAGAACGTGAGAATGTGGTGGGAAAGCCTTCCTTTGTGTCTTCGGAGTGATATTCAAGGAGTTTCAGTGGCCTGAGACGAGTTTCGCACGACTTCCTTTGCTAAGCAAAAAGGGACCAAAAGAGACCAAAACTAGAACTTGGGTCCAAAGGTGCCAGAAAGTGACAGAAGGGAAGAAGGTGGTGAGAAATCATTCCTTTGAGTTCTAGGAGTGATATTCAATGAGTTTCAGTGGCTTGAGACGAGTTTCGCACGTCTTCCTTTGCCGGTAAGCAAAAGGGAACCAAAAGAGACCACAACTGGAACTAGGGTCCAAAGGCACCAGAAAGTGCCAGAACGTGAGAATGTGGTGGGAAAGCCTTCCTTTATGTCCTCGGGGTGATATTCAAGGAGTTTCGGTAGCCTGAGACGAGTTTCGCACGACTTCCTTTGCTGGTAAGCAAAAAGGGACCAAAAGAGACCAAAACTAGAACTTGGGTCCAAAGGTGCCAGAAAGTGACAGAATGGGAGAAGGTGGTGAGAAATCCTTCCTTTGAGTTCTAGGAGTGATATTCAAGGAGTTTCAGTGGCTTGAGATGAGTTTCGCACGTATTCCTTTGCCGGTAAGCAAAAAGGAACCAAAAGAGACCAAAACTGGAACTTGGGTCCAAAGGCACCAGAAAGTCCCAGAACGTGGGAAGGTGGTCGGAAAGCCTTCCTTTGAGTCCTAGGCGTGATATTCAAAGAGTTTCAGTGACCTGAGACGAGTTTCGCACGACTTCCTTTGCTGGTAAGCAAAAAGGGACCAAAAGAGACCAAAACTAGAACTTGGGTCCAAAGGTGCCGAGAAAGTGACGAAGGGGAGAAGGTGGTGAGAAATCATTCCTTTGAGTTCTAGGAGTGATATTCAAGGAGTTTCAGTGGCTTGAGACGAGTTTCGCACGTCTTCCTTTGCCGGTAAGCAAAAGGGAACCAAAAGAGACCACAACTGGAACGAGGGTCCAAAGGCACCAGAAAGTGCCAGAACGTGAGAATGTGGTGGGAAAGCCTTCCTTTGTGTCTTCGGAGTGATATTCAAGGAGTTTCAGTGGCCTGAGACGAGTTTCGCACGACTTCCTTTGCTGGTAAGCAAAAAGGGACCAAAAGAGACCAAAACTAGAACTTGGGTCCAAAGGTGCCAGAAAGTGACAGAAGGGGAGAAGGTGGTGAGAAATCCTTCCTTTGAGTTCTAGGATTGATATTCAAGGAGTTTCAGTGGCTTGGGACTAGTTTCGCACGTCTTCCTTTGCCGGTAAGCAAAAGGGAACCAAAAGAGACCAAAACTAGAACTTGGGTCCAAAGGCACCAGAAAGTGCCAGAACGTGAGAATGTGGTGGGAAAGCCTTCCTTTGTGTCTTCGGAGTGATATTCAAGGAGTTTCAGTGGCCTGAGACGAGTTTCGCACGACTTCCTTTGCTAGTAAGCAAAAAGGGACAAAAAGAAACCAAAACTAGAACTTGGGTCCAAAGGTGCCAGAAAGTGACAGAAGGGGAGAAGGTGGTGAGAAATCATTTCTTTGAGTTCTAGGAGTGATATTCAAGGAGTTTCAGTGGCTTGAGACGAGTTTCGCACGTTTTCCTTTGCCGGTAAGCAAAAGGGAACCAAAAGAGACCAAAACTGGAACTAGGGTCCAAAGGCACCGAAAGTGCCAGAACGTGAGAATGTGGTGGGAAAGCCTTCCTTTGTGTCTTCGGAGTGATATTCAAGGAGTTTCAGTGGCCTGAGACGAGTTTCGCACGTCTTCCTTTCCCGGTTAGCAAAAGGGAACCAAAAGAGACCAAAACTGGAACTTGGGTCCAAAGGCACCAGAGAGTGCCAGAACGTGAGAAGGTGGTGGGAAGCCTTCCTTTGAGTCCTAGGTGTGATATTCAAAGAGTTTTAGTGGCCTGAGACGAGTTGCGCAAGTCTACCTTTGCCAGTAAGCAAAAAAGGACCAAAAGAGACCAAAACTGGAACTTGGGTGCAAAGGCGCCAGAAAGTGCCAGAAGGGGAGAAGGTGGTGAGAAATCCTTCCTTTGAGTTCTAGGAGCGATATTGAAGGAGTTTCAGTGGCTTGAGACGAGTTTCACACGTCTTCCTTTGCCGGTACGCAAAAGAGACCAAAAGAGACCAAAGCTAGAACTTGGGTCCAAAGGTGCTAGAAAGTGACAGAAGGGGAGAAGGTGGTGAGAAATCCTTCCATTGAGTTCTAGGAGTGATATTCAAGGAGTTTCAGTGGCTTGAGACGAGTTTCGCACGTCTTCCTTTGCCGATAAGCAAAAGGGAACCAAAAGAGACCAAAACTGGAACTAGGGTCCAAAAGCACCAGAAAGTGCCAGAACGTGAGAATGTGGTGGGAAAGCCTTCCTTTGTGTCCTCGGGGTGATATTCAAGGAGTTTCGGTAGCCTGAGACGAGTTTCGCACGACTTCCTTTGCTGGTAAGCAAAAAGGGACCAAAAGAGACCAAAACTAGAACTTGGGTCCAAAGGTGCCAGAAAGTGACAGAATGGGAGAAGGTGGCGAGAAATCCTTCCTTTGAGTTCTAGGAGTGATATTCAAGGAGTTTCAGTGGCTTGAGACGAGTTTCGCACGTCTTCCTTTGCCGGTAAGCAAAAAGGAACCAAAAGAGACCAAAACTGGAACTTGGGTCCAAAGGCACCAGAATGTGCCAGAACGTGGGAAGGTGGTCGGAAAGCCTTCCTTTGAGTCCTAGGCGTGATATTCAAAGAGTTTCAGTGACCTGAGACGAGTTTCGCAAGTCTCCCTTTGCCAGTACGTAAAAAGGGACCAAAAGAGACCAAAACTGCAACATGGGTCCAAAGGTGCCAGAAAGTGCCAGAAGGGGAGAAGGTGGTGAGAAATCCTTCCTTTGAGCTATAGGAGTGATATTCAAGGAGTTTCAGTGGCTTGAGACGAGTTTCGCACGTCTTCCTTTGCCGGTTAGCAAAAGGGAAGGAAAAGAGACCAAAACTGGAACTTGGGTCCAGAGGCGCCAGAAAGTGCCAGAAGGAAAGAAGGTGGTGGGAAAGCCTTCCTTTGAGTCCTAGGCATGATATTCAAAGAGTTTTAGTGGCCTGAGACGAGTTTCGCAAGTCTCCCTTTGCCAGTAAGCAAAAAGGGACCAAAAGAGACCAAAACTAGAACTTGGGTCCAAAGGTGCCAGAAAGTGACAGTAGGGGAGAAGGTGGTGAGAAATCCTTCCTTTGAGTTCTAGGATTGATATTCAAGGAGTTTCAGTGGCTTGGGACTAGTTTCGCACGTCTTCCTTTGCCGGTAAGCAAAAGGGAACCAAAAGAGACCAAAACTAGAACTTGGGTCCAAAGGCACCAGAAAGTGCCAGAACGTGAGAATGTGGTGGGAAAGCCTTCCTTTGTGTCTTCGGAGTGATATTCAAGGAGTTTTAGTGGCCTGAGACGAGTTTCGCACGTCTTCCTTTGCCGGTTAGCAAAAGGGAAGTAAAAGAGACCAAAACTGGAACTTGGGTCCAAAGGTGCCAGAAAGTGACAGAAGGGGAGAAGGTGGTGAGAAATCCTTCCTTTGAGTTCTAGGATTGATATTCAAGGAGTTTCAGTGGCTTGGGACTAGTTTGCACGTCTTCCTTTGCCGGTAAGCAAAAGGGAACCAAAAGAGACCAAAACTGGAACTAGGGTCCAAAGGGACCAGAAAGTGCCAGAACGTGAGAATGTGGTGGGAAAGCCTTCCTTTGTGTCTTCGGAGTGATAATCAAGGAGTTTCGGTAGCCTGAGACGAGTTTCGCACGACTTCCTTTCTTTGGTAAGAAAAAGGGACCAAAAGAGACCAAAACTAGAACTTGGGTCCAAAGGTGCCAGAAAGTGACAGAAGGGGAGAAGGTGGTGAGAAATCATTCCTTTGAGTTCTAGGAGTGATATTCAAGGAGTTTCAGTGGCTTGAGACGAGTTTCGCACGTCTTCCTTTGCCGGTAAGCAAAAGGGAACCAAAAGAGACCACAACTGGAACTAGGGTCCAAAGGCACCAGAAAGTGCCAGAACGTGAGAATGTGGTGGGAAAGCATTCCTTTGTGTCTTCGGAGTGATATTCAAGAAGTTTCAGTGGCATGAGACGTGTTTCGAACGTCTTCCTTTGCTAGCAAAAGGGAACCAAAAGAGACCAAAGCTGGAACTAGGGTCCAAAGGCACCAGAAAGTGCCAGAACGTGAGAATGTGGTGGGAAAGCCTTCCTTTGTGTCTTCGGAGTGATATTCAAGGAGTTTGCCTGAGACGAGTTTCGAACGTCTTCCTTTCCCGGTTAGCAAAAGGGAACCAAAAGAGACCAAAACTGGAACTTGGGTCCAAAGGCACCAGAGGGTGCCAGAACGTGAGAAGGTGGTGGGAAGCCTTCCTTTGAGTCCTAGGTGTGATATTCAAGGAGTTTTAGTGGCCTGAGACGAGTTGCGCAAGTCTCCCTTTGCCAGTAAGCAAAAAGGGACCAAAAGAGACCAAAACTAGAACTTGGGTCCAAAGGTGCCAGAAAGTGACAGAAGGGGAGAAGGTGGTGAGAAATCCTTCCTTTGAGTTCTAGGATTGATATTCAAGGAGTTTCAGTGGCTTGGGACTAGTTTCGCACGTCTTCCTTTTAGGTAAGCAAAAGGGAACCAAAAGAGACCAAAACTAGAACTTGGGTCCAAAGGCACCAGAAAGTGCCAGAACGTGAGAATATGGTGGGAAAGCCTTCCTTTGTGTCTTCGGAGTGATATTCAAGGAGTTTCAGTGGCCTGAGATGAGTTTCGCACGACTTCCTTTGCTAGTAAGCAAAAAGGGACAAAAAGAAACCAAAACTAGAACTTGGGTCCAAAGGTGCCAGAAAGTGACAGAAGGGGAGAAGGTGGTGAGAAATCATTTCTTTGAGTTCTAGAAGTGATATTCAAGGAGTTTCAGTGGCTTGAGACGAGTTTCGCACGTTTTCCTTTGCCGGTAAGCAAAAGGGAACCAAAAGAGACCAAAACTGGAACTAGGGTCCAAAGGCACCAGAAAGTGCCAGAACGTGAGAATGTGGTGGGAAAGCCTTCCTTTGTGTCTTCGGAGTGATATTCAAGGAGTTTCAGTGGCCTGAGACGAGTTTCGCACGTCTTCCTTTCCCGGTTAGCAAAAGGGAACCAAAAGAGACCAAAACTGGAACTTGGGTCCAAAGGCACCAGAGAGTGCCAGAACGTGAGAAGGTGGTGGGAAGCCTTCCTTTGAGTCCTAGGTGTGATATTCAAAGAGTTTTAGTGGCCTGAGACGAGTTGCGCAAGTCTACCTTTGCCAGTAAGCAAAAAAGGACCAAAAGAGACCAAAACTGGAACTTGGGTCCAAAGGCGCCAGAAAGTGCCAGAAGGGGAGAAGGTGGTGAGAAATCCTTCCTTTGAGTTCTAGGAGCGATATTGAAGGAGTTTCAGTGGCTTGAGACGAGTTTCACACGTCTTCCTTTGCCGGTACGCAAAAGAGACCAAAAGAGACCAAAGCTAGAACTTGGGTCCAAAGGTGCTAGAAAGTGACAGAAGGGGAGAAGGTGGTGAGAAATCCTTCCATTGAGTTCTAGGAGTGATATTCAAGGAGTTTCAGTGGCTTGAGACGAGTTTCGCACGTCTTCCTTTGCCGATAAGCAAAAGGGAACCAAAAGAGACCAAAGCTGGAACTAGGGTCCAAAAGCACCAGAAAGTGCCAGAACGTGAGAATGTGGTGGGAAAGCCTTCCTTTGAGTCCTCGGCGTGATATTCAAGGAGTTTCTGTATCCTGAGACGAGTTTCGCACGACTACCTTTGCTCGAACGCAAGAGGGACCAGAAGAGACCAAAACTATAACTTGGGTCCAAAGGTGCCGAGAAAGTGACGAGAATGGGAGAAGGTGGCGAGAAATCCTTCCTTTGAGTTCTAGGAGTGATATTCAAGGAGTTTCGGTGGCTTGAGACGAGTTTCGCACGTCTTCCTTTGCTTGTAAGCAAAAAGGAACCAAAAGAGACCAAAGCGGAACTTGGGTCCAAAGGCACCAGAATGTGCCAGAACGTGTGAAGGTGGTCGGAAAGCCTTCCTTTGAGTCCTAGGCGTGATATTCAAAGAGTTTCAGTGACCTGAGACGAGTTTCGCAAGTCTCCCTTTGCCAGTACGGAAAAAGGGACCAAAAGAGACCAAAAGCGCAACATGGGTCCAAAGGTGCCGAGAAAGTGCCGTAAGGGGAGAAGGTGTTGAGAAATCCTTCCTTTGAGCTATAGGAGTGATATTCAAGGAGTTTCAGTGGCTTGAGACGAGTTTCGCACGTCTTCCTTTGCGGGTTAGCAAAAGGGAAGGAAAAGAGACCAAAAGCTGGAACTTGGGTCCAGAGGCGCCAGAAAGTGCCAGAAGGAAAGAAGGTGGTGGGAAAGCCTTCCTTTGAGTCCTAGGCATGATATTCAAAGAGTTTTAGTGGCCTGAGACGAGTTTCGCAAGTCTCCCTTTGCCAGTAAGCAAAAAGGGACCAAAAGAGACCAAAACTAGAACTTGGGTCCAAAGGTGCCAGAAAGTGACAGAAGGGGAGAAGGTGGTGAGAAATCCTTCCTTTGAGTTCTAGGATTGATATTCAAGGAGTTTCAGTGGCTTGGGACTAGTTTCGCACGTCTTCCTTTGCCTTAGGTAAGCAAAAGGGAACCAAAAGAGACCAAAACTAGAACTTGGGTCCAAAGGCACCGAAAGTGCCAGAATGTTAGAATGTGGTGGGAAAGCCTTCCTTTGTGTCTTCGGAGTGATATTCAAGGAGTTTTAGTGGCCTGAGACGAGTTTCGCACGTCTTCCTTTGCCGTTAGCAAAAGGGAAGTAAAAGAGACCAAAACTGAACTTGGGTCCAAAGGTGCCGAGAAAGTGTGAGAAGGGGAGAAGGTGGTGAGAAATCCTTCCTTTGAGTTCTAGGATTGATATTCAAGGAGTTTCAGTGGCTTGGGACTAGTTTGCACGTCTTCCTTTGCCGGTAAGCAAAAGGGAACCAAAAGAGACCAAAACTGGAACTAGGGTCCAAAGGGACCAGAAAGTGCCAGAACGTGAGAATGTGGTGGGAAAGCCTTCCTTTGTGTCTTCGGAGTGATAATCAAGGAGTTTCGGTAGCCTGAGACGAGTTTCGCACGACTTCCTTTGCTGGTAAGAAAAAAGGGACCAAAAGAGACCAAAACTAGAACTTGGGTCCAAAGGTGCCAGAAAGTGACAGAAGGGGAGAAGGTGGTGAGAAATCATTCCTTTGAGTTCTAAGAGTGATATTCAAGGAGTTTCAGTGGCTTGAGACGAGTTTCGCACGTCTTCCTTTGCCGGTAAGCAAAAGGGAACCAAAAGAGACCACAACTGGAACTAGGGTCCAAAGGCACCAGAAAGTGCCAGAACGTGAGAATGTGGTGGGAAAGCCTTCCTTTGTGTCTTCGGAGTGATATTCAAGAAGTTTCAGTGGCCTGAGACGTGTTTCGCACGTCTTCCTTTGCCGGTTAGCAAAAGGGAACCAAAAGAGACCAAAACTGGAACTAGGGTCCAAAGGCACCAGAAAGTGCCAGAACGTGAGAATGTGGTGGGAAAGCCTTCCTTTGTGTCTTCGGAGTGATATTCAAGGAGTTTGCCTGAGACGAGTTTCGAACGTCTTCCTTTCCCGGTTAGCAAAAGGGAACCAAAAGAGACCAAAACTGGAACTTGGGTCCAAAGGCACCAGAGAGTGCCAGAACGTGAGAAGGTGGTGGGAAGCCTTCCTTTGAGTCCTAGGTGTGATATTCAAGGAGTTTTAGTGGCACGAGACGAGTTGCGCAAGTCTCCCTTTGCCAGTAAGCAAAAAGGGACCAAAAGAGACCAAAACTAGAACTTGGGTCCAAAGGTGCCAGAAAGTGACAGAAGGGGAGAAGGTGGTGAGAAATCCTTCCTTTGAGTTCTAGGATTGATATTCAAGGAGTTTCAGTGGCTTGGGACTAGTTTCGCACGTCTTCCTTTGCCGGTAAGCAAAAGGGAACCAAAAGAGACCAAAACTAGAACTTGGGTCCAAAGGCACCAGAAAGTGCCAGAACGTGAGGATGTGGTGGGAAAGCCTTCCTTTGTGTCTTCGGAGTGATATTCAAGGAGTTTCAGTGGCCTGAGACGAGTTTCGCACGACTTCCTTTGCTAGTAAGCAAAAAGGGACAAAAAGAAACCAAAACTAGAACTTGGGTCCAAAGGTGCCAGAAAGTGACAGAAGGGGAGAAGGTGGTGAGAAATCATTTCTTTGAGTTCTAGAAGTGATATTCAAGGAGTTTCAGTGGCTTGAGACGAGTTTCGCACGTTTTCCTTTGCCGGTAAGCAAAAGGGAACCAAAAGAGACCAAAACTGGAACTAGGGTCCAAAGGCACCAGAAAGTGCCAGAACGTGAGAATGTGGTGGGAAAGCCTTCCTTTGTGTCTTCGGAGTGATATTCAAGGAGTTTCAGTGGCCTGAGACGAGTTTCGCACGTCTTCCTTTCCCGGTTAGCAAAAGGGAACCAAAAGAGACCAAAACTGGAACTTGGGTCCAAAGGCACCAGAGAGTGCCAGAACGTGAGAAGGTGGTGGGAAGCCTTCCTTTGAGTCCTAGGTGTGATATTCAAAGAGTTTTAGTGGCCTGAGACGAGTTGCGCAAGTCTACCTTTGCCAGTAAGCAAAAAAGGACCAAAAGAGACCAAAACTGGAACTTGGGTCCAAAGGCGCCAGAAAGTGCCAGAAGGGGAGAAGGTGGTGAGAAATCCTTCCTTTGAGTTCTAGGAGCGATATTGAAGGAGTTTCAGTGGCTTGAGACGAGTTTCACACGTCTTCCTTTGCCGGTACGCAAAAGAGACCAAAAGAGACCAAAGCTAGAACTTGGGTCCAAAGGTGCTAGAAAGTGACAGAAGGGGAGAAGGTGGTGAGAAATCCTTCCATTGAGTTCTAGGAGTGATATTCAAGGAGTTTCAGTGGCTTGAGACGAGTTTCGCACGTCTTCCTTTGCCGATAAGCAAAAGGGAACCAAAAGAGACCAAAACTGGAACTAGGGTCCAAAAGCACCAGAAAGTGCCAGAACGTGAGAATGTGGTGGGAAAGCCTTCCTTTGTGTCCTCGGGGTGATATTCAAGGAGTTTCGGTAGCCTGAGACGAGTTTCGCACGACTTCCTTTGCTGGTAAGCAAAAAGGGACCAAAAGAGACCAAAACTAGAACTTGGGTCCAAAGGTGCCAGAAAGTGACAGAATGGGAGAAGGTGGCGAGAAATCCTTCCTTTGAGTTCTAGGAGTGATATTCAAGGAGTTTCAGTGGCTTGAGACGAGTTTCGCACGTCTTCCTTTGCCGGTAAGCAAAAAGGAACCAAAAGAGACCAAAACTGGAACTTGGGTCCAAAGGCACCAGAATGTGCCAGAACGTGGGAAGGTGGTCGGAAAGCCTTCCTTTGAGTCCTAGGCGTGATATTCAAAGAGTTTCAGTGACCTGAGACGAGTTTCGCAAGTCTCCCTTTGCCAGTACGTAAAAAGGGACCAAAAGAGACCAAAACTGCAACATGGGTCCAAAGGTGCCAGAAAGTGCCAGAAGGGGAGAAGGTGGTGAGAAATCCTTCCTTTGAGCTATAGGAGTGATATTCAAGGAGTTTCAGTTGCTTGAGACGAGTTTCGCACGTCTTCCTTTGCCGGTTAGCAAAAGGGAAGGAAAAGAGACCAAAACTGGAACTTGGGTCCAGAGGCGCCAGAAAGTGCCAGAAGGGGAGAAGGTGGTGAGAAATCCTTCCTTTGAGTTCTAGGAGCGATATTGAAGGAGTTTCAGTGGCTTGAGACGAGTTTCACACGTCTTCCTTTGCCGGTACGCAAAAGAGACCAAAAGAGACCAAAGCTAGAACTTGGGTCCAAAGGTGCTAGAAAGTGACAGAAGGGGAGAAGGTGGTGAGAAATCCTTCCATTGAGTTCTAGGAGTGATATTCAAGGAGTTTCAGTGGCTTGAGACGAGTTTCGCACGTCTTCCTTTGCCGATAAGCAAAAGGGAACCAAAAGAGACCAAAACTGGAACTAGGGTCCAAAGGCACCAGAATGTGCCAGAACGTGGGAAGGTGGTCGGAAAGCCTTCCTTTGAGTCCTAGGCGTGATATTCAAAGAGTTTCAGTGACCTGAGACGAGTTTCGCAAGTCTCCCTTTGCCAGTACGTAAAAAGGGACCAAAAGAGACCAAAACTGCAACATGGGTCCAAAGGTGCCAGAAAGTGCCAGAAGGGGAGAAGGTGGTGAGAAATCATTCCTTTGAGTTCTAGGAGTGATATTCAAGGAGTTTCAGTGGCTTGAGACGAGTTTCGCACGTCTTCCTTTGCCGGTAAGCAAAAGGGAACCAAAAGAGACCACAACTGGAACTAGGGTCCAAAGGCACCAGAAAGTGCCAGAACGTGAGAATGTGGTGGGAAAGCCTTCCTTTGTGTCTTCGGAGTGATATTCAAGAAGTTTCAGTGGCCTGAGACGTGTTTCGCACGTCTTCCTTTGCCGGTTAGCAAAAGGGAACCAAAAGAGACCAAAACTGGAACTAGGGTCCAAAGGCACCAGAAAGTGCCAGAACGTGAGAATGTGGTGGGAAAGCCTTCCTTTGTGTCTTCGGAGTGATATTCAAGGAGTTTGCCTGAGACGAGTTTCGAACGTCTTCCTTTCCCGGTTAGCAAAAGGGAACCAAAAGAGACCAAAACTGGAACTTGGGTCCAAAGGCACCAGAGAGTGCCAGAACGTGAGAAGGTGGTGGGAAGCCTTCCTTTGAGTCCTAGGTGTGATATTCAAGGAGTTTTAGTGGCCTGAGACGAGTTGCGCAAGTCTCCCTTTGCCAGTAAGCAAAAAGGGACCAAAAGAGACCAAAACTAGAACTTGGGTCCAAAGGTGCCAGAAAGTGACAGAAGGGGAGAAGGTGGTGAGAAATCCTTCCTTTGAGTTCTAGGATTGATATTCAAGGAGTTTCAGTGGCTTGGGACTAGTTTCGCACGTCTTCCTTTGCCGGTAAGCAAAAGGGAACCAAAAGAGACCAAAACTAGAACTTGGGTCCAAAGGCACCAGAAAGTGCCAGAACGTGAGAATGTGGTGGGAAAGCCTTCCTTTGTGTCTTCGGAGTGATATTCAAGGAGTTTCAGTGGCCTGAGACGAGTTTCGCACGACTTCCTTTGCTAGTAAGCAAAAAGGGACAAAAAGAAACCAAAACTAGAACTTGGGTCCAAAGGTGCCAGAAAGTGACAGAAGGGGAGAAGGTGGTGAGAAATCATTTCTTTGAGTTCTAGAAGTGATATTCAAGGAGTTTCAGTGGCTTGAGACGAGTTTCGCACGTTTTCCTTTGCCGGTAAGCAAAAGGGAACCAAAAGAGACCAAAACTGGAACTAGGGTCCAAAGGCACCAGAAAGTGCCAGAACGTGAGAATGTGGTGGGAAAGCCTTCCTTTGTGTCTTCGGAGTGATATTCAAGGAGTTTCAGTGGCCTGAGACGAGTTTCGCACGTCTTCCTTTCCCGGTTAGCAAAAGGGAACCAAAAGAGACCAAAACTGGAACTTGGGTCCAAAGGCACCAGAGAGTGCCAGAACGTGAGAAGGTGGTGGGAAGCCTTCCTTTGAGTCCTAGGTGTGATATTCAAAGAGTTTTAGTGGCCTGAGACGAGTTGCGCAAGTCTACCTTTGCCAGTAAGCAAAAAAGGACCAAAAGAGACCAAAACTGGAACTTGGGTCCAAAGGCGCCAGAAAGTGCCAGAAGGGGAGAAGGTGGTGAGAAATCCTTCCTTTGAGTTCTAGGAGCGATATTGAAGGAGTTTCAGTGGCTTGAGACGAGTTTCACACGTCTTCCTTTGCCGGTACGCAAAAGAGACCAAAAGAGACCAAAGCTAGAACTTGGGTCCAAAGGTGCTAGAAAGTGACAGAAGGGGAGAAGGTGGTGAGAAATCCTTCCATTGAGTTCTAGGAGTGATATTCAAGGAGTTTCAGTGGCTTGAGACGAGTTTCGCACGTCTTCCTTTGCCGATAAGCAAAAGGGAACCAAAAGAGACCAAAACTGGAACTAGGGTCCAAAAGCACCGTAAAGTGCCGTAACGTGAGAATGTGGTGGGAAAGCCTTCCTTTGTGTCCTCGGGGTGATATTCAAGGAGTTTCGGTGGCTTTGAGACGAGTTTCGCACGACTTCCTTTGCTGGTAAGCAAAAAGGGACCAAAAGAGACCAAAACTAGAACTTGGGTCCAAAGGTGCCAGAAAGTGACAGAATGGGAGAAGGTGGCGAGAAATCCTTCCTTTGAGTTCTAGGAGTGATATTCAAGGAGTTTCAGTGGCTTGAGACGAGTTTCGCACGTCTTCCTTTGCCGGTAAGCAAAAAGGAACCAAAAGAGACCAAAACTGGAACTTGGGTCCAAAGGCACCAGAATGTGCCAGAACGTGGGAAGGTGGTCGGAAAGCCTTCCTTTGAGTCCTAGGCGTGATATTCAAAGAGTTTCAGTGACCTGAGACGAGTTTCGCAAGTCTCCCTTTGCCAGTACGTAAAAAGGGACCAAAAGAGACCAAAACTGCAACATGGGTCCAAAGGTGCCAGAAAGTGCCAGAAGGGGAGAAGGTGGTGAGAAATCCTTCCTTTGAGCTATAGGAGTGATATTCAAGGAGTTTCAGTGGCTTGAGACGAGTTTCGCACGTCTTCCTTTGCCGGTTAGCAAAAGGGAAGGAAAAGAGACCAAAACTGGAACTTGGGTCCAGAGGCGCCAGAAAGTGCCAGAAGGAAAGAAGGTGGTGGGAAAGCCTTCCTTTGAGTCCTAGGCATGATATTCAAAGAGTTTTAGTGGCCTGAGACGAGTTTCGCAAGTCTCCCTTTGCCAGTAAGCAAAAAGGGACCAAAAGAGACCAAAACTAGAACTTGGGTCCAAAGGTGCCAGAAAGTGACAGAAGGGGAGAAGGTGGTGAGAAATCCTTCCTTTGAGTTCTAGGATTGATATTCAAGGAGTTTCAGTGGCTTGGGACTAGTTTCGCACGTCTTCCTTTGCCGGTAAGCAAAAGGGAACCAAAAGAGACCAAAACTAGAACTTGGGTCCAAAGGCACCAGAAAGTGCCAGAACGTGAGAATGTGGTGGGAAAGCCTTCCTTTGTGCCTTCGGAGTGATATTCAAGGAGTTTCAGTGGCCTGAGACGAGTTTCGCACGACTTCCTTTGCTGGTAAGCAAAAAGGGACCAAAAGAGACCAAAACTAGAACTTGGGTCCAAATGTGCCAGAAAGTGACAGAAGGGGAGAAGGTGGTGAGAAATCATTTCTTTGAGTTCTAGGAGTGATATTCAAGGAGTTTCAGTGGCTTGAGACGAGTTTCGCACGTCTTCCTTTGCCGGTAAGCAAAAGGGAACCAGAAGAGACCACAACTGGAACTAGGGTCCAAAGGCACCAGAAAGTGCCAGAACGTGAGAATGTGGTGGGAAAGCCTTCCTTTGTGTCTTCGGAGTGATATTCAAGGAGTTTCAGTGGCCTGAGACGAGTTTCGCACGTCTTCCTTTGCCGGTTAGCAAAAGGGAATCAAAAGAGACCAAAACTGGAACTAGGGTCCAAAGGCACCAGAAAGTGCCAGAACGTGAGAATGTGGTGGGAAAGCCTTCCTTTGTGTCTTCGGAGTGATATTCAAGGAGTTTCAGTGGCCTGAGACGAGTTTCGCACGACTTCCTTTGCTGGTAAGCAAAAAGGGACCAAAAGAGACCAAAACTAGAACTTGGGTCCAAAGGTGCCAGAAAGTGACAGAAGGGAAGAAGGTGGTGAGAAATCATTCCTTTGAGTTCTAGGAGTGATATTCAAGGAGTTTCAGTGGCTTGAGACGAGTTTCGCACGTCTTCCTTTGCCGGTAAGCAAAAGGGAACCAAAAGAGACCACAACTGGAACTAGGGTCCAAAGGCACCAGAAAGTGCCAGAACGTGAGAATGTGGTGGGAAAGCCTTCCTTTATGTCCTCGGGGTGATATTCAAGGAGTTTCGGTAGCCTGAGACGAGTTTCGCACGACTTCCTTTGCTGGTAAGCAAAAAGGGACCAAAAGAGACCAAAACTAGAACTTGGGTCCAAAGGTGCCAGAAAGTGACAGAATGGGAGAAGGTGGTGAGAAATCCTTCCTTTGAGTTCTAGGAGTGATATTCAAGGAGTTTCAGTGGCTTGAGATGAGTTTCGCACGTATTCCTTTGCCGGTAAGCAAAAAGGAACCAAAAGAGACCAAAACTGGAACTTGGGTCCAAAGGCACCAGAAAGTCCCAGAACGTGGGAAGGTGGTCGGAAAGCCTTCCTTTGAGTCCTAGGCGTGATATTCAAAGAGTTTCAGTGACCTGAGACGAGTTTCGCACGACTTCCTTTGCTGGTAAGCAAAAAGGGACCAAAAGAGACCAAAACTAGAACTTGGGTCCAAAGGTGCCAGAAAGTGACAGAAGGGGAGAAGGTGGTGAGAAATCATTCCTTTGAGTTCTAGGAGTGATATTCAAGGAGTTTCAGTGGCTTGAGACGAGTTTCGCACGTCTTCCTTTGCCGGTAAGCAAAAGGGAACCAAAAGAGACCACAACTGGAACGAGGGTCCAAAGGCACCAGAAAGTGCCAGAACGTGAGAATGTGGTGGGAAAGCCTTCCTTTGTGTCTTCGGAGTGATATTCAAGGAGTTTCAGTGGCCTGAGACGAGTTTCGCACGACTTCCTTTGCTGGTAAGCAAAAAGGGACCAAAAGAGACCAAAACTAGAACTTGGGTCCAAAGGTGCCAGAAAGTGACAGAAGGGAAGAAGGTGGTGAGAAATCATTCCTTTGAGTTCTAGGAGTGATATTCAAGGAGTTTCAGTGGCTTGAGACGAGTTTCGCACGTCTTCCTTTGCTGGTAAGCAAAAGGGAACCAAAAGAGACCACAACTGGAACTAGGGTCCAAAGGCACCAGAAAGTGCCAGAACGTGAGAATGTGGTGGGAAAGCCTTCCTTTGTGTCTTCGGAGTGATATTCAAGAAGTTTCAGTGGCCTGAGACGTGTTTCGCACGTCTTCCTTTGCCGGTTAGCAAAAGGGAACCAAAAGAGACCAAAACTGGAACTAGGGTCCAAAGGCACCAGAAAGTGCCAGAACGTGAGAATGTGGTGGGAAAGCCTTCCTTTGTGTCTTCGGAGTGATATTCAAGGAGTTTGCCTGAGACGAGTTTCGAACGTCTTCCTTTCCCGGTTAGCAAAAGGGAACCAAAAGAGACCAAAACTGGAACTTGGGTCCAAACGCACCAGAGAGTGCCAGAACGTGAGAAGGTGGTGGGAAGCCTTCCTTTGAGTCCTAGGTGTGATATTCAAGGAGTTTTAGTGGCCTGAGACGAGTTGCGCAAGTCTCCCTTTGCCAGTAAGCAAAAAAGGACCAAAAGAGACCAAAACTGGAACTTGGGTCCAAAGGCGCCAGAAAGTGCCAGAAGGGGAGAAGGTGGTGAGAAATCCTTCCTTTGAGTCCTAGGCGTGATATTCAAAGAGTTTTAGTGGCCTGAGACGAGTTTCGCAAGTCTCCCTTTGCCAGTAAGCAAAAAGGGACCAAAAGAGACCAAAACTGGAACTTGGGTCCAAAGGTGCCAGAAAGTGACAGAAGGGGAGAAGGTGGTGAGAAATCCTTCCTTTGAGTTCTAGGATTGATATTGAAGGAGTTTCAGTGGCTTAGGACTAGTTTCGCACGTCTTCCTTTGCCGGTAAGCAAAAGGGAACCAAAAGAGACCAAAACTAGAACTTGGGTCCAAAGGCACCAGAAAGTGCCAGAACGTGAGAATGTGGTGGGAAAGCCTTCCTTTGTGTCTTCGGAGTGATATTCAAGGAGTTTCAGTGGCCTGAGACGAGTTTCGCACGACTTCCTTTGCTACTAAGCAAAAAGGGACAAAAAGAAACCAAAACTAGAACTTGGGTCCAAAGGTGCCAGAAAGTGACAGAAGGGGAGAAGGTGGTGAGAAATCATTTCTTTGAGTTCTAGGAGTGATATTCAAGGAGTTTCAGTGGCTTGAGACGAGTTTTGCACGTTTTCCTTTGCCGGTAAGCAAAAGGGAACCAAAAGAGACCAAAACTGGAACTAGGGTCCAAAGGCACCAGAAAGTGCCAGAACGTGAGAATGTGGTGGGAAAGCCTTCCTTTGTGTCTTCGGAGTGATATTCAAGGAGTTTCGGTGGCCTGAGACGAGTTTCGCACGTCTTCCTTTCCCGGTTAGCAAAAGGGAACCAAAAGAGACCAAAACTGGAACTTGGGTCCAAAGGCACCAGAGAGTGGCAGAACGTGAGAAGGTGGTGGGAAGCCTTCCTTTGAGTCCTAGGTGTGATATTCAAAGAGTTTTAGTGGCCTGAGACGAGTTGCGCAAGTCTACCTTTGCCAGTAAGCAAAAAAGGACCAAAAGAGACCAAAACTGGAACTTGGGTCCAAAGGCGCCAGAAAGTGCCAGAAGGGGAGAAGGTAGTGAGAAATCCTTCCTTTGAGTTCTAGGAGCGATACTGAAGGAGTTTCAGTGGCTTGAGACGAGTTTCACACGTCTTCCTTTGCCGGTACGCAAAAGAGACCAAAAGAGACCAAAGCTAGAACTTGGGTCCAAAGGTGCTAGAAAGTGACAGAAGGGGAGAAGGTGGTGAGAAATCCTTCCATTGATTTCTAGGAGTGATATTCAAGGAGTTTCAGTGGCTTGAGACGAGTTTCGCACGTCTTCCTTTGCCGGTAAGCAAAAGGGAACCAAAAGAGACCAAAATTGGAACTAGGGTTCAAAAGCACCTGAAAGTGCCAGAACGTGAGAATGTGGTGGGAAAGCCTTCCTTTGTGTCCTCGGGGTGATATTCAAGGAGTTTCGGTAGCCTGAGACGAGTTTCGCACGACTTCCTTTGCTGGTAAGCAAAAAGGGACCAAAAGAGACCAAAACTAGAACTTGGGTCCAAAGGTGCCAGAAAGTGACAGAATGGGAGAAGGTGGCGAGAAATCCTTCCTTTGAGTTCTAGGAGTGATATTCAAGGAGTTTCAGTGGCTTGAGACGAGTTTCGCACGTCTTCCTTTGCCGGTAAGCAAAAAGGAACCAAAAGAGACCAAAACTGGAACTTGGGTCCAAAGGCACCAGAATGTGCCAGAACGTGGGAAGGTGGTCGGAAAGCCTTCCTTTGAGTCCTAGGCGTGATATTCAAAGAGTTTCAGTGACCTGAGACGAGTTTCGCAAGTCTCCCTTTGCCAGTACGTAAAAAGGGACCAAAAGAGACCAAAACTGCAACATGGGTCCAAAGGTGCCAGAAAGTGCCAGAAGGGGAGAAGGTGGTGAGAAATCCTTCCTTTGAGCTATAGGAGTGATATTCAAGGAGTTTCAGTGGCTTGAGACGAGTTTCGCACGTCTTCCTTTGCCGGTTAGCAAAAGGGAAGGAAAAGAGACCAAAACTGGAACTTGGGTCCAGAGGCGCCAGAAAGTGCCAGAAGGAAAGAAGGTGGTGGGAAAGCCTTCCTTTGAGTCCTAGGCGTGATATTCAAAGAGTTTTAGTGGCCTGAGACGAGTTTCGCAAGTCTCCCTTTGCCAGTAAGCAAAAAGGGACCAAAAGAGACCAAAAATAGAACTTGGGTCCAAAGGTGCCAGAAAGTGACAGAAGGGGAGAAGGTGGTGAGAAATCCTTCCTTTGAGTTCTAGGATTGATATTCAAGGAGTTTCAGTGGCTTGGGACTAGTTTCGCACGTCTTCGTTTGCCGGTAAGCAAAAGGGAACCAAAAGAGACCAAAACTAGAACTTGGGTCCAAAGGCACCAGAAAGTGCCAGAACGTGAGAATGTGGTGGGAAAGCCTTCCTTTGTGTCTTCGGAGTGATATTCAAGGAGTTTCAGTGGCCTGAAATGAGTTTCGCACGACTTCCTTTGCCGGTAAGCAAAAGGGACCAAAAGAGACCAAAAGTGGAACTTGGGTCCAAAGGCGCCAGAAAGTGCCAGAAGCGGAAAAGGTGGTGAGAAATCATTTCTTTGAGTTCTAGGAGTGATATTCAAGGAGTTTCAGTGGCTTGAGACGAGTTTCGCACGTCTTCCTTTGCCGGTAAGCAAAAGGGAACCAGAAGAGACCACAACTGGAACTAGGGTCAAAAGGCACGAGAAAGTGCCAGAACGTGAGAATGTGGTGGGAAAGCCTTCCTTTGTGTCTTCGGAGTGATATTCAAGGAGTTTCAGTGGCCTGAGACGAGTTTCGCACGTCTTCCTTTGCCGGTTAGCAAAAGGGAACCAAAAGAGACCAAAACTGGAACTAAGGTCCAAAGGCACCAGAAAGTGCCAGAACGTGAGAATGTGGTGGGAAAGCCTTCCTTTGTGTCTTCGGAGTGATATTCAAGGAGTTTCAGTGGCCTGAGACGAGTTTCGCACGACTTCCTTTGCTGGTAAGCAAAAAGGGACCAAAAGAGACCAAAACTAGAACTTGGGTCCAAAGGTGCCAGAAAGTGACAGAAGGGAAGAAGGTGGTGAGAAATCATTCCTTTGAGTTCTAGGAGTGATATTCAAGGAGTTTCAGTGGCTTGAGACGAGTTTCGCACGTCTTCCTTTGCCGGTAAGCAAAAGGGAACCAAAAGAGACCACAACTGGAACTAGGGTCCAAAGGCACCAGAAAGTGCCAGAACGTGAGAATGTGGTGGGAAAGCCTTCCTTTATGTCCTCGAGGTGATATTCAAGGAGTTTCGGTAGCCTGAGACGAGTTTCGCACGACTTCCTTTGCTGGTAAGCAAAAAGGGACCAAAAGAGACCAAAACTAGAACTTGGGTCCAAAGGTGCCAGAAAGTGACAGAATGGGAGAAGGTGGTGAGAAATCCTTCCTTTGAGTTCTAGGAGTGATATTCAAGGAGTTTCAGTGGCTTGAGACGAGTTTCGCACGTCTTCCTTTGCCGGTAAGCAAAAAGGAACCAAAAGAGACCAAAACTGGAACTTGGGTCCAAAGGCACCAGAAAGTCCCAGAACGTGGGAAGGTGGTCGGAAAGCCTTCCTTTGAGTCCTAGGCGTGATATTCAAAGAGTTTCAGTGACCTGAGACGAGTTTCGCACGACTTCCTTTGCTGGTAAGCAAAAAGGGACCAAAAGAGACCAAAACTAGAACTTGGGTCCAAAGGTGCCAGAAAGTGACAGAAGGGAAGAAGGTGGTGAGAAATCATTCCTTTGAGTTCTAGGAGTGATATTCAAGGAGTTTCAGTGGCTTGAGACGAGTTTCGCACGTCTTCCTTTGCCGGTAAGCAAAAGGGAACCAAAAGAGACCACAACTGGAACTAGGGTCCAAAGGCACCAGAAAGTGCCAGAACGTGAGAATGTGGTGGGAAAGCCTTCCTTTGTGTCTTCGGAGTGATATTCAAGGAGTTTCAGTGGCCTGAGACGAGTTTCGCACGACTTCCTTTGCTACTAAGCAAAAAGGGACAAAAAGAAACCAAAACTAGAACTTGGGTCCAAAGGTGCCAGAAAGTGACAGAAGGGAAGAAGGTGGTGAGAAATCATTCCTTTGAGTTCTAGGAGTGATATTCAAGGAGTTTCAGTGGCTTGAGACGAGTTTCGCACGTCTTCCTTTGCCGGTAAGCAAAAGGGAACCAAAAGAGACCACAACTGGAACTAGGGTCCAAAGGCACCAGAAAGTGCCAGAACGTGAGAATGTGGTGGGAAAGCCTTCCTTTGTGTCTTCGGAGTGATATTCAAGAAGTTTCAGTGGCCTAAGACGTGTTTCGCACGTTTTCCTTTGCCGGTTAGCAAAAGGGAACCAAAAGAGACCAAAACTGGAACTAGGGTCCAAAGGCACCAGAAAGTGCCAGAACGTGAGAATGTGGTGGGAAAGCCTTCCTTTGTGTCTTCGGAGTGATATTCAAGGAGTTTCAGTGGCCTGAGACGAGTTTCGCACGTCTTCCTTTCCCGGTTAGCAAAAGGGAACCAAAAGAGATCACAACTGGAACTAGGGTCCAAAGGCACCAGAAAGTGCCAGAACGTGAGAATGTGGTGGGAAAGCCTTCCTTTGTGTCTTCGGAGTGATATTCAAGGAGTTTCAGTGGCTTGAGACGAGTTTCGCACGTCTTCCTTTGCCGGTAAGCAAAAGGGAACCAAAAGAGACCACAACTGGAACTAGGGTCCAAAGGCACCAGAAAGTGCCAGAACGTGAGAATGTGGTGGGAAAGCCTTCCTTTGTGTCTTCGGAGTGATATTCAAGGAGTTTCAGTGGCCTGAGACGAGTTTCGCACGACTTCCTTTGCTGGTAAGCATAAAGGGACCAAAAGAGACCAAAACTAGAACTTGGGTCCAAAGGTGCCAGAAAGTGACAGAAGGGAAGAAGGTGGTGAGAAATCATTCCTTTGAGTTCTAGGAGTGATATTCAAGGAGTTTCAGTGGCTTGAGACGAGTTTCGCACGTCTTCCTTTGCTGGTAAGCAAAAGGGAACCAAAAGAGACCACAACTGGAACTAGGGTCCAAAGGCTCCAGAAAGTGCCAGAACGTGAGAATGTGGTGGGAAAGCCTTCCTTTGTGTCTTCGGAGTGATATTCAAGGAGTTTCAGTGGCCTGAGACGTGTTTCGCACGTCTTCCTTTGCCGGTTAGCAAAAGGGAACCAAAAGAGACCAAAACTGGAACTAGGGTCCAAAGGCACCAGAAAGTGCCAGAACGTGAGAATGTGGTGGGAAAGCCTTCCTTTGTGTCTTCGGAGTGATATTCAAGGAGTTTCAGTGGCCTGAGACGAGTTTCGCACGTCTTCCTTTCCCGGTTAGCAAAAGGGAACCAAAAGAGACCAAAACTGGAACTTGGGTCCAAAGGCACCAGAGAGTGCCAGAACGTGAGAAGGTGGTGGGAAGCCTTCCTTTGAGTCCTAGGTGTTATATTCAAGGAGTTTTAGTAGCCTGAGACGAGTTGCGCAAGTCTCCCTTTGCCAGTAAGCAAAAAAGGACCAAAAGAGACCAAAACTGGAACTTGGGTCCAAAGGCGCCAGAAAGTGCCAGAAGGGGAGAAGGTGGTGAGAAATCCTTCCTTTGAGTTCTAGGAGTGATATTCAAGGAGTTTCAGTGGCTTGAGACGAGTTTCGCACGTCTTCCTTTGCCGGTAAGCAAAAGGGAACCAAAAGAGACCAAAACTGGAACTAGGGTCCAAAGGCACCAGAAAGTGCCAGAACGTGAGAATGTGGTGGGAAAGCCTTCCTTTGTGTCTTCGGAGTGATATTCAAGGAGTTTCAGTGGCCTGAGACGAGTTTCGCACGACTTCCTTTGCCGGTAAGCAAAAAGGGACCAAAAGAGACCAAAACTAGAACTTGGGTCCAAAGGTGCCAGAAAGTGACAGAAGGGGAGAAGGTGGTGAGAAATCCTTCCTTTGAGTTCTAGGAGTGATATTCAAGGAGTTTCAGTGGCTTGAGACGAGTTTCGCACGTCTTCCTTTGTCGGTAAGCAAAAGGGAACCAAAAGAGACGAAAACTGGAACTTGGGTCAAAAGGCACCAGAAAGTGCCAGAACGTGAGAAGGTGGTGGGAAAGCATTCCTTTGAGTCCTAGGCTTGATATTCAAAGTGTTTTAGTGGCCTGAGACGAGTTTCGCAAGTCTCCCTTTGCCAGTAAGCAAAAAGGGACCAAAAGAGACAAAAACTAGAACTTGGGTCGAAAGATGCCAGAAAGTGACAGAAGGGGAGAAGGTGGTGAGAAATCCTTCCTTTGAGTTCTATGAGTGATATTCAAGGAGTTTTAGTGGCTTGAGACGAGTTTCGCACGTCTTCCTTTGCCGGTAAGCAAAACAGAACCAAAAGAGACCAAAACTGTAACTTGGGTCCAAAGGCACCAGAAAGTGCCAGAACGTGAGAAGGTGGTGGGAAAGCCTTCCTTTGAGTGCTAGCAATGATATTCAAGGAGTTTCAGTGGCTTGAGACGAGTTTCGCACGTGTTCCTTTGCCGGTAAGCAAAAGGGAACCAAAAGAGGCCAAAACTAGAACTTGGGTCCAAAGGCACCAGAAAGTGCCAGAACATGAGAAGGTGGTGGGAAAGCCTTCCTTTGAGTCCTAGGAGTGATATTCAAGAAGTTTCAGTGGCTTGAGACGAGTTTCGCACGTCTTCCTAGGCCGGTAAGCAAAAGGGAACCAAAAGAGACCAAAACTAGAACTTGGGTCCAAAGGTGGCAGAAAGTGACAGAAGGGGAGAAGGTGGGGGGAAAGCCTTCCTTTGAGTGCTAGGCGTGATATTCAAGGAGTTTTAGTGGTCTGAGACGAGTTTCGCACGTCTTCCTTTACCAGTAAGCAAAAAGGGACCAAAAGAGACCAAAATTGGAACTTGGGTCCAAAGGTGCCAGAAAGTGCCATAAACGGAAAAGGTGGTGAGAATGCCTTCCTTTTTGTCTTCGGAGTGATATTCAAGGAGTTTCAGTGGCCTGAGACGAGTTTCGCACGACTTCATTTGCTGGTAAGCAAAAAGGGACCAAAACAGACCAAAACTAGAACTTGGGTCCAAAGATACCAGAAAGTGACAGAAGGGGAGAAGGTGGTGAGAAACCCTTCCTTTGAGTTCTAGGAGTGATATTCAAGGAGTTTCAGTGGCTTGAGACGAGTTTCGCACGTCTTCCTTTGCCGGTAAGCAAAAGGGAACCAAAAGAGGCCAAAACTAGAACTTGGGTCCAAAGGCACCAGAAAGTGCCAGAACATGAGAAGGTGGTGGGAAAGCCTTCCTTTGAGTCCTAGGAGTGATATTCAAGAAGTTTCAGTGGCTTGAGACGAGTTTCGCACGTCTTCCTAGGCCGGTAAGCAAAAGGGAACCAAAAGAGACCAAAACTAGAACTTGGGTCCAAAGGTGGCAGAAAGTGACGAGGGGAGAAGGTGGGGGGAAAGCCTTCCTTTGAGTGCTAGGCGTGATATTCAAGGAGTTTTAGTGGTCTGAGACGAGTTTCGCACGTCTTCCTTTACCAGTAAGCAAAAAGGGACCAAAAGAGACCAAAATTGGAACTTGGGTCCAAAGGCGCCAGAAAGTGCCATAAACGGAAAAGGTGGTGAGAATGCCTTCCTTTTTGTCTTCGGAGTGATATTCAAGGAGTTTCAGTGGCCTGAGACGAGTTTCGCACGACTTCATTTGCTGGTAAGCAAAAAGGGACCAAAACAGACCAAAACTAGAACTTGGGTCCAAAGATACCAGAAAGTGACAGAAGGGGAGAAGGTGGTGAGAAACCCTTCCTTTGAGTTCTAGGAGTGATATTCAAGGAGTTTCAGTGGCTTGAGACGAGTTTCGCACGTCTTCCTTTGCCGGTAAGCAAAAGGGAACCAAAAGAGGCCAAAACTAGAACTTGGGTCCAAAGGCACCAGAAAGTGCCAGAACATGAGAAGGTGGTGGGAAAGCCTTCCTTTGAGTCCTAGGAGTGATATTCAAGAAGTTTCAGTGGCTTGAGACGAGTTTCGCACGTCTTCCTAGGCCGGTAAGCAAAAGGGAACCAAAAGAGACCAAAACTAGAACTTGGGTCCAAAGGTGGCAGAAAGTGACAGAAGGGGAGAAGGTGGGGGGAAAGCCTTCCTTTGAGTGCTAGGCGTGATATTCAAGGAGTTTTAGTGGTCTGAGACGAGTTTCGCACGTCTTCCTTTACCAGTAAGCAAAAAGGGACCAAAAGAGACCAAAATTGGAACTTGGGTCCAAAGGCGCCAGAAAGTGCCATAAACGGAAAAGGTGGTGAGAATGCCTTCCTTTTTGTCTTCGGAGTGATATTCAAGGAGTTTCAGTGGCCTGAGACGAGTTTCGCACGACTTCATTTACTGGTAAGCAAAAAGGGACCAAAACAGACCAAAACTAGAACTTGGGTCCAAAGATACCAGAAAGTGACAGAAGGGGAGAAGGTGGTGAGAAACCCTTCCTTTGAGTTCTAGGAGTGATATTCAAGGAGTTTCAGTGGTTTGACACGAGTCTCGCACGTCTTCCTTTGCCAGTAAGAAAAAAGGGACTAAAAGAGACCAAAATATGAACTTGGGTCCAAAGGCACCAGAAAGTGCCAGAACGTGAGAAGGTGGTGGGAAAGCCTTCCTTTGAGTCCTAGGCGTGATATTCAAGGAGTTTTAGTGTTCTGAGACGAGTTTCGCACGTCTTCCTTTGCCAGTAAGCAAAAAGGGACCAAAAGAGACCAAAATTGGAACTTGGGTCCAAAGGTGCCAGAAAGTGCCATAAACGGAAAAGTTGGTGAGAAAGCCTTCCTTTTGGTCTTCGGAGTGATATTCAAGGAGTTTCAGTGGCCTGAGACGAGTTTCGCACGACTTCGTTTTGCTGGTAAGCAAAAAGGGACCAAAAGAGACCAAAACTAGAACTTGGGACCAAAGATGCCAGAAAGTGACAGAAGGGGAGAAGGTATTGAGAAATCCTTCCTTTGAGTTCTAGGAGTGATATTCAAGGAGTTTCAGTGGCTTGAGACGAGTTTTGCACGTCTTCCTTTGCCTGTAAGCAAAAGGGAACCAAAAGAGACCAAAACTGGAACTTGGGTCCAAAGGCACCAGAAAGTGCTAGAACGTGAGAAGGTGGTGGGAATGCCTTCCTTTGAGTCCTAGGAGTGATATTCAAGGAGTTTTAGAGGCTTGAGACGAGTTTCGCATGTCTTCCTTTGCCGGTAAGCAAAAGGGAACCAAAAGAGACCAAAACTGGAATTTGGGTCCAAAGGCACCAGAAAGTGCCAGAACGTGAGAAGGTGGTGGGAAAGCCTTCCTTTGAGTCCTAGGCGTGATATTCAAGGAGTTTTAGTGGCCTGAGACGAGTTTCCACGTCTTCCTTTGTCGGTAAGGAAAAGGGAACCAAAAGAGACGAAAACTGCAACTTGGGTCCAAAGGCACCAGAAAGTGCCAGAAAGTGAGAAGGTGGTGGGAAAGCCTTCCTTTGAGTCCTAGGCGTGATATTTAAAGTGTTTTAGTGGCCTGAGACGAGTTTCGCAAGTCTCCCTTTGCCAGTAAGCAAAAAGGGACCAAAAGAGACCAAAACTCGAACTTGGGTCCAACGGTGCCAGAAAGTGCCAGAAGGGGAGAAGGTTGTGAGAAATCCATCCTTTGAGTGCTAGGAATGATATTCAAGGAGTTTCAGTGGCTTGAGACGAGTTTCGCACGTGTTCCTTTGCCGGTAAGCAAAAGGGAACCAAAAGAGGCCAAAACTAGAACTTGGGTCCAAAGGCACCAGAAAGTGCCAGAACGTGAGAAGGTGGTGGGAAAGCCTTCCTTTGAGTCCTAGGAGTGATATTCCAGGAGTTTCAGTGGCTTGAGATGAGTTTCGCACGTCTTCCTTTGCCGGTAAGCAAAAGGGAACCAAAAGAGACCAAAACTGAACTTGGGTCCAAAGGCACCGAGAAAGTGCCGTAAAGTGAGAAGGTGGTGGGAAAGCCTTCCTTTGAGTCCTAGGCGTGATATTCAAGGAGTTTTAGTGGCCTGAGACGAGTTTCGCACGTCTTCCTTTGCCAGTAAGCAAAAAGGGACTAAAAGAGACCAAAATTGGAACTTGGGTCCAAAGGCTCCAGAAAGTGACAGAAGGGGAGAAGGTGGTGAGAAATCCAACCTTTGAGTTTTAGGAGTGATATTCAAGGAGTTTTAGTGGCTTGAGACGAGTTTCGCACGTCTTCCTTTGCCGGAAAGCAAAAGGGAACCAAAAGAGACGAAAACTGGAACTTGGGTCCAACGGCACCAGAAAGTGCCAGCACGTGAGAAGGTGGTGGGAAAGCCTTCCTTTGAGTCCTAGGCGTGATATTTAAAGTGTTTTAGTGGCCTGAGACGAGTTTCGCAAGTCTCCCTTTGCCAGTAAGCAAAAAGGGACCAATAGAGACCAAAACTCGAACTTGGGTCCAAAGGTGCCAGAAAGTGCCAGAAGGGGAGAAGGTGGTGAGAAATCCATCCTTTGAGTGCTAGGAATGATATTCAAGGAGTTTCAGTGGCTTGAGACGAGTTTCGCACGTGTTCCTTTGCCGGTAAGCAAAAGGGAACCAAAAGAGGCCAAAACTAGAACTTGGGTCCAAAGGCACCAGAAAGTGCCAGAACGTGAGAAGGTGGTGGGAAAGCCTTCCTTTGAGTCCTAGGAGTGATATTCCAGGAGTTTCAGTGGCTTGAGACGAGTTTCGCACATCTTCCTTTGCCGGTAAGCAAAAGGGAACCAAAAGAGACCAAAACTGGAACTTGGGTCCAAAGGCACCAGAAAGTGCCAGAAAGTGAGAAGGTGGTGGGAAAGCCTTCCTTTGAGTCCTAGGCTTGATATTCAAGGAGTTTTAGTGGCCTGAGACGAGTTTCGCACGTCTTCCTTTGCTAGTAAGCAAAAAGGGACTAAAAGAGACCAAAATTGGAACTTGGGTCCAAAGGCGCCAGAAAGTGACAGAAGGGGAGAAGGTGGTGAGAAATCCAACCTTTGAGTTTTAGGAGTGATATTCAAGGAGTTTTAGTGGCTTGAGACGAGTTTCGCACGTCTTCCTTTGCCGGTAAGCAAAAGGGAACCAAAAGAGACGAAAACTGGAACTTGGGTCCAAAGGCACCAGAAAGTGCCAGAACATGAGAAGGTGGTGGGAAAGCCTTCCTTTGAGTCCTAGGCGTGATATTTTATGTGTTTTAGTGGCCTGAGACGAGTTTCGCAAGTCTCCCTTTGCCAGTAAGCAAAAAGGGACCAAAAGAGACGAAAACTCGAACTTGGGTCCAAAGGCGCCAGAAAGTGCCAGAAGGGGAGAAGGTGGTGAGAAATCCATCCTTTGAGTGGTAGGAATGATATTCAAGTAGTTTCAGTGGCTTGAGACGAGTTTCGCACGTGTTCCTTTGCCGATAAGCAAAAGGAACCGAAAGAGACCAAAACTAGAACTTGGGTCCAAAGGTGGCGAGAAAGTGACAAGGGGAGAAGGTGGTGGGAAAGCCTTCCTTTGAATCCTAGGCGTGACATTCAAGGAGTTTTAGTGGTCTGAGACGAGTTTCGCACGTCTTCCTTTGCCAATAAGCAAAAAGGGACCAAAAGAGACCAAAATTGGAACTTGGGTCCAAAGGCGCCAGAAAGTGCCATAAATGGAAAAGGTGGTGAGAACGCCTTCCTTTTTGTCTTCGGAGTGATATTCAAGGAGTTTCAGTGGCCTGAGACGAGTTTCGCACGACTTCGATTGCTGGTAAGCAAAAATGGACCACAAGAGACCAAAACTAGAACTTGGGTCGAAAGATGCCAGAAAGTGACAGAAGGGGAGAAGGTGGTGAGAAATCCTTCCTTTGAGTTCTAGGAGTGATATTCAAGGAGTTTCAGTGGCTTGAGACGAGTTTTGCACGTCTTCCTTTGCCTGTAAGCAAAAGGGAACCAAAAGAGACCAAAACCGGAACTTGGGTCCAAAGGCACCAGAAAGTGCCAGAACGTGAGAAGGTGGTGGGAAATCCTTCCTTTGAGTCCTAGGAGTGATATTTTATGTGTTTTAGTGGCCTGAGACGAGTTTCGCAAGTCTCCCTTTGCCAGTAAGCAAAAAGGAACCAAAAGAGAACAAAACTGGAATTTGGGTCCAAAGGCACCAGAAAGTGCCAGAACGTGAGAAGGTGATGGGAAAGGCTTCCTTTGAGTCCTAGGCGTGATATTCAAGGAGTTTTAGTGGCCTGAGACGAGTTTCGCACGTCTTCCTTTGTCGGTAAGCAAAAGGGAACCAAAAGTGACCAAAACTAGAACTTGGGTCCAAAGGTGCCAGAAAGTGACAGAAGGGGAGAAGGTGGTGAGAAATCCAACCTTTGAGTTCTAGGAGTGATATTCAAGGAGTTTTAGTGGCTTGAGACGAGTTTCGCACGTCTTCCTTTGCCGATAAGCAAAAGGGAACCAAAAGAGACGAAAACTGCAACTTGGGTCCAAAGGCACCAGAAAGTGCCAGAACGTGAGAAGGTGGTGGGAAAGCCTTCCTTTGAGTCCTAGGCGTGATATTTAAAGTGTTTTAGTGGCCTGAGACGAGTTTCGCAAGTCTCCCTTTGCCAGTAAGCAAAAAGGGACCAATAGAGACCAAAACTCAAACTTGGGTCCAAAGGTGCCAGAAAGTGCCAGAAGGGGAGAAGGTGGTGAGAAATCCATCCTTTGAGTGCTAGGAATGATATTCAAGGAGTTTCAGTGGCTTGAGACGAGTTTCGCACGTGTTCCTTTGCCGGTAAGCAAAAGGGAACCAAAAGAGGCCAAAACTAGAACTTGGGTCCAAAGGCACCAGAAAGTGCCAGAACGTGAGAAGGTGGTGGGAAAGCCTTCCTTTGAGTCCTAGGAGTGATATTCCAGGAGTTTCAGTGGCTTGAGACGAGTTTCGCACATCTTCCTTTGCCGGTAAGCAAAAGGGAACCAAAAGAGACCAAAACTGGAACTTGGGTCCAAAGGCACCAGAAAGTGCCAGAAAGTGAGAAGGTGGTGGGAAAGCCTTCCTTTGAGTCCTAGGCATGATATTCAAGGAGTTTTAGTGGCCCGAGACGAGTTTCGCAAGTCTCCCTTTGCCAGTAAGCAAAAAGGGACCAAAAGAGACCAAAACTGGAACTTGGGTCCAAAGGCTCCAGAAAGTGCCAGAAGGGGAGAAGGTGGTGAGAAAGCCTTCCTTTGAGACCTAGGAGAGATACTCAAGGAGTTTCAGTGGCTTGAGACGAGTTTCGCACGTCTTCCTTTGCCGGTAAGCAAAAGGGAACCAAAAGAGACGAAAACTGGAACTTGGGTCCAAAGGCACCAGAAAGTGCCAGAACGTAAGAAGGTGGTGGGAAAGCCCTCCTTTGAGTCCTAGGCGTGATATTTAAAGTGTTTTAGTGGCCTGAGACGAGTTTCGCAAGTCTCCCTTTGCCAGTAAGCAAAAAGGGACCAAAAGAGACCAAAACTCGAACTTGGGTCCAAAGGCGCCAGAAAGTGCCAGAAGGGGAGAAGGTGGTGAGAAATCCATCCTTTGAGTGCTAGGAATGATATTCAAGTAGTTTCAGTGGCTTGAGACGAGTTTCGCACGTGTTCCTTTGCCGATAAGCAAAAGGGAACCAAAAGAGACGAAAACTAGAACTTGGGTCCAAAGGTGGCAGAAAGTGACAGAAGGGAAGAAGGTGGTGGGAAAGCCTTCCTTTGAGTCCTAGGCGTGATATTCAAGGAGTTTTAGTGGTCTAAGACGAGTTTCGCACGTCTTCCTTTGCCAGTAAGCAAAAAGGGACCAAAAGAGACCAAAATTGGAACTTGGGTCCAATTGCGCCAGAAAGTCCCATAAACGGAAAAGGTGGTGAGAAAGCCTTCCTTTTTGTCTTCGGAGTGATATTCAAGGAGTTTCAGTGGCCTGAGACGAGTTTCACGCGACTTCGTTTGCTCGTAAGCAAAAACGGACCAAAAGAGACTAAAACTAGAACTTGGGTCCAAAGATGCCAGAAAGTGACAGAAGGGGAGAAGGTGGTGAGAAATCCTTCCTTTGAGTTCTAGGAGTGATATTCAAGGAGTTTAGTGGCTTGAGACGAGTTTTGCACGTCTTCCTTTGCCGGTAAGCAAAAGGGAACCAAAAGAGACCAAAACTGGAACTTGGGTCGAAAGGCACCAGAAAGTGCAAGAACGTGAGAAGGTGGTGGGAAAGCCTTCCTTTGAGTCCTAGGAGTGATATTCAAGGAGTTTTAGTGGCTTGAGACGTGTTTCGCACGTCTTCCTTTGCCGGTAAGCAAAAGGGAACCAAAAGAGACCAAAATTGGAATTTGGGTCCAAAGGCACCAGAAAGTGCCAGAACGTGAGAAGGTGGTGGGAAAGCCTTCCTTTGAGTCCTAGGCGTGATATTCAAGGAGTTTTAGTGGCCTGAGACAAGCTTCGCACGTCTTCCTTTGTCGGTAAGCAAAAGGAAAACAAAAGAGACCAAAACTAGAACTTGGGTCCAAAGGTGCCAGAAAGTGACAGAAGGGGAGAAGGTGGTGAGAAGTCCAACCTTTGAGTTCTAGGAGTGATATTCAAGGATTTTAGTGGCTTGAGACGAGTTTCGCACGTCTTCCTTTGCCTGTAAGCAAAAGGGAACCAAAAGAGACCAAAACTGGAACTTGGGTCCAAAGGCACCAGAAAGTGCTAGAACGTGAGAAGGTGGTGGGAATGCCTTCCTTTGAGTCCTAGGAGTGATATTCAAGGAGTTTTAGAGGCTTGAGACGAGTTTCGCATGTCTTCCTTTGCTGGTAAGCAAAAGGGAACCAAAAGAGACCAAAACTGGAATTTGGGTCCAAAGGCACCAAAAAGTGCCAGAACGTGAGAAGGTGGTGGGAAAGCCTTCCTTCGAGTCCTAGGCGTGATATTCAAGGAGTTTTAGTGGCCTGAGACGAGTTTCGCACGTCTTCCTTTGTCGGTAAGGAAAAGGGAACCAAAAGAGACGAAAACTGCAACTTGGGTCCAAAGGCACCAGAAAGTGCCAGAAAGTGAGAAGGTGGTGGGAAAGCCTTCCTTTGAGTCCTAGGCGTGATATTTAAAGTGTTTTAGTGGCCTGAGACGAGTTTCGCAAGTCTCCCTTTGCCAGTAAGCAAAAAGGGACCAAAAGAGACCAAAACTCGAACTTGGGTCCAAAGGTGCCAGAAAGTGCCAGAAGGGGAGAAGGTTGTGAGAAATCCATCCTTTGAGTGCTAGGAATGATATTCAAGGAGTTTCAGTGGCTTGAGACGAGTTTCGCACGTGTTCCTTTGCCGGTAAGCAAAAGGGAACCAAAAGAGGCCAAAACTAGAACTTGGGTCCAAAGGCACCAGAAAGTGCCAGAACGTGAGAAGGTGGTGGGAAAGCCTTCCTTTGAGTCCTAGGAGTGATATTCCAGGAGTTTCAGTGGCTTGAGATGAGTTTCGCACGTCTTCCTTTGCCGGTAAGCAAAAGGGAACCAAAAGAGACCAAAACTGGAACTTGGGTCCAAAGGCACCAGAAAGTGCCAGAAAGTGAGAAGGTGGTGGGAAAGCCTTCCTTTGAGTCCTAGGCGTGATATTCAAGGAGTTTTAGTGGCCTGAGACGAGTTTCGCACGTCTTCCTTTGCCAGTAAGTAAAAAGGGACTAAAAGAGACCAAAATTGGAACTTGGGTCCAAAGGCTCCAGAAAGTGACAGAAGGGGAGAAGGTGGTGAGAAATCCAACCTTTGAGTTTTAGGAGTGATATTCAAGGAGTTTTAGTGGCTTGAGACGAGTTTCGCACGTCTTCCTTTGCCGGAAAGCAAAAGGGAACCAAAAGAGACGAAAACTGGAACTTGGGTCCAAAGGCACCAGAAAGTGCCAGCACGTGAGAAGGTGGTGGGAAAGCCTTCCTTTGAGTCCTAGGCGTGATATTTAAAGTGTTTTAGTGGCCTGAGACGAGTTTCGCAAGTCTCCCTTTGCCAGTAAGCAAAAAGGGACCAATAGAGACCAAAACTCGAACTTGGGTCCAAAGGTGCCAGAAAGTGCCAGAAGGGGAGAAGGTGGTGAGAAATCCATCCTTTGAGTGCTAGGAATGATATTCAAGGAGTTTCAGTGGCTTGAGACGAGTTTCGCACGTGTTCCTTTGCCGGTAAGCAAAAGGGAACCAAAAGAGGCCAAAACTAGAACTTGGGTCCAAAGGCACCGTAAAGTGCCAGAACGTGAGAAGGTGGTGGGAAAGCCTTCCTTTGAGTTCTAGGAGTGATATTCAAGGAGTTTCAGTGGCTTGAGACGAGTTTCGCACATCTTCCTTTGCCGGTAAGCAAAAGGGAACCAAAAGAGACCAAAACTGGAACTTGGGTCCAAAGGCACCAGAAAGTGAGAAGGTGGTGGGAAAGCCTTCCTTTGAGTCCTAGGCTTGATATTCAAGGAGTTTTAGTGGCCTGAGACGAGTTTCGCACGTCTTCCTTTGCTAGTAAGCAAAAAGGGACTAAAAGAGACCAAAATTGGAACTTGGGTCCAAAGGCGCCAGAAAGTGACAGAAGGGGAGAAGGTGGTGAGAAATCCAACCTTTGAGTTTTAGGAGTGATATTCAAGGAGTTTTAGTGGCTTGAGACGAGTTTCGCACGTCTTCCTTTGCCGGTAAGCAAAAGGGAACCAAAAGAGACGAAAACTGGAACTTGGGTCCAAAGGCACCAGAAAGTGCCAGAACATGAGAAGGTGGTGGGAAAGCCTTCCTTTGAGTCCTAGGCGTGATATTTTATGTGTTTTAGTGGCCTGAGACGAGTTTCGCAAGTCTCCCTTTGCCAGTAAGCAAAAAGGGACCAAAAGAGACGAAAACTCGAACTTGGGTCCAAAGGCGCCAGAAAGTGCCAGAAGGGGAGAAGGTGGTGAGAAATCCATCCTTTGAGTGGTAGGAATGATATTCAAGTAGTTTCAGTGGCTTGAGACGAGTTTCGCACGTGTTCCTTTGCCGATAAGCAAAAGGAACCGAAAGAGACCAAAACTAGAACTTGGGTCCAAAGGTGGCAGAAAGTGACAGAAGGGGAGAAGGTGGTGGGAAAGCCTTCCTTTGAATCCTAGGCGTGACATTCAAGGAGTTTTAGTGGTCTGAGACGAGTTTCGCACGTCTTCCTTTGCCAATAAGCAAAAAGGGACCAAAAGAGACCAAAATTGGAACTTGGGTCCAAAGGCGCCAGAAAGTGCCATAAATGGAAAAGGTGGTGAGAACGCCTTCCTTTTTGTCTTCGGAGTGATATTCAAGGAGTTTCAGTGGCCTGAGACGAGTTTCGCACGACTTCGATTGCTGGTAAGCAAAAATGGACCACAAGAGACCAAAACTAGAACTTGGGTCGAAAGATGCCAGAAAGTGACAGAAGGGGAGAAGGTGGTGAGAAATCCTTCCTTTGAGTTCTAGGAGTGATATTCAAGGAGTTTCAGTGGCTTGAGACGAGTTTTGCACGTCTTCCTTTGCCTGTAAGCAAAAGGGAACCAAAAGACACCAAAACTGGAACTTGGGTCCAAAGGCACCAGAAAGTGCCAGAACGTGAGAAGGTGGTGGGAAATCCTTCCTTTGAGTCCTAGGAGTGATATTTTATGTGTTTTAGTGGCCTGACACGAGTTTCGCAAGTCTCCCTTTGCCAGTAAGCAAAAAGGAACCAAAAGAGAACAAAACTGGAATTTGGGTCCAAAGGCACCAGAAAGTGCCAGAACGTGAGAAGGTGATGGGAAAGGCTTCCTTTGAGTCCTAGGCGTGATATTCAAGGAGTTTTAGTGGCCTGAGACGAGTTTCGCACGTCTTCCTTTGTCGGTAAGCAAAAGGGAACCAAAAGTGACCAAAACTAGAACTTGGGTCCAAAGGTGCCAGAAAGTGACAGAAGGGGAGAAGGTGGTGAGAAATCCAACCTTTGAGTTCTAGGATTGATATTCAAGGAGTTTTAGTGGCTTGAGACGAGTTTCGCACGTCTTCCTTTGCCGATAAGCAAAAGGGAACCAAAAGAGACGAAAACTGCAACTTGGGTCCAAAGGCACCAGAAAGTGCCAGAACGTGAGAAGGTGGTGGGAAAGCCTTCCTTTGAGTCCTAGGCGTGATATTTAAAGTGTTTTAGTGGCCTGAGACGAGTTTCGCAAGTCTCCCTTTGCCAGTAAGCAAAAAGGGACCAATAGAGACCAAAACTCAAACTTGGGTCCAAAGGTGCCAGAAAGTGCCAGAAGGGGAGAAGGTGGTGAGAAATCCATCCTTTGAGTGCTAGGAGTGATATTCAAGGAGTTTCAGTGGCTTGAGACGAGTTTCGCACGTCTTCCTTTGCCGGTAAGCAAAAGGGAACCAAAAGAGACCAAAACTAGAACTTGGGTCCAAAGGCACCAGAAAGTGCCAGAACGTGAGAAGGTGGTGGGAAAGCCTTCCTTTGAGTCCTAGGCGTGATATTCAAGGAGTTTCAGTGGCTTGAGACGAGTTTCGCACATCTTCCTTTGCCGGTAAGCAAAAGGGAACCAAAAGTGACCAAAACTGGAACTTGGGTCCAAAGGCACCAGAAAGTGCCAGAACGTGAGAAGGTGGTGGGAAAGCCTTCCTTTGAGTCCTAGGCGTGATATTCAAGGAGTTTTAGTGGCCTGAGACGAGTTTCGCAAGTCTCCCTTTGCCAGTAAGCAAAAAGGGACCAAAAGAGACCAAAACTGGAACTTGGGTCCAAAGGCTCCAGAAAGTGCCAGAAGGGGAGAAGGTGGTGAGAAAGCCTTCCTTTGAGTCCGAGGAGTGATATTCAAGGAGTTTCAGTGGCCTGAGACGAGTTTCGCACGTCTTCCTTTGCCGGTAAGCAAAAGGGAACCAAAAGAGACGAAAACTGGAACTTGGGTCCAAAGGCACCAGAAAGTGCCAGAACGTAAGAAGGTGGTGGGAAAGCCCTCCTTTGAGTCCTAGGCGTGATATTTAAAGTGTTTTAGTGGCCTGAGACGAGTTTCGCAAGTCTCCCTTTGCCAGTAAGCAAAAAGGGACCAAAAGAGACCAAAACTCGAACTTGGGTCCAAAGGCGCCAGAAAGTGCCAGAAGGGGAGAAGGTGGTGAGAAATCCATCCTTTGAGTGCTAGGAATGATATTCAAGTAGTTTCAGTGGCTTGAGACGAGTTTCGCACGTGTTCCTTTGCCGATAAGCAAAAGGGAACCAAAAGAGACCAAAACTAGAACTTGGGTCCAAAGGTGGCAGAAAGTGACAGAAGGGGAGAAGGTGGTGGGAAAGCCTTCCTTTGAGTCCTAGGCGTGATATTCAAGGAGTTTTAGTGGTCTAAGACGAGTTTCGCACGTCTTCCTTTGCCAGTAAGCAAAAAGGGACCAAAAGAGACCAAAATTGGAACTTGGGTCCAAAGGCGCCAGAAAGTGCCAGAAACGGAAAAGGTGGTGAGAAAGCCTTCGTTTTTGTCTTCGGAGTGATATTCAAGGAGTTTCAGTGGCCTGAGACGAGTTTCACGCGACTTCGTTTGCTCGTAAGCAAAAACGGACCAAAAGAGACTAAAACTAGAACTTGGGTCCAAAGATGCCAGAAAGTGACAGAAAGGGAGAAGGTGGTGAGAAATCCTTCCTTTGAGTTCTAGGAGTGATATTCAAGGAGTTTAGTGGCTTGAGACGAGTTTTGCACGTCTTCCTTTGCCGGTAAGCAAAAGGGAACCAAAAGAGACCAAAACTAGAACTTGGGTCGAAAGGCACCAGAAAGTGCAAGAACGTGAGAAGGTGGTGGGAAAGCCTTCCTTTGAGTCCTAGGAGTGATATTCAAGGAGTTTTAGTGGCTTGAGACGTGTTTCGCACGTCTTCCTTTGCCGGTAAGCAAAAGGGAACCAAAAGAGACCAAAATTGGAATTTGGGTCCAAAGGCACCAGAAAGTGCCAGAACGTGAGAAGGTGGTGGGAAAGCCTTCCTTTGAGTCCTAGGCGTGATATTCAAGGAGTTTTAGTGGCCTGAGACAAGTTTCGCACGTCTTCCTTTGCCGGTAAGCAAAAGGGAAGCAAAAGAGACCAAAACTAGAACTTGGGTCCAAAGGTGCCAGAAAGTGACAGAAGGGGAGAAGGTGGTGAGAAGTCCAACCTTTGAGTTCTAGGAGTGATATTCAAGGATTTTAGTGGCTTGAGACGAGTTTCGCACGTCTTCCTTTGCCGGTAAGCAAAAGGGAACCAAAAGAGACGAAAACTGGAACTTGGGTCCAAAGGCACCAGAAAGTGCCAGAACGTGAGAAGGTGGTGGGAAAGCCTTCCTTTGAGTCCCAGGCGTGATATTCAAGGAGTTTTAGTGGCCTGAGACGAGTTTCGCACGTCTTCCTTTGCCAGTAAGCAAAAAGGGACCAAAAGAGACCAAAATTGGAACTTGGGTCCAAAGGCGCCAGAAAGTGCCATAAACGGAAAAGGTGGTGAGAAAGCCATCCTTTTTGCCTTCGGAGTGATATTCAAGGAGTTTCAGTGGCTTGAGACGAGTTTCGCACGTCTTCCTTTGCTGATAAGCAAAAGGGAACCAAAAGAGACCAAAACTGGAACTTGGGTCCAAAGGCACCAGAAAGTGCCAGAACGTGAGAATGTGGTGGGAAAGCCTTCCGTTGAGTCCTAGGCGTGATATTCAAAGTGTTTTAGTGGCCTGAGACGAGTTTCGCAAGTCTCCCTTTGCCAGTAGGCAAAAAGGGACCAAAAGAGACCAAAACTGGAACTTGGGTCCAAAGGCGCCAGAAAGTGCCATAAATGGAAAAGGTGGTGAAAAAGCCTTCCTTTTTGTCTTCGGAGTGATATTCAAGGAGTTTCAGTGGCCTAAGACGAGTTTCGCACGACTTCGTTTGCTGGTAAGCAAAAAGGGACCAAAAGAGACCAAAACTAGAACATGGGTCCAAAGGTGCCAGAAAGTGACAGAAGGGGAGAAGGTGGTGAGAAATCCATCCTTTGAGTTCTAGGAGTGATATTCAAGGAGTTTTAGTGGCTTGAGACGAGTTTCGCACGTCTTCCTTTGCCAGTAAGCTTAAAGGGACCAAAAGAGACCAAAACTAGAACTTCGGTCCAAAGGCACCAGAAAGTGCCAGAACGTGAGAAGGTGGTAGGAAAGCCTTCCGTTGAGTCCTAGGTGTGATATTCAAAGTGTTTTAGTGGCCTGAGACGAGTTTCGCAAGTCTCCCTTTGCCAGTAAGCAAAAAGGGACCAAAAGAGACCAAAACTCGAGCTTGGTTCCAAAGGCGCCAGAAAGTGCCAGAAGGGGAGAAGGTGGTGAGAAAGCCTTCCTTTTTGTCTTTGGAGTGATATTCAAGGAGTTTCAGTGGCCTGAGACGAGTTTCGCACGACTTCGTGTGCTGGTAAGCAAAAAGGCAAAAGAGACCAAAACTAGAACTTGGGTCCAAAGGCACCAGAAAGTGCCAGAACGTGAGAAGGTGGTGGGAAAGCCTTCCTTTGAGTCCTAGGTGTGATAGTCAAGGAGTTTTGGTGGTCTGAGACGAGTTTCGCACGTCTTCCTTTGCCACTAAGCAAAAAGGGTCCAAAAGGGACCAAAACTAGAACTTGGGTCCAAAGGCACCAGAAAGTGCCAGAACGTGAGAAGGTGGTGGGAAAGCCTTCCGTTGAGTCCTAGGCGTGATATTCAAAGTGTTTTAGTGGCCCGAGACGAGTTTCGCAAGTCTTCCTTTGCCAGTAAGCAAAAAGGGACCAAAAGAGACCAAAACTCGAACTTGGGTCCAAAGGCGCCAGAAAGTGCCAGAAGGGGAGAAGGTGGTGAGAAATCCATCCTTTGAGAATATTCAAGGAGTTTCAGTGGCGTGAGAGGAGTTTCGCACGTCTTCCTTTGCCGGTAAGCAAAAGGGAACCAAAAGAGACCAAAACTGGAACTTGGGTCCAAAGGCGCCAGAAAGAGCCAGAAGGGGAGAAGGTGGTGAGAAATCCATCCTTTGAGTGCTAGGAGTGATATTCAAGGAGTTTCAGTGGCTTGAGACGAGTTTCGCACGTTTTCCTTTGCCGGTAAGCGAAAGGGAACCAAAAGAGACCAAAACTAGAACTTGGGTCCAAAGGTGGCAGAAAGTGACAGAAGGGGAGAAGGTGGTGAGAAATCCTTCCTTTGAGTTCTAGGAGTGATATTCAAGGAGTTTCAGTGGCTTGAGACGAGTTTTGCACGTCTTCCTTTGCCGGTAAGCAAAAGGGAACCAAAAGAGACCAAAACTGGAACTTGGGTCCAAAGGCACCAGAAAGTGCCAGAACGTGAGAAGGTGGTGGGAAAGCCTTCCTTTGAGTCCTAGGCGTGATATTATAGGAGTTTTAGTGGCCTGAGACGAGTTTCGCACGTCTTCCTTTGTCGGTAAGCAAAAGGGAACCAAAAGAGACCAAAACTAGAACTTGGGTCCAAAGGTTCCAGAAAGTGAAAGAAGGGGAGAAGGTGGTGAGAAATCCAACCTTTGAGTTCTAGGAGTGATATTCAAGGAGTTTTAGTGGCTTGAGACGAGTTTCGCACGTCTTCCTTTGCCGGTAAGCAAAAGGGAACCAAAAGAGACCAAAACTGGAACTTGGGTCCAAAGGCACCAGAAAGTGCCAGAAAGTGAGAAGGTGGTGGGAAAGCCTTCCTTTGAGTCCTAGGCGTGATATTCAAGGAATTTTAGTGGTCTGAGACGAGTTTCGTACGTCTTCCTTTGCCGGTAAGCAAAAGGGAACCAAAAGAGACCAAAACTGGAATTTGGGTCCAAAGGCACCAGAAAGTGCCAGAACGTGAGAAGGTGGTGGGAAAGCCTTCCTTTGAGTCCTAGGCGTGATATTATAGGAGTTTTAGTGGCCTGAGACGAGTTTCGCACGTCTTCCTTTGTCGGTAAGCAAAAGGGAACCAAAAGAGACCAAAACTAGAACTTGGGTCCAAAGGTGCCAGAAAGTGCCAGAACGTGAGAAGGTGGTGGGAAAGCCTTCCGTTGAGTCCTAGGCGTGATATTCAAAGTGTTTTAGTGGCCTGAGACGAGTTTCGCAAGTCTCCCTTTTCCAGTAAGCAAAAAGGGACCAAAAGAGACCAAAACTCAAACTTGGTTCCAAAGGCGCCAGAAAGTGCCAGAAGGGGAGAAGGTGGTGGGAAAGCCTTCCTTTGAGTCCTAGGTGTGATATTCAAGGAGTTTTAGTGGTCTGAGACGAGTTTCGTACGTCTTCCTTTGCCAGTAAGCAAAAAGGGACCAAAAGAGACCAAAATTGGAACTTGGGTCCAAAGGCGCCAGAAAGTGCCATAAACGGAAAAGTTGGGGAGAAAGCCTTCCTTTTTGTCTTAAGAGTGATATTCAAGGAGTTTCAGTGGCCTGAGACGAGTTTCGCACGTCTTCCTTTGCCGGTAAGCAAAAGGGAACCAAAAGAGACCAAAACTAGAACTTGGGTCCAAATATGCCAGAAAGTGACAGAAGGGGAGAAGGTGGTGAGAAATCCTTCCTTTGAGTTCTAGGAGTGATATTCAAGGAGTTTCAGTGGCTTGAGACGAGTTTTGCACGTCTTCCTTCGCCAGTAAGCAAAAGGGAACCAAAAGAGACGAAAACTGGAACTTGGGTCCACAGGCACCAGAAAGTGCCAGAACGTGAGAAGGTGGTAGGAAAGCCTTCCGTTGAGTCCTAGGCGTGATATTCAAAGTGTTTTAGTGGCCTGAGACGAGTTTCGCAAGTCTCCCTTTTCCAGTAAGCAAAAAGGGACCAAAAGAGACCAAAACTCAAACTTGGTTCCAAAGGCGCCAGAAAGTGCCAGAAGGGGAGAAGGTGGTGGGAAAGCCTTCCTTTGAGTCCTAGGCGTGATATTCAAGGAGTTTTAGTGGTCTGAGACGAGTTTCGTACGTCTTCCTTTGCCAGTAAGCAAAAAGGGACCAAAAGAGACCAAAATTGGAACTTGGGTCCAAAGGCGCCAGAAAGTGCCATAAACGGAAAAGTTGGGGAGAAAGCCTTCCTTTTTGTCTTAAGAGTGATATTCAAGGAGTTTCAGTGGCCTGAGACGAGTTTCGCATGACTTCGTTTGCTGGCATGCAAGAAGGGACCAAAAGAGACCAAAACTAGAAATTGGGTCCAATGATGCCAGAAAGTGACAGAAGGGGAGAAGGTGGTGAGAAATCCTTCCTTTGAGTTCTAGGAGTGATATTCAAGGAGTTTCAGTGGCTTGAGACGAGTTTTGCACGTCTTCCTTCGCCAGTAAGCAAAAGGGAACCAAAAGAGACGAAAACTGGAACTTGGGTCCAAAGGCACCAAAAAGTGCCAAAACGTGAGAAGGTGGTGGGAAAGCCTTCCGTTGAGTCCTAGGCGTGATATTCAAAGTGTTTTAGTGGCCTGAGACAAGTTTCGCAAGTCTCCCTTTGCCAGCAAGCAAAAAGGGACCAAAAGAGACCAAAACTAGAACTTGGGTCCAATGATGCCAGAAAGTGACAGAAGGGGAGAAGGTGGTGAGAAATCCTTCCTTTGAGTTCTAGGCATGATATTCAAGGAGTTTTAGTGGCCTGAGACGAGTTTCGCATGTCTTCCTTTGCCAGTAAGCAAAAAGGGACCAAAAGAGACCAAAATTGGAACTTGGGTCCAAAGGCACCAGAAAGTGCCATAAACGGAAAAGGTGGTGACAAAGCCTTCCTTTTTGTCTTCGGAGTGATATTCAAGGAGTTTTAGTGGCCTGAGACGAGTTTCGCACGACTTCGTTTGCTGGTAAGCAAAAAGGGACCAAAAGAGACCAAAACTAGAACTTGCGTCCAAAGGCACCAGAAGGTGCCAGAACGTGAGAAGGTTGTAGGAAAACCTTCCGTTGAGTCCTAGGTGTGATATTCAAAGTGTTTTAGTGGCCTGAGACGAGTTTCGCAAGTCTCCCTTTGCCAGTAAGCAAAAAGGGACCAAAAGAGACCAAAATTCGAACTTGGGTCCAAAGGCGCCAGAAAGTGCCAGAACGTGAGAAGGTGGTGGGAAAGCCTTCCTTTGAGTCCTAGGCGTGATATTCAAGGAGTTTCAGTGGCTTGAGACGAGTTTCGCACGTCTTCCTTTGCCTGTAAGCAAAAGGGAACCAAAAGAGACCAAAACTGGAACTTGGGTCCAAAGGCACCAGAAAGTGCCAGAACGTGAGAAGGTGGTGGGAAAGCCTTCCTTTGAGTCCTAGGCGTGATATTCAAAGTGTTTTAGTGGCCTGAGACGAGTTTCGCAAGTCTCCCTTTGCCAGTAAGCAAAAAGGGACCAAAAGAGACCAAAACTCGAACTTGGGTCCAAAGGTGCCAGAATGTGACAGAAGGGGAGAAGGTGGTGAGAAATCCAACCTTTGAGTTCTAGGAGTGATATTCAAGGAGTTTTAGTGGCTTGAGATGAGTTTCGCACGTCTTCCTTTGCCGGTAAGCAAAAGCGAACCAAAAGAGACCAAAACTGGAACTTGGGTCCAAAGGCACCAGAAAGTGCCAGAACGTGAGAAGGTGGTGGGAAAGCCTTCCTTTGAGTCCTAGGCGTGATATTTAAAGTGTTTTAGTGGCCTGAGACGAGTTTCGCAAGTCTCCCTTTGCCAGTAAGCAAAAAGGGACTAAAAGAGACCAAAACTCGAACTTGGGTCCAAAGGCGCCAGAAAGTGCCAGAAGGGGAGAAGGTGGTGAGAAATCCATCCTTTGAGTGCTAGGAATGATATTCAAGGAGTTTCAGTGGCTTGAGACGAGTTTCGCACGTGTTCCTTTGTCGGTAAGCAAAAGGGAACCAAAAGAGACCAAAACTAGAACTTGGGTCCAAAGGTGGCAGAAAGTGACAGAAGGGGAGAAGGTGGTGGGAAAGCCTTCCTTTGAATCCTAGGCGTGATATTCAAGGAGTTTTAGTGGTCTGAGACGAGCTTCGCATGTCTTCCTTTGCCAGTAAGCAAAAAGGGACCAAAAGAGACCAAAACTCGAACTTGGGTCCAAAGGCGCCAGAAAGTGCCATAAACGGAAAAGGTAGTGAGAACGCCTTCCTTTCAGTCTTCGGAGTGATATTCAAGGAGTTTCAGTGGCCTGAGACGAGTTTCGCCCGACTTCGTTTGCTAGTAAGCAAAAAGGGACCAAAAGAGACCAAAACTAGTACTTGGGTCGAAAGATGCCAGAAAGTGACAGAAGGGGAGAAGGTGGTGAGAAATCCATCCTTTGAGTTCTAGGAGTGATATTCAAGGAGTTTTAGTGGCTTGAGACGAGTTTCGCAAGTGTCCCTTTTCCAGTAAGCAAAAAGGGACCAAAAGAGACCAAAACTCGAACTTGGGTCCAAAGGCGCCAGAAAGTGCCAGAACGGGAGAAGGTGGTGAGAAATCCATCCTTTGAGTGCTAGGAATGATATTCAAGGAGTTTCAGTGGGTTGAGACGAGTTTCGCACGTGTTCCTTTGCCGGTAAGCAAAAGGGAACCAAAAGAGACCAAAACTAGAACTTGGGTCCAAAGGTGGCAGAAAGTGACAGATGGGGAGAAGGTGGTGGGAAAACCTTCCTTTGAGGCCTAAGCGTGATATTCAAGGAGTTTTAGTGGTCTGAGACGAGTTTCGCACGTCTTCCTTTGCCAGTAAGCAAAAAGGGACCAAAAGAGACCAAAATTGGAACTTGGGTCGAAAGATGCCAGAAAGTGACAGAAGGGGAGAAGGTGGTGAGAAATGCATCCTTTGAGTTCTAGGAGTGATATTCAAGGAGTTTTAGTGGCTTGAGACGAGATTCGCAAGTGTCCCTTTGCCAGTAAGCAAAAAGGACCAAAAGAGACCAAAACTCGAACTTGGGTCCAAAGGCGCCAGAAAGTACCAGAACGGGAGAAGGTGATGAGAAATCCATCCTTTGAGTTCTAGGAGTGATATTCAAGGAGTTTTAGTGGTCTGAGACGAGTTTCGCACGTCTTCCTTTGCCAGTAAGCAAAAAGGGACCAGAAGAGACCAAAATTGGAACTTGGGTCGAAAGATGCCAGAAAGTGACAGAAGGGGAGAAGGTGGTGAGAAATGCATCCTTTGAGTTCTAGGAGTGATATTCAAGGAGTTTCAGTGGCCTGAGACGAGTTTCGCCCGACTTCGTTTGCTGGTAAGCAAAAAGGGACCAAAAGAGACCAAAACTAGTACTTGGGTCGAAAGATGCCAGAAAGTGACAGAAGGGGAGAAGGTGGTGAGAAATCCATCCTTTGAGTTCTAGGAGTGATATTCAAGGAGTTTTAGTGGCTTGAGACGAGTTTCGCAAGTGTCCCTTTTCCAGTAAGCAAAAAGGGACCAAAAGAGACCAAAACTCGAACTTGGGTCCAAAGGCGCCAGAAAGTGCCAGAACGGGAGAAGGTGGTGAGAAATCCATCCTTTGAGTGCTAGGAATGATATTCAAGGAGTTTCAGTGGGTTGAGACGAGTTTCGCACGTGTTCCTTTGCCGGTAAGCAAAAGGGAACCAAAAGAGACCAAAACTAGAACTTGGGTCCAAAGGTGGCAGAAAGTGACAGATGGGGAGAAGGTGGTGGGAAAACCTTCCTTTGAGGCCTAAGCGTGATATTCAAGGAGTTTTAGTGGTCTGAGACGAGTTTCGCACGTCTTCCTTTGCCAGTAAGCAAAAAGGGACCAAAAGAGACCAAAATTGGAACTTGGGTCCAAAGGCGCCAGAAAGTGCCACAAACGGAAAAGGTGGTGAGCAAGCCTTCCTTTTTTTCTTCGGAGTGATATTCAAGGAGTTTCAGTGGCCTGAGACGAATTTCGCACGACTTCGTTTGCTGGTAAGCAAAAAGGGACCACAAGAGACCAAAACTAGAACTTGGGTCGAAAGATGCCAGAAAGTGACAGAAGGGGAGAAGGTGGTGAGAAATCCTTCCTTTGAGTTCTAGGAGTGATATTCAAGGAGTTTCAGTGGCTTGAGACTAGTTTTGCACGTCTTCCTTTGCCTGTAAGCAAAAGGGAACCAAAAGAGACCAAAACTGGAACTTGGGTCCAAAGGCACCAGAAAGTGCCAGAACGTGAGAAGGTGGTGGGAAAGCCTTCCTTTGAGTCCTACGAGTGATATTCAAGGAGTTTCAGTGGCTTGAGACGAGTTTCGCACGTCTTCCTTTAGCAGTAAGCAAAAAGGGACCAAAAGAGACCAAAATTGGAACTTCGGTCCAAAGGCGCCAGAAAGTGCCATAAACGGAAAAGGTGGTGAGAAAGCCTTCCTTTTGTCTTCAGAGTGATATTCAAGGAGTTTCAGTGGCCTGAGATGAGTTTCGCACGACTTCGTTTGCTGGTAAGCAAAAAGGGACCAAAACTAGAACTTGGGTCCAAAGATGCCAGAAAGTGACAGAAGGGGAGAAGGTGGTGAGAAATCCTTCCTTTGAGTTCTAGCAGTGATATTCAAGGAGTTTCAGTGGCTTAAGACGAGTTTTGCACGTCTTTCTTTGCCGGTAAGCAAAAGGGAACCAAAAGAGTCCAAAACTAGAACTTGGGTCCAAAGGCACCAGAAAGTGCCAGAACGTGAGAAGGTGGTGGGAAAGCCTTCCTTTGAGTCCTAGGAGTGATATTCAAGGAGTTTTAGTGGCTTGAGACGAGTTTCGCACGTCTTCCTTTGCCAGTAAGCAAAAAGGGACCAAAAGAGACCAAAATTGGAACTTGGGTCGAAAGATGCCAGAAAGTGACAGAAGGGGAGAAGGTGGTGACAAATCCTTCCTTTGAGTTCTAGGAGTGATATTCAAGGAGTTTCAGTGGCTTGAGACGAGTTTTGCACGTCTTCCTTTGCCGGTAAGCAAAAGGGAACCAAAAGAGACCAAAACTAGAACTTGGGTCCAAAGGCGCCAGAAAGTGCCAGAACGTGAGAAGGTGGTGGGAAAGCCTTCCTTTGAGTCCTAGGAGTGATATTCATTGAGTTTTAGTGGCTTGAGACGAGTTTCGCACGTCTTCCTTTGCCGGTAAGCAAAAGGGAACCAGAAGAGACCAAAACTGGAAAATGGGTCCAAAGGCACCAGAAAGTGCCAGAACGTGAGAAGGTGGTGGGAAAGCCTTCCTTTGAGTCCTAGGCGTGATATTCAAGGAGTTTTAGTGGCCTGAGACGAGTTTCGCACGTCTTCCTTTGTCGGTAAGCAAAAAGGAACCAAAAGAGACCAAAACTAGAACTTGGGTCCATAGGTGCCAGAAAGTGACAGAAGGGGAGAAGGTGGTGAGAAATCCAACCTTTGAGTTCTAGGAATGATATTCAAGGAGTTTCAGTGGCCTGAGATGAGTTTCGCACGACTTCGTTTGCTGGTAAGCAAAAAGGGACCAAAACTAAAACTTGGGTCCAAAGATGCCAGAAAGTGACAGAAGGGGAGAAGGTGGTGAGAAATCCTTCCTTTGAGTTCTAGGAGTGATATTCAAGGAGTTTCAGTGGCTTAAGACGAGTTTTGCACGTCTCTCTTTGCCGGTAAGCAAAAGGGAACCAAAAGAGTCCAAAACTAGAACTTGGGTCCAAAGGCACCAGAAAGTGCCAGAACGTGAGAAGGTGGTGGGAAAGCCTTCCTTTGAGTCCTAGGAGTGATATTCAAGGAGTTTTAGTGGCTTGAGACGAGTTTCGCACGTCTTCCTTTGCCAGTAAGCAAAAAGGGACCAAAAGAGACCAAAATTGGAACTTGGGTCGAAAGATGCCAGAAAGTGACAGAAGGGGAGAAGGTGGTGACAAATCCTTCCTTTGAGTTCTAGGCGTGATATTCAAGGAGTTTTAGTGGCCTGAGACGAGTTTCGCAAGTCTCCCTTTGCCAGTAAGCAAAAAGGGACCAAAAGAGACCAAAACTCGAACTTGGGTCCAAAGGCGCCAGAAAGTGCTAGAAGGGGAGAAGGTGGTGAGAAGTCCATCCTTTGAGTGCTAGGAATGATATTTAAGGAGTTTCAGTGGCTTGAGACGAGTTTTGCACGTGTTCCTTTGCCGGTAAGCAAAAGGGAACCAAAAGAGACCAAAACTAGAACTTGGGTCCAAAGGTGGCAGAAAGTGACAGAAGGGAAGAAGGTGATGGGAAAGCCTTCCTTTGAGTCCTAGGCGTGATATTGAAGGAGTTTTAGTGGCCTGAGACGAGTTTCGCACGTCTTCCTTTGCTAGTAAGCAAAAAGGGACCAAAAGAGACCAAAATTGGAACTTGGGTCCAAAGGCACCAGAAAGTGCCAGAACGTGAGAAGGTGGTGGGAAAGCCTTCCTTTGAGTCCTAGGCGTGATATTTAAGGAGTTTTAGTGGTCTGAGACGAGTTTCGCACGTCTTCCTTTGCCAGTAAGCAAAAGGGAACCAAAAGAGGCCAAAACAGGAACTTGGGTCCAAAGGCACCAGAAAGTTCCTGAACGTGAGAAGGTGGTGGCAAAGCCTTCCTTTGAGTCCTAGGCGTGATATTCAAGGAGTTTCAGTGGCTTGAGACGAGTTTCGCACGACTTCCTTTGCCGGTAAGCAAAAGGGAACCAAAAGAGACGAAAACTGGAACTTGGGTCCAAAGGCACCAGGAACTGCCAGAACGTGAGAAGGTGGTGGGAAAGCCTTCCTTTGAGTCCTAGGCGTGATATTCAAAGAGTTTTAGTGGCCTGAGACGAGTTTCGCAAGTCTCCCTTTGCCAGTAAGCAAAAAGGGACCAAAAGAGACCAAAACTCGAACTTGGGTCCAAAGGCGCCAGAAAGTGCTAGAAGGGGAGAAGGTGGTGAGAAGTCCATCCTTTGAGTGCTAGGAATGATATTTAAGGAGTTTCAGTGGCTTGAGACGAGTTTCGCACGTGTTCCTTTGCTGGTAAGCAAAAGGGAACCAAAAGAGACCAAAACTAGAACTTGGGTCCAAAGGTGGCAGAAAGTGACAGAAGGGAAGAAGGTGATGGGAAAGCCTTCCTTTGAGTCCTAGGCGTGATATTGAAGGAGTTTTAGTGGCCTGAGACGAGTTTCGCACGTCTTCCTTTGCCAGTAAGCAAAAAGGGACCAAAAGAGACCAAAATTGGAACTTGGGTCCAAAGGCACCAGAAAGTGCCAGAACGTGAGAAGGTGGTGGGAAAGCCTTCCTTTGAGTCCTAGGCGTGATATTCAAGGAGTTTTAGTGGCCTGAGACGAGTTTCGCACGTCTTCCTTTGTCGGTAAGCAAAAGGGAACCAAAAGAGACCAAAACTAGAACTTGGGTCCAAAGGTGCCAGAAAGTGACAGAAGGGGAGAAGGTGGTGAGAAATCCAACCTTTGAGTTCTAGGAGTGATATTCAAGGAGTTTTAGTGGCTTGAGACGAGTTTCGCACGTCTTCCTTTGCCGGTAAGCAATAGGGAACCAAAAGAGACCAAAACTGGAACTTGGGTCCAAAGGCACCAGAAAGTGCCAGAACGTGAGAAGGTGGTGGGAAAGCCTTCCTTTGTGTCCTAGGCGTGATATTTAAAGTGTTTTAGTGGCCTGAGACGAGTTTCGCAAGTCTCCCTTTGCCAGTAAGCAAAAAGGGACCAAAAGAGACCAAAACTCGAACTTGGGTCCAAAGGCGCCAGAAAGTGCCAGAAGGGGAGAAGGTGGTGAGAAATCCATCCTTTGAGTGCTAGGAATGATATTCAAGGAGTTTCAGTGGCTTGAGACGAGTTTCGCACGCGTTCCTTTGCCGGTAAGGAAAAGGGAACCAAAAGAGACCAAAACTGGAACTTGGGTCCAAAGGCACCAGAAAGTGCCAGAACGTGAGAAGGTGGTGGGAAAGCCTTCCGTTGAGTCCTAGGCGTGATATTCAAAGTGTTTTAGTGGCCTGAGACGAGTTTCGCAAGTCTCCCTTTGCCAGTAAGCAAAAAGGGACCAAAAGAGACCAAAACTCGAGCTTGGGTCCAAAGGCGCCAGAAAGTGCCAGAAGGAGAGAAGGTGGTGAGAAATCCATCCTTTGAGTGCTAGGAATGATATTCAAGGAGTTTCAGTGGCTTGAGACGAGTTTCGCACGTGTTCCTTTGCCGGTAAGCAAAAGGGAACCAAAAGAGACCAAAACTCGAACTTGGGTCCAAAGGCGCCAGAAAGTGCCAGAAGGGGAGAAGGTGGTGAGAAATCCATCCTTTGAGTGCTAGGAATGATATTCAAGGAGTTTCAGTGGCTTAAGACGAGTTTCGCACGTGTTCCTTTGCCGGTAAGCAAAAGGGAACCAAAAGAGACCAAAACTAGAACTTGGGTCCAAAGGTGGCAGAAAGTGACAGAAGGGGAGAAGGTGGTGGGAAAGCCTTCCTTTGAATCCTAGGCGTGATATTCAAGGAGTTTTAGTGGTCTGAGACGAGTTTCGCACGTCTTCCTTTGCCAGTAAGCAAAAAGGGACCAAAAGAGACCAAAATTGGAACTTGGGTCGAAAGATGCCAGAAAGTGACAGAAGGGGAGAAGGTGGTGAGAAATCCTTCCTTTGAGTTCTAGGAGTGATATTCAAGGAGTTTCAGTGGCATGAGACGAGTTTCGGACGTGTTCCTTTGCCGGTAAGCAAAAGGGAACCAAAAGAGACCAAAACTGGAACTTAGGTCCAAAGGCACCAGAAAGTGCCAGAACGTGAGAAGGTGCTGGGAAAGCCTTCCTTTGAGTCCTACGAGTGATATTCAAGGAGTTTCAGTGGCTTGAGACGAGTTTCGCACGTCTTCCTTTGCTAGTAAGCAAAAAGGGACCAAAAGAGACCAAAATTAGAACTTGGGTCCAAAGGCCCCAGAAAGTGCTATAAACGGAAAAGTTGGTGAGAAAGCCTTCCTTTTTGTCTTCGGAGTGATATTCAAGTAGTTTTAGTGGCCTGAGACGAGTTTCGCACGACTTCGTTTGCTGGTAAGCAAAAAGGGACCAAAAGAGACCAAAACTAGAACTTGGGTCGAAAGGCACCAGAAAGTGCGAGAACGTGAGAAGGTGGTGCGAAAGCCTTCCTTTGAGTCCTAGACGTGATATTTAAGGAGTTTTAGTGGTCTGAGACGAGTTTCGCACGTCTTCCTTTGCCAGTAAGCAAAAGGGAACCAAAAGAGGCCAAAACAGGAACTTGGGTCCAAAGGCACCAGAAAGTGCCAGAACGTGAGAAGGTGGTGGGAAAGCCTTCCTTTGAGTCCTAGGCGTGATATTGAAGGAGTTTTAGTGGCCTGAGACGAGTTTCGCACGTGTTGCTTTGCCGGTAAGCAAAAGGGAACCAAAAGAGGCCAAAACTGGAACTTGGGTCCAAAGGCACCAGAAAGTGCCAGAACGTGAGAAGGTGGTGGGAAAGCCTTCCTTTGAGTCCTAGGCGTGAAATTCAAGGAGTTTCAGTGGCTTGAGACGAGTTTCGCACGACTTCCTTTGCCGGTAAGCAAAAGGGAACCAAAAGAGACGAAAACTGGAACTTGGGTCCAAAGGCACCAGGAACTGCCAGAACGTGAGAAGGTGGTGGGAAAGCCTTCCTTTGAGTCCTAGGCGTGATATTCAAAGAGTTTTAGTGGCCTGAGACGAGTTTCGCAAGTCTCCCTATGCCAGTAAGCAAAAAGGGACCAAAAGAGACCAAAACTCGAACTTGGGTCCAAAGGCGCCAGAAAGTGCTAGAAGGGGAGAAGGTGGTGAGAAGTCCATCCTTTGAGTGCTAGGAATGATATTTAAGGAGTTTCAGTGGCTTGAGACGAGTTTCGCACGTGTTCCTTTGCCGGTAAGCAAAAGGGAACCAAAAGAGACCAAAACTAGAACTTGGGTCCAAAGGTGGCAGAAAGTGACAGAAGGGAAGAAGGTGATGGGAAAGCCTTCCTTTGAGTCCTAGGCATGATATTGAAGGAGTTTTAGTGGCCTGAGACGAGTTTCGCACGTCTTCCTTTGCCAGTAAGCAAAAAGGGACCAAAAGAGACCAAAATTGGAACTTGGGTCCAAAGGCGCCAGAAAGTGCCATAAACGGAAAAGGTGGTGAGAAAGCCTTCCTTTTTGTCTTCGGAGTGATATTCAAGGAGTTTCAGTGGCCTGAGACGAGTTTCGCACGTCTTCCTTTGCCGGTAAGCAAAAGGGAACCAAAAGAGACGAAAACTGGAACTTGGGTCCAAAGGCACCAGAAAGTGCCAGAACGTGAGAAGGTCGTGGGAAAGCCTTCCGTTGAGTCCTAGGCGTGATATTCAAAGTGTTTTAGTGGTCTGAGACGAGTTTCGCAAGTCTCCCTTTGCCAGTAAGCAAAAAGGGACCAAAAGAGACCAAAACTCAAACTTGGGTTCAAAGGCGCCAGAAAGTGCCAGAAGGGGAGAAGGTGGTGAGAAATCCATCCTTTGAGTGCTAGGAATGATATTCAAGGAGTTTCAGTGGCTTGAGACGAGTTTCGCACGTGTTGCTTTGCCGGTAAGCAAAAGGGAACCAAAAGAGGCCAAAACTGGAACTTGGGTCCAAAGGCACCAGAAAGTGCCAGAACGTTAGAAGGTGGTGGGAAAGCCTTCCTTTGAGTCCTAGGAGTGATATTCAAGGAGTTTCAGTGGCTTGAGACGAGTTTCGCACGTCTTCCTTTGCTGGTAAGCAAAAGGGAACCAAAAGAGACCAAAACTGGAACTTGGGTCCAAAGGCACCAGAAGGTGCCAGAAAGTGAGAAGGTGGTGGGAAAGCCTTCCTTTGAGTCCTAGGCGTGATATTCAAGGAGTTTTAGTGGTCTGAGACGAGTTTCGCACGTCTTCCTTTGCTAGTAAGCAAAAGGGAACCAAAAGAGGCCAAAACTGGAACTTGGGTCCAAAGGCACCAGAAAATGCCAGAACGTGAGAAGGTGGTGGGAAAGCCTTCCTTTGAGTCCTAGGAGTGATATTCAAGGAGTTTTAGTGGCTTGAGACGAGTTTCGCACGTCTTCCTTTGCCGGTAAGCAAAAGGGAACCAGAAGAGACCAAAACTGGAATTTGGGTCCAAAGGCACCAGAAAGTGCCAGAATGTGAGAAGGTGGTGGGAAAGCCTTCCTTTGAGTCCTAGGCGTGATATTCAAGGAGTTTTAGTGGCCTGAGACGAGTTTCACACGTCTTCCTTTGTCGGTAAGCAAAAGGGAACCGAAAGAGACCAAAATTAGAACTTGGGTCCAAAGGTGGCAGAAAGTGACAGAAGGGAAGAAGGTGATGGGAAAGCCTTCCTTTGAGTCCTAGGCGTGATATTGAAGGAGTTTTAGTGGCCTGAGACGAGTTTCGCACGTCTTCCTTTGCCAGTAAGCAAAAAGGGACCAAAAGAGACCAAAATTGGAACTTGGGTCCAAAGGCACCAGAAAGTGCCAGAACGTGAGAAGGTGGTGGGAAAGCCTTCCTTTGAGTCCTAGGCGTGATATTCAAGGAGTTTTAGTGGCCTGAGACGAGTTTCGCACGTCTTCCTTTGTCGGTAAGCAAAAGGGAACCAAAAGAGACCAAAACTAGAACTTGGGTCCAAAGGTGCCAGAAAGTGACAGAAGGGGAGAAGGTGGTGAGAAATCCAACCTTTGAGTTCTAGGAGTGATATTCAAGGAGTTTTAGTGGCTTGAGACGAGTTTCGCACGTCTTCCTTTGCCGGTAAGCAATAGGGAACCAAAAGAGACCAAAACTAGAACTTGGGTCCAAAGGCACCAGAAAGTGCCAGAACGTGAGAAGGTGGTGGGAAAGCCTTCCTTTGTGTCCTAGGCGTGATATTTAAAGTGTTTTAGTGGCCTGAGACGAGTTTCGCAAGTCTCCCTTTGCCAGTAAGCAAAAAGGGACCAAAAGAGACCAAAACTCGAACTTGGGTCCAAAGGCGCCAGAAAGTGCCAGAAGGGGAGAAGGTGGTGAGAAATCCATCCTTTGAGTGCTAGGAATGATATTCAAGGAGTTTCAGTGGCTTGAGACGAGTTTCGCACGCGTTCCTTTGCCGGTAAGGAAAAGGGAACCAAAAGAGACCAAAACTGGAACTTGGGTCCAAAGGCACCAGAAAGTGCCAGAACGTGAGAAGGTGGTGGGAAAGCCTTCCTTTGAGTCCTAGGCGTGATATTCAAAGTGTTTTAGTGGCCTGAGACGAGTTTCGCAAGTCTCCCTTTGCCAGTAAGCAAAAAGGGACCAAAAGAGACCAAAACTCGAGCTTGGGTCCAAAGGCGCCAGAAAGTGCCAGAAGGGGAGAAGGTGGTGAGAAATCCATCCTTTGAGTGCTAGGAATGATATTCAAGGAGTTTCAGTGGCTTGAGACGAGTTTCGCACGTGTTCCTTTGCCGGTAAGCAAAAGGGAACCAAAAGAGACCAAAACTCGAACTTGGGTCCAAAGGCGCCAGAAAGTGCCAGAAGGGGAGAAGGTGGTGAGAAATCCATCCTTTGAGTGCTAGGAATGATATTCAAGGAGTTTCAGTGGCTTAAGACGAGTTTCGCACGTGTTCCTTTGCCGGTAAGCAAAAGGGAACCAAAAGAGACCAAAACTAGAACTTGGGTCCAAAGGTGGCAGAAAGTGACAGAAGGGGAGAAGGTGGTGGGAAAGCCTTCCTTTGAATCCTAGGCGTGATATTCAAGGAGTTTTAGTGGTCTGAGATGAGTTTCGCACGTCTTCCTTTGCCAGTAAGCAAAAAGGGACCAAAAGAGACCAAAATTGGAACTTGGGTCGAAAGATGCCAGAAAGTGACAGAAGGGGAGAAGGTGGTGAGAAATCCTTCCTTTGAGTTCTAGGAGTGATATTCAAGGAGTTTCAGTGGCATGAGACGAGTTTCGCACGTGTTCCTTTGCCGGTAAGCAAAAGGGAACCAAAAGAGACCAAAACTGGAACTTAGGTCCAAAGGCACCAGAAAGTGCCAGAACGTGAGAAGGTGGTGGGAAAGCCTTCCTTTGAGTCCTACGAGTGATATTCAAGGAGTTTCAGTGGCTTGAGACGAGTTTCGCACGTCTTCCTTTGCTAGTAAGCAAAAAGGGACCAAAAGAGACCAAAATTAGAACTTGGGTCCAAAGGCCCCAGAAAGTGCTATAAACGGAAAAGTTGGTGAGAAAGCCTTCCTTTTTGTCTTCGGAGTGATATTCAAGGAGTTTTAGTGGCCTGAGACGAGTTTCGCACGACTTCGTTTGCTGGTAAGCAAAAAGGGACCAAAAGAGACCAAAACTAGAACTTGGGTCGAAAGGCACCAGAAAGTGCGAGAACGTGAGAAGGTGGTGCGAAAGCCTTCCTTTGAGTCCTAGACGTGATATTTAAGGAGTTTTAGTGGTCTGAGACGAGTTTCGCACGTCTTCCTTTGCCAGTAAGCAAAAGGGAACCAAAAGAGGCCAAAACAGGAACTTGGGTCCAAAGGCACCAGAAAGTGCCAGAACGTGAGAAGGTGGTGGGAAAGCCTTCCTTTGAGTCCTAGGCGTGATATTGAAGGAGTTTTAGTGGCCTGAGACGAGTTTCGCACGTGTTGCTTTGCCGGTAAGCAAAAGGGAACCAAAAGAGGCCAAAACTGGAACTTGGGTCCAAAGGCACCAGAAAGTGCCAGAACGTGAGAAGGTGGTGGGAAAGCCTTCCTTTGAGTCCTAGGCGTGATATTCAAGGAGTTTCAGTGGCTTGAGACGAGTTTCGCACGACTTCCTTTGCCGGTAAGCAAAAGGGAACCAAAAGAGACGAAAACTGGAACTTGGGTCCAAAGGCACCAGGAACTGCCAGAACGTGAGAAGGTGGTGGGAAAGCCTTCCTTTGAGTCCTAGGCGTGATATTCAAAGAGTTTTAGTGGCCTGAGACGAGTTTCGCAAGTCTCCCTATGCCAGTAAGCAAAAAGGGACCAAAAGAGACCAAAACTCGAACTTGGGTCCAAAGGCGCCAGAAAGTGCTAGAAGGGGAGAAGGTGGTGAGAAGTCCATCCTTTGAGTGCTAGGAATGATATTTAAGGAGTTTCAGTGGCTTGAGACGAGTTTCGCACGTGTTCCTTTGCCGGTAAGCAAAAGGGAACCAAAAGAGACCAAAACTAGAACTTGGGTCCAAAGGTGGCAGAAAGTGACAGAAGGGAAGAAGGTGATGGGAAAGCCTTCCTTTGAGTCCTAGGCATGATATTGAAGGAGTTTTAGTGGCCTGAGACGAGTTTCGCACGTCTTCCTTTGCCAGTAAGCAAAAAGGGACCAAAAGAGACCAAAATTGGAACTTGGGTCCAAAGGCGCCAGAAAGTGCCATAAACGGAAAAGGTGGTGAGAAAGCCTTCCTTTTTGTCTTCGGAGTGATATTCAAGGAGTTTCAGTGGCCTGAGACGAGTTTCGGACGACTTCGTTTGACCAAAACTAGAACTTGGGTCCAAAGGCACCAGAAAGTGCCAGAACGTGAGAAGGTCGTGGGAAAGCCTTCCGTTGAGTCCTAGGCGTGATATTCAAAGTGTTTTAGTGGTCTGAGACGAGTTTCGCAAGTCTCCCTTTGCCAGTAAGCAAAAAGGGACCAAAAGAGACCAAAACTCAAACTTGGGTTCAAAGGCGCCAGAAAGTGCCAGAAGGGGAGAAGGTGGTGAGAAATCCATCCTTTGAGTGCTAGGAATGATATTCAAGGAGTTTCAGTGGCTTGAGACGAGTTTCGCACGTGTTGCTTTGCTTAGGTAAGCAAAAGGGAACCAAAAGAGGCCAAAAGCTGGAACTTGGGTCCAAAGGCACCAGAAAGTGCCAGAACGTTAGAAGGTGGTGGGAAAGCCTTCCTTTGAGTCCTAGGAGTGATATTCAAGGAGTTTCAGTGGCTTGAGACGAGTTTCGCACGTCTTCCTTTGCTGGTAAGCAAAAGGGAACCAAAAGAGACCAAAACTGGAACTTGGGTCCAAAGGCACCAGAAGGTGCCAGAAAGTGAGAAGGTGGTGGGAAAGCCTTCCTTTGAGTCCTAGGCGTGATATTCAAGGAGTTTTAGTGGTCTGAGACGAGTTTCGCACGTCTTCCTTTGCCAGTAAGCAAAAGGGAACCAAAAGAGGCCAAAACTGGAACTTGGGTCCAAAGGCACCAGAAAATGCCAGAACGTGAGAAGGTGGTGGGAAAGCCTTCCTTTGAGTCCTAGGAGTGATATTCAAGGAGTTTTAGTGGCTTGAGACGAGTTTCGCACGTCTTCCTTTGCCGGTAAGCAAAAGGGAACCAGAAGAGACCAAAACTGGAATTTGGGTCCAAAGGCACCAGAAAGTGCCAGAATGTGAGAAGGTGGTGGGAAAGCCTTCCTTTGAGTCCTAGGCGTGATATTCAAGGAGTTTTAGTGGCCTGAGACGAGTTTCACACGTCTTCCTTTGTCGGTAAGCAAAAGGGAACCGAAAGAGACCAAAACTAGAACTTGGGTCCAAAGGTGCCAGAAAGTGACAGAAGGGGAGAAGGTGGTGAGAAATCCAACCTTGGAGTTCTAGGAGTGATATTCAAGGAGTTTCAGTGGCTTGAGACGAGTTTCGCACGTGTTCCTTTGCCGGTAAGCAAAAGGGAACCAAAAGAGACCAAAACTGGAACTTGGGTCCAAAGGCACCAGAAAGTGCCAGAACGTGAGAAGGTGGTGGGAAAGCCTTCCTTTGAGTCCTACGAGTGATATTCAAGGAGTTTCAGTGGCTTGAGACGAGTTTCGCACGTCTTCCTTTGCTAGTAAGCAAAAAGGGACCAAAAGAGACCAAAATTAGAACTTGGGTCCAAAGGCCCCAGAAAATGCTATAAACGGAAAAGTTGGTGAGAAAGCCTTCCTTTTTGTCTTCGGAGTGATATTCAAGGAGTTTCAGTGGCCTGAGACGAGTTTCGCACGACTTCGTTTGCTGGTAAGCAAAAAGGGACCAAAAGAGACCAAAACTAGAACTTGGGTCCAAAGGCACCAGAAAGTGCGAGAACGTGAGAAGGTGGTGCGAAAGCCTTCCTTTGAGTCCTAGGCGTGATATTTAAGGAGTTTTAGTGGTCTGAGACGAGTTTCGCACGTCTTCCTTTGCCAGTAAGCAAAAGGGAACCAAAAGAGGCCAAAACAGGAACTTGGGTCCAAAGGCACCAGAAAGTGCCAGAACGTGAGAAGGTGGTGGGAAAGCCTTCCTTTGAGTCCTAGGCGTGATATTGAAGGAGTTTTAGTGGCCTGAGACGAGTTTCGCACGTGTTGCTTTGCCGGTAAGCAAAAGGGAACCAAAAGAGGCCAAAACTGGAACTTGGGTCCAAAGGCACCAGAAAGTGCCAGAACGTGAGAAGGTGGTGGGAAAGCCTTCCTTTGAGTCCTAGGCGTGATATTCAAGGAGTTTCAGTGGCTTGAGACGAGTTTCGCACGACTTCCTTTGCCGGTAAGCAAAAGGGAACCAAAAGAGACCAAAACTGGAACTTGGGTCCAAAGGCACCAGGAACTGCCAGAACGTGAGAAGGTGGTGGGAAAGCCTTCCTTTGAGTCCTAGGCGTGATATTCAAAGAGTTTTAGTGGCCTGAGACGAGTTTCGCAACTCTCCCTTTGCCAGTAAGCAAAAAGGGACCAAAAGAGACCAAAACTCGAACTTGGGTCCAAAGGCGCCAGAAAGTGCCAGAAGGGGAGAAGGTGGTGAGAAATCCATCCTTTGAGTGCTAGGAATGATATTCAAGGAGTTTCAGTGGCTTGAGACGAGTTTCGCACGTGTTACTTTGCCGGTAAGCAAAAGGGAACCAAAAGAGACCAAAACTAGAACTTGGGTCCAAAGGTGGCAGAAAGTGACAGAAGGGGAGAAGGTGGTGGGAAAGCCTTCCTTTGAATCCTAGGCGTGATATTCAAGGAGTTTTAGTGGTCTGAGACGAGTTTCGCACGTCTTCCTTTGCCAGTAAGCAAAAAGGGACCAAAAGAGACCAAAATTGGAACTTGGGTCCAAAGGCGCCAGAAAGTGCCATAAACGGAAAAGGTGGTGAGAAAGCCTTCCTTTTTGTCTTCGGAGTGATATTCAAGGAGTTTCAGTGGCCTGAGACGAGTTTCGGACGACTTCGTTTGACCAAAACTAGAACTTGGGTCCAAAGGCACCAGAAAGTGCCAGAACGTGAGAAGGTCGTGGGAAAGCCTTCCGTTGAGTCCTAGGCGTGATATTCAAAGTGTTTTAGTGGTCTGAGACGAGTTTCGCAAGTCTCCCTTTGCCAGTAAGCAAAAAGGGACCAAAAGAGACCAAAACTCAAACTTTGGTTCAAAGGCGCCAGAAAGTGCCAGAAGGGGAGAAGGTGGTGAGAAATCCATCCTTTGAGTGCTAGGAATGATATTCAAGGAGTTTCAGTGGCTTGAGACGAGTTTCGCACGTGTTGCTTTGCCGGTAAGCAAAAGGGAACCAAAAGAGGCCAAAACTGGAACTTGGGTCCAAAGGCACCAGAAAGTGCCAGAACGTTAGAAGGTGGTGGGAAAGCCTTCCTTTGAGTCCTAGGAGTGATATTCAAGGAGTTTCAGTGGCTTGAGACGAGAGTCGCACGTCTTCCTTTGCCGGTAAGCAAAAGGGAACCAAAAGAGACCAAAACTGGAACTTGGGTCCAAAGGCACCAGAAGGTGCCAGAAAGTGAGAAGGTGGTGGGAAAGCCTTCCTTTGAGTCCTAGGCGTGATATTCAAGGAGTTTTAGTGGTCTGAGACGAGTTTCGCACGTCTTCCTTTGCCAGTAAGCAAAAGGGAACCAAAAGAGGCCAAAACTGGAACTTGGGTCCAAAGGCACCAGAAAGTGCCAGAACGTGAGAAGGTGGTGGGAAAGCCTTCCTTTGAGTCCTAGGAGTGATATTCAAGGAGTTTTAGTGGCTTGAGACGAGTTTCGCACGTCTTCCTTTGTCGGTAAGCAAAAGGGAACCGAAAGAGACCAAAACTAGAACTTGGGTCCAAAGGTGCCAGAAAGTGACAGAAGGGGAGAAGGTGGTGAGAAATCCAACCTTTGAGTTCTAGGAGTGATATTCAAGGAGTTTTAGTGGCTTGAGACGAGTATCGCACGTCTTCCTTTGCCGGTAAGCAATAGGGAACCAAAAGAGACGAAAACTGGAACTTTGGTCCTAAGGCACCAGAAAGTGCCAGAACGTGAGAAGGTGGTGGGAAAGCCTTCCTTTGAGTCCTAGGCATGATATTTAAAGTGTTTTAGTGGCCTGAGACGGGTTTCGCAAGTCTCCCTTTGCCAGTAAGCAAAAAGGGACCAAAAGAGACCAAAACTCGAACTTGGGTCCAAAGGCGCCAGAAAGTGCCAGAAGGGGAGAAGGTGGTGAGAAATCCATCCTTTGAGTACTAGGAATGATATTCAAGGAGTTTCAGTGGCTTGAGACGAGTTTCGCACGTGTTACTTTGCCGGTAAGCAAAAGGGAACCAAAAGAGACCAAAACTAGAACTTGGGTCCAAAGGTGGCAGAAAGTGACAGAAGGGGAGAAGGTGGTGGGAAAGCCTTCCTTTGATTCCTAGGCGTGATATTCAAGGAGTTTTAGTGGTCTGAGACGAGTTTCGCACGTCTTCCTTTGCCAGTAAGCAAAAAGGGACCAAAAGAGACCAAAATTGGAACTTGGGTCGAAAGATGCCAGAAAGTGACAGAAGGGGAGAAGGTGGTGAGAAATCCTTCCTTTGAGTGCTAGGAGTGATATTCAAGGAGTTTCAGTGGCTTGAGACGTGTTTCGCACGTCTTCCTTTGCCGGTAAGCAAAAGGGAACCAAAAGAGGCCAAAACTGGAACTTGGGTCCAAAGGCACCAGAAAGTGTCAGAACGTGAGAAGGTGGTGGGAAAGCCTTCCTTTGAGTCCTAGGAGTGATATTCAAGGAGTTTCAGTGGCTTGAGACGAGTTTCGCACGTCTTCCTTTGCCGGTAAGCAAAAGGGAACCAAAAGTGACCAAAACTGGAACTTGGGTCGAAAGGCACCAGAAAGTGAGAAGGTGGGGGGATAGCCTTCCTTTGAGTCCTAGGCGTGATATTCAAGGAGTTTTAGTGGTCTGAGACGAGTTTCGTACATCTTCCTTTGCCAGTAAGCAAAAAGGGACCAAAAGAGACCAAAATTGGAACTTGGGTCCAAAGGCGCCAGAAAGTGCCATAAACGGAAAAGTTGGTGAGAAAGCCTTCCTTTTTGTCTTCGGAGTGATATTCAAGGAGTTTCAGTGGCCTGAGACGAGTTTCGCACGACTTCGTTTGCTGGTAAGCAAAAAGGGACCAAAAGAGACCAAAACTAGAACTTGGGTCCAAAGATGCCAGAAAGTGACAGAAGGGGAGCAGGTGGTGAGAAATCCTTCCTTTGAGTTCTAGGAGTGATATTCAAGTAGTTTCAGTGGCTTGAGACGAGTTTTGCATGTCTTCCTTTGCCGGTAAGCAAAAGGGAACCAAAAGAGACGAAAACTGGAACTTGGGTCCAAAGGCACCAGAAAGTGCCAGAACGTGAGAAGGTGGTGGGAAAGCCTTCCGTTGAGTCCTAGGCGTGATATTCAATGTGTTTTAGTGGTCTGAGACGACATTCGCAAGTCTCCCTTTGCCAGTAAGCAAAAGGGGACCAAAAGAGACCAAAACTCGAACTTGGGTCCAAAGGCGCCAGAAAGTGCCAGAAGGGGAGAAGGTGGTGAGAAATCCATCCTTTGACTGCTAGGAATGATATTCAAGGAGTTTCAGTTGCTTGAGATGAGTTTCGCACGTCTTCCTTTGCCGGTAAGCAAAAAGGAACCAAAAGAGACCAAAACTAGAACTTGGGTCCAAAGATGGCAGAAAGTGACAGAAGGGGAGAAGGTGGTGAGAAATCCAACCTTTGAGTTCTAGGAGTGATATTCAAGGAGTTTTAGTGGCTTGAGACGAGTTTTGCACGTCTTCCTTTGCCGGTAAGCAATAGGGAACCAAAAGAGACCAAAACTGGAACTTGGGTCCAAAGGCACCAGAAAGTGCCAGAAAGTGATAAGGTGGTGGGAAAGCCTTCCTTTGAGTCCTAGGCGTGATATTCAAGGAGTTTTAGTGGTCTGAGACGAGTTTCGTACGTCTTCCTTTGCCAGTAAGCAAAAAGGGACCAAAAGAGACCACAACTCGAACTTGGGTCCAAAGGCGCCAGAAAGTGCCATAAACGGAAAAGTTGGTGAGAAAGCCTTCCTTTTTGTCTTCGGAGTGATATTCAAGGAGTTTCAGTGGCCTGAGACGAGTTTCGCACGACTTCGTTTGCTGGTAAGCAAAAAGGGACCAAAAGAGACCAAAACTAGAACTTGGGTCCAAAGGTGCCAGAAAGTGACAGAAGGGGAGAAGGTGGTGAGAAATCCTTCCTTTGAGTTCTAGGAGTGATATTCAAGGTGTTTCAGTTGCTTGAGACGAGTTTTGCACGTTTTCCTTTGCCGGTAAGCAAAAAGGAACCAAAAGAGACGAAAACTGGAACTTGGGTCCAAAGGCACCAGAAAGTGCCAGAACGTGAGAAGGTGGTGGGAAAGCCTTCCGTTGAGTCTTTGGCGTGATATTCAAAGTGTTTTAGTGGCCTGAGACGAGTTTCGCAAGTCTCCCTTTGCCAGTAAGCAAAAAGGGACCAAAAGAGACCAAAACTCGAACTTGGGTCCAAAGGCGCCAGAAAGTGCCAGAAGGGGAGAGGGTGGTGAGAAATCCATCCTTTGAGTGCTAGGAATGATATTCAAGGAGTTTCAGTGGCCTGAGACGGGTTTCGCAAGTCTCCCTTTGCCAGTAAGCAAAAAGGGAACCAAAAGAGACGAAAGCTGGAACTTGGGTCCAAAGGCGCTAGAAAGTGCAAGAAGGGGAGAAGGTGGTGAGAAATCCATCCTTTGAGTGCTAGGAATGATATTCAAGGAGTTTCAGTGGCTTGAGATGAGTTTCGCACGTGTTCCTTTGCCGGTAAGCAAAAGGGAACCAAAAGAGGCCAAAACTGGATCTTGGGTCCAAAGGCACCAGAAAGTGCCAGAACGTGAGAAGGTGGTGGGAAAGCCTTCCTTTGAGTCCTAGGAGTGATATTCAAGGAGTTTTAGTGGCTTGAGACGAGTTTCGCACGTCTTCCTTTGTCGGTAAGCAAAAGGGAACCGAAAGAGACCAAAACTAGAACTTGGGTCCAAAGGTGCCAGAAAGTGACAGAAGGGGAGAAGGTGGTGAGAAATCCAACCTTTGAGTTCTAGGAGTGATATTCAAGGAGTTTTAGTGGCTTGAGACGAGTATCGCACGTCTTCCTTTGCCGGTAAGCAATAGGGAACCAAAAGAGACGAAAACTGGAACTTTGGTCCTAAGGCACCAGAAAGTGCCAGAACGTGAGAAGGTGGTGGGAAAGCCTTCCTTTGAGTCCTAGGCATGATATTTAAAGTGTTTTAGTGGCCTGAGACGGGTTTCGCAAGTCTCCCTTTGCCAGTAAGCAAAAAGGGAACCAAAAGAGACGAAAGCTGGAACTTGGGTCCAAAGGCGCTAGAAAGTGCAAGAAGGGGAGAAGGTGGTGAGAAATCCATCCTTTGAGTGCTAGGAATGATATTCAAGGAGTTTCAGTGGCTTGAGATGAGTTTCGCACGTGTTCCTTTGCCGGTAAGCAAAAGGGAACCAAAAGAGGCCAAAACTGGATCTTGGGTCCAAAGGCACCAGAAAGTGCCAGAACGTGAGAAGGTGGTGGGAAAGCCTTCCTTTGAGACCTAGGAGTGATATTCAAGGAGTTTCAGTGGCTTGAGACGAGTTTCACACGTCTTCCTTTGCCGGTAAGCAAAAAGGAACCAAAAGAGACGAAAACTGGAACTTGGGTCCACAGGCACCAGAAAGTGCCAGAACGTGAGAAGGTGGTGGGAAAGCCTTCCGTTGAGTCCTAGGCGTGATATTCAAAGTCTTTTAGTGGCCTGAGACGATATTCGCAAGTCTCCCTTTGCCAGTAAGCAAAAAGGGACCGAAAGAGACCAAAACTCGAACTTGGGTCCAAAGGCGCCAGAAAGTGCCAGAAGGGGAGAAGGTGGTGAGAAATCCATCCTTTGAGTTCTAGGAGTGATATTCAAGGAGTTTCAGTGGCTTGAGACGAGTTTTGCCCGTCTTCCTTCGCCGGTAAGCAAAAGGGAACCAAAAGAGACAAAAACTGCAACTTGGGTCCAAAGGCACCAGAAAGTGCCAGAACGTGAGACGGTGGTGGGAAAGCCTTCCGTTGAGTCCTAGGCGTGATATTCAAGGAGTTTTAGTGGTCTGAGATGAGTTTCGCACGGCTTCCTTTGCCAGTAAGCAAAAAGGGACCAAAAGAGACCACAACTCGAACTTGGGTCCAAAGGCACCAGGAAGTGCCAGAACGTGAGAAGGTGGTGGGAAAGCCTTCCTTTGAGTCCTAGGCGTGATATTCAAAGAGTTTTAGTGGCCTGAGACGAGTTTCGCAAGTCTCCCTTTGCCAGTAAGCAAAAAGGGACCAAAAGAGACCAAAACTCGAACTTGGGTCCAAAGGTGCCAGAAAGTGCCAGAAGGGGAGAAGGTGGTGAGAAATCCATCCTTTGAGTGCTAGGAATGATATTCAAGGAGTTTCAGTGGCTTGAGACGAGTTTCGCACGTGTTTCTTTGCCGGTAAACAAAAGGGAACTAAAAGAGACCAAAACTAGAACTTGGGTCCAAAGGTGGCAGAAAGTGACAGAAGGGGAGAAGGTGGTGGGAAAGCCTTCCTTTGAATCCTAGGCGTGATATTCAAGGAGTTTTAGTGGTCTGTGACGAGTGTCGCACGTCTTCCTTTGCCAGTAAGCAAAAAGGGATCAAAAGAGACCAAAATTGGAACTTGGGTCGAAAGATGCCAGAAAGTGACAGAAGGGGAGAAGGTGGTGAGAAATCCAACCTTTGAGTTCTAGGAGTGATATTCAAGGAGTTTTAGTGGCTTGAGACGAGTTTCGCACGTCTTCCTTTGCCGGTAAGCAATAGGGAACCAAAAGAGACCAAAAATGGAACTTGGGTCCAAAGGCACCAGAAAGTGCCAGAAAGTGATAAGGTGGTGGGAAAGCCTTCCTTTGAGTCCTAGGCGTGATATTCAAGTAGTTTTAGTGGTCTGAGATGAGTTTCGTACGTCTTCCTTTGCTAGTAAGCAAAAAGGGACCAAAAGAGACCAAAATTGGAACTTGGGTCCAAAGGCGCCAGAAAGTGCCATAAACGGAAAAGGTGGTGAGAAAGCCTTCCTTTTTATCTTCGGAGTGATATTCAAGGAGTTTCAGTGGTCTGAGACGAGTTTCGCACGACTTCGTTTGCTGGTAAGCAAAAAGGGACCAAAAGAGACCAAAACTAGAACTTGGGTCCAAAGATGCCAGAAAGTGACAGAAGGGGAGAAGGTGGTGAGAAATCCTTCCTTTGAGTTCTAGGAGTGATATTCAAGGTGTTTCAGTGGCTTGAGACGAGTTTTGCACGTCTTCCTTCGCCGGTAAGCAAAAAGGAACCAAAAGAGACGAAAACTGGAACTTGGGTCCAAAGGCACCAGAAAGTGCCAGAACGTGAGAAGGTGGTGGGAAAGCCTTCCGTTGAGTCCTAGGCGTGATATTCAATGTGTTTTAGTGGTCTGAGACGACATTCGCAAGTCTCCCTTTGCCAGTAAGCAAAAGGGGACCAAAAGAGACCAAAACTCGAACTTGGGTCCAAAGGCGCCAGAAAGTGCCAGAAGGGGAGAGGGTGGTGAGAAGTCCATCCTTTGAGTGCTAGGAATGATATTCAAGGAGTTTCAGTGGCTTGAGACGAGTTTCGCACGTGTTCCTTTGCCGGTAAGCAAAAGGGAACCAAAAGAGATGATGAGGACATGACCATGAGCAAAGGCAAGGATCCTCTTGAAGGACTTGGAAGTCCTATGACAAGGGCTAGAGCAAGGAGAGCAAAGGAAGCTCTTCAACAAGTGTTGTCCATATTAATTGAATACAAGCTCAAGTTTCAAGGAGAAAAGACCAAGGTTGTGAATTGCATCATGGCCCAAATGGAGGAGAACTAAGGCGCCACTTTGCTTCAGTTTTTAAGTTTTTAATTTGTTTTAAATAATGGCCCAATCCTTTGTAAAGTTGGCTGACCAAATTATGTTTTGCGGTTAATCAACTAATGGGCTTTGGTTTGGTTTTATTTCAAGTTGTAATAAGGGCCCAATTGGTAACTTAGGCATCAGCCTTTGGGAGACCAAGAGGCGCATAGCTAGTGGCTGTTGGGTGACTTTTTGGTTGCCACAATTTCAGTTACAATCAGCCATCAAGTAGCTTTATTTCCTAGCTTAGTGGATCATTATCTAAGTGGAATAAATTTTCCGTTACGGAACCTTTGTAATTCGATGGTAAAGCTTCTATATAAGCTGAACCATTCTTATCAATAAGACAAGTTAAGTTTGATTCAGAAATATTAGAGTTTATCTCTTTTATCTTAGTGAGAGTGATTCTCCTAAGTTCTTGAGTGATTCAAGAACTACTTGGCTGTATCAAAGGGCTTTCACATCCCTTTGTGTGTTGCCTTCCTTGGAAAGAGTGATTCTTTCCTTTCCCCATTCAATTCTTCACCAAAATTCCAAAAAAACTCAAATCTGCCCAGAATTATCTCGTTATCATAACTCTCATTCTACTCAGCCAAATTGAGTGATTCTTGAGCCTAAATTGAATTTCAGAACGAGAACTTTCACCTCATTTTGGAATCACCTCAATTGGAGTTCTATAACTCGAGATACCGTCATTTCTAAAATTCTGTCCAGCCACCACCAAACTAGCGTTTTTGGTTACTTTTTTAACACCATGGACCAACACCTAATTTGCCCAGAAATTCATCACTAAATTTTCAAATTTTTCTACAAGGTTCTAACCCTAAAGATCCTAAGTCAGCCCTTGTGCAAATGGGGTTCATATCATTTGGTTATCAGAGCTCCGGTTTAAGGGTTTGAACATCAAATTGGTAACATCCTTCGTTCATTCTTTTTTTTTGCCAATTGATTACCTTATTGTTCATATTATTTGTGATTGTACTGAATCATTGCAAAAGTTAGGCCCTTGTGATAATTAAAAAAAAATCGTATAAAAAAACAAAAAAAAAAAAGAAGAAGAAAATTTTGGGCTGAATGATTCATGCTTTTCAACAATTTGTTATAAGGTAATATATTGGTGTTCTTAAAGGATTGTTGCTAATTCTCTTGTTTACCAATTTTCCTTTACCCCTTTGTTTTTGTGATTTGTTAGCCTTTTCTTTGTCTACCTAGCCTTTACCTAGCACATATTGGTGAATTGTTCTTTGTTGTGGCCATAATATCTTGAATTGCCTAAGAACCCAAGGAGAATTTGAGTGGTAAAAGGCAAGAGTGTTTTCATTAGAGAAAAAGCCATAATTGTGTGATACACTTGAGTGTGGTGAGGTTTCAAATTCTACTTTCTATTTGCTTGTTACGTTTGAATTTGTTTGTTTGTGATGGCTGAAGGAAATCCTAATCAAGGAGGAGGACTTTCTCCTTTCCAAATGCAAGCCTTGACACAACATTTGGAGAGATTGATGAGGCAACAAAATGATGAGCTCCATGAAAGATTGGATCAATTAGAGAATAGAGGTCATGATGAAGAAGAAAGGAGGAGAAGAGGTAATGACGGTGCTCCTAGACAAAACCGAATTGATGGAGTCAAAATTTCTATTCCTCCATTCAAAGGAAGAAGTGACCCGGAAGCTTATTTGGAGTGGGAGATCAAAATAGAGCATATTTTCACTTGTAATACCTATGAAGAGGCCCAAAAGGTAAAGCTTGCAGCTATGGAGTTTTCCGATTACGCTCTTGTGTGGTGGAACAAATTGCAAAAAGAGAGAGCTAGGAATGAGGAGCCATTGGTGGATACATGGGTTGAAATGAAAAGGATCATGAGGAAGAGATATGTGCCGGCAAGCTATTCTAGGGACTTAAAATTCAAACTTCAAAAATTGTCCCAAGGTAGCAAAGGCGTTGAGGAGTACTACAAGGAAATGGAGGTGCTCATGATTCAAGCCAAGATAGAAGAAGATGAGGAGGTAACTATGGCTAGATTTCTTAGTGGTTTGAATAATGATATTCGTGATATTGTTGAACTGCAGGAATTTGTTGAAATGGAGGACTTGCTTCACAAAGCCATCCAAGTGGAGCAACAATTGAAAAGGAAAGGTGTGGCCAAAAGGAGCTCCACTAATTTTGGTTTTTCTAGTTGGAAGGATAAGGGAAAAGGGGCTGCCACTTCTAGTGCAGCGCCTACACCAACAAAAACTCCTCTAAAAACTCAAGAGCAACCCTCTAAAAGGAGTCGGGATGTGAAGTGCTTTAAGTGCCAAGGCTTAGGACACTATGCATATGAGTGCCCTAACAAAAAAACCATGATTCTTAGAGATGGAGAGTATATAAGTGAGTCCGAAATTGAAGAGGGAGAGGAGAATGAGGACGTGGAGGAGGAGGTGGAGAAAACACCAGAGGGAGACTTATTGATGATAAGGCGGTTACTTGGTAGCCAATTGAAGCCTTTGGAGGAGAGCCAAAGAGAAAACATCTTCCATACTAGATGTTTGGTCAATGGTAAACTTTGCATGGTGATCATTGATGGAGGGAGTTGCACCAATGTGGCGAGTGCAAGACTTGTGTCTAAATTGAATTTAATTACAAAGCCACATCCTAGGCCATATAGGCTTCAATGGCTTAGTGAGGATGGAGAGGTGCAAGTAAGGAAGCATGTAGAGTTGGATATTTCCATTGGAAGATACAATGATAAGGTGCTTTGTGATGTTGTTCCTATGGAGGCCAGCCACTTACTCTTGGGGAGACCATGACAATTTGATAAAAGAGCCAATCATGATGGTTTCACTAACAAAATCTCATTCATGCACCAAGACAAGAAGATAGTGCTCAAACCTTTGAGTCCGCAAGAGGTGTGTGAGGATCAAAGAAAAATGAGAGAAAAGATTGTCCAAGAAAAGAAAGAAAAAGAAAGCCAAACACTTGAGAGCTCAAAAAGTGAGGACAAAAAGAGAGAAACACATGAGAGGAAAAAGAAGAGTGAAACTCTTGAGGTGAAGGAGAGCTTTTTAAAAGTGAGGTCAAGAGGTTGTTTCTATCTAAACAGCCCCTATTTTTGTTAATTTGCAAAAACTATGTTTTGACCACTAACACTTTTGATAACCTTGATTTGCCTTCTAGAGTGAAGTCTCTTTTGCAGGAATTTGGAGATGTGTTTCCAACAAGTGTACCAAGTGGGTTGCCACCATTAAGAGGTATTGAGCATCAAATTGATCTCATTCCAGGAGCTTCTTTGCCTAATAGACCAGCCTATAGAAGCAACCCGCAAGAGACCAAGGAGATCCAAAGACAAGTGGATGAACTCATTGGTAAGGGATGGGTAAGAGATAGCATGAGTCCTTGTGCTGTCCCGGTAATTTTGGTTCCTAAAAAGGATGGGACATGGCGCATGTGTTCTGATTGTAGAGCCCTTAAGAACATCACCATTAAATATAGGCATCCTATACCTAGGCTTGATGATTTGCTTGATGAATTGCATGGTGCATGTTACTTCTCTAAAATTGATTTAAAAAGTGGATACAATCAAATTAGGGTTAGAGAAGGGGATGAATGGAAAATTGCTTTCAAAACAAAATATGGTTTGTATGAATGGTTGGTTATGCCTTTTGGCTTAACTAATGCTCCTAGCACTTTCATGAGATTAATGAACCATGTTTTGAGAAAATTCATAGGAAAATTTGTTGTGGTGTACTTTGATGATATTCTTATCTATAGCACTTCACTTGAATTGCATGTTGATCATTTAAAATCTATCTTGTGTGTGCTTAGAGAAGAACAATTGTATGCCAATCTTGAAAAATGCATCTTTTGTACTAACCATGTTGTGTTTCTTGGTTTTGTTGTAAGTTCAAAAGGAGTACAAGTGGATGAGGAAAAGGTTAGGGCTATTCAAGAATGGCCTACACCTAAGTCCGTGACCGAAGTGAGAAGTTTCCATGGTTTAGCAAGTTTCTATAGGAGATTTGTGAAGGATTTTAGCACATTGGCAGCACCTCTCAATGAAGTGCTTAAGAAAAATGTTGGTTTCAAATGGGGAGAGAAACAAGAAGAAGCTTTCAATGCTCTTAAGCAAAAGCTAACTAATGCCCCCATACTTGCTTTGCCAAACTTTCAAAAAATCTTTTGAAATTGAGTGTGATGCTTCAAATGTTGGGATTGGGGCTGTGTTGTTGCAAGAAGGCCATCCAATTGCTTATTTTAGTGAAAAGCTAAGTGGTCCTACCCTTAACTATTCAACTTATGATAAAGAGTTGTATGCCTTAGTGAGAGCTTTGAAAACATGGCAACACTACCTTTATCCCAAGGAATTTGTCATTCATAGTGACCATGAGTCTCTCAAATATATCAAGGGACAAGGCAAGCTTAACAAAAGGCATGCCAAGTGGGTGGAATTTCTAGAGCAATTCCCTTATGTTATCAAACATAAAAGAGGAAAAGGTAACATTGTAGCCGATGCTCTTTCTCGGCGTCATGCTTTGCTTTCTATGCTTGAAACAAAATTGATTGGTCTTGAATGTTTGAAAAACATGTATGAAAGTGATGAAACTTTTGGTGAAATTTTTAAAAATTGTGAAAAATTTTCAGAAAATGGTTTCTTTAGACATGAAGGCTTTCTTTTCAAAGAAAACAAATTGTGTGTGCCTAAATGTTCTACAAGAAACTTGCTTGTTGGTGAAGCATATGAAGGAGGTTTAATGGGGCATTTTGGGGTCCAAAAGACTCTAAAAACATTACAAGAACATTTTTATTGGCCTCATTTGAAAAAGGATGTGCAGAAATTTTGTGAACATTGCATTGTTTGTAAAAAGGCAAAGTCAAAGGTAAAGCCTCATGGATTGTATACTCCATTGCCAATTCCAGAGTATCCTTGGATTGATTTATCCATGGATTTTGTTTTGGGGCTGCCAAACACAAGTAGTAGCAAAGATTCAATTTTTGTGGTTGTTGATAGGTTTTCTAAAATGGCTCATTTTATTCCATGTAAAAAGGTGAATGATGCTTCTCATGTGGCTGATTTGTTTTTCAAGGAGGTTGTGAGACTCCATGGTTTGCCAAGGAGCATTGTCAGTGATAGGGACTCTAAGTTCCTAAGCCATTTTTGGAGGACCTTGTGGGGCAAGTTAGGCACTAAATTGTTATTTTCAACTACTTGTCACCCACAAACCGATGGGCAAACGGAAGTTGTTAATAGGACGTTGGGAACATTGCTTAGGACAGTTTTAAGAAAGAACTTAAAGTCTTGGGAAGTTTGTTTACCCCACGTTGAGTTTGCTTACAATAGGGCTATTCATAGCACTACTAATTGTTCTCCTTTTGAGGTTGTTTATGGTTTTAACCCACTAACTCCTCTTGATCTTTTGCCTATGCCTAATGTTTCAGTTTTTAAGCATAAAGAAGGTCAAGCAAAGGCGGACTATGTGAAGAAGCTTCATGAGAGAGTCAAAAATCAAATTGAGAGGAGAAATGAAAGCTATGCTAAACAAGCCAACAAAGGGAGAAAGAAGGTTATCTTCGAACCTGGAGATTGGGTTTGGGTGCACATGAGAAAGGAAAGGTTTCCGGAACAAAGGAAGTCAAAGCTTCAACCAAGGGGAGATGGTCCATTCCAAGTGCTTGAAAGAATCAATGACAATGCTTACAAAATTGAGCTCCCGGGTGAGTATAATGTTAGTTCCACCTTCAATGTGTCTGACTTACCTCTTTTTGATGTAGATGGAGAATTCGATTTGAGGACAAATCCTTCTCAAGAGGGAGAGAATGATGAGGACATGACCATGAGCAAAGGCAAGGATCCTCTTGAAGGACTTGGAAGACCTATGACAAGGGCTAGAGCAAGGAGAGCAAAGGAAGCTCTTCAACAAGTGTTGTCCATATTAATTGAATACAAGCTCAAGTTTCAAGGAGAAAAGACCAAGGTTGTGAATTGCATCATGGCCCAAATGGAGGAGAACTAAGGCGCCACTTTGCTTCAGTTTTTAAGTTTTTAATTTGTTTTAAATAATGGCCCAATCCTTTGTAAAGTTGGCTGACCAAATTATGTTTTGCGGTTAATCAACTAATGGGCTTTGGTTTGGTTTTATTTCAAGTTGTAATAAGGGCCCAATTGGTAACTTAGGCATCAGCCTTTGGGAGACCAAGAGGCGCATAGCTAGTGGCTGTTGGGTGACTTTTTGGTTGCCACAATTTCAGTTACAATCAGCCATCAAGTAGCTTTATTTCCTAGCTTAGTGGATCATTATCTAAGTGGAATAAATTTTCCGTTACGGAACCTTTGTAATTCTGATGGTAAAGCTTCTATATAAGCTGAACCATTCTTATCAATAAGACAAGTTAAGTTTGATTCAGAAATATTAGAGTTTATCTCTTTTATCTTAGTGAGAGTGATTCTCCTAAGTTCTTGAGTGATTCAAGAACTACTTGGCTGTATCAAAGGGCTTTCACATCCCTTTGTGTGTTGCCTTCCTTGGAAAGAGTGATTCTTTCCTTTCCCCATTCAATTCTTCACCAAAATTCCAAAAAAAACTCAAATCTGCCCAGAATTATCTCGTTATCATAACTCTCATTCTACTCAGCCAAATTGAGTGATTCTTGAGCCTAAATTGAATTTCAGAACGAGAACTTTCACCTCATTTTGGAATCACCTCAATTGGAGTTCTATAACTCGAGATACCGTCATTTCTAAAATTCTGTCCAGCCACCACCAAACTAGCGTTTTTGCTTACTTTTTTAACACCATGGACCAACACCTAATTTGCCCAGAAATTCATCACTAAATTTTCAAATTTTTCTACAAGGTTCTAACCCTAAAGATCCTAAGTCAGCCCTTGTGCAAATGGGGTTCATATCAAGAGACCAAAACTAGAACTTGGGTCCAAAGGTGGCAGAAAGTGACAGAAGGGGAGAAGGTGGTGGGAAAGCCTTCCGTTGAGTCCTAGGCGTGATATTCAAAGTGTTTTAGTGGCCTGAGACGACATTTGCAAGTATCCCTTTGCCAGTAAGCAAAAAGGGACCAAAAGAGACCAAAACTCGAACTTGGGTTCAAAGGCGCCAAAAAGTGCCAGAAGGGGAGAAGGTGGTGAGAAATCCATCCTTTGAGTGCTAGGAATGATATTCAAGGAGTTTTAGTGGCCTGAGACGAGTTTCGCACGTCTTCCTTTGCCAGTAAGCAAAAGGGAACCAAAAGAGACGAAAGCTGGAACTTGGGTCCAAAGGCGCTAGAAAGTGCCAGAAGGGGAGAAGGTGGTGAGAAATCCATCCTTTGAGTGCTAGGAATGATATTCAAGGAGTTTCAGTGGCTTGAGATGAGTTTCGCACGTGTTCCTTTGCCGGTAAGCAAAAGGGAACCAAAAGAGGCCAAAACTGGATCTTGGGTCAAAAGGCACCAGAAAGTGCCAGAATGTGAGAAGGTGGTGGGAAAGCCTTCCTTTGAGACCTATGAGTGATATTCAAGGAGTTTCAGTGGCTTGAGACGAGTTTCGCACGTCTTCCTTTGCCGGTAAGCAAAAAGGAACCAAAAGAGACGAAAACTGGAACTTGGGTCCACAGGCACCAGAAAGTGCCAGAACGTGAGAAGGTGGTGGGAAAGCCTTCCGTTGAGTCCTAGGCGTGATATTCAAAGTGTTTTAGTGGCCTGAGACGATATTCGCAAGTCTCCCTTTGCCAGTAAGCAAAAAGGGACCGAAAGAGACCAAAACTCGAACTTGGGTCCAAAGGCGCCAGAAAGTGCCAGAAGGGGAGAAGGTGGTGAGAAATCCATCCTTTGAGTTCTAGGAGTGATATTCAAGGAGTTTCAGTGGCTTGAGACGAGTTTTGCCCGTCTTCCTTCGCCGGTAAGCAAAAGGGAACCAAAAGAGACGAAAACTGGAACTTGGGTCCAAAGGCACCAGAAAGTGCCAGAACGTGAGAAGGTGGTGGGAAAGCCTTCCGTTGAGTCCTAGGCGTGATATTCAAGGAGTTTTAGTGGTCTGAGACGAGTTTCGCACGTCTTCCTTTGCCAGTAAGCAAAAAGGGACCAAAAGAGACCAAAACTCAAACTTGGGTCCAAAGGCACCAGGAAGTGCCAGAACGTGAGAAGGTGGTGGGAAAGCCTTCCTTTGAGTCCTAGGCGTGATATTCAAAGAGTTTTAGTGGCCTGAGACGAGTTTCGCAAGTCTCCCCTTGCCAGTAAGCAAAAAGGGTCCAAAACTAGAACTTGGGTCCAAAGGCGCCAGAAAGTGCCAGAAGGGGAGAAGGTGGTGAGAAATCCATCCTTTGAGTGCTAGGAATGATATTCAAGGAGTTTCAGTGGCTTGAGACGAGTTTCGCACGTGTTCCTTTACTGGTAAGCAAAAGGGAACCAAAAGAGGCCAAAACTAGAACTTGGGCCCAAAGGTGGCAGAAAGTGACAGAAGGGGAGAAAGTGGTGGGAAAGCCTTCCTTTGAGTCATAGGCGTGATATTCAAGGAGTTTCAGTGGCTTGAGACGAGTTTCGCACGTCTTCCTTTGCCGGTAAGCAAAAGGGAACCAAAAGAGATGAAAACTGGAACTTGGCTCCAAAGGCACCAGGAACTGCCAGAACGTGAGAAGGTGGTGGGAAAGCCTTCCTTTGAGTCCTAGGCGTGATATTCAAAGAGTTTTAGTGGCCTGAGACGAGTTTCGCAAGTCTCCCTTTGCTAGTAAGCAAAAAGGGACCAAAAGAGACCAAAACTGGAACTTGGGTCCAAAGGCGGCAGAAGGTGCCAGAACGTGAGAAGGTGGTGGGAAAGCCTTCCTTTGAGTCCTAGGCGTGATATTCAAGGAGTTTTAGTGGCCTGAGACGAGTTTCGCACGTCTTCCTTTGCCGGTAAGCAAAAGGGAACCAGAAGAGACCAAAATTGGAACTTGGGTCCAACGGCACCAGAAAGTGCCAGAACGTGAGAAGGTGGTGGGAAAGCCTTCCTTTGAGTCCTAGGCGTGATATTCAAGGAGTTTTAGTGGCCTGAGACGAGTTTCGCACGTCTTCCTTTGCCGGTAAGCAAAAGGGAACCAAAAGAGACCAAAATTGGAACTTGGGTCCAAAGGCACCAGAAGGTGCCAGAACGTGAGAAGGTGGTGGGAAAGCCTTCCTTTGAGTCCTAGGCGTGATATTCAAGGAGTTTTAGTGGCCTGAGACGAGTTTCGCACGTCTTTCTTTGCCGGTAAGCAAAAGGGAACCAAAAGAGACCAAAATTGGAACTTGGGTCCAAAGGCGCGAGAAAGTGCCATAAACAGAAAAGGTGGTGAGAAAGGCTTGCTTTTTGTCTTCGAAGTGATATTCAAGGAGTTTCAGTGGCCTGAGACGAGCTCGCATGACTTCCTTTGCTGGTGAGCAAAAAGGGACCAAAAGAGACCAAAACTAGAACTTGGGTCCAAAGGCGCCACAAAGTGACAGAAGGGGAGAAGGTGGTGAGAAATCCTTCCTTTGAGTTCTAGGAGTGATATTCAAGGAGTGTCAGTGGCTTGAGACGAGTTTCGCACGTCTTCCTTTGCCGGTAAGCAAAAGGGAACCAAAAGAGACAAAAACTGGAACTTGGGTCGAAAGGCACCAGAAAGTGCCAGAACATGAGAAGGTGGTGGTAAAGCCTTCCTTTGAGTCCTAGGCGTGATATTCAAGGAGTTTTAGTGGTCTGAGACGAGTTTCGCACGTCTTCCTTTGTGGGTAAGCAAAAGGGAACCAAAGGAGACCAAAACTAGAACTTGGGTCCAAAGGTGGAAGAAAGTGACAGAAGGGGAGAAGGAGGTGGGAAAGCCTTCCTTTGAGTCCTAGGCGTGATATTCAAGGAGTTTTAGTGGTCTGAGACGAGTTTCGCACGTCTTCCTTTGCTGATAAGCAAAAGGGAACCAAAAGAGACCAAAACTGGAACTTGGGTCCAAAGGCACCAGAAAGTGCCAGAACGTGAGAGGGTTGTGGAAAAGCCTTCCTTTGAGTCCTAGGCGTGATATTCAAGGAGTTTTAGTGGTTTGACACGAGTTTCGCACGTCTTCCTTTGCCGGTAAGCAAAAGGGAACCAAAAGAGACCAAAATTGGAACTTGGGTCCAAAGGCACCAGAAAGTGCCAGAACGTGAGAAGGTGGTGGGAAAGCCTTCCTTTGAGTCCTAGGCGTGATATTCAAGGAGTTTTAGTGGCCTGAGACGAGTTTCGCACGTCTTCCTTTGCCGGTAAGCAAAAGGGAACCAAAAGAGACCAAAATTGGAACTTGGGTCCAAAGGCACCAGAAGGTGCCAGAACGTGAGAAGGTGGTGGGAAAGCCTTCCTTTGAGTCCTCGGCGTGATATTCAAGGAGTTTTAGTGGCCTGAGACGAGTTTCGCACGTCTTTCTTTGCCGGTAAGCAAAAGGGAACCAAAAGAGACCAAAATTGGAACTTGGGTCCAAAGGCGCGACAAAGTGCCATAAACAGAAAAGGTGGTGAGAAAGGCTTGCTTTTTGTCTTCGAAGTGATATTCAAGGAGTTTCAGTGGCCTGAGACGAGCTCGCATGACTTCCTTTGCTGGTGAGCAAAAAGGGACCAAAAGAGACCAAAACTAGAACTTGGGTCCAAAGGCGCCACAAAGTGACAGAAGGGGAGAAGGTGGTGAGAAATCCTTCCTTTGAGTTCTAGGAGTGATATTCAAGGAGTGTCAGTGGCTTGAGACGAGTTTCGCACGTCTTCCTTTGCCGGTAAGCAAAAGGGAACCAAAAGAGACAAAAACTGGAACTTGGGTCGAAAGGCACCAGAAAGTGCCAGAACATGAGAAGGTGGTGGTAAAGCCTTCCTTTGAGTCCTAGGCGTGATATTCAAGGAGTTTTAGTGGTCTGAGAAGAGTTTCGCACGTCTTCCTTTGTGGGTAAGCAAAAGGGAACCAAAGGAGACCAAAACTAGAACTTGGGTCCAAAGGTGGAAGAAAGTGACAGAAGGGGAGAAGGAGGTGGGAAAGCCTTCCTTTGAGTCCTAGGCGTGATATTCAAGGAGTTTTAGTGGTCTGAGACGAGTTTCGCACGTCTTCCTTTGCTGATAAGCAAAAGGGAACCAAAAGAGACCAAAACTGGAACTTGGGTCCAAAGGCACCAGAAAGTGCCAGAACGTGAGAGGGTTGTGGAAAAGCCTTCCTTTGAGTCCTAGGCGTGATATTCAAGGAGTTTCAGTGGTTTGACACGAGTTTCGCACGTCTTCCTTCCTTTGCCGGTAAGCAAAAGGGAACCAAAAGAGACCAAAATTGGAACTTGGGTCCAAAGGCACCGCAAAGTGCCGAACGTGAGAAGGTGGTGGGAAAGCCTTCCTTTGAGTCCTAGGCGTGATATTCAAGGAGTTTTAGTGGCTCGAGACGAGTTTCGCACGTCTTCCTTTGCCGGTAAGCAAAAGGGAACCAAAAGAGACCAAAATTGGAACTTGGGTCCAAAGGCACCAGAAGGTGCCAGAACGTGAGAAGGTGGTGGGAAAGCCTTCCTTTGAGTCCTAGGCGTGATATTCAAGGAGTTTTAGTGGCCTGAGACGAGTTTCGCACGTCTTTCTTTGCCGGTAAGCAAAAGGGAACCAAAAGAGACCAAAATTGGAACTTGGGTCCAAAGGCGCGAGAAAGTGCCATAAACGAGAAAAGGTGGTGAGAAAGGCTTGCTTTTTGTCTTCGAAGTGATATTCAAGGAGTTTCGGTGGCTGAGACGAGCTCGCATGACTTCCTTTTCTTTGGTGAGCAAAAAGGGACCAAAAGAGACCAAAACTAGAACTTGGGTCCAAAGGCGCCACAAAGTGACAGAAGGGGAGAAGGTGGTGAGAAATCCTTCCTTTGAGTTCTAGGAGTGATATTCAAGGAGTGTCAGTGGCTTGAGACGAGTTTCGCACGTCTTCCTTTGCCGGTAAGCAAAAGGGAACCAAAAGAGACAAAAACTGGAACTTGGGTCGAAAGGCACCAGAAAGTGCCAGAACATGAGAAGGTGGTGGTAAAGCCTTCCTTTGAGTCCTAGGCGTGATATTCAAGGAGTTTTAGTGGTCTGAGACGAGTTTCGCACGTCTTCCTTTGTGGGTAAGCAAAAGGGAACCAAAGGAGACCAAAACTAGAACTTGGGTCCAAAGGTGGAAGAAAGTGACAGAAGGGGAGAAGGAGGTGGGAAAGCCTTCCTTTGAGTCCTAGGCGTGATATTCAAGGAGTTTTAGTGGTCTGAGACGAGTTTCGCACGTCTTCCTTTGCTGATAAGCAAAAGGGAACCAAAAGAGACCAAAGCGGAACTTGGGTCCAAAGGCACCAGAAAGTGCCAGAACGTGAGAGGGTTGTGGAAAAGCCTTCCTTTGAGTCCTAGGCGTGATATTCAAGGAGTTTCAGTGGTTTGACACGAGTTTCGCACGTCTTCCTTTGCCGGTAAGCAAAAGGGAACCAAAAGAGACCAAAATTGGAACTTGGGTCCAAAGGCACCAGAAAGTGCCAGAACGTGAGAAGGTGGTGGGAAAGCCTTCCTTTGAGTCCTAGGCGTGATATTCAAGGAGTTTCGGTGGCTTGAGACGAGTTTCGCACGTCTTCCTTTCTTTGGTAAGCAAAAGGGAACCAAAAGAGACCAAAACTAGAACTTGGGTCCAAAGGTGGCAGAAAGTGACAGAAGGGAAGAAGGTGGTGAGAAATCCAACCTGAGTTCTAGGAGTGATATTCAAGGATTTTTAGTGGCTTGAGACGAGTTTCGCACGTCTTCCTTTGCCGGTAAGCAAAAGGGAACCAAAAGAGACGAAAACTGGAACTTTGGTCCAAAGGCACCAGAAAGTGCCAAAACGTGAGAAGGTGGTGGGAAAGCCTTCCTTTGAGTCCTAGGCGTGATATTCAAGGAGTTTCAGTGGCTTGAGACGAGTTTCGCACGTGTTCCTTTGCCGGTAAGTAAAAGGGAACCAAAAGAGACCAAAACTAGAACTTGGGTCCAAAGGTGGCAGAAAGTGACAGAAGGGAAGAAGGTGGTGGGAAACCCTTCCTTTGAGTCCTAGGCGTGATATTCAAGGAGTTTTAGTGGTCTGAGACGAGTTTCGCACGTCTTCCTTTGCTGATAAGCAAAAGGGAACCAAAAGAGACCAAAACTGGAACTTGGGTCCAAAGGCACCAGAAGGTGCCAGAACGTGAGAAGGTGGTGGGAAAGCCTTCCTTTGAGTCCTAGGCGTGATATTCAAGGAGTTTTAGTGGCCTGAGACGAGTTTCGCACGTCTTTCTTTGCCGGTAAGCAAAAGGGAACCAAAAGAGACCAAAATTGGAACTTGGGTCCAAAGGCGCGAGAAAGTGCCATAAACAGAAAAGGTGGTGAGAAAGGCTTGCTTTTTGTCTTCGAAGTGATATTCAAGGAGTTTCAGTGGCCTGAGACGAGCTCGCATGACTTCCTTTGCTGGTGAGCAAAAAGGGACCAAAAGAGACCAAAACTAGAACTTGGGTCCAAAGGCGCCACAAAGTGACAGAAGGGGAGAAGGTGGTGAGAAATCCTTCCTTTGAGTTCTAGGAGTGATATTCAAGGAGTGTCAGTGGCTTGAGACGAGTTTCGCACGTCTTCCTTTGCGGTAAGCAAAGGGAACCAAAAGAGACAAAAAGCTGGAACTTGGGTCGAAAGGCACCGTAAAGTGCCAGAACATGAGAAGGTGGTGGTAAAGCCTTCCTTTGAGTCCTAGGCGTGATATTCAAGGAGTTTTAGTGGTCTGAGACGAGTTTCGCACGTCTTCCTTTGTGGGTAAGCAAAAGGGAACCAAAGGAGACCAAAACTAGAACTTGGGTCCAAAGGTGGAAGAAAGTGACAGAAGGGGAGAAGGAGGTGGGAAAGCCTTCCTTTGAGTCCTAGGCGTGATATTCAAGGAGTTTTAGTGGTCTGAGACGAGTTTCGCACGTCTTCCTTTGCTGATAAGCAAAAGGGAACCAAAAGAGACCAAAACTGGAACTTGGGTCCAAAGGCACCGAGAAAGTGCCGTAACGTGAGAGGGTTGTGGAAAAGCCTTCCTTTGAGTCCTAGGCGTGATATTCAAGGAGTTTCAGTGGTTTGACACGAGTTTCGCACGTCTTCCTTTGCCGGTAAGCAAAAGGGAACCAAAAGAGACCAAAATTGGAACTTGGGTCCAAAGGCACCAGAAAGTGCCAGAACGTGAGAAGGTGGTGGGAAAGCCTTCCTTTGAGTCCTAGGCGTGATATTCAAGGAGTTTCAGTGGCCTGAGACGAGTTTCGCACGTGTTCCTTTGCTGGTAAGCAAAAGGGAACCAAAAGAGACCAAAACTAGAACTTGGGTCCAAAGGTGGCAGAAAGTGACAGAAGGGAAGAAGGTGGTGAGAAATCCAACCTGAGTTCTAGGAGTGATATTCAAGGATTTTTAGTGACTTGAGACGAGTTTCGCACGTCTTCCTTTGCCGGTAAGCAAAAGGGAACCAAAAGAGACGAAAACTGGAACTTTGGTCCAAAGGCACCAGAAAGTGCCAAAACGTGAGAAGGTGGTGGGAAAGCCTTCCTTTGAGTCCTAGGCGTGATATTCAAGGAGTTTCAGTGGCTTGAGACGAGTTTCGCACGTGTTCCTTTGCCGGTAAGTAAAAGGGAACCAAAAGAGACCAAAACTAGAACTTGGGTCCAAAGGTGGCAGAAAGTGACAGAAGGGAAGAAGGTGGTGGGAAACCCTTCCTTTGAGTCCTAGGCGTGATATTCAAGGAGTTTTAGTGGTCTGAGACGAGTTTCGCACGTCTTCCTTTGCTGATAAGCAAAAGGGAACCAAAACAGACCAAAACTGGAACTTGGGTCCAAAGGCACCAGAAAGTGCCAGAACGTGAGAAGGTAGTGGAAAAGCCTTCCTTTGAGTCCTAGGCGTGATACTCAAGGAGTTTCAGTGGTCTGAGACGAGTTTCGCACGTCTTCTTTTGCCGGTAAGCAAAAGGGAACCAAAAGAGACCAAAACTGGAACTTGGGTCCAAAGGCACCAGAAAGTGCCAGAACATGAGAAGGTGGTGGTAAAGCCTTCCTTTGAGTCCTAGGCGTGATATTCAAGGAGTTTTAGTGGTCTGAGACGAGTTTCGCACGTCTTCCTTTGCCAGTAAGCAAAAAGGGACCAAAACTAGAACTTGGGTCCAATGGCGCCAGAAAGTGCCAGAAACGGAAAAGGTGGTGAGGAAGCCTTCCTTTGTGTCTTCGGAGTGATATTCAAAGAGTTTCAGTGGCCTGAGACGAGCTTCACATGGCTTCCTTTGCTGGTGAGCAAAAAAGGACCAAAAGAGACCAAAACTAGAACTTGGGTCTAAAGGTGCCACAAAGTGACAGAAGGGGAGAAGGTGGTGTGAAATCCTTCCTTTGAGTTCTAGGAGTGATATTCAAGGAGTTTCAGTGGTTTGACACGAGTTTCGCACGTCTTCCTTTGCCGGTAAGCAAAAGGGAACCAAAAGAGACCAAAATTGGAACTTGGGTCCAAAAGCACCAGAAAGTGCCAGAACGTGAGAAGGTGGTGGGAAAGCCTTCCTTTGAGTCATAGGCGTGATATTCAAGGAGTTTCAGTGGCTTGAGACGAGTTTCGCACGTCTTCCTTTGCCGGTAAGCAAAAGGGAACAAAAAGAGACGAAAACTGGAACTTGGGTCCAAAGGCACCAGAAAGTGCCAGAACGTGAGAAGGTAGTGGAAAAGCCTTCCTTTGAGTCCTAGGCGTGATACTCAAGGAGTTTCAGTGGTTTGACACGAGTTTCGCACGTCTTCTTTTGCCGCTAAGCAAAAGGGAACCAAAAGAGATCAAAATTGGAACTTGGGTCCAAAGGCACCAGAAAGTGCCGGAACGTGAGAAGGTGATGGGAAAGCCTTCCTTTGAGTCCTAGGCGTGATATTCAAGGAGTTTCAGTGGCTTGAGACGAGTTTCGCACGTCTTCCTTTGCCGGTAAGCAAAAGGGAACCAAAAGAGACCAAAATTGGAACTTGGGTCCAACGGCACCAGAAAGTGCCAGAACGTGAGAAGGTGGTGGGAAAGCCTTCCTTTGAGTCCTAGGCGTGATATTCAAGGAGTTTTAGTGGCCTGAGACGAGTTTCGCACGTCTTCCTTTGCCGGTAAGCAAAAGGGAACCAAAAGAGACCAAAATTGGAACTTGGGTTCAACGGCACCAGAAAGTGCCAGAACGTGAGAAGGTGGTGGGAAAGCCTTCCTTTGAGTCCTAGGCATGATATTCAAGGAGTTTTAGTGGCCTGAGACGAGTTTCGCACGTCTTCCTTTGCCGGTAAGCAAAAGGGAACCAAAAGAGACCAAAATTGGAACTTGGGTCCAAAGGCACCAGAAGGTGCCAGAATGTGACAAGGTGGGGGAAAAGCATTCCTTTGAGTCCTAGGCGTGATATTCAAGGAGTTTTAGTGGTCTGAGACGAGTTTCGCACGTCTTCCTTTGCCAGTAAGCAAAAAGGGACCAAAAGAGACCAAAATTGGAACTTGGGTCCAAAGGCGCAAGAAAGTGCCATAAACAGAAAAGGTGGTGAGAAAGGCTTGCTTTTTGTCTTCGAAGTGATATTCAAGGAGTTTCAGTGGCCTGAGACGAGCTCGCATGACTTCCTTTGCTGGTGAGCAAAAAGGGACCAAAAGAGACCAAAACTAGAACTTGGGTCCAAAGGCGCCACAAAGTGACAGAAGGGGAGAAGGTGGTGAGAAATCCTTCCTTTGAGTTCTAGGAGTGATATTCAAGGAGTTTCAGTGGCTTGAGACGAGTTTCGCACGTCTTCCTTTGCCGGTAAGCAAAAGGGAACCAAAAGAGACGAAAACTGGAACTTGGGTCGAAAGGCACCAGAAAGTGCCAGAACGTGAGAAGGTGGTGGTAAACCCTTCCTTTGAGTCCTAGGCGTGATATTCAAGGAGTTTTAGTGGTCTGAGACGAGTTTCGCACGTCTTCCTTTGTGGGTAAGCAAAAGGGAACCAAAGGAGACCAAAACTAGAACTTGGGTCCAAAGGTGGAAGAAAGTGACAGAAGGGGAGAAGGAGGTGGGAAAGCCTTCCTTTGAGTCCTAGGCGTGATATTCAAGGAGTTTCAGTGGTTTGACACGAGTTTCGCACGTGTTCCTTTGCCGGTAAGCAAAAGGGAACCAAAAGGGACCAAAACTGGAACTTGGGTCCAAAGGCACCAGAAAGTGCCAGAACGTGAGAGGGTTGTGGAAAAGCCTTCCTTTGAGTCCTAGGCGTGATATTCAAGGAGTTTCAGTGGTTTGACACGAGTTTCGCACGTCTTCCTTTGCCGGTAAGCAAAAGGGAACCAAAAGAGACCAAAATTGGAACTTGTCCAAAGGCACCAGAAAAGTGCAGAACGTGAGAAGGTGGTGGGAAAGCCTTCCTTTGAGTCCTAGGCGTGATATTCAAGGAGTTTCAGTGGCCTGAGACGAGTTTCGCACGTGTTCCTTCTTTGGTAAGCAAAAGGGAACCAAAAGAGACCAAAACTAGAACTTGGGTCCAAAGGTGGCGTAAAGTGACGAAGGGAAGAAGGTGGTGAGAAATCCAACCTTTGAGTTCTAGGAGTGATATTCAAGGATTTTTAGTGGCTTGAGACGAGTTTCGCACGTCTTCCTTTGCCGGTAAGCAAAAGGGAACCAAAAGAGACGAAAACTGGAACTTGGGTCCAAAGGCACCAGAAAGTGCCAAAACGTGAGAAGGTGGTGGGAGAGCCTTCCTTTGAGTCCTAGGCGTGATATTCAAGGAGTTTCAGTGGCTTGAGACGAGTTTCGCACGTCTTCCTTTGCCGGTAAGTAAAAGGGAACCAAAAGAGACCAAAACTAGAACTTGGGTCCAAAGGTGGCAGAAAGTGACAGAAGGGAAGAAGGTGGTGGGAAAGCCTTCCTTTGAGTCCTAGGCGTGATATTCAACGAGTTTTAGTGGTCTGAGACGAGTTTCGCACGTCTTCCTTTGCTGATAAGCAAAAGGGAACCAAAAGAGACCAAAACTGGAACTTGGGTCCAAAGGCACCAGAAAGTGCCAGAACGTGAGAAGGTAGTGGAAAAGCCTTCCTTTGAGTCCTAGGCGTGATACTCAAGGAGTTTCAGTGGTTTGACATGAGTTTCGCACGTCTTCTTTTGCCGGTAAGCAAAAGGGAACCAAAAGAGACCAAAATTGGAACTTGGGTCCAAAGGCACCAGAAAGTGCCAGAACGTGAGAAGGTGATGGGAAAGCCTTCCTTTGAGTCCTAGGCGTGATATTCTAGGAGTTTCAGTGGCTTGAGACGAGTTTCGCACGTCTTCCTTTGCCGGTAAGCAAAAGGGAACCAAAAGAGACCAAAATTGGAACTTGGGTCCAACGGCACCAGAAAGTGCCAGAACGTGAGAAGGTGGTGGGAAAGCCTTCCTTTGAGTCCTAGGCGTGATATTGAAGGAGTTTTAGTGGCCTGAGACGAGTTTCGCACGTCTTCCTTTGCCGGTAAGCAAAAGGGAACCAAAAGAGACCAAAATTGGAACTTGGGTCCAAAGGCACCAGAAGGTGCCAGAATGTGACAAGGTGGGGGAAAAGCTTTCCTTTGAGTCCTAGGCGTGATATTCAAGGAGTTTTAGTGGTCTGAGACGAGTTTCGCATGTCTTCCTTTGCCAGTAAGCAAAAAGGGACCAAAAGAGACCAAAATTAGAACTTGGGTCCAAATGCGCGAGAAAGTGCCATAAACAGAAAAGGTGGTGAGAAAGGCTTGCTTTTTGTCTTCGAAGTTATATTCAAGGAGTTTTAGTGGCCTGAGACGAGCTCGCATGACTTCCTTTGCTGGTGAGCAAAAAGGGACCAAAAGAGACCAAAACTAGAACTTGGGTCCAAAGACGCCACAAAGTGACAGAAGGGGAGAAGGTGGTGAGAAATCCTTCCTTTGAGTTCTAGGAGTGATATTCAAGGAGTTTCAGTGGCTTGAGACGAGTTTCGCACGTCTTCCTTTGCCGGTAAGCAAAAGGGAACCAAAAGAGACGAAAACTGGAACTTGGGTCGAAAGGCACCAGAAAGTGCCAGAACGTGAGAAGGTGGTGGTAAAGCCTTCCTTTGAGTCCTAGGCGTGATATTCAAGGAGTTTTAGTGGTCTGAGACGAGTTTCGCACGTCTTCCTTTGTGGGTAAGCAAAAGGGAACCAAAGGAGACCAAAACTAGAACTTGGGTCCAAAGGTAGAAGAAAGTGACAGAAGGGGAGAAGGAGGTGGGAAAGCCTTCCTTTGAGTCCTAGGCGTGATATTCAAGGAGTTTCAGTGGTTTGACACGAGTTTCGCACGTCTTCCTTTGCCGGTAAGCAAAAGGGAACCAAAAGGGACCAAAACTGGAACTTGGGTCCAAAGGCACCAGAAAGTGCCAGAACGTGAGAGGGTTGTGGAAAAGCCTTCCTTTGAGTCCTAGGCGTGATATTCAAGGAGTTTCAGTGGTTTGACACGAGTTTCGCACGTCTTCCTTTGCCGGTAAGCAAAAGGGAACCAAAAGAGACCAAAATTGGAACTTGGGTCCAAAGGCACCAGAAAGTGCCAGAACGTGAGAAGGTGGTGGGAAAGCCTTCCTTTGAGTCCTAGGCGTGATATTCAAGGAGTTTCAGTGGCCTGAGACGAGTTTCGCACGTGTTCCTTTGCTGGTAAGCAAAAGGGAACCAAAAGAGACCAAAACTAGAACTTGGGTCCAAAGGTGGCAGAAAGTGACAGAAGGGAAGAAGGTGGTGAGAAATCCAACCTTTGAGTTCTAGGAGTGATATTCAAGGAGTTTTAGTGGCTTGAGACGAGTTTCGCACGTCTTCCTTTGCCGGTAAGCAAAAGGGAACCAAAAGAGACGAAAATTGGAACTTGGGTCCAAAGGCACCAGAAAGTTCCAAAACGTGAGAAGGTGGTGGGAAAGCCTTCCTTTGAGTCCTAGGCGTGATATTCATGGAGTTTCAGTGGCTTGAGACGAGTTTCGCACGTGTTCCTTTGCCGGTAAGTAAAAGGGAACCAAAAGAGACCAAAACTAGAACTTGGGTCCAAAGGTGGCAGAAAGTGACAGAAGGGAAGAAGGTGGTGGGAAAGCCTTCCTTTGAGTCCTAGGCGTGATATTCAACGAGTTTTAGTGGTCTGAGACGAGTTTCGCACGTCTTCCTTTGCTGATAAGCAAAAGGGAACCAAAAGAGACCAAAACTGGAACTTGGGTCCAAAGGCACCAGAAAGTGCCAGAACGTGAGAAGGTAGTGGAAAAGCCTTCCTTTGAGTCCTAGGCGTGATACTCAAGGAGTTTCAGTGGTTTGACACGAGTTTCGCACGTCTTCTTTTGCCGGTAAGCAAAAGGGAACCAAAAGAGACCAAAATTGGAACTTGGGTCCAAAGGCACCAGAAGGTGCCAGAATGTGACAAGGTGGGGGAAAAGCTTTCCTTTGAGTCCTAGGCGTGATATTCAAGGAGTTTTAGTGGTCTGAGACGAGTTTCGCACGTCTTCCTTTGCCAGTAAGCAAAAAGGGACCAAAAGAGACCAAAATTGGAACTTGGGTCCAAAGGCGCGAGAAAGTGCCATAAACAGAAAAGGTGGTGAGAAAGGCTTGCTTTTTGTCTTCGAAGTGATATTCAAGGAGTTTTAGTGGCCTGAGACGAGCTCGCATGACTTCCTTTGCTGGTGAGCAAAAAGGGACCAAAAGAGACCAAAACTAGAACTTGGGTCCAAAGGCGCCACAAAGTGACAGAAGGGGAGAAGGTGGTGAGAAATCCTTCCTTTGAGTTCTAGGAGTGATGTTCAAGGAGTTTCAGTGGCTTGAGACGAGTTTCGCACGTCTTCCTTTGCTGATAAGCAAAAGGGAACCAAAAGAGACGAAAACTGAACTTGCTTCCAAAGGCACCAGAAAGTGCCAGAACGTGAGAAGGTTGTGGAAAAGCCTTCCTTTGAGTCCTAGGCGTGATATTCAAGGAGTTTCAGTGGTTTGACACGAGTTTCGCACGTCTTCCTTTGCCGGTAAGCAAAAGGGAACCAAAAGAGACCAAAATTGGAACTTGGGTCCAAAGGCACCAGAAAGTGCCAGAACGTGAGAAGGTGGTGGGAAAGCCTTCCTTTGAGTCCTAGGCGTGATATTCAAGGAGTTTTAGTGGTCTGAGACGAGTTTCGCACGTCTTCCTTTGCTGATAAGCAAAAGGGAACCAAAAGAGACCAAAACTGGAACTTGGGTCCAAAGGCACCAGAAAGTGCCAAAACGTGAGAAGGTGGTGGGAAAGCCTTCCTTTGAGTCCTAGGCGTGATATTCAAGGAGTTTCAGTGGCCTGAGATGAGTTTCGCACGTGTTCCTTTGCTGGTAAGCAAAAGGGAACCAAAAGAGACCAAAACTAGAACTTGGGTCCAAAGGTGGCAGAAAGTGACAGAAGGGAAGAAGGTGGTGAGAAATCCAACCTTTGAGTTCTAGGAGTGATATTCAAGGAGTTTTAGTGGCTTGAGACGAGTTTCGCACGTCTTCCTTTGCCGGTAAGCAAAAGGGAACCAAAAGAGACCAAAACTGGAACTTGGGTCCAAAGGCACCAGAAAGTGCCAAAACGTGAGAAGGTGGTGGGAAAGCCTTCCTTTGAGTCCTAGGCGTGATATTCAAGGAGTTTCAGTGGCTTGAGACGAGTTTCGCACGTGTTCCTTTGCCGGTAAGCAAAAGGGAACCAAAAGAGACCAAAACTAGAACTTGGGTCCAAAGGTGGCAGAAAGTGACAGAAGGGAAGAAGGTGGTGGGAAAGCCTTCCTTTGAGTCCTAGGCGTGATATTCAAGGAGTTTTAGTGGTCTGAGACGAGTTTCGCACGTCTTCCTTTGCTGATAAGCAAAAGGGAACCAAAAGGACCAAAACTGGAACTTGGGTCCAAAGGCACCAGAAAGTGCCAGAACGTGAGAAGGTAGTGGAAAAGCCTTCCTTTGAGTCCTAGGCGTGATACTCAAGGAGTTTCAGTGGTTTGACACGAGTTTCGCACGTCTTCTTTTGCCGGTAAGCAAAAGGGAACCAAAAGAGACCAAAATTGGAACTTGGGTCCAAAGGCACCAGAAAGTGCCAGAACGTGAGAAGGTGGTGGGAAAGCCTTCCTTTGTGATATGAACCCCATTTGCACAAGGGCTGACTTAGGATCTTTAGGGTTAGAACCTTGTAGAAAAATTTGAAAATTTAGTGATGAATTTCTGGGCAAATTAGGTGTTGGTCCATGGTGTTAAAAAAAGTAAGCAAAAACGCTAGTTTGGTGGTGGCTGGACAGAATTTTAGAAATGACGGTATCTCGAGTTATAGAACTCCAATTGAGGTGATTCCAAAACGAGGTGAAAGTTCTCGTTCTGAAATTCAATTTAGGCTCAAGAATCACTCAATTTGGCTGAGTAGAATGAGAGTTATGATAACGAGATAATTCTGGGCAGATTTGAGTTTTTTTGGAATTTTGGTGAAGAATTGAATGGGGAAAGGAAAGAATCACTCTTTCCAAGGAAGGCAACACACAAAGGGATGTGAAAGCCCTTTGATACAGCCAAGTAGTTCTTGAATCACTCAAGAACTTAGAAGAATCACTCTCACTAAGATAAAAGAGATAAACTCTAATATTTCTGAATCAAACTTAACTTGTCTTATTGATAAGAATGGTTCAGCTTATATAGAAGCTTTACCATCAGAATTACAAAGGTTCCGTAACGGAAAATTTATTCCACTTAGATAATGATCCACTAAGCTAGGAAATAAAGCTACTTGATGGCTGATTGTAACTGAAATTGTGGCAACCAAAAAGTCACCCAACAGCCACTAGCTATGCGCCTCTTGGTCTCCCAAAGGCTGATGCCTAAGTTACCAATTGGGCCCTTATTACAACTTGAAATAAAACCAAACCAAAGCCCATTAGTTGATTAACCGCAAAACATAATTTGGTCAGCCAACTTTACAAAGGATTGGGCCATTATTTAAAACAAATTAAAAACTTAAAAACTGAAGCAAAGTGGCGCCTTAGTTCTCCTCCATTTGGGCCATGATGCAATTCACAACCTTGGTCTTTTCTCTTTGAAACTTGGGCTTGTATTCAATTAATATGGACAACACTTGTTGAAGAGCTTCCTTTGCTCTCCTTGCTCTAGCCCTTGTCGTAGGTCCTCCAAGTCCTTCAAGAGGATCCTTGCCTTTGCTCATGGTCATGTCCTCATCACTTTGACTCCTAGGCGTGATATTCAAAAAGTTTCAGTGGCTTGAGACGAGTTTCGCACGTCTTCCTTTGCCGGTAAGCAAAAGGGAACCAAAAGAGACGAAAACTGGAACTTGGCTCCAAAGGCACCAGGAAGTGCCAGAACGTGAGAAGGTGGTGGGAAAGCCTTCCTTTGAGTCCTAGGCGTGATATTCAAGGAGTTTTAGTGGCCTGAGACGAGTTTCGCACGTCTTCCTTTGCTGGTAAGCAAAAGGGAACCAAAAGAGACCAAAATTGGAACTTGGGTCCAAAGGCACCAGAAAGTGCCAGAACGTGAGAAGGTGGTGGAAAAGCCTTCCTTTGAGTCCTAGGCGTGATATTCAAGGAGTTTTAGTGGTCTGAGACGAGTTTCGCACGTCTTCCTTTGCCAGTAAGCAAAAAGGGACCAAAAGAGACCAAAATTGGAACTTGGGTCCAAAGGCACCAGAAAGTGCCAGAACGTGAGAAGGTGGTGGGAAAGCCTTCCTTTGAGTCCTAGGCGAGATAGTCAAGGAGTTTCAGTGGCTTGATACGAGTTTCGCACGTGTTCCTTTGCCGGTAAGCAAAAGGGAACCAAAAGAGACGAAAACTGGAACTTGGGTCCAAAGGCCCCAGGAAGTGCCAGAACGTGAGAAGGTGGTGGGAAAGCCTTCCTTTGAGTCCTAGGCGTGATATTCAAAGAGTTTTAGTGGCCTGAGACGAGTTTCGCAAGTCTCCCTTTGCCAGTAAGCAAAAAGGGACCAAAAGAGACCAAAACTGGAACTTGGGTCCAAAGGCGCCAGAAAGTGCCAGAACGTGAGAAGGTGGTGGGAAAGCATTCCTTTGAGTCCTAGGCGTGATATTCAAGGAGTTTTAGTGGCCTGAGACGAGTTTCGCACGTCTTCCTTTGCCAGTAAGCAAAAAGGGACCAAAAGAGAAAAAAATTGGAACTTGGGTCCAATGGCGCCAGAAAGTGCCATAAACGGAAAAGGTGGTGAGAAAGCCTTCCTTTTTGTCTTCGGAGTGATATTCAAGGAGTTTCAGTGGCCTGAGACGAGTTTCGCACGTGTTCCTTTGCCGGTAAGCAAAAGGGAACCAAAAGAGACCAAAACTAGAACTTGGGTCCAAAGGTGGCAGAAAGTGACAGAAGGGAAGAAGGTGGTGAGAAATCCAACCTTTGAGTTCTAGGAGTGATATTCAAGGAGTTTTAGTGGCTTGAGACGAGTTTCGCACGTCTTCCTTTGCCGGTAAGCAAAAGGGAACCAAAAGAGACGAAAACTGGAACTTGGGTCCAAAGGCACCAGAAAGTGCCAAAACGTGAGAAGGTGGTGGGAAAGCCTTCCTTTGAGTCCTAGGCGTGATATTCAAGGAGTTTCAGTGGCTTGAGACGAGTTTCGCACGTGTTCCTTTGCCGGTAAGCAAAAGGGAACCAAAAGAGACCAAAACTAGAACTTGGGTCCAAAGGTGGCAGAAAGTGACAGAAGGGAAGAAGGTGGTGGGAAAGCCTTCCTTTGAGTCCTAGGCGTGATATTCAAGGAGTTTTAGTGGTCTGAGACGAGTTTCGCACGTCTTCCTTTGCTGATAAGCAAAAGGGAACCAAAAGAGACCAAAACTGGAACTTGGGTCCAAAGGCACCAGAAAGTGCCAGAACGTGAGAAGGTAGTGGAAAAGCCTTCCTTTGAGTCCTAGGCGTGATACTCAAGGAGTTTCAGTGGTTTGACACGAGTTTCGCACGTCTTCTTTTGCCGGTAAGCAAAAGGGAACCAAAAGAGACCAAAATTGGAACTTGGGTCCAAAGGCACCAGAAAGTGCCAGAACGTGAGAAGGTGGTGGGAAAGCCTTCCTTTGTGATATGAACCCCATTTGCACAAGGGCTGACTTAGGATCTTTAGGGTTAGAACCTTGTAGAAAAATTTGAAAATTTAGTGATGAATTTCTGGGCAAATTAGGTGTTGGTCCATGGTGTTAAAAAAAGTAAGCAAAAACGCTAGTTTGGTGGTGGCTGGACAGAATTTTAGAAATGACGGTATCTCGAGTTATAGAACTCCAATTGAGGTGATTCCAAAACGAGGTGAAAGTTCTCGTTCTGAAATTCAATTTAGGCTCAAGAATCACTCAATTTGGCTGAGTAGAATGAGAGTTATGATAACGAGATAATTCTGGGCAGATTTGAGTTTTTTTGGAATTTTGGTGAAGAATTGAATGGGGAAAGGAAAGAATCACTCTTTCCAAGGAAGGCAACACACAAAGGGATGTGAAAGCCCTTTGATACAGCCAAGTAGTTCTTGAATCACTCAAGAACTTAGGAGAATCACTCTCACTAAGATAAAAGAGATAAACTCTAATATTTCTGAATCAAACTTAACTTGTCTTATTGATAAGAATGGTTCAGCTTATATAGAAGCTTTACCATCAGAATTACAAAGGTTCCGTAACGGAAAATTTATTCCACTTAGATAATGATCCACTAAGCTAGGAAATAAAGCTACTTGATGGCTGATTGTAACTGAAATTGTGGCAACCAAAAAGTCACCCAACAGCCACTAGCTATGCGCCTCTTGGTCTCCCAAAGGCTGATGCCTAAGTTACCAATTGGGCCCTTATTACAACTTGAAATAAAACCAAACCAAAGCCCATTAGTTGATTAACCGCAAAACATAATTTGGTCAGCCAACTTTACAAAGGATTGGGCCATTATTTAAAACAAATTAAAAACTTAAAAACTGAAGCAAAGTGGCGCCTTAGTTCTCCTCCATTTGGGCCATGATGCAATTCACAACCTTGGTCTTTTCTCTTTGAAACTTGGGCTTGTATTCAATTAATATGGACAACACTTGTTGAAGAGCTTCCTTTGCTCTCCTTGCTCTAGCCCTTGTCGTAGGTCCTCCAAGTCCTTCAAGAGGATCCTTGCCTTTGCTCATGGTCATGTCCTCATCACTTTGACTCCTAGGCGTGATATTCAAGGAGTTTCGGTGGCTTGAGACGAGTTTCGCTCGTCTTACTTTGCCGCTCAGCTATAGTGAACCAAACGAGTCCAAACCTGGTACCTGGGTCCAAAGGCACCAGAAAGTGGCAGAACGTGAGAAGGTGGTGGGAAAGCCTTCCTTTGAGTCCTAGGCGTGATATTCAAGGAGTTTTAGTGGCCTGAGACGAGTTTCGCACGTCTTCCTTTGCCGGTAAGCAAAAGGGAACCAAAAGAGACCAAAATTGGAACTTGGGTCCAAAGGCACCGTAAAGTGCCATAACGTGAGAAGGTGGTGGAAAAGCCTTCCTTTGAGTCCTAGGCGTGATATTCAAGGAGTTTTAGTGGTCTGAGACGAGTTTCGCACGTCTTCCTTTGCCAGTAAGCAAAAAGGGACCAAAAGAGACCAAAATTGGAACTTGGGTCCAAAGGCACCAGAAAGTGCCGGAACGTGAGAAGGTGGTGGGAAAGCCTTCCTTTGAGTCCTAGGCGTGATATTCAAGGAGTTTCAGTGGCTTGAGACGAGTTTCGCACGTCTTCCTTTGCCGGTAAGCAAAAGGGAACCAAAAGAGACGAAATCGGAACTTGGGTCCAAAGGCACCAGAAAGTGCCAGAACGTGAGAAGGTGGTGGGAAAGCCTTCCTTTGAGTCCTAGGCGTGATATTCAAAGAGTTTTAGTGGCCTGAGACGAGTTTCGCAAGTCTCCCTTTGCCAGTAAGCAAAAAGGGACCAAAAGAGACCAAAACTGGAACTTGGGTCCAAAGGCGCCAGAAAGTGCCAGAACGTGAGAAGGTGGTGGGAAAGCCTTCCTTTGAGTCCTAGGCGTGATATTCAAGGAGTTTTAGTGGCCTGAGACGAGTTTCGCACGTCTTCCTTTGCCAGTAAGCAAAAAGGGACCAAAAGAGACCAAAACTAGAACTTGGGTCCAAAGGCGCCAGAAAGTGCCAGAAACGGAAAAGGTGGTGAGAAAGCCTTCCTTTTTGTCTTCGGAGTGATATTCAAGGAGTTTCAGTGGCCTGAGACGAGTTTCGCACGTGTTCCTTTGCCGGTAAGCAAAAGGGAACCAAAAGAGACCAAAACTAGAACTTGGGTCCAAAGGTGGAAGAAAGTGACAGAAGGGAAGAAGGTGGTGAGAAATCCAACCTTTGAGTTCTAGGAGTGATATTCAAGGAGTTTTAGTGGCTTCAGACGAGTTTCGCACGTCTTCCTTTGCTGATAAGCAAAAGGGAACCAAAAGAGACGAAACTGGAACATCGGTCCAGAGGCACCAGAAAGTGCCAAAACGTGAGAAGGTGGTGGGAAAGCCTTCCTTTGAGTCCTAGGCGTGATATTCAAGGAGTTTCAGTGGCTTGAGACGAGTTTTGCACGTGTTCCTTTGCCGGTAAGCAAAAGGGAACCAAAAGAGACCAAAACTAGAACTTGGGTCCAAAGGTGGCAGAAAGTGACAGAAGGGAAGAAGGTGGTGGGAAAGCCTTCCTTTGAGTCCTAGGCGTGATATTCAAGGAGTTTCAGTGGTTTGACACGAGTTTCGCACGTCTTCCTTTGCCGGTAAGCAAAAGGGAACCAAAAGAGACCAAAATTGGAACTTGGGTCCAAAGGCACCAGAAAGTGCCGTAACGTGAGAAGGTGGTGGAAAAGCCTTCCTTTGAGTCCTAGGCGTGATATTCAAGGAGTTTTAGTGGTCTGAGACGAGTTTCGCACGTCTTCCTTTGCCAGTAAGCAAAAAGGACCAAAATAGACCAAAATTGGAACTTGGGTCCAAAGGCACCAGAAAGTGCCAGAACGTGAGAAGGTGGTGGGAAAGCCTTCCTTTGAGTCCTAGGCGTGATATTCAAGGAGTTTCAGTGGCTTGAGACGAGTTTCGCACGTCTTCCTTTGCCGGTAAGCAAAAGGGAACCAAAAGAGACGAAAACTGGAACTTGGCTCCAAAGGCACCAGGAAGTGCCAAAACGTGAGAAGGTGGTGGGAAAGCCTTCCTTTGAGTCCTAGGCGTGATATTCAAGGAGTTTTAGTGGTCTGAGACGAGTTTCGCACGTCTTCCTTTGCCAGTAAGCAAAAAGGGACCAAAAGAGACTAAAATTGGAACTTGGGTCCAAAGGCACCGGAAAGTGCCAGAACGTGAGAAGGTGGTGGGAAAGCCTTCCTTTGAGTCCTAGGCGTGATATTCAAGGAGTTTTAGTGGCCTGAGACGAGTTTCGCACGTCTTCCTTTGCCAGTAAGCAAAAAGGGACCAAAAGAGACCAAAATTGGAACTTGGGTCCAAAGGCTCCAGAAAGTGCCATAAAGTGATAAGGTGGTGCGAAAGCCTTCCTTTGTGTCCTAGGAGTGATATTCAAGGAGTTTCAGTGGCCTGAGACGAGTTTCGCACGTGTTCCTTTGCCGGTAAGCAAAAGGGAACCAAAAGAGACCAAAACTAGAACTTGGGTCCAAAGGTGGCAGAAAGTGCCGTAACGGAAGAAGGTGGTGGGAAAGCCTTCCTTTGAGTCCTAGGCGTGATATTCAAGGAGTTTTAGTGGTCTGAGACGAGTTTCGCACGTCTTCCTTTGCCGGTAAGCAAAAGGGAACCAAAAGAGACCAAAATTGGAACTTGGGTCCAAAGGCACCGTAAAGTGCCGTAACGTGAGAAGGTGGTGGGAAAGCCTTCCTTTGAGTCCTAGGCGTGATATTCAAGGAGTTTTAGTGGCTTGAGACGAGTTTCGCACGTCTTCCTTTGCCGGTAAGCAAAAGGGAACCAAAAGAGACCAAACTGGAACTTGGGTCCAAAGGCACCAAAAAGTGCCAGAACGTGAGAAGGTGGTGGAAAAGCCTTCCTTTGAGTCCTAGGCGTGATATTCAAGGAGTTTTAGTGGCCTGAGACGAGTTTCGCACGTCTTCCTTTGCCGGTAAGCAAAAGGGAACCAAAAGAGACCAAAATTGGAACTTGGGTCCAAAGGCACCAGAAAGTGCCAGAACGTGAGAAGGTGGTGGGAAAGCCTTCCTTTGAGTCCTAGGCGTGATATTCAAGGAGTTTTAGTGGTCTGAGACGAGTTTCGCACGTCTTCCTTTGCCGGTAAGCAAAAGGGAACCAAAAGAGACCAAAATTGGAACTTGGGTCCAAAGGCACCAGAAAGTGCCAGAACGTGAGAAGGTGGTGGGAAAGCCTTCCTTTGAGTCCTAGGCGTGATATTCAAGGAGTTTCAGTGGCTTGAGACGAGTTTCGCACGTCTTCCTTTGCCGGTAAGCAAAAGGGAACCAAAAGAGACCAAAATTGGAACTTGGGTCCAAAGGCACCAGAAGTGCCAGAACGTGAGAAGGTGGTGGGAAAGCCTTCCTTTGAGTCCTAGGCGTGATATTCAAGGAGTTTTAGTGGCCTGAGACGAGTTTCGCACGTCTTCCTTTGCCAGTAAGCAAAAAGGGACCAAAAGAGACCAAAATTGGAACTTGGGTCCAAAGGCGCCAGAAAGTGCCATAAACGGAAAAGGTGGTGAGAAAGCCTTCCTTTTTGTCTTCGGAGTGATATTCAAGGAGTTTCAGTGGCCTGAGACGAGTTTCGCACGTGTTCCTTTGCCGGTAAGCAAAAGGGAACCAAAAGAGACCAAAACTAGAACTTGGGTCCAAAGGTGGCAGAAAGTGACAGAAGGGAAGAAGGTGGTGAGAAATCCAACCTTTGAGTTCTAGGAGTGATATTCAAGGAGTTTTAGTGGCTTGAGACGAGTTTCGCACGTCTTCCTTTGCCGGTAAGCAAAAGGGAACCAAAAGAGACCAAAATTGGAACTTGGGTCCAAAGGCACCAGAAAGTGCCAGAACGTGAGAAGGTGGTGGAAAAGCCTTCCTTTGAGTCCTAGGCGTGATATTCAAGGAGTTTTAGTGGCCTGAGACGAGTTTCGCACGTCTTCCTTTGCCGGTAAGCAAAAGGGAACCAAAAGAGACCAAAACTGGAACTTGGGTCCAAAGGCACCAAAAAGTGCCAGAACGTGAGAAGGTGGTGGGAAAGCCTTCCTTTGAGTCCTAGGCGTGATATTCAAGGAGTTTTAGTGGCCTGAGACGAGTTTCGCACGTCTTCCTTTGCCGGTAAGCAAAAGGGAACCAAAAGAGACCAAAATTGGAACTTGGGTCCAAAGGCACCAGAAAGTGCCAGAACGTGAGAAGGTGGTGGGAAAGCCTTCCTTTGAGTCCTAGGCGTGATATTCAAGGAGTTTTAGTGGCCTGAGACGAGTTTCGCACGTCTTTCTTTGCCGATAAGCAAAAAGGGACCAAAAGAGACCAAAACTGGAACTTGGGTCTAAAGGCACCGTAAAGTGCCGTAACGTGAGATGGTGGTGGGAAAGCCCTCCTTTGAGTCCTAGGCGTGATATTCAAGGTGTCTTATCGTCGCTAGTCGCTTATCGCATGTCTTCCTTTGCCGGTAAGCAAAAGGGAACCAAAAGAGAGCAAAACTAGAACTTGGGTCCAAAGGTGGCAGAAACTGCCTTAACGAGAGAAGGTGGTGAGAAAGCCTTCCTTTGAGTCCTAGGCGTGATATTCAAGGAGTTTAAGTGGCTTGAGACGAGTTTCGCACGTCTTCCTTTGTCGGTAAGCAAAAGGGAACCAAAAGAGACCAAAACTGGAACTTGGGTCCAAAGGCACCAGAAAGTGCCAGAACGTGAGAAGGTGGTGGGAAAGCCTTCCCTTGAGTCCTAGGCGTGATATTCAAGGAGTTTTACTGGTCTGAGACGAGTTTCGCACGTCTTCCTTTGCCAGTAAGCAAAAAGGGACCAAAAGAGACCAAAATTGGAACTTGGGTCCAAAGGCACCAGAAAGTGCCAGAACGTGAGAAGGTGGTGGGAAAGCCTTCCTTTGAGTCCTAGGCGTGATATTCAAGGAGTTTTAGTGGCCTGAGACGAGTTTCGCACGTCTTCCTTTGCCAGTAAGCAAAAAGGGACCAAAAGAGACCAAAACTAGAACTTGGGTCCAAAGGCACCCGAAAGTGCCATAACGTGAGAAGGTGGTGGGAAAGCCTTCCTTTGAGTCCTAGGCGTGATATTCAAGGAGTTTTAGTGGCCTGAGACGAGTTTCGTACGTCTTCCTTTGCCAGTAAGCAAAAAGGGACCAAAAGAGACCAAAATTGGAACTTGGGTCCAAAGGCGCCAAAAAGTGCCATAAACGGAAAAGGTGGTGAGAAAGCCTTCCTTTTTGTCTTCGGAGTGATATTCAAGGAGTTTCAGTGGCTTGAGACGAGTTTCGCACGTGTTCCTTTGCCGGTAAGCAAAAGGGAACCAAAAGAGACCAAAACTAGAACTTGGGTCCAAAGGTGGCAGAAAGTGACAGAAGGGAAGAAGGTGGTGAGAAATCCAACCTTTGAGTTCTAGGAGTGATATTCAAGGAGTTTTAGTGGCTTGAGACGAGTTTCGCACGTCTTCCTTTGCCGGTAAGCAAAAGGGAACCAAAAGAGACCAAAACTAGAACTTGGGTCCAAAGGCACCAGAAAGTGCCAGAACGTGAGAAGGTGGTGGGAAAGCCTTCCTTTGAGTCCTAGGCGTGATATTCAAGGAGTTTCAGTGGCTTGAGACGAGTTTCGCACGTCTTCCTTTGCCGGTAAGCAAAAGGGAACCAAAAGAGACCAAAACTAGAACTTGGGTCCAAAGGTGGCAGAAAGTGACAGAAGGTGAGAAGGTAATGGAAAAGCCTTCCTTTGAGTCCTAGGCGTGATATTCAAGGAGTTTCAGTGGTTTGACACGAGTTTCGCACGTCTTCCTTTGCCGGTAAGCAAAAGGGAACCAAAAGAGACCAAAACTGGAACTTGGGTCCAAAGGCTCCATAAAGTGCCAGAACGTGAGAAGGTGGTGGGAAAGCCTTCCTTTGAGTCCTAGGCGTGATATTCAAGGAGTTTTAGTGGCCTGAGACGAGTTTTGCACGTCTTCCTTTGCCGGTAAGCAAAAGGGAACCAAAAGAGACCAAAACTAGAACTTGGGTCCAAAGGCACCAGAAAGTGCCAGAACGTGAGAAGGTGGTGGGAAAGCCTTCCTTTGAGTCCTAGGCGTGATATTCAAGGAGTTTTAGTGGCCTGAGACGAGTTTTGCACGTCTTGCTTTGCCGTAAGCAAAAGGGAACCAAAAGAGACCAAAATTGGAACTTGGGTCCAAAGGCACCGTAAAGTGCCGTAACGTGAGAAGGTGGTGGAAAGCCTTCCTTTGAGTCCTAGGCGTGATATTCAAGGAGTTTTAGTGGCTTGAGACGAGTTTCGCACGTCTTCCTTTGCCGGTAAGCAAAAGGGAACCAAAAGAGACCAAAACTAGAACTTGGGTCCAAAGGTGGCGTAAAGTGCCGTAACGGAAGAAGGTGGTGGGAAAGCCTTCCTTTGAGTCCTAGGCGTGATATTCAAGGAGTTTTAGTGGTTTGACATGAGTTTCGCACGTCTTCCTTTGCCGGTAAACAAAAGGGAACCAAAAGAGACCAAAATTGGAACTTGGGTCCAAAGGCACCGTAAAGTGCCGTAACGTGAGAAGGTGGTGGGAAAGCCTTCCTTTGAGTCCTAGGCGTGATATTTAAGGAGTTTTAGTGGCCTGAGACGAGTTTCGCACGTCTTCCTTTGCCGGTAAGCAAAAGGGAACCAAAAGAGACCGAAACTGGAACTTGGGTCCAAAGGCACCAGAAAGTGCCAGAACGTGAGAAGGTGGTGGGAAAGCCTTCCTTTGAGTCCTAGGCGTGATATTCAAGGAGTTTTAGTGGCCTGAGACGAGTTTCGCACGTCTTCCTTTGCCGGTAAGCAAAAGGGAACCAAAAGAGACCAAAATTGGAACTTGGGTCCAAAGGCACCAAAAAGTGCCAGAACGTGAGAAGGTGGTGGAAAAGCCTTCCTTTGAGTCCTAGGCGTGATATTCAAGGAGTTTTAGTGGTCTGAGACGAGTTTCGCACGTCTTCCTTTGCCAGTAAGCAAAAAGGGACCAAAAGAGACCAAAATTGGAACTTGGGTCCAAAGGCACCAGAAAGTGCCAAAACGTGAGAAGGTGGTGGGAAAGCCTTCCTTTGAGTCCTAGGCGTGATATTCAAGGAGTTTTAGTGGCTTGAGACGAGTTTCGCACGTCTTCCTTTGCCGGTAAGCAAAAGGGAACCAAAAGAGACCAAAACTGGAACTTGGGTCCAAAGGCACCAGAAGTGCCAGAACGTGAGAAGGTGGTGGGAAAGCCTTCCTTTGAGTCCTAGGCGTGATATTCAAGGAGTTTTAGTGGCCTGAGACGAGTTTCGCACGTCTTCCTTTGCCAGTAAGCAAAAAGGGACCAAAAGAGAAAAAAATTGGAACTTGGGTCCAAAGGCACCAGAAAGTGCCAGAACGTGAGAAGGTGGTGAGAAAGCCTTCCTTTGAGTCCTAGGCGTGATATTCAAGGAGTTTTAGTGGCTTGAGACGAGTTTCGCACGTGTTCCTTTGCCGGTAAGCAAAAGGGAACCAAAAGAGACCAAAACTAGAACTTGGGTCCAAAGGTGGCAGAAAGTGACGTAACGGAAGAAGGTGGTGAGAAAGCCTTCCTTTGAGTCCTAGGCGTGATATTCAAGGAGTTTTAGTGGCCTGAGACGAGTTTCGCACGTCTTCCTTTGCCGGTAAGCAAAAGGGAACCAAAAGAGACCAAAATTGGAACTTGGGTCCAAAGGCACCAGAAAGTGCCGGAACGTGAGAAGGTGGTGGGAAAGCCTTCGTTTGAGTCCTAGGCGTGATATTCAAGGAGTTGTGGTGGCCTGAGAGGAGTTTCGCACGTCTTCCTTTGCCGTAAGCAAAAGGGAACCAAAAGAGACCAAAACTAGAACTTGGGTCCAAAGGCACCGTAAAGTGCCGTAACGTGAGAAGGTGGTGGGAAAGCCTTCCTTTGAGTCCTAGGCGTGATATTCAAGGAGTTTTAGTGGCCTGAGACGAGTTTCGCACGTCTTCCTTTGCCGGTAAGCAAAAGGGAACCAAAAGAGACCAAAACTGGAACTTGGGTCCAAAGGCACCAGAAGTGCCAGAACGTGAGAAGGTGGTGGGAAAGCCTTCCTTTGAGTCCTAGGCGTGATATTCAAGGAGTTTTAGTGGCCTGAGACGAGTTTCGCACGTCTTCCTTTGCCGCAAGCAAAAAGGGACCAAAAGAGACCAAAATTGGAACTTGGGTCCAAAGGCACCGTAAAGTGCCGTAACGTGAGAAGGTGGTGGGAAAGCCTTCCTTTGAGTCCTAGGCGTGATATTCAAGGAGTTTTAGTGGCTTGAGACGAGTTTCGCACGTGTTCCTTTGCCGGTAAGCAAAAGGGAACCAAAAGAGACCAAAACTAGAACTTGGGTCCAAAGGTGCCAGAAAGTGACAGAATGTGAGAAGGTGGTGGGAAAGCCTTCCTTTGAGTCCTAGGCGTGATATTCAAGGAGTTTTAGTGGCGTGAGACGAGTTTCGCACGTCTTCCTTTGCCGGTAAGCAAAAGGGAACCAAAAGAGACCAAAACTAGAACTTGGGTCCAAAGGCACCGGAAAGTGCCAGAACGTGAGAAGGTGGTGGGAAAGCCTTCCTTTGAGTCCTAGGCGTGATATTCAAGGAGTTTTAGTGGCCTGAGACGAGTTTCGCACGTCTTCCTTTGCCAAGCAAAAAGGGACCAAAAGAGACCAAAATTGGAACTTGGGTCCAAAGGCACCAGAAAGTGCCGGAACGTGAGAAGGTGGTGGGAAAGCCTTCCTTTGAGTCCTAGGCGTGATATTCAAGGAGTTTCAGTGGCTTGAGACGAGTTTCGCACGTCTTCCTTTGCCGGTAAGCAAAAGGGAACCAAAAGAGACCAAAATTGGAACTTGGGTCCAAAGGCACCAGAAAGTGCCAAAACGTGAGAAGGTGGTGGGAAAGCCTTCCTTTGAGTCCTAGGCGTGATATTCAAGGAGTTTCAGTGGCTTGAGATGAGTTTCGCACGTGTTCCTTTGCCGGTAAGCAAAAGGGAACCAAAAGAGACCAAAACTAGAACTTGGGTCCAAAGGTGGCAGAAAGTGCCAGAACGTGAGAAGGTGGTGGGAAAGCCTTCCTTTGAGTCCTAGGCGTGATATTCAAGGAGTTTTAGTGGTTTGAGACGAGTTTCGCACGTCTTCCTTTGCCGGTAAGCAAAAGGGAACCAAAAGAGACCAAAATTGGAACTTGGGTCCAAAGGCACCAGAAAGTGCCAGAACGTGAGAAGGTGGTGGGAAAGCCTTCCTTTGAGTCCTAGGCGTGATATTCAAGGAGTTTTAGTGGCTTGAGACGAGTTTCGCACGTCTTCCTTTGCCGGTAAGCAAAAGGGAACCAAAAGAGACGAAAACTGGAACTTGGGTCCAAAGGCACCAGGAAGTGCCAGAACGTGAGAAGGTGGTGGGAAAGCCTTCCTTTGAGTCCTAGGCGTGATATTCAAGGAGTTTTAGTGGCCTGAGACGAGTTTCGCAAGTCTCCCTTTGCCAGTAAGCAAGAAGGGACCAAAAGAGACCAAAACTAGAACTTGGGTCCAAAGGCACCAGAAAGTGCCAGAACATGAGAAGGTGGTGGGAAAGCCTTCCTTTGAGTCCTAGGCATGATAGTCAAGGAGTTTTAGTGGCCTGAGACGAGTTTCGCATGTCTTCCTTTGCCGGTAAGCAAAAGGGAACCAAAAGAGACCAAAATTGGAACTTGGGTCCAAAGGCACCGTAAAGTGCCGTAACGTGAGAAGGTGGTGGGAAAGCCTTCCTTTGAGTCCTAGGCGTGATATTCAAGGAGTTTTAGTGGCCTGAGACGAGTTTCGCACGTCTTCCTTTGCCGGTAAGCAAAAGGGAACCAAAAGAGACCAAAACTGGAACTTGGGTCCAAAGGCACCAGAAAGTGCCAGAACGTGAGAAGGTGGTGGGAAAGCCTTCCTTTGAGTCCTAGGCGTGATATTCAAGGAGTTTTAGTGGCCTGAGACGTGTTTCGCATGTCTTCCTTTGCCGGTAAGCAAGAAGGGACCAAAAGAGAAAAAAATTGGAACTTGGGTCCAAAGGCGCCAGAAAGTGCCGGAAGGTGAGAAGGTGGTGGGAAAGCCTTCCTTTGAGTCCTAGGCGTGATATTCAAGGGGTTTTAGTAGCCTGAGACAAGTCTCGCACGTCTTCCTTTGCCGGTAAGCAAAAGGGAACCAAAAGAGACCGAAACTGGAACTTGGGTCCAAAGGCACCAGAAGTGCCGTAACGTGAGAAGGTGGTGGGAAAGCCTTCCTTTGAGTCCTAGGCGTGATATTCAAGGAGTTTTAGTGGCCTGAGACGAGTTTCGCAAGTCTCCCTTTGCCAGTAAGCAAAAAGGGACCAAAAGAGACCAAAATTGGAACTTGGGTCCAAAGGCACCAGAAAGTGCCAGAACGTGAGAAGGTGGTGGGAAAGCCTTCCTTTGAGTCCTAGGCGTGATATTCAAGGAGTTTTAGTGGCCTGAGACGAGTTTCGCACGTCTTCCTTTGCCAGTAAGCAAAAAGGGACCAAAAGAGACCAAAATTGGAACTTGGGTCCAAAGGCTCCAAAAAGTGCCATAAACGTGAGAAGGTGGTGAGAAAGCCTTCCTTTGAGTCCTAGGCGTGATATTCAAGGAGTTTCAGTGGCTTGAGACGAGTTTCGCACGTGTTCCTTTGCCGGTAAGCAAAAGGGAACCAAAAGAGACCAAAACTAGAACTTGGGTCCAAAGGTGGCCAAAAGTGACAGAAGGGAAGAAGGTAGTGGGAAAGCCTTCCTTTGAGTCCTAGGAGTGATATTCAAGGAGTTTTAGTGGCTTGAGACGAGTTTCGCACGTCTTCCTTTGCCGGTAAGCAAAAGGGAACCAAAAGAGACCAAAACTGGAACTTGGGTCCAAAGGCACCAGAAAGTGCCAAAACGTGAGAAGGTGGTGGGAAAGCCTTCCTTTGAGTCCTAGGCGTGATATTCAAGGAGTTTCAGTGGCTTGAGACGAGTTTCGCACGTGTTCCTTTGCCGGTAAGCAAAAGGGAACCAAAAGAGACCAAAACTAGAACTTGGGTCCAAAGGTGGCAGAAAGTGACAGAAGGGAAGAAGGTGGTGGGAAAGCCTTCCTTTGAGTCCTAGGCGTGATATTCAAGGAGTTTTAGTGGTCTGAGACGAGTTTCGCACGTCTTCCTTTGCTGATAAGCAAAAGGGAACCAAAAGAGACGAAAACTGAACTTGCTTCCAAAGGCACCAGAAAGTGCCAGAACGTGAGAAGGTTGTGGAAAAGCCTTCCTTTGAGTCCTAGGCGTGACATTCAAGGAGTTTCAGTGGTTTGACACGAGTTTCGCACGTCTTCCTTTGCCGGTAAGCAAAAGGGAACCAAAAGAGACCAAAATTGGAACTTGGGTCCAAAGGCACCAGAAAGTGCCAGAACGTGAGAAGGTGGTGGGAAAGCCTTCCTTTGAGTCCTAGGCGTGATATTCAAGGAGTTTTAGTGGCCTGAGATGAGTTTCGCACGTCTTCCTTTGCCGGTAAGCAAAAGGGAACCAAAAGAGACCAAAATTGGAACTTGGGTCCAAAGGCACCAGAACGTGAGAAGGTGGTGGGAAAGCCTTCCGTTGAGTCCTAGGCGTGATATTCAAGGAGTTTTAGTGGCCTGAGACGAGTTTCGCACTTCTTCCTTTGCCGGTAAGCAAAAGGGAACCAAAAGAGACCAAAATTGGAACTTGGGTTGAAAGGCACCGTAAAGTGCCGTAACGTGAGAAGGTGGTGGGAAAGCCTTCCTTTGAGTCCTAGGCGTGATATTCAAGGAGTTTTAGTGGTCAGGGACGAGTTTCGCACGTCTTCCTTTGCCAGTAAGCAAAAAGGGACAAAAAGAGACCAAAACTGGAACTTGGGTCCAAAGGCACCGTAAAGTGCCGTAACGTGAGAATGTGGTGGGAAAGCCTTCCTTTGAGTCCTAGGCGTGATATTCAAGGAGTTTTAGTGGCCTGAGACAAGTTTCGCACGTCTTCCTTTGCCGGTAAGCAAAAGGGAACCAAAAGAGACCAAAATTGGAACTTGGGTCCAAAGGCACCAGAAGTGCCCGAACGTGAGAAGGTGGTGGGAAAGCCTTCCTTTGAGTCCTAGGCGTGATATTCAAGGAGTTTTAGTGGCCTGAGACGAGTTTCGCACGTCTTCCTTTGCCGGTAAGCAAAAGGGAACCAAAAGAGACCAAAATTGGAACTTGGGTCCAAAGGCACCGTAAAGTGCCGTAACGTGAGAAGGTGGTGGGAAAGCCTTCCTTTGAGTCCTAGGCGTGATATTCAAGGAGTTTTAGTGGCTCGAGACGAGTTTCGCACGTCTTCCTGTGCCAGCAAGCAAAAAGGGACCAAAAGAGACCAAAATTGGAACTTGGGTCCAAAGGCACCAGAAAGTGCCATAAACGTGAGAAGGTGGTGAGAAAGCCTTCCTTTGAGTCCTAGGCGTGATATTCAAGGAGTTTTAGTGGCCTTAGACGAGTTTGGCACGTGTTCCTTTGCCGGTAAGCAAAAGGGAACCAAAAGAGACCAAAACTAGAACTTGGGTCCAAAGGTGGCAGAAAGTGACAGAAGGGAAGAAGGTGGTGAGAAAGCCTTCCTTTGAGTCCGAGGAGTGATATTCAAGGAGTTTTAGTGGCTTGAGACGAGTTTCGCACGTCTTCCTTTGCCGGTAAGCAAAAGGGAACCAAAAGAGACCAAAACTGGAACTTGGGTCCAAAGGCACCAAAAAGTGCCAGAACGTGAGAAGGTGGTGGGAAAGCCTTCCTTTGAGTCCTAGGCGTGATATTCAAGGAGTTTCAGTGGCTTGAGACGAGTTTCGCACGTCTTCCTTTGCCGGTAAGCAAAAGGGAACCAAAAGAGACCAAAACTAGAACTTGGGTCCAAAGGTGCCAAAAAGTGCCAGAACGTGAGAAGGTGGTGGGAAAGCCTTCCTTTGAGTCCTAGGCGTGATATTCAAGGAGTTTTAGTGGCCTGAGACGAGTTTCGCACGTCTTCCTTTGCCGGTAAGCAAAAGGGAACCAAAAGAGACCAAAACTAGAACTTGGGTCCAAAGGCACCAGAAAGTGCCAAAACGTGAGAAGGTGGTGGGAAAGCCTTCCTTTGAGTCCTAGGCGTGATATTCAAGGTGTTTTAGTGGCCTGAGACGAGTTTCGCACGTCTTCCTTTGCCGGTAAGCAAAAGGGAACCAAAAGTGACCAAAATTGGAACTTGGGTCCAAAGGCACCTGAAAGTGCCAGAATCTGAGAAGGTGGTGGGAAAGCCTTCCTTTGAATCCTAGGCGTGATATTCAAGGAGTTTTAGTGGCCTGAGACGAGTTTCGCACGTCTTCCTTTGCCGGTAAGCAATAGGGAACCAAAAGAGACCGAAACCGGAACTTGGGTCCAAAGGCACCGTAAAGTGCCAAAACGTGAGAAGGTGGTGGGGAAGCCTTCCTTTGAGTCCTAGGCGTGATATTCAAGGAGTTTTAGTGGCTTGAGACGAGTTTCGCACGTCTTCCTTTGCCGAGCAAAAGGGAACCAAAAGAGACCAAAACTAGAACTTGGGTCCAAAGGTGGCAGAAAGTGCCCCAACGTGAGAAGGTGGTGGGTAAGCCTTCCTTTGAGTCCTAGGCGTGATATTCAAGGAGTTTTAGTGGTTTGAGACGAGTTTCGCACGTCTTCCTTTGCCGGTAAGCAAAAGGGAACCAAAAGAGACCAAAATTGGAACTTGGGTCCAAAGGCACCAGAAAGTGCCATAACGTGAGAAGGTGGTGGGAAAGCCTTCCTTTGAGTCCTAGGCGTGATATTCAAGGAGTTTTAGTGGCCTGAGACGAGTTTCGCACGTCTTCCTTTGCCGGTAAGCAAAAGGGAACCAAAAGAGACCAAAACTCGAACTTGGGTCCAAAGGCACCAGAAAGTGCCAGAACGTGAGAAGGTGGTGGGAAAGCCTTCCTTTGAGTCCTAGGCGTGATATTCAAGGAGTTTTAGTGGCTCGAGACGAGTTTCGCACGTCTTCCTTTGCCGGTAAGCAAAAGGGAACCAAAAGAGACCAAAATTGGAACTTGGGTCCAAAGGCACCAGAAAGTGCCCGAATGTGAGAAGGTGGTGGGAAAGCCTTCCTTTGAGTCCTAGGCGTGATATTCAAGGAGTTTTAGTGGTCAGGGACGAGTTTCGCACGTCTTCCTTTGCCAGTAAGCAAAAAGGGACAAAAAGAGACCAAAACTGGAACTTGGGTCCAAAGGCACCGTAAAGTGCCGTAACGTGAGAAGGTGGTGGGAAAGCCTTCCTTTGAGTCCTAGGCGTGATATTCAAGGAGTTTTAGTGGCTTGAGACGAGTTTCGCACGTCTTCCTTTGCCGGTAAGCAAAAGGGAACCAAAAGAGACCAAATCGGAACTTGGGTCCAAAGGCACCAGAAGTGCCGTAACGTGAGAAGGTGGTGGGAAAGCCTTCCTTTGAGTCCTAGGCGTGATATTCAAGGAGTTTTAGTGGCTCGAGACGAGTTTCGCACGTCTTCCTTTGCCGCAAGCAAAAAGGGACCAAAAGAGACCAAAACTGGAACTTGGGTCCAAAGGCACCGTAAAGTGCCGTAACGTGAGAAGGTGGTGGGAAAGCCTTCCTTTGAGTCCTAGGCGTGATATTCAAGGAGTTTTAGTGGCCCGAGACGAAGTTTCGCACGTCTTCCTTTGCCAAGAAGCAAAAAGGGACCAAAATAGTCCAAAATTGGAACTTGGGTCCAAAGGCCCCAAGAAGTGCCATAAACGTGAGAAGGTGGTGGGAAAGCCTTCCTTTGAGTCCTAGGCGTGATATTCAAGGAGTTTCAGTGGCTTGAGACGAGTTTCGCACGTGTTCCTTTGCCGGTAAGCAAAAGGGAACCAAAAGAGACCAAAACTAGAACTTGGGTCCAAAGGTGGCAGAAAGTGACAGAAGGGAAGAAGGTGGTGAGAAATCCAACCTTTGAGTTCTAGGAGTGATATTCAAGGAGTTTTAGTGGCTTGAGACGAGTTTCGCACGTCTTCCTTTGCCGGTAAGCAAAAGGGAACCAAAAGAGACGAAAACTGGAACTTGGGTCCAAAGGCACCAGAAAGTGCCAAAACGTGAGAAGGTGGTGGGAAAGCCTTCCTTTGAGTCCTAGGCGTGATATTCAAGGAGTTTCAGTGGCTTGAGACGAGTTTCGCACGTCTTCCTTTGCCGGTAAGCAAAAGGGAACCAAAAGAGACCAAAACTAGAACTTGGGTCCAAAGGTGGCCGAAAGTGACAGAAGGGAAGAAGGTGGTGGGAAAGCCTTCCTTTGAGTCCTAGGCGTGATATTCAAGGAGTTTTAGTGGTCTGAGACGAGTTTCGCACGTCTTCCTTTGCTGATAAGCAAAAGGGAACCAAAAGAGACCAAAACTGGAACTTGGGTCCAAAGGCACCAGAAAGTGCCAAAACGTGAGAAGGTGGTGGGAAAGCCTTCCTTTGAGTCCTAGGCGTGATATTCAAGGAGTTTTAGTGGTCTGAGACGAGTTTCGCACGTCTTCCTTTGCCGGTAAGCAAAAGGGAACCAAAAGAGACCAAAATTGGAACTTGGGTCCAAAGGCACCGTAAAGTGCCGTAACGTGAGAAGGTGGCGGGAAAACCTTCCTTTGAGTCCTAGGCGTGATATTCAAGGAGTTTTAGTGGCTTGAGACGAGTTTCGCACGTCTTCCTTTGCCGGTAAGCAAAAGGGAACCAAAAGAGACCAAAACTAGAACTTGGGTCCAAAGGCACCAGAAAGTGCCGTAACGTGAGAAGGTGGTGGGAAAGCCTTCCTTTGAGTCCTAGGCGTGATATTCAAGGAGTTTTAGTGGTCTGAGACGAGTTTCGCACGTCTTCCTTTGCCGATAAGCAAAAGGGAACCAAAAGAGACCAAAACTAGAACTTGGGTCCATGAGAAGGTGGTGGGAAAGCCTTCCTTTGAGTCCTAGGCGTGATATTCAAGGAGTTTTAGTGGTCTGAGACGAGTTTCGCACGTCTTCCTTTGCCAGTAAGCAAAAAGGGACCAAAAGAGACCAAAATTGGAACTTGGGTCCAAAGGCACCGTAAAGTGCCGTAACGTGAGAAGGTGGTGGGAAAGCCTTCCTTTGAGTCCTAGGCGTGATATTCAAGGAGTTTTAGTGGCTTGAGACGAGTTTCGCACGTCTTCCTTTGCCGGTAAGCAAAAGGGAACCAAAAGAGACGAAAACTGGAACTTGGGTCCAAAGGCACCAGGAAGTGCCAGAACGTGAGAAGGTGGTGGGAAAGCCTTCCTTTGAGTCCTAGGCGTGATATTCAAGGAGTTTTAGTGGCCCGAGACGAAGTTTCGCACGTCTTCCTTTGCCGCAAGCAAAAAGGGACCAAAAGAGACCAAAACTGGAACTTGGGTCCAAAGGCACCGTAAAGTGCCATAACGTGAGAAGGTGGTGGAAAAGCCTTCCTTTGAGTCCTAGGCGTGATATTCAAGGAGTTTTAGTGGTCTGAGACGAGTTTCGCACGTCTTCCTTTGCCAGTAAGCAAAAAGGGACCAAAAGAGACCAAAATTGGAACTTGGGTCCAAAGGCGCCAAAAAGTGCCATAAACGGAAAAGGTGGTGAGAAAGCCTTCCTTTGAGTCCTAGGCGTGATATTCAAGGAGTTTCAGTGGCTTGAGACGAGTTTCGCACGTGTTCCTTTGCCGGTAAGCAAAAGGGAACCAAAAGAGACCAAAACTAGAACTTGGGTCCAAAGGTGGCAGAAAGTGACAGAAGGGAAGAAGGTGGTGAGAAATCCAACCTTTGAGTTCTAGGAGTGATATTCAAGGAGTTTTAGTGGCTTGAGACGAGTTTCGCACGTCTTCCTTTGCCGGTAAGCAAAAGGGAACCAAAAGAGACGAAAACTGGAACTTGGGTCCAAAGGCACCAGAAAGTGCCAAAACGTGAGAAGGTGGTGGGAAAGCCTTCCTTTGAGTCCTAGGCGTGATATTCAAGGAGTTTCAGTGGCTTGAGACGAGTTTCGCACGTGTTCCTTTGCCGGTAAGCAAAAGGGAACCAAAAGAGACCAAAACTAGAACTTGGGTCCAAAGGTGGCAGAAAGTGACATAAGGGAAGAAGGTGGTGGGAAAGCCTTCCTTTGAGTCCTAGGCGTGATATTCAAGGAGTTTTAGTGGTCTGAGACGAGTTTCGCACGTCTTCCTTTGCTGATAAGCAAAAGGGAACCAAAAGAGACGAAAACTGGAACTTGGGTCCAAAGGCACCAGAAAGTGCCAGAACGTGAGAAGGTGGTGGGAAAGCCTTCCTTTGAGTCCTAGGCGTGATATTCAAGGAGTTTCAGTGGTTTGACACGAGTTTCGCACGTCTTCCTTTGCCGCAAGCAAAAGGGAACCAAAAGAGACCAAAATTGGAACTTGGGTCCAAAGGCACCGTAAAGTGCCGTAACGTGAGAAGGTGGTGGGAAAGCCTTCCTTTGAGTCCTAGGCGTGATATTCAAGGAGTTTTAGTGGCCTGAGACGAGTTTCGCACGTCTTCCTTTGCCGGTAAGCAAAAGGGAACCAAAAGAGACCAAAACTGGAACTTGGGTCCAAAGGCACCAGAAAGTGCCAGAACGTGAGAAGGTGGTGGGAAAGCCTTCCTTTGAGTCCTAGGCGTGATATTCAAGGAGTTTCAGTGGCTTGAGACGAGTTTCGCACGTCTTCCTTTGCCGGTAAGCAAAAGGGAACCAAAAGAGACCAAAACTAGAACTTGGGTCCAAAGGTGGCAGAACGTGACAGTAGGTGAGAAGGTTCTGGCAAAGCCTTCCTTTGAGTCCTAGGCGTGATATTCAAGGAGTTTGAGTGGTTTGAGACGAGTTTCGCACGTCTTCCTTTGCCGGTAAGCAAAAGGGAACCAAAAGAGACCAAAATTGGAACTTGGGTCCAAAGGCACCTTAAAGTGCCATAACGTGAGAAGGTGGTGGGAAAGCCTTCCTTTGAGTCCTAGGCGTGATATTCAAGGAGTTTTAGTGGCCTGAGACGAGTTTCGCACGTCTTCCTTTGCCGGTAAGCAAAAGGGAACCAAAAGAGACCAAAACTAGAACTTGGGTCCAAAGGCACCAGGAAGTGCCAAAACGTGAGAAGGTGGTGGGAAAGCCTTCCTTTGAGTCCTAGGCGTGATATTCAAGGAGTTTTAGTGGTCTGAGACGAGTTTCGCACGTCTTCCTTTGCTGATAAGCAAAAGGGAACCAAAAGAGACCAAAACTGGAACTTGGGTCCAAAGGCACCGTAAAGTGCCGTAACGTGAGAAGGTGGTGGAAAAGCCTTCCTTTGAGTCCTAGGCGTGATATTCAAGGAGTTTTAGTGGTCCGAGACGAAGTTTCGCACGTCTTCCTTTGCCGAGAAGCAAAAAGGGACCAAAAGAGACCAAAATTGGAACTTGGGTCCAAAGGCACCGTAAAGTGCCGTAACGTGAGAAGGTGGTGGGAAAGCCTTCCTTTGAGTCCTAGGCGTGATATTCAAGGAGTTTTAGTGGCTTGAGACGAGTTTCGCACGTCTTCCTTTGCCGGAAGCAAAAGAGAACCAAAAGAGACGAAAATTGGAACTTGGGTCCAAAGGCACCAGAAGTGCCAGAACGTGAGAAGGTGGTGGGAAAGCCTTCCTTTGAGTCCTAGGCGTGATATTCAAGGAGTTTTAGTGGCCTGAGACGAGTTTCGCACGTCTTCCTTTGCCAGTAAGCAAAAAGGGACCAAAAGAGACCAAAATTGGAACTTGGGTCCAAAGGCACCAGAAAGTGCCAGAACGTGAGAAGGTGGTGGGAAAGCCTTCCTTTGAGTCCTAGGCGTGATATTCAAGGAGTTTTAGTGGCCTGAGATGAGTTTCGCACGTCTTCCTTTGCCAGTAAGCAAAAAGGGACCAAAAGAGACCAAAATTGGAACTTGGGTCCAAAGGCACCAGAAAGTGCCAGAACGTGAGAAGGTGGTGGGAAAGCCTTCCTTTGAGTCCTAGGCGTGATATTCAAGGAGTTTCAGTGGCTTGAGACGAGTTTCGCACGTGTTCCTTTGCCGGTAAGCAAAAGGGAACCAAAAGAGACCAAAACTAGAACTTGGGTCCAAAGGTGGCAGAAAGTGACAGAAGGGAAGAAGGTGGTGGGAAAGCCTTCCTTTGAGTCCTAGGAGTGATATTCAAGGAGTTTTAGTGGCTTGAGACGAGTTTCGCACGTCTTCCTTTGCCGGTAAGCAAAAGGGAACCAAAAGAGACCAAAACTGGAACTTGGGTCCAAAGGCACCAGAAAGTGCCAGAACGTGAGAAGGTGGTGGGAAAGCCTTCCTTTGAGTCCTAGGCGTGATATTCAAGGAGTTTCAGTGGCTTGAGACGAGTTTCGCACGTGTTCCTTTGCCATAAGCAAAAGGGAACCAAAAGAGACCAAAACTAGAACTTGGGTCCAAAGGTGGCAGAAGTGACGTAACGGAAGAAGGTGGTGGGAAAGCCTTCCTTTGAGTCCTAGGCGTGATATTCAAGGAGTTTTAGTGGCCTGAGACAAGTTTCGCACGTCTTCCTTTGCCGATAAGCAAAAGGGAACCAAAAGAGACCAAAACTGAACTTGGGTCCAAAGGCACCGTAAAGTGCCGTAACGTGAGAAGGTGGTGGGAAAGCCTTCCTTTGAGTCCTAGGCGTGATATTCAAGGAGTTTTAGTGGAGTGAGACGAGTTTTGCACGTGTTCCTTTGCCGCAAGCAAAAGGGAACCAAAAGAGACCAAAATTGGAACTTGGGTTCAAAGGCACCAGAAAGTGCCAGAACGTGAGAAGGTGGTGGGAAAGCCTTCCTTTGAGTCCTAGGCGTGATATTCAAGGAGTTTTAGCGGCCTGAGACGAGTTTCGCACGTCTTCCTTTGCCGTAAGCAAAAGGGAACCAAAAGAGACCAAAACTAGAACTTGGGTCCAAAGGTGGCAGTAAAGTGCCGTAACGTGAGAAGGTGGTGGGAAAGCCTTCCTTTGAGTCCTAGGCGTGATATTCAAGGAGTTTTAGTGGTTTGAGACGAGTTTCGCACGTCTTCCTTTGCCGGTAAGCAAAAGGGAACCAAAAGAGACCAAAATTGGAACTTGGGTCCAAAGGCACCGTAAAGTGCCGTAACGTGAGAAGGTGGTGGGAAAGCCTTCCTTTGAGTCCTAGGCGTGATATTCAAGTAGTTTCAGTGGCTTGAGACGAGTTTCGCACGTCTTCCTTTGCCTGTAAGCAAAAGGGAACCAAAAGAGACGAAAACTGGAACTTGGCTCCAAAGGCACCAGGAAGTGCCAAAACGTGAGAAGGTGGTGGGAAAGCCTTCCTTTGAGTCCTAGGCGTGATATTCAAGGAGTTTTAGTGGTCTGAGACGAGTTTCGCACGTCTTCCTTTGTCGATAAGCAAAAGGGAACCAAAAGAGACCAAAACTAGAACTTGGGTCCAAAGGCACCAGGAAGTGCCATAACGTGAGAAGGTGGTGGAAAAGCCTTCCTTTGAGTCCTAGGCGTGATATTCAAGGAGTTTTAGTGGTCTGAGACGAGTTTCGCACGTCTTCCTTTGCCAGTAAGCAAAAAGGGACCAAAAGAGACCAAAATTGGAACTTGGGTCCAAAGGCACCAGCAAGTGCCAGAACGTGAGAAGGTGGTGGGAAAGCCTTCCTTTGAGTCCTAGGCGTGATATTCAAGGAGTTTCAGTGGCTTGAGACGAGTTTCGCACGTCTTCCTTTGCCGGTAAGCAAAAGGGAACCAAAAGAGACGAAAACTGGAACTTGGGTCCAAAGGCACCAGAAGTGCCGTAACGTGAGAAGGTGGTGGGAAAGCCTTCCTTTGAGTCCTAGGCGTGATATTCAAGGAGTTTTAGTGGCCCGAGACGAGTTTCGCACGTCTTCCTTTGCCGAAGCAAAAAGGGACCAAAAGAGACCAAAACTAGAACTTGGGTCCAAAGGCACCGTAAAGTGCCGTAACGTGAGAAGGTGGTGGGAAAGCCTTCCTTTGAGTCCTAGGCGTGATATTCAAGGAGTTTTAGTGGCCCGAGACGAGTTTCGCACGTCTTCCTTTGCCAAGAAGCAAAAAGGGACCAAAAGAGACCAAAATTGGAACTTGGGTCCAAAGGCACCGTAAAGTGCCATAAACGTGAGAAGGTGGTGAGAAAGCCTTCCTTTGAGTCCTAGGCGTGATATTCAAGGAGTTTCAGTGGCCTGAGACGAGTTTCGCACGTGTTCCTTTGCCGGTAAGCAAAAGGGAACCAAAAGAGACCAAAACTAGAACTTGGGTCCAAAGGTGGCAGAAAGTGACAGAAGGGAAGAAGGTGGTGAGAAAGCCTTCCTTTGAGTCCTAGGCGTGATATTCAAGGAGTTTCAGTGGCATGAGACGAGTTTCGCACGTGTTCCTTTGCCGGTAAGCAAAAGGGAGCCAAAAGAGACCAAAACTAGAACTTGGGTCCAAAGGCACCGTAAAGTGCCAAAACGTGAGAAGGTGGTGGGAAAGCCTTCCTTTGAGTCCTAGGCGTGATATTCAAGGAGTTTCAGTGGCTTGAGACGAGTTTCGCACGTGTTCCTTTGCCGGTAAGCAAAAGGGAACCAAAAGAGACCAAAACTAGAACTTGGGTCCAAAGGTGGCAGAAAGTGACAGAAGGGAAGAAGGTGGTGGGAAAGCCTTCCTTTGAGTCCTAGGCGTGATATTCAAGGAGTTTTAGTGGTCTGAGACGAGTTTCGCACGTCTTCCTTTGCTGATAAGCAAAAGGGAACCAAAAGAGACGAAAACTGAACTTGCTTCCAAAGGCACCAGAAAGTGCCAGAACGTGAGAAGGTTGTGGAAAAGCCTTCCTTTGAGTCCTAGGCGTGACATTCAAGGAGTTTCAGTGGTTTGACACGAGTTTCGCACGTCTTCCTTTGCCGGTAAGCAAAAGGGAACCAAAAGAGACCAAAATTGGAACTTGGGTCCAAAGGCACCCGTAAAGTGCCGTAACGTGAGAAGGTGGTGGGAAAGCCTTCCTTTGAGTCCTAGGCGTGATATTCAAGGAGTTTTAGTGGGTTGAGACGAGTTTCGCACGTCTTCCTTTGCGGGTACGCAAAAGGGAACCACAAGAGACCGAAACCGGAACTTGGGTCCAAAGGCACCAGAAGTGCCGTAACGTGAGAAGGTGGTGGGAAAGCCTTCCTTTGAGTCCTAGGCGTGATATTCAAGGAGTTTTAGTGGTCTGAGACGAGTTTCGCACGTCTTCCTTTGCTGATAAGCAAAAGGGAACCAAAAGAGACCAAAACTGGAACTTGGGTCCAAAGGCACCAGAAAATGCTGGAACGTGAAAAGGTAGTGGAAAAGCCTTCCTTTGAGTCCTAGGCGTGATATTCAAGGAGTTTCAGTGGTTTAACACGAGTTTCGCACGTCTTCCTTTGCCAGTAAGCAAAAGGGAAACAAAACTGACCAAAATTGGAACTTGGGTCCAAAGGCACCACAAAGTGCCAGAACGTGAGAAGGTGGTGGGAAAGCCTTCCTTTGAGTCCTAGGCGTGATATTCAAGGAGTTTCAGTGGCTTGAGACGAGTTTCGCACGTCTTCCTTTGCCGGTAAGCAAAAGGGAACCAAAAGAGACCAAAACTGGAACTTGGGTCCAAAGGCACCAGAAAGTGCCAGAACGTGAGAAGGTGATGGGAAAGCCTTCCTTTGAGTCCTAGGCGTGATATTCAAGGAGTTTTAGTGGCCTGAGACGAGTTTCGCACGTCTTCCTTTGCCGGTAAGCAAAAGGGAACCAAAAGAGACCAAAATTGGAACTTGGGTCCAAAGGCACCAGAAAGTGCCAGAACGTGAGAAGGTGGTGGAAAAGCCTTCCTTTGAGTCCTAGGCGTGATATTCAAGGAGTTTTAGTGGTCTGAGACGAGTTTCGCACGTCTTCCTTTGCTGATAAGCAAAAGGGAACCAAAAGAGACGAAAACTGGAACTTGGGTCCAAAGGCACCATCAAGTGCCACAACGTGAGAAGGTGGTGGGAAAGCCTTCCTTTGAGTCCTAGGCGTGATATTCAAGGAGTTTTAGTGGTCTGAGACGAGTTTCGCACGTCTTCCTTTGCCGGTGAGCAAAAAGGGACCAAAAGAGACCAAAATTGGAACTTGGGTCCAAAGGCACCAGAAAGTGCCAGAACGTGAGAAGGTGGTGGGAAAGCCTTCCTTTGAGTCCTAGGCGTGATATTCAAGGAGTTTCAGTGGCTTGAGACGAGTTTCGCACGTCTTCCTTTGCCGGTAAGCAAAAGGGAACCAAAAGAGACGAAAACTGGAACTTGGGTCCAAAGGCACCAGGAAGTGCCAGAACGTGAGAAGGTGGTGGGAAAGCCTTCCTTTGAGTCCTAGGCGTGATATTCAAGGAGTTTTAGTGGCCTGAGACGAGTTTCGCACGTCTTCCTTTGCCAGTAAGCAAAAAGGGACCAAAAGAGACCAAAACTGGAACTTGGGTCCAAAGGCACCAGAAAGTGCCAAAACGTGAGAAGGTGGTGGGAAAGCCTTCCTTTGAGTCCTAGGCGTGATATTCAAGGAGTTTTAGTGGTCTGAGACGAGTTTCGCACGTCTTCCTTTGCCAGTAAGCAAAAAGGGACCAAAAGAGACCAAAATTGGAACTTGGGTCCAAAGGCACCAGAAAGTGCCATAAACGGAAAAGGTGGTGAGAAAGCCTTCCTTTTTGTCTTCGGAGTGATATTCAAGGAGTTTCAGTGGCCTGAGACGAGTTTCGCACGTGTTCCTTTGTCGGTAAGCAAAAGGGAACCAAAAGAGACCAAAACTAGAACTTGGGTCCAAAGGTGGCAGAAAGTGACAGAAGGGAAGAAGGTGGTGAGAAATCCAACCTTTGAGTTCTAGGAGTGATATTCAAGGAGTTTTAGTGGCTTGAGACGAGTTTCGCACGTCTTCCTTTGCCGGTAAGCAAAAGGGAACCAAAAGAGACGAAAACTGTAACTTGGGTCCAAAGGCACCAGAAAGTGCCAAAACGTGAGAAGGTGGTGGGAAAGCCTTCCTTTGAGTCCTAGGCGTGATATTCAAGGAGTTTCAGTGGCTTGAGACGAGTTTCGCACGTCTTCCTTTGCCGATAAGCAAAAGGGAACCAAAAGAGACGAAAACTGGAACTTGGGTCCAAAGGCACCAGAAAGTGCCATAACGTGAGAAGGTGGTGGGAAAGCCTTCCTTTGAGTCCTAGGCGTGATATTCAAGGAGTTTCAGTGGCTTGAGACGAGTTTCGCACGTCTTCCTTTGCCGGTAAGCAAAAGGGAACCAAAAGAGACCAAACTAGAACTTGGGTCCAAAGGCACCGTAAAGTGCCATAACGTGAGAAGGTGGTGGGAAAGCCTTCCTTTGAGTCCTAGGCGTGATATTCAAGGAGTTTTAGTGGTCTGAGACGAGTTTCGCACGTCTTCCTTTGCCGGTAATCAAAAGGGAACCAAAAGAGACCAAAACTAGAACTTGGGTCCAAAGGTGGCAGAAAGTGACAGGAGGGGAGAAGGTGGTGGGAAAGCCTTCCTTTGAGTCCTAGGCGTGATATTCAAGGAGTTTTAGTGGTCTGAGACCAGTTTCGCACGTCTTCCTTTGCTTATAAGCAAAAGGGAACCAAAAGAGACGAAAACTGGAACTTGGGTCCAAAGGCACCAGAAAGTGCCAGAACGTGAGAAGGTTGTGGAAAAGCCTTCCTTTGAGTCCTAGGCGTGATATTCAAGGAGTTTCAGTGGTTTGAGACGAGTTTCGCACGTCTTCCTTTGCCGGTAAGCAAAAGGGAACCAAAAGAGACCAAAATTGGAACTTGGGTCCAAAGGCACCAGAAAGTGCCAGAACGTGAGAAGGTGGTGGGAAAGCCTTCCTTTGAGTCCTAGGCGTGATATTCAAGGAGTTTCAGTGGCTTGAGACGAGTTTCGCACGTCTTCCTTTGCCGGTAAGCAAAAGGGAACCAAAAGAGACGAAAACTGGAACTTGGGTCCAAAGGCACCAGAAGTGCCGTAACGTGAGAAGGTGGTGGGAAAGCCTTCCTTTGAGTCCTAGGCGTGATATTCAAGGAGTTTTAGTGGCCTGAGACGAGTTTCGCACGTCTTCCTTTGCCCGTAAGCAAAAGGGAACCAAAAGAGACCAAAATTGGAACTTGGGTCCAAAGGCACCAGAAAGTGCCAGAACGTGAGAAGGTGGTGGAAAAGCCTTCCTTTGAGTCCTAGGCGTGATATTCAAGGAGTTTTAGCGGCCCGAGACGAAGTTTCGCACGTCTTCCTTTGCCGCAAGCAAAAAGGGACCAAAAGAGACCAAAATTGGAACTTGGGTCCAAAGGCACCCGTAAAGTGCCGTAACGTGAGAAGGTGGTGGGAAAGCCTTCCTTTGAGTCCTAGGCGTGATATTCAAGGAGTTTTAGTGGTCTGAGACGAGTTTCGCACGTCTTCCTTTGAAAGTAAGCAAAAAGGGACCAAAAGAGACCAAAACTAGAACTTGGGTCCAAAGGTGGCAGAAAGTGACAGAAGGGAAGAAGGTGGTGAGAAATCCAACCTTTGAGTTCTAGGAGTGATATTCAAGGAGTTTTAGTGGCATGAGACGAGTTTCGCACGTCTTCCTTTGCCGGTAAGCAAAAGGGAACCAAAAGAGACGAAAACTAGAACTTGGGTCCAAAGGCACCAGAAGTGCCGTAACGTGAGAAGGTGGTGGAAAAGCCTTCCTTTGAGTCCTAGGCGTGATATTCAAGGAGTTTTAGTGGACTGAGACGAGTTTCGCACGTCTTCCTTTGCCGTAGCAAAAGGGAACCAAAAGAGACCAAAATTGGAACTTGGGTCCAAAGGCACCGTAAAGTGCCGTAACGTGAGAAGGTGGTGGAAAAGCCTTCCTTTGAGTCCTAGGCGTGATATTCAAGGAGTTTTAGTGGTCTGAGACGAGTTTCGCACGTCTTCCTTTGCCAGTAAGCAAAAAGGGACCAAAAGAGACCAAAATTGGAACTTGGGTCCAAAGGTACCAGAAAGTGCCAGAACGTGAGAAGGTGGTGGGAAAGCCTTCCTTTGAGTCCTAGGCGTGATATTCATGGAGTTTTAGTGGTCTGAGACGAGTTTCGCATGTCTTCCTTTGTTGATAAGCAAAAGGGAACCAAAAGAGACCAAAACTAGAACTTGGGTCCAAAGGTGGCAGAAAGTGACAGAAGGGAAGAAGGTGGTGGGAAAGCCTTCCTTTGAGTCCTAGGCGTGATATTCAAGGAGTTTTAGTGGTCTGAGACGAGTTTCGCACGTCTTCCTTTGCTGATAAGCAAAAGGGAACCAAAAGAGACGAAAACTGGAACTTGGGTCCAAAGGCACCAGGAAGTGCCAGAACGTGAGAAGGTGGTGGGAAAGCCTTCCTTTGAGTCCTAGGCGTGATATTCAAGGAGTTTTAGTGGCCTGAGACGAGTTTCGCAAGTCTCCCTTTGCCAGTAAGCAAAAAGGGACCAAAAGAGACCAAAACTGGAACTTGGGTCCAAAGGCGCCAGAAAGTGCCAGAACGTGAGAAGGTGGTGGGAAAGCCTTCCTTTGAGTCCTAGGCGTGATATTCAAGGAGTTTTAGTGGCCTGAGACGAGTTTCGCACGTCTTCCTTTGCGGGTAAGCAAAAGGGAACCAAAAGAGACCAAAATTGGAACTTGGGTCCAAAGGCACCAGAAAGTGCCAGAACGTGAGAAGGTGGTGGGAAAGCCTTCCTTTGAGTCCTAGGCGTGATATTCAAGGAGTTTTAGTGGCCTGAGACGAGTTTCGCACGTCTTCCTTTGCCGGTAATGGTATGAACCCCATTTGCACAAGGGCTGACTTAGGATCTTTAGGGTTAGAACCTTGTAGAAAAATTTGAAAATTTAGTGATGAATTTCTGGGCAAATTAGGTGTTGGTCCATGGTGTTAAAAAAAAAAATAAGCAAAAATGCTAGTTTGGTGGTGGCTGGACAGAATTTTAGAAATGACGGTATCTCGAGTTATAGAACTCCAATTGAGGTGATTCCAAAACGAGGTGAAAGTTCTCGTTCTGAAATTCAATTTAGGCTCAAGAATCACTCAATTTGGCTGAGTAGAATGAGAGTTATGATAACGAGATAATTCTGGGCAGATTTGAGTTTTTTTGGAATTTTGGTGAAGAATTGAATGGGGAAAGGAAAGAATCACTCTTTCCAAGGAAGGCAACACACAAAGGGATGTGAAAGCCCTTTGATACAGCCAAGTAATTCTTGAATCACTCAAGAACTTAGGAGAATCACTCTCACTAAGATAAAAGAGATAAACTCTAATATTTATGAATCAAACTTAACTTGTCTTATTGATAAGAATGGTTCAGCTTATATAGAAGCTTTACCATCAGAATTACAAAGGTTCCGTAACGGAAAATTTATTCCACTTAGATAATGATACACTAAGCTAGGAAATAAAGCTACTTGATGGCTGATTGTAACTGAAATTGTGGCAACCAAAAAGTCACCCAACAGCCACTAGCTATGCGCCTCTTGGTCTCCCAAAGGCTGATGCCTAAGTTACCAATTGGGCCCTTATTACAACTTGAAATAAAACCAAACCAAAGCCCATTAGTTGATTAACCGCAAAACATAATTTGGTCAGCCAACTTTACAAAGGATTGGGCCATTATTTAAAACAAATTAAAAACTTAAAAACTGAAGCAAAGTGGCGCCTTAGTTCTCCTCCATTTGGGCCATGATGCAATTCACAACCTTGGTCTTTTCTCCTTGAAACTTGGGCTTGTATTCAATTAATATGGACAACACTTGTTGAAGAGCTTCCTTTGCTCTCCTTGCTCTAGCCCTTGTCATAGGTCCTCCAAGTCCTTCAAGAGGATCCTTGCCTTTGCTCATGGTCATGTCCTCATCATTCTCTCCCTCTTGAGAAGGATTTGTCCTCAAATCGGATTCTCCATCTACATCAAAAAGAGATAAGTCGACACATTGAAGGTGGAACTAACATTATACTCACCTGGCAGCTCAATTTTGTAAGCATTGTCATTGATTCTTTCAAGCACTTGGAATGGACCATCTCCCCTTGGTTGAAGCTTTGACTTCCTTTGTTCCGGAAACCTTTCCTTTCTCATGTGCACCCAAACCCAATCTCCGGGTTCGAAGATAACCTTCTTTCTCCCTTTGTTGGCTTGTTTAGCATAGCTTTCATTTCTTCTCTCAATTTGATTTTTGACTCTCTCATGAAGCTTCTTCACATAGTCCGCCTTTGCTTGACCTTCTTTATGCTTAAAAACTGAAACATTAGGCATAGGCAAAAGATCAAGAGGAGTTAGTGGGTTAAAACCATAAACAACCTCAAAAGGAGAACAATTAGTAGTGCTATGAACAGCCCTATTGTAAGCAAACTCAACGTGGGGTAAACAAACTTCCCAAGACTTTAAGTTCTTTCTTAAAACTGTCCTAAGCAATGTTCCCAACGTCCTATTAACAACTTCCGTTTGTCCATCGGTTTGTGGGTGACAAGTGGTTGAAAATAACAATTTAGTGCCTAACTTGCCCCACAAGGTCCTCCAAAAATGGCTTAGGAACTTAGAGTCCCTATCACTGACAATGCTCCTTGGCAAACCATGGAGTCTCACAACCTCCTTGAAAAACAAATCAGCCACATGAGAAGCATCATTCACCTTTTTACATGGAATAAAATGAGCCATTTTAGAAAACCTATCAACAACCACAAAAATTGAATCTTTGCCACTACTTGTGTTTGGCAGCCCCAAAACAAAATCCATGGATAAATCAATCCAAGGATACTCTGGAATTGGCAATGGAGTATACAATCCATGAGGCTTTACCTTTGACTTTGCCTTTTTACAAACAATGCAATGTTCACAAAATTTCTGCACATCCTTTTTCAAATGAGGCCAATAAAAATGTTCTTGTAATGTTTTTAGAGTCTTTTGGACCCCAAAATGCCCCATTAAACCTCCTTCATGTGCTTCACCAACAAGCAAGTTTCTTGTAGAACATTTAGGCACACACAATTTGTTTTCTTTGAAAAGAAAGCCTTCATACCTAAAGAAACCATTTTCTGAAAATTTTTCGCAATTTTTAAAAATTTCACCAAAAGTTTCATCACTTTCATACATGTTTTTCAAACATTCAAGACCAATCAATTTTGTTTCAAGCATAGAAATCAAAGCATGACGCCGAGAAAGAGCATCGGCTACAATGTTACCTTTTCCTCTTTTATGTTTGATAACATAAGGGAATTGCTCTAGAAATTCCACCCACTTGGCATGCCTTTTGTTAAGCTTGCCTTGTCCCTTGATATATTTGAGAGACTCATGGTCACTATGAATGATAAATTCCTTGGGATAAAGGTAGTGTTGCCATGTTTTCAAAGCTCTCACTAAGGCATACAACTCTTTATCATAAGTTGAATAGTTAAGGGTAGGACCACTTAGCTTTTCACTAAAATAAGCAATTGGATGGCCTTCTTGCAACAACACAGCCCCAATCCCAACATTTGAAGCATCACACTCAATTTCAAAAGATTTTTGAAAGTTTGGCAAAGCAAGTATGGGGGCATTAGTTAGCTTTTGCTTAAGAGCATTGAAAGCTTCTTCTTGTTTCTCTCCCCATTTGAAACCAACATTTTTCTTAAGCACTTCATTGAGAGGTGCTGCCAATGTGCTAAAATCCTTCACAAATCTCCTATAGAAACTTGCTAAACCATGGAAACTTCTCACTTCGGTCACGGACTTAGGCGTAGGCCATTCTTGAATAGCCCTAACCTTTTCCTCATCCACTTGTACTCCTTTTGAACTTACAACAAAACCAAGAAACACAACATGGTTAGTACAAAAGATGCATTTTTCAAGATTGGCATACAATTGTTCTTCTCTAAGCACACACAAGACAGATTTTAAATGATCAACATGCAATTCAAGTGAAGTGCTATAGATAAGAATATCATCAAAGTACACCACAACAAATTTTCCTATGAATTTTCTCAAAACATGGTTCATTAATCTCATGAAAGTGCTAGGAGCATTAGTTAAGCCAAAAGGCATAACCAACCATTCATACAAACCATATTTTGTTTTGAAAGCAGTTTTCCATTCATCCCCTTCTCTAACCCTAATTTGATTGTATCCACTTTTTAAATCAATTTTAGAGAAGTAACATGCACCATGCAATTCATCAAGCAAATCATCAAGCCTAGGTATAGGATGCCTATATTTAATGGTGATGTTATTAAGGGCTCTACAATCAGAACACATGCGCCATGTCCCATCCTTTTTAGGAACCAAAATTACCGGGACAGCACAAGGACTCATGCTATCTCTTACCCATCCCTTACCAATGAGTTCATCCACTTGTCTTTGGATCTCCTTGGTCTCTTGCGGGTTGCTTCTATAGGCTGGTCTATTAGGCAAAGAAGCTCCTGGAATGAGATCAATTTGATGCTCAATACCTCTTAATGGTGGCAACCCACTTGGTACACTTGTTGGAAACACATCTCCAAATTCCTGCAAAAGAGACTTCACTCTAGAAGGCAAATCAAGGTTATCAAAAGTGTTAGTGGTCAAAACATAGTTTTTGCAAATTAACAAAAATAGGGGCTGTCTAGATAGAAACAACCTCTTTACCTCACTTTTTGTAGCTAAAAAGCTCTCCTTCACCTCAAGAGTTTCACTCTTCTTTTTCCTCTCATGTGTTTCTCTCTTTTTGTCCTCACTTTTTGAGCTCTCAAGTGTTTGGCTTTCTTTTTCTTTCTTTTCTTGGACAATCTTTTCTCTCATTTTTCTTTGATCCTCACACACCTCTTGCGGACTCAAAGGTTTGAGCACTATCTTCTTGTCTTGGTGCATGAATGAGATTTTGTTAGTGAAACCATCATGATTGGCTCTTTTATCAAATTGCCATGGTCTCCCCAAGAGTAAGTGGCTGGCCTCCATAGGAACAACATCACAAAGCACCTTATCATTGTATCTTCCAATGGAAATATCCAACTCTACTTGCTTCCTTACTTGCACCTCTCCATCCTCACTAAGCCATTGAAGCCTATATGGCCTAGGATGTGGCTTTGTAACTAAATTCAATTTAGACACAAGTCTTGCACTCGCCACATTGGTGCAACTCCCTCCATCAATGATCATCATGCAAAGTTTACCATTGATCAAACATCTAGTATGGAAGATGTTTTCTCTTTGGCTCTCCTCCAAAGGCTTCAATTGGCTACCAAGTAACCGCCTTATCATCAATAAGTCTCCCTCTGGTGTTTTCTCCACCTCCTCCTCCACGTCCTCATTCTCCTCTCCCTCTTCAATTTCGGACTCACTTATATACTCTCCATCTCTAAGAATCATGGTTTTTTTGTTAGGGCACTCATATGCATAGTGTCCTAAGCCTTGGCACTTAAAGCACTTCACATCCCGACTCCTTTTAGAGGGTTGCTCTTGAGTTTTTAGAGGAGTTTTTGTTGGTGTAGGCGCTGCACTAGAAGTGGCAGCCCCTTTTCCCTTATCCTTCCAACTAGAAAAACCAAAATTAGTGGAGCTTCTTTTGGCCACACCTTTCCTTTTCAATTGTTGCTCCACTTGGATGGCTTTGTGAAGCAAGTCCTCCATTTCAACAAATTCCTGCAGTTCAACAATATCACGAATATCATTATTCAAACCACTAAGAAATCTAGCCATAGTTACCTCCTCATCTTCTTCTATCTTGGCTTGAATCATGAGCACCTCCATTTCCTTGTAGTACTCCTCAACGCCTTTGCTACCTTGGGACAATTTTTGAAGTTTGAATTTTAAGTCCCTAGAATAGCTTGCCGGCACATATCTCTTCCTCATGATCCTTTTCATTTCAACCCATGTATCCACCAATGGCTCCTCATTCCTAGCTCTCTCTTTTTGCAATTTGTTCCACCACACAAGAGCGTAATCGGAAAACTCCATAGCTGCAAGCTTTACCTTTTGGGCCTCTTCATAGGTATTACAAGTGAAAATATGCTCTATTTTGATCTCCCACTCCAAATAAGCTTCCGGGTCACTTCTTCCTTTGAATGGAGGAATAGAAATTTTGACTCCATCAATTCGGTTTTGTCTAGGAGCACCGTCATTACCTCTTCTCCTCCTTTCTTCTTCATCATGACCTCTATTCTCTAATTGGTCCAATCTTTCATGGAGCTCATCATTTTGTTGCCTCATCAATCTCTCCAAATGTTGTGTCAAGGCTTGCATTTGGAAAGGAGAAAGTCCTCCTCCTTGATTAGGATTTCCTTCAGCCATCACAAACAAACAAATTCAAACGTAACAAGCAAATAGAAAGTAGAATTTGAAACCTCACCACACTCAAGTGTATCACACAATTATGGCTTTTTCTCTAATGAAAACACTCTTGCCTTTTACCACTCAAATTCTCCTTGGGTTCTTAGGCAATTCAAGATATTATGGCCACAACAAAGAACAATTCACCAATATGTGCTAGGTAAAGGCTAGGTAGACAAAGAAAAGGCTAACAAATCACAAAAACAAAGGGGTAAAGGAAAATTGGTAAACAAGAGAATTAGCAACAATCCTTTAAGAACACCAATATATTACCTTATAACAAATTGTTGAAAAGCATGAATCATTCAGCCCAAAATTTTCTTCTTCTTTTTTTTTTTTTTTGTTTTTTTATACGATTTTTTTTTTTTAATCATCACAAGGGCCTAACTTTTGCAATGATTCAGTACAATCACAAATAATATGAACAATAAGGTAATCAATTGGCAAAAAAAAAGAATGAAGGAAGGATGTTACCAATTTGACGTTCAAACCCTTAAACCGGAGCTCTGATACCAAATGGTATGAACCCCATTTGCACAAGGGCTGACTTAGGATCTTTAGGGTTAGAACCTTGTAGAAAAATTTGAAAATTTAGTGATGAATTTCTGGGCAAATTAGGTGTTGGTCCATGGTGTTAAAAAAAAAATAAGCAAAAACGCTAGTTTGGTGGTGGCTGGACAGAATTTTAGAAATGACGGTATCTCGAGTTATAGAACTCCAATTGAGGTGATTCCAAAACGAGGTGAAAGTTCTCATTCTGAAATTCAATTTAGGCTCAAGAATCACTCAATTTGGCTGAGTAGAATGAGAGTTATGATAACGAGATAATTCTGGGCAGATTTGAGTTTTTTTGGAATTTTGGTGAAGAATTGAATGGGGAAAGGAAAGAATCACTCTTTCCAAGGAAGGCAACACACAAAGGGATGTGAAAGCCCTTTGATACAGCCAAGTAGTTCTTGAATCACTCAAGAACTTAGGAGAATCACTCTCACTAAGATAAAAGAGATAAACTCTAATATTTCTGAATCAAACTTAACTTGTCTTATTGATAAGAATGGTTCAGCTTATATAGAAGCTTTACCATCAGAATTACAAAGGTTCCGTAACGGAAAATTTATTCCACTTAGATAATGATCCACTAAGCTAGGAAATAAAGCTACTTGATGGCTGATTGTAACTGAAATTGTGGCAACCAAAAAGTCACCCAACAGCCACTAGCTATGCGCCTCTTGGTCTCCCAAAGGCTAATGCCTAAGTTACCAATTGGGCCCTTATTACAACTTGAAATAAAACCAAACCAAAGCCCATTAGTTGATTAACCGCAAAACATAATTTGGTCAGCCAACTTTACAAAGGATTGGGCCATTATTTAAAACAAATTAAAAACTTAAAAACTGAAGCAAAGTGGCGCCTTAGTTCTCCTCCATTTGGGCCATGATGCAATTCACAACCTTGGTCTTTTCTCCTTGAAACTTGGGCTTGTATTCAATTAATATGGACAACACTTGTTGAAGAGCTTCCTTTGCTCTCCTTGCTCTAGCCCTTGTCATAGGTCCTCCAAGTCCTTCAAGAGGATCCTTGCCTTTGCTCATGGTCATGTCCTCATCAGGTAAGCAAAAAGGAACCAAAAGAGACCAAAATTGGAACTTGGGTCCAAAGGCACCAGAAAGTGCCAGAACGTGAGAAGGTGGTGGAAAAGCCTTCCTTTGAGTCCTAGGCGTGATATTCAAGGAGTTTTAGTGGTCTGAGACGAGTTTCGCACGTCTTCCTTTGCCAGTAAGCAAAAAGGGAGCAAAAGAGACCAAAATTGGAACTTGGGTCCAAAGGCACCAGAAAGTGCCAGAACGTGAGAAGGTGGCGGGAAAGCCTTCCTTTGAGTCCTAGGCGTGATATTCAAGGAGTTTCAGTAGCTTGAGACGAGTTTCGCACGTCTTCCTTTGCCAGTAAGCAAAAAGGGACCAAAAGAGAAAAAAATTGGAACTTGGGTCCAAAGGCGCCAGAAAGTGCCATAAACGGAAAAGGTGGTGAGAAAGCCTTCCTTTTTGTCTTCGGAGTGATATTCATGGAGTTTCAGTGGCCTGAGACGAGTTTCGCACGTGTTCCTTTGCCGGTATGCAAAAGGGAACCAAAAGAGACCAAAACTAGAACTTGGGTCCAAAGGTGGCAGAAAGTGACAGAAGGGAAGAAGGTGGTGAGAAATCCAACCTTTGAGTTCTAGGAGTGATATTCAAGGAGTTTTAGTGGCTTGAGACGAGTTTCGCACGTCTTCCTTTGCCGGTAAGCAAAAGGGAACCAAAAGAGACGAAAACTGGAACTTGGGTCCAAAGGCACCAGAAAGTGCCAAAACGTGAGAAGGTGGTGGGAAAGCCTTCCTTTGAGTCCTAGGCGTGATATTCAAGGAGTTTCAGTGGCTTGAGACGAGTTTCGCACGTCTTCCTTTGCTGATAAGCAAAAGGAAACCAAAAGAGACGAAAACTGGAACTTGGGTCCAAAGGCACCAGAAAGTGCCAGAACGTGAGAAGGTAGTGGAAAAGCCTTCCTTTGAGTCCTAGGCGTGATATTCAAGGAGTTTCAGTGGTTTGACACGAGTTTCGCACGTCTTCCTTTGCCGGTAAGCAAAAGGGAACCAAAAGAGACCAAAATTGGAACTTGGTTCCAAAGGCACCAGGAAGTGCCAGAACGTGAGAAGGTGGTGGGAAAGCCTTCCTTTGAGTCCTAGGCGTGATATTCAAGGAGTTTTAGTGGTCTGAGACGAGTTTCGCACGTCTTCCTTTGCTGATAAGCAAAAGGGAACCAAAAGAGACCAAAACTGGAACTTGGGTCCAAAGGCACCAGAAAGTGCCAGAACGTGAGAAGGTAGTGGAAAAGCCTTCCTTTGAGTCCTAGGCGTGATATTCAAGGAGTTTCAGTGGTTTGACACGAGTTTCGCACGTCTTCCTTTGCCGGTGAGCAAAAGGGAACCAAAAGAGACCAAAATTGGAACTTGGGTCCAAAGGCACCAGAAAGTGCCAGAACGTGAGAAGGTGGTGGGAAAGCCTTCCTTTGAGTCCTAGGCGTGATATTCAAGGAGTTTCAGTGGCTTGAGATGAGTTTCGCACGTCTTCCTTTGCCGGTAAGCGAAAGGGAACCAAAAGAGACGAAAACTGGAACTTGGCTCCAAAGGCACCAGGAAGTGCCAGAACGTGAGAAGGTTGTGGAAAAGCCTTCCTTTGAGTCCTAAGCGTGATATTCAAGGAGTTTTAGTGGCCTGAGACGAGTTTCGCACGTCTTCCTTTGCCGGTAAGCAAAAGGGAACCAAAAGAGACCAAAATTGGAACTTGGGTCCAAAGGCACCAGAAAGTGCCAGAACGTGAGAAGGTGGTGGAAAAGCCTTCCTTTGAGTCCTAGGCGTGATATTCAAGGAGTTTTAGTGGTCTGAGACGAGTTTCGCACGTCTTCCTTTGCCAGTAAGCAAAAAGGGACCAAAAGAGACCAAAATTGGAACTTGGGTCCAAAGGCACCAGAAAGTGCCAGAACGTGAGAAGGTGGTGGGAAAGCCTTCCTTTGAGTCCTAGGCGTGATATTCAAGGAGTTTCAGTGGCTTGAGACGAGTTTCGCACGTCTTCCTTTGCCGGTAAGCAAAAGGGAACCAAAAGAGACGAAAACTGGAACTTGGGTCCAAAGGCACCAGGAACTGCCAGAACGTGAGAAGGTGGTGGGAAAGCCTTCCTTTGAGTCCTAGGCGTGATATTCAAAGAGTTTTAGTGGCCTGAGACGAGTTTCGCAAGTCTCCCTTTGCCAGTAAGCAAAAAGGGACCAAAAGAGAACAAAACTGGAACTTGGGTCCAAAGGCGCCAGAAAGTGCCAGAACGTGAGAAGGTTGTGGAAAAGCCTTCCTTTGAGTCCTAAGCGTGATATTCAAGGAGTTTTAGTGGCCTGAGACGAGTTTCGCACGTCTTCCTTTGCCGGTAAGCAAAAGGGAACCAAAAGAGACCAAAATTGGAACTTGGGTCCAAAGGCACCAGAAAGTGCCAGAACGTGAGAAGGTGGTGGAAAAGCCTTCCTTTGAGTCCTAGGCGTGATATTCAAGGAGTTTTAGTGGTCTGAGACGAGTTTCGCACGTCTTCCTTTGCCAGTAAGCAAAAAGGGACCAAAAGAGATCAAAATTGGAACTTGGGTCCAAAGGCACCAGAAAGTACCAGAACGTGAGAAGGTGGTGGGAAAGCCTTCCTTTGAGTCCTAGGCGTGATATTCAAGGAGTTTCAGTGGCTTGAGACGAGTTTCGCACGTCTTCCTTTGCCGGTAAGCAAAAGGGAACCAAAAGAGACCAAAATTGGAACTTGGGTCCAAAGGCACCAGAAAGTGCCAGAACGTGAGAAGGTGGTGGGAAAGCCTTCCTTTGAGTCCTAGGCGTGATATTCAAAGAGTTTTAGTGGCCTGAGACGAGTTTCGCACGTCTTCCTTTGCCAGTAAGCAAAAAGGGACCAAAAGAGACCAAAACTGGAACTTGGGTCCAAAGGCGCCAGAAAGTGCCAGAACGTGAGAAGGTGGTGGGAAAGCCTTCCTTTGAGTCCTAGGCGTGATATTCAAGGAGTTTTAGTGGTCTGAGACGAGTTTCGCACGTCTTCCTTTGCCAGTAAGCAAAAAGGGACCAAAAGAGACCAAAATTGGAACTTGGGTCCAAAGGCACCAGAAAGTGCCAGAACGTGAGAAGGTGGTGGGAAAGCCTTCCTTTGAGTCCTAGGCGTGATATTCAAGGAGTTTTAGTGGCCTGAGACGAGTTTCGCACGTCTTCCTTTGCCGGTAAGCAAAAGGGAACCAAAAGAGACGAAAACTGGAACTTGGGTCCAAAGGCACCAGGAACTGCCAGAACGTGAGAAGGTGGTGGGAAAGCCTTCCTTTGAGTCCTAGGCGTGATATTCAAAGAGTTTTAGTGGCCTGAGACGAGTTTCGCACGTCTTCCTTTGCCAGTAAGCAAAAAGGGACCAAAAGAGACCAAAACTGGAACTTGGGTCCAAAGGCGCCAGAAAGTGCCAGAACGTGAGAAGGTGGTGGGAAAGCCTTCCTTTGAGTCCTAGGCGTGATATTCAAGGAGTTTTAGTGGTCTGAGACGAGTTTCGCACGTCTTCCTTTGCCAGTAAGCAAAAAGGGACCAAAAGAGAAAAAAATTGGAACTTGGGTCCAAAGGCGCCAGAAAGTGCCATAAACGGAAAAGGTGGTGAGAAAGCCTTCCTTTTTGTCTTCGGAGTGATATTCATGGAGTTTCAGTGGCCTGAGACGAGTTTCGCACGTGTTCCTTTGCCGGTAAGCAAAAGGGAACCAAAAGAGACCAAAACTAGAACTTGGGTCCAAAGGTGGCAGAAAGTGACAGAAGGGAAGAAGGTGGTGAGAAATCCAACCTTTGAGTTCTAGGAGTGATATTCAAGGAGTTTTAGTGGCTTGAGACGAGTTTCGCACGTCTTCCTTTGCCGGTAAGCAAAAGGGAACCAAAAGAGACGAAAACTGGAACTTGGGTCCAAAGGCACCAGAAAGTGCCAAAACGTGAGAAGGTGGTGGGAAAGCCTTCCTTTGAGTCCTAGGCGTGATATTCAAGGAGTTTCAGTGGTTTGACACGAGTTTCGCACGTCTTCCTTTGCCGGTAAGCAAAAGGGAACCAAAAGAGACCAAAATTGGAACTTGGGTCCAAAGGCACCAGAAAGTGCCAGAACGTGAGAAGGTGGTGGGAAAGCCTTCCTTTGAGTCCTAGGCGTGATATTCAAGGAGTTTCAGTGGCTTGAGACGAGTTTCGCACGTCTTCCTTTGCCGGTAAGCAAAAGGGAACCAAAAGAGACCAAAACTGGAACTTGGGTCCAAAGGCACCAGAAAGTGCCAGAACGTGAGAAGGTGGTGGGAAAGCCTTCCTTTGAGTCCTAGGCGTGATATTCAAGGAGTTTTAGTGGCCTGAGACGAGTTTCGCACGTCTTCCTTTGCTGGTAAGCAAAAGGGAACCAAAAGAGACGAAAACTGGAACTTGGGTCCAAAGGCACCAGAAAGTGCCAGAACGTGAGAAGGTGGTGGGAAAGCCTTCCTTTGAGTCCTAGGCGTGATATTCAAGGAGTTTCAGTGGTTTGACACGAGTTTCGCACGTCTTCCTTTGCCGGTAAGCAAAAGGGAACCAAAAGAGACCAAAATTGGAACTTGGGTCCAAAGGCACCAGGAAGTGCCAGAACGTGAGAAGGTGGTGGGAAAGCCTTCCTTTGAGTCCTAGGCGTGATATTCAAGGAGTTTTAGTGGCTTGAGACGAGTTTCGCACGTCTTCCTTTGCTGATAAGCAAAAGGGAACCAAAAGAGACCAAAAATGGAACTTGGGTCCAAAGGCACCGAGAAAGTGCCAGAACGTGAGAAGGTTGTGGAAAAGCCTTCCTTTGAGTCCTAGGCGTGATATTCAAGGAGTTTCAGTGGTTTGACACGAGTTTCGCACGTCTTCCTTTGCCGGTAAGCAAAAGGGAACCAAAAGAGACCAAAATTGGAACTTGGGTCCAAAGGCACCAGAAAGTGCCAGAACGTGAGAAGGTGGTGGGAAAGCCTTCCTTTGAGTCCTAGGCGTGATATTCAAGGAGTTTTAGTGGCCTGAGACAAGTTTCGCACGTCTTCCTTTGCCGGTAAGCAAAAGGGAACCAAAAGAGACCAAAACTGGAACTTGGGTCCAAAGGCACCAGAAAGTGCCAGAACGTGAGAAGGTGGTGGGAAAGCCTTCCTTTGAGTCCTAGGCGTGATATTCAAGGAGTTTTAGTGGCCTGAGACGAGTTTCGCACGTGTTCCTTTGCCGGTAAGCAAAAGGGAACCAAAAGAGACCAAAACTAGAACTTGGGTCCAAAGGTGCCAGAAAGTGACAGAAGGGAAGAAGGTGGTGAGAAATCCTTCCTTTGAGTTCTAGGAGTGATATTCAAGGAGTTTTAGTGGCTTGAGACGAGTTTCGCACGTCTTCCTTTGCCGGTAAGCAAAAGGGAACCAAAAGAGACGAAAACTGGAACTTGGGTCCAAAGGCACCAGAAAGTGCCAGAACGTGAGAAGGTAGTGGAAAAGCCTTCCTTTGAGTCCTAGGCGTGATATTCAAGGAGTTTTAGTGGTCTGAGACGAGTTTCGCACGTCTTCCTTTGTGGGTAAGCAAAAGGGAACCAAAAGAGACCAAAACTAGAACTTGGGTCCAAAGGTGGCAGAAAGTGACAGAAGGGAAGAAGGTGGTGGGAAAGCCTTCCTTTGAGTCCTAGGCGTGATATTCAAGGAGTTTTAGTGGTCTGAGACGAGTTTCGCACGTCTTCCTTTGCTGATAAGCAAAAGGGAACCAAAAGAGACCAAAACTGGAACTTGGGTCCAAAGGCAGCAGAAAGTGCCAGAACGTGAGAAGGTAGTGGAAAAGCCTTCCTTTGAGTCCTAGGCGTGATATTCAAGGAGTTTCAGTGGTTTGACACGAGTTTCGCACGTCTTCCTTTGCCGGTAAGCAAAAGGGAACCAAAAGAGACCAAAATTGGAACTTGGGTCCAAAGGCACCAGAAAGTGCCAGAACGTGAGAAGGTGGTGGGAAAGCCTTCCTTTGAGTCCTAGGCGTGATATTCAAGGAGTTTTAGTGGTCTGAGACGAGTTTCGCACGTCTTCCTTTGTCGATAAGCAAAAGGGAACCAAAAGAGACCAAAACTGGAACTTGGGTCCAAAGGCACCAGAAAGTGCCGAACGTGAGAAGGTGGTGGAAAAGCCTTCCTTTGAGTCCTAGGCGTGATATTCAAGGAGTTTCGGTGGTTTGACACGAGTTTCGCACGTCTTCCTTTGCCTGGTAAGCAAAAGGGAACCAAAAGAGACCAAAATTGGAACTTGGGTCCAAAGGCACCGAAAGTGCCAGAACGTGAGAAGGTGGTGGGAAAGCCTTCCTTTGAGTCCTAGGCGTGATATTCAAGGAGTTTCAGTGGCTTGAGACGAGTTTCGCACGTCTTCCTTTGCTGATAAGCAAAAGGGAACCAAAAGAGACCAAAACTGGAACTTGGGTCCAAAGGCACCAGAAAGTGCCAGAACGTGAGAAGGTAGTGGAAAAGCCTTCCTTTGAGTCCTAGGCGTGATATTCAAGGAGTTTCAGTGGTTTGACACGAGTTTCGCACGTCTTCCTTTGCCGGTAAGCAAAAGGGAACCAAAAGAGACCAAAATTGGAACTTGGGTCCAAAGGCACCAGAAAGTGCCAGAACGTGAGAAGGTGGTGGGAAAGCCTTCCTTTGAGTCCTAGGCGTGATATTCAAGGAGTTTCAGTGGCTTGAGACGAGTTTCGCACGTCTTCCTTTGCCGGTAAGCAAAAGGGAACCAAAAGAGACGAAAACTGGAACTTGGCTCCAAAGGCACCAGGAAGTGCCAGAACGTGAGAAGGTTGTGGAAAAGCCTTCCTTTGAGTCCTAGGCGTGATATTCAAGGAGTTTTAGTGGTCTGAGACGAGTTTCGCACGTCTTCCTTTGTGGGTAAGCAAAAGGGAACCAAAGGAGACCAAAACTAGAACTTGGGTCCAAAGGTGGCAGAAAGTGACAGAAGGGGAGAAGGTGGTGGGAAAGCCTTCCTTTGAGTCCTAGGCGTGATATTCAAGGAGTTTTAGTGGTCTGAGACGAGTTTCGCACGTCTTCCTTTGCTGATAAGCAAAAGGGAACCAAAAGAGACCAAAACTGGAACTTGGGTCCAAAGGCACCAGAAAGTGCCAGAACGTGAGAAGGTTGTGGAAAAGCCTTCCTTTGAGTCCTAGGCGTGATATTCAAGGAGTTTCAGTGGTTTGACACGAGTTTCGCACGTCTTCCTTTGCCGGTAAGCAAAAGGGAACCAAAAGAGACCAAAATTGGAACTTGGGTCCAAAGGCACCAGAAAGTGCCAGAACGTGAGAAGGTGGTGGGAAAGCCTTCCTTTGAGTCCTAGGCGTGATATTCAAGGAGTTTCAGTGGCCTGAGACGAGTTTCGCACGTGTTCCTTTGCTGGTAAGCAAAAGGGAACCAAAAGAGACCAAAACTAGAACTTGGGTCCAAAGGTGGAAGAAAGTGACAGAAGGGAAGAAGGTGGTGAGAAATCCTTCCTTTGAGTTCTAGGAGTGATATTCAAGGAGTTTTAGTGGCTTGAGACGAGTTTCGCACGTCTTCCTTTGCCGGTAAGCAAAAGGGAACCAAAAGAGACGAAAATTGGAACTTGGGTCCAAAGGCACCAGAAAGTGCCAAAACGTGAGAAGGTGGTGGGAAAGCCTTCCTTTGAGTCCTAGGCGTGATATTCAAGGAGTTTCGGTGGCTTGAGACGAGTTTCGCACGTGTTCCTTTGCCGGTAAGCAAAAGGGAACCAAAAGAGACCAAAACTAGAACTTGGGTCCAAAGGTGGCAGAAAGTGACAGAAGGGAAGAAGGTGGTGGGAAAGCCTTCCTTTGAGTCCTAGGCGTGATATTCAAGGAGTTTTAGTGGTCTGAGACGAGTTTCGCACGTCTTCCTTTGCCGGTAAGCAAAAGGGAACCAAAAGAGACGAAAACTGGAACTTGGGTCCAAAGGCACCGAAAGTGCCGAACGTGAGAAGGTAGTGGAAAAGCCTTCCTTTGAGTCCTAGGCGTGATATTCAAGGAGTTTCAGACGTTTGACACGAGTTTCGCACGTCTTCCTTTGCCGGTAAGCAAAAGGGAACCAAAAGAGACCAAAATTGGAACTTGGGTCCAAAGGCACCAGAAAGTGCCAGAACGTGAGAAGGTGGTGGGAAAGCCTTCCTTTGAGTCCTAGGCGTGATATTCAAGGAGTTTCAGTGGCTTGAGACGAGTTTCGCACGTCTTCCTTTGCCGGTAAGCAAAAGGGAACCAAAAGAGACCAAAACTGGAACTTGGGTCCAAAGGCACCAGAAAGTGCCAGAACGTGAGAAGGTGGTGGAAAAGCCTTCCTTTGAGTCCTAGGCGTGATATTCAAGGAGTTTTAGTGGTCTGAGACGAGTTTCGCACGTCTTCCTTTGTGGGTAAGCAAAAGGGAACCAAAGGAGACCAAAACTAGAACTTGGGTCCAAAGATGGCAGAAAGTGACAGAACGGGAGAAGGTGGTGGGAAAGCCTTCCTTTGAGTCCTAGGCGTGATATTCAAGGAGTTTTAGTGGTCTGAGACGAGTTTCGCACGTCTTCCTTTGCTGATAAGCAAAAGGGAACCAAAAGAGACCAAAATTGGAACTTGGGTCCAAAAGCACCGAAAGTGCCGAACGTGAGAAGGTGGTGGAAAAGCCTTCCTTTGATTCCTAGGCGTGATATTCAAGGAGTTTCGGTGGTATGAGACGAGTTTCGCACGTCTTCCTTTGCTGGTAAGCAAAAGGGAACCAAAAGAGACCAAAATTGGAACTTGGGTCCAAAGGCACCTGAAAGTGCCAGAACGTGAGAAGGTGGTGGGAAAGCCTTCCTTTGAGTCCTAGGCGTGATATTCAAGGCGTTTTAGTGGCCTGAGACGAGTTTCGCACGTCTTCCTTTGCCGGTAAGCAAAAGGGAACCAAAAGAGACCAAAACTGGAACTTGGGTCCAAAGGCACCAGAAAGTGCCGAACGTGAGAAGGTGGTGGGAAAGCCTTCCTTTGAGTCCTAGACGTGATATTCAAGGAGTTTTAGTGGCTTGAGACGAGTTTCGCACGTCTTCCTTTGTGGGTAAGCAAAAGGGAACCAAAAGAGACCAAAACTAGAACTTGGGTCCAAAGGTGGCACGAAAGTGACGAAGGGAAGAAGGTGGTGGGAAAGCCTTCCTTTGAGTCCTAGGCGTGATATTCAAGGAGTTTTAGTGGTCTGAGACGAGTTTCGCACGTCTTCCTTTGCCGATAAGCAAAAGGGAACCAAAAGAGACCAAAATTGGAACTTGGGTCCAAAGGCACCGAAAGTGCCGAACGTGAGAAGGTAGTGGAAAAGCCTTCCTTTGAGTCCTAGGCGTGATATTCAAGGAGTTTCGGTGGTTTGACACGAGTTTCGCACGTCTTCCTTTGCCGGTAAGCAAAAGGGAACCAAAAGAGACCAAAATTGGAACTTGGGTCCAAAGGCACCGAAAGTGCCGAACGTGAGAAGGTGGCGGGAAAGCCTTCCTTTGAGTCCTAGGCGTGATATTCAAGGAGTTTTAGTGGTCCGAGACGAGTTTCGCACGTCTTCCTTTGCCGATAAGCAAAAGGGAACCAAAAGAGACCAAAATTGGAACTTGGGTCTAAAGGCACCGAGAAAGTGCCGAACGTGAGAAGGTGGTGGAAAAGCCTTCCTTTGAGTCCTAGGCGTGATATTCAAGGAGTTTCGGTGGTTTGAGACGAGTTTCGCACGTCTTCCTTTGCCGGTAAACAAAAGGGAACCAAAAGAGACCAAAATTGGAACTTGGGTCCAAAGGCACCGAAAGTGCCGAACGTGAGAAGGTGGTGGGAAAGCCTTCCTCTGAGTCCTAGGCGTGATATTCAAGGAGTTTTAGTGGCTTGAGACGAGTTTCGCACGTCTTCCTTTGCTGATAAGCAAAAGGGAACCAAAAGAGACCAAAATTGGAACTTGGGTCCAAAGGCACCGAAAGTGCCAGAACGTGAGAAGGTGGTGGAAAAGCCTTCCTTTGAGTCCTAGGCGTGATATTCAAGGAGTTTCAGTGGTTTGACACGAGTTTCGCACGTCTTCCTTTGCCGGTAAGCAAAAGGGAACCAAAAGAGACCAAAATTGGAACTTGGGTCCAAAGGCACCAGAAAGTGCCAGAACGTGAGAAGGTGGTGGGAAAGCCTTCCTTTGAGTCCTAGGCGTGATATTCAAGGAGTTTTAGTGGCCTGAGACGAGTTTCGCACGTCTTCCTTTGCCGGTAAGCAAAAGGGAACCAAAAGAGACCAAAATTGGAACTTGGGTCCAAAGGCACCAGAAAGTGCCAGAACGTGAGAAGGTGGTGGAAAAGCCTTCCTTTGAGTCCTAGGCGTGATATTCAAGGAGTTTTAGTGGTCTGAGACGAGTTTCGCACGTCTTCCTTTGTGGGTAAGCAAAAGGGAACCAAAGGAGACCAAAACTAGAACTTGGGTCCAAAGGTGGCAGAAAGTGACAGAAGGGGAGAAGGTGGTGGGAAAGCCTTCCTTTGAGTCCTAGGCGTGATATTCAAGGAGTTTTAGTGGTCTGAGACGAGTTTCGCACGTCTTCCTTTGCTGATAAGCAAAAGGGAACCAAAAGAGACCAAAGCGGAACTTGAGTCCAAAGGCACCAGAAAGTGCCAGAACGTGAGAAGGTTGTGGAAAAGCCTTCCTTTGAGTCCTAGGCGTGATATTCAAGGAGTTTCAGTGGTTTGACACGAGTTTCGCACGTCTTCCTTTGCCGGTAAGCAAAAGGGAACCAAAAGAGACCAAAATTGGAACTTGGGTCCAAAGGCACCAGAAAGTGCCAGAACGTGAGAAGGTGGTGGGAAAGCCTTCCTTTGAGTCCTAGGCGTGATATTCAAGGAGTTTTAGTGGCCTGAGACGAGTTTCGCACGTCTTCCTTTGCCGGTAAGCAAAGGGAACCAAAAGAGACCAAAACTAGAACTTGGGTCCAAAGGTGGAAGAAAGTGCCAGAAGGGGAGAAGGTGGTGAGAAAGCCTTCCTTTGAGTCCTAGGCGTGATATTCAAGGAGTTTTAGTGGCTTGAGACGAGTTTCGCACGTCTTCCTTTGCCGGTAAGCAAAAGGGAACCAAAAGAGACCAAAATTGGAACTTGGGTCCAAAGGCACCAGAAAGTGCCAGAACGTGAGAAGGTGGTGGGAAAGCCTTCCTTTGAGTCCTAGGCGTGATATTCAAGGAGTTTCAGTGGCTTGAGACGAGTTTCGCACGTGTTCCTTTGCCGGTAAGCAAAAGGGAACCAAAAGAGACCAAAACTAGAACTTGGGTCCAAAGGTGGCCGAAAGTGACAGAAGGGAAGAAGGTGGTGGGAAAGCCTTCCTTTGAGTCCTAGGCGTGATATTCAAGGAGTTTTAGTGGTCTGAGACGAGTTTCGCACGTCTTCCTTTGTGGGTAAGCAAAAGGGAACCAAAGGAGACCAAAACTAGAACTTGGGTCCAAAGATGGCAGAAAGTGCCAGAACGTGAGAAGGTGGTGGGAAAGCCTTCCTTTGAGTCCTAGGCGTGATATTCAAGGAGTTTTAGTGGTCTGAGACGAGTTTCGCACGTCTTCCTTTGCTGATAAGCAAAAGGGAACCAAAAGAGACCAAAACTAGAACTTGGGTCCAAAGGCACCAGAAAGTGCCAGAACGTGAGAAGGTTGTGGAAAAGCCTTCCTTTGAGTCCTAGGCGTGATATTCAAGGAGTTTCAGTGGTTTGACACGAGTTTCGCACGTCTTCCTTTGCCGGTAAGCAAAAGGGAACCAAAAGAGACCAAAATTGGAACTTGGGTCCAAAGGCACCAGAAAGTGCCAGAACGTGAGAAGGTGGTGGGAAAGCCTTCCTTTGAGTCCTAGGCGTGATATTCAAGGAGTTTCAGTGGCTTGAGACGAGTTTCGCACGTCTTCCTTTGCCGGTAAGCAAAAGGGAACCAAAAGAGACCAAAACTGGAACTTGGGTCCAAAGGCACCAGAAAGTTCTAGAACGTGAGAAGGTGGTGGGAAAGCCTTCCTTTGAGTCCTAGGCATGATATTCAAGGAGTTTTAGTGGTTTGAGACGAGTTTCGCACGTCTTCCTTTGTGGGTAAGCAAAAGGGAACCAAAGGAGACCAAAACTAGAACTTGGGTCCAAAGGTGGCACCGAAAGTGACGAAGGTGAGAAGGTGGTGGGAAAGCCTTCCTTTGAGTCCTAGGCGTGATATTCAAGGAGTTTTAGTGGTTGAGACGAGTTTCGCACGTCTTCCTTTGCGATAAGCAAAAGGGAACCAAAAGAGACCAAAATTGGAACTTGGGTCCAAAGGCACCAGGAACTGCCAGAACGTGAGAAGGTGGTGGGAAAGCCTTCCTTTGAGTCCTAGGCGTGATATTCAAAGAGTTTTAGTGGCCTGAGACGAGTTTCGCACGTCTTCCTTTGCCAGTAAGCAAAAAGGGACCAAAAGAGACCAAAACTGGAACTTGGGTCCAAAGGCACCAGAAAGTGCCAGAACGTGAGAAGGTGGTGGGAAAGCCTTCCTTTGAGTCCTAGGCGTGATATTCAAGGAGTTTTAGTGGCCTGAGACGAGTTTCGCACGTCTTCCTTTGCCAGTAAGCAAAAAGGGACCAAAAGAGAAAAAAATTGGAACTTGGGTCCAAAGGCGCCAGAAAGTGCCATAAACGGAAAAGGTGGTGAGAAAGCCTTCCTTTTTGTCTTCGGAGTGATATTCAAGGAGTTTCAGTGGCCTGAGACGAGTTTCGCACGTGTTCCTTTGCCGGTAAGCAAAAGGGAACCAAAAGAGACCAAAACTAGAACTTGGGTCCAAAGGTGGCGGAACGTGCCCGAGGGGAAGAAGGGGGTGAGAAATCCAACCTTTGAGTTCTAGGAGTGATATTCAAGGAGTTTTAGTGGCTTGAGACGAGTTTCGCACGTCTTCCTCTGCCGGTAAGCAAAAGGGAACCAAAAGAGACGAAATCTGGAACTTGGGTCCAAAGGCACCAGAAAGTGCCAAAACGTGAGAAGGTGGTGGGAAAGCCTTCCTTTGAGTCCTAGGCGTGATATTCAAGGAGTTTTAGTGGCCTGAGACGAGTTTCGCACGTGTTCCTTTGCCGGTAAGCAAAAGGGAAGCAAAAGAGACCAAAACTAGAACTTGGGTCCAAAGGCGAAAGTGACAAAGGGGGAGAAGGTGGTGGGGAAGCCTTCCTTTGAGTCCTAGGCGTGATATTCAAGGAGTTTTAGTGGTCTGAGACGAGTTTCGCACGTCTTCCTTTGCTGATAAGCAAAAGGGAACCAAAAGAGACCAAAACTGGAACTTGGGTCCAAAGGCACCAGAAAGTGCCAGAACGTGAGAAGGTGGTGGGAAAGCCTTCCTTTGAGTCCTAGGCGTGATATTCAAGGAGTTTTAGTGGCCTGAGACGAGTTTCGCACGTCTTCCTTTGCCGGTAAGCAAAAGGGAACCAAAGAGACCAAAACTGGAACTTGGGTCCAAAGGCACCAGAAAGTGCCAGAACGTGAGAAGGTGGTGGGAAAGCCTTCCTTTGAGTCCTAGGCGTGATATTCAAGGAGTTTTAGTGGCATGAGACGAGTTTCGCACGTCTTCCTTTGCCAGTAAGCAAAAAGGGACCAAAAGAGACCAAAATTGGAACTTGGGTCCAAAGGCACCAGAAAGTGCCAGAACGTGAGAAGGTGGTGGGAAAGCCTTCCTTTGAGTCCTAGGCGTGATATTCAAGGAGTTTTAGTGGCCTGAGACGAGTTTCGCACGTCTTCCTTTGCCAGTAAGCAAAAAGGGACCAAAAGAGAAAAAAATTGGAACTTGGGTCCAAAGGCGCCAGAAAGTGCCATAAACGGAAAAGGTGGTGAGAAAGCCTTCCTTTTTGTCTTCGGAGTGATATTCAAGGAGTTTCAGTGGCCTGAGACGAGTTTCGCACGTGTTCCTTTGCCGGTAAGCAAAAGGGAACCAAAAGAGACCAAAACTAGAACTTGGGTCCAAAGGTGGCAGAAAGTGACAGAAGGGAAGAAGGTGGTGAGAAAGCCTTCCTTTGAGTTCTAGGAGTGATATTCAAGGAGTTTTAGTGGCTTGAGACGAGTTTCGCACGTCTTCCTTTGCCGGTAAGCAAAAGGGAACCAAAAGAGACCAAAACTGGAACTTGGGTCCAAAGGCACCAGAAAGTGCCAGAACGTGAGAAGGTGGTGGGAAAGCCTTCCTTTGAGTCCTAGGCGTGATATTCAAGGAGTTTCAGTGGCTTGAGACGAGTTTCGCACGTCTTCCTTTGCCGGTAAGCAAAAGGGAACCAAAAGAGACGAAAACTGGAACTTGGGTCCAAAGGCACCAGAAAGTGCCAGAACGTGAGAAGGTGGTGGAAAAGCCTTCCTTTGAGTCCTAGGCGTGATATTCAAGGAGTTTCAGTGGTTTGACACGAGTTTCGCACGTCTTCCTTTGCCGGTAAGCAAAAGGGAACCAAAAGAGACCAAAATTGGAACTTGGGTCCAAAGGCACCAGAAAGTGCCAGAACGTGAGAAGGTGGTGGGAAAGCCTTCCTTTGAGTCCTAGGCGTGATATTCAAGGAGTTTTAGTGGCCTGAGACGAGTTTCGCACGTCTTCCTTTGCCGGTAAGCAAAAGGGAACCAAAAGAGACCAAAATTGGAACTTGGGTCCAAAGGCACCAGAAAGTGCCAGAACGTGAGAAGGTGGTGGAAAAGCCTTCCTTTGAGTCCTAGGCGTGATATTCAAGGAGTTTTAGTGGCCTGAGACGAGTTTCGCACGTCTTCCTTTGCTGGTAAGCAAAAGGGAACCAAAAGAGACCAAAACTAGAACTTGGGTCCAAAGGCAGCAGAAAGTGCCAGAAGGTGAGAAGGTGGTGGGAAAGCCTTCCTTTGAGTCCTAGGCGTGATATTCAAGGAGTTTAAGTGGCCTGAGACAAGTTTCGCACGTCTTCCTTTGCCGATAAGCAAAAGGGAACCAAAAGAGACCAAAATTGGAACTTGGGTCCAAAGGCGCCAGAAAGTGCCAGAACGTGAGAAGGTGGTAGGAAAGCCTTCCTTTGAGTCCTAGGCGTGATATTCAAGGAGTTTCAGTGGCTTGACACGAGTTTCGCACGTCTTCCTTTGCCGGTAAGCAAAAGGGAACCAAAAGAGACCAAAACTAGAACTTGGGTCCAAAGGCACCAGAAAGTCCCAGAACGTGAGAAGGTGGTGGGAAAGGCTTCCTTTGAGTCCTACGCGTGATATTCAAGGAGTTTTAGTGGCTTGAGACGAGTTTCGCACGTCTTCCTTTTGGTAAGCAAAAGGGAACCAAAAGAGACCAAAACTAGAACTTGGGTCCAAAGGCACCGAAAGTGCCGAACGTGAGAAGGTGGTGGAAAAGCCTTCCTTTGAGTCCTAGGCGTGATATTCAAGGAGTTTCGGTGGTTTGACACGAGTTTCGCACGTCTTCCTTTGCCGAGCAAAAGGGAACCAAAAGAGACCAAAATTGGAACTTGGGTCCAAAGGCACCGAAAGTGCCGAACGTGAGAAGGTGGTGGGAAAGCCTTCCTTTGAGTCCTAGGCGTGATATTCAAGGAGTTTCAGTGGCTTGAGACGAGTTTCGCACGTGTTCCTTTGCCGGTAAGCAAAAGGGAACCAAAAGAGACCAAAACTAGAACTTGGGTCCAAAGGCGAAAGTGACAAAGGGGGAGAAGGTGGTGGGAAAGCCTTCCTTTGAGTCCTAGGCGTGATATTCAAGGAGTTTTAGTGGCCTGAGACGAGTTTCGCACGTCTTCCTTTGCCGGTAAGCAAAAGGGAACCAAAAGAGACCAAAATTGGAACTTGGGTCCAAAGGCACCAGAAAGTGCCAGAACGTGAGAAGGTGGTGGGAAAGCCTTCCTTTGAGTCCTAGGCGTGATATTCAAGGAGTTTCAGTGGCTTGAGACGAGTTTCGCACGTGTTCCTTTGCCGGTAAGCAAAAGGGAACCAAAAGAGACCAAAACTAGAACTTGGGTCCAAAGGTGGCAGAAAGTGACAGAAGGGAAGAAGGTGGTGGGAAAGCCTTCCTTTGAGTCCTAGGCGTGATATTCAAGGAGTTTTAGTGGTCTGAGACGAGTTTCGCACGTCTTCCTTTGCTGATAAGCAAAAGGGAACCAAAAGAGACCAAAACTGGAACTTGGGTCCAAAGGCACCAGAAAGTGCCAGAACGTGAGAAGGTAGTGGAAAAGCCTTCCTTTGAGTCCTAGGCGTGATATTCAAGGAGTTTCAGTGGTTTGACACGAGTTTCGCACGTCTTCCTTTGCCGGTAAGCAAAAGGGAACCAAAAGAGACCAAAATTGGAACTTGGGTCCAAAGGCACCAGAAAGTGCCAGAACGTGAGAAGGTGGTGGGAAAGCCTTCCTTTGAGTCCTAGGCGTGATATTCAAGGAGTTTCAGTGGCTTGAGACGAGTTTCGCACGTCTTCCTTTGCCGGTAAGCAAAAGGGAACCAAAAGAGACCAAAATTGGAACTTGGGTCCAAAGGCACCAGAAAGTGCCAGAACGTGAGAAGGTGGTGGGAAAGCCTTCCTTTGAGTCCTAGGCGTGATATTCAAGGAGTTTTAGTGGCTTGAGACGAGTTTCGCACGTCTTCCTTTGCCCGTAAGCAAAAGGGAACCAAAAGAGACCAAAATTGGAACTTGGGTCCAAAGGCACCGAAAGTGCCGAACGTGAGAAGGTGGTGGGACAGCCTTCCTTTGAGTCCTAGGCGTGATATTCAAGGAGTTTTAGTGGTCCGAGACGAGTTTCGCACGTCTTCCTTTCCTAGTAAGCAAAAAGGGACCAAAAGAGACCAAAATTGGAACTTGGGTCCAAAGGCACCGAAAGTGCCGAACGTGAGAAGGTGGTGGGAAAGCCTTCCTTTGAGTCCTAGGCGTGATATTCAAGGAGTTTAAGTGGCCTGAGACGAGTTTCGCACGCCTTCCTTTGCCGGTAAGCAAAAGGGAACCAAAAGTGACCAAACTGGAACTTGGGTCCAAAGGCACCTGAAAGTGCCAGAACGTGAGAAGGTGGTGGGAAAGCCTTCCTTTGAGTCCTAGGCGTGATATTCAAGGAGTTTTAGTGGCCTGAGACGAGTTTCGCACGTCTTCCTTTGCCGGTAAGCAAAAGGGACCAAAAGAGACGAAAACTGGAACTTGGGTCCAAAGGCACCAGAAAGTGCCAGAACGTGAGAACGTGGTGGGAAAGCCTTCCTTTGAGTCCTAGGCGTGATATTCAAGGAGTTTTCGTGGCCTGAGACGAGTTTCGCACTTCTTCCTTTGCTAGTAAGCAAAAGGGACCAAAAGAGACCAAACCTGGAACTTGGGTCCAAAGGCGCCAGAAAGTCCCATAAACGTGAAAAGGTGGTGGGAAAGCCTTCCTTTGAGTCTTCGGCGTGATATTCAAGGAGTTTCAGTGGCTTGAGACGAGTTTCGCACGTCTTCCTTTGCCGGTAAGCAAAAGGGAACCAAAAGAGACCAAAACTAGAACTTGGGTCCAAAGGTGGCAGAAAGTGACAGAAGGGGAGAAGGTGGTGGGAAAGCCTTCCTTTGAGTCCTAGGCGTGATATTCAAGGAGTTTTAGTGGCCTGAGACGAGTTTCGCACGTCTTCCTTTGCCGGTAAGCAAAAGGGAACCAAAAGTGACCAAAACTGGAACTTGGGTCCAAAGGCACCTGAAAGTGCCAAAACGTGAGAAGGTGGTGGGAAAGCCTTCCTTTGAGTCCTAGGCGTGATATTCAAGGAGTTTTAGTGGCCTGAGACGAGTTTCGCACGTCTTCCTTTGCCGGTAAGCAAAAGGGAACCAAAAGACACCAAAACTGGAACTTTGGTCCAATGGCACCAGAATGTGCCAGAACGTGAGGAGGTGGTGGGAAAGCCTTCCTTTGAGTCCTTGGCGTGATATTCAAGGAGTTTTAGTGGTTTGAGACGAGTTTCGCACGTCTTCCTTTGCCGGTAAGCAAAAGGGAACCAAAAGAGACCAAAATTGGAACTTGGGTCCAAAGGCACCAGAAAGTGCCGGAACGTGAGAAGGTGGTGGGAAAGCCTTCCTTTGAGTCCTAGGCGTGATATTCAAGGAGTTTCAGTGGCTTGAGACGAGTTTCGCACGTCTTCCTTTGCCGGTAAGCAAAAGGGAACCAAAAGAGACCAAAACTAGAACTTGGGTCCAAAGGTGGCAGAAAGTGACGTGGGAAGAAGGTGGTGGGAAAGCCTTCCTTTGAGTCCTAGGCGTGATATTCAAGGAGTTTCAGTGGCTTGAGACGAGTTTCGCACGTCTTCCTTTGCCGGTAAGCAAAAGGGAACCAAAAGAGACCAAAATTGGAACTTGGGTCCAAAGGCACCAGAAAGTGCCAGAACATGAGAAGGTGGTGGGAAAGCCTTCCTTTGAGTCCTAGGCGTGATATTCAAGGAGTTTCAGTGGCTTGAGATGAGTTTCGCACGTGTTCCTTTGCCGGTAAGCAAAAGGGAACCAAAAGAGACCAAAACTAGAACTTGGGTCCAAAGGTGGTGGGAAAGCCTTCCTTTGAGTCCTAGGCGTGATATTCAAGGAGTCTTAGTGGTCTGAGACGAGTTTCGCACGTCTTCCTTTGCTGATAAGCAAAAGGGAACCAAAAGAGACGAAAACTGGAACTTGGGTCCAAAGGCACCAGAAAGTGCTGGAACGTGAAAAGGTAGTGGAAAAGCCTTCCTTTGAGTCCGAGGCGTGATATTCACTGAGTTTCTGTGGTTTGACACGAGTTTCGCACGTCTTCCTTTGCCGGTAAGCAAAAGGGAACCAAAAGAGACCAAAATTGGAACTTGGGTCCAAAGGCACCGAAAGTGCCAGAACGTGAGAAGGTGGTGGGAAAGCCTTCCTTTGAGTCCTAGGCGTGATATTCAAGGAGTTTTAGTGGCCTGAGACGAGTTTCGCACGTCTTCCTTTGCCGGTAAGCAAAAGGGAACCAAAAGAGACCAAAATTGGAACTTGGGTCCAAAGGCACCAGAAAGTGCCAGAACGTGAGAAGGTGGTGGGAAAGCCTTCCTTTGAGTCCTAGGCGTGATATTCAAGGAGTTTCAGTGGCTTGAGACGAGTTTCGCACGTCTTCCTTTGCCGATAAGCAAAAGGGAACCAAAAGAGACCAAAATTGGAACTTGGGTCCAAAGGCACCAGAAAGTGCCAGAACGTGAGAAGGTGGTGGGAAAGCCTTCCTTTGAGTCCTAGGCGTGATATTCAAGGAGTTTTAGTGGTCTGAGACGAGTTTCGCACGTCTTCCTTTGCCAGTAAGCAAAAAGGGACCAAAAGAGACCAAAATTGGAACTTGGGTCCAAAGGCACCAGAAAGTGCCAGAACGTGAGAAGGTGGTGGGAAAGCCTTCCTTTGAGTCCTAGGCGTGATATTCAAGGAGTTTTAGTGGCCTGAGACGAGTTTCGCACGTCTTCCTTTGCCGGTAAGCAAAAGGGAACCAAAAGAGACCAAAATTGGAACTTGGGTCCAAAGGCACCAGGAAGTGCCAGAACGTGAGAAGGTGGTGGGAAAGCCTTCCTTTGAGTCCTAGGCGTGATATTCAAGGAGTTTTAGTGGCCTGAGACGAGTTTCGCACGTCTTCCTTTGCCAGTAAGCAAAAAGGGACCAAAAGAGACCAAAATTGGAACTTGGGTCCAAAGGCACCAGAAAGTGCCAGAACGTGAGAAGGTGGTGGGAAAGCCTTCCTTTGAGTCCTAGGCGTGATATTCAAGGAGTTTTAGTGGCCTGAGACGAGTTTCGCACGTCTTCCTTTGCCAGTAAGCAAAAAGGGACCAAAAGAGAAAAAAATTGGAACTTGGGTCCAAAGGCGCCAGAAAGTGCCATAAACGGAAAAGGTGGTGAGAAAGCCTTCCTTTTTGTCTTCGGAGTGATATTCAAGGAGTTTCAGTGGCCTGAGACGAGTTTCGCACGTGTTCCTTTGCAGGTAAGCAAAAGGGAACCAAAAGAGACCAAAACTAGAACTTGGGTCCAAAGGTGGCAGAAAGTGACAGAAGGGAAGAAGGTGGTGAGAAATCCAACCTTTGAGTTCTAGGAGTGATATTCAAGGAGTTTTAGTGGCTTGAGACGAGTTTCGCACGTCTTCCTTTGCCGGTAAGCAAAAGGGAACCAAAAGAGACGAAAACTGGAACTTGGGTCCAAAGGCACCAGAAAGTGCCAAAACGTGAGAAGGTGGTGGGAAAGCCTTCCTTTGAGTCCTAGGCGTGATATTCAAGGAGTTTCAGTGGCTTGAGACGAGTTTCGCATGTCTTCCTTTGCCGATAAGCAAAAGGGAACCAAAAGAGACGAAAACTGGAACTTGGGTCCAAAGGCACCAGAAAGTGCCAGAACGTGAGAAGGTGGTGGGAAAGCCTTCCTTTGAGTCCTAGGCGTGATATTCAAGGAGTTTCGGTGGTCTGAGACGAGTTTCGCACGTCTTCCTTTGCCGGTAAGCAAAGGGAACCAAAAGAGACCAAAATTGGAACTTGGGTCCAAAGGCACCCGAAAGTGCCAGAACGTGAGAAGGTGGTGGGAAAGCCTTCCTTTGAGTCGTAGGCGTGATATTCAAGGAGTTTCAGTGGCTTGAGACGAGTTTCGCACGTCTTCCTTTGCCGGTAAGCAAAAGGGAACCAAAAGAGACCAAAACTGGAACTTGGGTCCAAAGGCACCAGAAAGTGAGAAGGTGGTGGGAAAGCCTTCCTTTGAGTCCTAGGCGTGATATTCAAGGAGTTTTAGTGGCTTGAGACGAGTTTCGCACGTCTTCCTTTGCCGATAAGCAAAAGGGAACCAAAAGAGACCAAAACTGGAACTTGGGTCAAAAGGCACCAGAAAGTGCCAGAACGTGAGAAGGTGGTGGAAAAGCCTTCCTTTGAGTCCTAGGCGTGATATTCAAGGAGTTTAAGTGGCCTGAGACGAGTTTCGCACGTCTTCCTTTGCCGGTAAGCAAAAGGGAACCAAAAGAGACCAAAATTGGAACTTGGGTCCAAAGGCACCGAAAGTGCCGAACGTGAGAAGGTGGTGGGAAAGCCTTCCTTTGAGTCCTAGGCGTGATATTCAAGGAGTTTTAGTGGCTTGAGACGAGTTTCGCACGTTATCCTTTGCAGGTAAGCAAAAGGGAACCAAAAGAGACCAAAACTAGAACTTGGGTCCAAAGGTGGCAGAAAGTGACAGAAGGGAAGAAGGTGGTGGGAAAGCCTTCCTTTGAGTCCTAGGCGTGATATTCAAGGAGTTTTAGTGGCTTGAGACGAGTTTCGCACGTCTTCCTTTGCCGGTAAGCAAAAGGGAACCAAAAGAGACCAAAATTGGAACTTGGGTCCAAAGGCACCGAAAGTGCCGAACGTGAGAAGGTGGTGGGAAAGCCTTCCTTTGAGTCCTAGGCGTGATATTCAAGGAGTTTTAGTGGCTTGAGACGAGTTTCGCACGTCTTCCTTTGCCGGTAAGCAAAAGGGAACCAAAAGAGACCAAAATTGGAACTTGGGTCCAAAGGCACCAGAAAGTGCCAGAACGTGAGAAGGTGGTGGGAAAGCCTTCCTTTGAGTCCTAGGCGTGATATTCAAGGAGTTTCAGTGGCTTGAGACGAGTTTCGCACGTCTTCCTTTGCCGGTAAGCAAAAGGGAACCAAAAGAGACGAAAACTGGAACTTGGGTCCAAAGGCACCAGGAAGTGCCAGAACGTGAGAAGGTGGTGGGAAAGCCTTCCTTTGAGTCCTAGGCGTGATATTCAAGGAGTTTTAGTGGCCTGAGACGAGTTTCGCACGTCTTCCTTTGCCGGTAAGCAAAAGGGAACCAAAAGAGACCAAAATTGGAACTTGGGTCCAAAGGCACCAGAAAGTGCCAGAACGTGAGAAGGTGGTGGAAAAGCCTTCCTTTGAGTCCTAGGCGTGATATTCAAGGAGTTTTAGTGGCCTGAGACGAGTTTCGCACGTCTTCCTTTGCCAGTAAGCAAAAAGGGACCAAAAGAGACCAAAATTGGAACTTGGGTCCAAAGGCACCAGAAAGTGCCAGAACGTGAGAAGGTGGTGGGAAAGCCTTCCTTTGAGTCCTAGGCGTGATATTCAAGGAGTTTCAGTGGCTTGAGACGAGTTTCGCACGTCTTCCTTTGCCGGTAAGCAAAAGGGAACCAAAAGAGACGAAAACTGGAACTTGGGTCCAAAGGCACCAGAAAGTGCCAGAACGTGAGAAGGTGGTGGGAAAGCCTTCCTTTGAGTCCTAGGCGTGATATTCAAGGAGTTTTAGTGGCCTGAGACGAGTTTCGCACGTCTTCCTTTGCCAGTAAGCAAAAAGGGACCAAAAGAGACCAAAACTGGAACTTGGGTCCAAAGGCGCCAGAAAGTGCCAGAACGTGAGAAGGTGGTGGGAAAGCCTTCCTTTGAGTCCTAGGCGTGATATTCAAGGAGTTTTAGTGGCCTGAGACGAGTTTCGCACGTCTTCCTTTGCCAGTAAGCAAAAAGGGACCAAAAGAGAAAAAAATTGGAACTTGGGTCCAAAGGCGCCAGAAAGTGCCATAAACGGAAAAGGTGGTGAGAAAGCCTTCCTTTTTGTCTTCGGAGTGATATTCAAGGAGTTTCAGTGGCCTGAGACGAGTTTCGCACGTGTTCCTTTGCCGGTAAGCAAAAGGGAACCAAAAGAGACCAAAACTAGAACTTGGGTCCAAAGGTGGCAGAAAGTGACAGAAGGGAAGAAGGTGGTGAGAAATCCAACCTTTGAGTTCTAGGAGTGATATTCAAGGAGTTTTAGTGGCTTGAGACGAGTTTCGCACGTCTTCCTTTGCCGGTAAGCAAAAGGGAACCAAAAGAGACGAAAACTGGAACTTGGGTCCAAAGGCACCAGAAAGTGCCAAAACGTGAGAAGGTGGTGGGAAAGCCTTCCTTTGAGTCCTAGGCGTGATATTCAAGGAGTTTCAGTGGCTTGAGACGAGTTTCGCACGTGTTCCTTTGCCGGTAAGCAAAAGGGAACCAAAAGAGACCAAAACTAGAACTTGGGTCCAAAGGTGGCAGAAAGTGACAGAAGGGAAGAAGGTGGTGGGAAAGCCTTCCTTTGAGTCCTAGGCGTGATATTCAAGGAGTTTCAGTGGCTTGAGACGAGTTTCGCACGTCTTCCTTTGCCGATAAGCAAAAGGGAACCAAAAGAGACGAAAACTGGAACTTGGGTCCAAAGGCACCAGAAAGTGCCAGAACGTGAGAAGGTGGTGGGAAAGCCTTCCTTTGAGTCCTAGGCGTGATATTCAAGGAGTTTCAGTGGTTTGACACGAGTTTCGCACGTCTTCCTTTGCCGGTAAGCAAAAGGGAACCAAAAGAGACCAAAATTGGAACTTGGGTCCAAAGGCACCAGAACGTGAGAAGGTGGTGGGAAAGCCTTCCTTTGAGTCCTAGGCGTGATATTCAAGGAGTTTTAGTGGCCTGAGACGAGTTTCGCACGTCTTCCTTTGCCGGTAAGCAAAAGGGAACCAAAAGAGACCAAAACTAGAACTTGGGTCCAAAGGTGCCAGAAAGTGCCAGAATGTGAGAAGGTGGTGGGAAAGCCTTCCTTTGAGTCCTAGGCGTGATATTCAAGGAGTTTTAGTGGCTTGAGACGAGTTTCGCACGTCTTCCTTTGCCGGTAAGCAAAAGGGAACCAAAAGAGACCAAAATTGGAACTTGGGTCCAAAGGCACTAGAAAGTGCCAGAACGTGAGAAGGTGGTGGGAAAGCCTTCCTTTGAGTCCTAGGCGTGATATTCAAGGAGTTTTAGTGGCTTGAGACGAGTTTCGCACGTCTTCCTTTGCCGGTAAGCAAAAGGGAACCAAAAGAGACCAAAACTAGAACTTGGGTCCAAAGGTGGCAGAAAGTGACAGAAGGGAAGAAGGTGGTGGGAAAGCCTTCCTTTGAGTCCTAGGCGTGATATTCAAGGAGTTTTAGTGGCAAGAGACGAGTTTCGCACGTCTTCCTTTGCCGTTAAGCAAAAGGGAACCAAAAGAGACCAAAATTGGAACTTGGGTCCAAAGGCACCGAAAGTGCCGAAACGTGAGAAGGTGGTGGAAAAGCCTTCCTTTGAGTCCTAGGCGTGATATTCAAGGAGTTTCAGTGGTTTGACACGAGTTTCGCACGTCTTCTTTTGCCGGTAAGCAAAAGGGAACCAAAAGAGACCAAAATTGGAACTTGGGTCCAAAGGAACCAGAAAGTGCCAGAACGTGAGAAGGTGGTGGGAAAGCCTTCCTTTGAGTCCTAGGCGTGATATTCAAGGAGTTTCAGTGGCTTGAGACGAGTTTCGCACGTCTTCCTTTGCCGGTAAGCAAAAGGGAACCAAAAGAGACGAAATTTGGAACTTGGCTCCAAAGGCACCAGGAAGTGCCAGAACGTGAGAAGGTGGTGGGAAAGCCTTCCTTTGAGTCCTAGGCGTGATATTCAAGGAGTTTTAGTGGCCTGAGACGAGTTTCGCACGTCTTCCTTTGCCCGTAAGCAAAAGGGAACCAAAAGAGACCAAAATTGGAACTTGGGTCCAAAGGCACCAGAAAGTGCCAGAACGTGAGAAGGTGGTGGGAAAGCCTTCCTTTGAGTCCTAGGCGTGATATTCAAGGAGTTTTAGTGGTCTGAGACGAGTTTCGCACGTCTTCCTTTGCTGATAAGCAAAAGGGACCAAAAGAGACCAAAACTGGAACGTGGGTCCAAAGGCACCCGAAAGTGCCCGAACGTGAGAAGGTGGTGGGAAAGCCTTCCTTTGAGTCCTAGGCGTGATATTCAAGGAGTTTTAGTGGCTTGAGACGAGTTTCGCACGTCTTCCTTTGCCGGTAAGCAAAAGGGAACCAAAAGAGACCAAAATTGGAACTTGGGTCCAAAGGCACCAGAAAGTGCCAGAACGTGAGAAGGTGGTGGGAAAGCCTTCCTTTGAGTCCTAGGCGTGATATTCAAGGAGTTTTAGTGGCCTGAGACGAGTTTCGCACGTCTTCCTTTGCCAGTAAGCAAAAAGGGACCAAAAGAGACCAAAATTGGAACTTGGGTCCAAAGGCACCAGAAAGTGCCGGAACGTGAGAAGGTGGTGGGAAAGCCTTCCTTTGAGTCCTAGGCGTGATATTCAAGGAGTTTCAGTGGCTTGAGACGAGTTTCGCACGTCTTCCTTTGCCGGTAAGCAAAAGGGACCAAAAGAGACCAAAATTGGAACTTGGGTCCAAAGGCACCAGAAAGTGCCGAACGTGAGAAGGTGGTGGGAAAGCCTTCCTTTGAGTCCTAGGCGTGATATTCAAGGAGTTTTAGTGGCTTGAGACGAGTTTCGCACGTCTTCCTTTGCCGGTAAGCAAAAGGGAACCAAAAGAGACGAAATCTGGAACTTGGGTCCAAAGGCACCAGAAAGTGCCAAAACGTGAGAAGGTGGTGGGAAAGCCTTCCTTTGAGTCCTAGGCGTGATATTCAAGGAGTTTTAGTGGCCTGAGACGAGTTTCGCACGTCTTCCTTTGCCGGTAAGCAAAAAGGGACCAAAAGAGACCAAAACTAGAACTTGGGTCCAAAGGCGCCAGAAAGTGCCAGAACGTGAGAAGGTGGTGGGAAAGCCTTCCTTTGAGTCCTAGGCGTGATATTCAAGGAGTTTTAGTGGCCTGAGACGAGTTTCGCACGTCTTCCTTTGCCAGTAAGCAAAAAGGGACCAAAAGAGAAAAAAATTGGAACTTGGGTCCAAAGGCGCCAGAAAGTGCCATAAACGGAAAAGGTGGTGAGAAAGCCTTCCTTTTTGTCTTCGGAGTGATATTCAAGGAGTTTCAGTGGCCTGAGACGAGTTTCGCACGTGTTCCTTTGCCGGTAAGCAAAAGGGAACCAAAAGAGACCAAAACTAGAACTTGGGTCCAAAGGTGGCAGAAAGTGACAGAAGGGAAGAAGGTGGTGAGAAATCCAACCTTTGAGTTCTAGGAGTGATATTCAAGGAGTTTTAGTGGCTTGAGACGAGTTTCGCACGTCTTCCTTTGCCGGTAAGCAAAAGGGAACCAAAAGAGACGAAAACTGGAACTTGGGTCCAAAGGCACCAGAAAGTGCCAAAACGTGAGAAGGTGGTGGGAAAGCCTTCCTTTGAGTCCTAGGCGTGATATTCAAGGAGTTTCAGTGGCTTGAGACGAGTTTCGCACGTGTTCCTTTGCCGGTAAGCAAAAGGGAACCAAAAGAGACCAAAACTAGAACTTGGGTCCAAAGGTGGCAGAAAGTGACAGAAGGGAAGAAGGTGGTGGGAAAGCCTTCCTTTGAGTCCTAGGCGTGATATTCAAGGAGTTTCAGTGGCTTGAGACGAGTTTCGCACGTCTTCCTTTGCCGATAAGCAAAAGGGAACCAAAAGAGACCAAAATTGGAACTTGGGTCCAAAGGCACCAGAAAGTGCCAGAACGTGAGAAGGTGGTGGGAAAGCCTTCCTTTGAGTCCTAGGCGTGATATTCAAGGAGTTTTAGTGGCCTGAGACGAGTTTCGCACGTCTTCCTTTGCCGGTAAGCAAAAAGGAACCAAAAGAGACCAAAATTGGAACTTGGGTCCAAAGGCACCAGAAAGTGCCAGAACGTGAGAAAGTGGTGGAAAAGCCTTCCTTTGAGTCCTAGGCGTGATATTCAAGGAGTTTTAGTGGTCTGAGACGAGTTTCGCACGTCTTCCTTTGCCAGTAAGCAAAAAGGGAGCAAAAGAGACCAAAATTGGAACTTGGGTCCAAAGGCACCAGAAAGTGCCAGAACGTGAGAATGATGAGGACATGACCATGAGCAAAGGCAAGGATCCTCTTGAAGGACTTGGAGGACCTATGACAAGGGCTAGAGCAAGGAGAGCAAAGGAAGCTCTTCAACAAGTGTTGTCCATATTAATTGAATACAAGCCCAAGTTTCAAAGAGAAAAGACCAAGGTTATGAATTGCATCATGGCCCAAATGGAGGAGAACTAAGGCGCCACTTTGCTTCAATTTTTAAGTTTTTAATTTGTTTTAAATAATGGCCCAATCCTTTGTAAAGTTGGCTGACCAAATTATGTTTTGCGGTTAATCAACTAATGGGCTTTGGTTTGGTTTTATTTCAAGTTGTAATAAGGGCCCAATTGGTAACTTAGGCATCAGCCTTTGGGAGACCAAGAGGCGCATAGCTAGTGGCTGTTGGGTGACTTTTTGGTTGCCACAATTTCAGTTACAATCAGCCATCAAGTAGCTTTATTTCCTAGCTTAGTGGATCATTATCTAAGTGGAATAAATTTTCCGTTACGGAACCTTTGTAATTCTGATGGTAAAGCTTCTATATAAGCTGAACCATTCTTATCAATAAGACAAGTTAAGTTTGATTTAGAAATATTAGAGTTTATCTCTTTTATCTTAGTGAGAGTGATTCTCCTAAGTTCTTGAGTGATTCAAGAACTACTTGGCTGTATCAAAGGGCTTTCACATCCCTTTGTGTGTTGCCTTCCTTGGAAAGAGTGATTCTTTCCTTTCCCCATTCAATTCTTCACCAAAATTCCAAAAAAACTCAAATCTGCCCAGAATTATCTCGTTATCATAACTCTCATTCTACTCAGCCAAATTGAGTGATTCTTGAGCCTAAATTGAATTTCAGAACGAGAACTTTCACCTCGTTTTGGAATCACCTCAATTGGAGTTCTATAACTCGAGATACCGTCATTTCTAAAATTCTGTCCAGCCACCACCAAACTAGCGTTTTTGCTTACTTTTTTTAACACCATGGACCAACACCTAATTTGCCCAGAAATTCATCACTAAATTTTCAAATTTTTCTACAAGGTTCTAACCCTAAAGATCCTAAGTCAGCCCTTGTGCAAATGGGGTTCATATCATTTGGTTATCAGAGCTCCGGTTTAAGGGTTTGAACGTAAAATTGGTAACATCCTTCCTTCATTCTCTTTTTTTGCCAATTGATTACCTTATTGTTCATATTATTTGTGATTGTACTGAATCATTGCAAAAGTTAGGCCCTTGTGAAAATTCAAAAAAAAAATCGTATAAAAAAACAAAAAAAAAGAAGAAGAAAATTTTGGGCTGAATGATTCATGCTTTTCAACAATTTGTTATAAGGTAATATATTGGTGTTCTTAAAGGATTGTTGCTAATTCTCTTGTTTACCAATTTTCCTTTACCCCTTTGTTTTTGTGATTTGTTAGCCTTTTCTTTGTCTACCTAGCCTTTACCTAGCACATATTGGTGAATTGTTCTTTGTTGTGGCCATAATATCTTGAATTGCCTAAGAACCCAAGGAGAATTTGAGTGGTAAAAGGCAAGAGTGTTTTCATTAGAGAAAAAGCCATAATTGTGTGATACACTTGAGCGTGGTGAGGTTTCAAATTCTACTTTCTATTTGCTTGTTACGTTTGAATTTGTTTGTTTGTGATGGCTGAAGGAAATCCTAATCAAGGAGGAGGACTTTCTCCTTTCCAAATGCAAGCCTTGACACAACATTTGGAGAGATTGATGAGGCAACAAAATGATGAGCTCCATGAAAGATTGGACCAATTAGAGAATAGAGGTCATGATGAAGAAGAAAGGAGGAGAAGAGGTAATGACGGTGCTCCTAGACAAAACCGAATTGATGGAGTCAAAATTTCTATTCCTCCATTCAAAGGAAGAAGTGACCCGGAAGCTTATTTGGAGTGGGAGATCAAAATAGAGCATATTTTCACTTGTAATACCTATGAAGAGGCCCAAAAGGTAAAGCTTGCAGCTATGGAGTTTTCCGATTACGCTCTTGTGTGGTGGAACAAATTGCAAAAAGAGAGAGCTAGGAATGAGGAGCCATTGGTGGATACATGGGTTGAAATGAAAAGGATCATGAGGAAGAGATATGTGCCGGCAAGCTATTCTAGGGACTTAAAATTCAAACTTCAAAAATTGTCCCAAGGTAGCAAAGGCGTTGAGGAGTACTACAAGGAAATGGAGGTGCTCATGATTCAAGCCAAGATAGAAGAAGATGAGGAGGTAACTATGGCTAGATTTCTTAGTGGTTTGAATAATGATATTCGTGATATTGTTGAACTGCAGGAATTTGTTGAAATGGAGGACTTGCTTCACAAAGCCATCCAAGTGGAGCAACAATTGAAAAGGAAAGGTGTGGCCAAAAGGAGCTCCACTAATTTTGGTTTTTCTAGTTGGAAGGATAAGGGAAAAGGGGCTGCCACTTCTAGTGCAGCGCCTACACCAACAAAAACTCCTCTAAAAACTCAAGAGCAACCCTCTAAAAGGAGTCGGGATGTGAAGTGCTTTAAGTGCCAAGGCTTAGGACACTATGCATATGAGTGCCCTAACAAAAAAACCATGATTCTTAGAGATGGAGAGTATATAAGTGAGTCCGAAATTGAAGAGGGAGAGGAGAATGAGGACGTGGAGGAGGAGGTGGAGAAAACACCAGAGGGAGACTTATTGATGATAAGGCGGTTACTTGGTAGCCAATTGAAGCCTTTGGAGGAGAGCCAAAGAGAAAACATCTTCCATACTAGATGTTTGATCAATGGTAAACTTTGCATGGTGATCATTGATGGAGGGAGTTGCACCAATGTGGCGAGTGCAAGACTTGTGTCTAAATTGAATTTAATTACAAAGCCACATCCTAGGCCATATAGGCTTCAATGGCTTAGTGAGGATGGAGAGGTGCAAGTAAGGAAGCAAGTAGAGTTGGATATTTCCATTGGAAGATACAATGATAAGGTGCTTTGTGATGTTGTTCCTATGGAGGCCAGCCACTTACTCTTGGGGAGACCATGGCAATTTGATAAAAGAGCCAATCATGATGGTTTCACTAACAAAATCTCATTCATGCACCAAGACAAGAAGATAGTGCTCAAACCTTTGAGTCCGCAAGAGGTGTGTGAGGATCAAAGAAAAATGAGAGAAAAGATTGTCCAAGAAAAGAAAGAAAAAGAAAGCCAAACACTTGAGAGCTCAAAAAGTGAGGACAAAAAGAGAGAAACACATGAGAGGAAAAAGAAGAGTGAAACTCTTGAGGTGAAGGAGAGCTTTTTAGCTACAAAAAGTGAGGTCAAGAGGTTGTTTCTATCTAAACAGCCCCTATTTTTGTTAATTTGCAAAAACTATGTTTTGACCACTAACACTTTTGATAACCTTGATTTGCCTTCTAGAGTGAAGTCTCTTTTGCAGGAATTTGGAGATGTGTTTCCAACAAGTGTACCAAGTGGGTTGCCACCATTAAGAGGTATTGAGCATCAAATTGATCTCATTCCAGGAGCTTCTTTGCCTAATAGACCAGCCTATAGAAGCAACCCGCAAGAGACCAAGGAGATCCAAAGACAAGTGGATGAACTCATTGGTAAGGGATGGGTAAGAGATAGCATGAGTCCTTGTGCTGTCCCGGTAATTTTGGTTCCTAAAAAGGATGGGACATGGCGCATGTGTTCTGATTGTAGAGCCCTTAATAACATCACCATTAAATATAGGCATCCTATACCTAGGCTTGATGATTTGCTTGATGAATTGCATGGTGCATGTTACTTCTCTAAAATTGATTTAAAAAGTGGATACAATCAAATTAGGGTTAGAGAAGGGGATGAATGGAAAACTGCTTTCAAAACAAAATATGGTTTGTATGAATGGTTGGTTATGCCTTTTGGCTTAACTAATGCTCCTAGCACTTTCATGAGATTAATGAACCATGTTTTGAGAAAATTCATAGGAAAATTTGTTGTGGTGTACTTTGATGATATTCTTATCTATAGCACTTCACTTGAATTGCATGTTGATCATTTAAAATCTGTCTTGTGTGTGCTTAGAGAAGAACAATTGTATGCCAATCTTGAAAAATGCATCTTTTGTACTAACCATGTTGTGTTTCTTGGTTTTGTTGTAAGTTCAAAAGGAGTACAAGTGGATGAGGAAAAGGTTAGGGCTATTCAAGAATGGCCTACGCCTAAGTCCGTGACCGAAGTGAGAAGTTTCCATGGTTTAGCAAGTTTCTATAGGAGATTTGTGAAGGATTTTAGCACATTGGCAGCACCTCTCAATGAAGTGCTTAAGAAAAATGTTGGTTTCAAATGGGGAGAGAAACAAGAAGAAGCTTTCAATGCTCTTAAGCAAAAGCTAACTAATGCCCCCATACTTGCTTTGCCAAACTTTCAAAAATCTTTTGAAATTGAGTGTGATGCTTCAAATGTTGGGATTGGGGCTGTGTTGTTGCAAGAAGGCCATCCAATTGCTTATTTTAGTGAAAAGCTAAGTGGTCCTACCCTTAACTATTCAACTTATGATAAAGAGTTGTATGCCTTAGTGAGAGCTTTGAAAACATGGCAACACTACCTTTATCCCAAGGAATTTATCATTCATAGTGACCATGAGTCTCTCAAATATATCAAGGGACAAGGCAAGCTTAACAAAAGGCATGCCAAGTGGGTGGAATTTCTAGAGCAATTCCCTTATGTTATCAAACATAAAAGAGGAAAAGGTAACATTGTAGCCGATGCTCTTTCTCGGCGTCATGCTTTGATTTCTATGCTTGAAACAAAATTGATTGGTCTTGAATGTTTGAAAAACATGTATGAAAGTGATGAAACTTTTGGTGAAATTTTTAAAAATTGCGAAAAATTTTCAGAAAATGGTTTCTTTAGGTATGAAGGCTTTCTTTTCAAAGAAAACAAATTGTGTGTGCCTAAATGTTCTACAAGAAACTTGCTTGTTGGTGAAGCACATGAAGGAGGTTTAATGGGGCATTTTGGGGTCCAAAAGACTCTAAAAACATTACAAGAACATTTTTATTGGCCTCATTTGAAAAAGGATGTGCAGAAATTTTGTGAACATTGCATTGTTTGTAAAAAGGCAAAGTCAAAGGTAAAGCCTCATGGATTGTATACTCCATTGCCAATTCCAGAGTATCCTTGGATTGATTTATCCATGGATTTTGTTTTGGGGCTGCCAAACACAAGTAGTGGCAAAGATTCAATTTTTGTGGTTGTTGATAGGTTTTCTAAAATGGCTCATTTTATTCCATGTAAAAAGGTGAATGATGCTTCTCATGTGGCTGATTTGTTTTTCAAGGAGATTGTGAGACTCCATGGTTTGCCAAGGAGCATTGTTAGTGATAGGGACTCTAAGTTCCTAAGCCATTTTTGGAGGACCTTGTGGGGCAAGTTAGGCACTAAATTGTTATTTTCAACTACTTGTCACCCATAAACCGATGGGCAAACGGAAGTTGTTAATAGGACGTTGGGAACATTGCTTAGGACAGTTTTAAGAAAGAACTTAAAGTCTTGGGAAGTTTGTTTACCCCATGTTGAGTTTGCTTACAATAGGGCTGTTCATAGCACTACTAATTGTTCTCCTTTTGAGGTTGTTTATGGTTTTAACCCACTAACTCCTCTTGATCTTTTGCCTATGCCTAATGTTTCAGTTTTTAAGCATAAAGAAGGTCAAGCAAAGGCGGACTATGTGAAGAAGCTTCATGAGAGAGTCAAAAATCAAATTGAGAGGAGAAATGAAAGCTATGCTAAACAAGCCAACAAAGGGAGAAAGAAGGTTATCTTCGAACCCGGAGATTGGGTTTGGGTGCACATGAGAAAGGAAAGGTTTCCGGAACAAAGGAAGTCAAAGCTTCAACCAAGGGGAGATGGTCCATTCCAAGTGCTTGAAAGAATCAATGACAATGCTTACAAAATTGAGCTGCCGGGTGAGTATAATGTTAGTTCCACCTTCAATGTGTCTGACTTATCTCTTTTTGATGCAGATGGAGAATCCGATTTGAGGACAAATCCTTCTCAAGAGGGAGAGAATGATGAGGACATGACCATGAGCAAAGGCAAGGATCCTCTTGAAGGACTTGGAGGACCTATGACAAGGGCTAGAGCAAGGAGAGCAAAGGAAGCTCTTCAACAAGTGTTGTCCATATTAATTGAATACAAGCCCAAGTTTCAAAGAGAAAAGACCAAGGTTGTGAATTGCATCATGGCCCAAATGGAGGAGAACTAAGGCGCCACTTTGCTTCAGTTTTTAAGTTTTTAATTTGTTTTAAATAATGGCCCAATCCTTTGTAAAGTTGGCTGACCAAATTATGTTTTGCGGTTAATCAACTAATGGGCTTTGGTTTGGTTTTATTTCAAGTTGTAATAAGGGCCCAATTGGTAACTTAGGCATCAGCCTTTGGGAGACCAAGAGGCGCATAGCTAGTGGCTGTTGGGTGACTTTTTGGTTGCCACAATTTCAGTTACAATCAGCCATCAAGTAGCTTTATTTCCTAGCTTAGTGGATCATTATCTAAGTGGAATAAATTTTCCGTTACGGAACCTTTGTAATTCTGATGGTAAAGCTTCTATATAAGCTGAACCATTCTTATCAATAAGACAAGTTAAGTTTGATTTAGAAATATTAGAGTTTATCTCTTTTATCTTAGTGAGAGTGATTCTCCTAAGTTCTTGAGTGATTCAAGAACTACTTGGCTGTATCAAAGGGCTTTCACATCCCTTTGTGTGTTGCCTTCCTTGGAAAGAGTGATTCTTTCCTTTCCCCATTCAATTCTTCACCAAAATTCCAAAAAAACTCAAATCTGCCCAGAATTATCTCGTTATCATAACTCTCATTCTACTCAGCCAAATTGAGTGATTCTTGAGCCTAAATTGAATTTCAGAACGAGAACTTTCACCTCGTTTTGGAATCACCTCAATTGGAGTTCTATAACTCGAGATACCGTCATTTCTAAAATTCTGTCCAGCCACCACCAAACTAGCGTTTTTGCTTACTTTTTTTAACACCATGGACCAACACCTAATTTGCCCAGAAATTCATCACTAAATTTTCAAATTTTTCTACAAGGTTCTAACCCTAAAGATCCTAAGTCAGCCCTTGTGCAAACGGGGTTCATATCAGTGGGAAAGCCTTCCTTTGAGTCCTAGGCATGATAGTCAAGGAGTTTTAGTGGCCTGAGACGAGTTTCGCATGTCTTCCTTTGCTGGTAAGCAAAAGGGAACCAAAAGAGACCAAAACTAGAACTTGGGTCCAAAGGTGGCGAAAGTGAGAAGGGGAGAAGGTGGTGAGAAATCCTTCCTTTGAGTTCTAGGAGTGATATTCAAGGAGTTTTAGTGGCTTGAGACGAGTTTCGCACGTCTTCCTTTGCCGGTAAGCAAAAGGGAACCAAAAGAGACGAAAACTGGAACTTGGGTCCAAAGGCACCAGAAAGTGCCAAAACGTGAGAAGGTGGTGGGAAAGCCTTCCTTTGAGTCCTAGGCGTGATATTCAAGGAGTTTCAGTGGCTTGAGACGAGTTTCACACGTCTTCCTTTGCCGGTAAGCAAAAGGGAACCAAAAGAGACCAAAACTAGAACTTGGGTCCAAAGGCCGCCGAAAGTGCCATAAGGGAAGAAGGTGGTGGGAAAGCCTTCCTTTGAGTCCTAGGCGTGATATTCAAGGAGTTTTAGTGGTCTGAGACGAGTTTCGCACGTCTTCCTTTGCTGATAAGCAAAAGGGAACCAAAAGAGACGAAAACTGGAACTTGGGTCCAAAGGCACCAGAAAGTGCCAGAACGTGAGAAGGTGGTGGAAAAGCCTTCCTTTGAGTCCTAGGCGTGATATTCAAGGAGTTTTAGTGGTCTGAGACGAGTTTCGCACGTCTTCCTTTGCCAGTAAGCAAAAGGGAACCAAAAGAGACCAAAACTAGAACTTGGGTCCAAAGGCACCAGAAAGTGCCAGAACGTGAGAAGGTGGTGGGAAAGCCTTCCTTTGAGTCCTAGGCGTGATATTCAAGGAGTTTCAGTGGCCTGAGACGAGTTTCGCACGTGTTCCTTTGCCGGTAAGCAAAAGGGAACCAAAAGAGACCAAAACTAGAACTTGGGTCCAAAGGTGGCAGAAAGTGACAGAAGGGAAGAAGGTGGTGAGAAATCCAACCTTTGAGTTCTAGGAGTGATATTCAAGGAGTTTTAGTGGCTTGAGACGAGTTTCGCACGTCTTCCTTTGCCGGTAAGCAAAAGGGAACCAAAAGAGACGAAAATTGGAACTTGGGTCCAAAGGCACCAGAAAGTGCCAAAACGTGAGAAGGTGGTGGGAAAGCCTTCCTTTGAATCCTAGGCGTGATATTCAAGGAGTTTCAGTGGCTTGAGACGAGTTTCACACGTGTTCCTTTGCCGGTAAGCAAAAGGGAACCAAAAGAGACCAAAACTAGAACTTGGGTCCAAAGGTGGCAGAAAGTGCCAGAACGTGAGAAGGTGGTGGGAAAGCCTTCCTTTGAGTCCTAGGAGTGATATTCAAGGAGTTTTAGTGGCTTGAGACGAGTTTCGCACGTCTTCCTTTGCCGGTAAGCAAAAGGGAACCAAAAGAGACGAAAATTGGAACTTGGGTCCAAAGGCACCAGAAAGTGCCAGAACGTGAGAAGGTGGTGGGAAAGCCTTCCTTTGAGTCCTAGGCGTGATATTCAAGGAGTTTCAGTGGCTTGAGACGAGTTTCGCACGTGTTCCTTTGCCGGTAAGCAAAAGGGAACCAAAAGAGACCAAAACTAGAACTTGGGTCCAAAGGTGGCAGAAAGTGACAGAAGGGAAGAAGGTGGTGGGAAAGCCTTCCTTTGAGTCCTAGGCGTGATATTCAAGGAGTTTAAGTGGCTTGAGACGAGTTTCGCACGTCTTCCTTTGCCGATAAGCAAAAGGGAACCAAAAGAGACGAAAACTGGAACTTGGGTCCAAAGGCACCAGAAAGTGCCAGAACGTGAGAAGGTGGTGGGAAAGCCTTCCTTTGAGTCCTAGGCGTGATATTCAAGGAGTTTTAGTGGTCTGAGACGAGTTTCGCACGTCTTCCTTTGCCGGTAAGCAAAAGGGAACCAAAAGAGACCAAAATTGGAACTTGGGTCCAAAGGCACCAGAAAGTGCCAGAACGTGAGAAGGTGGTGGGAAAGCCTTCCTTTGAGTCCTAGGCGTGATATTCAAGGAGTTTTAGTGGCCTGAGACGAGTTTCGCACGTCTTCCTTTGCCCGTAAGCAAAAGGGAACCAAAAGAGACCAAAATTGGAACTTGGGTCCAAAGGCACCAGAAAGTGCCAGAACGTGAGAAGGTGGTGGGAAAGCCTTCCTTTGAGTCCTAGGCGTGATATTCAAGGAGTTTCAGTGGCTTGAGACGAGTTTCGCACGTCTTCCTTTGCCGGTAAGCAAAAGGGAACCAAAAGAGACGAAATTTGGAACTTGGCTCCAAAGGCACCACGAAGTGCCAGAACGTGAGAAGGTGGTGGGAAAGCCTTCCTTTGAGTCCTAGGCGTGATATTCAAGGAGTTTTAGTGGCCTGAGACGAGTTTCGCACGTCTTCCTTTGCCGTAAGCAAAAGGGAACCAAAAGAGACCAAAACTGGAACTTGGGTCCAAAGGCACCAGAAAGTGGCAGAACGTGAGAAGGTGGTGGAAAAGCCTTCCTTTGAGTCCTAGGCGTGATATTCAAGGAGTTTTAGTGGCCTGAGACGAGTTTCGCACGTCTTCCTTTGCCGATAAGCAAAAGGGAACCAAAAGAGACCAAAATTGGAACTTGGGTCCAAAGGCACCGAGAAAGTGCCGAACGTGAGAAGGTGGTGGGAAAGCCTTCCTTTGAGTCCTAGGCGTGATATTCAAGGAGTTTCAGTGGTTTGAGACGAGTTTCGCACGTCTTCCTTTGCCAGTAAGCAAAAAGGAAACAAAAGAGACCAAAACTGGAACTTGGGTCCAAAGGCGCCAGAAAGTGCCAGAACATGAGAAGGTGGTGGGAAAGCCTTCCTTTGAGTCCTAGGCGTGATATTCAAGGAGTTTTAGTGGCTTGAGACGAGTTTCGCACGTCTTCCTTTGCCGGTAAGCAAAAGGGAACCAAAAGAGACCAAAATTGGAACTTGGGTCCAAAGGCACCAGAAAGTGCCAGAACGTGAGAAGGTGGTGGGAAAGCCTTCCTTTGAGTCCTAGGCGTGATATTCAAGGAGTTTTAGTGGCCTGAGACGAGTTTCGCACGTCTTCCTTTGCCGGTAAGCAAAAGGGAACCAAAAGAGACCAAAATTGGAACTTGGGTCCAAAGGCACCAGAAAGTGCCAGAACGTGAGAAGGTGGTGGGAAAGCCTTCCTTTGAGTCCTAGGCGTGATATTCAAGGAGTTTTAGTGGCCTGAGACGAGTTTCGCACGTCTTCCTTTGCCAGTAAGCAAAAAGGGACCAAAAGAGAAAAAAATTGGAACTTGGGTCCAAAGGCGCCAGAAAGTGCCATAAACGGAAAAGGTGGTGAGAAAGCCTTCCTTTTTGTCTTCGGAGTGATATTCAAGGAGTTTCAGTGGCCTGAGACGAGTTTCGCACGTGTTCCTTTGCCGGTAAGCAAAAGGGAACCAAAAGAGACCAAAACTAGAACTTGGGTCCAAAGGTGGAAGAAAGTGACAGAAGGGAAGAAGGTGGTGAGAAATCCAACCTTTGAGTTCTAGGAGTGATATTCAAGGAGTTTTAGTGGCTTCAGACGAGTTTCGCACGTCTTCCTTTGCTGATAAGCAAAAGGGAACCAAAAGAGACCAAAACTGGAACTTGGGTCCAAAGGCACCAGAAAGTGCCAGAACGTGAGAAGGTGGTGGGAAAGCCTTCCTTTGAGTCCTAGGCGTGATATTCAAGGAGTTTCAGTGGCTTGAGACGAGTTTCGCACGTGTTCCTTTGCCGATAAGCAAAAGGGAACCAAAAGAGACCAAAACTAGAACTTGGGTCCAAAGGTGGCAGAAAGTGACAGAAGGGAAGAAGGTGGTGGGAAAGCCTTCCTTTGAGTCCTAGGCGTGATATTCAAGGAGTTTTAGTGGTCTGAGACGAGTTTCGCACGTCTTCCTTTGCTGATAAGCAAAAGGGAACCAAAAGAGACGAAAACTGAACTTGCTTCCAAAGGCACCAGAAAGTGCCAGAACGTGAGAAGGTGGTGGGAAAGCCTTCCTTTGAGTCCTAGGCGTGATATTCAAGGAGTTTTAGTGGCCTGAGACGAGTTTCGCACGTCTTCCTTTGCCGGTAAGCAAAAGGGAACCAAAAGAGACCAAAACTAGAACTTGGGTCCAAAGGTGCCAGAAAGTGCCAGAACGTGAGAAGGTGGTGGGAAAGCCTTCCTTTGAGTCCTAGGAGTGATATTCAAGGAGTTTTAGTGGCTTGAGACGAGTTTCGCACGACTTCCTTTGCAGTAAGCAAAAAGGGACCAAAAGAGACCAAAATTGGAACTTGGGTCCAAAGGCACCGTAAAGTGCCAAAACGTGAGAAGGTGGTGGGAAAGCCTTCCTTTGAGTCCTAGGCGTGATATTCAAGGAGTTTTAGTGGCTTGAGACGAGTTTCGCACGTCTTCCTTTGCCGGTAAGCAAAAGGGAACCAAAAGAGACCAAAATTGGAACTTGGGTCCAAAGGCACCAGAAAGTGCCAGAACGTGAGAAGGTGGTGGGAAAGCCTTCCTTTGAGTCCTAGGCGTGATATTCAAGGAGTTTTAGTGGTCTGAGACGAGTTTCGCACGTCTTCCTTTGTCGATAAGCAAAAGGGAACCAAAAGAGACCAAAACTAGAACTTGGGTCCAAAGGCACCGAAAGTGCCGAACGTGAGAAGGTGGTGAGAAAGCCTTCCTTTGAGTCCTAGGCGTGATATTCAAGGAGTTTTAGTGGCTTGAGACGAGTTTCGCACGTCTTCCTTTGCCGAAGCAAAAAGGGACCAAAAGAGACCAAAATTGGAACTTGGGTCCAAAGGCACCGTAAAGTGCCAAAACGTGAGAAGGTGGTGGGAAAGCCTTCCTTTGAGTCCTAGGCGTGATATTCAAGGAGTTTCAGTGGCTTGAGACGAGTTTCGCACGTCTTCCTTTGCCGGTAAGCAAAAGGGAACCAAAAGAGACCAAAAGTGGAACTTGGGTCCAAAGGCACCAGAAAGTGCCAGAACGTGAGAAGGTGGTGGGAAAGCCTTCCTTTGAGTCCTAGGCGTGATATTCAAGGAGTTTTAGTGGCCTGAGACGAGTTTCGCACGACTTCCTTTGCCGGTAAGCAAAAGGGGACCAAAATAGACCAAAACTGGAACTTGGGTCCAGAGGCGCCAGAAAGTGCCAGAAGCGGAAAAGGTGGTGAGAAAGCCTTCCTTTGAGTCCTAGGCGTGATATTCAAGGAGTTTTAGTGGCCTGAGATGAGTTTCGCACGTCTTCCTTTGCCGGTAAGCAAAAGGGAACCAAAAGAGACCAAAACTGGAACTTGGGTCCAAAGGCACCAGAAAGTGCCAGAACGTGAGAAGGTGGTGGGAAAGCCTTCCTTTGAGTCCTAGGCGTGATATTCAAGGAGTTTCAGTGGCTTGAGACGAGTTTCGCACGTCTTCCTTTGCCGGTAAGCAAAAGGGAACCAAAAGAGACCAAAACTAGAACTTGGGTCCAAAGGCACCAGAAAGTGCCAAAACGTGAGAAGGTGGTGGGAAAGCCTTCCTTTGAGTCCTAGGCGTGATATTCAAGGAGTTTTAGTGGTCTGAGACGAGTTTCGCACGTCTTCCTTTGCTGATAAGCAAAAGGGAACCAAAAGAGACCAAAATTGGAACTTGGGTCCAAAGGCACCGAAAGTGCCATAACGTGAGAAGGTGGTGGGAAAGCCTTCCTTTGAGTCCTAGGCGTGATATTCAAGGAGTTTCTGTGGCTTGAGAAGAGTTTCGCACGTCTTCCTTTGCCGGTAAGCAAAAGGGACCAAAAGAGACCAAAATTGGAACCTGGGTCCAAAGGCACCAAAGTGCCGTAACGTGAGAAGGTGGTGGGAAAGCCTTCCTTTGAGTCCTAGGCGTGATATTCAAGGAGTTTTAGTGGCCTGAGACGAGTTTCGCACGTCTTCCTTTGCCGGTAAGCAAAAGGGAACCAAAAGAGACCAAAATTGGAACTTGGGTCCAAAGGCACCAGAAAGTGCCAGAACGTGAGAAGGTGGTGGGAAAGCCTTCCTTTGAGTCCTAGGCGTGATATTCAAGGAGTTTTAGTGGCCTGAGACGAGTTTCGCACGTCTTCCTTTGCCCTTGAGCAAAATGGGACCAAAAGAGACCAAAACTAGAACTTGGGTCCAAAGGTGCCAGAAAGTGCCAGAACGTGAGAAGGTGGTGGGAAAGCCTTCCTTTGAGTCCTAGGCGTGATATTCAAGGAGTTTTAGTGGCCTGAGACGAGTTTCGCACGTCTTCCTTTGCCAGTAAGCAAAAAGGGACCAAAAGAGAAAAAAATTGGAACTTGGGTCCAAAGGCGCCAGAAAGTGCCATAAACGGAAAAGGTGGTGAGAAAGCCTTCCTTTTTGTCTTCGGAGTGATATTCAAGGAGTTTCAGTGGCCTGAGACGAGTTTCGCACGTGTTCCTTTGCCGGTAAGCAAAAGGGAACCAAAAGAGACCAAAACTAGAACTTGGGTCCAAAGGTGGCAGAAAGTGACAGAAGGGAAGAAGGTGGTGAGAAATCCAACCTTTGAGTTCTAGGAGTGATATTCAAGGAGTTTTAGTGGCTTGAGACGAGTTTCGCACGTCTTCCTTTGCCGGTAAGCAAAAGGGAACCAAAAGAGACGAAAACTGGAACTTGGGTCCAAAGGCACCAGAAAGTGCCAAAACGTGAGAAGGTGGTGGGAAAGCCTTCCTTTGAGTCCTAGGCGTGATATTCAAGGAGTTTCAGTGGCTTGAGACGAGTTTCGCACGTGTTCCTTTGCCGGTAAGCAAAAGGGAACCAAAAGAGACCAAAACTAGAACTTGGGTCCAAAGGTGGCAGAAAGTGACAGAAGGGAAGAAGGTGGTGGGAAAGCCTTCCTTTGAGTCCTAGGCGTGATATTCAAGGAGTTTTAGTGGCCTGAGACGAGTTTCGCACGTCTTCCTTTGCCAGTAAGCAAAAGGGAACCAAAAGAGACCAAAATTGGAACTTGGGTCCAAAGGCACCAGAAAGTGCCAGAACGTGAGAAGGTGGTGGAAAAGCCTTCCTTTGAGTCCTAGGCGTGATATTCAAGGAGTTTCAGTGGTTTGACACGAGTTTCGCACGTCTTCCTTTGCCGGTAAGCAAAAGGGAACCAAAAGAGACCAAAATTGGAACTTGGGTCCAAAGGCACCAGAAAGTGCCAGAACGTGAGAAGGTGGTGGGAAAGCCTTCCTTTGAGTCCTAGGCGTGATATTCAAGGAGTTTTAGTGGCTTGAGACGAGTTTCGCACGTCTTCCTTTGCCGGTAAGCAAAAGGGAACCAAAAGAGACGAAAACTGGAACTTGGGTCCAAAGGCACCAGGAAGTGCCAGAACGTGAGAAGGTGGTGGGAAAGCCTTCCTTTGAGTCCTAGGCGTGATATTCAAGGAGTTTTAGTGGCCTGAGACGAGTTTCGCACGTCTTCCTTTGCCGGTAAGCAAAAGGGAACCAAAAGAGACCAAAACTAGAACTTGGGTCCAAAGGCACCAAAAAGTGCCAGAACGTGAGAAGGTGGTGGGAAAGCCTTCCTTTGAGTCCTAGGCGTGATATTCAAGGAGTTTTAGTGGCCTGAGACGAGTTTCGCACGTCTTCCTTTGCCAGTAAGCAAAAAGGGACCAAAAGAGAAAAAAATTGGAACTTGGGTCCAAAGGCGCCAGAAAGTGCCATAAACGGAAAAGGTGGTGAGAAAGCCTTCCTTTTTGTCTTCGGAGTGATATTCAAGGAGTTTCAGTGGCCTGAGACGAGTTTCGCACGTGTTCCTTTGCCGGTAAGCAAAAGGGAACCAAAAGAGACCAAAACTAGAACTTGGGTCCAAAGGTGGCAGAAAGTGACAGAAGGGAAGAAGGTGGTGGGAAAGCCTTCCTTTGAGTCCTAGGCGTGATATTCAAGGAGTTTTAGTGGCCTGAGACGAGTTTCGTACGTCTTTCTTTGCCGGTAAGCAAAAGGGAACCAAAAGAGACGAAAACTGGAACTTGGGTCCAAAGGCACCAGAAAGTGCCAAAACGTGAGAAGGTGGTGGGAAAGCCTTCCTTTGAGTCCTAGGCGTGATATTCAAGGAGTTTCAGTGGCTTGAGACGAGTTTCGCACGTGTTCCTTTGCCGGTAAGCAAAAGGGAACCAAAAGAGACCAAAACTAGAACTTGGGTCCAAAGGTGGCAGAAAGTGACAGAAGGGAAGAAGGTGGTGGGAAAGCCTTCCTTTGAGTCCTAGGCGTGATATTCAAGGAGTTTTAGTGGTCTGAGACGAGTTTCGCACGTCTTCCTTTGCTGATAAGCAAAAGGGAACCAAAAGAGACGAAAACTGGAACTTGGGTCCAAAGGCACCAGAAAGTGCCATAACGTGAGAAGGTGGTGGGAAAGCCTTCCTTTGAGTCCTAGGCGTGATATTCAAGGAGTTTCAGTGGTTTGACACGAGTTTCGCACGTCTTCCTTTGCCGGTAAGCAAAAGGGAACCAAAAGAGACCAAAATTGGAACTTGGGTCCAAAGGCACCAGAAAGTGCCAGAACGTGAGAAGGTGGTGGGAAAGCCTTCCTTTGAGTCCTAGGCGTGATATTCAAGGAGTTTTAGTGGCCTGAGACGAGTTTCGCACGTCTTCCTTTGCCGGTAAGCAAAAGGGAACCAAAAGAGACCAAAATTGGAACTTGGGTCCAAAGGCACCAGAAAGTGCCAGAACGTGAGAAGGTGGTGGGAAAGCCTTCCTTTGAGTCCTAGGCGTGATATTCAAGGAGTTTTAGTGGCTTGAGACGAGTTTCGCACGTCTTCCTTTGCCGGTAAGCAAAAGGGAACCAAAAGAGACCAAAATTGGAACTTGGGTCCAAAGGCACCAAAGTGCCGTAACGTGAGAAGGTGGTGGGAAAGCCTTCCTTTGAGTCCTAGGCGTGATATTCAAGGAGTTTTAGTGGCCTGAGACGAGTTTCGCACGTCTTCCTTTGCCGATAAGCAAAAGGGAACCAAAAGAGACCAAAATTGGAACTTGGGTCCAAAGGCACCGTAAAGTGCCGAACGTGAGAAGGTGGTGGGAAAGCCTTCCTTTGAGTCCTAGGCGTGATATTCAAGGAGTTTCGGTGGCTTGAGACGAGTTTCGCACGTGTTCCTTTGCCGGTAAGCAAAAGGGAACCAAAAGAGACCAAAACTAGAACTTGGGTCCAAAGGCACCGAGAAAGTGCCGTAACGTGAGAAGGTGGTGGGAAATCCTTCCTTTGAGCTCTAGGAGTGATATTCAAGGAGTTTTAGTGGCTTGAGACGAGTTTTGCACGTCTTCCTTTGCCGGTAAGCAAAAGGGAACCAAAAGAGACCAAAATTGGAACTTGGGTCCAAAGGCACTAGAAATTGCCAGAACGTGAGAAGGTGGTGGGGAAGCCTTCCTTTGAGTCCTAGGCGTGTTATTCAAGGAGTTTTAGTGGCCTGAGACAAGTCTCGCACGTCTTCCTTTGCCGGTAAGCAAAAGGGAACCAAAAGAGACCAAAACTGGAACTTGGGTCCAAAGGCACCAGAAAGTGCCAGAACGTGAGAAGGTGGTGGGAAAGCCTTCCTTTGAGTCCTAGGCGTGATATTCAAGGAGTTTTAGTGGCCTGAGACGAGTTTCGCACGTCTTCCTTTGCCGATAAGCAAAAAGGGACCAAAAGAGACCAAAATTGGAACTTGGGTCCAAAGGCACCAGAAAGTGCCAAAACGTGAGAAGGTGGTGGGAAAGCCTTCCTTTGAGTCCTAGGCGTGATATTCAAGGAGTTTTAGTGGCCTGAGACGAGTTTCGCACGTCTTCCTTTGTTGGTAAGCAAAAGGGAACCAAAAGAGACCAAAATTGGAACTTGGGTCCAAAGGCACCAGAAAGTGCTAGAACGTGAGAAGGTGGTGGGAAAGCCTTCCTTTGAGTCCTAGGCGTGATATTCAAGGAGTTTCAGTGGCTTGAGACGAGTTTCGCACGTCTTCCTTTGCCGGTAAGCAAAAGGGAACCAAAAGAGACCAAAATTGGAACTTGGGTCCAAAGGCACCAGAAAGTGCCAGAACGTGAGAAGGTGGTGGGAAAGCCTTCCTTTGAGTCCTAGGCGTGATATTCAAGGAGTTTTAGTGGCTTGAGACGAGTTTCGCACGTCTTCCTTTGCCGATAAGCAAAAGGGAACCAAAAGAGACGAAAACTGGAACTTGGGTCCAAAGGTGGCGGAAAGTGCCAGAACGTGAGAAGGTGGTGGGAAAGCCTTCCTTTGAGTCCTAGGCGTGATATTCAAGGAGTTTTAGTGGCTTGAGACGAGTTTCGCACGTCTTCCTTTGCCGATAAGCAAAAGGGAACCAAAAGAGACGAAAACTGGAACTTGGGTCCAAAGGCACCAGAAAATGCTGGAACGTGAGAAGGTGGTGGGAAAGCCTTCCTTTGAGTCCTAGGCGTGATATTCAAGGAGTTTCAGTGGTTTGACACGAGTTTCGCACGTCTTCCTTTGCCGGTAAGCAAAAGGGAACCAAAAGAGACCAAAATTGGAACTTGGGTCCAAAGGCACCAGAAAGTGCCAGAACGTGAGAAGGTGGTGGGAAAGCCTTCCTTTGAGTCCTAGGCGTGATATTCAAGGAGTTTTAGTGGCCTGAGACGAGTTTCGCACGTCTTCCTTTGCCGGTAAGCAAAGGGAACCAAAAGAGACCAAAAAAGGAACTTGGGTCCAAAGGCACCGAGAAAGTGCCGTAACGTGAGAAGGTGGTGGGAAAGCCTTCCTTTGAGTCCTAGGCGTGATATTCAAGGAGTTTTAGTGGCCTGAGACGAGTTTCGCACGTCTTCCTTTGCCGGTAAGCAAAAGGGAACCAAAAGAGACCAAAATTGGAACTTGGGTCCAAAGGCACCAGAAAGTGCCAGAACGTGAGAAGGTGGTGGGAAAGCCTTCCTTTGAGTCCTAGGCGTGATATTCAAGGAGTTTTAGTGGCCTGAGACGAGTTTCGCACGTCTTCCTTTGCCCGTAAGCAAAAGGGAACCAAAAGAGACCAAAATTGGAACTTGGGTCCAAAGGCACCAGAAAGTGCCAGAACGTGAGAAGGTGGTGGGAAAGCCTTCCTTTGAGTCCTAGGCGTGATATTCAAGGAGTTTTAGTGGCCTGAGACGAGTTTCGCACGTCTTCCTTTGCCAGTAAGCAAAAGGGAACCAAAAGAGACCAAAATTGGAACTTGGGTCCAAAGGCACCAGAAAGTGCCAGAACGTGAGAAGGTGGTGGGAAAGCCTTCCTTTGAGTCCTAGGCGTGATATTCAAGGAGTTTCAGTGGCTTGAGACGAGTTTCGCACGTCTTCCTTTGCCGGTAAGCAAAAGGGAACCAAAAGAGACGAAAACTGGAACTTGGGTCCAAAGGCACCAGGAAGTGCCAGAACGTGAGAAGGTGGTGGGAAAGCCTTCCTTTGAGTCCTAGGCGTGATATTCAAGGAGTTTCAGTGGTTTGACACGAGTTTCGCACGTCTTCCTTTGCCGGTAAGCAAAAGGGAACCAAAAGAGACCAAAATTGGAACTTGGGTCCAAAGGCACCAGAAAGTGCCAGAACGTGAGAAGGTGGTGGGAAAGCCTTCCTTTGAGTCCTAGGCGTGATATTCAAGGAGTTTTAGTGGCCTGAGACGAGTTTCGCACGTCTTCCTTTGCCGGTAAGCAAAAGGGAACCAAAAGAGACCAAAATTGGAACTTGGGTCCAAAGGCACCAGAAAGTGCCAGAACGTGAGAAGGTGGTGGGAAAGCCTTCCTTTGAGTCCTAGGCGTGATATTCAAGGAGTTTCAGTGGCTTGAGACGAGTTTCGCACGTCTTCCTTTGCCGGTAAGCAAAAGGGAACCAAAAGAGACGAAAACTGGAACTTGGCTCCAAAGGCACCAGGAAGTGCCAGAACGTGAGAAGGTGGTGGGAAAGCCTTCCTTTGAGTCCTAGGCGTGATATTCAAGGAGTTTTAGTGGTCTGAGACGAGTTTCGCACGTCTTCCTTTGCTGATAAGCAAAAGGGAACCAAAAGAGACCAAAACTGGAACTTGGGTCCAAAGGCACCAGAAAGTGCCAGAACGTGAGAAGGTTGTGGAAAAGCCTTCCTTTGAGTCCTAGGCGTGATATTCAAGGAGTTTCAGTGGTTTGAGACGAGTTTCGCACGTCTTCCTTTGCCGGTAAGCAAAAGGGAACCAAAAGAGACCAAAATTGGAACTTGGGTCCAAAGGCACCAGAAAGTGCCAGAACGTGAGAAGGTGGTGGGAAAGCCTTCCTTTGAGTCCTAGGCGTGATATTCAAGGAGTTTCAGTGGCTTGAGACGAGTTTCGCACGTCTTCCTTTGCCGGTAAGCAAAGGGGAACCAAAAGAGACGAAAACTGGAACTTGGGTCCAAAGGCACCAGGAAGTGCCAGAACGTGAGAAGGTGGTGGAAAAGCCTTCCTTTGAGTCCTAGGCGTGATATTCAAGGAGTTTTAGTGGCCTGAGACGAGTTTCGCACGTCTTCCTTTGCCAGTAAGCAAAAAGGGACCAAAAGAGACCAAAATTGGAACTTGGGTCCAAAGGCACCAGAAAGTGCCATAAACGGATAAGGTGGTGAGAAAGCCTTCCTTTTTGTCTTCGGAGTGATATTCAAGGAGTTTCAGTGGCTTGAGACGAGTTTCGCACGTGTTCCTTTGCCGGTAAGCAAAAGGGAACCAAAAGAGACCAAAACTAGAACTTGGGTCCAAAGGTGGCAGAAAGTGACAGAACGTGAGAAGGTGGTGAGAAATCCTTCCTTTGAGTCCTAGGCGTGATATTCAAGGAGTTTTAGTGGCCTGAGACGAGTTTCGCACGTCTTCCTTTGCCGGTAAGCAAAAGGGAACCAAAAGAGACGAAAACTGGAACTTGGGTCCAAAGGCACCAGAAAGTGCCAAAACGTGAGAAGGTGGTGGGAAAGCCTTCCTTTGAGTCCTAGGCGTGATATTCAAGGAGTTTCAGTGGCTTGAGACGAGTTTCGCACGTCTTCCTTTGCCGATAAGCAAAAGGGAACCAAAAGAGACCAAAACTGGAACTTGGGTCCAAAGGCACCAGAAAGTGACAGAACGTGAGAAGGTGGTGGGAAAGCCTTCCTTTGAGTCCTAGGCGTGATATTCAAGGAGTTTTAGTGGTCTGAGACGAGTTTCGCACGTCTTCCCTTGCTGATAAGCAAAAGGGAACCAAAAGAGATGAAAACTGAACTTGCTTCCAAAGGCACCAGAAAGTGCCAGAACGTGAGAAGGTGGTGGGAAAGCCTTCCTTTGAGTCCTAGGCGTGATATTCAAGGAGTTTTAGTGGTCTGAGACGAGTTTCGCACGTCTTCCTTTGCCAGTAAGCAAAAATGGAACCAAAAGAGACCAAAATTGGAACTTGGGTCCAAAGGCACCAGAAAGTGCCAGAACGTGAGAAGGTGGTGGCAAAGCCTTCCTTTGAGTCCTAGGCGTGATATTCAAGGAGTTTTAGTGGCCTGAGACGAGTTTCGCACGTCTTCCTTTGCCCGTAAGCAAAAGGGAACCAAAAGAGACCAAAATTGGAACTTGGGTCCAAAGGCACCAGAAAGTGCCGGAACGTGAGAAGGTGGTGGGAAAGCCTTCCTTTGAGTCCTAGGCGTGATATTCAAGGAGTTTCAGTGGCTTGAGACGAGTTTCGCACGTCTTCCTTTGCCGGTAAGCAAAAGGGAACCAAAAGAGACCAAAATTGGAACTTGGGTCCAAAGGCACCAGGAAGTGCCAGAACGTGAGAAGGTGGTGGGAAAGCCTTCCTTTGAGTCCTAGGCGTGATATTCAAGGAGTTTTAGTGGCTTGAGACGAGTTTCGCACGTCTTCCTTTGCCGGTAAGCAAAAGGGAACCAAAAGAGACCAAAATTGGAACTTGGGTCCAAAGGCACCAGAAAGTGCCAGAACGTGAGAAGGTGGTGGAAAAGCCTTCCTTTGAGTCCTAGGCGTGATATTCAAGGAGTTTTAGTGGTCTGAGACGAGTTTCGCACGTCTTCCTTTGCCAGTAAGCAAAAAGGGACCAAAAGAGACCAAAATTGGAACTTGGGTCCAAAGGCACCAGAAAGTGCCAGAACGTGAGCAGGTGGTGGGAAAGCCTTCCTTTGAGTCCTAGGCGTGATAGTCAAGGAGTTTCAGTGGCTTGATACGAGTTTCGCACGTGTTCCTTTGCCGGTAAGCAAAAGGGAACCAAAAGAGACGAAAACTGGAACTTGGGTCCAAAGGCACCAGAAAGTGCCAGAACGTGAGAAGGTGGTGGGAAAGCCTTCCTTTGAGTTCTAGGCGTGATATTCAAGGAGTTTTAGTTGCCTGAGACGAGTTTCGCACGTCCTCCGTTGCTGGTAAGCAAAAGGGAACCAAAAGAGACCAAAACCGGAACTTGGGTCCAAAGGCGCCGTAAAGTGCCGAACGTGAGAAGGTGGTGGGAAAGCCTTCCTTTGGAGTCCTAGGCGTGATATTCAAGGAGTTTTAGTGGCACTGAGACGAGTTTCGCACGTCTTCCTTTGCCGGTAAGCAAAAAGGGACCAAAAGAGACCAAAATTGGAACTTGGGTCCAATGGCGCCGTAAAGTGCCATAAACGTGAAAAGGTGGTGGGAAAGCCTTCCTTTGAGTCCTAGGCGTGATATTCAAGGAGTTTCGGTGGCTTGAGACGAAGTTTCGCACGTGTTCCTTTGCCGGTAAGCAAAAGGGAACCAAAAGAGACCAAAACTAGAACTTGGGTCCAAAGGTGGCGAAGTGACAGAACGGAAGAAGGTGGTGAGAAAGCCTTCCTTTGAGTCCTAGGCGTGATATTCAAGGAGTTTTGGTGGCATGAGACGAGTTTCGCACGTCTTCCTTTGCCGCAAGCAAAAGGGAACCAAAAGAGACCAAAACTGGAACTTGGGTCCAAAGGCACCGAGAAAGTGCCGTAACGTGAGAAGGTAGTGGAAAAGCCTTCCTTTGAGTCCTAGGCGTGATATTCAAGGAGTTTCAGTGGTTTGACACGAGTTTCGCACGTCTTCCTTTGCCGGTAAGCAAAAGGGAACCAAAAGAGACCAAAATTGGAACTTGGGTCCAAAGGCACCAGAAAGTGCCAGAACGTGAGAAGGTGGTGGGAAAGCCTTCCTTTGAGTCCTAGGCGTGATATTCAAGGAGTTTCAGTGGCCTGAGACGAGTTTCGCACGTGTTCCTTTGCCGGTAAGCAAAAGGGAACCAAAAGAGACCAAAACTAGAACTTGGGTCCAAAGGTGGCAGAAAGTGACAGAAGGGAAGAAGGTGGTGGGAAAGCCATCCTTTGAGTTCTAGGAGTGATATTCAAGGAGTTTTAGTGGCTTCAGACGAGTTTCGCACGTCTTCCTTTGCCGGTAAGCAAAAGGGAACCAAAAGAGACGAAAACTGGAACTTGGGTCCAAAGGCACCAGAAAGTGCCAAAACGTGAGAAGGTGGTGGGAAAGCCTTCCTTTGAGTCCTAGGCGTGATATTCAAGGAGTTTCAGTGGCTTGAGACGAGTTTCACACGTCTTCCTTTGCCGGTAAGCAAAAGGGAACCAAAAGAGACCAAAACTAGAACTTGGGTCCAAAGGCACCGAAAAGTGCCAGAACGTGAGAAGGTGGTGAGAAAGCCTTCCTTTGAGTTCTAGGAGTGATATTCAAGGAGTTTTAGTGGCTTGAGATGAGTTTCGCACGTCTTCCTTTGCCGGTAAGCAAAAGGGAACCAAAAGAGACGAAAACTGGAACTTGGGTCCAAAGGCACCAGGAAGTGCCAGAACGTGAGAAGGTGGTGGGAAAGCCTTCCTTTGAGTCCTAGGCGTGATATTCAAGGAGTTTTAGTGGCCTGAGACGAGTTTCGCACGTCTTCCTTTGCCCGTAAGCAAAAGGGAACCAAAAGAGACCAAAACTAGAACTTGGGTCCAAAGGCGCCAGAAAGTGCCAGAACGTGAGAAGGTGGTGGGAAAGCCTTCCTTTGAGTCCTAGGCGTGATATTCAAGGAGTTTTAGTGGCCTGAGACGAGTTTCGCACGTCTTCCTTTGCCGGTAAGCAAAAGGGAACCAAAAGAGACCAAAATTGGAACTTGGGTCCAAAGGCACCAGAAAGTGCCAGAACGTGAGAAGGTGGTGGAAAAGCCTTCCTTTGAGTCCTAGGCGTGATATTCAAGGAGTTTTAGTGGCATGAGACGAGTTTCGCACGTCTTCCTTTGCCAGTAAGCAAAAAGGGAGCAAAAGAGACCAAAATTGGAACTTGGGTCCAAAGGCACCAGAAAGTGCCAGAACGTGAGAAGGTGGTGGGAAAGCCTTCCTTTGAGTCCTAGGCGTGATATTCAAGGAGTTTCAGTGGCTTGAGACGAGTTTCGCACGTCTTCCTTTGCCGGTAAGCAAAAGGGAACCAAAAGAGACGAAAACTGGAACTTGGGTCCAAAGGCACCAGGAAGTGCCAGAACGTGAGAAGGTGGTGGGAAAGCCTTCCTTTGAGTCCTAGGCGTGATATTCAAAGAGTTTTAGTGGCCTGAGACGAGTTTCGCAAGTCTCCCTTTGCCAGTAAGCAAAAAGGGACCAAAAGAGACCAAAACTGGAACTTGGGTCCAAAGGCGCCAGAAAGTGCCAGAACTTGAGAAGGTGGTGGGAAAGCCTTCCTTTGAGTCCTAGGCGTGATATTCAAGGAGTTTTAGTGGCCTGAGACGAGTTTCGCACGTCTTCCTTTGCCAGTAAGCAAAAAGGGACCAAAAGAGACCAAAATTGGAACTTGGGTCCAAAGGCGCCAGAAAAGTGCCATAAACGGAAAAGGTGGTGGGAAAGCCTTCCTTTGAGTCCTAGGCGTGATATTCAAGGAGTTTTAGTGGTCTGAGACGAGTTTCGCACGTCTTCCTTTGCGGGTAAGCAAAAGGGAACCAAAAGAGACCAAAACTAGAACTTGGGTCCAAAGGCACCAGAGAAAGTGCCGAACGTGAGAAGGTAGGGGAAAAGCCTTCCTTTGAGTCCTAGGCGTGATATTCAAGGAGTTTCAGTGGTTTGACACGAGTTTCGCACGTCTTCCTTTGCCGGTAAGCAAAAGGGAACCAAAAGAGACCAAAATTGGAACTTGGGTCCAAAGGCACCAGAAAGTGCCAGAACATGAGAAGGTGGTGGGAAAGCCTTCCTTTGAGTCCTAATCGTGATATTCAAGAAGTTTTAGTGGCTTGAGACGAAGTTTCGCACGTCTTCCTTTCTTGACGATAAGCAAAAGGGAACCAAAAGAGACCAAAACTGGAACTTGGGTCCAAAGGCACCGTAAAGTGCCGTAACGTGAGAAGGTAGTGGAAAAGCCTTCCTTTGAGTCCTAGGCATGATATTCAAGGAGTTTCAGTGGTTTGACACGAAGTTTCGCACGTCTTCCTTTGCCGGTAAGCAAAAAGGGAACCAAAAGAGACCAAAACTGGAACCTGGGTCCCATGGCACCGACTAGTGGCGGAACGTGAGAAGGTGGGGGAAAAGCCTTCCTTTGAGTCCTAGGCGTGATATTCAAGGAGTTTTAGTGGTCCGAGACGAGTTTCGCACGTCTTCCTTTTGCCGGTAAGCAAAAAGGGACCAAAAGAGACCAAAATTGGAACTTGGGTCCAAAGGCACCAGTAAAGTGCCGTAACGTGAGAAGGTGGTGGGAAAGCCTTCCTTTGAGTCCTAGGCGTGATATTCAAGGAGTTTCAGTGGCTTGAGACGAGTTTCGCACGTCTTCCTTTGGGGGTAAGCAAAAGGGAACCAAAGGAGACCAAAACTAGAACTTGGGTCCAAAGGTGGCACCGAAAGTGACCGAACGTGAGAAGGTGGTGGGAAAGCCTTCCTTTGAGTCCTAGGCGTGATATTCAAGGAGTTTTAGTGGTCCGAGACGAAGTTTCGCACGCTCTTCCTTTGGCCGATAAGCAAAAAGGGACCAAAAGAGACCAAAACTGAAATTTGGGTCCAAAGGCACCAGAAAGTGCCAGAACGTGAGAAGGTGGTGGGAAAGCCTTCCTTTGAGTCCTAGGCGTGATATTCAAGGAGTTTTAGTGGCCTGAGATGAGTTTCGCAAGTCTCCCTTTGCCAGTAAGCAAAAAGGGACCAAAAGAGACCAAAACTGGAACTTGGGTCCAAAGGCGCCAGAAAGTGCCAGAACGTGAGAAGGTGGTGGGAAAGCCTTCCTTTGAGTCCTAGGCGTGATATTCAAGGAGTTTTAGTGGCCTGAGACGAGTTTCGCACGTCTTCCTTTGCCGGTAAGCAAAAGGGAACCAAAAGAGACCAAAATTGGAACTTGGGTCCAAAGGCACCAGAAAGTGCCAGAACGTGAGAAGGTGGTGGGAAAGCCTTCCTTTGAGTCCTAGGCGTGATATTCAAGGAGTTTTAGTGGCCTGAGACGAGTTTCGCACGTCTTCCTTTGCCAGTAAGCAAAAAGGGACAAAAAGAGAAAAAAATTGGAACTTGGGTCCAAAGGCGCCAGAAAGTGCCATAAACGGAAAAGGTGGTGAGAAATCCTTCCTTTTTGTCTTCGGAGTGATATTCATGGAGTTTTAGTGGCCTGAGACGAGTTTCGCACGTGTTCCTTTGTCGGTAAGCAAAAGGGAACCAAAAGAGACCAAAACTAGAACTTGGGTCCAAAGGTGGCAGAAAGTGACAGAAGGGAAGAAGGTGGTGAGAAATCCAACCTTTGAGTTCTAGGAGTGATATTCAAGGAGTTTTAGTGGCTTCAGACGAGTTTCGCACGTCTTCCTTTGCTGATAAGCAAAAGGGAACCAAAAGAGACCAAAACTGGAACTTGGGTCCAAAGGCACCAGAAAGTGCCAAAACGTGAGAAGGTGGTGGGAAAGCCTTCCTTTGAGTCCTAGGCGTGATATTCAAGGAGTTTCAGTGGCTTGAGACGAGTTTCGCACGTCTTCCTTTGCTGATAAGCAAAAGGGAACCAAAAGAGACGAAAACTGGAACTTGGGTCCAAAGGCACCAGAAAGTGCCAGAACGTGAGAAGGTGGTGGGAAAGCCTTCCTTTGAGTCCTAGGCGTGATATTGAAGGAGTTTTAGTGGCCTGAGACGAGTTTCGCACGTCTTTCTTTCGGGTAAGCAAAAGGGAACCAAAAGAGACGAAAACTGGAACTTGGGTCCAAAGGCACCAGGAACTGCCAGAACGTGAGAAGGTGGTGGGAAAGCCTTCCTTTGAGTCCTAGGCGTGATATTCAAAGAGTTTTAGTGGCCTGAGACGAGTTTCGCAAGTCTCCCTTTGCCAGTAAGCAAAAAGGGACCAAAAGAGACCAAAACTGGAACTTGGGTCCAAAGGCGCCAGAAAGTGCCAGAACATGAGAAGGTGGTGGGAAAGCCTTCCTTTGAGTCCTAGGCGTGATATTCAAGGAGTTTTAGTGGTCTGAGACGAGTTTCGCACGTCTTCCTTTGCTGATAAGCAAAAGGGAACCAAAAGAGACCAAAACTGGAACTTGGGTCCAAAGGCACCAGAAAGTGCCAGAACGTGAGAAGGTAGTGGAAAAGCCTTCCTTTGAGTCCTAGGCGTGATATTCAAGGAGTTTCAGTGGTTTGACACGAGTTTCGCACGTCTTCCTTTGCCGGTAAGCAAAAGGGAACCAAAAGAGACCAAAATTGGAACTTGGGTCCAAAGGCACCAGAAAGTGCCAGAACATGAGAAGGTGGTGGGAAAGCCTTCCTTTGAGTCCTAGGCGTGATATTCAAGGAGTTTCAGTGGCTTGAGACGAGTTTCGCACGTCTTCCTTTGCCGGTAAGCAAAAGGGAACCAAAAGAGACGAAATTTGGAACTTGGCTCCAAAGGCACCAGGAAGTGCCAGAACGTGAGAAGGTGGTGGGAAAGCCTTCCTTTGAGTCCTAGGCGTGATATTCAAGGAGTTTTAGTGGCCTGAGACGAAGCTTCAAGACGTCTTCCTTTGCCGTAAGCAAAAGGGAACCAAAAGAGACCAAAACCGGAACTTGGGTCCAAAGGCACCAGAAAGTGCCAGAAGCGGAAAAGGTGGTGAGAAAGCCTTGCTTTGTGTCTTCGGAGTGATATTCAAGGAGTTTCAGTGGCCTGAGACGAGTTTCGCACGTCTTCCTTTGCCGGTAAGCAAAAGGGAACCAAAAGAGACCAAAACTAGAACTTGGGTCCAAAGGCACCAGAAAGTGCCAAAACGTGAGAAGGTGGTGGGAAAGCCTTCCTTGAGTCCTAGGCGTGATATTCAAGGAGTTTCGGTGGGCTTGAGACGAAGTTTCGCACGTGTTCCTTTGCTTAGGTAAGCAAAAGGGAACTAAAAGAGACCAAAATTGGAACTTGGGTCCAAAGGCACCAGAAAGTGCCAGAACGTGAGAAGGTGGTGGGAAAGCCTTCCTTTGAGTCCTAGGCGTGATATTCAAGGAGTTTTAGTGGCTTGAGACGAGTTTCGCACGTCTTCCTTTGCCGGTAAGCAAAAGGGAACCAAAAGAGACGAAATTTGGAACTTGGCTCCAAAGGCACCAGGAAGTGCCAGAACGTGAGAAGGTGGTGGGAAAGCCTTCCTTTGAGTCCTAGGCGTGATATTCAAGGAGTTTTAGTGGCCTGAGACGAGTTTCGCACGTCTTCCTTTGCCCGTAAGCAAAAGGGAACCAAAAGTGACGAAAACTGGAACTTGGGTCCAAAGGCACCAGGAAGTGCCATAAACGAAAAAGGTGGTGAGAAAGCCTTCTTTTTTGTCTTCGGAGTGATATTCAAGGAGTTTCAGTGGCCTGAGACGAGTTTCGCACGTGTTCCTTTGCCGGTAAGCAAAAGGGAACCAAAAGAGACCAAAACTAGAACTTGGGTCCAAAGGTGGCAGAAAGTGACAGAAGGGAAGAAGGTGGTGGGAAAGCCTTCCTTTGAGTCCTAGGCGTGATATTCAAGGAGTTTTAGTGGTCTGAGACGAGTTTCGCACGTCTTCCTTTGGCCGATAAGCAAAGGGAACCAAAAGAGACTAAAACTGAACTTGGGTCCAAAGGCACCAGAAAGTGCCAAAACGTGAGAAGGTGGTGGGAAAGCCTTCCTTTGAATCCTAGGCGTGATATTCAAGGAGTTTTAGTGGCCTGAGACGAGTTTCGCACGTCTTCCTTTGCCGGTAAGCAAAAGGGAACCAAAAGAGACCAAAACCGGAACTTGGGTCCAAAGGCACCGTAAAGTGCCGTAACGTGAGAAGGTGGTGGAAAAGCCTTCCTTTGAGTCCTGTGCGTGATATTCAAGGAGTTTTAGTGGCCTGAGACGAAGTTTCGCACGTCTTCCTTTGCCGGTAAGCAAAAGGGAACCAAAAGAGACCAAAATTGGAACTTGGGTCCAAAGGCACCGTAAAGTGCCGTAACGTGAGAAGGTTGTGGGAAAGCCTTCCTTTGAGTCCTAGGCGTGATATTCAAGGAGTTTTAGTGGCCTGAGACGAAGTTTCGCACGTCTTCCTTTCTTTGCCGGTAAGCAAAAGGGAACCAAAAGAGACCAAAATTGGAACTTGGGTCCAAAGGCACCAGAAAGTGCCGTAACGTGAGAAGGTGGTGGGAAAGCCTTCCTTTGAGTCCTAGGCGTGATATTCAAGGAGTTTTAGTGGCCTGAGACGAAGTTTCGCACGTCTTCCTTTGCCGGTAAGCAAAAAGGGAACCAAAAGAGACCAAAATTGGAACTTGGGTCCAAAGGCGCCGTAAAGTGCCATAAACGTGAAAAGGTGGTGGGAAAGCCTTCCTTTGAGTCCGAGGCGTGATATTCAAGGAGTTTTAGTGGCTTCAGACGAGTTTCGCACGTCTTCCTTTGCAGTTGATAAGCAAAGGGAACCAAAAGAGACCAAACTGAACTTGGGTCCAAAGGCACCAAAAAGTGCCGTAACGTGGAGAAGGTGGTGGGAAAGCCTTCCTTTGAGTCCTAGGCGTGATATTCAAGGAGTTTCAAAGTGGTTTGACACACGAGTTTCGCACGTCTTCCTTCGCTTCGGTAAGCAAAAGTGGAACCAAAAGAGACCAAAATTGGAACTTGGGTCCAAAGGCACCAGAAAGTGCCAGAACGTGAGAAGGTGGTGGAAAAGCCTTCCTTTGAGTCCTAGGCGTGATATTCAAGGAGTTTTACTGGTCTGAGACGAGTTTCGCACGTCTTCCTTTGCCAGTAAGCAAAAAGGGACCAAAAGAGACCAAATTGGAACTTGGGTCCAAAGGCATCAAAAGTGCCGTAACGTGAGAAGGTGGTGGGAAAGCCTTCCTTTGAGTCCTAGGCGTGATATTCAAGGAGTTTTAGTGGCCTGAGACGAGTTTCGCACGTCTTCCTTTGCCGGTAAGCCAAAGGGAACCAAAGGAGACCAAAACTAGAACTTGGGTCCAAAGGTGCCAGAAAGTGCCGTAATGGGAGAAGGTGGTGGGAAAGCCTTCCTTTGAGTCCTAGGCGTGATATTCAAGGAGTTTTAGTGGCTCGAGACGAGTTTCGCAAGACGTCTTCCTTTTGCCAAGCAAAAAGGGACCAAAAGAGACCAAAACTGGAACTGGGGTCCAAAGGCACCAGAAAGTGCCAAAACGTGAAAGGTGGTGGGAAAGCCTTCCTTTGAGTCCTAGGCGTGATATTCAAGGAGTTTTAGTGGCCTGAGACGAGTTTCTCACGTCTTCCTTTGCCGGTAAGCAAAAGGGAACCAAAAGAGACCAAAACTGGAACTTGGGTCCAAAGGCACCAGAAAGTGCCAGAACGTGAGAAGGTGGTGGGAAAGCCTTCCTTTGAGTCCTAGGCGTGATATTCAAGGAGTTTTCGTGGCCTGAGACGAGTTTCGCACGTCTTCCTTTGCCGGTAAGCAAAAGGAAACCAAAAGAGACCAAAACCGGAACTTGGGTCCAAAGGCACCGTAAAGTGCCAAAACGTGAGAAGGTGGTGGGAAAGCCTTCCTTTGAGTCCTAGGCGTGATATTCAAGGAGTTTTAGTGGCTTGAGACGAAGTTTCGCACGTGTTCCTTTGCCGGTAAGCAAAGGGAACCAAAAGAGACCAAAACTGGAACTTGGGTCCAAAGGCACCGAGAAAGTGCCAGACCGTGAGAAGGTGGTGGGAAAGCCTTCCTTTGAGTCCTAGGCGTGATATTCAAGGAGTTTTAGTGGCCTGAGACGAGTTTCGCACGTCTTCCTTTGCCGGTAAGCAAAAGGGGACCAAAAGAGACCAAAATTGGAACTTGGGTCCAAAGGCGCCAGAAAGTGCCATAAACGGAGAAGGTGGTGGGAAAGCCTTCCTTTGAGTCCTAGGCGTGATATTCAAGGAGTTTTAGTGGTCTGAGACGAGTTTCGCACGTCTTACTTTGCGGTTAAGCAAAATGGAACCAAAAGAGACGAAAACTGGAACTTGGGTCCAAAGGCACCTGAAAGTGCCGTAACGTGAGAAGGTAGTGGAAAAGCCTTCCTTTGAGTCCTAGGCGTGATATTCAAGGAGTTTCAGTGGTTTGACACGAGTTTCGCACGTCTTCCTTTGCCGGTAAGCAAAAGGGAACCAAAAGAGACCAAAATTGGAACTTGGGTCCAAAGGCACCAGAAAGTGCCAGAACATGAGAAGGTGGTGGGAAAGCCTTCCTTTGAGTCCTAATCGTGATATTCAAGGAGTTTTAGTGGTCTGAGACGAGTTTCGCACGTCTTCCTTTGCTGATAAGCAAATTGGAACCAAAAGAGACGAAAACTGGAACTTGGGTCCAAAGGCACCAGAAAGTGCCAGAACGTGAGAAGGTAGTGGGAAAGCCTTCCTTTGAGTCCTAGGCGTGATATTCAAGGAGTTTCGGTGGATTGACACGAGTTTCGCACGTCTTCCTTTGCCGGTAAGCAAAAGGGAACCAAAAGAGACCAAAATTGGAACTTGGGTCCAAAGGCACCAGAAAGTGCCAGAACGTGAGAAGGTGGTGGAAAAGCCTTCCTTTGAGTCCTAGGCGTGATATTCAAGGAGTTTTAGTGGTCTGAGACGAGTTTCGCACGTCTTCCTTTGCCGAATAAGCAAAAGGGACCAAAAGAGACCAAAATTGGAACTTGGGTCCAAAGGTACCGAAAGTGCCGTAACGTGAGAAGGTGGTGGGAAAGCCTTCCTTTGAGTCCTAGGCGTGATATTCAAGGAGTTTTAGAGGCCTGAGACGAGTTTCGCACGTCTTCCTTTGCCGGTAAGCAAAAGGGAACCAAAAGAGACCAAAACTAGAACTGGGTCCAAAGGCACCGAGGAAAGTGCCGAACGTGAGAAGGTGGTGGGAAAGCCTTCCTTTGAGTCCTAGGCGTGATATTCAAGGAGTTTTAGTGGCTTGAGACGAGTTTCGCACGTCTTCCTTGTTCGATAAGCAAAAGGGAACCAAAAGAGACCAAAATTGGAACTTGGGTCCAAAGGCACCGAAAGTGCCGTAACGTGAGAAGGTGGTGGGAAAGCCTTCCTTTGAGTCCTAGGCGTGATATTCAAGGAGTTTTAGTGGCCCGAGACGAGTTTCGCACGTCTTCCTTTGCCGGTAAGCAAAAGGGAACCAAAAGAGACCAAAACTGGAACTTGGGTCCAAAGGCACCAAAAAGTGCCAGAACGTGAGAAGGTGGTGGGAAAGCCTTCCTTTGAGTCCTAGGCGTGATATTCAAGGAGTTTTAGTGGCTTGAGACGAGTTTCGCACGTCTTCCTTTGCCGGTAAGCAAAAGGGAACCAAAAGAGACCAAAATTGGAACTTGGGTCCAAAGGCACAATAAACTCCAATAACGTGAGAAGGTGGTGGGAAAGCCTTCCTTTGAGTCCTAGGCGTGATATTCAAGGAGTTTTAGTGGCTTGAGACGAGTTTCGCACGTCTTCCTTTCTGTGTAAGCAAAAGGGAACCAAAAGAGACCAAAACTAGAACTTGGGTCCAAAGGTGGCAGAAAGTGACAGAAGGGAAGAAGGTGGTGGGAAAGCCATCCTTTGAGTTCTAGGAGTGATATTCAAGGAGTTTTAGTGGCTTCAGACGAGTTTCGCACGTCTTCCTTTGCCGATAAGCAAAAGGGAACCAAAAGAGACGAAAACTGGAACTTGGGTCCAAAGGCACCAGAAAGTGCCAGAACGTGAGAAGGTGGTGGGAAAGCCTTCCTTTGAGTCCTAGGCGTGATATTCAAGGAGTTTTAGTGGCCTGAGACGAGTTTCGCACGTCTTCCTTTGCCAGTAAGCAAAAGGGAACCAAAAGAGACCAAAACTGGAACTTGGGTCCAAAGGCACCAGAAAGTGCCAGAACGTGAGAAGGTGGTGGGAAAGCCTTCCTTTGAGTCCTAGGCGTGATATTCAAGGAGTTTTAGTGGCTTGAGACGAGTTTCGCACGTCTTCCTTTGCCGGTAAGCAAAAGGGAACCAAAAGAGACCAAAACTAGAACTTGGGTCCAAAGGCACCAGAAAGTGCCAGAACGTGAGAAGGTGGTGGGAAAGCCTTCCTTTGAGTCCTAGGCGTGATATTCAAGGAGTTTTAGTGGCCTGAGACGAGTTTCGCACGTCTTCCTTTGCCGGTAAGCAAAAGGAACCAAAAGAGACCCAAACTGGAACTTGGGTCCAAAGGCACCAGAAAGTGCCAGTACGTGAGAAGGTGGTGGGAAAGCCTTCCTTTGAGTCCTAGGCGTGATATTCAAGGAGTTTTAGTGGCCTGAGACGAGTTTCGCAAGTCTCCCTTTGCCAGTAAGCAAAAAGGGACCAAAAGAGACCAAAACTGGAACTTGGGTCCAAAGGCACCAGAAAGTGGCAGAACGTGAGAAGGTGGTGGGAAAGCCTTCCTTTGAGTCCTAGGCGTGATATTCAAGGAGTTTTAGTGGCCTGAGACGAGTTTAGCACGTCTTCCTTTGCCGGTAAGCAAAAGGGAACCAAAAGAGACCAAAAGTGGAACTTGGGTCCAAAGGCACCAGAAAGTGCCAGAACGTGAGAAGGTGGTGGGAAAGCCTTCCTTTGAGTCCTAGGCGTGATATTCAAGGAGTTTCAGTGGCTTGAGACGAGTTTCGCACGTCTTCCTTTGCCGGTAAGCAAAGGGAACCAAAAGAGACCAAAACTAGAACTTGGGTCCAAAGGCACCATAAAGTGCCAGAACGTGAGAAGGTGGTGGGAAAGCCTTCCTTTGAGTCCTAGGCGTGATATTCAAGGAGTTTTAGTGGCCTGAGACGAGTTTCGCACGTCTTCCTTTGCCGGTAAGCAAAAGGGAACCAAAAGAGACCAAAACTGGAACTTGGGTCCAAAGGCACCAGAAAGTGCCAGAACGTGAGAAGGTGGTGGGAAAGCCTTCCTTTGAGTCCTAGGCATGATATTCAAGGAGTTTCAGTGGCTTGAGACGAGTTTCGTACGTCTTCCTTTGCCGGTAAGCAAAAGGGAACCAAAAGAGACCAAAATTGGAACTTGGGTCCAAAGGCACCAGAAAGTGCCAGAACGTGAGAAGGTGGTGGAAAAACCTTCCTTTGAGTCCTGAAGCGTGATATTCAAGGAGTTTCAGTGGCTCCTGAGACGAAGTTTCGCACGTCTTCCTTTTGCCGGTAAGCAAAAGGGAACCAAAAGAGACTAAAAATGGAACTTGGGTCCAAAGGCACCAGAAAGTGCCGTAACGTGAGCAGGTGGTGGAAAAGCCTTCCTTTGAGTCCTGTGCGTGATATTCAAGGAGTTTTAGTGGCTTGAGACGAGTTTCGCACGTCTTCCTTTGCAGGTAAGCAAAAGGGAAACCAAAAGAGACCAAAACTAGAACTTGGGTCCAAAGGTGGCGAGAAAGTGACGAACGTGAGAAGGTGGTGGGAAAGCCTTCCTTTGAGTCCTAGGCGTGATATTCAAGGAGTTTTAGTGGTCTGAGACGAGTTTCGCACGTCTTCCTTTGCCAGTAAGCAAAAAGGGACCAAAAGAGACCAAAATTGGAACTTGGGTCCAAAGGCACCGAAGTGCCAAAACGTGAGAAGGTGGTGGGAAAGCCTTCCTTTGAGTCCTAGGCGTGATATTCAAGGAGTTTCAGTGGCATGAGACGAGTTTCGCACGTGTTCCTTTGCCGGTAAGCAAAAGGGAACCAAAAGAGACCAAAACTAGAACTTGGGTCCAAAGGTGCCAGAAAGTGCCAGAACGTGAGAAGGTGGTGGGAAAGCCTTCCTTTGAGTCCTAGGCGTGATATTCAAGGAGTTTTAGTGGCCTGAGACGAGTTTCGCACGTCTTCCTTTGCCGGTAAGCAAAAGGGAACCAAAAGAGACCAAAATTGGAACTTGGGTCCAAAGGCACCAGAAAGTGCCAGAACGTGAGAAGGTGGTGGGAAAGCCTTCCTTTGAGTCCTAGGCGTGATATTCAAGGAGTTTCAGTGGCTTGAGACGTGTTTCGCACGTCTTCCTTTGCCAAAAAGCAAAAGGGAACCAAAAGTGACAAAACTAGAACTTGGGTCCAAAGGCACCAGGAAAGTGCCGAACGTGAGAAGGTGGTGGGAAAGCCTTCCTTTGAGTCCTAGGCGTGATATTCAAGGAGTTTTAGTGGCTCCTCGAGACGAAGTTTCGCACGTCTTCTTTTGCGGGTAAGCAAAAAGGGACCAAAAGAAACCAAAACCGGAACTTGGGTCCAAAGGCACCGAGAAAGTGCCAGAACGTGAGAAGGTGGTGGGAAAGCCTTCCTTTGAGTCCTAGGCGTGATATTCAAGGAGTTTTAGTGGCCTGAGACGAGTTTCGCACGTCTTCCTTTGCCGGTAAGCAAAAAGGAACCAAAAGAGACCAAAATTGGAACTTGGGTCCAAAGGCACCGTAAAGTGCCGAACGTGAGAAGGTGGTGGGAAAGCCTTCCTTTGAGTCCTAGGCGTGATATTCAAGGAGTTTCAAAGTGGGCTCGAGACGAGTTTCGCACGTGTTCCTTTGCCGATAAAGGCAAAGGGAACCAAAAGAGACCAAAACTAGAACTTGGGTCCAAAGGTGGCACCAGTAGTGCCAACGTGAGAAGGTGGTGAGAAAGCCTTCCTTTGAGTCCTAGGCGTGATATTCAAAGAGTTTTAGTGGCTTGAGATGAGTTTCGCACGTCTTCCTTTGCTTCTGAAGTAAGCAAAAGGGAACCAAAAGAGACGAAAACTGGAACTTGGGTCCAAAGGCACCAAAAAGTGCCAGAACGTGAGAAGGTGGTGGGAAAGCCTTCCTTTGAGTCCTAGGCGTGATATTCAAGGAGTTTTAGTGGCTTGAGACGAGTTTCGCACGTCTTCCTTTGCCGGTAAGCAAAAGGGAACCAAAAGAGACCAAAACTAGAACTTGGGTCCAAAGGTGGCAGAAAGTGACAGAAGGGAAGAAGGTGGTGGGAAAGCCTTCCTTTGAGTCCTAGGCGTGATATTCAAGGAGTTTTAGTGGTCTGAGACGAGTTTCGCACGTCTTCCTTTGCTGATAAGCAAAAGGGAACCAAAAGAGACCAAAACTGGAACTTGGGTCCAAAGGCACCAGAAAGTGCCAGAACGTGAGAAGGTAGTGGAAAAGCCTTCCTTTGAGTCCTAGGCGTGATATTCAAGGAGTTTCAGTGGTTTGACACGAGTTTCGCACGTCTTCCTTTGCCGGTAAGCAAAAGGGAACCAAAAGAGACCAAAATTGGAACTTGGGTCCAAAGGCACCAGAAAGTGCCAGAACGTGAGAAGGTGGTGGGAAGCCTTCCTTTGAGTCCTAGGCGTGATATTCAAGGAGTTTCAGTGGCTTGAGACGAGTTTCGCACGTCTTCCTTTGCCGGTAAGCAAAAGGGAACCAAAAGAGACGAAAACTGGAACTTGGGTCCAAAGGCACCAGAAAGTGCCAGAACGTGAGAAGGTGGTGGAAAGCCTTCCTTTGAGTCCTAGGCGTGATATTCAAGGAGTTTTAGTGGCCTGAGACGAGTTTCGCACGTCTTCCTTTGCCAGTAAGCAAAAAGGGACCAAAAGAGACCAAAATTGGAACTTGGGTCCAAAGGCACCAGAAAGTGCCAGAACGTGAGAAGGTGGTGGGAAAGCCTTCCTTTGAGTCCTAGGCGTGATATTCAAGGAGTTTTAGTGGCCTGAGACGAGTTTCGCACGTCTTCCTTTGCCAGTAAGCAAAAAGGGACCAAAAGAGACCAAAACTGGAACTTGGGTCCAAAGGCACCAAAAAGTGCCAGAACGTGAGAAGGTGGTGGGAAAGCCTTCCTTTGAGTCCTAGGCGTGATATTCAAGGAGTTTTAGTGGCCTGAGACGAGTTTCGCACGTCTTCCTTTGCCGGTAAGCAAAAGGGAACCAAAAGAGACCAAAACTGGAACTTGGGTCCAAAGGCACCAGAAAGTGCAGAACGTGAGAAGGTGGTGGGAAAGCCTTCCTTTGAGTCCTAGGCGTGATATTCAAGGAGTTTTAGTGGCCTGAGACGAGTTTCGCACGTCTTCCTTTGCCGGTAAGCAAAAAGGGACCAAAAGAGACCAAAACTGGAACTTGGGTCCAAAGGCACCAGAAAGTGCCAGAACGTGAGAAGGTGGTGGGAAAGCCTTCCTTTGAGTCCTAGGCGTGATATTCAAGGAGTTTTACTGGCCTGAGACGAGTTTCGCACGTCTTCCTTTGCCGGTAAGCAAAAGGGAACCAAAAGTGACCAAAATTGGAACTTGGGTCCAAAGGCACCTGAAAGTGCCAGAACGTGAGAAGGTGGTGGGAAAGCCTTCCTTCGAGTCCTAGGACTGATATTCAAGGATTTTCAGTGGCTTGAGACAAGTTTCGCACGTCTTCCTTTGCCGGTAAGCAAAAGGGAACCAAAAGAGACCAAAACTAGAACTTGGGTCCAAAGGACCGAAAGTGCCGTAACGTGAGAAGGTGGTGGGAAAGCCTTCCTTTGAGTCCTAGGAGTGATATTCAAGGAGTTTTAGTGGCTTAAGACGAGTTTTGCACGTCCTCCTTTGCCGGAAAGCAAAAAGGAACCAAAAGAGACCAAAACTAGAACTTGGGTTGAAAGGCACCAAAAAGTGCCAGAACGTGAGAAGGTGGTGGGAAAGCCTACCTTTGAGTCCTAGGCGTGATATTCAAGGAGTTTTAGTGGCCTGAGACGAGCCTTCGCACGTCTTCCTTTTGCCGGTAAGCAAAAGGGAACCAAAAGAGACCAAAACTGGAACTTGGGTCCGAAGGCACCGAGAAGTGCGTAACGTGAGAAGGTGGTGGGAAAGCCTTCCTTTGAGTCCTAGGCGTGATATTCAAGGAGTTTTAGTGGCCTGAGACGAGTTTCGCACGTCTTCCTTTGCGGGTAAGCAAAAGGGAACCAAAAGAGACCAAAATTGGAACTTGGGTCCAAAGGCACCAGAAAGTGCCAGAACGTGAGAAGGTGGTGGGAAAGCCTTCCTTTGAGTCCTAGGCGTGATATTCAAGGAGTTTTAGTGGCCTGAGACGAGTTTCGCACGTCTTCCTTTGCCGGTAAGCAAAAGGGAACCAAAAGAGACCAAAATTGGAACTTGGGTCCAAAGGCACCAGAAAGTGCCAGAACGTGAGAAGGTGGTGGGAAAGCCTTCCTTTGAGTCCTAGGCGTGATATTCAAGGAGTTTTAGTGGCCTGAGACGAGTTTCGCACGTCTTCCTTTGCCAGTAAGCAAAAAGGGACCAAAAGAGAAAAAAATTGGAACTTGGGTCCAAAGGCGCCAGAAAGTGCCATAAACGGAAAAGGTGGTGGGAAAGCCTTCCTTTGAGTCCTAGGCGTGATATTCAAGGAGTTTTAGTGGCCTGAGACGAGTTTCGCACGTCTTCCTTTGCTGGTAAGCAAAAGGGAACCAAAAGAGACCAAAACTAGAACTTGGGTCCAAAGGTGACAGAAAGTGACATAAGGTGAGAAGGTGGTGAGAAAGCCTTCCTTTGAGTCCTAGGAGTGATATTCAAGGAGTTTTAGTGGCTTGAGACGAGTTTCGCACGTCTTCCTTTGCCGGTAAGCAAAAGGGAACCAAAAGAGACCAAAATTGGAACTTGGGTCCAAAGGCACCTGAAAGTGCCAGAACGTGAGAAGGTGGTGGGAAAGCCTTCCTTTGAGTCCTAGGCGTGATATTCAAGGCGTTTTAGTGGCCTGAGACGAGTTTCGCACGTGTTCCTTTGCCGGTAAGCAAAAGGGAACCAAAGAGACCAAAATTGGAACTTGGGTCCAAAGGCACCGAAAGTGCCGGAACGTGAGAAGGTGGTGGGAAAGCGTTCCTTTGAGTCCTAGGCGTGATATTCAAAGGAGTTTTAGTGGTGAGACGAAGTTTCGCACGTCTTCCTTTGCCGATAAGCAAAAGGGAACCAAAAGAGACCAAAACTGTAACTTGGGTCCAAAGGCACCAGTAAGTGCCAGAAGGGGAGAAGGTGGTGGGAAAGCCTTCCTTTGAGTCCTAGGCGTCATATTCAAGGAGTTTCAGTGGCGTGAGACGAGTTTCGCACGTCTTCCTTTGCCGGTAAGCAAAAGGGAACCAAAAGAGACCAAAATTGGAACTTGGGTCCAAAGGCACCAGAAAGTGCCAGAACGTGAGAAGGTGGTGGGAAAGCCTTCCTTTGAGTCCTAGGCGTGATATTCAAGGAGTTTTAGTGGCCTGAGACGAGTTTCGCACGTCTTCCTTTGCCAGTAAGCAAAAAGGGACCAAAAGAGACCAAAATTGGAACTTGGGTCCAAAGGCACCAGAAAGTGCCAGAACGTGAGAAGGTGGTGGGAAAGCCTTCCTTTGAGTCCTAGGCGTGATATTCAAGGAGTTTTAGTGGCTTGAGACGAGTTTCGCACGTCTTCCTTTGCCGGTAAGCAAAAGGGAACCAAAAGAGACCAAAACTGGAACTTGGGTCCAAAGGCACCAGAAAGTGCCAGAACGTGAGAAGGTGGTGGGAAAGCCTTCCTTTGAGTCCTAGGCGTGATATTCAAGGAGTTTTAGTGGCCTGAGACGAGTTTCGCACGTCTTCCTTTGCCGATAAGCAAAAGGGAACCAAAAGAGACCAAAACTGGAACTTGGGTCCAAAGGCACCAGAAAGTGCCAGAACGTGAGAAGGTGGTGGGAAAGCCTTCCTTTGAGTCCTAGGCGTGATATTCAAGGAGTTTTAGTGGCCTGAGACGAGTTTCGCACGTCTTCCTTTGCCGGTAAGCAAAAGGGAACCAAAAGAGACCAAAATTGGAACTTGGGTCCAAAGGCACCAGGAAGTGCCAAACGTGAGAAGGTGGTGGGAAAGCCTTCCTTTGAGTCCTAGGCGTGATATTCAAGGAGTTTTAGTGGCCTGAGACGAGTTTCGCACGTCTTCCTTTGCCGGTAAGCAAAAGGGAACCAAAAGAGACCAAAATTGGAACTTGGGTCCAAAGGCACCAGAAAGTGCCAGAACGTGAGAAGGTGGTGGGAAAGCCTTCCTTTGAGTCCTAGGCGTGATATTCAAGGAGTTTTAGTGGCCTGAGACGAGTTTCGCACGTCTTCCTTTGCCGGTAAGCAAAAGGGAACCAAAAGAGACCAAAATTGGAACTTGGGTCCAAAGGCACCGAGAAAGTGCCGTAACGTGAGAAGGTGGGGGGATAGCCTTCCTTTGAGTCCTAGGCGTGATATTCAAGGAGTTTTAGTGGCTTGAGACGAGTTTCGCACGTCTTCCTTTGCCGATAAGCAAAAGGGAACCAAAAGTCACCAAAACTGGAACTTGGGTGCAAAGGCACCGTAAAGTGCCGTAACGTGAGAAGGTGGTGGGAAAGCCTTCCTTTGAGTCCTAGGCGTGATATTCAAGGATTTTCAGTGGCTTGAGACGAGTTTCGCACGTCTTCCTTTGCCGGTAAGCAAAAAGGGACCAAAAGAGACCAAAATTGGAACCTGGGTCCAAAGGCACCGAGAAAGTGCCGAACGTGAGAAGGTGGTGGGAAAGCCTTCCTTTGAGTCCTAGGCGTGATATTCAAGGAGTTTTAGTGGCCTGAGACGAGTTTCGCACGTCTTCCTTTGCCGGTAAGCAAAAGGGAACCAAAAGAGACCAAAATTGGAACTTGGGTCCAAAGGCGGCACGAAAGTGCCGTAACGTGAGAAGGTGGTGGGAAAGCCTTCCTTTGAGTCCTAGGCGTGATATTCAAGGAGTTTTAGTGGCAGGAGACGAGTTTCGCACGTGTTCCTTCTGTGCAGGTAAGCAAAGGGAACCAAAAGAGACCAAAACTAGAACTTGGGTCCAAAAGGTGGCACCGAGAAAGTGCCGAACGTGAGAAAGGTGGTGGGAAAGCCTTCCTTTGAGTCCTAGGAGTGATATTCAAGGAGTTTTAGTGGCTTGAGACGAGTTTTGTACGTCTTCCTTTGCCGGTAAGCAAAAGGGAACCAAAAGAGACCAAAACTGGAACTTGGGTCCAAAGGCACCGAAAGTGCCGAACGTGAGAAGGTGGTGGGAAAGCCTTCCTTTGAGTCCTAGGCGTGATATTCAAGGAGTTTTAGTGGCCTGAGACGAGTTTCGCACGTCTTCCTTTGCCGGTAAGCAAAAGGGAACCAAAAGAGACCAAAATTGGAACTTGGGTCCAAAGGCACCAGAAAGTGCTAGAACGTGAGAAGGTGGTGGGAAAGCCTTCCTTTGAGTCCTAGGCGTGATATTCAAGGAGTTTTAGTGGTTTGACACGAGTTTCGCACGTCTTCCTTTGCCGGTAAGCAAAAGGGACCAAAAGAGACCAAAATTGGAACTTGGGTCCAAAGGCACCAGAAAGTGCCATAACGTGAGAAGGTGGTGGGAAAGCCTTCCTTTGAGTCCTAGGCGTGATATTCAAGGAGTTTTAGTGGCCTGAGACGAGTTTCGCACGTCTTCCTTTGCCGGTAAGCAAAAGGGAACCAAAAGAGACCAAAACTAGAACTTGGGTCCAAAGGCACCAGAAAGTGCCAAAACGTGAGAAGGTGGTGGGAAAGCCTTCCTTTGAGTCCTAGGCGTGATATTCAAGGAGTTTAAGTGGCTTGAGACGAGTTTCGCACGTCTTGCTTTGCCGATAAGCAAAAGGGAACCAAAAGAGACGAAAACTGGAACTTGGGTCCAAAGGCACCAGAAAGTGCCAGAACGTGAGAAGGTGGTGGGAAAGCCTTCCTTTGAGTCCTAGGCGTGATATTCAAGGAGTTTTAGTGGCCTGAGACAAGTTTCGCACGTCTTCCTTTGCCGATAAGCAAAAGGGAACCAAAAGAGACCAAAACTGGAACTTGGGTCCAAAGGCACCAGAACGTGAGAAGGTGGTGGGAAAGCCTTCCTTTGAGTCCTAGGCGTGATATTCAAGGAGTTTTAGTGGCCTGAGACGAGTTTCGCACGTCTTCCTTTGCCGGTAAGCAAAAGGGAACCAAAAGAGACCAAAATTGGAACTTGGGTCCAAAGGCACCAGAAAGTGCCAGAACGTGAGAAGGTGGTGGGAAAGCCTTCCTTTGAGTCCTAGGCGTGATATTCAAGGAGTTTTAGTGGCCTGAGACGAGTTTCTCACGTCTTCCTTTGCCGGTAAGCAAAAGGGAACCAAAAGAGACCAAAATTGGAACTTGGGTCCAAAGGCACCAGAAAGTGCCAGAACGTGAGAAGGTGGTGGGAAAGCCTTCCTTTGAGTCCTAGGCGTGATATTCAAGGAGTTTTAGTGGCCTGAGACGAGTTTCGCACGTCTTCCTTTGCCGGTAAGCAAAAGGGAACCAAAAGAGACCAAAACTGGAACTTGGGTCCAAAGGCACCAGAAAGTGCCAGAACGTGAGAAGGTGGTGGGAAAGCCTTCCTTTGAGTCCTAGGCGTGATATTTAAGGAGTTTTAGTAGCCTGAGACGAGTCTCGCACGTCTTCCTTTGCCGGTAAGCAAAAGGGACCAAAAGAGACCAAAACTGGAACTTGGGTCCAAAGGCGCCAGAAAGAGCCAGAACGTGAGAAGGTGGTGGGAAAGCCTTCCTTTGAGTCCTAGGCGTGATATTCAAGGAGTTTCAGTGGCTTGAGACGAGTTTCGCACGACTTCCTTTGCCGATAAGCAAGAAGGGACCAAAAGAGACCAAAACTAGAACTTGGGTCCAAAGGCACCAGAAAGTGCCAGAACATGAGAAGGTGGTGGGAAAGCCTTCCTTTGAGTCCTAGGCGTGATATTCAAGGAGTTTTAGTGGCCTGAGACGAGTTTCGCACGTCTTCCTTTGCCGGTAAGCAAAAGGGAACCAAAAGAGACCAAAACTAGAACTTGGGTCCAAAGGTGGCAGAAAGTGACAGAAGGGAAGAAGGTGGTGGGAAAGCCTTCCTTTGAGTCCTAGGCGTGATATTCAAGGAGTTTCAGTGGCTTGAGACGAGTTTCGCACGTCTTCCTTTGCCGGTAAGCAAAAGGGAACCAAAAGAGACCAAAACTGGAACTTGGGTCCAAAGGCACCAGAAAGTGCCAGAACGTGAGAAGGTGGTGGGAAAGCCTTCCTTTGAGTCCTAGGCGTGATATTCAAGGAGTTTTAGTGGCCTGAGACGAGTTTCGCACGTCTTCCTTTGCCGGTAAGCAAAAGGGAACCAAAAGAGACCAAAATTGGAACTTGGGTCCAAAGGCACCAGAAAGTGCCAGAACGTGAGAAGGTGGTGGGAAAGCCTTCCTTTGAGTCCTAGGCGTGATATTCAAGGAGTTTTAGTGGCCTGAGACGAGTTTCGCACGTCTTCCTTTGCCGGTAAGCAAAAGGGAACCAAAAGAGACCAAAATTGGAACTTGGGTCCAAAGGTGGCAGAAAGTGACAGAAGGTGAGAAGGTGGTGGGAAAGCCTTCCTTTGAGTCCTAGGCGTGATATTCAAGGAGTTTTAGTGGCTTGAGACGAGTTTCGCACGTCTTCCTTTGCCGATAAGCAAAAGGGAACCAAAAGAGACCAAAACTGGAACTTGGGTCCAAAGGCACCAGAAAGTGCCTGAACGTGAGAAGGTGGTGGGAAAGCCTTCCTTTGAGTCCTAGGCGTGATATTCAAGGAGTTTTAGTGGCTTGAGACGAGTTTCGCACGTCTTCCTTTGCCAGTAAGCAAAAAGGGACCAAAAGAGACCAAAATTGGAACTTGGGTCCAAAGGCACCAGAAAGTGCCAGAACGTGAGAAGGTGGTGGGAAAGCCTTCCTTTGAGTCCTAGGCGTGATATTCAAGGAGTTTCAGTGGCTTGAGACGAGTTTCGCACGTCTTCCTTTGCCGGTAAGCAAAAGGGAACCAAAAGAGACCAAAACTGGAACTTGGGTCCAAAGGCACCAGAAAGTGCCAGAACGTGAGAAGGTGGTGGGAAAGCCTTCCTTTGAGTCCTAGGCGTGATATTCAAAGAGTTTTAGTGGCCTGAGACGAGTTTCGCACGTCTTCCTTTGCCGGTAAGCAAAAGGGACCAAAAGAGACCAAAATTGGAACTTGGGTCCAAAGGCACCAGAAAGTGCCAGAACGTGAGAAGGTGGTGGGAAAGCCTTCCTTTGAGTCCTAGGCGTGATATTCAAGGAGTTTTAGTGGCCTGAGACGAGTTTCGCACGTCTTCCTTTGCCAGTAAGCAAAAAGGGACCAAAAGAGACCAAAATTGGAACTTGGGTCCAAAGGCGCCAGAAAGTGCCAGAACGTGAGAAGGTGGTGAGAAAGCCTTCCTTTGAGTCCTAGGCGTGATATTCAAGGAGTTTTAGTGGCTTGAGACGAGTTTCGCACGTGTTCCTTTGCCGGTAAGCAAAAGGGAACCAAAAGAGACCAAAACTAGAACTTGGGTCCAAAGGTGGCAGAAAGTGACAGAAGGGAAGAAGGTGGTGAGAAATCCTTCCTTTGAGTTCTAGGAGTGATATTCAAGGAGTTTTAGTGGCTTGAGACGAGTTTCGCACGTCTTCCTTTGCCGGTAAGCAAAAGGGAACCAAAAGTGACCAAACTGGAACTTGGGTCCAAAGGCACCTGAAAGTGCCAGAACGTGAGAAGGTGGTGCAAAAGCCTTCCTTTGAGTCCTAGGCGTGATATTCAAGGAGTTTTAGTGGCCTGAGACGAGTTTCGCACGTCTTCCTTTGCCGGTAAGCAAAAGGGAACCAAAAGAGACCAAAATTGGAACTTGGGTCCAAAGGCACCAGAAAGTGCCAGAACGTGAGAAGGTGGTGGGAAAGCCTTCCTTTGAGTCCTAGGCGTGATATTCAAGGAGTTTTAGTGGCTTGAGACGAGTTTCGCACGTCTTCCTTTGCCGGTAAGCAAAAGGGAACCAAAAGAGACCAAAACTGGAACTTGGGTCCAAAGGCAGCAGAACGTGAGAAGGTGGTGGGAAAGCCTTCCTTTGAGTCCTAGGCGTGATATTCAAGGAGTTTTAGTGGCTTGAGACGAGTTTCGCACGTCTTCCTTTGCCGGTAAGCAAAAGGGAACCAAAAGAGACCAAAACTGGAACTTGGGTCCAAAGGCACCAGAAAGTGCCATAACGTGAGAAGGTGGTGGGAAAGCCTTCCTTTGAGTCCTAGGCGTGATATTCAAGGAGTTTTAGTGGCTTGAGACGAGTTTCGCACGTCTTCCTTTGCCGGTAAGCAAAAGGGAACCAAAAGAGACCAAAACTGGAACTTGGGTCCAAAGGCACCAGAAAGTGCCAGAACGTGAGAAGGTGGTGGGAAAGCCTTCCTTTGAGTCCTAGGCGTGATATTCAAGGAGTTTTAGTGGCCTTAGACGAGTTTCGCACGTCTTCCTTTGCCGGTAAGCAAAAGGGAACCAAAAGAGACCAAAATTGGAACTTGGGTCCAAAGGCGCCAGAAAGTGCCAGAACGTGAGAAGGTGGTGGGAAAGCCTTCCTTTGAGTCCTAGGCGTGATATTCAAGGAGTTTTAGTGGCCTGAGACGAGTTTCGCACGTCTTCCTTTGCCAGTAAGCAAAAAGGGACCAAAAGAGACCAAAATTGGAACTTGGGTCCAAAGGCACCAGAAAGTGCCATAAACGGAAAAGGTGGTGAGAAAGCCTTCCTTTGAGTCCTAGGCGTGATATTCAAGGAGTTTCAGTGGCTTGAGACGAGTTTCGCACGTGTTCCTTTGCCGGTAAGCAAAAGGGAACCAAAAGAGACCAAAACTAGAACTTGGGTCCAAAGGTGGCAGAAAGTGACAGAAGGGAAGAAGGTGGTGAGAAATCCAACCTTTGAGTTCTAGGAGTGATATTCAAGGAGTTTTAGTGGCTTGAGACGAGTTTCGCACGTCTTCCTTTGCCGGTAAGCAAAAGGGAACCAAAAGAGACGAAAACTGGAACTTGGGTCCAAAGGCACCAGAAAGTGCCAAAACGTGAGAAGGTGGTGGGAAAGCCTTCCTTTGAGTCCTAGGCGTGATATTCAAGGAGTTTCAGTGGCTTGAGACGAGTTTCGCACGTGTTCCTTTGCCGGTAAGCAAAAGGGAACCAAAAGAGACCAAAACTAGAACTTGGGTCCAAAGGTGGCAGAAAGTGACAGAAGGGAAGAAGGTGGTGGGAAAGCCTTCCTTTGAGTCCTAGGCGTGATATTCAAGGAGTTTTAGTGGTCTGAGACGAGTTTCGCACGTCTTCCTTTGCCAGTAAGCAAAAGGGAACCAAAAGAGACCAAAACTGGAACTTGGGTCCAAAGGCACCAGAAAGTGCCAGAACGTGAGAAGGTGGTGGGAAAGCCTTCCTTTGAGTCCTAGGCGTGATATTCAAGGAGTTTCAGTGGTTTGACACGAGTTTCGCACGTCTTCCTTTGCCGGTAAGCAAAAGGGAACCAAAAGAGACCAAAATTGGAACTTGGGTCCAAAGGCACCAGAAAGTGCCAGAACGTGAGAAGGTGGTGGGAAAGCCTTCCTTTGAGTCCTAGGCGTGATATTCAAGGAGTTTTAGTGGCCTGAGACGAGTTTCGCACGTCTTCCTTTGCCAGTAAGCAAAAAGGGACCAAAAGAGACCAAAATTGGAACTTGGGTCCAAAGGCACCAGAAAGTGCCAGAACGTGAGAAGGTGGTGGGAAAGCCTTCCTTTGAGTCCTAGGCGTGATATTCAAGGAGTTTCAGTGGCTTGAGACGAGTTTCGCACGTCTTCCTTTGCCGGTAAGCAAAAGGGAACCAAAAGAGACCAAAACTGGAACTTGGGTCCAAAGGCACCAGAAAGTGCCAGAACGTGAGAAGGTGGTGGGAAAGCCTTCCTTTGAGTCCTAGGCGTGATATTCAAGGAGTTTTAGTGGCCTGAGACGAGTTTCGCACGTCTTCCTTTGCCGGTAAGCAAAAGGGACCAAAAGAGACCAAAATTGGAACTTGGGTCCAAAGGCACCAGAAAGTGCCAGAACGTGAGAAGGTGGTGGGAAAGCCTTCCTTTGAGTCCTAGGCGTGATATTCAAGGAGTTTTAGTGGCCTGAGACGAGTTTCGCAAGTCTCCCTTTGCCAGTAAGCAAAAAGGGACCAAAAGAGACCAAAACTGGAACTTGGGTCCAAAGGCACCAGAAAGTGCCATAAACGGAAAAGGTGGTGGGAAAGCCTTCCTTTGAGTCCTAGGCGTGATATTCAAGGAGTTTCAGTGGCCTGAGACGAGTTTCGCACGTGTTCCTTTGCCGGTAAGCAAAAGGGAACCAAAAGAGACCAAAACTAGAACTTGGGTCCAAAGGTGGCAGAAAGTGACAGAAGGGAAGAAGGTGGTGGGAAAGCCTTCCTTTGAGTCCTAGGCGTGATATTCAAGGAGTTTTAGTGGCCTGAGACGAGTTTCGCACGTCTTCCTTTGCCGATAAGCAAAAGGGAACCAAAAGAGACCAAAACGGAACTTGGGTCCAAAGGCACCGAAAGTGCCGAACGTGAGTAGGTGGTGGGAAAGCGTTCCTTTGAGTCCTAGGCGTGATATTCAAGGAGTTTTTGTGGGTTTTGAGACGAGTTTCGCACGTCTTCCTTTGCCGGTAAGCAAAAGGGAACCAAAAGAGACCAAAATTGGAACTTGGGTCCAAAGGCACCGAAAGTGCCGAACGTGAGAAGGTGGTGGGAAAGCCTTCCTTTGAGTCCTAGGCGTGATATTCAAGGAGTTTCTGTGGCTTGAGACGAGTTTCGCACGTCTTCCTTTGCCGGTAAGCAAAAGGGAACCAAAAGAGACCAAAACTAGAACTTGGGTCCAAAGGTGGCACGAAAGTGACAGAAGGGAAGAAGGTGGTGGGAAAGCCTTCCTTTGAGTCCTAGGCGTGATATTCAAGGAGTTTTAGTGGCCTGAGACGAGTTTCGCACGTCTTCCTTTGCCGGTAAGCAAAAGGGAACCAAAAGAGACCAAAATTGGAACTTGGGTCCAAAGGCACCAGAAAGTGCCAGAACGTGAGAAGGTGGTGGGAAAGCCTTCCTTTGAGTCCTAGGCGTGATATTCAAGGAGTTTTAGTGGCTTGAGACGAGTTTCGCACGTCTTCCTTTGCCGATAAGCAAAAGGGAACCAAAAGAGACCAAAACTGGAACTTGGGTCCAAAGGCACCAGAAAGTGCCAGAACGTGAGAAGGTGGTGGGAAAGCCTTCCTTTGAGTCCTAGGCGTGATATTCAAGGAGTTTTAGTGGCCTGAGACGAGTTTCGCACGTCTTCCTTTGCCAGTAAGCAAAAAGGGACCAAAAGAGACCAAAACTGGAACTTGGGTCCAAAGGCACCAGAAAGTGCCAGAACGTGAGAAGGTGGTGGGAAAGCCTTCCTTTGAGTCCTAGGCGTGATATTCAAGGAGTTTTAGTGGCCTGAGACGAGTTTCGCACGTCTTCCTTTGCCAGTAAGCAAAAAGGGACCAAAAGAGACCAAAATTGGAACTTGGGTCCAAAGGCGCCAAAAAGTGCCATAAACGGAAAAGGTGGTGAGAAAGCCTTCCTTTTTGTCTTCGGAGTGATATTCAAGGAGTTTCAGTGGCTTGAGACGAGTTTCGCACGTGTTCCTTTGCCGGTAAGCAAAAGGGAACCAAAAGAGACCAAAACTAGAACTTGGGTCCAAAGGTGGCAGAAAGTGACAGAAGGGAAGAAGGTGGTGAGAAAGCCTTCCTTTGAGTCCTAGGCGTGATATTCAAGGAGTTTTAGTGGCTTCAGACGAGTTTCGCACGTCTTCCTTTGCTGATAAGCAAAAGGGAACCAAAAGAGACCAAAACTGGAACTTGGGTCCAAAGGCACCAGAAAGTGCCAGAACGTGAGAAGGTGGTGGGAAAGCCTTCCTTTGAGTCCTAGGCGTGATATTCAAGGAGTTTCAGTGGCTTGAGACGAGTTTCGCACGTGTTCCTTTGCCGGTAAGCAAAAGGGAACCAAAAGAGACCAAAACTAGAACTTGGGTCCAAAGGTGGCAGAAAGTGACATAAGGGAAGAAGGTGGTGGGAAAGCCTTCCTTTGAGTCCTAGGCGTGATATTCAAGGAGTTTTAGTGGTCTGAGACGAGTTTTGCACGTCTTCCTTTGCTGATAAGCAAAAGGGAACCAAAAGAGACCAAAACTGGAACTTGGGTCCAACGGCACCAGAAAGTGCCAGAACGTGAGAAGGTAGTGGAAAAGCCTTCCTTTGAGTCCTAGGCGTGATATTCAAGGAGTTTCAGTGGTTTGACACGAGTTTCGCACGTCTTCCTTTGCCGCTGAGCAAAAGGGAACCAAAAGAGACCAAAATTGGAACTTGGGTCCAAAGGCACCAGAAAGTGCCAGAACGTGAGAAGGTGGTGGGAAAGCCTTCCTTTGAGTCCTAGGCGTGATATTCAAGGAGTTTTAGTGGCCTGAGACGAGTTTCGCACGTCTTCCTTTGCCGATAAGCAAAAGGGACCAAAAGAGACGAAAACTGGAACTTGGGTCCAAAGGCACCAGAAAGTGCCAGAACGTGAGAAGGTGGTGGGAAAGCCTTCCTTTGAGTCCTAGGCGTGATATTCAAGGAGTTTCAGTGGCTTGAGACGAGTTTCGCACGTCTTCCTTTGCCGGTAAGCAAAAGGGAACCAAAAGAGACGAAAACTGGAACTTGGGTCCAAAGGCACCAGGAACTGCCAGAACGTGAGAAGGTGGTGGGAAAGCCTTCCTTTGAGTCCTAGGCGTGATATTCAAAGAGTTTTAGTGGCCTGAAACGAGTTTCGCAAGTCTCCATTTGCCAGTAAGCAAAAGGGAACCAAAAGAGACGAAAACTGGAACTTGGGTCCAAAGGCACCAGAAAGTGCCAGAACGTGAGAAGGTGGTGGGAAAGCCTTCCTTTGAGTCCTAGGCGTGATATTCAAGGAGTTTTAGTGGCCTGAGACGAGTTTCGTACGTCTTCCTTTGCCAGTAAGCAAAAAGGGACCAAAAGAGACCAAAATTGGAACTTGGGTCCAAAGGCGCCAAAAAGTGCCATAAACGGAAAAGGTGGTGAGAAAGCCTTCCTTTTTGTCTTCGGAGTGATATTCAAGGAGTTTCAGTGGCTTGAGACGAGTTTCGCACGTGTTCCTTTGCCGGTAAGCAAAAGGGAACCAAAAGAGACCAAAACTAGAACTTGGGTCCAAAGGTGGTAGAAAGTGACAGAAGGGAAGAAGGTGGTGAGAAATCCAACCTTTGAGTTCTAGGAGTGATATTCAAGGAGTTTTAGTGGCTTGAGACGAGTTTCGCACGTCTTCCTTTGCCGGTAAGCAAAAGGGAACCAAAAGAGACCAAAACTGGAACTTGGGTCCAAAGGCACCAGAAAGTGCCAGAACGTGAGAAGGTGGTGGGAAAGCCTTCCTTTGAGTCCTAGGCGTGATATTCAAGGAGTTTTAGTGGCCTGAGACGAGTTTCGCACGTCTTCCTTTGCCGATAAGCAAAAGGGAACCAAAAGAGACCAAAATTGGAACTTGGGTCCAAAGGCACCAGAAAGTGCCAGAACGTGAGAAGGTGGTGGGAAAGCCTTCCTTTGAGTCCTAGGCGTGATATTCAAGGAGTTTCAGTGGCTTGAGACGAGTTTCGCACGTGTTCCTTTGCCGGTAAGCAAAAGGGAACCAAAAGAGACCAAAACTAGAACTTGGGTCCAAAGGTGGCAGAAAGTGACAGAAGGGAAGAAGGTGGTGGGAAAGCCTTCCTTTGAGTCCTAGGCGTGATATTCAAGGAGTTTTAGTGGTCTGAGACGAGTTTCGCACGTCTTCCTTTGCTGATAAGCAAAAGGGAACCAAAAGAGACCAAAATTGGAACTTGGGTCCAAAGGCACCAGAAAGTGCCAGAACGTGAGAAGGTGGTGGGAAAGCCTTCCTTTGAGTCCTAGGCGTGATATTCAAGGAGTTTCTGTGGCTTGAGACGAGTTTCGCACGTCTTCCTTTGCCGGTAAGCAAAAGGGAACCAAAAGAGACCAAAACTGGAACTTGGGTCCAAAGGCACCAGAAAGTGCCAGAACGTGAGAAGGTGGTGGGAAAGCCTTCCTTTGAGTCCTAGGCGTGATATTCAAGGAGTTTTAGTGGCTGAGATGAATTTCGCACGTCTTCCTTTGCCTAAGCAAAAAGGGACCAAAAGAGACCAAAATTGGAACTTGGGTCCAAAGGCACCGAAAGTGCCGAACGTGAGAAGCTGGTGGGAAAGCCTTCCTTTGAGTCCTTTGCGTGATATTCAAGGAGTTTTAGTGGACTGAGACGAGTTTCGCACGTCTTCCTTTGCCGGTAAGCAAGAAGGGACCAAAAGAGACTAAAACTGGAACTTGGGTCCAAAGGCGCCAGAAAGTGCCATAAACGGAAAAGGTGGTGAGAAAGCCTTCCTTTTTGTCTTCGGAGTGATATTCAAGGAGTTTCAGTGGCCTGAGACGAGTTTCGCACGTGTTCCTTTGCCGGTAAGCAAAAGGGAACCAAAAGAGACCAAAACTAGAACTTGGGTCCAAAGGTGGCAGAAAGTGACAGAAGGGAAGAAGGTGGTGAGAAATCCTTCCTTTGAGTTCTAGGAGTGATATTCAAGGAGTTTTAGTGGCTTGAGACGAGTTTCGCACGTCTTCCTTTGCTGATAAGCAAAAGGGAACCAAAAGAGACGAAAACTGGAACTTGGGTCCAAAGGCACCAGAAAGTGCCAAAACGTGAGAAGGTGGTGGGAAAGCCTTCCTTTGAGTCCTAGGCGTGATATTCAAGGAGTTTCAGTGGCTTGAGACGAGTTTCGCACGTGTTCCTTTGCCGGTAAGCAAAAGGGAACCAAAAGAGACCAAAACTAGAACTTGGGTCCAAAGGTGGCAGAAAGTGACAGAAGGGAAGAAGGTGGTGGGAAAGCCTTCCTTTGAGTCCTAGGCGTGATATTCAAGGAGTTTTAGTGGTCTGAGACGAGTTTCGCACGTCTTCCTTTGCTGATAAGCAAAAGGGAACCAAAAGAGACCAAAACTGGAACTTGGGTCCAAAGGCACCAGAAAGTGCCAGAACGTGAGAAGGTAGTGGAAAAGCCTTCCTTTGAGTCCTAGGCGTGATATTCAAGGAGTTTCAGTGGTTTGACACGAGTTTCGCACGTCTTCCTTTGCCGGTAAGCAAAAGGGAACCAAAAGAGACCAAAATTGGAACTTGGGTCCAAAGGCACCAGAAAGTGCCAGAACGTGAGAAGGTGGTGGGAAAGCCTTCCTTTGAGTCCTAGGCGTGATATTCAAGGAGTTTTAGTGGCCTGAGACGAGTTTCGCACGTCTTCCTTTGCCAGTAAGCAAAAAGGGACCAAAAGAGACCAAAATTGGAACTTGGGTCCAAAGGCACCAGAAAGTGCCAGAACGTGAGAAGGTGGTGGGAAAGCCTTCCTTTGAGTCCTAGGCGTGATATTCAAGGAGTTTTAGTGGCTTGAGACGAGTTTCGCACGTCTTCCTTTGCCGGTAAGCAAAAGGGAACCAAAAGAGACCAAAACTGGAACTTGGGTCCAAAGGTGGCAGAAAGTGCCAGAACGTGAGAAGGTGGTGGGAAAGCCTTCCTTTGAGTCCTAGGCGTGATATTCAAGGAGTTTTAGTGGCCTGAGACGAGTTTCGCACGTCTTCCTTTGCCGGTAAGCAAAAGGGAACCAAAAGAGACCAAAATTGGAACTTGGGTCCAAAGGCACCCGAATGTGAGAAGGTGGTGGGAAAGCCTTCCTTTGAGTCCTAGGCGTGATATTCAAGGAGTTTTAGTGGCCTGAGACGAGTTTCGCACGTCTTCCTTTGCCGGTAAGCAAAAGGGAACCAAAAGAGACCAAAATTGGAACTTGGGTCCAAAGGCACCAAAAAGTGCCAGAACGTGAGAAGGTGGTGGGAAAGCCTTCCTTTGAGTCCTAGGCGTGATATTCAAGGAGTTTTAGTGGCCTGAGACGAGTTTCGCACGTGTTCCATTGCCGGTAAGCAAAAGGGAACCAAAAGAGACCAAAACTAGAACTTGGGTCCAAAGGTGGCAGGAAGTGACAGAAGGGCAGAAGGTGGTGGGAAAGCCTTCCTTTGAGTCCTAGGCGTGATATTCAAGGAGTTTTAGTGGCCTGAGACGAGTTTCGCACGTCTTCCTTTGCCGGTAAGCAAAAGGGAACCAAAAGAGACCAAAACTGGAACTTGGGTCCAAAGGCACCAGAAAGTGCCAGAACGTGAGAAGGTGGTGGGAAAGCCTTCCTTTGAGTCCTAGGCGTGATATTCAAGGAGTTTTAGTGGCCTGAGACGAGTTTCGCACGTCTTCCTTTGCCGGTAAGCAAAAGGGAACCAAAAGAGACCAAAATTGGAACTTGGGTCCAAAGGCACCGAAAGTGCCGAACGTGAGAAGGTGGTGGGAAAGCCTTCCTTTGAGTCCTAGGCGTGATATTCAAGGAGTTTTAGTGGCTTGAGACGAGTTTCGCACGTGTTCCTTTGCCGGTAAGCAAAAGGGAACCAAAAGAGACCAAAACTAGAACTTGGGTCCAAAGGTGGCAGAAAGTGCCAGAAGGGAAGAAGGTGGTGGGAAAGCCTTCCTTTGAGTCCTAGGCGTGATATTCAAGGAGTTTTAGTGGCCTGAGACGAGTTTCGCACGTCTTCCTTTGCCGATAAGCAAAAGGGAACCAAAAGAGACCAAAACTGGAACTTGGGTCCAAAGGCACCGAAAGTGCCGAACGTGAGAAGGTGGTGGGAAAGCCTTCCTTTGAGTCCTAGGCGTGATATTCAAGGAGTTTCGGTGGCTTGAGACGAGTTTCGCACGTCTTCCTTTGCCGGTAAGCAAAAGGGAACCAAAAGAGACCAAAACTGGAACTTGGGTCCAAAGGCACCAGAAAGTGCCAGAACGTGAAAAGGTGGTGGGAAAGCCTTCCTTTGAGTCCTAGGCGTGATATTCAAGGAGTTTTAGTGGCTTGAGACGAGTTTCGCACGTCTTCCTTTGCCTAAGCAAAGGAAACCAAAAGTGACCAAAACTGGAACTTGGGTCCAAAGGCACCTGAAAGTGCCAGAACGTGAGAAGGTGGTGGGAAAGCCTTCCTTTGAGTCCTAGGCGTGATATTCAAGGAGTTTTAGTGGCCTGAGACGAGTTTCGCACGTCTTCCTTTGCCGGTAAGCAAAAAGGGACCAAAAGAGACCAAAATTGGAACTTGGGTCCAAAGGCACCGAAAGTGCCATAAACGTGAGAAGGTGGTGGGAAAGCCTTCCTTTGAGTCCTAGGCGTGATATTCAAGGAGTTTTGGTGGCTTGAGACGAGTTTCGCACGTCTTCCTTTGCCGGTAAGCAAAAGGGAACCAAAAGAGACCAAAACTAGAACTTGGGTCCAAAGGCACCGAAAAGTGCCAGAACGTGAGAAGGTGGTGGGAAAGCCTTCCTTTGAGTCCTAGGCGTGATATTCAAGGAGTTTTAGTGGCTTGAGACGAGTTTCGCACGTCTTCCTTTGCCGATAAGCAAAAGGGAACCAAAAGAGACCAAAACTGGAACTTGGGTCCAAAGGCACCAGAAAGTGCCAAAACGTGAGAAGGTGGTGGGAAAGCCTTCCTTTGAGTCCTAGGCGTGATATTCAAGGAGTTTTAGTGGCCTGAGACGAGTTTCGCACGTCTTCCTTTGCCGGTAAGCAAAAGGGAACCAAAAGAGACCAAAACTAGAACTTGGGTCCAAAGGTGCCAGAAAGTGCCAGAACGGGAGAAGGTGGTGGGAAAGCCTTCCTTTGAGTCCTAGGCGTGATATTCAAGGAGTTTTAGTGGCCTGAGACGAGTTTCGCACGTCTTCCTTTGCCGATAAGCAAAAGGGAACCAAAAGAGACCAAAACTGGAACTTGGGTCCAAAGGCACCAGAAAGTGCCAGAACGTGAGAAGGTGGTGGGAAAGCCTTCCTTTGAGTCCTAGGCGTGATATTCAAGGAGTTTCAGTGGCTTGAGACGAGTTTCGCACGTCTTCCTTTGCGGTAAGCAAAAGGGAACCAAAAGAGACCAAAAGTGGAACTTGGGTCCAAAGGCACCGAAAGTGCCGAACGTGAGAAGGTGGTGGGAAAGCCTTCCTTTGAGTCCTAGGCGTGATATTCAAGGAGTTTTAGTGGCACGAGACGTGTTTCGCACGACTTCCTTTGCCGATAAGCATTAAGGGACCAAAAGAGACGAAAACTGGAACTTGGGTCCAAAGGCACCAGAAAGTGCCAGAACGTGAGAAGGTGGTGGGAAAGCCTTCCTTTGAGTCCTAGGCGTGATATTCAAGGAGTTTCTGTGGCTTGAGAAGAGTTTCGCACGACTACCTTTGACGGTAAGCAAAAGGGAACCAAAAGAGACCAAAACTAGAACTTGGGTCCAAAGGTGGCGAGAAAGTGCCGAACGGAAGAAGGTGGTGGGAAAGCCTTCCTTTGAGTCCTAGGCGTGATATTCAAGGAGTTTTAGTGGCCTGAGACGAGTTTCGCACGTCTTCCTTTGCCGGTAAGCAAAAGGGAACCAAAAGTGACCAAAACTGGAACTTGGGTCCAAAGGCACCAGAAAGTGCCAGAACGTGAGAAGGTGGTGGGAAAGCCTTCCTTTGAGTCCTAGGCGTGATATTCAAGGAGTTTTAGTGGCCTGAGACGAGTTTCGCACGTCTCCCTTTGCCGGTAAGCAAAAGGGAACCAAAAGAGACCAAAATTGGAACTTGGGTCCAAAGGCACCAGAAAGTGCCAGAACGTGAGAAGGTGGTGGGAAAGCCTTCCTTTGAGTCCTAGGCGTGATATTCAAGGAGTTTTAGTGGCCTGAGACGAGTTTCGCAAGTCTCCCTTTGCCAGTAAGCAAAAAGGGACCAAAAGAGACCAAAACTGGAACTTGGGTCCAAAGGCACCAGAAAGTGCCAGAACGTGAGAAGGTGGTGGGAAAGCCTTCCTTTGAGTCCTAGGCGTGATATTCAAGGAGTTTTAGTGGCCTGAGACGAGTTTCGCACGTCTTCCTTTGCCAGTAAGCAAAAAGGGACCAAAAGAGACCAAAATTGGAACTTGGGTCCAAAGGCGCCAGAAAGTGCCATAAACGGAAAAGGTGGTGAGAAAGCCTTCCTTTTTGTCTTCGGAGTGATATTCAAGGAGTTTCAGTGGCTTGAGACGAGTTTCGCACGTGTTCCTTTGCCGGTAAGCAAAAGGGAACCAAAAGAGACCAAAACTAGAACTTGGGTCCAAAGGTGGCAGAAAGTGACAGAAGGGAAGAAGGTGGTGAGAAATCCAACCTTTGAGTTCTAGGAGTGATATTCAAGGAGTTTTAGTGGCTTCAGACGAGTTTCGCACGTCTTCCTTTGCTGATAAGCAAAAGGGAACCAAAAGAGACCAAAACTGGAACTTGGGTCCAAAGGCACCAGAAAGTGCCAGAACGTGAGAAGGTGGTGGGAAAGCCTTCCTTTGAGTCCTAGGCGTGATATTCAAGGAGTTTCAGTGGCTTGAGACGAGTTTCGCACGTGTTCCTTTGCCGGTAAGCAAAAGGGAACCAAAAGAGACCAAAACTAGAACTTGGGTCCAAAGGTGGCAGAAAGTGACAGAAGGGAAGAAGGTGGTGGGAAAGCCTTCCTTTGAGTCCTAGGCGTGATATTCAAGGAGTTTTAGTGGTCTGAGACGAGTTTTGCACGTCTTCCTTTGCTGATAAGCAAAAGGGAACCAAAAGAGACCAAAACTGGAACTTGGGTCCAACGGCACCAGAAAGTGCCAGAACGTGAGAAGGTAGTGGAAAAGCCTTCCTTTGAGTCCTAGGCGTGATATTCAAGGAGTTTCAGTGGTTTGACACGAGTTTCGCACGTCTTCCTTTGCCGGTGAGCAAAAGGGAACCAAAAGAGACCAAAATTGGAACTTGGGTCCAAAGGCACCAGAAAGTGCCAGAACGTGAGAAGGTGGTGGGAAAGCCTTCCTTTGAGTCCTAGGCGTGATATTCAAGGAGTTTTAGTGGCCTGAGACGAGTTTCGCACGTCTTCCTTTGCCAGTAAGCAAAAAGGGACCAAAAGAGACCAAAATTGGAACTTGGGTCCAAAGGCACCGAAAGTGCCGAACGTGAGAAGGTGGTGGGAAAGCCTTCCTTTGAGTCCTAGGCGTGATATTCAAGGAGTTTCAGTGGCTTGAGACGAGTTTCGCACGTCTTCCTTTGCTGATAAGCAAAAGGGAACCAAAAGAGACGAAAACTGGAACTTGGGTCCAAAGGCACCAGGAACTGCCAGAACGTGAGAAGGTGGTGGGAAAGCCTTCCTTTGAGTCCTAGGCGTGATATTCAAAGAGTTTTAGTGGCCTGAGACGAGTTTCGCAAGTCTTCCTTTGCCGGTAAGCAAAAGGGAACCAAAAGAGACCAAAATTGGAACTTGGGTCCAAAGGCACCAGAAAGTGCCAGAACGTGAGAAGGTGGTGGGAAAGCCTTCCTTTGAGTCCTAGGCGTGATATTCAAGGAGTTTTAGTGGCCTGAGACGAGTTTCGCACGTCTTCCTTTGCCGGTAAGCAAAAGGGAACCAAAAGAGACCAAAATTGGAACTTGGGTCCAAAGGCGCCAAAAAGTGCCATAAACGGAAAAGGTGGTGAGAAAGCCTTCCTTTTTGTCTTCGGAGTGATATTCAAGGAGTTTCAGTGGCTTGAGACGAGTTTCGCACGTGTTCCATTGCCGGTAAGCAAAAGGGAACCAAAAGAGACCAAAACTAGAACTTGGGTCCAAAGGTGGTAGAAAGTGACAGAAGGGAAGAAGGTGGTGAGAAATCCAACCTTTGAGTTCTAGGAGTGATATTCAAGGAGTTTTAGTGGCTTGAGACGAGTTTCGCACGTCTTCCTTTGCCGGTAAGCAAAAGGGAACCAAAAGAGACGAAAACTGGAACTTGGCTCCAAAGGCACCAGGAAGTGCCAGAACGTGAGAAGGTGGTGGGAAAGCCTTCCTTTGAGTCCTAGGCGTGATATTCAAGGAGTTTTAGTGGCCTGAGACGAGTTTCGCACGTCTTCCTTTGCCCGTAAGCAAAAGGGAACCAAAAGAGACCAAAATTGGAACTTGGGTCCAAAGGCACCAGAAAGTGCCAGAACGTGAGAAGGTGGTGGGAAAGCCTTCCTTTGAGTCCTAGGCGTGATATTCAAGGAGTTTCAGTGGCTTGAGACGAGTTTCGCACGTGTTCCTTTGCCGGTAAGCAAAAGGGAACCAAAAGAGACCAAAACTAGAACTTGGGTCCAAAGGTGGCAGAAAGTGACAGAAGGGAAGAAGGTGGTGGGAAAGCCTTCCTTTGAGTCCTAGGCGTGATATTCAAGGAGTTTTAGTGGTCTGAGACGAGTTTCGCACGTCTTCCTTTGCTGATAAGCAAAAGGGAACCAAAAGAGACCAAAACTGGAACTTGGGTCCAAAGGCACCAGAAAGTGCCAGAACGTGAGAAGGTGGTGGGAAAGCCTTCCTTTGAGTCCTAGGCGTGATATTCAAGGAGTTTCAGTGGCTTGAGACGAGTTTCGCACGTCTTCCTTTGCCGGTAAGCAAAAGGGAACCAAAAGAGACGAAAACTGGAACTTGGGTCCAAAGGCACCAGGAAGTGCCAGAACGTGAGAAGGTGGTGGGAAAGCCTTCCTTTGAGTCCTAGGCGTGATATTCAAAGAGTTTTAGTGGCCTGAGACGAGTTTCGCAAGTCTCCCTTTGCCAGTAAGCAAAAAGGGACCAAAAGAGACCAAAACTGGAACTTGGGTCCAAAGGCGCCAGAAAGTGCCAGAACTTGAGAAGGTGGTGGGAAAGCCTTCCTTTGAGTCCTAGGCGTGATATTCAAGGAGTTTTAGTGGCCTGAGACGAGTTTCGCACGTCTTCCTTTGCCAGTAAGCAAAAAGGGACCAAAAGAGAAAAAAATTGGAACTTGGGTACAAAGGCGCCAGAAAGTGCCATAAACGGAAAAGGTGGTGAGAAAGCCTTCCTTTTTGTCTTCGGAGTGATATTCATGGAGTTTCAGTGGCCTGAGACGAGTTTCGCACGTGTTCCTTTGCCGGTAAGCAAAAGGGAACCAAAAGAGACCAAAACTAGAACTTGGGTCCAAAGGTGGCAGAAAGTGACAGAAGGGAAGAAGGTGGTGAGAAATCCAACCTTTGAGTTCTAGGAGTGATATTCAAGGAGTTTTAGTGGCTTGAGATGAGTTTCGCACGTCTTCCTTTGCCGGTAAGCAAAAGGGAACCAAAAGAGACGAAAACTGGAACTTGGGTCCAAAGGCACCAGAAAGTGCCAAAACGTGAGAAGGTGGTGGGAAAGCCTTCCTTTGAGTCCTAGGCGTGATATTCAAGGAGTTTCAGTGGCTTGAGACGAGTTTCGCACGTGTTCCTTTGCCGGTAAGCAAAAGGGAACCAAAAGAGACCAAAACTAGAACTTGGGTCCAAAGGTGGCAGAAAGTGACAGAAGGGAAGAAGGTGGTGGAAAAGCCTTCCTTTGAGTCCTAGGCGTGATATTCAAGGAGTTTTAGTGGTCTGAGACGAGTTTTGCACGTCTTCCTTTGCTGATAAGCAAAAGGGAACCAAAAGAGACCAAAACTGGAACTTGGGTCCAACGGCACCGAAAGTGCCGAACGTGAGAAGGTAGTGGAAAAGCCTTCCTTTGAGTCCTAGGCGTGATATTCAAGGAGTTTCAGTGGTTTGACACGAGTTTCGCACGTCTTCCTTTGCCGGTGAGCAAAAGGGAACCAAAAGAGACCAAAATTGGAACTTGGGTCCAAAGGCACCAGAAAGTGCCAGAACGTGAGAAGGTGGTGGGAAAGCCTTCCTTTGAGTCCTAGGCGTGATATTCAAGGAGTTTCTGTGGCTTGAGAAGAGTTTCGCACGTCTTCCTTTGCCGGTAAGCAAAAGGGACCAAAAGAGACCAAAATTGGAACCTGGGTCCAAAGGGACCGAAAGTGCCGAGAACGTGAGAAGGTGGTGGGAAAGCCTTCCTTTGAGTCCTAGGCGTGATATTCAAGGAGTTTCAGTGGCTTGAGACGAGTTTCGCACGTCTTCCTTTGCCGGTAAGCAAAAGGGAACCAAAAGAGACCAAAACTGGAACTTGGGTCCAAAGGCACCAGAAAGTGCCAGAACGTGAGAAGGTGGTGGGAAAGCCTTCCTTTGACTCCTAGGCGTGATATTCAAAGAGTTTTAGTGGCCTGAGATGAGTTTCGCACGTCTTCCTTCGCCTGTAAGCAAAAAGGGACCAAAAGAGACCAAAACTGGAACTTGGGTCCAAAGGCACCAGAAAGTGCCAGAACGTGAGAAGGTGGTGGGAAAGCCTTCCTTTGAGTCCTAGGCGTGATATTCAAGGAGTTTTAGTGGCCTGAGACGAGTTTCGCACGTCTTCCTTTGCCAGTAAGCAAAAAGGGACCAAAAGAGACCAAAATTGGAACTTGGGTCCAAAGGCACCAGAAAGTGCCATAAACGGAAAAGGTGGTGAGAAAGCTTTCCTTTTTGTCTTCGGAGTGATATTCAAGGAGTTTCAGTGGCTTGAGACGAGTTTCGCACGTGTTCCTTTGCCGGTAAGCAAAAGGGAACCAAAAGAGACCAAAACTAGAACTTGGGTCCAAAGGTGGCAGAAAGTGACAGAAGGGAAGAAGGTGGTGAGAAATCCAACCTTTGAGTTCTAGGAGTGATATTCAAGGAGTTTTAGTGGCTTGAGACGAGTTTCGCACGTCTTCCTTTGCCGGTAAGCAAAAGGGAACCAAAAGAGACAAAAATTGGAACTTGGTTCCAATGGCACCAGAAAGAGCCAAAACGTGAGAAGGTGGTGGGAAAGCCTTCCTTTGAGTCCTAGGCGTGATATTCAAGGAGTTTCAGTGGCTTGAGACGAGTTTCGCACGTGTTCCTTTGCCGGTAAGCAAAAGGGAACCAAAAGAGACCAAAACTAGAACTTGGGTCCAAAGGTGGCAGAAAGTGACATAAGGGAAGAAGGTGGTGGGAAAGCCTTCCTTTGAGTCCTAGGCGTGATATTCAAGGAGTTTTAGTGGTCTGAGACGAGTTTTGCACGTCTTCCTTTGCTGATAAGCAAAAGGGAACCAAAAGAGACCAAAACTGGAACTTGGGTCCAACGGCACCAGAAAGTGCCAGAACGTGAGAAGGTAGTGGAAAAGCCTTCCTTTGAGTCCTAGGCGTGATATTCAAGGAGTTTCAGTGGTTTGACACGAGTTTCGCACGTCTTCCTTTGCCGGTGAGCAAAAGGGAACCAAAAGAGACCAAAATTGGAACTTGGGTCCAAAGGCACCAGAAAGTGCCAGAACGTGAGAAGGTGGTGGGAAAGCCTTCCTTTGAGTCCTAGGCGTGATATTCAAGGAGTTTTAGTGGCCTGAGACGAGTTTCGCACGTCTTCCTTTGCCAGTAAGCAAAAAGGGACCAAAAGAGACCAAAATTGGAACTTGGGTCCAAAGGCACCAGAAAGTGCCAGAACGTGAGAAGGTGGTGGGAAAGCCTTCCTTTGAGTCCTAGGCGTGATATTCAAGGAGTTTCAGTGGCTTGAGACGAGTTTCGCACGTCTTCCTTTGCCGGTAAGCAAAAGGGAACCAAAAGAGACGAAAACTGGAACTTGGGTCCAAAGGCACCAGGAACTGCCAGAACGTGAGAAGGTGGTGGGAAAGCCTTCCTTTGAGTCCTAGGCGTGATATTCAAAGAGTTTTAGTGGCCTGAAACGAGTTTCGCAAGTCTCCCTTTGCCAGTAAGCAAAAAGGGACCAAAAGAGACCAAAATTGGAACTTGGGTCCAAAGGCACCAGAAAGTGCCAGAACGTGAGAAGGTGGTGGGAAAGCCTTCCTTTGAGTCCTAGGCGTGATATTCAAGGAGTTTTAGTGGCCTGAGACGAGTTTCGTACGTCTTCCTTTGCCAGTAAGCAAAAAGGGACCAAAAGAGACCAAAATTGGAACTTGGGTCCAAAGGCGCCAAAAAGTGCCATAAACGGAAAAGGTGGTGAGAAAGCCTTCCTTTTTGTCTTCGGAGTGATATTCAAGGAGTTTCAGTGGCTTGAGACGAGTTTCGCACGTGTTCCATTGCCGGTAAGCAAAAGGGAACCAAAAGAGACCAAAACTAGAACTTGGGTCCAAAGGTGGCAGAAAGTGACAGAAGGGAAGAAGGTGGTGAGAAATCCAACCTTTGAGTTCTAGGAGTGATATTCAAGGAGTTTTAGTGGCTTGAGACGAGTTTCGCACGTCTTCCTTTGCCGGTAAGCAAAAGGGAACCAAAAGAGACGAAAACTGGAACTTGGCTCCAAAGGCACCAGGAAGTGCCAGAACGTGAGAAGGTGGTGGGAAAGCCTTCCTTTGAGTCCTAGGCGTGATATTCAAGGAGTTTTAGTGGCCTGAGACGAGTTTCGCACGTCTTCCTTTGCCCGTAAGCAAAAGGGAACCAAAAGAGACCAAAATTGGAACTTGGGTCCAAAGGCACCAGAAAGTGCCAGAACGTGAGAAGGTGGTGGGAAAGCCTTCCTTTGAGTCCTAGGCGTGATATTCAAGGAGTTTCAGTGGCTTGAGACGAGTTTCGCACGTGTTCCTTTGCCGGTAAGCAAAAGGTAACCAAAAGAGACCAAAACTAAAACTTGGGTCCAAAGGTGGCAGAAAGTGACAGAAGGGAAGAAGGTGGTGGGAAAGCCTTCCTTTGAGTCCTAGGCGTGATATTCAAGGAGTTTTAGTGGTCTGAGACGAGTTTCGCACGTCTTCCTTTGCTGATAAGCAAAAGGGAACCAAAAGAGACCAAAACTGGAACTTGGGTCCAAAGGCACCAGAAAGTGCAGAACGTGAGAAGGTGGTGGGAAAGCCTTCCTTTGAGTCCAAGGCGTGATATTCTAAGAGTTTAAGTGGTATGAGACGAGTTTCGCACGTCTTCCTTTGCGGTAAGCAAAAGGGAACCAAAAGAGACCAAAACTGGAACTTGGGTCCAAAGGCACCGAGAAAGTGCCTGAACGTGAGAAGGTGGTGGGAAAGCCTTCCTTTGAGTCCTAGGCGTGATATTCAAGGAGTTTCAGTGGCTTGAGACGAGTTTCGCACGTCTTCCTTTGCCGGTAAGCAAAAGGGACCAAAAGAGACCAAAATTGGAACTTGGGTCCAAAGGCACCAGAAAGTGCAGAACGTGAGAAGGTGGTGGGAAAGCCTTCCTTTGAGTCCTAGGCGTGATATTCAAGGAGTTTTAGTGGCACGAGACGAGTTTCGCACGTCTTCCTTTGCCGATAAGCAAAAGGGAACCAAAAGAGACCAAAATTGGAACTTGGGTCCAAAGGCACCGAAAGTGCCAGAACGTGAGAAGGTGGTGGGAAAGCCTTCCTTTGAGTCCTAGGCGTGATATTCAAGGAGTTTCAGTGGCTTGAGACGAGTTTCGCACGTGTTCCTTTGCCGGTAAGCAAAAGGGAACCAAAAGAGACCAAAACTAGAACTTGGGTCCAAAGGTGGCAGAAAGTGACATAAGGGAAGAAGGTGGTGGGAAAGCCTTCCTTTGAGTCCTAGGCGTGATATTCAAGGAGTTTTAGTGGCTTCAGACGAGTTTCGCACGTCTTCCTTTGCTGATAAGCAAAAGGGAACCAAAAGAGACCAAAACTGGAACTTGGGTCCAAAGGCACCAGAAAGTGCCAGAACGTGAGAAGGTGGTGGGAAAGCCTTCCTTTGAGTCCTAGGCGTGATATTCAAGGAGTTTTAGTGGCCTGAGACGAGTTTCGCACGTCTTCCTTTGCCGGTAAGCAAAAGGGAACCAAAAGAGACCAAAATTGGAACTTGGGTCGAAAGGCACAAGAACGTGAGAAGGTGGTGGGAAAGCATTCCTTTGAGTCCTAGGCGTGATATTCAAGGAGTTTTAGTGGCTTGAGACGAGTTTCGCACGTCTTCCTTTGCCGGTAAGCAAAAGGGAACCAAAAGAGACCAAAATTGGAACTTGGGTCCAAAGGCACCAGAAAGTGCCAGAACGTGAGAAGGTGGTGGGAAAGCCTTCCTTTGAGTCCTAGGCGTGATATTCAAGGAGTTTTAGTGGCTTGAGACGAGTTTCGCACGTCTTCCTTTGCCGGTAAGCAAAAGGGAACCAAAAGAGACCAAAACTGGAACTTGGGTCCAAAGGCACCAGAAAGTGCCAGAACGTGAGAAGGTGGTGGGAAAGCCTTCCTTTGAGTCCTAGGCGTGATATTCAAGGAGTTTCTGTGGCTTGAGAAGAGTTTCGCACGTCTTCCTTTGCCGGTAAGCAAAAGGGACCAAAAGAGACCAAAATTGGAACTTGGGTCCAAAGGCACCAGAAAGTGCCAGAACGTGAGAAGGTGGTGGGAAAGCCTTCCTTTGAGTCCTAGGCGTGATATTCAAGGAGTTTTAGTGGCCTGAGACGAGTTTCGCACGTCTTCCTTTGCCAGTAAGCAAAAAGGGACCAAAAGAGACCAAAATTGGAACTTGGGTCCAAAGGCACCAGAAAGTGCCAGAACGTGAGAAGGTGGTGGGAAAGCCTTCCTTTGAGTCCTAGGCGTGATATTCAAGGAGTTTCAGTGGCTTGAGACGAGTTTCGCACGTCTTCCTTTGCCGGTAAGCAAAAGGGAACCAAAAGAGACCAAAACTAGAACTTGGGTCCAAAGGTGGCAGAAAGTGACAGAAGGGAAGAAGGTGGTGGGAAAGCCTTCCTTTGAGTCCTAGGCGTGATATTCAAGGAGTTTTAGTGGCCTGAGACGAGTTTCGCACGTCTTCCTTTGCCGGTAAGCAAAAGGGAACCAAAAGAGACCAAAATTGGAACTTGGGTCCAAAGGCACAAGAAAGTGCCAGAACGTGAGAAGGTGGTGGGAAAGCCTTCCTTTGAGTCCTAGGCGTGATATTCAAGGAGTTTTAGTGGTCTGAGACGAGTTTCGCACGTCTTCCTTTGCCAGTAAGCAAAAAGGGACCAAAAGAGACCAAAATTGGAACTTGGGTCCAAAGGCACAGAATGTGAGAAGGTGGTGGGAAAGCCTTCCTTTGAGTCCTAGGCGTGATATTCAAGGAGTTTTAGTGGCCTGAGACGAGTTTCGCACGTCTTCCTTTGCCGATAAGCAAAAGGGAACCAAAAGAGACCAAAATTGGAACTTGGGTCCAAAGGCACCGAAAGTGCCAGAACGTGAGAAGGTGGTGGGAAAGCCTTCCTTTAAGTCGTAGGCGTGATATTCAAGGAGTTTTAGTGGCTTGAGACGAGTTTCGCACGTCTTCCTTTGCCGGTAAGAAAAAGCGAACCAAAAGAGACCAAAACTAGAACTTGGGTCCAAAGGTGGCGAAAGTGACGAAGGGAAGAAGGTGGTGGGAAAGCCTTCCTTTGAGTCCTAGGCGTGATATTCAAGGAGTTTTAGTGGCTTGAGACGAGTTTCGCACGTCTTCCTTTGCCTGATAAGCAAAAGGGAACCAAAAGAGACCAAAATTGGAACTTGGGTCCAAAGGCACCAAAAAGTGCCAGAACGTGAGAAGGTGGTGGGAAAGCCTTCCTTTAAGTCCTAGGTGTGATATTCAAGGAGTTTTAGTGGCCTGAGACGAGTTTCGCACGTCTTCCTTTGCCGGTAAGCAAAAGGGAACCAAAAGAGACAAAAATTGGAACTTGGGTCCAAAGGCACCGAAAGTGCCGAGAAACGGAGAAGGTGGTGGGAAAGCCTTCCTTTGAGTCCTAGGCGTGATATTCAAGGAGTTTTAGTGGCCTGAGACGAGTTTCGCACGTCTTCCTTTGCCGGTAAGCAAAAGGGAACCAAAAGAGACCAAAACTGGAACTTGGGTCCAAAGGCACCAGAAAGTGCCAGAACGTGAGAAGGTGGTGGGAAAGCCTTCCTTTGAGTCCTAGGCGTGATATTCAAGGAGTTTTAGTGGCCTGAGACGAGTTTCGCACGTCTTCCTTTGCCGGTAAGCAAAAGGGAACCAAAAGAGACCAAAACTAGAACTTGGGTCCAAAGGTGGCAGAAAGTGACAGAAGGGAAGAAGGTGGTGGGAAAGCCTTCCTTTGAGTCCTAGGCGTGATATTCAAGGAGTTTTAGTGGTCTGAGACGAGTTTCGCACGTCTTCCTTTGCTGATAAGCAAAAGGGAACCAAAAGAGACCAAAACTGGAACTTGGGTCCAAAGGCACCAGAAAGTGCCAGAACGTGAGAAGGTGGTGGGAAAGCCTTCCTTTGAGTCCTAGGCGTGATATTCAAGGAGTTTTAGTGGTCTGAGACGAGTTTCGCACGTCTTCCTTTGCCAGTAAGCAAAAAGGGACCAAAAGAGACCAAAATTGGAACTTGGGTCCAAAGGCACCAGAAAGTGCCAGAACGTGAGAAGGTGGTGGGAAAGCCTTCCTTTGAGTCCTAGGCGTGATATTCAAGGAGTTTTAGTGGCCTGAGACGAGTTTCGCACGTCTTCCTTTGCCGGTAAGCAAAAGGGAACCAAAAGAGACCAAAATTGGAACTTGGGTCCAAAGGCACCAGAAAGTGCCAGAACGTGAGAAGGTGGTGGGAAAGCCTTCCTTTGAGTCCTAGGCGTGATATTCAAGGAGTTTCAGTGGCTTGAGACGAGTTTCGCACGTGTTCCTTTGCCGGTAAGCAAAAGGGAACCAAAAGAGACCAAAACTAGAACTTGGGTCCAAAGGTGGCAGAAAGTGACAGAAGGGAAGAAGGTGGTGGGAAAGCCTTCCTTTGAGTCCTAGGCGTGATATTCAAGGAGTTTTAGTGGCTTGAGACGAGTTTCGCACGTCTTCCTTTGCCGATAAGCAAAAGGGAACCAAAAGAGACCAAAACTGGAACTTGGGTCCAAAGGCACCAGAAAGTGCCAGAACGTGAGAAGGTGGTGGGAAAGCCTTCCTTTGAGTCCTAGGCGTGATATTCAAGGAGTTTTAGTGGCCTGAGACGAGTTTCGCACGTCTTCCTTTGCCGGTAAGCAAAAGGGAACCAAAAGAGACCAAAACTGGAACTTGGGTCCAAAGGCACCAGAAAGTGCCAGAACGTGAGAAGGTGGTGGGAAAGCCTTCCTTTGAGTCCTAGGCGTGATATTCAAGGAGTTTTAGTGGCCTGAGACGAGTTTCGCACGTCTTCCTTTGCCAGTAAGCAAAAAGGGACCAAAAGAGACCAAAATTGGAACTTGGGTCCAAAGGCACCAGAAAGTGCCAGAACGTGAGAAGGTGGTGGGAAAGCCTTCCTTTGAGTCCTAGGCGTGATATTCAAGGAGTTTTAGTGGCCTGAGACGAGTTTCGCACGTCTTCCTTTGCCGGTAAGCAAAAGGGAACCAAAAGAGACCAAAATTGGAACTTGGGTCCAAAGGCACCAGAAAGTGCCAGAACGTGAGAAGGTGGTGGGAAAGCCTTCCTTTGAGTCCTAGGCGTGATATTCAAGGAGTTTCAGTGGCTTGAGACGAGTTTCGCACGTGTTCCTTTGCCGGTAAGCAAAAGGGAACCAAAAGAGACCAAAACTAGAACTTGGGTCCAAAGGTGGCAGAAAGTGACAGAAGGGAAGAAGGTGGTGGGAAAGCCTTCCTTTGAGTCCTAGGCGTGATATTCAAGGAGTTTTAGTGGTCTGAGACGAGTTTCGCACGTCTTCCTTTGCTGATAAGCAAAAGGGAACCAAAAGAGACCAAAACTGGAACTTGGGTCCAAAGGCACCGAAAGTGCCGAACCTGAGAAGGTGGTGGGAAAGCCTTCCTTTGAGTCCTAGGCGTGATATTCAAGGAGTTTTAGTGGCTTGAGACGAGTTTCGCACGTCTTCCTTTGCAGGTAAGCAAAGGGAACCAAAAGAGACCAAAACTGGAACTTGGGTCCAAAGGCACCGAAAGTGCCGAACGTGAGAAGGTGGTGGGAAAGCCTTCCTTTGAGTCCTAGGCGTGATATTCAAGGAGTTTTAGTGGCCTGAGACGAGTTTCGCACGTCTTCCTTTGCCGGTAAGCAAAAGGGAACCAAAAGAGACCAAAATTGGAACTTGGGTCCAAAGGCACCGAGAAAGTGCCATAAACGTTAGAAGGTGGTGGGAAAGCCTTCCTTTGAGTCCTAGGCGTGATATTCAAGGAGTTTTAGTGGCCTGAGACGAGTTTCGCACGTGTTCCTTTGCCGGTAAGCAAAAAAGGACCAAAAGAGACCAAAACTGGAACTTGGGTCCAAAGGCACCGAAAGTGCCATAAACGTGAAAAGGTGGTGGCAAATCCTTCCTTTGAGTTCTAGGAGTGATATTCAAGGAGTTTTAGTGGCATGAGACGAGTTTCGCACGTCTTCCTTTGCCGGTAAGCAAAAGGGAACCAAAAGAGACCAAAACTAGAACTTGGGTCCAAAGGTGGCAGAAAGTGACAGAAGGGAAGAAGGTGGTGAGAAACCCTTCCTTTGAGTTCTA